>CM069311.1:2396530-7309030 GCA_035609425.1 Epinephelus awoara
GAGTTGTCTCTTTAAGCATCAGTGTGTTACATGCATTGTCTGTAAAATACACTTCTGTTTTCACAGGAAATTGCATACAGTCTCTTTCAAAATAAAAGCACTACGTCAGTACAACACCAGCAACTGATGTTTTGTCCTTCAACTACAATCGACGTGGTTGGGTTTAGGAAAAACAGAACAGGGTTTGGCTTTACAGTCTTACAGGAAGTGAACATCAGCCTCCCGGGTGAAGGTTGGTGGTTGTTGGACCCATCCATCACCACTCCCACCCGCCCTACTCAGATTTCTGCCACCTTAACTTTCCTTGTTGTTTCGCCACATTTCCCCTGACGCAGTCTGACGCCATTAAACAATAGTGGCACCAGGCCACGTATCATGCTACGATGGAGTATTAGGGCCACATTGAAGAAAAAAAAATTTTGGAGATTTTGAGAATAAAGTCGTAATATTACGAATTTTTTCTTGTAATGTTACGAGAATAAAGTTGTAACTGAGAAAAATTCATAATATTCCGAAAATAAAGTCGTAGTTTTTCAGGAAATAACCAACAACAAACAGAATGAGTTAGAGGATGAACCTGCTTGTGGCAGCTGCTCTTTGTCTCAGGTGTATTGCCCCGACACACACATTTATATTACAATTTTTTTTCGTAATATTACGACTTTATTCTAGTAATATTATAACTTCTTCTCGAGATGACTTTATTCTCGTAATATTACGACTTTATGCTCGTAATATTATGATTTTTTTGCAGGACAACTTTATTCTCGTAATATTACGATTTTATTCTCGTAATATTATAACTTTTTCCTGGGACAACTTTATTTTCGTAATATTACAACCTTTTTCTCATAATATTACGACTTCATTCTTGAAATCTCTGAATTTGTTTTCTTCAGTATGGCCCTAATACTCGTATTGTATCATGCTGACATGATTGGACGTTTTTTCACGGTGGCAGACACTGTAAGTCACTGACCAAGTGCCAGATTTCATTGACTTCGGAGTGAGACCAGGTTGTTTCAACAAATATGACACAAAGTTTTTTCATAAACATTACCAACTGTGGCTTTAATACTATAAATAAAAACTGATTTTAAAAAGTTATTTTAAATTCCCAGATTTTTTTCTTAAGGTTTAGAGCTCAGAGATCAACAAAAGGTATTTTTTTTAAAAAGCTAAATACCAAATATTAGCCAGTGTCAGTTTGTCAGATGTGCTGCTTTATATGAAAACTCTGGGTCTCTGACTGAGAGTTGTACAAAAAGACTTGCCATTGCCATTTTCACATTTTCCTGTCATTTCACAAACCAAACTAATAATAATGAATCAATAAAAATAATCAACAGATTAATCAATAATAAAAACAAAACAGCTGCAGCCCTAATTTGACAGTTTTCATACTAATGCATGCTGCACTTTGTGATTTACTGTGATCAGATATGTTTCTGAAATACACTGAGCTGAGTCTTAACCAGATCCGATATTGTTGTGTCTTTTAAAGGCTCTGTGCTGATCTGATCTGCGTTCAGACAGATTTGACAGCCGGTGGAAGGATTTTGTCTAAAAGTCTAAAAGCTCACAGCTCACAGCTGAACCTGAGGCTCCATTAGGCCCCTGACACTCTGCATGACTGCTGCTGGTGTTTGCATGCACAGGTTCGTCACTTTGGCATCATTGACAACTTGAAAACAAAAATACTTTCACTGTGATATTGCTGACATTGCTGTAATGTTGCTGTGAGAACATTGCTGCCTGAATCACAACATCTTTTTCCTCAAACGTAACCACGTGTGTGTTTGTTGTTGAAGGAAAAAACATCAGTTGGTGGTGTTGTACCGACATAGTGCTTTTATTTTGAAAGAGACTGTATCAAACTGTACATTTCCTGTGAAAACAGAAGTTTATTTACACACAATTACACACAATGCATGTAACAACCAACACACCCAGGGTACCTTGGACGTCATATGTGGACATTGACGAGGTCACAGTGAGGATGTGAAGAGTGACGCCACTCTCATGTTTGTGGAAAGAAAACAAAATCCAGCCACAAACACATGAAAGGCCACTAATAATATGTTATACTTAATACACAAATGGGACTGTAAAAACATCAGTTTGCTATTTTACAGTAGAGTATATCCCGGACTGTAGACAGTCACTGTGATGTTGCGCTAACATCAATCACTTCACTTCACTCCCTTTTTCTGTTGTCGCTTTCAGCCGTAACTGTAACTTTCAAAGATACATAGTTAAACAGCAGTGGTCCCACCCATCTGACGTTTCTGCTGTAGTTATTTTACCTACTGTTTTGCTTTTTTATCATCTTTGATAAACCAAATTTACCCACGCAGAAGCTAAACAATGTCCTGCTGTGAATGGTGGTTGTAGCAAAACATATTTTAGCCACCTAAAAAAATCAGTATCAGTTTGAGTGGTTGTTATATTTAGGAATTTTTCTCCGCTTAACCTCACACACTAACTGATGGAGGCAACGGTAGACCGGCAACTTCAGTGTTCTGAGAAGTGAATTACAGTTGTTGTTAGTGGAGTCTGGCGGCTTTAATATAACAGCTTCAATTCCCTGTTGAAAAAGTGGTTAAAATATTCTAAATATAACGGGCACTTAAAATGATACTGATTTTTTTTTTTTTTTTATTGGCTCAAGTGACGAGGAAGAATACTTGTAAACAGAGCCAGGCTAGCCATCTCCTACAATTTAAAGTCCTTGAGCTAAGCTAAGCTAAGCTAAGCCAACAGACTGCTAGCTTTATATTTACCACAAGTGATATCAATCTTCTCATCTTCCGTAACACTGCCATTTAACGCCCAGTCTCTTTCACCAGCCCCGTGTGGCAACACATTTAGACCAATAAAGGCCTGTCTCAATCAGAGGCCTGGTCTGGGTGCCAAGCAGTTGATTTTCTATAGAAGTTGTTGGCTATCTCAAATTATGTGACCTTGACAAATTCATTTCTGTTATTTATATTCCTTCAGTCCATAAGGGTCCTCAGATAAAAAAAAAAATTTTTAAAAATCAAATGGGTCTTTCATAATGGTGTCAAATAAACGATTCAAAATTGATATATTATCTGAAGCCTAATTTTTAAACACGTAATATTCAAACTGGTTGAAATAAACAGTTTGATCGTATTTCCTGATCTTTACTGAGCAAGTTTTGTGTGAAAGGAATTAAAGGCCTGTCCCAAATACAGGCCTGTTGATCTCAGTGATTTAAGCAAATAATCTATTTCCCAAAATGTCAAACGTTTCCTTCAAGCTTCCTTTTTTTTTTTTTTTTCTACAGAGGACCTGAGAAACACATTTCTACGCTCGAAAGGTACGAAATGGACTGATATAAAAGGATAATGTGATTTTATTTGCATGCACTGAAACCTTGATTGAAAGGAGGATTTGTTCATTTTGAACCATCTATTCAGTGTTTCTACAAACATGCCTGTGATGCAGATTTCGACCTGTGTCAGAGCACGCTGCTTGGATAGTATTCCTCACAGAGTTAGGATAAGATCATTGCAGTTAAGATAGAAACCTTTTACTGTTCGCTGTAGATGTGCAGCTTTGTGCTGAGAGCCTCAAGCGCCAAGAAACTCTGCATCACAGACTGCAAATAATCATCCAGTGTAGACTGAAGCTGCAGGATTTAAAGGTTATAACAACAGATACGACCTCAGAAACTTCACACAGGCTGAAGAGGTAAGCGTCAGTATTGTGTAGATGTATTGCGGGTGAGTGCACGTGAACACAGACTCTGTAAATAGACGTGCATTAGCCTCCAATAATCCACTTAAACTAATCTTTGCCAGGTTTGGAAAACATCTTCCACTATGAGTAAAATCAAATGTTTTCACCGTGACATTCAGCAAAAGACACAGAATAACATAAACATATGACATGAAAGTTGGCGTTAACGTATAAAATCTAATAAATGAGCATTAATCCTTTGCTACCTGTGAGCTGATTCTTTGCAGATTTACCGCACGACTGAAATACATGGAAACAGATAAAGTCAGGAAACAAACTGCAGATAAAATCAGTTATTAAAGACAATATTTGTTGTCTCCAGCCAATTAAAAGCAATGGTTTGTTTCCATTCATTATAAATTAAGTAATTTATGTTTTTTTGCCTGTTTGTCTGGAATAAAACATTTCAAACACATTTGAACAAAGTAATAACTGTAAAATAAACGATAATACAAAGTATAAATCAGAGTATAACTCACCTTGTATGGTTTGGCTCCTTTTTGGGTCTTTGGTTCTTGTTTTTATTTATTTTCCTGCATCCAAATGTCCCTCAGATAAATCCTCTGCCGACTGATGAGGAGCGCTGCACACACTCCCCTCTCCCTGTCTCCCCCTCCCCCCTCTGTGTTAATCTCACAATATCCCTCACTGCCAACTACTTACTGTCCACCTACACTGCTGAAACACAGTCACTCTGTAGCAGACACGTCATCAAGTAAAACTGTGGCTTTACATCTTCTTACTTGAAACTTCAGATTTGCAAACTCACTAAAATGTGAAGGTGTCTGTGTTTTACAGTGTACGACCGGCGCTCTCACCCTCTAATCTGCTGAGACACTGAAGAGACGCTGTGTTGTTGTGTTTTTTAAAAACACACATAGGGATGAAATTACACTGCTTAGTGGTTCAAACTGTTTCATTTATATTCCAGAAAACAAATTGAATTTAAAAAAAAACTAACCAGCCAAACCTTTTGTGTCCGACTATACTGTGACATTTTGTTAATTGATTTTTTTAAACAACATACTGAACAATTATGTTAAAATTCCTGACATACAATACTATCACTTTTTTAAATGTTTTTTTTTTTTTTAATGAAATACTATACTATGACTATTTATGAATTTTTTCACTTATTATAGTATGGCCTTTTGGCTGACTTTTTTGATACACTAAACAAAGTTTTTTTTAATTTACATATTATACTGAGACTTTTTAATGATTTTTATAACATACTAACATTTATATTGATTTTTTTTAACATAAAATACTAATATTGTTTCCTGATTTTTTTTTTCTAACATACAATACTATAACATTTTTATGAGGTTTTTTTTTTAAATACTATATGATTGCTTTTTAATGATTTTTTTTTTCATCAGAAAAAACTATGACAACATTTTAAAAAAGAAAAACTGTACCATGATATTTTAATGATTTAGATTAAAAAAATACTATGACTTTTTCAAACAATATCATTTGGCATAATATACAATTACTTTTTTTGAAAATACTATACAGTGATTTTGTTATGATATTAAATTTCTTTTGACCGGTGCCACTACATTTTCGTTTTTACTATATTTTGACCTTTTTACCTTACTTTCACTTTTTTTTACAGTTAATACTAGGACTTCTCTTCTATATATACTATTCTATGACTTTCTGAAAGAAAGTGAATATGGCAACACGTCCTATAGCTGCATATCACTAACTCCTCCTTTCCAGAGCTTGTGTGCCTCCTTCTCTCACAGGTTCTCTCAGATGGCGGCTACGCCTGGATCGTGGGTTGTGTCTGCGTTGCTGCTCTGGTCCTGCTTCATGCTGACAACCACTGTTGTTATTATGAGTCATGCTTCAACTATTATCATACAAATATGATTATTATTATCACATACATATACCATCAATATTAATATATACATATCTACTATCATGTATCATTGCACATCTGTCCGTCCTGATAGAGTTATCCCTCCTCAGCTGCTCCTCCTGAGGTTCCTCCATTATTTCCCTATCAAAGGGATTTTTGGGGACTTTTTCCTGCTCCACTGTGAGGGTCCGAGGACAAATGCTGTCCTGTGAGGCAAATTGTGATTTGTGATGTTGGATTTAAAATAAAATCGATTTGAACTGAAATTGTCTTTGACATACTATGCTGTCATGGGATATGATTGCATATAAAAGCATGTAAATTAATTAAAATTGATTGTATGAATGTACAATTCATTCATGGTAACGTTTAGGTATTTCTGGAGGCCTCAGAGTCCGTCACTGTCTGCAGGGAGGCATGTGAAGAGGCATGTGAAGGTACCAAGAGATGAGGACCGTGTAGATGTTCAGACTCGAATCATTAAACAGATCTGTATGACATGTAAAATACACTCTGTGAGACTGAATCATTGTTCTGTTATTTTAAATGTTTGGTACGGCTACATGCGTACATGTTGAACCAAGATCTTCTCTGACATCAGATTTGTACTGTATTAAAGATATACCCAAGTAATATGGACTGTGACTCTTCATGCTTCTTTTGTTATTCATCAACAGGAAGGTTGACTGAGAAGATATTTCCAGATCACTACACTGTGACTGTTTCATGACTTCTTATGACATACTAAACTATGACATTTTTCTCACATTTTGGACGTCATGCTATACTGTGACATTTTTCTCACATTTTGGACGACATGCTATACTATGACATTTTAATCACATTTTGGACGACATGCTATACTGTGACATTTTTCTCACATTTTGGACGACATGCTATACTGTGACATTTTTCTCACATTTTGGACGACATGCTATACTGTGACATTTTTCTCACATTTTGGACGACATGCTATACTGTGACATTTTAATCACATTTTGGACGACATGCTATACTATGACATTTTAATCACATTTTGGACGACATGCTATACTGTGACATTTTTCTCACATTTTGGACGACATGCTATACTGTGACATTTTTCTCACATTTTGGATGACATGCTATACTGTGACATTTTTCTCACATTTTGGACGACATGCTATACTGTGACATTTTAATCACATTTTGGACGACATGCTATACTGTGACATTTTTCTCACATTTTGGACAACATGCTATACTGTGACATTTTAATCACATTTTGGACGACATGCTATACTGTGACATTTTAATCACATTTTGGACGACATGCTATACTGTGACATTTTAATCACATTTTGGACGACAAGCTATACTGTGACATTTTTATCACATTTTGGACGACAAGCTATACTGTGACATTTTAATCACATTTTGGACGACATGCTATACTATGACATTTTTATCACATTTTGGACGACATGCTATACTGTGACATTTTTATCACATTTTGGACGACAAGCTATACTGTGACATTTTAATCACATTTTGGACGACATGCTATACTATGACATTTTTATCACATTTTGGACGACATGCTATACTATGACTTTTTTATCACATTTTGGACGACATGCTATACTATGACTTTTTTATCACATTTTGGACGACATGCTATACTGTGACATTTTTATCACATTTTGGACGACATGCTATACTGTGACATTTTAATCACATTTTGGACGACATGCTATACTGTGACATTTTAATCACATTTTGGACGACATGCTATACTATGACATTTTAATCACATTTTGGACGACATGCTATACTATGACATTTTAATCACATTTTGGACGACGTGCTATACTGTGACATTTTTATCACATTTTGGACGACATGCTATACTATAACTTTTTTATCACATTTTGGACGACATGCTATACTATGACTTTTTTATCACATTTTGGACGACATGCTATACTATGACATTTTTATGATATTTTGGACAACATGCTATACTATGACATTTTTATCACATTTTGGACAACATGCTATACTATGACATTTTTATCACATTTTGGACAACATGCTATACTATGACATTTTTATCACATTTTGGACAACATGCTATACTATGACATTTTTATCACATTTTGGACAACATGCTATACTATGACATTTTTATCACATTTTGGACAACATGCTATACTATGACATTTTTATCACATTTTGGACGACATGCTATACTATGACATTTTTATCACATTTTGGACAACATGCTATACTATGACATTTTTATCACATTTTGGACAACATGCTATACTATGACATTTTTATCACATTTTGGACAACATGCTATACTATGACATTTTTATCACATTTTGGACAACATGCTATACTATGACATTTTTATCACATTTTGGACAACATGCTATACTATGACATTTTTATCACATTTTGGACAACATGCTATACTATGACATTTTTATCACATTTTGGACGACATGCTATACTATGACATTTTTATCACATTTTGGACGACATGCTATACTATGACATTTTTATGATATTTTGGACGACATACTATACTATGACTTTTTTATAACATTTTGGACAACATGCTATACTATGACTTTTTTATAACATTTTGGACGACATGCTATACTATGACATTTTTATAACATTTTGGACGACATGCTATACTATGACATTTTTATAACATTTTGGACAACATGCTATACTATGACTTTTTTATAACATTTTGGACAACATGCTATACTATGACTTTTTTATAACATTTTGGACGACATGCTATACTATGACATTTTTATAACATTTTGGACAACATGCTATACTATGACTTTTTTATAACATTTTGGACAACATACTATACTATGACATTTTTATAACATTTTGGACAACATACTATACTATGACTTTTTTATAACATTTTGGACAACATACTATACTATGACTTTTTTATAACATTTTGGACAACATACTATACTATGACATTTTTATAACATTTTGGACGACATGCTATACTATGACTTTTTTATAACATTTTGGACAACATACTATACTATGACTTTTTTATAACATTTTGGACAACATACTATACTATGACATTTTTATAACATTTTGGACAACATACTATACTATGACATTTTTATAACATTTTGGACGACATGCTATACTATGACTTTTTTATAACATTTTGGACAACATACTATACTATGACTTTTTTATAACATTTTGGACAACATACTATACTATGACTTTTTTATAACATTTTGGACAACATACTATACTATGACATTTTTATAACATTTTGGACGACATGCTATACTATGACATTTTTATAACATTTTGGACGACATGCTATACTATGACTTTTTTATAACATTTTGGACAACATACTATACTATGACTTTTTTATAACATTTTGGACAACATACTATACTATGACTTTTTTATAACATTTTGGACAACATACTATACTATGACTTTTTTATAACATTTTGGACGACATGCTATACTATGACTTTTTTATAACATTTTGGACAACATACTATACTATGACTTTTTTATAACATTTTGGACAACATACTATACTATGACTTTTTTATAACATTTTGGACAACATACTATACTATGACATTTTTATAACATTTTGGACGACATGCTATACTATGACTTTTTTATAACATTTTGGACAACATACTATACTATGACTTTTTTATAACATTTTGGACAACATACTATACTATGACTTTTTTATAACATTTTGGACAACATACTATACTATGACATTTTTATAACATTTTGGACGACATGCTATACTATGACTTTTTTATAACATTTTGGACAACATACTATACTATGACTTTTTTATAACATTTTGGACAACATACTATACTATGACTTTTTTATAACATTTTGGACAACATACTATACTATGACTTTTTTATAACATTTTGGACGACATGCTATACTATGACTTTTTTATAACATTTTGGACAACATACTATACTATGACTTTTTTATAACATTTGGGACGACATACTATACTATGACAGTCTTATGACATTTTGGATGTCATCCTACTTTTTTCCAAATACATATATATATATATATATACATATATATATGTGTGTGTGTATATATATGTATGTACATATTCACTCTTCAATGTTTTCAGTGATCCTATCACCTTTAGTTTTTTGTCATGCTTTAACATATTTCTTTTGTTTACCCTCCATGCTTTGACTTTCTCATGAGAATATTTTGACATACTATACCGATGTTTTTCAGTCAATTTTTCATAGCACTGTATTTTATGAATTCTCATTTTGTTCTGTTATAGTTTAGTTTGAGGTGTTTTTTTAATATACACTTTTACAAACTATATGCTGACCTTTTTAAATCAACTTTCGTATTTTTACTTTTAACATACTATAGTATTCCTTTTTTTAATGTTTAATTCTGTGACATGGTTTGACTTTTCTGATTATCACTCTTTCTACTTTTACAAAGAAATGCCTTTCTGTCAGAAAGCCTTCTGGAAAACATGTCCCAGTTGCTATTTCAGGTCGAAGTGACTCTGAAGCAGTACCAAGGATCTCCAGAAGATGGCTACAGTGTATAACAATACTTTGTTAAACATCAGACTCACAGGCTCTTCTTTAGTTCCAACACCACTGAACATGTTTGCATATAAATATATCTATACACACACATCATTCTATTTATTGCTATCATTATGGTCTAAAATCAGATGGTGAGTATTCAGATTGCGAAGTCTTTTTAAGCAACTATGTGCTTTGTGATGTCGGGGTATATAAATAAAGTTGGCTCGAATATCATGTCTCCATTGTCCAGTAGTGACAGTTCATTTATTAAGTGTTCTGCCAAAGTGTTCTCTCCTTGAGTGTTAACATTTTTGTGCTGCTTTAGACTTTAACGCCACATTCATTTATGATTTTCCCTTCTCATTAACTTTAAGATTTAGATTAATGATATAAAATATAATCAGTAAGTTAATTATGAGGTATCGCACAAGACTTTGACTTGTGAGCACAAATGTACGAGCTAACCAGCTCCGATTGGATTCACTGTGTCAATATTACCCACATCTTTTGGGTTGATACGAACAGGTCATGTGACAGATGCAGACAGACACCAGAGTCCAGCTCAAAATGTTTATTCAGATTAAGAACAGATCAGAAACGAACAATTAAAAATGTCACAGCAGAGGCTTATCAGCTATGAGTGTAAAGCCATGACCTGATAGATACCCATCTCTCTACATGACATTTAAACAGCGACACCACCGGAATATCCAAGAACTTATCAACGTTACAGGTGAAGCAGATCAGATGTAAAATCACGCTCAGTGAATTCGCAGCTGGAGCAGAAAGGTGACGTTTAGATTAAAGCCTTTGCGTTGATAACAATTTAACGCGGCGTTTAACTGCTGCCCCCCAGGGTGTGCTTGTCGAACAGGTACTCCGCCATCTTGTTGCTGTGGGCGTCCATGCGGGACAGGTTGGTGATGTGATCGCCCAGCTTCTTGATGGCCTCCACCTGCTCGTTCAGGTAGTGGGTCTCCAGGAAGTCACACAGCTGAGGACAGGAGGAGAGAACAGTTACCATTAATGAATCCAACATGAGGAGTGTGTCGCTAACCTAGGACACCTTCAGTATCAACAGACTCTTCATACTTACATGAGGGTCGACATGATCAGAGGCCAGCTTGTGGAGATCCAGTAGAGCCTGGTTGACGTTCTTCTCCAGCTGCAGGGCGCACTGCATGGCCTCCAGCCCGCTCCCCCACTCATCACGGTCCGGTTTCTACGCAAGAAAAACCCCACAACATTCAATTATAGCGGACTGAAGGGTCATTACATTAAGCCTCGCGAACACAGAGCACAATGATCTGAGTCAACAGTGTCTGCACCTGCATCACTGCACCCTCAACAAGCTCAGAGGATTAACTCTGGCATTTCACACTTTATTACTGAGCAAATTATTTAATTCAGGCCTGATGTAGACGCGCATGATGCTGAGACAACTGATTATCATACAGAGTGGATCCTAAACCGTACAGCTGGCAGTGAGTGTTGCAACACAACATGTTAATCCTAAAATATTTGTACGTGCACAGACAGGGTGTGAGACACAACAGCAGGACCAGTTCTGTAGCCTGACACTGACCTTGACGTCCTGGAGGAAAATGCGACCTCCTCTCTTGTTCTGGAAGGACAGCAGCTTCTCGGCGTGCTCCCTCTCCTCGTCGCTGTTCTCCTTGAAGAAGTGGGAGAATCCCTTCAGGGCCACATCGTCACGGGAGAAGTAGAAGGCCTGAGAGGGACGAGAGGGGAACAAGACGGAGGTTAAAAACAGTGATTACGAGACCCGTCATTATTTGACAAACAGTAGTTATGCAGCCAGGTGTCGGTCACGCAGGTGAGTCACGACTCTGGGAAGTCTGGTCGGTTTAGACGCGAAGCAGCGCTCAGTTTGAGGAGCGCGAGTGTTAAAAAACAAACAAAAAAGGAGCAGTGTAAGCATGACACAGCACTTTCTGATCACCGAGGTGGGCTCGCCTATAACTCCTTTTATGGTCAATCAGTGACAAACAACTGACAAACATGCAAAGCTGCTGTTGTTTACTCATCAGAGGAGAGAGACAGCTGAGGTGCAACTCTTCTTTTTTTACTCTCAAGCTTCAATTATTTTTCCTTGTGCCTCCCTGAGTGACTGGAAATGCAAACGCTCCCTCAGTTAAATAGATTTTAAAAAGTCAAACAAAGTTAAAAACAACTAATTTTGCCCTGCTCTTGTACATAATGGTTATGATATGGTATTTTTGGTGAAATTTTAAATGTAGAATTAAGTGATTTTGGTGGATCACGATTTTAAGCTCAGACTTAGTAAGTTTTTTTCCTGAGGAAGTGATTGTCACGATGTGTCCAGAAACACCAGAAATTTAAATAACAAGGAATTTCTGGCTTTGATAAGTGAAGGCTTTTGAATGTTTTCTTTTTTAAAAATTCATTTAATAAAAAAGTAATGCTATAGTATGTCAAAATATTTCATTAAAAAAACCTAGTATACTATGTAAAAACAATAAAAATGTCAGTGTTGTATGTCAACACAATCCATGAAAAGTGATAGTATAGCAGCTCAAATAACAAAACAAAACGTTTGAGTCACAATAAAGTATGATCCAAAAAACCCAAGTAATAATGTATGTCACTAAAAATCGAGTCAACGTAAGTCAGAAAAAACAAACAAGTGTCTGTGCTCCTTCCGTAAGCCAAGATCACACACACACACACACACACACACACACACACACACACACACACACACACACACACACCCCCCTTCATACCAGTGCTGAGAACAATCTAACAAACCTTTGTGCATTTATTAATAATAATAATAATAATAATAATAATAATAATAATAATAATAACCATATACAGAGAGAATCAAATCACTTTAAAGTTATATTTATAATTCTTCCTTGTCACATTCAGTGTGTCAGTGTGTCAGTGTGGGCGGAGAGTAAACAAGCAGCAGACACGTTTCATCAGCAGCTGTTTACACACACACACACACAAACAGACAGACAGACAGACAGACAGACACTCACCATGGAGGTGTAGGTGTAGGAGGCGAACAGCTCCATGTTCACCATGCGGTTCACGGCGGCCTCACAGTCGCGGTGGTAGTTCTGACGCACCTGAGACTCCATCTTGGCTGGTGTTTGTTTTCTTAGCAAAACGCGGTACAAAAATAAAGCTTTGTTCGACTTGGTGAGCAGCGATCAAGCAGCGAAGGTTCCTCGAGCCTCAGTTTGGAGAAACAAAGCGGGACGAAAGAAGAAGCTCCGTTCAAACACTGTTGAAGCAAGAACTTCTCACTATTTTCTCCCCGATCTGAAATGGCTGCCCGCAGCCTCCTGTATTTATACCCCAGCGGCGAGCAGCCCTCGTGACAGATCACGTCGTTCTATTTCTGCCAATCAGAGAGCTCGGACGGCACGTGACAGCGCAAACGGGAAGTGTGACCCAAAGCATGACTCTGCACTTTCATTAGATTAAAGACCAGACGGTTTATTGTGACCCGCTGCATGACGAAGCAGTTTTACAACATCAAAGTCCAATAAACTGCCTTATTTTTCAATTTAGATTCAAACATTAAATCATTTTCTTGCACAGACAATAACATGACATGTTTATAAATGTTCTTCACATACTGCACAATGACTTTTTAATGTTTTTTTTAAAGAAAAAATGATTTTTTTTTTACATTTATGAATTTTTGACATTCTATTCTTAAACTTTTAATATTTTTAAAAATACTAGCCTATGCTATGATTTTTATTTTTTTGATACATTATACAATGAATTTATTTTTAACATACTGTAGTACAATTTTATGAGTTATTATAAATATGTATAATACATAAATATTACATTTTATAAATTTGTAAAAATACTACACTGACTTTTGTCTTATTTTTTATGGCATAATATTCTTTGAATTTTTATGAATTATTTGAGATACGATACTATGACTTTTTAAAATTACTTTCGGACACACTACACTGACTTTTTTTTGGACACACTTTCCTATAACCTTTTATGACATACTATAAGATTACATTTTATAAAACCTTTATGTATATTTTATTATGTTTCATGACATACTACACTTTGGCTTTTTATGATTTATTTGGGCATTGCTGTAATACTTGTTTTCATAAACTGTTCTGACATACTCTGTGATTTTTTTATTTTTTTGGGGGGGATTAAATGTTTTTATGACATACTATGCTAAATCTTTTAAAAAAAATTTTTTTTCATTCGATAGGACAGCTGTAGCATGACGGGGCAGAGGGAGAAGGGGGATGACATGCAGCAGGCGGCTAACCCTTTTTTTACTTTCTTCTTTCTACTAAAACAGGTGAACACAGGTACCTGCTACTGCAAACTACAAACATCATGGAGTCTGTTACACTGCAAAATAACTTCCAATAATCTCTTCCTTTACAGTTCTGCAGTTTTAGGGTCTGTTGGCGTTACAGTGTTCTCAGATTCTGCTGAGCTCTGGTCTATTTGCCCCTGAAAGCTGACCTTGCATATCGGCCTGGACTCCCTGCACAACCTATAGGACACATCAGTGCAGTTGTAAGTTGTAGCCACACAGCTGCTATAAAATGAGCTCGTTTTACCTCAAATGCACCACGACGCCTAAAAACTGCTGATAGTGTCTTTAACCAAGGTGGCTCTTATTGCATTACTCCACACCACAGCAGTTACGAAACAACACTGAGTCTGAAAAGCCTGTAAAGTCTTATCAGAGCTGAAACAACACAGGAGCCAAGAAACTGTGAACAAAGTGGCTTTTTAATCATTAAACAGTTCTTAGAGAAACTGCTGCCCTGCTGCAATTACACTTTTATCATGAAACAAAAAGAGCATAAAAGTAACACTGATGGTGAGAAGCAGTTAACGAGCAGCCAAACTGAACCTATCTGGATCTAAAATGAAGATTTGTGTTGAGGTTCGTCCTCATGTAACCTTGATCATTATGCTTCAGTGTCCTGCCCTGCCTTTAGCCTTAATGTAAAGTAAGACACAGCATCATTTCTGCTTTTATGGGGCCATAATAAAGTGACAGAGCGCTGGTAGTTTTCCCCTCACATGGTGCCAGGGACGTGTGGACTTTAACAGTCTGGGTAAATGCTGCGCTCAGCTCGGTGCTTATCACAAGGACACTGCCTCTGTTTACACGACGCCATGTTTTCATCACACCACCTCCTGTTGCCTTATTGTCCAATGATCACATTTAATCCAACCTGAACTGTTTTAACTCTGCACAATAAAGGTATCGCAGTCATGTGTCAGCTGAAACTACAGTCCTGTAACAATAATTATATTATGCTGGTTAATGAGAGCTGACGTGTGAACACTGAGCTGGTAAAGAGTAGTTGTGTCCTTTAGCTTTAGTGTCTCATGAAGCACACAATAACTGTTGGCTCCATAATGAGGAACAGAAATATCTTCCACCAGAACAAACACTTAGACAGGATATTTCTAAATAAAACTTTCATGGTATAGACCAACTGTATACTATGACTTTTTATGATATACTGTGAATTTTTTTAATGTTTTTTTTTTTTTTTTTTTTACAATCTATACTACGATTTTTAAATATTTTTTTAGACTTACTTTACCACAATTTTATGATTTTTTTTAAAATTCAACCATATTCATGTTTTTGCCACAAAATACTTTGTTTTTTTTTCTTATGAATTTCTTTTAAAAGTTATATTATATTGCTTTTTCAATGAAATTTTGCTATGACACGTTACACTGTTTTACTTGCTATTATATGAGTGCATTCATGAATTTGTACATACTTTACTAAGACTTAATAGACCTTACATACACACACACACACACACACACACACACACATATATATATATATATTATTTTTTGACATAGTTTTTTACAACTTTTTATGAACACTGTAGTAATACTTACTAACAAAAAATTGCTACTTTGACTTTACTGACTTTTTAATCATTTTTAAAGAAAATACTATGATTTTGTTTTCCTAAATTTCTTTTGTCATACTATACTAATATTTTTTTAAATGTAATTGTGCTATGAAAGAGCTATAAAAAATGATCCCATGATTTTTTTTAATTAAAACATTTTTCTGATTTTTTTTTACACACTACACTGACTTTTTTTTAAAAATTCTACACACTTTTCTACGATTTCTTAACCTTTTTTTAATACTGACTTTATTTATCTTTTTTTCTAAAAAAAAAAAAATACTATATTAAGTCTTGTTATCAGTAAAATTTGAGGGCATATTACACTGAATTTATAATATTTTTAAATATTCTATACTGATTTCTTTAATAAATTTTTTTATGACGTACTACATTACAACGTAATGTTAAATGTCGTTTTGTTACGACATTTAACATTTCATAGACTATTGTGAAGGAAATTGTCCTGTCTGAAGACGTGACAGACTCGGTGTGAGGGATCGAGTCTCTTTAGTACATGCAGCATGGAGAGAGGACCAATGTGTCCTCTGACAACCCTCAGAATGTACAAACGTTTATACAAAGCAGCTCTGACACCAGGTTGCACCCACCAGCTGCACTAAGTGAGAGTGCTGCCCCTGAGAGAAGGTTTAGCAAAGCAGGAAACTTCTCCCTAAGAAATGAAAGGTCACGACCTCAAGATGTAGAGACTTGCCCCCCAATAAAGATTCCTGAGTAATTCCAACACTAAACTATGACTTTTTTAATTAAAGCATTTCTATGACATTTTTATGATTTTTGATTTGATTTTTTTTTACATACTACACTATGACTTTATAATTTTATACACTACTCTATGACTTTTAAACCTTTTTCATGTCATACATTACTGACTTTATTATTCAAAAAAAAAGTTTTACTATACTAAGACTTAGTAAAATTTAAAGGCATATTACACTGAATTTTTTAATGTTTTTTTTTTAACATACTATACTATGACTGCTTTAATCAGTTTTTCTACTGACATACTAAAACAATGGTGTGATTTTTATGACACAGTATAGTGTGACTTATCTGCGGCCAGATCTACTGTCAGTGAACACTTTGTCCTGGAGTCTGAAAGAAGCTGCTGTTTATTTACTGTATTGTCCATAAACCAGAGAACAATAAACTGAATCTATAAAACTTATCATTACAGCACGACGTTTGTGCGTCTGGACCCAGTTTACAGCCCACATGTTCAGCCTTGACTCAGCGTCTCTCACTGTCTCTCTGTGTTATGGAGCATGACTGGGCAGCCCTGTAAAACCATGCTAACAGGTTCAGCTGAGGATTGTGCCAAGTCATTGTTGTGACTCAGCATTCCACAGTTTCAGGGGGCGGAGTCTCGTGACCAAGCAAACTTGTGAGGAGAAGTTAACCTCAGTGCTCTGCTGGCTGGAACCAGTTTGAGAAATAAAAGGAAGATGAAACTTTCAATAAGGAACCAGCGACTGGACGAGATTCACTGAGATCTGTGCGTTTGGGCCAAAGTGTGTCCGGTCCCATAACGGTCAGAGTCATGTGTTCATATTCTACATGTTAGTGACGTGTTTCCTGGACAGACGTCAGTCAGCTGACCAACAGGCCGACGCTGCTCTCCATAAAAACAAAGACAACAGAGTTTATAAATTCATTCAATCATATTCTTTTAATCATGGCTGTAGACAGTCAGAGTGTTTCTCCACACACAGACTGGAAAAACTTTTAGTAACAATGTGAACTTGGACATGGAAACAAATGACATGACAGTGTATTTGTGTGTTCAGACTGCGATGACACAACGTCGAACATTTTTGCTCCGTCATCGATAGAACTTGAAGGCAGATCAGGTTTGAAGCTGTAGACTCAAACAGGATGGACTGTAGAAAAAAAAAGTATTTGTAAACAACAAGGTGATTCCCGAAGGGACACTAACAACTCAAAGTACACATCTAACAAACTTTTTCCAAACATATTTTTTGTTTTTTGTTATTTTAGGTAGTTATTATCACGCTAATGTGTGTTCAAGTGTTCATTTCCCCCGATAAGTTGGTTTTAATTTGTTATTTGATTCTATAAACACAGTCTGACCATCTCGAGCTTTTATTTTGGTACTTCCGGTGACCGGCAGTGTGAATTTGCATATTATCTAAATATTTAGTTTCACCCAGAACATTTAGATTTAGATTTAGATTTAACATTTAGATTTAGATTTAACATTTAGATTTAGATTTAGATTTAACATTTAGATTTAGATTTAATATTTAGATTTAACATTTAACATTTAGGTGCCACATTTAATATTTAGATATAACTATTTAATATAATTCTAAGTTAACAAATATTGCTGTAAATGTGGTAAAAGGTGACGTTAAAAAATTCACAACACTTTTTTAAACATTGTTAAAAGCTAAATGTGTCAAAATGTTATTTTCAGCGTGAGCCACTTTACAAACAGCACCCCATACTGAGAGGCAAGCGAGACAAAGAAACTATGGTGATCATTTTCTAAGTCTGATCTAAATTGTTTTCTCTCTTCTGTTTTTCATGGTAATTAGGGGCTGGGCAGCCTAAGCTGCCAGGACTCTATTGTTTTGCTGCATCTTCTTCTTCTTTTTCTTCTTTGCACAAAGGTCCAGTCTCATGCCAGATATCCTCAGCTGCAAAATCAGGCCAATATTCCTGATGGTGGCGCTACAGCAAGCCTCTAAAGTTCAAAATTTTGAAAATTCACAACAAATCAACCATATGTGCTACAGATATGCAACTTTCACCAAAATGTAGCCCTGAAGAAACATTTGTAACCTGAAACCTGTTGCAAATTATGAAGTTCATCACTCTGTTGTAAAACTATAAAACTTCTTAAACCTATCTCCTCCCACAAGTTTTGCTCAGTTGACACCAAACTTGCTACAGAAACCATCCACACAGATTTTTGATTTATCAAAAACTGAGCCTACAGTGCATCAAAATGTTTGACTGTAAACGGTACTGTAAACATATACATGCAAATTCTTTCTAAATAAATCTTCAATGTTCATGAAAAAAATAAGACAAAATTTTGGAGTCATGGTAGATGATGTTTGGAAAATATCAGTATTTTATCTCAAAAACTGAATTTTTACAGCATTTTGAATTTTGCTCTCATGTGAACAATTGGAGTCAATGTAAAAATGGCAATTTTAAATCAGTTTTTCACATATGGAGCCAATAAATCATTGTTACAAACAAATTACCAACATCTCCATGCTGTCTACATGCAATATGTGTATTTTCAGATACTTGTCTTAATGATTGAATTTTTGACAGCCGTTTGAAATCTGCCTTTACACACTAACAGCTGCTGTCTTGCACACAGGTGACTGGCTTAGTCAATTTGTGAAGCTACATATGACATTTCTGTTTGCCAGTTAGCTCAGTGAGGTAGAGGATGGTTCTTGGTATTGAAGATCATGCGTTCAAGCCTCAGCTCGTGCAACATTTCCATATGAGAAATCTATCCAAACTTTTCACAAAGGTCCAGTCTCATGCCAGATGTCCTCAACTGGAAACAAGAGGATAGTCCTGATGGTGGCGCTGCAGCAAGCCTCTAGATTTCAAAACTTTGAAAATTCATAACAAATCAACATGTCACACATCAGCCCACGATCTGTCCCTCTGTCCACAGGTTAAAGTGTCTGCGGCGTCCAGCCCCGGCTCCAGTGGGTTGCTCATAGTGGAGCCTCTGAGAAATGTGAGCCACGCCGTTCACCACAGAGTCTGCGAACGTAGAGCCATCCAGCGGACTCTGGTAGAGCGCTTTCTGTCAGACCAGAACCTGCAGAGGGGGAAGGAGTTCTTCCAGAGCTCCCACAAGCACCATGACGCTCTGATAGCACAGCAGGAACATTTTCAGCTGAGCATGATGTGAGAGCCACTGACAGGCTCTTATTGATAATCCAGATGTTCAGAATAAATCGTAACTTGTAGATAAACAAACAACCAAAAAACCTGCCAGTTTTGATTTCCAGTAAATGTTAAGCAACACAAACATTTGCTAAATGAACAGTGACTGAGGAAGTTCTCAGTTCTCAGTTTGGAGTTTTCTGTCCCAATTTTTTTTTTTTTTAAATGGTGCAATAGTGTTTTGTTCCTCTATCTCCACTGTTGTGAAATTAACAGTCTCATATTTTGTAAAACCGTGATACAGACCATCAAGTTCTGACAAGAAGGTATGTTTTTTCCCCTTTTACCTGGAAAATGTATTTCCAATGATCAATACTGAAAAAAATCTGTATTCTCAAATGTGAATGGCTGAAGGACCTATTACAGGACTTCTTTTCGTATTCATGTCTTGTCTTGTTTTCGAGTATTAAGATGGGATGAAAACGGGGACTTTGCAGTGTTGTGTTGTTAGGTGGTCGCAGCAGGACAACAACAAAAAAAGGTTCTTGTTCTCAAACTTCAGTGAGTGTTGTAAAGAAGCATTTCAGCCTTGTCTCCTGCAAATTAAGTTTCATGCTACCCACGGTCTTTGAAAACCTGGAACAGTCATAGAATTTCACAGTCACATTTTCCAAGCCTGGATAAATCATGGAATAAGTAAAAACTACTGAAACTTTTAGAAGAGTCATCAAATGTTGTTGTGTGTGATAGTACTCTTCAGTGGATTACTTTCATGGTAACGTAACAGTACAGCAATTTTTGTGAAGCTGTTGATGTGACGTAGCTCTAATATGTGTCAGTGTTCTGTCTGATGAGTTTGAGAAACAGCGGCAGTTGGGATAAGATAAGACAAATATTACGAGTCCTTGAAAAGTCATGGAAAAGTTTGGAAATCTTGTCCATGAAAATTTGTAGGAACCTTTAAGTTTATCTACAACTCATTCAAATCAACAAATACAGATCATTCTTACTCTGAAGTTGTCAAAAACTGCTGCTTTGTCAGTGATTTCCAACACTGATGCCAAAAGCTTTTTCCAGCAGTGTGATACGCCGTCAGGCAAAAATACATCAAAATGTATTTTGATACAAAATACAAAATACCCCTCAAATAAATGTATCAAAATAAAATACATGTATTTTGTATTTTCAAATACAGAAAATACTTTATTCTTTTTCTTTATAGCAGCAACTCACAGCTCTATAGGTCACTCTGTCGGTCGGTCGGTCAGAATTAGCATAGCCTACTGCAACTAGAGACCATGCCTAACTATACCAGAAAGAATGCCCACAATTCATTTCAACTGTTGTCCATTACTTCTGGCTAACTAATGCTATTTTAACTGCTTATCAGTTACTTTTAGTGAACTGTTTCAGCCGTTATCCATGACTTTTAGCTAATTAATGTTATTTTAAATTTCCATTACTTTTGGCTAACTAATGCTATTTCAACTGTTTATTAGTTATTTTTAGCTAACTGCTTTAACTGTTACCCATTACTTTTAGCTGACTTATTGTAGCGTAACTTGAGGCCTAAGAGAACTTTATTATTAGGAGTTATTGATTAAAGTTAATTAAATAAACTGGGCGCCAGACAAGCACTTGAGCCTGTCAATAAATACTCAGGGAGCCGCTCAGGCCTCAGCGGCTCCACGCTACAAAACACAAATAATCAGGTCAAAAGCTCAAAATGCAGCTTCAAACAAGTTATTATTTTAATATTTCTTTCACACTTTACACAAACCAAAGTCACTTTCTTAGAAACAGGAACATATAGTGAAAACGGGAATGGCGATGTTGTATCAGAGGGCCGGATTGTTGGTTGACAGTGAGGTTGGTGAGAGCCGGTGAACAGGTGTGAGGGGAACCTTTTATCAGCAAGAATGTTCCAGTAAGCCACCTTATCACTCAGCACATCCAAGATTCTCTTGTACACTTAGTATTTCCAGGGACAGACATCATAAGAGCAAAAAAGGCAAATGAATTGATCAAACCTGCTCTGGACGTTTTCCGGAGCTGCAGAGCAACAAGTCAGCGGTTTCTCAGCTCCCAAATCCTCCACTGCAACAATAATCACAATAAAGCATTCATTTCATGATTGCAATGTTAGGATCTTCAAGTTCCTAAGGAGCTTGTGAAGGTCAATCAAAATGTGAATAACTTAGATTCAGAAAAATGCTTTGTTCGGTTCAAAAACTGCTCTTCTCATGCCACTCTCCTCCACACTGGCTCTGTCCTCCTCTCACACCTCACAAGTGTGTGCAGTCAGCAATTACCTTCAGCTCCTCTGCTTGATCACACCCCTCCTTCACCATTACAGCCACTGCTGTCACACCCACTCCTCCTCTGCTCAGAAGAAAAGGAGCAGCCTGTTTTTAGGCGATCTGCTATTATGCTATTCAACTGCTTATCGGTTACTTTTAGTGAACTGTTTCTACCGTTATCCAGTACATTTAGCAAACTAATGCTCTTTCAACAGCTTATCAGTTATTTTTAGCTAACTGTATAAACCATTATTCATTGCTTTTAGCTAACTAATGCTATTTCAACTGGAGAGTTTTAAGGTACACCATGATATCTTACCATGTACTTATCTACAACATTTACAAGAAACTAGACGAAGAATCTCAACTTTATTTTACTTATCTTCAAAAGGGGGTTGCATCAGTGAGTCTCAACTTAATTTTACTTTTTACACAAGTTTCATTTATAATAATAAAACGTTTGTATAGCCAAAAATAACCCCTCTGGTTTCATTCCTTAAAGGGTAATTTAGACTTGTAACAATAACTCTGTAATAATGTGAAACCATGATATTTTCTGAGAGGGTTATCATACTGTGAAAATCTCATACTGTTGCGACCTCATTCATCAGTTACTTTAAGTGAACTCTTTCAACTGTTTTCCAATATTTATGGCTAACTTACTTTATATTGTCGGCATGATGACATAACGTGTGGTGTTCAAGACTTCAAACCCAACTTCTTGTGGCTCTGTTGTTAAGGTTTTAACGAGGTTTTGGGCCCAATGTGAGAATATGGATTGGGCTGAAATATTGATTGCATCCCATTTGACAGTCTTGATAAAAACTGAACATAATGGACTCTTAGTTTTTATGATCAAATGAATGAACCAATGAAGCAATATTACATCAATTGGCCAAAGGGGGGCGCTATAGCAACCCATTGAAATGTCAAACTTTGAATGGGCATATCTCATGCCCCGTATGTGGTAGAGACATGAAACTTTGCACAGAGATGCCTCTCCTCATGAGGAACACATTTGCCTCAAGAACCCATAACTTCCGCTTATATAGATTTTCCGCCATTTTGAATGTTTTGAAAAACACTTCAAATGGATCTCTTCCTAGGAAGTTTGAGCGATCTGCATGAAACTGGGTGAACATAATCTAGGGACCAATATCTAAAGTTCCCTCTTGGCAAAAGTTGGAAAACTTCCTAAAACTGAGCTTCTATAAGGCAATGAATATTGCGGAGGGCGTGGCTCATCACATAAAGGTGTATAACATCTCAAGGGTTTCACCCATCACCACGCAACTTTGTAGGCATATGACCACACATAATCTGAGGGGACCCCTCCATTATTGACCCCATCAAACAAAATGGGGGCGCTAGAGAGCTCATTTCTTATCTAGGCCTAACCGCCATATGGATTTATACTAAACTTGGTAGATATGTAGAACAGGACGCCTCAAGGTGACTGGAGAAATTTAACTCTAATTGGCAACTGGGTGGCGCTATAACAACAGAAAAATGCTTCAACATAGCTAAAATGCGACCGATGGCTGTGGCTCCCCCTGTGGGCCAATGTTGGTGTTTTCTAATGTTTGGTATGACTAAGTCATGGTATGGTGTGCTGTACATAATCACGGAAACTGTCAGTGTGTCATTCTGTCTGTCCCACGTTTTTCTACTACAGGCATTGAGGACTGGCACAGGTAGAAGGAGACAAAGCTACTAATGGCTGTGGACTAGTCTTCTTTTGAATTATAAAATCTCTGCTGATTTCACCAGTCACGATGACCTCACTAAAAGAGAAGCTCTGGTTAACTCTGAGGGATTTGAGGGAAGAGGAATTCAAGCAGCTGAAATGGCTCCTCCAGCAGGAAGACATCATGCACACAGTCATTCCACATGTCAAGGTCCGCCCAGCCATCCCTGTGTCCCGGCTCGAGAGCGCAGACAGGCAGGACACCATTGTTCAGATGGTGCAGCACTACGGTGCTTCCAGAGCTCTGGAGGTGACCAGGAAACTTTTGATGAAGATCAACAGAAATGATCTGGTGCACAGATTACCAAACATCCCCTCCACACCAAACAGTACGTTATGGAAAGGGAAAATTATGCTGATATGTGTCGAACACCCTTCAACATTCCTTTTTCCTTCTTTCTCTCCCTCTCTGTAGCAGAAGATGTTGGTGATGTGGCAACTAGTTCAGAAAACAGAGAGACTTCCTCGATTATACCACGGACAGAAGGTAAAGCTGTTCAATGAACTCACTGTCCATTTAAACATTATTAAAAATGATTAAGGATTTTTATTTCTGCTTATACAACTTGATAACAGGATAAGAGCAGCCCATATCTTTGTGTTAATCAATCTAAGGCTCCGATCACACAGAAAGCGTTTTAGCGGCTGGAGGCGCCTTTTTGTAATTGAATGAAGAATGAAGCTTTTTGCTCTGAACTCCTCGAGTTGAAAAAACTTCAACTCAAGACAGAAAAGCGCCCCACGTCATCTCTTTTTTGTCATCTTTTTTTCTCATTGTCCAATGGGATGATTTGAGAGGCGCTATACAAGGGCAGTCCAGTTACCATTTACCATTTCTCTTGCATAAAAAAACCTGGTCCCTCCTCTGCTTTGCTTTACACAGATCTGATGGTGCCAGTAGAGAAGCCCCCACGGCCAATCACATCATACCAACAAATGCTCCAATCTAACCTTGAGAACCGGTTCATGTCTGTACAAGAAGGACTGTCAGGTACGGAGGATAAAAAACGTCTGGAAGATATCTATACAGAGCTCTACATCACAGACGGCGGCGACATGCAACTCAACAGGCAACATGAGGTCAGAAAGACTGAGATGGCATCAAGAAAACCAGCAGAAACAGAGGTATTAATCAAACACAGTGATATCTTCAAACATCCTTCCGGAAAATACATACCTATAAAGACTGTGCTGACCCATGGAATTGCAGGAATAGGGAAGACACTTCTTGTGCATAAGTTCATCCTTGACTGGGCTGAAGGAAAAGCCAATCAAGACGTGCATCTCATATTCCCCTTCAACTTCCGCCAGCTCAATTTACTGCAGGGAAAAAGGTTTCATCTCGCCAAACTCATTCACGAATGTATCGAGGAAACCAAAGACATCCCAGAGGACGCTCTGAATTACATTTTCACTGCACTACAGAAGTCAGGAAACACCAACTATGACAAGAGTAGATTTAAACTTCTGTTTGTGTTGGATGGGTTAGATGAGAACCGTCTTCAGCTAGACTTCAGTGCCAAAGAAAAAGACAACAATGATGTGACAAAGTCAGCCGGGGTAGAGGGACTGCTGATGAACCTCATTAAAGGGACTCTGCTTCCCTCTGCTCGCCTCTGGATAACCACACGACCTGCAGCAGCCAATCAAATCTCCCTAGTGCGTGTTGACATGGTGACAGAGGTCAGAGGGTTCACTGACCCGCAGAAGGAGGAGTACTTCACCAAGAGATTCTGTGATAATAAGCATGCTGACAGGCTCATCTCCCACATCAAGTCGTCACGAAGCCTCCACATCATGTGTCACATCCCAGTTTTCTGCTGGATCACTGCGGCAGTTCTGGAGGATGTGTTGAGAACCAGTGACAGAGGAGAGCTGCCCAAGACCCTGACTGAGATGTACACAGAGTTCCTTATGTTCCAGATCAGACAGACAACAGAGAAGTACGGCACAGAGAAGAGCCTTCAGTACGTCAAGTCACTTGCAAAACTGGCATTTTACCAGCTGAAGAAAGGAAACCTGATCTTCTACGAGACAGACCTTGAAGAGAGTGGAATTCATCTCCATGAAGCATCTATTTACTCCGGGGTGTTCACACAGATCTTTAAAAAGGAGCACTGGAGAAGGAAGGACATGAACAAGGGAAGGATGTTCAGCTTTGTCCATCTGAGCATTCAGGAGTTTCTGGCTGCTTTTTATGTGGAGCTCTCACGCATTAACAGCAACAAGAACGTGATGGCTGAATCCCAAATGACTTTCAGAAGTCTGGCCATGGTTTTCAGCAAAACATCGGCAACAGAAGTCCACAGGATTGCTATTGACAAGGCCTTACAGAGTCCAGATGGGCACCTGGACTTGTTTCTCCGTTTCCTGTTGGGTCTCTCATCGCAGACCAATCAAGAGCTCCTGGCAGACCTACTGAAACAGAAAAGAGTCAGCTCAGACAGCAATCAGGAAACAATCAAGTACATCAAGGAGAAGTTTAAGGAGAATCTCTCTCCAGAGAGAAGCATCAACCTGTTTCACTGTCTGAGCGAGCTGAATGATCATTCTCTAGTGGAAGAGATCCAACTGTACCTGAGCTCAGGTAGACCGTCCTCAGATCTGTCTCCTGGTCAGTGGTCGGCCCTGGCGTTCGTCTTAATCTCATCAGAAAAACATCACGATGTGTTTGACTTAAAGAAATACGGTATCTCAGAGAGGGGCTTCCTGAAACTGCTGCCAGTGTTTCAAACCTCCGTCACATACCTGTAGGTGGATGTATTACAATATTAACATCATGTTGTATTCTAAGAATAAAATAAATGAACTTTGTTTTTCATCTATTAATCCTCATCAGGCTGAGTGGCTGTGGACTTTCAGACCCTTCATGCTTCAATGCTCTGGCCTCAGTGCTAAAGTCCAATCCATCTCATCTGAGAGAGCTGGATCTGAGCAGCAACTGCTTCCCTGACGATGGAGTGACTCTGCTCTCTGATGGACTGAAGAACCCCAATTGTAGGCTGGAAATGCTCAGGTCAGCTCACTTTATTTATAATGGTTTGAGACACTATTGGCTTCCCCTTTCAATATTTATAATGATGATAATAATGATAATAATAATAATAATGAAAAATAATGATACATTTTATTATGCCTCCTTAGCTTGCTATGAAGTGTTTGGTTAAAAGAGAGGCAGTTAAGGTTAGTGCAAGGGTTATGGGAAGGGTTACATGTCATTAAAGTGAATCACGTCTTCATGTATAATGCATTATGAAGAGGATTATGGCTTAAGGCTGGCAACAAAAACGCAGTCCACACACATATATCAATCAAAACATGATATTTAGCTTAAACTAATAAACATATGATCTAACTGGTGGAGTGTGTAAGTGGTCACGTGAGAAGTGTGTGGATGAGTGAAAATATAGTGTAGTGCATGTTGGCTGGGGCAGCATAGGCCATAGGCTTGTGCTAATAATGTTAGCATGTTGTATTTGTTTGGAAAACGTGTTTAGTATAAGACAGTTGTTTTGTCAGTGAACCTTGTGAGCTGTAATGGAGCTGAAGTTTGTAACGTTACCTTTGTTAAATGTTGCTGTTGTCCCTGGCTTCATATGAGTAGAGGAAATCTCTGCTAGCTGCTAGGCTAATTTATACAATGTAAAATGCCATAGGCTTGTGCTAAAAACATTAGCATGTTGTATTTGTGGGGAAAATGTGTCCAGATAAAGACAAGTGTTTGTCTGTGAATGCTGCGAGTTATAGTGAAGCTGATTTGTGTACTTGTGTTTGAAACTGTCTCTATGAAGCCATGTTTAATGTGTGTTTACTGTGTGTTTACTGTGTGTTTAATGTGTGTTTACTGTGTGTTTAATGTGTGTTTACTGTGTGTTTAATGCATATTTTAAATCAACTTAACTTTACAGCACTTCACAGAAACCCCGCCACCGAGTAGTGTTTTGGAGGTGTAACTGCAGAGTGACACAGACACACCACCGCACAAAATATAAATAAATATACATATAAATGCTCACAACAGTGTAGGCTCTGCATAGAGCTGACGGACAAGTATAAATCCCACTTTATACTACTAACAAAAACCAGAACACCTTCAACACCAAACTCTTGTCCCTTTGCCTACAGATTCCTTCCTATGCAGATATATGTTCACAGAGATTAGTCAAACCAAGGGAAAGCAACTCTGTTAAAATTCTGTATTTGTGTGTTTCACCTTCCAAAGGTTGAGTGAGTGTGACCTGTTAGAGCAAAGCTGTGACACTTTGGCCTCAGTTCTCAGCTCCAAGACCTCTTGTCTGCGAGAGCTGGACCTGAGTAACAACAACCTGCAGGACTCTGGAGTGAAGCTCCTCTCTGCTGGACTTAAGAGTTCTCACTGTACATTGAAATGTCTCAGGTCAGAATTCAATGCAGTAAACATCACGATCACAAAGGCTGAAATTCAGAGTACTTCAAATAAATATGCAATGTATTCAAATTAAATGAAGCCAACATATTTGGCTTAATTAAAAACTGCATTGCAGAACAAATGTTCTTATGTGGCCTCTGCTGCCTCAGTATCTGCTGATGGTGATGATCAGTATCAGGTCATTTTTGATGATGTCCCAGTGATGGCAGTGTCAGCAGCCAGAATTTGACCTGCTGATTTTGCCTGATTCTGGGGCATCATTAAACGAGTCTCAGCTAAGTTGGGCAGGTGGATACGGCCTGAATAATCTCTTCCAGCGTCCCAAGTTTGGGCCGATGCTGAAGTTTTTTTTCCTCTTAGGTGTTGAACCCAAAATGCTTCCTCACTTTACTCACTATTTGTTATTATGATCACTGATTTCATGCATTTTGCGTAAGCAGCGATGATGATTGGATCTCGCAGTGCGCACACATCAGCAGAATGTGCAGCCACGTGGCGAGGTAATGCACAGCACAGGGAATCACAGCAGAAAAGGTAAACTCACTATGGAGAGCTGGGTGACAGCCTCTCCAAACAGCCACAGGGAACAGGCAAACAGAAACCAGGGAGATGGAAGCAGAGCTCTTGGTCAGGGACAGAAGTGTGGATAGAAAGTAAAACATTTGAATTCATTTTCATGTTCTTTAAGGTTGAATTTCTGCAGCCTGTCATGGATGAGCTGTGGAGCGCTGGCCTCAGTTCTTCGCTCTCAGTCGTCTTGTTTGAAACAACTGGAACTGAGCAACAACGACCTGTGGGATTCAGGAGTAGAGGTGCTCTCTGGTGGACTGGAGAGTCCACATTGTAGACTGGAAATCCTCAGGTCAGAATTCTTGTTTGTTTCATGAATGTTGGAAAATTTGTGGTAAAAAATAAATAAATAAAAAATCTAAGAAAACAAATTCACAAACTGTGTGTAGGCTGTCAGGCTGTCTGGTCACAGAGGTAAGCTGTGCTTATCTGGCCTCAGCTCTGACCTTCAACCCCTCCCATCTGAAAGAGCTGGACCTGGGCTACAATCATCCAGGAGACTCAGGAGTCAAGATGCTTTCTTCTGGACTAGAGGATCCAAACTGGAGACTGGACACTCTCAGGTACAGAGAACAAACAACTGGAGAATAGCTAACACATCTTAAACACCATCCCTGTGTCAGATTAATGAATATTAATCAAAAACCATAAATGTTAACTCAGTGTCTTTTTCCAGGTTGGAACCGAGTGGTGTGCGCTGGTTGCAATCTGGTCTGAAGAAGTGTAAGTGTATATTAAGCTGCATAGATTAGATTTGTATACAGCTTGAAGGTTATTGAGGAGACATCTGTCTAAATCCTAGGTCAAGTAAAAACAGACAGAAGACATCTTACACCTGGCAGAGATGAAAAATAAATAAATAAAAAGGTCTGAAACTGCTGCTCGTACTGTGACCTGTTTTTCCCACCAGATGCCTGTGAACTCACCCTGGACCCGAACACGGCGCACAGACACCTCGTTCTGTCTGATGACAACAGGAAAGTGACACGGGGGAGGGAGGAGCAGCCATATCCAGATCACCCCGAGAGATTTGAGGGCCAGTTTCAGCTGCTGTGCCGGGAGAGTCTGACTGGTCGCTGTTACTGGGAAATAGAGTGGGATGGAAAGACTCACGTTGCAGTGACTTACAAAGGAATCGGTAGGAGTGGAGAAACTGCTGACTGCTGTCTTGGATGGAATGAAAAGTCCTGGAGTGTGTTGGTCTATGATGACGGCTACAGTGCCTACCACAGAGCAGATACTGTAGATATATCTGTGCACCCCATTCACACCACCAAGATAGCAGTGTATCTGGACTGGCCTGCTGGCACTGTGTCCTTCTACAGAGTCTCCGACGAAAGAGACCCCTACGACAGATTTACTCACCTGCACACCTTCTACTCCAGATTCACTGAACCTGTCTACCCTGGGTTCTGGGTTGGGTTGGAGTGCTCTGTGACTCTGTGTCAGATGGAGATGGAGAGCTGAGAGCCTGTTTACATTAACATTCCATTACGCTAACGTTAGCTGCATTTCGCCTTTTTATTGTCTTGCAGAGACACGATAAGACTGATACAACTTTAAAGGTTTGTGTAGGATGGGGAAGGACACCCGCCTTAAAAATAGAGTAAAATTCAAAAAATACTTGGATGAGTTTAGCATGTGCAGGATGACTGTGTTTTTTTGACAAAGGATAAAAGACCTTTAGAGTTACGTTTTTCTTGCACCATAATTTCTATTTGAAATCCTCCAGTGGAGTAAGTTTCCCAAACCGCTGTTTTCTTTTATAATCTCTAACCTGTAGATACTGAAAAAAAAATGGAGGCTCTCAATGGTTGAAAGGTTTTAAAATGATTATGTTCATATACACCGATCAGCCAAACCATTAAAACCAGTGGTGGGTGAAGTGAGTAACATTGATTATATGGTTACAGTGCAATGTTGTGCTGGGAGACCTTTGGTCACAGCATTCATGTGGGTGCCACCTGACGCCCTCCTCCCACCCAAACACCGCTGTGGGCTAAGTAACCCCCCCTCACTGAACTGTCATTGTATATGCAGCGATGTGTTTACTGACAATCAAGTCAGTTTTTAATACAGTGCCGTCTGAGGGGTCAAAGGTCACAGCTGTTCACTGTTGGTTTTCAGCCTCGTCCCTTAAATGCAGAGAATTCTCTGGATTCTCTGAACCTTTTCATGATAGTAAAGACTGTTGATGTTAAAATCCCGAAATTCTTTTCAACTGACCTGTGGCTAAGCCCCGCCCCCTCCACTCACCTGGACAAACTATCAACACTCAGTGACGGCGCTATGGCAGGTGTCACAGTACACGACATTTCACAGGAGGCAGCTGATGATTTTTTGGGACATAAGGATCAGATGTCATTGAGAAGTAACCAAAAGGGCCTAAACTACGCATTGGAGGGATATATTCATCATTTTATTGTTGAGAAGGTCGATGAAAAGCTTAAATTACAAGCCAACATTTACAGGTCACAGTGTTACGCTTGTGAAGCGCATCTGGTTGCCGTCACCATCAAAGACAACAAGTTAAAGTGCCACTGAAGTTAAGGTTTTTGGCTCAGAATATGAGAAAAGGATAACGGCCTTTTTACCATCTTTACCAAGAGTGTCTCTGCGTTAGTTTGCTGCTACAGTGTGTGGGGATGGCTATACGCACTGTGATTGGCTCATAGCATTTGAGGGCGGGGCTTAGCCACGGGTGAATTGTGAAACGTTGTTCTCAAACTGTTGGACTGTGCGCACACACAGTTTTTCAGAGTGACCATCCTTGCTTGTGAACACCTGAGCCTTTTTAAGACGCTCCTGTCACACCTATTAATGGTACAATCATTTATTGTTACCAAATATTGTGATTCAGCATTCCACAGTTTCAGGGGGCGGAGTCTCGTGACCAAGCAAACTTGTGAGAAGTTAACCTCAGTGCTCTGCTGGCTGGAACCCGTTTGAGAAATAACAAGGAAGATGAAACTTTCAATAAGGAACCAGCGACTGGACGAGATTCACTGAGATCTGTGCGTTTGGGCCAAAGTGTGTCCGGTCCCATAACGGTCAGAGTCATGTGTTCATATTCTACATGTTAGTGACGTGTTTCCTGGACAGACGTCAGTCAGCTGACCAACAGGCTGACGCTGCTCTCCATAAAAACAAAGACAACAGAGTGTATAAATTAATTCAATCATATTCTTTTAATCATGGCTGTAGACAGTCAGAGTGTTTCTCCACACACAGACTGGAAAAACTTTTAGTAACAATGTGAACTTGGACATGGAAACAAATGACATTTCATTGGGAATGTTTGCACCAACTGAACCTGTGTGGCGAACAGACACAGTGTTATTGTACAGTAATAAAGATATACAGCACAGTGTATTTGTGTGTTCAGACTGCGATGACACAACGTCGAACATTTTTGCTCCGTCATCGACAGAACTTGAAGGCAGATCAGGTTTGAAGCTGTAGACTGACACAGGATGGACTGTAGAAAACTTTGATTCATGAGATATTTACAGAGGCTCAGAGAGGCAAAGAAACTATGGTGATTGTTTTCTAAGGCTGATCTAAATTGTTTCTCTCCTGTGTTTCTGACTGAAGAACAGGTGAAAAGGTTTTAGAAGGACATTTTTTTAAAGTCCGTTAATTCTTTTTTCCACCTGTTAAACAGTCGACATTTGGTTTTGTCCTCGTCATTTTTCTACTTTTTTTTTTAAATTTGTGAAAAGAGGTGAAAAATGTGAATTTGTTTTTTTGTAAGGATCAAAGAAAAAAATAAAAATATATACTTAAAAAAAAAATCCCCACCAGTTGACCAGTTAAAAAACAAAGATGAACTCTGAAAGATTATCTTAGCAAAACATTTTTTCTCCACTTGGCACAGATTACAAACACTGATGAAAAAAAAAAAAATTACATAATTTCTAAAGCTGATCCTGTGAAAAACTTTCTGGTCCCTGCACCTGTTTTTACAGATGGAAAAAAAGAATTAAGAAATTTCAGGCAAAACTGTTTTTTAAACCTGTTTCACAGAAAAAAAGAAGAAATTTAGGAATTGAGACAAATAATTCTTTCAAAGCTTTTTTCCCACCAGTTTTACAGATGAAAAAAGACGAAACTTCAAAAGATCATATAAAGATTTTTTTCCTACTTAAAGAATTAAGACAAATGATCCTGGCAAAACATTTTCTCCCTATCAGACAATTATTTTACACCTGACTGAGAGATGAAAAAAATTACGGAATTTAGAAAAATGATAAATTATATTAATTTATAAATGAAATTCTCCACTCGCCCTCAGGGCTTCCGTATATATTCTATCATGTCTCTCACATACTTCATGTCACTTCCAAATATCTGGTCCTTTGAGTTCTTTTGGTCCAAGTCTGCCCGTATAAAACAAACAGAGTCGAGGTACTTGAACTAAACGAAGCAGATGCTGCTGACTGACAGAGAGAAGACGCAGAGCAGCAGAAGACAGAGGTAGAAGGTCATCAGGTGTTCATGAAGAGTCTGTGCAGTAGCATCGACCCAACAGCAGACAGCACATCACACGTGTTGTTGTGATGTGCTGTCTGAACAGTGACTGAAGATATTTGGCAAAGCAGGTCGTAATGTGACACTGAGACAGTTTGAAGAGTAAGGCTAACATCATCTCATCTTTCTATCAGGATCAACAAATCATGTCAGAACACCTAAACCTGTGACAGATTGATCCCACTGGCTGTTAGTTAGAGAGGAATAATCTACACTGTCTTCTACAAGAAGCTTTGATCGTTGCCACGCTGACTGACGACAACATCAGACATCGATTGCTGGGTTTTATAGAAATATGCACAACCCCAAAAATCCCATATATATCATAAATGAAGAAATAGTAATCCAACATTACTGATGATGCAACAACATTAGTTATTATTAGTTAGTCTCAGACAAGGACATTTAAACCAAGTGACAGTTTTGTGACTCTGATCTAACATCAGTCGCTAACTGCACTCGTGAAACTGGGACAGTTTGACCACATGTGATACGCTAGCACAATGTCGTCAAAATTAAACCGTCTGAAATTACGGACACGTATTGCACTCACTTGACAAATTAAAAAAAATCTGTTTCATTGAGTATTTTTTCTGTTTTTTGGAGTAATTTTTTTATTTTTCTGTTTGTCATAGTTTTTTTTTTCTTCTGTTTTTTGAGGTATTTTTTCTGTTTTTCTGAGTAATTTTTTTTTGTTCAGTTTTTCGGGGTTGAGACTAAGGTGCCTGCATAAAGTTGACAAACTAATAATAACACCATCTGTATGATTTAAAGACACGATTATCTCCCAGTGTCTCAAACCCAAAACAAAGTAAAACTGGATTAAACTAAACAAGGTTCCATTATATCCAGCTATCAAGAAACAAAATTACCTTGAAAAACAGAAAAATAAAAAAATTACTCTGAAAAACAGAAAAATCTACTCAATGAAACACATTTTTTTATGTGCACCAAAAAAAGAGAGTCAGATTTGCCAAAGGACACCGGCACGTCACAAATCTACAACGAGCTCATCAAATAACCTGAAAACCTTCAGTAACAGCTTAGTTGTCTGCAGAAGTATTGATTTTTCTCACTATCATGGCGAATATTTTAGCGAGCTGCAGGCTAACAAAATGACTAACTGTCACGTTATTTCAGGTGCATCGCCTAAACACTGATGTTTCAAGAAAAATCCGACTCATGCTTCCATCAGTCGTGGATATTTCACATTGCAGCTTCAGGGACGGCTCTCGTCGTTAACACATCGGCAAAGTAAGGATTTTGAAGTTTTCAGTAAAACTCTTTCAAATCTTGTTTTAAGTGCTTCAACCCAGACTAAGTCTCCTGCCACTACCTCAAACTTAAATCTGTTAATATATTTAATCTCTTATTATCTCATTTGGCTCACTGACTCATAACCTGCTACATAAACTCCAGTTGTTTTGATTCGAAGCCGTCATGTCCTGCTGCCCCTGAACGCACCTTTGTTCATGATCTGATTCTAAACATATTTCACTTCATTTCAAAGCTGCATGTTCCTTGTCGGGGCCGATGAAATCTTTAAAAAGCTTTTGGACTATAACTGAAATATGTACGGCTGTATCTCACACGATAATATCAACATTTCCTCGTCTATAACATCGGCGTTAACTTCACTCTCTTCGATTTTGTGTGTCTACGTACGTTGGCTGATCGGTGCCACATTTCTTAAGACTGTAAACTTTACAGTAGATCCAAAAGGACTTGACATTATAACATGTGAAAACAAAAGGAGCATTCCTCATTGATCATTCACATAAGTGGGGAAAATGCATTTAATTCCGGGGGCGGCAGGCTGGAGATAGGACAGTGGTGTGAAGTGCCACAGGGTGCCGCGTCTAGGCACGCCTGGTGTGAGGGTGTACATTGAAAATAGGGGGGTGTATTTTTGACACGTGTCACTCACCGCTGGTGTGTTTTGGCCTTGAGTGAGGCATGTGGGGTTTAGCTAACAGTCAGTTACTGGAGGGCGTCTTATGATTTCATGGTCACACTAGATTTTTAATCCTACCTGTTTAACACAGATCCTTCAGGTCACAGTTCTACTCTACAGCTGATACCTGACCCTCCATCTTTGTCTGCTTATGCAGTGGGAATCCAGACACTCTTCCACTGGACGGCGTTCCTCCACATCTCCTCCAGGAGCGAGGGACGACACTGAGTCCAGTCCGTCCCTCCAGCTTCCTTCTGACAGATCAGACGCAGGGTCTTCAGAGGGCTGCTGCAGGTGTGCTGGAGGTACTGACAGCCCTGCGGCAGAGTGTCAGAGAGCACGAGTGAAGATGATGATGATGATGATATGTGGGTGTGATGTCGGTGTTTTAGGTGAACACTGGTGTATGTGTCGGTGTTGAGGCCTCACCTCAGCACTGCCCCAGTACCAGATGGCCCTGATGACACTGTGATTAGCCAGAGCGGCTGTCAGCTGGTCTCTACTTCCTGTGATGACATTTACCAAACCTGCTGGCAGGTCTGAAGACTGAAGCACCTGAGGAGGAAAATCACTGTTTACAGTCACATGTACGTCACCTGATGTCAGACAGAACCGTCAACTCGTTACACTCCGTGCTCATTTTCAGTTTGCTGACTAATTTCCATGGCGGAGGAAGATTTGATTAACGAATCACCAGAGAAATCTGACGTTGTTTTAACTCCATGCTGATGCAAAGCCATGTGAACACACCTGTCTTACTGGTCGTACTGGCCGCCCTTTGAAACCTGAAGCGACATCAGTTGTCTTGTGCTGCGTCTGCACAAGACAACTGATGTCGCTTCAGGTTTCACAAGTATTAAAACCTTTGATCCCTCTGATGCCATTTCATTCTTTGTCTTTTAATATTACTGCAAGACAAAACAAAACACTAACATAAAAAAACCCAGTAAATATCAAAGTCAGGTCAGTAAATTAACTGTTGTCAGGGGATAAGGTTGTGCTGGCTGTCGTGTGTGTGTGTATGTGTGTGTGTGTGTGTGTGTGTGTGTGTGTGTGCGCGCTATACTCTACAGATCTGACAGGTGAAGGGATGGGGAAGAGGGGAAAACAAGACAAGATAAATTACAAAAAAGAAAATAACCAAATAAAGAAAAAAATAACCCTACGACTGACTGTAGTTACTGTTGCCACGGTCACACACACCATAGTTACTGTTGCCACGGTCACACACCATAGTTACTGTTGCCACGGTCACACACACCATAGTTACCGTTGCCATGCTCAGACACCGTAGTTACTGTTGCCATGGTCACACACACCATGGTTACCGTTGCCATGGTCACACACACACCATAGTTACTGTTGCCATGGTCACACACACCGTAGTTACTGTTGCCATGGTCACACACCATGGTTACTGTTGCCACGGTCACACACACCATGGTTACTGTTGCCATGGTCACACACACCATAGTTACTGTTGCCATGGTCACACACACACCATGGTTACTGTTGCCATGGTCACACACACACCATGGTTACTGTTGCCATGGTCACACAGACTCCATAGTTACTGTTGCCATGGTCTCACACACACCATGGTTACTGTTGCCATGGTCTCACACACACCATGGTTACTGTTGCCATGGTCACACAGCATGGTTACTGTTGCCATGGTCACACACCATAGTTACTGTTGCCATGGTCACACACCATAGTTACTGCTGCCATGGTCACACACCATAGCTACTAGGGCTGTCACTTTTTCAAAAACTCAAGTTCGAACTGCCATGATGGATATCTCCTCGTCCACGGTGTCAATGGGGTGAAATGACGTCTAAAAACCTCTGACCTGTTAACTTCAGGCCTGCCTCTGCCCATTATGTAGTTTTCAAGGTGTAGTGCAGGGAAATTTGATCCGCCGTGAACACTGTGTATCTTATTTTGAAAATTAACCGGATGTTTTATTGTATTTCTCTGCACGACTTCCTGCCCCGCACGATCTGCTCTGTGCTGAATTGCTGCGTTGTGCTCCGGCGTCCGGCAAAAATAGAAGTGCTGCGTATCTGTCGCGGAGGCCTCCGGAGTGCCGGAGCTGAGACGGAGCCGGAACGCAGCACTGCCGGAGCCGGTGGAAACACACACATTAACTAGAATTGAATCTAATTGGCTCTGTTGCCGTGCCGGAGCAGAGACGCAACCAACACGCATCTGGTGGAAATTGGGGGTTACAAAGTCGACAAACAGCCTTATCTTTGTTCGTAACTTTGCCATCCACAGCGTAGAACCCAAAATACTTCCACACGCTGCTTCTCAGATGTTTTGGTGTCGTGATTGTCCGCTCAGGACGGCTTTGCTCGCTATTGTCCTCCATTTTCAGTGCAAAACAACACATTAACATTAGCTTAGTTTAGTGATAGGTCAATAGGGCATGCAATAGGTCAAGATGATAGTGAATTCTTTGAGCGCCCTCTGTTGGATCACACGGCGAACTACATCAAACGGTCTGACGCGCCTATAGAGACTGCAGCTTGCATTTCGAACAGGTAATTACAGCTCGAATATGAACTTTTCACCCCTCCATCGAACGAATATTCGAAATTCAAATAAAAAGTGACAGCCCTAATAGTTACCGTTGCCATGCTCAGACACCGTAGTTACCGTTGCCATGGTCACACACCATAGTTACCGTTGCCATGCTCAGACACTGTAGTTACTGTTGCCATGGTCACACACACCATAGTTACTGTTGCCATGGTCACACACACCGTGGTTACTGTTGCCATGGTCACACACACCATGGTTACTGTTGCCATGGTCACACACACCGTAGTTACTGTTGCCATGGTCACACACACCATAGTTATTGTTGCCATGGTCTCACACACACCACGGTTACTGTTGCCATGGTCTCACACACACCATGGTTACTGTTGCCATGGTCACACACCATAGTTACTGCTGCCATGGTCACACACCATAGTTACTGTTGCCATGCTCAGACACTATAGTTACTGTTGCCATGGTCACACACACCATGGTTACTGTTGCCAGGGTCACACACCATAGTTACTGTTGCCATGGTCACACACACCGTAGTTACTGTTGCCATGGTCACACACACCATGGTTACTGTTGCCATGGTCACACACACCATGGTTACTGTTGCCGTGGTCACACACACCATGGTTACTGTTGCCATGGTCACACACCATAGTTACTGTTGCCATGGTCACACACACCGTAGTTACTGTTGCCATGGTCACACACACCGTAGTTACTGTTGCCATGGTCACACACACCATGGTTACTGTTGCCATGGTCACACACCATAGTTACTGCTGCCATGGTCACACACCATAGTTACCGTTGCCATGGTCAGACACTGTAGTTACTGTTGCCATGGTCACACACCATAGTTACCGTTGCCATGGTCACACACCATAGTTACCGTTGCCATGCTCAGACACTGTAGTTACTGTTGCCATGGTCACACACACCATAGTTACTGTTGCCATGGTCACACACACCGTAGTTACTGTTGCCATGGTCACACACACCATGGTTACTGTTGCCATGGTCACACACACCATGGTTACCGTTGCCATGGTCACACACCATAGTTACCGTTGCCATGCTCAGACACTGTAGTTACTGTTGCCATGGTCACACACACCATAGTTACTGTTGCCATGGTCACACACACCGTAGTTACTGTTGCCATGGTCACACACACCATGGTTACTGTTGCCATGGTCACACACACCGTAGTTACTGTTGCCATGGTCACACACACCGTAGTTACTGTTGCCATGGTCACACACACCATGGTTACTGTTGCCATGGTCACACACACCATACTTACTGTTTCCATGGTCACACACACCATGGTTACTGTTGCCATGGTCACACACACCATGGTTACTGTTGCCATGGTCACACACACCATAGTTACTGTTGCCATGGTCACACACACCATGGTTACTGTTGCCATCTGTGCCCACACAGATCTCTGTTTATCTGCGCCAGACAAAGCAAGTACCCTACTTTTACAATATTTACAAACAAACAAAAAGTTTGATTGATTACATAGAGGGTTTAAGCTGAGGAGGTGATGGTGTGGTTGCCTGGCAACAACAACAAGGCACAGCAAGTGTTTCTTTTTTTTTTTTTTTTTTTTTAACTGGTGGCATTTAATATAAGTAAAACAAAAGGCAGAGCGCCTCTCGTTTTGAAACCTGCAAACGCTCCCTGTAATCAGGTGAACATTTACCTGAATGAAAGCCAAGGCTGGAAGTGGATACTTCTGACTGGGGACCATGACGACGGCATTGCCATTGGCGATGGCTGCCCCAAGAAGTGTCACCATAGAGAGGAGGGGACTCCTGTCGGGGAGGACGACCCCCACGACTCCCAGGGCTTCAGGGAGGGAGAGAGCAGAGCCGGACTGTGGCAGAGGCTGAAGAGGAGGAAGGACACAACGACATGTTGACAGAGTGCAGAGATCAAAAGTTTAAACTTTTTATAATTAAAGAAAAAGGCTCACTGGAGTTCCTCCTTGGACTTTGTCACAGTAAGCCGCCCAATCACTGAGCCTGTTGATGCTGAGCTCCACCTCCTGATCAGCCTCGTCCATTGAGAGACCAGTCTGAGCGTTGATTGACGCGGCTATGTCCCGCCTCTTTGCCTCAAGGCCCTTGGCCAGAGAGTGGAGCGACTGAGCGCGTGCAGACGGTGTCTTTTTCATCCAGCTAGAGCAAGGAAAGGATATCAAAGAGACACGTCAGTATTTTTCAATGTGGACTCTTGTTTTCTCATGTTTTTGTGTCTAAGTGACGAATGGGAACAACAAGTTTTGACACTGGTCCAATATTGAGAGAGAGATGCAGTGAAACATGCTGCAATGTAACTACTGGGACAATTATGCAACGTCAATTTGTGTCCACTACAGCAGGATTTGTACTTCATGGGGCAGCGCTATGGCTCTACTATGTTGAAGAAATTACGATCCATATAGATAAAAGGAGGTTTGCCATTGAAATGTTCATCGACATAAAAAAGGCTTTCGACGCGATAGATCAGGGTGTTTTGTTAAAGAAGATGGAGATATATGGCATTAGGGGAACTGTACTGACCTGGCTGAGAAGCTATCTAGAAAATAGGCAAAAGTTTGTCCAAATTGACAATTTTAATTCCACTGGAAGAGATATCACATGCAGTGATGACTCAAGGGTCAATATTAGGGCCAATTCCCTTCATTATGTACATGAATGATATTCGTAAAGCATCAAAAATTCATAAGTTCGTACTTTTTGCTGATGATACGAACATTATCTGTTCTGGTGAGGATTTGCAGCAGCTTTGAGAAAATATCACAAATGAAATCAACAAATTGAAGAATTGGTTTGATATAAACAAATTGTTGGACAAATTGGACAAAACAAAACAAAAAGACGTAAAACGATAATGTAATTATTGGAAGAGTGGACCATGCTACATTTCTAGGTGTGATAACTGATGAAAGAATCTGCTGGAAAGTTATGTTTATGTTTGTTCCAAGATGGCAAAGAGTGTGGGTGTTATGAGGAGAACTAGGTGATTACTGAATCAACAATCACTGCATATTTTATATTATTCTCTTCTATTTCCATATTTGAGTTACTGTGTGGAAGTCTGGTGTAATACTTATAAAACCAACCTGCTCCCTCTGCACATACTACAACAAAGAGCCGTAAGATCAGTTCACAATGTGTCACACTAATCCACTGTTTTTGAAGTCATCCACACTGAAATGATCAGACCTGGTAAAATTCAAAACTGCAAAAATCATTTACAAAGCAAAAAAATAATCTTCTGGGCATAATTCAAAATTTGTGTCATGAGAGCGAGGGTAATAAAAAGTATCATCCAAGAGGAAAACTCAAATCACAACAACAAAGTGTCAGAGCCACTCAAAAAGGGGCCTGTCTGCTCCCACATCACAAACTAAATCAACACTGTGGAAACTTTTTTCATATTATAAACACAGTTCACTGAAATATGTTTCTGAAAACATTTTGAGGTTAAAAATAAGCTGTGCAGCTGCTGAATCTGTCTCGTTTAAGCTCGACAACAGCTACTTTAAAAGTCTTTTGGGAGTTTCCAGAGGTGACGAGTTGCGCTGGACACCCTTGATTTGATAACGTAGCCTAGAATCTAACGCAGATGCCTCGTCTCTCAAAACGCAACACTGCGCTACAAGAACGGGAGAGATGGTTAAAAACTGAAACAGTATGAGTTTCCTGAAGGAGAACCACACTGAGCATGTGCCGAACCTTTAATGGTGCGTATGTACCGACAGGTGTAATCAAACTCTGTTGATATACTGTTTGTGTGTGACTCAGCAAATCTGTCAAGTTGAACTTTAACTGGTAATAAACCAGTTCAATAAACACAAAGAACCCAATGGGTTGTGAAATACCTGCTGCTTATCTGGATTGTACAGGTGTGTGTCCTTTGTCAAAGTCTGAATAAATCACATTTCACCTCTAAAAGTTTGATTTTGACCATAAATTACAGATTTAAAGATCTATGTAGCATCAAAAGTAGGTTTTACACTTGACTAGTCAAAGTGTTTCTGCCTGAGTCATCGTCTTGTTTTCCTCATGGGAAAAAGGTCATTGACAGAAAACTATTGGCCTGGATACGCTGCTTGTTGAGGTTGCTTAGCAACCACAGACGAAACCTGCCACCGTGTTCTTGAAAGCTGGCACAGAAAAGGAACAAGAGTCGTGCCCAGCGCCCGACCTTGTGTTTTATAGTTAGATAAAGGTCTGTTTTTAAAGTCATCATTTTATCATCATTTTATAAATACAGTAATAATAAACTCCATTGATACTGATATTATAAATACAGTAATAATAAACTCTTTTGATACTGATATTATAAATACAGTAATAATAAACTCCCTTGATACTGATATTATAAATATAGTAATAATAAACTCTTTTGATACTGATATTATAAATACAGTAATAATAAACTCTTTTGATACTGATATTATAAATACAGTAATAATAAACTCTTTTGATACTGATATTATAAATACAGTAATAATAAACTCTTTTGATACTGATATTATAAATACAGTAATAATAAACTCTTTTGATACTGATATTATAAATACAGTAATAATAAACTCCATTGATACTGATATTATAAATACAGTAATAATAAACTCTTTTGATACTGATATTATAAATACAGTAATAATAAACTCCCTTGATACTGATATTATAAATACAGTAATAATAAACTCTTTTGATACTGATATTATAAATACAGTAATAATAAACTCCCTTGATACTGATATTATAAATACAGTAATAATAAACTCTTTTGATACTGATATTATAAATACAGTAATAATAAACTCTTTTGATACTGATATTATAAATACAGTAATAATAAACTCTTTTGATACTGATATTATAAATACAGTAATAATAAACTCTTTTGATACTGATATTATAAATACAGTAATAATAAACTCCCTTGATACTGATATTATAAATACAGTAATAATAAACTCTTTTGATACTGATATTATAAATACAGTAATAATAAACTCCCTTGATACTGATATTATAAATACAGTAATAATAAACTCTTTTGATACTGATATTATAAATACAGTAATAACAAACTCTTTTGATACTGATATTATAAATACAGTAATAATAAACTCTTTTGATACTGATATTATAAATACAGTAATAATAAACTCTTTTGATACTGATATTATAAATACAGTAATAATAAACTCCCTTGATACTGATATTATAAATACAGTAATAATAAACTCTTTTGATACTGATATTATAAATACAGTAATAATAAACTCCATTGATACTGATATTATAAATACAGTAATAATAAACTCTTTTGATACTGATATTATAAATACAGTAATAATAAACTCTTTTGATACTGATATTATAAATACAGTAATAATAAACTCCATTGATACTGATATTATAAATACAGTAATAATAAACTCTTTTGATACTGATATTATAAATACAGTAATAATAAACTCTTTTGATATTGCACAAACACAGTTACAAAGTGCTGCACAATAAAACACAAAGGGAATGAAATATTCTCTGAAACACCGACCATTTTCATTGATCAGTTTCATTGATCATTTTCATTGATCAGTTTCATTGATCACTTTCAGAGGGGTTTAAACAGTAACTTCAACAGATACCAATTTTTTCACTTTTTACCTTCCATAATATCATAACATTGTATTTATGCAGTTAGTTTTCATTCAAAGACACAGAAACATTGAACTCCAATTTGAGTCATTTTATTACGACTAATGATGGTATAGTCTAATATGACAGACACTGGCCGGGAAAACCTGAGTACCAGGAGTAAAAACCCGTTGAGTAGATGTGATAACAATCTACCGCAGCTGTCAGTGCTATATCGTAGGCAAATGAATCTGTCTGTGTCCCTTTGCCTACGATATAGCACTTATGAGTGCCTGGATGACTAAGACACAGACATATCTGGGAGGCAATTGTTGCTCAGGCTGGGCAACAATTGCCTCCTCTACCTCCTCCTCATCTGCTCTTATAAGAGCATTTTTTTTTTTAAATGTCAATGACAATAACGGGCGAACCTGCGTACCAGGAGAAAACCCCACATGGAAGAAGCTATGGGAGCTACTGACGCTCAGCCTGAGCTGAACTATCAGCAGCCGCCATTTCTTCCTCCATCCTCCAAACTCCTCCGGCTTTTGCTGCCTTCTGCTGCATTTTGTTCTTCAACTTCTGCAGCTGGGCCTCTCTGTCATCTGAAGACCTCCTGGGAAACAGCAAGAAGCGTTTCCTCTGCTTGTTGACAAACAAGCAGAGGTCCTCCAGCTCCACCTTCTCACCCATCAGCTGTTGAACTTCTGCCCGATGTTTCCCTGCAAGCTCCTCTGCAATGGTTTGCAGAGTGCTGCACTTGTCCTCCCAGGCTCTCTGGCTCTGCAGCAGTTCATCATCTTTCCTGGTGAGCTCTTCTGTTTTCTCTGAGAGCTTTTCGATGAGACTGCTGTTGTCCTCAGTGAGACGCAGGATGTCAGCGTCTCTCTGTTCTAGCTCTGCCTCGACCTTGAGTTGACCTTGAGTCTCCAAGCTCTGTTGTCTTTCGTCAGCCTCTTTGTAGAGGTTGTCTCTCAGAGTCTGGTGTTTCTCCTCCTGGGCTCTCTGGCTCTGGAGGAGTTCAGCAGCTCTAGAGGTCACCTCTAGAGCTGTCTCTGAAAGTTTGTGAGCGAGACACTTGTTTTCCTCGGTGAGACGCACGATCTCAAGGTCTCTCTGATGGATCTGCTCTTCCATCAGAGAGGCCTTGATGGTGAATTCATTCACCTGCGTCTCACATCTCTTGGTCTTCTCCATTTTCTCAGCTAGAGCGTCGTATTTAGCCTGCCAGGCTTCCTCGCTCTGCTGGAGAGCATCATCTTTGCTGGTCAGCGCTGTGTGTGCGTCTGCCAGCGTCAGAAGGAGACCCTGTTGCTCCTGGCGGAGTTTCACAAGGTCTGCGCCCATCTGATGGATCTGTTTTTCCATCTGGGCTTCCTTCTGCTGGTACTCGCGCCATACCTGGCTCTCGACCTCCTGCCTCAAAACCTGCTTGATTTGGTTTAAGGCAGTTTGTCTTTCGGCCTCATACTTTGCGACCATGATCTCAAACTGCTGCTTGCTGTCCCTCTCTTGCTGTTGGAGAGACAATGTGAGCTCGAAGTTCTTTGTTTCGAGCTCACAGACTTTCTCAGCGTGCTGTTTGCACTCAGAGCTGAAGCCCTTGTCTCGGGCCTCGAGCAGCTCCTGCAAACGCTTGATCTGATCCTTCTTTTTCTTGATGATGTGGCAGAGCTTCTGGTTGTCCTCGTCACAAAGGTTGCCCCAAGAGGCATTGCTTTGTTGACGGTTCTGATGTTGTGGAGGTCCACGACGGGCCGCAGCATCACCGGCTGGTCTCTGTTTGTTGTTTGTTCTTCTGTCCATCGTAATGCGATTGACGGCCAACAAACAGCTTGAGTCAGGAATAGTCACTGTGTTGTGTAAAATCGTCTGTGCAAAAGACTCGATACGCGACACGAATGTGTGACTGAAATCCTGTGATCTCAGAGGCTACTTACTAACTCTGGGTTCCGTGCGCGAAGTGTCATAAAGGCTTTTGGAACTCTGATGGCCCCGCCCCCGTTCCACTGCACACAGAACTTAAAAGTGGGCGGGGCCATTCCAGGGAGAGTTCCCACAGGTCCTGACAGTTCTTTCAAGTTTTTTAATTTGAGTGGAAAGAAATTAAGGTCTTGAAAGGTTTATAAAAATGAACACAAACAGACATTTGGTTATTGAAAGTGCTTGAATTCATACATTTGTGCAAAAATACAAATTGTAGTTGTTTGAATATTGTCAGCCATCACTGTGACACATTGATAATCGTTGTCTGTGAGCTCCTGTAAAGCTGCTAGTCCTCATTATAAAAGTTCCCCGATGTTGTTTTTGAGGCTAAACGCCAGCAAAATGGACTGAAGCTGAATATTTTGTTCAATAAAAACATTACATCCATCTTTTTTTAATAACTTTTGAATTTTGGACTTCACAATAATTTGGACTTAAATGTTTTTGGAAACGTTTGGAAACAATCCTTCACAGCCTCGACTGGAATCCAATTCCAGTGTATCACAACCCTGACTCCAAAAAAACAAAAACAAAAACAAATAAATAAAAACAAAATGCAATAATTCCACAATCGTCCTCGACTGAGATTCACTTAAATATGGTAAAATGAAATATATTTAATGTTTAAATTTCGACTCTGACGTGTTGAATGCTCATTTCCTCCATTATATGTTGAAAAGGAATTGCAAATCATTTAATTATGTTTTTGTGCTTCTTTTAATCAGCGTCACGACTTCTTTGGAATCAGGATTGTACTGATAATATTGGTGTGGCGTGATCTTGATCTGCAACTGTGCAGAAATACTGGGTTGAAACAGCATGAATAGGTATGAAAAAAAACACAAAAAAGCTGTGCAGGATCTGAATGCTGATTTAGAATTCAAATGTCAACAGCATAAATGAAGCTTTGAAGCTTCTAACTGTTCGTCACAGCGCTGAAATGTTGCTGATCTGTTGCTTTTCTATTATTTAATCTTTACTCGGTTTATTATTATGGTGGCACAGTGATGCAGTGTTTAGCATGTCGGCTCACAGCAAGCGAGTTCCTGGTTCAAACCTCGGGGTGGAGTGTGCATGTTCAAGACATGCAGGTTAATTGGTGACTCTAAACTGTCCGTAGGTGTGAATGTGAGTGTGAATGGTTGTCTGTCTCTATGTGTCAGTCCTGTGATAGTCTGGTGACCTGTCCAGGGTGAACCCTGCCTCTCACCCAGTGTCAGCTGGGATAGACTCCAGCCCCTGTGACCCCTGACAGGATAAGTGATTACAGAGAATGAATCAATGATTTTAACATTATCGTTTGTTGCAACTGTTTTTAAAAAGGCACAGACAGTCAAGGCAACCAAACACACATCCAAACACAGGCAGAAGTGTGTCTCCTATCAGCTCAGTCCATGTCTGACCTGGACATGTGTCCAAAACACACCTGTCTGTGTTCTTTGGTCCAGTTTGCATGTGTTTGTGTGTCTGTGTGTGTCGAAGCTCTCACCCAGGCTGGACTTTGGCAGCAGCCTCCACAGCATTGCGGACGTCCTTCCGACCTCCATCTGGACAGTAGGCCAGCACGCTGCCGCCCCCTGGTGACTGCACCGCCACACTGCAGCCAGACACTGATTTACATGCTTTACCAGCAACGAACTGCAGGTAGGGCTTCGGAGCACTGAGGGGGGAGGACGGAGGGAGAGATATGTAGCAGACATACAAAATCCCATTTATCCTGCACAGCATGCTGTTATTCAAGTACTTACAGTTCATACACAATGTGCTTTTAACTTTTTTTCTTTGACCTTTAATTGGCCAGGAGTAAAAGACTCACTAGGACCTTTTTTTAATGAGGTCAAGACAAGCAGCAGCACAAATAATTCAGCTGCAGACAAAAGACAAACATTAAACAATTTAAAATGAGAACAACTCACAGACATATAGATTAATGTGGAGCGGATTATGTGAAGGTCATATATTCTAATCCTCACTTCCTGTGGGCTACAGCAACACTAAACCCCTGAGCTTGCCTGAGAAGGACTAAATGCACAAAGCTGCTATTTTTAAATATCCCATGGAGAGAGACTCTCACTGCAGCCTGTTCTGTTTTGTTCTGAAAATGTGGGCGTGCAGCCTCGTTCTGTGGACGATAAACCAGGTGCAGACTGATAAAGGAGGAAATACAGCGAGTGCTGGACGGAGCAGTGAGTGACAACAACCCCGCCCACATTTAAGAGGACTGTCTGTGGTGGAAACACTAGGGTCTAGGTACCATGTCTGAACGCTCACTGCTGGTTCCAAAGGTGCTGGACTGAAAGGGTTTGGTGGAGACGGGGCGTTAGTCTACGAGTGGACGAGGCAGACCATCCAACCTGAATTTACAGACAGCGATGGTGATTATGGATTTGTCATAAATCTAAGTGCTCTATGGGTAACAGTATCCAGGGTGTGTAGACGTAAGATCGCCACAGTCCAGCACAGACATAAAGGTGGCAGCAACAAGTCTCCTTTTGGTCTTGAAGGAAAAGTAATAATAAAAATTAAATTCTAGTTTCAGTTTTTTTCACCAGTTGCTGATGTGAGGCTTTAAAGAACGACAATCATAAATCAAAATTCCAAGATATTTGTAAGACTTCATCTCAGAAACAAGTATTGAAAAACCGACCTGGCAGCGTCACAGTCTTCAGGAATGATCGCTGGAGATGCTGCTGTTCCAAACTTTGAATAGTCCATAGAGACGGGAGAGGAGCGAGGAAGAGGAGGAGAGGATGAGGACGGACGTAGGAACTGGTACAGACCCTGGAAGAGAGCAGAGAGGACAACGACATATAGGACAAAACTGATATGTCTGTGTCTGGTGTGTTTACAGAGCACCAACATGAACGTGGTGAAGGGCCGAGTCCAAACTGTGACTGAAAACAATAAATTATTCAAATGGAGAATAAAAAGAAACACGTTTATAAATTTAACCTCAAATTAAGTGTGTGATAATCTGTGAAACCCACCTCCTGTCCTCCGTCAGTGCAGGTGCCGCTGTCTTTGTGACCGGAGACAGGCAGACAGGGGTCGGACACAGAGTGGGAATTCACCCACACAGAGCCAACTGACAGACTGAGGACAGAAGAAGAAGACGGAAACATGAGTCAGAGTAAAAGATCCTTCAGAGCAGACATTTTCCAAAAGCACAGGTGTAAATAATAACATGAACAATGGCTCCATTACATCCCTGTAAAACTAAATATGCTGTATAAATGATCAGCATCTAAAGCAGACATAGATTTTGAATAATAGCAGATGAAAGATAAAGTAGAAGATAAGAAGAAGTGCATAAGTGTGTGAACCTCTTAGCTGTCTCCAGAGCCAGTGTGAGGTCTTCAGTCCAGATGGAGGCTGCCTGACCATGAGGGCTATGGTTTCCTGTGAAGAACACACACTGTTAAGCAGGATTTATACTTCTGCGTAGAGTCAACAGTGTCCCCTACGCCGTAGCCTGACGTGCACCTCCCGAGAAATGTAACTCCACGTCGCAGTGACACAGACCTTCTGTCTGTCTCTGTGAGCTGAAACCATTTCCCTTCAGTGGAAACAAAGCTTTGATTTACTTTAATTTCAGAGATAAGAAACAATAAATTGTGAAGACAATAAAGCCTCCACTAAAATAGCATTTTAAGTCTTGTGTGTGATTTATCCTGGCTTCATATGAGCAGAGGAAATCTCTGCTAGCTGCTAGGCTAATTTTTACAATGTAAAATGCCATTGGCTTGTGCTAATAATGTTAGCATGTTGTATTTATACGACAGTTGTTTTGTCAGTGAACCTTGTGAGTTGTAATGGAGAAGGATTTTGTAACATTACCTTTGTTTAATATTCAATGTTCAATGTAATGTTCATATGAGTAGGGGAAATGTCCGCTAGCCACTAGGCTAATGTATACAATGTAAAATGCCATAGGCTTGTGCTAATAACGTTAGCATGTTGTATTTGTGGGGAAAATGTGTCCAGATAAAGAAGTGTTTGTCTGTGAATGCTGCGAGTTATAGTGAAGCTGATTTGTGTTCTTGTGTTTGAAATTGTATCTATCTATGTATCTAAGCCATGTTTAATGTGTGTTTAACGTGTGTTTAATGTGTGTTTAACATGTGTTTAATGTGTGTTTTGAATCAACTAAACTTTACAGCACTTCACAGAAACCCTGCCGCCGACTAGTGTTTGGAGGCGTAACTGCAGAGTGACACAAGCCATGTTTCCATCAGCCTGTTTAGATGCACATCTAGAAGTATCGCATCGGAAATTTATGATGGAAACGCCAAAATTCGAATTAAGATCCCCTGATTCGCACAAAATAAAATACGCTTGCTTTAGCCGGGTTTCGGTTGATTTGAAAAAATGTTGATTCGCAAAACGGGGGATGGAAACAGTTATGTTTGAATTAAATCTGACGTAGCGCTAGGGTTGGGTCGGTTTGAGAAAAAAAAAAAAACGGTCCGGTTTTTGTAAAAAAAAAAAAAACGCATCAAGTCGGTAATACCGGATTTGGGGGCCACTTGGGGGCACAATCGACTCATTGCAAATAAAAAACGACCTTAGGACAACAGAGTGACAGTAACAAGTTTTTTCTTATATTCCTTACAAATAGATTTTGCAGCTTACTCAATCAGTGCAAACAAGGGTTGCCTCCTTCGTCTGGCTCAAAGCCAAAGTGTTGCCATAGTGGCACATTCTTTGATTTCTTTGAGACTAAACTGTCCGCCATTATCGACTCCCCGTCACTATTAAACAAACTCCAGGCTGAAGTAGAGGCCAAGGCGCATGTGCACTCGCATTCACACCCCCAGGCTCAGTCCCCGCCCCACCCCCCTCTCTCTCCTGCTTGCGATGTGAAAAATACATGCGGAACAGTTTTTTGTGTGACACTGGTGTGCAGAGCGGAGTCCGCACGGTCGTGCTTTGCGCGCACAAGGTTTGCGGACGTCCACTTTCCACTCTAGGTTCAGTTCCCTTTCAGACAAGGCTGTTCAGGAAGTACTGAGGATACAACTGGATAAATGAAACTTAGATTATACCGCACAAGATGTGTGGGTTTGTGAACAGATGTTTTGATATAGTTTGGCTGCTGTTAAATGTGGACCCCTGTGACTTCACTACATCAAGAGTTTTTTACCTTTTTCACCTTGGCTTTCAAGATCTACTACTACCACCCCACGGTAATACCATTTTCTTCATGAATACAACATCACATGGGGCCAGTAGTCAATTTACAAACTGTCATTTGGGGGTTTAAGTATTCCTTTAACTGTCAAAAACTTTTCACTCATTCATCTCCATCACCCTCAGAGGCTTCCTTACCGAGTGTCACTGCCTCTGTGTTGCTTCTGAAGGTCATGAGCGGCAGCAGCGGTCCAGGAGGAGGGCTGACCACAAATGGAGAGGAGGGGGCCGCCCCACAGAGCACTGTGGGAGGGTACTGAGCACCGGAGGGGGGGGCAGCGCAGGACTGAACCAACTGGGGACCAGAGAGAGAAAAATAACTGGTGTTTATTTACCAAGTTAAAAACTTAAACACATTACAGCTCCTTCAGTTTCCTACACCTTGGTGTCGGCGTACATTCAATTAATAAAAGTCCAGTTAGTTTGCATCACCTCAGTTCTGCTCTACTCTCAGTCAGAGTCCTGCACTGGGTCGGCTACCTGATGTGTAACCCCCAAAAAAGCTGTGTGACAGGTAAAACTACGTACATGCATAACTTCACAGGTTTCTCACAAATGGACCTGTGCAGGGCTCTGCTCTCAGTAACTCGTTGTGTACGTCGCTGCAGCTCAACACAGCTGAAGTTTGTGTGTCTGACTCACCGTCGCCCCCTGATGCTGAGCGTCCTGTACCGCAACGTCCACCAGGAGCCTGGCCCCGTCACTGTGCAGGGACACACACTTCATCCTGGCCATACGGAGCCTGAGACGAGCCACGACACTGTCCAGCACACTCTCCTGCACACACAGCACCCAGTGGACCTGAGGGGGGAGAGGAGGAGATGATTGGTTATGAATCACGCCGGTCGTGGACACACTCCGTCCTTCTATAGATGAAACTTATTGATGTTAATCACCTCTCGTTTTCTCTTGAACGCCGCCTCCATCACTCCGTCCACTGCGCTGTCAATGTCAGCTGACTCAAAGATGATGAAGGGACAGCTAGCGCCGATGTAGGGCGAGATAGAAACGGGAACGCCCATCCCTGCTGTGGCTTTACACAGCGTCACCCCGTCCTGAAACAGACGTGAGGAGACACTGTTGTAATAATTCAGGAGATTCTGGGAACATTAAAAACAGCTTTGAAAGCTTCAGATGTGACGTTACGCTCTTCTGGTTTTCTCACACACACCTGCTTGTTGCCGCTGTAGGTGACGTAGCTGATGCTGGAGTTCTGGGCCACTTTGGCGCCCAGCAACAGGTCACTTCCTGTTAAAACATTAAGAGCTCCGGCAGGAAGTCCTGCTCCTGTAAAAAGCTGGGCCAACAGGAGCGCTGGAGGGGCGCTGCTCCGACCAGGGACGACGATGACGGAGTTCCCTAAAAGAAGGCACGACTCAGTTATAATTCACAACAGCTTATTAAACAAAAACTGACAAAAAAAATAATGAGCTGCAGTGATCAGCTAATTCGTAGTTAATTAATTAATAGTTACCCATGGCCAGTGCTGGCAGGACTTTGAGCATGAGAGAGTAGAGAGAGCAGTCATCAGAGACGACCACAGCCACCACACCTGGAAAACAAACAAATAAACAAAAACTATTGAAAATGAACGATGTGTACGTATAGGACCTGCTCCTGGATCAGCATCGCAATCAACCAATCACAGCCCTCTGACATCATCAGTGTGCTGCCCCTGTGCTTCTTTCAAAATTCCTTTGTGCTTCTTCAGAGCTAAAATAGTTTCCCAAAATTAAGTTCATACAACTGAATAAAATCTTCAGTAACACCGAACAAAATCCTTAAATGCTACTGCAGGGTTAGCTAGTTAGCTTGCTAACTCCGTAGACTACGCTAATGAGTAAACTTGCCAATAGACTAGAATACCAGTGAGGTAGCTCGCTATTTAGGCAGGCTATGCTAATAAGTTAACTCGCCAATAGGTCAGAATATTGTTTACAACGATTAAGAATAATATAATCAGTCAGAAAAACCTGCAATCATCACAATTTAACAGCCTACCCAGTTAACAAGCTAACGCACTAATATTCTGATTGACTGGCAATTTTACTCATTAGCATGACCTACCTAGTACACAAGCTAACTTGCCAAAATTCTTGTCTCCTGGCCAGTTTACTCGTTAGCACAGCCTAACCACTTTGCATGCTAACTCCCTAATATCTAGTCTACTGGTAACTTTACTCGTTAGCATGACTTACCAACTTCGCAAGCTAACTTGCTAGTATTATAGTATATTGGCAAGTTTACTTGTTTGCATGGCCTACCTACTTAGCAAGCTAACTTGCTAATATTCAAGTCTATTGGCAAGTTTGCTCGTTAGCATGGCTACCTAGTTACCAAGCTAAAATGCTAATAGTCTAGTCTATTGGCAAGGATACTTGTTAGCATGGCCTACCTACTTAGCATGCTAGGGCCATAATACTCTAGTCTGATGGCAAGTTTACTCGTTAGCATAGCTACTTAGTTACCAAGCTAAATCGCTAATATTCTAGTCTATTGGCAAGGTTACTTGTTAGCATGGCCTACCTACTTAACAAACAACCACTAATATTCTATACTATTGGTAATATTACTTGTTAGCATAGCCTACCTAATTAGCAAGCTAACTTGCTTATATTCTATTCTATTGGTAAGTAAAGGCTACCTAGTTAGCAAGCTAACTCGCTAACATTTTAGTCTCTTGGCAAGTTCTCTTGTTAGCATGGCCTACCTACTTAGCAAGCTAACTCAATTCTATTCTATTGGCAAGTAAAGGCTACCTACTTAGCAAACTAACTCGCTTCTATTCTATTGGCAAGACCTAGTTAGCATGCTAGCCTGTGTCTAGCCACTGAATATTGGGCCACTTGCTGACGTCCTCAAAGGGCTGCAGGCTGGACTCAAACTCAGTTACCATTTGTCAGATTTTGTAACATGGCTCGACAAGCTACACACAGTTAACCTCACCTAGCGGTGCCCAGTCGGTGATGAGCGTGTCTCTGAGCTGAGCCCAGCCGCTGTAGTACTGCAGCAGTCTGACGAGGGCGGAGGGCGAGCAGGCGGCGTCACACAGCTCACACAGCTCCGACACACACTGACCGTGCTGCCCGAGGACGCTCACTAACCTGTTGGTGGAGGACAGGATGTTAGGACAGTGGGTGAGACGGTCAGTGCTGAGCTTCCTGAGGTTTGTCGTACCTGAGCAGCACTTTGGCTCTCTGGTAGCAGCTCAGGCTGCTCCACGCCTTGTAGCCGTTACCAGCAGAGGAGGCGCCCTGGGAAACGTCTTCCTCCACAGCGCACACTGTGCTGCACACGTTAACACCTGGAGACCAGAGGAGGAAAAACATGCATGTGGTCAGTTTATACACAAGCCCTGAGAGGCAAGTGGGAAAAATCTGGTGAACAGTTTCTTAAGTCTGACCTCAATTTTTCTCCTGTGTTTGGATCATTTTTCTAGATTCCTTAATTTTTCTTAATCTCAAAAAAAAAAAAAAAAAAAGTGGAAATTTTTTTTGTAGGGCCAGTTTTTTAGGTCTCTTAATATTTTTTTTTAAATGTGTGAAACAGCTGGGAAAAAAGCTTTGTCAGGACATTTTTTAGGTTCCTTAATTTTTCTTTTTATTTGTAAAACAAGTGGGAAAAACATTTTGTCAAGATTATTTGTTAGGGTACTTATTTTTTTTTTAAATTTGTGAAACAAGTGGAGAAAAAATTTTGTACAGACAATTTTTCTAGATTTTTTTTTTAATCTGTAAAACGGGTGGGAAAATAAAGTTTTGTGAAGATTATTTTTCTAGGTTTCTTTATTTTTTTTTAATCTGTTAAACAGGTGGATTTTTTTCTGTCAGGACAATTTTTCTAGTTCCCTTAACTTTTAAAAAACTGTAAAACAGGTGGGAAAAAAGTTTTTTTAGGTTCCTTTTATTTTGTTTTAATCTGTAAAACGCAGGGGAAAAACTTGTCAGGGTAATTTTTCTAGGTTCTTTATTTTGTTTTTAATTTGTGAAACACCTGAAAAAAAGTTTTGTCAGGATTAATTTTCTAGGTCGAGCTGTTTTTACCTTTAGAATCAGTCAGGGAGCGACTCTGTCTGTCGGCTGGACGGACAAACTTCCCATCGATGAACAGACCCAGAGAACGGGAATGATGCTGCAGCCAGGCCTGAGGGAGGACAGAGTGACAGCCAGTGTTCACTTATCAATCAGATCTTGACTCCTGATTAAATAAAAATGAACATACTCTGATGTTTGCATACTCACGTGACCCACTTTCTAATGTGCTAATATCATAATAAATAATGAACACTTCCTGTCATGATGCCTCTGACACTGACTGTACCTGAGAGACACCCAAACCTATGCTCACGTTTTATTGGTCAGGAAGACGCCGCCTCAGCTGGACAGTGACCGATAAAAGACGAGAGCATGTCAACTATTTACAGACAGAGGACCAAAGTACAGAGGCGACCCTCTCTGTGAACCACGGAGCTCATTTTCAGTTCGCTGCACAGATCAAACTACAGCTGGTGTCACGTTGTAATAATTCCCCACAGATACATTCTGACCTGAATTCAGTCTGTTGTTATAAAGACAAACAGCAGGGACGAGTTCAGACACGTCACCAACAAATCATCTGACCAGCATTTAACAACTGCTCTCACAGTGGAGGGATGGAACTGAGTACATTTACTCAAGTACTGTACTTAAGTACAAATTAGTGGTACTTTGCTTCGACTCAACTACATGTCAGTAAGGCTGCAACTAACAGTTATTTTCACTGTTGAATCTGTCAGTTTTCTAGGTTAATCGATGAGTTGATTGGTCAGAAAATGTCAGAACATGATTTTAGAAAATATCCATCAGTGTTTCCCAAAGCCTGAGATGACGTCCTTAAACATCTTGTTTGTCCTCAACCCAGAGATAGTTTACTGTCACACAGGAGGAAAGAAACCAGAAAATAATCATGTTTAAGATTCTGGATTTAGAATTTTGAGTTTTATTTTTCTTAAAAAAATTCCTCAAACTGATAAATCAATTATCATATTAGTTGGTGAGTAATTTAATAGTTGACAGCTCATCAATAAATCGTTGCAGCTCTACATTTCTGAGGGAAATATTATACCTTTTTACTTCACCACATTTATCTGACAGCTTTAGTTACTTTACAAATTAAGATTTTCACACGCAAAACACACAGAAAACTTCTTAAATATGTATTTTTGTCTTCTTTAGCTGGTCTCACCTGAGCTGTCTTTGTTTTCTAGATGTGTCTGTGTGTGTGGGAATTGTGCTGGAATTCAATAAAAAGTTTAGTTATAAATTAAGCGACAACACGGTTTATACAACTGAAACGATTGGTAGATAAATCGATTATTTTTAAGTAAATAAAGCCATTTATTAAGAAATGAAAGAATTTTTTTTGTAAAGTTTTTAAGGAAAGATGACAAACATGGTTCCAGCAAGCGCTGGTTCAATTTTCAGATTTTCACAACACGGTTAGCGTGGCCAAAAAATAAATTAAAAAATCACGATGACAGTATTATCACAAAATGCACTGGAAAAAAATTAATTAAAAAACGATCAGTGAAATTCATATTTTAATTTCATTTATGGCGCATTTTGTCTCTTTTTGGGGGCAAAGATAACTATAACTGTACAAAATTGTAGCCAACAAATAGGGCATATTATGTATATATTATCATATGTGTCTCATTAAAATACTATCAGTAGTTCACAGTAACAGACATTAACGATACAGCGTGACACCCTGGTTGAAGCTCTGTGAGGATTTGCTGCTTTTCCTTTCAGTTGTTTAAATCTATTTAAAATAATTCTGAGTTTGTTTCAGTTTTCTTTGAGACTTTTCTGCACTGATTTTCTTTTGTCTAATACTTTTGGTGCATTTTCCTAATGATACGTACACACTTTTACTTGCAGGGCTTTTACTTGTAAGAATATTCTGGCTACACTATACTGTGATTTTTAATGATGTTTTTGACCAATTATACAATGACTTTATGAATTTCAACATTCTAATCTTTGATTTTTTTTTAAAGATTTGTTTTGACATTCAATACCATTACTTTTTAAATTTTTCATACTGTAATATTACCTTTTGTGAATTGTTTTGACATACAATAGTATTACATTTCATCTTTTTTTTGGACAATTTATATTAAGACTTTTTTGGATTAATTTTTTATGACATATTATTACTTTAAATTGATTTTATGACCAACTCTACAATGAATTTTTATGAATTTTGACATTCTATACATTGATTTTTTAAAATGACTTTTTTGACATACAATACTATTACTTTTTTTTTTTTTAAATATTTCATACTGCAGTATTACTTTTTTATGAATTGTTTTGACATACCTATGTTTTTTTTTAAATATACTGTAAGTATTATATGTATATATATACACATTTTTTTAACTATATGATGCCTTTTACTAATTATTTTTCTATGATATAATATAATAATACGACTTTATGATTTTTTTCCCCAGCTATAGAATGACTTTTTAAGAATTTTTTGACATGTTACACTATAACTTTAAAGTATTTGTTCAGCACGTTCACTTCAGTAAAGAATCTGAACACTTCCTCCATCACTGTGTTGACATCAGAGAGTCAACATGTCAGATCTGGCAGTGGGGACGGAGGACACTCAGCTAGTGACACTTCAGTCAAAGTGGAGACATGTGTCCAAACATCTGACATTTCATAACTAAGTGCTGTACAGTCTAAAGTCACGTGTGTGTCCTGTGAGTTACAGTCAACTGACAGTTAATGAACTTCACATGGGTGTCACACACACACACACACACACACACACACACACACACACACACACACACACACACACAGGAGCAGGAACATGCTAACTTAACCTCAGTGAGCAGTGAAACATGCTAACACTAGATGCTAACATCTGTCAGGACGCAGTTTAGCATCAGTTTCACTCCAACGACAGTGGTTCAGTCTCCTGCTGTGACTTGAGCTTGGTAGGTAGGTAAGTAAGTTAACCTGTGCGGTGACGCTGCTGGAAGCTGCTGCAGGTCCGGACTCCATGCTTTGAAAAATATCGTGCACAGTCTTGATGGTGCTGCCAGCCATAATAGTTACAAGTCACACCGGAAGTGCTGTGTCTTCGTTTCTGGGTTGCGTTGATGAAGAATATTTACTTTATTAACTTTGTAAACGTGGTACCTGAATAAAGGGAGATAAAAGCACGACTGAAGTCCCTTCACGTCAAACACAGCGTGCTCGCTTCCTGCGGCGGACGTGCACATCTGACATACACGGAGCAAGAGGCTTCACCCCTGCGTACTTCCGGTATCTCGGGGGTTATTTAATGAACGGTATTTAGGAATAATGTAATGTTTACGGCTTTTACAACGAACAACAGCCATTATATATATATATATATATATATATATATATATATATATATATATATATATATATATACGTGGATCCGAATTAAATTGTAATAATTCGTATTTATAATATATATTTGGCTTCACCCCTACGTACTTCCGGTATTGTGTCCTTTATTCAAGGGTCGAACTATCAGACAGGATTTAAACACAACGTCATGTTTACGGGTTTTGTAAGCGACACATCGCTTTATTATAATTTTAGATATATTTGTTTAATCTTAATAAAACACTTACTGGGTTTAAGCAAGTGGTTCTTCGCGGAGCGGGATCATTCACTCGTGCATACTTCCGGTATTGTGTCCGGGTTCTCAGGGTTCATTTATAAGACTGGATTTAAACAAGTCACGTAATGTTCACGGGTTTTATAAACTCACGACCGCAGATTTAGATGTGTTTTAAATTTTGTTTAAACACTAACGCTTTTAACAGATGTTTCCACGCGGAGCGAGAGTATTTCCTCCTTGTATCTTCCGGCGTTGTGTCAGGTTTCGTAGGGTTCCTTTATTTACACTGGATTTTTGCTTTGTTTTGATTTTTGTAAGATATCAGACGCTAACCATTTTAAATATGTATTAAATTAATAATTAAATTAAATTTAGTTAAAACACGAGTTGGGTTTGCGCAGGTGGCTCCGCGGGAGCGGGAGCCTTCACTACTACTTACTTCCGGTATTGTGTCAGTTACTGCAGGTCCATATTAAAAACATGGTTCATTAATTAGACTGTATTTAAGCAAACAGTGTAATGCTTGCGGTGTGTGTACGCTACCGACAGCGACTTTAAATGCATATTTTTATTTTGTCCATCGGGCTCTAGCAGGTGGCGCCAGTCTGTGCTGCTTGCAACATGTTTTAATTAACAGTGATCATCCTGAACAGCTTATTGAATAACATCGTAGAGACTAACATTTTCAAACGAGTATTTAATTTGTTTTTTTAGGAGGGTAAGGCATTTTACAGTCCGCATGAGCGCACTGAAATGTGTTCAGTTTGTTGACTCAAGGTTCCGCCACCACTGTAGATTCCACACGGAGCCATTTTGCGAACGGACCTCGAGTTTGCGCTGTACTCTCAAGGAAGTGCGGAAAAATTGGTGCGCCTTTTCAGCTGAGTTGGCTCATATCAAAAGCTGGCGATCTGTTGTTGTTATCATTAATAAACCTGGAGATAAACTGTCTGTGGAGCAGGAAGTGATAATCTGACAGAGGCGACGTGCGGCGCAGGTTGGAAGATGCCTCGGAGAAAGGTGAGACACTCAGCCGTTAGAGCGGACACACAACAACATAACGTCATAGCTAATGTTAGCCCGAAATCTAACTGTGTGGGGGAAACCCTGCCACCACCTGTCAGCGGACGTGAGCTCCCACAAGACCCCGTTAATAAGCTGTAGCTTTTAATTGAATATAGATGTTTGTAGAGTCACTCGTGTTTCGTGTTGATGCTAAAGGCTATGCTAGCTAATGTTTATGCTGAGTTGCAGGAACGTGTTGTTGTTGTTGTTGTTGTTTATTAGTCGTCGCTTCTTCGGAACACAGTGAGAAAAGCTTTGAACATTTGGGCTGTGTAAAGTCGGTCACATGTCCGGCAGCTGGCGGCGCGCACAGAGAGCTGACCTCCGGTAATGTCGGTAACGGCAGCTGTGACTGTTGAACGGGAACAGGCTGTTCTTTGAGTGCGAGGATGGAGCGAGGCGTCCGCACCAAAACAACGCTGTGATTGGACAGAATCTGGGCAGCGGATACGTTCATTGGCCCGACTCTCTCAAACCCCGCCTCCTCTTTAATCTAATTGGCCGTATGTAAATGAGGTGCTTGGCTCCGTGTTGTCAAGTTGTCAGAGACGCTTCATGTTCAGTGAGCTGTGATGTCGCGCTGCAGCACAGAAGCTTCGACACTTACTTTTCTGCTTGCTCCTGTCTGTAACACCTGTAACATCTGTTTGTTATTCATTCATTTAGTTTTTTTTAAATGTAGTTTGTTTTTATTAATAGAGTGGTGCTATTAAACAGTAGCACTATTAAAATGTATTGAAAATGACTATAAAATGTAATTCATTTTTATTAATATTAAACTTTATTGAAAGCATTATTAAAAAGTGTAGTTCGTATTTATTCATATTGAAATAGTACTATTAAACTGCAATACTACTGGAAATGTATTGAAAAGTATTATGAAACTGTAGTTCATTTTTTACTAATATTAACAGACAGAATTACTTTTTTTTATTCAAATAAAAGACAGTTATACTTTTGCTCTCAAAAATTATTTAAATGAATATTAAATAAGTAGTTTATATATGATAAAAAATATTGAAGAGCAGAAGAACTTTTGAAATGTATTGAAAAGCATTTTAAAAAATGTTGATATTTTTTTAATTATGAAAAGACAGTGGTGCTCAGAAATAGTCAGAAAATATTACTAAAATGTAGTTATTTTTTACATGACAAAACAGTGGTAATATTAAACAATAGTACTATTAAAATGTATTGAAAATTACTAAAAAAAAATGTAATTCATTTTTATTAATATTAAAAGAGTAGTACTCTTAAACTTTATTGAAAGTATTATTAAAAAGTGTATTTACAACAATAGTACTTTTAAACTGAAATACTATTGGAAATGTATTGAAAAGTATTATAAAATTGTAGTTCATTTTTTTTAACAAATATTAAAAGACAGAATTACTGTTGAAATGTATTGAAAAATATGTTTAAAAATAGTTCACATTTATTAAAATTAAAATACAGTAATACTACTACTCTCAAAATGTATTAAAAGTATTATTAAATAAGTCGTTTATTTAAAAAAAAAATTGAAGGACAGAAGTACACTTGAAATTTATTGAAAAGTATTATAAAAATGTTGTTTATTTTTCATAATATTAAAGGACAGAGGTAGTCTTATAATTTATTGAGAGGTATTATAAAAAAATGTTGTTTATTTTTACTAATATTAAAAATCCAGTGGTACTATTATAATTGATTCAAAAGTACCAAAAAAAAATCATTAATTTTTACTAATATTAAAGGCAAGTAGCATAATGGTGATGTCATGTCTTCACATCATTTTGCACATTATAGGTCTTAAAGCACTGTATTGTAATTATTTTTTCTCTTTTTTTTGTAGCCTATTTACTGTACTTTTTTTTATTTATATTTGGTGTATGGTGAAGGCTAATTTCTTGGTTAAACCTGTGTAAAATATATTTGACATATGTAGAAAATAAATAAATAAATAAATATGATTGTGACCTCAATATTAATAGTCTGACTTCACTACAGAGAAATAGCTCAGGTCATAGTTTATTATAGCCTAATGTCACAAAGCAGATCATTTCAGTTCCGTTTAAATATATAAAGTCCAGTATCACAGACCATAGTTTCCCTCAGAGGGTTGTACAACATGTGACTTCTTTCTTTCTTTAATTCTTAATCAGCAGCCCTTTAATATCACATGTGAGCTGTTGTCTCACAGGGTGGAGGGGCCTCACACTGTTTTATTTGCTCAGTGCAAATGACATGTTGGCTCCTGCTCGGGTCCCCCTGCCCAACCCCCACCCAGCCGGGTCTCTGCGGGGTGAGCCCCGGTGCGCCTCCGTTATCTGCATCGCCCCGTTCACTCCGTGTGCAGACAGACACAGATACAGGCGGGACACTGAGAACAGACAGTGATGGGACCTGTTATTATTTCATTTGTCTTTACTGAGCTGTTGGGGTCACCATGGTAACTGTCTTTTAACAATAAGACAGTTAATTGGCTTCATATTGGGACCTCACGCGGAGGCTGCACTCGGGTGTTGTCGTGGTGCTCGGTACCACAGATCGGTGTTATTCGGGGTGAACGGAGGTGATGTGATGAGGCTGATTTAGATTATTTATTAAGACGTCCATCGCGTGAGGAGGCAGGAGGCAGGAGGCAGGAGGGGAGCAGAGCCGGAGGAGATGTGGAGGAGGTGATGCTCCTCCCCCAGCATGGGATCCTTGTTGAATTATCCGCTGGTAAAAAAAAAAAACAAAAATCTTTAATCATCAGTTTAATAATATTATTGTGATAATAATGTCGGTGACAGTCCAGCTTTAATGACGCAGATTTCCGCTAATTTTTCAGAGGACCGCCGGCAGCAGCTCGGACGGGACGGAGGACTCGGATTTTTCCGCCGACCTCGAGCACGCCGAAGCTGCAGAGAGCGCGCACAGGCGCAGCAGCACGCGCCTGACCCGCGCGTCACTGCGACTCAGCCGCAGCTCACAAGGTAAATAAACATTATGAGTTTATGAAACATAATCCATTAGAGGAGGAACTGATTCACACAGATTAATTGTATCACCTGGAGAAGAACAAAAGGAAGTTTGGGATGAGAAAGTGAAGATGAAGAAACATGAGGAGGGACATTTACAGCACAGACAGAAACACACAGTAAATACAGTGTGTGTTTAACATAGGTGTCCTACATGCAACATTTCAGTTCTCTCATAACAGCTCTTATAGTTTGGTATGTCAACCAACTTATGACATTGACTAATAATAACTATTACCTTTATTTACATAAAATAAATATATAAAATGACATTTTATTCAGTTTAAAACATGAATTAACTAATTCATAAAATCATAGTTGTGAACCTATAAATAATAAAATCAAGTAAGATCTTAACACAGTTGCAGCAGCGTGAAGCATAAACAGAACGAGTTTCAGACCTGTGTGAGGAAAGTCAGAGCAAGTTAAAGTCTAAAGTGAACAGACACGTTTTCAGCTTCTTTTAAAAACATTGAGCAGCTGTTCTCACATTGAGAGTGTGTTGTACCGGACATAAATTCACATGTGGGTGAAGATTCGTTACACAGCTACAAAGTGTTCACCCTCCATGGACATACACATCCACCCATACACATATTACACACATACATGTACATACACATGTATATGCATGAATCCACAAATAATTAAACCTCAAAATAATAAACAAGTTCTCTAAACAGGGTCATCTAAAGACCCTTTTAAACAGGAGTTGTGCAAATTTGCAGGAAAGCCCAATCAGTCCCGGTCTGTTTAAACTAAAAGGGTTCCACCAACATGTCTACCCTACGAGGCGGAAAATTGGCCACCTCGGATCAACTCGTCAATCCGGCTCCGTGTGTCTTAACGCTCGCAGCTTGCCGGCAAAACGGCCCAACATTCGCTGAAAATCTGGCAGTGTAAAAGGGGCTAATAACTGATGTCCACCAAGAGTTCTAGTTGTAGCTCAGCTGTCTTGTGCTCTGTCATGCAAACTTGTTTGACTTTTTGCAGCCATTGAATAGTAATGGGAGGGTTGAGCTTCATCCAATTAGTAGTTATTGTTTTTCTTGCAGTCATCACTGACATATGCAGGATACAACTCTTGCTTGTGGTAAACCAGTGATCAGGCAATACATCCAGTAAAAATAACAACAGGTCCAAGGGAATGTCCAGATCCTGGATTCTCTCCATTTCTCCTTTAAGATTTTTCCAGAATGTCTGTATTTTTAGGCAGTCCCAAAACATGTGAGTATGGTCAGCGACCAGACGCCGACACGCACTATTAAATTCTCTGTTTTCCCCTGAGTCTTTTTCCCTTCTGGATTCAGAGTCCACAGCTAAGAAGGAGACATACTTTATTAAACCTCGAGGGGAAATCCAATTCTTTTCACTCTGTTGTCACACACACACACACACACACACACACACGACCCATATGTGCATCAAATGCAGAGATGTCAGAGTGAGGGGACTGTCCTTGGAGCAGGGCATGACCGGTTGGGGGTTCAGTGCCTTGCTCAAGCGCACCTTGACAGAGCCCAGTTGGCAAGCTGGCACCTGTACAGCACCATACTAGTACCAGCGACCCTCTGGTTCCCAACCCCAGACAAATTATGTCCCAGACCACAGACGTATGACGCACATCTTTGCTGACGAAAAAAAATCGGTAATCAACAATAAATGAAAATTAAAATGATAAATAAAAAAAAAATAACTTTTTCATTTCCATATAATTTTAATAACAATTTTCTGTCACAGCCACAGGGAGTCATTGGAGAGGAGCTAAAGAGCTGCATGTTGTTTGGAGCTGCAGGTTGCCCACCTCTTCTTTAAGGGATCACTTATCTTTAAAATAACCTTAGTGTTATTACATCAGTGTGTTTGAGAACTTTCGGAGGACCCTCCCCAGTGTCTGTGACCTCGAAGTAGACTTTAGAAAGTTAGAAAGTACCACCTTCCTTTTAGTAATAATTAAACCTATTTGTTATTGTACAGATAGTTTTCTTCTCTTCAGCCACAGTTAACTTTGGTGGTAATGTTCGTCTTTTCATACATATTTAATCACATATTAGTTATTCAGCCACACATTTCTGCATTTGGTAAAAACTGATTTGTGTGTGTCATTGATTTGAATGAGGATGTTTTCATGCAGGGACCACAGAGAGACGTGTCCCCCCACACACACACTGCAGTGTCTATTATATATGGGCAGCCGTAAAGCATGAATGGGTTCAGACAGGCCGAGCTCCCCCACCACAGACACACAAACAAACTCCACTCCCACCCCCTGTGTGACCTCTTTCTGCTGTAGCTGCCAGAGGGTGGGGGTTACAGCAGAGAAAGAAGGTGACACTGTTTCCTCTGCTTTTTGTTACTGAGAGAAGTTGGCTGCTCCGTCCTCGTCTCCTCAGAGGCTCCGAAACACAACAGAGGCTAAATTTCTCCAAACAGAAGCAGGTTCAGAGGTTCACTCTTCTTTTCTGTGGCTGGATTAGTTTCTTCACAACCACCGGGGACATTCACAACAAGTAACTCTGTCTTCTTCTTAGTATTTTAGTTTGGAGTCACTCCGTTTCAGACGGCTCAGGTTTAACAAATCCGTCTACACTTTAGGAAACTTTTAGTGCAGTTCAGTAGATAGTTAAGTTTTTTATTTAGCCATGTTTCCATGTAGACATCAACGTAAAAATTATTATTTCTATTGTCGTTTAATCTGATTAATCTTTGCTGATGTCATCTACTCAAATAAAAGCTAGAGATACCAGTGTTGGGCTGGTTGACCGTCGGCTGTTGTCTTTGCAGTGTGTTCATGAGCAACTTTTTGACCAAGACGTAGGTTCGATGCGTCCGGGCCTTTAAACAATTCACTGAACCTAATAGACCAGTTTTTAGTGGACGTCACAGTTACGTTACAGTAGTTGCGTGAGCATACTGGTGGCAGAGAAAAACATCCGACATCAGAGAGAAACAGTCGACATACCTGGAATAAAAATGTCTTCTTGTGTCGTTGGATGTCAGAACAGGAATACAGATTGAGATAACCTTCATTTGTATAGAAAACTGTTGCAGAGGACGCTGTTGTAGAAAATAAGGTTTCGTTTCCAGTTAATCTCGATGTTCAGGATCAGGGCTGCCACGATTAGTCGACCAATCGATGACTAATCAACTATTAAAATAATCGGTGACTATTTTAGTGGTCGACTAATCAGTTTGAGTCATATTTCATAGAAAAGTACCATAAAAGTACCCAAAATACTCTTATTGCAGCTTCTTACGTTCACATATTGGCAGCTTTACACACTCTCCCATGACGGTGAACTCAAACCCTTTGGCGAGAGCACGAAACAAGACATTAGATGACGTAATTTTGGGGTTTGGGAGAAACAGACCGACATTTTTCAACATTTTAACACATTTTTCGATGAAATGATTAGTCGACTAATCATAGAAATAATCGACAGATTAGCCGACAATAAATAATCGTTAGTGGCAGCCCTATTCAGGATACAATCGCTGCTGGACGCTCAGTAGAGAAGAGTGTGTTTGGTTTACGTGAACTGAATTACTGACGTGGTGAAAGATAATTTATCATCAGGAACTGTAAAAACTCACATCTGTCAAACATGGATTTGTCTTATTGTCCCTGGAGACGTCCACATATAATCTAACGTAATGTGGACGTAACAGACAACTGTTCAGCTAGCTAGCTAACGCTGTCTGTTTATTAACTCCTTGATCATAACAGAATAGTGACTTTCACCTTTGCTCATTTTAGAAAGGACACTACAAGAAAACAGGCTCTTTGTTCAGATGAATAAACGGACACTGGATCGTCGTTTGTTTAAAGCTGTCAGAGGGTGCCTTTCGCTTTCCCCGCCTGGATGCAGATGGGATTCAAACGCACATAACAAGCGTCCTTACAGTGTCCTTTCTAAAGTGAGCAGTGGTGAACATGAAGTGTTAATAAGCAGACAGTGTTAGCTAGCTAGCGCGCTAGCACTTTGATAAGTTGTACTTCCACATTAACTTCCACAGCTATCACTCAAGGACAATAAGACAAATCCATTTTTGACAAACGTGAGTTTTTCTAATTCTTATTTTTATTCATCTTTCACTATATAAATAATTAAGTAATTTAAATACGCCGAACACACGCTCCTCTACTGAGCAGCAGTGATTAGCCTAAATATCAAGATTCTAATTAACTAAAAAACTTTTTTTCCCACTACACCTGGATCATAAACTTGTGGATATAAAAACGAGTCAAGAATATAAACATTATAGTGCTTTTTACATTTTATTTGGCGCTCACCCCGACACCACCTACTCTCCCTTTCTGCCACCAGTTCGACTCCGCCTACAAAATACATCATCACTGTTTACAAACACTTTCCTTCTTTATACTTAAATTTACCTGTCAGCAAAATGTAGATTAACCTTACTCATTCTGATAACCATATTCATACGTACCTCTGCACAGGATCACTAACCTTTATATTTATCTGCATTTTTTGTATAAGAAAAAGACGATTAGTCCAAATCAGTCTTAAATTTGGTCAAAAATCATCTTTAAAAAGGTCTTTAAAGCATTACATTGAGGTGTTTTATACAGTGTTTTAAAAACCAAATTGGAAATTTCTAAGTAATCTCCTCTCTTCTAGATAACTGCAGCTCAGCACGGAGCAGCTCTCCTGCAGCCACAGGTCCTGACGAAGGCCAGGATTCAGCAGCAGAGTCAGCAGCAGCAGTGGCAGCGTCCGTCTTCTCCTCCGGGCGCAGGATCACACGCAGCCAGCAGGGGGCGACAAACACCACAGCCAAAAAATACCCACTGCGTCAGAGCAGGTCGTCCGGCTCAGACACTGAGGCCAACGGTGAGGACACAAGTGTTTCCTGTTTGTCTGAGAAGTTAGAGCCTTGCGTACATTAAAGGGTGATTTCGCTGTTTTTCTTGCACCTCCTTCTGGCAGCAGGAGGAAGAAATCATGAATGAATTTCTTATAAGAGAGCAGAAACAGGCACAGTAGGAGGAGGAGGAGATGAGAAGATGGAAAAAAGTGATGAGAGCACTAAAGTCAGGGGACAGAGGGAAGGAGGGGGAGTAAAAGTAAAGACTGATGAGATGGCAGAGATGAAATGGAAGCTGAATGTGGGGAAGAGGAGGAGGAGGAGGAGCATCTCTGCGTGCTTCATTCATTCATTCATCGTGGTGCCATTCAGCCGATGATATGAGTCCTGTCTGTGATCACAGTGTGTCCCTGATTATAAAGAAGACAAATATGTCTCGGTACACGTCCTGGACACTGGGACGAGCACGAAGACGCAGCATCTGTTGTCTAATTTCAGTCTCTGCAGGAGGAGGTGATCTGTTTCCACTAAAGCAGATATATCTGCGCTTTGATTGTTCGGTTGTGCAGCTTAATCTTTGAGTGTGTCGACACTGAGCCGTATCATCAGACAATCTGAAGAGTGATGTCACGATACACAGTTAAACACAATTTATGAATTTGCATCATGTCTTTGTCTCATGAACCAGGTTTTTGTTTGTTTATTTACACAATACAAAATAGAAAGATGAAAAAGTCAGAGCAAAACTCTAACAACTTAAAACAGGAGGTTTAACCAAAGACTTACTGTGGAACTACTATTGTTGTTTGAATATTAGATTCCAGTTTACAAAAATTAAGTAATTAAAAACCTCATGGGCCCTAAAATCGACCCCTGTGGAACACCAGATTTAATGTAACAGAGCTAATTCCTGGATAGGAGATAAATTGACCCCCGACTATACTTTTTGCCAGCGGCAGAGTTTCCATTTTAAAAACACAGAAGAGAACACAGATGGACCGGTGCTTTAAGAAAGCTGGAGAAATTCTAGGGAATTCTTATTATCATTAGCAATCAATCAAATATTGGCACTCTTAACACAATACAGGTTCTCACTAATTGGTATGGTGAAGATGTGATAATGCAGTAGTCAAATATTCCTTATAGGAAAATGAGTCAGTATTGTGATCACAGTATTTAACAGCAGATACCTCTTTGTGTCTTTGTTTGCTTCTCTACCTGCAGGGTTTCTCAGGAAATATGTTTTAGGGTGTCACACAAAGTTAAGTTGTTAAGCATTGGGAGAAATTAGAGTCAACAAAAACCTGCCTGACATCTTAAATAGTCCGATGTGAGTGGAGAAATAGGAAAGGAAATGAGCTGCGATGTGTCCCATTCTTCTGGCAGCCGCTCTGAGCTCACACACTGCTCCTCTGCCGCAGGAACATCAGTCTTTACTATTGGATTTCTCACCTGGCAGCTGCTGTTGGAAGGTGTTAACTGCATCTGCATGTGGCCACATTTGCAGCCTATAGAGAGGTCTCTTGAGATAGATTTTTGGCAATAGAGACGGAGAAGTGTTAAAACATTTGCATGACTGTTTAGGACAGATACAGATTTTTAATCAGTGACATTTTTTCTTTGTGCTGCTGCTGTTGTCCAAACCACAGTAGTTATATTTGTTCCACCACTCGCTGGGCTGCGTGAAAGCCATAATATTCAGTCTGTGTTATTTGTGCTGGGACGACTTTCTCTGTGGGAGAAATAGTTCAGCTTCCTCATAACTGAGCCAAGCATTTAAAATTAGATCGTCAGAGTACATGTTAACCTCCTCTGCTCCAGCCCTCCCTACCACACACCCATTTTTGTCTTTTTTAGGGGGGACAGGGGATCTTTAGGGGGGCCTAGCAGGTCATCAGTTTATGCCACATAAAAGTAGTTTACATCATCTTAAAGCCAGAACCTGAACATACATTTGTGATGCAGCTCAGCTCTGTGTGTCAAGTTTTTTAGTCATAAGTCTGTCATAAACTTTGTGTTTTGGTAAGGCACCTATTTAGAAAGTTTAGAGTGTATAGGGGGTTAGAAGAGCATGATGGAAGTATATGACGGCTACTCCCGTCATGATTTATGTCTCCTAAGTTGTTGCAGCTATTTTTGGGTTGATATTACTTGCAACGCATATTTAGTGCTAAATTTGAGCAGTTTTGAACACTTGAGAATTAATAAAAGTGGTTAATAATCCCTCCAAAACCGAGACCAAGACACCAAGACATTGAGGAACCCCACAGAAAAATCCATGCTGTGATTTGGAAACAAAAACTTTTGACATTTGGAGATTTCTGTAAGAACTGCGTTTTTCAGTGATTGTAGGGTGAGCACTTCTGCTCTTGAAACTGCTGAGAAACCCACTTAATGTTGAAATGCCTTTAAAAACCAAACATCCTCTGAATACTCAAAGTCTTTAGGGTATGATCATAAAGTTACACAAGGCTGTGATTATCCTAGAGGTGACTACAGGTCATTTTGTACAGTGTGGTCAAGTTTCAAAAATGGTCTCACTACACTGAAATGGTTGCCATGGGCACTAACATCATCACACATGAATAAAATTAGGCTCATTAAATCCACAAGAGTCTCAGTTTTCCAGTTAAACACAATTTATGCAATTTCAAGACAGTTAAGGGACCCCAGTGTGCAGATATGTTCAAATACAACAGGCGAAATGAACATATTTGTACTGCCTGAGAAAAACCGCATGGTTTTTGCCTAAAACTGCACAGGGCTAGCATGAAGTGGACATGTCTGTAAAGGGAAGACTCATGTGTCACCACAGAACCCATTTTCATTCAGATGTCATGAGGTGAGAGGTCAAGGGACCCCGATGAAAATGTCCATGATAGTTTTGTTCATTGAAATTCAGCCTAACTTTGGAGCGTTATATCGTCCTGAGACCCTGTGTCACATTTTAGGTTTACTTGACCTTATACTTCATTCTATTTAACTCAGACCTGTTGTCCTCGTCCATGGACACTTTTTGTGTGCCATCTAGTAGTAGTAAGATCACAATACACTAATTCATGTAAAAACAAGATGGCAGCCATCTCTGCCAAGTCAGTCTACAGCCGACCCTGATTCCTGACACAGAAGTGGACAAAGTAAAAAACCTGATCACATGATATGGTTGAAACTTTTGTTTTTATGTTTAATAATGTTTGTAGTTTGATACGGCAACACATTTGACAAATGTTAGCAAGAGTGAATTAGGAAGTACTCGTTTGAAGACATTGGGACTTTATTATCATTGACAATGTTGAGTTTTTTATACTTATCAGGTCCTACTGATCCCAAATAGCTAGGAAAAAATTAAAAATGCATATGAAACAAAAGTTATATAACCCCCTTCCGAAAAGCTTGCATGACATGGTTTATACCGCTGCAGCCACTGAAGACCATCATGTCAACTGAGGACGCTGGTGTCGTAGCGGAGAGGAAGTGTTTTATTATTTCTAAGACCAGTCATATGAAAATAAGAAATGTGTGCACATTGTGACCATGGATTCATGCAGTGGTCATGAGTTCATTCCCAGTGTTTTTGCAGTCCCCCTCATTCTCTTTGTCCTGATTGGCTCAGCAGACCTGAAGCAGGCTGCAGACCGGGACGAGACGCCTCCCCGGACCCCGACAGGTAACGCCCCGTCCTCAGAGTCAGACATCGAGGTGTCCAGCCCCGGCAACGACCTCGTGTCTTCCAGCAACGATATTGTAGTTTCACAAGAGGAGGACGAGCGATTGGCCAAAGAGCTGTCACTCAAAGAGGCCGCCGCCCACGACCTCTCCCACCGGCCCAAACGACGGCGCTTCCACGAGAGCTACAACTTCAACATGAAGTGTCCCACACCGGGGTGCAACTCTTTGGGTGAGGGCTGCGACATTTTTCATTGGATCAGATGTCCTGTACTCCGACCCTCAACTCTCTGTCTCTTCTCTTCTTCTCTCAGGTCATCTAACGGGGAGGCATGAGAGACATTTCTCCATATCAGGATGTCCTCTGTACCACAATCTGTCTGCTGATGAATGCAAGGTACACACACATACACACACAGATACATCAGCAGGGATTCCAGAGTGAGAAGTGAGTGTGAAACCATGAATGCAACAGAGGAACAAACATTTCCCACAGGATATATCGTGTGTGTTCTGTCACCTTACAGTTTATTCTGTTGTGTTTTTCTGATAAGATCTGCCACATTGGAGTAAAAACATGTTGCATTTTTGCTTCAGTTGCTGCTCTGTCGCTTTTATGACATTCCTCATTAGTAAAAACCAAGTTTCCACTGTGGTAACATCTCAGCCATCGCACTGCGACCAAGTGTCCAGTGGATGAAACTGAAGGAAACCAACAGACTCAAATTGAAGTTGTCAAGCTGCGAAGCCTCCAGGAACATGGAGGTGGCTGCTGCAGTGTTTTTCCTGCTGTGGGGGTGGTGGTTGTGAGTCGCTGGTGGCAGACGGTGTTGATGTTTTGTTAGGGCAAGGCATCGACGCGCGACAAACAGGCCGAGGAGAGGACGCTGTCACACCGCCAGGATGAGAACAGACACTCCACAAGAAACCAGGTAACACACGAGCACACGTAAAGTTCATCAGACAAGCCTAACGCATGCTGACACACACTCACACCTAAAACAAACACACATGTACACATATATACTTATATACTGTCTGTGTAAGGGTACAGAACATATTCCACTAAACTGAGCAAGTGAGTCCAGGTGAAAGCTGTGACGCTTCCTCAGTTTCACCTGTCTGATCACGTCACCATGAACTGAAGGTGTGTTTGTGCATCGCTCTCAAAGCAGCTCAGGTTAGAGATCACACTGTGAGTCTCAGTGTTGCAGGACCAGAGGCAAAGTGATGACGGGCTGCTGTAGGTTGAGTCACGGGGAGTGTGAAAAGACTCTTCCTGCTCTGATGTCATTAATAAGGTTATTGATCAACAGAGAAATGATCAGAGTTGACCTTGAAAGACTGATTTACATCCGTTGGCCAGATGTTAAACGGAGCCCTGAAACAGAACATCACATTTCTTAGAAAATTCATACGCACAAGATAAAAGTAAAGTGAAGGTATAACACACGTTAGTTATCTGCAAGTTCTGCTTACGTCAGAAGAAAAGAAAACACACAGGACATGAACAACAGAGGATCAAACAGTACAGTGTCTAAAACTTTAACATTTTTGCATCTAATATTCCAGCTCAGGATGTTCGAAACACTTTATTTTCTCCCTGGGAGAATTCACAGAGGCACCCAGAGTAGGAAACATGATTTTAAAAAATGTGTAAAAAATGCAAGGAAAGCTGTACACAATATGATATGCAAAAATAAGATCATACATAATATAGATATTATGGAGATAACTGAGCTCCCTACAAATCTAAAGCTATTCAAATCAAACCCAACTCTCAGGCTTTTACACAAGATCTAGAGCAGTTCTCAACTGGTCCAGACACAGGATCCAGATTTCTCCATCGTCATTACCTCAAGGTCCACACAGTTTAATATATTCAGCATCATACTTGTGTTTGGCCGTGTCGTTGAGCTATTTTGCTGTTTCTGTTAAGTAGCTGTCCGTTAGTCACTCACTCTACAGCAGGAAACAACTTCAAAATGAAAGCTCTGTGTCAGAAATCCACTGTACGTACAATTAAGAGTGTTTTTTACAAACTTGACAAGTTTTAGAGTCACTCCTGGTTCCTTCAGAATCGACCTGCAACCCACTTTTGGACTGTGACCCACCTCTCGGAAACCACTGACCTAGAGGACAGGTTAAAGTCAATCCAGACACTGATGTCATTATATGTGGTTCAGGTGTCGTGCATGCCCATTTTAAGAAGGACACGCTCACAGATTTTGTCACGTTGACCCTACGGGAGTGGTTAAGCAATGCTGTAATGTGGCTTTTTTCATTAGTATGTTAGCAAGCAGGTTTCTGTCCATGCAACCATGAGTGTGGATCCATGTATCATCAGCATATGGCTGGATCTCTTCGGACAGAAACAAATAATTTATATACCGAATATTTAAAAGTGGCCCCAGTACAGATCCCTGTGGGACACCAGTACAGTTGTTAAAATTGGTGGATGTTATCTTAGATTTTTGTAGCCAGAAGTGATCATATTTGGAGAGGAGGATGGAGATAATTCTAACACTAGCTGTTAGCGTGATTAGCATGGTACATTTACAGCTATGTTTAACTGTGATGGCGCTAATTTTTGTTTGTAAACAATCATTAAAACAAAATGCACTAACCAAAAAACTGAACATCCAACTCCCCAGACAATCTTTTAGTACAACCAAACGATGAACAGGACTATTTTAGGCAACCAAACATTACAATTAATTTTCATGAACTAGAAACACAGAAATAGTGACAGCTACGGCTACGCCTATACTGTGTGAATCTGGAGTTATGCCATGGTTACGTTACCTAATCAACATTGGTGCCATGGTTGTAATGATCATGAACTGTCGCAGTTGCTGTTCATGTTTTAGTTACATCAAGCATTGATTAAATATCAATACTGGGATTATGTGGAATTGAAAAACTCAGCAAGAGATTATTTCTTTCTATATTCACTCTCAGAAGGAGTTAAAATGAAAGTGCAGGCTCTTCTGTGTCTAAGAGTTTCTTTCTGTGTGGTCTCAGGCTCCTACAGAGCGCCAGCTGCGATACAAGGAGAAGGTGACGGAGCTGAGGAGGAAGAGGAACTCTGGTCTCAATAAGGAGCAGAAGGACAAATACATGGTGAGTGGATGAGGAGTGAATGTGTGTGCAGTACCCCTCCTTACACCTCTCCCCTCCACATCCTTCCTGTTTTAATCCCTGTTCTTCCCTCCGTCTTTACCTCCAGGAGCACCGTCAGAGCCACGGAGCGAGCAGGGAGCCACTGCTGGAGAACATCACCAGCGACTACGACCTCGAGCTGTTCAGGAAAGCGCAGGCACGTGCCTCGGAGGACCTTGTAAGAGAGAAAACTCATCGTCACCTCCCTCCCTTACTCTTTCCTCCTTCCCTTTGTTTTTTGTCTGCCCCCTCCTTTTTCTGCATTATTCCTCTTCTTCTCTGTTTCAGTCAGAAAACCCTCCTCTGCAGCCACAAGAGGAGTCTGAGATATTTTTGGTAGTTTGGAGAATCACTTCCTGTTACTCTCTGTTTGTTTCTTCCTCTGCTCTGTTGCTTTGTGACCCACTCAGATGAGAAGGCATCAATATTTTTATAACCAGGCTCACATTAAACAGTCACATCGATGGTTTTGTACATTTTAGTCAGTTAACTACAAATTGCGCGTACAGTTTACCAGAACGATCAATCAATCAAAGTAATGTTATTATTGCATCGTAAATTTCAACGCCCCTGATTCAAGGCCCTAAATTATTTGATCATTTTTATTATTTCAATATACAATATTGTCAAGACAATGACTAACGACGACACAATGCTGTTACTGTGATCAGATTTTCCCAGTTAGGATCCTTTCAGTGTTCATCGTTCAGGATGTTTTTAACAGAAGCCGAATTATCAGCAGAGGTCTCTTCCTCTCTAAAACAAACGGACCTGATGATTTAAACTGCTTAAAACATTGAATAAAGCAGTTTCATGTTAAAAATCAGTGTTTTTCCATTGCAGTTCATCTTGTCTCTGAGGGGCGTACTCATCATTTTCTCTGATAACTTAAGATCCAGACGTTTAGGAGGTTTTAATCAGGAGCCAAAATATCAGCAGAGGTCTTTTCTTCTCCAAAACAAATGGACCTGGTGATTTATAATGCTAAAAACATTGAATAAAGCAGTTTCATGTTAAAAATCAGTGTTTTTCCAATGCAGTTTGGCACATCCCACTTGTTCTCACTTGTACTCACTTGTTTTCCCTGATAACTTAAGATCCAGACGTTCTAGAGGTTTTAACCGGAAGCTGAATTATCTGCAGAGGTGTCTTTGTCTCTAAAATAAACGCACCCGGTGATTTAAAACAATAAAAATACTGAATAAAGCAGTTTCATGTTAAAAATCTGTGTTTTTTCAATGCTGCAAGTGTTAGCGGGAGCTGGCTTTCGCTAACACTTGCTCAGCTTGTTTTTCTGATAATTTAAGATCCAGACTTGTAATGACTAAAATCCTTCATCTGGTTAAAATATATAATTAAAAACAACATATCTAAATAGTGTATATTGTAAAAACTTGGCATAAAACTGCATAAAAAGGCAATTTATGACCACAACCCCAACTCATGTGGAGAGGGTATATGACGCTGCTGAAATGCGACGGCGACCAAATGACACATAAGGTGTCCTTGATTAAAATGATAGATTTCTCTGGGTCTGTTGGAGATGTTTGGAAGGCTGTGACTACGCAACTCAACAAAATATATTATATTCATTTGGTTGTTTTCAGACATTTTAATGCGGAAAAGTTAGATATTATATCGTTAAATTATCTTAGATTCACTTGTCCCTGATGCAAGGCCTTAAATTATTTATTAATTATTATTATTAAAGTATTAAATTCAGGTTCAGAGATTTTTAAAATATCATGTTATTAAAAGTGCAATATCGTCACTCAGATCCTTTGTTTGCTGCTGAAAAGGTCTGAAAGGTCCCTGCAGACACCACGTAAACTTGTACATTTCTTTCGAACCTTCATATAAAGCCTTTTCCTGTTTGTTCCCCATTCTGATCTTTCTTCTTACATCTTTTTATTGGTTCATTTTTTGTGGCTGGTTGCCTCCACTGAGGTTTTCCTTTGTATGATCTTTGCCTCACCTGATCCTCTGCCCTGAATAATTGGGATCTTTCCTCTTTCTCCTCTCTCCCCTCCGCCTGCTCGCCTGCCCTCTCTTCTCGTTCCTCTTTGTACCTTTTCTCTTCCTCTCCCCGTCTCCCTCTCCGCTCCTTCCTGTCGTGGCCTTTACAGGAGAAGCTCCGTCTGGCCGGCCAGGTGTCGGAGGGCAGCAACATGATAAAGACCATCGTGTTCGGCCGCTACGAGCTGGACACGTGGTACCACTCTCCATACCCAGAGGAATACGCCCGGCTGGGGAGGCTCTACATGTGCGAGTTCTGCCTCAAGTATATGAAGAGCCAGACCATCCTGCGCAGGCACATGGTGAGGCAGCTGTTACTGAGGGGCATCTGCAGAAGGCCATTCTCATGTACCTTCTGTTATCAGTCCCACAATGCAATGTGTCACATTTTAAAGATGCAAAAACTGTTGTTGTGTGATAAAAGAGCACGCCTGTAAGTGATGACGCAAAATTACGATAACCAACAAATATTCACTGAAGAAAACTTCAAAGGTAACTTTGGTATTTTTTTAACCTGGAGTCTATTGAACTGTGCTCCTCTGATGCAGTGGATCCAGTGTTGTTGGTGCGATGGCAGCGGGTTGAAGAGGGGGGGAGACCACTGCCCGAAGACAGAACTGCAACACAGCCGTGTTGTGGCTTTGGTCTCTGTTTCAGAACCAGTACGTCCCTGATATAAACTAACCTGAGCTGCTTTGTCTTTTCTCTCTGTTGCATGAAGGCCAAGTGTGTGTGGAAGCATCCTCCAGGTGATGAGATCTACAGGAAGGGGAACATCTCTGTCTTTGAGGTGGACGGGAAGAAGAACAAGGTAAGAGAGCGCACGCAGCTCCCCCTGAACCTCTCCCCTAGAAGGTCCAGGTTTCATTTAGCCTCAGGCAAGAACATGTGAACATGTCAGTGTGAGTGAAATGGTCCTGCAGTGAATGTGTCACAGTGGGACTAACACACCCAGATCATGTGACTCCTGCATGTATACAGTCAATCAGAGCCAAACTGGCCGAGGCGCTCTGAGCATGCTCCACAGTTTCCGTCCCGGGCTTTGACCCGGAAGTCCAATAGCATTAAATGTGTAAGAGAAGAAGAAGCCGGTAACAACATGGAGAAATCTACATCCAGAGCCGTGACTTTTTGGACGGACCAAATGTACAGAGCTGTAAAGTTGTCCACCATGGTAGCAGTTAGCTGCTAGCTAACCGTAGCTAACTTGTTTGTCCATTGTTTGGTCTGTGACGTAATAGGTCAACAGGAAAAAGGTCCAATAAACTGTGACGCTCTTCCTCACAGATCTACTGTCAGAACTTGTGTCTGCTGGCAAAGCTCTTCCTGGACCACAAGACTCTGTACTACGATGTCGAACCTTTCCTCTTCTACGTCATGACCGAAGCCGACAACACAGGGTGCCATCTAGTCGGGTACTTCTCCAAGGTAACGTGCGGGCATGTTACAAAGTCCTCTTGCTTTCAGATGGATTACTTGTCCAAAAATGTTTCCCAGATAATAGATGTTAGCGTAAGTGAATATGCAAAGCCCAGAGATCAGATTTGTTAAGGATCAGCTCAAAATAACTTAAATTCTAAGATATTATTACTGATATCAGCCCTGAGCAAAACATGCCGCTCAGCCCTTCTTGTTTACAGATTTATTCTCCGTCTGCAGGAGAAGAACTCGTTCCTGAACTACAACGTGTCCTGCATCCTCACCATGCCACAGTACATGAGGCAGGGCTACGGCAAGATGCTCATAGACTTCAGTGAGTGCAAATCAGTGTGTGTGTGGGTATACCTCTTTGTGTGTGTGTGTTTTTGTCTCGTAAACTTAACACTGGCCGAGGGATTCTGCACAGCACAGCAGCAGCAGATTTAAGAGGCTGTCTGAAGCTCTTGCCCTTTGGAGGAAAAAACCTTCCACACTTGTTTTTTGTGTATTACAGTCATTAATTTCTTACTTTCCTGTATCCCTGTTTTCATTTTCTCAGCAGGAGAAGAAACTGTTCAAGGCAGAGTGTAGCTAACACACAGCTCTGTCTGATCTGTCCTTTAAGGTTACCTGTTGTCTAAGGTGGAGGAGAAGGTGGGCTCACCTGAGCGCCCCCTGTCTGACCTGGGCCTTATCAGCTACCGCAGTTACTGGAAGGAGGTGCTGCTGCGCTACCTGAACAACTTTCAGGGCAAAGAGATCTCCATCAAAGGTCAGAGCTCGACACACACACTCAAACATGCCGGTGTGAGGAAGAGAGGGCAGGCGTGCAGCCAGACCTTACAGTCATCGTCATTCATTAAAGGACAAGCTAATAAATAGACAGTGTAACATAAGGGAGAATTCTGAAAGCTTCAAACAGGCCAACAAGAAACTGTGTGTGTGTGTGTGTGTGTGTGTGTGTGTGTGTGTGTGTGTGTGTGTGTGTGTGTGTGTGTGTGTGTGTGTGTGTGTGTGTGTGTGTTTTAATATATGCATGCATGCATTCATGTGTGTCGGACTTTGTGAATGGACCAGAGAGCACTGAGGTCACATCAGCTCAGTGTTCAGGTGAGAAATGCTGGTGGACGCACACACGACTTAAACTGGAGCAAAACTGGGTCACCCAAACACATCCAGAGCACTGAGGGAACTTCCTGCTCAGTGTCAGGGCTCGACAGCAATATTCAGACATTTGGGGGGGTTTTTGGGTAGATTTTTTGGTGTGGCATCTGCATCGCCTCACATCGCCCTGTGTCAGTTGCATTTGAACACACTACAGGGACTACATCCGACGGCCAAGTAGCACGTACGTTCTGCGCCTGCGTGAGAGAGAGCGGAGTGAGAGAGTGGTACATCCTGTCAGCCGAGGGGTTTCCTATCTGTGCAGCCGAGCACCGCAGCACCTCCACGGACTATTACATCCAGACGGTCCCGGTGTTTCCTCCGCAGGCTCCACTTCACTCAGCTGCCCGATAAACCCGCTGCTTCTTCCCACTTTAACCTGAATAACAAACCAGGGCTCGGTGCTCCGGTTGGATCCAAACGGAGAGCCGGGGCTAGCTCAGAGACTAGCGGAGGCTAACTGGCTATGCTTCCCTCCGGTCATGCTGCGGCTAACGCTCCGCTAGCATTAGCACTAACGCTCCGCTAAGTGCCAACAGAGCGGGAAACACCGCAAAAACTAGGCCAACAGACGCTCATCGACTGCCGACTTTGGTCGACAGCCGACCATCAGCTTGGTGTGTCAGGGCCTTTAGAGATAGGGGGAGGAGCTTGGACATCCGGAGGGAGCTCGGAGTAGAGCCGCTGCTCCTTTGCGTCAAAAGGAGTCAGTTGAGGTGGTTCAACATCTGATCAGGATCCTCCTGAGCGCCTCCTGTTGGAGGTGTTCTGGGCACATCCCACTGGTAGGAGGCTCCAGGGCAGACCCAGGACACACTGGAGGGATTACATATCTTATCTGGCCTGGGAACGCCTTGGGGTCCTTTAGGAGGAGCTGGAAAGCATCTCTGAGGAGAGGGAAGTCTGGGTGCTTTGCTTGGCCTGCTGCCCCCGCAACCCGGCCCCGGATAAGCGGATGAAAATGGATGGATTTTCAGTTTTTGTATTTCAGTTTCACAGGGCTTTGTCAGGTATTGCAATTCAGCAATTCTGTGCATTCAGCAGCTTTATATGTCCTAAAAAATGAAAATTATAAGTCAACGTTGACTCACACGGGACACAAACCCTGATCTCCTGCGTTTGACCCATTCGTCCACCCACATGGACTTTGTCACCCTTTCTGCTACATCACCTGACTCTCTGGCAGTTAACCTCGGGGAATGTCTGAGATTTTTTTGCAGATTTTCTGACTTTATAATCTCAGAGAATATCCAAGTTTTTTTTCATGTAAATTTAAAACTTTAATCTTGGAAACTCAGAGTTTTTTCTCAGGCTGGGGCACAGTGTTGCACTTAGTTTTAAATTAGTTACTGTTCCCAAAAACTGCTTCACTGCAATTTAAAACTCCTTTTGTCACTTTAAATACAGAGTCAGTGAACACTTCAGATAAAAGATTGTCTGCGGGGTCGGACAGCAGCCACGACAAAACAGCAGATAGTTCAGTAACACTCTGTTCCCTTCACTCCGAGCCTCTTTTGTCCTCCTCTCTCTTTGTTCATAATTTCTGCATGTCATTTTGAATTTAGGAATTTTCAGCTCACACAGAGAAATATAAATACCTCTCCTCAGTCGTTCCAGTCTACATTGAAAATGTGTTCTCACTGTCCTGCCACGATGCGACCGCTCTGCCTCTGCCGTGTGCCCGTAGAGATTAACAAACATTGTCATCATTCAGGGGCCTTTTGATGAAACTCCACCACTGTGTTTGCACGTTTCATAAAGAGCTCTGAATGTGGTCTCACTTTAGCTAATGTTTTATAATGCTGAGTGGATTTTCAGTCTCGAGTCTGAACAATGATAAAGATGTTTGTTTAGCAAAACAAAATTCTCTCTATGATTTCTTTTTAGAAATGTTGAAGAAAATGTAACTTCACAGAGAAATTATCCATGCTGGAAGTCACTGAGTGTCTTCACTATTCTCAAATCTAAAATATAAGAAGTTCATGTTTACTGACCTCGGAGGAAAGCTGTCGAAGTCGTCTTTGATTAAAAAAATAACTTAGCATTAAGCATATAAATAATTCATGAGGTCAGACTTCACTGCTGTGTCATTGTGACTTTAAATCCATCAACATCTTAGAGCCCAGTGTTTGTTTTTAATCATCACCCCATGCTAGTTTTTAATGACGCTGATGGCTGGACTCTGAGAGGCGATATGCGTCAGCCCACCACTTTGATCTAACGTGAAATATCTCACACTATCAGATAGATGGCCATTAAATTTCAATTTTTCACATTAACGTCCCACTCAGGATGAACTGATGTGAGTTTGGTCATGTCTTAACGTTTCATCTACTCTTGGCAAGAAAGCATATTTCCAAAAACATCAAACTATTTTTTTAATATTGTCACTAGCCCCTTTTACACTGCCAGATTTTCAGCAAATGTTGTGCCGTTTTGCCGGCAAGCTGCGAGCGTTTAGACACACAGAGCCGGATTGGCGAGTTGATCCAAGGTGCCCAATTTCTGCCTCATAGGGTAGACATATTGGTGGAACCCTTTTAGTTTAAACAGACCGAGGCGGCCTTCCCTAATGGGAGGAGCTGTTGATGACGCCGCACGTGCGAGCCACTGGCGGTGGATAAACAGGAAACAGCTGATAGCAGGAATTAGCGAGCAGCTAGTAGCAAGAGGGAAACACAAACCTGACAGACACTGTAAAGATGAGCAACTGGGGAGACAAGGAATTGCGCGCCCTCCTTGTCCTCGCAAACGACGAGGCCATTAACCGTAAGATGACGGGGACGGTGAAGGACGGGCCGACTTAAGAATCTCCGAAGGACTGACCAGCTGCGGCTTCCCTCCCATGTCACTGTTTACGTCACACGCTGAGCTACACGTTTTGTTACTTGCTCACGCCCCCCATTGCCCCGAAAAAGGCACATTCTGTATAAACAAAAGTAGGTAGGCGGCATTTTTGCAACTCCTATCTAAAAGGGTTACTGTCAGCCTGTTACCATGCTGGTGTTAGCATTTATCTCAGGAGCCTCATTTGCACTGCATGGTTCAACTCGGCTTGACTCACTTTTTGGTTCTAGGTCCTTTTTCACGATTTTGTTTTCCACTGCAGGTCATACGTTACTCAGAGTGGGAGAGATTCTCAACTGACCTGCGTAGCGATGCCACATGAAATTGCCTTGAAATCATCTTCAGTACTCACAGGATCTTTTAATAGGCAACCAAACAGAGGATATCTGAACTTCATCAATTGTGCGGCGTAGTGTACAAAAAAAATTGTGGTTGCTAGTCGTGAAAAAAACCCCGTGAAACTCTGCACCTTGTCAAAAAAATACTGGCACCTGCGGTTATTCCACAGGCTAGTTAATAACATGTCGGGCAGGAAATCCAAAGTGTGGGATCATTTTGAGAAGGTGAAGGACGAACCCAAGGTGATATGTAAACTCATCTTCATTGGTCGACTACAAACATGACGTATCATGTGAAACATGGAAGTAGCTACATGCCCATTAGCCCACAGCGTCATTAACAGGCGGCTCGCTCAGTGTGTGACGTGCACTTGGAGATAAAATATAGGCCTATATTAATGAAGGTTCATTAGTACGGGTTTGTATTTCTGTGTAATTCTCGGTCAGGTGGAGCCCTAGTCGCTAATAACAGTAGCTTGGGAATTTAAAAGTGGTGGATTTGTGCGGGATGTCTTGTGTCAGCGGTCTGCCATGTTTTAACTCCACCTTCAAGTATCGGCTCAGCTCGCTTGGAGCCTCAGTTGAGGTGTATCTGAAAGAAAACAGGCACTACAACTACTGCTGCTAAAGGAAAACCAAAATAGAGCAGGTTAAGTTTAGTAGAGTCGTGCCATATCATTCAGTGGAAAGGTAACATTAGTCTCTTTCCTGATCCCATCGCTCTGACCTCCTCTTGTCTCACCTTTGTGTTCACAGAGATCAGTCAGGAGACGGCAGTGAACCCAGTGGATATTGTCAGCACACTGCAATCTCTCCAGATGCTCAAATACTGGAAGGGAAAGCACCTGGTTTTAAAGAGACAGGTAGGAAACAAAACAAGTCCAACTTCCTTACATGCTTTTCTGTCTGGTAGAAAACTTCGTCCAGCTGGCAGCTGATTGTTCGTCACTTTTAAAGTTTAAAACGTGTCGCAGAGTCAGACATACGTACAAACTCCACATTAGTGCAGCTAGCTGAGGTGTGTTTTCTCTCTGCAGGACCTCATCGACGACTGGAAGGCCAAGGAGACCAAACGTGGTAACGGCAAGACCATTGACCCCAAAGCCTTAAAATGGACGCCGCCTAAAGGGACGTAGAGGAGCTTCCTTTCACACTCCAAACCCAACACACACACACACACACAGACAGATCCTTCGTGTACACTGGCATGCTCACAGACCCTGAGCCTAAACCCTCACACACACACACACACACACACACACACACCTGTACGAAACGCTTTCAGCAGCTACAGCACAGTCAGCCACTTACAGAGTCAGCCGTTACTCTGGGTTCATCAGCCACTGAACACTGTGTGCAGGAATCTGGAGCTAATACATGACTGAATAATCAGAAATATTTGACCACCTGGCTGTGTTAGGTCAGTTTGTGAGATCTGGCTCTGTGAAATGTGACCAAGCTGCAGTCAGTTTCCATCTGAAGTATTAAAAGAAACAAGTAAATCTTTAACTGGTAAGTGTTAGTGTTAAGAAGCAATATTGCAGCTTCAGATGTCTTTCAAAAGTAACTGCGGTGTTTTTCACCAACTGTTTGTTTTTGTGCCTTAGTGACGAGCGAGAACTAGAAGAGAATCAATTCATCATTTATATTTAGATTTTATATTTTTGGTTTCAGGCTCTAACTAAGACACTAAATGTCCAACAAGCAGTATGACTACAATGTTAAATAACGAGCTTACGCAGCAGCCGGTGATGTCTGTCTACGCAGGATCCCTGCTGATACTTCCTCGACCTCATTTATTATCTGGAAAGTGAAAGTAATTGTGCGTTATAAGTGCACCTTCTCGCAGACACCTGATTAACACAGAACACCAGACACGCCCGCTAATCCAATCTGCGGCAGGCGGGTCTGAACCTGCGCTGACCGAACGCAGGTCGGCAGCTCGTTGACTCATGCAATGAATTTTGTCAGACACAGACCAGCTGGCTGTGATTAAACAGGACGAAAATACATGACGTTTCTAGGAATTGAAGTCCCGACCTCTAGTTATCATTCAGGTCACATGACTACACACAGAGTTCTCAAAGAGACGGGGGAAGGCTTGATGATTTCTGTTAGAGCCGCACAAACATCAGAGCAGGAATGAAATAGCATCTTGTTTTAACTTCTGTCACTTCACACGAGGGCTGCAGATTGTAAAGTGTACTCATGTTCTGCTGATTTCAGTACACTACTAAAATAAAACAAATTGCTTGTTGAATTAAAGGAACACTTCACCCCTGAAATGATCATTTGCATATCAGTTACTCACCCCGTGTTGAGTTGGATTCATGAAAAAGAACATTGTTTTTCTTGCACACCTCCACCGTGAACGGAGAATCCAGAAACAGAGAAAATTCTCAGTGTATTGAAGTCATTGGGGTCCACGTTTAACAACAGCAGAACTATATCAAAACATCTGTTAACAATTCTCACACAATTGGTGCAGTGTAATACTGAGCTGAAAGTGAAACATATCAATGCCAGACTCCATTGAGAAAACAGTAATTTTACCTCAGTGAACACAGAAGCTGCTGGTTTATTGCAGCCTCGATCAGTGAGTCTCTTTTTGTTATTGTGTGACTTTGATGTGTTCGAGGGTTTGTTCAGATTCACCAGAGTCACACAATAACGCAGACAAACTGAATGATTAACGCAGCGCATGGCCAGCAGCTCCCTGTGTTCAGCGAGGTAAAATTAGTGTTTTTGTTAATGGAGATTGGCATTGGAGAGAGTACAAGAAGTTTAACTTTCCGTTCAGTTTCCCCTTCAGAAAGGGCCGTCCGTTTGGGAAGTATTGAGCACACGGATGTATAAAAGAGACTTTGCGTAGGTGTTTTGATATTGTTTTGCTGTTGTTAAACGTGGACCCCAATTACTTCAATTAAAAAAAACTGGTTTTTGATTCTCTGCTCACCGTAGAGGCACGAGAGAAAAGTTTTCTTTGTGAATTCAGTGTAACACGAGGTGAGTAATTGATATACAAATGATCATTTCGGGGGTGAAGTGCTCCTTTAAAAAAAATTAAAAGACATTAAATCTAACATGCTTTTATCGAAGAAACTGAACATTGAACTGAGCTCAAAAGGCACCACTAAAAAAGAAAGATAGGATTTTCTACTGATTCTCTATCAACTAAAAAGAAATCAGAGTGCAGTGTCGCAGCCTTTCAGTGTGTTTATGAAGTAAGTTGACATCGTCATGACAATATATCCTGCAGCCCTACTTCACACACTGTGGGACTTAATTGTGTTCAGAGTGGGCATCAGATGCAGTGATGTTGCTTTACGTCATGCGTCCCATCAACTTACTTATAACTCTAAGTGTAGACATGAAATGAAGAGTAACAGTCAGATGGTCTGAGGTCAGATGCGTTTGTGTCACAAACATTTAACAGAGCAGAGCGTACAAACTGACGCTGACGGCGGCTGATTGAACCCAGAGCTCATCAATAACTCAGCGTCTCTCATGCAACAAACACACACCTCGTGTCCGTTATATAACCCGTCACACCCATCAGTCAGGAAACTATAGCTGCCATTGGCCGCATTCGGACCGTGTTGTGTCACCAGGATGTGACCCGTACGTGGTGTCTTTTTGTTAACCTTCTATCTTCGTGCCGGCTGTGTTGTTTCATGATGTGTTCTCAGTGTTGGAGCTCACAAACATGTCCTCTGTGTTCTTTGTGGTGGTTTTGTTAAAGTTCTCAATGATATTTTATACTTTCTCTACCTCTAAGGTTTACCACTGTATAAAAGCTACAACGGCCCATTTTTAAGCTTCGTTATTTTCCTTTTTTATTCTCTGTGTTAACATGTGAAACTAAAGCAAGTGTTTGTTTTTTTTAAACTAGATTTTTTAAAAATATATATGCTATTTATATTCTTAAAATGATATGTTAACTGCGTAGAACGTGAGAGACAAGGTCTGGTAGAGGAATGTCGACTCTAGGACGGGCTTCCTTGTGAATATGAATATTTATCCTGAAATTGTACGTAGGTTCAAATGTGTGTAGAAGCTCTTGGAAGGTACCAACAAAGACAATGTGTACGTTTACATGCACACTGATATTCCACCTTTATTCCAGATTTGACAGTATTCCAAATTTAATATGGCCCATGTATAAAACATTCTGTTTAGACGTTTAGAAAAGTGTCAAGCAGTCCGTCAAGTGACACTCTTCAAGTGTCACACACCCGAGCATTAATTAGGCTTTATTCTGGATGCAGCATTTCTGATTACGATAGGTGGGATGTGTCGATATTATTCAGGTTTTAGGAGCATTATTTGGGCAAACAGCGCATTTGTAAGTTGTGCAGTTTGCCACACAAAGCCTCGCGTTCACTATCAGCTCTGTGCGCTGTACACAAACCAACTCACCAACAGTTTGAAGGCTGAAGGGTCGAGATACATGCCCCCCCAAAAAAGCCCACTTTTAAACATTATGAAAGACTTGGATAGCAACAGGGTTTTGGATATGTGCACGTACCGTAACACAGACCATTTCAAGAGGGAGGTTGAAGGAATAGAAGAGGGAGACTGTGTTTCTACAGTCCAACACCACCTGTGGAAAACTTTAAGGAATTCCAGGCACAAACAGCCGACACGTTAATCAGAGTGTGCACAGCTGCATGTAAACATTTTCATTATCCATGCAGACAGCTTCTCAGGACTGGCATCTTTTTTGGAATAAGGGCAGAAAACTGAATATTTTGTGCATGTAAACGACAGAAGTCATTTACATTTCAGATGTTTATCTCCCGTCATCAAAAGTGGCATCATTGAATCAAAACTTGTGCACGTTGTCACTACCTGTTACTGACATAACTGCTGCTGCAAATAATAATCTGTGTGTGTGAGACCGATGAGCTCGGTCGGATCAGCAGCATCTCTGTGTGCGATTGAACACATTTTATTTCATTGACAATCTTCATATTTATTGATCTGCATCAACTTTTTAATTTTGTAACCAGCTTTTAAGGTTTGTTAAAGGAGCAGTTTGACATTTTGGGAAATATTAACTCTCTGAAGAAGAGTTGGATGAGAAGGTTGATATCAGCCTGCTCATCTCTTGCAACAAAGCACATCAAGTTCACAGACTGCACAAAAATAATATAAGAGTTTGGTGTTAAAGTTTGGCTACTCTAATAAAGTGTAAAGTGGTGTCTTATATAAAACTTTACCCCCAGTACAATCGTCATCGACAGGTAAATTAGCTATAGAAACCAAAACTGTTTTTGTACCATGCTGTAAACATGTTTATTTCAGCCTCAAGTGGCCATTAGAGGAACTACAGTTTTCAGCCTGGAGGTTGTGGCTTGATATTTCCCAACAATGTGGAGCTGCTCCTATAAATATTGTGCATAAGCTCAGACAGCAGTTGGCTGTGAAATCGGAGGTGTGTGGCCAACGATGTCAGATTGAATCATCTTTCTGTCTTTTTTGTTTTGTAGCTTTTGTGACGCAGTTTCATGTGAGGAGACCGCAGCCCACAGTTACACGAGCTTCTCTTCTTTCACAGTGTAACAAATGTTGCCTTTCTGTTCTGCTTTGTGTTTTTATGGTGTCTCTACCATCTGTGGATTCATGTGTTAGCCTTGTGGTTGATTTTTTTGTCCTCATTCGGGTCTTGCATGCAGACTTTAAATCAATACAAACAGGCCATGCATTTCAACCGACTACATTTATCCTTTTAGCACCTGTTCTCAATACACCTCTCTGAGTGAGTGTAGGGAGCCGAGTGTTTCGCCAATTCTTAAGTGCATTTACAGCAAAGTGCACTTTGAAAGGAAGAATCCATCCTAAAACACACCTCTTAACGATGTTGATGATGTTCGATATATGACAGATTTTTATTCCTTCAGTTATATGATGGAGTGATTAAGATAATCCAAGGTTTTTGTTTGGGTTCCTAAAAACAATAGTGCCGCCATTTTGTACTGATTTCACAAACACTCCATCATGAGCGGAGAACATATTTTATATTCTCACAGTCGCAGAAATCTGAATTAATTTGTGTTTTTTTACTTGAAAAGGGTTTGCATTCAAATAACTCCCTGAGTGTTGAAGCTGAATGTGCATGCCTCCTCGGTGAACGGAGAATCCAAAAAAGACGAGCACTCCTCATTAACTGAAGTAAACAGGGGCCACGTTTAACAGCAAAACTGTGTCAAAACTCTCACACAACTCGTGCAGTATAATCCAAGTCTCATTTATCCACTTGTATGCTCAATACTTCCCAAAACAAACAGCGTTTTTCGAGTACTGAACTGAAACTGAAACTTATCTCTCTTCAGAGACAAACTCCACTGACAAAAACATTAATTTTACCACACTGGTCTCAGTGACTCGTCTGTCACTGTTTCTGTCAGTCAGTGTGTTTCCACACACAGTGAAGTGTTTCTACAGTCCCAGCTGGACGAGGACATCTAACTGGCCTACTGTCCTTGTCCTTGTACACAAGCACGGGAGGGGAATCCATTTATTGAGCCAAGTATGTGCGACTCCTCTACGATAGGTGGAGATATGCCCCCTTTCAGCTTGTTAGTATTGGACCTTTTTCCTGTTGACCTATTACGTCACAGACCAAACAATGGACAAACAAGTTAGCTACGGTTAGCTAGCAGCTAACTGCTACCATGGTGGACAACTTTACAGCTCTGTACATTTGGTCCGTCCAAAAAGTCACAGCTCTGGATGTAGATTTCTCCATGTTGTTACCGGCTTCTTCTTCTCTTACACATTTAATGCTATTGGACTTCCGGGTCAAAGCCCGGGGCGGAAACTGTGGAGCATGCTCAGAGCGCCTCGGCCAGTTTGGGTCTGATTGACTGTATACATGCAGGAGTCACATGATCTGGGTGTGTTAGTCCCACTGTGACACATTCACTGCAGGACTGACATATAAACTGACACAATAAATCATTTTCTCTGATGTCATTTAAACACACTGAATGAAGTCTGGCATCTATAAGTTTCATTTTCAGCACAGCACTGAGCATACGACTGGATAAATGACAAAGATTTGTTACTGAGCTGAAAACTGATCAATGCCAGACTCCATTGAGAAAAACAGTAATTTTACCTCACTGAATACCGAAGCTGCTGGTTCATTGCTGCTTACATCAGTGAGTGTGTTTTTGTTACTGTGTGACTTTGGTATGCTAGAGCGTTAGTTCAGATTTACCGAATCTCACACGATAAAACAGACAAACTAACTGATGGAGGCAGCACTACACAAGCAGATCCCACGTTCAGCGATGTAAAATTAGTGTTTTTGTCACTGGAGTCTGGCTCTAACAAGAGCAGCAATAAGTTTCACTTTCTGATCAGTTCCCTGTTGAAAAAGGCTGACTGAGGTTACGAATGGATTAGTAAGACTTGGTTTATACTGCACATGTTGTGTGAGAGTTTGTGAACACACGTGGACCCCGATGACTTCATCGTGATTTTGGTCAGTTTTTTGATTCTTTGTTCACTGTGGAGGCGAGAAAAAGAGAGAAGTTTCCATCATAAATCAACGTGACACAGGGTGAGTAACTAATACACCAAAAATTATTTGGGGTGTGAAGTATTTCTTTAAATGTTAAATTACAACACCACAAATGGATCATATTAAAGAACGCTTTCCCTTTAAGACAAGCCTTTTTTATGTAGAAACCTCTCTGTCTAAATGTCTGTTTTTATTTTTCATCCTGTTGTCGTGCAGTTTTTCTGTGTGCCAGTGGCAGCTATAGACAGGCAGCTTATTAACACATCTGAAAAGGGTCCCAGTTACTTATCCCATCACCTTCCATAGGCCACCAGTGAGCTGTTGTAGTACTGCAGCACTTGAACGCACCCTGCTACCTGTTTTAAACGACGCACTCAAAGCAGCGACACACAAACCGTAGCGTGGCATCGATATGTAGCTCAGTCGTGCTTTTGTACTTGCTTCTCCCACTTCCTTCCTCCTCAATAAATGCAAACGGTGAAACAAAGCTGAGCGTGGTCAGTTTGTGTGTTTGATGGTTCCCACGGCAACGGGGTTGTTTGGGTCCAGTCAGTTGGTGTTATACAAGGAATGTATGGACATACCTCTACGTCAGATCTGTTCACATTAAGACAAACCACTCAGAATGACAGTTTTGGATGAGCGTCAGTGGTGACGTGTTGGTGGATGGATGACATGACATGTATCTTCAGTTGAGACTTTTAGCAGCCGGCCTTGTGATTTTGTTTGAAGTCTTTGAGCTGCTGTTAAACTGCACCTACTCAGGGCAACAAAAAAGCTTATCTTGGGTGCATCGTTACAATGAGCAACCAAGACAGGAGGGCAGAGGAGACACCTGCACACAATACACCTGAGCTGACAATTTACTGAGAACATCGGTGCACAAAAAGAAGAGTGCAGCAAACATTTCAGTCCTCGACTGTCATCAGTGCTGCTGACGTGTGCTTCACAGAACAGATAAAGACACAGACAGATTCCTATCAGGTGTGATCAATCAATCAGCAGGTGCCACTAATCAGATGAGATCAACTCTGAGGAGCAGGAGCCACCAAATCACAATCACCTGTCTATAGAGTATTATACAAATCACAACATCCTCTAACATCAATGTATACAAATGCAATAAAATACTATACACAGAAAAAAATCAATGAAATAAAGTAAACATATTTTATTTAAATAATTAAATAATAATATAATGAAATAATAATAAATAAATACAGGAAAAAATATTTAAGAAAAAAAGAAAAGAGTTGATCTCATCTGATTCGTGGCACCACAAATACACAAAAACAACTATACACAAAATAAACTATATATTAAAAATAAATAATATAATAATGAAATAATGTAGAATAAATACATGAAGGAAATAATAAAAATATGAGAAAAAAATAAAAAGAGAGAGTTGATCTCATCTAATTAGTGGCAGCACCTGACTGATCACACCCGCGTTTTTGTGCACGGATGTTCTCAGTAAATCAACTTTTTTTGTATTGATCTCAGTCTGTGAACATTTTTGTGGCTGTCCAGCCCAGGTGTGCAGGTGTGCAGGTGTGCAGGGATCTCTTCTGCCGTCTTTCAACTATGATACCTCAAATTACAGCAGAGAAAATCAAATGACAATATTTTGACCAAATACCTCGTTATCAATATTGCTACAATATTGTAGGGTTCACTATTAGTGCTTTGAGAAATTATTTACACAGTGAGATTTTTGAAAAATAAGTATCAGTAATGTGGATATAATCAATGTAGCAAGGTAAATGTAAATAACACGACAGCCAGAAAAGTCTGGTAAGTTAAGAAAATGACTTAAATGCAGCTTTTCAAACCAGGAAAAGACACAAAACGATATCTGAGAGCTGAGTCAGTATTTGTGGTCCTTATCTGATAACAGGAGTCACTTAAGTCAGTATCTCACACGTAAACTTATATTAAAATTTCTTGACACAAATCATCTGAGGTCTTACCAAGAATTTTTTGACTCAGACCGCTTTAGATAATTTTGCTCCCGGTTAAAAACCTCTGAAGGAACACTGAAAGAATTCTAACCAGGAGACGTGTTGGAGAAACACTGATTTGTAATGTTAAACTGCTTTATTCAGTGATTTTACCGGTTAAATCACCTGATCCGGTGCTCTGGAGAAGAGAAGACCTCTGTTGATAACTCTAACAATGAACACTTAAGGAATTCTAACCAGGAGAAGTTTCAGATAAACACTGATTTTAAGGGTAAAACAGCTTTTATCACTGTTGTTACCAGTTTAAATGACCGTGTCTGTTTGTTTTGGAGAGAGCTGTGTGGATAATGATGAATATTTAAGGTATTCTAACCCGGAGAAGTTTCAGCTGGTTGCAATCTACAACCTTCACCACTTTATGCCACTAAATCCCCTTAAACCTGAAACACTGAACCTTTAACTGTCCAGTTCAGCAGCATCCGTCTTCAACACAGAACAAAGACACACTCGGCTAATGTCATCAGCTTTTAATGGATTTTGCATGAAATAAGCAAACTCTCGTAAAAGACATGAGCCTTACATGTACATAGATTAAATATGACTTATTGATAACAATATACAGTGGATTACAGCGTTGGATAGGTGGTGATTTGCAGCAGCTTTAAACAATTCCAGTTAACAGGTGTGTCGGCCGTCTGTCCTGGTCCGGCTGTGTGACGCTCTGTGTCCTGTTGATCAACAACAGGACTGACTGATTCAGGACGTTAAGGTTGAATCTGAACTTTGACTACTTTTTGTTTCTTCTTTCCTCCTTAGTAAGAGTCAGATTTCCATTCCTCCTCAACATCTGGAAGACAGGAAGATAAAAATATTTGCAGATTTCTCGAGCAGACGTTTCACAAGCAACGAGGAAAATACACTTTCAAGCACAAAATGAAAAACACCACAAGATTAATTCAAAATGGCGGCACGCACAGGTGCAGCGGCTCCTCCTTGGTCCAGTATTATTCTCACTGGACGTGCTGCCACTTGGTGACATCATTAGAGAACACAATGTTTGTTTCCATAGTTACGCAGATGACACGCAACTATACATCTCTGCTGAGCCAAACGATGCTGCAGCCAAGTTGCTCCCACCACCGAATCAAACGGGATCAGATTCGTTAAGGAGTAAATCCAGAATCTGAGCCAAGTCCTCAAACAGGGACGCAACTCAAGCCCGTTATAAATGGATTAATTCCACGTGTGTACTTTGTGCTGCATTTCTTGTATGAACGGTGCTGTATAACTAAAGTTAATCCAAACGTTGCTTTTATTTGATTTTAATATAATCTGAAACAAATTTTCGTTGTTATCCAGAACATCATTTTGTTGTTTTATCAGTTTATTATCGTGCAACATGTATTCCTCTGCAGGTACCTATTTGTATTCTGTGAGTATTTGCAATGCACTTTAATGTTGTCCTGTCCATACTGAATGTCGTGTTTGCTACATGTTCTTCACTGCACCTGGATTTGTGTGTGACACAAATACGTACGCTGCTGTATATCGAGAATGACAATAATACATTGACTTGAATTGAATTGAATAAAAACTCAGAGGTGAAATCATGAAACAGAAAAATTTTCCTGCCCACATTATTCAGCATAAACATCAGAGGTGGTTGAAAACAAGTGTGAGATTGCACATTTCTTACACCAGAGTATCGTTGTAAAATTGCATTAAGAAGTTTGCATTACCTCCACCTAAACTTCTCCTGCCCATGAGTCCAACAAACATCTCCCCTTTATTTCCTGGTGAAGACAAACACAGAACTCCGTGAGGGGGAGAAACCAAATGATCTTTAACTGGTTGAATAATCATAATAATAACAATGATAATAAAAAGCAAGCCAACAGTGGTGTCGTCCTCGTGGTGTAATTAAACTCACTTTTCTTGCCCAGCCTCACAGGTTCAGATGATCCTGAAAAACAAAGCAGGGATGAAATGTTGTAGTCATATTTGAATAGTACGAAAGGGAAACCGCGAGTTTCAGCAGCAACATTAGAACAAAACCACCACAACTCAACTGTAATATTCCCACACAGTACAATTATGTGTTTGTTTATTTGTTTGTTTACCCGAGCTTCTTCCCATCAGGCCGTGGAACTGCTGCGCTTTGGACCGCTTGATGAGGTCTGCCAGCCGGATGGTTATTCCTCTCTCTAGCGGGTAGCCCTGCACACACACACACACACACACACACACACACATAGACACACACGTTGTGAGTCTGATGAACTGAGAGAGCTGATGCTGCTCCGTGATTTCCTTCTCTGTTTTTATGCTCTGCCATTTCTCCTTTAATCATCAGACTGTAACCTGTGACAGGCTGTTATGATACAGTCACATATATGGAGTTTATTCACAGAGGTTTCCATCACCAAAGGTTTGTGACAGAATCAGAGAGGAGAGAGAGAGACGCTGTGCTGCTGCCAGAGGAGCCGCTGAATGAGTTCCCTCTGAGCCCTAAGAGAAGTAAGTTTATTCCACACTACTGAAGCTGCTCCTCTTTTTGGAACCAACAAGGAGTCGGGAATAATTTTGCTTTCAGCCATGCTTGTTGTTGCCGTGGGTAACAGCATGACGTCATTATGTCAACAAGTTGAAATATCGCGAGTATCAAGATATGAATTTTTCACATCATATTAAATATGATACTGGTGTTATTGTGAACAACAACTGATTTAAATGCATGTTAAATAATGTGGAGCAGTGTGTATACGGTCCATGTACGTCGCAGCCATTCGTTTTTCATTTCTAAATAACACATTGAAACACGGAAAACCAGCCATTATCTGTTTTTTGTTTTTAAAAGTGACCAAATGAAAAAGGGAAAAAAAACAATCTGTCTCCAGTTTTTTATTTGATAATAAAGAAAAGAAAAACGGAAAAAGAATCGTTATCCATTATCAATTATCCGATTTAATTTGGGAATTTAAAAAAAAACCTGTGGAAACTCCTTTCTCTGTGACCAGTAAGCTGCATTCATGTGGTGTCGGAATAATCGGAAAAATGCATTTCCGACTGGGAAAATACACATGAATGCCCGCTCGTGTCGACTGAAATTGATGTCACTTTAACAGAAAACTGACGGACGAAAAGGAACGTTTGGTCCATGGTAATAAAACTTTTTATTAATTCTCATACTGCATATCATTTTTTGTGGACATGTAATGTGTAATGTGGTATGCCGTTAGTTGCTGTCCATGTAGAGTGGACCAAGACTAGTTAGAATAGTTATTTATTAGCATAACATGTCAGATAATTATTCTAGTAGTTATAGGAAATGCACATGCTCTGTATGTACATTTCATAGCTCTTATGTGCTCCACGAACGACCCGTCAAGAAATGTGTGTCATCAGAGAGCGTCAGGCGGTGAAAAATAGAGAAAGGAGTTTCCCACAGGTTTTTTTTATAATTTTCCCAAATTAAATCGTATAGCAGATAATGGATAACGATTCGTTTTCTGTTTTTCTTTTCTTTATTATCAAATAAAAAAACAGAACACGGATCGTTTTTTCCTTTTGCGTTTGGTCATTTCAAAACAAGAAACGGATAATGATTGGTTTTCCGTGTTCCAATTTGTTTTTTCTAAATGAAAAATGAATGGCTGCGAAGTACACCAACCGTATCCCCCATCACCACCGTTCACTGGGGAGGGAGAGGACATGCCCCGCCCCCAACTCAAATATCTCCAAACATTCTCCTCAGATGTCAAAATCCAGGAGGAGGTGATGGCCTTCAGTTGTTGCCGTAGCAGCCGGATATCTGCAGCAGCTCGTGAAAGGGAAAATGATCCAAAGATCTGAAGCTAACTGTCCGTCTGCAGTCGAGGCACCACCTCTCGTTGTGACATCGCAGCTCGACCTAATGTGTTCATCAGTGAGTGATCGTCACAGTCACAACATGCTTCAGGCAAAAAACTTTAAAAAAAATTGAAATCTCATTTTGTAGAATATTATTTATCGTAATAAAGTACAGTATACGAGAATACTGAGTACAGAATACATGACAGCTGCTGGTGTCGACATTAATTACACATGATCAACACTTTAACACTCACATCCCAGTTTTCTGCGTTTTGATACAGTGAAGTGTTTGACATTGATTTCCGGGCTACGGCAACACCACTTGGACAATTTGCTAATTATTTTGGAGCAGAGCATGGTCGCCTATGGAAACATAGCAATTCTTTCATTTATATTTTCTATCCAGCGCCGGCCCGTGGCCCAGGCAGCACGGGTGAATGCTGAGGGCGCTGTCATCCACAGGGGGGCGCCACAAATGACGGAGGGGAAAAAAATCACAACGTTCATCCTTTACTATTTTTTTACTAAAACTATTACTACTATTGTTTTGAAATATGACATCAGGCCACGACAATGTAACTATGGAGCAAAGCCTACTAAATAATATGGGGGCCCCTCCCTTCTCAGCTTGTTACACTTTACCTGCTCTCCGGGGGAGATGGGCGGAGTTATCTGACGTCACCTGAACCCTGAAACACGCTGTAACGTTATCATGTCAGAACGACTCAACTACCACGACACTACTGAAAGGAGTGGATGTGGAGAGGAAGAAGATGAAACCAGCAGGAGGAGAGCTCATTAAGTTAGCTGTTAGCTGTTAGCAGTTAGCAGCTAGTTATCGTTACCTCTAAGCAGCCGGTGGACACAACCAACAGCTGACAGTTAAATTGATTTACATTGTGAAGCGTTCAAGCTCTACTCAGTAAAAATGAGCACTGGCTGAAGGTTAATTATAACGTTCTCATGATGTGTTCAATGTAATCTTGTAAAATGTAGCTTTTGGTGAGAAACTTGAATAAATCAGCTGTTTGAAGGAGAAATGTGTCGATGCTTTACAGCACTGTGAAATAGATATTAGAGAGATGAATTATGATGCATCATATACAGTAAAAAGACCTTTTTTAAAAGATGTTTTTTATGTGAAAGAAGGTTTTGTTAAAGGTTGTTTCATAGATGTGTTTTATTGAATCTGTGCTCATTCAAGGAAGAAAAAGAAAACTTAAATATAAAAACATCGGTGTCGACTATTGGCCAAGTTGTTATTTTTAACGCTGGTGTCGGTATCAGCCCAGAATTTAAAACTCGGTGCATCCCTCACTTAAATTAGCACAAATTGTTATCTTATTTTTTTATTGTTAGCAGGTTATTTATTTGCAGTTTAGTTATAAACATGCTGTAGTTTGTTGAGCTGCAGCAAGAGGACGTTTTCAGCCAATTTATTTTATAATTACTGCTTTGGCTCACCTGTCTCAAATACTCAGAGGCTCTATGTAACCTGTTTGCTCCAATATTTGATCTACTCTTACAGATAAATGTTTCTGTGCACCTTAAATACATTAATAGATAGAACAGTTTCATGTTACAACAAGATAAATACGTATTTATTTATTTATTTTAATTAAGTATTTTATAATAACATTTTTTTTGTACAAGAAAAATGTTTAAGAGCATAAACACATCTTGTATTAGCAAAAAACTTTTCAGATTATTACCTGATGCTGATTTTTTTTTTTTTTCTGGCGTGGCGTGAATAAGCTTCTGTGCAAAAACATGATCTGTTAGATCTGATGTCATCATGTGTTATTTATTTTCTATCAATCTATTGGTGGGGACATTTTGAGCACGTCTGATTGATTGTTCAGAAGGTTTTGTGTTACAACAAGATGTTTTCATGTTATAAGAAGAGACTTTTATCATTATGACAAGAATTTGTCTTTGTACTTTTTTTTCATGAAAGCATCAAGAAACTTTTATGTTTTCACCTGATATTGATATTTTTCTTTTACATTTTTTTTTTTTTTTTTTTTTTCTGGTGTGGCATCAACAAGCTTCCGTACAAAAACACGATCAAGGGATTTGTCATTGTCTCTCTCTGTGGTGCTGAAATGTGAGAGCCAGCTTTAAATGATCAGTTTGTGTAAAACAATCAATCAGTATATATTGGTGGGGACATTTTGAGCATATCTGATTAATAATATGATATATTATAATTCCTGCCTTGGCTCAAATGACTCAAACATTCAGAAGCACTTATGTAACTTTTATATACTTTTACAGATTAATGTCCTTTTGTATTTTAGTTTATTTTCCATTTTTGGAAAAGTGTTCAAGATAAATAAGTTGGTTATTACATTTTTGTTTTGTCACAACATGAAAACAAAATGTTAAAATCATCTTTTTATACCTAAACTTTTCAAAAAAATTACATAAAATTGAAAAGGTTGTTTTTTTGTTTTTGTTTTTTTCTGGTGTGGCATCAATACGCTTCCGCACAAACGCATGAGCCAGTGGATTTGTCACTGTCTCTCTCTGTGGTGCTGACATATGAGAGCCAGCCTTGAGTGCAGAAAACAAACTGATACTTTTATTATTATTATTATTATTATTATTATTATTATTATTATTATTATTATTATTATTATCATAATAAAGCAAAGAATGGAGAGTGATTTGTCTGTTTGGAGATTAAAACTTGACCTATTCTGTTCATACAGCCCAGTATCACAGATCAGTTCGCCTCAGACTTTACAACGCACGACTTTTCTCTGTCTTTGGACCCTCACAGCGGACTCTAACAGAACTCTTCAACATCTGATGATGATGATGATGAGAAAATTGGGAAACTATAAAAATATCATAAAAGTCGCAGACCTGTTAGTAACTTCCACAGCCGCGCGTAAAGTCTGTTTGGATGATCAAACTAACGAGAGGCACCGAGAGCTTGGGTCATTTTCTCAGATCAACACATGCAAACACGCTCCACTGTTTCCCGATCCATGCATCCAGCTCTAAACGCGCCTGTGATGCTGTTTTCTTTTACCTGCCAGTTCTCCACCGTCCAGATCTCTCCGTCTTGCTCTTCGTTGGACAGCGGGCTCCCCAGCGCGCCGAAAACCTGCACGAACACGACCACCAACAACACAACTACAAACTTCAGAGCCTCCATCGTCTCCAAAGAAAGAAACGGCTGCAGATGGTCAAGAAAAAAGAGCCCGATGTGGACGCATACAGGAGCCAAATAACTTCAGACACTCCACAAATGTGCGTTTTGTTCTGCGCTTTGTGCGTCGCTCCTGCGTAAAGGTCTCCGTCTGCTCTTATAAAGACCCTCTGCTCGCTCCTCCCACCTCCTCTGATTAAAGTGAATGTATCCTGCAGGTCATCGTCTGACTCAGACCTGATGTGCGTAGACAGTGAATAAACCTGAGCTTATCTAAAGCCAACTGACCACTTCCCAAATTTTGAAGGATGGATGTTTGTTTCTGCATTTACTCACCTGGGTTTGTTCTTTGGCCCACATGATTAACGAGCTCATTAAGCAGCAGAATGTGGTGTGAATGAATGAACACAGTGAAGGCTGTTGTGTGTGTGTGTGTGTGTGTGTGTGTGTGTGTGTGTGTGTGTGTGTGTGTGTGTGTGTGTGTGTGTGTGTGTGTGTGTGTGTGTTTGAGTTATCAGGTCAGTGAACCACAGCCACAGGCAAAGACAGGTTGGAGATACATCAACCCAAATCATAAATGGTACAGACACGGTTATATTTCCAATGTCAGGCCTGCCTCCAGACCTGGAGCAGGCCGCCACCATGTTCTGTGTCAGCTTTATGGCTCGTGTCACCTTCTGCAGGTGCAATTAGATTTTCTGCTGTGACTTATTCATGCTTTGTTTGTGTGACTGTGCAGGTGGGTGGCCCCGTGGCATGATGAATTTATACTGGTAATAATCACTGCAGCAGCAGCTTCTGACAAGAATTCATCTCCCCGTCGCTCTGTGACCAACACACTCAGACGGAAGGAAACCACATCACATTTAACATTTTTGGGCTTTTCTGTGAGACAGTTAGTCAAACAGGAGATTTTCTGTGTCGTCGACACTGTAAACACTGCGAGTTTCTTCTGTCTGTGCCTTCCTGTGTCCCTCGTGACTCATTGGACATGTGCTGACATCCACTACAGTGTTTCCCAGTCTGAAGGTCAGATGCCTTCAAATAAGAATGATAAAAAAACTTTATCGAAACAGCACTTTTTGTAAACAAGGTTGACAAACACATCCTCACTGTGACCTCGTCACATGTCCACGTTTGGTCATGGACTGTCCACGTCCACATATGACGTCCAAGGTACCCTGGGTGTGTTGGTTGTTGACGTTCTGGGACGCCATGTCAACTTCAGCCTGTTACATGCATTGTCTGTTTTCAAAATACACTTCTGTTTTCACAGAGAGGCAGTCAGAGCTACAGGCTACAATGAGGCTAAAAACAGAGTTCAAATGAGGTTTTTCCAAACAGCTTTTTATGTCGGGGCTTCAGGACACTTGGATCACTACAGACGAGCAGTATGGAGATATTTTGTGGTTTCAATTATGTGTTTTTGGACGTTTGAATCTGGGGCGCCGTCAGCCTCCATTAGGTGGAGTTGTGTTGCTTCCTCCTCTCCCTTTGGATCTCTGCAAGTGATGTGAGGACTCTAAAACTTCACCTGAGCCTCCCTCGGCATATGGGTGAGTAGATAATGGCTGAATTTTCATTTTTGGCTGCACTATCCCTTTAAGTGTCGTCCGAGTCCCGGTGCTCCCCTCTGATGCTGCCGGGCGCCATTAAACTACAACCAGCTGCGTGTCATGCTGACGTTAAAGGACACCTTTTTTCGTTGGTTTCTGACACGGCAAGACACCACCCCAGTCAAGTTTCTCTTATGTTGTGTTCACACTGGGCGCGAATAAACACTTCACGTGAGTGAATTGCATGTAAAGTCAATAAAAGACGCAATTAGATGTGAATTCTGCACAATGGACGCAACGCAAATAATGCAAAATGTGTGAATTAAGCCAGTAGCAAGACTTTGTATCAAACGCTTCTTCGTGAGAGTTGAAAAATCTGAACTCCAAGCATGTATGATGCCGAGGACGCACTGGTGGAAGTTTATTCATCAATTCAAAAATGTCACGTGCGTATGATGCGAGTTCTTTGCATGTGTGAATTGAGTCAACACAAAAAAATTCTAGCGTTCAAACATTCAAGCATTCGAAAATTTGCATCTCGTTCGGTGTGAACACAACGTTAGAGTCTCCATCCATGTCTGTGAAAACAGACGCTTCACACACAGATCACAGATCACTACCACCAGCGTAAGATGAGTGCCCGAAATGTTGGCTTCATTTCTGTACAGTAGGAGGAAGTGGAGAAGCATCGTCCATCATCGTTGTTGGTCTCACTCAGGAAACCCCTGCCGTCAAAAACTGACACTAAATGATGCCTGTGTGAGACACGAAGGGGGGCGTGACACAGCGTTGGTGTTTGACGATGTAGGAATCATTGATGTCCCTCCTGGGAGTGAGATCACAATAAGAGGAGAGGAAGAACTTTTTTTTAACCGATCCATTTTGCTCCCACCACAAACACACTGCTTCCCTTCATCAGGGCTGATCTGTCTCCATAAACAGCTGCCCAGAGATCAGCCTCGCCATCACGAGGAGTTTTCTGAGCTTCTCCAAAGGACCTAATTCCTCCTGATGTACTGGGAGTCGGGGCTGAAGAGGGACGGAGGGAATTAGACTGGTGCTCCATTCAGACGCAGACACACACACACACACACACACACACAAACACACACACACACACACACACACAAACACGCAGCGGGGTTAGAGCATATCTCACAGAATCAAACACAAAAGAATGAACACAGAATATCAGATAATAACAGGCTTCAATCAGTTCCGAATTTTCAGCTGCTCTCCATTCAAGTCAGTCATTCTTTGTGATCTTGTGTTTAATTAAGGACACAGCCCGAAAAAAAAGAAAAGTTATTCCTAATACGACCTGTGTTGCAGGAGTTGTGACCTCGTTCAGGGTTCCCACACACTGAGATATGACGTTAAAACATGATGATGTCACAGTCAAGCTGACCTTTGACCTTTTGACCTTCATTATTTCATCCTGTTAGACATTTGTGTCAAGTTCGACCACAAAGTTGTAATCAGTTTATTCTTAACTTTAAGTGGATGTTTGTGTCAAATTGAAAGAAATTCCCTTAAGGTGTTCTTGAGACATCACAGATGCAAGGTCACAGTGACCTTGACCTTTGACCGCTGAAATCTAATCAGTTCATTGTTGAGTCCAAGTGGACGTTTGTGCCAAATTTGAAGAAATTTCCTGACCTTGATCTTGAGATGTAGCAGCCACAAAAAAGAGACAGACAAGGTCACAGTGGCCATGACCTTGGACCACAGAAATTTTGTCAGTTCGTTGTTGAGTCCAAGTGAACGTTTGTGCCAAATTTAGAGAAATTCCCTTGAGGCATTCTTGAGATATTGTGTTCACAAGGACGGGACAGACGGGTGTGTGGACGTACGCAAGTATAGGAGTAATAAACACAGCACAAAAAGTCATCGGCTGTCCTGGAAGAGGTTGCTAACAACCGCTACCGCGGCAGAGCTTCGGCCATCATCAAAGACTGTTTGTCTCTCTGCCCTCCAGGAAGTGCTCCAGATCATTCAAAGCCCAGACAAACAGACTCAAACAGCTTTTCCCCCACAGCAATAAGGTCTTTGAACAAACTCAAATACACAATATTCATAAACAATGTACTACACTCTGTGCGCAATATTCAGAATCAAACTATGTGCAGGTTTTACTCCGAGCGCCCCTCTAGTCTCTAAATACATCATGAATGAAAAATGACAATCAAACAGTCGCAAAGAGTCTCATCAATACATCTCAGCCATCTATACCTGCCTGTGTTAGGTCAGGGTCGCAGGTGTAACCTTCAATCAGTCATCTTTAACTGTGGCATCAGCTATAGTGACCATTGATTAGTCATTCATGTATCCACGTCTTCAATCTAATTAAAGTGGTTTGAGTTTCTGTGTCAGTCTTTGTTTTTATGGGAGCTTCTCTATAAAATTACCAGCTGCAATCAGTCTCCTTTTACAATCAGCAACTATTATAGTACTCTACTTCATGGCTCTTATACGACATGTCGGAACTTTAATAAAGAAAAAAACAACAACATTAAAGCATCCTCACAATGACAGCGCGAACATTTTGATTATAATAGAAGGTATAATGTTAACTGCGTTCACCATCTTAGCTGAGCATGCTAGCATGCCAACATTTAATTAGCACAAACACAAGTACACTTAAAACTGATTGGAATATTGTTAGTAATGCAGGTCTTAAACCAAAGTATTAGACAAAACTGAATTTTGGGGGGGGTCACCAAACTGTGCCAAAGTTTGTGGCAACCAGTCATTAGTTAGTTAGAGTTAGAGGAAGGTGGATCACCAAAGTAAGAGTTAATCGTCTCAGAACTATGAATTAAAATTTAATGGCAATCCATCAAATAGTTGTTGAGATACCTCAGTCTGGACCAAAGTGGTGGATCGACCGATTGACTGACCAACAGACAAACAAGAAACATTGCTGTTGGCGACTTTGCATTTATAGGAACCTTTTGTACATTTCTGCCAATAACAGTTTAAGTAAGCTACTTTTCTTATAGTTTATTCAACAAAGCATTAAGTTGTGACGCCAGTTCCTAAAAATCAAACACCAAGTGATCTATTCAGATCCTTTCCACCTTCAAAGCCACCTTACCCACCAACCCAGAAATTCTACCAACTGGAAACCAACTTTTTGGGCGCTGAACCAATTTATTTTTGATCAAATGCTCTGAATAATTCAAAATTAGCTGCATGAACTGGTAGCGGAAAAGGGCTATCAGAGAGTTCTGCCTTGGACCCAACATACAGGGCTCAACCTAGAACATGGATCTACTCAGAGCTCTCTCACAGGAGTTCTATCCTGAACCTTTCCACCTTCTAAGGGAGCTACTCCGCCATCCTAGGGATTTAAACCGAGGATCCTTTTATGTGCCAAGGGTTTCTTCCAGGACCCACCCAGAGGGACTGTAAAATGGTAACTGACTACATTACCCATAGATCTCCCCCACTTAGAATGGTTTTTGTATAGAAAGTTAGTCTGGGACCGAGGGCCCCACGTCCAGCAGCCTTGGGCTTCAGAAGGCCCCTAAAGGGTCGGGGCTCACGTGGTCCCCAACAATCATGGTTCACAATCACGTTTTTATCAGGTGGAGATTTTGTGAAATCCCTACTACTATAGCTTTTACTATTTCAATAGTGCATGAGGGGTGGAAACCAAATCTTGGTTCCAGATTAGAACCCAACACAAAATGCCAAGTACCAGGTACCCACGAAAGAATTTCAGCAGATCATTGTGTGGCCTGAAATGATGGTAAAGATATCAACTCTGGCAGAGCAAAGGTAAAGTGAAGTGGTTAAGTGGATTCCAGATACACAAAATATATATACTTTGAAACATGGGTCAACTTCTGAATATCTGAGGCTCTTTTAACACCGATGGTTTCAGCAGTCCTTGAAGAACTCTTTCTTCTAAAACAAATGGTTCTAGGTAGACCCTCAGCCCTTATTTCTAAGATTGTAGCACGTATAGCACATATAATTAAGAGTGTGTCAAACAGCAACAATAAGATGGATGTTTTGTTGTTTTGTCGTATCCTTTACTCAAACACGTGCACCCTCCTGAACACCGGAGACCTCCTGCCATGACATGACGCTAGAACGCTGCACGCTTCATCACCTCAGTTATGTTTGACCATCGTACCATGATGACTGAGTGACTCAGATAATTGTTGAAATGAATATTCAGATGGAAAATGTCAGAGTATAGAACATGATGTGAGGATGTGTGTGGAGCTTCAACTGCACCGACAACAATTATAAAAATGAATACACTTGTGTGCGTCTGTACAAAGATTAAAGAATATTTCTAAGACTGTGGGATGTATAAAGCTGAAGTCACCCAAAGCTGATAACTGATACTGTCTTTTAATGTCATTGATTGCAGGGTGGAAGTGTTTCGTTTTCAGTGACTGGTCTGTTTTTTTAAAAGTAAGGCTCCATAAGAAAAGAAATTCATACTAATTATTTGTAATAGTTTCGTCGTGCGTGTTCTGGGGCTAGGCCAGGCCCTCTTACCAACTGGATGTGCCTGGAACACCTTTGAGAGGAGGATCCTGATCGGATGTCTGATCTCAACTGGCCCCTTTTGATGCGAAGAACCAGCAGCTCTACTCCGACATGTTTCCAGTGGGTGTCGGCCTCCGCCAGTGATGTCTCTTGTCTCTAATTCCGTTTGTGATTTTCATGGACAGGATCTCAAGGTGCAGCTGGGGGGAGGAAGTGGTCCAGTTTGGGGACCTCAGAATTGCGTCTCTGCTTGTTGCAGATGACAAGAGACAGAGAGACGCTCGGAGTAAATAAAATGCATGCATTTTTTCATTTCAACCTTCAGCTGTACTTTGTATGATCAGCCCAATATTCAGCTACTGTCAAACATTAGAAGTACAGTCTGACATTTTTGGTAAGACATTGCTTCGCCAGCGTTGTCCCTTGCTACCGATCATGTTTGTGTTATTCATGGACGGGATCTCGAGAAGTCCCACACTGGGTCTCATTTCTGTTCTCGTCTCAACTTTTTTTTTTTTTTTTATCAAGATCTATTTTTTATCTCGTCATCATCTTGTTTTTGTCATGGAAAAAAGGTTGACGGAAATCTTTCCGTCATAGTTTTCGCTGACAAAATTAACACTGGAGCAGTCGTCTGCAGCTTGGCAGGCATCTGGCTTGTATCACACCATCCACCATCCCTTCCACCTTCAACTGACAACACCAGCTCATCTATCTAGTCGTAGTGCTAGATGAAAAGTCAGAGGATCAGCCATGTCACTAGGATTCAGTCTCTGGGGTCATGGATGTCTGTACAAGAATTCATAGCAACCTGTTCAGCAGTTGTGAAGACATTTCAGTGTGGACCAAAGTGTTGGGCTGAACAACTGAGCAACATTTGCATCGTCTATAAGGGAAAGTAAATATATAATCATCTCGATGTGACAATAAGACCTTTTGGACTTTAAATGAGACTCATTGACGTGTTTGATGGCGAGGAACTCTCTAATAAGAGGCCACTATCAGCTCCCTCTATCTCTCTCAGGCACAATGTCAATGCCACTTGGTGTTTGTCAATATCCACTGAGAAAACTACCGTCTGCCTCCGTCCTGAGCTTCAGTCTCTTCAGCAGCTGTCTGCCAATAAAGATGTCAGAGGAGAAGTTTCATATCAGTGCTAATTCGAGCTCTGCTGCATAGACTCCCCGCTTTAAACTTATCACTTCACACATTTATTGGCAGCACCTGGTGGGAGAAACAACTGAGTGAAGTTTGTGAGGATATAAAGATTCTTAAACTCCGAGTGTGAGTCGTCGCCTGAGGGTCTGTCACTTGTTTTGCTCAGATTCGAGTGTGCTCTGAGCTCGGGGAGAGATTTCACTCTGCAGAATGAGCCGTGTAAGATGAGCAACATGTGGAATTTGATTTCGGGTGGATTTCTTAGAGGCATGTTTGAGCTCCAGCTTTTCCCCGACAGCAGATTAGCGGTGACATTATCTTGGTGGAGTCAGCCCACAATGCAGCGACGATCATCGAGAATTGCACCAGGGTGCAAGTCATGCAGGCAACTTTGTTTGCAGCTTTCAAAGATGTCACAAAGAGTTTTATACACTGCTCAAAAAAACTAACACTTAAATGACACGAATTAATGAATGAATTATTCAAGTGGAAAATCTTTACTGATGCACACTGTAGAAATTGTTGAGAGCAAAATGACGTAACAACGGTTGGTGGAAACCAAAATCATCAACCCACTGAGGGTTGAAAGCAAAAAGCAATGAGCGAGAAAAGGAAGAACAGGAAGCTGAGAAAGGTGAAGATAAAAAACAACAAGTTATTGTGCATCTTATAACAACTTCTGTGTTTGACCCTAAAAGTCTTGTCTGCACTGTACACTGCTCAAAAACTCTCCTGGTGTCTCCTCCATGCTCTTGAGACTGTGCTGGGAGACACAGCAAACCTTCTTGTGACTGCACGGGCTGCAGGTACGGCCTCATGCTGCCAGTAGTGCTGAGGACACAAGCAGAAGACCAAACTAGAGAAGAATCAGTCAGGAAGGATGAGGAGAGAGCAGCTGTCTGTGGACGCCACATGTAAAACCATTCCCTTTGTGGTGGTTGTCTTGCTTTTGCCTCTCCATTGCACCTGTTGTCACTTTGATTTGCACCAAAGCAGCTGAAACTGACTCACAATCACTTGTGCTTCCTACATGGACACATTGATATCCTTGAAGTTTCATTGACTTCCTGTTAGACTGTGACGTTTAAGTGTTCGCTTCATTTTTTTGAGCAGTGTACAGTGCAGACAAGACTTTTAGGGTCAAACACAGAAGTTGTTATAAGATGCACAATAATTTTTTTTTCCTTCACCTTTTTCAGCTCCCTGTTCTTCCTTTTCTCGCTCATTGCTTTTTGCTTTTTACAGTAACTCCTGTGAGCACTCTGCAGACAAAGATGAAGCTAATCTTAAATCCAGTTACCCACCAAGGGAGCAGTTTTGACCAAACAGAGTTGGAGCCATCCCTCTTGCTGTCGCCACTTTCTCCAGGGAAAAGCAAAGACAACACACCTGGTGGGAAGAGCCAACACACGAAGAGATTCCTCTAATCTGTTTAAGGCAATTATTACTTCCCAATCTTTTCCTTGGGACATGTTGCTTGGAAGGAATTTTAACCAGCATAATAATGATGATGTTAAATCACAGTAATTATACCCAGAAGAGGAAAATCAATGCAGTCAAATAAACAACCAAAACACAGGATAATTTCATTCAGTGCTGTGGAATCACCGGACATTTATTTTCTCTTTGTTATCAGCTTTCAGGTTTTCTGCTCTCACATCGGAAACAAACCAAAGTAGACAAAATCAAGCTCACAATTTTGGCTAATTTTGCCACCCGAAAGTAACCCAGAGAAACTTTTTCAGTGCCCTGGAACCTGAATGATGAGATATCATGTTCGAAGTCATTGAAATGTTCTGCTGCTGGGTGATGGCTATCATTTCTCCTCACTGATTCGCTGCTTCAGTGCGCGTGATGTTTGACCAACACAGCGTAACACACACGGACATTTGATTTGATTTTTGATTTTTTTTGGAGATTTTGGAAAGGAATACAGGTTGTGACGTTGGGTGACCAAAACTCAATGTCTGGACAATGTCTAATGCCAACGTCAATTTGATGTAGAAGACGACACAAGACGTTGATATTGTAAAGTGAGATTTACTTTGTGAGGACGTATCCAGTAGATTGTCTTGTCTTCTCTGTTCATTATTTTGCATCTACATAATTTAATGTTAACCAGGGTCAAAGCTTGTTTACATATTTTATTTTGCTCTTTACGTTAAATTTGGCACTATTTAATATCACGTACGTTACGAACAGGTATTGAGAGCTCTGGTTAAGTTTGGTGGAGTGATACACACAAGATGTGAGATGCCACTATTGTTGTTGAAGTTCAGTTGTCCTACGTTCTTCATCAGACAAAGTGGATCCAGTTAACCGGAGAAGCTTACTTCACCCACAGCCCTTTAATAGTTGACTCAGTAACGAGTGAGTTTGTAGGTGAGACAGGAGAGAGAAACCTGCCTTACAATATTCTGTTGGTTTTAAATTGTATTGTGAAGTAACCAAAACCCAGCGTCTTCTGAACATCTCGAACTAACGGCATCTTGATGTAGAATAACAACATGGTAAGGAGAACAAAACCCAACATCTGCAAAACTTTATATTGCTAACATCCACTCGATGTGAAATTCTAATGTTCAACATTTACTCACTACAGCTCTGTCTGCACCACTTCAACATGAAAATCCAAAACTTGACAGTTTGTCTCAGTCACGATTACTTAACTCAGTTAACTTAGTTTCAATCCCTATTTTGGGGTTTCTTTGCTTTTCCTTTTGTGGATTTGTGCACAACAGAAATGTTGGAAATATGTTGACACTTTCATTTTGGGCTGGTTCTTAACATCAGTCACATGTCATCTATCACTTCGTCCTCCATTTTCCTACAGATGCTCTGCTGTGTTTCTAATAACACAAAGTGACACCAGTGTAACGAAGGAAAAAGGAAATTTCTGCACCCTAAATCAGTGATGGCAGGTAAAAATTGAAAGGCACACACAGGTCCAGAATTGGAGGAGATGAGAGGCGGCTTCTTGTCACACTGCCGTTCATTTTACTGCAGATCCAATCAGCTTTTATTTGTCTGATCAGACTCATGTCCCCTCTCCCTCCCTGTCATCTGACCTCATTCACTCGTTGACAGTCTCCGTCTGAACAGCAGATACTGCAGATGCAAACAACCGAGCAAGACGTCAGCAAAGGATTTGTACACTTGAACTGCTCCCTTTAATTAGGCGCTGCTTCATATCATGTGGCTACTTTTTGAACACTGAGTCACAGCAGGCCACGCTGAGTATGGAGGTAACATGAGAGCAGCTTCTTATTAGCATGCTGACAAAGTTTTCTGTCAGGGACGTCATTTACAGTTGAAAAAAAGTAATAAATTACGATATATTTTATGGCAACACTCAACATACTGCAACACATTTAAAAGTACATGGCGCTTGGTGGCATCAGGGGGAAACGTGGCAGGACAAGAATGAAAGTTTAGGTGGCAAAAGTCTGAGTGGAGGTGGTCCAACAAACACCAAGGGCAGGTCCCACCTGCAGACAGCAGAGGATCTCAGTGTTTCAATAGAGCTCAAAGGCTTATAGACAGCCACAGGTAGCTTGGAGCAGAAGTACAAAGCAAATGGCAGCTATGAGAGACAAACAGAGCAACAAACAATCTGGGCTGGAATATGTGGAGAGAGCGGCTGATGAGGGGATGAGATGCAGGTGAGGAGGTGGGCGGGGAGGCCTCACAAGGGAATTCAGAGCAGGTGTGAAGAAGGGAGTCAGGTGAAGTCTGAGGCGTCTGGTGGATGAAGAGAAAGTGGCAATGCAGGGGGCTTCATCCCATTATCTAATCTCACATCCACGTGTCCCTCACTTGTGTCTCATCCTTGCGTGTTTTCACATTTAGTCCTTTTTAAACAAACCAATCTCAGTCCTCTTAAAGTGCACCTAAAAGTGGAACAACAGAAAGAGAAAAGTTCACATTGTCAGTTCATTATCTACATGTATAAAAATATAAAATATATTGATATAGTTTTGTTTTTTTTGTTTGTGTCTGTGCTGGAGACTGTTGCAGCTTGATGTGTTCTCCATTCCACATCTGGAGACGTGCAGCATCTCCCATGGACCAAACTGCTCCTCGTCCTGCGTCCTTGCAAGCGTTCCAGGCTGACGTGGTTCTGTCTGTTTTGTCAAGCGTCCCAGTGCGACAGCATGTGGTCTGGAGGGCTGAATATGAAGGCAAAGAGCAAAGAAACCCTGGAGCACTTTGTGTTCACAAGACACAGGTTAAGTGAACCAAACTCAGACCACCTCCTGAGGTCGGCTGAAAAGGACCTCGGGTACGTCCCAAGTCCCTCAAAATTTGTCTTGTTCAAATGAGCCAGATGTAGAGGGTGGGTATTTATACATCAGAGCCTCAAGCTGAAAAAGACTTAACTCCTTACTGGCAGGAATAAGAGACATGCGACGGCCTTGAAGATGGCGGACCTCGAACGACTTCCGGTTCAAGTTAGGAGTTAGCAGTATAAAGTTAAGAGACTTGGGACGTACCCCTCATGTAAAAACACCCTAAAACACAGGGGAGAGATGTGAGGAGAGGAAATACAGCACGTGAAGTGACGGCAGGGGTTTGATTTGCCTTTCTAACAATCCTACGAGCAGCTCTCTCAGGAAGTTTTCAGCTCCACAGTTCCTGTTAACTGCCATTTCTTACTGACATGACCAACTGAAAACACTCTGCTATCTTCTTCTAGTCTTCATCAGGTCTTTTAGTTGTCAGAGTGCTAGGCAGCTGTTTAGAGGAGCTCATGGCTGCTGGTTGTTGGGACAAGGTTTCAGGAGTCAGTTGAAATCTGCATCACCTGGCCTTTCCTAACGCTGACTGTCAACAAGCTCATTAAGTTCTGAGGGAAAAGTTGTCTCACAGCTCAAATGTTTTTATTCACTCTAAAGTTGTACAAACAGAAATAAACCACTGATCTTGCTTAAAATCTTGAAAAGCATCTTTAACCTGATGCCTTTTGGAGATCATCTCATCTTTGACTCAAGGTTTTGCCCAAACATTTGCATGCCACTGCACATCAGAGGAGTTCAGCAAAATCAAATCCCATTTTTAGATTTTTTTTTAGGATTTTTCTCAAGTCATAAATACTCACAGATAAATTAAAACAGTATATTGCAGAGCAGCTGGCTCTCAGCAATGAAAACAGTCACTGCTCCCTAAAGACAGCGTGCAGCTTTATGCATGCATGTATCTTTCCAAAGCTTTTCATCCCCAGTTTCTTTCTTCTTAAGCCCAGAAGCTTTGAATCCATATTCCATCAGTTTGCTCCATATGTTACAGGTCTCCACTGAAATCCCTCCTTTTCAGCTGCACCACTACAGGTAATAAATCCTGGTAGTGAATACGACTGGATACTTTCCCCACCTCATAATTAGACTGCTCAATCATTTGCTGCAGAGGTCTTTGCCTTGCTGGGGGCTTAGAGAGGGAAACATGTCTGTGAGAAGACACATTTATGTCTGTGTGCAAACATGAGCATCACGTGCATCACTGGCTGCATGTGCAAGCCTTCATATAATTTATAGATGCTAATATGCAGAGGATTTACAGAACTGTAACAGGGATGAGTCCTTTGAGGACGCAAGCTTGTTAAACGAAGCTTAGGTCCACTGAAATGTACTAAGATGAGAATTGAATTCACGTCAGAATGAGAGATACATGCTGCTAATTTCCCCGTTGTGTCATGGCTCAGGATCACTTCCATGAAATAAATGCTGCTTTGCTTTTGCTAATTGCACCCAGAACTGTTGAGTGAGAGAGGCTCGGAGGAGGTGAAGTAATTACAGGCATTTTTCTTTTCAACCTTTAGCTGTAGTTTGTATGTTTAGCCTAATAATGTGCTGCTGTCAGACATTAGAAGAACAGTTTGACGTTTTCGGAAATACACTGACTCGCCAGGGTTGTCTCCCATCACCGTTCTGTTTGTGTTATTCACGGACAGGAACTCAAGGTGTCCCAAACTGGACCCCTTCCTCCCTCTTAGTCTGAGTTATCGGATGTGGGTTTGGTGAATCAGGGCCTTTAGAGGTGCTGCGTGGTGAATTTTGTCGTCGTTGGACTGACTCAGGCTAGCTGCGTCCTCCCTTTCTTTATGCTAAGCTAAGCTAGCCTGCTGCTGGCTTTGTGTTCAAGTGTTTGTCTGTGAATGCTGCGAGTTATAGTGAAGCTGATTTGTGTACTTGTGTTTCAAACTGTCTCTATGTGTAGTGTATCCCCTCACCCCGTGTTAAGTGATAGCCTTTCCATTAGCCAGATGACCGTCTGTTGAAAGACCATTTGTCCGCTCTGCGTTCTGTCTCTGCAGTTATTAATAAAGAATAAAAAAGTCCAGACCTGCATCATTTGATTGATCGTTTTTACAAAGGCCCCGGAGGAGGACGGACCTGTCCTTTATCTGGGAATGATATGGTGTGTGTCGGTGGATCAATTGGATTCATCAGGTAAATGTAAAATGCACACAGCTGAATCAACAATGGCGGGAGGAAGGCGGGTGAGTGATGAGGACATGATGGGAGATATGAAGTACACATGTTCTGCAGATAACAATGTTTTGTCCACATGCTACATGAGACTGGACGATTGTGTCGTTTCACCAGTACATGGAATAAAATAAAGCGGCTCTTAGACTGCTTGAATGTACCAGTGGACGGTGGAAGACAAGGACAATTTAAAAACTGAATTCAATTTTTTTATTTATAAAGGCCAATATCACAAATTGAGACAATCCCAGCTGACACTGGGTGACAGGTCACCAGACTATCACAGGGCTGACACATAGAGACAGACAACCATTCACACTCACATTCACACCTACGGACAATTTAGAGTCACAAGTTAACCTGCATGTCTTTGGACTGTGGGAGGAAGCTGGAGCACCTGGAGGAAACCCACGCTGACACAGGGTATGTAAACTCCACACAGAGGGGCTCCCCCACCCCGAGGTTCGAACCAGGGACTCGCTTGCTGTGAGGCGACAGAGTTAACTACTGCAGCCGGTAAGGTGTGATCGTCTAAAGATCAGAATGTAACTGTGCGTAAAGATTTCTTAAAAACTGCACATGTTGCAGTGAAATAAGACAAAGATTTGTTGCACATATTAACTTTTGAAGCCGGAAACTCTAACAATGTTTGCCAAACCAGAATGCTCGCCCATAGCCTGCATCCACCAGTGCTCTGCAAAAGCAACTTAGACCCTGCTGTGCTGTCATGAACAAACTGCGACACTGTGCATCACACAGTGAAATAAGCACGCTGCTTCATGCACATCACAATGCAGCAGCAGATTGACAGCTCAGTAAACAGTTCCTCTTCCGAGCTTTATGCTGGAGCAGTTTTCACTCCTCAGTTTTCCACTCCACATATGAAGGTGATAATTACACAGCTACATGAGAATTTTAAGACCAGCCGCTGAGTGAGGGATCCAGTGAGGCAGAATACGGAAGAGCAAGTGAGACAAAAAAATCTGGTGATCCACCTCTTCCTAAGGCTGAATCCAAATGTCCAACTTGTGGACTTGCAGACTGAGCCCTCCTGGACTTCTGCTGTACGTACTGTCATCATATGAAGTCTGTGAGGGCAAGTCTTACTCCTTACTCTTTTCAAAAGTAATGAAATTACTTTACTTAGTACTCCTTGCCAGCAGTAATTCAATGCTCTACGCATTATATTCTAACCCTCTTTGTCACCCGCTGTGATCCGTGCACTCGCGCAGTGGGTCGTCTCCAGGTATCACCAGGCCATCCATCTTTGTGTGCGGTTCCAGAACTCGTCTTTCAAGCTCTTCAGTTTTCTTGTCCTCTTCTGTGATCACAGAAACAAACAAAACTCGACTTAGGACTGTGGTCTTGGCTCGCCATCACGCCATGACCTTGATGCACGCGCACTAGTGTCATCTATACTCTGAGTACGATGAACGCTAGAGGGCGCTAGGTGCTTTTCTTTTTTGCAGTGTAGTTTTTCTAAGCCACAAAGAAGACAACGTTGCTAAGAAGGATCATGTTTTGGGAAACTCAGCCCTGCAGCCCAAAACATTTCCTAACTGTATCAGCTCGTAGCTACATCACCTAAGTGACAGCGGATGGAGTTTAACCAAGACTGTTAGACTACAACTTAACAAAACAATTGAACAGTATAGGAAACATGCAACATGTCAGTGGAGTCACTCGCTGTCAGGCAGCTAAACTTTTTACAACTACGGTACTTGGATACAAATATGGAAAATGAGCTAAAGAGAACATTTGAAGAGCTACATGATGATGTCGAGTCTGTCGCCCACCGCAGACGTTATCTGTCCACAACAAAAGCTTCCTCAGGGTAACAGTGGATATCACGTCACTGGATATCACGTTACTGGGACTAAAAATCTACAGCAGCGCTATGGCTAAATGTAACGTTACAGCATGTGGCGAGGCCAGCAGGTCGACAGTGACTTCAGAGATGTTGAGAGACGTGTTTCAATAAGATGCTCTGGTAAGACTTGTTCATATACCTCTATCTGTCTTAACTATCTTTTATTGTTCAGGGCTAAAATGTTTTAGTGAAAGCAAACTTTAGTTTGTGAAGGAATACTGTATGCTGCGCGCTGTTTAAAACCTGGCCAAAAATAATGGAGTAGCGCAGCGATTGGTAACGGTGACTGAGTACGCGTTAGAGTACTACTAAAATCAAATGGAGAAATGTTTGTAAATAATTATTGAACTATGACTAAATAAAGTAGATATTACTTACACGAGAAGAACTTCTTTTTCCTGCCTGTTTATTTGGATATTAGCACTGCATGGCCTTTAGGCTTGTTAATAAAATGCATTTTGACGTCCCCCTACAGCCCATACTACATGCAGCATAGCATGCTAATAGGATACAAGAGCTGTTTCACTCATCTGTAACTCTTGTGTTTTAGACAGCCACTGAAAAAACGATGTCACGTCTGTATTGCAATAAATTGTGGGTTATTAAATCAGTGAAGTCTGCATCCCAAGCAGACTCCTGAAAGTCTGCAGAAAGTCATCTTGGAGCCCAGTGTGGACTGGACCAACTGTGGATTAGATTCAGATTAGATTTAGAAAAAGAATCACCAGATTTTCCGTACATATACAGCAGAAAAGAACGGTACAAATAATAATAAAATGTGATAAAATGTCCCTCTAAATGAACTGAAATAAATCCTGTGATGGGTCACTGTGCAGTGACAGTGGTCACATCATAAGGGGTGTCTGCTGTTAACCAAAATAATAAACTGTTTTATATAATGATAATAATTCCTGTACATGTTGTTCCTGTGATCTGGAAGGATCCGGTACAGTCGATGAGTGTGAGGGAGTCCTCTGGGATCAGGACACTGGAGTGCTGGGTCTCCTGTTCTGGGATTTTAGATAAGTGAGGTTAGGTTTATTTAAGGTTACAATATTGTGCCTTTCTCATCTTTTTCTTTAAGATATCTTTTTTTTGCAATTTCAATTTCACAAGTGTTTAATAGATTAAAAACTCTGACTGTTAGTTTGCCTCCGTTAAACAGGAGCTTCACAAGTTCAACTTCACCGCTCAGATCTTTGGACCACAGCGTCATCTGGTGGCTGAGAGCATCTGTTACATCCTGTGACTGCACCTCAGGATGAAACACCTCTTTATATGACTGAGGTGTTTCCCCTCTCATGGCAGCTGCGTAGATTAAACACTCACACTGCCTCAGAGCCAGTAACATTAAGTGGTCAGCATATTTGATTTCTCATTACCTTTATTACCTTCATCAAACATCAGAGAAGTGATTAAAAGATTACATTTTCAGCACTAATGTCTCTGTCACACTGGCAAATAAAAAAAATAAAGCGCATGTATCTTAGAGTTTACAAAATCCATATAAAAGGGACAAAGACATATGAAAGAGATAAAGGATAATATGTCAGTTTCATTCAAGTGCAGTTTACACAACAAGTAAGAAAAATGTTAGGTTGAATTGCATCTTTCACCTCCCTGTTCCCAGCCTTCATGCTAAGCTAAGCTAACTGGTTCAGCTTCATATTTACTGTACAAACATGAGGGGGTATCAGTTCCCAAAATGTTTTTCTGTTCCTTTCAACATTCATTCGATCACTCCAACTATCTAAGACTGATCGTCTCTGGGAGTGAGGCAAAGGTAGCTCTGAGCCTAAGTGTCTGCTTTATCGACATAACCAGCTAACTTAGGAGCGTGTTCGCACACTGATGACGGACCCGGGCCACCCCAACCTGAATGCAGGGTAGAGGGGTTCGGTGAATGTGGAGTGGAAGGTGTAGAGGTGAATCAGTGAGTCAGAGGAGACTCTGTAGAAGGACAGAGTGCCGGCAGGCCAGTCCAGATACACCGCTACTCTGCGAGAGGGTGAAGCCCATACGTCTATTTCTCTGTTATCGTGAAATGCAGAGTAACCATCGTCAGAGCAGAACAGACTCCAGGACTTTTCATTCCAGCCGAGCCTGCAGTCGTCACCTTTTCCACTCCTTTTGATTCCTCTGTAAGTTATCCCCATGTACACTCCTCCCTGTCTTTCCACCTCCCAGTAACAGCAACCAGTCAGACCAGTTGTGCACAGCAGCTGTTTCCAGTATTCAAATCTCTCAGGGTGATCAGGAACTGACAGATTCTTTGGCAACAGTGTTACTTGTTTGTTGTCCTTGGAAACATACAGCTTTCTGTAGGCAGTGTTCGGGTCCAGTGTGAGTTCACAGGCATCTGATGGAAACAATTCGTCACATTCAGGCTTGTTTTATAACAAGTTATCAGAATCGACTCAGTGATTACAAAGTACAAAGTAAATTTTTGTCTTTACTTACACTTCAACAGACCAGATTTCAACCTCTGCTCTCCTCCATGGTCCATCCTGGAGAAAGAAACAAAGCTGCTCCATCATGTTGGAAAGATTAACAATCATTAACCAAACAGAAAAAACCCGCACTCAAACATGACTCATCAGTGTTCGTGCGCCAAAGTGTCACAAAGGGTTTAAAAGATAAAAGGAACTGAAGTTAGTAAATAACTAAATAGCCCAGAGATCACAGAATTTCAGTCACACATTCGTGTTGCGTACCGAGTCTATTACACAGACGATCTTACACAATACAGTGACTATTCCTGAGTCAAGCAGTCTGTTGGCCATCAATACACATAATGATGGACAGAAGAATGAACGACAGACAGACACCACCTGGTGATGCTGCGGGCCATCAGCACAACAATGCGTTTTGGGGAAACGTTGATGATGAAAAGCAGAATCTCTGCCACATCATCAAGAAAAAGAAGGACCAGATCAAGCGTCTGGAGGAGCTGCTCGAGGTGAGAACCAAGGCGTTCGGTGAGGAAACCCAAAAATACGCTGAGAAAGTCTCCAAGCTGGAAACCGAGAACTACCAGCTCACAGTAGCTCTCAGACAGCAAGAGATAGATAGTAAGCAGCGATTTGAGATCATGGTCGCAAAGTATGAGGCCGAAAGACAAACTGCCTTAAACCAAATCAAGCAGGTTTTGAGGCAGGAGGTCGAGAGCCAGGTACGGCGCGAGTACCAGCAGAAGGAAGCCCAGATGGAAAAACAGATCCATCAGATGGGCGCAGACCTTGTGAAACTCCGCCAGGAGCAACAGGGTCTCCTTCTGACGCTGGCAGACGCACACACAGCGCTGACCAGCAAAGATGATGCTCTCCAGCAGAGCGAGGAAGCCTGGCAGGCTAAATACGACGCTCTAGCTGAGAAAATGGAGAAGACCAAGTGATGTGAGACGCAGGTGCAGAGTGCTGTGGTCTGACCAGTCCATCATGCACGTCATGTCCTCTGGGATAAAGAGGTGAAAAGACCATCCAGACTGTAACCAGCTCAGTGTGTAGAGATGTTTTTAGCCGTTTTGTGTGGCTTGTTGGAATTGTTTGAACCATTAAGTCTTTCCATACCTGAGATTTTCCAGTTTCCAGTTTGGATCCTCCAGTCCAGAAGAAAGCATCTTGACTCCTGAGTCTCCTGGATGATTGTATCTCAGGTCCAGCTCTCTCAGATGGGAGGGGTTGGAGCTCAGAGCTGAGGCCAGAGAAGCACAGCCTTTCTCTGTGACCTGACAGCCTGACAACCTACACACACACACACACACACACACACACACTTCATATTACATTGACTTGCAATGATTTCCTGGATTTAACCATAACCAGTTAAAGTGATACTTGATTACCGATTTTCATCCAGCTCTGTATCAACACAATGTGGGTAGTGCGTGCAAATTAACTGAGGTAAACTTCCCTCCTTCTAACCAGTGCGTCAATATCCCTCCCTCCACATGGATGTATGAGGAGAACTGGGTACAGGATTAAATGTTGGGCCTCATTTGTTCCTATCAAAGTTGCCAACACATCCTGTCGCCACCAGGTGCTCGTCACATGTCCACGTTTGGTCATGAACTTTCCACGTCCACATATGACGTCCAGGGTACCCTGGGTGTTACATGCAATGTCTGTCTTCAAAATACACTTCTGTTTTCACAGGAAATGTACAGTTTGCACACAGTCTCTTTCAAAATAAAAGCACTACGTCAGTACAACACCGCAAATTGACTTTTCTTTTCCTTAAACAACAAAAAAATGAACAGGGTTTGGCTTTAGAATCTCACGGGATGTGAACACCAAAGTCAGTGTTTGTTGGACCCATCCGCTCCAGTTGGACTTTAGTCGCCTGTCGCCACCAGGTGCTGTTAAACTATAACGGCAACCGGCCACATATCATGCTGGACACCTTTTTTCATTGGTTTCTGACGCCAGAAGTCACTGCGTGAGTGAGACTGGGCTCGGGTTGCTCAGTGGTGCGTGAAGCCAAAATGGTTCAATTGCTGGGTATAAAATTACCCGGATGATCCACGGATTATCGGCACTACTTCCACACTACTAGAGACTTACACCTGCTGAGCTCTGCCAAGTGCGACCGAGTGGCTAACTTCCTGTTTAGCGCTCTGCTAACTTTGGATTTGGATGAAATGATTTCATGTTGCTGCTCTTCTAGACTTTCTCTAATGTTGTCAGACTAAATAAATGAAATCCTGATAGTGAAACAAATCATTTTGCAGGGACTGTGGCACTAAAAGAAATGTATCCAGTGATTTACAGACGTCTCTTTTGCCATGTAAGTCAATGGAAAAGTCTTTTTGGGTCAGCAGGGCGTCATGTGACGTTCCCCTGTGTGCCCAAGGAAGGAAAGACTGAACCATAAACAGAGTCCATAAACCAAAGAACAAGAAAGTGAGCTGTTACATGATCTTACCGAAGAGTTTCCAGTCTGCAGTGTGGATCCTGCAGTCCAGCAGAAAGCAGCTTCACTCCTGAATCCTGCAGCTCGTTGTTACTCAGGTCCAGCTCCGTCAGAGTCGAGGAGTGGGAGCAGAGAGCTGAGGACAGAGCCTCACAGCTCATCCATGACAGCTTACACATACTCATCCTCGAAAAGCATAAAATGATTTGATTTGATGAATTGATATTTTAAAGGCGACATTGTGTTATTTCTATTCTCTCTGACAAGGGTGCCTTTTAATCAAAGATCCAAAGGGATAGTCTTAGCAAGGCGGTTTGAAGTACTATGGAGACAGAGCGATGAAGTCAAGTCTATCAATAATAATAGCGTTTATATTACTCAACAACAAACAAAAATGTCTAAAAAGACGTGTTTTTGGAGTCTCTGGATTAAATTGGAGCTAATTTGATCGATGGACACAGACTAACCAACTCAGCTCAACTCAGATCTATTTCTGAAGCACATTTAAAAACAACTCAATCTGTTTTTCCTTCACTTAAAACTATTTCTTTAAATCTAAATAAATTGACAAAGCAATATTGAACACTGTGTCTCATGATGATGAACCAGAAAAAGACATCCTGTACGTCTCTGATGGGACAGGAAACACATACGGTGCAATAGTGGAAACTCTCGATATGTATTTGTTACAGTCGAAAGCGTTGGAAATTGGTGGTGATTGTGTTTTATGGGCCCAGGACAGAATTTTCACCAACTGATTCCACCCAAGGGGACAAATTCTAGTTTGGTATAATGTAAAACTCTTTGTCTCTAGATGATATTTCAACATATTAACCCTTCCACAGTGGCAGCTTAGTCACAGATATCAACCTTTAATAGCACCAACAGTAAAGCAAAGAATGAAAAAGCAGAGGCCTGTTTCAAGTTTGGTCTCAGTGTGGGTGCTGATATGCATCACAGTTGTCATGGACAAACAAATTTGTATGCACAGAAAATTGAATATAATATAAATATATAATATAATATAAAATATGCTTTGAAACCTAATTTTATGAACTATGTTTGGATTCAAAAAAGGGGTACGGATACCCCCTAAGTGCTCGTATACATTTATGACAGGTCGTATCTGATGGTTATATGAGATAGAGATATGCAATACTTTGTCTCATGCTGTGACATCATAAAAAAACCTATTACTACTGCAGTTTTCCCTGGCTTAAACCACAGACTGACTGGACCACCAAGTCAGCTGACCTGAGGGACCTGGGGGTAGTTTAAAGGGCCGTATTGCAAACAATTGTATTGCATACATAAAGTACAGAGAGTTAGCATTAGCATAGCGAAGGAGTGCAAAGTTAAAAGCCATGCCTCTTTTCAATGCACTTTCTTTCTTACCTTAGAGTCTGGAGTGTACAGTGTGGACTCTCGAGTCCAGCAGAAAGCTGCTCCACTCCTGAATCCTGCAGGTCGTTGTTACTCAGGTCCAGGTCTCTCAGACTAGAGAACTGGCAGCTGAGAACTGATGCAAACTCTTTACAGCATCCCTCTGTGAGGCTGGTTTCATTCAACCTGGTAAAACAAGAGAAATAACTCTTTCAGACCTGATCACTCTATGTGAGCAGTATCGGTGCCAGTAGTTTTTTTTACACAGAGATGGCGCTACAGAGCAGCTACCAAGTCCTTTCTTTATGCCAACAATCAATTTGTCCCTATTATATGGTGACTGAGCTCGTCCTCTGCTCGGAGGGTGAGGAGCTCCTGAATCTCACTGTTTTCCCAATTTTCAAACATTTGAAATGGCTGCTGTTCTTCTTTGAGTTAGCTGCTAAATGCTACTCGATGTTTTTTAAACAGATGCCTGATGAGCGACAGGCTGGTAAACTCCAGTAAATAGTCTGCACCAGGATGTTTGGGTTGGTGCGAGTTGTGAGCTGTAATTCAGCAGTAAATAATCAGCCGTGTGTGTGTGACTGTGGATGGTGGAGCTGCTGAATGGATCTGTGGAGTTTGTTAGTTGCAGCGGTGGCTGTTAGCAGCTAGCTCCGCTCGCAGCCTTCACAGCTTCACCCCGCAGGACTCCACTCAGTCCGGACTGGAGCAGGTTTGTGGGTTGATGGTGTTCGACAGGCAGGTAGGAGGCTCAGTTATCTGTGAGTGTAGCTGTGCTGTATTGTGTAGAAAATGTGTAGCTGTAGAAAATAAATTGTTAAAACTGACTCAAGTATCATTAGGAAGAGGACACCTCCTCCTCACCCCTCAAACTGAATGCCTTTATATGAGATTAGATGAAGAGAGAAACAACTCAGTGTTTTTACATCATACAGTAATCATGCCAAAGAAAGTTATTTTGTCTGAAGAGAGCAAAAACGATACAACCAAATATAGCACAAAACATCATGATCTGACCTGAGAGTCTCCAGTGTGCAGTGCGGATGCTCAAGTCCAACAGAGAGCAGCTTCACCACTGAATCTTGCAAGTTGTTGTTACTCAGGTCCAGCTCCTTCAGGTTAGAGGACTGTGAGCTGAGGACTGAGGGCAGAGCTTCACAGCCTTCACATGACAGCTCACAGCCGCTGAGTCTTCAGAAAAATAGAATATTTTATTATTTAAACAGAAAACATATGTAAATAGTTTTCTAACCACTGCTAATGTCAACTAACAAGGGATGCAAAATTCTGAGCACCCCTGGTCAAAAAAGGAACGAAAGAAATTCTCATTTCCTCTCCTCACATCTCTCCCCATGCAACTTACAAGGGTGGAGCTGAGATGCGAGGAGGAGACGTAAATGAAGGCAATGTGGATGTGAGATTAGACAATGGGATGAAGCCCCCTGCATTGCCACTTTCTCTCAGACTTCACCTGACTCCCTTCTTCACACCTGCTCTGAATTCCCTTGTGAGGCCTCCCCGCCCACCTCCTCACCTGCATCTCATCCCCTCATCAGCCGCTCTCTCCACATATTCCAGCCCAGATTGTTTGTTGCTCTGTTTGTCTCTCATAGCTGCCATGTGCTTTGTACTTCTGCTCCAAGCTACCTGTGTCTGTCTATAAGCCTTTGAGCTCTCATGAAACACTGAGATCCCTTGCTGTCCTTTCATAACCCTGAGCCTCATGGTCGGGTATGCAGGGATGAAGGTTTGAACTCTTGGGGGATCCTGACCTGAGAGTTTCCAGTGTACAGTTTGGACTTGCCAGTCCAGTAGAGAGGTGCTTCACTCCTGAATCCTGCAGGTTGTTGTTACTCAGGTCCAGCTCCTTCAGTTTAGAGGACTGTGAGCTGAGGACTGAGGGCAGAGCTTCACAGCCTTCACATGACAGCTCACAGCCGCTGAGTCTTCAGAAAAATAGAATATTTTATTATTTAAACAGAAAACATATGTAAATAGTTTTCTAACCACTGCTAATGTCAACTAACAAGGGATGCAAAATTCTGAGCACCCCTGGTCAAAAAAGGAACGAAAGAAATTCTCATTTCTCTTAAGATATAATTCCTCTCCTCACATCTCTCCCCATGCAACTTACAAGGGTGGAGCTGAGATGCGAGGAGGAGACGTAAATGAAGGCAATGTGGATGTGAGATTAGACAATGGGATGAAGCCCCCTGCATTGCCACTTTCTCTCAGACTTCACCTGACTCCCTTCTTCACAGCTGCACTGAATTCCCTTGTGAGGCCTCCCCGCCCACCTCCTCAACTGCATCTCATCCCCTCATCAGCCGCTCTCTCCACATATTCCAGCCCAGATTGTTTGTTGCTCTGTTTGTCTCTCATAGCTGCCATGTGCTTTGTACTTCTGCTCCAAGCTACCTGTGTCTGTCTATAAGCCTTTGAGCTCTCATGAAACACTGAGATCCCTTGCTGTCCTTTCATAACCCTGAGCCTCATGGTCGGGTATGCAGGGATGAAGGCTTGAACTCTTGGGGGATCCTGACCTGAGAGTTTCCAGTGTACAGTTTGGACTTGCCAGTCCAGTAGAGAGGTGCTTCACTCCTGAATCCTGCAGGTTGTTGTTACTCAGGTCCAGCTCTTTCAGACTGGACGACACAGAGCTGAGAACTGGGGCCAAAGCTTCACAGCTTCTCTCCGACAGCTTACAGTGACTGAGCCTTCAGACAGACACATAATCATTACTGTTGGTTTTAAAGAAAATGACCCAGACTGTGTGTAGGAAGCTGGATGCATGGAACGATGATTGTGATAACATGTATTCTTTGATTAAATACATTTATATAGGTAGTATAGTACAGTGTCCTGAACATGATAAAGGACTTGCAGGGTAACCATTCACAACATCCCAAATCCTGACCTGAATGTTTTCAGTGTACACTGTGGACTCTCCAGCCCAGGAGAGAGCAGCCATACTCCTGAATCCTGCAGCTTGTTGTTACTCAGGTCCAGCTCTCTCAGACTGGAGGATCTGAGGACTGATGGGAGCTCTTGACACCATGTCTCCGTGAGGCCAGTTTGTATTAACCTGGCAAAGTTGATAAAAAATACTTTCTTTTATTTTAAAGCAAATGATGGAGCAAGAAGTGTTTTATTTTACACAGACTCAACCGATCCAATCAGATATCAGATAATGTCCCGCTCTAGTTTGGAGAACGTGAGACAGTGTCTCCTGTCCTCTGTCCATAATGTCCCACTTCCTCAGCTTTATGCTTCACTTCTCTGTAGAGCTTGTGTACGGCTGTGAGGGGGCGGAGTCACACACCTGGGTTCATGTGTTTTTAGCGTGTAACAAAAGCCTTGGTTTTCAGCTGCGCTGTATGGACGCAGATCTTTGGACATGAAGTAGGTGATGGACTGTGTTATTGTCTGATGGTAGTTGTGTTGAGCTCAGTGTGTCCAATGTTGGTTGATTTTTTTGGCAAACAGGACTAGTGTTAGCTTGGCCGTCAGCGGCTAATGCTATCCCTGGATGGTGGCCTGTGGGGTGAGCCCTCATGTTCGTAGTATTCCCAGAGTATTTTATTCTCATAAGACACTGCTGTAAATAACATAGTCCTCCTCTCCTTCTGTGTTACAAAATCCAAAATAAGTCCACACGTTTGATTTACAACGGCGTATTTCTGATCAAAAAAGCAACTGATTTTATTATTCTAGTTCAATTAAAATGTGTATTTGCAAAAATTAATAATGTATAAAATAAAAGATCGATACTTGGCATTCATGTATTGATACAATCAAGCCACACAAAATATGGTGACACTATGCTGTATCGGTTGTTTCTCTGCGCATGAAAACATAGTCAGTGATAATTCCTGCACTCATGGAAGTGGATTAAAGCAATAATACACAAAGGCATCGTGATTTCTTCCAACCTGAGAGTTTCCAGTCGACAGCTTGGACTCATCAGTCCAGGGGAGAGCAGCTTCACTCCTACGTCCTGCAGGTCGTTGTTGCTCAGGTCCAGCTCTCTCAGATTAGTGGACTGGGAGCTGAGGACTGAGGCTAGGAGTTCACAGCTCCTCCACGACAGCTTGCAGCCACTCAGCCTGAGGAAGAAGTACCGTTAAAAAAAACCCTAGATATTTTTCTCATTTGCAGAAAATACGATATTTATGTTTTCATATTTCATTATCTACACTTACAAAGATTTATGAGAGGCTTTGACCACTGGCAGCAGCCTCAGAAGACCTTCCTCTGAAGCGGAGTATTTATTTAGGTGGAACACGTCCAATTCTTTCCCTGATGACAGTAAGATGAAGACCAGAGCCGACCACTGACCTGGAGACAGTTCTTGTGAGGACAGTCTACCTGAGCTCAGGTACTGTTGGATCTCCTCCAGTAGAGAATGATCATTCAGCTCATTCAAACAGTGAAACAGGTTGATGCATCGCTCTGGAGAGGGAGTCTTTCTGATCCTCTTCTTGATGTAGTGGACCGTCTCCTGACTGGACTCTGAGCTGCTTCCTTTGTTTGTGAGTAGGCCTTCAAAGACACTCTGATTGGTCTCCAGTGACAGACCCAGGAGGAAGCGGAGGAACAAGTCCAGGTGTCCCTTTGGGCTCTGTAAAGCCTTATCCACTGCACTTTGGTAGAGATGTGTGAGTCTGGATTTGCTTTTTATCAGTGTTGACCATTTGGATGTTGACTGTGGCTCTGACAGTACATTTACACCAGTGTTGATGAAAGTGAGGAAGACGTAAAAGGCAGCCAGAAACTCTTGAATGCTCAGGTGGACAAAAGAGAAAACCTTCTCTTTGTAGAGCCCTTGCTCCTCTTTAAAGATCTGTGTGAACACTCCAGAGTAGACGGAGGCAGCTCTAATGTTGATGCCACACTCTATGAGATCTGCTTCATAGAAGATCAGCTTGCCTTTCTGCAGCTGTTCAAACGCAAGTTTACCCAGACTGATGATCATCTTGCTGGTCTCTGTGTTCCACAGTGGATCTGTGTCACCCCCTTCGTGATATTTGACATTTGCCAGCTTGGACTGAACCACCAGGAAGTGTGTGTACATCTCAGTCAGAGTCTTGGGCAGCTTTCCTCTGCCACTGGTTTTCAAGACATTTTCCAGAACTGTAGCAGTGATCCAGCAGAAGACTGGGATGTGGCACATGATGTGGAGGCTTCGTGATGTCTTGATGTGGGAGATGATTCTGCTGGCCTGCTCCTCATCTCTGAATCTCTTCCTGAAGTACTCCTCCTTCTGTGGGTCAGTGAACCCTCTGACCTCTGTCACCATGTCAACACAGTCAGGAGGGATCTGATTGGCTGCTGCAGGTCGTGTGGTTATCCAGAGGCGAGCAGAGGGAAGCAGTTTCCCCCTGATGAGGTTTGTCAGCAGCACATCCACTGAGGTGGACTCTGTAACATTAGTCAGGATCTCATTGTTGTGGAAGTCCAGAGGAAGCTGACACTCGTCCAGACCGTCAAAGATGAAGACGACCTTGAACTTGTCGAACATGCAGATTTCTGCTTCTTTGATCTCTGTAAAGAAGACATGAAGAAGTTCCACTAAGCTGTAGTTTTTTCCACTCAGCAGATTCAGCTCTCTGAAAGTGAAAGGGAATGTGAACTGTACGTCGTTGTTGGTTTTGTCTTCAGCCCAGTCCAGAGTGAACTTATGGGTGAGGACGGTTTTCCCAATGCCGGCCACTCCCTTTGTCAAGACGGTTCTGCTCGGTTTGTCTTTCCCAGGTAAGGGTTCAAAGATGTCTTCACACCTGATCGATGTTTCCAGAGCTGTTGGTTTCCTGGACGCTGCTTCAATCTGTCGCATCTCATGTTCATCATTGAGCTCCACACTCCCTCCTTCTGTGACGTACAGCTCTGTGTAGATTTCTTTCAGAAGTGTCAGGTGTCCTTCTTTAGGAATACCCTCAAACAAATACTGAAACTTCTTCTGTAGGTGAGATTTGAGGTTGCGCTGGCATACTGCTGCAAGACTTTCTACACGGACAGATACAAAAATAGATCAATAGCTTGTGTGCAATCATGTGACTAGGGATGCACCATATTGGATTTTTTGCCAACATCCGATCACCAAGTCTCTTCTGTAGTGGAATAAACATCATATATTATACATGCATACTCTTATCATGGCAGCCCACCAGTAGATGGAGACATGAACTTTTCAGTTTGTGTAATATTCATTCATTGCGCAAAATAAGAAAAAGCATGTCGGCCGTTTCTGATTTATTTCATTTTAAAGGCGATATTGGCCAACACTGATGACATGCCGATGACATGCATCCCTACGTGTGATCATTGTGATGTGTGACAATAGAAGGAAGGCAGGAAGTGATAAATCCGTATAGGCCTACTACTTGCACTTTTCCTTGCTCTGGGACTCATAAAGGATAATCCTATATTATTGTGCAATTTGGATACAGAGAAAAGAGACTACATTAAAGGACTGGATCAAACTGCACACAGCAGGAAACTTTGTGGGTTGCTCTTTGTGAAGGCGATAGTCGTTACAAATTACCTCGTGGTCCTCCAGACCTCATACTAACGTTACACAGCTAGTGAGGAAGTGTACAAGAGTCCCGCAGGCTGTAACTATAAGAACCAGGACTCATTTCCATGGTTTAGGAACATGTCAGCACCACTCTATCAATCTTACAAAGGAGGACCACACTTGTTTGTTTTGCTATGGAGGCTAACGTTAGCTAAGGTGCTAAAAAAGTCAGTGTTGCAGAGAAATCCAATATTCCTCTTAATCCCTCCCCAGTTTCTGATGAGGTGGACATGATAACCCTTAATACACATAACCTTATTCATCCCTACAACAGGAAATACTTTTTCCCTAACCTGATATGAAGTGTGTGAATTATAAAGGCAACAGGTAACAATTGAAAAACATACCTGTACTACACATCACGCTCTAGTTTGCATCATAACCAGGACAGTGGTACCAATACTGAGACGGTAAATACAGATACACACATAGACACACAGACACACTCTCAGTCCACATTTATTACAATATATTAACCCTCTCTTACTGTTGTGCAGGGTGGCAGCCAGCTCCTCCTGCTTCATACCCCTCAGAAAGTGAACCGTAATCTTCAAAAATGCCTCTCTGCTGCTCCTCTGTCGTTCCTCCTCTTCCCTGTCCACCACCTCCTCTTCCTCACACTGCCACTCAAAGCGCTCAGTGTGGTCTGCACTCAGAGCTGTCTGGTACTTCTTCAGCTCACTCTTTACAAAAGAGACCATGTTCTCCTCGAGCACCTTCAACAGGTTGACACAGAAATACAACTTTTAATCCAGATCTTACTGTGTTTAACTTTTGGTTCTACTTTTAGGTACAGGAAAAACTTCTGTAATGTGATAAGTACGTCTCATCTGCTACTCTGAGGTGTTGGTAATAATTTGTGGGTGTGATTCAGAGATGTCTGCTAAATACAGGAGCATAGTTATCTGTCATGGATTCACACTGCTCTAAAGGGGGCATTTAAATTTGAAAGTGTAGTTGCTGCACATTTACACACCATAAATATGGAAGTCAGGTCTTCTTGATACTCCCTGGAAACCTTTGACATCTCCTGATGAACTCTGTCAAGAGAGCATTGAGTTTTGAGGTTCTGTGTGTAACCTTCAGAAAATCATTGTTACTAATGACACCTTTGACTGTTGAGTGAACTGCAACCAGCATCCTGTTGCTCGTAGGCGCGAACAAGCACCTGGGCACCAGCTAAAACAGTGACATGACAAAGAGCCTGAAGGTGTCTGAGCAGCATCACGTATAAAGTACAATCATATTCAGAATAACATTACTTGTTTGGACCATTGGCTCCATGACAGAAGTAGTTTGCCGTTTGCAAGTTACTTCATCAGCTGATGTTACTAGGCAACCAAAGGCATATCCATGCTGCGTGGCTAAGTTAGGCCCCGAGCGTCTGAGAGCACTTCGGAGGCTCAGCTGAGACGCTCTGCTCTAAAATGAGAGCACTGTTCGAAGAAACAGACGTTTAGGTTAGGCTGCTGTCAGCCCTAGAGTCGTGTCCTCTGGTCTGAATCAGGGACTCATGTTGTTCCAAAGTTGTATAAATGCCTAGAGTTGGTTCGTGTTCTCACGGCAGCATTTACGAACCGCATCAGAGTTCGTTTGTAACTGGACTGAGACCACCTCTTCAGGAAGGTCTCGGTCCGGTTGTTTTGGTGCACACCTGAGTGTGATTGCTGTGTTCACACCTGCCCAAACGAACCGCACTGAGGGGGCAAACGAACTTGAGTTTGACTGAACTGAACCAAACATATTGGAGATAGTGTAATAATTTTTTTCTGACTTAAGTCCCTTTTTTACAACATTAATTATTACAACTGGAAAACACCACTCGAAATAAATAATTAACTTCAAGATAAACATTGTGCAGCGGCGTCCTGGAGTCAGACCTTCACTTAGCAACCCAAATTCAGTCAGAGCAAGACCCAACACCAGGGGTCTGATCCTGGACTGCACTGACTCCCCGCTGGATCAGCAAACTCTCTATTGCTCTATTGCTAATTAGCAGATTTACAGAGATATCATTATTATTTTTATCTGTCTGAAAGTCTCTTTTATGACATAAATTATTACGACTGGAAAACTAGCATTTTCCTAGCATTTTTCTTAGAGCTACCATCTTTCCCGCCTGACGTAAAGTACGTCTTTGATGTCACACCTCTTTATGTGGACTTACCTTTGTTCAGAAAAATGCTTTTGAAAAGCGAGTGGTGTTCCCATGGACTCGTTACTCTTCATGGACACACAGCTGGGTGTGGGGGGGTCTGCTCTCTCCTGCTGCATTTTCCTTTGGAACAACACAGACAGAACGTTGTCACTGCATCATGACGATGGCGTAACTTCAGCGCTGAACTCTGACGGGAGGGTCAGAGACACACAGATCTTTGTGTCACCTTTTAGCTGTGGTCTGACTGTCATGGCTCTGCGGCAAAGTCAGTCTGGAGGGAGAAACTCTGACCTCTCTGTCCTCTGCAGACTGACTCATGGCTCAGCGTCGACCTTTAAGAAAGTATAGTTAACCTGCTGTGTTACACAAAACTGTTTGTCAAGATGTCACATGTGTGACAGTTCAGAAGGACAAACACACAATGTTTCTCATTAAGCGGGATTTATAGTTGTGTGGCAGACCCTACACAAGTCATCCACGCTGTTGTGAGCATTTATACTTTTGCAGTGGTGTGTCTGTGTCTGTGTTACATTGTATAAATTAGCCTAGCAGCTAGCAGAGATTTCCTCTGCTCATATGAAGCCAGGATAAATCACACACAAGACTTAAAATGCTATTTTAGTGGAGGCTTTATTGTCTTCACAATTTATTGTTTCTTACCTGTGAAATTAAAGTAAATCAAAGCTTTGTTTCCACTGAGGTCTGCGTCGCCACAACGTGTTGGCGTAGGCTCTATGTCAGCGTGGAGCCTATGCTGCAGCTACAACATTGATTCAAGGCAGAAGTATGAATTCCCTATTAGAAAACAACGTTGTATCTAAACAGTTACTTTAACCTCGGCTGTTTGACATTTTAACACAAGTTGCAGAGGATGATTCAAACAAACAATCACATGGTTCAAATTCATGGCTTAAATACAAGGGGCACTGATGAGTACTATTGTAGAGGTGCTATTCATTTCAAAACTTATTTGGTGTTTCTATCTTAAAAAATGAAAAAGTTACACGTTATTTTTTTCAGAGACCCCATTGATAACATCTTTGATGGTTCATTACTTCCTGTTAGAATAAGTTGTAAAAATGAACGGGATACCCATTTCAACCCGAGACCTGAAGCTTTTATTTAATGTAGGAATGACTGTTGAAAGATGTTTTAAGGATGAGCAATTCACACAAGAGTAAAAACTGTGACAACCAGCCTGGTCCCCCAACGACAGACATCTCAGAAAATAAGAGCCCAATACAGAAATATTCATATTTGCATTTGCAGCTCTAAAGACATGCAGTCATACATGTGTGTGTATGTATGTATATATATATATATATACTGTATATATAGTACAGACTAACTTCAACTTTTACATACCTCAAAATCTGTCCAGATCACACAGTAGAAACATTTCACCAGCAGCATGTTGTGCAGACGGTACCATAGTCATCGTTGTGTGTGTGTGTGTGTGTGTGTGTGTGTGTGTGTGTGTGTGTGTTTGCTTTAAAGTGACTTTAAACCGGTCTAACTTGTAAACCAGAAACCAAACCGTTTTTGGAATGTATCCATATCTTGTGCTTCCCTCTTGAGGATGCAGCAAAATCAACACTGCTTCCAAAAATATATATAATTTCTTCCTCTCTTAAAGATGTTAAAGAATTTCTTGGTAGTCAGAGAATCCAACTTTCTTTTGGCAAAACCATGTTTTAGACATGCCTGTAATGACAAAGTCACAATTTCTCCTAGACTGACTCCAAAAGTCCTCAGTTTGAAGCAAAACGGATGCTTGGCTGAGTTAACGCTCTGAAAGTTGTCCACAAATAATGCTAAAAATCACGACTCTCAAATAATGACACAGAAACAACTGCAGCTGCTGTCAGGTTTGACAGGTTGGAGCTGAAAATATTTTTTTTTTCTGGTGACTTGCCTCAGTGTTTTATATTGTCTCTTGTTGACACAAATCAAAGTGAAATATAACAAATAATAAATGAATATGAGGAAAAACGATCATATTTATCGCTGCGGGAGAAAAACAGGCTAACCGTAAGATGTACAACCCCAATTACAAAAAAGTTGGGACATTGTGTAAAATGTAAATAAATACAGAAGGCAATGATTTGTAAATCTTTTTTTTCCACTTATATTCAAATGAATACAGTCCAAAGACAAGATGTTTACTGTTCAAACTGATACAACTTTATTGTTTTTGGTAAAATATACACTCATTCTGAATTTGATGCATCTAACATGTTCAAAAAAAGTTGGGACGGGGCAACAAAAGACAGGAAGTTGTTAAATGCCCTGTTGGAACATTCACAGGTGAACAGGTTAATTGGTAACAAATGATTGTACCATTAACAGGTGTGACGGGGCATCTTAAAAAGGCTCAGGTGTTCACAAGCAAGGACAAAAACTGTGTGTGTGCACAGTCCAACAGTTTGAGAACAACGTTTCTCAGAGTACAACTGACCTATGGCTAAGTCCCGCCCTCAAACGCGATGAGCCAATCACAGTGCATATAGCCATTTTCATGCACTGGGACATTCTCTGCCTGGACGTCCATTGAAATGCATTACAGAGAGTCAGTTTGTTCGGTTTAATGAGCTTTTTCTGAGAGTTTAAAAATGGTCAAACGGTGTGCATGGCACTTTAACTTGTTGTCTTTGATGGTGACGGCAACCAGATGCGCTTCACAAGCGTAACACTGTGACCTGTAAATGTTGGCTTGTAATTTAAGCTTTTCATCGACCTTCTCAACAATAAAATGATGAATATATCCCTCCAATGCGTAGTTTAGGCCCTTTTGGTTACTTCTCAATGACATCTGATCCTTATGTCCCCAAAAATCATCAGCTGCCTCCTGTGAAATGTCGTGTACTGTGACACCTGCCATAGCGCCGTCACTGAGTGTTGATAGTTTGTCCAGGTGAGTGGAGGGGGCGGGGCTTAGCCAGAGGTCAGTTGAAAAGAATTTCGGGATTTTAACATCAACAGTCTTTACTATCATGAAAAGGTTCAGAGAATCCAGAGAATTCTCTGCATTTAAGGTACGAGGCTGAAAACCAACAGTGAACAGCTGTGACCTTTGACCCCTCAGATGGCACTGTATTAAAAACTGACTTGATTGTCAGTAAACACATCGCTGCATATACGATGACAGTTCAGTGAGGGGGGGTTACTTAGCCCACAGCGGTGTTTGGGTGGGAGGAGGGCGTCAGGTGGCACCCACATGAATGCTGTGACCAAAGGTCTCCCAGCACAACATTGCACTGTAACCATATAATCAATGTTACTCACTTCACCCACCACTGGTTTTAATGGTTTGGCTGATCGGTGTATATGAACATAATCATTTTAAAACCTTTCAACCATTGAGAGCCTCCATTTTTTTTTCAGTATCTACAGGTTAGAGATTATACAAGAAAACAGCGGTTTGGGAAACTTACTCCACTGGAGGATTTCAAATAGAAATTATGGTGCAAGAAAAACGTAACTCTAAAGGTCTTTTATCCTTTGTCAAAAAAACACAGTCATCCTGCACATGCTAAACTCATCCAAGTATTTTTTGAATTTTACTCTATTTTTAAGGCGGGTGTCTGGAGTAGAAGGTGTGCAGGTGAGTAAATCTGTCGTAGGGGTCTCTTTCGTCGGAGACTCTGTAGAAGGACACAGTGCCAGCAGGCCAGTCCAGATACACTGCTATCTTGGTGGTGTGAATGGGGTGCACGGATATATCTACAGTATCTGCTCTGTGGTAGGCACTGTAGCCGTCATCATAGACCAACACACTCCAGGACTTTTCATTCCATCCAAGACAGCAGTCAGCAGTTTCTCCACTCCTACCGATTCCTTTGTAAGTCACTGCAACGTGAGTCTTTCCATCCCACTCTATTTCCCAGTAACAGCGACCAGTCAGACTCTCCCGGCACAGCAGCTGAAACTGGCGCTCAAATCTCTCGGGGTGATCTGGATATGGCTGCTCCTCCCTCCCCCGTGTCACTTTCCTGTTGTCATCAGACAGAACGAGGTGTCTGTGCGCCGTGTTCGGGTCCAGGGTGAGTTCACAGGCATCTGGTGGGAAAAACAGGTCACAGTACGAGCAGCAGTTTCAGACCTTTTTATTTATTTATTTATTTATTTTTCATCTCTGCCAGGTGTAAGATGTCTTCTGTCTGTTTTTACTTGACCTAGGATTTAGACAGATGTCTCCTCAATAACCTTCAAGCTGTATACAAATCTAATCTATGCAGCTTAATATACACTTACACTTCTTCAAACCAGATTGCAACCAGCGCACACCACTCGGTTCCAACCTGGAAAAAGACACTGAGTTAACATTTATGGTTTTTGATTAATATTCCTTAATCTGACACAGGGATGGTGTTTAAGATGTGTTAGCTATTCTCCAGTTGTTTGCTCTCTGTACCTGAGAGTGTCCAGTCTCCAGTTTGGATCCTCTAGTCCAGAAGAAAGCATCTTGACTCCTGAGTCTCCTGGATGATTGTAGCCCAGGTCCAGCTCTTTCAGATGGGAGGGGTTGAAGGTCAGAGCTGAGGCCAGATAAGCACAGCTTACCTCTGTGACCAGACAGCCTGACAGCCTACACACAGTTTGTGAATTTGTTTTCTTAGATTTTTTATTTATTTATTTTTGACCACAAATTTTCCAACATTCATGAAACAAACAAGAATTCTGACCTGAGGATTTCCAGTCTACAATGTGGACTCTCCAGTCCACCAGAGAGCACCTCCACTCCTGAATCCTGCAGGTCGTTGTTGCTCAGTTCCAGTTGTTTCAAACAAGACGACTGAGAGCGAAGAACTGAGGCCAGCGCTCCACAGCTCATCCATGACAGGCTGCAGAAATTCAACCTTAAAGAACATGAAAATAGATTCAAATGTTTTACTTTCTATCCACACTTCTGTCCCTGACCAAGAGCTCTGCTTCCATCTCCCTGGTTTCTGTTTGCCTGTTCCCTGTGGCTGTTTGGAGAGGCTGTCACCCAGCTCTCCATAGTGAGTTTACCTTTTCTGCTGTGATTCCCTGTGCTGTGCATTACCTCGCCACGTGGCTGCACATTCTGCTGATGTGTGCGCACTGCGAGATCCAATCATCATCGCTGCTTATGCAAAATGCATGAAATCAGTGATCATAATAACAAATAGTGAGTAAAGTGAGGAAGCATTTTGGATTCAACACCTAAGAGGAAAAAAAACTTCAGCATCGGCCCAAACTTGGGACGCTGGAAGAGATTATTCAGGCCGTATCCACCTGCCCAACTTAGCTGAGACTCGTTTAATGATGCCCCAGAATCAGGCCAAATCAGCAGGTCAAATTCTGGCTGGAAAGCAAGAGCAAGAGATTAAATCTCTGTGAACATATATCTGCATAGGAAGGAATCTGTAGGCAAAGGGACAAGAGTTTGGTGTTGAAGGTGTTCTGGTTTTTGTTAGTAGTATAAAGTGGGATTTATACTTGTCCGTCAGCTCTATGCAGAGCCTACACTGTTGTGAGCATTTATATGTATATTTATTTATATTTTGTGCGGTGGTGTGTCTGTGTCTCTCTGCAGTTACACCTCCAAAACACTACTCGGTGGCGGGGTTTCTGTGAAGTGCTGTAAAGTTAAGTTGATTTAAAATATGCATTAAACACACAGGAAACACACATTAAACACACAGTAAACACACATTAAACATGGCTTCATAGAGACAGTTTCAAACACAAGTACACAAATCAGCTTCACTATAACTCGCAGCATTCACAGACAAACACTTGTCTTTATCTGGACACATTTTCCCCACAAATACAACATGCTAATGTTTTTAGCACAAGCCTATGGCATTTTACATTGTATAAATTAGCCTAGCAGCTAGCAGAGATTTCCTCTGCTCATATGAAACCAGGGACAACAGCAACATGTAACAAAGGTAACGTTACAAACTTCAGCTCCATTACAACTCACAAGGTTCACTGACAAAACAACTGTCTTATACTAAACACGTTTTCCAAACAAATACAACATGCTAACATTATTAGCACAAGCCTATGGCCTATGCTGCCCCAGCCAACATGCACTACACTATATTTTCACTCATCCACACACTTCTCACATGACCACTTACACACTCCACCAGTTAGATCATATGTTTATTAATAATAATAATACATTTTATTTAGAAGCGCCTTTCAGAACACTCAAGGACACTTTACAGAGTGGATAAAAACACAAATAAATAACACAAGGAAGTACAAGCACAATAATAAAATCCATCATGTAAAAAAAAAAAAAAATAAATTAGTTTAAGCTAAATATCATGTTTTGATTGATATATGTGTGTGGACTGCGTTTTTGTTGCCAGCCTTAAGCCATAATCCTCTTCATAATGCATTATACATGAAGACGTGATTCACTTTAATGACATGTAACCCTTCCCATAACCCTTGCACTAACCTTAACTGCCTCTCTTTTAACCAAACACTTCATAGCAAGCTCAACACTAATTTGGTATTTTCTTGAGGGCAAAGGAGCTGATCGAGTCATGTAGCTAGTAGGCAGGTCACGTAGCTGCTCCAGCCGCAGCTATACCTACTCACACAGAGGAGAAAGTCTTGGCCCGGATATCCACTGGCTACACCGCAACCCCCAAAATATCACCCGCTGCTGCCAGAGGCTAAATTCCCTAAAGGCGTTCTTCAGATATCACGTCCACCATAATGGAACTTACAGGCAGACAACCGCTCCGGCTTGGAGACATAATAAAATGTATCATTATTTTTTATTATTATTATTATTATTATTATCATCATTATAAATATTGAAAGGGGAAGCCAATAGTGTCTCAAAACCATTATAAATAAAGTGAGCTGACCTGAGCATTTCCAGCCTACAATTGGGGTTCTTCAGTCCATCAGAGAGCAGAGTCACTCCATCGTCAGGGAAGCAGTTGCTGCTCAGATCCAGCTCTCTCAGATGAGATGGATTGGACTTTAGCACTGAGGCCAGAGCATTGAAGCATGAAGGGTCTGAAAGTCCACAGCCACTCAGCCTGATGAGGATTAATAGATGAAAAACAAAGTTCATTTATTTTATTCTTAGAATACAACATGATGTTAATATTGTAATACATCCACCTACAGGTATGTGACGGAGGTTTGAAACACTGGCAGCAGTTTCAGGAAGCCCCTCTCTGAGATACCGTATTTCTTTAAGTCGAACACATCGTGATGTTTTTCTGATGAGATTAAGACGAACGCCAGGGCCGACCACTGACCAGGAGACAGATCTGAGGACGGTCTACCTGAGCTCAGGTACTGTTGGATCTCTTCCACTAGAGAATGAACATTCAGCTCGCTCAGACAGTGAAACAGGTTGATGCTTCTCTCTGGAGAGAGATTCTCCTTAAACTTCTCCTTGATGTACTTGATTGTTTCCTGATTGCTGTCTGAGCTGACTCTTTTCTGTTTCAGTAGGTCTGCCAGGAGCTCTTGATTGGTCTGCGATGAGAGACCCAACAGGAAACGGAGAAACAAGTCCAGGTGCCCATCTGGACTCTGTAAGGCCTTGTCAATAGCAATCCTGTGGACTTCTGTTGCCGATGTTTTGCTGAAAACCATGGCCAGACTTCTGAAAGTCATTTGGGATTCAGCCATCACGTTCTTGTTGCTGTTAATGCGTGAGAGCTCCACATAAAAAGCAGCCAGAAACTCCTGAATGCTCAGATGGACAAAGCTGAACATCCTTCCCTTGTTCATGTCCTTCCTTCTCCAGTGCTCCTTTTTAAAGATCTGTGTGAACACCCCGGAGTAAATAGATGCTTCATGGAGATGAATTCCACTCTCTTCAAGGTCTGTCTCGTAGAAGATCAGGTTTCCTTTCTTCAGCTGGTAAAATGCCAGTTTTGCAAGTGACTTGACGTACTGAAGGCTCTTCTCTGTGCCGTACTTCTCTGTTGTCTGTCTGATCTGGAACATAAGGAACTCTGTGTACATCTCAGTCAGGGTCTTGGGCAGCTCTCCTCTGTCACTGGTTCTCAACACATCCTCCAGAACTGCCGCAGTGATCCAGCAGAAGACTGGGATGTGACACATGATGTGGAGGCTTCGTGACGACTTGATGTGGGAGATGAGCCTGTCAGCATGCTTATTATCACAGAATCTCTTGGTGAAGTACTCCTCCTTCTGCGGGTCAGTGAACCCTCTGACCTCTGTCACCATGTCAACACGCACTAGAGAGATTTGATTGGCTGCTGCAGGTCGTGTGGTTATCCAGAGGCGAGCAGAGGGAAGCAGAGTCCCTTTAATGAGGTTCATCAGCAGTCCCTCTACCCCGGCTGACTTTGTCACATCATTGTTGTCTTTTTCTTTGGCACTGAAGTCTAGCTGAAGACGGTTCTCATCTAACCCATCCAACACAAACACAAGTTTAAATCTACTCTTGTCATAGTTGGTGTTTCCTGACTTCTGTAGTGCAGTGAAAATGTAATTCAGAGCGTCCTCTGGGATGTCTTTGGTTTCCTCGATACATTCGTGAATGAGTTTGGCGAGATGAAACCTTTTTCCCTGCAGTAAATTGAGCTGGCGGAAGTTGAAGGGGAATATGAGATTCACGTCTTGATTGGCTTTTCCTTCAGCCCAGTCAAGGATGAACTTATGCACAAGAAGTGTCTTCCCTATTCCTGCAATTCCATGGGTCAGCACAGTCTTTATAGGTATGTATTTTCCGGAAGGATGTTTGAAGATATCACTGTGTTTGATTAATACCTCTGTTTCTGCTGGTTTTCTTGATGCCATCTCAGTCTTTCTGACCTCATGTTGCCTGTTGAGTTGCATGTCGCCGCCGTCTGTGATGTAGAGCTCTGTATAGATATCTTCCAGACGTTTTTTATCCTCCGTACCTGACAGTCCTTCTTGTACAGACATGAACCGGTTCTCAAGGTTAGATTGGAGCATTTGTTGGTATGATGTGATTGGCCGTGGGGGCTTCTCTACTGGCACCATCAGATCTGTGTAAAGCAAAGCAGAGGAGGGACCAGGTTTTTTTATGCAAGAGAAATGGTAAATGGTAACTGGACTGCCCTTGTATAGCGCCTCTCAAATCATCCCATTGGACAATGAGAAAAAAAGATGACAAAAAAGAGATGACGTGGGGCGCTTTTCTGTCTTGAGTTGAAGTTTTTTCAACTCGAGGAGTTCAGAGCAAAAAGCTTCATTCTTCATTCAATTACAAAAAGGCGCCTCCAGCCGCTAAAACGCTTTCTGTGTGATCGGAGCCTTAGATTGATTAACACAAAGATATGGGCTGCTCTTATCCTGTTATCAAGTTGTATAAGCAGAAATAAAAATCCTTAATCATTTTTAATAATGTTTAAATGGACAGTGAGTTCATTGAACAGCTTTACCTTCTGTCCGTGGTATAATCGAGGAAGTCTCTCTGTTTTCTGAACTAGTTGCCACATCACCAACATCTTCTGCTACAGAGAGGGAGAGAAAGAAGGAAAAAGGAATGTTGAAGGGTGTTCGACACATATCAGCATAATTTTCCCTTTCCATAACGTACTGTTTGGTGTGGAGGGGATGTTTGGTAATCTGTGCACCAGATCATTTCTGTTGATCTTCATCAAAAGTTTCCTGGTCACCTCCAGAGCTCTGGAAGCACCGTAGTGCTGCACCATCTGAACAACGGTGTCCTGCCTGTCTGCGCTCTCGAGCCGGGACACAGGGATGGCTGGGCGGACCTTGACATGTGGAATGACTGTGTGCACCCTGGAGGTATAAAGCAGGGCTGGACTGGGACAAAAAAATGGCACTGGCATTTTTTGGCGATGGCGGCCCACTATGATTGGTGAAATGCCATACGCACACACTATGCTGTTACCAAAATTAAAATAAATCTCAGTAGTACCCTACGTGCCCTGGAAGAGAGTACCAAGGCTAGAAAATCAATGTGCTCATTCACTTCTCATACACATCCTAGATGGTCCCGGAGCACACAGTGCCTAGGGTGAAAGCACTTGCCAAAGAAACTCTACAAGATTCATCATTTCAATTTTTAATAAAATGTGTGCAAGTACACACAAGTACATAAAGGTCAACATTTTTTTGTCCCAATCCAGCCCGGTACACAGGTCATTGAAAGTCCTTGAATTGATCTATTTCTGTATGAAATTGCATGAAGATAGGATTTCACTGTGCGAACCCTCCTTAAAATCTTTCTGTTTGTCACAACAGGACATATTACTGGATTTTTTAAGCACATGACGATACTACCATAGATTCTTTTAAGGTTAAAAAAAAAAAAACGTGCCGCCATGTCCATGTATGTTCATGACCACGCACGCACAAGCACGTCTTACGTCACAAGCTAAAAGCCTGATTAAACCCTGAGTTAGCCAAAGGTAGCGGCAATTTAAAAAACATTAATTAGCTCAAAGTTATGGATAACGGCTGAAACAGTTAGCTAAAAGTAACTGATAAGCAGTTAAAATAGCATTAGTTAGCCAGAAGTAGAGAAGTGGGAATTGGGCCATTATCTTAGTGTGACAGGTTTTATTGGTTTACATACCTCTGCAGGAGTTTATGCATGGTCAAAGTCCATTACTTGCAATCCCTGCTTTTCCTGTTGCCTTTGTTCAGAAGAAGGTCCAGATACAGCTAAAAAACAAAAGCCATGCAGCCAGGATTCAGTAACTGTGAGACAAATCAAGAGTTGTATCCCCCAGTGCCGCCACAAACACTGTTTTCACTCTTCATTACAAAGACTCAACCCTGTCTCCTTGATATGGAGCAACATCTGCCAGATGTCAGCTGATTCATACACATGCTTCACACCTCACTGCTGGCTACAAAACACACCCTCCCAGTCTGGCGGTCTGTATTAGCTGCAGAAACTCCCCAGCTCCCCCTCTGCCTCGGCAATCCCACTGTTGCCCCGCAGAAATATTGCTGCCTGCTCTTTTAACCCCAGCTGCGACCTGACACACTGAAGTGCCAGAAACTGCAGTTCCTCTAATGTCCACATGAGGCTGGCTCCAGAAGCCAGTCAGTCCCCAACGACCCTCATGTCAAAGTGCCAAACTTAACAGCAGAAGTTAACATGTTTACAGCCTGGAGTTTTGGTTCCTATGGCTAATACCCCCTTCATGACAACTGTATAGGTGAGGCTGAATTTTTATGTAATTCACGCATTTACATTTTAAAGTTACTAATAATTAAGGTAAGGTGTTTCCATCCAAAAGTAATTTGAATCATTGGGAAATGCACATTTTTTCCAATCAACTGAAACCTGGCTAAAGCGAGCGTATTTTAGTTTGTGTGAATCAGGGGATTTTAATTTGAATTTTGGCATTTCCATCATATTTTTCCAATGCGATACTTCTAGATGTGCATCTAAACAGGCTGATGGAAACATGGCTAGTGACTGTCTTCTGATAGTGTCCTCAGCTTCTCAGTCAGATCTGTCCGTTACAAACTGATGCCACCTGACGGCAGTGATGGGCAGTATTTCTATTACTTGGATTTAAAATAAGTATTTCAATTACATTTGAGTATTTTGTAATTTGTATTTGATAAGGCCAATAAAAAGCAAATGTAATTTGTAACAAAATACTTTTGAGTGGAGTAATTTTGTATTTAAAATACTCAAAACACTTTCTCCACGAATCAAAAAACAAAAATAACAGGCTACACATTCTTATAATATTGGATATAAGAATATTTTGTACTTTTTTTTATATATACTGTATATATTTCTATCTATATGTTTTTAACAACTTCTTTTTGACAACTTCAGAATAAGAATGATCTGTATTTGTTGATTTGAATGAGTTGTAGATAAACTTAAAGGTTCCTACAAATTTTCATGGACAAGATTTCCAAACTTTTCCATGACTTTTCAAGGACTCGTAATATTTGTCTTATCTTATCCCAACTGCCCGCTGTTTCTCAAACTCATCAGACAGAACACTGACACATATTAGAGCTACGTCACATCGACAGCTTCACAAAAATTGCTGCTCTGTTACGTTACCATGAAAGTAATCCACTGAAGAGTACTGTCACACACAACAACATTTGATGACTCTTCTAAAAGTTTCAGTAGTTTTTACTTATTCCATGATTTATCCAGGCTTGGAAAATGTGACTGTGAAATTCTATGACTGTTCCAGGTTTTCAAAGACCGTGGGTAGCATGAAACTTAATTTGCAGGAGACAAGGCTGAAATGCTTCTTTACAACACTCACTGAAGTTTGAGAACAAGGACCTTTTTTTGTTGTTGTCCTGCTGCGACCACCTAACAACACAACACTGCAAAGTCCCCGTTTCCATCCCATCTTAATACTCGAAAACAAGACAAGACATGAATACGAAAAGAAGTCCTGTAATAGGTCCTTCAGCCATTCACATTTGAGAATACAGATTTTTTTCTGTATTGATCATTGGAAATACATTTTCCAGGTAAAAGGGGAAAAAACATACCTTCTTGTCAGAACTTGATGGTCTGTATCACGGTTTTACAAAATATGAGACTGTTAATTTCACAACAGCAGAGATAGAGGAACAAAACACTAGTTTTTAAAACCACAACCACGTTTAAAAAAAAACTGAAACAGAAAACTCCATAATAACCATAAAATTAAATTTTGGTTTCCGGTTTGGGGAGCTCAGAATTGCATTCCTGCTTTTCGCAGATGATGTGGTTCTGTTGGCTTCATCACACCGTGACCTCCAGTTTATAATGCCGCCGGCACGGCACCTTTCGCAAAGGTATGATATGTTGCCGGTTGGCCAGATGACACCTGTTGCAGCGATATGATAGTGAGGAGCGACGAAATGACAAATACTTGGATGTTCTCACAGTTTAATTCATTTCTCATACTTGTTTTGGGGAGGGTAAGAAAACAATCACACTCTTTACATGTAGCGTACCACCTGCATTACAGCCCCACGCATACTGCAACAACATGTGAAGACTAATTGTTGTCGTTAAGCTAACTACTGTTTGGGTGATGGGCTACATGAATGGTTCAATAATGTTTTGACAGATGGAAACAATGGGTTATTTTTGTGACTCATGCATGACAGCATACAGTACCCTCACACTCATTATTAAGTTGTCAGATGCAGCCTCTGAACTTGCTGGGTATTTAATAAAGCACCATTCTTGTATGTATAAACAAGTTCTAAGGAGGCATCCCAACGCTTTGTAAGGCAACTATCCATTATTTGGTAATGACTTTAGTTGTTCTTTTATCCCAGACACGTTACATACCTTGACATGTTTCGGTGGTGTGACGTTGTGACGCGTCTTTATCAGCTGATCTTTCAATCAGCTGATAAAGACGCGTCACAACCACCACCAAGTGACACTTCTGAGGAAGGCTTCCACCAAAACATGTCAAGGTAACATCCTAACATGTCTGAGATAAAAGAGCAACTAAAGTAATTATCAGAAACTAAAGACATAATAAACACCATTGAACTATCCATTATTTGGGTTTTGGGAGGATGAACAGGGACAGTAGGTTTATTTACAAGTTATGATTTATTCTGAACATCTGGATTATCAATAAGAGCCTGTCAGTGGCTCTCACATCATGCTCAGCTGAAAATGTTCCTGCTGTGCTATCAGAGCGTCATGGTGCTTGTGGGAGCTCTGGAAGAACTCCTTCCCCCTCTGCAGGTTCTGGTCTGACAGAAAGCGCTCTACCAGAGTCCGCTGGATGGCTCTACGTTCGCAGACTCTGTGGTGAACGGCGTGGCTCACATTTCTCAGAGGCTCCACTATGAGCAACCCACTGGAGCCGGGGCTGGACGCCGCAGACACTTTAACCTGTGGACAGAGGGACAGATCGTGGGCTGATGTGTGACATGTTTCCATGCCTGGACATGCTGCAACTTTAAAGTCATGACTGGAAATATTCTGCAAAACTTCACACAAAGCTGAAGTAAAATATGTGTCAGTTTATTAGGTACACTTAGTTGAAACGAATGAAGTCTAAAACTGTAGTACAGCAATGTGTGCTGGTACTTATCCACAGTCAGTGTATCACTGACAGCAGATGGCAGTTGTCAGGACTAGCACCACAGAAGCTAAGCAATGTACTGCTGTTAACGGGCAGCAGCAAAATGTATTTTAGTCGCCTAAAAAATCAATATCACTTTAAGTGTATGTTATATTTAGAATATTTTCACAGGTGGATTACTAATGGCCTAACAGCCACAGGCCTGGGGGTCCACCTGGCCTTCACCTGCAAAATGACACTCGAAGACACACGTACTGACCAGGAAGAGACTCGAAATGACCACAGAGCGACGCAATAAGTCCACAAAGAGACAAAAACAACTGCAAAGAGATACAAAGCTGCTGCAATAGCACCCAGGAGTAAGGAATGAGGCAAAACAATCGCAAAGAGAAACAAAACGACTACAAAGAGACTCAAAAAGAGACACAATATAACAACAAAGAGATGCAAAACCACTGCAAGCGGACTCAAAACAACTACGGAAAAGGGCAAATCAATCACAAGGAGACAGAAAATGACCACAAAGAGATGCAAAGCAACTACAGAGACATACAGAATGATATTGATTTTTTTAAGGTGACTTAAGTATGTTTTGTTGCTGCTGCCATCGTCTGAGTTAACAAATGATAGACACTGGCCAAAAGATATCAGGTTAATGCTCATGAGTCATAACACAGCAGGATGTTCATTTTTTTATCAGTCAAGTACCTCGTGTTCACAGTTTAGAGCTGCACCTGCAGACAGCACTCTGCTGACCTCTGGTGGTCAATTTGGTTATTCTCTGTGGCTCCCTGACTGCAGGGATGACACCAGAACTGTTGCCAGTGAACTGAATGTTCATTTCACTGCTATAACTCGTCTCCAATGACGTGTCCGTGAATTTGGCAGTACATCCAACCACCCTCACAACAACACAAGTCAGTTACGATGGCGAACTATTGTCAGGACCCTGGTGAGGATGATGTGCATACAGATGAGCTTCCCCTGAGATGGTTTATGAGGGTTTATGCAGAAATGCTTTGGTTATGCAAACCAGTTATTACATCAGGATTTTGGGTGGCTGATCTCAGAAGATCTTGCAGGTGAAGAAGCTGGATGTGGAGGTCCTGGTGGAGCTGCTGTTGGGAGGCCAGTTGGATGTATTGCCAAATTCCCAGAAATGACACTGGAGATGTCTTAAGGTCGTGAAATGAACATTTAGTTAAATGGATCTGGTCAAATCTGTCATTAAAAAAAATCTTTGATCTTCAACTTAAACCTGTTCCAGCTGGCACGCGACCAATGTTCAACGCTGAAATGTGGTGAATTGATGTCAGTTGTTGTGTCCAAATTAAAACAACATTGAAATAACGTTTAATTCGGATGACTGTAAAAAGGTGAACACAATTCTCATAAATCAACATTGAAACTGAAAGATTTCTTTCAACATTAAAACAATAATGAAACAACATTGCAAAATCAACATTGATTCATCTTTGAAAATGAAAACTGGAAAAAAAAACAAAGTTTAAATCTTCGTACAGTATATATCAAATTGTAAATGTTGTTATAAGAGAACATAGCTGTACCGTTTTGACCAGATATTCTCTGTAGGCCTTCAGCAGGGGGTCAACACGATGCAGGTAGTCCAGACTTAAGACTTCTCCACCTGATGGGTCGAACAGACGCTTCCAGTGGAGTAGGATGTGGACGTGGAGAGCAGCTCCGTTCATCCATTGCTTCACCTGCACACAAAAGGTACAAGAATGTCTTTACACAAACTCAGTATCATGCTTCATAACCATATGTTTGCCACATTATTATGTTTGGATATTTTGGCAAATCGGAGACAACACTACAGCAGAGCAGGGCCAACAAACCCAGGCTGAAAACAAGAATCATCACATTTCTGGAATCATCCCGGATTTACTGGGCCAAAACTGCAACTTAGCATTTATTGGATGGTTGCAGTGTAACAGAGGACATCCAGCCAAACAGCCCAACCACCACAATAAATGTTGGTATTGTTCGGTTTTTTAAACCATGGATACGTTACATTTAAACGTTACTATGTAGTGGATACATTAAAACTTTACATTTCAACAGAGCTGTGGTTAACATGTGATCAGGTTTAGCCATAAAATGACTTGGTTATTGTGAGGAAAAGATCATGCTCTGACCTAAAATAACCACTTTTTGTGGCACTATCCTTGATGGAAACACAGCAACGGCTCACTAAAAAACGTTTGGTGGTTAAGAAGATGACTAAAAGACTGTAGCATGATTAGATACAGATTTTTCTGATGTGATGTGACCAACACGATCAGAAAAAAAATGTTAACATTGACCATTTCTGCAAACAACAGATAGGCCTACGCTACATTTGAACATGATTATGTAGAAAATACTCTCCCAAAAACGCTGGGGAGAATGTGTTGAGAGACTTGGTTATAGTTAGGAAAAGATCATGTTTTGGTGGCACAAAAGCTGCTGACAGGTGTCACGCCATCCACCATTCACTCCACCTGTTGATGGCGAAGTCAGCGCATATACTACATCACTTAAAAAAACACTTATATTTATGTATAAAACATCCAAATGTTAACGTATGCATAGTTTACACCAACGTGCAATGCCAACATTTTCCTCTGGCGACTGACCTGAGCCCAATATTTATAAGTAGCAACACCACTTGTGCCAACGTTAATAAGTTGTGAAAGAAGCCGTATTAACAGATGTAAAAGCACCATTTAAAATATTATTTGTAATTCTGTCGATGCTTTGTATCAACGACAAAGCCAACCCCGGCAGAGCTGAGAGCACTCCACTCCGGTGACATCATCGTCTCGTAGAAATCCATCAGCTCAGATCGCAGCTTCTTCTCTGACGTCTTCAGCAGAGCTGCCATCTTGTGCTGGTCATTGGCTGCACCAGGAACCTGCCACAGTAGATGATGTTTAAGTTGAATCATCATGTCTTCAGACTGTAATTCATTACAATATGTATTTTGTTGTCTGCAGTGCAAGAACGATACAACTTGATCCAACGTCTTTTAAAAAGTTTTACATCTCAACATGGAGACTTTGGAGACTTTGTGAAGACAGTTCTGCTGCAGGATATTTACCATTTTGTGTGCTTTGAGAATACTTTACTATTACTATTACTAATTACCAGTCACCTGTTTGAGAAACTCGCTGGCGATGGAGCTGATGTCCGACCTGGCGTCAGCCCCGAACATCCTGCGTATGGGGTCCGGAGGTGAGGGGTGAGCCTCAGGACTCCTTGAGCCCGGTGCAGCCGTCTGGTGATGGGCTAACATCTCAAACAGGACTGAGAGGGCAAGTGCAACAACACCCACACCCCCATAAGTCACCTACAGGATCAACACACACAGACAATTATATGTCATCCTTTGATTAAAATCTTTTAGACACAGCAGTTGCAGAATTGGTGATATGCAAATTTATTTAGGAGTGCAAATACTTATTTTCTGCACTAAACAAACACAAGAAAATGTTGGCATTGTACATTTCAACAAACCACAGATATGTTAAGTAAAAGCTACACCAATGCAGGTCTAAAAATATTTTAAGGTTTTAAGATGTCTTTTGAAGCTGTTTCCTGAATCAGAGAGTCTGACGTCCTCTGGGAGGCTGTTTCAGAGACGAGGGCCAACGACACAGAACGCAGCATCACCGTACTGTTTAGTTCTACTCTGGGGACATTTAGTGGACCAGAGGTGGAGGATCTTAGAGATCTAGAGGGAATGTATTTGACCAACATATCAGATAAACAGTCAGGAGCCAGACCATGAAGAGAGTTCAGTCCTGTTTATATGACAATGATTTCAACCAAAAATGCTAAACTATAGTTGTGTTTTGGTTGATCGTTTACACGACAGCGCCGTTTTGGGTGCCTAAAACCTTTCTGAAAACTGGTTCCAGAGTGCAATTTTTTGGAAACAGCACCACCTCCATTGTCATTTAAAACTTGCCATATGCAGTTCCTTTGAACTTTGACATTTCGCACATGCTCATTACGGTGCCAGTCACTAGGCATGCGCGAGAAAGTCGACCATCACAACAACAATGGTGGACTCCCGAGCTCTGTTTGTGCTGCTCACCCTGTTGAATTTATCAACACTTCTCCGATTTACTGTAGCGACTCCACCTCGCCAAAGTCACCTTGCCAACTACTGGCCTGGCATGTATACTGCAGCGTTTTGGTCATTTTTGCGGATGTGTGCGCACGGGGATTGTTATCAAAATGTTAGTCTCTATATACAGACTACATTCAGTGAATGTAGAGTCTGTAGGCAAACCCCGGAGATCTTGCCTCCGGAAGAAGAGCGGAAGAGCCCTGGTTTCCGCTTGTAGGCTGTTTGTAGTCCGCCGGAAGTCAGACGCCGAATAAAGCCAATGGGTTCCGAGAATGTCAAAACGTTGTAGTCTGAACGTGGAACTTTTCTCAAAATGAAAATGAGAAATGATTCCAGCGGATTGTTTTTGTGTAAACATGGCCTTAAAAACCAGAAGCAAAATTTTTAAATGAACGGGAAGCCAATGAAGAGCAAGAGTAATGTGTTCTCGATTTTTAGTCTTGGTTAGTTGATGTGCTGCTGGATTTTGGATCATCTGCAGTTTATTCGAGAGGTCTGAGATCAAGGCATTACAGTTGTCAGTCTGCTGGAGATAAAAGCATGAACAAGTTTTTCAGTGTCATCTTGATATAAAAGAGGTTGCACACTGGCAATAATTCTGAGATGAAAAAATGCATTTTTGGTGATGTTTCTTACTTTGGGGTCAAAACACAGGTCATAATCAAAGCTGACATCAAGGTTCTTTATTTCATGCTCTTTGTTCACAGCCAGCTTTTGTAAATGAGTATTGAATTGCTCCTCCGTTTTGTCTCTAATCAATTGTAAAAAAAAATTTGGGTCATCCACATATTAATTTTGTCAATACAGCAAGACGGTTTTTCAGTTGAGCTTGTATTATCTGAACAGAATGATATGTAGAGCTGAGTATCGTCAGCATAGGAGTGGAAATCAATTTCATGCTCTCTAATAATATTTCCCAGCAGCAAAGGTTTGAAGGAACATACAATGCCAGCATTTATTCTGGCAACTGGGTTGATATAAACACTACAGAGAATAAGTTGAACAAAATAAGCCCCGCCCCCATGGCTATGGGTAGTGTTTATCTCGTTTCTATCCATCTGTAGAAATGCACTTTCTTGCCTTGGACATCAGAGGCATCATCAGTATATTTACGTATCTTCGAACACCAGTCACAAACGTAAGTGGAGACGAGGTGTTGAATTCTATAGCTGTGAAGAATCCTGCCACTCAAACTTTTAAGAAAACATCTCTCTATATTCCATAATGTTGCGGCATGATTAATGGGAACTCTGTAAAACTTGTCCACCAGTGTTATGCAGGACGAGGATATAGTGACACATGATGGATGCAAAGCAATCACCAGTACAATCTGACCGTGCTGTTTCCTCCGAAGAGGGTGTGGAGATCATGGTCGAAGGCCGACCTCTGCTGCCGGGTCATAGCGCTCTGCAGGGTGGAGTACTGCTGCTCCAGAGCCCAGGAGGAGTTCAGGGACAGCAGGGAGGCCAGCGAGGCGTCCAGGGAGGCATCAGGAAGCAGGCCTGCGTGGCTGGACAGTTACAACACTAGGTTGGAGTAATGAGGTCGAAATTTCATATATTAAACAGGCTGAGTTTACCCAAAGACATTTAAACACACCACCAGGTATAGGTGTTCAGTTTGCTGCCTCTTTGCATACCTGGCAGTGTCGTAGAGACAATCTACGGTCTTTGGAGACGTACTGCACTGTATTCCCATCTCAGCGTCCAGGAAGACTTCTAACACGAAAACTGAAACTGGTGTGAAAATGCAAAACTACAGCAGATTGTTCAGCAGGGAATTAACAGCGTGGTCAAGCTACAGTCACTGGGTACAAAGTCTAGACACACACACACACACACACACAGCAAACAAACTGCTCAAATACAGAGATACCCATACATACAGTCAGGGCTGGAAATTACACCAGACAACCAAATGCCCGTAAAATATGGCAGTGGCTGCAAAATAGAAAAAAAAAACCAATGGTAATCTACTGAGTGGCTGGCAGATTTTGGAATCCACAGGCCACAGTGGCAGGTGGACAAAAAAGCATTTCCAACCCTGTATACAGCACATAACACATTCCAGGATATAAAAAAATCTAATGCCAACGATCTGCTTTAAGGCCGGAGTTAGAAAAAGGTTCTATTTAGTCTATTTGGGGACATCAGTGGAACAAAAGGTCTTCATAAAATCTAAATATTTGACAGGTTAGGTTGGCTGTGGGAATAAGATGCAGGTAAAAAGCAAAAAATGTAGGACTTGCCACAATTTCCTCTTCAACATGTGCCAAAATTAAACATTTTGGTCAGGTTTTGGACCTTTCCAATTTTGGGTCAGGGTTGGCTGCAGACTGACAAGCGGTCTAAGTTATGAATGAAGCATAAGATCCAGTGAATCTACTAATGTGCTCTTATGAGGTTACAGGGTCTCAGGAGGATTTTGTTTGTTTGTTTGAGCTGTGTAACGGAGTGTATTTACTTTTCTGATTATGTTGTTTGTAATTGTAACGGTCTGCTGTTGTAGCTTAGTGCAGCAGACCTGACGACCACCTCCTGTTTGTCAGTCAGTGTCTGAGTAAATATAAAACTAATAATTCTAGTTTCTGTTTGCTCCTGTTAGAACGAGTACCTGAGGGTGTGTGTTTGTGACTGTGTGTGTCTCACCCTGCACCCTGGAGAGAGTGTCGGTGACTCTGGACAAAACCACGTGTTAAGCACAGTGATGTTGAAGCGTAACCAAACGTAAAGAACATATCTTTTACTTAATAATGTACACATAATACAGTGTTACATATCTAACAGCAACATTTATTCTGCTGACTGGGTTGCCTTCATGTAAACGTGTCATTTTCATGCTCTTTAAACTACATCAACGACAGCAAACAAAGAGGAAGGAGAAGAAGCTCATGGTCCTGCCCCTAAGTGTAATGCTAATGATGTCTGTGAGGTTTTTGGCAGAAGCAGCAGTTTACAGAGCAGGACAAAATGGCGCTGAGAGCTGCACTGAGGAACACGTGCGGCCTGTCAGGTACGTCTGCATGTCGACATCGCTCTAACAGAATGTCTTTAGTACAGTGGAAACCTCCGATAGTGATCATGTCTGTTGATCTCAATAAGCAGATGAATATTATAACATTATTTTTCTTTTTATTTATTTCTCATGCAAATTACCATCTAATTAACATTTATCTTTATTTTATTTGATGTTTATTTGTATAGGAACAATGCAAGACACAAACTGCAATACATAATTAGCACCATAGAACAGGAAATTATTCATGACTGCATAACAGATTCCTCCTCAAGAAGTGCTTCAGTTTGAGTTTAAAGTGACTGAAATCAGAATCCAGCTTGAGTTCTGTAGGTAAAGAATTCGAAATGTTAATTCCACAGACAGAAAAAGCTGTTTGTCCAAATGAGGATTTACGCGAGGGAACCTCACAGTTCCCACTGGCTGCTCCACGTGTCACTGAGCCTGAAGCTCTAAGTGAAACCACAAGGTCACTGAGCAAAACTTAGTATATTTAGTTTCTGAAGAACATGGCAGTGATGTTGTCTTATTGGTTTCCTGTCCAAAATTTTAATTGCTCTCTTGTACATCATCATAAGAGGCTCAGTTATTGAAGATGCTGCTTGTGACCAAGAGATTACACAGTAACTTAAATGTGGAAAAAGTCATTAGCATGCATGAAACTGTCTGCAGCATGAAATGGGTGACAGTCTTTGATAAGTCTAAATGTATCAAAGTTTGCTTTTGCAACCCTGCTCACCATCTTACTGTGCTTCTCGAACTTTAGCTGTGAATCAAACATGAGGCTGAGGTATTTTACCTCTGAGACCTGTTCGACATGCTGTCCATTAATATTTAGATTTAACACATTAGCTTCTGTTGATGAGCGAGCCCTGGCACAAAAGCAAACTGACAATGTTTTCTTAACATTAAGTGAGAGACTTGTCAAACCATGCTGCTATGGACTGTAAGTGACATGATGGCAGATACATGAATGAGTGTATCGTCTGCATACATCTGAAAACCTGCTCCAACACATGACTGTGGCGAGTCTTTAATGTATAGGCTAAAAAGGAGCGGACCAAGAACAGACAACATTTGTATATTTATGAGATGAATATAAAGTAATGAAACTGACTGTTTGACTGACTGCAGTGCGTGCAGGTGTTCTCTCCCAGCGGTCTTCCTGCAGCAGTCATGGCAGAGTGTGTGCGTCTCCTACCCTCGTCACTCAGCAGAGGAACAACTCCACCTCGCCAAAGATCAAAGTGGATTTTGACCATAGCACAGGTAGATATTTTGGCATCAGTGCGTCTTCTGTATCATCATAATATGTTAAAGACACTGTTGACACCTTTTTACCCGTCTCTTTGATGAGAGGGAAAACAACGGCTACTTTGGTTGTGGTTCAGTGTGACGTCTGCTGGCATCATAACCGGCGACAGACCTGTGTAAAGGGTTTGTGGGGAGTCACAGCTGAAAGATGAGCCTCTCTGTGTCTCTATAGGTGTGGCGGTGATGCGCTTTCAGAGTCCACCAGTGAACAGGCTCAGTTTAGATTTCCTCACAGAGTTCTGCATCGGTTTGGAGAAGTTGGAGACGGACAAGAGCTGCCGAGGCCTCATCATCACCTCGGTACAGTAAAACCTCATCATGTAAAGCAGGAGAGCCTTTGTGCAAAGCTCCAGTGTGAGGATTTAGGGGGACACATTGGCAGAAATGGAATAAAATAAGAATGTTTTGTTTAAAATACACTGCGTGCACAATTATTAGGCAAGTGAGCATTTTGACCTTATCGTCATTTTCATGCATATTCTCCAAGCTACATAAACTTGAATGCTAACTGGATTTAAACATTATCAGCTGATGTGTATTTGTGTAATGATGACGGAGGGTGTGGCCTAAAGTGTTTAACACCCTATATCAAGGTGTGCATAGTCATTGGGCAGCATCTTTACCTCAGACAAAATCGGCCAAAAAAGAGATTTAACAGACTCTGAAAAGTCAAAATTTGTAAAATGCCTTTCGGAGGGATGCAGCAGCTACTGAGGCGTGATCACCGAACAATCAAACGTTCTGGCAAATAGTCAACAAGGTCGCAAGAAACATGTGGGGGGGAAGAGACGGAAATTAACTGCTAAAGACTTGAGAGGAACTAAACATGTCCAGAAGTACAAGGTGTTCAGTGCTCAGAGACACGGCCCAGGTAAGGAAGGCTGAAACACAACCACCACTCAACAAGACTCATTAGTTAGACTGGGCCAAGAAATATCTAAAGACAGATGATGGAGATTAAGATGGACTTAAAATCAACTCCCAAACCTGCTGCCAGTTTTTAGAGGATACTTTCTTCAAGCTGTGGTACAGGCAAAGGGCTGCACCATTCAAGAAGTTCATGATATCTATGCAGGAAATTAAACTGACAGTTTATCCTTTATGTGTGTGTGGTTTCGATCCAGAGCCAGCCCAAGGTGTTCTCAGCCGGGCTGGACATCATGGAATTGTACAGGAAGAGTCCAGAGCACTGTGGAGAGTTCTGGAGAGCCGTTCAGGAGATGTGGCTGAAACTGTACGGCTCCAACATGGTCACTATCGCTGCAATCAACGTATGTATAAACTCCTCACCACCACCACCACCATCCACTGGTAGTCGCTGTGGTTGAGGGACATCTCCAACATCATCAGCAGCTATATAATAAACATCTTGCAGATTGTGTCTTAGCCGACCTCGTCACTCCTCCCACAGGGTTCCAGTCCTGCAGGTGGCTGTCTGATGTCAATGACATGTGACTACAGGATAATGGCCGACAACCCTCGTTACACAATCGGCCTCAATGAGACGCTGTTGGGCATCGTAGCACCTCCTTGGTATGGAATTGAGTATGACAACAACCGACAGTGTTGGTAACCCCCTGCACTGTTTCACCTGACTGACTGACAATCACTGCTGCTGTCTGCAGGTTTAAAGACACCATGTCCAACACGATTGGCCACCGACAGACGGAGATGGCTCTGGAGTTGGGGCTCCTCTACAAGCCCTCAGAGGCCCTGAAGATAGGACTGGTGGACCAGGTGGTACCTGAAGACCAGGTCCTCACCACAGCCACGCAGGTGATGACCAAGTGGTTGGCTATTCCAGGTATATTAACACCTCTAAAAACAAAATCACATTAAAGGGATAGTTCTTTATTATTATCTTTATTATTTTGAAGTGGGGTTGTATGAGGTACTCAACCACAGTCAGTGTATTACCTACAGTATGTGGCGGTCGGGAAGATCTCTGCTGACTCCTCACACCCCGGACACCTCCCCTCTGGTAGGCGCTACAGAGCACTGTTCAGCAAAACTACCCGTCACAAAGACAGTTTCCTCCCCCAGACTGTCGCTCTGATGAACTCCTAACAGTCACAAAGTGGCTACTCTGACTTAGTGTCAATAATGGTAGATTGAGAGCAAAGTTTACCAAAGTGACATAACTTGTATGTGCACACGTACTTGGCCAACAGAGCTGATTCTGATTCTGAAAACACAAACAAACAAATCGAGGCAGCTGTAGACCAGGAGCTCCTGTGTTGTGTCTGACTGGGGGATCCACTAGCTCACCTAGTAGAGTGGTCGCCCCACGCTTGATTCCAGCTCGACCTCACTAACTCACCACACTGTCCTATCTAAGACAAGCAAAAATGCCAAAAAAACGATCAGAAAAAAATAAAGAAAAGACAATGCTGTCTGACAGCAAGGTAAGGGTGGTAAAAATATTCAAAATAGAGCAAACACTTAAACTGATATTGATGTTTTTGCCTCCAACCCAGGGATAGCTGTGGCTGGGGCATTATATGTTTGATGTCTGCCCGGCCATCCCATTCTCATGAACGTCATATCTCAAGAGTGCAATGGGAATTTCTTCAAGTTTGGCGCAAACGCTCACTTTGCATCAAGAATAAACAGATCAGGTTTTGGTGTCAAAGGTCAAGGTTAATGTGACCTCGTCTGTCGCATTCTCCTGAATACAGTATCTTAAGAACACCTTTAGGGAATTTCCTCAAATTTGGCACAAATGTCCAATTGAAACATCCTTAATGATGAAGTGGCTAGATTTTTGTGGTCACGTGTCAAAGGTCAAGGTCACTGTGACCTCATTTGTCTCATCCTTGTACACATGATAGCTCAAAAACAGCTCAAGGGTTTCTGTTTTTTGTTTTTTCAACTTTGGCACAAAGGTCCATTTGGATTCAATAATGAGATGATCAGTATTTGGTGGTTGAATGTCAAAGGTCAAGGTCACTGTGACCTCATCTGTCTCATCCTTGTACACGTGATAGCTCAAGAACAACTCAAGGTTTTTTGGGGGGGTTTTCTTCCAAATTTGGCACAAATGTCCATTTGGATTCAAAGATGATATGATCAGAATTTGGTAGTTGAATGTCAAAGGTCAAGGTTACTGTGACCTCACAAAATATGGCTTTGGTCATAACTCAAGAACTGATGTGCTAATTTTGACAAAACATCACACAAATGTCTAACAGGATATGATAATGAGGTGATTAAATTTTCATATCCTAAAGGTCAAAGGTCAGCTTCACTGTGACATCAAAATGTTCTGCATAAAACACTTTTCTGTCCATTACTCATCGTCATATCTCAGGAACAGAAGGGGAGACATTTGTCAGATACTGAATTGGTGTCTCTGATCTTGAGTGTAATCTTGGCTTTGACAGACATGGATGTCAGCTGTCAGAGAAACTTGACTGGTGCGATGAGGCATTCAACCGCTGTTGTTTAGATTGTTAAGATACGTTTTGCTGCTGCCCCCGTCCACAGCAGTACATTGCTTAGCATTTGTGGCGGTACTTCCACCTGCTTCTCTAAACTGGGGGTGTACCGATCGCCATCTACTGAAGGTAACACGCTGACTATGGATAAAAACCTCACATGACCCCACTTCAGAAATTCCAAACTATAGATCGATATCACAGAACCAGTTCACCTTCATTTTCACCTGTAGTGCTTCGGCTTAATCTCGATGCAGACATTGTCGTTAAGTGTTCTCCACTCTCTCAGTCACAGGTCAGACTCAGGTTGATGCTACCAATCCAATCACTAGTACCAGCATTAAGAAAAACTTTCAGAATCTGTGAGCTGAACTGTTGATGTGTCCACCTTACAGACCACGCCAGACACCTCACCAAGTTCATGATGAGGAAGCCGACCATCGACAAGCTGGCGTCCGACAGAGAGGCCGACATCCGGCAGTTTGTCGACTTCATCACCAAAGACTCCATTCAGAGGTCGCTCGGCGCGTATATGGAGATGCTGAAGAAGAGACGAGGATAGAGGAGACAAGGAAATGACTCACATGTACAAACGTAAAGGGGACTTTGTCACACGTGTTGAAATCACATCCACTTAGCTGTGCTAGATCTTTGAATGCAGCTCTCTGCAGCTCATCTTCATGACAGTGGATGTAAACCAGTGCTCCAGTGACAAATAAACATTTTTTCTATCCAAATTTCTGAGTATTTAAGTTCAATTCTTTAATTAATTACAGTTTACTTTTAAAATGTTCTGACTTTTTTTAAAAGAAATATTTAGTAAGCTAGTTAGCTTGACATGCTAACATTTGAAGTTTACATCAAGCGCCAGACTTTTCCTCATGTGTTCTTGGTTTTGTCAAATCTAAAGAAATACACCAGCCTTTACACACTGCTCTGGCAAATGGAGAAACCCAAAGCTGGACAGACGTGCCGTGCCTTGCACCGTATCCTCACACAGTCCCTCCAGGAATTAATGCAAATTCAGCCAGTCTCCATATACTCTGCACTGCCTTGTGATTTTGTCCAGTCACCACAACTTTACAGCGACTTTAACTATTTAAAACCGGTAATACTCATTTCAGTGTAGAGCTGTGTGGAGCGACTGATTCGCTCTCCTTGCTCTGTTTATCATGAGACTACTGCTGTGCCTGGGAGAGAGTCCCACACAGTGCCAGGGATAACTGTTAGCATCACACTGCTAACGTCGCCCAGTGTTTATTAACAGGTTTGATGACAGCATTTCATTGTCGTTGTGAGCTGCAGTAAAAACCATTGCTTCTTACTTTATTTTGTCTCTCCTGGTTACTTTTATTCTTTTTCACTTGTTTTTGTTCTTAGGACTTTTAATCATCTTTTTGTTAGTTTGTTCTGTTCTGTTTGGTTTGGTTTTTTAATATTTTATTATCTTATTGTTGCAATTTTCTAGTTTTGCTAAACTTTATGTTCAGTAATTTGTGTTGTACTTTAAACAGAATCAGAATCAGCTCTACTGGCCAAGCACATGTGCACAGACAATGACTTCAGTAAACTTTGCTCTCAGTGTACCAGTGTTGACATTTACTAAAAAGTAGACAAATAAAAGTGGAAGTAGAACTAAATTTAATTCAAAATTAAATTAAGTAATATTTACAAGCCCTAAATATGTGTCAAATATACACAAAGTGTACAAGTCTATGAGGTAAAAATAGAGCGAGGATGTAAGTGTTGTTTGACCTGCCACTCTGTGACTGTTAGGAGATCATCAAACAACAGCCTGGGGGAAGAAACTGTCTTTGTGACGGGTGGTTTTGGCAAACAGTGCTCTGTGGCGCCTACCAGAGGGGAGGAGTTTAAACAGATTGTGTCTGGGGTGTGAGGAGTCAGCAGAGATGTTCCCTGCAGCAGTTGAGCTTCCTGAGCTGTCGCAGGAAGTACAGTCTCTGCTGGGCCTTTTTCCGGACAGTGTCTATGTGGGAGGTCCACTTCACAAATATGACAACAGCGCCCTTGAGTGACTCTACTGTGGAATTACATGTGAACAGAGGGAGCTGAGAATCAGTATTACATACTGAGCTCTTCTTGAATCAGCTGCTTAGAGGCACAAAAACAACAAGTGATTCATTTCTAACTGATAATGAATTGACTACTTTTCTGTTCCTCATAAAAAAGTCAAAGTGAAACTTGTCTCCTTCAACCACAGATTTGTCCTTCTGAACTTACTGTTCACATCCATGTGTCATGTTGTGGTGCAGAAATAATAATTCATTTAGTTTGACAACAAATTTAAGAAGAGACGACATATTTCAATAAAAACATTCAATAATGTTTATTTATTTATTTATTTTATAGTGATGTACAGACAATCAGTCACACTAGTTAAAATGGGAAGAAATAATGAAATCAGTTACAACAGTAACTAAAATGTAATATAAGATTCAGAGTCTATTTAAACACAACGGGCAGAAAACTTTGTTTATCCGGTTGTCGTCCACGGTCGTGACTGTTAGGTGTGTTTTTGACAATTAAGTTGTATCGTATCGTATCACATCGCATCGTATCATATCTCGTATTGTATCTCGCATCCCATCGTAATTGTATCACTTTGTATTGTATCTCGTATCATATTGCCCCATATTTCATTGGATCTTGGAAAGCATCGTATCGTATCTTGAATCATTTCACATTGTTTCGTACTGTATCGTATCTCGCATCGTATTGTAGCATATCGTATTGTATTTCATATCCTATTGTAGCACATCATATCGTATGGTATCTCAGATCACATCGTACCGTATCTTGTATCGTTTGTTATTGTAACACATCGTATCGTATTGTATCTTGTATCACATCGTATCATATCGCATATCATATCGTACTGTGTTGTATCTTGCAATGCATGTAACGAGCGTAAACTGAGAAGCTGTCCGAAACCATCTAGTAGGGTACCTGGCGCATAATGTTTTTCGTGTAGTGGCAGTGGTATTTGACAAGTTGGGATCAAAATGCGTTGAAACAGCCCCAAAATTACTATTGGAAAGACAACATTTAAATAAACAGTAATTTTAGCGTGTATAGAGGCAGCATGTTTTCACATCTAACTGGGTGATTTAAGGGTTAATTCAACCAAAACCAGAGTTGGTGATCTTTGAATCAGTGGGGAGAGAAACCAAGAAGGCCTCTGTGAGCTCTATTTTGTTTCTGTCCACTTTGCATGAAGACTGTTCTACCATGATAAAATTCCTGTTTATTTAAATGTCGTCCGGTGGGTTTAATGATGGTGATTTCAGGGCTGTTTCTGGTTAAACAAAAAGGATCTTACTCTTTAAGATGAAGCTCTATCTCTGTAGGGATCCTTTCATGATGTTGTGAGACACTTAGTGGACATAGATTGAAGGTGCACAATTGCCCCATTACGTTACATTGCAACCTGTTTCACCGCTGCCGGCTGCAACCCTCCAGCTTAATACCTGACAGATTCCAAAAATTGTTCTTCCCATCAGTCACTAAGACACCAAAAGATGAAAACAGTGTCCAGGTTGAGAAACACTGAAGGATCCCTTTAATGTGAAATGTTTCCTCTTTAAAAAGGTGATGTACCTGTCAACACCTGATCCTGTGACCGTGCTGCTTAATGTGTGCGTGGCAGTGATGTCACAGAGGAGGAGTCACACGCGCCTCTCTGTGGGATCCTCTCAGATGAGCGCATGCCTTCACCTCGGAGCGCTTTACGTCAGTTTGAGCAGGAACAGGAAAATCTGCGCTGACTGCAGAGCAGCCGGTGGAGTTTGAGGTCCTGGTGGCAAAGTGTGAAGCGGTGGATGCATCTTGATTTTCGGTGTGTGTCACCGAGCTGCTAACAGGTGGTGTTGGGGCACTCCGCCCGGAGAGACAACATGTCCAATGGGAAAGACACAAGTGCTGCAGAGAAGTGAGTACAGCTCAAGTTTGTGCTCAAGTGTGTGTGAAGCCTGGTGGCTGCTGCTGCTCTGTCTGGATCCGCCGGCCTGATTCTGTTTAGATCAAATCAACCTGCACAGCAAACACTGATATTAATAATAATTCATCCTGTGCTGCACCAGGAAGCAAAGATTCAGTCCTCCTTTCTCTGCTGTCTGCCATCGTTCATTATTATTATGTACACACAAATACAGACAGGACAAAACACGGGTGTTGTCATGGACGGATTATGAGTCAGTGGGTCCCTGGGCACAGACATGCAAAAGGCCCCACTGCCTCTCCTACACTGGGGCAAGACACAGACTTTGTGGTTGTTTTGTGTCTCTTTGTGGTAGTTTTGTGTCTCTGTAGTCTTTTTTTGTCTCTTCAAAAGTGTTTTTGTGTCTATTGTAATTGTTTTGTGCCTATTTGTAGTCGTGTGTGCCTCTTTGTAGTTGTTTTGTGACTGCAGTTTTTGTTGTCTCTTTGTGGTTGTTTTGTGTCTCTGTAGTCTTTTGGGTCTCTCCATAGTAGTTTTGTGTCTCTTCAAACTAGTTTTATGTCTATTTGTAGTTGTTGTGTGCCTCTTTGTAGTTGTTGTGTGCCTCTTTGTAGTTGTTTTGTGTCTCTGTAGTCTTTTGTGTCTCTTCAAAAGTATTTTTGTGTCTTGTTGTAGTTGTTTTGTGTCTTGTTGTAGTTGTTTTGTGTCTTGTTGTAGTCGTTTTGTGTCAATTTGTAGTTGTTGTTTGCCTCTTTGTAGTTGTTTTGTGACTCTTTGTAGTTGTTTTGTGTCTCTGTAGTCTTTGGTGTCTCTCCGTAGTAGTTTTGTATATCTATGTAGTTGTTTTGTGTCTCTCTGTGGTAGTTTTGTGTCTCTGTAGTCTTTTTTGTCTCTTTTAAGCAGTTTCGTGTCTCTTTGTGGTTGTTGTGTCTTTTGTAGTTGTATTGTGTCTCTGCAGTTTTTGTGTGTCTCTTTGTGGTTGTTTTGTGTCTCTGTAGTCTTTTGTGTCACTCCATAGTAGTTTTGTGTCTATCTGTAGTTGTTTTGTGTCTCTGTAGTCTTTTTTTGTCTCTTTGAAGTAGTTTTGTGTCTCTTTGTAGTTGTTTTGTGACTGCAGTTTTTGTTGTCTCTTTGTGGTTGTTTTGTGTCTCTGTAGTCTTTTGGGTCTCTCCATAGTAGTTTTGTGTCTCTTCAAACTAGTTTTATGTCTATTTGTAGTTGTTGTGTGCCTCTTTGTAGTTGTTGTGTGCCTCTTTGTAGTTGTTGTGTGCCTCTTTGTAGTTGTTTTGTGTCTCTGTAGTCTTTTGTGTCTCTTCAAAAGTATTTTTGTGTCTTGTTGTAGTTGTTTTGTGTCTTGTTGTAGTTGTTTTGTGTCTTGTTGTAGTCGTTTTGTGTCAATTTGTAGTTGTTGTTTGCCTCTTTGTAGTTGTTTTGTGACTCTTTGTAGTTGTTTTGTGTCTCTGTAGTCTTTGGTGTCTCTCCGTAGTAGTTTTGTATATCTATGTAGTTGTTTTGTGTCTCTCTGTGGTAGTTTTGTGTCTCTGTAGTCTTTTTTGTCTCTTTTAAGCAGTTTCGTGTCTCTTTGTGGTTGTTGTGTCTTTTGTAGTTGTATTGTGTCTCTGCAGTTTTTGTGTGTCTCTTTGTGGTTGTTTTGTGTCTCTGTAGTCTTTTGTGTCACTCCATAGTAGTTTTGTGTCTATCTGTAGTTGTTTTGTGTCTCTGTAGTCTTTTTTTGTCTCTTTGAAGTAGTTTTGTGTCTCATTGTAGTTGTTTTGTGTCTCTTTGTAGTAGTTGTGTATCTCTTTGTAGTAGTTTGTTTTGTGCCTCTTTGTTTTTGTGTCTCTAGTCTTTTTTTGTCTCTTCAAAGTAGTCTTGTGCCTCTTTGTGTTTTTTGTGTCTCTGTCATATTTTTGTCTCTTTGTAGTAGTTTTGTGCCCTTTTGTGGTTGTTTTTGTGTCTCCTTGTAGTAGTGTTGTGTCTTTTTGAAGTTAGTTTGTGTCCGTCCACAGTTCCTTTGTGGTCTCTTTTTGCCTCTATGTGGTCATTTTCAGTCTCTTGCTGGTCAGCACGTATTATTTTGAGTCATATTTTGCAGGTGAAGGTTGGGGGTTCCTCTGGGCCCAGTAGTCCTGGTTAGTAATCCTTCAATGGGTGCTGCAGCGTATTGTGTGATGATGCATCTTGTGTTTAGTGAAATGAACTTCAGGCAAACTTTAATGTATCTCAGAGGCTGTGAACCTCTGACCTGACCACACATGGACTCATGTATGTTTATCAGTGTGCACCCTGCTGCTGCTGCTGCTGGTGACTTCCCTTTTTCCCCCACGACACACAGCTGTGTCTCCGCTCTGTGCCTTCGCTGTGTGCATGTTTTAACCATGCATGTGTTTGTGCTGCAGCTCCTCACAGATGACCCTGAAAGAGAGCCTGGATGAGTGTATGGAGGCCTTGGATCTCTTCCTTAACAACCACTTCAGTGAGAGCCTGGAGAGGCTGCGGCCAAGGTAACAGAATAATCCATGAGTCACGTTTGGCTCCTCGGAGGTTTGAACCAGCTGTTGCTGCCTGAGGTCGTAGTGCTCTGTAGTTTTAGCACATTCACGGTGGCGTGTTTCAGGATGATCTCAGCAGTATTGGGTCTCGGGTGATGTTAATAAACTTCTGTGTAAAGTGCTTCTTGTCAGCTGAGACACGAGGGTGGCTCTGGTAGGCTTCAGTTCTCCAGGATATGAGGTGTTTGCTGAAGCTGACGCCCAAGGTCTGACTGATTCAACAGCCAACAGAATGGCAGCCCTGCAAAATAAACACTGTGCACAAGACAGACCGGGACGGCAGAGGAGATAGGACGAATAAAGAGAGCCAGATATTTACTCTTATCTTTTCTCAGCAGGAAAATGTGCAGGTCATACAGGAGCTGCCCTCTGTTTGCTCACAGTGTGATGTGTATGATGTTGATCCTGCGACTCTGTGTTTCCCATGCAGAGTGAATGAGAGTATGTACCACGCTCTTATCTACGCCACAGTGCTGGAAATGCAGGCCATGATGACTTTTCAGCCTGATGACATCAGCAACGCAGGAAATACCATGAAGAGTGCCCAGGAGGTGTGCCAGAGGTCAGGAGGTCTCGTCTGTGTGGATTATTTTTCAACTGATTTTACTCATTTCATAGACTGGAATCAAAAAATGTCACCACCCCCTTTAAAACACTTTGTTCTGTGAGTTGCTGCCGGCTCCTCCTCTGCAGCCTGCGAGCCAAATTTGCATTTTCATGGCCAGTTTCTGAGCGTCAGTTTGACTGTGTTTGCATGAGAGAAGCTTCACAGCGGCTGCTGAGATACTGACTATGAACCCGTCTAATCACTGGATGAATGCTGGTGTGGTTAGCAGGAGTAGTGACACAGTTTATTCTGTTGACACTGAAATGTTGTTTGGTGTTTTCAGGTTTCGACGGAAGTCTCCAGGTTTGACTAACAAGTCAGTGGGAGAGTCACTCACTGAAGGTAAACGGCTTCACTGTCTCGCTTCTTTTTAAAGGAAGGTGCTGCAGGGGCGCATCATGAGACAACAGGGCCCTGGGCACAGACATGTAAAGGAAACAGAACCAAACTTTTAGCTTCTAAAATAATCAATTAATTTACGCTGCTTTTCCTTGTGAGTAAAAACACACAGCGTTTATATTAATGTGGATGCACTTTGTGTTTCTGCAGTAATCGTGGCAATACTGAATAAACTTTAATCTCGTTAATAAGCGATGGTAAGGTAACATGTTACACTGAGGTTCACTGACTGGTGACTGGTTTGTCATTTAAGTCCTGTCTCCACCAAACCCTTTCAGTCCAGCACCTTTGGAACCAGAAGTAACCCTTCAGACATGGTACCTAGACCCTCGGTTTTCCTCCTTTATCAGTCTGCACCTGATTTATCGTCCACAGAACGAGGCTGCACGCCCACATTTTCACAACCAAACAGAACAGGCTGCAGTGAGAGTCTCTCTCCATGGGATATTTAAAGATAGCAGCTTTGTGCATTTAGTCCTTCTCAGGCAAGCTCAGGGGTTTAGTGTTGCTGTAGCCCACAGGAAGTGAGGATTAGAATATATGACCTTCACATAATCCGCTCCAAATTAATCTATATTTTTAAAGTCATTACTAAAAGTGTGTGTCACATAAAAACTAAAGTGATGGTCAAAGTTGTCACAGTGAAATTTAAGGTGTGCTGATGGATTCACGTCATCAACTCATGCATTGAGTAACATTACAAGTTAACGTTCCACCTTAAAAGTTGCCAGCAGTCGGCCCAGTGAATGAAGTTATTTTTTCTCTTTCATTTTATAGTTGTAGTTTACTGATGTATGAACAGAGGTTACATAAAACCAGAGTGACCGTCCTCTACTGACCAATCAGACTGCAGGGTTTCTAGCTCCACCTTTTAGTACCAGATCTGTGTGCTAGGTACCCCAACAGAGGGGGGACCAAACATGGGGACGCTAAGGAACGCTGCTGTTGGGACCATCCACAACTTTAAAAATGTAAAAATCTGAACTGAACTGAACTGACTGCTTGGTGGAAACTGAGGCTTTAAAGTTCTTCTGTTTTTTGGTCAAATGAAACAGGTCGGCCAATGTATTATTTCACCCACCCGCTGTGCCTGCGCGTGCACATGTGTGTGTTAAATAAATTAAAAAAATGGCAACCCTACATTCTTGTAACATGATGCCATGTTGTGAACCGAATTAAAAGTAAATATGCTCAGACAGAGATCATGAGTGTGTCTCAAATCACACATCTTCTGCTAGTACACTTCAGTGTAGTACACTATGGGCACTACATACTTCTTACATGGGTTGTAGTGTTGTCTCAGATCGCGCACGTTTTGACGACAGCTTCTTTTTTTAAACCGCCTCATCTTCTTCTTTGTTTTCTTTTTCAACGCCGAATTGCAAACGGATGGTGCAGCATTATCTCCAACATATCTCACTGCAGCCAGTTGAGGCTCCTTGTTGTCTCCAGCCACCATGACAAAAGTTGACAAGTCTGCGATGTAGCTTCTGCTGTGTCACAAAGACGGCGGCGTCATTCCACACTCAACTTTTGGACTGTTTTGAGTGCGCCGGTAGTTCACTGCATCTACCTGTACTATGCAGTGTGAACACACTCAGAAAGTGCTTAGTACAGAAATGTGTGATTTGAGACACGGTGCAGAGTGCAGTGGGAGGGTTTAACAAAACAATGACAGATGATGCAGCTGTGCCTTTGAAATGTCTGGTAGGTTAACCCTGCAGTCACATCTGGGGCTGTGTCTTATGCTTCATTGATTGTTGACCCCGATTGTTTTCTGTCACTTAACGTGTGTGTGTGTTTATGGGTGTGTTTCTGCAGTGCAGCTTCATGCTGAAGTGTGTTACGCAGAGTGCCAACTCCAAAGAGCTGCTCTCACCTTCCTACAGGTGCATTTATCTGCTTTTTAAAACCCAGAAATGAACAGCACATTATTAAGGTTTTTGTATAAAAGTGTCCTGTGAATGAACAGCATGAAAGTTAATCCATTTGTGGCATCTTATCTTTGTGGAATGAAATGTAATTGAAGCACCTCAGTTTGCATTCATCCCTCTTTTTCCGTATTCGTTGCAGGATGAGAACATGGTGAGTTTTATCAAAGGAGGGATCAAAGTACGAAACAGTTATTTAATTTACAAGTAAGTAATGAACACTGGGTTTATATTCAGTGAATGTCAGTGTTGTTTCATGTTAATGTGTACATTTATCTGACTGTTGAGCGTCGGTGTTGTAAAAGTATTTGTTAGCTTATTATCCCAGGTGCACTCCTCCTCACATCGATGACGTTTCAAGCTGTTTCACTGTCACAGACAAATCTCCAATGAGAGAATCTTGAGAGTTTTGCTCCTGTGACCCTGAACGTTTGGTGTGAGGTCATAAAAGTCAGTCTGAGTTGTCTGAGTTTTCTCGTCTTGATGTTCCGATAAATTCAAACATGTTTAATATTATCCTACGTTTTTAGTCTCGGCTCATGTAAATACTGAAGTTCAATGACGTGAGCATTGTAAACAAGCAATAGCCAAACAGGAAGCAGCAAACCAGGTAGACGGTGAACATGGAGGTGACTCTGAGGAGGTGCAAGAACAGGAAGTCTTGGTTCTCTTGTTGTGTGGAAAAAGAGGAGAAACTGGTGGAGTTGTGGAGTGAACAAGAGTCAGTGTTTAATTTGTATCTGATGCACCAACCTGCAGTTATTTTAGTGAGAAATCTTAATTTTTGAAACAGTCTGTCCCTCATTCCCACAGTGTCCTCACACTGAAACAGCTCAGCTAACCAGAGGAGGCTGGCAGCGAGTCGAGGCCACAAAATCCAAAATGTAAAGTTTGCTCACGAGCACAGTTTATCTGTGGGGATTATATTGATGCTGAATTGACAGTCGTCATGTGACGCCTTTTATCTTCTGTGTCGTGTTGTTAAACCGCCCTCTACACCCTCTCCCCACCCACCTGCACTCCGCTTCCACGTTCACATGGAGCGTTCGCCACATTGAGTGCTGTCCCAGATTAACTAGTGACGAGTGTGAATGAGTGTTTAGATCAAATCTACACCTCTCTATTCTCTATAAAACTGCAGTCGTGTTTATTTTACAGTAAACTGTTGTAAAAACGAGATGCTTACAAACGTCTAAAAAGTAAAACACAAGAAATGTTCCCAGTGAATCTCATTTATTTATTTAAAGGGCAGAACGAAAATTGACCAGAATTCTGGTAAACAGCAGCAAATACGTATAAGGAACATAAATGGGAGTCATTTTACATGTCTCCGCGGTAACCAAACACAACGACAGCTCCTTTATTCTGCTGCAGAGAGTGAAGTCTGTCCCAAAGCTTAACGCTGTGTTTACACTGTACACGTTCAGCTGTGAAGGTGACTACAAACGGAGTGACGCTCCGAGACGGCGTGGGAGTGAGTAGGGTCCGGGTCCGTTACAGTCTGTAAATATTGACCCTGCAAGATCCCCAGTCTTTGTAAAATCTCCTGTGTGTGACTAAAAACTTGTTGTCAGTATTTACTCTACTTTGAGTGAGTTGTGTAATATGTAGTGTAGTTTTCGAGGGAAGTCTATGCACAAAGATAGTAACCCTGGTGATGTCATAGTGATGTCATCAGGGCCATCTCAGTTTGGTTTGAGTGACTCGATTTAGAAACAGACGAGTGTGGATCGTCAGGCAGAGAGGTTCTAAAAGAGATGCTTTGTGTTGCACTATGGGAAATGTAGGCTTCAGTGTTTTCGGAGCTTGGTTGTACATGGGACTAAGAGTCAGCGTATCTCTGCTTCTGTTGCACAGATTTTCTGATATCTGAACCACATAGAAGCACAACGATAAATCGCTGTTGTGCCCCTTTAATTTTTCATTTGTTGCACAGTCGCACGCTGAACATGAAGTTTTTACACTGAGCTGTGTTGTTAAACATAATTTGCCTTTTGTCATCCAGAGATCTGCATTCCTTCATAAAATCTCACAGCTGTCTCAAAGGGCCGAGTCACGTCCACTTAGAGGGAGGAATATCGTTTGGAATAGGAGCGTTTAATCTGGTACGTGACAGAGGAACCTTTAAACGCCGTCAGCTGACTGTGTGTTTGTACTGTGCAGTTCATCAGGTCTTCTTCATCCACAGACGCTCTCTCTGTTTCCTCCACGGATACTCAAAGTGTTGGAGTTTGCAGGCTTCTCTGGAGACAAGGTGTGACACACAGATATCCTCCGTTCAGCACTCACTGGTTAACTCATTCATGAACTCGTGTGATGTGTTGTTTCAGGAGTACGGTCTGTCTCTGCTGCACGACGGTGCGACGGGGATCAATCTGCGCTCCATGCTGTGCGCCCTGCTGCTGCTCTGCTACTACACCTTTCTCACGTTCATACTAGGTAGCGCGGTGCACCGTCCACACATGACGACGTGTCACTGACGGAGTCTGTACAGTTTATCAGATCAGATCTGCTCTGTCCTCTCAGGAACAGGTGAGGGGGAAGTGGCTGAAGCTGAGAGGCTGCTGAAACCTTTCCGGCTCCGCTACCCGCGGGTGAGTGCTCAATAAATCACTTCTAGGGAAAGCCTGGGGACTTTCTGTCAGTAGTGACGGGGTTAACTAGGGTTGCAAATATTTTAAGCACTTTCCTTAATCAGTTATTGGTAAAATTAACGGTCGATTAATGGTGATTTGAAAAAAATAAATAGAAAACTTTGCATATACCAAACGATAACAAGTGCACTTTTTCAAAGGTCACAGCGACATATTGCATCTGACAGCACTGTGTAGCCTATCCACTGATAGATTAAATTTCATATCTGATCAGATTCTTAACAATTAATTGATTGTCAATCAATCATTATTATCCCTGGTGTTGACCCTTACGTGTGCTTTTCATGCAGATGTGGCTTCACTGACTCTTCACTGATCTGTAACAAATGTATTTTTCAGGGAAACTAGTCGTCACAAAAACATTTTTTAGCTTTGAACATAAGAAGCAGATTTGGTTTTGGGCTGCGGTCAGAGGCATGATGTTTAGGGTTGTCCGTCCATCCATCCGTCCCTGTGTCTGTCTCATTTTCGTGAGCGGGATATCTCAGGAACACACCGAGGGAATTCCTTTGAATTTGGCACAAACGTCCACTTGGACTCAAAGATCTTTTCTGTTGCACTGAAGTAATTTTTTGTTTTGTTTTATTTCTCTTTGTGGTTTTTATCTTTTTGTAGTTGTGTTGTGCCTCTTTATATCTGCTAGAGATGCACCGATCCAGCTTTTTCGGTTTCGATCCCGATCCTGATGCTGTGGCTTTGAGTATCAGCCGATACTGATCAGATACCATGGCTGACCTACCTTTACATGTAGAACAGAAAAGACTAGAGGCATCAGGCATTGATGACGACACAGATCTGTCCTAAGATAAAATGAAACAAGATGAATGCAATGATGAACTATTTATTTTTAACAAAAATAAACAATTGTGCAGCAGCAGCTGAAATAGTGTGAAATACCTCCACACAGCAGATTCTCTCCGTCGCTCCATGACGTGTGACGTAGCTCACGTCGCAACAGATTTAAAGGGAAAGGATCGCCTCAGGTACGGGTTGCATTTTCTGATACCCGATCCATCTGTTTTGATGATATCAGGGCCGATATTCGATCCAGATATCCGATCTGGGCGGGCCTAACATGATGACGACAGCACTGCGCCGTAGGAGTCTAAAAGTAAACAGCCAAGATGGCAGCTGCAGCTGCTGAAGGACCGCGTCCATTCAATTTAGCTTTGGAAGAAACACTAAGCCAACTACACTTATCTTTTTCCTTGAGAGAGGAACAGAAGACTGCCCTCGAAGCCTTCGCTTCCACAACGTTTTTGCTGTTTTGCTGACGGGATACAGCAAAAGCATAATATATCAGTTAGCCCCACTGGTCAGCAAACACATTGAGCTTAGTGCAATGAATACGTTTTTTGCTCTGATTGGCTATTGTGCTATCCAATTGCCTGCGGCGGCATTTAATATGCCTCAGTTAGTGCCGCCTCTTGGGTAGGAGGGGTGTATCAGTGAGGGCCAGACTCAAAATCTTTCTAGATTAGAGTCTGGATTTCCAGGCTAGTAACTTTGTCCTTCTTGGTCTTTTTGTGTCTCTTTGTGGTGGTTTTGCCTCTTTTTTTTTTAATGCCTCCAGAGGCATTTTGTTTTTGGGTTGTCCGTCCCATTCTTGTGAACGAGATATCTCAAAAACACGTGGAGGAAATTTTTTTACTTGGAGGAAAAGATGAAACTTCTGGAGGAATACAATCAGAGAAAGAACAAACTACAAAGTAAATACCAGAAAACATTAAACGACTGTAGGAAGAAGCAACGAAAATGAATTCAGTCAAATCAAAAGTGTCTCTGTCAGGTTCTCCTGGTCACAGAACACTTTTCTCAGGGTGTGTTAGTGTTTTCATTTATCACCATAAATTCAGTCATGTTGCAGTTAAGACAGAGTCAGAGGGACCTTAAGGTTTGGTTTTTTTTACCTTGCATTGGTTGCTGAGGTCTTTTGTGCAGACATGGAGGGATTCCTTAAGTATGAGACAGGTGTGTGTTGTTAGATCATATGGTTGTTTTAAAGTGGTTAATAACACGCAACATTTTCTACATATTACTGTTTTTATTCTTGATGTTATGTATCCGTCATTTATGGCAGATTTTATTGTTGGTCATCTTTTCATCTTAATTTTTTCTGTTTTTATTGTTGTTTATAATTCTTGATAAACATTGCTGCTACTTATTTGTGTTTATGGCCTTTTTATGATTTCATTGCGATTGCTGTTGTTTATTTTTATCCCTTTAGCTCATTAAATATGAACTCAGGGCTTTGCTTTCGAGAGTTTAACGCTCAGTCAGTTTTCCCTGAATAAACAATGTCCTCAGTTCCTCCTTCAAACTTTTCTCTGTCATCACGTCATTGATCTTCTTATCGTTCTATTTAATGCCCTTCACTGCGTCTCACTGTGCGTCAGCTTCTCCTTTCTGATCCCTCCTTCCACTCGTTCTCTCATCTTTCTATCGTCCCGTCACACACTCAGTCACCCACACCCTGATTACTTTGATCTGACACTCACTCCACCTTCCTCTCACACAGTCCCTCCTGCTCCCTGAATCCTTACACTGACTCCTTCCTTTTACCTGCGCTCACACACACCTCTGTGCTATCGCTCCACCTGACTCACATTCTTGTAAATCTACAATCCCTGTCTCCACTCCACCTTTTACCTACACGCCTGCCCATCCCAGAGAACAAACTCAGAGCTCTTACACAGTGTGTACCAAACCAGAATGGAAATGTCTTGGTTAAACACAGCCAAGAGTAATTGCTATACGACAGGTCTGCTGACAGACGGAGGAGTGTTTAACACAGTATATTAACATGTCACACTGACTGCTGGTTTCCTCTGTGCAGGGAGCGATATTCCTCTTCTTTGCAGGCAGGACTGAAGAGATCAAGGGGAACATTGACGAGGTGTGTAAAACTACGGCTGCTAATAATTTCCTGCACATTTAATATTTTAATAGAACATTTTCCCCACAAACTGAGTCACTGTAAGTGATAGTTGAGCTTCATGGGAGCAACTGAAGCATGAACCACTTTTGGTGATACTGATACTGTGTTTTCGCCCCTGAGCTACCAGCGCCCAGCGTTAATGTTTAATACTCAACATACCTCCAACGTTCGATGTTTCATATGATGTACCGTCACTGTTCCTACCAGGCGGTGGCGCTCTTTGAAGACGGCTGCAAGGCCCAGCAGGCGTGGAAGCAGTTCCACCACATGTGCTACTGGGAGCTGATGTGGTGCTTCACCTACAAGCGAGCGTGGAAGATGGCGTACTTCTACGCAGACCTGCTGAGCCAGGAGAGCCGCTGGTCCAAGGTACAGAACACGAGACGGGACGGAGTAGAGAAGAAGAGATGAAGTTTATTTATTTATTTATTTATTTATTTAACAGGGACAGTGCGCGGCTGCTGAGCTGCACCAGAGTTTTCATCTGTAGTCCCTGGACAGGAAGCAGACAATGATTTCTCTGCTAAAAGACACTGTTATATAAAAAACAATTACAAAACAGAACGTATTTATGACACAATGGTTTCAACAACAACAGCAAGACAGCACGACATCAAGTCATAGCAACAATAACAACACAACTATAAACCAGAAAGTTTTGCGAGAAATCTTGACAGGTGCCTGCTGCTGTCACTGAGTCCTATTAATACTGCAATCTGCTCAGCGAGTCACTCTGGCAGTCAGTAATGATGCTCATTACCCATGCCGTTGGAGCCGAGCTGCACCAATAACATCAGTGTATCTGATACAGGCGGGCCTGAGGCGAGCTAAACACATGACGACAGGGCTGCGACTGTTCTGATTGGTCGTAGTGTTATCCAATTGCGTGCAGTGATATTTTCAGATGCATGCTTGGTGCCGCCCCTCGAGTTGGGCCATTTGCATTACTCATAGCCAGATCCTAAATCTTTCTAGATTTGGGTCTGGATTTCCAGGCTAGTGTAATTGTGTGTGTAGAGTGAAAATTGTGGCGCGATGATGTCACCACTCTAACTCTCTCCCATAGACACCCATTATAAAACCTGAAGCGTCAAAACATCATGAAATATAAACTGTGATTTCTTAAAAACTGTAGGAGATATCAAAATGTCCATTTGGTATTTTGAATATTTTTTCTGCGTCAAAGTTTGGCGAATTGGTGTGGCTTCAAAGAGGAAGGATTTTACATTTTACGTTTCTCAACGATCTCGAATCACTTTGAATGCGAAATTTTACGCAGTTTTTTACGAATTTTGTAAAATGCTGAATCCAAATCTCCCGAATTTTACACAGGTTTTGATGTATATTTTGCTGATGTGTTGGCAACGAAAGATTGTGAATAATAAGAATAAATGCGAGGAACAGTAACAGGTTGTGTCTGTGTTGCACAGCAGGCACCCCTAACTACAACATTAACTAAGTGTTTGAGTTCATGTGTGATGGGAACATGATTGGCTTGATTTTAGCTGTGATTTCATCTTAAATTTAAAACCAACAAAGCTGCTGCTGTGTCTGATCTCACCTGGTGCTGAGCTCCAAAAGTTAGTAGCTCTAACAGAGACTGATCCACCAACCTCAGTCGATCTGTGCTGCGCTGCACAGTTCAACTCTGTTGTCCTCCCATTGTCTGAGCGCAGCTGTGTGAACTCTTGCTTTATAAAAGTGTGTGTGGATGTTGTCAAACATCTTGAGACGTCTGTGTGTGTCTCTCTGCCAGGCCATGTATATTTACATGAAAGCTGCTTACCTCAGCATGCTGCCTGAAGACGTGGCCCGGCCGTTTGGGGAGGACGAGGTGGAGCTGTTTAGGTAAACACACACACACACACACACACACACACTCTCTGTAACAGCACCTCTAATTATCTCAGAAACACACAGCTACTGTCCTCAGGCTCATATTGTACTTATATGTCACCATGTGTATTAGAGATGCCCCGATTGTGAAATTTTGGGCTGATAATGTTTTTACGCCTCCGTGCTGGCGATAGCTGCAGCTGATGTCCGTCTGTCTCATTCTTTTGAACACGACGCCCCAAAAACACCTTAAGTGAAGATTTTTTAAAGGTTGAAGGTCAAAGGTCAGTGTGGCATTATCAAGGAAACGATAGGGTCCTCTGACATGATGATGGCGAACTTACTGCGTCCTGTTGTCCTGACAGCATGAAGATCTGTGTTCGTCACAGACGTGCTTTCTGTTGTCCCCAGGATAATTCCTCCTGCATGTACACAGTCAGTCAGAGCCAAACTGGCCGAGGCGCTCTGAGCATGCTCCACAGTTTCCGCCCCGGGCTTTGACCCGGAAGTCCAGTGGCATTAAATGTGTAAGAGAAGAAGAAGCCGGTAACAACATGGAGAAATCTACATCCAGAGCCGTGACTTTTTGGACGGACCAAATGTACAGAGCTGTAAAGTTGTCCACCATGGTAGCAGTTAGCTGCTAGCTAACCGTAGCTAACTTGTTTGTCCATTGTTTGGTCTGTGACGTAATAGGTCAACAGGAAAAAGGTCCAATACTAACAAGCTGAAAGGGGGCATATCTCCACCTATCGTAGAGGAGTCGCACATACTTGGCTCAATAAATGGATTCCCCTCCCGTGCTTGTGTACTGGGACAAGGACAGTAGGCCAGTTAGATGTCCTCGTCCAGCTGGGACTGGAGCTCAAATGTGTCTTTACTATTTTCCTGTGTGTTTAGACAAGTGCCGGCCTTCAAACAGAAGATAGCAGGGAAGTCTCCCCCGACTGAGAAGTTTGCTATCCGGAAAGCCAGACGCTACAAAGCTCACTGCCCGATCAGGCTCCCAGTGCCAGTGCTGGTAATGTTTCACACACACACACACACACACACACACACACACACACACACACACACACACACACACACTGCGCAGCATGACGCAGCCTTCCAACAGTGTTCCCTGTGTCCTTACAGGAGATGATGTACATGTGGAACGGTTTCAGTATGATCAGCAAACGACCAGAGTTGACTGAAGGCATGATGCAGACTCTGGTGGAGGCAGAGCGCACCCTGCTGGAGTCTCCTGGTAATGACACTTCTCCCAAATCATGTTGCAGAACAAACCCCGCTCACCTGAAATATAACCGTACATGAAATAAGCTCACACCTGTCTGCTGATGACGTCCGCTCCCTCCTCCGCAGACAATGAGTATTCAGTGGATGACCGCTGTCTGATCCATCTGCTGAAGGGTCTGTGTTTGAAGAACCAGGGTCACCTCCAGGCTGCTGAGGAATCCTTCGGCAAAGTGTTGTCCAGGTGAGCTGCACTGGATTAATTTTCTGTCCCTGCTTAACAAACTGTTTACCTTCTGTGAGCAGAGGAACACCAGTGTGTGCACTGAGTGCTGTTTTTGACGACATGGAGAAACACTGTCATGTGGAATTAGGACTTTAGATCTTCTGTACCATTTCTTCTGAGCCTGTATGAGGAGGTGTCCAGTTCCAGTTCCAGTCAGCACTTGCACTCTGCGCCGAGGAGCCATTGACCCTGGTGTTAGACCGTCTGCTGTACTTCAGCAGATAAGCTGCCATTACCGTGTAAAAACCGCACTGTAGCTTCGTAGGGAGCACTGGGGATAGGAATGAACTTGTATGTAGATCAGCGCTGTTTCAGTTTTCAGGACGCCTTACTCCACTATTCACTCTTAACTTAAAGTACAGTTACGCCTCTAAAAATGACTCAAGTAAAAGTGAAAATTACAATTTGAAAACTAGGTACTTAAAAAGTTAAAAAGTACCTGTCTGTCTGTCCGTCTATCCCATCCTTGTCAATGCGATATCTCAAAAACACCTTAAGGGAATTTCTTCAAATTTTACACAAATTTGGACTCAATGATGAACTCATTTGATTTTGGTGGCCAAAAGGTCAATGTCACTGTGACGTTTTCCATCTCGTTCTTGTGAATGCGATAGATCAAAAACACCTTTAAATTTGGCACAAACGTTCACTTGAACTCAACAATGAACTGATTATGTTTTGGTCATGGTCAGTGTGACCTTGTATCGTATCATTCATGTGAATGTAATATCTCAAGAACAGCTTGAGGGAATTTCTTTAAATTTGGCACAAACGTCCACTTGGACTGAAGAACAATCTCATTAGAATTTTGTGGTCGAAGGTCAAGGTCACTGGGACCTCAAGTGTTTTTGGCCATGACTCCAGAATTCAAACACTGATTATTCCACAATTTTGCAGAAATGTTTAACAGGATAAAATAATGAAGGTCAAAAGGTCAAAGGTCAGCTTGACTGTGACATCATCACGTTTTAACGTCATATCTCAGGAACAGAAGGGGAGACATTTGCTCAGATACTGAATTGGTGACTCTGATTGTGAAACTGTGCTGATCGTATAGATCTTCTGTGTGTGAAGCATCCATGTTTTCACTGACATGATGGAGACTGTCAGAGACACTGGACTGGTGGGAGGAGTCATACAACCACAGGGTGGGCTGGTGGGCGGAGTCATACAACCACAGGGTGGACTGGTGGGCGGAGTCATACAACCACAGGGTGGTGATTCTAGTCCCATTTTAATGTTTTTAAGGTGTGCGAGCCGGTGCAGAATAATGAAGAACAGGCGTGCTGACATTCAACACAACAGCATGACCTCAAGTGTGATGTTGCGTTCACACTACAGCTTTACAAGCGTCATTTATTACTTAACGTAATAAGCCACAACAGATTGTAATTTGACTGTTTATTTAGGCAAGGCGACTTTATTTATCTAACACATTTCATACCCAAAGGCAACGGGTCAGATTCATTGTAGTCCAGTCACAAAGCCTCAAATGGCTGAACAAATAAAAAATTAAATTCAGTTTCAATGTCAGTTTCATTTATAAAGTCCAATACCACAAATCACAGTCTGGCTCATACGACATCTCTCTGTCCTTGGACCCTCACAGTGGATAAGGAAAAACTCCATCCATCCATTTTCAACTGCTTATCCGAAGCCCCGAGGTGTTCCCAGGCCAGATGAGATATATAATCCCTCCAGTGTGTTCTGGGTCTGCCCCGGGGCCTCCTACCAGTGGGACGTGCCTGGGACACCTCTAACAGGAGGCGCCCAGGAGGATCCCGATCAGATGTTGAACCAAGTTTTCAACCACTTACACGGCAAGAAAATCAGGTTTTCGAGACCAGTTGCCATTGAAAATTCATTTTCTATCAAAATTACTTCACAACCACAACTAAACAGATTAACATTTTTCATTACAGTAGTTTATGAGCGTGTCCACGTGGTACAAAAAAGTATTTCTCTTGTCATCCGTCTTTTCCGCCGTGTTTACTGAGGTAAATGTTTTTATCAACGTGTGATCAATCATTGTAGGTGAAGTAGTGACGTCTAGTGTTCAAATTAAGAAGTGCAATGCTGGTATTAGCCGAGCTGTTTAAGATGGCCGCAGCAGGCTGTGAAATTTACATACAGTGCAATTTATTAGAAACACGCTCAAGCCGTGCTGTAATTTATTTTTAAAAAAGAGGGCAGCTGGCCTTAGTTTGGCCACCTCCAGTATAGTGTCTGAAACTGAATTTATGAATGCACAGATTGATTAATCTGCCAGTTGTCACCAAGGTCTAAACAGCAAATTATTAAGGGTTTAATGAAAATGCATGTCTTTTTCCATAGTTGTGCTGTGGTTAAACGTGGACCCCAATGACTTAGATCAATTACGAATTTACTCTGTTTTTGGATCCTTTGTTCACTGAGAGAAAAACAAAGTGTCCTCCATGAATTCAAGGCGCCACGGGGCGAGTGACTGATATACAGATCATCACTTTGTTGGTGAAGTGTTCCTTTAAGAAAACGTCAACAGGCAGCTCTTCACTGGCTGTATTGACAATGTCGTGTTTGCTTAGGAATTATAAATTCGTCTAAACTCACCCACCAAGTCACAGAGTGAATATTTACTCAGCAACCCGGGATGACATTAGCTCCTGTTGAAATCATACTGACATTAACTGAAATGACTCGGGAGGAAGTCAGGCAGATCTTGTGAGAAACATTTCGAAAGCAGGTCACCTACCTGCACAGACAAACAGAACTCTGGTAGAGTATCACAGGGTGTTGACTTACGCCATGACTCGAGTGTGACTGCATGTGACAGATAATTCTCCATCTTTGTTTGTGTGTGTGTGTGTGCTCAGTGAAAAGAAGATCAAGTTTGATCACTACCTGGTGCCGAACTCTCTGGTGGAGCTCAGTCTGCTCTACATAGACCAAGGCAGGAGGGACGACGCTGTTAAACTGCTGCACAAGGCCAAGTAAGTTCCTCCTGTACAGCAGCTTCACTGGTGCATACGACAGCAGAGACACACTCACGTCCTGCCACAGAGATCCAGGAAGATGAATGTGTCATTTCCATTCTCGTGTCCACAGAATATAACTCATGTAATACAGAAATGAAATGTTGAATGTAGGTAAACCTGCAGCCTGTAATATAAAACATTAACAACACCTAATGTGCACATTAGCTCTGGTTGAGGGTGAGAGGCTGTCAGCAGATAAACAGAGATCTGTGTGGGTACATGAGACCCTAAAGAAGAGGCTGGATCATGGGGAGAACCACCAGTTGGTCCAGGAGCTTCTCCTCCATCATGGACGTTTACAGGCAGGTTTCAGGATGACTCAGGGGCAGTTTGACAACCTATAGCTCTGGGTATCCAGCAACCACTACCACCAGTTTCTCCTCCATTGTTGACCAACTGTAAACTTGTTGTCGTGACCACCACAGAAGCCCCGCCTCTCAGATCATCCAGCTGAACAATGCTGAACAGCAGAGCTCTGTGGGTTGACCTCCATCTTGTATCCGTTTGTATCTCCAAGATAACGTCAAGTGATAACGTAAAGCTGTTTTCAGGTTGTCCGTCTGTCCCAGTCTCATTCTCATGAACACGATATTTCAAAGAGGTAATTTCTACAAATTTGGCACAAACGTCCACTGTTAGTGAAAGATGAACTCATTATGTTGTGTTGACACCAAACACAATGCGAGTGTTTGTGCACTAAAATATGTCGTGTTGACTTGAATCGATGAATGAACTTCATTCATTCACATTTATTGTTTTATGTGTTGAACTCATGAATGAACTGTTTGAAATGTGGTGGTGGAAGGTCAAAGGTTACTGAATTCATACGGTATGACACAACTTCACACAAATATCTAATAGAATTAAATGATGACGTGATGATACAGACGATACACAAACAAGGTCACCTTCACTGTGACATCATCATGTTTTAACGTCATATATCGGAACAGAAGACATTTGGACAGATAGTGAATTTGTGACTCTAATCTTGAAACTGTGCTGAAGTTGAGCAATATTCAAACTTTTTTTTCATCTATATCACTTATTATATTTATTTACTGCAGTTAGAATCATTTCACCAACAAAGTCTTTATTACAGGACTGTTTGAACAGGATTCTCTCTGCAGTGTGTTGGTGGTTGTGTCTCTGGTTGCTCAGTGTAAAGCCGCTACATGAACACTAGAGGTCGCTGTCTGCCTGTTACAGACTGAAGATATGAAAGGCTTTATCAACCTAAACCTTATCCGCTCGCTGGGGATAAAGATACTTCAAGATTATTTTCATACTAAAGTGCTGATGACAAACACTGTATTTACTGCACACCTTGAGCATCAGTCCCTCTTTAATGTCCTCACTGCTTCCATTCACAGACACAACTACAAAGAATACTCGATGGAGTCTCGCACACAGTTCAGGGTGCACGCTGCTCTGGCCAAACTCAAGGCTGACCCTGGAGACGAGGAGGACACTCACATGTAGGAGGACATTTCCAAACACTGGACTGTGTTTCCTCGACGGTCACGGCTGTTTTAGCTCCGTACCCAGTGTTTTTTAACCTATATCCATTTTTACAAAGTGAGTGCCGGGTGTTTTATCACTGTGTTCATGTCCACACTGACATGTCGCTGGACAAAGGGTCTCACCTGTTTTACAGCAGCCTGTGCTTCCCAGACGAGGGACAGTGTACATACGGTAGATGATTTATTTCATGGACACTGTTTTTATTGTTTACACTGAAAATTAAAGAACACTTCATTTTAATCAACAGCTGATTGAAAGCCACTATAAATATCTAATGTTGTGATTTATTGAAATGTATAGTGATGACTTTGTTTTATTGTACTGGAGGACATGATTATTAGATAATTAAGTAACTTTGGAATGAGAGTTGAATAAAGTCTTCAGATGTTTCTGGTATTTTACGGAGGAGGATTAGGGCCACATTAAAAAATTTTTTTGGAATAAAGTTATAATAATGTGAGAATAAAGTCAAAATATATCCTACTATTTCAAGAATTTTTTTTTAAATGTTACAAGAATAAAGTAGTAATTTCACAAGAAAAGTTAATATTATGTGATTAAAATCATAAATCTTCAAGGAGAAATTTGCCAGGGATTTTCTGGCATAATTTTTTCATGTATATTTACAAGTTAAATCTTACGATTACAATTTTTTCTTGTAAAATCACGACTAATTCTCGTAATGACTTTTTTCTCATAATAGTTTGACTTCATTCTCATTAAATTACAACTTCATTCTCATATCAACTTTTTTTCTTGAAAATACGACTTTACTCTCACATTCTGACTTTTTCTCAAAATATGACTGTGCTATTTAAATTACAACTTTATTATTGTGTCTTTTTTTCTCAAGATAGTATGCCTTTGTTCTCCTTTAATTCAAACTTTTTCTGTAAATGTCTTTAATCTCATTAAATTATGACTTTATTCTCTTCAAATTACAACTTAATTCTTATTGTAATAATACTATTTTCTCAAAACTACAACGTAACTCACATTCCAACTTTTTCTCAAAATAGTGTCTTTATTCCCATTCACTTTTGACTTTTTTGAGTAGTATGATTTTATTCTCATAAATTACAACTTTATTTTCAGAGTATTACAATTTTTCTCAAAAACACGACTTTTATGACCTTTCTTGAAACGGTACGACTTAATTCTTGTAAAATTACAATTTTGTCACGTTTCAACTTTTCCTCGACATAGTATGTCTTTATTCTCATTAAATTGACTTTTTTCATTATAGTATGACTTTATTCTATTAAATTACTTATTTATTCTTATAATATTCCTTTTTTTCCTCTAAATTACTACTTGACTCACAATATTAACTTTCTCGAAAATTTTCTCATTTTATTTCGACTTTTTTCTTAAATACAATTTTGCTCTCACATCACAAACTTTTTAAAATATTTTTTTTTAAAAGATATTTTTTAGGGCACTTCTTGCCTTTGACAGGATAGTGAAGTGTGGGGTGAGGGGGAAGAGAGAGAGGGAGAGACATGCAGCAAAGGGCCTCAGGCTGGAGTCAAACCCTTTAAAATAGTTTGACTTTATTCTCATAATATTGACTTTTTTCCTCTGAAATACCACATTAGTCACAAAATTACTTTATTCTCGTAATGAGTTTTTTTCTCCAAATAGTATGACTTTATTTTCATTATATTACAACTTTTTTTTATAGTGACTTCTAGAATAATGTCTTTTTCTAATACATTTTTTAATGTAGCACTAATCCTCCTCTGTAGTATTTCACACACAACTGCATAAAAACAATTAATGCCAAAGTTCTAAAACCTAATTTAATTTTTGAAGACATTTCGGACCCAAAGTCAGGAGCCAGCAGAGTCGTGCATACGAGCATGGTGCACCGCCGCTGACACACACTGAAGAGGTGAAACAACTGTTTACTGCTGTTTTAATCTCACTTCTTGGTCAAGTTTCAGTGTTCAGGCACATCTGGATCAGTGCACTCACCTTCCAAACACTTCTGAATGTATGAAAATTATTTTTGCACAAATAAATTCAACACACGAACGTCTGTTTTGTCTTGATTTTACTAAATGAGCATCATTCTGCAGTTTGTCATCTTGTAATATTCATCTTCTTCCCTTAAGAATATTTTAGACAAAATGTAGTTTATAAAGACATTAATTTATTTCAGGTTATTTTTTACAGAAGAAAAAAATCATGGATGGTGTTTTCTTTAAAGGGAACACGAGACAACACAAACAGGAACTGTAACTTAGAAACTCTTAAATGTCCGACTGAGCTGCAGCACACCGTCCATCTCATTCAACACAGTTCGACCGAGGCCCGGCAGATAGTTCTGTCTGAAATGACTCGGTCCAAGACTACGAGGAGGCAGCAGGAGGTGTGACGGGGGGTGCCGCCGATACCTGCTCCTCTCTCTGTCTGCGTTTCAGGAGTTTCTTCTTCCTCTTGTCTTCCTTTTCCATTTCAGCAATCATTTCCAGGAACCTGGGGCTGCGGGGGTCCACGTTGTAGCCAAAACGCTCTCTGGCCTCGACCAGCAACCTTGTACGGCGAGCTTTCTCCGCCTTGAGCTTGAGCTTGGCTTCACGCTTCTCTTTGCGCCAGTCAGCTATCATCTTGGGCATTTTGGCCATGTTAGCTGCTATGAGCTTCTCCCTGCGATGGAAATGGAAAAGATTAGTTTAACAGATGTTCATGTGGTGCATGATGCATAGCTGCACAATGCTCGCTTGGTTCAGATTATGTCTCCACAACTATGAGACGGATTGCTGTGACATTTGGTACGGTTCATGTTCCTCGCACGATGAATTGTAATAACTCAGATCATGATCTGGTCTCTTCCTCGTGTTTTTATTTGGATCTCTTTCGGCCCAGGACAAGTCTGTCCGTCCATATTCCACAGCCTGTACTAAAATGACAGCACACACGCATACACATCGATACCTGTTATTTATTTGGGACCATGCACATTAAAGCTGCGGTAGGAAGTTTTGTTTTGATGCCACTGGATAAATTTCTCATAATAAACTTTGAGCATATTGTAATTCAAGTGGTCTGATGGAAAACTGGACTTCTGCACCTCCTCTTGGCTCTGTTTTCCAGTTTTAGAAAATCTATCCAGAGACGAGAGACTTTGGCCAATCACGGTCATTTCAGAGAGAGGGCGTTCCTATTGGCTGTTCTACAAATGCAGATGTGTGTGCACATCCTGTCAGACGGTCAAAACCTGATTCAATGGCGGAGAATCCTGAAGAGAAAGTTGCTACTCCAGCATTGGCAGCAACTGCCGACTCAGTTCACGTTTATGTAGCTAACGTTAGCTCAAGCCTCAAATGGTAGCGTGTCCTCCGCCTCACTCCCCGCCGCTACAGACTACCTGACTGGGAGGTGAGTGGGCAGCAGCTCCAGTTAGCGGCCACAGCAACTGAACTCGGCCCTGGGGGACCGGACCACCCCGACATCCCAAACTTTGATCGCTGATCAGCAAACTTTCTGTTGCTGCTGTTACACTGGTTTGACCCGGCACTGCTGCTGTTGGCCACCAGCCTGCTGTGACATCCAACTCGGGCTGAATTTGAGCCATTATAGCTGCTGATCGTAGCTCCATTTTCAGAGCTGCTACCCGTTCTCCCAGTGAAGCAGTCCACAGGGCGGGGAGCAAGGCGGAGAGACTGTGAGGTGTCCAGCAGCTTCTTGTTTCATTTGTGCTCTGATAAACAGAGATAGAGCTCTACAATGAAAACAGATTAAATAAACCAGTGTATAAGAAACACTGGGCTACTGTATGAAACGTGTGCAGATGCCTGTGGTCGTCTAGTGGGAGGGGCTTAGGACAGAGAGGAGAGCTGCAGGAAGGTATTTGGCTTTTTCCGCTTTTCCAGATTTCTGCCAACAATAAATCAACTGCCTCTTGTTTGTGAAGGTTTGCTGCTTTCTCTCTGTTTTACGTGAGCGGGGCCTCGAATTGTTGACTAGTGAAAATAACACATTTGAAAGCACCTTGAATGCTGAGACAGACATTTGACATTTTATAGACCAACCGGTTAAAAAGAAACTTTTGAGAAATTAAGAGAAACATACTTGGAGGATTGATCAATGATGACAACAGTTAGGTGCAGCCCTACACACACACACACACACACACACACAGACATAGTACACCCATACTGACGGTGCAATAATTAGGAATGTGTGTAATTATTCAAATAAGCGATTAAACATTGCTTCCCTTGCTAGTCGGTACCAGAAATACTAGACAGTTAAACTTTTTTTCATGGACAAAATATCAAAAAAAATTCTGCGACTTTTCAAGGACCCCTCATAATTTATCCTCTTGCCCCACTAGCCGGGTGTTTTTCAAATATATCAAACACTCAAACTCTATTCAAACAAATTTTCAGTGAGCTGACATAGCTGAAGGAAGAGACTGAGAGAAAATGGGGAGAAAATGAAGAAACGTACGTGATGGTAAACAAAAAGTTGTCACACACAGACGCATATTAAAGCGTAACATCAACAGCTACAGATAATAATTATTTGGAAGGTTATCCATGGAGGATTACGGTCACACTTTCATTACACACAACGATGTTATCCAGGCCTAGAACATGTAACTACGTCTCCAGGTTTTCCAGGGCCGTGGAACTTTGTAGTTTGTTTTAATTAAATTTTGACTGTTTCCTGAAATTTTTCTTGCTTTTTGTCGTCTAATCGAGGTTTCAATTTCTGTTAAACGTCAGGGAACTTATTTGTTTTGAACATTCCTTGCAGTATGTTGACAGCATCTTACTATATTAAAGGTGCTTCTCAGTTGCATGATGGGGAATGTAGGATCCAGCCTTCTTGGAGCCTGATCCCTACTGCAGTCTGAGAGGACTTGTTTCATCTCTCTTGTGAGTTCAAGTGGTTTTATTCATTTTTTTGCCATTTTTCTGTCGTTAATTACAGACGTACAAACAAGTTAATGCCATAACAGCAGTAGAATGATTTTGTACGCTGGCGAGGGCCACGGCTGGAGGCGTTATGACTTCTGGTTTTCAGGGAATTTCCCCAACTTTGGCACAAACACTTGGACTCGCGAATGAACTGATTGGAATATGGTGGCCGAAGGTCACTGTGACCGCACTCTGAATTCATACAGTCATTATGACACTTCACACACGTCTAATAGGATAAAATAATGAAGTGCTGATATTTTATAGCTAATAGGTCAAAGGTCAAGTTCACTGTGACATAACATTCTACATTCTTCTGGATACTGAACTGGTGGCGTTGATCTTTGGTGTCCACCTTTGACCTGTGCTGATTGTATAAATCTGTGCCGTGAACACAAAGTGTAAGATCAATTAATTGATTTTCCATTGCCTCATTTATTAGTCATAAGTATTGATTATTAGTGATTATTATCACAGAAGCTGATGGAGCTGTTGTGGCAGTTGCCTGGCTGACTGAGTAGTCCTACTTGATGCAGTAACGTTACCCCACTAGGTATTTTTACCTAAGTAAAAGATCAGAGTACTTGTAAACAGGAGGTAACACATCCTGACAGTTATATTTATGCTAGCACAGAGCTACACTGAGAGTCAACAGAGCTGCGGTCAGGCTAAGCAGCTGTCCGATAATGGACGCACTGCCGTTAGCTACGTTAGCATGTCTCACCTCTCCAGACGCTTCTTGGTCTCCTCCTTCTCCCTGACCTCGATCTTCTTCAGCATCACGTCTAGCGGAGGCTGCCACTGCTTCTCCTCCGCGATGATCTTGTCCAGCTCCTCGTCGCTGGGCCACAGAGAGGCAGGATCGATGCCCGACGCCGAGCCGTACCGACCGAACAGCTTCCTGTCGTACCGGGCCGACTTCTGCCACTCCGGTGTCTTCTGACTGTCCTTGTCCGGGATGTACGGATCACGGAGGTTGAGCTTTAACGGCCTGGGGTTATAGGACGCTGTCTGCAGCAGAGAGGACGCGGAGAGTGCAGGTTTTGAACATGAGAGTCCCTTAAAAGTCCGACATAACATTGCCGTCCTGCAGCATAGCATGGACGCCGCCATTTTTCTCCCTCAACAAGAAGGACCCCGCAGAGGAGGCAGAGGTGACCGCCGCAGCGCCTGCTCGTCACGGCAGGTGAGTCCATGTGCTCTCAAATGTTTGTTACACAATAAAACATCACACTTCAGTCACACGCAGTATTTTAATACCAAAAGTTGACTAAAAATGCTTTTAATAAAACACAGGAGATATTTAAAGTGAGTGTATGACGTGAAAGAAAATCAAAAGGACGACAGTGATGAAACAACCCATCAGCTGATCCACAGAAAAGTATTTTTAATTATTAATATACTGTTTTATCCGTTGTTGAGCTATAATGGCAACCATTCTGTATTTCCAGCTTCCTCAAAAGTGTCGTTTGCGTCTTTTCTCATTTCTTACATCAATTTAAATTGAATTTCCTGGACTGTTCAAAGAAACAAGCAATTTGAAGACTTTGCTTCGACGTCTGAGGAATTGTTTTGAACAGTTTTCATTGTTTATGACATTTTAAGTGGTGGAATCAGTAGTTTACTTTATTTGACATGGACACCATAGTCACATTGTAACACCTGTGCACAGTATGAGTTTTTTTAAAGTTGAATAGAAAAAGAAAATGAAGTACACCACAAATACATGTACAGCGTGCAGGTGTGTCTACAGAGGTATTAGGTGGGAGATTTAACACCTCTAAAAAACACTGAAATTGTGCTGCATTTAATTCAGTTTATGAGGTTTTGCGTAATGCAATTTGGCATTTAATTAGGCCTGTTTATTAAAAAAAAAAAAAAGAAATAAAATAGCTTTTAGAAGGTTTTTTTGGTTGGATGTCTCAAATAAAGTCTGTGTATCACACAAGCCGGAGAGACTTCCAAATTTGGTTCTACGACATAAAATACCCCACTCGTGAATTTTGAAACTTCTAGGTGTCTCATCAAAGGCTGTTGCTGACGGGGCTGAATGAGACTACAGAACGTCATCACGCTGAACACGGCTTTACAGCCTTGTGGTGGCGATTTTAAAGTTGTGACCAAAGTTTAAGCCATTTATTGTTTTACTTCCGGCGACTACATTCACGCTTCAAAAAGTTTGTCTTGGCCTTTTTGTTGAGGGAACCAGGGCAAAGAGAACTTCTGTGTTGGCCTAGAAAACAACATCATCCCTGCAGCCCTCTACTGGAGTCCACAAACCAATGGGTGATGTCACAGCGGCTGCATCCATCACAGGCTATGGGCAAAGAAGATGGAGAACTTTACAGTTTTTAAGGTGGTCAGATGTGGGACGAATCCAGCACGGTCTCACTCTGAAGTCGTAATAAGATTCTAAAGCCACACCCTGTTCTTTCTTTCCAAACCCAACCACATGCGTTTGTTGTGAAGGTAACATGAACGTAAATTCACAGTGTTGTGCCAACGTAGTGCTTTTATTTTGAAAGAGACTGTATGCAAACTGTACATTTCCTGTGAAAACAGAAGTGTATTTTGAAAACAGACAATGCATGTAACAGGCTGAAGTTGACACGGTGTCCCAGAACGTCAACAACCAACACACCCAGGGTACCTTGGACGCCATATGTGGACGTGGAAAGTCCATGATCAAACGTGGACATGTGACGAGGTCACAGTGAGGATGAGGATGACAAATCTTTAAGGCTTTGTAACGAAAATCCTTTTCTCCGTGTGGTCACTTTTTACAGTGTTTCATAAGAAGTGATTGTTTTTACGTTTGGTTGTACTGGAAAATTGAACCCTGCTCAGAGGCACTCTCAGTGACTTTCAGGAGTTAACGTCAGCGTGGATGTTTTTCAGTGAACGTCCCCGTTGACTTGGAGGTAGTTGTGAGCAGGTGGGCCGTGGCCAGAGCACCAGAGCGAGGAGGGGAGCTGAGACTCTTTAACACCTCCTTTGAACATTTAAGGGCCACTGGGCAGGGAAATAAACCTCCTTTGAAAGAGAGGATCTTTGTTTTAAACCTCCTTAGCTCCACCTCCTCCTTCCTCTTTTAGCAGCCTCCACCCTCCCTCAACTTTTAGATTTGATTTCTTTTCAAGAAGCGGAGATAGAACAAATGGGGTTGCTCTGGAGTGCAGCACTTACAGAGACAGATGTCATCGCTTTTGTGTCGTGGGAGCGCGCAGAGCTCTCCATCGTCATTAAAGATTTAGGGTTCCCATGGCAGGGGTAGCACTCGGCTGGAGGTGGGGGTGGGCATGACGGAGGCTTAATTTGGCTTAGGAGCGATCTGGTGCCAAGCCCGGGGCTTTAGGGATCACATCAACGTCAGTCACAGGCAAATAGGCTTGTTAGCAGTTAGACGATAAGGGGATGGTGGCAAGATGACAGGTCTATTTCTGAGTGAGTGTGTGAGTAGGAGGGATGGGTGGTGTATTAATACATGTTTAGGGAAGTTGTGTTGCCTTGAACGTACTCACCTGAGTTATTACTCCACTACCTCTTTAATCTGCATCTGCTCCTACACATGCATTTAATTTGTACAGAGCCGTATATTTGTAGCGAAGCAATGAGAGGCTGCAGTGGTACAGAGAAGATTTAGATTCTCCAAGTGGAACAAGCACAAGTCACACGTTGACCTTCATTGTTAGTCAGATGTGCAAGACCATATCTGGTCTCTTAAAGGCACAGTTTATCTCCAAAACAAAATACATATGTTATCTCTTACCTGTATGCTGTTTATCAGTCTGCAGTAGTGAGTTCCTGAGTGTTGGAGATATCAGCTGTAGAGATGTCTGCCTACTCTCCAATATAATGGAACTAGATGGCACTCAGCTTGGCACGTTTCCTTTCCTGAAATCATGACTACACCTCTCAACCGTGTCACTGCGCAGAAGGAAACGTGCATCTACTCATGGCCGAGAAGCTCGCAAGATATAAACACTGATGGCGTCCTGCTCGGCTGAGCTCTAGCATTAGCTAGCTCAGTGGTGCTACGTGAGCTAGCAGTAAATGCACGAATGCAGGCATCTCTGCGGCTGGTGGAGCTGCTGAATGGATCTGTGGAGTTTGTTAGTTGCAGCGGTGGCTGTTAGCAGCTAGCTCCGCTCGCAGCCTTCACAGCTTCACCCCGCAGGACTCCACTCAGTCCGGACTGGAGCAGGTTTGTGGGTTGATGGTGTTTGACAGGCAGGTAGGAGGCTCAGTTATCTGTGAGTGTAGCTGTGCTGTAAGTAAACAGGCTGAACTCAGATCAGTTTTCTCTGACAGAGATGAAAGTTTAGTTTGAATCAGCAACTCTGTGAGAGGACACCAGTTTAAACCTCCAGACTAACATGTTGCACATGAAGAAACAAGTTATGTTTCTGCTTCTTAACAGTCACGTGGATAATTCAGAGTTTACAATGAACCTGGGGACAAATCCTAGTTGGCTCACAATAGTTATTTGTTGAGAGCATAAATAGAGAGTGTGTGCTCGTGAATCAGCCCTTAAACCCGTCACACACTGCTGGAGACACGACACACACATTATCTTATACAACCCGTCACCTTGAGTCTGAGTTATGATCCATGAATCAGCCTCACTGGATTAGTTTAAAGATAAAATACCTATAGAAACAAAATGAGTAAGAACTGACAAAAACATTTTGAATTTTTGTCGACTAAAACGACTATGAAGGATAAAAATGACCAAAATGTGGCTAAAACTAACAAACATTTTCATGTCAAGACTAAATCTGACATGGCTGTATTTTAGATTTTGGGGTGAACTGTCCCTTTAAAGACAGACCTCTCAGAAGAGATTTTTCAGGGCTGAGCTGAAGCTGAACTCGAGCACATGTTGGCAAACAGACACTCAGGTGCACAGTTCAGGTGCTTACCCTTTAAGAACAGAGCTTTAGAAGCACAGCTCAGTGTGTTCGAGCCCCTGAGTATCCGTGGAGGTTCACGCTCACCAGAGACACTTCTGCTGACTTGGATTTGCTGAGGTTTAATCACCAGGTCTGTTTGTTTTGGAGAGGAAGAGACCTTTGTGGATAATTCATTGTTCAGGAGATAAAAACCTTCTGAACAGATGAACTGAAGGAAAAGTTTCAGCCGCCTGCAGTCTGCAGTCGTCACCACTAGATGCCACTAGATCGTACACACTGTTCCTTTAACCTGTACCCATCGAGGGGTTTTATTTGTAATGATAGTCTAAACATGATAATAATAATAATTGAGATAATACCAGTGAAAATACTCTCTTGCTGTCACACCAATCAAACTCACACACACACACCCGTGCAGAGCGCCAGGGTTTTTGGTGTTGTCTTTCCTATGAAGCAGTTTGCCAAGCCACTGTTACTGTTTGTTGACACAAAGAAGAAATCATAATAAATGGAGTCTAAATGAACCACTCTTTTGTTGGCCTTAAACAATGACAGGGTTTTACTCAGAATTTTGGCACCAAGAATTAGATTTGTCAGCATTTCCCCAGAACAAGGGATGAGGACAAAATCCAAATAAAAGAGAGCTGAGCCCCAAAATATCTCCATTTCCTGGTAATGACAGAACACTGTGGCTTCACTGCAAAGAGAAAAAAAGGACAAAGCAAAGCCTCCTCGGTAAGACGAGTCCCCACAGCGCCGGTGATAAATTACAGCTTTCCGCAGGAACTTCGCAGAGAAATTAATAATCCAATGTTGTCCTTGGCAACATGGATATAAATTTAGATAAACGTGTAAACTTTGCACGTCTGCGTGGCGTTACTGATTTCTCTGCGTGATTACAAAAAGGCCGTCGTGGTCACAACAAAGCAATGTGTAGTCATGTGCAGATATTTTTTTACTGGAGCGTAAGTCATGGCTGTGATCGCTCTCTGCAGGCTGCTTTTTAAACACCCCGACCGCCCCCCCAACTAATGTTAAACTTGGACGTAGCCCAATTCAGAACTGCCAGCGTAAGCGGTCTTATGAAGGGGGCCGGGGCGGTGGAGGAGGAGGAGGAGGAGGAGGAGGAGGAGGTGGAGGGCTGATGTGTGTGCGTGAAAAGCGGAGGGCAGAGGAGGATGGTGAGCTTTCAGTGGGGAGCAGCAGAGTATTTTACGGTAATGGATGTACCACATGGAGATCCAGCTAGTGATGCGTTTGGAGCGCGACGGGGGGGGAGGGGTGGGCGGGGAGGTGTCTCAGTGCCCTGCTGCATTCTCCACTGAGTCTGTGGAAAAAAATGCAGGGGTGGCTGTGGCTCTCTGAAAGCTTCATCCACCTGGGCGGAGGGGTGATGGAGGGCAGCGCTGCAGTGTAACCACCAGAGAGCTTTTATTTCTGCTCACTTTGCAGCAAAGAGTGCAGTAAAAATGGCGAGCTGGGACTCCCCCGGACTCCCCGTCGCATCTCCTGCCACATAATGGCTGTAACATTTTAGCTAAATTATCCTGCATCACAAATCTTTATACCTCACGTTCATGTAAACACCTGAAGAGAAGCACATTCCTATAAACACACTGCGTTTACATAAGGATTTGGCATTTGTTCCAGGTCTGTAATGGCAGCGCATTCCCGCGGTAGTAAACAACTGTGCCACACTCTGCCCCTGATACATTAAGATTTTTTTTCCTAATGATGAAACGGCCTTGGGAATTGAACAGATTGTGGTTTACGACAGATTTGTAAACAACGACAACATCTCCAAAATGTTTAGTTATGATGGAGATGATAGTTTCTCCTTTCTCTTTGGGAGTCGTCAGGCCTGCACAGCCCAGCCCAGGGTCCTAATGAGATGATGAATGGGAGCATACGGAGTGATGGAGCCTCTCAATCCACCAGCGACTGCTAATTTAAGGGGAGATTCATCAAACGCGGGCCTGCACTCAGATGCACCTTCATAAAGCATGTGCCGGGGTCCAGTGAAGATGAATGGAGGTAATTATCAGCTCTACCTGTTCACAGCCGTCCTCCTCTTCTCTGCCGCTTCCTGGGGTTCCAGGGCTCCTAATCTGTCTGCGTGAAGAGCTGATGCTTAAATCAAATTCCTCTCTTTAGTGATAGGATCTCAATCGAGTCTGAAGTGAGAGATTATTCCATATTATACTAATGCACCGGTATTGTTGCTCTCGTCTGACACAAAACGCCTGAGTGCCTCGCTGAATGTCTCATTCTGCACGTTGGCACCAAACAATCTAATCACTCGGCTTTCTCCACCACTGTCGGACTGTAAGTGCTACCTCTATCACTTGGTCAACAGAGCTATTACTGTTTGCACTTCCAGTTGGCATTGTCGTAAAATGTCATTGGTTGCTATGAGATCTGCTGCCAGGAGCACTGGATGTGCCTTCCTGTCGCCAGTTTACCTCTGACAGAGCAGTTAGGGGTGATGTGACGGAAACCTTCACAGTGCTGGAGTTTCATTTCCTTGTTGGCACAGTCAAAGCCAGCTTCAGAGATTTCCACCTCACCGAGTGAAACAGAGACGCTCTTGGCACAGTGACGCTCCTCCAGACTCACCAGAAGCTGCAGGGTCTGAGGACAAAAGTGACCGTTTGCTAAACCCCTCCCCTCAACAACGCTGGTCACTGTTACTAGGCACACACGGGCAGGTTTGGAATTTGAAGCTGTGTGCACGAGGCTGTAGTGTAATGAAATTGTTAACAGTAATCTGCTGTTGATAACCTTCCAGGTGATGAAACATAACAGCAAATTAATTTTATTTTGTTTACCATCATGTACGTTTCTTTATTTCCTCCTGCGCTCCATCTCTCCCTCCGTGTTTTCCATCTCGCTGGAATTATGTTTCAAAAAAGTTAGAATCTATAATGATTATTTACTTGTGTAGCACTGATCTAAACAAGGTGTTGTTGCTTCAGAGATGGTCTTCTGCACACCTTGGTTGGAACCAGTGCTTATTTGACTTCCTGTTGCCTTTCTATCATCTTGAACCAGTCTGGCCATTCTCCTCTGACCTCTGGCATCAACAAGGCATTTTGGCTCACTGGATATTTTCTCTTTTTGGGACCATCCTCTGTAAACCCTAGAGATGGTTGTGCTGAACATCCCAGTAAATACTCAGACCAGCCCGTCTGGCACCAACAACCATGTTAACCACGTTCAAAGTCACTTCAATCACCTTTCTTCATCATTCTGATGCTGCGTTTGACCTTCAGCAGCTCGTCTTCACCATGTCTACATGACTAAATGTTAATGAGCTGCTGTCACCTGGTTGCGTTAACGAGCAGTTGCACAGGTGTACCTAATAAAGTGGCCAGTGAGATTTTACCATATCATGCAGATGTAAAACCCAGCAAACACCCAAGTTACTTGCGTAACACTGAGTGTAACATACTCTCTATGGAAAACATGAACAGGTTTGTGAGCTAAACAACCAAATGAAATTAAAAGTGTGATTATTTCCAGCCTTCAATCGTCTGCTGAAGATGCTGACTTTTTTCTTTTTGTTTAACGTAGCTTTAGCCTCAGTCTTTTATGTAGCAGTCAGCTGCATATTTAGGACCTTTTTACAGGGTTCTTGTTTTGAAAAGAGTCATAAAGTTGAATTACTGAAAGAAACAAAGTTCAAGCTGCTGCCTGATTTAACCTGGAACACGACGATCCGGACACATGGGACTCACATGATGTTTTCTAACTTCTCTTCCCAACATTGTAACCTTACAGAGCAGCCAGACTGAATTAGTGTCACAGTACAAGTATCTAGGTGTTTTTTATGTCAGAAACAAATCCTGCCTTTTCTGTGTTGCCAGGAAATATTTGGTTGAGGTTACGTTCCTTCCCTTAACTTGACTTCGGTGATCTGCAGTACATGCAGGCCTCTGGGTACGGTGCACCGCAGCACTCAGCGGTTTGTCACAGGCTGCAAAGCTCCACTTATCTCTGCAGCCTGTACGCCAGCGGCCTTCATCGGCCCTGCACAGACTCACTGGTACATATGTATTTATAAGTCCATCCTCGGTCTGCTCCCCTCTTGTGTCTGTGGGTTTATTATGTATAGCGTTATGGTTTGTGCTCAGATGACACCCTCTTACTGTCCGTCCCTCAGGTTCACACTGAGACAGGCCTTTATGTTGTGTGGCCCCGCAGCCTGGAGCCACTGGCGGACAGATTTGCAGCTACAGAGTCGGATTTAAAAACGTGAAGAGCTTGGACGCTAATTCAACTGGATTTTTTAACTGCTTCCTCCTGTCTGTCTCCTGGCGTCTGATTCTGTGAGCTGACATTGTGTGTTTTCATGTTTGCCTGCGTGTTGTTGGAGACACTGTGTTGCTGCTAACTTGGCCTTGAAAAAGAGATGTTGTAATCTCAGCGGGACTCAGCAGTTAAATAAAGGTTTGATTAATAATAATCCAGATGTTGTGTTGTAGCTGTGCAGTCCCTCGAGCCCTGACCGCAGGGTGCTGAGTCACTGCGTGTTCAGATAGACACACACACACAGGTACACACACATGCACACAGCTATACGCCCCTCATTTTGGAGATTTTGGGATGGGGGACTCTGCAGTACAGAGGGAGGGAGGGAGGGGAGGAGGGGGGATGCATGTGGCACCAGCCTGGCGCAGACATCGTTCCCGTTGCTCCCTTAGCTACGCCGGCGCCATCTGTCATCTGCGTGAACATCTGCAAACCCAAGGTGCCCTTGTCACCCAATGTTAGAGCAGTATGTTTGGCTTTTCCATTAAGGAAACCTGGAGTGATTCACCAGAACAAAACCTATTAGACTGGATGGTGTAGTGGTGAATCAGCTGGGTTGCAGAGGCACATTAAATAGTCGGATTCCTCCTCAGGCAACACCGCCCGCCTGTCTAGCATGTCTGGCTAGCATGACATCTCATCTACTAACTGACAATTTGGCCTGAGTCTGCCGTTTCTTTATGAGCCTCGGCTGCGTGGATGCAGAGCGCAGGGGTGCCGAGGAGGCTGCAGCACAAACAGGCATCATTAAAGACCATCAGTTGATTAAAAAGTTCAAACTAAACATGTTTTCCCTTTTTTTACTGGTATAAATATGAAGCAGAAAAAATGGTTTATATTTTATTATTAATACCTCCTGCAAAGTGATGCAACTCGAGGCAGGTCAGAGATTTTCCTTTGTTTAGAAGTATGTTATGGTGTTATGGAGAGTTCAGATTTTTTCAAGTGAATTAAAGAAACCAAATATGTCCGGGCACTGATCCTTCTGTCAGACCGACAATGGACAGGCCGTGACACCATGGTTTGTAGACTCCCATTTTTAAGCTTTGAGTTTGGCATTTTCGCCGTCGCCATCTTGAATTTTTGTAGCCAGGAGTGACCGTATTTGGTTGAGAGGGAGGATTTGACCCTAACGCTAGCTGCTAGCTTGGTTAGCATGGTGCATTTACAGCATAAATGTATAATAATAACTAGATACTGAGCCTGAAAATGGTACCTATCCAGTCCAATAAATTTGCCTGTCTGGCGCCTCAAACGTCTCTTTTAAAATGGTCGTTGGGGATTTTCTCGTTGCAATGAGCAGCCACTGGAAAAAACTGGGAACAAGGCTTAGCGTCTTTTTTGAGCCATGATTATGCTGAATTTTGACCGGCAAAAAAACAGGTTTAAAACCAAAATGAGAGAGAGTTCAAATAAATATTTATTAACACAAAAAAATACAAGATTCTCTTCTTTTCCATAGACTGTATAAAATAATGGATGTAACCACCATGACGTCACCCATTGGCTTTTGGACTCTCATTTTAAGACTCCAGTTTGGCATTTTGACTGTCGCCATCTTGGATTTTTGAAGCCAGACCATATCTGGACAAGTGGGTGTAGATAACTCTAACGCAAGTGGCTACCATGGTTAGCATCGTTCATTTACAACTATAGTTAACAATGATAATGTTTATGCTAATTTCCCCTGGTGGAAAAAACACGCTTAAAACTATATAACCAAAATATATGTACTGAAAAATTCAACTCCTTAGATTGTCTTTTATTTCAACCAAACACTGAACAAGAATGAAAACTCACTGAAATAGCAACAGCCACAGCCACGCCTATAGTTTGTTAATCCAACCCAGTCTCACTCCGAAGTCGTCGAACTTAAGCACTTGGTCAGTGCCTTCTGATGTCAGACACCGACAAAAAAGTCATCATTTCATGTCGGCATGATACACGGCCGGTCTTCGTTAACCACAACATAGCGCAGGTGGGAGGGGTGATGGATGGGTCCAACAACCACTGACTTTCACTGGGGAGGCCGTCGTTCACTTCCTGTAAGACTGTAAAGACAAACCCTGCTCTTTTTTCCCAAACCCCAAAAACTGCGACCCATCTGTTACTTAAAGTGGCCGTGCCCTTAATTATGCACAACTTTAAGCCTTAATAACGTTAAATGGGTGAATAATATAAAAAGTAACGCCCCTTACAGCCGTCATTAATGTATAAATTAGCTACAGAGACCGAAACTGTTTTTGTTCCAGGCTGTAAACATGTTTATTTCTGCTGTAAAGTTTTAACATGGAGGTCTGTGGGGACTGACTCACTCCTGGAGCCAGCCTCTAGTGGCCATTAGAGGAACTGCAGTTTTTGGCACTTCATTTTTCTCAGCCCTGGAGGTTGCCACTTGAGACAGACCCGTGGAGAGACATCAGTGCAGTCAGGTACAGCTGTGGGTTCACTGTAATCACTGCTGCTGTACAGTGACACTTCCTGTGCGTCGGTTAAAGCTCTTGATCATAAAATCGATCCGATAACTGGACGTTTGCGTCTCTCTCAATCCGTCTTTCTCCTGTGTTTTCATGTTTGACTTCAGTGGTGTTGCTGTAGCTGCTTTGACTCACCGCATATTAGTGTTCATGTTTGTTCTGTGTTGTAAAACATTTTAATCTAGTGTAAAATAACTTTGATTTATGGCCATTAAAATGTGTGCAGAAACTCTGACTGTCACGCAGCATTTAGCATGACGTCATTATGCACACTGACTTCCCCTCAGCACCCCCGACTCTGACTGACTTCCAGCGTCCCCGCTCCGCTCCTCCACATTTCCTCCTCTCAGTCTACCACAAAACAGATGGCTTCACCCCATCCCCATTTTTAATCTATATCTCCTCTCTGTGCACCCGAGGTTATGACCAAAATTGAAATCATATTCATACATTCGAAGACGCCGGGAGACTTGAATGGCTGTAGCATGATGTGGTCCTTATTGAGCAGAATTTGTAGTTGCATTTTGGCCTCATCCTGAATAAAAATGAGCAGGAACAGATTGAGAATATACTGTTAACATGCTGCCTCAGAGTTGATTCTAGCGGAGATATTTTCAGCCGGTGGCAGATGGATTGCCGTGCTGAGACCGGACAGTGTATTATTCACCACCGCAGCTCTCTAGAGAGCGTTGCTGTCTATTGTATATGCTGCTGAGCTGGATTACAGCAACAAGATCACAACAATATGCTCATTGTCCACCATGCGGGGATATAATCTGAAGGATTACTCTCTGATGAAACTGGCCGCGGCCTCTGTGGATGATACAGAGTGATACGGGAGATTTTAGACAAGCCTTGGCCGGGAGCATCCCTTTATGAGATTCTCTGATCTTTCGGTTTTATTTCGATTGTCCTCTCCTCTTTGTTGCCTGCACACGACGCTGGACGCCTCCCACAGCTGCCTCTCCAAAAGAAATGGGCAAACACACACGCGAGCAGCGAGCTCGCCGCCATCTGCTGCGGCGAGCGAGCGAGGATGCCGCTGTCGAGTTAGTTGTGAATTGGAAACAGCAGCTGAGAGGACACACTGTGCCCTGACCACACAGAGTGGCACCGCTGCTGCCCGACTGCCTGGCACTACAGGCTCCATCTGACACACTGATGAGTTCACACACGATGGAAGACTGAAGGCGACAAACACCGACAAGATTTCAAATCTATTATTATTAATCCAGATCTTGACTCACCAGATTCTAGAGGAAAATACTGTCCACAGATTTAGCTGTATAGTCAGACACATATAGATTTACAGCATTGAAATGTTTGCAGCGAACACTCTGGGTCGCTACATGTCTATATAAGGATTGTTGCTTCTTTTCTTTCTGTTCTGGTGAATGGAAAAAGTGACCCGCGCTCTTTGTGAGCAGGTTATATGTTTAGGAAAGGCCTTACAAGCGCTCTATGAGAAAATGTGCACTTAAATAATAGAAGAAAAGAGGAATAGGTATCAAGCAGGCAGAGACACTGAGCATACAAAAAAGAACCCAAACAAACACCCTGGGAGCCCAACATTCAGCCGCCGCCAAGAAGTGCCTGGCGGAGAGGGCTGCCTTTGAAAAGAGCACCTGCACGCCATAAGAGTCCCCGAAACAAAAACTCCAGCCTCAACAACTCTTCACAGCGCTGACAGTCGCTGGTTTTCTTGTGAGCAAGTTTGTATGCGTGGACAGAATCTCCATCTAGGCCACTTGATGTGCGCTTATTTGCAATTTGTCACCTGGCTTGTTTACTTTTCTTCCCGCTCATTTAGAACTCACCTTTGTCCTGACGGGCTCATTAGCAGCGGCCTCGTTCCAGGAAGAAACCACCAGGTTGAAGCCCCCACATTTCTGAACCGAGCGACACGGCTCAGGCGCCGCACTTTAAATGAGGCTTGGCCCCGTTTCTCCCGGGGAAGCTGCGGCGAGAGGAGCCAACAATGTGTTTTCACTTTTTATGTATTTTCATAAGTCATCTAGTTGGCCATTAAAGTTGATATTTTTCACAAGAAATTGCATCTTTTCCAAAAAAGAAACATGCTTGCGCTAAAATTAAATTCCCCCACTGTGGGAATACTCGTCAGGCTGAGAGTTTCACCGACATGCTCGCAACACATTTCATGCAGCAGCAGGTTTGTGCAGAACATAATTTTAAAGTTGCAGATGTTTCCACACCTGGGAGCTGCTGCGTCTTCTGAGATTCCTCATAGACGGACTTAAAATACAGAGAATGGACATGGAACAATATGTCTATATAGAGTGAGTGCATACAGGGACCGTGAGGCAGTTGGCCCCTGAGCACACATTTAAAGGCCCCCTCCTCCACTGCTGCAACACGCTGCTAGTTTTTCCAACATTTTTCCACACTGCAGCACAACATTAATATTTTACAATTAAATTAAAGTCTTTTTCAACATGTTATCTGATCTTCCACGTTGTGTCAAAATTACAAAACTTGATTTCTTTTATTTTGGGATTAAAAATTTTACATTTACACCCAGTGAAACAACCTTTATCTTCACTTTAACCATTTTACAAATCAAAAGGAAATACATAACAGGGTAACAGTGAGAAAAAACGTTTACATAATTAAAGAAAAACTAAATGTTTTTAAAGCCAAGGTAACCCTTTGAAACCAGAGCAAATCAGTAAAAAAAATATTTTTCGAAAAAATGGAAAAAAAAAAAATGAGCAAGAAGTTAGTAAAAGCTGAGAAAATTACGTGAAAAACAATTATTAAAAATAGAGAAAGCCAGAATTTTTTTTTTTAAATAGGGAAAACCAGGATAAATAATACAGACAATGAATCAGTCAATTAATGCTTTGAACTATTTTTTATGATTATTATATTTATATATATTTAAACACATTGAAGATATATATATATATGTATGTATTTTTCATTGGGTTCATTTCCTTGTTTATTGTTGTTTTTTTACTTTTTACTTTTTCTTGCTAATTTTCCCGTAATTTTCATGTAACTTTTTATTCATTTCTTCTTAAGGTGTTCACTGCCTTCCTCTTATGTTTTTGAAAAAACAAATCAAGCATATTTTCTCAGGTTTCAAAGGGTAAAAATCAGTGGATTAAAACAGATAAAAGCTTAAATCTTAAAATAAGTTCAGGTTTTCACCGGGTATTAAAGAACGGACCCCCAAACCATCCAAAATACTCGTGTGTTTCAGACTTGAAGCTGTTTGAATGATAAAAATCATCTTGTTTCAACATGAAGGATATGTTTATTTCCCATGTGAGAGTAAACATATTTTTTGGCTGCCACCATGCCTCACATTAACCCTTGTTAATGGTGTTATGAACACCTTTCTCAGAATAACCACAGATTACCAGGAACAGATGTTGTTCGATGTCTTTTTGAAACTCTGAAAATAAGATAAAACCAGAATAACCTTTAATAATAAACCCTTCAGCCAGTTTGCACCTAACAACAGGTAATGTGACAGATTTACTCAGTTTACCAGTTTAAAATAGATGAGCCAATAAATGAAATTTAACTATATACATTAGTTTACAGTTAAAAGTTTTGCATGGTAACTGTAACTCTGGGTTAAAAGCTTTTATTTTTTGTTCTTGTTAAAAGACTGACTAAACTATCAAATCTGATAAAGGTTATTTAAATGCTGAATCATAAAAGAAACATATCGTAACCCTAATTTCTGGGGGAAGACAACTCATTTTGATACAGCAGCTCCTCAACATACACACAAACAGTATGTATGTTTCTGGAGTAAACCAGCCCCCTATAGTGAGCACCAAAAATACCAAAAATGGACCTTGGGCTTATTTTTTGGACTTTTATTTGAAATGCAATGCACAACATGTAACATTAACACATTAACAGTACTTGACTTTTTCAATGTTCGTCTCTGCCTTTTTCCTTCTTGTCTGTATTATATAATACAAATACATAGATAAAAATACACTTCAAAAAAGAAAAGTGCTTGAACTCTACAAAATAATAAATACACACAATAGGAGTTATGATGTTAATGAGCATCCAGTCAGTTAGCTAGTCAGTAGCACCTTGGCTTTAATATTAAGACATGCGCATAACACAACAGCTAGCTTCTCTCAATCCAATTCACACAGAGGACAGTGGTACTGACCACCTGTAACCTTTCCTAGCAAGAAAAAACGTCAGCTAACTCCTACCGAACAACATAAACAGTGTTAAAAAATGTGCCACATATCCTGGTTTCAGCCAGGTACTTACACCACTACTGCATATCACCCACTCTGGAAGGCAGTGCATTGCTCTGTGCAGATAGAGCGCTCAGAGCCCGAGTTGGGGAAAGGTGGGAAGGAATTTTTTTTTTTATTTTTTTTTTAAATCTCTCAAATTTTAGGGGTGGTGGGATTCAATGTAGGGGTGCTTCAGCACCCCCAAAAACGGGCTAGAAACGCCTATGTGCTTTACAGTGTCATTGTAGGCGAATCTGAGCCAGAGCCTGAACTGGCATCTCATAATTAAAGTACGAAAAATGTGATCAGGTTGTGACTGAGCTCTTTGACTTTCCAACAAGATGGTAGAGCAGTTGCTTCAAACAGAGGGCTTGGCTTTGGGACCTCTTGGCTCCTCTGGCTCGTGTGCCTGATCTCGGTAGGTCCAGAGAGTAACGCCTCGCTTCCACTTACTTATGTGCATAGAGGCGAGGCAACTTGAAGTCTGTTTATTCCTATGGGAATCCTCCATGACATTCGATGTGCCTGCAAAACTCCTCCCCTGTAATAATTTTCAAAAAATTGAACCTTTCCGGTGGATTTCAGACTGTATGACAGTGTGCTAGCTTAGGTAAAAGGCTGCTCCTTCAGTTTGATTGTCTGTGTTGATTGTCAACAGATTAAAAAGAACTTGTTTATCTCATCTGAACACATTGTGAATCTGAGTAATGTTATTCTGTTCAAATGTAGTTATACATCATATACAGTCAGATGGTCACTACGACTAGTTCAGCCATTCATACGTCTTTTTAACGAAATTTTTTACAAAACGTGGCATGCATCTGGCAGGTCCTATTTCTGTCCCAGTAACGGTCCAAGTGCATATTCCAGACTACTGAATGGTCTGTCAGGTTTGTATCCCCCGTAAAGAAATGCACTTCCTTGCGTTGGACACTAGAGGGATCATCTGTATATTTACGGATCTACGGACATGAGTCACACACAAAAGTGAAAACGAGGTCTGACGATACCAAAATTATGGAGTGAGGAGAGCAGGCGACAACTTTGGGGCAGAAAAATGAAGCCAAAGCTAAAGCGCCAAAAACTGCAGTTCCTCTAATGTCCACTAGAGGCTGGCTCCAAGAGCCAGTCAGTCCCCACAGACCTCCATGTTAAAACTTTACAGCAGAAATAAACATGTTTACAGCCTGGAACAAAAAACAGTTTTGGTCTCTGTAGCTAATTTAAACATTCATGACGACTGTACAGAGGCTGAATTTATATATAACTCACCTGTTTACATTTTATTAAGGCTTAAAGTTCTGTAAAATCCAAGGTTGTGTCCTCTCTGAATGACAGGTGTGTGCCGTCCACTGGCAAGTGTGTTATTTAGGTCCTGTAACCTCAGTCAGAATGTAGCTGTCACTATTTCAGTGTGTTGTCAGTTCATGAAAGTTAATTGTAACATTTTGGTCACTTAGAAAAGTCTTAATCAGTGTTTGTTTGTATCAAAAGACTCACATTCACATTGTGAAGTGTTCACATTAATTTAATGGTTTTAAGTCTGTTTTTCACCAGTGAAAATTAACATGAGCATCATCACAGCTAACCTTAGCTGTAAATACATTATGCTAACCAAGCTCAGCTCTTCCCTCTCGTCCAAATACGGTCAGCTGTGGCTCCAAAAATCCAAGATGCTGACAGCCAAAATGCCAATTTTCAAAACAGGAGTCCACAGACCGATGGGTGATGTCACAGTGGCCGGGCACGTGTGCAGCGTTCCTACAGCCCAGGGAAAGTTAGATTGAAGACTTTTTCAGACTTTTTTCAAATGTCACTTGGAATAAAATTCAAAACCAATTTTACAATAATAAAAACTGAAGAAAAAGAAAACACAAACCAACATCAAATACTCAGGGTTCAGGACAGTTTTACCCAAACGTTCATTGTAAACATGTAAACATGACTTTTTTATCCAGATGCCAAACTCAAGGCCAGTGGTGACATCATGGTGGCTACGTCCATTGATTTGCTCCTGATATCTAAAGAGTTTTTGCAAAGATGTGTTGTTTTTTTTTCATTTATTTTTGCTATAAATCTCACAAGGGAAGTCTGAAATAAATCAGGGAAATGAGGAAGAGAAGTGAAAAAACAACCCTCCTTTGAACCAAAAGACAAAGTGGATAACCCTCCCCCCTTTTCTGCCCCCCAAATAATTTTCACACGGTCTCTAATCCACCCATCTGTGTATATATGCACATACTTGCACATTTAATACCGTATATACTTTCCAAAGATGTCGTACCTGAAGTTAATGAATTCCCTTTAATTTGATGTCTCTCCACTTTTAATTTCTTCCAGGTAGCTAAAGGGTGTGTGCCAGCACGCGATGGGGAGGGTGTCAGACTGATCTGATTGGTGGGAGAGGGAGACGGAGGGAGAGGGAGAGATGGATGAATTGGGACTGTAGCGAGAGGAGGGGACGGTCTGAGAGCAGACAGAGAGGGAGGTAAAACTGAAAGCAGATGGCAGAGCTGGCACCTGTCTTACACTAAAATCTGTTTGGAGCCGTTTTCCACATGTCTTTAAAAAAAAAAAAAAAAAAAAAACCAATTCTGCATATTATGCCAAAAAAAGACACTCTCAGGTTTTAACCCTTTGTGACCATGCCCTCCCTGAGCTTTTCACTCATAATAGGATGCCCCGCTCTGAACAGGAGGAGATACAAAACCCCTCTCAAATCCTTCCACTCTGTCTCACCCGGGCCTTGTAAGCAAACAGAGGGGGCATTCAGAACAGGAGAGAGTCTCATTTAAAGCGTTAATCTGTGGGCCACATGCTGCACAACAGCAGAGGACCAACCCAGCACCACAGTAACAGACCTGACAACACACACACACACACACACACTCACACTCAGAGCAGCCAGGCTAAACGTGGCATGTATTTGGCAACTGAGGAAGTCTGTTCCAGGTGGCTGCATATATAAGTTTGAACCCTCGTAGGTGCCACAGTGCTACTTTTACATGTTTGAGCCTCATCACAAGCACTTCACATGAGCGCCAGAAAACTTTTGTGAAACGCACCATAGTTTGGGAGATTTTAGAATACATCTTCCTCTTATCCCACACAGATAATCAACCTGCAAAGACCTCAAACTTGCATTTTGTGTGAATATATTTCTGTCAAAGTTGTGTTTTTACCATGCTGCTGAAATGCACACAGACTCTGAGAAGATTTTAAAGTTTACAAGTTGATGATTTTAACGACACATGAACAAACGAAAACTAGCCGAGGCCTGCGATACAGAATAACATTTTGATTTCATTTTAAATGGGAAAGAAGATGCTTGTTGCTGTTTTTCCAGCAGGGATAGTGTCACGAAAAGCATTTGTTTTTTGATGAGATATTACTGCATTTTCAGTGGAAATAGTGCCTCAAAAAGGGTCTGTCTTTTTACTGAGACATCAACGCTTTGCTTGTGTTGTTAGCCACTAAACAGTGGATGTTTTTCAGCTTTCGGTCACTGTTTTTCCTGCAGCGACAGTGCCATGAAAAGCATCTGACATCACTTTGTTTCCAACTGAGAAAGTGCCACAAAATCTAGTTTCTATCAAGACTTTACAGAGATCTTGCAGCGATTCCAGCTGAGATAGTGCCAAGAAAAGTGTTTTTTGTTGGGTTTTGGTTTTAGTTTTTACCAAGACATCACTGCTTTTCCAGATGAGATAATGCCACAAAACGTTTTTTGTTGTTTTTATTATGGAGACAGCAGAAAAAGCATTTCCAGCAGCTTTTTAGCCACCAAATATGAGTGTTTTTTGGCTGCCTGTTGCTGTTTTTCCACAGATGCTACTGCCACAAAAATAGTTGTTGTTTTTTTTACAAAGATATCGCAGCATTTCCAGCGCGGATAGTGCCATGAAATGCAGTTGTCTTCTACCAAGACATTGCTTCAAAATAGTGCCATGAAAGGCATTTTTTGTGTGTTTGTCTTTTGTTTGCTGCATTTCCAGAGGGGATAGTGTCACAAAAGGAGTTGTTTTTCATTTCCAGCAGCTTTTTAGCCACCAAAAGTGGGTGTTTTTTAGCTGCCTGTTGCTGTTTTTCCAGCGAGGATACTGCCATGAAATGCAGTTGTTTTCTACCAAGACATTGCTTCGAGATAGTGCCAAGAAAAGCATTTTTTGTTTTTTGTTTTTATAAAGACATTGCTGCGTTTCCAGAGGGGATAGTGTCACAAAGAGGGGTTTGGTTTTTGCTTAGACATCACTGCATTTCCAGCTGAGAAAAGTGCCACAAATTGTGGTTTCTACCAAGACATTGCTGTATTTCCAGGTGGAAGGGGTTGTTTGTTATGGAGATGTCAGTGCATTTCCAGCAGCTTTTTAGCCACCAGAAGTGGGTGTTTTTTTTAGCTGCCCATCACTGTATTTCCACCAGTGATAGTGCCACCAAAAATACTTGTTTTACAGTGGTATTACTTTGTTTCCAGCAGAGACAGTGCAGTGAAATGTGGATGTTTTCTACCAAAACTTTGCTTCATTTCCAGCTGTTATAGTGCCACACAAAGTGGTCGTTTTTTGCAGAGACAATGCTGCGATTCCAAGTGGGATAGTGCTACAAAAAGAGTTTGGTTTTTAAGGACACATCAGTGCGTTTCCAGCAGCTTTTGAGCCATCAAAAGTGGATGTGTTTGGCTGTCTGTTGCTGTTTTTCCAGAGGCGATAGTTCCATGAAAAGTGGTTATATTTTACCAAGACAAAACTGCATTTCCAGCTGAGATGGTGCAACAAAAAGTGTCATTTTGTAGAGAGGCATTGCTTCATCTCCAGGAGGGATAGTGCCATGAAAAGTGGTTGTTCTCTACCAAGACATTGCTTCATTTTTAGCCAAGATAGTGCCAAAAATGTGTTGCTTTTTTGTTTTTACCAGCTGAGATATTGCCACAAAAACAGGACAGTGCTCTGCTTCCAGCAGCTTTTAGCCACTAGCACCAAGTATTTTAAACAAAAACATATTTTCCTTACCATAACCAAGTGCTCTCTGTGCCTCAACATAACCACACATTAACCACAGTGTCTCAGAAATCTAAGTTGCATCGTATCCACGACATAACAACATACAAATTTAAAGTATCTGTGGTTTGCAGAAACGTATCATGCCAACATTTATTGTGGCGATTGGTTTGGGATGTATCAGGAAGTCCTTTTCTCACCATGAAGACATGATCAGGTAGCTATGAGTTCATGGGATTAGATCAATCAGTGGATCACAAATTAATGAACATTAAATCAGTCACTTCATGTGTTTGATTTATGACAAATCTTTGACTTAACTTTGACTGTCAGTAGTGTGTGACTGTAAATCAGGTTGTTTAACTAATGACATGAATTCATAGTGAGGTGATCATTTCCTAATGGTGTCCAACAGGAACTCAGGATCCGTCCTGCGTTCATTCATGCATTAAATCATCATGAGTCATCGAGGCGTGCGTTAATTATACATTAGTTAAGCATGTGTTTTAAGTGTTGCCACAAATGCTCTCAACCTTTCCTCCATCACGGCTTCGTTAGTGTTCGTAGTTCCCTCAACGCACCAGCAGAGTGTGCCAGAGGACCCACGTCTCACTTTAACACCGTCTGCTCTTTATTCCATCTGCAGCTCACAGCTCTGCACACACACACACACACACACACACACACACACACACACACACACACACACACACACACACACACACACACACACAGGCCTTAACTCCAACACAAAGGTTGCAGTGAGCCAGAGAGCGTACACCTGTCAAAGATTGTTGTCACCCACGCCTTTCAACTCCCACCAAAACTTTTATAAACTGAAAATAGCCCCTTTCCTTCCCTCCTCTCGCTCCTTTTTTTCTTTCCAAGGGAACCACAAATTGTGTCCAGATTTTCACACATAGTAACTTAGTGTTTTTAGGCTATTTGGAACTGAAACAATTACAAACAAACCTGTATTATACCCTCTCTCCGCTAATGGAGCTGACTAGAAAAGACAAGAAAATTAAACGTTTCTGTTTTCCCCCTCAGGTTATTTTAAATTGCGGGTTCATTTTCTAATTATGGCGGCCATTCTTTAAGCATGCAGTGGCTGCCTCACAGTCATTTTCTCACTTTAATGAAAATGTGCACACACACACACACACACACACACACACACACATGAGGGCAAAGAAACAAAACACACTCCAGATAATTCCTGATTTGCTAACCTTTGACCGCACGTTGCTTTTGTGTTTGGGGATGATAAATCAGGATCTGAGTAACAATTACGGGATCTTTAGCTTTCTTTGCAGCGTGCTGACACACTTTCAGGTTCGGCGGGAAACTGTGTATGCATGTGTGTGTTTTTGTGTGTGTGTGTGTGTGTGTAATGTGAGACAGATGAAGAAGCAGGTAGGGAAGAAATCAGACTGAAAAAGTTGATGTTTATGTCGTTCTGCAGGCTGGCACTGCCCCGTGCAAGATTTGAGCTCCTCACTAGCGCTGGTGGTGCCCAGAGGTTGTTGCCATGCAACTCAATGTAACACACACACACACACACACACACACACATACACACATGCACACACACAAGCACCAACAATGGTCTGCTTTATGAGGTGCCCACTGATGCCATGGTAACCTCCTCGTTCTGGGCAAGACGGGCAGAGCGGTGTGCCAAAAAAATGCCATGGTTCCTTTTTTTCCCTTTCTCAAACCACGTTGCCCAGAAACCTTTTGAAACTTAATAAGTGAAACCAGTGGGCAGACAAATTACGACGGGAGTGTGTGAGGGAGAGCGGGGGAGAGGGTCAACTTTGGAGTTTTAGTGTATCCTGTCTCTCAAGCATATATTTAACCTTGAGTGGAAAAATGATGCAGGAGGAGCAGGAACGCGCAGAAGACTGTGCGACTTCATCAGAGCAGAAGTTTCTATAATGGCATGCAGCAGATCTGTTCAGCTGGAGCGCACGTAGGTAAATGTGGTGAATGTTTGACCAGACAAACTTTCCTGAGTGGCGCACTTCATCAGAAATGATCAGTGGCTGCTGAGTGTGAGCTCTTGACCCGCGGTGTGGAATCTGGTGCAGTTACATAACGGCAGCCGGAGCCGGGGACAAAAGGGCTCCGAAGAGTGCTGCTCTGTTGGCAGGAATATTTCAGGTGAAGCAGCTCTGATGGAAAATTAAGAGTCCGCTGGCTGTGTACGTGCGCTAAAGTAAGCACCTCGGTGTGTGCGAGTGGGTCCGTGAGGGACTGTGAGTGGGGTCGCTCGATCCATTTCCATATTACCGGGGGTCATCTAGGCATGGCGCCCAGTCCCTGTGCTTTCAGGCCCCGCTGAGGCCTGGCGAGATTAAAAACAGGGCTGAATCATGACTGGAAGGTAGCGATGGGTGGAGGAGGAGGAGGCAGAGAGATGGGGTCACACAATAGAGCCCCGTCTAGTGCTTTTAAATTCCCTTAAAATAGGGACCCATGCCAAGCGTGGCCCGTCGAGCAGGCTATGGTGCTACAACCGGCCCTGTAATTGCCACTCGCGCCCCCTCCCCTCTTCACCACGGTCACCCACCACGCATGTAAAACACAGAGACGGAGCGCAGCACTCACGGCAGGATCACCTCTGGGGAATACATGCGATGTTAATGGCGCTCTCCTTCACAAGCTGTCAATGCCTGTTAATGAACCCATACATAAACATACAGGTCTGTGTGTCTGTCTGCACTCAGACGGCGAGGTGGAGAGACAGACAGCTCCGAGAGACAAATGGAGACAGGACTGAAAGCAAAGAGACAGATAAATAAAGACAGCATCACATGCTGGCGAGCGGACAGGCGGAGACAGGCGGACTGATCAAATAGATACAATGCATCAGATAAAATCTGCCGTTCCATTGGATTGAGCACAGAACTCAAACAAAAGGGCAAACCCAATTTTGCTCTCAGACGTTTCTTTTTATTTTCTATAATAGGCATGACTAAATAAAATCCACAATAATGCTGTCCTCATGTGAAATGACTAACTGTTTATACCACAGAAGAAAATGACTTTCGTTTGTTTTTATTATGTTCATCAGCAACAGATTTCCCTCTGGTTCGAATGCGCCCAGCGAGGAGAAGAGAAACATTGTGCTCGCTGATGTGAACGGCACTGAAAACTATTTGTCAGAGGGGTTTCTCTTTTTTATCAAACGGAGAATAAACAGTCTGTTTTTAGCACAGGTGGCCGCAGTGAAATATGGCTTGTAGTCTGACTGTGGAGCTACAACAACCCAAAAAAACAACACACATTCAATGCAGAGTGGAGCTGATAAGCATGGCAACCAAAGACGAGGTGTTTAACTCTTGGATGCACGTCTGGTTTTCTTTTTCTGACGTGTGCGTGACAAAAACATCAAAGATAAGATTTACTTAAATGTCCTCAGAGAGAAATTTTGCTTGGGCAGTGGTGCCACACCCAACTGCAACCAACTAATTAATTGAATGGATCAACTGTTGCTATGAAAGTTTTCAGTTGAAATTTCAGTTCAAATGAATTTTGTCACGTCTCATGACAAATGCAGGATTTATACTTGTGTGTTGAATCGACGCCATACCCTATAGCCTGACGTGCACCTCCCCAGACATGTAACTACACGTCTTGGCGACGCAGACCTCCTGTCTGTCTCTGTGAGCTGAAACCATTTCCCTCAGTGGAAACAAAGCTTTGATTTACTTTAATTTCACAGATCAGAAACAATAAATTGTGAAGACAATAAAGCCTCCACAAAAATAGCATTTTAAATTGCTAGGCTAATTTCTACAATGTAAAATGCCATAGGCTTGTGCTAATAATGTTAGCATGTTGTATTTGTTTGGAAAACGTGTTTAGTATAAGACAGTTGTTTTGTCAGTGAACCTTGTGAGCTGTAATGGAGCTGAATTTTGTAACGTTACCTTTGTTAAATGTTGCTGTTGTTCCTGGCTTCATATGAGTAGAGGAAAAGTCTGCTAGCTGCTAGGCTAATTTATACAATGTAAAATGCCATAGGCTTGTGCTAATAATGTTAGCATGTTGTATTTGTGGGGAAAATGTGTCCAGATAAAGACAAGTGTTTGTCTGTGAATGCTGCGAGTTATAGTGAAGCTGATTTGTGTACTTGTGTTTGAAATTGTATCTATTAAGCCATGTTTAATGTGTGTTTTGGAGGTGTAACTGCAGTGATACAGACACACACCGCACAGATATAAATGCTCGCAATTTGCTCCCAGGCAAAAGTTGGTGTTTGTAGGACCCATCCACCAACCCACCCCACTCTGACGTTCTCCGCCTTAACTTTCGTTCTTGTCCCGGCATGAGTCCCCCAGATGCCGCTGGGTGCCATTAAACCATAAAGGCGACTGGCTGTGTATCATGCCGACACTGTCGGCGTCTGATGCTGCAGGTCACTGCCCAAGCACCAGCTTTCAACGACTTCACAGTGAGACCGGGTTGTATATTTTCAAGGTGGTAGTCGCTCTTAAAGGCCAATTCTCCACCCAACACAGTACTCTCTCTATAGGCCCCCCACCTCGTGGGCCCCAGGACAGCCACACTGCCTGCACTGTCTGTATTTACGCCCCTGGCCCCAGGTGCGTGACAAAGTATAAAACAGTTTATTTCAGAGCCTGAACATTGTTGTGCAAAAACAAAATTACAAACATGTGTTCAGTGTTTTGAAACTCTTTGTTTGAGTCTAAAACTGCTCAGAGATGTTCAACACTTGAACCTGGCTGTGCAACAGCAAAATTGCACATAATGCAACATAAGTCATTTGGTCATTTTGTAATTCTAGATTCTAGATTAATTTTTCCCTGCTCTGTAGTTAAAGCCACGAACATTCTTTATGTCTGTAGGAACAGAAAAGCTTCCTAATTAATTATCTCGTTACTGCGGCTAAAATTTGTCAGATTTGTCGCCATATCAAACTACAAATGTTCCCAAGCATAAATAATCAAGTTTCAATCATTAACTGTCATCAGGTTTTGGATCTTGTCCACTTTTGTGTCTGTGTCGGCTGCAGACTGACTTGGCAGAGATGGCTGCCATCTTGTTTTTGCATGCATTAATATATTGTGCATTTGTGTCCACTAGACGGCACAAACAAGTGTCCATGAACAAGGACAACAGGTCAAAGTTTGGAAAAATTAAGTAGAAGGTGCCGCAATGCCAAAATGCAATGCCCTCACAGTCACACAGTCGTCGTAAAAGGAGGAGGAAGTCATAAAAACCATAAAACCACAATAAAAAATACAAAGTGCAACAGTTCCTACTGTGAGCATGAATTAACCTGCTCTCCAGTTGAGGAGTTTTATAGATGAAGAGAAGCTTGAAGTGTTTTCCATTTCCTGGCTCTGTAACGTCCAGCTGAAGGTGACAGTTTGTATACAGAGACAGGTCCTCCCGTCAGCACGTCATATTCCAGGTGTTTTTTTTAACCTCTTACTTTTTCATAAGTTTTGTTGTTTTCTTGTTGTTCTGTGTTGTCAGTGTGTTTACACTATATTTAATGTGCTGTACCACAAATTGCCACTTTGTTGAAATCAAAGTCTTCTTAGTTTTGGTGTCATCACCCCAACTTTCCCTAAAAAATGTCCTTTTTGATTGAAGCTGTAGAAATTCACAGGAACATTTGGTTTCATTCGTCCGTCACCACATATATATTTTACATTATTTACACAACTTAACAATTTTACATTTGATACATAAAGTATTATCTGTATTTTTTTATGTCAGAAAAACGCTGATATACAGAAGCCTGGGCTGAGCCCCGAATGTCCTCAAATCCTTTAAGTTAATAAGTCAGTTAATTTAAATACACAGAATGTCAGAGAAAGAGGAATTATGGGCCTTTTAATGTTTGATGTTTATTCATTTTATCTAATAACTGTAATTAATGTCAGCCTCCTGTCATTTTCAGAAGTGGCCTCCGGACAAAGCAGGTTGAGCATCGCCGTACTGTAGTATTTGCGAGTTTAAATTTGACACACATTAAGACAAGTTGTGAAAAGACAGATAATCTGAATGAAAAAAAATAAAATGACATAGAATAAAACAGATTAAAAAGTAGAATTCAGATTACTGTTTGATATATGAATAAATAGTCCCGAGTTGGCAAACTGAGAAACCTCTGTGTGAACGACTTGAGTCAGAGCAGATATGAGGTGCACAAGAACCGAAGTGTCTGTGTTTAGTTTGTAGCAAAAATTGGAGCAGTGATGTGATTCACGTCCTCTGTGTGTCAGTGATAGTCAGCTGAGTTTGCTCTGTTCTAATTGTGGTTATTAAAATTTAGCTTTGACTCCGTGATGACAGCCACAGCTTTAATAAACCTATTGATTGATTGATGCTGTTCACAAGTCCACACTACAATTTATTTCCAGAAAGTTATGGCATAGGCATGGATAGGCAACTGTAATATTTCACGATAAATTACATTATTATCATCTTAAAGGCTTCAACTGTGACGTCTTCAGAATTTTATTGTGAAATTCATGCAGGTAAATATGGTTATGTTGCAGAGTTAATCTGCTAAATCACAGTGATATCTGGAGTTTAACTGAGATTACAGTGAAATACAGACATTTTACAGGAACAAAGTGTGATATCACAGTAATATGCAGGTATAACTGCAGCAGACAGCTGTGATTTCACACTGATTTACTGTAAAAATGCTGCAGTGACATGTTTTGAAAGTGATGCAGCTAGTAGCCAGTAATTTAAATGTACATCCAAATATTTTACAGTGTACGTTTGTAGTTATACCGATGAGTAAAAGGCGTCTCTCACACACACACACACAAACACGCACACACACACACACACACACACACACACACTTGCTTTGTCTCCTTTGTGGTGCAGGGAATCAAATCCCCCAAAGACAGTCTCAAAGACAAATGTGAATTCCTGCACACACTCATCACCTCTGCATTGATTCAGTTTAAAAAGATGTCGACACTTCAGTCACAGGGAGCTCCCTCAATAATCATAAAGTGACACGGTGCTGAAATACAGCCCATAATTTCAAGAAAGTACACAGCTTTTTTTTTTTTTTTTTTTAAAAAGTTAATCGTGGATATACAGGACACACACAGGCCTAGACTGATCCATGTAAATGTACAAAAACATAAACACTAAAACACGTTTGTGTGTTTTTTTCTGTGTATTTTGTAAACACGATTGGAGCTAAAATGATCTTATTGATGATGAAGCCTCAGAATATCACTGATTGATCACAGTGTCTCCTCAGCTTATAAAGAAGCAGGTTAGCTGCTCAGGGATCCATGCGGGATGTCTCATTTAAAAGGTATTAAAAATAACACAAAAACATTACAAATGAAAGTAATAAAGATGTAGAATTCAACAACGTATTTTCATAGAACGGTTCGTATGATATCCTTTGAATTTGCACCCCATGACTGACGTTAGGTCCTCAATGTACAGGTAAGTAATTAAAGTAAGTTACCGAGGTTAGGTTTAGGAAAAGAAACATGGTGAGGACGTTCCTAAACACTCCACTCCAGGGGTCCCACACCAACCTGCCTCCTTACAAGCGCTCAGGCCTGCTTCCTTGTTTACTGTCATCATTGCATTGGTCATTTGATCGCAGCCTCTCAAAATACGTTGGATATGTACACATGTGGTGCACCGCTTTTCATAGGAAAAAATATGAAAAATTAATTATTTATTTCCAAATTATGACAGTTCATTTATTGTTTGCAAAAACTGCTAACTCCAATCCAGTGACTCTGACCCATGTATGGAATACATAAAATAAAAAGAATAAAGTTTGGCATTGTGCATTTCTGCAAACCACAGACACATAACATTTGTAGGTTGGTATGTGGTGAATATGTTGAAACTTTTCATTTCGACAACACTGTGGTTAATGTGTGTTTAAGAGTTAGGCAAAAAACCACTTCATTATGGTTCAAAAAAGATCATGTTGGCTTACAAAACTGTGGAGACACAGTGATGACTCAATAAAAAATGCAATATTATTGTCTCAGTAAAAAACAATTATATTTCGTGTCAGTATTCGGGCAGAAAACACAGTTTTGTTTTGGTAAAAAACAATTACTTTTCTTGACATGATCCTGACAGGAAAAGCAGCAATGTCTCTGTAAAATAAGATTAAGAACTGCAAGAAACGCAGTGACATCTCAGTAAAACCAATCACTTTTCATGGCACAGTTGTTGCAGGGTTGCAGTGACGTCTCGGTAAAAAACAACAAAAAAAGAAACCAAGGTTTTAAGGCCAGTATCCCAACTGAAAAGGCAGCCATGTCTCAGTCAACAACAAAACAAAACTGTTCTCATGTCACTATTCTGGGATGAAAATCACTGACGGGACACAATGAAATAAATGTTTGGCGACTAAAAAGCCGCTGGAAGACGCAGCAAAAACAACAGGTTTTGTTTTCCGTTGGTCTTGAGCAGTGGTTGGAAGGTGTCACACCATCCACCATCCCCGACGACGTCAACCTTTTCTCCTGCAGACTGGGCTGAAGCAGTGTCGGTTCCAGTGACCTGAGCATCAGAGGGTTAAACAGACATATTCTCTACAGTATAATAATTGAAATGATGTCAGCGACACTGAGAGGAATAAGGAGTCGATAAAGGGCTTCACATAACGAGCTTTGTTTTCAGATGGAAGCCCTTCAGTAACCTGGCTCACACATCTGAGCTTGGCCCGCGGCCTCCTGGAGGACGGATATCAGCACAGAGCACAGCCGTCGGACATTATTGCTTTTGACTGACTCATAAAATTGTTAGAAATATACAAACTGTGAAGATATGACCGTACCACACACGTGCAAGTGGCTCCATGTGTGCAAACACTCGTGCTGGAGCCCGGGTGTTTGGTGCAGAGTCGGTGGCTCGGTGAGTCTGCTCATGGCAACGGGAGCAGTTGGACTGGCGAAGCGAGAGGCACAGCTGCTTGGAGAGGGCTCCGTGGCATTTCTGTGTCTGTGTCCCCTCTCCCTCCAAACACACACACACACACACACACCAGAGCATACATACAGTATATACCCACACATACACACACCCTCTCTATCACTCACACCGCAGCAGCACCCTGGTAACAGATAGCTCCTGATTGGTGACTCCATCCGTGTTTCATTGACTGTGTTTTATATATTTATATATTTATCAGCAGTCCCAGGAAGAGGATTCTGGCGTGGGAGAGGCAGCGTGGCAGTGTGTGGAATGGCGTGGGAGAGGCAGAGTGACCCCGGGCTCAGGTGGCAGCTGTGTTATGACTTCTCTGCCAGGTCATGGTGGATGGTAGGATGGATGCTCCCCGTCTCTCCCTCATTCTGTACCCATCGATCCGTCTGTCACTGTCCTGTCTCTGTCGCGTCTCTTCCGCTCTCAGTCACAACCCATCTCGCTTTTGGATGAAATATCCCTCTGCTGCAGAATGTGACATAATGTTTACATGTCGTGCACGCTGCATGTTTCCACACTGTGCATCTGAAGTCTTCAGTCACTTGCTGAGTGTCTGTTCAAGGTGTTTGGTGCCTAAGGCCAGAGACGAGGCGACTGCGGTCTGTAGATCACGCTGCAGTCGTCTGACAATCATGTTGAGCACTTACTTCACTTTGTGTCAGTTTGAATGATGGTGATTTTTATCATTTGGCAAATTTCTTCAAGCTGTAACAGTAACGCAGAGACTTCCCCACAAATGCACTTAGTTTTTCCTCCTAATTTCTAATCACAGGATAATTTGGGTGATTGACTCCATCAAAGATATCTGGGGCTTCTCCCAGAGGACGGAGGTTTTAATTAAAACCTGTTTTTGCCACTGGAGGCAGTGATTCAGAATTTATTAAGGCCACGATACACTTTTGGGGCCACATGGATGTGTGATTTTTTCCTCATGACCAGAACTATTTTAAACCTGACTTAATGTTTTTCTGCCATAACTCCAAACCTGTACATAGATTCATATGTTTTTATGATAGATAACGACTTTTTGACTTGAATTTACAGTATAACTGCAAATCAGATCACCTGTTTCTTATACCGCTTTTCCATCCAAATGAGCCTGTGTGCAGGTTTTTAAAACACAAGAAACCCTGTTGAAAATAGCCGATAGACTCCGTTCGCATTGCCAGTCGACCGGAGCTGTGTACATGGCTCTGCAACAGACAAGTACGCTTTTCTCCTCTTACTCTGGTGTGTCATGTTCAACGTCACAGACGGGCCGGAAAACAGATTAGTAAACAGCAGAAAGCAGCATGGAGGCCGGAGAAATGTTACAGTGGTTACTTCTTTTTTTTATATCTGGTTTAGTCTCTCTCTTAAACATGGTAACGACTAGTTTTGAATGTTCGAGCGCTGCTCGGGCAGAGGTGGACAGACATTAGCTAGTGTTAGCTGGCAAGTTCTGTCTGCTTGTTTTAGACGATGGAGGAAGATGATGTGAGTGGTGCGTTCAGAAACACTCATTGTGAGTGTGGGAGCGACTCTGACACAAACTGGAGCGTTGATAAATGTGGAGCGCTGTCTGAATGTAGCGTTGGGTTATCCAGAGCAGCGCACTCTCAGAGTGGCAGAGCGCACTCTGGACACTCTGTCTCTGAAATATAAGGCTGCGTTTCTTCCACCAACAGGGCTCTCATTTTAGTGTAGAGCGTCAGACTGAATTTACCAACGCACCATGTCAGGTCACTCACTCTCCGGGACCGCCAGTGTTACTTGAATAAGTAAACACTGAGCAACGGGACCAGACTGGCCGACCCGTATGCTCTCACTCAGTGGATGGATGATGTCACAGGAAGCCAATCTTACAAAGGAGGACCACACTTGTTTGTTTTGCTATGGAAGCTAACATTAGCTAATGTGCTAAAAAGTTAGCGTTGCAGAGAAATCCAATATCCAATACCAGTTTCTGATGAGGTGGACATGATAACCCTTAATACACATAACCTTATTCATCCCTACAACAGGAAATACTTTTTCCCTAACCTGATATGAAGTGTGCGCTGCACATGTGAGCATTTTTGATGATGGCCTCCGTCCAGTCCTTTGGTCTGATCACATTTAACCATAGTTGTCTTTGTTTTTGTTGACGGGCAGTGGCGGCTGGTTTTGAGCCATGACTCCTTCTATTCTGGCTCCAATAACACAACAAGACAAACACATGTTAACACTCCTGTGGAGCCTGCAGCCCTGTGGGGGAGAGGCAGCTGCACCTCCAGCTGATCACATGATGTCACTGTGACGTCGGCTCTAACAGGGTCTATAATGGGATTTTGCCTGGTGAGAAGGGGCTCTAAGTGACTTGTTGGAACTAATTCTCTAGAGAACTCTAATAACGTGCTTTTATTGCCTAAACTTAAGGAAGTAAACCTAAAGATGTTTTACCTGTGTTGTAATTTTATTTTGAAGAGACACAGTGCAGGTAAATTGACACGCAGTCACTGAACGTCCAAGACTTTAACAGGAGGTCATATTTTGACGTGTAGAGCCACAAACTGAGCGTCAGTATTTGAAGACTTGGGACAAGAACGTATTGAGAGTTTGCTCGCTCAGTGTACGTTAGGAAGAGGTGTCAGTCTGACCAGAGTGAAGTCTCGTTCAAAATCTCACAAGCGTTTTGTGTCTATGTAAGGCTCCTTTTTATAATGCTCTAAGGCATTTATAATTACAATCTTCGTCTGTCAGTGGCAAAACAAACACTTGTAATAGCCGTACATGGATGGTGTGAACATACCCTGAGTGGTTACATCGCAGCCGGTTTTGCGGCTGTCAGCTGCAGCGCTCTCATTCAACACTGGACCAGTTTCAGAACTTGTTGTTCCCATCAGTCGCTAGGACACAAAAACATGTGAAAACAGGGTCCAGGTTGAAAAAACACCGGAGTTCCCCTTCAACTGTGAAAAGCGACTGCTGTAGCTGCCGTCTTCTTTTGACCTTCAGCTTTTCAGTGACACAAACATCCACAGTTTGGATCAGATCAGAGAGCTAATTTATTCCAGATTCCACATATTGACAACATCAATCACTCCCATCTCTTGGTAGCAGTCGCTTTATTATTTCCCCTCATGTGGCGTTTGGTGTTGATCACAGAGGCGTCTCGAGGCCTGACACAGTTTGTAAACCCGAGGGTTCCTCTCAGCGCCAGCCTGCTGCGCTCGCTGCTATGTAGGGCAGAGCTGGACCCTCTGCCGGGGTGGGGATGAGGCGGAGGAGGGGGGTGACAGAGATGGGGGAGGGAGAGGGGGAGTAACGGAGGGATGGCAGCCAGCACTGGGGCCCCATGCAGGGATGCAGGAGATGGAGAGCAGGGGGGAGGGGTGGCGGGGTTACAGGGTGCTACAGGGGGCAGAGAGAGGGGCACAGGCTGGGCACGGCTGGCAAAGGAGCAGTCGCTCCGTCTGTGGACACGCAGCGTCTCAGCTCAGCGATACACAAAGCCGGGGGGAGGTCGGGCAGGTTTCACTGGGATTATTATCAGCAGACTTTTAATTTTCTACAGATACAGCTCATTAAATTCCTAAAATGTATTATTTTTGTTTTCTTTTTTTTCCAGTTTTGCTCCTGATAAAATAAATTTGTTCTGAGACAAGATGCAGTGGGAGGTAAACCTGTTTTATCAGGCCGTAGATACAACAACCAGTCATCAGAATAAATGTTTTGCATTTTATGTCTCTGCAGAATCATTACATTTCTACATTATTATGTAGTGGATACTTTCAATTGAACAACACTGTGGTTAACGTGGTTATGTCTGAGCACCGAAAATATGGTTATAGTTTGGAAAAGATCATGTTTTGGCTTAAAATACCTGCTTTTGGGAAACAAACAGAGATGACTCGGTATAAAGGACATAAATGTATCTGTGTTTTGCAGAAACATACAACGCCAGCATTTTCCTCCAGCATCTGGGCTGCCACATTTTTAAGGTTGCCATATAAACAAACAGATTTAAATGGGGTCCTCCAGCAATTCAGCATTTACTTACTCATTAAATTTAGGGACTTATCAGAGTACAGGGGCCAGTTGCACCAACACTTTCTCACTGCCACCTCGTCATTGACTGTCCACGTCCACATATGACATCCAAGGTACCCTGGGTGTGTTGGTTGTTGACGTTCTGGGACGCCGTGTCAACTTCAGCCTGTTACATGCATTGTCTGTTTCCAAAATACACTTGTGTTTCCACAGGAAATGTACAGTTTGATACAGTCAACAACAACAACAACAAACACACCTGGTTGGGTTTAGGACAAAAGAGCAGAGTTTGGTTTTACAATCTAACGGACGTGAACACCGCTCTTCCAAGTGAACGTTGGTGTTGTTGGACCTGTCCACCGCTCCTCCTGTCCGTCCCACTTGGACTTTTGCCGCCTTAACTTTTGTTGTCGTCCCGCTGTATTTCTCCCTGACATGGTTATTAAACTATAACGGCAACCAGCCGCATATCACGCCGATGTTAAAGGCTGGCTTTTGTCATTGGTGTGTGACGCTGCAAGTCACGGCCCAAACCCTGGATTTCGACAACTTCGGAGTGAGACTGGGTCAGTTGCACAAAGCACCATAAGTTAAGATTGTCCTTAAAGTCCGAGTTAAGGCTAAATTGATTGCACAAAACATCCTCAAGTCTTCTCTTTAAAGTTTCTTTCTAATGTTTACTTAAGGATTGAAGTTTTTCTCCTTACCGTTGTCTCATACTTAAGAAATTGCTTGAAGAACCTCAGTAACTACAGTAAGGACTGACCACGGGGTCAAAGGTTACACTGATGTCACTGACTTTCAAAATAAAAGCAACTGCAGCTTGATAACAGTGATTTAGATGTTAGAATATTACACATATACTGCACAGCTTTTTACTTGAGAAATATGTTTTTGTTCTCACCTGCATGTAGTTCATTTTTACCTGTGCACGTACCATGTATATTTTTTTTTTTACCCGTTACTGCAGGACTGTGACGCAGTATATGAACTGGCTTTGTCATTTTGAGATGGATGTCCAGCTGCTTTTTCGCCACCAGACATAATTGTTTTCTACTGAGCTGTCGCTGTGTTTCCAGTTGGAATAATACCATGAAAAGCAGTTGTTTTTTACCGAGATATCCCTGCGTTTCCTGCCTGGATAGTGCCACTACCAAGTGGTTGGCATTTAGCGAGTCGTTGCTGTGTTTCCAATAGATTTGTGGAGTTTTGTAGCGACACCTTGATGTCCAGTGGGCATAATGCCATGAAAAGCGGTCGTTTTTTACCTAGACATCGCTGTGTTTCCTGCTGAGGTAGTGCCACCAAAACTGTGTATTTTAAGCCAAGTGTTTTTGTGCTGTAACCTAACCACACATTAACCACAGTGTTGCTGAAGCATGAAATTTGAAAGTATTCATGAAGTTTGCAGAAACATACAATGCCGACATTTTCCCTGGTGATTGGGTTGTGACATCAGTATGACATTGTCTGGGTCATTTTTCCAGACTTTAGACAGCTCCCTCCAGAGTCACAGAAGACGTTATACATTTTTACAGGGTGAGTAGCACTCCTCTTGACATGTAAGCTCAACTTCAGGTGTACAGCTCCTGACACTGAATGTGAATCAGGTTTTTTTTCCTTAAAAATAGCTCATATTTTGTCGTTGTATTGGCGGATCATTTTCTCATGCTGATCAGTGTAAAGCATACCCACCTTTAGTTAATCTCCCTCTGCGTCACCTCCTGATGTCCGCTCAACTAAATTTTCACCCACTGAGTAAATTCTCAGATTGTTCCATTTGAAGGATTTTAACTGCTCTGACGAGACGACAGTATTTCACAAGAAGAAAAAAACGACAAACCTCAGAAAGAAATGTTTTTGTGTAACAGATGTTTTTTCCTTGGTCCCTGTAATCATGTTGTGAGCAGAGCTGCAGCCGCTGAGGACGGCGTGGTCATGTCCTCGGTCGTATTTCTGGGAATGTGGAGAGTTCAGAGATGAAGAGGGAGTGTGTATTTGTGATAACACACACGCTGGATTTTTAAAGCTGATTCTGATGTGTTTTGAGTGGAAATATCTTAAAATGTAGGCACGGAAAAATCTACTTGGCAGTTTGAAGAAAAATTCAGAGCAATAAAAAATGTTTGAGCCACTTATAATAAATATTTGGTGAGAATTTCTGTGTTGATATGACGAATCATATGAGTAAAACCATTTCTGTATATTTTTAATAGAGCATAGTAGAGAACTGTACTAAAGTTATGTTTATATTGACTTTATTTATCTGTTAAATTACAGGCATGAGTTATTTATGCCATGACAAAAACATTGTGGACAACGTCGTGGGTAAAAGACGACGTGAAGTTCATGTTGTTTTGGTTCGTAGTAAGTTTTTGACCGTGTTCTGCAGGGTAGTAACGGGATTACGATGAGAATATATAGAAATTGAGTCAGTAGAGGACCGTACGAGATGTCATTTGGAAGCACTTGGCCTGCTGCTTTGTTTGCTCTTTTGTATTCTCAGTAAATCTCATTTAGCTTCTTCCCTGCCTCATGTGACTGTGGATCTTGAGAAAAAGAGAAAGAAGCACGAGTCAAAACCGAGACACCTCAAGTGGCCGAAGAACTGTGGTTATGTTGAAACAGCCTCTACATAAATTGTAAGAAAAAAAAAAACAAACCCTGCGGTTAAATTATTAATTAGAATAAGTGTTTTTTTTAATACCCAGAAAATTGTTTTGAAAATTGTTTGGTAGTTTGTCAAAAGTTTCTTGTGCAGGTTGAATCCTGTTTTGAACTCATTGACCTCCATTTTTCTAATTGCTCGGGGACGACGCCTCCTGTGAGCGCTCAGATTTATCTTGAGGACAAAGACTTCTTATGTTTGAACATAAGCATTAAAGTCAGGTGTGATGTACGTCCATCGTCTCGTCGCTGCCGCTGTCTCCTCACAGGTTTTTGTCTCTTCAGATGCCCCCTCCTCCCTCCGTCTCTGTATCACTCTCCCATCTTTTTTCAATCTGTCTCCCTCTCTGTCCCCAGACAGACCCTCCCATCGGTGCCCATTTCCCTCCGTCTGGCTCGTCCCCTTCCTTTTCACCCAGATGACCCCGCCACCGCCCCGTTCCTTCTGTCTGTCTGGCTCTGCTTTGCCCAGATGCCCCCCAACCACTGCCCGCTCCATACCGTCCTCACCCCGTCTCTACATATATCTGTCTCCTCTCTCTGTCCGTCCCCTCCTCTGTCTCCGTACCTCTGTCCTCTTTATCTCTCTCTAACAGCGTTTCTCGCTCGCTTCTCCCTCGGTCTCTCTTTTCCTCGTATGCTCCCGCTGCACAGATGCCTGGCTTGGTTTGCAACAGCTGTCTCGCCATGTGCCACTACCAAGTGTTGCCTTCGACTGCAGGGCCGAGTTGGGGGGTGGTGGGTGGTGGTTTGGGGGGTGGAGGGCGCAGAGTGGATTAGTCATGAATATTCATGTTCCCTTGTATGTCGTACCAAACAGAAAATGGCACCACAGAGGAGACTCCACCCATCGTGAAAAAAAGGGGGGAGGTTGGGTGAGGATGGAGGGAGGAAGGAAGGGAAGGAGGAAACAGGGAGGAGGAAGGATAGAGAGAGTGATGGAAGAGTATGGGAAATGGAGGCAGACGGAGGGAGGGGAGGGGGAGCAGACTGAATGGCAGGGATCCATAAAATGATACCCCCCCCTTTTCTGAGGTGTGAAAGAGGGAGTGCGATGAGAGGCGGGCAAAGGGAGGAAGTGGTAGAGGAAAAAAGGGGAGCGGGGAAATTTAGGAAACGAGATGGGGACATTTTGTACTTTGAAAGGTTTGGTTGAAATCTCACGCTGGAATTTAAAGTCTCTAAAAACACTAGAGAGACACTGAACAACGACTGAAACACCGTCCACAGTATATTTTAAAATAACAATTTCTGCATTGAAGCGTAGCGTCCACAATATTTCGAAGTCTTCAAAGCCCTCAAACAGAGGCTTTTCAAAACACTGCGGACTCTGTTTTAATTTGAAAAGCCCCGGATTGCATTTTAGTCTGGACTGATGAAAACGATGACGTAGAGACCCATATTCGATTCTTGATCGGGTCGTATCAACTCCCAATTCTCCATGTTTTCTGCCACCTTTCAGCAACAGTTTCACCTCGTCGTCGGTCCAAGCAAAGTAATCTCTGAGGTCTCATTTATGAATATTGTGTACGCACAAAACGAGGTCTGAAAGAGGCATACGCCACTTCTTGCGCAAAGGTTGTGATCTATAAAAACAGACAGATGGGAGAAACTTTGACCCGTGCTTAGGAACATTTTGGAGACGGGAAATTTGCAACGCAGATGGTGACGTGGAAGCCTGATTGTAAAAATTGTCGTATACTTTTTGGTGCAGGCTATTTTGTCCGTACATGGATCCTACACACTGTTTTATAAATGAGACCCCTGGTTTTACTTTTCGCCATCTTTGTAGTATTTTCTGCAACTGAGCAACTCATAAAACGGTTCGTATGATATCCAACACATAAGAGCCCCCACAGTGCTGTTACATATTTAATGTAACTGTACATAGGTTAAGTTTAGGACGAGAAACATGGCCCAAAGTTAACACGGTTCATGTTGGCATGATGCCTGGCTGGTCACCGTTATTGTTTAATGCGGTGGCAACAATGAAAGTACGGCAGGTGGGAGGGGTGGTGGATTTATCCAACAACCACGGACTTTCATCCAGAAGGCTGGTGTTTGCGTCCCGTGTTGGCTGAATGCAACCATGTGCGCTCATGTGTTGTTGAAGGAAAAAAACGCCAGTTCACAGTGTTGTACTGACGTAGTGCTTTTATTTTGAAAGAGACTGTATGCAAACTGTACATTTCCTGTGAAAACAGAAGTGTATTTTGAAAACAGACAATGCATGTAACAGGCTGAAGTTGACACGGCGTCCCAGAACGTCAGCAACCAACACACCCAGGGTACCTTGGACGTCACATGTGGACGTGGAAAGTCAATGAGCAAATGACGTCCATGGTGAGGTTGCAGTGAGAAGTGTCAGTGTCTCTAAAGTGACGTAGTCCTGATGACATTATATGAGCTGAGTTTTTTGGCTGGAGGTGGAGGGGATGGTGGATTGAAAGCTGAAAGTCATGTGAAACGACTGCCAAGCTGCAGACTTCTATTTGAGACCAACAAACAACTAAACCGGTAGGTTATCAGCAGGACGTTGTTGTGTTTCCAGCCAGGATTGTGCCCAAACCTGATCTTTCCATCACTCTAACCAAGTGGTTTTTGTGCCTAAAGCTAACCACAGTGTTGTTGAAATGTAAACCATGAATATGTTACTTATGCTCATTGTCATGTGGCAGATACATTGGAACTTTCTGTTCCTGTGGTTAATGTGTGGTCAGGTTTAGGCACAAAAACTGCTTGGCTATGGTGAGGAAGAGATTGGCTTCAAATGTGGTTTGGACCACAACCACTGCTGCAAGCACTGCAGTGTCTCGGTAGAGAACAACCGTTTGTTGTTGCACAATCCTCGATGGAAACACAGAAATAAGCAAATGGTTTTGTTGTCTGTTGGTCTTAAACTGTGGTGTGCAGCTTGGCAGGTGTCTCAACGGCATCCATTCCCCTCCACCTGCTGAGGAGAAAGTCAGCTCATAGACGGCGTCACTTTAGGAATGTTTCGTCCGACAGGAGTCAGGTTAATCTCCAGGGCTGGTACCTGCGCTTATTCCACAGGCTAGTTAATAACATGTCGGGCAGGAAAGGAGACTCGTCCACTGATGGACCGTAAATGACGTCTACTGGTCGACTAGGAACATTCTCAGTCGGGCAGCCCTAGAAATGCTCATATGGTTTGTATGAAGTGTGCAAATCTAACATATCTGTGGTTGCATTTCCCTCTGGCGACTGGCCTCAGACAATCCCCAAACTCACTTGGATTCATCCTCTTGGGATCATGAAAGTCCAAAATTTCATGGCAGTCCATCTAGTAGTTGTTGAGATATTTCAGTCTGGACCAAAGATGGACGGACGGACAGACAGAGCCACCATCCCCAGAGCTTCGCCGCAAGCACGGCTAAAAATGACCAAAGACAGAGACACAAAGAGAAGTGCAGACACACACTGCAGATCTGAGAAAGCAATAACTGGAGGTGTGAGAAATGATACACACTGAGCGGAGTGAATGCATGAATGATGAAGTGTGACTTTGGGGAGATCCTGGATGAGCGGAGGATGAAGAGCAGGAACAAGAGAGGGACGGATATGCAGGGAGAAAGACGGGGAACGAGATAGGAGATAGACAGCAGGGGTGAGGGGCAGCAGATCTGAGCGGGCCGAAGCTCTGGTGGCTCTCCGTCTCTCTTTCATGGAGAGCCAGGAAAAGAGATTATAGCAGCCCGCTTTTCTCCTATGGGGTGGGAGAGGAGGGGGGTGGGGGTGGTGGGGGGAACCATACTCTTCCCTTTACCACCTCCCACTCGTTTCCCTCCCCCCTGCAGACGATGACACTCTCTGGTACTACCGGCTGGACCCTAACCAGAACAAATCATATCGCTGAGCTCCACTCTGCCGGGGAGGAGTGTGTGCTCCAAACAAATGCTGCAATTTGATATAGATTTTTTTGAAAGTTTGGAGCTTTGTAATGCATCACAAGCAGTTTGCTTTTTGAAGGAGAGCTGCGCGGTTTTACAGCTCCACACTCGACCCCGCTCGCTGCCTCCTTTTACTTCCTGGGTGCTTCTGAAGAGCTGCGATTCGCTGAGGAAACTCGAGGATGTTCATGTGTGTCATCCTTCCAAGCGCTTATACTGCACTTGAGCAAACACCTTTCTCACACTCACCCAGCCACCACTGCACACACACACACACACACACACACACACACACACACACACACACACACACACACACACACACACACCAGTCCACAATAATACACCCCGACTCTCTCTTCTTTTCTCATAAACACAACACATACAAACAGCGAGTTAATCAGACCTATAAACCCTCCTTGCCGGTAGAAGATAAGCGCTGTGCTGGTAGCCCTGCCCTCCTGAGAGCAGCACTCCTCTAGCGGTGCCGTGGAGCCGCCTGATAAGGCAGGGGAGTGTGGGATACCCTCAGAGATCCACACGCACACACACACACACACACACACACACACAAAGCTCAGCATCAGTTAGCCAGGTCTTCTGCAGAGCCAATCAGCAGCTCGCAGGGCCCGAGGCTCCACCAATCATCCTGCTCCATCAGGTGTTGTCGATGTCAGCGCTCAGCCTGCAGGTGGATGTGTCTGCATGTGTGTGTTTGCAGCTAATACAACCGGGTGCATGTGAGGAAACTGTGTGCGAGATCTATTTTCTGCCCGGTGATAAAATAAAATCTCGTTTCCTCGTCACCAGGACCAAATTTAGGAAGCCATTGTTCCTCCTACCTATAAGATCTGTTATCAAACACCCAATCAATCAAAAAAACCTTTGTTCTCCAGCGAGTAAACACTTTTATATTTGAAGTGAGTGACTTTAAATCTAAATCCTGCTTAACAGCGTCTCGATACCTTGATGTACAAACGCACTTTCTCAGGGGTCTTTTGGTAATTAAGCACCGCTGCTAATTAAGCTTCAACCTGTATTTCAAAGACCCGCCGGGATTCAGTTACCTTCTCAGATGAATCAGTCTATATGCTGTGAGATATGGAAATAACACTGCGTTTCAACATCACAAGTTATTTGAAAAGTTGCAAAGAATCTATAGAAGGATCCATTTTAATATCAAAGGCTCAAACTGTCTCCAGAGCTCTGGAAAAAAGATTTGAACAGAGTGAGATAAATTTATAATTAACTGTATCACTGATCAAACACAGAACTTATATAGTTAATTATATTAATGTTCAGGTTTAACACAGTTTAACTGCAGAGTGGTCAGATTTTGCTCTTAGCTTTTAACTTCTTTGTTCAAATGTGGCAGCTCCCGTTTGATTATTTAATTGTCCTTTATTTTCTTAAAGCTCTGCGCACACACACACACACACACACACACGCACACACACACACACACACACACACACACTTTCTCCAGACTTTGATCGACCGACTTGTCTTTGTGTTCCTCAGCACCTCACCGTGAGTGCGGTGACAGGCGCAGACTTCAGGGGGAAACATAAAAGTAGCAAAGGACTTTTATTCTAATTAAATCAAAGACATTTTCACCATGAATTAATGCAGAACAAGTCACCAACAGATGCATAAAATATCAGTATTTGATGCTTATAATTTCCTGGTGAAGGACCTCAAACACACCATGTCATTACCAGTGTGTCCCCTCGAATATTGAAATGTTAGAGTTTTATTTTCAGTGCTGAAATATAACTAAGAACATTTTTTATGAAGTGCTGCAGTTCTGAGGTCCTTGTACTTTACTTACATGTTTCCATTTTGAGCTACTTTACACTTTTCACTGCCCTGCGTTTATCTGACAGCAGTTACACTGAAACTGAAGCAATTTCTGATGCAAAATATGCAGCCAGACATAAAAAAAGTGTTGTTACTGATTAAAGTACTCATACAGTTAAATAGATATAAAGATAATTCTCCACCTCCAACCAAAGAACACTCAAATGCACTTTAATGCACTGTTATTATTAATCTTGTGTTTGTTTGTTTGTTTGTTTACAAATGTCCAAAAAATCTAAAATAGTACATAAACAACAGGGTGTGATGAAGAGGGACTCCTCCAGGTTAATCCATAAGATAATGTACCTTATCTCAGCATGGTGCTTCTGAAGTGATGTGAACTTACAGCAGGACTTTGTTTTCAGTACAATTCAATTTCAATTTAATTTATCTCTTCAGTCAAATCTGAACAAACCGTACAACAGTGTTGTTACTTGAGCTCAGCATATCCACAGACACCTGGTGGCTCCACACTCTTATACCTGTAATAATAATTCAGCCACAGCAGCGTAACAACTAGACACCACATATTTACAGGACATGTTTCAAACTAAACAGCCGGATCATGAAGCTTCCATCGCTGACCTGAGCTAACATGTTCATATAACACAGTGTTCAACATAGATTCAGTCCATTTTTCAAATTCTGGAGCTGATGTGCTTTTCCAGAATTTAATACATTCTGTAATTCTGTTTGGTCCCTGTAAGCAGTGGTGCAGTGGAGGGTTTACTCAGGTGTACCCACTGCTTTCTCTATCCAGTGACAGTAGACCCACCTATCAGCTAAAAAGCCACTGTAATACATAGGAGAGTGTGCCCACTTCCTCATCAGTAACCTACCTATCTACCCACCTCATCAACTCACGACACCACTGCCTATACGGCACAGCCTCTGTGATCTAGGCACCGTCGCAGCACCTCCCTGTGTGATCCACAACTGTTCCCCTAAATGTGTTAATCAGTTAACGTTCCCAGATTACACGTAGAACTGTTCCTGCTTCTGTTTCTGACATTTCCAACATAGATGATCAGATTATCATCATCCTGTGGAGTTCAGACGGAGTAAAGTAAAATCTATGAATTCATTTATACTGAGTTGTCCTTTTATTTGATCTACCTGTTTCCATTCTGAGCCACTTTTACTGTGCAACATTTATCAGACAGTTTTAATAACTTTGAAAACTATGATTTTATAAAACATGCAGCCAGCCATAAAAAACATGTTGTAACTGATTAATCTGTCCATACAGTTAAAATGATCTCCACCTGGAACACATGACACTAAAATGCACTTTAATGCACCGTTACTAATCGTTTTGGTTTGTTTGTTTGTTTGTTTGTTTGTTTACATGTGTCCAAAAAAAATGCAAAGTAGATTAAATTATTAGATTCAATAATAACGAAAAATATCACAAATGAACCTTGTGTCACATCTCAGCATGAGACTCACAGGAACTCATTAGGCACATTTTTTATTAACTGCTGCACTTTTCTTTCATTTTGAAGCACTTGTACTTTGTGTTTCCATTTAGAGCCACATTTTACATTTATCTGACAGTGTTAGTGACTTTAAAAACTATAATTTTACACACAACATGCAGCCAGCCATAAAAAACAATGTGTTGTTATTGATTAATCGCTCATACAGTGAGACAGATCTCCACCTTTAACCAAATAACACTAAAATGCACTTCAATGCACCATTTTTAGTAATTTTTTGTTCATTTAAGTGTCAAGAAATGTGTGCATAAACAACAGGAATATGATGCAAAAAGGTGCAAAAACAACCCTCAGAGGGACCTGATCATTGCTCCTCCTTGTCTTTGTATCTCAGCAGGGTACTTTGTAGTAATGTGAACTTACAGCAGGACTTTATTCTCAGTGCTGAAATATAACTACGAACATTTTTATGAAGCGCTGCACTTGTACACAATTTTGAAGCACTTGTACTTTATTTACACTCTTCACTGCCCTGCATTTATCTGACAGCTGCAGTTACACTGGCAACTGAGATTTAACTCCAGACATAAAAAACTGCCTGTTGTTTTTGATTAAACTAATTAAACAGAGAATACAGACGGTGCACATTAATGCACCATTATTAATAATCTTTTGTTTGTTTGTTTGTTTACACGTGTCCATAAAGTGAAAAGGAGACGCACCTGACTGAGGTTTCTCCAGATTTTAATCCATTACGTGATAATGAAAAATATCACAATTCAATCTTATGTCGCGTCTCAGCATGAGAACTTATTAGGTACATTTTTTATTCACTGCTGCACTTTTTATTGCCTGACATAACTTTGTTCTCATGTGCACTGCTGACTGTGTGGATTTAAATGTTAACAAAGTCTATCTATCAATCAGACAGTTTCAGTAACTCTGAAAACTGTGATTTTACACACAGAACATGCAGCCAGCCTTAACAAACGACATGTTGTTATTGATTAATCTGCTCATAAAGTTAAATAGATCTCCACCTTCAACTGAAAAACACTAAAATGCACTTTAATGCACTGTTATTAATAATCTTGTGTTTGTTTGTTTACACACGTCCAAAAAATACAAATTAGTACATAAACAACAGGGAAGTGATGAAGAGGGGTCTGATCAGGGTTAATCCATAAGATAATAAAGAAAAACATTACAAATGGGTGCTTCAGTAGTCATGGAAACTCACAGAAGGACCTTATTTTCAGTGCTGACATATAACTAAGAACATTTTTTATTTTAAGTGCTGCACTAGTCGACAATTTTGAGGTACGTAATTTATCTATACGTGTTTCCATTTTGAGCTGCTTTACACTTTTCACTGCCCCACATTTATCTGACAGCTGCACTTACACTGAATATTACAGTTTCACAAACAGAATATGCAGCCAGCCATAAAAAAACTACAATACAACTAATTAAAATGATCTCCACCTCAAACAGAGAAGATTAAAATGCAGAAGTTTTTCCCTCGTCCACTGTGAGGGTCCGAGGACAGAGACATGTCGTATGCTGTAAAGCCTCTGAGCCAAATTATCGGTCTTTGTAGATAAAACTGAAATGATTATTGAGGCTTTGTGATCAGGACAGAATTAACTTTAACCTGAACTATAACTAATGTTGCCCTCGCCCATGAAATGTGTCTATTTAAAATGTGCCTAGGAGCAGAATCTACTTTTGATTCTGCAGGAAGCTCATCATGCTGCTAATATCTGGGTATTTTTAATGAAGTAAAATTATTTCTCAGAATCTGAAATCTGCTATTGCTGAGTAACTTTGCATTCACAAGGAATTTGGTGGTTTACTGCATAGAAATAAAATATAAAGACATTACATAAAATATAATAGTTATAACAGAGAATGTAAAAAATAAATAAAGTTACTAAAGTGAACAGTTGTGCAATCTATGTGTAAAAGTTTTGCCTCTTTTAAGACCTCAACACTTTCCCCACCACTTCTTATTCTACTTACTTTATCTATATTTTCTCACTTGATTTATATCCTTTTAATTATTGTTCTAACAGTCTGACAGTGTCAGGAGCTTGCAGAGTCTCCCCTCACAGTTTATGGAAACTTTATGCACCTGATGGCTTCTCTTGTTTGCTGCTGAATTTGCATCATCTTTACACCTTGATTCAGTATCTTATAATCTGACTGGTGATTTTTCCAACCTGTCACTGGTGTATAAACTCCCTGTGAGGATCTCAGCAGCTCTTTGCTCTCAGTCAGTGAGTGCAGGCCTGCAGCAGCAGCAGCCACACGGCTCCAGCCCGCCTCTAACCACCGTGGCACCTCTTGGAAGTTGGCGCAGGTCAAATGCGTCTTAATTCAAACCAAAAAGAAACGAGAGAATGGCCGCGAGTCGGGCCGGTTCCACTGGCCGTGCCAAGGTCAGCATTCCTCGACAGGCCGTTGCCTAGTGGAACTTTTGTTTCACAGTCTGTGTAAACCTCCAGGGAGAGACGGTATATAGGAGAGACCAAAGAAAGGAGTTTGCAAATGAGCGCAAGCTGCTGTTTGGGCGAATATAGGCTGCACGGGCGCACAGACGGTATGGAGAGGTATAGACAGCCAGCACATTTCAGCCTGCAGGGAAGTCCTCAGTGTGAGGTTTGTAGATTTAGACTGAAAAACATGGAGATCTTAATGACATCAGACCAGTGGCTGGTCAGTTTGTTCCTGTTACAGGCGGCAGGAGCGGGTTTAGAGGATTTGGAGATGCTGTTTTGACGCATGGCCTCGCTCAGGGTCACTGACGTGACACCTTGATCTTTACTCTATTAAATGTGTCTGTAGATTGTTGGTGCGTTCAGAGCATCGCAGCCAAATGCTTATAAATAAATCACAATGAATCAAACTTTAATTGATTTCAAAAATATTTTTTTCCAGCTAAAATAAACGGATATGAAAACTCCGAGCATTTAAACGCATCTAAGCAGATTTAATACAAAGCAATGATGCGTTCAGGTGCTCAACAAATGAGAAGTTCAAAGAAAAAGAGGCAGAAATGTTGAGGTCAAACATCAGGTCACGACCCAAATAAAACGAAGCAACTGTCTGAGAAACTCTGCATCATAAATATAAGATATTTATTTATATTACACACAATTTAATTCACTTTTTCAACCTTTATTTTGCACCATGCAGCATTTGCCAGCCCGCGTCTTTAAACCGAGATCACACTGCTGTTAAAAGACGAAATAATATAAAAGAAGAATGTGGCGTTCACGCGCTCATTTCCAAAAAAATCAGACGCACTTTGTGGTGTGACTGTGACGCTGCAGGCCCACAGACAGTTTGTGGAAAAACAGTGTTTAAGAGTTTGTGTGTGCTGCAGGCCGCTCACACCAGGAGGCCACACACTCACACACACACACACACTCACATTCAACTGCTTCAATAATTTATCAGACGGGTTTGAAAATGCTCCACGACTGAAACATGGCAGAATTTTTAGCTTTAAATTTCCTGCCTGATAATTATAAATATAATCAAATAAATGAGATCTGTCCTGATGCTTCTGCAGCCTTTCTGCACATTTTAAAATCCTCCCAAAATAGCCTCTGACATCATTTCATTTTTGCCCACTGCCACACAGACTAATTCTGCTCAGCCTGTTTTAAATACAAATAAAATACCTGAGGCCTCAGCTGGTTAATTGTCGTGTAATTGTTTGTTTTCTAATCATTATTATGTGTTTAAAATCGTTTCAAAACTATGAAGAGTCGCATATTTTGTTGTGTTGGTATTTATTTTAAATGAATTGATGTAGAAAATGTTGTAAAATTAATATGGAGTTTGTTGTGCTGAATTAAAAGGCTGAAACAAGTCTGATACATTTAATTACGCATTAATTTACTCTTAGAATAAGGGTGACGTGCAGCTGCTTGTTTGCAGATGTGTTAGTCTCACACTGCTAAATTGGCTCTCTTGTTATTGACAAAATAATTTAAACTCTTCCTGTCTTGCTTCAACATTTAAAATATATATTTTTAATTCCAAAGTGAATCTAGAAACTGATTTCAGGGCTGAGTTGAGGCGCCATGTTGAGAAAGTGCTGCTCTCACTCAGCTGCTTGTCTCTTTAAGGAACAACTCTGACTCCATCCGCTTTTTATTTGTCTGTTTGTAAAGTGATAAAGTTGAACCAATACAGAGTAAATTGGCGGCAGGTGGAATCCATTTTGACAGCGCACGTCGTTTTATTGCGTGACGTCCGCAGTTGCGCACTTCCGTGAAGTGCTCCGTTTGCCATAAAAGGTCAAAACGCCACTTTGGTCATTTATTCCTGTGTCCTGAAGGCGTGTCTGCTGAAACTCCATCTGAATATCCGGGAGATGATTTAATATTTGTGGTGAATAAATATAGTTTTGGAGCTGCAGCACCTGTTCTGTATAATAACCTGAGCAGAGTGTGATGGGGCTGATGGGAGCCACCAGGCCTGCAGGTTGGAGACGTGTCTGTGCGTAAAGGTGTCACAACTCTCTCAAATCAGGCTGTTGAAACCTCTCATATATTTCCCACCGCAGGCATGACATGTAATAGAGCTGTCCAATAATTTGCCATGAGATTTAAATCAGCCCTGGATGGCTTCAGCCCGCCTCTTAAAATATCAAATATAAAAAGTAAAATGATGTTTGAATTTCAGGTTGTTGGAGGTCATATTTTACAAACCGTTTAGCTGACCACACGTGTCTCCTGCTCTCAGGCTGAATATAAAGTTTACAGCTTCCTCTCTTCTTGTGTTTCACACACTCAGAAAAATATTTGGGTTTATCCTAACCTTCCACCGCGGCTGCCTCCCCCACCGCTCCCTAACCTCCGCTCCCTCCCGCCCTCTCTGTCGGCCCCGAGCTGCCCCTACACTTTTGCCGGTGAGAGCTACTAATCCCCTGCGTCCATGGTTTACTCTGAGCCCGTATTTAATTCCTCTAAACCCCCAGCTGCCGCCCTGGTTCCTCACTGAACACGACAGACTGTGAGCCGCTCTGGTTATTAATAATTCACCAGCCCTCCGCTCCGCTTCTCCGGCCGCGGCCGCAGGACACCGCACGTCCCCGCCGGTGCGTGCGTGCTGTGTTCTCACTTGTTTCTGTAATTTGGGCAGCTCGGTGTGTCACACAGGCTCATATCACCTCCGTGCTGTGTGTGCAGCCTATAGGCAGTCCCGGCTGGCCACCAAAAGTCCCGCTACTCTCATCAACTCTGGTGCCTCTCATGTTGCGACGTCCGCGCGGCCACATGGCGAGTTCGGTTGCCGCTCTCTCCGCAACTTTCTCCGGACACTGAGGAACAGGTGGGGGTGGGGGGGGAGGAAGCACCGAGGAGGAACATTTTCACATCAGCGCAGCCGGAGCATGCACGAGGGGGAAAGCGCGCGGCGTCGTCCCCTCATGCAGGAGCAACAGCTGATTTGGTGAGCGCGTAAGCAGAGAGTGCGAGCTACTTACTGTCGGTGCACAGCCAGACTCCTGCTCTGTCACTCGGGGCTCAGACGGTGACTGTGTCGGTGGCGCAGAGCGCGGCGGCTCGGTGGACATTACGGTACCGGGACAGGCTGGAGAGAGGGACACAGAGCAGCGCGCGCTGACAGACGCTTTTCATGGAAATATCACGAGCTGAGAGCGAACACGAACACCTTGCATGAAGAAGTCGGGAGGCAGAAGACTTGGATTATACAGCTCTGTCCTCCTGTGGACTGAGAGGAGTTGACTGCAAATTACCAACCAAAAAAAAAATGTTTACCGGGCAGCAGGCCGTGTATTAGGGCTCTTTTGCTTCCGGTATAAGGCCCAGCTGAACAAGAAACCGAGCAGTTTTCTCTCCCACACACTTTTTTTTTGGAAGCCGAACTTTTGAGAGTGGAAAATGGGTCTTTGAGAGTGTTGGCACATTTCCCTGCACCACAATGGTACGTGCTATGTAAACCAATAATTTGCTCATTTCTGCAGTCAGCTTTCAGATTCATTGTAGTTGTTCATAGATTTAATGATACACAGAGAGAACTTTAGTGGGCTGAGTTATAATTCTTGTGTGTGTTACTGTTTACTTGTAATGGGTAACAGCCACCAAAGAGTGTGCCAAGTCCTCCCACCTACCTGTGTGTGTGTGTGTGTGTGTGTATCTGTGTGTGTGTGTGTGTGTGTGTGTGTGTGTTTTCTGTCACAGTTATTATGGTATTATTTTAAATTAGGAGAGTTTGTCCTGCTGAAATGTTGCATGCATGTTTAAAGTCATGTTGCTGTTAGGAAAATATAATACACCTTATTTTAATAGTTGCGCGACATGTTGCCAAAATTTGTTTCCAACCTTCTGGCCAAATCAGTGTCCAGCCCTCTCAGTTCAGCGCCCGGTGCCCACCGCCTTCTGCCGTTTCATCCACATGGAGAACATGACTCCCCTCATTGCAGCGCTCTCTGATGTGGGCCCGTCTGTGGACTATTTTTAGCCACGTATATGATACGCGTTATCGCATATCCTACATTGTAGCAGCTAATCAAGAGGCGTCATATAAAAGGTTACATGGTGACACGTGAAGAGCCCCCAGAGCTCGAGTCCCACCTCAAGACAAAGTTTAGCAGAGTTTTGGAAACTTGGCTGTAAGAGGATGGAACTTTTTCTCTGTGCCAGCATTCAATTATCTGTCTTTTTGATTTGTGCGTAATTACGCACAGCGGTTTAGACCAGTTCCTTCATTACGCAGGTGATTTATTTGGGCAATTCCGAGAAATCCCGTGACATCACAAGGCGCAGAGTTTGTGCTGACTGACCCGGGAATCTGCTCACTCATTTATTTCGACATCTGAGATTTTATTTGTGGTTTCCCTTTAATTTGAAGTTCTTTTCACAAGAAAAACTATTATTGTTTCCCGCTTTATCCCTATTTGCCCATAACAGCATATTTGTTTAAATTGGCAAATGCATTCCCTGTGAGGTTGTGAAAACACACATTTGAATTCAGTGCTTGTAGGTTTCAGAATCAGTAATAAGAAGTCTGTTTTATACAGAATTATGATATATAGCTCACACATCCCTGACCCTCAGATAGATCCTGTTTTTGGCACGAAATGAGTCAAGTCAGGCACTAGTTAGGGGAACCTCCCACATACAACCTTGAAGCTGCTTAGATACCAGGAAGGCATCTTATTTGCACATGAATATGGAAGATTATTAGTATGAATAATTATTTGTTTACGAGCATCCTCGCTGACATGGCAGCTGCCCAAGAAGCTCATCAGTAAAAATGATACAGAATTCAGGACAGGCCTCGCATGGGATTATCTCCACTTGTTATTCTCCTACTTATAGCTGCAACTCACCTCTTTTTTTTTTTTTAAGCAAAGGATATAGTGTGAATTTGTGCCAAGTATTTCAGTTGCATGTTAGTTAAGTGAGAATGCACTGGAGGCATCTGTCAATCAGTGTCAGTTAGCTCCCTCCCCGAGGCTGATGCTCCGTCTTTGACACACAAATAAACAGTCTGACTCCACCTCTCTGTGGAGACCATCCCTGACACAACAGGTCAGCGATGTTCCTCAGGGATGCACAATACCAGTAACAGATAATTACCTACTTCTCATGGCCAATAAGAAAACAAATAGTTTCACATTTTTGTATTTTAAAAAGAAGTTTATAACCTGTACTTAATGCACACCTGAGGGTCAGAGAGGCTGAGCTGTGGTGAGCAAACACAAATTATTTAATATTCAGCTCTGACCGAACCAAATCTGACATCACCACTAAACTAGAACTAGAAAGCCTTTAATGTCACTGCACAGGGATACAACTAAATGACTTGTGACACTAACATAAAAACACAAGACCCAGGACATTCAGAGAGGATAAACATGCAATAAATAAATAAATGTTAAAGTATTTAAAGTGCAGCGGAGAGCTTTGTGGATGGCAGCACGGCAGTGGTAAACATTATTTGATTTTTGTTGTATTTAGTGTGCTGATGGCTGCGGGACAGAAACTGTGAGTCTGGTGTCTGTTAACAGAAACAGAAACAAACCACAGTTCTGACTTTTCAAATGGTAATTTATTTTCTTATTTATTTTTTGTAACGTACATCAGAAAACTTAACAAATACACTTCGGCTTTTATAGAGTGTTTTTCCTGAGAATTCAGATTAAATGCTTGGACATGATCAGACTTGTCAAGTTATTACATGTAGTTGAAGTCCCCCAATAAAACAAAAAAGACTGTCAGGGTTCCCACACATTTATACCTATGGATTTTCAAAACTTCTCCACAATTTTTCAGCAATATTTCCTCCCATTTCCATGAGTTTAAAATGAGCAGGCCTGTACTGCCAACACATCCTCACTGTGACCTCATCATATGTCCACGTTTGGTCATGGACTTTCCACGTCCACATATGGCGTCCAAGGTACCCTGGGTGTGTTGGTTGTTGACGTTCTGGGACGCCGTGTCAACTTCAGCCTGTTACATGCATTGTCTGTTTTCAAAATACACTTCTGTTTTCACAGGAAATGTACAGTTTGCACACATAAACTGCACGTTTTCCTACAAAAAGCAGTGCACCGAAATTTGTACATATTCCACGTATTGTGAAAAGCTGCAATCACATGACCAATGTGCTGATGGGAGTAAACATGGAAGCAGGCCCGAGCAGTCTTGTAAGGAGGCAGGTTGGGGTGGTGGATGGGTCACAAAAAAAGCGAACTTTATCCTGGAGATGCGTTTGGAACCATGTGAATTTTGCATGAACATTTTTACGGTGTCCCCCGTGTTTCTTTTCCTAAACCTCAGTAACTTTACGTTAATTACTTAACTGTATGTTAAGCTAGGCTAAGCAGCTTTATTCCAGGTAATAATACTATATGTGATAGGTGTGTTTTCTCACTGGCCAATATACTCATATGTTTTTCTTCAGCCCTTTTAAACAGGAGTTGTGCAAATTTGCAGGAAAGCCCAATCAGTGTTTTTTCAGCATTGGCAGTATAAAAACAAAATCAGGGAGTGCAGCAAAATGCCGCCTACCTACTTTTGTTTATACAGAATGTGCCTTTTTCGGGGCAATGGGGGGCGTGAGCAAGTAACAAATGTGTAGCTCAGCGTGTGACGTAAACAGTGACGTGGGAGGGAAGCCGCGGCTGGTCAGTCCTTCTGCGATTCTCCCGTAAGTCGGCCCGTCCTTCACCGTCCCCGTCATCTGACGGTTAATGGCCTCTTGGTTTGCGAGGACAAGGAGGGCGCACAATTCCTTGTCTCCCCAGTTGCTCATCTTTACAGTGTCTGTCAGGTTTGTGTTTCCCTCTTGCTACTAGCTGCTCGCTAATTCCTGCTATCAGCTGTTTCCTGTTTATCCACCGCCAGTGGCTCGCACGTGCGGTGTCATCAACAGCTCCTCCCACAAGTCATCAACAGCTCCTCCCACAAGTCATCAACAGCTCCTCCCACAAGTCATCAACAGCTCCTCCTGTTGCAGAAGGCCGCCTCGGTCTGTTTAAACTAAAAGGGTTCCGCCAATATGTCTACCCTACGAGGCGGAAAATTGGCCACCTCGGATCAACTCGCCAATCCGGCTCTGTGTGTCTAAACGCTCGCAGCTTGCCGGCAAAACAGCCCAACATTCGCCGAAAATCTGTCAGTGTAAAAGGGGCTTATGTCTAAAATTAGCAGAGTTTTTGCCTTCTTTCTTAATTAAGTAAAGTCCTTAATGTCACTCTTGAACCACCTGATGGCTGCCTTGTACTGGTCAGTCTCCCTAAGAAACACTCAGATGTTGTTGCGTTTGCTTCGCTCATTTGAGGTGTTTCATTAAAAGAGAGGTGGGTGAGGTTAGGATAAGAGTAACTGGAGGGGTTACATGTCGTTACTTATGAAGTGACTCACGTGTTTTATGAATTAGCCGTTTAGTTGCTGGTGCAGTTTGTTGGAACCGTGTAACAGCTCAGCTTTGGATTTTAGTTGCTGCTGTTGTGTTAGCTCAAGCTAATCAGGTGACATTGAACTTATTGTTCGTCGGGAAGGCAGCAGCCTTGGGTACGTTCCTTTAGCGCTGCGTCTACCCAGTGTAATGGCAGCAATAAAACTGTGAAAATCATTCACACCAGCGACAACACGTTTGGCTCTCTAGTTAGCATGCTGCACTGTCGCTTCTGCTCTTCTTCTTCTTCTCTGTGTGTATTTTGGCCGTGTAGATGGAGTAAACAAAAGCAGTTTGGCTTTGTATTATTGGCTCTATTTATCAGCTGTAATTTTATAATCATAATAATAAATAACAATATAAAGCTACTAATATCGGCCGATGGTATCCGAGTATGTGTCCCTGATTTTTCTGAATATGTTAGAAAGCAAAAAGGAAATGTGACCCATCATTGTGAAGCTGGAAACATGATGTTTGGTCCAAAATCATAGTTTATATATTTATTACACCTTCATGATAAGAATATCAGTCACGTTTTAAATATATTAAAAGTCTTTGATGGTCAGTGTGTGTGTGATGTACAGTAAAGGAGCATAAGAAACAAATACAGTAATCACTGAGTGCTGTGTAAATACTTGGGGTAATTGTATCCCGCACTGTGTGTGTGTGTGTGTGTGTGTGTGTGTGTGTGTGTGTGTGTGTGTGTGTGTGTGTGTGTGTGTGTGTGTGTGTGTGTGTGTGTGTGTGTGCGCAGCCCGCCACATGACGATCAGACAAGCGGTTTTCCAGTCTTGTGTGATCTCCCTCTTGGCTGTCGCTGCCAGTGATGTCATCCCTCACTGTATACAGAATATTATGCCATTATGTTTGTCCTGGCCTCGACTTTTCCCTGGAAAAATAAATAAGGCTTCAAGCGGACCACGAGAGCTTATGTGGTGTGTAAGCTTGTGCCGTAGTTTAAAGATGGAAACTCTGATATACGCTCAAACAGCGTAAATATTAGGATAGCGAGCTCAGATGGGTTTGTCAGGTTGATTGGTTTTTAAGCTGTTGTAGCTATTGTAGCGTGATTTAGCCGAGTGGCTGTGGAGGACACATTGAGGGGCGCGATCATGTGACGGGGTCTTTGATGTGAAATTCATGTTGCGTTCATTGAATCAAAAGAAAAAGAAAAAGTGTCACTTCCGACAGTCAAAGAGTGGTGGACCTGAATTGTTTGCGTGTGTGTTATTAAATATATTTATATTTTGTTGAACTGTGTACTTACAATATCCCAAACGTTTACAACAATGTTCAAACCCACAGATTTGGTCACCGTCACTTCTCAGTGGCGTAATGTCCCCTTACACATGCATCAGACTTTTATGATATGATAAACTTTTTCAGATGTTTTTTATGATGACGGATTTTAGTCATCAGACGACTGGATCTGAAGTTATCAGAGAAACAAGCTGAGCAAACATTAGCGGCAACTCAGCTCCAGCCCCCGCTGTGCCAAACAGCATCTAAGAAACGCTGATTTTTGACATGAAACTGCTTTATTCAGTGTTTTTACCGGTTTAAATCACCTGGTCAGTTTGTTTCAGAGAGGAGGAGACGTCTGTGGATAATTCATCAAACAGTAAATTCCCCCTCAATGTATGGATCTTAAGTTATCAGAGAAAGAAGCTGAGCAAATGATAGGCTGCTGTCAGACCTAGAGTGTCTCCTCTGGTCTGAATCAGGGACTCATGTTGGTCCAAAGTTGTATAATTGCCTAGAGTTGGTTCGTGTTCTCACGGCCGCATTTACAAGAGGACCAGATCAAATGCCTTGTGTGAGAAAGCTGCTCTTGATTGGTCAGAATTTCCATGTGGGAAAAATCCAGGAAGTAAAGCAAACGTTGAAGAAGAGTACACTTGCAAGATAAATGTGACACTTTCTAATGTCACAATGGAGGGACAACTACGCAGGTTGATTTTAGCGCTGCTCATCGTGGACTATATTGCTGTCATTGTTCATTTTAGTCAAACCACACAGTTTCAACTGAAGTGTTATTACCGTTTAAATCACCTTCTCTGTTTGCTTTGGGTGATGAAGAGACCTCTGTGGATAATTTGGCTCCCGGTAAAAACCTCCTGAACAACAAACTCTGAATGAATCTGAACCAGGAGAAACTGACTTCAATTGATTGAGATGCAGAGTAACTGGTAAGGCTGAAACAACAGACTTAAAGGGCACTGTGTATAAAATTGGGGGACTTATGAGAGACAGATTGAAAAACGAATGACCAGAATCAAAGCAGCAGAGGTTGAGATATCATTCAAGCTTCACAATGCTGGATCTTACAATTCCCATGATGCAGGTTTCTGATTAGATTGTATCTCTGTGTTCACATGCGTGTAGTCTCTGCGATCAATAAACTGACCTTGATATGAATGCAGAACCAGTGAAATGCCCCTTTAATTTTCAGGTTCATGAGCGTAAGATGTCTATGATGAAAAAAATCATCATGAGCACACTTGAAAATGAAGACAAACGCGTTATGATTTACAAGGTCCAGGCCAACATAAACACAAAAGTTAATAGGCAGCTTAATAATCTCCTTGATTTTATTTGCCAATATTCCACGTCAGCCCTCTTCAGAGTCACCTTGAAACATTTGTAAAATAAAGTGTTAATTAAGACAGACTCTCAAAGGGAAGAAAGATGAGTGATACCTCTTCTAATGGAGAATTTAAAAGGGTCATTTTAAATCAAAAGTACTGGGATGATCTTGTTAGTGGAGAGCACTTTGTGCCACATGAGCACAGCAACGTGCCTTTTGCACGTGCAAATCACTAGAATAAATATTACGTTACATTTGCACATTATGTAGAGGTTCGTTTAACCATATGTTCACCAATGCACTGTTTAAATGTGAGGGGATGTGAATTTAGACTAAGGAACAAAAACAACTTGGTTGGTTACAGGAAAAGATCATGTTTTTGCTTAAAAAACCCAGTATTAGAGGCATAATCTCAGTAGGGAGCACAGCAATGTCTTGGTAAAAAAAAAAAATCACTTTTCGTGGCACAGTTCCTACTGGAAAACAGCCCCGGGATCCTTAAAAACACTGATGTTTGGGGGCTGAAAAGGAGCTGGAAAAACAGCCACAGGAGGCTAAGAAATACCAATGTTTTGGTGCTAAAAAGCTACAAGAAACACAGCGATGACTTGCTTAAGAAACCCATGTTTGGAGACTAAAAAGTCACTGAAACAACATACATTGGTTGCATAAAAAACACTCAAATTTGGGGGCTAAAAAGCAACTGGAAAAACAACAACAGGGTTCCCAGGACAACTCCCACATTTCAAAGCTAAAAATCAGTGGGAAAGCAGCCACGAGTTGCTAAAACCACCCACGGATGAGGGCTAGAAAGCTGCTGGAAAAACCGCAATGGGTCGCTAAAAACACCCACACTTGGTTGCTAAGAAGCAGCTAGAAGTGCAGCAATGACTCGCTAAAAAGCACTAAGTTTAAAGACTAGAAGGTCACTGGAAAAACAGCCATTGGTTGCTGGGTGCTAAAAAGCAGTTGGAATAATGTCCACAGGCTGCAAACAACCCCCACATTTTGGGGTTAAAATCCGCTGGAAAAACAGCCACAGGTTGCAAAGAGACACCCACTTTTTGGGACTGAAAAGCAGATGGAAAAACAGCCATGGGTCGCTAAAATACAGCCACTTTTTGGGGCTAAAAAGCTGCTGAAAAAAAGCCAGGGGTTGCAAAGAGACACCTGCTTTTGGGGGCTAAAAAGCAGCCATGGGTTGCTAAACAACACCCATGTTTGGGGGCTAAAAAGACACTGGAAAACCAGCCATGGGTCGCGAAGACACACTTATATTTGGTGGCTAAAAAAGCTGTGGGAAAAACAGTCACAGGTTGCTGAACAACACCCACATTTCAGGGCTAAACAGCAGCTGGAAAACCAGCGATGACTTGCTAAAAACAACATATTTTTTTGTAGGTTGGTCTGGAACACTGATCTGCAGCTTGACAGGATGTCACACCAGCCACCAACCCCTCCACCTCCAAGTCAGCTCATATACTGTGTCATTTTCTAAACATTGACATGATACATATGAAACGTACAAATCTAATGTATTTGCGGTTTGCAGAAATGTGCAATGCCAACATTTTCTTTAGGCGACCTGGCCGACTCACTTCTGTCAGTGAGAACTGAAAATGTATAAAAGTGAAAAGAAACACAGGAGTGAGCAATTTCACCTGTTCCCAGCGCAGTTTCAGTTTTCTTAAATGTTGAGAGCAGACGCATGAGGTCTGACGATAATTTGACTTCAGATCAGATTAGTTTGCTTTGGAAGCGACTCGATTTCTTCTGAAACTACAACGCCGAGACTTTGACATGGATATTTTTTGCAGCGTCTCATCAAGCTCAGGCTGATCACATTACACTCCTAACTCTTCCATCTCATTTCTAACCCTGCCTCAATTACTTTATCAAGACTTAACCCTCACATTAATTGGTTTCACAAGACACCCCAGACTGCACACCAGCTGTGTAACCGAGTAATTTGAATCTACTTAATTTGGGAAGGTGTTGGTATCTTCTGCCTTCTGAGTTTAATTTGGAAAAAAAAAAATCGCAACAACAATACATGTATTTTCTCTCTTCGCTCTCGTCTTTAGGGCCTTAATGAGGAATTAGAGCCAATAGCATTATTCATTAAACAGAGCTTGCCAGCTATTTATCACTGTAACAATATTAGCATATTTGTTTAAATTTTCAACACTTTTTTTTCCAGCATTCGTAACCAGGTTTAGCATTTTTAATAATCTGGCATCGAATGCATCGTACCAAATTGAATGCTGAAAAAGAACCAGTGGCAAGCCCCAGAAACATACTAAAAATCCTTTATAAACACACACACACACACACACACACACACACACACACGCTCCTCTAATTACCGCCTCCCCTGCTCCCTGTCTTGTTCCTCACCTCCTGAGATGCAGGTGTAAAATATCACATTTTTCCAGCATTCTCCCTGAGGTGGCGCTGGCTTGGACTCACACAACGTAAATTTCCCCTTTCATATTCCCCCACACATTTTTTTCTACAAACAAGTTCCCCCTCCCATCCCTCCCTCGCTTTGATGTGCCTGCCACATCTGCACAGGTTTGTTAGCTCGTTACCAGGTGAAGAATGAGGATACAATTAAGGCTGAATGAAGCGGGGCTGGGTGGGACGTCAGTTATGTTCTGCAGCAGAAGAGAAGAAAAGTCTCTCATGCTCCAGAACTCACAGAGTCGACGCTGCGGATGATCAGCACGCCGCGGTGGTTGTTAATCAGTGACTGTGAGGATACCTGCGTGCCATGGCTTGTTGTGTGTCCAGAAACAGGCTGGTTTCTGTGTGTGTGTCAGAGAGACAGGGGGCCATCAACATATTCTCACTCCCACCTCGTCACATATTGACGTTTGGTCATACACGCTGACATATGACGTGCAAGGTACTCTGGGTGTGTTGGTTGTTGATGTGTGTCTGACGCCGGACGTAACTGACCAAGCGCTGGTATCCGACAACTTCGGCAAGACTGGGTTGTATACGTGCTCTCATACAGTGGTCCCTAACTGGTCCAGCCTTGGGGTCCAGCTTTCTCCTTACTGTCACACTTGCGTTGGCCATGTCATCAAGACAGCACTTCTTTTTGCCAGAAATTCACTGTACTGCAAACTAACGTCTGTGTTTTACAAACTTGACATGTTTGCAAGTCTCTTGTGGTCCATTCAGAATGAACCCGCGACCCAACAGTTGGGAACCACTGCTCTAATATATCCAGTGTCGTTACAAACAGGCCACTCGATCACCCACCCTCTGATCTGACTTATGTACATCAGGAGGATGCAGAGAGCAGCTGAGCTACTGTAGAGATTAAAATTCACACTCGCTCATCAGGCCACTCTGCATGTCTGCGAGAATACACTGGATACTCAGCGTGTCCTCATACAACGATGATTCGTATGATATCCTACAAATTAGTGCCCCACAAACGATGTTACATCCTGTACATCAAGTCATTGATGTAGAGTTACGGAGGTTACGTGCAGGCAGCAGGGTTGCAATGGTTTAACAGTTTAAAGCTAAACAATGGTATTGAAGTTGACGGTTATCGTACTGTGTACATTTGTTTAGCTATGATATTGAAAATAAAAAGCAACTGGACAGAAAATCTGGTTCCAGAAATCCAGAAAAAATGGTTTCAAGTTTCAAACATAGCGATAAGATGTTTGTTCAACCAAAAGTAACCCTTCCTACATTTACGTTCATTTAATAGAAATTCTGTAATACCGTGATAATTTTTTGTGAGACGGTTATTGTACTGTGAAAATCCACCTTTATTCTTTACTCCTGTCACTTGATCACATGGATTCTGCACAAATTACTGGCTCATCATTACGTGGGATATGTTCGGGGTGGGTGATGTGGCTGAAAAGTATATCACGATATAGCTGGTTCATATTGATCGATAATGATAATTATCGATAATTTTTTTATAACGTATTTAAAATAAAGACCGGGAGAAAATAAATACATTTTAACAAATTTATTTTAAACTCAATAGATTTCTTCTGATTTGAATCACAGTCATCAGTCAAGGCACACAGCGGAAAATGTGATGTCAACACAACCATTAGAAAACACTCAAATAAATTAACATACACAAGCTGGTATAAAAACTACTACTCGACTGTTTCCTCGCTGTCCGCACTCATTCTTGCTGCTCACTCTGCGCTGTGTTGTGTTCAGTGTTGCCAGATCTTGGGAGAGAAACACGCAACCAGGACCAGCAACCAAAATTACTTTACAAATACATTACTGCCCTTGAGCTCTACTAAACCAACTAGCCGACCAAAAACGTGGAAAGAATAAATGAATGTCTGAAAATGAAAGTAAAGAAGTTGCACATAACGAGCCATAAACAATAACTTATCAGACGGATACGTATATAGAGAAAGGCGACGTTTAGAGAGCAAGCTCCAATAAGCAACTCCACAGCCCAAAAAACCGCAACCTGCGGGTAAAAATATTTGTAAGCGACTTTACAAAAAACAAGCCCAAAGTCGCAGCTAATGAGCGCCAAACAAACATGACACTGTTAGCTGTTTGCGTAACACCGTTGCTAGGTTACCAGGGAGCAAGTGAGTGTGTTCATGCAACCAACCTTGCACATCCCGACTCTTTCTCGTGTTCTTTCCCGACAGACTACAGTAACATTATCGAAAGTTATATTGAACGTTTTTTCTATCGACGGCGCATCAGTGTTTATCCTGAGACAATATGTTGTCGTTTTATCACCCAGCACGAGGATATGTACAAATTGTGGTGCATTACTTTCTGTAGGAAAACGTACGGTGCATGAAAACGGCCTGCTCTCGCTGACAGTGAGGTTGCCAGGATACCATCGTGACTTTTTAGATTTATGTTCATGTGCAAGTTTAAGAAACAGCTTTATAGGTGTTGGCCGTAGGTCTGTATTCATATATTTTCGTTAGGACTGTCAAAATAATGCATTAACTTCGATGAAATAATCACAGAAAAAACAACGTGTTAAACGCTGTGATTGTCACATGATGGAGGCAGATGAGACGATGCTGTTCGGCCCGTGAATGGAACATAAACATTTAAAAAACACACCCAGATGGAGCTGTTGATAGGAGCAGCGATAATTCTCTGCAGGTTCTGCAGGAAGGAATTTTCGTACCAGAACTTCAAGCCTGAAATATCACCTCAGTGTAAAGCATTTGTATTGAAGCCTTACTCAGACTTTTCGCCCCCTTAACGTACATTGCTGTCCCGCTGTGTTTCCCCTGATGCTGTCAGGTCTCTGGCCACATATCATGCAGGCGTAAAAGGACAGCTTTTCCATCAGTGTCCGACACCGGAAGTCACTGACCAAGCACCAATATTCGACAACTTCGGAGTGAGAGTGGGTTGGATTTGGTCAAAGACGCAATAAGAACTGTGAGAACGAACCAAACCAGTGACATTTTGGGCCAGACAATCAAAACACTGAGCTGAAAGATGCTGTAAAGCTCCTCAGAGCTGAGGGGATAAATGTGAAGTCAGAGGATAATTCTCTGTGGGTTCGACCTCTTTCACATTGCACATTATTTGATCCATTGCTCATATTCAAATATTGATTATCGCCGTTTCAAAGACATTTTTGTGTTTTGATAGAAGTCAACTTTCTCAAAAATACCTTAAATACTTTCGGTGATGTGACCTGTGGCTCGACAACAGGTGAAAAAAAAAATTTCCTGAAGGTTTGTGTTAGGAACAGGATGTGAGCGGATCACAGGGTAACATACAGCGCTCTGGCGTCACTACTGGGGCTACTTTGTCCACACAGACGTGAGATTAATATCTCTTCAGCACAGAAAGCACCGAGGTGAATTTCCCATATCACTGAACGATCTTTTTAAAACATCAGACATACAAACGTTCACCCAGAAAACAACTGTTGTGTTCTCTGGCCCGAGCGCTGAAGTTCCCTCATCCCTCTTTTCCACTTTGTTTGCAGTCATAAAGACACTGTCTGCGCTCCGCATTGATAAAATCTGACAACCATTTCAGTGTTGTATTACACTGCGTCTCGGTCACCAGAAAAGTCCCAGACATCAAATGATTTCTTGAGCTTTTTAAGTGTTAATTACACAAGGCTCTGCTCCTATTCTAGCTCTAGGCCCGCCATATGGATTGGGCATATGCTGCATATATATATAGAAAAACACATATATATAATTGATACCATGCTCCATAAAAACTGAGGGGGGAAAGGGAAAAAGGGGCCAGTGCTGCAGGGAGCGACATCAAACAATCAGCCTCAAACTAACGATTCAAAGATATGGACATAGATATGCTTCAGTCATTAATACACCAACGATTTTATCACCACAATAAATATTGGTAGTCTATGTTTCTGGAAACCACAGGAAAGTTACATTTGTACATTATGATGTAGTGAATACACTGAACCTTTACATGTCAACAACACTGTGGTTAATAAGTGGTTATGGTCAATGAAAGATCATGTTTTAGCTCAAATACCCAGTTACAGTGGCCAAGAAGCTGCTCAAAATATTTCGATAAAAATCAATTGCTTTTTGTGGCATTATCTCTGCTGGGAACGCAGCGATGTTTTGTTAGAATACAACCTCTTTTAATTGCATTGTATTGTATTGCAATGATAAGGAAAAAAAACAACCGCTTTCATGGCACTATCCCGGCAAGAAACGCAGTGTTCTCTTAGGAAAAAAACAAGCGCTTTCATGGCATTATCACAGCTGGAAATGCAGCAATTCTCACTAAAAAACAATCTATTTTCACTGCATTATCACAGCTGGAAACCTAGCAATGATAAGGATAAAAACAATTGCTTTTGGTGGCACTATCATGGCTAAAAATGCAGTAATGTCTCAGAAATAAAACCAATAGCAACCGCCTTTTGTGGTGCTGGTTCGACAGGAAATAGAGCAACTTCTTGGTAATAAAAAACACACCACTTACCATGGCACTGACTGTCCCACCAGGAAATGCACCGATGTCTTGGTACAAAACAACCACTTTCATGGCACTATCTCAGCAGGAAACACAACATTGTCTCAGGAAAAAACAAGCACTTTTATTGCATTATCACAGCTGGAAATGCAGCAATTTTTGCTAAAAAAAAAAACCCAACTGCTTCTCGTGGCACTGTCCCACCTGGAAATGCAGCAGTGTTTCTATAAAAATCAACTGCTTTTTGTAGCACTATCCTGGCAGAAAACACAGCAATGGCTCTGTAAAAAACAACAGCTTTTTGTGGCACTATTCTCAGTCGAATCCAGTAGCTAAAAAACACCTACGCTTAGTGAGTAAAAAAAAGCTGAACATGCAGCCGTGGCTCGTTAAAAACAACTGGTTTTGTTGTTTGTTGGTCTTGAACAGCGGCCTGCAGCTTGGCAGGTTTGGGTGACAAGGCGTCCACCATCCCCTCCACCTCCCAGTGACAAACTCACCTCATATACCACGTTACCTCAGAGACGTTGATATGATAAAACAAATGTAATCTATCCGTTTTTTTGCAGAAACGCACAGTGCCAACATTTTCCTCCTCTGACTGAGCTGGTTTTTATCCTCTCATTTATTATTATTTAGCCGCTTCCAGCCTGAACTCCATTGTCGGTGCAGCACAAATCATTTTTCAGCTTTAAGTGACTAAAAATCTGTCAGAAAGAGGCCACTAGAAGCACCAGCGCTCCTTGTTCTGCGCTACTCTGTGATTATCAGCAGAGTAAAATACATCTTTCAGCTGGACCGGGCAGTTTAAGAGCTTACCAGAAAGCCCAGGGAGCTTGACAAGGGCACCATTTAGCGGGACAAATGGTTTCAAATGGTTTTCCTCCAGTGTTTCCCCACATATTAATGATGACAGGCCAGAGGTTGGATGCTGAGGCCGAGCGCCACGAGGAGTGTTTTCTTAGTCACTTGCATGACTTGAATTCTAACTTTTTTTGTAGCCGAGTGAACGCTTCACGTGGCCCTCGCCTAAACGAGAGAGGCTATGCTAAACAAAACCAATGTTAATCTCATGTTAATCAATCCGCCTGCTGGCGCTTTTCGCTGCAGAGATGGAGTGAAATCACACACGCACACAAACACACACACACACACACAGATGCCCTTCCTGTGTTACAGTAAAAGGGAAAGGGAAAAGACTCGAGCTGTAACCTCTCATTCTGAAGGATATGAATAGCCTGTGTCTCCAGCCGCAGCTTGGTTAGCCCGAGTCTGGGACTTATTATAGTGCCGTGTGTTTATGCATGTGTCTGCGCATGTATTTCTCCAAGTGCAATCCCGTGTCAGCGTGTGCGTATTTGTGTGCATATGTAAATGCTTAAGTAACCTAATGTCTGTTTGAATTCCCTAAAAGATTGTTTACCTCACATGCCAGTTTAAATAGTATAACTTTACATTCTGTAGCTGGCTACGAGCAATGTTTGTTCCTGTTTTGGGTCCGTGTTTGTTTCTGCTTAAGGTATGTTTAGAGACGAGAACGTAAAGTTCTGGAAAATAGGATTATTTCTCCTCCTCTATCCAGCAACTAAACTTGAAGCTCCTGGTCTTAAACTTCCCTCCTCTAACTCACCGAGTTATTTTCATGAACCTCGCAATTTTTAGCCCTCTTCTAACAGGTTTAGTTGATATCCAAAACAGACATTCAAATTTAGCCTGGTGAAAACCAATTTGTACCAGTTTGGACTAAAAAGTAATAGCCACGGGCCAGCTAACCAGGCAGAACTCCCATCCCTGATCCAGATCCTCAGTCTGTGGTTCCCTCCCATCCGTGTTGTCTGGCCCGGCTGCCTCAATTGACAGCAGAACTGCAATGGATGCTCATTCAGAGCCCAAGTCTCTGCTGGCGCGTCCCACGGCATACAAATGAACTGCGCTGAATGGAAACAAACACTTAGAATAAATACTTTAGCTGCATCTATCAGTGAATGCAGCGCAGTGTGGCCAAGGCCTCGTGTTTGTGTGTGTGAGAGCAGACGTATGGCCTCTGCATGTGCGAGTCTGGACCCAATGTGTGTAGTATGTGAGCGTGTGTACATGTGTGTGTGTGTGTGTGTGTGTGTGTGTGTGTGTATATGTGTGTGTGTGAATGATTTGTGCTGAATCAGTGCGCACTGACAGAAAAGTGACCATGCAGGTGAAATAGCAGGGACAGGAAATGCCATTGTGTTGGAGTATTGTGTGCGAGCGCGGCAGCTAAACATTTTGCTCCCCATTCAAGTAGTGGTGACTGGCAGGGCCGGGCCGCAGGCCTGCGCAGCATATGGGCCCAGGCAGGCAGCACACACCACACCGGGAGCTGTGGGTCCGCTGTGCGTGTGTGTGTGTGTGTGTGTGTGTGTGTGTGTGTGTGTGTGTGTGTGAGGGCTGGGCGATTTGGCCAAGAATGTCACCAGGATAAAAATGTTCATAATAGTCAATATCAATAATTATCAGGATAAATGTCAAATCATTATTTCTTCCAAGTTTTGAAGCTGATTTTTGTTCCTGAGTGAAATCTGAAGAAACCAGACACTTAGTTATGGTTTAAATTCGTTATTGTGAGAACGTGACAAACACTGTGTAAATCAGTTAAAATCAAAATAATGTCAATAAATGAAACAATAAATAGACAAAGTCTTTGTATAGACGGTTAAAACATTTCACAAGTGTTTTAGCCGACAGCAGGTGCGTTTCCATCCATCTATTTTCATGTGCATTTTTAATTTGGGCGGGCGCAATAAGCGAAGGCTTCAGTCACCTTTTCAGAATAGAAAGAACTTTATTTATCCCAGAAGATAAATTCAGCTGTCCCGCAGCTCATGATAGACTAACCTTACTTCCCCTCATCAACAACAACACAGTGGTATTAAAAGAGACAAAAAAATAAAATAAGCTAAAAAAATAAGTGCATAAATAGAAATGAAATTGAAATAGAAAATGTAAATAAAAAATAAAATATGAATAATAATTTTTCTGTGTGTATTTGAGTGGTATAAAGATTCAAAGATTTTGGAAAAAAAATTGATCTTGTGGAGGTGGAGACGTGCGATGGAAACAGATTCTGCATATTAAATGATGACGTACAGCTGTTGCATAGGTCACTGCGAGCTCTCGTCATCGTCTCTGGAGCCTTTGACAGTTTATGTGTTATAAGAACTCTGCCAACAGCACACAGCTTTAAAATTCTTTTATTTGTACTCTTTATTGAGCCACCTCCAAATATTAGCTTAAGAGTTACAGATGGAGAAATACGTGTATTTTCTTTTGCAGATTTTTTTTTTTTTAATGAAGTCAAAATTGGCACTAGGTCAGAAGGTCAGAATTTTCTGAACAAGTTTTAAACAAGTTTTATCCACATTACGTTTAGTCACGTTTATTCATGTTATGTCACGTCATTCTGATGAAATAGCTGCAACTAACATTAGCTCACGTAGCATTAACGTTAACATAAGATTAACTTGCTAACCTAGCATGAGTTAAGTCGACTACACAAACAGCTAACGTTATGTGGCCACTTCAGTTTTGGGGTTATCTATGGTATTCATTTGCCTGCTGTACGCTTGGTGATGGTAACGTGGATGTATAAAGAGGAGTGGAGACAGTGGTGCAGTCAGGGCCGCATTCATTTCTGTAAAAGTTGCTCAGTGGTGCATGAAGCCAAAAAAGTTCAACTTCCTTTGTTTAAAATTACCCAGGTCTTCTGTATCACTGGGCCCATAGAGCACACGCACTGGAGCAGTGGTTCTCAACTGGTGGGCCGTGGTCCAAAAGTGGGTCACGTATCAACTTTTAAAAAATACATTTTATTTTTAAGTACAGTGGATTTCCGGCACAGAGCTTTTATTTTGACGAGCCATTTCCTGCTGTAGAGTGAGTGACTAAACGAACAGCAGTCCTTGAACTAATGACTAAGGAGAGATGTGGACCTCATGGCTGCACCAGGTGGGATCCACTGCTCTACAGCCTTCACCAGCTGGGCGGCTAACTTCTAATTTAGCCCTGCGCGAACTTGAAATGGGATAAAATCATTTAATCATGCAGCTATTTTAGATTTTCAAATATTATCGGACCGACTGAATCACACTGCGATCGTTAAACAAGTCATTTTGCAGAGATCGTGACACTCACAAAAAAGTTTTGTGGATTTGCAGGCGATTCTTAAACAATGTAAGAGTAGACCAGTGTTAATCTGTGCTCAGAACTAAAAATAACTTTATTTAATGTTGTGATCTCATAACGTCACAATATGCATTAGCTTAGTGATGGTAAGCCTTGGTGGCAAGTCTCGTCTTCTTCCTCTGTTTAACAGCAGGTTGCAGCTAGCGTTTAACCAGTGCCCCCCTCTGCTAGCTGTTTAATTATATCAAACATTTATGGAAGTAATTATCATTTCTTTGCTCAGACGTAGAGTGTGTAGAATGCAAGAATGAAAACTTGTAGTTATCTGGTGGTTGGACTTGAGGACAGTATTTAAGACGCAGCAGGATGAGCTGCGTTCACAGCTTTGCAGCTTCTCTCTGTGCTTTAATTCCCTGAACATAAAGACGGAGTCAACTAATGAATAAATGACTGTTGTGTTACATTTCAGGCAACCGAAACCTTTCTGTTGAACGAAGAACCCTCCAGAGGTCCTGGGATGCCTGAATGCTTTGTAGTATCAGATTCATACAGGGTATGCATCTATTATTATTATTATTATTATTATTATTATTATTTCATGTGTTGTATTAAATGTGTTATTTGAGTCATTACTCATTATTCTGACTGACAGTCTGTTTTCATGCTCTTGGTAATTGCACCACAATCATAATGTCATTCACAGCTCCCTCTACTCAGCTGCAAACCATTACAATCATTATTTCCACACGCACATTTAAGAAAAAAAGGAGTGGGGGGGGCTTTGCAACTTCACCGAAGCGCCCTCGCCTCATGGGAGTGAAAATTATGACGATAATGTGCAGCATGCCTGGTTGTATGAAAGCAGAAAGGGATAGAAAGTTAGAGCAAGTGAGCAGAGAAAAGCCCTCGCGGTGGATTTACAGCGATGGACGCAGTGATATAGAGTGGTAATAAAAACAAAGGAGAGGAGAGGTGGAGGGGGGAGGAGAGCAGGAGGGTGTGTGGATGACTGAAAATGTGATTGTTAATGAGGTGGGAGCCGGTTTTCTAGGCTACAGTCTTTGTTTCCCAGAGTTAAGACTTACGCCAAGTCTCACACAGAATCTGGGTTGCGACAGTGTATCGTGTGTCTCGGGGTGCAGAAATGAACCATTATGGCTGTAATTGAGGAGCGCGGCTGGTGGAGGACAGAGTTTTGGAGAGGGGGAGGAGCGTCGCTGGAGCTGGATTGGATTCCAGGGGCAGCGAGTTCAAGAACATCCACAGGAGGGTGTCCACCTCCAACTTCTCCCCAGGAGGTCTGCTGCTGCTGCTGCTGGGGGCTCTGCTTTGTGTGACGTGCATCACGGCTCCATTCGTTCTCTCTTTGTCTCTGTGCGTGCGGACTTGGTTTTATATGTCAGGGTTTTTCTAAGGATGACAGTGTAATCGCTTTCAAAAAAACTTAAGATATGAACTTAACAGCCTGTTTTGGAAGTGGTACGATCGAGAAAAAAGTTCAGCTCTTTACACGTCCAGTGTGTCGGATTTAGGGGACATATTGGCAGAAATATAACATAGTAAGTGTTTTTCACCTGAAAATAAAAATCATTGCGTTTTTGTTACCTTACAATGAGCCGTTTATATCTACATAGGGAGCAGGTCCTCGTCTACGGAGATCGCCATGTTGCACCGCCATGTTTCTACAGTAGCCCAGAATGAACAAACCTACATTAACTCTCAACAGGAACATTCACATTCACTCACATTTACCAGTTTAAATCACCTGGTTAATTGTTTGGTGGGGAAGAGACCTCCAAGGATAATTCAGGAACTGGTAAAAACCTTCTGAACGTCTGGATCTGAAGCTGAAAGGCGTCTGAGAAAGACCTGGTCACAGTGTTGGAGGCGGGGCCCTGTTCAGACTTCCGTGTGCGACCGAGCGGCTAACTTCTGTTTTAGCGCTCCACTACCTTGAATCAGAATAAAATATTTTATTCATGTGGCTCCTCTAGACTGTCAAAATGTTATCAGACTGAATAGATCAAATCCTGATAGTGCAACAAGCCATACCACGGGGGTTTTGATGCTCAAAATATGTTTCGTGGATGTACAGGCGTCTCTTTCCCAGTGTATGTCTATGGGGAAAAGTCTTTTTGGGTCCAACCCGGTCTCGCTCCGAAGTCATCGAAAACCGCCATATTGATCTCTGGTGTCAGACACCGATTAAAAAAAGCCGCCCTTTCGCGTCGGTGGACATACAGCGGGCACACATTAGCAGGTGCTGGACTAGCGGCCCCTCTGTGACGAGTCAAACGGTGCTGAGAAACACTGATTTGTAACGTGAAACTGCGTTATTCACTGTTTTACAGATTTAAATCACCAGAGGTCAGTTTGCTCCTGAAGTATGCATCTTAAGGTTTGGTATTTCCTTAGCTGAGGAAATTACTTAAATGTGGGAACATCCCCACAGTGTTCAGCAGACTGGTGAGGGTGTTAGAAACTTGCTGAATGATGCGGCGCACCGTTGACTTGTGTACATGAAATACCTTGCCAGTGACTGACTAGACAGATCCTGAAATCCAGAATTTTGGTGCGTTACCTTTCGTAAGAACTTTCTGAAAGTCTGAATTCCTAATAAGGTGAGCACACATTTGCAGGTGCTGGGCGAGCAGCCTGTCTGCAATGTGCCAATAGGCACTCTATGAATTAGCACCCCATGAATGACAGTACGTCCTTCACATAGAGGTTTGTAATTTACATAAAGTAATGTAGGTTAGGGTTTAGGAAAGGAAACATGGTAAAGATGTTCATGTGGTTCTGAACACCAGTATCCTGTGGGGGAAAAAACGGTTTGTATGATATCTTATGAGTTAGCACCCTCTGAATGACGTTGTGTCCTTAGTTATGGACGTTCTCTGTTTTGTGACCCATCCACCACCACAACCTGTCTCCAAACTGGACTGCTCAGGACAGCTTCCTTCTTTGCTACCGTCAGCGCCTTTGTCCATGATCTCAGTCTTAATTTTGGCGCGTTACTTTTGTTAGGAAGACCTACAAACAGTGCACTTGTAGTTACCTGTTGAAATCACCTGGTCTGTTTGTTCTGGAGAGGAAGAGACCTCTGTGGATAATTCGGCTCTCGGTAAAAACCTCCTGAAAGTCTGAATCCGTAATGACGTGAGCACACATTTGCAGGTGCCCATCTTTGATGCACCAAGTGCAACGTATCTTCATACAACAGTTCCTATGATATCCTACGAATTAGTGCCCCACGAATGACGTCACGCCTTTAACGCAGAGTTACATAATTAACATAACCTTAAGGAGGATAGACTTAGGCAAGTAAAGTTAGTGTGGTTTGGTTTAAGCTCCAGTATTCAGGGTAAAGTCCTGTGTTTTGTGACCCATCTGCCGCCTCAACCTGCCACCTTATTCATTTATCTACTTGTTTATTTGACGAGGCCAAAATACATAAGACGTTACTTCATTTGAAAAACACAAAGTAGATGAAATGCATACATGTCTCTAGCCGTGGCTAATTTGCAACTCCTGTCCCTGGTTAGGCTTTTAGGGTTTTTACAGAACTGCTCAGGGACACTTCATCTTAACTACGATGAGCGCCTTAGTCACGTGATCGCAGCCTTTCAAAATATGTGGGTTATGAACAAATTACTGCCTCATCATCACGTAGGATATGTACAAATTTTGCACGCTACTTTCGTAGGAAAATGTACGAACAGTGTAGAAGAAACACTGATTAAATCAACAGGTCTGTTTTTTGTTTTCTGTGAATAATTCAGCTCCTGGTAAAAACCTCTGAAACTATAAACGCTGAAGAAATACTGACCTGGAGACGTTTCATCTGGCTGCAATCTGCAATCCTCACCCCTAGACGCCACTTCCAAATCTTTGTAAATCTCACTCATGGTTTCGTCAATCCTTTTTGGATTGTGACTCCTTCAAACGAACAGCTATCGACTTAGTTGTTTGTCGCATGGTTGATCAGATTATTTAATTTGAAAGATTTTGGGAGAACAGTGAGTGTCCGGTATTGCACAAGAATTTAAAAAACAAAGATCAAAGAGATTTTTCCATAGATATCAACTTGTTTGAGGATATCTGTGAGTTGAAACAAGACATGTTGCTGGATGATGACATATAAAGCCTGATTTTAGGAAACACTTGTAACAGAAAGACTTCTGCCAACCTTTGTGTATCACTTAAATCTCTTGACAGTGTTCTAGTCCCCAAACGTTGACCCAGTCTGGAAGTTCATACAAACAGCAGTGTACATACTGTCGAGAGCAAAGGTTTAATTCAGTATTTGAGGACACATATGAAACAGAAAGTTTGAGGGTCGTCTACCAGATATTTTTTAGAATCAAACAAGTAATTTCTTGCTTTCTGGTAAATTTCTTTACGCCAGTTTTTGCCTTTTCTGCATCACGTAATGGTGTAAATGTCTGAATTTATCCTCTGACATTTTCATGTTTTAATTTCGGGGGGACAAACACACATGCTCTAGATATAAAGGGGGCCGATGCATACTTCACGCAGACTATACAGGCTCTCACCCGGGAAAATCCGAGGACGCCAGCAGCACTTTCTGGTATGCATACAAATTAAAGTCAATGAGCTCTTCAAATATAAAAACAAACGTGATGGTGAGCTCCTCCAATTGCAAACAGACTTGGTAAATTTACCAATATTATAGAAAGCAGGAACACATCACACAATCAAACCCTCGGGGGACGTTAGATGGGAACATTTATTTTTAGCCCACATTGTTTAAAGGGTAGAAAAATACACTAAAGGCAATTTAGGAGTAGAAAAAAGCTTAATGATCACAGCACTTTAAAATCAGTCGGGAAGAAAAAAGAATTTGCAACCAGGAAATACTTTAGCTTTTTCCATAGTATTCAGCACCTGAAAATATGTTGAATATGTGTTGAATTATTGCTATAAAATATAAACATTGTATTAAAAGGTAAATATAACAAGTCTTTATCATCATGGGTGGATTATCAGACAGTGGGTCCCTGGGCACAGATACAAAAAAGGCCCCACCACCTCTCGTACAGAGCAAGACACACAGACTTTATCTCTTTGTCGTTCTTATGCATCTTTTTTTTTGTCTCTCTGTGGTAACTTTGTGTGCGGCCATTTTGTGATAGCCTGCTGAGACCATCCTGGTGACGTGAGCTCAACATTCTGTTTCAGTCTGGACTCAGTGCCGCCCCAAACACTCTCAGTGGGCGATAGTACTCGCCTTGACAGACAAACTCCTTCAGCCAATCAGTGACACAAACAGCGGAGTACATCTCTTTCATCACCAGCGGAGCCAGTTGTTGAATCAAGCTTTTGCAGAGTAGAGTCTGTTACGTCCCCGCCAGAGATCCAGGGGAAGGACGGAGCAACGCAGTGAAATGGAGGGAACTTTCAAAACAGAAAAAGGCAAGCAGAACAAATCAGTTTAAAGGAAAACGGGAAAAAGGACCATCAACGAAACACGAGCACCAAAAGGGAACCGGATCGCCTGTAGCAGTGAAACCATTAAACACAGCCAACAAATATCACCACACTCACCCAAACTCTTCCTTATTAGCCTCGTCTCAGAGACACACAGCAGTCACAGCCCTCTGGCCCACTGCTCCTCCTCCAGTCATTCATTTACACCCTCACTGATGAAGAGTGATGAAGATCAGCTGCACGCTGACATAAAAAGGACACACAGACACACACTCTTGTTCTTGTTTAATTGTTTTTATTGACTCTGTTTCTGAGTCAGGGTTAGCTGTCGTCTTGTTGTTTCGGGAGCTGCGGCCTGCACTTTACGTCATCACCTACAACGCAGTCCCTGATTGGCTGCTTACGCTGTTTTCTATGGCGCAGATCCCTGATTGGCCGTGATTGGATTTGAATCTCTGGACAGTGTTTGGGACGACACTGAGTCCAGACGGATACAGAGAGCAAAACAGAAAGTTGAGCTCACATCAGCAGGAAGGCTAATTTTGTGTCTCTCTGACGTTGTTTTATGTGTCTTTGTAGTTGTTGTCTGTTTCTTTTGGGTAATCGTGTGTAAGCTTGTTATTCCTTTGTGTCTCTCCGTATTTGTTTTGTGTTGTTTTGCCTGTTTTAATAGTCAATTTGTGTCTCTTTGTAGTTCCTTTGCATGCGTATGTGGTCTTTCTGTTTCTCTGAATTCCTTTTTTGTATCCTTGTGCTTGTTTTGTGTCTCGATAAATTGATATTTTTGACAACATTTTTTGAATCTAATTTTTAAGGACGTGAGACTTCTAAAAGATGAGTAACACGCAGAGATGAGTCGGTATGAAGGAACCTGTTGCAGTGATCTTTTGACCCTCTGACTGATCCCTCAGGTTGGGAGCCACTAACATGCTGTGTGTAAACTGTGGGCCTCAGACAGACAGCCAGGCGTGGCGTCGACACTGCGTGTGATCATTTAAGGCAGAGTTGCGGTTTTACTGTCATCCTTGAACAACCTGTTTTGCAGAAGCTTCCTCGAAGTCTTCGACACGAGCATAAATGACACATCAATTTCTGTGATCATTTATTAGCTATGTTTTGAATGCAACTGTACGACAGCTCCGAGCTGATGGGTGAAGTCATTACAGCGCTGGCCGCTCTGCAGCAGTGGTAAATATGTATATTCGGAGCGTGTGAAAAAGCAGAGCCGCAGCAGACCCACCAACCGTAGCATATGGCTCTACCATGTGTTACTTAATGAGAGATTTACTCACACAGACCACTAAATGTGTGGCTCATTTAAGGAGCCGCGGCAGAGGAGTGTTTGCGTGTGTTGCATGCAAGTCGACTCTATAAAGGAAGGGGGGGGGGGGGGGCTGATCCTCGACTAACCGCTAGCTGTAACCTTTTGCACTCGCGGTGCTTTTAATGGCTCCTCTGCAAAACAGGAGAACAAAGAATATCTCTTAATGTTGCAGTGAAGTCGGGACACCTGCCTGAAGAGAAACCAAAAAGGTGTGTGTGTGTTATTTGGGTGTGTTTCATATTAGTCATGTATCATATCCTCAGAGAGGAATGCTGGAGCTCTAACCCTGTGAGGCCAGGAGGTTGCAGTTTAGTGGCGTACATACACTCCTGACCACACACTTTTCTCCCTCCCCGCCTGCGTCTCTGGCTCGCCTATCTGGCCCTGTGCAGTAATTGGCCACACAGCGCCCGGATCCCTTTGTTTCGCCTGCAGAGGCTTGCGGTAGACATGCACAAGCAGTAGGCCTCATAAATCTGTGGGACTCCAGTGTCAGGCCCAAAATTTCAGCTCTTTACAATGACTTCGCTCTCAGCCAAATTCCCACCGTACCACACTCAGGACCAACTCCAAGAAACTTTATTTTTAATGTGATATGTGCATCGTTCAGAGAGACGCTCCTCACACACCCTGATTTGGCTCAGTTGGATCAGAGGCTGTGATTGCACGTCCGTCTTCACTGTTTGCTCGTTTTTCGGCTTCTCTGTTTGGCTTGGACTCACTTCACTGGTTTATAAACTACAGTTGTGGGCTCCAGACTGGGTCAAATATGGTTCAGTAAATAAATAGTCTTAACTTTACAGCCTGTGATGAGATAATGCGTCGATTCAAACGCCTGCAAATGAATTTAAGTATATAATCCAGTGCAAACTTTAGCTTTTAATGCATGAGACTTAAGAGCTGAAATCCTCCCATCAGGAGCCGCAACAGAATATTTGATTCATGCGTCTGTACTCACATAACCCCGCACGGCTTATCCTGTTATATACATTATTACCTCAGTCAAATCAGAGACGCTCGTGTGTCACATCATGAGCTGCAGAAAGTTTCCACAGGCCTAACTGTATATTCATAACAGGGCGTCACTTTTGTTTAAACATCAGGGGAAAAATGAAACAGGCAGGGACGTAGCACCAAATTCTGGGCCCTGTGCATGAACAGTGTCTGTGGGCCCCCGCCCTCCCTCTCTTGAGCCATGTCTCTCTGATGCAACGTTTGAATTTTATTTATACGGTCAGATGCTTTCTTTCCTTTATGGAGCTGTGTTAAGAGGCACATCCAAGTGCAGGGGCGGACTAAACCATTATACGCCTTAAAGGGGGGGCGGGGGGCCTCAGAGAGGTTCCTCTGTGTTTTTACACAAAGTTCAGTCTTTCAGATTATTCATTCAGCCAATTTTAATTTAACTGTGGCTCTAATAACTTTGAAATAAACAACTGCAAACAAAACCAAACTTTTCATCTCAGGCTTTTTGGGGGCACCTTCCCACTGAGGCCCTGAATAATCAGTCCCACTTACCCGCCACTGTGACGCCCCTGGAAATGTGGGGGTCCCCTAGCTGCAAATTTTGAGCATCAAACACTTAATTTCCTGCTGATTTTCTTGCAGCACTTTATGGTGTAAATGACCGTAATTTTGTCATAAAACTCCTCTGCTATTTTTGCATTTTTACTGGGGGGGCAAATGCACATGTTCTGAATATATCTACACCTGTGCATGCTTTATTCAGGCTACAGGCTCATGACGCAGAGCTCATACAGACACACAGCAAGCTTCATAAGCTACTGTCAAGGGTGTGGGTTTCATTTTAACAGGTACACATATGAAACTGGGGACTCTGGGGGTCTTTCACCAGAAATGTTATCCGTCAGACACTAAATTTCCTGCATTCTGGTGAATTTTCTGCACAATTTGGGGTGTAAATGACTGATTTTGACATAAACGTCCTCTGCTACTGTCATGTTTTTATCATGCACAAAGGCACATGTTTTAAATATTCAGGCCAGCTGCACCCCCCAAAATCTCCACCTTTTATTCCTATTCCTACATTATTCCTTTTTTGCCTGCAGCTGTTTTACCCACAGTCCACTCTGATGATGACTTCTTTATGTTTCCTTTAGTGTCACAACAGCGTAACTCATGACCCATGACATTAACAAAGTCAAATTAGTGTTTGTGTCACTCAAATCTTAAGCTACAAAAAGTTTCCATAAGTCTCACTATCATAATATATATTGAGTATTCAGGGGTGACATTTAAACACCTCTGCCAGAATATTTTGAGCATCACACACTTAGTTTTCTGCATTCTATTAAATGTTTGAATCAGTTTATGGTGTAAGTAACTTTAATTTTGTAAAAAATAAAAGTCCTCTGCTACTGTAATGTTTTCAACGCACATGCTCTAAATATTGAGGGGCCAAGTTTCTGCATTCTGATGATTTTTTGCACCTTTTTTTGTCTTTTCTGCATCAATTTATGCTGCAAATTTCTTAACTGTTGCCATGAAAGTCCTCTGCAAGTGTCACGGGAGGACAAATGTTCTAAATATTGAGGGGAATGTTTCTTAAACGTCCCCTCCAAATCTCTATGGACAGTATCCTTTGTTTGCCCTGCAGCTGATGTATTCTGTAATGACACAAAACACTCACTGTACGACTCATCTGTCCTCTGATTATTATATTTATTTATTAACGTAACATAGATTGATGGGTCAAGCATAACATCACCATGATAAGATGTAGGGAGTGCAGGTAAAGCAGAAAATTTTGAGCATCAAACACTTAATTTTCTGCAATCTGGTGAATTTTTTGCACCTTTTTTTGCCTTTTTTGCATCAGTTTATGATGTGAATGTCTTTAATGTTACCATACTTTAATATTTTTTACTGAGGGGGACAAATGCACATATTCTAAATACTGAAGGGGGCATGTCCTTTGCTTCCCCTAAAAATCTCTACCTGTGGACAGTATCCTTTTTTTTTGCCTTGTAGCTGATGTGTTCTGATGATACGTTTATGTGTTTCCTTTAACAGCAGTGTAACGACACAAAACACACTCAGCGACTCATCTGCCCTCAGATTATTATATTTAAATTCCATAACAAGGATTGACGGGTCAGTAAACACAAAAGAAGAACATTTTGAGCATTGAAACATTTTATTTTCTGCAATCTTGTACATTTTTGCACCTTTTTTGCTTCTTCTGCATCATGTTGCCATTAAAGTCTTCTGTTAACTGTCATGGGGGCACAGAGGCTCATGCACAAATGCTTTTGTTCTAAATATTAAGGAGGACGTGACCCCTAAAAACCTCTACCTTTGGACACTTGCAGCTGATGTGTTCTGATGATACGTGTTTCCTTCAATGCAACAACTGTGTGAAACTCTCACTGAGCGACTCATCTGCCCTCTGATTATTATATTCTATTTCCATAACTTGCATTGACAGGTCAGTAAACGCAACTAAAGCAGATCATGACCATGTAAAAGACGCAGGGTGAAGCAGCCTGCAGGCGGTGCGCAGCGGCTCACACACACACACACACACACACACACACACACACACCGAAGATTAATCTAAAGAATTATTTCGTTTGAAAAGTGGAAAAGTCGCGCCAGCAGCTCCTCTGACGAATCTCTGCGCGAACACACAAAAAAAGCAAAATGCCGCCTTTCAGGAGAATGCGTTAGGAAGAGGAGAGCGATAAAGTGGTGCAGGAGGAGAGGGGAGGGAGACAAAGTTTTTTCCCTGAAAGTTTGTGCAAGCTTTCACTTTCTAGGCGGGGTTACTGTAAGCTGCAGCAGCATGGAGTGAGAGAAACAGGACGGCGAGCGATTGCAATGCAGCACTATACCGAGCTTCCATCCAACTTAAATAAGCTCTCCAATTCTCCTTTCTAAAAATAACCATGTACTCCCCGTACTGCTTGACACAGGTAAACTGTCTTATCTTCTTCCATTGTTTGGGGGGTGGGGGGAGCGTGTCGTGGGGACGCCGGGTATTTTAACGCGCTGCTTCTGTGTCTTTTTTTACATGTGTGTTTATTTGTTGTGTGTCAGACTGCTCCCCAACTCTGCGCCGCGCGTCCCGACTCCGAGCGCGTTTGTGCCGCAGGAAACTTTCTCATCGCACATGGTTTTGGAGAGAAAATGGCGCTTCTCCCGAAATGTATTTCATATAAAAAAGAAGGAGGGGAGGCAGCAGGAGGAGGGGAAAGCAGAGCAGGGACAGACAGACACGATGTGGACCGGAGCTTCAGATCACCGCGCGTACACATTTCTCCAAGTGTTCGAGGCTCCGCGCAGTTTTTGGCCGCTGAGAGGAGTTGCAGGAGAGCAGGGCGCACACCGCCGCCTTTAGGGCTGCTTTCATGTGGAGCTGAGACCCGGGGAGAGGAGAGCCACTGGGGCTGCTGTGTGTGCGTGCGCGTGTGTGCACGTGCGCGCGTGCGTGCGTGTGTTAATTATAAAGTGTGAAGAGCAGCGCAGGCTTCTTCTCTCACAGTGTCTTTGCGGGGCTTCGCTGCACTATTTTGCAAGTTTTTTTGCACTTGAATGCAACACGTGCTCACATGCAGGTCAACAGTGATTTTAGATTTCAGACTTCTGTCTTTGTATTTTACATTTTCCCCACGAGCTGACACAGCTGCTTTTACACTTAGACAAACTTTACTAAATAAATGCCACTGTTTGTGTGTGTGTGTGTGTGTGTGTGTGTGTGTGTGTAGCTTAGGATTGCTTCCTGCTGCAGGTCAGTCTGCTCCACACCTTACACAAGCTCTTCATTTTAAAAAGTGCCAGTTTTTAGAAATCAATCATCATATTTAGCACAACTTGTTGTTTGGCTATCTGTGACTTTGTTGCTGTTGTTGTTGTGCAGGAGTTGTCAGTAAAATGTCCCTCAGCTGATCCTGGAGTCGCTGTTTGAACTTGTTTTTTCACTGTGGTGAGATGAGTCTCTTCAGGTGTGAGGCATCTGTAATAACTCGTGCTTTTCAGCCATATTTGAACTCTTTATTTTCTCGGCTCAGTCACATTAAAACCTCAATTTTTAATCATTCATTTCAGTGTGAAAATACCAGCTTCAGAGCGAGCAGGAGAAATGTGATGCTTCTTGCAGAACTTTTTTTAAAGTGAGTTTTTGCACCGCAGCCGTGAAACTATTAGATTTCAAAAATCCCTCTCTCACACTTTTAATCTTTATCTTTTAGAAACGGTCACAAACCCTCTAAACAAACTCCTAAATTTAACTATTTCCCTCCAGCACTTCCACACAAAGCCTCTTTTTTATTTATTTTTCCTGCTCTTTAAGGTTTCGCAGGTTTGACTGAAGCCAACCGGTGGCAGCGACCTGCCCACGTTCCACAGCTGCTGGAAGTCTTTACTCTTATAAAGCAGACTTGTTTATCCCTCATTGGCTTCGTCTGACAGTGGACTGCCAGGGCCTGTTTGAAGTGTAATTCAACCCTGATTTTTACAGTGGTTTTATTAAAAAGAGTTTTTCCCTCTGACGGCTGCTACCAGAGGCTGCATGAGAGGATGTTCTCGGCTCCTCTCGTGCGGGCACAAGTTGTGTCTGGTTCCCATTTGAAAACATCACCAGTGAGGATCATAACGTCGTCCTCTCGCTGACACCAGGCGGGCAGAGGAGATTTTTTATTATTTTCCCTTAATTCCTTATTTTATTGAAGAAGCTATTATAGGCTACTCAGCGTGTTGACTTTAGACTCAGAGGGTGGATCTAAGTCAGACAGAAAACAGAAACAGATTGGTGAAATATGCTGATAGCATCACACATGTTGCCTGTACATGAGTGTGTGTAACATACACACTCGTGTTATTTTAATAATGAAGCATCTCTCAGCTGTGAGGCGTCCGGCCTGCGTCTCCACACAGGCCTCAGAGACCATGACTTTATCTGTAATTGATAAAAAATTCTCTCACATCAGATAATCTCTGAACAAAAGGAGCTTTTATTTAGCTTCATAAATTTCCCTCAGTTGTAACTAATTGATAACAGGAGCTCACACACACACACACACACACACACACACACACACACACACACACACACTGTAATGCAGCACACATGTTGCACATAATGGCAACTTACAGTGTGCCATTGGCCCGGCACTGATCACTCCTCATATGTGTTTCCTTTTTGTCATTTTTTAAAATTTTCTACCTTATGTGTGTGAAGAGAAGTTTCCCTCTCCGTGCAGACACACACACACACACACACTCACTCTCTCTCTCTCTCACACACACACACATTCCCTTGCAGCTCCGTCTGCAGACGGAGAGGCACATTTTGTTTATTTAATTGCTGTTAATAATTAAAAATTCGAGCTTGGACCTCGGATATGGCAACAATTGTAAACAATCGAATGAATTATTAACTGTGATAAAAGCCTTGCTGGAGAGCAGCAGCGAGCTGGGATGTGACGACGGTGCGTAATGGAGCTCTGAGAAGACACGAGTGTGTGCGTGTGTGTGTGTGTGTGTGTGTGTGTGTGTGTGAGAGAGAGAGAGACTTCTGCTGTGTTTTTCATGTTGATCGAATTTAGGGACAAAAATCACATCTATATTTCGGATCTTTTTTAAATCTTAGAGCTCTGCAGGGTTTGTCCAGAGGAGTGGGAGCCGGCTCATGTTTTTAATTTCCCATCCATTCTTTTAAAAACACATTTAAAGCATATATTAAATTTCCTGACATCATCTTCTTTTGTAATTTCCAACTAATTCTATCTGATTTTTTGTCCGTTGTTGTTTCTCCAAAGTGTCCGTTCCCTTGCAGGCCACAATGACGCAGCACAAAATCTGCAGCCTTAAATTACAGCCTATTTTTTGTCTTTGGGGGGTTTCATTGCATTTTTAAATGTGTGCAGTAGTTTTAATATGCAGCTCGTGATGTTTTTAATCTCAGACTGTTTTTCACTGGTGCGACATTTTAACTTATTCCTTCCCTCTGCCCCCCTCTGCCCGCCTGGACGCTGACCCCTGCTCTCCTCGCCTCTTAACACCCTCTCAACACTAAAGTATTACCCTACTCACCTTCTAAACAATGCCTTAGTGGTAAGTCCTATTTAGTCCCTATTTATTCCGCATTAGGTGTTTGTGTTTTTGCATATTCCATCTTGAGAAAATGTTTTTCCTTTTTCTTTTTTGTGTGGTGCTCCTGCAGGGCCGCTCACGCTGACCTGCAGCTGCACACAGTTGTTACAGGCCCGCGCAGGAAGGAGATTATTTTGCACACACTCCATGGAAAGTTGCATTTTCTACTCTGTGTGTTTTGGCGACATGCTTCAGCCAGGCGACTTTTTTTTGTTGCAGTGCTGCAGCGCAGATACACCAAAAAGTGTGCGCAGCTCCGACCGCGATGTGTCTGAGTGTGTGCGGAGGAAAATATCTGTAGCACATGTATCACATTACAAACATTACCTCTCAGCTATATTTGAATTTTAAAAAAGTAATGCATGCATGATAAAATACCAGCCTTCATTTTGAAATGTCTCCTCTTATTTTTTAACTGCACTTCTCCTGCAGGCCCTGCGTCCTGCTCCTGCAGCTGTCTGCAGAGGTGCAGGTTGATTATCGGACAGTTCATTTTCGATCTCTTTAGGGACTGTTCTTTATTAATCAGAGAAGGCTGTGGCTGCTGTGTGACTTGGTTTTTTTTCTTAATCTTGACCCTCCCTGAAGCTGCAGATGTTTTTTCTTGAGCCTGAGTGACTGGAGGTAAAAGCACAACCCTTCCTCCACTGTAAACAGGCCCTAACAATTTTGTTTTCTAAATATTTTGTTCTAAATTCAATGAGCAAAGAGCACAGGATGGAGAGTTATCACCAAAATTTTCTTAAACAAAAAAATCTTAATAATTACGAACATTTTTTCAGTTTCTAACACGTGATTTTGCTGATTTAAAAAAACTTGCCTTCCAAACTTGCAAGCGAGTTTTGGGGTTCAAAATAAATACAAAATACAACAATTTTAAAGTTGCATGCTGCTCCCCTGAGCCAAAAAATATACATAGAAGTGCTTAAAAAATAATTTACCATGCCTCTCCTGTTTGCACCCTCTCTCCCTCCCTCCTCATCAATAACCAACAGTCCCTTAAAGAACTCAGAGACAGTATATGTGACAAATGTTTTTCGTGCTCTTGTTTTCTCTGTCTGTCAGAAGTCACCTCTGCTTTGAGGTCACCGTCTCGGCGCACATGACTTATTGCTTTTCTCCTCCCAGTCCGAAGTGTTTCTTTATCAGCTGCAATGTGTTGCTCCAGGAGGATGTATTATATTTTTCTTACGTCACCAGCAGCCGTTATCAGCCGTTATCAGAGAGCTGTGTTTTCAGTGAAAATATCAAAGCATGAGCTCGTTTGTTTTATGTGAAAATCTGATTAACTGAATGTAATCAATATCTGCACTCTGAAGCATTAACTTTACATTTACACGTATTTGATGAGGTGGCCCTTACAACCCCCCCACGCCCCCCTATATCCCCTCTGTCTCTTCCCAAGGCCTGCAAAATGAGTTGGAACAGCTGTTCAGAGGATTAAAATCTGATGGAACCGCAGTCTGAATAAACAGAAAACGTTGGATTTTTCACAATTAAAGACACATGCACATGTAGCCATGCATGCATGTGCACGGACATGCAAACGCGCGCCTAAAACCTTTTGGTGTCTTCATGCCAATTAGGCCTTGTGAGTGGTTATCGCTGGATTAGCCGGGTTTGCCGTTTCCAGGCGACTGTGTCTCACCTTTATCCTTTAACAAAATCCTTTTCAGGCCAATCGCTGCAGTTTGGAGCTCCAGAGTCACATTGCAGCGAGTTAAGAATCGGTCACAGTGCCTGTATTACATTTCTCAGATATTGAATTATGGTATCACTGTGGGTTTTGGTTCAGTTGCACACTAGTTTAATTGTCTTAATTCTATATATACAGTGGTGGTGATGCCAAACAGCAGAGAGAAGTTTAGCTTGTGGATAAAAGTGACCCTGCAGCCAGTAAAGCACTCTGCTTTTGGACACCAGACAGGAGAATGAACTCATAGCACACTTGATTGACAGGTAGGGCTGATCTATTGTGCTCTCTTGTAACTGAGTTGTGTGTGTGCGCGGTGCACGTGTAAGAAGGGAAGACAGGCAGGGAGTACGGGGTGAAATTGGAGTCGCCGATTGGCCGCGCTGCTGTTTTGTGCTGTGCAGGCAGCGCCGGATCTTTTCCCCTCATCACGGGACACCAGGAGGTCATGATGCCAGACACTTGCCTGGGACACCGTGTTCCTTTTACTTATTCATTCTTACCATGCGGCCAGTTACAGGCCAACACACCACAAAAACCGTTGACATTAAAATACACTCGAGTGTTTTACACAACAAACATTTGGTGTATTTTTTTTACTTTTTGTGTGTCATAAAAAATAATTTATTGCTCATTGACTCTAAACGTACACACCTTTGTGTTTGGTGTCATAAATATATTTATATTAGTTACTTTACTTCTGTCAAAATAATCCAGGATGACTTTTCCTTAAACCAACCCAAATGCTGACTTTGTACATCTCCGCAAACCACCGACAGGCCACACCGCAGCTTATCATGTAGCAGCAATGTTTAAACTTAACATTTCTTTATGTTTTATCAGCACTGTGGTTACAGTGGTTATGTTTAGGCACAAAAACCACTTGATTATGGTTCGGAAAACATCATGTTTGGGCTTAAAAAACCTGGTTTTAGTGGCACAATCACGGCTGGAAAAGCAGTGATGTCAAGGGGGCATTTTTGTGTATCCTCCTTCAGTGCTGGTGAAAACAACAGCTTTTTGATGCTCTTAACTGGTGGGAAATGCTCCTATGTCTCAGGAAAAAACAACCACTTGTCATGGCACATCTGTGGCTGGAAATGCAGCGATGTGTCAGTAAAAAAAAATCTGCTTTTAGTGGCTGGAAATGCAGATAAGTCTCGCTAAAAACCACCACTTTTCGCTGCATTATCCTGGTTAGAAACACAGCGATGTCTCGATGAAAACATCTGCTTTTATTGGCATAATCCCAGCTAGAAATGCAGTGATGTCTCATTAAAAAACAGGCACTTTTTGTGACACTTTCACAGCTGAAAATGCAGCAATGTTTCTGTAAAAATGAACTGCTTTGCATGGCAGTTTCCCGGCTGCAAATGCAGCGATTCGTCAAGTAAAAAGCAACAGCTTTTTGTGGCACTGTCCTGGTTAGAAACACAGCGATGTCGTGGTATAAAAAACAATTGCTTTTATTGGCATTATCCTGGCTGAAAATGCAGCTTTGTCTTGCTAAAAACAACCTCTTTATGTGGCACATTTTCTGCTAGAAATGCAGCAATTTCTTAGTAAACAAAAACAACCACTTTTGCATCACTTTCCCGGTGAGAAACACAGTTATGTCATGGTAAGAAAAAGCAATTGCTCTTATTTGCATTATCCTGGCTGAAAGTGCAGCGATATCTCAATATAAAACAACCACTTCACATGACACTTTTGCAGCTGGAAATGCAGAGATGTCTTTGTAAAAATTCACTGCTTTTCATGGCAATTTGCAGGCTGGAAATGTAGCGATTTTTCAGTAAAAAAACAACTGATTTTTGTGGCACTGCCCCAGTTAGAAACACAGCGGTGTCTTGGTAAAATACATCTGATTTCAGTGGCACTGCCCTGGCTAGAAATGCAGCTGTATCTCAATAAAACAACCTTTTCTAGTGGCATTATCCCTGCTGCAAATGCAGTGATTTCTCAGTAAAAAACAACTGCTTTCTTGGGGTCTTTCATGGTTAGAAACACAGCAGTGTCTTAGTAAAAAACAACTGATTTTAGTGGCAATTTCCCAGCTGGAAAAGTGGTTATGTTTTTTGTTAAAAACAGCCGCCCAAGGTGGCGTCTTTGTGTATGCTCCTTTCATGGGCGCCAGCAGCCTAAAACAAGGAGGCCGCCCTGCTGAGACATCCCAGAGCTTCAGATGTGGGCATTTTGTTATCTCTGCAGCCTCAAAATTGGTAGCATGTTGTGGATTATTTGCATTCTAAGCATATAACTGCGAGGCTTATGAAGGTTTCTGTAATTAATGTGTTTGTCAGTGATATAAATTTTCTGTGTTTATTGTCAGCTGGTGACTGGGGGCCACCGTGCGTCAGCAGGAGTGAATTTACAGCAATTTTTGCAAAGAAATTCAGAGCTGTCTTTGGTGGCGGAGACAAAGACGAGATGAGCTGGGCGCATTTTGGCAGCGGGCGATATAGATTTGAATTAAGTAGCATGTAGTTTTTATCTGGAGCTGCATGCAGAGAGAGGCAGAACCAACTGTGTCTCATTCAATATCAGCACAGCTGTCCCAGCATCCGTGGAGAATGGATTCCTACTGCTATTGCCATGGGAGGCTCCAGCCAAGAAGAATGGGAGGATATCCAGTGTGTGTGTGCGCTTGTGTTTTAAAAGGAAGGAGTGAGAGGAGAGAGTAATACACTGGTGTGTGTGTGTATACGTCTGTCTCTGTGTGTGTGATTTTTGCATGTGTGTGTCATGTTGTCTCCACCCGCCTCACTTTTCCTTCGCTCATGTCACCTCTGGCATGGATTAGTCTTTGGCACAACCCTGGCAGTGCCCGCGGCCCCACTGCGGTTCTGTGGTCGCCGATATGTTGTGTTGTTGCCATGGCTACTGAACACACACACACACGCACACACACACACACGGGTGCTAAATTACATAATTGAGCTAGAATATACAGAGGAACACAAAATACTTATATGAGAGCAGAGAGGTAGAGAGGCAGGGGGGAGACAGAGTGTATGAGTCCAGAAAGACAAAGTGCGCCTTCACCACGAGCAGCAAACTGAAATGCATTTGGTGAATATTTGAGAGCTTTGTCATAGCTGAGCTTCAGACATCAGTACAGCATGTTCTTTCCTCCGATTTTGAGTCATAACTCTAAATAACAGAGCCGCCATTATGTGGGTATTTGGAGCGTTGTGACAACCGATCTGACAGGGCAGTTGAGGGTAAGGTGTTCGTGGTGACACACAAGTGGTGTTTGTGTCTGTGTGTGAAAGACGGAGGGAGAAATCTACAGTGTTTGTATGAGAGAGGGCGTGGCACCTCACTGTAGGTTTACACACATACACCATGAGGCACATTTCTCTCTTTACCCTCCTCCTCCTCTTCCTCCTTCTGAGCCTCAGTTTGTTTTGATCTTATATCTGTGAGAGTATCAGCGATAGCTCACATCTCTGTCACACTTGACGAACACAGGAGCTGGCATTGAATCTCAAAGTGCCGCATCATTTAGGACTGCTGTCATAATTTTAAGACCCCCTCCAGACTTGTTACACATCGAGAAGTAAAATGCTTTGATTATATTTTGTGCCCGATAATTTCTTTTTTCAACAAAACATTCAATAACTTTGTTGAAAAGTCTTATAGTTACAATATTTCATTGGTCGCTTAGTCACAGAAAAAAAACAAAAAAGTGAATTTCTATCAGGAGCTGCTCCTTGTCAAAATAAATCCAAACCTATATGACTGGACCATGTGTGACTTTACTCTGAAAGGACAGACACAGGAAGTGTCCTCGTCAGGTTAATCTCCAGGGCTGGTACCTGCGGTTATTCCACAGGCTAGTTAATAACATGTCGGGCAGGAAATCCAAAGTGTGGGATCATTTTGAGAAGGTGAAGGACGAACCCAAGGTGATATGTAAACTCATCTTCATTGGTCGACTACAAACATGACGTATCATGTGAAACATGGAAGTAGCTACATGCCCATTAGCCCACAGCGTCATTAACAGGCGGCTCGCTCAGTGTGTGACGTGCACTTGGAGATAAAATATAGGGCTGGGGTGAGAAATAGCCCAGATAATCGGCGCTGCTTCCACATAATTGGGCCCATAGACTAACTGCACCAGAGACTTCTACTGACTGGACCGGCTACTTCCAGTTTAGCGCTTCGCTAACTTGAGAGGGGATGAAATTATTTAAGCTTGTGGTTTTTCTACACTTTCCAAATGTTATTAGATTAAATGGATTAAATCCAGATAGATCAAGTCATTTTGCAGCGGTTGTGATGCTCACAGAAATGTATCCATGGATTTAGAGATGGCTCTTTCCCAATGTAAGTCAATGGGAGGAAGTCTTTCTAGGCCCAATGGCATCACATGATGGACCTGGGAGTTGACTGTTGGGCCACTATGAAAATTCACTTTAAAGCCGGGCTCACCTCCTGGTGGGGTCTGGCCCTGACACACCAAGCCGGCAGTCAGCCACTGTCCGGCCGTCTGTCGTACTAGTTTGGGCTGTTTGTCGGTTGTTTTCGGCTGATTCAGCATGTTGAATCGGAAGCCCGTTGGTGAATGATGTCACTCTGATTGGCAGTTTGTTAGGTTTAGGAGAAAAGAACAGGGTTTGACTGTAGGGACGCAAATACCACTCTCTCCGCCCCTCCCACCTGCCTCACTCGGACATTCACCGCCTTAACTTTCGTCCTTGTCCCGCCACGTATTTCCCTGATGCCGTTAAACTATAACGACACGGCCGTGTATCATGCCAACGTTAAAAGACGCCTTTTTCATTGGTTTCTGACGCAGCAAGCTCCAAATTTCGACGACTTCAGAGTGAGTCCAGGTTGGAGCATCACCACCTCTTTGGCTGAGACACAGGCAACAAGAGGCAACGCAACAGTCGGCCTTTGTCACCACTAGTTCTCTGATGTCGGTTTGGTGTGTCTGCGCCTTCACCCTAACCAAACAAAGGCAACGAGTAGCCAACCAGAGGAAGAGTAGGGTCGGCCATGCTTTCACCATTTGAGGAAATGCAAATTCACATTCCTCTTCACCCAGATTGTATATTGAACAATGATTTAGCAGCCTAGCTGTGATGTCACGAAATCTTACTGGTGCCTTAAACAGTGACCATACGGGAGCCACTTGCAGCAGATGAATGTGAAAACCACTCTGCACATACATCATTCTGCACCCAAACATCCAGGAGAAGTGACAATGAGCAAAACTCATTTTCGACTAGAGTGGCACTTAAAAGAGAATAAGTGAAACAATGGATCCGCAGAGAAAGCTCTACTGTGTTGATCTGATATTATCTCTCACATATTAATTCACGACTGCAAAATTAACATGAGAATCAGTCGTTTATTGTCACCACAGCTCCCAGTACGAGTCCAGTAGCAAAGGACTGTCACTGCTATGAAAGATTTCAGTCAATAAAATCATGTTAGAGGTTGTAAAATGAATAATTGTCATATATTTCTGTGTTTAGTTAGTTTTGTTCCGTGTCTAGTGCTGCAGAAGACAGACTGAGAAATGTCTCTGAGTGTGCTTTGTTCTTGCATTGAATAGATTTGAACTAATGCCAGTATCAACACACAGAGCGAACGTTGACAGTAATTCATTCCCTGCTCTTTCTTTTTAATCAACAAGTAATGTTTCCGTAAAGACAAGCTGCACGATATTGAATTTCCCAGATCTTTTTTTCTTTTGCTCCACAAGGAGAAACGTAAAGGCTGAAACTTGTGACCGCGGCGTGGAAAGCCATTGTATCAGCCAGTCACAGGTCAACAGAAATAGATAGAGAGTTGTTGTTGCGGATCATTGGCGGTCCACTCAAGGTCACTTCAGTGTGGGCAATCTGGGCATGTTGTTTGGCCTGTCCTGCCTGTCTGTCTGACCTACATCTCACTGCACTGGCTAAATATATACAGTAGACCCCTCATTACAAAGATCCCAGATTAATCTGGATGAAATCTGAGCACCGTTTCGCTCTCTGTTTGACTGCAGCCTTCTCTTCACAAACTTCCCCAGGCTGACTTTCCATCTCAGTCGGTCTCTCAGACGTACACTCACTATCCAACAACAAAAGAAGACATGCAGGCGTTCGCACAAACATGGCACACACACACACACACACACACACACACACACACACACACACACACACACACACACACACACACACACATTATCATCCTGTGAATAAGACGAGAGCCACAATAGGTTTCACCATTCAGAAACAAATCCTCTGTACATTTGGAGTATACGCTCTGTCTGTTTGAATCGGAGCCTAAATATGTATATGAGCTATACTTTGTGGCGCCTCATGCATAACGCACCTGCACATACTTAATCACACGAGGCACAGGTGTGCATTCTTTCAGATAAAAAAAAGAAATCACACCCAGTACTACTGAGTGACAACATGAGAGGATGTGTGTATGTGGTTAAGTTCCTTCGACTTGGAGGGGAAGAAGCTGAACATTTCAACCACGTATCCATTACTTTAAGCTACGTCTGTGACTGTAAACAAAAAAAATGACTGACATTTTGTGTAAGTTGATTAGTACACTACAAAAAGTTCTGTGTAAGTTTATCTTCGCCTCCTCTTCGACAGAACTTTTAAATGCCACAAAATAGTTTGGTATTAAACAATTATCTTTTTACTTTTAGCAAACTATCTGAATCATGTAGTGATTAGCCTACTTTTAGCTCACTCGCCTATTTCCAAGGATCATCCATTATTTTATGCTAACTATTTTAACTCTTTATCCTTTACTTTCAGCTTCAATAGCTTTTTCCATGAAGCTGCTTTTAGCTAATATTTCAATCACCTATACGTTAGCCCTACTTTTAGCTATCTCAATCACTTATCTGTTAGCCTGCTTTTGGCTAACTATTTCAATCCCTTATCCATAAACTCTACTTTTAGCTAACTATTTCGATCACGTATTTGTTTGCTTGCTTTTAGCTAACTATTTCGATCACGTATTTGTTTGCTTGCTTTTAGCTAACTATTTTGATCACGTATTTGTTTGCTTGCTTTTAGCTAACTATTTCGATCACGTATTTGTTTGCTTGCTTTTAGCTAACTATTTTGATCACGTATTTGTTTGCTTGCTTTTAGCTAACTATTTCGATCACTTATCCATAAACTCTACTTTTATCTAACTATTTTGAAGACGCATCCATTTTACTCAGCCTGTGGAGAAATGAGCCAGTAAGTTCTAAGAGCACAATACTTACAAGTTACACAAGTTGACCCGACAAGATCAGATTTATTTAAATAAATTCATTTTATTTTTATTTATAAAAGATATTTGTTCCCGATTTTCATTTATTTTAGAATTGGGAATGTGGAGTCGGAAAATACTGAAGAAAATTGCAGCATTGACAAGTGGCATGTTGTGTTGTAGCCTGGTTCTGAGAATTGCAGTTGATTTTGTTCAGGTTTAACTTAATTTTATTCTGAAAATGTTGAATATTATGTAGGCCTACTTAAGATCTTTCATGCTGTTGACATGTTATCTATTGCTAAAATTGGCCTTTGATGTGAACTAAAAAAGCTTTAATAAGTAAATTGGGATTGAATTTGTCTTGCTTTGATTTAGCATTTCAGTATATGAGATGAAAATGTTCTGTTTTACTTCAGTGATCAATGGCACAATTTACCCCAACGTATTTTATCCCAAGGCACAACTCAACTATTTTACTGTTTATCCTGTACTTTTAGTTAACTATTCCAACTGTTTTACTTTTAGCTAACTATTTCAGTCATTTATCCATTAGCCTACTTTTTGCTAACTATAGACCAAATCATGGTGACGTCATGCTAACAGTCACTTCCAGGTAGAAAACTGGCAGTTGATTACAAAATGGAGATATGTGAATTAGGGAAACTTGCTGATTTCTGTTGTCATTTTCAGCTGTAATTTTAACATTCAAAGATATATAGTTAAACACAATGGTCCCACCTCTCTGATGTTTATGCTGTGCTTATTTATGTACTGTGTTGCTTTGCCATCATCTTTGATGATAAACAAAATCTTATGGCACAGAAGCTCAACAATGTGCTGTTCATACATTACTTTCAGGAAACTATTTTAACTATCGATTTCTTTTAACTAACTATTTTAACTATTTATATATTTCTTTTAACTAATTATTACTTATTTAACTAACTATTTATCCATTACTTCAAGCTAGATATTTAGACAGTTTTACTTTTAGGTAACTTTTTCAAATGTTTCTCTTACAGTTTCAACTGTTTTACCTTTAGCTTACTACTTCAGTCACTTATCCATTAGCCTTTTAGCTAATTATCTAAAAACAGTTTATCCATTACTTTTAGCTAAGTATTTCAACAGATTATCCATGAGGCTAATTTTAGCTAACTATTTCAACTGTTCTGATTTTACCTAACTTTTCATTTAATTTAGTTAACTGTTTCAACTGTTTTACTTTTAGCTATTTTTTTATTGTTTAGTCATTACTTTAAGATAACTATTTCAATAATTTATCCATTAGCGTACTTTTAGCTAGTTAAAACTGTTTGTCCATTACTCTTAGCTATTTCAACCATTTAGCTATCTGGTTTTTTTAGCTCACTGTTTTTACCGTTTACATTTTTTGGTCTTTTTCTTCATTACTTTTAGCCAACTGCTTTAGCTAACTGTTTCAGCTATTTACGTATCTGTTAGTGTTAGCCAACTGTTTAGACTTAGCAACTCTAACTAGTTTTTAAGCGCTTTGAAAAAACACAACACTCAGTGGACGGACATATTTTTTATTTAAATCGTAATGTGTAGCCTGCTGACGGCTGCAGTTGTGTCTCTGGCGTATGAGTCCTGTTGTTTGTGAGTCACTGATATATGAACCCAGCACAACACACGTTCAGCAGTTCATCTGTGTCCTTCCTGTGTTCCCTCCATCCATCCTTTTAATAGCATGCAAAACAAACATGTCTGCACACCTGGTGAAGCCTGGAGGGGCAATTACAATCATTTGGACACAAAGGACAAAGACTTCATCAGGCCCGCAGTTAATTGGGAAACGGCGGTGGTGTCGGGGATTGTTCACTCGTCAAGGGGTGACATCACGCGGTGACGCCACTCGATGATGTCATAGCGCTCATCATCTTTTCACCGCTCCTTTGGCTTTGTTTTAAGTAGAGCGGGGATAAAGAGGCATTGATTGGCTCGTTGATTGTACCTCAAATTTCCCGAGGCTTTCTTTCATCATCACGCTACATTACCTCATGCTGTAGCAGAGGCGAAGCGGCTCCAAGCAGACTCCTGGATATGTTGATCCAGTACAGGAGATGAAAACAGTGACCACGCAGGAGTGTAATCCACGTCGGCTATTTAGCAGATAAGATTATGAGCCCAGCAGTGATTATATCCATGACTTGAGATCTGCTTTTATTCTCTGTCTCCGGGAACGTGGCTGAAAGGTTGGGCTTAATAGGCATTTATTGGGTTAATGTTGGAGGGAAAATCTTTTCCTGTCTTGGGGGTGGGTGGAGGAACGTTGACGCTTGGAGGCTTATGAACCTGCAAGTCAAACAGTAATGAAAACAGTTGTGACCTGATTTCAAGAGCTGGGGAAAAAGAGTGGATGGGGAAGGAGGATTTTTAGTTATAGACAAAGAATCACAGACATGTTAGCGAGACAAAGCTGCTTTTATTCCCCTCTTCTTCTTTTTTTTCTTTGTCTTCTGTTGCTCGCTTGTCTTGCCTTTCATTTCTTCCTGTTACCTTCCCTCTCTGTTTCTGTCTGTGTATCTAATTCGGCCACCCCGTCCGGCAAGGAATAGCTGTCACCCCAGGGAACAAAGGGCTCGAGCTCGCTCTTCGGAGCAGGAAGTTGGCACAGGGCCAAGGGTGGAAAATCTATACTTGGTTGCATAATATAACATATCTTTACCTCAGATGAACTCTGAGGAGGCCTGGCAGCTGCGAGCAAACAGAGCTGGAGGGCGGGAGTTTGTGTGTTATTAACCGACTCTGTTTGTGTGGAAGTGTCTGTGTATGTGTTTGGTATGAGTGCGCTGCTCTGTGCTGCCTGTGACTCGTGTTTGCTGCTGCTGCAGGCCCGAGGCTGTTGGAGACCCCCTCGACAGTCGAGCAGAGTATAGTAGAGTCAAATAGACCCTTGTTGGGGAAAAAAAAAAAGGATCAGATCAGAGTAGAGTTGAGTAGAGGAGGCCGAGGCCAAGCAGGGCTCAGGGTTAGACTCAAACACAACTCTGTGGCTTCTCCTTTTGGCCCAGGCAGCCAGTAACTACTATCCCAACTACAGCTGCAGCGTACTCTGTGATATAAACTTTCTGCTCTGTTTAGGCTCAGAGAAATAGCTGCAGGATTAGTGTGCGTTACATGGAAAGTTGTATATTTGACTGGAAAATTCGGCGCAGGATGAGGATTTCATGTCACTGCTGAAATATAAAACACAGATGGGCCAGATTTTATTCTGCGAGTTCACGGAGCGGGACTGCTCCTCAAACGCTCTTTATGACTAAATTCAACTCGCCGCTCTCCTGTTATTAAGACGTCTACATGGCCTCTGAGTAAAACTCTTATAGGAGCGCTTGTTGTGATGTGATCGCCTGCAACCGTAATGGAGAAACAGTGTGCGCCGCTCCTCTTTTGTGGCTGCACTTTTTCTCCGTCAAGCAGCAGCGGTGGCAGCGGCGGCGGCGGACCCGAAGGCTGTCTGACGTGTCAAGCTGCTGTCAGTCTCTTCAGCATGCACGACGTCTTGAGAAAAGGCCCCGTGAAACTCAAACTGGGCTCATTATGGTCATCATCTGGAATAAAGCGCAATCATCTCCGCCACCTGTGGCAAGCTGCGGTGGAGAAACAGACTCTTGTAGGCCTTGTGGACCTGTCTGCTGCGAGTTTGCACACTCTGTTCATCCTGTTATTTCTCGGCCTTGTTTTTCCTCTCCATCTGCACACCTGAATAAAAGTATTTCCAAGCTAGAGTTAGGACTCATATGGGGACCACAAATTGACCGTATATTGCAGCCAGGCTGCGGAGATTTATGATGAAAGTGAATAGGGATGGTGTGGGCGGTATGCAGAGGTGCATATTATGGGGCCTTTTTTTGTTTTTTTAATACTTGGAGGAGCTGAAGACCTTGAGAGCGGTGTAGAGGAGTGAAGCAACAGCAGAATATTTCTCTCTTCCAGCGCACAGAAAGACTATAGAAGAGGGAAAAAAAGAGACGGGGAAGAAGAAGAGAGGGAAATGGGCGGGAATGAAAGAGGCCATAGTCTGTGTATTGTAAATACAGTAGACTGAGGAGCACTCCATGTCCTTCTATTTTTTCTAGCAGCATGATTTGTTTGATTTACTCTCTATCAATCAGCGGAGGATGTATTTAAACGAACTTGAAGTATATTTGAGAAAGCCTCTTTATAGCTGTGGCTGTTTGTATTCTCCTTTTACTTTCCTTGGAAGCAGACCGTGATTAAAACAGACGATATAGGCGTATTGTGTTTCCTGGGGGATTGGAAGGAATGCAAATGCATCATAACCATATTATACTAGTTAGGAGCGGTGTGCGTTGCCAAGCCTCTGGATACAGGAGAGAGTAGACGCAGTTACACTGAAGGGAACCGAGTCGCACAAAGAGCCAGAATCCCACAACTGCAACAACACGAGAGGACATCTGACACTGTTGGACTATATTTGACATTTCATAGGATACACACAGTACCGGAGCCTTCGCTGCGTAAAAAGCCAGATTTTTCTGCCTGTGAAAAACTTTAACAGAGGAAACCCCAGAAAAACTTTTCCCTTCTCTTTCTCTGTGTAAGTGTGTGAGTGTGTGTCCGAGCGCCGCAGAATCCGTTTGGCATTTTTTGTTGTGAGGGAAGCATGTTGCTGGTGGGACTTTGGCCTGCACAATCCCTCCTCTGTTAAAACAATGCGGCAGTTGTCCTCCCTAACCTAATTACTCCCTCCCGGGGGAGAAAGGCAACAGCACCAAATCCCATAGTTAGGAGCTCTGATCTGGGCCCTGCTGTAAGAAAAGGCCTCATTCATTTCCCTCCCTCCTTCCACCACACACACACACACACACACACACACACACACACACACACACACACACACACACGCACACACACACACACACACACTTTCTATTTTTCTCTCTGATCAGGTTTGGCCCAACAGAAGCTAATTACGCTCTAATATATCCTGATATTTCTCTTGATATCTGTTTTTCTTGACGTAACATTTTATTGTTGTTGTTTAATGATGCTGAGGACGTATTTGCATCTAAAGTTTGGGTAAAACCGTCTCATGCAGTCACTCAACAATCGATCCAGGGCACCTCGGTGTAGCTCACCTGGTAAAACACGGAGCATTGAACTCTTTGCTGCACGTTATCCTCTGTCTTTTCCCCTCCTCTCCTATGTCTACACAGCTTTCAACGCCATACAAAGGCGAAACGCCCCAAAAATAATCTTTAAAAAAGAACAGCTGACCCAGTTTGGGTCAGTGCAGCACCGACACAACACTCGGTTCACTTTACCTGCTCCCATTGTGCTGTTTTGACCAAACATTAAGCCGTTTTGCACAAGACTAGTGTGACCTTTAGACCTCTAGTAATTTGTGATAACTCCTGTGTGAATCTCGGTTGTGTTTAGGTGAGTTTTTACCTGCATCTCTTCTGAATTATGAAGGCTGCAACATGAATAAACGTTCTGACATTTCTGGAGCAAATTCAGGAGGCACACCAGTTACACTGAGCGTCTCTTCACGTGTCCAATGCCTGTTTTTCCTCTTAGCAGCAGTTGCTCTCGTCACTCAAGAAGTGGATGTAAGGCCTTGACGTCATATTAGGGGGATGATGTTGGTAAATTTAAGTAACATACAGACTTGGCCAGATGTGTGTTTGTTCTGAATCACATGAGGTCACCTAGTAATAGTAGTACACAGAAAGACTAGGTCTAGTGTCACCTGGGAACCTCTCGTAGTTCGTTATAATCGCGAGGGTCGTCTGTGATGTTAATCCAGTGCAAGTCTGCCACCTCCAGAATTTGTCAAGTAAAAATTCTGCAAATCAATTACCATGTTCCGTGTGATAATATTAGTCCAGTGCAACTCAGGATCTTGTGATTTGGGGTTGTATTGAGGTTTTTGTTTCTCTGCACCTCGTTTCCGCCTCGGTCCTGATCGAGAGCTACAGAGTCTGCGTTGGTGATTATTAATAACAGTTTTGACATCGTTTTGGGTGCCAATTCAATTCAATTGCCAATTTTACTTTCGGACATTATCCCTCAGAATGATGCACACAGTCGTTCGTAACTCCACTCAGTGTAAACCCCCTATTTTTCCTTATACATGTGGGTTAAACAAACAAACAAACATGATTCTGCCACACACACTGTCGCACCATCCATCTTATCATGTTTTGAGATTTCACTCTTCTGATGGATTTGCTTTTTCTGTGAATGGGTGTCCATGCTGCGTAGCGAGTTGAGCCTCCTGCATCCAGAATGCTGTCAAGTGTTTCATTTATAATGGCCAACACAGCCTCCTTAATTCTCAACCACAGAAGAGGCAGAATGGTGCAGAGGAAACAAAAAATCTAACCACAATTTCATTTATTTATTTCATTATTTTACACATATTTAACCAGGAAAGTCCCGTTGTTACGCACAATGACAAGAACCAAACGAGTCATTCATCCTTGTACTTCTGAGAGATTTAAACTCCACAACTTAAAATCACAGAGATTTGGTGAAATATGGTCAGAAATTTGCAGTGGAGTTTTTACTTGACAAATTACGGAAATGTCAGATTTGCACAGGATTAAAATCACAGACGACCTCCGCAATTACAAATTACCCAAGGTCCCCAGGTAGTACCAGCCCCGTTCCAATAGGGCTTAAAAATTGTCTATTCTGACTCAGTGTTTGACGCAATGAGCTCAAGTTTTACCTTAAAACTGTCACAAATGCAGACACCCAGTAGTTCAGTGGGTAGAGTGGGTGTCCCAGGTACAAAGGCTTTGTCATGGCCGCAGCAGCTGCAGCTTTGATCCCAACCTGCAGCCCTTTGCTGCATGTCAACCCCCCCTTCACGCCATATCTGTCCCATCAAATAAAAGCAAAGAGCCCCAAAGTACCTTTAAAAAACGGTCACAAATGATGTGCATATGACATTTACATTGCATATATGTCACATCATTAATATGTACAAATATAATAGTAATACTGGGTTGATTTTGACATGGTGTTAGTGTCATTATTTTAATGTTACTGTTGAGTTTTTTACTGAAATATGCTTATAATAAATAACACTGGGTCAAAACAACAGCTGGTGTTATATTGACTGATGCTCGGTCATTTTGTAACCCAGAGTAAGACAATTGTGCTCTGCGCTTCATCTTATGATCCCCAGGTGCAGATTTGGGGGGACACACAGGACACACTTCCATCGCTATTTAAAATATGTGCATCTGTCCTCTTCAATAAAGACATTAAAGCAGCAGAGGACTTTTAGTTGGGAGAAATTAAAGACATTTCCAACATAAACTGATGCATAAAAATTCAGCAGAACGCAGGAAATTAAGTATTTGATGCTTAATTTCCTGCGTTCTGCTGAATTTGTGCGGCCGTCCCCGAGGAAACCCCCCCGTTTCACGTGTCTCCCCCTCGGTGTTGAAACAAACCTACACCCTGGTTATGATCTAATTCATGTTTGAAACAAGCTGTCCTGATCCTGCTGATGGTGCGTTCATCACTGTAATCACACTAACTCGTAGGAAATGACTTTAAACGCTTAAACTAATTTCAGCCTTTATAACTTCACGCCTTTGTTTCGCCTCGCTCACCCTCCCTGACCCCTCGTCTTTCATGGCGGCCCGTCGTCACTCACTGGCACCTCGTGGGGTTTTGAAAACTTTATTACTGTAACTTCAGACAAGGAAGTCGGCGTAGGAAGAGGGGGAAAGGGATGTGTGTGTGTGTCGTGTAGTGGCACTTAGCGAGAAGAGGAAAGGGTGTTAAAGTCTTAATTCTCCCTCAACCAACCTGTTTGGTTTTGTTTATTTGCCCATCGTCTCTCAGGAAGATTAGAGCAGCCATTGTGTGGAGGCTTGAGAAATAAAGCTCACAGTTTATATTTGGAGATTGTTGCGGTGCTGTGCTGTTGGTGTAGACTGTTAGGGTTTAGATGTCTTTGTTTGTTTATCTGGAAAAAGAAAATTTGTTGCCACTGAGATTGAGATCATATAGTGCAGCGTTAAATATATATATATATATATCTATATGTAAGTGAACATTTATTTCTGTGTGACATTTGTACGGTTAGATTGACTTCAGTCCTGGAAGAATGAGTGCAGCAGACCGCATGTCCTGGTGCACTCGGGGCATATAAGGAGACAGTAGTGTTTGTGTATATATGTGTGTGTCTGGTCGTGCAGTGTTTGTCTTAGGCCGAGCTCCTTTCCTGTGGCGTGTGTGTGTGGGCCTGGACGTGTCCAGCTTGTGTGGACCCTGCGCCCTGTTTGTGCGGCTCGACGCTCGCCCCATGGCAGAAGCGGAAGCTCTGCTTTAACAGCATTAGCAGGGCTCTTCCTTCAGCCTGCGGCCTGCTCTATTAACCCTCTCACCGTCCTCCCCGCCTCATCTTATACACTCTCACTTTTGTTTTAACACTTAATAGATTTAAGTTTTCTGTCTCTGAGCTCTCTGTCATATTAACTCTTCAGGTCTTTCTCCATTTACCTCTAATTTATTGGCCTCTCCTGTTTATTCAGCCGCTGTGCCAACTTGTGAAACCCGCCTGTCAGAGGAGGCAGGATTGACTTTCTCTTCAGTCACATTATTAACCCCTTCGTTACAGTTTAAGCCGGCAGTAAGTTTATTAACCCCTCATTATTCTTCTGTTAGAGATGCACCGATTCTGGGCTGAATACTGATGTTTTTATATTGTTAGTTATTTTGTTTTTGCTGTCATTTATTCCCCCATTTGTGCCAGGAAAACAAAAAAAAATCTATATTATAAAAAACTGTTTTAAAGTCATTCAGCCCTTCATTACACTAACATTGAATGAGCACAAATTAAATCACACATAATAATAAAACAACCTTTAAAATAACCTTCTTTATCTTCTATGAAATAAATCATAATTGCCTCTCTAATATCTGTTTTATATTGCTGTGAAAACATCAACACATTTCCCCCTCTAACCCGATGTTATAAAAAAATAACTGGACTGTTTTAAAGTAATGAAGCCCGTCATTACACTGCCTTTTAATGAGCACAAAATCAGCCGTACACATCTATGAAACTACCTTTGATACAACCTTTCACATGAAAAACATCTTAAAAGAAATAAGTTAAAATAACTGCTTTTAAGGCATTTTACTCAATATGTCATTATTCCCTCTCTAATATCTGTTATATTGTTGTGAAAACATCAAATTTCTTCAAACACATTTCTTCCGCCAGAAACTACATTTTACAAGATTACACTGAACACATCATGAGAACGTTATAATTTAGGCCAGTGGTTCCCAACTGGTGGGTCGCGAATCCACGCCGAGTGAACCGCAAGTGACTCGTGTCATGTTTGGGGAAAAACAAACTTTAATTTTAAGTACGGGGAATTTCCGGCACAGAGCTTTTATTTTGAAATGCTGTTTCCTGCTGTAGAGTGAGTGACTAATGGGTAGCTACTCGACAGAGACATCAAGCTAGCTCAACAACATGGCCAAACACAAGTATGATGCTAAATGTATTAAACTGTGTGGAGAGAAATCCCAGTTGGGATAGAGCTTAAACGCTAGGTAATATTAGGGATTATCAGTTAGCAGCTAGTTAATGTTAGGGGTTAGCTGTTAGCAGCTAGTTAATGATAGGTGTCAGCTGTTTGCAGCTAGTTAATGTTACTTGTTAGCAGCTAGTTAATATTAGGTTTTAGCCGTTAGCAGCTAGATAATGTTACTTGTTAGCAGCTAGTTAATATTAGGGGTTAGCTGTTAGCAGCTAGTTAATATTAGGGGTTAGCTGTTAGCAGCTAGTTAATGACAGGTGTCAGCTGTTTGCAGCTAGTTAATGTTAGGTGTTAGCTGTTAGCAGCTAGTTAATATTAGGGGTCAGCTGTTTGCAGCTAGTTAATGTTATTTGTTAGCAGCTAGTTAATGTTAGGTGTTTGCTGTTTGTATTTAGTTAATGTTAGGTGTTAGCTGTTAGCAGCTAGTCAATGTTAGGTGTTTGTAGTTAGTTAATGTTAGGTGTTTGTAGTTAGCAGCTAGTCAATGTTAGGTGTTTGTAGTTAGTTAATGTTAGGTGTTTGTAGTTAGTTAATGTTAGGTGTTAGCTGTTAGCAGTCAGTGGCCGCAACTAACAGCTAAGGGAGGTTGCACTGAGCTACATTATGTTGTGTTCAAGCTCGATTCAGTAAAAAAAAAGTTTTGGGCGAATGTTGGCTAAACCAGTGGTTCCCAGCTGGTCCAGCATGGAGTCCAGATTTTTCCATCTTCATTAGTTTTAGATCCACACAGTTGAAAATATTCAGCATTGTGTCACCATGTCGTTGAGCTAGTTTGTCTCTGTCAGGTAGCCGTCCGTTAGTCACTCACTCTACAGCAGGACACAGCACTTCAAAATAAAAGCTCTGTGCCGGAAATTCACTGTACTTAGAAATAAAGTGTGTTTTAACAAACTTGACGTGTTAATGAGTCGCTTGTGGTCCATTCAGAATGGACCTTCGACCCACCACTTGGGACTCACACCCCAAATTAATATGCCCTCATGGTGTGTTCACTGCAATCTCGTAAAATGTAGTATTTGGAGAGAAACTTGTGTTTGAGGGAGAAATTTGTTGATGTTCTCACAGCAATATAAAACAGATTAGAGGGAATTATGTATTTTATATCAGATAAAGAAGGTTATTTTAAAGGTTGTTTCGTAGATGTGTGTGATTAAATTTGTGCTCATTCAACATTACTGTAACGAGGGGCTGAATTACTTATAAACGGCTTTATATAATGAAGATTTCTTTGTTTCACTGGAACAAAAGGGAGAATAAATAACAACAAAAACAAAATGAACAACAAAAAAAGCCATCTGTGTCAGCTGTCAGCAAATTTGTAATTTTGAACATTAGTTTTGGTGTCGGCCCAGAATTTTGGTGCGTCTCTGATAAATATGTTTCTGAACATGGTCTGAAGAATGTAAAATGTAAAAAGCAGGAAATAATTGCAGGAAATTCTCCCTCTTGTCTTTCACTCTCGCTCCTCCTGCTCTTTGTCTTTATTCTATTATTTTTGCCAGGAGATGTCCTTCTTTATCAGGGCTCGTACAGACACATACAACCACACCTCTGTCAAATATTCGCCCCTGGTTGGTGCTTTTTGCCCGCGGAGGGCACCAAACAAAGTACGGGCCTGCAGGCTGCGCACTGAGCTCCATTCAAGAGTCATACAGGCAGGACCTGAGATCATCAGGGTTTAATTAATAACTTATGGCTACAGCTTAAGCTCAGTTACTTGGCTAATTTAAATGGAAACGTATAAAGATAAAAACGGATATATAGACAGGAGGCCGTGAGGGGGGTGCGCACAGACGCGGAGGGTGAGACAGTGGGGGTTGTGAGTTAGGGATTGCGGCAGTGCATTTGCATAAAGGGCAGGGCAGCATGCCCAATGGTGGAAAAGGTTGGCATCACGCCTTTCAGACTGGCAGAGAGGGAAGACTGGAGAGAGAGACAGAGAGGGAGAGGGGGGTATAGTCAATAGTGCATCCCTTGTTCAGAAAGAGGAGGTCCCTCGCTGTTGGCAGGAGAGCAGGCTAAATCTCTAGTTTGATTGTGTGCTAGATTGCCCCTTTATTTGTCTGATTGCAAAGCGTTCAACACTGCATTAGTAGTGGGCTTTACTTTCCTGGAGCCTTTATGCAGGAGGGAGTTTTTCTGTCTTGGCCTGGCCTGTGATTGTGGCTACACATATGTCTCAGAGTTTATATTGTGTGCAATCAGCAGCACGTCAGGCCGTTTCGGGGGAAGTTTCGAACCTGTCTGTTGTATCAGATCCACGCCGGCCTCCACCTTTGTATCCGCAAGCATCCAGCTAAGGTTAACGGGCGTGTTGATTTAGCTCGATGATGATGATTCAAATGTGTTCTCAGCAATTTACAATTTGTACAGGGCGCATAGACAAACACAGGCCTGAAGACAACTGCAGGGAGGCAGCCAGTGTGTGTGTGTGTGTGTGTGTGTGTGTGTGTGTGTCAGAGCCTCAGCACTGCTGTTCCCCTCATGCCGGCTGTGGTTGTGGTGATGTCATGGTAGTAGGGAGTGAAAGGGGCGATTATTCAGCGTGGGCCTGTTATTTCTGGCCCCGGGTCCATAAGCACTGTATATAGAGTCTTGGCCACCCGCGGTCGTAATGACCACGAAGAGTGTGATGCCTGCAAACGCATTGTGACCACAGACCTCGATAACCCCTTCATTTCAACTCTGTGGACGCTAATTAGGAGGCGGGATGTGAAGTCGCTGTGGAGACATTAGCATAAGGAAAGGGATTTTTTTAATCTCACACTGAACAGTTTTTAATTATAACCTGGGCCCTTATTTATTCAAATGATTAGTCGGGGAAAAAAATCTGGTATTCATTAATAATTATTTTTTATTTTTTCTCAAATTTTATTTTACCTTCATTTAACCAGATGGGTCAATTTAGTATCAAATAAACAAACAAAATAAATTTCAGCAAAACTAAAACTAAAAAAAAATCAGGTATTCAATCAAAAAACATTTTATATTTTTTCTTAAATTTTATTTTACCTTTTTTAAGTTAATGTCATACCCCCAAGGAATAAATAAACTAATAAATAAAAAAATAAAAAAAACCTCAGGTATTCGATTAAACTTTATTTTACTTCAACCAGACAAGTTACTTTAGTTCCAAATACACAAACACAATTAATTTTAGATATTAAATAAATAAATCATTTTTAAAAATCAAGTATTCAATTGAAAAATTATATTTTATTTTTTCTTAAATTTTACTTTACCTTTATTTAACCAGTTATGTCTACTGAGAACCAAATAAACAAAATAAATAAATACAAATAAATTTAAAAAACAATCAGGTATTCCATGAATAATTATTCTAAATGGAGAATTAATTTATTTATCTGAAAGAAATTAAATGAATACATGTATATTTTGCTTAATCATGCACAGACACATATTGTTCTACTTGCAGTCACAAATTTTCCAAAGAAATCAGGCTGACTTTTGGGAATAATATTTTCTAAATGTCTGCATTCGAAATCATAATAAATTGAAGACAAAGCTAATGTACTTAAGTATGAAAGTGAACGTACTGATTCCTTGTGACTGATATTATTATATATGACATTATTAGTCTGTTAACACTGATGCATGAACCAATCAGTCAGCAGAATTTTAATGTTGCAGCTGCTCCAAAGTGCAAAAGGTCACCAGATACATCTGTCAGATGATTAATGTGAGCGGAGAGAAGAGAAAAAAGACGATTTCTGACATGAAATTTCCCCAGTCGTTGCTTTTATTTGTGATAATTTGGATAATTTTAGGTTTTAAATAAAACCATCTGAGTAGTTTGGAGAGGAGGTCTCTGTTTATTTGGTGCAACTGCTAATAAGACATCTGAAACATGACAATCTGCTCCAAATCCTAATCTCCAACTATATAACTGATCATGTGTTTTTTAACTTTAATTATTAACCTGCAACATATCTGTTGACTGTGACACAAATGTAGTGGAGGAAAAGGACAATATTTCCCTTTGAAATGTCATGATGTTGTGACAGAAGCATAAAATAGAAGTACTCGAGTAAAGTACAGGAACCTTAAAACTGTACTTAAGCACAGTACTTGAGTAAATGAGGATCTTTCCACTGCTGGTTGTGTTTCATACAGCTTCAGTGAGCAGCTGCAGAGGGATAACACTGAACGTTCTGTGGGAAGTTTCCAACTTAAGAGTAATTAAAGGAAAATTAAGGGTTAACAGAGGATAATTAGTCCGTCAGGTGTTTCAGGAGTAAATAAAAACTAGCTTCAGGTCAGAAAGACAATGTAATGTATCATAAACAACATGTAATGTGACAACAACTAAAAGCTTGAAGGCGTGTTTATTCAGTGTCTGTGCTCCCTTGTAAATCATTGTGGGCCGACTCGACCCAGACGCCATGCACCAGGTGAGTGCACGGTGCAGACACAACAGTATTACTGTACTCATTAACCACACCAGGGGTCAGCAGCCTGCGACTCCAGAGCTGCACGCGGCTCTTTAGCTCGTCTCCAGTGGCCTAAAAGATGTTTATGAAAATGAATGATGGTTATTTCTTAACATTTTAGTTTTCATTTGTCATTGTTGTAGGTCTAAAGTGATTATTATGTTGTCCAGCTGTAAAATGTGTAGCCTGTAAAGCACTAAACTAGAGATTGTTTTAAGGTGCAGGTTTTGTTTTTAATTAGAGCCGCCCTTTGAAAGTCGAGCAGTCATCAGTGTGCTGTGACGTGTTTCTGGGGACATTTTGGTCTCCAGATTTTGCTGTGGGGTGAGCGTCCTTGATGCAGCAGAGCACAGTTGACGGCCCCAGTGCAACCGCACTGCCTGCACTGTCTATTCTTACGCCCCTGTGTGGTAATACTAAGGTAATAACATATGTAATACGACAAGTCTCTGGCGCTTTTATTTGATATCTAGTGTCAGCAAATAGTGTTTAGCGTCGTTAGCACCATTAGCTTGCTTGCTATATTACATGAACGCCTCTGTCACACTGAACGTCCCACTGAGCCTCGTTCAAACTTTAAAAGTTTATATGAAAAAGAAAATAAAACGAATCGTCAAATATTCGTATTAATCAGCCGAATCTGATTCGACTGACATAATTCTGAATCGGGTACAGTCCGACTCCAGTTACTGTGTCTCTGTGCGGACATGTAAAACTGAGCGTTTGGGAAACAGCAGTGGTGGGTTGCTCGGTCTACTGACGACTCTACACGAAACTTAGTATTGCTGCATCACTTCATGGACAAACAGGCATCTGCTGCTCCCAGTATTTCGTCTCCACTTCAGTGTCCCCAGTTAAAGTCTGCCAGAAATGAGTTTTGGATCAGACCTGGTCGAACCAGCAGATGGCGGGACACTTTAGGAGTGTCCAGAAATGTTCGTATGTCCAGAGCATCGTGCGTATGTTTGAAGGAGCTCCTTTATCCTTGAATTAAACGGGAATCAACAGTGGTGAAATCTCCAGCAACGTTAGCCTGTACACTTTGCTACCGTCGTGATGACGTAGACCGCTGAAGACAGCTAACGCCACCAAGCATTTTAGAGTCATTTCTGCGTTTCTAGTGTGGACCAACACATTCTCACTTCGACCTTGTCACATGTCCACGTTTGGTCATGGACTTTCCACGTCCACATATGGCGTCCAAGGTACCCTGGGTGTGTTGGTTGTTGACGTTCTGGGACGCCGTGTCAACTTCAGCCTGTTACATGCTTTGTCTGTTTTCAAAATACACTTCTGTTTTCACAGGAAATGTACAGTTTGCATACAGTCTCTTTCAAAATAAAAGCAAATTTATGGGTTTTTTTTTTTTCCTTCAGCAACAAACACACGTGGTTATATTTAGGATAATAGAACAGGGTTTGGCTTTATAATCTTATGGGACACAAACACCGCTCTCTTGGGTGCAAGGCGGTGTTTGTTGGACCCATCCACCACCCCTCCTGCCAGCCCTACTCGGACTTTTGCTGCCTTAACTTTCATCCTTGTCCCAACATGTTTTTCCCTGATGCTGCCAAGCACTGTTAAACTATAACGGCAACCAGCAGCGTATCATGCCGATGTTAAAGAACGCCTTTCTTCATTGGTTTCTGACGCCAGAGGTCACTGCCCAAGCGACGGATTTCGACGACTCTGTGGACAGAGATATTTTGTAAAACGGGGCAGAAAAATATCTGTATGCGTGTAGACAAGGCCTAAAATATGAATCGTATGTCAACAGCCTGACACCTTTTTCTCTACATTTTGCTGAACCTCAATAACTCGTCTTGGGCTCCCTGGTGAGGCTGGATTCCAAATCCAAAAAAGGAAAAGTCTTGTGAGACGATAGGGAACTTAGAAGTGTGTGAACACATTTGTTTGCTTTCAAAGTTAACGTACCAAATAGTCATAAATAGCGCCCTGCAGAGTCGCCACCTGGTTCTAAAACATATTAACAAACGCTCATTAAGACCTATTTATTATGCTGAAAGGGTTATTTGGACTCAATAGGCTGTGGTATTTTCATAATAAGGCTCAAATATGTTTTGCATCTCTAGACGGACATTTGTTTTTTTGGGAGGGGCCAAACATGTTCCTTAGGATAGTAAAGGTTGCTGACTCCTGAACTCCACATTTTCCAAACAGTGCAACCAACAGATCTGAGTATTAGTTGTGTTGAAGGCGTGAGACGATCCGGAGGATGTTTCAAACCTCCTTTGGTGCAGCAACACCGGTTTACCTTCAAACAGGACGACGAGCGGCATCATCGTGCTCGAGTGCTCAGCTCGTCTCGGGTTTGAAAACACAATCGTGTTGTTTCAGCTCACTTTCTTCTCGCAGCAGTGTGTGAAGGGCTGACTTTGGCATTTCACACTCATCTCTTTGAAAAGAGGAGCAAAGCCCTACAGCTTTGTTAAGCGGCAAGTTAACACATGAACCTGGAGATCCTTTTCATTTCACGCCGTGTTGAAATTCTAATTCCAAATGCAAAAGGATCTTTTCATTAGAGGGGTTATGGTGTAACATCCCTCTGCTTTGAGCCTATTGATGAATCCACGTGCTTGTAATTCTCTGTGATGTGTGTCAGCCACGTCTCAGATCAAAGATAATGTGGGATACAGTGAAGGCTACCAGGCTCCGGCTGCGTATATACTGTTCTAATGATATGATATCTCACTTCTAGCATCATAAAATGTTTCTGACGTGCTCATCAAAAATAAATCACCTTCCGTCAAACCAGAATAGGAATGCAGGATCAAAGAGAATGAATCTGCTAAATGCATTTCTTTGTTGCAGGCCAGGCGCGTCGTGTTTACCGATTACAGAGCGGGTTTTTACCAGGGTAGAAAATTAACACCTGCCACCAGCCAAATGCTGCTAAAAGCTGGCTGTGGTTTGTAAGTTCGTCTCCTCTACCAGCCACTTTGGCAGCCTCATTGTTTGGATCTTGGTTGATTGAAATTGTGGAAATCGCCTGGTGTATTTTTTGGTTTAACTGGTTATATTTAAAGAGAAAGACAACAAAAAAAGGACTCAACATCTTGGTCCAGTCAGTAGTATCACCAGTCTGCACTGGCAGCAGTGTGAGCAGCAGTAGTCTGTTGGCTGGCACAGTGAGAAAACACTCAGTCATGGCGGTTGTGGTGCTGAGTCGGCCTGCCCGGGCATGGCCAGCCGCTCACGTGCAGTAGTGAGACGCAGGGCGGTTCCTTCATCCAACTGCACATTCTTTCTAGACGTCGGGGTTGAGTGTTTGTGCACGCATGTGTGCACAAACAGGTAATGCGTGTCACGAGGCATGACAAGGGTGAGCATTGATTTCAGAGGTGATGCACCAGCGTGACATCAGCAGTATCATGATGCATGTCTATAAGCAGCATGATCACCACATGCCAGCGCGTTCCTCCGCCCCTCCCCCACCCCGCTCATCAATACTGTCATCTGCATCCAAGAAGATCTGCGCGTCTCGACATGCGTTATTCCTCCTCCAGCAGGAACAGATATTGTTTTATTAAATCTATCACAAAAACAAAATAGCCTCGAGTGATCTGCTTTGCTTTTATACAACAGAACCCTCAGTGTTCCTCGTGTGAATTCATGCCTGTTTGAATTTGAAGTGCAGGAGTACTCCAGGTTGACGAAACCTCCATTTCCCTAAAGATGTATTGGTGTGTAGTTGCAGGAGGATAAACCGGGAGCTCCAGAGCCAGAGGTCGGAAGGGCCCAGTTGGTTTTGCTGTGCAGCCAGGCAGCGGAGCCCCTTTGTGGGACTGGAATGTGCCGTGCGTGCCTCTTCCTCAGCTGGTCCCCCTCACCCCCCCACGCGGCCCACCCTGGGCACGTTAGCACGCAGCCACCGCAAATTGCTTGCAGATTTTTCACACATAGTAACGTGCTGGTTTGTAAACTCGGAGAAGTGCAACCAACGCGAGGCGCCGAGCTCCGCGGAGCTTTACGCATCACTTGCTCCCCACAGTGACACAGAGTGCGGCGTGTTGTGATGTACTTTTTCCCCTGTCTTTAAAATGTAATCCTGTGCCCCCCCCCCCCCTCCTCTGCCTGTTTCTAATGATTAACAGGGATGATTACTGTGTGTGATAACAATGCAGGGTCATGCAGCAGGCACTGAAGCTTGTTCTGATTAGAGAATAAAACCACAGCGAGCCAAAGAAGACATGCTCTCTGTAGCATCAGGAAACACTTTGGTTAGTTTTGGATGAAACCAGAGAACACACCTGCCGTCCTCTGATACATAAAGCCCCCAAACGGCTGATAAATAAGGTCCAAACCTAAGTTTTAAACCAATATGAGGCCAGTTTTGAGTCAAACATCCACACCTGGATGAATCCAAATAAGATTTCACTCATTCAACGTCTCCTGAAGCATCTTTGCACTCTTAAGCGAATGATTGAATCTCCTCTCCGTCCCTCCTAACCCCGTCTCCTCCGCCACCTCCCTGTCTGCTCTGGCCGGGGTCAGAGGGAGCCGGTGTCAGGCTCCGTCCGGGGTCAGGGACACTCAGCTGGGCAGGAGAGGACACAGCCGAGCCCCGCCAGCACAGAGCGGTGCTAATGAAGGGCCAGGCGGCTGCGAGGCCCTCGGGTCACGCAGACGATGGTTTAATTGGTCTAATGAGATGCAGCGTGGCCTCGGCGAGGTCAGGTACCGCAGGACGGACCAGGACAAAGCAGGGCGGAGAGGCCTACTGCTGGGCGTCGTGGGTCAGAACGAGAAAGAGAGGAGTTTTCCTCAGTTAAAGATATTTTACATGTGATGTAGAAAACTCTGGGCATTCAGAGGGGTTGAAATTATTTAGATGAAACATTTCAGTGTTGGTCGGAAAACAAAATGTTGAAGCCAAGGATTTATCATAACAAAAAATAATACGTCTCGCTGTGCCAGAGTTTTGATTATTTGGCTTTAGGATTTGGACTTTAGAGCAAAGCTCACTTTCACCTCCACTGTTTCTTCGAAAGTCAGACGAGGTTGCCGGAATAAAAACTAGACAGATGCTTCCAACTGCTCCACAGTTTTAATTGCATACATTTTATTTGCCTCCATTTTACGTGCATTTATGTGGAGAGTTGTACTCTGAGCGAGCGGGACGGCCTCCTGATGACTGGCTTATTATGGGCTTAATATTTAGGATTTTATTTGCACTGTTGCAGTTGTTTCAAGCAACAAACAGACAAGTATTTTCTGATAAATGATACTCACATAGATCTGCAGTGTTCCACGCTGAAGTGGCTAAAAAATAGAAAAATATAACATTATTAGACCTGAATTAAATTATATTGTTTCTGGGTCTGTTTTAGATTTTTTAAAAGCAATAACATGCAAATAATGGAGGAGTTAAATAACAGCAAGCAATGGAATACTCATTTTAAGGCTGTAAATGCAAAATGAAAAACAAAAAGATATGAACTATTTTAAAGGCTGGACCCTCCTCTGTGTGAATGCAGAGGGTTTTGCAGCCGCACTAATGAATCAAACTCTTTTTTTTTTCTCAGAGTAAAGAGCCTTTTCTCCCCTCGCTGAAAGAGTTAATCTGAAGTTGGCAGCCAACTCCACAGTCTCGGTCAGACGTGCAGAGAATCGAAAAATAAAGGACTTCAAAATCATTTCTTTTGTCTCGTCATAGACTGTTTAAATTCAGCTGAGGGCTTAATGCAGCAAATTGTGAAATTGAAAGCGACGCTTTTTTGCGATGATAAAGCGGTTTTCCGGGGATTTAAATATTCAGAATCATCAGAATATCATTTTAATATTTCAGTTAATGTCGGTTTATTTTTTTTTAAACAGGCACACTTGTTTTTTTTCCTATAAGAAATAAAAAATAAATAAATAGTGAAATAAATTACACAAAAAGACAAAACGATCCAGACTTTAACCTGCATCATATTTCATATCTTCAGCAGTGATCCGGGTCATTCAAGGCCTCATATTCAGTCACTCCTCACACACATTTACAGGACATAAATCCACGTGTTATGAGGCTCATTGACGTCGGGTTTTAGTGACGGTGTTTCACAAATGTGCTGCTTGTGGCAACGCCAGCCCGTTTTTTATTATTTATTTATTTTTCTGACCCATTTTTTTTTTATTTCCATGTACTCCTGGCATAATCCACCGATGATGTCTCCTCTCTTTTTTAAGTATTCATATTTCAAGTGCCCTCTGAGAAGAGAGAGAGACAGAGAGAGAAGAAGTGATGGCGCGTTTTTATTTTTAATTTTTAATTTTTCTGTGTCCCCGTCATATGAACAGAGTGGATGGTATTTGAGGGAAATAGGTGGAGGATTAAATTGGGTGAATATCGATCCGTTAGATGAGCTCGCGGAGGGAAAGTTTAAAAAATAAAATTATTTTTTATTTATTTTTTATGTTTATTCTCAGGCCTGTAATGTGTCCCAAAATGCGAAGGATGGAATGCAGTTTGATAGCAGCGCATTATTTATTTAATTAATTAATTAATTATTTATTTATTTAACGGGACTTTTGAGGTGAAATGACGCAACACCGGAAACCCCGCTTGCGCTTGCACCTGCACGCGCTCTGATGTTTTCCCGCCGCTGTGTAAAAATACCAGGAAGTGAACACCGTCAGCTCCAACTGCTAATTGATAATAATAAACCCGAATTAAAGCTAAAGGCCAGAGCGGGGTTGGCCTTAATTTAATTTCCAGGTAAGCAGATTAACCGAGAAACACTTTAAATGTCGATAAACCGTAAATAAGCGCACATTTAAATACCTGATATTGAGGCCTAACGTCAGTGTGGCGCAGCAGATAGTGCAGCCATGTCTGAGCTCACCCACGGAGACTTTGACTGATTTTTCTCCTCCCAGATTTTGGCAGTTTGAGAGAATCTGCACAACAGTTATTCCTGGATTTATTTCCTTTTTCAGCTCCGTGGAAGGCAAACAGCATAGCTAAGGAAAATGACTTAAACCCCCTTGTAGTCAAATTCCGGTGACATGTGAATGGTGGTTTATTTGCATTTTGGCAGGGTCACCCAGAAAGACTTAATTTCTACTGAAAAGCAGACACACAGGAATCACATTCAAGTGCCAGTTAAGTTTCCTGATTTTTGTTGCACTGCAGGTGGTGACAGGAGCAGAAATTTATATTTAACTCTCTCTCACTCACACACACACACACACAGAAACAATGAGATTTGTGAATGCATTGGCTTGCTTTTGTTGCTTTATCTTACCCTGGTCAATGACACACACACACACACACACACAGACAGAGCGAGCAGGGATGAGTGTGGAGGTGTGTGTTGTCCTTCACAGATGATGGGTGAGAGTCAGTGTTTCATGGCTGGAAAATGTAGTGAGCTGTCTGGAAACGAGAGCAGAGGCCGAGGTGGTTTATTACTGTGTGTGTGTGTGTGTGTGTGTGTTGCATAATGCAGTGTTGCTTTGCTTAAATCAGAATTTCATTTACCTCTGGCTCTCTAATCTCTATCTTTTTCGGGGCAACATGACGCGTCATTTTCTTTGGAAAAAGGAGAGAAATATACAAGTTAAAATGGTGTGTGAACACAGCTAACACTCATTTTCATTATTGATTAATCTGTTGATTACTGCCTCGATTGATCAGTTTGCTTGGGCAGTGGTTACAGGCATATTATAGACTCCATTGTGACGTCTTTGAATTATTATTTTGTTCGACCATCAGTCCAAAACCCACTAGATACTCAGCTCCGTATGACACATGGCTTCAGTTTCTCACTGTGAGGCTGCAATCAGGAAACTATTTTGGTATTTCTGCTTTTTTTATTGTTAATTAATCCATCAGTTATTTTCTCGATTGATCATTTTGGCTGTAAAATGCCAGACAGCTGTGAAAAATGCCCATTATGATTTTCCAGAGTCCAGTGTGACATTTGACATGCGTATTTTGTGTGACCATTGGTCCGATACTCAATTGGTATTCAGTTTTGTATCATGCGTGGCATCAATTCCTCACTGTGAAGCTGGAATCAGGAAACTATCTTGAACTATTTTGGTGTTTCTGCTTTAAAAAATGACTAATGATTATTTTTATTGGGGATTAATCTGTCAGCTATTTCCTCGATTGTCTATAAAATGCCACACAGCTGTAAAAAAAAAAGAAAGAAAGAAAAAAAAAAGGCCATTATGATTTTCCAGAGTCCAGTGTGACGTCTTTGAATTGTCAATTTGTCTGACCATCAGTCCAGATCTTAACAGATACACAGTTTTGTGTCGTACGTGGCATCAATTCCTCACTGTGAGGCTTCAATCAGGAAACTATGTTTGGTATTTTTGCTTTTAAAAACAACTAATGATTATTTCTACTGTTGATTAATCCATCTGTTATTTTCTCGGTTGATCATTTGGTCTATAAAATGCCTGTTATGATTTTCCAGAATCCAGTGTGACGTCTTTAAATTGCCATTTTATTTGACCATCAGTCCAAAACTCAACAGATAATCAGCTTCGTATCACACATGGCTAAAAGACAGCCAGACAGCTGTAAAAATTTAGATTTTTCAAATGTGACCAATTTGACCTGCTTGTTTTGTGTGACTATCAGTCCGAAACTCACTAGATATTCAGTCTTGTCTCGTACGTGGCATCATTCCTCACTGTGAAGCTGGAATCGGGAACTATTTTAGTATTTCTGCTTTAAAAATGACTAATGATTATTTTCATTGTCAGTTAATCTGTCGATTGATCATTTTGTCGATAAAATATCAAACAGCTGTGAGAAATGCCTGTTATGATTTTCCAGAGTCCATTGTGACGTCTTTGAATTGCTCGTTTTGACGACCATTAATCCAGAACTCAGTAGATACTCAGCTTTGTATCATATGTGGCAAAAGGAAGCTTCAGATCCTCATTGTTGAAAAGATGGAAACCAGTTTGGTATTTTTGTTTTAAAAACAACTGTAACACTCAGGTCTGCAACTGATGATTATTGTCACTGTCGATTAGTCTGTTGTTTATTTTCTGTATTGATGATATTGTCTGTAAAATATCAAACAGCTGTGAGAGATGCCTGTTGTGATTTTCCAGAGTCGACAGTGACGTGTTTGACTTGCTTGTTTTGTGTGTTCGGTCCAGAACTCAGCAGATATTCAGTTTTGTATCATATGTGGTATTTTTGCTTAAAAAGAGGACTGTAACAATCGGGGGTGCAACTCACGATTATTGTCATTGTCAGTTAATCTGTTGGTTATTTTCTCTATTGATCATTTTGGCTATAAAATGTCAAACAGCTGTGAAAAATGCCCATCATGATTTTCCAAGGTGACATCTTTTGATTGCGTTTTGTGTGACCATCAGTAGATATTCAGTTTTGTATCACTTGTGGCAAAGCAAAGCATCAAATTCTCATTATGGAGAAGATGGAAACCAGTTTGTTATTACTGCTCACAGAACAACAGATGATCAGAGCTGCAGCTGAATGTTATTTTCACTGTTAATTCTCATTTAATCGATTCGTTATTTGGTTTAGAGAGTGGTGAAAAATGTCGATCAGTGTTCCCTGGTGTTCTTGTTTTGTCCACAACCCAAGGATACTCAGTTTATTGTCACAGAGGAGGAAACAAACCAGAACATATTCCCATTTAAGAAGCTTTTTTTGTTGTTAAAAAATTCCTCGGACCATATAATCGATTATCAGATTAGTTGGCGATAAATGTAATAGTTGACAGGTAACCAGGGTAGGGTTGGAAATTAGCAACAGTAATCAGCCAAAAGCTGGTGAAATGTGCGAGTGGCTGCTGGATTTGTTTTACTCGCTAGCCAGAAACCAACGTATTGAATGGCTGGTAGATTTTGGAGTCCAGCAGCCGCTGTGGCAGGTGGACAAAGATATGAATTCCAACCCTGCAACTAATCGATGAATCGTTGCAGCTGTAGAAACAATTGGTCAATCAGGATAGTTGCAGGTTAATTTTCTGTTGTGTGGCTAATCGTGTCGGCTGTATGCACGTCTGTGGTTGTTGTTGACCGTTGTAAGTGGACAAAGTCCTCGCTAACGTTGTCAGAGCTCCTGAACTCACATTTCCTCTTTTTGTTGGGAGCCTCAGTCCCGGTCTGTGATTCAGCAGCACTCCTGCCTTCAGACTGTCTGCAGAGCAGGTGCAACCCTGAATGACATGCTGTCACGATGAGGCAACATGGCAGCCGTCGCCACTCACACACCGAACGCCAAAACCCTCCCGGGAGTTCAGGAGGAAGGCGCAGAGCAAATTTGGGTTTGGGGGGGGGGTTCTGTGGCTGGTTGGTTGGTGAACGCTCAGGCTGACCGTTTATCTGCTGCTCGCAGTGCTGTTCAATACAGCTGAGGCGAATTTGCTCCTGCCTCTGAAATTCTGTAACCATTTCTGCCTCTAAATCATCTCGTCATTGATTTGTGTGTGTGTGCAGTCGGAGGAGTGTGGCTGCCTGGGTTTGTTTCTCCCTCTTTGTTTGCTGTGGTAAACCCACGAGCAGCTGCCGGTGGTGGGGTCTGGAGGGATTCTGAAGCTGTGTGTCCTCTCCCTGCCATCCTCTGCCAAGGTGGCATTATGCAAGCGGAGAGAGGGGTAGAGGGAGACAGAGGAGGGCGGGGGGTTTGAACGGGGGGTGTATGAGGGAGGCGAGGCAGGCGATGGCGGCCATAGTAAAGATGGAGGCAGGCTGAGGGCTGCGGGGATTGGTGCAGGAGAAGACTTGCTCCCTTGAACTTTGCCTCCGTGTCAGAGTGGAACTTGTCGATTTGGCAAATTGTGCAGCGTCGGACGAGGCTGCGCGCTCTCTTACACTCCCACCTGCTCTCTCTCTCTCTCTCTCTCTCTCTCTCTCTCGCCGCTGCTGCGCGCTCTCTTCCTCTCTCCCTCTCTCCTCGCCACTACACCCCCCTCCCCACCCTCTCCTCTTTCTCTTTTCCCTCCCTTTCAGCTCTTGAAGCTAACGCATTGGCTGGGCTACAGGCATCTTGTTGCCAAATAGGTGGGCCCTACTCGTGTTGGCAAAGGCTCAAGCAATGGTTAGGGAAAGAACGCGGAGAGGACGAGAGACGGCGAGCGCGAAACAGAAAGAGAAAGAGAGAGAGTTGGAGAGAAAAGGGGAAAAAAGAAGCAGCACTCGGCTTTGCCAGCGGTCGTATGCGCTCGTCCAACATTGATTCGGCTCTCTATTTTTTTTTCCCTATTCTGTGCTCTGCTCTCCCTGGCCCCCCCATCTGTGTGTGAGAGTGTGTGTGAGCGTGTGTGTGTGTGTGTGAGTGTGTGTGTGAGTCTTGCGCCGGGCCCAGGGATCAGAACAGACACTTACACTTTGCCAAGGATTTTTTTTTTTTTTTCAAGGTTCATTTTTTTTATTTTTTTTTTTGGAAAGCACAAAGGACTGTTTATTTTAAGTGCATCTCTCCCGTTGTTGAAGTTTTTTTGTTTTTTTTTTGTCTCCAAACACAGTGTAATACTGTCAACATTTCTATTTTTACTTGACAATTTTTGTTGCTACAAGTTTTTATCTGTCATTTTTGGCGTTTGTGTAATGAGCTGCTGGCTGCCGTCCTGCTGCAGTGAATTTTCTCCTTCCTAAAAATCTTGGGGTTTTTGCTTTTAAACTTTGGCCCGCTGTTTTTAGTGAGCAGCATATTCTGCTAATTATTTTTTTTTTTTTTACAACCCCCCCCCCAAGTTTTTTTTTCATCTCCTAATTCTCCACACCCTGCCAAACCAGCGCTTGCTTTACATTGGGGAGCGCGGGAGGAAAAAAAAAACTGGTGCAGGAGATTTTTTTTTTTTTTTTTTTTTCACTTTAAACGCTGTGCCAAATTTATGATGAGAGTGCAAAATGGTAACTACCAGGCCGTCTGTCTTCCTCTAGCAGTGTGGTTTTCTGTGGTGATTTCTGTCTGCTTTCAGTTTGTTGTGGAAATGTGAGTCTGGTTGGAGCTCCCTTTGCATGGTCGCAGAGATAGGAAATGGTATGGCTGATCTTTTAGCTGCACATTTCAACAGTGGTCTTGTGGCGGCAAAGCTTGGCGGTGGTGAGCGACCGGTGTGTGGCAACCCTGGCACAGGAACGCTGTGGCGAGATCTGGGCTTTGTTGCCCAGAGATATGTAGTGAAGGTATTATGGTACAGCAGAATAACTTTTCTCTTTACGGCAGGAAACTGGGAGCGCAACTTGGCTCAGCTGTCTTTTGGATTAGAAATCATTTTGTCTTTGTTGTATTCAATGTTTTGGTGTTTATTGATGAAAAAGGAGACTTTGCATTTTGCAGTTAAGATTAATTTTCTTGTTTATTGCTGCATATTTATTTATAGTTTATCTGACTGCTAATAATGATGTAATGTTAAGACATTTTAGATTTTATTTTACATTGCTTTTTTTGAATTTAGATATTTTAGTAAACTAATTTTAAATTAACATGTAATTATAATGAATTAGAATTTACAAACAATAACAATTTAATCACTGCATTTTCTTATATTTTTCACATTTTTACTGTTACACTATTTCCTCTTTTTTTCATTTAAAATCAACTAAATGTTTTCACAGCTTTATTTTGGAGATGTGCATGCTCTCTTTCAAACTAAAAGCCTTTTTTTCCAGCCTCCTAACGCCACACGTCTCTCTCTCTCACATCAGGATGAATTTCATCCCTTCATTGAGGCCCTCCTCCCCCATGTCCGTGCCTTCTCCTACACCTGGTTCAACCTGCAGGCCCGTAAGCGCAAGTACTTCAAGAAGCACGAAAAGAGGATGACCAAGGACGAGGAGCGCGCGGTGAAGGACGAGCTGCTGGGAGAGAAGCCGGAGATCAAGCAGAAGTGGGCCTCGCGCCTGCTGGCCAAGCTCCGCAAGGACATCCGGCCCGAGTTCCGTGAGGACTTTGTGCTCACCATCACGGGGAAGAAGCCCCCCTGCTGCGTGCTGTCCAACCCCGACCAGAAGGGCAAGATCCGCCGCATCGACTGCCTCCGCCAGGCCGACAAGGTGTGGCGGCTGGACCTGGTGATGGTCATCCTGTTCAAGGGCAGCCCCCTGGAGAGCACGGACGGCGAGCGGCTGGTCAAGTCGCCCCAGTGCTCCAACCACGGCCTGTGTGTCCAGCCGCACCACATCGGAGTGACGGTCAAGGAGCTGGACCTCTACCTGGCCTACTTCGTCCACACACCAGGTACGTGTGTATCACTGTACACCACACACACACACAGGTCAGTGTGTGAGACCCTGCCCCTCGCTGAGCACCAGGCTGAGCCAGGCTTTGATAAACCCCGTCAGGACGTAGCTAAGTTGACATTTAAAGGGACAGTCTGCACAGGATCATCTTTAAAAAAAAGTCTCTCACATAGACGTTTCTATCTGGTTTAAAGAGATTCTGAGAATTTGACAGTCAGGCTTAAAACCTGTGTTTACCTAGAGATATGTTTGCCTCGGTACATTTGTTCAAGTATTTGTGTGCAAATTTGTCTAAATCCAAATGTGCATGTTTTCCGGTGCCATCGGTAAACAAAAGCATCTGCAAACCTGTTTATCTGTGTGAGCATGCATGTGCATACGTGTGTGTGTGTGAGGCAGTTTGTCATGTGTCTGTAATCCATGTGTATGTTATTGTGAGATTGGTGTGTATCAGTAGCAGTGCGGTGTGTGTGTGCATGTGTGTGTGTGTGGTGGTCTGGAGAGAACAGTGACAGCTGGCCCGGTCCCAGGTAGTTTAGGAGGCAGCGAGAGTCAGCCGGTCCGCAGCCTCAGCCGCCTCAGCCTTACGCCACTCTGCACACGTACACACACTCTCCCACACACACACACACACACACACACACACACACACACACACACACACACACACACACTCATGAGTGGACACACACAGGAGCTCCCCCCTCTAACACAACTCACCCAGGCTGCCCTGATCGTTGTCTTCTGATTATACTACACACACACACACACACACACACACAGACACAGGTTGAGAGTCTTCTGTTTATGGCCGCGTGGCTCTGCCTCTGTTTGTTTATGAGATGTTTTATTTTTCCATATTGAGCACACGTGTGTCCTGCTGTGACCATAAAGTTAAAAATAGAGGCGGCGAAAATATTTCAGTGTCATGTGTACACAAACCTGCGTGTATTCTCTGAGGGCAATTTGACACTGCCGAATGTAAGAGCCTGTGAGAATCTGTGGAGCTCAGTAGGGACAAACATGACATTGATCCTTAATTTTATTTTATTCTCGATTTGATCCAGGGTGTTTCTTTTGTCTAACGAAATAGCAAAACCAAAATGCAAAATTAACACATATAAATAAATGTTTTTTATTGATTTATTGACAAAAGAAACTGCTGTTATAAAACAAGAGTATATTTTCTTACTGTCATTTTAAGTAATTAGAATTCTGTATTAATTCTTGTGCTGGAAGAACAGAGCTGCTATTCACTGCATTTTTAAATTATCATCAGCATGAAGTTTGTGAGCTGTGCAGATGTCATGTGTTTCTATTTAAACAGACAGAAACTGAGAAATGAAATTGGAAAATGAAACAGCCATTGAGGGTGAATCGGAGCACTCGTATTTGTAGATACTTGAAATTGGCTGTTTGCTATATGGGACTTATTAGTGTAATTAATCATGTTTACGATTGAAGCACAGCTGTTTTACAAATGCTTAAAATTAGAGCTGGTTTATGTATTGATATTATATCGATATCGTGATTTGAGACTTGAAATCGTCCTAGATTTTGGATATGTGTCGTCTTTTCCTGGTTTTAAAGGCTGCACTGCAGTGAAGTGATGTAATTTTCTGAACTTGCCAGACTGTTCTAGCTGCTCTGTTATTTGCCTTTACACACTTAGTCATTATATTAACATTACTGGTGATTATTTATCAAAAACACGTCGTGTAAATGTTTTGTGAAAGCACCAATAGTCAACCCTTCAGTAAAATATTGTGATATTTAATTTTCTCTCACACAAAGCAGCCTTTCTTCAGACGTGCTGTGACCACAGTTTTAGCAGTATTTTGATATCATGTTATAATGAATATATTTTCCTCCTTTTCTTTGTAAAGCTTCACAGTTGCAGCCCGGTTGTTTGTCTCCATGATTCAGGTGTTCTTGCAGGTAGTGTCAGGTGCAAACAGCCTCCTTCCTCCTCCCTGCGCTGTTATCCTGTCTCTATCTCTCCAGTAAAGGCTTCTCTTACCACAGACTGGCATACAGTTACAGGACCTTAATTCTTCTCCTTGGCAGGGCGGTGCAGCGTTCCTCTGTGACAGAGCACCCCATGCCAGGCTCCTTTCAGCCCAGTGTGTAACTCTGCTTGAGTTTGCGGGGCCTCCGTGAGCGCCTCTTCCTGTTCCACAATGCGCCGTGGCGAACCGCGGCTCAGATTAGCTCCCAGCGCAGCCTGGTGCCCCTCGGAGGAAAGCCTCTTTTTTACTGCGTGCCAGAATCCGGCAGCCACTCACCCCCATAAGAACACTGCTGCAGCCTTCATCTGACTGATTTGTGTGCGGCTGCCCATCATATTTATTTTTGTGCGTATATGAGCGTTGGTATATAAATCTGTTTCCCAGTCAGGAGCACAACATGCCCTTAATTGACCATAAGCAACACTGGAAAAGGCTCCATCATAAATGAAGCTATTTTTTGTCTTTCCTGTTTGCTAAAAAAGCCCATGTGCTGTGTGCTGACGGAGCACGCTGCTGTGGGACGGTTTCTTGTTCTGATCCTGCTCAGCTTTTCCACAGCAGCCTCACAGGCCGTCTGTGCAGCACCTTGCACGAACAGAGGCAACGTTAGGAAATATCTGCGATAGAAAACATCCACTTGTGTAAGCCGGAGCTGTTTTCCAGGAGGCTGTGTGGGGTTAACCAGAGTTTACAGAAGGACAGACAGACAGACAGTGGCTCCATTCTAACCTTTGGGGTGGCAGCGGTACAGTTTTATTCTTAGCTCTCCTTTCCAGGGTGTCTGTGTCTTGCGGAAGCTATCAGTTGCCAGGCCTGATGATTGGACCGCGGCTGCCTCACCCGCCTGTCCCCGCCGCGGCGTTTCAGTTCTCTTGTCCCACTGATGTCACTGTCGCCAGCTGCAGGGGGGGCTCTGCTTTCAAGCGGCGTGATTGACAGAACAGGAGATACACCCCCTCCCCTCTGCACTAACCCCCTCCTCTGTCTCTGCTTCCCTACAGTCCAGTATGTGTCTCTGCTTTTGTCCAATTATAGACTTCGGCCCTTCCAGGCGGGGCGCTGAGAGCTGGGACAGATCACAGCCGCTGTACTCTGATCTGCGCTCTCTGCTCTACAGCTGCAAAGAACGGTCCCTCTACCAAAATTATCTTTTGACAAATACCTGGCCACTCTCACACACTCACACACACACACACACAGATCAGGGTGTAATTGTGGTGCACTGATGAGAGTCGACCCCAGAAGTGGTTCATTTTCTTTGCACTGATTCCGCTGCATCTGATGATGATAACAATAATGGTTCAGGGATGTGGAGGAAGTGAGGGAGATAGAGAGAAAGAGGGGGGATCTGATCTCATCTTTGATCACACGTCTGTCGAAACCAAAGTCTGGCTCACCAGTTGGGCGCTGTGGGCCTTCCTCCACCTAGAGACCCCGGATCAGGTCATGTTTTTCGAGCGTCGCGTTCCATATTTGTCAGTCTGACGAAGCCGCGCGGTTCCAGCATTAGTCATGTTTGGAGCCGGAGCTGCCTCATACAGCTTTCATTACTCGAGCTGTTATGATAAAAAGATGTTTCTGAGAGTGCAGCCTCCATATCTGTTCTCTGTGCAGGAGACAGACGGACCAGAGAGGTGCCTGGGCCAGGTCCGAAAGCCAACTGTGTGTGTTTGTGTGTGCCAGACTGCACCGTATCTCTGTGCTGCTGTGGTGCGGACCTAAGATGTTCATTTACCCATCAGTGTGCGTCTGTGCGTAGTCCGACGTTACAAATGGCCAAGAGAATATCTTTTAATAGAGGCGAACAAAGAGAGGAATCGACAGGGAGGCAGACTGAGAGACTTAACGCCTTCACGTCACGCTAATCCATCAAACATGTCTTATCTGCTCTGCCCAATATCCTGAGCTTCAAAGGGAGGTAACCTTATCAGATGTGGTTACATAATGAAGAAGAGACCAAACAGGACACACCTAGACGTATATGTGTGTGGTGGTTAGCAGAATATGTGCAGCAGCGACGCTCCCGCTCAGACAGGTTATGTTGTCAGTTGCAGAAAAGACTCATAATGATTAAAAGAGAGCTTCTTCTTTTACTTGGCTGAGCGCACTGAGCGGAGCAGAGATTTCTGGACGGAGAGCAGAATTGTGCTCCAGTGTTCTGGCAGCGGTCCGTAACCCGGGCCGACGGAGAAACAGAGAGCGTCGGCGCCGAGGGAGCCACATTCATCTGGTGTGAAAAACACTGCTGGTCCGACACTTTCAACGGAAACTTTCTTACGCTTTGTTGTCATTTGAAATAATGTGCCCAATAAAGTTTGAGCCTCGGCGAGCCCCCCAGCTCCTGACAGGACAGCGTCAGTGACACTGTGCTGTGTTAATATGCACGGCGGCGTAGGGGCCTCCAACAGCACCGGCTTGGCCCGTTTTCAGAGCCCCCAGTTTTTCCAGTTGCTTTTTGCTGTGTGTGAGTGTGTGTGTGTGTCTTGTGTGTGTGTGTTGTAGAAGGAGGGAAAGAGAAAGGAAGAGTGGAGTGTGCGGAGTGTAAGGAATCGCTGGTAAACAGATTATTCCAGTATGATCGAGCTCTCAAATAAATCGGCGAAAAAGACGCGAGCGGCTGCGCTGACCTCCTTTAACCGATCTCACACAACTTTCCACCACTCTCCGGGTCGGACTGCTGAGCAGCTCGGCGGGCTTGGTACCAGGCCAACCTGCTTCATATTCACTGTAATTATCCAGTTTAGTGAATAATACTGGAAAAGATACACAAAAGACTGAGTATATGATTGAATTAAGTCTAATTTGAAACAAAGGTCAGGTCTTAGCTCTGCAAATAGAAAAATTCCTTGTAGCAGAAAGTGCCTATTGTGGGCAACATGGATTAGCTTTATTTCCTAATTTCACTGTACAGTGATTTTTAATTATTTGTGTAATTAAGGTTAATAAATAAATGTTATGGTGTCTCTTTAGCAATTTAGCAGCTCAGCTCACTTTTTTTACTCGCTAAGCAAATGGTAGTTGACATTTAACAGACAGAAATGTATTTATTTTAAATTAATTATATGCATTAAAACAGTGGTAATGAATATAATAAACATGTGCAATAAAATAATTAGGCTCTTTATCTATTGAGCAGTGAGAGCATTTATTTAACTGTATCCCTGAAAGGATTTTCTCCCTTTTAAAAATAAGGCGCACATTTTCCCCTCTAGTTTCTTTGTGTATTATTTTTGGTCTGTGTCTCGTCTCAGTGTGTGAATTTGCATGACCAGTCCTCTCTTTCTCTGTACAGGCGCCAGGCCTGAAATCTGTCTGTCCCCTAAAAACATACGTACGTCGGCGCAGGAGGGGTGGCTTGGCTTCTGAGCCGCCTGAGCCGAGGGGCAAAGAGCAGGAGGAGAGGAGAGGAGAGGTGAAGACAGCAGAGGAGCAGAAAGGAAAGGGAAAAGGAGAGCCTCTTTTTCTGGGCCGCTTCCCAGCAGCCAGATTCTGATCGGTTCGCCTCGCGCCTTGTTCCCTCGGTCCAGTGGAGCAGAGCGCGGCGAGGCTGCCCTGTAATTGGGACAGCTCTTTCCATACGGAAAACGGGACCGGAACACCGCGACGCCGCCGAGCACACAGTGTGGATTTTGTCTCTTTTTTCAAAATTCAAAAACCGTCTCAAATTCAAAAAATTAGCAATTATACGCAAACAAAATCCTCTTACATTAAAAAAAACAAATAAAATCCTTGAAATGAAGACTAATAATGAATAGATGAATAAATATCTGCCTTTAATTTCTCCCCTTGCCTTATTTATTCTGTCATTTAGTGGTAATGAATGTCAGTCACTGCCGTTCGGCTGATATTGAGCGCTGATATAAAGTAAAAAGAAAAGCGTAGAATAAAGATGATGCAAAATGCCATGCTGAAAACAAAGAGAGAGGGAGGGCAGATATTCAGGCTAGTGGGGCTGGTTGGCAGCATTTGGCACCCAAAGCTGCAGCTCTGTTTAGAAGGTGCCAGCTTTTCAAACCGACACAGTCTCTGCCAACTTCTCTCCTTCTGATCCTTTTCTTTCTCTCTCATTTTAACATTTTTCCCCCCATATCCTTGTTTTTCGCTTAACACTTCTTCCCCTCTGCGCGTCCCCTTACACCCCTACCACCACTCCTGTGGATGCCTTCTCACAGCGGGGTTGCCAAAAAAAAAAAAACGAGCTTCAACATTCAAATTTATTTTATGGAGATGTCGGCGTTGAATAAAATGGCTATCGTGTTACCAGATGTGTTCTTTTTTTTTTTTCTTTCCTTCCTCCAAAATATTTTCCACCGGCTTTTAGCAGAGCGAATATTGTTACTCGGTGTGATGGTGCTGCTGCGGATTCAGGTCCAAAACAAAATGGAGGATAAAGCGCTGCTCCTCTCCAATCAGAGAAGAGAATGATTCCACATGTGGGAAAAAAAACCTGGCAAATTAACAATTCTGAATGATCTCTCTTCTCTCTTTTATGTGAATATCATTTCTGCCTTTGCATATTTTTGCCTTTTTTTGCTAAATGTCTTCAGGTGTCTTGAAAGGCAGAGCAGGAAATGGCAGTCAGGATTAAGGGCTGATGGCTTTAGAGGAAATGAAGAACACGTCTTGTACATCATTCGGGGCCCTTCGGAGACAAGAGCGAGGTGCCGTGAGTGATTGGAGAAAGCGTTAAACGCTGGGTGTGGGGGGTGGATGGAATTACTCAATAATGATCAGAAAATTAGAGCCATTATTGAGGGAGAGTAAACAGGCCCCTCTAAGTGTGAAAGGCCCCTATTCAGCCAGGAGCAGGAGCAGGACTCCTTTCTTCCTTTCATGGATCCACCCATGGCCTCGAGAGCCCCTGCTTTTGTTCCCTGAAATAACAGAGTGAATATATGGGGTCGCAGGGGTGGGGGTCCTGTTCCCAGTGTGAGGCACCGTATGGAGTAAAGCCACTGACTGTCAGGTGCACTCCATATCTGTCCATCCTTTATTTCTGCTTTAATTTCTCCTCACTCTAAAGGCAGGTTCTGGCACTCCAGACTTGCAGTTTTTAATCAGACTAACTTGCCTAATTAACTGATGTATTTAAACACATCAGTGTCACTGAGTTCAGAAATCCTGGCAGCTTGCTTTTAAGTGTTTCTGTGTGTCTACAAGTGCACCTGGGTGTCTCCTCTCCCATTATCATCACTTCTTAACGCAGCGCCGACTTCAGCATCCCGAGAGCCGACAGTCAGGGGAGGGCGGGTGCAAACTAGGCGCTAATGCGACTACTTCCGTGTTTGTCAGCGCAAATGTTCTAATTAATGGGAAACGGATAAATAAATAAATAAACTCGCCGTGCCTCTGAGCAGCTGAACTGCAAATGCGCCGCTCAGACGGGGACAAAGAAACGAAGAGAGGGATTTACACTTTGAACAAGCCGTTGGAGAGAATAAAGGAGACTGTGTTTCAGGGTTTTTTTTTCTCACATCACTTTTAAGCACCAAATTCGCAGCTCTGCGCTCAGATTAGGAAGATTTGACAATAATAATAACTGTTTACTGTTGCTGGTTTAATGTCGACTGCAGTTAAGTCTTTCATGTGATTCCAGGATTTTAGGTTCAGTGAATTTTGTGTTGTTTGTTTCTAATTTGTAGTTTCCTCAGCAACCACACCTTCACTTATCTCAATCTCATTTTTTTATTTAATAGTTCACCTTTCCTCACTCAGGTCTCCCTCCTTCATACGTCCTCTGAGGACACTCTCCAAGGCGGGGCTCGGTCCAGCTCCGGGCTCCTGCTCAAGAGAAAAAAATTACCTGACACGTTCACTCACTTTCTCCGTCTGTTTGCTTTTCATATGGACGGCCAGCTCCATTTCACAGGCATAATTTTGGATGGTAACATTCTCATTATACCCGTCAACTGTCAGCGCTCAACTCTCTCGTCTATAATTTCAGACTCATTTGAATTCTTATTGGCAGCTCCGATGCATAAATTTCATAAAAGATATGAAAACAACACTGTTTTTTTTTTCTTCCTGTCTCCCTGGTGAGCAATAGAAATATGGAAGAGATTAACGCGGAAAGAAGTTTATGAAATTGCATTGTTTGTGTGGGATTTATCTATCAGAATAACACATGTCTAATATTATACTTTTATTCATTTTATATGTTTGTCTTAAAAACAAACTTAAACCGCACAAACAAAGCGCTCATGCTCCAGTGCGTAAACGGCCGCACTGTATCGGTGCATTGGAAAGCTGTCCAGAAACGCTGATGAATAGAGTTGCCATGGCCACGGTTTTTTTCTCTCGCTCAGTGTACCTTTCCTGGGTGACATCCAAGGAGTGTCAGCGACTGGCCTGGTTGGCACGGTCAGTGGCCATGCAGTACTGGGCCGTTTCCGTGGCACTCCGGCCCTCTGTGTGGGCAACCAGAGCATGCAGCCCTGCCAGAGGAATCCACTCAGATCATTTTCACTGTATAGAGGGCATCCCCACACTCACGCAAATAGACACCTATACGTTGCAGCTGGGTGTGTCTGTGCATGAGCAGAGTAACGTCACAGGTAGCCGTTACGAACTAACTGTAAGTCAACATCAGGGTTTTTACAGTTGGAGCGCGATTTCAGTTTCAAAGCACTCACTCGTGTTCCTTTGAGTAAAAGGAGGATATTAGATTTTCTTGGCGTTATGATATACTGTTCCTGGATATATAAAACACTTGTCATTGGATGTGGACCAAGTGAGACATATGAAAATGTCAAACTGTAATTTTAGAGCAGATTTTTCACTTAATGTTATTCACACATTTTGTCAGGCTTAGTTCAGTCCAGGGGGCTTACACGTGAGGTTTATCCTCTAAGAAGCTCTAAGTACCCTCTGAGATGGCAGCGCAGATATTATTCGTAATTTAAAAAGCAGAAGCCTGTGATGTTACAGACTCCTCTGACACAAAACGATTTAACCCCGTTTATTTGTTGACAGTGGCTTTACCCCCTCATTATACTCCTTCCTCCGTATTTATAAAAATATTTATTTTTCTTTTCTTCTGACCTTTTTAAAACCTAATATATAGAAAACTATTTAAGTAGCAGCTCTTTTATTTGCAACAAACTGATTTTTCACATTTAATGAAGATGGCAAAATACAGAAATGACCATGAACTCGTTGTTAGGAAGGAAATATTTTATATTTAGCGTTATATTAACAATGCTTGAAGTATTTCCTTTTGTTTGCCAAGTATTTGTATAGTCTGTCGTCCTACATAGTGATGATACTTATGTTTGGGTTGCTCAAACTTCCTGTTAGGCCTCTTGTAAAGGAACTGTTACAAAACTCAGAAATCCGAACACATTTATTTGGGTTTTGGAAGGATAGAGCTACGTTAAAAATGTCCTGTCAACAACAATCTTAGATAAAGAGCATGTGAAAGTCCACTGAATTGAGTCTAACAGCCGGGGTGTGTGATGCTCCAGACAGAAGCTTAGTTTTCTGTAACAGACGTCTGAAACACGTCAAAATCACGTTTATAAGCAGTTCTCATATAATCTGGAAAAAACATTAATTATCAAGTTGATAAAACAATGTTTATGAGTATGTTTCTGAGCCGTTAAAGCTCGACTCCATCTGTGTTCTTCAGGTTTTTCAAATGGAAACGCTCACTCAGCCGTTGGTGAAAAGCAGTGACGTAGGTTAGAGCGCTGACAATAATAATAAAACTGAAAGGACCACCTAAAATAATATTTTTACCGCTTTACCCTTTCCAACAGGGAGCTGAAGCAGTTATTTATGCTCTCCTCAAAGCTACCAGACTCATTTGGCTAAAAAAAGCAATTATAACCCAAAGAACACGGGAGCTGCTGGTCTGCTGCTGCCTCGAATGGTTTGTTCGTTGGTGTTTTTGTGGGACTTTAGGCTCCGAACTAACGTGGTGTCCGCAGAAGTGCACTATTTTGCTCCCGTGCTGGATCGGGGTTAAAGGAATATAACTTATTTTGAAGATCGACAGCACAGTTCTCAACAAAGGCTTGGGTCAGTCACAAAGAGGAACAATAGGGGGGTGAAGGGATATAAACAGAGTAACGTTGTCATGCAGAAACTTATGTCAGGTCACATTAGAAAACTGTTTAAGAATTGCCTCATTTTGATGCTAAAACAGATGGATGTTTGGATTTGAATACCTATGGGACATCAGGAAGCTACAGAATGATGTCAAAACCTCAGAAATTTATGTTTGGGCGGGATCACGTATAGTTGAAAATATCAATGCTAAAAATGTCCAGTGGGAAATTTGACGAATAAATTAAGAGCACATCAAAAAGCCTAGTATTGTGTGACCTATGACAAATGTTTCCTAGACAGTTTAGATATAAATTTATATTTTACAGACCAGAGTTTTGGACATTAATTACCAAAGGAATGCTTTATCCACCAAAGCTGTGCAAGTGCGTCCCTGCCTCTACATAGTATACGCCACATCCAAGGCGGTCACGAACTTCCTCTTAGCGTGCTTGGTTTAGTTAGGTGATGGCACGGTTCACAGAATTCTGGAATATTAATGGCGATATTGCCCATTAAACAAAAGAAATCTAGCCTAAACCCTGCCTGCTCTGTAAAGATGATATGCAGACTCCAGGGGTCTCTTTTATAAACACTGCGTACGCACAAAACGAGGCCTGAAAGAGGCGTATCTATAAAAACAGACTTGAAGGGAGAAACTTTGACCCATGCTTACCAACATTTTGGAGACAGGAAATTGGCGACGCAGGTAGTGAGGAAGAAGCCTGGTTGTAGAAATTGTTGAATATTTTTTGGTGCATGTCATTTTGACTTTTGTACGTAAGAACATTTTTAGTATGGATCCTAGGCACTGTTTTATAAATGAGACCCCAGAACCCTGAACTGAGCGATAAGTTAAGGCGAACATTAACATAAGGAATCATGATCTGATGCTGCTCCGCCCCTGCATCCACCTGTAGCCTCTGATTGTTCCCCACGAAGAAGGGCAGGGCTTTATTGTCAGTCCCCAATCCATTTGAGTTCAGTCTTAAAGGTATGCTTAGAGGAGTGACAAGGTCAAAGCCTAGAAGCTAAAAACATTAAATACATATATGTACTTTGTTTTCACATATTAATACAACTGTTGCATGTGAGTTGGCGGACTGAATTGTTATCGTCCACAAACACGAGCTGGCATCCGTCCTTTAGTTTTTCAAATGCAATCTGCTGTTCCTCTGTAAAGATTAAGCCTACGTCCCCAGTGGCTCTCTTTAGGAGTGAAGTGTGTGTGAAGTATGATTTTAGGTGTTGTTTTGTGTATGTGTGCCTCCATGCATATGCTCATGTGCGCCATAGAAGCAGGCCGAGCGACAACAAAGCGAGCGTATGAGTGTCCTCTCTGGACTCACCCAGCACCTGAACCCCCCTCACACCTGATGCCTGTGGGCCTTGTATGTACACATGAAGAGAGACGACCACATTTGGAAGCGAAACGTGCACAAAAATGTACATGCACTGATATGACCCAGCTGTCCAGCGGCAGGCGTGGGACCTGGGATTTGACTGCGGGGTGTGAAGGCCTCGGAGAGTAGGTAAACCAGACCCCAACTGGGTCCCCCTCACTGGTCCTTGACTGGGTGCAATCTGTCGCTGTGAAAATAGAAAGTTATAAAGCCATGTGATATTTGTTCTTGAAATCTTATCAGCTCAGAAATCATCTGCAAATAATTTGAAAATTGGGACGTTGTGGGGCTGAACATTACAATTAGATTTATTAGTAGGTGTTTTCACTCTCAGCAGCAGCGATGGAGCTGATCTGCTCCGTTCTTTGCCCTTTGTGCGGTACATTTGATTGGTGTATTATTAGACGCGGGACCACCCGGCTTCTGAGCCCTACTTGAGTTTCCATTCTTCTACTGCTCAGCTTTAATGTGAGGCTCTTCTCCAGCAACCCAAACATACAGCGGAGCACACACACAGTGAATTAACGTAAAGACAGAGGGAGGAGAGCGGAGCGAGGCGAGGCGCAGTCACTGCAAGTGTGTTCTGCTTCAGTGGAATGGTGATAGAGAAGGTAATCCAAGCCTCTGTGTTTATTTTAAGAGCTGATGATCTAGAGATGGCCATTAAAAGCAGAGGGCAAACAATTTAAGAGCAGTAAATCTGAATGGAGGAAAGGAGCGGGTGTGGGCGGACGGGGAAGGAAGGAGGGGGGGTGGGGGTTCTCTGCCACACTCTGTGTCCCGCTCTCCCTCCACTCAGGAAAAAAAATACTTGAGATGACAGTGAATTAGAGCAATCTGGCCTTCATTCTGCGGTTAGATTTTTATCTGCGGTTTTGGCCCTGAGAGCATCTCTGATCCCTGCTTTCTGTTTTTTTTCCTTCTTTTATTGTTGTTTCTGTTCTTTTCATCTGCGTTTACTTTACCCTCTGGCCTGGCTGTAAAATGGACCTTAACGAGATACCATTCACACCGAAAGGCATCAGGAATGGTCCCATTATCCCCAGTACCTCGATCCAGGGTGGTTTTTCTCCACCAGGTCCTAAACACACGGGATAATGTGATTACTCCAAGGCCAAGGTTTCTGTTTTTGATACATGCTTAAAATTTTTCCCCCACTCTGATGGACTGAAAGATTTTGTCTTTGGGCACAGATTCAAACTACACAATCCTGGCAGCTACATAGGGAAATCCTTATGGTAAGAGCCATGATTATCCCAGTTAACTAAAGATTGCTTACACAGGGAGCTGCTGTTTCACGTTATATCGGCAGACTCGGCCAGTACACATAAAAGCATCTATATAGCATCTGTTTACCCTGCATAACCAATCTCACAGTCAATATCATCATCACTTTAAGACACAAAATGGCCCCCAAGATAATACCCCATACATCAGTGTCTCCCTACCAGGGCTGATTGTACCCCAGGGGATGCTTTTACAGGTACCCGGGTACGTGGAACGTTTGAAAGGTAGTACCACATGTTGAAAGTGAATGAAAAGAAGTTATCGAGCAGGCAGAGAAGTTGCAAGAGTCGACTTAAAGTAACCAGTAAATGGCTGAAATAGTAGGTTGTAATGGACAAACAGTTCAGATAGCTAGCTTAAATTATTGGACTGAAATCAATTAAAATTAATAGATACACATTGAAATAGTTAATACTAAAAGTAATGGATAGAATAGAAATGGTTAGCTAACAGAAATTGATAAAGAGTTGAAATAGGTGGCTAAAAGTAACGCTACACAGTTTAAATGGTTAACTAAAAAAAGGAAAGCCAGTTGAAATACTTTAAAATGGAAAATATTTGAAGTAGTTAGCTAAAAATAATCGATAAATTTTTGAAATAGATGAAAGAAATAGATAAACAGTAAAAATAGTTATCTGAAATCGTATAAAAATCGGATAAATGTCTCAAGGCAATTGAATCGAACGCAAGTAGACTTAGTTTTTGTCCAGTTGCATTCAATTCAATTGCCTTGAGATAACTATGACCTGGATAAATGAGAATATCCACAGACAATGGATAAATGGTTGAAGTAGTTCTCTAAAAGTAACACTTGAAGTAGTTAGCTAAAAGTAATGGCTAACACTTGAAATAGTTGGATAAAAGACAAATATTTAACTAGATAAAATGCATAGACAATTGAAATAGTTCACAAAAAATAATGTATTATCAGTTAAAATACTTGGCTAACAGTAATGAATAAAGAGTTGAAATAGTTAGCTCAAAGTAATGGCTAAACAGTTAAAATTGTTAACCAAATGTAATGGATAAACAGTCCAAGTAGTTAGCTATATAAAATGGATTATATTTGAAATAGTTAGCTTAAGGTAATAACAAATGGTTGAAATAGATGAAAGAAATGGATAGACAGTAAAAACAGTTTGCTAAAATGATGAATAAACAATTGAAATGGCTAGCTAAAAGTATGAGTAAACTTTTGAAATAGTTAGCTTAAAGTAACGGCTAAACAGTTGAAATTATTGCCTAAAACTAATGACTAAACAATGAAGGGGTTAGCTTAACAAAATGGATAGCATTTGAAGTAGTTGGCTAAAAGTAAGAATAAACATCAAAAACAATTAGCTAAAACGGCTAAACAGTTAAACCCACGTGGGTTTCGCTGTTGCTGAGTGAGTCCACTCATTCAACTAGAAAAGTGAACGTGAGTACAGATAGTGACTGTTACCTTTAATGCATAATCACTGAAGTAAATACTAGACCCATTTTCACAAGCCCCGACCCTTCTAATCATTCTGACACTGAAATGCTGTTTTTATTATCGACAGACAAATCGGGAGAAAATTAAGTTTGAGACAAGTGTCTGTTTCAGCACCACACTCCAACGGGATTTGGCTAAAACTGACGTGATCTTACACTCAGAGGATATGTAGACATTAAGCTAGCAGATTAAAACGAGTGGCACACGATTTTTACTACGCTTCCAAATGAAGTGGGGGGATGCGGCGGAGAGATGACCACGCCTACTTAGGAGACATTGGTGCAGCTCGTAGTGGGGTATCGTGTTATAGAGTATTTCTGGTAATGGATAAGCTGTTGAAACAGTTAGCTGAAAGTAACTGATATATTAACAATAGATAATAATTGATAAATGATTGAAATAGTTATCTGATAGTCTGGAAAATTGATAAATAGCTAAAAGCAATGGTTTAACGTTTAAAATAATTGGTGATACTGATGAAGGAGTATTTCATCAGACAGGGTTGTGGCAGTACTTAAGACAAAAGCGGTTGGTAACCACTGCTCTACGTCTCTATCTCCTCGCCAAACTCTTTGCTGTAACCGTTGATTGATGTTGACTGAGGCCGTCCTTTTGGCACTGCAGCACTTTTTTTAAGTCTCACATTTTTTTCACTGTACTTTGCTAAAGCCGCCGTCCCAGTGAGACACATTTGATACGTTACCCAAAACTGAACTTGCAAAAAACTGTGGTTCCCGCTTCTCGACTCTCGCCCATCTCCTTTTCACTGGGCTTTAGATGTGTGATGAAGTAATCCCGACATATTTTATATCCTAATGCAAAACAAACAGAGCCAAATTACACACATTCTTCCCCCACACTGATTCGTGGAAGTTGTTAACCAAATAAAGCTCCCTTTTCTCTTTCTCTCTTTCCATCTCACTCGTGCTCTCAGTGGATCTGTCCTGGCTGGAACTCTCAACTGAAATAGCCTCAAGCACAGAGCCTCTTTTGTGGTCAGGCTTTTTTTTTTTTTTTTCTACAAGGTGTTTGTGAAAAAGAACAGGATTTTCTCTCCTGGGCTCAGGTCCCTCCGTCGCTGCACTGCTGCCTGTCTGGCGTCCTCAGTCCAGGTCTGCTCTGGTAAACAGCCGTGTCCTACACACACTGTTTATCACACTCCAGAGTGAAACTTTGCTGATTTTACTTTGGAAACACTTGGGTTTTACTTGGAATATATCTCAACCGTTCCCTGGCTTCTTTGGTTCTAAGCTCCTTTTTGTTTTTCTCTTTATGTAGCTGAACCACAGAACATAACATGCTAGCTGCACTGGACCACTATGACCATGACTTGGAGTATTTTTAAAGCTAATGCAAAATGTATTAGCTTTAAAATGTGAAGGCCACACAAGGAAGCACAAACTGCTTTAAAGAAGCTGCTTTCTATGGGCAGAAACTTCGAAGCATGTTAAACGTCTGGCCACACCCCAATCAGTGATGCCACAGCTGATGTTTGCATTTGGGAGCTGATGGAAAACACCTGCCGTGACTGCGAGTTTGCATTCAAGGGAAACTACATCTGTGGCTCTGTTCGAAATGTCATACTAACATACTGTGCATACCAAGTGAGACGTAAATTTGGTGCGTTCCTTACTTGGGCTTGAATGAGCAGTAGCTGATGGTGGAGAACTTAAGATTTATAATCCTGTGTGGCGGCTGTGAAAAAGATCTTCTCCTCGACGTGTCGGGTGCACAAGCTTTAATGAAAGTGATTGAGAGATGGAACAAATATTACCAGATACTCACAGAGAGCACGCTGAGGCTTAATTGCACTTACAGTCACGAGTGTAGCTGCTGTCAACTCGAGTCATTTTTCAAGTTATCTTCACTTCGCTTGCTGACTATATTCTATGTCATGTCGGTGTGCCCCAGCACAGAGCGCAGGTGAGAGGCTGCAGGATGATAATGAATTAAACCAAAATGTTAAAAAGTACTGATGACAGAAACCATAACGTGGGAGCTTATCAATATTTCGGTCATTACTTTATTTTTAACGTACAATATGTTGCTTTCTGCCGCTAGTGGTCTCTCAGTCAGAACAAAAATAGAAGACAGTGCTTTGCAGTCGGGTTCTTCCAGTGCAGATTCCTTTGATGTTCATTGTAGAGGAGGCTTTTAGCAAGAGACGAATTAGGTCTTTTCCTCCAAAACAAACCAACCAGGTGATTTAATCTGGTAAAAACACTGAATAAAGCAGATTCACCTTAAAAATCAGTGTTTCTCTGATGCTATTCGGCCCACCAGCCCAGCACCTGTTAATGTGTGCTCACCTTTTTTCTTTGCTAACTTCAGATTCAGACCTTTAGGAGGTTTTTAAGGGGAGCTGAATTATCTGCAGAGGTGTCTTCCTCTCCAAAACAAATGGACCAGTGATTTAAACTGCTAAAAACACTGATTAAAGCAGATTCATGTTATAAATCAGTGTTTCTCTGATGCTGTTTGGCACGGCGGGGGCTGGGGCTAACGTTCGCTCAGCTTTTATCTTTGATCACTTTAAATCCAGACTAAATGATGACTAAAATCCTTCAACAGTTAAAAATGTCTAAGATCAAGTAAGTGTGTTGTAAAAATTAGGCTTAAAACTGCATTAAAAAGTCAATTTCTGACAGTTTCTGGCAGAACATTGTTGGAACCGTTTGGGATGATGTAGATACACAACTCTGGAAAATGTATAACATTAGTTGAGTTGTTTTTTGATGCTGAAAGGTTGCACATTACTTCTTTAAGGGGTCACCAACATAAAAGGTTGGGAACCAGTGTGTTTGACACACAGTAAAAGTAAGTGCATTTTTCATTTGTGCTATAAACAGTAAAGTAGACACGTATGTACCTACATTTCCTGAGTGAGCGGAGAGTGCAGTACAGTCTAAATTAAAGGCTGTGTGTGTACACTGTGTGCCTGTCGAGTGTTGCTTTGTGGTAAGTATGATGTACTGTGCATGTGTCCTCGCTGAGAATAATATTACTCGGTTAACTAAGCCGTTTTTTAGCACTGACAGAAGGACGCACACGCGTCACGCACAAACACACACACACACACTCCCTCACTCAGGCGGACATGTGTTCAGCACAGCCTGTCATTACAGAAGCCTTGATGTGGTCACTGGGTGGCACTGAGACCTCTTATTATTGTCGTTTTATGACAACTTTCACTCTCTTGCTCTACATTACCCCCTCCCTCCTTCCCTCCCTTCATCCCCTCCTCCTCTCCCCCTCGATCCTGCTTCTATCCCTCCTTCTTTCCATTCCATCCCTCCCTCTCCCACCTCGTCCAAACCCACATCCATTTCTCTTGCTGTTGCAATGGGACGCCTGTTTGTTTTTAGTGTGTAAACCATCCTGACACACATCCCCAGGGCAAAGGGCGGATATAGGAGTGTTTTTTGGGGAGGGAGTGTGTGTGGGGGGGCAGTAGACAGTTTGGTCTCCATTTGCAGAGGTATGAACTGGGAGATGGAGCGGGTCCAGGCGTTGTTCCCAGCTCTGTCGATTGTGGCTGACAGTTATTGTTTTTGGTTTTTTGAATAATAGGGTTGGTAACTGCAGGGTGACATCCCGCCATGACCCGCTGATGAGTGTGCTCTGCGTATGTTTATGTGTCGAGGCCTGTGTTGTAACTTGTAAATTCAAAAGGACTAGTTTACCCAGGGGCGGGCCTGACGGTTGCTCGAACATTCCCCCTTTTCGCCTTCGCTCCTCCACCTCTCCACCTGTCACACTACTGTTTTGCTTTGAGGATTTATGACATTATGGTTTGTTTATTATAGGTCGTAATTTATTATTCCACTGACTGAAGTTGAATAAACCGGGCTGAGTGAATAGCGAGCCCCCCCTCAGGCATACAATATGGGGTGATCGGGTTCATGCTGCTGTTACAGAGACCTCTCTGTTCGAGGAGCACTCTAATGTATACAGCACATTTGAGAAAAATTAACTTTGTGTTTGTGGGAGTTCATGAGACACTGATTAAGAGTGTCAGATAATTCAATAAAAGAAACCCAAATGGAGAGAGTAATGCACGAGGAGATCGAGGTTGCGAGTGCGCGCGCACACACACACACACACACACACTTGCGCGGCAGAATGTTTTGCACCTTAATTAACGAGGTCTTTGGGAGTTTAGGCCCCGCGGCAGTGTTAGGTGAATGAGTGAAGCGAGTCACCTGGGGACAGCAACAGGTAAATCCTGTTTAGATCAGGCCCAAGGCACTACTTGTTCCTTAATTTGGCTATGAATACCCTCCTGCCTCCCTCCTCTCACCCTAATCACCTCCGCGGCTCCTCCTAATCTCATGCATGCACCGTCTCTTAATTTCTCCACTTGCCGCGTTCTCTCTTTATCTATGTCTTCTCGCTGCTCATTTTAAACATCACTTATTGCGCACACACTCTTTTGCACCGTGCACGCTTTGCTAATTCCCATCATGTTGCCAAACGGCCCGCTAGGTCAACCAAGGTGACGAATGTGGAGCAGTAGGGCAAGGTGACACAGACACTGTTATGTCAACATGCAGTGACAGAATCTGCTTGTATAGTCAATGGACTGTGTACATGCGTCGCACAGGGTGTCATATTTGGTTATAGTGTATTAAATTAAGAGATATAAATAAACACACTCTGATATGGGTGCGGTTGGAGCGAGATTAGGCTCTTCCTCTTTCCCTTCCCTCACCAGGCAGTTAGCATTAGTCTGTAATTAGCACCTCTAACTTTGTTAGCTCCTAATTTCATTTTCTTTGGAAGCCCCATGACTAGCCCCGCTAACATTGTGTTAGATACAGCCCACATGAGTCACTGCAGGCTCAGTGACACACAGTAGCCTGCACATTGCTTTTATTTGTTAATATTAAGAAAAGCAGGTGATCCTCAGTAGCTGTACTTATGCTATCCATAAGGCTTCATTTCCAATGCTGAAATTTCCTCCACCCCAAATTACAACAGATGTACCTCACAAAAGAGAGATGCTAATGATGAACATTTGAGAAGATTTTCAGGAATCATCAACTCATATTTCCGAGTTAGGGTTGATTTGCCGTGGCAGCTGTATTTTTCATTACACGTGCCTTCAGAAAGCAGCCAAGCACCAATAGGATTTCAGCGTTCCTTCCTGATCCATCTGTGCTCCTGGTGTGAGTATAACTTACAGTAGCGTGGAGGGTCTCCTGAGGTCAGGGAGCTGAAAATCACAAAGACATGTGGAATGCTGAAAGTTGGCCAATACAAACAGGCAGGCCTGGCTCTCCATCCGTGCAGAGCTCAACAACCACCCGCTAGCCTACAACCATCCTCCTGCTCGGCCCAGGAGCAGCCCAGAGCTGCACGGGGTGGGTTTTGGCCGCTAGGGGGGAAGATAATAAAACAAAACGCAGCTCTAAGTGCGAACAGCTAACGTATGAAGGGGCTATATATTTTTATATCAGAAATGATCACATGACTGCTTCTATGGAAAGAAAAAAGGGTTGCTCCGACTGATGAAGCCACAGGGAATGATTTGTTTCCTTCAGCTCAACAGAGATTTTTAGTGTCTTTTAGCTCATTGTTTTGGTTTTACAAACTACAGCTTAACTGTTTTTGTTCTCTCTCACCCACAGATGTATAAAAAATAACTAGATAGTTAACCCTCAAGATGGCGCCTACTCACTAGGTACATACGCCAAAAAAGTTTCTTACTTATGGGTTTGCTTGTGCAGTATGTGGCCCACTGAATCTGTGCAGTAGTATTCCTCCCACTGGCTCCACGCACAAGTTCTTGCTTGGCTCATAGACTTTACGTCGTGATGATGTCACAGATACTTAAATCGCTTTTCTCAGCTTTAGGAAAACAAAACCTTAATTGATGAAACAGACAAATTTAGCGACTAGCTGGTGAACAAACTGAGTATTTAGCAGTTAAAGAACCGCTCACATTGGACTTACATTCACCAGGGGTCTCATTTATAATCATTGCGTATGCACAAAACGAGGCCTGAGACAGGCGTACACCACTTACCACCCAAAAGTTGCTATTCATAAAAACAGACTTGATGGGAGAAACTTTAACCGATGCTTACGAACATTTTGGAAATGGTAAATTGGCGACGCAGATGGTGAGGTGGAAGCTTGATTGTAGATACTGTTGCATATTTTTTGGTGTATGCCATTTTTGTCCATACGTACATTTTTAGTTTGGATTGTATACATTGTTTTATAAATGAGACCCCTGGTGACCAGAGACAGGACTCCATATTCACAGTGTTACGCTGTAACCGCTTGATGATCGAATTGCTAACAGCTTCTCCATATCGACTTAGAAAGTGATGATTTGTCAAAATGTTTCGACAACCTATTTCTGCTGCCCCCATGTGGCCCAAAAAGATTTAGTGTTATTATTGAGTTCTGCAGGAATGAGTCCTAAAACCCAGAAATGAGTTAGCATTTAGAACTCCTGGTTACCTCGTCTCAAAGTTGATGGATATTTAATAAGATGCCTGAAATTATGTCTGCAGTTAATACAGATTTAAGAGATTCTACAACATAAAATAACTGCGAATTTTGAAGCTTTATGTGTCTTAAAAAAGGTGAACACAGCTTTGATGTGGTGGTGACGTTTAAGTAATGCAACGTGGTGTAGTTGGTTTATAGTCTAATGTTAGCTTTTTTCTTCTGGGTATAGCATTTAAGCTTTGAAAATCATAAAAGTGGTGATCATTAGTGACGATAATCTGGCTGAATAAAATGTGTAAGAATGATAAATTATAGGGACGCACGATATTGGATTGTTTGCAGACATCTGATATGCCGATATTTAACGCCTCCTTTAGCCGATTACTGATATCGATACATCCATTTTATGTCTTCACCTAATTTTAATGATCATCAAGTCTGTTCTGTAGTGGAATTAACATCATATTATGCTTGCATTTCAGTGTATGTAATGTTTATTCATTGTTCAAAATGAGAAAAAGCATGTTGGCTGGTTCTGATAGTTAGTTTTAAAGCTAATATTGGATGAGATCAATGATGTGCTCATATCATCTTGCATCCCTTATAACTTTATTGGTACCCACAGAGCTTATTTTCTGCAAAACTCCTATTGGCTTTTAGTCAAGTGAAGCAGGGTGATGCTAATTTCCGGGTTGGCCTAGAAAAAAAACATCATTATCTTTGCACCACTTGCTGATTTAACTGTAACTTAACCATAATTTAGCTTCAGCTAATAGCTGTGGCTGTGTCACCAGCTGGCTCACAGAGAGTGCAGTAAGTTCCTTCTTCACTGAGATCTGCTGCCTCATATTGGCAAACCGATGACAAGCTGCAGCTGAAGAACGGATGACTTATTGTCGTTGGTAACTATTGAAAACATCAGCTGGATTGGGTGTTACGCCGTCTTTCATGTGGCTCGTTACTTGATTTGTGCATTGTCTGCATACATGGGTAAGAAACCAGAGAAAACATATAAATCCAACATTTCTAAGTTTTAGTTTACAAGATGGTTTCGTGAAAAGTTACAGGCTACACCTTCGGGTCTGCCCACAAAGTCCAAAGGTTTGCATTTTGAAACAAAACCAGACTTCACAAGGAGCTGACTGGGTTTTCTTCCCCCATTTTCTAATCAAAACCACTGTAGGCTTCACCCACAGAGCGACGATCCATGCGGCTCAGTTTCTCTCCCCGGCACACATCCATAACAATAGAGGGCATTTTGGTCCAGCAGAACTCAGTTGGCTGCATCAAAATGAAGGCAGCAGTTAGGGTTTCACTTACAGAGTCAGAGAAAGAGAGCGAAAGGCAGAGAGGGAGCGAGGCAAAAAGAGAAAACAAACACACAGGGATTGCTGAATTATGGGTAAAGACAGCTGAGGCTAACCAGGTTTGGTTTCCACGGTGCAGTGGGGGGCTTATTGAAAAACAAAAAGTCTATGACTCAGTTCTGCTCTCAAGGAGACTCTCAGGCTGTAGACTTTCTCTCCCCAGAAATTCAACAAAAACACATGCAGTCGAATATAAAGGGGAACACCTTCAAAAACATAAAACCCCAGGGTTCAATATGGTCACGAAAATGTTCCACGTATCCTCACTGTTAATGCCAAAAAGGGAGGAGGTGGGGGGAGGGGGGTGTGGAGGAATGGAGGGAGGGAAGAGTGAACGAGAGGAGGGATCTGTCCTCACATTTGCTATCAATTTAGGGCACTGAAAATAAGCACCAGGTTTCACTGGAGCCGAGTAGAACACCAGGAATGTTTTTCCATATAAAACCGAGGGAGGGAGGGGGAGATGGAGAGAAGCGGGGCTGGGAGGGGAGTGAGAGAAAGAGAGATATAAGGTTAAGAAAGAAAGACAAGCAAAAAAGCTAGAAGAGGAAGATTGCTGTTTGACAATAGCACCTTGGATCCAGATGTGAAGCTGTCCACTGTACTTTGACAGCTCATGAGGCAAAAGTGAGGCGGTTTGTGAGTCACGGTGACCCGCGTGACCTTGTTGTGAGGGACAGACAGACAGTTTGATAATTGAACCCTGACATGAGTCTGTCTGTGTGTTTGGTGTGTGACGCTGGCGGCTCGCTCGCTCATGGAGATCTCTGCAAACATGTAAAAATGGACATGTTTGTGCACATCTGTGGACAAACTACGATCAACCACATACAGATGTCAGAGCCTTTTTTAAAACTCGCTCTGCACACTTGCAGCTCCATTTGTGTGTGTGACGGTGTCAGTGGGTTAGGTGGAGACCAGAGACTCCCCGAGGGCTCTGACTGGGCACAGCGGATGGAGAAGGTTATCTTTTGAGAAGATAATCAATACTTCTAAATTTGAGCAGCAACATGTTCCCATTTCTGCTTGTGACACAGTTCAAACAGATGTAGCCTGTGTTGAAGTTCCACTTTTCACATGCCTGCTGCACAGTTTGCTTCACCGGCAAGAGGTTTAGAAATTCCTCTAGTTTTAGTGATTCCCCAGAGGGTGCTTCTTCTTCTACTGGGAGGTACCTGGGATGATAGTAGACGAGCTCAGCTATTTGTAAAAAAAAAAAAAAAACCCAGAAAGATATTATGATTTTGTTAAAAAAAAATCCACATAGTGTGTCAAGATGAAAAATTTCTTGTGATTGATAGTGTAAAAACTAGTTAGCAAGCATGCAAAGTAACAGCTAAACAGTTAAAATAGTTATCTAAAAGTAATAGCTAAACAGTTAAAATAGTTTACTAAAAGTAATAGCTAAACAGTTAAAATAATTAGCTAAAAGTAATAGCTAAACAGTTAAAATAGTTTACTAAAAGTAATAGCTAAACAGTTAAAATAATTAGCTAAAAGTAATAGCTAAAGTTAAAATAATTAGCTACAAGTAACAGCTAAAAAGTTAGAATAGTTAGCTACAAGTAACAGCTAAAAAGTTAAAATAGATGGACGTCGTTCATATACAGCTGAAATACTCTTAGCTAGCTAAAAGCAATGGCTTAACAGTTGAAATAGATAAAAGTAATGGGTAAACAGTTGAAATGATTAGCTAAAAGTAACAGCTATAGTAAACGGCAATAGTAGATAAAAGTAGTGGATAAACAGCTAAAATACTGTTAGCTAGCTAACGGATCAACAGTTGAAATACATAGTTAAAAGTGACAAACTGTTGGTACAGCAGGCTAAAAGTATCAGCTAATCATTTGAAATTAGTAGCCATAAATAACCGATTAGTGTTTGAAACATCTAAGTCTTTCCATGTCAGAGAAGTGCTACAAGCACGAACTTGACCAAACCGACTTAAACACATTATAAAAACATTATAATAATTATAACATTGTCCACTTTTATGACATGACATTTTGTTTAAAGCTAACACATCTGGAACATGACAAGCAGCGTGTTGATGAAGGGGTGCTCCGGCTGACAGGCTGTCGGGGTTCATCTCACACAGAGTGCTGTAGTTTACTTATGTTGGACACATAAATGGTTTGGAGAACTCCACAAAGGCAGATTAATACACAGTGGGTTCGGAGTTTGTATACATGAGGTTGTGGGATACAGTGGTCGTCTTTCACTGCGAGTCGGACTCCAGCAACAGTCTTAAGTCGAGTGGTTGACCCTCTAACAAAGCTCCTTCACCCGGCTCTTCCCACCAACAAAGTGCTGCTCTTATGCTGATAGAAACAGTTGAAAAAGACTCGGAGTAGAAACAAGGAGGGAGTTAAAGAGAAAGAGAGCGAGAGGGGAGAAAAGGGGGGTAAGAGACAGACCAGATGTGTCTTTTGTTTAGATTTGAACAGAGCGGAAAGGAAGGGTGTAGGAGTTAGGAGGCGAGCTTGCGAGGAAGAGAAAGAGAGAGGGAAAGCAAGTGGGAGTGAGTGGATTTTTTTTTTTTTTTTTGAGGGGAGGACTGTAATGAAACCAAAGCATTCATAGCCGAGAGCCTGTATGTGGGGAGAGGGGGCTGCGCCATACAGTATGTGATTACCTACCAGCAAAACCACATTCATTATACTAATTGCTACAATGGTCCCGGCGGTTGGGGGCTGAAAAGGGGGCGACGGCGAGAGGGGCTGCATTGTTAACATTTGTTAGGCTCATTGACTCCAGAATTCATGGTGTCTGTCATTATAGGTCGCCGGGATATTCTCCAGGGCCTGTATTCATAGAGAAACTGATAATCTGGAGGTCGTAACTGAAGACCTGTTTCCTCTAAATCTCACAGAGCCTGCATCAGCGTCCCAGACCCTACAGGCCTAATGCATGCGCAACAACATGCTGTGCCTCTGTTTAGATTGCCCTGCATTATCATGAGTGCACACGTTTAGCATGTGTTTTGCATTCAGGCCCTCAAAAGCAGCAAGACATTAACCAAAACAGAGCCAGAGGGGCCAAGATTTGAATGATTGAAAGACGAGGCCTTTCCTGCATTTTGCTGCACAAAATAGCCAGGCTCCCAGCAGCTTGTGTCAATATTTCACTCTGTGTGTGTATGTGTGTGCCCAGTGTATGCAGAGAGCTCGGAGCAGATGACTGGTATGACAGTTAGAACATGTGCGATGGTGAGCACACACAGACTCACACGGCTCAATCTGTTGAGTGTCGAGCCCAAATCAACCCAGTAGGGGAATGTTGCCAGTTGTGATCACCAATATGGCCAGCAGTTGTTTGTGAAAATGTGCAGCACATTGCTGATTTCTTTTGCGTGCCTTCACAGGAAATGAAGGACTAAGTGACTAGGATCTTTTCTCCCGACCCCCCCTCTGACCACACTATCGCCTCGTGTACTGTGTGTGTGCTCACACACTCTCAGCCTGTTTACTGTGCTTCCTCCTCAGCTGAACCTGTCTCAGACCCTCAGTGCGATAACATCATTACAGCCATATATTGTCAAGAACAACTTTTACCCCGTCCCTCTTCTCCTTTTGTAGCTGGGCTCTGGTTCGGGGCGGCCCAGAGTAATGATCTGCATCATGTGTTTTTACTCTCTGGCTGGAGAACTGGTGCTTTTCAAATTAACTACAAACAGGGACACAGCCTGGTGGGTGGTTGGCAGGGCCTCTTGTTCTCTTCTTCAGTCTTTCCTTCTCTTCATCTGTATCCTGAAGTGCTGAAAGAAATACTCAAAACAGTTTAAGAACAGAAGTATTATACGCTAAATATTAAAAGGATTAAACATGTCATTAGATCAATGCTGATGCATCAATGTTAGAGCAGCATTTTACTGTTATAGCTGGTCGAGGTGAAGCTAGTTTTCACTACTTTAAATACAGTCAGATATTTTAGCCCAGTGGTTCCCAACATCGGGGTCGGCCCCCTCCAAAGGGTCACAAGAAATCTGGAGGTCAAGATAATTAATGTTGGAGGACAAAAGAAAAATTAAAGTTCTGCCACACACATTTATATTTGTTTTTTGGACTTGTAACTACAGCTGAAATAAATTTAGTAGACTTAATAACGCTCTAGCACTGCCACCGTGTGATACATATATATATATATATATAATATAAAAAAACTTTACTTATATCGCACCTTTCAAACACATTACAAAGTGCTGTGTTTAAAACACAAGGAGAATGAAACAAACTTGACAAACTTAAAATAGACAGGTAGCTCAGATAAAATCAGGATACGCTTTCTGATATAAGTATGTTTTTTAGGAGACTTAAACAAAGACAGTGCCTCAGACAGCCTTGTATCCACGCACAGGTCGTTCCAAAACCGCAGGACCATGTTTGCAAAACCTCTGACCCCTTCAGTCTTCAGCCTGGACTCTGGAACAAACAGAAGACCTTTGACTGAGTATCTAACTATGCAGAGGTTTATAAGGGATTGAAAGGTCTGAAATGATTTCTGGAGCCAGGCCACAAAGAGCCTTGAAATATAGATATACTTTAGTACTTTACATTGTATTTGTAAGTTAAGTTTTATCAGCAGAATAACCAAAATACAGGCTGCGACTAGAACCATACACTGGGTACAAAAAGGAACAAATGCAGGTACTGTTTTACTGGAGAAGTTTCAGTACTACTTAATACTTGGTAATTTCAGTTGATAGAGAATTAAAGGTATAGTGTGCAGGAATTGTCGCTTGCTGTTTGTGAACAATAGCCAGTGAAAGTAAAAGTGAAAGCCAACCTTAGAGTTACTCTCATTTTGAAACGAGTTGGTGGAAGTGGACAAGCTTAATATGTCATATACTCTCTTATTAGGTATGTGTTTCATACTGTGAGTTGAATAAAGGTTTTTAGCATCGTAAGCTGTAAAATAAGCAGTAACTATTGATAAGTAAATGTAATGGAGTAAAAAGTTTCCATCTGAAGGTGTAGTGAAGCAGGGCTGTAAAGATAAGATCAGTACCTGAGTTTGACCTCCATCCGTGGTTTTAGTTTCCCTCTCCCCCATTGTCTGTATCTGTGACTTTGTTCCTGCTCTGTGGGCCTGGAGAGACCCAGGAAGAGACGGTCTGGCCGAGGTGGCTGCTGCCTGCTGACACAGCCAAAGTAAATGAGCAGTCCGCCCTCAGTCTCTTGGAAGTGTGTGCTACTGTTGTAGGAGGCTAAAGTTGGAAGGGAATTCCCTCATGACTGCTGGATCAATACTGTGCACTGTGCTGTGCGCTGATGTGCATGTAGGTGCAAGCTGTGTGTGTGTGTGTGTGTGTGTGCTGTCAGTCAAGAAGATTGATGATAGATTCCCGTCAACTGTCAGGTGGTTTTTACATAGGTCAGAAATAGCCTCGGGGCTATGGGAAGAATTGGGGGATCAGCCAGGGCAGGACAGGGTTGGCATGACAACGGCACTCCGGGTCTGCTTTCTCGCTGGTGGTTGACAGCTCACGGATGATATCGCGTTTCCTCACGCTGGCACATCACCCTCATCGAACCGGCTCCCCCACCCACTCAGCCACCGCACTGCATACTCCCCGGGTCAGAGCTGAACCACAGGGGCCTGACTAATCAGACCACACACGCTACGGCAAACGCAGAGCGGGGAGACGGTGAGGTGGGAGTTTGTTGTTTGACGTCTAACGCTCCGCAGGGCAGCGAGGAGGAGGAGGAGTACAGTGTGTATGTGTGTGGAAATCAGAGAGGATTCAAGAGCATGAGTTAAAACATTCAGAGGGAGAGGGAGAGAGTTAACCTCTTAAACCCCGCTGACCTGACGCTGCGTTAGTCATCATAGACTCGTGCCTCGCAGCCAAACTTTGTTTCCAAAGTCACAGAGCTTATTTAAATATCACGAGCTCCCAAATTTTCCAAAAGTTTGCTTCAGCAGGTGCTGAGCTAAAGAGGAGATATCACTGCAGAAAGTGGAGTCCACACACCGCGTCATCGATCACAGGTGTCAACAACTGGACTGCTAAACAATATGAAAAACACACAGAACCCTAAAGAGAAAATTAGGTTTTTTATGATCATTGTTTTATATTATTTGTTTTTTTATTTTCTTTAAACAATATTTCACATTTTATTTTATTTTTCAATATACTTATTTATTTATTTTTATTATCTCCTTTTTTTACTCAATTTCTTTTGATTATTTTGTCTCTTTTTTTTATACTTTTATTTTTATTTTTATTTATTCACTTTGAGCATATTTTTCAAGTTGTTTACATTTTATAGATGGTTAATTATAGGACTGGGTTAAAATAATCGATTAATCTGATTCAAATCTATCACATTTGAATGACCTGATATCGATTCATGAAATCCAAGATCATTTTTTAAAAATAGGTTTTTCCCACTTATGTGCGAAGCTTTAACCCCGTTAATCTTGACGGTGGTAAACAGGCCGCAGTGCTAAATTATTAATGACTGTAGTTTTTAGAAGCTCAGATGTTACCAGTTCTTTTATCTACAACTGCTGGCTTACTGTTTTTACGTTTTGGTGTAATCTATTATCATGTAGCAGCAGTTAAACTTTTTTTTTTTTTTAACAACAATTCCTTGTAAAATTTACAATATTGGATCTCTGAGACTCTCAGATTCTTGCAAAAATTAGTCTTGTAACTGAAATTTCCCCAGTCAAATCAAAATAGAATCAATTCAGGAAACCAGTGGCCATACCCAGCCTTAGTAAATCAAAATAATGGTCAGATTATTTCATAATGAAAACGATCTTTAGTTGCAGGCCTTACATGTGGTTGCCTTGGCTGCACCCAGTGGCTTTTTAGTCAACTGTTGCAGGTTGCCATTGTTTTTGAGATATATATAGTTTGATACAAGTTTGTGCTTTTTGTGCCTGAGGAGGATCCAGTTGATGTGTACGTTTTTAATTGATGCAACTGTGCAGCCTTTGTCTTGGGTTTAAATACTTCCCTCAGTGTGAACGTCGGGTAGCTTCAGTAAAAGTTGGAACAAGTTTATACAGTGTGTAATACACAGATTTTTACAAAGCTAAGGCTGCTGAAGGAAAAATCAAACGCACCGAAAAATGAATGCGTGTCAGGGGTGTGCCATATCATGTCGTTCACGATAATACCGGTATAATAATATCATATAAAAAATTCAATTTGTGATATTCATGATATTTCAACCTGTTGACACATTGACGTCATACTGTTGCCCACGGCAACAACAAGCATGGCTAAACGCGAAATTATTACAGATTCCGCAGTGGTTTCAAAAAAGATTCTTAAATTAATAACATTTTTATTATTAATTTGTCATGTTGTCAAGAATATTTTAATCGCAGAAATACCCTGAAATATCCTGATATTATTTCCGTAATATGTGCAGCGTCCAGGGATGCATTTCAAACCAGTGTGAGGATGTTGACGTGCAGAGCAGCAGCGTGTCCTCGTGGGCTGAAGGTAACGTGAGGCTCTCAGTAACAGAATCACAGAAACGGAAGCAGAAACAAACAGTGTGCTTGTTTTGTGAGGAGGTTTTAGTGTACGGCGATGACAGCTGAGACTCCGCCGCCTCTCGTGCTCTCTCTGTGGCACGGGGGGCTCCCATGCAGGGTGCATTTGAAGTGGCTTCTGGGAGGCCCTGGAGCGTGCCGAAAGGTCAGAGGTTACAACAACTGGGCCTCCCTGGACCTCCCCACACCCCCTTACCCCTTCAGACACCCACACACACACACACACACACACACACATAGACGCCCCCGCCCCCTCCTGTTTCCATGTCAGGGCCACAGATCACTTCCAGATCCCCCTGACACATTAGGCCGAAAAAACCCCTCCTGTTATCCTGCGCTCACTGCTGACAACTTAACATTTGAATGTTGTGTGTCGCCCCTCCACACGCACACACACACCATCCCTGCTGTATCTTTATTAAGTTACAAATGCCTTGTGAAAACACCCCCCCTCCCCTCCTTTTCTTCAAAGACACACGTGTCATTGTATACACACACACATATCTCATGAATAGGCCATTGTGTGTTTTCTCAGGGTGTGACCCACGTGTGTTAACACAATACTTTCTGTTGCGTTCTGTTCCCGCGTGTGTGTGTGTGTGTGTGTTGCACATGTGGGCACGTGCGCGGCTCCTCAGGAGGATGTTTTGTTCTCGTTCTCGCTAACACACAAGAATCTGTCGTTCGCTCGCCGAGGTGTGAAATTGCACTGTCATCTGCTTCACCTGTCGGGGGGGGGGGGGGGGGGGGGGGCGGCAAAGTGACTCAGATCCTTTGGAACATTCCTTCTCTCTGTTATTCTGTCACCCTCCACTCTCTCCTCCGCTCCTCTTCTGGAGATCTGTATCTGGGTTTCGCTCGGCAGCGTTCGCCGTATCACCCACCATCACCTCCGCCACCCCTCTCCCCTCCCTCTCAGCTTAACATCTGTTTCCAGTGAGGGCCAGAAAGGAGGGGTCGAGGGGGAGGGGGGGGAGTCGAACTCTTAAAATTAATTAGCGCATTACCAAATGCTTGAGTTAGAAGAGGCCTCGCTGGACCCCCGTTACTCACCCCACTCCACAACTCCTCGCTCCTCCCTGCTCCACCAGCCCACATCTCCCCGAGTCCCAGGGGGCTGGTTTATCACCCAGGACCAATTAGAGTAGGAAGTGAGGTCGCTGACCCTCTGTCAGGCCTCATCAGCTCCCGTGTCACCTGACAGGGGCCATGCCACCACAAGGAGGGATATACAGAGAGAGAGGGGGGGAGGGGGGCTGTGACTGCACGTCTTTGTACCTGCAGGAAACACACATCTGTTCATCTATTCACCACCAAACTACTTATTTCATCGTTTCTCTTGTTGAGCGGCTGCTGATGCTTCTCCTCACTGACTCAGGGTCAGCGTTAAGGAGACGTCTTGTTTCTTGCCTGTTACAAACACAGATAATGTCGACTCACTCAACCTCAGTCAATTACCTGCAGCTGGCATTCTCCGTCTGGAGTCATGCTGCGAGGCTGTTCACACTACGAACAACACAGCAACAGCCTACAAGTCATTCTCACTGGGAGCTGTTGACATGAAGCTACAAACTGACGCCCCAAACTTGTCGTTGCAGACAGGTGTGACGTGCTACAAATCAAAGCTGAGCTGGCCTTAACTTCTTTAACGTTCCGTGGATGCTGTGACGCGTCAGCCAATCATATGTTTTTTGTTCCAGCTGTGGTGCTGTGTTGTTTAGCGTGTTAGTCGATGCTATGCTAGCTTTCTGTAGATTGCAGGGCACACAGGGATGCAATGAGACGGCTAATTGTGATGTTAAACTGGGGCTCAGACGCTGATCATAATCGGATATTTTTATGACCAAATACAAACTTTAGATGAGGTTCAGACAAAGTACTTTGGGCAATTAGCACACGAGCTCATGAAGATAAAGCTACGTTAACGAGCGCTTAAGCAACAATTCAACAGCGACTCAGTGATAATTTAGCTCGTCACACTGTTGCTTTGTCGCTCGTGGTGTGAACGCAGCATCAGGCAGCAGTGCTTTGAGCTAAAAGCTAATGTTAGTGTCAGGGTTGCAGCGGTGTACCGATTTTAAGGTATATTGTGATTAAAAAAAGTTGATGGTTATCGTACCGCCTGCATTTGCTTATCTACGATATCAGAAAAAAACAATGCAAGAGAAACGTAACTTTTTTTCAGCAGTGCCGAGGAGGCGCACAAAGCATTATGGGAATGTCATGAGCTCCGTAGTTATTTGGTTATAAACCAGAGTATTAGAATTTATTTTTAGACCTGATAAAGACAGTGGGGGGAAAAATGAACACCTCATTTCATGATAATCCATCCACTGGTTGTTGAGACGTTTCTCTTCAAACCACAGATGCAGTCTGTTGATGTGTCCTCGAGGATCTGCTGCTGCCGACATGAATGATAGTATATTTTATATTTACTTAAACCAGCAGCTGTTTCAACCTTTAAAGGAACATATTATGTTTACACTAAAAGAAATCTTTAGTGTTTTGCCTCAGTGTTTCCACACAGAGATGAGAGTCTGTATTAAAGCTACTGTACATGAATGGTGCATTTTACTTTTGACCTTTGAGCCATGTCACCAGCCGCTGCCATCACAGACTGAACTGTTTAACAAGATGCTAATGACAGTCTTTTTCTTTCTTTCATGTTGCTGCTGCCCCCCCGCCCCGCTGCTGCTGTCTCAACTACAGGTAAGATACTGATATGTGTTTGAACAGGTGTTTCTGAACTCACTTCACATCCCTGTCGCCACCTGAACCATATGGCCTCTCACATATACTCTTCAATACACTCACTCTTTCCTCTCAGCCCTCCCTGCTACAATTTTCCGCCACCTTTCAAGACCACTGCTCTGAGACAGACACATAATGTGGGCTCTGCTTACAATTCAGCACAGCATCACAGGGAATTAGGTTTGAATATTTAGATGATTCTGCAGCACACATTAATGTGAAGCTCTTATTTTTGAAAGATTTTAAATCCTACATAGTTTGCTAGCCACCAGTCTTCTTTTGTACAGCCTTTGTAGGCACATTGATACCTTTCTTTGCGTGCTACTGCAGCTGAAATAGTGTGCATGTGCTGTGTGTGTTGCCCGTGTGCTTGTGCGTATTTCTTTGTGGTCATGCATGATGCAAACAAAATGGAGCCCCATTAGTAACATTGTTAACACTGTGCTACATTACAGAGAAATACAAACCGTACTAATGAACCTTCATTAATATAGGCCTATATTTTATCTCCAAGTGCACGTCACACACTGAGCGAGCCGCCTGTTAATGACGCTGTGGGCTAATGGTCATGTAGCTACTTCCATGTTTCAGATGATACGTCATGTTTGTAGTCGACCAATGAAGATGAGTTTACATATCACCTTGGGTTCGTCCTTCACCTTCTCAAAATGATCCCACACTTTGGATTTCCTGCCCGACATGTTATTAACCAGCCTGTGGAATAACCGCAGGTACCAGCCCTGGAGATTAACCTGACGGGGACACTTCCTGTGTCTGTCCTTTCAAATTAAAGTCACACATTGTCCAGCCATATAGGTTTGGATAATATAGGTTTTATTTTAATTTTATTTTTTGTGTGATGTTTTTTTCCTCTGTGACTAAGCAACCTATGAAATCTCACTAAAACATATTTTACAAGCTCGGGCCCTTTTTTTACTCATTATATCCAGATCTCAGTGACGGTGCAAAAGGATTCACAGCCCAAAATTCTCTCCGCGATCAGAGCTAGCCACACACTTAGCAGGCAGCTAAAAGAAAAAATCATGTTTATACAAATACATTTTGAAAATTTACAACAATGTGACCATGTTATCCTTGACAGAGGAAAAAAAAGTACCAAAAAAATATTCTAAAAGAACATCAAAACTTGCCAGCATTTATATTTGTCTTCAAACTCTTAAATGATGTCATTTCCTCTCAGAAAACAGTACAGTACAGTGTTTTGGTGCAGAAATAAACGGGTGTGACAGGGTGGAACATGAAACTTATGTACACAATAAATCATGATATTTTAATGAAAATGTTTTTTTAATTTGATGACCACAGTTCCCATGAAGGGAGGAAGCTTTTATAGATAGATGATCACAAAAAAAATCACATTTTTCTTATTTAATTTTATTTCTTGCTAATAAGTGTGCTTAAATTACTGTCTTCAGCCACTGAAAACAATATTGACAGTTTTATGCTGCCTCTTTAAATGTCGAGGACACAAACAGTTTTAATGAGACAGTAATGATCTTAAAACTTTTGACACTCAGTGTTGAGAAACATAATTGAATGTTTTGCAGAATAGTCGGTGAAATAACGGTACATGCTGTAAGCCAAATGCTTTGAGAGTCAATAAATGAGCTCCACAAACCCTGATGTATTTATAATTAGACATATTTAATAAATGGCAGCGTGTTGGAATCACTGTGAGCAAACTTTTTAAATTCAGAATGGTTTCACAGTGTTTTGGAGCGAAGCCCTCCTATTGTCCTGCAGTCTGTAATAATGGATACAACACAAAGAGTGTTTGAGGCTCCCACTCCTCCTCTCCTTCTGTCAAGTCTCCACTACAACACCTTCATTTGTTCCCAGACTTACATTTTTGTCACCCTCTCCAGCCCCCCCCCCACTCCCACTCCCAATCATCCGTCTCTCCGCCTCCTCGTCTTCATCCTCCACCTTTCCCCTCTCTCGCATCCAAAATCCTTCACTTGTTTTCTCCTGTTACTCCTCCTCCTCCTCCTCCGTAACTTATCTCACCCCATCTCCCCTCTCAAGATCTCTGCTTCTTTACTCCTCCCTTTTTCCTCCTCCTCCTCTTCCTCCCAGCCCCGGTTCTGTTTGCGCCTGTTTACCTCCATCGTTCCACCAGATGGTTTGTGTTAAAACTCTAACGTTTGACAGCTCGAATGATTTTCTTTTTTTTCCTCCCTGATATTATTTTAACATCGGGGGGATTGCTCAGACGTGGAGGAACACAGAAGAAGGGACAAGCTGGGGGTAAAAGGAAATTAAAATATGAAAAACCCTGATGTATTAAAAGCAATTATTCCGTCAAGCGAAGGGCAGCAGTCATCACAGGGCTCTTTTTTTGGTTTGGTTCCCTGTGTTACTTTTTTTTTTTTTTTTTAAATAAATAAAGGCACATATAATGTAATATTGATTTAAATCACATCTGTTAGGGTGATTTCATCCACCCCCTCTCCCTCTGCTCCATGTCTTTTGGAAGAGAGAAGGGGCCCAGGCTGCCAGAAATAATTGCTTGTTTGCTGGTATTTACTTGAAATCTGTCAAAGACGGAGAGAGAAAACGAGTAAGTGCAAGAGTTAGTAAGAGAGACAGAGGGACCACTCGGCCCCTGCACAGATCATTATCTGCTGCTTGTCTTCCTGCTGCTGACGGCGAACAGAGAGCGCATATGTGTGTCTGTCGCTTTCCAGGACCGTCACACCGAACCAGGACATCTCAGTCATTCATAAAAATGTTTCTACAGGGAGAGTTTAGAAAATACAAACCCACTGGGTGCAGTCTTCTCAGTGGATTTTAAGGTGGAAAAATAATTTTAGGTGGATGGGAAGACGTAAAGTAACATTAAAATAAAGCCACAAAACACTTTTCAACAAATTCCAACAGAAAGTGGCGTCTTTCATCAAAGTCGATGCAAACCAGTGCTGTGCTGGAAAGAATTTTCACATCTGTCAGAGAGAAAACTTAGGGTCATTATATTGTGCATAAAAGCCACACAGAAAGTCAAAAAAGAGTGTACGAATTGACACGATTGCCAACATGGAGGTGGTAGAGCCAGTGGCTAGCAGCTACCGGTGCTAACTCCTTAAACAGTGGTGACAGAGCTCATGGTGTTAACCAGGACAGAGCTGGAGGGTGGGTGCTACGCTTCTGTGACAATTGCATACAGATGTCAGCGGTAAAGGCTGTATGAGCGCAGCTGATTGCTAACAGTCAACTACCATTTGATGCAGCGCTGAAGGATTGTCTCCATGAGCTGCTCTCCTCCTTCTCTCTGCCTGGTTAGCACAAGCTAACACAGCACGTCATGATCTCATCCCTACTAAATTTTGCAGTTTGGGCAGACAACTTGCAGCGGTCAACAACCAACACCGAGCTGTTAATTTTAAAACAACAACGAAACACCTTGAATCTGTTGTTCGATCTATTGATAACCACCGGGTAATGTTAGCCATGTGATGCTAACAGTTAGCCCTGTCACGATCAGTGTGACACCATCACTCCCACTCTGCCCGGTTAGTACAAGCTAACACAGCACAGCATGATCTCATCCCGACTCGTCAGATTTTGCCAACCAGCACTGAGCTGTTGATTCTCACACCAGCAACAAAAACGCCTTGACTCTGTTATTCAACCTGTTAATAATCAGCAGGTAATGTTAGCTGCATTATGCTAACAGTTAGCCTGTCACTGTGTGTGTGACTCCATCCCACGTTCAGAGCTCCGGCCCTGCAGCAGCGATCTCATGATAAACAGAGAAAGACGCGGGAGGTGAGCGTGTCAATACGCTGCGTGCAGCTCTACGATGAAATGAGTTTGCACCTGTTTTAAAAAGACAAATTTGCAGTAAAGTTGCAGCGATTGGGCAAAATTGCAAGGTTGCGCAGAATTCACGATTGGCTAAATTTGAGTTCAGCCAGTGCGCACATCAGAACATCCTGAAAGGACTGATCAGTGCTCTGAATGTTGCATACAGGACATTTAGAACATTGCGAACAGTAAATAAGCTGCACCAGCTAGTGAATACTGAGTGATTTCAGACACAGCTCACATAAAACTAAAGATGTTTGAGGAATTGTTTTTGCTCAGTGCTGCCACTGGTGCCCAGAAGCTATGTTTCACCAAAGCTAGGAAATTAAAACGGTGAGTGAGAAAGAAATGTTTTGCTTTTACATGATTTGTATCGACTTTAACAGAAGACACATTTCTCTTTTACAATAAATCTTTTTTTTTTTTTCAAATTTGTGGTTTGTTCCACTTTAAAGAATTTCTTTGGGGGAAGTTTACTCACTTACAGAGTGTTAGATGATTAATGCCACTCTCATGTCTCTATGTAGTTAGACCCAGGAGTCGATTAGCCTCAGTGTAGCTTAGCATAAAGACTGGAAACAAGGATAAACATAAACACACCTACCAGAACCTCTGACACTCAACAAGTAACATGATTTTTTTCTCATTTTGTATTCATATTGATCTCTTTATTAACTCTACATAAAAACCACAACTTGTCATTTTTACATTATTACTTGTAAGTAAGAATAAACTAACATGTTAAAAGTATGCTGAAGTCACAAAAGGATCATTTGCATATCAGTAACTCACCCTGTGGTACTTTGAATTTGTTAGGAAAACTTCTCACTTGAGAATCCAAAAACTGAGAAAATTTTTGATGAATTGGCACAAAACCAGTCTGTGTTAGTGCCACCAAACGATATCAAAACATACGTTTACAAACTCTCTCACAACTCCTGCAGTATGATCCAAGTCTCATTTATTCAGTCGTACGTTCAGTACTTCACAAACACATGGATTTTTGCAAAAAAAGGTACGATATAAAACACTGCCGCCTACAAGCAGTGCACCTCGGAGTGCCTGTGTGTGTGTATGAGCTCTGCACTGACATCTTTTAAATTGTAACATGTAGTGTAACTGCATTAGTTTTGTTAATCTCATCGAACTCTGCACATAAACAAAAAGTTGAACCACTCGATTTCAAACTTGCTCAGAAGATTGTCGACAACCTAAAGAGTTTGTATTGTCAATGTTTGTCCCGCCTGTGCGACTGAAAGTGATGTGAGTTGCTCTCCACGACCAAATGTCGTTGCGCTCATGCATGTGGGTTCAGTGTGTATTCTGTGTGCGACCTGAGTTTTGAAAGCTGAGTGTTTAATCTGGTGCTGCAGCAGTTTGGTTTCAGCGTGCCGCCGTCTCCTCAGCAGCATTAGTCTGATTACAGCGCTGCGTATTTGGTGGGGAGGCCTCAGTCTGCAGCTCTGCCTGACGCTCTGGCCTTGGCCAACACGCTGTTCCCACTGTCTCCCTCCTCCTCGTCTCCTCCCCTCGTCCTGCTCCCTTTCCCTCCTTCGCTCACTGCGTTCCCTCCCCAAAGAACCACAAACAATAAACCCTCTGTTACATTTAACCTCCTCACGTGTTTCCCTTTCTCCCTCCATCCCTCCCTCGCTCAGACTCTTACTCACTTGTTGCTTTTCCTCCCTCCCTCTGCTAATGTTGGAGCTGTTTGGGTTCTGTCTTCGGTCTGTTACTCATCTCTCCTGGGTGTTTGGGGACTTGTTTGCGGGCTTGGAGCGTACAGTAGAACAAAGACAACACACACACACTTGGTCAGGCCACCGCTAACGCTCCCACCCCGAGCCAATGACAGCGGTGATTAGTATCTCATAACAGCTTAGATTGTGTGGAAAGTGGGTGTGTTTGTGTGCACGTTGGCTGGTACAATACCCTGACAGTAGCATTACCACTCATCATAGCTCCACAGCTGCAGCAGCAGCGGCGGCGGCGGGACAGCAAACAGATTTGGCGTAATCTTCCCCTAATGAGATTGGTCCCTCATTCCTACGTCTTTATGGGAGCAGCAAGCTGGCAGACGAGCAGGCTGACGCTCTGCAGCTCTTTATGGGAGCAACACCACTAAGACAGAGTGGAGCTGATGGCTGCTCGTCAGTAAGTGAGACGAGTGGAGAGTTAGGCGTGTTGTAATTAGGGGAGCACAGATACTGATGTTTTTGTTGTTGTTCATGTAGTTTTTGTTGTTTTTTATTCCTCTTTTGTTTCAGAGAAACAAAGAAATCTTCATTATAGAAAACCTACATTACACTACCTCTGAATGAGCACAAACCCAATCATACACATTTATAAAATGACATTTAATAGGGTGGCGAGTGGCTCAGTGAACAGAGTGGGCGTCCCAGGTACAAAGGCACAGCAGCCACGGTTCGATTCCAGCCTGTGGTCCTCTGCTCATGTCATCCTCACCATCTCATGCTCAATCTGTCCTGTCACATAAAGGCAAAAATGCTCCCAAAAATCTTAAAAAACATCATTTATTAAAACTTTGAAGAACAACTGCTTCAAAAATCTTTTAACTATATAACTTATAACTTCACCTGTAATATTTATTTTATATTTCTGTGAAAACATCAACACATATCTCCTTCAAACAGCTGGATTTACTCAAGTTTCTTGCTAAAGACTAAAATTTACAAGATTAAGTTTGAGCTCATCATAGGAGCTTCTTAATTTAGCTTCACCCAGCACGCATTTTTACTGGATTTTTACAGCTTTAAAATGTGTATTATAAGTATTATAATTACAGAAATTTGTTTCAGTTGTTTTAACCTGACACGCTCAGGCCTCCATAGTCAGTACAGGGAACGTTTGATACTCTGTGAGAGACGTAGGCAACATTGCACTTGTAGTAATTTCCGTGTTTTAGGGTTTGGGTTTATTCGTTCATTTGTCACTTCATCTGTGTAGGGGCTCGAGTTAGATGGTCGTAATTGACGGAGGATTTTGTTTTTACCTGTTGTTGTCAGCGTTGTCAGGAATAAATTGCGATCACCTCCAAAGATATCCACGGTCTGGTCCTCTTCATATCAACACAATGCAGACAACACTAGAGTCTAGGGCTGAAGCTAACGATTATTTTCATTGTTGACTAATCTGTCGATTATTTCTTCGATTAGTCGACTAATCATTTTATCGGGAAATGTGTTAAAATGTTGAAAAATATCAGCCCGTCTCTCCCAAACCCCAAAATGATATCATCTAATGTCTTGTTTCGTACTCACGCCAAAGGGTTTGAGTTCACCGTCATGGGAGAGTGTGTAAAGCTGCCAATATTTGAACGTAAGAAGCTGCAATAAGAGTATTTTGGGTACTTTTATATGAAAAATGACTTAAACCAATTAGTCCACTACTAAAATAGTCACCAATTATTTTAATAGTCGATTAGTCATTGATTAGTAGACTAATCGTTGCCGCCCTACTAGAGTCTGCTGGTTACATAGAGCTTGAGCGCATCATAATGTAACTCAGTGCTACCTCCATCAGCTGTCAATCCTGGCTACCGGCTGCTAACAGCCAACATTAGCTAGCTCTCCTCCTGCTAATTTTAACATTGATTTGTTGCTTGCAGTGTAGTAGGGTTGTACCCGACTCAGAATTGTCAGATTAGATTTGGTTGTTCAATACGGAAAGACAACTATTAAGTCCTTTTTTTTCCGGCGGGGCATTTAGCGTCACAGTGACGTTCATGTAATTTAGTAAAACAAGCCAAGTTAGCCCTCCAAGCTTATACGTGCTAACTACGCTAACGACAAATCAGAACTGTGCGACATTTTTTTCAGACATTAGATCTCAAACAAAAGCAAGAGACTGTGTCGTACTAAGTTGCTGTGAGCTGTAAATTCACCGCTTCTATGCAGACGGCAGAAGATAACGTCATCTTGGAGCCTGACAGCAGAAAGCCTCCCTTCTTCCAGGCAGCCGCCTCCATCTTGCTCAGACTCACCCTGGACCTGGGTCTGCAGCTGCCTGTATTGCAGAGCAGCGCAGAAGCAAAGAGCGCTAACTCTGCAGATAAATCTGGGGACCGAAATGTTCGTCAGTAGTGAGTTTCTGTGTCCTTTAGTCCCAACGGCGTCCAGGGGAAGATCCCTGTTCGTCCCATACATGTTTTCTATCATCCCTTGAACGCCGTTAGTTTCAAACCTGGCTTTTTAGCCTGTCCAAAACTGATGTGACACAAGAGTAAAAAATCAGCCACTGCCATCGGCTAGTGTCATCCTGTCTGCAGCCAACAAGGCAAATATCTGCCGTTACTGATTTTTGGCCGATGAATCGGTGCATCTATAGTTGTATTGTAGGGAAGAAGCTGTGAATTTGTTAGACAAACAGTCTGCCTGGTGGGCGGTACGTTAGTGGAATAGGCGGGCAGAGAGGCAGACAGGTGTGCAGGTGAGACGTTACTGTAGGCAGACAGGCACAAACTCACAGGATGTGGAAGGCACACAGGACGGGCCTTTATCTGATGGCCGTTGCTGGTCAATGACATTAGAGCACAGTTAAGCAGAGAGCAGTTAATTCTCTGGATTAACATCATCGCTGGTTTCTCAGACCACTAAACCAATTTGCTTTTTCCATTTGGTGAATTTCATTACACAGAATATCAAGATCCAAGGTTGTTTTCCATAACAGCACATTAAGGCTGTGTGAGTGTGTGAATCAGATCAGGTCAGATCACATTAGTTTTGACTGATCCAGGCTGTCTTTTTACTCTTTACCTGCTCTTACATAGATTAAACTAACTCACTCTGTAACCATATACCTACAAACCTCTGCACAGGGCCACCTGTAATACTGACCTTTATAGTTACCTGCAGTGCTTAAATACAAAAAAGATCGTTCATCCAAAAATCAGTCAAATTTGGTTAAAAATTGTTTTGAAAACACCTTAAAGTGTCTGATACTTGTAGACACCCACAATGCACTCTGAGCAGACAAAACAAAGCAGACACAGACACAGTTGGCTCTGTAGCTCACCTATAGACCCTGCTGACATGTGAGGCCACCTGCTGGCGTTGGGCTGAGCCATCTCTCTGATCACTTTGCTCCACCCGGACACGATGAGTTTATACTGACTTTGTTGTGGAGGAACATTTTAACATTTTTAGGTGTAGGCTGCACATCCGATCATGCTATCCTCCCTGGACTCTGGTTTTTACTGTATTTTTCTTAGCTGCCATCTCTCGCTCTGTTTTTCTTTCTCCTCCTTTGCTCTCTCTGTAACAACACACACACACACACACACACACACACACACACACACACACACACACACACACACACACACACACACACACACACACACACACACAGCAGTCATAATAGCAGGGTTAGAGTGCAGGGCCGACCACTGGACAGTGTTTGTACAGAATGCTAGCATATGTCGAACCTGGCTTATTGAACTTAGACCGCAGCCTGAAACAGCCCGCTGCTCCGCTCACAGAGCTGCACACAATTGCTCCGGGCCCACAGCAGAAACACACACTCTCATGCACACACACAGACATATGCAGTGTGTATATATGCATACATATGCAAAGACACACACACACACACACACTCTGACAGGGGTTACTCGGTCCGTTTTCAAAAAATTACCTCATTGAGCCATTAGGAGGCTGCAGGCAGAATGAAAAGCAGACAGAAGGGGGGGGGGGGGGGATGTCACATGAGAGAGTTGGTGTGACGCATATTCATTTTCATGTAAGCTGATAGGCTGGCTGATGATCAGCTTTCATCTTATATACGCTAATGACCCTAGCAAACGTACTTAACACACGTTACACATGATCACACAAGCTGCAGACGGTACCTCTCAGCGTGTGTGTGTGTGTGTGTGTGTGTGTGTGTGTGTGTGTGTGTGTGTGTGTGTGTGTGTGTGTGTGTGTGTGTGTGAGACACACAGAGTGTGTGGGTACTGGTCGGTATTTTATTCAGGACATGCTGGTCTTATAGGGCATGTCGGGCAGTAATGTTTTACTTAAACAAGTAATAACGACTATGTATGTTACGTCGATATATTTATATATAACGTTTATATCGATACAGGATCAAGTTGCGTTACATGACGCATACCAGCGTGCATCTCTCTTCTCTCATGCACCTGTCCAGAGATGTAACTCCACGTCACAGTGACGCAGACCTCCTGTCTGTCTCTGTAAGCTGAAACCATTTCCCTCAGATAAGAAACAGTAAATTGTGAAGACAATAAAGCCTCCACTAAAATAGCATTTTAAGTCTTGTGTGTGATTTATCCTGGCTTCATATGAGCAGAGGAAATCTCTGCTAGCTGCTAGGCTAATTTATACAATGTAAAATGCCATAGGCTTGTGCTAATAACATTAGCATGTTGTATTTGTTTGGAAAACGTGTTTAGTATAATACAGTTGTTTTGTCAGTGAACCTTGTGAGCTGTAATGGAGCTGAATTTTGTAACATTACCTTTGTTAAATGTTGCTGTTGTCCCTGGTTTCATATGAGTAGAGGAAAAGTCTCCTAGCTGCTAGGCTAATTTATACAATGTAAAATGCCATAGGCTTGTGCTAATAATGTTAGCATGTTGTATTTGTGGGGAAAATGTGTCCAGATAAAGACAAGTGTTTGTCTGTGAATGCTGCGAGTTATAGTGAAGCTGATTTGTGTTTTGGAGGTGTAACTGCAGAGTGACACACACACACCACTGCACAAGTATAAATCCCGCTTTACCCAGTCAGAGTAAGGCGCAGCAGAGCGAGTCATTCCTTTGCTTTTCCAGGAAATGCAAATTTGCGTTCCTGACAGGTCCTGATATTTAGCATGCTAAATGTCTTGGGAGCATCTGCGATGCATCAGTGAGCCTCTCAGCTCGCATCTCTAATCAGTCCACACATTTCAGTTCACACAGTTCACCACGCTGATTTGCCAGTGCTGAGTCAGCGCTGATTTGCCTCTGAACTTTGGTCGGGGAGCTCCAGAAAATGTTGGCAAGTCGAAAAATCGGGGCTAAGGTCCTGTGATGTCAACAAAGCATCAGGGGAATTTGATGGAGGGTCTGAAAATGTGGGAGATATCATCTGTTTCTCTTAAAACCTGGTGTCTGCATCACCCACAGTGCAACCCAACCGCCGACAGTTTAGTCGGAGATTCGGGTGTGTTATGCTAGCAGTGGCTAACAGAGGCCAGATTTCTTATTTTTTAACTGATCTTCAGTGTTTGTCAGCACGTTTTTCAATAACTAATAAGACTTTTGGGTAATTTTTCACGTAACCTTCCCCACTCTGATTATGAGCAGCTGTGTCAGTGATCTGAGGCGCTCTGAGGCTCCAGCCCAGGCTCTATTAGAGACAGTGTCGAGGCTCCACACTGCACATAAACCAGTTTCCATGTCTTCTCCATGTTTACAGCCTTTGCATGAGGTCCGGTTGTGTTTTTATCGCATGAGTATGAGACTTCCTCCTTCTTGTTCCTCTTTAGCCCAAATTTATGGGAAGACAACACTGTGTTATCCACTGAGGGAGGATGATGTCCAGATGATGGTCTTGTTAAAGCACTTTAGGGACGCCTCATCCGGTACTATACAGTGTCTATAAGGCCCTTATATGATCCTTAAGGGATACTCAGCCCCAGTGTGGGTGAAATTAGCCCCAGATAATCATCTCCTTCTGGGCTACAGCCACTCTGAGCACCAGGCCTGTTTTACACCCCATTTACCAAGAAGAGAGGGAACGCCTTGCCTCAGTGACCCTTTTGCTCTGAATCTATAAAGCTGGTGGGATGGACGGCGAGAAGAGCGTTTCCTCCGCCATCTCTCAAAGCAACACCTAAAATTAGGCATACGTAAATAAAGCCGGGAAGAGAACGCAGCTGGAGTCGACCGGTAATGTCTTTTACGCTTAACAGTACCCGTAAGACAAAACGGAGTGACTGGAAAAAGTGGCGTCCTTCTGCAGAATGATAGATCGCAAAGGCCCTCGCACCCCCTCCCCCGGCTCACTTTCTCCATTCTGTCTGGTTCCCTTTCTCCTCAATCCATCTCTCTCCCTCCTCGCCATCTCCCACACTCCCCTGCTCCTCTCCGCCCGTCGTCATTGTGTCTTAAATCTTTCTTTCCGCCTGATTTTGTCTGAAAGGTGATAGAGGAGGTTCTCGCTATAGATGAAAAGCGGCTCTCTATAGATGAAAGGAGCTGTGTAGAATCAACACATTAGACAACCTTGCTGCTACACTCCCCCTTAAAGTAACAGAATGATGCAACACACTCTGTCTCACACACACATATGTACCATTTAAAGAGAGAGAAAGAGCATTAAGATATCTTGCCCGTGGGAGGAGAGGTACGCCAACAAGTGAGGAGATGAATAGTGTTAATGCCTGTTAAACCACATATGTTAGAATCAGATGGGAATAAGCTTGTTCTTTCCTCCCTCAAAGCCTAATATGAAATATATCTTCCCTCACATTCAGACGTGTGTTTTTAAGACTGATTTGTGTGTGTGTGTGCGCAGACATCGTCCGAGCTGTGATGATAACAGAAAGATCCGAGCGCGAGTCCACCACAAGAGCAGCAAGCATGCATACCGTACATACATGCAAATACACACTCGCACACACAACTCGCTGTGGTGTCCTGAGCCTGTGTGGCCCAGCGCTGGGATGTGGAGTGAAGCAGGAAATGTGTGAGCCATGAAGGCATGTGTTTATGCTGGCTGCAGTCGCCCATCACCAGCCAGAGGGAAAACAGACACCAGCACCGCTTCATTTGCTCTCCATCGCTCTCCTTTCTCCTCCAAACCCTCAACGTGATCTTTTCTCACCTCGGCCGCTCCAAGATTTCTTCCCTCGCGCCGCTTTTCCTCTCCGCTTCGCTCCTTTTTTCCCCTCCGCGTTGTTTTTCTTTTACTTTTCACCTCTGAAACGTAAGCTACAACTCACAGAAATAAACGAGCTATAAGAAAAGATAACTCCCACGGTAACACAGAGCCTGTCTGTAGTGTATTTAAAGATCAACGTTAGGCCGCAAGAAAGATCAGATCCAGAAACTAAAAGCACTCCACGGCAGCAGAAGTAATCCCGGCGGGGACTTTCTATTGGCTAATAAAGATAAGATGTTTAGATAATGACACTTATAAATAAAAGACATTTAAAGACAAATGGTGCTGCAGCAAGGCAGCGTTAATAAAATGAAAATTTCATAACCCTAAATAAATACAGGCAGACTTGCAGAGCTTGGCTGTGTTGCTGTGTGCGGTTGGCCGGAGCCCTGAATCAACAGTTTGCTCTCATCAAGGCAATTTTTCCTCAAGGTTTGGACAATAAAGCTTTTGGACAATAAAACGTCCCGTCACACAGTTGAATGGCTTTCAGTATTTCTCTGTTTGTTAGACAGCTACATTAGCTTAATCATTGCCTGATGTTTCCTATGCTCTATATGTGTGTGTGTGCATGCGCATGTGTGTGTACAGTGCAGTGACCCGGCAGCAGTGATAGATTAAGATCTGCCCTCTGGTGAGGATAGGTGTTGGAGAACGGTGCAGCAGGCGTCTGATCGTAGCCGAGGCTGCAACCAGAGTTTTGACTTTACGATGAGGGTTATCAGCAGGGGGTCGTCAGAGTTACATACTTTGCCTTTTGCACCAAAGTGTCTTTGAAGAAAGTGAAGATTCCTCTCTAACCTACTTGGAAAGTAAAAGCAGGTCAAGACAGAAGCTGATACGGCCCTCTAACCGACAACCTCCAACTGCCATCTGCCCAATTAAATATCTAGGGGCTCCCTGTGCCATTTTTCTTTTGGCTAAAGCTGCTTTCACACTGCTGCACTTGAATTGCCCCGTGAGCCACCTACCTGCGAGAGGGTTCCCCCAAAAAGCAAAGCTACCATAACAACTCATCCTCACTCCGACCTCGTCATATGTCCACATTTGGTCACGGACTTTCCATGTCCAGGTACGACGTCCAAGGTACCCTGGGTGTGTTGGTTGTTGACATTCTAGGACGCCGTGTCAACTTCAGCCTGTTACATGCATTATCTACTTTCAAAATACACATCCATTTTCACAGGAAATGTACAGTTTGCATACAGTCTCCTTCCAAATAAAAGCACCATGTTGGTACACCACCACTGATTTACTTTTTTTCCCTTCAACAACACACACATGATGTTGGGTTTAGGAAAAAAGAACAGAGTTTGGCTTTACAATCGTAAGGGAAGTGAACATTGGCTTTTCAGGTGATAGTCAGTGGTCGTTGGACCCATCCACCACCCCTCCCACCTGCCCTACTTGGACTTACATCACCTAACTTTCCTTGTTGACCCCACGTGTTTCCCCCTGTTGCCGCTGGGCACCATTATACTAAAGAAATCACTGAAACTACTAAAGATTTCTTACGTTACATATTTGGACAATTTACCAGTCATCTGGAGTTTAGTAGAAGTTTTATCCTAAGCCCAGTTTTTCTTCTAGTTGCTTGCTAGTTCTTGATCTCCAGGTATTAGGACACCAACACTATCAGCTCCTCCATCTTGTCTTCTTTCTGTTTCCATGATTCCTGCTAATTGATAGGCTAAAGCCAAGTGGCAACCACCAGAAGTTCAACATAGTGAACTTAGTGAGGCTGGGGTGGCAGCCGCTTCATATCCCTGTTCAAAACTACTTCCCCTTTGCTGTCTTCCCCTCACTGAGATGACTGGAGGCGTCAAGTTACCATACAGTGGTGTGAAAGCAGCTGAACGGGTCTTTGGCATAAAAACATTTAAGACTGGTGCTTTAAGACATTCAAGAGAATATGATGCGTTCACTGTTTCCACAAGAGCATAAACACCTGTTTAAGAATTACGCCTTAATCTGAGTGAATTTGAAGTTTAAATATGATACCAATAAAAAAATTAATAAATCAATTGTGAATAAATTAAACTTTCTGTTCATCTTGCCAATTTACAGTGAGGTTTGAGAGGTTTTTTATATTCATGATTTTATTGGCATGTTTTGGCACGGCAGCTCTTACAGTTAAGTAGACAGCTGCCTCCGGGTTTTTGTGCTGGTTGCAGTCCAGGATCATCCCCCATTACACCCAGCAGTGTAACATCACCTGCTGTAGGATCCCATCTCATCTGCTTTAACGCATCACGTCAAATTCATGGACTGCTTTGTCTTTTTAAAGACTGTTTTCAGCATTTATGTTTATGTCAAAGCATTCACTCCTTAATACTGTCGCGATACATGCAGTTGGCAGCTATATTCAATATGTTCGAATTGTCTTGGGCAGTAGAGAGAGATGACAGAAAAGGATGGAGACAGAGGAGAGGTCCTCAGGCCGGAGGCGAATCAGGGACATAGCTGTTAGTGTTCGGCATATAGAAGGTGGGATGGGCAGTTTTCTGGACAAGTAAAATAAAACAACAGAATTTGAAAGCAACCCCCCAGTGCTGGGTAACACAGCAGGCTGGTGGCAGGCAACAGTGGCAGGTCTAACCTGTGTAACAGCAGCAACAGAAAGTTTGCTGATCCAGTGTGGAGTCATGGCTGGCCAGACCTCCAGAGCTGGGGTTTGCTGTGATTGGATTCGGGTTGCTTTAACTGCTGACTGGGGTCGGTCTCCAGAGCTGCTGCCTACTTTTCTCCCAGTGAGGTGGTCTGTGGTGGCGAGGAGTGAGGCAGAGGACACACCGTGATTTGAGGCTCTTGCTAATGTTAGCCACATAAACTTGAACTTAAAGCTGCAGCAGTGAGTCGTTAGCTTCAGTTCGCAGAAGGCTAAACTATTAGCAACATTTTCTCTCCACTTGGCTGATATTGACATGTTTTGTTTTGATTATTGCTAGACTCTGTCCGTCTTCCTTTTTGGGGTTGCTCTGCAGTTGCTGCAAATGCTGGAATAGCAACTTTCTCTGCAGCATTTTCCGCTATTGAATCAGGCTTTCACCATCTGCATTTGAAAGACAACCAATATGAAAAGTCCTCTCTCTGAAATCACCTGTGAATCGCCAAAGTCTCCCGTCACGGGTTAGATTTTCTAAAGTGTGAAAAGAGAGCCAAGAGGAAGCGTAAAAGTCTAGTTTTCTTTCAGACCACTTTAATTACAATATGCTCAAAGTTTATTATGGGAAATTTGCCCCTGATGACAAAATAAAACTGCTTGTCCCAGCTTTAATCCTGAGCAAAAATACCCTCTGTTTTAAATTAACGCCTATATCTAAACATAAAAACGAAACATACGTCTCACTCTTGAGCAATGCTTTGTGTCAGGGCTGTAATTTTAGTTCCTTGCTGTATTACAAGTGTCAGTGGGATTTTAAACGAGGTTTGCCTACTTCTAGAACAGGAAGCTCCAGTTTCACTTCTCTATATGGCAATTTTAGGGACGACGATTAAGGCGCTGATCACTTCTCACACATACTAACGTCCTCATGAACAATATTCATCAGGCTGAAATGAGCGATTTACGACACGCTGCTGCATTTAAGAGACTTTTGTGAATCCCACTTGGAACGCTGAGACGAGGAAGCCTCTGAGAAAGAACGTAAATGGCAGACTGTGGTGTGGTATATGAGGTGTGTGAGAGGAGGAGTGATGTAATGACCATGATAGTGATATTAATGAGTTGTGGATGAGACAGGAAGTTAACACACAGTTGAACCTCTCTGCTATTCTGTCTCTGTCTCTTCTGTCTCTCCTCCTCACGCCACACACTGTTCTTCTCACTAACAGCAGCACCTTTTGCTCTGCTGGGCGCCTGAGAGAGGACATAAATGTAACATAGGAGAAAAGCAGCAAAGAGCCGGAGGCGAGGGAACGACGTTATTATATTTTTATTCCGTCTTTTTAATGAAACAAGTGTGCAAGGTCCTGGCAGTACAAAGCTCTCTGAATATGTTGGGGGACAGGAAAGGGGGCGTAAAAGTCTTGTTAGAAGACGTTAACCGAGAAGTTTGATGGTCTCCTTAGTAGAAAGGAGGACTGTCAACATGCTGCACAATTACTCTTTGACAAATCCCACCAGTCTCTTTCAGTCTGAGCAATCTGCCAATTTGGATCAAACATCCAAAACCTCTTTTTTTTGTGTCTCTTGTGGGTATTACAGTTTGAAAATGTGCTTTTAAAAAAACCTACAGTGCAGAAAAACAGTCTCTAATCCTGCGCCTACCTGCTCTACCTCTCTGCCCCCCCCACCCATCTGTTTGATATCATCATTCATTGCAAGCTGCTGATAGTGATGGAAAACTGGTCAACACAGCAATACAGATAGAGATACGGGATCATCGGCGGCTCTGCGGGTCAACTCCAGAGTCCAACCGTGGTCAATGTCAGTGGGATCTGTGAGGCTAAGTCCCAGTGAGCGTGTGGATCCTGGTGATTGAGTGATTGAGCGCTTAGTGTTTGAGCCTGTGGACAGCCCAAACAAGTTAATCCCCACCCCCACCATCATCACCACATCCCCTCACTAACTCCAGATCTACAGCGAGAGGAGCGGACGCAAATGTAGTGGACAGGGTTTTAACTGGGGCTCGTCAAAAAAAAAAAAAAAAAAGCTCCTTAATGATTTAATCAGTGGAGATATTCATTTGCTGTAATACGAGGGTGCCCGCTCAGCCCTGTACACTGTGTACAGAGCACCGAGAGGCCAGTGAGGCCAGGCTGATGTGAACGGGAGAGTTTGTGATTATGGAGCTGGATTAAAGAGACGAGGTTGTGCTTTTTTGATTGGGGACAGAATCAGAGCCGGAGGTCAGGCTATCTGGTCGGGAATTAGATGATCCTTTATGGAAAGAGGAGATCCACTCAGAGTCGCAGGCATGCAACCGAAAATACCACCGCTGCCTTTTCACACAGACCAGATTGTGTCCTCAGATGGGACCTGCTGGATCCAAAAACATCATCTAATAATGGGGAACATTCTACTTTTTACTTTCCCCTTTACATTTTAATTTCCCTCAAAACACACCTCTTCAAAACTGCTGACAAACTCTTTAAAAAATGGTGTTCTTCTCCATCTCTGCATTGTTTCCCTTCTGTTTTTTATTGTTATTCTTTGTAAAGCATCTTTTAGTATTAGTTAGCATTATATATATACAGTGTATATATATATATATATATCTATATAATGTATCATTATTATTACTGCACAATCAATAGCTTTACTTCAAGCATTTAAGTACATTATTAGAGTATTTTTAGGGTCTGAGTACGTCTTCCACTTCTTCTGTCTCATCCTCGTGACATGATATCTCAAGAACGCCTGAAGGGAATTTCTTCTTGGCAGAACTGTTTGGATATCAGTGGTCAAAGGTCAAGGCCACTGTGACCTTGCATCCATCTCATTCTCGTGAAGGCAAAATTTCAAGAACAGCTCAAGGGAATTTCTTAGAATTTGGCAAATATTTACTTGGACTCGTCGTCCGGCTGATTAGATTTCAATGGTCAAAGGTCATGGTCACTGTGACCTTGCATCTGTCTCATTCTTGTGAACACCATATCTTAAGAACGCCTTGAGGGGATGTCTTCGAATTCGACACAAACGTTCACTTGGATATAAGAATAAACTGATCAGAATTTTGTAATCAAAGCTAAAGTGCAACATTACCTCACAAAACATGAATTTAGTCCATGTCTCAAGAGCTCACACAGTAATTATGACAAAACGTCACACAAATGTCTAACAGGATAACATAATGAAGTGATGACATTTTATATCCCAAAGGTCAAAGGTCAGCTTGACTGTGACATCATCATGTTTTAACGTCATATCTCAGGAACAGAAGGGGAGACATTTGGTCAGATACTGAATTGGTGACTCTAATCTTGAAACTGTGCTGACTGTATAGATCTTCTGTGTGTGAAGCGTCCATGTTTTCACTGGCATGGATTTTTTAACTTCTTCTCGAGATATTTACCAAAATGTTGCTATTTTAAACTGTATTTTAGAAATTTGTTATACAACTTTTGAAAGGCATTAAAAAAAAAGAAAAAGAAAAAACAGTACTGGTACCCAAACTCAGTATGGCCCCGGGACTCAAAACCCTCAAACACTACCCGTCCCCATCCCTCAGTGCAGCTCTGTCAGTGCAGAAACAAGTGTGGCTCATTGTCCCTTGGCTTAATGCACATATGCATGGTCAGGAATGGGTCATGTAGCTGGTGAACAATCCATCTGAGTTGGTGTGTAGGTCGTCTTTATGCTTGGCTGTGTTTCAGCTGTAGCTACAGGTTGTCTTAAAGGTGCTCACGTCTCAGCACACCTACTGATTGTTACCGTGCGGACTCTGGCTCTAAATGATGTTGTTAGCGCAAGATGGCAGCGCCTGTATCCGGGATACTTTAGAGACGCGTCGTTCATCTTAATATACAGTCAATGACAGTAGTTCCCAACTGGTCCAGCCACAGGGTCCACATTTTTCCTTAGTCATGAACTTTCTGTGTTCACATATGACGTCCAAGGTACCCTGGGTGTGTTGGTTGTTGACGTTCTGGGACAGTTTGCATACAGTCTCTTTCAAAATAAAAGCACTACATCGCTACAACACCACAAATTAAATTTTTTTTTTCCTTCCACAACAAATGCATAAGTGGTTGGGCTTAGGAAAAAAGAACACGGTTTGGCTTTATGATCATATGGGAGGCAAACACTGGCCTCCTGGGTGAAAGTCAGAGGTTGTTTTGACCCTCCACCACCTCTCCTACCCGCCCTACTCGAACTTCCACTGCCTTAAGTTTCATTGTTGTCCCACCACTTTTCCCCCTGATGCCACCAGATGTGGTATTGTTTAGCAGCGACCGGCCACTTGTCATGCCGACATAAAAGGACAGGTTTTTTTGGTCGGTATCTGACACCAGAAGTCACTGACCAAGTGCTGAATTTCAACAACTTTGGAGTGAGTCCGAATTGGCGTCATATTTGTGTTTGGTCATGTCGTCAAGCTTGTTAGCTGCCCTTTTCAAGCAGGTGTCCATTAGTCGCTCACTCTACAGCAGGAAACAGCACTTCAGAGTAAAAGCTCTGTGCTGGAAATTCACCGCACTTAAAACATAAAGTGTGTTTTTTACAAACTTGACATGTTTGCAAGATAGTTCAGGTTCTTACCGTCCGGAGACAGAGAGAGAAAGCACTTGGACTTGGTCAAGACCAGAGACCAAAGTCCAAGTGAAAACACCCTCGAGACTTAGATGAGTCAGAGATAACCAGCAGAAGACTTGAGATAGAGACGGTCTGGAGTACTACAGTCCTGGCTCAGTGCCTGTGAGGATGTCTCCTGCAGCTGGGTGACCAGCACAGACTGTTGGCTGTGTACGCAGCACATTAAGGAAGTTTAAAAGTAGAACCCATGTGGAAAACCTCTCAGGCTGTGATCATGAAATTGCCACCTGTGTTTCTTCACTGACGTTGATCTTGGCTCCTCTGCCCTCGTTGAGAACTGTGCTGACTTAACATTTTGATTGGAATAATCAGGGCCTTCCTCTGAGCACAGAGCTGCTCTGAGCTCTTGTTCAATGTTACTGTTCCCACTCTGTGGTTCCTCTTTGACTCGGCTTCGCTAAATGAAGGAGACAGAGAACCTGGGAAAAAACCTCGGCAACATGCTTCCTGTAGGTTAAAGGATGGGGAAGAGGTGAAAGAGGAGAAGGAAAGAAGAGAGGAAAAAGGAGGAGGAGAAGAAAGATGGGGAGAAGTGAAATGGAAAGATCCAACTCCTCAGATCGCACCAATTACAGGAACATTCAGGAGCCAGTTTCTGCAGAAAGCATTAGTGGCCGTTCCTTCTCTTTCCCTCGCTCGCAGTGTCCTTTGCTCTCCATCTCTCCTCCCTTTTTTTTTTTCCATTTCATCTTACGATCCCAGTGGGGTTACTATTGGTGAGGTACTTCCTGCTGTAAGTTTTCCTTCAGTGTGCGAGTGCTCTCTCACACAACACCTGGGGAGCTGTGAACAACACTGGAGCGTTGGAGGAGCCTGATGGAGGGGCAGTGAGCCCAGCACGCTGCGAGACAATTAGGTTTTATTTCTTGACCAAACATTCACCAAGCCCCGCCCCCTTTTATTATTGTTAGGCACGTATAGAGAGGCGAAGTTCATCCCCTTCGTGTCCGCCAGTGAGATGTTAGTTTGTAAAATTGTGTACAGTAGTGTACAAGATCGTCATGTAAAAGATCGTCTTGATTAAAAAAAAGTGGTACTTATTATTGCTGCTTTGTTTTTATGTTGAACTATTTAGCCTTTTTTTTATTTTTATGTGCTTGCATAGGTATTGTTTTTGTAAGTTTATTTATTTCAATTAATTTGGTTACTTCTTCCTGCCTATATTTTAAAAATATTTGTTTTATGACTATTCATTCAGAGATGCTGTTAGTGGTATAATAAAAATAATACAATAAAATAAAATTTAAAAAAAATAAGCCTACAAGGATACTTCAACCCTTGAGAAAACTATTATTGGTAACGACAGCTAACGCTAGCTGTATGAGCTGATTGAAAACACTGTCGCCGGTGGACTTTTTATTGTTTCAAACTGAGTTGTATTAAACACCAAAGTCTTGTAAAAGGGCTCTTAAATTTGAACGATGGCTGTGCGCATGATATAATACTAAAAGGATAAAGCTACATGTTCCAGGCAAAAAGTCATGTACTAACTGACGTCCCTTTGTCTCAGGTAGCTTCCTCAAGTCAAATAAGGAGCAGAACAAAGCAGAGCTGCGAACGTTAGCCATCCAGGAGAGACTATCCCACGGTTTAACAAAACCTGTAACCACACAAAAAACTTATTGTTATGCTTCTTGAATGTAATTTTTGGCTTTTGCTGTAAGTTTTAAAATAGTCAGCCAGAAATGCTTAAAATTGCTGGTTGCGTTGCAGCAGACGTTGATGCTTAACTGACAGTTTGCTCTTGAATTTGTTTTTTTAAGTATAAAAAAAGACAGCACTCACCAAACTCAACATACAGACTTATTGGAGCCCTGTGAACTCCACTTTGGGAACCAGATGGTCCAAATATTCTAGTTTTTACATATTTTTAGTGCTACACCTGTTCGTCTCTGTAACAGTGATTTATATTCAGGAAAACGTTCAGAAAAAATCATTCAGCGAGAATCCATACGCTTTGTTATGCGTCTGTGTGTCTTTACATTTGGGGACTTGGAAACTCTCCTGGCTCCAATGAATGGATCTTTGGCTCCGTCTTGTTTGGCTGTCTGTTCGCTCTCTCTCATGGGATGAATCGTTTCAGCCAAAATCATCTTCCCCCGCTGAGATTTCACTTGACTTAAATGCATTTGGGAAAAGAAGAAAAAAAAAACACATTTTGCCTAAACGCCAGCTTTTGCTTGTTAGTGACATTCCATCTCCAGAAAAGATTGCATTACATTTAGTTTCTGAATCCCACATCACAGCCGTTCATTTTGCAGATTGTTCCAAATGTTCTTGAGATCTTTTGACCCCTGACTTGAGGGATGATGGCTGTCGCAGATGTAGGACTGTGTCTCCATAGCTCATAAACGCCCCACAGGGATGAGCGGAGACGACAGAGAGAGACCAGAGCGCAGTGGGGTTCTCTGATCACCATCACTGGGCCTTGAAGACGGCACCAGACCCTCTGCCTGACCAGCAGAACGCAGACAGAGAAGACTGACGTGTTGGTGATATCTCTTGACTCGTGACCTGATCGTGCTGGTTCAGCAGGTTCGCACATCTGGGAATACCATATCTGTGCAGGCCACCGAAGTGGTGCTCAACTCTAATGACTAATCTTTCACTTGGGAGATGTGTTAACACAAGACAGGGAACATTACTGTAGACATCTGATCTCACTGGAGATGACAGAAACTTTTTTCTCTGCTCATGATGTCTGCTGTGTTCAACACCCAGACAGAGGCAATGCCATCACCAGGATAATGTTGGCATTGCACGTTTCTGCAAACCAGGGATGACGATGAAACGTGGACAGGTTAAGGCACACTTGGTTATGTCAGGAAAAGAGCATGTTTTGGCTTTAAATACTAGGTGTCGGGGAGAAAATTGATACAGCATAGTATTGCGATATTTACATTTGATTTTTGTGGTGCTGACCCGACAGGAAATGCAGTGATGTTACTGTAACAAAACAACCAATTTTCATGTAGGTATCCCAGCAGGAAATGCAGTGATATCTTGGTAAGAAAACAACCAGTTTTTGTGGCGCTGACCTCACAGGAAACACAGTGAAGCCCCTGGTTGTGGCATTATCCCGCCAGAAAGCACAGCGATGTCATAGTAAAAAGCAGCTGCTTTTGGTGGCACTATCCCGGCAGGAAAACCACCGTTTTTGTGGCACTGACCTGACAGGAAATGCAGTGGTGTTATGTAAAAAAAACAGCCCCTGGTTGTGGCATTAGCCCTGCAAGAAACGTAGCACTGTCTCTGTAAAAACACAACCACTTCTTGTACAGGAAACGCTGCGATGTCTCGCTAACAAACAACCGCTCTTTATGGAAATGACCCGGCGGGAAACGCAGCGATGTCTCGCTATAAAACAACCAGTGTTGTTGGTCGTTGGTCTCAGACAGTGGTCTGTAGCTTGGCAGACGTCTCGCTGAGGTGTCAGCTCATGATACATCAGAGACTTTGACAGGATGTGTATGAAAAGTACAAATGATATTTGTGGTTTGCAGAAATGTACAGTGCCAACATTTCCTCTGGGACTGGGCTGATAGAGGGCGACTCCAGCCGTCAGTGTTTCCTGCAGGAGAGACCAAAAGGATCACCCAACAGACAGCAGCTCAGCTTGTGTTTACAACAAGAGCAGGCAGCTACAGATCTCTTTGCTCCTCTCTTTGTCCGCACTGCTCGGTTTTTATTTTTTCACTCCGGCATTTTTGTGTAGGTGTGGCGAGCAGCCCACATCTGCAGCGGAATTTGAAACTTAAGCAAAATATACAGGTCCTTTCATCAAGCCCTGCCACGGTGAGGAGCGAGAGGAGGGAAAGAGACAGGGAGATGACCATTAGTCTGTTCTTCTCCGCTCTAATTTCACTGCAAGATAAGTGAAATCACATGTTGGCAGCAGCGCTGGTGGAAAAGACGGAGTCAAAGAAGAAGAATAAAAGAGGGGCGAGTTTCAGGATGCACAAGATGATGAGGAACAGAACGGGGCCGATCTGATAAGAAATTAATTTGGTCATAATAACACAGAGAGGGATACTGTTAAGACTTTATTAGCATTTGTTCACATTTCAGTCAAATCTGAAGCTTGAAACCTGCCTGGGCCTGTGTGTTGTAGCTTAAATAGTACACTTTATTTACATTTACTTAATCTGGAAACATGGACAGTGGAGTCAGGTGAATGTTGAGGGCCTCCATTTTGTAGCCTCAATATTAACCTGTTAGCAGTGGATTTACATCCAGCAGTTACAAATCAACATTATCGTTCATTTGTGGTTTGAGTTGTGTTTGGCGTCGTGTCTCATACCCTTGCCTGGTGACATTTTATGCAACTGAATGCTTTCATTCACATGATGGGTATCAAGTGAAGTACTCTGTTGGTACCAGAAACACTTTAAAGGTAGTGTTATTGTAATTTTTTGAACAATACCCCAGCCCTAGAAAGGAAGGAAGCCAGTTGAGGGTTGTGAGACCAGTAGTTTGGAGTAGGTACGAACACTTAGATGTGATTGAAGGACCCATCGCACTGTGTTCTACTCAAGTAAACTCCTCAGCCATCCCAGGAGATTCAGAGCAGTCACAACTTTTCCATGATCAGCTTTCATAACTGATCACTGATCCATCGCAGTCTGTCTGTTGTCAGCTCGTCCCGTGGCACCTGACACAAACCTCCACTGATCCCCTGACTTCTACGCCACAGCAACACAACCCAGCGGCTCAGTTTACCTGACATCCCCAGCCATTACACAGCAAGTGCACATTTCAGTCTCTCCTCCTTTCGCAGTGCCTTTGTCGACCGGCCTCCTCTTGGACGGCGGCCAATGACACAGACAGTGTGAGTGATCTACGTGAGCGGCATTTAGCCACCCCTCCTTCAACCCCTCGTCTTGTCTCACTCTCTCTATCCTTCCTTGAGTCTGTGCTGCCGACGGGTCCTCTAATCCATGGCGAGGCATAATCCAGTCCCTGGTGCCACTGGTAATGCGGGCTTGATTTCATTATGATGTTTAATGGGCATAGCAACAGACTGGGTTACACGGCTGTGAGGCTGTGTGGGTCCCGCTCCCAGAGGTATTCTGTTGAGTCTGTACTAACAGCTCTCTGTGGACTTGAACTCAGCACTTACGTCACAGTTTTAGCCGTCGACGTGGCTCTAATAATGGCAGCATTGGTCAGTCCACCACTGAAGTAGGGACAGGGATCGAGAACCATTTCCAGTCAGGAACGGGTTCCAGTTGTCTGATCCACTTTCCAAGCTTTAAAATCAAATCAAATCAAATTTATTCATAAAGCCAGTTTAAAAACAACCAAAGTCGACCAAAGTGCTGCAATAAAATAAAATAAGTTAAACAACGTAACGTGGTAACAGCAAAACATAAGAGAAACAACATAACAAACCCAAACACATGCACAGAATAGTGAGATCTGAAAATAAGACATGAAAGATAAAACAGAAACCTCAAGGACAATTCAAGGCCTTAAAAAACATGAAGGACTTCAGCTTAGATTAAACATGTCTACAAAGGGAGAGCACCTCATTGAAAAGGGTCAACTGTTCCAAAGCTTTGGGGCGACCACTGCAAACGCACGTATGCTCCTCTCTCTCGGTCTTGACTTTTTTGGATCTGAATTTGACCAATCGAATTTGCGCAACCTGAATCAATAAGCTTATTGGATAAAGAACTGGATTGATAAGCAGAAACAATGATGGCATCCCTGTCCCTACGCTTTATTATACACTAAAATATCTCAACTACTACTGGATAGATTGCCCTGAAATTTCATACAGACGTTAATGGTCCTCACAGGAAGAACCCTAATGATACCAGACATCTGCTGACTTGTCCTCTACTGAGATAAGTTTGAGATGGATGGATCGCCATATAAATTTGATACCGAAATTCGTGTTCCTTTCAGGATGAATTGTTATCACTTTGGTTATCCCTACATTTTGCATTTAGAGCCACCGTCAGGTTTACATTTTAATTCGTCCAGTACTTTTGTTTTTTACTGAACTACCTGCTTAACAATAATTAGCATTATCACAAAGTGCAGTTGAGGCATTTAAAGACATTTAAAGATGTTTAAAAGACTCAATGACCCTCTCACATCTAAAGACAGAGAAAGAGTGGGGATTTTGCAGGGTCAATATTTGCAAGAGTAAAACTACTCCTACTTCTGGTGGAAAATATTACGCCAAACTCCCTTTAAGAAATATGAGACGTTAACAATTCCTTATGTATCCACACAAAAAAATAACTCTAGAAACACAAGATGAAAGTGTTCTTGTTGATTCAGCATCAAAATAATCTATAAAGAAATTCTATCTTTGTACAAATTTGACATTTTGGATTTTGTCGCCTCGACTTGCTACCAGCCTCTGATGGTTAGCCGTGCTATTGTAGTGTGAGGAGACTTTGGTAATGAGAGGCTAACTTTATAAGATTTCTCACTGAAATAAGTGCAGGTTTGTGGATCAGATACACGTCGAATTGACTCATGTTCACTCCACAGCTCCACCAGATTCTCCTCCGTTTCCACAGAGCAACAGAACCAAGACTTGTTTTCATTCTTGCACCTCCTCAGAGTTCCCTCCATGTTCACCATCTGCCAGGTTTGCTGCTTCCTGTTTGGATATTTACAGCGTTCTTGTCACCAGTTGCAAAGCAAAGACTAAGAACTTAGTTTAATATTAAACACAAGAAGAAGCCTGAACCAGGACTGCTCAACCTGAGTTTTACGGCGACCCTAAGCTGCTCCTGTGTCAAAGATAAAAGCAGCACTTTTTGCAGCTGGAGATGTTGAAAGCTTTAAATTTTGCGTTGGCAGATTTAAAGGAGATGTTTAACATTTGCTCTCACAGTGGAGCACCTCAGACGCTGTTTGCCTCCAGGCGTCGCACGCTCCCTTTTCACAGAAACTCCTCATGTGAGTGACTCTAAAGCCTGTTTACATCTTCAGACGATGCGTTGCATCATGCACCGTGATCATAATGTTAACGGCCTTATCCGCCTGCGCACACATTTTAGATTCATACATGCAGAGAGGGAAAACACACACAAACTATGTGCAGACATGAGAAAAGAGCGAGAGTGACATGGTGGGTTTCTTTTTAATATCTTCTCAGGCTTGTGTTTGTGTGTTTACATGTGTAGGCCTGTTTCTATCTGCCCCCGGAGGTTCTGCCGGGAGATGACAGACGATGTAAGGTGGACAGATGATAAATGCAGACTAAGTTTTATTGGATTTCCTTTTTAGTCCACGGTTTTGGCCGGCGCTCTGACTTTTTCCCTGGGAGCGCGCCCTGTCTGCTGAAAGGGAAGAGAGTCACACAAACAGCAGGACGGAGGAGAAAGAGAATGAGAGCGAATGCATCGGGGACCCGCTGCGTTAAAGAAGTGCTCGTCTCATTCTTTCCCCCCGATCGCTTCCTGATTCCATCTTTCCTCTTTCCACAACTCCATCCATCCTCTCACACCTCCCTCATTTCCTTTCCTCTTCTTTCCTCCCTTCACTAGCCCCCAAAGTCCCCTTTCTCTGCATTTCTTCACCTCCACCCCACCCTCTGTTTTTTCTTCTGCTTTTTTTTTTTTTTCATTTGCAATTACAGTAATATGTAACATCAGGCGCGGTGAGATTTAGGGCTTTACCTTACATAACCCCAGGATTTAGCTGCAGGGTTTTAAGGCTTCTCTGAGCCGCTGAGCTGGGGGCAATCGGGCCTCTTTAAAATATTTTCAAATGACTGAAATCCCCAAAGGGCCTATGAGCATGTAGGGATAGGAAGGCTTTGAGGGCCTTGATACAGCGCAACCATCATTATTTTGTATTACCATGGAGCCTGATCCATTTAAAATACAGCCTGCTCTATTCTGTTCAGTGGCAGTGTTGGCGGCCGGGTAATAGATGTGGGTCAATACGCACGCATACAATACACACACACACGCAATGAGCCGAGTACATATTCATGGTACTCCTCCACACGCACACACTTACATTACTGTCTATTTTAGGTTTATAGCAAGAGAGCGCTCATACACGGTGTTTTTATGTGGCCAAATTTTCCACTAGATGAATGATCCTCAGTCTCTCTTTACCCCCCAAACACACACACACACGCACATACACACACACACACTGAGTCCTGCACACTTGCCAAATTGAGTTATTCCCCCTAAAGAGGGCAGAGGGCAGTTTAGCTTTGAGTTGCAATTTTGTGTGTGTGTATATACTGTACGCGCTGAGTTGAAGTGTGTGTGTGTGCTCTTGGCACGCAGCGAAGCTCTTTTTTTTTATTTGTTAAATTTAATTTGATATGACTTTATATAAAACAGTAAAAGGGTAGGAGGAGGAGGGGGTTTTGGGTTTGGCCCCGGATCACCACGCCAACCAAAGCCCTGATTTTATTCCTCCTCGAGGCAGGCCAAGCGGACAGGCCGTAAATTTGAAATAATGAACTGCCTGGCCTAACTTGGTGATTTGAGCAGGGAGGGAAGTGAAACGCGGAGAAGAACAGGGTACGACCTGAAGGAGGAGGAGGAGGAGGAGGAGGAGGAGGACAGAGCAAGAGTGGGATAAGTGGAGAAAATCCCAGCAGAGGGACAGAGAGTGCAAACGTCCCAGCGCAAAATACTCAGGTGCGAGACAAAGATACTTTGACTTAGGGTGAATAGGACGGGGTTTGTACCTTCATGAAACCCTGACAAAGTACTGGAACTCATAAAAAGTAATTTCAAGACCTGAAGAAATTTAAATAATTCAAAATAAATAAATAAAGTTAAAATAAAGAAGAAAATAATCCCAGAATATTTTTTGAAAAACTCCTGGAAGTCGTTATTCCTTCAGGCATAAATCAGGTCGGGGTCTCACCAATTTATCTGCTTTTCTATTTTCTTTTTTGTGTGTGTGTGTGTGTAACATAACTGACACTTCTCATGCATAAATAGGACGAGCTTCAATAGGCTGAATCGGGAGGGAAAGATAGAGAAAGTAGTGGGCACTCGACCGAGGGAGGGAAAGTGACAGAGCAAAAAAGTTGACAACCAATGGAGGGAGAGCGCTCGCAAAAGAGGGACTGATAATGAGAGCAAGAGAGAGTTTGGTGGGAAACTAAAGGCAACTTGGTTGGCTGGCAGTGGGAGAGATGTGCTTAACATGAAGAGTGATGATAATCATCTCTGCACCGCATCGCCATGGACTGCCACACGCACTAGACATGTTGTGCGTGGGGCCGTACTCTAGTTTCTTCCCACAGTCCAAAGACATGCAGGTTAATTGGTGACTCTAAATTGTCCGTAGGTGTGAATGTGAGTGTGAATGGTTGTCTGTCTCTATGTGTCAGCCCTGTGATAGTCTGGTGACCTGTCCAGGGTGAACCCTGCCTCTCACCCAGTGTCAGCTGGGATAGTGCACACTGAGGGGAAAATGCAGATTTAATGACGTCAGGCTTTACTTGGACTAGTCTGAGGTATGACTTGAGGAAGACCAGGACCTTGGAGTTGCAAAATGTGGACTGTGTAGTAAAAATGTTGACGTTTTTATCATGGGAGAGGCACCACTAGCTAGCTGTGCTAAAGGAGCTAATGTTTAGCACTAAGCTAAACGCCAGTGACCAACTTGACATTCGCTGCCTGCTGCAGTCCTTCCCTCTCCTCCACCATCAAACAAGATACCATTTTGTGTGCTGTGTCCTGAGACAAAGCCCTAACTGTGGAGCTACTGTGGGTGCTAAAGGTGGCTAATTCTCACTGACGTTATTCCTTCAGCCAGATATTTTAGGTCATGGGTTCTCCAGCAATCAGGAAGCTCCCACATCAGTGAACACAAGTGCTTCATGTACAGACTGGTGAATTCTGACATATTCTTATTTTTACTGTGACGTCACACAGATGTTAAAGGAAAGCAGTGGTCATGGAAATTTATTGGTAGAAATGTGAGTGAACTCAGAGCACTAGACAAGGGACCATTTCGGGTGCTGTGTCCTGAATAAAGCCCTGACTGCAGAGGTACTGTGGGCACTGTGGGGTCATGAGTTTCCCAACAGTCAGATCGCTGCCAGATTTGTATGCGGTGAACGCAAGTGCTCATATAAATGTACCTTTGGACTGGATCTGGAGTAAATTCTAATTTCTCATGTACACACAGATGTCCGGAGAATGTATGGTCATGACATTTTGCTCAAAGTTATGGAATTTTATCAGTAAAGGAGGTCTGCTCTCTGTTAGGCTCCAAATAAACTGTTTATTTCTCTTTGCAAGGCAACGACTGGATCTACAGGATCGTCCTCAGGCATGAGTGGACAAATATAATATGTATGGATGGTGTAAGAAACACCAGATGAAGGTGGAGAGAGCTCAGAGAGTGTGATTTGAGGACAAGGCTTTGCATGGGAAGCAGCAGAGGAGGCCGAGCTGATGGTGGCTTTGCGGCTCGGTGTTATAGGATGTGTAATGTCAGCAGGGTTAATGTAAGTTTCCATGGAAAAGCCTGCTTCCTCAGCCTCTTAGGGCAAATGTTTAATTTCTCCCTGGCGCTGGTCCTGAGCCGGAGGGGGGAAAGTTTTAAGATGTAAAGCCGCTGGGATTAGGTCTGTATGAGGGGAAGACACGGGAGACGAAGCCGGGATGAGCTCCGCCTCCCCCCATCCCCTCTACGGGGTCGCGGAGACCGCCGCTGACCGCCACTTTTCAGATGGTCAACAAGGGGCTTTGCGGCAGCCTTGAAATGTTGTGTGTCTTATCGCACACGCAATGGAGGGATGAGGAGGGGATGAGGAGAAGATGAAGGGAAGATGAGTTGGAGATTAAACTGAGGGATGGACGTGGAGGCGGATGGCGTTCTGGCAAAACAGCAGAGAAGTTCGACTTAATGTTCCTGCGCCACGTCAGTGTTTAGAGACTGAATTTCCTGACCTCTGACGTTTTTGGTTGAACTTTTTTTTGTTCTTTATTCTGCAGTAAAAGTTGACTGAAACAAGTCGATTGATGAGGAGCACACATCTGTAAAGTTTACAGCAGTTGACGTTTACACCACGTCTCTCTCAGTGAGCGTTTCTCTCGTCTCCGTCAAGTTTTCACTCTTCATATTTTCTCGCTTCCCTCGCTCGGCCCTGAGACCTCCCTCCTGCTATTTTTCAATCCGTTTTACTGGTCTTCCTGTGTTTTAACGGGCTTTTATAACCCGGCTGCAGCTGCAAAAGAGAGCAGCAGAGTTTGGTCGGGTAGTTAGAGAGGGAGGGGAAGAGGGAGGGAGCGGGAATTGAATCATGAAATGAGGACCATATTTCCATACGGCACTGAGATGAGGACTTTCCATTTTTCTAACCAGGGTGCTCTCTCTTTCTCGTCGCTCTCCTTCTCTTTCTCCCTCTCTGTCGGTGAAGTGCTGTGTGCAGCTGTTCGTCAGTAGTTGTCTGTTTGTTTGTCTCAGCCCCCCCCCCCCCCCCCCCCGCCGCCCCTCGCCTCCCCCTCTCTGCCTTTAGCTCATGTGAACTTTGCTTTTCGTCATGCTTTTTCCACTGCAGAGCGTCTCTGCTTTTGATTAAAGTCAAAAAAGCAGCAGATCCCTCGCGCTCTCCCTCTCCCAACTGTAACTAACAGAGACGCCATTTCATTTTTCTCCCCCCCCCCTCCCCCTCTCGTCTCACCCCTCTTTTTTTCTTGTTTCTTCCCCCTCTCTGTTCTTTCCACAGCAGTTTGTTTAGGCCACGCGGCTCTGTGAAAACTTCACTGCCAGTGTTTGTTGAGCTTTCCGGCACAAGCATCTTGAACTGATATGGCTTCCCTCTGTGTTATGACCATTACAAAACAACCTTTCTTTTGGCCGCAGTGAGGCCAATGCGCCGGGCCCAGCCTTGGCCCCGTGGTCCCCGCTCCTCGCTCCATCACTAGAAATAACACTCGCTCCCTCGTAACCTCAAAATCAGCTCCGTCTTCATCCCCAGTCCCGACCTCAGCCCCGGCGCAGCTAACTTTTGCCACAGTCGGTCCCCGCTCTCATGCCTCCAACCTCAGCATCCTTAGATCCTCTTCCCCACCCCTCGCTGCAGCCACAGCCAGACGCACTGTTGCAGCTGAGTGGGCCGCAAGCATCTGTTTACAGCTCTCCTTCTGCAGTGTGAGATAATGATGGCCAGATACAGCCCACAGTAAAATAAACACGCTGCCACCTCCCTCCTGCAGGCCTGAGTTAGTGCACAGTCTCACTGAGGAGGGTCTGACGCTGGATCCAAACTGGAACAGGGCCTTCGGAAGTCCTTTTAAATATGTTGCCTTTATTGTTTTATTGGATGAACGTGTTTCCGCGAAATTAATGGGCCCCACGCAGAAAGATGGCCGCCTCTGGGGTCAAACTTAAACCACCATCATCAGAGCTGTGTGTACTGCGCATAAAAAGACTGGATCAGAGTCACACTATATAGAGTAGAAGAGTGTTCTCTGACCTGCCTCAGATACCAGATGCATGGAGATTATTACATCCAGTTTGGGTCAAGAAGTTCGACATGCACAGAAGAGTAAATAAATTACATTTTAAATTCTTTCCAGTGAATGTCCGAGCTTTCTGGTTTTGTGCTCTAAAGATTTAGATACTCAAATATTTGTACATAAACACAACACGGCATGTTGTTTGTCAGGTCTGTTGCATATAGCAAAAGAAGTGAGTCGTTTCAGTGTTGCGGCGCACGTGCTTTCCCAAACTCCTATTTTTCAGGGAGCGACAGCTAGATAAAGATAAACAGAGTTCAACTTTTGCAGTGCAGCAGCGCACGCTACATGTCATGTGACGAGGAACAACCAATCACAGCCAACAGATATCTTTCCCTCCTTCCATAAATATCAGTCTGAAAAATATGTAAAAGTTGATCATGCTAGTACAGAGCACTTCCTGTTTAACTCAACACTTCCTGTATGTGTGTTCAAATTAAAAGCCCCTAATCATTTCATCTGAGAGAATCCTTTCATTTTCTAAAGAGGCTTTTATTGTGAAACAATGGTGCTAACATCGTTAACAATGCTAAAGAGGGTTTGTTGCTGGAAATGAGCTGCTTTCTGACTGGAGGGTGGGCACAATGTTTCCACAGCAACACTGTTGGGTCAGGATGGTGTTACTAGCCTTAATTGCTGAATGAGTGGCATCGCTAGGTAGCTACAGTACAGTAAACAGAAGAGCAGCAACGTTAACCTACAGACCGGCATGCTTAGTTATTCTCGGCGATAAATTGATTAACCGTTAACTGCTGACATCTCTATTACTAGATGTTTCCGAACCGCTGATTTACACAAAACTAAAGTCAAAATCTAGCAGGTGCAACCTAAATCAATGCATGTCTCTTACCTCATCCGCAGTAATATCTACAGTGAGAATGTACTCCACCAGCTACTCACATGAAAACATAAATAATTCAAAGTACCTCAGCTTGACTTCAGCGAGCTCCAGGGGTGTGTGACACATCTTAACCTCCTCTTTCTTTCTCATAACAAACACTCTGTGAATGCAGAACAAAACTTGAAGCACGTCTGGTCGGCCTGTCAGAGAACACCGTGTGCATGGACGTACATGTGTGTGTATGTGTACCCATGTTATGGCTATAAATCGCAGAGTGTTTTCTCAGTGAAGCTGACAGGAGGCAGACAGCGCAGGCGTGGTGACAGCTGAGATGGAGCCCGGACCAGAGACGGGGCTCTGGGGACTGAAGGCAGGGCTGCCTGTCACATGTTAATCCAAGGAATACACACACATTTACACAGCATAATACACACAAACACACGCCGCGGTCATGCAACCTCATGCACATGGTTTAAACTTCAGATTATGCATGAGTCAGTGGTGCACGTGGACACACACACACACACGTACCATTGTCCTCTGTCTACGGTGTGTAATTAGCACAGTCACAGGCATGTGTTGTGATGTGTGGTCACACCTGTTCCTCACCTGAATCCACTCACAGAACCCACCGGGGCCCTCAGGCTCCTCGGGGGCCTCAGGAGAACCCCTATACACACACACACTCACACACACACACACACACACACACACACACACACACACACACTGAGAGCAGAATGGAAAACATCACATCATCATCTAAAGCGGTTCCCTTTCTCATTTCAGCTGTCCACCCTCCTCCTCTTCACTATCTCTCTTCCTGTCTCCTCATGTCATCTAGCTCATTCTTCTCCTCTCGTTTGCGCTCCATCACTTCTCCCTCCTCCTCTCCCTCCTCCTCCTCCTCGCTATTCTCTCCTTCCTGGTTCCTTCTTTCTCTGTTTTTCATAAACTTCTGGCTGAGCTTCGCCAGCGATCCCAGAGGCGTAGTGTGAAACGCTAGACATTTCTGAGCGACTGCCAAACAGATGCAGGCTCCTCTGGTCTGCCCCTCGACTTCAACATCCTCTCCATTTAATACAGAGCCACTGGCAGCGGGGCCGCCATCACTCTGACATTTCATCTCTCTGCAGAGGCACAACACACTGACAGGAGTTCCCGTCTACATTAATACACTGAATGGTCATTTCGAGATGCAGTGCTTGACGCTGATGTGTTACCATGGCACCGGCCTTATTCATCTCAGCATTTTACTGGCAGACGTGTTTCTTTATTCACCTTTTTCTCCATGCATGCTGTTGTTTGACAGCCCTCTACCTATATGATGACTCAGTAATACTTTCTATAACGTCCATGTCTACACCGCATCGTTACCATCCTCATTATGCATTAAAATTTCCTCATAGCCGGGTATGTTCCCTAAAGAAAATTTCCCTGATGTTTAAACAGAAGTTCAGACTTGTCGACTGGTCTAAATGTTAGAGAACAGTCAGTCAGAATTGGGCACAATTTATTCTATAATGTTAGACATTGTGCAAAATAATTGCATGCATTAGAGCCATAAATTATATTTTTATTATTTATTTATATTGTATTTTAAATGTCAGTGAAATGTGTTGCACTTTGCACTGTTCATGTCATGACAACAGCTGACAAAGTTAAGGAGGGTAGCATTGTTTGATTAAATAGTCTCCTGAGAATAATTGCATATTTTCATATTCTAATGCCAATGTGTGAAAATTGTAAACAATTTAAAGTTCATTAGTGACAGTAATATAATTTATAGCAGTTATTCCTGGGACAATATATCGTCCAACAAACTAGTTATCATGACAGGTCTAAATAAAGGTGTGGGCGTCATATAAAGTGTTCAGTTGTGATTATCAGATCCTGAGTCATGACAATAAAAATGTCTGTATTAAAGATTACAGATCGTTAACTGTGAGCTCTTTTTACAGAACAGGATTCTCTTTGTCTTGATGGATATTTGACCTAAAAAACATTTTTAAATCTCCACACTCTTCAAGTTTGATTTTTGACCTCTTTATTCCTCAGTTTTTTCACTCTCAGTGCAGTTTTTCAAACAGGGTCAGATTTTAAAGTGCATCACTCGACCACGCAGACACTGCGCAGGGAGATAATAAGGCTGAGGTCAGCGATGCTTATTGATGAATATGTTTTTTGAACTCTCTAAGTGGATTGGCGCGGGTTTAATCTCGCTTCACCGTGTTGATTCTGACGAGGGGGAGGATGGAAGGGTTTAAAGCTTTTATCTGGGTTAATAAGTTAATAGATGGATTGATAGATGGTGGGAATAAATCTCCAATTATCAGCTTGAGCGAGGCAGAGCCTGAGTGGAGTCGTAAGCTGTCCGAACTAGGCTAATCCCATGTGTCTGACATGTATGGACATGCATTTTGATTCACTTATAATGTCGCTCTGCACGTGAAAACTGTATGTGCCTCATATATAAGTTGAGGCAGCGTGCTGCGCTCCGCTGGTGGTCATGTTGACAGAATATCAATAGCTGTATGTGCTGTAGTTTTACGTCTTTGACTGTGAGGCCTGCAGCTGCAGCTGGAGCCTGAGACTCGCCTGACAGGGTGTCCCCGTGCCCTGGGCCTGATACTGGGGGACATCTGGTGAGCGCAGGAGCATTTGTCAGCTAGCGTTTCAGAGATGGGGCATTTGTTTACTCACCTTATCTGCCCGAGAGATAAAGCCAGCTTTGACACAGATAGCAGCCAGCTCGTACGCATGGGCACACAAACAAACACTGGAAGACTCCGCAGCAGCGTGTGTGTGTGCACGGAAACACACCACACAAACACACGGCTGTGCTGCGAGCCACCACTGACCCTTGGGCCGAGTTCATCTGGGGACACAGACTGACAAATGCGGCTGGGCGGTGACTCCCAGACAGCTGGTGGTCAAAGGTTGCCTTTCTATCTGTGCCCTCATTTGGCTGATTGTTTTTTCTCAGGCCTCATCTGCTGCTCTCCATCTCTTTCTGTCCCAGTGTCCGTCTCCTTCTCCTCCTTCTCCATCTCCTCCTCCCCTCTGTCAGCTGAATGAATAAATCTTCAGTTCATGCTGTAGGTATGCAGATCTGGCTCTTCTGTCCCTTTGGGTGTCTTTCTGATTTACTTGGGAAAGCCCCCACCAGCTCAGGAGGATGTGTGCAGATCAGCAAGTTTACTGGAGCGCCAGTCGGTGTTTAGCCACCGTGTGTGTGTGTGTGTGTGTGTGTGTGTGTGTGTGTGTGTGTGTGTGTGTGTGTGTGTGTGTGTGTGTGTGTGTGTGTGTGTGTGTGTGTTATCCCAGATCTGATCTGTTAAAGCTTCAATAGCTGCGGTTATGAGGACATTGTTGCTTCACTCCAGTTAAAACCATCCTGATTAGAGATTCAAGCTTTTCCAACTTTAACAATTTGAACTTGTACGCTGAATAAAGTGACCCGATAAGAGGTACATTTACTCAGAGTGTAACTTTTTGGACATGAACACAGTGGTTCAGCTGTGAAGCGTCTAATCTGCTGCAAATATAGATAACAGAAGAAGACGGCAGGTTTTACTTCCAACTTTCCAACGAGACAGAAATCATAATTATAAAAACTAGGTGTGAAATCATCACCCGTGGGCCAAATCTGTCCAGGAACAGGGCGGCCTGCTGGGCAGTCCACCAACCATTTTGGGCGCTGAGCTCAACTGTCATGCCTATTCTGTGCCAACTTTGAAGGGCGCAATGGCAGGCTGCATCTGAGGCTGCTAAGCAACCACAACCAGCACTGTATCGTAGCCTACTTACCTGAAATCCTGAGTGCAGAGCCGATCTTTTTTAAGTGTGTCGGCCTAAAATATTGTTTGTGAGACAGATTTAAACTCTGATGATCACCCTCTCCGTATTTATCACAGACTGATATTTATGGAAGATATCTGTTCCTTGTCACATGACATGCGGTGCACGCTGCTGCGTTCTAAAAGTTGAACCCTGTTTATGTCAGGGTGCAGCCATTGCGCCCTGACAAATAAGTGCTTGGGAACGCATGCATGCCGCTCTGGCATCGCTCTGGTGTTTGACCACGCCTGCCTCGCGTCTACATTGAGCACAATAGATACGAGGGCACCAAAAAACGCTGCATGTGTATGTCCCCTATAAACCGGTTACGTCAGGCGTATTCAATTAGCGGCCCATGGGCAACATCAGGCCCTGAGGCAACCTCAGAGTGGCCCGGCGAGGGATGGGAACCGAGACTCAGTATTAAACAACCTAGGGAAAATCTAATCCGGACCTTCGTGATAATAAGCTCCAACGTTATCGACTCTCGCATCATTGTATAGGTTTTGGTCTCATGTCTCATCATGCTGCAGCCTCTCCTTCTGTTAGACATGTTAGATTTGTCTCCAGTGAGAGATTATTGACTTTATATAGTGACTTTGACAATAAACGTTGCTTCTTTCACTACATTTATTTGCATTTCCTGAAAGTTAGTTGTGACCAAAAGCTAAAGAAAAGTTTCCAATCGGCTGCTCGCTGCTGAAAATGTCATCCCCTACCACACTTTCTGGTTTTAAAATCCGGCCCAGTATTTGTAATTGAATATCCCTGGTTTACATGGTTATTAGGCGCTGATGTTTCCTTTATTGAGGGGATCATCAGATGTTTACACGACTCCTGATTGAAGATTCACTCCAACTGGACTCTGGTCTCTTCTGACCGAGGTGTTTACATGAGGCAGTTTTATTCTGTTATTATAGGACATCAGGGTCCATGTGACCTCACTCACTGTCCCTGTTTGACACGATCTGAAAGGTCTAAAGATGAGCCGCATGAGTCACGCACATAAAATAGTTGCTGAGACACACACACACACATATATATATACACAAACACACAGCACACTCACCCCTCCCCCGGCATATGCAGGCAAACTGACATGCAGACTGGTGCACAAATCATGCCCATCATACATCCTGCCTGCACTGGCATCACCCGGGGAGGATGTGGAGTTTAACGCAGCCATTCATCGCTCCCCTAATTCATTAGTCCAAATGAGCATTTATGCAGAGCACACATTATTTTTACAGGCCTGCTTTATGTGTTTGTGTGGAGTTTTACAGCCCTCATAAAACACGTCCTCCAAGCCCCAGATAGATTTGGGAGCATTTATTTGCATAGTTCACAAACCCAAAATAAATGGTTAGTGTTCTCTGGCCCCGGCTGCAGCACACTGTAGGCCTGCTGGTGTAAATAGAGTGTGATGCAAACAATGTTGTCGTGTAATCTGAATAATATTTTGTTGACATTATATTAAAATGTGAGAAGAGTGACATAATGCTCGCTCAAGGCGACGTCCGTTTATAATGTGGATGTCGCCTGAAGTCGATTCAAATGACGTTTGCTGTGAAGTCTGGAAGTGAAGTCGAGTGTCTGCAGTGAAAACACACACACACACGACATTAAACCTTCAGCTTCATACCTCCTCATGTATGGAGGGCTTTAACTGCCCTGTGATATTAAAGTTCAATACAATTTCTCAGATTGTTTTGGAGCTGAAATTACCAACCAAAAGTAGAATAGTTATTAAAGATTTTGATTCACACTAATGAGGAGTTTGGTCTCATTTGATGTAGATTAAAGTAAAGTTAATTGCTTTATATTTGATATACAGTTATACAGTTATATCTTTATTAATATAATGATTTCAGCCATATTGTCCAGCTCTGGAAAGATCTGTGTTTACACCCCATAGTTCAAGATGAGTTATCAAAACAAATAAAAAAATTTATTGGGGAAAAAAAAGAGATTTTGTTCTAACTTTTTTGACACATGTTTGGCATATAATGAGAGACCTAAAAAAAAAGACGCAGGATCAAAACCTGGAAAATGTATTTTTATTTCACTGTTTAAACCTGCTTTTTATTTTTCTTATTTTGTGGCACAACAAGCTGGCTAATGTTTGAGCAAACAGATGCATATTGAGCAGACGTAGAGCAACATTAGCCTTCATTTGGAGTGTTCAGTATTTACTCTACTTTTAGCAGAGTAAAGTTAGACCTTCTTGAAGAGGTGGTCTCGGTCCGGTTCCAAAGGAACTCTGGTGCGGTTGGTTTGTGGTGAGAAGGTGTTCGACCTGGATGTGAAGCAACTGCAGTCACATGACACATTGTTTGGGTTAAACATGAGCATGTTACAGTCCTGGAGGATTATTAATGTGCACCTCCTCCTGTACTGCCTTAATATGCACATTCAGCACATCCAATGCATCAAAACATTGTTTTCTAGTTGGAGCCGCGCCTCGTTTTCAAACTGTATGGTTTGACTAAAATGAACAATGACAGCAATATAGTCCACGATGAGCAGCGCTAAAATCAACCTGCGTAGTTGTCCCTCCATTGTGACATTAGAAAGTGTCATATTTATCTTGCAAGTGTACTCTTCTTAAACGTTTGCTTTACTTCCTGGATTTTTCCCACATGGAAATTTTGACCAATCAAGAACAGCTTTCTCACACAAGGCATTTGATCTGGTCCTCTTGTAAATGCTGCCGTGAGAACACGAACCAACTCTAGGCAATTATACAACTTTGTGACAACATGAGTCCCTGATTCAGACCAAAGGAGACAATTAAAGACGCCATTTTGGGCTTTGGGAAACACCATTTTCTGACATTTACAGATCAAACAACTCATCAGTTAATAGAGAAAATAGTTGGGTTAATCGACAGTGAAATAATCGTTAGTTTCAGCCCTTAAACAAATTTAACATCATGTGAGTATTGTTAAACGCCGTGATGCCATCAGCACAGGTCAAACTGGTTTAAGCTTGTGTACCGGACTGGACCGGCAAAACCAGAAATCGTCACAACTCTACTTTAAAGCTCGTATCATGTCAGTTAATGTTCCCCAGCCAGTATCCAGTTACCACAAACTAACTGACACACAGTGAGTGTGGACTCAGTCATCGCCTGCTTCATAAATCTCCTCTCTTGCTCCAAACGTCAGAGGAACTCGTCCACTGTGATTTCGATGCTGCAGATTTGTCCTGAGGGGAACTGACACAGTGGGGACGGGTGATAAAACACCCGGCCAAGAGTTCACGAGGTCACGCTCTCTGCTCCACACATACCCGCTCAGAGTCGCAGTTTGAGTGGCAGGTCGCCATGACGTCCTTGTCAGCGATAGCCCCGGATCATAGCACGCTCATTTACCTTCATGGCGTGGGGTTTATTAACAGGGGGGGGCGACTAACTGTCTGTGGGAGGAGCTGAGAGTATTTGGCTTGTTAGAAAGCGATGGCGATGGCGCTGCCTCTCGGCGGCTGCGTGTGTGTTTGCTTTCCCTCGCCTCCCCTGTAGCGCCCAGTTTGATCGTGCCTGCTCCTCCCTAGCTGGTGCCCACTGTACGCCGCCTTCACTCCCCCTCGTACCCTCCTCTCCTCCACTGCCCCGCTCTGCCAACAAGTCTCTCTTTCTTTCTCATTCCTTCTTTTATTCTCTCTGCTCACGTCTTTCTTGGCGAGGCAAAACGTTCCCACAGCTCTCACAATCCCCCCTCAAGCCCCCCTCTCCTCTCCTCGCCTTTCCTCTCTCCCCCTCTTTCTCAGTCTATCACTCTTTCCCTCCCCCCTCCCCTCCCCCGCTCCCTTTCTTCCTCTCTCTCATTCACTTCTTTTTTGTCTTTTTCTTGTCTCCACTTCTCTCCTCTGTCTGCCTCTCTTCCCCCCTCCTCCTCCTCCGTCTCTCTCCCCCGTTCCCTGGCAAAGACTGGCATCACATGATCTCCATTCCCACTTGTGCCCAGACCCTGCCACGCACGCACACACACACACACACACACACACACACACACACACACACACACACACTGATATCACAACATGGGAAACGTGGGAGTGCCACAGGGTGGCTCATGTCTTTCGCTGCGAGCTGTGAACCTCGCTGCTGTACATTTAAATACACTGTTCTGTTTGCAGGAAACTTAATATACACAAATCATCAGAGCAGCCTAAACACGCCTGGCGGGTTCTAAAGTCTGCTCTTACAGTGTGTGTTCATGTCACGACTGTGATATCATCAACAGTGTGTGATCAGAAACACAAAAACAGGGAACATTTAAAGACAAAAGTGAAGTTTTTCAGGATGGAAATGTTCAAAGCTGCTCCCAAAACAAGGATTTCTGAGTCAGTTCTTCGGAGCCTCGGATATTTTATATGTTGGTAGGAATTTTGGAGCGAAGCGAGATATGCCAGAGAGCTTTCACCCCCCCTCCGCCCTCCCTTCTTGCTAAAGCCCTGCTGAAACCTTTCCCACTCCTCTCTGTTCCCCCTGCGAGAGGCAGATTTCTTTAGCATGTGTTGCGGCGTCGAGCCCCCGACTGCCAACAAGTGACATCTGCTGGCCACACGGAGCAATGACACCTCCGCACATGCATGTGTGCAGCTTAATGTGAGCTGTAGAGAGGTTTTGAGACACATGACAGGGAGTTATGTTCTGACAGCGTGAGGGACTGTTCATTACTTATGAGAGGGGAGGAATGTAATTTTTATTTTTAAGCACTTGGTGTGAGAGACGTAAAGCTTTACATGAGTGTATTATGTGTTTATTGTAAATACACTCTTACAGGGTTCCTGTGGATCCTTAAGAAGTCTTAAAAGTTGGAAAAAGAGAGACGACTGGTTGCTCTGTTTTTACAAACACAGATCAGAATCTTGTGTCAGGTGCTCGTGGAGAACAGGAAATAAGAGGATTGACAGGAAGGTGATCCAGGCACCATATTAAAAAGCCTTTGTTGTCTTAAAAGTTGTTGAATTAAATAATCTGAAAATAAGGCCTTAATTGGTGTTAAAATGTCCTGTCAGTCTTTTCAAAGTCTCAAAAATAGTTAGACGTGGGGGGTGGAATTTTATGATTTTTTTTTTCTTGATATTACTCACTAAAATCTCAAAATAACCCTCACATCACCATCAGGCAGATCAGGATGGCGACATCAACAACGCTTTATTGAATACTCCGCCAAAAGTTTGTCAAACCTGATTTGAGTCAAGACGATGGAAACTCCACATGCAGAGTGAGAAACACAAAATCGCCAAGAAAACCGCCACCACACGCCAGGTGTTTCCCCGCTCTGCTCGAGCCTCGTCTCTGCCACAAGACAGGAACATCATGTTTTATGTTACATTAAATATTTGGGCAAAATTGTCCCAAACACTGAGTGATTGTTGTCGGCTCATGTTTTTAAATTGTGGCGTTTAAACAGGGTTAAAAAGGATTAAGTTTAATTTACCTTAAGCTGAAGTATACCTGCTGTGAACATGTGCAAATATGAACACAGCATATTTTCTTCAAAAATCACCAAAATCACAATTTATCAGACCCATCAACTGTAAAAGCAGGAAATATAGTCAAATTCTTCAAGTAACCAATGGTCCTTTAAAACATTATTGTTGAGGAGGGTTTGCATTTTGCTCAGAGACTGTATGTTACGTGTGAGAGGAGAGGGCGTGGTGCAAAAACAGGGGGCATGGCAAATCATTTTTAAGCACTGGGGACAAACTTGTTTTTTATTTTGACTCAGGGAAGGGGCGACACAAATTTAAATGGTTGTAACTTGTATTTTATTTTTGTTATCTAACCCGGAAGTCCCATTGAGATTGAGAATCTCTTTTACAAGACGCACCTGGCTGAGGTAACAGCAAATCAGAACACATTATAATGCAACTAATACAGCATGCAAAACAAAAATCTACAATAAAACAACAACCATTAAAACATGGCGGCCTCTCAATAAAAACAAGCACGTCTCTATCGACACATTTATTTTACTGCAGACTTGTAAAGAATTTTGGAGGCCATGTTTTCTTTAAAAATCGCCAAAGTTACACCATTTGTCAGCCGGAAACTGTAAAAACAGAACTTATCATTGGAATTTCAGATTTCTGTCGGACTTCGGACACATCATGTGCAACAAAGAAAAAAACCCATAATGAAATCTGAGCTTGAAAAGGTGATATTCATCAAAATCACTTTAATCTAGGTCTCATTTAAAAATGGGCAAAAATAAACCATTTGCATGAACTAACCAGCACGAAAAACTGACCCTTTTTTTAACTCCAGGATTTTGTCTTCAACTTTTACCTTTCAAACATCAAAGGGTATATTTAAAAGATTTAATAACTAATTTATTGTGGAGGGAGGGTCGCCGCCCTCGTCCTGATAAATAAAGAACAGTCCCTTAAGATTTTTTGTTTTGTTTTTGTGACTCACTCCTCTGCTGTTGTAAAATAGATAAATGAATAAATACATACATAAATAAATGTTATTTATGGTGGAGGGATGCTCAAAGAAAAAGATCTGTAGCTTCAGTGAGGCAATAAAAATAAATTCACACCCCTCCTCTGATAAATAAAGAACAATCCCTAACAGTGTAGTTTTATATCAGAGCTCTTCAGCACCCTGAGAACCTGCAGCAAGTGAAGAGACGTCCCCTCTTCCTCCCTCCCTGTACATCACAGCTCATCAGCATAGGCACAGATAAAAGATAAAAGAAACAGGGCAGAGGGAGAGAGGGGGAGCGAGGGTGGGGGGGTATACATGGGCAGCCAGCCAGCCGCCCCCCCCTCCATCCTTCTACCCCCTGCCCTCCTCTCTCTCCCATGGTTGATTCCCTTTAGGCCCCTCTCACCCCTTCTCACCCCCCTCTCACCCCCTGGCTCCCCGGCTCTGTGTGGCGTTGGCACAGAGAGGGCGCAGGCGGCACACAGACGGCCACGCAGATGGGCAACGGGCAATGCAGGGCTGCCTCCCCACACCTGCTCCTTGCTGGCACAGGGCTCGGGCCAGGCGGCCACGCAGCGCACACACACACACACACACACACACATACACAGAAAAACACAGATGTGCATCTAACGCAGAATTATCTCTCTCGATTTATTGAACTTTCCCACATATAGACGCAGACTCGTGCACGTGCAAACACTCCCACGAGCCGCTCGACACGCTGACGCACACGCGTGCTTCTACGTGTTTCAATAAAAGGAGCGCTGTCTCCCTCCTACACGCCGCCGCTCAGCCTGTCAGTCACAGATGTTTACACGCTTATCTCCAACTGTGCCTCAACATGTGCTCTCCAGAAATTTTTTGCACGTATATACACTATCATAAACATATATAAGACACAATCACACATCCGTCGCCGCCGAGTGATGTATTTATAGTCTCACGCCCACACATTCACACTTCAGCACTTCTGCAGAAACACATTTCACAATTAATCACGTCGCCCCATGCTGTGCTGTCACATGCAGTTACATACCAGACACTCAGTCAGCTACACAGACGCACTATTGCCACTTTTTCACTCAATGTGGGAACAAAGATTGATTATATAGAAGAGATGTTTCACTGGCTCCAAAAGATGGGAATTTGCAAGCCGTTTTGTTGACACCACCGCCGCTGCCGCCGCCGCCGCTGTGGTGCTGCACAGAGGGATTGCCAGAATGTGAAGCTGCTGGTTTAATAGGTAGGGTGTGGATATGGAAGCCAAATAAACTTCCCAGGAAAGCGCCAAAAATAGCAGAACGGAAAATCCATCCTAAAACAGAAAACCTCGAGTGTTGTTCCTGCGATCTCTGAGAGCTGCTCCATTTACAGTTAATGGGCCATCAGGCCAGTCACAGAACACTGGTCCTTGAGACGGATGCCGGCAGTTATTCATTACTAACCTGAGCACAGACAGCGTGCGCCGACATCACTCAAAGTCAGTGACTATTTTTTATTCTTTAGTCAGTGATATAAGAGCGTAATTTCCACTGTGGATGGAGGAACATGTCCACCTCACTTCATAAAATCTCGTCACCATCACATTTATTGTTTCAGGTTGATTTACTTGCTAAAATCTGATTGTCCAGCTGCCAAAATCAGTATAAAGAAGAGCTGATCAAAATGTTGCACTCAGTTGAGTTGCTTAACGAGCAGCAGATTCAGCAAACCAATCGCCAGAAATAAATGTTGCCATTGTGCGTTTGTAGTGGACACATTCAAACTTTGCATGTCTTTATGTTTCAACAGCCCCGTGGTGAACGTGTGGTAGTTTCGGCACACTTGGTTACAGTTAACAAAGGAGCATGTTTGGCTTAAAACACCTGGCTTTGGTGCCACAGCTGGGAAAGAAGTAATGACTCACTAAAAATCAACCAGTTTTGTTGTTTGTTGGTTTTGAACATTGGTCTGCAGCTTGGCAGGCGTTTGTTCTTGGTGTCACGCCATTCGCCGTGGAGCTTGAAGGGGAATACCTGCTAATGCTATTCAGGTCACAGAATGTACTTTGACCTTGTTTTTGTTTTTGTGAACACAGGAGGAACTGCTTTCTTCAAAATATATTTTTACTAGGGCTGACAAATGATTCAGAATCAATCTAATTAATGGCATGCTGTAATATTTGCTGTTAAAGTGTTTAAAACATTTTCAATTAAATGAATGTTGCTAGATGTGTCGTAGTAAAGCCGCTGGATTTTGGACACAGTTGTCCCCCTGTCCTCTACCACTGAAACTGGTCTTACAGAATGGACTGCAGACCAGTTTGGGTGGTCAAGGACAGGGGGACAACTGTGTCCAACATCCAGCAGCTTTACTACGACACATCTGACAACACTGAATTGAACCGAAAATTTTTTAAATACTTTAACAGCAAACGTCTGTGTATGCAGTTGATTTAGATAAATTAATTATTCGCTTGACAGCCCTATTTTTTTGTTTTTTGTAATAAAAATCGATTGTCATGTGAAGTCCATTGCTAAATGTGTATGCTAACTACGTTTATCAAATGGACTGCAGCTCTTCCGACATAAAGAATATTTCCTTGTCTTCCTGCACTGTTTTGTTAGCTTTGCTTGTTTTCGTGACCTCGTTGGCCACAAAACAAAATGTGTCCCCAAACTTCTTGGTGTATTTTCCACTCCAGGAAAGCCCCTGGAGCACAGCGTGAGCTCCCAGTTTGGAAAGCGAATGGGCTCCATCAAACATGTTTGTGGCCACTTTGAGGGCCTTTCTCTCAAACTCATGGCTCGGTGACAGTCGTTACATAATGTGATGTATTGTGCTTAATATTTGGAGAACAAAAACAACACTGTTATCAGTAGAAAGCCAAGAGTCTCCTCTTTCCAACAATGTATTAACTCAAAATGTGACAGACAATCAAAGAGCAGGCCACAAATAAACACTGAGAATCACGAGATTCATTTAAATGTAACTTTTAAATATATGTTGTTGTTTTTTTATTTTGGGCCACCAGGTCTAGAAACCAGAGCTACGCCTAGTGGATCAGTGTCAGACTTTAGCTCTGAGGCTTTAAGATAACTGAGTAAGATATGGTGTCAGAACATAAGTAAACTAAGGGTGAAGTCAAAGTGGATGACTCAGTGGTGCAGTGGCTGTTCAGGATGCCCTCATGTCTCAGCAGAACGCTGTGTAACCACAATGATGATTCGATCAAATCCCCTGTTATTATCTTGTTACACTCAACTCTACATTATCTAATGAAACAAATTCCCATGAAATATTCAGGGCACCTTTCTGCACAAAGTGGTGTCCTGTCACAACTTGAATTTCCCTTAACCTGGAGGCAGCGGCAGCGAGCCGAGGTCATCCACAGGACAGATATACTGAACCGTCGACCACAGCGGCGTCCAATAAGAACCACAGGCTTAAAAACCAGGGCCAGGATGAGCTTGTAGAAGATTGAAGCACAGCGATGGAGAGGGGGGGGGGGCTGATCAGAAGGCGATGAGTGGTTTTTCCAAAACCGGAAACGAATCTGCGTATGAAAACGAAAGCGGGGGGAGGAAGAGTGGGACGTGGGGATGAAGGAGGTGGTGGAGGAGGAGGAGAAAAAAAGAGGTTGAAATGAAGTCCAATAAAAGAGCCGAGTGAACATCTGTGTGGGATAGCCGTGGGGATTAGGAGGGTTTGGAACATTTTAAGCGCATTAAAGATTTAAAAAAAAGGTCAGAATGTTTAGCAACATACCGATAAACCTCTTAAGCGAAACCCAATTGGGGAGGCTGTTTGGTTTCTTTATCCAGAGGCTGGTGGATGAGGGGGGGGTGGGGGTGGAGAGAGGGGGTGAGACTGCGCAGCCACACACACTTAAATTCAAACACACTTGTATATATATATAAGTCAGTCAGTGCAGTTTGCCTGTTTGCGTCTGCTTTACATCCATCTCCATCAGCGTGAAGCCGAGCACACCATGAACATTATATTTTGTATTTCTGTATACACTGTATGTGCTCTGCGCCCCCCCCGTCACATCTAGAGATGTATGGACGCAACACCACAGCTGCGCTCCCACATTAACCAGGAGCCTGAGACAAAGCTGCTGCTGCGGCTGCTGCTGCTTGTACCCACACACTCCGCCAGAAATGACAGGGTTCGGACCTGCGCGCCTGAACACCACAGCTCGTATAGACAGGAGTTACAGGGAGGGAGAGGCCGAGGCCAGACGGAGATGAAGAGGGAGAGAACAGTGGTAGATTTGTCCGCAGAGCTCTGGAGCAGTCGGTGGAAGAGGCCCCTATCATTTGACTGTGAACTGAACCGTGTCTGGGGAGCTATCCTTAAATGACACGGCACACAGAGGGTGGAGACACCGAGGCAGAGGGGTCACGGCTGCACTGAGAGCTGCTGACTGTTATTATACAATGCCTGTGTTAGGCATGTCACCATACCAGAGACTTGTTTCACAGAGATGGGCCCAAGTCTTTGTCTTATAAGTCACAAGTCTCAAGTCCTAGGTCAAATCCTGAGTCCTTAACTTTGGGTTTAGAGTCCATAATTTGCTCCTCAACAAATAAAATCCCATTTAACAACAAAGTAATTATATTTTAAATTTACAAAAATTATAAATGATTTTTAAAACGTGTCTGTTTGTAAAAACCAGTGCGACAGAATTTCGTCACAAAAGAGTTGCCTTGACATCACACTGTTGTAGCATATAGCACTGTTAACGAGTACACACATATTAATGTTAGCCTCACGTCATTGTCTGTAAATTTTAACGTTCTGCATTCTGCAGTTTGTTTTCTGTTGACAACCACATAGTTTTTGTAAAGTCAGTTTCAAGTCAAAAGGCTCAAGTCCAAGTGAAATCACGAGTCATTGGTGTTGAAGTCCAAGTCAATTTGCAAGACTTTTTTAATTTTGTCAAGTCCAAAGTCATCAATTTGTGCTTCAGGTCCAAGTCATCTGACTCATCGATGTTTTGTACATGTAAGATATGACTGTGTGGTAGAGTGGCTGTAGCATTTTACCCAAAGTTGAACATGTTTTCACCCTTGTTGACGAGAAAAAATATTGGCTACCCTGCAGCGCTGTGTCCCAGTGAGCCGGTCCCCAATAGCAGCACCAGGTCTAACCTGTGTAACAGCAGCAACAGAAAGTTTACTGATCCAGCGGGGAGTCGCAGCTATCTGGTCCGGAGCTGGGGTTTGTGCTGCTTGGTTCAGGTTGAGCTGCTGCCCGCTGTCCTTCCAGTGAGGTGGTCTGTAGCAGCGGGGAGTGAGGTGGAGAACACACTGTGATTCAAGGCTCTAGCTAACGTTAGCTACATAAACGTGAACTTGAAGCCGCAGCTGCGCACCTTTTGCTTTAGTTAGCAGAATTCTAAACTATTAGCAACCTTTTTTCAACATCTCTATTTTTATTCTTTGGGTGTCTTTGCAGTATAGGCTGTTTCTCCACCAGATTCTCCACCATTGAATCAGACTTTCGCCATCTGAAGGGACGGGCACGCACATCTTTGTTTGTAGAACAGCTAATGGGAATGTCCGTTCCCTGATATGACCTGTGGGCTAGATTTTCTAAAGCCTGAAAACAGAGCCAAGAGGAGGTGCAGGAGTCCAGGAGTCCATATGCTCAAAGTGTTTAATGGGATTTTTGCCCAGTGACAGCAGAATAAAACTGCCTACTGCAGTTTTAATATTTAATATGGTGGATTTTGTCAGACAGGCTAGCTGTTTCCTGCTAAGCTAACTGGATGCTAGCTTCATATTGAGCGCCCAGATACAGTACAGGAGAGGGATCGAACTTCTCTGCAAGAAAGGCTGATGATATCTGGTGTGTGTGTGTGTGTGTGTGTGTGTGTGTGTGTGTGTGTGTGTGTGTGTGTGTGTGTGTGTGTGTGTGTGTGAGAGAGAGACATAACGACAGAAGAAGAGCTGGAGAGTCGCAGAGGGAAATATTAACAGACGATGTGATGACTTCCTGATTTGAGGGAAGTTTTTTTCTCCAGTTTAATGAGAATCACTAGAACATTTCCATTTTGAGAACATCGGAGATTGTTGTATTTTATCTGCGGTGTTTGACTGCTGTTGGTTTTTACAGTCAGTCTGAAAAATCCCCGTCACTTAGTGCACGGCAGATTACAGAGGGCCTGTTTGCCTCATGTGTGCTTGTGATGCACAAACAAACACTCTGAGCCGTTTGGTAAATTAGCAAAAAAAAAACAAAAAACAACACACCTAAGTGCCCGTGTGAGCGCCGTGCACTCGTATATGAATATGCGCACGGTAAATGAGTCCATTAGCGCTGGCAGTGTCCGCCTGCGTACCGAGCGACTGAGCATGTGTATGCAATTTTACATTCAAGTGTCTTTTAATGATTTGCACTTGTGTATATGTGTGCACGAGTGTGTGTGTATGATGAATGGAGTGATTAAGTAAGTGTGATTCAGTGTGTGTGTACATTAGCCTGGGTGTGAGTTATTAGCCTCTGTCTGTATGTGCAGTGTGATAAATGTATAGGCAGTGTTAACTTCAGTGCACACACTGCAGGAGTGTATCAGCAGTGACTGAATATTGACCAAGACACTGAATGAACTCAGTGTGTGTGTGTGTGATCAGAGTGATATCAGTGTGTATTTGACGGCCCATGTGTGTATTATCTGTGGTGAGGCGTGTGCAGGGGGCCTTGGGGCGACTGTGTGCAGGAGATAAGGGTGATTCATGTGTGTGTTTGTGTGTGTGTAAGAGCATGTTTGTGATTCAGAGGCATGTGTATCCATGTTTGGTGCCTGCATGGTGAGCATTCGAATCAACGTGTTAATAAATGCTCATGTGGTGTCAGACTGTACACCACAGCCAGTCATGCTACAGCTAACATTACTAGCCAAGAACTAGCTGGCGTTATTAAAGAGGCCACCAGGCCGACCACTACCTGTGAGAAGAGGGATGATGGTGCCTGTGTAGCCCCTGCCTCTCTCAGGCAGTTTACATGTATACATTGATATATGGATTTATGGAGGGCACATTACTGGATCCTTACAGGGGCCAGTTCTGTGGGCTGGCCCACTCGGTGTCTCTGTATTGACACAATATTGCCACACAGAATATAGCAGTACGATGCAGTGGCCTCACTGAGGTTAATGTACAGATGGTGTCAGATCCCATTAACACAGAGCTGCAAATGTTCTCTTATATGTAAAAACTATTGAAGGCAGATGTTTCCTTCCCAGAGGACGACACTGCTTCTTTGTCTTGGTTTGGTGGTTTGAAGTTTGAACTCATTACTGTCACTCAGTTGTAAGAGTCACAAGTAAAATGAATTGGGGAGGGGGGGGAGTGTAAATCTAGAACAACTCATGAGGCTGGGAGCACCTTAGAACAGCACTTATAAATATGTTTCTATAAAAAATGAGGCACAACATTATGTGTAATGTGAAAAGGTTTCTCATGTTGACAAACCAAGAGAGAATCACCATCTGACTCTGCAGTTCCCTTCAGCTTCATGGACCCACCTTAGCATCTTTTAGTTCATTGTTTTGGCTTCCTGTTTACATCTTCAGAAACCAATTGTTTATACCACAAAAAAACAAGTTTATACCATCAAATCCATGTTTATGCCAATAAAAACTGTTTATACCATTAAACAACCAAATTCATACCATCAAAAAACACATTTCAACTATCTAAAAACATGTTTAGACCATTGAAAACCAAATGTATACCACCAAAAATCAAGTTCAAACCATCAAAAACTGTTTCATACCATTAAATTGCAAATTTAAACCATGAACAAAACAAATTTATATAATCTAAAACCATATTTAGACCATCAAAAAACACATTTATAGCATCAAAAACCAAGTTCAGACCATCAGAAAACAATCATTTATACCATTAAAATCAATGTTCGTATCACATAAAAACAAGTTTATACCAACAACAACCATATTTATGCTGTTGAAAATGTTTGTACCATTAAAAAAACAAAAACAAATTCATACCATCTCTTAACAAGCAATCAAAAACCAAATTTAAATCATCAGAAACTGCTAATAGAGTGTGCCTGGGCTGACGTCAAAACCCGGAGGTTTAGCATCGCACTGGTTCCCAGAAGAGAAAGTGAATGTAATTTTTTGCATTGCGTTTTGGATTATGTCAGAAAATAAGCTCTGTGGCTAACACAAGTTTATGATACTTACAGGAGATAATCTTCACATATGAGCACCTTTCATACCGCATTTGAAGCTTAAATGCAATCGCCAGAAGTAAAAAGCTAACGTTAGGCTTTAACGGACTACATGACTACTCCACGGTCGCATGACTCTTGACGTCACTGCCACTAAGCTTTCAACTGATTTCGGCCGCTTTATTTTAAGGCAAGGCAAGTTTATTTGTATAAACATTGTATAATGGGGAAATCGGACTGTTTGAGCTAAATAAGAAGCTGTAATGGCGGACTGCCAGCACTCTCACCTGTTCCGGGGTGATGACGTTTAATGTCCCCGACAGGGTTTGTAGTCATATTGAGCAACTTGTATGGGTATTTACTGGCGTGTTTTATGTCATAGAACAAAACCTGAAATTCGCTTAAGCTTTTGTTAACCACAGACCTTATTTGAGGCATTTTACCAAAATCCCATTCAAAAAACGTATTGACTTTTAGACAAGAGAACCGGAAATGCTAAAAGCGCTAACGGAGTTCTGGGTTTACTGGTACACTCTATATCATGAGAAACTAATTGTTTATACCAATAAAATCCATGTCACAAAAAATAAGTTTAGACCATCAACAACCACATTTATACCATTAATAATGGTTTATACCGTTAGAAAAACAAATTCTTGCCATTAAAAACACATTTATGCCATCTACAATGAACTTTAAACCAACCAAAACCAAGTTCAAACTATCAAAAGCTGATTATACCATCAGAAACCATTTGTTTACACCATCAAAATCCATTTTTGTATCACAAAAAACAAGTTTAAACCATCAGCAACCACATTTATACCACTGAAAAAAAAGTGTTTATACCATTTGAAACCAAATGCATACTATAAAAAACAAATTTAAACTTAAACTATGTTTAGACCATTGAAAACCAAATGTTTACCACCAAAGACCACATTCAAACCAGCAAAATCTATGTTTATATCACAATGAAACATGTTTAAACCACTAAAAAACAGATTTACAGCATCAAAAACCAAGTTCAAACCAGCAAAAAATGTTTATACAATCAGAAGCCAATTGTTTATTAAAAATTAAAATGCATGTTTGTGTGTCACAAAAAAACCCATCAACAAGCATATGTATACCATCAAAAACTGTTTATACCATCAAGTTATTGGCAAAGTTTGCCTTTAGGTAGCTGTGCGTAATGAGGGATATGATCAATCCATCTATGTCACAGATTGGACCTGCTCTTGTAAGGTGGAAATACACAAGTTTTTGTTTGTTAATTTATCATTATAAAGTAATTATTGATCACACAGTGGAGTTCCTGTAACAATGACATCACCACTGTTAAATAAAACCACTTCCTGTAAAGAATCCCGAAAAGTTCTGAAGCAGAGTTTGAAAATGTGTCTGATAAAGTAACTGGAGTGGATGTAACACCTTAAAATGCAGAGCGACTGATATAGTAGAGAGTCAGGCTGGTTGTATTGTAGCTCAGCGGCCGCCGGCCCGTTTGGTGCCAAGAAATACTTAAACAAAACAACACATTGAGCCGGTGCCAGGAGGCTATATTATTATCTTCATTCCAACTAATTGCCAGGCCAAACAGCGACACATATGCACACACACAGGCTTCAACAACCACTCATCATGAGGGACTGTGGTGTGCCATCCCTGTTGTCATGACAACCCGGCACTGAATTTTGGCTTGGAAACTGTCACATAGTGTGAGGGAGATTTTTCCGAGGCGTACAGGTTTAAAAGGTTTTAACGGTTTGTGCTCGGAGTGAGATGCAGGATCAGGGTAGCCGGGGTGAGCGCCGGCCTCGGGCGCCGTTTATTCTTGGTTCTTCTTGCATGATCACCGTGTTTGCCTTGAATGCACCCCGTGTTCTCCTGTTTCTGTCCGTCCTTATACTTTGTGACAGTGTCTGTGATGATGTCTCATTTTTATTTGACTGAATGTAACGTGTCGTCTGGGTGGGCGACGTGACACGTACAGAACTGCAGACAAACATCCCCGTGGTTTTATCCTCACTCCATTTGCATTGCATATCCTCTGTAGGTCTTTTTATCTTTAAGACCGTTGGGTCTGTGTGTGTGTGAGAGAAGGAGAGTGTGCTTTGCAAGCGTGTGTGTGTGTGTGTGTGTGTGTGTGTGTGTGTGTGTGTGTGTGTGTGTGTGTGGGTGTGCCGTCAGCTAGCAGGAATGCATGGGTACCGCCAAAGCTAAGATGGCTGCCAAGCGCTAAGATGGCTGCCAGGATTCCACAGAGCGACAGCACGAGAGAGAAAGAGAAGCAGAGACAGAACGAGTGCGAGAGGAGTTGAGGGAGGAAGACATGAAGATGTGCTGAGAGTGAGGGAAGAGAGTTGCGAGAAAAAAGAAACTCTTTCCCTGCCTGTTTTCCCCTCTTCTCCTCCACTCAGAGTGATGAGGTGATTTTGTTTGTCTCTTTTTGTTGTCTTGGTTTTGGCAACGCGGACAGACGGGGGTGAATAGTGCAGCAGTTTGCTGGCACGTCGTCCACTAATGCCACCCAAGATTAGGACGCTGATTTGGGCTTAGAGGATGCTGAGATTGGGGGGCCTAGTACTGGCTGCGAGGGGGCCACGTTCTGGCTCGGGAGACTTGGCCCAGGACGGCCTTAAAGCTTCAGCGCTGTGGGCTAATTGGCCTGAATGGTATATATGATACAACTATAAAACTCCTCAAGGCTGCATTACACATCTGAAGAAGAATGGCAGCCAGCGGGCCAAAGAAAACTAGCTGAAGCAGGTGGCTCTCTGCCCGCCGGCCCCTATAGTTGTCAAGGTAAACACACACAGGAGATGCAGTCCAAACAATGCCGACAACCCACCAGTGTACGATTTACAAGTAGCCCTCAACTTACGAGTCAGCAGCGGGGAGGCTGAGGTTCTTGGGGACCTTTAACACTTAATCCAACTCACACAGTCAGAGTCCTGCACTAGCAGAGTGTGTGTGTGCGTGTGTGTGTGTGTGTCAGAGCTTGAGCCCCTGGAAATGAGATCTGTAAAGAAGAAAAGTGGTTTTGTCGAGGTAAACACAAACAGGAGAGTCGATCCAAACAATGCCCATAAAATGTACATTTTACAAGTGCACCTCAACGTACGAGTCAGCAGAGAAGCTGAGGTTTCTTTACCCAACCTACACTTTCTAAAGCCCAGTTCAGACCAAAGATTCACGATGAGACGAGTTGAAACATGTAACACTTAGTTCTGCAATGTTATACAAAACCTGCTGGTTGCGATGAGTAGGTGTATCATCTCTAGTCAACGACTCTCTGTACTTCTGATCTGTAACGTTGACAGGAAGTGACCACCATGAGACGGTGTATCATCTCTAGTCAACGACTCTCTGTACTTCTGATCTGTAACGTTGACAGGAAGTGACCACCATGAGACGGTGTATCATCTCTAGTCAACGACTCTCTGTACTTCTGATCTGTAACGTTGACAGGAAGTGACCACCATGAGACGGTGTATCATCTCTAGTCAACGACTCTCTGTACTTCTGATCTGTAACGTTGACAGGAAGTGACCACCATGAGACGGTGTATCATCTCTAGTCAACAACTCTCTGTACTGTATAGCTCAATGGTTTTGGTTTTCAAACTCTTTGTGCCCAAGCCAAAATCTCAAGGCACACCTGTATTCATGTCTGTGCACAACAGCGTCTATGATGTGTGTTATCACTCTTATCACGACATAAGACAATAAAAATCAGAAAAAATAAAGACAGGTAGGTTTCGTGATACTGGGTACTGGCTGTCTTCTCTGGTGCTTTGTTGTAATTTGCTCCGTACAATAAAGCAATCCATCGTCCCACTCACGTCTTTCTCCTTATAATCGTCATCATCCCTCACACTGGCTGCCAATCAGAGCTTTGATGTGTCACACACTTGAATTCCCACACACAAGGCGACAAATAGGTCCCCTGTGAAGGTTTTTTTTTTTTTTTTTTTTAATTAAATCACTTTTTATTTAGCAAGAGTTTGTGTCTTTAGTAGGAAACGGGTGCGCACAACATACTGATACACTCAATTAAAAATTCATTCATAACTTTTTGTACAGGCCCAGTTGAATATTGCAATAATAATGTGTGGTTATCACAGAATCCCACAGCACACCATTTGAGAAACACTGGTGTAACTAGCTTCACCGCTCATGTAAACCACACTTCACCGTTTGTGGGTTGTGGTAGCTCATCGTCCTCCTGATCAATGAGGAAGATGTGTGTGGAGCAAACAGTCTGCTGTAGCGCCATGTCGTGCTAAAATCTAAGCATGCCCACTTTTTTGTCCTATTAGATGATAAGGATTGAATTTGAATCCCTCTTGTAACAGTACACCGCTCAAATATTCCTTTTCCCTTAGATGTATGTCACAGCACTGAAACTGAAGATGCTCTACTTCCTGTTTCACTGGGACATCCAAGGAACACTTCACTGCAAAAGACCATCTTTATGTTCATTACTTTGCCCATGTTGTGTTGGATTTGTGAAGAAAAGTTTGTGTTTCTCTCATGCCTGCACGGCGAACGAAGAATCCAAAAAAGGCAAACTTTCTACATGAATTGAGGTAATCGGGGCCCACGTTTAACAACAGCAAAACTATATCAAAACATCAACTCATGCAGTATGATCCAAGTCTCAGTATCCAGTCGTGTGCTCCAGTGTAGCGTGCCTGGGCATGCATGTGTTTTTGAATTCAGATCAGTGTTTTAGTGGAAATGCATGTGTTTGTGAAGTACTGAGCACAGGACTGAATACCTAAGACTTGGATTATACTGCACAAGTTGTGTGAGAGTTTGTAAACAGATGATTTGATATAGTTTTACTGTTGTTTTACCTCAAGTTCATAAAGAATGTTCATGTCTTTGGATTCTTCATTCACTGTGGAGGCATGAGAGAAAAGCAAAGTTGTCTTCATGAATTCAGCGTAACACTGGCAGGGTAACTGATATACAAACAGTTATTTTGCAAGTGAAGTGTTCTTTTAACTGAAGGAGTCTGAGTGCACGTTTGAGCCCCTGAAAGAGACGTACACAAGGAGAGAAATGGTTTTTAAGCCAAAAAGAACAAGCACTCCAAACTAAATTCTTTGAGGCTTTTCTAGTGATTTTCCCACAGCGACAGGCTCCAGGATCGAGGATATTAACGTCTTGATTTGCCATTTTATGACTTTCAACTGACGTTTAACCTGAGCAGAAGTATGCGTCTTTAATCTCAGGCCCACGTCTGTCTCTCCTCAGTGGAAAGAATGAAAGAAGGCGCCGTTTCCCGTCAAGTTCCTGAAGAGTTCCCTCTGATGCTAACCTGAAACCCTCACCTTGGGTCGCGTCCAGACATCTGTCCACCTGACTAAACATCTCTCTGTCTCTCTCTTTTTTGTGTCTTTCAGAACAATCAGGACAATCAGACAACTCAAACCAGCAAGGAGACACAGACGTCAAGCCCCCACCAAATGGTGAGTTTACAAGCGTGTCCCGTTTGCACACATGCATGCAGAAAAATGTTTAACACACCTGTGCGTACGTGCAAGCACACCTATACATGCACATAGTGTGTGCACACACTCCCCCTACACACAGGCCTCTCTGTGTGCAGTGTGTCCCGGCAGAGTTGGGTCTGAGTTTATTATGGTAAGGAGAGCTGATGGTACTGTAGCGTGGGGGTTGTGCTGGGATTGTGGCGGGCCACTCATAAATCACACTGACGTTATTGGAAGATGGGAACCACATGGCCGCTGCCGAGCTCAGCACTGACCTCATGCGCCGTCCCCGCTGTGGTTAACCCCCGACAGGGATGGAGTGATGCAGAGAAGGAGAAAGAGATGGAGGACGGGAGGAAAGTGAAGGGAGGTGGATGTGTGTGTGTGTGTGTGTGGGGGGGGGGGTTTGAAGAGAAAATGAGAGGTGAGGCGGGTGAGGAGAAGAGTGACAGACAGATGGAGAGAGGGATGAAATGAAGGAGGGAGGGTGTGGATTTAAAGTTCACTCAACCCTGGAGTTTAGGATGTTCTGTATCCACACAGACCCGCGTATTATGGATACGGACATTATAGAGCACGGATGAACAAAGTTCATGTGGGAGGCTGAGAAAACTTCAGAGCAGCACACAGTCATACAGGAGCATAAACATGTTCAGAGAACCGTACAGTGCACTGTAGGGCTGTACTGAAGCTTCACATGTCCATCGTCATATTTTATCCACGTGTTAGTGTACAGTCAGTACACAGTATGATGTTTTCTAGTGGGCGGGGCTTAGCTGGAGGCAAAATAGTTCTGCACAGACATTAGCTAGCACTAGCTAACAAGTTCTGTTGGCTTGTTGTTGACAATGGAAGAAGAAGAAACGAAAAAAAAAAGTTAGCGTTGCAGAGAAATCCAATATTCCAGTTTCTGATGAGGTGGACATGATAACCCTTAATACACATAACGTTATTCATCCCTACAACAGGAAATACTTTTTCCCTAACCTGATATGAAGTGTGCGCTGCACATGTGAGCATTTTTGATGATGGCCTCCGTCCAGTCCTTTGGTCTGATCACATTTGGTCTTGTGGTGGAGAGGCAGGTTTACCTCCAGCTGATAAAATGACATCACTGTGACATCTACAAGGTCTACTTAAACAAAACTCTTAATTTTAAAGTGATTAATCAGATTAAAAGAGTTAAATCAACTTCTTGAGTGTGAAGGTGGAGAGAGGGGATGACATGCAGCAAAGAGGCACCTTTACTGCTGGAGTTACTGGAAAAGTTTGAATTAGGGATGTCAATGCTTAACTGTTAATCACTGAACCACAGAGAATATTTCTGACCGGTCACACGTGTCGGTCCCAGTTAATTTTTGCTGCACCCCAGCAGGGTCTGGTGGGAGCTAACGCTAGCTAGCAGCTTGATTAGTGGTTCCCAACTGGTGGGTCACAGGTCCATTCTGAATGGACCTCAAGTGACTCATGAACACTTTATTTTTGAGTACAGTGAATTTCCGGCACAGAGCTTTTATTTTGAAGTGCCGTTTCCTGCTGTAGAGTGAGTGACTAACAGACAGCTACTTCAGAGAGACAGAAAACTAGCTTGACAAAATGGTCAAATGCTCGTATGACGCCAAATGTATTAAACTGTGTGGACCTTAGACTAATGACGAAGGAGAATCTGGACCAGTTGGGAACTACTGGTTTAGATAATCTGGTTAATCTGTTTACTTGTTTACAACATGTGTGAACGCCGGATGCCTCTGAAGAAAGATGTGAAATTAACACCAGAGTTTTAATAAACCAGAATTTTCCTTTTTAGGTATAAAAAGCTGAACATGACCAACCCAACAGTCTGTTGTATCTTATAGAAAACACATGTTCCCACACCAGCAGCGTGTCGAGCGTTCCCATACATGTGTTTTTCAACTCCCTCTGCGTGTGTGTGTGCGCACATGTAATTTTATGCATGTTTGGTACATCCACCCTGCAGACCGCCGCTCTCACACACTCCTCTTCCTCTTTCTCTTTCAGGCCACTTGAGTTTCCAGGACTGCTTTGTGACTTCAGGGGTGTGGAACGTCGCCGAGCTGGTCCGCGTGTCGCAGAGTGAGTCACGGCTGTAATTTCCCCTGTCAATCTCTACGCAGACGCACTCTCCCTGTCACTCCTCGTACACTTCATACTGTCACTTCATTACAACGCCTTCAGGGTGAAACTACATGTAGCCGCCTCATAGGCCAAACTTTTTGATGGATAACTTATTATTTAAATCATAAAGCTTGTGATATTTTATGTTTCCTTACAGTCCATAATAACAGTGAATTGATCCTAATGACATGAGAAGTATCATCTGTGTGGCCAGAGCCTGATTTATCCTCTTCATCTGTTCTATTGTCGTCTGAAACCATTCACAAACCTATCATTGAGGCTCTCTGTCACACTGGGTGTCATGTTCCTTTCTTTTTTTTTGTAACCACGAACACACACACTGTAATTTATGTGCACTGCACTAAATGTGTTTTAATCCGCAGCAGAAAATAGTTCCCAACAAATGTACTATTTATTCCTGTTTGAGTTACGTCTGCTAAAAACTGCACCGTCCAGCTGCTTTCGGGCACGACCGCGGCTCTAAATGTGATTATTGTGACTCCGTCTTTAATGATCGACATCTTCCAGCGAGCTCAGGGTCGAGCGCCGCAGACTGGCTGTATGAGGAAGAGATGTAAAATGGCAGGAGATCCACTGATGCATAACATGGATAAGAATAGGTTGGGTCAAAAAGGACAGAATAGAGGTGTAACAGTTATAATAATTATAGTAAACTTTATTTTTAAGGCACTTCTCAAACAAAGTTACAAAGTGTTTTAGGTGGTTGGTACCGGATTTAAAACAAAGCAGAATTCAACCAAATAAAACACTTCACTTTTATATTGGATCATTGATCATTGAGTCAGTATATCAATTCACATCGTCACACCACTAGTTTGCGTGTTGGATGTGTTTTCATTTACATTCAACACAAAGATGGAGCAGTACCAACTTACCATCTTCGTCTTGCACTAAACTCGAAGCTGACAGGAACCTGCAGGCGGGTCTCAAAACTCACTGGTCATTTTTGCTCGCTCGTGTGGCTTGTTGTGCTAACCTCAGCACACGTTGCTATCAGCGTACGGCTTTATAAAAACTGAGGAAATAAAGACAGTTTAAATGAACTTGAACCTCAGGTTAAGTCAGGAAAGGCTCTCCGGTAAAAGTCTTTATAAGAAGGGGCTTAAAAGAGATCGCTGACTTGGCCGACCTGATTTCCTCGGGCAGATTGTTCCAGAGCCTCGGGGCCCTGACAGCAAACGCTCTGTCCCTTTTTAGTTTTCAGCCTTTGGAACAAACAAAGACAGGCATTATTACGACTCATCCTGAGTGCGGCGTGAATGGGTTTACAAAGTTTCATGATAATCTATCCAGCAGAGACATTTGAATCAAAAAGACGAATATAAACCTCATGTTGGTGCTGGAAAACAACTCTGGGGATCACAATAGTCATTAGGATACATCATCAGAAGACCGTGAACGTCTGCACAGATCTTATGGTCCTTCAGCTGGTTGATGTTTAAAGTCTGAACCAAAATGGCGACATATTAACACCAGTGTGTGTCTGTGTGTGTATCCCTCAGCCCCGGTGGCGACAGCGACCGGCCCCAACTTCTCCCTGGCTGACCTGGACAGCCCCGGCTACTACAACATCAACCAGGTGACCCTGGGACGGCGCTCCATCACCTCCACCCCCTCCACCAGGTACACACACACACACACACGCTCAGAGTGTTTCCCCTGTACTAATATTCTTCACTTCTTAAATCTTTAACCTCTGAACGCTGCTGTATTCTTTATGCTGAGCCTGCTCTGCTTTTTGATTGTGCTCTTTCTTCTCCCCCTTTTCTCCTCCTTCACTGCTAATCTTCCTCATCCCCTCTCATTTTTCCCACACTGATCTGTCCGTCGCTCCGTCTGTGTTTGTGTCTGTTGTCTCCGTTACTTCCCCGGCTCCCTCTGTCGTCCTCTCTCGCTTCATCTTACGCTGCAGGACTGAAATGGAGCTTTATGCAAGTCTCCCACGGAGGTAGTTACACTCATTACAGAATATCTCCCTTGATACTAATGTAACACAGACCCCTGCATCACACTCACACCGAAGCCACACACGCATGCTGTCACACGGATATGCACATGAGCGCACACATATTTAAACATTCTGGATCAGCAGTGAAACGCTGTACGTTCACAAGCCCCTTAATTTTATTGGTCACAGATGTATGAGTCTATAAGAATCTGCAAACACACACACAAATGAGTTCCAGCATCACCACGCAGAGTCTCAGCGCTCAGTCTCGTGTGTGAAGCAGCTTCGGGGCCAGCATGGATACAGCATGTTGGATAGATTCTGGCCTCGTGTTTGTCTCGCTGTCTCCAGTTGTGTTGCTTCGTCCCCTTCGGCTAAAACATAATATGAAAACAAAACACTGAAGGGAAACCTTGACATTTAGAATTCTTAGGACTCTTGATTTTATGCAGACACATGCCTGACAGGAGAAATAAGACCTCACATTTGTCCTCAAACGTCCCACAAATGAATAATACTTATGAGAAGTGTCTGTTGGATTCAGTGAGAAACCGAAGCTAACACGCACGTTTAAAAGAAAAGGGGATAAAAACAGATTGATTTTAAAACACATCGACATCCCTCTAACTCGTTCCTCCTCTCCTTCTTCATGAATTAAACCCTCTCCTCTCTTACTTCTCTCTCAGCTCCAACAAGCGCAAGTCCATTGACGACAGCGAGATGGAGAGCCCGGTGGACGATGTCTTCTACTCAGGCCGTTCCCCGGCGGCCGGCAGCAGCTCTCAGTCCAGCGGTTGGCCCAATGATGTGGATGCAGGTAGTCCCGCTACAACGTCCTTGTCACATTCTGCACGCATTCCAGACACCTTTCTAGGAGCTGTGCTGAGGTCCACATCAATTCAGACTCTAATATTATTACTGATGTTTAAGCTACAGATAAAAAGAAAATGATGTTTTGATGGAGGCTGCAACTAAAACCTGCTCCTCCTTCTCATTGAACTTAAAAGCCCCTGAAAACTTATTTCTCTCCAACATTAAAGGAACACATGCAAAAATTATGGGAAATTTTCCTAAATTGCTGTCCTGCTGAGGGCTAGATGGGATTGATACGACCATCATGTCTGTGGATGGTTAGCTTAGCTTAGCATAAAGAGTTGAAAGAGGGGGAAACAGCTAGCCTGGCTGCGTCCCAGGGTGACAAAATCTTCTAAGCAGCATGACACAAATATGAGAAATACTTGCGTGCTGATATTTCACATCAAAACTATTCTTATCGGCAGCGATGCGAATTTGCGTCAGTTGCAAAACTCGTTCAGTAAAAGACTTCAATGTGAAAAGATAAGTAGTTGTGTAGCCTGAGCTCCTGAAAGCTTTTAAACGGAGTTTCCTTTCAGCAAAATTAATTTCAAGTTCTCTCTGGTAAACAGTTACTGTTACAGTTATAAAATCTACCGTGTCATCGTTTTATAATCCTCATTTAAAAAACTATAGGCAGTGTAATTGGTTGATGCCTTTATCCACCAGGGGTGTAAATCACTAGTTTCATCACGATACTATATCCCATCGATTCTTTGAACAATGATATGATATTTGCAGATATTACAAAGTCTGCCACAATACGATCTTGATTCGATGTGATTCAGGGGCCTGCGATCAATATGAAACGATATTATCTGCCCATTTAACACAGTCTGTTACAGAAGATGCTGACATCCGTTTATTTTTGACTTCTGACCATAAAAGATAAAAACAACACGTAAATGATAAGAGCAGTGAAGTTTACTTAAAATTGACTCCACGAACACTCATAAAGTAATCCTTCAGGACTTTCTGTCAGTGAGACTTTCCTGGAAGAAATCTTTTTATTTTAACCCAAACCATCATCTTTTCATAAAACTTAAGGACCATCTGTCTTAAAGTCCCGATGGCAAACTTCTCCAAACAGCCATAAAACAACGAGATCATTTAACAGAAGTATCAAATTCAGCTCAGTAATAACTGTCAGGGTTCAGAGACAAAACAACTGTTTTTTTGCTAGTGACTTAATATTAGCATTAGCATGTTTACATTGAATAAATTAGCCTCACTGCTAGTGGAGATTCCCCCTACTCATAGCCTAACAAATCACATATCTTATTTATACGTAACACGTTTGAATTTCAGTTTGCATGCACGTTCTTTCAGCCGATGTTTTCGCATTGCAAAGATGACATTGGATCGTTGATCAGTGAATTGATATATCACTCCGAATGCATGGATCGTTACACCCTGTTATTGTTTGTGAGAAAGCTCAGATAATTGACCTTGTTCTGGGAAAAAAAATTACGCTGGTTTTACTTTGCATAATATTGATATTTTATGTAAAAGAGAAAAAAGAAAAAACGTTAAAAAATATATTAATTGGTGCGTAAAGCTAAATAATAACACGGTATATTTTGTTTTTTTAATCCGAACAAAAGTGTAAAACGATATGTTGTGGGGTGGTAACCGACTGTTTCTCGGATGAGTGCGGTAACTTCTCTGAGTCTTAAGTTTTTTTTACAGATTAAATGACAGCTTAATTTTCATTTTCATTCAAATGTTTTTAAATCCTGATTGGTGCATGGAGCAAGTAAACAAGTAAAAACACAAAACAATATGATGTTTTCGGGGCCTTTAACATGAACCTTTTTAAATGTTAATTTCACACTACCTGACTTGAAGTGGACCAGACGCTGGAGCTTACCTCCTTCCTCCTCCTCCTCCACGTCCCTTTGCCTCTGAACTGTGTTGACCCTTCTCTCCATCACCTGACCCCCTCATCATCCCCACTCTCTTCCTCACACTCCTCCATTCACAACTCCCACTCCACTTACAACCTGCACCCCCCCACCCCCACCCCGACCGAGGTAGATGGACTGCTGTTATGCCACAGACAGGTTATAGCATCCTTTCTCACATGCAGCAGGGACTTATATGACAGTTTGGATCATCTGAAGTGGGGCTGTATGAGGTACTTAAACATAGTCAGTGTATTAGCTACAGTAGATGTCGGTTGGTACGCCTCCAGTTTGAAGAAGCAGGCAGTAGTACTGACAGAAGAATTTGAGACACCTATAAAATCTATCAGTTTAAGTTATGCTGTATTTAAAATGTTCTCACTTCCTTCAGACAGCCCTTTGTGTTATACCCATCTATGCTCTCTTCAATACCAGACTCCATTGAGAAAAACAGCGATTTAACATGGCTGAATACAGGAGCTGCTGATCTCTCGCTGCCTCGATCAGTGTGTTTGTTTGTGTTATTGTGTGACTTTGGTGAATCCCAACTAAAACTTTAAAACACCAAATTCAAACAAGAACACAAACTAACAAACCGATGGTGGCAGCAGCTGAACCAAGAGCTTATTTGTTTGCAAAATAAAATTATTGTTTTTGTCAAAGGAGTCTGGTGGTTTTGAAGAGAGCATTACTTTCATCGTGGTATTGTCTGCTCTCCAAACTTGGGGCGCACCGGCCGCCATCTACTGTCAGTAATACACCGACTGTGGACGAGCACATACAGGCCCACTTTAAAAACTCAGAACTATCCCTGTAAAGGGCCAGTTCACCCAAAACTATGATTTCCGTGTTACTCCTGGTCGACATGTTGACAGTGTAGGTTTTACTTGCAGATATTTATTTGTTGAAACTTCTTCCTCCACCTCAGCACAATGAAACATAACTTGTGGTAAAACATGACATTTGAAAAACCATCCACAAACAATGTCCTGGTTTCTGAGAATAATTTTTATTAGGGACTATTTTCAAACCAAAAAAACAAAAAACAAAAAAAACAACCTGTAAAGTCTGTGCTGGTGAGTCTGGTCTGTGGATTCTCCTGAGTGGACTTTGTTTTTCAAATGACACGTTACTGTCCAATATAACTTTTACATGAGCACCACACCTCTGTTGTGATGGGGCGGAGGAAGACGAACACTGACGGACATCTGGAAGCTTCTGCAAATAAAACTGAAACTATCTGTGTGCTCACAAGGTGACAGTGTTAAAGTGTGAGTCTAGTTTAGTTTTGGCTGAACCGACCCTTTCATCGACCACAAACTGAGTGCTTTAACTAATTTACCCTCGTGTCTGTTGTCTGAGTTTGGATGGATATATTTCGCTCTATTAGTTCTCGTGGCGTCAGTTCTAACAGTCACTGAGTTTAACTCCTGGATTGTGTGTGCATGTGTGTGTGTGTGATGTCTGAGACTGTCAGAGCCTCATACTGTAGATTTAACACAGATAACTCTCAAAAGATGTATAGACGTTTGGACGTTCAAATGTTTATCCCCTTTTGTGATTTATTTTGTTTATTAGACTTTAGCTAACGTTCTTCATTAAGCCATTAGAAACACTAAGACAGGCTGGTGTAGTGAGAATCTTTATATGTTCATCACGTGTCATATGTAACAGACGTTTTTTTTGCCAAGAATTACAAAGATTGATACCACTCTGTACGTTAACTATAAAGCTACAGCTAGCAGCTTAGCAACTGGAAAACAGAGACTGAAAATAGACATGTTTGTAATGTGCTGTTTGTAAAACAGCAAATTAATGATTTTCCACTGTGGATTTAAAACAAACAAGATGTAACATGCTAGCCATGCTAACTGTTTCTTAGTCTTTGTGCTAAGCTAACTAGCTTCTAGCTCTAGCCATAAACCAGCAAATGGTTGGTTATTTTTTACTAGCCATGCTAGCTGTTCCCCCCGTTTCCAGTCATTGTGCTAAGCTAAGCTAACCAGCTTTTAACCAGCTTTTGACTCCACACTGTGGTTTTTATGCGTATTAAACAAACTGGATATAACATGCTTGCCATGCTAGCTGGTCCTTCCTGTTCCCAGTCCTTTTGCTAAGCTAAGCTAACCGGAGCTTTAGAGGTGGTGCTTGACAGAGTTTGAACCTTCACACAGAGCCCGTTTCCAGTCTTTGTGCTAAGCTAACTTAAAGCTAACCAGCTGTTGGCTGTAGCTTCATATTTACCATACAGACATGACAGTGGTATTAATCTTTTCATCAACGTCTTGGCAAAAAAACAGCAACTTATCTCCCAAAATATTAAACCTTTCCCTTCACATTATTGTTCCTCATACACTCAGTTTCACCATCCATTTCTGTGTTGTTTGAGTGTCACAGCAGAGCAGCGCCAGTGCAACCACACATCTACTGCTTAAAGGGATAGTTTGAACTTTTTGAAGTGGGGTTGTATGAGGCACATATCCACAGTCAGTGAATAGCCTACAGTAGATGTCGGTACACCACCAGTTTGGAGAAGCAGACAGGAATGTGGACAGGGCAGCAACAAAACGTGTTTTAGCCACCTATAAATATGTTCATTTAATTTACTTTGGTTTGATGGCACAATACATGTTAACTGGTGACTAGGTGGTTAATTTTCAAGAAAAAACTAAATGAAGTCTCCAGTTGTTATCTACTTTTAGTCTTGACAGCCCTGCACTGGGAATTAGCTAGCAGCTGGTTAGCATAGCAACTGATTTGGCGATTAAACACTGTGCTGGTGATGGCACAGAGGTGGTGTTGTACTTGCTGGCCACCCGCAGGTCTTCCGTCAGGTAGGCACAGTGAGTGAGTGGCCTAATTTTGAACCACAAATCCTCTTTAGCATTTTGTAATATGTTAGCCCCACTAGCCGTGCTGACACTGCTAACCGCACTAACAGAGCTAGAAATAGTAAACTTTGCTAAAGGGTGTTTGCAGCTAAAAACCGACCGCGGTGACCTGTGGGGAGACAAGCAGTAATCGCCAAATTAGCAGCACCGCTAGTTGAGGTTAACAAGAAACCCTTTGACTAAGTACAATTACTGTTTTTGTCAAAGTGGTGTGGTGACTTTAAAGAGAGCACAGATAATAGCTCCCCATCAGAAAGGGCTGTCTGACAGCAAAAGAAAGCGGTGAAAGTACTCTAAATATTGTGAACATTTCAACTAGCATAGATTTCTTAGGTGGCCTCCGTCCACAGCAGCACATTGCTTTGCTTCTGTGGAGGTGCTCCTGCCTGCTTCTCCAAACTGGGGGCATGCCAAACGCCATTTCCTGTGGCTAACACACTGACTGTGGATAAGTGCCAATCCAAACTGTCCCTTTAAATCATACCCACTCACCCTTTGGCTCGCAGCACTGACGGGCACCATGTCAAATGTATTTACAGTAGACTTCATGTACATCTCCTGGGTTTGGTATTTGTCTCTGTTAAATCGCTGAAAGTTCTCATGTGTTCTCCGATTCCTAACCGTCACTCCCACTCACATGCTGCCATTTTAATCCCGCCAGCAGTAATGATGTAACTATTTTATAGACACTTGCTGCACTCTATAACATTAAACTCCCCTGTTGCCCATTATTTAACCACCCCTCTGTTTCTCCCTCATTCTTTCCATCTCTGTCTCTGTCTTTTTCTCTCCTCCCCTCTTCCATTGTTAACTCTTCCCTTCTCCCCTGTTTGGCCTTTCAGTGCAGCACCATTTGGCCAGTGTGCAGGAGAGGAAGATTAAGCATGAGAGCGATGGAGTGCAGTTTCCTTACCATGGTTAGAACAACATTAAACATTATACTGTGTACATGTATACATGCTCTACTTCAGCTCACACCACCCTCAACTTGTACACATCTCTCTCTCTGTCTCTCTCTGTCCTTTTATTCCAAGTCTGTTTGCACTTCCTGTGAGCTGTTCTGCATCTTCCATTCGTCCTTTCTCTCTTCTTCTCTTCATCCCTCTCTTGTGTCTTGTTCTCTGGCTATGCTGCCGCTGGGTGGGGTTGTTTCTACCAGATGTCTGCTGTTGTCCATTGTGGGTTTACCAAAGCCTTTTGGTAGCCCAGTAGCTCCATAACATCCACCGCCTGTCTGCCTCAAAGATGTTGTTGTAAATCTGTGAGAGGAATCAGACTTCTAGGAGGATGAAGACGTCCCTGGAGCTATGAAAAAAAATCACTCTTATCCTGACGTACACTGTCTGATTATCAGCTGTATTCTCAGTGTGTAATTATGTGCATTATCATATCCAAAAACCACATTGTTGTGACACACCACATGCACACAAACAGTTTTCCAAGGCGGTGTGAATTTGTCAGCAGCGTTCAGCTAAGTGCTTTGGGTGTTGCAATTTTGTTGTCGAGCCCTGGGAGAGAAAGCGATGAAAGACCCGGAGAAAGGAGGGTGGTGTGTGTGTGTGTGTGTGTGTGTGTGTGTGTGTGTGTGTGTGTGTGTGTGTGTGAATGAGGGTTTGTTGAGTAGCAGCGTTAGCCGCTTCATGCAGCCGGTTGTTTAGACGGAGCTGTTGAGTGGTGTCCCACCTGCCGTAGGCCTGACTCAACCGTCTCTGAAAGACGGCGCAGGGAAAAAAAACAACATACGACCCAAACAAACACGACGAGAGGCACTCAGGTGTGTCATCAATGCACAAGGCACCTTCTGTCTCCGAGACATGCTTACTCACTAACACGCACATTCACAAATGGCATGCAGACACACACACACACACACACACACACAAAACTAAATTTCAGCTCTTTCTCTGATTTACATTCACACACACACACACACACACACACACACACACACACACACACACACACACACTCCCCAATCTGGAGAGGAGCAGCGTTCCGGTCCAGATGGCGCCTCCATGTGTCTACAGCGAAGGGAGCTACTGGGTTACAGCAGACATCTGTTCTGGTGATGGTGGTGGTGGTGTTGGGAGTGAGAGATGAGGAGAGGAGAGGAGGGGCGGAGGACAGGAGGAGGGAGGACGAGGAGGGAAGGGGAGGGCCTCCGCCTCGGCCCGCTCTGGAGGTGATCCTCTACCTGAATGAAAAGCTCTGAGGCATAGCAGGTGATCATGTAATTCATCATTAAGTCTGCTGTCTCCCGCTCCGCTCTGCTCCGCTCTCTCCTTCTGCCTGCTTGCTCCTGCTGCTCGGGGTGGGTGGGGGACCCCAATATCCGACTGTCTGTGATACTGACGGAGAACTCCAGCTTCATATGTGGTGTTATGAGCTTAAAACTCTGGTGGGTGTGTGTGTGTGTGTGTTAGAGCTGCATCAATTAGTCGAAAATTAACTGGCAACTATTTTAATAATCGACTAATCATTTGAGTAACTTTTTAAGCGTCAGAGACAAACATTTGTTGGTTTCACGATTATTACATGTGACAGTTTGATGCTTTTCTTTGTCATACAAGACAATAAACTGAAAAGTTTTGTCGAGACTTGTCAGCCCGTTAAAAGGTCGCTATCAGTCATCACTAGCATAGATTTAAGGTGGTGTGACCCTACTCTGCCTCCTTAATTTACAGTAGAGCTGATCAATATGACCTATAAATAATTTTTAATAATTTTTAATTTTTTTAGGGCTGTATTGCAATACAAAATATATATCTTGATATTTTACAGTCTATTCTAAATTACTGTAGAGCATTGAAATACTAAACTCTGAATAAATTACTGTTACAAAGAAGTTAATAAAGTACTGTTACATTAAAGTTAAATAAAGCACTGTTTAAATAGTTAAATAAGGTACTGTTGTAATAAAGTTAAATAAAGTACTGGTAAATAAAGTTAACGTACTGTTAAAGTAGTAAATGTAAAGTAGTTTTACACAGTTTAAGTACTTCATGATCATTTAAAAGAAAATGCTGTTAAAATAATGTTAAATAAAGAATTGTTATAATAAAGTAAAATAAAGCACTGTTACAATAAAGTTAAAAAAAATCATTATAATGAAGCTAAGCTGTTTTTAAAAAGTTGAATAAAGTACTGTTACAATAAAGTTAAAGTTAGAGCTAAACTGCTGGTGCTTTTATTCTGAAGAACCGTGGCTCTTCTCAGGCAGGAAGTGTTTTTTGCTGAGAACTTGAAGCTTCCATCAACAGTGAGATGTTAGCATAAAGTTAGCAGTTAGCATAAAGTTAAACTGTTACAGGAGCGGTGTCAAATATGAGGATGTATTCACTGCAAGCAGGAAAAAAAACTAACGGCTGTCCAGTTCATATATTGATAGTACTTTGCAGTCACACTGGTGCTCCATGGTAGCAAAATGCACATGCTAGCACCCAGAAGAGAAACAATTTACACTTGGTGTTCTCAGTATAGTCATTTAATACATCCTATGTTAAACAGTATTGCCCACCCCTAATTTACAATGACCTCTAGTGGCCGTAGTAATAATGACAGGAGCAAGGGAGTTAGTTAAGTGATAAGGTGATCAAACAAACACAGGACTTTCACCCAGGAGACGGCTGCTTATGTCCCTGTTTAAACCAGTTACATCACATAATAAACGTACAACTCAAACCACAATCTTTTCCTAAACCTAACAAAAACTGCGGTTGTTTCAAACGTTGGATCTGCACCTTCCTGCTTTGCTGGTAGGTGCAGTGTCTCAGGAATTATAATAGAAGTGATAACAGCCTTTTAATGGACTGATAACATGACGTCACACTGGACTGTGGAAAATTGCACGAGATGTGTTTGACTGTTTTCTGACATTTTAATGACAAACGATTAATTGATTGAGAAAATAATGAGCAGACAATTTGATAATAAATATAATGGTTAGTTGCAGCCCTCGTGTGTGTGTGTGTGTGTCTGTGTCTGTGTCTGTCTGAGGTGTCCTTGCTCCGTCTGCAGCACATTACCTCAGTGTTTATGAGTGCTAATGATGTGTGAGGTAGTCGGCTAATGAGGGACACAACTCTGTTAATGTACATTGTTTCTTTGCTTACCTGAATGACAGGTGTGTGAGCTCCTTTCTCTCTTTGGTGTGTGTTTGTTTGTGTGTGTGTGTCGTGCACATGCGAGTGGACCAGCTCTGTGACAGTTAGGGGGCTTGTGTGGTCGCCAGCTTGTTAGCGCGGCAAGACTGGAGGGTCATGGGAGCAATTGGCTGCCAGTCTGCTTGTGCAGTGTGCCAGGAGCAGGACATAGAAATAATGTAGAACAAACAACTGTGTGAGTGTGTGTGTATAGACTCACACAAACACACACTCTCTCTCTCTCTCTTACACACACACACACACACACACACACACACATACTCACTTATGTCCTCTTTGGGGGCGCACACCAAAACACCCTACTTTTGAGAACACTACTTTCTGAATGGTTTAGAGAGATGCCAGCAGCTAGGATGTATCACTGGGAATACCCAGATTATGAAAATCACCTGGGATTTTAGTTTCAAACAACTTTTGTCCAACTAGAATTTTTACCTTGAGATTGAGGACAAATAATTTTAATGTCAATTTTGGGGGCTTCAACTGTACACAGATACACAAACTCATAAAGGTCACTTTAAGGTGCCTCAAATTCCTTTTGGGGACAAAAGTATATAAAAGTAATTTTAACATGTATTTTTGCTTTTAGTTGTGAGAATATTCAGTCTCAACACTTCTCCTGAGTACCTCTTGACACACAAAGAAATGCATTAACTTATTCTTATTTAACTTAATCAATATAAACCAAAACAACTGAAGGATGATGGCTAAACTAATGGCCAATCCTTGCCATACTAACAAGTTTTATGTTGACAGGACCATCTCTGTGCCTAGCCACTACAGTTGGGTTTCAATAAAATTCTACAGGTAACACTGTTCTAAATAAGATTTAGACAGAATACGCCAATACCACATTGGCACCACATTCAAATTTGCATGAAAATAAACATCACCCGGCAAACTAAGGTGTGCTGTCAAAATGTGTTTTATTAACACAATGCAGGCCATCATGTACAAGAGCCCAACATGGAAAATCCTCTAAAATTACAGATTTTCCTTAGGAGTCAAGAACTTGGCTAGCTGGACAGTACAGTCTGTAAAAATTGTTGCCTACAAAGCTCAGAGCAACAATTTAAGTGGCTAGAAACATACTAATGGCTCTAGAATTGGCAATTTAAGCAACAGGAAGGGCCAGTCTCAAAGTGCTACTGTTTTGTAAACAGAAATAGGTTCAGATAACCGGTATACTTCAACTAACAGTATACATCAAACAAGTACACTTTACCAGGATACACTTTAACAACAGAAGAGTTCAAGATTTTGTCTGTTATCTAAGTAACAAGCTGAGTCTATTTCTTCCAAAAGAGAAATATGAAGTTAACAATGATCTGAAAAGCAACAAAAAATATTCTTAATGTTTAGCACAAGCCTTTCTCTTCGAGGCAGTGATTCGATTTCTGATGTAGTTTTTTACACCAGTCCAGTTGTGGTCTCTCAGTGCATAGGGCTCTGCACTGATACACTGAAGACAGTCGATCTTTTGCGGTACCTTGCAAGCGTGTATGAAGCGCATCATGTGTCTTTCAACAGCACGTACCTCACTGTCATCCCACTTACGTTTACCGTTATCTCTGTTAAGTTTCTGTGAAATGTCTGTAAAGAAAAGAGAAAAGGAGATGTCAAGTTACCTTTCTGACAGTACTGTTAAATGTGCAAGGACAACAGAGGTCAAGTGACAAATCATGGAAGACCATGAATAGCAGGTTTTACTACATTAGTTTTTAATTTTTAAACACTCCCAAAAAGGCTGCATAGTTTGTGATTTTAAATTACATGTAAATTAATTTGAATTAATCTGAGTATAATATGGATGAGGTTTGTTAACTACTTTTACTAATTATCCAATACTACAACTTGCTATAGGACTGCTACAGCATGTACTGACTGACTACAGTGCAGATTCTGTCACCATACCCAACTTTGGGGTTTTACTGGATACATTACTGTCACCTAGTACAAAAAATGAATCCTATCTTATTTTTACCTTGATTGAGTGTGGCATCAGAAGAAATGAAGGGAAGTGAAGACGTCACCTCTGCCTCATGGTCGTCTTCAGCTGTAGTCTCTGTGGCTGAGTTGACATTGGCAGGGTCATCCTCATCACTTGACACGTCTGGTTCTTGTGAACAATCAACTTTTTCTGAAGTGACAATGTAAGAAAAGTAAAAAAAAAAAAAAAAGAAGAAACCTTAAGCCTTAAGACAAAAACTCAGAATGGACTTCCCACATTACTTAAGTTACACGCAAAGTACGCAAACTAATTTTGTATATTAATATTATACATAACATGATTATACACATTGCCTATGAGGAAATATATACACAATACTTGACAGACTACATTTGCATTCCTCAAATGTGAAACAGATTATTAGGATTCTTCATCATTATACTTAAATAACTAAATACAGCACAAAGAGTACCTTACAGGTAAAGAGCAGTGATGATGCATTTCTCATGAGGCAATAGCCATGGCTTACATCTAATATAATTGTACGAATATACACACATCCATACCTTCAGGGTCAGTCTCAATGTTGTCAAGGGCTTGACCTTTATACTGTGAGAGGGTCCCCTTCTCCATCGCAAAAAGCACTTTGCTCATTTTGGCGAGCTGTAGTGATCCCTGTGCCATAAGAGAAATGATGGGAGGTTATTCATACTCAATCACCCACTATATACAACACAGATAACCAATACCGTCTCATCTCTGAGAGATTAATTAGTGTGTTATAATCTGGCTCCTACCTGAGGTCTGTCACTCTCATCCACAATCTGCTCACTGACATCAGGTGATAATTTCTGCTGGAAACAGAAACAGGATACAATTTAAGAAACCAACAAGACTTAAAATTTGAACTAAAGTGTGTGAGGATGTAGGTGGCTCCATTTATGTCACTTCTGGGAACATTTTAACTGCTCAGTCTTAAGAGATGTTCAACCAAGTTAAACTTAGTTTAGCTTGTCAGTCTAGCCATACTTTTGGGGTCGTTCAAAACACACACACTTGCTACCCAAACCTAATTGGGGACGTCCATTAGATGAAACCAGTTTGTCAGTCCAGACTTACTTTTGGGGTCGTTCAAAACACACACACACACTTGCTACCCAAACCTAATTGGGGACGTCCGCTAGATGAAACCAGTTTGTCAGTCCAGCCTTACTTGTGGTGTGGTAACTGACAGACAGAGTCCACCCCCCAACAGCAGACATACAGACATGAGAAGAACTTAGACACAGACTACTTGGGCTGCCATAAGAGAAATGCTGGGAGGTAATTCATACTCACTCACCCACTATATACAACACAGATAACCAATACCATCTCATCTCTGAGAGATAAATTAGTGTGTTATAATCTGGCTCCTACCTGAGGTCTGTCACTCTCATCCACAATCTGCTCACTGACATCAGGTGATAATTTCTGCTGGAAACAGAAACAGGATACAATTTAAGAAACCAACAAGACTTAAAATTTGAACTAAAGTGTGTGAAGATGTAGGTGGCTCCATTTATGTCACGTCTGGGAACATTTTAACTGCTCAGTCTTAAGAGACGTTCAATCAAGTTAAACTTAGTTTAGTTTGTCAGTCTAGCCTACTTTTGGGGTCATTCAAAACACACACACACACACACTTGCTACCCAAACCTAATTGGGGACGTCCGTTAGATGAAACCAGTTTGTCAGTCCAGCCATACTTGTGGTGTGGTAACTGACAGACAGAGTCCACCCCCCAACAGCAGACATGCAGACATGAGAAGTACTTAGACACAGACTACTTGGGCTGCCATTAGAGAAATGCTGGGAGGTAATTCATACTCACTCACCCACTATATACAACACAGATAACCAATACCATCTCATCTCTGAGAGATAAATTAGTGTGTTATAATCTGGCTCCTACCTGAGGTCTGTCACTCTCATCCACAATCTGCTCACTGACATCAGGTGATAATTTCTGCTGGAAAGAGAAACAGGATACAATTTAAGAAACCAACAAGACTTAAAATTTGAACTAAAGTGTGTGAGGATGTAGGTGGCTCCATTTATGTCACGTCTGGGAACATTTTAACTGCTCAGTCTTAAGAGACGTTCAATCAAGTTAAACTTAGTCTAGTTTGTCAGTCTAGCCTTACTTTTGGGGTCGTTCAAAACACACACACTTGCTACCCAAACCTAATTGGGGACGTCCGTTAGATGAAACCAGTTTGTCAGTCCAGCCTTACTTTTGGGGTCGTTCAAAACACACACACACACACACTTGCTACCCAAACCTAATTGGGGACGTCCGCTAGATGAAACCAGTTTGTCAGTCCAGCCTTACTTGTGGTGTGGTAACTGACAGACAGAGTCCACCCCCCAACAGCAGACATACAGACATGAGAAGTACTTAGACACAGACTACTTGGGCTGCCATTAGAGAAATGCTGGGAGGTAATTCATACTCACTCACCCACTATATACAACACAGATAACCAATACCATCTCATCTCTGAGAGATAAATTAGTGTGTTATAATCTGGCTCCTACCTGAGGTCTGTCACTCTCATTCACAATCTGCTCACTGACATCAGGTGATAATTTCTGCTGGAAACAGAAACAGGATACAATTTTAAGAAACCAACAAGACTTAAAATTTGAACTAAAGTGTTTGAGGATGTAGGTGGCTCCATTTATGTCACTTCTGGGAACATTTTAACTGCTCAGTCTTAAGAGACGTTCAATCAAGTTAAACTTAGTTTAGTTTGTCAGTCTAGCCATACTTTTGGGGTCGTTCAAAACACACACACACACACTTGCTACCCAAACCTAATTGGGGACGTCCGTTAGATGAAACCAGTTTGTCAGTCCAGCCATACTTGTGGTGTGGTAACTGACAGACAGAGTCCACCCCCCAACAGCAGACATGCAGACATGAGAAGTACTTAGACACAGACTACTTGGGCTGCCATTAGAGAAATGCTGGGAGGTAATTCATACTCACTCACCCACTATATACAACACAGATAACCAATACCATCTCATCTCTGAGAGATAAATTAGTGTGTTATAATCTGGCTCCTACCTGAGGTCTGTCACTCTCATCCACAATCTGCTCACTGACATCAGGTGATAATTTCTGCTGGAAAGAGAAACAGGATACAATTTAAGAAATCAACAAGACTTAAAATTTGAACGAAAGTGTGTGAGGATGTAGGTGGCTCCATTTATGTCACGTCTGGGAACATTTTGACTGCTCAGTCTTAAGAGACGTTCAATCAAGTTAAACTTAGTTTAGTTTGTCAGTCCAGCCATACTTTTGGGGTCGTTCAAAACACACACACACACACACACACTTGCTACCCAAACCTAATTGGGGACGTCCGTTAGATGAAACCAGTTTGTCAGTCCAGCCATACTTGTGGTGTGGTAACTGACAGACAGAGTCCACCCCCCAACAGCAGACATGCAGACATGAGAAGTACTTAGACACAGACTACTTGGGCTGCCATAAGAGAAATGCTGGGAGGTAATTCATACTCACTCACCCACTATATACAACACAGATAACCAATACCATCTCATCTCTGAGAGATAAATTAGTGTGTTATAATCTGGCTCCTACCTGAGGTCTGTCACTCTCATCCACAATCTGCTCACTGACATCAGGTGATAATTTCTGCTGGAAACAGAAACAGGATACAATTTAAGAAACCAACAAGACTTAAAATTTGAACTAAAGTGTGTGAGGATGTAGGTGGCTCCATTTATGTCACGTCTGGGAACATTTTAACTGCTCAGTCTTAAGAGACGTTCAATCAAGTTAAACTTAGTTTAGTTTGTCAGTCTAGCCTACTTTTGGGGTCGTTCAAAACACACACACACACTTGCTACCCAAACCTAATTGGGGACGTCCGTTAGATGAAACAAGTTTGTCAGTCCAGCCTTACTTTTGGGGTCATTCAAAACACACACACACACTTGCTACCCAAACCTAATTGGGGACGTCCGTTAGATGAAACCAGTTTGTCAGTCCAGCCATACTTTTGGGGTCGTTCAAAACACACACACACTTGCTACCCAAACCTAATTGGGGACGTCCGCTAGATGAAACCAGTTTGTCAGTCCAGCCATACTTGTGGTGTGGTAACTGACAGACAGAGTCCACCCCCCAACAGCAGACATACAGACATGAGAAGTACTTAAACACAGACTACTTGGGCTGCCATAAGAGAAATGCTGGGAGGTAATTCATACTCACTCATCCACTATATACAACACAGATAACCAATACCGTCTCATCTCTGAGAGATTAATTAGTGTGTTATAATCTGGCTCCTACCTGAGGTCTGTCACTCTCATCCACAATCTGCTCACTGACATCAGGTGATAATTTCTGCTGGAAACAGAAACAGGATACAATTTAAGAAACCAACAAGACTTAAAATTTGAACTAAAGTGTGTGAGGATGTAGGTGGCTCCATTTATGTCACGTCTGGGAACATTTTAACGGCTCAGTCTTAAGAGACGTTCAATCAAGTTAAACTTAGTTTAGTTTGTCAGTCTAGCCTACTTTTGGGGTCGTTCAAAACACACACACTTGCTACCCAAACCTAATTGGGGACGTCCGTTAAATGAAACCAGTTTGTCAGTCCAGCCTTACTTGTGGTGTGGTAACTGACAGACAGAGTCCACCCCCCAACAGCAGACATGCGGACATGAGAAGTACTTAGACACAGACTACTTGGGCTGCCATAACAGAAATGCTGGGAGGTAATTCATACTCAATCACCCACTATATACAACACAGATAACCAATACCGTCTCATCTCTGAGAGATTAATTGGTGTGTTATAATCTGGCTCCTACCTCAGGTCTGTCACTCTCATCCACAATCTGCTCACTGACATCAGGTGATAATTTCTGCTGGAAACAGAAACAGGATACAATTTAAGAAACCAACAAGACTTAAAATTTGAACTAAAGTGTGTGAGGATGTAGGTGGCTCCATTTATGTCACGTCTGGGAACATTTTAACTGCTCAGTCTTAAGAGACGTTCAATCAAGTTAAATTTAGTTTAGTTTGTCAGTCTAGCCATACTTTTGGGGTCATTCAAAACACACACACTTGCTACCCAAACCTAATTGGGGACGTCCGTTAGATGAAACCAGTTTGTCAGTCCAGCCTTACTTTTGGGGTCGTTCAAAACACACACACTTGCTACCCAAACCTAATTGGGGACGTCCGTTAGATGAAACCAGTTTGTCAGTCCAGCCTTACTTTTGGGGTCGTTCAAAACACACACACACACACACTTGCTACCCAAACCTAATTGGGGACGTCCGTTAGATGAAACCAGTTTGTCAGTCCAGCCTTACTTGTGGTGTGGTAACTGACAGACAGAGTCCACCCCCCAACAGCAGACATGCAGACATGAGAAGTACTTAGACACAGACTACTTGGGCTGCCATAAGAGAAATGCTGGGAGGTAATTCATACTCACTCACCCACTATATACAACACAGATAACCAATATTGTCTCATCTCTGAGAGATAAATTAGTGTGTTATAATCTGGCTCCTACCTGAGGTCTGTCACTCTCATCCACAATCTGCTCACTGACATCAGGCGATAATTTCTGCTGGAAACAGAAACAGGATACAATTTAAGAAACCAACAAGACTTAAAATTTGAACTAAAGTGTGTGAGGATGTAGGTGGTTCCATTTATGTCACGTCTGGGAACATTTTAACTGCTCAGTCTTAAGAGACGTTCAATCAACTTAAATTCATGCAAGGCTTAAAGGCATCAAAAGCTGGATACCACCCAACTCTAGGAAACATTATGGAAAAGCATGTTGCATTTGTACTCAAACAACCAAAACAAATGTTAATACAATTTAACTTCATGTAATATTTTCATCATTTGAAGGGATCCATGATATGCTCGTGTACCTGCTTGCGCCAAGGCCAGTCTGCTTTCCCGTAGTTGTAAGTTACTTCCTCACCAGGGGTAATGTCTTTTATAGCAAACAGGCACAGATGTGGCATCTCACCAATATCAATAGTTTTAATCTTGCAGTTAGGCTTTATGTCATCGTTCACAAGCCTTCCAAGCGACTTGTCTTCAACTGATGCATCAAGACTTAAAAAATAGAACAATGATGTTCAGAGTAAAAGTTGCTAACTTGGTATGTATACAGTGTTCAGCATAGTAAGACAGTTAAAAAATCATGTAAAATTTGGATAAAGAAAGATTGGAGAGAAAGGAAAGTTTAATTCAACAGCTGAGCAAGCCACTGACGTATGATATGAAGCTAGTGCTGGGCAATTTTCTCAGGTTCACCATCAACCAGTGTTTTTTTTTCAAGACCAATTTGAATGTTTATGTTAGGTCCAGAGCCTTTTTTTTTATGCCTTTTCGAGTAAAAAATTCCCATTAAAAATAGAGAATATCTTTGCAACTACAAGGCCTATATGAATAATCTTGGTATTAAAACAAATGTTACCCTTGTGGGATTATTGTAGAAGTGAATGCATCACAATATCTGTTACTGGAGCTGATTAAATGAAGATTTACACTATATTTCAATTTTCGCCTGACAAAATGTACTTTATTTTAGAGTGAATATCCCTTTTACATGAGGCCAGTGAAGGCACACAACTCTAGTGCTCATGAAGTAACCATGCTCTGTGCAGTTTTAGGAGTTTGTCGTGCATGACAGACTACACATATGCCTGGTCATACCAGTTCCACATAGTCAGGCTGCTGGTACACCCACATCAGAAAAACTGGGAAAATTTTGGAAAGAACTGTGATATAAGGTTTTGGTCAAACCACCCAGCACTATATGAAGCCAAAAGCATCTTAACAACCACAGCTTCTACATACTCCATTACAGTCAATGGCAGTGTGCTCCTCTAACATTCACTTGCATTTTGTTAAACAGAAAATAAGAAGTGCAGCATGCTGTTGTCATGTTCATGAAGTCTGCTGCACTTAGGTAGAGCCATGCCATGCAGACTAGAGACTCGATTTTAAATAATCAATTTTTGATCACTACATGTGAGCCTTCTTTACTTTAGCTGTGAAAAAACTACAGGTTAGGGAGAAATTTAAATTATCAGTTCTCAGTATCAGACATGAGAGGCAGATCATTATTGTTAGGAAAAAAATAAATAAAAATAAAATCCATGTCATGGGTTCCTAGATTACACATGCAAGGAAGGGCATATTCACTCTTACTTACCAATAACGTTTCCCTTTCCACTGAAAATCAAACAGAAACACTGCTTCCTTGTCATCATAGTGCCTCAAAAGAAGTTGGCTGTCCTGTTTGAGAAGGTTGCCACGGTATTCAAGCACAAAATCTCCTTTTCTGAAAGCTTCAGTAGCAAAAACACCCCGACCTTTAAAATAAGGAAAAATAAAACACCATATCAATATTTTTCATCTACTACAGCAGCATGCCACATAAATCAGAAGCTACTGTTCTGGAAGCTACAGCAAAGCTGTACAACAATATTGTGTTAGAGCAGTGGTTTCTAAATGGTGGGCCATCAGAAAAGTTCTGGTGTGCCTTGGAAGTTTTCAAAACCACAGAGTATCATAATGCAGACATGAAGTTTCTATATAAATATTAGCATTTTAGCTCAATAGCTTCCAGGAAATATGATCAATTGACTCAAAATCAGTGTAGGATCATAGTACTCCACTGGCTGCATGAGATACACCTGTTTTTTCTACATTTTCAAATCATTCATAATTTATATATATACGTTGGCATTTTAGCTGAATATCTATTAGATCATGTGATATTATGAATCAAAGCCACTGTTAGAACATATTGATATGTTTCTTTTCTGTCTTTAAACACAGTATCTCTGCTTCAAATATCCCACATATTTATTTTGAAAACAGGAAGTCAGTACACGCTGTAGCCTGTCTCCTTGCATTTACTGTAAAGTCTGCAATATGGGTGTACTTGAAATGTTGGAGTGGCTGGCTCAGAGTCAGACTGGGTGGTTCAGAGTAGTTTCCCTCAGAGCGAATGTCTGTCGAATATCCAACTTAAAACTAACTTCACTGCGCTAAAAAACACTGAATAATCCAGCTCTCCCAGTCCACATAGCCTGTACAAAGTTACCTTAAATAAATGAGATATGCATCAGATGCAGTGCTGACTTAATACAAAAAAAATTATCAAAAATATAAAAACTAACCTTTGTGCAGATTGATAAAACGCTCTTCGAGTCCAGCCTTATCAATTTTCAACTTAATGTGTTGCTCTGCATCTTGTTGTGGAGTGACTCGTTTCTTCTTCTTCACTCTCTCCATTGTACTGCCAATGTCAGCCATCTCATCTGTTGGAGAGAAGACTTATCAGTCACCAAGATTACTTAACAGATTCTGAGTTAACTAACATGTACCATTCATTAGTTTCATAATGCTTGTACATAATTTTGTATTGATACCGTACCTAAACACTATCAACCCTCATAATAAAAACCTCTTAAAAAGCAAATGCAATGTGTAGGTCATTAAAGTATTAACCATTTACTATCAGACACATTGCTTATTTGTATAATACACATAAGCTTAATATATTAACGTTATTTATGGATCCCCTTTAAAATCTGATCATGCATGATTAGTTTTTGTCATAAACTGTAACCACATTCACAAAAAATAGCTCACCAAGACCTGCGCCGACCTGCGCGGCGCATCCCTCAACTAATCTGTGCACTCCCCCGCCCCCTCACTCCGCTAGCTTACCTTACCATTCGCCTGCATAGCGCAGCTATGATATGCGTTGTCAGGACCACTCTTTAATACAAACTCTTTGTCCTTAACTTGTATGCTGCAGTGACAGGTAATCTAACTGCTAAACCATGCTACGAACTTCAAGCACCACAAGCTCCCACTACCTAACGTCAGTTAGCTAACATCAGCATCATTAGCATCATTAGCATCAAGGCTAAAATGTCCGGTCAACTGCACCAATTCAACAGAAACTCGGAAGCGGCACATTTTTACTCATGTCACAGTCATTAAACAGCTGGATGTTGGCACACTGCACAAAACAATGATATTCCAATATTTTCTTTTGCCTACCTTAAAAAGTTACTCCTCAGTGGCATCCTGCTGTCATTCCGTTTCACACTGACCTTGGCGCATGTGCAGGGCTGCCGGGAAGACACGCGCACGTTTTCGGGAGTCGGGGGCGGGGCGGGGGCGGGTCCTCTTCTTCTTTTATAATAGCGGGCTACAAACCAACGTAAAAGCTGCATGCCGCCACCTACTGTATCGGAGTGTGTAACATCATGACTTTATACTGCATTCATTTCATAGATTAAAAAAAAAAAATCAATAATAAATAATCATATTCTGGACATTAATCCTGTTTCATATATGTACTTAAGAACTGCCCTTTGAACCTCAGCCTGTTTCTCTAGCTCTAGGAGCCCTTTGATGCTCCATTCCCTACCCATTTTGACCACACCATCCTTCAACCTTTTCCTTTCTGTAATTAATTTCCTACATCCACATATAATGTGTTCAACAGTTTCTCGAGGTCCACAAGCTTCACATTTATCTGATTCTCTCTTTTTCATGATAAACAGTGTACTGTTTAGTCCTGTGTGTCCTAGTCTTATCCTGTGAACGTGACCTCTTCTTTCCTACATTTCCGTCTGGACGTTTTCACTCTGACAGACTTTTGAATTTTGTAATATTCCATACCCTTTGTGTTATTATTCCATATTTCCTGCCATTTTGTCTTAATTCCCTGGTGGATGATTGATTTTGCCTCTTCTCTCTCAAAACAAAGATCTAAAATATCATTTTCATTTTTGTTTAATGCACTTTTAGCCAGTTTGTCTGCTATCTCATTTCCCTCAATGCCTGCATGCGCCAGAAGTGGACATCTATCCCTAGATGCTGTAGGTTCAATAAAATCAAGTACACTTCTAACAGTAGATCTTCTCGAGCTGTTTCTCCAAATGGAATACTCTGCATTGCAGCTGCAGAATCTGAATATATTCTACTTTAAATGGTTTAACCTGCTCTACCCACTGAAGACTTATTATTTTTGCTACCATTTCTGCCGTGAACACTGACAACTTGTTTGAAATTCTTTTGACAATACATTTATCAAACTCTGAGATGTAAATGCCTACTCCTGCATGTGTGTGTTCGGAGTGAGCACTTTGCCACGTGAAAGCCACCGCACCTCAGTGTGCAGGTGAAGCTGTCGGTGGTCGCTCCCCATCTCCGCGCATAATATGGCAAACAAGCATGACTGTAGTGGGTGACTTTTGATGAAATTTACTGTCCTCACTGCATCATCCAAAACTGTCTTTAAATCTGCCGGCATCATTTTGGTGGCCAGTGCCTCTCTGTGGATACAACAGTGGACCAGCGGTGCCAAGTCTTTTACCCGTTTCACGGAGAGTTTTCCCACCATGGCCCGAGCTCCATCGGTGATGAGTCCTACACACTTTGTCCAGTCTATTTCATTTGAAACCATAAATTCATTCAAAGTTTCAAATATTTTCTCTGCTGTGCACTGTGAAGGTAAAGGTTTGCAAAACAGAAAATCTTTATGTATGTCTCCTTCATATTGATACATAAACAAGCAAATTTGACAAGCTTGCGATGTCTGTGGACTCGTCAATCTGGAGAGCATAACAGCTGCTTTCACGTATTCTGCTCACTAGCTGCTTCAACACGTCTTCGGCCATGTCATCAATACGCCGTTTCACTGTGTTGTCTGACAAAGAAACTGCATTCAGTTGTTTAGCTGCTTTCTCACCGATCACCACACCAACCATCTCTTTGGCAGCAGGCAAAATTAAATCTTCCCCAATGGTGTGTGGCTTCCCATTTTTTGCTATCAGTTTTGCAGCTCGGTATAATGCCTCCACTGCTTTGCTGTTTTGACAGATTCGTTTTGATTATCGTTGTGGGTTTCACTTGCCGCTTCATTTTCTGTTTTCCTTTTGACACCTGTGAGCCACCGCTCCATCTTGCCTGCCACAACATAAGATGAAGTGTTCCACCAATTATGATCCCCGATTGATGACGAGAGATAAGCTATGTTCCGATATTAATGTGAGGGATGAACAAAAAGGTGACACCTGTCATATGACAGTAGAATAACACTCAATTGGTTTGTTTTATTACTTCTAAATATTTTTTATATTTTTATTTTTTTAAATCATGTCATAAACATTTTACAGTAATTAAAAACATATTTACAAAATCAAAGATTTAACATATTTATTTGTTTATTTTGAATGACCTCTCATGGCCCACTTGCAGTACCACCACGGCCCACCAGCGGGGCCGCAGCCCACACTTTGGGAATCACTGCCCTAGACAAATCCACATCACTGGAGCAGATAGCATGTAGCACTGGTATATGCATGCTACTGCAGTGCCAGCTACATTTCTAGCTATGGATAGCACTAGATAAATCCTTAGGAATATTCATTTCACAGTCAGACTTTATTTTTGCTAAGTTATCATTTACTGTGTTAGGCTTCCTGGTTGATATTTCCCTTATATGATTTTATCATCAGGTAAATTATACCCTACCTTTGGGGTCGTGGACAGTTCAGTTCCACACACTTCCACTAGGGGCAATGTAGAGTTATACACAGATTGGTGGGGGGGTGGAGGGGGGACCACACACACACACACAAAATGTCTGAAAAAAGCAATTTTTGGGGACAATGGAGCTTTTAAGAGAGAAACCCATATTGGAGCATGCTGAATGCAACTGTAATGAAATCTAATTGGGGACCGTGGTTTTGGTCCCCAATGGCAATGGTGTCCCCAATCAACTGGTGTGTGAGCGGATGAAAATCCCCAATTTGGACATAAGTAAGTACACACACACACACACACACACACACACACACACACATACACACAGATTAAGGGAGAGATCAGAGTAACTTCTGTTAGCTTTATCAGACAAAGCTTTCATTGGGCATCTGGGCCTCATTTGCTGCTCCTCACTGAGAAGCCACATCGTACCAGATATTTCAGCGAGATACAGACTAATTAGGGGAAATCACAGAGACTAAAAACAATATGTATAATTTAAGGCTGTTTATGCATAATAAGCTGGTTATAATTGAACATGTACCGTGGCGGCACGCAGTCGTTCCCCTATACGTACCACAGAGGAGCCGCAGCCAAACCAGCTTCGGTGCAGCGATGCTTTAAATCAACATGCTTGTCTGTTTTTAATAATGTCAGTTAAATGATTTCACCCCAACTCTTATGTGAAACTGCACACCAGCCATATTTGTTCCAATCCCCACACTACCATACTGTTTAGTATGCCAGAACAAGATTTAGCATGTCCCAGTACATAGTATGTCAAATGCAATGTGCCAAAAATACCAGGATGTTCCACTACATTCAGTCGTGTTTTGCAGTATGCAAGCCAGCATGCGCCTCTGGCTATTCTTACCCACAATCCCCTGCACAGTGGAGGATACGTCACATCGACTGAGCCGCAAACAGATGATTGAAAGCTGTCAGAAGCTGCAGTGACAGACGACAGCACGTTAAAGTGACCGGTGACAACGATTAGTAATAATAGAAAGTATAGGAGCCATCCATGTGGTGTAGGTGTAGCTAGACGGGGAGCACACATAGTTTTCTGACTGCAACGCCGGGCCACGTCAAGTCAGGTGTACGCTACTCAATGCAATGGTTAATTTAATTTAATTTTAATTTTTAATTACTGAATTATGCATCAAAGAAGAAGAAGTGGACTCTTTGTTTCACCTGATGAGCAGCAGTCTGTTAGGTCAGGGGAGCACATCAATATGCAGCCCCTCACTGACTCTAAGGTTAGGCTTCCTACCTGTATTTGCAGACACCCGTGACAATACAGTGACCCCTACAGGACAAATTAGTAACCTACATACATTTTACACCATGGATTAAATGTTTAAATGAACGAAATAATCGTAACGATTACCAACAGTAAAAGGACGAAACAGTGACTGAGAAATGTAGATGTAATTTTACTGTCGTGAATATGTTAGAATCTAGTGTTTGCAGTTACAACTAGCCTACCTGCATCGCAAAGTAACAACAGCAGAGCTCTGCGGGTTGACCTGAGCTCAGTTTATCTCTATGATAACGCATACATGAGAAAGAATCAGAATCAGCTTTATCCGCCAGGTACGTCTGTACATACAAGGAATTTGACTCCGGTAGACTTGCTCTCAATGTACCAGGACAAGAACAAGACACTTACAGTTAAATCAAATCACATTAATTTATGTAGCACATTTAAAAATTAAATGACACCGGTAAGGACGATTACATACGTTAAAAGATGATAAAATACTGAAATATTAAAACTACCACAAACAACCAAAGGCCACTGAAAATATGTACATTTTAAGATTTGTCTTTAAAGTGTCGATGGAGGGGAGCATTAGATTGAGAGCTTTGGAGCAGCTATTGCGAAGACACGATGGAGGGAGTAATGTTACGATGAAGTAGTGCTTCCCAACTGTGTGCATACTGCATGCAACAGGAAGGGCAGCTGCAGCACCTACATAAACTAAAAAGAAAAAGTATGCTATTCAGAACGAACCCAGTGTTTCGCTTAGCACAGCTTAGCTTAGACTATTCACATAAGTACTCAGGTACAATTTTGTGGCGCTTTTCTCAAGTGTTTCTATTAAATGCTCCTGAATATGTGTACTCATACATTTCAGGGGCAAATATTGAGCTCAGATATCTGACAGCTGTAGTTACTGTTTTCTCAGCGGATTTTACATACAAATAATGATATAGTGCAGGGTGCCCGGGTTCAATTCCAACCTGTGGCCCTTTGCTACTTGTCATCACACTTAATCTGTCCTGTCAAATAAAGGCATAAAAAAGCCCAGAAAAAAAAAAGAAATAATAATATAGTGCATTAATTAGTAAGAGCTACTACATTTTAATGCTGCTTTCATATAAAAGGCTCGGACATAGTTTCCGCATTGAACATGTGAACAGCTGCGGTGACGTGGACGTGCAAGTGGTGAATTTCGGGTTCACATCAGCCCTCAGTATTAAACAGGAAGGCCGGGAGGTGAGCTTAGCGCCCCCCTACTGCCAACATCGAGTGAAAGTAAAACTAAGATAAGGATAAGGCGCCAATCCAGAGTGAATGTTTATCGAATATTCAACTTAAAATGTAAATTCAGATTACATTTTGTAGTTGGAGCATGTGCAGTCAGCTTGCTTACTGTGTGTACGATCCATGTGGTCACAAAAAAAATGGGCTAGACGTGGACGTTCTTATAGGGGTCCACGTGGACCCTCACAGACAGGCAGATGATGACATCTACATCACGTAAAACCAAGGGGACCATCGCAGGCACATGGATGACTTAGTGCTCAACAGTTGTAATGCAGTAATATAATATAAATAAAGTATAATACTTAGGAAGTAGCCGTTTTAAATATTGAGTACTTTTACTTTTAATAATATTTTACAGTCACTTGACCCTTTGAAACCTGAGCAAATTGGCTTTATTTCCTTTAACAACGTGGAAAGAAGGTGATGAGCAATGAAAGAAGAAATGACCCAAAAAAACTGCAAAAAAAAGAGTGAAAGAGGAAATGAAAAACAAGAAAATTATTTTTTTTTAAAAGACAGAAAAAAATTAAAAACAAACAAGAGGAAAGAGTGCCTAAAACTTATAACAATTCTGTAACATAATTTAATTTTAATTTTAATTTTCGTATGCTGTAAAGCCCTGTGAGGCAAATTATGTAGTTTATAATAATAAATGTAGTTTCCCCCAGCTTTTTTTTCTCCCCCTAGTTTATATTATTTTAGATTTATAATTTTCTATGCAATCCGTGGTACATTTCTTACATTTTCTTTCCACCATGTTTTTGAAAGAAATCACACGTTTGCTCAGCGATGGTTCAGAGGTATCAATACTTGTGAAAGGCGTCTGAAAGCAGCACAATTAAAGTGATGTCGCGCCATGTTTCAAAGGGTTACGTAAAATTTTGAATGCAGGACTTTGACTTAAATATTTTCACCCTGCAGTAACTAATTTTTACGCCACTTGGGGGCAGCAGAGAAAAGCCGTGAACACAACATGATATATTATCACCTTTTTAATTGTGATGTTGGCAAACTTTCACCTGTTTAACACGTCCAGCAGCTACGTAGCATAATTCAGTATCTGTTTGGAGCCACCTGATGAACTTAAGTCCTTCATTCACTCTCTTTTAGCTCTGTTTTTGATCTCAAATAACTTCTGTGAAAAATACTAGACAGTGCTCCACTGTGTTCAACAGCTAGTTGCTGGCTTTGTCTGGCTGCAGTTTGGTGCCGTGCAAGTCATGTACGTTGCACTCCTAGAGCAGAAACCTGCTGTGGCTGGAAATGATGCTGATGAGAGCTGTGAGAGTCAGTCAAAACAGCTAAGTTGCGAGCTGGAGAATTTAAACATTAACATAAATGAAGCTGTAAATCCCTGGAGAGCTGAGAGCTGGAGAGTCAGGTGATATTTTAAATGTCACTCCCGGCGAGCTCGTTCTTACACAAGTAGTCATGTTATCCTCAAAAGATCTAAGTTAAAGATCTGAGTGTGTCCTCCTTTAGTAGTTTGTCAAAGTTTGCGTCGCAGCAGCCGGTGTGCTCTGTGTGAAATAAATAAAACTAGTTGTCATATATTACCAGACGACAGACCAAACACACCATCGGAAGTAAGATATCAGTGCCAGATGGATGACAAGCCTACGCTTCTAATGTTCTGCTGACTGTAGCAAATGGTTTCTACTTTTTATCTCCTTGAAAGTTTTTATGAACGCTTTTTTGTTTTTGAGTGTTCAGCTGTTCTTCTGCTCCATTTTTTCTTCTTCTTGGACGACGGCGTATATCTTCTTATCTTCTTAATTAAATACACATGGAATTAGAGCCAAACATATAATGTCTGAGCGACAATAAAAGTGTTATTGTCTCCTCGCTCTGCTGTAAAATTGGTTGAAAAGCATCTTGTGCCCTTCTGTCTTCACACTGGCTTGTTTTTTATTTTTTATTTTTAATAATTCTAGCCGTAAATAAAATTTATCTCACCCTGCTTATTGTATCCGCTCCTCCCACCTACACACGGTCACATGATGTGCCTAGCTGAGCATAAGTGCCGGCGCCCACCTTTTTCTATACTTATCGGTGCCCACACAAGCACAGCTGCGCCCATGCTGCCTATGAGCATTGTGGGTAAATAGTGATAAAACATTTCCCAGTGTGGCATTAAAGAAAAGCTTTTCAGAAATCTGCTCTGTTAGACTTTATATGCTTCACTCATAAAATCTATTTCCACGTCTCTTTGGGCCATGTTGAAATTACCCAAGTCTTTATTTGAGTGTGTTTGTTTTATATGTGTGAATATTGTGTCGTTTAGTACTTTATGAGGCTCTTTTGCTCGCCGAGGTTGTTTATCACTGTATTCTTTCAACCAGATCTGGAGCAAACAAAACACCAGTCCAGTAGAGGAGAAGTAATGAGGTCTGTGTGTCCGCGCTGATGTACTTTTCTATACTTTCACTTCCTCATTACTCTCTGTTTTATGGATTGTTCTTTCCAGAGTTTTATTTCAGCGTATATTCAACATTGCGGTTCCCTGCAGAGGTCAAACACACCATTTGGCGCTGCTCCTCAAACCCTGAAAGTCTAAATTGTGCCTTTGGATTACCATACATCAAAATAAATTCCCTCAGCGCTCACCGCACAAGGCCTTGATCACAGAAGAGAGCCTCTTTTATCTGTAGCTCTCACACTTTTGGCCATGTTTCTGGTCCGCTGGTGAGCCGGGCCTATACTTAGTGTGCCCGTTTTTACCAAACTGAGGGATATTTCATGCAGTCCGTTAGCCTCAGCCGACATTTATAGACAGAGGGGGACACTTTAATATGTTTGTCTCTGTGTGTCGGCCATGCCGTCACCGCTCCTCTCCCGCTTAACTCCTTCCATCTTTCTACCGCTCTCCCATCCAGCGTTGGCTGGCAGGTTGCCCGGTGCTCGCCACCCAGCCCGAACATCTTGTGTGTGTGTGTGTGCGTGTGTGTGTGTGTGTGTGAGAGAGTTCAAGCACTTCTTTATGAAATACTGTATGTCTTAAGGCAGTAACATAAAATACCTGGTCGTCAGATATTTCAGAAGGGCAGTACATCAGAGGAGCCGTTGATGTATGTTTTGGCGTGCTCTGCAGCAGCTATATGTAGCCGCGCAGCTCGTGCTGGCTTTGGCTTGAAGCGCACAGTCTGCCCCAGATACGAGGCCATCCAGGATCCCATTCACTCTAATGAGGCATCCTGACAAGTGCAGTGAGTAGGTTGGTTGGCGTGTTTGTTGACTGCGCTCCTCTGAGATCATCGTGGTTTGGGATGAGCTGGATCTCACAGAGGAGACGTCTCTGAGTTGATTTCGTAGGATGATGCTGTGTTCACACACTCCAGTGGTGACCGTAGTTGGACCGCCATTGCATTTCCCAGCTCTCCTCTCTCTTGACACTGTGCCCCTCGACCTACCCTACCCCCCTCCCTCCTTTCTCCCGTCACCTCCCTTCGCTCTGAACCCCCGCTGCTTCAAAACATGGCCTCTCCCCGGACCCAACCCCCCCTCAATCTGACGGACATGGTACAGCCCGACGACTGTACACAAACATAGAGTATTAATCAGATTGTGAGGACCCATCTGTTTGTTAAGCCAATCAACAAATCAATGAATGAATCAACCGATCAATCCATTGATTTCAATCATAATCATTAGATTCTTGCAATCAAATTTAAAAATGATAAGCTTTTTTTTTTTTTTTTTTAAGTAGAGTCGAAGTAAGAAAAGCAGCCATGTTTGATTAAAACCTCGTCTCTGTTCTGCCATTTTGTTGATCCCCTTTTTGCCAGGACTCTCATCGCCTGGTTCTCTTAAGAAGCCGGGGAAATTCGATTTCAGCGCCCTGTCCTCCCAGACGAGGTCCCCCCGCATGGCGTTCACCCACCACCCACTGCCAATGCTGGCGGGAGTGAGACCAGGTGAGACCAACCCAGCTCCAGATCCCCCCCTGATCAGCCCCCACCCCTTCCTACCCCCCCACCTCCTCACCATCTCCTCCTACCCACCCCCCACTTCTTCAGGGCCCCACCCCTTCCCCCCACCTGGCACAGAGGCGGGAGCATTGTCTTTGGGAGATGAGACGGGTCAGGATTAAAGCTCTGCAGGCTGGTGCTCACCTCTGCCTCCTCCTCTGCCTGTTCTCACCTCATACGGTGCAGGTCACGCTGGTGACGGAGCTTCTGGGGAGTCAGGGTGTGGTGTGTGACTTTTCTGGGTCTGTCTGGTGGATGGTTGGTGGTTGTACTTCTCTAGATACCGTCTGAACAGATCACTTCCTGCTTCTTATTGTGGAGGAACAGAACCTGCTGCTGCCGAATCTGTCACAGCTCTGAATGCACAGATTTCAGTGCTCTTATTTTAGCATGACGTAGACGACAATCACATGTCGTTTACTTGCTGACTGCTGCCTTATCTTGTTGTTTTTTTTAAATAACATTTGACATTTGTTTCTACAAAATTTCTTGAGAAAGTTGCAGAAAAATAAGAATATAGTTATATCTTAAAGACCAAATTAACAAATAGACTGTTTTTTTTTTACACTTACAGAACAAGTGATGACTGAACAGCATCATTAAATTTCTTATTGGAAAGTGCTCCACACCTACAATCAAAAGGGCACCAATTTTACACATGAATGTCTTTTATGGCTCTTAAAAAGTTCTCCAGAGTGAATGGAATAACCCTGATGATGTCATACTGATGTCATCGGGGTTATATCTGCTCAGGCTTGAGATTTAAGATGTTCAACACTGAGCCTGCGTTACAAACTAGAGGTGTGGGTTTTGAAAAAGGTGGGCGTTTTGGAGGCAGGGGAAGTTGCATTATGGGAAATGTAGGATCAAGTTCCTTTTTTAGTTTGATTCATAACCAGAGACTACAAGTCAACATATCTGGTTTTCTCCTGCTTTGTTTTTGATCGTCTCTTTAAATAAGACTCCCTCATCTTTATACTAAATCTTGGCATGGGTTTTTTTTTTGTGAGGCTGCATTACCAGCCAGGCCAAGTGGGAAACCGCCTGGAACTCCAGTTCTTCAGGTTCGCTCTCTTTGTGGCAGTTGGTTTGTGGTAATTTCTGAATTGCTTTGGAGTATGTAAGTATGCACCACTAAAGCACAACATGGACTGACAGGATCTGGGCCTCTTAGTGGGTCTTGAGGCCCCATCTTTGATATGGTTGTTTTAAGATTACTCTGATAACATGCTTACACTGTGCATATTGTTGGATCCATGTGTGTTTAGAACAGTTGGAGGATCGGTGCCTCAGCAAACTATTTTTACCCCAGGACCCTCGACCAGGCTGATCCAGCCGTGGGTTTTTCCACTTCACAGTTCCCTGTCGTCTTTTCTATTATTTTTACTTCTTTCCAAATTCTTATTGACTTGTTTCTCTTTGACAGTGTGGGAACAAATTAATCTCAGTGTGGGTGAGCACATGTTTAAATTCATCCTGGCGAGGCCAGTGAATAAGGCTCCGAGTCTGAGTTGCTGTGTGAACCAGCTGATCCTCCACCAGGCTGAAACAAGCAGCTCGTGATAACATCAGATATCAGACAGAGCCAAGGGCTCCCATAATAAATCATCACTCTTAATTTTATCACCATGGCACACATCGAAAAAAGAGACTTCCTCTTCTTTTTTGGAAAGTGCACGTCTGTGAATTCACCCAGTGAAGGAGCGCACTGGAGATAATTACCCATGTGCTGTAGTTCTGTAGCTAGGCTACATCAAAGGCTCTTTAAGCCAACGAGCAGATGTGAAGCAGTGAGGTTGACCACCGTGTCATTAAACCCTCCTCCGTGGTTGCTGACAGACCCTGTGCCTCTTGAGATGGAGCTACAGCAAATGCAATCTCCACACACACTCATGTACATGTTCACGCTGACATGCACACACACACACACACACACACACACACACACACACACACACACAATGTGCCATCCTTGTGGTGGCCAGCAGTTGTGATTTATACAGTTGTGATTTGTTTATTTTTACACAAATGTACAGTGAGCTGGATCTGTTCCTGCGCTGGCGTGAAAAAGCTACCACATCATCAGTGTTGTTGTTTTTCTGTGTGGAAGACAAGATCCAAGAAGATTTAGGGGTTGGTGAAGTCGGGCTGAGGAGCGTGCTAGAGCGAGCCACTCACAGTGGTGGTGCTAAGAGGTGGTTTTGGTAGGGTATGTCCCTGCAGCCACCATCAGCTGTCCTCCCTATGGAGCTGATATTTACAACCAGGGGTCCTCATGCCCCGAGAGTACTTCGGCAGTTGCCAGGGAGTGGAGTAGTTTGACTAATCTGAAATACATAATCACAGTTTCCATCCATGCATTAGCTATACCCCCATCCTTTACAGCAGTGATACTCAGCTTACAGCCAATGTGCCAAATCTGGCCTGTGATGGGGTGCCGGGTGGCTCCTCAACTATTCCTAATTCAAAATGAATATAAATTTAATAACACTGGTATTTTTTTAACTTCTAATACAAATAAAGTGCCAGAGAGAATTAAAAAAACATCAAAATAAAGCTTGTGTTCAGGGAAGACACAACCCAACCCCCCGTCAGAGGTCTGGGCTGAGCCCTAGAAACGCCTCTGCATACACCTGACCTGTACTCAGCTGTTGTGATTGGCCCCTGACCTCCTGTCATTTTGCAAAAGTGGTCCTCTGGCAAAGCAGGTTGAGTGTCCCTGCTGTACAGGGTCCAGGGGGCTGGAGCCTGTCCCAGCTGACAGTGGGTGAGAAGCAGGGTACAACCTGAACAGGTCACCAGTCAGTAACAGGACTGATGACCTGTTCATGTTCATGTCCACGCCTACAGGTAGTTTATAAACCAGAGCATGCACAAAGAGCCCAGACAGCAGGTTCAGGTAGAACATACAGACTCCTCACAGAGAGGCAGACAGTAAGGTGACAGTGCTAACCACTAAACCACTATGCCAAACAGAAATATTTATAAATATAAATATTTAGCTAAAAGTTAAATGGTTGAAATAGCTTAAAGTAATGTCCAGATAGTCTAAATAGCCATTTGAGCTAAAGGTAGTGGCTGAGTAATTTAAGTAATTAGCTATAGGTCATGGCTTAAATGTTTGAATATTTAGTTAAAAAAGTAATTGCTACATGGTGAAATATTTAGCCAAAGGTTCATGGCTAAATAGTTAAAGTAGCCTAGTTAGCTAAAGCAGTGGCTAAATGATTAAATATTTAGCCAAAATTCACAGCTAACTGGTTGAAAAGGTTAGCCAAAGGTAATTGCCTCATAGTGAAACATTTAGCTAAAAATATTATGGCTAAATGGTTAAAATAGTTAGCTAAAAGTTATGGTAAAGTGGTTGAAATAGCCTAGTTAGCTAAAGCAGTAACTACATGATTGAAATGTCAGGAAAAAGTTATTTCATGGATAAATGGTTGAAATAGTTAGCTAAAAGTTATTGGCTAAATGGTTGAAATAGCTAAAAGGTCACAGTTGAAAAAGTTAGCTAAAAGTCACCGCTAACTGGTTGAAATAGTTGGCTAAAGCTATGGCTAACTGGTTAAAATAGTTAAAGTTATGGCTAACTGGTTAAAATAGTTAGCTAAAAGTCACTGCTAACTGGTTGAAATAGTGAGCTAAAAGTCACTGCTAACTGGTTGAAATAGTTAGCTAAAGTTATAGCTAACTGGTTGAAATAGCTAAAGTTATAGCTAACTGGTTGAAATAGTTAGCTAAAGTTATAGCTAACTGGTTGAAATAGTTAGCTAAAAGTCACTGCTAACTGGTTGAAATAGTTAGCTAAAGTTCATGGCTAAATGGTTGAAATAGTTAGCTAAAGTTATAGCTAACTGGTTGAAATAGTTAGCTAAAGTCACTGCTAACTTGTTATTATGGTTAGCTAAAGGTATGGCTAAATCATTGAAATAGTTAGCTAAAGTCACCGCTAACTGGTTATTATGGTTAGCTAAAGGTATGGCTAAATCATTGAAATAGTTAGCTAAAGTCACCGCTAACTGGTTATTATGGTTAGCTAAAGGTATGGCTAAATCATTGAAATAGTTAGCTAAAGTCACCGCTAACTGGTTATTATGGTTAGCTAAAGGTATGGCTAAATCATTGAAATAGTTAGCTAAAGTCACCGCTAACTGGTTATTATGGTTAGCTAAAGGTATGGCTAAATCATTGAAATAGTTAGCTAAAGTCACCGCTAACTGGTTATTATGGTTAGCTAAAGGTATGGCTAAATCATTGAAATAGTTAGCTAAAGTCACCGCTAACTGGTTATTATGGTTAGCTAAAGGTATGGCTAAATCATTGAAATAGTTAGCTAAAGTCACTGCTAACTGGTTATTATGGTTAGCTAAAGGTATGGCTAAATCATTGAAATAGTTAGCTAAAGTCACCGCTAACTGGTTGAAATAGTTAGCTAAAGTTATGGCTAACTGGTTAATATGGTTAGCTAAAGTTATGGCTAAATGGATGAAATGCTGCTAAGTGGTTGAAGTAGTTAGCTAAAAGTCGTGGCTAAATGGTTGAAATAGCCAAAAGTGATGGCTAAATCGTTAAGATAGTTCAAAGTCAAAGCTAAATGGCTGAAGTTGTAAGCTTTAAGCTGTGGATAAATGGTTGAAATAGTTAGTCAAAAATAGTTGATACATAGGGAAATATTCTGCTAAATATTCATGGCTAAATGGTTGAAGTAGCCTAGTTAGCTAAAGTAGTGGATACATGATTGAAATGTTTAGCTTAAAACAATGGCTAAATGACTGAAATAGTTGCTTGAAAGTAATGGCTACATGGTTGAAAGAGATGAAAGTTGTGACCAAATGGTTTGAATATTTAGCTAAAAGTAAGATTTATTAAGTAACAGATGAATGGGGAAAAGCTGAAAGCAATCAATAAATAGTTGAAATATCCATCTTCTGCCACAAAGTAGTCATAATAGACCTAAACATTGAAATTTCAATTGTACAGAAATATGAATTATCCTTTATAACCAGTGGTGTTAAATGCCACGCAAGTTTATAACCAGTCCAAATGAACACACGTGTAATAGGGGGTGTCAGTGGGGGTACAGGAGTTCGTCTGACGGGGCTGTGGGGTTCATCAGACAAAAACAAGTGATGGATGGGAACCAGTGCTGAAGAGGGAGAGGAGAGTTGATGGGGGGGTGTAGGGATTCCCTCTGATCCTGTTTCCCCACCATCACCAACCACCCCACCCCGCCCCCAACCCGCCCCCACACCCCCAGAGTGTTTGGCCTTCACCCAGTGTCTAATGGGATTAGTAGGGGACTAATAGAAGCAGGGAGACAGCTCCACTGGGGAGCAGGCAGCCTGGCATGGGAGCAAGGTGTTGCTGGGCTCAGAGGCACAGGCCCCTGTCTGGGGGGTAATGCAGCGGGGTTGGCACTCTCATGGAGTACACTCACACACACAATGTATAAGATGCAAGAACCAAAGAGTGTTGGCAGCCCAACGTGGGCAGCTGGGGGGCCTGGATTGGATGGGGTGGGTGTCAGACTGGCACGGCGAAGAGGAGAACAGGCTTCTAATACAAATCAAGGAGATTTAGTAATGGATATAGGTCTGACAGAGAGGGCTTTGTGTTTGGTCGTAGGGCTCAACCAACTGCTCCCCTCTCACACCTCACACACATACATTCAGCTCCGCTCTCTTGTAAAGCTGGAGAAGAAGGGGATGCTTTTCTATAAGCTTATTAGCCGCCTAATGCTGATATATTTTGCATCCTCACACCTGCTGTACACACACATTCATGGACAGATATGAGGCTCCAAAGCATATTAACAGAAAAGCATCAACTTAGACATACAGTGTGAATGTACAGATTAGTTCTGTCATAGAAACAAAATGTGTTGGATGAAAAACGGCTTTACCGTCTGGATGCCAAGTTGCATCAACACCAATGAATCACACCCTCAAAACAGCACACAGGCGTGCAGGCATTAAGAGCGGCTAATTTAAGACAGTACTCAATGATCTCTTTGTGCTTTTTCTATTTGCAAGCTCTTTGGATCTGATTTCAAAATATAGCATCTATTGAATTTGTACACATTCAGGTGTTTGCGGCGTCTGCCTGTGTGTACAGGTCTGAGTGGTGTTGACTTGTTATGACGTCTGTGTGACTGTGCACATGTGAATGCAGTGTGTGTGTGTATGTGTTAAATCTCCTCCATAAAGCTGTATAGATTTATTCGAGCAATCATAAAACATTATGAGCAATGCCCATAATAGCTTATTAACTCGAAATCAGCTTTTCTTGGAAAAACAACATTCCTTTCATGTGCGACATTTTAAAACCAGATTTTTACGTTACTGTTTCCAGTGATGATGTGATGTGATGTCATTGTTTAATCACTCAGCACATCTCTCCCATCTGTAACACTGTGTAGGACTTCACTGGTTCATGTCTTCGTCTCGCTCTCAGCCTTTTTCTCCACTTGTGTTTCTCTAATAGAGATGTCTCTGTTGGCAGGGAGTCCCCGTGCTTCAGCCTCGGCCTTGCACTTCCCGTCTCCCTCCATCATCCAGCAGTCTAGCCCCTACTTCACCCACCCAACCATCCGCTACCACCACCACCCTGGACAAGACCCTCTGAAGGAATTTGTGCAGTTTGTCTGTGCCGATGGCTCGGGGCAGGCCGCCGGACAGGTAAGGTTTGCCGCCAGAGAGGAGAAACATTTTTACTTTCTCAGAAAAAGTGCCATTTATACAGAAACTGCAGATGTGCCACACCTTGCAACTAGCTTGTATTGTAGGATTTGTCTTGTAGTAAAAGTGAATGAAACAACAAGAAAAGGTTCAAACAGACCACTGGATGTAGAAAAATAAATAAGAATATTAGTGGAAAAATGTTTGTACAGAAGCAAAGAAAAAGGCCACAATAATAATTAGATTTTTCAAAAGCAACTCTTTACCTTATTGTGAAATTTAACATCTAATAAATATCAGGTTTGAAATTTAAGTACCACTAGATTTATAGCATTGGAAATATTATGAACGATCTGTGTTACTGTTTGTGCTTTGATTTTCCCTCTTTAACATCTTTTAAACTTCACATTTCAAAGAATTTCTTTTCCGTCAGGCTCACAGATTCAGAAAATTCCAGTGTCCAATATTTCTAGTCACTTATTTTTTTATTTTGTTTTAATCATGGATCATGTGACTGATCTGACTTGGTGTAACCTGCTAAGATAACTCGACTGATTGATTCCCTCAGGCTCGATTGATCCTTGGTAGCTTTGTTTTTTAAGGTTTTCATTTTGAATTTGATGTGTGAATGTAAAAAAAATCTCATTTAAAGCAAACAGATTTTAAAGTTCCTAAAGCCCTGTTTCCACCAAACCCTTTCAGTACAGTACCTTTGGAACCAGCGGTAAACCTTCAGACATGATACCTAGACCCTAGTGTTTCTACCACAGACAGTCCTCTTAAATGTGGGCGGGGTTGTTGTCACTCACTGCTCCGTCCAGCACTCACTGTATTTCCTCTCTTATCAGTCTGCACCTGGTTTATTGTCCACAGAACGAGGCTGCACGCCCACATTTTCACAACAAAATAGAACAGGCTGCAGTGAGAGTCTCTCTCCATGGGATATTTAAAAATAGCAGCTTTGTGCATTTAGTCCTTCTCAGGCAAGCTCAGGGGTTTAGTGTTGGTGTAGCACACAGGAAGTGAGGATTAGAATATATGACCTTCACATAATCCGCTCCAAATTAATCTATATTTTTAAAGTCATTACTAAAAGTGTGTGTCATATAAAAACTAAAGTGATGCTCAAAGTTGTCACAGTGAAATTTAAGGTGTGCTGATGGATTCACGTCATCAACTCATGAATTGAGTAACATTACAAGTTAACGTTCCACCTTAAAAGTCGCCGGCAGTCGGCCCAGTGAATGAAGTTATTTTTTCTCAGACTCCAGCTGCTGTGAGAGGCAGCAACACATCCTGTCATTTTATAGTTACAGTTTACTAATAAAACTCTCCACAGTATGAACAGTGGTTACATGAGCCTCAAAACCAGCCACAACTCAGCCCTGAGCAGAGTGACCGTCCTCTACTGACCAATCAGACTGCAGTGTTCACAGCTCCACCTTTTAGTACCAGATCTGTGTGCTAGGTACCCCAACAGAGGGGGGACCAAACATGGGGACGCTAAGGAACGGTTCCGTTGGTACCATCCACAACTTTTACTGTGGAGACAGAAAAAAGCAAACTGAACTGAGCTGAACTGAACCGTTCGGTGGAAACAGGGCTAAAGTTAAATAGACTAAAGTATGAAGTGCAGCAAACCCAAAATGTGATGGGTCGCAGGAGGCTAGAGGGGAATTTAAACTGCAAAAAGTCAGATGTCAGTGCTATATGTATTTCGATTTTAAAATTAGGTAATCAGTTGCTTATGAAATACAAATTATGATGGCCTGTTTTTTTGCATCTGTATGAGTGCCTATTTTAGAAAAGTCAGCGCTGACTCGCTCTTAAAATCTAAAATTGTATTGAGCACATGCATTACTAGTACTAGTACACACACTACAGTGCATGCCAGCAGCTTATTGTATGTTGTCATATGTCCACATACAATATAGAGAGATGCACAGGAAACACTCCACAGCAGCACAATGAACACACCAGACATGTGTTTATTCAGTTGGTCTACAAATCTCTGTATTGTCTTGTCGATGTCATTTTGCCGTTTGCTGTTTCAGACCCAACGTTCCCCCTCCTCCCCCTTTTTTTACTTTATTTTCTTTGCTCCACCCAACCCCTCAGAAGTTACAACCATCAGCACGAGAGTGAATCAGTCACGGCACACCTCAGCCAAGCATACCGTCCTGTGTTGTGTCATCGTGTTTCTGTTCTCATCTCTAGCCGTTACGATTTTAGTTGGAGTTTGGTTGTTTGGTGCTGGTATCGTTGGTGGTGTTGTGCTTGTGTAGACGAGTATTCTCCCATGGTTTTGATTTCTTGCCATCTTCTGGACGAACCCAGTCAATGATTTGCTCACTCCCCCTCCTCCACACCTCCTCCACCCACCACGGACCACCCCTGTGGAACCTCTCACCTCAAGCTCCAGCTCCCACTCCTATCAAACCCTGTGGTGATTATTATTTCTCACACCTCCATAAAAGATGCCGTCCACATACATCATTCCTTTGGTTGTTGTTTCCCCACCACCACCTCCTCTCCTTCCTTCCACCATCGCCTCCCCCCTCCTCCGTCATGGATATTTTTTTGGACCTGGCCTCCCGAGCTGCGTCCTCTTTTCATTCCGTGTCTGCGGATTGTCGCATGTCGCCCTCCTGACCCTATTTGTGTTGTCTGCAGCCAAACGGGAGCGGCCAGAGCAAAATGCCAGGCTCCTTCTTGCTGCCTCCACCTCCCCCAGTGGCCCGCCCAGTGCCCCTCCCTATGCCCGACTCTAAACCCAACAGCACGCCCCCTGACGGCGGACTCTCCTCGCCCGCATCTCCGTGTAAGTGACCCCGCAGAGACCGTTCTCAAAACCAAACCAACAAACAAAAAAAAAAAACAAATCTGAGAATCCCAACCCTCTCCAGTGAAAAGACCCCTGCCATTGTTCTTCCTCCAACTTCGTGCCATCATTGTTCCTGTGTATCCAGCATCTCACCTCCTCTAACCCTTGGAAGGCTGTGGAAGCCGGCACAGGATGTACTGTGGAGCTCAGAGTAGATCGAGGCCACCAGAGGTCTGGTTAGATGGATCTGTCATAATGGACTCCTGAGGTGCTCATCAGGGTTCTGTCTTAGGCCCCCTCAGTTTGAGCAGCTCTTGAGCGTTGTCTGGTGTGGAAGCTGCATCACCAACCCAGTTCTTCTCCCTCTAAATCCTCCTTTCTTTCCCTGATGGACTCATTAGCAAACCTTGTGAAATAAATATAAATATATATCCTGATTATTAATTGATTCCTACTTGTGACGAGCACAAATTTAGGGCAGTTAATTTATATGGACTCCAAAATATTCCAGTAGAAATTGGGACATTGGTTGAGCTGATTTTATTTTTTGTTTGGTGATTGTTGAGCAGAGTAGGGTGTGTTTTAAAGGTGAAGGGGTGATGTCCGTCCAACCGTGGGGCTTCTCTCACAACACATTTGTCTTCCTCACCTGTGATAGGAGGGGCACTGGATGGAGCACTTTAATTTTTTTGTTTTTAGCTTTCCTTCAAATTTAGTGTTTGCGTTGTACCCCCCCAGTCAGCGTCTCAAAGTCTTTTATGTCTTATGTATGTTACTCCAATTCTTAGAGACACATGGATGTATCCTGTGTATGTCCATACACATAAATCTCCAAATCCTCTTCCTCTCTGTCTCTCTCCTTCTTGTCTTTCCTCCCGTTCCTCCACACAAACACGTATACGCACCAGTCCGCACACTGCATCCTGAATCCCTCGGTGAGATTCAGATGCTGGAGTCCGTAGGGTTCCTCAAACTGCCCTAAATTTGTCAGAGGCTTTGATGCCAGTGGGTTTTAAATGTCCCCTGACTGATCCTCAGTGTCAGGATTCTGGTGTGCTCAATCACTTCCAACTGAGTTTATCCGTGGGATTTAATCACTCAGGGAGATCTAAGTTTGCATACCAGATTTTGGCAGCAGACTTCTCTGTGGAGTTTTGATGACCTCAATGAAATATAGCAGCACTGAATTAATTTATCTGAATTTTTGTGAGTTAACAACAGTGATCTAGTAGGTTTATGGTGTATTATTACATGCTAAGTTTGACCTTTGTCTTTGCAAGAGTTACCACTTTAATAAGTGTATGATAAATGTGAAGCTACTGCCAGTTAGCTTAGCTTAGCATACAGACAGGAAGCAGGGGGAAACAGCTAGCTTGGCTCTGTCCTGCACATCTAAAGATCACAGATTAACACGTCATGTCATGTTTGTTTAATTTGTACTAAAAATAAAGTGCAAAAAAACATGTTGTGGTTTCAAGCATCCAAATTTTACTCACAATGAGAGGACTCTAGGTCCAGAAAACAATCAATCGATCATTTATTTGTCATTTGGATTTATACAGGTGCAACTCCAGTCATAGGGCTGCACCAAATAGTGTGAAGCTTAATTTTTAGCACTGACATTCAAATTTTAATTCATTAAATTCAAATTCAGATGTTTATTCATTGTCTATTCATTCTGTTTAAACCAAGTGTTTTCTACACAACTGCAAACTAAGATTAGGCTACGCTAATATTATTAGCATTACCGTAAAACTTCACTTAGTAGCCCCGGCTCGTATTTACTTAAATCACTGAACTTAAATGAGTTATATTTGGGACAGGCCTTTAATTCCTTTTACATGAAACTGTTGCTCAGCTAAGATGGGAAACATGATCAAATTGAATGAATTTTACTTGTATCAGAATTAGACTTTGCATAATATATGAGTTACGAATCATTAATTTGATCTAACTGACAAGACAGCAACATTCATATTTGTATGTGCGATCTAAACAGCTTAGTAGCGTTAGCCCTAGCAGGTAGCCAACAACCCGATGTTATATCCAAAGAACTTCTATAGGAATGAATCACTTGGCAGACCAGGCTTCTAATTGAGACAGGCCTGTATTTGTCAAAATGTGTAGCCACACTGGGCTGGTGAAAGGGACTGGGTGTTTAATTGGGACCAGGCTTTTAACTAAAGTTTTACAGTATACTATTTGTGGAATTAGGGTGTTTTCGTTTTGGGTACAGTTCATTTGTACTGTGCCTGAGTACGACTGGCCCCTCACCACTCCCCCACCACGCAGCTTGACATCAGTGATGTTATTCTGTATCTGAGTAAACTTATATCATTAGCTCTGTGACATTTTTGTTGTGCCGCAGTTTAGAAAAGATCGCCATGATTTCATAAACAGTTAAAATCACCTTGCAGTTGCATTAAACAGCAGTCCTCTGTCATGTTTGGTACAGTTGAAGCGTATCATACCAGAGTACACATTAACAATACTTGAAACCACCTCTTCAAGTGGACTTGAGTACGGATCAGTGTACCCTGTCTGGGTACAGTACACAGTGTCCACACTAATCAAACAAACTAGGCTTTGAGGTTTAGTACACGTCGATCCAGGCCTGAGTCCCTGATATGACAGTCCCTGTAGATTCCAGTGGTGGCTGCATAAGCTTGTTGACGACATGTGATCGAAACACTTTGAATGACTCCAGAGTGCTGTCAGGTCCAAAAGTCAAAATGTGTTATAAAAAGATAGACTTAGAACACATTTTTCCACTTTCCCCCGCACACACCTGTGTGAACAGGGCCGTCTAACAGCACCACAAATTGCCTTTAGGCATTAAAGGAAGTTGGTTTAATACAAAAAAAAGACAAATGCTGTGTTCACATGGAATCAAGGAGACAGTAGACAGCAAACCAGATATCATTTTAGTGGAGAGGCCTGCAGAGAATACCAGCAAGTGTGACAGTGTTCAGAGTTAAAATATTATCACGTTTTTGCCGTCCTCCACAACACAGAGAGAAAAACATGGACAATCTGGACAATTTCTACTAGAGAAATTACATAAAATAATTTGAATAAATATATTTTATTTCATTCTTGTGCAGCATATCTTCATGCATGCTTTGTTTTACCGTCCTGCCATTCTGTCAAACTATTTGGTTTTCCCCGTGCCGTCCAGTAGCAGTTTGTCGTCTGCCGTCTGCCTGACTCCACGTGAAGGCAGCTCATTTAATCCAACAAATCACTTTATTGAAATAAAGGATTTCATTCGAAGATTTAAATTTCTTTAGGGACGACTTTATAAAATATGACGCTTCATAATAAATATGAAGCTTCATTAAAAAACAATGACATCAGCCCTCGATAATAATAATAATTCTCTTGGCTTGAGCTCGAAGACGACAGTGGACGTGGCGTTTGAAAGTCATGGGCGTTTACCAGGCAGGGAGAACCTAATAAAGAGAACACTATTGAGCTGCATTATGGGAAATGTAGGAGCAGCATATGTGGTTTTACGGACTATTTAGTGGCCAGACACATCTGTTTAATGAGTGTTGTCATTTTCACACGTACAGATAAAACAAACATGATATGACGTGTTAATTAGGGAGCTGTAGAGGTGGAGTTTTGTCACTTGACGGAGCCAGGCAGCTGTTTTCCCGTTTCAGTCTTTACACCAAGCTAACGAGCTAACAGCAGTACCTCATGTTTACCAGTTTTGATCTGTTCGTCTAACTATCAGCGCTGATGTCTTTGTCTCTCTTCTGTGTCTCTAGCATACTCCACGCCAGGCGCCACAGCTCCCAACAGGTTTGTCGGCATCGGATCACGGGACAACAACTTTCTGAACATCCCGCAGCAGACACAGGTAGGAGGGACTCTGGGACACGCTCGTCTCTGTGTGTGAGAGTGGGGAGGAAGCTCGTCTGTTTTGACTGTGATTACCGGTCAAACTCAGGAAACTTATTAACGGAGTGGATGCACGCCAAAATATTTCTTATTCCCCGAATCCCTGAAACCTGCTGCTGGGTTTCCTCCACCTCTCCTCTCACACCATCCCACAGTGCACCGGCAGTGTGTGCATTTGTACATCTGTATTTTACTGTACGTGTGTGGTTTACCATATGTGCTCCACTGTTTATTTGGCACATATGGAGCCGACCCTTCAGGCAGCAGGCCTTCTCCCGCGCTACCTCTCTTTTCCCTCCTCTTGCCTGCTACTTTCTCCTCTCAGCTTTGTCCCGCTCTCCTCCCTCCCTCTTATTCATTTTCTCTCTCTGCCTTGTACTTTCTCCCTCTTTCACCTTCTTCCCTCACCGCTCTGCGCCTCGTTCATATGCCTCCTCCATTACCACCAGTACTTTTCTCATTAGTGTCCAACCACACCCACCTGGAGCCAGCTCAGCTCCGCTCTGCTCCTCCACACATGGAAACCATCTGAAACTGCTGTGCTGATCCCCTCCCTTGTTTCTCTGCCCTCCGTCCTCTTGCTTTTCCTCCCTTTCCATTCCCCCCCTCCATTCCTGATCCTTTCTGCCCCTCCTCTCGTTATTCCCCTTCCTCTCTTTCTCACTCGGGTCTTTGTCTTCTTTCGCTCCTCCATTTTTTCACACAGTCAGTTTTTCTTACCGTTCTTCATCCTGCTGATTTATTTGTTACTCATGAGCCTTTACTCTGAGTGATCTCCCTGAACTCTGAAGAGTGTCAGACAAAAACTTTAGGGAACAGTGTGTAAGATTTAGACGGATTTAGCAGCGTCTAGCAGCGAGGGCTGGAGTTGCAACAAGCTGAAACTTTCCTGGTTAGAATTCCTTCAGTGTTTATTGTTCAGGAGGTTTTTACCAGGAGCCAAATTATCCACAGAGGTCTCTGGGGCCATATTCACAAAGCTTCCTTGTACTAAGGGTACAACTAAGGGACGACAAGACAATCCCCTTAAAGTTAGCACTAGGTCCTCGCAAAGATAAAGTCATTCATAGAGCATCTCAGACCTTAAGAGAGCTCCGAGTAGTAGCAGGGAGGATGACTTTTCAGAAGAGTTTCTGAATCAGAGTGATCACACTAACATTCAGCAGTTCATTTCATTTCCACTGGTTTTGTACACCAAACAAGCTCACAAAGGGGCCTGTCTGTGACAACCAATCACATCTGTTAAAAGAATCCATCACACCTAGCAATGGTGTCGACCACACCTCCTCACTAAGGTCAAAGTTTCTATCCCTTCCTTAGTAAGAGTCGTTCTGAGAACTTTCCTAAATCACTCTTAAGCTATGACTCCTAAAACCTTTTTGGCTGAGTTGGGAGCTCTCTGGGAGTGTTCATAGAATGTGAGTTTGTGACCTCTGGTGATTTAAACTGGTAAAAACTAAAGTAAATAAAGCAGTTTCACTTTAAAAAATAAGTGTTTCTCCTACGTTGCGGATGAGCTGCTAATGTGTGCCCACATTTTTTCTCTGATAACTTAAGATCCAGACGTTCAGGAGGTTTTTATCCGAACTGTTGAAATCTCCTCCGCCCTAAAACAAACAGACCAGTTGATTTAAATTTCGTCACGGAGACAAAAACAGGAATGTCCCTATCTAGAGCCAGTCCTTGGTTTGTCCGCTCTGGGCTACAGTAGAAACATGGCAGACTCTGTGGACAAGGACCCGCTCCCTCTGTAGATATAAACGTCTCATTCTAAGGTAACAAAAACACAGCAGTTCTTATTTTCAGGTGATTATACACTAAAGAAAGCAGACTTATTATGTTTTATTTCTGCCAATACATCCCTCTAAACCCAACACACTGGACCTTTAATCCACTATGTGGCCAAACGTAGGTGGACATCCGACGTCTGGGTCCAGATTCACTGCTCAGGATCAACATGCTGCCAGAACAGCTTCTGGTTTCAGGCTCTCCAGCTGCCTCCTGAACCTGGTGGCAGAGATTTGCTCCTACAGAACATTTTAGTGAAGTCGGGAGCTGATTTTGGGCGATAAGGCCTGAGGTCACTGATCCGTGCAGGCTAGTCGAGTTCTTACACACCAAACTGTAAAAACATTTCTGCGCGGAGCTGGCTTTGTGTACGAGGACGCTGTGATGTTGAAACAGAACAAGGTGTTCTCCCAAACTGTTCCCACAGAGTTGGAAGCTGTTGTCTCAAATATTGTTGCATGCAGCAGCTTCAGGGAGCCATGAAAAACAGCCTCACACCAACAGTAATAAAAGTATAGGGAGTATGTACATACTTCTGGCCATGTCGTCTGTCTTCATATGCTTTTCTTAATCATCTCATTTGATGTTCAGCACCGAGCGGGACTTAATGTCTGAGGCATGGTTTCACTTTTGGAGGCAGAACCCAAACACACAGCATTAATAGTTCACATGTGGCTCCCAGAAAATGACACGAGAAGATTGATGATGAGCTAAGAGAAGTGATAGAAGACAAAGAGCATGTGAGAGTGTGTGTGGTGAGTGCAGGACGGACTGGAGGAGCTCTCACGGCGACAACAGTGGGCTCCGTGTGCCCTCTAGTGGCGGCCGTGACGCACTGCAGCAGGGGGAGAAGGGGAAACAAGATACCAGCAGGGCAGGACGAGAGGGGAGATGGAGGGAACGGAGCGACAGAGTTTCGGCCCTTACAGAAGTCACGTCCCGGTTGTCTCGTTACCCCCGGCAACCAGACATGATGTCATAGCCAGTTGATCTTGAATTTGAGAAGGGGTTGCTTGAGAGGGGGGCGAGGGCAGGAAAGAAAAGAGGGTGGTCACTGTCTGCTGCCAAGGATTTAGTGGGAGTGTTTACGGGAGATAGATGGATTGTGTGTGTGTTTGTAAGAGCATACACAGAAGGAGAGTGAGGGAGAGTAACTAAGAAGGGAGAAGTTACAATGCCCAAGGCCTGCTGGGACAGTGCCCAGGGGAGCAGGGTAGCTGAGAAGGGCAGGAGGCAGAAGGGGGGTATTCATGCGACCTGTTAGAGTCAAACAAAACAAAAGGCTGCTTCCCTGGAGGCTCAGAGTAGTTTCCAAGGCTTGACTTCTAGAATGTTGGCGCGGTGGCGCACAGTGCCAGATCCTGCAGGCCAAGCAGGGCAGCCAACAACAGCGACGGTGACCCATTTCTGCTCCCTGCTCACGCTGAGTGGGAGAAACCCAACGTGAAGATGGTGCAAGTGACAGGGAGCGCCAGACTGCTCTCCCCCTGCTGCTGCTTGGCCGTTAGTAGCCGCTCACTGCTTGGCCAAATTTTAGACGCGCCGCGCTTCGGTCCAGAAATGGACAGAATTGATGGTAATAGCTGGGCTGGCGGCCCGGAGGACTGTTGTGTCACTCACTGAGCTGCAGAAACCTCTAGTGGACCGGAGTTAACACAACGTACGGAGTCACAAACAAAGACACCTTACAACTGGTGGGTCCCGGGTTTATTTTGACTCGTGAAAAACAAAATTTATTTTGAAGTACAGTGAGCTTCCTGCTGTAGAGTGAGTGACTAACAAGACATGACAGAGACAGCAAACTAACTCAGCGACATGGCCGAACACAAGTATGACGCTGAATATGTTGAACTGTGCAACTTTTTATTAGCAGCGTCATGGCTGCAGGGACAATCAGTCAGTGACTGAAATATCTCTGCAAGTATTCAGTAGATTATCTTTAAATATTGTGCTGACGTTCACGCTCTGCAAAGGATGAATCACTTTCAGCAAAGTGCCAGATACAATCACTTGTTGCCACTTTATCAGGAGCACCTTTACAAATTACAGTGAAATCAGTTTCTATTGTTCTTACCAGGGTTGTAGTAAAGACAGCGAAACAGTCACAGCCACTGCACTGACACACTTATGATAAATGTGGAACATGTAGGCCCGAGGCTGTTCACACACTGATCTGACAGATCTACATTCCTATAAAAACACCCACAGAAAACACACACAGATTCCTCTCATTCACCTCTTTTATTGCCGTGTGTGAGTTTAACATCAGAAATGTCTTTATAAAATAATCAGAAGGGGAAATCTACCTGTGGGAATTTTCCTTTGTTTTCTATAATCAAACAAATACAAACAGTAAGAAGCTGAAATCAACTTAACCGTCTTTATTCAACACACTTTTTTGCACAGGCAGTTTAGTGACATCCCAAGGCCTCTTTGTCTGAGACAAGACGAGACCTTTTAAAAAGTGTTTCACAAGGCACAACTGGAATAACACAGACACAAGTTTTGCAGGACTAGGAAATTACAATAAGACAATGAAATATTAAAAAAACAAACCAAACAAAACAAATCAAACTTACAAAAAGAGCCCATAGAATAAAAATGAAGTAAATAAAATAAAAAATAGACAGGAAGGATAAAATAAGATAAAAAATAGTTGTTACAACTTAAAAATCAAGACTGTAAAGTTACTTCACATTAAAAAGCCAGATTGAAAAGATTCAATTCCTTTTTATTGTCTCTGTAAATAAATAAGACATTCAATATACAGAGTGAAACTGAACTCATTATAAAGTAATTAATAAATAGTTAAAGAGGGGATAAGATATCATTCATTCATACTCAAAACACACACACACTGCACACACACATACGCACACACACACAAGCAGTGCCAACATGTGCCGTGACCATAAAATAAGGAACCGATCAGTTTGTGCCGGCTGTATTTTATGGTCATATAAACATATGAGACACTCAGTAACACGTAAACTAACAGAATACTTGAAGAGTGCTGAGCCGCTGCGTGTACACACAACGCCATTTTACTCTCTTCAAAAAATAAATAATGAATAAAGTCTTAATTTACTTTTAAAATCCAGGGTCAGTTTAGTGGCATGAAAACAGAAAAACAGAAAGCGTTGACACCAGGAATTTTATGGGACATATGACACATGAAAGACTGAATCTTACCCTGTCATGTATGTAAATGGTTGAACAAAAAAAAACACCTTTAATGTAAGCACATCGCGGCCACAAACTTTGATTTTTTTCTTAGTTTTTTTTCATCTCTCGCTTCATTTGTGCCACTTAATTCACATATTTCCCAGTAATTTGTGTCTAATCATGTCTTTACATTGACTTTAAATGTAGTTCACTCATGTAAATTGTGTTGTCTTAACACCAAATGCGAGGCAAATTTTCACGTCACGAAACTTGCATCAGTTTGAACACTAGAATGTTTTGTGTTAACTTGCGTCATACGTGCGAGAAACCGCATGTAATGAATTTGCATGTAATTGCGTCTTTACATTGACTTTACGTTTAATTCACTTGCACAAATTGTTTTATTTGCGCCCAGTGTGAACACAACATCAGACATGTAAAACTACCCGTATGTTGTGTTCACACCATTTTCGCATTGCATTACTTACGTGAGTTTGACAACTGAAATATTGTGTTGACTTGCTTCATACGCGCGTGAAATTGTGTGTACACTTGTGCCCAAAAGATGTGAAAAGGCATCATACGCCCCCGGAGGATCTCAGTGCTGATTGGCTATCGCTGTGCGGATGGTGAAGTTCAGATTTTTCAAGTCTTGCGAATAAGTGTATGACTCAAAATCACACTACTCACATCATTTGTGTCATTCGCGTCATTCGTACCGCACACATTGACTTTGAGAAATTCCATTTTGTACGATTTCAGTCAGACTCACATGTTAACGTGGATTTTAAAAGTCTGGTTTTCGTCGAGCTGACACAATGAATCAATTTTCCCTGATGTCATAAACATACTGTCTGGTCATCTTTGGTACCGACGACTCAACCAGGGGAGTTTCATGTCCGTCCAAACCATGAGAGCGCTCAGACTGCTGTTGATTTATTTGTATTTTAATGTGTTTTGTTATTTTGTGTGTTTGCACATTGACACGTTTTTACTGCTTTAACACTAACATGATGTCATCCCCCCCGCCCTCTCTTTCTCTTCCAGTCTTGGTTCCTCTGACAAGATCTGTGTCCAAACCAGCAACTAGAATTCTTTCTTTACAATCGGAAATAGAAAAAACAGAGAAACAACCCGCAGGATAATAATTGTCCTCCAACCAACCCACCGACCGACCGACCGACCGGCCCTGATACAAAATATAACCGAGCAACGCAGGAAACTACAGCAGCATGACGCTTTTAGAGGAACTCTGGACTCATTTACCCAGTCAGAGGGAGGAACCGTTTTCGAGTAACAGATGGATAGATGGAAAGATGAACGGATGGACAAGAGGATAAAGAAGGGGTGAGGGGACGAACGGCAGCAAGCAGGTCTCTCCTGAAACCAACCGAACCAGCACAACACAGCAGGAGGAACCTGAGGAGGGGGAAAGCGGTCGACTTCTCCAACTCTGCGAGGACGCATTGTGTAATGAACGGCTGAGAAAACCCAACGAGAACCAGGTCTCCACGACACAGGTGTAACATTTAAGCTAATGAACCCACAGCCTGATCAAAGCAAAGACACCATTTGGTTTCCAATGAAAGCTGCAGTCCTGTGATGTCTGTCATCACCCAAAACAAATCAAATTGACCAATGTTTCCCTCCCTCTGAGTGACTCCACAAAGTTTTTACCCTACTACTAACTAGAGAGAGACCATGCCAAAACATATCCTGATTAAAGGTTGCACTAGAAGCTGAATCAATTAACACTAATCTTAACGATGTGCACTATTTACCTACAAGGCATGGGAGGTAAACCAGACTTGCCTATTAAAGAGTTTTAAAGAGGAAAAACCAAGGTACAAGAAGCCTTCACGTGTCCTCAACCCCCACTCCCACTCCCACATCGCTCAGTTCGACAAATCATCGGCCTCCGCTCATTCTCACGTCTCCCCACACGACACACACTCACACAATCTGTGCCACGACCACAGCGCGTGTGTACGATTGAAAACACGCACACAGTCGCCCAGTCAGACCTTTCAGATTGTTCACAGGTGGTGGTGTTGTGTTCTCACACTGTCAGCCCGGTGAACTCTCTCCACCTATTTGATTCGATATCCAAACATCACACACACACGCTGAAAGTCAAAGTGTGTGTGTGTGCGTCATTACTGACAGTTTCCATGACTGTAGACAGCAGCTATTGGTTCCCCCCCTTTGCCCTCTTGTAATGTAGATGAATGATTTTGTTATCTCTTGTGTGTTCTCTTATTTGAATTTATTCCTTTTTGGATTTGTACTATTTTATAATTGTTTTGTATTTGAATGACAGCACCTTATAGAGAAACACAGAAGCGGCGTAGACAGGGTGGTCCGCTGACCTGGGTGACATAGTACGTGCAGAAACTCAAAGACAAAGTTGAATTTTTTGGGAAATACACTCACTCGCTTTCTTGCAAAGAATCAGACAAGAAGATCGACGCCACTCTCAAGTCTCACAAAAACCAAGTCTGAAGCCTGATTTATAGTGGGACGCTCTACACCTGCGACGTCTTTAATTTATGCCACGGCCAATAGTTTCAGGTAACCAGACACTGTCCTCATTATATAAATCCCTCTGGCAGACATTTGTTTCGTATCTTTGTGCTACCTTGAACCCTTTTGCATTTTTAAAATGGAGGGATTTGATGAAATCAGTGTTATTTAAAGAAGAGAAGATTTTAAATGTATTTCTACCTAGAAGACAACGGGAGCACAAAAAAAGCTACAGGGTGAAAACATTTTGGTCTAACCAACACAGGACGTGGACGAGGAGGTGCTCTTGCGGTAGTTTCAGATGTCTGCCGACCATTTTGATGTTTTGGTCGTCTGGATCTGGCCCCATGTGGCTCCCGTTAGGACACACAAAACTCTGTGACTACCAAATCACAGTACACAAAAAAATACAACAGTGATCACGACATAAAGGTGTCAAAAGCAAAACTTTTCTTCTGTCCAAAAATTGTGACACTCATCGATAGTTTGGAGTGCCCTACCATAAACTGGGCTAGCTGTTTCCACCTGTTTCCAGTCTTTGTGCTAAGCTAAGCTCACCCCTAGTTTACACTACGTGACTTTTAAAGTAATTGGATTGCTGCACTATTGTTGTGTCCGCACTATATGACCAACCAATGACAAACCAGACTTTAGAAAAAAATATTGTGCGTCCCTAATTTGGTACCATTTTCGATTGTCACAGGGAACAAATGACAGGGCATACACTGATTTTTAAAATTTAAATATAAATCCAAAAAGGCTATAACGGAGACTTTTCTTTGTGTGCGTCGTAGCAGAAGTCAGCAGAATGTCGTAAGTAGCAGGGCTCCATGCTCAAGCGACGAGCCAACAGTAATTTGTGTCTGATCTGGAGCTTTTGTCTGGGAGCTCTGGAAAATCCAGGCTAAAGTCGTGTAAACTAGGCATGACTGGCTGCTTCCTCTTTAACAGACAGACATGAGAGTGGTGTCGATCTTTGTGTCTAACACTTGATAAAAAAGAAAGCGATTAAGCGAATTTCCCAAACTGGTTTGTTCGTCGGTGCCAGATGAACCTATTCGCCACGTACTGTACTGGACGACCACACACAGCAGGATGATGACAATCACAGGAAGCTTATTTCCTGGAGAACTTACCTGCAGAACCACACAGGTCAACAAATCTAAAGCCTCGTCTACTATGTGACCCAGGTCCAGCCGGCGGCGGTGGTGATGTACGAGCGTCAGAAAAACAGAACCAAGGAGGGAAGGTTGCTGAAGACGGGACTCAGAGTAAAAGAGAGAGTAGCTCTTCTTTCTGTCTCCCTAAAGTTTACCCTGTTGTTTACACTCCCAGACGGGCCGCCGCTCCAAGAGCAGAGCGCGCCACACTGCGGAGCAAAATGAATATGTGACATATCTGGCTGTTAGTGGAGAGGGAACGAGGGCCTCTAAGGCTACGCAGTAGGAGGATCACCCCTGTGCCCATTGTTTTTGGGCACACGGGATCAGGTCGAGGATATCGGATGCTATGGTATTCCCCCCAACACACACAAACACACACACATGCACCAGCACACCCCTGAGCTGAATCGATGAGCCCTTAATGATCAAAACTGCACTAAAACAATCATACCAGCCAACCTTGTGAGTTTTCATAGATCGACCACCACTCAGTGTTTCCTGTCAGTGGGGCGGAGACACTCGTAGAGCACAGATCGCCACTTCTGAAACACACACACTCGTAAAGACCACTCACTATAAATGCAAACACGTCCCCCCAGCGCGCGCCCGACTGAATTCAAAGGGAAGTCTTAAAAATAGACAATCTGAGGAGGCCTTTATGCTTTTAATCGTTTTCTATCATTCAGTTATTTCCTGTTCAAACTCCAGATCACCCACCCAACCTCACAAAATAACTGGACTGCCTGGCCATGTTCTTCACTGCAGGGAAACACAACATAGTTGGCCAACCGAATGGCGACCATCTCATCAGCTTCGTAGAGAGAACTAGCTCTGCCGAGTAAGACGTTAACGATGGCTAAGGTGATTTCTTTTCTAATCTATGGAAGTGCCTCTGTATTCCCATTATGCAATTTGTCAAACATGAATTCAGGTTCTTTTTCTCACATATAAGCTATAGTGAATGGTGAAAAATTTATGTCAGGAGAGGGGGAAAAAAACGGTGACAGCTCACTAGATAATCGCAAGCATCTTTATATATAATACACATATATATTTATAGATATATACATTTTTTTTATTTGCAAGATAAGCTGTGTGGCAGTCTAGTTATTTTTTGAAGCATGGCGTACATCGCACAGTCATAGGATGCATCTCAAAAACCGCTGATTAGAGGTAAAGTACCAGTCTCTAAACCCACGAAATAAAAGAAAAATCCATGGCAAACACGACAGTAGACACATAGACAGTGATGATAACGTAGTTGAGGATCAATAAAAAAAGAACAGATTAGGTTTTGTTGTTTTCTTTCTTGTTTTGATGGGAAGTATTGTTCTTGAAACTAAATGATGTATGTTGATTGAGCCATGTGCAATGCCTTGGTAGAGGAATTGTGTTTGTTTGTTAGCGACTGTTTGAGGGTGTCACGAGAAAAGAGGGAAAACCCTCTACGTTTTTTTTTTTGTTTCAAGTCCACATGCTCTGGGACTCTAAATACGAGGGCGGCGAGAAAAATATCCCAGTCTTTGTAAGTAAGTAAGTAAGTGTGGGGAAATTGTTTTTAATTTCCTTTTGGTTGTTTTTTTTTTCCTTTTATCACTTTTTTAAGAAAAAAAAATTGTTTTCAAAATGTGGGAGGGCTGAAGGAACAATTTTGCAACTCATAAAATATATATCACTATGAAACCTGGTGCTTTCGTAAAGAATAAAGTACATTCAATCTCTATTATACATAAATAATAATAAACGAAATTAAGTGTTATCATAAAAGCAAATTTTAGGAAAACATGCATTATTCTATTTCTCTTTTTGTATTTACCGAGGGGGGAGGGGTTCATTGTATGAAGAGGTTGTTGTGACAAAAGGCATTTTTCCCCCCCAACCTTTACACCGCAGCCGAGGAACAGTCGAACAGTCGAAGGGAAGAAAACTGAATCATTTTGTATCCGACGCAAGTCAGTCCCTCCAGGATTTCACCGACTGCTGTTGTGATTGTTGCAGCCTGAAAAGTTCACGGCATGTTCTTTAGACAATATTTTTAGACAGGATATTTTGGGATGAAATAACAGGAGCACATTTACAAAAATAGTTGCGACGTTGTCTCTGATTCCAAGTCTTTTATTAGGAACGTTCAGTGTTTCCCACAGAATTAGAATCTATAGCCCTTTTCACACAGAGATGGCGCTGTAGAGCCGCTACGACGTCCCGTCTTTATGCCACCTTTGCATTTTTACACAGAACCAAACAATGGCGCCATCATGCGTGACTTTAATGCGACATATACGCCTCTGCAGCGACACCAAGCTGTTAAAGGCGCAGCAGTAGTCTCACGATAAACAGAGACAGTGCTGAGTGAATCAACACGCTGAGTGCAACTCTACGATGAAATGAGATTTCACCCATTTCAAATAGCCAGATTTGGAGGGTAAGGAGCTCCTGTATCTCATTGTTTTTGCGGGAATTTTCAGCTGCTGTTCCTCGTTGGGTTAGCTGCTAACTGCTAACAGCTACCTTTACAATCTCCCACAGTGGAATGCATGCATATGATGGGAAGGGGTCCGCAGTTGCTGCTGTTGGAAGCAGCGCTGAAGGACCCAGCTAGCACGAGCTAACGGCAGCTGCGGCTAACATCCGACACCGAGCCGTTAAAGGCGCAGTAGCAGTCTCATGATAAACAGAGAGCGAATCAACACAATGAAATGAGATTTAACCCGTTTTAAATAACCAAATTTGTGTTTGTGGTGATCGGCTGTAATCACAAGGTCGTGCAGGTCGTGGATTGGCTGAATTTGCGATCGCAGCGTCCTGGAGGGACTGACGAGTGATCCGAGTGTGGGACAAAGACAAGATCTTCCCCTAATTTGGGAGATGCACAATTCTGGATTCACAGAAAGAAACGATGATACCTGGTTTGTTATTTGGTGTAAACGTCTGGTTGGTTCAGGGAGAGGGAATCAGCAACCTCTGTCCGGTCAGAGGAACGCTGTCATCAATTCAAGTGAACCCCCCCCTCCCCGCCCCCTCCCCCTCCTCCTCCCCCCCCAATCCCCATCTCCCACTGTAAATGATTATAAATATTTGTTTGGTGATGTAGTGTTATAGACTCAGAGCATCTTAAAGGTTGTCCCTAAAAAGTGCCTTTTGTTCACAGATTCCATCTTGTAATCCTGAGTGCCCATCTCGAAAGAAAAAAAAAGTCCCCTCCTTCATACTTCTATATCTTTCTCTTCCTCTTCTTGGAGCTTTTTAAAGCAGTATACATAGTACTAAAGGAAATTGGTGTGATTTAGTTCCTCTTTTTATTGTTGAATAATTAAGAAAAGCATAAAAAAAGCCAAAAAAAAAAGAAGATATTTTCTGTCTTGCTTCTCTTCCTCTGTATCTTGTCTTCTGTCTATCTTGGACACTGGAGTAGTCTGTAGCCGCGTAACCCTCTCCTCCTCCTCCCCTCCCCCTTCCTTTTCTCCCTTTCTCTGAACGGCGGGGTTTAAAAAAAGAAAAAAAAAAAAAAAAAAAGAATACGCAAAGATTTTTTTGTCTGAGCAGAATGCAGTTAGCTCACATGTTATTCTTGTCTGTACGCTTCACATTGTATTACCATACCCATCTTCTTCAGCTTCTCCATTCAACAGCTAATGTAAGTGAACAAGTTACACCACGGGGCTCTGGGCCGTGCTGAGGACACGGGCCAGGGGCGGGGCTAAGGCGGCGGTCAGAATCAACCCTGGCGGAGGGAGAAAAGCACTCACGGGATGTTTTGGTTCGGGGCTTACGCGAGGGAGCTGAGCAGTAGGACTGCTAGTTTAGGCGGGTTTGTTTGTAATCCTTGTTTCTATCTATTTATTTTTTTATAATTGAATTTGGATTTTTGCGTTTTGATTCTTCTTTTTTGGTCTTTGTTACTGCGTATCGTAGGCAGCGGGAAGACGCTGCGTCGAGACTTTCAATTATGCACCTTTTTAGTGTTTGAATGAGACTAGCTATTTTTTTTACAAAAGGAAAAAAATGACTCAAAGCACCTTATGAGCGGACTGGCTCCACAGCTTGGAGACTGAAAGGCTCGAATTTAGCACAATCATAAGAGACGTTAGGCATCGATTCACCGCCATCTGAAATCGCAGTGTTTGATTGACCAAAGCGATATGGTTCCAAAAGCCGTATGAAACTAGTCGGTGACTTCCAGAGAAAAGCACCGTGAAATTCCACCAGCAAAATCAAGGGATTACTACGGCAGCATGTTAGGGCCATTTTAGGTTTGACCATAAAAGAAAATATGGAGCCATGGGAGGGGCGAGATATTTCAGGATAAAACTCCAAATTACGAATTCACGTTGACTCACGCGGGACACAAACACCGGTCTCCTGGGTGAAAGTCCTGTGCTTGATGTCTTTATTTAATCCACCACAACTCTGTAACTTTTTATAGGACGTCACCGACAAACTTCTACTTATTGCTAAATCCAGCTGCAAAATATATTTTAATTAGGTTTTCCACTGCAAACATTAAAAGTGAAGTGATGTGGTTCCTTAAAAAAACTATTTTTTTGAGTCTTTTTCTCATAAATTTTCAGAATTTCCAAACTATTCTCCCAAACGTATGCCTCCAAGTGTCAGAGAATATTCTCGTTTTTCCCGTTAATCTGGGAGTTTATTGTAAATTTATTCCCAGAGAACATCCAAGATTTATTTCTCCCGTTTTTCCTCGTAAATTTACAATTTTAATCTCAGAAATTAAGATGTTTTTCTTGGAATATTACTCCCATCCCCGGCTTTTTCCCTGCAATAGAAAGGCAAAGTCCCTCCCCTTTCTTTTATCATAAATTTACCAATTTAATCCCGGAGAGTAGCTGCGATTTTTTATCTTTTTTTTGTCTTATACATTTATGACTTCAATCTTGGGAATTCAGATTTTTTTCTTGGAATATTACTCCCATCTCCGGCTTTTCTCCCACAACAGAGATGCAAAGTCCCTCGCCTTTCTTGTAAATTTATGCCTTCATAATGTCAGAGAATATTCAGGGTTTTTTCTCAAAAAAATTTTGAGGTTATTGTAAATTTATCAATTTCATGTAAGGTTTTTTCTCCCCCCATAAATTTCCGACTTTAATCTCATCTTTTTTCCTGTAGCAGAGAGGCGGAATCCCTTCCCTTCCAGTGTCACCCATGGGATCTTATTTCGGAAAGAAAAAGTAGGTAGTGGCCCTAATATGCCGTTGTTACAGATTTTTGTCCTGCAAAAAAAATAAAATTATATGCAACTTTTTATTTTCCTTCATGAAACAAAACGAAGCCAGCAGCAGTATTATCAATCAAGCCTTTGACCAGTGAGAGCGCCACAGATGAGAAGCCATATCAGAGATGAACAGGTTGCATCGGACAGAGTGTGTATCTGTGTGTGTTTGTGTGAGTGTGTGTGTGTGAGTGTGTTGTTGAGGGAGGGTGTCCACAGTGTCCGCCCTGCACCGTTCAGAGAGCCCAGTCGAACCCTGTGGCCGAACAGTCCGCTGTTTTTCTTTCTCTTTGTTTTTAACACGTTTCGTAGGGAGCTGGGCCGCGTTTAGTTTAGACTGAGCCCTCCGGCCGGCCTCGCCCCTCGCCTCCGCCCCGTAACCCCTCCCGCCATGAGTGCTCCTCTTCCTCCTCCTCCACCGCCTCCTCCCCCCTCAGAGCGGCGTCCCATCCTCAGACACCTCCCCCAGAGCCCATGGTGAAATGCATGTGTTAATTACAGTTTCTTTTCCATAATAATAATAAAAAACAGTTTGAAAAGAGCAACACCTTTACTTGATTGAATAAAAGGATGTTCTTGACTGTATCCTGCATCTCGACTCTGATTATTACTGTCTTCTTCCAGCTGTGTCTGTGCTGCGTCTGGCGGACTTTTCCATCCGATGTTGGATTATTGCAGAAATTAAGCTCTGTGGTGAACAAAGTTTATGATACTGACACATTTGTTAGAGATGATCTTTACACATAAACTCCAGTTTTATGATTTTTGAAGCCTCCAGAAGGGCGGAGCTACATTTGAAGTACAGCATATAAACTGTGTCACTGAATCTTCCACAAGTTGCTGCAAATGTTTCACAATAAAAGCCTTTTTAGAAAATGAAGGGATTCTCTCAACCCAGGTTACAATGGGCTTTTAATTTGAAACTGTTTGTGTAGTGTTGAGTTTGAAAGGACGCAATGCATTAATGCCAGCGGATTAAAAATACATGCATAGAAATACAGAGGGAATAATAATGTAGAGAAGAATTAATGTAAAGAACATTCTTTGCTAGCTTGATAGATATGAACGCTGAATATAATGTGTTAACTCACTTCATTGATTCACACAAATAACTCGTGTCATTCACACATGGCATCGCTGAATCAATGAATGAACTTCAGCTGGTACGTCCTCGGAGGATCTCAATGCTGATTGGCTATCACGGCGCAAATTGGTCAATGAAGTTCAGATTTCTGTTTTCGGTGATAACGTCACCTAATTTTATCCAAACTCCTGCAGCTGCTTTGCAAATGACTTCATCAGTTAATGTTACAAAGCAGCTACTGCAGATCAATGCAGTGTAGCTTAGTTACAGCGAGCTGGCCAACCTTAGCTTGTTTGCTCGCTATTGTTAGCGCTAACTAAATAATATCTGAAAATGCATACCTCTGTACTATACGCACAATACTTTGAGTGCACTAATTGTGTTCACACTGTGCACTCAAAACGGTGCACAAGTTGAGTGCGGAATAACGGACACTTCTTATCCTCAACGGCCGCCATCTTTGTGACGTAGCAAACTTCTTTGCTTGTGACATGGCAGCTGGGGACAACAAGGAGCATGTTAGTTTGACATGTATGTTGCAGTAAGCACCAACACTGTTGTTGAATAGAATCTGTCAGAAATGTTTGTTGGGTCTGTAACGACTTGGTGCTGCAAACAATAACACAAGCTCTACCGTTAGCTAGCTAGATGCACTTGGTAGCATCTGCTAGCTAGCTAACTTACGCCTAGCTACAGCAGCACATCTTAATTAGCACTGACGTTGAGGCGTAAGTGTGGTTTATATATGGGCGGAGATAATGTTGGCGATTTTGCTCCACTCTCTGTTTGCTGTTAAAAAGAAGACAAACAAGACGAGGTCGACGTCACTTCAGGTAAGTTCAAAACATTGTTGACCCAAAGAAATGGCAAGAAATTAGAGGAAAGACGAAATTAAAAACAAAAACAGTAAAAAAATAAATAAATAAATAAAAAGAAGCAAAGACGGTTACAAATGCATAGAAAATGACCTGGAAAGAGTGCTTAAGAATTATAATAACTCTGAAATATTATTTTTATAATAATAATTACTATTATTTAGTTTTCTCCTAGTATTTAAAAAAATAAAAAATAATCAAATTCTTTGCAATTTCTTGAACATTTCCTCCCAAGTTGCTGATTTCCTTTTTTCCCATGTTTTTGAAATAAATCCCAACAGTTTGCTGAGTGACGGTTCAAAGGTTTGAATAATGTGAAGGTGTCTGAAAGCAGCAAAAGAGAAGTGACGTCATTCCAGGTTTCAAAGGGTTAATCCAGTTGCTTGTCCACAGTACACATCTGTATCGTCCCCAGTACACTGTACCATGTGTTTTTGTTTTACATTAGGGAATTTGAGTAAAGGGAATATCAGGAACCTGGATGTGTTCAACACGAGATTATTTTAATTCAGGTCAAATAAAATGGACGATCAGATGTTCGACGCTACATGAACACACACAGCTTCTGTCCGAGCTCGACCTGAGCCTGATTTAAACCCAAAATTCCTACTGTAAATGTTTTTTAATAGTAAAACATTTATAAAGGTGATGTCAGTCCTGTAACAGACATTAACTATGGAAACCTTTCAAAGGACTCTGCAACTGTGTAAAGTCCCTCAGCTAAGGAGAAAATAAGCCTTAAAGGGATAATGCACCCAAAAATGAAAATTCAGCCATTATTCAACATATCTCACACAACATCCCCTAAATTTTTACCTTTAGATCTTCTAAATTTGACCTTATAAATTGTTTAGTTTGATGTATGTGTGGATGGTTCAGTGTGTGTGTAGTTGTTGCTCTCAGCAGCTCTTCAGTTTCCCCCCAACAGTCGAGGTAAACTAAAATCTAGCAGGTGTAATAAATGTGTCACACCTGTGATGTTCCTGCTTCTGCTGGAGCTGCAGGGCCGGATTCTGCCACTAGAGGCCCCTGTTGTGCCTCATTCATTCATTCATTCATCACAGACTGAGTGGAGCCAAACAGAGTCGAAGGCCTGACAGGCGGCTGATATTTAATGTAGCGCAGCACACGCTAAGATCACGTTGATGCTGTGGGACAGAACAGACTGTCGTCACACACAAGGAGACATGTTCAGATTTTTCTGTCACAGTTGTTGTTTGTTGTTGGACCCACAGTAAACATCCCCACCTGACCTCACACACAGCCAGGCCAACCATCATCATCATCCTCACCTGATAGTGATCAATACTGATCAATCGGCCCGTCTGCTCAGTCAGTGTGACAGTGACGATTAGCTGTGAGCTGTTTGTGTCGTCTGTATTCACATTAAGAGAAAACAAACTTTTCAATGCATGTTTGTAAAAGAACAAAATCATGAGCAGTCTGCTCGGGGACAATAATCGTACTTTAGTTTAATTGTTTATTCAGAATAAAAACTTTAAATATTCTTACATGAAACTATCAAGACGAAGTTTGAGACGGCGCCTGGACTCAGACATGTAACAGACTCCTCCTCCCCACCGTCACAGGAGCAGAGACTCAAAGAGACTCAAAATGGCTACAAATGATGCAGTGATGTAATTTTGTGTCTTTGTGATAATTTTGCATCTCATTAAGTTGACCTGCGACTCTTTGTAGTCCGTGTGCTTCTTGGTATTTGCATCTTAAAAGTTCTGTGAAGATGGAGGTCATTTTGTCTCTTCACAGTCGTTCTGCGTCTATGTATTTAAGAGCTCTGGCCACTTTGAGTCTGAAGTCGCTCTGTGTCTTTGTAGTTGTTGTACATTCTCTTTCTAATTCATTTTGGTTGTTTGAAGTCATTCTGCGTCTCTTTGTAGTTGTTTTGCATCTTATGACAATTGTTCTGTGCTCTGTAGTTGTGTTGCGTCTCTTTGTATTCGTACTCGATGTATCTCTAAACTCAAGTCATTGAGCGTCTGAAGTCATCGTGTGTCTACCTGTGGTTGTTCTACGCTCTCTTCAGTCATTTTGCATCTTTTAAGTCATCCTGCGTCTCTTTGTAGTCAGTCTGTGTCTTTGGAGTTGTCTCGCATCTTTTTGCATGCAGTTTGCGTCTCTTTGTAGTTGTTTTGCATCTTATCTCTTCACTATCATTCTGCGTCTGAAGTCGCTCTGTGTCTTTGAAGTTGCGCTTCACTCTCTCCAGGGTCATTTTGTGTCTCTTTAAAGTCATTCTGCATCTCTTTGTAGTCGCTGTGCTTCTTTGAAGTTGTTTTGCATCTCTATGTAGTCATCCTGCTTTGGTTTGCATCTCATTTAAGTTGTTCTGTGTAGCTTTGTAGCTGTTCTGTGACCTGTAGTTGTTCTGCATCTTTGTGTATTTCTAAACTCAAGTCATTTTGCATCTGAAGTCACCCTGTGTCTCTTTGCAGTTCTATGCTCTCTTCAAAGTCATTCTGCATCTCTGTGTTCTTTGTAGTTGTGTGCATCTTTTTGAAGTTGTGTTGCATCTCATTAAAGTTGTTCTATGTAGCTTTGTAGTTGTTCTGTGCCCTGAAGTTGTTTTGCATCTCTATGTATTTCTAACCTCCAGTCATTTTGCGTCTGAAGTCGCTCTGTGCCTCTTCGTAGTTCTATGCTCTCTTCCAAGTCATTTTGTGTCGCTTTAAGTCGATCTGCGTCTTTCTGTAGTTGTTTTGCATCTCATTAAGGTTGTTCAGTGTCCCTCTGTAGTCATTTTGTCTCTTTGTAGTCCTGTGCTCTCATTAAAGTTGTTTTGCGTCTCTGTAGTCACCTGACTGACTGTCAGAAACCATATGGCCCCGCCCCCTGCCTGTAGCATGTACAGGTTTAGTTTAAGTTGCTCCTGACTGGCAGCACTCAGAGCGCCAGAAGATGTAGACAACAGGAAGTGACTTTAGTGTCATTTTCTTTTATTCAGAATTTAATCTAAGCTTCATTAGAACTCAGATTCAATCAGATTGAATTGTTCCCGGGTCGGGAAGATAAACGTACAGTATGTTTCCTCTACAAGTCGATGGATCTGGTTCCCAGTTCTTTCCCTGAAGTGTTCTGAATGTCTGAAGCCATGTTACAAGGCAAGAAAAAAAAACTGTAGACATCCTAGACATGTTAGTACATGGTATGATCGCTGTATAAAGGTGTTTATTCTCTGATGACCTCTGAAGAACTGACGTAAAGAAAAAGAGAATAAATCATTGCATGGTCCTGATGACTCACTCACACATGTTAAAACCTCATGCAGATGGTTTCCACCTCACCAAGCAGTACACACACTGATCTGCACACACATTTGCATGGAACACGTTAGAACTGAAGCGTGTGGACACGTTGTCGTTTTGGTTAACTTGTAAAATGTGTCGTCAACCTGGCGAACTAAAGACAGACAGTTAGAGCGAGCTGGAGGAAAGGTCCCTCTTTGGGTAAACTGACCCTTCGCTAAGCCCCGCCCCCAAACACAGCCTGGCCAATCTGTGCTGTGCTCCACTGTGTCAGATTTCCTTCATCTTCAGGCTGGTGATGTGGATTTGGAGCTAAATGTTGTGCCTGGGGCACGTCGTGTGTTAATGACTCTCGTTACCTGGAGAGGTTGGAAAAAGATATACGTTTCTTCCCTGTTCCAAAACCAAAATCAGACCCTGAAAAGTGTCGGGTTAGCTAGCTAGCTACTGAAGATATAGCCTACTGAATGTATACACATGCTGGTTGAATATGAGCAAAGTTTCCCTTTATATTCATTGTCTTGTGTGGTGATCAGCAGTGATGTGGTGGTTCACTTTTACACTGTGATCTGTAGCCTATAGTTCGGCTTTAGCTTCTAACTATCTTTGTCTTTTTAACCTGTTGTTGCTGCTGAGTCAGTTTGACATCCTGGATATATCCTTCAAACACAGACTGTAGACCCCTCTGTCTGCTGCTCTCTGACGTCACTCTTTCATTCTTCCATATTTCATATTTCTTCAGGGAGTGCAGTTAGTGTCAGCGTGGGCTCCATGCTTACTGCGATGGACCATCACAAAGGGGCGGGGCTTAACGAGGGGTCAATTAAAACTGACGAATTTCAGTGAGTGGGTCTGTACTCCATCATAGTGTCTGCTCCAGTTTCTCCCTCTGTTGTTGTTGTGTTTTTAAACAGTGGAAGATCTTAAACAATACGTCATCAGAATGTTGGAGAATCCAATGTTAAAGTTGTGAAGGAGATTTTCATGTTTAGTGTTAATTAGCACCAAAAACAGTTCCACTTTTGAGCGACCTAACAGGCAGACGCTGCCATGGAAGGACAGGCGAGGGCGGTACAAAGTGACCAGAATAACCAGATTGTTATTTGTCAGTTTAGTTCCCATTGTTCCCCCCAAACAGACCCCAGCAACATCATGTCAGACACATACAAAGGGCAGCACGCTCCAGTCTATCTCTGCCAAATTTCATTCTTGGACGTACGTACATGAGGCTTACAGAGGTACATACAAGCAGTTACACACACTGATAATGTTGAAGTGCAGTGAGGAGAATGTGCTTCCATACAATCCAGCTACAGCATTAACAAACTTAGAGAATGCAAATTGATTACTGTTTTGTTTTTTTTTCAGCTTAACTGTATCGCATCCATCTGCACAGGCACACGGACATGTACTCACACACGCAGACACAAGCGCACACGCTCTCGTCGCTGACCCCTTCAGCCCCGCCCTCCCCCTCCCTAATGTCACAAAGCGCGTCTAAAATCAAATTATAGATCTCCCCTAGACAAACCCCACACATTCCATTGGAATTCACGTGGATTTTATCATACGTCCGCCCTCGACCTCCGATGATCCAAGTCTGACCTTCCTGCACACAACCTCCACTTTGTGTACTTTAAACGTGTCGCCCCGCCGTAACCTAACCACCCACCCCGTCGACCCGACCCTTCCCATCCCACCCCCACCCGCACCCCCCGCCCCCCCCTGCTGGCTCTCCCCTCTCCTCCCCTCCTGTCGGGTTGAGCTGAGGTTGGTAGCTGTACAGTAAGTTGGGGGTGCAGTCTTTATGCTGAGCTGAAGAGGGGGAGGGTAGGAGGGAGGAGCAGGAAGGCAGCGCTGCTCAGTCGTCTTCCAGTCCCTGGTTGAGGAGAAAGTTGGCCGCCAGGTTCTCGTTCTTCTCGCAGGCAAAGTAGGCCTGGATCACCAGGGCCTCGGGGAAACCCAACGCTTTTAACTGTTGGGACAGATGAAGAGGAGGAGGAGGAGGAGGAGGAAGGACGACAGGTGTGAGAGCTTTTTATTTCTAATGCAACAACAGAACAAACATTTCCAATATTCGTCCTTCACTCACCCTTTCGATTGCTTCCTTCTCCTGAGGTGTAACCTGGATATAGTTAACAGGCGCGCCCTCCTCCCCGGCTGCTCCCATCTCTCCGACTTCTGGCGCATCTCCTGCCTCTCCCACCGGCTCGTTCAACATCTGGATGAACAGCTCCTGATGTTGACTGATTTGCTGCGGGGGAGAAGAGAGAGTTAAGGGTTAATATCTGACACCAGGCCGACAAACGACAGAACAAGAGGCGGAACTAAACTGACGTCAGTGCAGCACAGACAGGCTACAGCGCAGACGAGCTAAAATTAACTTACACTAATTCATCTTCACAAAAGACAGCAGCCGCAGCTTGTTTTAGTTTAACGTCTAAATAATGACATTTACGAAGCGAACATGACGTATACTGTGAATACTTACTTGCGTCATCACCCAGAGACTAACGTTAACGAGAGGAGGTTCAGGGTTCCACGTTGACCTCGGCCCAATGACCCGCTAACTTTTTTCAAGTGTCTCTTGAGAATACAACTGTGTCTTGATGAGATCACCTTTCTAAACGAACAGCGCAACATCAAAGTTCCAAAACAATCCTAATCAATTTGCGCCTTTCAATTCAAAAATCAAAGGGCTTGAGACTAACCTCGTCCCGTTGACGACACAAATGTGTTTGGTACAGAGATCTTCCCTGAAGACCAAAGGGACTTCTCTGTGTGTATGTTTAACTGTCACTTAGCAAATGACAAAGTAAACCGAGTGGCTAAAACCGAGCGTCTTCATGCTGTTATCACTGTGAGGAGAGCTAGTTAGCTGTTAGCCGTTAGCAGCAAAGTTCTCCAGCGTGTTTGGCTAACGGAGCTAATATTTGTATGGTTACAAAAAGTGATATTTACATTTTATTTAAGCAACATGAACAAACAACAGCTAACGAAGCTAATCACAGCAGGACTGAGTTTCTCTTCAGGAATATGAAGCGTTAAACAGTGAACTGCAGTTTAACGCGACAACACGACAAGTTTACAGTAAATTAATGTAAGTATGACATAATTCAGCTGAGTTCAGTCTGCAGGTAAAAGTACTTTAAGTTTGGAGTTACAGACACTTCTGTAGTGAAGTACACCGCTGAGGTACTCTGATTACAAAAATGATTTAGCCCTTATTAATTACAAAGTATTTCACAAACTAAAATGTAAAACAATACGAAAGAGCAGTTAACTGAGATATAATCTGGATTATTTTAGAATCAGTCCTGTTAACTCTACACCTCAGAGCGTGACTTTCTGTAGGGTGGGCTACATGAGTATAATTATTTATTTCCTCACATTTTAATGTTTCTAAACAACTGCAGATAATAATAAAAAGTAAAGCAACGACAGACTGTGAGAGAATGTACCACATGTTTTCATTCTGTTAATGTAGTTTCATTTATTAATGTGTCACAGGTAAGGAGAGTCTTTCCTGGAAGCTAATGTTTTTACCAAAATCTAAATTTGGGCCACCAAAATGTAGAGGCTTGGTATTAAAACTGTCCATTACTGTGTCCGGCCCGACTGGCTCTCAGAGAGAGAGAGTGTGTGTGTGTGTGTGTGTGTGTGTGTGTGTGTGTGTGTGTGTGTGTGTGTGTGTGTGTGTGTGTGTGTGTGTGTGTGTGTGTGTGTGTGTGTGTGTGTGTGTGTGTGTGTGTGTTACCTGTAGAAGCTGAGGGTTCTCCCTGCCTAGTTGTTGGAGCAGAGCTGGTAGCAGTGCAGGGTTCTGCTGGATGGCCTGTCTCATGTGCAGGAACTGAGGCTGAGTCCGCAGGAATGCAAGTGGGTTCTCTCCTGGAGACGATGACCAAATGGAGAAGCATTAATACCTGGCTGTGCCCACACGTCTTCATCATCATTTTGTTAATACTAATTTTCTGCCATTTCACGCTGAACTCGAGACTCACGGTCAGACTGAGCTACACGTGTGTTTCCAGTCCATATCACTAGAGCTCAACTTACCTGACATGTCATCATTCACTCACTGCTTTTCGGAAAAGTCATCAAATCAGAAACAACATTAAGGATCCTCAGTAACAGTAGGCAGCTGAACGAGTGAATAATCAAGTTATTAACTGTTGTAAAAGAGCTAAAAAAAATACCATGTAAGCTACGGAAATACGTTAAGTAGGAAGAAATTGACCAGGGATGAATAAGTGCAGATGTGTCAATCAGCAAGACACCATGGCGCCCGCCTTCGTACATGCTGCACAAGCTACGAGCATGCACAGAGGCGTTCACGTTCAAAGCACTGTTCGCTGCATTACACTCCAAAACACGAGTGCAAACAAAGTATTCTGAGGATAAGCAAGAAATCAGAGTGTTGCTGAAAGAGTCACCAAAGAACTAGGCTGCCTGGCAACTAGGTGTGTAACAATCCATCAATCTGGATCGATATATTGATTCAATGATCAACGATCCAGTATCATCGATGCAAAGTGAAAACATCGATTCACATCATCTTTAGAATAGGCTTTAATTTTTAACGTCTGACTCACTGTCAAACAGTAGCAGGCAGACGACAAGCAGCAAAGAGAAAGACGATGAGGATGAGGTTATTTACTCAGGAATAAATCAGCAGAGTGGAAATATTTTGGATTTGGAGAAAACACAGGAGGAAATGGCTGATGGGAAAAGTTTTAATATGGTCTCATATCGATCACAGGCCCCTGCATGACATTGAATCAAAATTGAATCTCAGCAGACTTTGGACAACAATACAAAATTTGTTGATACTGCAAAGAATCAATATTAATATCCTGTCGTGATGGAACTGGTGATTTACACCCCTCCTGGCAACAATAGTAAAACCTAACATACGGCCAATTATTGTGTTTGCGTCCTGTAATTATAACCTTAAACATTAAATCGTTTCATACCCGAGATGCACGACCAAGTGCAGTCGGAGCCTTTGCGCTCGACACCAGAGGGGTGATTACGTAATTACGGGAAAACTTGCACTGGGGACACTACGGAGACCACAAACCACACCTCAGTGTGTCACTGCATGAGATGATCTCATCAACAGACTTCCCAAAAGCAGAAACATGCATCAGATGATCAGCTGACACTGACGCTCAGATGTGCACCGTTAAATCCTTATGGTTGTGACGTGTCTCTCATCATAAACAAGATCTTAAAAGCTTTCTCCTCTATTGTAGTGAGCAAGCTCCCCATTAATTTAATCTGCTTATTATTTTCTTGATTAATGGTTTGGTCTATAAAACATCAGAGAAAGAAAAAACATCTACATAAATCATTAAACGTCTCCTTGTATATATTCAATTAACAATAAAAAAAGACCAAGAAAAGACGCAAAGTCTTAAATTTAGAGCCTGAGAATATCAAATGTTTGACATCTTTGCTTAAATAAATAACATCAATGATATCAAAATAGATATCAAAATATTGATGATTATTCTCATTTGATTGACTCATCACTGCAGCTAAACTGTCTCCATCCAACGACACATCTCCACAGAGCGAAGAAACAAAGGTTCAGGTTTGGTGACGAATAACGAGTCTAACAACAATTTACAGATGATCAGAGAGAAACATGCCGTGACTGATGAGTCATATGATGAGTCATCGCCTGCCGGTGAGGCTGAGACAATTATTAATGTAGTTAATCTGTAAATGACTAAATGATTTGATGCGTGAACACTAGTTGAGTCTGATACTGTTTAAGATGAAGGAGGCAGTTTAATATTCCGCTGTGATCGACACCGCTCCAGTCCTGGTTTTTATTTTTTACCCAGCAGGCAGAGACAGACACGTAAATACTGACTGCGTGTATTTTTGGACCAAAGCGAGTTGCGTGCCTCACCCTCTGCTAGAGACGGGGCTTCTGTGGGTCCAGACGCGGGGGCCTGCGCCGGGGGATTACTCTCCTGGACCGGGCTGCTGGGGATACCCTGCAAACACAACAATACAGCCGTCAATCACGCACACTCGCTGCTCACTGCGAAACACACAGATCAGAGCAGTGTCGGGGCGTGGAGGTCAGCTCATGATCATTTGGTTCATGTTACTCGGTGATTACAACTTTGAGTCCACTTAATTTGACCCTCTGAAGATAGACAACAGTTTATTTTTTCTTCTGGAGTTTAAATAACAGCAAAATGTGTGAAATATATGGACACATATGGATGTGACGCAGCTTTGTATATATGAATTATCACTAATACTTTGCAAAGAAAGTAAATAAAAATTTGATCACAACAAAATAAAACATAAAAAGAGTCATCCCCAGATACTTTGCAGGATTGTCAGTTACTGTCTGTTAACATACTCAAAGTAAACACTGACCTCAGATCTACTCTCATTTGGCATTTGATAATATCAGCGTTGTAAAAATGGACGTTGTTCCCCTGTACACCAGCGGTGCTTTTCAGATGTGATATAGTTCCTGAGAGACTCACAGTGAGGAGGTACTCCACAGCTCTGTGGGGGTTGTTGAAACTGGCCCGTAGTGCCGCCACCACTCGCTCCCTTTCATAGCCCATGGACATGATCTCTGTGAGCATGGCCTCGTACTCGGCTCCAGTCACTGAAAACACAACACACACACGACAAAGTTACTCTGTATCTTAAATGTGTCTTTGCAAAGGAACACCTTCATGCCTGACGATCAACAGGAACACAAACAGAAAACTGCTTTTCTAATTATTCCTCCCGTTTAAAAATAGTTTGAAGCATTTTGATCCGTACAGCGGGGCTGCAAACTCTCCTCATTCCTCATGTGAGGAGCGCCACTTCTCACTACTGTGCTGATCTACTTCAGTAATGTGCCACCACGTACTCGCAGACTCGCTTTGCAGTAAGCGTGTAATTCTCCTCTGTGGTACTCGACCAGTGCTGCTGATAATCATCATTATTTGTCATTTCCCAGTTATCTTCAGGGTTTATATAACTTTAGGAAAACAGTTACTGAGTCTGAAGTCACCACTGAGGAATGACTCGTTCTATTTAAAGGTCAGACAATAACAAATATAACAAATAATCTGTAAAATGACACATAAATGATCTCAACACAGCAGGACTCCCGTTAACATCTCTCCAAGTGTGGCGATAACCTATGAGTGGACCGAGCAGGAATCCCCTCAGCTCTGTGTGGCACCACAATGAGGGATGGCGTACTGTTGTCGCAGCCTAAATATAGAAACAGTATGTATTGCAGTGCAGCCTGTAAAGTCCCTGACTCACAGCAGCAACAATTTCTGGCACAGCAAATACAATAACCCCAGTTTTACACAACACATGTGCTGCTGTGGTATTAACCCTTTCATTACACTGTGAACTGTCTGTAAGTGAACAATCTGTGTTTAACCACAGGGGGAAAATACCCACAACTGCACAGCATGTGAGTGTGGCTGGGATTCATCGGTTACGTACCGAGCGCTGAGGAGGCATCCAGACCCTGACCCCCGCCACTGGAGCTGCAGAACATAGAGGTGAGAAGAAGAAATCAGATGACACAACATTACTGTGATTCCAAAGTGACGAGCACAGCAGCCGACACTGCTGACAACTCCAGCAATAATATGTCACATTATACTTACTGTGGCGACACGAAAAACTTGTCTTAGATATTTAAGAAAATGGATGTCAGAACTGTCTTGAATCCTCACCACTGAATAACCCATGTATTCAACTTCTTGTTTTTCTTTTTTGGGTGGAGGAGCCAGTCCATTATCTCAGGCCCAACTCAAGATGTGTTTCTACAACACTGTGACAACTGTACTCTTCCTTTTGTACTACAAATCACATCAAAATGATGCAGGAATTGCAGGTGTATGGAGCTGTATCAGTACACAAATTCACAATTCAGTCTGTACCTCAGTTTTGGGGTCATGGTTTGGTACAGCAGGGAAAAAAATGCAGAAAACATACATTTTATTTTTACTTATTTTGAAAAATGTACACTTCTATTAGCTACAACTCTTACTGTAACAATTAAAGCACTTAAATTCTCCATCATGTTGATAATTCCTGAAATGCAGCTTGTGCTCGTTTACAAATCAGAACTGAATAAAATTCACACGTGACAGCACTCAAGCACTTTGACCACATGCTCAGTGTTCTCTACGACGTGCAGAACATTTTTTATTTTTATCTATTTAACCAGAAAAACCCTGAGATTAAAAATCTTTTTCAAGAGTGTCCTGGCCGAGACAGGCAGCAAAATAAGTTAGACACAGTTGTTTGCAAAGCTCTAAAACAAGCAATATAAAAACACAAAATAAGATTACTACAAGGAAAAGACAAAAGTATGTTAATAAATACTAGAAATGAACCATAAAAATGGCAACTATATGAATACAAAGACCAGCTAAGACACACCGTGACACTGACATGTAGAAGATTGTGTGCAAAAATTCTACAACAGTGCTTTGAAACAGCTGCAAGTTTGGTAGCATATCCTCAGCGATGACACTCCATGGCACTGTTATGACTTTGGTACGGTCCGAATTTGGAATTTTGGAAGCTGTCTGAACGCCTTCGTGTGTTTTTGTCCTGTTCTGCTGTTCAGGTGATGCCATCTGAGATGAAATGTTTTGAGCGTGTCCACAGATATAACCCAGCTAATCGGGCTAAACCAACTAGCATAAAAAGCAACGAGCGTGCTGCCAAAAGTTTATGGGGAAACGTCAGCTTCAGAATTTCTGTTTGGGTCACAGGGCGTACCAAACACACAACGAACCAAACCAAACATCCTTTAACGTACGGTTCAAGATGAAAATACAAACCATTACACACCTACAGAAATGATATCAGACATATTTGAATATTGTGTCCCATCATGCCAAAGAAATACGAAGTTTTAGGAAATGAAGGGTCAAACTGTGACACTGACAAATATTTTCTCAGTATTTTACATGCAAGTCAATTTTTAAGAACTTCAGGAAAACTGGACCATTTAGTGAGAACAGCTAAATTAATGGAATATTTAAAGTTCCCTAACAATAATAATAAAAATAATGATAATAATAATAATAATAATATTGTTTTTATAAGTACTTTTAAACATATAATTATGTTTTTGCAATGTAATTACCCAGTTAGGTTAATGACTAAACAAAAGTCACAATCCAACAATCCATCTTTGTCCTCACTGGGTATCAGTTCACATTCATCAAATAACAGTCAATTTAAGTCAGTAGTCTGCCAAGTCCATAATTTAACATTAATTAACAGCAGTATAGGAAGACTTAGATCCCCAGCTCTCTCCAGTATGTCTAAAATAGTTTTAATACCATTATATGTTGCATGTTAGGCGGGTCGTACCTGGCTGGTTGTTGTGGTTCTGTGGCTGCGGCACTTGGCTCCTCTTTGGCCTCCTCAGGGGGAATGGGGACAGCTGCGGGGGTCGGGACTGGGGCTGAAGCTCGGGCTGTGGCGGGGACAGCTGTTGACGTGGAGCCAGAGTCCTGTACGGGGGGTTTGGGTGCTTCTGAGGCCGGAGGCGAGGCGGCAGCTGCAGGTTTAGCCTTTAGCCGGTTCAAAAGAAAGTGCTGTTAGACGGGCAACTTTAAGGGGAACTCCAGTATGTTATTTTCCACGAACTCTGAGAGTTCAGTGAGTATCAGTGAACATGAGCTGCTCTCTGTCAGAAACCAGAGGAGTGAGTCTCAAACATAGGGTATGACGTCGGGGGCTGCTCCATAGACACTACCTAGACCAACGAATGTTTAACCTATTGAAGTGATCTCAGTTCTGAAACAGGAAATGTGCACATACACTCAGAGGTATAAGGCACGATCGTGGAATGGGAGGACAGAGTGGTCTCATCTTTACGCTGCCACGGGAGATAGCAACAGTTCTGATGTGTTGTCTGCATAAACAGGACAAAACCAGGGGCAGGACGGGTGTGACGTTTTGACGACATGTGCAACCCACCACAGGAGATTCAAAAAGTAGCTGGCGGCTAACTCAAAGAAAAACAATGGCTGGAAATATCCAAAAGTAGGGAAAACTATTAGGTCCAGGATCTCCGTACCCTCCAAGCAGAAGACAAGATCAGCCGCCATGTAACAGGGACGGTAAATGATTGTTATAGTTTAGAAAGCGCTGTCGCTGTGTATGTTTTGTGTCACACTGCAGGCCGACGCTGTTGTGTTAAACGTCATGTCCAACACGCTTCTTTTGATTCTGCGAAGCCGGCATGCCGTCTCTAAAATCACTCACTGAGGCTGAATGATGTAAAAATGCAAAGGGGGCATAATGACGGGACTTCTTAGTGGCTCTATAGCGCCATCTCTGTGTAAAAAGGGCAGGTGTCATCTAGAACATATTTCCAAAGACACTGTCAATGGAGCAGCTCCAAACTTTACCTATGACATCAGAAGTTTAAGTTTTAGCTCTCTAGATTATGAATTTGGGAGACAGTCATTCAGTGAAAATGTCTGACATTAAAATCAGCCAACACAAAGCACAACAGTGTAAATGCTGAAAACAGATCAGCTCTGAGAAGTTAAAACATCACCGCACTATAAAACCCAACGTCATCTCACCTTGGAAACCATCACTACAACAAAGTTCTTCTCATCGATGTTGTATTCTTTAATCGGTGTGTCATCTTGCAGGATTTTCCCAGCGTATATCAGCTTCTGCCCGGATACAGGAAAGTAGTCTTTTCCTCTTTCTGCTTCTATCTTCTCTTTCAAGGCCTTCACCTGATAAACAAGATATTAATCATGAATAACCATCAACATGAAAACACTTATCTCCTCATGCTTTAATTTCTACGCATTAATATCTCAACTCTGTAAGATGGAAGACTTTTGTTCACCTCTTTGATCCGTACAAAACAGACGTCAACTCACAAAAATATTTTGCAAATATAAAACAGATCAGCAGAAACACAAATAAATGCCACAACTAAAAAAATACCTGTAAATACATTTAATTAGTTTACAAATAAATGAAGAGCATTTGTGAATATCCTCCAGACATTTACAACTTTAAAACAGATATTTGTTAATCCAGTTTTTAATTATTCTACACCTGCTTTTTAATTTGTGTATTCGCAGATCTATTATATTTGCAAAACACTTTCTTGAGTTTACAAGTTTGTTATTTATGAAAGGGGAGGAGTGGTGCAAGAAGGGAGAGGCATGTCGAGTAATTCTTTAAGCACTGGCTTATACATTACAATGGTTGTTTTTTGTAATTATTTCACTGTAGATTTGACAGAAAACATGCCGTATATTTTCGCAGAAAATCACCAACATTAGACCATTTATCACAGCCAGAAGCGTCTGTCCAGTTATCACTGGATTTTCACATTTCCGACACTCCTTAGACACACCAGGTACGATGAAAACTTCAATCGGGAAAAAAATCATCACAAAATCTGAATTTAAAATAATGACATTTCATCAAAATCACTTAATTCAACGTCTCAATTAAAACATGGGCCCAAACTAAACTGTACGCATTTTTCAACTCCAGGATTTCATCTTCAACTTACTTTTACTTTTCAACCATCAGAGGTTGAGTTTTAAAACTCTAATAACTACTTCATGGTGGATGGAGGGTCATGTTATTTCCACCTGTCTCTCAGGGAGGCTCAAGGAAAAATATTTGTAGCTTCCGGGAGGGTAAAAACAGACAAACAAACCCCCATCCTCTAATAACTAAAGAGCAGTCCCTTAGGCCGGCATTTCAAATAATTTTCAGAGCATTGAGGGTGGGCTTATGTGTTTTATTTTGGCTCAGAGGAGGGGAAACAGAAATTACCATCGGATTTTCAAATTTCCAACAGTCCTAAGACTACAGGATTTTGTCTTCAACTTTAACGTCCAAGCACCAAAGGGTAAGCTATAAAAATCTAATGACTAATGTACGGTGGAGGGAGCGTCATGCATTTTCCACCTGCCTCTCAGGGAGGCTCAAGGAAAATATTTGTAGCTTCAGGGAGGGTAAAATAAATAAATAGAATAAATAAACATATAAACAAAAAAGAAAGTCACGCCCCAGCCAGCACCCTGCTCTGATGAGTTAAGGACAGTCCCTTACAAACCTCTTTTGGATTTGTGGAAGGTGATTTACAGGTTACACATTAGCACACAAACTATCCCCTCACACAGATAATACTGAGACACACTTTATGTTTCAGATTTGAAGAATAGTTTTGTGATTTTTTTTTTTTTTTACTGTATTTGCAAATTGTTTTATATTTACAGATTGCACATTAACACACGGATTGTCTGTCTGTTAACACAAATAGCACTGACAGACCTATTTCCACACCTTTACAGTCTAAACCAGTGTACATGGAGCAGTGACATTGTCACCAGCAGGGAGGGAAGCATCGGAGCTGACTTGCAGAAGTTAGTAAAGTCTCACACACAGCCTGACAGTGCTAACTGTTAGTAAGATATAAGTATAAACTGTCTGGATGATATCCACAGTTAGTCCTGTGTCGATAACACAATCTAATGTTGACTTAACGTTGGCCTTGTTAGCTACATACCTAAGATGTGAACATGCTAAGAAACTTAGCCAGCCCCTCTGTATGCTACCAATGAGGCTAATTAGCAGTGTCATAAGCATTAGCATTAGCATTTGATATCATAGCGTAGTGGGACGCTCGGGCAGGTCCCAGAAGTTACAGCCTCACACAGTGAATCTCATCAGGTGTTAACGGAGAGCAGCAGCAGCAAAGTGACCGCGACACGAACTTGTAACGGTCAGAAATCCGTTAACAGCCGCGTCGCGATGACTTTGTTAACGGACGCCTCGGCTAGCTAACTAGCTAACGTTTGCTAGTCAGCTTTCGCGTTGTTTAGCAGCCGTTTCGTGAGGGTTTGTCAAACTCGCAACACGTGCTGTTAACGGGTAACCTTCAGCTGAGGACACGTTAAACGTCCTCTCGTTGCATATGTGACATAAAACTGCTGGGTCACCACGGAAACTTTAAACATAGTTGCGGCAGCTGGCAGTGTTAGCTAAAGTTAGCAGGTTAGCTAATAGCCACTCACCGTTTGTTCGGGGTCTATCTCAATCTGAATCGTCTGCTGCTGCAGTGTTTTCAGAGTGATCTGCATGGCGGCGGCGGCTGACGCTGAGTCAGATGTGCTTCACACGGAGAAAGAGTCGCTCGCTGAGCAGTTAACGTGTTTCTGAAGTTGGCGTTTCTGGTGAGATAACGACAAGCCGAAAAATGTGTGTATCCATGAGCACTCAGCAAATCGCCATCTTTGGTGACAAGTTGGTGGTGCGGCGAGAAGAGCTGCGCCGAGAGGACGAGATCTCGTGCTGTGTGACGACACTGGTGAGTCGGGTCAATGTGAAATGTGTCTCTGCATTAACTCTGTTTTACTCTCTTATAAATGTTTTAATAATGCAAATAATTACAGGGTAACACATATGTAAAATATATCAATATATGTGCAGTTACAGTCAAACTGCAATATGTCAACATGTCTCTAAATACACACAGTCACAAGTGAGATCTTATATATTAAATTCATTTATTTATTTAACTGATAGTGAACATATTTGATTCTGTCTGTCTCTGTGAGCTGAGACCATTTCCCTCAGTGGAAACAAAGCTTTGATTTACTTTAATTTCACAGGTAAGAAACAATAAATTGTGAAGACAATAAAGCCTCCACAAAAATAGCATTTTAAGTCTTGTGTGTGATTTATCCTGGCTTCATATGAGCAGAGGAAATCTCTGCTAGCTGCTAGGCTCATTTATACAATGTAAAATGCCATAGGCTTGTGCTAATAACGTTAGCATGTTGTATTTGTTTGGAAAACGTGTTTAGTATAAGACAGTTGTTTTGTCAGTGAACCTTGTGAGCTGTAATGGAGCTGAATTTTGTAACGTTACCTTTGTTAAATGTTGCTGTTGTCCCTGGTTTCATATGAGCAGAGGAAAAGTCTGCTAGCTGCTAGGCTAATTTATACAATGTAAAATGCCATAGGCTTGTGCTAATAATGTTAGCATGTTGTATTTGTGGGGAAAATGTGTCCAGATAAAGACAAGTGTTTGTCTGTGAATGCTGCGAGTTATAGTGAAGCTGATTTGTGTTTGAAACTGTCTCTATTAAGCCATGTTTACTGTGTGTTTAATGTGTGTTTAATGTGTGTTTAATGTGTGTTTAACGTGTGTTTTGAATCAACCAAACTTTACAGCACTTCACAGAAACTCTGCCACCAGCTAGTGTTTTGGAGGTGTAACTGCAGAGTGACACAGACACACCACCGCACATGTATAAATGCTCACAAAGGCTTAAGGTCTGCTGCACAGCTATAAATCCTGCTTTATTCTTGTGGTCAAAAGTGCAAACAGTGCAAAAACATCAGTAGACATGAACAGGTCTCTGCCAAATCCAAAGTCTAGAGAGCCAAAACAAACTTCTGATGTCAAAGACATAAGCAGACAGTGTTAGTAGCTCTGCCAGAGATTAGTGTTGGATTTTCACATTTCACGACACGTCATGTGCTACGAACACAACTGTGACAAAAACAAGACATCACGAAATCTGAGCTTAAAGTAGAAAGATTTCATCAAAATCACTTTATTCTATATCTCATTGAAACTTTGGTCCAAAATAAACTGTTTACACGAACTAACCAGCGTGAAAAACTGAGGCTTTTTTTTTTTTTTTACAACTGCGGGATTTCATGTTTTCACTTCATCTGTTTTATTTTTGGAAACTATTAGTAGACATGAACAGCTCTCTCCTGAACCCAAAATCTAGAGTGCTAAAACAACTCATGTCATAAGGCCCGTTTCCACCGCAGGAACTTCGGGATAGTTTTACGGGGCCGGGGCCGTTGGTGTGTGTCTCCACCGCAGGAACCACCCCGAAGGACAGAGTTCCAGAACTTTTACAGGGGCTAAACAAGTCCCTGCCTCAGAGTAGGGACTCAAACAGGAACGTACAGAAGTCCACCTGCCAACTGTACCAGCAAGCAGAAGGAAACGTGCATCTACTCATGGACGAGCAGTTTGTGCTCACGACAGTGTGAGATGTAAACAGTTGTGGTGTCCTCCTTGGCTGAGCGGTAATGTTAGATAGCTCAGTGGTGCTAACTGTACTGAGCTAATTGAACTAGTTAAAGTAGTAAGTGGTCGATGGGTGTACTTCAGTAGAAAGAAAGTAGTTCCTACATGAAACTGCTCACAACAAGGTCTGTGGATCATCTTGAGTAACCGTAATTTCTTGATCAGTTAATTGACACATAAATTTGTACGTAAATTCCTCTGCACAGGAGTGAAGGTGGGGACACTGCTCGTCACAAACATACGACCTGCATTTGTTCGTGTTGGGACCCTGAGCTTGTTGTGAACACATTAAATAGAGTGTGCCAGTAAACCCGGAACTCCATTAGCGCTTTTAGCATTTCCGGTTATCTCATCTAAAATACGTCAATACATTTTTTAAATGGGATTTTGGTAAAATGCCTCAAATAAGGTCTGTGGTTAACAAAAGCTTAAGCGAGTTTCAGGTTTTGTTCTACGACATAAAACACGTCAGTAAATACCCTACTTGTGAATTCTGAAGCTTTTACATGCTAACAAGTTGCTCAGTGCGACTACAAACCCTGTCGGGGACATTAAACGTCATCACCCCGGAACAGGCGAGAGTGCTGGCAGTCCGCCATTACAGCTTCTTATTTAGCTCAAACAGTCCGATTTCCCCATTATACAATGTTTATACAAATAAACTTGCCTTGCCTTAAAATAAAGCGGCCGAAATCAGTTGAAAGCTTAGTGGCAGTGACGTCAAGAGTCATGCGACCGTGGAGTAGTCATGTAGTCCGTTAAAGCCTAACGTTAGCTTTTTACTTCTGGCGATCACATTTAAGCTTCAAATGCGGTATGAAAGGTGCTCATATGTGAAGATTATCTCGCTGAACAAAACCTGTAAGTATCATAAACTTGTGTTAGCCACAGAGCTTATTTTCTGACATAATCCAAAACGCAATGCAAAAATCATGTTCACTTTCTCTTCTGGGAACCAGTGCGATGCTAAATTACCAGGTTTTGACGTCAGCCCAGGCACACTCTATTCCTCCTGAAGCTTTTTCATTTTCACTTTATTATAACTGCACCACAGGGCGGCTGTAACGAGCAGAGTACAGCAGACTTTATAGAGGGCTGTTTTAACATTATCAGTATGAAATGTATGTGTCAGCACACTGACACTGCTGTGCATCATCACAGAGATCATTCCTGATGATGTCACCCAAATGTCGTACTTTCTTCACCACATCCAGCCCCTGATCTGACTGAGAGAATGAAGGAAACTTTGCTTCTGATCCTACTCGGTTTAACAGTCATGAAAACACCTAACATCATCATCCTACACATCATAATGTGAGCCGACTGAGTGGCAGCTGTGAGCCAGTGTTAAAAGGAGACAGACAAAGTCATCAACGTACCTATGGCTTTAGAAAACTCCTCCATACACAGACTGAAGAGAACAGGTGACACTAATCCACCTTGTCGAAGGGTGTGTATTCTAACGGTTTGTCTGCACCAGAAACAAACATCTGTGATCCACTGGCTGTTTGATGATCTAAACGAAGAACGTGTTTTCCTGTGGTGGCCTTTCGAAACTGAGCCGTGATGAAAGTTTCTTTATTATTTTATGGTCAGGAAGTTAATGAGCAGACAGTGTTAGCTGGCTAGTTGAAAATGTGTCCACTGCCACATTAAAGTACATTAAAAAGGGACGTGTCCAGATGCATTAACCAAGGAAAATAAGACAAATCCATATTTGACAGATGTCAGTTTTTACAGCTTCTCATGACAATGAATTATTGTAGTTCATTTCATGTTTGCCTTACACACACACACACTCCTCTGTTGAGCGTCCAGCATCATAAACACATGAATATAAATATATAAAAACAAATCACTGCAATGAGTTGAAAAATGTTCTATAGTCTATATGTTGTTCTGTATCTTTGGTCATTACCTGGAGCCGAGCTGTTTCCTTTTGTTTACAGTCAAAATTGTGCCCGATTATCAAAATCACGTAAAAACTTTATGTTGACTTGACAGAAAAACTCATCTCTTGTGAGCTTGACATAGTTTTTAATGTTAAGTCAACCACTTTTAGGTTTTGAGTTAATTTGACTAAAATTTAATTTGTGGTGTGTTGGAGCTAAACGGGTGGAGTTTCCCATCATGCCGTGAGACAGTGTGTTTAAATGTGTTGTAAACACTCAGGTTACCCATCACACTGTGATTAATGTTTATGTATTTCACAGTGGTTCTAATGGGTCACAGTTAACGTTGTGGTAAAAGACATTTTGCACCATGAGTTCTGTCATAAACACAGTTAGTGACCTCCGGCCTGTGTGGATATTAGTGTCTGACATAAAGATCTGCTGAGGTGAAATGAGGAGCACTTCCTGGTTCAGAGTTCATCTCTTTGCCCCTTTCTTAGGCTGAATCCAAATGTGTGTAATTCGCTGCACTTGCAGACTCGCAGGCTTTGCAGGCACATTCCCGGAAAGTGTGGGAGTGCTGAGGGCTCCAAATCCACAATTCATCCAGTCCACGTGATGACGGTGAATACGACACGCTACGTGCAACTTAAGTCTGCAGCAGAGGAAATACTGATCAGTGTCTGTGATATTTGTTCATTGTGCAAAATAAAAAAAAGCATGTTGGCTGATTCTGATAGTTCATTTTAAAGCCAATATCGGCCAATACAATGTCATTGTGCATCACTTGTAAAATGTGTGTATTAAATGCTCAAACAACAACTGTCATAACCTTCCTGTCAGACGATGGTCATGTGACACATTTACTTTAGTGTCTGGTGAACTCAAAACTTTTATGTTACTGTGTTGAACTAAATTAAAAGTTTTGAGTGAAGCTGTTTCCACAAAAAAAACAATTAAGTTGAGAGAGTGAATCGGGGTTTACACTGTGGCTCTTCAAATATAATGTTCATTGTATATACGCACACGTGGAGGGAATCAGTTCGTCTTTTAACATCCAGCTCTGACACACACAGTGTTGGTGCAGTGTTGTGATGCAGCCAGCAGAGGGCAGAGTTTGCTCACAGACAGCAGCACAGAGCAGGACTGAGGAAGAGGAGGAGGCCAGGGAGGGGAAGAATTAGAGATTGACCAACAAATGAAAACCAATATGTTTGTGTTTGTTTGTGATGATGCTTTGTTTGTGTACCTGGATCTGTCCAGAGAGCAGAGAGCACAACCAGTGATGTTATATGAGAGGCAGGTGAATGAGTTCACTCAGATTTACGCAGCTGCTCCTGTTGAGAGACGTCAGAGAGGAAGTGAAGGAGCTGCAGCCTCTCACATGGAAACTTTATTACTGAGTGGACACGTTTAACATTCACACTGCTGCTGTGTTAGCGCCGCAATCATCTCATTTAATCACCACAATAAGAGCCGATATCTGTGTGATTCATTCAGCCGCTGTCTCATTTCAATCAACAAATTACACACACGCACACACACACACACACACACACACACGCACACACAGTGGTGGAGGTAGTATTCAGATCCCTTACTTGAATAAAAGTAAAAGTCCTGGAGCCAGTTGCACAAAACACCTTAAGTTTTCTCCTTAACACTTAATTTTTCCTAAGCTTCAGGATTTACTTAAGGGTGCTGCACAGAATCCCGTAGAAGTTTTCCTTAGCTAAGTAGAAATGTTAAGGTTCACGACAAGGTAAAATAAATGTTTACTGCATTGATTTTACAGTGGTAAAATACAGTTTCCATGGAAACCATTTGTTTGCTTGCACTTAAGCTTGTGATACCTAAGGTCTTTTTGTGCAATGGTTTAACTAACTTTAAGGGATTCCTTAAGTTTGAGACTATGATAAGAAGAAAACCTTAAATACTTAAGGGACCATTTTAAGGAAAAAGATGTGTTTTGTGCAACTGATTTTATTTTAGGAAAGCCTTAACAAGGACTTAAAGGAAAATCTTAACTTAAGGTGTTTTGTCCACCTGTTATTTTAGGCAAGCCTTGACATGGACTTAAAATGAGGACAAGAAAAATCCGACGACATCACTGACGTGAAAGACGACCAGCAGTGATTGGCTGGGACCAACGTGTAGTGTGTCATGTCTGTCGGCCAAGTCACGGCACGATTTTATGACTCTACAATCGTCTAATGTGACAGTGACTGTTGGAACAGACAAACATGGCGTGTAGTCTGAACACAGCATTAATGTACTTACTTACATTCCACCATACATGCATTGCACCGGCTGTGACCACCAGTCAGACCTCCCAGCATGCACTGCAGCATCAATATTTGATCACATTTCCCCCTGATCCATCGCTCAGTGCCAAGTTTGGCAGGGTGTCTTTGTCCTTACTCTACTTCCTGTTTCTCCTCGCCCTCTTTTCTCCTCCTGTCTCCTTCACTTCTTTCCTCTCCTGCACAGGCGACCTCCTCCACTCCGCCATCTTTGATTGTTTCTCATTTTCCTCACCAGCTGATCATCCTGGTTTATAAAGTGGTGTGAAAAGAGGGACGGAGGAAAGTGAACCAGAGAGAGGAGGTGAAAGAGGAAGGGAGACTGTCAGAGAGTATAAGGAGGTTTCTTTACCTCTAAATGATGATCCAGTAATTGGCGTCATGAAATCTCAGAAGTTTCTTGGTCTGACAGCTGCCAGAAAGTTGTTAGTATTAAGGTGGAAGCTTCCCCATAAACTCAGGTCCTCTCATTATTAGACGTCGTCTCTCTGAACTCTAACAGCTCCAGTCAGCGGTGCAAAGAGAAATATAACTGACGCCTCGTCCAAGGCGCCGGAGGAAGTTCAATTAAGTTCTATAATCCAGACTGTGAAATAACGTCTGTGATTGTACGACCCAATCAACAGAGACAAATGTTGGCATTTTACGTTTCTGCTAACCACAGTACTTTTTATATTTTTATATAGCTGATATGTTGAAACTTTACATTTCAACAATGCTGTGGTTAGATTGAGGCGCAAAGCTCACTTGGTCATGGTTTGGAAAAGATCATGTTTTGGCTTAAAATACCTGCTTTTGAAAATAAGAAAGTGGAAGGAGGATGAAGGGCGGCAGGGAAACAGGAAGAGACTGAAGAGGAAGAACGAGGGACAGGGAATCTGTGTGTGTGTGTGTGTGTGTGTGTGTGTGTGTGTGTGTGTGTGTGTGTGTGTGAGTGAGGGGATGGTGCCCTAAATGTGTGTTCATCTGGGTTAATTCTCAAGGACAGAACTATTAAAGATTAACAACGAACCACCATGTTTTATTGAGACAAGCTGCATTCGAGGGCATATGGCTCAAAACACAGACCTACTTAAAATGTCTGTGTGTGTGTGTGTGTGTGTGTGTGTGTGTGTGTGTGTGTGTGTGTGTGTGTGTGTGTGTGTGTGTCTCTGCAGGCTTTTATTTGTCCAGACAAAAAGACCCATATTTTCTGAAAAGCCATGTCGTGACTGTAGGCATGGCTTTTTGCTGCAGTGTTTGAGTGCTGCAGTCAAACCTCAGTGAGGTCGGCTTCACTTAACGTCTGTCCTCGTGTCCATTATGTAGAAACATACGAGGATCTACTCGATGTTAAAAGACAGACTGGGAGTGTTGCGTTAAATGAATAAAAATTGTCTTGAATATTCGATATAATTCACTCCAGCAGGCGCTCAGTAGCTCTTCAAACTGAACTGATTACACCTGATCACCTCTGATATTTACAGAATCAGCAACATCGTGACGTAATGATTGTGTGGCTGCTGAGCTGTGAAAGGAAACTTAGACATCCTGGAAACACAACAACCTCATGTGCTTTTCTGCTGAGAGTTAACCCCGTGTGGTTTTGGGCTGTCCCAGGCGAAAGATGACCATCGTGAAAGACACGTGGTGATAACTCTGGTCGTGGCTCTAAAACGCTGGTCCTACGTCACACAGTCAGAGAGGTTCAAGGACGGCTGTTGTCACGGTCTGTGATCAAACACAGCCTGAGATAAAATTCTGACAATGACCATCTCACTGTGTGACTGCTGTTTGCACCTACGTCCACTAACCAACCAATAGAAATGCAGCGTGAAATAGCAGACATAGCAGCTCGCCAGGGAGGCAAAACACGCAAAAAGAAATGTGTGTGAGAGCAGCAGAGAGGAAAACCTTGTGAAGCCTCGCCTCGCGTCATGTGTCCTCCAGCTCTGACCATGATCACGTAAAGAAGGACAAAGCATGGAAGGAAATAGAGGCGGAGCTACAGCTGCCAGGTGAGACACCTAGCAGCTAGCAAACACACACACACACACCGCGGCATATAGTGCCCACTAAACTTCAAAAATTCAAACTTTAATACTTTTCTGACATTTTATCAACATTTTTCTGACATTCCATTACCATTTTGTCAGACATTTTATCAACATATTTTTTGGACGTCATCAACATTTTTTCGGCCATTTGAAAAATGTTTTTTGGACATTTTATAATTTTTTGTTTTGACATTTTATTACAATTTTTCCAGATGTTTTAATCATATTTTTCTGACATTTTATCAATATTTTTTCTGTCATTTTGTTACTATTTTTCAGGCATTTCAATTGCATTTTTTTCTGACATTTTAACAATAATTTTTTGACATCAATGTATTTTCAGACTTTTTTTCAAATTTATTTATTTTTTTTTTACATTTGTCAGACCATTTAATAATATTTTTCGGGCATTTATGAATACTGTGAGTGTCAAACTGCTTTCATGACAGAGTTCTCCTGTCTCCCAAAAACACAAACCTTTAAAAATAAAAATAAAGTCACTCAGTGCTTCTTTTCCTTTGCTATTTTCTGACTCTCCAACTGTTTCCTGTTCAAAAATACCACTCAGAGCCAACTCTCTGCACTCGGTGCCAGATCTGTGTTAAAACTTTAAGTGCTCTGTTTCTAACCGAGCACAGAACGCTGCAAAGACAAAATAATTCACTCCAAAAACAGAAGAAAACAAACTTGTGTTTAAAATAATTTTTAATTGGGGTGTGGGTGGGAGAGGAACTACCGAGTGTGTCGGTCCTCCTCCTCTCTGTGGTCTCTCCGTCCTCAGAGAGAAATCCTTCTATTCTTCCACAGGAACGCCCCCACAGCACTGTATCATCTGCATAGCTATGATATGTCACACTGCTCCGTGTGTGTGACGGCGCTGTCAACAGTGCAATGAGTGAGTCATGTATGCAACCCACGGGGACTCTTGTTAATATGAGACTTCTGAGACCCATAAGGCCTCCACACTCCTCTCTCACACACACACACACACACGCTCACGATCTGTAACGTGCTTCTAATGTGTGTGTCTTGTTTTTGTGTTTTACTGTCATTTCCTGGCATATTACTTTTCTGGCATTTAATTCTGTACTTGTATGTAGAAACTCCAAATAATAATAGCACTGTTGTATCTGAAAAACATTCAGCGATCAGAGTGATACGAGCTGAAAAATTTAGCAAAGGTGCTTTTTTTGAATGTGTTTACTTCTGCAAAAAGTTCTTCCTTTACACATCTGGAAGTTTTTATTTTCAGTAATTTAAAACTCGTCTCCACTTCCTGTATCAGGGGAATGTGGGAACATTTATCAAGCTGCTGTGAGAGAATGTGTTACATGATATTAATAAAAGCTGCACCCACATGTTCCTCTCAGCACCACCTCCTCCAGTAAGTGAGATAAAAACACCAGTATATATGGAAAATCAACAACAGCAGCGTTTACAGCAGCTCTACTGCTTGTTTGTGTGAGGCAGCCAGGTCTCACTGTGAAGTCGTCACAATCCGTCGCTTGGTCAGTGACTTCTGTCATCAGACACAGACGAAAAAGGTCCTTTCATGTTGGCATGTTTAACAGCGCCCAGCGGCATCAGGGGGAAATGCCTCGCGACAACAACAAAAGTTAAGGTGGTGGAAGTCCGAGTAGGGCGGGTGTGACAGGTGGTGGATGGTACCTTGGATGGCGACCTTACAAAAGCGCCCACCCTCTGGTTCCCCCCTGGTTTACACTGGTATGGCAGGTATGTTCTGCACCTGTGTGAGAGGACGTACCTCCATACCAGCAGACGGCGGTTGTCTCTAACCATCATTCAAAAAGGGAAACTGGAAGACCATCTTGAGTCTAGCTAGCCAGTTAGCACGTTAGCAACACGATCCGGTGTTGAAAGAACAGAACATATTTACTGTGCACCAGTGAACAATACAAAGAAAAGCTAAAGATGCTAAAGAGCTAAGTGGAAAAAGAAAAAATAATTTTGCCTTATGGAGCAAGTTTATTTTGATCTCACTCCCTCTCAGCTTTAGCTCTTTGTTTACTTTCCTCACTTCTTCTCATGCGCTGAAGTGAGCTGCCAATCAGAGGGATTTCATTTATTGACGGGCTCAACTGTTGCCGACGCTGATTCAAATTGCTGAATCGTCGAACAAAAGGCCAACTAGCGTGACAAGCTGCATCAACAAAGGTGGTAGACACTCATCAACAGCCCAACTTGGACTGATGGCCGAATGTTGGCTTGTTGTGTCAGGGCCTTATGTGTATCAACTATTCAAATATCAGCGTACGTACACTTACATATTCCAGGGAGCTTACCAGTCACTGACTTGACAATCCTTCATAAATGTATGTATGACGAATGACTGGTGCCATGACTCTGTGCATGACAGTGTTGATCAGTCCACTGAAAACTAAAAATTTGATTCACCATTTATCTTGAATCTTTAAAATGAAAACTACGTAACCTTACTATATAATGAGGAAAACTCTGTGTGTGTGTGTGTGTGTGTGTGTGTGTGTGTGTGTGTGTGTGTGTGTGTGTGTGTGCGTGTGTGTCTGTTCCACGTTTTCCTCCTCACTGACTTGGTCAATCCATGTGAAATGTGGCACAGTGGTAGAGGGTCATGGGAGGATGCCAATGAAGCAATATTACATCAATTGGCCGAACCCACTTTTTGAAAATGTAATATAACTCCGCTAATGCATTTCAGAAACGTCTGAACGGCTCGTCCATCGGGGCAGGCTAACTGACCACGGTGAGAAATGATGCTATAAAAGTGGAGTAAATTATGTCTTTTCAAGTCAGTTTTGCATGCCGCGTCTTCAGGGCACCTGGATTATGACGAACGAGCCGTTCAGACATTTTTGAAATGCATTAGTGGAGTTTTATTACATTTTCAAAACGTGGGTTCGATGCACGTCAAGTGTAGCTGTTATCCCAGCTAGCTAACCCTAACCCCGAACGAGTTTTGTGGATTAAAAACTACACTGGACTTGTCGGCACGAGGGTCAGTAAGTTCTGTCTGTGTTTCCATTCTAAAGTGGCCATTTCCTTTTCCTGTTTTTGTTGTTGTTGTTTTTTTTGTAGCTTAACGCTTTTTACTTCTGGCGATTGCATTGAGGCAGTTGGTTTAAGAAGGTTACAGATACTTTCTTTAAAAGAATTGATGTCTTCATTGCAGAATTTCTCTGAAAACATTGAAGAAGTGAAAGTAATCCTGAACACTGCAGCATTAACAGTGTGGTTTAAATCTTTCTGCTTTTGTTCTGCAGCATTTTCTCTGAAAACTTTACCAACATAAATATTAATGTTTCCTGTCTGAACTCTTTGAATCTGTTTCACTCCAGCTTGACTCAGTTTCCACTGTTTCAGCTCAGTTTCCACTCGGCTGTCAGCTGACTAATGTCTAACATGCTGAACAGGCTCCGTCTGAAGGTGACATCGAGGCGAGCCGCGTCGCTGCGTCTGCCGGTTGCTGTGGCGACGACGGATGCATGACTCCTGCAGTGACGGCTCAGAATCCACGCTGGGTAAACATGGACTCCCCTGAGAGCGGGACAAACGGTAATGACACCACAGAGGAAAAAACAGAGCGGGGCGCAAACACACACGCACACACACGTATGAAGGATCCCACAGAGGAAACTCAGCAGGGACTGTGGTGCTTCAGTTGTTAACAACTCCAGCAGCATCTCTCCCTCCCGCTCCTCTTCTCACTTCTATCTATATCTGTCCTCTCTAACCCCTGTCTCCTCATCAGGCCCACAGTATTCTCCCTTATTCAGCCAAAACTGGGCCACAGAGCACAACCCTATCCCAGCTACACACACACACACACACACACACACACACCCGTACGCTGGCTCACATGGACACATACTCGGAGAGAGTCAATGCTAATTAGCTCTACAAACAGGTCTCGGCTTGTGTGTGTGTGTGTCGGGGTGAGAGGGGGGCAGTTAACTAACTAGTGTGTCAGGATTTCTTTTTCTGTCCTCATTTACGGAAATGAAGTTTGCCCCCTGCGTGACCCACATCTCCCGACACACAGAGCGCGAGGCAGAGACATTAAAGAGCCGTATCTTTTAATTCATATATGGGAGACTTCAAACGGGCAGAGCAGGACGGGGGATTGCATCAGAGCGAGGTAACGGAGGGAGACGGAGACATGTGGACGGACAGGACGAGCAGAGAGATGAGTGATGACTAAACTGTGCCGGTCAGAGTTGGACTTTTCCTTGTAAGGCCAAATTCAGCGCTCTAAAGTCAGATGGCTCAGTGAATACGTCCCAATGAACCACATCTCCAGCCTCTCTCCATATACAGACATGGATATAATACAGCATAGCCTCCCTGACTGCGCTGTGGTGCTGCAGCAGCCACGTTAGAAATCCTGTCCCATGTTACATCTGACAGAGAGCTCCACTGCTGATCAGAGACACATTAATGATCCCCCCAGCTATACTGAGTGGTTAGTGATTCAAACGTGTATTTAGACAGTGGAAAAAATGACATATCTTCAGATTACAGAGATTTTTTCATAGAAAGATGGAAACCACTAATGGAGGTGAAAGGGGAAGACTGGGGTGAATCATTTAAAGACACAGTGTGGAGGATTTAGTGTGAGTGGGAATCACCAGAGGACCCACAATATCATTTCAGACAGACCGACCAACACCGTCATAAAACCACAAAGACCACAGGGTCCAAATTCATAGTCATTAGTTCAACGTCCACACAGTTGATTTAAGTGCTGTAAAGTTTAGTTGATTCAAAACACACATTAAACACACATTAAACACACATTAAACACACATTAAACATGGCTTAATAGAGACAGTTTCAAACACAAATCAGCTTCACTATAACTCGCAGCATTCACAGACAAACACTTGTCTTTATCTGGACACATTTTCCCCAATGAACCTGGGACCCACCAGCTGGGAACCACTGCACGAGCCAATGTTACAACAAAACACGCCCCCGTTATTAAAAAATGGTCTCTCCCAAAACCATGTGACCAGCACATTTCTCTCAGTGGCGGCCATTTTGAAAACATTCTGGTGAGTGTCCTCTCATGTTGTGAAATACTTTGCCAAGGAGTATAGTGACTGACTGTCAGTGATGTCAGGTTTATTGTTGTGGTTTATGTTTCTTTTATGATTTTAATTCAAATGTGTTGAGGAGAAGAGTGGGCCATTACCAAGAGTATTTGTCAGGATGGTAATCTACTCTTCAGCTGGTTTGCTAGGTGGCTCATGAGCAACATAGTTGGTGTGAATCTACTCGGTCAAATATCCTTTGCGTTAAAACATTAAAAAGGTAGTTTAGACTGCTGTCAGACCTAGAGTGTCTCCTCTGGTCTGAATCAGGGACTCATGTTGTCACAAAGTTGTATAATTGCCTAGAGTTGGTTCGTGTTCTCACGGCAGCATTTACAAGAGGACCAGATCAAATGCCTTGTGTGAGAAAGCTGCTCTTGATTGGTCAGAATTTCCATGTGGGAAAAATCCAGGAAGTAAAGCAAACGTTGAAGAAGAGTACACTTGCAAGATAAATGTGACACTTGCTACACTTAAGCTTCTTTTAGCCCATCGTTTTATTGTCTAATGATGTGAGATTTTACAAAGACAGGGGAACTTGCAAGGTCAATATTTTCAGACCACAACTAGAATCCATTTGAGATTATTTCCTGTTCTGCTCGTGGTGGAAAATCACACCAGACTCCTTTTAAGAAATACGACATTTTAACAATTCCTTACATGGCTGCAGAAACATGTAACTCTAGAAACACGAGATAAAAGGCGCCACATGTCGACTGTATTCTTGTCAATTCAGCATCAATACAATCCATAAAGAGAAACTATTTTTGCGTACAAACTTTACGTTTTGGATTATGCTGCTTTACCTTCAGAGGCAACAGACAACCTCAGCACAGCCTCTTGTTCACTCCACACCTCCACCAGTTTGTCCTCCTTCTCCACGGCCGTTAAAAAGGGAAAACACAGAGAGCAGCTGCTGTTAAACCCTCACAGACTAACGACATCAGCTCCTCGGCGTGTGAGCAGGTGGTCTGATTTGACACCTGGAGTGGAAACATGTCACAGCGGAGCAAACGAGGCTCACCACTGAAGACGACGGTCGAGGAGAAAAGCCTGAGCTGACCTGGTATTTTTTTTCCTGGGTAAATGCCTGTCTAAACGCCATGGAGCCATCTGGTGCAGCCTAGTTTGAACACGACCACACAGTATTGTATAACTACACACTCCGTATTGTTACACACGATGCAGTGACTCCTCTGGACTCTCCCTTCTGTTCCTCATTTAGATTTTAAATATAACATCAACTCATCATCACTTTCAGGAAGGAGTCATCTTGTTCAGTCGACTGCAGATTTGTTGGTGTCAGACTTTGTAAATGTTTTGATGACGCCTGAGGCTTTGTGTTTAACCTGATGATCCTTCAGGTCAAAGGTCACAGATTTGACCCCTGTCAAGTCCATCAGGTCGTCTCTCCCCACCATACTGTGTGTGCTGTGTGTAGGACAGTGGTGGTCAGTGCAGTACTTTTACCTGAGTACTTCACTCAGGTACAGTTTTTGGGTGGTCGTTGTGTATTTTTATACAAACACTCAAATATATTTTTACTTCACTGTGTTTATCTGACAGCTTTAATTACTTTACAGATTAAAATGAGACACCACAGGTAAATAGTCATTTTTACACTGTAAAAAAAAATAACACAAAGCAAACCAAACAAAAGCTGTAAAATTAAAGTACATTTAAAACAATGTGAAAAACAATTTACACACGTTTTCATTAAAGGTTTTACAAGCAGTTAGAATTAGAATTGAAATTGAAAATGAAATTTAAATTCCTAGTCTACCTGAGCATCTGAGGAGCTCCACCTCAGTGGACATTTTTAAAAGAAACACTGAGACATTTTATTTTTTTTTTTTAGCTCGACTTTTCCTTGATGGAGCCTCGTCATTTATAGTGTCTGTTATTTTAAATTATCTTTATTTTAAATATTTAATAATTTATTTTTGTAATGTATATTCATTCACTTGTTACTTTTTCTTTGCTGTTTTACTCCTGTCCTGACCTGCATGATTGTATGAAAGGTGGTATATAAATAAAGTTTGATTTGGTTAAATTATTATCAACATGAACACAATTCAATTAAGTGATTGTGCTAAAAGTTTGACAGAAAAACAACTGTTATTTTACAGATTTTCGGTGCATGTCTGTGTTACTAAAGTGGAAATTTGTGAGTCAGAGTAGAAGAAAAAAAATAAAGATTAGAAAAATGCCCCTAAAGGCTCTGACACACCAAGCCGACGGTCAGCCATCGACCAAAGTCGGGCCGTCAGTGAGCGTCTGTCACCCTAGTTTTTGCAGTGTGTCCGCACCTTAAGAAGGCAAAATACCAGGAGCTTGTGGAGGTCTGCGGAGGGAATGGGTGGAGGGCCTGCTGTGAACCCACTGAGGTGGGCTGCAGGGGATTCCCAGGGCAGTCTCTGCATCAGGCTCCTTGGCATCAGAGGGTTGCAGGAAAGGAAAGCCACTAAGAACATCAGTGAAGTTGTAAAGCACACTTCCAGGTGGCTGTGGATCAAAAGGGGGGACCCTTGGTGTAGCATGCCAGCCTGAGTGTCAGACTGAAGCTTGCAGAAACTTCAGACTGATATCGCCTCCATTGAAGGCGATTTACAAGGGGGAGGGAATTTGATTTTTTCCCTAACCAATCAGTAGAGATCAACGACTCACCCAGAATCTGACGTCATTAGTATCCATGCCTCGGGGGTGCCGAAAACAAGCGAGCATTGCCCGTTTAAAATGTCTCCGTCGTGGTGCATGTCCAGCTGCATCGCCATTAAATCCAGTTTAGCAGCTTCCTTAATTTGGTCCTCCATTAACGCGAGTAGTGGCGAAATACCTCGATAGCATCTATAATGTGGTCTGTAGGATCTGCAGCGGTCGTCATTATTGCTATCCTCACCGGTTACCCACTGGCGTACAGCTTGACATCAGCGTGGCGCTGATTGACTAATCGCTAGACCCCCGACGTTCATTGGTCCGTCCATCGTTTGGACGAGATAAATCGCAAATTCAATAAGGTATACCAGACCAGTGAGACAAGCCTACTCAGTTGAGTGGGTGGGGTCTATGGTCTGGAACCAGGCTAGTAGCATGCTGCTTGGATACAACCTGAAACACCTGAGGACCCTGGGTTCTTCACTAAGGATGTGTTCAAGCTGCAAATCTATACGGATGGTGTTTCATATCATCAAACTTTACATTTCAACAGTGCTTTTGCAATGTGTGGTTATGTTCAGGCACAAAAACCACATGGTTATGGTTATGAAAAGATTTGCCTGAAGCTGCAAATCTGTCGCAATAAGAATATAACCACTTTTCATGGCATTATCCTTGCTTAATAAAGAGCCACAGATCGCTAAAAAACACCCATGTTTTAGGACTAAAAAGCCACAGGGAAAAAAGCCAGGGGTCGCTAATAGACACTCATTTCCACCGCTTGTATCCGCAATCTCATTCTTTCGTTCACTACCCAGAGCTCATGACCATAGGTGAGGGTTGCGACGTAGATGAACCAATAAATCGAAAGCTTTCCGGCTCAGCTCCCTCTTCACCACGACGGACCGGCGCAGCGCCTGTGAGATGTGAGATGTCTACAAAAGTCATTTGTAGACTAGGAGCTTTTTTGAAGAATGTCCTTCCTCTGTTAAAGCAACATTGGTTGCGCCATGTCCCATTGTTTTGTCACTGTATATTATTGCACTTCAAACCAAGTGATTTGGTCGTGAGTCCAATAAATGAAATGAGATGTAAGCAGACGTTTCGATGTAGTTTTGCTGTTGTTAAATGTGGACGCTTTACTCCAATTCATCCCTAATGTCAGCTGTTTTTGGATTCTTCGTTCACCTTTGAGGCCTGTGAGAAAAACAGTTCTCTGCACACGTTAAACACATGGTGAGTGGTTGATACGCAAATGATGATTAAGTTTCACAGCCAGCTGTTTATGTGTTCACAAAATGTTGGAACAAGATGAAATCCCACTCTCTCTCCCCTCCATCCTCATCCCTCTCTCCATCCTGCTGCTTCCATCATCCCCCTCCTCTATTGTGTGCCTGGCTGTCTCTCTGTAATCCAGTGTGTCTCGTTGTGGCAGTGCAGCATGTGGCTCAGCTGCACTTTGGCCCCTAATGGACCCAGTCAATGGGGAGAATTGCCACCCTGTTGTCTGTATCAAGGTCAAGTGTGCGCATGTAAGCGTGTATTTGTGTGGTGGGCGGGCGGCCGTGTGGATCGTGTGGGCTTGCTGGTAGAGTCACGCATGTGTTGAAAGATATCCATGTAAGGGTGCAACTAATATTAGCTGGATTTAATTTAAACTCTGGCTCAGTTAACTTTGTTTTTCTTGAATCGTGCGTTTGTGCTCTGTCACGATATATTCAGATTTACTTTCTACTCAACTTATTATTAAGTGCATTTGGCTTTTTATTTTTAATCTTATGTATCCTCATAAAAGAACACTGAGCGACACCTGTTTGCACTGCAACAATGGATGTGTGTGTTTGCTTAAAAGTCTGTATCATCAAACATTTTGAATGCGTGTGTGCGTGTGCAGTGTGTTTGACCCGGTTCCTTGCTCTCCATTTTCAAAGGGAAACCAGACAGACACAACAACAGTCTGCAGCCATGCTCAGAGCTCAAACAGAAGCACAGCTGTGCTTTGAGATCAGAGCTGACATCAGCAGGCTCATAATGACAGTGTTAACAATTTTTGCCATATTGGTCATCTTAAGGTGGATGTATACTCGTGCGTCAGCTCTATGCAGAGGCTACGCCTATGTGAGCATTTACACTTGTGCGGTGGTGTGTGTGTCACTCTGCAGTTACACCTCCAAAACACTAGTTGGCGGTGGGGTTTCTGTGAAGTGCTGTAAAGTTTGGTTGATTCAAAACACACATTAAACATGGTAAATGGACCTGCATTTGTATAGTGCCTTTCTAGTCATCTAGTGACCACAAAAAGCGCTTTTTACACTATGAGTCACGTTCAACCATTCACACACACATTCATACACTGGTGGCCGAGGCTACCATACAAGGTGCCACCTGCTACTCAGTTTTAACACACTCACACACTGATGGAACAGCCATCGGGAGCAATTTGGGATTCAGTATCTTGCTCAAGGATACTTCGACATGCAGCCTGGAGGAGCCCGGGATCAAACCGCTCTACCTCTGAGCCACAGCACACACACATGGCTTAATAGAGACAGTTTCAAACACAAATCAGCTTCACTATAACTCGCAACATTCACAGACAAACACTTGTCTTTATCTGGACACATTTTCCCCACAAATACAACATGCTAACATTATTAGCACAAGCCTATGGCATTTTACATTGTACAAATTAGCCTAGCAGCTAGCAGAGATTTCCTCTGCTCATATGAAGCCAGGATAAATCACACACAAGACTTAAAATGCTATTTTTGTGGAGGCTTTATTGTCTTCACAATTTATTGTTTCTTATCTGTGAAATTAAAGTAAATCAAAGCTTTGTTTCCACTGAGGGAAATGGTTTCAGCTCACAGAGACAGACAGGAGGTCTGCGTCACTGCAACGTGTAGTTACATTTCTGGAGAGGTGCTCATCAGGATAGGGTGTGGGGTACGGCAAATCTTGCCCTCTCCAATACTGCGGCGCCACCAACGTATCGTTGCGACGGACACTGTCATTGTAGCGTCTAGATCTACATGTCCATGAACAAATGTCTTTGCCCCATTTCATGGCAATGTGTCCAATAGGTGTCAAGGTCAAGTGAGCACATATAACCGTGTGTTTGTTTGCTGGGCGGGCGGCCTTGTGATCATGTGTATTATCTGTTTGCGTTTACGCTTGCTGGCAGAGTCGTGTACGTGTGGAAAGATATTGCTGATCGAAAAACCAAAACAGAGCAGCCTTTATGACACTTCGCGCACGGAACCCAGAGTTAGTAAATAGCCCAGAGATCACAGGATTTCAGTCACACATTCGTGTTGCGTACCGAGTCTATTACACAGACGATCTTACACAATACAGTGACGATTCCTGAGTCAAGCAGTCTGTTGGCCATCAATACACATAACGATGGACAGAAGAATGAACGACAGTCAGACAGCACCTGGTGATGCTGCGGGCCATCAGCACAACAATGCGTTTTGGGGAAACGTTGATGATGAAAAGCAGAATCTCTGCCACATCATCAAGAAAAAGAAGGACCAGATCAAGCGTCTGGAGGAGCTGCTCGAGGTGAGAACCAAGGCGTTCGGTGAGGAAACCCAAAAATACGCTGATAAAGTCTCCAAGCTGGAAACCGAGAACTACCAGCTCACAGTAGCTCTCAGACAGCAAGAGAGGGACAGCAAGCAGCAATTTGATGACATGGTTGCCAGGTATGAGGCTGAAAGACAAACTGCCTCAAAACAAACCCAGGAGGTTTTGGGGCAGGAGGTCCAGAGCCAGGTAAGGACTGTGTATCAAGAGACAGTCGTCAGGATAGGAAAAAGGATCCATCAGACGCTGTCAGGGGCAACAAAAGGGTTGAGCAGCAAAGATGTTGCCCTCCAACAGAGCGAGGAAGCCTGGCAGGCTAAATATGACGCTCTCAAGGAGAAACTCACACTGGACCTGGAAGAAAACAACAAGAGCTGGGAGGCCCAGCAAAATGTAGTTATCAGCATGGTCCATCGGACAGAAGAGCAAATACTCCAGAGAGACGCTGAGATCCTGCGCCTCACCGAGGACAACAATGGTCTCACTGCCAAGCTCTCGGAGAAAACAGAGGAGCTCACTCGTAAAGACGATGAACTCCTCGAGAACCGGAGAGCCTGGCAGGAAAAGTACAACCGTCTGGAAACCTTTGCAGAGGAGCTTGCTGAGAAACATCAGGCAGAAGTTCAACAGTTGATGGAGGAGAAGGTGGAACTGGAGGACGTCTGCTTGTATGTGAACAAGCAGAGGAAACGCTTCTTGCTGTTTCCAAGGAGGTCTTCAGACGACAGAGAGGCCCAGCTGCAGAAGTTGAAGACCAAAATGCAGCAGAAGGCAGCAAAAGCAAGAGGAGCTGAGGAGATGGAGGAAGAAATGCCGGCTGCTGGTTGTTCAGCATCGTTGTGCATCTGCTCTAGAAAGAGCAGAAGAGCAACAATGGCGCCTCCTCTGCCTCCTCTACCTCCTCATCTGATCTAGAAAGAGCAGATGAGGAGGTAGAGAAGGAGGAAGAGGAGGAGGCAATTGTTGCTCAGCTCAGGCTATGTGGGGTTTTCTTCTGGTACTCAGGTTCGCCCGTCAATGTCAATGACGTTTACAAAAAAAATGCTCCAGAAAGAGCAGAGGAGGAGTAGGAGGTAGAGGAGAAGGCAATTGTTGCTCAGCTCAGGCTGGGCAACAATTGCCTTCTCCTCTTCTACCTCCTTCTCCTCCTCTGCTCTAGAAAGAGCAGAGGAGGAGAAGGAGGTAGAGGAGGAGGCAATTGTTGCTCAGCTCAGGCTGGGCAACAATTGCCTCCCAGATATGTCTGTGTCTTAGTCATCCAGGCACTCATAAGTGCTATATCGTAGGCAAAGGGACACAGACAGATTCATTTGCCTACGATATAGCACTGACAGCTGCGGTAGATTGTTATCACATCTACTCAACGGGTTTTTACTCCTGGTACTCAGGTTTTCCCGGCCAGTGTCTGTCATATTAGACTATACCATTGTGGCGCGGGAAGGTGAGAAGTTAAGTAGCAACTACAATAAGGAAAATCCAACAACGCCACCCTGGGAGTTTCACCCAGGGAATTACTCAAAAACCAAAGGCACGCAAGTTTGTTGTTACTGGAAGGCAAGAGACAGGTTTCAATTTTAGAAAAATACAAATTTTATTTTTACATTAGTTCTAAAAGGTAATAAAACTCTTATTTTTACACTAGTTTAAAGGTAATGAAACTCATGCACACAAAAAAAAAGAAAACGATATATTCAGGGCTGAGGCCAAGTGTATGGAACGGAGCTAGTGCAGGGGAGGGATCCACCAAAAAAAAGAAACTAACTTAAATCACCGGGCACACGTGGCAGACACACTCTCAGTGAAGAAAAACCCACTCCCAGGAACACAGCAAGACAAGACAGGGGGATGCCACCACCAGGCCACCAGCACCGCCACCACCGGCCTACAGCAACTGAAAAAGGAAAGAAATAATGCACATTAGTGGGATATCACACATACACAAAAGAAAAACTCAACTTAGCAAAACTATAATAAAAGGTAGGTCAAACTTATCAAAACAACTGCCCAAAAAAAATATAATTAGAGCAAACAAACTCAATTACCCAAAACAATGAGGCTAAAAGAGAAACTCAATTACCTAATTCAAAAAGAAAGCTAAGGAAAATGAACTAGATTTCCCAAAACAAAAAAAACAGAACTCAATTTCCCAAAACAAAAAGAAAACTAAAGAAAAAGAAACTCAATTACTTAATTCACAAAACAACTCTGAATTAGAAAAATATTTACATCAACAAAATCAAAACTTAACGTAAACACAGTTCCCACAATAAAACATTAGATTCAGACTCGCACATTCACACACAGTCAATCGTCCTGCTAAGGGCGTGCAACCGAAACTCGGCAGGTATCTCGTAGGCCGTGACGCCTTGAGGGCCGCCGGGGAACGCCGTGACGGCGAACAGCAACAGATTCAGACAATACAGTAACCGCAAAAGCAGCACCAATAAAGCAGCATCCACAAAAAGTAGCTCCCAACAAAGCAGCAGCGGCCCAATGAGGTGGTTGCAACGCCACCTAATTAAAAAGACACCATTAGAATTTGAATAACACTAAAAAAAAAATACGGTGCCATATAAATATACATACCTTTTGATAGAATAAACTCACGATAATAGGAGGGAGGGACAGACTCCAGGCAGCCACCAGCATTCACCTGTGACCGGGATAGCATTAGCCACCTAGCAGCAATTAACCGCAACAATGTGGAACGGCACTTACCACTGCCAATAATCCAGCAGCGCACACAGACCACAGAGCAGCACACACAGGTCACAAAGCAGCACACAACTGGTCGCCCTATAATACAACGCACGTGTTCACGATAACAAACAAAACACAAGCAGCGTGGTGAAGCAGTGGAATGGCCATACCTGTCGGGAACACGACCTCCGACCCGGAAATGACAAGCACAGAGGAAGAAGTGGGGGCAGACTCTTGCTTTTTTATACCGGCTCGCCTCAATTTGCGGAGGTGTAACTATGGCAACGAATGTAAACAAAAGAGCAAGGGGAAATCAAAACAAAAGTGCTTGTTCTGCTACAATCTACCCCCCCTTTTTGTATCGTTGTCCCAACGATTAACTACAAAAGATTAACTCCAGGGCCTAAAAAGTGCAGTAACAACATGTGATACAGAACCCTGAGAGTTTGCAGCCCCCAATGCCAAGTCTCCCACTGGCCTTGGGATATGGTGGACATTAGAGTGCTGACCCGCAGTTGATCGTGCTGTTCTCCTTAATGTCATAATGCTGGTGTCAGAGGAACTGGTGGAGGGAATAACCAGAGGTGCAGGTGGCTGAATGGGGGCTATGACAGGCACCGAGGGACCTGGCTCAGTGGGGACCAGGCCAGCTGGAGGATGCAACACCTGAGGGGTGGTTTGGGTCTCTGCTACAGCTCGGGTAGCTGGCAAGGTGGAAACCGCAACAGTTTCAGGAACCATGACCAGCAGGTCACCATCACAGGACACCTCATCATCAGAAACTGGCCTATTACAGGGTGATGGGTCACTGACAGCAGCACAACCAGGGGACTCCGCTCCAATCACAGCCTTCAAAAGGGTACGGTGAACGTGCTTTACTTTATACTGGCCATCCTGTGGAGCGATGGAATACACAGCTCCTCCTTCCTTAGGAGCTTTGATGACCCGATACACTGTGGAGCCCCATAGGTCTTGCATCTTGTGCCGTCTTCTGGCACTGAAGTCACGCAGCAAAACCAACTGGCCTTCCATCAAGGATTCACCTCGAACATGCTGATCATGAGCCTTCTTTCTGCGTGCTGCAGTCATCTTCAATCGTTCCTGGGCGCCATCAAATGCCATCTGTAAACGGGTTTGATGCTCCTGAATCCATTCGTGAACCTCTCCGCTCACAGGGTCTGACACTCTACCCAGCAAGAAATCAATGGGGAGTCGGGGCTCCTGTCCAAACATTAGGAAGAAGGGGGACTCACCGGTTGACCGATGGGGAGTAGTATTATAGCAGTACAAGACTTGAGGGAGGCAAGAGGTCCAGTCTCTTTTTCGGGATGGAGGCAAGGTGCGCAGCAGGTCATGGAGGGTTCGGTTGAATCGTTCACACTGCCCATTGCCGGCTGGGTGGTATGGGGTGGTGCGAGACTTCTGAATACCATACAGACTGCAAAGCTGCTGGATGAGGGCGCTCTCGAAGTTACGTCCCTGGTCAGAATGTATCCTGGCTGGGACCCCAAATTTAGAAAACCATTCTACCACTAATACCTGAGCCACAGTAGTGGCATGTTGATCACGGGTGGGGATGGCGAGCGTGTACTTACTAAAAACATCTGTCATGACCAAGACATTTTCAATACCATTTCTAGCAGGCTCCAACAGGGTGTAGTCAATGGCCAGAATCTCATTTGGCCTGGATGCCAGAAGATGTCCCATGGGATTCCGTGCAGTGGGCTGGTTGTCCTTGGCGAACTGGCACCGCTCGCATGCCTGGCACCACTGCTCAACTTCTGTAGACATCCCTGGCCAATAGCACCTGGATCGTAGCAGAGCTAGAGTTCGTTCCACACCTTGATGGCCGTGCTCTTGGTGAACCTGGGTTAACACCTCCTTGATTAAAACTGCAGGCAAGAGTAGCTGGAACATCGGCTCAGCACCGTCAGGGCGGAAGATCTGCCGATACAGGATCCCGTTCCTCTCCACGAATCGGCTCCATTGACGCAGCAGGATGAGTGCAGATGAAGAGAGTTGCTGCCGCTCTCCATAGCTAGGACGCCTCCCTTGCTCCCAATACCTTCGGACTTCTTGGATGACCGGGTCAGCCTGTTGAAGGGCACAGATGTCTGAAGAGGTTTTGTGAGGCAAAACGGTCACAGCTGCTTGACTTACTACAGTCTTCTCCATTTTCAGAGCCTGTCGGAGGGGTTTAGGAAGCAAGGTGCCGGGGAGCATGGCTTCGAAATCTGATGGGCCAGGTGAGCGCTGCCGGGACAAAGCATCAGCATTTCTATTACTTCTGCCAGATCGATATTTCAACTCGAAGTCAAATGAAGCCAGTTGGGCTGCCCAGCGCTGTTCTGCCGCACCCAACTTTGCAGAAGACAAGTGGCTGAGTGGATTGTTGTCGGTGTAAACGATGCAGCGGTGGCCCAACAGATATTCTCTAAATTTCTCGGTCATCGCCCACTTAAGGGCCAGAAACTCCAATTTCATCGAACTGTAGTTTGACATGTTACGCTCAGTGGGCCTCAGTCCTCGACTAGCATACGCTATGGGTCTCACTTTGCCTTCTTGCTCCTGCGAGAGCACAGCTCCTAGCCCACCATGGCTGGCATCGACCTCGAGGATGAACGGAAGGGAGAAGTCTGCATAGGCGAGCACTGGTGCCGTAGTGAGCCTTGTCTTCAACGCCTCGAAACTCTCTCCGCACTCCTCTGTCCAGTTCTCAACCACAATCTGTGTAGACCTCCGCTTGGGCTTGTTGCTTCCCAGCTCAGCTACCAGCCGATGAAGGGGAGCTGCCAGCTTTGCGAAACCCTCCACGAAGCGGCGGTAATAACTAGCGAAACCCAGGAAGGACCGGAGCTCAGAGACTGTCTTGGGAGGCTGCCAGTTTGCCACGGCCTCAATCTTAGATGGATCTGTAGAGACACCATTAGCAGATATTACATGGCCCAAATAACGCACCTCTGGCTGGAAAAAGGCACATTTGGAGAGCTTTGCCTTCAGTCCCTCCTGCTGAAGCCGACCCAGTACTGCATCAAGCCGCTCCAGGTGCTGCTGTACCGTGGAAGAAAACACAACAATGTCATCAAGATAAAGGAGCAATGACTGACCCTGTTGATCACCAAAGATTCTCTGCATTAATCTTTGAAAGGTACTGGGGGCGTTACAGAGTCCGAATGGCATGCGATTCCATTCGAACAAGCCAAACGGAGTGCAGAATGCAGTCTTAGGGCGATCCTTCTCGGTGACTGGGACCTGGTTGTACCCACTGGCCAGGTCCATGGTAGAGAACCAGCGTGCACCTGTCAAAGCATCCAGTGACTCCTCAATGCGTGGCAGCGGAAACGCATCCTTCCTGGTTTTGTCATTTAGCTGCCGATAGTCAACACACATGCGCAGACTACCATCCTTTTTCTTAACCAGCACGATGGGGGAGGCGTAGGGGCTGCTACTCTCTCTGATCACCTGAGTGGCAAGAAGCTGATTAATATGCTCTTTGACAGCCTCATAATCAGACGGAGGGACACGCCTATAACGTTGATTGACAGGGGTCTCATCTACAAGAGGGATATCATGAGATATTAGATTGGTACAACCTAAATCGCTGTCGTGAGAGGAGAAGACAGACGTATACTTCCGAAGAAGAGACCTCACCTGACCCTGCTCTTCTGAAGACAACGAAGACAGGTCTAAACCCTCCATCTGATCCTGTACTGTAGGTACAACTGTCTGAGACGCTACCGTGGCTATGGTGGATGGGACCTCTGTGACTCCTGCTGGTAAGCTCACAACATTCACCTGTTCCAGAGTGCCAACAACAGTACGTGGATATAACAGTACCTCAATAGACCCAACGTTAACTATGGGTATGTATGCTGTACCCCTAACCACCCTAACCAAAGATGGAGAAGCCAGCAAGCCAGAAGGTAGACCAGAGTCCAGGGGTTCGAACAACACGGAGGTGCCACAACTCCGCTCTGAGCATGTGACTGCCACGATTTTCATTACACCACCTGGAATGCGGTACGCACGCTTACCTCTGACCTTTACCTTTCCTGTCAGCTCTGGGGGGACCTGCGTGGTGGCTTGATGACACTTCTGAAACGCCTGTGTGATGGATTGTGAAGCGTGAGCAACAAGGGGCAATTCAAACAGCGCCAAACCATGCTGCACAAAAAGCTCTTGGTAGCACCTTCGGATCACATTCATTCCCATCACACCAGGGACCTGAAGAGAAGCATCACCAGGAGGGTCCTTCACTACCAAGATTCCACAGCGTGAAATGACCTTGCCACACAACTCGACATCTAGCTCTAGATAACCGAGGAAAGGAATATCCAATCCATTAGCTGCCCTAAGCTGCAACCAGTTGCATGATTTAAGGCGCTCCTGGCCCCATGGTTCAAAATGCTGGCGAAAAAATTTCTCTGTAACAGTGGAAACCATTGAACCAGTATCAACCAAACATGGCACCTTAAGTCCACCCATGACAACCTCCAAATGGGGGCAAGACGAAACCAGTTTTAACGTGTCAGTCAATTCACCTTGCACAGCATTTGAGCCAATAGAGGCCCCACCCAAACTGTGGCTCTGCAGTTTGGTGGGTGCTAGTTTTCCGGAGCTGGGGTGGATTCAGGCTGCCTAGCTGAGGGCCGAGAGGTTTGTGAGGAAAACTGAGAGCGAGGGGGAACACGCACACCATTACATTCCCTAGCAAAATGACCAGGTTGCTGACAGCGTCTACATATCACAGGCCCACGCGGTGCTGAATGACTCTGTGGAAGAGGACGCTGCATTAGAGCAATGGTTTGACTCAGTTGATTAAGCTGTTCTTGCTGCTGCCTCAACATCTCTTTCATCTCACTCATTTCAGTTACTGGAGAAACAGGATGGGCACCCTGGACCCTATACTGAATGCCGCTGATTGTGGGGACAGAATTACTGCGGCCTCTAAAAGCACTGGGGAGACCTTCGCGTTCCCACCTAATTGCCTCTCCCCTAACGTCAAGCAATGTAGCTGTGGGCTGTCTACGCACAAACTGCTTAAGCTCTCGCCGTAAGGTGCCATCTATGACCTGCTCAACAAACTGATCCCGCAACAGAACCTCAGAATTGAGCATCCCAACCGGTGCACGCTGCTTTACCCTATCCATTAAAGTCATCAATGCAAGAGAGAATTCCAGTAGCGTTTCTCCCTCATGTTGCTTCCGGGAAAAGAAAGCCTCCTGCAAGGCTACGTAAGACTCTGAGCAGCCATAAAGTTCCTGAAGTATATCAATTATTCTAGCTGGATCACCACGTTCTACACCAGAACGATATTTAAGCTCATCACGGGCTTCCCCCTCTAAGTGATCGAGGAGAAAGAAAGCCTGATCAGCTAGAGATAAGTGACGGGCCCTCATACATGCCTGTATCTCCTCAACCCATTCACCCAGCGCTATCCCTGATCTTCCCCTAAACATGGGGCACTTCCTGTCACGAGGCACAAACACTAACCTCTCTGCCGCAGGGACGCTGGCACCGGCCGTGGGCACCGCTGATGAGGTTGAAGGTATGGCACTAGGGGCGGGTTCAACAGGGGCCTGCTCTTGGCGTAGCCTCTCATTGTCCGCTTTCAACTGTGCAACCAGGTTTCGCAACTCTTGCAATTCCTCCTCCATGAGTGCAGATAAAGAACCGCTGCTGCTTTGTATCAATGCAAAAAAAGAAAAGAAACACAACAATAAAACACACGTCTCTGCCTTGCTTCCACAGTAACAATCCTGCCGACAACGCCAAGTTTGTGGCGCGGGAAGGTGAGAAGTTAAGTAGCAACTACAATAAGGAAAATCCAACAACGCCACCCTGGGAGTTTCACCCAGGGAATTACTCAAAAACCAAAGGCACGCAAGTTTGTTGTTACTGGAAGGCAAGAGACAGGTTTCAATTTTAGAAAAATACAAATTTTATTTTTACATTAGTTCTAAAAGGTAATAAAACTCTTATTTTTACACTAGTTTAAAGGTAATGAAACTCATGCACACAAAAAAAAAGAAAACGATATATTCAGGGCTGAGGCCAAGTGTATGGAACGGAGCTAGTGCAGGGGAGGGATCCACCAAAAAAAAGAAACTAACTTAAATCACCGGGCACACGTGGCAGACACACTCTCAGTGAAGAAAAACCCACTCCCAGGAACACAGCAAGACAAGACAGGGGGATGCCACCACCAGGCCACCAGCACCGCCACCACCGGCCTACAGCAACTGAAAAAGGAAAGAAATAATGCACATTAGTGGGATATCACACATACACAAAAACAAAACACAAGCAGCGTGGTGAAGCAGTGGAACGGCCATACCTGTCGGGAACACGACCTCCGACCCGGAAATGACAAGCACAGAGGAAGAAGTGGGGGCGGACTCTTGCTTTTTTATACCGGCTCGCCTCAATTTGCGGAGGTGTAACTATGGCAACGAATGTAAACAAAAGAGCAAGGGGAAATCAAAACAAAAGTGCTTGTTCTGCTACACCATCATTAGTCGTAATAAAATGACTCAAATTGGAGTTCAATGTTTCTGTGTCTTTGAATGAAAACAAACTGCATAAATACAATGTTATGACATTATGGAAGGTAAAAAGTGTGAAATAGTGAACAGCATTCTAGTCTATTGGAAAGCTTACTTGTTAGCATTGCCAACGTAGTTAGGAAGCTAGCTCGCTAACCCTGCAGCAGCTTGTAAGTAGCTTGTTCAAACGTACTAACTTGGAAATCTAGCTAAGCTCCGAAGTAGCACAAAGGAATTTTGAAAGAAGTGCAGGAGCAGCACACTGATGATGTCAGAGGGCTGTGATTGGTTGGTCCAGGAGCATGTCCTACTTGGCAAAATCACGTTGTGCCAAAGTGCAGTTTTCTCCTCCAACTGCACAAGAAAGGTTGTGGCCAACATTTACATCTGAGGATACATTCGGACATTTTACATTCACACACCGGTTCACTTGTTCATGTGTGTGAGGGGCAGACTGTGAGCCGTCAGCTGTTTTTTTCAGCAGTATAAAAGCGGACAGTTCTTTGCACACAGTTACATTTTAATGTCGTGTATTGTCGTGTATTTAATGTCGAGGGGAGGCTTTTTGTAATATTCTTTAGGGAATGAAGCTTTCTGCTCGCTGTTTTTTGCGATGAGATGCGCCTCATGTTTCTGCGCTCTAGGCGCTCTGGCATTTTAAACGTGCTCTGAACTTCTCGACTCAGAGCAGAAAAGCGCCCCACATCATCTCTGCTTTTTCCCCATTGTCCAATGGGATGATTTGAGAGGCGGGCCTTCTGTGGTGGTCACGACAACAGGTTTACAGTTGGTAAACAATGGAGGAGAAACTGGTGGTAGTGGTTGCTGGATACCCAGAGCTATGCGACTTTACAAAGCACAGTTAGCACCATCTCAATAGAAAACAGCAGATAAGTGCAGTACTTGAAAAGTCCATGATGGAGGAGAAGCTCCTGGACCAACTGGTGGTACTCCCCATGATCCAGCCTCTTTTTTAGGGTCTCATGTACCCACACAGATCTCGATTGCCACCACAGATGTGCTGTGTACATAGGAGTACAGCAGGATCTGAATAAAAAACATTTAACACTAGGTGAGTACATGCTAAATTTTGGCAGCAACATGTTGGCTTGAGCATATAATCTGCAGCACTGTCTGTACAGATCTCTGTCATCACTCAAGTCATCAGTTACGACATGGCCCAGATATTTTATTTCTTTACAAGTCTTAAGAGACTAGTCACTCAAGTGGAAATCAGGAAAAATGAGTCTCCTGTCCTCCTTGGTTCTGACAATCATGATGTTGCTCTTGCTGGAATTGTATCTGATGTCAAAATCTTTTCCATACTGTGAGCACACCTTTAACAGTTGCTACAACCCAGCACTGTATGGGCTTAGCACTACCAGGTCATCAGCGTACATTAGGTGGTTGACGACAGAGTTTCCCACAAGACAGCCCATCTTACAAACATTCAACATTTTAGACAAATCATCCATATAGACATTGAAGAGATAAGGAGACAGAATTCCGCCCTGTCGCACTCCATTTTGGACATTAAAAGGGGTTGATAAGACATTGTCCCATTTCACTTGCGTTGTTTGATTTGCATACCAGAAAATTAATATTCAAATAATGTATTTTGGGACACCTCTACAGAGCAATTTCATAAATAATTTTTTGTGATTAATTCTATCAAACGCTTTTGATGCGTCAATAAAGCAAAGAAATACAGAGGAATTTCTGCTCACATAATTTGCAATAATTTCTTTCAATGCATAAATACACAGTGGCATGGTCTCTTTTAAAGCCAAATTGATTGTCAGTCGTTGATACAAATACTTCCAACCTGTTAAGCAAAACCCTCTCGAGTAATTTAGAGAGAATGCTTGCAAGAGCAATCGCTTGATAGTTATCCATGCTGTTCAACTTAGCAGCCTTGTCCTTTATTACTGGTACTAATATAACATGTGTTAGGGAGTCAGGTAAGACACCATGCATAAGAAAACCAGTAGGACACATAGACAGCAGCACATATAACCTACTACTGGCATATCTGAGATGCTCAGCTGTGATATTATCTAATCCACAAGCCTTGTTAATTAACAGTTTTGTGATGGCCTCCCATATTTCAGATGCACTTATCAGTGTAATTTCAGTTGGTTCAATATGACCCATATTAAATCTATCACTCTTGACACAATTGAATAAATTAAAATAATGCTCACGCCACAACTCAGCTATTTTGTCTGGACCACATACACCCTCTATGTTGGATGATAGAGGAACTTTGAAGTTATTCATTGCTTTAATCTCTCTCAAGAATTCATTATTATTGCAGCTTTGCAGCTTCTTAGACAGAGAGTCAGCCCGCATTGTATTTTCATTATGCTTAACATAACGTAAAGCGTATTTAAACCTAGCATTGGCAAGCTTTTTGTTTTCAAACACTTCGCCCTGTCAAGGCTTTCCAGCTGCTACCCAGTTTAAGAAAGCCTGTCTGGCTTCAGCATGTTGTTCAGCCACAAATCCTTTCCACCCAGGTATAGTATTATGTTCTCTATATCTCTGTTTCTGGAGTGGGATACTAGATTTCTTCAGGGCCTTTACAATGCTCTCATATAAGTCACACATCTCTGTGCAATGCTCAGCATTCTTACAATTTATATCTTTACACATCAAAGAGCTCATTGGGAGATTAATCTCTCTTAAGAAGGAGTCACTAACACAATAGTACTTATCTGTTTCCTCAGGGGATAATTTGGACCAGTCCAGCTTGCCTATATTAGGTAAAATATTATCAACAGTGATTGAGGGAATATTATCAACATTTACAGAAATTGCAATCGGAATGTGATCAGAAGTAGCTGATCCATAACATATCTCTATATCATTTAATGAGGCATGAGCATGCTGTGCAGATGCAATGATCCAACCAGGAGGTTGTATACCATGCCTCACTAATATACTGTATGTAAAACTCATATCAGGTAAGAAGGCCTTACTGGAGAGAGTAAGGTTATTTTCACCACAAAATTGCATTAGATGTTTAGCAAAAATAGAGCAGGAATCAGACACATCAGCATTAACGTCCCCCACAACATAAACACAAGATGATCCGTTTTCCTCCAGAAAAGAACTGATAAAAGCCAGTTTATTTAAAAACTCATCTTCAGACTGATAAGACTCAAAAGTGTATAGATGTTCAGGATAGTAAACCTCCTCTCATGTATATTTATATCTAGCCCAATGGCCCAGTCAACATCCAGTCTCAACACTTTCACTGTAGAGTCATATTTAATGTTCCACAGTACAGCCACACCTCCGGGTATCCTGCCACGAATTATTCTGGAATTTAGGTCTGTAGTAGACTCACCAGCGCCATGAAAGTTCCTGTGTAGTCCATTCAGTTTATCCAGATCTTGTTTGGATAGCCAGGTCTCCTGCAGGCATAATATGTCACACTCCTCCAAGAGTGTCCACCACATGACGTCTTGATTTGTCCGCAGCACTGTGACCTACACGCAGGCCACACGTATTGTATGATACAACACACATTTAGTGTGAGATGTTTTTCAGTGGCTGTTGCGCCCAGAGGCACCAATCGGAGGCTCAGACACTATCAGTGAGCTGGGAGCAGGCAGCACACCTGTTGTCACAGATCTTAGTCGGCGGGGTTCATAGTATCGCCGGACAAAAGAGCCTTCTGGCCAGAGCTGGGGGTCATACGTCTCCCGCACTTCATTACATTCAGCAGTGATGTGAAATGAGCTGAATCTACCGTGTGTCGTCTCTATTCTGCGGCACTTCACATCACATCCCAGCTTCTCCTTCAGATATCCGCCGAGAGTTTGGCATCCAAGCTGGGATCAAACTTTGTGGCAAACACACTCACCATCTTAGTCTTGACAGTGAATGTGTTAGAAGCGGAGCCAGTCCCTATTACCCCAGCTGGTTTTCGCTCCCGTTTCGCTGGGCTTGTGCGGGGCGATGCTTCAGCCTGAGCGGTGCAGCACTATCCAGCTTGGGGCGTCCCTCCTGCACCACAGCACTCCACGCCGGAGACCTCGGCGTTGATCCAGTGGCACACGGGTCGTGAGGCACGTGAGGCGACGTAGACGACGCAACAGTTGGCTTTCGTCGCAGCTAGTTCTTTGATGTCGGTTTGGTGTGTCCGCACCTTTAAAGATATTTATTTACCACATTTTAGACCAAAAATAAAGCACTGCAGGTGAAAACAGGGTAAAAATCTTAACTAATACATATCACCATGAGACATGAAAAACAATTATTTTTTTGCGTGTATTACAAGTTTTCTGAAATTCTATGTTTAAATATGCCCTAATTTGCATGATTTCCAATAATTTATCTGAACTAAAATAAACCTAAATATGTATTTTGGATGTTTTTTTCTCCGTTAGTCTGAAAGAAGAAATGTTATGAACACAAAACAGCCCAAACCCCCCCCCCCCCCCCCCCCCCCGACCTCATACAGGATCTGATCTGATGTGAACTGAGTGAGCGAGTTGTTTGTTGGGTTATTATTGATCTTTGAGCTGAGCTTGGATTACTGCTCGGGTAATGGCTGTGGTGCCGATGGCGATATTTAATTTGACTCTTCTCTACATATGGAGCTTTATATATCTCACTAAGAGGCTGTTGGAGCTTCACTCTGTGTAAAGATGTGATTATCTGAACAGTCAGATATTTTCTCTCATGATATTTCTGCAGCTATAACACCATCGTTTATTTGATACTTTCAGCTGTGCAGTAATCTGTGCGTAAAGTCAGCTGTGTGATACATTAATACTGCATTTATCAATTTATTTAATTCCTTTTTAAACTAGTCTGTATTTATCTGTATTTACTGTACACATAACACTCTTACTGATCCCATTTATCATTTAAATTATTTAAATTACACCTTGGTTAGATGTTACAGTTTGAAGCTCATATTATACATATTTCTTATATTTGTCTCTTAAATATAATGTTTTATATATTGGAGCATAATGCACATAGTGTGCATGGTGTGGCACGTAGGAGAGGCGCCTGCTGAGCTGCAGAGCACCGTTCAAGACCAACAGACAACAAAACTGGTTGTTTATTAGGGAGTCATAGCTTCATTTACTGCCATAATAGTGACACAAAAAGTGGTTGTCTTTTACTGAGACATTCTTGCATTTCCTGTCAGATTAGCACCACTAAAATCTGTTGTTTTTTACCAGTCACTGATGCATTTCTTGCTGGGATAGTGCCATGAATAACAGACACTTTTTACTGGACATCGCTGTGTTTCCTGTTGGCACAATGACACGAAAAGTGTACATTTTTTAACGAGACATTGATTCATTTCCTGCCAGGATGGTGACACAAAAAGTAGGGAATCACCAGAGGATCCACGATACAATATTATCACAAAACTGAAATCAAGAAACCGTATTATTGCGATTTTAAATATGTAGCGATATGCTGAGTATTACAATAAAATACATTGCAATCATTCCCTTATTCAGCTGTAAACTAAAGGAAGGAAACCTTGGTCAGCATCTGATATATCAGTTTTCAGTCTCTTCTCATCACTGAAACCTTTTTGCAGCAGCAAAGTGCATCTAGTGGAATTAAAAAGCAACTGATTATATTATTCTAGTGGGCTATCCTAAAGTTATAAGTAAAGCAAAGTAACTTGTATTTGTCATTTTGATAATTTATAAACTAAAAAATCGATTCTTGGCACTGTGTGACGATACGATATAGCCACACAAAGATATCCGATACTGCACTGTATTGAATTTTCCCCCGACCCCTAACGAGAAGCAGATGATTATTTACGAAGATATCGCTGCACTTCCTGTCGGGATGGTGCGACGAAAACCGGGTACATGATCTTTTCCGACTGATGACCGTGTTTTTGTGCTGAAAATTAAACCACATGTTTCCAAAGCATTGTTGAAACATAAAGTGTCAACGTATCCGCTGCATAACGATGTACAAATGTATCTGTGGTTTGCAGAATGCCAACATTTTTTCTGGCGACTGAGTTGCTTTGGTTTACGCTGACCAGGACATCAAACTACTGTTTATTTCAGGTTTTGAGTTCCTTTTGTGTCTGCAGGGTCGGGTCATCTTTACAAGCGATCTGTTTCACATCATCACATTGTCACATGTTTCACATCATGTTTAGAAGTCATGTTTCCTACTTTAGATCTCTAAAATCATCTCTTGTAACACAGACGTTTTTCCCTCCTTGTGACGGCTGTAAGAAAAACTCAAATCCTTCTCAGAGACTGAACAAATGTTCAACAGTAACTCACTGCTGCATGTGACGTGTGCCACTAAAATCAGCCCGGAGCTGGCACTGACTTGTAAAAACACTTGAGTTTCTTGACAGCTCCATCTGGATACAGCAGAGCATTGTGTGAGTGTCTGAGCCGCAGCTCCAGTGGATTAACCCTTGCTGCGATAATGAGTGTTGATGGTAACCTAAAGACGAGGGAGTCCACGCTGCGATCAGAGGATCAGCTCGGTAATCTGCAGGACTGTGCAGATACGTAGAGACACACAAAGAAAGAGACAGTAAAGAGTCAGAGCGAAGGACAGACTGTTTCTGAATGCCCACAATAGTCTGCATGTGAGAGGAAAACAAACACATCTCTGAGTTACTGTTGTTCAGCAGCAACACACGAGGGCTCTTCAGAGCTGCCTGTGTGTGAAGAACAATTAAAATAAGGGATGCTAAATGCTAAACGTTTCATTACCTTTTTAGATAACAACAACATGATGTAGTTTATGTGTTTTTATTTTCTATCACTGAAAACACCTGAGAGGAACAAGACGCATGAGAGCAACAGAGAACCGTGTAAAAAGATAATCATGCATGTATGTGATGATGTGTGTGGGAACGTGTGTCTGTGTGAGTGTGTTGATTTATCTAACAGGAACAACACACTGACATGTCCTAAGTAGTCTCGCTAGAAAAGAAAAGAAAGGTCTGGCTGCGCCGACTCTCACTTTAAGATTGGAGAAAAAAAACACCCCGACTTTTTTTTATTTGTATTAATTCTTTCAACCAATCACAATCGTTCTTGGCGGTGCCACAGCAACGGTGCGCTTGCAGAAATATTGCCGGGGGGAAACAGGTTTTGGTGTAACGCCCACAAAAATATCGCCTACAGGACGCGAACCATGGCAGAAAAATGGCTACATCCCCGCAAGATCAAACACCCCAAAAGTTAGTAAAGGACGTGTTGAAAACTGCAACCGGAGGTGGTTGGGCGGGACTTCAGCAGGTGGCTCGTTCCGCCCAATGAGAGGCTGATCTATGCAGCGAACTTCCGCCCACCCAGACTAGTCCTAAGAGAATGAATTATTCGTGCAGGCAAATTAACTGAACAGACTTTGATGACGTCCTGATGTAAAGTGGAATCATGGGAAACTGTGAAGCTCAACTAGGTGTCTCACCTGGCAGCTGTAGCTCCGCCTCTATTTCCTTCCATGCTTCGTCCTTCTTTACGCGATCATGGTCAGAGCTGGAGGACACAGCAGCGCAGCACAGCACTGTGCACATGGTCAATTGGAGCAGAGCCTGTGTTGTGTTCAGGCGTTGTCACTTAAATTACAAATTCCCCCCACACGTCGCCCATTCGGCCCATATCAGGATCAGGACGCGTCATACAGGCAAAGCTTCACAAGGTTTTCCTCACATTTCTTTTAGTGCTTTATTTTGCCTCCATGGCGACCTGCTGTCCATCTTTTTCTTTGGGTTTAGCGGCAGTGAGTCATTAGACGCAAATTCCCACCAGGCAGCGTGATGGATGCGAATTAAGAGGCGCAAATTATGTAATAATGTGATTAGTAATGTGATTTCGCATCATACGCTTTTTCACAAAAGTCTGAACTTCAGCGATTGATTCGATAGCCAGTCAGCATTTAGAATATCACGTAAGTTATTTGCACATATGAAGCGAGTCAACACAAAATATTCCAGCCTCAAACTCGATTCAAATTTGCATCACGTTTGGTGTGAAGACAACGTAAGGGTAGTTTTACATGTTGTGTTCACACTGGGCGCAAATAAACCAATTTGCCAAAGTGAATTATGTGGAAAGTCAATGTAAAGTTCAATAGACATGAATTACCTCCCGGCAGCACCATGGATATGATAAATGCGATGTACGTAATGCAAATGGCACAAATTTAACGGTGCGATTTCACATCATTGCTTATTCGCAAGAGTTGAAACATCTGAAGTACAGCGACCGGTTCAGCCAGTTAGCATCGAGATCCTCCGAGAACATATGACGCCCTTTCACATCTTTTGGGTACTTGCGTACTCGCAATTTCACACGCATATGCCGCTAGTCAACACAAAATATTCTAGTGTTCAAACTCAGCATGATGGACGCGATGTATGCGATGCAAGTCCTGCAAATTAAGCAGCGTAAATGACACATAGCATGATTTCACATCATACATTTGAAAAAGTTGAGTTGAAAAATCTGAACTTCAGCGACTGATTCACGCTAGGATAGCCAATCAGCACTGAGATTCTCTAGGGACATTTGAAGTGTGATGCCTTTTCACATCTTTTGGGCACTCGATTTCATGGACCTATGACGCAAGTTATTTGCAAGTATGAAGCGAGTCAACACAAAATATTCTAGCATTCAAACTAACGCAAGTGACGCAACGTGAAAATTCGCATCGCGTTGAGACCAGAATAATCTGTGATATGCAACGTCTGCTCGTTTAAACAGAGCAGTGCATTCATGGGAGAGTGGGGGGGGTGGGGGGGGGGGGGGGGGTGGAGAGAGAAGGTCCCCGAAAGCGTGGATTAGAGCTCTGAGATTAGACGACCTGTGGTGACCTCAGCAGCACAGAGAGCAGTCGCTGAGTGTGACGGAGAGACGGAGAGATTATCACCAGCAGCAGCAGCAGCAGCAGCAGCAGAATGTGCATTAGAGATTGGTTCTGTTTCTCTTTGTATACACTGAGTGTGTGTGTGTGTGTGTGTGTGTGTGTGTGTGTGTGTGTGTGTGTGTAGTGGTGTTGCGGGTGGATTGTTAATCCTAATCCACTCGTGAGTGAGTGTACATGCTGAGGACCAACAGGCCATTAGTTCCTGTTTTATGTGTGTGTGTGTGTGTGGGTATATGAACACATGTCCACGTCTGCCAGTGTGTGTTTAAGTCTGTGCATGTATGTGCACGTGCACGTGGAGATGCACTGGTATGCACTGTGTGTGTGTGTGTGTGCACAAGAGTGTAATCTGAGAGTGAATGGGGGGTTAGAGGACAATTAACCAGTGCATTAGTCCTGACTGCAGACTGGAGGAGAGTGTGTGTGTGTGTGTGTGTAGAGAGCTGATGGTTTGAGGATTTCAGGGGGAAAGGGACAATGGGGGTGAGGATTTAGCGGCGAGGGTGAGGGGGGATTGAGTGCATTAGTGAGTGCATGTGTGTGTCAGTGTGTGTCAGAGGGATTGAGGGGAGCTGACCCATAAAAAGCAGACGGACACACCCTGAGTAAGAGTCAGCTGTGTCTCCGTCTCCTCTTCCTTTCATTCAAAACATATCTGACACACAATCTGTCGCTGAATGAACGCACCAGTGTCGGACATGTGTGGAATAAATGACAGCTGAGACGACTCCACAGTCACCAGGTCTCAGTCCAATAGAGCACCTCTGGGATGTGCTGGAACGGGAGATTCTCATCATGGATGTGCAGCTGACAAAAAGTGAGCTGGAGATAAAGGTAGTGAGGGATGGACAGAGAGGGAAAGAGGAGGTGAGATGCAGACAGGGTGAAGAAAGTGAGAGCCTCCTGTTTTCTATAATTCATGACTTACAAGAAGCGGTGGAGGGGAAGGAGGAGAGGAGACTGTAGCTCTCCATCTTTCCCTTGAGTGCACTGGAGTCCTCTACAGGACCACTCCTATCTCTCAGTCTCTTTTATTTCCCCTCCAGGTCTCTCGGTCTATAACTCACCTCTCCTCCTCTTTGTCTTCTGCTGCACATTTCAACTTTAGAGTTTTGCACACGTGTCCCAGAGCCACAGCTGCTGCAGGAGGCTGAGAGAGTGATGAAATAAAAAAACACCAGTTAGAGTGAAAGAGCTGCACTTTCTCTGGATCAGGCACAGAGAGACGGTGAGAAGCAGGAAGGAATGTTAAGAAGCTGAAGGCTGCCAACTGCAACAGCACGCTCATAAATATCATCAACACCTGTCAAAATAATGCGTTAATTGTGATTAATTATAACACGTTAAAATAATAAATGCTGATTGATCCCATTCCGTGGTGCCCTTTGACCCGGTGCGTCACTGAAGGCCACAGTGTCTTTGTCACATGATGGAGGCAGACGAATGGAACGTCTACATTTAAGAGAGATGCAACTGTTGATAGGAGCACCGCTCTCTGCAGTTTCTGCAGGAAGGAATTTCCGTACCATCGGAGAACTTCAAGCACAGTGAGCACATGTTAATACACTGGAGCTGGAGGACCTACCTGACAGTTACAGGTTTCCCAGTCAGCTGCAGCAGCACTGCAGAGAGTTACTGTATTCATAAGAGCGAGACGGTGTGCCAGTGTTGCTCTGCAGTTGTAGAGGACGTGACAGGAAACACATCAAATATACTAACACACATACAGTATGATGGCATCGCCCAGATGTGTCAATCGCTGGGACGAGTTGGTAACACATTATGACTTTATTCTCGTAGATTTACAACTTTGTTCTTGATATCTAAGATAAATGACCCTCATTTTTGAGTGGATTTAAACTTTACCAAAGATACTCTATAACAAAAGGTACCGTGTTGCAAGCTGCACCAACAGTTCAAAATGGTGTGCACTTCAGATCTCCTAAGTGAGCATGATCGTCTCTACCCCACAACCTGATGCATGAAATCAGATTCAAAACCATACAATACTATAAACGGCACAAACTGATGTTTGTTTCTAATTTTTATGCTCATTTTTATCTGCTAGCTTAACGCCTGATGTCCCCTGAGTGTAAGATCATGTAATTCTCTCCTGATTTGTCTGTCTGAAAAAATGCCATCTCAGTATCAGAATGTTAGGAAGGGTTGGGGCTTGAGAAAAATGGGTCCAATATTTATTTCAGTGACTTTGGGGCAAAGGAAACATCATAATCTGTACTCACGTTCACTTTTCCCGATGGAATGAATGAACTCAGGGCCGCTGCTAGTCTCCTAAAGGGGCGGCGTGAGGGCGAAACCCACGTGACACAGATACAGGAAATGAATCTAAAGTGGGCTCTCTGCTTTTACCCACCCACTGGCTTTGATACTACATCTCCAGCTGCCATATGTGGCCTTCCCTTTTTCTTCCTTTAGTCTCTGAACTGCCATCTTGTTTCCCTTCAGTTGGGGTTCATTTCTTAGTTTATGGTGCATCTGTCCTGCTATTGTCATTTAACAGTCAACGCAGAAGCTGCATTTGTTGGTTTTTCACAATAAAAGAAATGATATAAGATATAAGCAGTAATCCAAAGGTCTGGAACCAGGCGGCTCTTATTGTTGTAGATGATCAGTTGAAAATGAACTTGGAGACTCACACATGTTCAAACAAAACACATAAAACCAACCAGGTTGTCTAAAAATCTTCTACTTTATTCAATAAGATAAATGTTTTTGTAAAACATTCAATAAAAAATGATCTTTAATTTATTGCTCATTGTCATCTTTACACTAGGACTTGATCTGATGCATAATATTTTTTTTTCCAAAGCACTCTCACAAGGAATATGTTGCTAGATATTTAGACAAGGTTTTATGCTGTCATTATAATAGTAATAACATACATACGTACGCACGTTCAGATTATATAAAAACAAACCAAACAAATAAAGTTACAGTTGCTGAACAGAAAAACAGACAAGGGACAGGCTGACTCAGGAATCCTCTCACGTACTTCTGGAGCTGCTGTAAGACTGTAGCCGACAGCGTTTGTTGCTTTTCCAGTGGTGTTGTAAGAGCAAAAACAAGTGTTAAACCTTTGAGTTGTAAAATCATGTTGGAAGAGGGAATAAATCTGAGCCCAACATTGGAAAAGCTACAAACATGCGGCTCAAGACTTCAGTTCTTCGTACCGTGGAAGCCGTTTCAGAAGTCCCCCTACATGCATTTATCATGAAGTAACAAGGCTATAGTATAATGCAAAGCTTTAGTATCATTCTGTCAACTAGTTAACACACATTGTACTTTCCAACACCTAAACTATTCAAATTAAATCAAATGAAATAAAACATAATAAGGGAGGTGCATACTGTACATGCCAGTGAACTGTGGAGCTTCTGAACTGACTCCATGTGGAGTCGTCATGTTGCATATATGCATCGCAGCCCAGTCGCCAGAGGAAAATGTTGGACTTGTGCGTTTTTGCAAACCATGAACATGTTATATTGCATGTTTCACATGCATCATATTTTTTTAAAAGTGGCAGAGTATATGAGCTGACTTTGTCACCTGGAGGCGGAGGAGATGGTGGATGGTGTCGCAGCTAGGCGAGACGCCTGCCAAGCTGGAGGCGACTGCAAAAACCAGCTGCTTTCAGTGAGTCATTGCTGTGATTCCAGCGGCTTTTCAGCACCCATACATGGTTGTTTATTAGCAACCTGTGGCTGTTTTTCCAGCGGTTTAATCGCTCCAAAATGTGGGTGTTTTTAGTGACTCATTGCTGGCTTTCCAGCGGAGATAGTGCCACAAAAAGGTGCTCTTTTTTAATTAAAAACTGCAGCATTTCCAGCGAGGAAAGTGCCACGAAAAGCAGTTGACTTTACAGAGACACTGCTGTATATCCAGTGTTGATAGTGCCACAGGAAGCTTTTCTTTTTTTTTCAAAATTGCTGCATCTCCAGCAGGTATCGTGCCACAAACAGCTTTTTCTTTTCACAGAGACACAACTGCATTTCTAGCGAGGGTGGTGCCACAAAAACCATTTTTGTTTTTACCAAGACGTGGCTGCGTCTCCAGTGGGAACAGTGCCCGGAAAGCAGCTGTATTCATCCAGACATAGCTGCATTTCCAGCAAGGATAGTGCCACAAAAAGTATTTCTTATTTACCAAGACATCACTGCATTTCCAGTGTGCACAGTGCCATGAAAAACAGTTGTTTTTGTAGAGATATCACTGTATTTCTAGTGGAGATAGTTCCAAGAAACAGGTTCTTTTGTACACAGATATCGTCGCATTTCCAGCAGGTATCGTGCCACAAACAGCTTTTTCTTTTTACAGACACATAGCTGCATTTCTAGCGAGAATAGGGCCACAGAAACATTATGTTTTTGAAACATAATGTTTTAACACATGCACTACATAATAACACGCAAATATAAGGTATCCCTGGTTTGCAGTAACGTACAATGCCAACATTTATACTGGCAACCAGGTCGGCTTATTGTTGTACTGGACATCCTAAATTCACTGGCTTTCACTTCAGCTACAATTTTACATTAGCAGTGTTTATTTTGTTCCCCCAAAAAAGTATCTGAATAAATCTGAAACATGTTACTAAGTTTGGACAACACGCTCTCACTCCCAACCTGTCAGATACCAGTCAGTGGCCATACGCTTCAAACCTCGATGCGCTAGTGTCAGTTTTTGTTTGTTACATGCGACAGTGTCTTTGGGTTTTTCCATCAAAACTACTAAACGTTAAGTAACAACACTGCGCAGTTTGGTTTAGAAAACAATCATGGTTTTACATGGGACACTAATACCAATCTCTGGGTGAAGTCTGGTGTGTGTTTGGACCATCCACCACCCCTCCCTGCCTCCCTACTCAGACTTTCTTGCTCTTAGGGAGCAATCACACTGAGATGAAACGCTAGAACTGCGACGCCAGTAAAACCATTGTTTTCCAATGATATGCGCATCTGACCGGCGTTCAAGCGTCTTTTTAGACGTGTGTTTTTGTAGGCGCTTCTTTTTAGACGCGCGTAGATGCTGAAAAGTTAAAATATTTTCAACTTTTTTGAGCGTCAGACGCCAGTAGCTAGCGCGCATTGAATAAGCGCTTCCAGCGTTTCAAGCGTCTTTAAAGCGTCCGCGTCTCATTTCTGTGTGATCATCCCCTTACTTCTACGTTATTGCCACAGACGGGGTTACATCGGAGTTAGCTGAAAGCCTGTGGCATCGTAAACAGACACTGTGAGGGTGTTTTGTACGTTGCTAACAGAAGCTGAGAGCCACTGACCAGGCTGCCGTACTTGACGCCGTGGGAACGAGAGCAGGTTGGAGTGGATGAAATCTTGTCGTACATGTTTTACAGAAAGGAAGAGGTGCAGGTTAAGATAGATGCAAGCATGTTTGATAAAAACATAAACAATTTATTAGCACGTCATGGATATAATTGTTGAGTTTTAAAAAAAGAGGAAAATTAAATAGCAGTTACACGTTATAGGACCAGAGTCATCGGAGCGCTGAGCAGCCTTCGGGGAGCCGGGTCATCTTGAAGAAAATGTTTATAATGAGACTCATTACAGTACTGAGACGATGTGAGGCTCCCCTGTCCCAAGTCATTTAGAGAATCCCACATCCTTGCCACTCCTCCGCTCATACACATTCTCAGTAAGCAGTGTGTGTGTGTCTGCTCAGCCTCAGGCCTGCCTGCGTGTGTGTGTGTGTGTGTGTGTGTGTGTGTTACCAACTGCATGTGTGTGCATGTACAGTATGTCGCAGTCCAGAAGGGAGCCGAATTTATGCACTTTAAAAATAAATACACATAAGCACACAATTACAGTCACGTGCACGCACACACAGGCCTGTTCTGAGGTCAGTGGTTATCATGCCACATATTTACATTCTCGTTTTAAGGAAACTGTGTACAAGGCAGTAGTAGATGGTGATCTGGCAAGGTGTAGTCTTTTTTTCTTACGAGTTGGGGGATGAGGGTGCAGACATAAGACACAAAACTAAGGTGAGAGTCATCAATAAATAAATAAATAAATAAACCAAGTATTGACCAATAAGTTAATAAGTTAAAGGGGTCTGTCTGTACATGTGTGGAGAGAGATGGTGTGTGTGTGTGTGTGTGTGCATGGTTCGTTTTATGTTAAGAGTGTGTGTGTGTGTGTGTTGTCCTAAGGGGCTGTAGCTATGGAGGAGCAGGAGCAGTAAACTGAAGCCGTCCCCCAGAGACCCACAGCTTCATTCTGCTCCGACAACACAAACAGAGCTGCTATGAAACTTTCTGACCTAATGACACCGAAGCAAAAACAACACTGGCTGCAGATGTGCAGAATGCGATACAACCATGCTACCATATATGAAAACTGCAGGAGTCACACTGGGAAGATACAAGTGAAAGCTAAAAAAACACAACTTTGCCATCGTGGTGATGTTTCTAAACTTCGGTATTTTTTAAACCTGGACCATATTTTCCCCTGTTTGTGTGTCTCAGGCTGCTGTCAGCCCTAGAGTGTCTCCTCTGGTCTGAATCAGGGACTCATGTTGTTCCAAAGTTGTATAATTGCCTAGAGTTGGTTCGTGTTCTCACGGCAGCATTTACAAGAGGACCAGATCAAATGCCTTGTGTGAGAAAGCTGCTCATCTTTCGATCTTTAAAAATCTGCAACAGTGGCTTGTTAACTAAGTGTGTGGTTAACATCATTAAAGTTAAAGTGTACTAACTACAGTAGATTTCAGTCAGCACGCCTCCAGTTTGGAGAAGCAGACAGGACACAGAAGCTAAAAAATGTACTGCATCAGATTCATCGATAATTAAATAATCATAAGTTGCAGCTTGGAGATAGAGTTGGTGTCTCTCCCAGCTTTATCTCCGACGTCACCTCCAAATTCCATCAGATGCATGTTGGATGCATTTGCGCTCCGGAACGGCGGTGGAGCCGATAGCCGGACGCCGGAGCACAACGCAGCAATTCAGCACAGAGCAGATCGTGCGGGGCAGGAAGTCGTGCAGAGAAACAAGATAAAACATCCGGTTAATTTTCAAAATAAAATACACAGTGTTCACGGAGGATCATATTTCCCTGCACTACAGCTTGAAAACTACATAATGGGTGGAGGCAGGCCTGAAGTTAACAGGTCAGAGGTTTCCAGACATCATTTCACCCCGTTGACACCGTGGACGAGGAGATGTTAATCATGGAGGTGCACCCAGATGTCTTCCTACTACTCCTCTGGTTTTGTGGTTCTGTTTATAGAAACTACATCTTGTTATATCGCACGATTATGCGTGAATTCGCGGGATCCGGTGGGTCCTCGTGACTCCGCACAGCAAACGCAGCCAGTGGGTGTTGACGGACGGCGGAGCACGCAATGGATAACCAGCGCAGCTGTTCTGCAATAGACACGCATCCAGTGGAATTCCAGCGTTAGTGCCGTACACGCCCGGACGTATTTTGAGGTCTTGGCTGAAAACTAAAGGGGACAGAGTGTGTGCTGTCAGGGCCCCGAGGCTTTGGAAAGATCTGCACGAGGAAATAAAGTCGGCCGAGTCAGTGACGTCTTTTAGGTCCGTTCTTAAATCAAACTTTTATCAGGGAGCCTTTTCTGATTTGAATTTAAGTTTCACGTTCATTTAAACGTTTATTCCCTCAGTTTTAAATACCAAAGTGTTTTCATGTCTCGTCTGTTTCAATCACTGACATGTAAAGCACTTTGTAACTCTGTTTTATAAATAAAGATCATTTTTTGTTGTTTTTGTTGATGGAGTCTGGTGATGTAAAGGTTTTAGTTCCCCTGTCGGCAAGTGCCGTCTCAAAATATTCTCAATATAGCGTGCGCTTAAACTGATAGTGATTTTTTTTAGGTAGCTAAAACATATTTTGCTGCTGCCGTCGTCCACAGCAGTACATTGCTTAGCGTCTGTGTCAGTACTCCTGGCTGCTTCTCCACACTGGGGCGTGCCGACTGCCATCTGCTGTAGATAATACACTGACTGTGAGTAAATAGCTCATACACTTCAAAACATCTGAACGATCCCTTTAATGTCCTTTACATGTCGGGCTTACGTATTTTGTTAGGTGGATTACTAACTTTTTAAATTTATAACTTTATGGATTTCTACATTTGGGGCCTGTAAAAGTAAACTATCACTGATCTGTATTTAATTATAAATTATTGTAGAATCTTAGGGACTGTTTAATTTTAACGAGGTGTTAATGAAGTTATTTTGTCGACTACAGACCTGCGCTACTAACGTTCGATCAAAAAGTACAAAATCTTTTATCGTTGTTTTTTTTGGTCAGGGAGAGTGGTTTCCATGTTAGGGTTGCAGCAGTATGAGATTTTCCCGGTACGATAACCGTCTCAGAAAATATCACGGTATCACAGAATTTATATTATTATCAGTCAGCACGACCATTTAAATAATGAAAATGTAAGGATTGTTTTTGGTTAAACAAACGTTTTATTACTTTAATTAAAACTTGGAACCACTTTGTTATCGGAAGTTTTTTTAAGAAGTCAAAAAATAACTAAAATAAAGTTAAGATTCTTTGTTTTCCAGTATCCTTGATAAAGTACACTGTATGATAACCGTCAACTTGAAACCGATATATCGCTGCAACCCTAATCTCAGTGTTGAACAGAATTCCTCGGGCAGATCTGGAGTCAGTCTGGCAGAGAAAACGTGACGACAGTTTATTACAACTCATCAGAAATGGAAGAGTAGAAAGCGTGTGACTGGCAGCTGCATAAATAAGTCATCATATATCATACAGAGACATGTAATCGGAGTACTGATCATCATCATCCTCATATATCATAGTAACGATGCCGTGGCAGGAATAAAACTTGCAGTGAACATGTGGCAGTCAGGGACAAACCCAAAGTTTGGAGTGTGTGTCTCTGTCAGTGTGTGTTTCTATGCCCTTGTTGGAGTGTGTGTTTCGGGGACATCAGCGGTTGTACATTCACGGTGAGAGGTTAGGAGGCGCTGTCCTTCTGGGGTCATCTGTAGGTGTGTGTGTGTGGGTCAGCGTGGTTGGAGTTGAAGGTCGTGGCGGGATGGTGGGTTTTCTTCTAGAGAAGGATGCACTTCCCTTTCTCCACCCACGGGTTGTTCTTCATCAGCTCCGGGTTCAGGAAGGGGTCCTCTGGGACGCCGTCCTCTATCCACTTTACCAAACTTTGTGGGGAGACAGAGACATTTTTCAGATTCCAGAGGAAGTTTATTACCACAATCAATCCTTCGTCCCTCTTTGTCCATACAAGGCAAGAAATACAGAGAGAGGCTCAGCAACCAGGAGTAACTAATTACATTTACTCCTGCAGCTGAAGCTCTCTGTGTACTGTTGGAGCAAGTTTTCATTTACTTAATTCCTTATTATTTAACTTTAAAGCAGCTGAAATCATATGAGCCATTCACAACACACTGTACATCAGTGACAAAGACATGAGTGATACGATTTTCTTTTTCCACTAAAGGATTGTTCAGTATTTTGTGAGGTTTCCTGATTCACTTTGGACAAGAAGATCAAAACCACTCTTATGTTTGTACGACAAATACGAAGCTACCACACAGATAGATAGCTTAGCTCGGCAAGGTGCAGTAACCTGTAGTCCAAAATAAAACCCCACTTAGAACTACAACATGTTGTATTTACACTTTGGGTTTTGTGCATGGTAATTAAGCCCCATCTTTACCAAACCCTTTCAGTCCAGCACCTCTGGAACCAACAGTAACCCTTCAGACATGGTACCTAGACCCTAGTGTTTCCACCACAGACAGTCCTCTTAAATGTGGGCGGGGTTGTTGTCACTCACTGCTCCGTCCAGCACTCACTGTATTTCCTCCTTTATCAGTCTGCACCTGGTTTATCGTCCACAGAACGAGGCTGCACGCCCACATTTTCACAACCAAACAGAACAGGCTGCAGTGAGAGTCTCTCTCCATGGGATATTTAAAGATAGCAGCTTTGTGCATTTAGTCCTTCTCAGGCAAGCTCAGGGGTTTAGTGTTGCTGTAGCCCACAGGAAGTGAGGATTAGAATATATGCTGTTCACTAGGACATTAACGACTTAGATTTTTTTCAGGTCGACTTATCTGTCAATAAAGTCTAAGAACGAGTCGGCAAGTCATTTGATGACGTCATCACATTGACACAGCAGAGGAAAGTGAAGTATCTCCACACATGTGATGTGTGTCTGTCACTCTCAAGGCCCGAACGTACCCGGCGCACTAAAAGTGGAGTGGACTCCATGAGGAATGTCCGCAGTCATAGTCGAGCGCACTTTGCGTTGTAGTTTCCTGTAAAAATGTCCGTAAAAAATCCCCGCGATGTGAAAAATACATGCCGAGCAGTCACTGGTGCGCAGAGTGGAGTCTGCACAGTCGTAAAATCTGAGCTTTGCGCGCACAGGGCTTGCGGACATCCGCTTTGAGTCTGTTCCGCGTACGTTCAGCCCGAGTATGTTCGGGCCTTCAGGCGTTTTCTCAGGCCTATCACCTTCTACGTTCTCTGCAGCCATGTCTCTTGTCTTGTTGTGGTCTTGTGTTAATTTCCCCTCTACACGCCAAGTAACGTTACTGCCCTTTATATGAAGTGACTATGACTATTGGTCAAGTCAAGGATTAAGTATCAGCGTAAGCCAATCAGAGGCAGCGATTGCATTCCATACACAAGCACACACAGAGAGAGAGAGGTAAAAACACACGACTTGTCGACTCCTCCCGGGGGGTGTTGACTTGTGCCACTGACGTCGACAAATCGACTTTTCTGTTAATGCCCTACTATTCACGTAATTCGGTCAAAATAAATATATATAAACGCACTCATTACTAAAAGTGTGTGTCATATAAAAACTAAAGTGATGCTCAAAGTTGTCACAGTGAAATTTAAGGTGTGCTGATGGATTCACGTCATCAACTCATGCATTGAGTAACATTACAAGTTAACGTTCCACCTTAAAAGTTGGCCCAGTGAATGAAGTCATTTTTTCTCAGACTCCAGCTGCTGTGAGAGGCAGCAACACATCCTTTCATTTTATAGTTACAGTTTACTAATAAAACTCTCCACAGTATGAACAGTGGTTACATGAGCCTCAAAACCAGCCACAAATCAGCCCTGAGCAGAGTGACCGTCCTCTACTGACCAATCAGACTGCAGTGTTTGGTGGAAACTGGGCTTTAGACAGATGCTGCTTTGTAATTTTCACCATCTTAGTTTACTGTTACACTGTATAAGTGTTTTACAGATAAACATTTCAATTAACATCATGTGTTTACCTCCTTTTTTACTCCTGTCATAAAACCATTAGGATGTAGGTCTGTGATGATACAACATTATGTGGCAGCAGCCCAAGTACGGAGATTATGACTCAGTAATTTCAGCAGTATTTGCCTCCTGTTTGCTAACATCAGCTACCTGTCACACCAGACCACGTAAGGCTGGAGCTCATATTAGTAAAGGTTTGTTTTATTGTTTCAGGACTTTAACTTCTCAGTTGTAAAAGGAAGAATATGTTGTTTGTTTGTTCCTCAGAGGTTACACAGTCTCACTTTAAATCCAGTTAATTATCTGTAACTGAGCTGCACTGGAGGAAAACAAAGCCCTCCTTCCGTCACTGCTTCGTCGTTATATTCGCAGTATTTTCATGTAGGGTTTCACAGCACTGACCCCGAACACTTCTGTGCTCTACGTTAAAAGCAGACAGTCCCGTCTGGCGGTGCTGATGAAGCCTCAGATGAAGTGTTTCTTCTGATTGGCCCTTAATCGACTGGCGCTGCAGTGAGAGCACGAGACACACAAAGAGACTGCTGAACAGGACTTAATGACGGCTGCAGCTTTGCTTAATGATTCGATGTGCGCCGCGGCTGTGACAATAGCCTTCAAGGCAGCATTAGTTAATGAAGTCATATCACTGTTTTATTGTTGTGATGGAGTGACTAATGCCGTCACATCCAAAGTCTTTGTGTTTATTCAATCATCAGACTTATTGCAATGAACAACAGCAGAGTCTCTGGCGTTTATTATACTGATGTTTAACTGAATAACCCTCTGAGTTTCCTTGGAAACAGCAGCGGGTTAAACATCCTCAACTCAATGTCCACTTACTTATTCAGGAGCTTTCAAGCAGATCACACGGCCTATTTTTGCCGGATAGAGTCGGATCAGTGGTCACTGAACTGTGGTTTAAGTTGCTGAATGTGATGCTGACCCAATCACCTGAATCCATGTTGATATTTTAGGTTTCTGCAAACCATGGATACGATACATTTGTATGTATTTATGTAGAAAATGACACTGCATTTCTTTATGCTTCTGTGCACAGTGAAGTGGAGCTACAGTCCCAGCTGGACGAGGACATTTAACTGGCCTACTGTCAATGGACAAACAAGTGACAAACAATGGACAAACAAGTTGGCTACGGTTAGCTAGCAGCTAACTGCTACCATGGTGGACAACTTTACAGCTCTGTACATTTGGTCCGTCCAAAAAGTCACGGCTCTGGATGTAGATTTCTACATGTTGTTACTGACTTCTTCTTTCATTCGTTCGTAAATTCGAGGGCTGTCTGAACGTACCGTAGCGTCAGACTGAATTTACCAACGCACCATGTCAGGTCACTCACTCTCCGGGGCCGCCAGTGTTACTTGAATAAGTAAAGTGGGGGAGAGGCAGCTGCACCTCCAGCTGATAAATGAAAGGGTCTACAGTAATATTTATTTTTATTTTTACATTACTATGCACAAGTGTATTCAACAAACACAGATCGTTTGTCTGAACATTGAAATTCTGAATGACAGAAACTTAACAGCAGATATCTTGTTTCTCTGTTCCTTCTGGACCGAGCCAGGCTAACTGTTTCCAGTCTTTGTGCTAAGCTATGCAAACTGCCGCCGGCTGTGGCTTCATATTTAATGTACAGACATGAGAGTGGTTTTCACCTTCTCAGCTACCTCTGGGCAAAAAGCTTTGCAGAAAAATCCTGTCCTGTACTTCAGATGTTCAGCTACAGACTCTGTGATATGATGAGTAATATCTAAATTTCTGCACACTTTGAAACTGTGAACTATCACAGTTTTTATGTGCTTGGATTATTTAGTAAAACCAAAGTGATTTTATTTCAGAGCTACTCATCACAGTTGGTTTTTGGGAGGTGAACTCAGTGCAGGTGCTTGTACTCACTCAGTCACTGTTTTGGAGGACTTCTCTCGTTTGAAGGCCAGCTGGTACTTGAGGCTCTCCACCTCCTTCTTCATCTGGGGCAGGTCCATCTCATCCATGGCTGCAGCTTGATGTAGGGCTTTTCTACCTGTGCACAGCGGGGGAGGGGGAGGCCAGAGTTAAATTTATACAGTACATTACACTGTTAAATAGCAGTCAGACACACTCCATACAACCGTGCCCTGCAGCAAGAACACAAACGAAGTACATCTGATTTATAACCACTGCTTAACGATTCCACCTACAGGAGGGGAGAACAGAGGCCATTAAATGTTAGGGTACAAACAAGTGCTGCCAAAACCGGCAGACTCACTCGGCACCACAGGATATATTCAGCTGGCTTGTTTGGTGTCCTTGGGGCTGCATGTTCCCACTTTGGGAAAAGTTCATCAGCTTTAATGAATAAAAGTCCCTTAAATCAGCGAGCAGAGTGCCAGGTGAGTGCTTCCAATGGACTGTATAAAATAATGGACGTAGCCACCGTGACATCACTCATTGGTTTGTGGACTCCTGTTATGACATCTCCAGTCTGGCATTTCGGCTTGTGCCATCTTTGATTTTTGGAGCCAGAAGTGACCATTTTGAACGAGAGGGCGGAGCTAACCCTAACACTAGCTGCTAGCTTGGTTAGCACATTTAATTTAGAGCTTTGTTAACTGTGACAATGCTAATTTTTGATTTCAAAAACAAACATCCACCTCCTCAAGGTTTTTTAAAGACAATTGCCACTAAACAAACATTTTTTAGCCGACTAAAACATTTCAGTTAGCTTTCCTGAACTAAAGACACACTGAAATAGCAACAGCTACGGCTACGCCTGCACTGTTAATCTGCGGTTACACCATGGATACATTACTGTCGCAGTGGTAGTGACAAACGTGACCATATGATGACAAGAGGGTGGAGAATAAACAATTTGTGCAAGTGAATTACATGTAATTCAATGCAAATTCCTGCTGGGCGGCACGATGGATGCAATGCTGATCATGCAAAATATGCGAATTAAGTGGCACGAATGAAGCAAGTAGCACAAATTTGTGTCATACTCTTATTCGCGACAGCTGAAAAATCTAAACTTCAGCAACCACCTCACGCCATGATCATGAATCAGCATTGAAATACAAGATAGAGGACGCACTGGCCAAGTTTATCCATTGATTCAGCGACTTCATGTGTATGATGCAAGTCAACACAAAATATTCTCGTGTCCAAACTTGCACGAGTAATGTGATGTGAAAATTTGCATCGCATTTGGTGTGAATACAACATTTGGGTTGGCTCCACTCTCTTGCCACAATATGGTCACGTCTGGCTCCAAAAGTCGAAGATGCACCTTGACCAAAGTGCCAAACTCAAGGCTTCAAAACAGGAAACCAATTGGTGGCATTAAAGCAGTGTGTGCAAGTCATAAAACATATGTGTTTTAACGTGAAAGTTAAATTTGATTTAAATAGGAACTTTAATTATGTTTGCAGCCAACATGACCGTTCATGAATTCTATGCAAAGTTCGGTTCATATCTTCTGTTTCCATTTGCATTGACTGCAGGTTAAAGTAGAGCTCAGTACCTGAAGGGAGGGAAAAGAAAAAAGCTTTTCTATTTGGTTCAGAAAGAAGAGATAGCACAGCCTGTACTTGTGCTGCGTCCCATTTCTTCCCATTTGCCCTCAAATCCTCCCCCGATGTGTTGCGTGAGCCTCTAAAATGTACAACACAAAACTTCACTCAGTGGGTTGAGTGCTTCTACACAACCTGTACTGAGTGATGCATCAGTAATATGCACTTTAACAGGTCGTATCCATTTCACCTGCACTGTGTGTCAGTGAGAGGAAACGCGATTAGCCAAAGACAGGATCCATCCAGGGGAGACATACTGTCGTGTGCTGTATCACATCATGGTGTATCAGCTGTAACTGAAGTTAAAGAGTGTGTAGGATGTTTGTCAGTGCGCTGATGACAGAATAAATACAGCTGGACGAGGATATTTAACTGGCCTACTGTCCTTGTCCCAGTATAGAAGCACGGGAGGGGAATCCATTTATTGAGCCAAGTATGTGCGACTCCTCTAGCCTGGAAATCCAGACCCAAATCTAGAAAGATTTAGGGTCTGGCTATGAGTAATGCAAATGGCCCAACTCGAGGGGCGGCACCAAGCATGCATCTGAAAATATCACTGCACGCAATTGGATAACACTACGACCAATCAGAGCAATAGATTAGACTCTTCCGGTCGGCAAAACAGCAAAAACGTCCTTCTTGCAAAGGAAAGATTCGAGCGATGTCTTCTGTTCCTCTTTTAGAGAAAAAGCCAAGTCTAACTCGTTCATTGTAGCGGCCAAAGCCGTTTCAAACAGCTGGTGTTCATCTGTAGCCATCTTGCAATGTTTACTGACTGATCCTAAACTTCGTCGTCGCAGCGCTGTCGTCATGTGTTTAGCTCGCCTCTGGCCCGCCTATATCAGATACACTGATGTGATCGGTGCAGCTCGGCTCCAACGGCATGGGTAATGAGCATCATTACTGATTGCCAGAGTGACTCGCTGAGCAGATTCAAATTGTGCTCTGGCGAGAACTCTGGATTTCCAGGGTGCGACTCCTCTACGATAGGTGGAGATATGCCCCCTTTCAGCTTGTTAGTATTGGACCTTTTTCCTGTTGACCTATTACGTCACAGACCAAACAATGGACAAACAAGTTAGCTACGGTTAGCTAGCAGCTAACTGCTACCATGGTGGACAACTTTACAGCTCTGTACATTTGGTCCGTCCAAAAAGTCACGGCTCTGGATGTAGATTTCTCCATGTTGTTACCGGCTTCTTCTTCTCTTACACATTTAATGCTATTGGACTTCCGGGTCAAAGCCCGGGGCGGAAACTGTGGAGCATGCTCAGAGCGCCTCGGCCAGTTTGGGTCTGACTGACTGTATACATGCAGGAGTCACATGATCTGGGTGTGTTAGTCCCACTGTGACACATTCACTTTAGGACCAGTTCACTCACACTGACACGTTCACAGGGATTTTAAAAGTCCGGTTTTAGTCGGACTGACAGAGCAAATCCATTTTCTCTGATGTCATGTAAATGTAGTCACCAGAGAAAGAGAAAGACACATGTAACCAGATCAAAGTCACCGCCAGCTACAGCGAACTGCAGGACTTAGGACTTTGCATAACCTACAGAGACACACAGCTGGTTGCGAAGGGTTAAAGTGATGGAGGGGCTTTTATTTATTATATATTTACATATGATTAATTGAAATGTGTAACTTACTGCAGGAAAGAAAGCCAAACATACCAGTGGTCAACTCCCTACAGCAGCACTGTCTTCAATCTCTTCTGCTGCATCTTTCTCTTTGTCTCTTCCTCCCTCCCTCGCTCGCTCTCACTGCCCTCCCACGCTCCGTGTCCACTACACCCTCTCCACAATACTCTTCCCCTCTTGTGTGTGCACTCGTGTTTGTGTACCCTCGAGTGCGTGCGCGCCCGTGTGAGTCATTTGAGGATTCGGGTGAGCCGAGCGCTTGTCTGGTCTGCACTCAGGATCGATCTCACTGAGGTGCTTCAGCGCTGAAACAACAGTGGTATTTTTAGAGGGCATTAAATAATACTTGATATTATGCAATTGTCCTTTATGACAGTTTAGTGAGTCAGGGGGCGTCGTGGGGCAGGAAATAGCAGCTAATAACACCTACTTCACCACATGGTCGGGACGCTAATGAACTCCATGAACCATAATAATACAATAGGCATTTGTGGTAGATTTATTGAAACAGCTCTGATACTCTGAGCTCCTGTTTCAACCCAAATGCAGTGTAGGTGCAGCAGTGGCTGGGAAAATAAACAGTAAAATGTTCCATATGATTCAAAATGGATATTTAAAGCGAGCGAGTGGTACATCCTGTCAGCCGAGGGGTTTCCTATCTGTGCAGCCGAGCACCGCAGCACCTCCACGGACTATTACATCCAGACGGTCCCGGTGTTTCCTCCGCAGGCTCCACTTCACTCAGCTGCCCGATAAACCCGCTGCTTCTTCCCACTTTAACCTGAATAACAAACCAGGGCTCGGTGCTCCGGTTGGATCCAAACGGAGAGCCGGGGCTAGCTCAGAGACTAGCGGAGGCTAACTGGCTGTGCTTCCCTCCGGTCATGCTGCGGCTAACGCTCCGCTAGCCGCTCCCAGCTAGCTCCGGTTTGTTATTCAGGTTAAAGTGTGAAGAAGCAGCGGGTCTGTGGGGCAGCTGAGTGAAGTGGAGCCTGAGGAGGAAGCACCGGTTAGCCCCGGTTTCACTACAGGCAGAGTCATTCGCTACAGGGGCGAGGAAATAAAACCTGAACAGCCAATCAGAGTGATCTCGATTCAACATACTCAATCGTCCGAAAAGCCGCCGATGCCCAAGTGTCGACAGTGCGGGACACACCGCAAAAACTAGGGCAACAGACGCTCACCGACGGCCGACCGTCAGCTTGGTGTGTCAGGGCCTTAACAGTCCAGGAGAGCCAGCGAAACCTCAGCAGATGAGGTGAGGAGGGATATCTATAGGCACTGGTTAGATGGAGGGCAGTGTACCACAGTTCATTTACACAAACTACCCACAATGCTTTGATACAGAGCTGGTTGAAATTCGACAAAGTGTCCCTTTAAAGGAAAACAGCTTGTAGGATCAGGATTCCTTTAGTGATCATTGTTCAGGACGTTTCTACCACGAGCTGCATTCTCCACAGAGGTCTCTTCCTCTCCAAAACAAACAGACCAGGTGATTTAAAGTGGTAAAAACACTGAATAAAGCAGTTTCATGTTGAAAATGAGAGGCTTGCTGCTAATGTTTGCCCAAATTTTTTCTCTAATAATGTAAGATCCAAATGTTCAGGAGGTTTCTCCCAAAATATTGATTTAACTGCATAGCTTATTATTAGAACTTCTTGGTCCCACATGACAATATTTATTACGTCATAAAAGTGATTCAAAGGGAGCGACAAGTAAAGGTTGGAGCCAGGTTTGTGTGTATCTGTGAGTCCTTTTGTGAGTTTGAGGAAAACACTGGTGCAATATTACATGACAAAGTGTGTGTGTCTTACCAATATTAGACAGACAGACAGACAGACAGAGGCAGAGCGATGGTTCCTGGCTGAGATCAGGTTTCAGCAGCATCCTCCAGAGACGGCAGGAGGATTGAATGCTTTTCCTCTTTCTAACTCTATCACTCACCATCTCCTTCATCCCTGTTTCTCCCTCTTCTTCTATTTGTCTGCTCCCTCCATCTGTTTCCCAGCATCCACCTCCTTTCCTGTCTCATTTTCTCGCTTCTTCTCAGCCAGTGTCTCTGTTTGTCTCTTTCATTTTTTTCTTTCGCTAATTCATCTCATTCTCGCCCTCTTTTTTCCTCCACTCTTTCACTGCCTCAGTCTGCATCGCTGTCTGTCTGAAAGAGGGATGTGCCAGGCTTCAGGGTGGACGGGCCTGATGAGGCAAAGGTGGTGTGTGATGGTACACTGCGTGCAGCTAAAAATCACTGCATAATGACAGGAAAGGCTCCAAAAACTGTCTGGATATGAATTTAAAATGAAACTGCAACTTTAGCCTCAGTCTTTTAGCACATACGTGTTCGCAGCCATCGAGTGTTTATTGGTTCCCTATAAGCCTCGCTTTCACTGGGTATAATCTCCTGAGAAAATGAGCGCTCGATTTTAGGTGCAAAGGAAGTGCGTCGACCATTGTGCATCTAAAACAGGAAGTACAGGATGTGTTTGTTGCAAGCAAACAAGAGATTGGGACACTTCCAGCCGTTATTGTTGCAACAAAACAGGGTATTTTTTAACAAGAGATCCAGACATTTCCATCTGTGTTTGTTGTGTCAAAACTGGGTATTTTTTAGCGACACGTTGGGACATTTCCAGCTGTGTTTGCTGTGACCAAACATGATGTTTTCCTAACCCAAACCAAGTTGGTTTTGTGCTTCAAGCTAACCACACATCAACCACAGCATTGCCACGATATAAAACTGAAAATTGAAATTAAAGTTTGAGTGTATCTGCTACAAAAGAAACAAAAAAATTTAACATACGAAACTTACAATTCTTACATTTCCATGGTTTGCAGAAACATACAATATCAACATTTACTCTGGCAGTTGGGTTGGTCGTCCTCCTCTTTGTCCTCTCACTCATCTACCTGCCTGTTTCCATTATATTCTCCCCATTCTCTCAATCATTTACCTTTTCCATTGTCCTGTCTATCTCTGCTTCTCAAATTACTCTGCCTCATATACCCCATACAAACTCATGTACATACGTCTGTGTTTATCTTCTGCATCTCAGCTACCAGCTCAGTAACACCTGAGCAAACTTCAAGCCTCAGACACTGCACAGAGTAACCATTTAACTAATACAATCTAAATCATGGACAGAGTATCACCGTGTGGCTCACTGCTGTCTGTCTCTGTGAGGGTTATATCAAAAATATTAGTCATGACAGGTTCCCCCTGCTTCTCACTGTCTTCCTGTCATTGCTCTCTGATATCTGTTTTCCGTCTGTCTCCTGCTGTCTTCCACAGATGCCTCCTCACTAAGTGCTGCCTGTCCATTTTCACAAACAGTTAATCCACGGCTCGGCACATTATCAGTCTCTCTTTGTTTCCCAGCCAGGAGTTCATGTTGTCACTGATGAAAACCCTCAGAAATAACACTTTCCTCCTCGACCAGCAGTCACATTTAAAGGCACTCATGTCGTTTATTAAAACACAGATTTATATCGCTGACAGATTTACTGTGATCCTTTGATAAAACGACTGTACACTGATCTAATAAACCCTCGTCTGCTCACTGTCACATGGACGACATCGGCTTCCTCAAAGGTTCTCTTACAGTACTGAAGAGGATAAACATGACAAACTGTTTTTTCCACCGTCTGCCATCGGGAGAAACTCTAAAAGCTTCTCGTTCACACAGGATGTGTACTGGCTTTGGACTTCCATGTTGATGTGTTCTTTGAACACGTGTAGACTTTATAGACATACACAGTGGAAATATACTGTGAGAGGTCTTAATAATAATGGACACTGAGCACAGGACTACAGCCTGGCTAACGGCCCTGTGAGGCTGTACGTCACAGCTTTGAGCTACATGCTAACATCAGCATGCTAATATGCTCACAATGGCAATGCTAGCATGCTGATGTGTAGCAGGTATAATTTCACCACCATCTGAGTTTAGCATGTTAGCATGCTAACACTTGCTAATAAGCACTTAAAGCCGCTGAAAACTTGTCTTCAAATAGTGCAGATGCGATGATGAGATTAAAGACGAGTGTCTCATTAAGCGTCCACAAAAATCTGTGTGAAAGTAAATGTTCATAACGCTTAGAAAACCTGGATCATGAATTATTTGGCTGCTGAAAGTAAAACACCTCACGGGATTGTGAAATCACTTTCACCTCAAGTGATTAGAGTTACTTTATTTTCCCGTCAGTCATTAGCATTAAAGGGGAACTGATGTTTTTTCAACCTGGGCCCTATTGTCAGATCTCCTTTTGTCTAAATGAGTGACAGGATGTTCAATATGTGACATGTCTCCAGTACGAAGCTAGGGCTGACCTGCCTGCAGCCCGTGAGGGTAGAAATTTAGCCATGAAAATTCAGACATGTTTGTTGTGGCAAGTCAAAACACTCACTCAGAGAGTGAAAGTCTGGTTCTGAAATCTCACGTCTCGCGAGATTTGAGTTGTTGCAGGAAGTTAGCGCTGGAGCGAGCTTACAAACGCGACTGTTTGGAGCAGTCATGGCTGAATCTTTACCCAATTTTGACCAACTGGATCTGGATGAGCCATTTGAATTTGATGAGCGCCCGTATTTATTTGAACACGGACGCAGAGCTCATTGAAAGTGAAGAGCAGACGAGGAGAGAGAGGGAGCAGCAGCAGGCAGAGGAACATGTCTGAATCCAGCAAAAGGTAAACACAGACGTTCATTTCTCCTTTCCGTTACGTTGTCGGATAATTATACTAACAATCCGAGCCTATCTGTGTGGAAAAAATGCACTTTCAGTGGACGTATTTTGACGTTGTTTGACGCTGTCTGTGTGCCCTATTATTTAATATAGCGCGCGCTCACGGGCTGCAGGCAGGTCAGCCCTAGCTTCATACTGGAGACATGTCACATACTGAACATCCTGTCACTCATTTAGACAAAAGCAGATCTGAAAATAGGGCCCAGGTTGAAAAAACATTAGTTCCCCTTTACAATGCTTTGCTGCCACTGAGTACACTACCAAATTTATCAAATGGATCCTGCTGGTTCTAACGCTAACTAGACTAACCAGAATAGGCCGCTAATAGTTTTAGCATCTTCCCTTCACTTACATGAAACAGTTAGCATTAGCTTTTCTATGCCAAACTTTTGAGCTCATCATGAACTAGGTTACCCCAGCAGTCTGTAAGTTAATATTTCATTTGGTATTTGACAAGTTGGAAGTAACAATATGTTGTTTCAGTGGGCATGAATGTCTGTGCAGAGGCTCATGATGATCCATCCAGTCGTTGTTGAGATATTTCAGTCTGGACCGAGGTGGTGGACTGTCTAAATGACAAAGCGACCGTCGACATTTCCATCCCTGGAGTCACGCTGCTAGTACGGCAAAAAGAGATTGAATGTTCTTCATCTGCTGCCCTGGATCAGAGTGTTCTGTGTGATATATTTTCCTCAACAGAGTTGCTGAATCACTGTAGAAATAAACCTGTAATCAGTTTACACATAATCTGTCTGAAGCAGGCGTTGTCTGTGTTCACACTGGAACAACATCACCCTGTGGTTTGCATACACTTATTCAACAGTCTTCATGGCAATGGTCTCATTTTTGCAGTGTTTACAATTAATATGACAATAATTAATTAATGTAATAATGTAATTTGCTCCATTAGAAGTCAAAGGTAACTGATGTCTTTAACTTTCAGTATCGGTATGATAAATGCCGGCTGAGGTCTGGGTGTGTGTGCAGTGGTTACTGCAGCAGATGTGAAGTCTAAACTGGGACACTTTGCCATGAAGGGAGGTCAGGTTTTCCTTACGATTATACTCCGCCATTATGGAAGATGAAGAGCGAGTTAATTACTTTTGCTTTATTAAAAACTATTCTTTGAGATCTTATAATCAAACTTTTTCTTCTTCTCTGTTTGAAAAAGCAATTTGGGCCAAATCCAGTTCCCCCAGTGTGTTTTGCCGAAGGTAATTAATAAGATACTTAAATGTTTATCAACCAGCTTTGTATCACAACAGTGTGGGCAGTATGTGTAAATGAACTGTGTTAGACTTCCATCCATTTTACGGGGCTTTCACACCGCTATCTTTCTATCTCTGGTTACGAACACAGTGGCGGGTGTACCGAGCTGTTGCCACTGGGGCTGCCCCCCCAACAGTCGACCAAACCTTAGTCGACCAGAAAGGTCATTAGTCAGCAAGATTTCTTTGGTTGCTTCGTCACAGCAGAAAAAAAAACAAAAAATGTCAAACTCTATCAGGAGCTGCACCTTGTCAAAATAAATCCAAACCTATATGACTGCACCATGTGTGACTTTAATTTGAAAGGACAGACACAGGAAGTGTCCACGCTCAGCAGTCAGACAGGATCCTGATGAGGACTGCTGGTTGGCTGGGAAAATTCTTATTGAGGGGGACAGCCCCAGTTGCCACACAGGTTAACGTGCAATCTCTGGCAGTTGCCATTTGTCTTTACCCGACCAGATAGCAAGCATCAAGGCTGCTAAGACCATCCTGACGTGAGCTTGATATTCTGTTACGCTGTCTCTCGGCGCTGCCCCAAACACTTTCCAGAATTAAAATCCAGTCGTGGCCAGTCAGGAGCTGGGTTGCAGTTGATGGTGTAAAATGTAGGTTTGCAGAACAGTACTGGCAGCTCTCAAAGCAACAAGCACTAACGCTGACATCAGTAAACATTGCAATAAGTGAAGTTCTTGCAGAAATAGAGTCAATAAAAACAATAAAACAAGAATATGTATGCACTCGCAGTTTCTTCATTGTTCTTCCAAATGGATTTGGCAAAAAGTGGCTCCATTGATGATAAAGATTTCCCTGGTGTTTTGTTATGCTGATTGGCTGAAGGAGTTTGTCTGTCAAGGCGAGTACTCCCGCCCACTGAAAGTGTTTTGGGCGGCACAGAGTCCAGACTGATACAGAGAGCGCCACAGAATGTTGAGCTGACCTCATCAGGATGGTCTCACCAGGCTATCGAGCATTGTCGAAACAGAAACAAGACAAGATGGCAGTGCTAATTAAGTTGGTTTGTGAAAGAAGGATGTTCCTTAAGACTGATTTACCTGACTTTAAAATGGAAGTTTAAACTTAGACTAGTTGACCACTAGGGTTGGGATCCGGATCCGGTTCTTTTTTGGAACCGGGTCCATCACATTTGGAGTAACGGTTCCTGCAAACGGTTCCTAGATTGTAAAAAAAAAAAAAAAAAAAAACACGTCACGTGCATTTCCATTAGAGTGCGCCACAGGCCGCATATTTCTGTCCGAACCCGACCGAGCCCGACATTATTTAATTACTAAAGCACTGAGTTTGTGTCACACAGTTGTTATGGTTACAGGCTATTTAACAGGCGGGAGACCTCCGTGTTTGAGACGGGAGCGGGCGGCGGGAGGCCCGAGGCTTCCAGCGAGGAGAGAGGAAGAAATATAACAAATAAAGATAAAACAGGAAAAACCTTTCTCCCTCTTTTATTTAATTTTCAGCGTTTAATCAAGGCGGAGGTGGGCGGCGGGAGGTCCGATGCTTCCAGTGAGGGGAGCGGTAGAAACAAACAGCCAATGTGTGTGTGTGTTCTGTTCAGGTGTTGTCACATAAATAACAGTGCCCAAGCATAAATTCATGTAAGTATTTTTATTACATTGCTGTGGTTAATTTGAGGTAACAGTTTAGAAATCAGAGAATGACTTTTTGTTGTTATATATTCTCTAAATCTGAAATAGGCTACACACCACACACACATGTGTATTTTCATCTAATTGTACTGTGCAACAGTTAGAATAACGGCCAAGTTCGCATCACATCACCCACCAGCAGGAGCTTGTTTCGGTGTGGGGTGGCGCAGTGCATTCTGGTAGTTGTAGGTTTTCTACTTCTTGAGCTAAAGCGATACCGCAGTTCCTTTTCTCTGTTTGGTCACGTAGCACCAGTTTAAAAAGTACTTGCATCTTTCTTCTGCACAGACAGCCCCGTTTTATGAAGCGACCATCTGCCAGCAGTAAAACACTTCTTAAATAACTCACCGGGCCTCTGAAATGTGTTGTTCAGTCTGCTGTGTGTGTGTGTGCTGATTTTTAATGACATGTTTGGGTGGGTGTGTGGTGGGGACAGTGGGGTGGTTGTTTTAGGGTGGGGGTATGTAGGTTGCGTGGTGAATTGGGTCAAAAGCATCCAGAGATTAACCTCTAACCCCCCTCGTCTCCTCACGCACTAATATCCTGCGTGTGTGTGTGTGTGTGTGTGTCAGTGGAGCAGGTGGCACTTTGAGGTGAGCTGCTACCAAAGCTTAATGTGTTGAATCGCTCTGTCGGGCTCCATGATCTACGATGATGGCAGCGATAGCAGCTTGAAGGAGAAACCAAAGGTGAAAGGGACATTAAAAAAAAAAAAAGTGAGCGAGGGAAGGAAATGAAGAAAGGCAGAGAGGGAGAGACGCGAGGCGAAGAGACAGATGAAGGGAAACTGAGTGAGAGTGCCTCTATAGCTGCTGCATTGTAAATAGAGACTAAAAATAGAAAGGAACAGGCAGAGCTCCTCTGACCAGCTGAGAGTGGAGACTAAGAAAGAAGGAAGAGGCTCCTTGCTGTTAAACTGACGAGGAGATACTGCTGAGGATAATAAATGCCAGACGCTGACAGACAATATTTGAGCTTTTACAAGCAGACGATCTGTTTGGCACCTCAATGAGCTGTGAGGCGACTGGGACCAGTCCAGCTGATATCACACCAGCTCAGCCCTGCCGACACGGGGCAACGTCCAGTCGATCAGATCTGATCAATACTGGCCTGAACTGGATGGAATGATTTAGTGTGTGTTAGGGTGAGCTGGTATGTATCTGTCCCACTGTTCACACACTCTCTAATCTGGGTGTGTTTGGCCCCCAGAGACTCAGAGCCAGGGGCGGGGCTAGAGCGGTGGCATCGTCCGCCCCTGGAATGTGATTGGCCGTTACTGGTGCCTACTCTACAAGAGCCAGAGGGTGATTGGTAGGTAGCTGGCAGCTAACTGGTATCATGGATGGATTACTGAACCTCTGTGTGAGTGAATGTGACTTTGACTGATTATTTCATATCGGAAAAACTACAATGAGACACAATACAACCCCAAAATAACTAAAAAGAGAAGCAACATGACAACAGAAAACAACCACATGCAAACACTAAACAAAAGAGACTACAAAGACACAAATAACGACCACAAAGAGACGCAACACACCTACAGAGACCAAAAGGAGATGCAAATTTATTGATGGGATGCAACATGACCATTAAGAGAGAGAAAACCACGACGAAAAGACAGCGTATGACCAAAGAGACACAAAAAAAACTACAAAGAGATGCAAAATGAGTACAAAGAGATGCAGTGTGGCTACTGAGTGGCACTAAAAGACCACATAGAGACAGAGAACGACTCCAAAGACACTGAAAATGAGCACAAAGAGACGACTAAGAGACAGAAAATTACCACAAAAAGAAATAACTACAAAGAGACAAAAAACTGCTACAAAGAGACAGAAAATAACCACAAAGAGATGCAGTATGACTACAAAGTAATGGAAAACAACCCCAAGTACATACTGTACCACCGCATAAAGAAATGCAAAATGACAAAGAGATGGAAAGAGACAACACAATACGATGTAAAACGGTTACAAAGAGATGGAACACAGCCACAAGGACACCCAATGACTACAAAGACACAGAAAGTGACCACAAAAAGATGCAAAGTGACTACAAATAGATGGAATGCAACAACAGTGAGACACAAAACAACAAAAATACGTAAAATGGTCACAAAGACGCAAAGTGACCACAAAGAGAAACGACCAAAAAATACCGCAAAACAACCACAAAGAGACGCAATACAGCTACCAAGTGATGGAAAATTACCTAAAGTACACGATACAGAGACAGACAACGACTACAAAGAGACAGAAAATGACCACAAAGAGATGCAAAATGACTATAAGGAGACACAAAACCACAACAGAGATGCAAAATGACTACATAAAGATGCAAAATGGTCACAAAGCCACAAAACGACCACAAAAATAAATGGCCAGAAAGACACGTAAAACTGCTACAAAGAGATGGAAAAAAAACCTCAAGGAGATGCAAAATGACCATAAAGGGATGCAGTACAACTACCAAGCGATGGAAATGACCACAAGTGCTACAGGACCACATAGAGGCAGAAAGCGACCACAAAGAGATGCAAAGTGACAGAAAGCAACAACAGACACAAAACATCTTAAAAAATAAGTAAAATGGTCACAAAAATGCAAAGCGACCACTAAAAGAAAAGACAAAAAAAAACAAAAACACACAGAGACAGACAACAACTACAAAGACACTGAAACTGAGCACAAGGGATGCAAAGTGACTACATAGAGACACAAAGCAACAACAGAGAGATGCAAACAAAAAGATGCAAAATGGTCACAAAGACCAAAAAGGACCACAAAAATAAACTGCCACAAAGAGACGCAAAACTGCTACAAAGAGATGGAAAACAACCACAAGGAGATGCAAAATGACCACAAAGGGATGGGAAATGACCACAAGTACATGCTAAAGGACCACACAGAGACAGAAAACGACCACAAAGAGACGCAAAACTGCATCACAATCTGTTGACGTTCTTTGGAGTTACAAATATCACCTATTTAACAATATCGTTTCATGTTTGAATATCTCACATCAACCCCCCCCCCCCCCCCCCCCCCCCCTCTTTAAAACAGTTTGGCCCCCAGATTCAGAAGTTTCTACAGCCGCCCCTGCTCAGCGACACAAGTATAACACCAAGCATCTTCAGTCTTTAAAACAGGGTCAGCTGATGCAGGAGAAACAGAGAGGCAGAGGAGGAGGAAGCGCAGAGGAGAAATATGAAGTTTTATGTAATAATCGTGGGATCCATATGGCCCAGTATGAGGTGTGTGTGTGCGCGCGCTGGGAGGCTGGAGGCGGACTGCAGAGTGTCAAACTGTCCGTGCAGATTGTTGCACTTTGGAAAGTACATTTACAATAATCAGCCGATGTCATAAACGCGAGTTTATTATTCATGCATATTATGTGGAATTCATTTGTTGCCAGTGTGAAGTGTTTATTGCTGTGTGGTTAGTGCTGCAGACTGACAGGCCTGCACACACAACATCGCAGTGTGTCGGCACCGTGTGAAGGACTATAATTGTATAATGTGGCTCAAAGACACAGTCGCATCTCTTACCTCACTGATGCGCCGGTGGAGGCTGTTGCTCTTTCCAAGTCTGACCGGTGCAGTTAAACCGGAGGGGGGGTGCAGAGAAGACAGCGGGACCGACGCACGGACACAGGCTTTTATTTCCCAGCTGTAAAATAAATATGAGCAGACTTAATGTCTGGACACTTTGCGTGTGTCGGGGAGGCGGTGCGCACTCTCGGTATCCACGGGAAGAGATGAAGGATAAAATCCGCAGTCTCCGGAGTCAAACAGACGATGACGAGCGGTCTGAGGCTGTCTGCTGTGCCGGTAGTCTGCCCGGTAGTCCGGTTTGTGGCTGCAGATGCCCGAGAATGAGGAAGGAAGGGACAAGTTAACGAGCTGGTCCGGTGCGCGCTCCGCCGTTCACTGCCCGCTGCTCTGCTGGGAGCCTCCTCCTATATGAGCCCGTGCGTGTGCGCGTGACAGAGAGAGAGAGAGAGAGAGAGAGAGAGAGAGAGAGAGAGTGTGTGTGTGTGTGTGTTCCCCGAGGATGCGTTTACAGAGTTGACCAGGCGAGGCGGAGGACGGAGGAGGAGGAGGAGGAGTGTGTTAAGGCAGGTACCACAGTGAAGGGAGGAAGGGTTTCAAACTGTCTTCACTCTCCTCACTGTGTGTGTGTGTGTGTGTGTGTGTGTGTGTGTGTGTGTGTGTGTGTGTGTGTGTGTGTGTGTGTATGTGTGTGTGTGCCCTTCTTGCCCCCTCTGCCAGACTCTGGATTTCTGCCCTAATATGGCCACTTATAGCTCCATCTGCAAAAAGGCAGATGTAGGTTCTCACTGCAGAGGAAGAGGAACATATTTGGGTTTATTATTTCACATAATGAGAACTGCTGCATTTGAGACCACAGAAGAAGAAGAAGAAGAAGAGCTGGACTGTACATGTTGTGTCTACAGTTACATCGCTGACTCAGTGATTGGACCGTCGTCTGTCTGTGTAACCTTTAAGCCGTTTACAGTCGTCTTGTTTGAGCGCAGTTTGAGTTGTGATATCTTGTTAGGACACCAGTTGTCTTCAGCACTCAGTTGGAGTATTTTAGGTGCAGATAAATACCCAGGGTGCACTGCAGTTTTTAGAATAAGACCTTTTCAGGTGGCTTCCTTCCAGAAAGTTTGCAGGAGAAAAATCTCTCCTGGCATGAGGTCTTTTTATGGTGGATGTTTTATTTCAAAGTATCTTTGTAAAGGATGAGCCTGAGGGAGGATCATGTGTGTGTGTGTGTGTGTGTGTGTGTGTGTGTGTAGCCCTCTCTACAGCCCGTTCTCACTTCCAACTCGTCAAATACCGCGGTGCCAGTGATGTCGGTATCTGACACCGAAACACAGAAGTACCTTTCATGGCGATATGATATGCACCAGGCGTATCAGTTTTCGAGGCAGCGGGCACCCATCCAACTCGACAAATACTGCTGCTTTGTCGCTGATGTCATAATCAGTACTGTCGTACAGAGGCACCTTTAGCGTAGGTATGATACGCATGCTAGCAAGTTGGATACGGAGGCAACCGACAACAACCCAACTCGTCAAATAACGCCACTCTGTCAGTGATGTCAGCGTCAAACACTGACGCACAGAGGCACCTTTTGCGGCAGTTTGATACGCACCAAGCACGTCAGTTTTAGGGGCAGCATGCAACAACCCAACTGGTCAAATATTGCCGCTTTGTTGGGTGACGTCAGCATCAGATACTGTCACACATGGGGAGACAACCTGGTCTCACTCCGAGGTCGTCAAAAACGGGTGACTTGGGCAGAGATTTACAGTTTCAGACACAGACGCAAAAAGCCATCCTTTAACGTGATGGCATGATACGCAGCTGATGATGATGATACAGAGTCACTCTGATCACAGGGGGCTGAGTAACTGTTCCCCAAAGTCCGTGTCGACTGACGTGAGTGGAAAATACTTAATTATCTGCAAAGGTTGCACTGCACGCCTCTCTGACTTATCCTTTTCATTGGAACATTTTAGTTTATTTAATTCATATTCAAAAGTAGATCAGTACCTTGTGTCAGGTGCTCGTGGAGAATTGGAAACATCAGGATACACAGGAATATAGAAAACAAGGAAGGAAGTATTAAGAAGCCTTTACTGTAGTGGCTAAATCATTAAAGGAGCCAACGTGTTTCAAATACTTCGACAGGGCTTTAAAAACATATAACAAAGGTATGGGTCCATCACACCCAGGTAATAACGTGACAGGTGAAACAAATAAAAAATAAGGAAAAATAACAAGTTCAATTAAAAACAGAGTAACATGAGATGAGATACCCAGAAAAAAAACTTTGCAGATTGTGTACTTTTACTGTAACAATAAGTCACATGTTTTACTCTCCCAGTCTGCATGGTGCATAATGACTTACTTTTTCAACAATAAGAACATGTGCACAGTTCATCAGTCCAGCAGCACACGGCTCGTTCATGTCATCTGTTCAGGTGTCGTATTGAAAAGAGAAACTGCTTCATTCAACAACAACACACTGAAGAATGGAGAGACGTAGTTTGTTGGATTCACAATCACCAGAATAAATGTTGGCATTGTATTTTTCTGCCAAGCACAGATATGTCAGATTGGCACGTTGTCATGTAAATGGTGAATGGACTCATGCAGAACCTTTCTCAGTCAGGAGAAAGTCAGGGTTCAGTGTTTTGCCCGAGGATGCTTCAATTTGTGGACAGGAGGAGTCACGGACTGAACTGCAAATCCCACAGTTAGTGGACAACCCACTCTACCTCCTGAGCTCTGGGGTATCATTGGATACTTCACAAACAAACCAAAATAGCACATTTCACTTGTTTTTCGTCTTAAATCAAAAACAAAAATCCAGGCGTTTTCCCTTTTTTGTTGCAGAATTTAAAAAGACACAAGCCAATCTGAAGCAGTCTGTTTTTGGTTCATGGCAATTCCTTCTTTCCTTAATTGTTTTAAGTTGAAAAACGGAAGTCACATGTTTTTTTGTTTTTGTTTTTTTTTTCATTTTAAACCAAAACGAAGTATCATGGTCAATTTGTTTTTTTGTTGCCAAATGAAAGGATAAAATGCCCATTTGGTTTTTGCTGATTCCTTTTTGCCCAAAAGAACAACCAGTGTTGTTGGTATGTGGTTTGTTGGCCTCAAACAGTGGTCTGCAGCTTGGCAGGTGTCTTGCATCTACCATCCCCTCCCCCTCCTGATGACAAAAGCCCTTTTAAACAGGAATTGTGCAAATTTGCAGGAAAGCCCAATCAGTCTTTTTTCAGCATTGGCAGTATAAAAACTAAATCAGGGAGTGCAGCAAAATGCCGCCTACCTACTTTTGTTTATACAGAATGTGCCTTTTTCGGGGCAATGGGGGGCGTGAGCAAGTAACAAAACGTGTAGCTCAGCGTGTGACGTAAACAGTGACGTGGGAGGGAAGCCGCGGCTGGTCAGTCCTTCGGCTATTCTCTCGTAAGTCGGCCCGTTCTTCACCGTCCCCGTCATCTGACGGTTAATGGCCTCTTCGTTTGCGAGGACAAGGAGGGCGCACAATTCCTTGTCTCCCCAGTTGCTCATCTTTACAGTGTCTGTCAGGTTTGTGTTTCCCTCTTGCTACTAGCTGCTCGCTAATTCCTGCTATCAGCTGTTTCCTGTTTATCCACCGCCAGTGGCTCGCACTTGCGGCGTCATCAGTAGCTCCTCCCACAAGTCTTCAACAGCCCCTCCTGCGCCTCGTTCTTTTTAAACTTCCACCAATATGTCTACCCTTGGAAAATTGGGCACCTCGGATCAACTCGCCAATCCGGCTCTGTGTGCCTAAACGCTCGCAGCTTGCCGGCAAAACAGCCCAACATTTGCCAAAAATCTGGCAGTGTAAAAGGGGCAAAAGTCAGCTCATGTATTACGTCACTTCAGACAGGCTGATATTATACATATGAAATGTACAAACGTATCTGTAGTTTGCAGAAATGTTCTATGACAAGACTTTCCTCTGGCGACTGGCCTGGATTTAGATCTGTCGTTTTGAGCCATAAAGAATCTGATGAATTAGTCCTTTAGTCAGATTTAATGCTGTAATAGTGAAAACAAGTGAGACTTCAGTGTCATCAGACTTTGCATTCAGAGTGGAGCAGCAGTGCTTCCTGGTTATGGTCGGAGCTGATATCCGCTCCTGCCTATCAGCACACTGTTCCTCTGATAGCAGTCGGGTCCAGACAGCTCTCCTGAGCGGCGCTTCGTTCCTGCTGTGATAACATCACACTAAATGACTTTCAGCCCCGTGTCGGGCCCAAACTGGCCATCTCAAAAATCTGCTCTGTGCTGAATCAGCAGATTTCAGTAAATTGGCACCATCTGTCAGGAGACTTCCTGTAATATGAGACGGGACGCTGGACTCAGATTTAAAGTCCTTAAATATAAATGACTTTACATTCACTGGAACAACTGTATATGATTAACATGATGTTTGAAAGGTGATCAGTTTTCACTTTCTTATTATTTAAGAACACTGATACCACTCTCATGTCTGTACGGTTTATGCAGCTGTTACGCAGCATGTGTCTTTGGAGATCAGGCTTTGGCTAAAGGCTCTGTGTTATGTTCTTTGTTTTTTGAGTCTGTTCTGTACACCTTATGGATATCCGTTTTTTGTATCTGTGCTGGCAATGAGCAGGTTGCCAACCGAGAAAGTTGCACGTTTAATCTTTTCTGTCCGTCTCTGTAAAGCTAAGAAAATGCATATTCATTTCTGAATGTCATATGAAAAAATCTTCAAACAGAAGAGCTAAAAAGATTAAATGTGCCACTTCCTGTTTGTACAAAAACAAATCTGAGCTGAGTTTTATTTGCTCATTGTCAACCTAGCAGTATACGGTCACTGTGACACATTGTTCACTGTCACCATGGTGGTCAGCACCCATAGTCTGTAGAAAATAATGGACGTAGCCACCGTGATGTCACCCATTGGTTTGTGGACTCCCACTCTGAAGCCTTGAATTTCGTATTTCAGCCATCGGCCTCTTGGATTTTTGGAGCCAAGTCTGACAATATTTGAACGAGAGGGTGGAGTTGATCCAAACACTAGTTGCTAGCTTGGGTAGCACGATGCATTTACAGCTATGGGATAAAAGTCCTTATATTTTGCACACGTTCTTTTTATCGGTGACAGTGTTAATTTTCAGCGATTTTTTTCCATGATGAAAACGTGACAATGACAAACTAAAAATAGATCTTGATAAAAAAAAAAAGAAAAAGAGATGTGATAAAAATGTTAGTGGTGGACTATCGGACATTGAAAGCAGTGAGTGAGTCTTTGCTAAAAGACCGTAGTGCAAATTATCTTTTAGCTCTGTGGTTACTGTTGTCTCTCCCTGCGGTGCACGTGTCACGTCATGTAAACACGGGTGCTCATGCTTTCGCTGGTCACGCGCAAGCACCCCCTTGAATCTGGGGTGTCGTCTGCCATTAGGTGTGCTAGCCGCTCCTAGCCCCTCCCCCCGCCAATCTCCGCAAGGGATGTGAGGACTCTAAATCTTCATCAGAGCCTCCCTCGGCATATGGGTGAGTAGATAATGGCTGAATTTTAATTTTTGTGTGCACTATCCCCTTAAGCTGTAATAACATTTAAACAGATGAGTTATATAAAATTCAGCCTGTGTACAATTGTCATGAATGTTGAAATTAGCAACAGAGACCAAAACAGTTTTTTGTACCAGGCTGTAAACATGTTTATTACCTCCGCCAAGGAGGTTATGTGTTCGTCGGCGTTGGTCTGTTTGTTTGTTTGTTTGTCTGCGAAATAACTCAAAAAGTTCTGAACGGATTTTGATGAAATTCAGGAAGGGTGGATAATGGGACAAGGAACAGATGATAAAATTTTGGTGGTGATTGGTTGAAGCAAAGTGGATAAAATAATAAATAAACTCTATCGTCTGACAGCCTCAGCAGCAATTCCAATTTCTAATGAAACGGTGAAAATAGCGCCATCTGGTGGCCGGAAAGCACATCTTGTTCTACTTGCTAAATATTGTTGTAATTCTAAAGTTGAAATTAATGTTCTGTGTTGGAAAAATACAAAAACAGAATGAATACATCACAGTGCCTCCATGGTGAAGGCATATATAACCTAACAATGATAGTGATGCAGATAACCTAAATGTGATGCAGGCTGCAAAATCTGATGCAGAGGGGGAGGGAATATCACCTACTTGGTGGAGGTCTGCACTCTCTGAGTGCTTTTCTAGTTTCTGCTGTAAAGTTTAACATGGGGGTCTATGGAGATTCACTCACTCTTGGAGCCAGCCTCAAGTGGAAATTAGAGAAACTGCAGTTTATGGTACTTCCATGTTTTCAGTTTGCTTGCTGGTTGCAGATTACACAGATTAAAATCATCTTAAAGCGGAACACACACTTTTATTTTTTATTTTTTTCTGAGCATAATGAATTGTAAAGTAAAAATAAAGAATAAAGACAAAGAAAATAAGTTATCATGCAACTACTATGCAATGTACGCTGAGGAGAGTGAATCCTGGCTGGAAGCTGTAACAACAGAACTAGAGATGAAGAGAGGAGACACTCCCCGCTCCTCTGACGCCACAGAAAGAGATATGACACTTCACAGGCTCCATTAAGAGCTGTGACCATCTCAGAGAGGAGATACCAGGACGCTGGCTGGATGAAATTAGTCCCCTTCACCTCTGAGGGTCCTGGTCCGCCACTTATTAAAGTCCTCCTGGAAAAACAAAATCCATTTCCATTCCAGATGACTTCTTGTACCTGCCGTCGCTGTGCTGGAGCCAGAGTGCACAGCGGGGGCAGAGGCGGTCAAACACTTACACAGAAGGTGTGAAATGACCGGGAAATTAGGTGTCTGACTGTCCTAGAAAAATCTGGAGGAGGTTTTTTTTTTTTACTTGACACTGTATTGATTCCCAGGAGCAGAGAGGCAGAAGGTCAGTGTGAGAGCTGTGCTGCTCTGCTTCAGATGGACTCCTGCTACATTTATGTCAAATCAGCAGAATGAACAAAATGTTTTTAGGTGACCAAAACTTTATAATTAATTTTCATAAACTGAAAACACACTAAAACAGTAAAAGACTCTGGAAACACCTGCTGGCTTTAGACGAGCTGTTTCTAATCCAGGAGGCGTCCATCCGCTTTCATCCGTTACTTTAATCTGATGTCATATCTGGTGTGACATATTTAATGAACGCTCAGTAAAGAGGGTCAGGATTAGATTAGATCACAGCTCTTTGTGTTAATGTGCACACAGCTGTGAGATTGCATACCATGTCCCTCTGTGTGTGTGTGTGTGTGTGTGTGTGTGTGTGTGTGTGTGTGTGTGTGTGTATGTGTGTGTGTGTGTGCGTGTGTGTGGTGGGATTAGATGTCCTTCAGAAGATTACTGATGCTCCATTAGAGAAAGTCTGTAAAACCAGTTCATCGAACAGACTGGTGATCAGGATTTTGCACCACCGAGACACACACACTACGTTTACATGCACAGTTAAGGCGGAATTTATATTTCTGCGCTGAATCGAGACCGTAGCTACAGCGTAGGCTCTGCGTCGACATGTAGCCTGACGTGCACCTGCCCAGAAATGTAACTACGCGTCACAGTGACGCAGACCTCCTGTCTGTCTCTGTGAGCTGAAACCATTTCCCTCAGTGGAAACAAAGCTTTGATTTACTTTAATTTCACACATAAGAAACAATAAACTGTGAAGACAATAAAGCCTCCACAAAAATAGCATTTTAAGTCTTGTGTGTGATTTATCCTGGCTTCATATGAGCAGAAGAAATCTCTGCTAGCTGCTAGGCTAATTTATACAATGTAAAATGCCATAGGCTTGTGCTAATAACATTAGCATGTTGTATTTGTGGGGAAAATGTGTCCAGATAAAGACAAGTGTTTGTCTGTGAATGCTGCGAGTTATAGTGAAGCTGATTTGTGTTTGAAACTGTTCATTTGACTTTTCATATTCAGGATCACTACATCAAGGATATTATAGTTTTGTTGCTAACTAATATATGTGCATATATTTCAGGATGTTGTGCATCCCTACAAACAAACAGAATGAGTGTAAACATAACTGTTTTGATAATATAGAGTGTCCAAAAAAAGTGGTCTCTCTCCTTGCTGTCCTTGCTAACAGGAGGGCCAATTGTGGAAATTAAGGTATTATAATAATTTGAACTTGTTTATTAACACATTTGAGCATACTGAACCAAAACTCTCATTCTCTCATCATCCTTCCTCTCTAAACTCCTCCCTCCATCTTACTCTCATTCCATCCACCCCCCTCCCTCCTTCCATCCATATCCCGCCTGCCCCTTTACTAAATATTCCACCGGTCCAGGTTGCAGGGGAACACAAACTGCCAGGGCTTCCTTGCTGTGCCACCAACTCTGTGAGCCGGTGGCTCAACTTACCCCTGTTCAAATTGCTCAACTTACCCCATAGCTACCATATTGACCCTATTAGCCCCACAGCTAAAATGGTGCACTTTCACTTATCTAACAGATACCACAATTGATGTATAAAACAAATTAAAAATTATCTATTTTGGTCTAAATGATAGACTAAATTCACTTTCATGAGTGAAAAATGCTTTTTTGGACATAAATCTCTAACCACTTAACCCATGTGGTTGTTACCTTCACAGACTCCATGAAATAATGCCTAACTCCTAAAAATTTGGTCACATGCTCAATCTTATATACGGTTTCCTAGCAACAAGGGGCGGCTCAACTTGCCCCTATGCTCAACTTACCCCAGTGTCCCCTACTTTACAGTGCTTCACAGAAATGCTGCCGCCGACTAGTGTTTTGGAGGTGTAACTGCAGAGTGACACAGACACACCACCGCACAAGTATAAATGCTCACAAAGGCGAAGGCTACAGCGTAGGGTCTGCCATACAGGTATAAATTCTGCTTAAGTTGAGCTACAGTTACAGCTTGACTATGGCATTTAATAGACAATAGATTAATTGACTGGAGTATGTGCGACTCCTCTACGATAGGTGGAGATATGCCCCCTTTCAGCTTGTTAGTATTGGACCTTTTTTTCGAGTTGACCTATTATGTCACAGACCAAACAATCTGTGTATTTAAAATATTTAAGTCTTCCAGCTGACACAGCATGAACTGTGTCTCCTTGTCTGTCCAAAAAGTCACGGCTCTGGATTTAAAGCTTTTGACTCCCGGGTCACAGCCCGGGGCGGAAACTGTGGAGCAGAGGTTGCATGGACCCAGCAGCAGACTGGTGAAATGCTGCCCCCTGTTTCCAGGGATCATGTGGTCATATATTACACATTAAACATTTAATCATCAGGATTCATTCACAGAAAAACACTTTTCTCTGTCAAGCGTCATTGCTCCACTTTCTCTGTCGCTGACGTGACTGCAAGACTTCACTGCCAATATCTGTGCGTGAAGGGTTAACAGCCTCAGGTCGCGTGCGGAGAGATGGAGCATATTTAACACTGAGAATCACACACACACACACACACACACACACATAGATGGAGCAGCAGTGGTGATGTGAGCACCGGTAGCACTTAGAGACAGGGCCTTACTCAGCACTGATCATTAATTCATGACGCACATCTCAGATGGAACCTCAGATCGGAAACCTCAGCCTTACATTACTGAGAAAAAAAATGTCAAGCTGAACATGAATTACATAGATGGATAGATAGACGTGGAGAGATGATGGGAACAGGGTGGGAAGGAGAGGAGAGGAGAGAGGGGGGTTCATTTGGATCAGAGGATGACTAAAAGAGGAATGCGTGCGTGTTTCTTCTGTTTCTAAAAACATCCACTCTTCCACATCATGTCCCGTAAAGGGAATATTCCGTTCCAGCTTCTTTTTCCCTCTCACACTTTGAACTCCTCTGACCTCACGTCTGTCAAAACACAAATGTTTTCATCTCAACAAACACACATAAAAGTCAGAGTTAGTCTCTTTGTCAAAACACTATGAATAGATCCGGAGTGAACAATCAACTGACTTACTCACCTCGTGTTATGTTGAGCTCAGGAAGAAACAGTGAACAAAGAATCCAAAAACTGAGAAGATTCTTGATGCAACATGTACATTTCTGCAAATCATGGGTATGTTACATTTGTGTGTACATTATTATTATGCAGCCGATATGTTGAGGTATGTTGGAGGTATACATGGCGCCACAACTAGGTCTTGAAGGCAGTTCCTGATGCCATCTGCACAGGGATCCAGCAGGCCTAACAACAGCTTCCAGCAAGGTGCAGCATTGCCTTTGTCCGGGCAGGAGAGCGGCCTCCAGACCAGCTGAAGACCACAGAAGGCTTACTAGTCTCGGCTCGTGACTGTTCAGCTGCAGGTGGATCAGAGGAGACAGTTGAAATTTCCAGAGCACATTGCTACAACAACACTCAGGCCGGACTTGGTTTTAACGTCTGACTCATCCAAGCAAGCAGTACTTCTGGAAGTCACAGTCCCCTGGAAGACCGAATTGAGGAGGCCCATGAGCGTAAAGGCCCTGACACACCAAGCCGTCGACCAAAGTCGGGCCGTCAGTGAGCGTCTGTCAATCTAGTTTTTGCAGTGTGTCCCGCACCATCGGCACTTTGGCGTTGGCGGCTTTTTGGCCGATTGAGCATGTTGTCGGTGAGAGAGATCACTCTGATTGGCTGGTCAGGTTTTATTTCCTCGCCCATGTAGCGAGTGAATCTGCCTGTAGTGAAACCGGGGCTAACCGGTGCTTCCTCCTCAGGCTCCACTTCACTCAGCTGCCCCACAGACCCGCTGCTTCTTCCCACTTTAACCTGAATAACAAACTGGAGCTAGCTGGGAGCGGCTAGCGGAGCGTTAGCCGCAGCATGACCGGAGGGAAGCACAGCCAGTTAGCCTCTGCCAGCTTCCCAGCTAGCCCCGGCTCTCTGTTTGGATCCAAACGGACTATGGGACGGGACCGTCTGGATGTAATAGTCCGTGGAGGTGCTGCGGTGCTCGGCTGCACAGATAGGAAACCCCTCGGCTGACAGGATGTACCACTCTCTCACTCCGCTCTCTCTCACGCAGGCGCAGAACGTACGTGCTACTTGGCCGTCGGATGTAGTCCGTGTAGTGTGTTCAAATGCAACTGACACAGGGCGACGTGAGGCGACGTAGACGGTGCAACAGTTGGCTTTCGTCGCCACTAGTTCTTTGATATTGGTTTGGTGTGTCCGCATCTTAAGAAGGCAAAATACCAGGAGGTTGTGGAGGTCTGCGGAGGGAATGGGTGGAGGGCCTGCTGTGAACCCACTGAGGTGGGCTGCGGGGGATTCCCAGGGCAGTCTCTGCATCGTGCACTCAGGCTCCTTGGCATCACGAGGTTGCAGGAAAGGAAAGCCACTAAGAACTTCCAGCTGGCTGTGGATCAAAAGGGGGGACCCTTGGTGTAGCATGCTGCTTGGATACAACCTGAAACACCTGAGGACCCTGGGTTCTTCACTGAGGATGTGTTCAAGCTGCAAATCTATACGGATGGTGTTTCATATCATCAAACTTTACATTTCAACAGTGCTTTTGCAATGTGTGGTTATGTTCAGGCACAAAAACCACATGGTTATGGTTATGAAAAGATTTGCAGCTTCAGGGGCACAGTCCCTGAAGCTGCAAATCTGTCGCAATAAGAATATAACCACTTTTCATGGCATTATCCTTGCTTAATAAAGAGCAACAGATCACTAAAAAACACCCATGTTTTAGGACTAAAAAGCCACAGGGAAAAAAGCCAGGGGTCGCTAATAGACACTCATTTCCACCGCTTGTATCCGCAATCTCATTCTTTCGGTCACTACCCAGAGCTCATGACCATAGGTGAGGGTTGGGACGTAGATGAACCAATAAATCGAAAGCTTTCCGGCTCAGCTCCCTCTTCACCACGACGGACCGGCGCAGCGCCTGTGAGATGTGAGATGTCTACAAAAGTCATTTGTAGACTAGGAGCTTTTTTGAAGAATGTCCTTCCTCTGTTAAAGCAACATTGGTTGCGCCATGTCCCATTGTTTTGTCACTGTATATTATTGCACTTCAAACCATGTGATTTGGTCGTGAGTCCAATAAATGAAATGAGATGTAAGCAGACGTTTCGATGTAGTTTTGCTGTTGTTAAATGTGGACGCTTTACTCCAATTCATCCCTAATGTCAGCTGTTTTTGGATTCTTCGTTCACCTTTGAGGCCTGTGAGAAAAACAGTTCTCTGCACACGTTAAACACATGGTGAGTGGTTGATACGCAAATGATGATTAAGTTTCACAGCCAGCTGTTTATGTGTTCACAAAATGTTGGAACAAGATGAAATCCCACTCTCTCTCCCCTCCATCCTCATCCCTCTCTCCATCCTGCTGCTTCCATCATCCCCCTCCTCTATTGTGTGCCTGGCTGTCTCTCTGTAATCCAGTGTGTCTCGTTGTGGCAGTGCAGCATGTGGCTCAGCTGCACTTTGGCCCCTAATGGACCCAGTCAATGGGGAGAATTGCCACCCTGTTGTCTGTATCAAGGTCAAGTGTGCGCATGTAAGCGTGTATTTGTGTGGTGGGCGGGCGGCCGTGTGGATCGTGTGGGCTTGCTGGTAGAGTCACGCATGTGTTGAAAGATATCCATGTAAGGGTGCAACTAATATTAGCTGGATTTAATTTAAACTCTGGCTCAGTTAACTTTGTTTTTCTTGAATCGTGCGTTTGTGCTCTGTCACGATATATTCAGATTTACTTTCTACTCAACTTATTATTAAGTGCATTTGGCTTTTTATTTTTAATCTTATGTATCCTCATAAAAGAACACTGAGCGACACCTGTTTGCACTGCAACAATGGATGTGTGTGTTTGCTTAAAAGTCTGTATCATCAAACATTTTGAATGCGTGTGTGCGTGTGCAGTGTGTTTGACCCGGTTCCTTGCTCTCCATTTTCAAAGGGAAACCAGACAGACACAACAACAGTCTGCAGCCATGCTCAGAGCTCAAACAGAAGCACAGCTGTGCTTTGAGATCAGAGCTGACATCAGCAGGCTCATAATGACAGTGTTAACAATTTTTGCCATATTGGTCATCTTAAGGTGGATGTATACTCGTGCGTCAGCTCTATGCAGAGGCTACGCCTATGTGAGCATTTACACTTGTGCGGTGGTGTGTGTGTCACTCTGCAGTTACACCTCCAAAACACTAGTTGGCGGTGGGGTTTCTGTGAAGTGCTGTAAAGTTTGGTTGATTCAAAACACACATTAAACATGGTAAATGGACCTGCATTTGTATAGTGCCTTTCTAGTCATCTAGTGACCACAAAAAGCGCTTTTTACACTATGAGCCACGTTCAACCATTCACACACACATTCATACACTGGTGGCCGAGGCTACCATACAAGGTGCCACCTGCTACTCAGTTTTAACACACTCACACACTGATGGAACAGCCATCGGGAGCAATTTGGGATTCAGTATCTTGCTCAAGGATACTTCGACATGCAGCCTGGAGGAGCCCGGGATCAAACCGCTCTACCTCTGAGCCACAGCACACACACATGGCTTAATAGAGACAGTTTCAAACACAAATCAGCTTCACTATAACTCGCAACATTCACAGACAAACACTTGTCTTTATCTGGACACATTTTCCCCACAAATACAACATGCTAACATTATTAGCACAAGCCTATGGCATTTTACATTGTATAAATTAGCCTAGCAGCTAGCAGAGATTTCCTCTGCTCATATGAAGCCAGGATAAATCACACACAAGACTTAAAATGCTATTTTTGTGGAGGCTTTATTGTCTTCACAATTTATTGTTTCTTATCTGTGAAATTAAAGTAAATCAAAGCTTTGTTTCCACTGAGGGAAATGGTTTCAGCTCACAGAGACAGACAGGAGGTCTGCGTCACTGCAACGTGTAGTTACATTTCTGGAGAGGTGCTCATCAGGATAGGGTGTGGGGTACGGCAAATCTTGCCCTCTCCAATACTGCGGCGCCACCAACGTATCGTTGCGACGGACACTGTCATTGTAGCGTCTAGATCTACATGTCCATGAACAAATGTCTTTGCCCCATTTCATGGCAATGTGTCCAATAGGTGTCAAGGTCAAGTGAGCACATATAACCGTGTGTTTGTTTGCTGGGCGGGCGGCCTTGTGATCATGTGTATTATCTGTTTGCGTTTACGCTTGCTGGCAGAGTCGTGTACGTGTGGAAAGATATTGCTGATCGAAAAACCAAAACAGAGCAGCCTTTATGACACTTCGCGCACGGAACCCAGAGTTAGTAAATAGCCCAGAGATCACAGGATTTCAGTCACACATTCGTGTTGCGTACCGAGTCTATTACACAGACGATCTTACACAATACAGTGACGATTCCTGAGTCAAGCAGTCTGTTGGCCATCAATACACATAACGATGGACAGAAGAATGAACGACAGTCAGACAGCACCTGGTGATGCTGCGGGCCATCAGCACAACAATGCGTTTTGGGGAAACGTTGATGATGAAAAGCAGAATCTCTGCCACATCATCAAGAAAAAGAAGGACCAGATCAAGCGTCTGGAGGAGCTGCTCGAGGTGAGAACCAAGGCGTTCTGTGAGGAAACCCAAAAATACGCTGATAAAGTCTCCAAGCTGGAAACCGAGAACTACCAGCTCACAGTAGCTCTCAGACAGCAAGAGAGGGACAGCAAGCAGCGATTTGATGACATGGTTGCCAGGTATGAGGCTGAAAGACAAACTGCCTCAAAACAAACCCAGGAGGTTTTGGGGCAGGAGGTCCAGAGCCAGGTAAGGACTGTGTATCAAGAGACAGTCGCCAGGATAGGAAAAAGGATCCATCAGACGCTGTCAGGGGCAACAAAAGGGTTGAGCAGCAAAGATGCTGCCCTCCAACAGAGCGAGGAAGCCTGGCAGGCTAAATATGACGCTCTCAAGGAGAAACTCACACTGGACCTGGAAGAAAACAACAAGAGCTGGGAGGCCCAGCAAAATGTAGTTATCAGCATGGTCCATCGGACAGAAGAGCAAATACTCCAGAGAGACGCTGAGATCCTGCGCCTCACCGAGGACAACAATGGTCTCACTGCCAAGCTCTCGGAGAAAACAGAGGAGCTCACTCGTAAAGATGATGAACTCCTCGAGAACCGGAGAGCCTGGCAGGAAAAGTACAACCGTCTGGAAACCTTTGCAGAGGAGCTTGCTGAGAAACATCAGGCAGAAGTTCAACAGTTGATGGAGGAGAAGGTGGAACTGGAGGACGTCTGCTTGTATGTCAACAAGCAGAGGAAACGCTTCTTGCTGTTTCCAAGGAGGTCTTCAGACGACAGAGAGACCCAGCTGCAGAAGTTGAAGAACAAAATGCAGCAGAAGGCAGCAAAAGCAAGAGGAGCTGAGGAGATGGAGGAAGAAATGCCGGCTGCTGGTTGTTCAGCATCGTTGTGCATCTGCTCTAGAAAGAGCAGAAGAGCAACAATGGCGCCTCCTCTGCCTCCTCTACCTCCTCATCTGATCTAGAAAGAGCAGATGAGGAGGTAGAGAAGGAGGAAGAGGAGGAGGCAATTGTTGCTCAGCTCAGGCTATGTGGGGTTTTCTCCTGGTACTCAGGTTCGCCCGTCAATGTCAATGACATTTACAAAAAAAATGCTCTTATAAGAGCAGATGAGGAGGAGGTAGAGGAGGCAATTGTTGCCCAGCCTGAGCAACAATTGCCTCCCAGATATGTCTGTGTCTTAGTCATCCAGGCACTCATAAGTGCTATATCGTAGGCAAAGGGACACAGACAGATTCATTTGCCTACGATATAGCACTGACAGCTGTGGTAGATTGTTATCACATCTACTCAACGGGTTTTTACTCCTGGTACTCAGGTTTTCCCGGCCAGTGTCTGTCATATTAGACTATACCATCATTAGTCGTAATAAAATGACTCAAATTGGAGTTCAATGTTTCTGTGTCTTTGAATGAAAACTAACTGCATAAATACAATGTTATGACATTATGGAAGGTAAAAAGTGTGAAATAGTGAACAGCATTCTAGTCTATTGGAAAGCTTACTTGTTAGCATTGCCAACGTAGTTAGGAAGCTAGCTCGCTAATCCTGCAGCAGCTTGTAAGTAGCTTGTTCAAACGTACTAACTTGGAAATCTAGCTAAGCTCCGAAGTAGCACAAAGGAATTTTGAAAGAAGTGCAGGAGCAGCACACTGATGATGTCAGAGGGCTGTGATTGGTTGGTCCAGGAGCAAAATCACGTTGTGCCAAAGTGCAGTTTTCTCCTCCAACTGCACAAGAAAGGTTGTGGCCAACATTTACATCTGAGGATACATTCGGACATTTTACATTCACACACCGGTTCACTTGTTCATGTGTGTGAGGGGCAGACTGTGAGCCGTCAGCTGTTTTTTTTCAGCAGTATAAAAGCGGACAGTTCTTTGCACACAGTTACATTTTAATGTTGTGTATTATGTGTGCAGGGGGGGAAGACGGCGCTTTGTGCAGCGCACGCCGTAAGCTGTTCCAGGCATGGTTATCTGTACAGAAGGAGACAAGTGTTTTGTGAATGAAGACTGAAGCAACGTGACACAATGAGATGTTTTGTAATTGCACGTTCAGAGGGACTGGCAGAGATTTTCTGTACACACTGTCAGCTGTTTGCAGCGTCCTATCAGCATGAAAGGAGAGACAGCCTTTTGAAAAGACGCTGAATCACTCTCTGTGAAGAGCCTGCGCCACTGTTATGACCACCATTAAAACTCAGTGTAGTCACCCATCAGAAACATCTGCATCAGAGAGGCAGCAGGGGCCGGCTCTGTGTGTGTGCGTGTGTGTGTGTGTGTGTGTGTGTGTGTGTGTGTGTGTGTGTGTGTGTGTGCTGGGGGGGATGAAGAGGGGAGTCTTGTCAGTGATGTCCCACACAAAGAAGATAAAACTACTAATGGCTTGGGTTTCCTCTAATGGAATGCTGAGCTCTGTTTGTGTGTGTGTGTGTGTGTGTGTGTGTGTGTGTGTGTGTGTGTGTGTGTGTGTGTGTGCGCGCGCATCAACAAAGCTGCATTCAAAACATCTCTTATTCATGGCTGCATTACGGCATTCAGACCTGGTCTTTCTCTCTCTTTCTATTTACGGCTCCTCTCTGCCTGTACATGTGGGCATCTATTCACATGCACCTACTGTTTCCAGGCTGCAGCGCTGCGCCGATAGGCTCCGTGTGTGGTGATTCTTCAGCGTCCAACAGCGTTTCTGTCTTCCCTGCACTTCATCCCACATACATCACATCATACCACGCTGTGGTGGAACTGAACACAGGTTGATTTTTCTGTATATGCACAGGGATTCTGTCCGACAGGCCAAGGTCATAGATCGTCTCGTACGACACCTACCTTTACTTTCCTTGAGCGTTAAGTGAACAAACAGTGCACTGCATAAATACACATACAATAAACATGCAGTATAAATATTAATAAAGGTGCAAAGCTACTTTACATGGTGATTACTGACATCTCACAATAGGTGCTACCTAGTTATTGTAGGAAAGGTCTGAGGCCCTGATCACACAGAAAGCACTTCAGCAGCTGGAGGTGGCTTTTTGTAATATTCTTTAGGGAATGAAGCTTTCTGCTCGCTGTTTTTTGCGATGAGATGCGCCTCATGTTACTGCGCTCTAGGCGCTCTGGCATTTTAAACGCGCTCCGAACTTCTCGACTCAGAGCAGAAAAGCGCCCCACATCATCTCTGCTTTTTCCCCATTGTCCAATGGGATGATCTGAGAGGCGGGCCCTCTGTGGTGGTCACGACAACAGGTTTACAGTTGGTAAACAATGGAGGAGAAACTGGTGGTAGTGGCTGCTGGATACCCAGAGCTATGCGACTTTCCAAACCACAGTTAGCACCATGTCAATAGAAAACAGCAGATAAGTGCAGTACTTGAAACGTCCATGGTGGAGGAGAAGCTCCTGGACCAACTGGTGGTACTCCCCATGATCCAGCCTCTTCTTTAGGGTCTCATGTACCCACACAGATCTCTGTTTATCTGCTGACAGCCTCTCACCCTCAACCAGAGCTACAGACAGCACCCTCTGCCTCATCATGGCAGCAGCTACACACTGATTACTGTGAAAGGAATAAATAAATGGTAGCTTGATCACACGGGAAGGTTGGAATAAGGAGGTGAGCCCATGGTTGCCTGGCAACAGTAAAACAACGCGGCAAGCTTTTTTTTTTCACTTGTGGCATTGAGTTTTTTGCATTGCAACCTGCAAAATCAATCAATGAATGTTTTTATAGTCCTATAGAATGTGGGATAGTGGCACACTTCAGCCTCTTGTGGCTGAAATGATTACTACAGCAATAAATGCCTAAAAGATTATCCTAAAAAAAAAAAAGAAAAGAAAAGTATACCCCTGCATCAAATCGATGCCACAGCCTGACGTGCACCTCCCCAGACAGGTAACTCCACATCACAGCGACACTAGTCTCTATATACAGACTCGGAGATCTTGCCTCTGGAAGAAGAGCAGAAGAGCCCTGGTTTCCAGTTGTAGGCTGTTTGTAGTCCGCGTGATTTTGACCAATCACGTTTGAAACCATTTTCCTCAGTGGAAACAAAGCTTTGATTTACTTTAATTTCACAGATAAGAAACAATAAATTGTGAAGACAATAAAGCCTCCACTAAAATAGCATTTTAAGTCTTGTGTGTGATTTATCCTGGCTTCATATGAGCAGAGGAAATCTCTGCTAGCTGCTAGGCTAATTTATGCAATGTAAAATGCAATAGGCTTGTGCTAATAACGTTAGCATGTTATATTTGTTTGGAAAACGTGTTTAGTATAAGACAGTTGTTTTGTCAGTGAACCTTATGAGCTGTAATGGAGCTGAATTTTGTAACGTTACCTTTGTTAAATGTTGTTGTTGTGTAACTGCAGAGTGACACAGACACACCACCACAAGAATAAATGCTCACAACGGTTTAGGCCACATGTGTAGGCTCTGCATAGAACTGACAGTCTTCTGACTTGTTAAAAGTACAGGTATATCTAATAACACTCACAGAGACTCTTTCTTCTTGTCCCAGTAAGGCTTAAGCCACAACAGTGACCCTGAAACTGAGGCAGCTAAATGGAATTCAGCCATCATTATTTTCATTAATTACACCTGTGCTTTCCCGTCTGTGACATTTTGAAATGTGCTACTGGTACATCAGCTATTTATTGTGTGGATGAAACTGTTTAGTTTGTGTCACTCTCACATCGTCTCATGTCTCAGCCAGTTTTAATGAGGAGTCCCTGTAAAGAGGGTGTTTGGGTCAAAGCTCTGGGTACATGTAGATACACAGCGCCCTCTTGTGGTAAAAGTGAGGCAGCATAAAATGATGTAAAAACACTATAATTAGTAGAGTGTATACACTTTCACCACATATCTGGCTCAATCTGACGGATAAAAGAATACAATTATTAGTCCACCCTCCACTGAACCCTCTGAGCCGTGTGACCCAGCATCTGTGGAGGTGATTTGAAACCTGACACACACACATCAGTCTTCCTCACACCAGCTCCTCTGTTCTCACACAGACACACACTCACACACTTTTCTCGTCATGTGCTGATGTGTGGATATGTTGTTGTATTTATTCTTTGTGTCTGAGCTGTTTGTTAAAAGCACTTCAGAAATAAATGTGTCTTAACTGGACTCACTGCCTCGTCAGTGTGGGGAATAAATTAGAGCCCAAAACTGAATGACTTAATTTGCTGAGTGCAGTATGTGCATGAATTCATCTAGACGGTGTTTGTTTAGAAATGTTGACAAATAATAACAGGATACAATATTCTGCTAATTGATATTGATATTTGATGTTTATGCTGAACATGTAAAAAAAGGACATGAACACACAAACCAGCAGACCGAGCCCAAGCCGCTGTGGCAACAGCCTTGTACATGGGGTGCCTGCTCTATCCAGTAGGCCACCGACGCCCTGGCTTCTGTTCTATCATGACTATTTCTGTCTTCATGCTGTCTTTGTCTGGTGAATTGTCCGGTGAATTTAAAAAAAAAATCCTTTTATTGGTTTTAAATCATCTTTCCAAAGGACTGCAGTTGAAAATTAGCCGGCTTGCTAACACTGGCACATTCACGAAAATGTTGATTAATGTGAGTTTTTCTTATAAATCTTGATTTTAAAAAAAAAAAAAAAAATCTATATATAAATAAAAAAATAAAAAATAAAATAAAATATATATATATATATATATATATATATATATATACATACACACATATATATATATATATGTATATATATATATAACAAAAAAATAAATGTAAATATTAGGCTTCACATGTCTTCATCGACTTTATCTTTTTATATTTTAATCATGAATACATAAAATATGACTATATGTAATTATTTCAATATATACATATGTGTACGCCACATACCCGTAAATGATTATCCACTTATTTACATATTAATACATTGTTAATAACAGAAAAATACAATCAAACCCCTTCTTCAACCCTGCACCTCCTGAATATCATGTCTTCATAACTCATTTTAAACTGGTGTATGTTTAGACACATTATCGTTGCTATGACTACTGCACAAAGGAGAAAAAGATGCAAATATCAAAGTGAAATATGTCCACAAAATTTGAACATCTGAATCGCCTTAAATCTATTGACCTGTCAGTGGTTCCTACAATGACTTTACATCAAAAATATCATAGTTATTACATATGATCACATAATTTTACTTTTTGAGTTTGGCATTACTGTTATAGGGGACCTTTCTAAAGTTGTAAAGTTCAGTTATTATGTTTGGTGTTGTTGTACTCACAGGATGTAACACAGACAGATACATCAATTACCAAATAGACAAAACTACAAAAAGAGTATTTCATTTTTTTCCCACTGTATGGACAGTGGTGTGCAACAGTTTGGGCACCCCTGGTCAAAATTTATTTTAATGTGAATAGTTATCATGTTATCATCACATTTGTCATGTCAGTAAGAAATGGCAGATGGATGGATGGATGGATGGATGGATAGTTTTTTCTCTTTTTTTTCTCCATTGATGTTTTTTAAATTTTAGTATTACTTGTTTTGGAATTTGTCCTGATTTCTTTAGATGTTTTAAAGATATTTTTCTGTTTTCAAATCAGTGATGAGCTCATACAGCTGACTTTAATTTCAGTGTTAGATTTAGTTTAGTTTTATTTGATTGCATAAAACACGAGGGTACATATTACACATGCACGCTGGCTGACACAATCGAGGATAAAAACACAATAAAGTCCAGGACTTATTTCCATTGTGGTCCTCATACATACAAGGTGGCAACCCACATGTGCGGCGGTTAAAGCTCCATCAATAAAACCTTACAAAAACACAAATATGATCACAATAAAAAAAAGAAGGGAACAATCATATTTGAGCCAGATACGCCTTCAAGAGCTGAGGCAGTTTTCACATAGGAACCTTTTCCAAAAGCCAAAAAAATTTGACCGTCTCAAACCAAGAGGTACTGGCGAAATCAAAATGACTTAAAATTCAAGAGTTAGCTAAAACTAACGTTGACTCCCTGTCGAGCAATCTGGAGGTTCTTGCTAAAAATTTAGTGAGTGAGGCCAGAGACCTTGCCAAGAACTGCTTTAAAGAATACAGCCGAGGTGCTTGACAGATGAGGTAGCAGATACCCTCTCAACATTTAGTGTGACCTTGAGATCCGAGGACTTACTCAACCTGTGTTTGGAGCCAAAACGAATAGCCTCGCTCTTAGTGCAAAGCCAACGTATTATCAATGAGCCATGATGAGGTCCTTTTATTAATACAAACCTTTGGGGTCTGTGTCTTGCTTGTTATTTTATTGTATGCACAAAAAACAGCCTAGAATAAAGTAAAACAAACCAAAATAAAATTAAAAAGTAAAGTGAAATAAAGAATGCATATCCTGAAAAGGTGGCAACACAGACAACAAAACTGTTAGAATATAAATGAAATACATTATGATGATTATTGTTGTTATTATTACATCTTATGTGTTGATATATCAGAATCAGAAATATGTTGTTGCTCCCGGGGGGGGGGGGGGGGGGGGGGGTCGGGATGTGTTACCGTTGCTCTAAAGCAAACAGAATTATAGCTGCTGCGCAGCGATGGGTCGGGTCCGGGCATTTTTAGGCAATTCTGAGCAACAAGCAGAAGAATTTGAAGACATTTAGGAATTTAGCAACACAAACTGCCTTTTGCATCAGCTAAGGCTTGAACTCACAACCTCTGAGACTAAGGATCAATTTCTATCTCACTGAGCTAATTAGTCAGTGACAATTCATGTGTAGCTTCACAAACTGACTAAGCCAGACGTGCAGGTTTAGCAGCTGTCCATGCATGGAAAAGCAGATTTCAAACTACTGTAAAAAATTCAGTTATCGAAACAAAAATCTGAAAATACACATATTGCATCTAGACAGCATGGAGATGTTGGTAATTTGTTTTAGCTCCATAAGTGAAAAACTGATGTATAAAATCGCCATTTTTACATTGACTCCAATTGTTCAAATTAGAGCAAAATTCAAAAATCCAGTTTTTGAGATAAAATCCTGAAATTTGCCACACATCATCTACCATGACTCTAGAATTTTTTTTTCATGAACATTGAAGATTTATTTAGCAAGAATTTGCATGTATATCTTTACAGTACCATTTACAGTCAAACATTTTGATGCACTGTAGGCTCAATTTTTGATAAATCAAAAATCTGAGAAACATAGTTTCTGTAGGACAGTCTGAAGATGCTCTGTAGCAAGTTTGGTGTCAATTTAGCAAAAATTGTGGGAGGAGATAGGTTTAAGAAGAAGTTTTTGAAAAAAAAAAAACAGTGATGAACTTCATAATTTTTAATAGGTTTAAAAGTTTCTTCAGTATTGGGGCTACAGTTTGATGAAAGTTGTGAAGTTGTAGCACGTGTGGTTGATTTGTTATGAATTTTCAACTTGCTGTAGCGCCACCATCAGGACTATTGGCTTGAGTTTACAGCTGAGGATATCTGGCATGAGACTGGACCTTTGTGCAAAGTTTGGTGAGTTTTCACCCATGGGAAGTATGATTTCCTCAGCAGAAGAAGAATACCTATGATTACAGTAGTGTCCTGGCAGCTCATGATGAATAAGAAATAAAAAATAAATAATTTTTGCCACAACGTCTATATAGAGAGAGAATAAGAAGAAATGTGTACAAATATATGCATCAGATTTCAAGGTGTTTTAAATATAGCTGTATAGGTGGGTTAATAACTAAGAGAATTATTAATACATGTGTTAATCACCTTCCTGTAGTTAATCACAGCATCTTCATCATGTCACAGCATCTTCATCAATGCTGCTGATGCTGCTCTCCACATCACACCACCGTGCACGTGCATCCACCAGAAAACGTGATGGTGGCTGTCGCATGATGGCTCGGTGTCTGCGGGAACCAATGACGGCGCAGAACCGGAGCCAGTGTGGATGAATTTGGGAACAGCGCGCTTTGCAGTTGGTTTGCGGAATTTACTGACAGCACCGAGTCCAATGGCACGTCCGCGCAGTGCATTGTGGGAGGCGTAGTCACATAGCAGCGAATACAGCGTAGTCATCAGAGGGCCGGTTGTACGCTCTCTACTACGTTTCCCAGAACACACCGCGGCGCTGGCGCTGTGTGTATGCGAGGCAGAGAGAGAGAGAGAGAGAGAGAGAGAGAGAGGAAGATTTAGGAATTCGTCTGCAGACTTGGAGCTGCGTTACAGAAAAATGGTGAGTCCACAAACTAAAACCAAAATATGTTGTTAAATAATTCGCATTCTCGCTAAAAAATGACGCAGATTTCCCGCTTCCGGTTAGCAGAGTTTGTCGCAGGCGGTTAGCGGCAGTGATTGCTAACAGAAAATGTAACATTAGCTAAGTTAAGCTAGCAGAGGAGCCACTTTAGCTAGCTAATTATCGCAGTTTTAAACGGTTGGTGAAAAGATGACGGGCGATGATTGAGTGCTCCGCTGGCTGTCGTTCACAGCTGCTGCCTCGCGTTAAACTGTTACTCTCGTATATTCGGTGTTTTAGCATTTAGCTAGTTAGCTGCCAGTGTTGAACTTTTGGTGCGTCTGTGTTCCGCCCCCCTGCTCCGTGTCGAGGCTGCTGTTTACGGGAAGCTGCTGGCTGCTGAAAAGAGACAGTGACGCTGGTTGGAGCGGATTAGAGGTCCTGGATGGGCTCACTGGCAGATTTCTGTAAGCTATTAGCATGTGAGCTGACAGTCCGCATACCTTTCTGTTCACATCAGGATCTAGTTGTCCGGGTCACTGCTTTTTGGCTGTCACTTCTCCCTCTTCCCTTTGTCTCCATGTTGCTCCCTCCCTCTCTGCCTCTCAGCCTGTGTGTGTCTGACGGGTTGCAGATGCTGGTCACTTTCTACACTTCTCCCTCATTAAGTTGTTGATTAGACTCTGGGTCAGTGCTGCCTTCAGGCACACAGCTGTTATGTGTTTTCTCTGCTGCCTCAGGGACTAAAATCATCAGTGCATACATACATCTGTACAAACTTAGGATTTAAAGGGTAACTTAAAGTGATAGTTCACCCACAAATGACACTTGACTCAATATCTACTCACCCCTGTGCTGATGTGGGGAACGGTGAAGATCTGTTCACAAAACACTCCAGGTGTTTAAGTGGAAAACAGCGTTGCAGCCAAACCCTGTTCAGTTGTAGTGAACGATGGTGTAATCCAGTTGTCTGTGAACTGTGACATTTAAATTTGACCCGAAAAGATGCCTTTTACATTATGTTTTTACCCTAGATGTCAACTGTAGCCTCTCACACTGCAGCCATTTTGAATTTCCCCTGTGGGGGATCAACAGATTATATCTTCTCTGATCTTATCTGCATATTCACGAAAAAGGATCTTAATCTTTAAAAAAATGTCCGCCTCTGCAGAGATGCTTTCCAAAATGTTGTCACACACTTAGTATAACAATCTGAGCCTGTCAGGGGCAAAAACAAACACTTCTAGTGGACGAACATGCCCCCAGTGGTTACAGTGCAGCCTGTTTCGCCGCTGACAGCTGCAGCGCTCTCCTCAATACTTGACAATTCACTCAGCATCCGTCAAGTCCAAGTCAAGTACAACCTGCAATATTTTGGTTTCAGGTGACAACCAACTTCCAGGTTCAAATTTGCTTTTTGTTGAAATGCTTTTAACAGTTCAAAATTAGTTGCAGGAACAGGAACAGAACTGGTTCCACGTTGGTAAAAAAATGAGCTGTCAGTGGTAGGTATGCGCAATAATATTGGCTCATCATCAGTTGAGGCTGATACTGGCTTTGAAATGAACTTCAGGAATCGACCAACATGTTTTTTTTTCCCAATTTTGCACAATGAATGAATATTACAAAAACTGATAAGTGTTGTATTTCATGTCTCCATCTGCTGGTGTGCCGTCATGATAAGAGTATGCATGCTTAATATGATGTAAATTCCACTACAGAACAGACTTGATGATCTCTGGGAGACTAAAGTGGATATATCTATCGGTTATCTGCCAAATTAGTTTTATATATTGGCATATCTGCAAAAACAAATACACTTTCATTAAATGTAAATTCACGGTGTGCAATTTACCATTAACGCTTTATCGCAGCCTGTTATGCTGCTGGCTGCTACGATCTCGCTCAATACTGGATCATCTTCAAAAAACGTTCTTCGTTTCGGTCACTTGGACACAAAAACCTGAAAAACCTGGGAAAGTACTGAAATTATCCTGCAAGTAGAAACCCAGTCATGTCTGCAGAGTTGAACTTCCTCTATTGAGTTTTTTTCTGCTGAATTTGTGTATTGAGTTCTGCTTGTATTAGTAAATATGTAAATATGTCTCCTGCATTTCTGTTTCTTCTTTAACAACTGCAGGAGACTGTCAAGTTGAACAAACCTATCTCAGAACACAGATATGATATCAACATGAAAATATCCATTGACAAAATACTTGTGAAATATCTGGAACAGACAGAACTTACTCTCATCACAACATCAGTATTTGATGGATATATTGCCCAGTTCTAATAAACATATTAGTTTCTGCCTGTTAAATTAATAACTGACGGAATTTTGAACTTCCTGTATTCAGCCACTGCAGATTAAATACGTGCTTTGAGTCTAATTTTACGGTCTATGAAACAATCCAGTTGAACAATCGTTGTCATAAAACAGTCGTCTTGGCTGTTGTTGTTTGCAGACTGAAGTGGACTCGTTGTGTTTGTTTGTGTTGTTGTGCTTAAGGCAGTAAAACAGGTCAAACATCGACTCCACTGTACAAGTTCCACGATGCACTTATATCTAACTGCACTGCCCCTCATCTTAAGCAGCTTTAACAGGGTTCCTGCAGATCCTTAAAAAGCCTTAAAATACATTGAATTAACTAATCTAAAAATAAGGCCTTAACTTGTATCATTAATTTTCTTGAATAATTCGACGAATGCCTCTCACATGAATGTCACCAGATCAGTAGAGCGGAACCAGCAACACATGTTTTGTTTCCTGCCGGGCTGCTCAGAGCAGAAGATTCACTGTTTGCAAGCTACCTGTCACTGTAGCCTGTACTAGTGGTTCTCATCCAAGGTGGTCCCCAGAAAACCAGGGAATTGTATTTACATTAATTAATTGACTATAGAAGTGAGCCCAATGTGAGTAAGAGTCATATAAGGATTATTTGGATCATAGGGCTGACCCAGATACTTCAAAGCTTTGGTCGTTTTCATTGTAATCAATGTCTAGAACTGTTTTTCTATACCATTACCCCAAAAATCACAAATAGTCCGCAAATGAAGAATTAGTAATAATTATGTGTCAACATTAATCATCAGTTATTGTCAGACAATTTATAGGCCTAGTGACGTGATTATGACAGTTTGACCACATGTTACAGATTCGCTAGCAAGATGTCGAAAAAAGTCAAGAGTCTAAAATAGTTTTAAAATTTATAAAGATGACTCCCAAAAAGCAGAGTGCGAAAACTTGCATCCCGCAAATTTCCAACCATGTTGACAGACCACCTGTAAATCGTAAGTAACAGCTCAGCCATCTTGCAAACTATTCTTTTCTAGCTATTATGGCTGATGTTACTGCGACCTGCCTGCTAACAAACTGGCTAATTGTCATATTTGTTTTAGTGCATGAAAAATATCCTCTTGTCTCTCCTTAGCCCCACCTTACTTGTGAAGCTTGAGGCTAAATCCAAATGTCCACTCTCTGGACCTGCAGACTGAGCCCTCGCAGACTTCAGTTGTGAAGATGTGGCTGAATATTATTTCTGGTCGACACCATTCAAGTAGCATTTTAATAGGCCTAACTATCAATAACTATTTTACACATTCATTGGGGTTTTTTTTTCAGCAATTGAAAAAAACACTACGTCAGGTTATTAATCAGTGTATTCTGCTGAAGTCTGCACCCCACTTGGATTCTCTGGAAGTCTGCAGAACGTCCACTTCAGGTCCCTTGTGGACTGGATGAATTGTGGATTTGGACAGTCTTCAGCACTCCCAGACTTCCCAGGAATGCGCCTGCAAAGTCTGTGAGTCTGCAGGGGCGATGAAGTCCAAACATTTGGATTCAGCCATAGTTAATTGCAGATATTTCTCACTGTAGCTTCGATGTCCTAAACTGGTCATCAGGACAGTCCTACTTTCTCCATGATTATCTCGTCATCTGTAGTTGACAATGAGAGAATTAATGTCTCAAGCATATCTTATAACCAAACCCTTTTCACATGGAGGTCCCTGAAGGGGTCAAACGGGGGTCCATGACCTAATAGGTATCAATTTAAGGGTTCTTGACATTAAAAAGGTTGGGATTCATGACACCAGACGACATGGGAGTGCAGATTCAAATAAAAAGGACTATTTCACCAAGATTTTTGCTGAAACTGCTACAAGGCAGTGCACATGAGGCTTGTTGTGTTTCATTCAAAAAGTTTTCAAACTCAACACGATTAAGGCAATGGAATCAAATGTGCGGAGTGAGAAATACAAAAATTGCCCCAAAAACTTGCCAACAAATGGCAGGTATTTCCCACTTCTGTTCAATTGGGCAAAACGGTCTTTAACTCTGAGTAACCAATGTCGGAGTCTTAAAGTCTTAAATCCAACATGCCTTAAGCTGCAGGAACCTTGTTTAAGCGTTGCTTGAGCCACTGGCAGTCACCAACATTTCTCAGGCCAAGTGTGGGTGTGTGTTTTTCCTCCGTCTCTTTTAAAACATAAAGCCAACTTATGGCGAGCATTATGTATCTCCTGCCTCCAGCCAGGCTCCTGCTGCTCAGACATCATCAGGCTTAGTATTATTTTGTATCACAATATACCACACTCCTCCTCACTGATGTCCCCTGTTTCTCTTCACCTCTCTGCACCCCTCCTTGTCCTCTGTCCTCTCTCCAGGCCTAGCAGTCCAGCTAACTGCTAACTGTGCATTAGAGTGTACTCTTGGTTATGAGCAGTGGTGAGACGCATCACAATAACCGATACTCCGGAGCAGCAGCAGCAGCCCTTCAGCAGACTCCAGCAACAGGGTGAGAGACAAGTGTGAAATGAAAAGAGATTTAATTAAATTCCCAGATTATACTCATGTGATGTATTTCTGCTGTAATCACCCTTTCATTTTAAATAAGTCTCTTTGTTAATTTATCTCTCCATTCGACCCTTGTCTCTTCACAGCAGAGCAGGATGGAGGCTTCATTTGGCCCGACCTTCTCCGCTGTAGCTGCTGGAGCTAAAGGTGATACACAAGAAATATTACCTTCTATAAATGCTCTCTTCTTTATCAGCACTACTGCTTCTGTCTTTGCTTGATAAGTCACTGAAGTTTTTCAAGACTCTGGCCTTGTGTTGAGAGAATTTTGCCTTCATGTTTTCAGCAGAAGCATCCAGCACCTACAAGCAGCACAGGAGAACTCCCTCCTCCTCCAGCACTCTGACCTACTCTCCCCGGGATGATGACGATGGAATGGTACTCTCTCACACACACATTACATTTTATGTTTGTGTTCACCCTGACTAATGGGTTCAAAGGCTCAAAGACATCAACATTTAGAAAAAAGCTTACTGAAGTTGATTGTTTTTAAAATCCGCGGTTTAAAAGTTAAAAAAATTTTAATTAGGGCTGCCCCCTGATAGTCGGCCAAACTTTAGTCGACCAGAAAGGTCATTAGTCGGCAAGATTTCATTGGTCGCTTAGTCGCAGGGGGCGGGGGAAATGGGAAACTTAATCACGAGCTGTCTTGTCAAAATAAATCCAAACCTATATGACTGCACCATGTGTGACTTTAATTTGAAAGGACAGACACAGGAAGGAAACCATCAAAATACATCATTTAATCATTACATTCATATCAGAAACATGCAGGAGACTAGTCCACTGATGAGGACTGTTGGTCGACTAGGAAAACTCTTTGTCAGGAGCAGCCTTGCATGTCATTTAATCACTTATGTCTCTATGTCTTATAGTCTCTGATCTCTTCTGTCCCCAGCCTCCTATTGGGACTCCTCGGAGGTCAGATTCAGCCATCTCAGTCCGATCTCTCCATTCCGAGTCCAACATGTCTCTGCGCTCCACGTTCTCTCTGCATGAAGAAGAGGAGGACACGGTACGACACCCAGCACCAACACACACCACGTCAGCAAACTAACATACGCTCACAAACACTTAAAGGTCCAGTGTGCAAGATTTAAGGGAAAATATTGGCAGAAATGGAGTTGAATATAATAAGTATGTTTTCTTTACTGTGTACTAACCTGGAAATAAGAATCGTTTGGTTTTGTTTACCTTAGAATGAGACGTTTATATCTACATAACTATGAGATGTTTCCGCTGGTTACAATCCGCAGTCCTCACTGCTAGACTCCCGAAACCTTACGCACTGTTCCTTTAAACTTGTAAAAATATGGATAGTTTTGAAACTGAAACCACAAACTGTGTGTGCAGGAGCCCCAGGTGTTTGCTGAACAGCCATCAGTAAAACTGTGCTGCCAGCTGTGTTGTAATGTCTTCAAGGACCCCGTCATCACCACGTGTGGGGTGAGTTTACTTCTGTCCTCTCCAGCCTTTCCTCCATCTGTCCCTCTTCCTCTTTGTCTTTGCCTGCTATCTGATATTTTTTTTTGTCTTTTTTTGTAAAGTAATTTTTTAAATAAAATGTCAACCAGGGGTGGTGGGGCTTAATGAATGGTCCGCTGTGTTAAAATGCTGAAGAAGGAGAATAAACATTTTACCGTGCCTGTTTTGTCTCCTTCCTCAGCACACCTTCTGCAGACGATGTGCCTTGACTTCAGGTGAGACTCATAATGTGTCCCTTTAAACCTCTTCCACTCTGCTGGGATGCCGGCAGCCATTATTGTTTTTCTGAGGCTGTTATGGGCTGAGTTTTAAAGCTAGTGAAGATATCATCTGAAACTAGACAACCTAAAGAATCCATTTATACCAGCCATGTTGGGAAGGGGGTTAAATAATTCTCCAATGTTTGGAGGGAAAAACTGGCAAGGGCATTTTCACAGGGGTCCCTTGACCTCTCACCTCAAGAGATCTGAATGAGAATCAGTTCTGTGTGTAGTCTCCCCTTTAAAAACACACTTTATGCTAGTCCCTGCAGTTTTGGGAAAATATAAATGTTATATTCGCCTATTGTATTTGAATGTTTCTGCAAATTGGGGTCCCTAAAGAGTCTTGGAGTTACATGAATTGGGTCTGACTGGAAAGCTGAGACTCTTATAGATTCAAAAAGCCCATTTTATTCATGTGTGATGATGTAAGTCCCCATTGCAGCCATTTCATTGTTGTGAGACCCTTTTTTTGAAACAGACATCACTGTATAAAGTGACGATTGTAACCTTTTGGATTGTCGCAGTGTCGTGAAACTTTACAGCCACAAAGTAGAGACCTCAGGCATTTAAAGGATGGTTGGCTTTCGTGGGTATATTGACAATAAGGGGGTTGCTGAGCCATTTCCAGAACAGAAGTGCTCGCCATCCAGTTGCTGAAAAATGCAGTTCTTACAAAAATCTCCAAAAGTTTTTGATTCGAAATCACAGCATTGATTTTTATGATGGTGTTCCTTGAGATTTTTGACAATTTTCATCAGTTCTTTAGTGGTAAAAAAGGCTTAAATTTAGCACTAAATCTGTGAAACAAATGGTATCGACCCATCACATCGTATACTTCCATCATAATGTTCTACGCCCCTTTACACTCTGAACTTTTAAAGTTTGAATAGGCATTGAACCAAAACATGTTTGTCACAGATTTATGACCAAAAAACAATGCATGGTGCTGAACTGCATCTCAAATTAATCCCCAGTATTCCAGCTTTCAGATGATGTAAACCACTTCTACAGTATGTGGCATATACTGCTGACCTGCTACCTCACCCTTAAGATCCCCTGCTCCCCTTAAAAAAGACAAAAATTGTGTTATGGTAGGAAGGGGTGGAGCTGAAGAGGTATAACGTGCCAGTGTGGCTGTAGTTAAAAGCAGAGTTAATTATGACCTCACATTGATGTTTGTTCTCCTCACAGACAAGTGCCCAGTGGATGCGGCTAAGCTAACGGTTGTGGTGAACAACATTGCGGTGGCGGAGCAGATCGGTGAGCTCTTTATTCACTGTAAATACGGCTGCAGGGCCACAGCCAGCGCTGCAGGAGGAGCTGCAGGTGGGGCTGCGGCCCCCACCGCCACAGTGGCCGGGAAACCTGGAGCGTACGAGGTCGACCCACTGGGCTGCCCGTTCACCATCAAACTGTCCACACGCAAGTAAGGAGTGCAGAACTGGACGGAGACGGTGTTTTATTTCCGCTGCTTCCCTGTGAATGATTCATCACACTGACAGACTCTGTTTCTCGTCCCTGCAGAGAACATGAGGCCAGCTGTGACTACAGGCCTGTCCGATGCCCCAACAACCCCTCCTGCCCCCCGCTGCTCACCATGAACCTGGAGGCTCACCTCAAAGAATGTGAGCACATCAAGTGTCCACACTCCAAATATGGGTGAGTCCCAAAAATCACACTTATTGTAATACATCTCCATTTCTTATCCAGTACACAAGATATAAAAAGAGTCCTCTGTGCACCATCTGTCACTCAGTTTCAGTCACTCTTTATATTTGGTTGATGTTTTGTTTCATCCGTTAATGAAGAGCTTTCACACTCCCCTCCTCTTCTCCCTGACAGCTGTACGTTCATCGGTAACCAGGACACGTATGAAACACACCTGGAGGTGTGTAAGTTTGAGGGTCTGAAGGAGTTTCTGCAGCAGACTGATGACAGGTGAGCCAACACATTCATACTGTATTACTCACAAGTAGAGCTGTTGACTGTAGCAGACACTCAATACTTGATAAAACCTTGTCTGAGGAGCCAAAGCCTGATTTATGGTCGGGCGCCAACACTTTTCACTTCCAGTGTTGCTCAACAGTAATGACGTGTTTTCAAAAGATAAAAGTGTTGCATGATGCTTTCCTTTCATCTTGCACATCTGGAGAATTTTGATGTGTTGCAACCATCAAATTTTGTTGTGTATTGTGATTGGTAGTGTTACTATTGTTGCCATGGAGATAGTAGTTTTCAACCCACATCGACCCAAATCTGCACGTCAATCAATAAATATGTGGTAATGAGTTAAAAGACTCATATACAGCAGGATATTTGTGTGATTTTTAAGAACTAACCGTGAAGATTACACTTCACTCAGTGCAACAAAAACAGACTCAAACCGTAAAAGATCCAGTAACCATGGAGGCGACTTAAATGCTTTCACTGAAGCATGAATTGAAAAGGATGTGTCGAGTAACCTACAGTAATCAGGCTTTTGTGTTTCTGTGTGTTTACCAAGTGTTCAGCATACTTAAATTATTTTTTAAACAAAATAAAACTCCCTAAATATAATGAAGACAACATTATCTCTGTTTTAAGTCTCTGATCTTTGACCCTGTGCAGGTTCCATGAGATGCAGCTGACTCTGGCCCAGAAGGACCAAGACATCGCTTTCCTGCGCTCGATGTTGGGCAAACTGTCTGAGAAGTTAGATCAGCTAGAGAAGAACCTGGAGCTCAAATTTGGTGAGACACTGTCCAAACTAGAAGCCTGTTGCAACGAGGAATGGGTGAAAATGCCCCAAACAAGAATTAACAGACTTCTACAAAAAGAGTTTAGAAGCTGTGATACCTGCCAACGGGGGCGCTACTAAGAACTGACCATGCAGGGCATCCGAACTTTCGCTTCTGGCCCTTTTTTGTTATTTTAAACTGTAAAAGATTGAATTAAAAAGTAATCTTGCTTGAAATATTGAAGAAACATTTGCATGCAACGATATTCTTTTAAATATGTGTTTTTAACAGCCTGAGTTATAGCTCATTAATTGTTTCTCATGGATGATATTAATGGACACAGTGTTTTAAAGGAAAAATGTTCTTAACATTTCTTGCTGCTTTTTTACCTGCTCGCCCTGTTTGACTCTGGTGACGGCCTTTTGTAGCGTCAATTCCGGGTCCATTTGGAACTGTTCAGATAGGCGTTTGTCCCGCAGACTCACCACAAGCCTGTCCCTCACCATCTCATCATGTAGAGCCCCGTAACCGCAATGCTCCGCCAGGCAGTGCAGCGCTGTAATGAAACTGTCGGCTGTCTCGCCTGTTTCTTGATGCCGCTGATTAAACTTTGCTCTCTCAAAGATCACATTCCTGCGATTCTCTTCTGCTTGCGTCTCCAGTCCAGAAGCAATGCGGAATCTGTCAAAGCGTTTAATCCATTTAGGCCAGTCTTCAGCCTTGAAGGTGAACTTTTCCTGCGGGGAGACTTGAAACTGTGCCATATTGCAGCTTCGTTCAGCTAACTGTGGCTAAGCTAGGTAGCTCCGTAGATGGTCTTCAAGTACTGTGAACTTTCCCGACCTAAAACTAGACACTTTTGCGTGTCGCTATATGCAGACTAAGTCACTAGTACCATCGCTCGGGTCTGACTTTACTTCTGACACCATGTTAAGTTATTTACTGGTATAACCGTAAACCACTCATGAACCACACAGGCTTCAGGTACTTGAGCAACCCTTTAATTGTTCCCCTGAAACACAATACAGCATTTCAACCTGGTTTTAACGTGTGTTTTCAGTTGTTTTTGTGAAGTCATTTGTATACTTGATAACGTAAATTTGCACATCGTTAAAACAACGACAGTATTATCGTTAACGATATATATCGTCCACCCCTAGGCTGCTCTAACCTGTTAACACGGGTGCCGACAATGAAATGCAGGAGGTTCTGCTCTTCTGTCAGCACTTTTGCAGTTGTAAGCGTTTATCGCAGCTTCCAAATACATTCAAAAATAGCCGCCCACAGACGCTTTAACGGGAGATATGAAACGCGCTGTCTTTGGTTAGATTTTACTCACTGTTTGATGATGCAGGTGCTTCGGTTGGTTTAAGACTTGATTGATTTGCGGGATGTGTGGAGAGTTGCAGGATGAACCTATCAACTGATTGTCTTGACTGTCATGTTAAAAAACAAAGACGAAAATCCCTGAACAAACATTCCCCAAATAAATTGGACTTTACAATAAATCGGGTATTAAACGACAAAAAAACAACAACGTGGTGGTTAAAGAATGTAACCCTGTGGCGTCTTCCACACTCCCTACTCACTTCAGCACACCTACCTTTAATTAAAGGTTCCTGAGATGTCAGGTCAGGTGATGCATTAAAGTGACTCAAAAAATAATAGGAAACTAGGTCTTGCTAGAAATTGCTCTAACAGCACTGTTCACACTGTTAGCTCGAAGCTGAGAACCGTGTACAGACAACCTAAATCAGACTCTGTAAAAGGCTCCTTTAACTTAAACATGTCTTAGTCATTTCAGAATAGAGAGGTTAGGAATAACGGGCTCTGACATCAGATCAGATCTGATCACAGAGTTTGAGGATCGTTATCAGGGAAGAGAAAGCTGGGTTTCACTGCCTGTTTCACATCACTCCTGCACTGCACCACACTTACATGATTTCAGACCTTCCAGCTGCTGAAGGATAAATATTGACAGGAAATATTGACTGCAGAAAGTTTCATGACCCTGATGGACCACCCTGCTAAAGCTCAGCGTCCTCACTGTGTTTTTTACTCAATGTTATCGCCCCTGTGTGTGTTTCAGATGTGTTGGATGAGAACCAGAGTAAACTGAGTGAGGACCTGATGGAATTTCGTAGAGATGCGTCCATGCTTAACGTAAGTGTGTGTGTGTGTGTGTGTGTGTACCTTATAGAGAGAAAGAGTGAAGAGTGTGTGAGTGAAGTTTGAGTCAGGTAGGCAGAATAAAAGGATTTGAGTCAGTGTGTTAGAGAAGCTGTAGAACAAATCCCCTGATCTGTTGTCTGTCTCTGCAGGATGAGTTGTCTCACATCAATGCCAGGCTCAACATGGGGATCCTGGGCTGTAAGTATCTGTCCTTCTTTTAAAACCTGTCTTCTCTTTATTATTCCTAATCTCTCTCAGTGGGGGAAGACGTTTGATAAACACTCACTGAGAGCTGGAACAAGTTTTGGATGACTTCATCTTTAAAGCTTTGTGGACTTGAAATCTAGCTCTGACTTTCTTCTCTGGTCGTTCCTTCCTCCTCTCCCTCACCTTCCTCCACCTTCTCCATCTGTCTCTTCCTTCCCCCTCTCCTCATCTACCTCTCTGTACTTTTATAATCCTCCTGTTTCAGCTCCAGTTATTCTCCTCTGTTGTTTAGCTTCCAGTGAGAAATGCATATCCAGTCTTACCCGTGTCTGTGCCTCCTGTGTGTAGCGTACGACCCTCAGCAGATCTTCAAGTGCAAGGGGACATTTGTCGGCCACCAGGGTCCCGTTTGGTGTCTGTGTGTGTACTCCACCGGAGACCTCCTCTTCTCTGGATCCTCAGATAAGACCATCAAGGTAACATAAACACACAGTGAAGTGAAAGTGAAAGACTGACATTTAGACCCATCGTTCCATTTTCATTGTCTTGTTGCTGGTTGTTGAAGTTACAGAGGGCCTTCACACTCATGATGTATTACTCAAACTTCTCCTGTGTGCCCGTAGCAACACACCTACACCAAAGCAACCTCATAGCAGAGCTATTTTTGGCCTCAACACAGCCTTCACCCACCTCCTTATAGATTCTGTTAACGTGCACCCACAACTCTGTTTTGTGTTGGAAATCTGGAATTATAGATTTGTTTCAATGCTGATACAGAAAGTTAGAAGGAGTCATGTCACGATACAGAAATTAAGTGGTCGAAAGCGGTGAGATTCAGTTTCACCATTCTAGATACTCAAGATGATACCGCAGTCCAAAAAAACAAAAACAAAGAAAACCCAACAACAAATCTCATGTACTTGAACATAAATTCCACAACTCAGAGCAGCATGTGTCACTGACACCAGACTCAGAGCGCAGCAGCCTGGTGGAAAATGTCACCATCAGCATATTATTTTACATCAATAAAATCTATTTTATCATTATTTTGAGTCACATTGTTGAAAGAATTCAGTTGTCTGTGTTCAAGCAGGATAATAGGTCTCCATTCATTGCACGTCGGGCTTTCTATTTCCTTGTCGGAGATGTTTTCTTTTTTAATTACATGATAGCTATTCTCCCTTAACTCACCAGTAAAGAATACCTTTGTCCATTTCAAATAATCTGTGGCAATAATAATATCCCTTTTCTCTGATTTACTGTGAAACTTTTTTAGGCAGTTCATGCAACAATCAGACCAGATGACTTCTTTACTCGGCCTAATGGGGCCGGCCTTTATTTGTCAACCAACCAAAAACAACCAATCAATTAAAAACACAAACTGGAACTGGAACATGAAATCTTATATGCCTAACACACATTGCTTCTTGTTCTCTTAGTTTACATATGGCTAAATGGGAAAAAACAACCGTAAACGGACGGCATGATTAGTGTTGCGTTCAAGGTCCCCCCCAAAAACGGGAGAAGCTTTATTCCTTTTATCTCATCTAAGTTCTGTTGTATGTTTGTGCTCCATAGATTTAATTGCAAACTACGACTGTTTAGTAAGTTAAAGATGCGTTGCTGCTAACGACAGTTTGAAGTGGTGATGAGGTCTTAAGGGTTTTTTGAAAAGTCTTTAAAAAAGTCTTAAAAAGGTATTGAAATTAACATCAGGATTGCTGCATATATCCTGGTATCAACAATCACTCAAATGAGTTGTTACATATTGACATATCAGGTATTGACCCTTTGGTACCAAAGAAAACGAGCACATCATGTTTTATAATTTTGGCATCAGCTTTGTACTGATCGGTTCTTGTGACATCTTTAATGAGAAGACACCTTTAGTGGGCGTGAACTAAAAAAAGACCTTAAGATGCAAATGAACACAACAGTTAACTCTTTCTAATCTGTCTCCTGTCTTCCCTCAGGTGTGGGACACCTGCACCACCTACAAGTGTCAGAAAACCCTCGAGGGTCATGACGGCATCGTCCTGGCGCTGTGTATCCAAGGGTAATAAAATGCACTGTAACAACACGCTGTGATTACTAGATACACATCAGCTGGGAATGACCAGCCTTTTCCCCAAAGCATGACTCGTTGGTATTTGTTGTCTCTGTAGAAACCGGCTGTACAGCGGCTCTGCAGATTGCACCATCATCGTAAGTGACACTCACCTTCCTGCTTCCTCTTTTTACCGGCAAACTCATGCAGTGTGAATACTTTCCACATGCTACGGAAGTTGTGTTTTTGACTTCCTGTTTTGTGCCTTGCTGCTGTGCATCTTGTGTAGGTGTGGGACATCCAGACCCTGCAGAAAGTCAATACTATCCGTGCTCATGACAATCCCGTTTGTACGCTGGTCTCCTCCCACAACATGTTGTTCAGCGGCAGCCTCAAGGCCATTAAGGTACAGCCATGTTCATGATGTGTCAGCCAGTGCATGTTTTGTTTCATCATTATCATTGTTTTTTAATCACAAAGTATCTGGCAACATTATGGAAAGGATCCCTACAGAGATAGACTTTTTAGATCCTTTTTGTTTAACCAGAAACAGCCCCAAAATCACTCTTTCCAAACCCACCAGACTCCATTTAAATAAATGGTCATTTTAGCGTGTATAGATTCAGCACAGTCTCACTTCTAACTGGGTGAATTAAGGGTTTCATTAAACCAAACCACAGCTGGAGATTGTTGGAACAGTGAGAAGATGAACCAAGGCAGCTTTTCTGATTTTTATTTTCTGTCAGCTTTGAATAAATTGTATTTCACAGTGATGAAATTAGAGTTTATTTAACTGGAGTCTGGTGAGTTTGATTTCTTGGCTGTTTCTGGTTGAACAAAAAGGATCTTACTCTTTAGCAAACAGGTCTGTCTCTGTAGGGATCATTTCCATAATGTTGTCAGACACAAAGAAGAACAATCTGACCCTGTTAGTGACAAAAATAAACACACAATTGACGGTGCACAAATTCCTTGAGTGTTTGCAGCTTGTGTTGCCGCTGCTGGCTGCAGCGCACTCACTCAATACTGGACCAGTTTCAAAAATAATTGTTCCCATGAGTCTCTGAGTCGTCTTAGAAACAAAAACACGAGGAAATAGAGTCCAGGTTGAGAAAGTTACCATTCAGGTTTTGACTCAGAAGATGAGTGTATAAAAGTGGCTCAGCGAGGAGAAGCAGACAGTCAGGAGCAACGGCTGTAGCCTTGTCTTTGTTACCATGGTTACAAGCGAGGGAGAGAAGGGAATGGGACGATTGTGGTGCTCTGTAAGTGTGTGTGTGTTTATGTGTGTGATGTCAGTCCTTTTACACAGGGACTTTCCTTTCTTACCCAACTCCACTCCTCCTCCTCCTCTTCCTCCTCCTCCTCCTCCCGTCATCCAGCTTCTCTCTATTTCAGCTCAGTGACATCAGGCACTTCACTTTATAACTTATTCACCACAGCTTGGCTCAGTGTTCTCTGAGTGTGTGTGTGTGTGTAAAGTATTTAATAGTGTTGGGGAAGCTACATTGGAGTCATAGCTTTGAAAGCCACCAGTTACGTCATACTGGAAAAAGTTAAACTGCAGCAGAGCTACACTCAGAGGAATCTACTTTGGTCACTGAAGCTACTCAGAGAAACAGATCAAACTATTTAAAAAAAAAAAAAAAAAGACAAAGTACATGTGATATGAAATAGTAACAAAATAAAATGCAAGAAAGTCACGTTCCAAATCCAATGTTGCAGCAATAAGGTCTTAAAAGTCATTAGATAGAAATTTAAATTTGTGAGGCGTCATTACTACAAACATTTTATTTATTTTTGTTTATCCATTGTTAAATGTCTTTTTGTGAAAATGAGTGAAGCCTTTCTGTGTATTTTCACCCATATGTGTGTGTGTGTGTGTGTAGGTGTGGGACATCGTGGGTACGGAGCTGAAGCTGAAGAAGGAGCTGACCGGTCTGAATCACTGGGTCAGAGCACTGGTGGCCTCCCAGAACCACCTGTACAGCGGCTCCTATCAGACCATCAAGGTAGGTGGAGGGGTGGACACATACGCACACAGTTTATTCATACTCTGATCATTACATCAAAGCTTAGCATCCATAACCAGACACAGCGGGCCTGTTTTGGATTTCTTCATTTTTAAAAAGACTTGCAAATACCTCTATACACGGAGAGAAAGAGAGATGGTAGTCGTGATTATAAAAAAAAAAGCAAAAAACGCTCACGTATAAAGAAGATAATATGATAATGACAAAAATGAATGAATGAATTTAAAAAAGTAAGTAAAATAAAGACTTAATTAAAATAAAAAAATAGTAATAAAAAGAAATGTAAATTAATAAATAATTCTATTTAATGAGAAATATATACAAAATATAAATAATAATAAAACTTAACAACAAACAAAATAAATGAATAAAATAGTAATTATTGCATGAATATTTAATATTGAAAATAAATACAATACATAGATTAAAAAAACTAAAGATAAAAGTGTAGTAAAATAGAGACATGGTAATAGTAATAAAAAAAATCCAAGTAAAAATGAATAAAAAGTAAATAGCTAAAAAGTACAATGCAACACAATTCACATAAAGAAATAAACAAAAAAAGATCATATAAATAAAGTAAAAGAAAATTAAAACAGAAAAATTAAGTGAAATAAAGACTTAAATTAAGATAAATAAAAAATATTACAGATTAATATTAATTATTAAGTAATTATGTTAAATAATGAGAAATAAATACAAAATAGAAAGAACAATAAAAGTAAAGTTAAAACAAGCAAAAATAAATAAATAAAATATTAAATATACATTAAACAATATTTAATAATGCAAATAGATACAAAATAAATAAAGGTAAAAATGCAATAAAATGGAGACATGGTGATAGTGATAAAAAAATAAGTTAAAATTAATTAAAAGTAGATTAATAAAAAATAATAATACAGTTCACATTAAAAAATAAACAAAAATAAAAAGGATAATATAAAGTGTTATTTAACAAGAGCAAAAGTGTAAGAAATGGATTAAAGTGTGTTTATTTGCTTTAAATTAAGTATCAAACATTGGCATGTCCGACTGTCTACCTTCTTATTTACAGTAGTAAGTATTAAATGTGTTTAATTTTTCACCGCTGTCACTGTGAACTGTATGTGTTGTGCTACAATGGGAAACTGGACAGGTGTGGCAACAGTAACTGAGGGAGATGGGGCTTAGGGGATGGTCAATTGAGTAAACAGCCTGTCATCTGTTTTTAATGATTGATGGAATTATTGTTTTATCAGACAACATTGCCGTTGATATTGTTATTTGAGTATTTCTCCTGATGAAGTTTTAGTTTTGTCACGAGGTGCAGCAGAATGAAGATTTGGAAGTGCTGTGTTTGGCAGGTGGTGCCACAGATTTATCTGCCAGTGACAGATTTGAGTGGGATTTGGAAGATGGCTGGTGTTAATTTTGGAGTCAGAGCAAAGACAAATGAAAAGCTGGAGGAAGGTAGAAAGAGTTTATACTGGCCTCATTGTTATGTAGAGTCACCTAGAAATAAAGTTCTACAGTTTATTAGTAATACAGTAGTACATAATACATCATGCATCAATGTGTGTGAGCCATTGACTATCTTAGTATTCGAGTATTCTACCAATTAACCCACTGATAAATCGAATCATTGAATAGGAAATAATTTTGCTTTCTTAAAGAGGAATAATAAATATACAGAAGACAATATAACACGTTAACGTTGTCCTGTGTCGGGTCTGTGGACAGGATTCTTTCTGCTGAGATGCTGAAACACTGACGTTTTGTTGTTGTTGTAAACTAGTTTAGTGGTTTAGTTTCACAATAGACAAACTGTACAGAGTTTTTGTTTTGTTGCTTGGAATGATCCTAAACTTTGGACACTTTGTCATTTTCTCTGACCCGTCCCTTCTCTTTGCTTCTCACGATTTTCTCTCTCTTCCATTGTTTTGCAATTGTGCTGTAAATCACCTAGGGGTGGGCGATACAGCCCAAAAATAACATCACAATGTTACAGGGTATTTTTGCGATAACGATATTCTTGATGATGTGATAAATTAGTGATTTTTTTTTAATTTTTTAATTGAAGAAAACAGAATTGCAACAGAATAAGTGGTCTAGTTTTACAGAGTAGTTTTATGCTACACTACTGAAGCTGCTCCTCTTTTTGGAACCACCAAGGAGTCCCTAATAATTTTGCTCTCAGCCGTGCTTGTTGTTGAGTCCAAGACAGAGGTTATCCTGTTTGGAGGCCACATGTCCCCACACAGCTCCGCAGATTTCCTGGGCCCCCTGAACCCCAACATTTGTTCCTCAGTAAAGAATCTCGGGGTGGTTTTTGATAGCCAATTCAAATTTGACAAACAGATCAGTGCTGTTGTCAAAACTAGCTTTTTCCAGCTACGTCTTCTAGCCAAAACCAAGCCCTATTTCTCAGCTGCAGACTTTGAAAGGGTGATCCATGCCTTCATAACCACCGGATTAGATTACTGTAACTCCCTTTATGTTGGCCTGGATCAGTCCTCCCTCAACCGTCTACAGCTCATCCAGAACGCTGCTGCTCGCCTCCTCATGGGCAAGAAAAAGCGCGACCACATCTCGTTCTCTCGCCAGTCTTGGCCTTCCTCCGCTGGCTCCCGGTCCGTTTTCGTATTGATTTTAAACTCCTTTTAATTGTTTTTAAAGCCCTCAACGGTCTGGCCCCTCTGTACGAGCTCCTTTTGCGCCACACCCCAACCAGAACCTTAAGGTCTTCGGACCAACTACTATTGGTGGTGCCAAAAACCAGACTAAAGTCCTGAGGTGACAGAGCCTTCGCAGTGGCTGCCCCCAGGCTCTGAAACAGCCTCCCCCTTCACATCTGATCGTCCCAGTCCCTTAAGACTTTTAAATCCTCCCTAAAAACCTTTCTCTTCCACCTGGTGTATCATTCAGCCTGAGCACGATGATCTCAAGTTCTTTTCTTTTTTTTTTTAATTGCTATTTTAATGTTTGCACTGTTTGCTCTGTCCTCTTATCGTTGTTTTCTGCATCTATTCTATTTTTATTATTGTTTTAACTCTGTACTCCCCAATGTGCAGCACTTTGGTCGACTGCCGTCGTTTTAAATGTGCTCTAGAAATAAATCCTGACTTGACTTGTTGCCATGGGTAACAGTATGACATCAATATGTCAACTTGTCAAGAGATCGCAAGTATCACAATATACCTTTTTCATATATTAAAAATCATACCGGTATATTGTGAACGAGATGACATGGCACGCCCCTAACTCACCTGTCCACAGTGTCAGTGTGTTGTGCCACAGGAAGAAGCAGTTTCGATGTAAATAATTTGCACCAATGAGTTTCTCAAGGAATCGTCTCAGCCCCACTTGTTACTTTATCTGTGAAATTAGGTGTGTGTGTGTGTGTGTGTGTGCGCGCAGTGAAAGCTGTTCGGATATGTTGTTGTCAGTAATTGCGGTTCTATTCTCTCTATATAAAGAAGGAATTTGTGCCATCTTCATTCACTGCCTTTGTTGAAAGCACTTTGTGTGTGTGTACAACTCTGTGTGTGTAACCCGCTGTTTTGCCGGAGTCGGTCACTAATGAATACCTCAGGGACGTCATGGAGAGATGAAGAGTAGGACAGAACAGAAAGCACAGAGAGGAGCCTGGTTTTGGGAGTGAGGGATGTCTGTGGAAGAATGAAGGAGGAGGAAGGAGAGATGAAAGGACAGATAAAGTAAACTGAGCTCCTTTTCATGAAGCTCCTAAGCCGAGCAGTTCATCTCCAGCCATTACTTACCCAGAGACGCCGTTTAGAAAATGTTTTGCTGCAGAAATTGCTGTGACAAATGTTGCCAGTATCCAGTGAAAAACATCCCTTTGAACATTTTAGCAATTAAATAACTTTGACACCACCAACTTCTTTTTGAAAATGCAAGAAATTGATGTCTCCTAGTTTGTATTTTTAATATTGGACTCATTAGCAGTTTATACACAGTGGCTGCCAGTGTACTGTGTCTCAGAAATAGTTGGCAGTTGGCGTGATTTAAAAGTTTCCCCTGTAATTAATCAGACTGCCAAGGATTCTCTGTTGGTATTTTAGTCTTTACTGGATACAGAAACAGGAAGACAGGCAGGTTGGAGCAGAGAGAGAAAGATGCTTTTTGGCAAAGCTCACAGGATAGATTGTAACGTTTGATATGTAATTTACGTCATGTTCAGACCAACAATAGTACTGCGACAAATATGCACTTGTCATTCACTTTAATGAGACCAGTGAGGTCTCACTGTGGGGACGAAACAAAACTGAAATAATCTCAAGAACGTCTTGAGGGAAAGTATTTAAATCTGGCACAAATGTCCACTTGGACTTGGCGGTGAGATTTTGGAGGTCAAAGATCACTGTGACCTCATAAAACTTGGTTTTATGCCTCTGCGCCAGCCACAGTCAGAGGCATTATGTTTTCAGGTTGTCCATACCATTCTCGTGAATGCAATATCTCAAGAATGCCTCAAGGAAATGTCTTCAAATTTGGCACAAATGTACACTTGGACTTGAAAGATGCATTTTTTATGACCACCATTTTGTTGGTCAAAGGTCAAGGTCACTATGACCATGTCTGTGTCATTCTTGTGAAGATAATTATAATCAGAAATACTTTATTGATCCCCGAGGGGACATTATTTGCGCTACACATGCTCCTTGCAAGAGTGGAAAGATAAGTGAAAATACAAGAAATATAACAAGATTATTTACAAATATATAGTTCAAATAAACAGGATTATTAACAAAAAATAAAAACATATATGTATATAGTAACCTAAACAAGATTATTTACACAATATATATAGTAACCTAAATAGATAATACACAGAATATATACAGTCAAGGTAAATATCCCAAGAATACCTTGATTTTTGGCACAAATGCCCCCTTGAATTCAACAATGAATTGATTTTGGTGGTCAAAAGTCTAGGTTAGTGTGACCTTGCATCCATCTCATTCGCGTAAATGCGTTATCTCCCAAACACCTTGAGGGAATTCTTTAAATTTGGCACAAATATCCACTGCAAAGGTCAAGGTCACTGTGACCTTGCATCTGTCTCATTCTCGTGGATAGTATATCTCCTGAACCCCTTAAGGGAATTTCTTTAATTTGGACCCCATAACGAACTTATTCCATTTTGGTGGTCGAAGGTCAACGTCGAATGTATTTCTGCACGTTTCCATAAAGCTTACGGATACGGACCAAGTGGAGCAGTATCACCGGGAACCGTGGGGGCAGTGTTGCTGTCACTACCCGATACGTAGCTCTAGTGAGACACGAAGAAGAAATAACAATTCAGTTTCTCTCATCGGCAGTACTAGAGAAAAGAATTCTCCGTCCTCCAGTCACAATGTATTTAACGGCCTCACCGACCACCGCCTCCTACAACGCTGCCTCTGTTTTTGTCTTTTATACAAGAGGTACATTATCAATATCTCCTCCACAGTCGCCATGTTTGTTTTTGAGTTTGTTGTTGTCATAAACTTTTGACGCTGGGCTGCCTCCTGGTGGATATATTGGTTAACATCCATGCCAACGTAAAGGGCCCATGGAAGTATGTGGGCAGTGACGGTAACATCGTTTGAAACGGACGTATACATTTTTGTACGTAAAGGGAGCATAACTGAGCCCTTAAGGGACTTTAATCAAATGTTAAACGAATGCCCAGTTGACTGAAGAATAAACTGAAAAGATTTTGGTGGACGACAAAACATGTTTTTGGCAAAAACTTGAAATAATTCATACACTAGTTGTGACCAAACTTGACACAGATGTCTAACAGGATGAAATAATGAAGGTCAAAAGGTCAAAGGTCAGTTTGACTGTGACATCATCATGTTTTAACATCATATCTCAGGAACAAAAGGGGAGACATTTGGTCAGATACTGAATTGGTGACTCTAATCTTGAAACTGTGCTGATTGTATAGATCTTGTGTGTGTGAAGCGTCCATGTTTTCACTGACATGGATGGAGACTGTCAGAGACACTGGGCTTGTGGGCGGAGTCATACAACCATGAAGCAGTATTTCTCGTGGTTTTAACAATGAATCAGATGAGTGTGTGTAATGTGGAAGTCACCTTCAGATTATAACTTTGTAGTTCCCCTCAGCTATACATAGTGTTTTAGTGTCTGTCAGCTTTTAATCACAATGATTCATCCAATGATAGCTGCAGGAACATGAGCTCTGCCTCGTCATGCATGTGACGCTTTTTGTGTGTGTGTGTGAGGCAGAGACAGACGATATATGAAAGAGCATTATCATCATTATCATCTCTGTCTCTCTGCTGCATCCTGTGGTGTGTTTTCCGTGCCGTGTTGTGATTGGTCAGCCAGACCGGCTGATTAAACTAGCGATCACTCCACTCTGTGTTGCCATGGAGATAAAAATTGACAACTTGCAGCTGTTGAACAACTCACTTTTTCCACTGCTGATATCGTGTGTGAGTGTGTCCTCTTCTGTCTCTTTTTCATCCTCCCTTCCTCTCTGACTCCTTCTCTCCTTCTCTCCCCCGTCTGTCAGATCTGGGACATCCGTTCTCTGGAGTGTGTCCATGTCCTGCAGACCAGCGGCGGCAGCGTCTACTCCATCGCCGTCACCAATCACCACATCGTCTGTGGCACCTATGAAAACCTCATCCATGTAAGAGGGACACACACACACACACACACACACACTCCTGAACACACACAGGACAGGTTTTGTTTTTTTCTGTTTTAATTTTCGTCATTCCTGCTTAATGAGCAAAGTGTCCAAGTGTCTCGCCCTCTCTCGAAGGCATGAGGTCGTTTCTGGCTCCAGCTCTGTTCAGCTTTTCTCTTATTTTTTTTACCTCTGAGTGCACAGATATATTCACATAGGGCTTATATTAACACTAAGATGTGAGGATGACCAGAATGTGCACCAGACCAAAGTTAAGCAGCCGCTCGCTTCAGCTATCGCACAGATCAAACCTGCTCTCTCGGACACTGGCAGACCGCTGTGATGCCCGTGTTTTAACCTTTTAAAATGAACATCCCGCAAACAGAGATTATTGTTTGCATAATCCTGTATATCGCAATCTAAAATTAAAAACGTAACAGCTGGAACATTCATTCTTTTTGCAGAATTCTTTCTTCCATGTCAAGTATGTGTATGCTTGTAAAGGCGTCACTGCGCTTCTTAACATGTGGTGCGAAAATGTGCAATGGCACCAGAGGGATGAAAGATGAATCTGTCACAATGCCTCTGCACTGTGCTCATAGAAACAAGCACATCTCAAAAACTGAATCATGTCTGTAGTTCATGTAATGTAGGGAGTGTTAGGAAATATCTTGTTCATATTTCTACATTTAGAAATATTTTGGATTAAAATGTTTTGTGTTTTTATTTTGCAAAGTCTGATGAAAAAACATGTCAGATTTTTTTGTTTGTTTTTGTTATGACACATTTTCAATACTTAAATAAGTTACTGTAGTTTATTGACTTACGTAACCTTTTAGCTCAGGTTGTACAGATTTCAGAGAGATGAAGCATTTGATGATGCTTCAAAGAGTTAATGATGATGATGATGATGAAGGTGCTTGTGTCTTCTCTCCAGGTGTGGGACATTGAGTCTAAAGAGCAGGTGCGGACTCTGACAGGTCACGTGGGAACAGTGTACGCTCTCGCCGTCATCTCCACCCCTGACCAGACCAAAGTGTTCAGCGCCTCCTACGACCGCTCGCTCAGGGTGAGGGCGGAACGCATGTTCCTTTCTCTCTGTGTGTGTGTGTGTGTGTCTTGTGTAGGGTTGGGATCCGGATCCGGTTCTTTTTTGGAACCGGGTCCATCACATTTGGAGTAATGGTTCCTGCAAACAGTTCCTAGATTGTAAAAACCAAAACAAAAAAAACACGTCACGTGCATTTCCATTAGAGTGCGCCACAGGCCGCATATTTCTGTCCGAACCTGACTGAGCCCGACATTATTTAATTACTAAAGCACTGAGTTTGTGTCACACAGTTGTTATGGTTACAGGCTATTTAACAGCCGTGTTTGAGACGGGAGCGGGCGGCGGGAGGTCCGAGGCTTCCAGCGAGGAGAGAGGAAGAAATATAACAAAATAAGATAAAACAGGAAAAACCTTTCTCCCTCTTTTATTTAATTTTCAGCGTTTAATCAAGGCGGAGGTGGGCGGCGGGAGGTCCGATGCTTCCAGTGAGGGGAGCGGTAGAAACAAACAGCCAATGTGTGTGTGTGTTCTGTTCAGGTGTTGTCACATAAATAACAGTGCCCAAGCATAAATTCATGTAAGTATTTTTATTACATTGCTGTGGTTAATTTGAGGTAACATTGTTACTGTAGAAATCAGAGAATGACTTTTTGTTGTTATATATTCTCAGGGAGATGATATAAGCTCTAAATCTGAAATAAACACCACACACAAATGTGTATTTTCATCTAATTGTACTGTGCAACAGTTAGAATAAAGTTTTTGTATTTGTATGATTGCATTTGTGTTTATTATACTTATTTAAGTACAGTAAGTATAATGAATATAATGTTGGAATCGGTAAGGAATCGGAATCGTTAAAATCCTAACGAGTCCCAACCATAGTCTTGTGTGGGTGTGGAAAGATGGTACGACACTTCATTATGAAGATGCGTGTGAACTTAAAGGTACTACTATCATGGAGATGGTTTGTATTGATAAGAGAACAACGGACAAGTTAAGTAAGTGTTTAAAATAAAGTGTTACCCCTGTAACTGCACTGGGAAATGTGCTGACGGTAACCAGACATCACAGTGGCGTACGCCCATGAGATATAATCAGTTAATCTGTCCAAGTAGGGCTTTGCCTTTGCCATACAAAGCAATGTAGATTTCAGAGTTTACAAGGAGCACCTGAATGCACCATGAAGTCCCTGTCACTGTGTGAGTGTGAAACTCGTCTCTGACACAGAGCACAGAAGTATTGCGACTGTAGACGACACAGAATCACTGTAGAAACTTTCTGCATACTTTTACAAGACTATTTTGATGCAAACATCGGTAGTGTAGTGGTTAGTGCCTGTGCCCCATGTACAGAGGCGAGTTCGACTCCGGCTTGCGACCCTTTGCTGCATGTCATCCCCCCACTCTCTCTCTCTCTCTTTCTCTCTCTCTCTCCCTCTCCTCGTTTAACACTGTCCTGTCAGTTAAAGGCAAAAAGCCCAAAAAATAATAATCAAAAAAGTTTAGTGTATAATTCTGGAGAAACATCGTTGATCATTGAGTCTCATTTCTCGGCCGTTGGATACTGACAATGGAAGTACCCAGTGTGTCGCTATTTGACGACCTGGGAATGAGATTCAACAATCAATTATGTTTCTCTCCAAAATTACACACTGAACTTTTAATAAAGATATAACATGTCCTTGTTGTTGTGTCAAGTTTCATGTGTGTTAGTTAATTGACAGTAATATTGTGATGAAACTTGTGATTTAATCGGGTTAGCCATTAGCATACCGCTCCAGAGCCGTGAACTGAGAGGAAACGCACTGACACACTTCTGTCTTATAATGAAACATGGTTGAAATGTGTGTGTGTGTGTGTGTGTGTGTGTGTGTGTGTGTGTGTGTGTGTGTGTGTGTGTGTGTGTTTCCTAGGTGTGGAGCATGGACAACATGATCTGTACCCAGACGCTGCTGAGACACCAGGGCAGTGTAACAGCTCTAGCCGTCTCCAGAGGGCGCCTCTTCTCTGGAGCCGTCGACAGCACCGTCAAGGTACCAAACGCCACTTCTCCATCAGCTGCTGAACATCTGTCTCTGTTTGTGCCTCTGCTCTGGTGCTCAGTCCGGCCAGCTGCAGGTCCACTGTAGTTCGCACGAACACCTAAAGCACTCTGAAATAAGTTCATATATTTTTGTAGCTTTTCTGACTGAATTTCACAGTGTATCCTTCTTGATCTTCCCTTCCCATCGCGGTCTGAGTGACGTTACATAAATGCAGTGTGCTTTTACTTAATGACTTCATTTTATGATGTGTTGTAACTTTGTTGGATCGTGTAAGGTGATTTCTCTCTCTGTGTCTCCATCAGGTGTGGACGTGCTAAACAAAGTTCGCTGTGCAGGAGTCCATTCAACGTCACATGTCTTTGTTGTGTCAGACGGACGGTATGAACGGTAACCTTTCCACGTGATTTCCTCCTCCACATCCGTTTCTTCTTTGATTGTGATTTAACAGTTCAATAATAACCACCGCTTCACAATCCAGCTGCATCGGAACCATTTTACTAAGTGTTGCTTTCCAAACTTCAAACAAACCCTCTGACGGCACCTGATGGTCACGGTCGGGGGTCTCTCCGAGGTCACGCTCCTTACTGACCTCATCACCAGTGCATTACGGCGCACAATGAGACGAGCTGCCTTACAGTTGCACCGCACTGCGCCAAAACCAAGACTGACTGGACGCTGCAGCCCTGTAATCAGAACAGGAAGCAGAGAGGTTTCAGACTCTTGCCTGCTTCCTGCACCTGCCGTTTAAGAACTGTACTGATGATGCCTGATGCATACTGTTCAAATAAGTCTAAGGGCTGGTTTCACAAACACGGAGTGACACCACACTTATTTCACATATACATATATATGTTGTGTTTCTCAGAATGCACCAGAAAAATAACAAGAAAGTGAAATGGGGATGTTGTTATTTTATCCAGATGAATGACGCACTGACTTTTTACAACCAAGAGGAGGAAACTGAAGTGTAGCCTTAGCTACACTTACTGGCGATTACTTTGACATTCAAACAGAGACACACATCTGGGGGCTGCTTGCTCCCTGGCGCCGACTGTTTACCATCCTGTCGCTCATGCAGGATTTGAAGATAATTACAAGTCTTAGCTTTTATTATCAAGACTTATTTTTAGCTTGTAATCGTACCGCTTTCGTCAGAAAAAAGTCATTGAGGAAAAACTTTCATCATAGTTTTCATCAACGAAATGAACACTGCTATGAAAGCAGTTTCTTTAGCTTGTTTGACTTCACTTCTCTTGGTTTGTTTATTAAAAGCCAATGTGAACTGGACCAGGATTAAATAGCAACCAGCAATCTATTTTTTTTTCCTTTGGGATGAGAAAAGTATCCACAGCCCAGGATTGTACCCGACAGTCGGATTGATCAACAGCAAAGATCTGCATGTTGGTGTGTTTTCCACCAACTGGCACAAATAAAGCAGGATTCATAACTGTGTGTCAGCTTGATGAAGAGCCTACGCTGTTGTGTGTCTGTGTCACTCTGCAGTTACACCTCCAAAACACTAGTTAGCGCTGGAGGTTTCTGTGAAGTGCTGTGAAGTTTAATTGATTCAAAACACACATTAAAGGGCCAGTGTGTAAAATGGGTTGAAAACAGTGACATGCAGCGTTTAGATTCTAGATTTCAGCACTCACTCGCTCGCCTGTGCTCACCCCTCCCGTTGGCAAAGTTACGGTGGCCTCCGAGGACCAAAACACTTTGTCCACAACAGAGAGCAGAATCTCTGCCGCTAACATATCCGAAGCAACGAGCAATGAGGTGAAGATCTAAACCATATGACGATATGTTAGAGGTTATCAGTGAGAGGTTAGGAGTGTTTTGTTCCTAATTGTTTTGGTAACACGAGCAAACATTAGCGCAGTAATGCTAAATAATGTCATGGCACAGTGCGGCAAATAATTGTTAGACTGTAGGATAACCGTTAACGTTACATATTATAATATGCGTTTGCAGAGTGATTTTCCACAGGAGACAGGGAGAGGAAGAGGCCAAATGTTTCACACTGGCCCTTTAAACACACATTAAACATGTTTTAATAGAGACAGTGTCAAACACAAGTACACAAACCAGCTTCATTATAACTGGCAGCCGATTTGTGTACTTTTCCTTGACACATTTTCCCCACAAATACAGCATGCTAATGTTTTTAGCACAAGCCTATAGCATTACATTGTACAAATTAGCCTAGTGGCTAGTGGACATTTCCTCTGCTCATATGAAGCCAGGGACAACAGCAACATTAACAAAGGTAACGTTACAAAATTCAGCTCCATTACAACTCACAAGGTTCACTGACAAAACAACTGTCTTATACTAAACACGTTTTCCAAACAAATACAACATGCTAATGTTATTAGCACAAGCCTATGGCATTTTACATTGTATAAATTAGCCTAGCAGCTAGCAGAGATTTCCTCTGCTCATATGAAGCCAGGATAAATCACACACAAGACTTAAAATGCTATTTTAGTGGAGGCTTTATTGTCTTCACAATTTATTGTTTCTTATCTGTGAAATTAAAGTAAATCAAAGCTTTGTTTCCACTGAGGGAAATGGTTTCAGCTTACAGAGACACAACGTGTAGTTACATTTCTGGAGAGGTGCATATCAGGCTGTGGCGTAGGGTACGGCATCAATTCGACGCAGAAGTATAAATCCCACTTAAGAAAGAAAACACAAACGATCAAAGAACGGACACCCTCGTATGTCAGTCAGTATCTGGCCTGGATAAAACCGAAAATTCAGAGCAGCTTGTGTGATAATAATATCTACAGTTCTGCCTCTTAGCCGACGATGTTCAGAGGATGACCATTGGCTCATTTCAGGATACATTTCCTTCCCCTTCAGTCATCGTGGTTGTCACTCAGACCTCTGTGGAACCAGCCTTTATAAATCACCTTTTAATAAGTGAAGACTTTAAAGAGAATGACAGATCTATAGATTTACTGAGTTTTATATTAGTGCCATGATAGAGCTGTATTCAGAGCCATTAACGGTTGTACAGTGGTGTAAGATAAGACAGTGCCGAGCCTGGACAGAATGACTCACACTGGCCTACATTAACAGAGAGGGACGGAGAGAGGAGGACAGTCTGTGTGCATGTGTGTGTCTGTTGTTGTTGTGCGTGTGTGTGTGTGTGTGTGTGTGTGTGTTTCAATGAGTGCCATATGTGTGGAAGGAAAGGAAAGACTGACCCCTCCCAACTCTCTGGTCTCTAACTTCAGCCGGTTAGAATGAACATAACCACAGATTAATCTGATTGTTAACCCTCGATGGACTGACGGTGAAGGCCAGCAGGTGATTGTGTGTAACGAACCTTCAAACTCCCAGAAGCAAAGTGCCATTGAGCTGAAGTGAAGCCCTGCTCTCCGAAATTATATATCAGGACCCATATTGGGTTGAAAATATGAAAACTGACTCGATCTGCCTGGGAGGGTGGTTTTTAAGTTCATGAGATCATTCACATCCACGCCAAATTCAAACACGTGGGCTGAGTTAGGTTTTTACAGATGTTCAGAGTTATGTTGCCTTCACTCAGAGCAGATCTGTCCGCTGCTCACTGAAGCCTCGGTGAGGAAGGTGGTGAGGAAGAGAGGAAATGTCTTCACTGGTCAGTTTCAGTGATTCCTTGTATACTTGTATTCATGTAAGCCTGAGTTGATCATTGATCAATAAAACTGTTGTACACTTTGACAGCTGTCGGTCTCATTTATTTATTTCAACAATGTTTTGGGTTTTCCGTCCATCTTTCAAATTGTTGTGAACACGGTATCTCAAGAACACCTCTGTGCCGACCATAGCCATAACTAGAGACGTGTTTTCAGGCTGTCCATCCCATTCTCCTGAACATGATATGTCAAGAACACCTTTGGGGAACTTTGTCACTCTTGGCACAAACGATGAAGTGATTAGATTTTGGAGGTCAACGATCAGATGTCAAGATCACTGTGACCTCATAAAACAGGTTTCTGTGCCTCTGCGTATAGCCATAGCCATAGCTAGAGGCATAATGTTTTCTGGTAGTCGTGAACGCAATATCTCAAGAATGCCTTGAAGGAATGTCTTTAAATTTGGCACGAACGTCCACTTGGACGGAAGAACACGCTGATTAGAATTTTGTGCACAAAGGTCAGTTTCACTGTGACGTTGTCTGTGTCATTCTTGTGAACGTGATATCGCAAGAATACCTTGAAGGAATTTCTTCAAGTTTGGCACAAACATCCACTCAGACTCGACAGTGAATTGATTAAATTTTGGTGGCCAGAGGTCAAAGACAGTGTGACCTTGCATCTGTCTCATTCTCGTGAACACAACATCTCACAAACACCTCGAGGGAATTTCTTTAAATTTGACACAAACGTTGACACATTGACTGAAGAATACTCTGATAAGAATTTGGTCATCAAAGGTCAAAACAGGTTATTGAGAACCTACATTTACCAACAACAAAAAGACTACATTTAGCACCAAAAAATATGTAAAAAAAAAAAAAAAGTAAATAAAAAAAATGAATATCAAATACCATTGGTTGGTGCGTCTGTAACTTTCATAAAGTGTATATATGTTCAAGATGGTGAACTAGGTGTCACTGCACTCAAACTCTAAACCAATAGCCCAATCCACGTCCAATCTGGTAATTGGTAATGTCTGGTAATTAATTGGTATTAAGACTTTCCAAGTCCTGCTGAGCTTAAAATGTCTCTTGAACACGCAGTACATCACAGTCTCAGAGGAGCTTGTCAACAACAAAACAACGTGACTTATCTACAGCACTGTGCCCAACACGCAGGCCACACACGTTATATGACCTAAGTCGAATTTTCATATCAACTGACCCATGCCAACCTTCACTGACCGTTGGCATGAGACGTGGCAGACTCCAGAGCATGGCTACAATGAGGGGCTACAGCTGCAACGTCTAAGCGCTGCAGGCCAGTGCCTCCCTCGGCTGCACCCCCCTCACCAGCAGGTGTATTGCGGGGCCGGCGAGCCTCATAGTCGCGCCGAACGTAAGTTCCAGTCGGCCAGAGTTGCAGATCACACATTTCATTCACATCATTGCATTCAGCGATGACTTGAAACGAGCTGAATCTGTTTCGTGCCGAATCCATCTTCCGACACATAACTGTCCTGCCCAGTTTCTCAGTCAGATAATCACGTAAAGTGTCAGCATCAAGATTAGGGGAAAATCTAGTGGCAAACACAGCTATTCCCATATGCTTCTTCTCCCGTCTCACAGGATCACACGTTGCACGGTGTTCTGGCTGCATCATAGGTTTATCAGGTACTGTCTTTAAATGCCGACCTTCTTCAACAACTACGCTCCATTTTGGGGAACGTGATGGCTGTGGCGTCCTCGCTGCCGCTGTGTCACGTGTTATCTCCGGTACAAGGATCTTTGTAGATTGCTCCACCACCTCCAGAGCCCCACTGGTGATGTGGTCAAGACCAAGGGGTCCACAAGGCCTCTCCAGTGCTTTCACACATCGATCAGACGCTGCAGTTACTGCTGTTAGGTCCTCACACGCACATACTTGAGTTTCATCCTGGAGACCTCGTGGCTCCGTTGATCAGTCCTGCCAAGCAGGGCCGACACATCAATACTACCAGATGTAACAGGAGGGAGATCATCCTGATAGTATGATACAAATCGTGGAATGTCTTCCCCGCACTCATTTAAAACTTTCAGGCATGCCTTGATGTTATTTCTGAGGACCTTGTGCAAAACACAGCGTTGAGTCGTTTGTGGACACACTTGAAAGAGAAGCTTCTTGGACTCCTCTATCCACTCAGAGGGGAAGTTATGCGTGGCCAGCATTACAATTTCATCCTGACTGAGTGTCCTCATTTGATAACAAGAAAAGTGAGAAATTCATCCTCCACAATCACTTTGCCATCAGCAGTTTTAAAAATCTCAGGCTTTGTACGTGAGCAAACTTCACTGCCAGCAGCTGTGCGTGTTGCTGCATGCGCCATCTTGTCGGAAAAAATGTAATTTAACAAAATTCAGCTCCATTACAGCTCATCTGCAAAACAACTGTCTTATACTAAACACGTTTTCCAAACAAATACAACATGCTAACATTATTAGCACAAGCCTATGGCATTTTACATTGTATAAATGAGCCTAGCAGCTAGCAGAGATTTCCTCTGCTCATATGAAGCCAGGATAAATCACACACAAGACTTAAAATGCTATTTTAGTGGAGGCTTTATTGTCTTCACAATTTATTGTTTCTTATCTGTGAAATTAAAGTAAGTCAAACCTTTGTTTCCACTGCAAACTCTGCACACTGAAGGGCTCCCTCACCCCGAGGTTTGAACCAGGGACTCACTTGCTGTGAGGCGACAGTGCTAAACACTGCATCACTGTGCCACCCATAATAATAAACTGAGTAATAATTAAATAATAGAAAAGCAACAGATCAGCAACATTTCAGCGCTGTGACGAACAGTTAGAAGTTTCGAAGTTTCATTTATACCGTTGACATTTGAATTCTGAATCAGCATTCAGATCCTGCACAGCTTTTTTGTCTTTTTTTTTTCATACCTATTCACCTGTTTCAACCCAGTATTTCTGCACAGTTGCAGATCAAGATCACGCCACACCAATATTATCAGTACAATCCTGATTCCAAAGAAGTCGTGACGCTGTTTAAAAGAAGCACAAAAACATAATTAAATGATTTGCAAATCCTTTTCAACATATAATGGAGGAAATGAGCATTCAACACGTCAGAGTCGAAATTTAAACATTAAATATATTTCATTTTACCATATTTAAGTGAATCTCAGTCGAGGACGATTGTGGAATTATTGCATTTTGTTTTTATTTATTTGTTTAAAAAAAATTCAAAAGTTATTAAAAAAAGATGGATGTAATGTTTTTATTGAACAAAATATTCAGCTTCAGTCCATTTTGCTGGCGTTTAGCCTCAAAAACAACATCGGGGAACTTTTATAATGAGGACTAGCAGCTTTACAGGAGCTCACAGACAACGATTATCAATGTGTCACAGTGATGGCTGACAATATTCAAACAACTACAATTTGTATTTTTGCACAAATATATGAATTCAAGCACTTTCAGTAACCAAATGTCTGTTTGTGTTCATTTTTATAAACCTTTCAAGACCTTAATTTCTTTCCACTCAAATTAAAAAACTTGAAAGAACTGTCAGGACCTGTGGGAACTCTCCCTGGAATGGCCCCGCCCACTTTTAAGTTCTGTGTGCAGTGGAACGGGGGCGGGGCCATCAGAGTTCCAAAAGCCTTTATGACACTTCGCGCACGGAACCCAGAGTTAGTAAGTAGCCTCTGAGATCACAGGATTTCAGTCACACATTCGTGTCGCGTATCGAGTCTTTTGCACAGACGATTTTACACAACACAGTGACTATTCCTGACTCAAGCTGTTTGTTGGCCGTCAATCGCATTACGATGGACAGAAGAACAAACAACAAACAGAGACCAGCCGGTGATGCTGCGGCCCGTCGTGGACCTCCACAACATCAGAACCGTCAACAAAGCAATGCCTCTTGGGGCAACCTTTGTGACGAGGACAACCAGAAGCTCTGCCACATCATCAAGAAAAAGAAGGATCAGATCAAGCGTTTGCAGGAGCTGCTCGAGGCCCGAGACAAGGGCTTCAGCTCTGAGTGCAAACAGCATGCTGAGAAAGTCTGTGAGCTCGAAACAAAGAACTTCGAGCTCACATTGACTCTCCAACAGCAAGAGAGGGACAGCAAGCAGCAGTTTGAGATCATGGTCGCAAAGTATGAGGCCGAAAGACAAACTGCCTTAAACCAAATCAAGCAGGTTTTGAGGCAGGAGGTCGAGAGCCAGGTACGGCGCGAGTACCAGCAGAAGGAAGCCCAGATGGAAAAACAGATCCATCAGATGGGCGCAGACCTTGTGAAACTCCGCCAGGAGCAACAGGGTCTCCTTCTGACGCTGGCAGACGCACACACAGCGCTGACCAGCAAAGATGATGCTCTCCAGCAGAGCGAGGAAGCCTGGCAGGCTAAATACGACGCTCTAGCTGAGAAAATGGAGAAGACCAAGAGATGTGAGACGCAGGTGAATGAATTCACCGTCAAGGCCTCTCTGATGGAAGAGCAGATCCATCAGAGAGACCTTGAGATCGTGCGTCTCACCGAGGAAAACAAGTGTCTCGCTCACAAACTTTCAGAGACAGCTCTAGAGGTGACCTCTAGAGCTGCTGAACTCCTCCAGAGCCAGAGAGCCCAGGAGGAGAAACACCAGACTCTGAGAGACAACCTCTACAAAGAGGCTGACGAAAGACAACAGAGCTTGGAGACTCAAGGTCAACTCAAGGTCGAGGCAGAGCTAGAACAGAGAGACGCTGACATCCTGCGTCTCACTGAGGACAACAGCAGTCTCATCGAAAAGCTCTCAGAGAAAACGGAAGAGCTCACCAGGAAAGATGATGAACTGCTGCAGAGCCAGAGAGCCTGGGAGGACAAGTGCAGCACTCTGCAAACCATTGCAGAGGAGCTTGCAGGGAAACATCGGGCAGAAGTTCAACAGCTGATGGGTGAGAAGGTGGAGCTGGAGGACCTCTGCTTGTTTGTCAACAAGCAGAGGAAACGCTTCTTGCTGTTTCCCAGGAGGTCTTCAGATGACAGAGAGGCCCAGCTGCAGAAGTTGAAGAACAAAATGCAGCAGAAGGCAGCAAAAGCCGGAGGAGTTTGGAGGATGGAGGAAGAAATGGCGGCTGCTGATAGTTCAGCTCAGGCTGAGCGTCAGTAGCTCCCATAGCTTCTTCCATGTGGGGTTTTCTCCTGGTACGCAGGTTCGCCCGTTATTGTCATTGACATTTAAAAAAAAAAAATGCTCTTATAAGAGCAGATGAGGAGGAGGTAGAGGAGGCAATTGTTGCCCAGCCTGAGCAACAATTGCCTCCCAGATATGTCTGTGTCTTAGTCATCCAGGCACTCATAAGTGCTATATCGTAGGCAAAGGGACACAGACAGATTCATTTGCCTACGATATAGCACTGACAGCTGCGGTAGATTGTTATCACATCTACTCAACGGGTTTTTACTCCTGGTACTCAGGTTTTCCCGGCCAGTGTCTGTCATATTAGACTATACCATCATTAGTCGTAATAAAATGACTCAAATTGGAGTTCAATGTTTCTGTGTCTTTGAATGAAAACTAACTGCATAAATACAATGTTATGATATTATGGAAGGTAAAAAGTGAAAAAATTGGTATCTGTTGAAGTTACTGTTTAAACCCCTCTGAAAGTGATCAATGAAAGTGATCGATGAAAATGATCAATGAAACTGATCGATGTTTCAGAGAATATTTCATTCCCTTTGTGTTTTATTGTGCAGCACTTTGTAACTGTGTTTGTGCAATATCAAAAGAGTTTATTATTACTGTATTTATAATATCAGTATCAAAAGAGTTTATTATTACTGTATTTATAATATCAGTATCCAAAGAGTTTATTATTACTGTATTTATAATATCAGTATCAAAAGAGTTTATTATTACTGTATTTATAATATCAGTATCAAAAGAGTTTATTATTACTGTATTTATAATATCAGTATCAAAAGAGTTTATTATTACTGTATTTATAATATCAGTATCCAAAGAGTTTATTATTACTGTATTTATAATATCAGTATCAAAAGAGTTTATTATTACTGTATTTATAATATCAGTATCAAAAGAGTTTATTATTACTGTATTTATAATATCAGTATCAAGGGAGTTTATTATTACTGTATTTATAATATCAGTATCAAAAGAGTTTATTATTACTGTATTTATAATATCAGTATCAAGGGAGTTTATTATTACTGTATTTATAATATCAGTATCAAAAGAGTTTATTATTACTGTATGTATTTATAATATCAGTATCAAAAGAGTTTATTATTACTGTATTTATAATATCAGTATCAAGGGAGTTTATTATTACTGTATTTATAATATCAGTATCAAAAGAGTTTATTATTACTGTATTTATAATATCAGTATCAAAAGAGTTTATTATTACTGTATTTATAATATCAGTATCAAAAGAGTTTATTATTACTGTATTTATAATATCAGTATCAAAAGAGTTTGTTAATACTGTATTTATAATATCAGTATCAAAAGAGTTTATTATTACTGTATTTATAAAATGATGACTTTAAAAGCGGACCTTTATCTAACTATAAAACACAAGGTCGGGCGCTGGGCACGACTCTTGTTCCTTTTCTGTGCCAGCTTTCAAGAACACGGTGGCAGGTTGCGTCTGTGGTTGCTAAGCAACCTCAACAAGCAGCGTATCCAGGCCAATAGTTTTCTGTCAATGACCTTTTTCCCATGAGGAAAACAAGACGATGACTCAGGCAGAAACACTTTGACTAGTCAAGTGTAAAACCTACTTTTGATGCTACATAGATCTTTAAATCTGTAATTTATGGTCAAAATCAAACTTTTAGAGGTGAAATGTGATTTATTCAGACTTTGACAAAGGACACACACCTGTACAATCCAGATAAGCAGCAGGTATTTCACAACCCATTGGGTTCTTTGTGTTTATTGAACTGGTTTATTACCAGTTATTGGGCCAATTCCAATTCCTATCTTAACCCTCAAGCTCAACCCTCAATCTTAGTAGCCCTCAAAACCAAGTGTTAAGGGCTATTTTGTGACTTAGAAATGGGACACCCCTCAAAGGCAAATACGTCTTAGGACTGTGGGGGGCCAAAACTCTGTCCAGTCTGTCAGTTCAAAGAATAAGAAATATACATCATCAGTAGTCATCAATAAAAAGATGCAATGATTTTTTTTCCCCAACACTTTATTTCAATTCTTGTACAAAACAAGCAGTGACAGACATGAACAGAACAAATATGCCAGGGTTAAGAGAAAAGAAAGAGAAATAAGATAAACAAATAAATAAATAAAAAGTTCAGCAGCTCAAACCATTAAATTGTTTACATATTTTCAGAGTCTTTATAGCTTTGGAGTTTGTGGAGTGCTGAATGGTTTCTAAGTATTGCTGCATTTCATTCATAAAAATTTTGAACAAGGATTTTCTATTATAAAATTTACTCTTATGAATATAGAATTTCGCTATAGATAATAAATAGATTAATGAAATAGAATTGTTTTTGTTCAGAAATGCTGACATCATAAAATCCAAACAGCACATCTTTGTACAGTAGTGAAAATAAAACATAATGTTACAATGAATATACTCGACAAAATCTTTCCAAAAAGTGACAGTATAGGGGCAGCAAAACAAATGTGCAGTTACCAAACAATAATCTGCTGCCGTCTGCAGCTGTGTTGATTTCATATTGTAACAGAATGTTTGATCACTCGGGGAACAGTTGCTGTTGTGACTGAGAATTATGTTATGAATATGAACAGTTCACAAGTTACAAATTACTCACTCCCATAGTTTTTTTGGAGCCGGCTTGCTTTTTGTAAACTTGTCTTCATTGGTGCCCTGAAATGAATCAGGGCTTGTGTTTTGTCTGGTGGCCCTGAAATGGAACAGAGATAACAACATTACTTTCTTTTATTTTTTTGGCTACCTGTCAGATATTTGTTAAGTTATTAGTTTAGTTTCATGCAGTATTGCAAGTATTATCACAATGAGTACTGTAGTCAACATCCAGCAGAGCTAGTGAGGCTGTTTATACGGTCACACAAGTGTTATCTGGTGACTTTCATCCACGTTAACGTTTCACTCTTTGGGTTATAAGTTGATATTCAACCAAATAATCTGTACCACAACAACCGACTGAATTTATTCAGCAGAAAGTCACCAGATAATACGATCACTATCGTTAACCTGCAGCTGTAACGTTACCAGCTGCAGACTCTACGGCTACAGGAGATGACACCGTCCGGTCATCTTACAAAAATGTCAATGCAAACATTTCACGTATATTAAAACAACTTAACAACTACATGATCACTGAGAAACATGACTTCTTGTAACTGAATGACAGCATACTCGGTTATCAGAGAACCGGGGTTACGTGCAGGGGCAAGCGCCCGCGCCGGCTTCGTTAGCGAGCCAAAAGATATGTGTGTTACACTACATAGAGGTCTATAGTCCATAAAATGACGTTAAACTAAGATAATGCAACGGTTATCATAATTTTAAAACAACTATTAACGAGGAAAATACTCACATTGATAACTCCGCTTCCTTACGCTTGTTGCCGCCATCTTGCATTGACTGAATCGTCTGTACTCGGCCGGGCTCGGCTGGGCTCGGCGGATGATGCGCAAAGGATTCTGGGATAGCACTCACTACCAAGGGTGGTCCTGGAAAATCTTAAAAGTGAGGGACATACAGCCTTTATTATTATTATTGACCCTTAACTCAACACTCTGAGAATCGGGACAACACTAGCACTTCGCGGGAGTGCGCATTTTTGAGATTGAGGGTTAAGACAGGAATTGGAATTCACCCAAAGTTCAACTTGACAGATTTGCTGAGTCACACACAAACAGTATATCAACAGAGTTTGATTACACCTGTCGGTACATACGCACCATTAAAGGTTCGGCACATGCTCAGTGTGGTTCTCCTTCAGGAAACTCATACTGTTTCAGTTTTTAACCATCTCTCCCGTTCTTGTAGCGCAGTGTTGCGTTTTGAGAGACGAGGCATCTCTGGAAACTCCCAAAAGACTTTTTAAGGAGCTGTTGTCGAGCTTAAAGCCTTTGGAAACACAGCCTGAAGTAGTAAAAATACAGATATTGTATCAAAGTCGAGTGTCTCATTAATCATCCACAAAAGTCTGAGTGAAAATAACTATTCATAACTATTAGAAAACCTGGTTTAAAAACAGCTCATTTTGCTGTTTAGACCACCTGCCAGGACAGAGTGGGCGTGGCAGATAACGCTCTGATTGACAGCTCCCTCGTTTTGATTGACAGCTCGCTGGCTCAGCAATGGCTGCCATAAATTTAATGCAGCCGGACATGTTTGAGCCCTCTGATGATTCAGAGGACGAAGCAGAAGCTGAAAATGACTCTTTCAGGTGGTCACTGAATAATAAGTTTCAAAATGTTTTGTGATTCATATTAATGTTACTTGGTAGAATAGTTAGCATAACTTTGACATGCAGTGTTAGCTGAGATGAATGACAGCGGGAGGCTGGCGCGTTGCCTTTTTTCACTCAGATACGTTTTCATTGAAAACATAAATCTGCTCCGTTTTTCTGATAATAGCCTTTTTCAGTCAAACACATCCAGTCTTAACAGATTAAACATGTCTTTACTCTGACACACACACAGACCCTCAAAGCGGGAGAGACCGGTGCCGGCCGGCCGTCTCTCTGCCGTTGTGTAGAAGTATTTGTCCGCCTCAAATAATGTTGCCCTCCGGCTAAAATTGTGTTGTTTCCCGCAGCATCACCTCCGTGATTGGGGATATTTTTATGCGGAGCTAAGCTAACTGCTTGAGGTTGGGGTTAGGGGGGAGGAAGGGTGCACATTACGTCCCCTCCCCGCGAGCCGACACCGGCACCGGGCCCGGGGGGCAAGACCGGCCGCTCACAAGCCGATCAATAGATAGATCGATGGATAGATAGATAGATGGAAAGATAGATAACGTTAGCTAGCTAGATCGCTAACGATAGATAGCTAGCTAACGTTAGACAGACAGACAGACAGACAGACAGACAGACAGATAGATCGACAGATCGACAGACAGACAGACAGACAGATAGATAGACAGACAGATAGATAGATTGATAGATAGATAGATAGATAGACAGACAGACAGATAGACAGACAGATCGACAGACAGACAGACAGATATATAGACTATATAAAATTAGCTGGGTGTCTAATCGCAGATGTCTATGTAGAGACGAGTTGGCTCAGACTCAAAGAGGCAGATTTAGCTGGAGCAGAAAGGTTTTGTTGCGCTGTCACTGGGGGCGGGATGAGACAACTGATGGATGATTTATGACTGGTTTGGAATTTATTGCTAATAAATCAGAGATAACCACGGCCCAATCAAACCCAATTTCAAGAATGTACAAAAACTTAAAAGACAGATATTTCGAATTTGGATGGAAACTGATTTCTAATTGTTTTACATGGTTAATATTATGTACATAAGACCCTAAATTACATAGTTAGAAGGCTTTTGTGGATTTGGGTTTCCAGAGGCTTTAAACGAGACAGATTCAGCAACTGCACAGCTTATTTTTAACATCAAAATGTTTTCAGAAACATATTTCAGTGAACTGTGTTTGTAACATGAAAAAAGTTTCCAAACGAGCCACAATGTTGGTTTAGTTTGTGATGTGGGAGCAGACAGCCCACAGGCTTAAGCAGGATTTATACTTGTGCGTCAGCTCTATGCTGTAGACTACGCTCACAGACTACGCTGTTGTGAGTGTTTGTACTATACTACAGGCAGACCTGTCTGTCTCTGTGAGCTGAAACCATTTCCCTCAGTGGAAACAAAGCTTTGATTTACTTTAATTTCACAGATAAGAAACTATAAATTGTGAAGACAATAAAGCCTCCAGAAAAATAGCATTTTAAGTCTTGTGTGTGATTTATCCTGGCTTCATATGAGCAGAGGAAATCTCTGCTAGCTGCTAGGCTCTTTATACCATGTAAAATGCCATAGGCTTGTGCGAAAGTTTGGTTTAGTGTAGAAACCATGTTTTCACAGACATGGACAGAGACTGTCAGAGAAACTGGACGGGTGCGCGGAGGCATACAACTACAGGGCGGTAATTCTAGTTTGTTTGTTTTTATTCCTTGGAGTTATTTAGGAAAACGAGCCTCAAGGTCGACCTTCTGGCTTTTCTGAGACATTTAAAGCGACGCTGGAAATTTGACACTTTTCTTTGTTGGGTGTGAATGCTGAAACCACACTATGTTCTTCTGTTACCAAAATTCTTTATTTTTCTTATTATTATTCTTCCACCGCATTTTTTGACATCAGTTATCTTCAACATACTTCAGCCAATTCAAACCATCTGATTCAGCTTCATTAGGACATTATCGGAAACTTTCAGATTTTTCCATAATGTTCATACTTTCCCGGGAATTCAACGTTAAAATGCCGATTTCTATTAAAGCCAATGGAACGAAAACGGATGGACAGCTACTAGTTCCACAAACTTCAACCGATTCAAACCATTCAAACATGAAAACGTTCAGCTGAATTAGGACAATACCGGAACGACTCTTCTTGTTCCTAACATTCATACTTTCCAAGATATTTCCGATCCGTTTCCCATTGGGAATGCATTACGGAATCCTCAAAAATCTAAAAATTTCACCTTTTTTCAAACTGTGACTACCGACTCGTACTTTCAGCTAGAAACTCCATTCAAAATGGAAAATATTCATCATTTTGCTGACTTTTTACATGTGATTCAACTTTTCAATCCCATTCAAACTTTATAAAATATTCAGTTTAAAATAGGTGAAGTTTTCAGCCCTTCTCAGACTTTATAATGGGTGTGTATTGCGTGAGCTACAGTGAGTGATGTCATCACTAGAGTGAAGAGCAGCTGTAAACTCAACAAGAAATTTTCTCTTCAACTCGCTCATACGACCACAATTTTCACTGTACAGACACAATTTATACGAAAAAACGTAGGGAAATTTGTCCTGGTCACAGAAATGTTGACATGGTGGGGCGTCGGTAGCGTAGTGGATAGTGCCAGCGCCCCATGTGTAGAGGTGGTGCCTCGCTGCAGCGGTCGCAGGTTCGACTCCGGCTTGCAACCCTTTGCTGCATGTCAACCCCCACTCTCTCTCTCACACCCCATTTCACTCTGTCCTGTTCATTAAAGGCAAAAAGCCCAAAAAATAATCTTTAAAAAAGAAATGTTGACATGGAATCTGTCACACGTACACATTTTTGCTGAGCGGCTCCAAAGCGAAGGGAGCGCCGATGTTTTTCTCATTCACTCCCATGTAAACTGAGAGGAGAAATTTCCGGAAAACAGGCCACATTTTTGACTCTAGAAATATAAAACATGACACGTGCGTTCACGAGAAGTTTATCTCCCTCACCATCACTTTATTTTCATTATTGGACCAATGGTTTGGGAATGGGAAGAACTTGTTCGAGGAGTTAAATCTCCACTAACAGAAGTCTCTTCTCTGTGTTCTGCCAGGTGCACCTACTTCATTACCATGGCAACCGCTGTGCCACACAAACTAACCTCCGACTGACGTAACCACTCGCGTATAGGGTTGTCAAAAGTTTCGATACTCTGTAAAGTATCGATACTCAAATGCTGTACCCGGATACAATACTAATTTACAACAGTATAGATACTAACAGTGCACGCCACCTCAGCGCCTGTCGGGTGCGCACGATGGGTCCACGCGCTGTGGATATTCTGTATTCATACAGAAACCTGCATGAGAGCTAGTCATTCATTTCAATCATCCCGATCGTGATTGTGATCCTGTTGCAGTTAGAGGCAGTTCAGTAAGAATTAGCGTCCTGTTTTCCTCTGACATGACATATGATTCGACGCTCTAGCTAATGTTATCTGCATAAATATGAACTAGCTCCAGTTAGCAGCAGGCTCAACTATTGGCAACATTTTCTCTCCATCTCTGAAACACTTTGCTGAAACTGACTTGTTTTATTTATTGTCAGACTGTTTTTGAAAAGTCCGTCTTCCTTTTTTGGGTTGCTCTGCAGTGTGAGCAGTCAGTGCTGGAGTATCAACTTTCTCTGCAGGACTCTTCGCCATTGAATCAGGCTTTCACCATCTGAAGGGATGTGCATTTGTAAATGATCTGATTGGCCAAAGTTTCCCATCATGGCGAGATTTTTTAAAGTCTGAAAACAGACCTACACTATGGGATTTTTGCCCAGTGATGCCGACATTAAACCGCCTACTCCTTCTTTAAGCGGGCACATTCTGTACATGTCCTACACTTTAGGCAACCAGATGAAGTAGAAACACCTGTGTGACAGTAACAGGGCTTTAAAAGGCCTCATTAAAAATGCAGACATCTGAGTGTTGTACTGCAGGTATGTGCTGCCCCCTGGAGGACGACCTCGAAAACACAGAGTTCACATGACATCACAGAGGTGAGACTGACGGTGTAGTTTGTATAGAACATTTATTTATTCAGAGCAGATGGCCATAAGATGCAGTCACTGCAAGCACACACCACTGTCCAGTCACTACAACACACTCACACACACACACACAGGTTTCATACAGTCAACAGCAGAGAGCAACACATAACACACTCTCACACACACTCACACAGCCTCTCTCAAGCATCCACATACAGTCACTGCAGAGCAGAGGAGACACCGGTCGGCGTCTGTTCAGAGAAGCACAGGCGGAAAACCAAATAAAAACAGCTCGGCCTTTTCTTTGAAGAAAGAAAATGAACAGTACTTTTGCTCCACAACGTATCTGACCATCTGTGTTTGTTATTTTCACCACTGTGGCCTGACCCCGATCCCCACACGCCCAAACACACTTCAGAGTCACGCCTCCAACATGAAAGATGACCAAAATGAGACCCGAGGAGAAAGGCAAATAGTGACAGTTTATAAATCTGCAGCAGTGCGGGAAGGAGACGAGGGCATGTCTGTGTGGTGGGAGTACGAAAGAGAGTTGACCTTTGACCTCTGCGCAGCCTCTGAAAGGGGGAAGTTGTGGTCGATTCACATGCACCAAAATAGATAAACGTACTTTCTGCCGGGAAATTTCACATAAACATCAGGTCGGAAAAGTCAGTCAGATGTAAGAAGATTTAAATATACACCTACATTTATTACACGTGGTTACAGCTGGACCAAACATCGTAACGGGCAGTTTACTGATTAGCTCATTTGTGCCCCAAAACTAGATTTAGTATTCAGAAAAATAGGGCGACATTTGTTCTGATTGAAAGTCTTTTAATCTGGTACCGACATATTTTGGGCAAATATCTAACACTACATTTTTTTAATTTTTAGATCCCCAGCTGGCACACGACAAAGCTTCAGTGTCGTACTGTGGTTGGAATGATCTCAGTTGTTGTTATTTTAACATATAACGAACACTGAAACAACACTTAATTCTGATGGTTGTAAGAAGGTGAACAAAATTCTCACAAATCAACACTGAAATGTCAAAAATATCTGTTTCAATGTCAAAACAATTTTGAAACAACATTTAAAGTTTATGAAACAACTGTGAAATCAATGCTTATTCAGCTCTCATAATCAAAACAAGTCGATAGTGACGTTGACTCAGCAGACACGAGACGAATAAAACGCCAGCTGGGAATGAAAAATCACACTTTTATAAATGGTCAGGATTTTTAAAAAACAAGGAAAAACTTTAACGTGTTTTACGAAATGTTTTGTGTGCATATTGTTGATCTTCGACTTTTTGGAGTTCAGATATACCAAGCACTTAATTCTGCTCCTTGTAGTTTCTGATGTGCCACCATTTTTTTGGGGCACATCCTGGGACAAAGATATTTGTGGTGTTGTGCCGATGAAGTGTATCTTAAAAGAGAAAGAAAACTTGACACGGTGTCCCAGAATGTCAACAACCACCTTGCACGTCGTACGTGGACGTGGAAAGGCCGTGACCAAACGTTGATATGTGACGAGGTCGGAGTGAGAATGTGTTGCCTTTTCAGCGTCTTTTTTCAATGGTCAGATTAATAAATCAAACAAAAGTTCAGATCTCGGGAGGATATGGAGCCAGAGTGTTATTTGAAAGAAGTCGCACCAGTGTGATCAGGGTTCAAAGGTTAAAATAGTTACGAAAAGCGTCCGTAAGCAGCACAGGGAAACTGACGTCACTCGAGGTTTCAAAGGATTAAAAGCAGTCAAAATATTCTTATTAACTTTTTTGCTGAGAGTTGGATCAGAAGGTTCATACTAAGTCTTGTTTTTTATATGTTATATATGAAGCTACTTCAAATAAGTGCATTTTCCAAAATGTCGCACCGTCACTACCTTTAACGTTCTCACCTGAACACAGCATCTTACCTGGGACACCTAGATGTTAAATGTTCCTGCGAGCACGTGAACGCATCGTGTGTCATTAAAATAAGTTTCTAATTGGCCGATAAAACGGAGAAGACTCAGGTTTTAAGGGACAACTTAAAACTGCATGAGTTACTGACAGACCTCGCTGGGTTTCGTCTGATGAATTTATGTTTCAAATATCACATCTTATCAGTGGCGTTTGGGGGTGGCTGCGTAATTTCCTGTAATATCGACTAACAAATCAAACCAGAACACGAGAGAGATCCTCAGATATTGTACATACCCATCTACTGTATTGTAGTCAGACCAAAATCACAAAGCAAGGCACATGTTTCAAAGAAAAAGAAACAAACATTGCATTTAAAATCATAGAAAAATAATAAAACGTAACAACAAGAATTGCTTGTATTATACACATCGCCACACCTGGACACATGTAGGCAGAGGAAAATAAAAAACAAACGCTTCCTGGTTATATCCCAACATGGTATCCTACAATGGTTGATCGGCTCGGACCACTTTAAGCATGGAGAAGCAAACTGACTCAACACTCAAATTAGATCTGTTTACTTTGAAAAATAGTCTTCAGGATGACACACACATCATAAATACACTTCTTATTTTTTTTTTTTGTTGCAAATATCCATATATATAATCTCTATGTGATCGTAATTTAAATACCACAACTATTCTCTGAAGTCTTACTCGCTTATATGAGGAGTGTGGTCGGCTGCTGTCGCACTGTGAAACCTGGATTTTATTAATAAGCTGAGGTGCAAATGGAATATCAGAGTATTGCACCTGTGTGAGGAACTTAAAGGGGCACTCCACCAGTTTTACACATGAATGTGGGCGTTCTAGTCCTGGTTAGTTAGTGCAGCTTTTTACCAGGTAGAGAGGGTCTAATGAAACACGAGGGCTGTGCCAAATGTCAGTCATCTTACACTGAGACATTCCAAACGGTAGAAGATGGGGGGACGACTGTGTCCAAAATCCAGCAGCTTTATGACAACACATGGGACAAAATTTCCTTTGAACTGATTTTAAAATACTTTCACAGCAAAAATGTATGTATGCAGTTAATTAAGATTAATTAATCGCAGAACATGTAAGTAATGTCTAAGTGCCTTTTATTACATTTTTTGTTGACTTTGCTAACAGCTAGCCATTAACATGCCCTCTGCCCACCCTCTGGTCTCTCCTGGTTCGCCAGTGTTAGCCTTGGCTGCTCTACAGTACGTACCACCGTTAGAGGCGGGCCCCTGTTCACTGCTGTAGAAGCTGCTCAGTGGCACGTGAAGCCAAAAAAGCTCTATCTTCCTGATCTTCGGAATTATGGTGCAGGTGTAGGCCTACTAGCCGAACAGCTAACTTGCGGTTTAGTGCTCCGCTAACTTAACTGGGGATAAAATAATTTAATTGTGTGTCTCTCCTAGGATTTCAAAATGTTATTAGATCAAATGGATCCATCCTGATAGTGAAACGAGTCATTAGCGGGGATGTAACGTTTAACAAAATGTATCCACTGATCCACAGACGTCTCCTCCACAATGTATGTCTATGGAAAGAAGTCTTTTTGGCCCTATGACATCACATAACTGTGTAGTTCCACTTTTGACCACGATGTTGAATTGGCTTCAAAGCCCGGCGCTCTTCCTGGGGGCTTGGTACCACCCGGAGCACCACTAGCGATTCTAATTGTGCTAACAGTGCTAACATCGTTAACAATGCTAAAGGCGTCAAAATTAAGCTGCTTACTCAGCGGAAGACCTCAGAGGGAGACTGGAAAGTGGGCATATTGTTAACATAATTAACTTGTAGACCGACATGCATAACCAGCCACAAATATTCAAGGCAAGAATATTTCATTACATATAAACGTTGGGAATTTTGAAAATGATTACATCTTTTTTCCCCAACAAAATTCAGAATTATGGACTTAAAAACAATAACTGGAGTTATTATACATTTTTGAATCACACGAGTTTGCAGCCACCACTGGAATCCAATTCAGCAAATAGTGTAATACTAATACAGTTATTGTAGTCTAATTCAGTGGTTCCCAACTAATTTGGCCACGGGCTTCAGATTTCTTCTTCTTCTCTAAGTTAAAGGTCCACACGGTTTAATATATTCAGTGTCATACTTGCGTTTGGCCATGTCCTCAAGCTAGTTTGCTGTCTTTGTTTAGTATCTGTCTGTTAGTCATTCACTCTACAGCAGGAATCGGCAGTTCAGAGTAAAAGCTATGTGCCCGACTGGTCATGTTTGTCATGTCATTTGCGGTTTATTAAGAGTTGACCCACTTTTGGGCCACGACCCACTAGTTGTGAACCTCTGGTCTGATCTATATCTGCACCTGTGCAGAAATACGGGGTTTAAACTGACTGAACAAACATGCAAAACAAGCATTTAAATATTGATTTGGAATTCTGTCAGTGTCATAAATGAAGATTTGAGCCACTTGGTACAGCCCTGTGAAAGACATGAGTTGCATCATGGGTAGTGTAGTATCCAGACCCTTCATGGAGGTGTGATTCTGAATCACTGGTGTGCCCCTTTAAACATGAAACCATCCAGCTTCACAGATCTCTGCTGCCGCTCGCACTTTTTAAAAAAATTTTTTTATCCCATGTCATGGCAACACACTGTCGTAACCATGGTGATGCTGATGAGGATGGTGAGGGTGATAATGTAGATTGTCATGGCAACACGGGGTGGGTGGTTAGGAGCGTGTGGGACGAGAGAGAGATGGAGATGGAAAGAGGACGGTCAGGGAGGACGTGATGTGATCTACGTTTTATTTCCTGCTGAGAAGATTTCAGGGATTCTGGAAAGTTTTGCATCTGAATATACGAGTGAACACGGGGTCTTAAAGTAGGGATGCACCAGTGTCTGACCTCAGATCCAGATTCAGTCAGAGTCAGTGTTATAAATTTAAATGTTTCGTCTGTCACTTACATTAACTCACCCGAGGCAGGCTGCTGACTGACAGGTTTTAACACACCTATAAAAATAAAAGCCTGCTCATAGATTCAGGATTTCTCAGTGAAGGAGAAGCAACATTTGTAGTTCTGATTTTTTTAACATGGTAAATTATTTTTTTTAGAAACAAATCACTATTCAAATGAGAATAATTAATATGTCTGAGTAGGACTTTTAGATTTTGGGACAAAGGGAGCACAAATACTGGATCGTTAATCTGCATCATCTGATAATTTAAATTAAAGGATAACTTTGGTATTTTTCAACCCGGACCCTAATTTCCCCGTTTTCTTTTTAGGGTGATTTCACACCTGCCCTGTTTGGTTCGGTTGAATCAAACTCAAGTATGTTTGCCCCCTCAGTGGGGTTTGTTTGTGCAGGTGTGAACACAGCAATCACACTCAGGTGTGCACCAAAACAACCGGACCGAGACCTTCTTGAAGAGGTGGTCTCAGTCTGGTTACAAAGGAACTCTGGTGCTGTTGGTTTGTGGAAGGTGTTCCGACCTGGATCTGAACCAACCAGCACTTATCACCCACCTACAATGTGGCCTTGAGATCCCTCCCCAGACAACTTGACACCCATCCGACCCTAACGACACACACGATGGCCAGGTGGGTCAACGACTCAGAGACTCTGCACCGGTCTGTTAGAACTGAAGAAGCTTCTTGGACAAGAGGTTAAACGTCTTCAAGAAACTCAAGCGAGTCCAGGTGCCTACGATACAGCACTCATGGTTACCATGACCTGACCGATATATTTCTGGTTTGCTCCGTTTTCTAAATGTCGTCTTCTACAGTCGTGTCTTGCTTGAACTACGTTAACAACCACGATCTATGCTCAGTTTCTTCCGTAAGCTTTTAGAAAGCGTGCACACATACAGAGGAAATCAACGCAGCGTTTGGACAGAAGGCTTCGTCTGTCTCCGAGTTGCACTAATTTATAAACACACGTCATACATCACTCCCCATACGCCGTCTACAAAATACCGTTCTCCCTTTGCTCTGTCAGTGCTGCTGCTGCCCTGCTTGCTGTTTCAGCCCTACCTCCACCCCAGCATCCACCAATTAATCTAATCATCACTCCCCAGTATCTCATGTAAACACATCTGTGAGGAGCGATGAGGTCGCCAGACTCTGACTATGTTCTGCTGTTGAAATAAACATTTAAAAGTGAGATGTCTGACTGACATCGTGCGTAAATGAAACATACGTTCGCGCTGCGCTCACACCCTGAGTGGTTACATCGCAGGTGGTTTCACCACTCGCTGGCTGCAGCAATACGGTGTTCTCATTAGACACAAAACAGGAAAAATTAAGTCCAGGTTGAAAAATTTCCCTTCAAGGAAGAGGAAAAGTTGCATCAATCCATCCCTACTTATAAGAGTTTGTTTCAATTGTGTTGCTGGATCCTTGTTTTCTTCAGTGATAACAGCAGGTATCAGGAATGCTTTTAAACCATCAGGTCAAACTGAGTTTCCATCTCTCTGTAGTCACATGCGTCTGACTCTGCTGCTTGTGGTGCAGCTGAGTCCAATCTGACCTTTGACCCTTCCTCCTAAAATCTTCACCACCTCCACTTTGCTAAAACTTTGCTCCCCAGATTCCTTTAACAACATCCTGAAATCCTTCTTTCAGACAACCTGCTGTCGCCTTCCTGCAGCTTCCTCTCCTCTCACTGGGTTCATATTGTGCAGACTCCCCGTGTGTGTGTGTGCAAGCTGGCTGCATGGGTCATTGTGCTTCTCCTGTGTGTGTGTGTGTGTGTGTGTGTGTGTGTGTGTGTGTGTGTGTGTGTGTGTGTGTGTGTGTGTGTGTGTGTGTGTTGGGGGTGATGATGAGGATGTGGAGTGTTTTGAACGCAGCCAGGACTGAATCTGATCCTGAAATTCCAACATGCTCTCATGCACACATCTGTCACACTGTCCCTATCTCACACACTCACACACACTCTCACACACTCACACACACCCGCACACACACCTCAGGAGCTGAATAGTCTCGTTTTGGTCACAGATAAAAATCTTTCCACCAAGTCATTTACATCGTCACAACACCAGAGGTCACCATTCCACACAGAACCAAGACATCAAACCGAAGAGCTAGAGATTCATATTTATCGGTATATTATATATATTACTGTGCTAATGCAGGACTTTTTCAGTAGATATAAACTCTCCATGCTTAGAATGTACACATACCAGACTATGATTCATACACAGTTGGTTTTTCAATCAGTATTAGTTAAGTTTATTTGTTCGCCGTCGGAGCTTCAAGAGTCCGTGTGGAGTTCTGAAAAGACCCACGTTTTGATTGCAGTCTCCATCTTGTTGCATTTCTTCTTCGTCTCTCCGTCTTGTGATTTTTTTTTCCCTCTCCACATCATTTGTTTTTGGTCCTTCTCTTTTTTGTGTGTTTTATTAAACCCTCTCTCTTTGTCAGCGTCTCTCTCTTCATTCTCTCTCTGCCACACGTCTGTCCAGGCCTGTGGCGCTGCTCCGTCATTTTCATCGTCAGCGACAGGAGATGAGCGGAAGAGGAGGAGAGAGGAGGTGTTCCAGAGCAGCAGCGATAGACAGACGGACGGACGGACAGCAGGAGGAGTGAAAGGGGGATGAGCACGACAGAGAGAGGAGGATGAAGAGAGAAAGAGAGAGGAGTAGAGAGGCATGTTGTTGCCCATTGTGCCGTCTGAGTCACTCCTGATGCAGCGTTGCCGTGGAGACACGCTGACTGGTTTCTGTGGTTACTCCAACATGGCGTCCAGCTGGTCGGCCAGGTCGTCGAACATGCTGCCGATGTCGTCGAGGATGCTGACCGTGGTCTTCTGCTCGGCCACAGAGCTAAACACACACACAGAAGCACAACATTATAACAGCGAAGGGGAACATTGCAGGACCGGGACACTCAGTTTATGTATTTCAATATTTCAAAGATAACAATAATTGACAAGGATTTAATTGGCCTTTTTTCTTCTGACGCAGACTGGCCAATGATAACGTAGCGTCAGGCCGGCTCAGACCACCTCAACTGACCCCTTTTGACGCGAAGGAGCAGCAGCACTACTCCGAGCTCCCTCCTGATGTCCGAGCTCCTCCCCCTATCTCTAAGGCTGAGCTCAGACACCCTACAGAGGAAACTCATTTCAGCCGCTTGTATCTGTGATCTCATTCTTTCAGTCACTACCCAGAGCTCATGACCATAGGTGAGGGTTGGGACGTAGATGGACCAGTACATCGAAAGCTTTGCCTTCCGGTTCAGCTCCCTCTTCACCACAATGATCTGGCGCAGGGCTCACATCACTGCAGAGGCCGCACCAAACCGCCGATCTATCTCACGCTCCATTCTACCCTCACTTGTGAACAAGACCCCGAGATACTCCAAGTCCCTCGCTTGAGGGAGCGACTCTCTCCCTTCTCGGAGGGGGCAATCCACTGTTTTCTGGCAGAGGACCAAGGCCTCAGATGTGTAGGTCCTGACAAACTGCCCCAGTGCATGCTGGAGGTCACACTGTGAGACGCTAACAGCACCACATCATCTGCAAAAAGCAGAGACGCAATTCTGAGGTCTCCAAACCAGACCTCTTCCTGCCCTCGACTGTGTCTGGAGATCCTGTCCATGAATATCACAAACAGGACTGGTGACAAGGGACTACTCTGGTGGAGGCCAACACCCACCGAGAACATGTTTGAGTTTCCACCGAGTATGCAAACACAGCTCTAACTTTGGTCATACAGGCACCAAATGGCTTGTAGCAGTACCCCCCACAAGACTCTCAGAGGGACGCGGTAGTAAGCCTTCTCCAAGTCCACAAAGCACATGTAGACTGGATGGGCAAACCCCCAAGACCCCTCCAGCAGCCTCGCAAGGGGATAGAGCAGGTCCACTGTTTCACAGCTCCTCCTGAATCTGAGGTTCAGACCCTCCTGTCCAGCACCCTGGAATAAAGTTTTTCCGGGAGGCTGAGCAGTGTGATACCCTCCTGTTTCCTTTTTTGAAAATGGGAACCACCACCCCGGTCTGCCACTCCACAGGCACCTGATAATGATTGAAGTGATATTGGTTTGTATTTGTGAAATTTGCTTGTGTGAGTATGAGTGTGTGTGTGTGTGTGTGTGTGTGTGTGTGTGTGGTCCTTACTCATCCTGCCGCAGTATCTTATCCTCCACAGCCTGCAGAGCTGCTGCCAGCGACGCACTCGTCTCCTCCAGTTTCTGATGCACCAAAGAATCCACACTGAAGTCCGGCGTTGTAGCGACCGGCGCTGTCACCCCGCCTCCTGACATGCCGCTGTCCACAGACACACCCCCAATGGAGGAGCGAGGGGGCTTGACAGGTGGTGGGGTCGGGCTGGGAGTGGCAGGGGTCTGGGGCGTCTGTGGTGTGGGCGGGGTCTGCGGGGTGTGGGGGCTCTGGGGAGATGGGCTCAGTGGCTTGGTGTTTGGCGGGCTGGGGATGTTGGAAGGGGGGAAGCAGGGGGGTGAGCTGGTCTGTCGGGCCATCGCAGGGTGCTGCTTCACTGGAGCGTTCGCCGGATTCGGGGCCGGGGTCGGAGAGGGGGGGCTGGTCATCGAGTGGATGAGCTTAGCCGGTTTGGGTGCCGTGGGCGGAGGCGTCGGTTTAGGCGAGACAGGAGGAGGGATCTTCTTTCCTTCCACTACAGAAATAAAGAGAGGAAAAAAGAGAAGTGTCGGATCAGTGAGTGCGTCTACATCCTGACATACGTATGACGCAGCCTCAGAGTGAAGGAACATTTTCATAGTTCGCAAGAATGTGGAACAATCATAGTTCTTGTGGACTCCTATTTTGAAGCCCCGAGTTTGGTGTTTTGGCTGTCGCCATCTTGGATTGGAAGAGGGTGCAGCTAACCCAAACGCTAACCGTTAGCATTAGCAAGGTGCATTTACCAACAGTTTGTACTGTTGATTGTGTCTCGCTGCTTTTTATGACGACAGACCCAGTCTTTCACTACAGCAGCCATAAACACCAAGATATTAATTTTACTACAGAGCACCAGCAAATTTAAAATGATAACCTCGTCCTCGCCCCCACCTGACACAAACACACATCACACTGTGGGTACCTGGGCTTCCAGGCGTCCCCGGGCCCGGCAGGGGGACTCTCTTGTTGGAGACAGGCTGCGGGGGCGTTGGTGGACCTCCCTGTCTCTTAATCTGAGCCACGACAGGCTTCGGGGAAACCGGAGGCTTTGGTTTTCTCACCGGACCTCCTTCATTGGCCACTGGAGCTGACTGGTCCACAGAGTCCCGGCGAGGAGCAGCCGTTACTTGTTGCGGTTGAGGTTGAGGTTGCGGCTGCTCCGTCACTCCAGTATCAGACACCGGGCGGCGTTTCACTGTGGCTGTGCCGTTCTGGTACGGCACCGGCTGCGTGGTGTTCGGCTGCCCAGTCGCCACAGGCTCTCCGTTGGCGGCCATGTCTGTGTAGCCCTCTGGCTCCTTGTCGCGGCTCTTGGGCCGTCGCTTGACGGTGGACGACTCCTGGAGGGTGAAGTCGGAGCCGTTGGGATGGGGCTTGGAGCTGCTGCGGGGCCGTCGCTTCAAGGTCCCTGAGCCCTCGACCCTGGAGATGTCCTCCTGCGCGTAGCCTCCATCTCCCTGGGGAGCCTCGCCGTCGCCCTGCAGACAGACACAAAATACACACTAACGGAAAATTCATACATTCGTGACAAGAGGTCATTGCACAAACAGTCAAAGCATCGACAAAGATCAATGGATAGCACGAATAAAGCTTACAGAACACAGAAGCTCCGATATGGACTCGTAAAACGTTTAAGCACATTTAATTTTAGCACGTAACGTTACATAGAAACATGATGTCGATATAATATTTACATATATATAGATCGATAGACGGACAAACATGTATATAGATAGCTACCTGTCCTTCTCCTTCTCCTCGACCCTGGCGGCGGATGGTCAGATTTCCCTCGTCTGCAAACGGCAGGTTCTCCGATGAGCTGCCGCTGCCTCCCGAGCTCGGGTGAGGGGAAGATGGAGGGTTGGGGGAGGAGGAGTTTACAGGGGGAGGGGAGGTTTCAGGCTGGACGGAGGGAGCGGGGAAAGCAGAGGGAGCTGGTTGGTCACGCCTGGCAGCCGCCACCAGCTCCGTTACTGGGCCACTAATGGTCCGCCGTCTGTTCACCACTTCGCCGTCCAGACCGATGGCGTCACGTGTTTTTCCCACCTGGTAAACAAACAAACATACAAGTGGTTAATTACGCTTTGATCATTAATTATATTTGTATATTTTTCATTTTTAGAGAAACACAATTTTTTTTTCACCTGCAGGAAGTTCTTCTGCAGCGCCATGCCTTTGGCTCCACCCCCTATGGAAGACATCTCCAACATGGCGGCGATGCTCCTCACACTACCCACGCTGCTCGTCTCCACATTAGTGGCCTCCACAGACACTCCCAGGTCGCTGGCCCGTCGCTGTTGGTGGTAAGGCACGTCCAGCATCCCCCCCGTGGTGGTGACCGTCTGCGGCTGCGCGTTCGCTTCTGTCAGGTTGGAGTTGGAGGTGGAGATCGCAGAGCTGGAGCGTTTGGGCGGCGGTGGGGGCGGGCCTTTTTTCTTCTGACGTAGAGCAAACGACTGCGTCTGATTGCGGCTGACGGTCTTGTCCTGGTTGCGGACGGAGTGGCTGCGGCTGACGCGGTGGGTCACCGTGGCGTACTTAACTCCGTCCGCTCTGACGACAGCAGAGCCCTGACCTCCCGCCACCTCTGCTTCTCCCTCTCGTCCTCCGCCTCCACCTGCTCTCTCGTCACACTCACCGTCTGAGACGGCGTATCGGTTGAGGCTGTGGGCGCGTTTCTTCTGGAGCGCTGAAGGCTCTTCTTCTCCCTCAGCCAGCTCCGCCTCTGGTGGGAGGCAGAGGACCGGGACCTGTTGTTGTTGTTGCTGCTGTTGTTGTTGTTGTTGTTGCTGTTGTTGTTGTTGCTGTTGTTGGTTCTCTCTGACCTCCATCACCTGTGTCTGTGGGTGGTGCTGAGGGTGCGCCTGGTGCTGCGGCTGGACTTGAGGCTGCTGTTGTTGCTGAGGCGGAAGCTGGTTACACGGAGGTCCGCGTTGGGTTGGAGACTGAGGAGGGTGGGAGCGCGGCGACTGAGGTCTCTCCCCCTGGATGAACTGAGGGGACGGCTTGTGTTTGGCCTGCGGGGAAGCTGTGCTCTGGACGGAGGAGGTGGACGAGGAAGAGGAGGTTCTGGTCTTGGTGGGGGTGTGAGGCGGCGTGTAGGGAGGCGCAGGCTGCGAATGGGAGTGGGAGTGACGGTGTTTGCCTTGAGAGGAGACACTGCCTCTGTGAGAGGAGGCGCTTCCCTGGCTGCTCTGCTGCCTCATAGTCCGCGCCTCCTTCTTAGGTGGCCCAGCACCTCCTCCTCCTCCACCTCCACCTCCTCCTGTCATCACCTCGTCGTGGTCTTTGCTGCGTGTTCGCTGAGCTTTGACCTCCTGACCTGGCTGGGTCATGGCACTCTGTAGCTCGGTGCTCAACTCGCTGTCCTGGAAAGTGCTCATCTTTGGAGACATGATCTCTGAAACAACGAGACAGGAAGCAGCACAATTAATTTAATCAGATCAATATGAATATTAATGTGAACAGGAGAGGAGGTCCTGACTGTGCTGCGACAGAGATAATGACCACTGAAAACTCTGTTGTCAAACTATCATGTGTTCGCTCACCGTCTGGAGGCGGGCTCTCCATTGACATGACGTCCTGCTGCTGTGTGATTGGCGGGGGTTTCTTTCTGAGGGAGCCCCGCCCATCTGAACTGCGCTGCATTTCAGCCAGTCGCTTCACCGCCAGCATCAGCTTCTTCTGGTGGCCTAAAGTATTGACAGATTGGAATTACAGTTCTTGTTTAACTAAGAAAAACTTCTCTTGGATCACTTTAAATATTTGTTTTTACCTAAAGAAAATATATTTTCTAGTATTATGTCTATTACATCATCGACAATGTAAAATGTTGAAAAAAGTGACAGTATGTAATCTAAAAAAAATAATAAAAATGTCAAACTTATAGTAAAGTACTAATTTTCAATAAATGTCACATTAAAGTATGTCATAAAAAATCCTAAAAATGTCATTGAAATATTCATTGATTTTAATAAACAGAGTATAGTATGTCAAAAAATAATAAAGATGTCACAATATAGTATGTCATAAGAATTTCATAAAATGCCCAAATATAGTATATTATAAAAGATAAATAAAAATGTCCAAATATAGTATTTCATCAAAAAATTCATAGTATATCATGTAAAAAATTCTAAAAATGTCCCACGTATAGTATTTATAAAAAGTCATAAAAATGTAATTGTATATTATCTAAAAATCTTAAACTGTCATAGTTTATCATGTAAAACAAATCATAAAAAATGTCATAGTATAGTATGTCAAAAAAGTATAGTATTTTAGAAATAATTTCATAAAAATGTCATAGTATACCATGTTAAAAAAAATCTGAAAAATGTAATTGTATATTATCTAAAAAAAATCCTAAAAATGTCATATTATGTCAAAAAATTCATATAAATGCCATAGTATATCTTGTAAAAAAAAAAAAAAAAATCCTAAAAATGCCATGGCATAGTATTTTATAAAAATGTCATAGTATAGTATGTCATAGAAATTTCAAAGTATAGTATAGTATTTCATAATTTCATAAAAAAAAAAATAAAATCATAGTATATCATGTAAAACAACAACATAAAAATGCCATGGTAAAAAATTATAAAAATGTCATAGTATAGTATTTTATAAATAATTTCATAAAAATGCCATAGTATACCACGTTAAAAAAAAATCATAAAAAGGTAATTGTATATTATCTAAAAAAAATTTTTTTTTTTTAAATGTCAGTGTGTAGTATGTCATAAAAAATCACAAATATATCACAGTATAGTATACATTTTAATAATAAATAGTATTAAATATATTTCTTAAAAATGTCATAAAAAACTTGGTCCAAAAAAAAAATAATTAAAAAAAGTAAGAGTATATTATGTCATAAAAAAATAATTTAAAAGAACAGTGTGGCAGAAAAGATTTTCATGAAGAAGTCATAATACAGTATGTGGAAAAAAACATTTTTTTGGACACATTAACGTTTATGACAGATCTGACCCTGGCCTCTCAGCTGGCAGAGTCCTGGAATAAACTGCCGTCCTTAGTGCTGAGTCTCGTTGGCAGACACAGACACATGCAAAGGGGACGCTGTTGCCATCATGGTGGTCACGTGTTCCACTGTAAAAGACATGTATTGAATATCTCACCCAGTTTAATGATTCCTATTTCCTGCAGGTCCTCCCAGGTGATGTCAGTGATGAACTCAATGTTCTCGTAACCGTTCTGCACCAACACCTGGTGGTACTGGCTCAGACCAATAGCAGACAGCCACTCTCCTAGATTGGCCTACAGGAACACCAGAAACAAGACTGCTCACCAGGCTCACCCAAACCTCCGCTGTAGGCAGCTGTTAAACATCTAACTGGTCACTATAGGGTTGCTGTGTGTGTCGAATCGTACTCACAGGTTTGTGCTCAGGCAGCCACTCACTGACACTCAGCTTGTTGATCTCTGATGTCATCTTCTTTCTGTGACCTGGTTTAGTTATTCCGATAGCTGTCAGATCCTACACGCACAAACACACAACACAGACAAGTCAGATACAGCGGTGGCGTGTTCACAAAGTGAAGTAAAATCTCCCCACGACTCCAGCGGTCTTTCAAACACTCACACACACACACACACACACACACACACACACACACACACACACACACACAGAGGAAAACTTGCAACACAAAGAAACGAGTGACAGCGTGACATCTGATGAAAGCTTCTGCCAGTTGAGAACAGAGCAGGAATGTGAATGTCTCCAAATCATAAGAGAAGCAAGGAAAGCAAAAGCAAATGTCTGCAGTGAAAAAGAAGCCGCTAGAATCGAACCTGTAAATCCAGCTCCATCTATTTCTGCGTGAGGAGGAAACAAGCTCGGACTCATACAGTGTATTGAAATGTGTGCAGATTTATTTTGAGCTGTAATTACAAACAAATACGGTGCATCATCCTGTCGCTGCCTGTTTACTCATGTTTCTGTGTATTTCAGTGAAGGACACACAAGAACACACTTTTACAAACGTACATGAACAATCACACTCACCACACACACACACACACACACACACAGTTACATAACTCATAAACTATATGCAGCTGCGACTCAAACACACTCCAAGAGGCCAGAGTACTACGACATATCTCTGATAACAAAACCCTTTTAAAGTCAGCTGCGAACCATTCAGCATGCACAGTGTATATAGATACAAATAATTCATGTCTGCTATAAATTATTTGTATGTAGGTGAGCGTGGCAGAGCGTCGGTCTGGTTCCTCTGAGCAGGCGGCAGCAGCAGTGTTGAAGGTGATGGGAGGGTCAGGAGGCTGTTTTTAATTATGCATTCCTTTATTTAATTTTCTCTTTTTAGTTTGTACTTCAGACTGAACCCTGACTACAGTGTGTGTTTTTAAGAACTTGCCTGGTGCTATTTGGACATGTAAAAGAGCATCACTGGGTTAATGCATGTATTTACTCTTCTAAATATTTAGCATTGAGGGGTACTCAGACGTTTTAGCACTTCACTTTCACTTAAGGTTTGTTCACACCTGCTCTGTTTGGTTCAGTTCAGTTGAACTCAACTTCATTTGCCCCCTCAGTGCGGTTGCATTAGACTGACAGCAGCCTATTGCCCTCTAAACACTGTGCGACCATTGAATGACACACTGTGAGACGTGGATCTAATAAACTTTGGTACGACATCAAGTTCGATGTGTGCAGATTGTACGATGGCCGTTTACTACTTAATCACAGGTTGCGACGTACGTCAATATGCACCGCATCAGCGTACGTCATCCATCTGCGCCACCATAGGTAGCTTGCTCACCTGGAAGTTGCAGTTCCTCCGCAATTTCCTTCCATGCAGCGTATTTTTTCTAGTGGTCATGATAACAGCTGGAGGAAACAAAGCAACAAGGCTTCTGCTGCCACAGCTCCACCAGACTTTACTCTTTCTGGGAGTTCCACACATTTCTTTTTGTTCCTTTTACCTCCATGGCAAGTGATCATTTGTTCAGGTTTAGCGCCAGTGTCGCGGCCACCATTGTGTCATTTCGTGCTGCATTTCTATTGGTTGATTAGTAGACGTAGGTCGTAGCAGCTGTCACACCCTGAGATAGTCATCCTAAATTTCTGACACCATCAGAATTTTATCTCAGGTTTGGTCGCAAGACGTTGACAACGGCCGTCCTTGAACCTGTCTCACAGTGCGATGTAAGACCACCGTTTTAGAGCCACGACCAAAGATATCGCTACGTTTCTCCCACGATGGTCATCTTTCGCACAGTGTATACCGGCCATAATTTATGGGGCTCATAAGAGACAGATAAGAACAATAGATCCTACGTTGCCCATAATGCAAATTTAGCGCATTTGTCATTGGAGCCTTGCTGCCTGCTTAAGGTCCAAGTCTTTAAAACTTGACACTCCAAGTTCATCGCTTGCTTAAGGCCTTAACACACCGGGGGCGTGACGAATGTATGACACAAAAAAGAGAAATACTCGCCTGACAAGTGTTTGAATCAAAACTGTTTCAACCCACCAGCAGTGATGCAACTTTGCGGGAACTACAGTCTGAGGTAAGCTGTTGTACATCCAGACCTACTGTACGCTATTTTATTGAGTTTCCTTGTAGCAAAATGCTCTGAATACAAGTTCCCTCTAGTAAACATTAACTTTGTGTTTGTCTAGAGCTTTTATTGTGAAGGGTAAGAACAGGAAGAGTGGATCTAATATATAGTGTAGATAACCTGACATAAACTCTTGCAGCGCAGATGACATGACATGACTGACCAAATTTGGGTGGGTGAAGAGAGGCAATAGTTCTCAGGACTGGTTATCAGATTAACAGAAACAGCAGCTTAAGTGACAGGAAGTACCTTTGAATGTGTATTACAAAGCTCGTGGGTGTGTCAGCTGATACTGTTGTTTGTCACTATAAACTGTCATGATGCACCAATTCTTTGGCTTTCTTGTGAGTAAACCCTAAAATGTCCAACCCCTTTGTGTTTCGAGTCTCTTTATTCCACAACAATATGTGTTGCAGTTTTCAAGGACGAAAGGAGTAATAAAGTTACGGGTTTGGTTCAGACTACAGAGCCTCTGTGTTGTGGGTATCAGCCGAAGTTTGCCTTGTTGTCTGCTATCGGCCTATCTGCAAATAAGTTAACGCATCAGGGAATACATCCTTTTTTTTCCCTGGTAATGCAACAATGTGAACAACAAATCCATGTTGCCGTTGGCCGGAGGAGAGCTAATAAATGTTATTTGTTAGCAGCCGGTGGCCGTAACTAACAGCGATCGCAACAATTAATGCAAATTCAACCAGTTCCTGTAAATTATGTGCTTTTCCACAAATTTGACCAACTCAGCGAGTCACCAAACTCACTTTCTTGTTTCTGGTTGTGAAGTTTTAGACGTGTGTGACACAAACGTCTCACATTTAACGACAAAAATTACTGCTTAAGACCTTGCAAGGGGATTCCCTGATGTGTTTAAACATGGTGTGAGCCTTTCTGGTTAGAGTCACTTGGCTATCTTTTTCTCACTGGAACAACTTGCTTTAATTTTTTTTATTAATTATTACTCAGAGGCATGACAGTATTTTTCTGTCAATGGTAATGTGCAGTTTTAGGACCAAGAATATTTTAACGGGGCTCAGAGGGAGACGCAGGTGACAGGGAAGAGGTGGAAGGTTGGCAGGAGGTGGGAGGGGTAGCTGACATCAGTTCAGTGGTTTAATTGTGCTCATTTGAGAGTTTAAAGGAAATGGTGTACATGCATCTTGAACACATCAAGGACAGCACAAATCAAAGTCGTGCAGACTTGTTTCCATTGTGGTCCTTGGAGGTGCCTGCGACCTCTCTGGGGTTCAGGGATCAGGGATCAGTTGCCTTACCTCCGGGGTCATTCGGCTAATGGTGGGCAAGTCATACCCAGCGCCCAGGAAGTTTGGAGCGTAGACCTGCAGCTGAAAGTCGCTCAGCCATTGGACAACGGCCTCTGAGCTCTACGGGAGAGAAGACAGGGGGCATGCTGTCACTGGCTCCATCTCTGCTTCTTCAACAGCCACTTGTTCTCATCAGGGCCAAGTAGGGCCAAACAGGGGCCACAATTAAGATACAGCAAAAAAAAATTCATCATGTCTGTCAGTTTATAAATATCAAGATTAACTTTAATTTAGTGGGAAATTTGTCCTGGGTTATTCACCCATGATGCATCAGTAAAAGAAATTAGTCACTAATGTCACAGAGAATTGTTTTTACATATTTATGGATCATGATACGATGCTGATGAAGTTGAATAATTAGCCCTGCTTGGCCCTTAAGTGAAAACCAGGCTAAAGGTAGGAGGTTGAAAGGTGCCGTCACAGTTTCTCAAAATTGCTACAGCAAGACCCACATATTAGCAACAGCAGACTAACTGGCTTTTAATTCGTACAGCAGCATGTCTGGAATTAAAATGTCATAGTATAGTATGTGATCCAAAATCATGAAAAAACATTATAATATAGTACTTTGTCAATAATTATGGAAAAAAAGTCATAGTGCAGTGTGCACCCAAAAAACATAAAAAATGTCATAGTAGTATGTCGCCAAAAATTATGTAAAAAATCATAATATGGTATGTTGTCTAAAATCCGCAAAAGTATTTCGTCAAAATCAGTAAAAAATGTCATAGTATAGAATGGCGTCAAAAATCATGAAAAAAGTCATAGTATAGTATGTCGTACAAAATAATTTAAACAAAAATCATAGAATAGTATGTCGTTAAAAATAATGAAAAAAGTCATAGTATAGCATGTCGTCTAAAATGATGAAAAAAAGTCATAGTATAGCATGTTGTCTAAAATGATGAAAAAAGTCATAGTATAGCGTGTCGTCTAAAATAATGAAAAAAGTCATAGTATAGCATGTCGTTAAAAATAATGGAAAAAAAAGTCATAGTATAGTATGTCGTCCGAAATAATGAAAAAAAGTCATAGTATAGCATGTCGTCCGAAATAATGAAAAAAAGTCATAGTATAGCATGTCGTTAAAAATAATGAAAAAAAAGTCATAGTATAGTATGTCGTCCGAAATAATGAAAAAAAGTCATAGTATAGCATGTCGTTAAAAATAATGAAAAAAAAGTCATAGTATAGTATGTCGTCCGAAATAATGAAAAAAAGTCATAGTATAGTATGTCGTTAAAAATAATGAAAAAACTCATAGTATAGCATGTCGTTAAAAATAATGAAAAAAAGTCATAGTATAACATGTCGTTAAAAATAATGAAAAAAAAGTCATAGTATAGTATGTCGTTAAAAAATGATGAAAAAAAGTCATAGTATAGTATGTCGTCTAAAACCATGAAAAAAGTCATAGTATAGCATGTCGTCTAAAATCATGAAAAAAAGTCATAGTATAGCATGTCGTCTAAAATCATGAAAAAAAGTCATAGTATAGTATGTCGTACAAAATACTTTAAAAAAAGTCATAGTATAGCATGTCGTTAAAAATGAAGAAAAAAAAGTCATAGTATAGCATGTCGTTAAAAATAATGAAAAAAAAGTCATAGTATAGCATGTCGTTAAAAATGAAGAAAAAAAAGTCATAGTATAGTATGTCGTCAAAAATCAATAAAAAAAGTCATAGTATAGTATGTCGTTAAAAATAATGAAAAAAAAGTCATAGTATAGCATGTCGTCTAAAATAATTAAAGAAAGTCATAGTATAGCATGTCGTCTAAAATCATGAAAAAAAGTCATAGTATAGCATGTCGTTAAAAATGAAGAAGAAAAAGTCATAGTATAGTATGTCGTCAAAAATCAATAAAAAAAGTCATAGTATAGTATGTCGTTAAAAATGAAGAAAAAAAAGTCATAGTATAGCATGTCGTTAAAAATGAAGAAAAAAAAGTCATAGTATAGCATGTCGTTAAAAATAATGAAAAAAAAGTCATAGTATAGCATGTCGTCTAAAATCATGAAAAAAAGTCATAGTATAGCATGTCGTTAAAAATGAAGAAAAAAAAGTCATAGTATAGTATGTCGTCAAAAATCAATAAAAAAAGTCATAGTATAGTATGTCGTTAAAAATAATGAAAAAAAAGTCATAGTATAGCATGTCGTCTAAAATAATTAAAGAAAGTCACAGTATAGTATGTCGTCTAAAATGATGAAAAAAAGTCATAGTATAGCATGTTGTCTAAAATGATGAAAAAAGTCATAGTATAGTATGTCGTTAAAAATAATGAAAAAACTCATAGTATAGCATGTCGTTAAAAATAATGAAAAAAAGTCATAGTATAACATGTCGTTAAAAATAATGAAAAAAAAGTCATAGTATAGCATGTCGTCAAAAATCAATAAAAAAAGTCATAGTATAGTATGTCGTCTAAAATCATGAAAAAAAGTCATAGTATAGCATGTCGTCTAAAATCATGAAAAAAAGTCATAGTATAGTATGTCGTACAAAATACTTTAAAAAAAGTCATAGTATAGTATGTCGTCTAAAAACATGAAAAAAAGTCATAGTATAGTATGTCGTACAAAATACTTTAAAAAAAGTCATAGTATAGTATGTCGTCTAAAATCATGAAAAAAAGTCATAGTATAGTATGTCGTACAAAATACTTTAAAAAAAGTCATAGTATAGTATGTCGTCTAAAAACATGAAAAAAGTCATAGTATAGCATGTCGTCTAAAACCATGAAAAAAGTCATAGTATAGCATGTCGTCTAAAATCATGAAAAAAAGTCATAGTATAGCATGTCGTCTAAAATCATGAAAAAAAGTCATAGTATAGTATGTCGTACAAAATACTTTAAAAAAAGTCATAGTATAGTATGTCGTCTAAAAACATGAAAAAAAGTCATAGTATAGCATGTCGTTAAAAATGAAGAAAAAAAAGTCATAGTATAGCATGTCGTTAAAAATAATGAAAAAAAAGTCATAGTATAGCATGTCGTCTAAAATCATGAAAAAAAGTCATAGTATAGCATGTCGTTAAAAATGAAGAAAAAAAAGTCATAGTATAGTATGTCGTCAAAAATCAATAAAAAAAGTCATAGTATAGTATGTCGTTAAAAATAATGAAAAAAAAGTCATAGTATAGCATGTCGTCTAAAATAATTAAAGAAAGTCATAGTATAGCATGTCGTCTAAAATCATGAAAAAAAGTCATAGTATAGCATGTCGTTAAAAATGAAGAAAAAAAAGTCATAGTATAGTATGTCGTTAAAAATGAAGAAAAAAAAGTCATAGTATAGTATGTCGTTAAAAATGAAGAAAAAAAAGTCATAGTATAGCATGTCGTTAAAAATGAAGAAAAAAAAGTCATAGTATAGCATGTCGTCAAAAATCAATAAAAAAAGTCATAGTATAGTATGTCGTTAAAAATGAAGAAAAAAAAGTCATAGTATAGCATGTCGTTAAAAATGAAGAAAAAAAAGTCATAGTATAGCATGTCGTTAAAAATAATGAAAAAAAAGTCATAGTATAGCATGTCGTCTAAAATCATGAAAAAAAGTCATAGTATAGCATGTCGTTAAAAATGAAGAAAAAAAAGTCATAGTATAGTATGTCGTCAAAAATCAATAAAAAAAGTCATAGTATAGTATGTCGTTAAAAATAATGAAAAAAAAGTCATAGTATAGCATGTCGTCTAAAATAATTAAAGAAAGTCACAGTATAGTATGTCGTCTAAAATGATGAAAAAAAGTCATAGTATAGCATGTCGTCAAAAATAATGAAAAAAGTCATAGTATAGTATGTCGTCAAAAATCAATAAACAAAGTCATAGTATAGCATGTCGTCAAAAATAATGAAAAAAAGTCATAGTATAGTATGTCGTCCGAAATAATGAAATAAAGTCATAGTATAGCATGTCGTTAAAAATCAATAAAAAAAGTCACAGTATAGCATGTCGTCAAAAATAATGAAAAAAAGTCATAGTATAGTATGTCGTCCGAAATAATGAAATAAAGTCATAGTATAGCATGTCGTTAAAAATCAATAAAAAAAGTCATAGTATAGCATGTCGTCAAAAATCAATAAACAAAGTCATAGTATAGCATGTCGTCAAAAATAATGAAAAAAAGTCATAGTATAGTATGTCGTCCGAAATAATGAATTAAAGTCATAGTATAGCATGTCGTTAAAAATCAATAAAAAAAGTCATAGTATAGCATGTCGTCAAAAATCATGAAAAAAGTCATAGTATAGCAAGTCGTCAAAAATCATGAAAAAAAGTCATAGTATAGCATGTCGTCTAAAATCATGAAAAAAAGTCATAGTATAGCATGTCGTCAAAAATCAATAAAAAAAGTCATAGTATAGCATGTCGTTAAAAATGAAGAAAAAAAAGTCATAGTATAGTATGTCGTCAAAAATCAATAAAAAAAGTCATAGTATAGTATGTCGTTAAAAATAATGAAAAAAAAGTCATAGTATAGCATGTCGTCCAAAATAATTAAAGAAAGTCACAGTATAGCATGTCATCTAAAATCATGAAAAAAAGTCATAGTATAGTATGTCGTCCAAAATACTTTAAAAAAAAAGTCATAGTATAGCATGTCGTCAAAAATCAATAAAAAACAAGTCATAGTATAGTATGTCGTTAAAAATAATGGAAAAAAGTCATAGTATAGCATGTCGTCAAAAATCAATAAAAAAAGTCATAGTATAGCATGTCGTCAAAAATCAATAAAAAAAGTCATAGTATAGCATGTCGTCAAAAATCAATAAAAAAAATCATAGTATAGTATGTCGTGAAAAATCAGTGAAAAAAAGTCATAGTATAGCATGTCGTCAAAAATCAATAAAAAAAAGTCATAGTATAGCATGTCGTCAAAAATCAATAAAAAAAAGTCATAGTATAGCATGTCGTCAAAAATCAATAAAAAAAAGTCATAGTATAGCATGTCGTCAAAAATCAATAAAAAAAAGTCATAGTATAGTATGTCGTCAAAAATCAATAAAAAAAATCATAGTATAGTATGTCGTGAAAAATCAGTGAAAAAAAGTCATAGTATAGCATGTCGTCAAAAATCAATAAAAAAAAGTCATAGTATAGTATGTCGTCAAAAATCAATTAAAAAAGTCATAGTATAGCATGTCGTAAAAAATCAATAAACAAAGTCATAGTATAGTATGTCGTCAAAAATCAATAAAAAAAATCATAGTATAGTATGTCGTGAAAAATCAGTGAAAAAAAGTCATAGTATAGCATGTCGTCAAAAATCAATAAAAAAAAGTCATAGTATAGTATGTCGTCAAAAATCAGTAAAAAATGTCATAGTATAGCATGTCGTCAAAAATCAATAAAAAAAAGTCATAGTATAGTAGGTCGTCAAAAATCAATTAAAAAAGTCACAGTATAGCATGTCGTCAAAAATCAGTAAACAAAGTCATAGTATAGCATGTCGTCAAAAATCAGTAAAAAATGTCATAGTATAGCATGTCGTCAAAAATAATGAAAAAAAGTCATAGTATAGTATGTCGTCAAAAATCAATAATGAAAAAAGTCATAGTATAGCATGTCGTCAAAAATCAATAAACAAAGTCATAGTATAGCATGTCGTCAAAAATAATGAAAAAAAGTCATAGTATAGTATGTCGTTAAAAATCAATAAAAAAAGTCATAGTATAGCATGTCGTCAAAAATAATGAAAAAAAGTCATAGTATAGTATGTCGTCAAAAATCAATAAACAAAGTCATAGTATAGCATGTCGTCAAAAATAATGAAAAAAAGTCATAGTATAGTATGTCGTTAAAAATCAATAAAAAAAGTCATAGTATAGCATGTCGTCAAAAATCAATAAACAAAGTCATAGTATAGCATGTCGTCAAAAATAATGAAAAAAAGTCATAGTATAGTATGTCGTTAAAAATCAATAAAAAAAGTCATAGTATAGCATGTCGTCAAAAATCAATAAACAAAGTCATAGTATAGCATGTCGTCAAAAATAATGAAAAAAAGTCATAGTATAGTATGTCGTTAAAAATCAATAAAAAAAGTCACAGTATAGCATGTCGTCAAAAATAATGAAAAAAAGTCATAGTATAGTATGTCGTTAAAAATCAATAAAAAAAGTCATAGTATAGCATGTCGTCAAAAATCAATAAACAAAGTCATAGTATAGCATGTCGTCAAAAATAATGAAAAAAAGTCATAGTATAGTATGTCGTCAAAAATCAATAAACAAAGTCATAGTATAGCATGTCGTCAAAAATAATGAAAAAAAGTCATAGTATAGTATGTCGTCCGAAATAATGAAATAAAGTCATAGTATATAGCATGTCGTTAAAAATCAATAAAAAAAGTCATAGTATAGCATGTTGTCAAAAATCAATAAACAAAGTCATAGTATAGCATGTCGTCAAAAATAATGAAAAAAAGTCATAGTATAGTATGTCGTCCGAAATAATGAAATAAAGTCATAGTATAGCATGTCGTTAAAAATCAATAAAAAAAGTCATAGTATAGCATGTCGTCAAAAATCAATTAAAAAAGTCATAGTATAGTATGTCGTCAAAAATCAATTAAAAAAGTCATAGTATAGCATGTCGTCTAAAATCATGAAAAAAGTCATAGTATAGCATGTCGTCAAAAATCAATAAAAAACAAGTCATAGTATAGTATGTCGTTAAAAATAATGGAAAAAAAGTCATAGTATAGCATGTCGTCAAAAATCAATAAAAAAAGTCATAGTATAGCATGTCGTCAAAAATCAATAAAAAAAGTCATAGTATAGCATGTCATTAAAAATAATGAAAAAAAGTCATAGTATAGTATGTCGTCAAAAATCATGAAAAAAAGTCATAGTATAGCATGTCGTCAAAAATCAATAAAAAAAGTCATAGTATAGCATGTCATTAAAAATAATGAAAAAAAGTCATAGTATAGTATGTCGTCTAAAATCATGAAAAAAAGTCATAGTATAGCATGTCGTCAAAAATCAGTAAAAAAAAGTCATAGTATAGCATGTCGTCAAAAATCAAGGAAAAAGTCATAGTATAGCAAGTTGTCAAAAATCAATAAAAAAAATCATAGTATAGTATGTCGTCAAAAATCAGTGAAAAAAAGTCATAGTATAGCAAGTTGTCAAAAATCAATAAAAAAAATCATAGTATAGTATGTCGTCAAAAATCAGTGAAAAAAAGTCATAGTATAGCAAGTTGTCAAAAATCAATAAAAAAAAGTCATAGTATAGCATGTCGTCAAAAATCAGTAAAAAAAAGTCATAGTATAGCATGTCGTCAAAAATCAAGGAAAAAGTCATAGTATAGCAAGTTGTCAAAAATCAATAAAAAAAAGTCATAGTATAGCATGTCGTCAAAAATCAGTAAAAAAAAGTCATAGTATAGCATGTCGTCAAAAATCAAGGAAAAAGTCATAGTATAGCAAGTTGTCAAAAATCAATAAAAAAAATCATAGTATAGTATGTCGTCAAAAATCAATTAAAAAAGTCATAGTATAGCATGTCGTCAAAAATCAATAAACAAAGTCATAGTATAGCATGTCGTCAAAAATCAATAAACAAAGTCATAGTATAGTATGTCGTCAAAAATCAGTAAAAAATGTCATAGTATAGCATGTCGTCAAAAATCAATAAAAAAAGTCATAGTATAGCATGTCGTCCAAAATCAATAAACAAAGTCATAGTATAGTATGTCGTCAAAAATCAGTAAAAAATGTCATAGTATAGCATGTCGTCAAAAATAATGAAAAAAAGTCATAGTATAGTATGTCGTCAAAAATCAATTAAAAAAGTCATAGTATAGCATGTCGTCAAAAATCCATAAACAAAGTCATAGTATAGCATGTCGTCAAAAATCAATAAACAAAGTCATAGTATAGCATGTCGTCAAAAATCAATAAACAAAGTCATAGTATAGTATGTCGTCAAAAATCAGTAAAAAATGTCATAGTATAGCATGTCGTCAAAAATCAATAAAAAAAGTCATAGTATAGCATGTCGTCCAAAATCAATAAACAAAGTCATAGTATAGTATGTCGTCAAAAATCAGTAAAAAATGTCATAGTATAGCATGTCGTCAAAAATAATGAAAAAAAGTCATAGTATAGTATGTCGTCAAAAATCAATTAAAAAAGTCATAGTATAGCATGTCGTCAAAAATCCATAAACAAAGTCATAGTATAGCATGTCGTCAAAAATAATGAAAAAAAGTCATAGTATAGCATGTCGTCAAAAATCAATAAACAAAGTCATAGTATAGCATGTCGTCAAAAATAATGAAAAAAAGTCATAGTATAGTATGTCGTCCGAAATAATGAAATAAAGTCATAGTATAGCATGTCGTTAAAAATCAATAAACAAAGTCATAGTATAGCATGTCGTCAAAAATAATGAAAAAAAGTCATAGTATAGTATGTCGTCCGAAATAATGAAATAAAGTCATAGTATAGCATGTCGTTAAAAATCAATAAAAAAAGTCATAGTATAGCATGTCGTCAAAAATAATGAAAAAAAGTCATAGTATAGCATGTCGTCAAAAATCAATAAACAAAGTCATAGTATAGCATGTCGTCAAAAATAATGAAAAAAAGTCACAGTATAGCATGTCGTCAAAAATCAATAAAAAAAGTCACAGTATAGTATGTCGTCAAAAATCAATAAAAAAAAGTCACAGTATAGTATGTCGTCAAAAATCAATAAAAAAAAGTCACAGTATAGTATGTCGTCAAAAATCAATAAAAAAAAGTCACAGTATAGTATGTCGTCAAAAATCAATAAAAAAAAGTCACAGTATAGTATGTCGTCAAAAATCAATAAAAAAAGTCATAGTATAGCATGTCGTTAAAAATCAATAAAAAAAGTCACAGTATAGTATGTCGTCAAAAATCAATAAAAAAAAGTCACAGTATAGCATGTCGTCAAAAATCAATAAAAAAAGTCACAGTATAGTATGTCGTCAAAAATCAATAAAAAAAAGTCACAGTATAGCATGTCGTCAAAAATCAATAAAAAAAGTCATAGTATAGCATGTTGTTAAAAATCAATAAAAAAAGTCATAGTATAGCATGTCGTCAAAAATCAATTAAAAAAGTCATAGTATAGCATGTCGTCAAAAATCAATTAAAAAAGTCATAGTATAGCATGTCGTCAAAAATCAATTAAAAAAGTCATAGTATAGTATGTCGTCAAAAATCAATTAAAAAAGTCATAGTATAGCATGTCGTCTAAAATCATGAAAAAAGTCATAGTATAGCATGTCGTCAAAAATCAATAAAAAACAAGTCATAGTATAGTATGTCGTTAAAAATAATGGAAAAAAAGTCATAGTATAGCATGTCGTCAAAAATCAATAAAAAAAGTCATAGTATAGCATGTCGTCAAAAATCAATAAAAAAAGTCATAGTATAGCATGTCGTCAAAAATCAATAAAAAAAGTCATAGTATAGCATGTCGTCAAAAATCAATAAAAAAAGTCATAGTATAGCATGTCATTAAAAATAATGAAAAAAAGTCATAGTATAGTATGTCGTCTAAAATCATGAAAAAAAGTCATAGTATAGCATGTCGTCAAAAATCAGTAAAAAAAAGTCATAGTATAGCATGTCGTCAAAAATCAAGGAAAAAGTCATAGTATAGCAAGTTGTCAAAAATCAATAAAAAAAATCATAGTATAGTATGTCGTCAAAAATCAGTGAAAAAAAGTCATAGTATAGCAAGTTGTCAAAAATCAATAAAAAAAATCATAGTATAGTATGTCGTCAAAAATCAGTGAAAAAAAGTCATAGTATAGCAAGTTGTCAAAAATCAATAAAAAAAATCATAGTATAGTATGTCGTCAAAAATCAGTGAAAAAAAGTCATAGTATAGCAAGTTGTCAAAAATCAATAAAAAAAAGTCATAGTATAGCATGTCGTCAAAAATCAGTAAAAAAAAGTCATAGTATAGCATGTCGTCAAAAATCAAGGAAAAAGTCATAGTATAGCAAGTTGTCAAAAATCAATAAAAAAAAGTCATAGTATAGCATGTCGTCAAAAATCAGTAAAAAAAAGTCATAGTATAGCATGTCGTCAAAAATCAAGGAAAAAGTCATAGTATAGCAAGTTGTCAAAAATCAATAAAAAAAATCATAGTATAGTATGTCGTCAAAAATCAATTAAAAAAGTCATAGTATAGCATGTCGTCAAAAATCAATAAACAAAGTCATAGTATAGCATGTCGTCAAAAATCAATAAACAAAGTCATAGTATAGTATGTCGTCAAAAATCAGTAAAAAATGTCATAGTATAGCATGTCGTCAAAAATCAATAAAAAAAGTCATAGTATAGCATGTCGTCAAAAATCAATAAACAAAGTCATAGTATAGTATGTCGTCAAAAATCAGTAAAAAATGTCATAGTATAGCATGTCGTCAAAAATAATGAAAAAAAGTCATAGTATAGTATGTCGTCAAAAATCAATTAAAAAAGTCATAGTATAGCATGTCGTCAAAAATCAATAAAAAATGTCATAGTATAGCATGTCGTCCAAAATCAATAAACAAAGTCATAGTATAGTATGTCGTCAAAAATCAGTAAAAAATGTCATAGTATAGCATGTCGTCAAAAATAATGAAAAAAAGTCATAGTATAGTATGTCGTCAAAAATCAATTAAAAAAGTCATAGTATAGCATGTCGTCAAAAATCCATAAACAAAGTCATAGTATAGCATGTCGTCAAAAATAATGAAAAAAAGTCATAGTATAGCATGTCGTCAAAAATCAATAAACAAAGTCATAGTATAGCATGTCGTCAAAAATAATGAAAAAAAGTCATAGTATAGCATGTCGTCAAAAATCAATTAAAAAAGTCATAGTATAGCATGTCGTCAAAAATCCATAAACAAAGTCATAGTATAGCATGTCGTCCGAAATAATGAAATAAAGTCATAGTATAGCATGTCGTTAAAAATCAATAAACAAAGTCATAGTATAGCATGTCGTCAAAAATAATGAAAAAAAGTCATAGTATAGTATGTCGTCCGAAATAATGAAATAAAGTCATAGTATAGCATGTCGTTAAAAATCAATAAAAAAAGTCATAGTATAGCATGTCGTCAAAAATAATGAAAAAAAGTCATAGTATAGCATGTCGTCAAAAATCAATAAACAAAGTCATAGTATAGCATGTCGTCAAAAATAATGAAAAAAAGTCACAGTATAGCATGTCGTCAAAAATCAATAAAAAAAGTCACAGTATAGTATGTCGTCAAAAATCAATAAAAAAAAGTCACAGTATAGTATGTCGTCAAAAATCAATAAAAAAAAGTCACAGTATAGTATGTCGTCAAAAATCAATAAAAAAAAGTCACAGTATAGTATGTCGTCAAAAATCAATAAAAAAAAGTCACAGTATAGTATGTCGTCAAAAATCAATAAAAAAAAGTCACAGTATAGCATGTCGTTAAAAATCAATAAAAAAAGTCACAGTATAGTATGTCGTCAAAAATCAATAAAAAAAAGTCATAGTATAGCATGTCGTTAAAAATCAATAAAAAAAGTCACAGTATAGTATGTCGTCAAAAATCAATAAAAAAAGTCACAGTATAGTATGTCGTCAAAAATCAATAAAAAAAAGTCACAGTATAGCATGTCGTTAAAAATCAATAAAAAAAGTCACAGTATAGTATGTCGTCAAAAATCAATAAAAAAAAGTCATAGTATAGCATGTCGTTAAAAATCAATAAAAAAAGTCACAGTATAGTATGTCGTCAAAAATCAATAAAAAAAAGTCACAGTATAGCATGTCGTCAAAAATCAATAAAAAAAGTCACAGTATAGTATGTCGTCAAAAATCAATAAAAAAAAGTCACAGTATAGCATGTCGTCAAAAATCAATAAAAAAAAGTCATAGTATAGCATGTCGTCAAAAATCAATAAAAAAAAGTCATAGTATAGTATGTCGTCAAAAATCAATAAAAAAAGTCACAGTATAGCATGTCGTCAAAAATCAATAATAATCATAGTATTTCGTGTGTTTTGGAGAAACTGAGCATATTTTGCAAAAAGTATGAAAACTCAAAATATTTGAAACATTTACATGCATCAACTCAAATGCCCATCACTACTTTTTACAACTTTCCATATGCAGCTGCTGTATTTCCAAAGACTGATGCTGTCTGCAGTGATGCTAACAGCATGTGGGCACCTGCAGCTGGTTCCAGGAGCCGGTTCTAATGTCCTGCTCCACATGCTGACGGGTGACAGCAGGGATGGAGCTGCAGGACTCAGTGTAACTGTAAAACCACTGCTTGACTTCTTCCCACGCGCTCTGCTTCTCTTTAAAGTCCAACATCCCTTCTGTCCTTCTCCACTCTGCCTGTCTCTTCTTCTTCTTCTTCTTCTTCTCTTAGTCTTTCCCCACGACCCTCCTCCTCATCACTGTCCCTCACAGCTGATTGGTTTTCCCTCCCATCTTTCTTCCTCTTTACCCTACCGGGGGAAACATGAGTACGGCGGGTGCTGAGGAATCAGGACTCAAGCTAACAACAGATGGCCATGAGAACATGGCTTACATGACAGCACACACACACAGACACACACACATACTGTAGGCATTGATGCACACACAACCACCACGACCACCTGCTATTTAAATATGTTCATCGGTTCATCAAGCTTGAAATCATTATACCATGAGACATGAACTTAAACGTGGGCCCGCACACACACACACTCACTCTACAGTAAATAACAGCTTACTGTACATGGTGAGAGCTCAGATTTCACACTTCTTGTGCCGAGCTGGTCCACCCACGACATGCACACTGCTGGGCACCTGCCAGCACACACACACACACACACACACACACTGATATATAGAGAGTTCTGCTTGCCTCAGGCGCACCTACAGTACCAACCATCAATTGAGAGACATCTATCTCTGCAACAGAAGAAAAATACTGCAATGGAAGAAGGAGGAAGAGGAGCTGCAACTAAAAGGAGTGAATAACGATGGACAGCAGGTAGCAGATAAACAAGAGAAGGACAGGATCTCTCTCTCTCTCACACACACACACACACACTCTCACACACAAGATTTCTTGTTCACAGATTCCTAAAAGATCAAGCCGGAGATCTTCCATTCACACACTCACCGTGTCGTGGCTGCATCCAAACACTCGCAGCACGGACGAGGCCAGTTGCGAGAGAAACCGCTGGGACATCTTGATGTGTGTGTGTGTGTGTGTGTGTGTGTGTATGAATATATAGTCTGTGTGTGTAGAAGAGTGTGAGGGTTGTGTTTGAGGTGACTGAGCTACATCATGCTGCCGTTAGATGTTGATTTGTCTGTGTGTGACTCGTGTTTGTATCAGAGAGGGAGGGAGGACTGAATCTGTGGGACTTTGGGACTGTCCTACCTTCCCCTCGCCTTGCCCCTCCCCCTTCCTGGTTGCCGTGGCGTCGTAAGGCGGCGCTTCGTGGAGTGGACAACCCGATTGGCTCGATGTCCGAGAGGAGCCTGCGGAGCCTGCCGGGAGAAACACCATTGGCCGGTGTCAAGCTGTGACCCTATCACGGGTAAACTTTGGATGGATCAACAGATGAGTGGACGTGTCTTCCACCCTGACCTCTACCCTCCTCCGCCAACTCACTCCGTCTGTCAGTCAGTTCTCTTTACTGCTGCGATAAGGAACCAATCAGATCGGTGCTTTCCAACATAAAACAAACCATCTTAACCAATCGCACCCTGCTACACTTCCTCCTACATCCCCTGCCTTGGCCATCTGTCTGTTCAACCGGCCAAGATCTGTGTGTGTGTGTGCGTGTTTGTGTGTAGAAGTGATATAATGACATTTTTCAAAGGACCAGTGGTTTATGACTCTCATTTTTCAAACACGACTCTCTTCTTCCCTGGTTTTAATCTTTATACTTCTACTTCAAACAGCCCCCCCCCCCCCTCCTCCCACGCCCCCTCGCTCTCTGCAGTTTAATAAACTCTGCAGGTTTTGTTTCTGTGATTCATGAAATCCTCAACACAGTGAAACAGTGACTGGGCTGCAGGAGGGTCACCCTGTCCTACCTGGAGGCTGGTCCACAGACTTGGACTGCTCCAGTAGGTGCTCCTTGGCTTTGGCAGACTGGGACAACACTGTGGCAAGAAGCTGCAGGCGCACAAACACAAAAGCATCCACATGAGCAGGCATGTAGTGACTTCAGCTTCAAGTGTTTCACTATGTTCACCAGCTAGTAGTCAGTAACTTGTCTGGTTTCTGGTGCTGGGCAGAGGTTTATCACACGGTTGATGGAAGCAGTGAGAGTTTTGGGTTGTAAAAACCAAAACAATAAGCTGAAGGGTGCTAAAAGGAGCTGCAGAGATGGGTGATAACTCTCCGTAAGTCTGTCACTTTCACATTACACACAGTCTGGCTTTAATGATCGTCTTTTATTATGATATTTTGGTGAACAAGTTAATGTATCTTTGGCTACAATGTATTTGTACTGAAAGTGACCTGACGATGAGAAAGGGAATGTGACTGGGCCCACAGGGGGGCTACAACCTTTTATTTTAATATTTTATTTTAATTTTTTTTTACAAACTGGACTATGACTTTTTTCATGATATACTATGATTTTAAATGATTTGTAAAATTCCATATATTATGAATTTTTGTCTATGAATATCTTTTATGACATACTATACTATTTTTTCATAATTTTTTCACATACTATATTATGACTTTTTAATCAAATTTTTGACAAACTATATGAAATTTTTTTCACATACTATAAACACTTTTTATGACGTTTTTGATTACTATTATTTGGACATACCATACTATGATTTTTTATGATTTTTTTTCAGATACTATGTTATGACTTTTGAATATTTTTTTCCTACTATATTACATACTATGACTTTTACCTCAAGTATACTGTGATTACACCCGAGATGAAACCAGCAGCAGGAAAACATACGTGTACTTGTTGTTTTACTTTGGTGATAAATCCATTGAACTGTCAGGGCCGTTTCATAGTCTGTGCACACAACGCAAGCAAGCGACGCTAGCAACGCACTTCCTTTCATAGTCAACACATTGAACGCAAGCGACGTGGGCGACACTCACTCACACAGCAGAGTTACCGGTACATTCCGACTAGCTACTTCTACTGTAGCTAGCTAGTACTGCTTATTTTATTAAAGTGCAAGGCATTAGAACTGTCATATAAATGGGGATGTGCCCGTACCAGTTTGCAAAGTTTTTCCTCCTCGCCTGCCATATATCATACCAGCTTCTTCTGTGAATATCAAAAAGTGGTTAATTTCAAGTACATCGGTTGCATTATCACCCCTGCTGGCAACACATGGTATTACACGCGTCGCTGCGTCGTGTATCAAAAAACACGGACAACATATTTTGAGACGCAAGCACGCATCATGGCGGCCAATGCGTCTTGATGTGTCCCAATGCGTTCGTGTCCGCGTGCCTTTGCGTCGACTATGAAACGGCCCTTAGTGTAACACTGTCAGAGGCAAAGAGTACTCATAAAGTGAAAAAATGACTCAGTAATGTGTTACACACCGATATCTACCCCAAACTTCCTTGTTTTAGGTTTCATTAGCCACCAGAAGCTCCTGGTCATACTGGACCCAGTGAGGCTGTGGCTGCACAACTCCTGAGTGTATCGACCTGAGCAAAGCTGTGTTTTATCACTAATGAGCTCAACTTTTCATTTGTTAGAGAAAGATTTTATTATTTCATCTTTAAAATGTTACATAGTCTCTCATCATAGCACAAACACACTGTTGAATTATTAACAGTTCATTCTACTGTAAATCATGATATAACATGATAAATATTCTAAAAGCGTGACTTGCAAACTTTATATCCTGGTCATATATACCAGATGAGCTATGGCGATACCTTTACATGAGAATGTAAAAAAAATGGTTGTTTTTCCCTCTCGTTAAGAAACAAAAATTCTAAAAGCTCATCGTGTCAGATAAGATTGATCCCTGCAGGGTCGTCTGTCTTTAAACAGAGATGTGTGTACGGTCACTACATTCATCTCATTTAAAGCCTTCGAGCACTGCAATAAAAATCTGACTCGTGCTGATTAAGACTGAACGGAGTGAGACGCAGAGCAGACAGATGCTACCAGTCAGTCTGGCTGCATATGAGTCTCATTTTGCTGCGTTGATGTTTCAGGAGGTTTGAAAAGTGCCTGACTTGCAGTTTCTTAACTGAATGCTCGCTGGAAATGTCTGACGGGCGCAGCTGGCTGTTTTTATGAGTAAATAACCACCTTGGGAGATTCAGCCTGAGATTAAGAACTCATACAGCACAATGTCTCTGTGGTCATATATACGTACGTCTGTGTATCTAAGGTGTGTTAAAGTGCAGGGCTGAGCGACGAGTCTCCACAACAGCTCCTTGGTTTAGATTCTCCAAGTCTGCACTGTGAGATACGGCGACTGTGAGGCTGTAGCATTTAATACACAATGTTTTCACAGTCAGCTCATCATCCAGTGAGTCATCAGGCTCTGTGTGAAAGCGTCTGCATTTATTTGTCCTGTAGTTTGAAGCCCCCAAGATACAAGACAGAGAAAATATAATCTGGTGATTTATTTTCTTAATTTCCTTTTTTTTTTAATCATTAATATTTTATAAACTTTTTTTCTTTCTTCCCCTTAACATAAACAGTGTCACCGAGTATTAATAAAATCAAATTTGAAAATACACAAAAGGAAAAAAAAATGCATTTTCAAACTAACAAACAAAAAAGAATAAATAAATTAACAATAATAAAACAATACTAATGGCAATAATTACAACAAGACAACAAGTATCTTCACTATACCTAAATTGTCAGAAAAAGATAAGAACAAAAACAAAAATTATCCAGACAAAAACAAACAAACAACGAAACCTTGTATTTTTTTCTTTTCTAACCTGATTCACAGATGAAAAACCAGTAATTAAGAAATAATTAGAAACCTAGAAAGATCATTCTGGCAAAACCTTTTTTCACCTCCTGTTAAATCACAAACACAGGACAGAAAACAATTTAGATCAAAGTCAGAAAACTGATCACTACAATGTTTTTTTTTTGTCCTACTTGCCTCTCAGGGCTTCCGTACTGATCTGTATGTTTGTGCTGTTTGACACAAATGCTCATTTCTCTTTGTGGTTTATTGACTCTGTTTACATCAGTAATGCTTTATTTATTAGGCTGATCATTTTCTATTAATCACTGGGTTCTTTCCAGTGAAGCTCTGAGGAAAGAAATATATAATTTTGTACTAATTATAGCAGAAATATGAAGTTCCTTCAAAGAAGTGCTCCATTAAAATCCAACTACATATTGATTCATTATTCAGCAGGAGTGGATGAAGTGTGCGTTACTTTAAATGTTCTCGTTCAGTCTCTTATTAGGAGCGAGTTTCTACATGAACACAAAACTTTCTGCCAAAGTTAGAAATGTTTGGATCATTTTATATGAGGGATTTCTGTTTTTAGTTTTGACTGTGCTGTTCTGTTGAGTCTGAAGTGGGCGGGACTGTCAATCAGATCTGATCCAAACTCATGATGGAGCAGATTAGCTGAGTTTAGAGTATTAAAATCTTCATAAATAATAACTTAGGGTGTGTTTTTTTATGTATAAAAAGCTTATCTTAAATTATTGGTTGTTTGGTCATTTATACTTAATGTTGCAGAGAAATACTTAAGATTTTAAAAGTTGCCAGGAGCTTTAAGAAGGAGTCCAAGCAATAAAAAATCCTATTTAAGTAAAAGCACTAGGGCTGCCTCCTGATAGTTTACCAATCGCTAGTCGATCAGAGAGGTCATTACTCAGCAAGATTCAAACAAACAAACGTGAAACTCTATTAAAAGCTGCAAAATAAATCCAAACCTATATCACTGGACCATGTGTAACTTTAATGTGAAAGGACAGACACAGGAAGTGTCCTCGTCAGGTTAATTTCCAGGGCTGGTACCTGCGGTTATTCCACAGGCTAGTTAATAACATGTCGGGCAGGAAATCCAAAGTGTGGGATCGTTTTGAGAAGGTGAAGGACGAACCCAAGGTGATATGTAAACTCATCTTCATTGGTCGACTACAAACATGACGTATCATGTGAAACATGGAAGTAGCTACATGCCCATTAGCCCACAGCGTCATTAAAAGGCGGCTCGCTCAGTGTGAGACGTGCACTTGGAGATAAAACAGTGGGATGTTTCTCGCTGTGTGTGTGTGTGTATGTGTGTGTGTGTGTGTGTGTGTGTGTGTCGTACCTTTACCCCTTCAGCCTGTGCGTGGAGGATGTGTGCAGCACTGCCGGCGCTCTGACCGCTGCCCGACGACCTCACACTGGTCACACTGCCAGAACTACCCACGCTGCTGCGGTCTCCACCTGCAACACACACACACACACACACACACACACACACACACACACACACACACACACATCCACACACACATACGTATGCACACACGCGTACAGACATACACACAAAGACGCACAAATGCGTTCACACACGCATGCAAAAGATATGTATCGATTTTGTGCGTACAGATGCACACATGCAACAAACAGATGGATGCATACAGTCACACACACACACACACACACCCACACACATACACACACACACACACACATTGAGTGGTTTAGCTGATATCCAAAGCATTGTGGTAACAGGTGTGACTCTCCTTTGAAATGCACTGGGCAGCATGTGGTCGAATGGACGGGACGGACAGACAGACGGACAGGGTGACGGACGGCTGAGTGACAAACACAGAAGTGGAGTAAACAAGACACACCTTTCACTTTCTCTCTCACACACACACACACACACACCTTTTCTCTCACTCCTCCTCTCTCTCGTGACTAAACTATTTTTCTTCTCTCTCACACGAAACCGTCTCCACACATCCAGCTGGAAAGACACACAGACTGTAGACCGATGCAGATGGCGGCAGTCCTACACATCAGGCCGCTGAGTTCAGCTAAGCTTCAGATGGAGGGATAAGCAGGACATGGGGGACTGTCAGGAGCGGGTCAAAGAGTATCTGAAAGCCTTCAAACAGCGTCATGTTTTCAGCTGAAAGAAATGGATGGATGGATGGTCGGTTCTGCTCTCGAGGACGTTTAGCAGAAAAGCCGTTTTTGAACAGACGTCAGATACTGTTTGACCCCCGGTCAGAGTTTAAGGAGTCAGGGGTTGAGGGCTCAGCGCAGCGCGGCTTAGTTACCTGCCACGGGCTTGCGCAGTACCCAGATCTCTTCGTTGGAGCCTCCATGGGGCCCGCTGGATGTGGTGGGAGAGCTGTGAGGACTTGCCTCTGAGCCGCGGCAACCTTTAACACAGAACACCACTGTTAGCCGCTAACCGACCCTAAACTGGCCTTGGAAGCATTGCTGTCCTCTCGCTGTCAAATATTTGCATTTAAAGAGGCAACAACTGATGTTTTTGGCAACTTTGGGGAGCGGAAAAACCTGAACATACAACACTGGTAAGTTATTAGTTGATGGGGCTAACACGTTAGCTAGGCTATTCAGACTTTGGCGACATTAGCATTAATTAAAAGTTGTGTTTCTGCCCATCTGGTGATGTAAGTCCAATCCCCTCTTTTCTTTTAGCTCGGTTATGGTCATAACAAAAACATCCTTAGCTATCTTTAGCTGCTGAATGCTAGCTTAGCTAGCTGCTAAGTTTGCTAAGTACAGTTGTGGGTCGTAAAACCAAAACAGTTAGCTTAAATTAGCTCGGTAGAGTTCGAGGGAATGGCAAAACCTATTGATAATTCCCTTTGGTTTATCACTTCAAGTGACCCCTCTGACATCACACGAAGTCATTTGATCTATCTATAAAATAATATTGATTAGTGAAGCTCAAATGTCAGGCTCAAAACTAGCGTTTATGTATTCCTGAACTTGAATATGATACTATAACGAGACACTGATGTTGAGAAAATTAGCAGTTAGTTTCTACCATGTTTTTTCCCCGTTAAAGGTTTTTATGGGGGAGCTCTTCCTTATCAGAACAGAGGGTGTCCAATGCCGTAAAGCCCTCTGAGGCAAACTGTGATTTGTGATATTGGGCTTTATTTCCAGAACATTTATAGTATTTATAATTAACTTAATTCTATAGTTTTTATCACGTCATGGTAACCTGATATTAGGTTAGTGCAGGTAAAATGAGGTTTGAGTTTTTATCCTCGTCTGAGGCTAAAATTCTCTGGACCCTCCTATTGCAACTGTCGGTGCTGGGACAGGATTTGTCCCTGATGTGTTCACACCAAACGCGACGTGCAACGCTGTTACATACAAAGTCAATGCAAAAACGTGAATAGACGTGCATTTGTGCCGTGCAATGACGCAAGTTCTCACTATCCGTAAAAATGTTCAACTTGGGCGAGCCATACATGACGCTGTGAGAAGAAATAAGTTGGCTGTGTCCAGTTGCTCAACTCAGCTCAGACTTGGCATGTTATCAAAAAGGACCTTGACCAGCATCAGCATAAACTCAGTATGCCGGAAGAAGACATTAGCCAGGCCGGGTGCGGTTGTCCGACTCGGCTGAGACTAGCATGAATGACGCCCCAAAGTCAGGCAAAATAAACTGGCCCGATTCTGTCTGCCGTTACTGCCATCTCTGGCATGTTATCAAAAATAACCGGACCCAGCATTGGCCCAAACTTGACATGACGCCCAAGAAGCAGGCCAAATAAACTGGACCAATTTCCATCACTGGGTTGATATCAAAAGTGACCTGGCCTGACATCGGCCCAAACTCGGCACGTCGGAGGAAATGACTCGGCAGTGTCCAGTTGCCCAACTCGGCTGAGACTCGGGATGAATGACTACCAAGAATCAGGCCTGATTCTGGCTGCCGACACTATCACTGGGATGCCAGGTGAAAATACGCTTCATGTTCGGTGTGAGCACATCGTTAAACACACCAAGCTACCTCACTTCATTACTGACTGACACCACAGATTATTTTTGCAGATTAAAGCTGTTGTGTTGGTATTTTTAGACAAAGACGGGTAAAGTGGGGTTAATTAAAAAAATTCCAAACTTATCCGCGAGAAAGACAAAAGTTACAGAGGGGCCAGTGGGAGAGCAGGGGGATGGGAAAAGGCGGATAAGGGAGGTTTTTTAAAAAAGATAATAAGTTTCACACGTACACACCACACCTTCATCATCACATACATGCTCACACACAAACATACACAGAAATAAATACAGCATATATATATATGAAAACATTTATATACCCATAGTACATAAATCAATCCATAACATGAATATCTGTGTATATACACATATATGCCATAATGTACATACACATACATATATAATGCATCCATACGTGTGTGATTATATATGTAAGCCTTGTCAGAATGGGGCTGCTGTAGTGCATTTGGAGAGTGTCATAAACCATTATAACCATCTTAATAAGGGTTTATAAATGGTTTATATGTGTGATCAACAGTGCTCCAGAGAAACACACACAGTAAGAAGTTCCATTTGCTTTTACACAATGTTGCAGCTCCTTCTTGTGGCCATTTTGCATCCCTCCAAGTGACCTCCAACAGAGACGAGTCTGATTCAAAGACTTGGAACAGCCTGTGATTTGACTTGAAGCACTTGAATATGTTTTCTGTTTTCATGGTTTAGGAAAAAAATACTGACCAGATGTTTGTCTTTATTTAGGTGTATGGGAGACTATTTCTGCCAATGTGATGGCAAAAATATTCTGTAAGTAGCTTATAAAAATAAAAACTCAATATCTGGTGATAATGACATAATATCTTGGAAAAATAGTCTGTCAAAATCATGACTTGGTATCTCAAAATAATTACACATATCTCCAAATGATGAAAACTTGCTGAAAATGATTTTGATGATTTTTTTCAATTTAATATTGTCTTACTTCATTTTGAGGTATCTAGTAATTATTTTAAGATTTTTTTGTCATATCATGTCTTTTTTTTTTTTTTTAAAGTTGATATTATGAGATATTAAGTTTATTTTAATAATCTTATTATTTTGAGATATTGAATTGTTATTTTAAAAAGATTTTTTATTTGAGAAATTAAGTCATTATTTTAAGACTTGTTTTGTTTTTTGAGATATTAAGCTTATTTTAATAAAATGTTATTATTTTTGCGATATTGAGTCATTATTTTAAGTTTTTTCAAAACTATTTTGAGAAATTAAGTCATTATTTTAAGAAGGTTTTTTTATTGATTGATTGATTATTAATTTGAGGTAGTAATTTAACTTTGAAACTTTTTTTAATTGTTTTGAGGTATTACGTCCTTATTTTAAGAATTATTTTCATATTAAGTCATTCTTTTTTTTATGAGATATCAAGTCACTATCCTGCTATTATATGGAGAAATCTCTGTCCCTCCCTCCCTCCGTCTGTCATCATCCGTTTTCCTCCTCACTGCTTTGACCTATTTCTCTGAACTTGCACATAGGCTTTCATCTTTCTACTGTTTATATTTGCATTTTTTTCCACTACCCATTCATACTGTGAGCATCATTAGCAGTGCGAGCTGCGCATGCGCGGAGAACACCTGCACTCGGACCACAGTTTATGGCTGGGACATTCAATGTCAATGCACCAACACTTGCTGAAGATAATAGGTAATTATTTTACTGAATGAACACGCGTCTGTGTCTGTGTGTGTGTGTGTGAGCCAGCCATTTTTCACTTTACTGACATTAGCCTACAAACATTACAAACTAAACACTGCACTGTGCACTTTGCACTGTTTCTTTCATTCTTTCTCCGTGTTGCGTGTGTATGTGTGTACCTGTGCGCCCACACGCGGCCCCGCGCACCTGCGTGCCGTCAGCCAAAACTATGCTCCATGTATTTTGCCATAAAGCATGTTCCTAAATACAGTGTGCATTGTTTGTCTTACATTAATATTTATTATATTATTTTGAGATATTAAGTCATTGTTTTAAGATTTCTTTTCACATTAAGTCATTATTTCAAGAAAGTTTTTTTTTTATTATTTTGAGATACTTGATTATTTTACTAAAATTTCTGATTATTTTGAGATATTAAGTAATTATTTTAAGATAGTCATTATTTGGAGAAACTTCCAGGATAGTTTTTTCCCCATCACATTGGCAGAAACAGGCTTCATCAGAATTCCCATTTTTGGACTTCCTGTGCAACAGGAAATGTATTCTCCTGGAGGAAACAAAATGGTGTCCAGTGAAGGCTCCCATTCACAGAGTCGACAGTTTAAAGTCAGTGAGTTCCTTACCTGCACAACATCCTGGGTGACATTTTCTAACTATGTATTTGGGTCTCTTACGTAACACTTGACATTTTACATTTCATAACTTGCAAATCTTTGCATGTGACACATAATTTCAGGATGTCTTTTTAATATCTTGTGTTTAAGAATCTAAAAATGTACAAGAACGTACAAGGAAAGAAAATATCACCCATTAATGTCAGAAATCATCTCCAACTAACCCTCTGACAAACTTCACTGTCATTAAAGCAACAACTCAAACTGTGTTTCAGCACATTCAGAGCAGGTCTAGATTTATTCATCGTCCAAAGCCTGGTACAGATGCTCTATTTCACTTAAATACTCCCACCCTTCACCACCACCACACACACACTCTCACACACACATTTAAGGTTTAAGTGCAAGGTGGTAAAAGTGGTGTTAAAATGATCAGGCGTGACAACAACACGCAGAACAGGCAGGACAGAACAAAAAAACACGTGTACACACAGTCTGGTCAGGAGAGGGTCGTGTATGATTGGTGTGTGTTTAAAGAAACTAGCAGGGTTGTCTTAGTGGCGGGGACGGGGTGATGTTTGGGGAGAGAGGAAAGAACAAAAGGAAGGAAATAAAGAAGTGCAAAAAAACAAGGCAAGACATTTAACTGAGGCACAATCCAACTCAGGAGAACAGAGGTCTGTGGTGACATGGTGAGCTCTCCTCCCACCTGACGTCTACTCTTCCTCACTAGGAAAGACATTCAGTAAAGATTCTTCCGTGGGGCCAAAACGTCAACAATGTTACGATCTCCTAAAAATTATTTTCACTCTGCGTTATTTACATATAGATATGTAATTTATAGACATGTCCAACACATTCTCACTCTGACCTCGTCACATATCAACGTTCGGTCATGGTTTTTCTGTGTCGAGATATGACGTCCAAGGTACCCTGGGTGTGTTGGTTGTTGATGGTTTGGGACGCCGTGTCAACTTCACTTGGTACGTGGTTGGGATTGGGGAAAAAAGAACAGGGTTTGATTTATAATCTTACGGGACGGCAACACCACTCTCAAAAGTGAAAGTCGGTATTTGTTGGATCCATCCACCACACCTCCCTCCCTCCCTACTCGGACTTTCGCTGCCTTAAATTTCATTCTTGTCCCACCGCGTTTCCCCCTGACGCCGCCGAGCGCCATCAAACTATAATTGCAATCAGCTGCGTATGATGTTGACGTGAAAGGACGTCTTTCTTCATCAGTGTTTGACGCCGCTGAAGTCACTGCCCAAGCGCCAGATTTCAACGACTTCAGAGTGAGATCAGGTTGACATGTCTTATTACAACTTAAGTGCTTTGGGTGTTTTTGTGGTTGACTTTGGCCTCATTGAGTCTCATCTAAGAGCTGGAGACTGACAATAATGTTAATTTCGTAGCTTCAGTATGAGGCAACTGACAAGATGTTGGGTCTTAAGGGTCAAAAATACAGAGGCCTCTGAGTGCAAACACGCTCAAAACATTTCCATTAGGAGCTGCAGCTTTAGAGACAATGCCCGATTTAAAGATACAAATCCAAAACAGATACAACAACGGACACGTGCTGCAAATTTAAAAGATGTAAAGCCAAAACAAAACATGCTGCAAATCCAAATCCAATGCAAAGTCAAAAACGCACAAATGAAAAAAAAAAAAAAAAAAAAAAAGGTTAGAGAAACACTGCATACCCAATCAACACAACAAAAGTTCTCCAGGTCTCTAGGGGGAGCTCTAGGGGGAACAGCTTGATTTTTGACCAGAGAGAACGCAGATGAAAGTGTGTTTGCTTTTGAAGAAAAGTGGAGCTTAATGTTACATCAGTAGGCGTGTATTCTTTTTTAAAATTGGGCTTTGGTCTATTACAATATTGTAACATAGCTCCCCCTAGAGGCCTGGGAGACTTTTGTCGTGTTGACTCGACATGCAGTGTTTTTTCTGTTGCATTGTTTCTTTATTTGCAGCATGTTTGCTGTTAACGTGTTTGTTTGGGCTTTCTGCAGCACGTTGCTGTTGTTGTATTAGTTTCTACGTGTTCTTAAATTTGCATCACTTCTGAAGCTGCGGTGCGTTTCTCCTATTAACATTTTTTGCGCCATCATAGCACTTGTCAGCCACTTTACAAAAAGGCCAAATTTATAGCTCTGTATTAAAGGTCCAGTGTGTAGGATTTAGGGGGATATATTGGTAGGAATGGAATACAATATATAAAGTATGTTTTCTTCAGTGGATAATCACCTGAAAATACAGGTGATTACACACTTATAAACAGCTCCTGGAAGAAGATCAGCTCTGCACTCTTTCAGGTGTTGATACAATGCTTGTTAAAACTGCGTAGCAACCTTAGACGCATCCTGCCACCATGCTCTTGAAAGTTGGCACAGAGTAGGCACATGAGCACCACTCAGCACCCGACCTTGTGTTTTCCAGGTGGTTACAGATGCAGCATGTGTACGTCCCCTAACCAGGAGAAGTTTCAGCTGGTTGCAATTTGCAATCATCACCGCTCGATCCCCCTAAATCTTGCACACTGGACATTTAAACTACAAATCATACTGTTGTATTACATGCATGTTTTGTTTCCTGTGATTCCCTTGTGTGTAAATCAAGCTCAGGAATCACTCCACCACTAAAAAGACTATTACTATGTAAAGAGGTAATTTCAGCTGCTGAGTTACAGGAGACACCATCAGCCGGCTTGAGGTGAGCTCAGACCGAGCTGCTGCTGCTACTTTTCTCTGCAACGCTCTAAAACAGTTTCACCTCTGCGTGAATCTTTGGTCTGAACTGGGCTCTTTGTCTACATGTGTAACAGCCCATTTACGCTTAATGAGTCTTGGTCTGATCTGATACCTGTTTAGTAAAGCAAACTTTTGCTGGATGTCTTTGGTCCTTCGACATATTTCCTTTTTCATCTTTCGTCCTGTACATCCAGTGAGTGAGTTCTCATTTCTACAGTAATGACGTTAAAGATGTTAGATTCCTGTCTACAGAGGCTGACTCTGGCTCTCAGTAATGGAGATGACAACAGCAACAACAGAAAAAGAAAAGTTATACGTTATGAGCAACACATAAATTTACATAAATAATGATCCATAACAGAAAACTTCAATGGATGCCTTCTTAGATCAACATTTAAAACACCAATTAGAATTTTTCATGACCAATCAGAGATAGAGTTTGAACACAGGCAGAGGAAAGCATCCCTTGAAGCTTTAATAATCATAATAATAAGAATAATTATAATAATAATAATACAAATAATGAAAAAGGGGCCGTGTACCTGGGGCAGTGGGTGTGTCTCCCTGTGGGGTTGTCACGGGCGACTTGTTATAGCCAAAGGAAGTGAAAAGTGGAAGCAGTGGCTGATGGGAATGTGGTGGAGGAGGAGGCGGTGGAGGCAGGATATGGATCTGATGGAACGTGGTGTCGTTGCCGTTGACTACCGCGTTGGCAGGGGCAACCGTCGCCGGAGGAACCAGCGGTATCTTTTGAAACTGTTGAGTGCAAATGACTGTGCTGGCCAAACCTAGATAACACCCACCGTGACGACACACCGACACACACACAACCAGCCAACAGTGAATCACCGCCACGTAACAAACAAACGACAAAACCAGAGAATTACACGTAAGAAAGAAGGGGGAAAGAAAAATTAAAAACAAAGGCTGAGGTTACAAAATTAAACAAAGAAAACAAAGGTGGTGATGAAGACGGCTGAGGACGAAGAGAAAGACACAAACAAACAAACGTGGGCTGTGGAGAAGTGAAATGTACGGTAAGGTGAAAGAGGTGGAGGATGATGACTGATGAAGAAGAGATGGTCCCAGGGACTGTTGAGTTTTACTCTTCATGTGTGTTTGAATCTTTCAGTTTTACTTTGTGACACAAGAAATGCATCGAAAGCCATTTGGCACTATACGTCTATTTTAATGCCCGTGGTACGTTGCGTGAATAGTAGGTGCTAGCTTCCAGCGCTGAACCAGAAGCGGCGTTTTCCTATTGTAGCTGCACAGAACGGTACGCCAACAGTATGCTAATCCTCTTTTCTACTGTTTTTGGAAATAAAACACGTGGAACACACCACCTGTTACTCCTCCATCTCAAAGCATTTATTGTTTTCCTTTCAACCAAGCATACTGTTAATTTTAACAGAGCCCAAGCTAGCTTACATTAAACACCTTCTCCTAAAAGATGATGAATGATTTCTTACGACTTACCGAGAGTTAGTTACACAAGAGGCAAACAACTCACATAATACCGTATTAATTTTAGCTCTGTGTAAAGTAAATAAACGTGATGTTTACCAGCTAACGCTCCGCTCGTCTGCCTTAATGACACAGATTACACATTTTTTATCACTGCTAACTTTTTAACTCATATGATATAAGAAGTAGTAACACACTTAGAAAAGGTTATTATTAATAAAGCTTATGAAGCTCATTAAGATTATTATCATTATATTCCTAAAATCTGCAGAAAATATGCTAACTTCTGCGTGGTTATTGGTACATGTTCAATTGTCTGTCTCCTGACATTTCTCCGGTGGGGAAGTTTGAAGTTTTCAATGGCCAATATTACACAATATCATTAGACACAGCAACAATCATTGTCTCCTCCGTATTTCTTTGCTGTTGGTTGAGGCTTCAACTTTGAAAGTTCCCCAAAGATGAACTCCAGACGACGCAAAGATGCAAATTTGCTTTGCTGCCGAAAGCAAATGTTTTATCCGCCTCTCTGCTCGAAGTGAATGCAAGTAAACAGCATGCAAATGTTTGCCAGCGTTAATTTGACTCATGTGACGTGTTTTTCAATGCACCAATGGAGCGCTGAAGAAGTTCAAGCCTGCTTAACTCTGTAGCGTGCCATGCTGTCCCAAGTGTCAGGCAGCAGTTAGGATACTCTAATAAAGACAATGCCTTGTAGCCTGTTGCTGCATCATTTGCAGTGTGAGCACAGTATTAGTAAAGTTAGCTGTTAGAGTCTCGTTCTGATTGTGATGGCTGCTGCAACATTAGGACCAACTGACCGCTCAATAAGCCCCGCCCCCAAACGCAGCCTGGCCAGTCTGTGCTGTGCTCCATTGTGTCAGATTTCCTTCATTTTCAGGCTGGTGTTGTGGATCTGGAGCTAAATGTTGTGCCTGGGGCACGTCGTTTGTTAATGAGGCTGGAAAAAGATCTACGTTTCTTCCCTGTTCCAAAACCAAAGTCAGACCCTGTAAAGTGTAGGGTTAGCTAGCTAGCTACTGAAGATATAGCCTACTGAATGTATACACATGCTGCTTTTGCTTGTTCATGATTATAACAGTGAAACAAAGACCGGCCCTGCTGTACAGGAACCAGTGAAGGGAAGCAGGGAAACTTTGCGAAGCCAAACACTGTTCATCTGCGCACACTGCGATGCCACACAGCTGGTTCAATATCAACAAAGTTTCCCTTTATAGTCATTGTCCTGTGTGGCGATTTCACTTTTACACCCCTCTGTCTGCTTCTCTCTGGGATCACTATTTCATTTTTACAAAAATATGATCATATTTTTCACCTAATTTATGTGCCATTGTTTGTGTTGAAAAACAGTCTAATGTAACGTCCCTGTTGGAGGAAAAAGAAGAGAGAGGTGCAGAATGATGAAGAGACTGACTGACGAGACTTGGTGGAAAAAAAGAGTAATTAAAAATTGATGAAAAACAGTTGAGTAAATGAATCCTGCTAAAACAGCTGCTGTAGCCCCAAGTGTGTGTGTGTGTGTGTGTGTGTGTGTGTGTGTGTGTGTGTGTGTGTGTGATTCGTCAGTATGGCTGTGCAGGCTGAGTGGGAGTTCTCCAGCTGTTTTTAGCATCCACAGCTGCTATAATGCGGTGTGTGTACGTGAGGTCAGAAGCAGCCTCAGTTGCTTTTTCCCCGACTTGGAATAGTTTCCATAGCGATAAATGAACAATGCAGTAAATACAAGTAATGACAGAATGATGAGCAGAAGAGTGGACTACATGAGAGAGGAGAGATATTATGAAAGAGATGAGTTTCATGATCACAGGGGATGAAGCTGACGGTAACACAGAGACGGGCTCACAGACTGAGACGAGTAAGACACAATACTACAGAGAGACAGACGGATGGACGACCAGAGACCTACAGACAGACACATATACACAGTTAAAAACATCTGAGCCTCTTTGTGAGTGTGCAGTGATACTCTGGGATGAAGGGATGGATGTGAGTGTGCTCTGTGGATCTCAGCAGAGACGTTAAAAGCTCATTGTGGTGAAATCAAATACAGAGAGGAGGTTAATTTTTGGGAGATTGACACACAGCTGCTCAGCTCACCTGTTGAGTGATGAAAACACTGAGATGACACCAAGAGTAAACCTGGAAGACCTTTGACCTCATTGTAAGTTTACATGATGAGAGATTTCAGGAATAGTTTGACTTTTTATTTTGGCTTTGTCTTTATTTAAAGAGACAGATTGTTAAGCATGACACTCCACCCGCTGAGCTACTTGGCACCACAGTAGTTCAACATTATCAGTTATACTTATTTGCTTTCTTGCTTCATGAAGCTTGACACCACTCTGACGGATCTGTACAGTAAAGGTAATTCTAGCAAGAGTCAAGGCCTAAACGTCTAAAAATAAATATGACCTCACGTTGCACACTGAGTCTGAAACTTTCATCTGTCATTAGAGTTTTTGGAACAGGTTTGATTTTCTGCATTTTTCACATCTGTCAGAAGTTTTACTGAATCAGTACAGAAGATGTGGCGGTGGGACACAGCTCACCCTTTTTCCTCTTTAAGTGCGATGGCCTTGTGGCTAACCCGCGAGGATGTGACGTGTACTTCATTGTGTTCGGAGGGAAGCAGCTCTCTCATGGTGAAGACAGCAAGTGGCAAAGAGTGATGATAGTCAGCAGAATTACATGTCTAGATGAGCTCAGGGTTATTACTGTGAAACCTCATGAGACGGCCATGTTTGTTGTTTTGTGGTGAAGACGGCAGTAAAGACGCCACGCCATCCCTCCGGGCCACTGGGAGCTAGTTACCAGCCAATAACGAGCTAAGTTAAAATTAAAGTTAATAAGCCAGTGTGTTCCCGACTATGGTTCAGAGCCAGTGAGCTGTCACTGAGAGAGGTAATACAGAATCATCTCATTACTCAGCTCCACCCCTCATGCAGCTGCGGTGCCAAATGAAAGACAGGGAGGGATTCGTGATGGTCAGATATGTAACTCCAGTGGAGAGAGGCAAAGGAGGAAATGTGTCTTTTCAGTTTTTCACATGTTGAGAATTTTTGAACTAAATAGAGCAAAAAAAAACCGCACTGAAATCAAAGTGTCAGGTTTCGGATTAAAAAACACATAAAGTTACTCAGTGTGCAAAGGCTTGTAGCTTAGCTTAGCACAAACACTAGAAACAGGTGGAAATAGCTCGCTGGAAAATAATAAATATTATATTTTTCAAAATGATTTAAAGCTACATTCGAAGTACGTTCAGAAGGAGCTTCAAATGTAAAGAAAAGCCAACAAAACTAGTCGGTTAGACTCAGAAAAAACATTGTATTGGGTTAAAGTAAATACATAATATGTTAAATGAGTGATGTAAGTACGGGACAAGATGTTCGTAAGTTAGATAGGACACGGGACACGGCAGTGGTCTCCTCCCCTCTCTCCCGCCCTACAGTGACTATCTCACTTTTTATGCTACAACACGGTCTGAGCGTCAAATATCTCCACGGATGGGTTTACACTGGGGCACTGGTTCCCAACTGGTGGGTCGCGGTCCAAAAATTTGTAAAAAAAAAAAAACACATTTTATTTTGAATCACAGTGAATTTTCGGCACAGAGCTTTTATTTTGAAGTGCTGTTTCCTGCTGTAGAGTGAGTGACAGCTACTTAACAGAGACAACAAACAAGCTTGACAACATGGCCAAACGCAAGTATGACACCAAATGTCTTAAACTGTGTGGACCTTGAACTGATGACTCAGGAGAAATTTACACCACAAGTGATGCGTTCGCGTAGCGCTCGCGAAGCAGTCCACAAGCGTAACAGCAGCACACGTGTATTCACACCAAAACTGAACAGACACGTCGCGCAGCAGCCGCTGCTGTCCTGTCAAAAAACAAACCACACCCAAACAGCTGGTGGCAGTAGTGCACCATGTTTGTGAGTTTGGACCCAAAGCCCAGGGTGGACAGGTTTGCGCACCCGTGATTATTCCAACGCTTGGTGATTTAATATTTAGCACTACAAATGGGTAAGTACATGAAGCATGTGCCTGTCGCTTGGTCAAGGGGGAGATGTCTACGGTGGCCGAGAGAGGTCACAACACACGCAGACTCTCATTTTTTGTTGAATACCGCGACCATTCGCTCGCGACTCGTGCAAAAAAAATCAGCGTCTCTTCTATTTTTGAGCTTGCTCGTGAAAGCAGCGCGACTCAAGCAGCACGTAGAACGGATGCGGTGTGAATGCTTTAACCTGTAAAAAAATGCAGGTAAACAGACCAGTTGGGAACCACTGCATTAGGGTGCCTTCAGCGTCAGTATCACATGCCGAGGGACGAGACAAAGCCTCCGTATTTGACGACCTGGAATGAGAACAGGCTCCTAGCTGCTGGCAGTGTAGCGCCACATTTACTGCGCAGACATGAGAGTGGTGTCAATCTTCTCATCATGAACAAAACAAATAACTCACTGTCATTCAGCAGGTGATGGTTAAGTGTCAGCAAGGACAGACGTGCGGATGGTTTTGGTGTATTCTCATCACTTAACAGGTACTTTGATCATCAGGCTGAACTCCTAAAGACTTTGTGTTTTCATTCATGTCGTTAAAAATTCTGATGGAAGTAAAGCATAAATCTTGGATTACATCATCAGCGATGCAGGGACGACAGCAGGGACTGTGCTGCTGGCCGACTCACAAACTCTCCCAGTGTGTGAGATGAAAGAGATGACACTCTCTGATATGATTCATACTCTAATTTGGGAAAAGTTAACCAATGGGATGTAAGGTTAAGTGCCTTCCTCCAGGGTTTATGGGAAAGGCTAGAACATCATTCATTCACTTAGCTTCTTCTTCTCTGTCTATCTCTGTCTTCTTCTTCTGTGTTTAATCCAAATATGTGTAAAATATTCCCCCGACAGTCAGCCCGGTCAAACACGCTCACATGCACACACAAAGGAGGGCAAACACACACACCTGTGCGCTTGCTGATGACCTCCACCATGGTGGAAGGGAAGTAGCCGACTCGGTCGTTTCCTGTCCGGTTGTCATGGATACAGCCTTTCCAGCGTCCGTCTGGGTGCTGCTCCAGAACCTGTCAGGTGGGCACGTTAATGACGACAACATTAAGTTTCATTTTACATCTCAAACCGGCTTTAATATCATCATTTAAATCTGTTTTTAGAAAAGTTACATGAAAAACCTCAAGAGAAACCATCAAAGAACAAAAATACAAAACTGCATTCAGAGCCGTTTTAAACTCTCTGTGTCAGACGGCAGAGGAGCCAAACTGTTCATTCATGCCCTGAGGGAGGAGGCATACAGTAGGCTCTGCTCCGCTTCCTTATTACAGTAATAAGAACCCACAGGCTGCGAACATGCTCATAAATATTCACGAGTGGTGGGCGGACGGCGATGCAGCAAATGAATACATTTTTCTGTAAAACATATTCGTAGTAAATGAGGGAAACAGAAACTGCTCATTCCTCCATATTCATCAGGAATCTCACCAAAATACTCGCTAATAATACAACACCCAAACAGGATGGTTGTCATGGCGACGTTAAGGAAACCAAAACACTTTTATGTGATTAATTCATCCAAACACTTTGAGACTGCAGCCACCTGGGTTATCATGTGATGATCAGGTACAGGTACTGAAAACACTTCTGTACTGCAGCTCCCCCCAGAGACTGAGAATATTTAAGGAAAGGAGCTGTGCTTTACACTTTCAGTATCAATTAGTGAGCAGGTTATTTTTCTCAATTATCTGTGTAATGATTTGTACGGAAGCCTATTGCATTCAATTGACAAATAAAAAAAAATTCTGTTTTTCTGAGTATTTTTCCCCAAGTTGAGAGAGCAATAGAACAACAGACGCTTTCATTCCTTTCTTGAGAGCACCTTAAGACTTTGTGGTTGTTCAGACGAAAAGCCCATTCAGATCTGCTGGACATTGCAGTGTTTCTCCAGAATCAGTTGGACACATATGGCAAGCTCCGTGGATACAAGATGATGCATCTGAAATGCATTCAGGCTGCTACGTGGTGACTCAAGTAAGGTGCCTGCGTAAAGTCGACAAGCTAATGATAACACCATCAATGTGACTTAAAGACAAGAGTGTCTCCCAGTGTCTCGGAAAAAAATACTCAGAAAAACAGACAAAATTACCCCCAAAAACAAATAAATAAATAAATAAATAAATAAAAATACTCAGAAAAACAGAAAAAATGACACCAAAAAATAGAAAAATTACGCTTCAGTAGATTTAACCTATAAAATGCCAGAAAACAATAAAGAATGTCCATCACACATATTTGGGTTTTGGACCTGCAGTCAAGAACCCAAACATATTCAATCTGCTATCAAAAAGGACGACAACAGCACAGCAAACACACATTCATTAAGCTCGAACCAATAATAGATTTTGCATAAAAAATGACTGAAACAAGTACACAGTCATTTGAATTTTTCATGATCAATCAAAGTCTCAGGGCTGCTGTGAATCTACACCTACTTGGGGCAACAAAAAAGGTTTTTTGGGTGCATTAGTGCAACAGACAAACCAGAAAGGACCTGCACACCAATGTAAGTGGGCTGGAAAGCCACAAAAAGGTCCACAGGCTGAGATCAGTGCAAAATAGTGTAATTATCAAAGACATCAGGGCACAAAAATGATGCACTTTCAGCAAAAAAACACTACTATTAAAACACTATTACTTTTATTTCTTTATTTTTATTATTGCGTGTGTATGCATGTGTGTGTGTGTGTGTGTGTGTGTGTGTGTGTGTGTGTGTGTGTGTTACCGTAATGACGTCCCCTGCTTTAATGTTGAGGCTGGTCAGGTCGTAGTTGTTGCAGTAATCCTTCAGAGCCCGAACCTGAAGGGCCGCTGAAGCATCTGAGAGACAGACAGAGGGACAGGAAGTCATACTGTACATTACAGTGAGTTTATATTATTATATAATTTATCATGACGACACCACGTGCGTTAAAATGGTTCAAGTTGCCGTGGTTACCTTAGTTAGCTTGCTAAAGTTTTCCATCACAACAAATGTAACGTTCCTACAACAGGACAGCTGCTTGCAGTGTGCGTACAAACAGTGTACGTTGTGTTTACAACAGGAACTAATAATTCCTGCATGATAAAATGTTAAGGGTGTGCTATGTAACCACCGATAGATCCATTCATCCATCCATACATCAATACATCCATCCATTCATGTATCCATCCATACATCCATAGATCCATCCTTCCATCATTTATCCATCCATTGATCCATTAACCCATTGATTCATCCATATGCCCATAGATCCATCCCACCCATCCATGGATCCATTCCTCCCTCCCTCCATCCATTCATCCATCCTTCCATCATTCATCTATCCATTAATCCACCTTTCTATCATCCATCCATTCATAGAGCCATCTATCCATCCATCCATCCATCCATCCATCTAGCCATAGATCCATCCAAAAATTGATCCATCCAATCATCCATCCATCTATTCATCCTTCCTTCCTTCCATCCATCCCTTCATCCTTCCATCCATCCATCCATCCATCCTTCCTTCCTTCCTTTCTTCCTTCCTTCCTACCCCTCAGCAGCTGTTTGATCTCTCGGCTGGCCTGTGTTGCGGTGAACTGGTAGACGATGTCCAGAGCCGTCTGGCTGTAGGTGTTCCTCACTGTGGCGTTGATCCCGCTCTGCAGCAGAGGGAAGAAGATGGAGACACTGTGCTGAGTCTTTAATCACATCTATTTGTTTCATGAAGTAAAAACAACCCAGATGGTTTATTCATTATTGCCAATTTTAAACTGAAGTTTGTAACAAAAACAAACTTTCTTTATTACGTACTTGGTTATACAAGAAAAATCAAAACACACATATCCAGTTACTCAACACTCATGAGTGTGTTCCTCCCTGTATTGTCATATTTTCCCACCATGACGTCAACAGAATATAACCCATGCTTCATTGTGACCACAGTTCAAAGACGTAACCACAGATACGTCATGCTGGAACATCATTAACACATATTGCCTCTGTTGAGTTCATGAATCACTGAGACATCTTAGTGTCGGCAGCATCATCTGCATCTTCTCTTTCTCACACTGCTGTTAGACACTACGTTTTCATAACTGAGCCTCAGTTTTATCACCCAAGGTTTTATAGTTAACGAGAACTAAGACTAGAACTAGCCCTGAGAGAATAATTACATCAAATGAAATAAGAATAAAAATGACAAAAACTAAAACACAGCTGACTGCAGAATCAGCTTCTCCTTCATTTCCTCCCTCCATCAGATCACTTCTGAAGGACCGGTCTGTTCTCAGTATAGTTCCACTAACCTCCAGCAGGAGTCTCACTGCCTCGGTCTTCCCACACAGGGCAGCTTCATGCAGGGCCGTGCCCGCTTTGGTCTGTCTGTTGATGTCGATACCTGCCTGGATCAACAGTCTGACGGCGGCAGCAGAGGACAGAAGAAAGGGAAAGTGATTCAGGAGAGGAAGTTGGAAATACAGTGAGAGATGACGGAGCAGGGAGGGAGTGACTCAGAGGAAAGTAAGAGTGAAGGAGGAGAAGAAAGTGAAGAGGAGAGAGGTGGAAAGAAAAGATGAACAAATAAAAATCAATTAAAAGTCAATTACCAGTGAATACGAGCATTTATATTTCACTGAAGAAGACTGAGCTTTTTCTTACAACCTTCATGTTATCTTCACAATCAATAATCTCCACCATCATCACAAACTTGTGGGAGAAAACACAAGCAGCTAATCCAGCTCATATGGTCACTGTAGTCGTCATAGCGCCTGCATGTGTTGCATTTTTGAGAAGGTGCAGGTCAGCTGTAGCCAAAAACACAGCTTTGGCAGCTACGTGCACAGACTCCATAGTTATAGTGTAACTCAGTGATGTAGGCTACAACTACAAGTCAAGCGTTAAGTGTGCTGTCTAGCCAAACTCAATGAAAAAGGCAAATGGGGCATCAGTCAGGGTGGGGACCAAGAACCCAATGACCCAGACAGTTGTCCCCTAAAAACAGCTGTGTAATAGTCCATCCAGTCTGTGGTTTGACCCTGGGGAAACTGCAGTGGTAATCATTCAAGGTTTTTTGTACCTTTACTGTATATACTTAGTGGATCAAGGTAAATTCAGGATTACACAGAGAAGTGCATATCTGCTTCTGAACATGATATTTTCATGTCATTTATGTCTAAACATCAGTTTTCTAGGATGTTCTTTCTCATATAACCATCAGATACGACCTGTTCTGAATGTATATGTACAGTTGGGGGGTACCCATAACCCCAAATGACCTTTTTTGAATCCAAACACAGTCCGTTACTTTAGGTTAAAAAGCATATTTTCATTCAGTTTTTAGCACATACAAATGTGACTGTCCATGAAAACCATGATGCATATCAGCACCCACACCGAGACCTTGAATGAGACCAAGCTTGAAACAGGCCTTGGCTGTGGGCCTCCATATAATCTTCACTCCAAGTCCTCATCCGAATGTTGGGCTGGCATAGTTGTGCAAACACCTCTGTGTTGTAAACAGGCTATAGGGAGCGATCAAGTCCTTGACAACATTTTATCCTTTGTTTAGGGGTGTGTTTGTTAGAGCGTGTATGTCGCCTCGTCCCTGTTCATTGTCCCTGGGACCCGCTTCCTTATTTCAATGGCCTCCCTGATCAAGCGGCGGTATTTGTTGTCCGAGGACAATTACTCTCCCACACCTGGAGCAGCATCCTGGAGAGGCGGCGGACGGACAGCAGGTGGCGTGACCGTCACGCCTCCCTAATATCGGCTGATTGACAGATCAACAAGTGACACTTGTGAGGAAGGCTGAAGTTTCCGCTGAAACATGTCACGGTATGTGATATACTAACATGTCTGAGATAAAAGAACACTAAAGTCATTATAATGCTAAACAGTAGTTACTGGATGTAACTCCAGTTCTATGAGCACACGTGCCTGTCACTTGTACTCTCCTATGGTCATCTGCAAACGATCTATTCTGCTCATGCGGACGTGTTGCACTGGCCAGTTGAACAGAGCTTTACAAACTGCCAAAAATAGGAACCATCCCAGAAACAGTCAACAATGAGTCAGACTATTATTATCGTATTATTGTCGTTCATAATTCTTGATAGACATTGCTGTGACTTATTTATTTTTATGGACTTTTTTCATTATTTAATTGTGATGTTTGTCATATATTTGTATCAGTCTAGACCATTGTATGTGAACTCAGGGAATGTTGTACTGCTCAGTCAGTTTTCTCTGAATAAACAATGGTTTGATTGATTGATTTAAGAAGTTCCTAAAATCATGATGCAGTATTCACAGGAAACAACCTGCCCAAATTCATCCTAATCTCTCGTTTTACAAAAACTTTCTGCAGTTATTGAGTTCACTACTTGCATTTAGAATATAATCTGAAATATCCGTAACATATGTCACTCAGTCAGTTTACTGGAGGGGTCCCTGAGGAGCCGCTGCTTTAAAGGACAGGGTCACAGAAAAGGACACAGGGTTGAAAGATAAACTGGAGAAAAGCTGCCAAACACACATTATATTTCCCTCTAACTTCTACTTACTTAGTGTTTGTGTTTGTGTGTGTTTATGTGAGTGTGTGTCTTCCACAGACTGCTGGCCGTGCCTAATGATGACCGTCATTTATCAGTGTCACTTGTAGAGAGGCGCTCTGCTCTATCAGCTATGACAGGCTTTATTCTCCTCTCTTTCTCTTATCTTCCCTCAACTGCAGCCTTCTCTCATCTCTCACTGTCTCTCTCCTTCCCCTGTCCTCTCTGTCTGTGTCTGCAAACCGCTGCACACACACACACACACACGTATATACAGTCCAGAGTTACTTAAAAGTGGTTGAGAGCGATGGGAGGAAAAATAGACTTTGTGGTGTGTGTTTATTTGCCGTGGCGCGCAGCTCTGCAGGGATCGCTCATCCCAGAGCTTCGAGCTGAATGCTGACATCACCACGGCAACAAAAGTCACTCTGCCATGATGCTCTTTTGTGAAAATATAAACAAAAATTAGACGTGCGTCCCCGTCGAGATGAGATTATAACCACTTGACATTTAGCGAGACTGAGTGCCACGCAGATCTCTGATTGTCTGTGTGTCTGAAAACCTATTTAGGAGAATCTGACTGATGAATCATCTCCGTCTCTCTACGGCAACACACTTGTTCCATTATTCCTTCACTTAATCGGATCAGGTTGTTCCCCTGTTGTGTTATTTATCTGTTTTCTCAGAGAGCTCAGGAGGACATTTAAACTCTGTGATTCATTAGAAGTGGTGTGTGTGAGATGAACCTCTGGGATGGATGTGTGTATGTGTGTGTGCACTTGTACATGATACATAGTGAGGACCAAACAATTTAACAACAGAGTGAGGACATGGTTGAAAAGTGAGGACATTTGGCTGGTCCTCACTTCTTGATAGGCTTGTTTGAGGGTTCAGACTTGGTTTCAGGGTTCAGGTTACAGTTAGGTGTAGGTTAGGGTGAGGGTTGGGGCTAGGCATTTAGTTGTGATGGTTTAGGGTTAGGGACTGTTCTTTAGTTATCAGAGGAGGGGGGTGGCTGGGGTGTGACCCTTCCTGAAGCTACAAATATTTTATCTTGAGACTCCCTGGGTGACTGGGGAAAAATAACCCTCCCTCTGCCATAAATAAGTTTTTAGATTTATAAAATTTACCCTCTGATATTTGAAAGTTAGAAGTTGAAAACGAATTTTGAGGTTGAAAAAAGCCTCAGGTTTTTACTCATGTTCATGCTGGTTGAGTTATGAGGTTTTTTGTCCAAAATTTTTAAAGGACACAATGAATAAAGTGATTTTTATAAAATATCATTAATTTAAGATCAGATTTGGTTTGGGGGGTTTTTCTGACAGAAGCCATAAAAAAATTGTATAGGTTTTTACAGAAAAAAATGCATGTTAATGCGATGTCATGCAAAGTAACATCGCCAAAATTGGCAAAATCCCCCAAATTTGACATGCTTTCTGTAACAAAATTTATCTCCAGAAATTATCACATAATTTGGAAAATCACCAAAATTTGAAAGGCATCTTTTCTTTAAAAAAATCAGTGGTAACAAAAATCGTAATACAGCCATTTATATTTGTATACTGCTCCCCTAAGCCAAAATAAAAAACATAAGTCCCTCCCTGTGCCTCCCCCTTTTTTGCACCCCCACCCCCCATAAATATTGAACAGTCCCTTAGAGTAGGGGGATAGGGGATGCATTACAGGATAGAAGGATAGTGTACCTGATGATGTCGATGTGTCCGTTCTTGGCGGCCAGGTGGAGAGGAGACGTCCCGTTGGGGTCGGTGGTGTCTCCTTTTTTGGGCTCCAGCAAAGCAGCACACATGTTACTGGACAGCAACAACTGGACCACCTACACACACACACACACACACACACACACACACACACACACACACACACACACACACACACTTGATCATTTCTGTAGATCGTCCTCAGGTGCTGATGTTTTTGAATTGCGACTAAAATCAGCTTCTTACCCCGACTCTGCCGAACTCACAGGCCAGGTCCAGAGGTGTTTTCCCTGCGTTATCCACGATACACGGGTTGGACTGGTGCTGCAGCAGCATCTCCGACTGGAAAAGAAGGATGGACATTAACCCTTTAAAGGTTCTGTGTGTAACATTTAAGGGGATTTAGTGACATCTAGTGGTGAGGACTGCAGATTACAACCAGCTAAAACTTCTCCCGGTTAAAATTCCTTTATTGTTCATTGTTCAAGCAGTTTTTTTTGGGAGCTGAATTATCCACAGAGGTCTCTTCCTCTCCCACACAAACAGACCAGGTGATTAAAACACCTAACAAAAACAATAAAGCAGCTTCTTGTTATAAATCAGTGTTTGGCACGTTTGAGACAGGTACCTTAGCTTACCTTGTGTTTGCTAAACAGAATCACAGTATAGTAAGGATTGCGAGGGATGGCAGCAAACTGTTAACCGCAATTGTGTAAAATGTTTTACTTAAACAATTTCTTCTCCTCCACTGAGTGCAGTATGGTGCCTGTTACATTCAGTAGGTCTGCATCGTGCCCATTTGTTCAAAGGCTTTAAGAAAAACCGGTTAAGAAACAAAACGCAACAGAAAATTCCATCTCAGAGGTTTTTCCAGTCTGGGATGAAACACTGCAGTGCTGCTGCAGGCTCGCCAAAGCATCAACAGTGAAATATAGCAGACTCACCACAGCAGCTAACATACCCTGGAGGAGAGCGACGCTCGGCATTCACAGGCTCCAACACTGAAGACCAACTGCTTCTATTTGATTAAATAACCATGATTTATACAGGCTACCATTCTGGGGCTGAAGCTCTAATCCACAGCTGCTCCCAGTGTGCACGGCCAAATAAATAAAAAATTAGAGATACTGAAACAGTCCACAGATTAAAAAATGAATCATTTAACATCCAGCGAGGCGCACACGGGCCTTGAGAGACACTTGCTGTAACAACAAGTACGACAAGACTGTTTTTATCAGAGACGAGGGAATCTAATTTGGCCTGTTCTTCTAATTTGTTCCATTTTTAAGGTGCATTAGAAAGCACAATGAACTAATTCCTCTGCTGGGAATTTATCCCTCTAAGTCCTTTACCACTTTAACCAAGCTTTTCCTTTCACTCGATGTCACAGTGCTCCTCTTGTACAGCGAGGGATTCTCTTTAACTCAGCTACGGACAAACACGGGCAGAACGCAGCTCTTTGCAATGTACACTCACTGGCGACTTAATTAGGTACACTTGCCAATCAGCCAATCATGTGGCACCAACTCAGTGCATTTAGGCATGTGATTTAAGTGCCTTTGAACGTGGCATGGTTGTTGGTGCCAGACTGGGAGTTTCAGCACAACCATCTCTAGGGTTTACAGAGGATGGTCCCAAAAAGAGCAAATATCCAGTGGGAGGTCAGAGGAGAATGGCCAGACTGGTTCAAGATGATAGAAAGGCAAACAGATGCTGGAAAGTCTTGCATGAAGCGAAGAACAATGAGGCGAGGAGTGTCTGTGAAGCGGGTGTCTTTATAGTGACCGGGGGTAATGATCTACAGGTGAGCGGCGTTTGCCTGATGAGGTGGGCGTGATGGATCGGAAAACGAGTGGACAGGAGATAGGCTGGCAGGTAGGTGTGGTGACGAGGCAGGGTGGATGAAAATTACAGAATGGGCTGAGGAGATGGACGAAAAGTGCCCAATTCGGCAGGTTTAGTAACTTGAGGGGGGCCAGGTATCAAAGCACTAACTTTCCGATCAGTAGACGGCCGCTCTGCCTCCTGAGCTATGGTTCTATAAACTGTGAGCAACAGCAGAGCTGGTGATAACTCTACGTCACAGAGTCACAGTAATTTTATTCACTGTTATTGTAATAATTTTGATTAAAGCAGCTTTAAAGGCTCCAACACTCAGTGATAACCATGAATTATTTCTGCCTCTGTAGCAGCTGATTCTGTTATTTCAGAAATAAGGGACGCTGAATTAAATTATGAATCATGATAGATGACTTCATCATGTGAATCATGTCAAGTTAGTACACAAGGAAATCAGTTGACGATCAGCTGATCCGTGGCACAGACAGCCTCATGTTTCCTGCCATGAGCCTCCGCTGTGAGCTCCGTGTCCGCTAGAAGTGATGTCGCTCACCACGTCGTAGTGGCCGTGCTGCGCCGCCAGGTGGAGAGGAATCTGTCCTTCATCTGACTGGCCGTTGACAGACGAACCAGATTTCAGCAGCATCTTCATGGGCTCCGCCTTCCCCTGCCAGGCTGCGTAGTGCAGAGGCCGCATACCTGCACACACACACACACAGGAGCACACACACAGTATGAACATATATCTGTCACAAAGTGAGACACGTGTTGTTATTGATCGCAGCTCTATCTGTAACAAAACCTCACTCTTCCCTCTGATGTGTCATACACACGTTTTCTATATGTGTGTGCAGGTGTGTGTGTGCACACCCGATAATTATGCACATAAACACCCCGTGAATTACCTTTAATTAGGAAAGCTACAGGTGCACACAGCGTGAAATGACTGAACATTGACATGTTTTACACGACCATGTCACAGGTATGAGAAACAAAAAGCCTATAAAATATATGAACACACACATATATAGAGAGATAGACATAGATGTATATGTTCCCTTCACCTTTGTGGTCTCTGATGTCGACAGCAGCCTGTGACTCCAGCAGCAGAGTGATGAGCTCCAGGTTCCCGTTGAGCGCCGCATGATGCAGCGGAGAAAACCTACAACACACACACACACACACACACACACACAGATTATGGTTACATTTGTGGATTACACTTATGTAGGTAGGGCTGCCTCCTGACAGTCGAGCAGACTTCATCGGACTTAGTGAAGGGTCAGTTGACTTTTGGTTTGCTCCCAGGTGAAAGTGTGGACTGTGTTTGACCCACCCATCTCACCTCCCACCTATCGTGTGCGGACTTTCTTGCTCTTGCTCAGCAGTTGCTCAGAGTGGCCGGATGAGTCTCATACCACCGCTAAACGGTGACCCTGTGTGTGAGTATCTGACGTCGAGGGCCATGAACCAAGCCTCCGTATTTGACGAGTTGGGAGTGAGAATGGGCTGACTCTACATTTGTGCTCTGCCTCATTACATCATCCTTTATTTTAATGTTTTCTGAATGACACCCTGCAGATTTGCTGTCCTTACAGTGTTTTGACCACATACACACACACACACACACACACACACACACACACACACACACACACACATGCACAGGTCAGTGATAATGGCAAAGTTTAGCATGACAAATAGATTTAATAGCAAAGGATTAGGACCTCAGGGAGAGATTAATATATATGCAGAGGTTTAATATTATGTAAAGGATACAGTGTGTGTGTGTGTGTGTGTGTGTGTGTGTGTGTGTGTGTGTGTGTCCACAGGGTACATGCTGAGTCGATGGGACTGACATGTCAGCCTTGATGGATAAACATGTGAAAGGGTAAAAGGAGGTGAAAGCATCCCATAACCTGAGGACACAAACATGCAAACACACACATTAAATCCCCTCTGTGTCCTCACACACACCTTCTATCTGACATCAACAGTGACATGTGTCTCCTTCCTCCTCGCTACAACTCCTCTTCTTCTCTCTGGATATTTGCTGTCAAACGCTGTCGCAGACGGTTTTATAAGGGGGTGAAGAAACAAACTTGTGCTAACTTGTGATGCTGAATTTTGTGGTGAGGACACAGGAAAGGTTTTCTTCTGATGACTCCTCCATGAAGGTCATATTTGTCCAGGTGTGTCTGCACAGTAGAACAGTGCACCACCACTCCAGAGTCGGATAAATCTTCCTGCAGGTCTTTTGCAGTCTTCCTAACAATCCTACGAGCAGCTCCCTCAGAAAGTTTTCAGCTTGACCTCCACAGTTTCTGTTAACTGCCATTTCTTACTGACATGACCAACTGAGGAAACAGCTCCCTGAAAACACTTTGCTCTCTTCTTATAGTCTTCATCACCATCACCTGGCCTTTCCTTCGATGACTGTGAACAAGCTCATTAAGTTCTGAGACCCTGGAAAAGTTGTCTGAGAGCTCAGATTTCTCCGGGTGCCCAAACTTTTGCATGGTGCTCCTTTAATTTTTATCACTCTAAACTTGTACGAAACGAAAAAAATTACACAGTAATCTTGCTTAAAATGCTGATATGTTCAATCTTTAACTTGCTGGACCCTGAAGCCCACCCTGCAGAAGTCCCTGGGTGGATGCTACACCAGAATGCTGCATGCAGTGCTGAACACTAACCAGGGCGAACACGACACCATCAAGAACCTCTATGGAGAGCAGCCTGGCCGCTCACTGCCACAGACACCGGAAGCTCCCAGCCGGTGTCGTGTGGACCCAAAACATGGACACTGTTCACAAGGACATCCCACGTCAACATGTGTGGACGTCCTACAGAGAGATGCAGGAGCAGAAAGCAGTGGCGAGCCAGCCAGATGCACAGAGGATCGATGCAAGTGATGCGCACTTCATGGTGCTAACAGCGGCTGCCAAACATTTTGTGAATTTGCCCCTAAGTTTTCTGTAACCATGGAGACGGTGCCAGCTTTGCCACTGGCAAGTGGCATGTGTGAGTGTCAGCTTGTGAGCGACTGAGTCTCTGAGTGTGAATTATTTTGTGAGCAAGCTCTGGCTACTGGAGGACAATTCTGAATATAAGAGTCTCACTTGCTCTGAGTGCGTCTGTGAGTGTGGAGCAGCATACTGAAGAGCGCTGCACTCCCACAGTGACCTGCTCTACTTTATTCACTACAGATCATCCATCGCTCCTTCCCTCCTCTCCTCCTGCACATCTTCTTCTGTTCCCCTTGTCTTCTCATTTTCCTCTCCTCTTGTGTCTGCTGTCTCTTCTCCTCTGCCCTGTATGCTTTTCTTCATTCATTTTGCTTGTTTAAATTTCACAGTGACAACTACAACTAGGGCTGCACCATATTTTGCTTCAGAATCATTACTGCAATGTGCGCGAGAGTCTCATCTCAGTAAGGCAAATTAACTCAAACACATCATACCACAACTTTTTCAGTGCTTGATACAAAGGGAAAATTCACCCAGTTCTCATTTTCAATGACTAATGGTACCAGCAAAGCCCTCCCCTTTAAGACAGGTCACATGTGTACGTGATTTTTGTACAAAAGTATCGTAACCAGGCAGTGAAATGCAGACTCTTACAGAGTCACAGGAGTCGGCAAAAAAGTGTGTCGATAAACTCAGGTTCCAGTTTACCAAATGTACAGAGGGCCATGTTTTCTGTTTGCTGCACAGAAGAAATTGAGCATCTGTTTGACGCAACATTGTCACGATGTTTAGCGACCATTCTTTGCCTCAGAGTTGCCAGACTGTAAAATGTAGTTACCTGCGATGAGCCAGTGGGTGGGTCTTTTCCTTTGTTTTAAGCAATTCAGGGGAGAGTTGCTCAGCACACGTTTTATAAACTTCACACAGTATTCCGTCTACATTAGGAGCTTTGCGGCCGGGTAATGACTTGATTGTGTGCAGCAATTCCTCAGCTGTTATCGGCCGGTCCAGCCCTCGCATGACTTCATTAGATAGTTTTGGCAAATTCAGGTGCTCAAAAGAAAAGCTCTGGTTTTATCAGTGTCTGGCTGACCATCTGCAGGATGTAGTTCTTCATACTATTCTTTAGAGGGTTAGATTTACCTCCTTGTGGGTGGTGGCGAGTTTGCCTGTTTTATCTTTAACTCCTGCAATTTGACAAGAATCTTCTCTGGCCTTTTCTCCCAATTCATACCATTTTTGTTTAGGCCTAAAAAGAGAGTCTTCTGCTTTCTTAGAGAATATTATATCAAGTTCATATTAAGCTTTAACACCCACTTCTGCATCTCAGCGATGAAGGCGTCTTCTTCCCCTCGCCTTCCCCTCCAGGGTTAAACAGGGATAGCGTTACACAATGCAGCACTGAGCTGAGTGTGTGTGTGTGTGTGTGTGTGTGTGTGTGTGTGTGTGTGTGTGTGTGTGTGTGTGTGTACGCAGGCCTTCAGAGTGTGTCAGCAGGGTGCATGTATGGGGGAGGGGGAGGGAAGCCCTCGCTTTTGCCAAGTAGTAAAACCTGCTATGCAATATTTATACCCCTCCTCTCCTCTTCTCCTCTCCTACATCCGCCTCCTCTCCCTCTCTCTGTCCGTCGTCCCACAGATCTCTCTCTTCTCCTCCCTCGTCAGCCTTCAAACGCCTCCCTCCACAGCTTCATCCCTTTTTATCCTCCTGTACTTCCTCTCCAGTCTCTTCCTTTATGCCTCCTCCCATCTCCTCTCCTCCTGTTTACTCTACATCCTTCACTCGGCTGCTTCCAGCACCTGAGACTAATCCCAACCTTCATCTTCACTCTCTTCTCTCCTGAGTTTCCCTCTCATGTATGTTCATGCATGTAGGTTTACCCCAAGTACACATTTCTTGGCGGGGGGATTTCATCTTGAGCCCCTTTTACACATGCACCTCAACCCAGAGCCCATCATTACCTGGAGGAGCCGTATGTGAGAATGCAAATAACCAAATCAGTTGGACCGGACTTTAAACAGATTTTACCCTGCCAGCTCCCTGGTGCAGAGTCTATGTAATGTCCGATTGAGCCCATGTGTGAATGGATTGTCCGGAGAATTCACAGAAAGCAGGTGGATGTGTTGATGATGTGTCTGTCATGGCACTGGAGAGAAACCGGAAGTAAACAAACATCAGAGGGTGAAGAAAAAGGGTCATTTACGCGAAGACGCCTACTAATTTCTAAGAGGAGAGATGATGAGTTTTGGGAACTTCTGTCGGTGCCAAAAAAGTCAGACAGATTCAAGGAACCACAACCAAAGTTTCTGACTAAATTACAATCAGCTTCATAAACAAAACACTTCACTTTATCAGTAAGACAATCTCCTGACGTGTGAACAAAAATCTCCAGACATTAGAGCTGATTGTCCAGATCGAGATCATGTGAGAAAACGACTTTGTCACAGTCCGTCATGTCATCTTTGGTTTCTTGGTTCTTAAGGTTATGGAAAGAACTCAGTCTCAACACCAGAGAGAGCTGATGTGTGTTCTGTGATGCTCAAAACAAGATTACAAATGCATTATGCTGATTTGTGAGAAGGTTGTAGCATTCACAAAAACATCTTCTTATTCATAACTCTGAGTAACTGAAGGCTAAAATAATTCCACCTCAAAGATGTCTGATCATGTAACCTTAACATTAATTAGCTGCAGCTGATCTAATCTGTCAGAGCTGATGTCTGTCACTGAGGTGAGAGTCAGCTAAAACTGAGAAGCCTAATTCCCATACAGTGTTTTCCATTGCTCTTTGCTAATAACAATAAAGAGTGAGGACAGATGAGGTTTTGACAAAATATTTATTTGTTGCAGAACTCAACTGGTATTCTGCAGAGCAGGTGGGAACCAACATTCAGAACCTTACATCTCTAGCTGTTCAATTAAGTTAAGTTAAGTTAGTTAATTCCACTATCATATCTGTTATGCTAAATATGATGCTACCGCAGCAGCTGGCTAGTTTGGCATAGCATAAAGACTGACGATGGGGAAGCAGCTAGACTAGCACTTAGGTGAGACAGCCCACAAGCTGGAGATCAATGCTCTTGCATTTGCATTTTTTTCTGATCTCATAAAATCCTGTGGTTGGTTTGTTTTCTTTCACACCACAAACAAACGGCACCAGAGTCTGTTTGGAAGTGGACCGAGGGGTCTCTGTTCGGTTGTTTGGTCCACACAAAGGTTCGATTGCAGCTTTCACACCAGCCCAGATGAACCGTACCAACTGCACTAACCTACCTGAATTGGTTAGGTGTGAAAGCACAAGACAAGATACTAGCTGTGCGTCCATCCAACTGTAAGCATGATGCAAGGCAATCACAAGCTAAGGTAGTCTCCCGTGACCAGCCTCCCTTACTTCGGAATGGGAGTCTGGGGACATTCATCTTTCGTTTTGTAATAAATATGGGCGGGGATATCCAGACCACGTGAAATAAAACTTTTACCATATCCTGTTGGTAAACAGGCCAAAACATCTCTCTTCTCCGGCGCAAGGACTTTTAGACAATCCTTAATTTCTCCAATCTTGTGGACGTTGCAGCTCTGCAATAGCTGAATCAAATGAAATCATATCCATTCTAATCTCTTCTTGCGATGCACTGAACACGTCCTTTTCTGTTGAACTACGGACAACAATTCAGGGAACAGCAATTCCGGTGTAGGCGGGTGTAAGGCAAAGCTAATCAGCCGTTGGTCGAGGAAGCACGGAAGTACACGGATCTGGATCCAATCACATCACTGCTGCTGGGAGCCAGCGCTAGTTCTATTACAACTTTCCTATGGGAATGTCCACAGACGACAGAGTCAGCCAGCGTGCTGATGTCATCAGCATCTGTGTAAGAGACTGAAGCTGAGGCTGCTGTCAGACCTAGAGTGTCTCCTCTGGTCTGAATCAGGGACTCATGTTGTCACAAAGTTGTATAATTGCCTAGAGTTGGTTCGTGTTCTCACGGCCGCATTTACAAGAGGACCAGATCAAATGCCTTGTGTGAGAAAGCTGCTCTTGATTGGTCAGAATTTCCATGTGGGAAAAATCCAGGAAGTAAAGCAAACGTTGAAGAAGAGTACACTTGCAAGATAAATGTGACACTTTCTAATGTCACAATGGAGGGACAACTACGCAGGTTGATTTTAGCGCTGCTCATCGTGGACTATATTGCTGTCATTGTTCATTTTAGTCAAACCATACAGTTTGAAAACGAGGTGCGGCTCCAACTAGAAAACAATGGACACCAGATCGAGACCACCTCTTCAAGAAGGTCTCGGTCCGGTTGTTTTGGTGTGTTCACACCTGCCCAAACGAACCGCACTGAGGGGGGGGACTGACCTGAGTTCAACTGAACCAAACAAACGTGTTAGTGTGAAAGCACCATAAAGGAAGGAGCATTGCTGTGGAGTCTTGAGGTCAGTGTAAGCCACTGTAAACCCCACTAACCAAGACATCACTGCACCACTGCCTCTCAGCCCACATCGAATGTATCATCATTTCAGAAACCAAAAACTCTGTTTCATATCTCGCTTTTCCAATTCCTCTCACCAGCTGCCTCTGTTTATTTATCTCCCGTCTCTCTATCACCATCCTCTCAAAGTCCTCTGCTCCTCCCAAAGTATATACTGTACCTCCGTCTGGCTTGATCCATTTTTAGCACCAACACACAATCGTTTCATGCTGTTCTGTTGCTGCACGATCACCCTTTAACAAGCTCTACACGGGTCCTCTTCACCTGTCACACACACACACACACACACACACACACACACACACATATATATTCACTCTTACACACACAGTTTGACCCATTTTCAGTAATGAGGGATTTTATTCCTCCTATGCTTCCCCCAAACAACCCGCTCCGGCAACCACACACCGGGCAGGAAGGAAAGAAGACAACATCCATTAGTCTTCTCTCCCATCTGTACCTGTGTGCTTACAGTACGTGTCCTCATCCTCCTGGCTCATATCTCATGTTGTGTCTCTGTTCTTTGCTAATCAGCGTCTGTCACTCTGCATGTGCGTGTGCAGGTTTTATTTGGCCATGAAACACACACATGATAATTCCACAGATTCCACATCATCTAAGAAAGAGTTTTTTGCATCTCGGCTGTTCCCTCTGAAACATGACATCAGCGCAGAGATGCCCCGCAGGTGTGTTGATGCCGTCAAGTGTTCATTCAGCCTTCGCCTAATGAGGTGACAATCTATTTTAATAAAGGCGTCTTTCACGTCTCAGACCTCATGGCCACACCGCCAGGAAACTATTTTGTAAGTGTGAAGATGACTCAGCTGTTAAAAGGCATCTCATAATCATGATTACCTTTAGGCAGAAATCACTGAGCACAGAATTGTCTTTTATTCAAGAATACTTCCGTGTTTTCATGTCTCATAATTTCCTGTTTAGCTCTGAAAGGTGAAGAGTCACTGAGCGCACGTACCAACCAACAACTTTAATTATACAATGCTGATGACACTCTGCTGTTCCCACTATGCATTTGCTGCATTTTGAAGGAAACCGTGGTGTGTTAGATTGGGAGGACCAAGAAGAATCCTGATTGTTCTGTAGTAGGGATGCAATTAGTTAATTGGTTAACCACCAAGAATATAATTGAGCACTTATGCATGTCAGTCTACGGGTTCATTTTGTCCCTGAGTTTTCTGCACCACCCAGGTCTGGTGGGAGTTGATGGGCACCACTACACATTGTGGCGACGCAGACCTCCTGTCTGTCTCTGTGAGCTGAAACCATTTCCCTCAGTGGAAACAAAGCTTTGATTTACTTTAATTTTACAGATAAGAAACAATAAATTGTGAAGACAATAAAGCCTCCACTAAAATAGCATTTTAAGTCTTGTGTGTGATTTATCCTGGCTTCATATGAGCAGAGGAAATCTCTGCTAGCTGCTAGGCTAATTTATACAATGTAAAATGCCATAGGCTTGTGCTAATAACGTTAGCATGTTGTATTTGTGGGGAAAATGTGTCCAGATAAAGACAAGCGTTTGTCTGTGAATGCTGCGAGTTATAGTGAAGCCGATTTGTGTTTGAAACTGTCTCTATTAAACCATGTTTAATGTGTGTTTAATGTGTGTTAAATGCTCACAACGGTGTAGGCTACAGCGTAGCTTCAGACCACAGCTTGAGACAGCAAAAAACAAAACTGGTGGTTTTTCAGCAGTTCATTGCTGCATTTCCAGCCAAAACCATTACCATCAAAATCAGGTGTTTCAAGCTAAAACAACTCATTAACCACAATGTTGTTTGAACGTTGTTTATTTGTCAGGGTTTCCTAAAGGTGACAGACAATGTGACCTTACAGAGTCCATGTAACATTTGTTATTCAGAAATTAAGTGCCGTGTGTTCTTCTTTGAGGGTGCATTGTATTGCCCCTGTGTTGGGCTTTCAGTGAGATCCACCCCAAATTTTGAGGTGCATGTGAATCCTAAATTTGCACTGCTTCCTGAATGTACCATATACTGTACTGTTTGTCTCTACTGTGCTGGTATGAAGTGTTTTTTCTTTCTCATTCTTTCTCATCTTGCACATTTCCCGGCTCTTTCAGTCTTATAAACCTCTCCGCCTGCACAAACACACTCACACACAGTGCATATTTAATTGCAGTGGAGCTCTCTTGTAATGTACTCTAAGGTCTCAGTGGGGATCTCCTTGTCAGGGTTTATAAAGAGGGATCTTTATCCTCGGCACACTCTAAGTGCTTTGTTGTTGTCACATCCTCAGTCTCTTGTGAGACACACTTCTGTACGTCCAAACACGTAGCCTATATGTGACGAGCTCTCTATTTCTGCTCATTTCTCTCCTACACTTCACCGTCTCCGCTCTGCTGCTGCTCTCTAATTACCTTAATAACATAAAAACGCTGACCACAGTTTGTTGGATTCCTGCTGTTTTTAACGACGTGCTAGCTCCAGCTGATTGACACCACTTAGGAAATGATGTTTCCTGCACACACACACATAGCAGACCAGGAAAGTCTGCGGTGAAAGATCCAAATTAAGAGTTTTTTCTTTTTCAGAGTGAGTTCATTACGAGTCTCCGAGCGACTGCCAAGAAGAGTGAATGAATCTAAAATGAATACGCTTGTGCGGACTCATTAGCCATGTGTGCTCATTATGAAACAAAACCGAACTTGCTCTTTGCATTTCTATCATACGCTTTATTTATGACTTATTCATACACAGCCGTGTGAGCATCGGCCAATACGAAGCACTTAATACTGTGGGAAGAATTAAGGGCCGAAGAGGCAATAACAGTAAACACACTAATTAGATTACACTGTTCAGTTTCACCCAGAGTGGCGCTGAGAGGATTACTTTTGATCTTTATCCTCACAGAAACCACTTTATTCAGCACAGTTTGCAGTCTTTCAGCTCCGCTAAAATTACTCACAAGGGCTGGAGCTGTCGTGACTCATGGCTGCAGGAATTTGCATTTCTACCTTGTGTTGCTTCCTGATGCACCATCATGTATCATGGATGAACACATACTGCAAATGAATGGAGAAAGTGAGGCTGACACCAGCAGCTGGCACATCGTCAGTGCTCCAGAAGCATTTAATGACACGTTTAATTAGGGATACACTTTCAGGCAGACTCACAAAGAGCACCACGAACTTGCAACTGCTATTTCCACCGTCTCAAAATCCCATTCACAAAAGATATCCACGAATGAAGCTCAGCGTGAGCTCAATCAGGAAGTCTTTCTCTCTGCTACACTGTTAAAAAAATGCAATGGTCACAGTCTAACAGGAAGTCAGTGAAACTTCAGGGATATCAATGTGTCCATTTAGGAAGCACAAATGATGTGAGTCAGTTTCAGCTGCTTTGGTGCAAATCAAAGTGACAACAGGTGCAATGGAGAGGCAAAAGCAAGACAACCGCCACAAAGGGAATGGTTTTACATGTGGCGTCCACAGACAGCTGCTCTCTCCTTATCCTTAAACTGAGGAGTGGTAAAATTAACCTATACTAGTCCATACCCATTGAGTACAGCATACCATACCATGACTTAGTCATACCAAACATTAGAAAACACCAACATTGGTCCACAGGGGGAGCCACAGCGATCAGTTGCATTTTAGACATTTTTAAGCATTTTTCTGTTGTTATAGCGCCACCCAGTTGCCAATTAGAGTTAAATTTCTCCAGTCACCTTGAGGCGTCCTGTTCTACATATCTACCAAGTTTAGTAAAAATCCATATGGCGGTTAGGCCTAGATAAGAAATGAGCTCTCTAGCGCCCCCATTTTGTTTGATGGGGTCAATAATGGAGGGGTCCCCTCAGATTATGTGTGGTCATATGCCTACAAAGTTGCGTGGTGATGGGTGAAACCCTTGAGATGTTATACACCTTTATGTGATGAGCCACGCCCTCCGCAATATTCATTGCCTTATAGAAGCTCAGTTTTAGTAAGTTTTCCAACTTTTGCCAAGAGGGAACTTTAGATATTGGTCCCTAGATTATGTTCACCCAGTTTCATGCAGATCGCTCAAACTTCCTAGGAAGAGATCCATTTGAAGTGTTTTTCAAAACATTCAAAATGGCGGAAAATCTATATAAGCGGAAGTTATGGGTTCTTGAGGCAAATGTGTTCCTCATGAGGAGAGGCATCTCTGTGCAAAGTTTCATGTCTCTACCACATACGGGGCATGAGATATGCCCATTCAAAGTTTGACGTTTCAATGGGTTGCTATAGCGCCCCCCTTTGGCCAATTGATGTAATATTGTTATTGTGACAGACCTAGACAGACAGAGTTTTAGTCATTATATAGTAAGACATGGACACGTGTAACTGGTCAGAAATATTCTCAACAGTTAAGTGATTAAAGTTTAGTGGCTTACTGCTAGCACAGCCCAATCAGGAAGCGCACCTTGATGTTTGCTATTCAATTTCCAATTGGCAAGTGAGTCTATGAGAGCTGTGTGTCTGAGGGAAAGAGTGAGTCAGTAAAATCACAGTGTGTGTGTCACCTTGGTGAGACACCTGCCGCGCTGCAGACCACAGCTTGAGACCAACAAACAACGAGTCATTGCTGTATCTGTAGCCAGGATCTTACCAGGTATTTTACGCCAAATCACAATCCTTAACTTCCTGTTTTTGTGCCTAAACATGACAACACTTTAACCACAATGTTGTCTGACCATAAGGAAACATTAATTTTACACATATCTGCTACATAATAATGGACAAAGGTAACGTTTGCAGGAACGTGCAATGCCAACATTCTTTCTGGAGATTGGGTTGGACAGTCAGTTTGAGAATTTATCAGCAGTCAGGTTAAAGCCTCCTCTCTCTCCTCTCCTTATCCGTCCTGACTGATTTTTCTTTAGTTTGGTCTTCTGCTAGTGTCCTTGTCACTGCTGGCAGCATGAGGCCGTACCTGCAGCCCAATCAGGTTGCACAGGTAGTCGAGCTCCTCCAGGTCGGCACATCCATACGTGAAGGTTTGCTGTGTCTCCCAGCACAGTCTCAAGAGCATGGAGGAGATACCAGGAGAGCTGGACAGGGCCGTAGAAGGGCATCAACCCAGCAGCAGGACCGCTATCTGCTCCTTTGTGTGAGGAGGAACAGGAGGAGCACTGCCAGAGCCCTACAACATGACCTCCAGGAGGCTGCTGGTGTGCATGTTTCTGACCACACTGTCAGAAACTTTGATTTTAACATATCTGTGGTTCACAGAAACATACAACGCCACACTCACTCATTCATTCTGTCTTGTCAACTATTTGTTTCTCATCAGCAGTAAACTTCATCCTAAAGGACATTATCTCATTTTACATTGTGAACCTGTTCTCCAGTTTGTCTGCAGGGCCTTTAAACCTTCAGAACTCTGTCACAGTTTTCCATTTCATTTTTGTTTGTTTGAAGCAGTAAGTCACGAACGAGTGCTGCTCACACAGTCACGTAGACACACAGTGCACACATGCAAGGCTTTTAATATCATTAATACTCTACATCACACACACACACACACACACACACACACACACACACACACACACACACACACACACACACACACACACACACACACACACACACATAAACACACCATGCTTAACTTTAGCTGAGTGTTTTCTGGGCTAATCCCTCTGCTTTTAATACTATAGAGACACAAAAGCATCATGATAACACAGCTTTTATATGAAGGGGACCAGGAGAGGAGTGGAGGAGAGGAGAGGGTGGATGAAGAGGAGAAGATGAGGACAGAGAGGAAGGAGCAAGAGAGAGTCACTCACCCGTCTGTATCCTGGAAGTTGACATTCACTTTCTTTGCAGAACCGAGGAGCTCTGAAACACAAAGAAAGTGGAACGTTAAGATTTTGCAGCATGTCAGTGATAGTGACAGCTGGTCGATGTTTTTGTATGTAACACAGCAATACAGGTGTTTAATAAATAATTACAACATCTTTTTTTTTAATTAATCTTCAAGCACAAATAATAATAATTTTCACGTATTTGTTCCTCATTTGCCCAGAATAGAAGTCTCATTATTATGAGTCATGTTGCGTCATATTTCCTTGAGTTCAGGCCCTCATGGAGATAATATCTGTCTCTCAGTGTGAGACCACATCACTCAGAGCGTGCTCACTGCTGTGCAGAATTCACAATCAAACCAACCCACAGAAAATTCATTAAAACCATACGAACTGTTCACCCAGCTTATACTGCAAATATTGGGACTGGGTGATATAATGACTATTTATACAACAGTTAGTTCCGGCCTTGCAATCTGATTGGTCGGGAGACAGTAAAACCGTGACGATATTGGAGTACAACATCACGGTTATATCACTGTGTATGTATCACTCCGCCTCACAGCTGACTGCAAACAACAATCAAATCAAAACTGACGGTTGGTGTCAGTTAGGTCAGCAGTTGCGTTGCATCCCTGGAAAAGTATTTAAACAAACTTCCACCAGATGCAATATGGCTGCTTATTTAACTGTTGAACTGTTGTATAAAAGAAAACGGGTGTGATTGTCTTCTATGACCAAATCACAGCCGTGACGATATACGAGTATAACATCACTCCCTCTCGTGTGATATTGCTTAAGTATGAAATATTGATATATTTTCAAGTACGGCTTCCCTCTAATAGTCGGCAACATTTCGTTGGTCGCTTAGTCTCAGAAACAATAAACAAACAAACATGAAACTCTATGAGGAGCTGCGCCTTGTGAAAATAAACCCAAACCTATGTGACTGGACCATGTGTGACTTTACTCTGAAAGGACAGACACAGGAAGTGTCCTCGTCAGGTTAATCTCCAGGGCTGGTACCTGCGGTTATTCCACAGGCTAGTTAATAACATGTCGGGCAGGAAATCCAAAGTGTGGGATCATTTTGAGAAGGTGAAGGACGAACCCAAGGTGATATGTAAACTCATCTTCATTGGTCGACTACAAACATGACGTATCATGTGAAACATGGAAGTAGCTACATGCCCATTAGCCCACAGCGTCATTAACAGGCGGCTCGCTCAGTGTGAGACGTGCACTTGGAGATAAAATATAGGCCTATATTAATGAAGGTTCATTAGTACGGTTTGCTTTGACTTGCATACCGAGACATATATCATGTATCGCCAGTCAGCCTGTAAATACCAAGATATTTATGCAATTTATGCACGTCGCCCAACACTATGTCTGGACACACAAATCTGATCTGATCACATGCAAAGAACAGTGCAGACAGTTTGTCTCAAAGATCTGACTGGAGATATAATGTGATTTGTCTTCAGTCTGAATGAAGCCTCAGTGTCTCTACAGCTTCTAGAAGAACTAATGTCCATCATTTCCCCTCCAAACAGTTCCGAGGTCTCTGCAAAGTGTCAGCAGACGCGACTGTAGAAATCCAATCGGAATAGTTCATTTTAAACCACCTCCACATGTGGTTTGGATCTCAGTTAAAGAGGAATTCAATATTTTTTGCCAGTTTTTTGCTGTCCAGACTTTTTAAAATCCATCTGGGTAAAATCAGAATGTGCCAAAAAAAAAAAAAAAAAAATGGATTCAGGCTGGCAGTCTGAACGAGGCCTTATTTACAGGTAGAGGAAGTCAGAACACAACCTTCATCTACTTCTATTTTCTGCCCTTTGTTTTTATGTCTAATGTCAGCTGATGATGCAGAACCGAAGCACAGCCAAGATGAGTCTGTGCTCTCTGTTTCTACACACACAGACACACACAGACACACACACACACACACACACACACACACACACACACACACACACACACACACACACACACACACAGTCCCTCCAGGGTGCAGGAAACAGGACAGTCCCTCTATTGTAGAGGAGACAGCTCCCAGCGCCACTGGCAGAGGAACATTGATTTCCTAACAGGCTATTTCTGGCCGCTAAATGCAGGGATTCACTCACACACACACACACACACACACACACACACACACACACACACACACACACACACACACACACACACACACACACACACACACACACACACACACAGATCGAGAGCTTTCAAAGCCACTATCTACATCCTCTCTCTGTGTGCTTCTTGCTGTGCGAGGGTGGAACACACTGGAACCTGATATGCATCCACTAACATGCATTAATACGAAGGTGTGGTGAAGTTTTGTGTCAACAGGAAGTAAAGTTCAGAGGTCAGAGAAATGTTCGAGGAGAGAAGAGAGACGAGGAGGGAACAAACAGAAGCTTTAAAGATCCTCTGTAGCGTCGATAAGCTCCGTACAATGACTGGCTTCTTCCCAAATAACACGTGCACACACACTAGTCTTTGTTCGCAGAGCTCCACATGTGTCCAGCAGCCGTTAACCATGACCTTTTCACTCCATAACGTCATGAGACTGTCAGACGTGACCCCTGGTCATATGTTGCCCTGTTATGTGACAGGAAAAAAGACACACCCACTGACGAGGACGAAAATCCCCTCGTTTATTCTGATGGTGTCTTTGACCTCTGTGAGAAAAATACTGAGTGATTCTTAGACTCATTTTCTCTTGAGTTATTTCGGTGGGTGCACTTTGACTCACGCTGCCTCATCTGTGTCATTCCTACATTTCCCAAAATGCCTTTTTAACAACAAGGAAATGTGCCTGAGTGTGTTGGATCAACCGGTTGCTAAGCTACGAGGAGCAGTTGCACTAGTGATCCTAGCAGGATTACTGCAGCAACAACACATCATCAAATGCACGTGATGGTTACGTACATGATGATACAGTGCTAACAGACTGAGGCTAAAGCTGCAGGTCGCAGGCAAAAGGTCCTCATCATTTAATGATCCATGTGGACGACGGGAAATAAATGGAGTCTAAACGCACAGTAATAACTAACACATGATGGCTCATTAATTATTTAATGATGTTTCTTTCAGACAGCGACTGCATAAGTAGGACGACCAGCAGTGGTACTTATATTTATCTGCTGCAACATTCAATATTACAACTGGAGGAGCAGAGTTCATTTGTTCAAACCAGCATAATAATAAGCTTCAAATAGTCATGTGTGCAGTGTGTGTGTGTGTGTGTGTGTGTGTGCAGCGGAGAGTCAATACCTTCACTGTTCTCAGGGAGGGCTTCAACTAATGATTGTTTTCATCGCTGACTGATCTGTCAGTTACTTTCTTGACTAATCAATAAGTTGTTTGGTCTATAAAGTGTCAGAAAATGGAAAAAAAATTAAGATTGGTGTTTCCTAAAGCCAAAGAGGAAGATCTCAAATGTCTTGTTTTGTCCACAACCCAAAAATATTCAGTTTACCGTCACAGACAAGGAAAGACACCAGATTATATTCACATTTAAGGAGCAAAAATCAAAGAATTTTAACTTGTTTTTCCTCAAAAAATTACTCAAACTTCTTAATCGTTGCAGCTCTGTTCTCAGCAGACTAATCAGGCTGAACACACACACACACACACACACACACACACACACACACACACACACACACACACACACACACACACACACACACACACACACACCTGGTGTAAACTGGGTGATAAATACCTCCCTTCAAAGGTTTTGCTATTGCATCAGATCGTCCACGCTTCTGTGTGCGTGTGCGTTGCTCGGAGATGCTGGACACAGTCGTAGACCGTCATAACAAACAGTGAAACCATGGTTATGATGAAGCTGGCCAGCTAAATAACACACACTCCAACACTCCACACCCACATATCTGCAGCCACATTGGATGGACACACACACACACACGCACGCACGCACGCACTTTGAGAATCATAAATACGCTCATGTCCAACCAGAAAATGCCATGCATGCTTTAATGCACAGATAAAAAGTACACACACACTTTAAAACCATCTGTCTGTCCCTCTCTGCTTCACACACAGCTGTTGTGACGTTGAACACTGCACTGACTGCAGGTCTATTGGAGTCACTGTCAAGCGTCTGACAGCAGCCATATGTATTCCCAGTCTTGTAGCAGCCCGGACCTGCCTGCAGCGAGGACAGTATCTGCTGCAGCGTGAAGTCAAACTGAACAGAATAAAACACAGAACAACACAACAACCATCACCGGCTGACAACCACACATTCAACAGTCAGTTTGGCTTTTAACAGTGGAACAGCGGAAATGTGAAAATAAACTTTCCCTCAGAAGCAGAGAAGCTTCTCTGAAAAGAGCTGGAGGCGAGTAATCTTTAAAAAAACCCTGAGAAATATAAATCTGGTATTATAAAGTCAATTAAAATTGCTGAACCTCTGGGGATTCTCAGGGTTTGTTCTCAGTGTGTGTGAGTCAGGATGCTGGCGTACTGCCTTCGGTAACAAGATAAAGCAAAAAAAAATTAGAATACAAACTGAAAAATGAAATACAAACAAGTGGGTTAAGACTGAGCAGGAGTCAGAGACGTGCACAGACATTTAAGGGGCTGATGTTCGAACCTGGATATAGGGCACCCCTCCCCCTTCTCTCTCTGGCATGTAGCCTGTATGTTAAAGCCCAGACACACCAAACTTCAACATCACAGAACTGATGGTGAAGAGAGTCCCCTGCTGCGTTGCCTCTTGTTGCTCTGTTTTGGCTAAAATGTTGCATATGAACACACCAAACTGACAAGCACGTATGTTCTGTGTCTGCGTGAGAGGACACACCCCTCCACACCAGCAGAGGGTGGCCGTCTGTAATTGTCATCCAAAAAGGGAAACCGGGAGAGTGTTTAGTGCTAGTTAGCCAACAGACCAACAAACAAACAGATCCATAAACCAACAAACCAACATCAAACAAACCAATATACCAACGGACTAACTAACCAACATCCCAACAAACCAACAGACCAACAAACCAACTAACTAACAAATCAACAGACCAACCAGCCAACAAACAATGGACCAACAACCCAATGACCCATCAAACCAACAACCCAAACCAACAGACCAACTAGCCAACAACCCCCAAAAAACAGCAAACCAACAACCCAACAAATCAACAACCTCAAAGACCAACAGACCAAAAGACCAACAACCCAACTAACCAACTAGCCAACTAACCAACAAACCAACAACCCAACACCGTCATTGCCTTACATGAAACCATGCTGCTAGCGAGGCTAAAAATGGCCCTCCTTGTCGAGACAAATTAAACAAACATCGTGACATACTGTTGAGTAAGGTTCTGTTCCTGGCTGGATGTTTAGTCATTTGCATTATTACAACATCTGTGTGATTTTAAATGAGGTTGTCTTACTCTCGGAACACTTCCTGTTTCTCTTAGGCTCTTTACATAAGTGACATTTCAACACCACCCTGCGACCTGATGAGGTATTGATCGCTCCCTGTTAAAGTGTCCCAGCAAAGGTCAAAGGTCAGGAAGAGCCGAAGGGCATGTTGTTAATTGTCGTGTCTGTGAATGTTAGAAAAGGTTAGATATCCCAAACATGAGATGGAGGCAGTGGAGGTAGAAGAGACTACATGGTTTTTACTGGGGGATTATTTGCAGTCTGCTGATTCTCTGTTTTCTTACCCCTGGCAAAAACGGGCTGATTTTATCCTCATGGGAGAGGAAAGAGAACAGTGTCACTGCTTTTCTTAATATGCTGCGCTGTTATATAATATCTGTCCTGGGGAAGACTGACTCTGTGTTACAGACGACTCTAAAACAAGTTTGTTTTGTTCTACCACATGAAATACATTTAAGGAGGGGAAATGAAAGGAAAGGAACATTGCTCGGCCCCGTTAGCTTATAGCCTTAGCTCTCAATCTCTTTTCCCTTCCTCCCTCTCTGGCAGTGAGGATGGAAAATCGTGCACTGGACTCTGGAGTGTTCTCTGAATGTAGACCTGTTGTCTTGGCCCTGATCGATCTGTCCCCGTTTCCCCTCCTCTGACTATTTCCTTCACCTCCCAAACCCTCTCTCTTCGTTTTCTCCTCTCTTCTTGTGCCATCCTTCCCTCCAGGTCCGCAGATGAGAAAGGTGATAGCACTTCTTCTCTCTCATGCAATCGTTTCCCTCTCTGTTCCTCCATCGTAGCATTTAAATTACATTGGCAGGCACTGAAGCCCGGCCTGTCTTCATGCATTTATTCTGCATTATGAAGGTAGAGCCTTTAGTCTTGAACGTTACCCAGCAGAATTAAATCAGGAATGCTGCAGAACTGCACTCTCATGTCGGTTCAGGGCTTTAAACTCTTCAACAAAATGATCCTTAACTGAACTTTGGGATTTTGTTTTTCTTTTTTTTTTTAACCTTCGTAATCCTCTTCTTATTTTGTGCTTCGGCAAACTCTGGCGATTGAGAGCACCCACCGAGGCATCATATAGTGAGGAGAGGACAAGAAGAAGGTAACGAAGTAGACACATTGTCAAAGCGACTACTTGTTACAGTAATAATATTTTTTTCCAGTAAAGAGTAGTGTGGCTCATTACTAATGACATTTCAATAATACCTCCAGTCTGAAACAATCCAGGAAATACACCCTACCAAAAATGAGCCCTCTTTGGGCGCGGAGGTTGGCTGCAGCTGTACACTGCCTAAACAACCAAAACTGGATTTTATTTGTGGACAGCTGCAGCTACAAAGAAGTAATGAAGCTCCTGGTTGGATATGTTGTGGATGAAATGTTGCTCCATGAATGACTCTCCATCTTTCAAGCAGAGCATTTGGAAAAGCAAAAGAATTCTTGAGTTATGGCCAAAAACATATTCTGTGAGGTCACACTGACCTTGACCTTTGACAACAAATTTCTAATGAGTTCATTCTTCAGTTCACGTGAATGTTTGTGCCAAATTTAAAGACATTCCCTTGAGGCGTTCTTGAGATATCGTATTTAACATGTATGGATAACAAGGATCTGTACAGAGTGATGGATGGACAACCCGAAAACATATTTCCTCCAGCCACTGCTTTCGCCATCGTAGAGGCATTAAAACTTCTAAACCAAAATCTTCACAACCAGACATGGTCCAAAAGGAAAATGAAATAATGGAGAAATATTGTAGGGCTGTACCTGACTCAGAGTGATGTCAACTGAATTAGATTCTCCCATTTAATATTTATATTTAATATATATTTGACAAGTCCTGTTTTTCTGTTGTTGTCATATAAAGTTTTGAAGTTTGAACGGGCTCAGCGGGACATTCATATGATATAATAAACAAACTAATGGTGCTAATGACGGATCACAAATGTGCAACAACATTTTTTTGCCGACACTAGCTTTCAAACAAAAGACAGAATGTATCATATGGTAGGAAAAGGAGTTGTGCAAATTTGCAGGAAAGCCCAATCAGTGTTTTTTCAGCATTGGCAGTATAAAAACAAAATCAGGGAGTGCAGCAAAATGCCGCCTACCTACTTTTGTTTATACAGAATGTGCCTCTTTCGGGGCAATGGGGGGCGTGAGCAAGGAGGGTGCACAATTCCTTGTCTCCCCAGTTGCTCATCTTTACAGTGTCTGTCAGGTTTGTGTTTCCCTCTTGCTACTAGCTGCTCGCTAATTCCTGCTATCAGCTGTTTCCTGTTTATCCACCACCAGTGGCTCGCACGTGCGGCGTCTTCAACAGTCCCTCTGTGGTGGAGGGTCGCCTCGGTCTGTTTAAATTAAAAAATATGTCTACCCTACAAGGCAGAAAATTGGGCACCTCGGATCAACTCGCCAATCCGTTTCTGTGTGTCTAAATGCTCGCAGCTTGCCGGCAAAACGGCCCAACATTTGCCAAAAATCTGGCCGTGTAAAAGGGGCTATACTGAGCATTTGCTAGCTGTCAATTCACCACTTTCATGCAGAAGAGACAAGATAATGTTATCTCGGAACCTTACAATTGAGAGTTTCTCCATCTTCTGTGCAACTGCATCATGTCCGCAGTGGTCGGTACCAAATAGTAGCGTGAAAGTCAAGAGCGTTCACTCCGCGGCAAAATCTGGGGACCAAAACCTCCCCAGAAGTACACTGCACAGCACACTGACTCGCAGAAAGAAGAGTGCTCAACTTGAAGCAATCAAAGTGGACTGAGGGGTCTGCAACTGACAATTCCAATCTCTGCATTTCAAAGCAACCTCGATTACATTTACATGTTTCCCTGGCGTTAGCATGTGGCATGTAGCTGGGTAATGACTGAGACGGAGAATAGCGGCACTTTCTAACATGAAAAATCACCAATGACAACTTCTAAACCAAAAACTGCTCCAGTGGGAATCTGAAATCTGCAGCCAAGATCACAGGTTTCACTGACATTAGCATGTAGCTACATGTAGCAGTGCATGTCATGTAAACACTTGCAGCAGTGTGCCTGGAGCAGATGACCATATACAGAAAACCATCACAAGCTGACGTCAGCTTGAAGTCGAAGGTTTTTGCTCACAGGGAGGGAACAGTTTTACATATGTTTACCTCACTATTTGGAACTTTAGCCACGTTCAATGTGAACAGCTGACACTGTGACATCATATAAATGACAGAAAATAAGCAACAGCACTTTAGAAGGTCAGCTGCCTTGTTCTTGTTTAAATGTACCAATCCAAGCATGTCCTTGGCGTGTGAGTGTGTGTGTAAATGTTTGTTTTGACAGATAAGCTTTTCAACCAGTTCCATGGAGAGGTGACGATAACCCCGCCCACTTCACAACGCCATAAACACATGTGTAAAACCACACAGACACACAACACAATCAGCTGATTTAGATCCAGTTAAGATACAGAACGCCGCCTCTCTCCATCATGTCTGTGTGCTCCTGTGTGTGTGTGTGTGTGTGTGTGTGTGTGTGTGTGTGTGTGGGCTGAATGCTAATTTTGGAGTCGACGCACTCATGACCTCCCTCTTCATGTTGTGACATCATAACAGGACGGGGCCGCCCCCGTGTCATCAAATAAGGACAGAAGCTTTGTGAGAGACATCATATAAGGACAGAGTGGGTACGAGTGGGAGCTCTGCCAACATCATCCTCTGACTGCCAGATGCACACACACACACACACACACACACAGTAAATCTGCCTACACACACATTCACGCAAAGTGCTGCATCATGAATGTACACACACAGACACACACAGACACACACACACACACACACACACACACACACACACAGTGACAGGGAACTTCAAAGCACAAGCACACACATTACAGTGATTTGTGAACAAGTGCAAAACTCTGATGTCTCAGTAAAAATAATTAGCATTAATAATTCATCTGCATATAAATACTATCGGACAGATGAACTCTGTGTGTGTGTGTGTGTGTGTGTATGTGTGTGTGTGTCAGCATGGTAACTGCAGGAGCTGTTTGATCCTCGTTGACCCTCTCTGCTTCCTCCCTCCTCATCAACGCTTCCAGGACTGAGTTTCCTGAGCAGGTAGCACACACACGCCATCTGCTCACAGTTCACACACACACACTGACGCACACAACACAATTACAGAACTCACACATATCACTGTGCACACACATTCCACGATGTTAACATGTCCACACCCTCTCCTTTTCTTTCATGATTCATTTGCATGACTGGATAAATGAGGCCAACCGATGAGGAAACGTGTCGCTTTACGACGTGTTAAACCCCGTCAAACGCTCCTCTGTGTTCTCAGTAACAGATGCGAGCCAGTGATCATAAAACATGCAAAAATTGGGTTGATACTGGAACTAAATGTGCCGCCAAACAGTGAGTCCGGCCAGGAATGGCGTAGCGTCGGCAGGAATTTGGGGGTAATTTCGGTGTTAGTTCCACATCTGTTGCTGTTTCCATCCAAGTAACTAACGCTCGGATGGAAACAGGTCAGACTGCTCAGCACAAAGCCCTGGGAATTAACACAGAACTTAAACCATGATGTATTTTAATACTGGACTGGACACTATAATGCGATTTAAAGGTCCAGCGTGCCAGATTTAGGGGGATAAATATTGGCAGAAATGGAATATAATATAATAAGTATGTTTTATTTCGTGTTTAAAGGGATAGTGCACCCAAAAATGAAACTTCAGCCATTATCAGTACCAGTATGGAGATATTTTGTGGTTTCAATTATGTGTTTTTGGACGTTTGAATCTGGGGCGCCGTCAGCCTCCATTAGGTGGAGTTGTGTTGCTACCTCCTCTCCCCTTGGATCTCTGCAAGTGATGTGAGGACTCTAAAACTTCACCAGAGCCTCCCTCGACATATGGGTGAGAAGATAATGGCTGAATTTTCTTTTTTGGGTGCACGATCCCTTTAATCACCTGATAATAAGAATCACTGTGTCTTTGTTACCTTAGAATGAGACGTTTATATCTACATAGGGAGCAGGTCCTCGTCTACAGAGATGTAGACAATAAAATATCGATCACTTCTGTTGTACTTTGATGGCTTTTTTTAACCTCCCGAGCAGCAGGGCTCCAGAGACGCTAATGTGGGTCGACACGCAGTCGGTCCACCACTTTGGTCCAGAAATATCTCAATGACTGTTGGAGGGACTGAACATTTTGTGAAGATGTTCACCATACACTTTGTTTTCTGAGCATTAAATTGATTTTAAATGCTCAGAAAACAAAGTTATTGTAGCATCACTTCTGACGGTAAATCCATTATAAGACTGTCCTCATACAAGCACCTGGGTATATGGACAGATGACAAGCTTTCATGTAATGCACATATTGCTACTCTTGTTAGGAATATAAGAAGTAAGTAAATATAAAAATAATCAGTATGTTTTCTTTAGTGTATATTCACCTGAAAATAAGAGTCATGCTTTTGTTCCCTCAGAATGAGTCTGAGAGAATGAATCTACAGAGAGAGCGGGTCGTCGTCTACAGAGATTGCCATCTTTCTACAGTAGCCCAGAACACTAAAAAGCAAACACTGGCTCAAGAGAAGGACTTTTACATTTTTATGTTTTTGTGTCAGCCACTATAGTTTGAAGCCCATCTGTGACAGGCAGCATCAGAAAAACACTGATTTCTTTAACATGGAACTGCTTCATTCAGTTTTTTTTCCAGCTTTAAATCACTGGCTTCATTTGTTTTGGAGAGAAACTCTGCAGATGATTCAGCCTCACTGCTAGATGTCACTAAATCCCTCTAAATCTTACAGACTGGACTTCTAATATTTTGTTTAATCGACTATGTTTTTTATTCTAAAAATAGTTTTATATCATTAAACAATAATTTCAATTTTTTTAAATTACGTTATTTATTTTTATTCTAAAAATAACTGTATTATATTATTAAACAATTATTTTATTTATTTATTAAACAATTCTTTCATTTATTCTTACTTTATTTTTATTTTCTTTATTCAGAAAATAATTTTATTATATAATAAAAAAATCAATATTTTTTATTTCATTTTATTTATTCATTAATTTTTAAATTCTGAAAATAATTTTATAATATTATCAAAAAATATTAAAATGATTTTTATTTTATTTTTTAATTCTGAAATATTAACAGTTATTTCAATTATCTATATTTTATTTATCTATTATTTAATTTAAATCTGAAAATAACATTATTATTTTACAAACAATTCTGTCAATTATTCAAATTTTATTTCTATTTTTTTAATTATGAAAATTATTTTATTACATAATTGAACAATTCTTTCAATTACTATTTTATTTTTTAAGTCTATCATGAAGATAGTTTTATAACATTATTGAATAATTATTTCTATTTTATTTTTTGCTCTCTTTTTTATTAATACAAAGCCCCAACAGTCTCTGCTCAGAAATTTTTCCCTAGGACTAATGTAGTGGATGACCCCTCCTCTACAGTCTAATAAGAACAATAACAGTTTATTCCACCCTGACAGGAAGGGCGACCTATGTGGCGAATGAAGAAAATGCCAATCCGGCCCAGTTTGCACTCACAGTCCTGTAAATGGATCTGATCCAGTAACATGTGTGAAAACACCTGTGTGGATTCATTATGGTCGTGTAGAGGCTTCTGTGCAACACAACCACTATTACATACCATTTGTAGAGCAACTACACCCTCCACCAAACCCCACTGGTTGTAGAATATGTGCTGCACCTGCTGTGAACACACTCACACACTTGCACACACAGCACACACAGCACACACAGCACACACAGCACAAACACACAAACTGAATTACTTCACTCTTTTGTTGCCTGCTGCAGCAGAACTCTGTGAAAATACTGATTTCGTGATGTTGCTGCAACACCTCAGCCTGCAGCCCAACTCTCTGTTTCCCTGCCTACACACACACACACACACACACACACAACCAGGGAACACTGGGTTGCATAGAGGCGGTTGCTAGGCAACAAGCATCCTCTAGCTCTCCCTATACATGGAGAAGTGTGCTGTAGATACACCCAAAGCACGGGGATCCAGAGTCACACACACACACACACACACACACACACACACACACACACACACACACACACATAGAAAGACAGTGGTGTAATGAGAGCGGTGACAGTGTGAGAGTGTGACATCCTCATTTCCAGACTGTGAAGCAGCATCTGCCTCCAGAGAGACTCCGAGTGAACAATGTGACTTCATGGAGACTCCTGTGCTCAGACGTTCAGCTGACGCCCGTCCCCAGATCAGCCGAGCTCCACGCAGTCAAACAGCTTCAGTTCATTACCACAGTTAACTCATTAATTACTGTAAGTATAGACTGCCTCTCCTCGCCGCCGACCCGTACGGGATGCGGGCAGTAAACGCACTAATTGTGTAAATCAAAGCAAAGCAAAAGGGAGCACTAAGCCATTAAAGCAGAAGGCAGCGCAGCTTTAATCAGAGCCGGGGAAACAAAACACAAACACATTAACGTAGCGAGGCACCGGGGAGAAACAGCAGCATTCACGTTACAAATGAGTGATTCTAATTTGTTTTTGTTGTTGTTGTGGAGTATTTTAGTTGAATGCTGCTGAAGGAAAAAAACTTCTCATAATTGTGCATTGATTTGTAGAGTGTCAAAAACTTGGCCCTCCTGCAGAGTAATTAGATGATGTATAATACAGTACAGTGCACAGTTGTTTGGATCTCATTCATCAAACAGCAGTGACAAACTGGCTCAGACAGTATTTGCAAAGTAATATGCATCATAAATTAAAAATGTCTGGGGTACGGACGGAGAGGGCTGATTTATGACACGACACACGTGTATGTCACGCAATTATGTTGTCTCTTTTCAGCCCAGTCGCCAGAGGAAATGTTGCCATTGTACGTTTCTGAAAACCACAAATACATTTGTACATGTCATGCACCTTTGGTGAAACACCTGCTGAGCTGCAGACCATGGTCAAGACCAGTAGACTAAACTGGTTGTTTTCAGTGAGTCATTGCTGCATTTCCAGCTGCTTGTTAGCGACTAAATGGGGGTTCTTTTTAATGAATGAGTGTTTGTACTGCGGACAGAGCCACAAATAGCACTTTATTTCACAGAGACATCGCTGTGTTTCCTGCCAAGATAGTGCCACTAAAAGCGTTTGTGTTTTAGCACCAGATCACTGTGTTTCCTGCCTGAATACTGGCATGAAAAGAAGCTGATTTTCTGTGTTTCCAGCCAGGATTGTGCCAAGGAGAGTGGTTGCTTTTTAACAACACATCCCTGCCTTTCCAGCGTGCAAAAAATGGTTGCTTTTTACCAAGACATTACTGCATTTCTCGCTGAGGTAGTGGCATAAAAGTGGCTGTTTTTTTGCAGAGAGTACACTGTGTTCCCAGCCGCGATCGAGCAAAGGAGAGTTGTGTTTTTTTACTAACACATCCCTGTATTTCCAGCAGGGATAGTGCTGCAAAGATTGGTTGCTTTTTACCCAGCTATTGCTGCGTTTCCTGACGGGATAGTGCTGTGAAAAGTGGCTGTTTTTTACAGAGAATATGTTGTGCTTTCAGCCGGGACTGTGCCAAGGAGAAGGTTTTAAACCAACACATCGTTGTGGGGATAGTTCCACAAAAAGTGGTTGCTTTTTACCAAGATATTGCTGCATTTCCTGACGGGATAGTATCAAAAAAAAAGTGTTTATGAAAGTGTAAGTATAAAAGTTTATATTGAGACATCACTGAATTTCTTCACTACATAGTGCCACGGAAAGCAGTTGGTTTTTTTACCAAGTCATAGTTGCCTTTTCTGATAGACCTGTGCCCCCAAAACTGTGTATTTTAAGCCCAAACATGATCTTTTCATAACCACACTCAAGTGGTTTTTGTACCTAAACCTAATCATACGTTAGTCACAGCACTGTTGGGAAAAAAAGTATATAATTAAAATATTAAACATGTCGACCAACTGACCTTTGAAAATGACCAAAAAATTATTTTGAGCCTTGAAGTTCAATTGTGAATTTTGAACTTTCTCATCTTGCAAAACAAATCTTCACTCAAGATTCACTTACTGTGTTTTTGAGGGGCTGTTTGCTGCATCTAAGGGTCTTCTTTAACCCCATCTACTAATACAGAGACTGACATTTATATTCAAATTCACTCATTTGGCAAAAACCTTTGTCCAAAGCGACGTACAGTCCAAGCTACAGTAGATCGAGGAGGCATCGAAGATAAGATGTGGTTAACAGCTTGATCTTGATATCTTGATTTTTGGTTACAATTTGGTTCAATCAGTCAGATTTAGGAATAGATTACACATTTTATTTCTACATTTTTATCTAACTATCTTTTGTTTTGCAATCAACTAATGTAGGAAAAGAAGCCACAAAAATATAAGTTTAATAAGACTATTAATCAATTCAAAATCTTTTATGTTTCAAAGACATCAAAAAAATGACCTTAATTAAAGACATTTTTAAAGAATAAATAAACTAGAGATGAAAACCAGATTAGATTAACACAGATTACAGTCAATGACCGCTCTTAACCATCTCGCTCTCTCTTTCTCGCTAAATAATTGACCCTCGAGCATCTCTGTCACTCTGAGTGCCGCCATGGGACAATTTCATTGATTGACAGCTGCATTATGGGAAAGCAACAGTCAATAATTGCACGCTGTCAGACCGGACGACGTCACATGATGGATGCGTGGCAACACATAAACACAGAGACGGAACCACACGTGCGTGCAGTGTTGAACGTGTAAACACGACGACATCACAAACACATGTACAAGCAAAGAGAAAGAGTGCACGCAGCCAGAACACACACAACGTGCACTAACGCACACACACACACACACACACACAGATGGGCATTGTTCAGAGTGTGCCAGAGGAAGTCAGAGGTGCAGCCAGCTGAATTCATTTACTATAAATACACACGTCACATCCTCGCTTACACACAAACCAGCTCCTCTGTGCGCTCTTCCGCACACACGTGTGATCCTGACGCTTCTGTTTCTGCAGCCTCAGAGAGGAGGAGCGGTGCTGGTTTTAATTTTCTGTACGATATGAATTTTTCATATTGTTTCACCGGTGTGTCGCTGAAACAAGTGCTGAAACTCTCCAGGAAGCAGCGAAGAGTGTTGGTACTGTAATGTCATGATGCTGGTCTGTAAACACGACATCTCTGACACGTCTCTCCGTCCAGGGAGAGGAGGGAAACCTTTCTCACATGCTCCTCCTGAGGTTTCTACCATTTGTTTCCCATACATTTTTTAATGGGGGGTGTTTCCTGACACGCTGTGAGGGTCCAAGGACACAGGGTATCGTCCCATGTCTAATATCGCGCTCACAAAAATGAGACAGCCGGACAACCCGAAAAAATAATGCCTCTGGCCACAGCTGTCGTTGATGAGGAAGCATAAAAACACAGGATGGAGGAAGATGGACGTGTGTGTGTGTGTGTGTGTGTGTGTGTGTGTGTGTGTGTGTGTGTGTGTGTGTGTGTGTGTGTGTGTGTGTGTGTGTGTGTGTGTGTGTGTGTGTGACTGTGTGCATAATACTGACCCCTACATGAAGCCAACACACCAACCCTTGTTCTTCTATTACCTGATCAATTACCCCTGTTTCCTCTCCTCCATATCTTCTTCTCTCTCTGATTTCCCTCCTCTTCCTCCCCTCTCTTTTTACATCCTCCCCCACAGCCGCTCCCCCCTCCTCACCTTCCTCCCCTCCATCTCTGCTCGTTTGAGTCATAAAAACACTTCTCTGTTCCTTCACATCTCTCACCGATACAGACAAAAGCACTGAAGTTTCAACTATCATATACAGATGTAATGTTCGTCCACATACTTTTGGCCGTGTCATGTTAGTGGCGTTTTCTCTGCTCTTCATCTCTCCTCCTTCTTCCCCATGTTGACCTGTATGACCAGATCCTGTGTGTATGTCGGCAGATAAATCCTGCCCCCTGACCTCTGGGTGCATGACACACCAGCACGGGAAAAATGCAATAAAATCATTTCATGGAATTAAACAAGAAAAAAACATATACAGCAAACATCCAACAGCCCAGCATCCTGTAGGACTGTTTAAAAAAAGACGGAGAGAGTAATGTGTCACTGTGTACATGATACAACACATCTTTGTCCGTTCCGTCATTAATAATTCAGCAATAATTTATCGATCGCTTCGGTTGTACTTTGATGGCTTTTTTTAACCTCCCGCGGCGGCAGAGCTCCAGAGACGCTAAAGTGGGTCGACACGCAGTCGGTCCAACACTTTGGTCCAGAAATATCTCAATGACTGTTGGAGGAACTGAACATTTTGTGCAGATGTTAATGGTCCAACCAAATATCTGCAAAACTTTCTTTGGCATTCCCGAAAACTTTAACTGCATCATTGCCATTGTGAGCAATTTAGCATGTTGAGATTAGCATTAAGCTTAAAGGTCCAGTGTGTAGGATTTGGGGAATATGGAATATAGTGTAAAACTTAAATAAACAGCCTAGTCCCAATTAAACACCCAGTTACTTTTACTAGCCTGATGTGGTGACACATTTTGGCAAATAAAGGCCTGTTTCAATTAGAGGCCTGGTCTGGTTTTATAAAAGATTTTGGAATGTATAAAACTGGGTTGTTGGCTACCCACTTGAGCTAACATTAGTTAGCTTTTGAGATCTCACATATAAATACAAATGTTTTAAAGGGATAGTGCACCCAAAAATGTAAATTCAGCCATTATCTACTCACCCATATGCCGAGGGAGGCTCAGGTGAAGTTTTAGAGTCCTCACACTTTTATCAATATAGAGATGTTACACATCTTTAGCATAGTTAATTGTATTTTACTGAAACCATGAACACCAAAGAAGATCATAAGTCATTCAGATTTACCAACATGATGAAAAAGCTGAGTCAGAATATGTGTCCATTCCTCCATTATCCAGTAAGTTACTCATATTCCTTTAGTCCATAAGAATCAGGATCGTTCTTTATTGCCAAGTAGGTTTTCACATACAAGGAATTTGGCTTGGTGTATTGGTGCATAACAATAGAGTAAAAGTATAAAAAAGAAATACTATTTACAATTTAAATTATAAAATCTGAGTGCAAAGGGTCCTCAGATCAAATGAATCAAAGGTGTTTTTCGTAAAAATGAATCCAAGTTATAAATATTGTTTCATCAGGATAAAGTGGTGTGTCAGTATGCCAGGTGCCATTATCCCTGAGTGCCGTGAAACAAGTGTCACAACTTTACACATAACTGATGTGTTATTCAAAGCAAGTAATATTCATACTGATTCAGAAAAACAATTTGATTGTATTTCTCATCTTTGCTGAGCAACTACGGTAAAATAATAAGTATGTTTTCTTGAGTGTATAATCACCTGAACGTGTTTTTGTTACCTTAGAATAGCTGTTGATATCTTCATAGGGAGCGGGGCCTCGTCTACGGACATCGCCATGTTTCTACAGTAGCCAAGAATGGACAAACCAAACACTTGCTCTACATCGGGCTGTGTTGTGTTTTCACGTTTTTTTGCGTTGACCACTGTAGTTAGAAACCCATCTGCATCAACCAGCACTGAAAACACAATGATTTGTAAAATGAAACTTCTTTATTCACCTGATCCGTTTGTTTTGGAGAGGAGGAGACTTCTGAGGGTGATTCAGCTCCGGGTAAAAACCTCCTGAACGCTGACAGAATTCTAACCATGAAGTTTCAGCAGGTTGCGATCTGCAGTGCTCACCTCTATACGCCACTAAATCCCCCTAAATCTCACACACTGAACCTTTAAAGCACCCCTGTGCTTAAATACAGCCTCACACAGCTGATAACACAACTGTGGACTCTTAGCTTTGTTTTACTCAGGTGAGAAGGACTGCATCGCACATCATAAATGATAGAAACATCAACAAATGTCTCTGAAAAACTTCCATCTAAACAATGACAGTTACAAGTGTAAACCAGTGTAAATACCAAAGAACAAATGTTCCACCATGACAACACTTAGTAAGGAATGACTTGCACATATTCAGGTTATGTATGAATCTGAGAGTCTGGGAATAAACGTGTGTGGTGCAGCCGCAGAGGTACAGAAGGACTCCTGGCTGAGCGAGGTTTAAACACGGAGCCGGTGCAACAGCAGGTTCAGGATAAATGAGACATTTCTGTGCACGAGTGCGTCTCTGTTTGTGAGCACAACAGTTGGCAAAGTGCTCAGGACAGGATGATGGTGGTGATTAGCTCCATATTTGCTCAGCTGCACACACACACACACACACACACACACACACACACACACACACACACACACACACACACACACACACACACACACACACACACACACACACACACACACACACACACACACACACTGCCAGGTAAACAGGAAGTGGGGTGATTGAATTAGAGAGACCTTTCCAAGCGGATACATCTGAGAGACGAGGACAGAGATGGATCAGGAGGGAAAGCAGAGGCAGGAGGCGGGACAGGAAGCACTGATACAGGAAGTGATTAATGACACAAACTGATCGATACAGGCAGACTGTAACAGCGCTGAATTAATCCTCCTGTGTTTAACTATATAATAAAACTGGCACCAACATGTGGCTGATGCACGCTGACAGCTAGGAAGGTTTCATCAGTATTCATTAGTGTTCGTGTCAGTCATCAGTGCACCTTCAGGAATCTCTTTCTACACCTTTTAGCAACATGCTATCTGCTAATAGACCTGACTCTGCCTAATGTGCAGTTCGTGACTGAAGCAAGCCTTCTATGAGAACTGCAGGTTATCAATCTCCCAAATTAGCAATAATTCTCTACACCAATGACCTGCACAAAGTACTACAAGTCACTGCTGTAAATGTCACATTAGATCAGATCCAGAAGTTCCGGGATCAACGTCCCACATCACGTTCCTGGACCAACACTGCAATCAACCATTCACAGCCATCTGACATCATCAATGTGCTGCTCCTGGATGTCTTTAAAAATTGCTCTGTGCGTCAGGGCTGCAACGACTAGTCGACTAATTGATGACTAATCGACTATTGAAATAATCTGTGACTATTTTAGTAGTCGACTAATCAATTTGAGTCAAGAACTATAAAAGTACTCAAAATACTCTTACTGCAGCTTCTTATGTTCACATATTGGCAGCTTTACACACTCTGCCATGACAGTGAACTAAAACCCTTTGATAGACCGACATTTTTCAACATTTTAACACATTATTCGATAAAATGACTAATCGAAGAAATAATCGACAGATTACTTGACAATGAAAATAATCATTAGTTGCAGCCCTAGCATGTGTGGAGCTAAGCTAGTTTTCCAAATTGAAGTTAGTACAATGTACAAAATCCTTCCACGCAACATCCACGCCTTGAGGGACTTTCTTCAAATTGGGCACAAATGTTGACTCGGGATGAAGTGATTAGGTTTTGGTGTCAAGGGTCACAGGTCAAGGTCGCCGTGACCTTGCATCCATCTTATTTTCATTAATGCAACATCTCAAGAACAGGAAGATCTCTCTTGATCCCAAACACATCTTCTACTGTCCTGACGACAGTCAGTCTTAAGCCCTGCTTTTTATCCTGCGCAAAAAACTGATTCTTCTTCTGTTAATTCTATCCTGAGGACGACAGAGGGGGAAACTCTATACCCCCCTTGCTCCCTCGTCCCTCCCCCGAGCTGCTCACATGAAGGTTAACCCTCACACATGGAGGTCAACAAGATGCCATGTTTGACCTCTGAGCTCCGCGCTGTGTGTTCAGCTCTGCTTATCTCCGTCACACTGCTTCACCCTGCGTCTCAGAGATAGAGACCCGAGGCGTTCCCCGCTCTGATTGCAGGTGGTCAAGTTTCAATGGAAAACAGTGTCGGTTAGATAATAAGAGTTGTTTCAGCAGGGAGTTCAATCGAGGAGCGCAGAGGTATCCATGGAGACAGCCTCCCGTGGTGAGCTGAGTGTGTGTGAGTGTGTGGTCGGAGCTCAGGTTAGAGTTTCACTGTGTGTATAAATAGCAGGTTATAATGGAAACAAACCCATCGTCCTGGTAAAAGCCTACAGTGTTACAGCACAGTGCACTACACACCACCACTACTACTACTACGACTACCACCTGCTCCTCCACAGCTCCTCCTGTAACTTCACATAGTGCTGAAAAACAGGAAATAAAAACAAATGTCTAAAATAAAAGACAAAAAACTACAATCAGCAGATGCCATGTACAAATGGCGACGTCACTGTTGCAGCGGTCACGGGTTTGATTCCAGCCTGTGGCCCTTTGCTGCATGTAAACTGTTCTGTCAAGTAAAGGGTAAAGCCAAAATGTAATCTTTAAAAAACTGCATTAACACGTAATTGAAAAGGTTACAAAGAAGGCTGAATTAAACAGAAATATAACTGAGTGTTCGCATGTTGCTATGCCTGATAGGCTTTCTGTTCTCACCGGGCCCCAGGAAGTGCACCAGGCTTCAAGACCACTTTTTGTAGTGGCCAAACAGTGGTACTGCAACTTTCAGGGTCCGTCACCTGATGCCATTGGGCCCAAAAAGACGAAGATGTGTTCCCATTGACTTACACTGGGAAAGATACATCTGTAAATCAGTGGATACATTTTATTTATGAGTGCCACAACCCTGCGAAAAGACGCGTTCTTCTATCAAGATTGAATCCATCTAGTCTGACACTATCTTCATTTAAGTTAGCAGAGACAGATGAGGTCACATAGACTTGACCTTTGACCAATGACCACCAAAATATAATCACTTCATCGTTGAGTCCAAGTGGACGTTTGTGCCAAATTTTAAGAAATTCCCTGAAGGCTCCTGCCATCGCCTGCACAGAGGCACATAAACAAATCTGTATCGGTACTGGCCTAAATCTCACAACCTCCATCCAACACATTCTCACTCTGATCTCACATATCAATGTTTGGACATGGACTTTCCACATCCACATACAGTGTGCAAGGTACCCTGGGTGTGTTGGCTGACGTTCTGGGACGCTGTGTCAAGTTTGCATACAGTCTCTTTCAAAATAAAAGCACTATGTCGGTACCACACCACGAACTGGCTTTTTTTCCCCTGTAACGACAAACATAATGTGGTTACGTTTTGCAAACACACATGATTGGATTTAGGCAACAACACCACATGGTAATCAAAGTCCACATCTCAGAGGAGCTGTCCTGGTCCATGAACACCAGGGTAGTGACGAAGAAGGTCCAGCAGCGACAGCATTCTCTGAGAATTCTCAGGAAAAATAAACCAGATCAGAAGCTGCTGGTGACTTTTTATCTCTCCACGATCGAGAGCGTACCCACGTACTGCATCACGGCGTGGCACACTGGGAGCTCGGCTGCAGACAAGAAGGCTCTACAAAGGGTCATAAACACAGCCCAAAGGGTAATTGGCTGCCTGAGAAGGCAATATTTTTAACCACTGTTTTTATTTATTCTTTCACTTCCTGTTATGGCTGTTATATAGCCGTGTATATGCCATGTGTAACTAGTTGTCTTGTTTTATTTGTTTTACAGGCACACAGCCTCATTATATTTAATATATAATTACAATAAAGCTTTCTATTCTATGCTTGTGGTTGGTTTGGGAAAAAAACGCGCACGGTTTGGCTTTACAATCTTACAGAAGTGAAGACCGGCCAAATCCACCATCCCTCCCGCCCCCCTACTTAGACTTCTGCCACCTTAACTTTCATAGTTGTCCCGCTGCGTTTCCCTCTGACACTGCCATGCGCCGTTAAACTATAACAGCAACCGGCTGCGTATCACGCCGACGTGAAAAGGCGGCTTATTTCATTGGTGTCTGACAACAGAAGTCACTGACCAAGTACTGGATTGTGACAACTTCCAAGTGAGACCTGGTTTCCCTATCCATGTGTCTGGTAACATACGTCCATATGTGATTGATAAGAGCCAACCATGTAAACAAAACTCCTCCCTTTTAACTGGATAATCAGAAATCCTCCTGCCACTTACAGTAGTGATGTAACAACGGTGTCAGCATCACTATTACAGGAATAATCAGTGTCACCGACAGCAGAACAGAAGCTTCACACAGACGAGAGCCATGTTTCTTTAATCATGACTTCTATCAGTAGACCTGAGCTCCATCTGTTTCTGAGTGGTACTTCCTCATCGTTTCACCTCCGACCGCTTACATCCAAACCACATTCCTATCAGCAGAACAGGTTAAAGTGTAATTTTGTCACAGCAGTGAGAGGACCGACAGTGTGTTTAGACACAGCTGCCACCCAAACTAAATTCAATAAAAGAAGAAATGTGTGTTTTATGGATTGATTATCCGCGAGACCTTGGACTGGAAGCGTTGCAACTGCCACAGTCAGAGGTACACTGGCACTCTATTGTTACCTAGCAACAGCTTCCTCACCCGCTATCAAGGTTATCTCCCTGGCGGCTAACACACACACACACACACACACACACACACACACACACACACACACACACACACACACACAGACGTGTGTTTGATTGCAACACACATTCCTGAAAACAAACATCTGTTCTGCTCTGCTTCTCCTTGGTGTTATTTATTTATTTCCCTACATGTGTTGGCGTCACTGCTTTGTCTGATGTTTTTCCTGAGGATGACGTGAGACGGCTCGTCTGCTCTGGAGCAACATTCAGGGCTTCTCCATCAATACAGGCGGTAACGTCACATCATTTTGCGATGCTGAGGAGTTGCTGGGTGGCTTCCTGCACGTCAAATCAACTTAAAAGAACATGTAAGCACTCAGGGCATATTTGCTCCGTCCATTTACACCCATAAAAAGTGTTTTTGTCATTGACGGGCTCAGATTGTTATTCTAAGTATCTAACACCATTGTTGAAAGGATCCATACAGAGAGGGACCATTTTCTTTACCCAGAAACAGCCCCCAAATGTCAATCGTCAAACCCACCAGACACCAGACGCCCGTAAGGAGTTAAACCTCCTGTGGACCTCCAGAGTGTCATTGAATACAAGACCCATAAGCCACCGGGGCAGTCGCTGGCTCTTTGATCGGCTAGATCCTCTGGAAATTTGAGTGACGTGTGTTTCTTCAACACAGACATTCATTGGCTATCGAAGCCATAGCATTGGCTCAAGTGAGGTGTCAATGAGAAGGTCAGGAGCTCGCCTCCATTTTGAGAAATGTCAGTCGACTTGTTTACATGGAGTACGGAGAGATTATGGATAATATTTGGAGAAACATTAACGTTTGAAACAAAGAAAACAAAACACACAAAGCAAGACTGCGTTCATTGACTTAACAAGGGCAGCACCTACACACCCGACACAGTGGGTGGTGGTACATGTAACTCTGAACTTGGTTTGCGAGCCGACAAAAACACAAACAACTGCATCACGCTGTCCAGAGGGCAAAACATGTCGTGGTGTAAACGTCTTTCAGAGTTCCAGAGGAAGACAACAAGATTGCGCCAAGGGTCTGATTTCGGCCGGCCTGACACCACACAAGATTGAACTTCCTGCAGCTGTTAAACATGTAAGACACAGCGCTGAAGGACCGTCTCCAGAGCGTTAGCATGAGCTAATTAGCAGCAGCTAACATCCAACACCAAGCTTTTAAAGAGCTCGACTCTGTTGTTAAAGTAATTAATAACCACTCGCCACATGAAGCTCCCTGATCTGAAGTTTTATCCAAACAGTATTGGATCGTTTTGCCACTGTGATTCTTGTAAATCCCTGCGCGATGACATTAAAGCACAATGTCAAAAAACATAAGCTAATGCCGTTAAGTAATGTCAGTGCTGCTGTACTGTCTCAAAATATGGATGGAATTCACCAGAACACGCCAGGCTGTTTCATGCCTGCAGGGTACTAGTGTCATGGTAAGTTTAATTAATCATATCTATAATCAAGAGGTGTTCACTCTTTGAATCTGGGACCCAAACTGAGACACACACGACTTCCTGCTGCTGCTGCTGCTGCTGGATTTTCTGCCCATGTTTCAGTCCAATTGTCATTTTACATCTGAGCTCGTTTGCCTGGAGAAATGCTGAACACAATGAAGTCTGAGTTCAGACACGCACGCCACTTCTAATCCCCTGTACACTTAACACGCTGAGACACGCAGACGGCATGACGACACCCACACAGACAGGCGAGCACACTCCGGGCAAAGAGAGACTTACAGAGGACCATAAGACACCCTGGGGACGGTCACATGGCTCAGTGATCAATGGAGACCATGTGTCTGCTGTAGAAAGATCCCTCGCTGCCTGTCCCTCCGTCTGCTTCCCGTACTCTGCTTCCCTTCCGCGACCCTCCATCATTCTCTCATTTTGTTTATTATTCTGTCTCGTTATCGTTCCGACACAATTTATGTTTTCCTCTCGAGTGGCTCCTCTTGACTCTCCTTTCTTCGTGCCAACTCCCTGTGAATGATTTTGCTTCCTCTCTCTTCCGACCTTTTTTGTCTGATCTTAAATTACTTGATTTTATCATCCACGGCCGCTCTTCTGCCTCCCGATGTGACCCTGCGCAAATCTTCAAATCTAATAAAACATAAAACAGCCCACTTCACAGTCGTGTATGTGCTCTACCATTAACCTCAGCTCAACAGGCCCCATTTATCTCAGAAAATAAGATAAAAAATACATTGTGTTGGGCTTGAAATGAGAACCAAATTTATGCCAGCTCCCAAATTTTCAGGATTGCAGATTAGCTGCAGTAATGAGGCACGGTGTCTCTAACCCAAAATCCTAACTTTGTGTGGGATAGTCGAATAATTGACAGTAAATCTGGGCCAGTATGTGCTAAACCGCCCAGAATAGGATTGCTGATCCTGCATTACTCAGTAATTCATTCACACGGGTGAGAAAGGAAGACTTTCTGCTACGGCAGCACTCCTGTTCTCAGACGCCTGATATATTACGGACACTGGTGGTCTATATCTCACAGTCCAATATCTCATCTGGGTCCTGGGCTCAGATTAGGTGAAGGATTTCTTGATCTCCATTTCACAACAGAGGAGGGGCATTGCATTTTGCAGAGTTTGTTGCAGCTTGTGTACAGACAAATGTGCATGTGACGTCTCTGAGACAGCTGTGCAGCACAATTATTGTCATCAATAGCGTTGAGATAATGGAGTTTGATGTCTGACCTATAGCAAGACTAAATCTGCTTCTCGGGTAAAAGCCATTACAGGCAAAATCCATGAGAGGCATTTGGAGGTAATTGAAAACAGAAACACTTTCAGGGGCTGAGTATCAGTAAATAGGAGGCGAACAGAAAATACTGCTGGCAGGTCTTGTTGGCGAGTAGTCTTTATATTGTATTTAACCGTTAGAGTCACTGTGAAAACGGGATTAAACAAGGCTAAGAGTCCATAGCAATGATACTCAATCTGCTTTGCCTGGGGGCCGCTTTTTCAAAATGACAGGGGGCCGGGGGCCAGTCGCAGCAGCTCTGCACAGGTCAGGTGTACCCGGGGGCGTTTTGAGGATATAAGGACATTCAAGCCTCGAGGCTGAGACACACCAAACTGACATCAAAGAACTAGCTGTTGCGTCGCCTCAAGTCGCCCGTGTCTCAGCCAAAACATTGCACCTGAACACACCTCAAAGTAGGGACACACAACACTGGATTCTTTGCCAATATCCGACATACTGATATCGAAATATCCACGTTTTTCCCCAACTAATTTTAGTCATCCTCAAGTCTCTTCTGTCGTGGAATTAACATCATATTATGAACGCGTACTCTTATCATGACGGCCCAGCAGCAGATGGAGACATGAAATACTCTTCAGTGTCTGTAATATTTATTTATTGTGGTTATTAAGAAAAAGCATGCTGGCTGATTCTGGCATGTATGTTCTGCACCTGTGTGAGAGGAAATAACTCTTCATACCATCAGGCTGTGAGCATGCTCCAAAATTAACTTTTGGGTCTGCCAGTGACTCGTCATCGGAAAATATTTACCAGCCAAAACCAGTTATAAAACTGCATGAAATAAAAACAAACAAGCACAGTGTTGAATACCTGCAGCGAGATTTATGAAGCATCACTTCTCAGTATATTTTTTTAACCGTACATCCACTGTGCGTTTTATTTTTCCTTTTTGGTCGATATATTCCAGCGATGTGCATGGAGTAGGGATGCACAACAATATCGGCACGTCATCTGTATTAACCAATATTGGTCTGAATGATCAGAACCGGCCAACATGCTAATATCTGCCAATATGACGAACCAAGATACATGTGTTTACAAATTTCTTAAAGGGATAGCACACCCAAAAATGATAATTCAGCCATTATCTACTCACGCATATGCCGAGGGAGGCTAAGGTGAAGTTTGAATCTGGGGCGCCGTCAGCCTCCATTAGGTGGAGTTGTGTTGCTACCTCCTCTCCCCTTGGATCTCTGCAAGTGATGTGAGGACTCTAAAACTTCACCTGAGCCTCCCTCGGCATATGGGTGAGTAGATAATGGCTGAATTTTCATTTTTCAGTGCACTATCCCTTTAAACCCCCAAAAAGTAAAACACCCTTGAAAAACAAAAGGCTCCGAGCCACAACTTCCTCTTTCACACGCTGGTCATTTTGACTAATCTCTCTAAACACTTATCTGCATATAAATCCAGATACATCTGATAAAAAGCTAATATAAAACCAACCTGTCATAGAAACTGCTTTTCGTACAGTGCATTTAACCTTCCCATGACTGTTAACCTGCCATTCAAACGTGATTGGTCAACACTACTTGGACTATAAGCAGAAACCAAAAGACATCTGCTGGTGCTAATTTTGGTCCCTGGCTGCAGGACATCAGCTCCACACACAGCTCCATCAATTCAAAGTCCAAACAGTTGTTTTAGAGGAGGAATATTAGTCCAGCTTTTAAAAGGAGCGAGTGTCTGGTAGAGAAGTAGTTCAGTGTCATTTAGCTCTGTTATGCCTGATAAATAATTAAACACTGCAGGAGAAACTCACAGTAAGCTCTGTAAGAAACAGTGTTTGGTGACGGGTCAGATAACAAAACAGCATGTCTTACATCTACAGTTGGATTGCCAGATTCAAGAGTGTTAATATTTAGACTGTTCTCGTGCACTATTAGCACGCTTCCTATGAAAAGTGAGGCACCAAAATCTGTATTAACCCACAATCATAAGCCAGTCATTCATGTATTTGGGAAGTCTTTGATCATGTGACTGATGAGCTGGCATGACTTCAGAAGCAGTGATGGTCACAAAACACAGGACTTTCCCTGGGAGACCGAAGTTCAGAATCGTGTGAACTTTGAGTCATTTTAAGGTACATAATCACCATGTTTCTAAGTTTCTGTTAATTACATAGAGTCATTAGCGGGACACTAGGCTAATTTATACAATGTAAAATGCCATAGGCTTGCGCTAATAACGTTAGCCTATTATATTTGTTTGGAAAACGTGTTTAGTATAAGACAGTTTTTTGTCAGTGAACCTTGTGAGCTGTAATAGAGCCGAATTTTGTAATGTTACCTTTGTCGTCCCTGGCGTACGTAGGCTACAGTGTAGGTCTGCCGCATCCCACATAATTCGTAGGATATCATACGAACCGCTGTATGAGGACACGTCTAATGTTCAAGAGGAAGATGGATTCCAAAATATTCCGCTGACCTGACCTTTAACTTTAATCTGCCCCCCATCACCAGGTGTAAACTTCTCCTCTGTACTTTCGTCTAACTGCTGGAGTTCCATGAACTTGGCTGTGTAAATGTAAAGTGGGACATTGCTGCAGGAGGAAACATGTGATTCCCTCTTTTCTCTTTCCTGTCTGTGCTGTTCAGCATCACCGGAGTATAATACCGCCACAGACATGATCTTAAAAGATGAACAAGGGGTCAACTGCTGCCTTTGGGTTCTCCCGGAAATGGTAAGAGCAGAGTGCAAAACACTCGCAGCTATTCTCGGACAAACACACACACACGAGACCCAAGCAGTTATTAACCTGTGAGGCTGCGTGTAAGCGGGGCGTGAAGTGTTATTGACCTAAATCATATTGTGTTCAGATGTTCACACATTAAGGGTGTGACACAAAGCTATGTGTGTGTAAATATGTAAATAACATAACAGTATCGTGATTTGTACAGGAAGTGGACTCAAGGATGCTGGAACTCACCTGACCTCCAGGTGTTTTCTCGTGCCACATATACCACTCATATGAATATGTATATTAATATTAAAGCTGTGTGTAATGGGAGGATGCAAAGATGGATTTACAGCTAGTCTGAAATGTCCCGTTAAAAATAAAGTTTGTTTGAAATTGCGATGAAAAAAAAAATTGGGAAAGCTTTTTACAAAAGTCTAATATTTGACCCGCTCACATGTACTTTTGAGACGGTGCCTAACTTCAACTCATCACTTCCTGTGTACTTTCAGAACGTCAAGGTGCCAGACTGTAAAGAGGGGAGCTATAACATTTGTCTACATTTTTGTAAGCAATAAATAATCTTGTAATTTAATTCTCAATTGTCACTATAAAAAATAATAAATCACAAATTAAATAAGACCTTAAATACATACATTTTAATTTATTTGTGTATTTAATTATTGATTCATTTATAAATACATTAAATAAATTTATATATTTACACATTCGTAGATGAATTCATTCATTTTCTTATTGATTCATTCACAAATTTATTTAAGGTTTTATAATTTTATCTATTTATATTTACTTTTATTTATCTTTATTTTAAGTTGCTGGAGAGAAATAAATCTTAATCCATTAATTCTCATTTATTCACGATTTATTTAATTATGGTGACGATTAAGCATTAAATTACATAATTATTTATTTATTTTATTGTGTAATCAAATATTTATAAAGCATTTAATTATATAATTATTCACTTATTTAAGCATCTAATTAGATATTTATTACTGTATTAATATTTATTTAGTTTTGGCCTTTAAACCCTGCATACTTCATATTCAAACATCCAAAAACACATCTCCATACTGCTCGTCCGTAGTGATCCAAGTGTCCTGAAGCCCCGACATAAAAAGTTGTTGTCATTTGAACTCTGTTTTTAGCCTCACTGTAGCCTGTAGCTTGGACGTTTGAATCTGGGGCGCCGTCAGCCTCCATTAGGTGGAGTTGTGTTGCTACCTCCTCTCCCCTTGGATCTCCGCAAGTGATGTGAGGACTCTAAAACTTCACCTGAGCCTCCCTCGGCATATGGGTGAGTAGATCATTTTTGGGTGCACTATCCCTTTAACGTCAGACCAAAATCAGGTCAAGAGTGATGGAAAGTTATTGAGGATGAACCTCGCTGAATTCCCGAATATCGAACGTAAATCTTTCTTCACACAGGCTGCTTCTGTGGTCTCTTGACTGATCGGCAGGCAGCAGTGTTGCACTGAGACGCAGATCCTGAATGAACTGAATACACGTCTCACAAGAATGCTCCAAAAACTAATACCAGCACACGCAATCGGAAAATGCTACAATCGGAATTCAGAACATCCAAACAGTTTTACATGCTGTTTACATCAAACTCAGTGTAATCAGCGTGCATGTAAACGTATCATTATTGTCAGATTAAGCAGCTCTGGTGCAGCGCAGACCGTGCCACCGTCAGGACTGAACACAGCGACAGTAAAGCCCTCAAATCCCTTGGAAACATCCACTGTTGGAGGCAGAGCCACAGAAGAAGAAAGGGAACAAGACAGGAAGTGACTGAGGACGGAGAGATTAACAGATGAGATGTTTCTGGGTTTGATGTCAAAACGCAGCGAGACACCACATAAAGACACGGCTGTATCCATGCTGCTTAATTTAATTTATCTTATTGAATAATTTTGTGACTGACATTGTGTATGTTAACAAAGCGCCGTCCTTTTACAGTCTGTGTAGTGTGTTTGTTTTGTTGAGTGTGACGATTGACTCGGTGGCCTCTCTTCGAGTACAGACCTCAGGGCAACACTGTGATGACTCTACTGAACAGACAGTGACCTCATCACAAACACACACACACACACAGGGTCCAGAAAAGAGGCGAACCCACCATCAGACAGCAGTTTCCACTGTTAACCCAAAAGCCACCAAATAACTGTCATTTGCACACAGACACACACCCACTGAACGAGCTGAGCACACGCTCCGACACGCACAAACACCCACACACATGCACACACCAGGTTGCCTAGTAATGCGGTGCCTTTAACAAACACATGCAAACAAAAGAGTCGACTACACACACACACACATACACACACAGACAGGATGGAAGTGCTCCACAGTCAACACCTGGAGGACATTTAAGTCACAGGACATCATTATGTGTTCCCCTCTTGGCTTCCTCCATCACAGCAGCCACATGTTTGTCATTGAGCAGGAAGGCAGGGAGGCGAGAGAGGAGATGATCAACACAGTGGTGAAGCAGAGACTGGAGGAGGAGGAAGAAGACGGTAGGAGGAAGAAGACAAACTAGGTTGTCAAAAATGCCCCTGTGAACTTTTTGTGATGGGACCAGGACGGCAACATTGCTCGTCCGTGTCTTCAAAAACTGATATCATTGTCACAGAAACTTCTCAGTTGAGGTGCCGCTCGCACCGATCATGTAAGAAGACCTTATTACATCACGTAAATAAAATTAGCAGAGACTCATTCACACATTCATCACTTCCAGGCTGCAACAGTCTCCTCAACGGTTCGTCATCCTCTAACACACTCCTGCACCTGTGAACACATCACCCCCTCGTCATAACCTCTACCTCCATCCCCAAGTGTATCCACTTCAAACTCCTCATCATCATTTCTAAAGCCCTCCACAACCTGACTCCCTCCACCCGTCTGAGCTCCTTCACCAACACACTCCCTCCCACACTCTCTCAGTTTGCTCATGGACTTTCTACGTGCACATACGACATTCAAGGTAGCCTGGGTGTGTTGGTTGTTGACGTTCTGGGACGCCGTGTCAAGTTGTCTTCTTTCAAGAAACACCTCTGTTGGAACAGGAAGTTTAACATTTACATACAGTCTCTTTCAAAATAAAGACTGGAAATCAATTGTTTTTTTTTCCTTCAGCAACCAACACACATGGTTGGGTTCAGGAAAAAAGAACAGGGTTTGGCTTTATAATCTCACGGGATGAGGACACTGTTCTCTTGGGTGAAAGACAGTGTTTGTTGTAGTTGCACTCAGACTTTCGCCGCCTTAACTTTTGTCCTTGTCCCGCCGAACTTGAACTCAGTCCAATAGAGCACCTTTGGGATCAATAAACTCAATATATACTCAATAAATACAGAAAATATTTGACAGGAACCCTGTTCGTCCAGGACGTCTCCTAGGACACATGGACCGGCACACTGGTTAACAAGTCCAATAATCAATTTTAAAAACTGCTTGAATTAAGATCCCTATCTCACAGCCAACAGCCCTCCCCAGACTTTTTCCCTCTGATGGATAAAGTCATTATTCGCACGGCCACAAGAGGTCCTTATCTGGTAAATTCGACCAATGCTATCATCACTGCAGTGAGGACATTCGAGAGAAGAGGAACTGGATAAACTGAAGGTGCAAGTGGGAGACGACAGAGATCAAAAACGTAGATGAGACGATGGAAAAACTTCGCTGCAGGCTGAGTCGAGTGGAGCAAACATGAGAGGAGGAAGAAGAGACAGAGGTGACAAATTCATCACCAGTGTGACGGTGATCATGGCCAGGAATACACCAGGAAACAGAGCTGCTGGGTTTAACTCAACAAACACAAACAACCACCTCACCCTGCTGGTTTACACTCATCTTTACACTCTCCATTTCTCTCCGCCCTGTTATTCATCACCTATCAATATCTCTCCGATCTGACTCTCCCTCCCTCTTTGTCTCCTCTGCTCCTCGTCCCTCTATTATAACCCAGCAGCGTGGGCTCGTGCTATTATGGAATATTGTGATTGCCGGCTACATTTAGACTGTGAGAGGAGGAGAGGGGGAGGAGAAACAGAGAGATACGGAGAGATACAGGGAGATAAAGAGAGATGGAGAGAGATACAGAGAGATGGAGAGAGATACGGAGGGATGGAGAGACACAGATAAAAAAAAAACTTGTACGACCTTTCACGTAAAGCTAGTTAGCCTTGAGGCGTTAATAAAGCGGAACAAGGTGTGTGTGTGTGTGTGTGTGTGTGTGTGTGCAGTGGATTGTCTGGCCTTGCAATGCTGCAGTAAATCTGCCCCCATACAATAAAAGGGCAAGGACTGGGAGGAGAGGAGAGAAAACAGAAAGGAAAGGAGAGGAAATAAAATAGGAGGGAAACAACAGAGAAGAGAAACAAGGAAACAAGGGAGGAGAGGAGAGGAAACAACATAGGAGAGAAAACGAGAGAAGAGAGGAGAGGAAGCAAGATAGGAGAGGAGGGGAAATAAAATAGGACAGGAAACAACAGAGATGACGAGAAGGAAGCAAGAGAGGAGAGGCAAGGAAACAAGGTAGGAGAGGAGAGGAAACAAGGTAATAGAGGAAAGGAAAGGACACAGGAGAGAAAACAGGAGAGGAGAGGAAACAAGATAGGGCAGGTGAGGACATGAGAGAAGAGGAAACAACAGGGGAGACGAGAGGAGAGGAAACAAGAGAGGAGAGGAAACAAGATAGGATAGGTGAGGAAATAAAATAGGAGAGGAAACAACAGAGACGAGGAGAGGAAACAAGAGAAGAGAGGCAAGGAAACAAAACAGGAAAGGAGAGATGACAAGATAGAAGAGGAAACAACAGAGGCGAGGAGATGAAACAAGGTAGGAGATGAGAGGAAAGAACTTAGGAGATGAAACAATAAGGGAGGACATAAAATAAGATAGGAGAGGAAATGAGGGGTGAGGAGATGAAATAAGATAGGAGAGGAGAGGAGGAAACAAGAGAGGAGATCATAGCAGAGGAGGAAACAAGACAAAACGAGGAAGCAAGAGAGGAAAGGAGAGGAAATAAAATAGGAGAAGGTAGAGAGACACAAGAGAGGAGAGGAGAGGAGAGGAGAGGAGAGGAGAGGAGAGGACTGTTGTGTCCCAGTTTTACTTTGACCTCCATCCGTCCGTCCGTCTGTCTGTCCCTCGTCTCCCTGATGGCAACACACACATTATGTGAAGCTCCAGAAGGCCTTTTGATGCCTGGGACTGTCAGTGAGCTGTTTCCCCAGTGGCACGCAACCTCCCTGGGCATGACTCATAATCAACACCCCCTCCATCACTACCTCTCCACCTCCTCCTCCTCCTTCTGCCAAGGGTCCTCCACTCATCCGCCATTCAGCTCTCTCCTGCTCTCTTCTCCTCTTTCTAATCCTCTCCTTTCTTCCGGTCCTGCTGTGCTATCTCTCTCCTCCTCCTGCACTCCCTTTTCTTCTCCTCCTCTTCCTCCCTCTTACTCTTGTTCTCCATCATCCTCTTATTCAATCCCGGTTGGCCAATAAACTCCCATTTCCTTTTCTCTCTCAGTTGCTTTTCGTCTCCCCCCTCTGTCATCCTCTTACTCCCCTTTCCGAGCAGTGCTGTGTTATCTCCCACTTTCAGGCTGAGAATTGGCTCTGGAAAACAGCCAGCGCTGCACACACACACACACACACACACACACACACACACATACATGCACACAAAAATTCAGACACAATAAACCAGTAATGCAAACATGATCCAACACTGCTGCATGTTCAGGGAAATGCATACACGTGTGCAATTAGCTCTCTGCAAAGCCCAGCCCCCGTAGTGTTGCTAATGTCCTTACGTTCTCGTGCAGCACAGTGGCAGATACAAAACTTAAAATAATGAAACACTGTGTCACTTATTGTGACTTCTTGTGTGTGTTTTCTTTGTCTGAAATGACATCTGTCACTAGCAACTTTCATCAGCTGTAGCTAGCTAACTATGTAAGCTACAGTTAGCTCCATGAGTCTGTTTAAAACGTGTCCTCCAACCTGGTCTCACTCCAAAGTCGTCGAAATCTGTCTCTTGGTCAGTTGCTTCCAGCGTCAGGCACCAACAAAAAAAAGCCGTCATGTCGGCACGATACGTGGCAGGAAGTCGTAATTGTTTAACAGTGCCTGGCAGCATCAGGAGGCCAGTGTTCACGTCCCAAAGATTTTTTCCTAAACCAAACCACGTGTTTGTTGCTGAAAGAAAAAAAGACGTCAATTCACGGTGTTGTACCGACGAAGTGCTTTTATTTTGAAAGACTGTATGCAACTAGGCTGAAGTTTACACGGCGTCCCCGAACGTCATATCTTGACGTGGAAAGCCCATGACTAAAATGTTAGTATGTGACGAGGTAGGAGTGAGAATGTGTTGTATCCGCAGATGATTTTATGCTTCGCGTCGACTCGTTTTAACCTACACATTCACCACAGAGTTGTAAACAAACATATCCATGGTTTCCAGAAACGTACAACACAGTCATGAGCTCTGGGTAGTGACCGAAAGAATGAGAGGTCATGGATACAAGTGGCTGAAAGGAGTTTCCTCTGTGGGGTGGCTGGGCCCAGCGTTAGAGATACGGTGAAGAGCTCAGACACCCAGAGGGAGCTCGGAGTAGAGTCACGACTCTTTCATGTTGAGAGGGGTCAGTTGGGGTGGTTCGGGCATCTGATCAGGATCCTTCCAACTGGTAGGAGGCCCCGGGGCAGACCCAGAACACACTGGAGGGATTATATATCTCATCTGGCCGAACACCTCGGGTCCTCCAGGAGGAGCTGGAAAGCGTCGCTGCACAGAGGGACGTCTGGTAACTTGCTCCGCCTGCTGCCCCAAAGACCCAGCCCTGGATAACCAGATGAAAATGGATGGATGTATGATGGTAGTCCTGCAGATACTACTGTAGGCAGCGATTGTACCTTATGTTTAAGCAGCTAAACACAGTGTTGCTGTTGTGTTTTTGGTTTAGGAAAAGCTGTAAAAGAGACATTACCCTCCAAATTCTTTGAATGCCACTGATCTCTTTCATCACAGCACTGTGAGCACAGTTTTGGCATGTTGAGAAACCTTGACATTTGCTTAGCAATGATTGGGCAATCGCTGTCCAGGGCAGGGGTGAGCGAACGGTCAATTAGGTAAATGTAATTACTCACACACACACACACACACACATAAAACACACACACACACAGACACATTCACTCACACGTGACACTAACATCAGCGGTCCCTGAACTATCAGAGCGTCGAATTCAGCAGAGAGGGACTCTCAAACCTGACTCCTAATATAGCTCATAAACCAGGCCTGCTGCACTGATTCAACACTGGATCACTGAGTCTGTCTGTGTGTGTGTGTGTGTGTGTGTGTGTGTGTGTGTGTGTGTGTGTCTAGCCGCTGTGTATCTCTGATTATTGTGCAGATCAATTACCCAGCAGTAAATTACCCTGCTACTATATTCACATAATTATCAAAGACACAAACGACAGCCGAGCCGGTGTGTGCAGATGCGTGTGTATGTGTCTGTGTGTGTGTGTGCAGGGGTATTTCTTCACATATTGATTCTTGGAGCATCAAATTAATCAAATATTTCATCATTACACCTTGGTAGTTGAGCAGGTAGTTAAACTTTAATCAAGTCAACAGCGTGTGACTGGAAAATTAGGATGTTTTCTCCAAAGTGAGCTATCAGTTCTGATGTGGGTGTGGACCTTATTCATATAACGTTACCTTACATGACCTTTATTTTGAAATCTTTAAGGAATTTGTAAAAATAATTGACAGTTTTTTTTCTTTGAGTTGGGTAACAGAGGTCTTACGTTACTCAAGGATAAAAAAGAAAAGTCAATCTTCACATTTGAGAGGCTGAAACATTTTGCTTTTTTTGTTGCACTTTAATTGTTCTTATTATCAATTTATCAACTATCCATCCGTCCATCCATTTCCAGCCGCTTATCCGGGGCCAGGTCGCGAGGGCAGCAGGCAGAGCAAAGTACTCCAGTAGTCCCTCTCTCCAGCAACGCTTTCCAGCTCCTCCTGGGGGACCCCAAGGTGTTCCCACACCTCCTACCAGTGGGACATGCCCGTAACACCTCTAACAGGAGGCGCCCAGGAGGATCCTGATCAGATGCTTAATCCACCTCAACTGAGCCCTTTTGACGTGAAGAAGCAGTAGCTCTACTCCGAGCTCCTTACCCAATCTCTTCACCCCACGGAGAAAGCTCATTATGGCCGCTTGTATTCACGTTCTCATTCTTTCGGTCATTACCCAGAGCTCATGACCATAGGTGAGGGTTGGGACGTAGATGGACCAGTAAATCAAAAGGTTTGCCTTCCAGCTCAGCTCCCTCTTCACCACGACATCACTGCAGAGGCCACACCAAACCACAGATCCATCTCCCACTTCATTCTACCCTCACTCATGAACAAGACCCAGAGATACTACAAGTTAGAGGGCAATCCACCGGTTTCTGGCAGAGAACCATGGCCTCACATTTGGAGGTGCTGACTCTCATCCCAACCACCTTACACTCGGCTGCAAACTGCCCCAGTGCATGCTGGAGGTCATGGTGAGATGAAGCCAACAGCACCACATCGTCTGCAAAAAGCAGAGACGCAATTCTGAGGTCCCCAAACCAGACCTCTTCTTTCCTCTGGCTGCACCTCGAGATCCTGCCCATGAATATCAGAAATAGGATCGGTGACAAGGGACTACCCTGGCAGAGGCCAACACCCACCAGAACAGAGGCAGCTCTCACTTTGGTCGTACAGGGACCAGATGGCTGGTAGCAGTGACCCAGTACCCCGTAATCCTGCAGTGCCCCCACAAGACTCCCCGAGGGACGCGGCTGTAAGCCTTCTCCAATGCCATCAAACACATATAGACTGGTTGGGCAAACTCCAACAGTACCTCCAACTGTTCCACAACCAGGACCGAATCTGCATTGCTCCCCCTGAATCGTATCAACTTGTGATGGGATTTATTAACTTTTTGGTAATATACACATTCTGAATCATAAATGCTAAAATACAGCATTACAGAACAAAAGTAGAGGTGAGCAGTACAGCCAGCACTGACTCAATAATGGAGGTTATACAACAATATTTATCTAAAGTTTGCCATGGAAGTTAACTTGAAGCCTCCGTGAGCTGTAGGCCACATTAGACTAAGTGATGCTGTAACAGCAAAACCCCTCTGAGTGCATTAATTTAAGAAAGGCTGTTTTTCTTTTGCTTCTGAATCCAGCTCTTTATTTGTGAGAGGAATAATGTGTTATTTCCTCCTTTAAAAGTAAAATGGTTTCACTTTAAATGTTCCAGCTATGGGGGCCTATTGACCCCCCTGTTCCTCCCACTCTCTGTGAACTGTGTGGGCGTCCTGTTGAGTTTGAATGCCCATCATGTACAGAGCACATAGCAGATCACACACAGCAGCTTCATTACATTTTGCACAGAACTCAACACTTGCTCCTGCGCTGGAATCCAACCCTGGATGTTCTGTTTTATTTATTACAGTGCAAAGGCTGCCTTAAAGGGACAGTTCACCCTCAAATCAAAAATACATATTTTTCCTCAGTCGAGATAGTTGAGTTGTGAGTTACAGAGTGTTGGAGATATCGGCCGTAGAGATGTCTACCTTCTTGCCAACATAATGAAACTACATGGAACTCTACTGAGCTACACCCACCAATTGTATCATGACACAGCAAGGGAACTATAAAATCAGGACATCAGTACGTTAAAGTCGGGTATAGCTCGACTAGGCCTTTTAACTGGCCTACTGTCCTTGTCCCAGTACACAAGCACGGGAGGGGAATCCATTTATTGAGCCAAGTATGTGCGACTCCTCTACGATAGGTGGAGATATGCCCCCTTTCAGCTTGTTAGTATTGGACCTTTTTCCTGTTGACCTATTACGTCACAGACCAAACAATGGACAAACAAGTTAGCTACGGTTAGCTAGCAGCTAACTGCTACCATGGTGGACAACTTTACAGCTCTGTACATTTGGTCCGTCCAAAAAGTCACGGCTCTGGATGTAGATTTCTCCATGTTGTTACTGGCTTCTTCTTCTCTTACACATTTACTGCTATTGGACTTCCGGGTCAAAGCCCGGGGCGGAAACTGTGGAGCATGCTCAGAGCGCCTCGGCCAGTTTGGGTCTGACTGACTGCACCAAACACTGGTTCCAATGCAAAATTTGAAGGCTGTCACTCAGTAATTTTACATGACAGTAGAGAAGGCTCATGACAGCGTAAGATGTAAACATTGATGGCGTCCTTCTCATCTGAGCTGTAACATTAGCTAGCTACGTGAGTTGTGTAGTTTGGTAGACAGAAAATACATGAAACTGAGCCGAGTGCCATCTAGTCCCATTATATTGGAGAGAAGGCACCTCACACAAAAAACAATCTCAACTGATAAGCAGCACTATAGGCAAGAGGAAAACTAAACTAAAGTATCATTTAGTGGTAACAAATTATAGCAAACCACCAAATTACTCCAGATTTCTACAACATAATTGCTCCACAGTGAGCCTGTAAACCGACGGGACCCCTGAGGTTTTATTTTCTCAAAAGCTGCTTTTAAAGAGACGAGAGGTGAAAGATTATGTAACAGTAACATGAGAGTGCAGACGAACCAGAGCATCAAAGAACAATAACTGACCTGAATATTTTAAAACAAAAATAACCTTCGAGGTTAGAAAAAAAAACAAAAAAAAAACGTGCATCTGAAAATAGCAAACGTCTGGTGTTAAAATTAACAGGAAATATGTGAGAGCAAGAGAAAGGCCAAGTTTAGGAAGGCTTTGATGTGCAAGATGGTGCATCCTCCTCAGAGTGAAAATGTCAGGTCTCTCACAGAGAACGCCCAGGGTTTGTGTGTGTGATGAGTCGTACTGTAACACACACACATACAGTGAGGTCCTGGTATGGATCTGGTCCAGCAGAGTACTGGTACACACAGGGCTATTTCTGTCTGACTGCTGGGAAACAAGGACACGAGTGGATAGATGAAGATTGAGGAAGGGAAGGAGGGAAGGAATGGAGGACACGGATGAATGAAAGGAGGACGGTCAGAAGATTAGAAGATAAGTGGAGATTAAAGCTTTCGCTGATAGATGGGCTCAGTATCGGCGCTTTATTGAAGCTGCTACGTGTTGCATTCAGACATCAATAAGTCATTCATCACAAGTGTTTTTGATTTATGAATTGATGTGACTAACACTGAGAGGGCTGGCATCCTGACTGACACTCAACAAACTGTAGCAGCCCTGAAAATGTGCCTGTCAGGACTGAGACCCTCTGATGTGATGCTTCAACCTAAAAATATCAGGAGCAGCCCTAAAAAGCCCAAATTCGGCTTAAGTCTCAGAGTGAAAATGAGGTTAGAAGGGAGGGAGGGAGACATTTAAGGAGGGATGTGCACAGAGGAGAAAGCAGGAGAGTCATAGACACAAGCTGGACGGGCTTTTAGAGGAGATACTGTGATTTCTCTGTGATTTGTCTATAGCCATGCTACTTAGCTTAATGCTAACATCAACATGCTAACATGTTCACACCATCGACTGTAGATAAAGATGGACGACATGACAGCGCCCCAAACAGTGAAGCAAAAACCACAGACACAGACGCTGTGGGCTAATGGGCATGTAGCTACTTCCATGTTTCACATGATACGTCATGTTTGTAGTCGACCAATGAAGATGAGTTTACATATCACCTTGGGTTCGTCCTTCACCTTCTCAAAATGATCCCACACTTTGGATTTCCTGCCCGACATGTTATTAACTAGCCTGTGGAATAACCGCAGGTACCAGCCCTGGAAATTAACCTGACGAGGACACTTCCTGTGTCTGTCCTTTCAAATTAAAGTCACACATGGTCCAGCCATATAGGTTTGGATTTATTCTGAAAAGGTGCAGCTCCAGCAGACCTTTTACATCCTAATGTAAAAATGCATTTAACGCAAAGTTACTGAGGTTCGGTTCGGGAGAGGAAACATGTTGACGATGTCATCAATAGACATGAAATGATGGACAGACTGATGCCTGCACTCTGACTCAAACCACAAAATGATTTTTTTTTTTTTGTGGTCAAATTTTTATTTCATTTTAAAGAAAGATATAGATAGGTATATGAACATTACAAAAATAGAGCATAAAATATATATTCACATACATACCTGCCTATACATATGCATATATACAGATACATATGAATAAAACACTAAAATAAAATAATAAAAAAATAAGTCATATATATATATATATATATATATAGATATATATATATATATATATATATATATATATATATATTTACACATACAATAAAGTCCACAAAGTGATTTATTAAAGTAGACAACATTTTAATCCCAGTCAGATTTAGAGTCATGTATATTTGATATTTGCACATATTCTTATTTCTATTTATGCATACATTGTGTTGTATATTGCAGGATAATACATATTAGTTTTATACCTTATAATGAAGCATGAGGCACATATGTTTATCTTTCTTCATATTTTACATATTCAGCATATTATACGTTTTATATTTTTAAATATTTTACCAAGTGTGGAGTAATGCACATATTTTATTTTTATATCTTTCCATACTTTTTACTTTGATATTTATTATTCCTACTTTTTTTTTTTTTTATAATTCTCTCTTTTGATCCCAATGACATCATTCACCACTGTCATTGTCTTACAATCATGATTTGGACTTCACTATCCCCTTGATTATAGTGATTTTTAAAACAACAAATTTATAGATATAGTTATAGTTAGTTAATTCATAGTGAGGACGGCCCTTTACTCTTCTCACTAAAAGCCCACAGAGTAAGAGTGAAACTGACCCTCTATAAGACTTTTAATATGAAATGGGAAACAGGAAGTGTTGCATTTTATTGACATCAGAGCAATCAACCAACGACAAAGGTGACAGGAAATAATCAGTGTGGGAAAACAATATTTCTAATAAAGAAAATCAACTCAGAGCAGCTGGATGGTGGAGTTCACAAGAACAGCAACAACAAATCAAAATGGAAGCACATGAGAAAACAGGACGACGTCTTTAAAGGCCCTGATAAACATACTGAGGGACGGTCTGCCTCTGATACGAGACAACAAACAGGTCAAGAGTTTGATCTGCTCTCTGAGGTTCTGACGACACACCCTGATTTCGCTCTCACACACACACACACACACACACACACACAATCAGACACATCCATTACAGAGCGAGGGGATAGATTTACAATCACAGGAAGCCGATCCCACAGACACAGAACCACCAAGCCTCCCTGGTCTGAACCTGATCCAACAGACAGAAGGCCGACACAATACAGCTCTGTGTCTCTGCCTCCATTATCTGTTTCACTCTCGTTACTGCACAAACAGGCTGGAGGATATCTGTGCATCATGCTGAGCACACACACAGCTACTTTAAACGTCCTGCTCAGCGGTCGACGCACGTCTTGCTAACATCATTTTTAACCACAGCAGTAACTGCGTGGTCACAGTCTCAGGTCTCTGACTTTAAGGCTTCGTCGCCGTGTTTGAAGGAAACAAGTGAAAGAATGTGGCTTCACACTATTTTAGAGACTCTGTGATGGATTCAGGATTCAGCTGAAAACAGCTGTTTGTTTCTTTTGTCTGAGCTGAGATATACATGCAAATAAAATATTTTAAAACGCCCTGGAGCCCCTCAGATATGTCATGATACTTTCATTTGAACTCACTAATAATATTAATCATCATCATCTAAATTTATATTGTAATGGGAGGAGGAAAGAGAAGGAAAGGAAAGGATAAGATAGGAGAGGAAAGGAAAGGAAAGGAGACGAAAGTAAGAGGCGAGACGAGGCAAGGCAAGGAAAGGAAAGGAAAGGAAAGGAAATGGGATGATAAGCTAGGATAGGATAGGATAGGAAAGGAAAGAACAGCAGAGAAGAGGAGAGGAGAGGAGAGGAGAAAAAAAGGAAAGGAAAGGAAAGGATAGGATAAGTTAGGATAGGAAAGTAAGAGGCGAGACGAGGCAAGGCGAGGAGAGGAGAGGAGAGGAGAGGAGAGGAAAGGAAAGGAAAGGAAAGGAAAGGACAGCAGAGAAGAGGAGAGGAGATGGGAGGAGAAAAAAAGGAAAGGAAAGGAAAGGAAAGGAAATGGGACGATAAGCTAGGATAGGAAAGGAAAGGAAAGGAGAGGAAAGGAAAGGATAAGATAGGATAAGTTAGGATAGGAAAGGAGAGGAAAGTAAGAAGCGAGACAAGGCAAGGGAAAGGAAAGGGCAGCAGAGAAGAGGAGAGGAGATGGGAGAAGAAAAAAGGAAAGGGAAGGAAAGGAAAGAAAAGAAAAGAAAAGGAAAGGAGAGGAAAGGAGATGAGAGGAGACACAAAAGGAAACTAAAGGGAAGGACAGGAGATGAGAGGAGACAAAAGGAAAGGAAAGGAGATGAGAGGAGACAAAAGGAAAGGAAAGGAGATGAGAGGAGACAAAAGGAAAGGAAAGGAGATGAGAGGAGAGGAGAGGAGACAAAAGGAAAGGAAAGGAGATGAGACGAGACAAAAGGAAAGGAAAGGAAAGGAAAGGAAAGGAGAGGAGACAAAAGGAAAGGAAAGGAAAGGAAAGGGAAGGAAAGGAAAGGAGATGAGAGGAGACAAAAGGAAAGGAAAGGAGAGGGAAGGAAAGGGAAGGAGATGAGAGGAGACAAAAGGAAAGGAAAGGAGAGGGAAGGAAAGGAAAGGAGATAAGAGGAGACAAAAGGAAAGGAAAGGAAAGGAGAAGACAGGAGGAGAGGAAAGGTGAGGACAGGACGAGGAGGAGTTGGAGGAGGAGCGAAGGAGGTGATAGGCTCAAAGTATACGAAAGGAGGAGGAAGAGGAGAAGGAGGAGCGAGGGAGGGAGGTGTATACAGTATGTAGAGTCCAGTGGGGCATGTAATGAAGCGATATCACGCAGTGTCAGCAGCAGCTCCTGATATACGACTATAGATGAACCCTCAGAGAGTCACAGGAGGAGTCAGACGGGTAGGAACACAGAGGAGGTGCTGTGTCTCCTTCACACTGTTAAAGGACTCCAGGTACTTCTGTGAACACCCCTCCAATGAGCTCACACCTCTAAACTTAAAATACTCCGTGATGTGTGTCATTTTAGACAGCGTCCCGTCACTGCAGAATCAAAAGAGGCGTGACATATAACCAGTGTGGCCCTTCTCCTCCTGCACCTGCCTTCACCTTTAATCACATTCAATCATTAAAGTGAGTGTGTGACTGCTGCAGCGTAAACATGGAGCTTTGCAGCGCTGCAAACCCACAAACATCATCATGACTATAAAGCACTGTGATGCCTAAACGCACTTTTAGGATTATTTTTTATACTCTGCATTATGTTTTGATGTGTATTCTGAAGGGCTTTATGGGCCTCTGCGGGCCTCAACGCCAACAGAGATAGTTTTTAAAGAGCCCGGTGGAAGGCGAAGATGAGAGAGACACTTTCTCATTTGAATTTTGGAGCGCTGAAAGTTAAAGAAGCCAGCTTTTAAACTGATATATCCTGAGTTTAAAGAGCACACTGAGGTCTTTGAACGCAGCACCCAGGGGCTGTCTCGCTCTTTCATTCTCCCTCTCTCTGAATTGTCAACCTATCAAATGTCTCTTTGTATCTCGACGATTCACACACCAATGGAAAGCTTTGGACGCTTTCACTGAGAGTGTGTGTGTGTGTGTGTGTGTGTGTGTGTGTGTGTGTGTGTGTGTGTGTGTGTGTGTGTTATAACCGAGTTGTCGGCAGCTTATTTCTCTGCAGTGCTCAGATGTGATTTTACTAGTTTAGAAACTAATTGAACTGCATGTGTGTGTGTGTGTGTGTGTGTGTGTGTGTGTGTGTGTGTGTGACCGAGACATGGAGGGAGAGACTGTGAGGACCGGAGCGGAGTGTATGTGGTCGAGTTACATGGAGAACAATAGCCTTATTGTACCTGTGTCTGCAGCTTCTGTCTGTCCTGTGTGGATGGTGCAGCTCTGCTCTGAGCCTGTTCGCCTGAGTCTCTGTGTCACTGATCTTTTTTTAACATTTGTGACGAGACATTCTCTCCAACAAGACTAAAGTCCAAAACTTCTGCATTACATTAAAGCAGTGTTTCTGTTAAAAAAAAACAAAGTAATAGAGGAAGAAAAAGGTTTAGAGTGCTTAAAGTACCTCACTACAAACGGCAGGACTGTCTGGTGCTCTCAGAGTAGATGCATCTTATATTAGGAGAGACTTCAGACATTAGATCCAAAGTATACCTGAGCACAAAGACTAGAAGCAACAAACTTTATTAAAAAGACATTTCTACACCAAATGCTATGACTTATGAAGACACATCTGGTGTCCTAACTTAAGTCTTTTACATAAAGTTTGTTGCCTCTAGTCTGTGTGCTCTTGCAATTTTTGGTCTTGTGATGAGAAAACTGATCTTTTGTGAAATCTGTGGATTGCCCCTTTAAAGGTACATCAATTGAGTCATCAGCTGATTCACAATCAACCAATAGCACATCCTCACACCTTCGACACCTTCTGTCGGCCTATCATCTTACTGCTCCTCATTTTAGGTATGGTTCTTTCTCTGCTGTAGTTCTCTCTCGCTGCAGTCGTGCAGGCCCTCCACCTCCCCATCACCACCCAGTCTTTACGGATTCATCAGCCTCAGCAGTCATCAGCCACCATCAACACCAGCATCTGGACTTCTTTTAAATCTTAATCAGCAAAACCATCTGTTAATCTATACACTGTATATTCTGTATTAAATATAGACTTGCACGATTACAATTTTTTGGGCCGATACCGATTTCCGATTTGCAGAGTGTTTGGACGGCCGATTCCGATTTTGGCCAATTCCGACCGGCCGGTCGCAGGTCATGGCCGATCACGTGAAAACCAGCCCGATTCAGTGCAAGTCTAATTAAATATTATCTCTACTTCATTCTTTCATCTCACAAACCATACCAAAAAACATTCCAAATGAATAACCAAAAGTCCAAAACACATAAATATTATATTTACGATGCAAATCCTCACATTTTAAAGCTGAATCCAGACAGCTGACCATTCGCTAAGTCCCACCCCCGGACACAGACCAGCCAAGGCAACAACACAGCTGCTCCACTGTGTCAGATTTCCTTCATCTTCAGGCTGGTGTTGTGGATTTGGAGCTAAATGTTGTGCCTGGGGCACGTCGTGTGTTAATGACTCTCGTTACCTGGAGAGGTTGGAAAAAGATATACGTTTCTTCCCTGTTCCAAAACCAAAATCAAACCCTGAAAAGTGTCGGGTTAGCTAGCTAGCTACTGAAGATATAGCCTACTGAATGTATACACATGCTGGTTGAATATGAGCAAAGTTTCCCTTTATATTCATTGTCTTGTGTGGTGATCAGCAGTGATGTGGTGGTTCACTTTTACACTGTGATCTGTAGCCTATAGTTCGGCTTTAACTTCTAACTATCTTTGTCTTTTTAACCTGTTGTTGCTGCTGAGTCAGTTTGACATCCTGGATATATCCTTCACACACAGACTGTAGACCCCTCTGTCTGCTGCTCTCTGACATCACTCTTTCATTTCTCCAAAATATGATCATATTTCATGCAGTTAGTGTAAGTGTGGGCTCCATGCTTACTCTGACAGCTTGTCGGACTGTCACAAAGGGGCGGGGCTTAGTGAAAGGTCAATTAATCAATTATCTAAATAGTTGCCCATTATCATTTTGCGTACAGACTTTAATTAATCAACTAATAATTTCACTGCTGATCCTGCAGTGCAGAAGCCTTTCAGTGCACGCTGAGGTCTGTCTCCCGACATCTTAATGATCCATGGACCTGCCATGTTGCATCTCTGTGCAGGCGGCAAACTGAACTAAAGAAAGAAAGAGCTGCACTGAACTGAACTCCAACAAGTTTCCCTGTCGCTACCCACCCAGCACTGTTCTCCCTCCCCCCCTACGTTGGCACCCGGCCCTGCAACCATAGCAGCATGCAGAGGGGGCCCAGGGTTCCCCCGCTAGGGTGATTGTGGAAGGGGGTGCAGAGAGAGGCAGAGAAGAAAGAGATGATGCAGACAAAGATAAAAGTCTCGAGATCAAGAGTAATTAGGGGGGGGGGGGGGGAGCGTGTGAAAGGGAATTTCTCCTTTCCAATCCCAGGAGGTTTAAGATAGAGATTTGGATGAATGAGAGATGAGAGGAGCGGAGTTAGGCGAGGAGAAAGGAGGGAAGGAAAGAAGACAGGATGAGAGTCAAACTGGAGAAGGCAAATGAGGCGAGCGGAGGGAAGGAGGGCAGAATGTGGCAGGCATACAGAGAGATCAGGAGGGGACAGAGGGAGGGATGATGGATGCAGAGATGAAAAGGATGGAAGCGAGGGAGAGAGGGACGTATGAATGAAAGAATGGGGTGAGAGGGAAGATGAGACGGGATGAGATGGGACGAGGGGATGGAGAGAGACAAAAAGAGGGATGAGAGAAGCCAGTGGAAAATGATTAATAGGATGAGAGGAAAGATAAAAGAGATGCAGGGATGATGATGATGATGATGATGATTGTTATCAGAGAGAAAGAATGAAAAAAGATGAAGATGTATAATAGCCAGTGGGCCAGTAGGTCTGCTGTGCTAATCCGTATTGTCAGATTATAGTGTAATCTCATGATGAACACACACACACACACACACACACACACACACAGCGCAGGGCTGAAGTGTTTCCGACTGGAGCCCGCGGTGCTGGATTGGAATAACCGTCCGTGGTCCAGAAATTTCCTGGCCGGCACTGTGTGCTTGTTGCCATGGCGATGGCTCCAGGAAGAGGAAGACAGAAAAAGCGAGAGGAGTGAGTGAAGAAAGATAAGATAGGGAGGAGGGGGAGGGATGGAAAAACAGTGAAAGAAAACTGAAAGCAGAACCAGGCGGAGCCACGGCGAGGCTTGGCACCGCTCGTACACCCACACACACACACACATACGCAGCCACACACACTCAGCACGCACATAATCCTTTGGAGCCAAACCACATGTTCTGCATGTGTTGAACAGCTGCATACAAGCAGCCCATTAGCCAGAACATACAAACAACAGAGCTCATTGGCTCAGAGACGCCACTACTGCTCCGCCATTGGCTGACGTGCTGCAAAACAACCGTCTGATTGGCCCGAGGTCACACACACCTACTGTAACAGAGGGATCAAAGGAGGGGAGTTAACTGAACGCGGATGTCGGTATGATGCTGTACAAACACACATGCTGCACAGAGGAGCTCGTGTTATTGGAGCTGATGCTTTATGTTGAGTATTATAAAGTTTCCGGTCTCATTGTTTATAATATTAAATCTTCTATATTTGTGAAACTAATTTCTCATGTTGAAACTCAGAAGTGATGCTTTTAATTACGATTAGATCTCCTCTGTGTACAGGCTGCGCTGTGACTTTAGCCCGACTGCTCTGGTCTGGGATTTATAGCAAAAAGCAGACCTCATTTCTTTGGACGTGACTCTGGTGACATCAACTGTGATCTCACACCTGGGCCACTCTGCCTGCATGAGCAGTGCGTGACCTCGTCGAACTGCTGCGGCTCGCACACGTGCAGCCTTCACACAGACGGTGCTGCTGCTGCAACTACTGTATTTCTATTATTAAAAGCTGGTACTCCACTAATTTATGAAGCCATGCAAGCAACTGCACTGGAAATAACATGGTCATGACAATATTTTATAATATAAAAGCTTTGTTTTGACATATAATTGGATTCTGTTTGCAGAAACATTGTCAGTGGGCCTTTCATTTTGATACAGACACGGGAAAGATTGAATTAAGGTTGAGTTTTTCATGTCTGTGACAGATAAAGACATTGAAACTGTGGTGAAAGTTGATAGAACGTTGATATAATTATCAAAAGACCATTTTCACTGTCCATTTTAACTGAAACAAAAATAAAAAGGCCTGAGCAGTGTTGCTAAGGTGTTACACTAACACAACTAAGAGTTTGCAGCCATGCTAGCAGCTCTGTGAGGCTTTACTAAGGCAAAGTGGTGTGCTTTGATCCAGACAGAGTGCTGCAGGGATGAGGTTAATTTTTTGTAGGATGACATGGAAGTTAGCATCGCCCTGCTTCCCTCGACATAAAATAAGCTCTGTGGCAAACAAAAGTTTATGATACTCCCATTGCGTAACTGCAGCGTAGGCTCTATATAAAAGTGTATCCTATGCCATAGCATGCTGTGCACCTCCCCAGAAAATGTAGCCTATCCAGGCTACACATTGCACACTCCTGTTTATATTTGTAAACTGAAAACCATTTTCCTCTGTGGAGACGAAATGTTTTTATAGTTTTATTTCACAGATAAGAAACAATGAACTGTGAAGACAATAAAGCCTCCACTAAATAGCATTTGGAGACCTGTGTGTGATTTATCCTGGCTTCATATGAGTAAAAGGAAAGTCTGCTAGCCACTTGGCTAATTTATATAATTGGACATGCCATAGGCTTATGCTAATAATGTTAGCATGCTTTATTTGTTATAATGGAGCCAAATATTGTACTTCTGTTTGATATTTTCACTATGCTTTAGGTGTTACATAAAATCAGACTTTACAGCTCGTCACAAAAACTCGACACAGTGGCATAGAAACCCTACTGCCACCTAGGGTGTCATGTGCTAATAAGTGCAAAAGTCAAAGTACAGCTGAGGTATTTTCTCAAGAAACTAATTAATGGCCAAATTCAAATTTGGACCTGACTATGACACTAGATAAAGGCTGTCAAAATAATTAAAAATGAGTCTAGTAAGTCATAAATATATGGAGCAAATTTAGCAGCAGTCCATCCAAAAGTTCTCAACGTATTTCAGTTGGAACCACAAATCTAAAACTCTAGCGGAACAATCAGTGGATTGCGAAAGTGAGTGAGATCTATCCTTTGGACACAGTGAATGTCTGTATGTGGCAGATCATTTGTGGCAATCCATCCAATACTTCATGAGATATTTCAGTCTGGACCAAACTGGTAAACAGACCAACTATTTTATGCCTAAAGCCACGCTGCTAGCATGACTAAAACCACAAACACATGCTGTAGATGTCGCTACATCAAAGGAAGTTGTAAATATCTGTAGCTTAGGAAACAACACACGCTGATAACCCACATCACATGCTCGTCTCTACGACAGACAGGAAGGACAGATGTTGGACCATCGTGGCGTCTCATCTGGATAAAAGGTGAACCGTGTCAGAATCTGGTCTGGGACTTTTAAAGTACGTGTCCTTTTTCACCTCATCCTTCCCCCCTCTCTCTCTCTTCCATCCCGTCTTTCCACTGTAAACGGTTAACGCAGAAAGAGAACGTTAAACAAAGAGAAGGGTTCAGCTGTTGCTTAGGTGGAATCTTCCAGAATCTCTTCTTTCCTGTTGTCAGCTCGGGCCGTCCAGATCCTGGCCCAGTTCGACATGACTAATCACCCTCACCGGCTCCCTGACAGCTACACACAGCAGCCAGACTGATTCATTGGGCGGGCACAGACAAACAGGGGGTGGAGGAGGTGGAGGAGGGGCAGGAGGGAGAAAGAAACAGAGATGTAGAGAGAGAAAAGATGGAGGTAGGCACAGCGAATGACAGACCCTGCAGGGATTTATCATGTGTGCAACCACACGAACAACTGCAGTGTCCCTGCTACACGTGACAACCTGCGACTTCTTCAAGAGGCATTTATCATTTTAACCTGTCATCTTTTTTCTGCCTAAAATGATCCATCAGAGATCAGTGTGAGGGAGAAAATTAAATCTGCATCTCTCCCACTCAAACTCTTTGATATAGTTTTATATTTGTTTTGATTTCAGCCTCATAACTTGAAAGAAAATGTTTTTTTGCATTATTTAAGAATAGTGGTACTTTTATCTGTCAGACAAAAATACTGGCTTATCCCAGGCACTTAAATGGCTTTTCTGATGGGTGATAAATTAGCCTTAGCTCTGTGAGTGATCCAGATTTACCTAGCTAACCTTGTACCCATAAACTTAAAGAGGGGACAACCTGCTCTACCTCTGAAGCACAGTTACCCAACACTGGTGCTAGCAGAGTTAATGGTGTTAACCTGGGGGAACCGGAAGCCTCTACACCTCCGCGACAATGCCACCTTGATGTCAGCGGTAATCGCCATGTAAGAGCTGTTCAAAACGACTGCAATGAGGTAGCCTGTGGGATCACACATACGCTAACCAGATTTAAACAATGCAAGGAAGTTATTCTTGTGGACAGCAGTGACCGGGGATGCAAAATAATATCAGCACATCATCAGAATCGGCCACGACGCTTTCTCTTATTTTGCACAATGAATGAATATTACATACGTTAAAAAAGTATTTCACGTCTCCATCTGCTGGTGGGCCATCCTGATAACGGTATGCATGTATAATACGATGTTCATTCAAAGACAGAAGGGACTTGATGATCGCTAAAATAAGGTAGGGACAAAAAGCGTAGGCCTATATCAACACTGGTGTCAGTTACTGGCCAAATAAGACGTTATATATCGGCATATCGACAAAAAATCAGTATTCCCAGACATGACCCCAACTTCTCCAATACTTTGGACAAACAAATGGCCTTCCCATCAGCCTCAGATGTTTGTGTTTAGTGCTAATTAGCAACCGTTACCATAGAAACACACTGAACGGGCTCTGTAAGAGTGTGTTCAGGCTCTGCAGTACTTTGAACATCAGCATGCTAACATGCTCACAGTGACAGTGCAGACATGATGATGCTTATCAGGAATGACGTTTGCAGGGTTACCGTCTTAGCTTGTTAGCATGCTAACTAATTAGCGCTAAACACAAAGTACAGCAGAGCACTGTTGGCGAGATAATGGGCTGTGGAAAATTAAATGGACGCAGTGGAAGGAAATCAACTTGATGAGACTGGAATAAGTTCAGAGTGATTAATCACTGTGTGTGTGTGTGTGTGTGTGTGTGTGTGTGTGTGTGTGTGTGTGTGTGTGTGTGTGTGTGTGTGTGTGTGTGTGTGAGGCAGGTCACATGTCGTAGCATGAGGTCTGGGCTGACTGCAGACAAACGGGGATGTTTCGGCTTAAAGAGACAAAAGTGTGACGCACTAAAAACACCACTGAGCACAACTTTCCATTCTCCTTCTGATGTTTTTATCTTCCTCCTGCTCGATTTGTTCCTTCTTTCCCTTTCTCTCTGTCTGCCTTTCTTTTTTTCATTAGGGAGGACGGAGGCTTCACACTCACTCGGTACGCTCAAGTTTTCCCAGCTGCTCTGAGGATTGGGTTCAGATGGTCTGAAAGTCCTCCAGTCATAAGTTCACTGATCATCTCCAACCATCAGTCTCCACACATATTTCAGAGGAGTTCAAGCTTCCTGGAAAATAAATCTGACCCAGATATCTGCCTCCACATCAGCAGGAGAGGCTTCCTCACAGCCAAACAGACTACACAAGGAACGTCTGAAATATTTATGAGTTAGGTGAAGGGGAGGCCCTTATCGCCAGCTTCATATCCTTCTTTCAACATCACTTAGGGCTGAGTATCATTTATAAACAATACTAGTACCCTTGAAGTGGTACCAGCCTCCTTCATGATACCTTTTTTGCAACCAGACGCCACAGGTGCGCAGTGTAGCCATACTTTTAAACGTTTTGGTGGCATCTCGACATGCTGAACTGCCACACTGAACACTCCAGCAGTCAATCAATCAATCAATCAATTTTATTTATAAAGCCCAATATCACAAATACAATTTGCCTCACAGGGCTATATTTCAGTGTCAGACAGGAGTCAAAATATATCACTTGATTCTTACATTCATATCAGAAACATGCAGGACACTAGTCCACTCATGGACCTGAATGATGACTACTGGTCGACTAGTCGGTAAATTCTTAGTCGGGGGCAACACTACTGATGAAGTTTCAATACTTGGTGCTGGGTTATTTCAGTTGATACCTTAAAGGTAGCGAGGACCGATACCCAGCCCTACTAGAATTACTTCCAACAGATGCATTCATTGATTAGTTGTCAACTATTACATTAAGTGCCGATTAAACAATCAGTTTGAATAATCATTTTTTTTAAAAAGTCAAAATTCTCTGACTCCAGCTTCTTACATGTGAACACTAATGTGAATACATATAGACCATAAATTTGAGTGCACCTGCTTTGATGCCAGAAAACAATGAATTAGAGGGCGCAAAAAAACATGTGCACGGCCCCTAAAATCACACACTGGAGCAGAACGATGCTGCCGTTGTTTGGCTCTGTGTAAAAAGGCAAAGGAGACATAAAGAAGGGACTTCCTAGCGGCTCTAGAGCGCCATCTCTGGGTAAAAAGAGCTACAGTCTCCTGCTTGACAAACTGTAAAACAATACGTTGTGGTTTGCACAAGAATGTTCGTTCATTTGGAATAATGATACAGCTGATCAGCCAATATGTTTTAATAGTATGTAACTGTTGGCTAACTGGCTCACCTCACTGTGTGGACAGGTGTCCCACAGGGATTTAGCGTTCGCTAAATGATGGTAAAGTGGTTAGCATCGTCACCTGACAGCAAGAGGGTTCCTGGTTCAAACCCCAGGGTGGGGGAGCCTAGTGTGGAGTTTACATGTCTCTGTGTGTCAGCCCTGTGATAGTCTGGTGACCTGTGCAGGATGAACCCTGCCTCTCACCCAGTGTCAGCTGGGATAGGCGCTTTGGGGAAAAAATACCTAAATTACCAAATATTAATTTTGCAGACCCTCTGCAGTGACTCTGAGGACCCCCTAAGTGTCCCGAGCCCCTGTTGAAAACATCTGAACGAGCACAGATGAAAAGAATATTACAGAAATCTATATCAAGTGGGAATAATTAACCTGCATCGCGACCTTACAAATATTTTGTGTAGTCAGAGGATCTGCTGACAGTGTCCCAAATGTATGACCGTTTTAATTTACTCCTCAACTTCTTTTTCCCCACCAATAATGAATTTTTCCTGAGGAGATTTTTTTTGTTTTCACCCCGTGGAGCTGCTCACTGCAAGAGTTCAGTCCTAACGTGTACATGTTCGAATAATCAGGGTGCCGTGAGAAGAAGTAATTTAAAGCCATTCCTTTTTCTGGATAATTTAACATTGAACTGTGGAGAATTAACCTGCATTTTTCCAGTGGATGTGTTCATCATATAGAGTCTATCAGCAGCAGCTGTAGCTCCTATAAACACACCTGCTGCCGACTGCTGCACCGATGCTCCACCCCAAAGATGTTTCTATAGTGAGACCCCCTAACGCAGGGTGGAGTTCTACAATAACTAGCAGTGCGTGAAGACACCTGTGCTCAGTTTCCTCTTTTTTAAAGAGACTGAAGAAGGTTAATATGGGAGAGAGTGATTTCACAGTGCTGACTTTTATGAGATGGAGAGCATCCAACCAAAGCAGGCGCAGAGACGGGGAGCTGCAGAAAATGACAAAACAGTGACTAAAAGAAGCAGATCTGGGTCAAAATAGTGTTTAATGGCCTTCAATTAGTAAGTATTGTGAGAGCTGGATTTGGATGACTCTGCACACACACACACACACACACACACACAATTATACAGCACACACTGTGAGTGCATACAATCAGAGGTCAACTGCATTATATGGAATCTTTTGCAAATCTGTAACAGTGCAGGCAGAGATCCAAACATCTGGTCAACCACTGGATCACACATGTATGGCTATGTATGAACACACACATACAAAGACACACACACACACACACACACACACACACACACACACACACACACGTCAGGCCAGACTCAACATCTGTCCCTTCTGGTCTCTGCCTCCTGTGTGAGGATGCACACACATACATCTTTATGAAAGAGGCGGTTGTGCAGATATCTTGTTACACCAGATGGTGATGTTACAGGACACAGTAGCATTCATGGACAGCTTCCTTTTTATAGAGGTCGAGCCAGAGAAGAGTGTAAGGAATGGATTAAACTGTGTGTTTATCTGCTCAGAGCTGCAAACGTTAGCATGTTCAGACACCTACAGTAACAAAAGCAATACTTCCAAAGCTACGAAATCACTTCATTTACTGCCTGTATCAGTTTGTGTCGTACGCCTGCTCCTGATACGAGTTTACACTTTATCAACACAGATGTTGCCCAAGAGAGTGTTAGCTATGTTTGCCAAATACTTTGGTGAGTTCTCATCCTGAAAGCCTTTTCTCTGGTTATGTTAAAGACGTGTTTCAGGACAAATATCAGCAAAGTGTTTCAGAGATGGAGAGAAAATGTTGCTGATAGCTTCGCATCCTGCTAAGCAGCGCTAAAGGCTCAAGTTTATGCTTATGTAGTTAACGTTAGCTAGAGCCTCATATCACAGTGTGTCCTCCGCCTCACTCTCCGCCACTACAGACCAGCTAATCAGGAGCAGAGCGGGCAGCATCTCCAGTCAGCAGCCAAAGCAACCTGAATCAAGGCAGCATAAACTTTAGCTCCGGACCAGATGGCCCCGATTCCCCACTGGATGAGTAAACTTTCTGTTGCTGCTCTTACACGAATTAGACCTGGTGCTGCTGCTGGCCGCCAGCCTGCTGTGACACCCGGCGCTGGGTTGTTTGCTTCAGCTGAATTCAAGCCACTATTACCATCAACTGAAGAATTTTCCTCCAGAGCCACCTCATCCCCAATCGTCAGATATCGCTGCTTAGTCAGTAGACTTTCACGTCTACATATAGCATGCTCGGTATCCTCCTGCATCGGCTGCTGACCTGCCAGGACACTGTGTCAGTTTATGTGTTTTCAATATACACTTAGGTTCTGTCAGGAGGAGAGTGGGCAGCAGGTCCGGAGACGGACCCCAAGTCAGCGGCCGTCGCAACTTGAATCCAGCTAGCACAAACCCCAACACCAAGGGAACGGACAGCCCCAGTTTCCATGCCAGATCAGCAAACTTTCTGTTGCTGCCGTTACACCGCTTAGATCCAGCACTGCTAATAGCCACCAGCCTGTTGTGACAACTGGAGCTGGGGGTTTGTGCTGGCAAATTCAAGCCGGCCGAGGGTCCGTCCTCTCATCCTGCTCTCCTCACCCAGGGTGCAGTCAACAGGGGTGTATTTTCAAAATTTTTGTTAGTTTGTCTTGCCTTGCCCAGAGTTCTGCCTACCCCAGCTTCAAAATAAGATTGAACCTCATTCAGGGCGCCCTATTTAAACTGCTCTGGCCTGCCTACTGTTGCTGCTTCCTCTGCAAGCCACTTTGCAACCTGCCTCCACCCCAGCGCGTCCTCTTCATGCTGTATCTGACTTGTCAATGTCATTTCTGTTTGTCATTGATGCTGCTCTGTGCTGTTCCTGAGGGGTCTTTGCTGCTGCTCTCTCTCCGTCTTAGGCTTTCCACACGGGCCCGAAGAAAGGCAGAGAGGCCCCAAAACAGAGCCATAATGCCACATATAATACTGCAAATGGAAAGTGAAATTATCGGTTATCGGTCATAAGAAGCAGGTAATTATAGGTATCTGTATCGGTTGCAAAAAGCCACATCGGTGCATTCCCAATCCATTTCTAAAATTACAATGAATTTCAAATGTTAAATCTCTCACTATTATCACTTAAAACTGCGTATATATTCTGAGAGAAAGGGAAGCTTGACAGACATGGTCACAGTAACTAAGGGGGGCGGGGCTTAGTGAACAGTCAGTTCGGCCCTGATCAGAAAGAACAGGTTTTTTAGCAGGTTGTAAACTCTAGACGCACTGCACTGCCTTTTTTGTTAAAGCCTACAACTGGACAATGAAGTGAAAAGGCAAATGATGTCAGGCACTTTTTCACTCTGTGTTGTTTTTTAAGCATAAGGCACTCAGCTTCACTCTCATCCCAAACAAATACAAAAAGCCTCCTCAGGCTGCTACAAAGCACTCCGCCTGAACAAGGCCTCGTTCATCCACTGCTGGGATCAGTTTAGACTCCTATCTTTACTGTAGCAGAAAACAACTCCCTCTCTAAAGTATATCACATACCAGCTTTAACTCTCCGTATACTCTCACACATATCAAAGACCTCAGGGTGTGTCTGTGCACGACACATTTTCCCAAGAACCCAAACTGTGTCACAGCCCTGTTTTTAGTGGCCGCTGCAAAGCAAGAGCAGCAGCATTCATTCACAAAGTCCCAAGGCGATGCTAAATGTATTCACTGTGGGTGCAGGGTGGAACGTTTCTAAAAGCTTCCCATGTAGAGTACAGTAAAACCCTGTCCACGCCGTGTTGGTTTAAGTTTAAGAGTCCAGTTTGAAAAAATGCATAATTTCCTGCCTTTATTAGCTGCTCAAACATCCATCTGAAGCCGGCAGAACTCACTCAGTGTTGTGAATTCAGGGCGTGAGTGGAAAAATCCTGCAAGGCTGTAGGAGCACAGTCGCACTCTGCAGCAGCTGTTGAGGACACACACACAAACACGCACACCTTCGCAAGCTAACACACCTACACATGCATACAGCTACTGTTTAAGTTACATAAAAATTCTCAGATGACACGGCTCAGCTTGTTTCTCTCCTCTCTCATATCTTTGAGATTTAATGCCTGTCTGTAGTAGATTGTGACTGCATATTGTTCTGCATGAGTGTGTGTGTGTGTGTGTGTGTGTGTGTGTGTGTGTGCGAGCGTGACGACTTTTGTCCCCTGCCTAGAATGCTTGACTTCCACCTTAACAATCATAACTCACACACTGATAATGTAAATTCCAACAGAGTCTGTACCTCGCTGTGCCAGGCTGATGGCAGGAGGGGAGGAGGACTGAGTGTGTTTGTGTGTGTGTGTGTGTGTGTGTGTGTGTGTGTGTGTGTGTGTGTGTGTGTGTGTGTGTGTGTGTGTGTGTGTGTGTGTGTGTGTGTGTGTGTGCATAAGCCAGTACAGTAGGTGGTTAATGCCACCTCTATAATCTGTGCTGATTGAGTGCGGGAGGTCCCACTGCTGCCCCTCACATTTTGTGGGTGGTCTTTATATCCAGACTAAACCACTTATTCCCCTTCTCCTCTCATCCTGTTAATCTGCACTGAAGCTCCAAGAGAATAGAATAGAACAGAATAGAATAGAATAGAAAATACAACACATGGCACTTTATACATTTCTGTCCCATCCAAGCAGCAACGTAAGGGACTAAAAAATGTCATAAAGTGCCAAAAAATGCAGTTCCTCTGATGGCCACTTGAGGCTGGCTCCAAAACAGTGTTAAAACAGAAATAAACATGATTATATACAAATATACCAAAAAGTGTCCCACATTACCGAATTCTCCCTCACTCACCTGTTTAAAGTTACGCATAATTTAGGGTGCGGCCACTTTGAACGACAACGTTGGTTACGTAACACGGTGTAACCCAGACTTACAGAGTAAAGGCGTAGCTGTAGATGTTGCTATTTCAGTGTGTTTTCAGTTCATGAAAGTTAACTGGAACATTTTGGTCGTAAAAAAAAGTATCCTTCAGTGTTTGGTTGAGCTAAAAGACCCTCTAAAGCCGGACTTATACCTCTGTGCCAAATCGATGATGTGACTACTGCATAGACTCTGTGTAGAAGTATGTATGCTGTAGCCTAATGTTTACCTCCCCAGAAATGTAACTACATGTAGCATGTCCTATTTATTTTTGAAACAAAGCTTTTATTTACTTTAGTTTCACAGATAAGAAACAATAAATTGTGAAGACAATAAAGCCTCCACAAAAATAGCATTTTAAGTCTTGTGTGTGATTTATCCTGGCTTCATATGAGCAGAGGAAATCTCTGCTAGCTGCTAGGCTAATTTATACAATGTAAAATGCCATAGGCTTGTGCTAATAATATTAGCATGTTGTATTTGTGGGGAAAATGTGACCAGAGAATAATAAATGTTTTGTATGTATTAGCATTAGCATTATCACAGTTAACTATAGCTCTAAATTCACTGTGCTAACCAAGCTAGCAGCTAGCATTAGGGTAGCTCCACCCTCTCATCCGAACACGGTCACTTCTGGCTCCAAAAATCCAAGATGGCGACATCCAACATGCCAGACACAAGACTTCAAAACCAGTAGGTGACATCACGGTCGCTACGTCCAATATTTTAAAGTCTATGATCCCACCTTTGCTCCTTTCCTCTTATTATCAGCTACATTTCCTTTGTCTGACCTTCCTTTCTTTCGCGAACCACTCCTCTCCTTCTTGCTGCTTCCTTTTCCTTTCCTTTCATGTACTGTCCTTTCCTTTGATTCTTCCCCTTCCTTTATTTTACTACCCTGTCATATCATTTCATTTCTCCTCCCTCCCCACCCCCCGTCTCCTCACCTCTCCTGCGCTCTCTGATTCTCCCTGAACTTGCCACTGACCCATTAAACTATGTGGATGTTATTTTTGGTGCAGTGCATTGTGCAGATGACTGTGTGAGAGACAGAGAGGCTTGATGTTAGCGTAGCAATCTGCAATCAGAATAAAAGTGAGGTGAAAACGACTCCGTTCAGCTCTCCCTCCGTTTCATCACCTCCTTCTCTCTTTCATCATTTTCAGCCTTTCATCACCCCTCCTCCATCTGTCCCACCCGCCCATCAAAAACACATCTACAACATATCTCTCCCCGGTTCTTTTTCGGCCCTCTCTCCTCTGTAGCTCCACTCGCCGTTCCCTTTTCCTCAAAGCAAAAAATATCCATCCACCTCTCCCCCTCTCTCTTTCTCTCCCCATCTGTTCTGTAATTCAATCATGGAGGCAGTCAGCGGAGAGGTGAGTGATGATGTTTTGGAGGAAAATGCGGGGAACTCAGCCAGCCAATCCTCCACTCTCTCAATATTATCATTTCTAAATCTGTTTTCAAGATAAAACTCAATAATCAAAGAATCACTGCTTTTTGCATATTTGCTTCGTCTTGCTTCTCGTTTCTGTTTCACTCTGTACAGTGCACTTCACTGACTCGTCCTGAGACAGATGTTGATAAATGAAGCATTATATCAGTTTTAATGTAAAACAAACAGATCTTAAACGCAGGATATGTGAATAAACCATGTCTCTGTGATGACAGGTACCTGTGCTGCTTTCATGATGCTTAACAAAGAAACCCCCACCTTCTACATATCTACAGGAGATGATGTGAGAGCTACAGCCCCAACACACACACATTCATGGTGTCATTTACACCTCATCTCATCTGAAGAACCCGCGAGTAGTGTCAAGATCACAGCACACACACTGGAAAATCACTGCAGGAAATCTGGATTTAATGAGAGGTTTGTCAAAGAAGGATGAGTTTAACTCTGTGCTGGTAGCTCTTAATGCTTGCAAAACAAAAAATGATTTCACTACAATAACTGCATCACATCAGAGCTATACTGGAAGTGAATCCTAATAAGGCTTGGGTGGTATCACCATATGATATTCTAGGGCAGCGGTTCCCAACTGGGTCGCAGGTCCATTCTGAATGGACCGCAAATGACTAAAAACAAAGTACAGTGAATGTCCAGCACAGAGCTTTTATTTTGAAGTGCCGTTTCCTGCAATAGAGTGAGTGAATGACAGACAGCTACTTGACAGGAACAGCAAACTTGCTTGATGACGTGGCGAATCGCAAGTACAATGCTGAATATATTGAACTGGGTGGACTTTTAACCAATGACTACACAAATCTGGACCCTGTGGCTGGACCAGTTGGGAACCACTGCTCGAGGGTATTTAAAAATCCAAACGCTGCCTCACTATATTTGCAGTTTTTTGGGTGCTATGTCTCTTGGATCCCTGGTTGCTACCTTTTAATAAAGCCCCGATCTCACCTTAGTGCTGTGGAGGAACACGCCCACAAACGTCCCGAACACAGAAAACAAGAAGGAAATAAGACAATCAAGGCAGAGGGCGGAGTCTCTGCAGAAAAATACAACACTGAGAGCGCGTCATACGTGATGACTCAGAGGGATCACTCCTGTATCAGTCTACAGATTGTTTGGTTACACTTTACTTGGAAGTATCTACATAAGAGTGACATGACACTGTCATGAACCTGTCATGAACATTATGTACATGTCATAAATGTTTATGACTGCTGTCATTAAGTGTCATTCGGTTTTTGTAATGACAAGTTGACATTGTTTGGGTTGTCTTGATTATGACAACTTGACATTAACCAGGATGACATCACCAGAAGATGTCTTTGTCATAACAACTTGACATTGACAAGAAATGCACCTCTTTTTGTGTTTATGACAAGTTGACATAATGACTGTTATTGTTATGACAAAGACAACTTCTGGTAATGTCATCCTGGTTAATGTCAAGTTGTCATAATAAGGGCATCCCAAACAAATTTAACTTGTCATTACAAAAACCAAATGACACTTAATAGCAGCAGTCATAAACATTTATGACATGTACATAATGTTTATGACAAGTTTATGACAGTGTCATGTCACCCTGATGTCGATACCTTCAAGTAAAGCGTTACCGATTGTTTTTTTTTGTAAAACCCTGCAAAGTATGTCTTTAATGTTTGTCAGCTGTGTCTACACAAAGAGTGAGAGTTAAAACCAGATTAAGATGTGCTCTACTTGTTTTTAAAAAAGAGCATAATGATGCAGATGACATTAAGATCTAAATATAGTGTCAAAGGTCACATGTATTTGTTGTTTGCTACATGTAGTAGAACATTTTAGTGCCAGCAGGTAATGCCTGCCCGTTCCGCCGGCTCCCACCGTGACTATATTTCAGGCCTGAGGGAAACACTGTGATATTATGTGACTTTTTGTTATATTGCAGCGATTCATAACAGAGCCGCGGCACAAAAAGCTTTAGCATCATGGGCACGCGGCGCCTATAAGCCTTTAGTGTGCACTATATAAGTTCACTCTGCACAAAGACAAACGTCTCCACACGGTGTTTGTCTCACACACAGTTGCAGACTGAGCACAGTTAACCAACATGAAGACTGTGGCTGACAGTATGTGAAGCGTCCTCTCTGCCTGCCTGCCTGCTCCTTTGTGAATGTGCAGTGGTGTGGATGCAATCATCTGCTCTACTCCTCTGCCAGCCTTGTACATCAACACAGAAAGATGCAGGAGCAGGGGGGGGGGGGGGTCTGTGGGCATTAGCATCTCTCTCCTGGCTTCAAAGAAACAAAAGGGAAGGAGGCAGATAGTGTTTGTGCAGCGATGGAAGCATGTGTCAGTCTCTCATGGCAGTAAACATGGTGCCCGAGGTCTAATCCTAATCACTGATGCACACACACACACACACACACACACACACACACACACACTAGGGCTGCATGATTACAGCCACAATGATAATTACAATTATTTTGATCAATACTGAGATCCCGATGACTTAAAACGATTATTCATATATATATTTTCTTAGGGACACAATATTTTTACTGCACTTTTACGTGTTAGAATTTATTTCGGTCTGCAAACAGAAATAAGAACATCATGTATTGATAGACAAATTCATGTAAATAAAGTCACAGCCTCACAGGAAATGGCAGATACTTAGATAGCACAGTGCAAAGTATCACAATTAAGTAATTTAACATAACTTAGACACTTCTTTAACAACACACCGTATTTGATAATATCAACAAAACAAAACAAATAACCCATAGCCCTTTGCTACGACATGCAGCAAAGGTACCCTAAAAATTAAGGTTCTGGAATTCAGTGCATCTCCTATGAATATGCATCTGCCGCTGTATTCATTTATTTATCTATGCTTGTGGTGAATTTACAGCTGACAGACACAATACGATGTAGTCTAGTGCTTTACTTTGATATTTGGGGCTAACTTGGCTGGTTAAGTGTAAAGCAGGATTTATACTCGTGTGTCAGCTCTATGCAGAGCCTACGCCATTGTGAGCATTTCTACTTGTGCAGTGGTGTCTGTGTCACTCTGCAGTTACACCTCCAAAACACTAGTCGGTGGCAGAGTTTCTGTGAAGTGCTGTAAAGTTAAGTTGATTCAAAACACACATTAAACACACATTTGGACACATTTTCCCCACAAATACAACATGCTAACGTTATTAGCACAAGCCTATGGCATTTTACATTGTATAAATTAGCCTAGCAGCTAGCAGAGATTTCCTCTGCTCATATGAAGCCAGGATAAATCACACACAAGACTTAAAATGCTATTTTAGTGGAGGCTTTATTGTCTTCACAATTTATTGTTTCTTATCTGTGAAATTAAAGTAAATAAAAGCTTTGTTTCCACTGAGGAAAATGGTTTTAGCTCACAGAGACAGACAGGACGGCTGCGTCACTGTGATTTGTAGTCACATTTCTGGGGAGGTGCACGTCAGGCCATGGCGTAGGCTCAGTGTAGAAGTATAAATCCTGCTTAATATGTGACTATCACAGTCATTCTGAATGTCCTGCCAAACTCTGGTAAAACTCTCAAACCCATGATCGTGATTAATATTCAACTTAATATTCTACTTGTGCAGCCCTAACACACAGACACACACACACACACACACACACACACACACACACACACACACACACACACACACACACATAGCCTTTAATGACACACACTAAACAAACATCAATACAGATTACACCACACAGATTGACACACAAACACTGAAAGAGCCCTTCAACAAACATCAACAGACCTCAGGTCACACTCAAGGTCTGCTCCATGTACAAACACACACACACACGCATGACCTCGTCCAGTGCCATGTGCAGAGAGGGGGTGCTGAGTGACAGCAAACTGATGATGCCTCTCCAGATGGTGCCAGATGTGTCTGTGTGAGTGTGTCTGTGATGCAGGTGAGTGTGTGTGCAGTGCAGACGGGATGTCTGGCCTGAGTGGGAGTAAATGAGTTGCAGCAGGGCAGAGCCTTCGCCAGACCCATCACACACACACACTAAACCCAATCTTACCTTCTCCGTCACGAACATATACACCTCTGTGTACACACAGTTCAACCACACATCCACCCATTACCACCACACACACACACACACACACACACACACACACACACACACACACACTCTGTGTTTAATGCTGGATGACAAACAGGTCTGTGTTAACATCAGCCCGGCGTTACACTTCCCTGCTGTTTGTCTGGGACTCTCTGCTCCTCTCTGTCATTACTGCCTCGCTGCTTCTTTCTGCCCTCTTTGTTTTTTTCTGTTTTTTAATGACAGACCGGCCCACAGTCTGCCTCATGGGACGTCAGCGTCCTGCAGACATCATCCCCCAAAACACCCAGCTTTTCAGGAACTGAGAGAAACTCTGTTTATTCAGCTTTTCACAGCCAAAAATTAAATCTCACAAAGCATGTTAAACACTTTGTGCAGCACAGGATTTGAGCAACCTCGATCCTGCGTTTAAACACCTTCAGTGAGACGGTACTTCACTCCAGACGTATATCGAAGGGCAGACCTCAAGATGGAGCCATAAAATGTTGTAGACAGCCAACGATGTGACGATGACGGCTGGTTCAGTGTTTATTGAGGAGTGATGGTGTGGTCTGTGTCGTCTGATGGAAGATGATGGATTGATTGTCCACCATGTTCGCCTGCATGCTGCTCGATTAAATATCAAGAGCAGGAACACCCGACAATGGAATGTATTTACTATGTGATTAATACCACTTTTTATAAGGAAATAATAAATCATAAATACTTTATTGATCCCAGAGGAGAAACTGTGATTCGTTACAGACACTCTGAAGTAACGAATAGACAAAAGAATAACACAATTAGATAGAAGTATGTAAGTGTAAAGCAATAAAATAAACTTATATTAAATTAAATCAAATTTAAAAAAAAAAAATAATTTAAGAAAAAAAGCAAAGAAAAGGAAAAAAATTCAAAATTAAATGAAATTAAAAAAGAAAATGTGCACTAAAAATAAAAAGAAAATGTGCATTATGCTACAGTGTTTAACACTAGTAAATAAGATATTAAAAATATAAAAAATAAAATACATATCGTCACTGCATCGAGGCTGCAAGTGTGACAGTTGTAACTACAATATATACATCAAGAATAGAATAAGAGTAAACATAAGAAATATGTACAGTTATTGTATGTTGTATAAATATACACATTCAAGAGGTGTTATACTGCAAATAAAAACTACCACACTCAAAGTCAGTCTCAGAGCTCTGTCTCCCTTCTCCTGCTAATTAATACCAGATTATACCGCCAGGAAAGATGGAATATAATTCTGAAATTCTGGATATGTGAAATAAATACTTGTCATCTTATTTCTGAACATGAATAAAATTCTGGTGGAGAATTCTTTAAACCTACATTTGTTTTATTTTGTTGGCCTTTAAGATTTTTCTGTGTCAAAAATTGGGTATTCTTTCAGAGTTGTACGTAACAAATAAATCACACTTAAAAAAGAACAAAAATATTTTATCAGGTATAAAGTATCAACAGTGAAGTTTTCATTCTGCAGAAAAAAAACGGCCCCTGTGACTGATCACATTATTAATACTGATGCATCAATATATATGCAGCAGCCACGGCAGACGCCGACTCACAGGAACAATCTGAGACATCATGAGCTGATTATTGGGGAAGAGAGGGAGACTGGGAACCACTGGTTTAATTTTTAATGTACCAGTGTATTTCATATTGTATGTTTTAGTTGTATTTTTTTTATGTAAAATCCTAATCTGTAACCTAACTAGCTTTCAGTTAAATGTAGAGTAGAAAATTATCAAAGAGTATAGAAAAATGTAAATACGCAAGTCATGACAGGATTACTGAACATGCCTACACAGACACAGGCCCCCTTACACTTTGGGCCCCTGGGCCTTACCTGCAAAACGTCACTCAAATTAGCACATGCTCTTCATGTACAGACTCAAAATAACCGTGAAAAGATGCGAAGGAACGGCAAAGAGATACAAAATGACGACAAGGAAACACAAAACCACAAGACGATCTATTACAACTGCAAAGAGATTCAAAACAACGACACAAAAAGAGGCTAAACATCTGAAAAAAAGTGCATCTTGCTCCAAAGTAGGAGAGGTGGGGGGGCTTTTGCATATCTGTGCCCAGCATCCATTGTCTGATAATCCACCCCTGACTCAACTCAAGTAAAAGTATATTAAAGTATTGCAGTATTATATAAAGTATATTTAAAGTAAAAGTATACAGAAATTGTACTAAACACTGGTCGCTGAGGCTAACGTACCAGGTGCCACCTGCTACACAGCTTTAACACACTCACACACCGATGGAACAGCCATCAGGAGCAATTTGGGGTTCAGTATCTTGCTCAAGGATACGTCGACATGCAGACCAGAGGAGCCAGATCGAGCTGCTGATCATCCTATTAGTGGGCGACCCGCTCTACCTCTGAGCCACAGCTGACCGTGGATGGAAAAAGAGCCACGAGTTGCTAATAGACACCAACGTTTGGTGGCTAAAAAGCTGCAGAAACACAGAGATGACTCGCCAAAAAACAACCATTCCTCCACCTCCTGATGACAAACTCAGCTCATATACGACGTCGCTTTGATATGAAACATACAGATGTAATGTATCCTCGGTTTGCAGAAACAATGCCAACATTTTCCTCTGGCCACTGGGCTGAACAGCAATAAATTCTCTAAATCTGCCGTCAAGTTAAATCAGCAGTTCTCACCAAGGTAACTCTGCTGCAGGGGGATGAACTGTAATGCATCACAGTGTGTCAGGCGTCTCTGCTACTTCATTCCAGTGTGTGTGAAACTCCTCAGTAGAGCCCAAAGCTTTTGTTTTGACAAGACTGTTTCTAATTAGCGATGTTTCCTTCAGGGATTATTTCATGCAGCAGCAAAGAGTATTAAACTAAATGCAACCATTACGATGTATATTTGATTATAAATAACAGAGGGTAACTCTTTGTGCTAAGGAGCAGCATGTATTGTCGGGTTATCGCCTCCTCCACCTGCAGAATCTGCTTTAAACTGCTGTAGCTGCCATGTGCATGCACTGCAATCCACTGAGGGTTGGCTCATATTCTGTGCACCGCCTGCTGCCTAGAAAAAGTAGTTAGAGGGTTTACCTGTCCTCTGAGTGTGCGAGGGGCTTCCAGCTGAAGTGCACTTCACTGTAGCCTAAAGGTTATTTTGTGATGTGCTCTTGTACATAATGTACTCACTGAGTTCAACACACACTATTTTGGGCGCCACCTGAATATGCCGGACCCTACCAACTCTTTTTTTCACTCAGGGGATGTCTGTATTTTGCACGAAACAGTCTGCAGTCTTTAATCCAAGGGGTTTCCTGTATGTGCTCTGCTCCGCTGTTCGCCGCCTGCCGGCATGCAGCACACCCCGCTGCTTTCTACACACTGTTTTGAGGCTGTGTGTGCTGTTCTTCACGGCGTCGTGCAGAGTGAGCTTTGCCATCTGTGGCGTGGCAGCGTACATGTTAGTTTGGTACAAAACAAGTCCAAATCTAAAGTGATGTTTTTTAATACGCCTGAATATATTCTCCCGTCCCGTATGATGTCAGATTCTATAACCAGTTTCACCCAGAAATGTGTTAAGGCAAGCAAAATCAATAGTCATAAAATCTGTTTGCTCCGACAGATCTGAAATGATTTATTCAATCTTCTCCTGCAGTTTCCCTGGATAGATTTCTGCCCTTAAAGCTGGGGTAGGCAGTTTTGTTTTGGCGTCATTGGGCAAAAATCCCATAATGAATTTTGAGCATATTGTAATTTAAGTGGATGGAGAAAAGTAGACTTCTGCACCTCCTCTTGGCTCTGTTTTCTAGGCTGCAGTGGGAGACTCTGGCCAATCACAGCTCATTTCAGAGGGAGGGCGTTCCTATTGGCTGTTCTACAAATGCAGATGTCCGCGCACGTTCCTTCAGATGGTAAAAGCCTGATTCAGGAGAATCTTGCAGAGAAAGTGCCTACACTGCAAAGCAAACCAAAAAAGGAAGTCTGACTGATCAAAAAGAGCCTGACGATAAATAAAACGTGTCAATATCAACAAAGTGTTTCAGAAATGAGGAGAAAATGTTCATGTTTATGTAGCTAACGTTAGCTAGAGCCTCAAATCATAGTGTCTCCTCTGCCTCACTGCCTGCCACCACAGAGCCCCTCACCTGGCACCCTGGTCTCACTCCGAAGTCGTCGAAATCTGGCGCTTGGGCAGTGACTTGCAGCATCAGACACCAATGATAAAAGCCAACCTTTAACGTTGGTGTCATATGCAGCTGGCTGCTGTTTTAATTTAATGGCACCTGGCAGCATCAGTATGAAACACAGTGGGACAAGAACGAAAGTTAAGACGGTGAAAGTCCGAGTGGGGAGGGCAGAGAGGGTGGAGGATGGGTCCAACAAACACAGACTTCTAACCAGAGAGAGCGTTGCTCGGGTCCCGTAAGATTCTGAAGCCAAACCCTGTTCTTTTTTCCTAGTCCTAACCACGTGCTTTTGTTGAAGGAAAAAAACATCAATTTGCGGTGTTGTACCAACGTAGTGTTTTTATTTTGAAAGAGACTGTATGCAAACTGTACAGTTCCTGTGAAAACAGAAGTGTATGTTGAAAACAGACAATGCATGTAACAGGCTGAAGTTGACACGGCGTCCCAGAACGTCAACAACCAACACACCCAGGGTACCTTGGACGTCATATGTGGACGTGGAAAGTCCATGACCAAACGTGGACATGTAACGGGTTGGGACGAGAACGTGTTGCACCTGGAGGAAGGCAGGCAGTAGCTCCGGAGACTAAAACCCAGTCAGCAGCTGCAGCAACCTGAGTCCAGCAAGCACAAAGCCCAGCACCAAGGGACCAGGCATCCCCGACTCCCCGCCGGATCAGCAAACTTTCTGTTGCTGCCGTTACACAGGTTAGCCGCAATGCTGCTGCTGTCCACCAGTCCCCTGTGACACCCGCTGCTGGGGGGTTTGAGCTGGCTAAAATTCCAGTCGCTACAGCTGCCAACCTGTGGCTGCTACCTGCTTTCCTCCTGGGGAAGCAGTGTACAGTGGGACAGTGGGGTGGCTAGCAGCTAATCTATGTCTCATTTGTGGTCTAATAAACAGAGAGAGAGGGGCAGGGAGGGGGCGGAGTAAATGCACAGTGTGCAGCTCTGCAATGAAATAAGATTAAATAAATCAATGTGTAGGAAACACTGAGTTACTGTATGAAGCACATGCACTCGGCTGATGGGAGGGGCTTCGGACAGAGAAGGGAGAGCTGCAGGAGGAGGGTGTGTTTCCAACTCCTGCCCTTTTTTCCCAGATTTCTGCCGACTCCAGCTTTAATCCTGTGATTTTAATTCTCCGGAACAGCACTGAACATTTCAGCTCGACCAGAAGACCAGCACCGAACCTGCATCGAATCTTTTATGAGTCTATAAAAGATTCAATTAGAAGTCCCTGCACAGGTGTCGCAGAGGTCTCATTAGCCAGAATAATTGAAACAACCTGTGTGTGTGTGCCGGGTTCTGAGCAGAATTTTTAGCGCTTGATGTTTTTAAGTGTCAATTATTTTTTGTCTTAAAGTCATCACGCGCAGGGAAGCCACAGATCCGGACCATTATCTGTCATCAGCACCGGCTCCTGTTTATTCAAATGAGGCCCACCTGCTGTGTGGAGCCTCTCCAGCGCAGGTCAGGAGCTGCAAACCTGCCGACTGGAACACTTTAAGACATTAGACAGAGAGAGGAGCCGGTCACATGATGAGGACTGGAGCTGTGGAGATTTTTAAATGCACTTTCTTGACAGAATTCATCAGTGTCTGAGCTTAAATCTGCAGAAACTGCAATCGATGCAGTCGGGCCCCTGAAGCATCCGCCCCTGTCTGTTGATAACTGTATCAGCCCTGTTATTTCTCAGTGGAAGTATCAGTATGTCAGGCAGCTCCCAGCCTCTACAGAGTGATCTATCTGCAGCTCCACTCTGTATTGCCCACACATAGGAGTGGGCTGTGGAAGCGAAACATTGCTGGGTGTTGTAGAGCTACATCGCCTGCAGAAAATAAACAATTAGAGGAGCAGCAGACGAAGGAGAGCGGGACAGAACAGAGCTCGCTTCACATGCACAATCCCTGCGTGTCTGTCTGTCACTGAAGGTGACGCTGAACAACCACAAGGCCACGGGCATCATCTCTCACTCATGAGACAGGGTCACACGGATCCAAAAACACAACTCTCTCTTGGTCTCCTCTGTCCCTCCCCCGTGTCTCTCCCACCCTCCCTCCACTCTGCTGCAGTGCACTCAGACAGGGGTCTCAAGACGGGCTGTCAGTCTCCAATCACACCACTAATCTTCTCTGATACACCCTGATGCATGCAACCCCTCCTCTCACACTCGTCCTCTCTGCCAGCTCACACACACAGGCACACACACATACATGTACACACACACAGAGACATCATCATCATCAGTTAGGCCTAATAGTAGCAATGGTGTGGGAGAAATACCCCTCTAACTACTGATCTCACAAAACCATGAGAGAGCTGATATAATCTACCAGAGCCAGAGCGGAATAGAGCAGAACAGAGAGTCTTACTTGCTTTCCCTGGCCGGGGCCTTTGCAGCAGCTTCTGCACGGTGAGCAGGTCCTCGGTCTTCACCGCCTGCAGCAGTTCCTGGTCCTTCCCCATCTTCCGCTCTGAGCCGCTCTACTCCCGCAGCATCCTCCGACACAGCGGCGCTTCAGCCCAGCCTCACCTCGCGGAGGGTGCGTCTACCGCGGCCACGAACAGCCTCCCTCCTCCTCCCCCCTGGTCCCTGACTTAGATGAGACCCCCCTGGAGCTCTGACATATGATGAGGAGGAGGGGGAGGACAGGCAGGGTGGGATGGAGGGATGCTCTCGGGTTCCCCCGCTTAGCGCAGCGCCGCTGGATGGATGGATGGATGGATGGATGGATGGGGCACCGGGGGGCCGCTCTAGATTCCAGTATCAGCGCGCTGGCGTCGCGTGCGTGGTATTTTGACGGTGGAGATGAATGGTTTCCACGGTCCGCTCGCGCTCCTCATGTGTGATCACGGCTGATCGGCGTCGCTTGCAGCTGCGCTCCACAACAACGGTTAACCGAGCGGAGAGACCGCGCGGATCCTCGCCGAGGGAAGGAGACGTCAGACGGGCTGATGAAGCAGCCTCGCGGGCTCACTGGCACACACTGCGCGTAAATGATTGTGCGTTTAGAAATCGGGTGCGCGCGGTGTCCGTTTCTCCCGAGGTTATGCCGCTCTCGTGCGCTGCGTCGTAAACACAATCCAGGTCTGCTGCCGCCGCCGCTGCTGCAGCCATCGCTCCGCGTGCGCTCGGGCTCTATTTGGTAATGGTTTTCTCCGCGTGGGGGCAGGGGTAGTGAGGGGGCCACGCACACGCGCCCGCGCGCTCTACAGCTGGCCCAGCTCGTACTGCTAAATGGCTCGTGCTGCAACTTGGGGGCGGACCAGGAGCGCGGTGCTCTCCCGCCTCCTCCTTCATGTTTCTGTGGGCCTGAGTGTGGAGCTGCACGCTGAGGCTGCACAGATTTATTCAGATCTCCTCTAGTTACCGATCAGCCTCACCTGAATCACACCTGTATCCCCAGCTGATGTCAGAGTGACCTGTAATCCATTACAGTTGCAGCACGTTACCTGAGCCAGCTGATTTCAGGTTTATACACACGTTATGAAGACACCTGCCTCTGTGTAAAGGGCTCCTGAGTATGGAATACCATTTGTGTCAATATCAAATTAATCAATATGGCTATGAAATAAGTCCTGAAAAAACAAGGTGGAATCATGTAATAAAAGTCCCCTGAAATAAATTATAAATTAAATTTGGAATTATTTGAAGTCAACTGAAATAGGTAAATGTAAAATTATGAAATAAAAGTCCCTCTGAAATAAATAAAAGTATTTTTTAAAATACTATAAAACTATAAAACCTTTTAAAATAAAAACCTATCATGTTTATCAAACTATACTGACATATCTATATTTGCATTTATTTATATATTAATTGCCTCATTTGTTTATTTCAGGGTTTATTTCATGGGCACAGTCATATTCATGCATTTATTTAATTTTGTCTTGGCAATATGGCATTCCATATATGAGCAGGGGTGGAACCACTTAAGTCAATATTAAATAAATAAATGTGCTAAATAAATGAATATGCCAAAGAAATAAATATATGTTGCTATGAAATATATTATTAAATGAATTAATGTAGAATTATAAAATAAAAGTCCAGTGAAATACATATAACTATTATCATAAAAGTACATCCTTATTAAATCAAAAACCTTTTTTATGTATTTACTGCCTCATTTATTTATTTTTTTAGGATTTATTTAATAAGCATGTTTGTTATTTTCACAGACATATTTATTGATTTCATAGGCATATTTATTTATACATATATTTATTTATTATTGACTTAAATGGCTAAAATAAATCCTCTAACAAATAAATGTGTAATTATGAAATAAAAGTCCCCTGAATTAAATAAAGTATAAGCCTAGACCTAAAACGTCCTTTTTAAAATTAAAACCTAGCCTATTTATCTAATAACCTAGACTGAGACATTTATTTATGCATTTATTTTTATATAAATGGCTTCATTTATTTGTTTCAGGATTTATTTCAAAGGCATATTTATGTTTTTATTCAATATTAACTTAAATGGCACCTAAGCAGGGGTGTAAGCATTTAAGTCAGTTTTAAATAAATAGATTAATATGCTGATTAAAAAATTAAATGTGGCTTTGAAATACTTCCTGACACAAATTCATTTGGAATTACATAATAAAAATCCCTTGAAATAAATCCTTATAAGCCTTAACTTTATATGTCCTTTTAAAAATAAAAATCCACAATATTAATTGAACTATACTGACATATCTATATATGCATTTATTTTTAAATTAATTGCCTCATTTATTAATTTCAGGATTTATTTCTTATCATATTTTGGTTATATTTTTTATATTTATTCATTATATTTATGCATGTATTTAGTATTGATTTAAATGGCATTTCCATACTAAATCATTAAGTTTAAAGGGTTTCAAACTAAAGTGTTGAATAAATTTAAATTTTGATCTTTTATGAAAAGCTAAGAGATTCTTTAAGTTATTACAGTTAATTCTGAAGTGATCGTGTCCACCAAATTTCATGGCAATGTTTGTTTTACTCAAAACTTTGTCTTTGTTCAAACCCCACGTCAGCCTCACGGTGACACTGAATGAAAAGTGAGTGGATCATCAAAATCATTTTGATACGTCCCCTGGAAACCACGATTTACACAATTACACGACAATCCATCCAATAAATGGTCAGGTATTTAAATTTGGACTGAAGTGTTGGACCGAGTAACCAGCATCACCATCCTTAAATCTATTCAGCTAGCACCGCTAAAACACATTAGCCTTCCTCTGTTATTGGTGGAGATATATCTCTGACAGCTGCTGTCCCACATTTGGCTGAAAGAATTTCAGAAGCGCCAACAGATTGGTGCAAAAAAAAAACTGCCACAACGCCAATAATGTCAGCAGGTCACGGTAAATATCCAATTAACCCTGTCTGACCCTGCTGATTAGAGAGAAGCCTAGCCGGAGCCTACACTGTTTATTTACAGTTGGTTTGACGTGTTCGGCGATACCTTCGCACCATCAGGTCAACGTGTTGATGTGTCCAGTTCTTTGGTTTATGACCAAATAAGGTCTGACATTCCCATCTGCCTTTCATTCCCATAACAAGACTTAGCTTGGTTATATGGTGATGTTAATGGAGCAGAGACACGGATATCTTAGACTTGGCGACCATAAAAACAGCAAAAGTTATGTCCGGCCATGCTACATACTGATGCTGCCTGGCTGCATATCATACTAATGCAAAAGGGGGCTTTTGGCGGCAGGTGTTTCTCACCAAAGTCACTGACAAAGTGACGGTCCACAACTTTGGGGTGGGAACGAGGGGGAGGTCTCAATCACTGATACATTTGTTCCTGTCATGATCTGTTTGCGAAAGTTCAGCATATGAATTCAATAGCCTGGCTGTCAAATGGCTTGTCTTTCCCCTCATGGTCTATATCTGACCCGTCACTACCACAATCACTCAAGACAGCATCTCCTTTTATTTTGAGGGACGACTGTAAGGCGCATGCATCGTCTCGGCCGTCACCTACATCCCACATATCCAGAACTTCACTCAAAGTGAACCTAAAAAAAAAGAGTAGAAGGTTTGGTAGAACAAGAACTATATATGTGTATAAGTACATGTGCATTTAGATGCACTGTGTTGTTCTGCCGGTCACTATTGTTGCCGTCAACATGTTCACTAACTCTGTGACCACACGGAACAAAGCTGAGTAACTGCAAATGCACATATCAAAACTAGACACCTTAAAGATAAAGTGTTTGGGAGCTTTGATGCAGCCATCCTCGTCTCAGGGTGCAACCAGGAAGTAAACAGCTCTGGTCATGTGACAGTTTACACTAAACATGTGACCCTGCACTGAGACTCTTTATTTCAGTATTTGGTGAAGATGAATTGATACATCATTCAGTAACATTTTAGAGCCTTGTAACTGAAAACGTATATCACTAACAACACAAGTGCTATGTGTTGTTAGTGATATACGTTTTCAGTTAGTAAATTTCACATTTAAGGGTCAAACACAGATCTTTTCATGGGCCCCCCTTGGCCTTGGGCTGCGGTCATCTGTAGCCTAGTTGTCTGCTGGTGTAGTTTAGGCTGCTGTCAGCCCTAGAGTGTCTCCTCTGGTCTGAATCAGGGACTCATGTTGTTCCAAAGTTGTATAATTGCCTAGAGTTGGTTCGTGTTCTCACGGCAGCATTTACAAGAGGACCAGATCAAATGCCTTGTGTGAGAAAGCTGCTCTTGATTGGTCAGAATTTCCATGTGGGAAAAATCCAGGAAGTAAAGCAAACGTTGAAGAAGAGTACACTTGCAAGATAAATGTGACACTTTCTAATGTCACAATGAAGGGACAACTACGCAGGTTGATTTTAGCGCTGCTCATCGTGGACTATATTGCTGTCATTGTTCATTTTAGTCAAACCATACAGTTTGAAAACGAGGCGCGGCTCCAACTAGAAAACAATGTTTTGATGACCACCTCTTCAAGAAGGTCTCAGTCTGGTTGTTTTGGTGCACACCTGAGTATGACTGCTGTGTTCACACCTGCCCAAACGAACCGCACTGAGGGGGCAAATCAACCTGAGTCTGACTGAACCGAACCAAACAGGTGTGAAAGCATCCTTAGTTTCATATTTATAGCAGCTACAGACATTAGATTGGTATCAAAGTTTGCATGTTTGGAATATTTAATGCCTTTTAAAGGATTCGGTCTCTCCACAAAGCTGCATAAACTCCACATACAGTGAATGCAAAATATTCTGTGACAATTACAGAGAGAAGAGCTCATAAGAGTGAGTTTGACCCTGACTTCTAACTGCGGCATCTAACTTATCTTCTTCTCTGTCCAACCTCCTCCAGATTTTTAACTCCACTCTCCTCTCCATTGTGTGTGTGTGTGTGTGTGTGTGTGTGGGCAGTGTGCAGTGCTTGGATGCTGCTCTCTGCCTCCTCCACATATCCAGTGAGTTATGTAAGAACACTGAAGAGTAGCCCATATGGTAGTGAGAGCGTATTTATAAATCTGTCTCCGTTAATGCAAAAGCAGCTCACTACCCCGGAGCTGTGTTAACACGAACGCTTGATGTATAAACGCTTCATTTTAGAGACTTTACCTGCACCTCCCCACGCCCCCACCCCCCCTTCTACCTCTCTCTGTGTGTCTTTCTTCTGGCATTGTTCAACAGGAACAGTTGGTTTGAGACACGATTCAATATTTGTCCAAGGGAGGAAACTGTAGATTCATGAGCTTCTTACAGCTTTTTATCTACGACACTCAAAGACACTCCTGTTCTCCTTCGCTCTGTCTGTGTGTGTTTGATGTGTGGTATGGAAATAAAGGAGTGAAACTCTTTTATGGTACTTTCTCTGGGTTCTAAGAGAAATTAGTTCATGTGCACATGATCGCACATTTTATCACTCAGTCAAACAGGGAAACAAGACAAGGGCAGGTTGAGATGAAGCAAACACTGCAACCTGCTGTACTCTGAAGGAAGAGGAGAACTGTGGAAGACGATGAAAGACGAAGCAGCAGAAGAAGAACTGCTGAGGTGCATTCAGGAGGGGTGAGGGGGGAAAATCAATACAGTATAATATCACAATATTTTAGACTCTTATTTAAAACATCCTTTTTTTATGTTCGCAACATTGCCCCAGAATCAGACCTTTTATAATCCAGACAGATGCTGAAATGCTCATTCACGCTGTCATTACCAGCTGTTCAGACTATTGGTAGGTGTGTATGACTTCAACAAGATCCATCATTTCCACGCTATCCATTCACTGTCTATGTAGCAGTTGTTCAATGCATTGTGGTCATTGTGCGCTGCGGGGCATCCACTCCTCCTTTGCATAAGGTTGAATCGAGGCTACAGCTCTGCCAATCAGGGGCGTCCTGCTCAACTTGTTGCATCTGTAACCTATGATATTTTTTAAACTAACTGTTGTCGATTAGCCCACAAGCCTCGTGGCACGCCCATAAAGCATCCAATGCTAGGAAGTGGTGCAACCCCTTGCATCCAGTAACGCCCCAGATACCATTAGCGTGCTTGCTGGGTGATACATTAACTGAGTGATTATTTAGGGTAGAAGCAAACTTTCTTTTGTACAGTAATACTAAACAGAACCCATGAGGACTTGATCCTGATTGATTGCATTGTGGTGCAATTGTATTGTTCACTAAATGCTGGCTCCGGCTCGAGCGCGACCGCTGTTTTAAACTGATCCCCAACACGTTTTCATCCAAAGTCATCACATATCAACACTTCAGTCAGTGGACTATATGTCTACTTATCATGCGCTAGGTATCCTCCTGCGTCTGTTGTTGATGATCTGGGATGCCGCAACCAACTTCAGGACGTCAACAAACACACAGGTTTAGAAAAAAAACATGGTTTGGCTCTGCATTCATACAGGAAGTGAACACCGGGTCCTGCGTGAAAGTCCTGGGTTTATCGGAGCTATGCACCAACCCTCCCATCAGCCTTATAGGGACTTTCATACCGCAGCGACAGGTGCCATTCGGCCACATTAGGAACTGACGCCACCCATCCACATCTCTGACAAAGCGGTGGTTTTTGATGACTTTGGAATGAGAATGGCCCGCAGCCGCAACACCTGAAACGTAAACCCCCGGAACAGACCTGCAGCTTTTTCTGTGTCATGTGACTTTTGTTTTTACTCTGTAACAGATGTGACTAGAAATGTAGTGAAGCAGTGATACCTGCTAATAAAAGTACCAAGTACAAAGTACAAGTCCACAAAAAACCCAACTTTGTTATGGTGGTTTGTTACTTCCACCTCTGTGTGTAAGAGACGTTTGTTAGTAGTAGTTGTGGAACAGTCTCATAATATTTCAGCAAACACTTTGCCCATTGAATGCAACATTTTCATACCTACATTTATTTTGCATCTCTTTGCATTTCAAAACCACCTCACTCTGACTGCATGTTGGTGGAGAGGAGATAAGAAAAGCTCTTCTTGTTCGGTGTGCACTTAAAGGGAAATTTGTAGAAATGCCTACAGGGCTAACACTACATATGAAATCATGTTTATATGAAAGTGGAGAGTCACTTGATTCGACAGGAAGTGAAGCAGAGCGGCTGCTGTGTGAAGCATCCAGAAAAACACACTGCCCTCAAGTGGCTTTCCACAAAGCGTGCAGCTCCCAGGAGAGCTGTCAGTGTTTGGTCCTGATAATAAAACCACTGAGTCACTGTGAAAATGAGCAGCGCTCACATGACATGAGTGTCGTTTATTTGTTTGGAGCAGTTACAAGTGAAACTACTCGTCGTTTTGTGCCCATTTTAATACAGAACATGATACATGATATAATCTGAAATATGCATCAGCAAAGCTGAGAGTTAATAGATCACAGTGAGCACAGCAAGATATAATATCAGGGAATAAAAGGATATATACAGAAATAAAGACCTGATCAACACAACCCTCTGAAGCTCTGCTGCTGCCTTCACTATCAAAACATCAAAATGTTGAGTTTAAGGTCTTCAGGAATTTAGAAAACATGGAAACCTCCATGAAACAGTGGGTTTTACAGGTAACCTAAAATAAGATTTAGAGACTGAACTCTAGAGAAACACAAACCTTGATTATCTTGCAAAGTATCATCTGTAATTTTATTTTTTTTAATGGAAAAAAAGGTATTTTCTAATCATTGTCAATGTTATTATTATTAGCTAAATTTTACATCCATAAATGTATATTTTTATACCTACCTCTATACCTTCAAAACTTTTTTAACTCTGAAACAGATATTTGTATGTCATAGTACTTTTATCATATTTCTATTGTAATTTTTCTACTCTATGTTTTTGAGTGTTGCAGTACTATGGCTTGCTTTTATTTGCTCTTATTATGTTTGCTGTATGTTTAATATACACACCGGAAACCAAAGTTAATTTGTTGTAGGTGAAATCCTAGTTATACTTATTCTCCTTTATCAGTGGTGTTGTTAGGCATGGACATCTGAGACTTCAGCTCTGAATGTTATTTAAAGAAAAAATGTTTTAAAAATACAGAAAAAGCTCTGGATCTAATAATGTGTCATTTCATTCATGCATTGAAGCCCTCAAAAATCGATCGATGATCAATCAAGTTTTGGGTTCCCTGTGTCATTCAAGCTGCACATTTTGTGTGATCATGTGCAAGAAAGAAATCTTTAATGTTGCAGCTGGTAAAGATGGAGCTCATTTCAAATACTTTATATATTGTGTGGTAGTTTAAATTAAGTTTTTAACCACGTATTATTTGATAACATTTTGTTTTGATGGTCTGAGTCTTCAAAATAATTAAAGCAGACAAATAAATGTAGTGAAGAAAAAAAATATATCTCTCTTAGATGTTGAGGAGCAGAAGTGTAAAGTAGCATAGAATGGAAATACTCGAGTACAAGTACCTCAAAATTCTTTAAATTTCAGTGGTAGCAGTTGCAATGTTTTGTTTCTACTTAATACTAATTAGCCTACTAATAACTACTAATATTTAATTATAACTGTGATTAATCTAATTCATAATTCATCTGGAAAAAAGTTTTTAATGGTGAATAAGATGCCAAGGTGCAAAAAAAAAGCATCAAAATAAAGCTTATTCACAAAACGAATTGCCGGGGGAGGAAACCTCTAGACCCCTGTACAGAGGTCCAGGTTAAGCCCCCACACAGAGTCAACCAGAGAGAACATTTTTCTGTAGGCTGACACAGAAGTTAGCATTGCTCTGGTTGCCTCGTCAAAAAATACAAATCAATTGTATTCTTCTGTTGAATTTTGGATTATTGCTGAAAATAAGCAAGATCATCAGATGAACGCCACCTCTATGATTACTGAAGCCTAAATGCTAAAAAGCTACACTACAGTCAGATGACGTAACGCCACGTGCAAATCCCTCAGGCTTGTGTTAAACAAAGACCTTATTTAAAAGCTTGTAACCGAAAACCCTTTCAAACATTTTCTTATGAGAGAATTGAACTATTGAATTCTTAACACAGCTGTTTATGTTTCATTTGCATGTTTATTTACAATAAATAAATAACATAGATAAGATGCCATAATGCATTGAAAAAACATCAAAATAGAGCTTGTTGATAAAAGAAAATCCTGTGGGAGGAAACCCCCACACCTATACTTAAATCCTAGAAACGCCCCTGTTCTTTACTTTACGTCTATGTACATTAAACTGTGTGTTTACAATGGAATATTACTGTTTATTTGAATAACTGTGTAGTGAACTAATTTAAAACACAAAACAAAGGCCAGAAACTTATTTGAAAAACCAATTAACTCTGAGACGAGGGAACCAGAATATTGTGTTCTTTACATAGTCGTTTGAATTTCCTTTGCATTTTGCATTACTTTAATGTACATTAAACTATGTGTGTGTGTAAAATGAAATATTACTGTTTGAGTAATTGTGAACTTATTTAAGGTAATTAAAAAATTAGAGGGACAAAACTTGAAAAAGCGTTTGCAGTTTCACTGAGCACAGTTACATGCGCACAATAATCAGATAACTGGGAATAATCAGGTAATGTAATAATCTGATTTGACGCGTTTACGTGCACTTCAATAATCTGATAATCAGAAAAACCTGGTTTACATGATTTAGTCCTTCAGTTGGATTTCTCCCCAAGTACATGACATAAAACTCAAACTTCCTGTTACAGTAGGTACTCATATCCTTGAAAAACCTTTAAAAGTACGCAAGTCATATATCTGCAAAATAAAGCACTCATCATGCCGACAGCTTATATTCTTACAGTACTGTTTGTTTTTATCATTAACAAATACATGTGAGAGCATTCCAATGTGTAGTTTATCGATGTGGAGCCAATTTTACATACTTTGGGTAGATTCGGAGTAAAAGTACTGCAAAGTGCAATATACAAGTGTATTGTATATAAACTTGTCACACAAAGTGCACAACATACAAGTAAGATAAAATAAAAGTGACAATTTAAAATATAAAAATATATTATTTTATGTAAAATCTTTATCTGAAACAAATGCTGTCAGATTAACGCAGTGGAGTAGAAAGTACAATATTTCCCTCTAAAATGTAGCGGAGTGGGAGTATAAAATAGCAAAACCTGAAAGAAACCAGATTAAAGGGTATACATGCACCGAATAATCTGACTATTGGGGAAAAAGCTAGGTGTGTTTATCTGATTTCTCATAATCAGATAATGGCTTTTTTTAAAGGAAGGGAGGAAAAGAGGAAGGAAGGAGAAAGGATGGAAGAGAGAAAGGAAGGTGACAGGTAAGGAAGGGAGAAAGGAAGGGAGGAAGAGATGCTTCATATTTTTTAACTACACACTGCTGATTTATGCCTTTTATTATTCTACTTCTTTTCTTTTCTGACTGTTAAATGTATTGAGCCTGTTTATATTTTATGTTACTGTATTTTATTATTATCACTATCATTCTCAATTTCTATTTCCCTTTTTAATCGACTGTTTTTATTGTTTTAACTTGTGTCTTGCTGCTTTTAATGTCTCTGTAAAGCACTTTGAATTACCTTGTGTTGAATTGTGCTATACAAATAAACTTGCCGATGGGATTATGCTGTTTACATGACCGCTTGAATAATCAGGTAACTCCAGAAATCAGATAATGACCGGTTTGTCAGTGTGCATGTGACTTTCTGGACCTCACTAAATCCATGCGATGAGTTTTATTATGTACGGGTTTTGAAAAGCGCTTGAATGCATCTTAAACCCTCCCCTTTCCATTTCCTGGCCTGTGATTGGTCGAGCTGTGCGTCCGTCAGAGCGAAATCTCGGAGGCCGTCGGAGTGAAGGGAGCAGGTTGAAGGAGCAGGAGAGGCTCGTTTATTCAAATACTGTTGGTTGCAGATTGTAACCGGATCTAACACGCAAACTGGTGAGTACAGATATTATTGTGCTTTGTTTTAATACTCGTTGTTCTGTTTTCTGCCCGCTACAGTCGCACACTTGATTTCTGATGCATGAAAAATAAATTCTCGCATTCAGGAGCTTTGCCAGGGCGAGATTATTCCTGCGAGCTATCGCGTTAGTACAGTGAGTTACCGTTAGCTAGTTGCCTCAGGATGCTACAGACAATATTAGCTCATTTAAACTTATTGTGTCGCTGCGTTTTATTCCGCAGTTACTTCAGCTGTAGTTCAAACCACGGTTTGACTCGTGAACACATTCAGTTTCTAATAACTCCCGAAAAACGCTGAAATCCCGTGTTGTCCTGCTAGCTTAGCATCGTGAAGCTAACGTCGTGACAGTGTTGATTGTTGGGATGAAGGATTTCAAACCTCACGTTAAGATTACAAGTCAGCTCAGCACTCAAACTTAAAATTGAAACGCAAAGATGAACATTTAATATATTATATTATATTATAATTTAATATAATAATCGTCCCTCCCTTTTGGTGTGGCTCGCACATATTCTGGTTGCACATGGTTACATATGGCATCTGTGTGCAGCCTTTTGTTTGCTTTGTGTTCTTGTTCCATTAAATAAAAACCCTCAAGTGTTCAGGCTGAGGCACTAAAAGCCTTTTCCTCCACACTACACACTTTATATGTCCCCGAACACACAGACAGGCTTATAATAGAAGAACAAACCGTATATCAACATCAAAAGTAGCTTAAAATTAAAGAACACAGTCAAAACTTTAGCACTAAAATAATAATAAATCTAAGAATTGGTGAAGAGAAGTAGCTTGTATAAAAAGTTTAGAAAGGAAAGATAGAACAATGTAAAGTGGATCGTTGAAGATGGAAGGATGCAGCAATTGGTATTCACAGTGACAGGTTTAGGGGGATTTAGTGGCAGCTAGCAGCGAGGATTACAGATTGCAACTGGCTGAAACTTCTCCCAGTTAAAATTCCTTCACTGTTTACTGGGAGCCGAATTATCCACAGAGGCCTCATCCTCTCCAAAACAAATAAACCAGGTGATTTAAACTGGTAAAACCACTAAGTAAACCAGCCTTATGTTACAAATGAGTGTTTCTCACACACTGTTTGGCATGTCGTAAGGCAGGCAACAAGCTCAGCACCTGCTAATGTGTGCTCCCCTTATTTCTGATCCAGATGTTAAGGAGACTTTTACCAGGAGCCAAACTATCCACAGAGGTCTCTTGCTCTCCAAAACAAAGGTGATTAAAACCAGACAAAACACTGAATGAAGCAGTTTCACGTTACAAATCAGTGTTTCTCCAACACTGTTTGGGACATATCCCTGCACCTGCTAATGTGTGCTCACCTATTTATTTTCTCTGATAACTTAATGTTTGCTCACCTTATATCTGGGCCAGATGTTCAGGATGTTTTTACCGGGAGCTGAATTAACAGCAGAGATCTCTTCCTCTCCAAAACAAACAGATCAGCTGATTTAAACTGGTAATGACACTGAATATAGCAGTTGCGCATTAAATATAAAAGTAAGAGGTGCCCTCTAGCTCATCTAGTAGAACAGGTGCCCCCTGTACAAAGGCTGTGTCCTTGCTGCAGTGGCTGTGGGTTTGATTCCAATCAAGTTTGGAAATTAGCACCAGCTGCCAACCAAATGATGGTTTTCCGACTCGTCACGAAGGAGCTGCAGTCTGCAGTAGCCAATGCGAAAATGTGAATGTCCCTATCTTGAGCCGGTGTTTGGTTTGTCCGTTCTGGGCTGCTGTAGAAACATTGTGGTGCAACATGGGCGATCTCTGTGGAGGGGGCCTGCTCCCTATGTAGATATACAGCTCACTGTGTCACAGCTACACAGATGCCTCAGCCTAGAAATCATATTCCACATGTAAAGGAGCATGCTTGTTTTGAACAAGATCATATCATCATCATCATTTCACTTTTTTTTTTCAGTAAAATATGAAATGCAATAATGATCAAACCTTCTAAAATCACAACTCATATCACAGTATCTGTCAAACTAAACGCAGTATGACTTTTGTGGCACATCTCACAGCCCTGCAAACGACTAACTGATCAGAATTGACAGATTACTCGACTGATTACATTTGTTAGTTGCAGACCTGTAGAGAAATATAACGTCCACCTAACTATTGATTTAAGATTTATGCTTGATTGACAGTGAAGAGATGCAGCTGAAACAGTGTGTTGCAAGACACGTCTGTCATTCAGTCTAAAAGGAGAAGTCATCCTTTGTTTGCAGGAAGTAAATAAATAACTTCATAATAATCATTTGTAACTTCAGCACAAGATCTGTGCCGAGAGCTTCTTATGGCTAAACATCAGTCTGAATGCAGCTGCCTTCCACCCCCACACAGGCACACAGGTGTAGCTACTGTCAGTCAGGGTTGGTTGGCTGCAGTATTTTTATACCCGTCAGCTGTCGTGGTTGTGTGCAGTGAGGAAACAGAGTTATTTAAGTATTAATCCTGCTTTTATCTCACAAAGCTGCTTTATGAAAAAGAGATTGTGTTGCGTGGCTCTCTGCAAGTCCTCAGGGACAAAGTGAAACATGTTTCCTGTTCCTCCTCCTCTTGAGTTTACGAGAGTTGACGCATTGATATTAAGGGAAGTAATCGCCTCCCGCCTCCTCTCTGCAGGAAGGGCTCAGCGCAGCGTGGGTGCCCAGGGATCCACTGCCTGAGTGCGGGGAGAGCAGCGGCCGAGACCCCAGAGACATGAACCACACAAAGGGAGGCCTGGTCATCTTCACCGCCAACTCACACCCCGCCAGCCGTGAGTTGGGAAAGAGGATTTCAGAGTGAGTACGGGCGGCCCGGGTGACATGTGACACACAGAGACAAGTGGAGCTGCAGGTGAAAGTGGTTATTTTAGAGTAAATAACTCATGTGGGTGCTTCAGGAACAGGTTTGTCACCTTCCCTCTCTCGGTGAAGCGGCCTCTGCAGGAGTGTGTTGTTGTTTGTTTGAGACGTGCTCTTCAAGTTTGGTTGTGCCGTGTTTTCCGTCTGAATCGCTGGGTCTACCTCTGTCAACACATGTTCAGTGTTTACAATATGGCCGACCAGAGCCAGCACTCTAACCTGCAGTTAAGCAAAATATAGGCACTGTGGAATATAATTTAAAGTGATAATGCTCCAGATTTAACTAATGCTAATATTTCTTTGTTTTACTTTTTATCCAAAAAAAGAACAATAAATGAAAATGTGTTTTTTATAACTGAATTAAGGAGCCTAGATCTTCTAAGAAAAGGGAAATATTAACTTTCTTTCTCAGTTTGCAAGGAATTTGCTGCAAAGTGCAATAAATTATCTTGTTGACTGATCACAAAATCAGTTATTTTTGTCTTTGAGGTTGAATTATTAAAAAAAAAAAAAAAAAAAAAGAGTCTAAGTTGTATAGAAAGCTCCAAACTCAAGTTTTGGAGGTGTCTTTTTGACTTCTGCTTTTTGTGCATCTGAAACATTCTGTGCATCCCAGTACCCATACTACCATGATATTATGTATGCTAGAGAAATATTTAGCATGTCTTAATTAGTGCTGTCAAAATAACATGTTAATTTTAATTTTAACATGTTTAATTTTAAACCCAGCAGCTTTACAACGACACATCTGCCAACAATTATTTGGGTTTCCTGGCACCTGTTGAATGCTCACATTTAACCCTGCAGATGACTGACTCCCCCGTCAGAAGATGAAGACTTAAAGACCAAAGTTAAATAAGAATAAAAAGTAAAACATAAATAAATACAAAATAAGAGTTAACTAATAGTAATGATAAAAAATAAATAAATAATGCCATAACAAAATAGCTTAGTATTACATGCTTGTCACTTAGTACTCCACGCAGTACTTAAAAATAGCATAATTATAAAACAAATAAATAAATAAAGCTAGCGAAATTACTAAATATTATTAGATTGCTATTAGGTGATTTACAAAATGGCATCTCTTATAAAAGTTATCAGATGAACCTCTTAAAGTGTATATTTGTTTTCTAACTGTAAAAAAAGACATCAAACCCTGAAGCCAAGAAGAGACGGGAATTTAAACTCCTCAAAAGGAGAAGAAAAACACCTCTGAGCTATAAAGCTAATCTTCTGTAAATTTGACTCTGAGGTGAAAAAATATTTACACCAGAGAGCTGTGAGATATTGTCTTTAACAGTCACACAGCCTGCACGTTTAAATGAAAGTCCCTCCAGCTAACAGAATTCAATGTAGATTCACAACCTATCGTATCATCTGTGGTCTCCTTTAAAATAAGTAGTCACATGATGAGATGTATCAACACATTTCATTGTGTCGTGTGTAAACAAAATATTCATGAACTCAAACTGTACTTGAAATGCACACCAGCGCTCCTGCTCTCCACAAGGACAAGGAGTCAATGTTTAGAGAACAAATAGAGGAGTCGGTCGGACTCGTCAGACGCTTCACACTCTGTGTGTGTGTGTGTGAGATGAAATCAAACAGCATGTTAACAGTTAACAGGGAGAAACTGTTGAGACTGCACAGTGAGGTCAGCTCGTCTCCTGAGGAGCAACATAACAACATATAAATGTCTATACTTAGGCCTCCATCAGACAGAGGGAGGTCTGCAGGCTGAGGCGTCTTTGTTGTTTTAATGTTGCTAAGCAGCCACTGAATCACCTGCCCTTAGTTTAACCCTTTGAACTCTGTCATAGAAACAGTCTGCTGCTGCCTACAGTAGTGTTTTTGCTTGGTGTGATGTCACTTCTTGAGTACAGGCTTGTGTCCACATCAAGGCTTTCATCAGCAGAAAAGCCGCTTCCACACTTATTTAATGACATACTCTGCATGGATATGTTTCTGTGACAACAATATCTTGACACTAACATTAGCTAGGTAGCTAACATAACACTACATTAACAGAGGGGACTGCACAGCCACAAACAAGCTAACAAAGCACAACAGTGATAAAAGAACATCCAGAGTCCGCCGGCCGTGCTGCTCCCGAAAAGTGCGCTTTTCTGTCTTTGTTGTGACAGTAGACAGTAGCCTAGATAAAGACTTTCTGAAAAGTTCAGAAATTTTCAACTTAAAGTGATCGGAGTGGCTACAAAGGTGGAGTGTTTTGAGAAACAATGCTGGGTGTGGCGTTTCATCTGATTCGACAATGGGGAAAAAACGGCAATGACGTTGGCATTTTTCATGAGTTTAAGTTTGTCCTGCTGAAGGTGTTCAGGGTACTCCTGCAAAACCCGCGAGACACGTGGAACAGAAAAATGCTAAGTGCTCAGCTGTGCAAAAGCAGCACAAAAAACGCTTCACCGCCACAACAGGCTGTGTATTATGTGTATTTCTTTCTTTATTTTCTTAAATACATGTTCGCTCGTTACTGAGGAGATAACATGTTGCTTTTTCTCAGCATTTCTTCTTTGTGTACAAATGTAAACATACAAACATCATCTGAGTTTGCAAAGCTAAGATAAAACTCCCTCTGTCTCTCTTTGTCTCTCTCTCAGGCGGTTAGGGGTGGAGCTTGGCAAGGTGCAGGTGTACCAGGAAGCTAACAGAGGTAAGATGGCGTGTGATGGAGAAAGACTCCCTGTGCATGTGTAGATATGTACACATTTCTCACATTATAGTCGACCATACGTTAGTCAACCAGAAAAACCATTAGTCTGCAAGATTACGTTGGTCGCTTCGTTTCAGAAACCTGTGTTTGACTGTATGATGCACTATAGGCTGTGAGACAGCACACAGATAAATGATAAATGCCGTCTCACTGTGTGTCGGAAGGTTAACTGTTAAACTGTGTGAAAGTGTGTTTATGTAATTGGAGCAGAGGCTGTGTGTGTAAAGCAGCAAGTTCTTTGAATTTGAGTTACATAACACAACATATAATATTATCTGCTGTTATAACACTGCAGCCTTTACCAGACTGACTGCAGACGAAGGCCCCGATCACACAGAAAGCACCATCACCTCCTTACACTAAACTTTCCGTGTAATCGTTTATTTTTTAATTTTATCTATCCTGCAGTAATCAGTGTGTAGCTGCTGCCATGTTGAGGCAGAGGGTCTGTCTGTAGCTCTGGTTGAGGGTGAGAGGCTGTCAGCAGATAAACAGAGATCTGTGTGGGTACATGAGACCCTAAAAAAGAGGCTGGATCATGGGGAGAACCACCAGTTGGTCCAGGAGCTTCTCCTCCATCATGGACGTTTACAGGCAGATTTTAGGACGACTCAGGGCAGTTTGACAACCTGCTGTCTATCGTCGGGCCGTATAGCTCTGGGTATCCAGCAACCGCTGCCACCAGTTTCTCCTCCTTGTTTACCAACTGTAATCTTGTTGTCGTGACCACCACAGAAGGCCCGCCTCTCAAATCATCCCATTGGACAATGGGGGAAAAGTGGAGATGACTTGGGGCACTTTTTTCAACTGGAGGAGTTCAGAGCGCTCTGGCGAAAACGCCAGGCGAGGCTCGTAGCAACGCACAAACAGCGAGCAAAAAGCTTCGCTTTCATTTTAAACACTTCTAAAAAGCTGCTTCCAGCTGCTGAAACACTTTCTGTGTGATCAGGGCCTGACTGGTTTAATGTTTGTACAGAGTCGTTATATTCCTCCTCGTAGTTTGGATTTATTTATGAACCTCATGTTAGTTTTGTCAAAGAACAGCAGAGGTCGTCTGAACACTCGTCAGCATTTTACAGAGTATTACATAATCTGACTTCTTCTGTATGTTTGCTATGTAAATCAGCTGAGACTTAAGACAAAGTCCAAATAGTTTTATGGCTCATTATGTAAAAAAAAAAAATTCCACACAAAAGCAAATAATTGATTTCAGCAGCTGGCTTTGTGTGTGGTCAGAACACACAAAAGAAATACACATTCCAAGGATAATTTCAGCTTGCGATTAGTATAAGGATGTGTTCACACCGGGTGCAAATAAAACAATGTGCGTAAGTGGATTACATGTAAAGTCAATGTAAAGATGTGATTAGACGCAAATTGTCGGGCGTCGTGCTGGACATGGCGTAAATGACACAAATTAAGTGGCGCAAATGATGCAAGTAGTGCGATTTCACATCTTACACTTATTCACAAGGGCTGAAAAATCTGTACTTCAGTGACCAATTCACGCCGGGATAGCCAATCAGCATTGAGTGTCGGGGGACATATGATGCCGAGGACACACCGGCGGAAGTTCATTCATTGTAAAAATAGATGGTAAGCTGATTGTGTCAGTCCGTGGCTATCCTCGAGAAGGGCTGCAACTACAATTATTTTCATTGTCGACTAATCTGTCGATTATTTCTTCGATTAGTCGACTAATCATTTTATCGAAAAATGTGTTAAAATGTTGAAAAATGTCAGTCTGTCTCTGCAATAAGAGTATTTGGGGTACTTTTATATGAAAAATGACTCACACCGATTAGTCAACTACTAAAATGGTCACTGATTATTTTAATAGCCGATTAGTCATTGATTGCAGCCCTACCCCCAAGCTCAATGACACCATGTCGTACTTTTATAGAAACAGGAATATAAAGGAGCTCAGACTGAAAAATGGTGGTTGGAGGAAGCCCCTCCTCTCTCGCGAAAATTTTGGCAGTCCGTTTTTAATCGTTAGGCACAGAAATCTCGCACACTGATTCTGATTCGTTTTATTCGGTGCAAAATTAGCAACACGTGACTAAATGAAAAGACACATTTCCTCCTCTGCCTCTCTCCACTGGAGTTACCAATCTGACTGTCACCACTCCCTCCCTGTCTTTCATTTGGCACCACAGTTGCATGAAGAGGCAGAGCTGTCCTCAACCTTCTGTGTGTGGTCTGCATCCTCCTCCTCCTCTTCATCATCATCCACCTGTTTATCACTATCTGACCTGTTGGACGTAGCTGTCTGAGTTATGAAATGATTCTGTGCGCCCTGTTCCTCTGTCTCGTCACAGCTGCCACATCCCCTTCCCTGATTCTTGGTCAAACGTGTCTAAAGGCTCGAGCCGACGCAAATTATTCTAGTCTTTAAACTTGCACGAGTAACAACGTGAAAATTCACATCACGTTCATTGTGAACACATTAGGCTCATTTCTGTACTATTTGATTTACATTCGACTCCTAAAATTTGCAAACAAAATTTGCTCCAACAGCCCTAGTTGGTCAGTATGAAGTGTTCGCCAGCAGACCCTCAGGAACACTTCCCAACAGTCTCTGCCTGCACCTGCTGCTTTATCACACAGTGCTGCTGCAAGTAGGGAAAACAAAGAGCAAATATTTAGTGTGGTCGATAACATGTCTGAAGCTATTTAAGTACAGCGAGATGGTTTGCTGAGAAATTTAAGTGGGTCTGAAGGTTCGGATCATAGTCAGAATGTCCTGTACAATATTCACCCGCCTGTGCTACAGTCAGCATGATACTGAAACACTGAAGCAGCAGTCGAGGTCGTCAGATGAATTTTCCACATCATGAATATTCAGTTTCTTGCTCCCAAACTGCTGCTTGCATCAACTCTCTGCTGTGACTCAGTTTCCTCTGTTTCTGCTGGATGCTCGGCTGCCGAGGAAGCATTTTGTTTTCTAATCTCTATTCCGAGGGAGGCACATTTTTGGAATGCTAGTATCTACAATTTCACACAGTGGAGCGGAGAGGGAGGGGTGTGTGTGTGTGTGTGTGAGTGTGTGTGTGTGCAGCACAAAGGGCTCAGATAGCCCTCTAATGAAGCTGACAGGCCCTGCAGGCTTTGTTATGAGGTAGGAGTGGTGTGTGTGTGTGTGTGTGTGTGTGTGACTGATTGTGTGTTTATGTGCACGCGCTTTCTTGCTGCTTCCTCTGTTCTCACGTCCTCTTTGTTTCCATAGAAACACGGGTACAGATCCAGGAGTCGGTGCGAGGCAAAGATGTCTTTGTGATCCAGACAGTGTCCAAGTAAGAACAACGACACACACAATTGAACATCTCGACACAGTTTGTCCCCTGAAACGTCTCACTCACAACACGCTCTCCTCCTCTTCCTCCTCCTCCTCTTCCTCTCTGTCCCTCGGCTGCGTCAGGGATGTGAACACCACCATAATGGAGATGCTGATCCTGGTGTACGCGTGCAGGACGTCCTGTGCCAGAAGCATCACGGGCGTCCTCCCCTACTTCCCCTACAGCAAGCAGTGTAAGATGAGGAAGAGGGGCTCCATCGTCTCCAAGCTGATCGCCTCCATGATGTGTAAAGCTGGTGAGTGACAGAGACATGAAACATATGACCTATAAATAATATCACAATATGTTAAGTAAGTCTGTGATACACAATATACATCTCAATATTTTGAAATCTCCTCTAAAAATACTACTTAAATACTAAACCACCAAAGCACTGCTACAATAAAGTTAAATAAGGAACTGTTAAAGTTAAATATAATACTGTTATAATAAATTTAAATAAAGCAAAGTTAATTTTTTTTTAAAAAAGTACTGTAAAAGTTTAATAAAGCACTCTTGTAATAAAATTGAATAAAATACTTTTCTAATAAATTTATTAAAGAATAATAAAATAATGTTTTAATTTAAAATTTAAATAAATACTGGTAAATAAAGTTAAATAAAATACAGTTATAACAAATATACATAAAGTATTGTTTTATGAAAAAATTAGTTAAATACTGTTAGAATGAATTTTAATAAAGTATTGTGACAGTTGAGTTAAATAAAGTCCAGTTAAAGTTAAAAAACAAAACAAAAAAAAAACTACTGCTTAAGTCTAAATAATAATTTAATAATTAATTAAATTGTTTAACTATTTACTTACTTGAATAATGTTAATTATTAGATTATTTAATTATTTTTTATTTAATTAGATAATTTAAATAATAAATTTACACTAAGTACTTTTATAATATCGAATAAAATACTGTTATAATTTAAACAAAGTACTGTTAAAATAAAGTTTTTAAAACCTATTGTTACAGTAAGGTACTGTAATATTAAAGTTAGATAAATAATAAAGTTAAAGTACTGTTCTAATAAAGTTAAATAAAATATTGACATAATGAATTAAATCAGAACCAGTGGTGCTTTTATTCTGAAGCACTCGGCTCGTCTCAGCAGGAAGTGTTGATGTATTTGTTGTGAACTTCAAGCCTCTGGTCATCAGTTAGCCGTTAGCTGTTAGCTGTTAGCGGCAAGTTTAACTGTCACAGTGGTGCTGTTAAACATGAGGATTTATTCACTGTGAGCTGGACACAAATTAACAGCTCTCCACTTCATATATTAATAATGTTTGTAAGTCACACTGGTGCTCCATGGTCACAAAATGATGATCAGGGTCTGCAGAAACTAAAAATATGCGCCTCGCTTGCTCACACACCGTGGCGAGAAAACAATGACGTGACAATTTATACTTGGTGTTCACAGTACAGTGATTATACATCCATGTGGAACAAGCTGTGACACATCGAGTGTTACTGATGCATCATCCACTGCTATTTGCAGCGACACAAATAAAACATTTTATTTAGAGAACATTTTATATGGAGTGAGACAACATGTTGACAAGGCTAATCTAAAAGTGTGTGTGTGTGTGTGTGTGTGTGTGTGTGTGTGTGTGTGTGTGTGTGTGTGTGTGTGTGTGTGTGTGTGTGTGTGTGTGTGTGTTTCTGCTGCGAGCACTAACACCATCACACTGACTGTGTCCGTGCAGGTCTCACCCACCTGATCACCATGGACCTCCATCAGAAAGAGATTCAAGGCTTCTTCAACATCCCAGTGGACAATCTGAGAGCCTCGCCCTTCCTGCTGCAGTACATACAGGAAGAGGTAAAAACACACGCCACACACACACACACACACACAGAGAACATGAATTTCTTATTAAAGGACAGCTGAATTAGTTTTCTTACCCTTTTAAAGGGGATCTATGTAGAATTCAGAGCATGTATGAATTGTCTGGATACAGATCTTAACATCAGCTAACAGTGCTAGCTAAGGGCTAATTTATGCTCAACGTTAGAGACAGATGGAGCCTTCTGTCCGTGCACGTCGTACATTTCCTCCATATTGGTGCACAGATTTTGAAATCTTACAGATATGTACGAAACAGAGCGGTACTGCTGGGAGATCATGGAGGCAGTGAAGCATAATTCAAGTGAGAGATGACTTCAGGTGATGACAACAAAATTTAAATAATAGTGGAACAGAACTAGGTGAAACTGGTCGTTTCTCCTCCATTACGGCCTGATGACAGACAGCAGGTTGTCAAACTGCCCCTGAGTCATCCTAAAATCTGCCTGTAAACGTCCATGATGGAGGAGAAGCTCCTGGACCAACTGGTGGTACTCCCCATGATCCAGCCTCTTTTTTAGGGTCTCATGTACCCACACAGATCTGTTTATCTGCTGACAGCCTCTCACCCTCAACCAGAGCTACAGACAGCACCCTCTGCCTCAACATGGCAGCAACTACACACTCATTACTGCAGGATAGATAAAATGAATGAACTGTAGATTGATTACACAGGAAGGTTAGGGTAAGGAGGTGATGGGGTGGTTGCCTGGCAACAATGAAAAGACGCAAAATGCGTGTTTTTTGCTTGTAGCATTCAGCTACTACATAAATAGGCAGTGCGGTGCGCCTTGTGTTTTACAACCTGCACAACACTCTGTGTGATCGGGGCCTTAGTCAGCATCCTCACCAGCTGATGCCCCACGTAAAAGACACTTAATAATAATCTGTTTGCAAACGTGACATTTGATTTGTGTCTTTATCTGTAATGTACCTGCAGATCCCTGACTATAGAAATGCTGTGATTGTGGCCAAATCTCCAGCCTCTGCCAAAAGGTACAGTTACCTCTCCTCACTCGCTGAAATCAGCTGTTCTGTCCGTCTCGCCGCCCTCTCCTTCTCTGAGGAAGTTAAGGTTCAACTTTACATCTGTAGCAGCACTGCTGTCTTTTTTGAAACTACCACTGGGTGGCACCAAATGAGAACTGTTCATATGTTTACACAGTGATGATATGTTCTGTATATTTGTACTTGCTGTGATGAAGGAGCACAGATAGATGTTACCTGAGTGTTCCTCTCTGTCTGTGTGCTCCTGCAGGGCTCAGTCGTTCGCCGAGCGGCTGCGTCTGGGTATCGCAGTGATCCACGGTGAAGCTCAGGACGCGGAGTCGGACCAGGTTGACGGGCGACACTCCCCACCCACCGTCAAGACCACTGGAGCCATCCACCCCAGCATGGAGATACCATGTGAGACCCACACAGCAGCGATAAATCCTGTGATCACAATCTAACAGAATACAGTAATTATGACTGTTTCCTGTGTATTGTTTTGTTTCCAGTGTTGATCCCTAAAGAGAAGCCTCCCATCACTGTGGTCGGAGATGTAGGAGGACGCATCGCCATCATAGTGGTGAGACGACACTTAATTGTAGCTTTTAACTGAGGCTGGGCAGCATGGAGAAAATCAAATATCACCATGTCTAAACAGTGGTGGCGTGGTGTCACTAGAGGGTGCTGTGTTACCATTCACAGACTGCATGCTGAAAGTTGATCAGCTTGTTTGAGACAGGTCTGTTTGTCCCACAGGATGACATCATCGATGACGTCGACAGTTTTGTGGCAGCAGCGGAGACGCTAAAGGAACGAGGGGCCTACAAGATCTATGTCATGGCAACGCACGGCATCCTCTCCTCGGACGCCCCGAGGTTCATCGAGGAGTCGGCCATTGACGAGGTGAGTGTGGGCTCTGAGGTTTTCTGGTGCGTACTCACTTTCCTCTGCGTGACCTCACACGTCTCTCGTATCTGGCGTTCGTGCTCCAGGTGGTGGTGACCAACACGATTCCCCACGAGCTCCAGAAGCTCCAGTGTCCAAAGATCAAGACGGTGGACATCAGCATGATCCTGTCAGAGGCCATCCGCCGCATCCACAACGGAGAGTCCATGTCCTACCTGTTCCGCAACATCGGAGTGGACGATTGAACGACCTGAGACACACACACACACACACACACACACACACACACACACACACACACACACACACACACACACACACACACACACACACACACACACACACACACACACACACACCCATCATACCATTTGCCTTTTCAGTTCGCTCCAGAAACATAGAGGTGAATGTCAAACACTGCACACAGATATATCCATTTCCTGCGTGTATCATAACATACAAATATAACAGCTAACTCTTTCCTCTGCTTAAAGGGACAGTTCGGACTCTTTGAAGTGGCGTTGTATGAAGCTCTTATCTATAATCAGTGTATTACCTACAGTAGATGTCAGTGGTCACGCCTCCAGTTTGGAGAAGCAGGCAGGAGCACTGACATGGAAGCTAAGACGTGTTGCTGTGGACGGGGGGCAGCAGCAAAACTTATTTCAGCCACCTAAAAAAAATCATTTTCACAGCTTTATCTTGCTGTCAGACGGCAATTTTAGACAGGGAAGCCTTTAAGCTCTCGTCAAAGCAACCAGACTCCAGAGAAAAATAGTAATTTTACCTCACAGATCACAGGAGCTGCTGGTGTACCACTGCCTCCATCAGTTAGTTAATGGTTTAGGTGTGCAACTAACAAACATAATCGATTAATCTACAGATTCTTTTCATGATTAATTGTTTAGTCTATTGAAAAAAAAAAAAAGTGAACTCTGGTCCGTACAATTTCTAAAAGCCCAAACTGACGCCTTCAGTTTGCTTCCTCTGTTCAACCTGCAGTCCAAAACCTAAACACTCTTCATTAACTTTTAAATTCAATAGAACTTAATTGACCTCGAACGAACGTGCGCGATCATTGACTTCAAAGAAAAGCAGCAAACTCTCACATCTGAGAAGCTGGAACCAGCAAGTGTTTGACATGTTTGCTTGAAAAATTCAGTTTCCAAAATAGTTTGCAATTGATTTTGTGTGGATTCGGTGTTTTAAAGGGTTAATTTGTGTTATTGTGTGACTTTGGTGAATCCAAACAAGCTAACTGATGAAGGCAGCAGTAGACCAGCAGCTCCTGTGATCTGGGAGGTAAAATCACTGTTTATGTCAATGGAGTCTGGCTTTGAAGAGAGCAAAGATAACGGCTTTAGTTCCCTGTCAATAATTGCTGTCTGATGGCAAGATAAAGCAGTGGAAATATTCTAAACATAGCGTACACTTAAACTGAGGTGAGGTGGCTGGGACACAATAACACAAGCTAACTGATTGAGGCAGCGTTAGACCAGCAGCTCCTGTGTTCAACACGCTTAAATGAGTGTTTTTCTAAATGGAGGCTGGTGGCTTTGACGAGAGCATCGATGGGAAACTGCAGCTGTTAACTGCTTTAGTGTTGGAAAGGGCTGTTTGATGCCACGTTGAACAGTGAAAATATCCTAAATGGATATTTTTATGTGGCTAAAGTAACATTTTTCTGCTGCAGTTTGCTTCTCCAAACTGTGGGCGCACTGACTGACATCTCCTGTAGGTAACACACTGACTATGACCTCACACAGCCCCACTTCCAAATATCCAAACTATCCCTTTACCATAGAAGATGACTGAATACACACACACACACACACACACACACACACACACACACACACACACACACACACACACACACACATATACGACTGAACACACTGATCTGTGTCCTTCACGGACATGAATAGACTACTGCCTGTTTCTCTGAAAGCTGCCCTCTCATCAGACACCTCAGTTTTTCTACTCCTCTCTTTCTGAGTACCTTCGTTAGTCACCTCTCCATCTTGTCGCATTTCTTTCCACAGAAACCATCGGTGTTACGCATGTGATCGTTAGAACATACAGTAGCATCGAATGTCCCTCGCGGTACGTTTAGTTTCAGAAAGAGTGCCAGTGCCTTCTGCAGGACACAACACACAGGCCTTTACCGCTCCGATACACAACTGTGTCTCAGCTAACACGACTAACTCATAACGGCCCCTGTAATTAACCCAGGAGGATGCAGGTTCCCGACTAATTAACTTAGAATCAGAGCGCATGTTTAACCCTCTGTCTGAGTTTTGTTATTTTACGTGTTGGCTGAATGTGTTACTAACATAGTTTAGAGTCCAACCAGCTCGCTGTGTGTGTGTGTGTGTGGTCGCTGTAGCACTTAGATGCTGATCTGGTGTCAAATCTACTCATTGCTAAAACACAACTGGAATTAACAGGAAACATTTCTCAGTGTGGTTAATTGGATGCCACAAACATTTTGTTAAGTTTGCATTCATGACTCATCCATGTTACATAGCGTGCCATCGTTTCAGTGCTCATATATTTTTATGTTTGTTCATGCCACAGACGATCCAGATTTTTGTTTTGATACAAGTTCTGCAGTTTGACTCTCTGGTTAGAGGTGGGAGGTTGTTGATAATCACATGTACAAATGGGTTAATGATCGTTACGACGAGACTGACGAGGTTTGATTAAAACACACGTTACCTGAGTTTCACAGATTGAGGTTTCAAACTGCAGCTAAAGATGAAAAAGTAAAATCGAAACTTTTTCTGACGAGCAAAACTTGACTGAAGCAGGTCTTTGTCACTTTACCAGATGTGTTCCAAAAATGTTTTGTATTTATTTTCAGCACTTAATATGAATAAATATGACCTATGAAAGTAAAGGTTCCTCGTTTTGTGGTGTTTCGCAGTTTTATAACTGGGTGTACATTTTCTTACGATTACGCTAACACATGCTAATATTTAAAGGGATACTTCACTAACAAAACAACCATTTGTAAATCAGTCAGTCATGTTGCGTTACCTCCAACGTAAGAAGAATACTTTATTTTCCTTGCATGCTTCCTGCCATTCATATCGTGATATCGATATTTCGACTTGTTGACGTCACACTGTTACCCACAGCAACAACACGTGTTGATATGTTTTGTATTTGGGAGCTGTTTAAATGTGTAATTAGTGGTAGATTTATAGTTAATAGTGGATTTAATGATGCTCTGTGGGACGTTTTCATCCCTGATCTGTATTTCCGAACATCTTTGTCTCTTACCTGTTTGGAGAGCTCCTTGATCTTCATAGTGTTGCTTGCCTGGTGGTGTTGACTGAGGCCAATCACAACAGGTGTGTATACTGAGATCATGTGACACCTGGATCACCCACAGGTGGATCTTATTTAACTAATTATGTGGCTTCTGAAGGTGATGGATAAGGCTTCATAGCAGAGGGGGTGAATATATATGCATGCACCACTTTTTAGTTTTGTGCTCTTTCGAGTTATTTAAATCTTAAGAAAAAAAAAACAACTTAACTTAGTTAATTTGGAGTATTTTGTGCAGGTCCGTTACATAAAGTCAAATTTAAAATTCATGTAAATTCCTGGTTGTAAGGCAACAAAATAGAAAGCATACCAAGAGGGGTGAATACTTTGACAACTTGGCACCATGTATATACAACATATATATGACCTTTAACACATGGTTAGATCACCTCTGCCTCCTCAGTTAGGGTAGAAAACACACACACACACACATATCCCAAGTAAGAGATCAGTAACATTTCCCGTCTTTGTTTCTTGTTCAACGTATTTTATGTTTATTAATTAATGCTGACAGACAGGTACTGGTTCAGACAAACATGGTGGCGTCAACTGAAGAACAGAACCAGGCAGAGAAGGAAATCTGTTTCAGACCAGAGACGCACTCAAAGATCAGCGTACACACCGTCAGATTGTCCCGCCCACACTGTTTGGCACTGCTCCGTCCATGCTCGTTCATCTAGCACAACACATGACACCTCTCTCTAACGTTACCAGTAAAGAAGCTAAGGGTTAATATTATTAAAAAGGACTGAAACTGCTCCAAAATGCCGTGAAAGTTAAGCAAAAGCAGATGGAAAATGCAAACAAGTTTCCTGTGGAGCTTTTGTTTCCACTTTTGAACCTTTTGTTTTTTTTCCCCTCAGGTTTCTTAAACATTGCATCACAACACATTATGAGCCTGATTACACCTGGTTTTAACATACGTCTCAGGTGATCTGATCACAAGTGGACAGCACATGTCAAACGTCATGCTGATCCGATCACAAAATACGAAGGTGGTCTTGAACGCATTTGACCACATATCTTTTGTAGTGCAAACGCCAGTGTGTCCTGATCGTGGACATGTGTGGATTCAGTGTTGGAGGCGGGGCTCTGGTCATCCCTAGGAAACAAGCGGTCAGCTGGAGACGCATGATCGACACAGGTGCGAACGGCGATGTGTCTCGACTGTCCACTTGTGTTCGGGTCACTAAAACACACGTTAACACCAGGTGTAAACAGAGTCAACACAAGCTTACATTATCAGGTATCTGTTCCTCGACTTCTGTCTGCTCTGGCTGTGAAGTGTTTAAAGACTGGTTACCATGGTTACAGGACAGAATCTGCCAGTTGTCAAGGAGACTTACAAGAAAGTACAATGGTCTGTTCACAAACTCTGTTTACATTCAGCGTTACCACAATGCACTGTGAGGTCTGACAAACGTCCCCTCGCTCTCAGCTACGGTTATCCTGAACCTTTAAAGCAAGGCACTAAACCCTCTGATTTCCACCAGCCGCTCAGAGGCTGCCGGGGGCAAAATGTGAAGCAGGAGGAAGTAGTTTGGTCACTATTTACAGGTCCAGTGTGTAGATTTTAGCTGTATTTAACGGTGAGGTTGCAGAACTGAAGCTTCTCCTGCATGCTGCCCAGTTCATAGATGGATGGACCATCAGCCGGTTTGAGTTGAGCTCAGATGGCAGCTGATTATACACTACTGAAAACTTAAGAATATTGTTCTCCATATTTGCCGATACGTCCTCCTGAAACCGACACACTGGACCTTTAAAATATGAGCAGTAAAGACGAACCACTGGGAGAACGACAATCTGTCTACAATCTGTAACAGTTAAATGCTGCGGTGCTACAATCTGTCAGTCCTCCAACATGGCAGCCTCTCGTCACTGCACTCACAGGCAAACACTCTTTAAACACTTGTTCTGTTTCTTTAATGCAGGCATGGGCAGACATGATGGGTAACAACAGTGATAGTCAGCAAGCACACATCAGAAGGCTTCGTGAAGGCAAAAGCAGCATGTTAACCAAGAGAAAGTCATAACAAGGCAAAGTGATCACTTCCTGTGTCGAGACATGAAACAACCCAAAGTGACCAGGACTGGATTTGGTGATTAAACAGCAACTGTACAGCTCACACTGGTCCGACGCAGACATGAAACTGTAATAAAAATACTTACGAAATAAAAATACCCAAGTGAGTCGCTTATGGCTGATTTTCATTCCTCTAAAAAACAAAAAACACAAAAAGCTTTCAGAGAGTCTTGTTCCTGTCCGACAGGACGACAATGTAAATATACTGCATGTTCTCAACAAATACTTGGTGTCTTTAAAAATGAGTCAATCTTACATAAAAACCACCGTAAACAGTGAGTCTGTTGCCGAACTCAAACATACTTATGACGTCTAAACAATCCATTCAAACTGTTGTTATTATTGTGGGTGTTTGTGTTATTGTGACACTGTTCACTGTGCGTCCTGGGACCTGTTGTTCGAAAGTAGAATTAACCAATTGCGGACCGTCTGAATGCGTAAGTACATACAATTAAAGTTCCTTCCACAAATCAACAGTTGTACACAGAAACCGCCGTCTTCCAGTATACTGTACATGGAATCAATCATTTTATCATTCATTAATCAACCAGTGGTGTTATGTGGACTGTCTGACTTTGGATTGTCTTGCAGTGTCAGGTGACACACTGACCCTTCTGGGGGCCACGGCTAAGTGCACAGAATAAATCTCCATGGCAACATATGTGCCTCTGCTTTCGAATGACTGAATCAACACTAAATTAAGCCAGGATAACCAACATATCCCGGCTTAATCCCTTATCTAGGTTTCGAACAACAGGCCCCAGGGCAGCAGAGAGAAGAGCAGCACAATGTCAACAGAAAAATCCCCTTACATTTCTCGTGTTCGAGGCTGAATAATTCCCCAACAACTCTTGAGTTGAGCGATACACAAGCTTCGAAAATGTAACACTCATGACTTCCTGTCGGTCAGAGGTGAAGGTCGGGAGCTGGTACAGATTCAGACGCTCGCACACAGGGACAGACTGGTTGACAAAAGAGAAAATACCTTATTTTAAAGACATGTCTGGACGACACAAAACCAGAGGAGGCTGGTCTCTGTGGCTGTGGTCAAATTGTCTTTGCTGCCTTGGCCGGGCTCAGAGTACAGGATGCTATTACGGTTATCTTGCCAGAGGGAGCATGAATGCACCACCTCCTGTCATCTCGTGGGGAAGCTGATGTCAACAAGGCTGATGTCAGCCTTCGAGGCTGCATTGAAGACCGACTGCGTCACATCGGTGCGACCAAGGCCGTCCAATTTGGAAGGCTCCTTCAGATGCCGCCGAGAAATGAAGCCTTGTTTCCCCGAATTTGGAGGATGCAACGGATGAATCCTTCGTGGCACAGCCTATCCCAAGATGCACTGCGCGACGGTGACAATTATATATTAGGTTAGCTAACAGTTAACTGTTGTTAACATTACTATTAGCTGGTTTACCTGAAAACAGTCCATCAGCATGAAATATATCAAACAGCAGTGTCTCCAAAGGTGAATCACCTCCTCAAGTATTAAATAAAAATATATTTAAATATAATAACTCGACTCGGCTAACGAACTTCCTAGCTTACTCCTTACTCAAGCGCAGGTAGTTGGTCGTAAGAGTAACGCCAACGGGTCGGGGCGAGATCACCTTGTGATGTAACCAGGTAATCCTCCTCTTGGGTGCGTCTTTGGACGCACCCAAAGAAATGATTGGCCCCTGAGGGACATTACAGACTGGATTTGTACCTTTCAGATTGCCAAATAATCTGAACCGCACATTGGTACCGACCAAAATTCAAGCCCGGGTTCCTCCTTTGATTGTCGGGAGCTCCACACTACTGCAGTCTGAGCCCGGCTGTAGGAAGGTTCCTAACTGGGAGCAATGACCCAGAATCTAGGTATCTGTGGCGACGTGGATGTTGCCACAGGAAGCAGCCATGAGAAGAGCTGTTTGAAATCTCTAAGTGCAAAGGAAAGGTGCCTCGATGCTTCCTTTGTTATCTCCTTTAGCCTAGGGTACACTGGACCATCCTTTACCCAAAGGAAAGGAAGTAATGCCGTCCCATGATTCTTTGCTGCGGCAGCATTTAAAGTGTCCCTGTTGTAAGTGCAGTCAGATTCTCTTCACACTTTGGTCCTTTGCGTAAGTCCTTTGAATTCTCCTTCACCTCCTGACGTCTTCTGTGGAGGTCAAGGGAAAGTGTTTCGGGAAGGGACAAAGGACGTCGATGTGCCATGACAGCTTGGACGTGCAACATAAGATCGGAATTTTCACGAAGCAGAGCTGCTTTTGTGGAATTTTCTCTGTGTTTGCAAGATGACACACAAACAAAGTATCCTTTTAATATTTTATACTATTAATACGAGTCTACAGCAACACTAGTGGCTCCATCAAGGTGATGCTTTCAGTTCAATGCTAACGTTAGCATGCTAACAAGCTCACAGTGATGGTATTAACATGCTGATGTTTAGCAGGCACAATGTTCAACATCGTAGATTAGCGTGTTAGCATGCTAACATTTGCTGAAGAGCACTTAATACACTGTGCTCTGCCTCCTTGTCTCCTCTGTCCTTCTGCCTGTGACCTGGAAATCGATATCAGCCCCCATTGTGAAGGATAATTCCTGAAACGCATCCAAAGGAGAGAGGAGGCTTGCCGGAGGAGCTATGAGCAAGGATGCACAGGTGTATCCTTTGTGGAAGTCTTTTCGCCTCCCATGATGAATCAAGGAGGCGTGATACGCATCATATTAACTGACGTTGCTTTTAAATAACAGTCCGGGACCATGCATGTCACCTTTCGTTAAACCCCTGTTGCCTCGACTCATCTCTCCTCACATCTCCTCCTCGCCTCCTCTGCTCGCATCTCAGATGGGAGGAGAGGAGGCGAGGAAAGGTATCAAGGATGTACAAAATGAGAAGATATGAGCAAGGATGCACAGGTGTATCCTTTGTGGAAATCTTTTCGCCACCTGTGGTGAATAAAGGAGGTGTGAAAGGTAAATGGCAGTCTAGGATTAAGCTTGTCACATTCTGTTAAATCCCTTCTGTTAAATGCTTCGACTCTTCTCTCCTCATGTCTCTTCCTCGAGGTGAGGAAAGGAACTGAAGATGTACAAACTGAGAGATGAGAGGAGGGGCTGGTACAGCTGAGGCTGAGGAGATGATTTGCTTGTAAACAAAGTATCCGACAAACTAAAAGTTTCACCAGCAGATGGTGCTGGAGGGACACACACAGGATCACTGACGTGAAATCATAATTCATCCTCGGACTCTCTGGGAACCATCGATGTTTGTAAAAAGTTGCATTGATTACTGATACGTATCCTAATCACACTGTCGGCTGGTTCAGTGTTTGTAATAATCAGAGCTCGCCAGCAAGCTGGATTATCTTGATAAAAACATACACCAACTGATAATAATCACCACAGTGAATGTGACAGTGACATGAGAGCTGCAAAACACTATTTGCCCGTTTAAACTTTGTATAAGTTACTTGAGTGTGAACGCCGTCTCACTCAGCACCATTTTGCCGCCCACATGCAAATATGAACGTCAAACAGCCACTGCTGGATAATAAAATCAGAAATGTTAAATATATATTCATATCGTATAAACAGAGACTGTGCAGTATGGGCAGATGTCAAATAAAGAAGATTCCGCATGTGCCAATTTGAAAGTGACTCAAATTCCCGTCTCTGGTGGAGAATATTTTCAGCATCTGACCCAAGGAGCATTTTCTTGACAAGCATTACCATCTCTGTCGTCGCCTCGAGTGTTTGCAACTTCTCCGATTCATCTGACCAAAAACAAAAAAAGTATGCCGCTGAACCTGAACCTCCGTAGCTTCTTAGATTCCCGAAAAGAATATCTGACCTTTAACGTCAGCAACACCTACCCATATTCAGACTACATCAGGCATATATCACTTAAGTTCATTTCCTACAGTCATAATACTGACACTGGGACCTTCTACTCGTCTCCTAACACAAGAGATGTGGAGTGTGTTTACATGCACACAGTTTTCTGAATAACACTGTCGCTCATATCCACGTGAAGTTTAACAAACATTTCTTAGAGGAAAAACTAACCCGATGCGTTAGCATGTTAGCAAGGACTCATCAGCTGGTTGGAAAATATGAATACTGATTGGAATATCAATAAAAGTATGATTGGCAACAACGTCATGAATACTGTATTTTACGCTTTTACACAGTCAGTAGGATACGTTAGCATATGTGTGACAGGACTTAAAAAATTCAGAGACTAGCTAACTTAGACAAATAGCTATGACTGATATACTGACAGGCTGATATGGGAATCAATCAGATGTTATCAGGTTATAGATATGTTATTATTATTATCATCATTATTTTTATTTATTTATTTCTAATTGCCCCACTTGGGAAAAAAGGGGAATTAAAACCATATAAAGTCAGACAGATGGATTAAAAAAATAAAATAAAAAAACATCAGTGCTACACATTAAGTGTTATTTAAATTTTAAGTATTCAGCAGTTACATTTTACAATTAGGACATCAGTTACTTATAAAATAAATGTATTAATTTTGGCATTTCTTTACTTCCATAGGCGCCTACATTATTCTATTTTATTCTATTTTAACTCGTAAGAGGAAATGATTTATAAATTATAAAAAATTCCCAAGATATGTTTGAGGTAATTTGGATACAGTTGTACTGTAAAATGGTTTGTCCACCAGAGAACACTGACAGGTTTATTTTTCTACTGTAAAATGTTCAGTACATATTTGTGTCATTGTTCTTTAATAATCAATATTAAGCATCCTTAATAGAAATACTGATGTATATATGTTAAAAAAAGACAATTCTCCAACAGCTGCTTCAACTATCCAGTAACACTCAATAATTTTTGGCACTTTAATTACACTCACTTGTGTTTACTTTGACTAATGACATGAGCAGTTTTGCCTCCAGGAAATGTTTGAACAACTGACACTTTATGGTGCACCTCCAGTTTCCTCATGCAGCCTGGGCTCATGAAACTCTGCAGTAAGTGCAGGTGGACGTTGTGCACAAAAAGCCTCAGAATACCAGTGTATTCAAACTCACATAATTACGGGCAAATTCACAAAGAAGGAATTGCGGCTGTTGTTTGTACTATGAATTGCGCATCATTTGCAACCGCTATGTGGCCCTCAAGGTCCGATTCACAAAAGCTATTGTGATACACACATTACAGTGCAAACACGTCTGTAAAGTTTTGCAGCTGACTGCAATTTGATGTTTAAATCAAAAGTATAAATGTTGCCTTCGAGCCAGTTACAGCAGGGCGAGCGATGGCAGAGAGAAAAAGAACAGCGACATTGTCAGACGCTGAGTTATGGGTCCTGACTGATGAGGTGCAGAGGGGTTCCTCAAAAGTTCACAGAAATTTAAATGTGACAAAGAGAAACCATGTTTGGGATTTACCTCCAACTGTCTGAAGACTCTAATAATTCCACTGTATCGGCTGCACTGATCTTTGTGAATTAGACTGTTTTTGCGATTAGGCTCATCTGCAGAGGAAAGAGACAATTTTTCTCCAAATGTATGTATGATACCTAATTTCAATATGTAATAATAACACAGGAGCATCAAGACGCTATCTGCTTGGCAGCACAGTTAGGGGTGCATATCACCCTTTGCAGGTAGAGTTGACCCTTTGCGGGTGCATCTGGCCCTTTGCGGGTGCATATGACCCTTTCGGGTGCATATGACCCTTTCGGGTGCATCTGGCCCTTTCGGGTGCATATGGCCCTTTCGGGTGCATATGACCCTTTCGGGTGCATATGACCCTTTCGGGTGCATCTGGCCCTTTCGGGTGCATATGGCCCTTTCGGGTGCATCTGGCCCTTTGCGGGTGCATATGGCCCTTTCGGGTGCATATGACCCTTTCGGGTGCATCTGGCCCTTTCGGGTGCATATGGCCCTTTCGGGTGCATATGGCCCTTTGCGGGTGAATTTGGCACTTTGACAGTGCCTTCACAGGTGCATCTGGTTCTTTGCAGGTACCTTCGCAGGTGCATCCTGCCCTTTGCAGGTACCTTTGCGGGTACATCCGGCCCTTTGCGGGTGCCTTTGTGGGTGCATCTGGCCCTTGGTGGGTGCATTGACAACTACATTGAGTTTCTTTTTGTCTTATTTCTGCAGGTCAGTTGCTGCAAAAGCCACGCAATCCTTTTGTGAACTCGCCCATGAGTTTTGTTTAATGATAAGAGTAGATTTCTGCAAACCCTGCACCAACTAAAGAATTTAATACATGACTATCCTGAACACCAGGATGTTGGTGTGCATGTAAACCCACAGATACTGTAGTAAACACCAACAAATATACACCATTAGAAGCACACATTAGACTATTCACACCCTGTTTGCCATTGATGTTGATAGAAAAGAGATGAAACAGACTGATTCTGGACTACTAAACCATTTCGTAGTCATGCGCTCATTGCACTGCCTTACTCTCGGATATCAGACCCACTTAAATTGCTTAAGCCATTTAAACACTTTTAAATACATGTATTGAATATATACAAACAGTATGCCACCACAGTTCAGACCTGAAAGCACGCCTCTGCCTGATTCCTTCCATCGCTTGCAGAGAGTTAGGCTAGAAAAGAGAAACCAAAGGCTTGGGTGGGCGTTCTGCTATGTCAAAGTTTTTGTCCCTAATCAGAAATTTGTCGGCCATCTTGTTTTGTTGTTTTTTTTATTATGCAACTATCAGCAGGTTGTGGCTATTTCCTTTCAAAAGTTTTTGTTTTGTCTTTAAAAATGCGGTGGCCATTTATCCATGTAGTTTTTGATTCGAATGCCTTGCGACAGAAAACACGTTTGTCCTCTTCGTAAGAATCCAGTCCAGTCCCGAACAAAAAAAGGAAAGGTTCAGCAACCACCTGGTTCAGAAGTAGTATATCAGCAATCAAGCGATGTCCTTTCTTGTTCGGTTTTATTCTGCGTTGACGCCCTCTGTCGCTCTATAAAGCACTTTGTGACGAGCCTGTTCAATAAAAGCGCTTCTTTAAAATGAATTTGAATCCGGGTAGTATACTGTTACTGAAGAGAGGAGAAGCCAACACAGATCATCCATAAATAAAGCACAGGTTGTTGAATGTGGTTTCCGTGTTGATTGCCAAGCCGGTTGCCAGGAAGACACACAAGGAGGATTGTGGGTATTACAGAGGGAGCATTCTGGGATTGGTTATTGACTGACAGAGCTGTAAGCTGCTGGCAGATGTCAGATGAGAGGCTGTTTCTTTCCTCTTTGAATATCGCCCTCCTACTCCTCTCTTTTACAGTTGCCATCCCAGTTGGGTTTTTTTTTTTTTGTTTTTTTTTTACCCACTACCTGTCCGTGCAGTAAATGGTTGGTTGGAATAAAATACAGCCCAGGTCAGGATGAAGGCAGAGCTCCTCCTCTTCCAGTCACAGACAGGAGGGAGGAAGTAGCAGCGGTCTAGGAGGGTTTGGGGGTCTTCAGGGCGTCCACTTTGGTCTCCAAGTCTGTAATCTGATAAAACAACAACATCAGAGTAGGAGAGTGAGTTTTGTGTTTTGCATATTGACGTAATTTCTGAAATCATCTTTAAAGTTTATTAAAAACACAATCTCTCATTTTTTGGAGACATTGCTATAAATCATTTTGAACCTTCCCCATCACATGATGTTGCTCCTCACAGCCACACATCTACCTGTGTTGTGATTAAAATGCGAAGCTTCAGGCAACACTTTGTTGTTGACTTGTTGTTGCCCTGGTTACCCAGTGTTGGGGATGGAGACACTAGGAGAGGACTGGCAGGAACAGATGGTCCTGAGGGAGTTTATCTTTATCTACCATTCCTCATGGGACTGTATAAACTGTTTTCAATGTGCCAGCCCGCAACATTTTCTATATGTAAAAATAAGAGAACCAAATGAGGACCAAGGACGGAGCCTTGGGGAACACCACAGGTCAGTGGGGCCACTGAAGGGGAAATGTCTCAGGTGAAAAAAGTCTGTTGACATTTGTGATTTCAGCCAGTCTGTTACTTAAATAAAACAAAACATGTACTGCAACGGTCTTTTACAAAACCACACCAGATTAAATTAAAGGAGGACTGACGCCTTGTCACTTGGGACCTGTCCTGTTAAGGTGAGTAATTTACTGACCTTTTCCTGCAGGTTGTCCGCCTCCTCTTTATGTGTTGCCTCACTCTCTTCCTGTGCTCGACGCTGAGCCGTCTCTTTCTTCAGGTACTCAATCTCCCTACAACACACAGACACACACGTTTTAAGACCCCCTCCAATGAATATCAACCGCACCAAAGGAGGCACGCATCTACTCATGGATGAGAGGCTCGTGCTAACACGAGATGTAGAGATTAATGGCTGAGCTGTAACGTCAGCTAGCTCATTGGTGCTAGGTGAGCTAGCAATAGGTGCACTCTTCTTTCTGCGCGGTGATACGGATCAAGGGTGTAAACTGGTCATGATTTCTGGAAAGAGACATTGTTGTTGAGTTTTTTTGAATGATTATTTTGGCGCTCTGAGCACCACAAGCTGAGTGACATCTAGTTTCATTATACTGGAGAGAAGGCAGACATCTCTACGGACGATATCTCCAACACTCGGTGACTCACACCAGCACAATCTAGACTGATAAACAGCGCTACAGGTAAGGAAAAAATATGTGTGTTTGATTTTGAGGTGAACTGTCCCTTTAATGTATCTCTCCTTCCTTACTTCTGCTGGTACTCTTTAATCAGTCTCTTGGCTTTGCTGTATTTCCTCTCGAGGGTTTGGTACTGAGCCTGGGTTTCCTTCAGGTGTTCATCCACCGCCTGAAAACACACAAACACACACACTGTAAGGAAATCCATAAAATAGAGTTTCTGGGAGCTGTTTAATAATGAGAGAAAAATACTTCCTCTATTCATGACTGACAGTTTCCTCCCTGCCTCTGATGTTAATTTACCTTACACAGCGACTGCGCCTCCATCCAGTAGCCCTCCAGCTTCTCCATCCTCTCTTTACTGTCCCGGATGTTTTGCTCCAACTGAGCACGCTCCATCCGCCAACGCAACTTATCCTGCTCCGCATGAGCCAGCTGGAGGTAAGGGGTGGGAACGTGGGTGGAGGAGGAGGAGGAGGTGTGTGGGAAGCAGATTTAGCGTTAAGTCATCGTTCAACCAGCAAAGGAACTGATGTGGTGTTAGTGTACATTGTGCTCTGCAGTGTAACCTGGGTACTGCTGTGTGCTTTATTTCTGCATGTTAAGAAGAGAGTGAGCGTGTTCTCACCTTCCTCTTCAGCAGCTGGATCTCTGCCTGGGTTACTGCATGTTTAATCTGGAGCTACAGACCGAGACAGATTGACACAGTGTTGAAAACCAAACTGGACACAACCCACACACACAAAACACATACAAGCCTGATAAAACTGAAAACAGATAAACTGTGAGTGTCAAGAAACAACTGAATTCAGGATCCAGATGATGAAAATCACACATACCTCCTTGAATTTATGGGCCAGCTTCTCGGGGTCCAGCTCCACAGGAGACAGCATGTCCTGGTTCTCGGCCAGGTCGAACACCTCGATGGAGTTTGGAAACACGGGACTCATCTCCTCCTCCTCGTCTGTCGCATACTCACCTGTCTGCAGGTTGACAGAGAGACAGGAGAAGATGAAGAGTACAATTACAGGCTGCAAACAGAACCCACTGTCCTATAATCACCACAAAACAGTCCAGCTGTTCCCTTTGTGGAGACCGAGAGCACCACTGAGCAAAAGCATTTCAGTGTAATTTCTTACACATGAAAATAGACTTGAACTTTATCTATAATCACCACTTTAAGCTGCTGCTCTCAGGGCAACAACAGGGCGACAAGTCCTCTGTGCAAAGACAAACGTCTGCAGAAAATTGTTCATCCCTGTTGTTATTAAATATCTTGTCCCAATCCTGTTTCTTATTTCGACCCGTACCTGATGTTTTAGTTCCCCTTTGCTTCCCAGAACAGACTCACAAGGGGGGAACAACTCTTAAACACCCTGATGTGTCATCAGTGGTCGATGATGGCATTTACATAAAAAGACGCGGTTATGGCAATAATGGTATTAGCACCATGATACTGGCCGTTTATAGAGAGAGAAGCATCGATGCTCGTGATTCTTCCACAAGTTAAGTTCACGCTATTAATCGATTAAACAAGTCATCAAATAGGGCTGCAGTAAGATGCCGGTTTCAAAGTATACTGTGTCATACAAGTTGACAGTCATTGTACCGTGTACACGCTACGATATTAAAAAAAAGGAAGCTGACGGAAAATCTCCCCTTAATTTTAGTTATTTTCAGAGGGTCTCATTTATAGTAATAAAAAGTTTGTTCATCCAAAAATAACTCTTCCATTTTCGTTCCTTTAAGGGTCATTCTGACTGTTAATAATATGAACACCGTGATACCGTGAAACCGCAATATTTTTTAGTTATTGAAACATTGAAATTTCACTCGTTGCAACGCTATCATCAAACAAAAGGGACACTGCTTCATTCCCAGGCCACTAGCAGTGCTCTGTGAGCTAACATTAGCAACCCATGCTTGACCCCTGCCAGTCTGCTCCGAGGCCCCCAAAACAGCACCAGGCTTTGAAGCCAATTTTACACACTGACAAATTTCTGTTTCCATCACGTGACATCATCGGCCCAAAAAGACTTTTTCTCATAGACAGATTGAGAGAGACGTCTGTCTTCACAACCCTGACGAAATAATGTTTCACTATCATGATTTGATCCATTTGTTCTGATAACATGTCTAAAATCTAGAGGAGCCGCAACATGTAATCATTTTAATCCCCATTCAAGTTATTGGAGGGCTAGACCAGAAGTTAGCCGCTTGGCTGCTAAGTCTTGTGAGTTTGCTCTATGGGGTGAAAAAGATCCAGGTAATTTCATACCGTGGAAATCAAGCGTTTTTGACGTCATGCGTCACTGGGTGACTTTCATAGGAATGAACGGAGCCCCGCGGAGCTGTATCCAGTTGTCTATATGCACTTTGCTGCTGGACTTATGCTATTGAAGGGGGGAATGTGACATGATGAGATGTCCAAATGGGGGACTGTCAAAAAACAGCAATAACAACACCAAATTACTAGCATTTTTTGTTAGGCTTTCTTGTAAAGAAAAGGGCCGTAATATATTGAAGCAACATCAAATTAAGATGCAATTGTTACCTTAGTAAAAAAAACCTTATTTACCAAGAAAACACAGCAGCCATCTTGCAGAGGATTTCTCGTAACACTTGATTTGAAGTGTGCTTCTAAAAAAACCCACATTTGAAGGACCATGTAGCTTCAACACTTCACCCTACCCCTTTATTTCCGACCATAATCAGGACACCATACGTCTAGACGTTAACGGGCAAAACGGCAGGGTAGTGGCGAAGTGGTAGGGGCAAAGAGTGTGTTGAGACTGAACCTTTGATTCAGTCATCAACATCAAGTGTCTGGTGCTCCTTTTAACGTAGCTTCTATTGTGTTTTCATGTTTTCACGTAAGCTTTTTTGCTCGTGCAAACCAAAGACAAAGTCCTGCCTTTTTCATGCAACAAGTAGATTATAAGGTATTTCAATGAATGGAAGGTAATGCTGGTTAGCTTAGCTTAAAAAATGTAAACAGCAAGTTGTTGTTGACTTTGTGGTTACTAGGTGAGCTGTACAGGTGTTGATAGGTGGGTTTTGTTTTGCACAGACAAAGCTAAGCTAACTAGCTGCTAGCGATGGCTTCGGAGGAGCATTAAATGTGTAAGAGAAGAAGAAGGAGCCGGTAACAACATGGAGAAATCTACATCCAGAGCCGTGACTTTTTGGACGGACCAAATGTACAGAGCTGTAAAGTTGTCCACCATGGTACCAGTTAGCAGCTAGCTAACCGTAGCTAACTTGTTTGTCCATTGTTTGGTCTGTGACGTAATAGGTCAACAGGAAAAAGGTCCAATACTAACAAGCTGAAAGGGGGCATATCTCCACCTATCGTAGAGGAGTCGCACATACTTGGCTCAATAAATGGATTCCCCTCCCGTGCTTGTATGCTGGGACAAGGACAGTAGGCCAGTTAGATGTCCTCGTCCAGCTGGGACTGTAGAAACACTTCACTGTGCATGTTACTGAGTGGCATTCCCACTTCCTCTCCTTTCTCTCTTCATGAGCTGCTGTGTAATTTCATTTGTAGGAGTGTGTGTCAGATAAAATGGTGCAAGTGGTAACTGAGGCCTGGAGCACACCACATACTGTAAGTATGAAATTACAAATTAAGTGAAACAAGCGAGCGCCTTCAATCGAACGCAGCCACTGCCTGTAAATATCCTCCAGTGAGAAGGTTCGCACAATCACCACCTGTCTGCTCCTCCTCCTCCTCTGCTTTACAAAGTAAAGTAGCTTCACATTAATTCATGACCGTCATGTCAGACAAAAATACATTGACTAAAATGTGGCGTTGCACTTAATACATCTCTCTTAGATGTAATGACCGTCCTGCATCTTCAGCTCTGGTTACACTTCTCTGCTCTGAGTCAAAGCCAAGCCGACTCTCTGACTGCTTTTATTATGAGGCATCAAACCTGAGCGCACGCTGCTGTCTGTTTACATTAATATCCTTTGCTTAACGCTGTCTCTGCGGCTCTCACTGCCGTCAGTGCTGATTCACGGAGTAGATTTATTCTCGAGAAGTTCTGGAGCTTCGATCATGAATTCTTATGAATGATTTTCTGTCTCTTTGGGTTGGAAAAGAAAGTGTGTGATGTGGTGAGTTAGATGGGTGACGAGCAGGGCCGTAGACTTTCAGAAATACTTGGGTTACAAGCACAGATTTCTCCAGGAGAATCCTACAATCATAACAACCTATTGTCAAGCCACCAACCAAACCCCGTAGCATTTTTTGAGTATTTAAAATAAATATATGTATTTATTTATTCAGTCATATTTACTGTTCTTTCTGCCTCACCACATTAACGTGTGGTGTTAAGCTGCAATTCTGGTGAGTCATTACTTTCATTTTATTTTGATATTTGTAGTTTTTTGCCTAAAAAACAGTCAAAATTTGTCGAAAAGATAAATCAGTCTTGAAAAAGTCAACACGTGCAGTATGTGTGTAATGTGTGTATGTGTGTAATCATACAATATAAAGTCCTCTACATGTCATCACAAACCCCCCAAATTTCCAGATATATTAAAGAGATCTTGATCGTGACATCCTCAGTGGCTGCGTCTCCGCTGACTGTCAGTCGAAAGTTTAATCACACCACACGACCTGATTTACTTTCTATTATGCTGTAATTGTGTGGATACATTTTGGTCAAAATAAAAGCCCCGAGGTGGTGACAGGGGATTACAGGGGGCTCTGGACAAGGCTAGATTTTCAAAATAAAAGACCCCAAATGGAACCATTAGCTTAGCGGGGGGAGGGGCCCAAGCAAAGCTGAATTTTCAAAATGAAAGCAACTAAATGGTAATATGATCAAATTGAACGCTTTTCCATAATTTCAGAAGTTGCAGTGAATTTTAAAAAGATCATCAAATTTTCAAACTGCTTCACTTTGACCTTCTACTACTTCTGCACACTGTCAGCTATACAAATTGTTGCACTCTTTGAAGAATCGATTCAACTTCTTTTTCTACTTGATTTGCTTTTTAAAAGTACGAAGAATTCCTTCTTTCTGCCTTTTCAGTTAATTATTTTCAACTTTCAACTTTTACAGTATTTTAAATTTAGGCTGCAGCTTTTCTAGCAATAAATTTCAGCTCTTAGCTTCTGTAGATAATGCACTTAAACACTGTGATCTGTAGCCTATAGTTCTGGATATATCCTTCAAACACACACTGTAGACCCCTCTGTCTGCTTTTCTCTGACATCACTCTTTCATTTGTCCAAACATATTAAAATATTTCTTCAGGGAGTGCAGTTAGTTACAGTGTGGGCTCCATGTTTACTGCAATGGACTATCACAAGGGGCGGGGCTTAACGAGGGGTCAGTTTGTTTCATACTTTTTGCATTTTCAGCAGTGCTTTGTGATTCATTTCAGCTGTCAGCATTCACACACATTTCCTGCAGGAAATGCATTTTCTAGTCACAGTCAGCCCATTGACCCCGGTGTTATGAGACATAGAATGTGCAGCTTGAATAATCAAATACATTTGGTCGCCTGTAATTTGTGTTTTATTGACACAATTGAAATGGTTACTGTTGTGGAGCCGAACCGTCTGTTACCCTGTCTGACCACAAGGTGGAGAAGCTGGACTGAGTTTGAAAGTACAGGCCACGTGGTGGCACACAGACCGACATTTTGTCACACACACACACACACACACACACACACACACACACACACACACACACACACACACACACACACACACACTAGTCTCCCTCTTTTGATTTCCTGCAGCTGACGAAGCAACATTAGCTGAAGATGTTCTGAGTTAATAACAGAGAAGCAGCGTCAGGTCAGAGCTGCTCACTGCAGCACCTGCCGACATCGACTTAATGATCAGATCGCTGTGCTTCCGAAATTCTGATCTTGTTATGGTCACACAAATTTGAGTCTGTGTTTAACTTTAATATATTTCGTCACATTCAAAATAGACAAAGCTGCAGCCGTGTGTGAAAGCTGCATAAAGGCAAGGATGAAGGTTTTGTTTTGACATTAGGACACACACACACATGAAAGGGGTGATTTGGAAAGCCCCAGGAAAATGTCAAACACATTTCCTGCATCAATTTAAGGTGGAATTGTCTTTAATTTGCTCAAAATAAAAGTCCTCAAATGCACATTTTCTCAATATTGACGAGTAGGTGTCCCCTGCGTCCCCCTATAATCTACACCTACGCATGAACACGTATTCTTGCTGTATGTGTTTGTCAGTCGGAGCCTGTACCTCTTCATCATCGTCCATGTACTGCTTGTATCTCTGCTCCATCATCTCTCTCTGCCATCTCTCCTGCTCCAGAGTCTGCTGGATCAGCTGAGCCACTTCGCTCTGCTCCCCCGGCTTCTCCCGACCAATCACAAACCTGGAAAACATTCAAAACCCACTGGTTAAAAGTTAACAATCTCAAGACGCACTTGCATAAAATCGGACTAATGCAGACACACAGCAAACGTGTCACATTTCACACACACAGATCACAAACAAAATTCACACCAAAGCAACTCAAAAAACATCAAATGCATCCGTCACAAACCTGAGAACTTTAGCATTTACAAACCAAAACCCTGAAAAATATGCAACTTATATTACAAGTCTGAAAAAACACACAACTTGAAAAACCCCCAGATTAATTATTGTGTATGCAGGAAAGACTGTGTGCGAGTGTGTCAGACCTGACGGTGCCGCTGGTGTTGCGGAGGACGGAGGCAGCGAGGCTCTGAGTGACGCCGACCAGGCTGGTCCCATCAACCTCCACGATCAGATCATTTACCTGGATCCTACGCAGAGAGAGAAAAAACTGTGCGTGTGAAAATGAACAGAGACGAAGGAAAACATCCACTGAACAAGACACAGCTTTGTGTCTCCCTTCAGTGTTACTGCATCATTTTAGTGCAGGGTGCACCTCACAGCTGTTGGCCTCTGTGAACCAGCCAAGCTGCAGTTACAGTTTATAACCATGTCTGTCAAATGTTGCTGCAAAGAATCTACATACTCTAAAACATGGACACCTCACACACATGTCTTCCCTCCAGCAGCACAGAGACCTGTAAAATCAGCTCAGTGTCAAAGTGGACACCGAAGATTAGTGTCACCAACTCTGACCAAATGTCTCTCTTTTGTTCCTGAGATATGACTCTGATACTCTGATATGAGCTCTTGTGAACACAGATGAGGCACTTCGTCGACGCATGCGCCGAGCACTATATGCCGGGACACTGAACATAAAGTCAGCACACACACTGACCTCTGATAGTGAACGCAACATGACTGCAGCAGGCAGCTCAGGCAGCTCCCGTTCGAGTGCACGAGCCCTCAGTTTCTCTACAGAACAGTTGGTTTGACAGCGCAGTGACACAGTGTGCTTGTTGGGCTTGTGTTTGCCGTGCTCTGCTCTCAGCAAATGTTTTGAGCAGTCACTACCTTTGAGGCTATTCTGGAGAATATTCTGGATGGTATTTGTCATTGTTTCAGATTGTTGCAATGATAATATAAACATACATTTTGGGGATGTACGACATACATCCAGCCAATAAATTATCCGCCAATATTTTTATACTTTTATGCATTAATGCGATAACATGCATTATTCTGATCATTACAATTACTAGTGCATACCCATCAGAGTGCACAAGTGCCCACGTACAGTTTCTCATGGTGTGTGTTTGGGATACAGGTCATAGGAAATTGCAGATTAAATAGTCAACTGAACCCATTAAGAAGAGCAATGTATTCAGACAGAGTTTTGAAAAACGTGGGACTGACAGAATGACACACGCATACCATACCATGACTTAGTCATACCAAAAATTAGAAAAACAACACCAACATTGGTCCACAGGGGGAGCCACAGCGATCGGTTGCATTTTAGCCATTTTTAAGCATTTTTCTGTTGTTATAGCGCCACCCAGTTGCCAATTAGGGTTAAATTTCTCCAGTCACCTTGAGGCGTCCTGTTCTACATATCTACCCAGTTTCATGCAGATCGCTCAACTTCCAAGGAAGAGATCCATTTGAAGTGTTTTTCAAAAAATTCAAAATGGCGGAAAATCTATATAAGCGGAAGTTATAGGTTCTTGAGGCAAATGTGTTCCTCATGAGGAGAGGCATCTCTGTGCAAAGTTTCATGTCTCTACCACATACGGGGCATGAGATATGCACATTCAAAGTTTGACATTTCAATGGGTTGCTATAGCGCCCCCCTTTGGCCAATTGATGTAATATTGCTTCATTGGCATCCTCCCATGACCCTCTACCACTGTGCCACATTTCACATGGATTGACCAAGTCAGTGAGGAGAAAAACGTGGAACACACACACACACACACACACACACACACACACACACACACACACACACACACACAGAGTTTTCGTCATTATATATTAAGATAGCTGATAATACGAAGTCAGAATGCTTTCAATGACTGAACAAGAACAGGGTCTACACACCTGACACAGTGGGTGTTGGTACATGTACATTTAAACCTGATTTGCGAGCTGCAAATAAATACAGAGAAGAAGAACAACTGCAGCACGCTGTCTAGAGGGCGAAACATACCAAGGTGTGGACGTCTTTCACAGTTCCACAGGAAGACAACAGGATTGTGCCGAGGGTCTGACCTCCGACAGCTCGACATCCCACCAGATCAACAAACTTCCCGCAACCAGTAAACAGGTTATAAATCCTGCTTTATAGGCAAAACACTGAAGGAACGTCTCCAGAGTGTTAGCAGGAGCTAATCAGCAGCAGTGGCTAACATCCAACACCGAGCTTTTAACAGACTTAACACAGCTGTTGAACTTATTAATCACTAGTCATTCCATGTGTGTGTGTGTGTGTGTGTGTGTGTGTGTGTAGTTAGCAAAAATTATGTCAGTGTGATTTGGTTCAGTCAGAGCTGTGGAATATACAGTCAGACATATCCTCTCAGTACATCTTCGCCTCTCTTACCCTCAGGAGCACTTAACTACAGGTTATACGCCTCTTTGTAAAATACAAAAATGCAAAATTATTGGCTATCGTATCAGTTGAAAAAAATCGACATCGGTGCATCCTTGATCCATTTGCATAAAGCGAGGATATTTGTCCACGCTCATGTTGGTAAGAGGATTCAAAACATCCCTTAAAGGTGCACTGAGAACAGATAAAAAATGCCAAAACCCTGCCGTCCTCACTGTGGTTGCACAGTGGAACAAACTGCTCGCTACACTGACAGTGGAAGGAGAGATGTTTGGGTGGTTCGTCCCGTCTGTCTGGGTGTTATTCAGTCACACTAATAACTTCCACACTAATCTGAAATTGGTTATGACACACACACAAAAAATAACAATAACATGTCTCTTCTGTCCGACCTTCACAGTCTGAATGTGAAAGTCTAGATGTGGAGTTAGCTGATAAAACTGAGCAGGAACAACTTGCTGGCTTACGATTTGAATCATCTAAATCCAAGATTCCTCGGTTTTGTCCGTCCTTTGTCGGAAAGCAGCTCATAAAGCCACGGACACATGAGGATTTATTAACAATGGAGATTTGTGAGAGTTAAATTGATGTTATGGAGCTTGGAGCAGCTGAAGACGGCTCAGAATATAAAGATGTTATTATTGTTTACTGAGCTCAACCACAAACTCTCCCTGTGGGGACATTTAAGTCTTCTAAGGTCTAAAGTCAAATCTCCAGGTGTGCTCACATGACATCAGAAGACAACCAAAAGATGGCCAAAGAAAAGGAGTGTCGGGGAAAAGCCCTGGAAATATTCTCAATATAGTGTCCACTTAGACTGATTTAGATATTTCTAAGTGGCTAAAATATGTTTTGGTGTCAACCCACATTCCCAGCAATGTGTTGCTGAGCGTCTGGGGTGCTAGTCCCGTGTGTTTCATGCTAACAGAGAGCCCACCGACCTCCATCTTCTGAAAGTAGTACACTGACTATAGAAAAAACACACGCACAGACGTACCTGCCGTCTCTCTGTGCAGCTCCTCCCTCGGTGACCGTCTTCACAAAGATCCCCAGTTTCTCCAGACCCATATCAGCTCCTGCACCCATTCCTATGATACTGATACCCAGGCCGTCACTGTCTGCAGACACACACACACACACACACACACACAGTATCAGTATCTTTCTGACTTGTATCTTTATAGATATGATTGCAGGCATTTATGACACACACGTCCATAGTTTTATTTTTGTTGTAATCATCGTCAGATTTTATATAAATTCTTTAAAACAGCCGTTATGCTACATTAACTGGTGTGACGCATGAGGTGACAGTCAAACCGTTTAACATATTAATCCTTATTCAGTGCTGTAAAAATGAAACATATGTCAGTATTATAGCTGTTATACTGTTCTGAGAGCAGCCGTCACGGATGGTCGCTGGTTCCAATCCATTACCTTCAGAATTACTAGCTGCTAATTAGGCTAATCCGCGCTAAGTGTAATCCCATAAGGGGATCATGGAGATGTTAGCAGACAGTGAACGTCCACCAGCAGCACCCTTTCAGTTGCGTGCGTGTGTGTCTGTTTGTGTGTGTAGTTACATAAGAGGCTTGACTGAGTGACTCTCAGTGATTGTAAAGGTGTGTGTGTACCTTTCTCCAGCTCCACAGGAAACAGGTCCAGCTTCTCCACTCGTTTCTCCAGCTCGTACTCGGCTGAGGCCGCCATGGGGTCGACATCGTCGTTACGTCGGTCGTAGTCTTCGTTAGAGTAGGTGGTGAAGACCTGCAAACAGGGCAAAGGTCAAAGGTCAGAAGGCCTGATAGTGGGCTCTTGTCAGTTCTTTATGCTGTGACACCTCGTCTCCTTGTTCCCGCTTTCCTTCGTCCTCCTGCCTCTGACCTAGAAATCAATTTCAGCCGTCATGTTAACAGTCAGGCTGGGCAATATGGAGAAAATTGAATATCATTGCAAATTAAAGAACAGCTTACTTGACTGTAATGCACCTTTAAAACCCAGATAAGAACACAAGACATTTGATTTTCCGATATCCAAATCAAAGACAATACCTCGCCTCATATTACAATGTTGATATAATATCGATCGCCGTTTTCGATGGACGTCTCACTTCCTAAAATGCACCTTGAGGACAGAGAGGAGGCTTGCTGGAGGAGCGAGGACACACAGGTGAATCCTTTGCAGGAGTTTTTTCCGTCTCCTGTGACACATATAAAAGAGGCGTGACAAACAGCTGCCATGTTGTCGTGAATTAAGTGAATTAAAACTTAACGTATAAGTTGTTATGAACACTGTCACGCTGAATGCTGACAGCGTTAGGCTCTAACAAGGAGAGATAACGCAGCTGTGCCACACGTCACGTTTAATTGCTGTTGCTTTAAAATGACAGCTCCACAGCACAGATGTGTCATTGTGTTAAATGGCTGTTGCCTCAACTCCTCTGTCCTTGTGTCTCCTCCTTGCCTCCTCCGCTCACATCCAAGTCAAGGTGGAGGTGCCAGCTGTACAGCAGAAACAAACATGTTCACAGCCTGGTACAAAAACTGTTTTGGTCTCTATGGCTAATTTCAACACTCATGACTCCTCCGTTTAAATTATATTAAGGCTTAAAGTTACACATAATTAAGAGCAGGGCCTCTTTGAGTGACAGGCTGTCTGCTGAAGGTGTCCTCAACTTGTCCGTGCTCGTCTCCACAGCCAGCCTGTCACCCAAATATGGTTACTTCTGGCTCCAAGAGACCAAGATGGTGACAGCCAAACTGCCAGACTCGAGGCTCTGAAACAGTTTTGGGTTTTAAAACTGATTTCAACATTCATGACAACTATACAGGGGTTAGTTTTTGTATAACTCACCTGTTTAAATGTTATCAAGGCTTAAAGTTAGGCATGATTAAAGGTATGGTCTCTCTGATTGACAGATGGTTATCAAATTCACAGAGTGTACTCGTAGCTGTTTTCAGTACATTAAAGTTAAGTGTAACATTTTGGTCGCCTAAAAGAGTTTTCATCCCCTTATCCGGGGCTGGGTCGTGGGGGCAGCAGGCCAAGCAAAGCACCCCAGAAGTCCCTCTCCCTCCCTTCCCAGCTCCTCCTGGAGGACCCCGAGGTGTTCCCAGGCCAGATATGTAATCCCTCCAGTGTGTTCTGGTCTGTACCAGAGCAGACCAGAACACACTTTCGGTCACTATGCAAGGCTCATGACCATAGGTGAGGGTTGGGACGTACACGGAACAGTAATTCGAAAGCGTTGCCTTCTGGCTCATCTCTCCCTTCACTAACTAACTCCCCTCCAAGAATCGCCACCTTAACATGGTAGAAGGGTTTGCGTGTCCCCGTGATGCTAGGAGCTGTGTTGTCCAGGCTAATAGCAAAAGGGTCCCAGGGAAGAGGCCAGACTAAGAGCGGTTCAAGAAGACTATGATGAAACGGCACGTTCGGACAGAGAGTACCTCAGCCAGTATGGGGACACCAGGGCACCCCTCTGGAGCCAGACCTGGTGGGGGAGCTCGAAAGTGAGCGCCTGGACCATGGGGCCTGGTCGAGCTCAATAACACGGAGCCGCCACCCTGTGGGCCCACCACCTGCAGGGACTGGCATCAGGGCCGGATGCATTGTGTGCCAGGTGGCAGGCAGGGCGGGAACCTGGGTGTGCTGAATGTTTTACTTTTTCTACTCTAAGTACATTTAGATGAAAAACCTTTGTACTTTTATACCTGAGTATGATTTTAAATGCAGGACTGTAACTGTAACAGAGTACTTTTACACTGCCTACTTCTCAAACCACCGATGGTACTGACTGTCTTGTTGACATCTAATCGCACCTGTACACTTTTTTACTTTGCAAACAAATATGTAGGTGCCTGATGATGCAGTGTGAATTCTCAGCATGTCCTTCCTTTATCCTCATGACGATGTCACAGTTGTACATTGCATGATATTAGTACAGAAGAGAAAGAGCGAGCTGCAGCTCTGTGAGTGCTTCAGCACCAACACTGTGAATGTAGACCACAGGAACACTCAGAGGCTACAAGCCTCAATCTGATTGGAGCCGCTGCAGCTGTGAGAGAGCACTATCGGACAATTAGATCTTAAGCAGCCGGTCTGCACCAGTGCTGACTCACATCCACGCTCAGAGAGACACCAGGAAACACAGATATCGTTTTATATAAATCTGAAACACTTCCCTCTCTCACAGAACGTGTGAATAATAAGCTCCCGCTCTTCCCATCTCCATCCCATTATTCCCATCTTCCCTCACGCCCCTCCCCCCCTCGCTTAAAGGTCAGCAGCATCTGTCTCCCCGGTGACCATCTCCACAATCACGTGCCCCGTTTCCGTGGCAACCACAGGCTTGCCCAGCTTGAGTTTGGCACTGGCACTGACCTGCTCTCTCTCTCTGTCCCCGTCTGGCAGATATGCTAATGTGTGTGTGTGTGTCAGTGTGTGTGTGTGTATGTGAGACATACATACAGAGAGACAGTGCCAAAGGCCTTTATGTGTAGGAGGTGCTGGTTACAGTTTTATTTACATTCCCCTGAATGTAGATGACTGCAGTACACACACACACACACACACACACACACACACACACACACACACACTGACACAAAGAGGGTCAGAGGGCGTGATTGTTAAAGTGCTTCCTGTAGTTACGTTTCCTTCCTGTTGAGTAACTTTAAAGTCATGTTAATGTGTGTGTGTGTGTGTGTGTGTGTGTGTGTGTGTGTGTGTGTGTGTGTGTGTGTGTGTGTGCGTGTGTGTGTGTGTGCATGGAGCTTCAGAGCATTCCCTGTACACACACATTCTCCACTTTGCCGCAGAAATACCAACACAAGAACACACTAAGACATAACAGCCAACAGGTGGACCAACATAATATAATATTCACCATTAATACTGATATTACGCTTGTGTTACGCTTTAAATGTTCCTGAAATTTCAACGTAACGTGGTTTTAAGAGACATTTTAAAACATTTGATTGATTTTTATCAATACTACTACCTAACTAATCAAAAAGAGAGTCTGACAATAAACCAAATAAAACACTTGTCAATATCAGCAAAGTGTTAAAGAGATGGAGAGAAAATATTGTTAATAGTTTCACCAATAGTTCCCGGATGAAGTTTCAAATTCAGGTTTATATGGCTAACGTTAGCAGAGCCGTGAATCATAGTGTGTCCTCTGCCTCACTCCCCGCCCCTACACACTACCTCAGCGGGAGGAGAACAGGCACCAGCTCCGGAGACATCCCCTACTCAGCAGCAGCAGCAGTTTGGTATCCAGCCAGCACAAACTCAAGCTCCAGGGGACCGGACAGCCCCCACCTGATCAGCAAACTTTCTGTTGCTGCTGTTACACAGGTTAGACCAGGCGCTGCTGCTGCCACCAACCCACTGTCACACCTGGCACTGGGGGGTTTGTGCTGGCTGAATTAAAGCCGCTACTGCCACCAGTCAAAGGTCTGTCTCCAGATCTGCTGCCCACTCTCCTCCAAGAAACCCAGTCCACAGCGGTGGGGAGCAAGACGGAGGGACCATGGGGTCGCTAACAGCTAATTCTTATCCTATTTGTGGTCTGATAAACAGAAACAGACACAGAAGGGAATCCAAAAGAACTTCATATTTTTAGTTTAACTGTTTACTGTTAAATGCTGAAGCAACTCATCAGCACCAAAGGTCACATCTTTTAATCAACTGAACCTTAAGGTATTAAATTTACACTCACATAAAGATTTTAATCTTCCCCTACAACAATAATTTGCTTTTAGTCTGGCTGTGTGGCTCTGCTCATGTGATGATCTGGAACAAATCAGAACAAGCTGACACAAACAGTCCCTGAACTCACAACCGCTGTGACAGAGCCGGAGATACTCAGCTCTTAACAAACAAGAATACAGATTAAAATAAACACATAAAACTAAGACATTTAAAAAGCTTGAAGCAGCAAATGTTGGACATTTTTGCTTCCGTCATGAGCAGTTTTATATCAGCACAGGTAGCTCAGTGTCGGAGCTCTGTATCCTGACTTTACCTAAGATGCCTGGGTGGACTGGATACAAATACAGGGCACAATAAACTCGACAACCTCCGCATAATCTGATCCATCACAAGCCACCTCCTACTACACTGGATAAAAGCAGAGCCACAGAGGCAGGATGAGCCTTCAACACAGGGCTGTGCCATCTCTCTGCTCTCATGATTGAGGGCTATGTTAAATGACAACCAATCACATCACACGTTATGAGGACACCTGGGCACTGCAACTTTTCTATTGACTGAGAAGATGTTAGCATCTACTACCACACAAGGTCCAATAATTTAACTCCGATTTGACAGAATAATCCATGCAGCAACTAACTGCCACTGTATCACAATTAACAATTACTTAAAAACTTATAAGAACATAAAACTATAGGAAGTAAAGTCTCTGAAGCTAAAAACAGAAGCAGACTCACTGTTAATCCCATAGTGATTAGTGAGAGTAGTGAATTAGCTTGAGTCACTGCAGTCAGCTGGATGTAAGGCAGGTAACTGGATCAAGATTGGGCAAGGACGCTACGAAAGACTCTCGTAGTCTCTCAGGCTCTACTGGCATGAAACAGCCACTATTACAACCCATGAAAATACCTCTGTTGCACTGCTGTAGTTCTGAAATACATAAGTAATGAATAGTGAGGAGGCAGGACAGCCAGTGCTCAAATTGTATAAGCAACAAATGTACTTGCGAAGTGACTCTGCCATTGACCAACAAAAACTTGCAAAAAAGTCAGAATGGTGCAGTATTTTCACGCTATTTAAAGAACGCACTATTAAGATAAAAGGATATGTCCACGGTCGAGGGGGAGGTCATTCTCCTCGGAAGAGCTGACAGAAGTGGCTGGGGAGAGGACTGTCTGGGCTTCTTTGCTGAGGCTGCTGCCCCTGCGATCCGGACCTGGATAAACGGAGAACGACGAGTACGAGTACGAGGATATGTCCACATGGGTGGGTTCACCACATGCGTACACTCTGCTTGTTACACACAGAGAGACGTGTAAATAGGTTGCAGATGGGTGAAATAATTCATCATTATGAAGGAAAATATCAATGACATTCTGTAAAATGTGAACGTAGCAGAGAGCAGAGCAGAGCTGATGACTGACTCCACATTAAGAAAGACGCTGTGAACATTTGCACACGAGAAGCAGTGTAACTTCATTGATTTTGTCAGAACCAAAAACTTGGCTCTGTTAGCTCTCTCAAGCGTAAGGTCAATGCATTAATGAGGAAAATATAAATGATATTCTGTAAAATGTGAACGTAGCAGAGAGCAGAGCAGAGCTGATGTCTGACTTCACATTAAAAAAGACGCTGTACACGTTTGTGCACGAGAAGCAGCAGTTAACTGTAGTTCTTGGTTGTGCTGCTTACATGTCCTACCATATCTGCTGCAGACACATTACTGCTCTTATGTCATCACTCTCAGCAAAAAATTGCACAGGTCTGCCATGTAAATAGGATCTCTCCAGGTACAGTCACACCTGGCTTTTGAAGGGAATGGGAGATGATACTCTGATTGAATTCATGTCATGCCCAGAATGCACCTATGATTGATTAATAATACATTTTATTTATAAGGTGCCTTTCATGGCATTCAAGGTCGCCGTACAACAATCAAAAAATAAATAAATAAAATACAGGTAATTAAGACTAAGAGCCTAAATACAATCCATTTGCCCCCTGGGCCTCATTTTGCGCCCCGGATTATGCGCCGTTTAACCGGCAGAGGTGGAGTTAGACACGCCCTAAATGCACTTGTTCCATGTACTTAAGACCAGTGGGTCTTAAACGGTGTGCTGTGGGATTTTATGATAACCACGCATTATTGTTGCAATATTCAACTGGTCCTATACAAGAAGTTATGAATGACTGTATTAGTACATTGTGCACAGCCATTTTCTTATCAAGAGGCAAACTCCAGCCAGAAAATGTACTTTAATTAAATTTTAAAAAACTGCACAGGGGACCTATTTGTCACTGTTGACGCGTGGGCATTTTAAGTGTGTGACACATTAAAGCCCTGATTGGCAGCCAGTGTGAGAGACGATAACATTTAAAGGGAGAAAGCCGTGAGTGGGACGATGGATCACTTTATTGTACGGAGCAAATTACAACAAATCACCAGTGACAATGGCCTACCACTGACAGAGAAGAGGAAAAGAACTGTCAGTGGACAGCATAATGAAAGCTACCTGTTTTATCTTATTTTTATTGTCTCACGTCGTGATTAGAGTGATAACACCTGCTATAGAAGCTGTTGTGTACAGATATAAATACAGGAGTGCCTTGAGATTTCAGATTGCCCTTTGCTGTGCCTTGGGCACAAAAAGTTTGAAAACCAGAGCTTTAGACAACGAGCCATAGATCGTTTAAATACGGCCTGAAATGTGTTAATTGTGGTTCTTTGCTCCAGAGCTGCTGATAGGTGGACATCGTTAACCTTTGGACAGAGCCAAGTTTGCTGTTTCCAGTCATCAGACTAACCATTCACACATTCACACCTATGGACAATTTAGAGTCACCAATTAATCTGCATGTCTTTGGACTGTGGGAGGAAGCTGGAGCACCTGGAGGAAACCCACGCTGACACAGGGAGAACATGCAAACCCTCTTGCTGTGAGGCGACAATATTAACCACTGCATCACAACTTACATCTGCCCAGGAGGTGTAGAACTCAAGCATTTGCTTCAATAATCACAAGGTCAATTTGAGGGTGCTGCTTTTGTCTGTCATACCATGATAATAAACTTTGGGGCTGTGAACTTTTGTTCAGACATAAGTTATTCAACGACATCGCCTCGGGCTCTGGGAAACTGTTCTGGGCATCTGTCACTATTTTCTGACACTTCATGGAGCTGCTCATGCCGGAGGTGAAGAGAAGCCAACACCCCTCCAAACTTTCCTGCCCCGACACATCCACAATAATCACACCCCTCCTCCTCTTCTCCACGTTACATTTATTATTTCAATCAGCATCAGGTGGATCCCTAAACTCTGCAAAAAGGACGACTTCCTTATCTGTTCAGGTCACATCAACACACACACACACCTGGTGTCAATTCTTCGGAACAAAGCTTCACTCTGTGATTCTTATCAATCGGCTTCCTCTAGCTTTGCATGTGTGTGTGCATGCGTGTGTGTGTGTGTGTGTACATGTGTTTTCAAGGGAAAACAAACACACCCAGCTACATTCCAACTGCTTTTTGCAGACGTACAGAGGCAGCGTTGTGCACAACTGAGCGCGTAAAAATCCAGTAAAAGTGTGAAGCAGGACAGCCGAGCTACTTCAGCAGGTTTTCTACAGACAATGATTGATCGCCTGCTGCCCTTTATCATTGTGTTGTGGTCATGTGCCGGTGTGAAGCTTTGAAATAAGCTCCTGAACAGAGTTGGTCACACGGTATTCCTGTTAGAACATCAAAGGTGGAGGAGTGACGTGCTGCAGAAGCAGGAGGTTGGACACTAATGTGGAACCAGAGGAGGTTGGAGCTCTCCTGCCTGACTTTTACTGCAGTGCCTCATGATGTCAGAACAGCAATTACCAACCAGTTTTGAAACTGAGTAGCAACAGCCAACATGCCCGGGCCGTGACTCTCAGTTCACTGGCTCTGTTCCCTGCAGCAGAACACCTCTGTGAACATGCAAGACCAGTTAAAGTCATGTCGCTGTCTCTCACAGGGCTTCATGCACATCACATGTTGGCTCCTGTATGGACGCTGACAGGACGTAATCCATCCTCCTTTTACTCTTCACACTGTTGTCTCTGAGAAAATACCACAATAAATACTTAAAGCAGCTCCGGTCCAGGTCTGTTTATGTCATATTGCTGCCATACTGACGAGCTTAAGTGTCCAGTTGTGGAATGAGACAGGAAGCTTTCTGACGCCCACAGAGGCTGCAGCGGTTCATGGCTGAGGTGCATTTCTGACCCACATAAATATACTTATACTATAATTATTACTAGTGGCGTTCTTATTGCCACTGCTGTTGCTTTTATTCTGAAAAACATGATAATAAAAAGTCTGTCATGGTATTGTTTAAAAGACTTATGATATAATGTCTTCAGTGTTCATTTCTTTAGGTGACTTTAAAGAGTAAAAATTGTTTTTTTTTTCCTTAATGTTCTATAAATAATTGACTTTCTGTTTTGTTCCATATGTGTTTTTATTAACAAGTTAGTTATGATGGCATTTGTTGAATATCCAGAATGAAGCCCTTCGGTGCTCTCAACTATGTTAACATAACTTTTTATGACATTATTACTTTTTAAAAATGCTAACATTACTTTTTTATGTCAGTTACTCTTTTTTAGTGATAACGTAACTTTTTTAGCGACATTGTTACTATTTAATGCTAACACTGACTTTTTATGCCATGTTTTGACTTTTTTTGATGCTGACTATTTTTTTATGCCATTGTTACTTTTTTAATGCTAACATTACTTTTACATCCCACTGTTACTCTTTTTTTAATACTAACGTTACTTTTTTATGCCGCTATTAATCTTTTTTTATGCTAATGTTACTCTTTTAATGCCATTATTACTTTTTTAATGCTAACATTCCTTTTGTTAATGCTAACATTACTCTTCTAACACTAATATGCTAATGTTACTTTTTTTATGCTAACATTACTTTTATATCCCACTGTTACTCTTTTTTAATACTTACGTTACTTTTTTATGCAACTATTAATCTTTTTTATGCTAATGTTACTCTTTTAATGCCATTATTACTTTTTTCAATGCTAACGTTACTTTTTTAATGCTAACATTAATTTTTAAAGCCATTGTTACTCTATATAATGCAAACATTACTTTATTACTTGCATCTTTTTACCTTTTTTTATGCTGACATAATTTTTTTTATGCCATTGTTACTGTTTTCCATGCTGATGTTACTTTTTTATATGCTAACATTAGTTTTTCATGCTATTGTTGCTCTTTTTAAGTGCTAACGTTACACGTGATAGGTGAAATTGAGCTTTTAACTTGTGCTACTTGTTGTGTTTTGTTTGTTTGTTTGGTTGGTTGGTTTTTACTAACGCAGGAATGCAAGAACTGATGCTAACCAAGCCTAAATAAATGTAATCTGGGTTAGCATTAAGTCGGCTACATATCACATGCTCAAATCCTATTTCATACCCTGGGTCTTACTGTAGTCTTCTTGTTGACTGTGATTAGGTAATGTTAACACAGCTTTATAATGAACTTTATTGCCACACAGTTCACAGTCGACAGTAACATTTAGAGATGAGAGATAGAGATAGACGAAGAGCTGAGGGAGTTAAAGGAAGTGAGCCTCTGCAGAGGTAGTTTCACAGCAGCAATCAGCAATTTATCTCAATAAATATATTGTTCATCTTTTATTAAAGCTGAAATAAGCAAGTTTTAGAGGTTTCATCCTGCCTACAAACATCTTTCTGTAGGGTGTGTTGTGTATATGATGATATATATGATTTCATATGATGCTTTTTGTGAGTTTTATGATACTGAATTAAAAGTTCATCTGAAACTGCGATCAGGTGGTTTCGCATCAGCAGCAGACGCTGGTGTCACATGATTCGCTGGGCAGCTAACTGCAGCAGTTACCTTGGTAGTAAACAACGCTGCCTCAGGCCACATCTCTGTTTTTAGCTGCAGCTGTGGCTCAAGAGGTCAGTGGTTTAAGGTTTTAACGTCCAAGAAAATGTAAAGAATTCACTTTTGACCTGACGCCTGGCCTGGAATAAAACATGTCTCTTTATTATCCTCTACGGTCTGTGTGAGTGGACATGGCTGAACAGGAGAGGTGATCCTCAGTGCGCACCGTCAGTGTCGATTATGTCGTCTTTGTCCTGTCTAACAACATCATATTCTCACCGAACATCCTGTGTTTCAACACCAAGATATATCTGGTTCCCTTCAGTGACACCGTATATGATATACTGTCATACTCTATGGTATGCTGTTCAGTCATCAGTCATCTGTCACTGAGGAAGTATGATGTTAATGTGACGGCTTCACCGTGGCGCGTTGAGACATGTTTCACAATGCATAGAGCTCAACCAGCTGACTGCCGCAGTGAGGGGGGGGGGACTCCAGTAGAGAAAAGAGCTTCTGTTATATCAAGATCTACGTTCACACACACACACACACACACACACATACACACTTTGAGCTAGAGTCAGCAGGAAATACTGTGGCGAAATCAAAGAGCCAAATCCCCCCAGCAACCGTGTGTGTATATGTGTGTGTGTGTGTGTGTGTGTGTGTGATGTTAACGAAGGAGGAAGTCACTGAGTCTTTTCAATCATTTCTCTTTATCTCTTCTCATTTAGTTTCCACCTCCCTGTAGATAGCAGAGCTCACACACACACACACACACACACACACACACGCATGCACATCTTTATGAGGACTGTCACTAAACATGCTCAGCTTCTTTCTTCTCCCATTTTATAATCTAAGCACCAGAGCTCCAAGTATTAATCAAACCAGTATCTTTAATAATCTGTTGTCGTCATCAAACCTGCACAAACTGATCTGACTCTGCAGCAGTGAAACAAGCTGTAAACACAACATACTTATAAACAGGCTGTTAGCAAACTACACATCAAGCCAAACGCTCCACTACGCTCACAAGCTAGTCTCTATTTTGGTGCCTGGCAGGAAGTGCAAAGAGGGCACATCAGAGCTTTTGTGTTGAAAACAGCTGCCTGCCGCTGACTGACTGATGAGAGGAGTGAGAGTGAACCAACACAGCTGTACGACCAAAACAAGCAGCTGAAAAAGGCTAAAATGCTTCAAAGAACGGATAATTTTCAGTGGTTAGTCAGCAGTCTCCTCTCTCATTAGACGGCCATTTGATCTGTTGTTAATGCAAAAATATAGATTTGTGCAGCTTTAAGAAACATCAGCGCCTTGCAGCTGTATGCTTTCCTGAAACAGTCAAGTTGCAGTTACAGTTTACATCCATGTCCGTCCACACTGACATGTTGTCATGACAATGCTTCAAATATGGATGTTGCCGGCAGCACAGGGTGTTTCACTGGGTGTCCCTCAGGGGTCAGTTTTGGGTCCACTTCTCTTCATCATCGACCTCCTTCCCCTGGGCACAATCCTCCGTCACCATGGGGTCCATTTTCACTGCTACGCCGACGACACACAGGTCTACATCTCCTCCAAACCCACCACTGCCATCCCTCCCACCTCCCTCACCACCTGTCTTGAAGACATCCAGAGCTGGATGAGCAGGAACTGAAGCTTAACAGCAATAAAACAGAGCCCCTGCTCATCAGCTCCAAATCCACCCTCACCAAGTCACAACACACCCCAGCTCCACCCATCATCATCAACAGATTCCCTGTACCCTTTTCCTCCTCTTTATCATTTTATAATTATTTTTATTATTTATTTTATTATTATATTATCATTTTATGTATTTCATATTATTTTATTATTCATCCTATTTTATTTATACTTTATTCTATTTGTGTGAAACTATATAATAATTGGTGTACAAATTCTGAAGTTATGCCCAAAAACAAGTTGTGTGAGGTCACAGTGACCTTTGACCACTAAAATATCATCAGCTAATTCTTGAGTCCAAGTGGAGGCTTGCGAAATTTGAACACATCCTCTTCCAGAGATATTGCATTCACAAGACTGGCACAATGTTCATGCAGATACATACAACCCCCAAAATATAAAACATAATGCCTCCAAGCAGGCTGCAGGCATGAAAACCTAATCACCTAATACTAATTAAAATTCAAGAAGCTTTCAAGCTCCCCAGAGGGTGTCAGTCCACTTACATCATTAACTATCTTAAGGCTTTACAAACAGCGTCACAGTCGCTGTTTGAGTTTCGTCTGACACTTTCATATTGTGGTGTGTAACACTGAAGCCAGAGAGGAAGTGCCTCAAGGAGTTCCTCTTCGTACCTGCTCCAATAAAACTGACAGTGCTGACATCAGCTGGGAAACTTCCAAAGCTACAAACGGTGCTCCGTCCCCATCGAGCTCTCTGTTCGCTGCTCGCTGCTTAATTATTTCATTGTGGCGTATTGATTATGAATACAGTCCATCTGATGCTGGTTTTGTTTCATCACTGTAGCCAGTATCTCACTATCACTATCCTCATTCAGACTTTAAGCTACAAATTATATTCAGCCACAAATGCGTACAGGTGATACATCGTCTCTTCTGGTTGCGTTGGCATGAACGTTGCAGAACGGCGCATTGCAGGTCGTTGCCCGTTTGAATTCGTCTCGTCGCTGGGCTCAAGTGACTAAAAGAGACAACAACATTTGAAAATGGTCCAAGCTGCAGCTGGCCGTGCTGGAACAGGCTCGGATGTAACCACAAACACTGAAATTTACATCCACTCCAAGTGTTTTTGCCACTGACAGGCTCAAATTATTCCTCTAAGTGTTGCCAACATTATTGAAAGGATCCTGACAGAGACAGACCTCTTTGTTAAAGGGTAAGATGCTTTTTGTTTAACTGGAAACAGACAAATGGCCATCACCAAACCCACCAGACTCCATTTACATAAACAGTAATTTATAACTGTAAAACACACTTCATTCAACATTGACAGAAACAAATCAAAACTCACACAAGCCGCCTTGGCTCATTTTTCAATTGTTCCAACAATCACCAACTCTTGTTTGGTTGACATAAACCCTTATGTCAACCAAACCCTTAAACCCTCCTGCTTAAAACTAAGGAGACGACTCTAGGGCTGACAGCAGCCTGAGACACATAAACATTACCCAGTTACAGTTACCCTGTGAGGCTCTGACAATGTGTTGAAAAGTAACGACATCCGACAAAATTCCACTCACCTTAATCGGCCCAGTGCTGAATCTAATCTTCCTGCTGGGCGGTGCAGGCTCCTCTTCCTCAGGGAGGCCTGGTATCTCAGTGCAGCTGGTCTCCGGCTGGTACGCCTCCTCATCTTCCTCATCCTCCTCATCATCTAGCTGGCTGCCCCCAGAGTCCTCCTCCCCAAGCCCGCTGTATGCACTGATATCCACCAGGTCTCCCTCTGAGTAATCCTCCTTCCTGGAACCATCCTCATCGTTCTCCTCCTCCTCCTCCTCCTCGCCCTCGCCCCTCCTCTCAGAGTCAGCTTCCCTCTCATCGGAGGATGGAGAGGATTCTGGAGGTTCTTTTTCTCCATTTTCCAGTGAGGCGTGAACCTCGGCCTGCACCAGCCTGGCTCCGGCCTCGGATCCCCCAGCGGAGCCGTCAAGTTCATCTGCTTGAGGCTCTTTATCTGGGGCAGCCACCGTACTGGAGCCCCTGGCTTCAGTCGCTGTTGACTGGGCCTCTGATTCTGGCTTGACATCCGAAGAGGAAGAGGGGGATGTGACAGTCACTGAGGACGAAGAAGAGTTGGAGGAGTTGGGGAGCTGCTCTCCCGACTGTCCTTCCTTCTCCTCGCTGGCAGTCACTTCTCCTGCGCTCCTCTGTTGAGAACCTGTCACCTCTGGTCGCTCTGCTGCCTGCGTGCTCACAGCTCCTGCTGCCACGTCTTTGCGCTCCTCCTTACCTGGAGGGAGCACCTTCCCCTGAGAGAGAAGGAGACAAGGAGAGATCAATTCATGGCTTCTGTTTTCATTTACTTCGACAGCACTTTGTGATTTCCTGCATTTTTTAAAAGTTAAGTCTCACCTTCCTTACGGGAACCTCCGCTCTAGCTGGAGGTTTGGGCTTTGGTGGTAGGGCAGGGCCTGACCGACGCTGGGGGAGGTAGAGATTGTTTGGCTGTTCGCCCTTCTCGAACACGGCACTGAGCTGGCTCACGGTGGGGCTGACGGCGTCAGCAGGTCCGACTGAAGCTGTGGCAGCAGGGAAAGGAGCAGGAGCGGGAAAAGGAGCAGGAGCAGGGGCGGGGGGGTCGTCCAACCGGTCCAAAGCCTCAGTGGAGCCATTAAAACGAGCCACGACATCTAGACGGCTGTCCTGGAAGCCCGACGCCCGCTCCTTCTTCAGCAAGATCCGGTTGGTGGCAGCTTGCTTCTCCTAAAGGAGACAAGAGTCAGTCATTCAGATGATCTTAAACAAGAATCAGAACACACAGGTTTGCAGCACAAAGACTCCTCTGACCTGTAGCGTCCGCTGTTCGAAGATCCTCCTGGTCTCCTGGAGCTTGGAGAAGCCCCCACCCTCTCCGCCTGCTTTAGGGTCAAAACGGTTGACCCTTTCTGAGACCGTGGCCCCAAGTTTGAGCAGGGCACTGTGGTCGACGTTCTCGTTAAGGCTGGATGCCCTCGGTAGGGACAGTTTCACCGCCTGATCTCCACCTGCCAATGACAAGACAGTTCATTGACCTTTCGCTAAGCCCCACCCCTTTATGATGGTCTGACCAGCTGTCAGAGTAAGCATGGAGCCCACACTGTAACTAACTAACAACCTGTCTGACTGCTTGTCAGACTCTGCGGTAACGATAGATGTTCCTAGATCTCAGCAATTATTTTTCCTTAGCCTGAGCCAAGGTAGGAAAGGCTGTAAGAAGTGAGTGACAAAATCTTAACACTTAAAAAATGATTTATCATCATCATCTTCCTCTCCTCACAGTGTTTATCTAAAGGCTTTGACATAAATCAAACTAGTGAGTTTACCCACCGATCATTTTGGCTCCCTCCTCCTCATCACCAGGAGACTGCATCTGCATGAACATATTCTTGATACGGTGAACATTTGATCCGTATTTCCGGCCCCTCCCGGTCGGACGAGGCAGAGGAGCAGGTTTTGAGGCAGGACCAGCGCCTCCATTGGCGGCATTGTTGAGGTGATCAGTGGCTTTCTTGAGTGCCGCCAGCCCCGCCTCGTAGGCGTTGCGGTGGGGCGAGGGACTCCGCAGGTTCGAGCTCCCGCTTCCCCCACTGTTGCCACTGGAGGTACCGTTGCCCCCCGTGGCCGCCGGGGGTTCAGTCTTCATCATGTTTGGTAAATCAGATGCCGGGCGGTGAAGAGCAGGTCAGCAGGGATGAGGACGGCAGCATCCTGGAGCTGTTTGACATTCACCTCCTGAAACACACAAAGAGACGGATCGATGGTTCGTATCTGTGATGAATCGTTTCCAGTGATACCTAATCAATACTGACAGATTCACAACATGAGTTATGACAACAGTAATCAATCTTTAATGATATGAGACAGACAGAAACAAACAACAGCTGCACCCGAAACATTTACAGCTAATCTAATAATCAGATAAATAATTATCAGATTAATCAATCTTGAAATAATTAAGTTGCTGCTGTATGTGTTTCAGCGAGTCAGACCGTCAAACAGTTACTTTAGCTTGTTCAAACTTGTGATGCTTCCTTCACAGTCTGAAACTCTCTGTTCTGAACAAAGTGCTGCAGAGACCGACACTGACCACGCAGCTAATTATCACATGTAATGGGACTCATTTCACTTTTTTAATTATGGTCCAAAACATGTTCTGTTGGCAGTCAAGAGACGGGCAGCATTATTTACACCAATATTTCTTCTCTAAACGGAGTAAAACATACCCATCACAAGCAGTGGTGCTCCCAAGGTAGGGCCACGGCCCCCTGATACAACTGCTGCCCCCTCAGGCTCAAGTAAATGTTTTGTTCCTTACAATCAATATACTCCTTCAAATTAAAGCTGATTGTTTGTCTTTTAAGGGAAAGAGACAACCAGCCTATTCGAAGAATAATCAACGACCCCACGTCTGAGTGCGGTAAGATGGCAGCGCTTGTGGAGGCAGCAGCAGCTCGGCTCTCCTCACCAGAGAGCAGCCAAACAAAGTTTTAATTTTTCATTTTACCTGCAGCAATAGTGACAATATACAATACAGATATTAGGGCTGCCCCCTGAAAGAGAGATTCAAATCGTCTGTCAGAGAGCCCTCAGTCGTCTGAGATTGCTTCAAATGGAATCGGATTTCGCTGCAGAATGAGCGCTCCTGACTTCTACGCTACTTTTAAGCCCTTTTAAACAGGAGTTGTGCAAATTTGCAGGAAAGCCCAATCAGTGTTTTTTCAGCATTGGCAGTATAAAAACAAAATCAGAGAGTGCAGCAAAATGCCGCCTACCTACTTTTGTTTATACAGAATGTGGCTTTTTCGGGGCAATGGGGGGCGTGAGCAAGTAACAACACGTGTAGCTCAGCGTGTGACGTAAACAGTGACGTGGGAGGGAAGCCGCGGCTGGTCAGTCCTTCAGTGATTCTCTCGTAAGTCGGCCCGTCCTTCACCGTCCCCGTCATCTGACAGTTAATGGCCTCTTGGTTTGCGAGGACAAGGAGGGCGCGCAATTCCTTGTCTCCCCAGTTGCTCATCTTTACAGTGTCTGTCAGGTTTGTGTTTCCCTCTTGCTACTAGCTGCTCGCTAATTCCTGCTATCAGCTGTTTCCTTTTTATCCACCGCCAGTGGCTCGCACGTGCGGCGTCATCAACAGCTCCTCCCATGGCGGAAGGCCGCCTCGGTCTGTTTAAACTAAAAGGGTTCCGCCAATATGTCTACCCTATGAGGCGGAAAATTGGGCACCTCGGATCAACTCGCCAATCCGGCTCTGTGTGTCTAAACGCTCGCAACTTGCCGGCAAAACAGCCCAACATTCGCAGAAAATCTGGCAGTGTAAAATGGGCTTTTGACAGCTGCAGACGTGATGCAACGGCACAGAGGCACGCATGATGGATGCTTCTGGATCAACATGCTACTTTGAGTTCCTGAACCAACACTGCAATCAACCAACTAGGCAGGCTATGCTAACGAGTAAACTAATAGACTAGAATATTGTTAACTAACAAAGATTAAGGATATTATTATTCTTAGTTGCAAATAGCTGCTATCACCACATTTCCACCTGAGCAAGCTAACTCGCTCACCCTGCAGCAGCTCATGAGGATTCGAGGTGACATCAGAAGATGACGCAATGCACTGATTAAGCTCATGACTCATCGGCATCATACGTGCCACCAATGTCAACAGACTCTTATTTCACTGGTTACACGACCAAATCAATTTACAGTTACAGAAAACAGAACATCAAAGAGGCTAAAACCAGTCGGGCATTTTGTCTTGATTAAAATGATTGTGTGTTCAATCAATTTTTAAACTTGTTGCTGATTCTTTTCATTTATCAAGTAATCATTTACGCTGTGATCAAGGAGAACATAAGCTGCATTCAAAATTATATTCAACGTTGATGTGACTGCACTTTGTCTCCCAGCTGTTCTCTAACTATCAATTTTAAAACTGACAGACTGACGGAAAAAAAAAACAGATTTGGATGAAGAGCGCTGTGGTTCATGGTCAGCGCGGCACCAGGCTGTCCCACTTAAAGGGCCACTCCACCAGTTTTACACATGAAGGTCACGAGGAGTACAACAGTCTGTGAAAACAGTCTGTACAATAATAAAGTATGATGTCTTTGTGGCTCTGAGGAAGATTTCTCAACATCATCATCAGGGTTATCTTGGATTTGACTTCCGACATCAAATTATATTTTGCCTTTTTACTGTTTACTCATACGGCTTTGTGTTTTTTCCTGATGCTTCTAGTTTTGCAATGTTGTTGTAATCATGCAAATTTCCCACTGTGTGACTAATAAATGATTATTGTATCATAGCGTATTATCCAAAAGATCCCATTGTGTCACATTACAGGAACGTGAAATGCATTTTTTCTTGATGAAAAGTCAGTTTATCTCTGCTGCCGCTGCTGCTTCCATTTTGATCACCTCCATTTTGTAAGTGCTTTCTAAAATCCAAATTGCGTCTGTACCCTTTTAAAATGTCATCAAAATTGCCAAAATACGCACAAACTCCAGCTTCTCAAATGTGAATATCTGCAGGTTTTCTTCGCCTGCCATGGTTGTGCACTCAGTATATTTGGGTTTTGTTGGGCTTCAGGAAATTGTGAGGGGCACTTTTCCCAATTCTCTGGCATTTTATAATAATTAATCAAACAAGATAATAACTGTCAGTTTAATCTATAATGAACAGAATTATTAGTTGCAGAACAGAAAACAGAAACCACAGTGCTGGGTTTTAACTTTGACAGTAATATAATACTGTAAACGTAGAAAATGACCCAAACATGACATCAAACAGCACAAAAACTTCCCCGCTGTGGATTTCCTAACACCCACATGGCGCTCCAGGAGCTGTCAAAATAATCCAATTAAAACGATGACGCACCGTGACCTCACGTGTCATGTGCGTCTCCGTGTTGCCGCTCTGAATGCCAAACTTGCTTTGTGACAACATGAGCGCATGAATACAGAGCGCCGCCGTGGTCCCCAGATATCACACAGTTTTCTCATGATCACAATCTAATTAAGCGGCTGATTGCGTTTGTCAGATCTGTGCTACAGGAAGGCTTCATTTCCAGTCTGGCGACCCCAGTGATGAGAGCAATTATTCTGTTGGTTCCCTGAATATAATCATGATAATAACCTATGACCATATAAAAACTAAATCTCAAAAAATAGATATAAGCAAAAACAGAGAGGTAATTTCAGCAGGTGGACATGGACGTGTGACCACAAAGTTTGTGACAACAAAACAATCTAATCCAGGTGTCTGTGGGTCTCAGGAAAATGTTTATTCCATCACAATAATTTAATTATCATTAGAAAAATACTTGTAAACTTTCAGCTCCAATTGTTTTGGTCAATTGAATTTTCTTAGCTTGCTGGCCCTTCAGTGGTTTAATATCCTGCTAATTTAGGCAAATTTAGAAGGCTAAATGCATTAAAGGAAAAGTTCAGCATTTTCGGAAACAAGCTTTTTCACTTTCTAGCTGAGAGTTAGATCCAAGCAGCAACCATTAAGTGCCAAAAACTGCAGTTCCTCAAATGGCCACATGAGGCTGGCTCCAAGAGCGAGTCACTCATTTACATTTAGTTTTTCTAATAAGTACATTTTGTTTAATGGTTTTAAACCTAGGGCTGTGCAATATCACGATATATATCATGTGACGAGAGAAAAATGTCTATCGTTTCATATTTTGCTCTAACGTTTATATTGTTGCAACGCAAATCACATTTTTTACAGCAATATTTTTTCGTCATTTGGTGCAACTTTTTATTCACTGGATTAAAATGTGCTATATCGGGATAGGTATCGTTATCAGGATATGAAATGACCCATATCGTGATATGAGATTTTGGTCATATCGCCCAGCCCTATTTAAACCTGTTTTTGCTCTCGAAAATTAGCATTATCACAGTTAGCCATAGTTGTAAATGCATCGTGCTGACACAGCTAGCAGCTAGCATTAGGATTAGCTCCACCGTCTGGTCAAAATGTGGCTCCAAAAAGCTAAGACCGTAACAACCAAAATGCCAAATCAGAGACCACTGATTAATCATAGACTGTGTTTTTCGTCATCTAGTGGTCTGAACTGGACCCTTTGGATATATTGATATCAGTAGATAATCGGTCAAATGAGTTGTTATCAGCTTATCGGATATCAGCAACAAATCCAACATGATGCATCCCTCAACATGACCAAATGAGACACAAAAAGAACACCGCCTGCAGAAACACAAACTTCATCAACAAGACATTCCCTCAGTGAGACGCTTCAGCCCCACAGCCAACAGCTGATCTCTGCCACAGACCGCAGTAAGAACAGCGAAGCACCGTCCTGACAACATGAGGATGGAGCTGCTTGAAAAGGTTAAATGAAAAATAGATGGTTTTAACAGCTCCGACGATTACTTAATCAAATGTGGACGAGGCCAGGGACACGTCTCATTTGTCCAACAGACTCAGACTGTGGGATTAGTGTGAAAATTCACAGCTGAGGTGTGAAGATTCGTCCTCATACATACATTGTCACAAAACAATGACACAGCGTGTGCTTCTTTTGATTCAACATGGATCAGTGCACAACAAACACACACTCTGAAGTAATCTGACACAGTCTCTCCTTGCAGTTTGTTTCTTTGGATCTGAACAAGAGAAATACTAAAGTCAGATTTTCCAGAGTAGTTTAGATCAAACAGACCCAAACTGCTCTGTGTGTGATGTCATCATTAATTAGGTTTAGCCTCAAATTAGATGGAACGTAACTGACATTTCCTGTGGTTTAGAGATCTGTGGTTATGAACTGTTTACCATATCACCACATCAGCTCTGGTCAAATTCACTACGACATGGGCTCTGCATCAACGTAGAGCCTACGTCATACCCTACGCCACAGCTTGATGTGCACCTCCCCAGAAATGTAACTACACGTCTTGGTGACGCAAACCTCCTGAAACCATTTCCCTCAGTAACAAAGCTTTGATTTACTTTAAATTTCACAGATGAGAAACAATAAATTGTGAAGACAATAAAGCCTCCACTAAAATAGCATTTTAAGTCTTGTGTGTGATTTATCCTGGCTTCATATGAGCAGAGGAAATCTCTGCTAGCTGCTAAGCTAATTTATACAATGTAAAATGCCATAGGCTTGTGCTAATAACGTTAGCATGTTGTATTTGTGGGGAAAATGTGTCCAGATAAAGACAAGTGTTTGTCTGTGAATGCTGCGAGTTATTTACTGTGTGTTTAATGTGTGTTCAATGTGTGTTTTGAATCAGCTAAACTTTACAGCACTTCACAGAAACCCCACAGCCAACTAGTGTTTTGGAGGTGTAACTGCAGAGTGACACAGACACACTCCACACAAGTGTAAATGCTCACAACGGCATAGGCCACGTGCGTAAGTTATAGCATAGGGTCTGCATAGAGCTGACGCACAAGTATTAATCCTGCTTTAGCCACCTCCATGTTGAGAGCTGTGTCAAGACAAGAGTCTTACACACAGTCCCTTTAACCCCAGAACGACTCTAAGGTTTGTGTTGGCACTCGAAACCTCACGCATTCATCACATCCTTTGTGACATTGGGCTGCAACAAGTATCTGAACTGAATATGAATTAAACTTGTTGGATCATGCTGCTGTTTGTGTGTGCTAGTTTACATCCTTTTCCATGGCAACGCGAAAAGACTGGATGCTGATTGGATGCTGTGTTGTTACAGACTGAAACAGTTTTTTTATGCAGGTCAGACTAATAAAATATAATAAACACTGTTGAAATAATTGCTGAGAGGCATTCTGGGGAATGTAGGAAAGACATTCATGTCCCTGTCTGCCACAGTGCACACACTCACAATCACACACACACACACACACACACACACACCACAGTAAGTCTTGTGACACTGTCTTGCTAAATAGTAGATTTTCACACACTGATCATGTGAATTTAAGTGAGCAAGTCCAATGTAAAGCAAATAACCTTTACACACACACACACACACACACACACACACACACACACACACACACACACACACCTCCTGGCTTCTTTCCTGTCATTGTTGAGACGAACCTCCCTGGCTCCCTGAGCGCCGTCTGACACAAACCTGAAATCCACAACACATACAAACAAAGACAAACCGTCCACTGTCGGCTCTGCATTTGTGTCTGTTCGACAAAAAAACATGCATCAGCCCACATTTCATTTTACGCTCCCCGTCTGTCCAATAACAACTTCATCCCTCTCCCGCTACCCCTAATCCTTTGCGGTTCGGGCTGCTTCCTGTCATTCAGTCTGGATTCTCACTCCTGTCTGCACTCTGGGTGTCCTGTTGGAGGACGGGGACATTTTTAAGCACCTTGGTGCCAACATTTGAGGAGTGGCATCACTGTCACTGGGCCAGAAGTAAACTGAGGACACAGTGTGGAGTTAAAGGACAGTTCTTAATCATTAAAACCAAGGTCCAGGTGTTCAGAGGCAACCTGATCAGACTGGATCGAATCTTGAAAATGGGTTTTTTAAAAGAAAGAAGGCTCATGTGATCAGTTTTGGTTTTGATGTGGCTCTGTGACTGGGACTGGATATCTGGCATGCTAGAGAACTGGAGAAGTCTGACACGAGTGACAAAGAGCATCAGCCAGTGAGAGGCGGGATACGTCCCACGTCAGCACGCAGGAGGACGGAAGAAATGTGAGGAGGACAAGCCGCAGGGTTGCCAGGTCTGCTTATTAGCTGCGACGTTAGGCTTGTTTCTAAAGTGGAGCTGCTTATTTGGGCTTGCTCTCTAAACGTCACCTGTCTCGATCCGTCTAATAAGTTATTTAAACAAATGGTAGTCGCTTCTTTTGGGCTTGTTTCCATAGCCCTGGTTGCTTGTTTCTCTCCAAAGATCTGGCAACACTGACAAGCCGGCAAGCAACAACAACAATGGCGGCGTCCACAGGATCACGGGGAGCGCATTGTGTTTGGACCCAGGATAATAAAGAATATCCATGCCTTTACCATGTGTCGTCTCCAAGTTTGGTGACGTCACCGCATTATCTGGGGCTCTGTGGGCGAGGGCTCAGGGGAGAAATCTTGTGTTGTGCACACACAGGTCGTAACGCAGTTGGTGAGACTCCCAATGACAGAAACACACGTCGCCAGGTATGAACGCTCAAAAGATTACGATAGTCTCCACGACGCAAAATCAGGGTGAAAATGGTGTAATGTGAGCTAAGCTTTAGTCAAACCAGATAACAAAAACATATCCTGGGTAAGCTGAACAGGCTTCACAGTGCAGGCCTCAGGTCTGGATGCCAAGTAGTTTATTTTTATAGAAGTTCTTTGGATAAATGAAGCAGATTGTTGACTACAGACTACAGATATCAGTCTGTTCATCTCACTTCAGCCATTTTTTTTTACAGCAAAATGTAACTTGTGGACTAAAAAAAAACAATTGACTATATTATTGTAGAGGGCTTTGTATTTGTATTCATATAATAAAAACTCGATATGATATCGCCACACAAAAATACTGCGATACTATTCTGTAGACTTTTCCCCACAGCCCTTGTAGCTGTTAATATCAAACTAAAATTATTTAACTTTTCATTTATCACTTTATATTAATAAAATTGAGACAGTTAAAGGCAGTTTCTGACAACTGCATCCAACAGGCTGTTTACTGTCTCTGAATAAAAACACTTACAGTGATCACGCTAACTGGTTTACCTGTTGTTCTTTGCATGACTAACAGCCCACAGCGTGATGTGTGGTCCCATTTAGAGCACTGGTTAGTTTGAAACGATTGTAGATTTTACTTTGAAAAACCAGTGCAAAAGTAAAATGGCTTTAGCTGATCCTGGAGAACGAAACATGACTTTTCCAAATCCAGTTTGTGAGTCTTACATGAAGTAATCTGACAGACGCTGGATCATTTAGACTGACATGTCAATGTGGACTACATGAATCTGCAACCAGCTTCCAGTGTGTTGTATTTATCCAGAGCTATCTTCTTCCTCCCACACACACACACACACACACACACAGTGTCTCAGTCAGCTCAATACAATCTAAAATAAAACCATCATAGCACAACTACAGCCTGCCTGCACCAATAATCCTCAGCATATGGAGGTAAATGACTATTGACTTATAATCTATATAATGTGAGAGCAGCCCCTCCCTTCACTAAACACAGGCTACAACACACACACACACACACACACACACACACAGACACACACACACACACACACACACACACACACACACACACAGCCTGTGTTTTTCTAAATGACATGTGTGATGTGTGAAAATGTGAGAAGTGTTTGGGGTGGCCAAAATGACCTTGTCTCATCCTGTCACTGAGGACTGGAGCTCTGTGGATCAGCTCTATCTGTGTGTGTGTGTGTGTGTGTGTGTGTGTGTGTGTGTGTATGGGAGACACAGTGCTGGTGTCTGTACCCTGACATGGTCATATTCACACATGAGTAATAAGTGCTCAAGTCTCCATGCTTGCACAACATCTCTGTATCTCTGCATGTCAGTGTGTGCGTCACGCACGCAGCGTCCAACAGAAGGGACATTATGGCAACTACAATGACTCCATCTATTCAACCCCACAATCCCTGCATCTGTCGAGGAGAGTCCCGGGCCTGGCCTTGTGAACGGTTCACTCTGGCAGACACACACTGCGTGCTCCTGCTCCTGCTGCTGCTGCTCCTGCTGCTGGCTAGAGACAGGCTTTGTTGGCATACCCGACATATGCTGCTAGCTCCGAACTCCCATCCGAAAACATACTCTTTCGTATCGCGTGGAATTTGGAGCATAAATAAATAGCAACCAAATTAAATGTACAGCTATTATGAATCACTATGAGTCACTCCTTAATTCGGCGAGCATGTTTAACACAGAGCAGCGTTTGCTACAGTCAAAAGGTCAACTATTCCCTGTGGCTTGCGCTTCCCTATTCCGTCAAAATACACCAGAGCGGAAGGCGACGTGTGCGCCGTGCTCTCGCGTCAAAATTGGATTTTAATTTAAATTCAGCGACGTTTGATGAATTATTCATGCGCCGAAATCAACAGAAGCACTAAAAGTATGTGAGGTAATCTTAGTTCGCATCCTTACAGGTGTTTACGTCAGCATAAGCGCACGAGAATTAAAAACAGTGAAAATTGTAAGGGAGTTTGGCGTGGCGTTCTTTCTGGAGGAAAGCAAACGCGGCGTGGGCACTCCGGATGTGTTTTTCTGCTCTGATTCACCCCGTCAATAACACCCAGCACATCCAGGCATTAGCAGTGCGCAGTTACAGCTGAGTCCGTGCTATAACGTGTCACCGGCCGGTTTAGGACCCAGAGGCAGACGGACGACAGGCCCTGCTGGGTGTCTGTCTGCTGCGCTGCGTCGCTTCCTTCCTGCAGCCTCTCCTCTATTAGACACAAACGGTGCGTTTAAACGCAGGTCGAGCCGCGTTAACACGGAGACCAGGTGCGGCTCCGCGCGCCGCTTCGCTCCGTTAACCGTACCTTATATTCCAGTCTGTCCCAAACAGCCCGGTGCCCGTTAGGATCCGTGGTGGAGACAGTCCATTGTCCTGCTGCTGCTGCTGCTGCTGAGTCCTCCTGTGAGCGAACAGACTGAGTGCCAGCCTCCCTTCTGCTCCTCCTCCTCCTCCCCCTCCCATCATTTTCCTCCATCCCTCTCCTTCCTCTGCACCCCTACTCTTCTGCGTACTCCTCATCCTCCCCCTCCTCTCTTTATTATCCCCTCCACTTCTCTTAATTTCCTCCTCTCCCTCTATCCACCTACACCCATCCTCCTCTTCCTCCTCCTCACCCCTCTTCCCCATCACTTGTATCAAACACAGATCAGCATCATTTTAACATCACCTCATTTATTAACCCTCTGACAGACTGTAGGTTTAATTTACTGCCTTTAATAAATACTCTGACCTCACATGACCACCATCCAGTGACTCGCAGTAACTGAGTGTTGACCTGTTTGGAGGCTGAATGACTTACAAGCTGTTTGACAGCTCGGTGTGGAGCATCTGTTGCAGGATGGAGACTCAGCGACATCTGCTGACCTCATCAGGTAACAGCAACTACACTGCTACTACTGCAAGAGTCAATAGTGTAGACAGAGGTACAGTGGTGTGGTCCAGTGTTGGGTAAGTGAGAAAGTACCAGTGCAACTATGTGAACTCCTGTTTATAACAATTTAAAGTCATGTGTGTTCAGGTGGCATTTGCTCGTCCCTGTGGTTCTCCTCTCCGGATCCAGAGCCAGAGTTCTTGATGGTTCTGTTCCTTGCTGTTCTTGTGATGCCCAGTGTGCTGAAGGCTTTGTGGAGTGAGTGCCCCACAAATCCTTTACTGCCAACCTCGATGGGCATCTTGCCTTCCAGCCCTGTGCTCGGCAGCTGACGACCAGGTGTTCATATTTGGTCCTCTTGAGTCTTGAGTCTGGATTTAAACAGTGGAAGAGAGTCAATGATGTCAGGTGGGAGTGAGTTAAGGTGCGGACACACCAAACTGACATCAAAGAACTAGCGGCGACGAAAGGCAACTGTTGCGTCGTCTACGTCGCCTCACGTCGCCCTGTGTCAGTTGCATTTGAACACACTACACGGACTACATCCGACGGCCAAGTAGCACGTACGTTCTGCGCCTGCGTGAGAGAGAGCGGAGTGAGAGAGTGATACATCCTGTCAGCCGAGGGGTTTCCTATCTGTGCAGCCGAGCACCGCAGCACCTCCACGGACTATTACATCCGGACGGTCCCGGTGTTTCCTCCGCAGGCTCCACTTCACTCAGCTGCCCGATAAACCCGCTGCTTCTTCCCACTTTAACCTGAATAACAAACCAGGGCTCGGTGATGGAATGAAGGGGTTTTGGTGATGATACAAGCAGCGGAAGTTTTGGACCATTTGAAGCTTATGGAGGGACTTTTGAGGAGAGAACTGCACTCGTCGATGCGGGAGGTGACAAGGCTATGGACGAGAATAGAAGTGGTGTGGGGGCTGAGGGAAGGGCAGAGACGATTAATGTTGCGGAGATGAAAATATGCAGACCGGGTAATATTACTGATATGAGAGTGGAGGGATAGTGTGCTGTCGAGGATGACACCAAGACTCTTAACCTGAGGGGAGGGGGAAACGGAGGAGCTGTCAGTTTGTAGGGAGAAACTCTCAACTTTAGATAGTGTAGAGTTTGTGCCCACAATGAGGATTTCTGTTTTATTGCTGTTGAGTTTAAAGAAGTTAGATGTGAGCCAGGATTTAATTTAAGACAGGTGGTAAGGGAGGAGGTTGGGAGGGTGGAGTTTGGTTTAGTGGAGAGGTAGAGCTGGGTGTCATCCGCGAAGCAGTGGAAATGGATGTTGAATATACGGAAAATATTGCCAAGTGGGACGAGATCGATAATGAAGAGAAGGGGCCCCAGGACAGAGCCTTGGGGCACACCTGAAGTAACAGGGGAGGGCTGGGGAACTGAAGGACTTGAGTTGAATGAACTGAGTGCAGCCGGAGAAAGATGAGTGAAACCAGTCCAGGGGGGTGTGACAGATGCCGATGGAGGATAGACTATTGAGGAGGATGGTGTGAGAAATAGTGTCAAAGGCCACACTCAGATCAAGGAGGATGAGAACAGTGAGTAAACCGGAATCAGCTGCCATGTGGAGATCGTTGGTGATTTTCGGGAGAGCAGTTTCTGTGCTATGGGAGGGGCGGAAACCAGACTGGAATTGTTCGTAGAGGTACACATTACCAAGGTCTTTCCCACAGCTGATGAAAAACAAGTGGGCCACAAGAAGAGTCCAATAACAAAGTATAAAGCTTAGACTCCAAACCACTTGATTGGACACCAACATCTAAAATGACATGGAGCTCATGGGTGCATAAAGGATTGGCCCCAGGGTTCACTCTAGGCACGCATAGACGATCTGAGCTGCAGGCACAGGAAAAATGAAGAACCAGGTAAGTTAAGGTAATTTGCAGATGGTTGAATGCTCCAAGGCCGTCCTTGTTACAGATGTCAGACAAACAAAGTTTTCAGATACAGTGTTATTTAGTGACACACAAGGAGTAGGACAAGATTAAAGACGCAGCAATACATTTTTAACAGTACTGGATTGTGATTGTCAGGAGCCAAATACAAACAAAACAAAGAGTGCGAACGGTCGTGGATATCTTGGCGTAAATGCTTCAGTGGCCCAACATGGAAAGATTTTGGTTTCAAAATATTGATCTCTAACCATGACAGTAAATCTGTTCCTCTCTGCTGGAGACAATGTGGCGTAACAGGAGACTTCTCCCACATTTCTTTGGGACTGTCCTCAATGAAAGGTTTATTGGGAGACGTATTATTGTATCTCGAGGGGGGTTGGATAAAAACAAATCATGTGTACTCAGAGTTACTGTGTTAATAGACCAAAATATTATTACACTGTAAATAATTCTGTGTAATGTACAGTGAAATACTGGCAGCTATGTTTGACCTGAATGTATTAAAGCAACTCTTACCTTTCTTGCATTTGACACAGCACTTAGAAAAAATTTGAACATCCACAACACCTCCCTCCAAAGGCCTACTCCTCCCTCCTCCATTACGTCCTCATTATGTCTATGATCGACGTAGGCGTTGGCATGGTAACGTTAGATACACGCAAGAGGAGAGCGACTGTAATGTTACAAGTTTTAAAACTCAACCGGAGTCAGTGATGACTGATGAGTTTCAGAATAAGGTTACAATGCTAACGTTAGATAGCGTTAACGTTACTAGTAAGTGGAAACGCACAAGGAAGATAACGTGAATGTTTCAGAGGCTACGCTTCAGTAGGCTAATGTTAGCCATTAGCAACGGTGCAATGTGTGCAATCTGGTGGAATTGTCATCAGCTTATTAATAGCATTTTAAGCTAAAAAAAGAAAGGCATAAAATTTCCAGGAAGGTAAGTGTCGCTTTAATTATTACAAGTGTTTATTGCCCGTGAGTGGTCACAGTGAGGAGACGCAACACTTGATATCACACCTACAGCTCTGCACCATGTGACCCTTTCTTTGCATGGATCAGTTCTTTTTTTAGTTTCTTTTCATTCTCAACATCTAGCTGCTAATCCTGAGTGCTAAAATATAATACTGATTTATTTGCCATTTCTGTTTTAATTTTCCATTTCTACCCCAACGTAAAAAGGATGCACGGAGAATTTGACCTCTGACCTGTGTGTAGAGCTGCAGTAGACACATGTGGACAGAAGAGGGCAGCAGACTGACATTTATCTGTGGTGGTCCATGACACATCAGATGCAACAGATGTGACCATATAACACAAATACAGGAGAGAACATGCTTTTAGCATCTGTCATTCAGTTTTCCAAAATATTATTAGACATTCCTCAAAATGTTGAAAATTAATCACGTTTCCACTCTCATGTGCGGACAAGGGGTGCAGCAGTGCACCAGGTTTCAGGTATGTCATGATGTAAACGTAGACGGTTATCACACTGTGGACATGTGCCTGTCTATGATATTGAAAATAAAATGCAACTGGACATTTCTCAGGGGTTATCATGTCATTGAAATCTCATGCTGTTGCAGCACTAGTGCATACAGCTGCTCAGAGTACAACTTCTGGTACCATGCATTAATGTTCCTAATATGGATATACACTCACTGGCCACTTTATTAGGGACACCTTGCTGGTACCAGGTTGGACCCCTTTTTAATTTTTGGTGTCACAGACTCAACAAGGTGCTGAAACATTCCTCAGAGAGTTTGATCTATACTGACATGATGACATCACACAGTTGATCCATGATGAGAATCTCCCGTTCCACCACATCCCAAAGGTGCTCTGTTGGACTGAGACCTGGTGACTGTGGAGGCCGTTGGAGTACAGTGAACTCATTGTCATGTTTGAGATGATGTGAGCTTTGTGACATGGTGCGTTATCCTGCTGGAAGTAGCCATCAGAAGATGGTACACTGTGGTCATAAAGGGATGGACACGCTCAGCAACAATACTCAGGTAGGCTGTGGTGTTTAAACCATGCTCAGTTGGTACTAAGAAAATCTCCCCCACACCATTACACCACCAGCAGCAGCCTGAAGCGTTGATACAAGGCAGGATGGATCCATGCTTCCATCTGAATGTGGTTTTTCCAATCTTCTATTGTCCAGTTTTGAATTGTAGCCTCAGTTTCCTGTTGTTAGCTGACAGGAGTGGCACCTGGTGTGGTCTTCTGCTGCTGTAGCCCATCTGCTTCAAGGTTGGACAAGGTGTTGTTGCTTCAGAGATGCAGAGAAACATCAGTGCAGCAACAGGTCAACAGGGGGCAGTAAATCCACTCATATCTGCTTGGACACGTCCCTGACTTTTAAACAATGTAAGGAAGTGGTTTAATCGATTTTAAAGCTGGCGAGAAAAGCCATTAAGGTGAAATGTGTCGGGGCGACCCATGATGGGGAGCTACATAACTGACTCTTATTAATTTATGGAGAAGGGGTGGGAATAAATAGGTTTGTACTTCCTGGAACTCCTTTTTGGACATGTAAATCGAATTATTAAATGTTGTTTTCAGTTTCCATGCTTCCTTTAGTAACCTGTTGGTTTTTTAACTGTCTTACACTGTATGATTTACATGTTCGTAATAAACTGTAACTAACCGACTGAATTGGGGACAGTGGATATGAATCAGACTGATGTACACAATAAATAAAATACAGAATCCACTGAGAAGTACCAGTTGAAAATGCTTTATTTCACTCCTATAACCACCCACACATGTTGGAGTACAGATGATAGATCGGTATAAGTAGGCACAAACTGAGCTGTAAGTTCTCTGGGTAGAAGTGGGCACACACAGTACACCTGGAAATGAACCCCGACGTGCTGGACGCTGTAAAATGGAGTGCTCATACAGCTGCGTGTGGCGGCAGAGTTGGATTCTTCCAAGAAGTTCTCCAGGAAATGGATAACTGCATCAAATGAACTTCAAACAAAGCACCATCAAATGTCAACACAGAAATCTAAGCAGAAACCTAAAGTTTGAAATCTTTCTCTGATGAACACCTCTTGATCCTGAACCATATTCCCAAAATATAGATACTCAGTCCCCCGGACAGGCAGAGGAAGCCTCCCACATTTCAACAAAAGTAAACTATGAGATCATTAATATTTCCCTCTGATTTAACCCTTTACTGGTCCCATCAGGACATCACTGCTGTCTGACCACCCCCGTTAGTTATTCCCCCCACCTGATCACCCGGTACTCCCTCTGAACCCTTCCATCCCTCCCAGTTTCTTCTACATCTTCCTTCCCACCCGCCCTCAGCCTCGATAACCCCGCCCACTCTCCCGTGAGGGTCAACATTCAGCTGCTGACGACGCGTCCTCCCCAGGTCTCGTGTTTGGTTCCCGGTTTCAGATGGGTGATGGTCACCTCCACCGCCTGGATCTTCTCGTTTTTGGGAGGGATGGAGCAGATTTTGTAGCTCACCTCGTCGCCTTCCACCGGCACATACTCGCCCTCGATGCTGGAGGAGAGGAGAGGAAGAGGCTGAGTTATAAAATGATGAAACAGTGGAAGCAAAGTGGCAGCCTGTGACAGTGATGTACTTGACTCTTCTGTCTCTGTGTCAGGTTACGGACGACACATGAAAAGAGAGGGATGCAATTTTATTTCCCCGTAAATAGCTGCAACACAAGTCTAAGCATCTGGGGCCAAAATCAAAGTCAAAGTTTCTGTCCCCTCCTCGCTCAGAGTTGCTCTGAAAACCTTTGTAAATTACTCCTAAGCTGAGACTCCTTACCAAAGGTTTTTAAGCTACATTAGGAGCTCTCTGAGAGTGTTCACAGAATGTTTGTGAATATGGCTCCTGAGCTTTGCACAGCAAAATAAGAATAACAAGGATACATTTTATTTGGAAAAATCTGAGCACAGACAACAGTGTTGGGGGTAACATGTTACTTTTGTAATGCATAACCACTGGTGAGAGGCAGGGTTCACCCTGGACAGGTCACCAGACTATCACAGGGCTGACACATAGAGACAGACAACCATTCACACTCACATTCACACCTACGGACAATTTAGAGTCACCAGTTAACCTGCATGTCTTTGGACTGTGGGAGGAAGCTGGAGCACCTGGAGGAAACCCACGCTGACATGGGGAGAACATGCAAACTCCACACAGAAGGGCTCCCCTACCTCAGGGTTTGAACCAGAAACCTTCTTGCTGTGAGGTGACAGTGCTAACCTTTTTTTTTAATTCTTTTTTTTATTTTTATTTTGGTTCATCTCAAATTAAACGAGGAGTTATGTCCCTTCCAGCTGCCATCTTTGTTTCAATTAAGAAAAGAGTACAACAGATAGAAAATCTTTTCATCCACACGGTTTGAAAAAACACTCTGTCCATCTCATGCTTGTTTGGTTGATGATGTTTTGGTTCCTACACCTTCAGTTCATCCTGACAAACAGCACCACACATGCACTGACTGTGAGCTGCAAATCAACCAATCACAGGGCGGCTGCAACACTTTCCATTGTGCACAGAAATTAAAGTCAAGGAGCTCTTCAAATATAAAAACACATGTGACATGTAACAACTCTGAAGGAGAGACTTTGTGAACTGTCACATTACGTCCTGTTTTACAGTATATGTCGTGCAGCTGTGCTGTGTGTGTCTGTAGGTGTGTAAGTGTGTGTGTGTGTGTGCATACTCTGCTGACGTCTTTGTGTTTTTAGCCTGTGGGTGATAATAACAAAGGCACCGCGGTGAAGGTCATCAGATATTCTGTCGTCCTCCTACACACTCCTGCAGCTACTGCCATGTCTGTGTGTGTGTGTGCGTGTGTGTTCCCTCTACTCCTACACAGACCCTGAGCAGCTCACACACACACACCTCATCTCACACTATGAGGAAAAACACACCAATTGTCGATGTCTTTCTCATCACGTCACATAACCTATAACCCGATGAGTCATTATGGTGTGTAAAAATTGATTCCCCCCAGGATACCGTCGTCTTTTTCCTGTGTTTTAAAGCACGTCATAGGGACAGAAATCACTGTACAATCAACCCCCCTTTCACTCACACGACATTATGCACTCACAGAGAAGCTCACACACATCAGTCTATCCACAAACACATTCATCCTCACAGTGGATCAGGAAACCTTTTTTTTTGCATGTGTCTCTTTGTGATGATTCTGTGTGCAGTCTCTGAAATCAGAGGTTATTGAGAGTCCCTGAATGCAGCACAGGTGAAACTCCCTTTTCTTCCTTCTTTTATTTTTCCTCCTCAGCAGCAGTTTGTAGAGTTTGAGTCGGGTTGGATCGATCAGAACTGATCTGATGAAACTGATGGATTAGAGGAGCAGCTGCTGCAGAGGCGAGTGAAAGCGAACAGCCTGCGCCCAGAGTACAGCACAAATAAACTACTTCTACTTCATGACAGAGTGCACTTTGGTGATCGGAGTAATTATCTGCATGTGTGTGTGTGAGAGAGACACAGAGAGGCACATATCCGAAAACAGAAAATCAATACGTGTCGGCGAACGCTGATATCATGACAAGCCGCCACAAATAATGAACGTGTGGGAAACCCTGCACATACACTTACTCTGAGATGTGGACAAAGATGTCGTTGCCCCCGTCAGCTGGCGTGATGAAGCCGTGGCCTTTGGAGCGGGAAAAACATTTACACACACCAGTAAACATGGGACCCTCTGCGGCACGGGCCGTCCTGCACACAGACACAGATACAGACAGACAGGTGGAAGAGGAAGAAGAGGAGGGTGAGACGAGTCAAACTACGTCAGCGTATCAACACCAGTGCTGTAGTGAAGGCCACCTATCAAATACATGTGCACACGGCTTCCTATGAATCCCTCAGGCTCAGTTTAACTGTAAAGAGTCTATTCACGCAGCTGTTACTGATGCGCTCACGTAAGATCCCCTCACCGTCTGACTGTCAGCGTGCTCTTTGGGTGCTTTCTTTTGAGGAGAAGCCAGAGGCAAGTTTATTCAATACAGAATAGTTCACACTCTGATGAGTTTCAACAGAACGGTACTACTTAAAGACGATCTCTGCTGGAAATGCAGAAAAGAACATGGCACATACACGCATGCATTATGGGAATGTCCTCAAGCAGAAAAGGGCTATTCAGCTAAAATTCAAAGAGGAACATCATAATGTCTAACTTGTGATTTGATGTGATATATACTGAAGGAGCCTTGTAGTTGTATCAACGTCTGCATGTAATCAACACCTGACTGTCAGATCAAATAAAAAACTAACGATTCAAAAACATTTAGACAATATTAATTTGTCACTTAACACTGAGCTATACAGATATGCATTCAAAAATAAAATGAGAAAAGAGAGAGAAAATAACTTCTCTCTGTCCCTCGCTCACTTCGCCTCTCCGTCTACCCTCCCTGTATCGCTTTCTTTCTTTTTCTATATTTCTATCATCTTTCCGCTTGTCACTCTCCTCTCACCTTTCCTATCTGACCGTATACAGAGTCGCAATGTTAATCACCTGGATGCAGAGATTTGATTGGCTGGGTGGCATCATGTGGGATGGCTTAACTAGCATGCAATTCATCTGTGCGTTTCCTGAGCAGCTAAACAGTTGCCGAAAAGACTAGAAAAGTTGCACCGGTTAAAATAGAAGCAACCCGTCAAATTTTTCAAATCCCATAATAATTTACTGGTTATAGGTTTGAGTCCGTATCGGACGGCGTCTGGGTCTGGACTCGGACTGCAGTCCACCTGTTAGTGACTATGGTCCTGGAGTCTCTCCTCCGTGGAGTTATGTTCTAGATTATATTGGTAAATGGTTAAAGGACAAGACTATGGGTCTGTACTGGGGTGTCCCAAACTTTAGGGAAGTGTATTTCAGCCCTTAAAATCCCCACTTAGTTTGAAGGGCCATGCGATGCACACTTACGAACTCATGAGAAAGCCATCGTACAATTGTAGTACTTTTTTTGCAAATAAGCATCCAAAATATGTCAGAAGGTTTCTGCATATGCATTGTTATGTGTAAGCGTTGAATAATATGAAAGCTTAAAAATCGCTAAATCACGATGTAGCCGACGTGAATACCTACAGAGTTCTCCTTGAAGCCATTAATGCTGAAGCCTACGTCGACGATACGCGTGACGTATGTGAACACGTCTGTTAAGCTAATTTGCATGAAGTGGCATCCCAGTTCGTAGGTAAAATTCCCTAACCCTCAACACTACCCCTTCTTTGTTGCGGGGAATCTATCTGGCGAGTGCACTTGAAACCAAGGGGTAAGGCTAGGGGAAGAGAATTGGGATTGGCCCATTTCTCTCCTCTTTGACAAAACTGTAGTGTCGACTTCAAATAAATTTGTATTGGAACAATCTGATCATGTAAAGACGCTCATGATGCAGTATGGTACACTTGTAAGTGACACGTAGCACTTATGACCGGCTCATCGTGGCAACTGAAGAGCTGCCTTTCCTGTGTTAATGTCTGTCAATATCTGGACACTGGAAACACAGCAGCTAATGTCACACTTGTTTCACCGGCTCATGAGGCCGTTTCATCCCGTGTGTGTACTCACGCTGAGCAGGTCCTGGTCCTGCGTGTGGGCAGAGGGCTGGGGATGAGGTAGCCTCTCATGGGGGACGGTGAGCGTTCTCTGTGTCTGCAGCCTGGAGGACGCAGAGACTCTGACGGGACAAAAAACAGCGTGTGACATCATGATTAATAACACACAGCAGTACAGGTTCTGTATCAGGCTGCACAATATATCATCTTTATTGTCATCTCAATGTCAACTTGTGTCTTAAACACATTACAAAAGAAGTGATCCTGCACTCAGTGACTTTTTAAAATTAGTTTCTTGCAAGTGAAGTATTCTGTTCATCGTCTGTCTTTCTCTGCATGTTACTCGTTGTTGCAGCTCTGATACACACGGTGTCGCCAGCTGCTTCTTTACACCGCACTGCAACAGGAGCTGTGGGAGTTACAGGTGCAGCGACAAGGACATGATCCCTCACCAGTTCTCCTCCCACAAACACTGAGATATGATCAGTGAAGCGTCCAGACAGGATCAAATCAAACCTCTGTGGGGAAGTGCTTTTAATCTGTCACCACCTAAAACAGTGTTTGAAGAAAGTTTCTGCAAATGTGGTGTGATTTCATTACACGTCTCTGAAACACAACAGTGAAACACATTACCTTATAAATAAAACATGAACAGAATTATGCTGTCAAAGAGAGTAGTTTTACCTCGGCTAATTGGTTCTGCAGAGCGCACAGAACAAGGTACATACAGTAGAAAGAGGAGGCCGCACACTTTGATAAGTGAAGTATTTACATCATGTACAAACCTGAGACTTACATGTCTCACTGTTCACTGTGCTAACGCTGCACCACAGCTGCTTTAAGTTACTGCGAACACTAGGAAGCTATTTTCTGCTGCTGCAGCTGCTTCACATTAGAGTCTTTTAATTGGTCAAACACGTGACTTTGGGTTATTTTTGATGGCAGATCAATTCTAAATATCACAGGGAGTAAAGGACCACTTAGGAGAAGCCACAGAGAGCTGACAGGTGAGGCTGCACACCTCCAACTCCTCCAAACTCCTTTTCCAATGAATTGATAGAAGAAAGACTGAAATCTTAAGGATTAAAACTTTAAAGGGACAATCCAGTGATTTAGTTCTGTATGTATATTAAGACTTGAAGGGGAACACCACCTACATTAAGAATTACAATATGTTATTTCCACGGCAGAGGAAAAATTAATCAATATTAGTGAATGTGAGCTGATTCCTCTCAAAGCCAAGAACCAGAGAAGCAAAGGCCAAAACACAAACGGCAACGAGCAGCATGCATCAAAAAATACAGCCTTATTATGTTCAATGTACAACCCCACACCAGCGGCGACTAGACGCACGTCGGTGCTCCTGGACTTCAAGCCTCACCACCACTGGAATTAAATGCATTTTCCCTCCACTCACTCTTTGCTTGGAAATACCAGCTCCTGTAGCAGCTCTTTAACTCTGCTCCTGTAGCAGCTCTTTAACTCTGCTCCTGTAGCAGCTCGACTCCTCTGCTCCTGTGGCAGCTCGACTCCTCTCCTCAACACTGATGTATAGAGAGAACTCTGTAGCTGTGTCTCGTGTCGGATTAGGACTGGATGACAAGAGACTCGTTGTTGAGGTCAAGAAATATCCCGAGCTAAACGACCAACAACCCCGTCATTATGAAGACAATGGCCAAAAGATATTGCCTGGTGAGTCATAGCTCAGGAGATCAGCTCTTCGGGTGTGACGTGCATCACATGCTGGCCGCAGTGTGTGGCCAGAAGTTCTAATGTCGCTCACCTACATGTGATGCTTCCTGGCTAATGATCAAGCTGGGAGGCATGATTTTGAGTCATGAGTGTACGAGCAAAGTTCAAACACACGCTCGCACTCATCCGTACATGAGCCTGTTTCTGCAGAAGTGTTTCTTAATATTATGGTTTTGGTGGAAATGCATGCTCGTGAAGTACTGAGCATACGACTGGGTACGTTGTGTGAGAGTTTGTAAACTGATGAACGGATGATCTGAAATAGTTTTGCTGTTGTTAAAGGTCGAACCAATTAACTTCACACACCCGCCTTTTTTGGATTCTTCGTTCAGTGTGGAGGCATGCGAGAACGTTTCAAGCTCAGTCTTATTTTCTGAGACTCCACATCCACGGGTGATACTGTACAACAGTTTTTACAGGCTCAGCAGTGAACAGACCTTCATGTGTGAATCACTGCAGTGTCCCTTTAACACAGGTGATAACACTGAGCTGTATGTTTCCTGCCTTTACCTGGTGACAATGGAGAGCGTGGGGATCCTGCAGAGTCCGGCGGAGGGGTCACTGCTCCTGAGCCCTTGATGGGCCTGGCCTCAGATGACATCGCGGAGGAGGTGGAGTCAATGGGTTGGGAGGAAGGAAGGGGGAGGGGTCACTCAAGAGGGAGCACAGCAGAGGATGTTAAACACCTGAGGAGAAGACAGGAGGACAGACGTTAGCCCTTAGTACACAGAGATTCACTGTGACGTCCGAACATTACATCACCACTGCATTTTACCACATAACCAAACAACAGTGGCATCATGCCGCCACTGTGTGTAATTTTAGACAGCATACCAGCATCCTGGAAGCAAAAGCGGTATGATGTGTGACACAACAGTTTGTCCTCTTCTATGACGCATACGCGTTAGAAAGTGCTTTCTAAACAATGAATGAACATGGCAACAAAAATTATTACCATCCCTGCTATATGGCCGCTGATGTTGTCTTCTGCTTAGAGGGTAAAAATTTGTTGTTTTCCCAATTTGCAGACACTTCTGGCTGTGGTTCTTATTTGAGTTAGCTGCTAACTGCCACTTTCTGCTTTTTAAATGTCCTGATGGTAGGTCGCACACCTAACACCTTTGCCCTTTTTAAACAGGAGTTGTGCAAATTTGCAGGAAAGCCCAATCAGTGTTTTTTCAGCATTGGCAGTATAAAAACAAAATCGGGGAGTGCAGCAAAATGCCGTCTACCTACTTTTGTTTATACAGAATGCGCCTTTTTCGTGTGGGCATCTCGTGTGGGCATCTCGGATCAACTCGCCAATCTGGCTCTGTGTGTCTAAACGCTTGCAGCTTGCCGGCAAAACAGCCCAACATTTGTCGAAAATCTGGCAGTGTAAAAGGGGCTATATATGCGTTGGGCAGCACTTTCGAGGGTAAAAAGTTACGGGACCTAACTGTTTGTTTTGCAGACATTTCTGGTTGCGGTTCTTCTTTGAGTTAGCTGCTAACTGCCACTGTCTGCTTTTTAAATGTCCTGGTGGTGGGTTGCACACCTAACACCTCATCAAAATGTCACACCTGTCCCATCCTGCCAGCTGTCCCTTTTAATGCTGTGACACACCAAGCCAACGGTTGGCTGTCAATCAATGTTAGGATGTTGGTGAGCCTCTGCTGCCCTCATTGGTGTAATGTGTCCCCCGTGGGCCACCGCTGGCTTTTTTTTGGTGTATTCAGCATGCTATTAAGTCATGAGGGGGTGAGACCAAAACAAACTTGTAACATAATGTAAAATTGAGCTCTTTGGCATAAATGTTTCCTGATGGTTTGATGTTATTGTTCACTGGTGCACGGTAAACATGCTCTGTTCTTTCAACACTTGTGTGTGTTGTTAATGAGCTAACTAGCTAACTAGCTAACTAGCGTCAAGGTGGTCTTCCGGTTTTTCTGATTCAATGACGATTACAGTCTACTGTCGAGAGTCATTTCCTCTCACGCAGGCGAGGAACATACGTGCTGGTTGACCCTTGACCTTCGTCCTCCACTGGTTCTCTGAAGTAGGTTTGGTGTGTCTGAGTCTTGACACAGACACTGAATTATTTATCAGTTATTTTATAGTTTTTTATTTCACTTCGTCTCATATGTAGTTCATGTTGCTCACTGCTCACTCACTCATCATTCGTCTACCATTTTTATTGTGTCTTGTAAAACACTTTGCAACTTTGCTTTTAAAAGGGTTATACAGGTAAGGTTATTTATTGTTCTCATTATTATTCCCTTCTTTATGCACCAACACACACACACACACACACACACACACACACACACACACACACACACACACGCATCATATAAAAACACGTCTTTGTTCAGTGTGTTGGAAAGCATCATCTCCACCTCACCCCTGAAACACAACAACACCTCCCCCCAAAAACAAACCCACTGAATCAGTGACCCACTGGAGCCATTCTCACAACCCTTGTTACCACGGCAACACCAATTTGAGGACAAGGAGAACAGTCTCCTCATTCATCACGGCGCGGGACTTACATCATCGCCCATGACATCACAGGCTATGTCAACCAATTAGGAGAGGGCAGCAAAGAAAACCTCCATTGACTGAACTTTCCGTTAATGTGTGTACTGTTCAAAGAGCTGCGGAGCAAATGACGGGGGGAGACAGCTCTGTTAGATAAAGATTAAATAATGACACGATGACAGAGCAGGTGGGTGAGCTGCTGCCCTCACATTAATGTCTCTCAGGATTTCTACCGAAGTTGACAGAGGGGAGGGGATTTAAGATTATTACAGGTATCAGTGAAGGGAAAATCCGAATTTTAGCAAAGGATAAAACAAAGAGCACTTAAATTTTAGCTCCTCCGATACCTCTGTTATTTACAGGTTTACTACTGTGTAATTACATTTTTAGCTCTAGGAATGCCAATATCAGTTTGTCCACCACTTTGGTTCAGAGATATCTCAGCAACTATCAGACAGATTAACATGACATTTTGTGCAGGCGTTCGTGCTATCCAGAGGATAAACTTCAGTAACTGCAGTGGTCCTTAAACAGGACCTCTTCTGCTCAGTTTCAGGTTCATACTTGTATTTTGGGTTTCTACTAGAACATGTTCATACGCTTTAATGCTCAAAAAACACTTCATTATCCTCATACTGTCTGTGCTGGAACACCTGTTTCACTCTTGTCTGGAAAACTCTGTTTTAGCACCTGTCACTTTAAGAGCCCTTCTGAAAGAGCCCAGTCTGCTCTGATTGGTCAGTGTTTCCAGGTCTTCTATATATGAACTCTCTGCACCGCAGAGATGCAAATCTGTGGGTGGGTGGGCCAATAAAAATTAACATAGTAATTAATTTCGGGTGGATTTGTCAGTTATATTCATATTTAAATAAAAAAAAATGTATAACAATTGTGTGACCACATTTTAAAGTAGCCTATAATCTTTTGATTGTTTAAGTCAAGAAAATGCGCCTATATGAAAAGCAAATGAACACGAACGGCTGGACATAATTCAAATGTAAATACAATACCTTAATGTCTAGCGCGGGTTGGGTGCAGGTGCGGGTCTCTAAATTTTACGAGATACTTACGTCGGGTGGGTGGCGGGTGGATGATTGATGAGTGCACAAGGATTCAGGTGCACTCAAACGCCACCCGCGCATCTCTACTGCACCGTCACTGCAGCCGAAAAATGACTGTAAAGGAGAAGAGCGGCACTTTGTACTGTGTCTGAACGCTTTCGCACACCAGTGAAGTTTCTCTTAATTTACATCGATGTTTAGGTTGCTGGAAATAAACATGAAAAAGATTATTCCTGATGTTGAGGATATGTCTGACAACATACAGACACAAAGCTCAAGTATCTTTACTGTATCAGTGTTTAGAAATCCTGGAAAAACCTGGAAAATCATAAAAAAGTTGCTCCATAATTCCTGACAATAACTGAAATATCGGAGTTTCACACTACACTAGGGCACTAGGTGAACTTCTGTTGCCTGCCCTGCTGTGGAAAAACACATGCAGCTAAAATAACAGGGGACTTCAGTGGTGGATCAGCTTGCAACTGAACATGTACCTCATTTGGATCAAGCATCTTTACTGCATCAAAGATGGTCGATAGTTTCACAGGTCGGGCCCACTTGTCATCAAATTGGCCCCCGAAATGACTGTGACACCCCTGCACTATTTTACAACGTACATGTAACATATCCGTGGTTTGCAAAATGATACAACGGCAACATTTACTCTGCTGGTTGGCCACGAAGGTTTGCTCAGTGTTCACACTCTCTCAGCAGGAGTCTGGTCACATCTTACAGTTTCAAAGCCGAGAGCCGAGTGTCTGATCCATCTTAACTCAATAAACATGTTGTTAATGTAATCACAGCCTCTCTGGACAGCGTGCGTCCTGCTGGAGGAAAACAGTGTTATGACTGACAACCCACACACACACACACATTCTCACTTTCATACACACCTTCATCTGAATCACCTCAAAAGCACTCAAGATCACTGATTTAAAATTACCATAGTTTTATCTTCATAACACAGGAAATATGAATCATTAACAGACACGGGGAGAAAAAAGAGGGAGAGAGGGTCACACAGGGCGGCGGAGGAGGAGGAGGAGGAGGATGAGGAGGAGGAGGAGGAGGAGGAGAATGAAACGGAAAAGTGGAAGATAAGCACAAGAGGGAGGCTCGGAAAACATGATAAGGTGAGAACAGATTTAGCCTGTGAAGGGTTACTCCTTGCTGCATGCTGGTTTAAAGGGACGACCAACGATGGCTGCCATGTTTGGGTCACCTAACTCTTAAGATACACACACTGCACAAGTTACAAGTTCCTTAACTCCTGTTTAGATGTTTAAAAAAAGTCCATAAACACCCGACTGAGTTGACAGTACGGCTGCAACGGTATCAGATTTTCATGGTACGATAACTGTCTCAGAAAAATATCATGGTTTCAAGGAAGGTCCAGGGTTTGAATCCGGCTGGGGTCGTCTTCAGCAAACGCATGCGGTCACAAGAGGTTTCCACCGTCAAATCAAACGGGATCAGATTTTCGGTCTAGTTGCATTTTTTCCCAACATCATAAATAAGCAAATGTACAAGGTACGATAATTTTGAAATCACAGTACACCTTGAAATCGGTAAACTGTTGCAACTCTAGTCAACCCTGGACCATAGTCAGCTGATAGATGACATGATTCCTTTCTATGCAACCAACTGGCGAATACCATTCATGGCACCCTATTAAAACTGCTCTGGCCTGCCTACTGTTGCTGCTTCCTTTGCAAGCCACTCTGCAACCTGCCTCCAACCCAGCTCCTCCTTTGTGCCCGCTGCTGTTCCAAACTCTGAAATTGTTTGATCTCAAAGCGCAGCCGTAGCGTAAAACAGGTGCTCGGGAACCTGTGCGTGTCGCAACGGCATCAATCTGCTGTTTTAGCGCTCCTGCTGTGCGTCTACATTGAAAAATTAATTTGAAGGCGCAAAAAATGCAGCATGTGTACGGCCCCTTAGGCATTCTGCGCAGGCCCAAGGAAAGGCAGGGAGGCCCCAAACAGAGCCATACTGCTAATTATATTACTGAAAATGGAAATAACGTTTTCATTGACTTAAGTGGTCCTGACTGAAATACTGTTATGTCAGTGTGTGAGTGCACTACAGTTGTTGCGACAGCTCATTTGACTACAGAGATGTGAGTGACAGCTGACGTGACTGTAGTTAATTATTGGAACATGCCCTGCCTCACTGGCTCCCTGAGGGTGACACAGCGTCTGTTACACCTGGTCTGGATATTAATCACTATTAAGATAACACACATGAAACTCTGACTGAACTGTCAGTGGACAAGTCGCATTGAGGGTTACGTATGTTCCAAGTTTTAGAAGGAAGAACAATACGTAGAATTTAAAAATAAACGATATCTCATAACACAGACGGGAAAGACAAAAATCTTGTATTTTATCTGTGCACCTGTGAAGCACCTTGTAAATCAGGTTTTGAAAGGGGACACAGACATAAAGTTCAGTTTCTTACTTATATCAACACTGTTGATATAAAATGTGGAACAGTTAAGAAATAAAACACAGAAAGTGTGACTTTGTACCCTATGAAACTTAAGTCTCTGCGTCCGCACATTATGACCATTATTTTCACTGTATGCATCTGTAACAGCGCAGAAAGAAAGAGTGATGAAAGGCAGCAGTCTGCGGTAAAAATCGTTAAAAAGAAAAGCTGAGTCATCAGAGGTGTAGGGCAGCAAGAGATAGAAGAGCAGGAGCACGAGGAGCCACAGATAAGAACAGAAAGGCTGTAAAAGGAGGTCAAACATGATAGCACGTGTTTGTCCAAGCTGCCACCGAAAGTGTGTGCCCATACATAAACACAGGCAGAACTATCCCCCACCCCCACCCCACACACACACACACACACACACACACACACACACACACACACACACACACTGATATGTTCAGGAAACTCATAGTGAAACAGTTCAAACCACAACTGCTCTGTTGACGTGAACGCTGCCGTCTAATTTTCCTCTTGGGAAATACAGAAGTTAAGCAGTCTGCGCTGCGAGGCGTTCAGCAACAGACTGTCGGCCCTCTTGTCAGAACTACACAATGTTTTTCTAGTGAAATGTATTTGGACATTAATATAGGCCTATATTTTATCTCCAAGTGCACGTCACACACTGAACGAGCCGCCTGTTAATGACGCTGTGGGCTAATGGGCATGTAGCTACTTCCATGTTTCACATGATACGTCATGTTTGTAGTCGACCAATGAAGATGAGTTTACATATCACCTTGGGTTCGTCCTTCACCTTCTCAAAATGATCCCACACTTTGGATTTCCTGCCCGACATGTTATTAACCAGCCTGTGGAATAACCGCAGGTACGAGCCCTGGACATTAACCTGACCACTTCCTGTGTCCAAGTAACCGATGAAATCTTGCCGACCCTAGTGTGTCAAGCTCTTGACGGCGCTTCAATTGTGTTTTTGAGTTTATATTTGGATGGAGATTTTGTTTAAACCAGTGGATGTGTAGACAGGATTTTTATTTTCAAAACAACGGCAGAAAAACAATATGCTTGTAAAAATACGCTTGTACGTGTGGACTAAGGCCTAAAACATGATCGAGAAAGTTATTTGGGGGATGCAATCAGCTGTCTGACTCCACCAGCAGAACACGTTACTACTATAACAGTTGATCTGGTTATCACACATGCACACACACAAACAATAGCAGCACTCTTTTGTTATCCTCACACACACACACACACAGCTCTGGAGTCGACCTGTGTCCTATGGAATTTTCCATGATAGATCCTGCTGATACAGCAAATACCAGCTCAGCGGGGCACACACACACACACACACACACACACACACACGAGCATACACATGCATACATTAGCTCTCAGGCCAACACACACACATACACACACACTCCACCCCCCATGTGATGAGGCCATTATACTGCATGACTACAGCCTCTAATACATTTCCTGCAGACTCCATTCACTGGTTTAGAGTTTCAGTCTGGAACTCTCTACAGGATCCATTCATCTGAGGCTGCACTCACAGATTGTAATCTAATGAGTAAAGGGACAGTCCGTGACATCTCTGTGTCAGTAACAGTACGTGTTGCTGCTCAGTCTGCATTATGGATTAATGTAACACAAAGATGTGACGGTAACAATATCGACCTGCTGCTAATTTATTAAATCCACACCTGAATCTTTAACTGATGATGCACTTGTGCTTGTGAAGCAACAGAACAAAAGATACTTTCCAGTGCCCACACTTAAATAAGGAGGAGACAAAACACAGATAAGGACAGATCATAGCGGTGAGGGAAAAGCAAAAGGGGCCCGAGCAGGACGGCCGTGTGAGGAACTGAAACTTTTAACACGATCGTCCTCCTCTGTCTCATTTCCTCCAGCGTTTTTATTCTCTCACACGATCACCCAGTTCCCTGTGCAGCCTCGGGGAAAATAGACATGGAGACATGTGATGTCAAAAAGGACGAGATGACAAAAGGCAACGTAAGAAGAGTAATTACATGTTGGAGGAGCTTTGTGCTGGAGTGGTTTCTTTTCATGTGGTGACAAACTTCTGCAGGTAACAGGAGACAAATCAGTCCCGTCTTTGTTTCTAAACTCCAGGTGAAATTATTTTACCTTTAGGTCGGACTAAATCTGCATTTAGCAATGATAAGTCGTTGTTTTAAGGAATAGTGCGACATGTTAGATGAGAAGATTGACACCACGCTAATGTCTCTGTGTTAAATATGAGCCTGCAGCTGGTTAGCTTAGCTTAGTTAGCGCGCTCAGACACTTCTGACGAGATACCAAAAAAGTAAATCTGTAAAATTGCCAAAAAAATAAAGCGGGGGTAGGCAGTTTTATTTTGGCATCATTGTGCAAAAATCCCCCAATAAACTATTTTTGGTCAAGCGGTCTGAGAGCAAACTTGACTTCTGCATCTCCTCTTGGCTCTGTCTTCAGTCTTTAGAAAGCCTAGATTGTGACGGGAGACTTTAGAAAATCAAACACGTGGTGCAGACGACTGGCTGTTCTATGAATGCAGATGTGTATGGACGTCCGTTTAGACGGTGAAAGTCCAATTTAATGGTGGAGAATCCTGCAGAGAAAGTTGTTATTCCAGCACCGACAACACCCGCCTACACTGCAACCCCAAAAAATGGAAGACAGACTTATCAAAGAAAGTCTGACAATAAATGAAATAAAGCAAGTGTCAATATCAGCGAAGTGTTTCAGAGATAGAGAAAATTTTGCTAATAGTTTAGCCTCCAGCTAACCGGAGCTAAAGACTGCAGCTTCAAGTTCTTGTTTATGAAGCTAATGTTAGCGAGAGCCTCAAAGTGCGCCCACAGTGTGTCCCTCGCCTTATTCCCCGCCACTACAGACCCAGACAGCAGCTCCGGAGACAGACCCCCAGCAAGCGGCCAAAGCAACCTGAATCCAGCCAGCAAAAAGATCAGCAAACTTTCTGTTGCTGCTGTTACACAGCCTGCGCTGGGGGGGTTTGCACTGGCTGAATTTAAGCTGCTTCAGCACTCCACCAAATTTGTACATTAAGTTCCCACTTGAGTGTTTAGGTACTGAGCTCTGATTCTCTGCCTGAGCTCAATTTTTCATTATTCTCTTGGGCTTAAATGGGGTCGGGCTCTTGGCAATTTACCTGTTTTCTTTTTTGTTTGTTTTCTTTTTTCTCTTTAAAAAAAGAAGAAACTAGCAGCTCCCGTAGCCCACTCAGCTGAATCTGTTGTGCACGAGACCACACACTACTGAAATAAGGAAGAACGTGGAAACAGACCTGCAACCAGCTGACAGAGCCAGAAAAAGCACTTATCACTTTTCAAAATGGTCAGGGGTCAGCAGAGTTGGAGTTTCAGGACAAGGTGGAGGAAAGACTCAGTCTAGACACGTGGACGTCACTGACACTACAACCAGACAAAACAGCCAGAGTTGCCTCTCAGGAGCTAAACTCAATGATCCTACCATCCTGCCGGTGCTGGAGAGAACCAGCGCCATCTCAAAAGTCCCCTGTCTCCTCAACAAGGAAGCCGGTGGCTGCCAGAATTGCACCATAATGTGGTTCTCTGACAATGACATGGGTAGATGCGCTCACATCTGGGACAGTGGATTGTGTGAAACTCTGTCTGACAGAGTTGATTAAGACAAGGAGGACCAAGACTTGTTGCAGGATATCTTCGGAGCGCTAAAGAAAACTGCCGCTTTGCACGAAACATGAATCAGGAAAAATCTTCCAAACATATCATGATTACAGTAAAAATTTGGGTTTTTAATCTGGCTTGGGTCCAGGAACACTGATCTGGCTCGGGCTTGGGTTGGCCCGGACTTTTGTGCCTGATCAGAGGTCAGTTATTTTCACGATTGATTTTATTTGCCCTGGGTTATCGGGCAATCCTTATTGTTGAGCCCCCTATTAAAGTTGTACCTCAGTCTAGAACATGTCAGACATAAGTGTAAAAGCCTTCAGATCTGCACTGCTCTGGTGTACGATTTTGAACTCAGACAGAAAACTTTGGCACTGATGGTTGCAGAGTCAACGTGGCGTCACCGTCATCAAGCAGTTAAAGAGAACGTGTGAAGTGGACGGGGGCCGTTATTGAGGACTCTGCACACAAAGAATTAAAGAAGCTGCTTCAGATACATTGTGCCGCCACTGCAGGCAGAAACACACAGACTATTACACTGAGCTCTGTGTGTGTGTGTGTGTGTGTGTGTGTGTGTGTGTGTGTGTGTGTGTGTGTGTGTGTGTGTGTGTGTGTGTGCAAGGCCAAATGTGATATGTGGTGTGTGTGTGTGTGACAGAAAGAGATGGTCCCGATCCTACAATCTGATGACTCACTCTCCAACGTGCGTCAATGCAGCATCTCGCGTATTTCAATCATGAACATATTCATGACGGCTGAATGTGAACACAGCGACTCACACCAGCAGCCTCCGTCTCTGCGCCCATGTACAGGGCGAGCTCTGGTGTCACGTCCATGTGCGTGTACTGTTCCTCATAATGGGGATCTTTCCACATTGAAATCAAATGGAGATTTACTGTGAGTGTGATGTGTTGGTGAGTTGCGTCATCAACTCTCTTCCACTGGAATTAACTTTCACCTGTTCATCGAGGGCACCACATGAGATCACACACACGATACAAGATTCTAGAGGCTGATCAATGCCCGCCACACACCAGAGGGCTTTGAAAAAACGTTTTCAAGACTAAAGTCTGACATCCTCTCACATTTTAAGACTGTGAGTTTTAAGTCACACAATACGACAGAGGGAGGCAACCTGCAGCTGTGGAGCCACAAAGTTTTTAACATTTATTCAAATAAATGTGCGTCATACACGTACGACCTGACGCCTTTTCCTCTATATTTCGCCAACCTGAATGGCGATGACTCGTCTTGAGTAAAAGTAAAACTGAGAATTTAACAGTGTGCGGATTCTTGTCAATTTGGCAAAAATATAATCTATAAAGATTATATTATAAAAAGATCTCTCTTTTATCTCTCTTTTCATTCAGAATGAAAGTTCATTCCTATTAAAAGTGATCTTGTAAACACCTAATTCGGGATGAAAATGGCCGATGCGATTGAAAATTCAATCCGATGTAAGGAACTGGAATATTCCGTTTCTAATTCTGAATGAAAGAATTTCTCGCACTTGTTTACACCCATTCCTCTTTAAGTTCAGTCCGGTCTTTCTGCACATGCTCGTTTCCTTGCCCTTCTGGCGCAATGACGTATATAGCGCGCATTGCAACGGGCTGAGATAGAGCAGTCGGACTCGTTGCACTCACCGGTTTCTATTCGCCACAGCACGGCCTTCTACCTCCCTTCTCCTCCTCAACAGACAAAGCATTAGCAGAACAAGGTTGTTGACGTACTGCTGCTTCAAGAATATAAGCAAAACAAGCCTGAAAAAGGCACTAAGAACGGTGGCGTCAAGCATCTTGTTATCCGGAGGGAGGACTACAGTGTTTTCTTCCGGTAGACGTAAACACGTAACATCCGCCCCGCCCCCTATCCAATCAGAAACCTTCTCTTCTCGCATTTATCTGATTTCAGTGGCACGGTGGTGCAGTGGTTAGCACTGTCACCTCGCAGCAAAAGGGTTCCTGGTTTGAGCCCTTCTGTGTGGAGTTTGCATGTTCTCCCCGTGTCAGCGTGGGTTTCCTCGCAGGGTTACATGCAGGTTAATTGGTGACTCTAAGGTCCCGTTTATACGACAACGATTGCAACTGAAAACTGTAAACTTCAGTTGCGTTTTGGCCCATTGTTTTGAAAATGGGTTTCAGGGTGACATTTTTTGGTAACAAAACCGTCGTCATGTAAACTTGAGTCACTAGAGATTGTTTCCTTTGTGGCGCTCTGCACAGAGGAGAGTCTAGCAGCATCATAAATTACATTTACTGATAAAGAAAATGGATTTAAATCAAAATTAACGACAGAACGATCCATTTTATATTAATATTGTCGCCTCCTGTTTTTTGACTCCTGTCTGGTCATATGACGTCGGCTACTTCACTGCACCAATCAGAATTCAGCAGTTTAGATGCTTCACACTCAAAAGAAATAATAACTGACCCTTAACCTTAAATGCTGCATAATTATTTCATCATGTTATTGAAGGACAAAGTGCCTGATCTTTGTGTTCTGGGTCTGTTGATGAGGATGACTCATCTCACACATGAAAATCAAAAGAAGGAGATCATTTAAACAGATGATTATTCCTACGGGAGCGTTCAGCGAGGAGTAGGTGAGGAGTCAGAGCCTTTGATCAAACTATTTTTGCCTCCTCTTTTGTTATTAACCTTTGAGTTCATGGAAATTAAACTCCTTTCAGCCGACTTGACAACAAAGAAAAAATATTCACATCAGCGCGCACAATGAGACGAGCACTTCAGCACACTTATGTGAATCTCTGCCGGCTTCAAACCAAAACTGAAATTAATAATTAGCATGTTCTCCTTTTATCCAGTCTGTGTAGTGGAGTATTTTAGAGGTGCTCTCTATACGCTGATATTAAGACTCGTCAGATGCTGATCAGTTTGTTTGACACCTAATCATATTAAAGTCCAAGATATTTGACTTTGTATTTCAACAACAGCAGCAATGTGAGATGTACCAAGGTCACTTCTCCAACTCTGTTTTCCTTATTCTGACAGATCCACCCTCTCCTCAGGGTGCCACAACCAAACACGACTGTCATAACTTCCTGGGTAGAGCAGGAAAAAGGAAGCAGCCTCATCTCATCCTGTGCAAATACCAGAGATGAAACAAAGACACGACTGAGCTGCTGAGCGTGTGATTTGATTTTTTGGGGCTCCCTTACAGCACATATGGAAACAGCATAGGTTGCACTGCCACGGTGTCTTTTATTTTTATTTTCAATTAATTATTTTTAATATTACGACTGGTCCATTGTCTTATTATAAAGGCTTTGATAATCACTCTATGGCTACAGTCATTGGTTTATCTATTATTTTATCTTCTTGTTTATTGGTCTGTATATCTTTATTTGTACATTTTCTAACCCTTTTACTTATTTTAATTCATATGTATTACTCTCTTTTAATGGTCTACTTTTTGTATTATTACTTTAGTAAATTACAATTATTTTTTTTAATACAATTCTGAGTCACATGTCTTTGTTTCTTTTATTGATATATTCATCATCTTAATTATTATTCTATGAGGTTTCATTCTTAGTTTTAATGGTTTTGATTTACTTCAATGGTCGGTTGCTGGCTTTGTTTTGTGTGCACAACTTCTACCTTGCTCTTTGTGCAAGTCAGAAGTGGAAGGAAATGTGCTACATGAGTAAGGTTTTGCTTCCTTGCTTGCCTGTCTATTGTTATTCTAACTCTCAATAAATGAGCTTACCTGCGTCATCAGAACTGTGTGGGTGTGTTGTGATCAGATCAGATCTGATGGCCTTAAAACAGAAGAAAATTTCCTCATAACTCATCACATTTCAAAACAGCATCAGAAATCTGCAGGGGCAAACGGCAAAAGTCCCCAAAGAAATCTCAGAATGCTCCTAAAAACTGTGATTAAAGGGCAGAAATTCAATTTATTTTAACCAGTTTAGGCTCATATTCTTATCCTTTGGCAGATCTCATTCAGGGCGCCCTATTTAAACTGCTCTGGCCTGCCTACTGGTGCGGCTTCTTCTGCAAGCTGCTCTGCAACCTGCCTCCACCCCAACTCCTCCTTTTCATGTTGTGCCTGACTTATCAATGTCATTTCTGTTTGTCATTGATGCTGCTCTGTTCTGTTCCTGAGGGGTCTCTGCTGCTGCTCTCTCTGCCTCAGGCTTTTCTCGTATGCACATGGAAGGGCAGAGAGGTGTGCTCTCCCTGCCTTCAGGCGTTCCATGTGGGCCATACTGCCAAACATAATACTGCAAATGGAAATACAGTTTTCTTTGGCTACAGTGGTCCTGACTGTTGTCTTTGGTCTGGTGCATTAGCAAATAGTGTCAGCAAGTTTGTTTGTTTCGACAGTACTTTTGTAGTTCGTGCACTGATTCAATTGCTGAATGCAGATTGGTGCATGGAAGTATGTGACATCACATTTTTCTGACCGACCCTTGACCTCTTGAAACGGGACAAAAGCAGAGACAAAAACAAAACTAAGGCTGCAAATTTCTAGTCAGCTAGTTGATTTGTTGGTTCTCTTTCCAGCTCCTCCTGAGGGACCTTGAGGCATTCCCAGGCCTGATGAGATGTGTAATCCCTCCAGCAGATATACGTATCTCATCTGGCCTGGGAACGCCTTGGGGTCCCCCAGGACGAGCTTGAAAGCGTTGCTGGGGAAAGGGACGTCTGCGGTGCTTTGCTCGGGCTGCTGTCCCCACAACCCGACCCCGGATATGTGAATGAAAATGGATGGATGGTCGATATACTCTTATTCGACCAAATTCACATGTTGTGTCCACCTAAGCCTTTCCTCTTGAAGCAAAGAAAAAGAACACTGAGAGAAGAACAGAGAGAGATCTGGCCCCTTCATTTGTCTCTCAATGGTGCGCCTGTTACGGCAGCATCAATAACAGAGCTTCCCATCAGGCACTGCACCCAGCTGACTAGTTAAACGTGACAATGGATCCTCTTTTCTCCTCAGCATTGTGTCTGCCAAAAATGAACAAGACACTGATGTTCCTCACTGAACCATGAAACTCAGAGTGTCCACGTCTCTGTCATTTTATCCTTTTACATTAAAAACTTACTTTACTGAATTTGAGTGTGTAAACAACCCTCCCTGTTAATATTCCGACAGCGCTAATGGGTTGTGAAATCACTGCCTCGTCTCTTCTCTGGGTTCATGTGAAGCTGGGGCACGCTGACCTGCTACAGTCTCACTGTGCTGACGGGGGTAATGGACTAGTGAATCTGCTCTCTCTCTGCTGGCTGCGGGCTCAGTGACCACTTCCTGTGGGGCCATAACACCAGCTACTGTTGCAGCTCTTCCATCAAACCTCATGCATACTGCAAAACACTTCCAGCCCGAGTGTGAGCCACAGTTCACACCACACCAAACGGCTAAAAGTGAGCATTTAAACATAAAAAGACAAAAGTAAAACCTTTCATTTACAGGGAAACTACTGTGGAGTCATGAACGCTGATTTTAACTTTTCCCACTGCAGACTGAAGCCAGATGTTGGTGGGTTGTGTCTAGTGGGAGAGGGACTGACGATTCGTTCAAGTTCAAATAATAATGTGATAGGGTAACTTTAATGACATCACCTTCATTAGAACAGATGATTGCACCCTGTCGTGTGCAGGCTGCATGTTTTTATTAAACCTGCTGCAGACAGAAATGAAGGACAGCAAGCAATTACAGCGTTCCCAACACAATCCATGCTACAAACAATGAAACCGGATCTCGTGTGTGTCCTGCCTTGTCTCGTGGAGTACCATCATCCAGTACATGTGGATATAATTACTGTGCAGAATGGCACCTCCTTCACACACTGTAACAGGACACCTCTGATGGTGATAAGCCTCAGAGCTACAGGCAAGAAAGGAAGGAAGATGTTACACCTGAAAAAATGCGGCAGGGAACGTCTTGCAAAATGAAAAGTTCAACATAAAATAAAGGAACAAAGAAATAAGAAGTCGCGTGGATTCTGTTACGTATGAATTACATTTGTATAGAAATCTTTCACTGTTGTGAAATGGTTTGAACAATCCTGGAATAAATGCAGATTCAAAAAATGAGGCAATATTTTGGAAGAATCACTTTGGTTAATCTGCCTATGTAGAGCAAGATAGTATAGATCATTTCAGGGCCGACGTCACAATGACTCATGTCTTGTCTTGTTGTGTTATTGGAGCCAGAATAGAAGGAGTCATGGCTCAAAACCAGCCGCCACTGCCCGTCAACAAAAACAAAGACAACTATGGTTAAATGTGATCAGACCAAAGGACTGGACGGAGGCCATCATCAAAAATGCTCACATGTGCAGCGCACACTTCATATCAGGTTAGGGAAAAAGTATTTCCTGTTGTAGGGATGAATAAGGTTATGTGTATTAAGGGTTATCATGTCCACCTCATCAGAAACTGGGGAGGGATTAAGAGGAATATTGGATTTCTCTGCAACGCTAACTTTTTAGCACATTAGCTAACGTTAGCTTCCATAGCAAAACAAACAAGTGTGGTCCTCCTTTGTAAGATTGGCTTCCTGTGACATCATCCATCCACTGAGTGAGAGCATACGGGTCGGCCAGTCTGGTCCCGTTGCTCAGTGTTTACTTATTCAAGTAACACTGGCGGTCCCGGAGAGTGAGTGACCTGACATGGTGCGTCTCCACAGACAGAGTGTCCAGAGTGCGCTGCTCTGGATTCTGCATCAGACAGCGCTTCCAGTTCATGAACGGTCCAGTTTGTGTCAGAGTGCACACCCACACTCAGAATGAGTGTTTCTGAACGCACCACTCACATCATCTTCCTCCATCGTCTAAAACAAGACAACACAACTTGAACAACCAGAAGACTTGTTCTCTCCTTAAATGGATGCACTCCCCCCCTCCTACTCATAATAGATGGATTTATGAGATACTGCAGAGCATTAAGCTGGAGAGGATCAGATCCTCTCTGAAGGGATCCTTTAAGACTTTCTACAAAATTTGACAAATCTGTTGAATAAATATTTACTCACTGACTATCAGTGATAAATAACTGAGCTGATAAAGGAGCAAATCCTCAGATTGGAGAGGCAGAACATTGAAACTGGAAACATCTGGGGTTTTTCCGACGATACATCAAAGGTGTTTATGACAACCTTTGTCACTTCAACCCCGGCTAAAAGTTTACAGTGTTCTTACAGCATTTTGCACATTATGCACACCTACTGTGTTTGAAAAAAGGGGGAACACACACACACACACACACACACACACACACACACACACACACACACACACACACAGATATATGTTGAATATTGATTGTGGAAATAACTTTAAAAGGCTCATTTAAAGACACACCTTGTGGACCTCTTAATGCAACACTACTGCAGAGACGACTGAAAACTGCTTTGACCCTGACACTGGAGCACCGTCCTCCCTCTTCATGGGGGACAAGATATTTGGACATTCTTCTTTTCGTAGTAAACAATCTCTTGACTCCTGCTGTGCGTTAAGCAAGTTCCCAGCGTATCCCGTAGATGCCAAATATTGTGTAAGCACTGCGACCCCGACAAACCCGTGACCTTTGACCAGAGTCAACATAAAACTTTTTCATTAGCAGGATTCAGACCTAAATCAGCCCGGCATTAAAACAAGACAGGGGGTGAAACAAGGCATTAGTGACTTCATCCCCTGAACTGCCTCTGACTTCTCTCAGACTCTGAACCTGAAATGCTTTGTGAATTACTGTTAGGGCCAAAAATGCAAGAGTTTCTCTAAAGTCCACCAGTTAGAAGCTTCTTTAGACTTTAACTCACTCTGATTTCCTAATAAAGGTCTCAAACTCTTTCTTTTTACGCTTCACGCCGCTGCAGCGCTTTTAAAATCTTACTGGATTCACAAAACATTTTATTTCACCACCTCTAAGTGGACGACGCTTTGAAATGTGGTGCTAAAGTTTTGACCGGAAGCTTTTAGTTTCAATTGGTGTCAAGCTATTGAAAACGAAATTTACCAAAACTGAAGTCACTATTTCCGAGTCACCTTTACAGACATCTTTAACAGAGCTGTGAATCTTCTGTTGATGTAAAATCAGCTTCTGTTGGTGCCGCGCTTATCTGTGAGTGCTGGCTTCCTGCTGCACACTAATTTCCTAAACTTAATTAAGATGAGAGACACAGCTCCCTTAATTAGCGTGAGCGATTAAGAGAAAATCAGTCGGAGTTCTGCTGGAGGAGCCTGATTCCTTGGTAGTGTACAGGCGCACACGGATACAGTTTTCCAACGCAGTTAGAGTCATATATGTTTTCACTGATGGGAAGGAACTGTTTGCCTCCTCATCACAGTGACTGTTCTCTCACTGCATAATCAGCCCAAGGACAGAATCCAGAAAAAATAAAACTCTGCAGGCTGCAACATCATATATCACTCAAACACTCGGTTGGTTCAAAATTTAGATATACAGTAGAGGAGAAATCAGATTACTGATTACTCCATATCAGCTGGTGTCTTGTGTGTATGCAAAGGTTGGCTACAGTCAGCTGTGATGTTGTTTGTGCCAACACGGAGACAGTGAAGCCCATTTCCATAGTAGTTACTTCTTTACATGCAAAGTTAGATGATTATCACTTTGCCATACCGGTTTAACAAAGTCCAACCCTGCTTGCAGATGTGCCTCCACACACACACGCACACACACGTATTTTTATAAACTGTGTGAGCTCAAGTGATTCGAAGATCAGCACATAAAAGCTTCCAGAAGTCATTCCAGTCATATTTCAGTGTAAATGAGAGGAATTTTCCCCCGAGGCAAACAGCAGGTAAGAACCACACCAACATTTCCACACACATGCATCTGGTTTGTGCACACTCAGTTTACAGAGGTGAAGGAATGCAGATGGGTGGGCCGCTCTCACCAGTATCTCACCAAATAAACTGCTATAACATATATATATCAGCCTATAAGACACGTTTTTCTGTCGTTTCTGGGCACACTGAGGGGTTTCATTTATTGTTTTAGTTGTGTGATTTTATTTTATTTATGCTTTATTTATTTAGATTATTTTAGTTTTTCACATGCCTATGGAAGCCCTGAGTATGAGATGAATTTAAAGAAGTATTTCACCACTGAAAAGATGCTTTTTTCATAAAACTAGGTTGTCTATGCAGCAGGAAGACGCAAACACGTTTGAAATGAATTTGAAGGTTGAGCTGATTAATCTGTCGAGTATTATATGAATGAATTTGGGAATTAAATTTCAATAAACTGCTAAACGATGATGTTACAGAAGAAGGTAGGAACCTATAAAACACACATATCTGATGAATATTTAACTGATATATAATATATAATGACAAAAACTCTGTGTGTGTCTGTCCCACGTTTTTCTACTCACTGACATGGTCAATCTATGTGAAACTGCACATAGGCATTGAGGACTTGCATAGGTAGAAGGTGACAAAGCTACCAATGGCTATGGACTAGTATCATACACTGAAAGAAGGTTCAGTTTCCTGACCAGTGGAACAGAGGCCTCATTAAAAGTGGAGAAAGTTTCTAATCTTACAAATCGTTTTTGCACCAAATCAATACTATGCAGATTTGAGGGGTTTGTATTTGCCCAAACAATATTACCATGAATCAAATAGGGATAAATCATAGAATAATATATGATTAAGTGCGAAGAAACATTTACAAACTTTGAAATTTGCTGATGATCCTCGGTGACTTCAAAATGTTGTTAAAAATAAAATGAATGTGTTTCAATACAATTTATTTCTTCGTCAAATAAAATGTGTGAAATTCTTTTTCATCTATTGACACTCGAGCATAGTCCCTCATGTCTCTAGCTGCTTTACAACACGCTTCAAAGGCTTTTATTAAAAGGAATATTTCGTCAGGTGAGAATATTGATGCCATTTATTCTCGTGTCTGTGCGATAAACATGAAGCTACAGCTGGCAGCTGCCAAGTTTACTGTAGCTGAGCACAAAGAGTGGAAACGGACTGCTGGCACAGCTCTGAACAAAGGCAACAAAATCCACCAACAAGCAGCAATAAATAACATGTTTTCTCTGGTTTGTTTAATTCATGCAAAAACCAAAGTGTAAAAATAAGATAAGTCTTACTGCAACAGCACTCAGTGATATTTTAGAGTGTGTTTCCAACTTAGTAGCAACAGTTTGGGGAACACCTTGTTCTGTTACAACATGACGGTGCCCCCGGGCACAGAGCCAGCTACATAAACAAGAACGGCTTCACTGCATGAGACTGGCCTGCACAGAGCCCTGATCTCAATACCTTTCAGATGAACCAGAACTCCGACAGTATCTGAGGCCTTATCACTCAACAACAGTGGCCGAGTGAGATCAAATCACTGCAGCCAGCTTCAGAAATCTCATGGAAGCTCTTCCTGTTCGAGCAGCAGGTTGATTCCCCTCAGTTTTGGAGTGAGGTGTTCAACAATCACTTACTGTGGTGATGCTCGGTGTCCAAGAACTTCTGGTGATGCAGTGTTTTCATTAAAGCAGCTGACCCTGCTGTCCTCTCTCCTCCTCTTCCCTCATTCTTCCTCTGTTATTAAATCTCTCTGCCCACTTGTTTGAGCTCAAACTTCTTTTCCAATTCAGCGCTCCTTCTACCATCTCCCCCTCTCTCATTATCATGGCTTTATTGCCTACAGCCGGCGCTCACGGGGGACTATTACAGCAGATCATATTGCACAACAGCATGTAAGGCCTTTCACAACAAGCTCCATCCCTCGACTTCACGGCTGTAAAAGGCACCACCATAAAAACCACAGCGAGCCTTTAAAGTGGCATAACAGCGCAGTTAACGGCACAAAGGACAACAGGCGTTTATGATGTAGTCGACAAACATGAGGACATCGCTCTGCAGATTGGCTGCCACTGGCCTCATAATGAACCAGGACCTCACCTGAGTTTCTGCAGAGTCATGTAGAGGTTAGACGACAGTAATACACCAAATGCCACCACATATCACATCATGCATGCTTTAAAGGGGACCTATTATGCTATTAACTCGCCAGTCCGGCTCTGTGTGTCTAAACGCTCGCAGCTTGCCGGCAAAACGGCCCAACATTCGCATGAAAATCTGGCAGTGTGAAAGGGGCTTAAGTAACACACTAACCATGGATAAGTACCGTATCCAACCCACTTCAAAAAATCCAAACTATCCCTTTAATGCAGAGCTGCTTTCAGTTTAAACCCCCACTTCATCTTTGGTTTGCAAAATTGGGATCTAAACAAAGCTCCAGGATCACCTCAGAAAACAAAAACAGGAATACATTTTGTTGTCTCTCTGTGAAGTTATCTGGCGTTGAGGTCCACAGTCAGACTGACATCCAACAGTACAATCACAAGCAGTCATTTCCACACAGAGCTCTTCATGTCAAGGGGATAACCACTGAATGCAATGTCTGCTGTCGTTATTTTAAATGGTTGCGAAATACCATTCCTGTTGCCAAACTCCACTAAAGATGATGCGTAAATGATGTAAATGTCTGAACATGATGTCATGTTGTGCAACAGTTATCCGTGTGAATATGAAGAATACGACACTGAAAATCAAAAAGGACCAAGGCCATGTTACTCATTTCCTGACACACAGTTCTGCTGGAATAAAATATCAACTGAATACTTGAAAGGGAATATCAGTTTGTATATCATATGTTTGGATTTAGGGGGATATATTGGCAGAAATGTAATACAATATAATAAATATGTTTTCTTAAGATTCATGGAGATTGCCATGATGCACTGAAATGTTTCTACAGTAGCCCACAACGGACAAATAACACACTAAGCTTTAGAAAGGCCACAAGAGTTTTCATGTGGGCCACTATAGTTAGAAGCCCCTCCATGAGGAGAGCGTCAGAAAAACACAATATTTTTAATGTGAAACTGCTTTATTTTGTGTTTTGACCAGTTTTAATCAGCTGGTCTGTTTGTTTTAGAGAGGAAGAGACCTCTGTGGATAATTCGGCTCTTGGTAAAAACCTCCCTAACATCTGCACCTTGAGTTATTAGAGAGTACAAATTAGCAGGTGCTGGGCGTGCCTGTCATCTCTACCATGCCAAACAGCATCAGCGAAATACTGATTTTCAACATGAAACGTCTTTATTCGGTGTTGTTACTGGTTTAAATCACAGGGTCAGTTTGTTTTGGAGAGGAAGAGACTTCTGAGGATAATTCGGCTCACATTAAAAACCTCCTGAACGTCTGGATCTTAAGTTATCAGAGAAGAAAGGTGAGCACAGATTACCTGGCGCTGGGCTAACGGCCTGTCTCTGACATGCCAAACAGCGTCGGGAAAACACTGATTTGTAATTTTAACTGCTTTATTTAGTTCTTTAACTGGTTTTAATCGCATGGTCCGCTTGTTTTAGAGAGGAAGTGACCTCTGCGGATAATTCAGCTCACAGTAAAAACCTCCTGAACGTCTGGATCTTAAGTTATTGGAGAAACGCTGCACAAATTAGCAGGTGCTGGGCGAGTCTCCAAATTGCCAAACAGCATTGGAAAAACACAGATTTTTGACATTAAACAGCTTTAACCAGTTGTTTTACCCATTTGAATAACCTGATCTGTTTGTTTTAGACAGGAAGTGACCTCTGTGGATAATTGGGCTCATGCTAAAACCCTCCCTGACATCTCCATCTAAAGGTATCAGAGAAAAAAGGTGAGCACACATTAGCAGATGCTGGGCGAGCCTCCTGTCTTCAACATGCCAAACAGCATCAGAGAGACACCGATTTTCAACATGACACTGCTTTAATCAGTAATTTCATTGCTTTAAATCACCTGGTCCACTTGTTTTGGTGAGGACGAGATGTCTGCGGATAATTCAGATCACACTAAAAACTTCCTGAACATAAAAACCGAGGGAATTTTAACCAGGAGAAGTTTCAGCTGGTGCAAATATGCAACTCTCGCTGCCAGCTGCCACTGAATCCCCTTAAATCTTACACACTCGACCTTTAAGTGACAGGAAGTCTTGTCAGCCCCCTCAACAAGCTGACACATGCCGTAATAAACATGCAGGTGTTCGACAACGACCTTCAGTTCAGCCTCAGTGAATCTGAAAGAGCCAGATGGAGCTCAGGCCTCAGAGTCTGTCTATCGTCAAGGGAGGGAGGGGGACACCCTCACCTTTCAAACACAGCCACATCCTGACTGAAAGTGTGTCATAGTACCCGTCGCTAGTCTTCATCAGAAATCTGGGACTTTCTTTTTAACCACACACACACACACACACACACACACACACACACACACACACACACACACACTCAAACTCTCAGGCTGCCCTGCCCATCACATCAGCTGATGTTTGCTGTTTCAACCAACAACAGGTCTGGACGAGGGCTCAAAAACAATCTCCCTGCACCTCTGCTCTCCTGTGTGATGCGCACACACACACACACACACACACACACTAGTGTAATGGGCTGCTGACAGATCCTGGCAACATCTCTTCAGCGCCCACAAAGCTCATCTTCCAGCACTTCATTAACTCAAAATGAGAGGTGTGTGTTCAGAGAGAAACCCTTTCAAACCTCTAAGTCACACACACACACACACACACACACACACACACACACACATACACACACAGCCTTGTCTTGTTTGTCCCCACCTCCAGAGGAAATGAACGCGCCAAGAAAACAAAATGGAAAGGAAGGAGTAAATCATCAGGGGACCTGAACGCGACATAAAAGTTAGACACAAACACAAACTTAACTTTACTAAAGTGAGCTCTTCACTGAACACACACCGAGTCACTGACACACACCGTGTCACTGACACACACCGAGTCACTGACACACACCGTGTCACTGACACACACCGAGTCACTGAACACACACACCGAGTCACTGACACACACCGAGTCACTGAACACACACACCGTGTCACTGTGAGTGATGACTGATGAAGTGCAGATTCAAGGTGAGGCGTTCACGGAGTAGTAACAGTTTGTAGTTTAGTGTCGTGGAAGTGAATGCATCACTCACCGTGTCTCCGCAGACGGATGTTGTTCTTGTCAAGTTTATCTTGAGGACGTGTTGTTTGTTTGTTTGTTAGTTTGTTAGTTAGTTTGTTTGTTTGTTTGTTTGTTTGGCGCGACAGGTCTAAGGTTCAGCGTCCACACAGCTCCAGCAGCATAAACACTCTCGTCTGTTTCACTGTGTGTGTGTGTGTGTGTGTGTGTGTGTGTGAGGGCTCTGAGGGGGCGTGGCTACCACACGTCACCTGCGAGCTCTTTACCGTAACGGACGCAACAGCGCGACTTCAAAAACACGAACAGTACCGTAAAGACAAACTTCAGCCAGCAAAGCTCACAGTTTGGCGCTTGGGTTGTTTTCGGAAGGGATTGTATGGAAGTTCAATTATGCCAGGAAAAAAGAAAAAGCATAAATTGTTCTTTGGCAATCTGAAACAACATTTTGAAAAAAAAACTGCACTTTTTTTTTTATCACAATTAAATTTGAGTCACGGAGGTTAACATCTCTCTTGAAATAAAAAAAAATCCACTGTGATTTTAAAAAAGTTTTCTGTGATCAAATTTTATTAATTTTTTTTTCAGAATATTAATAATAAATTCTATATACAAAGCTATTGACCTATTGTCTAACCCTTCCCTCCCCACCCCGGTTGGTTTAGGATGACCTGTGATGGAACAAAAGAAGGAATAGATATATATATATTTTTAAAATGTTATTATTATTATTATTAGTAGTAGTAGTAGTAGTAGTATTTTATTACTAGTACTAACAATAATAATAAATACATGCAGCAATAAATAAGCAAAAAAATTCTAAATCAATTTTATTAAAAAAAAACATTTGGGGGTAATGTTAACATTTTTTTTTAATTGTTTTGTCTCAATATATATATATATATATATATAAATTTAAATTGTTTTGAAATTTTTCGTCAATAATTTGGTATAATTTTAAGTTTGGTATTATGATTTATTCTTTGATATATATAAAAAAGCACAAGTATTTCTATTTTTTTTAACGTTCCCCCAACTGTTATTTGCAGAATCCCGAAAGACTGTTTTTACCATCTTGAGAAATAATATTCCATGCACTACATCATCTTTATACATACTTTACTAAAATACTTATATTACACCACAAAAATTCTAAATAAATAAATACAATGTTTGTGGTGTAACAATTTTTGGAGAATTGTTTTGTAATGTTTCTTCAGTTAAATTATTTCTCTTTGAAGATTTGGTATTCTTTAGTACAATTTGGTATAATTTCGGAGTTTGCTATTATGATTTATACTTTGGTATTTAAAGCGAACAAGTATTTGCAGAATGCTGAAAGACTTTTTACCATCTTGAGAAAAAATAGTCCATTTGCTGCATAATCTTTATACATACTATACTTAGTGAGCTATAATACACCATAAAAATGAGACCTTACTAAATAAATAAATAATTTTTGTAGTGTAATGAGACTAAGTAAGTATCGAGGCCTATGTTTACTCAAGTATCTTTTATTTGATTTGGTTTATTTATTCTGAACATAAACATGTAGTTTATGTTTAGAATAAATAATGTAGGCAGTTCACACACATCACTGTATTTCTCTAACATACTTATAAGAAATACTTGTATTAAATCACATTTTCAGTTGAACATATTCTCTCCTAACATGTAGAGACAGTTTATGCATCTACCTGTAGCTACACGTGAAGCACACTGCTCAGTCACGAGGATGTAAACTATGACTCCTGAACAAAAGGTAAACCCTGTGTACAAAACAACAAGTAAACACTACTTTGAAACAATGAGAATGGCTTGTGGGAAATAACCTTGGACATGAACTGGTTGAACAGGAAATTGCCATTGTTCATGTGAAGCACGTGAAGCACCTCCTCACGCTCAGCAGAGGGAGACAAAACTACAAGAAACAAGACCTGGATTTATGAACACTAACTTCAGTATATGTGCTTCAAGTTTACATAACAAACTGTGTGTGTGAGATGTGATGCTGATAAAACACACTGACCAGCTCCGGTGCTGCAGCTGAAATAATGCAGCCATAACAACAATGTGTAATAACTAGAATTCCTTTTTGAAATTGGTTTCATTTATCTCCACCACACACTGCTGATTGCTTTTGTTCCACCCATGAGGGAAAACAATGAGAGCAGAGGCGTGGACGAAAGGTGACACATAAATATGACCTCCACGTGTTTGCCCCTCACATGTTCAGAGGCCACAGAGTTACAAAGAGACCCTACAACCTGTCACGGAAAAAGTTGAAGTAATATGACAAAGGTATTTTAAATAAGGAGGTCTCAATAATTTCTTTCTGCCCCCGACTGATCCAAGTATTTCAATACTGAGTATCTGCCGATCCCATTCTTGTATTTTCCTGGATATACAGCTGCACAATTTAAGTACCTTAAAGTTAATAAAATTAATCCAATGTTCACTTTATTAGGTACACCTTGCTAGTGCTGGCTTGGACCTTCAGAATTGCCTTAATTCTTGGTGTCAAAGTTTCAACAAGGTGCTGGAAACGTTTCTCAGAGAGTCTGGTCCACCAGCCTGAACCGCTGATACAAAGCAGGTAATGGATCCATGCTTTCATGTCGTTTACGCCAACTTCTGACCCTACCACTAACACCAGATTAGTTCAGGATTCATTGCTTAAAACTCAGGTAAAAGGAAAATCTCTGGTAGCTAATCTTGACATGTAACTCCAGCCTGTTTGGAAACAGACACTGATGTATGTTTCGATCAGGGACTTTTCCTTAAGTATGACTGGACATTTTATGTTGTGATTGTATATCTATATAATCGACCCAATCGGCAAGATAAATGTGGGCATTGAACCTTTTTCAAACCTTGAGTAAGTTGCATTACACTTTATTATGTAGTGGATACATTAAAACTTTATGATTCTCCATGTTTCAACAATGCTGTGGTTAATGTGTGTTATGTTTTGGCACAAAAACCAGTTGGTTAGGGTTAGAGAAAGATCATGTTTTGGCTTAATGTACCCAGTTTTGTTGGCACAATCCTGGCAAAAAACACAGCAATGTCTAGGGAAAAATACAACTGCTTGTTGTGGCACCACCACCAGTGGTCTGCAGGAATCCAGTGATGTCTTGGTAGAAACAATCACTTTTCACGTCACTGTAGTGGCTGGAAACACAGCTGTATCTCAGTAAAAAAAAAAAGTAACTGCTATACTGTATGTGCCACTATCCTATGGATAAAAATCTGCTGAAAATACGACTTCCTAAAAAAGAGCCGGTCTTGTTTGTTGGTCTTGAACAGTGGTATGAAACATAAAATATAACGTATCTGTCGTTTGCAGAGATGTATAATACCAGATGATTTACCACAAAGTAGAGACCTTAATTTTATTTTTGTGTTTCAAATAATCAGTTTTGGACGTGAATTCTTCTCTCTGGGGTATCCAGTATTTCAAACTGAAGCCTTTATCCGGCGGTGTCTTTTGTCTTTCCAGGTCAAGTCGACTGCTGCTGTACAGTTTATGATGAGTGACATTACAAGAGGAGAAACGAGTCCTTCTCAAAGTTCCTTCAGCCACAAACACACTCCTCTTCTCCGCCCTGACAGAGCGTCAGCTTAATAACAACATGCACAATGTAGAGAAGAAGACACAGACAGGTAGGGAACAGCAACAGAAACCCAAAGTTGAATTTAAAAATAAAACCTGCTTTTCTTTTTTCTTCACCCATTATTAAAACAAAATCATGTGCAGAAAAACTTTCACAGTCCTAAATCAAGTAAATCCAATTCATTCATAGACACTAAATATCAAAAATGAACAAGGTTTGATGAGACTATCTTTAACATGTCTTCCGTTCCCTACAGTACTCAGGTTCTTGAGATGCATTGTTTTGGCAGGATGCTAATGCTGCCACTGCGTCTGTGTGTCACCAGGTGTTTCAGGTGGTCAGGACACAATGGAAGGCCTCTGCAGTGTATTTAAAGGGGCACTCCACCAGTTTCACAAATCAAAATCAGGACACTTCCAATGGAGTTGACTACAGAGTGCTGCAGGGATGATGTTTTTCTGTAGGCGTCCTGCTTCCCTCGACAAAAAGCCAACAGGATTTTTTCATCACATTTTGGATTACTGCAAAAGATAAGCTCTGCGGGAAACTAACTTTTACGATACTAAAATTTTTTGTTCAGCGAGCTAAACCTCAGTTATAGAACTACACCACAGTTGCATGACTTTAGCATCGCGACAACAACAAACTGTGCAGGCATGATTGGAGCACTGGTTGTGATGACGTTTTGTAGTCTCATTTAGCCACTTGCTAGCAGCCGCGTTTACAATACGCGTAACTAAAGGCTTCAAAATTCACAAGTGGGGTGTTTATTGACGTATTTTATGTCACAGAACAAAACATGAAAGTCTCATAAGCTCGTGTTAACCAGAGTTTATTTCAGGCATCTAAACAAAAGCCCGTTGACTTTATGACAATGGGACTGGAAGTGCAAAAATGCAAACTCATTTCCAGGTTTTAGGACTCATTCCTTCGGCACTCCATTCAGCCTGTTGCATCATGTCCTCAGTGACTCTGTGGGAGCTCTTTTACTTTTTCTACTGGATACACACTTTGTATAGAAGAAATCCCCTGTGATGGGAGTCTGAGAGGCACTGACCAGTCAGGGTGGGCCCCAAAAAAGATGCTGTTACTCTGCATTATGGGGAGTGTAGGAGCCCAAGGTCAGGGTACCTCTGCTGCTTTGCTCTGTCGGTCCCTCCGGGACGCTGCGATCGCAACAATTAACGCACATTCAGCCCATTCTGATGAATTCTGTGTGACTATGCAATTTTATCCAATCACCAAAAATTCAACTCTTTAAAACTGGTATGATCTAATTTCACTGTAAAGCTGCACACAGCGCATTCATTCACTCAGCCCCTCCATCTCTCTCTGTGTTTGTCCTGAGACTACTGCTGCACCTGGGACGAAAATCCGCTAATCCTCGGATGGTGTAGGAATGACAAGCCCTACTCTCCCTATGATTGGGAAGTACTTGTTGCCTTCACTGGTTGGGTTGATTAGGTTTAGGTAAGAGGAGTGGGATTGGTTAAGGACAGGGTGAAGGCCCTGACACACCAAGCCGAACAGATTATAATTATGTGGGAAACACTGAATGCTCACAAAAATCAACTCCAAATCCAACTCTCAAGTTGCCAGTACATGCTCCTTCACAAGCGAAGTCCCCACAGGCTGAGCTACTGCCGCCACATACATTGTAATTTTTCAGAAAAGCTGCCAAGAAATCAGGTAATTCAGGCTGCAGCAATCACAAAAACAGCACGCAAAATCCTGGAGGGACTGATGTGGACCACTGTAGGACTGATAAAGCAAAGCATGGAACTGATCTGCAGGGAACTGTCTCTCTCACGTCCCGCCAAAATACATTTGGCAGCATTAAATCAGTGGAGTGCCCCTTTAAGACGAACAGTTGAAATCATGGCATGCTGTGAAAGAAAACAAGGCTCAGGTTTATGACAATGTAATATGACAGTCACAATGTTAAAACAATGTAAAACATTTGAACAGCAGGACCAGTCGCGCTGACTCAGTCTTTACAATCAATCAAATTTAAAACAAAAGAAATTTATTGCATACACAACATCTGAAATTTACCTCTGAGCTACCTGCCGAGTGAACTCAGAATCTTTCACCTTTTGACAATGAATCCATGTTTTTCCCACAGTTCCCGTCTCAGTGCTATGTCACGTATAAAACCTATCGCCTCACAGACTGACACATCCATCAGGTGCAACAGAATGCAACGAAACTGAGAAACTACAATGTTACTCACTGACAACGTTACCACTCAACATGTTGGCTGAACTTCACTCTTCCACAGACAGTTCAGACCAACATTTGGCACTTACTGGGTGCTAATTTTGGACCCTGTGCATACACACACACACACACACACACATACACACCTGCATGCACGGAGGCCCACAAGGTGCATGATGTGTGTGTTTGGGAGCATTACTTCCTTTTTTTTCCATCTCTTTTACAGGCCCACATAAAAAAAACTAATCTTGGCCGTATTTTAAAATCTGGACAAACAAATGGACATTTCTCTACGTTAGCAGCAACATTACAACCATAGAGCAGACAGACGAGGCTGCAGCCACTTAAAACCTCTAAAATAAAAACCCCAGCAACTCTCCCTTCCTCTGGTATCAGTTATACACAGGCAACGTTTAGAGACAGTGTAGAGAGGCCTCGCTGCTTTGAGTTTTGTTCGTATTTGTGTGTAAGACTTTGAAACAGCTGCATAAAATGTGAGGTGAGACGTTACTGAGTTACATGTTCGTATGTTTCTGTACTGATGTCACTGGTACCAGTACTAACATTATTGCACACAGCAAATCAAACATTATCATGGCCTTTTACAAGGGAAGAATCCAGAAGTGTGGATTTGAGTCACGCAACTTCAACTCAAGTCAGAAACAAGTCACAAAAAACCCACTTCCACCAAGCAGCAGTATGGTTCAGTCTGACACACACTTTTAGTAATGACTTCAAAAATATAGATTAATGTGGAGCGGATTATGTGAAGGTCATATATTCTAATCCTCACTTCCTGTGGGCTACAGCAACACTAAACCCCTGAGCTTGCCTGAGAAGGACTAAATGCACAAAGCTGCTATTTTTAAATATCCCATGGAGAGAGACTCTCACTGCAGCCTGTTCTGTGTTGCTCTGAAAACATCGGCGTGCAGCCTCGTTCTGTGGACGATAAACCAGGTTACAGTTTAACGATGCTTGGTGGTGTCAGGATGAAATGCGGTAGGATAAGAACAATAAAAGTTAAGGTGGTGAAAATCCTAGTAGGGTGTGCGGGAGGGGTGGTGGATGGGTCCAACAAACACCGCCCTTCACCCGGGAGAGCGGTGTGCGCGTCCTGCAAGATTATAGAGCCAAACCCTGTTTTTTCCCGCCTAAACCCACCAAATGCCTCAGTTGTTGAAAGAACGTGGACGTGTTAAAACAACAGATGATTTGCTGGCTGTATGTGGCTCTTGCAGGACATTATTATGATGATATCATAGAAGCTCAAGTGTCACTGCTGCATGCCGCTGCCACGGTAAAAAGATGTGGCAAATCAACTGCGACTGGCTGTGTCAGAAAACAGATCAGCATCGGCAGAAGAGTCCTACGAGGCGAAGTCTGGGCTTTCACAAGTTGTTATATTCATTGTAGTTTTTTTTAAAAACAACAAAACAGGCTTGCCTTACTGTAAAATCTTAATCTTTTTAAAAACCTTTTCAGTGTGTAGGTTGTTAGCTCAGAGGTTGTTGCTGTTTCCCGTAGTCACTCAACTTGACCAAATCTAAAAAAGACTTGCAACTCGACTCCTGACTCACAATACTTTATAATTCCCCCCAAGCCTAAAGATTAAAAAGCATGTTATCTAAAAAAAAGTTTGCCAAAAATCTATTTATCACCCTTCATTTCCTGAAACAACTAATGTTACCATTATTCATTTCCAACAAGTCGACACTTCATTTCCCAGATCCACTTTGTCTGAACTGATCCGACGGCACACGATCAAGTTACAGGAGAGAGCAACAAAGAACTAACGTCACCTGACTGAGCACCAGACATTTATTGTTCGCGTACTATGTGGTGGTCGACAAAAAACAAATTACAGTGTGCAAAACATGAGGGCCGAAAATTACAAACTGAGACGCAACAACTTCAGCAGATTTGTTTTAACAAATAAATGCACATTTTAAATAGCATTACATTTTTAAAAACTTAATGTATTACTAGTCTGCTGTTAAAATAGCATTGTATTTGATGAAGGGCGCATTGTGACTTGTTTCCAACTCGAAACTCACTCCAACCCAATTTAGGATTAGAGTGCAAGGACTCTAGAAGAATCCCTTTTGAAAACTGCTCCTAAACATTTCTCCCATCTACACTGTGTCTCATCGCTCCCTGTGTATAATCAGTTTTATTCTACCCGACTACCCCCTGTTTATTAACATCCCTAGATTCACAGACCAATCAAATTTCACTTGTTCTCGAGTCTCTATTTTACAAAGTGGAATTGACTCTGGATTCAGTCTCTACTCAAAAAGGGGACAGGATGTGTTATCTTTCAACTACTGACAGCATAGAATAGACATACATATAGAGAGAAATTTATATATTAGCTTAGTATATATAATATACAAACAGTATACATAGTCTCTGTGACAGTGGTGGACAGGATGAAAGGAGACGGGAAGATAGGCAGGGTTGAACCTTTAGTCTCTGTAGGGTTCCCAGTGTGTGTGTGAGTGTGTGCGTTTCACCCTTTTCACACCAAATCGACGAGCTCTGTGCGCCCGGGTCGACGTGGTTTCTCTGAAGCAGGTCCTCCGCTTTGCTCTGCTGCCTGGGTTGGCTTTGGTATGACAGGGTAAACACAGGTTACTATAGTAACTATGGGATGGTGTAGCATACACGGGGTGGTATAGTAACTGAACGATTGAAAGAAATCCCACGGTTTTACCAGATCACACCGTCTGTCTGTCTGTCAGTGTAAAAACATGAATGACGTTGCAACGCAACAACCCTGTTTTCGCAGAGGGCGCAGAACTGCAGCTGCACACCTGGAGCCTGTGTGAACAGTGACAAACGTGTTTTGGATCTGGAATGATGTTGTAGTAAGTGAACGGTCAAACGCAGGTTGAACCTGAGTCCTGTGTCAAACACAGGCGTGTGGAAAGCCGTACGAGATCGAGAATGTGAGTGTGCGCGTACATCTTGGTGTGTACAGGGGAAGACTGATGAGAAACAGCTGAGCTCCTGAAACAAAAGGAGAGAAAGAGACAATCAGACATCCACTGATACGCAGAGAGAGTCGTGTCATAAGCTGCTGTCAGCGCAGCTCCCACCCACCATGTCACATTGTTCTGCTGTACTGTATGCCGGTCTTGGAGGCGATGTTGGACCAGGGCAGCAGAGAGCGCAGCAGGGACTGTGCCTGTCGGTACAGCCTCTGAGGGATGGAGCAAGGGCTCAGGCTGGCCAGGGTTGAACCGATGTGCTGGATATAGTCAGTGGGACAGGAAGTTAAGGACAATGTGTAAAATACAACAGCTATGATCTCGAACCATCAGCTGGAGACCCCAGTCAACTGAGATCGCTTCAAGTTGAGCAGTCTTTAGACGTTTCGGTCCCCAGATTTTGCTGCAGAGTGAGCGCTCTTAACATTCACACTACTCTTTGGTACAGACAGCTGCCCGGAGCAGGAGAGGCTTTGCACCGTAATGCTCTGAGAAAACATTATAGTCTTTCTACTTCTCTGAAGTGGCTAATCTACAGCTCACAGTACAGTTAGTCAAACACCAACTGTGACTTTATCAACCTGCAATATTGTTGACGAAAAAGAAAAGACTAGGAGGAAGATGAGTAACTTACTTTACATATTTCACTGTTGAAAAGATGGTGCTTTAATAAAACTGGGCTGTCAGTGAAGTACAAAGACTTACATTTTGGTGCTACATGACCAGAGGAAGCCGAACACACCGTCCTGTTTAATTGCAAAAGAAGTGGTGCTGCTAGCTAGCTCCTAACTGACCCGAGTTGTGCAGATTTCAGAGTGGCCAGGGATAGCTAACCACAAGAGACTGCAGCACTGGGCACCATATTTCCGGATGCTAACGCAGCAAACGGCTCTCTGTCAGTAAAGCCAAGAGAAAATCAAATAAAAGGCAAAACATTAACATTTCCTCTCCATGGATCATCAATGAAGTGCTGGACTAAAAGGAAAGGCTGCTGTAGAAACACTGATTCGTAACGTGAACTTGCTTTATTCAGTGTTTTTACTGGTTTAAAATTAACTGGTCTGTTTGTTTTGGAGAGGAAGAGACCTCTGTGGATAATTCGGCTCAACATTTCAGCTAGCTGCAATCTGCAATCCTCACCACTAGAGGGCACTAAATCCCCTAAATCTGACACACTGGATCTTTAAAAACAATCTGTCCACTACAGAACAATGAGTGGGTGTCTCCTTCTCCTGCCGTCACAAAAGGATATAATATTGTCCAGGGTGGGTGACCCCCGTTGATGTAGAGCACATATGTGAATCCATCTTTGAGGACGCCTCGTATGGAGTAGTAGTAGGGCAGGTAGTGGTGCTGCCTGAAGTCCCTGTTCTCATAGAAGTGGATGGCAGTGTTGTTGGTAGTGAGGACGTGCAGGTAGATCGCCTTACAGTGGTCCTGGGCTGTCGTTGAGATGTGCTCCTTCAAACTGTCCAGCAGTAGGGAGCCTGGACAATGGAAAAGAGGGTGGGTTCAAACCAAATTAAGCATAGAATGGGGATGAAGAGCGATGTGCCTGTTTTCTTCTGGACAGGCAGGTGCGGCGGTTAGCCTAGTTGCTAAAGTGTTGGCGTGAGGTCTGATCCAGAGAATGAGAATGACTTGTCACACAAGCTGCAGCAGTCCAGTGCTAAGGGTTTTAAAGCACCTTGAGAACCTCCATTAGCTGTGTGTTACAGCCTCTCCTGCAGCTGCTGTGATGAAAGTGGGCCAAACTACACTGTTTTTGCCTCATGTCTCTCGCTATAGGGTGAGGCCAAGTGTCATTTCTTAAGGGACAGTGGTTTGTCTTATAGCAGCTGAAATCTCCCTTTATGAAATGGGACAACCCCTGATAAGTCATCAGTAGTCGTCGACGGTGTTTACGTGTACTCAAGTCGTCAACGTTAGCAGCCTGTGCTCCTGCCGATGATTTCTCATAACCCTCAGTTTTAAATGTGCCACTGACAAACCTGTCTATCCCAACAACAATGAGGACATCCTACCCTGAGATGTGAACGTGTAAAACTGAGGGGTGAGCGCCAGGGAAGAGGAGTGTATTGGGATTGTGCCTCAGTCAATAAAATTTCCTATAGTATGACAGTATGTGTGTGAGAGCGAGTGAGAAAAGGGGAGCAGTACCTATGCCATGTTTCCTGAACTCTTTGACCACTCCCAGGCTCAGGATGTAGGCTACCTGTGTGTCCACAGGGAAACTGGAGGCCAGGATGTCTCCATCCTAAAACACACACACACACAGAAACACACACAGATGAAGACAGAGACAAGATGACAGATTGTGTCCACCAAAGTGCTTTTTCCCATCCAAGCGCTCCTCAGGAAACGCAGAGCCACTGTGATTTTTTTCAGCTGAGCTGCTTTGGTTGAGTCCGGTTGTTATGATGTGGAACATCCGTTGAAGTAAACATTTCAGCAGAAGATAGAGTTTTAGTATATTAACAGATTTCCCCTTCGTAGTTGTTGTAAAATAGATTATTTTACCATCCACAATAGATTCGGGAATAAAAACTACATTTGATTGAATTGAGTACTGAATTAAAAAACATCACTTATGAGGATCTTTCCCTCTGAGCATGCTCTGTATGCTCCCTGCCAGTCTTTGCGTAGGCAAATTAGCCACGGGGAAGTCAGAGTACAACATGCAAATACTGCTCCAAAGGGAAATGATGTTTTGACACCATCCACCGAGTAAACAGCTTAAAAACTACAGCCTAAAGTGAGAGGAGCAGATTTCTGATAGCCCAGTTGAATATCTCTAACTCCTGTATTTCATATACTGTATAAATATATTCTGCTGTTTTAAGACATGAGTTTCTCCTCATACAGCCTGCTGCATCGACTGATAGTCATGTCATACATTTACATATCATTTAAAGAGGAGCACATCTGTGAGAAATTAAAGACGAATCCTTGACGTTCATCACCACCCCTTATATGTTATTCTTCTGTAATAACAGAGTCTAGCTCAGTCAGGGCGCCTGGTTCATCTAATTAGCAGACTAAAAACAGACTCTACTCTCTGTGTTCCACTTTAGACCTTTCCTCAGCTGAGTGAGAGTGGATGAACCGAACTAACGACACACTCTGTGACACCACCTGTACAGAGAACACTTCATAGAAGCCTTGTGTTTTGTGTGAGTACAACACGTACCTCTTTGTGTACTTTGGTCCGGCCTTTGATCTCGGCCACAATCATTCCCACGATGCCTCCTCTGAAGGTGGCAGCGAGGGAGAAGAACTTCTTGTTGGAGGTGATGTCCTGATACCATGAGTCCGGGTACCTGCAGGCAGAGGTCAGAGAGGTTAGCAGTGATCAGTCGGCAGGTGAAGGACTCTGTCACATAGTTCTAGAGAAGTTGGCAGAATAATGGGTTTCCTTATAATACAAGTCAAATCAGATTAGAAATATATCAGAGCAGGGCTGAAAAGACTCCTTGAGAAACTCGAATAACTTGATTAAACTCATGCATCTAAAGACTTTGCATCAAAGGTTTGTTTAATCCAGATAACTCTCACTCATTCTTGAGAAGTGGGACAAAACCTTATTTTGGTGGTGTTTGATTTTTACTCTTCAATCAGACTGGAAAATATTTTTTAAAAGGTCACAGTCTTGGCAGCTCCAGACTTTATACCCAATGACATCACAAGGTTGAGACGTACTTCTCTGGATTTGACAGAGAGGAGCTCACATTCACAAATACGGACTAAACTTTCCTTAGACATGGAGATAACATATTGGAATTCTTAATTTAGGTGGTGTTCCCCTTTAGCTCTGCAGAAGTAAGCTTTAATCAACGTTTGAAGAAAATGGTTTGATAATATCTGGTCACAGCTGAGAACTGGAGTTTGTCCTCTGGACACACTGGGGTTAGCAGATTAAAAAACACTGGTTGTGCAAGCTGCATGAATTCAGAGAAATGGAAGTGGGTCATATTTTGTTTTGTAGTTTACATACTATGATGATTTAAGACAGTAAAGATGACAAAGACAATGTTGAGTTTGCTAATTTTGTTTCAAAAGCCTGGAAAAAAGGGAAAGTTTTGTCAATGTTTTATTATTTCCGAAGCTGTGAATGTGAAGGATTTGTGCTACAACTGTTTGATAAAGTACCTCCATAACTTTAGAGCTGGCTTACATCAATTTAGGGTACTTTGTAAGCTCATGCAGCCTGTATGCTCAACACCATCATAAAAATTAAATTCAGTAATTCATCTTAATTTCCGGTGAACTTCCAATATGTCACACACTCACATTTCCAGTGAGCATGCCTCTCAAAACTGTCTGTAATGCTACAAAGTGCAATCAATACTCAGCCTGTAGTCAACTAATGAGTGTGCACGAGTGCAGAGAATAAACACTTAATGCAAATCAGTAAAAAGCAAAAAAAAAGTTGATTTTGTGACAGTTCCTTTACAAGTTTCCCCCTAAACATTACCTGCAAATGTCCACTGATAGATTTGAATCAGTATAAATAGAATTAACAAACTCATATTTGGCTGCAGACTGGATAAAAAGCTTCGAACTCAGACGCTAACAGCTGCTATCACTGGATGTGACTCTTACTCGATTGGGAACCAATCACCACAGAGCAGCTTGACATTCTCTATGTCATCGTGGCAGAGGAAGCGGAGCTGGACTTCACTGAGAGCTGTGGGAGGCACCACGTCACTCATTCACACCTGCAGGGACACAGAAAGACAGACGGGTCACCGTGTGTCAGTAACTCACTCCGACCTGTACAAACAAAAAGATATCAAAGTGAAAGAAACTGAAGATCAACCGTTAGTCCTCACAGTGGCTATTTACACCCAGAAGAACCAAATAAACACATCGAAATGGGGTTTGAAACATAATATCAGTTAGCTGTGATACATGATGGGAAAGACGGAACACAGGGAGAAAATGCATAAATGTATGTAATGGTAAACAAAACGTTGTCACACATCAACACATATTTGAGCTAAGTTAAGTTGGCATCTTGCATGGTAGTCTCGGTCACCACTGTGTGAACGTGTGTGAATGGGTGAATGTGACTCATAGTGTAAAAAGCGCTTTGAGTGGTCGGATGACTAGAAAGGCGCTGTACAAGTGCAGGTCCATGTTACGTTACATTACATGCAAGCTTTTCCACAGAAGATTACTATATCAGTTTCATCGCACACAACAAAATTTGATGACCATTTTTACTAATTCCATGACTTTTTCAGGCCTGGAAAACATGACTGTAATATCCCATGGCTTTCCCTGGTTTTCCATGACCGTGGGAACCCGAATTCAAGGATATGTCTCTTCATTAAACAGCACTTTTCAGAGATTTGTATCAACACGTAAAATTGAACGTAAACCAATTTTAAATGCTAAATAAATGTCCAAACCAGTGATATTACTGATTGAACATCTATAACAAAAGCTGCCAAATTATTAGCAGTTTGAATAATATATAAAAAGGCTTAAAACAAATGAATACCTGTAACGCTGAAACGATTAGAGAATTTATCAACATCTATATCAAATTACAAATTAGGCTAATCCTAATCCACACCATAAATTCACTAGTTCTAGTGAGAGGGGGGAAAATAATCTATACAAATATTTTTGTATGGCACTATGGCATTGATGCACAGACGCAAAGAGTGATTTTTCATTATTTAAAATATTAATATTACAAATACAACTTCTTCTTTAGGTAGCCTGCTAGAATAATGAAACATGTTTGAATATTGGGCTGCTGGTCAGACACAATGACAGAATCGCCTTGGGTTCTGGGAAAACTGTGCTGCTGAGAAAAGGACTGTTTTCTTTCTCAATTCATCTTTTATTTAATAACTGATTAATCGTTTGGTCTAGAAATACATCACTAGAAATTCACTACAATATAAGGGGCAGCAGCAGCTCATGATCACATGCAGCTCTCTGTACTATGTGCCAATCAACAGTCTGTCATCTCCTGCCACTTGATGTGGTCCAGTCAGTCAGGTGTGAGACAGGACTCCTCTTTATGTTTGAATGGTCTTTGATGCTTTTAGGTTGCAGACCGGCTTCTTTACAAACAGATGTCATTTTGTATGAAGGGTTTGTTTTGTACATGGAGAACAAAACGCTGGACACCCGTTTAACCAGACTGACAACTGAAGAGACAAAGATCCCTCTGAACAACAGCTGAATCAGAACAGAAGAAATCAGCAGTCACTGATGAAAGAAACTGGACGCTGAGCATCATAATGTGTGCAGATTTACACAAGAACAGGTTCCTGTTTAATTGTCAACGGCACAATAACGTCTACAACAAGCTGGAAATAACTGCAGCAAAGCTCTTCTTCAAACTTCACAAAAGAAACTACTGGAACATGAATGAACTATGACCTGACAAATCACAGCTTAAACCTCTTCAATATAAGCACTGAGTAGACTGCAGAGGGCCCAAAGAGAAATGCACAAACACACTTTGTTGTGATCTGAGAGTTACTTACACTTTTCTGGACTGGAAAACAAAAATTGTTCCAACAGTATTCTCCCGTCATCGACTACATGGTAGTTTAAATAATTTAATTCCTCTTCCTATTGCCAGCTGCAAGGAGGCTGCGGTCCATCAGGACTAAAACCTCACACCACAAAAGAGTTTCTTCCCAACTGCAAGTGGGCTCATCAACGAGGCCCTGGACCCCCACTCACACTGACTCTTATCCTGACATTATACAGCACATTAACACACATCCTGCCATCATTACTACACTCCTCTTGCACATATTTTGTATCATACCGGTTAATACTGTGAGCTTTTATATCCCCTACACAATAATTTGCACACTCCTACATCCTCTCATGGTAACGGCACTCCCCAATGACAGGTCAGTGTGCCAGGCTACACTGCACAAACTGCTCAGGAATGGCTCAAGACACGTGCCAAAGAGGTCAAGGCGTCGACCTGGCCTTCAAATTCCCCAGATCCCAATCTGACAGAGCATCTGTGGGACGTGCCAGTACCCAAGAGGTAACCCTGACCCACAGTGGGGCCTCCTGACACAGGACCTCTGGGAGTGTCCTGTGCTGTCTGGCACCGAGGTGCTGGTGGTGGATCCTTTGAGTCCTCTGTGTTGCTAGGTGCGGTGCCAACATGTCAGACAGATGCTTGATTAGATTGGGATGTGGGGAATTTGAAGGCCAGGTCGACACCTTGACCTCTTTGTCACATTCTTCGGGCCATTCCTGAAAAGGTTTGCAGCGTGGCATGGCACACTGTCCTTTATATTGTGCCCATTTGTATTTTTACGACTACAACTTTCTGTGTAAACAATGTCCTGTTGTCGTAAACACATCTAGTGCATGTACTCTTTGCTTCTCCACTGCTGTTGTCTTGTTGTGTGCACTATAACAACATGCATAAACAAAATATGTGTCGCAAAACGCAGCACACAACCTGACTAGTTTAATCCAAAAAAAAAAAAAATAACTGCAGTGATGGCTGAATGAAAGAGGGAAACATGACCCCTGACACAGAGTTTACTGGCAGAGACTTTTCAGAGAAGCTCAGACAACAAATATCCACGCCGTCGAATCAGATCAGAACATTGGTTTAAAAAATCATGATACACTGCTCTTTTCGCTGTGCAGAACAGGCCCCAACACATAAGTGACTGATGCCATTTTCTACTGATGCTGACAGTTGCTGTATAATGTACAAAATGTACTGCATTAATCCATTTACACAAAAACAACATGACTCATTAACCCTAATTCATATTGTCGCCGCTAACTGTGATGTCAGCTTGTATTTCTGTGGCTGGTGACCCTGCCACTGGCTATATAATTTACATATCCACTATTAGAACAATAAAACAGCACTCACACAGTCACAAAACAACAGATGACAAAACACAGTGACATGGAAAAGAACATGTGAATTTTTTTACCCCGATGAAAACATTAAAGTAGTATAGAACTTTTATTCTGACAAAATTTTAGCAATTTACATTATAAAAGTTTGCATAAAATGCTCACATTTTTCTTGTGGATGACCCCTGAACCCCTGGTTTTATATGTGTCCTCCCTTATATGTTGATTCTGACTTTGATTTTGGGGGCAAAACGATTTTTAAAGTGAATTGGTGTCTGATTATACTACTTTTTTTTTAAAGAATCTTTGTTAAAACAGTTATTATTTAAGGGAAGACGAGACAAATCGACATAACAGCTGATTCAACAGTGTAATAGATGGCAAGGCGCATCTGGAAATATGACATATGACGTTTAATAACATTATTTATGGTCTATTTTTAGTGTTTAACAGCTTCACAGACTATAAAAAGTTGACTTATGACAGATCTTTGATGTACAGAACAGACACAAACACACTGAGGTTGTTAGCTGCTGAGAAATATATTTAATCTATTCACTACATTACCAACCTAATACTGAAGACATTAACAGTAATACCAGCTTATATGTCTGTAGCTGGTGACCCTGCCTCTGTTTATATGTTATTTTATATTTACAACACATCCAAGCGTCACTGTTAAATATATATTATTCACACAGTCACGAGACAACAGATGAAAACACACAATAACCTGGTGAAACAAGCTCTAACAAGGAAAACAACTGCCTGCTGGTTAGCAACCAGGCTAACCTTAGTAACCGCTAGCTAACGGCTAACGCTCGGATGCTAAGCTAACGTACCTTGTTTCAACACTCGGGCCGGAGGAAAGTCGAGGGGAAAAATATTCCGCGGGTTTCTCTCGACACACAGACACTACGCCGGACACAGCATGGTAACACACCGCTTTGTTCCCGACTCTCAGGGCCGTTTCATCACTGTACCGACGCTACACAGGCTGCTAACGCTAGCCAGAGCTCTGCCTGCTTAGATAACAGCTGGATGTTTTCTTCCGGTTTGTGGCTGCTACACAAATGACGTCACTCGGAGGGGTTTTCTTCTGGCGAGTCGTCGGTCGGTGTCAAACACGTCAGCGCGTCATCGCCCCCTGCTGGGCTGCAGCGAGGACTACATCAACAATACACTGAGAGCAGCTGCGTGTCATCACTGCTCTGCTGCCACACACTGCACAACACGACTGTTTCTAAGTTTCATCATATCGGCTTTTTACCAACCAGATTTAAAGTCCCTCTAAAATTTGACAAAATTAAATCTTGAGCGACTAATACACTCTCAGGGGGTGGGAGTAAATACAAATTTTATTTCCTGCGTAGTTCTGTTGCAGCCTTCATCTAGCTTATTTTGATTTTGTGTAATATTTAATTTCATTTGCATCAGTTTTTGTTATTAATTTGATTGTGTCTATTAAATATTTCTACATACACACGTATACATATGCACATGTGCATGCATGTGTGTATATGTGTAGTTATTACACTACTGTAATCCCAGGTATTCTTCTTCTTCTTCTTCTTTCTTCTTCCGAGGAAATCATACTTCACATGGGTGAAAACAAAGGTCCAGTCTCATGCCAGATATCCTCAGCTGTAAACTCAAGCCAATAGTCCTGATGGTGGCGCTACAGCAAGTTGAAAATTCATAACAAATCAACCATACGTGCTACAACTTCACAACTTTCATCAAACTGTAGCCCCAATACTGAAGAAACTTTTGTACATTTAAACCTATTAAAAATTATGAAGTTTTTTTTTTCAAAAACTGTAAAACTTCTTAAACCTATCTCCTCCCACAATTTTTGCTCAGTTGACACCAAACTTGCTACAGAGCATCTTCAGACTGTCCTACAGTGATCTATCAAAAATTGAGCCTACAGTGCATCAAAATGTTTGACCGTAAACGGTACTGTAAACATATACATGCAAATTCTTGCTAAATAAATCTTCAATGTTCATGAAAACCAAAGACAAAATTCTAGAGTCATGGTAGATGATGTGTGGAAAATTTCAGGATTTTATCTCAAAAACTGAATTTTTGACATCATTTTGAATTTTTCTCTAATGTGAACAATTGGAGTCAATGTAAAAATGGCAATTTTAAACATCAGTTTTTAACTTATGGAGCAAATCAATCATTGTTACAAACAAATTACCAACATCTCCATGCTGTCTACATGCAATATGTGTATTTTCAGATTTTTGTCTTAATAACTGATTTTTTTTTTTTTTACAGTAGTTTGAAATCTGCTTTTCCATGCATGGACAGCTGCTAAACCTGCACGTCTGGCTTAGTCAATTTGTGAAGCTACACATGAGTTGTCTCTGACCAATTAGCTCAGTGAGATAGAAATTGATTCTTAGTCTCAGAGGTTGTGAGTTCAAGCCTCAGCTGATGCAAAAGGTAGATTGTGTTGCTAAATATCTTCCAATTCTTCTCCATGTTGCTCAGAATTGCCTAAAAATGCCTGGACCCTGACCCATCGCTGCGCAGCAGCTATAATTGTATTTATATTTACACTTCAGGGGGCTTATGCACACAGTAGGAACATTCGTCTATCCTGTGTTACCTTGTTATACATTATTACCATTATTATTAAAGTTAAAAGTTCAAAAGTTTTTTATTGTCAATTTGCTATATGTGCAGGACATACAGAGAATCGAAATGCTGTTTCCCTCTCACCTAGTATTAATGCCATACAATATAAGAGCTAAAAGAAAGCTGAATTGAAATAATAATAATAATAATAATACAAGAAAAAAGTTAAGTGCACAGTGCAAGGACAGATATTATTATTACTTATTTATTTATTTCCATTTTTACTTTACTACTTTTTTAATGTATGTTCTACAATCTGATTTGTTATTACATGTACAAGTAACTATGTGTTATGGTGGATGCTGTAGGAAACAATAAAAAGCATAATTGGAAAAAAAAAGAGATACTAATAAACTTGTCAAAATACTTTTCTTTGAATAATAATTTCTGTTACGGTTTTCCCTCAAAAGTTTCATTACCTTGTTAAAAACATCTAAAAGTAGCCCACATCTGCTCCTTTTCCCCCACTGAAAAATCCAGAATATTGTAAACCGATGTAAAGCCTCGTCCTAATTAAACGTCTAGCCAAGGGGTGTCAAACATACGGCCCAAAGGCCAGAGCCGGCCTGCCAAAGGGTCCGATCCGGCCCACTATGTGACTTTGCACACCTGATATTGAAGCAGTTGTGCAGGCTGAGAGATGCAGCTTTCAGGAGCATATTTTTTTTACTTTCATTGAATTATTCTTAGCTATTTCACAATGTCACATATGATTTAATTTTTCAAAGACACAGACTTGTACAATATAAATTTATTCATAGGACACACTGGACCAAAGCAAGACCATCCAAAATCTATCGGGATGTAATCAAACTCCTGCAAGTCACGTCCACATGTTTTGGTGCTGCCCATCACTTACATATATATCTACATGTTGTATTGTTGCTGTTAATGTTGTATTTTTACCTTTTTGCCAAACTATTCACAAGTGCAATGATCCTGTAAATGTTGTTTTACTTGAAAATCCCATAAACAGAGCAGGAAAAGAATGAGCAGCTATGATTGTTACATTAACGATCATCATATATTATATAAATATTACAGTCAAGATGTATCCACCTCTGAAAAACAATAATAAAAAAAGGGGTCAAACAATGAACTTTTACAACAGCAAACATGTTTGACTTTGGGTAATATTTGGGACCTTGAGCTTCTCCTGTCCTTCAAAAAACACTGTATTTTATCATCAGGGTTTATTTTTGTTCATTTCTTGGCAGCAAATGTTGTTTTTTTCCCAAGAATATTATATTTTGGCACAAAAACCATGTAAACGTGTCTCAATACGCAGAAAGTTTCCATCACACACAACCTTAAACGAGCTCTCTTTATCACGTATTCAGACCATCTGTTGCCTTCTCACTGCTGCTGAGAACACTGCAGGTAAACAGAGCCGCTGCTGATCATCTGCACACTTCAGTTTAAGAGGTGAGCTGCAGAAATAATAAATGATAAATAAGAGAAAAAAAATACAGTTTGAAATTGAACTGTTGTTGTCATCTAAAGTCTATATTGGAACTCTGATACATTTCTTATTTGTAAATGCAAAAACAATGGTTTGCAGTATGTTTTTAATATTCCTTTCATGAATATATTGCAAACAAATTTTTTTTATTTTAAATTTTGAATTGATTTTTTCTTGATCTAATGTCAAGTTAAATGCTTTTACTATACGGTTAACCTTTAACCTGACTTAGAAGTGTAAGACGTAAGTGCTGTCAGGAGGACTACCACACAGTATCTGTTACTATATGAATCATAAACCAGCTATAAACCCGTCACAACACCCATGTGGTCTCTTTAACGACATATTCTTGTCAGCTGATGCAGAAAAGCACAGCGTATTCCCTTCAAGATGGGGCCTGTCAACCATATCGCCATGCAGAAGGAAGAGTGCATCTACTGCTAGCTCACCTAGCACCAGTGAGCTAGCTAACGTCACAGCTCAGTCAGGGCGGACTCCATTGATATTCACATCTCATGCTGTCACAAGCACGAACCTCTCGTCCATGAGTAGATGCACTCTTCCTTCTGTGCAGTGATACAGTTGGCAGGTGTAGTTCGGTAGAAAGAAAATAGTTCCTCCATGAACCTGCACACAACGAAGTCTGTGGATTATCTTGAGTAACCAGGTCATGATTTTTAGAAAGAGACGTTACTGTTGCGTTTTTCAGATTAATATTTTTGGCGCTTTGAGCGCCACAAGTCGAGTGTCATCTAGTTCCATTATACTGGAGAGGAGGGAGACATCTCTACAGCCGATATCTCCAACACTCGGCAACTCACACCAAAACAATCTAGGTTAATAAATAGCACTTGAGGTAAAAGGAAAATTATGGGTTGTTGATTTTAGGGTCCCTTTAGAGAGTCTTTGCATTTTTGCGTATATGGATGAAGCCATGTTGTATCTAGTGAGCCGAGACTAGTGATGGATGTATCCATGATGTTTTCACAGATATTCAAGTGAACCAACAAATGTTTAGATACTGACAGCAACTCCCCAGCAACTCTTTCCAGCTCCTCCTGGAGGACCCCAAGGTGTTCCCAGGCCAGATGAGATATGTAATCCCTCCAGTGTGTTCTGGGTCTGCTGTGGGGCCTCCTACCAGTGGGGGGCGCCCAGGAGGATCCTGATCAGATGTTGAACCACCTCAACTGACCTCTTTCAACATGAAGGAGCAGCGGCTCTACTCCGAGCTCATCACCCTATCTCTAAGGCTGAGCCCAGACACCACACGGAGGAAACTCAATTTCGGCCGCTTGTATCCGCGATCTCATTCTTTCAGTCACTACCCAGAGCTCATGACTGTAGGTGAGAGCTGGGACGTAGATGGACCAGTAAATCGAAAGTTTGGGAGAGTTACTGCCTCAAGTAGGGGCGTTCAAGTAACTCGGGGTCTTGTTCACAAGTGAGCGATGGTAGTGTGCTCTCACTAAAAAGTAATGGCCATAACCGTCTTCAAAAAAGTTTGTCACCGGATGAGTTGAACAACTCCAGAAACTACAGTAGCAAAATGACCCTCTCCAGTGTCACACAGTCAGTGTTGCCCAGGCCCTCCATGGCTGCCATGTTACATCATATGAAACCCTGTACCCTATCCACCGCACACCTCCTCCCTTCACCCCTCCCCAGCTCGACCCGGTCACATGCACACACAGGTAAATAAAAACCTCAGGAGAGACACTATCAGCGGTTCTGCTCTGAAGTTGTAGTGGAGTCACTCGGGATTCACACAAACAAGCCTCTGTGCAACAGGCCTGCTCCGTCCCCACTCAGACTCACAGCAGCAGGTAGATATGAACCTCTCACTCTTCTTAAAGATAAACAAATAATCCATTGTGTCTGTGTCTGCTTTATTCTTCGTTCTCTAAATGTGCATGCTTTACACAGTGACACACAACATGGCTTTACTCCTGCAGAGTAAATGTAACACACAGTACCAGTGTACCTGCTGCTGCTGCTTTCATTGTCCAAATTTTACAACCTTTGCACCAAACATCACCTCCGCACCTCTGGCACCAGGGGAACAGGATAACATTCCTCTGCTGGAGTAACATTTGACTCAGGATCATGCCTCTGCTGTAGACTTTGAGTTAGGTAAACTGTCAGGATCATGTTGGCATGTGTCCAGGGCTGCAGGTGTGAGGTCCGCCTCTCACTCCCACAGTAAGGCTGAAGGGTGGAGGATGCTTTCAGGGTCCAGTGTCATACAAAACAGTTTTTTAAAATCTGTCGTCTTTGGCCCAGGATGCGTTTGGTGTGTTCTCTGGGTGTCTTTCTGGCCCTGCTGCAGCTGTCCTCCTCTCTGCTGCTGGGAGCCTTCAACATCAAGTCGTTTGGAGACAAGAAAGCCTCCAACGCCACCCTGATGAACATCATCAGCACGGTCTGAAAATCTGTTTCACATTCCTTTATTCTTCCATAAACACCCACATTTTAAAGACAGTATATTGTGAAGGAGATCTGAGCTTTTGTTTGGTGTGCAGTTTTAATCTCTGCCACCTATCTGTGATACATAGAGACCTGAGAAGTTGAAAGCAAAGCATTGTCTTTGAACAGGAAGTAGTTTTTGAAAGAAATGTCCTTGTTTGGTGAAAGTGTAAAACAGCTTATTTCAATGCCTGTGATACATTGTGAGAAAATGGCTGTGCAAACACAAATTGCAAATAATGCAACATGTCTAAAAGCTGAGAGATTTGTTCGGTTTGTAACTCTGCATGAATTCTCCTTGCTCCATATTCCAAGCCAGTGATGTCCTTTGTGTCTGTAGGAACAGTCCGTCACACCTAATTGGCCTGTGTGAAATTCTGTGATAATAAAATAAAGTCCCCGTCCATATCCTCGAACGACTACTTCCCTATAAAGTGTCTTAACTTGTTACTACTACTAAAATTTGATCGCCATATTAAGCAAAAATCTGCCATAAAATTTGATCAGGTTTTTTTTTTTTTTTTCATTTTGTGCATTTATTTACTTTACTTTCACAGATAAGAAACAATAAATTGTGAAGACAATAAAGCCTCCAGAAAAATAGCATTTTAAGTCTTGTGTGTGATTTATCCTGGCTTCATATGAGCAGAGGAAATCTCTGCTAGCTGCTAGGCTAATTTATACAATGTAAAATACCATGGGCTTGTGCTAATAACGTTAGCATGTTGTATTTGTTTGGAAAACATGTTTAGTTTAAGACAGTTGTTTTGTCAGTGAACCTTGTGAGCTGTAATGGAGCTGAATTTTGTAACGTTACCTTTGTTAAAGAGTAACTAAACCCTAAAACCATTTTTTTCAGCTGATAATCATTGTTTCTGGTAGTGAAGTAGTGTTACTGACTGATCCTGCTCAAAATCTTGACAGTTTAGTGCAAACTGTTGAAAATAAAAACTACATTTTATTTTAAAAATGTGGTGTGGAGTGCCCTCTACAGCTTGAAACCTGGTTACTACATTTGAATTTACATTACATTACATTGGAGGCGAATGATGTCACTAACCGTCCAAGTTTGCCCTCCTCCCTTTACTCCTCCCCTTACTATAAAACCATTCTGTCCACAGTTATCAAACTGATAGCGAGTAGGTTGGATCAGAGCAGAGAGAGTAGTAGAGCAGAGAGAATAGCTAGTAATTTGTCGAATTGTATTGTTAGCACAGGGTGTTTTAGGGCCGCTGCGCCGTGAGAGAGAGTCTAGCCTCGGGGGTTTATGTGCGGGGCCGCGAGGGAGGGAGGGAGTGGTGGACGGATAGATGGATGTGGTGGGCCTTCTGCCTGTGTGACACAGTTTGGGGGGTTTCCAAGCCACCATCGGCACAATGAAAAGCCCTCTTTCCTATCCCAGCAGCGAGGGACAACCTTCACTCCGCCCCCTGCCTCAGCTGCTCGCCCCGTCTCTATTAAGCCATGTTTAACGTGTGTTTAATGTGTGTTTTGAAGCAACTAAACTTTACAGCAGCTGACAGTAATTCTGACACTGACTATTGTTTTGAGGTGTAACTGCAGAGTGACACAGGCACAAATATAAATGACTCTGCATAGAGCTGATGCACAAGTGCCCTTTAGAACAATAATAAACACAGATTATTTTATAATAATAATTTGCTTTAGGAGAAACATATTTTAAGGAACTACATCAGACTCCAAATAAAAAGGTCACCATATGCCACAAGAACATAACTCAGATATGTGTTTTGTGTTTTCAGATTGTCCACCGCTATGACATCATTCTGATCCAGGAGGTCAGAGACAGCGACCTGTCGGCAACCAAGAAACTGATGGAGCATGTCAACAAGTTAGACGAACCACACACCACCTCACATACAGCATATTGCTACAGACGTGATGTGGTGGCCTTTATTGCTTCTTTTTTTTTTGGCCACATTATATTTGCTACGATATCCATAATGATGCTCTTCATCTGTGTGTGTGTGTGTGTGTGTGTGTCCTCAGAGGTTCTCCTCAGTTCAGGTACGGTCACATCTTCAGTGAGCCTCTGGGTCGCAGCACCTATAAGGAGAGATACCTCTTCCTCTACAGGTGAACACAGACACCATTTTAACAGTAACACTGTGTTTCGTAGAGATCCCCGGCTGATGCTCCTCATCAGTCAGCAGAGACAGAATCATTTGTGCTTTAAAGATTATTTTCCTTCAGCTCTGCACAGTGTTTATTCTCAGTGTCAGTGATGACTGCCAGAAACTACAGGATCCTATACTGATATAAAAGACGACACAAGTATCATCAGCAGATAGTGAATCTGTTCTACACTGTTAGAAGGAGAAAGTTTACAACACCACAGTAAAACAGAGGTGGTTAATTTGAATCTTTCCTCTCCAGGGAGCAGACGGTGTCAGTGGATAAAAGCTACACCTACGATGACGGCTGTGAGCCCTGCGGGACTGACACCTTCAACAGAGAGCCCCACGTCGTCATGTTCTCCTCCAAACAAACCGGCAAGCACAGAGTGTGATACTGCCCTCTCACTGCCACATACTAATGATGTAGATTATACATTCAGTGGGTGTTCAAAGGGACAGTTCAGCCCAAAATGAAAAACACATTTCTACAGAACTACACCTGTCCCTTTAACTAAAGCACTAAGCACCAGACTTGTTCTCTAGGACGAACTCTGAGGTCTTGACGTTAAATACTGTCTCATTTGTTTCAGTTTAACTCTAGTCATCAAAAAGCTGTATGCTCACTATTCATTTGATTTCTGTCTGGTCATCCAAAACTTGTCTCCTCTCATTAAAGCATTCCTCTCTTCTTTCCTCCCTCCTGTTTTCTAGCTGTGAGGAACTTTGCTCTGATCCCTCAGCACACGTCTCCAGACTACGCCGTGAAGGAAGTGGACGCTCTCTATGATGTTGTGACTGATGTCAGGACCCGCTGGAACACCAACGTGAATACTCGTTCCAGCAAACACACCTACACACACTAAAATCAACTATGTACAGCAATTAAGCAATTGAGGATTCTCCCGGTTAGAATTGCTCATTATTCAGGAAGTTTTTTTTAACCAGGGGACAGCTAACTACGGTGGCGGACACCAAAAATGTGGAAACGCCACAGTGCATAGGATCCATACTAAAAAATGTAGGCTACGTACGGACCCCATTTGCGTCACCAATTTTCTGATGTTCGTAAGCATGGGATTCTCCCATCAAGTCTGTTTTTATAGATCACAACCTTTCATTCGGAAGTGGCGTACGCTTCTTTCAGGCCTCATTTTGTGTGTACTTAATGTTTATAAATGAGGCCCGAGACCTTATGGAAAGCCACTCAGCCTTGCAGCCAATTTTTCCCAGTGTCCACTTGTGGTATTGCAGCATAAAAATTCCCAGCGGTCCAAAAAGGTGACATGCATATGTTATTTTGTTTAAAACATGCTTTTTAACTCGCATGCATGTTTTATAAAACACACGTGTGATTTTTTACTATTTCACCGTTAGCCATAGTAATGAAACACGTTTTCTAAAAACGTGCACACGAATTAGAAAGCGCGCGTGCGTTTTTAAAAAAAAAAAACATATGCATGTCATCTCCCGGTCTCCGTTATTTCCCCAGAGGCCACCATTATAAAAAAGACGTCTGTAAAACTGTTAACTGGACACCTCGAACTGCAAACAAGGTCAGTTATGACTCTTTGAACTATGGGTTTTTGATCCATGGAGGTTTGATATTTGTAAAGTTTTCCTGCAGCTGAAAAAAGCAATTTAAAATTTGTGGTGTTATCACAATTTTAGGTCTATGAGCAGTGGAATGAATTAATCTTGCGGGTCTGTCAAAATGTTATCGGACCAAATGGATCAAATCCTGATGTTGTGATGCGCAAATAAACATATCCCCTGATTTACAGACACCTCTTTTCCAAAGTAATTCACAAAAAAAAAACCTTTTTGGACCAGGCCAGCGGACACTCACAGGTGGAGCCAGTGGGAGAAACACTACTGCGCAAATTTAGTGGGCTGCAAAAGCCAGAATCTCTTTTGGCGTATGCAAACAACTCCATTAGAATGAATGGGCGCTATCTCAGGGACCTGCTCCCTGTGTAGATATAAACGTCTCATTCTAAGGTAACGAAAACACAATGATTCTTATTTACAGGTGATTATACACTCAAGAACACAGACTTATTATATTATATTCCGTTACTGCCAATACATCCCCCTGAATCCTACACACTGGAGCTTTAAAGGTGGACTGCAAAGGATAATTAGTTTGGTAACTTATGAGTGGATGATGTCACTCTCCCTGCAGAACATCGTGCTGCTGGGCGACTTCAACACAGGCTGCAATTACGTGTCAGGCTCTGACTGGCAGCAGATCCGCCTCTTCACCGACAAGAGCTTCCACTGGCTGATCACCAACGAGGCCGACACTACTGTGACACACACTTACTGCCCTTACGACAGGTACACACACACGCACAGTCACCTGCATGCACACACATGCACTCTTAATTGCAGCCTTCTTCCTGTATCTGCAGGATCGTGGTCACCACTGACATGATGAGGGGCGTGGTGCACGGCAGCGCTCAAGTCTATGACTTCATGATGGACCTGGGTCTCAGCCACAGTCTGGTAACGACAATTTCAGCTTTAATTCTCCTCAGTAATGTCATTCGCTTCAGCTGCAAAAAGCTGAGACTATAACAAGCAACTTGGCTGGCTGAAGATCTCGATTCTGGTTGACCTCCAGTAGTTTCTACAGCAGGAAATGACACTTCAAAAAGAAGTTCACTTCACTTCAGATTGGACCTGCGACCCACCAGTTGGGAAACACTGTTTCAGAGTACACAGTGAAACATGTTATACAAGGAAGACAATATCTGACTTCTGTTTAACTGTGCAAATCTTCTGTACGCCAACCACATGAAAACTCTACATTTCCTCTGTCTCCCTCAGGCGTTGGCTGTCAGTGACCATTTCCCTGTGGAGGTGGAGCTGATTGCTGCTGCTGCTTCTAACTCATGACTCCCACAACGGTGCACAACACCTCCAGGCTGAATCTGAATTATGATCACGCAGTGGGGGAAGTGACTGCTTCCATACAGCATCGAATTACAAGACAAAAATAAATAAATCTGCCAAATCATTTCATTGAGATGTTGCTTCTTGGAACTGGCATGTGAACAGGAAGAGTCAAGTCTCTTACTGAAAGGCATAAAAGAGGAGGTGGATGGAAACACCCTCTCATAAACATTTACCAAAAGATCTTTAGAAAAATAAAACTGCTCCACACATTTTGTCCGTTTTAGAGGGGGCCTGTCTCTCAGCAGTGTTTGATAAGCTTTTCAGTCATTGTGCTCTGTTGAGAAAGTTTAGAGTGTATAAAGGCTTATGATGGAAGTTTCTTTACAACTCCAGGATTGATGAAAAGGTCATTAAAACATTAAAGACCTAGAGGAACACCACAGAAAAAACCCATGCTGTGATTTGTCATCAAAAACTTTTGACATTTGAAGATTTCTTTAAGAGGGTGAGCACTTCTGTTCTGGAAACTGCTGAGAAACCCCTTTAATTTCAATATGTCTATGAAAGCCAACCATCCTCTGAATGCTTGAGGTCTCTAGTTTGTGGTTGTTAAGTTTCTTGAGGCTGTGATTATCCTGGAGGTCACTGTAAGTCATTTTATACAGTGAGGTCAATGTACAAAAAATGGTCTTGCCTCATGAAATGGCTACTACGGGGTTAACATCATCACACATGAATAAAACTGGGCTCACTGAATCCATTAGTGTCTCAGCTTTGCAGTTACACCCAATTCATGTAATTCTAAGACTGTTTAAGGAGCCTAGTGTGCAGAAATATTCAAATAGGCAAAAATAACACATTTGTACTACATGAGAGAAACTGCATGGGTTTGTCCCAGACTGCATGACACAAGGAAAAAGTGGGCATGTCTCTGAAGGGGAGCGTAGCGACTACTGTCAATGAAAAAAAGCTGTTAAGAGGCTGAGTGCTGAAGTCTAAAGATGGGTTTTCATGGTGATTTATTAAACTAACAACTGACATTACTAAAGCAAAATGAGATGAAATAATACGTAATTGTGGCTACGGTCAAATGGAAAATATTGGGGCCAAAACTCCCTCTCTTTGTCTAAAAGCTGCCACGCCAGTGAATGAACAGGTATGATCATGTGAAACCACACACACACACTTGTGCCAATTACTACTGGAAGTGAAAGTGACAGAAGGAACGTGTGCAGCCTAAACAAATAATGAACAACAGAGGTTAAATACACACTCTGGCTCCTACAGGGAGACTCGTGGGTACCTATCCAATCCATTTTCATTCAGATATCTTGAGGTTAGAGGTCAAGAGCCCTCTGTGAAAATGGCGGTGCCAGTTTCCCCCTCACCAAAATTTCCTGTGTCATTTAACCCCCTACCCAACAAGCTGAAAGACAGTCACATCAGCCGAGAATGGTGGCGTCTCAGGGGAATAGAGAAGGCTAATAGGACAATATTTATTCAAACAAACTGGGCAAATGATTCTCAGAGGATGTTTTTCTGTTGTCATTTTGTCAATGTTTGAAGCAGAACAACGAAGGGTGCGCTCACCTTTACTGTATCAAATCTTTGCACATAAAACTGAAGCTGTCTGCATATTATAAGACCAGCGGTAGTAGTGTGTCTGTCTCTGTTGCCTTCAAAGGTGAGATTTTATTTCTCAAGTTCTGCCAAAAAGAAAAGTGACAATGTGATTTTGATCCTTCAGTTCATTCTTTAATAACCACACCTATAAATCCACTGACCACATAAATACACACACTTATAAAGATATTTCAAGCTCAAAAGAAGTCAGAAAAATGAACTGTGGGTAAATCTGTCAGAGGCTTCGCCCACTGTGGGCTGTCAAAAGCACCCAAGGTTACTTTCATTTGTTGTAATGGTTCTTGAAGGTACAGTAAAGCTTGGCACTTGGTCGAGCTCGGTCTGTGGCAATAACTGTTAACTAACCCCCTCATCACAGCTTAGCAACCGTAACAGGCACAGTAGGTGCATCAAGCTTTGAATGAGTGTAAGTGTAACAGTGTAGTGTCTGCGTTCCATTAGTCGTTTATCGTTCACTTCCCCTCTGCACTTGCTCTCAGACAACCGCCGCCACTCTAATAGGAGTGGTTCCACTTGTCTGAAAAACTTCAGTGAACTTGGCACATCATAAACAGATGCAGCTAATCACCAAGTGCCTGTTCGTGTATTAAAATTAACCCCAAAAGACGCTTTGGCCTCACTGAAATTAGCCTAACAAGCTTACTAAATATTTCTCAAAATAAGTGGAACATTTTGAAACTAAGTTGTGATTTATGGATGATGCTTTCACTGTCGTCAGTAGAAATATGAACAGAAAACACTTCTTTGTCACTGGATCATTGGTGTCTAACCCGGATGTTTCCCTCGATGTCGCTGGTTTAACACTGCGATGAAGATGAGCTGCACTGAAGGATCTCAGGACAGCTGACACCAATGAACACATGACACTGGGTTTTCAAGTAGTATTAACGTGTGGCCCCCTTATGCGTGTATGTGTGTGTCATCTTATAGGTTTCCCATAGTCCTCTAGCCTCGTCTCTTCTTCAGCATCTCCATATACATGCCGAGCGACTTCTGAATGGAGTCTTTGGTGATGAAGTTGACAAAGTGCTGGATGTCGGCCTCTCTGTTGGACGCCAGCTTGTCGATGGTCGGCTTCCTCATCATGGACTTGGTGAGGTGTCTGGCGTGGTCTGTAAGGTGAACACATCAGCAGTTCAGCTCACAGATTATTTGCGTTTCTACCCCTACATTAACGCTGGTACTGGTGATTTGATCGGTAGCATAAACTACGGTAGCATAAAAAGTCTGACATGTGACATGTGTGAATCAATATCAGTTTAATATACCTGGAATAGCCAACCACTTGGTCATCACCTGCGTGGCTGTGGGGAGGACCTGGTCTTCAGGTACCACCTGGTCCACCAGTCCTATCTTCAGGGCCTCTGAGGGCTTGTAGAGGAGCCCCAACTCCAGAGCCATCTCCGTCTGTCGGTGGCCAATCGTGTTGGACATGGTTTCTTTAAACCTGCAGACAGCAGCAGTGATTGTCAGTCAGTCAGGTGAAACAGTGCAGGGGGTTACCAACACTGTCGGTTGTTGTCATACTCAATTCCATACCAAGGAGGTGCTACGATGCCCAACAGCGTCTCATTGAGGCCGATGGCGTAACGAGGGTTGTCGGCCATTATCCTGTAGTCACATGTCATTGACATCAGACAGCCACCTGCAGGACTGGAACCCTGTGGGAGGAGTGACAAGGTCAGGTAAGACACAATCTGGAAAACCTGAGTTGTTCTTCAACCACAGCGACTACCAGTGCATGGTGGTGGTGAGGAGTTTATACATACGTTGATTGCAGCGATAGTGACCATGTTGGAGCCGTACAGTTTCAGCCACATCTCCTGAACGGCTCTCCAGAACTCTCCACAGTGCTCTGGACTCTTCCCGTACATTTCCAAGATGTCCAGCCCGGCTGAGAACACCTTGGGCTGGCTCTGGATTGAAACAACACACACACACACACACACACACACACACACACACACACACACACACACACACACACACACACACAAAAATGTTTTTGCAGAACATTATGATGACCTTTGACCCTTTGTATATGAAATGTCATTGCTCCATTGTTTTATCCTATTAGAAATTTGTGTGAAATATTGTCACAATTAGCACATAAACTCTTGAGTGAGGGCAAAAGACATGTTTTGTGAAGTCACAGTGACCTTGAACCTTCAACCACCAAATCCTAATCAGTTCCTTCTTGAGTCCAAGTGGATGTTTTTGCCAAATTAGAAGAAATTCCCTCACTGTTCTTGAGATAGTGAGTCCATGAGAATAAGACAAATTCAAGGACACAGTGACCCTGTCCTTTGACCGTCAAATTCTAATCAGTTCATCAATGAGCACAAGTGGACATTTGTGCTGAATTTTAGGAAATATCCAAGGTGTTCTTGAGATACCACGTTCGTGAGAACGCTACCGACAAGGTCAACCACCAAATTCTAAGTAAGTAACTAAGTAAGAGTCTAAGTAGACACTTGTCTCAAATGTGAGCATATTCCCTCTTGGCCTTCTTGAAATATTGCGTTCACGAGAATGATACGAATGCAAGGCCATAGTGATCTTGACCCTTGACCTTTGACCCCCAAATTCTTATCAATTCAGCGATGAGTGCAAGTGGATATTTGTTATAAATTTGAAGAAATTCGCTCAAGGTGTTCTTGAGAAACCACATTCATGACAATGTGACTGACAAGGTCACAATGACCTTGATCTTTTCCCTTTGACCAGCAAAGTTTATTCAGTTCATCCTTGACTCAAAGTGGATGTTCGTGCCAAATTTGAAGGCATTCGCTTGAGATACTCAAGATATCACGTTCACAAGAATGAGATGGATGCAAAGTCACACTGACCTTGACCTTAGACCACCAAAATCTAATCACTTTATCCTTGACTCAAAATGGATGTTTTTGCCAAATTTGAGAAAAATAAAATAAAATAAAAATTACTCAAGTCGTTCTCAAAGAGAACGAGATGGATGAGTTCAAAGTAACCTTGACCTTTGACCTTAACCTTAAGAAATGCACGAAACAATAGTTATCGCTGGCACAGAGTCATAAAAATCGTAACACTTGAGCAGTGAAAATGCCTCACCGATGAAATAACATTCAAAAACAGACAGTATTTCTTATAATGCCATATTATAATGCACTTGTACTACTACTGCTACTACTACTTGTAATACCCCTGCTTTAAACAACTGTGTTTTACCATACCGAAGTGATGATGACGCCTCTGCAGCTCTTATCCATCTCCAGCTTCTCCACACTGATGCAGAGCTCCGTGAGGAAATCTAAACTCAGGCTGTTGACCGGCGGACTCTGCAAGCGCATCACCGCAACACCTACAGAGAGACAGAGAGGCTCATCTTTAATGACAGTGCTTTGACATAAATTCTCTACAGATTCATCCCAAAATGAAAACAAAATTTTATCCCAGGCTGCCTTCGATTGCGACATAGGGCCACTGTTTTAGAGCCACAACCAAAGATATCGCCACATTTCTTTCACGATGGTCATCTTTCTTCTGGGACAGCCCAAAATCACACAGAGTATACCAGGCTTTACACAGGTCTGTGTCCTGTAATGATGCCGACTGACGTCACACTGAATTACAACCTGCATTTTACACACACACATATTGATCAAACAGACAATTCAATGGCGACGCATTGTTCACCTGTGCTTTGGTCAAAGTCCACTTTAATCTTCTGCGAGGTGGAGTTGTTTCTCCGCTGAGCAACGAGGACGGGGGGCACACACACTCTGCCATTACTGCTGCAGGATGACCACTGGGAAAGAAGTCCTACACACACACACACACACACACACACACACACACACACACGTAGACACGGTAAGAAGAACTGTTACAAGTAGTACATATCCAAGCATATAGGAAAACCAAAACTAAAATAAAACACACTGAGTTACAACTATCACAGCATTAAGGTCATATTATTACAATACTGACAGTGTTTTTAATGCTTTAAACTAATAAATTATTTTTAATTAATCATTAAATTAAATGTGGTTAAATGTAACTACTTTTTTTAAAAGGACACGCATTTATTAGAAATATTTACTGTCTTCAGTTGCAATTAACATGTTGAATTAACATCAATCTAATACACAGAAAAGTGGCTGACACGGAAACAATAACAAAACTAAACTGGAGCAAAATAAAAATGTTAGTGTTAAAAAGTTCCCCATCCTGAATGGGATACAAATCGGTGTGGGAACTCATTAGTCTCTGACATTAGCTGATGTAAATCCACATCACATCGTTTAATGTATTTTTCTAACGTGTGACTATCCTGTGAAAGCAAGAACACTCATCCTCAAAATACCAATATGCTTGGCAAGATATTTCCAGTCAGTTAACATGACCTCACTACTGTAACATCTGTTTACTCACCTCTGTTTTAATGTTTGTTTTCTTTGTTTGGTTTTGTTTTTCATTTGTTTGTTTTTTTCTTTGCCTCTCCATTTGATGGTTTGCCATATTTGCTGGCAGGACTGTCTATTTTATTTTTATATAATATATTCTATGTTTGAAAACCCAAATAAAACATAAATGATGATTGCATTATTATTACAGGTTCAACTTCACGGCAGTCTATAAGGTAATAAAAATTAGCTTCACTCTCAGGAGCTGTAACATTAAAGTGATGAACACTAAAAATATAGTTTGATGTTAATACTTTTGTTCTTAAACTTGAGAAAGAGCAGGACTTTTAACTTAATTGTAACAGAGTGATTGTAAACTTGAGCTACTTTTATTTCTTCCACCTCTGCCTGACATGCTGTGATACTGAAAGCAAAGTTTATGTCAGTTGTATTCATTGATAGATAAAGTTAAGACCCCTGCCATGTCCTGTGACCTTTGCCCCAGTTTCTGCAGGGCACAGCAAACAGAGCTAACAGTTAGCACAACTGACAGAACTAACAGAGCAAGTAACACAGCCAAGAGAGCTAACACAGCTGACAGGGGCAACAGAACTAACCGAGCTAACACAGCTGACAGAGGCAACAGAACTAACCGAGCTAACACAGCTGACAGGGGCAACAGAACTAACCGAGCTAGCAAAGCTAACAAAACTAGTAAAGCTAACAGAGCTAACTCAGTTCATAGAGCAAACACAGCAAACACAGCAAACACAGCTAACAGAGCTAACACAGCTAACAGAGCTAACAGAACTTATAGAGCTAACAGCCGGAAGTGAGACGGAGAATATTTAATACATTCCTTTCTTTAAAATCAGGTACATATTCATACAGACATACCTGAAAAGACGGACTTGTTCCTCAGTGTCGCTCTCAAAGCCATTTTGTCCTGCTAACAAACAGTTTCACGCTCTCTGTGCTATGGACACTGGACCCGCCCCCCTCTGCATCTGATTGGCTCAGGCACACTGCTGCCTGTCTGCTATGGCTTCTGGACCCGCCCTTCTCTACCTCTGATTGGCTCAGACGAACTGCTGCCTGCCACTAAGGACTCTGGACCCGCCCTCCTCTGCCTCTGATTGGCTCAGGCATACTGCTGCCTGAACACAGGAAATTCTCAGGTGTAAATAATATATATATATTTTTTAATTCTCTCTTTATGTCTAAAAACAAAAGCCTTCATACACACACGGGTGTTATAAATTAAATACAAATACACAATGAATAAATATATTTAACATCTTACAAGCAGTCACAGTTTTGATAGCTTTTTGTTTTTGTTGAATAGAAGAACTATTGCTTGAACTCATTGTTAAAAGCAATAAAGCATGGTTTTCTACCCGTATTTATTATTATTATTATTATTATTATTATTTATAAATGAAATTCATGAATATGAAATTTGACCATTATAATAATTCATCATGTATGTCCTGTGAGGCTTTTTCTTATGTGTGTAACGTACGTGTGAGACCAGAAACAACACATTCCTCCAAAACAGACAAAACCTTCAAATACAATCACACATGTTAAGCCGGTAAATAATGAATTCAGTAACAGTGTCAGGATTTGCTGACTCAGATAAAAGTAAAGCACCAGGAACACTGGTACTTTTGTTTACCTGTTTACATTCAACTCAGTTTTGGACAGATTTGGGAACATAGCCTACATTTTTAAAAATACTGATCACTCTGTGGAGTTCAGTCTCAAAGATGCTATTTTCATTTTGGAGGCGATGTTAATTCAACTTCTTGATCCTGTCAGGTACATTTCATATTCACAAATCTAAATTTGCAAAATCATCTCCCTCTTAAAAGATTTTTTTGATCGAGGAAAGTTTTTTTGATAACAAAACTATAGTGACCAGCCACCATTTTGACCTGATATTAGTCATTTGTTTTTAAATGCTGCCTCTTGTATTTTTTTAAATTGGGGAATTTCAGTCCCTTGTTTTTTTTTTTTTTGTTTGTTTGTTTTTACAATTTCTGCTCTCTGAAATGTCTGACTTTGTATTTGTCACTGTTTTTTTTTAAATGAAGCTGAATTGCAAAGATAAAAAAAAAAAGAAATCCTAGTTCAAGCTAATATCTGCAATGTCTTCCCAAATGTGAGCGACAGATGATCTTTTTGTAACTGTGAGGGGGAAATGATTGAACATGTGTTTGTAGATTTTTTTTGATCTACAAAGGAACCTCTCAAAAGATCACACACCAACAGAGGCTCATTTTTAACAATCCCAATGTCTCATCTGATTAAAAGCACATAATTAACTTATTATTTTGGAAAAATATTATATACATTCCATTATTGGTTTAAAGGACTGCCCTCCTTTTATATTTTTGAAGATACTAAACCTTTATTTAAGACTCAGGTAATCAGTTGAGGGAGACCCGAATGAGCAAAGACATTAATGATCCCATCCTGCTGGCTGTCCTGTTTATACAGACATTGTTTCAGAGCTGTTACTAACTTTAATGCCGGCTTAAAGGTGAGACAACTCTGGTCGCCCATACCACAAATTATATTTTAAGAGTTTAAGAGATATCCTTGTCTTGAAACTAATATGAAGTGGAAATTAGTTGGCACCGTGAAAAAGTCATTTTATAGGAACTTGAATGTGAAAGTGAACATTTACTCCTATGAAGTGATATAATGTAAAACCGCTTTAGTGTGCAGGGCAGTGCAGGCGGTTCAGAGAGAGATAAGGGGAGAGTGAGTGAGGGGAGAGACAGATGTGTGTGTGTAAGTCACCAAGGCACAAGTGTGTGTGATCGCAGCAGAGAGATACACCAGCGACAGAAGCTCCGCCAAATCAGTGAGTATTTTATTTTACCTTGAATCCCCAATATTGTGTGTGTACATGTAATTTTGTTCAGCTGTAACAAGGATTGTACAGCTTCAGCTTCTGATTGTTCAGCAGGTGGAGGCAAAAATGATAAAAATGACTTTTTTATGAGCTCATTCTCAGTGACATTGATGCTTTCAGTGATAAAAAAAACAAGAACAAAAGGAATTAGGAAAAATTATAATATTAAAAAGCATCTTTTAGGGATTTGGAACCATTAACTAACATAAAAACAACATAAACAGTGCATGTAGTGTTGATTTAACCGTCTCAAAGTGCACATCCTCTCTGCACGTGTGTCCATTCATATATGTAATCAGTATTCCATGCATTTATTTGTGTGATTTCCTGGAAGTGTGTTTTGTTTCCTCTAGACTTTTCCATCCTGACCATCTCCTCCAGTGTTCACTGCCATTGGAAATCCATTGGTGTGCGTCACCTCTGCACCCTGTAACCTGGGACACACACACCTCTCCCCCGCCGCTTTCTCCGTTTTCACGCTCTCTGTCCGGCCCCACCCTGCGCCATCATGGATCTTATAGAGTTGGGAGACATGGGCAGTGGCTGCGAAGATGAAAACTGTGGCCTCACGTCTGGTTTCCAAGAGGACTGCTCCAACCAAGAGTGCCACTGGAAGGAACCTCTGTTTGGACTCATTGAGTTAGGTGGGTAAAGACAGTAGGAAACAAATACTACTGCATGATGTTTAATGGAAATTTAAAGCTGCACTGGGCAAGACTTTAGGGGGGAGAAATCACACATATTAAGTCTTTGTTCCTTTTGACTTTGGGTTAATTTAACTGAAGGAAACTGTGGAGAAAACAATTCAAAACTCCTTGACTGGATGTTTCCCCTCAGCCCATGTGTACATTTCATATGTATCTTATCAATGTTTCTAATGTGATGTAGTATGTGAGCTGACTTTGTCATCAAGAGGTGGATGATGTAACACCTTGGCGAGACACTTACCAAGTTGTAGACGTCTGTTTGGGACCAACAATCAGCTAAAATCAGCTGTGTTTTATCGAATCGTAACTGCATTTCCAGCAGCTTTTAAGCCACCAAACGTGTGGTTTTTAGCGCCCCCTCGCTGTTCTTCCACCTGGTATAGTGCACGAAAAGGGCTGTTTTTAACAGCGATATTGTGGCAATTCCTGCTGTGATAGTGCCATGAAAAGCATTTTTATCTGAGACATCACTGTGTTTCCAGCAGCTTTTTAGACACCGAACGTGGATGTTTTTTAGTGACCCATTGCTGTGTCACCACCAGGGATAGTGCCACAAAAGTGGTGTTTTTTTTACAGAGACACTGCTGGGTTTTCTGCTGGGATAATGCCTCACAGGGCAGTTGTTTTTTTAATGGAGGCATCGCAGCATTTCCAGCTGAGACTGTGCCATCAACACCGAGCATTTCCAGCTTAAACATGATCTTTTTTTAACAGTTGCTGAAACGTAAAGTTTCAACATATCTGCAACATAACAACGTACAAATGTAACGTATCCGTGGTTTGCAGAAACATAGTATGCCAACATTTATTCTGGTAATTGGGTTGTTTCCTTTTTTATTTAATATTGAAGGAGTAGTTCAGTAATTTGGGAGATATGCTTATTTGCTTTGTTTCTGATGGTTAGATGAAGCTCAGCACCGCTCTCCTGTCTGTATGGTAAATATGAAGCTACTGCCAAAAGTCTGTTAGCTTAGCTGAATATAAAAAGCCCTGAAACCTGTTTTGTGCCTCTCTCCACTGGAGTTACCTATCTGACTGTCACCACTCCCTCCCTGTCTTTCATTTGGCACCACAGCTGCATGCAGGGGCGGAGCTGTCCTCCACATTATGTGTGTGGTCCACATCATCCTCCTCTTCATCTTCATCCACCTGAATATCACTATCTGACCTGTTGAAAGTAGCTGTCTGAGTCATGAAGTGATTCTGTGTGCACTGTTCCTCTGTCTTGTTGAGACGCCACATCTTCACTGATTCTCGGTCAAACGTCTCTAAAGGCTCTGACAGGTGTATAAAATGTAGAAAATTGAACCAGTTCTGAAAATTTTAATAACGGACGAAAGTTTGGTGAATTCATTTTTTTTTTTAGAAGTCGAATGAAGTTGTGTTTTTTTTTTGTGCAACAATGTGGGACCAAAAAAGTGAACTCAGTGTGCAAAGACTGATGAACATACAATTTTGGTAAATGGTAAATGGGCTGCACTTGTATCGCACCTTTCTAGTCTTTGGGCCATTCACACACACACTCACACACTGGTGACTGAGGCCACTCATGTTTTTTGTTGATACTTCATTTCTTTAATCATAAGTGCATGGTGTAGAAAATTCTTGATTATTCATTTTATTTTTCAAACTATTTTGGCTGACAATGTGTCCAGTTCTGGAATAAATACAAAGTGGTTCTGATGAAACATCAATATTTCTTATTCTAGCGTGTGTGACTGTCATTTACGTCCCACTGATGCTCTTCGGCCTTCTGGGAAACATTCTGACGATCCTGGTGGTTTGGCGCCGACCTCACATGAGAAGCTCGACTTACCTCTACCTGAGCAGCATGGCTGTTAGTGACCTGCTGATACTCCTACTGCTGCCTCTGGATCTGTATAAGGTACACACACACCTGAGTGTGACAGCTGTGTTGTCATGAAGTGTAATAAGGGTTGAAATGAAGATGTTGTTGTGTCTTGCAGCTCTGGAGGCCCAGACCTTGGCCCTTAGGAGACCTCGCCTGTAAGCTGACGATGTTCCTCTCAGAGTGCTGCACCTTCTGCACCATCCTCCACATCACCTTCCTCTCCCTGGAGAGGTACCTGGCCGTCTGCTGGCCAATCACAGCCAAGACGCTGGTGACACGACGCAGAACAAAGGCTCTGATTGGCTGCCTCTGGCTGGGAGCGGCCGTCAGTGCGGCACCGGTGTTGGTCATGGTTGGAGTGGAGGAGGTTGGGGGAGATGAGCTGGGGCTCGTAGGATGGAGGGAGGACGGAGGGTGGACGGGAAGGGAAGGAGAGCATGCAGGATTTATGATAGGAGGAGGGGACAGAGGAGGTGGACACATGGCCTCAATGGACGGAGGATTAGAGGGAATAAAGTGGGCAGAGAAAGAGAAAAAGGGATGGAGTGAGAGAGATGGTGAGTTGAAATGGTTTGGAGAGGAAGGAGAGAGAAATGTGAGAGTAGAGGAAAGAGATGAGAGGAAACAAGGAGATGGAGGACAAATGAAACTTGATGAAGAAAAAGAAGAAGGAGAGCTGGAAGCTGGCGGAGAGCGGCAAAATAAAAAGAAAGAAGACGAGGGAGGAGGAGAGACTGACAAGAGTGAGTGCCGCTGCACACACTACGCCGTCACCTCCGGCCTGCTGGCGGCCATGATGATTCTCTCCAACTTGTACTTCCTGGTGCCCCTCTGCATCCTGGGGCTGGTCTACAGCCTGATCGGACGGACGCTGTGGCTCCGTCCAAAAAGCAGCCGCAGAGACCAGAGTCACCGGCACACTGTCAAAATGCTGGGTGAGAAACACAGAGTCACCAACACACACACACACACGCACACACACACACACACACACACACACACACACACACACACCCTCAGGGTTATTATCACAAGAACAAGAACATAAAGAAACAAACGACTTAAATACAAAAGCAAACAGCTCAGAATTACAGCTGTGTTTATTAGTGTTACAGACATCTTTCACCTCCTTCAGGTATCACTCATTCTAACGTCCTCCTCCTTTTCTCCTCCCCACGCTGCCCCTCTGTGTCTCCGCCTCCTGCAGGAGTGATCGTCCTGGCGTTCATCCTGTGCTGGCTGCCCTTTCACGTGGGTCGCACCATTTTCTCTTTCACTCTGGACACCGGCTCCGACAGACAGGAGACGCACACGGATACAAACTCACACTCGGACATTAACACGCTCTCTGACGTCAGCACGGACAGAAATATCAACACACACGCTGCTACTGAACCCACGAGCCCCTCACACACGGACACACACTTCAAGACTGGGACGATGGCTGCGCACACTCACACAGAGGAAGACGACATATCCTGCAACACCTGTGCAAAGGGCGAAATCAACACAAACACTGATGCAGACACACACACTGTGACGCCCACCGACCTGTACGATAACACACACAATGACACAAGCTTCAACGACACACACACACACTCTGACGCACACTTGGATTTTTCATATTATCTGTCTCAGTATTTCAACCTGGTGTCCTCTGTCCTCTTCTACCTCAGTGCTGCTGTCAATCCCTTACTGTACAACCTGATGTCTGCCAGGTATAGACACGCTGTACGCAGCCTCATACACGCACCCTCTCACACACACTCTCACACACACTCTAACACACCGTCTCTCCGCCTGCGCACATTCACGACGGGTCACTCCACGACCACTTTGTAAGGGCAAGTACCTGACGCACACACTGAACGCAAAAAAGAAAATCAAGCAAACATGCACAGGTGTAAATAATAACATCAATAATGGGTAAAATCCATTTTGTGTATATAAACAAAAACCTACCAATTCATATACATGTTGTGTCATAGCAGAGATTTTATCAGTTAGAGTTGTGTTAGAGTTTTGTCATCAGTACGATGTACGATTAATAACGGCAAAAGTGCCATGATGCGTGATCATTTAACCAGTTAGTGACACTTACAAGTAGTGGTGGTTTTCGTGTGTGCTGTCGCATTTTAATTAATTTCCCAACATGATCAGGATCAGCCCAGTCGCCGGAAGAAAATGTTGCCGGTGTACGTCCCTGCAAACGTTTTTAAGTGACGTAGCATATGAGCTGACTTTGTCATCAGGAAACCCAGTCTCACTCCGAAGTCGTCCAGATCTGGCACTTGGGCAGTGACTTGCGGCGTCAGACTTTAACGTCGGCATGATACGTGGCTGGTCACCGTCAAACTTCAACGGCGCTTGGAGGTGTTGGGGGAAATGCAGCAGGACAAGAATCAAAGTTAAGGTGGCCAAAGTCCAATAAATACGGACTTCCGCCTCGGACAGCGGTGTTTGTGTCCCGTAAGATTCTAAAGCCAAAACCTGTCCTTTTTTCCAGAACCTAACTGAGTATCCTGGAAATCCAGAGTTCTCGCGAGAGCACAATTTGAATTTGCTCAGCGAGTCACTCTGGCGATCAGTAATGATGCTCATTACCCATGCCGTTGGAGCCGAGCTGCACCAATCACATCGAGCTAAACAGATGACGACAGCGCTGCGACGACGAAGTCCGGAATCAGTCAGTAAACATTTCAGCTCTGGATACGTCACCCCGTGTATTGTTCTGATTGGTCGTAGAGTTATCCAATTGCGTGCAGTGATATTTTCAGATGCATACTTGGTGCCGCCCCTCGAGTTGGGCCATTTGCATTACTCATAGCCAGACCCTAAATCTTTCTAGATCTGGGTCTGGATTTCTGGGCTACTAACCGAGTGCTTTGATTGTTGAAGGAAAAATCGTCATTTTGCAGTGTTGTACCAACATAGTGCTTTTATTTTGAAAGAGACTGTATGTAAACTGTACATTTGCTTTGAAAACAGAAGCATATTTTGAAAACTGACAATGCATGTGACAGGCAGAATTGGCCCATGGCCCAGAACATCAACAACCAACACACCCAGGGTACCTTGCACGTCGTATCTCGACATGGAAAATCCATGACCAAATGTCGATGTGTGACGAGGTCGGAGTGAGAATGTGTCGCATCAGGAGAGGAGACGTCTGCCAAGCTGCAGACCACAGCAGGTCGTCAAATACCGCCGCTGTGTCGGTGAGTGTTTCTGTAGCTGTGCTGTAAGTTAACAGTCTGACAGAGATGAAAGTTTAGTTTGAATCACCAACTCTGTGAGAAGACACTGGTTTAAACCTCCAGACTAACATGTTGCACATGAAGAAACAAGTTATGTTTCTGCTTCTTAACAGTCACATGTATAAGTCAGAGTTTACAATGAACCTGGGGACAAATCCTAGTTGTCTCACATTAGTTATTTGTTGAGAGCATAAATAGAGAGTGTGTGCTCGTGAATCAGCCCTTAAACCTGTCACACACTGCTGGAGACATGACACACACATTTTATACAACCTGTCACCTTGAGTCTAGAAAAAAAAACATATACAAAAACAGAATGACTTAAAGTCCACTAAAATGTCATGAATTTTCGACTCAAACTATGAAGGATAAAAATGACTAAATGTGACTAAAACTAAGAAACATGTTTGTCTCAAGATTCAGACTAAATCTAAAATAGCTGTAAATAATGAACACTGGTTTTGTCCCCAAATGGAAGGCAAGTCCCCACAATGTTACCGTGTAAACAGATTTATGTCCTCACAATGTAAGCAATACACGAATACACACACACACACACACACACACACACACACACACAGATTAGGGCTATCATTCTGATCCATGTAGTTTCATTCTTGCTGATGTGTTTTGGTGTACCATGTATCACATTACGTGTCCTGCTGTGTCAGATACTGATATAAATGCCTTTATTTGATTCCCACTGGAGGCTTTGTCACCTCTGCGTTACGCTACGTTGTGTTCCCACCCATGTTAGTCTCCCTGTGTGTCAGCAGGAAACACCTCAGGATGGATTTCCTGAAGTGTAGTGGACACACTGGCCCGGCGGCGGAGGGACAATTGATTTGATTGGGTCGTTCTCTCGGACCATTTCTGCCGCGAGATCAGGTCCTATATGTTCGTGTATAAGTGAAGCACAGACTTGATGGCAGTATCAGTGTGAGAAATGTTCCACATATTAAAAAATATGAATTTTACACAGATGCAGTGTGTAACATTATGAAGTGGAAATAAACAAGTTTTTGCTTTAACTGATTGCACAGCGTGATGCTGTAGAATAATGACACCATCAGTGTTTAGACTGGTTCCCTACAAGCCTCACAGCTCTCTCTGCCACCAGATACAATCTCCCAGGAACAGAAAGGCTCCATTTACGGAACAAAGGAAGGGCGTGAACCATTGTGAGGAAAATGGAGCGATCCGGAGCAACAGCAGCACCAACAGTAATATTGGAAACGCTGGTGGAGATCAGGGTTACTGTGTGACCATGATCACATTTTGGGTTTACTTGACCTTAAACTTCATTCTACTGAACTCAGACCTGTTGTCCTCGTTCATGGACACTTTTTGTGCCATCTAGTGGCAGTAAGAGCACAATACACTTATCCAGGTAAAAACAAGATGGCAGCCATCTCTGCCAAGTCACAAAAATGGGCAAGGTCTAAAACCTGATCATGTTTTATGTTTGAAACTTGTTTAATTGTGATTAATAATGTTTGTAGTTTGATATGGCAACAAATTTGACCAATTTTAGGAACAGTAACAAGCTCAAACACTATTAACTGGGAAGTACTTGTTTGAGGACATCAGGACTTCATTATCGTTGACAGTATTAAGTCTTTTAAAACTTATCGGGTCCTACTGATCCCACATAGCGAGGAGAAATTAAAAATGCATACCAAATAAAAGTTCAGGTCTCAGGAGGACATAGCAATATAAAATGTTCCCAAAAAACAGAACAAAACGGGTAAGGACGATTACTTACATTAGAAAGATTATAAAATACTAAAATATTGAAACCACTACAGGCAACCAAAGGCCACTGAAAACATGTAGCCTTAAAACCTGAGTGACATTTCTCCATGATGTTGTTATTAGCTCGATAAGACAGAAGCTATGAGTACACAGTTTTCTCCAGTACTTTGGACAGGAATGGAAGCTTGGAGATCAGACAAAAATTGTTTAGTACAAGGCCAACTAAGTCACCAGAGGAACATGTTGGCATTGTATGTTTCTGCAAATTACAGCTCCATTTGTACATCTCACATGTTTTATATCAAATCAAAGTGTGCAAAGGGCTGAGTGCATGAGGTAACTTTGTCCTCAGGAGGTGGACGGGGTGATGGATGGCAGAATACTGTTTAAGACTAATTTGTCTAATTTGAATTTATGTCACATTTGTTTTACTTTTGTCGTCCTTTTCTGTTTGGTTCTGCTTTTTGTTTTGTCTGTCACTCTGTTCAGTTGTGTTTCAGATCGCTTTGTATCCTGAAAGCTCAAAATAAAGTTCATTGATTAAAAAAAGACTATCTGGTCCTCATAGTGTTTCTCTACACTCTTATAGCAATAGGCCAAATTCGAAAAGAGAAATAAATGATTCTATGATGCAGTTTAATGTGCAGAGATTTACAGTCGCTCCCATAAAACATTTATTTCCCCAAATCGACCACCAGAGGTCAGCAGGCTGTCGTCTACAGGAGGAGTGAGGAAACAGCCACAAGACACTCACTGTAAATGAATAATAATGATATTGATAATAACTGAAAGCACAAAGTGTTTTCCAAGGTGAAGAAAATACAAAAGTGATACTAATAAAACTGTCTGCATGCCTTTGCACCAGCACTGGTTTGATTCCAACCTGTGGCCCTTTGCTGCGTGCCATTCCCCCACCTCTCTCCACACTTTCCTGTCTCTCTCCAGCTGCATTATAATAAAGGCAAAAAAAAAGCCCTGGAAATACAAACAGCAAATAAATGCCTGTTGATAACATCACAACACCTTTATTAAATGAATGCCAGCAAGCACTGACTTGGTGATTTGAAGGTCAAAAGATGTTAAAACCTGCTTCAGTTTGGGTGTAAAGTAAAAGTTTATGGTAAAATAACATGTTCATATGTTGTAATTCCTGTTTAATCATCCAGCCATCCAATGTTGTAATGTTTGAAATGATAATTAAATGAAAAGAAGAAGCAATTCAGACTTTGTGTGCGTTGCTTCTACTTATTTACTATCAAGGATAATAAAACATAACATAACATAAAAATAGCCCTAATCTTAATATTTGGGCTGGTTTTCAGTTGGATCTTAAAACATAATTTGATCATAATATTTTACTTTAACAACGTTATTTGTTATTAATATTCAGAAATCCTAATTTCTCCAGCAGTGAACAATATGTCATTAATTTGATAATTATTTTAGCCAAATTTTACCTTTACCTTCCTCTCATATAAATCTCAGTTAAAAGATAAACACATATATCTTCAAACACTATCACATTTGAAAGCCTTTAAAAAGATAAACCATTATTATACCACTATTTATGCATGCAAGCTCTTTAATATTATACCCAATAAAGAAAACTTCTTGTGTGGGTTCAAGTGTAGGTTTTTTTCTGTCATGAAATTATCTAAGTTTTTTTTCCCCTTTAGTTTCTAACTCTTTGTCCATATCCTATGGCATGCATTGAAGAAGTTTGTAATAATTACAACATGTACTGGTTAAACAATGTTTATTAATAAAAGGGTTTTCGTTGTGCTGACACACAGAGACAGACAACCATTCACACTCACATTCACACCTACGGACAATTTAGAGTCACCATTTAACCTGCATGTCTTTGGACTGTGGGAGGAAGCTGGAGCACCTGGAGGAAACCCACGCTGACACAGGGAGAACATGCAGACTCTGCACAGAGGGGCTCCCCCACCCTGGGTTCAAACCAGGAACCTTCTTGCTGTGAGGCGACAGACGGCAGTGCTAACCACTGCACCACAGTGCCACAGTTTAATCAGCAAAGAATTAAAAACTCAGCTTTTAACTGAGTTCCTCTGAGGCAGTAAGAGCATGATTTTGGCTGCAAAAGCCAAATGTGACACTAGGTGGCAGGATCTCCTTCTTTTACAGTCAACTCTCCTCTCAAGAGCTCCCAACACTGTACATCCAGTGTTTTACTGTGCATTTTGTATGGTCTAAGGCAGGGGTCGACAACCTTTACTATCAAAAGAGCTACTTTTTGCCAAAAGAGGAAAAAAATCTGTCTGAATCTGCAAAACATAATAAAGGTAACACAGCCTTTTAAGTCAAATAGTCTCTATCAACATTACTACTAGATCTAAATGAGCGTTTAACAGATTTGTCCACACACTATTAAACTATTCTCTTTTAAGACTTGTCCCTTTTTTGATTTGGAGTCCACAGCTAGCTGAGATAAGAAGACTCAAGCCTACTGTAGCCATCACTAGTGATGTTTTTAGAGGAAAAGGCGCAGGCCACAGATGTATGACACACATTTTAGCTGAAAAATGTTTTTAAAAAATGTAATTGGTATACAAGCTACACATTTTTACAGTTTAAGAATGCAAGGATCATTATAGCTCTACAAAAATAAATGAAAATTACAATGTAATTTTTTTTTAATAATAATGGTTTTTAATTTCCATATAATTTTCTGTCAAAACCACAGGGAGCCACTAGAGGCGCGTTTCAGAGCCACATGCTTGTTTAAGGGTGAGAAGAATTTTTTTTAATTTTTTATTTCTTTATAGGAATTATTTCCATTATGTTGTCAGGCACTCATAATAACAATCTGAACCTGTCAGTGGGTGGATGAACACTGACGGTGCGCTTTTGCTTACAGTGTTTAATCAATTCATTTAATTAGAAATATTCCACAAGTTTGCAAAAAAGTTGTTATACACTCTCCCCATATGACCTGTATCTGTGCTCAGAACTAGGTGACCGGTCATTTTCAAGCACCATAGCTGCATTCCACTCCATTGCTCAACACACACTGTGACATATTGCACACACAGGTACACATCTACCTCACCGTGACACACTCACCAACAAGCAGCCTTATGGTGCTACCTGCTGTTCTCTTACTGTCCACAGGGTGGAGAGAGTGTAATCTGTGCTCAGTGTGTTCTGATCTGTTCTCAGTGCAGGTCGGTCAGCATAGCAGAGGAAGGTCTTATCTCCATACTGGCTTTATCTGTAAGTGTCACCTGACGGCCGCAGGAGAGTTTTACCCTGCTTAGATTACAATCATCGTGTATCAGCACCTCATCAACAGTTTGACTGTGACGATGCATCAGTCAGGTGCACTGGAGAGATTCTTAAAAACTGGTGACACCAAATCACTCATAAATATAAAGGCTTCATCTGTCCATCTGTGCTCTGTTAAAGATTTCTCCTATCGACTGCAGTGGCATTTTGGCCATCGCCATCTTGGATTTTTGGAGGGTGGAGGTGTGGAGGAGCGAAGGGCAGATATACTTTATAACCTTAATAAAACGTACCAGGTTGTAAGCATGTTTATTTCTGCTGTAGAGTCGGGCATTTTAACATGGAGGTCTGTGAGGAGTGACTGGCCTCTGCAGCCCAGCTACTCTTTGGTTGCTTGGAATTGTTGTTATATTGTGAAGGACGTACATGAAACAGACAATCCTGCTAAAAAAAAAGAATCATGTCCCTCCTTCCCTCCCTCTTACTGCCTCTAATGGCATTTGGGAGACCTTGGCACAGCAGCAACAACCAGTCAGCGCCGAGGAGTCTCTAACACAGCTGTGAAGTGTGCAGCAGTCAAACTGTCAAACAAGGCAGCACTGATTCAAATCGAATATGAATCAGTGGGTTCATTACAAATTGCAAACTTTTTCTTTATACGTTTTAGTAGGTGCTGTAGCTGCCCTTAAAAAGTACGTACTGTTGCATGCAGTATGCACACAATTGCTAAGCCCTGCCTTTGTGATAGTCCATTGCAGTAAACATGGAGCCCTCACTGTAACTAACTGCACTCTCTGAAGAAATATAATCATGTTTTTGGACAAAAGAAAGAGTGATGTCAGAGAGCAGCAGACAGAGGGGTCTACAGTGTGTGTGTGAAGGATATATCCAGGATGTCAAACTGTCTCAGCAGCAACAACAGGTTAAAAAGACAAAGATAGTTAGAAGCTAAAGCCGAACTATAGGCTACAGATCACAGTGTAAAAGTGAAGCACCACATCACTGCTGATCACCACACAAGACAATGAATATAAAGGGAAACGTTGCTCATATTCAACCAGCTGTGTATACGTTCAGGGTTTGTTTTTGGTTTTGGAACAGGGAAGAAACGTATATCTTTTTCCAACCTCTCCAGGTAACGAGTATCATTAAGACACGACGTGCTCCAGGCACAACATTTAGCTCCAAATCCACAACACCAGCCTGAAGATGAAGGAAATCTGACACAATGGAGCAGCTGTGTTGTTGTCGGACCCTGGTCTGAGCCGACCTAATGCTACGTTGTGAGACTTAGCGAAGGGTCAATTGTGACGTACTATTTCATGACAACATTGCACCCTCAACTTTGATCCTCTTTCTCAGATATTCATTACCTTGGAGGTAAAACAAAACGCCAATCACGCCATTCCAAGTTTTTTTGACATTCTGATATCTACTGCAAGCTACAGCCATTTTTTGATGTTTCAGCCTGTAGCTACTGGCATATTGTGGCGCTGTAAGTGGCTTGGTTCTCAGAGTATGACACGTTGCGCATTTGCTTGTGCATGTGGGCACTGAAACTGAACTACTGAGTCATGTGTGCCCTGAAATCTTCAATAAACATACTGAAAAAAAAAAACATAGCTGAAACAACATCTGCCACTTTTTGACATTAAAAGCTGACGGGTTTGTAGCACAGTTTGTTTTACAATTCTACTTTTTGTGAACTAAACTGACGTATTATTTTTCAGTGTAACGTTACCCACGTTTGGCCTGGAATCAATCCCTTTGTGAAGCTTTAAAAGGAGCAGATTGATTCTTGCTTTTTATATGATGCCACACCTCTCCCAGAGGTTACGCTCATTCAGCGCAGACAGTTTTTAACCTTTGCACAATAAACTCCCTCAGCACAGTAAACACATACGGGATTACAGCCGTCTCTTTAGCATCATCACTGTCCTCAGGCAGAATGTCTACATTTCATTTTGTTTGCAGTCAAACAGCGGGCAGTAATTCAGCCGGCGAGTCACAAAAGATGCTGTTCTTCCAGCAGTTTTGCGTCAGAGGACCTGAGTGGTTAATACGGTTTGTTGGCCAGTGAAGGGTTTCATTCCTGTCTCCATGGAGAACACCTGAACAGCCCAGTGGTTGAGTCATAAGCAGGAGTGGTGGAGTTCTTGAGAGTGGCTGGTATGCACTTGATATGACATTGATGCGGCCCTGACAACCCCCAAATATGTGAGACAGCCTTCTGGTAATACCTCAGTGTGTTTCCATTTCAAGTATTTTTATGTTAGATAAAGTCTGGTGATGGAGGTAATGACATCTGAGTCATGTTTTACCACTTTTCTTTCACCTGGAGAGTTTCTGCTGCATGTTTCAGCTTGTGCAGCAGCAAACGAAAGAGGACGGAGATTACTGTGAAGGCTAAGGCTGCAAATGAGTCTTTCATTTTGTCCCCTCTCTTGCACTATATGTGGTGGGATATGCCAGTAAAGTGGATCGCTGGGGCCAGTTAGTAATATGAGTGTGTGGACAGTGACCTGTGGCCTGCATGAATTGATGTTTGTTGGCCATTTGGAGGCGGCACAACAAGCTGCAAGCACAACACTGAGTTGACAAGTTAGCTAAAGGCTCAGACACACCAAGCCCAAGGTTTGAGCAGAACCTTCCAGACATCCTTCTCCCCCATGCAGGCATTCCCAGACGAGATATGTAACCCCTCCAGCGTGTTCTGGGTCTGCCCCGGGGCCTCTGAGGTAGTATGGAGCATGAAATATATCAGTGGTTTAGCGCAGTGTGTGCAGTGCTGCGGGCGCTGTGCCAGACCATCATGGTGAAAAGGGAGCTGAGCTGGAAGGAAAAGCTGTTGATTTACTGGTCCATCGACATCACAACCCTCACCTATGGTCATGAGCTCTGGGTAGTGACTGAAAGAATGAAGTCGCGGATACCAAAATGAGTTTCCTCAGAAAGGTGTAGAGTAGAGTAGAGCCGCTGCTCCTTCAAATCGAAAGGGGTCAGTTGAGGTGGTGTGGGCATCTGATCAGGATGCGTCCTGAGCACCTCCTGCTAGAGGTGCTCCAGGTACCTCCCACTAGATGGACATACTATTTTTCTCCAAACAGTAATTACATTGGTCAGTTTAACTTTTCCTTTGGCCAAATCCAAAAGTGCTGAAGTGGTGAACATGCAGTTGAAGAAGTTTTATGTGCAGCTCTGCCCTGAAGGCAAACTCCTGTCATGAGGCTCATGAATGCTAACAGTGCCAGAAGGTATTTGTGTCTTGTGCTGTGTTGATAAAGAACTGTCTGTCTGCATTCCTTACCACTACTGTAACCGCTGTGCGTCAGCCTTTCTCTGAAGTCTTTGAATTCCTATATCCAGAGAACAAATTCTTTGGATTGTCTGAGATCTTTAGTTTGTATGGCAGAAGTGGAGATTGTAATGACATTAAAGTATTCAGTCAGTGGGCTGCTGCGTAAGAGTCTTGCATAATTCAAAGAGCTGACTGTGTGTGTAGCCTGGTTTGGCTCTTGGGAGTTTGTGTGTCCACCAGTTTGGTGCAGACTGAAATATCTTAACAACTATTGGATGATATTTTCACACTCATGGTCTCTGGAGGATGGATGAACAGGATTTACACCTGCTGAACATCATTCTGGGAACTCTCTCAGAGACCTCCTACCTCGGCCAAATCTTTTTAGCAAGGAGTCCTAGCTCAGGAGGGATGTAGGAAAATTCTCAGAGCAACTTTAGGCAAGGAAAGGACAGAAACTTTTACCTTAGAGAGGAGGTGTGGTTGACCCCATTGCTAGGTATGATGCATTCTTTCATTAGTTGTGATTGATCGCCTCTTTATGAACCAGCAAGGCGTGGGCATTCAGTGGAAATGAAAAGAACTGAGTCACAATATGAGACTGTGTAAAGCTGAAAACACCCCTGACACACACTGGGAGCATCAGGTTGCAGCTCGTCAACAGACAACCACGCAAAGTTATTACTACTTTTACTGAAAGATCTGTACTTCCTCCACCTCTGTGTTAGCTCAAAATCACGTCTGGAGAGGCCCAAATTAAACTATGTTTCTCACCTGAAGAGCTGATCTCCAGAGCTATTGCACGCCAGGCAATATCTGTTTGGCCAGTGTCTTTATGATTACAGGACTGTGGGTTGTTTAGCTCGGGACCATTACAACGAATCTCTCCTCATCCAGTCTTTGCCACATATGAGACACAGCAACAGCTACAGAGTTGTCTCTATTAATCCACGGTGAGGAAAGGAGTTGAGCTGCCGTAGGAGCAGAGAAGAAGAACTGCTACGGGAGCTGGTATGTACAAGCTGAGAACGAGTGGGTGAAAAATACATTCTAGGGGTGGCATAAAGTGCAACAGGGCAGCGCGTCCAGGAGCATCCATGTGTTGTACATTAGAAATTATAGAGGAGTATTTTTTAATGCGTGGTGTTTGCCACTGGTGTGCTGTGGCCTTAAACGCTGTCACTCTGCTGATGGAACGTTGTGACAGATCAAAAAAATCACTGCAGCACTGTTGCGCTTTCAAGTTGCAACCTCAATCCAGCCAACGCAAACCACAGCTCCATGGGACCAGACAGCCCTGACTCCATATTGGATCAGCAAACTTTCTGTTGCTGCCGTTACACTGGCTAGACCTGGTGTTCTGCTGGCCACCAGCCCATTGTGACACCCTACGCTGGAGGGTTTGTGCCGGCCAAATTCTAGCCACTACAACCTCCATCCAAGGGTGACTCTCCACAGTGGGATTGTGGGGTGGCTTGCAACTATATTCTTGTCTCATTTGTGGTCTTATAATCAGAGAGAGAGGGGCAAAGAAAGTCTGAGTGAATGAGCTGTGTGCAACTCTACAATTCAAGAAAATTATACAATTCCGTGTATAGCAAACACTGAGTTACTGTTTGATGCCCTGCATATGCCGCTGATCACCAGGCTAATCCAGCTTTAAAAGCCTTCCGCCCCTACTTCTAACAGTTTCTTCAGCAGCTTGAATGTTTAGTAAATAACTTTAATCCTTACCAGGATTTCGTCTGAATTGTAAGCAGAAAGAGTCTCCTCAGAATGAAGTCATCAGGAGCAACTCGTACGAGGAATCTTTGTGAGTACGGCCCCAGCACACTGTCATTGTGAGCATGTTAGCATTCCAACATTAGCCTTTAGCTCAAAGCACCACTGTGCTGTGGACTCTTAGCCTTGCTCACATGATGCCTACCTCGACTGAAAATGTACAACCTTGCGGGAAAGAATGGATTGGCGCTGTGGCTGAGATTAAATACCAAAGCTTGTGAGTCAAAATAAGCAGCGTCTCCTCAAACCTTCACAAATGCCCTTTAATTATTATATCAAAAGAGATGACACATTCAAAGCAGGTGTATGTGTTGCCCTGCGTTCTACGGTGTCACATTTATGGACTGATATCTTCCTCAACAATGAACGGCACCCAGGGGAGGAACCACACCCAAAGGCATCAGAGGATTCATCTTTACTGTTCCGACAAAGAAAATGGAAACTAAATCTGTGCCAAGATTTTAGATGACGAAGAAACATAAATGTCACTTGTGTCAGCTGTTTGAGCGCTACTGGGAATACAAAAGGTTTGAATATGACCCGTGTGCTGTGTGATGTGAGTATTTGATAAGGTCAAAACATCTGACGTTAGTTTGTCAAACAGCTTTGGGACTGTGAAGAACATGCGTGTGTTCGATAAAATAAATGGCACTTGATGTTTTTGTTGTCGTTACATTTGGGTGGGAAGATGATGTTGTAGGATCATGAAATGCCACCCAGGAAAGAGCAGCCATCTTTCAGGGAAAAGTTAAGCGTGTTTTCACTTTCTTAGAAGAGCCAGCATCATGTGGGTCAGACTGTAAAGTTGTTACCTGAAACAAACTCTCTCACACACACGCTCACTCATGGGTGACCTGGGTCAGGATCTTATTAAATTATGATTTTCATGGTTAGAGGGGAAAAATTAGATAAAATTATGAGCAAGAACACGGTGATGAAAGTGTGAAAGTGATCATGAATGATGGTCAAAGCTTTTCAGATGATGATCAGTAAGTGTGTGCTCGTGAATCAGCCTTTAAACCTGCCAAACACTGCTGGAGACATGACAGTTTGTAAGTGTGTAGAAATTATTTACGAAAATATTTAATGACCATAGGTGAGGGCTGGGATGTAGATGGACCAGTAAATTGAAAGCTTTGCCCTCTGCCTAAGCTTCATCTTCACCACGACAGTCCAGCTGATCCATCTCTTGCTCCATTTTATCCTCACTCGTGAACAAGACCCCAAAATACTTGAATTCCCTCGCTTGAGGCAGTAACTCTCTCCCAGCCCAGAGGGAACAATCCACAGGTTTCCATCAGAGAACCATGCATGGCCTCAGATTTGGAGGTGCTGACTCTCGTAACTGGATTAATTTAACCCTCGAAACCAGGAGCGACATCACTTCAGATGCCTTTTGCAAGTATTTAAACCTTTGAAACCCTGAAATTGGTGAGATTTTTTCAAAAAGATAGGAAAAAAGGCAATGGACGACCTGCCAAAAAAAAAGCCCACAAATTGCAAAAAATTAATCGATTAAAAAAATATATATTTAAAAAAAAAAAATAGGGCAAAAAAGCTGGGTAAAAATATATTTATAATAATAAATATTATTATTACTTTTTAAAAATTATTGTACATTTTTTTTTAAAAACCACTTCTCAGGTCATTTCCTTGTTCTTTTTGTTTTTAACTTTCTCTTTTTTCTTTTTTTTAAAACAGATTTTCTTGTTTTCAAATTTTCTCTTTTTTACAAATTTCTTGGAATTTTTTGGGGGTCATTTCTTCTTCCGTCGCTCGTTGCCTTCTTCCCGTGTTTTTAAAAGAAATCAAGCCAGTTTGCTCAGGTTTCAAAGGGCTAAGAATAAAAAGAAACATATGGAAAACATTCTGACTAAAAAACATTACAACTAAAACTATAAAGGATACAAATTCACTGAGCTGTGACCAAACCTAACGAAGCATTAACATCACTAGACTAAATGTAAAATATCTGTCATGATGAAGACTGCAGAGACATGACAGTCACATCAGTGTTCCATCTCACTCTTTGCAAGACACACAAAAAGCTCATTTCCCACACTTTTCCTTTAAAACCAAAAACAAACACACATGCACCCCCCTCCTCCTCCTCCTCCTCTTCCTCACACAGACACAGACACACCTCCTCTCACTCCTCCCACACTCAGCTCCTGCAGCACAGTCACCTCCCACTATAAAACACACAGAGTTTCAGTCACACTGTCCACAGTCAGATAGAAACCGGTTCACCATCAGCCTGTCTGTGTGTCACTGTCTGTGTGTCACTGTGTGTGTGTGTGTGTGTGTGTGTGTGTGTGCACGGGGAGAGAACAAGTCGGAACACTTCAGATCTCGTCAGATGGCAGCAGCTCAACATTTGTCTATGCTGGTGTGAAATGTGACGATCAGTCTGCGCTCAAAGTCTTTGTCACATTAATACAGGCGCGTTCATGTAGCTCCAAACAGCAGGATTACAAAGCGTTTTTATTATAAGAAGATGAAGCCATAAATTCAGTGTGTCGCGAGGTGGATGCTGATTTTTACTCCAACGATTCCTGCCAAGATGGAAAGTAGCAACACTCCCTGAAGACGAGATGGGAAAATGGGAGTTAACTATGGTGAGTCTGATGATTGATGTGATGTGAGAATAAACTGAAGTCAGATAAAGAGTGGATTTTATGTGCATGGAGCTAATCAGGGCCACTCAGCACTTACTCTGTGATCTGATAAATGCAAATAATGTCCTGATTAATATGTGAGGAGATTCCTGCTCTTCAGTCTTTACATGTGAATACAGCTTTTTATAATCTGTGTAAATCTGCAGGCTGTTTGTGCTGAAGCTGCAAAAAGTCAAGCCTCACTTTGTGCCTCTCCTATATTAACATTTAAAAGATTGTATGAATAAATAATACTTGGCAATGCGTGAAACACCCAGAAGTTATTCAAGAAACATTTAATTCTGTTGTGAGGAATCCAATCCATCTGGATGAACATCTCAGTCTCACAGCAAAGACAAAAATTCCTAACCTGGTTCTCAAGTTGCATAACATTTCCAAATCTAGGTTGCGAGACATGACCATATCCTATATATATATATATATATATATGTTATTATTATTATTATTATTATTATTATTATTATTATTGTAATTCAGGCAAATTATTGATGTTTCAATTTGTATTGTAAAATATTTGAAAAAACAAAACAAAACAACAACAACCATTAATGAGTGATATTATGTGGTAAGGGACTGTTCTTTATTTATTAGAGGAGAGGGGTGTCTCAGGTGTGACTTATTTTTTAAAATTATTATTATTATTATTATTTTAATTCAGGCAAATATTGATGTTTTAATTTGTATTGCACTATGAAATATTGAAGAAGAAAAAGAAACACGAATTTAAGTAATATTAAAATGTGGTTTGGGGACTGTTCTTTATTTATCAGAGGAGGGTTGGCTGGGGTGTGACTTCATTTAAAAAAAATATTATCATTATTTTAACTCAGGCAAATATTCATGGTTCAATTTGTATTACAATATCAGACATTGAAGAAGAAAAAAATGTCAAAAATATTAGAATATGGTAAGGGACTGTTCTTTATGTGAAATAACATTTTTTTTTTTTCATTTTTTTAATCTATTTATTTATTTTAATTTTGAGCCCCCTTGACCCTCCCTGAGTGCATGGCAGAAAATGCATTAAGACGAAATCCTGGAATCTCTTTGTCTTTGCATGCTTGTCAATTTGTGCAAATAGTTTATTTTTTGGCGACATTTTAAATGTAGAATAAAGTGATTTTGATGAAATATCACTATTTTTAGCTCAGATTGTTTTGACAGAAGCGTTCGTTGCACATTATGTGTCCAAGGACTGTCGGAAATTTGGAAATACGATACGATAATTTTTGTTTATACAGTTTCTGGCTGTGATAAATTGTGTAATTTTGATTTATATATATATATATATATATATATATATATATATATATATGCCGCTTCCCAAGCCAAGTTAAAAAAAGAAGTCCCTCCCCAGTGTTTAAAAAAAAATTATTTGACATGCCTCCCCTTGATGCACCACCCCTCCCCCCTCATAAATAAAGAACAGTCCCTAACAGATGTTAAATATGGTGAGGGTTTTAGATGACCTTTCAGTATCTCTTCACTGTGTGTTTATTTTTCTGCTCTGCGACTCACATTAATGTTCACACACCAGAGGCACAAACTGGGTCTGCAAAAGGTCAAGACTGTGTTTACCTCCCTGTCTCTCCCTCATGACAGCTGAATCCTCCTGCTGCTCCAGGATCTGCTTTTCCCCTCGTGTTAGCTGCTGTATGAGGCCGACACAATCAGATCTCCACAGATAACGTTTTTTCTGATTCAGATTTGTCCACAGTGCTTCGTACCACCATCACTGAAACTGAGTAGCAGTGAGACACAATGCGCAGCCAGTTTCCCATCTGTGTTGCTAACAAACGAGTTTCTATGAGGGACAATGGGGTTTGTGTGATACCGCTTAGCACCAGCAGACACTGCAGCTTAACTTTTGTCTTTGCATAAAGACATTTAAATGGTCATTTACATATGAGCTTGTGAACCCTCCCAGCTGGATGTTAAATAATTGTTGTGAGCGCTGCTGTTTGTGTCATCTCCTCTGCAGTCAGTGATGCTCGCTGTGTGTGCAAACGTGTGACTTTGACACAAGACTGTAGCTAATTAGAAGAAGATGTAATTATATAAATAATTTAGATGCAACAGCTCAGGACACAAATGATTTTCTGATCTGAACAGAGCACAGGAACAACTATAGAACGTGTTTCACTGCAGGGTGTCTGTATAGATTTGTGAGACACATTAACCACACGGATTAGACACGGGTCATGCAAGACATGTTCCTGGCGCCTGGTGTTCTAATGCACATTGCACAAGGCATTTAAAGGAGCACTCCACCAGTTTTACTCATGAAGTTTAGTTTATGTAGGCCTGACAACAAATATCACAGTTGCAGACAAACTTTCAGTGTTGGAATAAAATCATGACAGTTCCATCTCAGTTGGTGCACCTTACCGTGACCTCATTCGTCTGGTGTGACACTTCACATCCTGGACAGGCTGGAGAACAGGTAAACCGTAGAGCGGAGCATGGAGGCCTGTGACAGCCTTTGGTGGTTACTTCTTTTTATACATCTTAGTTATTCAGTCTCTCTTTCAAACATTGTGCAGACTAACTTGGCTCGATGTTTGAGCGCTGCTCGGGTGGAGACAGGCGGTACTTTGTGATGGCTTGTCATTGCATCCCGCCTGTAAAGGAGCTGAAATTAGCGCGTTAGTGCTGTGCTCCTATCAATGCCAGTTGGAGCTGGAGCTGATAAATACCTGTGTCTGCTGCAGAGGGATTTGATCGGGGTGTGAATGCTGAAAAACCAGATGTAAGTGGGTGTTAGCAGGTTTTCTGTGCAGTGGAAAGGGGCTTCAGTCGTGCTGTGTCGTCATGACTGTGTGAGTTTTTTCTCACATGTCTCCACGGCATAGACTTTAATAACTAGATACCAGACTCCAAGATGGCGCCTGTTCACCTGGTGCATACAGCAAAAAATGTTTCTTCCGCCGGCCCCACATATGAGTTCCTGCGCAGCTTTTAGGCTTTGCATTGTGACGACATCACAGATTTCTCAGCTCAAGGGAATTTTTACAGATTAAAACTTCATAGATCAAAAATTCATGAAGAAAGAGTCGTAATTGAGCTTGTTTGCAGTTCAAGGTGTCAACAGTTTTACAGGCGCCTCTTTTATACTGGTGGTTAATGGGAAAGGTACTTTTTGGGCTGCAGTACCACAAGTGGGAAGAATAGAGTGTGAGGCTGAGGGGCGTTCCTGCAGGCCTGGTTCATGGAAAACATGGAAGCTATTGATTTATTGATTGATTGGGGGCCACATTCAACAACAGCAAAACTACATCAAAACATCTGTTTGCAAACTCTCACAGAACTCGTGCAGAATAATCCAAGTCTCATTTATTCAGTCGTAGGCTCAGTACTTCAAAAACACATGCATTTCTGCTGTAAAACTGAACTGAAAGTGGAACATATCAGGTTGTTTAGTGGTCAAAAACAGTCCTTTCCTCCCGCCGTTAAATGCTGCAACATGCCATAACATCAGTACCTCACAGCTGTCAGGGCTGTGATGCAATAGTCCAGAGTGTTTAAGTGAATTCCTTGCACATTTTGACACCTTATAGAATGTTATTCAACATTAGCCTGTGTTTTGATGATGTGCTATAACATTATCATGCAGATATTTGCAACCTCAAGAGCCACAGGTCCTTGAAGGCTCCCAGCTTTTTTTTTTTTTACCATTTTAGAACCTATTATTTTTACCAGAAACAGCCCTGAAGTTGCCATCGCCAGACCCACCAGACTCCATTCAAATAAACAGTAATTTAAGTGTGTATAGAGGCAGCGTACTTTCACATCTCACTGGGTGAATTTAAGGTTTATTTCAACCAAAGCAGAGTTGATGATTGCTGGAGCAGCGGAAAGACAAACAAAGACTTCTTTTGGGAGGTTTATTTTGTTCGTGTTGACGCTGATGAAGCACGTTTGGCAATGCTAAAATTGCTGTTTATTTGAATAGAGTCTGGTGAATTTGGTGATGGTGATTTCGGCGCTGTTTTTGGTGAAATTAAAAGGATCTCACTCTTTAACAAAAAGGTCTGTCTCGAAATTAATCATTTAAACACTTATAATGCCAACGTGAGGCTGTCGGTAGCAAAAACAAACACTTTTATGGGACGTAAATTGGAGATGTGAACCTGCCCTGAATGGTTACACTGCAGCCTGACCTTTTCGGCTGCGGCACATTTGCTCAGTACTGGACCAGTTTAAAAAAATTTGTTCCTTTTGGCCATTTCGATACAAAAAAATAGAAAAAAAAAAACAGGGTGCTGGTTGAAAAATATCTTAACTCTGGATTTTAAAGTTTATTTGAAGTGCAAAAAAGCCAGACAGCGACTCCACAGCATGGTAGCAAATGCTTTGTCTCCCTCTCTGTTTTGTGGGCGTTCCCATAAATGCAGACTGTGTCTATGCTATTATGTTGCATTATGGGTAATGCATTATGGGTAATGCGTTATGGGGAAAGTAGGTTCCAGCATTTTTGGAGCTTCTTTCTTACTAGAAACAAAAAGTCAGGCTGTTGCTTTAAAGGAGGATAAAGAGGGAAGCTATAGGTGTCTTAAGACGTGAATGCATATCTTGTGTTCTGCAGGTGATGTACGGTGTGTTCCCTTTGACGTGGATGGACTATGAGACAATGGGCCCCTGGGCACAGATACGCAAAGAGCCCCACCATCTGTCCTACATAGGAGCCAGACACACAGGCTTTGTGGTGGTTTTGTGTCTATTTGTAGTCGTTCTGTGGCTTTGTGTCTCCTTGCGGTTGTTTTGAGTCTCTGCCTGGTCGGTACATTTTAATTTGACGTTTGACATTTTGCAAGTAGGAGGCCTGCTGACACTGTAGGTCCGTTCAACAATCCATCCCCGCCTCTTGGATTTGATTTTGAGTCAGAAAAGGTGAACAGAAAGCAAGAAATGGAAACTGATACCTTCATTATTTGCCCTCATGATGCAGTTGGTGTTCAGTCCTCACTGGTAGTAATTTATACACATATTGTTCAGCGGCTCCTTTAGAACTTTTTAAATTATCTGTTGCAGCTGTTGTGTCTTTACACTTAATATTCTGAGAGCAGGAACAAGGCGCTCAGTATTCACGTTTGATTAACTCTGCTCCCCTGTGTGTGCTGCCTCAAGTGTTGTTGAGCACTCTGGAGGAGCGACTGTTCGAACACTGATTGATAGCCTCGCTGAGATCAAACAAGGTCTGACCTCGTGTCTGAATATGTAATGAAAGCAGCAGTACGTCTGAGCAACATCATGACACATGGTGCTGCATCAACAGCCTGCGGGGCTCCTTTTTATTGGACGCTGGAGGATAAATAACGCTGACGGAAACTTGCTGACATTTAGGCAGTATTTTGCTTTGGTGTACTATTTGATGTGCTAACCTTTTGATAATCCTGTATTTGTCCGTAAACATTCATGTTAACCTGCAGAATTCTGGGAATGTTCAGGTTGCTGTGTAGCAGGGAAATTGTTAAATCCAAGAACTGGCTAACAGCAGGTGGAGTTAATTATTATCATTACACATTTAACTGGTCATTGCAGGTTTGAAGTGATGGTTATGAGTATAAGCAAATATTGCGTAGTCATCGTGGCTCACATGGGATCAGTGTGAGTGGCTGTGGGCTGGTGTGTCACTTGTTTGTGTTTGCTGTTTGGCCATGGAGGCTTTCTGCTATTTTTACCTCCTCAGGGCCAAACCTCTGACCCTGATGTTGTGAGCAGTACCAGTACTTGATATATATTTGTGTATTTGACCCACACCTGTGTATTTTTGCGACGCAGGCAGGGCATTGAAAACCTTGAAAACAGTGCAAAACCCTTAGTCATTGTTTCTCCTTCTGCTGTCCCCAGAACCCAGTGCAGGAATGGGGTGAGGAAGTCGAGGACGGCGCAGTTTATGGAGTCACGCTGCGCCGGGAGCCCGTCCCCTTCTCCCCCGACCCCAGCGAGAAGAGTCCATGCTGCGCTTTTGTGCAGTACCGGACCTGCAAGGTGCGGCGTCTGAAGGCCGCGACCCTGGACCTCCTTGTGAATCACCTCCTGGACCCCGTCTGCCAGGAACAGGACTACGGCAGGATCTTCCTCTCCACGTACAGGACCTTCACCGGCACCTCAGAGCTCATTGAGCTGCTCTTCCAGAGGTACAGTCACGTTTTTGTACCGCTGTATGTCTGGTTTTGTCAGGTTTGTTGTAATGGAATAGTGTGACATTTTGGGAAATACACTTATTGGCTATCCTCTCATGAGTTCGATGAGAAGATTGATACCACTTACAGCAAATATGATATGGCTGGCAGCTGGTTAGCTTAGCTTAGCTTAGTTTAGCAAGGAGCCTGAAAATGGGGGGGAAGGAAGGAAGCGAATAAATGTAATTATGAACAGTTGAATTTTTCCTTAAACAGTTAACGAAAGCCCTTTTCACACAGGGCCGCCAACAAATCCTTTTACTTACTTTACTTTTTTAGTGGTGACCCTGAAGCAAAAGAGGCGGGATGGGCGCAGACCCATTGTCTCCCCAATTTGCAGGCATTTTTGGCTGCTGTTCTACGTCTTTGAGTTAGCTGCTAACTGCTTCTAGCTGCTCTTTAAATCTCCCGGCAGTGGGTCGCACACACAACATGTCGTCAAAATGTATCCCCCGTCCCATCCAGCTGGCACACACACCAAACCAACATTAAAGAAGCAGTGGTGACAAAGGCCGACTGTTGCGTCATCTCACATCACCTGTGTCTCGACCAAAAAGTTGCACTGGTAAACACCACAAAGACGACAGCCAACAGCCAGCCAGCACATATGTTCTTGGACTACATGAGAGAAATAACCCTCCACGGCAGCAGGCGGTAGTAATCTGTGTACGTCATTCAAAAAGGGAAACCGGAAGACCGACAGGACGGATTCAAGACGCTAGTTAGCCAGTTAGCACATTAGCACAGTCTGATATCATAAGGATAGATGATATTTACCGTGCACCAGCGAACTATAACTCGAACACTTAATATAACACATTTGTTTTGCTCTCACGCCCTTTTGACTGTAGCCATTTGTTTACGTTCCTCACTTCTGTTTCTCTTCTTGTGTGCTGAGTGAAACTGATAATCAGAGTGATTTCATTCAGAATCGGGCCCCGCCATCATGCTGAAATGACCAGAAAAAGCCAACTAGTGCAGGTCACGCCGCACAAATCTAGGGCAACAGATGCTCGCTGACAGCCAGACATTGACCAGCAGCCGACCTTCAGCTTTGTGTGTCAGGACCGTTACACAGATGTCAGTTCGTGGCTGTTACTACCTCTGCTGCTGGCTTACAGGCGAGACAACTCTGTCCCTTCATTCTGCGATTGTATCTTTTTATAAAGAACAGCAAGGCGGGATAACGGGATAATTCCTGCCTTGAAGAGGCCATTATAAAGGGTCATAAATAAGACTTTTCTCCTCATTCACACACACTTTGCTTTGGTTTCTCTCTATTTTAGCGTAGTCTTTCTCTGGTTATTTTCCACCCATCAAAAAATTCAGTCTCCATTTTAAACATGATGAAGAGCCACAGGTGAAGAGTCCTCTCCTTTGTGCTCGACTCTGGGAAAACATCTCGGGTTGTTGCACACGCAGAGTCACCAAGTTGCGTCAGGATCTTTTTATACATTGTTTCCCTGACAAAGCAACCGTCTCCCACCTGCTTTGATGTCGTAATAAGTACCCAGCAGGTGCTCATTATCTTGAGGCTTTCGACAACAACCATTATGCACAGAGCGGTTTTTAGACTGTGGTTAGCATGTTTGGAGGTCAGGTTTAGGATAGTTGCAGGGTAGGAACAAATAATAATTAAAATAAAATGCAGAAAACAGCCTGAAGAGTGAGGCCAAGTCTGTTTTTACCCCCAACAGAGACAATGCTGTGTCAGATCTGGACAACAGTGAATGCTACACGAGGTAGGTGGATGACTTTCGGACCTTTAATTTTTAATATGTAACTCATGGCTTAAAGTGTGGTTTAAATAGTTGAAGTATAACGATCCTTCTGCTGCCTCCTCAGCCCTCTGCTGGCCTTTGTCCAGACATGGTTGGATGATTACAGTGAGGACTTCAGGGATCCTCCCCTGCACCCGGCGCTCAGGCAGCTGTTGGATCACCTGAGGATCAGCTCTGCAATTCACGACAACATGCGCAGCCAGCCGAACTTTAGCTCGCTGGCTGCACAAGCTGAGGCACTGCTCATGAGGTTACAGAAAGAAGGTGATCCTCAACAACATAACATGACCAGAAATAATAAGGCCTTTGCCCATGTGCTGCACCATCACACCAAATCCTCCTGCAAAAGGTCAAGCTCACTATTTCTGATTCCTTCTCTGTGTCTTATTCAGGAGCTGAGACAAATGTCAGTCCTGCCCAGGCAGATCTGGAGCACGACGAGGAGGCTTCTGGTGACGAGGATTCAGGATGTGAAAACTCTCTGGATCTAGGCAGCATCATGGATTTCTCCGTCTCAGCCATTGCAGAACAGCTCACCCGAATGGACTCCGTACGTGAGAGGATGTTTTTTACACGTCTCTGCTTCACGTCTGTAATTAAAGGCTGATGATTGGTTTTCGTGTCGTCTTTAGGCTCTGTTTGTCAAAGTGGTGCCGTACCAGTGCCTGGGCTGTATGTGGTCGCAAAGAGACAAGAAGGAAAACATGTCTCCAACCATCCGGGCCACCATCGCGCAATTCAATGCCATCACCAACCAGGTCATCATGTCCCTGCTCTGCCAGCCGACAGACGCCACCTCTAGTCCCACTTCCTCCCGCCGGCCTCTCACTACGCCAGCTCAGAGGGCTCGCATCATAGAGAAGTGGATCAGAGTAGCTCAGGTCAGTCAGGAAGTCGAGTTCTGACTCTTGGTTTCAGATGGTTTTTAACCCTCAGCTGAAGTCCTTTTCTATCATGGATGGTTACAAATTTATTTACAGTAATATACTTATAGAGCATGTCTAACGTGGCATCGAGGCTATGCTAGTCTTTAGAGGGTTAAAGGGATAGTTCTGATTTTTTGAAGTGTGTTTGTATGGGGTACTTATCAGTGTATGACATACAATAGATGTCAGACGGGTTTCTGTTTCTCCAAACTGGAGGCGTGCCAACCGACATCTACCATTTGTAATATCCTGTTAATGCATACGTATCTGAACTATCCCTTTACTGTACGCTGGTGTTAAGTGAATCCACTGAATGCAAGTTGTTTCTTCTGCAGGACTGTCGTCGGCTGAAGAACTTCTCGTCTCTGAAGGCGATCCTGTCGGCCCTTCAGTCCAACGCAGTCTACAGGCTGAGAAAGACCTGGGCTGCTGTCAGCAGGTAGGGCTGGGTTATAGGCACAACTTCTGTCCGTCTCTGCGGCTACATTTATAATGTGCTCTACATAATCGTCCTTTAATGAGGACGTTGAACCCTCATCAGGTGCAATTCAGTGTCACTGACAGAGCAAGTCAGCAAATGTCTCTTCTTTTAGTGACACATATTCTGCAGTGTGTCAGGTTATGTAAGCTGTTATAGTGTCAAGGACAACTGGAGCATAACTTGATGTTGTTGTCTTTGTGGTGTAAACATCTGGACCGAGGACTGATTATGGATTGAATAGCTGCATATTTACTACATCCTGTCTCTGCTCTTGTTGCAGGGACAGCATGGCCACGTTTGATAACCTCTGGGAAACCTTCCCCGATGAGAACTGTGTCCTGACCAACAGAGAGCTGCTGGTGGAGGTGAGACAGAAACTGTATCAGTGATTACAGTGGTGACCTGTAGATGCACTGAAACCTACTGTCTTCCATAAGTGGGTCAATAAGACATACACTGACAGACAACACTTAAAATATTTAGTTACGATGTTCATCATGAAATTATACATATATACTCTTAATATTTTAGTCTGCTTCTCTCAGACCAATGATTCATAATGAGACAAAACTGACTGCAGACCACGTGTTCGTTTAGTTAGTTTAGTTCAGTGTTAGTTTATACATGCTGAAGACTCAACACAAAGCTAGACTAGTCCTTTGGGAACATATGAATGACCCTATGATGACAGATACTCTTTCATATCATTGTAGAGTCTCTTAAGTTACGCTAAATTGTATAGCGCCTTTCTAGTCTTCCAACCCCTCAAGGTGCTTTTACATGTCACATACACACACGCCTTCACACTGCTACTCAGTAACACACAGGAGCAGTTTGGGGTTCAGTATCTTGCCCAAGGATACTTTGACATGCAGAGTGGAGGAGCTGGGGATCAAACCACTGATCTTCTGATTAGTGGACGACCCACTCTACCTCAGAATTGTCATAGCAGCTTTGGTTATGTCTCCTCACACATCAGCTTATGTTAGAAACACCTAATGATTAGGGGTGTAACGGCTCTGAAGCCGAGACCAAAACCGTGACACAAACATCCATGTCGTCGTTCCGTCTCTGGTGTAAAGGTCACAACAACAGCAGCTTTAGCTAGTGAACTGATGTAATGTGATGGTCTCTTTGCGGCTGAGTCTGAGCCTGGCGACGTGTGTTTCTGTCAGCGAGTCTTGACAACTGCGTTACGACCTGTGTGTGCACACCACAAGATTTCTCCACCGAGCCCTCGCCCACAGAGCCCCAGATAACGTGGTGACGTCACCAAACTTGGAGACGACACATGGTAAAGGCATGGATATTCTTCCCAGTGTTGAATCAGATCTGCCTCCAGGGCCTGGGTCCAAACACAACGCGCTCCCCGTGATCCTGTGGACGCCGCCATTGTTGTTGCTACTTGCTGGCTTGTCAGTGTTGCCAGATCTTGGGAGAGAAACAAGCAACCAGGGCTATGGAAACAAGCCCAAAAGAAGCGACGGATATATAAAGGGAAAGGTGACATTTAGAGAGCAAGCCCAAATAAGCAACTCCACTTTAGAAACAAGCTCAAAGTTGCGGCTAATAAGCAGACCTGGCAACCCTGCGGCTTGTCCTCCTCACATTTCGAGGGGGCGACTTGCTCGTAGGCTTGTTCACACATGAGGAATCGTCGTGGTAGAATATCTGCCGACTCACCTCCGACCCAAGGTGGCTCTCAAGATCCTCTGCGACGTCAATATTGCGGTGAAAATCGTGTAATGTGAACTAGGCTTTAGATATTACGTTCATCCACTCCTATAGAAATGTTTGTTAGCAATAGCCAGTGATAGACAGCTGAAAAGTAAATTAATTAGATTATAATAGCAGATACTTTTTCGCATAACTGTAATCACTGTCTTTTCAGTGGTATCACTTTTTCTGGGGTGAAAAGTCCAGACGATACGAAACTGTACTGTGGCTGTAAAATAAAGTAGGTGAGCGATGATGCCAGTGATAGATAAAGATAAGACGTGTTGCACATACTGTATAAACCTGACAGCAGTCACTGATAAGAGAAACATTCCTATAGATTTCCATAGGGAAAGCAAACAGTTCATTTTGACCTTCCAGTGCAAATAAGAGTTAATGTTTACCAATGCAAACAGCTCCGTGCAGCTGTTACATACCTTCAGTCCCAGCAGTCAGAAGACGCAACACTGAAGTCACAGATTGAGTTTTTAAGAAAGAGAATTTTGTGAGCGTGAACTGTACAAAGGACATAGTGCAAAGAATCCCTGGAGATGATTACCCTCCTGAGCTCATAGATTTCACTTTTTAATCATTAAAAAGATTCATTTTCAAGTTATAGAAATGTTCAGCCGAGCGTTAATGGAAAACCAGAGGCCTCGAGCACATTGTGTTCCCGTCTTTCTTTTATGAAGTCTCCTTCAGGCGACTGCGTCAGAGGCTGCTTGTGTCTAGTTACAGTGAGAGGACTCTAAAGTCAGCCGATCGTAGCTGGACCTGTATTCTCTGCACACAACAGCAAAGCAACTTCCGCTAGTGTTTGCTGCTGCACAATAACGAAACTCCTCGCTGGGAATAATTTCATGTCTCACTATTGTTCTCCTTTATTTCCACTTTTCATTGCAGCTGCGTTTGGGTGTTGTCTTTTAATAAAGCAGCTTTTATCTATGTAAACACACTCATACATTAAAGCCTAATCGCTGTGTGTGACAGATATTGCACACAAAGGCTTGAGAGAGAGCGCTTTGAAGCGGCCTCCGTCCCTTTCACAAGATAATTATTAAACAGGATATCCAAGTTAATGTATAATAAAGCCTTAAACTTGTATTGAAGAACTTAGTTTGCTCATTAAAAGCCTGTCTTGTACGTGCTTGTGTGCGTGTGCATGTAATTGTTTATTCACATTAACACACATGCAAAAAATAAAAAAGCTTGATTTATTTTGATTTTAATCCCTTCAAATATAACCTTCAACTGATTATAGCTCCGTCTGACCTACTTTGACAGGACGGAGGACAAGCTGCGACTGTGGATAACATTTCTCCAAAGATATCCAAACGGTGTCCGATCTCCAGACAGATGGTAAGTCATACCTCAGGATGAGACAAGAGTGAGGTGTTTCAGAGGCAGCCGTGTTGTTTCACAGCAGCAGTGTTGCAACATGTGATCATTTTTCATGTGATGAAGTCTCGGACTCATTTTACCTGAGGCAGAGTTTACTTTCAGCGTTTCAGAAAGACACATGCAAAAACATTTCCATATTGTACAACACTGGAAGCCACAAGAGAGCTGATTTCGCCGTGTGTGGGTGGAGTATCTCTGGCATGGCAGATACCCAAAACTATCTTTAGCTGTGCTCGGTGCTGAACAAGTTTCAAATGGCCCTGGATCACCAGGATTATAGGACAGTAATAATAGACTTCACCGGGGTCCTTTATGAGTCATATGCACATTCTCCTGGGCTGTAACATGAACCCACAGTGCTGCTAACTGGGACGTGCCTTGCGTGAATGTCGTTCGATCTCAGCCGAGATAATGAGTGGATTCAAAAGACACAAATAAGCAGATACAGTGACACATGAAACTACTGCTGTGGCGCTAATGGGCCCTGTGCTTACATGTCTCTCTGCAGAGCACCTCCAGTGGAGTGGTTCCCTACCTTGGCACCTACCTGACCGTCCTCACCATGCTGGACACCGCTCTGCCAGACACTGTGGAGGTACATGATGTAGCCTGAGTGACAGATTCTGTCATTAAAGGAATAGTCTGGATTTTTTGAAGTGGGGTACTCATCCATAGTCTAAGTAAGGGTGCTTTCTAGAGGGAGGAATCACTAGAGGACCCATCCATTCATCCATTTATCCATTTTCGTCCACTTATCCGGGGCCGGGTCGCAGGGGCAGCAAGCAGCGCAAAGCACCCCAGATATATAATCCCTCCAGTGTGTTCTGGGTCTGCCCCGGGGCCTCCTACCAGTGGGACGTGCCTGGAACACCTCTAACAGGAGGCGTCCAGGAGGATCCTGATCAGATGTTGAACCACCTCAACTCAAAAAGGCTGAGCCCAGACGCCCCACGGAGGAAACTCATTTTGGTCGTTTGTATCCGCGACCTCATTCTTTCAGTCACTACCCAGAGCTCATGACCATAGGTGAAGGTTGGGACGTAGATGGACCAGTAAATCGAAAGCTTTGCCTTCTGGCTCAGCTCCCTCTTCACCACGACGGTCCACCTCAGCGCCCACCTCACTGCAGACGCTGCACCAAACCGCAGATCCATCTCACGCTCCATTCTACCCTCACTCATGAACAAGACCCCGAGATATCTGAACTCCCTCATTTGAGACAGTAACTCTCCCCCAACAAATTTCTGATTTCTTTCTCACTCTCCCACTGTTGGAGCTCGACCCACCAGTTGGGAACCACTGTTATAGACCATTTAAGAATCAGTGATATACTGCTTGAGAATGAAGTGTTACTGCAGTGTTTCTGTTCATTTTTAGATCCATTTTAATAGTTAATATGTGCAATAAATAAGTCCTGTAATCTAACAATGTGCTCCTCTGACAGGGTGGACTCATAAACTTTGAGAAGAGGAGGAGGGTAAGTGCTTCCTCTTTTATCATTTCCATTTTATTTACTTGTTTTTTCATAGTAGTTGAAAAATCAAGCGTCCACATAACATTCTGTCGGCATGACATGATGAGGTAGTTGGCTGTGTGCAGTATACTTGCATTATCAGAGTAAACATTTTTAAACATTTACATGTCATTTTACTGCAGCCTGGACACTGTTTGAAATATTGTGTTGAACCTTGTTACTCCACATCTTTGTTAATCCTGTGACTTTTCTTTCTCCCTGCAGGAGTTTGAGGTTTTGTCACAGATCCGTGTGCTGCAGGCGTCCTGCTCCCAGTACAACCTGCCTCATCACCCCAGAATCTCCGCCTGGCTGCAGGGACACAAGCTGCTCACAGACCAGGAGAGGTGAGTGTGTTATTCACCCCTTCATGTAACGTTTGTGTGGCTGGATCACAAGCAGAGGAAAGCCCAATAAAAGTTTAGTTACATAATCTGAAGTGTGCGTTGTAAAAATTTCTCCATGTGGTCAAATAAAGCAGCGTAGCTCTCATAATTTTCCACTGAAAGATTCCTCGTTAGCTGCAGTGTGAATTAATCAAAATGTCCCAGCAGCGTCTGCTCAGGTCTTGTTATCAGCTGAGATGTAACTATAACCCTGTCACTGTCGCTGCCTCGTCATAAAGACGCCACTAGTTTGATATTTATGATGTAGTAATTGGTTACAAACTCGTGAAACGTCCTAACTGGGCCGGTGATGCAGCTCATGGTGTGCACAGGTCAGAAAATCTGAACATGTATGAAAAGGCTGAGCAGAAAACACAAATTCTGAAGTTGTGGTGTGAAGAAGAGTCGGTGTTTAATTCAGCGTGTATCAGATCCACCAACCAGCATGTAAAGTGTAGGCGACAAAATCCAAAATGTAAAGTTTGTACACAAATACAGTTTATCTGTATGGATGACACGGAGGCCAAACTGACAAGAATACTGACAAAATAGGATGTCACTCTGTTTTTGTTTGTTTGTTTAGTCTTTTTTGTGCACATTATATCCCACTGATTACACACTTACAGGCCACTTTATTAGGTACACCTTGCTGGTACTGGATTGGAGCCCCTTTTTAATTCTTGGTGTCACAGATTCAACAAGGTGCTGAAACATTCCTCAGAGATGTTGGTCCATATTGACATGATGACATCACACAGTTGATCCATGAGGAGAATCTCCCGTTCCAGCACATCCCAAAGGTGCTCTATTGGACTGAGATCTGGTGACTGTGGACAACAAGGCATTTTGGCTCACTGGATATTTTCTCTTTTTGGGACCATCCTCTGTAAACCCTAGAGATGGTTGTGCTGAACATCCCAGTAAATACTCAGAGCAGTCCGCCTGGCACCAACAACCATGTTAACCACGTTCAAAGTCACTTCAATCACCTTTCTTCATCATTCTAATGCTCCGTTTGAACTTCAGCAGCTCGTCTTCACCAAGTCTCCATGACTAAATGAGTTGCTGCCACGTGATTGGCTGATTAGCTGTTTGCGTTAACCAGCAGTTGAACCGGTGTACCTAATAAAGTGGCCACTCAAAGCAAGACAAGACAAGTTTTCCTCAGCACATGGAAAGGCATCGTAGAGGATCGCAGTTCTCATTTCTGTTTTTTGTTCCAGCTACGATCTGTCGAGACAGCTGGAGCCTCCGGTGGACTTGTGTTCGCCGACTCCGTGGAGCCACCGCACGCTCACAAAGAAACTCTCCTCGTGAGTATGGTGCTTTGACTAGATTTGACTACTCAAACACACACACACTCACACATATCTGCACACAACACGACCTCAGTATTTTTCTGCCACAACATGAGTTGATAGAAGAAATTCTATAATATATGATAATATATAAAACCATATTATTATTATTATTATTATTATTATTGTTATTATTGTTATGATTAAATGAGTTTGATGTGTCTTCAGTCTCCTGACAGTGGCTGAGGGATCTAAAAAAGTTCCAGCTGACCAGATCAGCGTCTCCTCCTCTGGATCCAGTGGATCTGAGCTGGAGGATCTGTCCTCCCCAAACTCAGCCTGCTCCATCAGACTGCAGGTAAACGTGTGTGTATGTGTGTGTGTGTCCCTCATTGTTTTCTGTCTCTACCTTGTCCTCAGTGGTGTCTCTGTTTGTCATGCTCTGCCTTCGTCTACTTGGCCTCTGTGTTCAGCACAACAGCCACTATTTACACTTCACAAACAACTTTCTGAAGCAGTCAAACAAACCCTGAGGCGTTTATAATAAGAGCTGAAATACACTGGATGCTTTTGAAAGTTGCATAATCGCCCTGCACAAAAGACTTTCTTCAAAGGGCCATCGAAACTAGCGTGAGCTCTCAGCAAATGGAGCTTGAATTGAGCAGGTCCTCAGCTGATCTGGAGTAGGCTTTGTCTGACGCTGTACAGTTCTCTGCAGAGCAATCAGTCATAAAACACTGAGCATATATCAACTGGCACTCATCGATATATTCTCCCTCTTGTCTTTGTCTCCCCTCCGCTGCAGTCTTTTCACAGCTCTTGCAACAACGTGTCTGAGGCCTTCTCTTCCTGCTCGTCCTCCTCGTCCTCATCCTCCCCCTGCTCCACTGCGTCTTCCTCTCCAGACTCGCCCACTCCTTCCAGCTCCTCCGAGTGCCGGACGGATCTCTGCTCCTCAGCTGCATCCTGTGGAGGTGCTCGGCCGAAGCCCACTCTGGCCTCCATACACAAGCGCTCCGTGTCCATGACCTCGCTGCCGCAGTACAACCGTCAGGTGGCCGACTCCTGTATAGTGAGGGTGAGCGTGGACCTGGGACACAACAACGGCAACATGTACAAAAGCATCCTGGTAAGTTCATCTGTCAGTGAGAGATTTTTTTGTATTTTTTCTGTTTTATCCATAGAGATGCACAGTACTCTTTGAATTTAATATAATTATTATTATGTTTCTATTTAAAAAAAAAAAAAACCCCAACTGTGATTCTCATTGTTGACTTGACACTGTTATGTCATGCTATGTGCTGTAACCTTTTAATAAAAAATAGTAATTAAAAAAAACAAAAAACAATGTAATAATTTCAGCACACAAGACAATAAAAATGATGAAATGTAATAAAATCAAAGCCATAAAAACAGTAATGTTATTAAGAATAAAATAAATAGAAATAAAAATAAATGAATAAATTATTTAAAAAAAACTAGTTAGAATGAAAACCAGATTAAAGACATAAATGAAAAAAAATTAAAAAGACAAAACCAGAATAAAAATAATTATGAGAAAAATACAGTGAAATAGATAAATAAATATAAAAATAATAATTATTATCATTATTATTTTCTATTTAAAGAAACTGTGATTCTCATTGTTTAATTGACACTGTTTTGTCATGCCATGTGCTATAACCTTTAATCAAAATATTAATTAAAAAAACAATTTAATAATTTTAGCACACAAGACAATAAAAATGATAAAAATGTACTTAAATAGGTCTAAAAGCTATATAAAAAACATGAAATACATAAAATAAAAATAAATAAATGGATAAAAATAGGAAAAATAAAAATTAGATTAAAGACATAGGTGAAAAAGATTTAAAAAGACTAAACCTTAATAGAAATGATTATGAGAAAAATACAGTGACATAGATTTAAAATCTATAATATTAAAAACTAAATAAATATATAATATAATATTGATAATAATAATAATAATAATAATAATAATAATAATAATAATAATAATATAAAATATGACGTTTTACCACATAAATAAAATAAAATAAGTGAACAAAATAATGTCTATAAACCGTTATTAATTAACAGCTCAGCAGCTCAACAGCTTCCCCACTGGAACAAGTTGTCTGACTTAAAGCTGTGAAAATACTCTCAATATTACGTATACTTGAATTGATATTAATTTTTTATGTGACTAAAATAGCAGCACATTGCTTAGCTTCTCCCGTACTCCATACAACCCCTCTTAAAAAAAATCCGAACTATTCCTTTAATATAAGGCTCTGAGTACTTCTTCCATCACTCAACACTCTGAACACAAATTGACTTTCTTAAGCAATAATTCACGTCATCGTTAAGGTTTATTTAACAGCACTTTTGCTTCTTTGTCTTCCACAGTTGACCAGCCAGGACAAAACTGCCCAGGTGATCCAAAGGGCGCTGGAGAAGCATCACCTCGAGCACATGAACTGGCAGGACTTCTCTCTGACACAGGTCATCTCTCAGGACAGAGGTCAGGACAGAGACACTTCACTGTCAACAGAGTTGTTTAAAACAGAGCTGAAGAGACATTCTCGCTAACCATTTGTCTCGTTCTTCCTGTTTTCAGAGTTGCACATACCGGACAAAGCCAACGTCTTCTACGCTATGTCCACAACAGCAAACTTTGACTTTGTTTTGCGGCACTTTGCCAAAGGCCAGAAGAAGCCGCTGAAGGCCACGATGAGTCTGGGACGATACACAAAGTAGAGCCAAGTCCTGCACCTGGAAGATGAACTGAGCTCACAGGACGCTGACTCTTTAATAGTTGTTTAATAAGACAAGTATGTTCTCCAAGATGGTCCATCCTTTTTCTGGATACCAAAGAGGGTTTTATGGAACTGTAGGACCCCAGGAAGACTAAGAGCACTTTCATGTGTTTCTAATGGGGATCCTTGAATAAACAAGATAATGCAAAAGCACTTTATGAAGAAGAAAGCTCACCTCAACAGAACCTGACAGAGCTCAAAGAAACATCTGGATCAGACAGGCTTTCATTTCCTGCTGGAATAAACTTGGGACGAATCCTAAAAATAGGAAAAAAGGAACTCATTCCTCAACTTTTCTCTGCAAGATGGGTTCATCACGTGGTTTTATCCAACCCAGTCTGCAGAATAAAATGACAGCATTGTGCATTTCTGCAAACCACGGAAATGTTACATTTTTACGCTTCATACGTATTATCGTTTCTAAAATGACGTAGTATGTTAGCTGGCTTTGTCAATGGGAGGTGGAGGGGAGGGTGAAGATGCCTCCCTGGCTGGCGTCGCTGCAGACGACTCTTGAGACGAACAAACCAGTTGTTTTTTAGCGAGTCATTACTGCATTTTCAGCGGCTTTTTAGCACCAAACATGGGTGTTTTTTCATGTCTTGTCGCTGTGTTTCCTGCCAGGATAGTGCCACAAAAAGCAGTTGTATTTTACCAAGACGTGACTTAATTTCCCACCAGGATAGTGCTATGAAACGTGGTTGTTTTTTTAACCAAGACATTTATATATTTCCTGACAGTATAGTGCCACAAAAAGCAGCTAGTTTTTTACCAAGACATTACTGCCAGGATAGTGCCACGAACAGCACTTGTTTTTACCAAGATGTTGCTGCATTATCTGCCGGGATAGTGCCACTGAAAGCAGTTGTTTTTCACTAAGACATGGCAGCGTTTCCTGTTGGATAGCGCCATGAAAAGCAGTTCGTTTTTACCAAGACGTTGTGCATTCCTTGCCGGGATAGTGCCAAAAGAAGCGGTTGTTTTATATCAAGATATAGCTGCATGTCCTGCCAAGATAGTGCCATGAGCAGCAGTTGATTTTTACGAAGATGTCACTACGCTTTGTGCCAATATAGTGCCACGAAGAGTGGTTGGTTTTTACCATGACATCACTGCTTTTCCTTCAGTCATAGTGGCATGAAAAGCATGTTTTACACCCGAGACATCGCTGTGTTTCCAGCCAGGATACAGCCACCTTTCCCTGCTAGAAATTTTAAGCCATAACATGTTTTTTCCAAACCATAACCAAGTGGTTTTACTACATAAACTTAACCATGTTGTTGAAACGTGAAGTTTTAAGGTACGTTCAGTAAAGTTACTGACGTATCCGTGGTTTGCAGAAATGTACAATGTCAATATTTCTTCTGGGTGACTGGGTTGAATAAGTTCATGGATGCAAATACTGGTTGATTTTCGCTCTGAGTTGTTCGATGTCAACACGCCACATCAGTGAACTATTTATACATGAACATTTAGAGAAGCCCGACCATTTCCCTGCACAGCTGGGCACCATTAATAACCCGTCTGTTAAAAGGGAATGGGGGTCAGATGCTGTGTGAAGGGCGCACAGTTGATAATCAACTCCCGGGGCTCTTCAGCAGGTTGTCAGCCACTTGAGATGAGATCACCGGTGTGGCGTGCCGATGCCATCTGAGGAGAGGGAGGGGACGTTCTCAGCAGGGATCACTGTGTACCCGGGGGAGTTTCAGCCCGGCTCCTGCGGCGTTGCTGTGATACTCATCGTGTGAGGCGAGCAGCTCCGACTGGAAGGATGGCATTCCTGAGCCGCGGTTACCATGGCAGCAGCAGCAGAGACTTTGATGGACGGGACTGGGACGCACACATGCACATGTCTGCTGTATCTAGATGAGACAACAATAGGGGTGATCTGTTGTGTGTGTGTGTGCTTTCAGTGTTTCAGTGCAATGACGAAGCAAGTTTGACTTTTAGAGTTTAGATTTTTTTTTTCTAATGTTTTGTATTTATATTCACTGTGGTTCACTTTGTGGTTCACTTTAATCGCACCTTCATTTGATTGACACGTTGTGACGACACATTGGTGGCTTCAAGTTAAAAAAAAAAATCAACACAAACTTTACTTTAAAACATCTCCAATTAGTGACGTTAACAGTTTAAAGATGTCGCATTTTCTGTTGAATATTGAGAATATTTAAAATTTTAATGAGAATATTTTAACTTTTAAGAATAAAAGTGTTTTATTTTTTACATAAATTCTAACAAATGTGGTTCAGACGAGTGAAGCTTGGCTGTTACTGGTGCTTTAATGGCTTGATTTAAAGCCTTATGAGGACATTAGATGTAATCATTTCAATGACGTCAGATGACGCACAGACTCTCCTGGGGTAGCTGATAATCATCATTTTTCTAACAGTTAACGCTTCAAGGAGCATTTGCAAAGACGAGGAATTACATACTGAACAGACACACTAAAATCACATGTTTAATCACTCTGCAGGCCCCGTGTATGAGCTCAGGGGCTGTGGAGGTAAGAAACGCAGAACTCGGCGACCTAGTCTGCACACATCTTTGTAATAAACACCTTTGTCTTACAAAAACTGCTTTTTGTTCACACTTGTGATAATGAAGAGAACACCACAGCTGTAAAACAAAGAAATAAACAGGTTTAAAAAAAACTGATTCCACACTGTATTGACAACTTCCTAATAAACACTTCTCAGTCCTGTTTGTTGAGTGTTTCCTCTATGAATTATTATCCCCTTTGAATGTTGACACATATGATAATGTGAGTTTTTGTTGAATAAAAGAGAGATTTTTCGCCCAAATGGATGACAACATGAAGGCAAACAGCTCTGTAAATACTCTTTCAAAAAATAATGAATATTCGATGATAAAGTAATGTTTTAGATTTATTTTCCACAGGCGGCACTGTGGTGAAGTGGTTAGCACTGTCACCTCACAACAAGAAGGTTCCTGGTTTGAACCCAGGGAGTGGGAGCCCCTCTGTGCAGAGTCTGCATGTTCTCCCTGTGTCAGCGTGGGTTTCCTCCAGGTGCTCCAGCTTCCTCCCACAGTCCAAAGACATGCAGGTTAACTGGTGACTCTAAATTGTCCGTAGGTGTGAATGTGAGTGTGAATGGTTGTCTGTCTCTATGTGTCAGCCCTGTGATAGTCTGGTGACCTGTCCAGGGTGAACCCTGCCTCTCACCCAGTGTCAGCGGGGATAGACTCCAGCCCCTGTGACCCTCAATAGGATAAGCAGTTACAGAGAATGAATGAAAAAAAACGAATGACTAAATTTCCTCAGGGTAATTCTAAGGAAGTACTTTTTCTTTTCAATAACTTTTCTCTCTCTCTCTCTCTCTCTCTTTTTCTGTTACTTAAAAACAGAGAAGAACATCTCCCACAGGGCATGCTTCAATAACACTCTTAAAACAACAAAAACCCTTTTATTAATGAACATTGTTTCACCAGCACATGTAATTATTACAAAATTCTTCAATGCATGCCATAGGATATGGACAAAGAGTTAGAAACTAAAGGGGAAAAAAAACTTAGATAATTTCATGACAGAAAAAAAACATACATTTGAACCCACACAAGAAGTTTTCTTTATTGGGTAAAATAATTAGCAAATTAATGACATATTGTTCACTGCTGGAGAAATTAGGATTTCTGAATATTAATAACTACGTTGTTAAAGTAAAATATTATGATCAAATTATGTTTTAAGATCCAATTGAAAACCAGCCCAAAACATGGTCAAATGTTTGAACAAACAACTGTTAAAGCACTTCCACCATATAATTACAGAAACAGCATTGTCTTCTATATTAATATTAGGGCTATTTTTATGTTATGTTTTACGTTTTATTATCCTTGATAGTAAATAAGTAGAAGCAACGCACACAAGAAATCTGAATTGCTTCTTCTTTTCATTTAATTTTCAATTTTGAATTGGTTTTTATTATCCTTCCTTTGAAGTGAGAAAATAAATGGTACAAAGTCAGACATGTTAGGGTTAGGTCAGGGGTTAGACTTCACATATTATCAAAAACAACAATTGTCAGACTAAAAATAAACATTAAGGAAATTAAGAAAAAGAAACAGCATTTTAAAAATATGTAGTTGGTATAACAAAAAAAAAGAGAAAAGGTTATGATATATGGTAGACTTTCTTATTATCTAAGCCATATATTTCAGAGACTAAAATGATAAATATATTTAAAAATAAACTATTGAATAACGGGATAACTTGGAAAATGTATTTTTGTACATAATAAGTTACCAGTTAATGGAATTCTTATTTCAGTTACATTTGGAGAAACAAAGATTATTTAAGGAAAATTTTCTGACAGTCAGAAACCAAAGAAAGGAAATAAATTAATTTATAATCCAAATATAATACATTTAAAATTATAATGCTCTATTATATTATTTTTATTTTATTTATTTAGTAGTTTTATTTTCCGGGTTTGTCTTCCTGTTTCGCATGACGTCACTGACCCCTACAGTCTCTCGCGCGTGCTACACCACAGCCTCGCTTTTTCCTTTTATTTTGACGGTTTTAAACACATAAAAACAGCGTCTATATTTAACTAAAATAACTTTCACCACATAAAAAAGTTTCTCCAACATGTTGTCCTCTCCAGTGAAGACGTGACGATGTCCTCCAGTCACACACGGGGACACAGACCGCTGTCCAAAGGTAAGACAACATGCTAACGGCTGCTAACAAACAAGCTAGCTAAGCTCACAGAGGGTGGTCAAAATAGTTGACCTCATGTTTTTAATAAACCCTGGACAAAGATAGTGAATGAACTGTAGACACTAGATGGTGTCAGAGAGCTGTGTGTGTGTGTGTGTGTGTGTGTGTGTCAACAGTCACCTGTACTGACGTTAAGTCAGCACACGGCGGCAGTAGCATGTTAGCAGAGAAGCTAACTGCTGAGTCTGAGCACTTTGGGTTCCTGTATGTATCTGGCTGTAAAGTGCTGCTGTGGCTTTAAACAATACAAATGTGTTTGTATTGTTTAAAGCCATTCTGATCTAACTATATTTTAAATAATCAGAATCTGAATATTCAGTATATTTAGCCTTTGTACTGGTGTTGTCACCATACTGGACTTTCTTAGTTTGATACAATACCTTGAAAAATATCGATATTCGATACCTCTCTAAAACCCAGACTAAAAAATCGACACTGAGGGCATACAAGATGATTTTTTTTATGAAAAGATAAGAATAACAAGACTATAACGTGACAAGGATGACTTTTCTTTTATTGGTTAGTAGCAGATAACAGAAGAAGGACTGAAGTAAACTTTAATAAGACGAGAGAGCTTGAAAGCACAGCTGGTACCGATTTATCGAAACTGTGGAAAATTAGTAATGAAACAGCACATTTTTTTAACAGCTATGTCTGCACTGAGAGTTAAACTTCAAGCAGTTTTCTCTTAATTTACTTGATATTTTAAGATCCAGTGTTACTTGCAGCTAATTGAGGGCCAGTGACATGACATGCAGTCTCGATATTTAAAACCCTTTATGAAGTATAAATAAGGAAAGTGATCATAAAAAAACAAAACATTTATTGAATCTATGAATCACTTTGAAAATGTATTGAGGGTATGAAGACATTTAAAAATTATTAGACATTATAGACACAAAATGTCGTACCAGATAACTGTCCGCACCTCTGGGTGAAATGCAAAAAAAGTTACAAAAAAGTTTCAAAATTAAAAAAAAAAAGGCCAGCAAAATATTAAAAAATAACAACTGTGACATCCAGTTGATTGCTGTGAATCGGAACATTTTGTCCATAAACTTGCACTTGGCCAGGACAGACAGGAAGTTACACAATCAGACCCTGAAAGACCCCCAAACAATGGTGAAAGGTCAAAGTGTGTTTATTTAACCCTTTCGCTCACTGGTACACTGGAGGATAAAATCCTGTGTCATGTAATGTTGATTTTATTCAAATGTTTTCAATATGAATCGACATGCTTGAAAGTTGAAGTTCAGGGTTGCAGATTTCTTTAGGTCATCAAAACAACTGCCTGATTGAGTTATGTCATAGTTTTTTGGACATGAATTTAGTCTGTTACCCCATGATGTCATCCGTGATCCTGGATGACACGTTTAAATGATTTTCTTTCTTTTCATACAGTTTTTTTATTAAATAAAAAAGTATTGCTTTGCTTTTAAGAGGCCATTTTGGGGATTTATTTTAAAGAGGCAACAGATAGGATTCATTTTATTTTTAGCTTGGCACCACCTAGCGTCAGCAGTGTTGCTCACACTGTCGCAACGACCAAACTGAGCGTGGGGATCAGAGATAATCAATAAAATGTAGGCTGTAAAGCCGCCAGTATACCTCTATGTATATGTAGAATGAGAAGGTGTGTGGACACTCTACTAAATAAATGAGTAAAGAGACCGAGCAACAATTATCAGATTTATCTGAAGAAAAAACAAATAGTAATGCAAATAATGATACCAATATGTACAGTATCAGTACAAACAACAGTAGACACAGTGGAATTATACCAATATGCACATGTAAACAGTCCCCATTCTAGAATAAACGCTACTGTATGGAAGTGTAAAACCCCAAAAAGGTTTCTGTGTTTCCTGCTTACTAAAAAAACCCCAGGAAACATAGATACACTCCCTCACTGTCCGAGGGCTGCCATAGAATGGCAACAGGATGTCAGCCGACCAACACTCACTACCCGCTCCCTGGTTGCGGCGATTGCATGCTGGCCAGTCCTCTCTGGTCTAGCTAACATTTAGCCGTGTTACTTACTGATCCATTAGAAAGAAAGCTAGCTGGACATGGGTTTTGAAGCCTCTTTGGTCACGGAGCTCCCTCCATCTCTTGAACGCCTGATTGAGGTTTACTCTTGTTTTTCCTCTTCTTTTATCACTCTCCTTTTTGCTCTTCTTTGCCTCCTCACACAGAGGAGCTCCTTTTATTTTGCTAGGCCGGTTTTCACATGTCTCCAAACTTTGTCCGTCTGCCATTGTGCTCGTGACTCAACTATCTCATGCCCAGCTCCTCATAAGGACCAGCTCCAGTCCCTGACTGACCAGTTTCGTAATACATGATGCGTTTTCTGCCGTAAAGCAGATTTTTCCCGCAAAATTTCAGCACCGGTGGCAGAAGCTGTAAACACTGATAGTCTGATTTTACTGTGGCCACTACCCTGTGCAACCCACATTATTTTCATAATGATATATTTAGGAAAAGATCCTATCTGTTGCCTCTTTAAAACTATATTGGCCACTGGGTCCTGAGTTGATGTCAGTTACACTGTTCTATGGGTATTCTGTGTTGATAAGTGGAGCAAAAATATATAATATGTTCAGTACTTTTCTCTTGTGTCATTATTTTACGTAACTAGCACTATAGGAGTGTGAAAATTAGCTCGTTAAATTATTTCAAGGGACGTACACGAGGGTGTCCCCAGTATAAGCGCGATCTTATAAGAGGCTCTTGGCTGAAAAACAATTGAGGAGCTCTGCTTTATTGAGTGCGGCTGGCCCATCTACCCACTCAGTGCACTTGGCTGCAGCAGACGCTCACTCAGCAGAGGGATACGGGCTTGAATTCATTATGTTGGGACTTGCCTCATGATGTGTGTGTGTGTGTGTGTGTGTGAGAGAGAGAGAGAGAGAGAGGGATGCTTAGGTCAACAGTTCTGGAGGAGAAACAGGACACTGCCCCTCATCTCTTACTCTCTCATGTATTATGTATGCGTGTGATGACCGGCCGTGTGTGTGAGTTGCATGCAGCCAGCGGATGTGCACGATGTATCAATGCTGCTCTTTGCCCTCAGAGATCCAAAATGCTATTTATCTGCCTTTGGAGCGGGGCCCTGCAGGCCACATGAGACATACAAGGTCTTATCTGGATTTGTCCAGGAAATCAGTGCAGCAGGAGTCTAATGAGGATTGATGAGACATGGAGTTTGGTTTTCAATAAAATCGAAGATCTTCACCTCTGTTGACCCGAGGACGGGGCGTTTGAGTTCAAGTCTGCTTGCATTCTTAACGTGAGATAACTTGTGGTGAAGTCAGAGGTCATTTCCACACAGTCTAAGACCTGTTTAGCTTTTTCTTTCCTCATGAATGTCATATTAAGATCCTTACAGGGCCATAGAATATTATTGATATCACCTTGCCTTGTCTAAATCTAACAACCCAATCACTAGAAAAAATGTTGGCCTTGTATGTTTCTGCAAACCAGGGACACGCTACATTTGCATGTTCTTTAAACCTTAATGTTTCTTTACATCTAAAAAACACTTTGGGTAATGTGTGGTTAGGTTTAGACACAAAAAACACGTGGTTATGGTTAGGAAAAAAACATGTTTGGGCCTAAAAACCTTTCTTCGTTTCTGGTAGCCCAATTATGGCCAGAGAAGCTGTCGATGTCTCTGTCAAAAGACAATCGCTTTTCATGGCAATATCCTGGCTGGAATGCAGTGATGCTTTGGTAAAAGACATTTGCTTTTCGTGGTACTATCTCTGCAGGAAATGCTGGTTTGTCCCAGTGAAGAACAGCTGCTTTTTGTGACACTATCCTGGCAGGAAATGCAGATATATCTTAGTAAAAAAGAGCTGCTTTTTGTGACACTATCCCAGTTGTAAGCACAGCGAAATCTCTGTAAAAAAACAATCATTTTTCATAGCACTATCCTGGCAGGAAACACAGTAATGTCTCAGTGACTAACAACTGCTTTTCGTGACACTATCCCAGCTCTAAGCGAAGTGTTGGTGAAAATGAGCTGTTTTTCACGGCACTATTCCCATTATAACACAGCGATGTCTCTGTAGAAAACAATTGCTTTTCATGGCACTATCCCAGCAGGAAATGCTAGTTTATCTCAGTGAAAAACAACTAGTTTTTGTGGCCCTACCTGGCAAGAAACACAGCGTTATCTTAGTAAAAAACAGCTTCTTTTTCGTGGCGCTATCCCAGTTGTCAGCACAGCAAAGTCTCAGTGACAAACAACTGCTATTCGTAACACTATTCCAGCTCGAAATGCAGCGATGTCTTTGTAAATAGCAACCACTTTTCGTGGTGATATCGCTGGAAGAAATTGCAGCAATATCTTGCAAGCTTTTTGTGACACTATCCCATCTTAAAATGAAGCGATGTCTTGGTTAAAAAAAAAACTATTTTTTGTGGCACTATACACATTATAACACAGCAATGTCTCTGTAGAGAACAACTGTTTTCTGTTGCACGATCCTGGCAGGAAATTCAGTGAGCACTTGATAAAAACAAAGGCTTTTGTTGTTTTGTGGTTTGTCTGCGGCTTGGCAGGCTCCAAGGTCTCACACCATCCGCCATTCCAGTCACCTCCCAGTGACGAACGCCAGCTCATATACTATGTCACTTTAAAAATGTTGATAAGATACGTATAAATCTAAAATTTGTTTGGTATTCATGGTTTGCAGAAACAATGCCAACATTTTCCTCGGGCAACTGAGCTGATATCTAAAGGTTAACTATTTTCTCTTCAGCGTTTTCACTCGGCTGTAACATCCAAGGCTTCTGCATTGTTTGCACAAGGTGTGATGACATCAGATCCTGTGTATTGAGTAAGAAGGAAGTGTGTGAGGATGCTTGCCTTGCATCATTTTTTTATCATCCTCAGTTTTTACTGACACTGGGATAGAGTTCAGCTCATGAGAGCAGGAGACATGTCCTCACCTCTTGGATACATTCTGTTGTTTTGGTTGTTTCATAACTGCACAGACTGCAGGCATGTGTGAGGGTGAAAAAGAAAATGTTAGGCAACAGCTTCGTCTGCTCAACGCTGAAGATGATGACAGACAGCTGCCCCCTGCCTCACCTGGGTCCTCCCTCCTGGCAGTGAAGAGAAAGGCATTCAGCTCTTCAGTCAGAGTCAGAGGAGGCATGAGCCTGTTATATTGCACGTGTGCTGAGGTCAGTGGGTTGCTGCCATTTCAACATCTATATAGATGCTACACATGTGGCTGTAAAAGCGGTACAGAAGCCAGCTCCCAGCCCTGTTTGGATGTGCCGCTCTGCACACTGTTGACAAACTTTGTTCCTCTTTCTCAGAAAAGAAAGTGCACTTTGCCCACATTCACACACGCACACACACACACAGAACAAAATTCTCACCATGTATACAAACATCGACTCACCATGAGTGACAGTCGTGCCTGTTTGCACTCAAGCACCCTGAGATATTCCTGGCAGGGCGCAGATTGGTTGTACCATATGCGCACACGCTCATGCATGAAGGGCTAAATCTGACTCTCTGACTCCCCTCCTCAATGCAGACATTTATGCGTTCGCATGCCCATTTAAACTCACATACAGATGTTTCTCTGTCCACGTGAGTTATTTATGTCTTCCCACTCTCACCTCTGAGATGAGTGTAGGATGTTGATCAGGATTGTTAACCTTTTCTGCATCACAGCTAGCGTTGCCACGACGCTTGTCACACGCTGGAGGCTGACATGTGGAGCTGGTGCTGCTCTATTTTGAGAAGATTTTAATCACACGAGTTATAAATTCATATCACTCTAATGAGATGCTGCTGCTGCTGCTTCTCCATGTTTTTTATGACTGTTCTGAATGCCAAGCTTCACCCATCCATATAAACTAATAGTTTCACTACTTGGTTCGGCTCATCTGGACTCGACTCACTTTTGGTACCAGCTGCTTGTTTTTCACTGCAGATAACACACCTCAGCGCAGATCAAAACTGCTGTGACATTATCTTTATACCACCTTCCAGTGTCGACTCAGCTTGCTTGGAGCCTTGACCGAGGTGGTACCAAAAAAAAGTACCAGGTACTATCCACATCTTTTGCTAATAGAAAACCAAAGAGACAAAAGTCATCAGTGCTGCTCTGTTGCATTTTTTACAGTTTTTCCAAATATTTTATCATTTTATCATTTTATCACCAGATCATTTTATTTCTGGTGTTATAGTGTTATTTTGTTGGGTGGGAAATGTGTGCGTATCTCTAAAGAGATCAGTCACAAATATCCCTGCACAATCTAACCTGTAGCATTTCATTTACTCACTGTCAACCAGCTTTTGGAGAATATTTCTCCGACCTCTTTGTGTTTCCACCATTTTCTCCTCTGATTCAGAAACTCTTAAACCTCTTAAAGTTCTCCTCTCTTCACCTTAGGAGCTCTCTTAAGGTCTAAGATGCTTTGTGAAAAACTTTTATCTTCACAAGGACCTAGTCTTAACTTTAAGGGGAAATTCTAAGAAAACGTCACAATTATTTAGTCACCAAGAACAACTCTCAGTGCCTCAGGGCCTGATGATGTGTAATTTTTTAAAGTCATGAAAGTTCGGTCTGACAACATATTGTTGTGTTATTAAGTACACTTTAAGACAGTGGTTCCCAACTGTTCAGCCACGAGGCCCAGATTTCTCCTTAGTGATTAGTTCAAGGTCCACACAGTTTAATCAGCATCATACTAGCGTTTGGCCTTTTCATTAAGGTAGTTTGCTTTCTCTGTCAAACATTTGTCACTCAATCCACAGCAGAAAACGGCACCTCAACATGAAGCATCGTGTTTGAAATTCACTGTGCTTAAAAATAATCCCGCGACCCACTTTTGAACTTCGACCCACTGCTTTAAGGATTGTAGTAACGGCCGCACATTCACTCCATGCCACATGAGTTTATTCGAGACAACATTTCGATCCTACTTGGATCTTTGTCAGGTCAAATGAATTTAGCTAGACATACTTACCATCCCAAACAATGTATGACCTTTAACACGACCCGAGCTCAGAGGTCTGTTTGTGCTTGGTTAAAGACTGGAGAAACTGAAACACTTCCTTTCAGTCCCAGAGAACAGGAGGTGTCACCTGTGTGATGTGGATGAGGAATGACGTGCATTTTATATTTTACTGTCTTTGAGTTGAGTTTTTCTTGCAAATGTCTTGCACATCCCAGTCTGAAGGAGTTAAATTATAGTACGTTTGTTCACATGCAAGACATTTAAGATAGCACAGTTTTTGTTTAACTGTCAACATATGAGAGCTTCGTATGTTTCATTTGTTAAATTTATGTTGTATTAGTACAATGTATTGGCCCTTCTTTTGTTTACTCTGTAGGTAAAATAAGTAGTTACTGTAACCCTGTGTGGTGCTGGTCACCTTTTATGTGTGTGACACTTAAATAAAAATGACATTCACTCAAACATCTCACTGTATATTGCTGCTCTTAGTTAAAACCCACGTTGGGCACTTTAGAGTCAATGTTATGACATGAGGCAGGGCTGTTCAACTACCATATTGTTAAGGGGGCCATATTTTCACAAAGCTAAGGGACCGGGGAGCGAACATTTCCCTGAACCATTATTCTCATCATGTATCTACACTTCTCAAAACTTTTACTTCACTACATTGCAATAGTTTCCTAAACATAGACAAAAACAGTAACATAAACCCAGGCAGGGTCTGGGTGCTCTTTGCTCCTCTCACACTGTCCTCACTGTGGCCTCGTTTTGTATTGCCGTATATAAATTCTGTGCTTTTATGGAAACAGTAGGGAGAACTGAAGAGTGTCTTTTGTGCAGTGTAACACACTTATAATGCCACAAATCATAAAAATGAAAAAACACAAGTTGAATTTCTTAGATTATCTATTTTACAGTATTAAAGAAAGGAATCTATGTATACATTATTTTATTTTTCAAGTGCCCACAAGTGTTACCAGTATGGGAAAAAGAGGGGTTGCACGTGCTGCACATATGGAACTGTTTACAGTTTACAACTTTATCTGACAGCCTCTCTTGTCTTCTCTGGTCTGCGCTCTGTGAACAGCCTGCAGTTCAGTCAAAGTTTCACTGAGTGTTTTTGTCACGTGACTGCTGGTCTCAGCCTTGCCTTTCATTGCCTCCCAGTTGTGTTGGGGAGTGCAGAATTTAATGTTTATGGTTAGTGTAAGCAGTTAATTTTTGGCTGAGACATGTAGAATAAAGTGATCTTGATTAAATATTTTTAGGTTTAGATTTAGTTAATTTCCTCACTAAAGCGTTCACCACGCATAATTGACTTAAGCAATCAGAAATGTGAAAATCAGAAGATGTTTTTACAGTTTCTGGTTTTGATAATTGGTGTAATTTGGGCGATTTTCAAAAGAAAACATGCCTTTAAAACCCTCTGACTGGTTGTGTGTTCAAATTAATTAGGCAATTATTTATTTGCAAACAGGCTTGATTGGGGGGCAATAGTTGGCATGTGGACCAGCTGTTGAATAGGTCTGACATATAGGCAAAGGAACATTGAGTTTAAGATAATATAAGAGGGTCATTGCTGTGCAGCAGTTGTTAATGTAAACTCGATAACTCTAAGGTGTAAAATATAACAATACTAGAATTACTGCTTTACTGCTGTTTACTCCATGCACCAGTCAAGTTGCACTTAGGGTTTCCATCCATGTCTGTGAAAACATGCTTTACACCCATCTTTCCTCTTGGCAGCACAGAATATACAATCAGCACAGTTTAAAAATTAGTGTGAACAATTAAGTATCTGACCAAGTGTTTCCCCTTCTGTTTCTGAGAAAGACATTGAGTAATGGACAGAAAAACAACTGCCCATTTTGATGTCACAGTGAAGCTGACCCTTAACATTTTGGATATAAAATGTCATCACTTCATCCTGTTGGACATATGTGTGAAATTTTGTCGTAATTAGAGTATGAATTCCTGAATTATGGCCCAAAACATGTTCTATCACTTTGACCACCAAATTCTAATCAGTTAAATCTTGAGTTTGTGTCAAATTTGAGGAAACTTCCTCGCGGCCAGCCTGAGATATCACAAAATTCATGCAATGAGAAGGAGTCTGATGCAAGGTCACAGTTACCTTTGACCTTTGACCACCAAAGTCTAATGGGTTCATCGTTGAGTCGAAGAAGACATTGTGCCAAATTTGAAGAAATTTCCTCCAGGTATTCTTGAGATACTATATTCACAAGGATGCGATGGACAAGGTCACAGTGCAGTGGCCTTGAACTTTGACCTTTGATCACCATATTCAATTAATTCATTAAAGTGCATGTATGTGCCATATTTGAAGAAATTATCACAGTGTTCCTGACATACCATGTTCACAACAATGAAATGGATGCAAGGTCAAGGTGGCCTTGACTTTTGACCTTTGATTACCAAAATCTAATCAGTCCATCCTTGAGTTTGAGGGAACGTTTGTGCCAAATGTAAAAAAAACAAGCAAACAGGAAATAAATCCTTCAAGGCGTTCTTGAGATATCACGTTCACAAGAATGAGACAGATGAGGTCACAACAACATTGACCTTTGACATATGACGCTCAAACTCTAAACATGTCTTCCTCGAGTCCAAGTGGTCATTGGTCCTCAAATTGAAGAAATAACAGTAAGGTGCAAATAAAACAATATATACAATGACACAAACAGGTTGCTAGTATTGATGATAAATATTATATGGTTGCTTATGATTAGTTTTGCACAACGTCAGATCTGAGGTGGTTTGCCTAAGAGTTCAAGAGTGCACGGTTAATACAGAATGTTCATGATTATGTCTGTGACATTTCCTTAATGTGATATTATTACACATTATGTCCAGTGAGTCAGAGAACACGTGGCTCAGTGAAATATGTTTATCTGTAATTATTGAATAGTTTGGCAGTGGTGTGTGTTTATGCAGCTGGAGGAGCTGGTGTCCTCAAGTGCCAGTTTGTGGTGACCTGTTTGACTTCTTTTATTCTGACCAATCAGGAGCGACTTCAGCACACTGTCATTATTTCCTCATTTACATCGAGGAGAGGTTAATGTCTTTCTCTTGTGTTCTTAACTCCTCTGTAAGTGTGTGTGTGTTTGTGACATTGATTGTGTGTGTATCATGTGCATTGTATGCTAGTCTATTTTTAGATGTTTGTCGTCCTGGCACACATCAACCATTATGGATGGGTCTGTGTGTATGTGAATGGAGATGTGTGGAGCTGTAGCCTCCTCCGGTGTGAGTCATGCTGTGACGTGAGCACTTTCAGTCACTCACACGCCTGGCCCAAGCACATGGCTCTGAGACAACACACTCCCTGCCTTCACGTGCTGTCCTTCCCCTTCCTCTCCCTCTCTCTTTTCCTCCAGCCGTGCTTTTTTCCCCCGCTTTTACCAAGAACCCACCCATTTCCTCATCCCTGCCTGTTGCTTCGCAGACAATGGCAGCCATTATTATTCTCTGGTTTAAGTACCTGTCGATAACCTAGTTTCTCCTGAGAAACAACAAGCAAGAGATGAGCTGTTTTTACAATTTCTACATCCCTCCCTTTTGTTGTGCTGCTCTCTGACATGTAGTTTTTCCTGTTGCCGGAGGATTATCATCGCCTCTGTTGCAATGCAGTGTTGCAAAAGCTGAATGTAAACATGTCCCAACTGCTCATGCTGCAGCTGCTTAATAAGGAGCTGTCTGCGCAGGACTTCTACCAAGAATTTCCCGAGGGTTTTTGGAAGCGGAAGGGCTTCTTGGAAAACTGGGTGACTGAGGACCGTGTTGGGAGTCCAAATCGAATTAGGGAAACTTCTTGCTCTGCTCATGTACAGTCAGTTTTCAATTTAGTTTAGTAAGGTCCAATATTACAAACCACAATTTGCCTCAGGGGGCTTGACAACACACGATATCCTTCCACCTTCCATCCCTCACAGCAGATAAGGGAAAACTCCTGGAAGAAAGTCCTCAGTGGAAAACAATTCATAGAAGCCTCAGGAAGAGCAGCTGAGGTTGGATCCCTCTTTTAGGACAGACAGATGTGCAACGGATGTGGAAATTACAGAAATCCACATTAGTAGCTACTGTCCAAGTGCAAAACAATGTTTCCTGTAAACTCACAACAGCCACTATGTTCCCAGACTTTAACAAAGACCAGCATTCTGGCATTTATTTGCTCACGGCTGAGGCCGAAGGTCACTCAGCAGTGAGATGTTTGAGCAATACGTCTGCACTGTTAACTGTCATCGCCAGCATTGTGAGGGGGTCTGAAAACCTGGTGTTGCAGGTTCAGTGACCCACATCGTGAAATCCCAGCTTAACCCGTCTTTCTCACTCGCAGAGGCCTTCTGGAAATGTGTGTTCATCTCTGGTCTCTATTGTGTGCGTCCGTCTAACTCCACATGTCAATCATAGCAAGACGACTACACGAAACCCTGGCAAAAGTTTTTCACTTCTGCAAATATGTCTCAGTCCTTGCAGGGCTCGCTAATTCGTTTCTCTTTGTCTTGTATTCACACTTTGGGATTCGTCACCTCCTCTGCAGCCGTCTCACTTCCACTAAACCTGTTGAATGTAAACGACTCACACATTATGTTGCCTTGGCAGACCGCGTGGTGTGTGAACAATGATGGAGCTTATGGTGGCACACTTTAGCACAGCATGAAAGCAGTGAAACAGCAGATACAAACAACAGCTGATGCTGTAAATCCCCTCAGATACCCACCTGCTAACCCAACCACCTCGTCCCATGCCCTTGGCACGGTGTGTTTGTGTGTGCATATATATATATGTGTGTGTGTGTGTGTGAGTCTAAGTAGGGCTGCTTTATGTAACCGCCCGCCTTGGCCCCAGTGAAGGTGTTACTGTAACACGTTGTGTGCCGACTGCATGTGAGCAACCACTCACATGGGGCCTGCTGTTCGCTCTCCTCCCTCCCCCCTCCAGGTGTTTGGATTAGAGGAGGAAGGACTGAGTGGCGGGGAGGAGCAGGGAGGCCCTTTCTGTAAACTGACTCCTCTGCTGTCACTGTGTACACTTATAGCTCAGTGCTGCCTCTCTCCTTCCCTCTTCCTCTCAGCCAATCCGTCTCAAGGCTCTTTGATTTTTATGTGCGGTTATTGCTAGACTGCGGTGACTTAATTTCTCCTGCCTCTATTATCTTACCTGCTGTTATTTTTGTTTTGTTACACTCTCAGCGAGCCCTCGAGCATGCTCCAGCTCTCCCTGACAACCAGCGAGACCCGGCACCGCTAAACGCAGCATTGCATAAACATCTCCACAGGCAGCCAACAGTGCTCCTGCAGTTTATTTCAAACATATCGTAACATCTGCTCATGTGAAAGCCGAACACCTCTTTAATCTTTGATGCAAGTTATGTAATTACTGGGGTGGGATTCTGCTATCAAGACATGTAGGAAATGATTAACCAGCAGACTCAAAGTGAAACTCCAGACTTTGTCAGACAACGTGATCATATATTGCACCTTCTATAAAGGTGAATCATAAACAAAGAAAGACACATGCACATCCAAACCGGAAGAAGGGCAGGTGCTGAGCCGAAAACGATGCAAACAACAGAAAAATCAAACAGCTCGCACTCTGCAGGGCTCCAATGCTCAGTCGAAATTTATTCAGGTAAGTAACGTTTCGAACGTCAGGCTCTTCATCAGACTTTTTCAAAAAGAGTCTGATGAAGAGCCTGACGCTCGAAACGTTTTCGACTGAGCATTGGAGCCCTGCAGTGTGCGAGCTGTTTAATTTCTCCAAACGGCTTGATTAATGGTCAATGAATAATTTACTATCAGTTAGAAGAAATTATCAAGATCACAATTTGTGTCAACAGCTTGTGTATAATCCATTTGGCCAATCATTATCTCCTGTATTTGGTGATAGTGCAGGCATACATGCTGGTAATCCATTAATAAAATTGGGCTACATTAATTTCACAGTTGATTAATGCACCTATTATTTTAGGCATTTTGCTATCATAGGAGACTAAGAACATTTGGTGGAGCTTAAAACTGTGAGTTTTTTGCCGTTTGTGCTTGCAAACTTACTTAAATGATTAGTTGATTATTAAAAATGGTTGCAGATGAATTTTCTGGTGATTAACGAATCAATAAAACTACTAATAATTGGACATAACTTGTACGTAATAGTTGCAAGTACAAGGTTTATGTTCTAAGGGTCTGATCATGCAAAGGGGATTTTCACAACCTTACTACTCAGAAGTTGTTCTCATTTATGGCTTATAGCTGATGCATTTAGATTTAGTAAGTTATTTATTCACCATTAATAAAGCCATTGGAACGTACCATCAAAACAAATTATGAACGAACAATTAAAAAGCATAAATGAGCTGTGTGCGACATTCAGAGCATAGCTGTGATTCAGAATCTGACCTGGGATTGACTGCACACGGCTCTCAACAATTAAAATTAATAATACACCCACTTAACCTAATAAACTTCCTCACTGTAACTTTTATGGTTTTACCGGCTCAGCCTGAGAAGTTGCCACTGGACACTTCCTGTTCATGTGATCGGCAGTCAGCGCTCTCTTCAAGTGTTGTTCATGCTCTTTTGTTGTTGTCTCTCAGTTCAGTTCATCCTTTGACATTCTATACAAGAAACAGGAAGTGCTCCTTTTGTTTGCCGGCCGTTCGAGCTAATTCAGCATGGAGTGCTACAGGTGTAACCTTACTGGCCTGACTCTGTGTGCTGTATATTCTCGTGTGTGCAGGTTAGAGTTTTGTGTGCATTGCTTACAGGTATCTGTGCGGTTTTGTGTCTTTACGGGGGCACACAGGAGGGCAGGAACACAAATCCTCGCTGCTCTCCTTACAGTCACTTGAACCAGGACGGCTGGAGACAGATGGATGTGCCTGTTGACACTAATCCACTGTATGAGGTAATGGAGTTAGTCTGTGTTTGTGCACTCCTTCCCTGCCACTCCTGACTTACTGACTGACCTACTTAACCAACAACTCACGTGGCACCAAAGCAAGCACACACTGTTTCTTTCCCAGAAGCTTAGGCAACCGAAAGAGATAGTGTGTGTGTGTATGTACCTGTGTGTGTGCTGGTCACATGCCACTCCTGCTGTTAGTAAACATGTTTATTGGTTTGATGAGATAAGACAGTGGATTGATCATTAATGAATTCTAGGGTGTGATTTCTCATTGGCGTTGTGTGTAAGTGTGTGGGTGTGTGGGTGGGTGGGTGGATGGGTGAGTTCATGTAGTGATTCATTTGTTCATAATTACTGAATCTAGAGCGGGAGTAAAATCTTCTCAATAAAAACTATTGGATATTATTCATATGTCACGTGTTGATATGAGGGTAATGCAATGGTAATTATTCTGTCACCACTTTGTCCATATTTCCCACACTGGATTTGTAATAAGAAGAGGGTGTTGAGTTCACTAAAAACTGTGTTTAATTTAAAATAGAGTGGGTGATGGCAGCCATTGTGGTTTTAGGTACCTGGCTACCACCACTCAAACAATATAAAGTGGAAGTGAAAGTAAAATAGCCAGGAAATGGAGCAAGGTCATTGGAACAAGTGGCAGTAAGTGCGTGGCTCAACATAATAAGTGTGTGTGCGTGCGTGTGTGTGTTCTCGTCAGCAGTTGGCTGCACACATGTTGACTCTATGAACTTCAAGGAATGCTTTGACCTGGCTAGACAAGTTGTTTGTCTTTGAGCCGAGCCAAACGGATATATTAGCAGATTATTATCAACTCTTTAATTTTAGCAATTATCTCTCATTTATGAAGTTGTAAAATGTGCTGCCAGTGCCTCTGGATGCCAGACAGGAGCACTCTCATTTATTTCATTTGATGCTTATTTAATGGGGACAATTATAGTCTACCCATCAATAATCCAATGGAATTTTTTGCAGTATTTAAAGCTACTGCTAATTTCCAGTGCGGTCACTGTAAGGGCCTTTTAAATACTTTAACATGGTTAAACTATGTTGTACATTTTGCTGACCTTATAGGAACAACAGGAGCACCTGCTGGCATACGCACATATACTAGGGATGCACAATGTTGGCTTTTTTGCCAGTATTTAACTGATAACCGATACTGATATTGATATATCCACTTTTTTCCCTTCCTTATTTTAGTGATCATAAAGTCTCTTCTGTAGTGGAATCTTTTATTGTGCAAAATAAGAAAAAGCATGTTGGCTGACTCTTACAGTTCATTTTAAGGCCAATGTTGGCCGATACCAATGATGTGCTGATATCATCATACATACCTAATATATACATAGTATATATACATACATACAGATGTATATATATATTTATCAGTCCCTCCAGAATATTGTGATCTTGCGATTGCAGTTATTAACGCATATTCAACTTAAGTCCTCAATATTTGTGGGGGCTTGCAATTTTTCAAAAGTCCCGCGATTTTCCCGCATTTTTCCACTTTCCAGCCGACCGGCAGTCGTTGCGCATGCGACATCATTTGAAAAGTCATCAGATGCATCATCAAATGCGCTGATGTCATTGTGGTATGGAGAAACGTTCTGTATTGACATAAGAATTTGCATTGTTTAAATGCATACAATAAGATAAGATAAGATACACCTTTGTTGATCCCACAATATGAGAGATTCCAATATGTGCTTACCTTATTACCTATTTTTTTGGAGGTAGTCATTAAAAAAAAAAAATCAATTTTTTTTTCCTCCTTGTGTCATTTGCCGCAATTTTCCACAAAAAAATCACATAAAAATGCTGCAGTTTTTGTTGTATTATTTATTTATTTATTTTTTTGACAAAATTGGCTGCAAATTCAAGTTTATTTTGCTGCAAGATCCTGAAGGGATAGACATATACACTGAATACAAACACATCTAACACCCCCCATCCCCCTGTACACATGACTGCATGAGTGCTTAGTTTTTTTAAAATTCTTTCAGTTGAACACTTGAATAAGCAATTACAACAACTTCACGACAGTTGGTATTTTTTTTCACCTTGTGATTCTGTGTGTGTTTGTGTGTCATCGTGACAAATTTGGTCCTGGAGATGCGAGAGAATCGCTGAAGGACTGACCAGCCGCGGCTTCTCTCCCACGTCACTGTTTACATCACACGCTGAGCTACACGTTTTGTTACTTGCTCACGCCCCCCATTGCCCCGAAAAAGCCACATTCTGTATAAACAAAAGTAGGTAGGCGGCATTTTGCTGCACTCCCTGATTTTGTTTTTATACTGCCAATGCTGAAAAAAGACTGATTGGACTTTCCTGCAAATTTGCACAGTTCCTATCTAAAAAGGGCTACTGAAGTCAAGTTCGAAGATGGGGTGTGGTCTGAGTAAGGGCAGTGGAAGCAGGGGGTAGGAAGTAGGAATGGGGCAGTTGGCCCATCCACTTTACCCCCCTGGCCCACATATGTTTTAAGTTGTGGATTGCTGTTTTGTGGCTGGACTAATCCCATCATTAGATGACCTGTAATTTTAAAATGTTCACGAGCTCACTCTATAAAAAAGGACCTCTGGCCAAAGAAATTATTCTGGTATGCAGTGTGACCTTATTCCTGCATGTCATATTTTGATGCTGGGGTTGTAGAGATCAGAGAAGATTGTGGTATGTGCACTTGATTGTATGTGTGTATGTTTTCTGCATGATATAAATCAGAATAGTCAGAGGAGTCAGATGAGATAAAAGAAATACCAATAAGACAAGAGTCTGTACATGACCTTGCATTGCTCTGGGGCTGTACTTAGGCACAACAATGCTTTGAGCTAAATGCTAATGTCAGCGTGCTAACATGCTCACAGTGACAGTGCTACTTGCAGATGTTTTACAGGTGTAATGTTTATCATCTTTACCATTTTTTCAGTTAAGCGTATTAGCATGCTATCATTCGTGTAGAAACACAAAGTACAGCTAAGGCTGATGGGAAAGTGATTAGTTTTGCAGGTATTTGGTCATAAATTAAAGTATTGGGCAATGATGACCACTGGCGTTCAGATTACACTCAGTTCAGTGTGTGTTTACTCCTTCAGTTAACCTGTGTCTTTCTTTATTCAGATAGTACATCCAGATACAGATTGCATGCTACTGTCAGGGATAAATGAGGCTGCAGAGATGAAATGCCACCAGTGTTTTATGTAATACGAAGGCATAACAACTTCATCCTGCCATAATGTTGTTTCCTGAGATGAACAAAAAGTTCTTGTGCTCTTATATTTACTGTATTATTTCTTATCCTTAAGGTCTCACGTCTGTGCACCAAGGTCCTGTGTGTTGTTTCAAAGACGATACATATAACAAGTGTTCATTGTTGTCGTTCACACAGATATCTGCAAGACCTTGGTGCAAAGGATTCAGTCGTCACACAGACGGAGGAGGAACAAGGAACCAGCACAGGTGGGCTCTCTTCTTCTCCTTCTGTTTATGTGTTATCATTAGAGAAGAGGACAGTTATCTGACGTCTTAATAACTGGACTAAGAACAGAGGATTTCAGTGTTTGAGGAAATGGACTGAATCCAATTTTTTGTGATATGTAACGTAATACGGCAGTGACCCTAGCTAATAAAATCTTCGTGGTTATCTTATATTGTTTATATCACACGTCATACAATACTTTATGATAATAATCCATCAAAACGGATTCAATCTTACGCCTCTTGACATTTCACCTATTTGCTGTATTTAAGTTATGAAGGCCTTTTGCGTAACAGACCCACGGACAGCCACATTACCAAACCAGATATTTTGCTTATTTCACAAGAAGCTCTCGCACCCTCATTAGTGTCCTCTTGTTTCTTTCTCTTACAACACAGTGACTGTGCTCCGAGATCTTGCAGATGTCTGAGTAAACAATGACTAGTTGTTACAGCATGTATCTTTTTTGACTCGGACAAGTGAGGGGAAGTTTATTAGAGGCAGCAAGAGACTGACAGAGAAGGGTAGAAGAAGAACAAGAGCATGTGATAGAGAGTGATGGTGAGCTACAGAGACATGGACTGAGATACAAGGCCGGGCATTGTCTGAGAGCGGGTGTCTGGCTGGCACAATAAACCAGATCCACATGGAGGCCTACCAGGAATCCAGGCTCATGGCCCAGTCCTTTGTCTGTGGCAGGAAGCCATTGCCACTGTGGAGAGGGATAACATATCCTGAGATATGTCAGTCAACAGGACACTCTCACACACCTGCTTCCATTATGTGTTTATGAATCCCACATCTCTAACTGTAACATAAACATAATCATATCTGACGTTACACCTAAACATAACCATCTAAAGACTAATATATGACCATATTTGTACGGCTGATCTTTTAATTTTCATGTGTATCAATCAGTTTTTGTGTGAGTTTTCTTTTACGACTCCAGACGACAATGTTGTCCTTGTGTGTTGGTGCTTTGGTTCTTTGGTGTAGGCTGAAAAATCAACTTTTGGACGGTTTGCCATGAAATTGTGGTGCCCCAAAGATGTGTCATAATTATTTTGGTGATTCCCTGACTTTTCCTTTAGGGCCACCAGGGAGTTACCGAGATGTCTAAACAATTATTGGATGGATTTGCATGGGATTTGGTGCACACATTCATGTTGGAATAAACTGTAAAAACGATAGTGATCCTCTAACATCTATTGCCACCAGTTTATTTTTGGTTTATGACTACTTGCAAAACCAATTATGTTCCCATCAGCCTTAAGTCTATTTATTACAATACTTAAATGCCAAATGTACATTAAGAGGATTATTGGTGGCTGAAAAATGTCTCCAGTCCATAATGGGCGTGAAGAGATTCTGATGTGCCAAGACTGTAAAGGTCAGTTCAGACCGATAATTCGTGATGAGATGAAGCTGTTTTAGAACGTAGCAGAGAAAAGTTGTAGAGAAAGAAATGGCTGCTTTGAGCTCGACTCAAGCCGGCTGATGGTGTCACCTGCAACTCAGCTGATCAAATCACTGGCGCTGGTTTTAAAGCACGTCACCTGTTTCTACAGCCAGTCAGCTTGTATTGAAGGCTGCGGGTCAAGTCAAAATGACCACAGACGTGTTCACACCACGCGTGTTGGCTTGCTGCGGCAGGCGCTCTGACCTCTGTTTTGGTCCTCATGGTGTGCTGGTGTCGTGAAAAGCTGCAAATCAGAACGGAAGTTGTTAGCCCCTTTTACACTGCCAGATTTTCGTCGAATGTTGGGCCGTTTCGCCAGCAAGCTGCGAGCGTTTAGACACACAGAGCCAGATTGGTGAGTTAATCCTCGGTGCCCAATTTTCCGCCTCGTAGGGTAGACATATTGGTGGAACCCTTTTAGTTTAAAAAGAATGAGGTGCCCTTCCGCCATGGGAGGGGGGGCTGATGAAGACTTGTGTTGATGACGCCGCACGTGCGAGCCACTGGCGGTGGATAAACAGGAAACAGCTGATAGCAGGAATTAGCGAGCGGCTAGTAGAAAGAGGGAAACACAAACCTGACAGACACTGTAAAGATGAGCAACTGGGGAGACAAGGAATTGTGCGCCCTCCTTGTCCTCGCAAACGAAGAGGCCATTAACCGTCAGATGACGGGGACGGTGAAGGACGGGCCGACTTACAAGAGAATCACCGAAGGACTGACCAGCCGCGGCTTCCCTCCCATGTTTGTTTACGTCACACGCTGAGCTACACGTTTTGTTACTTGCTCATGCCCCCCATTGCCCCGAAAAAGGCACATTCTGTATAAACAAACTCCCTGATTTTGTTTTTATACTGCCAATGCTGAAAGAAGACTGATTTGGCTTTCCTGCAAATTTGTACAACTCCTGTTTAAAAAGGGCTGTTGACTAGAGATGATACACCGTCTCATCTAGCTGCATTGGTGTGAACTGGCAGGTTTTTATAACGTTGCAGAATGGCACATTGCAACACTGCTTTCCAATCTTATCCTGCAGCCAAGCCTTCTCATATGGCCGACTAATCACAGCGTATCCGCTCATAACCTTTACATAATTTAAACCAGAGGGTGCAGGCCTGGACGACCATGACCTCCAGACAGAAGTGACTTTATTGCAACAGAAACAACAAGGAGTATCCATCCTGTCTGTCCGTCATAACACATTCCTCCCACGCTAAAAGAAATGCATGTGTGGATTGTGTTAAATTGTGCATGTTAGTGTTTTTGCTCTTCGGGGCAGGAATTTTGCCGATGTGCCTCCCAGTGCGTCTCCAGTGGTGTTTGTCCAGCATCGCCTTGACCCCTGACCCTGTTAGGAAATGGCTGTGTCTTTTTTTTCTCTTCTGACACCTGATCCCAGAAATAATCTCACACAGGGCCCACAATCCTCTCAGATCTCCTTCACCTGAGGCCTGTTGTTGGCTGCTTTGTGACAAACTGGATGGAACTGGATGAGAAACTAGGTTCAGTGGCTTTGTGTGTGGGAAGAAGCATCAGTTACACTTGACACACTCTGGAGCTGTGGGCGTATATGTGTGTGAGTGACAACAACGTGAGAGAAGGCAACAGGCAACGTGAGCAAAAGATGCATGTCACCGGGGCTGCGATGTGTGTCACTGGATGGAGGTCACGGTGTTATCTAGCATGTGAGTTAAATAAGATGCTGCACAAATGCGATGCTTCAGCAGTCTGCCTATTTGCTGAGGAGTATAACCACTGTACAATCTGTACAGTAAACAACTCCCTTTGCATTCATGCATTTGTTTTGACCATCATCTCTGTTTTCTATGCAAAGCCCTCTGTGGATTAGATAGCGCTATTATGTGCTCTGAGTCTCATACAAAAGGTTTTTATTGTACTGAGTTGCGTAACAGGGCCACTGAATGCAGTTTAGCTTCTCTGCTTTCAGATCATATTTTGGCGATCGCACTCGGAGACCCTTGTCGGAGGGTTATCTCCTCTCCCCTCCCACCGAATCTCATTTTCAGTGTGAACCGTGGCGATGCTGACACGCTGCTGCTGCATGCCATACTTCTGTCACTGCTCCCAATCTGCTGCTCACCTCAGGTTTCATGTTAAAATGGGAAGAGTGTGTTTTAAATCTTGCCAGGACATTGCAATGGCCTTTTATTAACTTGTTTTCCAAATCATCGGATGAGATGGGAGACAATGAGGTAAAACAGGAGGCGATTTTGTAAACATGGTCTCTGCCTGTCAGTTTCTTGAAGATGGGGAAGGTAGAAATTTAAAGAGGAACAAAAAAGAAAAGCAGATTTAAAAAATTTGTCAACCCCCAGTGCTGTGTGTCACAGTGGGCTGGTGGCCAGCAGCAGTGCCAGGTCTCACTTGTGTAACAGCACCAAGAGAGAGTTTACCAAATTGGTGTGGACTCTGGGCTGTCTGGTCCCCTGGAGCTAGTGTTTGCACTGGCTGGATTTGGGTTGCTTTGGCTGCTGCCTGGGGGTCTGTCTCCAGAGCTGCTGCCTGCCCTTCTCTAGGGGAGGTGGTCAGTAGCGGCAGGGAGTGAGGTGGAGGACACACTGTGATTAGAAGCTCTAGCATTCGTTAGCTGCATAAACATAAACTACAAGTTGCAGCTGTGAGCTTTTCACTCCAGTTAGCAGAAGGCTAAACCATTAGCCTTTTATCTCATTCAGGCCTTTTATCTCATTCAGGCTCTGTTTCAGACTTGATAGATCCATCTTCCTTTTTTGGGTTGCTTTGCATTGTAGGCGGTTGTTGCCAATGCTTGAATAGCAACTTTCTCTGCAGGATTCTCCGCCATTGAATCAAACTTTCGCAATCTGAAGGGACATGCGTCTGCATTTGTAGAACAGCCAATAGGAACTAGGTTGTCATGAGAACCGTTACTTTGGTACCAAGTCGCTACTCAAAAAATACGTTGGTACCTGTTTTTTTACGGTACCGTAAGTACCGGATACAACTTTGTCCTCAGCGGGCCGTGACGATTCCTGTCGGAACTGACAGAGACACTGATGTTTTTGGGCGAGTTGTGAGTGAATGGTCGCGGTATTCAACAAAAAACAGGAGTTTGCATGTGTTGTGACCTCTCTCGGCCACCGTAGACATCTCCCCCTTGATCAAGCGAGACCTGACAGGCACACGATTCATGTACTTACCCATTTGTAGTGCTAAAAATTAAATCTCAAAGCGTTGGAATAATCACTGGCGCACGAACCTGTCCACCCTGGGCTTTAGGTCCAAACTCACTTCTCACTCTCTCTCTTTGGGGTTTATTGGTGATTTGCAAAAACGGTGCACTACTGCCACCAGCTGTTTGGGTGTGGTTTGTTTTTGACGAGACAGCAGTGGCCGCAGCGTGACGCGTCTGTTCGGTTTTGGTGTGAACATACATGTGCTGCTGCAACGCTTGTGGATCGCTTGCAGTGTAATTGAGGCCTTTGAGTTAAAGTTAAAGTTTGAAACAGTTTTGATAAAGTAGTGAATTTAGAAATACATGAGTTCTGTTTTTTGATTTTTATCGTGGTATTGAATGAGTATCGAGAATCATGGAAATTCATTGGTAACGACTATTGAAATTCTGGTATCGTGACAAGCCTAATAGGAACGCCATCTCTCTGATATGACCTGTGATTGGTCAAAGTTTCCCATCACAGCCTAGATTTTCAGCCTAGAGCTGCAGAAGTCTAGTTTTCCCTTAGACCACTTGGATTTCAACACGCTTAAAATGTATTAAGGGATCTTTGCCTTATCTGAGCTTTAAAGGCACCTACTTTGCTTACATGCACAGATTATTTCGTTTTCTGCCCTTATTCCAAAAAAGACGATATTCCTACTGAGCTGTTTGCGTGGCTAATGAAAAATAAATACTCCTCTAATATTCCTGTTTACAACTTAATTGCCCTTCAAAAGAATTTCCCTTCTTTTCCAAATGTTTCTGACTAGAGATGTGAGTTTTTCTCTACCCCAGCCTTCAAACTTTTGGCAAGCTGAAAAGCTGTAAATTGGCAATAGGCCGTGTGTTGTAAACTGCGGTAAAAACTACAGTTGAGATGCATATTCTGAATGTGCTGTATACATGTCCAAAGGATGCTACTAAAACCTGAATAATATCCGCATATACCACGTGTCTTTATTGTAAAATGCTACAAATGGAATAAGGCTTAATTTGGAATATTCAGGTGGGATATGCTGTTTAGATGTCCCGTATGAATTCTGAATAATAATGGAATATCAGTGTGCATGTAAATGAAGTCAATGACTCATCAGTGACTTACTCCTCCCCCTTAATATTTTTCATATTGCTCAGTCGATGAAGCATAACCTGAATGATTTAACTTGGTAGCTGCAGGACCGTCTGCCAGTGGTGTGATGGAGAGTGTGGAAAGTGTGCTTCCCCCAGAATGTGACACACTGCCCTGAACAGCAGACTCATAATGGAAGACTGTAGTCACCCACCCACACCGGTGCAGTCAGCTGCTGCTGGGGGGCCCCGAACACACTCACATTCCAGGCCGTGGAGAAAATAAAAATCACACCATCATCCTCTCCTTCTTTTTCCTTTTTTTCTGACTCAATCCCACTCCTCTACTTTTGGTTTTGTCTCCTTAAAAGGTGGCCTTGTTTCAGCTCTATAGACAAACAGTCAAGGCGCTGCGTTAACACTAGGGGAAACTAACCGAACATGCTGGTAGATAACGGTCACTCTTAAGAGGGGTCACAGCAGAGACGTGACATTCCTGCAGTCGGCCGTTGAGGCAGAATCAAAGCCAGCCGAGACACGTGACGGCAGTTTAGTCTGTTGGTTCGTGATCCCACTGGCTGCTGTATATGGTCAGGATTCTTGGAGCAGAGAGGAGATTTCCTCAGAAGTCAGGGAGGAAAAAAGGGAGGAGGGCTGGAGGGGGGTCGCCAAGAGACAGATCCATGTTAGGAGGGCCAAATTTGAATTTTAAGCATGCCCTCATTTGCTGGAGCGCCTCTCTGCACCCGATCAACCGCTCCCCCCGCTGCACCTCTTTACCCCTCTGTTACCCCACAGCCTCAGGCCTCAGCTGCTTTACTGTGGGTTCACTCGAGGCTTCGCTGCTTGTAAAGTTATTTGGTGGAAGGGCAAGAGCAAGGCGGGGCCGCGCTGAAGAAAGGGGGAGGGGCTGACCTACATTTTCCCTGCTGCCTCCAGCGCCAGGATTTAGCGCTGTGTGGATCCCCACAAAGGGCTGATTGACTAATACCTATTTTTGGTTCAAATGATGGCAGCCAGACTCCAAAGATGTAAGATCACACCAGATGGTAGCTTGAGAAAGCACTTTGGCATGTAGCGGCTTTTTTTGTCCTTTAAAGTTCATGTGATTTAACAGAGGCAGATGTGACTGAAGTAAAAGGCACAACGTCTGAAACAAAAAAGTTCCTTTGGTTTATGACCAAATACCTGACAAACAAATAATTCTAGCGTAAATGTTAGCATGCTAACTGCCAAACTAAGATGGTGAACATTGTAAGTCAGTCCAGTAAAGTGACATAGTTCAAAATACATGTATATGAGCTGAGTTTCTCCTGAGGTGGAGGAGGAGGGGATGGTTGGTGGCGCACAGTTGCCAAGCAGCGGACCGCTGTTTAGGATCAACTATTTTGTCACAAGAAACACAGGTATTTTTTTAGCAAGACGTTGGTACATTTCCAAACATTTCTGGTAACAAAACTGGGCATTTTAAGCCAAAACATGATGTTTTCCAAACCCATCACCAATCGGTTTTTGTGCTTAAACCTAACCACATGTTGTCGCAACATAAAAATAGAAATTGAAGCGTAAAGTACATATATGCTACATATATAATGTACAAATTTAACCTATCTGTGGTTGCAGGAACATTCAATGCCAACATTTATTCTGGTGGTTGAGTTGCATAAACATTATACCTGCTAAATATTAGCATGTTAGCGTCATTTCAGCTGCGGGTCTTGATTTTATTTTTATTTCTGCAGAGAAAGTTATGAGTCGGGAATGATTGTGTAATCTCTTGTGCATGTTACGCCCTTGTGGGGAAGCTCCTTGCTTACAGGTGAGAAGTGCTCTTAGACCCAGTTTCCTCTTGTGGGCAAGGTTTTATCGTCGTTCCTTTCAAGGGTAAGGCAATATGTTGAAATTTTCCAAGTGGTCACCATCAGCCCAACAACTGGTGGTTGCCGATATGCATTCAAGCTCGACAGAAACTAAAAAATCCCACCAAAACCGTCTTTCTACTGTTCCAACAATCACCAACTGTGGTTTTGTGGAAATAAACCTTTAAAGTTTAACTGTGTAAACTTAAGGGTGATGTAGTGGTGCCTTGCGGTGAGGACTGCAGGTTGTAACCGGCTGAAACTTCTCCTGGTCAGAGTTCCCTCAGTGTTCATTGTTCAGGAGGTTTTTAACAGGAGCTGAATTATCCACAGAGGTGTCTTCATCTCCAAAACAAACGGAGCAGGGATCTCATTTATGAAGCAATGCATAAGATCCATACTAAATATGTATGTACGGATAAAAGCAAAAATAGCGTTAAAATAGCTGTAAAAATGTATTTGTCCAGCTGTCCAGTCCTAATCCCCACTTCCTGCCTGGCTGACCCTGGTGCCTCCTTACAGGGAATGACAGGGTCGAGACGCTGAGTGTCAGTGCTGTACATGTTGTTCATCCACACATAATAATCCATTCCACATGAGTTGGCAGACAGACACAAAGAAATGTGAGGAAACTGTAAAAAGGTGTCTTTTTGTCTGTATTTAATTTTATGTATCACACACTGGATTTGACTATTATGATGTAAAAGCTTCTGATTCACCTGCATCACTGCTTTTATCTCTGACCCTACTTTCAACGTCATCCATTCAGCTGCCGCAGAAAATAATCCTTGAGTGAACCACGCTGGACTATTTTACAAGGTGTTGACAGTATATTAAGGTACGCTGTGTACGTGCAGTTCCTTTCACGAGAGATGTCTGTTTACACTCATCTTAAGTATGCATCAGTAATGTCAGGACAACATGTATTACTGTGACACATAACACTCTTTGTTTCCTCATTCCTGACACTCCTATTGTCTGCTAGGACTCACACCAGTTGTTAGACTATAGTTGCACACACACACACCAGCAACACCTGTGATTGTGACTTTCCACAAGGTCACTCCGGCTGGAGTCTTTCCAAAGTCAACAGTAAGCATTACACATGGTCAACCGCCATTTCCATGTGGCTCAGTGAAACGCAGGAAAAAAAATGTATTTTGGGTGACGAAGACGTGGCCTCAAAAAGTCGACAGGGAGCTGATGAAGCTTTAAAGCCTTTGAGTTTAAAGCTTAGTTACAGACTGTCACAGAAAATATCTGTTAAAAAGGTTAAGATGTCTCGTGTTCTTTGTTTTTCTTTTTTTTCCGTCTCTCGTTGCTCCTCTGGCAGAAACACATCACATGTGACTGCTGACCTAATTTTTAGCCATGGGTGGGGAATTGAAAACAAAAACAGAGGCAAAAGCAAGTGAGGGTAATTTGCCATGTGTTAACCCTCCCCTCACTGACGCACACACACACACACACACACACACACACACACACACACACACACACACACACACACACACACACACACACACACACACACACACACACACAGACATCCATCCACCTCCATGCACACACACACAGTCCTGTCCTAAGGCCCCCTGCCCGAGCACTCTAAAATCAAAACAAACATTCCACACTCACCCTGCGAGGACCCCACAGTAACACAGGCAGCCCTTTGCTACTCAAGTGTAACTACAGGCAGCAGGTTGCATGATGTTGTGTAATACCTTCCCTTGTGCTTTCCAGCCTTCACCACAACACTGTCGGCCTGAGATATGCCCTGAAATCACTGTTTGCAGTGAAGAAGTGTTGTTACAGTAAACAAACATCTAAAAATACCACAGCACAAGTTGTGCGATTTTAACAAGTCACATGTTACATCAGGGGTGTCAAACATATGTCCTGCAGGCCAGAATTGACCCACCAAAGGGTCCAAACCGGCCCACTGGATCTCTTTGCACACCTTATGTTGATGCTTTTGTAAAAGCTGAGAGGTTTCAGGTATCAGGCGCAAGTTAAACAGTGAGGGGCCGACATTATGTAAACTGCTGCTTCAGAGGCTTTTCAGCCTGAGCACAATACAGTTCTCTGAAAAAGACAATGAATACTTGTTGTGGCAGCATTTCCCCCTATATCCATTCAGCAGTGGGGCTCCTCCGCTGGTAAATCATTAGCGCCGCTGCTGTATAGAAATCTCCTTGTACGTAATTAACTCATCATTTCTACTTTAAGCAGCCAGGGTCAGAGATGAGCAAAGATTATAAATAGAGCACCCTGAGATAAGCAGTGGCGGGTCGACTATTGGAAATCTATACTCAAGTAAAGTCCAATTATCATCATAAAAAATGACTCAAAGTACACGTTACTTTCCGTGTAGACAGATGCAAAATAATGATATTAAGCAGCTTATTTTGATGAACAGGTCAGCCAGTCAAACACATTAAGGCCCAATCCCAATACCCCCCATTGTCCACTACCCCTTAGCCCTTGGCCCTCAAAATGAAGCAACAAGGGGTAGGGGTAGAAATCTTTCCCTAGGAATTGGGACACCACTCTCTACGTCTACGGTTATGTTCACACATACGTAACTATTTTAAACAGGAAGCTGCAAGCCATCTACATTTACAACCGGCATCTACAATGGAGTCTCATTCATCCTACCGATCGCGTTTGCTGCATTCATCATGCTTTGTTTGATGAACGACAGACGACAGGGGACTTCCGCTAGCTAGCTAGCTAGCTAACCAGCTAACATTCAGAAAGGACCTGCAACCTACTTTTGGACAGCGACTCACCATTTGGCACCCACTTGCCTATACAGTTGAGATATGAATAATATTTCCCTCCATCTTTTCCTCTCTGCCCCTCTTCCTTTTTGTAACATCAAAGGTTAACTTTGCATGTGAAAAATCAAGATAGCTAATGTTAGCTAGCTCCTTCTTTGCTCTAATACTTGCATTATATTATCATTATATCAGTGAAAGAAAGGGAACAGTTTCGAGGTGTTACTGGTCCGACCTTCTTGGTGTTAAATTGGGCTGTACGTGGCCCATGAGTGTGACACCTCTGTCATACAGGAAAGGCTTTGGCCCTTTTTATCTTGATAACATTTTGTTGTGTGCACGTAGCTCCATGTGCTCCGTCATCATTAACCATTACCCGTAAAAGGTTCATTATTGTGTGTGTCACAAAAGCTTTCACAGCCATCAAGTCAATATTTAGATGAGATTAGCCCAGTTTCATTTGTGACTCTTGTTTTATATGCACGCTCCCTTTAGCAGCAGCACACTTGACTCAGGCCTGCTGTTAACAACACTATTGTTTTATATCACTGAGTTTCACACTGATTGTATTGAGGCTTATCGTCACACTACATAAACACATTCCTTTTCATTTACTTAATCTCTCCGTCTTCCTTATGGTAAACCATTAAACTATGATATTGTAAAGATAATAAAGGCTGCAAACATCATCTGAGAATTTGCTGGCATTGCACAATCAATTACTCAAGGCTGTGTAATAACAGAAAAACGTTTTTTTCACTAGATACCAGACTAGTTGATATTGGCAGCATCAGTGCTCACTGTTATTGCAGTTGTGTAATCCTGCTTGAACAACATTGCCCCATCGTGTTGTTCGTGCATTGATTTATTGTTTTGGCCTTTGGAGTGACTGTCTGATTGTATACAGACATAATCAGATTATAAGTGTTTTATATTTGTTAAAGGGACAGTTCACCCCCAAATCAAAAATATGTATTTTTCCTCTTGCCTGTAGTATGCAGGTTGTTTGGGTTTGAGTTGCCAATAGTTGGAGATATTGGCCGGGGAGAGGAAAGGTCAGGAAGAAAGGTGATTGAAGTGACTTTGAACGTGGCATGGTTGTTGGTGCAAGACGGGCTGCTCAGAGTATTTACTGCATCTTGCAGGTTAAGTGGCTAAAATTAGCGCGTTCACATGTGTGTTGTGTTTCAATTAATGCCGATTGGAGCTGCGGCCAATAAAAACATCTGTGACTACTGCAGAGTCATTTGGCCCAGGTGTGAATGCCAATTGTAACCTTTCCCATTACATCATAAGCCAGATGTTTTGTTTTGGTGAGCAGTGGGAAAGGGGCTATAGTGACATCTAAGGCGTGTTGACTGATTCATGGCATCAACTCATGCACTGAGTCGAACACAACCTCTGAATATGAGGTGTAAACATTGTTGCGTCCTGGTCCACTGACCTGTGATGTTAGCTAGCTAGCAGTATATTCACATGTCCTTCTGCACCATGATACCATAGTCGAAAGATAAAGTTCCTACATCAAACTGCCTACGACAAAGTCTGTAAATTATCTTGAGTAACTGGGTCATGATTTCTGGACAGACACACTGCTGCCGAGTTTTTCAAATGCATTTTTTGGCACTTTGAGCACCACAAGCTGAGTGCCATCTAGTTTGATTGTATTAGAGAGAAGGCAGACATCTCTACAGCCGATATCTCCAACACAACTGATCAAATCAATCTAGACTGATAAATAGCACTCCAGGTAAGAGGTAAATAAGTATTTTTGAAAAGCAGACTCCTTTCAAAACATCTGATAAACCACTTGATCAGCTGAGCAGTTCCAGATTGTTTTGCTCCGTCCCCGCTGGTTTGCCTGCTGTATGAGTGCAGGCATTTCCACCTGAAAAGGTGACTCGCAGGCCTGGGCGGTGGCATCCGGTGTTGTGTGTGAGTGAGTGAGTGTGTGTGTGTGTGTGTGTGTGTGTGGGTGGCTCTGGAGGGCTCGGGTGGAGCTGTACAGAGGGTGTGCCAGAGCCTGTGATGAATGCACAAACAACAGAATTTGTGGTATTTGTGTCACCCCCACCTCTTGCATCACTTCTGTGAGTTAACCCACTGTTTGGCAGGTGGGGCTGCTGTTTGTGTGTTTGGGCGGGGCTGAAGTGAGACGATTTTTCTGTTGGGTTTTTTTTTGGTTAATGGCCTTGTGGCCTAACAGGAAGGAAGCCCATGGGGCGAACAACACAGCCACCTCTTTGTTTTTACTCCCTCCAATGTTTTCCCACTCCCTCTCTGCGCCCTCTGGACCTCCATCAGTCATTATCTGTCCTCTCTGTCTCCCCCTTGGACTGTTCCACTCTGGTTATTGCAGATTTATACTCACACACCTGTCTTTTCTTTCTCTCTCTCCCTTTTCTCTCTCTCTGGACTGTTTTCTCCTGCACTCTAATCTGAGCTGGCAGAACCTGGCGCTGCAGTTATAGCTCTCGCCCAGGTCGGCTGCTCTGTGCCAGTCAGCAGCAGGACTGCTGCCTCATTTGCATTCTGCTTTGCTAAGGGGGATGATGATGATTGGGGATCCCTCTGCACTGCAGGTGGTGAGGTGAGAGGTTACTGAAGCACCATTTGTAGTTTTTCCCCCCTACTTGATATCCTGGGGATGCTGTTAAAGATGGGTTAGATTTGCTTTTGATAGCCTGACACCCATTAACTGGTAACTAACTAGTCAATTTTCAAGAAGGAAATATAAAAGGCTTTTAGTCTGGTGCTCCACTGACTCAGTGAGCTTTAGCATTGTATTCCAAAGTGTGATCCATTTAGATGAGATGAAATGTTAATGCTGTCGTTGTTTGGTTCAGTGTAAAAACACTAAGGCGGCATAAAGAAAGGACTTTTTAGCCATAGTTAACGATGCTAAAAGGGTTTTGCGGCTAAAACTTTGGCTGCTCATTCATTGGGGTGGCATGGGGGCAAAATGTTTCCACAGCAACAACATTAGGTTAGGATGGTGTTACCAGCAATAACTGTCGGCCCAGCTGGTGTGTCGTGTGTAGCAGCCAAGGTTAGTTAACCAGTGGAGACCAGAGGGTGAGCAGTGGGTACCTTGTTTTCGCATGTTAGCACGGCTGTCTATCTCACACCAGCTCCAGGTGGTGTGCAGCACAATAAATTAACAGGAAGCAAAGTTAACCTATAGACCAACATCAAAATTATTCTCTGCATTTAACCGATTAATGGTTAACTATATTGGTCACACTAATATAGTGATAAGTAGGTCAGAGGTTGATGAGATGAGTCAGGTTTTGTTCTTTTCTGGGCTTTCTTTTCTGCTCCCATTTCTTTTTTTCATGGCACGCACACACACACACACACACACACTTGGAGCTTGTGTTTTCTTAAGCCTCTAACTTGTTTGTCAAGAATAAATGCACCAAAACGCTCTGTAACATCCCTGCACCTCTTACATCATTTTTTAAGTGAACTTGTACTTTGGAAGGGAGACGCAGTTGAAGCTGCAGGTCAGCAAGGTCTTTTGAAAGTGTGTGTGCGTGTGTGTGTGTGTGTGTGTGTGTGTGTTTGTTCATGACCTACAGAGTATATGGTAAAGACAGTGAAGGGAGTGGGGGCTACAGTGAGCCCAAAGCTAAATCGGGACAGGCCACTCCCTGTCCCAGCTCTGTTCACTGCGCCAGCCGCTTCAGACCAGTTTGAATGTGGGTGAACAACTGTGTGGAGCATTTAATGTGTCATCCACCTCATCTCCTGCTGTTACCCTGTTGCTACAACTAAAGATGCTGTCACATTCACAGTAATCTCAGACTGAAACTACTCACTTGATTTTTGCCTTGCCTTGTTTTCAACACATAATTCATCCTTCTCCCCCTCTTCACTTCATCATACCGTGTTTATCCACCTCTACTTTGCCTCTCATCGCTCTTCCCTCTCATTTCTACCTCTTTATTGTTGCTGCCTCTGATCAGACAACACTCCCTCTGCACCAAACCTCTTTATAACATTGGATAATGTACTGAGCCTCAAGCTACAAGCTTGTTATGTAAGCAGAGAATCTTTTTCATCTTGTTGTATTTTAACTGGCTGCGAAAACTGGAATACTTCACCAAGAATGAACATTGTTTTTTTTTTTAAACCATTATATATTGTCTTGTTTATGTAATGATGGTGTTTAATTCACTATATTTAATACGTTTCAGTGATCTTGTGTCAGATAGTGAGCTGTTGGGAATTGTGCCTTCAGGGCAGCAAACGATACACAAGTAGGTCATCTCCACAGCCATGTGCTGAAACTGCGTTCGTTATCACTCCACATGCTGCACATATGTACTCTGTATGTTTGCACGTGCACATGCAGTGCACATTTGTATGCACAGGTGTGTTTGCTCAGAAGCTATAGAGCAGTGTTTACAGGTGCAGGTAAGAAAGAGGTCAGTGATGGAAGCAAGTTATATGCCAGGTCTGCTGCCTTACTTTGCTCCTCATTAACAGATAGTGCAGGTCATTGTGCACCTGCTACATTATGTTATGGCACACACAAAGAAAATAAAATTTTGTGGTGATGGCTGTACTTTCCAGTGCGCAGGCAGGGGGAATTCTTCAGCCGTTTACCTGTGTCTGACCTGGCTTTGCAGGCATCCTGGAACCTGCCCCAGAAATGTGTGAGAAGCTTCTAGTGTGTCATCCTGGAAACAAACCAGATCTCTGCAGTCCTGGGGTCCCCCCCCTCCCCTTGTTCCCTACTTTTCTGCTCTCTCATCCTCCTCTCCCTCTCCATCACCCCTCCCCTCCATCCTTTCCTGCTCCACTAACCCTTTTCCCCGGGCTGTGAAGGGGAACCAGGTAACACGAGAGCCCTGTTTCTGCTCTGTTTGCCAAGAGCATCTCTGCTGCCAGAGACAAACAAGAGTGACACGGATGGAGCCATAACCTTCATCGATCCATCCCTCAGCGCTTTCTCTCTCTCTCCTTACTTCTCCACTTCCTCTCTCTCCCCCCTTCCCTTCCCGCGCACACTGACCTACTTTCCTGCTGACCTGTTTATGCAAGCTCCGGTGCAGCAGCCGTTCAAGTCAAATCAGGAAAACAGGGGACGCAGCAAAAATGCTGCCGGGGCTTTGCTTCTCCTTGCAGGGAGTGTCACCTTGGTAAAATTCCATGAAGGGTGGCTATTCTACGGAAATTCATGTTAAAGCCAAAATCCAATGTGTACGGCAGCCTGTGTGCCTTTTTTTTGTATTTGCACGTGTATGTGAGGAAATGTGCATCGGTATGTGTGTGTGTGCATGCATGTATTTGCCTGTGTGTGACTGAGAGCATTGTGAAGGGCATTGATGCGTCAGCCTCAAAGAAGTGCTTTGTTTGCAGGCTTAGATCAAGTTAGTGCACTGGGTTAACTTCCCTCCGCCCTCCCTCCCTCCACCACTCGCTGCTCCTCCCATTGCCCTTTATGTTGTTATGAACATGACCCCGTTTTGCTTTAGGAGAGGGTGGGACACAGAAAAAATGGGATTACTTAAGATAAACAGTATGTAAATGCTTACTTAATAATCAACGCTTTTTTAGGGACCAATTGTGTAATAAAACTAATATAATCACACATGGTATTAGATCACATTTCAAGAGGTAATGTCAATTTAAGAAAGCAAGATACGCACGTTGATTATTAAATATTGCCTTCAAGCATCTACTCTAATCCAAGCTGTATACTCTTCCTATGGTACTATAAAGCCTGTGAGTGTGGACTTTGATAACACAGCAGCCTTTTCTGTGTTGATACAAAGAATGCAGTGGGACTTGACTCGGAGGTTGGCAGGACAGTTGGGCTGGCGGCAGCAGTCAGAGGCTCAGACCGGCTCTGCCCTGGCTTTGTCCTGCGCATCGCACAGAGCTGACTCTCAGTTCACATGTGGGGTGTTTAGTTTGAAATGTGGCCCAGTTTGTGTCGCTCCTTTGCTATAAATATTCTGGATTTCTGGGAGGGGAGGGCACACCTGTTCAAGATGTTACAACAAAAGCGATCCATTGGCTTTCTAGGTCAGTGTTTGAGCAGGGGTGTATTTTAGAACTTATTCATTTTCAGCCTTTTAAAGGGACAGGTCACCCCAAAATCAAAAATATGTATTTTCCTCTCACCTGCTGTTTATCAGTCTCAGAGTGTTGGAGATATCGGCCGCACAGATGTCTGCCTTCTCTTCAGCAGAATGGAACTAGATCGCACTGGGCTTGCGGTGCTCAAAGCGCCAAAGTAAGCAAAAAGACAATTGAAAAACTCTGCAAGCAGTTTCACGTAGGAACTATTTTGTAGTTCCTATGTGAAACTGATCTCAACAAGGTCAACACTGGTTGTGTTGTAGCACGTCATTGCTGTGTTTCCAGCAGCCTTTAAGGCCCCAAATTTGAGTGTTTCAAAACGACCTGAAAGTGCGGTCACTTTTTACAGAGACATTGCTGCTTTTTCTGCCTAGATTGTGATGCCAAAACTGGGTATTTTAAATCCTAAATCCTAAATCCAACCACATTCTAACCACAGTACTGTTGAAATGTAAATCTGCTACATAAAAATATACAAATGTAAATTATCTGTGGTTTCCAGAAACGTTCAATGCCAACATTTATTCTTGCGATTAGGTTGGGAGGATGCCATTGAGGTCTACATTGCCCGCTGTCACAAGCACGACCCTCTTGTCCATGAGTAGATGCACTCTTCCTTCTGTGTGGTGATATGATGGTCGGTTGTAGCTCAGCAGAAAGAAAATACTTCCTACGTCAAACTGCTCACAACAAGGTCTGTGAATTATCTTGAGTAACCACGTCATGATATCTGGAAAGATTCATTCAAATGTATTTTTTGGCGCTTTGAGCACTACAAACCAAGTGCTACCTAGTTTGATTATATTGGAAGAAGGGAAGACATCTCTACGGCTGATATCTCCAACAATCTGCATCTCACACCAAAACCATCTAAACTGATAAACAGTACTACAGTCACACTACTACTGTCAAAGTAATGAGATATCAAAGGCTATAACCAGCAGAGTGTGTACCTGTGATAGGTTTTGGCCAGCATGAGTGAGAGCACCATTTGATGGTATTTTAATGCATTAAGCTCTCGTCTATTAGTAGAAGTAGGCCAGTGTTACATCAGACAAGCTTGCCAGGGAGTTTACTGGCCTCGATGAGCAAAGTGTGTCACTGCGAAGCTCCTCTTGTTGCAGATTAGCCTCCGATGCCAAAAAGAGTGAGTTGCCCAATGGGAATGGTAAGGCTATCTCTGGACAGTGGGAACAGGTTGTACCACTGATGTTTTACCTCCAACTGAATCTTATGTTTCATTTTCTTTATTGTTGCAAAACACGCAACTTGAAGCCCTCTACATAATTTATGTGATAATAATTCAACTGCATGCTGCTCTTATGTAATTCTCACTTATTCTATTCTTGGATTCATATTTAGGACATATGTAGTACCATGCACACATTCGTGCACATATCCTATTTTTACACTTTAATATTCATATGTATATATTCTATTATATCATGTAGCATCATGCACATTTTCTTGCATCCTTATTTTTATTTGATATCATTTCTCTTTGCCTATATACAGTACAAGAGCAGCTGCAACATGTCCTGATTTCCCACTGGGGATCAATAAAGTGTGTCTGACTTTTGTGAAAAGTAAAAGTGTCTCAAGCACAAAAAAATGGACAACCTTACAGGAAACAGGTGCATGCCTTTGTATTTACACCAGTCAGCCAAAATTTTAAATCCACTGACAGGTAAAGTGAGTAACACTGATCTTTTCATTTCAACAGATTCTCCTGGGAAACCTTGGGCATTCATGTGGATGCCACTTGACAAGCTTCACCATGGCACAGCTCAAAAATGGAACGTGACAAAGACATCAAAGAGTCAACCTGACCTCCGAATTCCTCAGATCCCAACCCAATCAATCATCTGTGGAACGTGCCAGTATGCCACCTCAGACTCAAAGGATCCGCTGCCAATCCCCCAGTTCCGGACACCACAGGACACCCTCAAAGGACGTGTCCATGACTCAACAGGTCAGAGACCCTGCCGCTGATCGGACTTGGTTCTGACCTGTCGACACACACACACAGGATCTCTGGGGTTCCCACAGATGCTCCATCAGATTGGGATCTGGCGTGAATTCGGAGGTGAGGTCGACTTTTTGAGCTGGACCACTGATAAGGGAATGCCATTGCCATGAGGGGGTGTACTTGGTTTGTAACGGTGTTTGGGTGGGTGGTGTGATCAGCCAAAATTTTAGGGCCCAAGGATTCCCAGAGGATCATTCCCAGCTGGCATTGGACGTCGATATGGTGTCAGATATTAACAGATATTAAATTTTGGTTGGAATGAAAATCAGGTTGAGTACACTTTAAATGTCCAATGAATGAGATTTTGACGTTTTATAGATATTGGGTTTTGTTCTTTATATCTTTGAACACTGTGAACTGAACATCAGTTGTTCTATGTCAAGATGACATCGGCATTTTGATCATTTAACTACACAACTCATCTATCGTCATAATTCTGACGTCTGATGACGTTGGTGGCCAGCTGGGTTGCACTGCAAAAAGACTACTAACTAACTGTCCTGAAGGAATATAAAAGAAAGATTATGCTGTATTGCCTTAATTTATTCTGTTTAGTAACTGATGATGATTCATTCTCTTATGTCAATCAGTGAGTAATGTATTACCTAACTGGTGGTTCTGGAATAAGGTTTATGGAACATCATAACCAGCCAGGCTGCCAGTTTGAACGTGCTGCCTACAGACTGTGATTGCTGTATTGACAGTCACTGCTCTTAGACGGATCGAAATGGCAGCTCAATTCAATGATAGTCTTTTCTACGCAGCCTGTATAAGTCAGTTGATAATGCAGTAATAAGTGTGTGTAACCACTCAAACATTGGTGAAAGAACGGAGGAAAACAGGCCATTTTCATGATATGTTGATACGGTCAACATTCTTTTTCTTTTATTTTTCGATCTTGAAATGCTCCCATCTTCCACAATGAACATTAGTGTCTTTACATACATATTCATGTCAAAAGAAAGCGATGGTAATGACCAACCAGACCAACCACCACCCATCTCTAAACACCGCACTATCTTTGCCTGTTTCTTTTTTTTTTTTTTTTGTCCTCGTCTTTTTCATAAAACCATCAGCAAAACCACAAACATTACTGATTAATACACACTGAAAAGGGGGGAGGGGGGGGAGGAATGAGGCAAATACATGTCATCACAGTCAATAGGAGAAAAGACACAGTATAGAGAAAAACAGAACAACACCTTGACGAAAAAAAGAGGATATAAAACTGATGAAATAAACATTACAGTGTTGTTCGAGGGTGGGGGGAACTTTACATTTATACACAAGCACCAAAAAGCCAAACGTGGTACATAGACTTTTGTTAAAATAGGATCCAGTGCAGGCAATTCATCACTGCCCAGTAGCAGAACTACTATGAGAAAGGGATGAATAACCCCTGAAATGAATAATGGAGGCACACAGGAGGCGAGGGAGCTCCTTTTTCTTCATTAATTCAAGCTCAGATTGTTGCTGAGGAATTGTAACGCTGGCACCGAATGGAGAATCTTAGCTTTTATTTCAAAATAACTCTAAATTAGGAGCCTCGGGGGCTTGGTCACACTACAAACCTCATGTCAGTGAATGTACAGTAACTCTTCTTAGGTCTTTACGCAAGAGTAACTTGAACAGAACTCAGTGCACTGTAGTGTGTTTACATTAATGTGACTTAACTCCTCCTGCTCCCGAGCGTCCCGTACCTCCATTACAGTTCAAAGTCAAGGCTGCAGTATTGTATCTAAAAAGGTCTGTACACATTCTCTGTCTATGTTCCTGTGGGCTTTTCTACAGTGATGGGCGTGTGGAGAAGAGGGAAATAAATACATTGGGCCAGTGAATGGTAACAACAACAAGATATGGTTGATAAAGCTCAAATAAACTAAAGGCTCATAGCCTGCAGCTGGTGAAACTCCACCGAATATTTAAAGGCTGGTTAAAGGTTAAGAAATCCAAACATTTTAATGAGGCCCTCGCCTCAGGAAACGACATGTTCTCCATTCAGTGCTGTTGGCGCTCCAAACTGGACGGCCATTTCTGTGTAAACAGGGCATTAACAAATGATTAATGCTAAAGCTTAACAATCAAGAGAGAGGCGTTTTGATTCAAATGGGTCCTGAAGCAGCCAGGGATGTCAGCTTGGGTTCATTTGGCTTTTGATGGCCTAACACCCATTAACCAGTAACTAACTGGTTAATTTTTAGGGAAAAATGCAAAATGACCTTTCTTTTAGTACTGTGCTCCAATGACTTACTGAGCTTTAGCGCTCCATCTTAAGGCGCTATTCATTAAAAGGTGGTAAAATTTTAATGTTTTTGTGCTGTAAACGTCTTGCCTTCTATTTTATTTTGTGATGGCTTTGTTGACAGACAGCCAGCTAGCTGCGTTAGCATGCAGGAAAATGATCCTCCAGTCTCCACTGGTTAGCTAGCCTTGGCCACTCTGTACTTCGGACCATGTATTTAGGGTGGAAGCCAATTTGTGGTGCCACTCATTAAGGAATTATCGCTGTTAACACCCATCTGAACCATGGTGGTAGTAAGCTGCTTAATTTTAACCTGGCAGCCCCCTTTAGCGTTGTTTATTATGTTAGCACCACTACCTGTGCTGACACTGCTAACAAGGCTAACAGAGCTAACAATGCTAACAATGCTAAAGGGGGTTTTGCAGCTCAAAATTAAGCAGCTTAATCGATAGCAATGCTGTCTAGTTGGCATTACTCGTGGTAATCGCCAAATGAGGGGTGCCACAGGCTAGCTCCCACCAGAACCAGCTTGTGCACAGTGCTGTAAACTGAAGAGTAGCAAAATGAACCCAGAGATCAACATGAAACTGTGAAATATTCTCGCAGTTAACCGCTGACATCCCTCGTAGCAACAGTGGACAACGTGGCTGTACAGTAATTGTGATTCATAATAGGATGGTCACTTTCAAAAACCCTCTTTTACCATTGCAGGTTTGTCGCATTTTTGTTGAATTTGTATTCAAATTTCTTTGTAAAATATATATTTATAATAGATACATATATTCATATATCACAGTAATATACAAACCAAGTGCTTAAAAAATAAAGGTGATGGCAATCTTTTGTGAAAGAATGAAGATGGTTGGGGAGAGTATGGGCTGGTAGAGGTAGGGTCTGGGAAGAGGTATGGAACTCGATATTTGTAGTGTTGGTGCTTCTTTGGTCGAGGGAATGTCCCCAGTGTACGTTTGCATTAGATTTGAATTAAGGCAAATAGCCATACATGTGTATGTTTGTCTACAGTCAGATATGTACCAGATTCATAGTACTGATAAAGCTCAAAACTTTTCCTTTTCCTACATTCTTGTTTGAAAGTGATCTAAATGTTGATGTGCTCTGTTGAATCTTGTTGGATGACATAAGTAGAAAAGCAGGTAGTTCCATTCCTCCTCTCATCACATAAACAAAAGTGCTTCTGTAAGTATGGAGAGGATGTAAGAAATGACAAATCTGTACAATATATACAAATATGATACAGCCCTACAAGATGTCCAGCCTTTTGGGTAACCTTGGGTATAGGGGAGTAGAAAAGCCCAGCTTCCTGTCCCAAGGGCTCGAGGAGGGGGTGTGATTATAGGGCATAGGCATGATGGCAGGGTAGTTCTTAGAGGAGAGATTATGTCTTTTGTCACCTAATCTCGCCTCTTGTTCCGTCGTCCACCTGTCTCCTTTTTACCGCTCTCCTTGCTGGACCCCTCCCCTGCGGACGCCTGTTTGCAGCCTCCGCCCGGGCTCTCTCGGACAATGTTCTGCTGTGGCAGGAGCGACAGGTAGGGGTGCTGGGGCAGAGGGGGCGGCGTAGCAGAGGGTGGGGTTGTTGGGGATTCCTGGCCGGAGCTGTTGCCCCCACTGCTGCTGGTGCTCATCGCCCGGTGTTTGAGTCTGAGTTTGTGGGGCAACGCTGTGCCCTTCACCTCCCCCTGGGAGTCCCGGCCCTGAGCCTGAGAGCCGCCATGGGAGGAGGGCAGAGGCGAGGCAGGATGGTGGAGGCTGGTAAGATGTTGGTTGTGGTAGCTGCCCACATCTGAGCAGGATGAGGAGGGGGACTCGTCATCATCCGTGGAGGCGTCTTTGTCAGAGCTGCGGGGATCTCCATCACTGGATGATGTGTCCTTGTTAGAGGAGCTCGACTGGCTTCTGTAAGCCTCGCTCCTGTGCCCGCCCTCGTAGGTCAGCACAGGTGGCTCCTCGTCTTGGGCACTGAGGTATGAATGATGAGGCTGCTGGAGGTGGTGGTACAGGGGAGAGTGGCTGACCCCCTCCACTTGTTTGTGGAGGAGCTCTGCAGATGAATCTCTCTCCTGCTGGTGCTGCTGCTCCTGCTGCAGCTGCTGCTGGGGAAGTTGGCACACTCTGTACACCTGTCTCTCTCCAGCCTCATTACGGCTGTCTGAGAGCTCATATGTAGGGGAGTCTAATGTCTTCCTCTCCAGCTGCTTTGTCACCTCAGCCAGTGTCTCTGTGGAGCTCTCTGTAATGGGCTGGGGCAGCCGGCTGACACACGTCTGGCTGCTGCCGCCGCTCGGCTTCTGGGCTGCCTGCACATCGATGTCCTGGGGCCTCGACAGGGTGTCCACAGGATAGGAGGCACTGCTGGAGCCATACAGAATGACACTCCTCTGGGCAGCAGGTGGGTGAGGGGCAGGCTGGCTGACAGTGTTGATAGCAGTAACAGGCTCCTGATGGGGTTGTTGTTGTTGGTGGTGTTGCTGCTGTTGGCTGTGATACGCAGCCTCCAGCTCCTGAGAATGCTGCTGGATCTGGTGGTGAGTGGGCACAGAGGCCAGACCACGGTGGATGTTGAACATGATCTGGGTGGTGGTGCCATTGGCAATGTCCATCTCCAGCCTGTCACCTTCCTGTTTGATCTCAAAGGGCATTGGCTCCGGGCTGTCCCTGGAGGAGCCGTCGGACATGTCGGAGAGGGAGCCGCGTGGGGAGTATTTCACCAGCTGCTCTGTTTCTGAGGAGTCAGAGTTCATCATCACCTGAGAACCGCTAGAGTAACCGCTGGAGTAGTACTGGGCAGAAGAGGAGGAGGAGGAGGATGAGGAGCCTCCATTTCCTGTGCTGTTGCTTCCACTGATCTGCTGGCTCTTTTCAATGTAGGAGGCAGTGCTTATGAGGCCAAAGCGCAGCTTCAGCTGGAGCAGCTCTGTCTTGAGCCTCACATTCTCATCATTCAGTGCAATGACACGGTTCTCCAAAACCATATCATTGAGACGTCTCTTCTCCCGGGAGCGCTTGGCGGCCTCGTTGTTTTTGCGCCTTTTCTCCCAGTAGCAGGCGTCCTTCTTCTCATCTGAAATGAACTCGCGTTTTCGCCTGCAGCTCATATTGGGTTTGGGCTTGATGAGGCGACCTAAGCGAGCTGGACTCCCTTCCATAGAAGTAACAGACTCTTCATAACTGCTGAAGGCTTCAAGGCAGTTGAGGTTATTCCCTGAGTTTTTGTTTAATGTTTTGAGAGCTGAAGTCAGATCTTCCATTTTTCAGCCAGTTTGAAATATTTCGTAGGGAAAGAACCAGGTCAGAGGTGAAGGGGAGGAGGGGGGTGGTGACAAAACAACTTGTTCTCACAGAGTTCTTATTGCAGGTTCAGTGTACTTGTGACAGGAGGGGACTCAAGTGCCCAAATTAGCCAGAAAGATAAAGAACAGCTGGAGCTCAGCATTAGCAACCCTCATTTATCCACTTGAAGGGGTTTTTGGTTCAGTGTCCAGACTCTTCAGAGTATCACAGACCCAAAGTGGATCTGATCAGTCTTACAAAAGCACAAATTTCTTCTTTGCCTCTTGCTTTTCCGCTTTTGCTTGTTAAAGGTTTAGCATACGAACAGCACACTGAGCTGAGCTGGCGGAGAAGTGTCCTAGATCTCCATGCAAACAGCAGGATGTAGGTCGGCCCGTCTACCTCAGCGTGTCAGTCTCTTGGGGAGCTTCGCTCTCGCTCCGTCTGTCTGTCTCTCTCCGGTTGACTGCAAGATGAAAGGCTGCAGAGATGAAAACAGAGAAAAGAGATATGTTAATCCATGTGGACTGCTGGTGCTCCATTATGCATTCTCATCTCAGTCTTAAAATTATTTCTACTATATTATTATTTTTTTGGATAACTTCTCCTGATGTTATTCTTTAACATCACGATCAAAGACACATCTCTACAGCGCACAGCTTTCCTTTGCTGTTTTGGCACGTCTGGCTTTAAATGATGGTGTCACCCTTGGCAACTAGTGAATGGTCACTGGACCTCACCGTCTGACCTTTTGGCCCCACTATTGATCTGCTCTGTCTGCAGCCTATGACCTCTGACCCCTATCCTGGCATGTTGATGTTTGCTTCTGTGATGTAACGAGGGCATTGAGTTCATTTCAGGCTGACAGTCCTGTTCCATCTTGTTGCCTAGTGCTTATATAGGCTTCCATATAATGTTGTAAATATGCAGAAGTATCTGAGCTTGCATTTTTTTAATGCAGCCGAAAGCAAAATAAAAGACTAGTAATTGCAAATGGCATACAAGGCAACTGAGACAAGTGTGCACATGAAATTAATAACGTAACACCACAGAAATTGCATCAGTCTGACACATGCTGAGAGCACAAAACTCGACTGTTCAACGATTAGCTCTTTTTGTTTGCCTGCCTGATGAGTATTTGGCCCAGACAGACCAGAGGGTGAGTCAGATGCAGGCCTGCTGGGCTTCCCTGGATCTGTTTTACAACATTTGACACAAAAAAACCCTCCACAAGACAGCCCACCTCTTTTGTACTGAGAAACCCCATCCACACACACTGCTGAAACACCGCTACCCACCCCCCCGATGCTTTTATCCGCAGAGGAATGTGGCAGCATTCTTCGCCAAAACAACTCAATGCCAAATCAATGATGCAGAGTGAGCAGATAAGGCAGACAAAGACAGCAGCCAGTGCAGGTCAAGGATAAAGAGGCTGAGAGACCGGGGAGATTTGGAGGTGTGGGGGCAGCTGGGAGGTGGGGCTTTGATAAATATAGGTCAAGGGCTCCTGGAAAGAAAGGGGGCGGGAGGCGAGACACGGGCAGGAATAACAGGGACTGTTAACATTTGGGAAAAACATGAGGGTGGTCGGAAGTCTCAAAACTGTGGAGGATGGGTATCTCAGAGCGCAAACACAGCAAGGAGTCCTCTGAAATGAGCTGAACAGGTGTGCCTCTAAATTTTAGGGCATAACAACAGTGAATTTAACAGAAAGGTAATCTCTTTAAATGCTGTCTTTAGACATGGTAGGACCCTGACACACTAAGCTCGTCAGTTAGAGTGTGTCATACCTAGTTTTTAAGGTATCATGCACTGTTGGCGCTAGTTGTTCCTTTCCTGTCTGCTGTTTTTCAAACCCTTCAGCTTGTGGCGCCCAGTCAGGGTTAATGAAATCACCCTTATTGGCAGTTCAGCTTAATGCACGAGAGGAGAAACTGAAGTGAGGAAAGCAAACAAGAGACTTAAGTCAAGAGGGTGTGGGATCGAAACAAACTTGTTGTATTAAGTAATATTTTTTAGCCATTGAGCTCTGTCTGCAGCCAGAATCTGGCCAGTTTAACTGGCACGATTCTGGGGCCTCATTCATGCCAGGTCTTGGTCGAGTCGGGCAACCAGATGCGGCCCGACTTATTTCTTCCAGCTTGCACAGTATTGGCCGATGCTGGGCCAGGTCATTTGATAGTCTTTGGGGTGTATTCAAGTTCAACTTTTTGCCAAGACACAGGCAATGTGAGGCGCCACAACAGTCTGCACTTGTTGCCAGAAGTTCTTTGAAATCAGTGTGTTTGTGTCTTTAGCAGCATGACTCTTGGGATGACAGTGTTGGTAATCGGTCGGTTTACCGCTCCAGATTGAAATATCCCAACTACAGATATCCATGGTGCCTGGAACGACTTTGGTGGTCCCTGATTTTTCCTCTAGCGCCATCAGCAGGTCAAGTGGTTCAGACATTACAGGAAATACTGCATTGACTTCTTCTCGCAACTTTCACAGAAAAAATAATTAGGTCACACACATGTATTTATTGTGCTCGTGTGAAGGTTTAACAACAACAACAACAAACAAATGACTCACTCTGCAGTTAAATTACCATGAACCTACACGTCGCACTGGCAACACAAGAGTCCCCTCGTGTATATTTAAAGTATCCATAATAACAGAGTAACAGCAGAGCTCATCCATTTTGACCAGCTGCAGCAAATGTGTGTTACTCAACATCTGCGCTCCTGGGTTAAACTGCATAAGCACTATTACACTGTCTGAATCTGTAATCTCATAATCTGGCAAGGTGTTTGCACTGGTTATACTCTGCTCTTCCCAGGACCTGACACCATTACGTAACTACAGGCGTATCCTCGCAATGAAAATGGATTTAAGCCCAGATTCTGGTGAAAGGAGTAACCTATTTTTTATGTCTTTTTAAAGGCTTAAATCGACATTGTATTTGCACCATATTTGTTTCAAAGTGCCTGAGTTTATTTCCTCTGCTCGGCTGAACGGTTTAAGGTTATCCTCGTGAGCCTTTGACATGTGGCTGTCGGGCACGAGAGAGAAAGACTTTTTCCTCAGCGTGTCCCACTGACCCAGAAACTGGGGACCGACTGCACTCTGTAAACACGAGTCTAGCTGGAATATAGGTCAGCCGAGCTGCGGAGAGGTGAAGCGGCGAGAGACGAGGGAGAGATCAGAAAGGAGACAAAAAAAGAGATGGGAAGACGGAAAAGAACAAAGAGGCGCAGAGAATTAGAGCGTTGTCTAAATATAGATGGAGGTGAGAGGAAGTGGAGAGGAGACAAAGACTTGGAATCAATGAGGGAGAGTTAAAACAAAGAGAGGGATGAGGATGAGATGATACTGTAGCAGGGTCGGGGGGGGAACCAGAGGCAATTGCGACGATGTTGGTATTGCATCAATAGGAGGAATGTGTCACCCCTAGCAACAAAAAGGGGGGGAAAGAGAAAGGGCAGCCAATCATATTAGACTCCCTTCCTCTGAAGCAGTGGTTTGACACGGCCAAAAGCAGATGGTGAGAAAACAACATTCTGTAACAAAAGAAGGGAGACTGACGTCACAGAGTGCGTATGTTACATATCTCTCCTGCAGTCAGGACGAGCCGGGCACATGAATGAACTCTGCTGTTTGATTAACTCTCAGTGGTGGCTCTCGCCTTTTCCTGTGTGTTTGCACGTCTCTCCCTCTGTTGCCCCCCCTCAGTACGCCACCATGTGAATGAGCGTGAATCATACCGACATACAAGGTGTGTCTCTGCTTCACAGCTCAGCCTGTAATCCCTTTCATTCAGCCTCTTTGTCACCAGAATTACAAAAGCTTCACAGAGAAGACACAACAATAACACGGCGAATAAATCACAGCTGCCAAGTTAAAACAGCAGCTCAGATAAATGTGATATTCCAGCTCGGATATACAAACACATCCCACTGAAGCAGGCAGAGCTAGAGTGCACCGCAGCCCCACACTTCCGTGACCTAGATTACTCTTTCCAATTTATCATATATTCTTCACGTGTCATCACTCGGCCTCTGTGGCACTTGTGGAATGATAGCACAGTAAAAGAATCCAAGTTGCACTCGCTCACACAACCACAGGGCCCGCACCACAAGAGTCTAAATGTGGCAATGAGCTCTGGAAACAGTGGACTGAGTTCAAACCCCTGCACGTGTTTCTGTGGAGCGTTTCAGGAAATGGGAGCAGGGCTAAAATAAAGAGGGAGAAGGCGGGGGTGACATGCTTCACAGAAAAGGGGAATGATGAAACTGTTGCCCCCCCTCACTGGGAAGAATGCAATGCATGGCACGTGGTGCGGGGTTGGGGGTCATGGGTGGGGTCTGCTAGAATTCCAAGTCTGGGGGCTGACTTTATCTTCCCAAGAAAAAGAAGGAGGGAGAGGGGGGTTAGGAAATCAGGCAGCATGCCAGCAAGGCGGAGTCCTATCCAACCTAGATCCTTGTTCCACGAACACACACAGCCATATCACCCTCTCGAAAAAGGAGAAAAAAAGGAGAGCAGAGTGACTCAGTCCATGTGTTGCACCAGTCACATGTGCTCCCTTGGCCTACTAAATGCTGTAATTCGCCTCTGTGGTGGCTCCAAACCACAGCACAATAACAAAGCACGGCCCTCATATTTTATCATCTTACATGTGCCAGGAAACCCCGGGAAAGTCAAGAGGCCACAAAGTAGGACAGGATGGAAACCACTCAGTGTCTCTGACCATGAACTCCCCTCTCACGTTTTTATTTAGCAGAGCAGGACAGGGTGTCATCAGACCTAAATAACCACAGAGCAGCTGTCCAAACAGGTCACATCAGTGATTCAAAAATCTTTAAAATGATTGAAAAGGGATTTTTTTTTTAAATAAAATAGTTGAAGTTGTGATCAGTGAGGTGGTATTTATTTGGGTCGTGCAGAGTCTTTATCTTGTGTTTCTGCATGCATGCCTCGTTTCTTTGTTATGGCGGGGCGAGGATTTATTTTGGTGGGGTTTTGATTCTCCCTTTCTAGTCAGCGGCGGTTGTGCGCCTCACCCCCCCACCCTCCTCCCACAGGACTAATGTGACCTACATTCATAGCTGGCATAGAGACCCAGTGTGTGCGCCAACCAATTGGCAGCGGCTGCTCCGCAGCAAAGCGCACAGGGGCTGCATAGCCACAGACTATGGTTTTCCGCCGATTGCATAATCTGCCCCGTACTTTGATCCATTTTAATTATTTAATCCATTTATTATGCAACCTGCGAAACCTCTCCAATGTTTTCCTACACGGTTTACAGCCACAGATGCACATGCGTAACGTGCGTAAAGTCACTCCACTGAGGAGTCCCGAACACTTTGGCAACAACATCTAAAATCTTGTTTTAAATCTGGAAATCTGGCTTGTTCACACTGCTATTGTGTGATAATTATGGGAATATAAACAGTCTTACACTGAGATAGCTGCAAAAAATGGAGGGGGTGCCCACGTGCAGAGTATAAACCACAAAGCCGGTGTGGAAAAACGAGGCCAAGATTCTCTTTCAAAACTAAATCCAATAAATCACACTGTTTCTTCTTGTCTTTGTTGTGTATATGTGTCCATAAGTTATGACAACACTGCACCAGCGCTGCTGCAGGCAAACTGACTTTTTAATCTGCGCTCATGTTCAATTAAATGCCATAATGTATAGTTTGATTCCGCCTCCGGGTAGGCTGTGCGCAGAGCACGACAACAGCACTTACCATCCACGCAGCAACACATTGTGAGAAATATGTTACCCCGCGTGCCTCCTTTGTTGCTCTGTCTGACAAATCGTCTTCATGCATATTGAATCGGATCCTCAGTCATCCGAGGCGACTGCATTCATCCATCTGTGCTACGAAATTCACCCAAAATAGACGCAAACAATCTACATATTTCCATCTGCCATCAGAATAAACACCTCTCTGTGACAGCAGCTGTCAGCTCAGCAAACACAGCAACACATCTGACCCACATTTGATCCAGATGTTCTGATCCACACCTCACCTGGCAGCGGCTGCGCTCAGCAGAGCCCGTGAACTTCATTCTTCATCCCTGTGCTATTCCTGGCTCTGCATCGTCAGTCCGAGCCGAGCTTTGTAAAGAAAGACGCCGAAATGTCCACATGTATCCACGACGGAGGTTTGTGCGTGTCGGTGTGCTCTGGATTGTGTTGTGCTCCTTCTAGACTGCTAGAGTCTACTAAAGGGTTAACCCGGAGGGCTGCACAGCCGCGTTAACCTTTACAAAGAGCTGCTACACGTGACGGAGAGAAGTGTGTCCTCGGTGCCTGCATGGGATTTTTCCAGTTGTCTGCATCAACTAGCCTACTAACCTAAAAGAAGACGAGTATTATTAAGTCGCTGCTCATGCAACATATAAATATAACCCTGAGCGCATGGGTTATTAATAATTACTGTTAAATAATGATCATCCCAAAGCAGGTGTATTACAGAATGGATTTGGGATTTACAGTGTAATCTGCCCCCTGAACGCACCACTATAACGCGTGATTATATGATTATGATTTGCACCATAACACGACAGCGCGGATGTGTTGACCCTGCCTCATTACAACTGTGGCACCGCTCCAAAAATATCCACCTTCGCTTCCGTGCGTTTCCCCCCAAACGCACCGCACCTTTTTCTGAAGGAATCCCAAAACCTCTGGCAACCCCCCCCTCCCTCCCTCTCTCACACAGAGACCCTCACACACACTCCTCAGAGGGGGGCAGCCTCGCCTTGACATTGAGAAAATGCACCCAAGCACCAAAACAAACACTCATGGTATAACAGCGGCGATCAGCTCCTCACAATAAAATGCCAAAACAGGACATTGAGAGCAGCCTGTGCACCATATCCAACATTATATAAAAACATAACAATGCATTTATTATTATTAATAATAATAATAATGATAATAATAATAATGCAAACTTACCCTTTTTGTGTGTAAAAGACAGAATCCACAGAGGATACACTCCAACAATCCGCTTTTGCGCATCGGCTGCTGTCCTCACACACACTCACACACACACCGTCCGTCACTTTGGAAACACCAGCTCTCCGATTAGTGCAGGTATATGCGAGAGTGTGAACACAGTGCTGCTTGTTTTCAGTGCGCTCCTCATGTCATGTTTGCTCCAATTCCTCCCTCTCTCTATTTCCTTCTTTCTCCCTCCCTCTCTTTCTCCCTCCGCTTCTCCCTCAGAGTCTCTAAATGTATGTTAGTAGGTCAGTTGTTGCATAACAGGACGCTTTGGGTGCCTAGTCACGTTTTTTGTTTCTCTCTCGGCTCTGCCCCCTCCCTCTCTCCGCGCCTTCAAATCCTGTTGCAGGAGAGGAGATGCTGGGGGGGCGGAGGGGGAGGAGAAAGGCCCGAAGGGGGAGGTACTAGGCTCAAAGCCAGATACACAGTCAGATGAAGGCCTATGATACCCATAATAAGGTTACAAGACATTAAAATAAGCAGCAGGCAGAGGAAACACAGAGAAACAAGCGCTGAGCTCAGAAGAAAGTAGAAAAGAACCTGTTCTATCCTCAGCTGGTGTTTTGGGAGAAGCTGATTCTCATCTTATGTCTCTGACAGACCCACGAGACTTTCTGAGTAACTGAATGCTGTTTTCATAGAGTAGAATAGAACAGAATGCCTTTATTGTCACATAGTGCAACAAAATTTAAGTGCCATATCTGAGCAGTGCAAATTCACATACCCACACACACTTCAGAAGCAACATATAAAATCACAGATCTACTAAAAACTGCTTCATAAATATTCAGAGTTATAACTAACTATAGTTATTATAGGATATGTGTTGCCCAAGGACACTGTGGTGGAATATTGCACCTGTTAGCTTATGTGAGGCGCACTCTCAATGGTGGGGTGGTAGAAGGTCACCAGCAGGTTGTCTTTTAGTTCGCTTTTACTGAGCTGTCTTATGAAGCACAGTCTCTGCTGGGCCTTCTTGACCACTCCTGTGGTGTTCGCAGCCCAGGTAAGGTCCAGGGAGATGGTGATGCCCAGGTACTTAAAAGTGGAGACGTTCTCCACTTTGTCTCCGTATATGACAAGGGGTGTTGGATCTGCTCCGTGCCTCCGACAGTCCAACACCATCTTTTGCTTTTCCGGTGTTGAGCGCCAGGTTGTTCTTTCTGCACCACTCGGAGAGTCTCTGGACCTCATCCCTGTACGCTGACTCATCTCCCTCCGTTATGCGCCCCATGACAGTTGGGTCTTTGGTGCTTGGACACCAGAGGGAGATTGTGTGATCGAGGGACATCTGAGCAGCAGCAGGATAAATCCCCCCATGGAGTCTAGACACTGGTGGTGGTGGCGGCTGATGAGGCGTATGAGGCTGATGAATCTGTAAAGACTAGGTGGTGATGGGGAGGTGGAGGGCCTGCACGGCGGCGGCAAGAAAGAACTACGCTAGCAAAAGAACCATATTTAAATTGAGGAGCAGTAAGATGATAGGCTCACAGAGAAGGTGTGACGCTGCGCTGTTGGTTGATTGTGAATCAGCTGATGACTCAATTGACCCACCCTGACTGATCTTTTGCTAGAGCTTCATAAGGCTTCTGACAGCACAGAAATCATAGCAGCGCACAAAACCACATCATTTTTTACATTTTGGTTTTTGAAAATATTAAACAAACAAGATTTATCGTGTATTTACAGCGATATTGTATCGATACACGAACGCCAAGTATCGATCTTTAATTATACGCTTCAAGAATTTTTGCAAATACACTTTTTGATACAACTTTTGGTTCCAGAATAATAATCAATTGCATTTTCGGGCCACTAGATGGTGCTGATGTTTCTTTTCCTGGTGAGGTCAGCAGAGGTCTCAGTCAGCAGCATTTGGCAGGAAGTTCATCAAAACAAAGATGGAGGCACCAGAGAAGGAAATCAGAAACATGCCGTCAGCTTTTAAATCAAACATCTGGATATATTTTGGATTATTTAACACAGAAGGAAAGGAGGATGCAGACATGACGTGTTTTGCAGGCAGTGTCATACGAGAGTAAAATACTCTGGGAATACTACGAACATGAGGGCTCACCTCACACTCCACCATCCAGAGACAGAGTTAGCCACTGATGGTCAAGCTAATGAAGAGAGCGTAGATTTAAGTTGAGCTTTCAGTTTAGTTCCTGGTTGGAAAGAGCTGTCTGTCTGGGATGTAAAGAGCATACCACTGCATAAATGAGACTTGATTTATACTGCACGAGTTCTGTGAGAGTTTGTAAAAGGATGTTGTGATGTAGTTTTGCTGCTGACTTCAGTACATCAAGAATTTTTGGATTCATCATTAACCGTGGAGGCATGCGAGAAAAACTAAGTTTTCTATACAAATTCAGTGTAACACAGGGTGAATAATGGATATACAAATGGTGATTTAGGAGTGAAGTATTCCTTTAAGGCATCAGTTACAATCACACCAAAACTGTTTTCAGCAGCAATGTAGAATGTGGAATATCTGTAGACATGTTATCAGAATTCAGATTCAGTTTGGGTCAGGTCATATTATTCAAACAACGATAACACACATGTAGATGATCATTTTACTTTTACATTTGATGCATTATTTACACATATTGCTAATGATACTTAAATAAAAATTAAATGCAACATGTTGCATTAAAAGAAAATCTATAAATAAGAGAAAACAAAACCCTAAAGGGACAGTTCATGCCAAAATGAAACATACATATTTTCCTCTTACCTGTAGTCCAGATTGTGTTGGTGTGAGTTGCCGAGTGTTGGTAGATATCGGCCGTAGGGATGTCCGCCTTATCTGGACACTGAACTACACTCACATACCGTATCTCTGCGCAGAAGGAAGCGTGCATCTACTCATGGACAAGAGGCTCGTGCTTGTGCCTGCATGAGATGTGAACATTAATGGTGTTCTCTTGAGCTGAGCTGCAACGTTAATTATAGCTGCTGCACAGCAATGGTCGGGCCGGGCAATTTCAGGCAAAATTAGGCAATTCTGAGCACACACACACTAAAACAAAGCATATCACAACATAGAAGTTACATCATATATTTATGGCATGCCCTTCAAATTGTGGATGAGTGGCTGAAGTGATCAGACTCATAATATACAAAGGAAAGAAAAAACTCAAGAACAAGAAAGTAAGAATAACATTAACTGCTAGCAAGTATGAACAAACTGGCCTGATCTAGCTTAAAGCTAAACATTGTCCATGGTGACAAAGATGAAAACATTTTTTAAAATGTAGAAGTAGCTATTGGATAGACTCTGCATATTGACTGATAGCTAAGCCAAATAAACAGGGAACAGAGACAAGGGATGACAGGGAAGAGTGTTGATAAAGAGTATTTGTCTCTCTGCAAAACTGCCTGGATCATAATTATATTAACCTTAGTAGTCTCTAATCCACATAGCATGATGCCTGAACATAGGATTTTCACATTAGACTGGGGTCCGTCTTCTATCTCACTGAGCTAATTGGCACGTGACAGTCCATGTGTGGCTTCACAAATTGACTAAGCCAAGCATCAGGGTGCCAGACAGTAGCCATCCATGCCATGGAAAAGCAAATTTCAAAGTGAAAGTTCCAGAGCTGTAGCACATATGGTTGATTTGTTATGAATTTTCAAAGTTTTGAAATCTAGAGGCTTGCTGTAGCGCCACCATCAGGACTATTGTCTTGTGTTTCCAGTTGAGGACATTTGGCATGGGACTGGACCTTTATGAAAAGTTTGGTGATTTTTCGTGCATGGGAAGTAGGATTTCAGAAGAAGAAGAAGCAGAAGCAGAAGAAGAGGAAGAAGGAGAAGATGCAGGATAACAATAGGGTCCTGGCAGCTTAGGCTGCCCGGCGAGTGGTGTATTGTAGTTATGATGAGCCCCAGTGCGCCCTGGTTACTGGTTATGAAGCACACACACACATAGTTTTAGGTGTATATGTAAAATGCTGAAAAAAATTCAGTTTTTGAGATAAAATTCTGATATTTTCCACACATCATCTACCATGACTCCAAAATTTTGCCTTTTTTTCATGAACATTGAAAATGTAATTAGCAAGAATTTGCATGTATATGTTTACAATACTGTTTACAGTCAAACATTTTGATGCACTGTAGGCTCAATTTTTGATAAATCAAAAATCTGTGTGGATCGTTTTTGTAGGACAGTCTGACAATGCTCTGTAGCAAGTTTGGTGTCAATTGAGCAAAAATTGTGGGAGGAGATAGGTTTAAGAAGTTTTACAGTTTTTGAAAAAAACAGAGTGATGGACTTAATAATTTTTAATAGGTTTAAATGTACAAAAGTTTCTTCAGTATTGGGGCTACAGTTTGGTCAAAGTTGCAAATCTGTAGCACATATGGTTGATTTGTTGTGAATTTTCAACATTTTGAACTTTAGAGGCTTGCTGTAGCGCCACCATCAGGACTATTGGCCTGTTTTTGCAGCTGAGGCAATCTGGCATGAGACTGGACCTTTGTGCAAAGTTAGGTTTTTTTTCATGCATGGGAAGTAGGATTTCAGAAGAAGAAGCAGCAGAAGCAGAAGCAGAAGAAGAAGAAGAAGAAGATGATGCAGGATAACAATGGGGTCCTGGCAGCTTAGGCTGCCCGGCCAGTGGTGTATTGTAGTTATGATGGGCCCCAGTGGACCCTAGTTACTGGTTATGAAGCACACACACACACACACACACACACACACACACACACACACACACACACACACACACAGAGTTTTAGGTGTATATGTATATATTTTACTGCCACTTTCATGTTATATCCACTTGAAGATGTGCCCAGCTGGTCAGTCTTGAGAGATTTAGCCGCTGTAAATCGCATCGTCTCGTTACATGATTAAACAGAGACCTGATATTGGCCAACATATTACCCAGCAGTCATAGTTACATATCTGTGTACGACAAAAACTACAAAAAAACAGGAAATTACTTAGTTAATAAGTTATAGATTGATACTACATTACAAAAACAGAAAGTCATGATGGAGATGGCTTTGCCTTTTTTAGGGCATTTGTAGAAAATCGCACCATTTCTGATTTAAGATGAGCTCTTCTTTGAACATGGGTGTATTTTCAGGTAGCAAGTGGCCCCTCCACCCCATGGACCCCAGTGCAACTGACCTTCCTGCACTGTCTGTGTTTACGCCCCTGTCACAGGCGCTACATGTAGGTGAGCTAGCAGCAGATGCATGCTCCCTTCTGCACAGTGATACGCTTGGCAGGTGTAGTGTGGTAGAAAAGAAGGTTCCTTCATGAAAAGAGACACTGCTGTTGAGTTTTGTTTGGCGCTTTGAGCACCACAAGCCGAGTGTCATCTAGCTCCATTATATTGGAGAGACGGCCGATGTCTCCACTCACACAAAAACAATCCAGACTGATTCATAGCACTACAGGTAAGAGGGAAAAGTACGGACTCAATCACAAACTCAGACGACTTAATAAGATATAAAATATTTTTCACTGAGCAGTGCTTCCAGTTTCAGAAGCTGATCATATGTTTTATTGGAAAAATAAATAAATAACGCAGACGTGCAAACTAACTGAACTGCAGCTGTCAGATAAATGTGGTGGAGTGAAATATGCACTCGTAGAAGTATGAAGTAGAGTGGAACAGAAACACTGAAGCAGAGTACCTAAAGATCAAGATACATGTGTGTGTGTGGGAGTTTGTTCTCTGCCCTGTGGCCCCTGCCCACTGATGGACCAACTTGGTGTTTCTGTATTCCCCCCCCCCCAGGAAACGACTTATTGTGCAACCACATTGTGTTTTCACCTCAGACAAACTATTGTGACACTGCCACTGACACTATTGTTATTGTCAGTGCATGAACACAAGTGGAACATTTTGGTTTAATGGTTACGGAGGCTCGCCTGGCACTCACAGTATCTGCCATTGTATTGTTACAATGAGCTGAATTTACATTCCACCACGCAGCGCTGAATGGTTGAACCGGCTCCTCTGGCCAGAGTGTAATCATATTATGTAACTGAAGTGCGTGTTTTGATTCATCTCCATCACAAACAGGAGAGCGTGTCGTGTTGGCAGGCACGGAGCATGGAAGAGGCTCACGCACATTAAACTGTTTTGTTATGTCACTCCTGTGATTTAAACACCATCCTACGGGTAACTGAAGAGACGGCTTTTGAATAACAGTTGAATGAATCTCTCACACAGACAGAGATTGTTTCAAATCTTGCAGGCAGCTCCCATTTAGTTGCAGGGAGGAAAGCAGCATGTAAATTGCTGCTTTGCAAAGGCAAAAGCAACTGTGCAGTTTGGATTGTGAGATAGCAATCTTCCTCCAGACACAGGGTTAAAGTCTGCTCAGTGTCTCAGTAAATTTGTGGTACAGTACATTATCCACAGGGAGATTTAAAAGTGCCTGAATGGATGCCTCGAAGGCTGACGTCTGCTGCGGATGTCTTTATTATCTCCTTTATATCAAAGGCTGTACTCTCTTCTGCATGGCCCTAAAAGCTGTGTGCGTGTGTGTGTGTGTGTGTGTGTGTGTGTGTGTGTGTGTGTGTGAATGTTCAGGAAACTTCTTTCACAATCATCTTCTTCCACAAAGATGCAGGCAGCATGTTTTGCATCATGCTATTACAGTAACAGTTGTGTGTTTGGTGCATACAATTCCACTAATCGCAGCAATTATTCTGTATAATTGGATTGTTTTGTGTCCTTGAAGGACGTTGAGGACTTTTCACCTTTGATGCTGCACTAATTATTTGTTCTCCTGTTTATCCACGCTCCAGTTTGTTGAGCATACTCAATAACTCTCAGTCTCAATTATGCTAAGTGGCCTTTTTTTTTTTTTGCTTGTTCTTGATTGAGATTCTGTGTTATTCTTTTACAACCCAGTCGCCAGAATAAATGTTTCTGCAAACTAAGCATATGTTACATATGTATGTTATTATGTAACAGATACATTGAAACTTTACTTTATTTTCTAACAATGCTGTGATTAATGTGTGGTTAGCTTTAAGCACAAAAACCACTTGGTTATGGTTATGAAAAGATCATGCCTTGGCTTAAAATGCACACTTTTTGTGACACTATCCTGGCAGCAATGTCTTTGTTAAGCTGCTTTTTTGAGGCACTTTCCCTGCTAAAACGCAGCAATGTCATGGTAAAAAACAGCTGCTTTTCATGCCATTATTCTGGCAGGAAATGCAGTGATGTCTTGGTAAAATCAACCACTTTTGATGCCCCTGTCCCGGCAGGAAACGCAACCATGTCACAGTAAAAAGCAACTGCTTTTGGTAGCACTATCTCAGCTGAAAACAAAGCAACGTCAAGGTAAAAAACAACTGCTTTTCATGCCACTATCCTGGCAGGAAAAGCAGTGACGTCACAGTAAAAAATAATAGCTTTGGTAACTCTGTCTTGGTTGGAAATGCAGCATTGCATTGGTAAAACAAAACCCCTTTTGGGGCACCATCCTGGCATAAAAAGCAGCGATTTTGTTGGCCCATTTTCGTCTGGAAACACACAATGTCTCAGGCAAAACAACCCCTTCTTCTGACACAATCCCGGCAGGAAAGGCAACGATGTCTCTGTAAAATCAACTACTTTTTTAATGGCACTATCTCAGCTGAAAACAAAGCAATGTCATGGTAAAAAACAACTGCTGTTCGTGCCTCTCTCCCGCCTGGAAATGCAGCGATGTCTTAGTAAATTCAACCACTTTTGATGCTCCTATCCTGGCAGGAAACACTATCTCAGCTGAAAACAAAGCAACGTCATGGTAAAAAAACAACTGCTTTTTAATGCACTTTCTTAGCTGGAAAATCAGCAATGTCACAGTAAATATACAACTGCTTTTCATACCCCAATCCTGGCAGAAAATGCACTGCTTTTTTGGTGTGTGTGTGGCACTATTCCAACTGTAAAAGCAGTGACGTCTTGGTTCTATCCCCAAAGGAAACCAAGCAATGTCATGGTAAAAAATGACTGTTTTTGTCGCCCCTATCCCAGCAGGAAATGCAACAATGTCTTGGTGAAACAAACAGAACAAACAACAGTTTTTGGTGGCACTATCCCAGCTGGAAACACAGCAATGGGTGGCTAAAAAACACTCACATTTGGTGACTAAAAAGCTGCTGGAATTGTAGCAATGACTCACTGAAAAACAACCAAATTTGGTGTTTATTGGTCTCAAACAGCACAAACACAGCTTGGCAGGCGTCTCATCTTGGTGTCTCCACCATCCACCATCCCCTCCACCTCCTGATGACAGTCAGCTCGTATACTACATCACCCCAGAAACACTGATATGATACGTATGAAACGTACAAATTTAACAGAAATGTACATTTTTACATTTGTACAATTTTTAGTTTTATCCTCTTATGTTATTTTGTGTTTTCCGCCCTTCATTCTTCTCACCTACACCCTGCACCATCAGAGGGTAACCCCCGGACGCGGAGCCTTTATATTTGAGCTAAATATGGAATCGCCATTCCTTTGCACCTCTTTGTTTCCATCTTTAGCTGGAGGAGACAAACAGCACTGAAAGAGCAGAGGCATTGGCCGTGAACTTGGATCCCCCTCCCCCCATAAACACGCACACACACACACACATACACACTGTCTCCGCATCACTCCCTCTCTTTTTGCACCCCATCCTTATCCCCACCCTACCCAACGTTTTCCCCCTTCCAGCTATGTCTGCAAGCGTTCCCATGGCAACTGTCGCACTGCCTGCCTAGCAACAGGCTTTATCCTTTCACTGGAAAAAAAGGGGGGGAACAGAATGGGGGTTGTGGGGGTTGTGTGCGTAGTTTTTTTTATTTTTTGTGGGTGAGGACGGTAGTGTAACAGCAGCATGTTGCAGTAGATTCATTAAATCTCTTCTTCTCTCCTCTCCACACCTGCAGCGTCTGCCTGGCCTCTTATTACCTTTCCATTTCACCACAGGCTTCTGTAATTTACTCAGAGTCTCTGTGTGCCTAGAAAATCTGATTTTGGGGGGAAATTGTTGCCAAAATTAGTCTTTATAATCTTAAATTAAAGGGGGCTTACATGCAGGTAATGTAATTACAGTATACATCTATTTTTGTCTCACAGCAGATTTGAAAAGCAAGAATAAATGTGTTTTATGCACAAGCAGATGAGATCACGTCTGTAATAATGAAATGATGAAACATTATTATTTCTCAGTACAAAGGAGCAGTGACCTGAAATTAAGGACATTTGTATTGTGTCAAATGCTTCTCCACATTCAGCTGCCATTTTTACACTTCAGCTTCTGTGTGCATGCAGTCATGTAGATAATACACGTGCACTGTTGCTGAATTTAACTTCACTCATCACCATGCCAACTAACCTGCAGGACAATAAAAACTGCAGTGATCCATAGCATGATTAATATGATATGATGAGTAGATGGTGAAACACAGATGCCAGGGCGCCACGGTGACGCTGAAGGTGTTGTCTTTGCTGCCCCCTGCTGACGCCAAAGCAGCATTAGTTGGGAAAAATAAATTCCCAAATAAAGCGAAAGAAACCTGTGGTATCAGAATGTATTGAAACTTGCACCATGACGATGTATGTGCACTGACAACACATTGCAACAGGCCCCATCAGATTCATCTATACATTCCTCTCTGACATGAATTTCCCTCCAGCTGTTATGATTAAAGCTCAGTAATAGGACTGTTGAGTAACAGCAGACACACCCACTGCCTCTGTCTCTGTCTCTGTCTGTGTCTGGCTGTCAGGCTGTGACAACTGTGGGAGAGAAACCTCACAAGTTTTCATTTCAGTTGTCAGCACTTGTCAGCCATACTCAACCCTCCTGTTGTTCTCTCATTATCTGTTATTTGGGGAATTATATGCCGCCTCAAATGAGCAATTATTTGTGTTGGCTTTAGATGTTTTATTGCAGTATACTATTATGTATGTTGCATAACAGTGAGGCATTGTTTCGTCGGTGTTTAAAGGGGCATCACAGTGATCCAGTGCTGCACATCTATTCACAAGGGGCCAATTTTTTAAAATAAGAGTCGTTGAAATCAAAGCAGCAGACTCTAAAATATCCGGACTCTCATTCCCCAGTGTGAGTCAAACGCTTAAACACTACACTTCCCATAATACAGCTCAGTGGCACCGTTCATTAAACCCCCACTGCCTTCTAAATGCCACCTTCTGAATAAATCCTCACATTTGACAGTGCTGCTGCAACAGTTTAACTTTCCACTAACTGCTAACAGCTAACAGCTAACTGGAAGCTTTGAGTTCACAGAAAAACATTTCCAGTACTTCCTGCACCAGTGGTTGCCCTTTGATTTATGTTATGACAATATTTTATGTAACTTAATTATAACAATACTTTATTAAACTTTATTATAACTGTACTTTATATATCTAACTTTTTTTTATGGCAATACTTCAACTATATCGCAACTGTATTTTATTTGATTTTGTTATAACAGTACTTTATTGAACTATATTATATTTATTTATTTAACTTTATTCGACCTATACTTCTAAATTACTGTTCTTATAAAGTTAAATAAAGTTCATTTAACTTTAAAAGAACTTTTTATAACAATATTTTATTATATTTTATTTTATTATTACAGTACTTTTTAACTTTAACTTTTTTCTGACAGCACTTAATTTATTTTTTACCATAACAGTGTTTAAACAGACTTTTATTTCCCCTTTTTACTTTTTAATTTCACTTTATTATGTCTTTCTTGTAAGTATTTAAGTAGTCCAAATAAGTTAAGAGGTCATTTCAGAATATTGAGATATATATTGTGTTTTGAAATATTGCTTAAAGATATTGCGGTATTATTTATCCACCATATGGCTCAGCCCTGTGTTCTACATGGGACAAATAAACCAAACTTCACATGTAAAATAAAAGGCTTTAGGTTTCCTCCAGTAATAACCAGCTCACCAACACAATGCTGAATCTGTCAAATTGATTTATTTTTAATATGAAAATGTACAGAAAGACAGCAGACGTTAAATTCTCATCATCATCACCTCAGTATAGATAACACGGCAGCAATAACACGTACTGAATGCAACAGAGACTGAAGTGAAACACCCAAAACAGAACATGTTACAGTGTCTTTCCTAAAAAAATAAAAAGCTGCTTCTTGACATAATCGTGCGACACATAACAAGAGATGCGAAACAAGCGTGTTATATACGTGTTGTGTGCGATTCAGAACAAACCAGGACTGGTGGAGGTTTGACAGCGAATGGTTTTATTCCTGTGTGTTTACTGTCTGTCTGCTTGTGTTCACAGCCTCCAGCACACCTGCCTCAGCAGCTGGAAACATGCACAGTAAGTCAAACCACTCACAAACTGCAAACACCTCCTCCGTCGTGACGTGTTCACAAACTGCTGGCTGACTTCCAGTTGAGTTTAACGTGGCTGCAGAACCACCAAAACATTTTTCTGTTAATGATGCGAGGAGCTTGAGTGAAGCTTCAGTTGTAATGTGTGATGTAAACACTTTGTGTGTGTGTGTGTGTGTGTGTGTGTGTGTGTGTGTGTGTGTGTGTGTGTGTGTAGTCGTCACAGTGCATGGAAACTATTAATACTACTACAGATAAGACTCCCTGTCTGAGCAACATTAACTGGAGGTGAGATTAAGTAGTTGTTGAACAGCAGGTGATGAGATGAATGTTTATAGACATTTAATACAATATCATACAATATCTGAAATAAAAACAACACGTTGTTAAAAGTTCGTTAGACTTAAAGGTTGATCAGTCCTGGCGAACGTCTGTGCTCAGTCCAGCGCTCCTGTTTTTGCACTCGGCTCGCTTACAGCGAAAGTTTGTCCGTACAGTCCAGACACTCGCAGCCCTGTTCCTCAGTTGACTTTGGCCATGAGCTGCTCTGTGAAAAGCTTCTTCAGCTGAGCCACCTCCTCGCTCAGAGAGTTGAGCTGAGACTTCAGGTGAGTGTTCTCGTGCTTATACTGGACCTCAGTCTGTCCTTGCGTGGCAGGAGGCTGGACACTGTAGGCGTTGTATTGAGGGGACTGTCTCCCCTTCCTGCCTTCCTCCCCCTCCAGCTGCTGCAGCCAGGAGCCGGCGCAGTGCCCTGCCGCCGTTTCAGCCCCGCTCAGTCCTTTAAGGGACTCTCTCTGAGCTTCCCGTCCTGCTGTGGACAGCGCAGGGCTGCGTCTGGCGCTGCTGTTGTCCCCTGCAGCATCCACCGCGTCCCCGCAGCCGGGCGTCTTGAAGCGTAGCTTGTGAGGAAGGTTTTTCATCGGCTCAGCGTGGTCCAGCTTTCCCACAGTGGGTCCTGCGGTGACATCAGCAGGGGAGTGATGGAGGTCATAGCCGAGCTCCTCTGCTCTGTGTGGTGACAGCTTCCCGTGGTCGCTCAGCCGGTCCTCGAAGAAGATCGGACTGCCAACACTGGAGCCACCTGGCGTGGAGAACCCAGAGTCCTCCGATATGTTACCAGCCTCCCTGGACGCCTTGGTGCTCATGTGGCCTGTCTGGTTGCTGGGGTGTGAGGCTGCCGAGCTGGGGAGACCTCCATCGCCTCTGTGGAGGTAATAGTGAGGAGTCAGGGTTTGAGTGGCGTGGTGAGGAGCTGTGGTGAGGGGCAGAATCGGGGCGTTGGAGGGGTCTTTGACCAGCCCGAAGCGGAACTTCAGAGCCAACAGCTCCGCTCTCAAACGAGCGTTCTCCTCCAGCAGAGCCAGAACGCGGCTCTCCAAGACCATGTCATTCACACGCCGCTTCTCCCGCGAACGCTTCGCCGCCTCGTTGTTCTTCCTCCTCTTGTCCCAGTAGCCCTCGTCCTTCTTATCAACAGGGATGAACTCCCGCTTGCGTCGGATGCTGGAAGAAGGACTCTCTTTGCGTTTGACGGCAGAGCTGCGACCCAGCAGGGAGCGGGCCAACATGCTGCTGGAGGTCAGGATGGACACAGCTTCATCTGTGAAAGACATTGGCCCTCCTCCTCCTCCTCCTCCTCCTGCTCCGCCTCCACCTGGACTCACTGCTGCACTTGACTCCAGAGTCTGGAGCACAGCCACGTCCTGCTGCCCCCTCATCTGCTGGGACTCTTCCTCATACATCTCGCCTGTCAGGGGGGTGGAGTGAGTCTCTCCTCTGTGCTCTGTGCTGCTCGGCACTCTCTGGACTCTGAAGGTCTCTGGATGCAGCAACAGTGCCACCTAGTGATCAAAGTGACACCACAGGAGGGATTTAGTTGTTATGCAAGAGCCATTACAACACAGTATTATGTAACCCCATTACATCTCTCCAATAAAACGGGAGCAACTTGTACCATAACCTCGCAAGCCTCATTATACGTTCAATATGGGACACAATGCTTGTTGTTAACGCAATGAGCCATACCAGAGCTCTGGCATCACTATGAGCTCACAGCACCAGCTCTTAACACAAGGTGACATAAATACTGATCACAATCTGACATGAATCTATAAATAGCCTAACCTACATTTGTATTTACGGCATAAAACAAACATTTATGGGTTTACATTTATGAGCGTGTCTCGTCCCTTCTTATCTTCCAACTGTCATCTTTGTTGGGCAGACTTGAGTAATGTGTGATCGGTTTCCGGTCTGTTTTAGTTGCTTCATCAGCACTGACCCACATGTCTGACGGGGACACGCTGATCTCCTGGCTGCTTTTACTTTTATCTAACCTGACCTCACTCTGCTGCTCTTCTTCACCACCAATTTTTTGTAGTTTTATTATCCCTGAACAAGGTGCAACTTCTGTCCTGTGCTACTTTATTGTTATCTACATAAAAGTAATTAAGTTTTTCTGTATAGGTCTGCAGTGACGTGATAAAAGCAAAGACATGAGGGAATAAAATGCTGTTTAAGTGTAAAAGTTATTCCCAAATCAGGTTGAAATCACAACTGAATGCATGTCTACAAATCTATTCAAACACTTACAGTTTTAAGTGATATTTAATTTAGTTTTAAACACACACGCTTTATAGATTATTTTGGATTTAAAGTTCTAAGAGAACATGCATCATATTTCATGTTGTTTTATTCAGCGAAATTACAATAAAGTGATTGAAAACAAATAAACAAACAAACAAAACTTGAATCAAAAACATGGAAATAATAATATTAGTGATTATTTACCTGTGCCGAAGGGTGAGTTTGGTGCGCGCGAGTCCTCGTCCCTCGTCCCTCGAAACGTGTCCCTGTGTGTGTGTGTGCGTGTGTGTGTGTCCGGTTCAGGAAGAAGCTCCTGTCTCGTCTCCCTCTCTGCTTTTAATGCTGCTGATCCACTCAGCGCTGTTACTTCATATTATGATCGGCGTGGCGCACCTCCACTCTGCTCCACTTGGAAAAACCGCAGCTCCTATTTGTAACGTTGAGTTCAGCTCAGGACGGTCCCTATCCTCACTTGAACCAGCAGCGGGGCCCTTTTTGTGTGCGCGTCTCTGGGACCGCCTCTCTCTGTGACACCCCCCCCACACACACACACACACACACACTCCTGCCCTCACCATCCAGAGGAAAGCTCCTATCGGCTCTCGCATAACATGGCAGTTCATCATCACCGCCACCGCCATCATCATCATCATCATCTGACCTCCCTGGCCCCGCCCCCTGTGACAGGATCATCTTCTCACAACAATTAGGTAATGTTGCGCCTGTCTTTGTCCCTCAGGCATGTAGAGGCTCCTTCTGTGAGGCAACCATGCAAGATAAGTTTATGACTCACTTTGTAAAGTGTAAAAATGTTTGTTTGGTTTTTTTTTAAACCTCTTTAGAAACTCCAAAACACACTTAAGCCACCATATCATTCTTCCTCTTCAGAATTCAGCCACAGAAAATGATGCATTGCGTCTGTTAGTCCTGTTTGGTCTCAGAAAATATGTTGGTATTCAGTGGATTTTCCTCTCCTGTATATCTTTGATTGTTGGTGACAGACTTTTTATGCAGCACTACCCTTCCTAAATCCCAAATATGTCTATATTGACTGCTGTTTTTGATTTAAAAAAAATATTTATTTAATTTTTTTGTTTGCACTCATAAAACTGCATAAAATCCCATTAATGAAAAAATAAAATGTGTCAGGAGAGGTCAAGCAGCTACCGGCTTAAGCAGTATATATACCTACCCCGACGCCTACGCACATCCCCTACACCAATGTGAGCATTTATACCTGTGCGATGGTGTGTCTGTGTCACTCTGCAGTTACAACTCAAAAACACTAGTCAGCTGTGATTCAAAACACACATTAAACACACATTAAACATGGCTTAATAGAGACAGTTTCAAACACAAGTACACAAATCAGCTTCACTATAACTCGCAGCATTCACAGACAAACACTTGTCTTTATCTGGACACATTTTCCCCACAAATACAACATGCTAACGTTATTAGCACAAGCCTATGGCATTTTACATTGTATAAATTAGCTTAGCAGCTAGCAAACTTTTCCTCTACTCATATTCCAGCCAGGATAAATCACACACAAGACTTAAAATGCTATTTTAGTGGAGGCTTTATTGTCTTCACAATTTATTGTTTCTTATCTGTGAAATTAAAGTAAATGAAAGCTTTGTTTCCACTGAGGGAAATGGTTTCAGCTTACAGAAACAGACAGGAGGTCTGCGTCGCTGTGATGTGTAGTTGTAGTTGTCTGGCGACGTGCATGCCAGACTATGTCATAGGTACAGCACTGATTCAGTGCAGAAGTATAAATTCCACCTCATACAACTGACCTCAACTTGAGGAGAAAAACAAACAGTAACAAGAGAGGAGAAAAACTTAAAAGCACTAAAGTAAGATAAATGACAACAAGAAGCACGTTACTGGAGTTTTAACAGTTTGTTCATAAAAGGTCTAAACAGAGACATAAACACAAGTAACAATCAAATGTAGGATAATACAGTGTGTACATGCCTTTGTCTGTGGATGACTGTTTCGCAAGGAAAGACCTGATGCCACAATAGAATAAAGCTCATTGAGGTATATAAAAGCAAACATCCTGTGGGTTCACAAAACGAGTCTCCCATTCATTGACTGTTGAGCAGCTCCAGACTTTACACCCAATGACATCACAAGTTTGAGACTGACCTCTCTGGTTTCTGGCTTTGAGAGAAAGCAGACACATGTTCACAAATATTGATTAAACTCTCCTCGACCATGGAAATAACGAATTGCAATTCTTAATTTAAGTGGTGTTCCCCTTTAACAAATTATCTTGAAAAAGGCCTTAAAAGCGTTAAAGGTCTAGTGTGTAGCATTTTGTGGCATCCAGTGGCGCCAGCAGGATTATATTTCATAATATGCACAGGAACTGCCCACCCACTTGTAGGGTTCATTAAACGCTTAGGTTCCCACGCATCATGAACTCAACATTGAGGTCATTAGCCTTCAAGCTGTCAGTGTCATCCTGAGATGCTGAGGTACCACATACCGAAGATATTTGCTCCTGAGACAAAACATCGAAGTATTCTGAGCATGCACAGCACTCACTGATGAAGGTAGCTGACCAACACTTGTCTTTATCTGGACACATTTTCCCCACAAATACAACATTCTAAAGTTATTAGCACAAGCCTATGACAATTTACATTGTATAAATTAGCCTAGCAGCTAACAGACTTTTCCTCTACTCATATGAAGCCAGGGACAACAGCAACATTTAACAAAAGTAACGGCACATAATTTGGCTCCATTACAGCTCACAAGGTTTACTGACAAAACAACTGTCTTATACTAAACACGTTTTCCAAACAAATACAACATGCTAACCTTATGAGCACAAGCCTAGCGATGAGCAGAGATTTCCTCTATGCTATTTTAGTGGAGGCTTTATTGTCTTCACAATTTATTGTTTCTCATCTGTGAAATTAAAGTAAATGAAAGCTTTGTTTCCACTGAGGGAAATGGTTTCAGCTTACTTAAAGGAGGTCTGCGTCGCTGGGGTGGTGCACGTCAGGCTACGCCATATGTACGGCATCGATTGGGGCAGAAGTATAAATCCCCCAATACAATGTGTTTCAGCTGTGCAGCACATAGATATGCTAAGGGGTGCCCAGTGTGTCACAGTGAGGCGCCGAGGGAGGTGACAAAGTGGAGGTATTTAATGACCTGGGAATAAGAATGAGGTGTATAAAACATGACTTTTTTGGTGTAATAGCAGTGGTCATTTACATATTTTGTTCATCAGATCTGCAAGCTCAGTTTGTGGCAATACCTTTCTACATTTTAGGTTTTAATAAGGTCAGAAGAAAAATGAAAATTTAAAGGAAAAAATTGGCAGATTTTGCAATTATAATTTGTACAGCAATGGGACTGCATTTGATGAGGAAGAAAAGTCAACATTAACAAATCACAAGTTTTAATATACAAATTGTAAAACATGGAATCAAAACAGGCCCACTAACACACACACACACACACACATACACACACACACACAGCAGAGGATTGCTTGTTGCTCAGGACTTAGAGGTGACAGAGTGTATACACATGACACAGAGTTCAGTAGGTGGGGAAGACAGGAGGTGCCTGAGGGGCCTAACAGGCTAATCCGGTATGTATGTATGGTATGTATGTCACAAGCAGGCTCGAGGAGTTTTGGAGGATATGTTGTGAAAAGTGTTTCCTTCCAACACCACACAGTCATTTCCAGGGAAACAGGACTCGTAAATAAGGCAACATAAAGATTCAGTGAGGCCAGAATGCTGCCTGGAGCGCTGCTGCGTCAGTCTGGAACCCTGCAAAATTATGCAACAACATATAGCTCACAGCACATAATAATGCGTAATGAATAATAATTGGATAACTGGTCTGCTGGTTTCGACAGCACGTCCATGGTTCAGATAGTATTATCCTGTGCATTACACAACATCTGACTCATTATGTGTGACTGGTCCTCTGTAGTGCCTTTGAGTTGAGAAGATAACACCTATACTGTGTGTGTGTGTGTGTGTGTGTGTGTGTGTGTGTGTGTGTGTGTGTGTGTGTGTTTGCTGATAGCCTGCAAACACTTAGAGATGTATGCGGGGCAGCTGACAACACGTGTGCCGAATGTGAGAGCAGCATGAGGACTTCGTCTGAAAGCCTCGGCTGACCTCTGTTTCTACTGTGTACAGGAGACAATGAACTGCATGTACTGTATCATATCACACATGTCAACTCTCTGAGCAAACATGCTCAAGTTGACAGTCAGATACACTCTGGACCCGTGGCCCCTTTGGCTCCTGATAGAGACAGGAGCCAGTGGCTGCACACAGTCACAGTGCAGTAGCTGCTCCGAACGAGGCTCTGTTAATGTGGAACGTTCCACATAAATGTTGCATCATAGAAAGCATGCTTTCTGACTTTGGTTAAATTACATCACTTGTTATGTGCTGTTGTCAGTAATGACAGCAGGACAAGGCTGTTTGACTGTCTGTGTAAGGCTTATCTCAGATCAGTTTTATCAAAAGTTAAAGATAAAAAGAAAAGTCTAAAATGATAGGAACAGCACATATTTGGTTTTTTTCAAAACATTTAATGAGAAGATTGAAGTTATAAAACTCACTGATTAACATGCTATATCTTTTTGTTTAATCCAAACAGAAACCAAGGCAGATTTTGTTACCTTTGGACAGAGACAGACAAGCTGTTGATAATGTAAGCAAATGATATTTTTTTTAAAGGTTCTGCATGCGGCATTCAGAGCATTAATGTAGCAGCAAACATCTATTTGCTATGTGATTAGAGCTGTAATCAACCAAAGGAAATCTTGGTCGATGGGGGAAAAAAAATCTTCTCAGGTTATCTCAGATTAACGAAATTGTCACAGCGCACCGAGTACTTTATGTGGTAGCATATTCCTGTCACAGGGCTCAACATTAACACTTGTCCTGGGCAAGTTATCTCTCTGTTCAGGCGAGTGTCCCAAGTGAAATCTAAATGCGATCACCAATGTAATATTATCCAACAATAAAGTGTGCATTGTAACACTATCCCAGCTGACATTGGACGACCTGGACAGGTCACCAGACTATCGCAGGGCTGACACATAGAGACAGACAACCATTCACACCTATGGGCAATTTCGAGTCACAAATCAACCTGTGGGAGGAAGCCGGAGTACCCGGCCAAAACCCATGCCGACTCAGAGAGAACATGAAGGGAGGGGTTTGGAACTATGAGGCAACAATGCTAACCACTGCACCACTGTGGGTAAAATGCTGTGCTTGTCACTTTCACCAGCCATCCAATCACAGAAGAGAGGGGGCGGGACAAACGCAGCAAAGACCCAACCATCACAGAGGACAAATACAAGTGCTGAACAACAACAGCTGCCATTTTCAAGCCGGGAAAAGAATGCTCTGGTGGGCACACAGCCTTATAAAGTGACACCAGCGATTTAGGCGACTTAGGCCCTAGTAAAAACAAAGTGGAGTAATGGCGTCCTGAGCAGAGAAAGAAGTCGAATATCCCACTGGCGAGCTCATTGCAGTCACTTTGCATTGCGCTCATAAGGTGGTACCAGCTGATCAGGCCTGTGTTGTTGTGGAAGCGTAGCACCCACCCTCCGGTTCCACCCTGGTCAACACCGTTAGGTCTATCAGCACTGTTGCTGTTATCCAGCACTGCTTATGAAGTTAGTATCGTTAGCTGCTAGCTGTCAGCTCAAGCACCTCTATGTTGAGAACTGTGTCCAGACAACTGTGTCCAGACAGCTCCTTTAAATAATAAAAACCTGTACATGACCAGCTGATATCCGCTGGAAATGCAGCGGCGTCTCCGTAAAAAACAACAGCTTTTCGTGGCACTGTCCGCAGTGCAAACACAGCGATGGGTTGCTAAAAAAACAAACACATTTGGTTGCTTAAAAGCTGCCGAAAACACGACAGTGACTCACTAAACGTTTGTCGGTCTTGAACAGTGGTCTGCAGCTTGGCTGGCGTCTTGTCAGTTCACATACTACGTCACTTTAGAAATGTTTTTAAGATACGTATAAAACAGTATCCATGGTTTGCAGGAACATACAATACCAACATTTTTGCTCTGGTGACTCCGGCTGTTGAGGCTAACAACAGATTGTAAACGACAGCAGTTTAGCAACGTCACTGCAGAGGAGGACAGAAACTCACACCCGGCTGCATCGTGTACTGTATGTACTGTACATCCTCTGCGCCCACGACATCACACTATACATGAAAGCAGCTTAAACTACATGCAGTGATGTGTCACTCAGGCTTTATGAACTTCCCGGCTCAATAAAATGGATTGCTGGCACAAACAGCAAACAAGCTGTGCGCTGATAGTTGCATTTAATGGAGCGGGCCAATCTGCAGGCCAGGCTGCTGCCTTCAGGCACACTCACAAATAAGTGATTGGGAAATTACATCAGCGGAGCGTTGGCTTTGTCAGCCACTGGCACCTGCGGGTCTCGTAATCCAAAGAGCCAGAAGGCCCATTTGTATAAACAGACAATCAATTTAGCTGAGAGATGAACCTGGATGTTATAAAACTGTGAAACAGAAGATTTTATTGACTCAATAAAAAACTGAGGTCTCTCAGTTAAATATTTGAAATAACCAATATCACACAATGTAAAGTTGAGATTAACTGACTCTCTACATTTTAGATTTTAGAAGTAAGTGAGAAGAATATAAAACAGAAGGTTTTTTGATCACTTCTTGTGTTAAGCGCGTAGATGTGCAGCCATTTTATGCAAGAACATTTCTCACAAAATCACACTGTCCGTTTGATTTATGCAACAGGAAGTGGTCTTACACCATACATGTGGTTAACAGTGTAGCTTTTGAAATATGTGCATGTAACAGTTGAGAAAGTGGTTTTTACTTAGAGTTCTTTGGAAAGTAACAAAAAAGAAAAAAGTGATAGAGGATCTTGACACAACACTCGTCTGCAAGATGGAGCAAAGACAGTATCGCAACATGACCTATGTGACTGATGATGTTCATAAAAGATTTAAAGTAAAAGCAGTACTGGATTCTTTTATCTGTAAATACTTCGGCATTGTTGCACTGGCAGTTTAGTTTTTTATAATTTCATTACCTAATGCGAGCATCAGCAGGTCAGTCGGAACTGTGTCGCAACTGGCTTAGTGAGAAAACAACATATAGAGAGGGGGAACCTCGTGAGTTCGTCAAGTTCAGTCTGAATTCTTGACATTCTAGTTCAGCCTCTTATGGAACAGCTCACCTTGTAGCTCTGACCTGCAGGGGAGCGGGGTCAGATAACCCTGTAAACAGAGCACGTTGTCTCAACTGCAAAACACCTCTCAGGGGAGCTTGCAAATATTTAAAGGAAGACTTTAAGTCACTGTGACCGCCCAAACTTCTACGCTGAACATATACACAACATAAACGACAGAGTTTACAACATGTTCTCATACACTGCTTTGTCAGTAGACATAGACGTCAAAATATGTTAGGTAGCCTTCTGTATCTGTTCACAAACTGTGAATCAATTTATTGTTACGCGCACTGTGTTTTGAAATGCATGCATTAGGGCCTAAAAGAGACCACAGAACGTCATCACACCAAACATGGATTTACAGCCTTGTGGAGATGTTGGAGTCGTGTGAACATGGTATAGTAGTTTGTTTGTGAAGATTATATTGCTGAATAAATATAAAACATGTAAGTATCATAAACCTTAGTTTGCCACAAAACTTGTTCACGATAGTACTGCTTTAATTTTTAATATCATATGAAAACGTCATATCGTGATACTTGAGACATTTCGACTTGTTGACATTTTGATGTCACACTGTTACCCACAGCAACAACAAGCATGGCTGAAAGTGCAATTAATACAGACTCCTTGGTGGTTCCAAAAAGAGGAGCAGCTTCAGTAGTGTGGAATAAACTTACTTCTCTTAGGGCTCAGAGGGAACTCATTCAGCGGCTCCTCTTGCAGCAGCACAGCGTCTCTCCCTCTCCTCTCTGATTCTGTCACAAACCTTTGGTGATGGAAACCTCTGTGAATAAACTCCATATATGTGACTGTATCATAACAGCCTGTCACAGGTTATTAGAGGAGAAATGGCATAAAAAAGACACATAAAAACATAAAAAAGAGAAGCAAATCAGCTGTTGATTTATATATATAGAGCCCAGGGGACATTTTGTATTTGGGAGCTGTTTAAATGTGTAATTTGTTGAACTATTAATATTGTAACAGAATCTGAATCTCATTCTGAGTTACTGTTGTTGTTCACAAACTGAAGAAATGAGAGATCATTTTAGTTTTTACTGAATATTTGAAGCAAACTGTGAAACTATGTCACTAATTTTGCTGCAATTCTATTTTCTTAAATCAATAATATATTTGGTCATATCATCAAGAATATGATTATTGCAACAATACCCTGAATATCGTGCTATTATTTAAGAACCACATCGCCCACCTCTATTCTGCATTAATCAAAGATCCAATGGAAACATTCTATTGGCTTTTTGATGCGGGAACCAGGGCGACGTTAACTTCCGCATCGGCCTACGACAAAATGTCATCCCTTCAGCACTCTATATGCACGGTGCAAGAATAAACCAACACATTTTACAGTAAGAAACGTTTTACTGTGAGAAACAATTAACTTAAAGACACTATGTGTAACAATTTCAGTTGTTCTTTGAGACAAACAAATTTTGCAGTCGAAAGTGTGTCCTAGCACATGTGTGTTTACCTCCATCAGCGTATCTAAGTATGTCCGTAAGCTCTGAAATTCTCATTTACATATACATTGCGACATGTGTGTGCGCCATCTTGAAAATACAGGTATGTGCAGGGACATACTTGAGAAATACGGAATCGCCTTTCGCGTTTTCACTTGTCGGTTTCCGCCTGCAGGTAGAGTGACGAAAAGCAGCAGCAAGCAGGCTAGTCACAAGTGCCGGTGCATTTGAAAAAAGGCAAAAAGGCAACGTGACCGGCGATTTCAAAAACGAGGGTCAACATCGGGGTAGCCTTTCCCAGGTGGAGAGAGCTGCTGAAGGAGAATCACAGCTAACAGTGGCTAACAGCGGCTAACAGCTGTTAGCGACCAGCACTGCGAACAGCACCTCTAACAGCTGTTAGCTGCTATCCGTTTGATTGCAATATACGATCTCAACACTAGATGGGAGAAATTCCTACACAGTGCCCAGACAGAGCACAGCAGGGCAGCAGAACATGCGAAAATGTAAAATTTCTGTACAGACAAGCACACAGTTTAACAAATAAACTAATGGCTAATATTGTTTCCAGTAATTTATCATTTTAGAGCTAAAACTATTAGTTGAATGGATTTGTTGTTTGTGCAACTAACTTTTGAATTTTATTTTAATGGATGAATTGAGTCATTTTCCAAGCAAAACTATCAAACATTTACTTGTTCCACCTTTCTAAATATGAGGATTTGCATGATAGTAAACATCTTTGGGGTTTCGTCTAACAAGACACGTCATTTGCTTGACTAAACGTTAGGCCTTTGGTCAAACAAATGCTTGAAAAGCTTTGCATATTCTCAACACCACAAACAACTTTGAACATTGTTAATTAATAACAAATCACACAGCTTTCAGGAGACTTCTGAGGTATTAGGAATTTACAGCACACGTACATTCCCCCGTACAGTATCAGCGACCATAGTTCTCTCTATTAATGCTTGTAAATCAGTGGCAGATGTTGTAAAAGTTGTTTATAGCATGAACATGTATAACTGCAGTCAGGATACTTTGCAGCCTCAGACTGTATCAGTTTTGCATCCTGGCTTTCTTCATAATTCGTCCGCTGTGGGATCTGCAGCAGTGGTGGGCAGCAGGATGGATATAAATATCCGTGCCCTGTTCTTGCCAAGTGGGTGGCACAGACAAGACTCACAGCAAGGCTGTTTACACCAGCTGACCGGCTTTACAAAAACAGCCACTGGGAGTCAGACAGATGAGCTGGGAGGTGTTAGCCAAAGTTGATGGGCACAGGCATGTTACGTAAAAGTGCCCTGCAGGAGGTGGTGGAGCTTAAAATACACTCAGAACTAGACCGCAGGGGAAGTCCGGAGAGCAGGACGGGGAAGGGAGGAGGCGGTCTCTCCGCTGACACAGTTAGCTGCTACAGGAAGAAGGTCACATCAGCAGCCGCGGATCACCTTCAGCTGAGTGTCACCTGTCACAACAGCACCACCCTCTCTGATCCTTTCACCAGCTCCCGTTTGATTTCACTTCGACACATGTCTTTGAATGTTGCTCTTACATTTCCATCTCCTCTGTGCTTTACATGCAGTCTGATGTTTGTTTCAGAAAATCCTTTTGTCATGCCTGCCTCTTTACGGCTCAGGAGAAAATCCCTCTGCAGTGACACAGTGTGCTGCACCAACATCAAGCTTACATGCCAGCTTGGCCTCATTTCACTGGCTATATAACATTATCTAATGTGATAACACTCAGCGCGAGTCGGCCGGCATTATGCAAGATAAGAGGAGCGGTCAGTAATATTAGGTATTAACAAGTACAAATGGAGTTTCATAATTACCAAATCTAGCTCTGACCCCTGCACATGTTTATCACAGCAAATCAGGTTATGTGTTGCTGCTGACGCTCCCTCTTCTACTCTTTTCTCTTGGCTATGCTCCAGCTCTTCCTACCATTACACAAACACACTGCCTTATATACACACTGCTCTTGCAACATGCTTTGTGTCACTTTAGAACATGGCTGCAACAGTGAGGTGGGGGTGTGTGCTTATTTGCTTTCTTGAGATTATATCAGCTCAGTAGCCAGAAAAAAAAAGTTTATGCTTCTGTAAACCATGAATACATTACATTTGTATGTTTCCTACGTATCATTTCAACCTTTCTAAAGTGACGTAGCAATGAACTGACGTTATTATGGAGGAGATTGTCGATGGCATGTCACCTAGGTGAGATGCCTGCGAAGCTGCAGACCACTGATCAGGACCAATAATCAACAAAACTGTTTTTCTGCTGTGTTTCTTTCTGGGATAGTGTCTTGAAGGGCATTTGCTTTTTGTACCGAGACATTCCTGCATTTCCTGCTGGAATGGTGCCACAAAAAGCAGTTGATTGTTAGCGAGTGGGGATAGTGCACCAAAATGCGATTGTATTTCACAGAGATATCGCTGCCTTTCCTGCGGGGAACAAAAAGCGGTTGTTCTTAACCAAGACAACTGTGTTTCCAGCTGGGTTAGTGTTACCAAAAGCAGTTAATTTTTTTACTGTGACATTCCTGGTTTTCTTGCTGGAATTGTGCCACTAAATGCGGTTGCTTTTTTTTTCCAGTGCATAGTTCTTTACTGAGTCAGCTGTGTTTCCAGCGGGGTTAGTATGACTGGAATAGTGCCACGAAATCACGATTTTTTTTGTAGTGACCTGTCGCTGTGTTTCCAGTCAATATGGTGCAATAAAAAGTGGTTGTTCTTTACGGAGACAGCTGTGTTTCCAGCAGGGTCAGTGTGAGGAAAAGGATTTGCTTTTTTACTGAGCCATCACCTGGTTTCCTGCTGGAATATTGCCACAAAATGCGGTTGTTATTTAGTGACCCATAGCTGTTTTTTTCAGCAGATGTAGTGCAACAAAAAGCGGTTGTTCTTAATGGAGACAGCTGTGTTTCCAGCAGGGTTAATGTGAGGAAAAGCAGTTGATTTTGTTTCTGCTGAAATAGTGCCAAAAAATGCAGTTGTTTTTTTAGTGACCCATAGCTGTTTTTTCAGCAGATATAGTGCAACAAAAAGTGGTTGCTCTTCACATAGACAGTTGTGTTTCCAGTGGGATTAGTATGATGAAAAGCATTTGTTTTTTTACCAAGACATCGCCTGGTTTCCTGCTGAAATAGTGCCATGAAATGCAGTTGTTTTTTAGTGACCTGTTGCTGTTTTTCTCGCTGGCATAGTGCAACAAAAAGCAGTTGTTCTTAATGGAGACAGCTGTGTTTCCTGTGAGGTTAGTTTGAGGAAAAGCATTTGTTTTTACAGAGACATTGCCTGGTGGAATAGTGTCACAAAATGCGGTTGTTTTTTAGTGACCCATAGCTTTTCCGTCTGATTGTGTCATAAAAAGGGGTTGTTTTCTTTACAGAGACATCGCTGCGTTTCCTGCCAGGATACCAAAGCAGGGATAATGCGACAGAAAGTGGTTGTTTTTTACAGAGACATTGCTGCATTTCTACCTGTGATAGTGCCAAAACGTGAACTTTTCCAAACCAATACCAAGTGTTTTTTGTGCCTAAATATAACCACACATCAACCACAGCATTGTTGAAACATGTTTTAGCCTATCTGCTTCATAATATTGTGAAAACGTAACATATCCGTGGCTTTCAGAAATGTACAATGCCAACATTTATTCTGGTAACTGGAATGGATTCAGATGTGAAGCTATACATCAGAAACTGGTTAGCTTAGCATAGCATAAAGACCGGAACAATTCATGGATTAAACAAACAAGATAAAACATGATCATTTTAACACAGATTTTGTTACTTGTGGACAAAGTTAGTCTACCTGTTTCCCCCTTTTTCCAGTCTTCATGCTCGGCTAAGCTAACTGGCTGCTTGTGGTTGCTTCATGTTTATCGTACAAACATATGAGTGGTGTCAGTCTTCTTGTCTCAGCAAGAAAGCAAATAAGTGTATTTCATAAGTGTCAAGCTATTTATTCAAATGTCAAGTAAGATTTTCTTTTGCCAAATCTGCTGCTTTGCTTCCAGGTTTAAATCTGGAAAAGTGTGTAAAAAGCACCAAATTTAGCTGCCTTGATAATTATTTTTTGCTTGGCTGGTGACTAAGAAAACTGCGGTTAAAAAGAGAGCTGTGCTCATGTTATGAATCACCGCTCCCCTGAGACATGTATGCAGAAACACATTTATGTAACAGCCTGTCTATACCGCAGACACACAGTAGAGCCTCCATCCAAAGCTCATACACATGAGAGATGTATTGCGGTAGCTATAAATAGACTATGACTCAGTTTGTTTGACTTGGGGGGCTGTTTCATAACAAGCAGAGCGTGTGCGTGTGCGGCATGCGGTTATATGTTTATTGATAATTTGTTGTTGGTGCAGTCTGTAATATACTCTCCCCTAACAAATGCTCCAGTCATTTCGTCAGATTACTGCATCAGTCATGACCTCAGTCTGTTCCATCAGCCAGGTGATGCTTTCTTTATCTGGGAAACCACAAGCAGGTAACCTCCTTAACACTGAGCCAACACAGACCCTGCTGTCTGCTCTGTAATCAGACAAAAATTTCAGCATCATTAGAGCGTTGGCCCGCGACACACATTAGAGGAAACATTTGGAAATGCACTCAGACCGACTGTGAGGCAGAAGCCAAGAGCCTCAGACCCGCTTTCCTCATGCTTCTATTCTTGGGCTCTGAAATACGTCACGCTGTTTCCAAAGCAACCACTTTTGATCGTTTGGGGTGGGGGGTGGCTTATGAAATGCTCATAAAACAAATTACGTATATTGGAGGGGACGTGTCTCGGGGGAATGTGCAAGGATTAATCAAAATAACAGGAAAATCTGAGCAACATGCAAACAACTGCGGAAAGAATAACAACACTGACAGGGTTTAATTTTTACCAAATGTAATCAAGCAGATAGAGCAACCAAATGTCCTCTCTGATTTGTCATGCTAACTGACACCAGAGCAGGATGGAGCTGTATCCTGAGGTGGTCCAGAGGAGCGAGTATCCAAACTCCATGTGACATAATGGTGAAAGGTTTCTGTTGACCCAGAATTCAGAGCAGCCCCAGCACGCTCCAGTCGGCTGCCCTCCCTGTCGTGTCCCCATGTGCCTGTTACAGGCACTATTGATATGCAAATAAACAAGAACAAAGATGATGAATTTTATTTGCAAGTCATTTATCTTAAAGCAGAGATAAGTGTTTGTTTTGAGATAAAGAAAAATGTAAAACTTGAACAGCAAAAATAAGGAAAACTACCATTAAGAATAAGAGACTGCATAAAAACTATGGTGGGGGGTGGGGGTCTTAACTGAATCATATACTATAAAAACAAAAACAAAATCCATCTCAGTGTTATCAATATTTATTCTGGACCCTCCCCTTGACCTAGAAAAATCATAATACCCTCCCTCTCAAAATAACAACATGGCATGCTCTATCAAAATCAGTCATGTGTCGCAGTGGCTCATTTCTACATTTATGACAACATCTTGATTTTTGGTCATCTGGGGTTTTGTTTGATTTTAAATTAAGTCTCAGCTTTTTATCGCCGAATTCAGACAATAAATACAACTTTAAATCTTGTAAAGGCATGATAAGCTCGATGTGAACTTACTCAGCACCACTCCCCCTCCCTTTATCTCCCTTAAATTATAAATGGAAGGCTAATACCCATTTTCCACCAATATAAACATGGGTACACAGGTTTTTGAAACATGGGAAAACCTGCCCAAAACAGGTGATAGAGTTCTTTCCCATTGCCAGTAGACCAGAGCTGTGTACGCTGCTCTGCTCTGCTTTTTCTTCTGGTGTGTCATGTTCGACGTCACCAGCAGGCTGGAAAACAGGTTGGTAAACAGTAGATAGCAGCATGGAGGCCAGTTAAAATGTCACAGTGGTTACTTCTTTTTCATATCTATCTCAAACTTGGGGCTGACTCATTTGGATCGATGTTCGAGTGCTGCTGATGGAGACAGATTGTATTGCATTGCACTGGCAAAGGGGCTAAAATTAGCATGTCCCCACAGGTGTTGTATTTCCATCACATCAGAGCCGGAGCTAATAAATACCTGCGACTCCTGCAGAGTCATTTGACCTGGGAGTGAATGCTGATCGTAACCTTTCCTATTGATTAAAATATCCAGATGTTACCAGGTGTTGCCAATGGTGACCTGCTTCAGCTAGTTTTAGGCAGCTTAGGATTGCACATCAAAACATGAATGTATATGGGCATGCTTCACATTGTTAGCACGGTTAGACTCTTTACGATTCATTTGCTCAGTTTATTTACCTGAATCCATGAACACTAGAATATAATTCATTCAGATTTAGTGACATGGTTATGTCAAACAAGCAAGACAAAAAAGTGCTGACTCCCTACAACTGAAGCAGTCCTCAATTCTTTTTTCCATTAAACAGACCGCAGATTTAGTGACACACACAGTATTTTCTCGTCCTCCTACACGGTGTTGTTGGATATGCTTGTTATGGTTACCTTGCTGGCAACAAAATGAAAGCGACCTCCAAGCTTTTCTGGGTATTTCTCACCCCAGGCAGCCCCTGGAGTACGATATGCGCTTCTACTTTGGGTCCTTTTTCTCAAACTCATGGCTCAGTGTCAGTAATGTGGCGTATTTGCGTAATATCTGGAGAACAAAAACAGCACTGATGTAATTAGAAAGCGAAGAATCTCCTCTTTTCAAGCAGTGTAAAACACTCAAAATGGATTTCAGGGTATGTAACAATGTAACAAATGTGACATTTATGGAAAACATAACAAAGTCTGTAACTTTTAACTAAGAGCTGCGAATGAGCTCTGTGGCTGCTGACGGATTTGAACACTACTATAATTTCCATTCAACTACTGCTAAAAAGATGAATTAGGTCAGATGATGCTTTAGCTGGATGTCTCAGAATGAAAGCCATCTTTGTGATGTAACTACTTGACCTTGTCTCAAATGGTGAGTGTATGTATAAAAGTTCTCTAAAAAACCTCCCCTCTCTCTGACCCCGTCTTCCTCTAATAATTTCCACACAGCCTCTAAGATGTAAAACAAACTGTTGACATCATACAAAGTGTATTTTGAGCAAAGATTTATGAGGAGATTAGGCAAGTCAGGCAGTGCTTTGTCAGACGGAGTCTTTGTTTGTCCTCATGACTGAAAATTTACTGTAACTGAACAATGTTATCAGCGCTGTTGGTTATTAAAGATAACTCTGTGTGCTGTGTGCAACATCCATCCCAGAAGCTGCCGTTTTATATGTGTAAACACACCATCTATCTCGTTCAGGCACCGATTTACGCAGTCGCCGTCCAAATGACTTTAATTCATAACAAAAACAGTTATAAATCCCAGCGTGAGGAGTTTCGATGTCATAACACACACATAACACATCTGATTTGGTGTCAGGAGGGCAGACGGCTCGGATAGAAGGGGGGTCGGGGCTATTGAATTATTCAATTCGAAAACAAAGGGTGTTTTGAGGAGGAGAGCACGGCCATAGCTGGTTATGTAAAGCATGCTGTGCGGTTGCATAATCTGTTCATAATCACAGGGTAATACAGATATAGATGGCCCAGTTTCCACCTTGTTCATTCTAGCATGACAGTGGCACAGTGTCCTGAGCGCTCAGGTTCACCAGGGGCAGCCTTGGCAGAGGGTTTGATGTTGTAGAACTTCAGCCATGACAACAGCGCCTGACAGTCACTTCCCGTAAAAAGACAATGCAGCTTACTTTGTTTTTGTTTTGTTTTTTACTGCATGAATATGGACAGATGTTAAGGATGTTTCTGGCGTGAGTCATGATTTTTTTGTTCGATAATCTCCCTTAAACTGTTCGCCGTGTCTGAGCATAGTATACATAGTACAGCCCCTCTAAGCCATGCCACACAGATTACATCCAAAGTAGACATGCGACATTAGAAACAATGCCTTTATATCTCCTCATGCTGCCCAGGCTCTTTGTGTGTATAATCCTTCAGTGTGCCACCCCCAAATCACACAGGACGCTCATGTTTCCCTTTTGTTTGTCTTCCTTTTGTGATCCTTGTTTTTGCAGCAGATACTGTTATGGAGGTAGGCTGTGGGGATGTCAACAAATACTGTTACATTATGTGGGTATGATGAACAGAAACTGCACTCTGAGCAGTGTTTTTAGAAATCTCTGCTTAAGTAGTAGTAGTATTAAGTAGTTAATGCAGATTTGCCAAAATGTCACCAAATAGAGGACGAAAAACACAAAAAAACAGGTGCAGGTAGTTTTCAGGTTCAAACATTCAAGAAATTCATCCTCGATAACCTTTTATTAGTTTTCACCAGAGCAGTGCAGCAGGTCTTGTTGTTGCCTCATGATCCAATATTGCAGACTGGCACTCTGACTTGACTGTAAATGGGAAAATGTGGAGCTGAAGTTAGGGGCCGTCTCAAAATCTCATCATAAAAAGCCTTAAAATCTTCTAGGATGAGGACTAAAGCTGCAATTACACATCCTCAGCTGAACTCGCACAGGGGACGCTTGGATATGTTTAGCCCTGTTTACACTGAGCAGTACAGTTCAGTACAGTTCAGTTCAGTTCAGTTCACTTTTTTTCTGTTTCCACTGTGAAAAGTTGATGGTACCAATAGAGCCGTTCCGTACCGTCCCCATGTTTGCTCCCCCATCTGTTGGGGTACCTAGCACACAGATCTGGTACTAACAGGTGGAGCTGTGAACACTGCAGTCACTCTGCTCAGGGCTGAGTTGTGTCTTTTAAGGTGGAACGTTAACTTGTAATGTTACTCAATGCATGAGTTGACGAAGGAAACACTAGAGTCTAGGTAACTTGTCTGAAGGGTTACTGTTGGTTCCAGAGGCACTACTGTATACTGAATGTGTTTGGCTTGCATTAAGTACGTTTGTTTATGTGTCTGTTCCAAACCCGCCTCCTGACAGGAGTTGAATCAGCTGATAAACTTGCTCGTGTTGTTGAGATTTGGGAGTTATGTGCATTCGCTCTGACCTTCTGGTTTGTTTGAAAGCATGTCTGTTGATGACCAGCACTCAGTCTCTTAAATTGTGATGAAACTCTTGCATACTGACATTCTTACTTTGTGAATGTAATGTCAAACTTCCCAATCTGGCACTTTTCATTTCCCCTGGGCAGTTTGAATAGTTTTGACAATAGTAATACAGGATCAGTTTGAGACTGCGTGGTTGTTCCTTTGTTTATAAAAGTCTTTCTCTGTTAGCTGCTACATCATGCTGCCACCGTGGTCTTTACAAAAGAAGATGCAGAAATTATTCTACGAGGCAAAAGCCTTAAATTTCACAACATGAAGTGGGTCTTGTTGAGTCTCCTGCTTCTGTGTCTTACTAAAGTCAGGCACTCTGAAATCCCTGTTGTTCACAGTTTACAGCGTCTCCTTTTCAAGTCCACATTAAAAAGAGTAGAACATAGATGATAGAGGCATAATGATCCTGCAGGTAAGTCTGGCTCGACTGTGAAGCAGTTGCTGAGTTTCTTATGATAATACAGAAGGATTTACTTCTAAATATTAACATTCTGTTACAGTTAGGGAAGCTAGAGTCACTTCATTTTGCTTTCAGTAGCCTGATACTCATTAACCGGTACCTTAACCAGTTTCTCTTTGAGGACAGACACAAAATAATGTGGTGATCCCTTGAGTGAGCTATCCATTTAGAGGTTGTGAAATTTTCCGTTACCTTTGCTGACAGACAGCTGGCTAGCCACGCTAACATGCAGAAACGTGGTGCCTAAAGTTAGCCTTGTCCGCTCTGACTGTGCATCACCAGCTTGGTAGCGGCACCAATAATTTGGCAATTAAGGCTGAAAACACCAGCCTATGGCAGTAGGACAGCGCTGAAAACATGTTGCCAACCCTCTAGTCTCCACCCAGGCCGCCCCAGTGAGTAAGCTGCTTAGTTTTGGGCCACAAAACCCCTTTAGCATTGCTAACTATGTTAGCACTCCTAGCTGTGTTGACCATAGACTGTTTATGTACATTTCAGCTTCCCAAAAGAGAAGTTGAAATGTCTCAATCGCCCCCTGGTGGCTGGCTGCAGTATAGGTCATAACGCACGACCCCTCCTCATCAATGAACGGGACATGGGACTAAAACTAAAAACTCAAAGTACACATCAAACATATTTTTCCCGAAGATGATTTCTGTCATTTAACTTAGTTTTTATCACGCTGCTGTTTATTCAAATGTACAATTTTCTAATAAGTGTGGTTTTAAGTAGTTAATTAATGCTATAAAACGGGGATTTTACAACATGATTTACAATTGTATGAGGCAGCTGGTGGGCTCATATTCAGTGGTGCTACTTGCGATTGGTCGGACAGGTGTATGGGCAGGTCATTTGATACTGTCGAGACTCCGGCTCCAAATTATGTCACCAGAGTAAGATGGCAGCAGCCGCATCTGGGATATTTTAGCTTTACTTCTATACAGTGAGAGTAAGTGGAGATGCTTATTAATCAGCACATGGTGCTGACATGGCTAACGGTGCTAAAATAGTTAACAATGCTAAAGGGGTTTTGTGGCTCAAAATTAAGCCGCATTCACCGTAGCGACCTGAGGGGAGATCGGAGGGTGGGCACAGCAGCGCTTTCCCACCACCATGGTTTAGGTGCTGCTAGCTAACTCCCACCTGAGCCAGTTGGTGCACAGTGCAGTCAGCTGAAGACTGGCAAAAGTAACCCAAAGACCAACGTGTGTAACCGCTCAAAAATATTCTCAGTGGTTAACTGATTAATGGTTAACTGTTTCCTTCCCTGGTTACAACCATAGTCATGAAACATTAACAAAGATGTTGCAACATGGCGTCTAATTAATGCTCATGACGTGAAGGTTAGAAGCCAGTCAGAGGAAAAACTTTCCACAGTAGGGAACACTGTGTACTCTTCCTGACCTTGCGTTTTTTAAATCTTTATTAAGTCTTAACTTAATCCTGATACAGGGACCATGCCGGATGTATTTTCTAATGTTTACGTAACTTTCTATACGCTTTGATGCAAAAAGACTTGACCGCATTTAACAAGTCATCTTTTCATTTTCATTCAGCACAAAGATTAGCAACTGGTCATGCTTGTTTCATTCCCTTTAACAAAGAGGGAACTTTACAGGCTGTTGCATTGTCTGCAGTTTGTATGTATCTGACAGCCACTCTGTTGACAACACGTCTTGAAATTTCAGGCATTTTTGTTACAGACCTAATTCCCACCACAGCCCCCAGCACACTGAAAGCTCAGAGAGTGGTTATTGTCGTCCTCATGGGAGGCTTCCTTTTTTGGTTTAACATTCACAGAGGATGTGATCTTCACTTTTATGTAATGCAGACTGCATCCTAATCCCAGCGGTGTTCCATACAGTGGATTGAAAGGATTTTCTTGAGAGTCGAGCGAGGATACTGTCATTCCTTTAAATCCCAAAATAGAATGGGAGGCAGTTCAGCGGCAGCCACAAGAGAGGCAAACCATGCAAAAAGGGGCTTTGAACACTTGGCTCAAAGAGCTTAACCCAAAGTGAACTGCACCCCTGATGCTCAAAGCCAGCCGCCCAGCCGGCAGCCAAGGGACGGAGAGAAAATGTAAAAGATCAGAACCTCGTTCAGAGTGATCGATGAAGTGTCGTAGACCACTCTGCACCCTAAACTACTAAAGCAGCTTCACATTTTTCCTGCATTATTACACAAATTACATAAGAATCTACAATTAAGGGAAGTTTTGGACTTTGGAAAATTAGTTAGCACTCAGCGCTGACAGGAGCCGTGTCTCTCTCACACCCTGCCACCCTCATTACGAGAGGACGCGTGCAGGAGTGTAATAATTATCCTAATCACTAACTGAGCACTTTCAATTATGCTTTCATTGAAGCAGATTTTGGTTTAAGTACCGGCTCCCTTTGTAAAGGCCAGAATTACAGAGTAGTTTGTGGTTAAGCCGTTGTGGCCCAGTCAGGAGGATATTCCACCCCAGTTTGCTTTGAACCTCTTCTCCCTCTTTTTATACAGTAGCTTTCTTTTGACTGAAAAGATGATCTTCTTTGCAGAGCATTAGTGAACTGCAGAGTTTGTAGGGTGTATGTAGTCTATTTATATCAAATAGTTTGCAAAAACCAACCATTTCACTTCGAGTCTTTCACAACTGATCCCCAGACAAGTCTTCAGTGAAGCAATATCACACGAGGGAGAGTCTGAGGCCCTGTGCCTACAACAGAATCATATCCGTGCTGATATTTAGTACAACAGCACGACCTTGGGTGTGATATTGCTTTTACACAACATTTCTACAAGTGCCGTTTATTAGTTAACAGTAATAAGAGCAACCGGTGTTTGATAACAACTGCACAAAAGCATGATCCTCATCACATAAGGTATACTGCTAGCAAAGCAGCAGATGGTCGTGGCGAGCTTTAATCATGTTTAACATTAAGAAATGCAGAGACTTTGCTGGCTGTGTTGCGCAATCCAATGTCAAACATGATTTGAATGAGCCAGTGCATAAATTAACAGTTTTCTGGCAACATTATAGTAATGATAATAAAATAATAAACTTTATTTCTGCAGCACTTTTCTAAACCAGTTACAAAATGCTTTACAGTGCAAGACCATGCAGTATGACGACGAGTGGCAAAACAAAATCATCCGTCATACCCAACCATACAAACTCAAGCCCTTACACAAATTAAGCGACACAAGATTATGCCAGCATAAAATGAACTCATAAACATATCTCAACAGCGCTAAAACATGGAAATTACCACAAGAGCAATGTGGCTTACCTCTCCCAGGGATCACAACAGCAAAAGGGGAGAGGTAAGGCGGGAGACACCCTTTTATAGGTGGGACACCCCCAAAAGTGAATGTAGGGGTGCAGGAACGGAGTATCAAACGTTCCACATATTGACTATGGAGGCCTGAGCGTGTCAGGACTCAGCTGATTTTGCTGCTAAAATAGTAAAAGCATGATCGCCCTTTGTTGCAGACGTTAGCATGTCTGCAGTCAACTCGACTCACCAACACTGACTAACGTTTTCACTTCAAAGAAAACGATCACTTTTACAAAGGTTTACTGATTAATTTATGAACTGACTTACTGACGAGGAATGCAATCATCTGATACTGGTGTCCAGTTCTTCCTGTTCACAGCTGTAATCCACCTGTGTCTCATTTCATGGTGACGAAAATAATATAATATGTGTCAAGACATTCTGCTACCCTTCGCCCATCTGTTTCTGCATCCTGTTAGCACACAAGATTGCACCATGGTTAAGGCACTTAAATTATATTTTATAACCTTTAATCTTACATTTTAGTGACAGGCTGACCTGACACTGTCCAAAGGTAATCAAATCTGCAAACCAGCAGCTCACTGTTTAACACTATATTTCCCTTTAATTTAATCCACTCCGCTGGTTGCTAGCAACTTGTCGCGTACTTTTTTGTTTTCATAATTCATTGATTGATGATTATTGATTCATTATTGATGCTGTTCCATACCCATATACACACTATGTGGCCAAAATAATGTAGACACCCCTGTCATGATGTGTACATTATGTCTAGAGCTGTTTTTTCATAGTTTGGGCCCCTTGGTTCAGTTTAAGTGATCGAATGTTCATTTTTAGACATTAGTGAGCTTCCAACTTTGTGTAAATCCTACATTTGCTGCTCATGAGCATCATGAATTTCAAATAAGCAACAATTTATATTAAATATTTGTAGATTTTCAAATAGCCTCGGTTATTCTGTAAAAGAAATTGTGCAACAAAAAAAAAATTGAAGCTCATTTACAGAGACTTTCAGGGTCGATACATGGAAGTACAAACATGTGTAGCTTCTGTGGAGCTGACATAATGTTTGGTCAAATTTGGCCACATTTCAAACGCATGAAGGAAATTGCTAATTTGCTTAAGTTCCTCAAAAATGAATTTCAAGAGAAAATCATTCTGCTTTCCAGAGAGTACGAGGTGACAACAGCTTAACCCAGAAGCTTTGAAAGCAGAAAACCCAAGGCGAAGAGACAACGAGCAATTGAGGCCATTCTGCAAACACACACAGGCCATCTTATCGTGCACGGCTTCTTTATATTATTGTTGACTGTTGTAATGTGGGATCATGGAATTAGACAATTGAGTTTTCATTGTGCAAAAAGAAAGCGCTGGAGGGGGGGAGACGCGGGAGGAGGAGGAGGGGAGAGGGAAATCGAATAGAAGGGTTTGTTGAGGACAATGGCTCAACTAAGCGAGGCCATCTGAGGTCTGTTTATTCTGTTCTTACCTCATGCTCCAACTACCCAATGTTTATCCATTCATTGCACTTCAGTAATTCAAGAAGAAGCACGGGCAAATCCAACACTCCCTCCAATCTGAAGTTATGATGAAGTATGCACCCTTTCTGTAAACACAGGGCAGAGTGTTTTTTAACATGCTGTAACTCAGAGCTTACAAAACTTTTTTAGTCTGATGAACCACACAAGTAGCCCGACATGTTCCACATGTGTTTATTTCAAATGATTTCAAACTGGATTATGATTAACACTTTTAATTATATAAGCATATTTATACCTTTTCATATAATAAAAATGTTAGTGTTTAGGTTGGTTTTGTCAAGTTCACATTTCAACCATTTATACCTTATTAATTTCAGCTTTTTATTTAATCTATTGATACATTAGCCTACATTTAGCTAACTATTTCAATCATTTATCCATTACTTTTAGCTAACTATTTTAATTGTTTATTCATTAGTTTTAGCTAACTGTTTAAAGTGTTTACCCATTACTTTAAGCTTTATTCATTATTTTGTACTAACTTTGTAAACTGTTTATCCACTACTTTTAGCTTACTAGCTAACAATTATAATGCTTATCCATTGCCTTTACTCAACTGTCAACTGTTTATTCATTAGTCTTAACTAACTATTTTAACTGTTTAGCTCTTACTTTTAGCTAACTGTGTTGTTTATCTGTGTTTTTAGCTACCTATCAACTCATCATTTATTAGTTGAAGTCAACTTTTTTTAACGGCATTATCTACTTCTTTCCCCTAATTAACTGTTTTTCTGTTACTTTAAGTTAACTTTTTAAACTTATTATCTACTACTTTTAGCTATTTAACTTTATATCCATTACTTATAGCTAACTATTTTAGTCAGCTAACTATCAACTGTTAAATTTCAACTAATTCGGCTATTTCAACTATCTGTATCAGCTTTATCAATTCTTAATACTATACTTTAAGCTAACTATTTCAACCGTTCACGCATTTCATTTTTTAGCTTACTGCTTCAGGCGAAGTAGGTGAATACTTTTAGCCACTTTACTGTTTATACTTTTACAAACTATTCAATCATTTATCCATATATAAGATATAACAACAACTACTATTAACAGTTAAATAACGTCATAATTCTTCTAACTGTTTGAACCTCTCTGCTCACTTGTTAATCGTGCACTCTCAGTTGCAACACACCTGGTATTCAGGTGTCAGCTGACTCCATGTGGATTTAGATAAAAAAAATCAAATCTGGTAATTTCTCTCACAGTTCGGAGTCACTGCTAAATCTTTCCTTTTTTTAAACTGTAGCGTCAAACATGTTTAGCCTTCCTGAGTGAGACTTCACTGTGTGGAGTATGTGGAAGAGTTTAATTTGGAGCCAAGTGAGAGTTCCTTGATGATGGATCCTGACGATGGGAAGTGGTGTGGGTGGAAAGAATGAGTCATCCATCATCTGTCCATTGCGTTCGGCTGCAGCCGTTGGTGCAGAGCCGAGTCGAGCCCTATCTCACATCGCTGAAGGAGCGGTGATGTCAGAGCTGTCACTGTTCTACTCTCTCATCAGCACCCACTCACAAAGCTCTTGGTATTTGTGCAATCAGGGCAGGCTGAAACACAATAATAGCACTGAGTGGCGTGTATTGTCTTCATTTACCCCCCTCTGTCTCTGTATTGTTGGCCATATGTTGGCCCTATTTTCTAATATTTTTTTCCTCAACTGCCACTCTATTTTTAGCCGTTTTGTGGCAGGAAGCTCACATATAACTCTGCCAAAAAGTTGGACTGAATGAACGATGAAAATTAACTTGTGTTTCCAAACAGCCATCATCAACAGATTTGTTCCCGTCTCAAATTTCCTCCATAATACGCAGGGAAAGTGCGTTCCACTCTCGCTCTGTGTGTGTGTTCGTCTTATCCTGGTGATAAGTTGAGCAGAGTTTTGTTTCTTTGTCAGAACAACACAGCCCTAATGTGCTGTGTACATGACAGCCCTCATGAATGACTCAGACTGTTAGCCCAACATCTGAAGAAATTACCACCCACATGCTTTTGCTGAAAATGACGCAGATGTGCTCTTAAGCAACTTTTTTTTCTTGTTGTTCATGGAATTGATAAAACATTAGCTGCTGAATCCAGTTCTGTGAAGTGAGTGAGTCATCATTGGATAAATTACAAAGGTTACATAACTACTGTACTTTCTCAGCATATGTTTACCCTTTCTATCAACTGAGTTCTTGGTATTTTATTAGCAATCCTATAAACATGGATACGAGCAAACCTATATGTCTGGATAAACTGATATTGTGCTACACGTTTGAGTCAAAAGATCTTGGGTTAATTGTCCTGCTAAAGATATGTCATTTATCTTTTGTGATGTTATTTTAAAACCTACCTTGAAATAGCTGTTTACACTAGAGCTTTCAATATTTGCATATCAAACATGTAATTTGATGCCCAGAGTCATGGCTAAGGACGAGTTGTTTTGATGTTGTCTTGGAATGCAGTGTCTTGATTATTGAAGCTATGCTGCCCTCTTGTGGTGAATTATACTACATCTTTTCATCTACACCAGATGTGATAACATGTATTGATGCCTCATGCTATCTACTGTACATAAGAAGAATACTGTGACAAAGCACTGACTTTCTTTATTTAAAAAATAACATTTGATCAGTCATGTACCATTACCAAGATTACTGTTTACAACGGCATGACAAAATATTACATCATGTCCTCTGATGTCTATTCTAATGTCTTCTAAAGTCTTAAGATGTTAGGTGAATATTCCAGTGGGTTGTATCACATAATGCTGCACAAATACAATAGACGTCTTCTACCCCACTCCAACACCTCATTTAACCACCCCATTCTCCCACTTCCACCAGTGGTACAAGACATACTCAGATCCTTTTACTTTAGGAAAAGTACCAATACAGCAGTGAAAAACTACAGTATCACAGATAAAAGTCAAGTTCAAAATCCCACTTCAGCAAAATTATTATCATCAAAAAGTAAGTATTATAATATATATAATAAAAGGTATTGTATCAAAAGTAAAAAGTACAGTAAAAGTAAAATCAAAAGTACTGACATATGACATCTTCAGATTGTTCATAATGATGCATCACTGTGTAAGCAGCATTTTACTGCTGTAGCTTTTCAAGGTGGAGGACGTTTAAACTACTTTTCATACAGTTACAGTAGTATGAAGGGTCGAGATAAATCTGAGGGTGGTGAGATGATGAATGGAATTTCAAAGAAGAAAAAACAGTCCTCATATACAAATTTTAATTCACATTTTGAATCTAATCTTTTTTTGAGTATGAAATATTGGAGGATTTTATCTCTTTGGGCCTTCGTAAGAAGCCTGTGGCTATTTTCGTAAGAAGTCACAATCTAAGAAGGTTTGGAGCCACTGGTTTAATCTTATCAGTGCATTGTGTTTTATTAGCTCAGCATATGTTTTGCTTTGAAGTAAAATCTATGAATATCTTTTATCTCAAATTTGTTGTAACTCAGAGTGATGAGGCTGATGTGTCCTCACAGATCACACTGGGAGGTGTTGAAGACGTACAGTGTGTCTGACTCTAAATGCTGATGCTCAAATTGTCGTAACAGCTCAAACGTAGGCCTTGGCCGTGTCTTCTGTCCGTGGGCTGGTGAGAACTGTAGCCAATTAACACTGGGAGATCCGAGCCAGGAAGGGCAGAGTGAAAGTCCTTCCTCCCTTGGCAGAGCCACTTGGCCTGACAGATGGTACTTAGACAGGCTAAGCTCTGTGCTCCTGTCTGCGGAGATTAGAAACCAAACTCTCTCAGTCTCTCGTAAATGTGATGACAGATCAACTAAGTTTTCGTGAACTTTTTCTGATGCCCTCATTTACTGAGTATTTCATGTTTAAATTTGGCATGACCCAATCTAGTCTAGTCAGTTATCAGGCTTATCCCCTGCCGCTTAAATTTACAAATTTACTATTTTTTTGGTTTTATCAATCCTGGAGGGCGCCAAAACAAGGATTCTATGTTTCATGTAGCATGGGGAAGATGCACTGAAGTAGGTTATTATAGACAATCTCTAGTACTATTTTTAGGACCTTTTAAATTAACAATGAACTGAAACCATGATCTTTCCCTGAAGTGCCTTTGTTGACTAATCCTAAAATGGTAGTCTGGACAATCCTCCCCTTCTACCTCCTTCTAAGCCTTGGAGATAGGCTGAGGAGCTCTGACATCCGGACGGAGCTCGGGATAGAGCTCCTTGGCGTCGGAAGGGGTCAGATGAGGCGGATAAACGGATGAAAATGGATGGATGGGTGGATGAATGGTGCAAAACTCATAAAAACAATGGTGATTTGTGGAAATAATCTTGTTGAACAAATTAGACTTCACTTATTGCCACAGGGCTTTTCTTTTTTAATTTTTTCAAAACCCAAAACAAAAGATCGGTTAGAATTTTGCAGTGGGAGCTCATAAGGGATGAAACGTACAAAATGACATCATCATTACATCATCATATGCCAATTAAACCACCCACAAACAGTGTGACTACGGTAAAATAGCTCATGTACATAACTCATCTGACAGAGATTAAAGACAAAATGATTACAGTGATACTTTCGCTTTATTTATGTGCTGAATAAACCTGATTTAAAGATATCAAAAAAGTATTTGTGACACAGATACAAAGCAGCGTTAGAAGAGCCAGGAAGCATTAAAGCCAGAACTACATTCAGGGTTTTGATGACACTGATTAATCTGGGATTTGCACAGCTCTAGCATTGCATATCATTGATACTCTATTTGTAGTGCTGAAGACGTCAGGATGATCAATATCAGTTTGACGGCTTCCCGTTGATCAGGCCGGACTCCCAGCGCTGCCACAGAGGAGCCTTCTGACCTCCTGCTCTGTGAACCTTTGGCTCCTGCTGTGAGATGAGACAGAGAATAGACAGGATTAGTGAGAGATTAGCTCCCCTGTCTTGATCCTCTGAATTTGAGATCAATTTCAGAACTAATTCAAGCATGTGTAAAACAAAAAGTATTGGGAAAATCTTTGATTTAGTGTCTTTTTTTCAGCCACTTTGGATTCAATACCCCATCAGCTACAATTACAATAACATATTCCAACTCTTCATGAGTGCTTTCTTAGGGATTTCACACTACATAACAATGGAAACTGTGAGATGCCAAGAAGAGTAATTTCTTGATCATAATCCACCCTGAATTAGCAACGATTTAACATGATAGCACACAGTGTTCTCACAAGTGTTGCACAATAAACACAGGTCTGAAATACAGATGGAAAAAACAAGACCGAAGCTATTTATAGTAATTAGACCTGGCACATCACCTGTGTCTGCTCAGATTTCATCTGGTCTTTCTTGGAGGGTGGCGGCCAAACCCGTTCCAGTTTCCCCCTGGACAGTTTCCTGACGTCTGAAGGACAGAAAGGAAAAAAAGAGCAGGACAATTTGAAGGGATTTGACTTCAGGCAGCAGTTTTCCATTAAACAATTAAGGATTTCACAGATTTAACCAGACTAATCCTGTTTTGTTTGTCCGCTCTAACGTAAGCACCAAACATTAGCATATTTGGCTAACTAGCTTACTACCCACAGTAGGGGAGTTACTTCCAAAGCTAGCAGCATTTTACACTGCAGTATTCTGTGGGGTTACACTTTATGTATAGAAAAATAAAACAAAACAAGCACAAGTCCAAGTGGCAATTCCCAGATAGAACCAAAAAATAGCAGGTTTTCCTTGACATGAAGTGTGAACCGTGACGACATTAATGGGTGTGTCATATCCTACAGGTTAGAAAGAGAGGATGTGGAGGGCAACAACACTGAAGTCAGGAAAAAAATTGGGCAGAGGTCGGCTAAAGAAACGCAATGCATGGTGACCATTTGATCATCTCTTGAGTTTCAGGAAAAGCTAAAAGGTAGCACAAGAAAGAGTAAGGCCCTGATCACACAGTGTTTTAACAACTGGAGACACTTTCTGTAATTGTTTTTAATCATAATGAAGCTTTTTGCTTGCGTTTTTTTGTGTTGCCATGCGCTTCACGTTTCTGTGCTGTAGGCACCTCGCGTTTTTGCTCAACGATATTCGTGCTGAATGTTGGCAGTGCAGGATGTGATGCACGGGGAAAGCAAAATCGCTTTCTAATAAATACCCGGAAACATGATGCTGTTGGTACATTTTAAATTTTCTTATCTTTTGTTCCTTGCCTGTCTCTTAGCTTAATGCTAGCCTGGCTGTCATGTGGGGCAATTTGTATTTTCATGGTCAGAATCATATCATGTTGGCTGGTTAGACATGCCAACAGTCAATTTCCTCTCCATCTTGGCTCCCTCAGAAAACTACAGCCAGTGACAGTCAGCCAGTCAGTCACGCATGCTTCTTTGCTATTGGTTGAGGCTGTGACTTTGCTGGTCAGAGTTCACCAAAGTTGAGATCCACATGGTGCAAAGATGCGAATTTGCTTTGCCAACGGAAGTGAATGTTTTATTCCGCCCTTCGCTTGCTTCAAATGAACAGGAGGCAAATATTCCAACACTGTCTTATGTCTAAATACCAGGATAGAACGATTTCCACTGACTTCCAAAACAACATATTACCTGAAAACATATTACCTTCCTAATGGTCGCAGTTTTAAAAAGATCATTACCGTCATGTAATGTCGCAGTTACACTGCAAAAGTTCGGGTTAGGTTTAGGCAGCACAACTCAGTGGTTTGGTTTAAAAAACAACAACACATGATTTGGTTTAGAAAACTACGCAATGTTGAAAGAAGTCAATGTTGACTTCGGGGCATGACAACGGTCTCCTGGGTAAAAGTCCTGTACTTGGCTGAACCATCCACCACCGACTTCTTTAAGGTTGATACAACATTACTCAGGCTTATAGCTTTTCTACTACGTCACCTCACTTCCTCCTCTGCTCTGTAATAATTACTATGGCCTGTACATAGTAATTATTACACGGCTGTACAGTAAACGAAAGTATGGGAGATTAGCTTATTCAAGTTGACCTATATGGCCCTTTTTTTTGGAGAGAGAGGTCTGAATATTCACTGAAGTTAATTTTACGCGTGTGTGACAGTGCCCTAAGGCTTGACAGGCATAGCAACAGTAACTAAGGTGGGTGGGGCATATCGTATGGTTTAATTGTCTTAGCTGTGCATTTAGCAGGGTAAAACTTTAAGAAATGGGCGCTGCTTTGACCTGAAGACGCTTTGATGGGATGTGATTTCAAACCTTGTTATTATTCACTGTGTGTTTGACTCTATGAGGGTCACATTATGGAATGTCCTCTGGGATATCACAGCGTATCTGGGTTATACATTCTCATACAGTGTTGTGTCATGGCTGGTTAGGATAACACATAACAGCTTATTTGACCTTAAGAATGAGTCATTTCCTCCAGTTTAGCCCAGTTTTACCCCCAGACATATTATGTTGCTGTCACATGTAGCCTCATCATCTTCACCTTGGCTCACCCCCACACATCATTATCCAGACGCTGTCGCTGAAAATATAACATGCTGCTACATAATGACACACTCCCTGGCTGGCTGAGCTGTTATGTCTGCCATCCATGCTCTCCTGCTGTGCAACAGCAGATGATAAAAAATGCACACAAACTATACTTTCAGCGAGACCTATCAACTATCTGAAGTCATTTGTATTTACACAACACCATAAGCGAACCCAGTCTGCCCCCGGCTCAAGCTGGAGTGCAGATAGTAGCCTTCATGTTGTCACTCAGCCCACTGGCATCTGCTGACTCAGATCAGGTTGCTGCTTGAGTGATGCGGCCTTAACCACTTGTGACAGGGTTGACACTAAGTTGTCGATAAGACTCCTTGGATAACACTACGTGATGCTAATGCAGAGAGGCATTCATTAAAGTGCTCAGACTGAGTGTCAGAAAGCCGCAATGTGCGATGAATAAAGATCTAAGCGACTCTTATTAGACATACTCATATTTACTAGATGCAGCTTAACAACCTGATTGAAATAATCCATAATATTTTCATATTTTCCATTTATTTTTTCACAGCCTTGACAAAATGAGTCCCTGACGCAGACCAAAGGAAGACAACTCTGGGTCTGAAAGTACCCTGAAATGGAGTCTTGTGGGTTTGGCGCTGATGATTTCAGAGCTGTTTCTGGTTAAACAAAAAGGATTTTACTCTTTAACAACAAGGTCTCTCTCTGTAGGGATACTTTCCATAAGTTGTCACCAACTTAAAATATCAGTCGGAGCCTTTCAGTGGCAAAAACGTGACAGTGCACTCTAGGTGTATGGTAGCATTGGCCACCACTGTGTGAATTGGTGAATGTGGACAGTGGTAAAGAACTTAAGCTGCGTTTCCAGCAAGCAATACGATACAGTACAGTTCAGTTTGGTGCGTTTTTTTTCCTGTCTCCACTGTGAAAAGTTGTGGATGGTACCAACGGAACCGTTCCTTAGCGTCCCCATGTTTGGTCCCCCTCTGTTGGGGTACCTAGCACACAGATCTGGTACTAAAAGGTGGAGCTGTGAACACTGCAGTCTGATTGGTCAGTAGAGGACGGTCACTCTGCTCAGGGCTGAGTTGTGTCTGGTTTTGAGGCTCATGTAACCACTGTTCATACTGTGGAGAGTTTTATTAGTAAACTGTAGCTATAAAATGAAAGGATGTGTTGCTGCCTCTCACAGCAGCTGGAGTCTGAGAAAAAATGACTTCATTCACTGGGCTGACTGCCGGCGACTTTTAAGGTGGAACGTTAACTTGTAATGTTAGTGAGTTTTTGAATATCCCATGGAGAGAGACTCTCACTGCAGACTGTTCTATTTTGTTCTGAAAATGTTGGCATGCAGCCTCGTTCTGTGGACGATAAACCAGGTGCAGACTTCCATCTGTGTCACCACTAATGAGGAAATACAGTGAGTGCTGGACGCAGCAGTGAGTGACAACAACCCCGCCCACATTTGAAGTGGTCGGAAGACAAGAAAGGTGCTATACAAGTCCACATGTCCATTTATTAAGTTGGGAAATAGCCAACAATTTAGCCTCTATGGTGCATATGGTCACACAGGTGATACAAAGTCCTCAGATCTACTTAATTTAAAGTAGCAATGCAGCAATGTAAATATAACTTAGTAAAAGTACAGAGTGAGGAACAAAAGTATGTTTATTTTTGTTGCATAAGTAAAAATAAAAGTACTTTATTTGGAAAATGATATGCTCTTCGAGTGGTAGTACATTACACAAATGATACACTACTGATTCTTTAAATGTTTGCCTCTGAAATGTAGCGGAGTAGAAATATAAAGTGGCTTAAAATGGAAATACTGGAGCAAAATACAAGTGCCTCAGAATTGTACTTAGGAGCAGTGCTTGAGTAAATACTCAGAGACCATGCAGACTGACCTGATTCGAGCGTTGGGTTGAATCGAGACTTATCTCCGTCTTCACTGTTCTGCCTGTTCTCTCCATACAGCGTGCATCTCTGTCTACGCAGCTCCTCCTCTCTTTCTTTGGCCTCCCGGATGTCCTTCTCTACCTCTGGCTGCAGAGCCAGCGCTGGACGTAACTTGAAGAAGGGGTTTTGTTTGAGGATTGGAGATTCTATCCCCAGGTTTCCCTCCCTAGATTTGCTCCTGGTCTCCACAGCTGACATAGAGACATCTGTGTTTATTGAGTCCATGCTTCTGTACGGGCGTGTGTGTTTGTCTTGTTTTGCGTAGGGGGCTAAACGTGTTTTGTCTCGAGAACCACCTGTTGGGCTCCTCGATCTTAAGATTTCAGGACTTTTCTCAGTCTCGTTACACAGCCTGAGGGAATGTGTTCTGGAAACGGGGCAACTTTTGAGTGAAAGCAACTCCAGGCTTCGAGTGCGCTCCAACACAGAAGGGTAAACATGACCTTTCATCAGTGAGGCAGGGGGTTTCCGGTTTCTTGTTGGACCCCCCGTGTTATCCTGCTGGAAAGCCTCAAACAGCAGTTTTGTCTCCTTTAACTGACGGACTTCCCCTTTGCTGTACCCCCCTGGGATCTTCCCCTGGTTGACCAGCACCAGCTCTCTCTGAATCTCCTGACTTATCTCCTTCTTCATCTTCTGCTCGGAGAACTGCCAGTCAGTGCGCTGGTCTGGGTCGTCCTTAGAGGAAAGTGGCTCAAGCAAGATTTTGGTTTTAAAGGGAATCTCAAGCACATCTGGATTATCTGTGAGGTTGAAGACACCACCGGCTCTCTGCAGGCTCTGAATCCCTTGGGCTTCCTCATGGATCTGCCTCTCCATGGAGGTCTCAGCGACTGACAATCTTTGGCAGGTGGACAGAAGGGCAGATGATGTTTCACGAGGGTCAATTGGAAGCAGATCTTCTGGTGCACAGCTGTCTCTTTGATCACCATCAGAGTCTCCGCCCTGTGCTGTGGCAGTCACGTGATGCTCTGATTCTACGGGGAGTGTAGACGAAGATGTCCTCGCTTTTGTTTCAGCGTCTTTACTCTCATTCTTTTCATTCTCCTCCTTCTCCTTCAGGTTCATCTTTGCTCCTTCATCCTCAGCACTGTGAATTCTACTCTCTTCCCTCCCATCCCCACCTGTCAGATCGGCTTCTCTTGCTTTCAGATCATCTACGTCAGTGCCAAGCATGCCACTTGTCTCACCTCTTGTGTCTTCATGTCGCAGCTGCACCAGTTGCAGGCGTTGAAGCAGTTCCTCACCTTGTTGGATATCAGTAGCTATTCTCCTGCTTCCATCCTCTTGCTCTTCGTTTGGAGCCATCTTTTCGTAGCCTTCAGAGATTGAGAGTTGGGACACTTCAGTTTCGATAGTTCCACTTTCTCTCCTCACCCAGTTACTCTTTGTCAGGGTGTAGTTCAAAGATCTGGTGTCAACATGCTCTTCATCATCATTGGACGCATCTGTTGGGATCTCTGGTACCTGTGACTGATTGGTTGCTGTGTCCGTCGTGTTTTGGCTGCATTCACAGAGCTCTGTTGGCCTGCGGGACTCAAAATCATCGTCACTCACACGGGGATTAGAAAGCTTTGGGGGATTTGTCTCCACATTGTTGTAGTCGACATCTTCTGTGGTTAGTTTTGAGTCTGAAAGACAACAAATGTTGGATTTTGTTTTGTCTTCCTCTTTGTCAAAAAGCTTCTCATTTTCAGAGTTTTCCTCATCGCTTGTAGGTTCCTGTTTTGGATATTGGTCACTCTCAGCTTCTGTCTCCTTCCAGTTCTTCTGCCCCTCATTCAAAATTGCAAGATCCTCATGATCCTCATTTGACTCTTCATCTGCGTTTTCCTGATTGTGTCCTCTGCATGGATCATAACATGCTTCCTCCATGGATGCTTGGTCTTGACGTTTTGATAGAGTGGAGTCCTGGTCTTTGGACAAAGGTGCAGTGTACGTAGACTCCTTGGATGCCTGCGCAGCACCTTCTATCACTTCATCCACGACCTTTTGTGCTGCCATTAAGTGCTTGTCACTGTGATGCAAGTCTAAGCCACTGGGATTAGCTTCAGCCTCTGTGGCGTCAGCTGCCCCTTCTGTAAGGGTCACTGTGGAATTATTCACCTCAGTATCTGTGCCTCCCTCTGCTGGCAGCAAAGGAGCCATGTAGGATGGAGGAGGTGGGATGAAGACTTCATCTGCACCTTCATCATCCATCACACTGTAGTACCTGGTGATCGCTGCGGGGGCAGGGGGGGTGATTTCAGAGTCATCTTGGGGTTTCTCACCACATGTCACCGATGGGCTGTCGGTGTGGTCTGTCACAGGGTGTGTATCCATCTTCATCCATAGACCACTGCCATCCTGTGAGACCAGACCTTGAGGGCTGGGTCTGGGATTTCTTGTTTCCATGGTTACGAGCTTCTCTCCTCCCCTTTAAGGTCCTTTAAGGCAAAATATGAGAGACAAGAGATAAGTGTCACTGGCACTGATAGTAAAAATCCTTTATCATTATAGTTTAATTATTATCATCTATTAATAAAAGTTGTAATGAAATACTGGTGAGGACAGGTGATGAGCAGGTAGCAAATTTGCTTTTACAAAACAGAACTCACTGTCAAGGACTGTCTTGGGTCATGAGCAAAATATTTTTGTCATATTTTTGAGCTGTGACTGCTGAAACCTGCTCACAGTCCCCGTGATGGGCCCCTTTCTGTGCTGTATACTTTCATGTCCCACATTTCGTGTGTGGTAATTTGATTAAACACAAATTAATTCAGGAATATGCAACATATATTCAGTTAAATTCAATTAAATAGAACTTTATTTATCCCAAAGGAAATTCTTGTGCCAGAGACTGCTTCAAATTAAAGTAACAACAATTAACGTTCACAAACCAGCAACAACCAGTGGGTTCCCCCCGGTCAGGTCACACACTGGGCCTAGTTTTTAATAACAGTAGAGTTTTAAATATCAGTCAAAATATGCAAGATATAAAGTGTTCAAAGAACAAAAAGCAAAAGCCAGTGCCTTACAGACTAATAATAGAAGTAAGATAAATAAAAGAGTTACCAAAAGTTAACGACAATGGTGGAAAAACGCAGTTTGCACCTGAAAAAAAGTGTTATAATGTATATGATATAACAATGAGAGGTTACTAAGGTCTTAAGTTAATATTTATGTCACTGTCTACAAAAAGCAAAGTTATAATTGACGTTATTTTAACAGTTAATTGTTGCACACACATATCAAATTAAGTGTATGTTAATGGTTAATGATTTGCTTGTAAACCATCTATCAACATTATTTGGATGCTGTTACAAAGCTGCAACTGGTGATTATATTACCACGTTAAATTGTTAATAAATACCATGTAGGGCATCTATAAACATTTGGGTTGCCATTACGAAGATGCAGTGTTTATAGTTTAAATACACGGTAATTATTAACCAGTTAATAAGGTATTTTAATCAACAGTTGCAATTTTATAGCAGTGTCCAAATGATGTAAATAGACAGACAAACAAACAATTCATTTACTATTACAAATACTTGATATAATATAAAAAATGTTGTAATGTGTGCAACAATAAATAGTTAGAATAACATCAAATACAGCATAACTTATAACTTGTAAACATTATTTATTATTATTTCATACTGCTTTTTTTTCTTAGGTGTGAACAGAATCACAACACACTCAAGAGCTCACTAACGCATATTTGAGGGCTGAAAAGTTTGTGCGAATTAATTGGTTGTTGTGTTTTCTTTAATTCTACACTTGTGTAATATTATAGGATTTAAATAACATTTATATTTCTATTATTTATAATATATTTTGCCTGATATCAGACAGGATTGTCAGTACGCTCTGTTTCCATCATTAATTTTATTTATTTTATTTATTTCACAGGGACAGTGCACAGCTGCTTAGCTGCACCAGATTTAGCTATAAGCTAATTTTCATCCGTAGTCCCTGGACATTATCATATAAAAAAACACAATTACAAAGTAGCACATATTCATGACACAACGGCTTCAGCAATAACAGCAACACTGAGACGCCACAACATCACTGCGTCCACTGTAACCGATTTCTTTGGGGAAAGGACATTCAGTCTTTGATACCAATCACTAGAGACCAGTGGATCTAACCAAATGAATCTAATGTGTATATTAGTCAACACACACACTGGTTTGGCTGGGATTTCAAGAGTGGAGCAGAGTGGAGTAAAACAAACTACCCTGTTGGCTAACATTGAGGAGACGTGTTGATTTAGAGCAGCCTCGATAGCAGTGTTTGTCTTTTCTGTAGAGCTTGCTGTTGTTGTTACTGTTCATTGGTTGCAGCACACTGACTGACAGCAGCGTCACCCCTGTGGCGCTCATTTTTTATTTCAACTTAAATCCTCTGTTTTACGTCATGATGCCAGAAGAGTCAGTCAACTCAGAGGAGTTGGACAGATTCCAAGGTCTGGACCCAGGCAAAGACTTTATAATAATTATTTTCATGATTTCACAAAACATTATGGTCTTTTAAATTAAATAAGACGAGCACTTCATTTGGCATCAATTATGCTGACAGGGATCCATGCCATTCAGTAATTAGTGATTGATCATGCTATTTCAAGGCCCTGTCTTTTTGCACCCGAGGTCTAATCCCACTGTGGCAAATTTCCTGCCGCTGCAAGATGTTGCGGATCGTGTCATAAGAAAGGAATACACCCTCCAGGACTGTGTAGGTTTATTCACAGTGAGTGACAAAGACAAGCCTCTCCCCTTCCAGTGGGAATTTTTTTACTCCATCAGTTGCACGCCCTTCTCTGGATACAGTGTTCTTCTAACAAGCAATCGCATCCCATCCATGCACTCTTTTGTTGTGTCATTTTATAGCCACTACTGCTACGACTAAACATGGCAGCTCATTTGACGTTCACTTCCTGTTGAAGTAGCGACACTTCAGAACAATTTAAGTTTTTCTACATTTATAGTCTGCTGCTCCTCCCTCTTTAGACTTTTGTTTGGTTATTTTTGACTCAGTCCTTTCAACCTTTCTTGTCAGTTTCTGTGTGTGCACACGGCCCTGCAGTCTCAAGCCCCTTTATGGGGATTGGTGGGGTGTTTCCCTGCGCTAATTAGAATCAGCTGGCAGGCACATTCAATCTACAAGGACATGGGATTCATCGCTATAAGAACTAAGGTGTGAACAATTCTGCAGTTTAAGAACATGTCATGAATCTGAAGTGGACTTTTCTCAGTGCCTTTCTCAAAGGAAAATTAATTAAAGAAAGATATTCACACATCCATCTGTCTCAGATGCATCACGAGTCTTTGAACAGAAAATACTGCACACTGCTCCTGTTCAGCTTCACAGTTTAATAGTAACGCTAATGTTTCAGTCCTCTTGGACCTTCGTCAAGACTGCTGCCACAACACTGAAGAAATACTTGGCAGCAGAGAAGTATACTGGATATTTAATCTGCAAACTCTATCTCCCAAAGGATTAAATGATGAGACACCACGGCATGTCATGCTCTGATGTATTTGGGGATCTTAAGGGACTAATTTATATCACACGGCATAAGAGTTTACAATGTTGAACATTTGTAAACAGGCTTTATTGTGTAAGGAGCCTGAGGTTTCTAGATTTTTCCTGAGTTTTTCTTGTTCCCTTGTTCCTTGGTTGTGTGATAGGTGACATGTGGTGCACAGGCTGATGTCAGTTTTTGAGAAACACACCCACAGCACACCTGTGCACACCTGTGAAATGGGTGGAGCAGTTTCTGTTTAAGATAGCTGTTGTAAATCACGGTGTTGAACAGTCTTTGACGAAGGTCCAGTAGGAAGTTAGTGTTAATAATAAATTGTTAAGCTAAACCTCAGAAGATATTGGTAAGTGAAGCCGAGTGCTTTCAACAGTGGATCTGTGTTTTGTCTGGTTTTCTGCACACACACTAGGACGCAGGTGCATCTGCAGGTGGCGTGATACACATGTCAATGCACCAACAAAGGCAGCAAAGAATAAAAGTGCAGGCTTGTAAACGTGGATGTAAACAATGCAGTTTTTTAAAGGAAGAAAAAGAAAAATGCTTGCAAATGTTTATGAGGACAGAAAAGCATTAAACACGTCTGTCAGGCCTCGAGGATACACAGAGTGTGTTTTGGTGGGTAAGACTCAATGTAAACAGAAATGTTATGTTCCAAGAAAACTCCACAGGGCACCTTTAAGGCCTTCACTTGGCAGTCGTGCTTTAATTATCTGAGTTCCCAAACAGTTTCTCAGTGACATGAAGACAAACCAGTCAACATACAGTGAGCCTGCAGCTTCCACAGCCCCTGGACCCTGTTGGTTTAATCCAGCCTCACAGTTTCTCAAGATGTCTGTCACAAAGTCTGCTGCCTGAAGTCATCACGACTCTTTGGGGTGTGTCTGTGAATAATTGGGAGCTGCATCACTCTTCCTTTTATTTCCGCAGGGCGTACAGCTTCTGTGTTGTTTTGGTGACTTTTCTCCCCCACTGTGACCTAGCACAGTCAATTCTGCTGACAAAGGGAAAGAGTAATCGGCTTTGCTCTGTCTGTTTTGGCACGCACACTGTGTACAGTATCTGCCAGCCCGGCCGGCCACAGAGCCTCTCATCATCTCACCAGTTTGCCTGTCGAGAATTATGCTTTCCCATCATTCTGTCTGGTATAACAGACCTGAACTCATCAGGATAATGCCTGTTATCCGTGAGCCGCAGTGACTTGTACTGTTACTGTGATCACACCTGGAACAACTACTCCTCTTTGACTGGTGTATTTACACTGACGCATCACTCTGTGACACACTGTGATTGAATAGTTTATCAAAACAAGTTCTCCTTAATGTGCAAATGATCCAGGTATTATCTGGTTCCCTGAGCTGCAGGTTTAAATCTATGAGTCTATATTTACACCTGTATTCAGGAGCTTAATGCCAGCCACACCGCATTTCAGGATTACCAACAGCAGCAGCAGCACACTGTATATAAAGCTCAAGCAACAGGACATATTAATGCGCCTTAATGAGCTTAACCTGTTTATTCCATCCTCCTTTCAAGAAACATTTTCTACGCCGTTGTTAAACAGAAGGTTTTTATAGATTATTTAAAATGCTATTCAAAAGGAGTCAAATACTTTTGAGTGACGTGCAGTTTTATGATTCCATTATCCAATATTTAAGCACAGACGTGGTGCTGGCTGTGCGCTAGTACAACTTCAAACACTGTGTCATTAGTATGATTTATTTAACTATATTTTTAACTCGCTGTCAGCAGATAAAGCTTTGCTGTTACTATCAGGGAGAGAAAGAGGTCATAGAAAAGCAAACAAAGGTAAACATAGTGTAAAAAAGTCAGAGACCCACCTGACCACAGCGCTGCTGTCATGTCCTGTGCGTAATAGTACGAAGCGCGATGGAAATATGAACGATGCAGCTGATCTTCTTAGCACCTGTACCTTCCTGTCCTCTGTGTCACGTGAGCAAACAAAATCCTCTTCTACAGGGCGCTGTTCAAATGACCCACAGCAGCATCGTAGTGATACAACGGGATCTGTTTCAGTGTGTGACATGACAGAGGTGAATGGGCTGTTGGAAAGTGATGGAGAATATAATGTCATGATGCAAACCGAGGTGTGTAAGGAGTGTGACAGTCTCATATTGTTGTATAAACACGTGGAACATCTGCACACTCTTAAACAAATCAGACACAAAGAACATATTGATTATATTCTGTATTCTTATAATCATATCTTCCAGCTTACATCCAATGAAATGAATCTTTTTTATACCAAATTACAGTGATAGAAATAATAAAGCAGATGCCGGCCTGTATCCAGGATGAAATTCCTCCAGTGTAACTCCACCTGCAATTAAACACTCTGACTAGCTGTATTAAAAGAAGTCAGTAAAATGTTATTTTCCCACATTTTCTGTGGTCGTTAAACGGCTAAATTTTATCTTTGGCAAATATCATCTGCCTATACTATTGCATAAACACAGTTTCAAAGCCTTTACTACAGTGCTAGGAATATAATTCTGATGGGCAGGCTGTCAAAAAATGACACACATGAAGAAAAAGTATCACCTGCACGCTAATGTTTCGAACCTGCTTAGATCTTCATCAGGTCAAAAAGTTTCAGTTTAAGTTTTGACACCACATTTGTATTTACACGTGATTAACTATCTAAACCACTCAGGGTGACAGAGCAACTCCTGATAAACAATTCAGTAAAATGTAAAGGAAAAAGTACAAAGGGCAAAACAGTAAAAACAAATTATTAAACATATATCTTAATTTATGAGACATATTAAATTATCATCCCATATTTCAGTTTACATCACCTGCGGTCAAAAATATATTGTATTAAGTTTGAGGCAAAACAGAAGAAATCTTAAAAACATATGTACAGAAACTGTGTCTAAAACACCTTTCAAAAATTAGTTAGGTCAGTTCCCAAGATGGAAAAAAAAATCATGCCATCATGGAGCTTGTCAGCCTGTTGGTAAGCATTAAATAGCTGTGGTTTCAGCTTTTCAAACATTATGACTTGATGAAGATCCAAGTCAGATCAAAAAGTTGTCTTGAATAAATGTTGTTTGCAGCTTTTTCTTTATATATGAAGACATACTAAATCTTGCTCTTTTAATTTATGTTTCAAACCTGAAATAGTCCACTTTAAAGGTATACTTTCACCTTCAGGAAAATAGGTTTCACTTTCACTTTCTTGCCAAGATATTTTTTCCAAAATGGGGATCTAATAATTTAAAGCTTATGACCAGGGATTAATGCTGAGCATATTTTTGACTGGTTACGCATGTCGGCCTGTAGGTTAATTTTGCTACTCTTCACTTTTACTTCACTATGCACCCAACAGATTTGTTGGGAGCTAACGTTAGCTAGTGCTGCTGCTCATTCTGTGATTATCACTTGTAACGCCGTCCTGACCCAATATTGTCCTAATGGAAACATTGCTCACTCATGGTCTTCCCGTTGTCAAGTCACCCCAGTGAAACAAGCCTCCTTTGGCATTGTTAACAACTGTTTGCTTTGTTAGCACAGTTAGCTGTGTCAGCCCAGCTAGTGGTGCTAACAAAGTAGTTAACAATACTAAACAGGCTTTGTGGCTCAAAATGAAGCCACTTTCTAACCAGGGCAACCTGAGGGGAAACCAGGGGGTGGCTATTATGTTTCACAGCAATGCTGTCAGGCCACCTGGATACGGATTTGCGAATTTCAGGATGGCTGAACCTGTTTACCCTGACACTCTTATCCTAACCTTAACCAATCCCACTCCTCATAGCTAAACCTAACCAATCCAACCAACAATGGCAACGACTACTAGCCAGTCATAGCCAATCCTCATCATTACTTCATCATCCAAGGGTTTCGCAAATTTGCCACCATGACAGTGTTGCTAACATTAATCATGAATGAGCGGATCTGCTAGCTAGCTCCTACTTAATCAGGGTGGCACACAGTGCAGAGCATCCAAGGCTAACGTTAGCTAACCAGTGGAGACTGGAGGGTGGGCAGTGGGCACTGTGTTTCCCCATGTTAACGCAACAAGTCAGCTGTCTGTCATCGACACCAGCGGCAAATAAAATAAAAGGCAAAACATTTACAGCACAAATTATTAAAATTTCACCACCTTTAACTGAAAAGTGCTTTGAAACGCAGCACTAATGCTCACTGAGTCAGTGAAGCACCTACTAAAAAGAAAAGCCTCTTTTAATTTCATGTCATTTTGCTTTTTTTGTGCAGTTAAATATTAACCGGTTAGTTATCAGTTAATGGGTGTCGGGCTATCAGAAGCAAAATGAACTGAAACCGAAAGTACATCTGAACCAGACTTAAAAAAACATAACATGTAAAATGCATATGAAATTGTAGAATGCAAACTCCTTAAATTACATCATTAGTTGAAACTAAGTGGTAGCTGCAGCCCTGAGTAGTAAGAATGCACATTACAAACGTCACTCATTTTTAGCATTTTCAAATTAACACTAAACACATGAATCATGAATATGTTAATTGTTAATGATTACTGTTAGAAAAAAAGATGCCCAAAGCTGTGAAATACACTTCTTCTTCTCTTTGGCTTTTTCTACTCTTTGAGCAAACAATATGAAACATATGGAATATTTTTGGCTGATAAGGCACAGAGACATTTAAGGTGAGAAGTATGTGCATGTTGAAATTCTCAGCTTTGTCCACCAGAGGGAGGAAGTGGATTTTAATAGTCCCTCAGAGCTGTTGTAAAAGACCTACAACAAGATAAATGCCTTGCTCTTTGGCAGAGAAGTGATGGTGCTAAGAGCCAAAACACATTATAAGACTGCACCAGGTGGTGGTCTGCTCTCTCACATCAGTCACTACTGACACGATTAAGGCCGATGAAGGAGTCTCTTTCTTCAATCATTTCCTACATGACAGAGCAACACTGACAGGTCTTCCGCTTGGTGGTGCCTTCTCCCCCTGCTGCAGCGGGTGGAGATGAATTATGCAGCTCCTTATCGCCTTCCTCTCCCTGGACTTTAACCCCGTTGCCATCCAGGGAAACTTCTTGAAACACTTTGGCCTCCTTCTCTGCCCGAGGTGCAGCAGATGTTTCAGAGGCAGGCGTCTCAGAAGCAGACGTTTCAGGTCCTATGACGTGTTCTTCTCCTTCCTCAGTGATCATCACTCGCTCCACGGTGATCATGCTGCTGTTACGGTCCTCCTGGCTCTGAGCTTGGTCAGCGTCAGCGTATCCCAGGAACACAAGAGTGACGGGGCCTTCCTCCAACTTTAGATCCTCCACGTTCTCTACTTCTCCTGCAATGTCTCTGACCTCCACTCTGTCCTCTTTTTGATCCTCTTCGTTTCCCAAACTCACAGCACAGTGCTCTTCCTCCAGCTCAGCCTCAGAGTCGTAGCTTTTAGAGCTCTCTAACGGAGTATCGTCCTCCTTTGACACGTCATAATGGGTGGAAAAAGACAGGACTTTTTCCTGTGGGGCTGCATCAACATTCTCTATCTTTATCTCCGGCTCATTCGGCGTGACTGTGACCTCATCCAGCAGCACTTTCATCCCGACCCCATCGACGATGCTCAAGATCTGCCCGAGCTCTTCAGTCGAGGGTTGACTCCCTGACCCACCAAAAGCATGGATGCTCTTCCTGCCGTCATCAAAGACAGCTGTAGCCATCGGTGCAGCACCGGCCGGTTCAGACACAGGGGCCACTGACCTGACGATGGAAGCACCTGTCTTAGGGTCTCTCTCGACCTGCACAGCCACCATCCCCAGGACTGCAACACAGGAGACAGAAATTATGGAGATTGAATATTATAACTGCAGCCCAGGACAATGAATGTATCATAGGTGTGTTTAAAAGGTGAGAGGTACAAAGGTTAACGCCAGGTCGGGATCAGAGCCGTGTGTAACTAATATGAGCCAGCACAATACATAGAGACACAATAATTCAAACGCAGCCAGCTCTTTACTCCACGCAGTCCTCCAACGGGCATGAAAAATTAACGAACAGAAATAACAAAGTGTGCTAAATATAACATTCACCTCAGTCCCATCGTTAAGTCGTAGCCCGAGGGACATTAAATAAAGGGGTCATCAGTTGCAGGAGGAGAATAGAGACTCTAATGCAAATAACTTATTCTGTAGCCTGAATTCCTGCTTATCAAGTCGTATATTTATTATTTTCCACAGTAAAATATTTTGGTTCTGTTCCAGCACTGTTAAGTCCCAGAGTTCTGAGGACCATTGAAAATTTACAGTGTTACAGAAGCTAATCTGAACTTTAGGGGACGTAAAACCACCAATTTCTGAGCCAAAAACACAAAATACATGAGCTCAGTATCCTCGGTGTGAGCCACAGTGTCAGTCATTCCTGTGCCTCACCTGATCGGCCGTCCTGCCCACTTTCATGAAACATCCTTTGTGCCATTTGTACAGAGACGTGATCCTCAGCTGCTGTATTTACTGAAAAAGAAAATGTATACATTGTACTGTGTGGTTTTAAATTGAAGTAAAGTTAAAATATATTCTTGCTCAGAAATGGGCATATACTAGGGATGCATGATAATAGCGGCACGTCATCAGTGTCCGTCGATATTGACTTTAAAATGAACTATCAGAAACGGCCAACGTGTTTTTTCTTATTTTGCACAATGAATGAATATTACGTGCATTGGAAAGTATTGTAGTTCATGTGTCCATCTGCTGCTGGGCCGTCACGATAAGAGTATGCATGTATAATATGATGTTAATTCAACTACAGAAGAGACTTGATGATCACTTAAATTAGGTGGGGAAAAAAGTGGATATATCGATATCAGTATCGGTTGCCAGTCAATATCGTGCATGCCTAGTTTATGCCTCAGTATTAGTTCTAACTTGCTAATTATTTGGTGAAAATTGTGATCACCAGACAGAAGGAATTCAAGTTGTGTTCAGGGACACCGCCCCCTACAGCACATTAGTGTTCTCAACTTATGTACTGTGCACAAAGGTGGGATGAACAAAACTGTGGCCGCTGATAGCGCCATGAATTTCGTATCACTTGCAGCCTCTATCTGCTTCGTCTCAGGTTCCCATAAGATACTGCCGTAATGTCATTTCAGCATAAACGCACTCATGAAGTTTTGCAGCTGAGGGCAATTTGCCCCTCCGTAAATAAATAAATAAATTATAAATTATGAGCCTGCTTTCCTTTCTTTTTTAAAGTAGAATAAAAATGTACAGTGGTTCTTCTTCAACGGTGAAAAGGACAGATGTTCTGAATCACTTTATGGTGCAAAGAAGAAAAAGATGTTTTAACGTTTGCAGGGCTTTTGACGTTGTGCATTTCAACAACGAAGGTGCCATTTTTTTTGCCTTTGAACTTCCTATCCACACAGGAAAGGATTAATAAATAAAACAGATTAGAGAAGCAGCTGACTTAGTGTTTTTGAAGAAAGTTAACAAACTGTATTAGCTGCATCATCACGATAAGTTACTGTCACATTTTCACCACCGAAGAAGCGACTGCAGCGCCCAGTGATGAAGTTTTGAGCTAGTTAACACCAAGTGTAACTCACTTTAAAGATCTTGTCATGTGACGAGAACCAATCGTTTAGGAAAAGACAGTCATTGTTTACTGAAGTATCACAGTGTTGCAGTGACCGTACTTCGTGTTGTTTCACATGCTTTCTGCCGTATGTCAGAGTCAGCTGTGTTGTTAAACTCTCACACCCTGTTCACTCCCAGCTTCTCTGTGCACATGTGGAAATGGTCTGAACTGGGTGGGGATAAACTTCTGCCCTTGCACAGCAGAGTGAGTCACATGCAGGCAGAATGTAAATGATGTCGTCACAGTGAAAAGTAGAGCTGTTTCTCAGCTGCGGCTCCATTCTGTCATCCTGATTTAAATTACTATTCTTCACGCAAAGACTTAGTTATGGTAAATTATCATCCGTCAGCAGAGAATAGACTCTGGGCAGGCGCTGTCATGAGAGTGACAAAGAAGAGATAGAAGCTGATGGTAAGCTAATGATGATTACAGCCCAGCTGAATCCTTACCTTGTACGTCCTCGTCAGTGCCAGCCTGCGGGCAAAGAAAGGAGACAATTTAAGTGCTCTCCATGGTCGGACACTTAAAACAGACACTGAGTCTGCAACTTTAAACACATGCCTCCCGTCCTCTCTGGAGCCCTCCCCAGCTTGTGCCCTGCCATGAATATTTCACAGTCACCATCAGAAGAGTGTTGAACCAAGTGGAGTCCCATCATGCTCAGAGACCATTTGGCCCAACAGCCGTTTGAGCCGTTGATGGTCGCTTGTGTTACACTGAGCTAAATGTGGGCGGTACAGTTGAGCAATGCATTTGGTGGAGGGCTTATATGAGCTACTTATCCATAGTCAGTGTGTTACCTACAGTAGATGGTCGGCACGCCTCCAGTTTGGAGAGGTACGTATTTAAGCCACCTAAATAAATCAATATAAGTTTAAGTGTACGCTATGTTTAGAATATTTTCACCACTTTACCATATTGTCAGACAGACCTTTCTGAAATCTATGCCCTTTTCAAAACCACACAGGAGCTGCTGGTCTACTGCTGCCTCCGTCAATTAGCCTGTGTTATTATGTTTGGTGAATCCAAACTGACCCTTAAATAGTGGTTCTTAAATGTTTTTCAATAATGTACCCCCTTTGAAATATATATTTTAGCCAAGTACCCCCCAACCAGCGCAAAACAGTCAAGATCAAACTGGCTTTTCAGGTCACAGTGAACAAACAGTTTACGGCAGTCAACATTTCTACTTTAAAAATAGTAATACTGCATATAAAGTCTGGTTTATTACATTTAAATTTAAAAGTATTGAACTTAAATGGGTTGAAATTGAAAGAGTATATGGAACAAAACTTTGGGGTGTGATTATAGATCATAAACTATGTTGGAGGCCACACATGGAACATATCAAAAGGAAACTAACTACATCTGTCGCTGCTCTTATAAGACAGGGCAGTTGTTGAATAAGAAATGTTTGTATATATTGTATTGTTGTCCTGAAATTTGGGGAAATGCATATAAACCAAATAGCGACCCTATAATTAAACTTCCGAAAAGAGCCCTTAGAGTAATACAAAAAGCAGTCTATCAACTTCTAGCATCCCACACCTTAATATTTCCGGATATTGTGAATTTCGAGTCGAGATATTTGACTAGATGATCGTAGCTTACAAAAAATGTGATGCAGTGATGATTAGGGTTGCAATGGTATATCGGTTTCAAGGTGTACTGTGATGTTAAAATTTATGGATGTCATACTGTGAACATTTGCTTGTTTATGTTATTTAAAAAAACTATGCAGCTGGACGGAGAGCCTCACCTGTATTTTAGTTATTTTCAAAAAGGAGACTTTTTACACCAACTTCCATTGAAAAAATGCTTTCAAGTTTTGATTATAGTAATAAAATGTTTGTTCACAAAAAAAAGCTCCACCATTTCCATTCCTTTAAAGGGATAGTGCACCCAAAAACAAAAAGATAATGGCTGAGTTTTCATTTTCGGGTGCACTATCCCTTTAAGGATCATTCTGACTGATAATATTAATAATTCTGCATGCCATCCCCTCTCTCTGCCCCCTTTCATGCTACTACTGTCCCTTCAAATAAAGCCCAAAAAGCCCCCAAAGTAATGTTTAATTCTGTGACACTGTGATACAGTGATATTTTCTGAGACGGCTATTGTACAGTGAAAATCTAACCCAGTTGCAACACTAGTGACGATACAGACGTTTCATACATCAGACTTGTAGAACCCAGACTTGCCAAAGCACATTAAACCCTCATTAGACCGTTTCTATAAGTCAGCTGTTGCTTTGTTTGTCACCCCGGAGACTTCAGTTTGAGTCATGCACTTGCATGAATGCGACCATGTAAATTTTGGTTGCAGTCTGAAGCCTTAAACTAATATTGGCTTTTTTTTTTTTTAGGTCACTAAAATTCGTTTTGCAGCTGCCCCTGTCCACAGCAGGACATTGCACAACCCCTCCTCAAAAGATCCAAACTATCCCTTTAAAGTTCACACACTGTGATGCATTTGCTGCAGTGAAAGAAAAATTTAGGCTGATGTCAATGTGTTAAATGATATTAAAATATATAAAATTCAAGATGCAAAACACACAAATGTACAGGAGTGTAATATTTATAAAAACTTTATGACAACAAGGAGGACATTTGTTTCATTATTCACCAAATTCAGGCTAAAATCCAGTTTAGATTTACTCATGCAGCGATAAATCATTATGTGGTAGCTCTGTTCTCTATTTTTTATTCATGAAACATAATTCGAAGCGCTCACATCCCAGCTGTACGGGCTCGTAGATTATTTTCTGTTTGCTGTAATGTTTATTTATTTAACACTCGACTGCTTGGGATGTGGCAACAGGCCAACAGAACACGATTTGCATCTTTCGACCTCAGAGATCATTTTGCCCCCTATTTCATATTCTCCAACGCAGTAGTTTTGATTTTAAAAAGTCCAGCCTTTGAGGAGAGCTTTAGCTGAAGGGGAACATGGTGCTGTGTTTACTTACTCACTGCCTTCACTGCAGCTCAAATCAGAAAATATTTTGGGGCTATTTACTGTACGTCTCCAAATTTTCAGACCTCACATTGCAGGAAAACCTGGATATTGTCGTAAAGAATATGACACAACTTGCTTTATATTCAAGGCTGTTTTGTGGGTGTGTGAATTTATGGCGCTCTAGAAACATCCGTCTGCCTGTCTCACCTGATCGTCGCTGTGTGTTCTGCTTCTGTCTGCGCCGTTGACGGATTTTTTGTTTCTTCTTGGGAGGCTTATTCCTCTTCTCTGGCATCAGCTGCCTCCTCGTCCTCGTCCTCAGGCGTCTTTTGACTTTTGGTTTGTTCCCTGACACACATTGGTGCAGACATATTTGTTAACACAAAAAGATGCACATTAGAACTCATGAAATAAATAATTCAGAGCAGTGGACCAAGAAAAAAGAGACACTGTGAGTTGTGTGTTTACGTCCTTGGCTCTAACCCATCACATCAACTGTCACATGGCTGCCTCCTTATCTGATCTGGTCATGGTCGATATAGAAGTGTGTCTGTGGCGAAAATACTGTATTCCCCGCTTCATGGCAAATTATATCTTTAGAAATGGGTGTGTGAACGCTGCATATCTGTTATCTGTGTGCCAGCAGAGTGCAGACTTAGCAGACTTAAAACCACAAGTGTTTCAGTGCCCCTCCATCAAGAGTGTCTCAAACACTTTAAGGGTGTAAAATTGCAACACATTCTCACTCCGACCTCGTCACATATCGACGTTTGGTCACGGGCTTTCCACTTCAACATGTGACATGCAAGGTACCCTGGGTGCGTTGGTTGTTGACGTTCTGGGACGCTGTGTCATCGTCTGTTTTGACAATACACCTCCGTTTTCACAGGAAATGTACAGTCTCTTTCAAAATAAAAGCACTACGTCAGTATAACAACGCAACAGACATTTTTTTTCCTTCAGCATCAAACACACGTGGTTACATTCGACCAAAACATGCACGTGTTCTGGTCGCGTAAAAAGAACACGGTTTGACTTTACAATCATACAGGAAGTGCACACTGGCCTCCTGAGTGAAAGTCCAACAACCACTGACTTTCACCCCTAATCCTACGCTGTTGTCCCGCCGTGTTATATTCTGACACTGCCTGGTGCCGTTACACAATAACGGCAAGCAGCTGCGTATCATGCGGACATAAAAGGACACCTTTTTTCGTTGGTGTATGCCCGCCGGAAGTAACTGCCCAAGCGCCGGTGTTTGACAACTTTCTGACATAGCTTTACAACGTGTGATGTTCCTACTAAACGTGGCCAAAGTTCCAAATAATGAGGTATAAAATATTTAAGTAACCCCTGTCAGGCTCCGGACTGGATGTCTTTATATGGTCATCTGCTCCAGGCACACTACTGCAGGTGTTTACATTACATACACTGCTACATGTAGCTACATGCTAACATCAAGGAAACGTGGAATCTTGGTTGCTGAAGTTGTTAATGTCTCCTGTCCTGAAGATTTGGGTTTGGATCACCAGTGACCCTGACATTAATGAGTTGCAAACTGTCAAGATCGACAAGGATTGATACGTTAAGCTAACTTCAGTTTTGTAATTGTTCACTCCTTTGCCTCTGTTGAGTTTTTATTTACATGGGCATTTGTCTCTCATGTGTATTTATACATTTCTGATGATGAGCGATGGCGGCACCACTCCAGAATGCTTCCTGATTTCCATTAGTATAATACGTCCACATATTTCAGTCAGAACTCACTACATAATCAGTTTTACATCATACTCAGTACGTATAGTATCCTAAGGCCTTTGCACACTGAGTCTGTTTATTTCAGTTTTTTAAATTCATCATCAGAAAAAATCAAAACCTTGCACACTGAGTCTGATGCGTTTTATTCGTTGTGAAAATTCACAATACGTGACAAAATTTAAAGATGCATTTCCTCCTTTGCCTCTCTCCACTGGAGTTACCTATCTGACTGTCACCACTCCCTCACTGTCTTTCATTTGGCACCGCAGCTGCAGGAAGGGGCGGAGCTGCTCTGCACAACAACAACAACAAAAAGCTTTCAGGATCAGGACTAACCAAAGCAAATTAAACACTCTCTGTGTCTGGTTTTGGAAAGGTTAAAAAAAGACACCATCATCCAAATGTTTTGGACTCAAAGTATCGAGACCAGAAACCCAGAGCTTCACCGACCTGCTGCGTCCAGTTATGGATGCTAAGCTGTCATTGGACAGTCGCTGTTAGTGTCAGTTGTGTTAACAGAAAACAAGAGACATGAGCAAAACAAACACATTGCACACCAAGCCTTCTGCCCGTGTTTACACAGAGCAGCAGCGATCATTCAGGGGATCAGGACAACCAGCGAGCCACCTGGCAGCGCTCCTCTGCCATTTTGGCCCCTTCACAGACCGAGCGAGGCCTGTGGTGCTGCCATTTTGGATCTTTGCGAGGATGAGTAAGGCCAGCAGACTGCTGTTGTCTGAGAGTGACAGTGAAAAGGTGTCACAGCTCTGTGCCACAGGCCCCTCAGCGCCAGTCACACTGCTCACGGAGCTAAGATACAATCTGTCACTCACGCCTGGCTGTGGCTTGAGCCGCAGTGACAAACTGAAACCTGACAATGCCTTTTTTAAAAACACTTGAAGCTTTAAACTCTTGATTGATCCAGCTCTGCACAGATCTGTGTGCATGTATGTATGTATGGGCTCAGTCTCAGTGGGTGGGGCAAGGGAAAAACAAATAGCTGCAGTGGGGCTGCTGTGAACACTATCATCTACTCTGGGCCTAAGTAGCAGAAAGTGACAAATTCTGCCACAGAGATGAAAAAGGCGTTGTCGTATCTTCAGGCTAAAGTCATTCATCTGCAGCAGGGGGATGGTCTGTCCCTGCCGTGAGCGATGTGCTCACCCCGAGGCAACGGGTGGTTGGAGAAAGCACAAATGTGTTGCTCGCTGTTTGTGTGGGAGGCTGTTACAGCGTGCACGATGCAGCGCTGGCGTATAGACAACAAAGGTTGTTATGTTTTTATTTCAAAAGAGCATGTCCTGCAGGGAACAGTGAATGTGATGCACAACAGCTCAGTGCAAAGAACCCCTAACGCATGTCAGAAAGATGTCCTTTTCTGCTTTTCTAGCATCACTTCCCGTCTTGCAGTCTCTCTCAGTTACTGACCTCACATTCGTATTTTCGATGCTGGAACAGAGTTTTAATTTAATGTATTTCCACATGTAGGTCAGGTCAATATAACAACAAGGGATCCCTGTGTGTGGTGCAGGGAATCAGTGAGCTCTCTGCACATCACGCTCATGAAAGTCAAAAACAACTTGCTTATATGAGTAAATGAGAGTCATAATGAAGTCCAAGTGACCCCGCCCTAAACTCTAGAGCCGGGCGTCGGCTTTCAAGCAGCTCAGCTTGGCAGAAGTCACAACACATGACACGACAGGAGGGTGGGACACACCAGCGGTCAGTTTCTAACATGAAGCAGCTGGGAAGGAGGAAAACAATGAAACTGAATGGGCGGATCCCAGCGTCCAGTTTTCACAGCATTTATAAGAAAAGAGACGTCTGTGTTAAAGGAATATTTAGACATTGGATTTGTGGCAGAGACTTAGATAAGAGAGTTGATACCAATGTAGCAGGTGTTGGGAGGTGAAATCTGGTACCAAAGCTAGGCTAGCTGTTTCCCCCTGTTTCAATCCTTTATGCTAAGCTGAGCTAACCAAATGCTAGCTGTAGCTTCGTTTTTATTTAGTCCCTCCAGGAGTTTGTGGGTTTGTTTGGGGCCTAAAATTTCTCATTTCACGGCAGCTTTTCTAAAAAGATTGCGATGAACATTGCAATGTTTTCAGGCTTTTTTGTTGCTGTCGTTGGTATAAGTCATTAAGAACCAAAGGCCACTTGTTTCACACCACATTTGAGAATTTTTATTTCTTAACTATTAACTATCACACTCACACACAATTTATCAGACAAACAGGGAAGCACTCTTGTATTACTTTGTGATTTATATCACACTAACGTTACCACTAACCATGCACATTTAATCTAACTCGCCTTGATTCTTTTAGCATGCGTAATAGATGTGGATGCAACAGCTTCTGTTCCAGTGATTTGTCTTGTCTATTCCGGTGTTTCAGTCGTTCTCCAGGTGTGTTTTGCATTAGAAGTGCTTGTATTATTTAAGACGTTCATGCCACACGTGTTTGCAGTCTTCACAACCAGACACAAGGAAGTGAGTTTGATGACACATGGGAAACTACAATGATTGGTCAAATATACAGAAAAGTTGCTAATTGCTACGATCGCTCATCCTGGAGGAGCTGAATTATTGTATAGACATGACATCAATCCTCTCATTTAGGTCTTGGTAAGAGACAGAAAAAGTGTGATTCCCAAAATGTCAAACTTTTCTACCAAATGGAGAGACTTTGCTTCACTGAAAAACCTAAAACATTTAAGTCACTTAAATCACCTTTTTCTGGGCCGCCTTCAACCACTCCTCATCTGTCTCCCCCGTCAGCCTCTTCTCTTCCTCCTGCTGCCGACGCCTCTCCTGTGACAGAGGAAAAAGTTAAATCCTTGAAGAGGGAACGTGAGGAAAAAAGCAAAGACTTGTGGAGCGAGTTTCCTGTCTTCGTTGTTGAGGTGTGTCATCAAAGAGAGAGGCGATAAGTAGGCAGTTAAAGCGGAGGGAAACCAAAGAAAATCATACACCACAGCTGATAAGACAGGAGGGTAAAATCCACTGTGTCTACTTCAGGACCTCCACAGTGCCGTGCCTGCAGACCAACTCCCCTCACTTTCCTGCCACAGCTATCACAGAACATGAAAGAACTATTGAAAGTGACAGACTGTCTACTCTGCCGTTAGATTTACATAACTTGGAAGTCATGTCTGCAATCTAAAAGACACAAAAAAGACAATTTATTCAGTTCTCTAGGAACGTTATCACTACTCACCTCTCACTTAAAAGGAGTCTTCCTGCAAGTTATCTCTCAACAGCAAAGAAAACTTAATATTCCAAAGAGGTGAACTAAAACATCTGCTGTTTTTCTCCTTCTAACAACAGACAGAACTTGATCCAAGAACACTGTTCTTCTGGTGGTGGGTTACACCCGCTTTTTAATATAATTCCTCAGTAACACCCCTTTGCAGTCATGGTCCCTGAAGACAAGGACGTCTTCTGTGTGAAAGCAGAGCACTGAGAGAGACACAGAGAGAGGGGGGGATATTTTTAGGATACGTGACCGACAGATTAAAGCGTGGAGATCCAGCTGGCAGAGCGCAGGGATGCCGAGAGAAATAGTTCAGTGACACAGCACATTGTATGCATGCTGACACTGTATCTGCAGCGTTAATGTAAGCCATAAACATGCCGAGGCCCACTCCAGGCCCTCGCTGGCTCTGCTGAAGTGGGTCACTTGTGTTCAGACTGATTTTATATTCGAGAGGTCAAGCAGGCTGCGCTCCGGCCCTCAAACCTTTCATTTCACAGATCAGTGGTTATTGGCCAGAAAAGTTAACTGGGGAATGTTCTTTGCTCGCTCACTTCAGGCGCTGCAGATCAAGTGAGACCGTTCCACCAAAGTGACGTGAAACGATGTTGGTGTGGTGAGATTATTTTGACACGAGGTGAGAGTTCAAGTTGATTTAAGGCAGACTGAAGTGGACAGTGAAAGGGCAAAAGTAAAGACAGACAGAAAGACACTCTCACCACAGTGGCTCGCAGCCGTTACTGGTGCTTCTCTGCCTCATCCATGTTGGACCTTGGAGGAAATATTAACATATATAAATATGTAAATTTTAAGAAAACATGGGAGAGCAGTCATCAAAATATACCAAACGGGGATGTTTGGACTCGTAAAGTGAAGTAGTATAAAATGTTGTAATGCCAGTTTTCTGTGTCTGTGATGGACGCAGCCCGCTCTCATTCTGAAGTCGTCAGATATCGCCACTTTGTTGGTGATTTCATGTCACACGCCGACACTAAGAGCCACATCTGGCGGCGCTATGATGCATCAGCATGGTGCGTCAATTTGTAATAGCAGTATGATACGCAGATGGACGACATCAAGTAGAGACACCGCCAGTAATGACGTAAGCTGGAAAGCGGGTGGAAAGGGAGGTGGATGGATCACACAAACCCTGGACTGTCATCCGAGAAGCTGGTGTTCACTTCCTGTATGAATGTAGAGCAAAACCATGAGGGTTTTTTTAAACCTAACCACGTGCTTTTGGTGACAATGGTAGCAGCGTCCCGGAAAGCAGCAGACGCCGAAGGATGCCTAGCGCGTAATATATTGATGTGAAAGCGTTGAAAAAGCGGCGAAATCTGATGATTTGGGATGAGAACTTGTAGGATTAACCAAGTAAGTAAAATTCATTTATATAGCCCTTTTTACAGACAAAGGTCACAAAGTGCTTCACATACAACAAGACAGAAAACATAGGGACAAAGTGATTATGGGAGCCACTTTGGTTAAAGTGCACAACTAGCAAACTATTTCTGCACAGACAAAAAAACACACAACAATAAATACAAAAAATAAATAAATACATAATAAAATAAACTAAAATCAGCTCAGATGCACACAAGTTACCCAAACGCCTGCTGAAATTTTACGATTCTCGATACCCTCTCTAATACCACACTAAAAATCGCAAGATAATAAATCCCCCGTACTTAAACATACACGTACTAGTACTAGTCTAAATGGGTTCGCAAGATTTTGTGGGTGAGGAAACATCTTAATATATTAACATGTGTCTCCTCCATGGTTGTTTTTGTTTCGTAAGATGTGACAATTTTGGTAGACTGTTGTCCCGCCCCTCCTCTGCTGTGACTGGACATCAGGATAAAAAGTGTTGAGTGCAGTGTCAAACCCAAAATTGAACATTATTCAACTGTCAGCAACTAAAAAGACTTAACATGTGCACGTGATGATGAAGTTCTGATTCCCATCATTCCTTTGGACGCCGTGCTCTGGATCACCCACTTTTTCTCTGCACACATGCACGCCACAGAGACGAGAGGAAGAGTGTGATTCAGTGATAAGGCCTCACAGAGTTTACTGAAACAAAAAGGCTAAGAGAGGCAAAGACTCTGCCAGCGCTCAGTATCTCAGAGCTGATCAGTGCTCCATAATAACGAGGAGGTAAATTAAAGGAATTATCGATCGCTGGAGGAGCACTCACTGAGACAAAGAGGAGGAGGAGTGATAAAGAGACTCTACTGTACTACATAGATATTGATCACTGCACAGATTAAATATCGAAGCCTCTGCCAGGACCTGCCTCAGTTTAGACAGGCTGAGTGGGCGGCAGACAGCTGTGGATAGATATAGCTCACATTCCTCACAAAGTTGCACTCTGAACTCTCTTCATGTGGCGGCGAAGTGCACGCTAGCTCCGCCTGTTGAAATCCTGTTGTCATACCTGCCGTGGCCCCGGGACCCGAGAGACAAAAGGGAAAGAAACTAAAGAAGAGAAACAAGTGCAAGAGAGAAGAAGAGATCGTATTAAATGCAGATCACACTGTGAAGTGTAACGAAGCGATTCTTTAACCAGGTTATTATCTATTCAATTTAATTTTCTCCACAGACATTAGTGTATGCGCAGAAGCTTAATATAAAAGTAATGCTCCTTGGTTCATAATCCTGTGACAGACTTCCTGCGTGCGCGTTACATCAAAGCCTCACACTGCAGAGCACCGTCTCTTTGAAGTCAGTGGGCTTAAAAACCCCCTGAGATGTATAATAATTTACCATTAATGACTGTTTGTTAGTTCACCAGAGATAAGAGAAGATCTGCTGCAGGCCCCACTCAGTGTTTCCTGATGAGTCACTGCGCCGCCCAGTTAGAGAACGCTAACTTCAGATCTCCATTTCATATCTGAAAATGAGCTTTTGGTGTGTTTCTGACCCAGCATGATAACTTCGGCCGTGAGGACAGGATGATGTGGAGTAGATATCACTGTGACCTCTGTGGGGGGATGGGTCCTCAGTGGGAATAAGTATCGCAATTAGCCGCTGGCTGTCTGCTAGGCGTCATCTCAGCTAATTCACAAGTCATTGAACCTGTCCTCTCAGCCGTGAGGGAGCTGGCACCAAGCGGGAGCGTGAGCGGGAGCAGCCAACACCACAGGGCTAGCCAAAGTAGCGTAACTTATTAGCCTTAGCTAACTTAGCAGCTTCGAGCAAGGTGGGCGTGTTTAAGCAACCAGGCTTCATTTGGCCCACCTCTTTGCCCATTTTTGATTGGCCGGGAGTTGGGCGGAGTCAGGCACTGCCGAGATGGCAACAGCCACAACTCTGAGCTTCAAACCTGCTCCTCAGAAACCAACGGGTGACGTCACGGTGACTGTGTCCATATTTTTATACAGTCTATGCTCAGGACCCGTTCTTTATTTTTTTCTTTCTTTATTTTTTATTTTCAGTGGGTCCCAACACTCAAGTTGTGTGGCTCACTGTGGCTCACAGGGAGAGGAGGTTGTCCAATAATTAGAGGATTGGCAATACGATCCCCGGCTACTCCAGTCAGTATGTCGCTGTATCCTTGAGCAAGATATCTGTGTGTGAGTGCGTGTGAATGGTTCCTGAGTAGAAGGTGACATCTTGTATTTTAGCCTCCGCTACCACTGTGTGAATGGGTGACATGTAGTGTAAAAGTGCTTTGAGTGGTTGGAAGACTAGAAAGGCGCTATACAGTGCAATCCATTTACCATTTAAGGAAGGAACCATTGGTGTACTGCAATAAGGGTTGGGCATGTTTGGGGTTTTTTCCAATAGTGGTGCTGAAACAACACTTTTTAAACGGCACCGGTGCCTAAATGTCACCTGAAGAGGTTCTTTTAAGAAAATAAAGCACAATACGACAGTACAACATAAAAGAACAGCTTTTTTTCTATTGCAAAAGCAAATTAGAACTTTTAATTGAATGATATGTTAATTTATAATAGTTTCAAGTATACTTAAATATGTAAATATGAATAAATACAAAATACAATTTTACCTAATAAATAAAACCGTTCTTGTTCAATGGCACTCGGCAGCATCAGAGGAAACACAGCGTGACAACAACAAAAGTCAAGGCAGCAGATGTCCGAGTAGGTGGACAGAAGAGGTGGTGGACAGGTCCAGCAACTATTGACTTTCACACGTGAGGACTAGTGTTCACTTCCCATAAAACTGTAAAGACGAACCCTGTTCTTTCTTGCTGAAGGAAAAAATGTGTCATTTCGAGGTGTTGTACCAATGTAGTGTGTTTATTTTGAAAGACTGTACTTTTTCTGTGAAATCACAAGTGTATTATCAAACAGACAATGCATGTAACAGGCTGAGGTTGACATGGTGTCCCAGAACGTCAACGTGAGGCTTGATCTAAGCTCTGTGTACTATGTCACTATAGAAACGTCAATATGATATGTACAAATGTAAAGTTGCAAAAATGCACACTGCTGATATTTTTTCTGGTGACTAGGCTGTTTATAGTTCTACTACTGTCTGTGTAGTTTGTACAACTGGTTTATTGTTCATATAAACATAATAACATTCATACTGTTCTCCTCCATATCGCCATATTGTTCATTCTGTGTGCATCTGTTAGTATCATTCATTTATATTTATATATGTCTTTAAGCACTTTGCCGCTGTTTGCTCTCTCTCGTTAGCTGCTAAGCTGCATTTTGTTGTCTCGCTTGACTCTGTGCAATGACAATAAAATTCAAATCCCTCAAATCCCTGCAGCCAGGCTCTAAAATCTGGAGGAAAGCTTTCCCAGAAGAGTGGAGGCTGTTATAGCAGCAGATTAATACCCATGGTTTTGGATTGCATGGGTGTAGTGTTCAGGGGATGTACAAGGTAGAGGTCCCGAGTCAAAGTGGAGCTGAGCAGAGCCGGAGTTAGAGGAGTAGCAGCAGGAGGATGAGTTGTAGCAGGAGTGACAGTGTGGAAGTGTTACTTTATAGTCTCACAAACAGAACTTTGTCAGTGAAAGCCATGTGATTCGATACAAAGACCAAAACACAGCAGAGATGAAAGGAAACACAAAGATCAAGACAAATTAGATCCGCGACACACAACAACATCCGCAGAGTCCACAGGTGGGAATTTGTGCACAGCGTCTTTGTGACATATGAAGGCGGAATAATGAGGAGCTGAAGGAGGAGCACTGCTGGGACTTTCTGCTTGTTTGAATGTTTGGTTGAAAGAAGCTCAGTGAGAAACACAAGGTCACTGACAACCCCGGGGGAACTGCTATCTCCTCATGACAGCCGCCTCAGCCCATACATGCACACACACACGTATGCAACAACACCAAACAGCAGCGCTGCCTCAGAGAGAGAGAACATGGATATGATACTGTATGTGAGGTGGGTGTGTAGCCTGGAGGGTAATGAGATCAGAAACAGCTGATGGGGATGGTTGATGTTTTGTTGGCAGTGTGGCCGGAATTTCACAGACACCATTATTCTCTCTGTAGCCCTGTGGAAACAGGCTGATAATCATTTGAGACCATACGTATCATTTCCTCTGGACGCACAGAGACAGTGAGACCGATGAGACCGATGACAAGTAAGGCACCGACTAACAGAGCGAGGATGAAGAGGTTTGGAGCATGAAAACGAAGAAAGGCAAACAGATGTGGACTGAATTCCACGGAGGTTTGTGACCCAGGAGGAATCCTCACGGTCAGAAGAACAGAACAGAAAGTCTCTCTGTGCATCACATGAGGCACATTTAGAGCTGCGGCTGTTTGGGAGGCTGCCGATGTGTTTCATGACATAACTGGACGTGAACAACACAGATGTAAAAGCAGGTTTCTGAAACCCAATACAGTCAATAAATCAAAGTATATACAACCAATGTTTTGGGGGCCTGGTGGAAAAAGAGGAAACACGTCTTGTATCAGTGCTTACAGGCTCCACAGGTCTTTGACATGCTCCACTTGGTAGCATGACACACAAGCTGACAGTGTTGCATTCCGTCTGGAAGTTATGTAACTTGTGGTGGAAATGGATTTGTTACTGAAAGCTGGCAGACTTTGACAGATGGTGGAAAAGTAACTGAAATGTTTAAAATATTTGCAGAAAGCGGCGCCCTGGAACTTTCATACAGGAAGAATCAGGATCTGGTTTGTTGGAGAGAGGCCTTCCCCAGCCCAGTCACCGGAGGAAAATGTTGGCATTGTTCGCCCATCACTTAGAACTCAGAGCGCTGCTGTCCTCGTTCATTCTTTGGTTACATCCTGTATTGATTACTGGAATTCTGTCCTCTTTGGTCTCCTTCTCAAGTGTCTCCATAAACTGTGAAGCAACTGCAGTCACATGACACATTGTTTGGGTTAAACATGAGCATGTTACAGTCCTGGAGGATTATTAATGTGCACCTCCTCCTGTACTGCCTTAATATGCACATTCAGCACATCCAATGCATCAAAACATTGTTTTCTAGTTGGAGCCGCGCCTCGTTTTCAAACTGTATGGTTTGACTAAAATGAACAATGACAGCAATATAGTCCACGATGAGCAGCGCTAAAATCAACCTGCGTAGTTGTCCCTCCATTGTGACATTAGAAAGTGTCACATTTATCTTGCAAGTGTTCTCTTCTTCAACGTTTACTTTACTTCCTGGATTTTTCCCACATGGAAATTCTGACCAATCAAGAGCAGCTTTCTCACACAAGGCATTTGATCTGGTCCTCTTGTAAATGCTGCCGTGAGAACACGAACCAACTCTAGGCAATTATACAACTTTGGAACAACATGAGTCCCTGATTCAGACCAAAGGAGACGACTCTAGGTCTGACAGCAGCCTGAGACTTTGAGCTTCCTTGGTATGTAGAATAAGTATAACATGTAAAGTACAGAGATACTAATTCAAAAGATGAGTGTTAATATAACACATAGAGACAGGTGTGAAGACGGTAATGTATCGTGTAGTGTCAACAGGGTGTGGGAGTGAGGTGCCCGGGGCCCAGCTGATGCTGTCATGCATTAATCAGTAAAGAACAATACTCCTCTTCTGTTTCAACACAGCTGAAGGACATGCTGCTAATTTATACATTATAAACAGGCAAAGCAGAGAATGTCAGCGTCTCGTTTATAAACACAGTCCTTTAAACTGTAAACTTCAAAAAGAATTTTCCCCTCACCATTAAAACACAGATGCAGGAAGCCTTCACCTTCCTCTCAGGGCCGGCGCTCTGCATCTCTGTTGGTTTTGATGTTTTCATCCGTACTTTTCTATATAAAGACAACTGGAAGCTGCTGGCTCGTAGACAGTGAAAATGTTTACTGAGGCTTCTGACGCACAGTTAAAAGTGCACACAGAGCAGAAGAACACAACAGCAGGAGCACTGCAACACGCAGATAGGTAGGAAATGCGTTTCGTGCTCAGCGCGCTCGCTCAGGCAGCGTTTGATGTCGACATTAACAATTGGAATCAAGAAAAATGATTATATGCCTTCGTCTGCTGGAGCATGTGAAAGTTCTTGTAAACTGCAAGGGAGGTAAAATAAATGTGGGATATTCTGATATTTAAAATGTCTCTGTGGCCATGTCAGTGCCCGGTCATGACTTCTCTCTGGTTGGGTGGGAAACGCATTTTGTGCGAGCCAAAGAAAAAGCAGATTCAAGGATTTCAAAGTCTGTATTAGTTACGAGAAGGTGGCATCTTATCTTCTCCAACCTTATCTTCTCTCAGGGGGTTCAAAATGGCCTTTTACAGCTGTCACTTCCTTTTAAGGCACGACTCACAGTGTTCAGGTCTGGTGAGAAGTGACGAGAGTGGGTGTGAAGTGTTTGAGCATCGGTGGTACACAAGACACGAGGCGCTGTTTGCTTCTGGTTTCAGAGGGACAACTGTAACACAAGTACCTGCTGTTCTTAAGAGGGAAAAGAAAAGATATGATGATGAGTAAAACAATTTTCAGAGTAGAGCTTCTGTGATTAGGGTGTGTGTCCACTTTGCACACTTTTTAGTTTGGCAGAAAAGTGGTGACAGGTTTCATTTTGACATTTACTGGCAAAACTTTTAATCGAAAAAATAATGAGCTGATAATAAAAAAAAAAAAATATTAGTCTCAGCCCGACTCCAGAGTAGCAGGATCCTGAATAAATGGTCATTAGGACACAGAAAGGAATCATGTATTCTGTTTCAACATTTTAAAAAGCAGATATGTGCCAACACAACCACGTGCCTCAATCATGTGCTGTTTCACATTCTCCTCAAACTGGAATCCCAGATATGCAGACCTGATTGAAATCAAGATCCCCAGTGGCTATAACCAATATTTTTATAATAATCAAATGACTGTGTGATGTGAAGGCGTTGCTTTTAGTGGCAAACCCACAGAGAATGATCTCGCTGTTATAGCGCCTCTCACAGTCTCCTCTTCTCAGAAAAGAGAAGCTTGTGAGAAGTGACGGTGCCAAAGAAAAAGCCAGTAGAGTGCAGTAAAAAAAGGCTCTGATGAGAGTAGCAGTGTGTATCACATAACACACAGTCAGCTGACCCATTAATAATGTAAAATATTGATTGGAGCAGTTTTATATTAAAAACCAGTCCAGCTGGGACATCACAATTATTACATAACACGCCTGAATGTAAGACTACAATCAATCAAGCAACCATTTATTCGTCTCACAACAGGTCCAGTGAGATGTGACCTCATCAGCTCCTTCAACAGGTGCAAGTCAGTTTATTTATTTTCTCTCTTGCTGTACATCATTGGCTGCTTTATAGTTGTCCATGTCTCCAGACTGGCTGCTGTGTGTGTGTGTTTATGGCATCCCAGATGGTTCTGGTAATCCATGGTTTCTGGTTGGGAATGATTTGACTAAAGTGTCTGGTACAGTTGCTTCTGTTGTTTCTACAAATTAAATCCACCACAGACTCACTGTCATCTGTGAGTTCAATGACGTTTTTCCAAACAACTTTTTATGTCGGGGCTTCAGGACACTTGGATCACTACGGACGCGCAGTATGGAGATATTTTGTGGTTCATAAGCCTCCATTAGGTGGAGTTGTGTTGCTACCTCCTCTCCCCTTGGATCTCCGCAAGTGATGTGAGGACTCTAAAACTTCACCTGAGCCTCCCTCGGCATATGGGTGAGTAGATAATGGCTGAATTTTCATTTTTGGGTGCACTATCCCTTTAAGCACGAGCAAAGGTATCCCGCTAAGTAAATGACAACACCCATGTTAGAAGTGTTGTCTGTTACATTCTTGTGCCACATTTTGCAGGAAGTCTGCAGTGTTTGCTCCAGTGTGACTTTGGTGTCCTGCTCCAGTTTGGAGAACGTGAGACAGCAGTCTCCTGTCCTCTGTTGGACAATGTCCTGTTACAGTCACATATGAATCCCACTGACCTTGAAGTCCAGGCGTCACAGGTTAACGCCACCCTTCCTGCTGAACTCAAAGATTCCTCATCGTAATGCTTCACTTCTCTGTAGAGCTTGGGTACGGCTGTGTCGGTGAAAAAACATCAGGGCGGAGTCACACACCTGGGTTCACATGTTTTTAGCATTTAACAAAAGCCTTGGTTTTCAACAGCGCTGTATGGACGCAGATCTTTGAACAGGAAGTAGCTGATGGACTTTGTTATTTTCTTCGCTCTCTCATAGCTGGATGGTAATTTTGTCGAGCAGGGGTTAGGGGTTTGGCAATAAATCCCAATATTGTATATAATGGAAACTAAAGGGTGAGAAAGCACAATAACAGGACTTTAAATACATTAATAATGTTATGTCAGGTGTCAGTTACTGTCACGTATAAAACAATGACGTAGCTCGAGCTAAACTGCATCTGCCTTGGAGTCCAAAGATGACCTCAGAAACCCAGGAAATGGATCTCATCTTACAGTACATCACCATAAAACAAAGAATATTGTGTTTGGCACAAAAACCAACATGACCCATTTTTTACAGCGTGAGTAATGAATCAGTGTGCAGCAGTAACGGCAGAGTTTTAGCATCATGTCCACGATGGATGTCATTTGTCAGACGTAGGGGGAAACTGGGTGGCAGCCAGCACTTCCTCTCAGCTGATACCAGAGAGCCTCAGAGGAGCCGGGGGGGGGGGGGGGGGGGGGGGGGGGGGGTTGACTCAGATCAATGTGCTCTGTGTCAGGGACTTCCCTGTGGCGCGCACACACACATGCATGTACACAACACACTCTTGCATTCATTCAATAATTCAGGTATTCTAGTGAGGCCGCATTTCTTCCTCTCATCATCCAGTCTGTTTGTTGGTCTGCATACACTCATCCATACATTTACATCACATCCTCCTCATGCAGGTACTCGTGCTCTGTCTTGTTTCATGTGAGTGTTCTGTCTTTACTTGATGCTCGGAGGTCCTCCTCTACTGTCAGATGGGTTTATCTGTATATAGTTGTCATCTTGCGGCACAGATTGTGAGCCATCGTGTGTGTCTGCTCCCTTCAAAGGCCTGCGTGCAGCCTGATGTCAGTGTGACTTACTTCATCATTGGCTCAAATCAGCATCAAAGCCCCGGCAGACGAGGCTGCTGCTGCAGATGGCTGCTGTGTGCTCGGTCGCCTTGTTTGTCTCAGCGGCTCTGTCAAGTGCTTGTTAATTAGAAAGAAGGGACGCCCGTGCTTCCCAGCAGGGTGAGTGCTGCCCCGCACAGCCTTCAGTATTTAACCCCTCCCCCTGTTCAAACAACACATCAGTGAATTATGATGTTGCTCACTGTTGCACGCTGCGTGCTGAGTACATTTCTCGCTCTCTCTGTTTTCACTTGCTCCCCTGTGCATGCTCAAACTTTCTCAAAGCATTCCTCTGTGAGCATGCCTCGACGCTCTGATGCTCTCTCTGTTTTGCTAGAAAGAAAAATGATGTATTATCTAGAATGTGTCTCAAATCCTGCAGCCAGCACTGAGCTGAGGGGCAGCTGTGGGGAAGAGTGAAGCTGGTGTTTGGTCCTTCTGTGCAGGGGTGTAGGTTTTGTTTCAACATTAGAGGGGACACATGTGTAAAGCGGGATTTTGCAGCGACGCAGACCTCCTGTCTGTCTCTGTGAGCTGAAACCATTTCCCTCAGTGGAAACAAAGCTTTTATTTACTTTAATTTAACAGATAAGAAACAATAAATTGTGAAGACAATAAAGCCTCCATTAAAATAGCATTTTAAGTCTTGTGTGTGATTTATCCTGGCTTCATATGAGCAGAGGAAATCTCTGCTAGCTGCTAGGCTAATTTATACAATGTAAAATGCCATAGGTTTGTGCTAATAACGTTAGCATGTTGTATTTGTTTGGAAAACGTGTTTAGTATAAGACAGTTGTTTTGTCAGTGAACCTTGTGAGCTGTAATGGAGCTGAATTTTGTAACGTTACCTTTGTTAAATGTTGCTGTTGTCCCTGGCTTCATATGAGTAGAGGAAAAGATCACTAGTTGCTAGGCTAATGTATTCAATGTAAAATGCCATAGGCTTGTGCTAATAACGTTAGCATGTTGTATTTGTGGGGAAAATGTGTCCAGATAAAGACAAGTGTTTGTCTGTGAATGCTGCGAGTTATAGTGAAGCTGATTTGTGTACTTGTGTTTGTTATTTGTGTCTATTAAGCCATGTTTAATGTGTGTTTAATGTGTGTTATGTTTTACTGATGTTTTGGAGGTGTAACTGCAGAGTGACACAGACACACCACCGCACAAGTATAAATGCTCACAACGGTGTAGGCTCTGCATAGAACCGACACACATACATAAATCCCGCATAACTGGGTGTTTAAGGATCCTCCACTGATATTTTTGAGCATGAAATACATAATTCCCTGTATTATGGTGAATTTTCATGCACCAATGTATGGTGTAAAAGTCCTCTGCTGCTTTCATGTTTTTATTGTATATTACTGAGGGGTGTGTGTCCCCTGCATCCCCCCTGAAATATACACCTCTTCATCTAGGTCCAAAAAAGAATGGATGTGCATTGACAAAATCCATACATACAAAAAAGGCAAGTGTGACACAGAAAAGAGGAAATAACACATGTGAGGGAGTAAATCTGCCAATAAAACATTATTAATTTAGGTTGTTACCTCATTTAACTGTTCCTAATTTTTGGCAGTTCACACAGGGATCTATAACGTGCTTATCTAAGGTGCTTTTATGTACTTAATTTTAATTAATTACCTCTGTGCACTGTGTATTTTCATTTTCCAGTGTTAGAGCTACAAATCGTATGAATGCTTTAAACATTCATCTGTCAGCTTCCTTTTGTTTCAAGCAGAAATGTTTAACTTCTTATATGGATCAAAGAAATGAGACAGGATTTTGCGACTTTTGTTGGGATTGTTACTTTCAAATCATACAACACAGGTATGGCCCCATATCTAAGTTATATATACGTACATATGTTTTGAAAGCCTTGACAAAGACCTTTAGTGCTTGAGTGGTTCCTGTTGATCCTGTTTCCTGTTCTCTACATGGAGAGCAACCTGTCGTCTCCTTTTTCTAGTGTTTTTGCAGAGAAGTTGCTGTGAAATTGCAAGGTCGCACAGAATTCACAAGGACTGTTAAGTTTGAGTCAGTTGTTAGAATCCCAACATCCTGGAGGAGCTGGTCAATGATGTTGTATATATATTTTGTTCCCCCTGAACAGTGTGCGGCCAGCTCTTACTCACAAACTGTTGACTCCAGTCTCTGCAGTTTGACACTAGCTGCTGTCTCAGCTTCAGCTGCTGCACAGCAGACTTCAGCATGTTTGTGTTTGTGTGGTGTAAGAGCTCACACACTTAACGTGGTATGGCAGTGTGTTAAAGTGGTGGTGTCATAACTGATGCTGGGATCACCATGTTCACTCTCTCCTCTCTCTGCATCACCTCAGGCGGGCCGTTATTCAAATGTTGCCACAGTTGCGTTCCATGCTCGTGCCTCCTCTGCTGTGACATGCCAACCAAATTGAGCTCGGTCCAATAAGTGAACCAATATAAAGATAATGAGTGTGTAGAACAGATGAATACAACACTCTGCAATGATCTCGCAAAGCTCATAAAATCAGTTTCGATTATAGGAGGGATTATTCAGCACTGCGCTCAGGCAGGCAGATGTGTCCAGTAAAGTAGACGACTGTAAATGACCGAAATATCAAGCAAAGTGATGTGTAGCTAAAGTCCTGTGACGGGTTGCATGAAGCTTCTTAATTTAAGATTGTCCTTGAAAATTAACTTAAGGTTTCCTTCGGAAAAAAATCAGTTGCGCAAATTCCTGTCCTCGGGATATTCAGACTGTTCTCATGCACTGTTTGTACACATACCTACAATAGTAATGCACCACGATTCATAAATAACCCTCATAATTATGCTGCAGTGATTTGTGTATATCCCATATAATTGTGAAAGCTGTGGTCATGTGAAGGATACAATAACAGGAGCAAAGAAGGACGTAGTATAACGAGCGGAAGTCAGCATTACGAGGCAGGTTGGGGAGGTGGAAGGATCAAACAAACACAGGACTTTCCCTGGTGTTGGGTTTCTTGTGTGAAACCAAGTGAACTTTGATTTAATTTTCAGGTAATTTGTCACTGTTTTTCTTTTCACAAACCTAACCAATGTAGTGTTATTAAACCAGGGTTTTTCACACATTCATGTATTTGTGGCAGGCTGACACAATTAAAACATCTGCCTCCCCGTTTTGATTTTCAGTTTTAAGTGTTGCAACTGTCAAACAGTTTCCTTAGCTCAGGAAATAATAATAATGATAATAATACCTTTGGTGAAATCCTTACAAGAAGAACTTCATGCAACCAGCAGCGAGTTTGAATGTCAACATTATTTATCCAGATCATTTTAATCATCGCATGCCTTTTTACACAAGTTGTACAAAAAAAATGTGCACCTTCTTGAGTTGTGGGTACATACTTTACTTTTTCTGGCTCCTATAAATAACTGTGGCTTTTGTCAGAGCAAGCTGACCTCTGCAGGACTGAATGAATCTCATATGCAGGCCCAGTGCTCACAATCCTCCTAATCTTTGTGCCTCCTCTGCTCCGTCTTTTTTGGATTCAGCTGAACTCTCTGAATGCATAACGACAACCATGAGGACCTGGCACCCAGGCTTCATTGTCACATTATTATTAATCACACAACAGCCTGTGAATTGTCTTTCAATTGATCTCTAAATTGACAATCAATACACAATGTTGTAGAAAATGAATGCTTGTGGAGCTTGTTATTTATATCTTTGCTATTACACACAGCTGTGATGTAGCATTTGTTCTCACTATATTTTAACCACACTGCCTCCAATCAAGCTAAAATAATAAGTGTAATCAGTGTTAGTCAGTAATGTATCAATAACTGTAATAACCATATGGATGGTGACATTAAAACTTCATGTAATTATTCAAGTACAAACACCAGCAGTGAAAGTAATGAGCATTTATTTAGCAGCACATTAAAAAGCCACAGTGTGTGCTGCCTCAGAGAGTCAGAGTTCAGCAGATGAGCTCAACAGTCTGATCTCACTTTCCTGTAACAGTCTGACCTCCCCAGCTCACACTCAGCTGTTTTCCAGACAACAGTCAACTCAATCAAGTCATAAGCAGATCTGACTATAAAATATACAACAACAACAACAGCTAAAGCTGGTTAACACAAATACAATCAGACATCTGCTGCATGTTTGAGCAAACATGTGACAAATACTCTGTCACTCAGTGAAGACCTCGGTGAAGCTATTTTGGCACGTAGCTGTCATCAGCACTGACCTCTGACCCTCCTTTTTAAAGCTGCATACTGGGACAAGAAGAACCAGGGTGGACTTTAACATTGGGGAAGGCATCTGCCTGGGGCCCTAAACTAAGAGAGGCCCTAATGACTATAATTAAACGGACAGGTTTTATTATAAAACAGAAAAAAACTGCATGTTTCTGATATGAATGTAATGATGAAATGATATATTTTGGTGGTTTGAGTTGAAGGTGTGAGAAAGAATATTATCAGTAACATTGTTAAGACTGTGCTACATTACAGAGAAATACAAAACCGTACTAATGAACCTTCATTAATATAGGCCTATATTTTATTTACAAGTGCACGTCACACACTGAGCGAGCCGCCTGTTAATGACGCTGTGGGCTAATGGGCATGTAGCGACTTCCATGTTTCAGATGATACGTCATGGCAGAAAATGTGATACAAATTTGTATTTTTGTGCAGGTCAGGATTGCAACTATAACTGACTGTTGTACATGTTATGTACAGGAGCAGAACACACACACGTGCTGCAGGACGGACGTTGCTGGTCAGAAATCCAGCGTGAGCGGGATCAAGAAGACGGTCCCACGCAGGGATGTAATCACAACGAAGACGACAACATGCTGATGCTAAACAGGTATGAAGTTAACCCTTTTCGCCACCTTAGTTGAGCATTTTTCTTACGCCAGAAACACCTCGCTCTGCAGAGTTAGCATGCTACTACTAGTTGTATTGTTGTATTTCATTAGCGTTGACAAGACTTGGGTCTGAATCAACTAAACTGTTTCAGTCAGTGTTAGCGACAACAACCTCGGCTGGTGAGTCGTCTCCTTACAGAGCACTGGATTTCTAGCACCACTGTTTTGAGAATGTTGTCTCAATATCAGCTGGTTCAAATGCAGCTTCATGATCACCCAAGTTAAACAGGCAGAAGAGGTCATTGTGTGTGGCTTTCTTTGCATGAAAGTGATCAGCACGAGGCCTGTACCATCTGTTTGTCCACGGCAGGATAGCGTTGGCTTAGCCTGAGTCACATTTGTGAAAATAGTGCTGTGAAAGACTTATGTCATATGGCCTGACCTCTTCTTATAGAGTCAGGAGACCCAGCTTCATTTCAGTCTGACAGTAGAAGAACTTTTGGCAAACGTTCCTGCAGCTGGCTGAGCTGACCACATGGAATATGGGAATTAAGATAATTAATACCAATAAGGGAAAGTGTAGGAATAAGGTACAAGGGAGGCCTTGTGTCTGGGTTTGCCCAGGGCCCCTGAATCTCTAAATCCGCCCCTGCAAAGACCATGCAAAGCTTGTTCAACTGTATACAACACAATCATCTGTCTCTTTATTGTCATACAACAAGGTGTCTTTACTTGTACAGAAACAGCTTTCAAAGTCATCTCAGCTTTAATCATCCATCTCCCATTCGCGTGCTGCTGAATAAAGCCCATCTTTGTGCTAAGACGCTATAAGCCTACACCACCTCTCCGTGGGATATTTCCCTCCTGTTGAAGGAAATCAAAGCGCTGCTGCAGCCTACACATTACAATCACACGCACACAATCATCCACATTCTTCAAAGGAAACATATGATTCCACCAAATGTGCACACACACTGATCCACCCACAGAGGGACGCGGCATGCTGACACTTAACCAGCTTAGAGCGCGAGCATGCAGCATGCACCGAGGCTGATAGACGTGACACACATGAGGGGCAATTATGCAGCATTGTCTCTCTGTCCTCCCACTCCCACTGCAGATTGAGCTGTGTCTTACTCTATCTGGCAGCGCTGCTTAATTCTTGTTTATTCAACATGGGACATGGAGTGCTGGGGGCACACACACACACACACACACACACACACACACACACACTGATCTGTGAAGGAGTGTGTCTGTATGTATTGTAGCGCTGCACTGTGCTGCAGGCTGCCTGTGAGCTAAATCCACACACAGCAGCGTCGCTCCAGGTATAGAGATAAACAAGAGGCAGTGTTTAGGCTCAACAACTCTCTTCTGTTTCATATTTACTTCATGTCCATGTCTGAGGCTTCACTTCCTCTCCTCTGCCCTTCACATGTCCCCCGAGAGCTGCCATGTTCCTACAGTCAGATCTAATGGGTTCACACTGCATGAAAAAGGATTACCTTTTACTGAAGGTCAATATATGGTGCTAATTGCACTTTAATGGGGATTAAGGGAGCATGTATAACAAGCATGTGTTAGCACATTAAATTCCATATGCTGCACATTGCTGATGACCATACAATCCATTTATAAATGTCCTACTTTCAGGTCATTTCAATGTGGTATGGTCATTAAACTGTAGAGGCTTGTTTCATATAGATAATCAATAAAAGTAAATATGTAGTCCACCTATTTGATGTCCAGGTGTTGAGCCATACTTTACTCTGTGATTCACTCATATGATGTTTGGAAATATTGGCTTTGAATGTTGGTTTTGCTCGGAGCACAAATTGCATTCTTCTATATATGTGTGATCATCAAAATGCCTTTGAAGTAACATTCAAAGAACCTGCTGCTCCTAACAAGCTCACACTATGTGACTGACTCGCAGAGTAAACTAAGGACTTTCAGAAGAAAATGTTGGCGCTGTACATTTCTGCAAACTACAGATACATTTGTATGTTTCATGTGTCACATTAACATTTTACAAAGTGGCGTAGTATATGAGCTGACTGTCATCAGGAGGTGGAGGGGAGGGTGAGACGCTAACCAAGGTGCAGACCACAGTTTGAGGCCAACAAACAATAAAACCAGTTGTTTTTTAGTGACTTGTAGCTGTTCTTCCACTGAAATGTGCCATGAAAAGCAGATATGTTTTATCCAGACATGTAGCTCTACAATTCCAGTGACCACGCACATTGTTCACGTATATTTCCCTTTTAGAGGTTTGTGGTTTCCTAGTAAATTTTTATTCTGCCTGCCACAGACACCAGTTCAGTTAAGAACACTCTTGAAATATGATAGACACTCAAAATGTGTATTTTTGTCCTCTTTTGGGTTGTTAGAAATCTGATCCTTTAACTGTGTCAGCTGGCAATAAAATGTGAAAGAGGGAGAACTATTTTGGGCAATAGTGAAGATATTTCTGGCCTCTGCTGACGCGCCTTCTTTAAATAGCCCTCAGTGTCTGTGTTCCTCAGATCACTTCATATTTCTACTTCATTTATATTTCCACTTCACTTACTCTGCCTTGCTTCCTGTTTTAAGATGTAAGACAAACTACCATTGAGCGCCCTATTAGAGCCTTAACTCCATCGTGCAGCACAGTGCTCAGTCACACAGGCCCTTAACCTCCAGAAACCTGGGATCCATTTAAGAAAATCATCTCACTCCTCAGCCCCGAGCTCATTAAAACATACAAATAGCTGGCAACTGGCCTGACCCATTTTTTTGGATTCAGGCTTGGTTTAAACACTGTTCTACAGAGACACGAGGTGTTGCAGAGGGGTTATCCAGCTAAAGGTTTAATTTGGTTAATTAAATGTAGGGAGGAAGAATAAACCTTTTATCCAATCACTTTCTGAAAGGGAATGATCTCTGTTGCCATTACATTTTTTTTGCCACAAAAATACTGACCGTCCATCCATCCTTTTTCATCCGAGTATCCGGGGCCGGGTCACAGCGGCAGCAAACTCAGCAAGGTATTCTAGACGTCCTTCTCCCCAGCAACGTTTCCCAGCTCCCAGATCGTGAGGCGTTCTCAGGCCAGATGAGATGTATAATCCCTCCAGCAGATTCTGGGTCTACCACAGGGCCTCCTACCAGTTGGACGTGCCCGGAAAACCTCTGCCCAGGAGGATCCTGATCAGATGTCCGAACCAACTCAACTGGTCCCTACCAGCATGAAGGAGCAGCGGCTCTACTCCGAGCTCCCTCCTGATGTCTGAGCTTTGCACTCTATGTATAAGGCTGAGCCCAGACACCCCATTTCAGCTGCTTGTGCCTGCGACCTCATTGTTTCGGTCACTACCAGAAGCTCATGGACATATGATGGTTGGAATGTAGATGGACCAGTAAATCAAGAGCTTTGCCCTCCAGCTCAGCTCCTTCTTCACCATGACAGTCCAGCTCAACCCCTGCATCACTGCTAATGCTGCATCAAACTTCCTGTCCATCTAATGTTATGTATTAATTGTTTTATTGTGAATTTGTGAATAGAGATAGAGAACTTGGATGATGAACTGAGCACTCTGTGTCTCCACTGCAACTTTGTTTTGTCTGTATTTTACAGATTTGCACTTTGTAGGGCTGACCCAAAAAATTCGAAGCTTCATTCGATAGCATGGGATTCAGTTGTGTGAAAAAAAAAATTGAATATTTGGCCTTTTTTTCCTCCCGTTTGGGGGACCTTGAACGCAACACCATCTCCGAGAAGGAAATAGAAAGCCTGACGTGCAATGAATGGAGACTCATTATCCTGCTTCAGTTAAATTCTTTCAACAGAGTCACGCATCTGTCTGCTCGCGCCACAGTGTGCCGAGCGTTTAAATTTTTAGTGTTAAATCAAAAGTTAAACACTACTTATCAGCAACCAGAAGTGTTTTTTCGTTTGTGAATATTTTTATCTTAATTCTAGGGTTGCAAGAAACTACCTCTTTGCCGTAATTTGTAAGTTATTAACTTTTTTGGACTCGATTTAAAGTCGATCTGAGCTCCCAAGCTTCGATTTTCAAAAATGAAGTCGAAGGTCAGCCCTAGTACTTTGTTGCTGTGGTACCATATTTTGGGACCCATAACACATTTCTCAGAGGATAAATATGGAGTCCCTCAAGGGTGAGTCCCGGGTCCACTGCTGTTCACTTTTAATACATTACCTCAAGGCCACAAAACACAGACATACAGCTGATGTTGTCACAGTTACACTGATCCTTGTCCTCTGGAGACCTTAACATTATTAAATTAGAATTGTGCACTCCATTGAGTGCAGATCTCGCCATCAGGTGGCAACACAGCTGCTGGAGCTAATCGTTGCCACTCTGTGCACTCTGTGCATGGCGCAGCTTCTCCAAGTGGAATTGTTTGTCTCAGCCAAGATGGCAGTGAAGCTAACAAAAACAGGGAATATTCAGTCATGCTAAACTTAAATAGATCATAACATATTGGATGTGGAATTAATCTGCAGATGCTTCAGTTTAAAATGAGACCAAACAAAGCACCACACAGGTTAGAAATCTGGGTTTTATCCTTGATCCTGACCTTAATTTCAGAGCCACATCACCAGCAGCTCAGTACTACATCATTTTTATCACTGAGCTAGAGTGGGCTCTGATCGCACATTCAACATCTGAATGTGTGGACAGTATTTCCATAAATGTTGATTAATGAGTCCTGCACTGACCATATCTGCACTACAGGCTTCCCCCTCATAACTGGGTCACCTGATGAGAGAGTAATGGGTCTGTGGGACAGAGAGCCTCATAAATTATGCAGAGTGAGAGAACGGTGAAAGACAAAGAAAGAGGTAGATGTATGACTGTGACACGCAGCTGGGGGAGAGCAGGAGAGATCGAGTGTCTGAGACTATAAACCATATTCTTTGTTGGTCTGCAATGAGTCGAAAAGCGACGGCTTTGTTATCTGCAAATAAACCAAACAACAAAATCAGGGCAGAGGTTTTGTGTCCCAGTGGTGCTATCCATCATGCTGCAAAGCTGATTCACGGGTCGGAAACTGACAGCTCATTGTGTGCTGCAGGCCGCTGCAATACTTGGGTCTTTTTTCAGCACGTCAGCCTGCATCTTCTTGAACCATTTAAAGCCACATGATGGACATCCACAGCCTGGGAGGTTTGGCTGGGGCACAACACAAATAGGTGGGGGCATGTCAGGTTAATAGTGAATGCAAAACTGAGTCGCGTAATTGTCTGAGAAAGAAATCAGCTCCCTCAACGCAGGAAATAACACATCGGAGCACAGCAAGGTGGAGAAGAGAAGTGGTACTTGAGTTGATGCCTGAGCATCACCGTCGCAAACAGAAACTCACCTCCACCAGTTCTAATTAAATTACACCTTCTTCAAAAACTGGTTGAAACAACACATAGGCTATTTATAGTGAAGAAAGCAGTCAAAGTGAACTGTGGATCATTTTAGGGTCGACATCACAGTGACGTCAGTTTGTTAGCTGGAGGTAAACCTGTCTCTCCCCCACAGGGCTGTAGGCTACATAGGAGTTGTTGTAGGGATGAATAAGGTTATGTGTATTAAGGGTTATCATGTCCACCTCATCAGAAACTGGGGAGGGATTAAGAGGAATATTGGATTTCTCTGCAACGCTAACTTTTTAGCACATTAGCTAACGTTAGCTTCCATAGCAAAACAAACAAGTGTGGTCCTCCTTTGTAAGATTGGCTTCCTGTGACATCATCCATCCACTGAGTGAGAGCATACGGGTCGGCCAGTCTGGTCCCGTTGCTCAGTGTTTACTTATTCAAGTAACACTGGCGGTCCCGGAGAGTGAGTGACCTGACATGGTGCGTTGGTAAATTCAGTCTGACGCTCTACACTAAAATGAGAGCCCTGTTGGTGAAAGAAACGCAGCGTTATATTTCTACATGAATGAACCAACGGTTAAGTTAATCACACATTCACTCCGCTCGGCGCTCTGCTGCTCCGTCTCCACAGACAGAGTGTCCAGAGTGCGCTCTGCCACTCTGTGAGAGTATTTCTGAATTCACGACTTGCGTCATCTTCCTCCATTGTCTAAAACAAACCAAAAGAACTTGCTACGCAGGGCTCACCTCAGGAGAAGTGACCATAGCACATGACATACAACATAGACACATCTAATTGTGATGAAATTTGTTGCCAAGTTTTTTCATAATCAATGTCACTCCATTTAATCGATTAGTTGTTGCAGAACTACGTGAAATGTGATAATTCACACACTAAGATGGTAAACAGGGACAACATTGTATTGCATTCCACGTCCACAGAAATGAATGCCACAAGTCAGCAAAATGTAATTATGCACATGGACGATGGAGGCAGTTTATCAGGCCAGCAGCACACTCTTAACAACCACGGCCGCAGTGGCAGAATTTTTTACAATGGCATGATGCCACTTTTTTGGCCATGCCTTCAACACTAAGTGGAGTAATCTCCATTTACATCTTACAAAATCAAAACTTATCAAGGAAGATATTCCAGCGTCGGCTACGGATGATCCAAACCTGAATTGCCCTGAAGTGGATGTACTCTCTAATCCTCCAGGGACACACCAAGTATTCAGGCAATGTGAAGAATGCAGCATGTATCACAGCTGCTCGGCTAAATGTACCCGCTGATGAAAGCAGCATATCATTAGCCTCACTGGGACATTTTATGCTGCGTTTTCTTTTAATTTGTCACCCATCTGTTGCTCAGCTATGACAGACCTGAGTATTAAATTAACTTTACAAACAAGCGTTTCTACTGAACTGACCTCAAACTCTCAGTTACCATTTATATAAAGTGGGATATTTATAGATAAGAAAGGGTGTGGAAGTTGCTCTCTCTGTAATGAATGTGAAAACCACTGAGGATAAAACACTGGCAACAGCGAACCGAGCTTCTACCACCATCTCCTACCACTCTGTTACTTAGTGCACTTGACATTTGGCCTCACAACCCCATTATGCACTTGAGTGTGCCTGGCCAGCTATAACTAATAGGCATTATACATTAAAGAGCTGTGGGCAGTTCAAGTGTGATAGTTCAGATCCTGCCTCATTTTCAGTTAGATGCCCGTTCAGAGGATTTCATGGTGACCTACAGCCCACCACTTTGAACTGCCCGTGTAAAGCCCCGACACGGCAGGAGCATTTTTAAAGATTCTGTCCAGATGGAGCGTGAAGAACTGCTCCCTTCATCTCTCTCCTGCTCCCACCCCATGCTCTCCTCATCCTCCGCCCCCACCGCTGCGTGTCCTACCTAATGAGGCGCTCCGCTTCAGCATGTGGGTGTCTTATAGTGAGTCTCAGCAGCCTCGGGCACCAATCTGGATGCTTGTAACACTGTCAAAACCTCAGCGTGCTGCGGATTTCACTCTGTCTCTCCGGCTGATGCCTGCACATGGCTCCAACATGCAGACACATACAAGCACATACAGCGTCTGCACACACACACACACACTCCTCATATCTCGCCCACAGCTCTTTAAGAAGATAAATAATTGCTTCCCTTGCATTGAATTTCCATGTAGGGAATCCTCTTTGTACAGTCCATGATAAGACAAAGATACTATCGCCCTTAACTGGTGAGGTATGTGGACTGTCAACAAACTGATATGAGTCTTTATAAAGCTTTGGTTTATCTCAGCTGTTTCACCATGTGGTATCGATCTTCTCATCTAACTCTCAACACAAACACAATTAAATGCATCTCCCAAAATATTCTTTAAAATCTATTATGAACTTTTTATCTCTCAGTCCTTATCAAAAGCCACATGTTGTAAGCATCATCTCGCCTCCAATATTCGTGTAAGCACAACAGCTTACGTTAAAGGGATAGTTTGTGTTACCCACAGTAAATGTCAGTCGGCATGCCTCAAGTTTGGAGAGGCAGACAAGAGTACCGCCACAGAAGCTAAGCAACCTACTGCTGTGGACAGGGAAAACAGCAAAACGTATCTTAAGATACCTAAAACATCTTTGCACAACAAGTCTGTAATTTTCGACTGAAATTGTTGCACATTTAAAAGTAAATATGATCTCATGTTGTCAGTCATCATCATCATTTAAGTTTTCAGAACAGGTTCAATTGTCTGTATTTTTTGCATCCGCCAAAAGTCTAGAGAAAGTTGTTCGACGTGAAGAAAATGTAGCGTAACCTGCGGGACACATACATCTACAACAAGGGAGAGGAACAAGACACACAGCATCATTTCATAACTCAGACGGCCGACTGTTAATACGGCAGATAGTCGTATTCAGGTGGATGATGACAAAGAGGAGAATGTAACAGAGGTTGAGGGCCTCACACAGACAGAACGAAAGTGTGGAGACAGACGAAGGGCAGCTCAGCCCTGATAGGTAGCTGTGGTGCCAAATGCAAGACACATGGGCAACAAGTGGCGACAACTGGGAAGGTACCTCCAGTGGAGAGAAGCAAGAGAGCAAATGTGTCTCTCCATTTCGTCTCGTTTCGCAAATTTTTGCAATGAATAGAAAATTCTACTCTCTGTGAAAGTTTTCTGTGCATAATTATCAGATGACGGACACAGATTTGCTGTGCAAAGGCCATAAGTGTACGCTATATTGAGACCTCACTGTCAGACGGCTCTTCCTCTTGGGGAACTGAAGCCATTCTATCGCTCTCTTCAAGGCCAGACTCCATTGAGAAAAACACAAATTTAACATCGCTGAGCACACATCGCTGCTGCCTTGATCAGTTAATTAATTTGTGTTATTGTGTGACTTAGGTGTATATAAGGGTTAGATCAGATTCACCAATATCACACAATAGCCCCTTTTCCACCACAGGAACTTTATTCATTTTCCCGGGATTTTGAAAAGCTTGGCGTTTTTCCACCAAAATTACCCGGGGGGAAAACTTTTCCTCAACCCCAAACGTTCCCTCAATAAGGTACCTAGTAGGAGGGTAGGACGTTTCAGATTACCTGGAATTCTTGAGGGGTGGGGCTGTGTGCTGAAGAACGCTGATCGGTGGAACACACACTTCGTTCAGCACTTCCTGGTACGGACACCTGCTGCAAACTTTATTTAATTTCTACAGGTTTCACTTTGTTTGTGTTTTGATGAAGGATGGGTATCGAAACCCGGTACTAAATTAGCCCCGGGGCTAAATGATCAAAGACTGTAGTATTTATAAGCGCTAATGGTATCGGTTCTCCTCTGTGCTGTGTGCCAGCGCTGAACTCCTCCACATACACACACACACACCGACGTGACACAGTAAGTGGTGAACAGCCGAGCGGCCGCAATGAAAACGGTGAATATAACTCGAAAATTACTCAAGTTGACGGCAGCTACACTCGTTACTGTAAGTGACATTAAGCCTTTGCGAGTAAGAAGCCAATACTTTATGAATACATGTGTTCAGCAAGCACAAACATGTAAACATGTAGACCAAAAGCTCCAGTGTTCAGCAAGCTTAAATTACTGTTTTTCTGAATGCAGTCTGGTGACATTGACAAGAGCTTAACGGCCTCCTTGTAGGAAAGCGTTTCCTGCACCAAGTTCAAGTGGTGAATAAATTCTAACTCATAAAAATATGTTTTGCTTTTGCCACCGTCTGCAACAGTACGCAACTTACCTTCTGTGTCTATACTCCTGTCTGCTTCTCCAAACTGGGGGTGTGCTGACCATCATCTATGTAATACACTGACTATGGATAAGTAGCTCATACAACCCCACGTCATAAGACCTGAACTATCCCTTTAAAGATGAAAGATGTGACTGAAAATCTATTTTAATCTTCTTCCCTGATGCCAACTTAATCACTATTTTTAACCCTGTTAAGTGAAGCTGCCGATGGATTGAGGAGAGAGGAAGAAAGCTGGTGAACACAGGCAGCAGCAGGAGCAGCATGTTTCTAAAGTTAGGGAGAGCTGGGGCCAAATAGGTGGCAGCAGTGATGAGGATGATGACAGTGATGCTGATAAGTGGTGGTGGTGGGCCTGAGCTGCAGCTACCAACTTTAATAAAAGCAACCGGACTAAACGGGCCTCTTTGTGCCTTGAGTGACAGACGGAGTGTCCCACAGCAATTTGTCTCCGAAACAGTCGGGTCATATTAACTCTGTGCTGCTGGCATGGACTGTTGTTGTTAGTGGGATGTCCACTGGTGGGGATGCATCATAAGTCAGCCATGAATGACTTGTTGTTCATTGTGTGGTCTCAACTGCATATAAAACAGCTATTTTAGTTGCAGACTGTAGTTTGATTTGCACCACCAGTCTTGCATGTGTACAAGAATATATCCAGAAATGTTGGACTCCATTATGCAGTTATTCCTTTTATACTGTTTTCATCTTCAACAGGACGTTCTTGCCTCCCATCTCTGTCCCCAAAATGTAAACTTTTAAAGTCTGAGTTATTATCAAAGCAGGTTGTGTGTTTGTACAATAGTAACTTCATTTCCCTCCGGCATGCATTAGTTGGAATAAATAGTCCAGAGGTTTGAGTGGCTTGTCAGAGTTTTTGTTGTGCTGGAAGTAGAGATGGATTTCGTGATGACACGTTGTCAGAAAGTTCACAAAATAATTGGTTGTTTAGCAGGAATACGCAGTAATGAATGTGTCTTACCTTTCACAGCTTGCAGGTTGTAGAGTTCACAAATATAAAATATTCAGTTTTGCAAACAGGATGCATACGATTAGCACAAATCTGTGCATCTAGTAGTCTCAGAGGTTGGTGTTTCCTTCATTATTCAGAACCCAAACTGACCATAAATCCACACAGTGAGAGGTGGGAAAGACTTTTGCCTAGCAGGTGTGAGTAACTGGGGCAGACCAGACCAGTGGTGCTGCAGACTCCTGTCATTAAAGGGGAGCTACACCCTTTCTCAAAATTCACATGTGTCATTCCTGTGGTCTGAGACATTCCAAAAATAGTCATAGAAATGAACAAGTCTTTCCCAAAGTGCTAAAACTCATTTTGCAGTTGAAGGTCAGGGGGGCCTCTGACACTTTGGACCCTCGGGCTTGTGCTTGGTGGGCCGTTCAGTTATCCATTATGTTTGTAGCGGGGCAATTCTGTGAGAAGCATGTCTCTCTAAAAAGTCAACTTTTCATGGTGTCAGAAAAACAGCTGTTTTCAGCTTTGTGATGATGCATTTTCCAGCTGATCCAAGATGGTTTTTAAAGATTTTTTTTAGCTCAAGAAGTAGAAGAATTTTCTCAACACATAAAGGAACACTTCATCCTTCAGTTAATCACAAACATTCAACATCATCTCATTTGGAGATACACTGTATGGACACAAGTACTTGGACGCCTGACCATTACACCACCACATTGTATTGAAATACATCTTCTTTGATATGGAGATAGTCCCCCTTTTGCAGCTATCACAGCTTCCACTCTTCTTAAAAAGCTGTTTCTGTGTGAATTTGTGCCCATTCATTCTGTAGAGCATTTATGAGGTCAGGCAGTGATGTAGGACGAGAAGGCCTGGCTCGCAATCTCAGTTCCAGTTCATCCCGTTCACCAAGGTGCTCGATGGAGTTGAGGTCAGGGCTCATCAAACCATGTCTTAATAGTCCTTGCTCTGTGCACTGGGGCACCGTCATGTTGGGATAGACTGTCCTTCACTGGAGATGAGGGGCCGAGCCCAAACCCTGAAGAACAGCGCCATACCATTATACCTCCTCTACTAAACTTCACAGTTTGCTCTCCCGGCATCTGCCAAACCCAGACTCACCTATCTGACTGCCAAACAGAGAAGCGTGATTCGTCACTCCTCAGAACACGTTTCCACTGCTCCACAGTCCAGTGTTGGTGTGTTTTACACCACTCCATCTGACACTTGGCATTGGACTTGTTGATGTGAGGCTTGCACGTAGCTGCTCGGCCATGGAAACCCATTTCATGAAGCTCCTGCCGCACAGTTTTTGTGCCAGTGGAAACTTGGAACTCTTCAGCTGCAGAATCAGCAGAGCGCTGGCGACTTTTACGCACCATGCTCCGCTTCATGGCAAAGTGGCTGTTGTTCATAAACGCTTCCACTTTCTAATAACATCACTTACAGCTGACTGTGGAATATCAAACGTGTGGCAAAATACTTTTGTCCATAGAGTGGTTGGTTTTAACTGGACAGGAAGGGGATAAAAAGTGTAATCTGAAAAAGAGCTTAAGCTTTCAGATGAGTGGAGTAGAAGGTGCAACATTTACCTCTGAGATGTAGTGGAGTAGAAATATCAAGGGGCATAAAATGGAAATACATAAGTACAAGTATCATAAATCTCAGTACAATACTTGAGTAAATGTACAGAGTTACATATCACACTGAAAAGCCTCCACGACAAGTAAAAGTCTTGCATTTAATTTGTCACTTCAAGGAAACTACAGCAGTATTGTCAGCAAAATGTACCCAGTACCAAATGTATTGATCATGCAGGATTGTACTTTACAGAGTTTATGGATGAATTAAATTTAAGCAGCATATTTAATGTTGTGGCTGTTTGAGAATTTGAACTACTACAGTATAGTACAGGTAGTTAAATCAATAAAAATGCATCATATTTATAAGCTAATGATATGTTTTGTGTGTAAAATCTTAATCTAAAAGTAGTAACTGAAACTGTTCCTCCTGAAGATAGAAGAATGGGAAGTCACAAAAAATCCTGTCTCAGCTCTTCAACTTGTGCATTGCAGTTTTGTCCTTTTTTGGCCTCTTCTTATGTCGTTGGCTGCTTTACAGTCGTCCACGTTTCCGGACTGGCTGCAGCGTGTGTGTTTATGGCAGCCCAGATGGTTCTGGTAATCCATGGTTTCTGGTTGTGGAACAATTTAACTGTTGTTTCTGGTACAGTTGCTTCCGTTGGAACCTGCTTCAGACTCTGATTGGCTCTGTCTCTTGCGTCACTGGGTCATGCTTCATAGTTTGTTCACGTATCTTGACCTCAACAAGATGGAAACACTTGAGTACAAGTGTACAAAAATTGTGGGCAAGTAGTGTACGATGTGGTTTTAGAGCTTTTTGCTTTTAAGAATGACAAACAATCTGCGCAGTGAGACTGAACCACAACAGTGAAGTGGTTGCAAAACCCCAACAAATAGCATAAATCAGTCTCACAGAGATGCTGTAAAGTGTGAAGAGTTCAGTGCAGCAACAATCAGGTGATAATTTGTGGGTTCATTGCAAGCGGCAACCTCCAGGGCTGAAATATGATCCAACAGCGAAGTTCCAAAAACTGCAGTTCCTCTAATGACCACTTGAGGCTGGCTCCAACAGTAAGTTAATTCCCATAGACTCCAGTGTTAAAATGCCGAACTTTACAGCACAAATAAACATGTTTACAGCCTGGTACAAGAACAGTTTTGGTCTAAATAGCTAATCTGAACATTTGTGACAACTGTACAGGGGGTGAATTTTAATATAGCTAATCTTTTTAAATTTTTATTAAGGCTTAAAGTTGCACTTAAATATGGTGGGGCTTGGGTGATATGCTGGCCTGTACAGAATCTTAATAGATTGTTAATAGACTGGCAAATTAGTTTTGTTTTCTGATTGAATTTTCCAAGATTTTTTTTAAAGTATTCATGGTTGAATAAAATATCTGATTCAAAGTTTCTACTAAAATCTACTAAGTTGTTCATTTAGCCCGCTTTAGGTAATTTTAGGTTTATTTTTGTTCAAAAACAATTGTTCTCATAAATGAATATTGTGTGTCACATTATAAGCAGAAAAAAAAACATTCTGCAGATTTAATTTTGAATCACAGCTGAAAACAGCTGCTAAAAGCCAACCCTTGCTCCTCCACTGCTCGAACCCAGGCTCTAAGGAAGTTTGCTCCTGCTATGTCCAATTTTTCCTAGTGGCCATTTTCAGTATTGCAGTGAAAAACTCCCCTGCAGCTTGAAAGGCATTTTCCCCTTAGCCCACCATTATACTACTATGTGCTACTGCACATATTCAGCGAGTCACATACCCTGGAAGTCAACCTGTTAGAAACATTTATTGGTGTATGCGCCAGGTGAGACACTCCATTAGATTAAATATGGGCGTCATCTTGGCATCTGCTATCTTATTATTATACATCTATGTTCCGCTCCTCCAAGTATGGTCACCTCTGGCTTCACGAAACAAAAGAAAGCGACGGCTGAACTCAAGGCTTCAACACTAAAGTCCACAAACCAATGGGTGACATCACGGTAGCTATGTCCATTATTTTATATGGACTATGAGTGATCCCTCTCACATTACACACTGATATTGTAACAACTTTTACTGTAAAAAATACTGATTTTAGACACTTCGGTGTTGGCTGGTGGGTTTAAATATTAAGTCCCAGTCTGAGCAGGGCTGTGTCGTCAGCCTAATTTGCCAAATGTGATTTATTTTCATGCAGGTTTGCTACCTGTCACTTACATCACTTTGCACTGTCATCCGATGGAAACGAGCCTCTCTGTCACCAGCCTGGAGTCGCCTCCATTTACATCTCATTACCAAACTATCGCCGCTCTACCTCCATGTTCTCAGCTCCAGGACCCCATCTGGTGTGTTCACAATAACATGCATCATTTCCCCCCCGTGCCTGAGGGGGTTTATAGCAAGCCTACATGACCAAGGGACCACTCCGCTGTGTAAATGGGTGGGGGTGATAATAGCCGACTGCAGCAGGGAATCAAATCACATGAGATGGAATTTATTTTCCAATCACAATAAAAGAGGGGAACACCTGCTGTCGCCCCCCGCCTCCTCTCTGTGATATCTGCAGAGCCTCGCCCCCACATGCTGTTGTGTTCATGGCCTGTCAGTGATGGCATTTGTCCATACATCAACACATCATTCCTTATGAAGCAGCACATCTCTATGATAAAACAGAGACCTGAGAGAGGAGACGGAGTTATGAAACAAATTCCTGAAGAGAAATAGTTGAATTAAATGAGACTCTTGAGGACTCCTTGTGTTTTATGTGTCGGCACTTGAGCTGCTGCAAATAGTCAGATATCTGAGTGATTCTGTTTGATGGCGTCTTTACTTTCTTACAATAGTCTCGTCCTGTTTAAGCTGAAGTTTGCATCAGTCATGTTTGAATACCGTCACTTTATAGTACTTGAGTGTTCAGTTTCTGTCACATATCCACACCTGGACTTGAATCTACAGATTATTAAAAGTACTGTACAAACAACACTGAGTGTTAACACCAATAGACATCATGTAATAGGGATGATCTTGTTTAAAAACGACGAGCTTTGTCGAGTGTTAAACTGGCAGCATTAGCACAGGATCAAGTGGGAGGTGCAGACAAAGGAGAAAGCACAGTGTAGGAATGTGGTCCTTTGTTGTCGAGCTGATTAATGATTTGCCCCCGTAGACCACAGCTGGAGCTCCTGGCATAATGATACAGGGGCGTACGGGTGTGTGTGTGTGTGTGTTTGCGCCTGGGGGGTTGCGAATGGAGAGCTGTGCGGGGATTGTGTGTGTTGGTAATAAGTGGGGGGTTAAGGTGTGTTTAAATGATGATATTGGACATTAGGTTTGTGTGCTCCTATGCCTGACTTTGTCTCCTCCAGTCTAGACTGTTGGTGCGATGGATGTTGTGTGTGTGGCTGCGAGGTTCAGAGGTAATTCTCTTAGCTTTAACTGAAAGGAATAGGTTGACATTTTTGGTGTTAGATGAGGATGAATTAATCTCACATCTGTGGAGTAAATATGAAGCTATAGAGCGAATTTACAATAACTTCCAGGTAGAAAACCCATGCATCATGTGCATACAGTACAATCTTACCATGCAGTCTCTTTCAAAATAAAAGCACTACATCGGCACAACACCGAGAACCGTTTTTTGTTTTTTTTTCTTCAACAAACACACATGGTTGGGTTCAGGATAAAAAACAGGGTTTGGCTTTTGAATCTTACCGGCGGTTTTTCTTACACCGCTGTCTTGGGTGAAAGTTGGTGATAGTTGGACCCATCCATTACCTCTCCTGCTTGCACCAGTCATACTTTCGCCACCTTAACTTTCATCTTTCTCCTACCATGTTTCCCCCTGACGCCACCAGGTGCTGTTAAACTATAAGGGTGCGTATCATGCTGACGTTAAAGGACGTGTTTTTTTGTTTGAAGATATCGTAGCTAAGCAAATGTTCATGGTATAATAACTGTCAACTTTCATATCATGGTATACCTTGAAACAAGTATCCCTGCAACCCAAGACAGCACTCAGGAAATGCTGCCCTTACTGATTAAGAAATCAATATCAATTTAAGTGTACGCCATATTTAGAATATTTTTAGCGCTTTACCTTTTCGTTAGACAGCCATTTCTGACAGGGAGCTGAAGCCTTTATCTTAAAGCCACCAGACTCCATTGACAAAGCCATTTTACTTTACTGAACAGCGGAGTTGCTGGTTTTTTTCTGTTTGTTTTTTTAGGCGGCTAAAATATGTTTTGTTGCAGCCCTGTCCATAGTAGTACAATTCTTAGCTTCTGTGCCGGTAGATTTGGTTTATTAAAGCGGTTAGCAAAGCAACACAGTGCATGAAATAAGCACAACAGCAACGTAAGATAGGTCAGGGCACAGTATTTAGCTATATATCTTTAAATGTGACAGTGACGGCTGAAAATGACAACTAAAATAAACAAATTTGCCGATGTCACATATTCACTTCAAAACAGTTGCCTGTTTTTTACCCACAAGTGACCGTTAGCAGCTAGTTAGCTTAGCTTAGCAGAAAGACTAGAAACAGGGGGAACAGCTAGCCTTCCTTTGTCCAAGGACCAAAGACCAGTAATACACAATAGTAACATATATGAAAATTTTACTTCACAATTTTCTTGGCCCAAAATAATTGCTACTGATAATATAATCATGATAATCACCCAAGTAAGACTATAAAGCGGCACTAAAACGTACTGGAATCAGCTTAAGAAACTTTCTCAGATTTCACACATTTTTTTAAGTGAATTTCCTTTTTAGTGAATCAAAAGTCTAAAAGAAAGGTTTTAAACTATTTAAAATGGCATCACATCTTTCAATATGGAATGAAAATATTTGAGGTTGGTTGGTGCATATACAGCCTTTTCATGCAGAGTCTCTTACAGTATTATAAGGTGCCCACAGCCCAGTTGCCAGAAGAAAATGTTGGCATTGAACCTTTTTTGCAAACCAGGAATAATACATTTGCATGTTCCATACAAATTTTCTAAAGTGATGTAGTATATGAGCTGAGGGGATGTTGGAGGGCAGAAGGCTTACCAAGCTACAGACCACTGTCCAAGACCGACACACAACAAAAGCAGGTTTATTTAGCAAGTCATTAGTGTTTCCAGAAGATTTTAAGACACAAAAACTAGTTTTTAATCATTTATTCCCAACCAGAACCAAGTGTATTTTTGTGCCTTATCTTAACCACATGAAATATCAACTTTCAACCTGTCCACCAAACAATATTTTGCATATGTAATGTAACCGTGGTTTGCAGAAACGTACACCTCCAACATTTTTTCTGGCAATTTGGTTGTTGCCCGGCAGTCTCTTTGGGTGCTACTGATGCCGTAAATTGACGACCATCACCGCCTTATTGTGACTGTTTTCATCGTGATCCGCAATAAAACCATATATCCTCCTGGTCCTACGTAAAACAAATACCTAAGCTAAAAGTGATCATTAAACAGCTGAAATATTTAATTTCATCTACATACAATAAGTTGTGTTTGATAACATCCAGTTTGAAATAAATTCAAGTGAACACATTGGAACATTACGCATCTTTAAAGTGTTTTATTCTTAACACATCTGTGCCTCAGGCTCGTCGTCTCAACTTCAGATTCATCACATGTGGCCAAACGTCTCGCATGAATGCTCATCTGATGTTTAACTGACTCTGAATTGATCATGTGAATTATTTAAATGAGGCATGCAGTAAAGGTAAAGGAAGTCACCCAGCTGTACGGGGGTCCTGTGGATGCTTGTATTCATGCATACACGCAGCGCACATTTACAGTATACAAGCATGACTGGACTTGCATGAACGAGTTAATGTGTTAATGCATACAGTACATATAACTTCCATCCCATTGACTAAATGTGTTTTGTGTGCATGCTTGTGTACGCAAAGGCGAGGTTTCCGTGGTAACAACAAATGCACACAGCTAGCAATGCTCAGCAGGACGTCTTTCGTTATCCTAGTCTCCTCTTTTTCTTTCTCTTGCCCTCCTGTGTCCTTCTAACCTATAAATATATCCTACATCCTCCTCTCTCACTTTTATCTTTCCTTCAGTGAAGGGCAGAGTTTGGGGGGTTTCCATCGTAGATGTGAGGATGGTGCGATCAGCCAGAGAGGGGGATGGACAGAGAGATGGAGCAGGGTATATGGCCGCGAGGAGAGTAGACCCATGGGACACAGATCCAATGTGCTGTAAACCATAACGGCCCCATAACAGGCAGATTTCTCATTTCCACAATGCTCAGGCCATATCTCATCTGCGCCTTGACAATCCCACAGAGACCTATACGAGGCAGGACAGCTCACTCAGCACTGGAGGAGGGGAAGTTGGACTGAGTGAGGTGGTAATTTGGAAGGAATGAAGGGGAATGGCGATGAATGTCAGGGACTGATTATTTAGGGACAGGGCCCAAAAAACTGAGATGTGATTCCCTTCCGACTCGAGGATTAGGATTGTGAGCATTAGCTGATTTTTACATTTGAGCCGTGTGGATTTCCTTTTCTTGATCAACGATTTCACCACCACAAGAAAAGAAGCCACTGGCAGTTATCAGTTTTCTTTCCCTCTTTTCTTGATGTATTATCGTTCATAAAATATAGATCAGACACTGTGTGCACATAAAAAAGGCTAGTGGCTATTAATGTCTCTGAGGTAATGCTATATTAATGAGGAGTGGGCAGGGCAGAAGCCACCAGCAGCTTGGCGAGCAGAAATGCCTGATGGTAGCCTCTTGATTCATTGAGCACCTCTGGCTCTGTGAGCTACAGGAGTCAACCTGTCCTCCTGTTATTGTGTGCTTCATAAAAGGAGATAACACAGTGTGTTGGGAATGATGAGGTCCATCATTTTTCTTTAATGTGTCATGTTTTTGTTTTTTTCAAATGTCTGTAGCTCATCCAGTGACTTAAAGGGGCAATTCATTTATCAGTCTAGATTCTTTTGGTCGGCCGTAGAGATGTCTGCCTTCTCTCCAATATAATGACACTAGATTGCACTCGGCTTGTGGTTTGCAAAGTCCCAAATTAGTATTATTATTATTATAATTTTTTTTAAAACTCAGCAGCAATATCTATTTCCAGAATCATGACCCAGTTACTCAGGATCTATTTTCTTTCTACTGAACTACACCCGCCAATCGTATCACCACACAGAAGGAGGCACGTGTCTATTCCTAGCTCACCTAGCACCGCTGAGCTAGCTAACGTTAGAGCTCAGCCAAGGAAGACACCATTAATGTTTACATCTTGCGCTGTCAAGAGCATGAGCAAAGATTTAAGATCAAGGTTACATTAGGGAGCAATCACACCGAGATGAAACGCCAGAAATGCGACGCCATTGTTTTCCTATGATACGGTGCGTCTGACCGATGTTCAAGCGTCTTTTTAGACGGGTGTTTTTCCGGCGTCTTTTTAGACAGGCGTTTTTGTAGATGCTTATTTTTAGACACACGTTTTTAGATACGCATAGACGCTGAAAAGTTCAAATATTTTCAACTTTTTTAAGCGTGAGATGGCAGTAGCTAGTGTGCATTGAATAAGCGCTTCCAGCGTTTCAAGCGTCTTTGAAGCGTCCGCGTCTCTAGCGTCTCGTTTCTGTGTGATCGCCCCCTTAAGGTAATATGTATGCTGTGTAGGTCACTATCAGAGTTAGCAGCAGGTACCATGTCAACCTCTTTGTAGTAAAACTAAAAGAAATATTTTTTTTTAAGGTCAAACAAACTAATATGTGGCCAAATAAATCAATTTAGTTAAAAGTGCAAAAAATGACTAACAAAACGCTTCTCTACTTCCTCCTATTGTATAAAAACAAAGCCAAGATATCCCAGATATGGGCGCTGCCATCTTGATCTGGTGACATCATTTGGAGCCAGAGTCTCTCTGCAATATCTAGTTCCCACCCATATGACCGTCCAATCAATCGCGAGTAGTGCCATTAAACACAAGCACACCAGTTGGCACACAGCTGTCAATCATGTGGTCAAATTCATGTTTTTGTAGCATCAAATAACCAATTAAAACCAACCTCAATCAGAAAAATGAAAAAAATGTCCACTGAATATATTTTGAAACCTCAATTTTGGAATTTTGGCCGTTGCCATCAATGCTAATGACAAAAGACCATTTTAACAAAATGTTCTTACTGGAAAAACGAACGCCTTCTTCGGGGTCTTTTAATACAGCCAGACACTGAAGAAGACTTTCAGCTGCCAAGACATTACAATTAACTTTAATGAAGTAAAAAACACACTGAAATAGCGACAGGGGGTAATGCCATGATTAAGTTACATCACCAGCCTTGTCACAGTGGTAGCGACTTGTCAGCAGATGGCACCCACCTGTCACCCAGCAGTCACACTCTTAATTATGCATAACTTTAAGCTATAATAATATGTGAATGGATGAGTTATATAAAAAGTCAACTCCCACACAGCTGTCATGAGCAGGAACTTTAAAGACCAAAACCATTTTTGTACCAGGCTGTAACCATCTTTATTTCTGCTGTTAAGTTGTGCATTTTAACATGGGAATCAATGGGACTGAAGGTGCTGACACACCAGGCCGTCGGTGAGCGTCTGTAGCCCTAGTTTTTGCGGTGTGTCCCGCACCATTGGCACTCGTCGCACCCCTGTATGCGGCTTTTTGGCTGATTGAGCATGTTGAATCGGCGGCGGAGCTTGTCAGTGAGAGAGATCACTCTCATTGGCTGTTCAGGTTTTATTTCCTCACCCCTGTAGCGAGTGAATCTGCCTGTCGTGAAACCGAGGCTAACCAGTGCTTCCTCCTCAGGCAATGGAGAGCCGGGGCTAGCTGTGAGGCTAGTGGAGCGTTAGCTGCAGCGTGACCGGAGGGAAGCACAGCCAGTTAGCCTCCGCTAGCCTCCCAGCTAGCCCTGGCTCTCCGTTTGGATCCAACCGGAGCACCGAGCCCTGGTTTTGTTATTCAGGTTAAAGTGGGAAGAAGCAGCTTCTTCTTTTTGGTTTATAACAGCGGTAGGCAACTGCTACTTTGTTTATCTCATGCATTCCTCAGACTTACGGTTTCTGTTTTTGAGTTATTTCCTCTCCCGCAGGCGCAGAACGCACATGCTACTTGGCTGTCGGATGTAGTTTTTGTAGTGTGCTCAAATCCAACTGACACATGGTAACAGTTGGCTTTCATCGCCGCTAGTTCTGTGATGTCGGTTTGGTGTGACACTTGGAGCCAGCCTCAAGTGGTCATCAGAGGAACTGCAGTTTGGCAACACTGGCTTCATTTTGCAGCCTTGGTGCCAGTTCCTCCAGTGGTTGTTGAGATATTTCAAGCTGGACCACAGCGATGGATCAGCCAACTAGCACTGCCATCCAAAGAACCGTGCAGCCGAGCATGACCTAAACTCTTTCATCCAGTATAGATACATCCTCATCTTTTGTCATTACTGCTATAAACACCGGTCTCCTCTCTGCGGCTGTCAGCATTGCATTGCCTCCACCCTCCACACAGGAGTAGTGCGTCAGAACTGGCATAGTTTTAAATAGCAGGGTGTGTGCCCTCAGCAGTCTCACAGCAGAAGATGATGTATTGTTTTAATAGCTAATTCTGCCTCCTCTATATCTCCCCATGACCACGGATGTTTTGACACACTGTTCCATCTCAGCTCTATCTTTCATCCTGCACGACTCAAAACTTTCATTCACCTTCTGCACTGACACATTTTACTGTAGCTACACACGCACTGACCGTCCAGCCAGTCTGGCCCCCTCTGCTTCTCTGTTCCCAGCTCTGCCCTGTGATGTTGCATGTGCTCCAGGAGTGTTAGATCAATAGCCATGTATCATTAACCCACATCCAGGGTGTGCTGAGCTGGAGGCAGGCAGCCAAGCAGCCTTACACACACACACACACACACACACACACACACACACACACACACACACACACACTGACATGTGCTGCCTTCTTTTTCCCCCTAGTCTGCAGCATCCTTCCTTCTTTCCTCCAATGTTTGGGTCAGGTTCATGTCCTCTACGTCCATTCACGAAGAGGAGGAGAGGAAAGAGGGAAGTGGGGGGAAGAGGGGGGAGAGCAGAGGGAGGAGTGGATGGATGGAGGGAGATAAGGGGAGGGATGGACAGAGGGAGAAAGAAGGGGAGGGATGGAGAGGGAAAACAAGCTTTGAATACAAATGAGCTGACACACATAATGCATACCCTCCCTTCCTCTCTCTCTCTCTTGCTCTCGATCACTGTCTCTCCCTCTCTCTCTTTCTCACACACACACACGCACACACGCATGCACTCTTACTCCCTCACACACATGTTCTTGCACTCTCCCCCTCTCCTCCGTGTCTCCTCATTGGACCGAGCGCTGCTCAGGAGGTAATTTCAGCCACTTAATTTATTAGTCATCGCTGGTTGTTGGAACAAGCTAATTAAAAGGAGTGCGTGTGTAAAGTGTGTGTGTGTGTGTGTGTGTATGTGTGGGGAAGATTTTGGAGACGCTGCCGCCGTCTCTCACGCTTCACTGTGGACCAGGAAGGAGCAGGGGAGAGTAGAGGGAAGAGAGAAGAAGAGGAGGAAGAGAGGAGAGACAGACAGCCGGGTGGAAGGAGATTTTCACACCACTTTACCATCATCTGATCTGACATGGCCACCGCATAGGAATCTGGTGCCACGGCAACCGTCAGCTCGGCGACGAGGTATCAGGGGTAAGGAGGGAGGGAAGGATGAATGGATGGACGGATGGCAGGTTTCCTCCCGTCTCCTTCGTGCCGGGGTGATTTGAACTGCCTGGGGTGCCGTAACGGAGCAGTCGTGTTGTGGAAGTCACTGTTTTGCATTTTCTGCTTTAAGTGGATGTGTTGTGATGTGCTTCTTCCCCGGGTCTTTGAGTGTGTGCCTGTGGGTGTGTGATGTGGCGGGGGGGGGAGTGTCTCTCTGTGTGTTTTGCGGTGGTATTCCCCAAACAGAAGCCCTAATTATCCTGCACTGGGTAAATCCTATTATGGATTTACTCTCCTTCTTGACTTTGTCCTATTAATAGCAGGCAGGGAATGCCGTGTAGTAAGACGAGTGGGATGTTTGTTGTTTGTTCGTGACTCCTCTCAGGTGTCGGGATAGGTGTATTGTTTGTGGTTGTAGCCCGTGTGTGCACAAGAAGTACAGCTTCCTGCACTGCATGTTAAATAGACGGCTGAGTATGATGAAGCATGGGGTCTGAGTTGAAGGAAATCGGTGTGACAATGTCAGGGCAAAAATGCCCACACTGAACACACACATACACACACAAAAAAAATCCAAAGCAGCATGAGAGCTGAGGGATGTGAGGCTCTGCTCAGATCGACAGTGACAGCACTGGGCTGCAGGTAAATGGCAAAATAAAAAGATAATTTCCATCACTGGCCCACACTGAAAAATGCTCTGCAGTCAAAGTCTTGAATATTTAGTTTATGAGAGAGTTATCTGTGTGGATGTCGCACACACATACAGAAGACTGACAGTTGGTATTTTAACGCTGCATCGCTGCTGCACCTTCTCTCATGTTGCTGCTGCATGGATGTGGATTTATGCATTAAAGGAAACGGGAAGAGCATTGATGGTCAAGGCAGAAATAACTGTAAAATCAAGCGTCATCCAGATCCCAATTAGCCTTTGTGTGTGTGTGTGTGTGTGCTGACATGCACAGTGTACTGCATGTCCTGGGGCAGGGTGGTGGACTGCAGAGGCAGGAGAGAGGACATATGGCTGCCTGGGTCTCTACCCTTTGACTGGAGTCCTCAGGAGGCAGCAGGGGATTTAAATGTCCTGCTCTCCACGATGTGCGTGTGTGTACGTGCATCAGTGTGTGTGTGTGTGTGTGTGACTGTGCTAATTCAACTTTCCCCTCTGCAGCTCGCTTTGCTCCTCTCATCTCCACCATTTTGATTTCAGTTCCCTCATGTTTTTATTCTGATTGGTGTGTTGTGTGTGTGTGTGTGTGTCTGTGTGTGTGTGTCTGTGTGTGTGTGTGTCTCCTTAGCTTTAGTCTCCGTCTTTCTTTGTTCAGCACATCAAACTACACACAGCTGTCTCATCCAGCAGCGTCTGTCGCTGTTGACAGGTTGGTTTGATTCTCTCTGATTGATAGATTGATTATCAGATTAGGCCCCTTTTGGCTTGGTCCCCACTAATCAGATCAAAGCCAGCTGGACCGCCTCTTCCTTCCACATAGTCACTCACACATCAGAGCATTTACAGCAGCATTTGGCAGTAACGTGTTACTTATGTTGCAGTAATGTGATTACGTCTCAGCAGCTGATATCAGTTTGTCTCTGCGCTCAGCGGACTAACTGGACCGGGATGTGTTACCTTAGTGCAGGGGTTGGAGATGCAAGTAGGGCATTCAGCCTCCACGTATATAGAGCAAATGGAACTTCCAGGAATTAACTTGTCCCTTTTAACCTTAGCTATAAGGACGGGACTTCTGAAGCGCTGCCTGGAGCCACTTGCTAACATTAAGCGAACTGTTGATGGTTAGGTGGTCATCCTTATTTTGCCGTCTGTCGTCAAATGCTTTGTCAGTGATTTCGGCGTCAGACACCAGCGCCAAAAGCCACCTTTTACAGAGTTATTGTAGGTCGCCAGCAGCTGGACGGCACCTATCGCGGCTATTTAATATGCAGACGGGCGGCATGAGTTTATAATGTTGTGGGATGGCACCTGTTGCAGCGGTATAATATGCCTGTGGATGGCGTCAGTTTGAAACATAGCCAGGAAAGACTTAATATAAGGAGCTGCAAAGTAGAGCCCTGTGCCAGACTGTTTTCTTCATCCCGCACCTGCCCGCTCCCGCTGAATTTCTGACCATTACCGCCCGCGCCCGCAACCACAATGTGTGTGTTACACTCCCGCCCACACCCGCAATGTGTATGTCCACTTCTGCCCGCTCCTGCAAAACTCTGAGAGTTTATGCCCGCACAATAATAGAGATGCATTGATTTTGTGTCTTCTCCCGTCCCGCAGGAGAAAACACGTCATTTTATAAGCTATTAATAAAGAGATTCATGGGGTTGTTTGTTTCGTTTCCCTGGCCTGCAAGTCTTTTGACACACTGGTCAGGAATAGCGCTCCTATTTCGTTGTTTTCATTTAGCTTTTAATGAAATAAAGGCTGTTTCATATTCTATTCTCCTCCTCTGTATTTTGTTTATTTTTCTACCTTTATATAATCACGCAGTGATTGAGGTTAAGGTCTCTTTTCTAAGAGAGACTTAAATAAGAAACATTAATGAGATAAAGATAAAGCCTATGCTCAATAACACCGGCATCATCACGCCTCTTCATGTAATTAACAAATAGCAACGAGAGAAGGCTGTGAGTGGCTCAAATAGCACTAATAGATAACATAAATTAAACAGAGTTTACGAATGAAACGAATGAATTTAACAAATGAATCTTGTGGCCATAATATTGCTGTGGAGGAAGAGAATGTTGCTGAGCGACTGCGGTCCCAATCCCGTGCGTCTCTTTTCTAAGATGCGCCCACAGACACTAAAGGCGCACTGGATGCGGGGATACTGAGGATGAAATGCACCAGCTTTGAGAGCGCTGGGAAGTAGAGGGCTCAGTGCGCCTTCAGACCGTGTTTGAGCTTCTTTTCCACATCATTTGTTAACTCCATCCTGTCGCTATAGGCTGCATGTTTTTTTAGCCGCCCGTTCCCGCCCTCAGCGAAGATTTGGGTTGGGTCCCGCGGGACCTGTTGGGACCCAATCCCAATTCAATTCTCTACTGCAAAGTCCCTATAGGGTGGGCGTAAGGGGTGGCGGATCGGTCCAACAAATCCTGGCCTTTCATCTGAGAGGACGGTGTTCACTTCCTGTTTTGATGTAGAGCTAAACTGTGATGTTTTTTTGTAAACCTAACTGCACGCTTTTGTTAACGTCCCTGCAGTGGTTGCGACGTTCTGGAACGTCAAGCACCAAGCAAGTAATTTTTAGACATAAAAGCCGAGTGGCAAAGTGGCGATGTGTGACCACTCAGGATGAGAAGGCGTTGGATGTTCCCAGGGTCCTTCACGGGGTTGGAAACTAGCACCAGCCACCAACCAAATGCTGGTGAAATACGCAAGTGGCTGTGAGATTCGCTTCACTCACCGGCCAAAATAGCAATGGTAATCTACTGAGATGAACAAAAAATTAATCTTGAACCCTGGTCTAGTGTCTCTTGATATAAGCTAGCACTGTAAGAGATTGGTAGGGGTTAGCTGAACAGTAAAGATTGCAATAGAGCGAAGGGATATGGACATTTTAAATACAGTTTGAATTAGGGCTGGGCAATATATCGGCTATATCAATATCGTGAATATAGTAAGTGTTGTCTTTCTGGTGTTAACAGCTGCGTTACAGTGCTGCATGATGTAATTTTCTGATCTTACCAGACTGTTCTATTACTTTCCTTTACCCACTTAGTCATTATATCCACATTACTGATTGTTATTTATCAAAAATCTCATCTCAGCCCAATAGTCAACCCTACAACCTCTATAGTCTCAATATTGATATTGAGGTATTTGCTCAGAAGTATCAATGCAGTTGATTTTCTCCACCTCACCCAGTCCAACTTTGGATGATAAAAATGTGTTAAACCACTGTGGAGGTATCAGTGTGTCTAAAGTCACGCTACATTGTCTTCCCAAGAAATTTGAGTGCGCAGATTTCGAGACGTATCAGTAGACTAAAAGCTGCTGGTGGGTGATTTCGACATTGATCCACGGAAACACATTGAACATTTGACGTAGGGGAATAAACATTACTGAGAACATAAAAGGTCATTAAATACCTCCAAGTCGTAAGCTAGCTTGTTAAGCCACAATGTCTTGTTTTCTATTTCTACACAGGTTTAAGGTCCAGTGTAAAGAATTTAGAAGCATCTATTGGCAGAAATGGTGTATAATATTTGTAACTATGTTTCTATTAGTTTAAAATCACCTGAAAATAAGAATCATTGTGTTTTTGTTACCTTACAATGAGCCGTTTATATCTGCATGTTGCTCTACAGTAGCCCAGTGCGGAGGAGCCAAACACTGGCTCTATATAGGGCCATTTGTGTTTTTGTGCCTGCCATTGTCATTCTCCGACACGCTTGGCTCACAGTAGAAGTTTCAGTTCTGCAACTTCACCGCTACTTGAGGGCAGTGGAAATAAGCTGTAAATGCAACAGTTGACACATGATAGCCTTTTAAGTTGATATAATAAACCTGTGAGCAAACAGTTGTTCAATTACACACCCAGCAGTTAAAGAGCAACATTATCATTTATTTTGAATCCTGTTTGTATCCACCTGGCAAATGCAAGTATTCACCCTCTTTTAGCTCCGGTTTTGGTCTCTACCACAGACTGATCCACTGGCATGTGGGCCGTCCTTGTCTTGGGTTTTTGGAGCCAGAATCAATGAGAAGTGACCATATTTGGATGAGAGGGTTGAACTGCGGGAGAACGAGGGAGGAATCTGACTCTTAAGGCTCATTTATATGCCCTTTATGTACAAAAATATTTACGTCTGTTTCAAACGTGCCCTCATATTTCCATGCGTTCTTTATGTTAGCATAGATACAGCCAATAGATGGCCCTAGAAGGCAGAGTCAAAGGTTTCTGACAACAAACATGGAGGAAGTCATAATATTGTACCTTTAAACAGAGGCAGTGTTGAAGACTGCAGTGGTCTGTGCAGCCATTATATACATCCTGACATGTGGCTGGAGAATTCTCTTCACTGTTCTCACTTTAGTTTTTTGAAACACCCAGATGGTGCAGCTTGGACACATCATCAGTGATGAACCCAGAGTCAGAGGGTGTTTCGGGTCTTAGATCATCATGCATCCTCACCTGGGCGACCCAGACGTGGGTGATCACTCCCTGGCTTGTGTCCAAGCAGTGCGCGACACCATGGATCTGCCCTCTTGATCCACAGCCACCTGATGTTTCTGGTGGCTTTTCTCTCCTGCAAACCTCTGATGCCGAGGAGTGCCTGGTGCACAGATTGCCCAGGGAAACCTCTGCAGCCCACCTTGATTTACGCACAGCGGGCCCTCCAACCACTCTCTTAACAGGCCTTTTGCTCATGGGCCTCGTCCAGCCGGCCTTCCCAGGGTATGAGAATAATACGATATATTACTATATATTAGCACAATTATTTAAATGTCTTCATCATCTTCTACGGTCGTATCTGGCTTGAACTGCACTACGCTGCCTCTGCGGTCTCAGATGGTGCTGCTGCGTTTCAACCGTATCTGGAAACTTCCAGAAAACGTGCACAAATACAGACAAAATGACCGTAGATTACAGAAAGAAGGCTTCGTCTGTCTCAGATTATGGTAATGCCTCGCAGATGGCCCGTCAAGTGAAGAAAAAAGTAAAGAAAATTAGCCATAGACACCAAAACAGTTTTTGTACCAGGCTGTAAACATGTTTATTTCTGCTGTTGGGCATTTTAACATGGGGGTCTATCGGGACTGACTCACTCTTGGAGCCAGCCTCAAGTGGACATTTGAGAAATGGCAGATTTTGGCACTTCCATGTTCATTTTTCAGCCCTGGTGGTTGCTGCCTGGTCTCTACGAACTCCTGAGGAAAGTATCTCTCTCTTTAACGGCGAAATGCTCCACTATGTTCAGAAGTTAGTCTGACTCTTTCTGTCTGCTGTTTGGTGCTGAGCGGTTGGTATTTTCAGCCTTTTCTCTGAAAACAGCTTCATGCTGCGGCCAAAAATGACAATTAGGAGCAAAGAGAGAACCAAAAAAGTAAAGCGTGTGCTGGACAGATGAACAAGAGCTGCAGCTCAGTAAAAAGCTCTGTAAAGACGAGGAGAGCAGATTCAGTTCAATAGGTTCATTACTGTGAGCAGCACCTTTGACACTGTCACATTGTTTTAACATTGTCGCCTGACACATTGTTATTCTAAAAATGTTGATTATAGTGGCTTCAAACTCTGGAGATGAATATGTCTGGATGAGTTTTGCTAGTAACAGCACCAAAGTAATAAGTAATTGATTACATTTTTCAAGTAACTTGCCCAATTCTGATTTTAATGCTGCCGACCTCATACGAGGACAGCTGCTTTAAGATCTGTGAAAGCCTCTAACTCAGTTTCCATGTTCTGCGTACAGAGCAGCAGTCAGGCTTTCTCATACTAATTACGCTGCAAACTTGTCACCTAAATCAGCGCTCAGAACGCTTCCGAGAAAATTTCACTTACACCAAATGTGCGTGGGACAGCTCAGAAGTCTGCACACACCCCAGGAGAAAACAAGCTTTATAATTCCCATTGTTTAGGTGGAATCATCCCTGGTTTGGTGTCCCATATATCTGTTATTAATCATCAAAAGCTTCCCCGCCTCATCTGTGGCCACCCCAGCGGTTTCTCCCATAACGTAGTTTGATCTTCAGGAGATCTGCCACCACCAACCCACAGCTCAAGCTTGTACTATCTCAGCCGGTGGCCCAAACTGTGGGTGAGAGCCTCTTTGTGCTGCCTCCCACTGAGGGAATGAAACACAGAGTAACACTTCCCATCAGCCTCTAGTGGAGAAGAAATAGGAACGATTCCTCCCTCTGTCTCTCTGTTTTTCTTTCCCTCACTGTTGGTTTCCTTTACCTGGGGCTTCTGCTTGTTCACCCTGACAGCTACTTTTTTTTTTTTTTTTGACAAGTCTCACACACACACACTCGCTGTACACATGCACACACACAGAGTCCAACCAAGCCTCTCTAAAAGCAGTCTTGGTTGGCACATTGCGTTGTTCTGAGGGCTGCTAAGAGCTTGGCTTCATGCCTTATTCATCCCTCAGGCCTATTCTTTCCACCAGCGTAGAAGGAATTAGGAGGAGGAAAGCTCTCGAGCACATAACACACCACTCACCAGCAGAATAGAGGTCAACCTGACAACTTCTTAGAAATAAAAAAATCATTTTTTTTCTACCTCTCCTGTCCTCTCTGTATATTGAGAGTGTGTGTGTGTGTGTGTGTGTGTGTGTGTGTGTGTGTGTGTGTGTGTGTGTGTGTGTGTGTGTGTGTGTGTGTGTGTTTAAAACCTGTCCAACATGTCAAGTCTCTGAAGAGAGAGTTTCTGTTCGAAGTTCAGCAGTGTGATGGATAAAAACCTGAAGACCAACACTAAACTCAGCTGAACTCAAACTCTTACTTTTACTTTTGAGACTCTTTGCAAAGTGTAACACTGAGGATCGGTCATGTGTATGTGTGTGTAACTGTTTGTCCACAGCCAGTCTCACATACTACTAGACCCATCAGCCTAAATACTTCTGAGCACATTTATGACTTTATGCTCAAGGGTCTCTTTTGGTTTTGGGGATGCACAGTTTTTTGCAAAATCTGTTTTATTGCATGTTTTATACGGACACTTTTACTGTTAGTAAACAGTATGATGTTTTTTGATGGGCGGGGCTTAGCTGGAGGCAAAACACTCTGCACGTTCTGTTGGCTTGTTTAAGACAGTGGAGGAAGATGATGTGAATGGTGCGTTCAGAAATACTTATTCTGAGTGCCAAAGCACACTCCGACACAAGCTGGATGGTTCATAAATTGGGAGAGCTGTCTGAATGTACCGTTGGGTTGAGTGGCAGAGCGCACTCTGGACACTCTGTCTGTGGAGACGGAGCAGCAGAGCGCCAAGTGGAGTGAATGTGTGATTAACTTAACCGTTGGTTCATTCATGTAGAAATATAACGCTGCGTTTCTTCCACCAACAGGGCTCTGATTTTAGTGTAGAGCGTCAGACTGAATTTACCAACGCACCATGTCAGGTCACTCACTCTCCGGGACCGCCAGTGTTACTTGAATAAGTAAACACTGAGCAACGGGACCAGACTGGCCGACCCGTATGCTCTCACTCAGTGGATGGATGATGTCACAGGAAGCCAATCTTACAAAGGAGGACCACACTTGTTTGTTTTGCTATGGAAGCTAACGTTAGCTAATGTGCTAAAAAGTTAGCATTGCAGAGAAATCCAATATTCCTCTTAATCCCTCCCCAGTTTCTGATGAGGTGGACATGATAACCCTTAATACACATAACCTTATTCATCCCTACAACAGGAAATACTTTTTTCCTAACCTGATATGAAGTGTGCGCTGCACATGTGAGCATTTTTGATGATGGCCTCCGTCCAGTCCTTTGGTCTGATCACATTTAACCATAGTTGTCTTTGTTTTTGTTGACGGGCAGTGGCGGCTGGTTTTGAGCCATGACTCCTTCTATTCTGGCTCCAATAACACAACAAGACAAACACATTTTAACTCTCCTATGGAGCCTACAGCCCTGTGGGGGAGAGGCAGCTGCACCGCTAGATAATGAAATGACATCTTTGTGATGTCGGCCCCAAAAGGGTCTGCTGTCATTGACTGCTGGTTGGGGCCCAGAGTCCTAAACAAAATCATATAGCAAAAGGCATTTCTGGCAGTCAGAGAGGCTAAAAATAAGCCTTACACAGTCTCTTGCAGGCCACATTTGGCCTTTGTCGTGGCTTAATACTGACATCCATAGAAAAGTCTGGTCTCATTTTGAACCAGAACATCTGCAGATTAATTCCATACCTGATATGTTATGATCCATTAAATTAGGAACGATACGAGATGAATAAACCCCCTGGATTCCACCTGCTCACTCTGGCCACACTATCACCTCTTCTTTGTTTGGAAGGGGAGAAGGAAATTGCATCCATGTTTCCGTCACATGCATCTTTTCCTTGCATCTTTGTCCCTCCCAGCAGGGATGCATGTAGAGACACCAGGAAACCATGCAAGCAGAGAGGAAACAAGGAAATGTGTTCGAAGAAATGAGACGTTGTTTCCTTTGAAGCGTCACATGAAGCGTCGCCTGTTTCTGATAACAGCTGCAGCTGATAACAGCTGTCAGTTGGCTTTATTAACAGCTGTAGAGACTTTTGATGGAGTTTGAATCTGCAGACATGTGCCCTGTGCTCAGTCTAATAAAGGCACAAAGTTTTTACTGGCAGAGCAACAGTAGGCAGTTTTCTCTCTGTTAACACCTGCACAACCTGCACTCTGTATTTATAATATGTAGGGTATGTACGATCAGAAGCGCAGAATGCGTTTATATCATTCATTATCTGCATCTGTATTTGTTGATATTCTGGTTGGGAATTCATCATTAAATAACCCAGGATATGATTGTGGCGTCTTTTTAACACTGAAAATGATTTATTAGACTAAATGTTTCAGGGAAAATTGAAATTATGCAAATCATCAACCCGACGCTCAGGAATCAGCCTCACATGTAACTGAATGGAAACAACCATGAATGATGTAAAAAGTGTTATTTGCTGACAGACACACTCTCTTTGACTTTGTCTCCATGTTAAATGTTAATGGGGGAAATAACACATTGTGAAAAGAAAAGCCTTTATAAAAAATGCAGAACTTTTTCTGTCTTTTGTTGTTCAGACCTACAGTTTTCACAGCTGATCATTTTTTAACTAGATGATGAATAAGAAGACAAATAAAAAGTAATACTTGGAGTGGCACACTTGAGTTTAATCTCATATCTGTCTTCACTCCAGTATGATGAGCTGTATCAGATCAGTCTGATTCACTGCAGCGTCCAATCAATAAAATACAGGGGCGTGTTATTTTTCTTCCATTTAAATGTCCGTGGTGGCGAGGAGGAAGGTGGAGGACACACTGTGCTTTGAGGTTCTGGTTAATGTTAGGTACATAAAGTTAAACTTGATTAAGCCGCAGCTGTTCTGACCAATCAAGAGCAGCTTTCTCACACAAGGCATTTGATCTGGTCCTCTTGTAAATGCTGCCGTGAGAACATGAACCAACTCTAGACAATTATACAACTTTGGAACAACATGAGTCCCTGATTCAGACCAGAGGAGACGACTCTAGGGCTGACAGCAGCCTGAGACTCTTTCTGATAAGTTTGCCCTCCTTTCTCTGGGCTGCTTTGCAGTGTAGGTTTTGTTGCCGATGCTGGATTCTCCGCCACTGACTCAGGCTTTCACTTGCACACACATCTGCATTTGTAGAACAGCCAATAACAATGCCCTCTCTCTGAAATGACCTGTCATTTGCCAAAGTCTCCCATCACAGCCTAGATTTTCTTACGTCTAACGTCTAAAAACAGAGTCAAGAGGAGGTGTAAAAGTCTAGTTTTCTCTCAGTCCACAATATGCTCAATGTTTACTGTGGGATTTTTGCCCTGTGATGCCAAAAGAAACCTGCCCGCCCCAGCTTCAAAGTGAAAATACATTCAGTCACAGTGTCTCATGCCAAATGATATATATTGCAGTCTAAAGGAATGGTTCGATGTTTGGGGAAATATGCTTTGGTGGATTACGCGCTTATGTCTCAGCTGGTTAGCTTAGCATAAAGGCTGGAAACAGGAGGAAACGGTTGGCTCTGGTTCTTTCCAGTGGTAACAAAATCCACCTACCAGCACCACCATTAAAACGTTATCAAAGCAATATCACATGAGAGGGAATACTGTCATACTGAATATCACCACAGCTATAATTCAGCTGTTGGCACAGGGCTGCAGGCCACAGTTTACATTTGCGGATGTTTTTCAGATTAAACAGTGTTTCAGTGTGTGGTTGGTAAATGATTATACCTGGATGTTATATTGAGTAGTATTAAATAAAATACCAAGCACAGAGTGGCAGATAATGGCACAGTTTTCAGAATTTATCTGAGTGATTTTTTTCTTACTCTGAGGGCAGCTTAGATGCATGATGCATCAAAATCCAGAATAAGTAAAGCGATTTCAAAGATGCATCAGTAAACTGTAGAAAGCATATAGCCCACAGTGCTAAGAAATGAGTTCACTTTTTGTGCATGTTTTAAATATTTATGGATGTAGCGTATGCAGTAGATAAACAATTGTATCACAGAAACAATGTGCTGAAGAAAATAACGGCAGTGTGGTTGTGCAGAAAGAAAGATAAGACATCAAGGAAAGCCCCAGATCCATCCAATGCTCATTTATCCTGATTGGATTCCACTTAATCTCACACTGTGGACTTGACCTCAGGTTGGCCAGCTGACTAACCAGCCTCGCCCTCTTTCTTTCAGGATAAGGAGACAGAGAGCAGGACAGAGGGACACTCAGAGAAGCAGAGAGAGGGATGGCAGTGGAGGAGAAGCCGGGTGTGAAGAGCAGCAGCTCCATCGTCCCCTGCTTCCTGTTTGTGGAGGTAAGAACAACACAGGCGCTGGAAGGAGATGTTGGCATTGTTCGTTTCTGCAAACCACAGATGTGTTACATTTGTGCATTTCATACGGATCATATCAGCGTTTCTAAAGTGACGGAGTATATAAGCTGACTTTGGGAGGAGGAGGAGATGGTGGATGGTGTGACACCTTGGTTTTTAGCGAGTCATCACTGTGTTTCCAGCAGCCTTTTGGTCACCGATCATTGGTGATAGTGCCACAAACAGCTTTTGCTTTTTACCATTGCTGTGTTTCCAGTAGACACTGTGCCACCAAAACTGGATAATTTAATCCAAAAGACGATCTTTTCCAAGGCCAATAAATTATCAGTCGAAAGTAGGAATTTTTTATTATTATTTATTATTCCGCTAGTAAGACTATAGCTGATAAATAGAGCCGATAATACAAAGCCAAACTGCTTTCACTGATTTAATGGACAGCATCTCCAATGAACACAGAGAAGAAGAAGAGTCAAGCACAGCATGCTAACTAGAGAGCCAAACATGTTGTCACCAGAGTGGATGTTTTTCACAGTTTTATAGGAAGACAACACGATTGTGCCAAGGGTCAGATACCTTTCTGTTGCTGCCATTACACTGGTTAGGTGCAACTCTGAAGGACCGTCCCCAGAGCTACTGCCTTCCTGATGAATAGTCGGTTTAAAATCTGCTAGGTTAGCTCGAGCTAACACTGAGTTGTTAAACCTGTTAATAACCCCCAGTAATGTTAGCTGTGTGATGCTAACAGCTATGTAACACACAGTATCTGTGGTTTGTAGAAACGTACAGTGTCAACATTACTCTGGTGTTTAATTTGAGTAAGAAACATGAATTAAACGTTTTTTTCTTTCACACTGTGTCTGTGAATAAAGCCTGAGGATTCAGGTAAATCTTTAAATGAATGGGTGATGAGACCTTGACAAAACTGAGAGCAGACAACAGCTCCTCCACAAGCACCTTTATCCTGTTGGCGTAAAATAATAGTGAGCGAAGTGCCAGGAGGTGTTTGCTGATCATATCTTTGTTGGCTATTTCCTGTTTCTCTGGGCTTTGACTTGTGATTTATCTCTGCGACTGCCTGTCCTGTCAGCCAGGAAACACCTCTGTGGCTCTGAGATTTGACTCTTCATCCACCCCCCCAACTTGATGCACTTTCCTCTGCTCCCATCTCTACTATCTCTGCCACAGCGGTAAATATTTCAGGCTGAACAGTAGAGTTTAGGACAGCTCAGCAAACACGCTCGCTGTTGCTGACATTCCCACTCGGTGTCACACATCCTGCCCTGCTCCAGCACCAGGGGCAGCTGAGGCTCTGCAAAGTGGCTGCAGTTGTTTTGTGGCGCGTTGAACATTTTCCAGCGTATTTGTGAACTGCATGATTCATTGAGGTGGTTGCGAATGTCACAGCACAGACAGAGTGGATTTTCAGCAGCTGCTCTGTGGGCTTTGGAGCTGTGTTGTACAGATCATGCCAAAGGTCATTGTCTGTGGCAGACCGAGAAACACACTAATGCACCACACACACACACACACACACACACACACACACACACACACACACACACACCAACCACTTCATCCCTTGTGGAAAGCATGCTCTACATTGTTTGTGAGAGCAGTCAGACAGATGAGTCAGAGGGCAACGGAAGTCCCAGGGCCTTCACCAAATTGTAACTGAGGTGGAGAAAAGCATGAACGGGTGAAGTAATCAGACTGTCTGTAATCCAATTAGACAAACCAAGCAGTCCAGAAGCTCATTGGCTTCAAGTAAGTCAACCATCAGCTCTTCAGCTGGAGCAGCCCGTGCATTCAGAGCACTGTTCTGTAACAGATTCAGAGAGGAGAGGCTGTTTGCGTCGTTGCTTGCAGGTGCATCGTGATGTGATGCAGATGTTACATCACGTTGAATTTACATGTTTGGATTCACTTTGGTTCTTTACATGTTTGTGCAAATCAAATTGTATTTTACTGTAAATATTTTGCACTGCAGGGCTCAACAATAATGACTGCATGAGGCAGGTAAAACGCCACATTGGGCTAGTAAATCTATCAACCCACTTGCCTAGTTGGACAGGTGGTAAAAAAAGAATTACATTTTTTTGTGGAGCTGATAGCTGTGGAGGGGGCCTTCTTCCTTACTTCTCATCGTCTTCTGAGAGTTGCACATGCCTAATACTTATCGGGAACTCATGACAAAATGGAGTAACAGGTAAAGACCTATGGTCAAGACAGGTTTTTATTTCATATTTCTTAAAGGGAGTTTGACGTAATATTTTCCACCAGGGGCAGGATGGGAAATAATCTCAAAAAGAATCTAGTTGTAGTCCTGCAGATATTGACCCTGCAAGATCCCCAGTCTTTGCAAAATCAAAGAGTGTGACTAAAAACTCACATTCGTCAGATATGAGAGGGCGTTACATTTTAGTTTTGGCCCAATCCCAATTCCTATCTTAACCCTCAATCTTAACTTTCAAGCTCAACTCTCAATCTCACTAGCCCTTAAAAACCAAGTGTTAGGGCTATCTTGAGACTTCAGACTGTGGGGGGGCAGCAATACGCCAAAGCTCCGTCCAGTCTGTCAATTCAAAAGAAGAAGAAGAAGGTACATGATGGTGCAAACATTTCACGCATTTTGACAAAACTTAACAACATTACCACTGAGAAAAATGATATTTCGTAACGTTAGCAGCTACTGTTATGGTTTGTGTGCACCGCGACGGCTAATGTTATTGTTACTATTGATCGTTAGCGAAAAAATGTGTTCGTGTTTACGCTACAAAGAGGTCTAAAATCCATAAAATGCTTATCATAATTTTTAAACTGATATTTGCAAGGAAAATACTCACAGTTATAACTCTTCTTTTTACCGCTTTCTGGCACAGATTTTTGAGATTGAGGGTTAAGATAGGAATTGAGATTGGGCCTCTAATGTGTGGTCAGCTTTAACCAGAAGCAAAGACACTGAGGTGAAAGAGACAGGTGTACACTCGTGTTATAAAAACACCTGGAAGTTAGTTACTGTAGTTTGGCCGTTAACCAACACAGTCAGCAGTTGCCGCAGCAGCTGTGACACACATGGAGGCAATTAGGATACTTTGAAACGGATTGCTTCGATTTGCGTCACTATTTGTATTCCTTCCCGCAGTCATAACTCACTCAGATCTGAACACACAGCCATGATACACATACATTTCCTGAGGATATCATCTCAGATGTCTGTCAGAAATAAAAGCCATAAATCAACGTAGAAATAATATAACGTAGAAATAATATAACTTCAAAGCTCCCCAGAGATTCATCTAGTTTTTAAGTTTTCTTAGACTCACGGTAAACAAAATGTTAACACATTTGAAGCAAAACACAATATTTGTTAAACAGTACATCTGCCATCTTGTCAAAATCCAGCAATTCCTGCAGACAGACAGTACGTTTACATAGAGTAAATTGAAATTGGACATGGGGTTTAAATCAGTGGTTGCAGGTCCTTCCATCAAAAAGTGTTTATATGTGTGTTTGAAATGTGTGATGGAGGTTATTGCTCCAATGTAGTTTGTGATCTCGTTCAAGATTTTAGCTTAAGTGTGACAAAATGATCTCTGACTGTAATTGGTTTGGTAAGGTGGTACAGGAATAAGTGCATGTGAAATTGATCTGGTGATGCGTTGTTGTCTTGTGTTGTGAAGTGGAGCACTGAGTGTAGGATTGGAGTTGTTGTTCAGGATCTGAAAATAGACTTTAATGAGTAGATTAATTGTGTAGTTTTGAGGAGTCAGGGTGTGAGAGTGTGAGAGTGTGGTGCAGTGATAAGTCCAAAGAAGAGGTTACCATGGATCTTGTAAGCTCTGTTGTATAGTCTTGCTGTTGGTTCAGTGGTTTCCTTTGTGGCGAGGGACCAAATCTGGAGATGGTAGAATATTGTTGAGAGAATGATTGCATGTCAAAAACAGTAGGAGTGAGATATGGCCTGATCTTGTTGTAGACATACAGTTTCTGGTTGAGTTTCTTTGTTAGGTTCTGAATGTAGTGTCAATAAGTGAGATGTGAGGAAGAAATACTCTACTTTCTGGTATGTTAGGTGTTTGATTTGCAAAATGAATAGGGTCAGACATAGATATTGGACTGAAAATATATACATTCTGTTTTCTTGACATCGATAGTTAGAAGATTACGTTTCAGCCAGTAATGTAAGGGGTTAAGACCACATGATAGTTTCAAATTTAAGACGTCAGGGATTGGATCAGAAAGAAAAATTACAGTGTCACCATCATATAGTAAACAGTTAGAATGTTTGCACATGCTAGGGATGTCATTGATGTAAAGGAGAAAAAGAGGAGGCCCCAAAATGCTGCCTTGTGGAACTCCCATGTTGCTAGTTAGAGGGGGAGAAGTTACCTGATTGAATTGGGAGTCGAATTCCTCCTGCATGAATGCAGTCAAACAGACCCAAACTGGCCGAGGCGCTCTGAGCATGCTCCACAGTTTCCACCCCGGGCTGTGACCCAGAGGTAGAATACCATTAAATGCGTAACAAAAGAAGTCAGTAACACCATGGTGAAAGCTACATCTAGAGCCGAGTGTTTTTGGACAGATGAGAAGACAGAGTTCACGCTGTGTCTCCTCATACAGAGCTGTAAAGTTGCCCACCATGGTACCAGTTTGCCACTCGCTAACCGTAGCTAACTTGTTTGGTCTGTGATGTGAAATATTAACAAGCTGAAAGGGGGCATATCACTACCTATCGTAGAGGAGTCGGACATACCTCGTTCAATAAATCAGTTCCCCTCATGTGCTTGTATACTGGTTCAAGGACAGTAGTCCAATTAAATGTCCTAGTCGAGCAGTAACTGTAGCTCAACTTAATGTGCATGTAAACGTACTGACTGTTCTATGGTTGTCTGCACGATAACTTTTCTTTTAAACCGATAACCGATTACTGATAACTTTCAGCTCCTAAAGGCCGATACCGATATAACTAAGATCATGACATCAATACTATGAACAAAACCAAAACAGTTTTGACCCTGTAAATGAAGAGAGATTTATTTTTCCAATGAAAAACTATTGGCAAGCATCTCAGACATTTTCTAAAAGATATCAAACAAAAAATCTATTTGATATCTCAAATGAACATCAATTTAAATAAGGTGCATTACTTACTGATATAAAAATAAAGGCCCCTTGAACTGATGCAAATACACGCATTGGGATTACAAACTGAAAAAGTTCATTCCAGAAGTTCAAAAAAATAAATATATATAGAAACTGATTGCACTGAGCAAGTTAGATGTGTCTATGTAAACAAACTGAAAAAGAGCATTTCAAAAAAGAGCAGCAAGTCTTCACTGTCCACCTACACTACTGTACCTCTGTGTGTCTGGCCCCAAAGGACGGACCATCATACAATAGTTACACTAACCCGCCCCGCCCATGTGAGCGTGTCTGTGGAGCACTGGTCCCTTTGGTTATAATACACCGTAAAAGCTCTCCATTAGGCCACTCCGCCATATGCCTCCCACACATCAGCTCTCAGCCCTGAGGTCTCAGTCAATTCCCTCGCTAACTCTACATCTGTGTGTGTGTGTGTGTGTGTGTGTGTGTGTGTGTGTGTGTGTGTGTGTGTGTGTGTGTGTGTGTGTGTGTGTGTTTGTGTGTGTGTGTGTGTGTGTGTGTCTGTGTGTGTGTGGTAGAGAGTATTTCTATCTGTTTGCACTGGGATGGAGAACCCGGGCAGGCAATCAGGGCCAGGGAAAAGAGGCCAGCAGCTGTTACCTGTAATGGAGGGCAGTGGTTTGTTTCTGCTGGTAGAGACGACAGCATGAATGTGTGCATGGAAGCTGGACAAAGCAAACCCACAGCATACATTAATGTAATACAGATGCATATATTGATGAAAATAGGTGACAGGTGAATGATTTAAATCTTGTATAATACAGTGGAGAACGTGTAATATAATGAGGTATCAACCAAGTTCATTAGTGCGTCGTAAATCACACAGTTTGCCAAACCCTGCCACAAGGAGTTACTGGTGTATGAAATGCCGTTATTGTCTGTGATCAAGTCCTATAGTTTTTAAACTATGATAAACTCATCACATCTCTTGGCTTCATCCAGGCACAGTCTCACTTTTTCCTCACAGTTCTTGTGCTCACACATGAAGAAATGAGTACTTACTGTACTTATTATTCAGTGTTTAGTGCCATTTCTCTGAAGGGTGAAAATATTAAAAGGCAGGCAGTCTAATTTACTATGAAAACACAAGTGTAAACAGTCCTGAAATATTGTTACGCATTTAGATATAATCTGGCAACTCGACTCATGTTGATGCAAGTTGGAAATCAGGCCACTGAGTCACAGTGTGAACTGGGTTTGGAGGAGCTGATCTCATTACTGATGCTGTTGCTATGCAGACAACAACATCACAGTTTCCTCTCTTTCTATTCTAACATACTCATTTTCATTTAGGCAGTAAGGCTTTTGCAGAACAATGGTTTCTAACGTAAATCTGGAGTACGATATTCGATGATGCCTTCATATTAAAAAGATATGGCCCCTCCATTACACAGCTTTATGTCCATTAATTGTCTTGCCTGAAGTTAGCTTCTTTAAAGTCACCTAATGTTCAGTTAAGAGCTTAAATACTATGATGAGGACGGCAGAATATAGTTTATCATTAGACTCATGTCATTAGACAAATGAGAGTTTTCTGAAGCATTGACGTCACTGGGTATGGAGGCAAATAAGAGACATAAGTGTATGAAATATTAAGATTGTAAAACCCCTGAAATTATAGTATTGAAATATTTTACTTTGAAAACCATGTCCCTGATTCTTCTTTTTTTCCTGAATTCAACTCTTTGAAATTAAAATTTTAATTTTTTTAATTTGCGGTTTCAGAAGCTGTTTTTTTTGTTGTTGTTTTTTGCAAATTCAGATCCAAAAATTCAAGTTTCAAAATTAAAAAGAAAAAAAAACCCAACTTGAAGGTTGCTCAAACTCAAATGGTCAAATTTAGATCTTATAATTCAACTTAAAAGTTTGAGTTTCAGTTTTGATAGAAAATTGAAAAACTAAACCAGTAAAATAATAAATCCAGATAAATGATTTACAAAGTGAAATATTTTAATGAATTCAGTGGTATTCACACTTAAATATTAAGGATTCAGTGGCTGTTTAAATACAAATACTTATGTCTTTTATTTGCTTCCATACTCGGATGAAAAATCACAAACTGAAGGGGTGAAAACAATGAAGTGAAAATGGTGGAGTTTGACATCTGTGCTGTGAAGTCAGTGTGAAGTACAGTCAGCTACACAGCACTGACATTATTCATTTTGCACTGTTACTCTCCGTTAAGCCTCCTTCAATAATTTCATGCATCTTCTCTCTTTGAATACTCTGTGCATGTTCTGCTGCTGCCGTCCTGAAATAAAGGTGTTAGTGAGTGTGTGTACTATTTCACACCAACACCCGGTTTCACACAGTCAGACACGAGGAAACACCTTGGAGAGGTTGCCAGTCTGTTGCCACAAACACGTCCACTATCACAGCCCCAGAGGCAATTCAGAGAATCCAGATCCCCAACATAACATCACCTACATGTCTGCCATGCATCCACCATTTAAATGTTGCTGTTAATCACAACATCACATTGATTATTGGCTGCGAGGCGCTTTAGTTGTCGGTGCTGTCAAATTCAGCGAGAAGGATTCAGGTTTGATTCCTGGGCCTTTCTGCATCTTGTGGTCCAGGAGTTTATGCTGTTTAATTTCTGGACACTTCCAGCTGCGCACAGCCAGCGTGTGAAACATGGTCAGTCTGTGTGTGTTAACTCTGCCATGGGGACATGAGCGTGCCCCTTGTCTCTGTGTATGCCGGGTCAGGCTGTGTTCCACGAGACTCAGACAGTAAACAGAAAACTTAAATTAAAAACCAATAAATGATTCACATAAGAAAACAATGAAAGACGATGATTGACGGGCTGTAACACGCTGAGTAACCCCGGCTCTCGCTGCAGCGCCTGATCTGCTTTATGAAACGTACAGAGCAGTGAACTATTAATAAGTTGATATTAGAGAAATGGGCTTGTGGCCAGAAGGCACTCCGGAGTGCACTGACAAATGTGTGCGAGGGAAGTTGGTCAGTAGCTGCGTACTGATCAGCAATGGAAGGGAAAGTGATGCGAGAAAATAATTTATATATTTAAAACACAGAGATACACATGCGTCACATACAGAAGAATAGTTTGACATTAGCTTCTTCCTGTTCTTGCTCAAATCTCTTGCTGAGTGATACGAGAACATTGAAACCACTCTTGTGTGTGTCTGGTGAATATCAGGGGTGTAACGATCCATTGATCTGCATCAATGAATCGATTTAGTGATCAACAATCCAATATCATCAATGCAAAATGAAAACATCTGTCCCTAGCTTAAGCTTTAAAGCCCAGTCTAGACCAGAGATTCACGGTGAGACGGTGTATCATCTCTATGCAACGACTCTCTGTACTTCCGTTCTGATTTGCAGCTTTTCAGGCTTATTTTGTGGCTGAATATATATACAAAAATACCCTGAAATATTTTGCTGTTCCTCGAGGGCCATATCGCCCACCCCTATTGGCAGACTTTGTGATATCAGCAAATAACGTATCATCATCCAACCTCTGTTTCCTGTCTTTTTGCTAAGTAGAGCTAAGCGCTAGCTGGCGCCAACGTCATAATGAACAGATGTGACAGTGGGACGGATCGTCTTCACCTGACTCTCTGCGAAAGGCAAAGATATTTCCTAAAATGTCGAACTGTTCCTTTAAGCCACAGCAAACAGAGAGTGGAGGTGATTCATCCCGGGCCTGTAATGACGAAAGGTGCGAGACTGCCCATCAAACATGTCCCTCCACACCCTCAGCATTATGTGTGTGTATGGGTGTGTGTGCTAAATGTGACAGTGATCCATACCAAGCCAGAAGGACCTGCTCTTTTATTTAGCCCCACACCTCATCAGCAGTTACCATGGAAACCAATCAGCCAGACTCATTCTCCGTCTCTGCTCTCTTTCTTCTGACTCCTTTCATCCTGCCAGCCCTAATCACAAGTCACAACCTTTTCTATCAGTGCTACCCACTCAGCCATCTTGTTCTGCGTGTCTCCTCCATTTTGCTCCATCATTTCCCATTTTTCAGCGGGATTCCCAACCAGCTCGTCTTTTGTCTCCGATTTCGGGGCAGATCTCTCCCGGCCTTTCAAAGCGGCGCAGATATCGGCATCACCTTTCATTAATCTCTGATTAATCCTGTTTTAATGCGTACAAATGTGAGTCATCATCTTTGCTCCCCATCTAATCCAATTCTGTGAAAGCTGATGATACAATGAAATGAATTATTTAACCTTTTTACCTGGGGAAGCAAAATAAATCAGCAGTCAGATAGTTTTTCTGTTTGCATTGCGGAGGGAAGAAACTCTCTCCACCTTCACCCTAATACAGAAAATATAATTATCCTCTGCCATCTGGGACACACAAGCAAATTTGCAGTTAAAAAGTAATTTCTGTTTAAAGCTAATCTGCTGTGTGCTTCAGTGAAGAGGTGTAATGGAGAACGCAGCAAAGAGTCTCTGATTAGGCACTTATCCAGACCAGTGGAGGGGCGAACATAAAGCCCCATCCCACCACTGTAAATACTTTTCACTGCAGCTCCTCTCTCAGCTCTGCAGGCGGCTGCCACCGTCATGACCTGGGCTCAGATTTAGCACTGGCTGTGGTATGATTTGATACATATGAGATTTTTATTAGCCTAGATTTGCAATTTGGGCCTTTCATATCATCATATTAGAGAGAGAGGAGGTATCATGAAAGATGGAGGGCTATGGATCTTTGCTGAAGGGAGGGCAGTGAGACTTTTCTTAAAAGACCAGGGGAGGTTCTTGTTTTATTTTCCTCATCCTGGTTTTATATTTTAATTCAGCCTTCTCTTGTGAATTTTTTAATTATGTTTTTTGAAAGTATACAGCGCAGGAATTGTGGCTTACTGCTTGTAAACAAAATCACAGTTCCACGGTATCACGGTACTACTGAACTTATATTATTATCAGTCTGAATGACCCATAAAGGAATGAAAATGTCAGGGTTATTTTTGGTTGAACAAACATTTTATTACTATAATTCAGGGGTGTCGAACATACGGCCCGAGCGCCAGAACCGGCCCACCAAAGGGTCCAACCCGGCCCACTAGATGACCTTGCACACCTGATATTGAAGCAGCTGTGAAGGCTAAGAGCTGCAGCTTTCAGGAGTACATTAAATGAGTATCCTATTCATGTAAAAAGCTGCCTCTGAGGGTTTTCCACCCCGACCACAATACAGCTCTCTGAAAAAACAATAAATACTCCCCCTGTCAACCAGCAGCTTCAGTGCGAACGAATCTGTATCAGACTTCGATTTAAAACACTGTGAGTGGAACCCTGCAGCTGAGGTACAGCCAACAGGTTAGATATGTAAATGGTTTGTGAGGCGCGGATAACTTCTTCAATAGCTTCCACTTTAGTTTGGTGTGGTGATGCCAGCATTACTGCAAAGGAGTGGAAATGTATGGACAAATGTCGTGACAGCGAATCGTAGACTGAATGTGGAAAAACTGAGACATATTGCTGAAATTACACTTTTTTCTTAAGATATCTCAGGCTGTTCATCATCTGTTATTAGATAGATAAATGTTTTTAAAATGTACTTATGCTTCTTTACACTGAAAGAAAATGAAAGAGAAAAGTTAATACAGAAAAATAAACTAATGTGTACTTATATATGTGTATTTAAGTCTATATGATATTAATAAAAGTTAAACTACATAAAAAAACAAAATATATTTTCCTACAGTTGTTGAGTTATGAGATTTATCGTTGAAAATGCAACACATTTACACTCTCCAGTTCTGCTCTGCATATTCTAAATGATAAAAAATAACTATAATAACTTTATTTAAATGGCTCTTATTTAACAAGGTTACAAAGAGCTTCACAAAATGCATGAATATAAAACAATAAAATTCAGTTACAATGAGTCAAAGAGCACAAAATGAAATCAAACACAGAAGAAGAGTAGACACTTTCCTACAGAAAAGTTTGAAGCAGTGATTTAAAAACAGGTAAAGTGCTTTTAAGCCTGATCTGCTCAGAGTACCAAGGTCCTGATGGCAAAAGCCTGGTGGTCACCTTTTGTCACCAGCTTTGACCTTAAGACAGTTAGCGAGTTTCAGCTTGAGGATCTCAGGTTACGACTCAGCGGGAGTCCGAAGCTTATATATCTTGGGGCTGAACCATGTTGAGCCTTAAAGGTAGAGGCAACTGCAACCAGTGGAAGGAGGCGAGAATTGGGTTGATACTGGACCTGCGGTTGGTCCCAGTTAACATCAAGCAGCAGCATTCAGCCCCAGCGGAGGAGTACCTGGATTTAATGAGATTGTTGACATGTGGTTTAAAGTTCAGATGAGAATCAAATGTGACACCTAAATTTCTGGCTGTAGATTTTATATTAGTTGCCAGTGAACCAATAAACCATTTTAATTTGCTTGTGATTGGGGCCAAAGATTATTATTTCTGTCTTGGTGGAGTTTAGCTGCAGAAAATTACAAGTCACTGATAGCAGTTAAGCACTCCATTAAACTGCTCAGGCAGCTGAGATTATGAAAAGCCCTACGTCTTCAAAGACCAATAAATGAGTCCATATTTCACAGTTCTTGTTTATCCAACAGAAAAATATGAACAATCCTTAATCAGTGCTTATGGCTCCAAACAAACACTTACAAAATGGAGGTTGGAGAAGCACAAAAGGTCGGTTCTTGTGGAATAAATAATATTAATGTATGGATGTATCCATGCTAATGTGCTGCAGTTATTGCAGACAAGAGAAGGGTCAAACTAAAATATTAACAATGCTAAAAACAGGTGCTTGTTTTTATAAAATGAAAGTTCAAACTCTTCTCCGATATTCTTCTTTTCTAAGTGAAGTTGTGTGTGCGTGTGTGTGCGTGTGTGTGTGTGTGTGTGTGTGTGTGCCAAAGTCTTTAAAGCGTCATTATGAGTTAGGGTGACTGTTTTATAAGATTTAATTACCTCCTGTCTCAAACTCTGAATCTCCCCTGTTACACATCCGCTCTCATGTATCCCCTGTTGGGTTAGTGTGGGTGTGCTCGTTTCCTTTGCCATCATCTAAATTAAACCATATTTGAGCGGCCAATGTCTTAATCCTCCACTGTTTTCCCTAAGGTCCCTGTCTTGGAAACATTAAATGTGTGGATGGATATTAATCTTATGGAGGGAACATTTGTGTGGGTTTCAGTGGGGACGCAGGGGACATGTCCCCCTCAATATTTAGAACATGTACATTCGTCCCCCGCCCCCAGTAAAGATGTGAAAATATATTTTTTATAATATTTTCGACAAAATTGAAGACATTTACACACTTACTGAACGTGTCTCCCTGGCCTCCACCTGCAAAATGTTTCTCAAAGAGACTTGAGAAGTACAACAAAAAAAACATAGAACAACTACTTAGACATGCAAAACAGCTGCAAAAAGACACAAAGAGGTTCACAGCAACTATGAAAAGGAGCAAAACAATCAAAAAGACACATACAATGATTACAAAGGGAGGCAAAGCAACTTCAGAGACTTAAAATGACTGCAAAGAGACACAAAATTACTATTTAAAGGCACAAAACTACTACAGTACAAGGAGATAGAAAATGAGTACAAAATGACACAAAAGAATGGATACAAAACAACCACACAGAGATGCAAAATTAATATAGAGCAACACAAAAAACTACAGAGATGTAAAATTACCACAAAAACAACAAAACAACCACAAAGCGATGCAAAAGTATTACAAAAAGACATTAAACAACTGCAGAGAGACACAAATAACTACAAAAAAACACAAACGAAAAGATGACAAATGCCCACAAAAAGACCACAAAGAGGCAAAACAACTATGAAGAGATGCAAAACAAGTATGCAAAGATGCAAAATGACCAGAAAAAGACACAAATAATCTTTAGAGATACAAAATGATTTAAAATAACTACAGAGATGCAAAATGAATACAAAAAGACAAATTAAAAGACACACAGAATGACCACAAAAGGACACAAAACAGCTACAAAAAGATGCACAATGACTACAAAACAACAAAACTACGAAGAGATGCTAAATGACCACAAAGGGACATGAAGCAGCTTTAAAGAGACACAAAACTACTAAGAGATGCAAAATGACGACAAAACGACACAAAACGACAGACACAAAATGACAACAACAAAAAATGACTTCAAAGAGATGCAAAATGACCACAAAAATACCCTCAACCAGTCTGATGAGATGCAAAATGTCCACTCAAACAATGAAACAACTACAGAGATGCAAAATGACCTCTAAACTTTAAACAACTACAATGAGACACAAAAAACCTATGAAAAGATGTAAAATAACCAGAAAGAGACACAAATCAACTATAAAGAGATGCAAAACGACCACAGATGACAAATTACTTTAAAAACGAGACTCAAGATGACGACAAAGAGACACTACATGAACATATAAGCAGCTCTAAAGTCTTTGTGTCTTGTTCCTGTGTAGGAGAGGTGGTCCACCCATTTACTGGATTTACACCATAACTTGCAGAAAAGGCACAAACTGGTGCATAAAAAAATCACCAGGCCTTTGGACAGGAACAAACGATCCTGCAGACATTGCTGTATGTTTAGTGCTCTTACGGCAAAACCGTGGACAAATGGTGAAACCTGTGGTGTTGCTTTTCTTCTCCAACCATTTCTGTAGACGTTTCTATAAACTTGTATTCCTGTTCCCCTGCTGTAATGTAGGAAGGAGAGCATCCAGCAGAGGGCGCCGCTGTAACGCAGCTGAAGCTCACACACCACACACAGCTCCACTGTGCAACTCGTTTTGAGCTTTCGAGTGTTTCACATAGTTTTGAACCTGATCTATCAACAGGTGTTTTGGCACAAGCATCACTTTTTTATTCCTTATTTTTCTCACTTAATTCACTGTGACACTTGGGGGGAAAAAAATAATTTCTTTCACAAGTGTCAACACGCACACACACACATACACACACAGTCTCACAGCCTCATTAACACCTGAGCGACATGCTGAGATTAGACCCAACACATCAGCGACGTGTCTGTTTCTGCCTCCTCCGTCTTTATAAATAGGCCAGTGTGTTTGATGGTGGGTAACACGCTGGTAACTTCACACCTCACAGGAAGTCTCCTCAGTCTCGCCAACAAAGACCCCTCCCCACCCAGACGTTCTCAAAACAATATCAGGGTTCATTAAATGTACATAAAGACAAACATACAGGCTGAAACACGAGCATGTACAGAGTCTCTGTCTGAGGTGTGATCAAGCAAATTAAATCAGATGTAACAAGAGCAGGTTTTTCTTTGGTTTCCAGCTGGTGAACTTCACAAGCAGGAGCGACTGTATGATGCTGTGTGGCAGCTTTAAATTGACGCTGTGATGCCGAACGAGCCTGAGAGACTTTCAGACCTGCACACTGATGAATAATAAGCAGAGTCCTTTTTCTCTTCATATCACCAAAGCTTTTTGTCTTTTACCTCACGCCTGTCTTGTATTTCCTCTGGTCCTAACTTAGCTTTTACACACAATAATTCTGTCGGCTCATCATCTCACAGCTGTGTTTGTTATCAGTTTGGTGGTTTTGCTGCGGTTCAGTGGGGAAACTGTAGATCTGCACTGCATGCTGGGACCTTAGTAACCTTTGGGCTTGTGAAATATTTTCATATCAGTCAGAGAACAATTTAAAAAACAGTCAAATTCTTGAAGTTTGACATTTCGATATGATGAGATTGTCACCTACGCCGCCGCCTACTGCATGAGGTATTTATGATTAAATGCACCCACAGCTTAAAGTGGCAATCTGAAAGGTTTCAGTCCTGCTTGATTGGACAACACTGTGAGAAGTAGTTCTTCTGACTTTGGTATGTTCATGAGCTTTTACTTTGTAATGTAGAAACATCATGGACATTACAGAGAAGATGTTTGGTATTATATTGCTCAAAGCCGGGGGTGTCTAACGCCAGAGGATCTCATCCAGCCCCTCGAGTGACTGTAGGAACGAGATCATTGTACCTATGATATGCTTGTCTGCCAATTTCATCAGCTACAGACGTTTCTTTGACACTTGAAATAGAAGTTTTTCACTGTGGGTACCAACACCACATACTTCAGAAAATGCAGCTGGTCTCAAGAAATGTAACAGCCACCTCACTAATGGTTGAAACTAGAAACCAGCACACAACATAAGCCACCATGTTCTGAACAGACGCATTATACACCAGGATAGTCCGGGGGCTTGAATCGGGTGGGGAATGCTGAAAAATTTCTCACCTTCATTTGGTTCGGTTCACTTTCACACTTCACTTTTTAAAGCAGACCAAACTGCTTGGACAACGTCATGCAGTTACAACAGCTGCTCGTTTGGAGGCAGTATTGCCCGAAACAACCACTGACCAGGAAGAAGAGAAGCATGAGGAAGAAGAAAACCCGGCTCATCGATTGGCCAGGACCGGAAACGGAAATCCATCGCCTTCAGCGGCTTACTTACTTACTTATGCCTTACACCTCTTTTCGGGTATAGGCCGTCGACAAGTGACCTCCGGACCGCCCAATCGCTGGCTTTCTTTTCTATCTGCGACCAGGTATATCCCATCTTCTTAGTGTCTGCCTGCAGATTCCTTTGCCAGGTGTTTCTTGGCCGACCTCTCTTGCCTCCAGAAGAAGAGCGGAAGAGCCCTGGTTTCCGGTTGTAGGCTATTTGTAGTCCACGTGATACTGACTAATCACGTTTGAGCCGGCTGCAGTTCTTGCCAGGTTAAACGCTCCGTGCGGTGAACTAACAAGGCGGAACATAATTGGCGTCACTGCAAACTCTGAATCCATCGCAATGGTTCAGCATATTTTCTTATATATAAACGGAAGTCAGAAATGGAAATTTGCCTCCTCTCCTAAATACAGCCGATGAGTTCCGAGAATGGGTGATGTTTGACATTGGTTTTTGAAGAGTGTGCCCTATCCATTTCCATCTTGTTCGTCCAATTTCAGCCGGCTTGGTCAGTACAAAAATAATGGAGCAATAGTCCTCTGACCATATGTCAATAAGCGCCTGCACCTCCTCACAAGTCCACGTCTGCCCACGAGACATTTAACTTCAACTTTTTCTTTTTTTACCTCTGCTTCCCCCGGTTTCACGCTGTTGGCTTTGTTTTGTTTTTCTACGTCACTTCCTCTCTTTGATTCACTGGAAAGTCTGTTTGCATGTCCCGCTATAAGCGACCATGGTTCATTTGCAAGTGAACCGAGACCCCAGGGTTTGCTCGTTTGGCACCACAGTTTGAATGAGCGTTCACACCACTCCAAACGATCCGTGGAAGCTGACCAGGGTTTGTTTAAAGCAGACCAAATAGTGCCAGTGTGAATTCGCCCAAAGTCACATTTAATTCTGGAGCAACTCAACTCTTTTATTTTTAAATCTTGCCAGTGTACGTGTGAGCCTGTCGTGTGCTCAATCTGTCTCAGTTCCATCAGTGATGGGCTGCAAGTGACTGATGTTAGATGAGAGCGAGATAGAGTCACAAAGCTTTAAATGTCCTAATGTTGATGGATAACGAATTATGTTGGATTACTGTTTCTTTATTTATGTGCATATTTGGGATTTTTGGGGTATATCTTTGAATACTGTCATGGACTTCAATAACCATGGCATCGATCAAACATTCAAAGCATTTGGGTTATTGCAAAAATAAAAGCAGTTGTTTGCCAGTTAAATGCTTTTAATGTGGAGCTGCAGCAGCAGTTTGCATTAGCAGGAACGACACAGAGTCCATAACACTGCAAATATAGCAGCGATAAATAATGACTTAAGAGAAAATCTTAAAGACGTATCAAACTTTAAGGCTTGTCTTGGATTAGCTCTTAACGTGAATTTTTCTTCTGAGCAGCCATTGCTCCGGTCGTCCAGCAAGCGTATGTTACACAGGGCCTTGACGTCATATCCTTGGGATAATGTCAGTAAATTTAAGTATAATAAAAACCTCACTTATTCGGTGTGAATGCGCTGCACAAACAACAGACATCGGAGGGTAATTTTTAAATCACATGAGGTCCCCTTGTAATACTAGAGCAGTGTGAATAGGGCTAAATAAAGTAACTGCTCCTTTGCATAGTGCTCTGTGCTCTGGCTGCCTCCCTGACATTACTCATTAATGAGGAGCGAGTAACACACAGATTGCAAACTGTATGACTTGGCAGACAAAGGAGTTTGAGCGCGGGGCAGGTACCAGTTATAGCTGTTTTGCTGCAGTGTAATCTCTGTAATGTCCGTGCACAGGGTTTCCCCGTGGTGCTCTGTGCACTGCAGGGGTGTGAATGTGACCGCACTGAGGACATGCAGAGAGGTGGAGCCCGAAAACACTGTGCTGAAAGAACAGTGAAAGGCAGTGAACATGATGGCTGGCAGGAAATGAAGTGAGAGCAACAGGAGAGGTGTTTTTAAAAAAGGGGAAAAGAGAGCCGGACTGGAGGATGATTAAAGCAACGCTCCTCTCTTTTCTCCTCTTCCCACTGGGCTCTACTTTCCCTTCAGCCCCACTCTGACAAAAATACTGTATAAAAGCTCCCACTCTTTCTTTCTTTACATGTCTGCTCTCACCTGCCCAGAAACACACACACAGTCAAAGCCAGCTGAAAGCATGTAGGCCAAAACTCTTCTCCCTTCCCTTTCATTCTCTCACCCTGTCTCACCCAGCTCCCATATCCTCCCACCCTCTCTCGCTCCCTAAACACCTCCTGTTCTCCCTCTTCTTCTTCTTTCTTCTCCCTCCCTTGCTGCTGGGACTACACCGGCGCTCTGAATGCACCATTGCTTCTGCTGCTCTCTGACTCCAGCTCCTTAACTACTCCCTGTAAACTTGTATAGACGATGAAACACTCCCCTCACTCTGTCTCTCTCATTCTCATTCATTTGTAAACAAGTGACAAAGCTCTCAGGGTCATTTTCATGTGGAAACCATTTATTCAGCCCACAAAGCCCATTTATCACGTCCTCCTCTGTCAAAATACCAGAATAGATTGGGTGCACAAGCCGGCTCCAAACATTATTGTTTTAATGTAGCTGTTTGTCATCATTTGAGCAAGATATCAATAGAGAGAGTGATGGCGTGTTAGAAGGAGGGAGGAGAAGGAGGGAGGAGGCAGACAACACATGCAGAGTTTTCCAGACCTTATACATTACTGTTTAAATTCAATAAGAGATCCCATTACAAAGTCATACAGGCTCAGAAATAATACCATTTTATGAAACCAATGCCATTATTGATTCTGCTCATCAGTCCCCATCTTCATTGACTCTCCTATTGGTTCCTGATCAGTTTTCTGTGTGGAAAAACAGCGTACTGTAGCTACCCAGTGATGGCAGTGTTGGTAGCATTTTAACATTTTAATGTGTGTTGATTGGCTGCTACCTCGGCCATGCAGGTCTCTTGCTGTGGTCCCTGGGTTACAAACTGACGTCACCCAATAGCATGTCATACCGTCGCAATAGGTGTCAGTATCTGACGCCAGAATCACAAAGCAGAATGAGATTGGGCTGGATATTTATCCTCAGTATCACATGTGCTGCTCAGTTGGGAAGCAGAGGCACTTGTGCGTAGAGTGTCAGATACATGGCATCTCTGGAATTAAAGTCCATTTTGTGTAGAGAGATGTTTCAGCATGTTGCTGGTGTTTCCACCCTTAATTGAAATTACTTACAAGCAGCACTGTTGTCATCTTTCTTTGTGAGATGAAGCCACGCTTTGGACCACATCTCCTTCTCCAGCACCTCTCCTTCTTGTTGCACGTTTCCAGCAGTGTGGACGCATAAGTTTGACGTCATTGTTTCACAATGCACAAATGTCACAAAAACAGCTCGGAGGTATATGATCCCTATGGATTAGATAATTTGGGGTTCTTAACTGGAACTGGTTCTTTATTTACATCCCTGTTCAAAAAATAAAACAGTATGGACGGTGAGCCAAATATCAATTAGAATATACCAGTATTTTAGCAACATATAATGAAATTTGAAGGGTGGCATCAGGTATCATCAGGCTATGGCAGAACCTAAAGCCTTTGAATCTACCAGTGAGCCACTCTGAGCTGATCTATTTCAGACAAATCGATAATAAGATAGTGTCTACAGATCAATAAATGAGTACCTGCTGGATCATTAGCTTGTACTTACTCCACTGCAATGACTGCACAAGTGTGAAACATTAATTTGACCAAAGGTTTTAATGCAGCTGCAGAGGGACTGCACTTGTATGTTTAAGGTAAGGGTATCTCTGCCTGCATTAAATAAACACAGTGATGAACAGGATAAAAGACACACATTTGTTTTTTTAAATGAAGACTACCGTTAGTCGTAGAAGGTGTTTCAGACCGGATGTTTCCACAGTGGAAAGAGTTTTAGTACGACTACACTAGTGCAGCCATACTGAAATTTTATTACTAATTAGTCACACTACTTGTTACTGAAACACGTTACTGCCCAAACTGGTCCTGACTACTACCAAAATGAAACAGGAGCACTTCTATGACTGGAAACAGTCTGAGCATTGTTGTCAAAATAATTTCTCACAATTTTGGGGCTAATTCACACAGACATACGGCGTGTCTGCTTCACGAACTGGGTCCTTGTTTTGTTTCTGTCTCCCAGTCTGCTCAGTCCAAGCCTCAGCAGGGAGCCTCTCTTGTATTTAGAATGACAGATTAGAGATCGGCACAGACCACTGAGCTATTCCAGCTCCTGCTGCGAAGCTGTAATTAGCACTGACCGCCTGTCAGTTTCCAGTTCACACAAAATAACCCACATTAGGACGACAGAAGTTTCCTGTTTGTAGAATCGTGTCGGGGCTTTGCCTCTGTGTAATGGAAGGTAGAGAAGACACAGGAAGTGGGAGTGGGAGTACGCTGTGTGTGTGTGTGTGTGTGTGTGTGTGTGTGTGTGTGGGTGTGGGTGTGTGTGTGTGTGTGTGTGTGTGTGTGTGTGTGTGTGGGCGGGGTTGGTGGTGGTTCTGGCAGAGTGATGGTTGGTAGGAGGTTTTTGGCTTCAAACCTGGTGGAGGAAACAGAAAACAGCTCACTATACAACACGATGAGGTCACAGTACTACTAAGATCAAACATGTTTTTTTCTGGAATATGTAGCAGAGGAAACCAGAGACAAACAGGTTGGTTAATAATTAATCATGTTTTTGTAGTGTGCAGTTTGTCGGAGCGTGGAGTGTCTCTGCTTTAACACAGGACTTTATTCTTGAGAGTAATTCATGTCATGTTGATGGTGGTAGTGTTGACTGCACAACAGATAAAGCAGAAGAGCTGCAGTAAACACAAATAAATACACGCTACACACAGGACGTGAAGTATAATATGTATATGTAGAATTCATAGGGCTGTTTCTAGATGTGCCAGCACAAAAATTTAATTAAAGGACATTTTGAGAAATATGCTCATTTGCTGAGGGTTAGATTAGAAGATTGATGCCACTCTCATGTCTGTACACTAAATATGTAAGTAAAGCCAGCAGCTGGTTAGCTTAGCTTAAAGTCTTGAAACATGGGGAAACCACAGACTGTATAGAAGAATGGACGTAGCTAAAGTGACATCACCTGTTGCTTTGTGACCTCCCATTTTGAAGCTTGACTGTGGCATTTTGGTTGTCACCATCTTGGATTTTTGGAGTAAGATATGATCATATTTGGAGAGGAGGGTGGAGATTACCCTAACACTAGCTGCTAGCGTAGTTGGCACAGTACATATACAGATATGTTTAACTGTGCTAATGCTAATTTTCACAAGCTAAAAAACATTTAAACAAAATGTACTTGTGGAAAACTCAATATCCAACTCGTTAGAAGGTCTTTTAGTGCAACCAAAACTGATTAAGACTATCAGGGGCCGTACTACTCTTGCGTCTTTTCTGTGCCAGCTTTGAGGAGCATGGTGGCAGGTTGCATCTGAGGTTGGTAAGCAACCTCAACAAGCACTGTATCATAGCCTGCTGACCTGAAATCCTAAGTGCAGAGCTGATCTTCTACCAGGAGCTGTTTTTGTGCAGGCCTATTGTCCATGGGACAGATATAAATCTCTAACAGCCCTGCACTAACATGATCAACTTTTCCATATTTATCACAGACTGATATAGGGATGAAGGGAAAGATATTTGTCGGCTGTGATTGGTTATTCCTTGTCACATGACATGGGGTGCACGCTGCTGCGTTCCAAAAGTTGAACGCAGTTTATTTCAGAAACAATCAACCCGAAACAAAACAATCAATTTGAGGGCGCAAAGCATATGTATGGCCCCTTCGGCGACCAAGGTCAGAGGTAGTTAGAGGTGGCTGTGGGTAAAGCAGGTCATCCACTAATCTGAAGAACGGCGGTTCGATCCCCAGCTCCTCTAGTCCTCATGTCAAAGTATCCTTGGGCAAGATACTGAACCCCAAACTGCTCCTGATGTCTGTTTCATCAGTGTGTGAGTGTGAGAATGGTTACTGAGTAGGAAGTGGCACCATGGTAGCCTTAGCCACCAGTGTGTGTGAATGTGTGTGTGAATGGGTGAATGTGACATGTAGTGTAAAAGCGCTTTGAGTGGTTGGAAGACTAGAAAGATGCTATACAAGTGTCGTTCATTTACCAGTTACCAAAACATTGGCTGCTGAAATAGTGACAGCTAAACCGACACCTACACTCTGTGAATCTTTATTTTTGGGGTGAATAATGTCCCTTCATCATGCATAGTTCAGGTATTGCATTTCTAAATGTTGTGATGTTATTTCTGTGTTCAGCGCCCCCTATCCAGCGAAGGCGTTAACACAGAATTATACACAATAGGCAACATACTGTACATGGAAATAAGATTAGTAGGACTATATTCACAGAAGGTAAAAAACACTTTACCTCTGTCCCTTTTAATTTCGACATAAGAAATCCCACTAAATGATTAGGGAAATAAACTTTGATTTTAAGTTGCCGGAAAAAAACAAAACTTAAGAAGTGTGCCCTGGTCCTCACCACTCCTCCAACAGCCAATTAAAAAACCACAGTGTCATTTATTCACTTCAGTTTCAGTTCAGTTGCAGGGGCACGAACCAGCAAAAAATGTGGAATCAAATCAAGCTGTGTCAAAGCTGCTCCAAAAATAGAGGACAAAGCTGAATGCACTTACACTCAGCTCAAACCACAAGAGATCATCCGGGTGGTTCAACATTACACAACTACCCATAGCCACTCTACAGTCAGTCATAGAGACACGCAGGGAGCGGCCAAAAACACACACACTTACACACAAACTACGGAAAGAGCTACGGAAAGGTGTCTTACTTTATTTTCACATTGAACCAGAGTGAATCACAGTCACCTGTGATGCTGGCAGCACTGTGGATATGGAGTGAAGCCTGAGTAGAATAAGTCAGGAAAAGAGGACACGAGGAAAATGGAGCAGAGGAGGAGGTGGTAAAGTTTTTGGGCCACCACCCAGAGCTTTGCACCTGTTCCTTTCACTCCTCTTCTGTCTTCTTTTACCTCCACCACACAATTACACTCTGTCTCCTTCCCCCTCCTCTCTCTTTGTATTGCCTCATCACTCGCCTCTTTCTGTCCGTCCTCCGTCACTGATTTTCTCCCTTTTTCAGTCTTTCTCATCTCCTCTTTCCGCCCTCCTCCATCCTTTAACAATCCCCTCCTCTTTACATCTCCTCGGGGCTTCGTCCTCCTCCCCCAGGACCCCCGTCGTGCTGGCCAGGTGCAGTGTAGCGTGTGTTGATGGCAGGCCTCTTAATGGACAGCATGTGTCTGACGGTGGACCCCTGTGCCTCGCTGTCCTTCTGCTCTAAATCCTCCGTCCATAAAACACAAAACTGCTCTTTCAGGGAACATGGCTTTAACAGTGCCGAGGGACACGACTGGACCTCCAGAGAAAGTGATAGAGAGAGCAAATGACACAGATGGACAGACAGACAGACGGACAGACAGACAGAGTGACCCCTTGTTCGAGCTTTGTTTTATTTTCTGCGGAGATCTATCTGATAAAAGTGCAAAATGTCACATTCTAGTGTGGATAATAAATCATTTTTTATCTTTATTTCAAGTGTGATGAAATAAGATTATCATTGACAAAGCTGGTGGCTGCTCTGCGCAGTCTGTGCCTCTGGTTGAAACTTTGTGAGAGTGTGATTTCTTTACAGCACCAAACAGGAAGAGGGCAGTGTACCTCCAGCACAAACTCAGCTAAACCTCTATATAATTGTGGTTGTAAGTGGCATTACTGAGAGGCTAATGGGAAAATGCACTTTCCAAATGTTTACTCTCTTCAGTAAACAGCAAAACAAAAAGCAGTGATCGATGCCAGGATGAAGGGCAGAATCCTTTTTGCAAGAAAAAGCAGATGGGTCTCTGGCAGGGCTGAACGTAGGTTGAACTTGCCGAACTTATTCATGTGTGCCTGAACACAAGCTCTAAGTTTTTTAAAGGAAAAAATTAGAAACATTTTACATGTGCAGCAAATGATTTCTTTAAATGGAGTGTCACAGAACACACTGAATCACCGTGACGTCACACTAACAACAATCACTTTCAAATCACATCAAATCATTGATTACAGTTATGGAGATGAAATAATTTATGTAAAATCAGCAAATGTCTTTGTGATTTGTTTGTCATTTTCAGCTGTAACTAACATTTAAAGGTACGTAGTTAACAGGGGCAATTGCTCTGAGACAACAAGGGAGGCTGAACTTCCCCTATTCATTTCATAGAAGAAATGGTCAAATGTGCACTATTGAATTTACATTAACATAAGAATTTTCATTGTATTAAACGTGCGCTAGGATGCGTTTAACATCACGACTATGATGTTCAAACATCAGCTGTTTATCACCAGTTTTCAAACATGACCTCCCTGTCACACATTCTCGTGTCAGCACGGTGGACGCGGAGCCTCCAAGCATTCCTGTGAGACAGCGCTGAGCAGGTGTTTTTCATGCAGCAAAGTGAGACGATCATTGGATAAATGCGACAAAATCGTCACTTCCAGGGAGGCTCAGCTTCCCTGGGACCTAATGGAGCGGTAGGCGGGAGAGGACGCTCGGTGTCTGCATGATGATTGGAAATACACACTGGCATCGTCACATTTCGAGCTCAGTCCCATGCCGACATTTGTGTGTGGAGTCTTCTGACAGAGTGCCGTCCGGAGTTCCTTATTTCCATAAGCCATAGAGCTCATTTTCACCGTTTGTACAGCATAGTTCAGGTGTTTAAACCCATCTGCAAATCTTTGAGGTGTGTTTTGCTGTGGCTCTATGGCATGAAGTGTTTTATAAGTTACTGCGTCGCTGCAATATGACAAATTTTATGCTGTAAACTTAAAGTGAGCTTCCCCTGTTTGAAAGACCAGCAGCCGCCACTGGTAGTTAAACATGTTGGTCCGACCTGTCTGTGCTTATTTTATGCACCTTGTTGCTTTGTTATGTTTGATGAACCAAATCTCCTGGTACAGAAGCTACAGAGTATACTGCTGTGGACGGGGCTGCAGCAAAACGTATTTTGGCCACCTTAAAAAATTGATATTATCGTAGGTGTAAGGAGACAGATGGGACATTAACACAGTGTCTTTGGACATGTCTGAAACTTTTAACTCGTTGGAAGAGCATATTTGACTGTTTCTCTCATGTCTTTGAGAAGAACTGGGAACCTAACCCTTTTGTACCTTTGGCAGACAAGTATAAGACAGACTGTTTCATTTGGTTGAGGCAAGGAAACGTATTCTATTTGTGTGGAAGTCAGACTGCAGACCAACATATGGTGTGTGGATAAGAGAGTTGATGAATGTATTGTATTTAGAAAGGTAAGGCTCTCTAATAAGACTTAAATAAGACTTAGATTCAAATCTTTGTCAGAATTTGGAGCCCTTACTGAACATTTGCTACACACAAACCAACCAAGGCCATCGTAAACCAGCAACTCAGGATAGCTACAGTACCTGACAGAGACAGCAAACTAGCTCGATGATTTAGCTTGGCTTAAAGGGATAGTGCACCCAAAAATGAAAATTCAGCCATTATCTACTCACCCATATGCCGAGGGAGGCTCAGGTGAAGTTTTAGAGTCCTCACATCACTTGCGGAGATCCAAGGGGAGAGGAGGTAGCAACACAACTCCACCTAATGGAGGCTGACGGCGCCCCAGATTCAAATGAGGAAACGTTGTGATTCGGTCTGTAATTTCTGAGTCTTTACCAAACTTTCAGAATCATGTTAAATGAGGAGAAAATTACAACTAAATTCATCGACACCAACTGAACAGTTTAGTCTCTGTCTTTGAATTTTAGGCACATCAAAAACAGTTTTCTAAGATTGAACTGAATACTACTACTACTACTACTGAATATTTGGGGACACTACACTGTATAACAGTGAATACATTTTCCAATGAAAATTCTCCCACATTATGCAAAAGCACATTTTCCCAAATTAAGTGTTGGAGACCACTGATGTATAAAGTGATTTTGGGGACACTACACTTAATAAGAGCGAAGTTACTGAATATTTTTCCAAATAAATATTCACAAAAATTATACAAAAGCCCTTTTCCCCCAAACTAAGTGTTGTAGTAAAACCTGAAGGAGACCATTAATGTGTGAAGTGGTTTTTGGGGACACGATGAAAGTGAAGTTATTGAATATTTTGTTGTATCTCTTAAGTGTGCAGACGGTCCCTGAGCACGGTGGACGCTCATTCAGATGAAAATTAGATTGTGGCTCGTTGTCTGTCTCACTACACTTGGTAAGAGACATCCTTTGTGTTTCACTTACGAACAAATGATCTGGGAAGTTTGAGTCTCTGATTATCTTTTCAACTTTAGTGAACTTGTTTAGTTAGGCAGCTGCTGTCCCCTCTCCTCCGTACTACGCTCTGGGGCTGAATCTTTTAGTAGTAGTGGACCGTCACGTCTTCCTTTCACCTGTGGTGTCTGGGTATTGTAGTCTTTAATTTTGAGAGACACCAACTTTAGCAATAACACTTGTGTAAGACTAAGTCTACCAGCATATGTATGTTTACCATATTGATGCATATTTTGAAAGAGACTGTATGCAAACTGTACATTTCCTGTGGAAGCAGAAACAGACATTTAACAGGCTGAAGTTGACACGGTGACAAAATTCAGGTCGAGTGGACGTGAGATATGCAGGTATCAAATTTTCCTTTTCAGATAATTGTGATTAGAAATAACACGGTAAACAGTATTGTCACAATATCGTACAAGTGCTTTATTATGTCATTACTTTGACCCTGGAGCCTTTTCACCAAACGTGATTGATAAGCAGCTTTCATAAGAATTATTTGGGGGCCATCTTGTAACGCAGTGTCCAGTGCTCATCATACATCCTCGAGCTTGACAGCCCTGCTGTGGTTACTTGGCCTCCATGTTACCCACAGGAAGGCTCACCTTTGTGGCTAATCAAAGTGAAACTGCTAATGAAGACGGGAGCGCTGTGCTGTGTTAATGGTGCCCTATGAAAACAATAATAGTTGCAGTGGTGACATGAAAAGAAATTGTTTGGTGCTTGGACACTTGGAGACACACACAGCAGAAGGTAGCATTTGGGCTTCAGACTGCTGTACTGCATGTGCTGTGCTGGCCGGATGTCAGATGTACATTTTAGTAAGACTTAAGCTGCCTTACAGTCAAAAAGTCAGAGTTCGGAGTTGACCTCCAGGTGTTCCAGGTGCACAACAACTAACGTATCCCCAAAACATGGCTAACCCTGGCAAACTAATGTTTGTTTAGTAAGTGTACGAACAACAGAACTCTAATCAGCCTCCTTGCACATATAAACAAAACTGAGGTATTTTTAATTTTTTAGATAAGATAACTTTTAGAGATTGTTTATTGTACCCAGCTGCGTAATAACATTGGCAGTGTGTTTTGACATCAGTTTACGTGCAGAACAAGTTATATGATGACGAAAACAAACATGGTTGGGCGACGTCATATTACATACTTAATGTAAAGTTACGTAAGTTAGGTTTAGGAGAGTAAAGTTTGAGAGATTAGGTTTAGGGAAAGAAACATAGTTTGGCATTTGGCGTATGCAACGTAAAGGAGGAAATTAGAGTATTATATAATTAGTAAGGAAATTATAGTTGCGCAGGTTAGGGTTAGGAAAAGAAACAAGGGTGTCATCACGTTACGTATCTAACCTGAAGTTACCAACATTACATTCAGGAAATTAGAGTTACGTAGGTTAGGTTTAGGGAAAACAAACTTGGTTGGGCATCATCACATTATGCGTAAAGTTGCGTAAAGTTATGTTTAGGGTATTAGAATTATGTAGGTTAGACTTTGGAAAGTAAAGTTTGTAGATTTATGTTTAGAAAAAGGAGCATGGCTGAACGTCAGCACGTTACATACCTAATCTAAAGTTACGAAGATTACGTTCAGGAAATTAGAGTTACGTAGGTAAGACTTAGGAAAGTAAAGTTCGTAGATTTATGTTTAGGAAAAGAAACATGGTTGGGTGTTGTTACGTTACATACCTAACGTAAAGTTACATAGGTTTTTTTTTCTTCAGGAAATTAAAGTTACATAGGTTGCGTTTATTTACGTAAAAGAAATATTGTTGCAGGTCATCACGTTCGGTACTTAATGTTAAGTTGTCCACTTAGCATAATGTGACAACGTTAAAATAACTCAAAGCTCACTTGGTTTCACACGGAACACAAACATCGGCCTCCTTGGGGAAAGATGTGTTTGTTTTAGCCATCCACCACCTCATTTCATTCTTCATACTACTTCCTTCTTTACTCTCGTCAGTGCTTGGTCACGTGATCGTAGCTTTCGTAATTACCTGGGTTATATGTGAATCAGTGGCTCATGATTACGTGGGTTATGTATCAACTCCAACACATTTTCTGTGTTTATAATAAATATCACGTGTACAGTATGAATATGGAGATTTAAAACAGAATCATAAGTGGCTAAAAATGCACAAAGTATTACCTCAGCCTCTCTGCTGTACTGGTACACATCTATCACTCACCCAGATTTAGGTGCACGTTCATCATATAAAGTATGAATACAGTTCATCAAATATGGCCAACCTTGTAAAGCTGTCCGTCCCTGTTTATGAAGAAAAAGATGGATGGTTTGGATTTGTGCAGAGATGGCAGGTTTTCTATCCAGGTTAAAGGAGGGAGGGAGAGTGGTTATATTTAAAGAGCTGCGCTGAGCACACTGTGGTAGGTCCTTCACACGCCGTCGGCTGTTGCTGTTCCCTGGACTCGTTCCCACAGCGTTCCCAAAATGCTCCTCATCTATCTGTGCCGTGTTTTCAGTCGTCTTGATGTCACGGCTGTTGTAAACTCTTGCTGCCTCTCGGCGTCACAGTCGCCTCGGCCGGGCACAGTTGATGTTGAAATTCAGAGACACAGATATGAAATATTCAGCAAAAGTTAAAACATTTTTGTATGTTGGAGGGCAGGGAGGGAGGTGGAGGAAGAGGAGAGGGGCGGGTGGGGAATAAAGAAACAACTGAGACCAAAAGAGGGTAAAATTATAATGGAGGAACAGAAGGAGGAGAGGCGGCAGCTTTGAACTGAAGAACATGGAGCAGTTGAGAGGGAAACACACGGTGACATTTCTATCGTCATACATGTAGATATCAGGTAAAACTGGACTGTCATCTGAGAAAGGGCAGGATCTCATCCTGTGGTGCCGTTGGGAATGTGATGGTGCACAAAGGGCGAGTACCCGCTGAATACTGCAGCCTTTCAGAGAGAGATAATGAAAGTGCGGAAACATTCTTTGACTTGGGTTGTCAGATGTGAGGTTTTAAGACTTTCTTTGCTGTGTCACATGAAACAAGCTCTGCCTCACATGTTTTTCTCATCATTTCTCCTGCGTGTTCAAACTGAACCAAAGGAGCCAATTAAGACTCAGTGGTAATGTTCTTCAGTGCAACCAAACACTGAACAAGACTTTTTTAGATGACAAAATTAAAATGAATTTTCATGAACTGAAAACACACTGAAATAGACACGGCTAGGGCTACGCCGATACAGCTGGAGTCACGCCATGGTTACGTTACCTAAGCAACATTGACGCTGTGGTAGCAACTTGTCAATAGATGGCACCCACCTGTCACTCAGAGTGGCTAAGCGCTTAATTAAGTGAAACTTTAATAACATTTAAATGGGTGAGTTATATAAAGATTCACTCCTGTACAGTTGTCATGCATGTTGAAATTAGCTCTAGGGACCAGAATGGCTTTTTGCACCAGGCTGTAAACATGTTTGTTTCTGCTGTAAAGTTGGACATTTTAACATCTGTGGGGATGGACTCACTCTTGGAGCCAGTTTCTAGTGGCCATTAGAGGAACTGCAGTTTTTGACACTTTGGCTTTGGCTTCATTTTTCAACCCTGCTGTCAACACTCCCAACATGTGGAGAAATCTAAAATGTAACAGCTATGATTGAACAGCTGTTGTTTCTGTCACTAAAACTGTGGATTTTTAACCTTACAGATGGCAGCTCTTTGCTTTGAAAATGAAAATGTGCAGCTGATTAAAACCAGATCTAAGTTAATTCAGATTTAGACCCACTTAGTGTGCTTTCACACCTGCCCCGTTTGGTTCGGTTCAATCAAACTCAAATTCGTTTGCCCCCTCAGTGCGGTTCGTTTGGGCAGGTGTGAACACAGCAATCACACTCAGGTGTGCACCAAAAGAACCGGAATGAGACCTTCTTGAAGAGGTGGTCTCAGTCCGGTTCCAAATGAACTGCATGAATGAATGAATCTTGCAAGTGTACTCTTCTTCAACGTTTGCTTTACTTCCTGGATTTTTCCCACATGGAAATTCTGACCAATCAAGAGCAGCTTTCTCACACAAGACCAAAGGAGACCACCCTAAAATGCGTATTTATCTTGCCAGAATGCAGCTGACATAGTGAATTTGCTGGGACTTTGGAAAGCATCATATTTTCTTCATGTCTAATATGAAAAACCTTATTCAGAAAGTAATAATAACTCGTCATAGAGGAGAAAATATAGTAGAATAAAGTCTAATCAGTTGTAAGTACATGCATTAGATTGCTGACCGCTGTCTTTTCATCATAATAAATCAGTCCTGAAGACCAGATGAGCCCTCCTCTTATCCCCGACGAGCACTTTTCATACTGACTCAGAAATCAATCATCTCATTTCCTGCAGGACTTGTTGCACGCATCCACAGCGTGTGGAAGGAACTGAAGCTTATTCCGAATATCTGAAAGAAATTGATTCTGTTTTATGTCAGTACATAATGAGGCGAACTGTGGTGATAATCTGACAGGTATTAAGTATATTTTCAAAGCTCTGATACGAAGGCAGGCTCGAAGGGGGATGATGACATCTTTTTAGAAGGTTGAGGATAGAAGAAGACACTCGTCAGTCTTGGCACATTCTCCACGTGTCTCCTTGTGACAGCTCCAAACTTGAGCTTTCATCTTGACAAGCTGCAGTTTTTTTCTATTAAACTGTCTTTCCATCTCCATCCTTAAATAGGTCAGAGAGGGAGGGGTTCTTTACTCTGAAGGCTGAGCCCTTCTCTATTAATGGCAGCTCTTTGTCGATGACAGGTCAAGAGATAATAAAAAAGGAAAGGGGAGAATACAGGAGTCTCTGGAGCTCTGTTCACAGTTGGTATTGCCATACGTCTTGAGTGGACAGCTCTAACAGGTGTCAGTGCACTCAATGCGTCCTCAATGTGTCTTGAGATTGAGATCCTATCGCTCAGACCACATTTGGATGCGGTCTGGATTGATACAGCCCAATCAGACAAAGTACTTTTTAGCAGCTAGCTACTCAGCTTATAGTGGCTGTTGACGAATACCCAAAGTCATACGAAGCTCACACATCACTCCTATTAAAAATGATTTTACCTTGCCACAATTTGCAAGTTCTTGGTCGGACAAAGAGCTGAAATACTTACTCAATTGCGCACCAACAGCATTGTTCTCAACATGAGTGCATCAAACATCTCGGACGATTTGGTTTGCCAAGGAATAGACCCAAACTTTATTCATCTTTGAAATTTACCTGCACTCCGATGTCTTTGCAAACTTCTTCTTCTGCTTCTTCTTTTTCTAATTTCGTGCAGACTAGGCGTGGGAAGTGCATCGCGCCTTCTGCCGCTCACAAACAGTGCATATAGAGCGGGAAAGTTAGATCACGTGTGGTTACTCTACACGCATGTGGAGACACATTCTTATGCCAGATGTGAACAAACAGGCTCAGAGCTGCCCACTTGTGATTGGGTCACCTAAGACTCATGTCAATAGCAGGTTTAAAAGGGGGCTAAGGTGGAAGTGGGTGTGAAAGGAGGGCAATGGTCTATAAGGAGGTTGTCAGGGTGTCAAAGAGCTGATGTCACCCACAGGTTCAACAGCCAACAGCTGGCTAATCTGTACATTACCACTGATAGAAGTATGCACATGGACTTATGTTTGGTATTGTGGAAGTAGCTCAGCACCATTTCCATCATATTAAAGTGGCATAAATACACTCAGTCCTTTGTTATGTTACGCTTGAGTGCATGCTGCTTTTTGTAGTTTCCTGCACAGTGTGATCTAAAATGGGGCGGTGAGAAAAATCCAGAATCACAGAGGATGATTCACCAAAAAAAGAAATGCTTCTCCTAGCTGGACATGTGAGTTTAAAGGTGTAAGTTCAACAACATGAACTCTGACCTGCAGATTTGCAGGAGCTCGAGGCAAAATCACATCTCCAGCATTCTTGAATGCCCTTTTCATGGTTCTGAGAGAAAATTAAGGCGGCATGAAAACAGCTGAACTCCACTGAAGTGTTCTGCTGATTTTAAGGCAGCGTTGTGAATTACTGGTGTTCCTTCAGTGTAACAGTCACAAGCGTGAGTCAGAGCCAGTCACAATACGCTGGATAAATGCAGGGGAGGAGCACCTAGGTATTAAACGGGAAAACAAGGGAAAGCTTCATGAGTCACACACATCAAACACCCCCTCTCGCCCAAAGCAAACTCACTAAAGAGCTGCCGTCAGGTGTGTGTGCAACCCCTCACCTCCAACATGCACATGCAGAAAATACACACACAGTGATACCTGCTGGTACATGTGTTTAATGTTGGGTCACAACGTGTCACATGAACACCAGCCTTGCAAACAGACTGGTGTCTACGAACTAAGTTTTGATGTGGAAGTACTAAAAATACAGAATATTATATACCTGGTTCCTCAGTCACTTCCTCACCATGACTACCACAGATAGCGAAACACATCTCTCTCAAGGGAGGCGCAGATGAAGGCTGATTAGATACAAATAAAGAAACAAGCAAGTAAACAAGCAAGTAAAAAAAAACAGTCTATAAATAAAAAATAAATAGAACGTGTGTTTGTGTGTGTGTGTGTGTGTGTGTGTGTGTGTGCGTGTGTGTGTGTGTGTGTGTGTGTGTGTGTGTGTGTGCACACATGTGATACGTGGGTGGGTGTTTGGTTGCACTTGTACATATTTACAGTGCTTGTACTGTATGTTTTAGTGCATGCCATGTGCGAGTGTTTGTGCCACGTGGAGCCACGTTTTTGGTCAGAGTGATGTGACTTTAGCGGAACATCCCAGAGGGCCTCAGACTTTCAAACTCAGCCTCTCCTCTCTGTCCTCAAACACCATTTCCAGTGTTGTTTAGGCTTGTGCGGCATCTTGTTTTTGTTTTCATACCTTTCTAGAACTTCACCTGGATACACAGCATATGACGGTATTTGTGTGCGGCACTACCCGACCCCACCTGGCGACCAGTGACGTCGCTGCATTCTACAAGCTCTCTTGACATTTTCAGGCTAAGAAGTTTAAAAAAAAATGCACTTACGAAATGTCAAGAAAGGTAATATTCTTATACTTACTTTCCTCATTAAACAGAAAAATCCAACTGTACACTCGCCATTAGCTCACCTGGTAGAGCAGGTACCCCGTGCACAAAGCCTGTGTCCCTTTGCGGTTCTTTGCTGTATGTCATCTCTATGTCATCACACTAAAGCCCTATTCGGACGGGATTAGTTTTACATAGGTACATGGGGTAAAGTAATGATTACCAGAGATTTTAGCCCCGTCCGAATGTGGCATGTCAGTAATCATTACCGTGACTTTTACCTTCTGTAAAAGGGTCCCGGTGAATTACCTCAGGTAATACTAATCCTGTGCGAATAGACCAGCAGTAAATATGTGTGTTAGGGCTGTCAATAAAAAATTTGAAGTTCGAAATATATTTGAATATATATATATATTTTATAAGTTCGAACCTAAATTTGATAATTAGAATATCATTAACAATTAATTTTTTTAATTAATTTAACTATCAATAATGTTGTGTGTCACGGCGAATCCCGTTCAGGCAGAGATGGCTTGCGCGCAAGCCGGGCCAGAGAGGGACGCAGCGACGGAGGGAGAGGCCCCGACAGAGGAGCCCACTGCGCTGTCCGCGATGTGTGACCTGTTCGGGGAGACATACAGGGAGAGTGCTGCACCTGCTGCCTCCCTGCCTACCCTTTTTGAAGAAGAGATGAAACGTTACCAGAATGAGACACCACCACGAGGCGACCAGGATCCACTCTTGTGGTGGAAAACTACAGGCGCACTTAAGTTTCCAAACATTGCTCAGATAGCGAGGCAGAAGTTGGCCATACCTGGCACTTCAGTGAGGTCAGAATGGGTGTTTGCATCCGAGTGTCACGTTCATATTGCGTCAGCAATAAGCATCTTATTTTTTGTGTTTTTTTGTAAAAAAAAAAAAAAAAAAAAAAATAATAATAATAATTTCGAATATTACTCGAACTCTACTAAATGCAACGTCATACGCACATGATGGCAGGAGGGGACGGCGGTGCATGAATGGATTTACCCCTCCCACTTGTGGTAGTTTTATTGATATGTCCTATCCCGTGCGAATTGGCCATTAATATTACCGACAACCTGCTGTAAAGTTGTCCCACATGTAAAACTAATCCCCTCCGAATAGTGCTTAAGTCTGTCCCATCAAATAAAGGCAAAAAAGCCCCTAAAAAAATCTAGTCTGTTCTGTCTCTCTGCTTTTAACAGTACTGTGACATCATCCCTACAACTTGCACCTGCTGGCACCTGCTGTGTACTACAAGCTTAACATCCTCAGATGTTACTAGTGTTAAGAGTGTAATAGAGGTTAATAGTGTCTGTGTTTTTGATGGTATTGAAAATACTGTCAGACTTTTTTAATACCCTCGTATATTGTAATATCGTGATACCGCCCAAGCTAGATTATTACTAGCTACATAGTAATGTACAAATGTGACATATCTGTGGTTTGCACAAATGCACAATGATTCAGGTTTTTTCTGGGGATTGGGTCGAGTGTTGTGTTCTAACGCAAACCTTAAAGTAGTAGAGTACAGGGACATCGCTGTGTCTCCAGCTGGGATAGTGCCATGAAAAAAGTGGTTTTCTGATACATAATAATGAACAAATTTGATGATCCATGATTTGCAGAAGGAGGATTTTATCTCTGTTCTTCTCAGCGTTTAGGTCCCTTTCAGCTCATTGTTTTGGTTTCAAGCAGCAGGCAGCTGTATTCAGTGAAAAGCCCTGATAAACTCACTGTACATGACCTGCACAGCATCAAACACCAGGCAGATGAAGTTAGCAGCTATGCGGTGAACAAACGGGAGCTTTTACCAGCTAAAAAAACAGATATTTTCCCGAGGAGTTGGTGGAAACCAGGGGCCTCATTTATAAAACTCTGCAGAAAATCCACACTAACTGTTTGCATACGTACAAATAAGGAAATGTACATAGGCCAAAAAATATTCTGATTTATAAAACTGTGCGTATGTCTGCCAGTAAGCAATAAATCTCAAATTAATCTGAAATTTTCCGCATATGGAGCAGCCTCACATCCCTCTGTCAACACGCCCACACTCAACCTTAAATGGTGAATGCAAAGCACCTCATTAATGCTGATGCACAGACATGAGCTGGCTGATCAATGGTTCTTACGGTAAATCATAGCAATAAAGGACGGAAAGGAAAACCAAAAAAACAAATATTCCTGACGCAGAAATCGAGGAGCTTGTGGGTGAGCTGGAGGTTAAAAAGCACAGGGCCTCTCGTTTGGTGGGCAGTGAGGTCACAAACTAAAGATATGGCAGAAATAGGAAAAAAAAAGGTCAGATCTAAAGATGGATGTCAAGAAATGAGAATTGCACCCTGACGTCTTTGCTAATTTACACAATCCGTATGTGCAGATGATGAAGATGTGTCGGGTGAGAGGCAGAGTACCGCAGTGACTCCGGGTCGCTCTGTGCTCCTGACAGCACACTCTTGTTCCCTGCAGCCATTTTACACATAAAAACTATGTAAAAACTAAAATCTTAGCTGGTGATAGGTGCTATGAATAAAGTTCTGGCTCATACTCTCACATCTAATTTCCACAATCTGGCTTCATTTCACCACCTCACCGCCTGCGCTGCCAATTTCCCATCTTCAAAATGTGCGTACGCATGGGTCAGAGTTACTTTAATTCTTTAATAACCGCACATTTCCTCGTCAAGGTTTAATTTATAAATCCCATTTAATGTGTAGAAAGTGGGGTACACACATTTCAAGCCCTTTTCTGTGTGTACGCAGTGGTTGTGAATGAAGCCCCAGAGCTGTGGACACAACACTGGCATAGTTTCACTTTCAAAGTTTATATGGCAAAGTTAGCAAACAGATGCTTATTTACACATCTAGCAGATACAGAGCAACATTATCATTCATCTAGAGTTGTGCTTCTGTCCATTTGCCCCGTATTCATGAGTCTCCATCAAGTCATGAGAAAAATATCTGGCTCCTGAGCAGCTAAATGCTCCACCGTGTTCACCAGCTAGTTGCTTATTTTGTGCGCCTAACATGTTGGTGCTGAGCAGGTAGAGCACAGTGGACGACTCTCCAGACTCCATATTTAACACTACCTCCTTAAGTGTTAAATACTCGCTGCTCACAAACACACGGGTGTTGAAGTCAGTGGAAGTATTTTAGGCATTAAACTTTTCAGCAGAGACGTAAGCTAATGGTGAGAACAACATGTCAGAAACACACACTCTCCTGTGCACATGGTGTCACCACGCACATTCATGTATTACACACAGTATCTGCAAATACACCCACAGCTCGACTGTAGTAGATTTCATGAGTGCTGGCAGCGTAAAGGCTGCTCCCCCTTTCTCTCCCTCCCTCCCACCTCCCTCTATCTCTCTCCTCTCTCCATCTCTCTCCCTCGCTCCCTGTGCAATTCTTTGTTTTTGCTGCTTGTGCCGCCGCGGAGCTCTTTTATTCAGTTTTTTGTTCATCTCTTGAAGATAGAAGCCACCTCCTGCAGATTTCCTTTTCTCTCTCTTGTCTTATTATCTCTAACTCTGTCTCTTTCTCTCTGTCTGTATTTCCTATGCATCTCCCCGTGGCTGAGGGGAACAGGGACTTGACTCTCCCCTCTTCCTCTCCTCCTGCTCCTCCTCCGCCTCTCCCTCCTCTGCTTCACCTCTCATCCTCTCACTTCCTAACGGAGGGATAATGTTCTATTTCCAGCTGGTGATCATGGCTGGGACGGTGCTGCTGGCTTACTACTTCGAGTACACGGACACCTTCCCCGTGCACATCCAGGGCTTCTTCTGCTACGACAAGACCTTCTCTAAGCCCTACCCCGGTCCGGACGACACCAGCAAGATCCCGCCGGTGCTCATCTACTCGCTCGTCACAGCCATCCCCACCCTCACGGTAAGAGTTGTATTTATAAGTGTGGAAGCAAGGGTCAAGAGATAGAGGGAGGTGTGTGAGAGAAGCGTGTCAGTGGGTGTGTTTGTGTGGGGAAAAAGGAAGGAGCTTTAATAGAAAGTTGTCAGAGTTGAGGTGTTTGTATTGTTTGTGCTGTGAGAGTGTTGTTTGCTTTCTACTTTGTATGATTTGTGCGTTGTTGCAGTCTTATGATGAATCATCTCTGGTGTGTGTGCTGCACCACTGATGAAGTGAGCAGATTGGCAAGCTGCATGTAGGTTACCCCCTCCAGCCTTGACAGGCAGGTGTGTGTGTATGTGTGTGCATGTGTGTGTGTGTGTGTGTGTGTGTGGAACGAAAACAGAAACCAGAATCAACTCGGACCACACAGAGATGTAATGGGAATGGTCAGGCAGGTCATTAGAGAAAGAGAGGCAGACAGAAGAACAGTAAAAAAAAAAGAGAGAGTAGAGAAAGCAGCAGAAAGAAACAGTGCAGAAGTTGGAGTGGAGGCAGAGTGATAATGGCAGGCAGCAGATGCTGTCTGAAAAAAAACAGCTCAAGATGATAGGTGAGAAGACGAGACAATGAGCACAAAGGAAGACAATTTGGAGGAGGGGGCTTGCTCTGTGTTTTTGTGTGTGTGACGCATGTGTGTGAGGTTAGCACTTGAACCCCAAGTGAGACGCAAGGCAGTGAGCGTGAAATGCGTAACACCTGGCACTGACTGGGAGCACAGACACAGACCTCAACAGCTTTACATCCCCAACAGACCACAAAAAGACACCACAGACAGAGCCAGCCTGCAGCCACAACGCAGAGCAGACTAATAACCTGATTACCAGATTACACGCAGAGACAAAACCACAGCCTGCACCTCCTGCACAGACAAGAGGATCTGACACTTACACACACAGATCTGTGTGCAGCAGTTGATGGTGAGGAGAAAGGTCGCAGCCAACACGTCCTCATACCTGAGCGCCAGAATAGGTAATTTACCAGTGACGTAAAACCACATATATGACCTCTGAGAGCACGTGGTTAAAGTTGTGAACAGCCACAGTTGGGCACCATGACCACATGCACTACAGCCAGTCTGGAAACACAAACATTAGGCTGCTTTCACACCAAATCAGGCATTGCTGTAAGAGAATATGACCTATGCAGGGGATGCCTGCAGCAAAGAGTTGCAACAGAGACAGACAACCAGTCACACTCACATTCACACCTACGGACAATTTAGAGTCACTAATTAACCTGCATGTCTTTGGACTGTGGGAGGAAGCTGGAGCACCTGGAGGAAACCCACGCTGACACAGAGAGAACATGCAAACTCCACACAGAAGGGCTCCCCCACCCTGGGTTCAGACCAGAAACCATCTTGCTTTGAGGTGACAGTGCTAACCACTTGCGTTTAAGTTTATATTCATATTTTGTTCTTTAAATAGTTGTCTTCCTCTTACTCCAATAACTTACTTTAATAAACATAAATAAATAAAGTAATTCTCTTATTTCTGTGATTTAAAATAGTCTGAAGCTCATTTCTGAGACTGGTTGGTCAATAGTTTTCCAATGAATGATAAATAAAGCAACGTCTAATCAATTCATGTCAATTTCAGGTTTTAAAATACTAACTTCCTGGTTAAACCCCGCACATTTCCGTATCAGAGCATGTCCCCTACCAGTATGGGTACAGATAATTTAGTTGATTGAACAGATACAGATAATGGTGTACTCGCTTATCATTATGAAACAGAATCAACTTTTGGAGAAACACAATGGGACAGCTAAGTACATGATGTAAGCTAGCGTGGTGGTGACATCACTACTTTCTGAGCCAGATAGCTTTTCAGTAGCGTCCATAAACGTTCCAAGCTCTTTCCCAGGAAAAGCTCTCAAGTGCAGCAGTCTGTTTTTTCTGCGGAGGTTTGGATAAAAGTCAAGATAACAGAACTGAGGATAAGTCTTGTGACTGATGCCAGCGCCACACCAAAGCATGTAGACGAGGGAAGCACTTCCTGTATGACATCACATACTAATCCTTCTGTTTATTCTGCTTGCTGCTTCGCTGTTGGCAAGACCTGCCCTACTCTGCCTCTGATTGGCTACACTGCACTTCTTGGCGCGTCTCTCTCATGTCTCGCCAATAGACTGTGTATATGTAGTGGATTTGCTGTGGACACGAAAGAAATGGACACAAGAGAAGAGCTGAGAGACAGAGGACAGTTTGAAGAAGGACGAGAGGAGACATAGGGACATGCTGCAAAAGATATGTTTTAATTTCAGTCTTATTTTCACTGTTTATGTTACTGTCTTTTATTTATTATGGTTTTATTGACTGAAAAATATATTTTGTAATTCTGTTTATGAATTAGTGACAGAGCCAGAGAGCCGACTGGAGGAGGCCGAGACAGAGACGTGTATTTAGGAGGAGGAGGGAAAGGGACTGATGATGTCATGTTATTGGAGGACATGTTCAAATGTCACAAAGGAAAAGGAACACTAATTTAACATAAAGTTAAAAAAAAAAAAAGTGAGCTACTTTTCCATTTCCTCGTAGCTTAGCTTGCTACATTTCTCTGGGGATAGCTTCAGTGTAGTGAAACTTCATTTTGTGCAGTGTATCTTGAAAGAGGAGAACTTGACACAGCGTCCCAGAACATCAACAGCCAACACACCCAGGGTACCTTGCACGTCGTACGAGGACGTGGAAAGTCCATGACCAAACGTCAATATGTGACGAGGTCAGAGTGAGAGTGTGTTGCTCTGAGCATGACCATAATGATCCCCTAACCTTGACGGGAACACCTTGACAAAGTACTTACTTTAACCCAAACCACCGTGTTTCCCGTCCAACCAGGTCGTGTTTGTGCTTAAGCTGAACTAAACCCTTACCACAGCATTTTCACATCCAGGGTTGGAAATTAGCACCAGACACCAGCTACCAGCCAAACGCTGATAAAATATTGAAATGGCTGCTGGATTAGCTTCACTCTCCAGCCAAAAAATCACAATGGTAATCTACTGAGCCGCAGGAAGATTTTGGAACCCACCAGCCGCAGTGGCAGATGGACAAAAAAGTTAATTTCCAACCCTGGTCACATCATAAAACAGATTTATTTTGCAGCAGTGACGGTTTTTGAAGGCACTCACAGATGATGTTGTGCTGGGCATCGGATCAGACGGTGCTGCTGTGTGTCTGTGTTCGAGGGCTCGGACAAAGGTGTATTTTTGCTTTTAATTTTGAGGTCTTGTTGGTTTCATGCAGAGAGCAGCAAGTCTGTGTATCAGGGGAGGGTTCCAAGAAATTATTAATACAACAATTAGATACTGGACTCAGTGCACCGCCCATCCTGATAATGTGGTTTAATTTCTTGCAGTTAAATTAAAAACCTGCACCATCGCTTCATTAATGTTTATCTTACTGATATATTCAGCAGCTGCACACTTTTGTGCAAAGCTACACTAACCCAGAGCTAGCAGACCTTTAAAGCTGCTGTATCTGAGGCTAAATGACTTTAGAAGTTGATCTGGGTCAGAGCACATTACTTACACCAGCTAGTCTGCCCTAACCTGTGCTGACAGAGGCTTTGCAGTATGTGTGTGTGTGTGTGTGTATAACAAGCAGCAAGGTAAATCGCAGCAGTAACTCCCTGCAATAGCACCAGTCTGCTTCAAATACACTTTGCTATTTGCCTCTGGTTCCTGAGGAGCCTGATTTCTTTTTATCCGGCGCTGCTGCAGCAAATCAGAGCCTCCAGTTCGATGATAAAGTGGCTGCACAGCACAAAAGATGGACGTCTTTAATACAAAAAGAGTTGTGAGCTTTTACATGGTCTCAGGTAAGAGCTTTGGATCTTTCAACTCTGTCTTTATAGTGCTGAACACAGAGACCCCGCCTGGCGGAGTCACTGAAGGTATCAGCCAGACAAATATTTGGGTCAGTGCCAGAGTCCTCCAAGCCCAAAAGAGGGCACTCTAGTCTCTCTGACAGCTCCCAGCAGGGCCCCAACATCTAATTAAAATCATCAATCACCTTTTGAAGTTTCAGCACAAGGAGCCAATCCACTGCTTAGAGACCGAAACACAAGATTAGGGAGCTGACATCTTCCCACCTCAGTCTGTTAGTCACATTTGTAGTATGTGTGTACATGTGCCTTTTTATAACTTTGCTGGATGTGTATATTCCTCCTGCAGTGTAACAAGAGATATGGGGAGATACTTACATTATTCAGAGTCTCCTTTTATACACCAACAAACTCAAATTCGAGAGTCCTGAGTAATTAGTATCCACAGCTACAGTGACAAGGACACGATCCCTCACCTGCGCTCCACCATCAACACTGCTGACTGACGTTTGCTAATCCTGCTGCCTGTAGTTATTGTTGCTACACCCCTCAAGCTTTCTGTTTATAGTGATAACTGTGGCAGTTTACCTCTGAAAATTCATGGTCGCTTTTGAAACAGCAGGTCCTTAATTTCAAGCAGACGTAAACAAAAGCTGGAGGCACTTAGGTACAAGGTTTATTGACCTGATGGAAAGGTCTGTCTCTGTGAAGTTTACTTTGGAGTGTCTTGTGTGTATATATATAGTGTATTTAATAGAGTAATGCATTTTCACTTTGCACTTTATTTTGATTTTTGCAGATCCTCAGCAGTCGACTTTCATGGGGTAGCATTAGATCTTCCATCCATTGCTTCAGCATTCGCCTGCGAGCTCCTCGTACTTGATGTTCTTCCTCTGAATCTTCCCAGGGTGCAGCAGGACCACATGCCTTGATGATTCTGACACCAGAACCATGTCAGGCCTGAACGTGGTCACAGCTATGATGTCCGTAGGTCGACCGTCAGCTGCCAGTCTCAGAGCTGTTGCCCCCTGTGATGGAGGGGAAATTGTCTGTGATTGTATGGTTTCTATCTAAAGCCTAGTTCACATTACACGTTTTTCACCGCGATTGTGACGTCGCAGAGGATCTTGAGAGCCACCTTGGGTCGGAGGTGAGTCGGCAGATAGTCTGCCACAACGAGTCCTCATGTGTGAACAAGCCTACAAGCAAGTCGCCCCCTCGTCTGCGACTGGATATCTGGCATGCTAGAAAACTGGAGAAGTCTGACACGACTGACAAAGAGCATTAGTCAATGAGAGGCGGGATACGTCCCACGTCAGCACGCAGGAGGACGGAAGAAATGTGAGGAGGACAAGCTGCAGGTCTGCTTATTAGCTGTGACTTTGGGCTTGTTTTTTTGTGAAGTCGCTTACAAATATTGGTAGTCGCAGGTTGCGTTTTTCTGGGCTTGTTTCTAAACTGGAGTTGCTTATTTGCGCTCGTCACCTGCGTCTGAAGAAGAGTTTGATGCTTGAAATGTCACTTGGTGGTGGTTGAATATATGTTCTTGGGAGCATTATGTAGTGTGCAGAATTTATTTTTCTGTCTTTCACGTGTTCTTCTGTCCAGTACCCAGTATTCATTCTCTTTATGTACATGTTTTGCCCTTTTTTTGAGCTGCAGCCAGCAGCTTCCCCCACTGACTGGCAGGCACAGATTTTGCCCTAGGATGCTGATATTTGGCGCGGAGGTCAAGTGTGTGTAAACGTGTATGATTCAAAGAGTCAGCCGATACAAATTCCTGTTAGTAGTTGACCTCAAAGTAAGCTTGATTAAACTTATTTTTCTCAGACTTCTCAAACTCAACAGGAGTAAAATGTGACGTCTCGGCTAAAGGGAAAGTAAAGTCTGTGTGTGTGTGTGTGTGTGTGTGTGTGTGTGTGTGTGTGTGTGTGTGTGTGTGTGTGTGTGTGTTCCACGTTTTTCTCCTCACTGACTTGGTCAATCCATGTGAAATGTGGCACAGTGGTAGAGGGTCATGGGAGGATGCCAATGAAGCAATATTACATCAATTGGCCAAAGGGGGGCGCTATAGCAACCCATTGAAATGTCAAACTTTGAATGTGCATATCTCATGCCCCGTATGTGGTAGAGACATGAAACTTTGCACAGAGATGCCTCTCCTCATGAGGAACACATTTGCCTCAAGAACCCATAACTTCCGCTTATATAGATTTTCCGCCATTTTGAATTTTTTGAAAAACACTTCAAATGGATCTCTTCCTAGGAAGTTTGAGCGATCTGCATGAAACTGGGTGAACATAATCTAGGGACCAATATCTAAAGTTCCCTCTTGGCAAAAGTTGGAAAACTTACTAAAACTGAGCTTCTATAAGGCAATGAATATTGCGGAGGGCGTGGCTCATCACATAAAGGTGTATAACATCTCAAGGGTTTCACCCATCACCACGCAACTTTGTAGGCATATGACCACACATAATCTGAGGGGACCCCTCCATTATTGACCCCATCAAACAAAATGGGGGCGCTAGAGAGCTCATTTCTTATCTAGGCCTAACCGCCATATGGATTTTTGTTAAACTTGGTAGATATGTAGAACAGGACGCCTCAAGGTGACTGGAGAAATTTAACTCTAATTGGCAACTGGGTGGCGCTATAACAACAGAAAAATGCTTCAAAATGGCTAAAATGCGACTGATGGCTGTGGCTCCCCCTGTGGACCAATGTTGGTGTTTTTTTTCTAATGTTTGGTATGACTAAGTCATGGTATGGTATGCTGTACATAATCATGGAAACTGTCAGTGTGTCATTCTGTCTGTCCCACGTTTTCTACTCACTGACGTGGTCAATTTATGTGAAACTGCACGTGGGCAACTGTGCACTCAATGGGTGTGGAGTGGACTAATATTAGGTTATTTTAGATAGTTTAGATTTGCTGAGATGGACTCTGTGTAATACTTTGAGTTGTGGAAGCCGCAGCCTGGCACAAGGAGTAGTTGAGTGTATATTATTGAGAGCTTTGTCTCACCATTGATTCGGCAAATTTGCCCCAGCTGATCGTCCAACACTGTAACACCACATATATGACAGGAAATAAGAAAAAGTGTAATAGGTCCCCTTTAAGCTTCTGCAAACAATGAATTTGTGCTGAATCACCATTAATTCATCATAAGATCAGAGATTTACCTGAACCGTTTAAACAAGTCACACATTTCTCTGCTTGCATTCAAAACATTCATTTAAATTTTCGTTGAGAGAAGAAATCAAGAACATTTTGAAAATCCATTTCCCTTTTAATGCTTGTACGATTCAGTCAGATTTCCTTGAAAGGCAGCAGCCGCAGTGACGCTGGAAATTCTCCACACAGCCACACACTTGAGTTTGGTTCATTTTGAGGGCATCTTGAAAGTTTGCCTAATGGAGCTTGTAAGCCAGTTAAGTCTGAGATGAATTAACTTATCTAGCACAGATTCAATCTGACAGTGTGTGTGCAGATGTGTGTTCGTGCTCCTCTGTGAATCCCTCCTTTGATCTGTGTTTTTTTGTCATCCTCTCTCTCGTAACCTCTGCTGCGTGTCCTCTCTCCACAACCTTCCTTACGCTGCTGTGTCTCATCCACGCTGACCTTTTTGCCTTCATGTTCTATTCATCACTATTCCTCTGTTTGCTGTGCAATTTTCGCCTCATCTGTGTTTAGTCCTCCTTTTTTCTCTTGCTAGAAATCTGCTGTATTCACCCAACTTAAATCTGACAGCACTTTTTACAACTGTTCCTCACTTTTACCCCGTCCACTGTCTCTGGGTTTTCCAAGATTGTCTCCATGCTCATCAACACCTCCTCTGCCTTTTCAGACACGTTATGCCTTGCCCTTTCTGACCTCTCCTCACACCTGTTGTTTGTCTCACCTTCCAATTAACACATGTCTGCTGTGAACTGTGATCTTCTCAGCTTGTCTCTTCTGCAATCTGTGGCTGCAGTGATAATCACACAGACTCCAACCGCACAGGAAGACATCAAAATTCAGTTCCTCTGTCCCACTTCCTGCTCTTTTCCTCAGATAAAAAGGAAGAAGTCTTTTATGTGACTGAAGTCATACTGAGATAAAAGGCACACGCAGGGAGAAATGAATACTTATTTTAATAAATAGGAAAATGTCAGCTTTCAGCTTTGTTCTTACTCATCCTGTTCAGTTCCAGGTGAAGCCCACATGTAGAGTTAAGACACTGCTGTGGAAAACACCAGGCAGGCTCAGTTTAGCTTCAGATGAGAAATATGTCACAGTATCACAACTTAGAAGTCCACTGATGCTTTATAAATATAAACTTAATCATGAGCCATCAATAACACCACCTTATTACTCATTTAATTCTGTAATAATGATGTGAGTTTTGATTAATGACTCACTTGTGAGGGAGTTGTAAATTTTTCATGATCTGGCAACCCAAAACTTGTTCTTTGGCTCAGTTGCTTATAATTGACTTTTCATTTATTAGTACATGATTTATTATCACAGATAAAGCCATTGGCTACACCTTAAACCCCATTTATAAAAAACAGTTTTGGTCTCTGTAGCTAATTCCCCCTCCATGACAACTTTACTAGGGCTTAAAGGGGAACTAATGCTTTTTTTTCAACCTGGGCCTATTTTCCGATCTACTTTTGTCTAAATGAGTGATAGGATGTTCAATATGTGACATGTCTCCAGTACGAAGCTAGGGCTGACCTGCCTGCAGCCCGTGAGCGCGCGCTATATTAAATAATAGGCACTCAGACAGCGTCAAACAACGTCAAAATACGTCCACTGAAAGTGCATTTTTTTCACACAGATAGGCTCGGATTGTTAGTATAATTATCCGACAACATAACGGAAAGGAGAAATGAACGTCTGTGTTTCCTCTGCCTGTTGCTGCTCTTATAAATAGTCGCTATTCCTCCTCCTTCAGGATAAACGTTTTGTTCGCTAGAGATTTAGCATTTACCAGCCCAATCCTGGCAGGAGCCGGCGGGTCCACGGCGTTAGCTGTCCCGGGAGCCACATACAGAGGCTGCAGGTTGTGCAGATTCACCCCACGCCAGCGGGGACGAGGAGAGCAGGTGCCGTGGGCTGAAACACCTCATCCGGGCCGACGACAGATACCAGCCAGGCGTCGACAGGGTCCAGCGAGTGCCGAGAAATAAAGAGGCGAGGCACTGCTCCATACTCAGTCCAAGAAGCCGTGGAAGTGCTCGCCAAACAGGCCTTCAGCCTTACCAGCCGACCACTGCGGTGGAGAGGTGGAGCTGGGGCGTGGCAGAGGTGAGATGGGATCCCTGATAGGAGCCGGGGCAAAGTTTTTCCGTCTTGTTGTTTCATTCGTCCCCCAAACAAACACATGCGCGAGCCAGGTTAGCGTCTTTACGACAATACACGCTAGAGCTCATGGGAAATGTAGGCTTCAATCCGGCAAAACACGACCGCTTTTGTCCACAGGGTCGCCAAAATCAACTCAAAATGAAAGTTCCTTGTATGCTCGTTCAAGTCGGTCAGAACAGACAGTGAAACAAGAAATTGACATGCCAAAAAACACAACCGGTTTTGCTGTGTGTTGGTCTCAAACAGTGGTCTGCAGGTGTCTCACCTTTGAGTCACACCATCCACCCTCCCCTCCACCTATCATGACAAACCAAGTATATATTATGTCCCTTTAGAAATGCTCGTACAATGCTGACATTTTCTTCTGGCAACTTGGCTGAATAAACAATGACCAGCAGTCAGTAAAGCTCAAACGTGGGCTGAATATGATTCTGCATTTTTTGCATTTGTCCCATGTTTCACCTCACAGCATATTTCAGACACCCTGTACATGTTTAACTGACTGTCACAGAAGTGTCCTGTCAGCGTCATCCCATCTTCAGCCGTGCTGTCACTGGACTGACATTAAACTGTGCTGCGCCTAACCCACAGGAACTGTGACCTCACACCAGCCCTAACAGGAAACTCTCACATTCATGCACAGTTGCACAGACATGGATCAGTGCCTTTCTGTCTCTGTCTGTTTTAATATTTTGCCTTTTCGTCCTCTTTACTGTCTATTTTCTGCATGTCATAATTCCTTTTCAAATATAGACCCACACATACACACATACAATCTAGGCCAGTGTGCTGCTAACCCAGGTTAATGAGACAGATGGCAGGGTGGGCTCCATGGTGGGAGAGGGGGGCATGGGTTGCTGTGACGCTGGCTGCCACGGGTGAAGGCTTTCTCTTCTCTGCCCCTTGACTTCTGTTCGTCATTCTGCGATGGAAAGGGAAATGAGGAGAGCATGTGATAAGAGCAGAGACGATGTTAATGCAGAATGAAAGTTGTGCTATCGGAGAAAATAGATGTACAAAGCAGACCTGCGGCCCATCGCCAAATAAAATGATGAAATCAGGGCTGAGAGAGAAAAAGCCCAAGAGAAACTAATAGAGATTCTATTCATGGAAGGAAGAGGTACATGTTGTTTTCCTCACCGCACATTAAAGTGGCTTTATCTGCTCTGCCTATCAGTGGGGCTGATATCCCTACTGAAGGATAATTTACCACAGTCTGCACACTTCCCTCTCTGCCTGGAACACAATCACAGCTCTGATCTAACTGCTCACGATAATAATCACCCGCACCGAGCAGCCAGCGTAGGATTGCATCACCACACCATTTTAATATTTGCATCATCAAACAGTCTCCTTGTTCCTTCACATTTTCTTTTCCTGTCACCTTAAAGGGATGATTTGGATTCTCTGAAGTGGGCTTCAGTGTATTAGCTACAGTAGATGTCAGTCAGCACGCCCCCAGTTTGGAGAAGCAGGCTGGAGTACCACCACATAAGCTAAGCACTGCTGTGGAGCAGCGATATTTTAGACACCTAAAAAGATCAATGTCCGCTTAAGTGAGCACTATATTAGGACTATTTTTACTACTTTAGTTTGCTGTCAGACAGCACTTTCCAATGGGGAACTGAAGCTGTATTTATGCTCTCTTCAAAGCGACCAGACACCTTTGACAATAACCGTAATTTTACGTCACGGAACACTGGAGCGGCTGGTCTACCGCTGCCTTGATTGGTTAAGTCTATCATACAATTTGAGCCCATTTTAGGAATGTTTTTATTTAATTCAAACTTCCACTGCACGAGTAAATTGTCTGCAATGTAAAGCCAAAGCTGTACATGTAAATTGTCATGTAAAATAAACAATAAAAGGGCCCGTTGGCCCCTGCAGACTGCACACTGCTTTTACACTTCCTGTTCAAGGTGGGAATATTTTGCTGTTATGCCATCACGCTCCTTAATGCAAGATATGACTGTGGAATAGGGGGAAAGAGTTGTCTCTCGTCTGAGCTGGGAACAGAAGTAACGGTGCCGAAACAATTTAGCAGGGCTGACACACACACACAGACATTCATTGGCGGAAATTGAATTTAATGTGATATGTATATTTTTTTTATGTTCTGATTTCCCCCCCTCTCAATATTAATTCATTTCAATTCTATTCAAATATTGGCATGAACAAAGATATGTTATTGCCACAGCATTTGGAAAGTAAATAAATAAATACATACATATTTAATCTACAGGTGTTGCGTACAGGTTCTATATCATACAGCTGCAGCCCATTTTTGATTACAGTATAATAAAGCACCCTGCATTTATTTATTTATTTATTATTTTGCAAGTGAATACATATTAGTTGTTGTCCCTCAGGCTGCGGCACACAGACACATATTAAGCTGCCAAAGGAGCTGTTGTCTCTTCACCTACAGTAGGAGACCTGCCAGTTTCTGTTGTGCGGTTAATGACAGGAAGTTTGGGATATTCTTGGGAATTTCTCCAAAATGGAAATCTCTGACTGAGACACGCGCAAAAACTTCAGCAAGTTAGCATCACAAACATACTAGCGAGGTATTCATTGTACGACTGAGTGAGTAAGAAGAAAGGCACTGACGTTGCTCTGCTTCAAACATGCCTGATAATAGTTGAAGTGACCAAAATTTCTGACGTCCGAGAATCCGGCGGTCGGTCAGGAGCAGGTGATCGGGCCACGATCGATCCCCCCACAAGAGCACAGCAAATGACGCCTGAGGAAGCTGAAATTTGGTCCTTCTCTAAGATTAGTTGTGTGGCTCAAAAATCAGGTCAGACACTGGTTGAAATTGCACAGTGCATGCCCAGCTTTAGTTTGTAACTGATGTGGATATTTTTAGGTGTCTAAAGTCGTTTTTTTCTGCTGCACACATCCACAGCGGTGCATTGCTCAGCTTCTGAGTCACTACTCCTGTCTGCTTCTCCAAACTGGGAGCATGCTGACTGACATCTACTGTATGTAGGCTATGAATAAATACCTCATGCAACCAAGCCTTTGAAAATCCAAACTATCCCTTTAACCAGTTCCTCTCTTTCACTGTGCGTTCACACTTGAGCTCCCTGCTCCATGTACCATTTTGCTGTTGGGCCTGGGGCGGGTGTTGCATCACTCTGATTGGCTACAGAGCGCACAGAGCGAGAGAGATCGACAGAGAGAGAGAGAGAGAGAGTGTTTATGCCTTCCCGTTTGCCTATCTAGTGGTTTCGGCAGAAGTCACCCATTCCTGTGAAATGAGATTAGACCGAACAGTGGTTGTCGTTTCTGCTTCTTAGCTTTGATCCATTTTTCAGTCAGGCAGAGAGGAGAGACACCTCAGGGGTCCTGTGCGGCTGGTGGATTGCCACGCTTCACTCAGCACCTCAGAGATCTCTGACGAATGCCAGCGCCCAATCTGCATTCACAACAGGGGACTATCCCAGCTCGCCACCCTCTATTCTTACATCTCTGCGTTTGGCCACTGAAGCAAATTCTGTGGTTTTTCTGTGTGTAGCCGTGGACATGTCTCTCACACTCACTCGAGTCCCCTGCAGAGCATCACTCCGCTCTGTGACGAGTCGAGGTGATAAAACAGATGGACGAGTGTCTGAGGTTGAAGGTTTTCCCATGATCTTTAAAATGATTACTTCACAAGAACATTTCTCTAGTTTTCCAGATGTCTTGTCATTAATTAAGTTTGATTTTAAACCCAGAGCCTCAGATGATTCGTCATAAAATGTGTATTTTAATTCTCAGATGTTTCATATTCATCAGAATACGTGATGTCTTTTACAAGAACAGTCAGCGCGAAGTGTTTTTCTGTGTTAACAGTTTTGATATGTCTGAGTTACTGGAGCAGATGTCCGTCTGCACAGCACTCACTTGAGGTTATTACTGTGTGCACTGGCAGTGAAGGAGCTGTTGAATGCAGCCATTTTGGTATGTTGTTTTGTTGAGATGTTTCGTGGTAACATTAGGGCGAACTTGTGCACTTGATGCTTCTGTTGGAGGCTGCTCTGCACTCTGATTTGTGGATGGAGGCCCACACGCTAGATTAAACCACTTGTTGAACAGCCTGCGTTCACACATTCACTCGAGGCGCTTCAAGGTCAGACTTTGTATGTGACTGCAACATTTCCATGGTAATGTTACAGGATGAGATTTATAAGATTCCAATCCTGCTTGAGGTGGCAACACCTGTGGTTCATGGTGGTAACAGAAAGTGCAGTTCAATACGACAGCGAACACTTGAGCAGATATTTGATCAGTAATGCAACTTCACAATAAAAGTTTCACTAGTTTAATGCTTTTAATGTGAAGTGGCACAACTATTGAAACATTTACGGCTAGCGTCCACACGACTCCAGCGTTTTGGAGACCTTTGAAACACTGCTGACCTTGTTTTTGTTTCTTAGGGTGCTTTCACACCTAACCTGTTTGGTTCGGTTAAAATGAACTCAGGTTGCTTTGCGCTGTCAGCGCGGTTCATTTGAGCTGGTGATAAAGCGGTCAACTAAAATCCAACAGTGGATCATGTTTTTTCCCTCTGGTGCGACCGAATGAACCGAACAACAGGTGTGAATCCACCCTTGGTTTGTAACCATGAAGTTGCATTTTAGTCTGGATGACCAGGAATGGAGACTTTTGAAAACACGAGTTCGCTTCCAAGTATTGGACGTCTAATTGTTATGATGTGTTGAGTAAAAACATTACCTTTTGTGGCTTCATCCTTCTTGTGGTGGTACTCCTTTCCCATTGGCTGTTGTCACTGACAGTGTCGCTGTATTTGCTTTCTAACAACTAACAACATGTTTTCTGCCCCCTGGACCTCCTCATACTCGTGTGTAACATTCAGTAACAGTTCTGTCTCGTTGTTGGTCCAAGCAAACAAATCTCTAGTCTTGTTTTTGCCATCTCTTTTGGTATTTTGGTATTTGCTCTTCGGTAATTAAGCAACCAACTGCAGAATAGACAATCTCCTTCCTGTTTATCATCAGCACGGCCGTGCCCAGTGTACATGAACAGTCACCTTGAAATCTACATTATAAAGAGGTGAATATAGAATGTATAGTAAATACACTGAATGGTGAATTCTGAAAAAATGCTGATCATAAGTGGTATCAAAAATGAGACTGAACTGATGTCGTGAAAATCCTGAGGATTGTAACTTTAATGAAAATTGGAAAAGCTGTTTTTTCTGAAGCCAACAAACCAAGACCAGAACACACAGCCTGAGAATCGCAGGTTTATTCAGCTTTCCCCGGGGAAAGTGAGCAGATTTTGGCAACAGTTTTCAGCAAATTCCCAGTATTCAACCCTGGTCCTTTCACTGACTCAGGTACATGCATCAGATGAGCCTGTGGTTAGTGGCTGACTCCATCTCTGTGATCAAGAGCAGCGGTTCTTAAATTGATCTTAAATTGACACACATCAGGTCACAGACCCCCATTTGATAAGATTTCACTTCAGGGCACTCAGGTTGAAAGTTTTGTTGTTGTTGTTGAATTTGATTAAGACCAGATTTCTATAGTTGTCAACTGCAGTTGAGGAGATGAGTGTGGAGGTCGTGACACCTATGATCACAGACGTCACTCTTATGACTCTTCCGGCAGAAACACACGGGGCAGGGACTTCTTTTTTTAAGTGTATTTATTTAATCCACGCACAGCTCAGCGGCCTCCTACCAGGTAAAAGCCACATGGAAGTGTGTAAAAAAAAAAAACCCAAGTGCATTCTGTTTCAAAATAATTAACGTGTATACCTCATTGTACCGAGAGCACCTCTTTCTTTCTTTACACTTCTGCCTACATGACACATCACATCCTCGCCCCATGTCCTCCGACTGTCACTCAACTCTAGAATGAATTAAATTGTGAAAATAAACTATTGCCCATTTTTCTGGAGACCCCCTGGAACTGCATCAAACACCTGGGGTGCCTTGGACCCCTGCTCAAGACTCACTGATCAAGGGGATTATAAAATAAACTGGAGCAGTGCAGCCCTCCTCCGCCAAGCAGCTTGGATTTCCCGCCATTTTATTATTTTATCCACTTCACTTTAACTGATCACCACCAAAATTGTATCATCTGTTCCTCGTGCCATTATCAACCTTTGCTGAAAATTTCATCAGAATCTGTTCAGAACTTTTTGAGTTATTTTGCAGACAAACAGACCAACGCCGGCTAAAACTTGGCGGAGGTAATGATTAAAAGTAAAGGCGTGACAGGACAAAAACAAAGGGAGAACCAAACAGAATAATGGAGACACAGTGAGACATTAAACAGCTTGCAGTCCCATTGATGCAGCTTTTTAAGGAATGTAACAGAGCAGATTTAGGAGGGGGCTGTGCAATTGGACAGGATAAAAATGGAAGAGGAAAGACAAAGAATTCATAACCTACTTTTCCTTCCAGAGGGACGAAACAATAAAAGGTGAAAGAGGAAAAGAAAGGGATTAGTGATGCTGCAACACAGCGATGAAGAGGTTTTACTTTGGTAAGAGGATGAATCCATGCTCCTGAGAACACACCAGTGTAATACTACATACATGTGTTTGGGCATCGGGACAGATTCTCAGCAGGATAAATGTGGTTACGATGTGCGATCACACTTTGCTCAATGCAACGAGGGTGTCGCTGTGTGTGTATGTGATATTGTGATCTGTATGCATGTGTATGCATGGGTGGGCGTGCTTAGTACATGCAGCAAGTTCTGTGTGAAGTGCCCTGTGATCCTGTGAATGCATCTGTGTTTGCATCGATGTGTTTTGTGCCTGTCAACTGTTCTTTTCTCAGTCATCATCATCATCATCATGTCAGGAGATTGGAGCACATGCTGTTGTGTGTTTTCGGTCAGTTTCCTGTTAGCAGGCAAAATCCTGGTGAGAAGCACATGTGAGTAAAGGTGATGCTGATCCTGATGCACTCAGACAGGTGTCGTGTCTTCCGTATCATCCATTAGCCAAAATCTCACATATACACTGCTTTGCAGAGATTGAGGTCGCTGCGATGATGACAGATAATGGGATACTAGTGACAGCTAGGCATCTCTTTGTACTTTACACATGAATAACCTTCCCAATCTTGTCAGAAGCATTAGGTCTTATGGCTGCTGAGCTGCGCTTCTCAGAAATGGGTTGGGCTGAACAATACAAGAGATGCAGCTACATTAGGCGCCAGAGAAAGACTCTGATGACTGCTGAATAATTTACCTCTGAGTGATCATTCTTCCTGCCATTTAAAGTTAAGCGTTCATTACAGATGGCAGGCTCTCGCCTCTGAGCTCGGCTGTTTGGAGCGGCCATAAAGACTTTTACTTTCAGACATGGTCAGATGACACTTCAGCCCAGTCGCTAGAAGAAAATGGTACTGTGCATTTCTGCAAACCGCAAGTTCATCACACTCATAAGTTTTACACATATCATATAAACATTTATAGAGCAACGACGCATATGAGCTGACTTTGTCATCAAGAGGTGGAGGGATTGTTGGGTGCAGTGACAAGACAACTGCCAAGCTGCGGATCACTGTTGTTTAGTGATGTGACGTTCGTGAACGAGCCAAGTCTTTGAACCGGCTCTTTGAAGTGAACGAGCCAGTTCCTAATTTCTTAGTTTTTTGCTTTAATTTACTCTGTATCCATTAATTTCAGATTATTTGATCCGGAACAAGTTGAGAGAGACTAGTTTGTGAGGGAGAAAGACAGTGCAGCCGCTCACTCGTTCGCTTCAAAGAGCCGGTTCAAAGACTCGGCTCGTTCGCAAACGTCACAATGCTACTTGTTGTTTATAAAGGCTGTTGCTATGGCTACACCAAACTTTATATCTGCGGAGTCTATTCTGGGTCCACGTTACAATATCCGTGAGGCGAAAATCACCAATGCGATTCGTCGTTGAACCCACTAACACCCCCCCACCACACACACACAGAAAACAAAAACAAACGAACGAACTGTTCACTACTGTTGTTTAATTATCACTGTGTTTCCACTATGGATAGTGCCACAAAAAATAGTCGTTGGTAACCGAGCCATCATTGTGTTTTCTGTTGGGATAGTTGCACGGAAGGCATCAGTGCATTTTTAGGCAGGGTGGTTCCCAAAAAAGCCGTCGTTTTTTACTGAGATATTGCTGCATTTCCTTTCATGATAGTGCCATGAAAAGCAGTTGCTATGTATTAAGTCATTACTGTATTTTCTGTTGCATTAGCTGCACAAAAAGCAGTTGTTTTTTATCGAGACATCGCTTTGTTTCCCGGCAGGATAGTGCCGCAAAAAATGGCTGCTTTTCCAGGATGGATATCACCATGGAAAGCTGTCGTTTTTTTTACCAAGCCATTGTCGCATTTTCTGTTGGAATAGTGTTGTGATCTTAGGTTTGCTTATAGTTTGATTCCTGTTTTACATGACGTATACCTTTTTCTGTTTCCCTGTTTTCACACACTCCTGCTTTGTATCAGTCTCATTAGTCCGTCCCTGTTCCAGTTTTCCCTGCACACCTGTCTCATATTAGTCTTTTACTCCACCCTAATGTTATCTACCACACCCTCACTGTCTTCATTGTCAGCCAGTCCCTGTGTTTCCCTCCTTGTGCCCGTGCCCGCCCACTCCAGCTGTGTCTCGTTCTTGTAATTAGTTCTCTGTGTACATGTTCCCCTGTCTCTGCCTTTGTTCTTTGTCAGGTGGTCTTGTGTTTGTGGTGTCATTCCCTGTTTCAGTTTCCCTGCCGGTGTTGTTGTCTTGTGTCTCTTGTTAGGTTGCTTCCCCGTGTTCATTGTGCCATCCTGGTTTATTTTCAGTTTAGTTTTGGTGCTTCTCTTGTACTGTGAGTTGCGTCTGCCAGCATCTTCGGTTTCGTTGCCTGCCTGATTTGGATGTGTTTTACCAGCTGCATTGAAGCTCGCTTTTTGTTTAACCCACCTGCCTGCTGCTGCTCTGCATTTGGGTCTTCTGTCAAACTGAAACCTTAACAAAAAGTACAACAAAAAGTTGTTTTTTTCATTATTTCTACAGAGATCTCGCTGCATTTTGGTATTTAAAGCCCACTTCTTAAGTGATCAAAACATATTAGAACAGAGTAGTAGACCTTTGTGTAGTTGGCTTCCTGCAGCATTGGTCCATTTTATGTAAAGGTTCAGAGTCAAGCATACATTATATTTCCATCTGTTGTCTTCTTTTGATTTTTTTGCCACTTTATTGCACCACTAACACGACTAAACAGAGTCCGTCGCCATTTGCAGACGAGGATACTAATGAAAGCAATCAAAGCACTCTGCTGCAATGCCATCATTCAGGTTTATTCCAAGATGCTTGATTCGTCCTTGAAGCTTTATCGACATAATTACCACATGATGATGGCACGCCAGGCTGGTTGTCTCCTGTCTGTAGACGAGGCTTTAAAGCACAGGAAACACACTTGTAAAGCTGGTTTTACGCAGTAATTAAATCCTGCAGATTGGCCGTTAACTTTAAAAAGGAGCTTGTTACAGCCATGATCATGCCGAGAATGAAAACTCATCCTGACTTTATTTTTCCTCCAGCCTCTGAATGTGCATATCTAATGGTTTATAAAATTATATGTCAAATAATTACATGTAAATATGGAATCTTATTTCCTCTTTATTCCCTTCCTCCCACTGCTTCTCTGTCATCTCCACAATCCTCTTCATTCATCTCTTCACCCTGAGTGAAACATCCCTCTTCATTGTCCTCTAATTGACACGTATTCATAAAAAGGGCCGGTCTGAATGCACTCTCACATTTGACTAATACCCACTGACACAAATCGAGATCTGATTACTTACACACACAGAGCAGAATCCTCCAGCTTCCTTGTGCGGACGAAATGAGCTCTGCGCTCGTGACGTCATCTGTGCACGCACGCACAGTTAATCAGGTCTCATGTGTGTATTAATGTTTCATTCTTTGACTCCTTTCTCTTGCTCTGCTCCTAAATCATGCATGTGAGTACGCATGTAACACATGTCTTTGTCTACACTCGTTTTTTTATCCCCCTAATCTCGAAGCTCGTCCTGCTATTTCTAGAAATCAACATGAAGCCATGTTTCATCATTCTGCATTGTCAGAGTGTGGACTGGATGAGCACTTGAATTTCAAGGAATTATAATCCGCCCGTCCCTAAACTGCAGCGACAACCTCGTCATATTTAACTCTGAGTCCTTGGCGGAGGCAGGGAGCCGGAGCCGCTGCAGTGGAGGGAGATAATTTAGGAATGTTGGTTGAAATAATGCGCTACATGATTCACATGGATGCCATCCACGCATGAATAATTCATTCCTGCAGTATTTCCCCCAACCTCATCACTCTCCCTCCTCCCCATACGCTTCCTCTCTTTCTTTACTCCTCAACTTTTCTTTTGTTGTTCTCCGACTCTCATTCTTTCACACTCTCCAGCTCTCATCTCTGAGGACACAGGTTTGGATTCAGATGTAATTTCAAACTCTTAGGAAATTATCAGCGTATAAAGAATAAGACTCTGTCAGTCTCTCGCTGCAACACGAGTGAGCTTTAATAACTTTTTAGCTGTGATTCAATCGGTCTGGAACTGAAGTGCATTGTGGGTCCAATCACCATGTTTGAGGTATTCTGCATTTTCTATGCGTTCTCTGTATGATAAAGATAGCGGTACATAACTTTTTAAACAAGATAGTTGGTAATGTCCACAGACTGTGTACTAATATTCTCGTAAGAGGTTGGAGGCAGCACTGCAGGATCAGCACTCCAACTTTTAGCTCTCAGGTGTTAACGGTTCACCTTTTTTTCCCCTTTAAGGGCGGTGGCCTTGTGGGTAACTTGTGAGGGTGTGAGGTGTACAATGTGTACAGAAGGAAGAAGCTCTCTCGGTGTGTCATGGTGAAAACAGCAGGCAGAAAAGAGTGATGACAGACAGCAGAATTACGTGTCTGTATAAGCTCAGGGCTACATCAACAACCGGGCCGAGACCTTCTTGAAGAGGTGGTCTCAGTCTGGTTACAAATGAACTCTGGTGCGGTTGGTTTGTGGTGAGGAGGTGTTCCGACCTGGATGTGAACTTACTTACTTCCTGGATTTTTCCCACATGGAAATTCTGACCAGTCAAGAGCAGCTTTCTCACACGAGGCATTTGATCTGGTCCTCTTGTAAATGCTGCCGTGAGAACACGAACCAACTCTAGGCAATTATACAACTTTGGAACAACATGAGTCCCTGATTCAGACCAAAGGAGACACTGTAGGTCTTTAAAAACCCAGTGTGACTGCTACAAACATGGCTGCAAATGTCCCAACCTGTTGTCCAGTTTTTGTTACACATTGGCAGCTGTTTCACCTACAGGTGCCACGCCCTCCACCATTCCCTTCTCCACCTGATATTTATTTAGTTTACATGTAATCTGAACTTCACATTTGAATTTTATCTATAATATCACAAATCACAATTTGCCTCAGAGGGCTCGTGTGTGAAACATACAAATGTAATTAATATCATTTGCAGAAATGTGCAACACCAACATTTTAATTTGTCGACTGGCTGATAGAAGTGGTGGAGTTGGGTGTTTTTATTTTGACAGCTGTCGGGGGCTCTATTTACGGGCTGTCTTCAGAGGCCGATCACAGATTCACAGAATAAATATTCATATTCAATAACAGTATAGTAGGACAACTCCATGCTTCCAAAGAGGCCTAACAGTGCTGCTTTACAGCTTCGCCTCAGGCAAAATGTTCAAGAGCACTTGTCCTTGAGTGACAGCACACTACCATTATCTCACGCTTTGTGGTGTACACATGCTCAAACCCTCCACAGCCGGGCAGTCCCCATGGAAACAGCCACTACGCTATCTTTAATTGCCCCATAAAGGGTCGTCCACAGTGTGACGGTGCCCCTAACATCTCTGATATGAAGCTACTGATTAAACCCCCTCAGCTTTGATTTCATGCTCGTATTAGTGTTTCGAGTGTTGCCATGGAACACCCATCAGGGTCGTATTTCACTAATGGAAGAAAGCACTTGGCTGGGCACGCACTTCACAGCACTGCTGCACCGACGGGGCCCCTGCATGCTATTAACTCATTTGACTTGGCTGGACCCGCTTGGAGAAGCCCAGAAGCTTTCGACTCCACTGAAACATTTTCATCTCTTTTGTCTCTCCGCTTCTCTCTCTGTAGCTCTTTCACTTCCTCCTGCGTTCCCTCCTCAGACAGCAGCGCTTCACACATTGTCACTGTGGGGGATAAATGGGGGATTATGTCAAATATGGAAAGAGGAAGAACGAGGTTTATGGGTTTGTGGAGCACGGTCAGCGTTAAAGTGGGTCCCACTACTGTCACAGCAGAGCATGGAAACTGTCAGGATGATTTAAGATAAAGCGAATCTCTGTCATAGATAATTACTCATGGAAGGAGCTAAGTTTTAGTCGGTGCCAGCGTCTCTGAGTGCTGCGGGCTCTTATACGGAGGAGTCTCACAGTTGCAGTCCATTAAGGGATCATCAGTCTGGAGATGCGCCGCTGTTCACACTCGCAGGGAGTGAATTGAGCACAATCACCTGACCAAAAACCTCTGCCACAATCCTGATGCTCCTCTCAGAGAGCACCATAACACAGCAGGCACCCAGCGACAATGGCTGCTATTTTTGATCACAGAAAATTTCTAGACTGCAGTGAGATTACATCTCTGTGCGACCGCAGCCAGGAGTCCATGCTTAATGAAACAGATGATGATTAAGTCTAATTAGATTCATTTGCACTGAGAGCTCTGAGATCATTAGTAATGCAAAGAAGTGTGAGCAGCACAGGGTCAGTCCTGCCACAGTTTATCATCCTGGTCAAACGATTCCTCCGTGTGGAGCTGTGTGAGTTTATTGTCTTCCTCCTTTATGTGAGCTACCTCTGGAATATACTATATGATCTGTTTATTTTCAATACAGGATTGGTTTGACATCAGCTTTATTTCAGTGCTATTTATTTCTGCCTGTGCCGCTGTTATTAAAAGTAAAGTCACGCTACCAGTTTGGAGAAAAAGCAGGAGTGCCGACACGATGTGATGCACTGCTGTGAACAGGGGCAGCATCAAACGTATTTGAACCACCTTAAAAAATAAATATATTAGTTTAAGAGTGCACTATTGTTAAAAAACTTTACCCCCTTTACCTTGCTGTGTCTCAACCCTCTCAGACAGGGAAGTGAAGCCATGATATCATGCTCTTGAACAGCAGTCTTGAAAACCAGACTCCATGTAGCTACTTCCATGTTTCAGATGATACGTCATGTTTGTAGTCGACCAATGAAGATGAGTTTACATATCACCTTGGGTTCGTCCTTCACCTTCTCAAAATGATCCCACACTTTGGATTTCCTGCCCGACATGTTATTAACTAGCCTGTGGAATAACCGCAGGTACCAGCCCTGGAGATTAACCTGACGAGGACACTTCCTGTGTCTGTCCTTTCAAATTAAAGTCACACATGGTCCAGTCATATAGGTTTGGATTTATTTTGACAAGGAGCAGCTCCTAATAGTATGGAAGCTTATTGTATTCACTTGACAAACTATAAAAAATTATTATTGAGAATTTGTTTTTCTGAGTAATTTTTTTTTTATCTTTCTTTTTTTCATGCTATTTTTTTGTTTTGTTTTTCAGGGTATTTTTTTCTGAGTTAAGAGAGCAATAGAACAACAGACGGTTTCATTCATTTCTCGCTCATTTAAATCAGGGCTTAAAACATTACTATTTACTGCAGCTTACCAGTGAACTAGATATGTAACTTATTGTTAGGATAATCTGTAGCTATTGATTTTATATTTGTCTGCTGTTGCTTTGGCTTTATGTTTGCTTTTTAAATGCATTTTCTGCACTGTTTTTTACTATTTATTGTCTTGCTTTTAGCTTTTGTTTTTAATGATCTATTGTTCCTTTAATGTTTTCTCTTGTAAAGCACATTGAATTGCCTTGTGTATGAATGGTGCTATATAAATAAAATTGCCTTGCCTTGCCTTGAGAGCTCGATATAATGGAAGCAAACATTTACTTTGTTTTGGGTTTGAGACACTGGGAGACACTCTTGTCTTTAAGTCACATAGATGGTGTTATCATTAGCTTGTCGACTTTACGCAGGCACCTTACTTGAGTCACCACGTAGCAGCCTGAATGCATTTCAGATGCATCATCTTGTATCCACGGAGCTTGCCATATGTGTCCAACTGATTCTGGAGAAACACTGCAATGTCCAGCAGATCTGAATGGGCTTTTCGTCTGAACAACCGCAAAGTCTTAAGGTGCTCTCAAGAAAGGAATGAAAGCGTCTGTTGTTCTATTGCTCTCTTAACTCAGAAAAAATACTCAGACAAACAAAAAATTACCATGAAAAACAGAAAAAAATACCACGAAAAACAGAAAAAATACACTGAAAAACAAAACAAAGAAATACCACTAAAAAATCAGAGAAAAAAAATTACCATGAAAAACAAAAAAAATTACACAGAAAAACATAAAAAAAATACTCAATAAAACAGTTTGTTGTTGTTGTTGTTGTTGTTGTTGTTTTAATTTGTGTAAAGTGAATGCAATACACTTCGGTATAATAATTGAGTTTCACATTTTGTTTTGTTTATTTCTGCTACTAAGCAGCAACCAGTGAAATCTTGCCAACTAATGACCTTTCCAGCCGACTAAAGTTTGGTCCACTCCTGGGGGGCAGCCCTAATATATTACCTCTGTGAGTTAGCTGCTAACTGCCATCAATTACTTTTTAAATCTCCCGCGGTGGATTGCATGCGTAATATGTTGTCAAAACCTCACACTTATGCCACCCATGATCCTCCCTGCTGCCTTTCCTGTTCATATAGACATCATTTAGGCACTGTTGCTACCTCTGATGCCTGCCTGAAGGCGAGACAACTCTGTCCCTCCATTCTGCGGTAATACCTTTTATACACAACGGCGAGGCAGCGTAACAGTTTGAAATTCTCCCCTTAAAGGGACAGTGTCAACGGGGCTTGAGTCAAGCCATGCCAGTAAATATGTGAGGGATAGGTTGAAGCATGTGGGAGCAGGACTGCAGCACAGTTGGTAATATGACAAGATAAATTCAGTGAACCACGTGTACCAACAAATGGTATTGTTTGTATGTAAATACCAGTTCTGTGTTTTCTTTGTGTGCACAGATTCTTGTTGGAGAGCTGTGTGCCTTCTTCACCAAGGCAGAGGGAACCCAGGAGAAGACCATAGTGACTGCAGACTGCTGCTACTTCAACCCCCTGCTGAGACGTATAATACGCTTCCTAGGTGAACACACCGCTTTGTGTAACGCAGCCCCCTCTGTTCTTTACAGGCCTGTGAAAGGGCATTTTTGTGTCTTGGTGTGCGGTTCTGACAGAGAGAGAGCGACACAAGATCCAAAAGATCAAAACAACATGAAAGGAAAGGTTGACTTGTAAGAACGTGACCTGCTACACCTCTGAGTTTGTCAACCAGAGCTTGTAGCTGTTAATTGGATGATAAACTGCGATATAATCTGTGAGGTAAGATATTCAGGATCATGGCAGGAAGACACTGGTGAATATTAAGTAGCCTGCTCATTTACATGTTGGGCTGAATCAGCTGAGGTGGAGGCTTCTTGTTGCAATTTCACACCTCAGCTGATAATAATGTGTTGGGGCTATTCTAGGAAGCAGAAACTTATTATCACCTGTTTCATCTCGTAGTGCTGTTACGTGTTCTCTCTCTAATATCTGATGTGCTTTTCGTCATCCTCTGATACATCTTAACGTTTCCACCCCCACCCCTAACTCTCCTCCCCAGGTGTCTACGCCTTCGGCCTGTTCACCACCACCATCTTCGCCAATGCGGGCCAGGTGGTGACAGGAAACCAGACGCCTCACTTCCTGTCAGCCTGCCGCCCAAACTACACAGCGTTAGGCTGCCAGTCCACCATGCAGTACATCGCAGAGCGCCGCGCCTGCACAGGCAACCCGCTGATCGTCATGTCTGCGAGGAAGTCCTTCCCGTCCAAGGACGCAGCGCTCAGCGTCTACTCCGCAGTGTACACAGTGGTAGGTTAGAGCATGCTGGAGGTGATACTTCATGCTTTTGTTAATGTAAGCTGCAAATTTAAATCATATTCAATTAAAGAGGGCTGATCCTCTGCCAACGTTTTCACTTTTACTCACTTATTCATTCGGACTGAAATACTAAATGTAGCTTTTCTTGCTCAGAACCAGCGTTGTTAAGTGTTCGATAAGCAGACTGATACCACTGTCATGCCTGTGCCTTAAACATGAAGCTACAGCCAATTAGCGTAGCTTAGTACAAAAACTTGTTTGTTTAATCCATACAGACTAGTCCATACACATTAAGTGCACAGTTGCCCACGTACAGTTTCTCATGGTGTGTGTTTGGGGGTCATAGGAAATTGCAGATTAAATAGTCAACTGAACCCATTAAGAAGAGCAATGTATTCAGACAGAGTTTTTGTGAATTTGATAGTACAATTGCTTTATTGAAGGCCGATAGTTAAAGTGTTTATATGTTGTATTGACTTAAAAGTGGAGCGCACTGGTAGTTCACATGGGAATGGTGCGGCTAGCCCTTGTTGCAGCAGCACACCATACCATGACTTAGTCATACCAAAAATTAGAAATAAACATTGGTCCACAGGGGGAGCCACAGCGACCGGTCGCATTTTAGCCATTTTTAAGCATTTTTCTGTTGCTATAGTGCCACCCAGTTGCCAATTAGAGTTAAATTTCTCCAGTCACCTTGAGGCGTCCTGTTCTACATATCTACCCAGTTTCATGCAGATCGCTCAAACTTCCTAGGAAGAGATCCATTTTAAGTGTTTTTCAAAAAATTCAAAATGGCGGAAAATTTATATAAGCAGAAGTTATGGGTTCTTGAGGCAAATGTGTTCCTCATGAGGAGAGGCATCTCTGTGCAAAGTTTCATGTCTCTATGACATACGGGGCATGAGATATGCCCATTCAAAGTTTGACATTTCAATGGGTTGCTATAGCGCCCCCCTTTGGCCAATTGATGTAATATTGCTTCATTGGCATCCTCCCATGACCCTCTACCACTGTGCCACATTTCACATGGATTGACCAAGTCAGTGAGGAGAAAAATGTGGAACAGGCACACAGAGTTTTCATGAGGCCTGAGGTGGGCTTTACAACAGTTTCAGATGCCGGTAGATGTGGTGGGAACAGTGAGACACTGACAAATGCAGAGAAAAGGCTGATATCAGTGGTATTCAATCACAACAAATCACCCCATTGTTCCAGTACAAATTGGTGAGTGGTCAGGTAAATCTCTCTGGTGAGTGTAATGCTGTTAACTTTGCAGATAAATAGCTACCTAGTTAGCTGTTGGGCTGTGAGGAAGCTACAGAGTATTTCAGCATACTTTCCTGCAGGCAACTGCTTTTGAGGGAGACAGAGACCAAGACCTCATCTAACGGGGGACATGGGGGAGATTACAGGAGATTAGTTTGTTTGTGTTCTTCTGTTAATAATATTTGATTGCCCAGTAGTGGACGGAGCACTCCACAGGCTGTTTTGCCTGACACGCTTTGCCAAAGTGTTTTTAAAGTGTTTGTGCCTGTAGCAGTGTGACCCGGCCATAGAGGTGCTGGGGAGTGGATTTTGTTTGCTTTAGGCTGCTGTCAGCCCGAGAGTCGTCTCCTTTGGTCTGAATCAGGGACTCATGTTGTTCCAAAGTTGTATAATTGTCTAGAGTTGGTTCGTGTTCTCACGGCAGCATTTACAAGAGGACCAGATCAAATGCCTTGTGTGAGAAAGCTGCTCTTGATTGGTCAGAATTTCCATGTGGGAAAAATCCAGGAAGTAAAGCAAACGTTGAAGAAGAGTACACTTGCAAGATAAATGTGACACTTTCTAATGTCACAATGGAGGGACAACTACGCAGGTTGATTTTAGCGCTGCTCATCGTGGACTATATTGCTGTCATTGTTCATTTTAGTCAAACCATACAGTTTGAAAACGAGGCGCGGCTCCAACTAGAAAACAATGTTTTGATGCATTGGATGTGCTGAATGTGCATATTAAGGCAGTACAGGAGGAGGTGCACATTAATAATCCTCCAGGACTGTAACATGCTCATGTTTAACCCAAACAATGTGTCATGTGACTGCAGTTGCTTCACATCCAGGTCGGGACACGTTCTCACCACAAACCAACCGCACCAGAGTTCCTTTGGAACCGGACTGAGACCACCTCTTCAAGAATGTCTCAGTCTGGTTGTTTTGGTGCACACCTGAGTGTGATTGCTGTGTTCACACCTGCCCAAATGAACCACACTGAGGGGGAACTTGAGTTTGAGTAAACCGAACCAAACAGGGCAGGTGTGAAAGCATCCTTTGACTGTTTTCCCATGTCTCCAGTCTTTATGCTAAGCTAACCAGTCGCTGGCTGTAGCTTCATATTTACCTCACAGACATGAGGGTGGTGTCAGTCGTCTGACTGAACTCTCGGCAAGAAAACAAAGGAAGTATTTTCCAAAAATGTCAGACTTTGGATGGATTTTGTCAAATTGAACAGGGTGAGTTTTCCAAACCTTTGTGAAATTAGACGGAAAAAAACTTTATCGATCACAGATTGGAGCTACATTAGAGAGGAGTGCTGTGTATCTGATATCTGAGCCCCACACATTATCCCTGCTGATTCAGCTTACCTTAAATCCAGTGGTGAGGCTGGAAGTGATGAATCATGAGCCATATAAAACTTTCAAAGTGTGGTTGGACTCAACATGAAGCAAATATTCACCCTGCATGATTCACCCTGTTTGGATGTTTTTAAAGGCTGTTAATTTGCCACAAACACTTAACCAGGATTTGAGCTGTAGCTATCGAGCAACTTAAACTCCATATCTTTGTGTTTTGTTACTCCAGAGCGCCCTCCATTTCTTCTTACCTCAATACGTTAATTAATTCATCGTCATAAAGCCTCACTAGAAATAATACTTTGCTAATGTTGGAGTGTTTTCAAATTTAGCTGAACGCTCTGTCACTTTAATTTGTGCCAACTAGATCAAACACATGTTTGCATCCTCCCATATCTCTGCATTTACTTTATTTGCAATTTCACTGCCTCTAAAATTCTGTTTGTGTTCAGGCTGAACTGTAAAAGAAAGATTTTGTGGTTGTAATTCTACTTTGTTGAGGTAATTGTTAAGCTTTAAGCAGCCAGTAAGAGGAATACATTCTGTCTCTGTCAGGTTATAATGATGCGTACACACCTGTGTGTCTTGTGTTGCTTCCTTTTGTTTGTTGCACCCTACTGTGCCCGCCCCTCCTCTGTGCATCCTCTGCAGATGTACGTGACACTGGTGTTTAAGACCAAAGGCACGCGGCTGACCAAGCCCACCATCAGCCTCACGCTGCTCTGCTTGGCCATGCTGGTAGGCGTGGTCAGGGTGGCTGAGTACCGCAACCACTGGGGGGACGTCCTGGCGGGATTCTTCACCGGGGGAGCCATCGCTGTGTTCCTGGTAAGAAACTGGAGCAGTGTTTTCCCCCTAGGTCAATGTGAAGTGCATGTTTCACGCCTACTGATGAAATCTGCACCCTCAGATTTATGGTCAAGCCAGATTTCTTGAATTTACACATTGACACCTCCACAGTCGCTGAACGGATTTTTACCATTCAAGCAGCATTTGAAACAGAAAGCAAAAGCTTGACCATCTCGTTGTGCTTAGTCACAGTTGCTAAGCTGTGATTGGACTGTCGCAGCGGAGTGCAGGGTTTAGCAAAGGGTCAGTTCTCCTAATTTCTTTCTTTCTTTCTTTCTCCCCAACTCGCTCACCTGCTCTCTATCTCCAGGTGACTTGTGTGATTAACAACTTCCAGCAGATGCTGCCGAGTCCTCCTCCATTGCGACCCCAGCGCCCTGAGTCCGTGCTGGGCATGCCGATGGTGACGCTGCCCTGTGTGGAGAGTCCACTCGAAAAGTTAAGTGGCCCTCAGGTAAGGGGCGGGGGTGGGTGTGAGGCACACCTGCGCTCACAAAACAGGGGCTGAGATACACACCCCTTGTCTCTTACCTGAATCCGTTGTCCTCCTTCTCTCCCCGAAAAGAACAAATCCCTCAAACATGCATGCGCCGAGCCCCACCTGCACCAACAAACACATCCAAGTGAATCCTTTAAATCTCTAAGCCTTGTTGTGGGCTGATAGGAGCGCAGCTGAGATTTGTTCTGTACGAAATGAGCCGCCGTTTTATTTCAGCCAGAGGAGAGAACAAATTCTAGTATGAGTGTTTGCTCCTGAACTCCACAGTGTTACACTTTTCCTTCTTATCAGGGATTTAGAGAGTCACTTATCTGTTTGAGGTGAGTCAGCAGTTTGGCTGACACTCTCCAGGTGTAATTTACCATTCTGATATAATGCAGAGCAGTTGGCTGGAGGAGAACTATGAATTCAGCTGAAGGTCTCCTCAACAGCTCAACGGTGCTGCATTTTTCTAAGGACATCGTGTCGAGTAGGGCTGACACGAATGCTTTAATGACTGCAGTGGTAATCGACGTCCAAATCAGTGTTTGAATACTCTGTGTAGGGAAGTACCGATTTGTCGGCTGAACATCAGTATCGGCTGATGTCCGCCTCATGGACTGCCGTATGGGCGAATAAGATGACAGTCACTGATCACAGTGGCTGATGTTTATCAGTCGTGTCACATTAATTTCGCACAGGCTAAAAAGCAGGGCTCCAGACTTACTGCGTCCTGCGGAAAATAGAAAGCGTGTTTGTGACAAACGGAGATCTTCCCCCGTCCATAAGGACACAGTAAATTACTATATTGACACCTTTTTGTTTCCTCTGATAATGCTACATTAAAAACAACACATCCTGAGCTCCAAATTCCCCAGACTCCAATCTGAACCAAAATTCCTGGGACATGTCGATGCCCCAGAGGTACCTCCAATCCATGATGGGGCCTTCTTTGATTGGACTCTGCTCTGACCTGTCGAGGGATGGACTCAAGACCTCTGGGAGAGTCCTTAAATGTCTGGCACCAGGGCATTGGTGGATCCTTTGGGTCCTGTAGGTTGTTACGTGGAGTACCAGCACATCCCACAGATGCTCGATCAGATTGGGATCGGGGGAAGTCTTGTGCCAGGCTGCAGACGTCAATATGACATCAAAAGACGGTGGACTCTCACATTGGAAAGATGTTAAATTTTGGTTGGAATGAAAACTGGGTTGATAATATTTTAAATGGCCAACGACCTGAGGACATTGATACTTTGTTCTTCATATTTATGACTAAATATCTTTAGAGGACATTGGTATGAGACATTTGCAGGACCTTGCATTTTGGTTAGTAAACTTAAAACCAACAAATGTTATTGTAGGTGCAATGACTGAAAACTGATGTTTCAAAACAGAGAGAGGTCTAACTAACCCCCACTGAAGCTTCGATTAACCGCCGATATTTCACACTGAGGCCTCGGGTATTCCGGACAGCCCTGACCTCGGGCGGAGCAGCAGTGTAGCTCGAGTCCACATCCAAGTGTTTAGGAAAATGTCTTGCGTCCTCTGTGGTCTGTCACCGTCACTAACCCTCACCTGACTGCCTCTTTTCCTCTGTCTCCCACCTTGCCTCTCTCCTCTCAATCTGCTCCCTTGTCCCTCACTCTCCTCCAGCATCCTGCACTCTCCTCCTCCTCCCCACCTTACAACACCTACGTCCAACCATTCTAACCAACTTTAAAATCTTTTTTGCCTGTCATCGTCACTCCTCACTATCTCCGTCATCTGTTGCCTTATTTCTGTTTTGGCTCGTTGCCCCTGTTTCTCCTCCTCCTCCTCCTCCTCCTCCTCCTCCTCCTCCTCCTCCCCGCCCCTCATCCCGTGCATTGCTCTTGATTATCCTTTTCTTCACTTTTCTCTCTTCTCCTTCGCCTCCTCTCTGCCCCGTCCTCTCTCTTTCTCACTCCTCTCTTTCCCCTGCAGACTCCGCGGGGATCTCCGTTCACCGAGATCACATGACCATCAGCCCTATCGGTTCCCCGCCACTCCCGATGTCCTCATACCGTCTCGCTCCATTTCCAGCGAAGTCTAGACCAGCCGGAGCAGCACTCGCCGCACTGCGCCGCCCATCCGGCTGGGCGGTACGCAACGCTGCATCGCTCCTATTCCACACAGGTCTAGACCTTCCCTGATAAAGCACACACATAAACACACTTCCTGTTGCCCTCTCAACCCCCGGGGAACCGATAGGTAAACTCTTCAAAGACTGAACATTCAATACAGAGTCAGGTTTCTTTTTTCATTTTGAATATTCTACTAAAGACTTTTTTTTTTTGTATGAACTCGATCATCTTCAGTGGCGTGCTCTGTACGGAAAAACACATCGACCACTGAGAATGTCCATCGCTTTAACAACGGTACGAACGAGTTTTCACCTGTTTGAAGGAGGCTAAACGTGACGGTGAACTCCCTGTACGACTCCCAGGATGCAGCTTTGATGTCTGCTGTCAGGAGGTTGCCATGTTGGACCAAAGAAACCCGCTGAAGGACACGTGTGCTGCTGAGATTTACCCGTAAAAACATCCTTTAAGCAAGCCATACGCACACACACACACACACTCTCCACTGGTCTTTTTCTCACCCTTTCTCTTTATCTCTTCTCATTCACACACACACACGCACACACACACACACACAGCAGTCTGACTAGCAGTGCCCTTGTCAGCTCCGCATGAGGTTTACTCGGATCAAAGAATCCATTTCATATCTCTCAGCAGAAGCACCAGACAAAAGCAAACAGGATGAAAGTACAGACATCTTCACTTGGCTATCTTCGTCATGTTTTCCCTCTCTCAGAGGGTTGCAGCTTCGCCAAAAACTGATGTGAAATACAAACACATTTGATAAGACAAAGCCAAGCTCCCGACTGCAGGTGGCACAACAGTGAGCCAAATAAAGTGCATCACATTCAGGAGCAAATATTTGTTCAGTTTTGTATTCTTTTGAGACGAGGAGCCTTCATACAAAACGCCTCCTGTGATGCCAACAGACTTTTTTTTTTTCTTGCTTTGTTTTTATTTCAGGCGTCGCTCACCCTGAGGTGGAAATCCTCTCTCGCCGAATCTTGAAAAAGATTTGCTACAAACTGGCCAAGTCATGTAATTATTGTGATTATTTTCTGAGATTTTATTAATAGATTTATTTATTGACATGTATATACGGTGTGGTTGCCATAAGCGCTCCATGTGGCGTGACAGTTTTGCTGATTTTTGATTTGCACACTCCCTCATGTTTTTTTATTCTCCCTCCTCCTCCAGCATCTTTTTACAACCTCTGTTTAGTTCTTCTTTGTGTTTTCTTGACTATAAAAGCATCACTGTGCTGTGAAATGTTTCCCTCTGCTGGACGACACACATACACACAGACACACACACAAACACACACACACACGACTAAAGTCCTGTTTTACAGAGCACACGAATATCCAAACGTACTCAAAAGCACACACATGCACAATCACTTATATCCCCTGTAGATGTTACTGTACATCCTTTCCCCCCCATCCACTTTCTAACACTGAACCTGTTTGTATGATATTGTACATAACTCTTTTTTGTATTGAGAGTGTGATTTTTACACAAGCATCACCAACACTCAGCGTAGAGATTGAGGGAAATCTTGAGTGGATAGTAACAATAGAGAACAGTGTGTATGAAGGTGCCGAACCGCTCTGAACCAACACTGGATCGGTTGGAAAACACCCAGATAACTTTATATAAAACTACTGAATTTGCCCTCTGGATGAAGTTTAGACTGGGAGAGTTGTTTACTCATAGTGTATAAGTTACTGTGTGTTCATGAGGTTATGAACTCGAAGCCCTCTCTGTTTTGGATCCTCATGTTTGCATAAATAGTGTGTGTGAATCACTTTTCCCTCATTTGTTGTCAAATCTCCAGTTCATGGTCTTTTGTCAGCTCACAGCGAACAGAAATACATCATGTTAAAGCTGCACTAACACTAAAGTCCACACTAAAAGGGATTTATACTTGCACATGAGTGTCTGTGTCAACTCTGCAGTTACACCTTCAAAACACTGGTCAGTGGTGGAGTTTCTGTGAAGTACTGTAAAGATTAGTTGAGTCAAAACACACATTAAACACACATTAAACATGGCTTAATAGAGACAGTTTCAAACACAAATCAGCTTCACTATAACTCGCAGCATTCACAGACAAACACTTGTCTTTATCTGGACACATTTTCCCCACAAATACAACATGCTAACATTATTAGCACAAGCCTATGGCATTTTACATTGTATAAATTAGCCTAGCAGCTAGCAGACTTTTCCTCTACTCATATGAAGCCAGGGACAACAGCAACATGTAACAAAGGTAACGTTACAAAATTCAGATAGATTATAACTCACAAGGTTCACTGACAAAACAACTGTCTTATACTAAACACATTTTCCAAACAAATACAACATGCTAACGTTATTAGCACAAGCCTATGGCATTTGACATTGTATAAATTAGCCTAGCAGCTAGCACAGATTTCCTCTGCTCATATGAAGCCAGGATAAATCACACACAAGACTTAAAATGCTATTTTTGTGGAGGCTTTATTGTCTTCACAATGTATTGTTTCTTATCTGTGAAATTAAAGTAAATAAAAGCTTCGTGCATTAGTGACAGGAAAAGCACATAAATTTGAATTTTCTTTTCTGAAAATTCAGTTAAAGCCAACTACTGACATATGATGACCTTATAAAGTTGTGGCTAACTCGTTAGCACACAGTTGCCAGCACACACAGAGGAACATCAACATTCATTTGGAGTCGTGTTTCTGGACACCTGATGAACGTGTTAGCAGTGTCAACAATGAGTCTGTTCCCACCGACTCCTCACAGAAATATCTGCCTCTGTAGCTGCTAAATTCTGCACTATATTCACCAACTGTTAGCTAACTGTGTCTGTCAGCTGTTTGGTGCTTGGCAGCCACCGTACAGTGGTTTATCACAGCTTTTTTCACAGCTGCCACAGCTGCTACAAATACTGAAGTAAAACCAAAACGATGAGCTGTCACATTACACATGCTCATTTGATTCATTTTTAATATGACAATAATTATTTTTGAAGCTTTAAGAGTTTGAATCTAATGCTGCATTGACTTGCTCCTCCGATCCCTTCTCCTGAGTTGGGAAGTCGTTCTTCCGTCTTTAGTGAGTTCATGAGCTTTTAAGTCGTAATGTGGAAACAACGTGGACACCATGAAGATGTGTTGTATTTTGTTGCTCAGAGCATTTAACCAACGAGTTATTAACTGTTTCCAGTTTTTATGTGACAACAAAGATTCATAGGTTCCCTAAAACAGCTAAGATATTGCTTCACCTGATTGTTATCAGGGATAATGCTAATAAATAACTTTTCTAATTAATCTATGTCCCTCCACGTGGACAGCAACTCTTGGTTACAACTTAACACCATATTACAAATTACATGTGAGCAAAACATTGATAATATGTGAACTGAAGGGTTTTTACATCACTTAAAATGTACTTTCGTCTGCAATGTTTCTGCTTATATGGCATCATTTTTGTTGACTTTTCAAGATATTGTTCAAACATGCAGGGGTTTGTGTCATTAGCACTTTATAAACAATAACAATGACACAACATGACAATTACAATCCTTTACTATCTCTGTCATATCACTGCTGGGCTCATCCTCTCCTCGGAGGGTAAGGGGACCTAATTGTTTTCCCAATTAGTGGACATTTACAGCCGCTGTTCTTTGTCTTTGAGTTAGCCGCTAACTGCTACGGGCTACATTTTAAATTTCCAGCAGTGGATTACACATATAACACGTCATCAAACCATCACACTGGTCCTGCTGCCCATCTCGTTTATACAGAAATTGTTTCGGTACTGTTACTAGGAGAGACAACTCTTTCTCCCCATTCCACAATCATATCTTGCATTAAGAATGGCGTGATGGCACAACAGCACAATATTCCCACCTTGAACAGGCAGTGTAAAAGCGGCTTGTGTCAGCCCTGTGATAGTCTGGCAACCTGTCCCGGATGTACCCCGCCTCTCGCCCGAAGTCAGCTGGGAAACACTCTAGCCTCCTGCACAGCATTGGCAGGCGTACGATAATTATCGTATTTGTACGATAATTTGGCCCTCTGTACGATGTACGATCAATAATTCCAAAAAAAGGCCCTTGCTTAGCGTGAGATACGGGTGATGTTTGTCTCTGAACAATGAGCACGATTGGCTGAATGGTCAGCTGTACCCGCCCCACGAGGCGCTAGGACCCGTCAGGGAATCGAGTGAGAATGAGATTCAAAATAGAAGAAGAGGAAAAACAGAAGCAAGAAATAAAGTAAGCACTCGAGTAACTATATTTGCTTATAGTGCATCAGTAGGATTGTTATTTTGGTTATGACGGATGTACGATAATTTTGAGTCTCTGGTACGATAATTCTACATTTCCCACCTGGCAACGCTGCTCCTGCAACCCTGAACAGGATAAGCAGCTATGGATGATGAATAAAGCAGGGATCTTTCTTGTAAGCACAAGATCGACTACATAGGAAACTCTTTGCGACTATACAAGGTGATGATATTATACAGGTGGCTGTGAGCTGACATGAGACCATGAACATGTTTCGACAGAAAAATTTTAAAAAGGGGAAGTTGCGTTCTGTATTCTGCATTCATGTCCACCGTTTTGTTTTTGTTTTTACAATAAAAAAGTATCATCTTATGGGAGGTCTTACTTGTTACTGTTTTAATATTTCTACCGAGCCACAACCGCGTGCAGCACAGCCATCAACGGTGTGTGTTGAATGACCATCATCCAGTGTTTGCTCTGCTGTGTCCTGTGAGAACGATTCACTGAGCATCTTGAACTTCACAAAGAAATGATAAAGCTGTTGACAGTCAGTGAGCTCCGAGTCAGGACGCATGTACCACGTACCTGCAGCGTTGTGAATCTGAATCAGACTCATGACCTTTGCTGCAGGACGCCTCTTCGTTTCCTTCATCGCTGTCCAGTCTTTAATGTCCCCATGAAGCAGAAATGCCTTAAAATAATCTCAATGGAAATCAGAAAACTAAGTACATTACATATTCAGCTTGTAAATGTGTGTGTATGCGAGCTTCTCATTGTGGACAGTAACTCTTCACCGATGCAGTCAGTCAGTCAGAATCAGTGTTCACTGTACGAGCGCTGCTTTAGTACCAGAAATGTTTGAACGAGACACAAACACCAAAAGAAAACCAGCCGTGCAGAAGGAGCCAGGTTCTCTTCAGGTCAGAATATCTTCTCTGGTTCCACCGTCAACGCCACAGCTTTACTTTCCAGTAAAGTCTGTAGAAACTCATGTTTTGAATCAAAGAACAAACACGCAGCGTTTGATTGACATGTGAATAAAAAGCACCAGTCTCCTTCAGATCTGCAGCTCTGAGGGCGAAACACGTTTCCTTTGATCCTGCTGCAGCAAACCCTCTGTTTTGTAAAGATTTGTGTGATGAGAACAATAAATGGATATTGCAATAAGAAAAGCTGTCTGTGTTTGTTTTGTTACAGTGTTCACAGTCGTTCAGTGAGATTCTGTGTGCGCTGGTGTTTATGTGGGCCGGTGTGTTGATCTACAAAGATGTGTGTGTCTTCTTTCCACCACGAGAGGAGATTTTACAGTCACTGTTGGCTGAGGTTTTTGTCCAATCAGACTGAAGGTGGGTTCATAAAGACTGATGCTGCGTTCACATGGAATCCGACAGACGATAAACCGCATATCATTTAGTGGACGAGAGCAGGACGGTGAAATTAGTAGGGCTGCCCCCCGAGTAAGAATTTTCCTAGTCGACAAATAGTCGTCATTTAGGGCCATTAGACGACTAGTCGCCCACATGTTTACATATTAATTATTAGATTATACACTGGTTACCTGTCACTCAAAGAATTGATTCCAAAATCTTGCTGCTTGTGTGTAAATCACTCTGTGGCTCAGGACGTCTGGGGACATCTGGGGACTTCTGGGGCCCGCGACTGACCTTCCCAAGAGTCAGAACAAGACATGGCAAAGCAGCGTTTTGTCATCATGCAGCACAAACCTGACGATGTTACACAGCCCCAACTCTGAACACGTTTAAAGCCAAAGCTAAAAGCCTTTTTCACAGTGCCTACTCCACCCTGTCATAACTGTAAACTTATTTTTAAACTTCAAATCATTGTAAATAATCTTTTTATCTTTGCACCTCTTGTCTGCACTAGGCGGCACTCTCTCCTCGTGTGTCACGTCTGGTTTTACTTCCTGCCTTTGTGTGTTTTCTATCACACCTGTCTTCCACAAGTCTCGTTAGTCCTTCCTGTTCCCAGAGTCCTCCCCTCACACCTGGGGCCTGTTTCAGACAGCAGGGTGAACAAACTCTGAGCTGAAGCCTGAACTCTGAGTCGACCAACACTGAGCGAGAAAACTCTGAACAGCTGATCAGTATGTTCAGTCTGTGTTCAGCTCATGTGCAGTGCAATGGAGCTCCGATACTGCGATTCACCATGGCAACAGGTAAATAAAAGGCAGAACCTCCATTTTAATGTGGTGGACATAGAGATATAGTTGAAGATTTAAAATATATTTATATCAAAGACAGAGACATAATTTCAAGCTCACAGTCTCTCCCAGTCATAATGTGTTTGATGATTTGCACTTGTAAAGGTGTGGAGGTTAAAATACAGTAGATTTCAAATTTTAGACATTTATTTGGATCTTTGTCCCGACAGTGTTCAGAGTCTTTATTTCAGCTATTTAACAAATGTTGTAAATTTAAAAACAGATAATTATTCACGTGTAGGCCGACAGATTTTTACAATTTCCAATCATTTTATTTCTTTGATTTAAACTGAGATTACACATCATATATGCAACAAACATTTTAGGGTGTTTTCACACTTGGTCCTTTTCTGGTCGGACTCAGAGTGGTGACTGTGTGCACACGTGTGCACACTCCAAGAGACTTCCGACCCCTGTGAAGCGAACCGAACTCAGTTTGTATCACGTCCAAGGTGCGGTTCACTTAACCTGTGCACCATGAACACAAAGCATCCCAGGTTCGCTTTGCTCTCTGCCATTATATTCAGCCCTCTAGATCACATGCTGTTGACCTGGGGCGCTTGAAAAAACAGACAAAACCAAGTCGGCCTGAAGGCTTGCAAGGATGCAGGACGAGGAGTAGTTTAATCCATGGAAGATACTGCACACAATTTTAAGTTAAAAGTGAGCGGCTTCATAACCGCTCTGCAGCATCACGTCAAAGTAAAAACAAAACCACGTCAGTATGATTTATATCCAGTGTGATCAGAAAGAGGACTGAGGCCCCATCAGAGCCGAAGCTGACCAGAAAGAGAGCTGGATCATCTTTCAAATGAACTGACAGTGTGAAAACAAAAATAACTGAGTCCCTTTTCTGTTGATCCACTTTTTGGTGCACTTTAAGAGGACTGAGTTCAGTTTGTTTAAAAAGGACTAAACGTGAAAACACCCTTAGTGAAAGTGTTCTGACAAACTAAAGAGTCACAGTGTTACCTGTAAAAAGAGGAACTACCACTCCCCAAAAGAAGGACATGCAGAGGTTTGATTCTAATTTGATGTTGTGTGATATTTAAATGTGAAAACTGCTGTTAAAAGAAATAACTGACAGTGCATAACAGATGTAATTATAGAAACAAATATCCAAGCAGGACTTAGATTCTGGCACACAGTAAACCACCGCACTAACTGATGCACTTCCCTTTGATACCAACTGAATCAATGAGAGAATGAAACCGTGTTTCAGAGTTTTCACTAAACAAACTTTATGAAACGGGGCCCTTTTCTGTCCTAGTCCTGTTTGCTCCACCCTAGTGTTCCCTCCACACCCTTGATGTAGGCCAATCCCCATTTTCCTCCCTTTGCATGTGTCCACCGACTCCAGCTGTGTCTCGTTCTTGTGATTAGTTTTCTGTGCATATATACCTGTGTTTTTTACTCAGTTTGTCTGTTCATGGCGTTGTTCCCTGCCTGGTCTCCAGCGCTCAGTGTGTTTGCTGTTCAGTTTAGTTTCGACTCCTTACCTCTGGACCTACAGTGACCTGCCTGTTGTGGATGTTATTATCAGCTTCATTAAAGCGCACTTCTTGTTTGAATCTTCAACCTTTGGCTCGACTCTGAACTGATTCATGACACCTACCACGCCTGACACGACCTCTTGAGGTGAAGCGAACCCACTCTGTGCTGAGACAGGCTCAGCACTGCCATCATGTGGTTTAAAGTGTTCTTATGCGCCACACCTCCTCCATGGGTCTGAACCTTAGTAATGATGCAAGAGAGATTTTAATATCACCACGTATTTATTTTTACTCTTAGTGAATATGCAACTTTATAACAACCTAATATGGATGACAAAAATAATAATATATGCAGGCCAGAGAGCGACAACATGAAACCAAGCTGCTCAAAGATAAAAAGATAAAAGCAGCATTCACTTTCACTTCCTGCCCGGTGAGTCTGACAGACGCCTGTTCTGAGAACCTTGATGTCTCCTGTTGTATGCATGCTTATGCATTTGCAGGTTGAATCCACAAGATGGCAATGTACATCACAGACATGTACTTGTATATGTTTTGAGGGAGCCACAGAGAGACAACCCAGCATTCCTTCCTCTTTTCAGACATCTTACATGAAGAGATTTCTCAAGCTGTGTCACGAAATGAAGAGAACAATCATAATAGTTAATGAGGAGATGTGCACCTGTGCACACTAATGAGACATAATGAGATCCATTTTCTTGATGTCACAGATAATGGAAAGAATTACTTATACATCAGTGTCTCTGCAGCTTTCATTCTGCATGCTTGATTTCCACAGCGAGTGCCTCTTTGACTCGTTTTAGGAATGTGCAGCCGTAAAACACAGAGAACAGTATCCCTGAATTAAACTGAAAAGCTGATCAAAGAAAGCTTACAGTACAGCTGACACTAATTGCAGCCAGCTCAGTTTTGTAGACTTTCGAGAGACGCACCTGCAATTCCTAAAAAACCTCTGCTTAACTGAATTTAAACGACCACCAAACATCCCAGTCAGAGAGGTTCAAAGGATGACGCTGTTTCCTTGGTGAAATCCCACCTGCAGCGTCTCTCTGCCTCTTTTTTTTACCCATCCAGGCCTCATTAGTGTGGGCAGCACAACTCCCTCTGTTAGTTTGCTGGGAATTTTAATTCCTCCGTGTTCCTCTCTTGCATTCCAATCACTGGAGTTTTCTGGTAATTTTGGGTGATTTTATTTTCAACCAGCATGCTCATTTGGTTGTGAAGGTAAACGTGATCAGTGTGACCAAACGCTCGAATAGTTTAGTGCTGAGTGGTGTACAGGCTGCGGATGAAGGTGCATGTGAGGGCAGGAAGCTACAGAGGAAAAGCACTAGAAGGAGTAAGTGATATTTCTGGGCGAGTAATCATATTCTGCCTTTGTGCAAATGAAAATATCTGATATTACAGTCTTTTTCTGAGTGCATTACCACGAGTGGTGTGTGAGGCAGACAAAGACAAAGGACCATAAAATGAAGATGGTAGATAAATCTGTAAAGTCAGTATCTTTACATTCACTGAATGTAAAGATTTAAAGGGGGAAATAAACCAAATGTAGAAGTAAAGCTCATGGATTATTTTCATTATTTATTTTTTTATTTTACTGGTGGAACGTCAAATGTTTCTTTTTAAAGGCATGTCGAACAGTATAATATTTGCACCATGAGAATTTAGGGTGCTTTTTGTTCCAGAGTTGTATAATTGCCTAGAGTTGGTTCGTGTTCTCACGGCAGCATTTACAAGAGGACCAGATCAAATGCCTTGTGTGAGAAAGCTGCTCTTGATTGGTCAGAATTTCCATGTGGGAAAAATCCAGGAAGTAAAGCAAACGTTGAAGAAGAGTACACTTGCAAGATAAATGTGACACTTTCTAATGTCACAATGGAGGGACAACTACGCAGGTTGACTATTGTTTGTTTTGGTGTGCATTTCATGCTGTTACAAAATCAACATGTCAAAATGACAAATTTGTTTAATTATTTTCATAATTTCTTACGTTGTTGGTCAAAAGAAAAGCAACACTGATAAGTGTGCAGGTGATTTCTCCAAATTCATATTGCACTGGTGAAATGTGGTTCACAAAAAGACATATTTTCAATTAATTTAATGTTTCATACAACACACAGTATCGTCTCTCTTTTGTCCTACAACTGAACAAATGATCAAAATAATTAAACAAATTTGTCATTTTATCATGTTGATGCTGTAACCACATTTAGCTGGTTGAAAACAGACTGAAAATCAACCAGATTTCAACTGGAATTCAACGCTGAAATCCCAGTCGGTGCTCACTGGTTCTGCTGGGCTTCATTGCGCTCCAGAATAATGACAAGACTATTATTTGCTCACGGTAGAGGATGAAAAATCTCACTATTACAAATCCTGGTGAAATATGGTCTAAATGTGAAACGTTCAATTCACATCTGCAAATAGTCGGCGAAGAGTTTTCTCTTTCTCTGAACGTCTTTTTACTGGTGGCCATGGTCAATGAAAAATGTTTGCTTGGATGTTTTTCTACAAGATTCTACCTTTGAAAAGAGTCAGCTAGAGTATTTTCAACACAATTAGCTAACGTTAGTATAATTATCTAAATCTACTATCAACATTTCTGACATTCCAACTGTAAAAGAAAATCAACTGCATGAGAGATGTTGGAAGGTTTCAGTGACTTTATTCAGGTTATTTGCTCTTTGTTAACTGTCCTGGGACTTTTGTTGTTCTCCACTGTTACGCTAACATGCACAAAAAGTCCCTGTTTTTGCCCTTAACGTGTCTAAACATGTTGCATGTCACGTCAAAAACTGTGAAATTGGAACGTCTTTGTGTCTTTTCAAAATACACTTATGTTTTCACAGGAAATTTACAGTCTCTGCTTGATACATGTAAAAAGTCTCTTTACTTACAAGTTTAGGCAACAAAATCACATGGTTAGGTTTACGAGACATGGTACCTAGACCCTAGTGTTTCCACCACAGACAGTCCTCTTAAATGTGGGCGGGGTTGTTGTCACTCACTGCTCCGTCCAGCACTCACTGTATTTCCTCCTTTATCAGTCTGCACCTGGTTTATCGTCCACAGAACGAGGCTGCACGCCCACATTTTCACAACAAAACACAACAGGCTGCAGTGAGAGTCTCTCTCCATGGGATATTTAAAAATAGCAGCTTTGTGCATTTAGTCCTTCTCAGGCAAGCTCAGGGGTTTAGTGTTGCTGTAGCACACAGGAAGTGAGGATTAGAATATATGACCTTCACATAATCCGCTCCAAATTAATCTATATTTTTAAAGTCATTACTAAAAGTGTGTGTCATATAAAAACTAAAGTGATGGTCAAAGTTGTCACAGTGAAATTTAAGGTGTGCTGATGGATTCACGTCATCAACTCATGCATTGAGTAACATTACAAGTTAACGTTCCACCTTAAAAGTCGGCCCAGTGAATGAAGTGATTTTTTCTCAGACTCCAGCTGCTGTGAGAGGCAGCAACACATCCTTTCATTTTATAGTTACAGTTTACTAATAAAACTCTCCACAGTATGAACAGTGGTTACATGAGCCTCAAAACCAGACACAACTCAGCCCTGAGCAGAGTGACCGTCCTCTACTGACCAATCAGACTGCAGTGTTCACAGCTCAATAATAACGTACAAACAACCAAAGGCTTTTGAAAAGATGTGTCTTGAAAGTGTGGATGGAGGCGGAGCATTTGATTGAGAGCAGAAGGCTATTCCAGGTGTCTCTGTTTGTCAGCGTCTGATGCCGAGATCCACTGACAAAGCACCGGTATGTGATGAGTTGGGTTGTTGCCCGCTGCGTCAGAAATAGCCACCACCCGGTGCGTATCATACCGCCACAAAAGGTGTCTCTGTTTGTCAGTCTGACGCCGACATCACTGACAAAGAAGCTGATTTCAACAAGTTGGGAGTGAGAACGAGCCGGCTGTTTACATGACCTGAGTATTGTCGTGTGCTGAATACAAGTGGAGTCTTAGTGTGTTCATTGTGAGTTCTGGTTGACTTTTTTTGCACAGACTTCTGAACCATTCCTCAATTCAGCATCTTTTCCTTCAGCTCCAGCGCCAGGCAGCCACGCTACCATCCCTCATTAATACTTCACCAGCATACTGTTATTAGTGGATTTCATGTAGTTGTTAAATAAATGCAACAGTTTATTTAGTTTTCAGTCTCAAATGTAGTCGTAGGCCCTGATTTTTATTCTCCTTCCTGTTTTTTAGCAGCAGTGCAGGCGAGCAGGTGGCAGCTGAAGAGGAGAAGCAGAAAGAGGCACCACAGAAAATCTATAACAACCAGACGACGGGGCATTCCCACTCGAATCTCAAATTCCACCCCACTCCGTGTTGTCTCCTATCTGCCGGGATACGGGACCTGTTTCTAAAAGCAGGTGCTGCGGGTCCGGGCCATCAGTTTCCCCTGACAGTTTGGAGGTGAGGCGCCATCAGCTGAGGCGCTCCATTGAGGAAGTTGCACATGTCATCATCGTGGTTAAGTGGAGGAGAGGAGGAGAGACAAGGCAGATGAGTCATGATGGGACAGACAGAGACGTGGAAGGGGAGGGAGGAGTGTGTGTGAGTGTGTGTGTGTGTGTGTGTGTGTGTGTGTGTGTGTGTGTCGCTGGTATTGAATTTGTATAGAATATAAGCTCCAGAGCAGGTGTAGAGCAACTTATTATGTTCCTGCTCCTCACAGCTCTGCCTCTTATTCTCCTCGCTTTTCTCTTTACATGAAAAATACTGCACACACACACACACACACACACACACACACACACACACACACACACACACACACACACACGCACACACAGATACCAGATGTCAGCTCAATATTAATTTAGTTAAATTATAATTGTTCAGGCAGAACTACAGGCTGACTCAATGAAAACACACATAGCCGTGAGTTATTGATTTTGTGTTATGTGCAGAGGGTGTGAAATAAATTGAAAGTGTTACTACGGCATCAAGCAAAGTGCGCAGCGCCGACAGGAACATAATGTATACACTTAAATCGTCCCTCCAACATGACTAGCAATTACAGATACCCATTGAAAAAGCAGGAAGATTCAATCAGGCAAAGTTGAGGCTCATATCCAGTGGTGGAGCGGGGTTAATTAGTATACTTGGCTTTAACCAACCATGCAGGATGTTGAAGGGTTGAAGGATAATGCTTGTTTAGATACACGGGCGCAGTGTCCACAGATAATGTCTTCATTAACTATTGATGCGCTCACACACGCAGGCAGATAGCCGCTGTATCTCCTGCAGCTCATATGCTGCATTCCCTCCACTTCTACACCTGTCTCCTCCTCTCGCTCTGTCTCTTCTCCTTTATCTGAGCATCGGGGAAAATCTGTAAACCCCCCCCACCACCACCACCAGCCTCCTCCACACACACACACACACACACACACACCTCCTCCACCCCCCAACGGTTATTCACGCCTGCACCCTCCTCTCTCCTTCCCTTCATTCCCTCTTTCTTTCTCTCTCTGTCTTTCACTTGAACATAGGCGCAAGGTACACACCACTCGCCCATCCTCCCCCAACTTCAACCCCCCCCTCCACACAGCCCTTCACTCCTTGCATTATCTTTCCCGGAAATTGCATTTCCAGCACAGCCAGGGCCCCATTATGAAGAGGGAGCGACATGCTGTAACCTTTTTAAAAAGCCATTAGTGATGCACCTGCCCCTCCCCCTACCCCCTCTCCCCCCCTCCCCTCCCTCCTGCACAACACCACCCCCCCCCCCCCCCCCCTTAGACCCTCACCAGCCCTCACCCTTCGTACACACTCTCCCTCTGCCTCGTTTCACCCTCCCTGACCCCTCCCCACCCCTATGGCAGCTGTAATGTTATTAGGCCGTTTCTACAGCCATTACTCGGCCAGCTCCCTTCGCCACGGCCGAGCACGGAGCAGATGCAGAGGGAGCAGCGCGGGGCAATGGGTGCAGCGATAAGTGTGCAAAGGGTCAGGTGTAAAGGAAGGTTTGTAGAGCCAGGATGGACGGACGGATAAAGATGAATGCAGGCTGTAGAAAAGATAGGAATGTGAGCACGAGAAGGGAGCACAATCGATAAAGGTAAACAATGAACCGCCTATCCCTCCCTCCCCCATCCCTGCTGCCTCTTTCGGCCCCCTTATCTAAACACAAACAGCAACTGTAACACCAGACCTGGGTATCACACTCGGCACGCACAAATATGTAAACAGACACAGTATAACCTACACACACACACACACAGTGGCGGCGGCAGCAACTCGATACACAGTCAGTCGTGAGCCTGTCGAAGGAGCACTGTTGTTGTTGCACTGTCATGTAGTGTTGTAGTTGTGGACCACACTGGCTGCATTATTGTCCAATTAGAATGCAGAGACGAGCCAAGGAGGGCAGTAAAGAGGGGAGTGGAGTGCCGTGGAGCAGCGGAGAGACAGAGAGAGAGGGTTGAGACAAGCCAGGCACACAGACAGACACTAAATCCAATTGCATGGGCAGGTTCCAGGAAGCGGATAGTGAGAGATAGAGGAGGAGGAGGTGAAGGAAAAAGTATTTTTTTCTGTCTTCTTCTTCTTCTGTGTAGCACACAGCAGAGCATGCGAGCCCTGATGCAGCAGCTGTAGCTTAACTGTACTGTACAAGCCTACACAATACAGCTCCGGCGCTGCTCAGCCCACTGACTGACTGTCAGTGTGATGGAGGTGCTGCACTTCGCCGAGGCATCGCAGGGAAACCCAGAGGACACGAATCCATAAAAAACAACCCACTGTATATTTTATGATTCTGCCCACTTCATAAAATCCCACTATCACACAGGAGGATGTTCATTAAAGTAATTATTGGCAGGATGACGGCGCTACGCGGGCCGTTCTGCGAGGTGACTGCAGTGAGTGTTTATAAGAATGTCTCATAAGTCTATATATTCACACTGCTAATGTGAGCCTAATGCTCGGATACATATCGATCAAAACTGCGTGAGATGTTGAAGGAGGTTTAAATGATGGCCGGAGCTGGCAGTGAGGTTTGTAATCCTCCTCCGTACAAGTCCCCCGTGTCTACTGGATGCTAACAGGGCTTGATTCACTTCACAGTAAGTCATGAGGGCACCATCCTCCCCACGCTCTCTTTATTTCTTCATCTATCCATCTATCTATCCATCTATCATCTATCTATCTATCTATCTATCTATCTATCTATCTATCTATCTATCTATCTATCTATCTATCCACCCATCTATCTATCTATCTATCTATCTATCTATCCACCCATCTATCTATCTATCTATCTATCTATCTATCTATCTATCTATCTATCTATCATCTATCCATCCATCCATCCATCTATCATCCATCAATCATCTATCTATCTATCTATCTATCTATCTATCTATCTATCTATCTATCTATCTATCTATCTATCTATCCACCCATCTATCTATCTATCTATCTATCTATCTATCCACCCATCTATCTATCTATCTATCTATCTATCTATCTATCTATCTATCTATCTATCTATCTATCTATCTATCTATCATCTATCCATCCATCCATCCATCTATCATCCATCAATCATCCATCCGTCCATCCATCCATCTATCTATCTATCTATCTATCATCTATCCATCCATCCATCCATCTATCATCCATCAATCATCCATCCGTCCATCCATCCATCTATCTATCTATCTATCTATCTAGTAAAAGTAGCAACACAATGTAAAATATTCCATCATACGTAAAGTCTTGCATTCAAAGTCTGACACAGAGCAACAGTTTAGGAAATATGATCATTCCCTTTCTTGCAGCGAGTTAGATACAAACACTCTCATGTCTGTCCATGAAATATGAAGCTAATGCTAGCAGCCAGTTAGCTTAGTTTAACCGAGCTTCCAGAAACGGCAACAAGACTTTAAAACCAATCGTGGAATTACAACTGCCAGGTCCGTTACATGACGCCATTGAACTTTTTTCCATTTCACTTTTTGGATTTGATTCATTCAGCCCAACACAGTCTGAAAAGCTGCACGATTAAAGGCCCTCAGTGTGGGATTAGGGGGCATCTGTTGGCAGAAGTAGAATATAATAATAATAATATTCATAACTATGTTTACAGTAGTGTACGTTAAAAATTGACGCCATCCGGTGGCTCATGTTCATGGTTCAAGTTCATGTTGTGCATTTTTGCCTATGCTTAATTATTACTTTCCAAGAGAGCTGTCACCTGTTGGTCATTTCAAATGATCAGTGGTAATGTTGGAACGCCCTCTAGTGGACAGAAGGTATAACAACCACTGCTGAGCGGCACTGACAGTGAATAACCCTGTCTTATAAAGTGTATAGATATACATACATGGGTTACATCTTGTTTGTTTAATCCAAACGTATAAATAACACAACATTTTTGGTTTAATGGAGGGTCATTTCCCCCGTTCATGCTAAGCTGAAGCTACTGTACGCTGACCAGCTTTTGGGTGCTGCTGTTGCTTCATGCACAATCATAAGAAAGCAAATAAATGTATATCCAAAATGTTGAATTATTACTTTCACCTTTAAGGATCCATCGTATTATATAACATCTTTGTTTGTTTTAATCGTAAAGACTTCACTTATTAGCTGTCAAATAAATGTGGTTGATTAAAAAGCATAATATTCCCCTAAAACGCAGTGAGAAGAATGAATGCTCGAAATTAAAATACTTAAAACCTTTCAGCCCCATATGGGCCAATCTGTAGCGAGAGAGAGAGATTCACAGACAAGTGCTTTTTTCATATAGTAGCCTGCGCTGTGAAACTAAAAGGGACAGAGCCTTTGCAGTCAGGGACCCCGAGGCTCTGGAGCGACCTGCCTGAAGAAATCCAGCTGGCTGAGTCACTATCATCCTGTAAATCTTTCCTTAAAACACACTTTTATCAGAGTCTTAGTCAATTTTACTTGAGTTATTTCTCTATCCATCTATCTGTCTATCTATCTGTCTATCTATCTATCTATCTATCTATCTGTCTATCTATCTATCTATCTATCTGTCTGTCTGTCTGTCTGTCTGTCTGTCTGTCTGTCTGTCTGTCTGTCTGTCTGTCTGTCTGTCTATCTATCTATCTATCTCTGAGCCTTTCTCTTTTCCTCTTGTCGCTCATCTCTCTCCACCTCACCCCATCAACCCCATCCTCTCTTCCTCTCTCCTTCCCTCTCTCCAGACACTGACACCAAATCCCACAACAGACGCCCTGCTGATCGATACCATGACATCATCAGGCGTGGACATCATCAGTGGGCTGTGGGCGAGGTGCTGACCTGAAAAACACACACTCATCCACACACACACACGGTAGGACCTGAGGGACCGAGCCGAGCTGAGCTTCCTCACATCGCATCCCAACCCGTATAACCCCTGCCTGTCTGCCAACGCTGCCGCTGCTGCCGCTAGTAAATCTGACTGATGACAGGCCCAGGACCTCTTTCACACACACGTAAACACATGGACACACACCGAGCTAATAGACAATGAGGACATTCCCCTTGAGTGAGCTGTTGAGAGGAGGCCAGGCTGATGGGTCTAAGTACAGTCAAGACAAAGCGCTGCACTCTGAGACTGTTAAACCGCACTGCAGCTGTCATATTTGCACTATTTCACCCTACTTATCAGGATAAATGAAAAACAAATATACGTGTGTGTGAGGCGGTGGATGTCACCCTCTCCCCTGGTCTGTCTTACAACAAAACCTTTTCATTCCAGGCTCGACTGACTGACTGAGAGAGTGATTGACTGACAGACCTGCTTATTGTCCGACCAGGCCTGGACAATAGCCGTACATGCAGTTTAATGTCGGGGGGTGAAGCTGTCACCGGCTTTACAGCCAGCTGGGAGGCTCAGGTCTGAAGCTGGACAGCCAGGATCAAAGAGCAGAGGAGGAGTCAATATCCATAAAGCTGAGAACACCTCCCAGTCCGTTTGAAACAGCCGCAAATGGGAAAATCACTCCGTGTTTATGGTTGGCAGTGCATCTCAGCCTTTGAGACAGACGGACTGACAAACACAGACAGGAAGCGGGGCGGATGTGGCGAGCTGTGATTTCTTTTATGTAATAGAAACATCTGTAAAATGTTGTTGGTACATTTGTCTGTCACTCTCAGTTGCCTCTGGCGTTGTGGTTGTGTGGAAGCTCGGCCTGTCACGTATCTGAGGGACGAGGCTCCGATCTCACAGAGATGTAGTGTGACATCCACGACTTCTGTAAAACATATTGAAACATTGGTAATGTTTTAAACGGCAGCATGCAGAGTGTAAATGTTATGCACATGCAGGGTAACGATGCTTGCTGGGTGTAAACTGGTGGGTAGACGAGATGAAGGGATCTGTGTTTAGGAGGGACCTCGAAATAAATGACACCCTAAGTAGTTTTCTAATTACCTGGTACTACATATTGAATAATTACAGGGCACAGACAGGGCTTCTTTTACAACAGCTAAAAGGAGTCAAACTACATGTGGCACTTTTACTCGGTCAAAAGTTCTTATCTTCGTATCTTACCAACACACTCTCATCCCAAGTCGTCACATATTGACGCCGCAACCACACTGGGATGTCAACACAAGTACATGGTTAGATTAAGAAAAAATGATCGTGGTTTGGCTCAACATTCATACAGGAAGTGACTCCCAGCGCTTCAACCTGACGCCGTCCAGCAGTCTATCATACTGCCGTCTGACCGATCAGCGGTGTATCATAATACCTGGAGGGTCCGTTCTGCTTACATTACACACTGACACCGCTCCTCAGCATATCATACAGCCACTAAAGGTGGCCTCCAGCATGCACTGGAGCGTTTGTGCGAGTGTGAAGCAGTTGGGATGAGAGTCAGCACCTCCAAGTCTGAGGCCATGGAAAGTGTTGTTTTTAATAGCCTAACCTGCAATTAAAAGAAAAACACAGCATCACATCCGTATTGCAATGAACTGTGAGTTACTAAATCAGAAACAGAAAGTTCGCTTCAGGTCCCTTGTGGACTGGTTGAATTGTGGATTTGGAGCCCTCAGCACTCCCAGTCTCTCCAGGAACGTGCCCGCAAAGTCTTCGTGTCTGCAAGTGCGGTGAAGTCCGAACATTTTGATTCAGCCATGACTGTGTTTTGTTCTATCTGCATCTGAAAAACTAAAGCCCTTTTGAGGATTTGTGTCTATACTAACTGTGCCGCCAGCCCCGACCTCCTAACTCCCAAACCTCTCGTCTTTTTGCGTCCTGGTACCCTGCCTGTATTTTATATATAACACACTCCACATGCACTAAATAATGTAATCTAAAGCATTGCAGAGAAAATGATTATCTTTTCCTCCTGGACTGGAACATATTTTTCCTTATTGAAACAGAAACAAATGGAGAAGTCAGAGCTGCGGCTGCTCCCGAGCACCTCGGACTGATATATTGTCAGATCTGCTGTCAGACTGTATTTGTGGAAACTCTTTAACTAGTTGAAGGTGGAAAGTGCTTGATTTATTTAGCAGGCAATTCATCTATTTTCAAAGCTATTTCAGCGAGCAGAATATACAAAGTGTACCTCAGCTCATTTGAAATTATATTCAAATATGTAGCAGGAAATGTATTCATTACATGTCTGCGCCCCGACAATCTTTGCAACCACATTTTCACTTGTCTGAGTCTGAGATGCCACTCGGATGTAATAGACAATTCAAAAGCAGTTATGTGGAGATTGTTTTTTGTTTTGATTGGGTAAGTCCTCCTTTTGAATCATGCAATCATCGGTCACGTTTGTTGATATTGTTTGACTGTGTCAGTACCCGGCTGAGCAGACTGGACACCAACTGTCACTGTTTGCATTCACAATATTTACCAACCACATGGTCATAAAGCTCAGACTTTCATCATAATGCAGTGAGGCAAATTCTGGTTTAAATTAATGTTTATTACAAGACCTTAAGGGAGGTGCAACATGACTGAGTGTGTACAGATTATGTTTCCCCTGTTTCTATTCTTGGGGCAGACACTAATATTTACAAGCTTCCTTTCTGGGATTCGCTTTATTTTGTTGCACCACTGTAACATGATACAGATTTTTACTGATGTGATATTACAAGCTAAAAATGTTCACTTTGAGCATATGTTACATTTGTACATTATTTTGTAGTGAATACATTTTTCACTGCTGCCGTGAAGGTGTGGTTAGGTTTAGGCACAAAAAACTATCAGTTATTGTTAGGAAAAGATTCAGTTTTGGCGTAAAACATTGATGTTTAGTGACACAAAAGCTGCTGGAAAAGCAGGTACATGTAGGTTAACGTTCAGTGGCTCACATGCCACCGGTTTACACCATGATGTGTCAGTGAGGTGTGCAATGTGCTGGTGAAAAACACACAGGTTCTGTGACTTAAACATTGCTGGGAAACACAGCAATATGTTGGTGAAAAACACCTAGATTTCATGGCTCAAATGTCACTGTGAAATGCAGCAATGTGTCAGTAAATAAACACCTAGGTGTTGTGGCTCAAGCCCTGTGATATACTGGTAAAACACTCAGGTTCTGTGGCTCAAACACCACAATGTGTCAGTGAAAAACAGGCTCTGTGGTTCAAATGTCACCAGGAAACGTCATGGTGTGTTGGTGAAAATCACAGGTTTCGTGGCTCAAACGCAGCTTGAAACGCTATGATGTGCTGCTAAAAACACCCAAGTTCTGCGCCACATACACAGGTAGAAATGATGCAAAGGGTCACCAAAAGACAAATGATGTCATTCGCTTATTTCCAACAGTGGTCTGCAGCTTGGCAGGCACCTCGCCAAGGTGACACGCACTCCACTACCTCCTCTCCTCTGGGTCATCTTACCTAGAAACGTCGTTACGATACTTATGAAATGACATAATGTAACGTGTTTATGGTTTGCAGAAACGCTCAATGGTGCCAATTTCTTCTGGCGACTGGGCAGGATGTCACAGGCCAGGTGTGATTACACTTCTCATTTGCTCGCACAGATTGACTAAATTGACCAATTGATTCAATCAGTTTCAGCTGATCAAAGTGCAGCAGGTTAGAGGAGCTGGAGCTCCAGGTGTGTGTGTGTGTGTGTGTGTGTGTGTGTGTGTGTGTGTGTGTGTGTGTGTGTGTGTGTGTGTGTGTGTGTGTGTGTGTGTGTGTGTGAGCGAGTGTGTGTGAGCGCTGTTATAAAGAAACGTCCTGTTGAGATGCTAAATAAGAAAATAGCTGGAGGGCTGGTGAAAGGATTTTCATTCTTAATCATGTTTGATCCATCATACACTACAATCGAGTTTTTCATCTTCTGAGTTTGCTAAGCCCCTCCCCCAAACAGCACCTGCCCAGCCACAGTGTAACATCACAAAGGTGAGGGGAGAAATATATGGGTTCAATAATGAGAAGGTTGAGCCTCAGCTTTAACTTGTCACCTCCCACAAATCAGCTCTGGTCAGGTGCTCTGCTCTCAACAGGTGTGAGGGGGCGTGGCCTGAGGGAACAAAGGAGAAGGGAAGTGTGTGTGCGTGTTTTATTTTTGTTTGTGAGCAGAGACAGAGGAGTGAGGTTGGAGCGGGGCAGCCTGCTGCTGAGAAAAAACACATTTAGCTCCTTTTTATGGTTGTTCCTCCACCAACTGAAAACAGCAGGGACACCAGTGAGTGTGGACGACCATGAAGAGTGAGCAAGCCATCAAACCAAGGACAGATGTTTTATCTTTCTCTCAGTACTACATCTGGTGAGTTGATTCTTTTTTGGACTTCTTTTTTGTTGCAGTGGTTTATATTTTTGCATTTTATATGGACACATTGGACAGCAACGATTAGTTTGCAGAAGAAGAATTCCTTTTAGGGTTACATGTAAGTTTCCTCTTAGGGCTTTCTGTTGGTGGGGTCTTGAGGAGTTTAAACGCAGCCCGACTTACTTTCAGGTTCAACTTACCCAGGATATCTTCACAGTGGATGCGGTTACATGATGGCTTCTCATTCAGAATGAAATAAATTTAAGTTTACATGGGAAATATTCATTCTGAATGAGGGTTTACACGAGAGATCAGTTTAATCAGCTTTTAATCGCCTGTATTTGAGTCTGGATAACAAGATGCTTGGCGACGCCGTTCTTAGTGCCTTTTTCTGGCTTGTTTTGCTTATATTCTTGAAGCAGCAGTACGACAACAACCTTGTTCTGCTAATGCTTCGTCTGTTGAGGAGGAGAAGGGAGGAAGAAGACCGTGCTGTGGCGAATGGAAACCGGTGAGTGCCACGAGTCCGACCGCTCCGTCATTGCGCCAGAAGGGCAAGGAAACGAGCATGTGCAGAAAGACCGGACTGAACTTAAAGAGGAATGAGTGTAAACAAGTGCGAGAAATTCTTTCATTCAGAATTAGAAACGGAATATTCCAGCCCCTTACATCGGATTGAATTTTCAATCGTATCAGCCATTTTCATTCTGAATTAGGTGTTTACAAGATCACTTGTAATGTAAAAGGGAATTAAACTGTCCATGTAAACGCACTCATCTGGCTTGACTAACCTTAATACTGTCCGTCTGGTCAACTAGTTCAGTCATCTCTGGGTTTTCCCATCCAGCTTTGAGCGCGTTCATGTGCAAGAGGCAGGGTTGTTAATGACAAGACACATCATCAGAACCAAGGGCCTGTCCCATTTCTACCCCTCAAATCTTCCACTTGGTATTGAGTGCCCTCGTTTGCGAGATAACCCTTAATGAGGGAAGTGAGAAATGTTAGGGTAGAGATCTTTCCCTAAGAAATGGGCACAATGGACACAATGAAAATGCCGGCTCCAGCGCTTGTGTTGTGGCGTGTGCTATGTTTATTCTTCCAGAAACGCTGAAAACAGTTCTGATCGATTTTGTTTGGGTAAGTCCATTTGTTTAAATATTTTGACGCTGTGGTCAACGAGTTGCTGATGAGTTTACGCTACTCCAACCATCTGTTGTTTGTATAGTCAGATCGTACAGTAACAAATTGTTTTCCAAAACTTGCCTAATTGCTGACTTCGCAAGGTGTTCTGGGAAATTTCATCTTCCACTTAGTTGAAAGTGTGGGTCGGGGCTACCTCACTTCTGTTTTGAGACACCACTAGCCTAGACGTGAACGCACACAACCAAGTGCAAGTGGGTATTTCTCGGGGGAGATGTGGGTATTGGGACAGGCCCTGAGTCTGCTGCTTCATATCATATGAGATGAATCGGTACTGAAAGTGTCTGCGACTACGAGACAGTAAGTGTCTGTGGTGTGGGATGTAAAACATACTCTGTAATCTTTTTCAGAAAATATAGAAACACTGAAAATAATATCCAAAAATTCACCTTCAGCCAAGACATGATGAATATGTCACATAAAACACATTAACGTGATGTCAGAGTGTTTCTGCTGCTAAAGTAAAGGCTGGAACAGTTGTCAATGACTGATGAGGTCTGGCTGACTGAAATGATGCATTTATAATAACAGGAGCAAATTAACAGTGTGAGGATTATTATTCTAATGAAATATTATCTTTGTTTTCTCCCAGTTCTCACAACACAGGTGTCTCATGTTATTTTGAGCTGCAGTGATGAATCGGAGTGTAAAATGCCAACACTGTCACTGTGGACTAAAATAACCTTTGCATAAGTTTAAAATGCTGTTAAATTCATATGTTTAGTGTCAATGATCTCTGTGTTTGTTAGAAACTCTGTTTTAAAACCAGTGGAAGCAGAGCCCGAAGAAAATAATTTTATCTGTGATTTTTCTCAAAACTTGTTGGTCACCGTCACACACTCCCACTGACTGACTGCTTTTCATTTCTCTGCTCAGGTTTGAGGTGTGTGGGTGCGTGCACGTCTCTGCACACCCCGCCTGTCTCTGTGTGTTTAAGATATTTATCTCTTGAGTGCTGACTCGTGATAATAATGAGTATGATGTTGATCTAGACGCGCGGCAGGATGTGTTTTGGTCGTTGACTGGATGTTTGTTGTTTGTTTCAGCTGTATGTTTATGTGTAAATAGGCTTGTGTGTGAATCTTAGTGTCGGATCAGAAAATTAATCAGAGCATGTGTATTTCAATATGTGTGTGTTCGTCATGCATTGAGATGTGGAGGTGGTGGCGTGGGCTAAAAAAAGGTTCTGTAATGTTACTCATACATCAGTAATATGGGCCTATGTCTGTTTCTGTGCTGCACACCGCGCATTGTTCAGATGTGTTCTGTTGTCCATGGTCGCAGCTCTGACCTGCTCTTAACTGGAAATCATGAAGTTTACATCACCTTAAAATCCTTTGGCTTGTCACAGTAAATAATACAAACAATAAGGCATATCTGCAACAAATGCCATAAATTGTATTTATGTATTTCATTTCCTTTAAGACCTTTTTTCCAATTAATTAATTTACTTTTATTTTTGCTCAAGGTGTTTTTATTGGTATTTAAATTACTTATTACAGATACTGTTAGATGAACACAATATAATCCCGAGCACAGCCCTGTCCTCTTTGTACCATGTGGTAATCAAACACATTCACTGATGTAAAAAATTACATTTAAAAATAAATAAATTCAATATGACAAACATTCAAGGTGACACAAAAATTAATGTATATAATTAAAACTAAAAAATACAATAAATAATATAAAATGATAAGAAATAAATAATAAAAAAATATATACAAAAAAATAAAATGTAATTACACATAAAGAAGTAATCTGTGCACAGTAAGAGGTCAGTGATACAGAACTGCAATATCAGCGGCGTCTATTTTTTGTATATTGGTTAAAAATCGGTGCAATATGGCATAACACTTTCTGAACACATGGTCAGTTATGACTCTGTTTATTATGAATTTTTGATCCATGTTGGTTTTATATTTGTGACACGTACACGAATGCGTATTCAGTTGGCTCCATACCCCAGAGGTGAACCCAGGAAGCTAGAAAACTATTCTGGTGTAACCTATGCGCTAGGCGTGTAACTACATTGGAATGAATAGGCGCCATATTGGTGTCCGGTATCTCATCATTATTAAAATCTTCAGGAGCAAGGCCCGTCCACAGAACTGGCTGGGGCGCTTGAAAAGGTCCAGTGAATGGGCCCTTGACAAATTTGCTTACTCATGTCAACGCATGCATGAAAACTGAGAGAGAATTTGTGAGTGGCAGGGGCTACATAGGCACCATCATCCGTGTTCGGCTTGGCGGCTCATTCACAGGCTCAGTCTTACTAAAGCAACAACAAATACTCAACAATGTTTATCTTTGTTGTTTTAAAAATAATAATCATTGCTTGTATGTAGGATGAACATGATATATCTGGCCTCCAGAAAGCTTCTTCCCTCCGTCTGGGCAGCCCCGTGTGGAGCTACTCCAAATAGCCTACTGCAGTAGCTGACAGCTCTGTGCAAAACATGATTTCAAACCCAGTCATCTGGAAACACAACAGGTCAGCGAGAAACTGTTTTCAACCAACTCACAGAGCTAACATTAGCTTACTTAGCAAGCTACATCTGATAAAGTCTACTGTGCTGTGTCTCAAATCGCGTACTTCTGAACTTACACTTAATATTTTGAGTGCATAAGTGCGTTCACACTGAGAAGTATGGAAAATGCAGTGCACTATGAGTACCCACATGGTGCACTCAAAACGGTCAAGAAGTTGAGTGTGGAACTATGGACACTTCTCGTCCTCAATGGTCGCCATCTTGGCTACGTAGCAGAAGGGGAGGGGACACTTTTCAAACTGGAAATAGCAGCCGAGGACTGTGCGACCGTGAACGTCGCTGCATTGTACAAATATGTGTGTTTTTGCACTAAGCACCACTATACTGTTGTCAGGTATAAGCCAGCAGTATGTTTGTTGGCTTCATTTAGCAGGCTGTAATGATTTGGTACCGCGAACGATAACGCAAATGCTAATGCTAGTTTGCGGTCGTCATTTCCGGTGAGTGCACAACAGCCGTGTTTGGTTTGAGACAACACTACCCTGTCGAAATTCGCACACAACGCCAATAAGTACATTGTGCACATAGTACACTACATGAACTACATGAACAGGTACAAGAACTCGTTTATTCCAGTGTCAATCAAGTTGATAAATGAGGAGTGTGTCTGATTTATGTATTTAATTTGATGCACTGAGGCTAACTGGGTGACTATGTGTTGTAACGTGTCTATTTTTTATGTTGGTAACTATACATTGATTATATGTATGTGTATGCTGACCCCTAGCTCCAAGTCAAATTTCTCTGAGGAGACTAATAAATGAACTGAAATGAACTGTACATAGAAGTGCACTAACGGAAGTATGCGATTTGAGACACAGCACTAGCGACAGTTTGCAGATTTTATCAGTACAGTTTTAATAAAAAGCGAAAGTTGTCAGCTAGAAATAAGAAGCTGTTATTGTCTCCTTCTGTCTTCAATCAAGAATCCATTGACGTTTAAATGTGCAAAATATTCTGTTTTTTGGCCTTTTTTTCTGAAAAGGGCAAAAACCAGAATATTTTGCGATGGTCAGTGTTATGATATTTACAATATCCAAAAACCTGTTGATATCCAAGTCTTTTCTAATGTTTAAAAGTGGGTGTGTTTTGTTTTCCGACCAGAAATGTGGGCTTTTGTTTTTGTGGACATGAATCTGTCGCACAGCTTTGCAAAGTGTTGCCTGGATGGTGTGTGCACAACGCACAGAGCTGATGTCAGTCTCAAACTGCGATTTAAAAACCATAATTGAGACGATAATTCTGAATGTGCTGTACACACGTCTAAAAAATGCTCCTAAAATGGGAATAATATCAGCAAATTGTACGTCTTAATTTAGGATTAAAGCTAAATTCGAAATACCCAAACAGACTGTTGTGTTCACATGACGTGCATCAACCTGAGACAATCGTCATGTTTGGAGTCATAGTGGAATATTAGCATGCATGTAAAGGTGTTTAAAAATTACAAAGAATTTCATCAGTAAATCTGCCTTCATAAGTGGCACATGTGTCATGTAAGGAAAGAAAGCTCGACAGGCGTAGCAACAGTAAATAGCGGACGGTCAATTAAGGCTGGCATTGCTTCAGTGTGTGGGATACGTGGCGCTCAGAGCCTCTGGTCAGACTGACTGTATCTCTTGGTGTAGCAGGGTGCCATTTCAGGCTGTCACCCACAGCCTGCTGCCGGACCAGATGAGACCAGGCAGCGGAAGCGAGGGGAAAGCAGCGGGGTGTATCACACCTCTCCTCCAGCTCAACTCCACGGACTCCCCATGTGTCCTTATATGTACAGTGGCGTGTAATGTATGTGCCTTTCACTTTAATCTCCCCTGTCACTTCAGCCCGCGGCAGACTTTGAGGAAAGGGAGATTTCTATTCTAAATTCGTCTCCTGTGCGAGGGCTCCTTTTCTATTTCCCTGTCCTGTCCCTCCCTCCTGCCATCCCATATTCTTGTCGTCCAGAGAGGAAGGTACAGGGCCGCGACCCTTTCCTTATTCGCCTCTCTTTCTCCGACATTGCACATTCAGAGTGTGTGGTGCAACACAGTGAAGTAGGCCCATTGAGCCGGGGTGCTCCTCCCTGCATGAATGTGTGCGTTTGGATTGAATTGAGCTTGACTTTGAGTCCCCATGAACCCACCTCCCCCCCTCCATCGCCACCACCAATACCACCTCCTCCTCCTCACCCACCCTCCCCTTCCATAGCAGGTGGCGCCACTGGCAGCGGGGCAGAGAGAGGGCTTTGATTCCTAAGCCAGTGGGCTCAGTGCATATTCAAACTAGGGCCTTTTGTTTGTGTTGCTGCGAGGCCCGAGTCAGACTTGCATGCAGAGAATACAAATCAGACCTTTGACAGGAGCAGTTAACCTGCCGCTAAATATAGCTGCCCTGGGTCTGAAAGAGATGGAGGGAGCACGGAGAGATGGAGGGAGCACATAGGGCGGGAGCGACGTAGAGAGTGAACAAAGAGAGAGATGAGGTAGGGCGAAGAGAGAAGTGAGCATGGAACATATAGAGGAGAAAAATGAGGAGCCTTTCTTCCTTTCTGTACCCTTTGGTTCTCTGTCTTAAAGACGGAGCTGAAAGTCTATACAGAAATGCCTGCTGAGCAATGCATTGACGTATGCAAAGCCAGTGTGATGTGTTGAGGAGGGGGGCAAAAGAGAGAATAAATAAAAAACACAGAGCGTCTGAGAGCGGGGAGCACGGTGGGGAGAGTGGCAAATGAAAGATAGGGAGAGTCTGTTTAATAAAGCAGCAATCTTGAGGGAGCGAGGGTGAGGGAGAGAAGGAGAGGGAATGAGAAATGTGCTCATACCACAGGGATCTGAGCAGACTGCAAAAGAGGGGGAGAGACAGAGAGAAGAAATTAGAGAACCAAAGAGCCAGGAAACAGGACGGGCGCAGGACTTACAACCGTCCAGTCTGGGCTCTGATTGCCTTGGATCCTAAAAACCACCACCTGACCGGCGGGGTCATCTCGGCTCAAAAGTGACCTCGGTGCTGGGGTGCATTTCTGCAGGAATCATGCTCACACATCACAGAATATTTGTCACACACACCCCTCCGAGTTTTGTGCACACATGCAGCACGTGATGCAAAATCGAACCCTTGAGTGATTGACGGGCAGCATGCAGCAGTATTATGTAATACTACAGTACAGCTGGATCAGCCGCAGAGTGATAGATGGTCAGATACAGTGTGTGTGCGTGTGTGTGTGTGTGTGTGTGTGTGTGCTCTTTCCGCCCGGTCCTTCTAAGATATAAAGTCAATCCGCCTTCAGTCGGCCCAGTAAAACCCTGCATCCTGATACTCTTTGACAAATAATAAAACCATGATGAATGGTGGCGCAGTCCCACAATATGCCCACCTCGTCAGCTATACTGAGCTATTATGCAATGATGGAGCAACACCACTTCCAGACCGCCACCGCCACCATCACCAGGATGATGTCAGGTAATTTGGGACACTTTGGGAGATTACCAAGAAAACCACCTAAAATTCGATTATCTATAACGTTACTTTTAGAACTTGTTCTGGGTTTCTGCACATTTCTGTGAAGAAAATATGTGGTGAAAATATTTTAGTAACTCCCTACATCACTGCGATTATTCGGGTAAAATGGGACAGTCATGATTTTTAATGTAAAATCCATTTATCAGACATTCTCAGTTCATTCAGTCATTAACTCAATCATCCAACTTGTCTGCTCTGCTCTCCTTGTTCTTTTACAAGGTCTGTTTCCTGGTGCCATTTTGTCTACAACAGACGTGCATGTGTGTATCACGGATCGCTAAATCTTGCCACCAACCTTTATTACCAGAAGAGACATTTTTGGTCTAAAAAATTAATTAAATCTGTCTGGAGCCTTATAATAAAGCTAAAAATCAACATTAGTAATAGGTCTAATCAATAATATGTTCTACATACCACTCTGCAGGAAGGTGTTTATAAATATTTGATACCTTGCAACAAGAGTTAACAAATCTATATATCCATCCATCCATCTTCTAACCTCTTATCCTCTTGAGGGTCGCGACAGACACTGGGTGAGAGGCAGGGTTCACCCTGGACAGGTCACCAGACTATCACAGGGCTGACACATAGAGACAGACAACCATTCACACTCACATTCACACCTACGGACAATTTAGAGTCACCAGTTAACCTGCATGTCTTTGGACTGTGGGAGGAAGCCGGAATTTTCCTCCAGGACTTTTCCTTTCTGGATTTCGAATCCGCGACTAGCTTTGCTAAGGAGACTCAAGACGAGCCACCGCTCTTGATGTTCGGCAAAATGTAAAGAAAAGACGCCAGGCCGTAGACGTCGCTATGACTCAGATTATGGTTGACGAAATGTTAAAACAATTTTTTCAGATGGTCTTACTCAAACTGGAACTGTGAATAAATGGCTGAAGAGCTGTCACAACTAAGAAAATAAAGTTCTAACGGAGCTCTCGCCTCCCACACGGCTGTACGTGATGCTGCTTCAACCGGAGGCCTCAGTTAAATCATTTTTTACATTTGTTGTAGACCTATAGGTCACACGTTTATACAGCTGGATAATGTAAGAATCAATTTAGGCCTACAACAAGGATAAATGAAAATTAAAATGTTCAAAAATAACCTTGATTCATTTCCAAGGAGCCTAATTTTTGGTCAAAGCCACAGGGAGCCGTCGATATATCTGCTGAACAATGCACTTCTACATTTTGGGGATGAATATGTAAATTGAAGTGATATGCATTTGTTCTGTATTTTTCATCTCTGTGGGATAATAATTGTAAAAAATCAATAAAACATATTTACAAAAAAAAAGCCACTGGGAGCCATTTGAGAGGTGAAAGAGCCGCATACGACCCCTGTTTCTGTCTGTCATGGACTCATTGCATCATCTTTAATATTTTCTAAGTAACAAAAATCCTGGAAATGTCTGTAATATTTCAGGGTGGCACACAGTAGCTTCTTTGCGTATGATGTCACACATCGGAGGCAAAGACTACCTGTAGCGTCCCACTCAAAATCATACAAGTCTGAACTGATGGTCTAATGTGGTTTATTCCGTCAAGCAACGTAAAAGCTGAGCAGAAAAGACAAAACAATGCATCAAACTCAGCTCAGAGGTTAGCAATGATACCAAAAACGCACAATTATTAGACAATTCGACACCAACAAAAACCTTGTTGCCCTCTCGACTGGCGCTAAACTCACGTAAACTCTCCCCATTCCTCTTTATTACTTATTTATTCTCTGTGTTATTTATCTCCGTCTCACTGACTTTACTGCAGCGTCTGCCTTTTGTCATTTTCCATCTGTAACCCCTCTGTCTACAGTCTCTGCAAAATAAAAGCACTTCCTGATTGGCGGGACACGGCAAAATAAAGGCAACATAAATACATTGGAACTGCAAATTTAACACGAGCTTTTTCAACTTTTCCGATCGATGAAAGAGGGAAAAAATAAGGCCACATTAAAATCTGAGGAAAAAATGCAAATGGGAGAAGTTAAAAAAAATCTCACTGAGAAACAGCTGCAGATGTGAATGAAAACCTTCCGTCCTCAGTCTGGAGGAGTGGAGTCGACTAATGTCAAACGTTTACATTAAAGCGTTGTGTCAAACGTGCCTTGAGCTGGATGCCATTAAAATGCACCTGAGCAGCTTTTCTCTGACCCAAAATTTTAACAGCGTTTCACCAGATCTCTGGGAATGGTTCACCTCGTAGGTAGAAAACAGTAGCAAACGTAAGCTAACCTTAGCTATACTGATGTCAGCCTGACAGCGGTGCATCCATGTACAGTGTTTAAAAGACAGTTATACTCATTTATTCACCCGGCCAAAAACAAGACAGCAGTCATTTCAGTCACCGACCCAGTCTAACAGACTCTTGTACGCTCGCTGCACGATGATCATGTCCACACACACTAATCAGTCAAGCTGTGGAAAAATCACTTTTATTCTGTGGATCACATTCAACATTAGATTAAATTTCCTGCCGATACCGGGACAGAGAGATGCAGAAGATCCTATGTACCAACACATGACATATAATAGATGAGCTGACAGATAATTGATAATTGAATTTCCCCTTGGGGATGAATGAAGTTATTATTATTCTTATCAAAAGTAAAGTGTATTGTAAAACAAACTGTTAATAAAATGCAACATCCTACAACTATTTTTGTTGTTTATACCGTCATTGTTTTAGCTGCTGAACTCTTACAACCAAAAAGAGAGAATCAACATGTCACATGACTTTCCTTCTCAGTTCTGGGACCAGTGGTTTTTCAACACGTTCTCATCAGACCACGTCAAATGCAGCAGCTTTGTCAGTGGACCTACACGTCAAGACATGACGCCCTCCTATGTCTGTTTAGGACGTTCACCGACAGCGTGTCAGTTTATGCTTGTTACACGCTTTGTGTCTTTTCAAAATACACTTTTAACAAGAAATGTTTCTGTTTGGCACGTGTACAGGTTTCTTCAAAACAAACTAACAACGCAGATTTTTAGGTTTACTTCCTTAGGTTTAGGCGACAAAAACACGTGGTTAGGTTTAGAATAAAACATCATGGTCTGGCTTGAAATTCACACAGGAACTGAACAGTGGGCTCCCAGATGAAAGTCTGGAGTTGTCTGACCCATCTGGGAATGTTTTTTACATAAACTGTATAAACTATTTTAGAAATCCATCTAATGAATAATTTCTTACTTTATTTGGTGTTTTTGTCATGCACACATTTGCAGTGATGATTGGTAACATGTGTGTTGATGTTGTCCAACTTCAAGTCTGTATTTGATCATGTAACAATACTATAAAACATACAGTAGCTTTCCCGACGCAAAATCTGGCACTGGGGCCCATCATAGTGGCGTGCACTGGGGCCCATCATAGTGGCGTGCACTGGGGCCCATCATAGTAGCGTGCACTGGGGCCCACACTAACTGTACGCCACTGCACTGGACGGTGCATTTCATAATGCCCCAAAGGCTGCCTTTGAGCGTCGGCGTCCACTGGCAAAGTGGTGATTTGTGACGAGTTAGGTTGTTGTTTGCTGTGTCAACAACTGCTGTCACCTGGTGCATATCATGACGCCATGAAGGTGAACGGTACCCTGGGTGTGTTTGTTGTTGACGTTCTGGGACACCATGTCAAGTCTCTTTCAAAATAAACGCACTACATCAGTACAACGCAAATTAATGTTTTGTTTTCCTCCAACAGCTAACGCACGTGGTTGGCTTTAGGAAACGAAAACACGTGGGTAGAATTTAGGAAACAAGAACAGGGTTTAGCTTTATGCTTCCTACTTGGACTTTCGCCGCCTCAATTTTGTTCTTGTCCTGCCACGTTTGCCCCTGATGCCACCAAGCGCCGTTAAACTAAAACACCGACTGGCTGCGTATCATGCTGATGTTAAAGGACGCCTTTTTTCGTCAGCGTCTGACGCCGCAAGTCACTGCCCAAGTATCGGATCTTGATGACTTCAGGGTGAGACTGGGTTGAAACATGCTGGTGTTACTTCAGGAAAATGTCCAATTTTAGATTAATTTTTTGATGATTTTACCTGAATGCAACGAGCACTCACTCAGAACCCTCTCCTATAAAAAGGAAAATGTATTGTGACTATATTTTACATAAAATGAAACATACTGCAGGCATTTTTGTTGTTATGTCCTTTTTGTTTTGGCTGCAGCCAAAACAAAGTCAGCATGCCACATGGCTCACCTGGCAGCTTCTGGGACCTGTGGGTTTGAATGTTTGGTGTGTGACCCTGGTTATCTATCCCTGACCGATCAAAACGATCATGTAAAGCACATTTGTAGTAACAATGCAGAAACAAGCTTTAATTCTGGCTCCTAATATTTAAAGAGCTTATTCGTTCCATTTTACTTCATGTCTCAAATCACCTGACTTCACCTGCTGCTGCTGCTGCTGCTGGAGTACACTATACTCCCACTTCCACTGCTGCCCAGGGAGCTGAGCTGTGTAATCCCCGGGCGGATAAGGCGAGGTTTGGGGAGATTTGGGAAGCAGAGATCCCGCTGAAGCTGCCAGTCCTCTCGCTGTGGAAAATTCAACGGCTGGAAATCCCATGGGATTGGATTAGGATGGATATAGAGCCAGTCACTGAGAAGTTGCTGTCAGGGAGCTGCATGGGCCACACTATACACACAGATTGTGCTCTTGAATGGGCAGGCGGTGAGACTTCCTTTACTTGTGCATCAGGCAGTAATGCACTTACCGTCTGTCCATCAGCTCCTATTATGTGCTGCAGACGGAGAAGACAATTTTAAAGGAGGGGTGGAGGGGAAGGAGCTCCAAGGGCCTAATTTTATGCACAATGATGATTTTGTAGCAAGAGAGGCGGGGCCCCGGAATTAATAACAGAAAATGTCGATCATTCCGCCCCAGAATTTAAATGCGGGACCATCTGTAATTTTGAAAAGTTAATTAGCCTAACGCGCAACGCGGTCATGTTCAGGGCAAACGGCTCCAAAGTAGAGCTCTCCAGGCAGCCTGCCACTGCCTAATGAGTGTCTCCCGGTGTGCAGGTTTATCATTTGAACACTTTGGTGAAGGTTACATTTGAATAATTTCCAAGCCTTAGTTAGAGACTATTGTTTAATGTGCTTATTAAAGCCTAATGGAATTAAGTCACAGAGACAAAGGAGAGGCGAGTGACCAAAAAAAAAAAAAAAAAAAATGGAGCCAAGTTATTTTACATCTAGATTTTTATTCTTCTTATTGGACTCGCAGCTGCTGGATGCCCCAGTATCCGAGCTGTCACTACATCCTGATCAGTGTGCATCACCATCACCGTGAGCCTGTTTCTTCTGTGAATCCTGAATCGTTGAGTCGCCTCCGCCGCGCCCCTTTGACCACGCTTGATTCGCAACAATGGGAGGACAGGAGGGAGAGAGAGGAGGAGAGAGATGAGGAGGGAGAGGAGGAGAGAGATGAGGGCAGAAGCACAGCCACAGATTCCAGGATCTAAAGGGAGGATAAAGGGTGTAGAGTGTCTGCCTCTCGGATCTTTCTCTTTTTTTTCCTCTCCCCCTTTTTTACCTTCATTTTTCTTCCTACAAGAGGAGGAGGGAGGCTTTTTGGGAGGGATGGAGGGAGGAAAAGAGGGAGAGAGTTAGAGAGGGGGGCGTTTCCCCCCCTTTCAGTGTGATTTCCAGATATTGCCAATATCGTCGACTTGAGTGCGTGAGGAGGAATTGACAGACTTCCAACAAAGGGGTGAGTATGGACTCAAATCCTCCAGAGATGCTGCTGCTGCTGCCATTCTGCTCGTAATCCGTTAAATGCTGTGTAATAGAATTAATGCAGAACCGTAAGTCACGCAGAAATGTGTGGCCAATATGGCTCCAGAGCGCTATGGAAAGCTGTCAGTTTTGTCAGGTGGGTTTATCCAAATGTTTGACCACCGTATAGAGCTGTGTGTGTGTGTGTGTGTGTGTGTGTGTGTGTGTGTGTGTGTGTGTGTGTGTGTGTGTGGGAGCAGCGGGGCGGAGGGGAGAGCAGGAAAAAAAGCGCTCACTATATTAGAGTCGCATTAAAAAGCAAACAGGGTGTCATACCTCACCACACCAGCTTTATCCTCACTCTGCTCCTCGCCTCCTCTCAAACTTGCTCCGGAGCTTTCTCTCGTTTTTATTCCTTATCATGAATATTATTTATTTATTTTGATATCTCCGCCAGACTGGAGTAAGATAAAAGAGTTGGACGTGACTTCGCTTGTTGCTTACATTTGCAATGACTTCTCTTCCGCGTTGGAAGTGAACGGCCTGCACGGTGCTGTGCTGTGCTGTGCTGCAGATGTCAGGGACTTCATCTGCCTTTCTCACAAAGCTTCTTTTAAAAAAACACTTTGAAAAGTAACAGGAGAATAAATGGCTTATTTTTATTTGTGCTTCAAAATTGGGATTCACTTTATGGGAAATTCATCCGAGTTGTGATGGATTTTAGGATCATTGTCAGATGCTGGCTGATGTGTTTGTGGAGGCTCTCAGGCCTTCATCTCACATTCTCTTTAATGCTCCACAGCGATCTTGTGTAAGTTTTGTGTCGGCTGTGGCTAAACACTGCACTCACACTCCACATTTGGCGAGGCGGGAGCTGCTCTGACACAAGGGCTTCTATAATGCGATGGCCTCTTCAATTGATTGCCTTCAGCTCACTTCAATGAAATATTCAAGCTTTCTCCTATAGACCCCCCCCCCCCCCCCCCCCCCCACCTCCTGTGAGCCGTGTCATTCAATAATCTCTTACTTCAGTCTGTATCAAAGCAAATTCTGCCAAATCAGTTGAATTTATCGCAGCTCTCCGCCGCTTGCTTCACGTCTGTGTGTGCATCTGTGTGCCATAAAGAGAGACAGAGAGAGCATTTGAATGTGTGTGTGTCCATGTGTGTGTGTTTTTGTGTGCGTGAGCCTCCCTGCCTGCCTCTCAGCGTGCATGTGCTCAGCCCCTCAGGCACGTTGGCAAGCATGAACTCCCTGAACTCAATCCTTGTCCATTAAATTCCTATTGATCAAGCAGCAGAGAGAGACATAAAGTTCCATCTCCTCGGTTTCATGTGGGCTCGGCTCGGAGCTAGCTCTCCGTCTTTTAGGCTCTCTAACCCCCCCTGTAAGGAGAAAAGGAGGAGAGGGGGGTTAAAGGAGAGGAGGAGGAGGAGGAGGAGGGGAAAAAAAGCTTGGTTGAAGCCTTGGGAATCCATTAGGAGAGATGGATGAAGAGAGGAAATAGGAATGAGCTAACAGTTGATTACTAAATTGCAGTTTGGACAAGGATCCTGTGTGTGTTTGTGCACAACGTGATTGCACATGTATATGTATGAATGTGTTTGATTGTGAGCGTTTTCTGTTTGTGCACACACACACACACACACACACACACACTAATAAGCATGTCCATTGAGTTGTGTATCTGTGCTTTTGCGCAATGAGTGTGTGCTTTATGTGCACAGGGGAGACTTCCATTTAGTAACGCAGCAAAGCAGCACATATCTCTCCGCTGGGAGCTGTCCTTGGTTCTGATCCGCGGCCCTATACTCCTCCGCCTGCTACACCACCACCCGCCCCCAACCACATACACACATACTTGCACACACACGCATACACACCACTCCCTCTCCAATCATCCCTCCCCTCCTCTCCACCCTGTTGATTGACATCCACATGCTCTCCGTTTGGCTCGCTAAAGGCTGTGTGTGTGTGTGTGTGTGTGTGTGTGTGTGTGTGTGTGTGTGTGTGTGTACATGTTAGTGTGACTGGTGGAGGGTGTTTTTTCGGGCGGTGCGGGGGAGGGACTGGGCCATCCTCAGAGGGCCTTGAGCAGAGAGGATGCTGGGTAAAAAGAAGGGAAAAAAAAGCAAGGAGTGAGAGGAGGAAAAACAAAACATCTGTGTGGTAATTGGGCTCCCCTTAGTATTGTAACGCATACATTGACATCTGTTTGATAATTGGCTACCCTGGCTCCTCGGCGTGTGTCATGCTAAATGCCGGTTTGGCGGAAAGGAAGAGAAAGGAAGGAACGAGGAGGAGTGGGGGGGGGGGGGGGGGGGCATTTGCGTGCATCTATACCAACAGGGGGGAAGGGATGCTTAGATTTGTTGTAAACGCTCCACAGGTCTCTCTCGTGCCACCGTCGTCTCGTTTGTAAAAGAAGGTCCTACCTACAGTGTGCGTGGCTCCAAGCGGAGGTGTGCACGAGTTCACAGCCTGCATTTAGCCCGACGGATCAAAAAATATAAGTGCTAAGTGTCAAGTGATTGTTTACAGCCTCTTGTGCTCAGCCTCTGGGGCTCGCCGGCGCGGTGATTTGAGCCACAGACCCAGAAGCGATATTAGCTGCTTCCGCAATTTGTTCAGAGCTTTAGAGGGGAGAGGCCGTCAAATTGCATAGATAAATATGTTGAATAATTGATGCGGCGCATAGTGGGGAGCTGTTTGGGAGCACACTAGAGATTGCCGGTGATGCCTGCGCAGCCTCGCAGACAGTCTGTCTGTTTTAGGCGAGCCTGGCGTGTGTGTTTGTATCCTCGCAGGGTCTGAGCGTTACAACGCTTCCTCTCAGATCCACACAATCACTCCTCGATGTGTGGGTCCGAGCTGCGGGTTTACAAAAGGTTTGAATTCATCCTTTAAGTCTCCACGAGACACCGCTCGCATCAGTTCACGTTAAAAACTCCTTTCTTTGACTTTTGCGTCATCAGACATGAAGGTTTAAGCTGCTACTTAAAAAAAACTAATTCCTAGTAATACCTTATAATTCCTACCTATTCTATAATCCTGCAGATCTATACAAGAGTGTCAGAGCTTATAGTAATGGGTGAAGGATTAATTTGAGGATTTCTCACAGATGACACATGGGAAGTGGATGACTGAGTCGGGGGAGAGCGGCAGGACAGGCCACCGGGACAGTTAAGAGCTGAGATGTTAAGTCCTGCAGGAGCTGAGAGGTAGGGGAGTTGCTCTTCCTCGCTCCGTCTCCCTCCCTAATGCTGTCTAATGTGAGAGCTTATGGCGAGCGGAAGAGGAAGAAAGAGTTGTAAAGACACAGGGATTTGAGATCGCAGGGCCCCCGAACCACGAGGACTACTATCAGGCTACAACCTCCTATGAAGACTCCGAGCATTTTCAAACCAGCCGTTTTCTGTCTTTCTTGCCTTTTCATCCTTTTCCTCCACATCCATCCGCTTTGAAAAAGTGTGGTATTTCACATGCAGAGGTGTTTAGAATAATAGCAGGAATCACTCCTTTCATGTAGTCTCTTTTCAGTGCAGAGGAGCGCGCGGCGGTGTTCTCCACCGTTTGATTCCGGGGCCTTGAAGATGCGAGGGCAGAGGGATGTGAAGACTGCTTATCTCTTCCTGACACAGCCAATCATGTCATAGAATGACAGTCCGAACCCAGCTGATACCCCCCTTCCTCCCTCCTCTCTGTCTCTTTTTCTCTCTCTCTCTCACACACACACACACACACTCCCTCCTGCTCTCTATCCATTTTGTCTCTTGAAATTACACACACTCTTCCTCTTCTTTCTGTTCCCTGACATTTCCCTTATTTCTGCCTCTCCTCGCCGCCTTTTCTTCCTCTCACTCGGATGCTGTCATGTCGCCTTCTCCTGTCCTCTTCCATCTCTCTCGTACACATAAAAACACACATGCACGCACCGCCTCCGACTCTGCCTCTTCTTCTCCTCCGCTCTCTCCTTAAAGCCTCCCTCTCTATATCTTTCCTCGCTCTGTTTTCTCCTTCCCTTCCTCCTGATTTCTCTCATGTGTGCAGCATGGGGGCTCGAGCTCGCAGCACTGCGGGGGCAGCCCTCACTCCCTCAGATGTATGCGTGCGACTCTGGCGCTCACTGATAAACACGGGGACAGGGATGGCAAAGCTCACATCTCCCACTTCCTCACTCGCACTCAGTCAGGGGTTCCAAGCGTTGAGAGAGAGAGAGCGAAAAAAAGAAAGAAAGAAAGAAAGAAAGCCAAAACTTTATTGCACCCTGGTGTGCGATGACAAAATGACTGTGCGTGTAAGCACGGCGGTCCATCACATTCTCTCTCTTCTTTTTTCTCTCATTGCTTGCCTGCTGCTGACTGCAGATACAGTTGGCGTGGCAGAAGAAATAGTGAGTGGGGAATATTTACGACGCTGCAAACAACAGCAGTTTCATTGTCGCATTGTAGTCGACGCCGTTAAAACACAGGAGATATTAGCACCAATTAGCGAGGACTCCTGCACAATACAGAACAGGCATCTTGAAGAAAGCGCTCGGCCTCCGTTTAGACGGATAAAACTCCACCTCGCAACTGATTTACTCCTTTTTTATGAATAATTGCTCCGTATTCATCAGTAATTTTCTTCTGCTAAAGAAAATATAACTTCAACACATGTTTGTGGCGTTTACAAACCTCGGTTACCCCAGTGGAGATTTGGTGATGCTTTGTCTTCAGCTGAAACGACTAGTCAATCAACAGAAAAATAATCAGGGACTATTGTGATAATCGATTAATCGTTTTCTAAACACAAATATGTCAAAATGCAAAACGTTTTCCATTTGCTGCTTCATGTCGTCATACATCGTTATAAACTGACGTCAGGCGTCACCTCGTGCTCGGGGGAAGTTGCTTTTTTTTTCACGACGATTAATTGATTAATGGAAAAAAATGATGTGCAGATTAATCAATAAGAAAAACAGTCATTAGTCGCAGCCCTAATTGTTCAATGAATCAGCCCCAAAACAGTTGTGTTCTGTCTCTTTTTTCTTGCAGGACCTGGACAGTTTCAGCAGCTTATGAAATCCCCACCCTTCCCTCCAGCTCTCTCCTGCTGTATAGCGTCGAACAGAGAAAAGGGGGGGGATGGGAGACGAGAGAGAAAGAGAGGAGAGAAGGTGGAGGGGAGTGAGGTGGCGTGACCGTTTGCTCCCGTCTCGACCACGGGTATTCTTGGGTTGATAATACAGATGTCGATGTTATTGCTTGAGAATACGCGTAGCTGAGCGGAAGCCATCATCGTCGACTGCAAACGGATGTTAATGCACGACGTCCTCCAGACACAAACTTGATGTGAGGAGCGTCGGTGGTGATCGTAATCCTCTCCTGAAGTCCTGCTCGTGGTCCTGAGACCTCCTCCACCCAGCATCCTCTCGGCCTCTGCAGGAAGTAAGATCCTTCCAAGCGTGCATCACACACCTTTTTAGCTCTGATTGTTCATCCGCTTGACAGATGCCCTTATCAGAGTGCGTGGTGAAGAGGGGAATCCAATAAGTGCACATGGTGGATGGGTGGGGAGGTGGGGGTGTGTGTTGAGGGTACGGTCTTGGGGGGAGGCTGGGCCCCCGATGGCAGGAAGACACGACTCTGCACGACAGGACAGAAGGTCCAGCAGTCGCACTAGCTCCTGTGGCTCGCCGTGTATAAGGTCACAGTCAAAGAGCAAATCTAATATCCAGACAGGCTGGCGGGCAGACGGGCTCGCAGGCAGGTAGGGGCACGGGCAGGAACGCATTTAGAAAGTCAGAGATAAATCTCAGTCTACTCTCAGCTGTTCGCCAAGCTGCCTGGAGGAGGGGCGGGAAGACAAGGAGACAGAATAACAGAGACGGGGACAATAAGACAAACTGGTAGCAGCAGACGAGGACAATATGGGAGGCAAGGCTGTCTGCATCCAGGTTTTGGGACAGGTTTTTAATGTACTTCCATTTCCTGTGACTTTAGACCTCTAACCCACTGCTGTACTTTACAGTGTAGATTGCTTCACTACATTTATTTCAGAGCTACAGTGACTTTGCAGATTCAGATTTTTCATACAAAACATCTGACGAGCTTTTAAAACTTGATGCATTGCTCCGTGCAGACGTTTTTATTTTTAAAGTAATTTTTCCTTAATTGATGCGGCTATGAATGAATATTTGTATAATAATAATGTATAAAATGACAACATGAAAACAATATGAAGATGTGAAAGGTGTTGCTTGCAGAGATGCACCTAAAGAGAAAAGAGTGGTGCAGGACGGAGCCCTTAAACCCTGAAATGAGTTTATTTTTGCACCCTCGATTCCTTTGTCTCAAAGTCAAGGTGTTTTGTTTTTTTTGAATGGGTTAGATGCCTGAGATTAGGGCGCGACTGATCTGGATTTTTTGGGCCCGATGCCGATTCTGATATTATGGAATAAAAAAATCTGATAACTGATATATCAGCCGATTAAATTTTTACATTTTTCAATTTTAAAAAACCCTGAAATACCTGCTTTTGATGGCTTAAATACAGTTCAAACACTCGTTACAAAGATATAAATTGAAGGAAGAACATTTTACTATTTTCAAATACTTTTATTATCAGAAATTGTGTGGAACAAGCAGCATATGAACAATCTGAACACAAAATAAATCAAAAATATGATGTGCAAAAAGGCAATAAACCTCTGGGAAATAAAATAATCTTGCAAAGTCTTTATGAATTAAGACATTCACATGTACGTATGTTACATTACTCTGTATGTAACAGAGGTAGGTTATAGTGCAAAAAGTAACACAAGGACATCATTTCTAAGTAAAACACCATATTTCCTGCATTTTATTAGTGATGAACATATAAGTGTTAACACCGGCGTCAATCAGCCAACTTTTGGTAAGTCGGTCAGGCCCTACCTGAGATAACGTCCGATAACTTTCACGTTTTATTCTACAACATAAAATACATCAGTAAATACCCCACTCAAGAACTGTGAAGCTTTTATGTGACTTTAAAAAGTCGGTAGCTCACAAACACGACCCAACGCAGCGTCACAGCCTTGTTGTGGTGACCATAGACTGTAAAATACAAAGTAGACGTTGAATACATTTTTCCCAAAGATGGTTTCTGTCATTTTAGGTAGTTCTCATCGCACTGATGTAGGTTTAAAGCCTCGTCTCCACCAACACTTTCAGTATGGTACCTTTGGAACCAGCAGTGAGCCTTCAGACATGGTACCTAGACCCTAGTGTTTCCACCACAGACAGTCCTCTTAAATGTGGGCGGGGTTGTTGTCACTCACTGCTCCGTCCAGCACTCGCTGTATTTCCTCCTTTATCAGTCTGCACCTGGTTTATCGTCCACAGAACGAGGCTGCACGCCCACATTTTCACAACAAAACAGAACAGGCTGCAGTGAGAGTCTCTCTCCATGGGATATTTAAAGATAGCAGCTTTGTGCATTTAGTCCTTCTCAGGCAAGCTCAGGGGTTTAGTGTTGCTGCAGCACACAGGAACAACGCTCTCTGACGCTTATTTTTCCGAGTGAAGATTCGAATATATACAGTTCACGTAATTCTGTAAAAATTAATACATATAAACGCTTGAAGATCCACTCATTACTAAAAGTGTGTGTCATATAAAAACTAAAGTGATGGTCAAAGTTGTCACAGTGAAATTTAAGGTGTGCTGATGGATTCACGTCATCAACTCATGCATTGAGTAACATTACAAGTTAATGTTCCACCTTAAAAGTCGCCGGCAGTCGGCCCAGTGAATGAAGTGATTTTTTCTCAGACTCCAGCTGCTGTGAGAGGCAGCAACTCATCCTTTCATTTTATAGTTACAGTTTACTAATAAAACTCTCCACAGTATGAACAGTGGTTACATGAGCCTCAAAACCAGACACAACTCAGCCCTGAGCAGAGTGACCGTCCTCTACTGACCAATCAGACTGCAGTGTTCACAGCTCCACCTTTTAGTACCAGATCTGTGTGCTAGGTACCCCAACAGAGGGGGGACCAAACATGGGGACGGTACGGAACGGTTCTATTGGTACCATCCACAACTTTTCACTGTGGGAACAGAAAAAAGCGAACTGAACTGAACTGAAGAGCTCGGTGGAAACGGGGCTTAACTCCACACTCTTAAACATTAATGATCAGTAACAATGAATCCATATTATAGAGTAAAACAGACAGCACTGTCAGAGCTACATAATGTACCTTTATTTTTGATACTTGCACTTTCACTTGCAGTGGAGTATTCTTACTCTGTGGTATCACGACTTTGACTAAAGGAAAGGAAATGGTAACGTCTCTCACTGTCTGGATCAAATCAAGTGTTTTCAGAGCTGTAATTTTCCCTCAAGCGCACCAATAAAAACACTGTTCCCTTAATAATATTTGTTATTTTTGTGATTTCCTGCCCCGTCTGTGGGACCCTGTCGGGTGGTCAAAGCCGTCAGTTTCCCCTCTCTGGTATAGTTCGCAGGGCATTGGATCATATTAGTGTTATTGTAATGGGGTGTAATAAGATTATTCAAATCCCTCTATTTCACAGTGGGTGAATGTGATGCTGGGGCTCATCCATGTAAAAGGGCCCTTTGACAGAAACTGTGTCTCTGTGCTAAACCCTGGAAATTCCCAGCCAAGAGGATTCTCCACGCCACTCCCTAGAGACTCTACTCACATCAGCGCCACTGTCTCTCTGTCACTGTGCACGTGTGTGTGTGTGTTTGCATGGGAGTGTGTGTGTGTATGTGCAATTTTTCTGTCTCTTCTTCCACACAGCAATTAAAGATCCAATTGATTTCCCTGCCTACACTGATTACCTGCTTCACTAGTTTGGTTTTTCTATGATATCTGATTAATACTGAGACGATATACAGGGAGCTGACACAGTAACATGAACACCTCACGTCATAACACAACCATGCCTTTATAATGTCCACTTATAGATTTAATAATTAAGCTTTTAGTTTATCTACAGAAAATGTATGTCAACAGTTTTGACTGTTTACTGCTTTTTAAAAAAAATGGAAAAGTCTATTTGTCTTATATGATAGTAAATCCTTTTTTTTTTTGGTTTCGTCATTTGCTGTGGGATGTTACGTTGGACATTTTTAATTTTATAGACAATAATAAAGTATTTGGCAGATTAATCGACAGTGAAAATAATTATCGAGTTGCAGCCTTAACCACTTGTGACATTTTTTGTATTCTGCAGGTACACACATCGGGCCTCACTCACCAACCAAGTAGTAATTCTTTCTTCCCACGTATCCAAGTTTCACAGATTCCGGCATGCACCGATGTTTTCTTTTTTAGGATTTGTTTAGATAAGAACAGATTTTACGCACATTCAAGAGCACACTTGTACACATTTGAGTGCTTGTATTGTGTTTTCTTTAATTCTATAGTTGTATCATATCATAGAATTTAAATTAACTAACCCTAACCCATATTTTTTATCCATTATTATATGTTTTAATACCTATTTGCATTATTTTACAAAGCAATCTGGCCTTTTTTAACTAGTACTACACTAACACTTCAATTTACATCAGTAATGGAAACCATGCCATCTAATAATTAGTGATTGATCACATCAGAAAATATCACAGGCAGTTATGGCGGGCAGGGCAAAAAGTGACAAAACAGTGTTCCTGTAAATTAGTCCAAAAGAAATAGTCCAACTTTTACCTTCTCACTTTCCGCCCTTAAACACAGACACACATGTTGGAGAGTGCATCAGAACTCGTCTCTGTCCCAATTACACTGAGCATTAAGTTGGTGATTTGCGAGTCACATGGTTGATTAACACATATTTTTGGCATCCCATGCATCTTTTAATATTACGCTCTCTTAATACTGTCCTGACACTACTAAATAATATGACAGCTTGTTTGGTGTTCACGTCCTGCAGAACTATTGCAGTGTTTTTACGTTTCAAGTCCTTCACGCTCTTTCCACTTCAGTTTTGACATTCTTCACTTAACACTCCTAACTTTTCCTCTCAATTCCTGTGTGTGCACACGGCCCAGAGTTTTACCTACGCTAATCTGCAACAACTGGCACATGCTTTCAACCTACAAGCAGATCCATCATTGAAAGAACACAGATGCAAACAATCCAGCCGTTTAAGAATATGTCATTAATCTGACGTTGACTTTCTTTCTTAAGAACAAATTTAAGAAAAAAAAAAACATTTAGCCACATGAAAAGCCAAAAAATCTATCAATATACATTCATTCACTTATCAAAGACAGACAACCATTCACGCTCACATTGACACATACGCGCAATTTAGAGTAACATCACCAAACCTTCATGTCTTTGGATTGTTGGAGGAAGCCAGAGAACCCATGCTGATGCGCCCCAGCCAGCCGGCGAACCATCTTGCTGCAAGGTGTCAGCACTAACCACTGCATCTCCACACCACCTTACAGAAATATACAGTATGTGAATGATGATCTGGAGGGTGTATCTCTAACATGTGGATCCACCAACCCAGGGAGTCTTGTGGGCGGTGCATCAGGAGTACTGGCACCATTGATTCAAGCCATCCTTGTCTAACCAAAGTGAGAACAGTGTCTGTAAACTTGGCACAAGTCAAATTCTTTTTTAGTGGGTGTTATCCGTTGTCACCGATTCTGTTTGTGATACTCATGGACGGGATCTAGGCGCAGCTGAGCGTCCGGTTTGGGTACCTCAGGATTGTATCTCTGCTCTTTGCAGATGATGTGAGACCGTTTGCCTCATCACAGCATGCACTAGGGCAGTTCGATTTTACAACGGATGGTTTGAGAGTCAGCACCTCCAAGTCTGAGGCCACAACAGTGGTTGGCCCCTCTGAGTTGGGAGTACGTCACTGCCACAAGCGAAGGAGTGCAAGTATGTCGGGGTCTTGTTCAAGAGTGAAAGTAAAATGAAGCGCAAGATGGACAGGCGGATTGGTGCAGCATCAGCAGTGTTGTAGGCGCTGTGCCAATCTGTCGTGGTGAAAAGGGAGCTCTTGATTTACTGGTCCCTCACCCATGGTCATGAGCTTTGGGTAGCGACTGAGAGAATGAGATCATGGATCCAAAATGAAGCCAGAATGAGTTTCCTCTGTCGGGTGGCTGGGCTCAGCCTGAGGGCCTAGAGCAGACATATCCCAACGAGGAAACATCGTTCATACTTGCGTTTCCTCTGCAAGCCAGTAACCTTCCAAACTGTAGGGGGCAGTGTGTTGAAAACTTACATCAACAGCATCGTTCTCCGCTCATCCACGTAGTTAGGAAATGTTGGATGTGCCATCCACCTCACAGGACTCCCGCAAAGGACAGTGTCTAATGATGTGATGTCCCGTTGGCCGTGCAAACACTCACGATCATCGTGGATGCATCATGGAAGCATAAATCAAGTGTTAGACATAGGGTGAGGAGTTCAGCTCAGACACCCGGAGGGAGCTCGGAGTACAGATGCTTCTCCTTTGTGTCAAAAGAGGCCAGATTAGGTTGTCTGGGCATCTGATCAGGATGCCTCCTGGGCGCCTCCCATTAGAGGTTATTCAGGCAAGTCCAACTTGTAGAAGGACCCCAGGGCAGACCCAGAACACACTGGAGGGAGGGATTATACATCTCATCTGGCCTGGAGACACCTCGGGATCCCCCAGGAGGAGCTGGAAAACATTGCTGAGGAGAGGAACGTCTGGAGTACCTCGCTCAGTCTGCTGCCCCCGCGACCCGGCCCTGGATAGAATATTATGCTGTTCCGATGCACAATTGAACTGCCACCTCTGTATATCTGCAGCACTGTATAATCAGTAACCATTCCTACATACCCAACACTGAAATCACCAATCTTTCTTCATCCCTCACTTCCCATAGGGCTGACGATGATAAACATGATTAATCTATTGTGTTTTCTGTACAATAGCTCGCCGCCTCTCAACAGGAATGCAGCGAAACATGGCTGACAAACAGCCCAGCGCATTACATCTGTGCGCACGCCGACATCAAAGCGACCCCCCGCCAGAGTCAACCTGGTCAACTGAAGCCTCCCTTCCTCTGCACTGACCCTTCATCCTCTTCCTCAGCCCTCCCCGTCTCCTCCATCCAAGCTGCCCCCCTCCTATACTCCTGTCTGTAATAACCACAGCACTAAAGCAAACAGAGACAATAGACTCTGAATGAATAAATACGTCTTGGATTTGGTCATGTGGCAAAAGCGGTAATTTCAGCCCCCCCCCCCTCGATGGGTCACTCTATTACAATTACCCTGTAATATTTATCCAGACAAACAAAAGGCCCGATGCGTGCAGGAGTGGCTGCAGGGATCGGATGGATAGATGGACGGAGAGAGGAAAAAAGGATGCTGCAGGTATAGAAGGATGGATATGGAGAGGAGAGGGGGGAGGAGAGGACGGAGGGAGGAAATCACAGTGCAATAAGAGCCCTCTCATTAGGGCCTGTCTTTATCACTGTGCAGCTCCTATGAGACGTGGCAGATGAGAGGAGGGAACAGAAGGCCAGGAGGAGAGCAGAGCTCAGATTAGGATCCTTATTGCTATGATAATCACTGTTTGTCATCCAATGCGCACGTTTCACACCTGTGGTAAATGCAGATGGGTTAGTTAGTTAGCGCCAGGGTCATGGAGGGAGAGAGTGGCGTTGCTGCTCGCACGTAAGTGTGTGTGCGTTTGTGTGTTTGCAAAAGAAAAAAAAAAAAGATCACAGTTCATGTGTGTGTGTGCATGTGGGGGAAGAATGCGAGAGGAGCGGTGATAACAGTGTGTGTGTGTGTGTGTGTGTGTGTGTGTGTGTGCACATGAGTGTGCTTCTGGTGCATGGAGCGCGCACGTGAACGCAAGTGCGGACGCATTTAGAATGAACAAATAGATAAAGATAGAATTAAATAAATAAGTAACAATCACATGCATTGCTCTCGGTGCCTGGCAACCGGATCTCTCCGTTGCCTTGGAAACAGTTGCTACAGAATGTGAGGTGATTGGCAACCGTGACAACGAGGAGGGAATAACATTTGACCCCGCTTGCTGACGAGGGGAGGCGAGTTGAGGGGGGGGTAGAGGGGGGGTGGGGCGGTGCAGGGGCAAGGGGGGTGGGGGGGAGAAAAAGAGAGATAGAGAGAATAGTAGATAGAAGATGGTATCAGAGCGTATTTAGAAATGTATCCTCTGAAGCCGCTTCACTCTCACTCCTTCCTTAACACACACAACCTCACCCCCCCCGGCTCACACACACACACACACACACTCTTATTCTCACTGATACTGTAACACCATGCATTCAGACACACATGCACACACACACACACACACACACACACACGCTTGATGCTTTAACATACCAGCACTCGTGCCAACCCAAACTCACACTCTGCCACCCACCACCATCGCACAAACATTTACACACAGTTGTCTTTAGGAGTCTAAATCTACACTTCCACATGTAAAATCTGCACAGGGCGTGTTTGGAATTGCGCGAAGGTGTGTCTGCATGCGAGTGGCTGCATGAGTGTCAACAGCACACTTAAGTGCAAACATAACCACACACACCATACAGTGCAGACGTGTATTAATCAGGGAGGCATTGTTTCGCACTATGTGAAACAGAAGGCAGTGTGAAATCACAGCCAGCTCCGGTGCCAAGAGGAGAACCTCTCTCTATCTTTTCCCTCCTCCTCTATTTCCCATCCGATTGCACTTTTCCATCCCTCTCTTCACTCTTCCCCTCTCTCTGCCTGGCTAAACTAATAAGGGTGTGATTAATGGTCTGCTAATTGCTGTAATCTCAGTTAATTAGAGTGGAGATTCTTCAGTGGTGGAGTGCTTAGGGAGAGATGCATGTTGCACTGATCTGGAGGTACAGAACTGGCAACACTCCACAAAGACAGAAAAAGAGACGTAGCTACTCGCAGGCACACTGAATAGTGGAGTACAGTAGTACTATCTCACTCCAAGGCTCCCTTTTACACATCTACACACACACACACACACACACACACACACACACACGCACACACAGATGATTGCTTTTGAAACAGCGAACAGATGTAGGTGTCTCACATACCACTGCACTGTTACTCTAGTTTGTTAGGTTATCACTGGAAACGACTTTTCTGGGTCCAAAATTCTCCAAACTCCCTCACGTCTCTATCAGGACTGATTATTTTCATTATTAATTAATCTCTTAGTATTGAGAGTGAGTATTTTCTGTGCTGATCAATGATTTTTTTTGCCTTAAGAAACGTCAGGAAATAGAGAAAAAGCCCATCTGTCCGACCAACTGTCCAAAACCCAGCGATATTCAGTTTAATATGACAGAAATATTCTCATCTAATAAGCTGCATCAGTGAACTTTAGACATTTTACGTCATTTTAAAAAATGACTTTAAATGATGCATGAATTACCAAAATAGATACATTAACTGAAAGAGGTAGTGGTGCCCTGTCTTTAATATGCAGAAAAGGGTCAGCACATGGGAGGAAAAAACAAACCACCAAGTTTATAAAATGTTTGCTTGACTCTTGTTCACCCTTTTGCACGCTGATGACGACCTCAGGGTTGAAACCAGTCTGTGCTTTAATGCAAGTCGCCATGTTGTTTGAATAAAGGCTGTAAAACTTAATTCAAGTGCATTTCTTCCTGCTCCACGTATGAGTGCGTATTTTTTCCTCCTAAATAAATTCTCTGTAAACTGACTAATTGTTTCAGCTTTGGCCTGATTTTTTTTTTTTTAAATCAGTAAATCCTGCATTTTTGGCCAATTCATATTTGTCTCATTCACACGAGCCAATATAATGTGTGATCTTTTATGTGCTTCTGTGTTGTAATTCAGATTTTACGGCATGTGTTTGGTCTTATTTGTCTCGTGTTGTTTGTTTGTGTGCAGCTAGACGATAATTGTAATATATATTGGGGCCCTCTCAGAAATTCTACCTCGCACCCCGATCTGAAATAATCATTAGCAAATGTAATCAGAGTCATAAATGGACTTATCAGATTTCCATTATTATTACTACTGGTTCTGCTATGATGGTGTTCTGCAATTCTGCATGTGGTGTGTGAGCATTGCAGATTTCAACCAGCTGAAACTCCTCCTTCAGTGTTCATTGTTCAGGAAGTTTTAACAGGGAGCCGAAATATCCACAGAGGTCTCTTCATCTCCAGAACAAACAGACCAGGTGTTTCATTTATAAACCAGTGTGTATGAACCCTACTAAAAATTTGCATAAAGACAAAATCCAAAAATGGTCTGCGCCAAAAAACATTTGACAGTTTCTACAGTCAGGCTTCCACCTCACCATCTGCATCACCAACATCCTGTCTCCAAAATGTTCATAAGTGTGGGTCAAAGTTTCTCCCATCAAGTCTGTTTTTATAGAACTTTTGAGTGGGAAGTGGCGTACGCCTCTTTCAGGTGATTTAAACCAGTAAAACACTGATTAAAGCATTTTCACATTAAAAGAATATTTTTCCAACACTGCTCATCACAGAGGGGCTGCTAACTCTGGTGACAGACACAAAAACATACATGTCCCTTTCCTGAGCCAGAATTAGTTTGTCCATTCTGGGCTACTGTAGAAACATGGCGGTGCAACATGGTGATCTCCATAAACAAGGACCCACTCCCTATGTAGATACAAAAAGCTCATTCCAAGGTAACGAAAACACCACAAATCTTTTCAGGCAATTATACACTAAAGAAAATATACTCATATATTTTGCCATTATTGATTTTTTTTTTTTTAACTCCAGACTAAAAAAGCAGTTTCAACAAAGCTCTAAATGTCTCGTACCTTTTTCTCCACCAAAATGTGCAAACTTTGTATATGCAGGTTTTTTAAACGCACAAAAACTCGCTAAAAATAGGCGATGGACTCCTTTCCCATTGCCAGTAGACAACTAAGCCTTTCTGTTACGTTCAACATCACGAATGTGCTGGAAAAACTGGTTAGTAAACCGTAGAAAGCAGCATGGGGGCCAGTGAAAATGTTACGGTGGTTACGTCTTCTTTATATCCATCACATAAGCCCAGTTTCCACCAAACACTTTCAGTACAGTACCTTTGGAACCAACAGTAACCCTTCAGACATGGTACCTAGACCTTGTGGTTGTTTGTGGGTTTCGTGTCCATAAGGAAAGGAGATCTGGTAACAGTTCGGCTGGCTGTGGACCGACTTGTGATACATGGGGAAAATAAAATAAAAAATAAATCTGGAATGAGAACAAAGACCGTCCCCTTGCTTTCCCAAAATTAGTCAGACTACCCTCCTTCAGCACTAAGCGAAAAACATAACCTCCAACCTTTTCTAAACCCTCCACTCCCTGTTATGATTTTTATACAGTCCCTGGGTTAAATAAATAAGTATAGCTGCATGTATTTATGCATTCAGTGTTTTTTTCCTTGTATATTTACCTCCTCGTTGATCACAAATTTAAATGGCCCGACAACTCATTTTAATTTCCCTGGACAGGTAAAAAGAAACTCAGATCCAAATTAATAACCTCTTCAGTTACCAGCTTTACAAATGTGTGCCTTATACTCCTACGAAAAGATTCAATATTTCAGATTCTAGTTAAGAATTCCAAGGTTAAAAATATATGCCGAATACCATGAAAATAAAATGATGCACAAGACTTCTACTGTTTGAAGTTATGGTGCAGCCATAAAACAGCAATGCCTGGGGTTTGAAACTTTAAATCTTTCACTTAGTGTGAAATATGTCTGCCGGTGTACTGGAACAAGAAGATCCAGCATGTACAGTAGCTGTGAGATTGTGCAGTTTGGGGAAAAGAAGGTCTAATTCAGAGGAAGGAGTATGTGGGTTCATCAGGTTCAAATGTAGAGCTAACTTTCTCTAAAATAACTGCATCTATGAGTGAAAGTGATCGCATCCCTGCCGAGCTGCAGACCACTGTTTGAGACCAACAAACAGCAACACCGGTTGTTTGTTAGCAACAGTCACTGGATGAAAATGCAGTAGTGTCTCAGTCAAAAAACAACTGGTTTTTGTGGCACTGTTCCTGCAGGAAACACAACGTCTGGGTAAAAAACAACAGTTTCATTGATGAGAAAACAACCACTTTTAATGACACTATCCTTGATGGAAACACAGTGATGGGTTGCTTCAAAACCATTTGTTTGTTAGCAAATCATCGCTGCATTTCTAGCAGTTTTTTAGCCACCAAACGTGGATGTTCTGTAGCAACCCACCACTGTGTTTCCATCAGGGATAGTGCCAGTAAAAGTGGTTTTCTTACCAAGAAGCCGTTGTTTTTTTTACTGACACATCACTGTATTTCCTTTTTTCCACTAAGAGCAGCTGTTTTTTATTGGTAAAGTGGTGGGGTTTTTTACCGACACATTGCTGTTTCCAGCTGGGGACGGTTCCAAGAAAAGTGGTTGTTTTCTTAACAATGAAGCCGTTGTTTTACCCAGACGTTGTGTTTCTTCAGAGATACTATCACAAAAACTGGTTATTTGTCACAGAGATGCCGCTGCATTTCCACACGGGGATAGTGCCACGAAAAGAGGTTGATTTTACTAAGAAATCACCGCATTTACTGCCGGTATAGTGCCACAAAAAGTGGTTGTTTTCTTAACAATAAAGCCATTGTTTTTACCAAGAAATTATTGCATTCCCTGCTGATTGTTTTTTTGTTTTGTTTTTTTTACTGAAAACGTTTTTTTTGTGTGTGTGTGTTTTTTTCCCAGAGACATCGTTGCGTATCATGACGGGGATAATGTCATGAAATGTGGTCATTTTTTAACCAATTAACCAGTGGTGCTTTTCAGGGAGTTCACTGCATTTCCTGTGGAGATAGTGCCACAAAAAGTGTTTGACTTTCACTGATAAAGTTGTAGTTTTTTACTTAAAGATCACTGTTTTTCTAGCTGGTATAGTGCCACGCAAAGCAGTTGTTTTTCTTTTTACCAATACAATATTACAGGAATTGTGCCTCCAGAACCAAGTGGTTTAACCACATGTTCATCACAGCGTTGTAGAAATGTAAAGTTTCAGCACATCTGCTACATAAACATACATTGCCAACAGTTCGACAGATGTTTGTGTTGTGTGCTGTCATGTGTTTAAAATTAAGTACCATTGTTTGATGGGTTAGTCTTAAATGTAACGTTCTTTAAATATGTTTTTGGAAAGGTAAGCTTGTAAATGTTTCTTCTGAGTCTTTGACCCAAATACACTGGCCACTGTGCCTGGTGTGTCTTTCTGGGTGTGTTTTTAACTGAGAGGTGTGAAGACTGGAGCCTCAGCCCCGAGGACATACATGTACCCAGTGTCACATGCACACAGGCACCAACACACACAGATTCTCACTTGCACAGACACATATGCATACACACTGATACCCAGTCTCGCACATACATACACACACACACAGGGCAGATGTGGCAGCGTGGATGCACATGTAGCCAGTGTCTCGCCTCTAACAGTGAGGTGGGCTCCAGGTAACCCGGAGTGACAGCTAAGTGTCTGCAGGACGCTGTCCAGACGTGTGAGGAGCGAGACAGCTGGACTGCCTCCCAGATGTGGCAGAATTCGTCAAACACACACCCGTAAATGCGCAGACACACACACCAGATGTGGCAGCAGGAGTCATAACACAGAAGGCCCCAGCTGTTCACATGTCAAAAAAAAAGGAGGACTAGCTCTTCTTGTCTGATGGCGCTCGTCAAACTTCCCGGGATGGAGGACAAGTGGGGTTAAGTCATCCTGACAATAGTCTGGGTGCAGGATGACAGGCGCACATGAATTTTTGTGCCTCTGTGTATCTGCACATGTTTTGTTTACTCGTGAGTAGCTTTTCTTCTGCATTTTGTTAGTTACAGTAGTTAGTTTAGTTGTGTGGGCGTAGAATGGAATAGATTGCGCATGGCACCGCACAAACTTATGGCACCCCCCCTCCCTTTCTGACGCCTCCACACACACCCCCACACACATACTGGGACCTGGCATAGGCTGCTCTGCTGCCCGTTGGAGTCTAACTGCTTTACATTAGTACCACCAATATTACGTAATGTGGCATGAAGCTCAATGTTAAAATTCAGCCTTGCAGGAGATGGGTTGTGTCCGGAGGGATTTGGAAGTTTTAATATTATTTGCTCTCTCTTTCCTCTCCACTTTCTAATAAATGCAGTTTAGAGTATCGTGCTGATGTAACAGCCATTGAATGAAAAGGAAAGCTTCCCCTCTCTGGGCCCTCTGAAGTACCGCTACTGGAAGACAGTATCAAGTATGCCATCTTGTGTTCACTATCAGAATAACAACCACTCTAAAGCAACTAATGATGGAAACATGCAGTCACTCTCCGCACGACTCACTCCTTAATGTGCCATCGCTGCACAGTCACTGTTGTTTTTAGGGACTGTACAAAAATTATTAGAGGGGACGAGGTGGTGAGAAAAAGGAAGTGTAGTATAATTAATTTTTTTTCTGACAGGAGTTTATTTTGGGGGGGAGTTTTTCATTTCCGCATATCTATATTTGAACTCAGCCTTCCCTTGTGATATTTATTATCTAACCACAAACACAGCGTCTCTGTGTGCCATGGTTTGGCTGTTTATAGTTTACAGTGTTATTTATATGATCACTTCTGCCCTCACATTATCAGTCCATGGGTGATTTGAATTCACACATTATGTCGTTTATTTTTCTGCTTCAAAATCACAGACACCATCTTTAAGTGTTGCTGCGGAGAGCAACTTTTACAGAGGGACTTTAACGACTTTTATGACATTTACTTCATTAGTTTTTTATGACAAACATTTACCAAACTGCATCCAAGATACTAAAAGTGTTGTTTATTGCACGTACAACTAATTCCCTCATGCGTAAACTAAGAGCTCACCAGCACTGCAGCACTTTGTAGATGTTGTTTCACTTCTAATATTTGCAACTGCTATTGGTTGCATGAATTGTTCTGTCAAGATATAAATGTTTAAGTTGCAGTACATCATCGTAGATCCTTTAGTAACTTGTGGTTAAAGGAGTAAGACCAACTTAAAGGTCCAGTGTGTAGGATTTAGGGCAGATCTATTTGCAGAAATTAAATAAAATATGCTAAAATAATAATCATAACTGTGTTTTCTTTAGTTTATAATCACCTGACGTTTTCACTGCCATTTATACATATGGAGCTCGTCCTTTCCCACAGAATCAGTTTTCATGTCGGACACCATCGATGTTTCAATTGGTTGCAATCTGCAACGTCACCAATAAATGACACTAAATCCTGCACACTTGACCTTTAACATTTTTCTTACACTTTCCAGATTTTTCCTGGAGATGGGCCTCTGTTCATACCTATTAAAGTTGCTCAGTTTGTCACATAGGGCACTATTCATCCCCCATATATGCCATCTCCTCAGCTCATTCAGGAATTTTGCATTCACCCCGCCTTGTCACCACACCTACCTGCCAGCCAATCGCCTGTCCACACATGTCCCGCTCATGTTTGTTCACCACGCCCACTTCTTCAGGTTAATGCTGCTCACCTGTGGATCATTACCTCCTGTCAATATGAGGTCGCTTCCCAAACACACTGTCAGACTGTCCTTTGCCGACATGTAAGACTTTCCTGCGTTTGTTTCTCTCCTCTGTCCATGGCTGGCTTCGCATCGGAGAGACAGTTTTCGCAGTGAGCACTCCTGGTTTTCTGACATCGCTCTCTGCCTGCCCCCTCCTGTTACCATCACACGCTATTGAACTGTCTGCTGTGTGTGTGTGTGTGTGTGTGTGTGTGTGTGTGTGTGTGCTCCTGGCGGACGCCGGCGCTCACCTGTGTGCTGCTCCAGCAGGCCGCTAGAGCAAGAGACGTACGGTGGCTGATTGCAGTCGTGCAGCAAACATCCGTCAGCCAAACGACTACCGTCAAGTTTAGCTGTCTGCTAACCTGAATGGGGATGAAATAATTTAATCTTGTGTCTCTTTTAGACTTTCAAAATGTTATCAGACCAAATGGATCAAAAGAGAAGTTTATCCACTGATTTACAGACGTCTCTTTCATAATTAAAGTCTATGGGAAAATGTGTCTTTGGGCTCCATGGTGTCATGTGATGGACCTGGACGGTGTAATTCCACATTTGGCCACTTTGTAAAATTAGCTTCGGAGCCTGACGCTGCTCCTGGGGGCTTGATGAATGCTCACATGTGCAGCGCGCACTTCATATCAGGTTAGGGAAAAAGTATTTCCTGTTGTAGGGATGAATAACGTTATGTGTATTAAGGGTTATCATGTCTGCTCTGGACTTATGAGCGGTCCAGTTTGTGTCAGAGTGCGCTCCCACACTATACACAATATTTCTGAACGCACCACTCACATCATCTTCCTCCATTATCTAAAACAAGCCAACAGAATTTGCTCGCCAGTGTCCTAGTCCAGCTAAGCCCCGCCCACCAAAAACGTCATGCTGGTAACAGTTAAAGGGTCTCTCAGGTTTGGCCCCCCTTTCACCCTCAATAATTTTCCTACAGCTCCTTATTCTTTCAGACATTTCTGGCAGTGTTGCTTGCACATGCTTTAAGCAGGAATATTCAAGTCTGTTTTGTAATGTTTTATAAACTATACTGCACACAGGGTCCTCACTGGGCATCTGCCCTCGTGTTCAACGGTGATGTCAAAGCTGCACTATTTGGCCAACTCTAACTCTCAGTCACGCACTATGGTGTAGCCGCACTTTTACTTTTAGGATTCTCAGAGCCAAATGAAATCTATTCAGCCTGAACTCCATTTACATTTTTTCCATTTGTCTTTAAATCAAAATAGATACAGATTGATAAAATTATATCTGGGGGGTGAGTGCTGCAGCGGAAATTTAAACCCCAAACAATCTTAGAAATAGTATCTCCCGCCCTGATTTACCTACGGATATATCAAGCGCCAAATCATTTATTTGCTTGTGCCAAATAACCTTGTCAATACATGCTCTGAACAGTAGTAGCTGGCAGCAATCACACACATTTTCTCCAAAAAAAGCACCTTCCAGGGAAAAAAACAAGCTTGTGAAATATCTCGGCAGACTGTTCATTCAGAAATGTTCAATTTATTACCATATATATGGTGTTAAAACACACCACAGAAGACACAGACCTCTCCTGCCGCTGAAACACAGGCATTAAACTGAATTTAAATTGCATGTTTATTTGTTTGAATAATGGCTGTTTTTGACTCACTACCTGCAATAAAGTGCTAATTAGTCTCCTCCTGAGATAATTAAATATTTTGAGCCTTGGTAAGTTCAAACATTACTCACAGGGCCCAAGGGAGGTTAATAATTACTGTAATTGACTAAAGACGGCAGCATAATAATTTATTCCGCCAAGTGTTTTCTTGGGATTGCGACTAATGTTACTGTTTAATAAAGGCTGCATTTCAAACTCGCCTCATAGAATGGAGAGCAGAGGAGGAACACAGCATTCATATATTAATACAGTGCATGAACACAATTTGCATTATACTCTCACACTGATGAAGATGCATGCACCTCTGCACATATGTATAAGAATATGTGTGCTTGTACAGTTAGTGTGTATTCTTCCCATAGCATCTGCAAACAGTACACATATATGCACATATAGTCCTTCTAAAATTAATATGGAACAATTGTTATTTGTGGGTTCATGCTGCACAAATACAAGCTAAAATATTAAGGTTGCATTTTGTAATTCCTGTCCTCGAACATTCTTTTCTTCCAGGAACAGACGGATCAATATTTTCTCATTTTTCAGTATATTCTGTCAGATGTACTTCTCATTAAACCTTCATCACTTCCCTTTTTCCCACTGGTGTTTCATGCGCGCTATTCAGATAATTTCATTATTCTTTGTGGCCTTCTCCCGGTGCCTGATTGTGTTTTATAGGTTATCTGAGAAAAGATCCAATCAAGGCTCCAAATGCCCCTGACCGCAGGGCAGAGCCGCTGACATTTCCTGTGCGTCTGGAGCTCATGTCTCATGACTGCGTCTCTTCCGGTGAGAAAAGACAGCGACTGCTGCTCTTCTTTTGTCCATATGTCCATTTCTGTGAACGCAAACGAGAAAAGACTTTGATTATTTAACCTTGTTACATCAGAGGCTGAATCAAGATCATGTGAATACCCCAGAACCCCATGAGTCTCACAGAGCAGGGCAGAGGGCCATGCACAGATACAGTTTTCATATAGAATCTATTTCTATGGCTATAGCTAGTTCATAAGTTCAGCCCCCAGTGCAACTCTAACCCACTTCAATTAAACTGACAAAATACAATAAAGAAGTTTTTCATATTGTCATATTTAGGCAGCTGTTTATTTAGATTTCCATTGTTCTGCATGCTACCTGTACAAGAATGAACAAATACAGAACAATTTAATTATTAATTTACGGACATAAAGTAGTCATATACTGTCATCAGCTATAAAATGCCCACAATAGGGTTTTAAACTGTAGAATGTAAACTCCCCCCAGCTGCTAAACCCCCCAAACGGACTGTTCGCTAGCCGGCAACTAATCTCTATAAACAGATTCTGCAGTAATATGTGTAACAAAAGTACAAATTTGTAATCCATCCATCCATTTTCATCCACTTATCTGAACTCCTTCGCTTGAGGCAGTAACTCTCCCCCTTCTCTTCCACTGGTGTTTTCCCCAAATGTCAAATCATTCCTCGAAGTTCGTCATATTAAACTAATATTACATCATGTCACATGTCCCTAAGAGGAGAAGTATATTTGCTGCAGACAACGCGTGCGTGTACGCATCATGGCTGCCATGCGTATTTTGCGGTTGTGTGGCGCGTAGGCCGCTCACTTCGATGCGAGGTAACATGACGCATGCGCTAAATGCAATATTGACATGAACACTAGAGGCGCTCGTGCGAAGTAAACCTCTAGAGAGCGTGAACTGTGGTTCAGGGGCCGCACATACCATCTCCAATGGCGACGCCTTTTCCTCTGCTGAGATCTTAAAAGACATAAAATTATAATCTCCTCTTCATCGAGAGCATCCATGTCTGTGTATAGCCTACTACATCCGGAAATACAGTGTCACTGCCTTCTTTGCTTTTCGCGACCTCTGTGTCTGAGTGCTGTGGTCTGCCCCTAGCGGACACCACCAGTATCAGGCGTTTTGGCTGCGCCGACGAACGACCATGCTGCAGTAAATATACACAGAGGCGCAGTACGTGTGGCCATGCAGCCAGTGTACTTGTGCCCTTACACTTCTGGTGAGTTGTTGTACATGAAAGTGGAGCAAATATTTGCAGTTTTGCTGTGAAATCGACCCAAAATGTAATTTAAATTCTTCACTGCACTGTGATATGCAAATACAAAATGACAGTCAACAATCACCAAACAAAACCATAAAGCCTCTGTACTGAACTCGATATTTTCAAAGTCTCTTTTCGAAAGCTTTTGTTAGCCGATTGATTTAATTAATTTAGTCAGACTCACTAAACAAATCCTTAATTTACATTTTCGAGCATGGAGATTTCATGTCCCCGATGACTTACTGTAATTACCCTGTAATGATGATAATGAGAACAACAACGACACTGTTTATTATATTAGGAGAGTAATTTAATACAGCAGGCTGCTTAATCTCACTGCAGGCCAGAGGGCTGTTCTCGTCAAGGTGCAAGTTAGGACGAAGGGCAGGCCACAGCAGGGCAGTGTAGAGATCTGCAGGCCTGCTGAGTCTTTGGGTCAGTGCCATCCCTGTTGGTTCTGTTTAAACCAAGCATAAAGTCTGTGTGAAGTGATTTTTTTTTTCAACCTTGAGGGCATTTGCTGGAAGGAGAGAGGTGGTTGGCTTGTAGCCCAGGACAGAGAGGTAATTGGTTTATAGTAGCCTTGCAGTGGATGTCCATATGCTGAGCAGTATGAAGATATATATACTGTATAAAAAGTAAGAGCAGAAAAAACCTGGAGCAGATCAGTTACGGTTTGGATCTTAGATGGTGGTGAGGTGAGCTTACAAAACACTTGTTTGAGCAGGAGGAGAAGATGCAGTGAGGTGAACAAACACCCTGCAGAGTCTTGTGTATCCACATCACACTCCTGGAGGTATACAGTAACTGATGGGGTTTCTGTTTTCTGATAGCTGAAGTCATCCAGGTCAAAATCTGTGCTAAAAAAAAAAGAAGTTTACCCAGCTCATAGCCACCACTCGTCTCTACAGTAAATATGGAGCTACAGCCAGCAGCTGGTTAGCTCAGCTTAGTATAAAGATAGATGCTGTGTCTCAAATCGGAAACTTCTGGACTTACTTTACTTGCTATTTCAGCCTTCACACTGAGAAGTATGGCAAAATGCCTGTCATGGTATTAAGTGCTGTATCTAATACGGAGTCTGCACCAGTCAATTAAAAGTGAAGAAGCCTCTTGGATGAGAGGTGAAACGTCTTCAAGAAACTCAAGCAAGTCCAGTTGCCTATGATATATCGCACTTAAGATCAGTCACACTGAGTGTGGATCATTGGACACGTCTCACCCTCAATGGTCGTCATGTTGCCCCAGTAGTGGAAGGATTGGGACTACATATGCATTTCATTGAATTTTTTCACTCTATTGACATGCACACAGGCCCAAAATACACACACATGCACAAACTTGCATTAAATGGAGGGATGTCAGAGTGAGGGGGGCTGCCCATGGACAGGCCAAAGCACTTGGGGTGCCCAGGAGACAAACTGGCACCTCTCCAGCTGCCAGTCCATGCTCCATACTTGGTCCAGCGACCCTCAGGTTCCTCACCCAAGTCCCTATGGACTGAGCTACTGTCACCCAGTCATACAATGCTTCCCAAGCACGAGCATTATGGCTTGCTCAGGGGTGTCTCGGTGGTGCCCAGGAGGTAAACTTGCCACCTCTCCAGCTACCAGTCCACACTCCATATTTGTTTGCGGACAGAGGCTTGAGCAGACAACTCTCTGGTTCCCAAACCACTTCCTGTGGACACTGCCGCCCCAACTACTTGGAGTGCCTAAGTGCATTCACACATCAGTTTGTAACGCTGCCAGAAACTACGAAATATCAAGAAGTGGAAAGTCCATATAGGGCAGGTGGGAGCAGAGGTGGATGAATCCAACAAACCCAGGACTTTCACCCTAAAAACCAGACAATTGAATCAGGTGGAAAACAACTCGTCTGGCTCCGTCCAAAGGCATCCAAATCCATCTACTAGCAATTCCTCCAGTCTTTACGCTAAGCTAAGCTACACTAAGCTAAGCTAACTGCCTTTTGGCTCCAACTTTATATGATATCAGAGTCGTATCAATCTTCCAGTATAACTTTCAGCATGAAGGAAACGGCCAGTTCGCCCACATTACAAGAAGATAGTCTTACACAACAAATACCAGAGACTTTACAGTTCAACGCACCAGAGAAAGCAATTGATAGCCTGCTTGCATGCCTGCTCCTGTCATTGTGTGACACTGTGTGCATTATTTTCCCCACACCTCTTCATTTCACAATGCCGCCTCTATGATTGGCATCTGATCTGCTCTAATTAGCAGCTGATGTTTAGTAAATCTGCGCGGCTCTTCATTGTTAGAGGAAGGATTAGATTCATCCTGTCTCGACACACTCTTTCAATCGACACAAATATCATTTACCCATCTCTGTGTGCTTTCTCACACACTCAGTCAGTCAATCACAATGCCCCGTTTTTATTTCCTCTCTGCAAGACTGGAGAGGAAATATTAAACAAATTTGAATTTCCACATTAAAATCTAATTCTCCTCTCTAAATTTGTACGGGATTGTGTCATAATCTAATTTTAATTGTGCTTTCTGGTTGTAATTGACCCATAATGCCTCAGATGTCTCCTGCAGCATGTTCGTTCCTGGGGTTGCATCTGGTTGTGCACCAAGTGAATACTGCTGGCTTCATATATCTGTCTCTAACGTTCTCTCAGTCGACGTGCACTCAGTTTTTTTTTTTTTTTGTAAATGTCTCTGTCTCCACACTTGTTTCTGACTCACTCGCTCCTTTAATAGAGGGTACGATCCAGTTCTCACTCCCTCTCTTTGTGAGAATGAACCCAAGCACTGCAGTGATTCATTTTCAATTCAATAAAACCAATACCTTTGTACCTATCTCATTTCAAGTGTAACTCATTGTGTCTATTTTAACCTTGCACAGAGGGCCTGCTGAGCTCTTGGTGCCACACAATGTAAGCCCAAGGCTACCCACTAAATAACGTGGAGGAAGAAAATAGAGATTTCTATTTCTATACAGGCCAGTGTGTGAGCGTGAGGGAAAAAAACCCTCCTTCCCTGTGTGGTTACTTGTGGTGGAACCAGACAGACAACCTTGACTCTGCAAAATGACTCGGAAGCTGACAGAACAAAGAGGTCAGACAGTTGCCAAGACAAAGAACAGATCCTCCCAAAATGACAAATAAAACCCTATTTGCACACTGTCATGACCAGCAGTCATATTTGTGAGCGCTCTGACGATGGAGCATAACAGAATCTGCATGTGATTCCTTTAACCGCATATAAGGTTACTCATTAATTCACATTTCCCTTCGGCTGTAACCGTTTCCTCGTACACTCCAAAGTCTACTGGTGACTGAAGGTGTTTCCCTGTCGTCTGTGTAATGTGCTGGGATAGGCTAGATACAGTTGTGCCCGTATCTGCCTTTCAAGCCGAGACAAAAGATAATGACCTCCTGACCATGCCATAAATCTCTGTGATTCTGTGTGCTCATCCTGTATGCTGCAGGAAGAGAGGGCTTCACTGTTATTTAAAGGAGTGTGTTTGTAAGTGCCCAAGTTGGCATCTGGATTTTACTTGTTTTGTCTAACCAACACTACAAAACCCAGACATACTTTACTAGGATGTAAAACAGAGAAAAGCAGCAAATCCTCTCCTAAGAGAACCTACAACCAGAGAATGTTTGTAATTGTTGATTGGAGAATAATTCAAATGATTAAAAGTGCTCAAAATTAATCACTGCTGCACTTATATATCGGTATGATGTTGTCATGGAAGCGTAGCACCCACCCTGTGGTTTGTTACCAGTTCACCCTTTTCCCGTTTAAGGGTGGAGGAGTTCATGAGTAACCTGTGAATGTGTGATGTGTGCTTCGTTGTATGTGGTGTGGTGAGGCAGCTCTCTCGGGTGTGTCACGGTGATGACTGCGTGTCTAGATAAGATCAGGACTACTGCATGTTGTTGGACTGTGGGAGGAAGCTGGAGCACCTGGAGGAAACCCCCGCTGACACGAGGAGGACATGCAAACTCCACACTCCCACCCTGGATTCGAACTAGAAACCCTCTTGCTGTGAGGCGACAGTGCTAACCACTGTGCCACCGTGCCGCCGACACACAGCACTTTGTCATGTTTATAGCACAAATGTGCATGTCAGTATTTGTTTTGGATCGTACACCAGCTGAAATTGATATAACATGTTTTAATTGTGTGACAGACGAGAGAAGGACCTGAGTAGCGTCCAAAAAATGTTTCATGTCGCAGATAAGCTCATTATTAACGGCCTGTTTATATGGTTCCCTATATTTCTGAAAACGGCTTTATCTTTGCGATTGCACCTATCATTTACACGTAACCGACGTCTTTCTCAGTGAAAACTGAGATTTTCATCATTGTTTTTATCACTAGCAAATATGGCATACTGCCACCTACTGGCCTGGCATGCTAATTGCAGTAAAAAGCTGCCGCTTTTGCGTTTTAGTGTAAATGCAGATTTTTTCTATTAAACGGGTTAAAGAAAAATCTGTTTTTATTTGTATCGTATCCATGTAAACAAGGCTTTAGGGCCATTTCATAGTCAAAGCAAAGGCACGCACATGTGAGCGCATTGGGACACATTGAGACGCATTGGCCGCCATGATGCGTGCTTGCGTCTCAAAATGTGTTGTCCATTTTTTTGATACGCAACGCAGCAAGGCGTGCAATACCATGCATTGCCAGCGGGGGTGATAATGCAAGCAACGTACTTGAAATTAACCACTTTTTGTTATTCACAGAAGAAGCATGAAATATGGCGGGCGAGGAGGAAAAACTTTGCCAACTCGTTCGGGCACACCCCCATTTATATGACAGTTCTAGTGCCCTGCACTGTAATAAAACAGCAGCACTAGCTAGCCGGAATGTACCGGAAGTGCGTTGCTTGTGTTACTTGCTTCGCTTGCTCGCGTTGCATGCGTTGACACTAGCTATGTTTCCATCCCAGAGTATGCGCATTAAAAGAAATATGAATCCTGTGTGTTTCCATTAAATGTACGGACTTTGGTGAAAACTACAAACTCGCGCGAGTTTTCCGCAGAACCGGAAGCAAAACAAGTCTCGCATTCTTCTTCTTCTACATTTTCTGGCGGTTGGCAACCAGTTTGTAAATGCATTAAAGCCCCAGAGTGTGTATATCACCATGGAGAGAGGTGCGCTACGTCAGACTTAATTCGAACATAACTGTTTCCATCCCCCGTTTTGCGAATCAACTTTTTTTTTGAATCAACCAAAACCCGGCTAACGCGAGTGTATTTTAGTTTGTGCGAATCAGGGGATTTTAATTCTAATTTTGGTGTTTCCATCATAATTTTCCGATGTGATACTTGTAGATGTGCATCTAAACAGGCTGAAACGGCCCTTACAGCACTCCCACATAGTGAGTGGGGAGTAGTGAATGATTTCAGACACAGCCTGTATCTTCTTCTTCTTCCTGTAAATAATGTAACATTTTTGATATAGTTTTCATGTTTAGATGTAGGGTGGTTGTGCAGTTATTATAGATTGACTGGTCCCCAGTGAATCAATAAATCAATATGTTCACTGTTTTCTGTGGAGGCACGAGAGTGACACAAAGTAATGTTCATTTTGTGGGTGAAGAGCTCCTTGAAGTCTCCACTGTGTGTCCTGCAGCATGTCATCATCATCATCATCATCATCATCATCAATATTACATATGGCCTTTGTTCCTCGTGGGCGTAGCCTCTGTCGGGGGGCGTGTGCACGAGGGGTGGGAACGTGTCGACGTCAACGGTCGGTCCTTTCTGTGAACGCCAAAATAAAACGTCTAAAAACTTTTCTATCGGACTCATAACTCGACACACATGGCAGCAGCAGCGGCGGCGGCGGCGGCGGCGGCGGGATAAGGCGCAGAGAGAAGCCGTGTTCTCCGGGCTGTAACGGTTGTTGGGGCTCGGTTGTGTTCACGTACCGGAGGAGGCTCCTGTTTCCTGCCCGTCTTTCTTTCCAGGGGTCGCAGAGCCGAGACAGAAGAGAGCCAGCGGGCTGGAGCCGTGTAGCCGACCTGCTAGCTAACGTCAAGTTGCAAGAAAGTGGAGAAGACGGCGGCTAAACGGGAGCTCACCCGCCTACACAGACCTATGCGACGGATAGCAGGTAACAGAGCTCCCCCTGCTCCTTCCACCACACCGAATATAAACCGTGATGCGTTTACGTGACTCATTTTAGACACAGTTTAACCGTTAAAATCTTGACACTGCAACAGCTCTGTCTTGGCTCGTCTGTGGCAGCAGCAACAACAGCATACGTAGCTTTCTCTTTTTGCTGTTTCCAGCAACTTTGCTCCTAAAATCCAAACGGGTTGCTTCATATTGCAACTGCTTTACATCAAAAAGCTGTTTATTTATTGCTATTCCTTCACCGTGCACTGATTCTACCTCAAAGAGAAATGATAATGGGCTCATGAAGGAGAGGTGGACAATTAATGCAACACACTCACTTTGAACCAGCTGCTTGTGTGCAGGCTGCACGTCACCACTTACTGTAGGATGCCACCTGCAAACACGTCAGTCAGATTAAATTAATCAGCAGTTATTGATCAGTATTCATGACATGGCTCAACCTGCCTGCAGAGATGGTGAGATGAGGCTGGCCAAGGTTTGCAACACAGCGTTGGTGTGCTGTAGCAATGCGGTAGAGACAGGAGCCCGGTTTGTATTTCCAGAGGAACAGGGGGAAATTGAACCGCTATTATTTATGTTTGGTCGATATGTCACGGGGTCATGGTTTGCTGACAGCAGCAGGATAGTCCGGCGGAACAAGGTCAAACGTGGACGGCAGAGCAGCACCTCCCCTGCCCGGTCTGTCAACCGCAGTGAGGAGGCTCTGTGAGCTGCCTCTTCCCATGGGGCAGTGTGAACCAGCCTGCCAGGTGAAGAATGCCAATGAATTATTCAGGCACATGCTGCATATGATCAACGTGGCCCAGGAATGTGCATTGCTGCTGCTGCTGCTGCTGCTGGGGACAATAAGAGACTCTCACAGTCTTGTGTGGCTCCTCCAACAAGAATTGCCAGCCTCAGCTTCTCTGATACAAACGCCAGCTTGTAGACAATATAGCATTGGAAGGCACAGTGGAGTAAGAGTTGCATGTCTGTTAGAGCTGCTTTGATTCGTGGGGAACGTGCATTTGAAAGTAGTCAGGCTCCCTTTTTCTATTTTCATTTTGAAGTTTATTCTGCAGATGTTTCCAAAGCTCAAGTGGAAAATTGCTCTGAAGATTGCCTCTGGTGGCTCCGAGCAACGCTGTAATCTTCATGGCACTATTCAAATTGATGGGTTTTGCTTGTGGCACTTTGTCTTGTGGTGCTTTGTTTTCCTCGGCAGCTTGTTCTTGTGCTTTTGTTTCCTTGTGTTTAACAGAACGGTGTGCCTGTATGACACTGGACGTTTTAAGAGTAAAAATAGAACTTAATGTAGGCTGCATGCCTGAAGTGTCATGTGCTTCTCAGAGGCTAAATGACTTACGTTGCAGCGAGGACGCCTCCACAAAATATATGGCTGCGTTATCGTCTACGTTTGTGTCCGGCAGTCGATAGTAACCTTTACCTTGCACAATCCTAATCACCAGCTCTCCTTGAATAAGTAGTTTTAAATGTCTTGCATCATTTCTGTGGTTTAATCTCAATTTCAGTACATTTCCCAGGCCAGAGTCCAGACCAGCGTCAGCACAGTGTGTTGTAATAGCTGAGAGGTCATGATGAGGATGCACTTTAGCATACAGCGTAGCTTGTGAACATTTGTGACCTTTTTGGGCCTCTTTTGTAGTTACGTGGTCAATTTTGCTGTAATTGTAGTTGGTAATGGTGGAGTAGTGGAAGAGAGACAAATCTAGGTGATTATTTTTGTCTGCAGCAGTATAAAAATGTAAATAAGGAACAGACAGAAACTGGTAGCAGTGTCAGGAGTTTTCAGTCCAAGTTTAGGGCTACAGATTGCTCCAACTACTGTACTGTATTTTTTATATCTTGGGAATGACGCATGAGAGTTGTTGATGCTCCTGTGCGACCCTGAGACTTCAGGTTTCTCAGAACAGAATCTCGTTTTTTTGCTCTTGAACGTAAGAAGCTCCAGAAAACCAATAAGTCTACGGTCAGAGCGGTTACGTCAAACAACCTTTGTGGTCTCAAAGATAAATTTTCTCCCCTTTTGTCATCTAACCAAGCCTGAAAAATACCATTTGAACAAGCTGATTTTGCTGCTGTTGCAAACACAGTGCTATTTCAGTCCATCTCCACTGATTGCCTGTGATTTGAAAAGACAGGCTTCTAGTTTGTTGACCTGAGTGAGAGTAAACAGAGCTCTTCAGTCAGTGTTTACTCTGTGTATGTGCGTGTGTTTACAGTCAGTAGCTGGCATGTCTGCATCCAGCGTCTGTGTTTGTTCTCATTAGTTTAAATATGTATTGGTCCGCCACTTCAACTCTGTCTCTGGCAAATACTTGTAACACTGATAATACTTAAAGGAGCACTTCACACGCAAAATGACTATTTGTATATCCAGTGTAACCTGAATTCAGAGGCCCAGGCAGAACTCTTCATGAGTTAGCCTGTGGAGTTTAAGTTGCGGGGTGGAGAATTGATTAGTTGATCCTATTAGAGCTGATTAGATCAGATCAATGCATGAGAGGAGCAGCCGCTGCAGAGGCAAAGTTTCAGACCCAGCACAATCAACAGTTAAGGCTGCTCTCAGACCTAGAGTTGTCTCTGTTGGTCTGAATCAGGGACTCAGACAATGTGTCATGTGACTGCAGTTGGTTCAGATCCAGGTCAGAACACTTTCTCACCACAAACCAACCGCACCAGAGTTGGTTTGTAACCGGGCCGAGACCACCTCTTCAAGAAGGTCTCGGTCCAGTTGTTTTGGTGCGTACCCAAGTGTGATTGCTGTGTTCACACCTGCCCAAACGAACCGCACTGAGGGGGCAAACGAACTTGAGTTTGATTGAACCAAACCAAACAGAGCAGGTGTGAACACACCCTAAGTCTCACTTTGACTGCTTGGTGCTCTGTCTGTGCCCAGAGTACGCTCTGCGCTGCGAGAGTGTGTTGCAGTAAGTAACCAGACACACTTGAATTCATCAAGAGTTTTCTCCTTTTTTGGATTCTTTGTTCAAAAACATTTTCCTCAGGAGTTAAACGTAACACAGGGTGAGGAGTTGATACACAAATGATCATTCTGTGGGTGAAGTATTCCTTTAAATCTGTAAGATAAATGAGTGTCAGCAATAAGTAACCAAACTAAAATAACAAATACTATTAGATGGTTGATTTAAATAAAGATATGAGTGAAATAAAAAAAAGCACTGTTGAGGAAAAATACAGCCTTAAAACTTTTTGCACAGTCTTGCACTGCCTCTGTCCCATGAGTTGAAGCTATGTCTCCATCCTGACAATCCTCTTTTCTTTCCTCGCTCAGCCTTTGTTTTCTTCTCAGGGATTTTTGGTGTGTCCTAAACAACCCACTGTAATCCCCTTGCAAAATATGCATATAAATGGAGACCTTTCATTCCAAATCCAAATGCTGTGCTACGCACTGTATTCACAACACCCAATAACTTTCTTTCTGTTTTCTGTATTTTCCCTCTGTTGCCCTGAACCTCCAGTGCCTTTCATTTTCTCCTTTTCGTCTATGGACTGCCCCGCTTGTCTAAAGCGCTCATGTCACTTGCATTAGACAGCCCATGTCTTCGGCTTTTCTTTTTTTCCCCTCCTGTCTCTTCCCCTTTCTTCTTTTCTTTGTGGACTGGATGAACCACACAGGGTGCTGCTGCACCTTCACCACCGCTGCCACCTCAGTTTCTCTTCTGGTGCTGCCCTGCATGACTGACAGTCATCGATTGAACCTGTCCATGTGTATCACCCCCTCTCTGTATCCTGCCCCCCCCACCCTTCCCTTCCTGTCTCCTCCTCTGCTGTGTTTAGGTGAGTGATGGAGACGAGAGAGTTGACCGTGGTAGCTGGCAGCTTCGTGGGTTTCCAGCTCCTCTTCTCAGTGGCCAGCCCGCGGCTCTCCTCCGCCATCACACCAGGATATGCACGGCTGCCTCCCACCAAGCACACCGAGTGGAACTCCAGGTGTGTCACAGAAACCCACTACACCCCCTCTGTGGGGAGGCTTTTTCTCATATATGTATCTGACCTGTGAACGCTCTGATGGTTTAATCTTGGAACTGTGTGGATACCAAAGCTTTTTATTTTCAGTTTATTTCACGTTGTTGTTAAAAGCTGCAGCAGTTTGTCAGCTCAGAGCCTGAAAACATATCTTTCATCACAGCTCTCTATAAAAGGTTATCATGTTTTTATGTGTGATTGGTTGCATCACAATTAAGATAGTGTCCCTCGTCACCTTGTACTGGGTGTCATCAGCAAAGCCTCGATTTTTTAATGGTTCTAAAGATCATCTTGCCAGATCTTCCTGATTTGTGATGAGACGAAATCCGGCTCAAACATCAACAAGATGACCTGAGCTTGAGATCGATCAGAAATACACCAAAATAATTTAAATAACCAGGGCAGGTAAATCAATCAGTGATTATGTGTGTGACATGCGTTCATACAGCGAGCAGCAGCAGTCACCTGCTGTCACCGATACCAGCACAACGTTGCTACAGAGGCCGACATACGTGTCAACAGCTGTGGGAAAGTAAATGAGACAGACTCGGGCTTGGCGGAGACGGAGGACTGTTGTCCGACAGTGAGCAGCGAACAATTTGTAATTACCTTGGCCAGCAGACTTCACTACAAGCCGCTAAAACCAGCCGCTGGTGACTTGACAAGCTGAGTTGCAGGTGAAAACATCTGCCAGCTTGAGTTGAGCTGAGACGGGCCAGTTCACAGTTTTGTGCAGTTTTTGGTAAATCTTTGCTCTCTAGGAACAGAGCTGTCAAATGTATCATACATGTCGTCATATGTGGTGTCTCGGTTAACATTTGAAAAATCTTTTAATGTGGGCCAAGCTTTAAATGACAACCCAGCCAGAAAAACCAGCCAGCAAGTTTACAGCCATAGTTCCACATTTTCTTCTTTTTTTTGCTGAGTTAGATGAGAGGACAGGAAACAGGGTGAACTGGCTGGCCTGGCTCAGTCTGAAGGGTAACTAAACTCACCTTCCACATTCTGACAGAGGCAGAGTGGATGTTTCTCCCTCTTTCCAGTCTTTGTGGTAAGCTAAGCTAACCGGTCTACACCAAGGCAGAGCTTATGCCTTACCCTACGCTTTAGTCTGACGTGCGCCTCCACAGAAATGTAACTACACGTCTTGGTGACGCAGAGCTTCTGTCTGTTTCTGTAAGCTGAAACCATTTCCCTCAGTGGAAACAAAGCTTTTATTTACTTTCACAGATAAGAAACAATACATTGTGAAGACAATAAAGCCTCCACAAAAATAGCATTTTAAGTCTTGTGTGTGATTTATCCTGGCTTCATATGAGCAGAGGAAATCTCTGCTAGCTGCTAGGCTACTTTTATACAGTGTTAAATGCCATAGGCTTGTGCTAATAACTTTAGCATGTTGTAGTTGTTTGGAAAACGTGTTTAGTATAAGACAGTTGTTTTGTCAGTGAACCTTGTGAGTTGTAATGAAGCCGAATTATGTAACGTTACCTTTGTTAAATGTTGGTGTTGTCCCTGGTTTCATATGAGTAGAGGAAACGTTTGCTAGCTGCTAGGCTAATTTATACAATGTAAAATGCCATAGGCTTGTGCTAATAATGTTAGCATGTTGTATTTGTGAGGACAATGTGTCCAGATAAAGACAAGTGTTTGTCTGTGAATGCTGCGAGTTATAGTGAAGCTGATTTGTGTACTTGTGTTTGAAACTGTCTCTGTTAAGCCATGTTTAATGTGTGTTTTGAATCAACTAAACTTCACTTTAAATGCTCACAACAGTGTAGGCCAAGTACATAGGGTCTGCTGCAGAAGTATAAATCCCCCTTAACCCCAATGCGATGGATGGAAGCAGAATATTTTGTTACATAAATACATGTCGTGAATTTTGGAAATGAACACATCTGTCTTTGTTAAATACACTTTAACTTTTTATTTAACAACACTCTGGAGATACTGAAAATGTTTAACTCACATGAGTCGGACACAGCCACCGCTGGAATCTTGTTCTACAAACAGCGTAACACTAATATTATTAGTGTCATCTAATCTTTATCTGCAACTGTGCAGGAATACTGGGTTAAAACAGGATGAATAGAGATGCAAAGGAGCATTCAAATGTTGATGTGGAATTTGAATGTCAACGTTGTGAATGAAGCTTTGAAGCCTAGAACAGTACAGTACAGTCCTGTCTGAGACGCACCTCCCTAGAATAGTGTTGTTTCATAACATTGCTGAGTCATGTCATCCTGACGGGAGTGACCCGTGTTGAGCAAACACAAGTTTTTGTGGTAACGCATGTCCATTGCGTTGGCCATTGACGTGCCTCTGGCCAAATAATCATTCCACACACAGCTACAGCTGTGATGTGATTGGCCGGTGGAGCACAAAGTTTAAGTTTTGTGCAGAAACCTCGGGTGAAGTTCAGAGGGCAATAATTTTTAGTTGCATAACATCTTTCACTGACTTAGTTATTTTCTTCTCTCTCCTCCTTTTTGTCCATCTCTCTTTGCTGCCTGAAGTGCCCGAGGATAAGCATCCATTCATACAGCCATAGCTTACATTAGCCTCTCTGTCCTCATTTGAAGGTACAGAGTGTATTGAAGGAATAGTCCAAAGCAAGTCAAAGGCCGAGCTCTGATGGTTCACTACAGAGTGGCCTACTGTTGCATAACCGCCAGCTCTGACTGTGTCAGTGTGTTGTTTATGTAACCACAACTTAAGTGCAAAGAGAGGAGGGAGAAAGCATTTCTAAAGAAAGAGCAGGGTTGACAGCCTGATATTGAACACAGCTGCGGAATCCAGAAGACTGTTGTTAATATTGCTGACTTCTCTGTTGTTTCTATTCTCTGTTTTTAATTGTGCGTTCTTTGGGTTTTATAAATCTAATTAGAAACTTCTCAACACAAACACAAGAACCAGAGAGCGACTCTGAGAATCGTGACATAACCTGCACTGACAGCGTAATTGACACTCGGTTTTACCAACTTCCTTTAGCCGAGTTCCTCCATGGCTGTTCCATTTTTAGACACTGCACTCTGATTTAGCAGAAATAAGTGCATACAGCGTCCAGTTGGGTGAAAATATTCGCTGGCCGGGGGATAAGGAGGGCTGTTGAAACTGTAGTCCCCCTTTACACTGCCTCTACAGGGTGGGAATTTCATGGCATTATTGTCCCTAGCTGTTCTTTATCAAAGATATAAGGGACAGCCGGCAGGACGGGACCACGGATGAGACATTGTGACGATGTGTTAAATGTGCGACCCACTGCTGAAAGATTTGAAAAGCAGCTTTTAGCAGTTAGCAGCTAACTAAAAAAACAGAAGAAGAGCAGACAAAAATGTTCGCATATTGGGAAAACAAGGAGGTCCTTACCCTCCAAACAGAGATGGTAAATAATTGTTACTGCCAAGTTAATGCCATTGTTATCTTTTAAAAAAGATGCATACGTCATATGGATAGGATTTCTTCAGTATTCATTTACAAGGCCAAATTATCCCCAAAGGTCTCTCCCTTGGTCAAAATGAACCTTATAATTCAAATAGTAAATAAAGCAGTTTCATGTTAAATCAGTGTCTCTCCAGCACTCTTTGGCTGACACAGGACGTCGAGGGGGACTGTTAGCCGAGCTCAGCTTGTTCCTCTGATAACTTAAGATCCAGGCGTCTGATGACTGAAGTCTTTGATGATACAGTCAATGACACACTTAGAAGATCTAAAGTGATGGTGACATGACTTCAAACAGTAAGAAATTAGTTGGCTAGAAATGTTCTAATGTCCGGTCACCCGGCCGACATACGGCACTTGAGGAAATTTCTGAGTAACGGCCTCATCCAGTCGTACAGTAGCTGATCTGTAGAGCCAGTCTTGGCCTGGGCTCAGGCCAGCAGCTGCAGCCTGTGGACAGGGACTGCTGTACTCCAGAGGCTGCATGGTGACAGTGGAGGAACTGTGATTCTGGCAGAGGAGAGATAAGGGCCACTGGACCTCTGAAGTATCTTTTCAGTGGTCCAGATAACCACTCCAAAGGTCAGGGGTGAGACTGCATGAGGCCTGATAAAAAGAAGTTACAGCCACGTAGACACAGAGGATAACACAGACATGATTATACTGTATGCAAGGACATGTAACGAGACAGCAGAGACGTAAGCACCCCTTATTTTAATCATTAACCATTAGTTACAATCAAAGATGCACCAATTGTGAAATTTCAGGCAGATACTGTTGTTTAAAATAACATTTAATTGCCACTATCAATATGTTTTTTGTTGTGGTTGTTTCATAAACAGCTCCTCCCTTCTCTTAGAGACTGTCCATAGCTCAGTGTTGTACACATGTCCTCGCTTCAGTTTGTAGGTGAAAGGTCAGTTTCTCCATATAGTAGGTTCACAATGTCCTGATTTTAACCTTTGCTCAAAATCTTTTGGGAGTTTATGAACTATACATTTGTGGATAGTTTAGAGTGAGAGTTTAGAGTTAGTTAAGGAGTTAATTACATATTTTTCAAGCCAAGGAAACAAGTGGGACCGTTCCAATACGTTAAGACATAAATGTTTTGTATTTGTTCCATCTCTTGTTACTGTTTTTCTTAATACTACGTAGCGCTTTGGAATAACAACAGCAAAGATTAGCCAAGTGGCAAATGTTAAACACAATACGTTAATTGGCAGTTGTCAGATAAGAACTCACTCGACAGCGAAGACGTAGGTGTGGATGGACAGAGTCATCCAACCAGGTGACTCTTCTATTGATCTGAGCAGAAGACTGACAAGATAAAGGGAGGAGGTGTGTGCTTAATGGTAAATAAGGACTGGTGAGACAATATGAATGGGAGGTGCTGTCCTGTTCCTGCTCGCCCTGCGCCACAAGGAGAATTAACACTGCCGTACACCATTCAGAGGTGGTTGCAGAGCAGTGTTGCCTATGTACAGTATGGGAGGAGTGACCGTGCTGTTGTTGGGCTCTGCTGTGTGCCACAGATGGAGTGCCACTCATCCTGCTACAAATTAATAATCAGACCTGCTTCCCATTTCGATTTCTCCCATTACACTTTTGTAAACTCCTGTACAGTTTGGAGGCTATTTTGGAGGGGGTGTTATCACATCAATACCGTTTTCTGAAATTCCTATTTTGATTTCTTTATTCTTAAATTGTAGCTGAGTATATCTTAAGTCCTCATAACTGACCTGTTTAAAGTCATTTAGTTCTTCATTACGCCACCTTTTGAATGGGCTCAAATTCAGTCATACAAATTTATGAAATGACCTTTAAAGACATAGTCGGACTCTTTTTGATATTGGATTTTTTTTGCCAATATCCGATTTGACGATAACCAATACCAACATCTACTTTTTTCTCTACCTTAATTTAGTGATCATCAAATCTCTTCTGTAGTGGAATTACCATCATATTATGCATGTATACTCTTATTGTGACGGCCCACCAGCAGATGGAGACATGAAATATTATACTTTTCAATGTATGTAATATTCATTCATCCGTGCAAATTATGAAAAAGCATGTGGGTCCGTCATTTTAAAGCTAATTTTGGCTGATAGAGGCTTTAAACATGCCAATTATTATCGTGCATCCCTAGTATTTCATACAGTAGATGGTGGTCAGCACACTCCCAGTTTGGAGAAGCAGGCAGGAGCACCGCTACAGAAGCTCAGCAATGTACTGCTGTGGACGGGGTCAGTAGCAAAACATATTTCAGCCACTTCAAAAAGGGCCTACCTAAGAAAAAAAAAAATCAATATCAGTCTAACTGGATGCTTCAATTGAGAATATTTTAACCGCTTCACCTCGTCATCAGACAGCCCTTTCCTTTGGTGCTGCACTTTCTCAAATGTAGAACTTCACAGCTGTGCTGTGCACTGTATCACCTCAGGTCAGCTGTTTGGGTCAGAAAGTGCTGTTGCGCCATCTGAGTGAAACAAAACTTCACTTTTCTCAACATCTCAAGGATGGTGCGTGCTGGTGTTTTTCCAGGCTGTTCAAACAAAGAAATGAAAACAGCTGTGGCGAGTAACACTGAATAAAGACACCAACACTCTGCAGACAACTCAGCGTTTGCAGTGAAGATTTCTCTCAAAAAGAATTATTTGAAACCACCACCAAATATAAAAATATAGTATCTTTCTGAGGAGCACTGCAACCCCTCAGGTAAAATAGGCTTAATACCTACAAGTAAATAAGACAACTTACCAAACAATGAGTAAAGTGTGAAGCGCTGGCATCCTCTGATTCAGATCCTGAAGTGTTGTAACCAAGTCCCTCTCATGGCAGCAGGAGCTCTCTGGGTCTGTGAGCATGTGTTTACATATTACACAGTCAGCTTCTGATCTTTCTCAGCCTCAAGTTTCCACAGAAGTTCCCCATCCTCTGTTTTTTCAGCCCGTTCAGTGTCCCTCTGCAAAAATGTTTCCTTTGAATACTCTGGTTCACAAAGGTATCGGTTTGTCTCCATAGGAATGTCAGGCCCAAACATGAAAAACATCACTGCTTTAAGAGCCTTTGTGCGAGATATGATAAACCATAATTTCCTCTCTAAATAATAGTTTATAGTGCTGTTAGAACACCAACAAAAATTACCCAATTTTTACCGTATAGTAGGGGTCTGCCATATCATCTCATTAACGATAATGCTGGCATAATTTTTAGTAAGATATGAAAAATTCATATGATATTTCGACTTGCTGACATATTGACCTCACACTGTTACCACGGAAACAACGAGCATGACTGAAAGCTAAATTATTACAGACTCCTTGTTGGTTCCAAAAAGAGGAGCAGCTTCAGTAGTGTGGAATAAACTTACTTCTCTTAGCGCTCAGAGGTAACTCATTCAGCGGCTCCTCTGGCAGCAGCACAGCGTCTCTCCCTCTCCTCTCTGATTCTGTCACAAACCTTTGGTGACGGAAACCTCTGTGAATAAACTCCATATATGTGACTGTATCATAACAGCCTGTCACAGGTTACAGTCTGATGATTAAAGGAGAAATAGCAGAGCATAAAAACAGAGAAGGAAATCAGCCGTTGATTTATATATATTTAGATCCCAGGGGACATTTTTTGTATTTGGGAGCTGTTTAAATGTGTAATTTGTTGAACTATTAATATTGTAACAGAATGTGAATCTCACTCTGGGTTACTGTTGTTGTTCACAAACTGAAGAAATGAGAGATCATTTTTATTTAGTTCTTTTGAATATTATTATCACAAAAATACCCTGAAATATTGCAATATTATTTTAGGTCCATATCACTTTCTGCTACGGCTGGGCGGTATTCGCGGTGACGGTAACTTACCGCAGTAAGCATGAGTCGCGCTACTGCTTTTGAGGTTACCGTCATACCGCAGTGCTCCGGCTACGGCGGCAGAACAGGGCCCCATGGCTGCCCTGCCTCACGCACCTCCCTTGCTACGTGATGGAGGTGGCCTGGCCGACCGCACCAAACCCAGGCCCACGGGAGAAGGGGGCCTGGGAGCCGCCAGCCCTCCCTCGTCATAATAGATGGATTAGCAACCATTTTACTTCTGACGATAAATAGTTTCCATCCTAGACTTGTATGGCTTTTTAAATTGTTTTATTTAAGTTGTAAAAAGAAGAGAGAAAATGATGCGGCGATATCATACCGTCACCGCATCCCCCCCAAAATAATACCGTGATATTGATTTTAGGCCATACCGCCCAGCCCTAGTTTCTGCTAACACCTATCAGGTAACGTTATCTAGCTCCCCTGCTGCTGATGTCATCATTAGTGTGTCGTTCACTGTTTAGCATTTTCAGGGAAACAGCAGGGTGCGTCTTGGCGGTTTGATAGTGAATTTGCTGCGTCCCTTCGTCCCAAAGGTGTCCAGGGAAGATATCTGTTTGTCAGGAGGAGGGGATGCTGTCTCGAGCCCTGCTTTTCAGCCTGCACAAAAGTGATATGACGCAACAGAAAAACATCGGCCATGTCATCAGTAAATGTCACCTTACCACCGATAGATCGATGGCAATCAACTATGCTAATATCTGTCATTAACTCATATTATTCTGCCATCATATTTACGACTTTGTTCTTTTTTGTGTCCGTCCACAGGTTGGTGTCGACTGTGCACGCTCTGATCGTGGGGTTGTTCTGTCTGTACATCCTGTGGTTTGATGATGAGGTCAACGCCAACCCTGTCTGGTAAGAGGAAAACAAATGCATAAACAAAACATCCAGCAACACTGCAATACAATGAAATGAGCCAGGGAAATAATATGTGACTTGCAAACAAATAAAACCCTCAGAAACACAAAAGCAATGATTCTGTATACGCGGTGGAAAGGACAAAAAACCCTGACACATTATGCCTTGTCACTTTGGCAGGCTAAAAAAAAAAAAATGTGTGAATGCTTTAGGCACTTTTAGGAGAAACCTGTCTTCTCACATCTGCCTTTTCAGACCGGCAGCCATGACTAGCTCACAGGGGAAGGGAGGAAACAGATGAAGGGATGAAGATGGGAGGTGGGAGGTAGTGAAGGATCGTCAGGGCTGGTAGTTAATACCTTTGGAGAGATGACGATGGCGTTCCCTTCATCGGAATGAAAGAGAGAAGGGGAGAGGACGGATCTAATGTGTCAGCGGCGTCTCGGGGGAGTTGTAGATTCAGTGGATTTAGCCTTTGATTATTGTCTTTACTGTCTTCTCTCTGTGTCTGTCTCCCACTCTCTGCTACTGCTGACTGTGTTATTTGCATCAGTGAGTCTTGAAAAAAAGAGAAATGGTAATTTCCCTCATTTCTTTCTCCTCTCCAATATCTCAATCAGTCTTTTAAACACTTCTCCTCAGTCTTTATTTCTCTCACTTCTCCCCTATATTCTTACAACACTCTTTCCTTCCTTATTTCGCTTTTCCTTTTCCCTCTGTTTCGCTTCCTCTCTGCCTCTCAGACTAGAATCCCTCCAACAAGGCTCCTTTTCATAGCAAACAACAGCAGCCTTCTCGCCCCCCTCTCTGTCTCTTCATGTGGACCCCCCCCCCCCCCCCCCCCGCACACACGCACACACACACACACACACACACACCACCAGCCCCCCATGCAGCCTCCCCCTGCCTCTAGCTGTCCGTTGTACCCCACATCTCAGGCTGTCGAATCAATGCAGCACACCTCCCTCGCTTTCATTGTCTCTGCGTCGGCCCCGGCCAGCATCGCTGATGGAGTGAAAAATGGGAGAAAGGAGAAAGCGGGGGGTGGATGGGTGGTTGAGTAGGGGGGGTGATTCATAGGGGCTCTCTCCCTCCTCCTGATGCTGCAGATCTTCATCTGCTCAGTGTTCAGGTGCTGAGTATATTACTCCTCCTCCCCAACTCCTCCTCTTTGTCTTTACATGTTAGTTTTAATGCACTTTATTCTGTCATAGAATTTCCTTCAGCCTGAAGGAGGAAAATCTAATTTATTTATTAGTGGAAATAGTTCAGTGCCCGTTTTAAACATGCCTGTTCAGAGCTGGACGATTGCTTGGCCTGTGGTGTTGCTGCTTGCAGCTTTCTCCAGAACCACTCAACACTCGATTTCAAACTTCTTTGGGTCCTGAGCAACACACCGGTCCCCCAAACGCCTACCTTATTATGATATATTGAACTATTTTGCTATTCTTACTCATTGTACCCCGAAATAGTGTGCAAAAGCCATCTCTGTGTTATACTTCTAACTGTGTACGTCTGCATTTACCTGACAGAGACATGCTACGTTGCAGAATCAGATTTTACTTACAAAATGTAACAAATCAAATATGCTGCATTATTATTTATTTAATTATCTAGCATTTTAAAGCTCCACCTTCAACGGACGTTAAGTAAATGTATGTGCCTATAATGTGTCTCTTTTACTCTTCACTTTAACTAAAAATTTGAATGCAGGACTTAAACTGTACTTCTACAGTGTGGCGATACTTGACACTTGTGTTATTCAGTTTGCCATCTGTAAAGTCAGACGCTCTTGGGGGTCCGTGAACGCAGCGCTGGTTGAGCTTTTAATAAAAAAGCTCTGGCAGCTCTGCATTAAAATGATCAGCTTTTCCATGTTTATCATGGACTGATACTTATGGACGAAGGGAAAGATATGTCGGCTGCAATTGGTTGTTCCTCATCACATGACATGGGGTGCATGCTGCTGCGTTCCAGGCGTCACACCCTGAAAAATAAGCGCTCAGGAACGCGTGTGCGCCGCAGCAGTTTTGCTCTGGCGTTTGAGTGCGCCTGTCTTTCGTCTATATTGAAAACAGTGAATTTGAGGGCGCAGAAAAGCAGCATGTGTGCGGCCCCTGAGGATTCTTCCTTGACTTTGAGACGCAAGAGATTCCTCGCTTTATTATCATTAGATTTTGGTGTACCAGTTTGAGCCTTGCAGTTTGCTATGATTGTAGCTCCTTACTTCCATCTCTCCAGACTCAGAGTGAGGTTTATTGCCAAGAAGGTTTTATGTATTTGTTGTGTACAATTCACACACATGAGGAAATATAAAAATAAAGGCAAACTAGCACAAAAGTCAAGAACATAAATATATAAAGGGAAATTAAAAAACATACTATAATAATATGTGCCATGTAACTGTTGTATAATGAGTAAGCTGTACAGTTTTGTGCAGGTCTTTGTTCTCATGTTGAATTTCCTAACTGATCCCCTGCACCCACCAGCACCCGCCGATCTCCGGCAGTATCCTAATGCTATAAAGCTCATCTTATTGCAAGCAGAGTGGTGCAAGCAATAATTCTCCAGTCAATCTGATTGTATTACAGCATCATTAAGACCCGTCACACAGCAGCATTGTTCTCTCTCCGCTGCTCTCAATGCAGCCTGAGTGGCCCGAGCCAGACTGTTAGAAACCTGCATTGTGTTCAGCTGCAGCTCGGGCTCTTTCAGCATGTCACTCTGGCTGCTGGCAGCGCGGGCCTTGGCTGTTATCATAATCCATTCAGTTAACAAGCAGCATGTCTACCTGCCCCGCCTCTGCCGCACTTCTTGATTGGCTTATCTTGGACTTGACCTCAACATGTGTGTGCAAGGCCATCTGAGTAAAGCCAGGGACCAAATTTCAGGGTCGTGTTGAGTTGAGGTCCACTTGGTTTAGATAAAATATTTAACCTAAAACTTTCCAATACAGTGCAACACATTAGACATGCCAGAGCATTTTTGTGCTCTTATCCTTGATGTCTAGATAAATGCTGCCTGTAAGTTAGAGCGCGTGCATTTGTGATCTATGATCATGCCTACATTTTGCTTTGTGTTCTGCTCCATTTATGCACAAGTTTCATTCACATAAACATTACCCAAAAGCTTCAAGACAAATTTCACACCACATAGCTTTGAGTCCTGCTGTCAGAAATCAGCAGACAGAAAAACAGATTGCACATCTGCACCTCCACATCCCGTAAGTAATGTTTTAATGTAGGTGTGTTTCTCCTTCTGATCAGAAATGTGGGCTTTTCTTTTGGGCATGCATCTCTACTGCAGCCTTACTAACTGTTGGTAAGTTGGTTTATGTTCAGCGCACAGAGGCTGTGTGTCCCAAAAACCACAATTGAGACATATATTCTGAATGTGCTGTGTACTTGTCCAAAAAGAAACCCAAAATATGTCGACATATCCCACATGTCCGAAGTGGAAAATGCTGTAAGGCCTAATTCAGAATATTCCGAACAGAATATGCAGTTTACATGAGCTGTATCAAATTCGAAATATTGTCATATTTGAAATAATAATGTAATATCTGTGCACACATTTCGTGTAAATATTGTCACTGTCAGACTTTAGCTCCAAGCTGTAATTAGTCATCAAAGCTCCAAATCAGCCATCAATGGGTGTGTCTCACAGTCCAAAGATTTAACCTCGTCTCTCTCACGGTTGTCAATGTTCGTCGCAGCAGGCGGCTCAATACCACACAGTGTAAAGCAGCCTTAAAGGCATAGCTTAGCTGGGAGGCAGCCGAGGGAACGTAACCAGAATACAGTATGTTACAGGTGATGTAACGCTGAACAACCTGCATTAACACTAATGCCTGCCATATACTGGAAGACTTTGAAAGACTAAAGTCTGACACCCTCTCACATCATAAAACAGTGTAAGTTTGTAGTCACACACTGTAAGATTTTGCAAAGACTGGGGATCCTGCAGGGTCAGTATTAACAAGACTAAAACTAGATTCCTTTTGAGATAATTTCCCATCCTGCTCCAGGTGGAAAATGTTGCACCGAACTCCCTTAAAGAACTACGACATTTTAATAATTCCTGTCTGCAAAAATGCACAACTCTAGAAACACAAGATAAAAGGCGTCACATGTCTTCAGTTTTCTAGTCATTTCGGCATCAATATCATCCATACACAAACTGTATTTTTGTACAAACTTCAAACTTGTGCTGGTTGGTGGATCAGATACACATTGAATTAAACACTGTCAGCAAGACTTGTTGTTGTTCATGTGCCTCCCCAGAGTCCACTCCATGGCTGCATCCAGAGCCCCTTTTACACTGCCAGATTTTCAGCGAATGTTGGGCCATTTTGCCAGCAAGCTGCAAGCGTTTAGACACACAGAGCCGGATTGGCGAGTTGATCCGTGGTGCCCAGTTTTCCACTTCGGAGGGTAGACGTATTGGTGGAACCTTTTTGGTTTAAAAAGAGTGGCGGTAGATAAACAGGAAACAGCTGATAGCAGGAATGAGCAGCTAGTAGCAAGAGGGAAACACAAACCTGACAGACACTGTAAAGATGAGCAACTGGGGAGACAAGGAATTGTGCGCCCTCCTTGTGCTCGCAGACGAAGAGGCCATTAACCGTCAGATGACGGGGATGGTGAAGGACAGGCCGACTTACGAGAGAATCGACTGGCTAGCCGTGGCTTCCCTCCCACGTCACTGTTTACGTCACACGCTGAGCTACACGTTTTGTTACTTGCTCACGCCCCCCATTGCCCCGAAAAAGGCACATTCTGTATAAACAAAGGTAGGCAGGCAGCATTTTGCTGCACTCCCCGATTTTGTTTTTATACTGCCAATGCTGAAAAAACACTGATTGGGCTTCCTATTTAAAAAGGACTCAGATGTCCACCCTCTGGACTTTGGACTGAGCCCTCGGGGACTTCAGTTGTACGTTCTGTGACATGTTCACCATCTTCACGCAAAGTCTGCGAGGGCAGAGTTCACAAAGCCACTCAACAGTTTCACTGTTGCATATTTAACACATTTAAACATGAATTCGTTCAGATCAAGGCATTATAATTCCTAAAGGCCGTAGAATATTATAATTGTCCCCCTGCTGAGAAAAAATGACTCCTGGACCACATTTTTGTTGAACCAAAAAAAAAAAAAAAAAAAAGAGTAAATTCAACAACTTTTCCTGAGTCACTGGTGCATGTCCCCAAGGATCATGTACAAGTTCATATTAGTGGTTCTTGCATAAGGCCCATTGAGTCAGCACAGTTGTAGCACTTCCTGAGTTAAAGGGCTCCACATATGTCTTCAGGCCAAATTCCAGTCAGTTAGCCATACATAGTGAGAGGAGCACAAGTTTCCTGTACATTAAATTAAGTGCAGCTGGATCTCACTGATATTATTATCATTAAGCCTTTGGACTGTGTGGTGGCAGCCCGGCAGACTCTCTGACTATCACACTATCTGATAGGTGGGCTGTTATCCAGTCTTATATTTGCCTGCTGCATTTCTAAGTGCAGCGGTAAAGTGATACGACTGATCAGTTAACAGGAGGAGCTGTTTCTTGTGAAACAGACATTAGATTAAAAACAACATGAATATGAGATGGATGATAATCTGAGAGGGGGGCTGGTATAGTAAGACAGGGTCCAGGACTTAAAACGTTGTGTTTGATTTGGGTTGTTAAACTTGTTTAATTTGATTAATTTGATTGATTTGATCAAGGTTTGTATTAGGCCTATATTTTATCTCCAAGTGCACGTCACACACTGAGTGAGCCACCTGTTAATGACGCTGTGGGCTAATGGGCATGTAGCTACTTCCATGTTTCACATGATACGTCATGTTTGTAGTCGACCAATGAAGATGAGTTTACATATCACCTTGGGTTCGTCCTTCACCTTCTCAAAATGATCCCACACTTTGGATTTCCTGCCCGACATGTTATTAACTAGCCTGTGGAATAACCGCAGGTACCAGCCCTGGAAATTAACCTGACGAGGACACTTCCTGTGTCTGTCCTTTCAATATGATAATGCGACTAAGCGACTAATAAAATCTTGCCGACTAATGACCTTTCTGGTCGACTGTTAGGGGGCAGCCTTAGTGTTTATGGTGAACACTGGAAGTTGCAATATAACCTTTACTGATAAAATATTTATTTATAAAAAGGATAGAACTTGACAAGTATGTACTTCTCTCTGCACCTTTCCAGATGTGAAATACTTTCATTCTGTTGCATATTGAGAGTTTGCTGTAAATATATTTGCTGAGTGTTCTTGTTTTACTTTTCTAACTTTTACTTTTTTTTACATGTTAGAAAAAAAATCATAAAAATCTAGAGTCTAGATTAGATAACCAGAGAGGAAGAAATGAAATGTTTCTTTAAAGGAACACTGCAGAATTGTCAGTTACTGTTTTTAAAGCCAGCCACAGATTGACTCTCGTTTGGCATTTCGTCTCATTATATTTGCATTTTTTCTGTGCCGTGTCTCGTGATGCCTGCTGTTTACAGTCTGGCACCTGGTTGATACCTTTTTATAAAGTCCCGATATCACCTGAGGGCTGTGGAGGTACACACCCAGAAACATCCTGAACACAGAAAATACAGGCAGAGGGTGGAGTCTCTGCAGAAAAACACACCGCCACACACTGAGAGTGGGTCAAAAGTGAGGATTGAAAGGGATTACAGTTTTTTGAGTTTATGCATTGCTGCGTAGTATATTTTTAAATTTATTGATAACATATTTTTTTAAATGATGAAGATTCTTTTTTTATTTTAGATTTTTTTAGATTTAGATTTAGAGAGACAAAACATTCATTAACAATTGGGGATGTGAGAATTTTTTTTTTTTTTTTTTTATTAAACTACACTAATATTGCAAATACACATTAAACTTTTGGTAGCTAATGAGAAAAATAAATCAATTGCTTCGTTTTTAGTCCACAAAATATGTGTTGCTGCAAACACAGTCAGCATATATTCATACATTCAACTTGTACTCTGCCAAAGTGCTGATAGCAAGACGATACAAAGGCTAACGGTGTGCTGAACAATATCAGGTGAAACTTTGGAGGATAAAATTTGACAGTGGTGTGTTCAGGGTCATCTGGTGGGTAAGGTGAGCTGTCGTACAGTACAGCACAGGTGTGTGTGTGTGTGTGTGTGTGTGTGTGTGTGTGTGTGTGTGTGTGTGTGTGTGTGTGTTTAAAGTGTGTGTGTTGGGGGGTTCTGTTACACAGACGTTCATCCAGTCATTTGCCACGCGATACGACGCTCCTGATACCAGGATCAGATATCTATTGAAGAAGAGACACCTTCATTGTCGTCTCTAACAGATGTTATTTGCAAGGACACCTAACAGTCACCAGAGCAGTCACTGCTGATTACTGTTTGTTCACAAACAAACACCACGAGGTTCAAACCTTGTGTGTTGCTGAACTGTGTGTTTGGTCGACGTGCTGAATCGTTGCAGTGACAGTCAGTGGTGTTTATAATGTGAATATCTGGGTGTTAAATGTTCATCTGCGGTTTACTGTAGTGGTCTAAGTTAAATGGGACTGTTTGGTGGAAACGGGGCTTTTAGCAACATTACCATCTAATGGTGTAACTGCATTACTCACTCAGTGACTCAGGGACTGAATCTCATATTTATAGGGCTGGCCCATGCTTTGCTGCTGTCCAGCCAGAAAGAGTCAGTCATAAAGATGCTCTGATATGTTGCTCAAAGAGCTGTTTGTCATGTTCTGGACACACAAACAAGCTCAACTTCTTTCACAGCCTCATAGACATGCTGCTCTTTTTAATCAAGACCCTTTATCACTGTAAGCTCATCAACATCAGACGACTATCAGACAATCAGCCTTGCCCTTGAACGAGCTCTCGATGTGATTCATGCTTAGTGTTTTAGTCTACTTACATAAAGTCGTTTGCAGAATTGCATCAGGTTCTCAGTGCAGAAGTAGATTATCGATCAGAGGAGCACAGTGTGAGTGCTCTTTCAGGAATGGTAAGTAGCTTTCCCTCCCGGCTTGTTTGTCTTGTAGTGTTTCAGCTGTGTGGAAAGTTTACTGACTGTTCTTTGCTCTTCCACAGGGGTGACCCCAGACTCGTCAAACTAAACGTAGCCATAACCTGTGGTTACCTCCTTTATGGTGAGCTATTTTTGTTTGTACCTCTGTTGAACCCTTCTGCTTGTGTACAGTCAATGAGCGCAGTCAGTCAGTGTGCTGTATATGGTGTAAACACAAAGGAGAGGGACTTTAACCTGAAGTGACCTGATTAGAGTTAGAAACACTCAGTGCAGGGCGTGACAGCTATAAAAGACATCTGGCAACCTGCACTTTGATGTCATCAAAAATCAAAAACTTATTTTACACAACAGAGGGAACAGTGTGAGTCAGACGGTGCCTCTCATGGAGTATTTTGTCGAGCCTGGATACTCCACCCAGACTGTTTTATAAATTAAAGGTTATGACCTCAGTTTAAAGCTGGAGTGCTGAACTTTTGTCGCCCCCCTCTGGCAGTGAGAGTAATTACACACACTTTCACAGAATCACATAACGACAAATGAAGCATTGAGAAAACAAAATTAAAAAGCAGTGCCACACAGAAAAGGCAATAACACAAAACAGAAAGCCAGTCTTGCAAATTTCCAAGTTTCGTTCTGCCTGTTTGACGTAAAACACATCACTTCCTGTGAACCTGCACAGGAAAGCCACCACAGACACTCAGAGTGTTTTCATACTTGGTCCTTTTCAGCGCCCTAAAAACGGACTCAGAGTGGTGACTTAGCATTTTTTGCACATATGTGAACACTACAAGAGAACTCAGACCCCTCTGAAGCGAACCGAACCGAGTCCTCAGTGCGGTTCACTTCACCCCGTCAGCCTGTAACAGTTGCAAGGACGCAGGACGAGGAGTAGTTAGGTCCACAGAAGATACTGCACGTCTCCAGATGTGGAATGTAGAATACAAGGCTAAGTTTATTTGAGAGCGACGAGCTTCATAGCTGCACTGCAGTGTCACATCAAAGTAAAAACAAAACAACATCAATATATATTATACGTAGTGTGAACAGAAAGAGAACTGACTCCCTTTTCTGTCGGTCCACTTTTTGGTGCAATTTCAGAGGACTGAGTTTGCTTCATTAAAAAAGGACAAAATGTGAAAACACCAATAAGCATTGCGTGAACTCGTTTGGCAACAGCTTGTCTGTGACACTCATGTATACGTCCCGCACTCAAGCTTAAATTTTATAGCATATTTTAAGCCTCAAATGTTTTCCTCAATGTCAACAACAGATATTTTTTGTCATGTTTAACTTAATTTAGATTGAATGCATATTCAGCTGCAGAAGAGGCCTTCTGCACTTTGAGGTGTGAAATTTAATGCGCACTGATAAAAGAGAAACAATATGAAGGGAACAATATGAGTGAGAAAGTGGTGTTCATACCTTGTTTTGTCTTTCCCTGACTCAGACTGCTTTAGAAATGGAAGGTTATGATAAATGTGTCCACACTTTCTGCTCCTGTATAAATGTTCTCTACATTTCAGCCTCTTCTTTGCCATTAAAGGCAGTTGTGTTTATAATCATCCTCCCAGTCAGTGTGCCATCTCCCTGACCAACCTTTCCCCCTGTCCTCTAGACCTTGTGCTGCTAGCATGTAACTGGAGCACTATGGGAGACAGCTTTTTTGTCTGTCACCACTTGGCGGCGCTCTATGCATATGGATATGTGCTGGTGAGTCAACCACTCCTCAAAACTCCAGAGTGTACAACAGGGTGTCTGTGGCTCCTTAAAGAGTCTTTAATGTCTTAAATTCATTTGCATTTGATAAATATTAGGAGTTAAAAGTCATTAAGTCGTCTTTAGTTTGAATTTGTGAGGTCTTAATTGCAACATTTATCTAATTTTATTTATTCATCTTCAAGTTCTTTGTGTTGAAATAAATCAACCAACTTTTCACTGGAATTAATGCTGTCTTTTTCCAAAATGTGTCATAAATTTAGATGAAATATTATTTTGTAAAGGACTTAAAAAGCATTAAATTTAAGTGTCCGATATCTGTAGACATCCTGTACAAACTTCAATAGCAATTAGAGACACTATATTATTTATATATCATAATGTATCTGTGTCATGTAGCATGACTGTGTGTGTGTTTGGTCATTGCAGACACGTGGCGTGCTTCCCTACTTTGCCAACTTTCGCCTCATTTCAGAGTTGTCCACACCTTTTGTGAACCAAAGGTGAGTCAGCCTCACTGGAGACAGGGTCGTAAAAATTCTGTCAAGTGTGTAGGATTTTTGGGGATACATTGGCTGAAATGTTATATAACTAGTATGTTTTTCTCAGTGTAAACTCACCTGAAATTAAGAATCATGGAGTTTTCGTTACGTTTCGTTAGTCGACTAATCAATGACTAATCGACTGTTAAAATAATCTGTGACTATTTTAGTAGTTGACTAATCGGTTTGAGTCATTTTTCATAGAAAAGTACTATAAAAGTCTCCGTGCCAAGATCCCGCGATACTTAATCCCCCTAAACCTTACACACTGATCCTTTAAATGTGGATATTACAACTTCGAACATTCCATTTGTTTTAATGTCTCTTGAATGATACACACTTCAGTGATGATTGGATCTTTAAGTGCTTAAAGAAACATGAATCATGAATTTCAGCCGCTTTATGCAGACTGCGAATATTCCTTTTCCTCACCTGGAGAGAGAAAAGGTTAACAGAGACAGCGACTGTGCAAAGAAACGTCACTCAGCTGACATTTTGCAGTGGCATGTTGCCGACCCATGTGATGGCTGAAGCCAGCTAGAAAGTGAGGTCATGCACATGAAAGCAAAGAGAGTTGCTAATTAATATGCACACGCCACCAAGTGGACAGTGGTGTGAATTACTGAAAGCCGTAGATCGGCCTCACTGTTCTCATCTGTAAAAACAAAAAAGATGGACAGCTGTCAGATTTCTCAGAAAATATTTAGTTAATGCGACCTCTGTTCTTCTCCCTCCAGGTGGTTCTTCGAGGCGTTAAAGTACCCACGCTCACACCGGCTGGTGGTGCTAAACGGCGTCGCCATGGCGGTGGTGTTCTTCCTGGTACGCACCGCTGTCATGCCATCTTACTGGGCCAGTGTATTCGCCACCTTTGGCACTCCAGAATTTGAGCGGCTGGGCTTGGGCGCCCAGGTGGCCTGGATCACCTCTTGCATCGCCCTGGACATCTTGAACCTTATCTGGATGTATAAGATCACCCGTGGCTGCTACAAGGTCCTGACCGGGAGGGGAGGACGAAAGGTCAAGGAGGGAGCGGAGAAGGAGTCTTCCCCAGACAGGAAGCACGTCAACAACCACACAGACTAAAGAGATGTAGAGCAAAGGATAAGTAGACATGGACATGAGCAGGGAGGGAGGCTGGACATCCAGGAACCTTACAGCCTCTCTCGGCTGCTACAGCCTCAGCGTCCCTCCCTCCAATCCCCAATCTCAGCCTTTGATCTCCTTGTAGTTGGCTAGTGGACCGGGCTAGTCCTCAGGTCCTGACCCCAACACGAGACAAAGAGACTGCTCTTTGACTCGCATAAGCACCAGCCTTCGCAGCCTCAGTGTTAGCCTGCTGGGCGATAGCTTTCGGTCGCAGACAACAAGGCAGAGCTCACAAGCACACTTTTAACTCCGTCTGTCACTCGCCTCTTTCGCCCCCACCGCCATTCTTCTCCCATCTCCCCTCAGTCTCCTCTCACGCTCAACTTCAGCCAAAGCCCAATCCTCTGAAGTGCCTGTGAAAGACAGGAAAGCAATAATTGTGGAGGAATAAGATCACAAAGTCTAACAGAGCTACACCCCTTCAGAAGACAACCATCTCTCGCTCTCACTACTGCTCCCGAACGACCGGAGGCTTCTTCTGTCGTTCGCACTCCGTCCACCCCGAGGAGACGCACAGAGCGACGTCCTCCCCCATCAGATCCATACAGTGTTTGTGAATCTATAGGGCTCTTGTCTTAAACTCATCAGACCTCACAAAGAGACAGAAGAAACACCATAATGCCTCTTCTACAGTATCACCTGCTGTGGCCTCCTTGTAACAAGTGGCGCCTGCCTATATCACCAGCCATGCCCCTCCAACCTCCTTACAATTTGGATTATATATTAAGAATCTAAATATGCATGCAGGAGAGAGAAAGACCCGCTCTCCAACATCCTTAGCTTGTCACGGGACGATTTTGCCTTTTCAGTATTCATGGTGTTGTTTGTATTGTCTTATTTTACACACACTGATGTCCTTCGCAATCACGTGTCTAATTCAGATCTCATCCATTGCAACCCTCTGCCTCACTGGATAAGGCTCCGCTATCCAGCTTGAACGTTTGGTTTTGTTCTACCTCTCCCCCTGCCTTACAAAGACTTCAACCCCGCCATCATGAGTTAATCAACACTTTCTTTGTTCCTCTTTCTACTGTAAAGAGTGATTTTAGCCTTTAACGTGTTATCTGTTGTGATATCACTGGTTCAGAGGGACTCCTCCGCGTCTCCACCGCTTTTTTTTTTTCCCAGCCAGTGCAGTGAAACAGAGCGGCATCACTTTTCTCGTCAGTGTATCTTTCTAGAGAAACACCCCCGGAGGCTTTTATACTTCCTCTTATCTCCTTTGTTCTCGGTGACTCTGAGAACCTAATTTGGGATGGGAGTGGAAAAAGTCCACACACACGTACACACATACACACACACAAACACTTGTGGGTGTGTGAACATTTTCCACTCTCCTCCTCAAGTTTGCACACTGTTCTACACTGTATTTGGTGCCCTTCTTAAACACTGACATGGTGCTCTTTTGTTTCTGTTGCAGAATGTCAGCAGTAGGAATGCTAGCAATATGACATTTTTCAAAAGTTTCTAATTAATTTGGATGTACTGATCTGTGATAAGAATCTATTGGAATCAGTGTGGCAATCTGCATGTTGTTTTGTTTTCTGTATAAACTGTAAATCATCACTACAGAGCATGGTAAGATGGACATATCTCTGTGATGCCTTAGCGAATAGTCGAGATAGATGAATAACATCTAAATATTAACTGCATTAATCTGTTGCTTAAAGGGGTTTGTCTTCCAGATGATTTTGCCTCTCAGAGCAGACTGACTGCATGAACTTTGATTCCTTTCTCCTCTCCCTGCATGTCTGTACAGTATATACACACACAGTAGCTACCTTCTGCGTACTGTATGGCTAACTCACTAATCATCACCTTCACGTTCTCTGTGTGCCACTGGGCATTACTCGGTTTTACAAATTCATTAACTCTTGTCTTTGTACTCTAATGGCTACATAGCTGAATCATGACAGACAGACAGAGATACAGGAGGATGTTTCAGATTTGTTTTTTTGTCACTCTAGAAATTTAAAAAGACAAGGAGAACTCACCCGACTCGGCATATCACTCCTATAGAGAGGCGAAGCTCCGCCCCTTCCAGTGTCCTCAATGGGACTTTATTTCGGAAAAAGTAGAGTCGTTTTTCTGTAGGCCGACGTGAGCGTAAACATGGCACTGGTACCCTCTTCGAAATGTCTGAGATTTTTCATTTGATTTTGGATTATTGCTGAAAATAAGCTTGGCGCAAAACAAACGTTTATGATACTTCAGCAGGATTTAAACTTGTGCAGCAGAGTCTACAGCGCTGTGAGCATTTGTGCGGTGTGTCTGTTACTCTGCAGTTACACCTCCAAAACACACATTAAACACACATTAAACATGGCTTAATAGAGACAGTTTCAAACACAAGTACACAAACCAGCTTCACTATAACTCGCAGCATTCACAGACAAACACTTGTCTTTATCTGGACACATTTTCCCCACAAATACAACATGCTAACGTTATTAGCACAAGCCTATGGCATTATACGTTGTATAAATTAGCCTAGCAGCTAGCGAACTTTTCCTCTACTCATATTCCAGCCAGGATAAATCACACACAAGACTTAAAATGCTATTTTTGTGGAGGCTTTATTGTCTTCACAATTTGTTGTTTCTTATCTGTGAAATACAAGTAAATAAAAGCGTCGACACAAAGCCTACGCCACTACCATAAGGCTACTAACGAACTACACTACAGTCGCATGACCTAACGTCGCCACCATAACAAGACTGTAAAGCCGCGTTTGGCGCAGCTCGGCGTGATGACGTTCTGTTGTCTCATTTCGCCGCTGTAGCAACTACGTATTTCAAGACACACAGAAGCTTCAGCCTTCACAAGTGGGATATTTACTGATGAATTTTATGTTGTAAAACAAAACGTGACCTTATTTCAGACATCTTAACATAAACTCACTGACTTTGAGACGAGGGATCCAGGAGTTGTAAAATGCGAACTCATTGTTGTAGGACTCATTCCTGGTGGACTCTCTGTGCATGGTAGTTAAATGCGAGACATTTCTTGTCCCGTTTGACTTGCTTCATGGATTACACATGATTTTAAGCAATTCAGTAGGTCCTTTTGCAAATAGGGATGTCATCTCTTATCAATTATTCGATTCACTGCTGAGAGTATTTTTGATCGGTTGATTTTGCACCTCCTCAGCTTACTGCGCTGCACACCTCCAGGGTCTACTGATTCAGATTTTTTTGTAACTGAGATTTTGGACCGTTGTGTTGGACAGCGGTCTCCATCACCGTCATCAAAACAATGTGTTCATCCCTCCAGTGGAATTCAGAGACCGGTAGAATCAATGCCAAGGCGCGTTGAAGCTGTTCTGGTGGCACGTGGAGGCCCAGCGCCTTATTACGACACTTCAGTTTGGTCGGTGGAGTTCCCCTTTAAGTCTTAGCAGCTGGATGGATGATTAGAGTAGTCTGGTGGTGTTTTCACTGTGGATCTCTAAAGCACACTCCCTGTGGAGCAACGACTCAGCGACCTCCCGCATCTCTGTCTGTCACCACCGAGGAGGGGCTACAGTATCTTGTGCCTTTTACACAAATAGTAGTGGGTGTGATGCAGTCAGATTTGGATCAGCATGACTTTCTAATGTAATCCCCAGTGATTATCTCCTCTGTATTCCACATGTATACTCTCTGTATATATTTTTATAATCTGCCTGCACAATGATTAATCCGGCCAAGTATTATAATCCAAAGCTGATCCCTGTCGGGGGCCTGTTTTGTGTTGTGCTCTCCTGAATGCAGGGGCATGTCTCTATGAATGTTGTGATGGGTGACTTAGTGGCATTAAGATGAGCTCACAGCGTCCAAGGTGATGAGAATGGAAACTATATTTTTTTGACATAAGCTCTTTAAGATGTATAGTTGGCAGGAAGGCTAACATCTCAATTCTCCGGCCTCCTAAACTCAAAGCTGTGAATAGTTGTAGAATAAAACTGTAATATCGTTCCTAATAATCTGACAACACTGTGGGAGATTTCCTGAGACTGGCTGACGCTGATCAAAGCGCCGCGTGCTTTGAGTTTAGACTGAGACTGCGCGCCGCCGCAGCTCTCGTGCACAAAGTCAAAACTACACAAGTTAGAATCACAGTGTGTCGGACAAACTGAGAGTTTTTGTATCTGTCAGGGTTTTCTACAGAATATATTTCAAGACCTGATATTTGTGCTGCGTCTCACACCCTGGGGCTGTTTGGAAAATAGACCGGATGGATTGAATTTGCTAAGGCTGCTATCGTAAGGCCGTGATCTGTGTTGTATCAGGTGAGAACGACCACATTGCCTTTGTTTCTTTGGGGATGCCAACATTCATTATGTTATATAATGAATATATTTAAATATATATATTAAAAAGGTATACACAAATGTGTATATATCTGTGATCAAATATTGAAACCAGTTGCACACTGTACTAATTAAACCTCTGTTTTGGTCGTGTTTGGTGTTAAATTTGATGAGTTCGTCACAGAGCTGCATCACAACCTGGTACTGAGCACTGTACTCTACCGACGATCTTCTCAAGGTTTCACGTGGTACTTAGGCAACTACGATTTTGGCCCCATTTCTGTTTTTCTGAAGTATGTGATTTAAAGTTCGATCCTTGGTGTACGATGAAATAAGATGGATTGAATTCAGCAGCATTTGTGTAATGATTAAGAACGACTGGAAAAATTGCAAACTCACAAATAACTTGACTTTATCTTTCTTTTGAATGATTTGCCAGTTTGGCTTCTGTTCCTTCCCCTTTGTTTTGTCTGTTTTTATTTTTGTCTTTTAATGCAATGCAATTTCTCGTTATGATCTGTTCATGTTTTTCTGGAGATTTTAATGTGAAACAGCCTACACTACACGCAGGCCTTAGGGTCCTCGTCTGAGCATTACCTTGTGACTCGGATTGTCGTCGTCTACAATGACCACTACTAATGATCTTGTAATTGTAGTGCTGAAAGCTGAGACTTACTTGAAAGTGTTGCTCTTCAATAAAGTTGAAGACGAGAGAAAATTGTTGTTGGATTTGTTTATTTGTGACTTAAATGTCTATCCTCAATGTGCCCACCTCTGTAGCTGCCTGGATACATTGAGTTTCTGGGTTGTCCGTCCCATTTTGTGAACGTAATATCTCAGAAACGGCTTAAATGTGGCACAAACTTCCACTTGCTCGCAAAGATGAATTGATAAGATTGTGGTGGTCCGAAGTCAAGGTCACGCTGGAACCCAATCGCCAGAATAAATGTTTCTGCAAACCACTGATTCCTTCTTTTGTACGGTTTTATGTAGTGGATACATTTCAACTTTATGTTTCAACACCGCTGTGGTTAAACGTGTGGTTAGGTTTAGGCACAAACACTGCTTAGTTATGGTTAGGCAAAGGTCATGTTTCGTGGCAGGAAACGCAGCGAGGTCCCAGCAGAAATTAACCACGTATGGTGACGCTATGCTTGCAAAAACTGCAGCCGAATAACCACTAATGGTGGCGCTATGTTGGCAGGAAACGCAGCAGTATCTTGGTTAAAAAACAGCCATATTTCATGGCACTGTCCTCACAGGAAATGCAGTAACATCTAGGGAAAAAATAACACTTATGGTGATACTATGCCGGCAGGGAATGCAGCAATGTTTAGGGAAATAACCAACCACACATGGTGGCACCATCCGGTTTTCATGGCTCTATCTCCATTGGGAAAAAAAAAAACTGTGTCAGGACGATAAAAACACCCACGTTTGGTAACGCAGAGAGGTCTTACAAAAAATAACCATGTATGGAGTCACTATGCTATGCAGTGATGTCTTGGTAAAAAAAACAACCATTTTTATGACACAGTTTCGGCAGGAAACGCCACAATGTCTCGGTAAAAACACTGTCCTGGCAGGAAATGCAGTGATGTCTGGGGAAAAATGCTTCTTATGCTAGCACTACGCTACGACTATTCGCCCCCAGTGAAAACACAGTGTCAGGTGTGGTGGCTAAGAAGCCGCTGGAAACGCTGCAATGTCTCAGTAGAGAAACAACAGCTTTTCGTGGTACTATCACCAGTGAAGACACAGCGACGGGTCGCTACTAAAAGCCTAAAAAGCTGCTGGAAATGCAGCAGTGACTCCAACAAAACAGCTGGTTTTGTTGTTTGTTGGTCTCTTGAATAGTGGTCTCCAGCTTGACAGGCGTGTGGCCTAGGTGTCGCTCCATCCACCATCCACCAAGTCAGCTCATGTACTGCGTCACTTTAGAAATGCTGATATGATGCGTATGAAACGTACAAATGTATCTGTGGTTTACAGAAACGTACACTGCCAACATTCTGCCTGTAGCTCAAGAATTCATACTTTAGTTTTGACAAAATGACACACAAATATCTAATAAGATAAAATGACATTTGATACCCAAAAGGTCAAAGGTCAGCTTCACTGTGACAGCATTGTGTCATAACTCAGGAACAAACAGATATTTGGTGAGACACTGAATTGCTGACACTAGTCTTGTGTCCACCGTGAAGCTGTGATGATGATGATGATGATGATGATGTGTGACGCATCCACATTTTACCAAAAAATACACTTAATACCTTTTATTAAATCCCTCCAAAGTCTTCACCGCTTACATGAGTTCTGACAGACATGAATGTAAACAGAAACTTGACTGGTTGGCGCAGGCACATGACCGCGAGGCTGTAATTCTGCTTACGTTTGTTCTAATTCATCACTTTCCCAGTTCATGAGCAGTGATGTCAGCACGGGAATAACCTGCTGTATTCAGTGTAAATCATCCAGACAGCAGCAGACTGAACCGCTCCAGTCATTCGTCAGCTGCGGGCTGGTAGTATGACACTTCTACCCCGGCAAGCCAAGACCAGCTACTGGTAGCTGGCACCACCGCCCCGTGTTTTTCTTTTCAATTATGTGTGAGATATTGAAGGAAAGAGGAAGGTGAGGCAGAGTGAGACGTTCAAAAATGAGATGAAAGGGTGAAACGGGAGGGCTGACTGAAATAGGGATGAGAGAGAGAGAGAGAGAGAGAGAGAGAGGGAGTGGGGCTGCAGTAGGTCTGTGATTGAAACCATCTCTCGTGTGTGTGTGTGTGTGTGTATCGGTCAAGGGGCTTGGTCAGAGACCGTGCCTGAAGAGCTTTACCAAACATGGTCACATAACAGAGACTCAATGAAAATTTCCTCCTGCTACTACAGCACACATTCACAGTGTCGACTCGCCGCCGGACTTCACTCATGCACACGATGAATATCATCACCTGCAGACACAGAAACACACCTGCGTGTTATAAAAACACACCGTCTGTCGTCACCCCATTTTACACACTTACATTAGAGACACTAAGAAGCGTGTGCGGCGCACATCAAAGCTGTGCCCTTTGTGTCAGAGAGCAACGGCCTCTCGTGGTGTTTACCGTCTGTCAGATGTGTTTGTGAGACACTTTAACGCCATGAATTCACGTCTGTAGATGTCAAGTCTCCTCTTTCCCTCCAATATCTCTGTTTTGAGTTTGTTCCTCGTGAGCACCACTGAGACACTTTATCGAGCGAGTTATAGTTGTGTAAAAATAAATAGATTTTAGAGATATGCCTATTTCAGGAGGAATTTATTCTGAGGAGCTTTCCCAGACTTGGGGAAACAAAAACACACTGAAAAATCAACATTCCAGACTTTAGAGAGGCTATAAACGGAGCCGATTTTACAAGGTACTTAAAGCCTCGGCCAGAGTCGATCGTAATGACTTTTGAACCAGTTTGTTAACAAGCAGCACCTCACTGTTACCGCCCTCCTCTGCCGAAAGGTGTCATGAGTCTGTCCCGGCCTGTGAGTAAGGGCCAAGATTCAGGTGTGTGGAAGCATCTCAGAGCACTCACAGTTCCCTCCTCAGGTGGCACGACAAGGAATCACATCTTCAGGTATTTTTTGGAAATGAAACCGTCTCTGTTGTCATGTAAACTTGCATTAAGCAGTTAGTCTGAAAACTACAGCATTTAGTGTTGCTGTAGTCTCTATATACAGACTCAAACCCTGGAGATCTTGCCTCCGGAAGAAGAGCGGAAGAGCGCTGGTTTCCGGTTGTAGGCTGTTTGTAGCCCGCGTGATATTGACCAATCACGTTGGCGCCGGCTGCAGTTGTTGCCAGGTTAAACGCTCCGTGCGGTGAACTAACGAGGCGGAACATAACTGGCAAACTCTGAATCCATCGCAATGATTCAGCATATTTACTTATATATTAACGGAAGTTGGAAACGTAAATTCACCTCCTCCGCCCAAATCAAACTGTACACTGAAGTTAACCTGCTCCGGAGCAAAAAAAACTGATAAAAACACTTACGTTACAAATCTGTGTTTTTCCGACGCTGCTAATTCCAGATGGGCTTCTAACTACGGTGGCTGATGTGAATACGCAGATCTCCCTCTCTGGAACCAGTGTTTGTTTGTCCATTTTGGTCTACTGTAGAAACATCTTGATAAATGAGGATCTGCTCCCTGTATAGATAGAAACAGCTCATTCTGAGGTAACAAAAGGTTATTTTCAGGTGATTTAAAGAAAACAGACTTGCTATATTAAATTCACACTGGACCTTGAAAGTGTCACATTGACATGCAGCAGGTGAAAGCAGTTGAAGTGTGAGGTGAAGTGTAAGTTAATGAAGTTTGAAGAAGACACTTTATTCAGACAGTTTAAAATTTGAATGAAGTTCCTACAGTAAAGTATATTGGAGACATTTAAGGACATATAAGTGTCATAATAACAATATGAGCATGTATGTCTGAGGCGAGCACGCAGGTCTGACCCGTGTGATTTCACTGACCAAATCCAGGTTTGTTTGAAGCTTCCTGTCCCACTGTAGCGACAGGTTGGAATTATGATGCCATGAACTCAGCCCTCAGAACTCCTCTGAGCTGCGCAGGATCTCCAGGACTTCTACCATAAATAGCCAGACGGAGTGGAGTGAGGAGAGGGGTCGGCCGGTGGGTGGAGGGGGAAACGGCTTACTGTAGAAATGCCCTTCTGAGTTTCTGAAACGGCACTAATCTCCCTCCCTGTCTCCTCCCCTCCTTCCCTTTCTGTGTTTTTGCATCTTTCTTCCTAAACAGTTTAAGTCCTTGAAACTCTGTCTGCAGTCCGTCAGGTTTAATGACTCATGATTTGTCCTCATGTCTCTATATATTCAGCCTGGAGCTCTCCTGCAGTCCAGGTCGTCTCTGTGAAGATGCTTGTCTGAAATACTTTCTCTAAGCTGTGCCACATTTGTTTCCAGTCCCATTAGACATAAGAAGCTGTAAATCGTAAACAGTTAAACTGCTCCTTTGTTTGGATTGCTTACCATCCTGCCATCCGAACTACAAAAGCGCGCTCTCATAAAACATCAGCAGCTATTTAAAGTAAAATGAATGTAAATACAAAACACATTATCACAGACTTTCTCCATCCGGCTGATAAAACTGTGACACATTTACTTTTTTTTCCCTCTTTATTCATCACCTACCATCCACGTGACGTTATGCGTCACAATAGATGAGCCTAGTAGCCTATGTGTCAGAATAACTTGGAGCCAACGTAAACAGTGGAGCCCACGGCGCAGTACATATCTGCCTGTAGTCTTTTATTTTTAGTGTGAGGGATTCCTCTTTCACAAGACATTACATCTGTATCCCTCTGCTCCCAGTCGGCTCAGGCCCGTCCCTTCTCCCATCATGCCCAAATAAAGTGTCCAAATTCCAAGTGTGTGCTTCTTCTTCTCTCTGTGAAATGTTTATAAGACCCTCGCTTAGTGTGTGTGTGTGTGTGTGTGTGTGTGTGTGTGTGTGAGTGTGAGAGCGAGAGAGGGAATGCGAATGTGCATAAATGAGCATGACTTTGTGCAAATTTTTTAATGTCAAATTCTATACTCCGACAGGCTCTTTATGGGAATCTGCGGCGCTTTGATAACACGCTGCAGTCGTGGTTCGTCTTAGAAACATTACAAATTACAAAAATAAAGCTTTGTACTTTATGGTGATGGTATGAGGAGGAAGTTTACCAGTTCACGAGGTTTTTTTTATTGTACTTTAACCTGATTATCAGCCAATTATTGGTGCACTGAGCTCATCAGGGTCATAAAATACTGAGATCATGTGTCTAGATTCCAACCGAGCAACAGCATCAGCATCAGAACATCTTTTCTTAATTTCTTCGTCAAGTTAGATATTTTGTTGTTTTAAAAAAGCCGTCTCCACGCTGCCAGGAGAAACACTCAGTCTCCTTAATATATTTTATTACTATATGTTCTTTTTAATATTTCTGGTAAAAACTGTCACATGTCAGGATATAAATATCTAAATCTGCCTTCATGTCGCACCATGTGTTATTACAAAGTGTAAACTGGCGCTTCAGCTTCTGTCAGTGTTTACATTCCAGCTGAAACCTCCGATGCTAACGCTTAAGATTTTAATTTATTTCATCACTTGGTGATTCAAGTCCTTCTACTCTTAGGCACAACCTAACACGTATTACCCACAGGGTCAATCCTATTATGCTTCCACCCAGTTGACCACAATAACTCCAAACAGTGACCTGCGAAATTCCACAGACAGTGGACGTGTTTCAGTGGAGTTAAGCGATGAACAGTGTTTTTAAGTTAGGGTTAGAGTTAGCCCTTCCAAATGAATAGGCTAACCCATCCATTTGCAACTGCTTATCCGAAGCCGTGTCTCGGGGGCAACAGGCCAAACAAAGCACCCCAGACATCCCTCTCCCCAGCAGCACTGTCCAGCTCCTCCTGGAGGACCCTAACGCTAGGTGCACAGCCTCACGCATTAATTCCAATGGAGGTGAAAATGACAGATAGTGACGGACTAGCGCGCAGCACGGCAGCAATTCCATTGACCGTTGGACTGTGGAGGCGTTGGATTTTTCCTACTCGGGCATTGACAGCGGCTCTACTCCGAGCTCCCTCCGGATGTTTACATCTGATTTCACTAAATTTCTTTGTCATATTTCTTTTTCGATACTGAGCTGTCTGTAAATCACTGATACCAACCATACATCATGTCTTCTTGCCTAAAACATACCACTGTAACCAACTTCTTCAAGCTGCTTCAAGCTGAAAACTCTCATTTCTCATTAAACTCATTAATTTCAGTTTCAGTGTTTCAGCTTTCAGGTGTTCTCATCTCTCACTCTTCAGATGACAAACAGATACTTTCTATGCCGAGTCATCAGCTGACTTTTGAACTGCCGTCACTGGCTTACATACCAGCTGACACTTCCACTATAAACAGCTCACACTCTCTCTTTGGCCCCTCTTCATAATGCACCTGAGTTTTCAAATGCTTTCAGTGTTCACATACAAACTGAGGATGGAAATGTGTCCAGGGATTTGACTTTTATTTTCAAATGCTTTCAGGAATTACACGTGCTAACTGTTTTAGGTTCCTCTAATGTAACTGCATTCCCCAAACAAAATCTCTCAAGCAAACAATTCACATTTTAAGACACTTTAACCAGTTTACAGTGTTTTCAAGCCAGAAGATTTTGCCTGTCTAGTTTTATTTTTCTTGCCGTTATCATTCATAATGTAAACTTTCTGTACCTCCACATGATGGTCACAAAGTTGCTTTAAAGCCTCCTTCATATATAAATCTGATGGAGAAATGTAACTCCTTTTATCAGGGCTGGCCCTTCACTTTTAGGGGCCCTAAGCAGATTTGCATCATACAAGATGCGTCCACCAGCCTTTCAGGTAAAAGACTAACTCATCACCACCTCTCCTGCCCTACTTGGACTTTCGCCCCCTTAACTTACGTCATTTGTAGTAGAACCAACGTGCATCATCCATTTTCTGATCGGAGCCTATTTCCCTGCCGACAGCAGTACAGCTTATGACTCCTAATGAGAAACTTGTACATATAATCATTTGTAGAGGGGAACAGCTTACTGTAAAACTTCAATTAAAAGCCTAGTCCCAAGTAAACACCCAGTCCCTTTGAGCAGCCAGGTGTAGCTACACCTTTTGACAAATTAACGCCTGTCTCAATTACTGTACGTTCAAACCAACAGCTACCAGAGCCCGGCATCTTGGGCAACTTGAGGGACCTGGTCGTCAGCCGCGCATCTTGGGCGACCAAAGTGACCGGAGTGGTCAGGAAGGGAGTTAAAACTTGTTTAACTTTAATGATCCTGGCGCCAATTGGAATGCTGACGTGCTTCGATGAAGCGGGTCCCAGAGAACAAGCCACGTAACTTTGGTTCCTACAGCACTCTTGTTCTGACAATGGATATCGAGAAGTTGATTACTTGCGTTCGCGCCCACTCAGTCCTTTATAATGTGTCGTAGAGGTAGTTGTTTGGTCTGGTGAGTTTTAAAGTGTGTAATGTTCGTAATAGAGGAGAGAATTGCAGGCTAATGTTGCGACGTAGCATGCAAGTCTTCCTTTTTCTTGTTTTCATTGACCAAACTTTCTGTCGGCCAACTATGAGCTTTTTGACTGGACAGCTACGCTGCTTTCAAGCCAGTAGTCCGCTTTCCTTTAGTCCTCCCGAATTGACAAGCACGACTGAACGAGCGACTAGAGTGAACAAAGCTGCCACAAATATTTTTGACAGTCGTGCTTTTTGGGGCGTCCGCGACAGACTTTGGAAGCTTCTGGTTTGAACGTGCAGTTACAGGCCTGGTGTGGTTGCCAATCATTTCATTTTTTATATTGAAGTTCTTCAGATGTATAAAACCAGGTTCTCTGACATTATGTGTCCATTCCTCGATTACCCTGTAAGTTATTCGTATTCCTTCAGTCTGTAAGCGTCCTCAGATCAAAAGAATCAAAAGGGTTTGTCATAAAAATGAATCCAAGTTGTGAGGATTGTTTTAACAGGTAAAGTGGTGCTGTGTCGGTATGTTGGGTGCCGTAACTCACTCTCTTTGATGTGTTGTCTGTCAGAGTTAGATCAAATAAATGATTCATAATTGATATATTATCTGAGGCCTGATGTTTATAATAGTAATATAAACAAACAATCAGTCTTCAGACTAAATCACATCATGCTACATGTTCTGGAGAGCATCTGATGCTGCAGGATCAATATGAATCAGCTGCTTCACTCCTGAATCTGAACTTTATTTTCATATCTCCTGCATTAAAGTGACGAATGTTTTTATTCTTCAGTCACCTGACATTTTTATTTCAATGAGAGCACAGGGAAGCATCACAGCTGCAGCGTGCTACACTGTGGTCAGTGAAGGTCTCTGATGCAGACCGGTGCTCTGCAGTAATTATTCTCAGCTGTGTGTGTATAAATCCTCCACTGACTGACTGAAGCTCTTTGCATTGTTGCTGGGTAACAGTGTATGTCCAGTAATCTTGCATTTGCACCCTTTCATTGTCTATTATCCACCAGCGCAGCCGCATGTCCCGTACTGTAACTCAGCTCTGTGTGTCCCCTCTTTCATCCATCACTGGCCTTTCCAGAATGTTCCTCCCCGGCTCCATCGGCATGCCTGCCATGTGTCTGTTCGTGACACACACACACAGAAAAACACACACACAAAAGAGTAAGCAGAGGGTGAATCATGCTGTCCGGGGAGCCGCCTCCTCTGTCCCCCTCTGACTCTCCACCACACAGACCCCCTGAATCTGCTGCATTCCTTTCTCTGTCATCCGTCCGCTGATGGGGGGAACGAGGAGGAACACGCTGGAGTAAAACAGGAAAACCACCTCATTGTTCCCAGAGTGACGTCAGGCGCTCTACAGTAGCTTCCACACACAGGCAGACGGATGCCAAATATGCTGCGTCAGTCCCACAGTAGTATATGGATATATTTATACACACTGCGTGTTTATGGTTACGCTAACATGAGAGCATTTAGTTATTTTGTCCACGAGCAAAGACTGCATCAATAAGATAAAGATTTGGAATGGTTTCTTGCATATGATGGATTATGGGTTTGGAGGACAGCGTGAAGGGGTGAGGATCGAGGGATCAGAGAATGAAAGGATAAGGATGGAGGGATGTACTAATTGTAATTTAATATTTTTAATTTTTAAGTCAGAGCAGTTTAAATTCAACAGACTGAACTGTGCTGGTCCATGGGCTGACGGCCCTGTTTCCAGGTTTGGCCCGGTTCGACCCTCAAGCCTGAACCCCAGAGACTGTGAGTGGGCTTCCACCCTGAAGATACCAGTGTCTCTTCATCTGCATTACTTCCTGTAAAGGTCATTACCAACTGACTTCCAGAGTGCTACACTTGGATCCTAAACACACTTGTAACACTTCAGGTTCACATTATTTTTATGCTGCGTTCACACTACAAGCAACAGTGTGCCCAGCTACATTATCGCCAAGTCACCATTGAAATGTTGTTCGAGTCAACCCGCTCTCACTCCGAAGTCATCAAATACCGCCGCTTGGTCAGTGACTTAAAGCGACCAAAAAAGCCGTCCTTTGTCATCGACATGATACACAGTCAGTTGCTGTTGCCCACAGCTGGGCAACAATGTTGGTTAAGGGGGTGAACGTCCAGGTACGGTGGGCAGGAGTGGTGATGGGTGGGTCCAACAACCACCAAATAAACCCTACCACGTGTGTATTGGAAAAATGTAACCATGTGCATTTGTTGATGAAGGAAAAAAACATCCACTCACAGTGCTGTACTGACGTAGTGCTCTTATTTTGAAAGAGACTGCATGCAAACGTTAAATTTCCAGTGAAAACAGAAGTGTATTTTGAAAACAGACAATGCATGTAACAGGCTGAAGTTGACACGGCATCCCAGAACGTCAACAACCAACACACCCAGGGTACCTTGGACGCCATATGTGGACGTGGAAAGTCAATGACCAAACGTCAATATGTGACGAGGTCACAGTGAGGATGTGTTGTTTGAGTGTCGTCACATATTGGTGTGTGTGTGTGTGTGTGTGTGTGTGTGTGTGTGTGTGTGTGTGTGTGTGTGTGTGTGTGTGTGAGTGTGTGTGTGCTACCTGCCACAGAACACCTCGTCTGAACCCATCTAGAGTTTGTATGTGGACATAACATATCTTGTGTCAGTGTCTGAGCCTCATTTTAACATCACATCTCGCCGCACCATTGTATCCAGATGTACACAGAAAGCTAGCATGGCATCAGCTAACTAAGTTAAATGACAAGGTACCACAGCTAAAAACAAACTATATGATTGGTTGACGCCTCACCGCATCATTAGAGCACTGAGAAAAGTTGAGGCCAGCTCAACGACCGTTGGCAGCGTCAGGCGTCAGTTTGTAACTTCATGTCACTGGCTTCCATTAAAAATGAATTGTCATCTGTTGCCGTGTCGCTGGTAGTGTCTGACAAACAAATTAAACATATTAAGGTTTCACTTGATGCAGTCTATTTGTTATTGTCTTCCTGCAACTTCTCCTTCAGTGAGACTTATTAGACTCAATAACAAACAGACTGAATCAGGCAAAATGTAAAAAAAAAAACCTGTTTCATTTCTTTGTAAGCCACAATCTGAGCCTGTCAGTGACAAAAACAAAAACTTTTAGGTTTAGTCCACACAGACACAGGAATTAAATTCAAGCTTTGACCTTTCCTCACTAAAAACAAGCCGTTTATAAAACTCTGTCCAGGGTGAGAATGATCAGAAACTCTGTTTTCAGTGTTGACGTGTAGACAGGGAAACAGACTGATGAATCAAAACATATGAAATAATCTTGCTCTTCAAATGCAATCCACTGCTTCTTAGTACAATTGTTAAGTACACCTTGATACAGCCTTTTTATGTACTGTTTTTTCACTTGTTTGTTTTATTGACTAGTTGGCATAGTGTAGACCTAGCCATAACTGTTATTTAGCACAATAGTATTTTTATAACCTTATAATTTTTTAACCCATTTTGAATTTTTATATCATTATTTTTTGTACATTTTTGGTATCATTGTAATATTTTAACTTTTACGTTTACTGTATTATTAGTCTGTATTATTATTATTTATTTATTTTTACTTGTTTGTTTTAATGACTAGTTGGCACCTGATCAGATGTAGCGCTATTTATTTTATCTTCTTTTATTTCATTTTTCCTTTACATTTTTGGTATCATTGTAATATCTTTACTTTTAGGTTTACTGTATAATCTAATGATTTCCTATTTAATGAAAGATTATATTGTCTTTTTTTCTTCTTTTAATTTACGTGTTTTATTGACTAGTTGGCACCTGATCAGATGTAGCACTCCTAATCTTGTTATATAATGTTTTAAGATCCTTTTATTGGCTTATAAAGCTCTTAATGGTCTTAGTCCTACCTATTTATCAGAATCCTGGAGACGTGTGGGCCGCAGAGGGTGTTGATGTGTTTAAAAGCAAACTCAAGACCTACCTTTTTAGCCTGGCCTTTAATTTTGTTTGTATTATTATTGTGTATTTATCTATTTATGTATTTTTTAATCTGTTTTTCTATCTTACATATCCTTCTATTTTGTCTTTGTCATTATAGCCTTTGCTTTAAGTGTATGCGTACATGTGCGTGTAGGTGGGGGTTGGGGTTGGGGGGTATGAAAAGTGCTATATAAATAAAGTTTGATTGCTGTACAATGATAATAAAGGCTTCTATTCTATTCCATCATAGTAGTATAGTCACAACCATTACAGTGGTGTACCCCAAGGCTCAATTTTAGGTCCAATTTTATTCCACTCGGTCAAATCATTCAGCAACACAATGTATCTTTTGACTTCCTGTTTGTTTTAGAATTTAGAAATCTAAAGGTGACTGTGATTTTGCCATCAGGGCCCCTCAGCTTTTGAACAACCTGCCTGAGGGGATAAGGCTCGCAGATTCGGTAACTTCTTTTAAATCACTTCTTAAAACCCACTTTCATAGACTTGCCTTTATGTGATGTCGTCTATTTTAGATTTTAGATTTTAAACCTTATTTTTCATCTGTTAATCTATTTATTTTAATGAGTCTATCTTTTATTATTTTAATTGTATTTATTTATTTATTATTATTATTTTTATCCTTTTGGTCTTACTGCAGCTTACCAGTGAACCAGATATATAACTTATAGTTAGGATAATCTGTAGCTATTGTTTTTATATTTGTCTGCTGTTGCTTTTGCTTTATGTTTGCTTTTTAAATGCATTTTCTGCATTGTTTTAACTATTAATTGTCTTGCTTTTAGCTTTTGTTTTTAATGATCTATTGTTCCTTTAATGTTTTATTTTAATGTATTTCTCTTGTAAAGCACATCGAATTGCCTTGTGTATGTTTTTAAAGGTGCTATATACATAAAGTTATTATTATCTAGCACAATAGTATTTTTTATAGCTATGTCATCTTTTTCAGATTTTTATTTATTTATTTATTTATGTTTAGAATAGAATAATATTTTACTGTCTACCTTATCCATGCAGAAGGCAGAAATTTGTCTTTGACTTGCAAGACAACATAAAACCATAAAACATGTTCCAACACAACAACAACCCATTAAAAAAGTTTACATAAATCACAACAGAAGCAACATTACAAGACCAAATCCAATAAATATAAAGTGCAGTGTGCTGAGGTAGTTGTTTAAAATAGTGCGTTATGTACTGATGTAGCAGGCTGGCTTACTGATTGTGATGGTTGAGATGGTTTATGGCAACAGGGACAAATGATTTTTGTAGATGTTTTTCATTGCACAGGTGACTAGTAACTGAAAACAGAGGATGGCTGCAATTATCTAGAATTTTGTTACGTTGTTACAAATCCGGTACCACTGTAATATTTTTTACTTTTAAGTTTACCTTAATATCTAATGATTTCTGATTTTATGAATGATTATGTTGTCTGTATTTCATTTTTTTTATTTATATTTTATTTATGTTATTGCTCAATGACAATAAAGACTTTTATTCTTCATTTTCCGTGTCACTGTAATGTTTCTACCTTTAGGTTCATTGTAATATTGAATGATTCATCAGAGACTACAATGTGTAGTGAGAACAAATGTTTGTTATTGATCATGAAACTATTTTGAGGCAGTGACTGGTGTCTGAAACCAGCCGGCTGAACATGACAGTGACATAACCTGCGCACAGTGCATGTGAACAGCAGTGAAAAGCATCCTGACGAGCCCAAGGTGGAAAAAGTGACACTGATTAAATCTAATACCCGAGCGGTGACATCACTCCCCCGATGAGGAGGCTGCGTCCGGATTGGACGGCGGCCGCAGCCAATCAGGGAGCAAACACATGGGAAGAGTTTAAAAAAGATTCAGAAAAGTGTCGGAAAGTTGTGTGAAAGCTTCGCCAGCAGGTCCGAGCAGCAGCGACACACACACACACACACACTCACACACACACACAGAGCAGACCCAGGGATTTGTTCTCGACTGTTCCGTGTGTCTCCTCCCGCCTCGGACTCACAGCTGTAACCTGCTTCTCCATTTTTAAAGCGCTGCTCAGCTCCACTGTAAATAGACAGAAGTACAGAGATGACAACACATTTCAGGAGCGGACCAGCCTTCGGTCTTTCTGCCGAGGTCAAGAGCAAGGTACGTTTAAAACTTATTTTTCACACTATTAAAAACTGCATCAATATTTGTGTACTTAATTCAGACACGTAGCAGCAGCAGGAGCATCGATTCTTCTGGAGGGGTCAAGGGTCAAAGAAGGCTAACGTTAGCTAGCATGATGACGTACACTGTAAACACCACTCCAGCACCGTTTGAATGTGTTTTAAATAAAGATGGCGTCCTTTCAAACAGGAGACATCACAGAGGGCTTTGTGGTCAAGCGGTGGTTGCTGTGACATTCTGAGGTCCTTATATGGAGAAAGTTTGAGATAAAACCTTCTTCATTAAACACAGGGGTGGTAGAAGTACTCGGATACTCAAGTAAAAGTAGAAATACCACAGTCTGAAAGCACTCAGTTACAAGTGAAAGTCCATTCAAAATGTTACTCAAATAAAAGTACAGAAGTACTATCAACAAAAGCTACTGTTCTCATTAAGCTGGCTCCTGTCAGTGTTGTTTAAGGGACTGTTCGTTACTTCTGAGGGGAGGCGGTGGTGCATAAAAGGGGGAGACATGTCAAGTAATTTTACAAGCACTAGGGACGAACTTATGTTTTTTATTTGGTGTAGGGGAGAGGCATACAACTCTGAATGGCTGTATTTTGTATTTAAATGCCCACCTTTAAAGAATACATACATGTTTTCTTTAAAATTGGCAATATGACACCATTTATCACAGTTAGAAACTGTACAAGCAGAAATTATTGTTTGATTCTCAAAATTCCTGGTGGTCCTTGAACACATTACGTGGGACACTTTCATCAGAGAAAACCATAATCAAATCTTTACTAAAAATAATACACATTGATAATAATTTTTAAACACTGGGGAGGGGGCAGCAGATAGAGCAGACGTCCCATATACGAAGGCAGTGTCCTTGATGAAGTTGCCACGGGCTCGACCCCCGACTGCCTTCTCCAACAAAGTCAAAAAAGCCACACAAAAAATGAAACAAAAAACCCCTCTGAGAACAGACTTGCATTTTTTATTTTGGCCTAGGGGAGGGACATACTGCTTTAAATGGTTGTTTTTTTATTGTACGGCAGATTTTTAAAGAAAACATGCAGGAATGTTTTCTTTAAAAATTGCCCAAATTGCATCATATATCATAGCCAGATGCTGTAAAAACAGAAATTATCATTAGATTTTCACATTTCTGATGGTCCTTGGACGCATCATGTGTGACGAAAGCGTATGTCAAAAAAAAAAACATCTTTAAGATTAAAATACTGATACTTAATGAAAATCCCTTCATTCTGTGTTGAAATGCTTGAAATTTTGCCCAAAATGAACAGTTTGCACGAACTTACGTGAAGGCACAACACGAGTAAACTTTTAACTTTTAAACATCAAAGAGTAAATCTTAAAATTCAGTGACTAATGCATGGTGACAGGAGGATTGTGCACGCAGTCACTCAAGGAAGCTCAAGGAAAAATATTTGTAGCATCGGGGAGGGTCAATATAGTCACACCCAGGCCCAGCCCCTCCTCTGATAAATAAAGACCAGTCCCTTATGACAGAGAATTGTATTACTCAGTTTTGTCACTAACAAATACATGTAAGGGACTGTTCTTTACTTACTAGATAAGAGGGGTTGCTGGGCTGTGAATTTGTTTTTTTGTTTAGCGTAAAAATGCACAACCCTCCTTCCACCAAAAGTTCGTTATTAAATTTTTAAAACTTACCCTTTGATGTGTGAAAGTTAAAAGTTTAAGACAAAATCCTGGAGTTGAAGAAAACTTCTGTTTTTCGCACTTGTTGTGCATGCTGGTTAGTCAGTGCGGTGTATTTTTGGCCAAATTTTAAATGAAGAATTTTTTTTTTGTGACAAAAGCATAAGTCCCACGTGATGTGTTTAAGGACCGTAAGAAATGTTTTTACAGTTTCTGGCTATGGTGTCATTTTGCTTTTTTTGTCTTGGCATTTAAATACATGAAGCAAGCCTCTGTTTTTCACTTTTGCCGTGCATGCTGGTTAGTCAGTGCAAACCGTTTATTTCTGGCCAAGTTTTAATTGTATAATAGAGTAATTTTATTAAATTTCACTATTTTAAGATAAGAATTGATTACGGTTTTCTCTGATTGAAGCGTCAGTCCTACATAGTGTGTATTTGAAAATCCAACAATAATTCAGTTTTTACAGTTTGTGGCTGTTATTAAAGATGTCATTTTGCCAATTTTTAAAGACAACTTGCATGTTTTCTATAAAAATAGGGGTTTGAATTCAAAGCACAGCCATTTAAAGTTGTATGCCCCTCCCCTAAGCCAAAATTAAAAAACGTATGTCCCTCCCTAGCGCTAAGAAATTATTTGACACGCTTCCCCTTTTTTGCACTAACCCCTAAGTAGTAAAGGACAGTCCCTAATGGTATTTTACTATCGTAGTTCATTAATATGAAGCCACTTCTACATATTTTGTATACTACAGGGTAGAGTAGAAGTTTAATACTCTGTCTAATATGTAGGTGTAAAATAAATGTTGAGTTAAAAGTACAATATTTGCCTCTGAAATATACTGGAGTCAAATTAAGTAGCATAAACTGAAAATACTCAACTACATGTCATAACTGTACTGAAGCACAGTACTTGTGTGAATGTGCGTAGTTACACTCCTGATTAAACAGAGCAGACAGGGCACAAACACTGACACAAAAATGTGCCATGTGGATGTTACTCTCACCTTAAATTAGATTTCTTTTTTTTCCATTTGTCTGTTAAAGTTATTAAAAAGCGGCTGTGATGTGATGAGGCAATTCATTCCTCTGTGTGATTCCAGGTTGTTTAGGAAACGGGTCTGGGTACACACTTTGATAATAGTGAGGGAAGTGATTGTTTTGGAGGTGAAAGCGGGTCTTAGTGGCCAAATAATTGGTGTGATTATGACGGGGCAGGGCACTTAGTCTGGGAGAGTGCAGCACAAAGGGGGGTGAGGCTGGACTTGTATCGCGTACAAGGGCGTAGCTTTGGTTTGAGAAGTGGAGGGAACACAGTAAGACAGATAGGGGGTCTGGGGACAACCCCCCGGGGAAACACTTAGTTGGTCATCATGCTACATTCTGCCAGTGTAGTGCTAAATATTCTGCTCATCTGTGAAATTTTTCGGAGTGTGTATATACGAGCAAAATCAGCTGCTGAATTCACATCTCAGCCAGGATCTGACGGCTGGCCAAACAAAGGCATTTTGAGCATGATTGGGGTTAATAAAATCTTTAATAAATCGGGGTGACACATACAGGATTTTGAAAAGTCTTCAGTGAAACGTACACCACATACACTCTGTTATTCTTCTTGGCGGTAAAAATCAAACAGGTTGAAACACGAGGAAATGTGACAGTTTTTTAAATCTTTAAATGCAAGCTTGTTGGTATTTGTAATTAGGGTATATCTCTAATATAAAGCAATGCTTTAAAGGCTGATTTGCAAAATTAAAGTAACATAACGTAGACTGTTATGAATGTTATTGTGTGAGTGAGTGACGTGGGGTGAGTAGAGACAGGAGCACTTAGATATTCCTTTGCTTAAACCACAGTAGTTGTACCACAAAGTAAAAATACTCCAATAAAAATGTTACTTAAGTAAAGTATTAATAGCAGGGTGTACATGTTAGTGTTATGTTAAAATATTAGACTGCTGTTAATATTTTCATGCACGTTGATGATGCCAGGAGTTGAGTTGAAGCTGCTTTTAACCACTTCTCTGATGATGATAGGTCCATACGTATGTGTAAGGCTGGAGAATAGATATCGTCTTAGATTTTGGATGTCGTGCTATCCTAAGTGTTGTCTTTCCCAGTCTTCAATGTCATCTTATGAACTTAAATTTTATGTAAATAGCAGTTTTTGAAACACAGTTACAGTAAAACTAAACATTTTAAAACACAAGAAGAGAGAACAAACTAAAATGTCAGCAAAACAAAAGATAAAATAGGAGAAGGACAAAACTACAATCAAGATAATAAACAAGAAATTAAATCAGAATCAGATTTACTTTATTGATCTCTGAGGGGAAATATGATTCGTTACAGATACTCTGATGTAAAGAATAGAGAATTATAAGATGTAAGAATAAGAGTATGGAAGATAGTGTGTAAATATAGAACAATAAATAAAATGAAGTAGAAATTAAATGTGCATTAAAATAAAATATGCGTTATGCTACTGTGTTAAACACTAGTACTTAAGATAATAATAATAATGATAATAATAATAATTAAAATATGAACATAAAATAAAATCAATTTTATTCCAGCGGTTCTTTACCCACTTCATCGTTATATTATCCACATTACTGATGATTATTAATCAAAAATATCACTGACAAATATTGTGAAAGCACCTGAATTCAACCCTACAATATCATTATGGTAGAGATACTGAGGTATTTGGTCAAAAGTATCTTGATATTTGGTTTTCTCCATATCACCCAGCCCTAAACTGTAAATATAAATATAAAGTAACATGTATAGTCACAAAAAGTAGAAGTACCTCAAATTTAAGCTTGTGTAATCAAGTAAATGTACTTGGCAGCATTCCATAACAGCATGGTGTTGAACTCAGCAAAGTGTGAAAATACACAGCCATATTTCTAAGCGTTTAATCCGTCACCACGCTGACAGGAAGTGTTGATACAGCGATTGTCAGTAGAGTTTAGTGTTTTTCTCTCTGCTGCCTGTATCATGACAGTAGTGACTCTGTACAGTGGGATGAGTCAGAGCTGCTGACAGTGTGCTCAGGATGGGAAAGGTCAGCATGTGAGTGTTCCAACTCCCCGATCATCATCATGATTATTGTCCTGGAGGGATGTCGCCTCTTCCCTGAATAGTGCCATCTCTCATCAGAGGTTTAATCTCGCACAGAGGTGCACTGCACTCAACGAAGCCCACATTCCTTTCATTACTGCTATTCAGCACTCCGCAGGCACAAATGGAGGTTTGAGTGTTCGGAGCGGGTCCGGCTGTTTTGTCGATTATGAACACGAGGGCGAGGAGAAAAGTATTTTCTGCCGAGTGGAGACAGTGTTAGGTGGGTAAATAAAATTTTTATATGAGTCTTATTAGGGCTTCATGGGTCACGCAGGGATGGTTGAGTTCCAGCGGCGTGACATCAGAGAGCAGCAGAGATGCAGCAGAAAGACTGACAGGTACATCAGCATAATCTAATGGCCTTTTAAGGAGTGACCGGGCTCTGACTTGGAACTTGAGAAAGTGTCCTTACTCTAAACAGTTTACATCCGAGTCAAGAAGGACAAAACACTGCTCTGACAGAACGCAGGTGCAGGTGCAGGAGATGAACGGTGCAAACAAAGCCATGCCAGCAGCGGCTCACACAGTGGATCCATATGACATGATATGATGTCAGTGGAACGATTTCTTTGTTTGTGTGTGGAGGGATTTGCACTGATCAGTTACATACAGCTAGACGGGTAGATATGTTTACACTCATGCTCTGTTCCCTGTTGTTGGAAACATGCAATAATTCAAACGGCATGTGCACCAACACTAAGAGTGAGGCGATTAAACTTTATCTAACAATTTAAAAGCTGGATTCATAATACAAAAACAGACCATTACTCAGCTTGGTGCACTCGGGTGCTCTGCTGCTACTGTTCAGCCTTACTTGGTCTGGTATGACCAGTAGCTCGCGGTGGCTAATGTTAGCAAATCTTGGCTACCTTTCAGTAGGTAGTGCCGTGCAGCTGACATCACATGACATCACAGTTCACTGACTGTTCCCTAATTATGCTGCTTTTAAACTTTATTTTACTTTACAGCGTTTATCATCATCCTGTAACTGCCCACATTTCACCGGTTATGTTTCAGTTAATGTTGACTTTTGCTGACATAAACGACACCCTTTTTCAAATCCTCACTTTATACACAGACTACAGACTTAATTAACAGACAGTGTTTTGTCACAGACTGAAAACTGATAAGATAAGATACAACTTTATTCATCTCGAGGCAAAGTTGGAGGAGTGCGATATACAAAGCCTAGAGTAATATAGTGGATTTATAGAGGTGCCCAGCTGTTGTCTGGTACATCAGGATGACTTGGTGAAGGTGGCTTTAAGCAGTACGATGTCGTCTCTGCTCTGGACTTGGACGCCATGATGAGTACGATCTCTGCATGGTTGGACAACCAACCGCGGTGAAGTTAGACTAGTCTCAAGGCATCAGTATCACCCTGGGTACTCGGATCGTCTGAAAGTCTGACCAGAAGGAGGAGGGCTTTCATTGTGGAGTGCACACCTACGGACCTTTGATTGACGCACTCAGCCAACGTTACTTTATTTCCAATCCATATCAAGAATGCAAAAAGAGGAGGTGCTCTAGGAACTACACAGCGCCAGACTTCCCTGGCTTCCTCAACGGCCACGTCTGGCTCATGTATTTGAAACACAAGAGGTTATAAAAATTATAGATTTTTTTTTAATAGCAAATCAACAACCTTGCTAACAGTATGGTGCAATCCAATATATCCAACATACATAACGACAAAAACAGGTCACCAGTATGGATGGTTCTCAGGTCGTACGGTTGTTACATCTGTTCAGACTGCACCTTGACCCATAACCTAAATAAACAAAATGCTTTTTATTTCCCGTTGTCTCTGAAAGGAGCACCGAGAGTCTTACTGTATAATAAAAATATTTTATAATGAGGCGTATGAAAAGAAGAGGAATGAAAATGAAAAAGGCCTGCGGACATTCCTGCATAGAGAAACACACACACAGGCGTACCGTATTTGAGCTGATGTACTTGCATGATTCCTGAACTTTTTGGGGTTAAATGCTCTTGTTGTAAGCTGCTCTGGATAAAAAGTGTCAGCTGTAAATGCAGTCGGAAATTGACAACATTTTTTATTGTAATAAGGAACTAGATTTAAAGGAGGAGTAAACGGGATTAAGTATATCAGCTCAGTGCCAGCTTACAGTAGGCTACTCGTACAACTACGGAAGTATTGTACTTATTTTAAGGTACTTATACTGAACTTACTTGTGTTGCCATTTGATGCTTATTTATACTTACACACTACATTTTAGTTTTATTGTACTTTTTACTTTATAAAAAACATAATGCACTTAAAAACAAAAGAGACCCGATGCATAAAAACAGCTTGAATAGTTTCCAACCCATTTTTCCTTGTGACCCCTTTAACAAAAGCAGGCTGGTAATTGAAGTTTCATCAGGTTTGATTCATGTTTATGAGTCGAAAATGGTTTTTGAAGCTCAGAAAAAAAGCAGTTCTGACTCCCAGGGAGGAACAACGCAACTAAATCAAACTCCGAGCTCAGCCACGCCGACTGGAACCTGTCGATGCCGGCCTGTCTTTATCAGACGTGGTTTGCCTGAGTACAACTCGCCTCGCTGTAAAAGGGCAGATTCTGGAAAACCCAGAGGGAGAGAGGGAAAGAGAGGTAATATGAGCCGGGCCAATCGGAGCAGACGGTCGGAGGCAGAGGGAGGAGAGTTTGGGAAAGCTGTTTCTCCCAAGTTTGGTGTGATGGCCTGGAAGCTACGCTATCCCCGCAGCTTTGAAATACTTGTTTGTGTTGGCTGCTGAGCCCAGACTGTGAAGACTTATCTGCAGAACATTCAGGAAAGGGGGACAAGGGTGTGTGTATGTGTGTGTGGGGAGGTGGGGGGGGCAGCCTTAAACCTCATGCCAGAATTCAAAGTATTAGGGGCAAAGTGTTTTTGCCAATAAGGAAATACATGGAGAGAAGCGAGAGAGAGGCCAGTGTGTGTTTCTCCATGCAGGAATGTCCACAGGCCTTTTTCATTTTCATTTTTCTTTCTGTTCTTTTTATACGCCTCATCATAAAGTATTTTTTTATTATACAGTAAGACCTTTAAAGACCGTACAGTTATGGTGTACCGTCCCTTATGAGAAAATAATGCCTGGAACCAGGGTTAGTTTGAAAACCTGACGCTGAGCATGAAAGAGACATTGCATTAAACTTTATTTATGTATACGCATATATTGTGCGTGTATATCGAGGGGCTTTGTGCTGTTATGTCACAGGTTTCTCTTGAATGCTGAAGACCAAGCTTATCTCATCTTACTTTAACTGAAACAGAGTGTGTGCATAAAGATTTGAGACCACGTCATATTCACAGTGTTCCACTGCTACTAAACCATCCCTCTTACAGTTTCCCCTTATTTTTCCCTTTCTTTATTTTTTGTCATGATGGAAATGCTAACGCCGTAACTTATGGATGTTATAATTACAGGGCTAATTAACAATTTTGTATTTGGTGATTGGTATTCTTCCAATTATTTAATCCCAGTTAACTGCAACTGTAACCTTATCTGGTGCTTTTGTGTAAAGAACAGCACCTGACGCATAAAATTTATCATTATTTATCATAATAACCCAGAGATTATTTTGTCAATGTACCTCAGGTCACCTGAACACGCTGCAAAACTATTTTAATGGAGCTTTTTGTTTAAGGAAGTTTTTATGTTTCTGTGTGATTCCCTCTATCACATGCAACAGAAACTTGAAATGTGCAATACCCATAATTTGAAAATCCGTCTGAACGCCCTGCAGGTGGAGCTTATAGTCTTGTATTTATTATACTTTTTAATACCTTGTTTTGTGCACTTCTTCATTTCAGTCACAGATTTGTTCATAAAATTCATCATGGAAAGAAAAAGTACTGTTTCTGAAGTGTTTTTTGCACAAGAATCTTTATATGTCCAGACTGCGTGCAGGTGTACAAATGGCAAATAAAGTTATCTTATCTTATCTTATCGCTTGATAATTGACACAAATTTTTCCAGGAAACTTTTTGGGGATTAAACAAAAACTACAAAACGGTAAAACACAGCGCTTCCGTACGATTGAAAACACTAAATGATAAACAATATGGAGTGGAATTTGTATTCGATCGGACAATATTTGACATGATCTGATGCACATAAACTCCAGAGTTACAAAGGGCAAACTGTTTCTTTAGTCATCTGTTTTCTGTTTTCCGTGTCTCATGAAATTCATTAGAAGGACTAAACACTCGCCACCAGAGAGTAGGCTTGGTCATGGAGAGTTCGATGGGCTGAAGTCAGCTGTCGTTCTGTAACAAATCCAAATATAAAACAAAAGCCTAGTCTCATGTTTGACCTGAGTGGTGTTGTTAAAAATATCGATGCATATCAACTCTGAATTTCTGGAATTCAGTCCTCCTTTTCTGCAGTATAGATATGCTGATACCAGCTGTGTCTATTTTTAATGTTGAACCAAGTTGTTGTAGCCTTGTTGTGTATTGTGACAACACTATCTCTGACGTTGTTCCCTGTCCCCTCAGCTTGCAGGGAAGTATGACCCCCAGAAGGAAGAGGAGCTGAGAATGTGGATTCAGGATGTGACGGGCAAAAGGATCGGGGACAACTTCATGGAGAGTCTGAAGGACGGCGTCCTGTTGTGCGAGTGAGTGTGTAGACGCTGATAGGATGGAAAGAAAGCACAGAAGCATCAACCCTTTTAATCAAACTCATTTCTTTAATATCATTAGTCATTGTTTCGAAGTCCCCCTGAACAGCTCCTTGAATTGTGTCTCTCTCTTTGCAGACTCATTAATGTGCTCCAGCCAGGTTCTGTGAGAAAGATCAACAACTCCAGTCAAAACTGGCACCAGGTAATGCACCAGCTCTGTGGAAAGAATATAAGCCTTATTTGTCCTGCTAGTCTCAAAGTCGGGGTCGCTTTCCAGAGCATGTGGAACTTGGTTAGTCTACTGTAGTGGCATCGACAACGCAGAGTTTATTTACATTCCATAAAGTAGCTGCCATACCAAACGAAACAAATGTCAGCGTTGCTTTTATTCGGACTGAACAAACAAACGGTGCTCCTGAGACTTGATTGAAGCTCTTTCCAAAAATGCTCGCTGTCACATTAGCACTTGTAAATGAATGCATGTATAATCAGACTTTATGACACAGTGAAATATTAAAAGGCAATGATCTCATCATTTTCTTCATAGTGTTCGCACCTAACTGTAATCACAACAATATGCTTATTAACTGTCTGGCAGAGAGTGTTTAGATAAACCGACTGACGTCATTTTCATGTCTGGACATTAAATATGAGGCCACAACTTCGCAGTTGGTTAGCTTAGCTTAGCAGACAGGCTGGAAACAAGAGGAAACAGTGAGCCAGGCTCCGTCCAAAAGAATCAAAATCTGCCTACCAGCACCTCTAAAGCTCACTAAAGCCGTGTTTCCACCAAAAGTTCCCAGAACATTAAATCCCAGGTTTATGAAACTAAAAGGTTCCCTCAGCCTGTTGTTATCTGCACTTCCACCGGAGTCTAAATATCCGTGAAGATTAGACAAATTAGTCAGCTGTATGAAAAAGCAACATGACGGGACGGGTGCTGCTGGCGGTCGCAGGGGTGAACGCACTCTGCAGCCTGCTGTTCAGTGTTCCCGCCCATTTCACACGGAAGAAAATAAACCTCAGGCTTTTTGTCTCACTGCAACGACGGTTACTGCTGCAAAGTTGGATGAAATCAGTGAAATGCAGAGGAGGGAAATGAAAATTTAGAGCGTCTGTCTCCGCAATAAATCATCTGAGTATTTGATGGTTATTTATTTGTGCTTCAGAACGTAACCGCCGCAAAACAATCAGAAAGTAACATTTATTTCCATCATTTTCTCTCTCATTTCACTTTGACACAGCACTGCAGCGCTGTCTCTGTCAGCTCGCTCGTGCAGTCTCTTTCTCTCTGTTTTTAAAATGAGTCGAGAAGCCAACAGCAAAGCCTAACTTTACTTATAGTGTTATCAAACAAAAGCCCGGTCCCCATATTTGGTCCCCCCCTCTGTTGGGGTACCTAGCACACAGATCTGGTACTAAAAGGTGGAGCTGTGGACACTGCAGTCTGATTGGTCAGTAGAGGACGGTCACTCTGCTCAGGGCTGAGTTGTGTCTGGTTTTGAGGCTCATGTAACCACTGTTCATACTTTGGAGAGTTTTATTAGTAAACTGTAACTATAAAATGAAAGGATGTGTTGCTGCCTCTCACAGCAGCTGGAGTCTGAGAAACAATAACTTCATTCACTGGGCCGACTGCTGGTGACTTTTAATCGCCACTCGGAGGAAAAAAAGCGTTGCACAGCGTCGTTCCTGTGTGCTCCAGCAACACTAAACCCCTGAGCTTGCCTGAGAAGGACTAAATGCACAAAGCTGCTATCTTTAAATATCCCATGGAGAGAGACTCTCACTGCAGCCTGTTCTGTTTTGTTGTGAAAATTTGGGCGTGCAGCCTCGTTCTGTGGACGATAAACCAGGTGCAGACTGATAAAGGAGGAAATACAGTGAGTGCTGGACGGAGCAGTGAGTGACAACAACCCCGCCCACATTTAAGAGGATTGTCTGTGGTGGAAACACTAGGGTCTAGGTACCATGTCTGAAGGGTTACTGTTGGTTCCAAAGGTACCATACTGAAAGTGTTTGGTGGAAACTGGGCCAAAAAGAGAAAAATTCTCCCTTCTTGGACCTAAATCGATGCCAGCTGTTTCCCCGTCTCCAGACTCTCCATCAGTAGCTTCAGATCTACGATACAGATATGAGAGCGATATCGAAGGAACTCTCTGCAACAAAGCAGATAAACGTATTTCCCCCAAATGTGAAACTCTTCCTTTTAATAGATGGAAATGGCTGCATTCAGAGTCAAACACAAGGGAACTTCTCAGTCTGTATGTAAGATGCCAAATAGATGCTCTACTCAACTGGTTCCATTGTCTCCTTTTTTCCTCAGCTGGAAAACATAGGGAATTTTGTCCGTGCAATCACAGAGTACGGCCTGAGGCCACATGACATCTTCGAGGCCAACGATCTGTTTGAGAATGTCAACCACACTCAGGTCCAGAGTACACTCATCGCTCTGGCTGGAATGGTGAGGGCAGCTGCACACACTCACACACATTGATACACCAATGACACATGCTGTAGGAAAGGCTGATACTGGTGCTTTACTCGCCGCTGATTGGCTCTGAATGAGAGGAGCAGGTGCAGTCAACAAAAAGCCTGCAGAAACCATCGAGTATCAATGATGATGTGCACAGTGTTGCAGCGATCAGCCTCCCTGTGAGAGTGCTTCGTGTTACACGGTCCAGCACTACAATATGGCAGCAGCAGTATCATAATAAAAACAATATGGGGATGAAAAACACACTCGATTACCTCCATTTTCCCTTCTGTCTTTGCCACCTCTCCTGCTCAGGCCAAGTCCAAAGGTTTCCACTCCAAGTACGACATAGGAGTGAAGTACGCAGAGAAACAGCAGCGCCGCTTCGCTCCAGAGAAGCTCAGGGAGGGACGGAACATCATCGGCCTGCAGGTCAGAGCGGCACACACCTGTACTCTATTACTTTATGAGCTGTGTGTGAGATTGTAGATGGATGTGTGCAGAGATGTTCTGCTGGTGGAGGCGGTTATCACTGTGCCCTCTGCTGGACTCAGCCTGAATGACAAATCTTTATTGAGTCTTCTCTAAATATTGGGATTATTGATTCAGAGGATAACAGGTTAATGGAAATTCAGTACTGACGCCTATAAAGATCCAGGACGACATTACAAAGAGCAGCTTTCTCTGAACAAAGAGTTAGTATCTCGAAATAATGAGAAACTTTCTCAAATAATAAAACTCTTTCAAAATAAAAATAAAAAATTTTTAAATAATGGGAAACTGTCTTTAATGACTCAACGTCTAAATATAACGAGAAACTTGCTCAAAATAAAAAATAAAGACTTTTCTAAAATAGTTTGTGTCTCAGAAATAATGAGAAGCTTTATCAAAATAGTAAAACTTTCTTTTAATTAATGGTAAACTGTCTCAAATAATGACTTAAGATGTAAAAATAGTGGGAAGTGTTCTCAAAAAGAAATGCTGAAATAATTTGTGTTTTGAAGATAATGACTATATCTCAAAATAATGAGAAACTTTCTCAAGATCTTAAGATCTAAAAATGACACCTTCTCAAAATAGTGACAGACTTTCTGAAAATGATTATTTTGTAATTTAAAACTCAAATCTGAATCTCAGAATATTCAGAAACTGTCTTAAATAGTGACTTAAGATCTAAATATAATGAGAAATTTTCTCAAAATAACTTTCCTAAAATAATTTGTGTCTCAAAGATAAAGTCTCAGTATCTCTCACAATAATAAGAAACTTTCTGAAAATGACTTTATATTTCAAAATAACAAGAAACCTTCTCAAATAATAAAACTTTGTCAAAATAAAAAAATATCTCAAAATCATGGGAAATTGTCAATAACGACTCAAGATCTAAATATAATGAGAAACTTGCTCAAAATAAAAAATATTTTTTCTAAAATAATTGGAATCTCAGAAATAATGAGAAACTTTCCTTTTAATTAATGGTAAACAGTCTCAAATAATGATGTAAGATCTAAAAATAGTGGGAAATGCTCTCAAAAAAAAAGAAATAATTTGTGTTTCAAAGTAATGACTTAGTATCTTAAAATAGTGACAAACTCTCTTAAAATAATGATTTTATCATTCAAAATAATGAATCTCCAAATAATCAAACTACCTCAAAATAATGACAAACCTTCTCAAATAGTGAGAAACTAATGACTTCATATCTTCAAATATTTTGACTTGGTGTCTCAGGATATTGAGAAACTTTATCAAAATAATGAGAAACTTTCTTTTAATAAGTGGTAAACTGTCTCAAAAAATGACTGAAGATCTGAAAATGACACCTTCTCAAAATGGTGACAAACTTTCTTCAAATAATGATTTTATAATTCAAAATAATGAAAAACTCCAATCTGAATCTCAAAACAATCAAACAGTGACCAAAGATCTAAATATAATGCGAAACTTGCTCAAAATAGTGAGATATTTTCTCAAAATGAAAAAAAACTTTCCTAAAATAATTGGTGTCTCAAAGATAATGACTTGGCAAAATAATAAGAAACTGATATTGAGAAACCTTCTTAAAGAATGACTTAATCTCAAAATATTCAGAAACTGTCTCAACTAGTGACTTAAGATTTAAATATATTGAAAAAATTGCTCAATATAGTGAGATATGTCTCAAAGATAATGACTGAGTTTCTCAAAATAATGAGAAACTTTCTCAAATAGTGAGAAACTAATGACTTCATATCTTCAAATACTTTGACTTGGTGTCTCATAATAATGAGAAACTCAGAAAAAGACAAGTTGTTTCCTCAAAATAGTGACAAACTTTCTCAAAATGATGACGTAAGATCTAAAAATATTGAGAAGCCATATTCCTTATTTTGAGATATTAACTTACCACACAGAGAGTCTCTTAACGACTTACAGGATGCTTTTATTTTTCAGTGACGCTGGCGCAAATGGGATATGTGTGATTTATTTTCAGTCGTACAGATACTTCCCAAAGTGACGACTATGTCCTCAGACTAACTGCGTGTCTTTAGATATTTAACTTGCTCCACTGTGCTGTGTCTCCAGATGGGCACCAACAAGCTGGCCAGCCAAAAGGGCATGACGTCTTACGGCACGCGACGCCACCTGTACGATTCCAAGATGGCCATGGATGCTCCAGTGGACCAGTCCACCATCAGCCTACAGATGGGCACCAACAAGGGAGCCAGCCAGGTGAGGACACACGCAACCAAAACTATGTAACACCATGCAACAATAAGAGAAACATACTTTATAACTAGTCTTGTGCTTTGATTTAAATTAAGTGTAAATGTTTGTGTCGTATATTTACGTCACCTGTCGAGCACTTGAAAACCTGTCCGTCTTCCCCCAGGCTGGCATGACAGCCCCGGGAACCAGGAGACACATCTTTGACAAGAAGCTGGAGCTGGAGAACTGTGACACCACCACCATCTCTCTGCAGATGGGCACCAACAAAGTGGCGTCCCAGCAGGGCATGACCACCTACGGCCTGCCGCGCCAGGTCTACGACAACAAGTACTGCACCAACCCCACCGAGGCCTACTATAACAACGGGAGTGAGGTGGAGTTTGACGGCTACAACCAGTACTCTGACTGAAGAAAACCACAGACGGCCTCACCACCCTTCCTCCTCCTCCCTCCTTCCTCTTTGCTTAACTTCAGACAACCAACCACAGCTGTCTCTGTGACGAGCAAACCTTCCAGACTGTTATTTAACACTGATTGACGTCACTGTCTTCTCCATTCCCCGTCTTTTTTTAAACATACTTTTACTCTTAAGAATTTATTGTTTGTCTTTCCACGAGTAAAAGAAAAAGAGTTTACGCTGATCTTACGTCAAAGATTTCATGCAGTGGCCAACCTCTGTATCTGTGATGAATTTTATTAACGATAAAAATACCCAGACAACAGTCAGATTTATGACCGTTGCTATTTATAGACTTTTCTTTTGCTACCGCTTTTTTTTACTTGCATTGTAGTTAGAGAACTGTTCATACCCCTCGCCTCACTGTCCACCTCCTCCCCGCTGTATCCAGTTTGAACACTGACAAAAAAGAATTTAAAGTTCCTCGAAACTCGAAAAGGAAACAAGTGACCGTGTTGGTGCTATTGAACTTTGACCCAGATGGAACAGAGTCCACGTCCACGTTGGAGCCGTGCAGGCTCCAGGATTACCGCTCCTCGGGAAGGCGCTCCAGCTCCACAGACTGACCGGGCCCCGACGACGCAGGAGAACTCGCAGCTTTGTGCGGACATTGCTTTGTTTTGTGAGCACGTGCGCTGTCATGTTCACCAGCCTGCCAAATTACCCATCACGCCATTTTACTGGGCTAATTTCCATGGCTTTGTGTGCGGCATGACACTTTGGTTTTATAAGGAAGTATTTGGAAAAAGTAGAGGGGTCTGTCAGATAATGTTTTTATAACGTGAAAGAGCAAATGTAGGTGTTGCGATATGAAGTTTGAAGTTAGGGGGAATCAGTTTTTGTCCCGTTGTTTCCTCCATGCTTTGGGAAACGTCCTGTACCTGCCTGATGCCTCAGTGACCTTTGGCTTTAGTGCTGTTGCTCTGTTTGCACTTTAGCCAGCTTCACCTTGTAAGCAGTATGCAGCAGTTGGATTTAAAGAAGTACATTTGCTCAAATTAGGGCTGCAATTAATGATAACTTTAATAGTCACTTAATCAGTCAGGTGTTCTGTCTTTAAAATGCCAGAACGTGGTGAAAACTGTCGATCAGTGTTTCCCAGAGGACGTCCTCAAACATCTTATTTTGTCCACAACCCAAAGACATTCAGCTTCCTGTCACAGACGAGTAAAGAAACCGCAAAATATTCACATTTAAGAACTTTTGTTTTCTTAAAAATAAGGTGATTAATTTGATAGTTGACAACGAATCTGTACTTAGGTAAATTGGAGGTACTTTACTCGAGTATTTCCATTTGATGCCACTTCTATAAAGCACTGCAATTCAAATAGTTATATTGTTCCTGTTATTCCACCACTGTAGTTATTTGTCAGTTAAAGTTAATGTAAAAAATTAGATTTTAAATTTAGGTTATAAAATGATGAATAATATGATCACACTCACTGGGGCCATTTTCTTGTATTGGGTATTTTTAGTTTTTATACTTTAGGTACTTTTTAATTCACGTTTCAAATGCAGGAGTATTTTTACTTTGTGGTATCGCTACTTTTACTCAAGTAAAGTGTCTGAGTACTTCACCACCGTCAGTAGATGTCATAGTAGACCCAAGTGCCTGTAGCCCCTCGCTCATAATTGCTAAGTTAATCATGTTGACTCTTATTTTGAAATTCCTGCGTCATACTGTTAACCCACCGAATATCTTGAATGTATTGTTATCGGACAGTTTGAGGGGATTACTTTCACCATTAGAAGACAGAAATGTTCCTTTCTAAAGTTACAGAGCAGGCTCAGGCACCTGTGGTCGAGAGGCACACATCGAAACCTCTGCATTTCTTTGTGAATTATTCAGATGTATTGGCTTTTAATTAGCTGTTAAATAAGCTTCACGTGCTGAACGGGAGCTCCTGAACTGTTCGGTCACTCAGCATCACAGCCATGATGTACGACATGTAGCAGTGTGCCATCTAGTGGGGAAGCGGCACATGTACACTTACTGTATTTCCATTTCATAGTCTAAACATTCCCTGTGTTTAATCAAAAGTAGGAATGCAGTGTTTAGCTCCCTGTGAGACCCATGTTGTGTAAATGTATGATAACATTTCACCTACATGTGTTGGCTTCGTTTCAACATTGTTCAAACTAAACATCTTTGCTAACCTCTTGATTTTTTTTTTTTCTATAAGCCTTTCACTAAACATGACATTTGTGCAATAAAAACACTTGAAAAATACGGTTCTGATTTAATGTTTCATTACTGTCATTACCTAAAAATACACAGTCGATGTGAGGTACACAGAAGTAGTGAAATAGAAATGGCATGACAACAAAACAAATACATACTGGTGTAAAGAAAACCAAAAAGGTTGGAAAAGATTTGGCAGTTCAAAGAAACGTGTCGACCAACAAATGGTTTCAGTGCATTGTTAGAGGCAGGTTGGGAACTAAACAACAACGTGTCAGAGCAACTTATATTTTTTATCCATACACACAAAGAATACCGAAGGACGTGGAATGTTTGACACTGATTGGGCTTCGGTCAGTTACATTTTAAACCTAATTACACCAACATTTAGTCCAAAAATAATTAAATAAACTACACAAAAAGAAACTTTTACACTGAGAACTGGGATGTAGACAAAACATGGCAGCCTCTGGCCCAGCCAGGGGGACGTGTCACGCTCAGCGAGCCACACTGTAGCAAAACTAAACTGTCACGCAAAAACGTAATGCTTCTGTTCTTCGTGCAGATTTTGCTACACTGTGCTGGCTGAACAGTAATTTATTTGGACCAATCACTGGGGTGAAATACAAGCGAGTGAGGTTAGAGAGAAGGCGAGTCACAGGAAGACACGGCTATTGATTGGCTGCTTCACAGGCATCGATCCAATCGCTGTAAACATCCACCGGCTCCGACAGATCTGACAGGAAGAGGTTAAGGGACATTACAAAAAAAGTGAACTTGACTTTAAACCTGAATTTCCACTTTAAGGTTTCCTTCAACCAGACAGGACCAACCCTCTCTGGCAGGCCGAGTCCCTATTGGTCACATGTGATGATAAATTCTGTTGCCAGTTAAAAGGATACAGGTTATAGGAGTCTGGAACTCCTCCAAGCAAACACTGCACGATATAATTCCTGTGTTGCGGGTTCGTTCCCTGGAAGAAAATTAGAATCTTAGTTACGTTGTTCATGGTGCATTTCTCTAAGAGTCCCGCACCTTGTCTAACTTGCAAAAATAATGATTTAATGCTGCAACATTTTGGTGACTTGACCTTCATCAGTTAACAATCGAGTACCCTCAAGATTTGGATACGGATTTTTTTTAGGGAATGCAAGTTAACAACAAGGACATTTATTCTCAAGTACGCTGTTACGGTTGTGTATGTGCTCTGTGCTGCCGTCCCCTTTTCCCTCCATGTGCTGCATTACCTAACGAGGTGCAGCCATAGGGCCTCCTTAGTGTGGGGCGTAACAAATGGGGGCTCGTCCTGCAGAGAGAGATATGATATGAGAGATGTTCCTGTGTGTATCCCGTGGCCTTTTTTGTGTAGAGGTCATCTCTTATTGTTAAATTCTTTGTGGTTGTTGCTCTATGTTTAGTTTTGAGCACCCTGACTGGGTAGTCACCGGGCATTTTTGCCACCTATACCTATCTAATGTAAAGTTTTTGTGGGGCATGTTTAAGATTGTTACTAAGCTGTTTTTAACTTTACTTCTCTATTCCTCTATTTCTACGTATAATGTTGATTGCTGACTGATCAGTGTTTGGTATGTAGCCTTTCCACTGCACATGGTAATGAGACGAATTGCAAACTCACAGCCACTCCTACCAAAGATGGCTTCTCTTTGTTACAAAACTCTTTGAGTGATGAAGGTCTCGTCACCGAAACGTTGCAGCATTGCAGCGTTATTTTTTTAGACAGTGTGTGGAAGTCTTTTCTACAAGTTTTATTCTTCTCGTCTCACCTGTTTGAAAACGGATGTGCAAAGTATCCCTTCGCTTTGAGTTACTTACATTTTGACATCGCAGGACTTCTCGTGGTTGCAGAACGGGCAGGTGAACTGGACGTCCAGGTTACCCGTCATTTTTTTCTTTGGAGGTGGCTTTCTCTTTGACTTCCTGCGCCCCATTTCTTATGTTGTATATCTGCAGAAAGAAAATAATCATTAAATGGTACAGTTATATTTTGTTTTCATCAGCTACGGGACACATTCACACTCACGTGCATGTTAAACTCTTCCCCACAGAGATGCCAGAGCACACGTGTATGCACCTGTGTGTGTGTTTGTTTTCAATTAATGTGAATTTCCAGTCTCTTTGACGAGCAGGCTGTTTCACTCAGTCACAGTAGGTACGGCCATTTTTCATTGTTTTGCATCCACACTACGCAACAACAGAAATAGAAAACTAACCCCTGTGTTATGTCTAGTGTCTAGATAGAAGACAATAATTCAACATCATAGCTAATCAGTAAGGGACTGTTCTGCTCTGTTATTTATCGGACGAGGGACGTGGCTGTGGTGTGACTTAGTTTTTGATTTTATTTTATTTTTTCCTTGAAGCTACACAGTTTCCCTTGAGCCTCCCTGAGTGATCGCAAAACCCTCCATCCATCATTAATTTGTTGTTAGATTTTAAAAATTTATACTGAGATATTTGAAAGTTAATAGTTGAGGACAAAATACTGAAGTTGGAAAAAAGCCTTGGGTTTTCACTCTTACTGTGCATGCTGGTTCATTCACGCAAAATTTTAAATGAGACATGTAGGATAAAGTGATTTTGATTAAATATCACTATTTTCAGCTCAGACTTTGTTTGTTATTCTCTTTCTGAAGTGTTTCAGGTAACATAATGTGTTCAAGGACCGCTGGAAAAGTGAAAATCCACTGATAATCACTGTTTTAACAATGATAAACGGTGTAATGTTGACGAAACTGTGCATGTTTTCTTTAAAAATCAGTGTTAGAATACAAAATAAAGCTATTTAAAGCTGTATGCTCCTCCCTTAAACCAAAATAAAAACCTAAATCACTCCCCTGCACTTGAAAATATATCTGACCGGCCCCTGCCCTCTCACAAGTACCGAACAGTCCCTGATGGCTCGCCACTGCTCACCTTGCTCACAGACAGGTAAGATCGCTGGACCAAAACTAACACACTACACTTCTCCTCGAGGATAATAACAAAGGTTGCCTCCGATTGAAAAAGCTAGATCTGAATTTTGCTTTGCTGAAGCTACACTCTGAGGTTACAGCTTTAATCTGAGCCAAACAAATGAACCTCAACACGATCAGAGCAACATTTACACTCAAGCGCCAAAACCGCTACAGGCTAGCATGCTAGCTCGCTAACAGCTACTAGCCTTTCGTTTAAGACTGAATGAGATAAAACTAGCTTTCAGTAAATCACTTGAAGTGCTGAAGGTGAAAGCGAAGAGCGCGTGTCGTGTGTTAAAGGTTTTATTATTTCGCATTTGTAAAAAAGAAAATGATGCGACTGTTGTCGGTCTCACCGGAGAGATGTCTCTGCAGCGGAGGATGCTCCGTGTATTCGACTTCATCCGGGTACTGCAGCATCTCTTTGGCTCTGCCTCTGATTGGTTAGTTGCGGATTTGACTGGTTTGTGATTGGCTCATTTGTGGAGACTGACAGCATAGGTATCCAATAGCAGAGCTCATCCTCCAAGTTACATCCTTCAAATAATAAAACCCTCAAAATAAAATAAAATAATTAATAAAAAAAATTAAAACAATTTAATTAAAATAAAAATATATTATTTGAAATAAGATAAAATAATTCTTTCAAAAAAAAATCTAAAGCAATTTAATTAAAATAAAATCTATTATGTGAAATAAAATAGAATAGAATAATTAACTAAAAAACTCTAAAACAATTTAATTAAAATAAAAATATACTATTTGAAATAAAATAAAAATAATTCTTTCAAAAAAATCTAAAGCAATTTAATTAAAATAAAATCTATTATGTGAAATAAAATAGAATAGAATAATTAACTAAAAAACTCTAAAACAATTTAATTAAAATAAAAATATACTATTTGAAATAAAATAAAAATAATTCTTTCAAAAAAATCTAAAGCAATTTAATTAAAATAAAATATATTATTTGAAATAAAATAGAATAGAATAATTAACTGAAAAAATTCTAAAACAATTTAATTAAGATAAAAATCTATTATTTGAAATAAAATAAAATTATTCTTTAAAAAAAAATTCTAAAGCAATTTAATTAAAATAAAATCTATTATTTGAAATAAAATAAAATAGAATAGAATAATTAACTACAAAAAATCTAATGCAATTTAATTAAAATAAAATCTATTATTTGAAATAAAATGGAATAAAATAGAATAGAATAAAATAAAACTTAACCAAGTTGCAATTATACTAAAATAATGTTTTAATTGTAATGCTACATTTTAATTAATCTCACTTTATTGCACTTTATCAATGAATTTTAACAATATAACATCATCTTATCTAAAGATAAAAACAAAAAAGCTATTACAAACTTTAAAGTTATTAAATGGATTATAATATTCTGCATGTAACACAATCTCTGGTGTTATAAAATGTACCCTAGATGTATTTTTTTGTCTTTTCTCATTTTTTTTGTTTGTTTTTGCTTTCTATTTATCTATTTTTTTTACCTTTGTATATGGACATGTGCACAATAAAGGGAAAAATGAATACAACCAAACCCAACATACTATAGAGCACAATTCATACAACAAGATACAAAACAATGCGCCTCAGAAAAAGACATAAAGCACATAAAGACTGATGCGAGAATTTAAAACACGGAAAGATTTACTTTAAAAAATTAGGTTTAAAAAAGGCAGCAGATGTAGAGTTGAGAGAAGATGATGTTGAGCCATCCAGTGATTCATTTCTGAAATGCAGTTTAAAGATTGTCGAGGACTCAGATCATTGGGTGAAGCAGACATACGACTGATATCGATTAATATCATTAATTTTTGTGCTCATAAGCAGCTCGGAAGCCATGAAAATGATAGAAATGTGCTATCAAAAGCCTTCGTCGTCGTCTGCAGGTAATGGGTTGAGATGCTGCTGAGAGGAGCTGAATGATCTCCCTCTGTGTGATGTGTGTCCATGGGTCCTGTTCTTTGGGATGCAGCCACGTCTAACCTTTTACTGTGCAGTAATTGTCTGACTTCAGGCCAAAAAATATCAACACAACCCTCGCCCAGCTGGAGCAACTCCAGGAAGCACCTGCCAACAAATCAATTAGCCTGAATTACCACTTCTGTCATATTGTGGTGCTCTGTATTGGCAAGCGAGGTCCAACCTGCACTTTGCCTCAGAAAAGTAGAATTAAATTAATGAAAATAAATCCCATTTGGCTCTGCTGTCATATAAAAGGAAAAATTCTCTTTGGATTATCCAGCTGAGATAAAACAAACCCACTAATTAAAAGTTTCCCCAAAGAAATGATGAAAGGTTTGAGGCACATCTTAAGGTTGAAATGTTGAAATGTAGTGAACAAAGTCCGTGTGTAGGGGAGGTTCCTGCTGCGCCACACAGCCACAGATATAAATGAAAGCTTCTCAAGTGGAAATGCTCAAAGAGAGTGCGAGGACAGATGAGGTACAGGAGGAGAGTCACTGTTTCACATGGTGGTTTTATATAAGACACATTCTGGGATACAACTTCTCAGGTTTGAGTGAGAGAACATATAAACTGTGGCACCCTTATACTAATATATGAGGAAATAGAAGTGTATAAAATTATTTACTCCTAAAACAAAGGTCCAGACAAAAATAAATATTCACCAGAAAGAAATTACAGATGACATTATGTGATGTGAATTTTGTTGAGAGGAAAATTTGGATTTTGTGATACCGATAGTTTGATGTTGTTACAGTCAGCAATCAGAGGGAACATTTATCTGATTGCTGTGGTCACTGAATACTTTGCAGAGTGAGATTCATGCAAAATTCATGATTCATGCACTGAAAATTTCATTGACATGTAAATGCTCAGTGACAATAAAGACTTCTTGAATCTTGAATCTTGAACACCTAAAATATTATTTATTGTTAGACTTTAAGATGGCGAGCTGTGTGTAGAGACCTGGACATATAACAGCATATAAAATTTCATTTGTAATATTTATAACATTTTTTTCTTTGGTATTTATCTTTTTAATATTTTAACCTGTCAAAAACATTGAAGCTATAATAAGCTAATAATTCTTGATTTAATGGTGTGTGCAGCCATAATTAGCATGGTATTTGTGTTTTAAATTTCACAGCATGTCAGCATTATATATCTTTAGTGAGTGGTTGGATTATGCAAATAGGCCAAAGATGTTATGTATAGTTAGATTTTCAGTGGCTGATCATGTATGAAGACCTAGACATACATCATTAAAATGTAATTTAATTTAATTTTATTTTATTCTATTCTATTCTATTTTATTTTTTATTCTATTTCATTATTTTATTTTTATTTTATTTATTCAATTTTTCTAAAAAAAAAAAAAAAAAAAAAAAAGTGAGTTGTTATGTGTATGCTTAGGTTTTCAATGGCTGGCTGTGTATAGAGACCTGCACAGACATTATCAAAATTTAATTTATAATATTTATAATAACTTGCTATTTATTTATCTTGCCAAAGCTACATTTTTAATGCTTAATTTATTATTTATTTTTCTTTATTTTATTTCCCAGTCTAAAACTGACACACACTTCATCATCACTTGCTGCTGTCCAGCTCGAGCACACATGTGGTGAAGCACGTGACATGTTTGGGTGAATAAATAAACCAAACTGATGGACCGTGAAAAACAAACATGACCACAAATCGATGAATGGATGAAATATTATAATATATTCATATTCAAAGAATCCCATTGGTCCGTCTGGCCTCGGGGGGCGTGGCGTGTGATATAATATTTTGACAGAGGAAGTGTCTCTGCTGAACTGTGGCTCATACTCAGGTTATTAATTTGCATTTGACACCGCAGAGTTAATACACACGAGGAAAGGAAGCCCAGGTGAGTGCACGTGTGTGACGTTTAGTGAGTGACTGCTGGTGAAAAGAAACATGGCGGAAGTGAAGCTGCCGAAATTAAACTAGTGTGTCTCTGTTAGCTCAGAGGCTAAAGCTGTTAGCATGTCAGCTCCAGCTGGAGACATGTTACAGACACACAGTACAGGTCCACTGCTCCTCTGGGATGTATCTACATGCGTCACCACATGCTGGTAACTTGTAGCCTCGGGATGTTTATGTAGATGATATTTGTGAGTGAATTGTGAGGTGTGTTTCCTCTGCTGTCTGTGTGTGTGTGTGTGTGTGTGTGTGTGTGTGTTATCTCTTCATGGGGACTTATCAGGTCAGCTGCATGTGTGAACACACACCAGACCTTTATCTCTGTGGCCCTGCTCCTGGTGTTATGTGTCTGAGACCGGCCATCTTTAACCGCTCAAGACACACACTTAACCCTCTGAGACCCTGCACACATCACATTTTGGGGTTTCCTGCACCTTGTAATTTTCATTCTGCCGAACTAGACCTGTTGTCCTTGTTTGTGGAGACTTGTAAGCTCAGTCTACAGTTGATCCCAAGTAGGGCTGCAACGATTAGTCCACTAATTGATGACTAATCGACTATTAAAATAATCGCTGACTATTTTAGTAGTCAACTAATCGGTTTGAGTCATTTTTCATAGAAAAGTACTGTAAAAGTGCCCCAAAATACTCTTACTGCAGCTTCTTATGTACAAAAGTTGGTACAGTATGGTATAAGGCGGGGTGGGGCTTAGTTGGGTAAAAAGCTATATTGAAAATAGACAACAATTTGTGCAGCTGGGTGAGTATAGGTCAGCATGCTTAGATATCACTTGTGGCGTCCCACAGGGATCAATACTTGGTCCAGAATTATTTATATTACACATAAACAATGTAGTTAATGTCTCTAATATTCTTAAATTTGTCATTTTTGCTGATGATGCTAATATGTTCTGTTCTGGCGAGCACTTACAACAGCTAATGGGGGATGTCACAACTGAACTAGGGAAACTGAAACTGTGGTTTGATAACGACAAATGTTAATAAATCAACGTTTATTTTATTTGGAAACAGACGAGTTCACCTTAACATACAGGTAGAAGTAAGTGTAGATGGCTTTAGCCTTGAAAGAGTTTATGATTCTACTTTTCTGGGAATGAAAATAGATCACAGACTTAACTGGAAAACCCATATAGACCATGTCAGGTTGATCTTAAAACAGCACAGGTAGTATATAAGGCAAGAGATGATTTATTCCCTAGGAAACTACAAAAAATGTTTGTTGACAGAGACAGGCGATATGATTTAAGAGGTGAATTTAATTTCCAACAATCTAAAGTTCGTACAACACTTAAAAGTATGTGTATTTCTGTCATTGGGGTGAAGTTACGGAATAGTTTACCGGACAAACTGGAAAAAAGTAAAAAATATCTTTCAGTTTAAAAAGAAGTTAAAGTATATTCTACTTGAAAAGTATAGTAAAATTGGTGCACAATCGGATTAATAATGTGTATTGTGACTCTTGTGTTAATTATTGACTATTCATTTTCTTGATGTTTTTTTTCACCTTGTTGGTGTTACTGTTCTTGCAATCATTTATTGATGGGACGCATTAAGGGAAGGCACAAATAAGCTGTACAGCTTCCTTTTCAATTTACAGTATTTATTAAAAACAAAGAGTATAAGTATGATGTGTACTATAATGCAAAGATAATATGCAGATAAGGATTGTAATGTGCAGTGATTGAAATAAAAAAAAAACATCAGTCATCAGATATCGGCAGCTTTACACACTCTCCCATGACGGTGAGCTAAAATGTGAGTGGTGTGAGTACGAAAGAAGACATTAGATGACAACATTTTGGGGTTTTGGAGAGACAGACTGACATTTTTCAATATTTTAACACATTGTTTGATAAAATGATTAGTCGACTAATTGAAGAAATAATCGACAGATTAGTCGACAATGAAAATAATCGTTAGTTGCAGCCCTAGTCCCAACACAAGTTTGCACATCAATTTTTAGGTATTGAAAGAAGTGAAACAGTTTTTTATACACAAAGCTGGGGTCTCAGAAGGTTAACATTGTCTTTATCAGCTCAATACTTGATGATTTTTTTGTTTATAAGCATGATTATTTTCAGAATTGAACCACAGAAAATAAAACTTTGACTTGTAAAGTAATGGTGAATGTGTTGTCTTATGCTCAGTGCTTACATTGAACACATCATGAAACTTGTATAATTTATTTTCGCCCAATGCAAATTCGCTACTGAGGTAACAGCAGATTTTTGACAAACAAAAGGAATATGTATTTTATTTTCAAGCTCACATTAAGCTGTGAGATGCAAAATATCTTCTTAAAAGGGAATAATAACTTATTATATGGCTGTTTCCATCATGAGATGTATAAGGCAGAGTTATTATAGTTTTGTATTCTTTTTTAAAAATATTTTTATTTTGTTTTTAAATTTTGTTTGAATTCAGTTTCATTTCAGTTAGTTTCAAGAGTTGTTTTTTGAATAATATGGGGGGTGTTTGTGCGGGGCAAGATTTAAGAAGTTCAGAATAGTTATTACAATATTAATGCGATACTTTGTAAAGGCAGTTGACTCGCAGTCATGGAGACGTCTCAGTCTCTATAAACAAATGCACCAGTGCCTCCTCGTCGTTATTGTGTTGACAGATCTGTCCAAAAAACTAAAGACATTTTCTGTATATTTATATTTTACTTTAGTTCAGTTCAAATTCAGTTTCATTCATAAAGCCCAATATCACAAATCACAATTTGCCTCAGAGGGCTTAACAGCATACGACATCCTCTGTCCTTCCTGTGAACCCTCACAGCTGATCAGGAAAAACTCCCCCCAAAAAATCTTTAATGGTCAAAAAAAAAAAAAAAAATCATAGAAACTTAAGTTAGTTTTGTAATTACACAATATTAAAGGTCTTGTTATTTCACTTGTTATTCACACTTTAATTTTTAGTTTAGTTTAAGTTCACTATAATAACCTTGGTGCAAGCCCAGGTAGTGGCTAAAGGAAGGGCTGCTTTTTCTACATATTGAATTTTAATGTAAGAGGGAAATAAATTAAAGGAAAAATGTTTGATTACACCAATGAGGAAGTAACGCCAGTATCAACAAAACAAAAAGGCTAACTGTGTTTTATATTGTATGTGTTTTGCAGAGTGACATCATGGCAGCAGAGGGGGAGCCCACAGACTTGGTCAAAGTGCTGCACCTTCTGGTGCTCTCGTTCACCTGGGGTATGCAGGTCTGGGTCTCCTTCATAGGAGGTATGAGCCACACAAACATGTCATGGCTGCCCAACACATTCTCACTCCGACATTGTCACATGTCCACGTTTGGTCATGGACTTTCCACGTCCACATATGACGTGCAAGGTACCCTGGGTGTGTTGGTTGATGACGTTCTGGGACGCAGCGTCAACTTCAGCCTGTTACATGCATTGTCTTCTTTCAAAATACACTTCTGTTTTCACAGGAACTTTAACATTTACATACAGTCTCTTTCAAAATAAAAGCCCTACGTCAGTACAGCACCGCAATTGTTTTTCCTTTAACAACATCACTGGCCAAGCGCTACATTTTTCGACGACTTCGGAGTGAGACTGTGCTCGGCTGCCACGTAATATGGATTCCTGCTTCAATGTTATATTTTTATTTCTGACCCCTTGTCATAATCGTGATATCTGTGCCTGCAGGTTTTGCACTGGTGTGGCAGGTGAGTCTTCACACCTTCGGCCTGGTGCAGAGTAAACTCTTCCCTGTGTATTTCTACTGTCTGCTGGGGAGCAACTTTGTCAGCCTGGCTGTGTATGCTGTGTACCACCCAAGGGAGCTGCTGGACTGGCACGAAACTGTGCAGGTCAGTTTTAAATGCTTATTTTAATCACTGTATTTGCAATTAAATCATCACAATCTTCCACTGAGGTGTATCCTCTTGTCCTGCAGATGGCTCTGTACTTTGTGGCACTGATCATGGTCGGTCTGAACGCCCGGTGGTTCGGCCCAGCGGCCACTGAAGTGATGTTCCAGATGAGGGATGTGGAGAAGGAGCACGGTCTGGGGGACCAGATCGGCCTGGGGAGTCAGAAAGAGGGTTATGCTAAGCTCAAAGAGCAGGACCCCAAGTACAGAGCCTACAGACGCACGTTTGGCCGCTACCACGGGTTGTCAAACCTCTGCAACCTGATTGGGTTCCTCTGCACCACAGTTAACTTGATCTACACAGCCCTGAAATTATCCACCATTTAGAGCAGAGTGGGTGTCAGTGTGGACTTGAGTTAAATGAAAGTGTAAGTGACACCGTGTAAAAGTAATTTTACAGAATCCCTAAGTGTCCTTATGAAGGAGGACGCCTTTGTTGACACTGAGCGTCCACTTTTATTCCCGTCAGCTACACACTTTTCGTCCTGTCGATCAGTATCTAATGTGTCACAAAATAGGATGTGTTGCATTTTCATATTTGCTATTAACATTTGATTAAATTGCTCATGATCATTCCCCTCATTAAGAACGACATTTCTTATGAAACAGAGTAAAATGTAGTCACCAAACCTCAGGTACTGTGTGGGCAATTGACTTGCATCCCCAGCAGGGGGCGCTGTTTGGACACAGGCGTATTCAGGGAAAGATTAGTGCATCTCATTTGTAAAATGTTTCCAGATATTTTAATGAAAATGTATTTTAAATATGTAAACACTGAACTAACTCTGTGATCAAGAGATTAAACATTGTGCTGTTCATATTCTTTCATGTGCATCTGACGTTATGTCTTTAAATTTGGTGCCACAGGTCTGTCAGGCTTTTAGGTTTTTAAAATACCTTCAGCTTTGTTTCATTCAGATAATAATATACTGATGTGGTTATCCTACTGTGCTGTTCCCTAAAGAAATCAATTTTATTGAGTGAATGTTCTTCTGTTGGCATAATATCAGTTTAGAGCATTAAAGACCACGTTTTCTTGGCAGTGTTGGGGATCTTTGATTTGCAGTTAGAACAGTTCAGATTATTACAGCATGGATTCAGTTGTTGCAGATTTGGCAGCAGAACATTCAGTTTTTAAAATTCAGCACAGTACAACAATGGAGTACTCTCATGGATAGATTACTAGATTACAAGTTGTCAGGCGACACAGCTACTGTTTGCATGATAAAGGTGTAGTCACTGAAACGTTGCAGCAGCATTAAAATCATTATTTTTTGCAAGTTAGACAGTGTGCAGGAGTCTTTTCTACAAGTTTTATTCTTCTCATCCCTCTCCTATGGAACTGTGTTCCTAGTAATCCTTTGTTTTAAATGTCAAATTAACACATACCAACTGGGAAGAGACTCAAAATGACCTTAAAGAGATGCAAAGGAACTTAAAAGAGACACAGAATAACTACAAAAGCAGGCAAAACAACCCCAAAGTGACACAAAACTACCAAGAAATACAAAAAAATATCTCAAAGGGAAACAAATTACCTAAAAGATACCAAAATGAACTACTAAAAGATATAAAACAACTAAAAGGAGATACAAAACTGCAACAACAAGATGCGTAATGACTGCATAGAGACACAAAACCACCACAAACTCTGTCAGTACATTTACATGACATCAGAGAAAACCCACTTATTGCGTTTGTCCAACTAAAACCGGACTTTTAAAATCCATGTAAACATGTTAGTTTGACTGAAATCGTACTAAATCAAATTTCTCAAAGCCGGATTAACACACCCCGATAATGTGATTGACAGAGCTGTGACTTAAGTCACTGCCCAAGCACTGGATTTCAAGTACAATTCAATTTCAATGTCAGCAGCACCTAACAGCACCTCAATTGTGTTTTTATTTGGATGCAGATTTATTTGAGAAAGTAGGACGAAAAAAAACCTTTCTTTTTTTTTCTCAAAAAAATGGCTATGGACGTGTGGACCAGGTGTAACACCTCCTCCTAACTGGACGCAATGCAAACATCTGATTGTTTCAGTTTTTACCAATGACGACGTCTATCTGTACGTCAGTGACCAGGTTAAGCTAGCTTGAAAAACCGCTCACCCCAACCTGGCTCTAAGTTTTGCACAATTGTTCCACCTCCATCGTATTTTCGAGGCTGTTGCTTAGGCTCAACATGCTTGCTGAATGTTGTTGTCGCTGGTCGTGTATCTGGACATTTTGTTGTGCTCCATCTCAGTGTTTGCTCGCTGTATGATAGGAGAGTCAGTCTCACTCCGAAGTCGTCAAAATCCGGCGCTGAGGCAGTCAGAGAACGATGAAGAAATGCACCCTTTAATGTTGGCATGATAATCCTAACCACTTGTGTTTGTCAATTTGCAGTGTTGTATCGATGTAGTGATTTTATTTTGAAAGAGACTGTATGCAAACTGTACATTTCCTGTGAAAACAGAAGTGTATTTTGAAAACAGACAATGCATGTAACAGGCTGAAGTTGACACGGCGTCCCAGAACGTCAACAACCAACGCACCCAGGGTACCTTGGACGCCATATGTGGACGTGGAAAGTCCATGACTAAACGTGGACATGTGACGAGATCGGAATGAAGATGTGCTGGACAGGAAGAGGTGCAGTTCTTAATTAAAGAAAGTGTATACACAATGTCAACACACGCATTCAAACATAACCACAAACTAATTGCTACACAGTGAAATTGGGTAACAGTGGCCTCCAGGAGGCCAAAACCTCAGGGGGTTTCGCTGTCAGTCACATTTATTCAGTCAAATCAGGCAGCTGACTCAGTCTTTATCACCTCAACAATCCCTGGCCTCGTATCACCTTAAATGATCCCGATGAGTTACACACAATAACACACAGGCTTTAAATGCTGTTCAAAAGAAAGCAGCGGTTTTAGATAAGAACTCAGTATTAGAAGATTGGTATCGGGAGAGAAAGTCGAACTGGTGCATCTCTTGTGTATCCTTCTCTGTTATGATATTAATACATAATCTCTTTTTGGGATTTTAAAGCAGCATGCAGTCGTGAGTTATGTTGTTCATCTCATCTCTATATAACGTTCAGATAATCTCTTTATAGGTGCAGTAGGTTTATGATGGTCTGCAGTGCTCCCACTTGGCATCATTATGAGCTCCAGTAGTTTAGTTCTTGGTGCACACCACAGAAAGGTGGATAATCAGTTGCAGTGAGGCCGAGGTGTGTGTGTGTGTGTCTGTGCTTAATGTTGGTATCAACCCGAGCAGGCTGGTGCTCTGATAAATTACACATTGTATCAGGATTTCAGTGTTTTTGTGCTGTGTAGATGCACATCCATCACTGAGATCAGACAATTGCAAATTAGGTCTACATTTCCACATTAGAGATGATTGAATAAAGCTGCTTTAGACTCCCAGACTCATGATTAATTTAACACACCATATTTCTGCAGGGCTGCTCTGCAGTATCACTGGAGTTCCAAATAACGGTCCCTGAACTCACAGCAGTCGATGTTGAGCGTGTGATTGCTGCAGTGACTCTTTCTTGCACGCACACACGTAAATTCATTTCCTTGTGTGGGTTAGGAATGAGGGAGGATGGTGGAGCTTGTCTGGTGCAAGTTCTCAACACTTCCTTTTGTTCCCCTGCTTCCTCATGTTTTACTTTGCACACCCGGAGCTGAGGAATTTTTGAAACAGCGTGTGTTTTCTTCATGGTCTTCATGTCTGTATGTGGCCGATTCAAATGACCTACATGTCACTTTATACAGTTGTTTTGGAGTTAGTTATTCACTTGAGATTTCTCCGAAGTCATGCTGTGAAGAGATGAGCAGATTAACTTGCTCTTTGGTAAAACAGACAAACAATTTATTTCCTGATGCCACTGCGATGGACAACTTGCTGGGGCAGCTCAAGAACCAGTAGAGAGTTTCAAAGGTTGAACACTCTCCTCGAGACACGTAGACTCACATTCCTGTACATTCTACAAACTGACAACAAGAGACATTAAAGCTGGAGTAGGCAGTTTCATTTTGGTGTCATCGGACAAAAATCTGAATTTTAGCCCATGACGGGAGACTTAAGCCAATAACAAGTTGTTTCAGGGCAACACATTCTCAGTCCGACCTCGTTACATATCGACGTTTGGTCATGGACCTTCCACGTTCAGATACAGCGTCAAAGGTACCATGGGTGTGTTGTTGACGTTCTGGAACGCCACGTCAAGTTCTGCCTGTTACATGCATTGTCTTCTTTCAAAATATACTTCTGTTTTTACAGGAATTTACTATTTACATAAAGTCTCTTTCAAAATAAAAGCACTGCATCAGTACAACAACGTGAATTTCTGTTTTTTGTCCTCCAACAACAAAAGCACATGGTTAGGTTTAGGAAAAAAGAACAAGGTTTGGCTATATAATCTTACAGGACGTGAACACCACTCTCCCAGGTGAAGGCGGTGTTTACAGGACCCATCCACCACCCCTCCTGCCTGCCCTACTCGGACTTACTTAACCTTCGTCCTTGTTCTGCCACGTTACCCCCTGACGCTGCTGAGTGTGGTTAAACTATAATGGCAACCGGCTGTGTAGAAAACTCCCTGATATCCTTTAAGAACTCCATGGTAAATAAAGACCATTGTTGAGCTCAGTCCCTGGAGTGCCAGCGTATTCCTTCTGACAGAGGACGAATCAGGCGTTGCACGTTTCCACCGACAACTACAGGCCGCGTATCATGCCGACGTGAAAGGATGGCTTTGTACATCAGTGTATTGTGCCGCAAGTCATTGCCCAAGTGCAGGATTTCGTTGACCTTGGAGTGAGACCTGGTTGTTCAGAGGGCGGGCGTTCCTATTGGTTGGTCTTCAAATGCAGCTGTGCGTGCACGTTCCTCAATGGTGGAGAATCTTGCAGAGAAAGTTGATATTCCAGCACTGGCATCAACTTCCTACACTGCAAAGCAACCCGAAAAAGGAGGACGGACTGATCAAAAAAAGTCTAAGTAAGTAAGTAAAAAGTAAGTAAAAAAAAGTAAGTAAAAAAATAAAACACGTGTCAGAGAGGAAATGTTGCTAACAGTTTAGCCTTCTGCTAACTGAAGCCAAAGGCTTATGGCTGCCGCTTCTAGTTCTTGTTAATGAAGCTAACTTTAGAGCCTCACTCCCTGTCAGTGCAGGAGATGAGAGCGGGCAGCAGCTCCAGAGACGTACCCCCAGTCAGTGTCTGCAGCAACCTGAAACCAGCTGGTGCAAACCACAGCTTCACAGGAACCGACAGCCTCAGTTCCCAGCTGGGTCAGCAAACTTTTTGTTGCTGCCTTTACACAGGTTAGACTTGGTGCTGCTGCTGCCACCAGCCTACTGTGACACCTTGCACCAGGGGTTTTGTGCTGGCTGAACTCAAGCCCTTACAGCCACTGGCCTATGGCTCTCTGGGTGACTGTATGAAGCAGCTGTGTAAGCCCGTGGGGGGGCTTGGGACAGAGAAGAGAGTTGCAGAATGAGGGTGTATGTCAAATTAAGCTGTTGTTTGTTTTGTTTTGTTTTTCTTTCTTCGGCTTTAACAAAAGGGTCAAACGATAATCTGTCTGTTTGTTCCAAACTGTATTTTTATTAAACGACAAAGCAAGAGAAACAAATCTCATTAAAAAACAGAATTCCTGATCACAAATGGAGGAAACCTCTAAAAAAGGCCCCATCTCTTTACTTTCAGTCCCTGCTTTTTATATTGAAATGCCTCCATTATAATCCATTAGTGCTGATGTTGTAGCTGTAACAAGGACAGAGTCTCTCTCATCCTGTAGCTGGCCAGCAAACCAGCGTTCTCTGCATTCAAGGCTGCTCCTCTCAAAACCTGATGTGCGTCACTGCTAATTAAATTAAAACCTTCCTATTTCCAAATCCAGGAACCGTCTGTTGGATCTGGGTTCACTTATCACTGTGAACCTGTGAGGGTTAAAGGCCAGTGTCTGTCCAAACTGATCCAATGAAACAAGTGTTTGGTTTCAGAGAATAAACATCACGACAAGACAAACCTGGAAACAGGGGCGGAGCCAGACGCTGTAAACTTTCAGGGCACAGACAAAACCTCGGGGGGTCTGGGTCAGAGAGTCTGTTCCCTCCATTTACAGCAGTTATATGCACCATTTTCCAAGCCATTAGAGATATTAGAATGCCAGAAAATCTGTACATCATTTGGGAAAAACACAACAGTTGCCAGGAGCAAAAAAAACATCTTGTAGCCTGCAGCATATTTTGTATCTGAGACTGCTGTCAGCCCTAGAGTGTCTCCTCTGGTCTGAATCAGGGACTCATGTTGTTCCAAAGTTGTATAGTTGCCTAGAGTTGGTTCGTGTTCTCACGGCAGCATTTACAAGAGGACCAGATCAAATGCCTTGTGTGAGAAAGCTGAGTTGAGTTCGTTTGTAACCAGACCGAGACCTTCTTGAAGAGGTGGTCTCAGTCCAGTTATAAAGGAACTCTGGTGCGGTTGGTTTGTGGTGAGAATGGTCCGGTTACAAACAAACTCTGGAGCGGTTGGATCTCACCACAAACCAACTGCACCAGAGTTTGTTTGTAACCAGACTGAGACCACCTCTTCAAGAAGGTCTCAGTCCGGTTGTTTTGGTGCACACCTGAGTGTGATTGCTGTGTTCACACCTGCCCAAATGAACTGCACTGAGGGGGGAAATGAACTTGAGTTTGATTGAACTGAACCAAACAGGGCAGGTGTGAAAGCACTGTTAGATTCCTCCATCTGTCTGCAATTGGGAGAAATTCTATTCGAGGGCTTTTTGTTTGTTTGTTTGTTTGTTTGTTTGTTTTGCCAGAAAGTGATCTCTTGGTTAAGGGAAGGAAATAAATCCATGGTTTGGCTTTGGAGAAAACCTTCACGGAAGACTTCTCCCATGAGCCACCTGTCGTCATCATTCTGAAACCAAAACACAACAAATGTTGAGGATGAGTACTTGTCACTCCTGCCACCTAAAAAAAGTTTGTCCAGTGTTACTATTTTTAAGTCACCTAACATAGGTAGAGTACACAGGTGTGGATTATGAGACAATGGGCCCCTGGGCACAGATATGCTAAGGGCCCCACCACCTCTCCTGCTGTGGATCAAGACCATGGATGTATTAATAATATCATATATATAAATGTACTATAATATTCTAGGAATGTTACCACAAGAGACAAAAATATCTAACAGAGTTACAGAAACACAGGAGAGGAAAAATTCAGGCCTTCCAACTTCAGAGCAGCATCACAGAAACAATGATGATGATGATGATGATGATGATGATTGTGCACTTAATATGAGCATTTAAACCAGTTACCAGCCTGGACCCTCTCATGGTCCTCGCAGATATCATTAAACTATCCGTCTTGTTCCTCCAGGGTGTGTGCGTTGGTGTGGTGCCCGCGCGCTCACGTGCGCACGCACTGAGTCCAGCCCTCTCCTCGAGCTGTGTACACTGTGACACACACACACACCGCCTCATAGCTTTCAGCGGCTGCTTCAGTCACTGTCACACAGGGAGACACTGCTACACTGTCACACACACATACACATACACACACACACGCACACACACCACCGAGATCCGGGAGCCGCTCCACACCGAGGACCGACACACGGAAAAGTATCCTGTCTGCGGAGGGACGCAGGGCGGCTGCTGGAGCTGGTGCCGGAGCAGAGCAGGACATTTCTCAAGGTGTTAGCTTTACTTTAACAGGCTTCTTCACCCGGCACCTCACCGCCGGACTGACAACAGCTGCTCACGGACCGAGAGCTGAGAGGAAAGCGAGTTTCTTCCGTCAGAAGGTGAGTGTTAAGTTTCTGTATCCAGAGGTTTTTCCTGCCGCGCACTTCCTCCATGCCTGACTGCTCATGGTGCACCTTCACTCTGAGTTAAGTTTGAACAGGTTTCCCCTCTGAATTACACCCAGAGCGTCATCAGGTCTGTTCATTTCCAGCTGCGTAAAGTGGCGGATAATGTTAGTATGATATTAATTTTCCACCATGGGAATAAACTTCCTCGCCTTTATCGCACATCCATGTTTGCGCTCCAGTCCGCCCCTAATGAAAGAAGTGATGTGACAGCTGCCAGCTAATCAATAGCGGTCATTTCCTGCGGGTCAGGCAGCCTGCTCTGCAAACAGTGCCAGCTGAGAGACCTGGCTGCACCAGCATCAGGCTCTGATCACCGTGATGGCCTGTGTTTGTTCTACTGGACATAAAGCTGCTCCAGTGTGCCATAAAGGAGCTGCCCAGTCTCATCCAGTAAATGGTGATCCTCACTGCTTGGAGGATGTGTGTCCTCTCAGAGATGGCTGTCCTCATATGGTGGCAGGTGCTGATGTGGGGACCCTTATCGTATCTGGTCATGCTGGTTTTGTTGTCTAGTCGAGCTGCAATGATCAGTTGATTAATGATTGAAAGAAAATGAATCCCTAGCTGCTCTGATAATTGATGTAAGTCATCTTTTCAGCAAAAGTATCTGTGTTTCTTTGTCATTTATCACAATAAATGAAGAGTCTTTGGGGTTTGGACTGTTAGCTGGACAAAAGAAGCAAATAGAAGACGTCACTTTGGGTTCTGGGACATTGTGATGAGCACATTTTACATTTTTTTGACATTTTATAGACTCCTTTAGGGTCATCGTCATGACAACATCATTTTATCAGGTGAGGGCAAAACCTGCCTCTCCCCCACATGGCTGCAGGCTCCACAGGAGTGTTAACATGTGTTTGTCTTGTTGTGTTATTGGAGCCAGAATAGAAGGAGTCATGGCTCAAAACCAGCGGCCACTGCCCGTCAACAAAAACAAAGACAACTATGGTTAAATGTGATCAGACCAAAGGACTGGACGGAGGCCATCATCAAAAATGCTCACATGTGCAGCGCACACTTCATATCAGGTTAGGGAAAAAGTATTTCCTGTTGTAGGGATGAATAAGGTTATGTGTATTAAGGGTTATCATGTCCACCTCATCAGAAACTGGGGAGGGATTAAGAGGAATATTGGATTTCTCTGCAACTCTAACTTTTTAGCACATTAGCTAACGTTAGCTTCCATAGCAAAACAAACAAGTGTGGTCCTCCTTTGTAAGATTGGCTTCCTGTGACATCATCCATCCACTGAGTGAGAGCATACGGGTCGGCCAGTCTGGTCCCGTTGCTCAGTGTTTACTTATTCAAGTTAAGCCTAGTTCACATTACACGATTTTCACCCAGATTTTGCGTCACAGAGACTATCGTAATCTTTTGAGTGTTCATACCTGGCGACGTGTGTTTCTGTCATCGGGAGTTTCGTCAACTGCGTTACGACCTGTGTGTGCACACCACAAGATGTGTCCACCGATAACGTGGTGACGTCACCAAACTTGGAGACGACACATGGTAAAGGCGTGGATATTCTTCCCAGTGTTGAATCAGATCTGCCTCCAGGGCCTGGGTCCAAACACAACGCGCTCCCCGTGATCCTGTGGACGCCGCCATTGTTGTTGCTGCTTGAAGGCTTGTCAGTGTTGCCAGATCTCGGGATAGAAACAAGCAATCAGGGCTATGGAAACAAGCCCAAAAAGCCCAAAAGCGATGGATATATATAGAGAAAGGTGATGTTTAGAGAGCAAGCCCAAATAAGCCCAAAAAAACGCAACCCGCGACTACCAATATTTGCCCAAAGTCGCAGCTAATAAGCAGACCTGGCAACCCTGCAGCTTGTCCTCCTCACATTTCTTCCGTCCTCCTGCGTGCTGACGTGGGACGTATCCCGCCTCTCATTGGCTGATGCTCTTTGTCAGTCCTGTCACACTTCTCCAGTTTTCTAGCATGCCAGATATCCAGTCCCAGTCGCAGACGAGGGGGCGACTTGTTCGTAGGCTTGTTCACACATGAGGACTCGTCGTGGCAGACTATCTGCCGACTCACCTCCGACCCAAGGTGGCTCTCAAGATCCTCTGCGACGTCAACATCGCGGTGAAAAATCGCGTAATGTGAACTAGGACTAACACTCTTGGTCCTGGAGTAAATTCAGTCTGACGTCTCCACATTGAAAATAATTCAAATAAAGGTGACATTCTCCGTCCATGTCATGGTATACCTTAAAACCGGTATATTGCTGCAACCCTACACAACACTTTAAATAAATACTTTTACCTTTATACTTACCTGTAATGCTTGGAAAAGGAAAAAGATGATTCGTCTAAAAAATCTGTCTCAAATTCTGTTAAAAAAGATCTTGAAAAGGTCTTAAAATCATTAAGTGTCTGATACCTGTTTTAACATGTATGGTAAGAGGGCTTATCTCATTCGGTTGCTTTGAGTTGGTTTAGTGTGTTTTGTGTCAGTTATTTACGCACTCAGAGGGAACTTGACACCACAGAATTAAGCAACACCACCCAGTAACAAGAAAACACTATGTAAATCTTGTAATTTACATGACATGTTTATGAAAAGAGGAAGAGGAGGCCTAATTCTTTGCCTGGAGACATCCTGAGCTGCACAGTAAACATGGAGGACATGTGACTGGGTTTACCTCAGGCTTAGGCTGAGCTGATGGGAAAGTTGGGCAAAGAAAATAATTTTAGAGTGGGTGGATCCATGCTATGTATGGGATTTATAAGCACACAAAAAATGTCCCCCCGGAGACCCTCACAAGGCTCGGGCATCATGTGATTTCCACAGGCAGTGTCTGGAGAGATTAGAAAGGCTTGAGAGTTATGAGTTGAACACAGCACTTTATGTAACACCCAGAGAGAACTTCTCAGTGTAAAGGGGTTGTGTTTATGAGGCATGTACCGAGGCTTCAGTGAGGTAAAGTTGTGAAAGAGCATTGTGCTGTTTTCTCACTGCTAGTGAAGCAGCAGCAGCGTTTTGTTACGACATCAGCAGCGCACAAGGTTGCACAGGTTGTGTAGAAAGTCTGCCTCATGTCTCAGTGGCCTGTCAGTTAAATGTCACTGCAGTTTTACAGAATTACAACACAAAGATAGTGAAGGTGATTTAGAAGTTTTTACATTCGTTGAAAGTTAGTTTGCACTCGTCATACTAAGACTGTCAAAAGTGTTGATACTTTTTTTGTCACCACTTATTTAAATAGGACCTATTCAGCTCATTTTCAGGTCCATACTTGTAGTTAAGGTTTCTACCAGGACATCTTTACCTGCTTTAAAGGTCACAAACACGTTATTTTCCTCATACAAGAGCCAGAGTTCAGCAAGCAAGGTCTCAAGGTCTTGTTCACAAATGAGGGTAGAATCGAGCGTGAGATGGATCTGCGGTTTGGTGGTGCTTCTGCAATGATGCAGACACTGCGCCGGACCTTTCAATTTCCTGGTCCATCTACGTCCCAACCCTCACCTATGGTCATGAGCTCAGGGTAGTGACTGAAAGAATGAGATCGCGGATACAAGAAAAGATTAATTGGTTTGGAACACAAAAAGTTGGTTTCAAGCAGTAACCAAAAAATAGCAGGTTTTCCTTGGCCTGAAGCCACCGTGGTGACATCAGTGGACGTGTCATATTCTACAGGTTGCAAAGAGAGGACGGTGAAGGCAACACCTGAGATATAAGTTGAGATATTATCTGTATCTATTCTTGCTTTGAAGCATATATCTGTAATTACAGAACAAAAGCTTGCAGGTAATCAGTGCGCTCTGCCATCTTGCCACTACAGTTTACTTCCACTGTGCGTTGTGCAATGCCTTCCGTTGACAACACATCCTTGATTACAATGGTTCTGCTCCAAACTGGTGGCAACACAGGCTGGCTCGCTGGTTGCCAAGCAGTTCGTGGTTTTTTTGTAGAAGGTTTTTGGGATGTATAAAACCAGGTTGTTGGCTACCTCAAATTATACATCCATTCCGCGATTGCCCTGTAAGTTATACATATTCTTTTAGTCTGTACGGGTGCTTAAAAGGATCAGAAGGGTTTTTCGTAAAAAAAATAATCCAAGTTGTGAGGATTGTTTCAACAGGATAAAGATGTGTTGTGTCAGTATGCCAGGCGCCATTCTGGTATCGTGACATTACGTCATAGTGTTTGAGAGTGTCAGCATTGTGTGGCTCTCAGTTTTAAGGCAGCAGCAAAATATTTCCTTGTAGCAAATATTTAATAATTCATGAGTGTTATGTTTGTGGTGTTTCCTTACGTCAGTACTTTTAGATCATTGTTTTCACAGAACCACAGCAGCTGTACACATGCTGTCAGTGAACATGTCAGGAACATAGACTGTGTGACCATTGCACTGTAATTACGGTCGGAGTAAACATGTGTGCACACAGTAAACAGTTTTGCCAGTCTCCTCTGAGCCTCCTCTCCTCTCTTTGTCTTTTGTCCGTAGCCTTTGGTGGTAGTGTGATAGATATCTCTGTCCTGCTCTGGAGACCTCCATCTGGCCAGTTAAAAGCTGAGTGAACTGACTGCTTTGACCACTAATGGGTCTTGCTGGCAGCTGAGTCCTGGTCTGGTCTCCACGGAGACGAGCCTCTAGCAGAGAGAGGCAGGGCTGAGCCGCACGATTGATCAGCTCTGTGTTTGTGTGTGTGTGTGTGTGTGTGTGTGTGTGTTCAGAGGGATAGACATGGCTCGCTGTCTGCTCTGCTTTTCACACCCACAGCTGTGCGGCTGCTCTCCCTCCTCCCATTGTTTGGTGGATGACTGACACTAAAAGGCTCAATGGCAGGTAATCTCATACCTGCCCTTAGGAGAGATTACGCTGAGACGAATGGTTACAGTGAAGCCGATGGACAGGTGGTACAGCTTCCCATGATTTGAAGGAACAAGTGGTGCCCATCCCAAACTATATCTGGAGCGGGATTTATACGCCGTACCCTACACATTATATACTCATTACACACACATTAAACACACATTAAACATGGCTTAATAGAGACAGTTTCAAACACAAATCAGCTTCACTATAACTCACAGCATTCACAGACAAACACTTGTCTTTATCTGGACACATTTTCCCCACAAATACAACATGCTAATGTTATTAGCACAAGCCTATGGCATTTTACATTGTATAAATTAGCCTAGCACCAGGATAAATCACACACAAGACTTAAGATGCTATTTTGTGGAGGCCTGATCATTGGTTAGATGGTGATGATAGGTGGTTGTATATGGAGAGGATCCTCGGCCCTGTCTTGTGATAATTCAAGATTATATAATGGATTTATTGAGGCCCTGTGTGCCTGGGTGATTCATTAAAGCAGTGGCCGTTCCTCAATCTCGGCTCGTGACCAAAGGTGACCAGGCCTTTGCTGTTGGAGCGTCCAGACTGTGGGACACCCTGCCTGTTGAAATCCGACTCGCTGCATCATTAGTGCCTTTTAAATCCCTTCTGAGAACTTTCTTTTATGGAAAGCATTTATGAATATTTAATATGTTGCTGGCTTTTATCATCTCTCCTTAGCTATTTTATTGTGCTATTTTTAAACTTTATTTTATCCCATCAGTGTGTGTATGACTTTTGTATTTTATTTCCTTGTTTTTAGTTTTTATCTGCTGCTGTATTCTGAAAAGACCTTAAATAAATTAAGTATATTTTTATTATCAAATGACCAATGTTCCCCACTGAGGTCACATGAGGACTGGCACCTGTTTCATTCACAGGTTAAGACCCTGATCACATAGAAAGTGTTTTAGCAGCTGGAGGCAGCTTTTTGTAATTGTTTTTAATGAGAATGAAGCGTTTTGCTTGCTGTTTTTGCATTGCTATGCACCTCACATTTCTGCGCTCTAGGCGTCTGGTGTTTTTGCCGGAGCACTCTGAACTCCTCAAATTGGCAAAACTTCAACTCAGAGCAGAAAAGCACCCCATCTCTGATTCTTTCTCAGTGTCCAATCAGATGATTTGTGTGGTCTGTGGTGGTCACAGCAACAAGTTTAAGTTTTGCACCCTCAAAATGCTTTCTGTGTGATCGGGGCCTAAGACCGTAGTTAATTCTCACCAGTGTCGGCCATGTTCAGAGATCGATTGCAGTTACGGAGCTGCAAGCTGCTCCAATAAAAAGTTTGTATAAGAAGCTGCAGGTTCATGTTTTTATTTCTGAGCTTGACTCCTCATCCTCCTCCCCTCTCTAGATGGCTTCAACCGACTCGCGGCTCCAGCAGCAGCCCTCCCAGAAGGATGCGGCCGACCAGAACTTTGACTACATGTTCAAGCTGCTGATCATTGGCAACAGTAGCGTGGGAAAAACCTCCTTCTTGTTTCGCTACGCAGACGACTCCTTCACCTCCGCCTTCGTCAGCACTGTGGGCATCGACTTCAAGGTCAAGACCGTCTTCCGCAATGACAAGAGAATCAAGTTGCAGATCTGGGTGAGTGGCTTAAAGATGCAATGCACTGTGGGTTTATCTGAGGTTATTACATTCATTCCATCACCACACTGTCATTTAAGGCACATAGGTAAACAAGAAGCATGAACAACAGGTTCTGACCATCGAAACCTTAACTGATAATGCTTATTTAGAGTAAAGTGCATCACCTTTCTTCTCTATTCTACACCTGAGCTACTGTATAAGCACATTTGAGTTTGTTGTTAAGGAAAGTTCATACTGGAGTCTCTCATCAGGGTTATATTGCTTTAGATGTTAATAAATGCTGAATAGCTACTAGAAAATGTTGGCATTGGACATTTCGGCAAACCACAGCAAAGTTACCTTTGTACATCATTTCAACATCTCTAAACTGACATATTATATATGGATGGTGTGACACCTAGAGACTCCTGCCAGGCTGCAGACCATGTTCAAGACCAGCAAAACTGGTTGGTTTTTAGCGAGTCATTGCTGCGTTTACAGCCACCAAACGGGGGTGTTTTTTAGGGTACCCATCGCTGTTTTTCCCAGCGGGGATAGTGCCACCAAAACCAGGTGTTTTAAGCCAAAACATGATCTTTTCTGAACCACACGTTTTCTTTATTGCCTAAAGTGGGAATTATACTTTTGTGTCAAATCAACGCTGTACCTATGGCGTAGGCTCTCCACAGATGTAGAGCCCACACCATACCCTACACTGTAGCCTGACGTGCACCTCCCCAGAAATGAAACTACACGTTGCAACGATACAGATCTCCTGTCTGTCTCTGTGAGCTGAAACCATTTCCCTCAGTGGAAACAAAGCTTTGATTTACTTTAATTTCACAGATAAGAAACCATAAACTGTGAAGACAATAAAGCCTCCACTAAAATAGCATTTTAAGTCTTGTGTGTGGTTTATCCTGGCTTCATATGAGCAGAGGAAATCTCTGCTAGCTGCTGGGCTAATTTATACAATGTAAAATGCCATAGGCTTGTGCTAATAATGTTAGCGTGTTGTATTTGTGGGGAAAATGTGTCCAGATAAAGACAAGTGTTTGTCTGTGAATGCTGCGAGTTATAGTGAAGCTGATTTGTGCACTTGTGTCTCTATTAAGCTTTGTTTTAAGTGCGGCTAAACTTTACAGCACTTCACAGAAACTCTGCCACGGACTAATGTTTTTGGTGTAACTCAAACACACCACCGCACATGTAATGCTCACAACGGCGTAGGCTCTGCATAGAGCTGATGCACAAGTATAAATCCCGCTAACATTAACCACAGCATTAACAAAATGTTAAGTCTTACTATATCCACGACATAATAACATACAAACGTTACATATCTGTGGTTTGCAGAGACGCACAAGGCCAACATTGAGCTGGAACAACAGAGGGAGAAAGAAAAGGAAAGCAAGCCCATGTGAAATACTTGTTTGCACCATGAAGCCCCTGTCAGTCAGCTTGGAGACAGAAGGCTTACAAAAAACCTTTTAAAGACCAGGTTTATCTAGAATTGTGGGTTTGGCCCTTGTGCAAGTTTAGCATGTGAATTATGCAAGTGTAAAGCATGACTTCCTCATGGTTTCATACTCACTCTCTACCCTTATCTGGCATCATCTGGTGTTCTGTTTACATACATGTGTAAAGGAAACGATCAGCCCGAGTACAAAGGTTTTCAGGTTTCCATTTTCTAACTGATGCTACAGAGCCCAGTTGGATGTCACGGTTTAGAGACAATGAGAAACTGTCTTACCTCAGATGTGGAGGAAATTTGCCTCTGCAGTAAGATTTCTTTGGCAACACAGTGGAAGCAGAAACCAGCTGTGAACACATTTCATCTTATCAGCTTTTATGGCGAACTTATTAGAATACACAAGACTTACACATCAATCACACACGGAGCAACATTAGCATGAATCCTGAGGGAAATATTCAGCTCCTCAGCTGATAAATTTTTCCCTTTTGTTCAACAGCAGGAGGCTAACTCTGTCTGTCTGCTGTTTGCTGGGCAGGTACAGCAGGGTGCAGCAGTGTGAAGACTTTCTCGTTATAACAAGATTTTGCACATTTTACAAGATATGTTCAAGATACAACAAGAACCTTTTCATGTCATTACCTGATACTGATTGTTTTGTTTTTGTTTTATTTCTGGTGTGGCATCAGAATACTTCAGTACAAGTGACCCCTTCACGTTACAGATTGTCATTTGATCAGTTATTGATGTAAAAAAAAAAGAGGGATGGGAGCGATTAGTTGACGAGTTGAATAAACCCTCACTAGTCGGCACCAGAAATACTAGGCGCTTAATCAAATCATTGACATTATTATTATTTTATGCGATTGCGTTCACCCGATGAAAATGTCGTCATATTGATCAGACACATTTCCTAAAGAATATTGTTTTCATATAATATTGCTTGTTAGTTTGTTTTATTGAGCCAAAGATGAAATTACATATATGGAGTTGTAGTTTCAGTGCTCATTTCATTTCACGGAAAACAGTTTTGAAATAAATTTAATTTCTTTATTTCTTTAATGCCTTCTATTTCCTTGTCCTTTACCCTTGTCTTTCTCATAAACTCGTAGCTTTTATTAGGTGAGTTGTCGTCACGGTGCAAAGTGCCGCACATTTCAGCAGCATTTAAAGTGCGTTTTGGTTACTGAAAATGAGATTCACAGATTCAGATAGACACGATTCAATCAGTCTTTGTCAATTTGACCCCTTCGTGATGTCATCTGTTCCAGGAGGGTGGTAAAGACGTAGTAGATTAGATATCCTCTCCCCGTGGAGTCTAGATGCTTGTGGTGGTGGTGATAAGATGAGGTGAAGAGGGAGCTGAGGATGTGGATGTGAAGAGGAGTGGGCTTTTGATGAGCTCGTCCTGGGCTCTGGAAAAGATGACTGGAGGTGAATGAGGTGGAGGAGGGAGCGATGATTCCACCTAAGATGACAGCCAACGGAGAGGAAAACAGATTTAGAGTTTGGCAGCAGCAGCGTGAATGGCTGAAGGAGATTGTGGCAAATTTTTATCCAAAACATTTAAAAAATAAGTGTAAGTTTTCTGAGTGTTTTCTTACTTTTAGACTAGTCCTCTGGTCTAAGTCTAAACTTCCGTTCAAACGTCAGGGAAATAAGTCGTTGGGAACATCCTGGTGCAGACTATTTACTGGAGTTTACAGCCTGTGGCTCATGAGTCATTTGAAGATAAGTACAAGCACAGCCTTTCTCGGCTTTCAGTGTCTGGTAGTCCACCACGAACACTTTCATCACGTCTCGTCTTGTAAAATTAATCATAGATTTCTTCTCAGTTTTTATTATCAAGGTCTATTTTTAGCTCGTCATCGTCTCGTTTTCATCATGGAAAAAAGGTAACGGATATTGTGAAAACGATACAAATGTTAACTCAAGGTCCACCTACTAGATTTTTCTGGAGCATGAAACTGCATCTCACAGTCGTCATTCAAGTATATGGTTGACTAAAAATAAGGGGTCGATGACAGAGATGCTGATGAGGGCTGCACGATAAGCAATTGAAATAATATCGCAATTATTTTGACAGATATTGCGATATGAGTTGCAATTTTAGTAGAAATGGTCATTTTTACATTTGTGATTGTGATTTGATTTTTGCCGGGGTCTGTACCAAACAATCATGTTCCCCTATGTCTGGACTATGATTTGTAGGCTGGGGTGTCTCTGTCACACCACATTGCTTCATTTATAATGTGTTATATATGTTGTGACACATTTCTTTGTCAAAAATTGCAGCTACAGTGATTTGGATATATCTTTTAGCCATACTGCAATTGATTATTTGTGCAGCCCTTCTGCTGATGACCTGCAACACAGGCAAAACATCGGTGTCAGACTTAAATTGTGATGTGTTTTAGTTGTTTCAGACATCTTCTGATACAGTGTAATAGCAACTTGTTGTAGCTCCTGATTTTTCTCTTCAGGTGTTGATTCAGTTTTTTGGAAGCTGCATTTATTATTATTATTATTATTATATAGGTATTGTTAAACTTTTGGTTGCAGTTCATGTTTATGGTCTGCGTGACGGTGGTTCCTCTTTACCAATTCAGTGTTTCATGTGTGTTTACCATGTGTCATCATGAGCTGTGAGCATCAGTCATTGCAACACTTAAGGAGTTCTCGTGGCTTTTCTTGCAGCAAGTCACGCAGCAGTTTCTGTAACTCACAAGTTAAGACACAGCTGCACATGTAAGGTGGATGACAATCAGCAGTTAGAATTTAACAATCACTGCCTCAAGTGGAACTCAGTTTATACACTATGAGGAGAGCTGCAAAGCTAATGAAAACAGTTATGGCCCTTTAATGTCAGTGTTACCTCACTTTAGGCTTGGAGTCTTTTACAAAGCTTTACAAACCAAGGAATTACATTGAATTAGGGAGGAATTATGGAAAATGTGGGATTCAGTTTTATTTTTAAGTTTTACCCAAACTATGGACAAAAAGTCAGGATACATCATCTTCTGCTGTTTCACTGTAATCGATTCTCTTCTAATGACCCGACTTTTCTGAATTACTGGCCTTTAAAGAATAGTTTATCTTTTTGGGAATACACTTATTGGCCTTCTTGCTGAGAGTAAGGCAGCACTCTGGTGTCTGTAAAGTAAATATCGCAGCCAGCAGCTGGTTAGCCTCGCCTAGCGTGTTTCTCCACAGGGGCGGTACCAGCCCCCAGGGGGCGTTCAGGGAACATCAGGGAAGTGGTAGAAGCAGTATTTTGGAGAGGGAGGTCCGGTGTTTGTGTGTGTCTGCTTTAAATGCCGGTTTAGTCCTACGTGCACATTTTCACAGTCTTAGTATTAAAAGTTTTTTTATTTTCTGAATCACTTGTGCACACCTGTTTTAGTGTTAACCATGGAGCGGCGTGCTCTGGAGCTTTGGGTGCCCTTATCCGTTTTCTGCGACTAAGCGACCAATGAAATCTTGCCAACTAATGACCTTTCTGGTGGCTAACATTTAGTTGCGTATCACGGGGCAGCCCTACAGAAGACAAATAGAAATAGAAGATAGGTAGTCCAGTTTAATCAAATCTGTTATTTGGCATTCAGTGGCATTTTTTAACGATATAACACAAAATAATAATCAACAGTAACATTCAGGGAAGCCTATTAGCCAACACTTTAACTGATGGCAGGTGGTAAGGGACCTGGATGATAGACGGGGGAGTCCCTGACGGTCTCAATAAAAACTGTAACCTCTGTATCATTGCTTTAAAGTGTGTCCTTAATTTGTCTCCAGCACACAGTCCTCACAGCACGCTACAAATCCTATTGATACGTTCAGGCTGTTCAAACAGATGATTCATTTGAGCCAACAGTGTGTGAGCCACCGTATGATACACAAACGGCGACCGAGATGAATCAGCAGCAGAGGGGCCCACACCAAAACACACACTACCTGACTAAACGTGTCCCTCATTAAATGACATGCAGTGTTTGAGCGGTGTGTGATATCGCAACAGCAGAAGAGGAGGAGGAGGAGGAGGAGGAGGGCGAAGGCAGTAACTGTAATGACTCTATAATGTGTGTTGGGTAATGATGTGATTAGTCGGGTTGGGAGACGCTGGCGTGCCTGGCCTGGACGTAACTACTGATGGGGCTGGTGAATGACAAAGAGAGCTGGTATTTCCTCAGCTCAGGAAGCAGAGGAAGTGCCCTATCAGCGTTTGACGGAGACGTAAGGAAGACTAACTGCAGCGCTTCGTAGCAGTGTATGTAAAGGGCGTGGGACAGGCAGGCATGTCCTCAAAGCGAGTCCTCCCCTGCGCTGTGTTAATAATCAACTCTGTGAAACTTCCTGGCTGTTAAAATCGTGTCAGCTCCTGTTGAACACCATCTGTAAGAGACTCCTTACACAATTGTTGATGATCCCACTCTGCCAGCTGCGAGGCTGCCTTTGTGTATCATGGAAACTGGCCTGATAACACACCAAATGGCCCTTACACAGAGCCCAGGCATATGTACAATGTGTTCACACTGTGTACACATATTGTTTACATCCCTCCTTTCTGTGTCATGGAAATACGTTTCTGATCTTTGAGCAAACGCACACACACCTTTCGCACACTTAGCATAAACACATCCACGCTCATGTTGTGTGTGTGTGTGTGTGTGTGTGTGTGTTGTGTGTGGTAGCCCAGGGGACCATATCCTGTGTGTGTGCCACTGCTTTGTGTTGGCAGCTAATATAAACGCATGTGACGCATGTTTAAAGATCAGGGTCCCAGTGACGTCTCTGGCCGAGCAGAGGCCTGATTTAAACTCCTCCCTGTCTAACATCATACATATACACATGAGGGAGCAGCTTTTGTTTACCGGCTGGGGTTGATTATAGCAACCCTGGAGACAGTCTATTTGGTTAGATGTCCTATTACGCTGCCAAATATTTGCTCATCTCTGCATGGACGAGATAAGGATGGACCTGGAATATTTCACACTTTAATGAAACAGAAATAACCCCTGACAGGAAGCAGAGTCTGGCTGTGGCACTGGAGAGAATAATAGGATATAACAAGGAGGGTTGAGCCAGTGTACAAACTTTCATACTGGTTTGATATTGAGCCAAACACTGGAACCACCAGGTGTCGCACTTGAGTGGAGCTTAATGACACTGTTTCCCAGCAGAGATTGAGAGTGCCTCGTTGCAGACTGAACATTGGATTATGACAATTTGCATTTTTATAGAGGTATTTTTAGTGCATGATGTTATTTATTTATTTATCTTTTTGTTTTTCTTTGGACCTTTGCAGACAGGCCGCTAGCCCAACACCTGCTGGTGGTGCTCACCTATTTTCTCTGATAACTGAAAGTGTGCTCATCTTATTTCTAATCCAGACATTCAGGAGCTTTTACCGGCAGCTGAATAATTCGTAGAGGTCACTTCCTCACCAAAACACACTGAGCAGGTCATTTAAACTGGTAAAAACACTGAATAAAGCAGTTTCACATTAACAAAATCAGGTTTTTTTCTGACACTCGTCGTGGAGGGGCTGCTAACTACGGTGGCTAACACAAAAACGCAAATGTCCCAATCTGGAGTCAGTGTTTGGTTTATCTGTTTCTGGGCTACTGCAGAAACATGGCAGCGCAACGTGGAATCTCCCTGGACGAAGCGAGTAAGGAGGTATCGATCATCCTCATTTCGGCTTCTGCGACAGGACAGGGCATCCAACAAAAGTTCAGTTAAACTTGCAGCCAGTTAGGACACCTCTTTCATCGGCTTCAAATCCAAAATATAGCCACAGTGGCATTAGTCTCACCACCAGACAATCAGAGATCTCCGCCTTCTGACAGTCTGGGTACACTCCTTTCTAAAGTGTGTTTAACACACCGCAGGAAACGGCCGGCAACAAAGCAACGCCTCTTGAATTTTTGAAAAGTGCACGCCCTCCCGGAAATGTGCGCTCCCCCTTTTCTCGTCCGCAAGGACACAAACACACAGAGAGCTTGAAAATGGATGCCGAGAGATTTAACTCTGTTTTGTCAAACGTGTGCTCAGTCCACAAGATTGTGGAAATGAAGGACTTACAGCGACTTTGTTTAAAACTTTTAACGCAGTCGGACTATGTTTACAAACACAAGAGTTCAGCGAGCCACCAAATGACCACCCTGCAGATTTACAATTGGTTCTGCAACGTAGGGAGTTTTTTTAATCTCTGAAATTGTTTCCGCCCATCTAAACACAAAATCAGGGAGAAAGCCATCAGTCTTTAGTCAAGCAAAGCGTCTAAGTTTTCCTGTCTCGCCCAAAAAACACGTACATTTTCTAGTAAACGAACAACGTGCGCTGCTTGTTTCCCTTTCTCACCTGCTGCTGTGTTCGGCTCACAGCCTGTCAGACGCTAGTGACTAGGAGAGGAATGAGTCTTAGCTGAGCTTGTCCTAGACTCTGGAGGAGGGTGGGAAAGTGACAGCTGACAGCAGCAGAGGAAAGCGTAGATTTGAAATTTAACAGTAGCATCCTGATTGGCTGAGAGAGATCGTGGCGGAGATTGATTGGATAACTAGAAGAGTCAGCTGATTGAACTTAACGCTGAGCTTTTGTACTGCCAGACGTATGATACTGACAAATTCTGGTTTAGCTTGATCCATAAAATCAAACTAGTTTAAACTCCGTCACTGCGCCACAACGGCAACACTGGAAACTGACCCAACGGTCACGGCCTTGCACTCTGGAGGCGCCGCGTGGCTGATAAACAACGCAAAAATGCGAAATACTTGCCTGTGAATATTTTGCAACAGGTCTTGATGTTTTGACGTGACTCTGTTCTGCACAGCGTGATTGGTTGATGCCTTTATTGGTGTCATAGAAGAAGAACTGATGCTCAAAAATGTGCTGTGAAATATTTGCATTCTGTGTGAAATGACAATAAGTTTGAAGAAGAAAAAGACAAACGACTTAAGCAGTGTGCTGTTTTCCGTGCTGCTGTGTCTGATAGAAGGATCTGTGCAGCAGATGGCGTTCTGTCTTGTCCAATTTGTAAAGTGAGAAGGATCATTTGGGCCGACCACCCGGAGCAGTACGGGCTGTAATGGAACATTCATAACCCTCAATGGCCTCTGGTTACCTGGACAACCCACCCCTCCTCCTCCTGCTCCTCCTGCTCCTCCTCCTCCTCCTCCTCCTCCTCCTCACTGTGAGGGAAACATCAAACACAGAAACACACTTTGACCCCAGATGCAAATGAGGGCAGGTTACCAGGTAACTGTGAGAGTAGAGAGGAGTTAATCAGTCTACCTGTTCCATCTTTAGGTTTGAGCTCCATTAAACTATTTCTAACTGTCAGCTGTGACATCACACATAGCCTCCATTTAATTAGCAGATGCCTCTGATAAACCCGCCTCTCCTCTGACTCTGTGACGCTCTCCCTTCTCTTATCTGTGTGTTTCTTCTTGCCGGCTGGTTATTGATGCGACGCGGAAGTCCTGGTTTGATGAGAAATGATTGTGACGGGAGCTCATATCTAAATGTCATCCTCTGGTGGATTATGCCGAGTGCAGCTAGTGGCATTTTGGTGTGGTGTGAAGCCAAGGAGAGAAATGCATGAAGCTTTCTTGGAGTACAGTCATCCCTTGGTCTTATATTTCTCATCAGGATAGATCCATAGCTACCTTTTTGACTACAAATTAACCCTTTGAAGCCTGGATCAATATTGGTTTTCTTGTGCTGCATTCAAACACCTGTCAGAAGCATTTAAACCTGAGCGTCAGTTTGATTCACAAACATGAACAAAAGCAAGTATTTTACCAGGAAGCTGGTAAAATATGACCAAAAAAAAAACCAACCTAAAAAAATAGCTATTAAAAAGAGAGAAAAAAAATATTGGAAAAATAGGGAAAAATGTTAAGAAAGGTATATTCATGAATTATTAGAATTACATATTTAAAATTATTATTAAATAAATAAAGAATTATGAATATAAAAAATATAAATATAATTGAATTAATTAATTATGATTAAAATTATTTCACTATATAAATTTTAAAAATATAAAAATTAACCATATTTTTTTCTTATGGTATCTTCTGGTAAAATATGACAAATAACCTAAAAAAAAATAGTTATTCAAAAGAGAGAGAGAGAGAGAAAAAATATTATTAATTAATATAAATAGAGTTACATATTTAAGATTATTATTAAATAAATGAATAAATATGAATGTATATAATATAAAAAATATGAATATAATTGAATTATTTGATAATAATTAAAATTATGTTACTATATACATGTAAAAATATATATATATAAAAAAAATTAACTATATATTTTTTTCTTATTTCTTTTCTTGTCACTTTCTCTTTTTTTTTGCTAATTATATTGCTCGTTGACATTGGCAGTGCAAAAGACAATGAGCAAGAAACTGGCAAAATATGACAAGAAAACAACCCAAAAAAAGGGGAAATGTCCAGAAAACTATATTAATTAATTATTGCAATTATACATTTAAAATTATGATTAAAAATAAATATGAATATATGAAATATGATTAAACTGAATGAATTATGATTGAAATTATGTTACAGGTTATTATTTTTATATATATGTATATATTTTTATTTATTTATTTATTTTATTTTATTTTATTTTAATTATTTTTTTTAATTTGTTGTTGCTTTCTTCTCTTTTTTTTTTTGAAAGAAATCAAACTGATTTGCTGAGAGGTAAACTGTGACTTGAATTAAATTTTATAATGCCTTTGATAAATCAAATGACTTCACTATTACTTTACTCTTACTGTCACAAGCTTCTTGTAGTGTTGTAGCAATAAATGTCAGTTTGATAAGAAACTGATTTGAGTTTATTGGCCCACCATTAACAATGATTAACTAGACCAGTGGCTCCCAGTGATTCTCAGGTGCTGCAGCTGCCAGGTTGTAAAACAGCTCAGCTGTTTGGAAAGACAGAAATTACTGTATCAAAATAAATAAAGAATTGAAGCCATTTGTATCACCTGAACTTTATTTGTTGAGATTAATCTGTATTTTCATTTATTGCATTTATGAAGAACTTTTCCTCCATTTTTGTTTTTTGTTACTCTTCTTTTATTTAAGAAACAAAGAACTTGAGGTCGTCACGGGTGTTACAAGGTCAAACACAGCACATTTTTTCACTTACATCCTGGCGTACAGTGTCACACTTTTCTCAACGACGTTCATACACAACCCATGTCCCCCAGTATTTTGTACATTTTTCCATCTCAAGCCTTCAAATAAAAGTCTTACCATACAGTATATTTCGTTTATAATCTTCAGCCATTGGGCCAGTGTCGGAGCATCAACTTGCCACCATTTGTGAGTCATGGCTTTCCTGCTACTTGCCAAAAGAATCTTTAATAGATATTTATCTTTGTGTGGGACAGTTTCAGATATTTTTCCTATGTATAATGTAACAAATGAGCAGACTAAATCCATCCCAGTTATCTTATGAATCTCTCTCATCAACATCATCAACAAAAAAAATCCTTGAGCAAAATTGTCAATTTGAAAGTCATTCTTCAGATTTAGTGAGTTAACATTTTTTTCCATCCGTAGCCAGATGCTTTAGTTGTCCGTCCGATCCATTCTCACGAACATTTTATGTCAAGAACGCCTTGAGGAAATTTCTTCAACTGTCCACTTGGACTCAATGATTAGATTTAGGTGGTCAAAGGTCAAGGTTGCTTTGACCTTGCATCCATCTCATTCTTGTTAACGAGATATCTCCAGAACACCTTGGGAGAATTTCCTAAAATTTGACACAAACGTAAACTCATTAGAAATTATGTTTTTGGCCATAACTCAAGAATTAATTCGCCAATTATGACAAAACTTCACACAAATGTCTATTAAATTAAAATGATGAAGCGTTGACATTTTATATCCAAAAGGTCAAAGGTCAGCTTCACTGTGACATCATAATGTTCTGCATAAAACACTTTTTAGGCCATTACTCAACGTCATATCTCAGGAACAGAAGGGGAGACATTTGGTCACATACTGAATTGGTGACTCTGATCTTGAAACTGTGCTGATTGTACAGATCTTCTGTGTGTGAAGCATGTTTTCACTGACATGTTTGCTCAGAGGCGTAACAACCGCAGGGCAGTAATTCTACTTTAATTAAATCAACATGTATTGGCTTTGTGCCAGATGTTTCTGATGTAGACAGTGGTGTTGGAGGAGACCACTCACTCTGATGGTGGATGTGCTCCACATGTGCTGTGTCAGTAACTCTGACTTGTAAGAGGTGACGTGTTGTGGCACCAAGTCATAGTTTGAACAATGTTGCCCTCTTGTGGTTTCAAACCCCGCACTGCAGGATCACAGAGGAACTGATGATTTTGGTTTGTTTTATAGACCTTAACAAGTATAAAATGTGTGTGTGCAGGATACAGCGGGACAGGAGCGCTACCGCACCATCACCACAGCCTACTACAGAGGAGCCATGGGCTTCCTGCTCATGTATGACATCACCAACCAGGACTCCTTCAACGCCGTTCAGGACTGGTGAGTTTGAGAAATTTCCCATTTGTCATTTTGTTAGATGACCTCAAAGACTTCTCAAGATTTGGGCGCCAGGTGGTTTAGTGGGAAGGACAGGCGTCCCATATATAAAGGTGATGTATTTGCTGCAGGATCAACTCCAGCCCAGTCAATTAATTGAATCAAATAATTATTTATTTCTTACACAGCAGCATAACTTTTGTCACAGTATTTTATACCTGTGCTATTTTATTTTAGTTCTAGCTCTTTAAAGGGATAGTGCACCCAAAAATGAAAATCCAGCCATTATCTACTCACCCATATGCCGAGGGAGGCTCAGGTGAAGTTTTAGAGTCCTCACATCACTTGCGGAGATCCAAGGGGAGAGGAGGTAGCAACACAACTCCACCTAATGGAGGCTGACGGCGCCCCAGATTCAAACGTCCAAAAACACATAATTGAAACCACAAAATATCTCCATACTGCTCGTCCGTAGTGGTCACTCTAAGTGTTGTGAGGACTCTAAAACTTCACCTCGGCATATGGGTGAGTAGATAATGGCTGAATTTTCGTTTTTGGGTGCACTATCCCTTTAATGACTGTTTTTAATCTTATTAAAATGTCCTTTTATAATGTGTTTCTTGAATTGCTCTGTTGCTGAATTGGCTTTATAAATCAACGGGCTTTGCCCGATGCAAATAGTGTTTTCCTATAAGTGTCACCGGAGACACTTTAAATTTATATAAACAAGTGTCCACCAACAATTTTAGTTAATATTTGATTGCTGGTTGGTTTCTATATTACTTTGTATATCCATTAGTTTTTACTGCTTTTATTCATGTAGACTGTGAGACATGTACAAGGCAGGAATGTTCCACCGTTATTTTGCCTCACCATTCTTCATTGGGCATTGTTGTTCCACTGTTACGCCAGCAGCAGAGGTAGTAACAGAGCCAAATCAACATCTGTGTGAAACTACACACTTGATGTTGACGCTGTTGTGTTACACGCCATGCAACTTTTGCTCCCAGTTGTTTGTGTCAGTGTAAACAGCGTCTTTAAGGCAGTATTATGTCTTTCCTTCAGGGCGACGCAGATCAAGACGTACTCGTGGGACAATGCTCAGGTGATCCTGGTTGGTAACAAGTGTGACCTGGAGGACGACAGGCTCGTACCCACAGAGGACGGCCAGCGGCTGGCAGAGGATCTCGGTAGAAACTCTTCTTTGTATTTTCATATACCTCCTTCCTGCTGGCTTCTGCCATGATACCATGTTCATGCATGTACAGTGTGTCTATGTGGATTTTAATATGCATACATCTGTTTGTTCGTAGTTAATAAAATCATGTCGCTCCCCCTCAGGTTTCCAGTTCTTCGAGGCCAGCGCGAAGGACAACATCAACGTGAAGCAGGTGTTTGAGCGTCTAGTGGACGTCATCTGTGAGAAGATGAACGAGAGCATGGAGGGAGACATGAACCTCGTACCCAACCACAAGAACCAGGCCCTTAAGGACTCACCGTCAGAGAGCCACGGGGGCTGTGCTTGCTAAACCATCTGCCCTCACACCGGCTCCCCCAACACACACACACACACACACTCACACACACCGATACTCATACATGAAGACCTTCCTTCTCTGTGCCTCAACCATGTAAAGTGCCGCACCTCTTCCTCTCTCGTCACTGCCGCTCCGCTTTGTCCACACAGCCCAGCACGAACCGAAGGGCAGCTAGCTGAGATAGTCTTCGTCAGTGCTGTCAGACCCTTCTCCTCCCCAGGCCTGTCTGTCTGTCAGGCTTTTACCTTAAAGAGGCCCACTTCTTGTCTCCGCTCTGTGGTGAGCTGATAGTCCACTAAAACCTGCCCTGTGTTCTGTCCACCCCCGACATCACCCGCCTTGACCACTGCTGCTACATGAGTCAGATATTTGTGCAGATAGCTCGAAGCTAGCGATGCCAAATAGTGTCTGTAGACGCCTGTACGTTTAGCATCCATTGTTTTGTTTGAGATTCACACAGCGCATGTGCTTAGGTTGCAGTTTTGTACAGCACACTATGAGCTATGTAAGGATTAAAGGATCAGATCCACATTTTGGGAAATAGGCTTATTTGCTATCTTGATACGACTCTCATGTCTGTGTGCTAGAATTGAAGCTACAGCTAGCAGCCGGTTAGCCTAGCTTTGCATGAAGACTTTGTTTTTTTTGTATGGATTAACAAACAAAGTCATCCATTTCCATTTTGGTACCTTTGGAGCACAGTGGTACAGTGGTTAGCATTGTCGCTTCACAGCAAGAGGGACCTCTGTGTGCAGTCTGCATGTTCTCCCTGTGTCAGCGTGGGTTTCCTCCAGGTGCTCCAGCTTCCTCCCACAGTCCAAAGACATGCAGGTTAATTGGTGACTCTAAATTGTCTGTAGGTGTGAATGTGAGTGTGAATGGTTGTCTGTCTCTATGTGTCAGCCCTGTGATAGTCTGGTGACCTGTCCAGGGTGAACCCTGCCCTGTTTCCAGTCTTTATGCTAAGCTAAGCTAATCGCCTTTAGCATCATATTTGCTGTACAGACGTGAGACTGGTATCAATCTTTAAAATAAATCAGATTTTATCAAATGTTGAGTACACTCAGAATTTACGTTTTCTCTTTCCATTTGTATATCAAAGACTCACTGTATGTTACCGTGAATTTGAGAGGACAACTTTGTTTTTCTCGCACGCCTCCACGGTGAACAGAGAATCCTAAAAATGCAAAAATACATACACATATCACACAGCTTGTGTACAACAATCAAAGTCTCATTTATCCAGTTATATATTGAGTACTTCCCAAACACATTCAGGTCTGCTTGGGCAGAGTTCAAACCAAGCAGCAGCCTCTGGGGCTGAAAAATGACGCCAACATGGAAGTGCCAAAAACTGCAGTTCTCTGAACGGCTAAATGAGGCTGGCTCCAAAAGCATGTCAATCCCAACAGGCCACTGTGTTAAAATGTCCAACTTTACAGCAGAAATAAATGTTGTTGTTTAAGATATTTTTAGGGCATTTTTGCCTTTAATTGATAGGATAGTGAAGTGTGAAGTGGGGAGAGAGAGAGAGAGAGAGAGAGAGAGAGAGAGAGAGAGACATGCAGCAAAGGGCCACAGGCTGGAGTCGCACCCGGGCCGCTGCGGCAACAGCCTTGTACATGGGGCGCCTGCTCTACCACTAAGCCACCGACGCCCCAGAAATAAATGTTTGAGCATGGCAAAAAAACCCTTTGGGGGGCGCCCAGTAGCTCAGCTGGTAGAGCAGGCGCCACGTGTAAAGGCCATGTCCTTGCTGCAGTGGCTGCAGACTCAATTCCAACCTTTTGGTCTCTGCAGCTAATTTCAACATTCATAACTGTACAAGGGGATTTTTTTATAGGGCATTTTTTGCCTTTAATTAAACGCACAGTTGTTAGCATCAAAGGGGGAAAGAGGGGGAACGACATGCAGCAAAGGGCCGCAGATTTGAGCCAAACCCGCGGCAAGGACAAGGCCTTTGTACACAGGCCACCTGCTACACCAGGTGAGCCACTGGGAACCCCAGGGAGTTAATTTTTATATAACTCACCTGTTTACACTTTCTTCAGGCTTAGGTTGTCTGTTGATAGTGTCCTCGGCTCCACCCTCTCGCCCAAATATGGTCTCTTCTGGCTCCAAAACACCAACATGGCGACTGCTAAAATGCCAAACTTTAGGCTTCAAAACAGGAGTCCACAAACCAACGGGTGATGTCACGATAGTTATGTCCTTTATTTTTGTGGTTCACATGCACACGCATGCCCAGGCACGCTAGTCATGCAACCAGTCATATTCCCAGCACTTCCCAAAAACAAAAATAAACTTTGTGAACTGATGTTTTTGCTGTTGTTAAACATGGTCCCTTATTGACTTCAATTCATGAACAATGTTCACTTTTTTGAATTCTTGGTTCATCGTGGAGGCGTGTGAGAAAAACAAAGTTGTCTTCACAAATTCGAGGTAACACGCAGCGAACAACTGAAACACAAATGCTTACTTTGCAGGAGAAGTGTTCTTTTAAATGGGGACATGTCAGTGCAGTGAAGCTAAGTGAAAATAAATATATTCGTTCACGTTGTTTTTCGGGTTAAAGTCATTATCAGGTGCTGATGATTCGACACTGTATCTACCCGAGATGATTTCTCTGTTGTGAGATGTGAGGTCAGTTATGAAAAGCATAAACAATGATGAAGAGAACCTACAACGTGTCATTGTGAACCTCATCTTTACCTGAATGTTAATGCCAGTCTTGTGGTGCCCTCTGCCTCCCTCAGTGCCTCTCGGAGGCTGCTGGAGCCTTTTCTCGTGCCCTCATAGTGAGACAGCTGGAGGACGGTGGCAGTAAATATCATTTAACACTGGTGACTCTTGCACTCATCACATGACCTGACCTCACGGCATGTCCTCGCTCAACCCCTTTGTGCCACTCTTTCTTTATCACCTTCTCTCACACACACACAAACAGAACACACACACTCACATTCGGCTCCTCTAACTGCAGCATGGCAAAAGAGTTGGCATGGCAAACCTACTATGCTTCAAAACTGAGTATTTACAAAGTGGTGAATTATGTTTTTTTTTCTTGTTACTGACATAATGACTGTTTTGTGGAAATGCAGCACTGTGTGTGTGTGTGTGTGTGTGTGTGTGTGTGTGTGTGTGTGTGTGTGTGTGTGTGTGTGTGTGTGTGTGTGTGTGTGTGTGTGTGCATGTGTGTGTACGTGTGTGTGTACTGAGAAAGGGAAGAACACTGATCTCTGAGCAGGATAAATGTCGGGCCTCAAATGTGCTGTTGCCACTATCAGGAGAAGCAGTGAGCTGGTGCACAATGTTAGTTAAAAGGGTCACTTTATTTGCCTTTACTGTAAGGTCTCATCTCGTCATTGAAGTGAATGGGAAAAGGTTTTATCGTCTCCACATTATGCTGTATTCGCCATCAGCTAAACTGTACATTAAAATGCTTTTTTGCTCCTTTACATTATTGTAACATGTCAGTATTGACCTCCCTCTGCTGAAGACCTCTGATTCATGAAATTGAAATACAAAGGCTTTAGATTGCACCATAAATCAGGAATAGAAAAAAGTAACAGTGCCATTTGACCATCCCTGTCCATGTGCAGACTGCTGACTGTCAGTTAGTATCAACCGTAACCTCTGCACCATGATAGCAGCCTCACGTTGCCATGGCAAAGCCCGTCGTTGGGTCACAACTGCACAACTGGTGCTTCGGCCCTGTTATTGTATGAGCCTGTGGTCAGTTATCTCTGCTGCCAGTGTGCGCTGCTGAGTAGTGATAAAGTTTTACAGATGGCTGATATTATCATCTCAGGGGCAGATCAACCCCAAATCAAACATACATATTTTCCCTCTTACCTGTGGTGCTGTTCATCAGTCTAGATTGTTTTGATGTTAGTTGCTGAGTGTTGGAGATATCGGCCGTAGCGATGAAAGTGAAATTGCACTTTCACTCCGACCTTGTAGCATATACAGTATATACTGCAAGGTACCCTGGGTGCGTCGGTTGTTGACGTGTCAAGGTCTCTTCTTTCAACATACACGTCTACATTCACAGGAACTTTAATGTTTACTCACAGTCTTTTTCAAAATAAACGCACTACGTCAGTACAACACCATGAATTGATTTTTTTTTTCCTTCAACAACAAACACACATGGTTGGGTTTAGGCCACAGAAACACTTTCGCCGCCTCAACTTTCGCCCTTGTCCTGCCGCGTTTCCCTCTGACGCACCGGGAAGTTACAGACCGAGCGCCGGGATTTCGACAACTTTGGAGTGAAAATACACTTCCGTCTTCACAGGAAGTTTACCGTTTACATACAGTCTCTTTCAAAATGAATGCACTATGTTGGTACAACACTGCGCATTTACTTTTTTTCCTTCAGCAACAAAAACATGTGGTTGGGTTTCAAAGAACAGGGTTTGGCTTTAGAATCTTACGTAATGCAAACACGACTCGGTGAAAGTCAGTGTTTGTTGGACCCATCCACCACCCAGTTGGACTTTCGCCGCCTTGACTTTTGCCTTGTCCCGCAATGACTGTGCGTGTGTCATGCCAGTGTTTAAAGCAGCCTTTTTTTTGTTGCCGCAAGTCACTGCCCACGCACTGGATTTTGATGACAACATAATGAGACCGAGCTCTACACTCGGCTACTCGCACCGAAACAATCTCAACTGATCAATAGCGCTACAGGCAAGAGTGAAAATATTTTTGGATTTGGGGCGAACTGTCCCTTTAAGCTTTGATGCAGTTAGCATGAGGAGGCTGCGTGCAACACTCATAACACTACATTTGTATTTCAACCTATGTGCAGCTTAAATGGAATCACAGAGCGTATAATATCTGTGGTAGTTCCACTAAAGGAGCTTCATGGCGGCTGCTGCTTGAACACATACTGAATGTGCTAACCTGTCTGCTGATACTGAATTTTAACCACTTTGTCCGATGTCTGCCAAAAACTACTGACGGCTTTGGTACAAATAAGTCTGGAGCATCCAGAGCTGTCAGTCTGGGGTGTGTTCTGTCTCTCCTCCTTATGTTTATGATCTATATGTTGTGCTGCATTCCTGATCGGTCGCCTTCTGAAAGAGGGGAGCTCAGCTCACTGGATCCCTTTATTTTAGGTGCTGAATGTGTTGGATGGAAGCGTTGTGGGGAAAAAACTGCATCTTATAAACAAGAATAAATTGAGTATGTTGAAATGTGTACATGGAAATAAAGAATATATTCATTACAAAGTGGACTGCATCATTTCTGATCATTGACTTTAGTTCCTTTTACAAATCAGTCACAGAGTGCGCAACATGTTTTTGTGGTGACAGCAGCTTCTAACGTGCGATTTATCACTTCCTAACCCCAAAACACAGGTCAGGGCTTTTTTCACGTTTTATCTGAAGAACCAGAGAAACCACACTGCTATTGTCCTCCACAACAATACAGATTTCCTCATCCCCTTCTTCCTGCCGCCGAAGTCAGTAACTACCTTCCCCATGCAGGGCCTCTGTATGCACTGCTCAGAAACATAAGGGAACACTTGAATCACACATCAGATCCTGACGAACAAATTATTCAAGTTGAAAATCTTTACTGATGTACACTGTGTAATTTAATTTTAACAAAATGTCATGACAACAGTTAGTGGTGAAAAACTGATATCACAGGCAGTGAATTTTTTTAGGGCAACTCACGTGCCTGTAAACACTTCCAACAGCGTCTGGACATGCTCCTCATGAGTCAGTGGATGGTGTCCTGGGGGATCTCGTCCCAGACCTGGATCAGGGCATCAGTGAGCTCCTGGACAGTCTGTGGTTGTGCTTGGTGGCGTCAGATGCACAGATACATAATGTCCCATAGGTGCTCAGTTGGATTTAGATCAGGGGGAACGAGAGCGCCAGTCAATGGCATCAACGCTGCCTACACACTCTGGACACGAGTCCGGGCATTGTCCTGCACCAGGAGGAATCCAGGGCCCATTGTACCAATCGCTCTGAGGATTTCATCCCGGTATCTAACAGCAGTCAGGGTACTGTTGGCTATGACACTGAGGTCTGTGTGACCCTCCAAGGATCTGCCTCCCCAGACCATCACTGATCCACCGCCAAACCAGTCACACTGCATGATGTTACAGGCAGTATAACGTTCACCACGGCGTCTCCAGACTCTTTCACGCCTGTCACATGTGCTCAGTGTGAACCCGGGGGGGCCCTCATGGTGTGGTCAGAAACATGCACACCAGCAGCCTCCTGGAGGTCATGTTGTAGGGCTCTGGCAGTGCTCCTCCTGTTCCTCCTCACACAAAGGAGCAGATAGCGGTCCTGCTGCTGGGTTGATGCCCTTCTACGGCCCTGTCCAGCTCTCCTGTTATCTCCTCCATGCTCTTGAGACTGTGCTGGGAGACACAGCAAACCTTCGTATGGATGTGCCGACCTGGAGGAGCTGGACTACCTGATTGGGCTGCAGGTACGGCCTCATGCTGCCAGCAGTGACAAGGACACTAGCAGAAGACCAAACTAGAGAAGAATCAGTCAGGAAGGATGAGGAGAGAGCAACTGTCTGTGGCCACCACATGTTAAACCATTTCCTGTTTGCCTCTCCATTGCACCTGTTGTCACTTTGATTTGCACAAAAGCAGCTGAAACTGACTCACAATCACTTGTGCTTCCTACATGGACACATTGATATCCTTGAAGTTTCACTGACCTGGTGTTACACTGTGACCATTAAGTGTCCCCTTATTTTTTTTGAGCAGTGTACTTCAAAACTTAAATTCATTTTTATCAAACTGGCCTAAAAATGAAGCTGAAATTAGGTTCAAAAGTGTCACCATCTGCAGCTGAATGTCGTCATGTGAGTGAAATTCAGCGTCTCTTTTACATCAGTACCCTACCCACCCCACTGGGATCAGGATGTCTTGTCCCCCTGTCACCTGATGTAAAAGAGGCGCTGAATTGCATTTAAACTGCCTGGGATGGGCCGTTACGCCCCCCTGGGCCACTTATCATGGGTGAAGAAACAGGGGTGTCTGCAGCGCCGATAATGCTGGTCAAACGAAGAAAACGTGAGTGCAGTGAGAAGATAAGAAACGGTTTAGGCCTGCTGCTGTAGGTGTGTGGGCACTCTGCGGTTTCCGTTACTTGGGCAAGTGCAGGGATTAATTTACAGTTCAGCCACGAGACAGTGCTCACACATGCGCATTTAAAACATATGAAAGTATATATTTCATTTTCCTCATGCTTCGTTATCCATCTGTCTATCTATCTATCTATCTATCTATCTATCTATCTATCTGTATCCCAACGTTTGCGCGCTTTTACGCACGCCCATGTCTCACCTCCTCTCTCCCCACAGCGACACAAACAACTCGTGAGCATCAATGAGCGCATGCTTCCCGCCCATCAACCACAGAGTAAGAGTATCCCCGCCCCTCCACTGACTTTTGGAGAAAGTAAACAGCTCGGCTCTACGCACCTTATCGCTCACAAGCAGGCGCGTCATCGCGGTGCGCTATCCATTGGTATCTAAACAAAAAACAAGCCTCCCCTGCAGCACACGCGTTAGTGGCAGGTTGTTTTCCAGTTATGCATTCTGGCAACAGAAAAGCAAAGTCTTTCCGTTAACAGAAAAGACAGGACGATGATATGTGATCACCTGAGCAGACTGTTGGCGCTTTTCGTGATTTTCTGCGCCATGCGGAAAGCTTCCATCGTCCAGGGTGCGCGAGATTTCGAAAAGAAAGGTAAGGCAGCTTGTTTTTTTATTGTCATCTGCTGTGAAAACAAAAGAGAAAGTTTTAGAGTGCAAACTTTGGGAACAAATAATTATTTTAGTAAACCACGTTTATTTCTTTCAATATAGGTGAGCTTATAGAGCTTTTGGCTTCTCACACTTGTCTTTGTCTCCTCAGTGTCTATTCTGCTGAAAGAGGAGCCAGAAAACCCAAAGTGCTTTGCTGAAGGCAGGAAGGACTTCACGTGCTTCTGGGAGGAAGATGAGGAGAGGGCCGGCTCTGTGGATCAGTACTCCTTCACATATACCTACCAGTGAGTCAAATTCAGTGTGTGACAACAAGCCATGTGGCGTCCACTACTTTACTCTTCTCTTTTTGTAATGCAACTAACAGGCTCCAGATAAAACTATATTTGAGTGACTAAAAACTGTTTTTACAGGAGATGGGTTTTAATAGCCACTCAGCATAGTGCTCTGTGACCTCTCTCTGAAGCCATGGTGTGTGTGTCTTCCTCTGTCCCGAGCAGGAATGAGAACAGCAGCAGGTGCCCACTGAGAGTCCTCCCTGCAGCAGGCGGGAAGAGGCTGTTCGTCTGCCACCTGAACCGAACCCAGATGTTTGTCCAAATGGACATAAAAGTTCACCGGGGGGGAATAATGATCCACAATCGCAGCCTTCTCATCGAGCTTGTATGTAAGTTACCTTTCCTAGTACACAGTACAGCCAGAGAACGTAAAAAGGTTTGTGTGTGAATGATGTGCCTCTGAAATTCCTGTTTTAATTCATGTCGTCATATTAACAATTGACCACTTGTGTTTGAAAGCGGTGACAAAGCTGTGGTGATAAATTCGCTGAGCATTATCACCCACATTTGCAGCTCTAGTGTTTTAATCTCTTTCAGTTTTGGTGTTACGGATTGTAACTTTACTGTTTTAGTGCTCAGTCACGGCTCATTCCAACGCTGATTTTAGCTGCATCAGGTTATTTGTTTTTAGAGAATGAGCTCTAAAAAAGCAGTGCCTGCCCTAGCACATTAGGAGCCCTAGGCTGTATACTACTGTATGCAATACCTGCATTTGGTGGCAAAATTCCAGCAGGAAATGTCGCAAGGTCTGGGTCTAACACAAACACTTTTCGTAGCAAAACTCTGGCTGGAAACTCAGCAATGTCTAGGTAAAAAACAATCGCTTTTGTGGCAAAAAAACAGCAACAGGTCACTAACAAACAGCATCACCTGGAGTGTAATCCAATCACTTGGCCGCGTTTGGTAAGAGCCCACATTAAAAGAAAGCATTGGACTGATATGAGAAGGTAAAAGACTGATAAGAGCTTTATAAACAGATGAAACCCAGTGTCTGGAAACTGCTGGAAAAATGGCAATTGGTCACTAAAACACTTGAGGCGGCACAAAATACCCTGGAAAAGTGTCGAAGGGTCGCTATAAAACAGCCCAGTTCAATGGCACAAAAGCCACTGGAAGTGTGGCCATTTGTTGTTGTTTACTTACAATATCTGCATTTGGTGGCAAAATTCCAGCAGGAAATGTAGAAATGTCTGGGTCTAAAACAACCGCTTTTCGTGGCAAAACTCTGGCTGGAAACTTGTACTTTAGGAAGTAAAGAACAACCACTTTTCATGGCACTATCACAGGTGATAACACGCCAACAGGTCACTAAAAACAGCGTTTGCTGGCTAAGACACTGTTGGAAACACTGCAATGACTAAAAACACCTGGTTTAGTTGTCTGTTGGTCTCTTGTCTCGCCTAGGTGTCATGCCATCCACTAAAATGTACGAATATAACGTGGTTTGCAGAAATGTACAATGCCAACATTTTATCTGGCGACTGGGTTGGAATGTGACATCAGGGTATGTGAAGCTACTGGAGCAGTGTTTCAGGGCCTGACAGACTTTTGATGAGGAATAATTTTACCTTGACTTCCTTCAAAATCCTCCCTAACAAACTGCCTCCTGTCTCTCTGCATGGCAGTTCTGCTGGACCCTCCAGCTAACGTGACGGTGAAGACCGTGAGTAAGCAAGGTCAACTGAATGTCAGCTGGGTGCCTCCTCCTCTCAAGTACATGGATGACAGCATGATGTATGAGGTCAGCTACACAACAGCGGACAGCCAGGTGGTGCAGGTAGGACGGTTATTTAGATTTAGATATAGGTTTGCTGAATGACATGGACCTGTATTGATGAGTTGAGGACTGTTTTGCAGGTGGAGGTGGCGCGCGCCAGCTCAGAGTTGATCCTGAGAGGCCTCAAGCCAGGCAAGAAGTACAAGGTGCGAGTCCGTGTGAAGCTGGATGGGATTAGCTACAATGGCTATTGGAGTGCGTGGAGTGATCCGGTGTTCATGGAAACGCTGCCTGCAGGTGAGTGGTGTCACATGTTCCCAGCAGCATAGGTATCTCTTGAAAGGAAACATACAAAGATCCAATATTGGTTTGAACATTTTATTTATATGTTGTCTGTGATGAAGTTTTTGATCTTTCTGTGCTCCTTCCAGAGCTCGACCTGCTCATCACCTGCCTGACTCTCATCATCTCCTTCATTCTCATCGTGCTGTCTCTCACCGTGCTCCTGTCCCACCGAAGGTCGGATAACCAGCCACACACAGCTAATTTAGCTCTGTCAGAATCTTACTTACTCATTAATAAAAAAAAAAGACAATTGTAGATTAAATTTCTAGCATCTGTGCTCTTTTCAGTTTTGTTGTAAAGAAGATCTGGCCGACTATTCCAACTCCTGACAGCAAGTTTCAAGGCCTTTTCACTGATTATGGAGGAGACTTCAAGGTAAGAGCAAGTTTACAGCCATGCTAGCGGCCCCTTCACAGTGTCTGTCAGGTTTGTGTTTCCCTCTTGCTACTAGCTGCTCGCTAATTCCTGCTATCAGCCATTTCCTGTTTATCCACCGCCAGTGGCTGCACGTGCAGCGTCATCAACATCTGCTCAAAAAAGTCTTCAACAGCCCCTCCCGTGGCGGAAGGCCGCTCAGTCTGTTTAAACTAAAAGTGTTCCACCTATATGTCTACCCTACGAGGCGGAAAATTGGGCACCTCGGATCAACTCGCCAATCCGGCTCTGTGTGTCTAAACGCTTGTAGCTTGCCGGCAAAACGGCCAAACATTCACCAAAAATCTGGCAGTGTAAAAGGGGCTTCAAGTGGACAGCCAAGACACATCGCCGTTCACACCTGTGTCGATCATGCTTTTCCAGCAGACCACTTGTGTTCAAATGTTGTTGAAGGGCTGGTAGGTCCCCATGCACAGTTGTTATGTCAACACTGGCTAGCTGCTTGCTCACCACATCATAATTCAGTTTATATGATATCCTACGAATCAGCACCCCATAAATGACGTTACAGACTTAAAATAAAGTTACGTACTTAATGTAAAGTTACTTTGGTTACAGTAGGTGTAGGGAATAAGAAACATGGTGATGACGTACCTTAAAATTACTCAAAGTTTACTTATAGTTCACACAGTTCTGGAGTCTTGGGGGCAAGTCCTGTGTTTTTGACCCACCAACCACCCCGACCTACCTCCTTACGGGACTGCTTCTTTCTTTAACCTCTGTCAACGCATTGGTCACCTGATCGCAGCCGTCCCAAATACGTAGGTCATACTTAAATTACTGGCTCATGATTACATGGGATATATACGAATTTTAGTCTACTTTTCGGAGGAAATTGTACCAACAGTACATGAGAACAGCCTGGCTTGTTAGCATGCTCGCTAGTGAAGGAAATGGTTGTGTCGATACAGCTAGAGATACCGCTGTCAGCAGAATTCAACATGTCTTCCATAGGGCAAAACGATGGACAGGCATGAAACACTTTGCATTTTTGGTAGGTAATTGGAGGTGTAGATTTACTTGACAAATTTGCACAGGATTAATGTCACAAATGATCGCTGCAATTACTACAAATTACCAGAGGTCCCATGGTAATACTAGTCCCATGTGAATGGGGCTTAAGCCAGAAATATTTACAGAGTTGTCATAATCCTTTGTTGTGTTTTTGTACAGGAGTGGTTGGGGCAGACAAATGGAGGCATATGGTTGACTCCAGCTTTCTTCTACCCAGAAGAATGCCCCTCTCCTCTGGAGGTCCTGTCCGAGCTCAGCCCTTGCCCCGCACTGCCTTTCCCACCTCTTCCACCAAAGGCGTCTCGAGCTTTGACCTCAGGCAGGAAGGAGGACATAAAGACAGGGCTGGATGCGAGAGAGCCGTTGGGAAGGGGTGATTCCGCTCTGACAGACGGATGGAGAACCACAGCACATGACCATTGGCTGATGGACCGCCTACGAGCGCTCCACCAGAACCCTGTTCCCTGCTCCCAATTATCTCTGCTGGAGTCCCAAGATGCCTACGTCACCCTAAGTGCCAACAACCGCAGTGAAGACGAACACCTGGATGATGTTCTCGAGGAGACCTTACCCCTCGAGGTGCTTTTTGCCTCCAGAAAGACACTGTTGTATGAATCTCACTCTGACTTGGGATCTGTGCAGCAGAGCTCTGGGTCAGGTCGTCTTTCATCACAGTCCAGCTTTGAGTACCCAAACCACCCCTGGATGTCCAAAGGTCCTGGGTACACCTACATGGCAGTGGCAGACTCTGGGGTCTCTATGGATTACAGCCCCATGAGCAGAGTAGACGACATTGGAAAGGTGGTTATCTACACCAACGAGTACAAGAATGAGATCCCTGCTCATAAAAGACCCTTCCTGTCAAGGCAGTACCCCATCCATGATGACAGATGAGACAAAGCAAAGCTGGACAGGCTGTGGGTGGACTGACCCTTTAAGCAGTCTTGGTGAGGGTTTTTTGGATACTCACCCAAAGCTACATTGCTTCTTATTAACTGTTAAGAAAGTTGTACCAAAGATTTGGGAGGTGAGCAACACCGAAGTGTAAGCTAACAGACTCAGGAAGAAGAGTCCACTGGATGTGCAAACATCATTTCTACTTTATCCAAATGGCAGCTGTGGTTTACACCACACACTGATATTCAGTACAAAGGTCTGCATGCTGATCTGTAAGTATCCTCTCCTGTAGATCAGAGCAGAACTTTAAGTTGATGGAGCAAACTCCCTGCATAGTGATTTATTCATATTTGAGCTAATGGCTAGTAGGTTAAAATATAGAACAGAACATCCTGAAATAGAATACTGAACAGGAGAGGCCAGCGCTCCTTCCCCGTTTCTTTGATTTGTCTTAAAGTACAAGGCTGGTGGTATTCCATATTTTTGTATTTTCAACAAATCCTGACCATAAGTGTTGCCTCTATAGCCTGATATAGCTGAACCTCTCTGTCATCATACCATTATCTTGATGACGGGAATACTCGCAAGTTGTTAACATTGGAATCTATTGTTCATCCCATATGATAAACAAACCCAACTGCAAGAAAAAATGCTGGCAATCATTAGCATGCTAACACTGCAGAGTATGATGGTTAAATCTAAGATAGTGAACATGGTAGACATTATAACTGCAATGTCAACATACCGATGTTTACCATGTTCACCATCTTAGTTCTTACCATCGTACTTTACAGTGTTAGCATGCTAATGGTTGATTATTAGCACTAAATGCAAAGCACAGCTGAGGCTAACGGGAAAGTCATGTTTCTGGGTATCTGGTCATGAACCAAAGTACTGGACAAATAAAAATTTTAACTAATGATGGTGGTATATTCAAAACTTAATTGATCCTCTGGGGATCCTGAATGTTTGTACAACTTCAATAGCACCAAATGTGTATCATTCCACTGCTGAAAATAGTCCCCCGTCAATTGCACCATTTACGCTTGTTTGACTAACATTTTTTTACAAACTACAATGCCCAGCTGTCTGCAGAAATTACGGAGTATTTAAAAAAAAAATTAAACTATATATATGTGACCTGTTTTTTAAAGATTTCAGCAAGAACCAGTGGGCTTGAGTTGGAGTAGGAAAGTGAGAAAGCACCGAGAAACATACTAACACTGTTGGTTTTGGAATGAGTTGACAAAAAACAAAGATATGGAATAGTCCCCACCTTACACGTTAGAATATCCTTAAATTTAAACCTAACAGCTTACACTTGAACCTTGCAGCCGTAATGTCAAAGTCATTTCCAAATCGGAAGAAACTCACTGTATTTGTACATAATATTGTGATTATTTTTGTATTTTATCACATGCACAACCCTGACAGAAACAAAGTATAAGTAGTACTACTGTAGGCATTCTCATGTAACTGTAGTTGTTAAGTCAGTTTCTTATCATGAAGTTTTGAGTCACTGCTGCCATCTAAAGAGCAGAGTGTGTACAGGATGTCTTCACTTTAACATTTCTATTCAAAACATTTTTAATTGATTGTTGTCGTTTTTAAGTCAGACTAAATAATATCCATGTGTTTTTATGCTTGTTTGATTTTGTGGCTTAGAAAAAAATATATAGTAACTGAAATTTTAGCTCTTTTAAAAAATATGTAAAAAAAAAAATATTTCTGAACATGGTGGAGTATTTTTGAAAATAAAGGTTTTAGGGTAGTGTGACACAAAAAGGAAACAAAGCTCAAAACCCCACAACCAGCTGGTTTTCTCTAGGAATTGTTGCATATTTTTCACAACAGCAATTTATAATTTATCAAAGATGACTAAACGAAATTTTGTTATTTTACATTTGTGGGTGACATTATTATTCTTCAAGCTTCTGTTCCTTTTCTGCAATAAATATTTTAAGATAAAGTTATCCTCCTGTAGTGTATGCATTACTTTGCTCTATGTTTTTCTTTTTCTGAAACATTCAAAATAATGTTCTGTATTGATAACGATATTATTTTATAAAATAAGTATTTCCTATATTTCTTCTGATTTTTTAAAAAATACTTCAACTGTGATATCAGCCACTTCAGTCCAACGTCTCACATGTTAAAACCTGAGCAAACTGGCTTGATTTTTTTTTTTAAACATAACAAGAAGGCAATAAGCAAAGACAAAAAGAAATGAACAAAAAAATTACAAGAAATGAGTAAAAAAGAGAAAATTAAAAACAACACAGTTAAAAAAAGAAAAAAAATACATTATAAAATTATAAATTAAATAAATAAATAAACAATAAATAAATCTTTTATTAAAAAAATCTGACATAATTTTAAAGTGTAATAATATAAATTACAAATATAGATATTCCCTAGTTTTCTTTACCCTATTTTTCTTTAATTAATTGTATAAATTTATATTATTATTTTTTTTGCAATTTGTAGGACATATCTTACCAAGTCACTCGTTGCCTTTTTTCAAAGGTTTAAATACTTGCAAAAGGCATCTGAAAGCAGCTCAAGAAAAGCAATGTCACTCCAATGTTGTAATTCAGTGATTCTCAACCTGAGGGACAGGACCCCTCAAAGGGCCACAAGATAAAACTGAGGGGTCACAAGATGATTAAGGAGAGATGAAAATGTGCTATAAAATATGTTTTGTTTTTCTGTGCTTTGGTCGCAGGGTGACTTTGCCTAGTTTTAAGGGGTCCTGAGCCAAAAATGTTGTTAACAACTGTTTATTTTAAATCATTCCTCGCTGTCTTTGTAGATGTTTTCATTGTGTAACATTTATTCATGTGTTTTACAAAACTTTGTTAAATTAAAGTTCATTAAAAATTTCAACTCATTAAATGTTGTACATCTACAACCGCTGTGGTTCAGTTAGCTGATATCTGAGAGGTGAGCAGCAGATTACATCATGCTGTCTGCTCATGTGTGAATGATGTGCTCAACATAAACAGTGAAGTAAAAAGGCCTCCCATGCTGCAGAGCATTATCACTGCAAATACCTGACTGCTAAAAAATGAGCTTTTTCTCTGAACAAAAAGTGAACAAATCAACATTCAGTTTCTCCCCCGCTGCTACAGTCTTTGACACAGACACTTTCAAACCAACTTAAACTCCATTGAACCATCAGGGGAAACTAACAGCTGCCACTCCTGAGCTACAGCCAGTCTGTCCTCACAGCCTTTGGTCCCAGAGGCCTCTGTGATGCCAGTCCCAGAAAGGTAAATGTTCCACACCTCCTGCAGTCCAGCTGCTGCAGCTTCATAGCTCCTGTCTCGGTCCAGAGTACAGCGCACCTGGAAATAGCGATCAAGAACATCGAGGATTGGATCCGTGGCGGAGGCCTCCCTGCCGGCTTGCCCAGAGTCGACCTCTGACTGGAAAGATGCGATGACGCGACAGGGGGCCAAGCTGGAGCAGCGTTGTTTCAGGAGCTGTGTGAGGAAGGCAGCGCTGTCGTACAGCAGCGCAGACAGGTGTGCAGCGCAGGACAGATGTCCTGGGTGAAGTCCACTGTGGCTGCCTCCTCCAGGACCACACAGGTAGCCCTCCAGCTGGTCGACTATGATCAGCGAGGGAGGGGTGGGAGATGTGTTGGTGGACTCGTGAAGGCTGGCGACCTGCTGCAGCAGCTCCTCCAGTGTCTTGGGATATGAAAACTTGATTTTCTTTATAAAAAAATAAGAAAATATAATAAACTGACAGACAGAAGCTGGATGAATAAAGGCAGCTGCTCAGAAATCAGATTTTTTTAGTCCTTGAAATAACCCATCACAGTCTCTCAGAGCCCAATATGATGCGTTTACACCTTGTTTTTTGTCCAACCATTAGTCTAAAGCTCCAACATATTGAAACAAGGCACAAGTTTCACATATAAGAAGCTGGAGTCAGAGAACATTTGGCTTGTTTGCTTGAAAAATGGCCAACACTCCATCTGTCCTGTTTAATACACATATAATCTGTCCCTTCTAACTTGAGCCCCCACCCAAATGTTTTCTTTGGTTAATTACTTCACTTACTTATTTTTATTTTGTTTGTTTTTTTATTATTTTGTTATTAATGTTACATTAAAAGGAAAAATGCAGTGATACATAAACATATGTAATTGTGTCTGTCCTGCTTTTACAATTAAAAACAGATGTTAGAAAAAAGAGAAGAAAATGACAACACAATTAATTGATTAAGAAAATAGTTGCTAATTTATTTTCTGTCCTCAGTTTTAAATGGTAATCAACAGTTAATAAATAAAATGATTAAGCTGGGCCCTTAAAAGCTTGGCATGAAAAGATTAGTTTTGTTTAGGGCATTTTTTGCCCTGAATCAACAGGACAGTGAAGTGTGAAAGGGGAGAGAGAGGGAGAGACATGCAGCAAAGGGCCACAGGCTGGCAGCAGGCGCCCCATGTACAAGGCTGCTCTACCACAAAGCCACCGACGCCCCTGAAAAGTTTAGTTGTGTCTGCAATTTTTTTCCTCTATATTTTATCGCTCTCTGAGCCCCCCTCACCCCTTAAAGGCACATAATGGTTTAGTCTACTCCTGCACTAGGATTCGTCTGAAACTTGAGCCAAGCACCTGACTGCTTATGCTGCCGGGGCACCAACTTACACTGTCGCGTATTTCCCGAATAATTGGGGTTCCAAAAAAGAAAAGAAAGAACGAAAAGGGTGAGAAGGCACAGTGACCTTGTTATTAATAAATAAATAAATAAAATCCAAAGGTGCATGAGCGAGACATGGATCAAGAGAGTAAGGGCAGGGGGCCCACAGAAACTGCTTGTGCACAGGGCTCAGAATGTGGTGCTCCGCCCCTGGTTGGAGATTTTTCACAACCTGTCAACCCAAAGCTTGGTCTCAAAACTGGTTTACTTATATTGAAAGCATTAATAAATGATTAATTAACAACAAATGAACTTTATATGTCACAAGCACACAGTGTGAGAGGAAAGCGATGTGTACCTTTAGACTCTCTGTGCTCAGGCAGGGGACACACTTCTGCAGACACACCGGGAGGCTCTGGATTTGTGTTTGGGTGAAGAACATCACTCTCATGCCCACCTGTGAGGCAGCTGTCACGGCCGCCATCAGCAGCACGGAGCGGCTGATGCTGGTGCCTCCGACCAGCAGCGTGCTGCAGGTGAACGGTGACGGAGGAGTTACCGTGAGCTCCTTCTTCACTTCCGCGTGTGACATAAAAGTCCTGAACACGAGTGTTAAAATGTCTGTCATGGCTGATGCACTTTTTCTAACGTTATGTCGTTAAACAAAGATGTGAACGCTGAAGTTTCCCGCGTCTGTTTACATGTTGCACTCTGGTGTTCGTGCCGCTGCGGTCCGTGTGAAAACCGCGTTGTTTGCCCTACCGTTCCGCCGCGGTCCACGGCGTGCAAACACCGGATATTTCTTTTTATTTTTAGACAGACATGTCCTCATGTTGGTTCTGATTTTGTTTAGTATAATTTAAAAACAACTGCTTCGGAAAACGAATCAGAAAATGCATCTGTATTAGTACTTCCTGTTAAGTCCGACAACTTCCGGGATGCCGGGTAATCACAACACAGCTGTTGTGGCCAAGATGGCGCATAACCTGGCGAAGTTGGACGTTCCCCTGGACGCTGGCCGAGCCGGGGACCCAGAGAAAGGTGTTTTGAGGCGCTGCAGGGGACGACCCAGGCTCACGGACACCGACCGAGCACAGAGGCGACTTGAATCCCGGAAGAAGTACGACGTGAGGAGGGTGTACCTGGGAGAGTCGCACAAGCTGTGGAGTGAGCTCCGCAGGAGGACCAGCCTGAGTGATGCTGGGCTGGCAGAGTACCTGATCCTGCTCAACTCCACCTATGGAGAGAAGTACCAGCAGAAATACTGCGGGTCAGTATTTTATTCAAGCTAACGTTCCCCAAACACACCGTGCGCGTCTTAATGGAAACAGTCTGCTATGATATTATCCCCTCTGATCTGTCAGGATTTGCTTTGTAGCCTTTTGTTTTTAGCTTCACTGAGTTTGTGTTTCATCTTGCTTTACTTCACCAGTCAGCAGGAGCGTAAATATAGACAGTGCAGGCATGTGTCTGCAGTGGGGCCCGTGTGATGGGATGGGGGGGCTCACAGATGATTCTGATCACCACCTTGGAGCTGCACCTGTGTTCAAATAGAAAGTCACATTAAATTAAAAATGGTGCCGTTAACTACTCTGCATGCAAACCCATCGACAACATGATTATTCTTTTCTTTGCGTTTTTTGATAGTATAGTCAGGAACAATCCAAACAAAACTGCGTGCCTCTTCTACACGATCGAGAAAAAACATAGTATTAATAAACTTTATTACATTTAAAGCAGTTAAAACAATATGGATTAACTGATTCATAAAATCACAGAGTTGTGAAACTACAAATCATAAAATCCAGTAAGATATTAAAAACACTGCAGCAGCATGAACAGCAATAAGAAAGAGTTTCAGATCTGTATCAGGAAAGTCAGAGCGAGTTAAAGTCTAAAATGAACAGATATGTATTTAAAAATATATTTAGCGAGCTACCTTCCCTGATATCTGTAGGAAGTGTGTTCCATAGCTGTCAGGGTTCCTACGCAAGTATGAAAAGTATGGAAATAAATTTAATCAGTTTCCAGGTATTAAAAAGTATGGAAAATGAAAAATAATGTATGGAAAAATATTTATGTTTCCAGACTATAGCCACCGTTCTAAAAAACTGTTTTCTAAAATAGAAAATTAGGTATTTCCTAAAATAATTTAATCAGTCCGGATCGTGTTTTATGCCGGGCCAAGCACAGTTTGTGTGAGAGCAAACGTCTCAGAAAACGTACCGGCCAGTCCGCTGCCCCATGACCCTCCTCCAGCCCCCCAGGTATCAAGTTTCACTCCAACACTGCACCTTCAACAAGAAGACGAGTTTCACGTGGTTCACAATGGGTAGATGCAAGTTTTTGGATGGATGGCTTGACAATACCGTATATAAATACTGGTTGGCCAAGGATTCCCAATTCACACACAGAGCTAGATGCAAGGTTTGTGTAAAATCGTTTGACATCGCCAACATGGGGGAGAAGACGATTCTGAGCCACATGAAAGGAAAACACACAGATGTCTCGTTACTGCATCGCTTGCACCCAGAGTCCCAACCTTTTTGCCTCAGCCCAGACATTGAACTTACCTGAGTTTTTATTTGCATGCCATTATGGTACTTGGCTACAATCGCCTATTAAGAATAATTAAATATGATGTGAAATATGATGCACTGATATATTTACTCAGATGTCGCATATTCTCTGAGAAAAAAAACAAACAAAAAAACCAACGCAGAGAAGTCTGGAAATTAGGGTATGGAAAAGTATGGAATTTTGAAATTCCAAATGTGTAGGAACCCTGAGCTGTGGTGCGTCACTTACAAAGACTGCATCCCCGATCTTCTTCCAGCTCATTCTTGGAACCTCCAATAAACCAGCAGCAGATGAGCGCAGTGTTCTAGGAGGCAAATAGTTAACAAGGGAGCTAGTGATATAGCTCGGCCTCATGTAAGGCTTTGTATACAAGGAGGAGGAGCTTAAAATCAACTGTAAATGTAACAGGAAGTCAGTGCAGAGCAGTAGTCGGCCCTTCAACGGCATGTTGGCCACAGAACAGGCTCGTGTAACTCATTCAGATTGCCACCTAAGAAATAAACTCAAAAAAGAACTCGTATTAAATTTAAAAAGTGGTGCCAGCTGCTATATATTCTGTCTTAAATCCCGTCTCCATCATGTTTTTTTGTTTTTAATCTCATATACAGATTTGTGCTGATGAGTGCTGTGTAACATGTATGTTGATTTTGTACAATGTCAATCTTGCACGAGGGCCCATCATAATAACGTGCACCGAGGCCCGTCCTAACTACCATACACCACTGACTTGAGTATTTCCATTTTCTGCTTTACACTTCTACCTCATACATCTCAGTAGAAATACTTTTTACTGCACCACATTTATTTGAAAACATTATTTCCACTTATTTTGCAGTTTCAAATTTGTAATACCAATTATGATAATAATACCATATACAAATGACAGATGTACATTTATTCAAATCAACCCTACCTTTATTACCTGCAACATTTAAATGACAAACACATGAATGCATCAATAATACTAATTCAGTAACACATCAATTTTTCTAATTATTCTGAAATGGGACATTCCGCGTAGTTAGTACTTGGATTTTTGGTGCTGTGACATTTATTTTTCTACTCTAAAGACAAATTTAAATCCATGTCTCTCACCTGTACCAGAGTATTTCTTCACTGTGGTGTTCCTGCTCGTACTTTAGTGAAAGATCTGAGTATTTCTTCCACCTCTGCTGCATTACAGGAAGAAGATTGCTCCAGAAGTCTCAATGAAACAGAAAAAAGGTGAGTGGTGCCACTGACAGATAGACAGGGTTATTTCCCAAATCAATCACGTAGAGTTGCCGTCTTCAGTGTGGAAAAATAAAGAACACCTTGCCAGTGGCCCCATGCCCGACAAAAATCAAGCGGGGCTCCTTCTCTGTGGTATTTTCAATGTCATATCCTGCCTTCTGATGTTTTTATGCACCAATTTCAAAATCCTTAACTATGACTTAAAATCCCATAATTTTAATCCTAAAAGTTAAAATTTAAATCAAGGCGACACGTTTGTTTATGCAGCACATTTCAGCAACAAGGCAACTTAAAGAGCTTTACAAAAAACATCAAATCGCATCGCGACAAAGTGCAAAAGAATCACATTTAAAATCTAATTCAAAATGTAATTAAAGGTGCCTTTGCACGTGGCGTGCCCGCTCTAGCCACTGAGCCACTGGGCGGCCCTCATACGAAGGCACCGTCCTTACCGCACTGACTGCCTGTCATCCCTTATCCACCTCTCATGCTTAATCTGTCCTGTCTAATAAAGGCATAACAGCCATAAAAAGTCATTAAAGAGTCAGGAATAGAAAACAAAAACAAGCTTAAAAAATACAAAGACAGGTATAAAATACAAAAATAAAAGTTACAGTGCAGTGAAAGAAATGAATAATTATCTGATTTAATAAAAGGCAGCAGCAAAGAGAAAATGTTCAGCCTTGATTTTATTTGAGCCGAAACTATTTGTCGATTAAGTGATAAGGCGATTGACAGAAAATAAATGAACTGCTTTTTCATGTAAGCAATTTTTCAAGCAGAACGTTTTCCTGCTTTTCTTTATTTCGTGTGACAAAAATGAAATTGAATATCTTTGGTTTTGGACATAATTTTGGGCTTTAGAAAATGGTGACGTGGATTTTTCATCACTTTCTGACAAAATAATTAACATGTTAGCAGATAATGAAAATAACTGGGTTAGTATCAGCACAAAGAGGTATAACTTAGGAACTTAATTTTTTTTTTTTAAAGATTATTTTTGTGGGCTTTTTGCCTTTAATGACAGGACAGACAGTGAAATGGGGAGACAGAGAGAGAGTGGGGACTGACATGCAGCGAAGTGCCGCGAGCCGGATTCGAGCAGCTTCTATAGGAAACAATATTGTGTACATTTTCTGTTTTCTTTTTCACAAAAAAATGTGCACTGACTCTTTTCTTTCCTCATTTTAATTCAGATATATTGTGAATTTTTTTTTTTACAGTATTTTAAAAATCTTTTTCATATTTTTATTATAAGTTTCTCCTGTTCTATATTTGTTTTCCTTGAGTTTTGCAGTACATTATGTCACGCAGTTCTGATAATAAGTAGTAATGTTAATTTCTCTGGATGTAATCTCACCGACATTTACTGTAAATTTCACAAAATTCTCTTGGAATCCTCTTCTTTATCTACAATTCTCCTTCTCCTCTTCTTTTTTGTTTCTCAGGCAGGAAGGAGCGCGTGTCCAGCCTCCAGAGCCTGGTGTGTTGGTACCAGGAGCATTCCCGCTCCTGCCCTCACGAGCCCCAGCTCAAAGCCCTGGAGCCGCAGCCCAACTTCTCCACCGCTGCTATCTGGCAGTGTGACTCTGATCACTCATTTGTGCAATACCTTTTCTCACCACCGAAGGAGACGAGTGACTCTGAACATGAGGAAGGAGTGAACGGAGAGGGCGATGAACAGAGTGCAGGGAAAACAGACGTGGCTGTGACTAAAGGTGCAGTGAGCAGGAAGAGAAGAAAGGAGGCTCACAAACAGTTCAAAGGTGCAGAATGATTACGTTTATTCTTTGAGTTGACATAATGAGTAAATGTTTAACAGTAGCTGGTAAATCCTGAACACTCTTTTTATTTATCTGTTTTTCTGTAGATGTGGGAGAAAATGTGGATGTGTCTGAGGTACAGCATACAACCGTGAGTCCGATAGAACAGGCTGCAACTGTCGACCACCAGCCCAGTGTAGAGACCTCCAAGGATGCTCCACTGACAGAACAGCCTGTGTGGGAGATGGAGATGGTCATGGAGCGACAGCAAGGCTCCCCCGCTGCAGCATTTCACTCCATCCCCTCAGAGGAGGAGGCTGAGGACCTGCGGCAAGGCAGAGACGGAGAAGGAGACAGAGAAGAAGAGATCAGGACTATACCGCACGGATACGAGTGTGTTACAGTGACGGCATCATTAACTGATAAACTGGAGAAGACGGACGAGGACTCAGTGCTGTCGCAGAGCTTGAGCCACTCAGTCGGACTGGGAGCTCAGCCGGAGCTGTCGGTCCCGCCGCCCATGCAGGTGCAAGAGCAGAGCGGGCTGTTTGACCCGCAGACTCTGCAGACAGTGGTGACCAGCTGTGAGATTCCTGACCAGAGGACCGCTTTGGAAGGCTCACAGGTAGGTGAAGAAGTGCCTGCCAGGGATGTTTAACGATCCAGTGTGTAAGATTTAGGGGGATTCAGTGGCATCAAGCAGTGAGGACTGCAGACGGCAACCTGCTGAAACTTCTCCAAGTTAGAATTCCTTCAGTGTTCCTTGTTCAGGACTGTCCAGGTCTGTTCCTCTTCCAAACAGACAGACCTGGTGATCAAAACTGAATCAAGCAGTTACACGTTACAAATCAGTGTTTCTGCGCCACTGTTTGGTATGTCAGAGATGAGCTGCTAGCCCAGCAGCTGCTAATGTGTGCTCATCTTTTCTCTCTGATAACTGCTGGGCCAAACCAAACCCCATTCTAGGCTACTGTAGAAACATGGCAGTCTCCATAAACGAGGACCTGCTCTCTATGCAGACATAAACTGCTCATTCTAAGGGAAAGAAATCTGCACATCAAGGAGTGTTCTGTATCTTTCATCAAAAGCTACCATTGTTTTTTAATCCCTAGTTAATCATCATAACTGGCCCCAGCTATGAGGCCCTGGCATCAGAAGGCATCCAGCTCAACATGGGCGGCGGAAACGTGGAGGAAGTCACCTGCACTGTCATCGGGGGTGTCACCTACAACCAGGTTTGCACGTCTGACTCAAAACTCAGAACGGCGGAGGATGAAGACTCCATGACAGGTACGCTACAGTGCTAAGAAGCTCTCTGTGGCGCTAGTCCACGGTGTGTGTCCCCTTGTATCATTCTGTGTCCCCTCTCTGGATTCAGAGGTCTGTGAAGGTCTGTGAGCAGGTGCAACTCTTCATGAGTTCTTTTGTTCCTCAGCAGCAGTTTGAGTTGCAGGGTGGATAATTGATTGAAATGCACAGCTGCACATGAACATGTAAATGAAAATAATAAGATGCACAGCAGGGCTGTACGTTAAGGTTTCACACACAGCACTGGAGAAATTTAACTCTAGTTGGCAACTGGGTGGCGCTATAACAACAGAAAAATGCTTAAAAATGGCTAAAATGCGACCGGTCGCTGTGGCTCCCCCTGTGGACCAATGCTGTTGGTTTCTAATGTTTGGTATGACTAAGTCATGGTATGGTATGCTGTACATAATCATGGAAACTGTCAGTGTGTCATTCTGTCAGTCAGTCATTCTGTCTGTCCCACGTTTTTCTACTCACTGACGTGGTCAATCTATATGAAACTGCACATAGACATTGAGGACTGACAGAGGTCGAAGGTGACAAAGCTACTTTTTCCAAAAATTACACTATTAGTATTCTTTTACAAAGTTGCTTTTAATTGAATTGTATGCATTCACTCCACGAGTTACTGTGCACGCGCATTGATTTATGTATCCACCTCAAACAGACATCAGCTGTAGCCCAGCAATCGTACTATCAAATTAACAAAAACGCTGAATATATCGCTCTTCTTAATGGGTTCAGTTGACTATTTAATCTGCAATTTCCTATGACCTGTATCCCAAACAGGCAACTGTGCACTCAATGGGTATGAACTAGTTAGATAATATTTAAGGTATTCACTTCCTCCTGCTCCTTTTCAGACATGAAACATGATCATTCATTTGCTTACCATTTATGAAGAGTCACATACGAGTACATGGAGATGAATAGCTGGGTGTTTTTTTTAAGCAAATATCCTAACATTTGACCTCAGCAGTGATAAGAGTATAACCAGTATATTGTGTGTGTTCTGCACCCTGACGTTAAAGTCAATGTTGGCATCAACAAGCTCTGCGTCAATCCAAATGACCCCACAGCCATGCCACAAAATACAGCTGCAGCCAGCAGTCAGTGTGCAGAGCTGCTTTGAGCTGTGCATCTGCTTCAGCAACATTTTGTAGGTGAACCACAAAGTTAAAGTTTTTAAAGAGTCTGTAGAAATCCATAATTTTATGTAATATGCTCCACTAGTTTCTAAAAGAAGTCTGAGTATGTGGAAGGGCCCGTCCCAATTCGCCCCCTTGGCCCTACCCCTACATTTGCGCGTTCCAGCGAGGGGTAGTGGTGTCCCAATTCCTTTTTGCGTGTAGGGCTGGGAGGCATAACGAGGGGTAGTGGGTATGAAACTAGCCCTTCGGAGCGAGGGATTTCAGATGCTGACTTGCCAGCGAGGGGTAGACGTCGCCATGGCTACCACCAAGCAAGACACGGGGAAAAAAGTTCATACATAGCTAACGTTACCGTCGTCAGGTTGCTTGTTAGCTAGCTAACTAGCTCGCACTATCTGGCGTCTGTCATCTGTCCTGTTCTGCAAAATTGTCGGACTTTTCACATTACGATGGCACCCTGCCTCGTAATGTTAGCTGGTTAGCTAGCTAGCGGAAGTCCCCTGTCGTCTGTCGTTCATCAAACGAAGCATGATGAATGCGGCAAACGCGATCGGTAGGATGAATGAGACTCCATTGTAGATGCCAGTTGGAAATGTAGATGGCTCGCAGCTTCCTGTTTAAAATAGTGACGTATGTGTGAACGTAACCGACGCGGTGATGTAGTGAGTGGTGTCCCAATTCCTAGGGAAAGATTTCTACCCCTACCCCTCGTTGCTTCATTTCGAGGGCTAAGGGGTAGTGGGCAAGGAGGGGTGTTGGGATTGGGCCGAAGTCTATGAGAAGATGACCCTACTACTCACTTGATTTATTAGTCCCTCCAGGATTTTGCAAGCTGTTGGTATGCAGCGCCAAAGGACTGTCTTCATGAGTTGCCGTCCTCCTGCTCGCTGCCTGGTTAGCACGAGCTAACACAGCACAGTGTGATGTCATCCATGCTCGTCATATTTTGCCACTCGGGCTGAAACCTTGCAGCAGCAGTTAAAATCTGACACCGAGCTGTTGAAACGGCTCGACTCTGTTGCTCAAGCTGTTGTTAACCGTTGGGTAATGATAGCGGTTTGATGCTAACAGATAGCCCTGTCACTGAGGGAGAGAGAGGGACTGAGCTGATCAATATGCTGCAAGCAGCTCCATCGTGAAGTGAGAGTTTACCTGTTTTAAATGGTCAAATTGCAAGGTCATGCAGAATTCACAGGGACTGGCTGATTTTGTGTTAATTGATACGATCACAACATCCTGGAGGGACTGCTTTATTACCTCAGTAGCTTTTAAAATGCCAAACTGGAGGCTTCAAAATGGTAGTCCACACACCAATAAGTGACATCACGGCGTCTATGTACACTTATCTTACACAGTCTATGGCTAAATGTCCTGAGTACCCAGTCCTCAGCTCGGGAGGGTGAATATTTAATTCAGCTAATACTCACATGAGTCATTGTGTGATCAGTTTTGAACCATTTCTCTGCAGGTTTGAGCGACAAGCAGCTGCTGCAGCCCGCTGTTGATGCTTTGGAGCTGAGTAGTGACAGAGAGCTGCAGCGAGGTCTCAGCAGGTGAGTGGCCTTCACACCCTACATGGTGAATTTAAGAGCAGATGACATTCAGATCAATCTAGTAGCTCAGCAGAGATGGCAGTCCAACTCCAGTTACTGTCCTGTCTGTTGTTGCAGCGTCAGGTCAAAGAGGAACCGGCGAGGCCCTGTCATCGAGGCAGACGGGATGCTCAAGATGTTCCACTGTCCCTACGAGGGCTGCAGTCAAGTCTATGTTGCTATCAGCAGCTTCCAGGTAAAACTCATCATTCATACTTTACATTTCAGCTTCAGTTTGTTTCGCTCTTTGGTTCACTCTCCTCTCTCTGCAGAATCATGTCAACCTGGTTCACAGGAAAGGGAGGACGAAGGTTTGCCCTCATCCAGGCTGCGGGAAAAAGTTCTACCTGTCGAACCACCTGCATCGCCATATGATCATTCATTCAGGTGGGCTCACGAAGACGCACATGTCAGAGTCTCATTTTCATAAACCTCCAAATGTAACAGAGTCTTTTTACAGGGGTCAGAGATTTCATCTGTGAGACGTGCGGAAAATCGTTTAAGCGCAAGAATCACCTGGAGGTTCACAGGCGAACACACACGGGAGAAACTCCACTGCAGTAAGTTACTACAGCTGAAAACACATCTTTCCACATTTTCCTCTGAGCAGTAGGCATGTCACAATACCAGAAATTTAGTAGTTGATAGCAATACCAGTGAAATTCCCAGATTCTTTATACCTATTTTGATAGCACGGTAAAAAACAAAAACAAAACAATAAATCCCACGTACATAAACATACATAAACATTTAAATTCAGTTTTTATTATAATCCCTGATGATCTGCTTTGGACACAAAGGACCAGTCTGTGTGAGTTTTGAGATTTTAATGGCGAGGAAACATATATTAATATGGAGCCTACAGTATATTTACATATTTCTCCTCCATTGTTGTTGTTGTTGGTCAGCACTTGTACATGTAACGTAGGATTTATGTGTCTGTGCCGTATTGACGTCATATCCTACGCCATAGCCCAGTCACTCCTATATAAGGTAAAGGGGATTTATGGTTGTGTGTAGACCCTACGCACATCGCCTATGCTGCTGGGAGCATTTTTACTTCTGCGGTTGTGTGTCTGTGTCACTCTGCAGTTACACCTCCAGAACACTAGTCGGCAGTGGAAGTTTCTGTGAAGTGCTGTAAAGTTTAGTTGATTCAAAACACACATTAAACACACATTAAACATGTCTTAATAGAGACAGTTTCAAGCACAAGTACACAAATCAGCTTCACTATAACTCGCAGCATTCACAGACAAACAATGGTCTTATACTAAACACGTTTTCCAAACAAATATAACATGCTAACGTTATTAGCACAAGCCTATGGCATTATGCGTTGTATAAATTAGCTTAGCAGCTAGCAAACTTTTCCTCTACTCATATTCCAGCCAGGATAAATCACACACAAGACTTAAAATGCTATTTTTGTGGAGGCTTTATTGTCTTCACAATTTATTGTTTCTTAAGTGTGAAATTAAAATAAATAAAAGCTTTGTTTCCACTGAGGGAAATGGTGTCATTATACAGCGACAGCTAGGAGGTTTGCATCACCACAACGCGTAGTTACAATTCTGGGGATGTGCACAACCCCAGAATTGTAACTACGCGTTGCGGTGATGCAAACCTACACCGTAGCTACGGCATCGATTCAACACAGAATTATAAAATACGTGTTACTCAGTGGTTTCTATAGGATGAAATCACCCACATCTTCCACATCATGGTGCCCATAAAAAAGTGTGCTAGGTGGCTGAGTCCGACCAAGCAGCTAACTTCTACTGGCTAATTCCCGGTTTAGCATTTTGCTAAGTTAAATAGGGTTAAAATAATTTAATTGTACAGCTCTTCGAGACTATCCAAGTGTTAACAGACAGTGGATCAAATCCTGATAGTAAAAACAATCCTTTCACAGGGGTTGTGAAGCTCAAAAAATGTAATCAGTGATTCATAGACATCTTTGTCACAAAGTAAGTGTATGGGGAGAAGTCCTTTTGGGTCCAGTGGCATCACGTGACAGACCCGGACGATGTAATTCCACTTTTAGCCACTAAGTAAAACTGGCTTCAGGCTTGGCGCTCTTCCTGGTGGCTTGGTTGTTCTTCATGCTAGTAGGCGTTCTTCTTCTTTCTTTGGCATTTAACCCCAGACTAGAACACTTGTAGGCGTTTGTGCCGCCTCGTCAGGAGAAGAAAGAGTTCTGTCATGTTTTCAGGAATAAGGCATTGACTTGGTATGGAAGTATCTGTTCTTGCGACATCCCCACTAAGCAGGTGACACTGAGACATTTTGGGATTAATCTGAAAATCATAAATAGAACACAGTCCATAATCATCTACATGATCGTCACTCCTCTCTTTTCTCTCCTGTTCCCCCTCCTCCTCCTCTTCTCACCCACATCATCTGTCAGATGTGAAATCTGTGGCTACCAGTGTCGCCAGCGTGCGTCCCTGAACTGGCACATGAAGAAGCACACTCCGGAGGCCCACTACAACTTCACCTGTGAGTTCTGTGAGAAGAGGTTCGAGAAGCTGGACAGTGTTAAATTCCACAAGCTAAAGAGCCACCCGGACAAACAGGCAACCTGAGGCGCTCAGACACCAGGTGATTGGAGTTTAACACGCACAGGTCGGCCCTCGGAAACCAGAGGAAGACTTCCAGTGAAGAGACTGACTTTCCTTTGCTGCGTTTGTCTGACCTCACGTCCAGGATGGTGTGAGCGTCACCTGTGAGCACACAAGCAGTGGATGCGGCGGGCCGGTCTAACAGCTGTGCAGGACACATGCTGTTTCAGAGTTCAGGGCCCAAACATGGGGTTTGAACGTATTTGGTAGAGTCGGGAAAAAAGGTTCATTAACAGTTTATTAAAAATGGTTATTTGACTGTTTGCTAACGCCCCCGCCCCAAACAGCTCGTAGCTTAACTACCGTAACTATGCACAGCAGAGGTGGGCATGGCTGCAGCTAGAGAGATATATTAAGTATATAAGGATTCTGACTGATTTACAAAATCACCAGAGCAAAAGTGAAAGGAATGGATCAAACTGAGCTCAAAACCGTACTAATGAACCTTCATTAATATAGGCCTATAGTTTATCCACAAGTGCACGTCTCACACTGAACGAGCCGCCTGTTAATGACGCTGTGGGCTAATGGGCATGTAGCTACTTCCATGTTTCACATGATACGTCATGTTTGTAGTCGACCAATGAAGATAAGTTTACATATCACCTTGGGTTCGTCCTTCACCTTCTCAAAATGATCCCACACTTTGGATTTCCTGCCCGACATGTTATTAACTAGCCTGTGGAATAACCGCAGGTACCAGCCCTGGAAATTAACCTGACGAGGACACTTCCTGTGTCTGTCCTTTCAGAGTAAAGTCACACATTGTCCAGCCATATAGGTTTGGATTTATTTTGACAAGGTGCAGCTCCTAACAGAGTTTCACTTTTTTTTCTGCAACTAAGCGACCAATAAAATCTTGCTGACTAATGACCTTTCTGGTCGACTAACATTCGGTCGACCTTTAGGGGGCAACACTAATTTGTAGCCTTATTGATGTCGTACTCTTTGGGGGCAAGACAGTTTTCTTGACTTAAGACATTGATATCTCCACAGTGACTAAACCGATTTTTACCATTCAATCTGTATTTCAAACATCCATATCCCTTAATTCTTTTGCTATTTGAATTGTGAAGCCCTTGACAATATCTGACTATGTTGGTTTAAAGAGCCTATTACTGGCTCAGTTTCAAGCAGCATTTTAAACCAACTCATGATACTAATGTTAGCTTTGTTGGCTACAACAAATTATCATTTTCAGTGATAGCTGTTACATCAGCCGGCAAGGCTGACGGTCGTTGGCTTGACAATAAAAAGCTGCTTTTGTCCACCTCTGTCTGAAACAAACAAACCGTTATTTCCAAAAGAATTTCAAGTGAGCAGGGGCGTAGCAAACAGTCAATTAAAGGTCCAGTGTGTAGGATTTAGGGGGATATATTGGCAGAAATGGACAGTATCATAATTAGTATGTTTTCTTTAGTGTATTATCACATTAAAGTAAGAATCATTGTGTTTTCGTTACCTTAGAATGAGACGTTGAGCCAGAACGGACAAACCAAACACTGGCTCCAGATAGGTCCATTCACATTTTTTAAATCACCTGATCTGTTTGTTTTGGAGAGGAACAGACCTCTGTGGATAATTCTGCTCCCGGTAAAGACCTCCTGAACAATGAGCACTGAGGGAATTCTAACCAGGAGAAGTTTGAGCTGGTTGCAATCTGCACTCCTCACTGCTAGACACCACTATAATTCCCCTAAATCTTCCACACTGCTCCTTTAGGATAGAAATATAGGAAATGTTTTTGTCGGCCTACAGGACACTACAGGTCTGCAGTGATTTAAAGGGCAAAGAATTTTTAATAACTGAATTAAAACATGCAAAACACTGGTATGGGATATTAAGGGTGTACTATGCAGGACTCATACAAAAGTAATCCCTCTCATTCATTACTTATGATCCGCCAGAAGTGTGTGCTGGCGTATTTATTTGCAGAGACTCTGCTCTCTGCCTGTATTATATTATTTCCTTCGTGCCAGAAAATGCAAATATAGAGAGGCGACATGCAAAGCAGACAAAGCACATTCCAAAATGAGAGTGAATCTGCAGTTAGCGTTTCCTTTCACTGGTAATACTGTTCACAAACAGTAACAGTTCCTGCATGGTATACCTTTAAGATGAAGTATGATTTAAATATGATAGCTCAGTCTATTAATACACCAAGATAGTTTCTTGATGACACCAGTGTAGTGGGTAAATAGTAACTACATATGTGTATTAGATATACTTGAATTTAAGACTGTGACATCATTCAGGTTTGAGCGTTGTGTTTTTGCACCGCACCGCTCAGACGGACACAAATGTGGGTTCGTCCATTTCAGTCATTCGGCATTGAGCATCTGTTGTGTGGGCCAGGACAGCAGTCTTTATCTTACATTATCTGTTTTCACCATCCCAGTGTCCTGACTCACAGGCTCTGATGAGAAACCCTGTGAGTTTAATGTGACAGTTTCTCAGGAAAAATTCACCTCAGTCCTCTTGTGTCCTTTCCTCGTGCTCCGTCTGTGTTTAGTTTCTAAGAAAATGCACTTTTTGTCTCTTATGTTGGTTCTGTTAACCGATGACGAATCACTAAAATATGTGAATATGACGTGTTTGTATTTTATCTTTTTTTTCTGAAAGACGTTTGTTTGACACACATGGTTAATAACATGCAGCGTGTTCTTGCCTCTTGCATAACGCACTCAAGGGTGTGTGTTTGTGACAAAGTGTGGGTGTGCATAAATAGTAAGAAAAGGCATGAAAAGAATAAGTGTTAATGACACCTCGTCATAGAATGACACATACTGGACCCTTTCAGTCAGCTTCAGGTTGGACATGCAAATGGTTTCTGGATGTTTGTGTTGATAAGAGGTTTAGCATGGGGGGACAAGTTTAGTGGTTAGAGAGCAAAGATAAGTCGTGATTCGGGGTGACATTTTGGATTTGAAGAGTAAAATATTTATAAATACAAAATGGATTTCGATAATTTATTCGAACATCTCAAAATGTATCGTTATTTACTCATTTATTTCACAAAGTTTAGGCCAATTTCAAACCTATTTTTTTATCAGCTACTCAAAAGTGTCATGACGCCATCAACATGCTGTGATTGATCATCAGCATTCTTCTGCTGTAAATCATCTATCCTCCCTTCTTTAGCAGTTGAGTCAGTAATTTCCACCTGTCACTCTCTGCGTGTTCTTTTATCTCCACTTTTAAGGACTGCGAAGTTCAGACAACGCAAATGTCACACTGTACAATGTGAGAAATATGAGGCCAAAGTCTGAGGAGCATTCACTGAAGAAACACCTGGTGGTGGAGACTCCACCTGACAGCTCTCTGAGGAGGGGAGTGAAGTCACTGTTTCGGGTATTCCAGTCATATTTAAACTGGCATTTCATTACAAGCAACATGTATAAACATGCCTTTAAAGGAAAAAGAAATAGAGCCCAAACATGGGAGACAATGGTGGTATGTTCTGCAAATGAATATGTTGTTTGTTCGTGTCGTATGCATCATATCAATGTTCCTAAAGTGACACAGTGTGTGAGCTGACTGGTATTCAGAGGAGGAGGTAGTGGTTGAAAAGCAGTTTTTTCACAGAGTAATCACTGTGTTTTGAGCGGGGGGAGTAACGCCAGAAGTGGGTGTTTTTTACTGAGACATGGCTGCGTTACCTGCCAGTACAGTGAAGAGCAGCTGTTTTTTGTTTGTTTTTAACCAAGATATTGCTGTGTTTCGATCTCGGATGCCATGAAAAGCGTTTTTTACAGAGACATCGTTGCCGGTATAGTGCTATGAAAAGCTTTGTTTTTTATTGCTGAGACATTTACCAAGATATCACTGCATTTTTAGTCAGGATAGTGCCACCAAAAGAGGTTGATTTTTTATTGAGACATTTCCTGACAGAATAGTGCAACAAAAAGCAGTTTTTGTTTTACCAAGACAACACTACATTTCAAGCCGGGTTGCCTTCAGTAACTGTTGTTTTTTGCTGCGTTTCCGCCGGTATAGTGCCATGAAAGCGGTCTTTTTTGCTGAGACATTGCTGTTTTTAGCAAAGAGAGTGCAAAAAAAGGTTGTTTTTTTCTTTTACCAAGACATCACTGCATTTCAAGGTGGGATGCCGTGAAAAATTGTCATTTTTTTGCTGAGGCATTGCTATGTTTCCTGGCAGGATAGTGCCACAAAAAGGTTTTTATTTACCAAGATATCACTGCATGTTGAGCCAGGATAGTGCCACCGAAAGTGGTTGTTTGTGTCTTTGTTTTGTTTTTTGTTTTATTTGGTTTTTCACCAAGACATCACCGCATTTCTATCTGGGATGCCATAAAAACATGTTTATTTACTGAGACATGGCTGCTTTTCCTGCTGGGATAGTTGTTCAAGCCAAAACATGATCTGTTCGTAACTATAGCCAAGTAGTTGTGCCTTAACCTAACCACGGTGTTGTTGAAATGCACAGAATCATCAAGTTTCAACGTATCCAAAACTTAATAACATAAATATAACATATCCATGGTTTGCAGAACCGTTCAATGCCAACATATTTTCTTGTGATTGTGTTGCACACCCCACATCCAGACACAAACTACACACAGTTAGATTTGTCAGAAATACCCCACCTGACTAGATGGTTCTGACCACATGTCAGAAATTTAATTGCAAGCCAAACCATGAAAGCAATAGTTGGCAACTTAAATAACTGCTGTCGTATTTGAGTAAACTGACACTAAGTCTACACAACAGTGTGTGAGACAGATGTGAAAAAAATCGTATTCCTCTGTCTCCTCATATTGCTTATAATGGCCTCACCGCACGTTAACAACAACCAATCAGAGCCGAGGAGTCTCCAATGCAGCTGTCGATCATGTCAGTCACTGTTTGTGCACTGTGGTCAAACTAGGCAGCACTGATCAAATATGAACCAAGATACTATGACTCTGCTGTCTCTTTCTCATCTCAGATGTTTTCAGAAACAACAAGTGTACTTTTTAGCTGCTGCTACTTTTAAAGCTACTAATGGAAATATATAGAAACTCGCTCAGCCATGTCAAAGGCAGCACAGAGGTTAAGTGAAACTACAATGGGAATTCTTTTTGAATCACTGTTGATTTTAAAGTCACTGTTTACTCTGATAAGAGCTGTTTCAGTGTGTGGAGGGAAAGATAATCAGTTATTTATATACAACTTTTTTGTTCCAGAAAAGGCCTTTAGTTACTGATTACAAGTGGTTCCTGTCATTAATGCACACAGTGTTTGTCATATGCACAAACTGTGTTCAAATTAACACCTCAAAGGTACATAGGTGTGTTAAAAGGTTGGTGTGAATACAAACAGGTGATCTCTCTTCCCCTTCCTCCCTCATGGGAGACCAGCCTGACTCCATGGTGATGTGTGTTATTACTCGGCTGCTTTGGACACACCCACCTGCCTCCCTCCTCCCTCCTCCCTCTCCCTCTCCCTCTCCAGTACTTAAAACCAGCCAACAGCCTTAAAATAAAAGCAGAAAGCTGAAAAAGTCACTCAGAGGCTCTCCCATATCCACCGGAGCAACAAAGCCGCACAGGAAGTGGAGACAGAGAGTATATTGTGGGTGATTTTCAGAGGGCAGAAGAATAATACACTGCTGTGCTCCTGTTATCTCACAGTCCGTCTGCTCCCACAGCAACAGCCTCCATCACCACAGTGAAGGTAGAGACTCCTGACAGAGAGCCAGCCTCAGAGGACGTCCTCGGATATCTGCTGTGAAAGGTAACTTTGACTTTGATTTCAAGTTGTGTTGGAGCTTCTCTGTGTGAGTGCCGTACCAACGCAGGGAGGGATCCATCCAACAATGACCCTTTGTCTCCTGAGACCTGCCTGCAATTATTCCGCTCAATGGTGTCCTTTGAGATTTGGCCATGTTTTTGATGGAAGTCGGTCAGTCAGAGACAAACGCAGAGGTTTTGTTGATCTAAGCCCAAAGAACACAGACCAGGTACCTCCACACAAGAGCCTCTCCCCAATGAAAGTGAACGCTGCTTATTTTTCTCACTGGGACCTTTTGAGATTTTCATGTGACTCCAGCTTGTTAATACATCACCAGACCGACTCCTTGGTGTCAGAGTGCAACTGCTGACCATGAGGAAGTCGGGAAAGCTCAGAGGTGATTGTGGGAGTTTGGGGAGTCAAGGCAACAGCTCATTCTGTGAGTGCATCCTGGCCCCTGGATGTATGATTAACTTGATGAAGAGCAGCTTTATTCAACAGCAGGGACCGGCTGAAAGAACACACAAGCCATTTCCTGTTTTTAGTTATGTGAGATGTATGTCCGAGGATATGTTTGCACAAGGTGTAGTATGTAAATGACTGTAAATACTGTAATAGAGCAGGTAAGGATCCAATGATAGTGAGGCGAGGCCACGAGGGAGATCCCGATTCTGAGAAAGCAGCCCGTTGCCACAAGAGGGTTCTGCTCAGTCATTGTTGTTGGGGAAAACAATTTGTTTTGTTACGCCAAACAAAGGGCACTGTATCCCATGTGGGGGGGCACACACACGCACACGCACACATTTGGAAGTGACAATCTTGAAGGGACTCTAGAACAGTAGGGGTTGTAAAAGGGGGGTGGGAGGAGGAGATTTGGAGACAGGATGTGGGTGATGTGTGTGTGTGCCTGTGTTTGATGAGTCAAGATGATGAAGACAGATGAATGTTATGTTTCTGTGTGAGCCAGGCAGCAACATCAGTGCTGAAAAAAATGAACCCAACACTGAAGTGCCAAAAACTGCAGTTCCTCTAATGGCCACTTGAGGCTGGCTCCAAGAGTGAGACAACCCTCATGACATTATAGCCGGAGTTAACATGTTTACAGCCACGTACAAAAAGCGGTTTCGGTCTCTGTAGTTTATCTCCCTGTTCATGACAGCTGTACAGGGGTGAATTTTTATATAACTCACTTATTTACATTTTATTAAGGCCTGTTGATGTGGTCAAGCGTCAAATCTGTGTTTGATCACGTGAAGATACTATAAAATATATGGTTTCAATGCAAAATCTGGCACGACAGGGCTGATGACGTTCCAGGACGCTGCAACCAATGTCAACAAAAGCACATAGTTAGAAACAAACATCATAGTTTGGCTCAACAGTTGCACAGGAAGCAAACAGTGGGCTCTTGGATGAAAGTGTGGGGTTTGTCCCCATAGACCTCCATGTTGTTATGCCCATTTTAACAGCAGACATAAACATGTTCACAGCCGCTACACAAAACAATTTTGGTCTCTATCACTAAATTTTCTGTCCTGTCAGGTGAATTTTTATGTAACGCACGTGTTTAAATGTTATTAAGGCATGAAACTGTGTGGCCACTTTAAGTGACTGGCTGGCTATAATCTCCACCTGCATATCATATGTATGCAGAATCTGTCGACTATGGGACAAGACTTTGATATCAGAAGTGTTCTGTACTGTTATGGTCTGAGAAGTACTGATTGTTATAATGAGTCCACTTGGAGAGGTCAAAAGCATTGCCTAAAATGTAATCTTGAAACCCATCAGCTATTGTGTGAAGATGATTTTGCTTTATGCTTTTTTTTTAATTGATTGGCATTCATACGCAGATATCTGTTTATAGAGATTAGCTGAAATGACCTGCGCTTGAAAGAGGAAGTCTTGGCAGGGATAAATGCTGGCTGCACCAGATCAGCCTGAAATATTGTCCCCAGAGGCTTTATCATTGTCAGATGGAAGCAGATGGGTTCTGAGACTGGGCGAGTCATCACCACAGTCAGTACTCAGATCCCACCTGTGCTTCTCCTCAGCTCCCACTCTTGTCCAAATATGGTCACTGCTGTCTCCTCAAAAACAAGATGGCGATGGCCAAAATGGCAAACTTGAGACTTTGAAACTGGAGTCCACAAACCAATGGGTGACATCACGGTGGCTACGCCCATTATTTTATGCAGTCTATAGGTTTTCAAGCTTTTTGTGACACAGCAAGCTGATGGTTGCCCACCAATGTAATCAATCTGATTTTCAGTTCAGCACATGAGAAGAGAAATGGAAGTGAGGAAAGTAAACAAACAGGTAACTTCAAGAGACCGAAACAAACTTGTTACATAAGGTCAGATTTTTTTTTTTTATCCACTGAGCTCTTTAGCAGAAACATTTTCTGATGGTTTGTGTTATTGTTCATTCTTGCACGGTAAACATGCTCTGTAACTGTGCTAACTGGCTAACTAGCATAAAGACTATGTTCCAGTGTCCCTTTTTGAATGACAAATACAGGCTACCGCGATCTGCTGATGTTGAGGGTTATTCCATCTCATGCTGGTGCACAACGTACGTCTTGGCTGGCCGTAGGTTGTAGTTTTTTCGGTGTGTTCATGTGCAGCTCTTTGGCCGAGACACGGCAACGTCAGGCGACACGGCATGGGGCCTTCATCGCTGCTACTTCTCTGAAGTTGGTTTGGTGTCTGGGCCTTTAAGGACACCGAAATTCATCCACTCATTTAATAAGATTGCTTCAGGGTTCTCCATCTCAAAAGATTTTGGTTGTTACGATTAAGAGGAGAATTCTATTGTTGGACTCACCTCTATAGTGAATTAGATAGTGAGCATAAATGTTTCCACAGTTTTCTGGGAACCCGTGGTACTTGGAGCCACAGATGTAAAACACTACAGAGGATGTGTCATGTATGCATGTGTCAGTCGATACAAAGGTAGCTTGGCTGTTGTGTTGTAATGTACCTCCACTGGCCCTTTGCATGGCCACCATGAAGCCTAACGAGTACTGGGTGTGGTGGATCATCTGGCTCGCCACAAAGTTTCTATGCAAATACACACCCTGCAGTCGTTGTTTGTTTATTATGCTGCATTTGTGTCTGTGTTACTCTGGTCATAATATCTATGAGTTTATGACTTTCCAGTATTTAAACAAAATGTCCTCAATTCGAATTCAAAAGGGGGAAAGTTATAGAGAGACATGTCTATAGTGTGAACACTCAGGTGTAACTGAGTTTGGTTCCTCTTCTCTTTTGTATAACACAGGCTTAGTCAAATGCTTTCCAGTTAATACAGCGTGGCACCACTTCCTCAATCCTCAACTCCATATTCCCGTTAAATCTAAACCAAGCAAAGCCCTCACCTGAGTTTCCTGGAAGGTGATATGTGTACAATAAATGTCCTTTGAGTGGAAATCAAAGACCCAGGGCACTCTGAATGTTTGACAAAGATAAGTTATTAAGCTGTCGAAGGTTAAAAGGTGACGAGTTGGGAAGGTAGCAGGTGTTTTCCCCTCCTACCTCACAGAGGAAACAACACAGACCTACTGTTAATTTGTCATCTAATTGGCAGTGCATAATGACACCGTGACACTTAGGACAATACATCATCAAGATGACTAATGCTGCGCACACATGTGACTGTGATGTGTGTGCGAATGAATCAACATATCTAAAGATAACAAGGGTAAAAACTTTAAATATAAATCTACATGTACAAAAGTCATGTGAGTGAAAATGACATGAAGGCTGACAGTGAAGAGTATTTGCAGAGTTGGTTGACCTCTGTCTTTTTTTTCCTCTGTAGGTCGAACAGTCTGCTGCAAACATGGGATGCTTCGGATTCCTAAAAGTCATGATGTTTGTCTTCAATGGCATCATCTTTGTAAGTTTTACTGCTTCATAAGAAATACTTCAACTATGATTCTGTTTTACAGAGAAAACACTTTTACATTTTACTTCTGTGTGCATGACGAGTAGGATACGGTGTGAACGATGGAGGGAAATGTTAACTTTGTGACACATTTTCACCTGGGGTGTCTCGACTTAAAAGCAATTTATTATTGCACTTATGTGAAGTTATTGGACTTGCGAGTGACTGATTAAAAGAAGTGCTGTCAAAATAACGCATTAATTACGACTATTTAATCACAGAAAAATTAACGCATTGAAAAAATTAATGCTGATTAATCACGCTCCATGGTGCCCTTTGACCTGGTTTGTCATTGAAGGCCACAGTGGCTTCATCACATGATGGAGGCAGACGAGACGACGCTGCTCGGCCTTGTGAATGGAACATTTACATTTACAAATACCCAGATGGAGCTGTTGACAGCAGCACCGTTCTCTGCAGGTTCTGCAGGAAGGAATTTTCGTGCCATCGGAGAACTTCCAAGAACTTGACTTGACATTTCTTAAATACTTTAACAGCAAAAATTGCAATTAATTTAGATGAATTAATCACAGAACATGTAATTAATTAGATCAATTTGTTTAATCACTTGACAGCCCTGAGTAAAAGACAAGAGTGGCCGAAGTTGAAGGAGCAGAAGCTAACCTTGGACCAAGACGTTCATTGCTTGAACATCTTGAAAACAAACCCCAAAAGAAAAACGGGGTTCGTTTCCAAGGCTAGAGCAGAGGCCTGACTTTAATTGCCTAACATGCGTCAAGCTCATATACTATATGCAAAGTAATATGTATTGTCTATGGCCAAGGTCCGAAATACTAGATCCTACAAATCCCACAATGCAACTCATCAATCATTAGACCCTCCCTGCTTGGTTAATGTCCAAACATCTGTATTCACAGGCTGAGTAGAACTCCCCATGACAAATAAATCTTTATGTGTAAATTTTGGTGGAATTCCCCTTTAATCTTTAGGACTTTCTCCTCCTCTCCTCTCTCCTTGTCTCTTCTTCTCTCCCTCAGTTGGCGGGTGCTGCCATCCTGGGTGTTGGGATCTGGGTGAAGGTGGACAGCAGCTCCATCCTCAGCTTCATCGGGAAAATTGAAAACGCACCACCAGAGCTCAGCCAGGTGCTCAATGTGGGCTACCTGCTGATCGCAATAGGAGCACTCCTGCTCATCATCGGCTTTCTGGGCTGCTGTGGAGCCATCAGAGAGAGCACGTGTATGCTGCTGCTGGTAGGTTGTTGTCTCTTGCTGTCCACTTTGCACCGCTGATATCGGGATGGCGTTGTCGTGGGAAGCGTAGCACCAATCCTCTAGTTCCCCCCTGGTTAACACCGTTAGTTCTGTCAGCACCGTTGCTGTTGTTTAGCACCGATTATGAAGTTAGCACGTTAGCTGCCCGTTGAGAGACAACCCATATGCTCTGAATTTCACATAGAGCCTCTTTAAACAAGTTTCCCCTATTTGAAATGATAATTTAAAAAATTCCATTCTCAGCAAAAGGTTTAACATTCTGATGTTTTTCTAGTTTTTCATCATAATCCTGGTGGTGTTCATAGCCGAGGTTGCAGGAGCAGTGGTGATCTTGGTGTTCAGACCCTTGGTAAGGAAAGGAACTTTTCCACACAGACGTTATCGGTAGCCTGGATTATCATGACAGGCGCTGCCTTCTGTGACTCAGATTCAAAAGCTACTGTATTCTTCCATTTTAGACAGATGAGCTGATCACCAAGTTTGGCACGGCGGCAGTTCAGAACATCAAGAAGGACTACGGGAAAAATCCTGACATCACAGGCCTGTGGAATACCACAATGAGCACGGTAATTCTGCTGAACAGACTGCGGTAGTTCTGTTTCACTGGTGTGTTTTGTAACATCGACTCTCTTTGTGTCCACATTAGTTAAAATGCTGTGGATTCCACAACTCCTCAGACTTCGTCGGCTCTCCGTATTATGTGAAACACGGCCAGAAGTACCCACCGCAGTGCTGTCTAGGCACTGATGAGCCATGTAATCAAACGGCGGTTGACGGTGCCACGGTATGGACTTTAAAGAAGTACATCCATGTGCATGATCCAGAACCATTTTGAATCAATAACTTTTCACCTCCACTCTTTATTTTCCTCAGACGATCACTGGGTGCTTCCCAAAGATCAAGCAGCTGATTGATAGCAACACTGTGGGGATTGTGGCGGTGGCCCTGGGAATTGCAGTCCTGGAGGTATGTCCTTATCTCAGCTTTAGATTAGGCTGTAATGCACCAGAGAGCGGATAAAATGACATTAAATGAAGCCTATTTTCGACAACAGCTGACCAGAGGTGAGGGACTTGACTCACATGACTTGACTAGAGTCAGACTCGAGTGGCAAGTTTGATGACTTGACATTTGCTCGGCTAATATTAACTCTTTTTTCACACAGAACCAAACGACGACAGCATCATTCTGCTCCAATTTGTGATTTTAGACAGCCCTACTTAAACTGCTCTGGCCTGCCTACTGTCGCTGCTTCCTCTGCAAGCTGCTTTGCAACCTGCCTCCACCCCAGCTCCTCCTTTTCATGTTGCATCTGACTTATCAATGTAATTTTGTCATTGATGCTGCTCTGTGCTGTTCCCTGGGGGTCTTTGCTGCTGCTCTCCCTGCCTTAGTCTTTCCAGGATTTCCATGTAGGCACGTTGAAGGGCAGAGAGGTGTGCTCTCTCTGCCTTAGGCTCTCCATGTCGGCCTAGGAGACAGCCATAATGCCAAATATAATCCTGCAAATGGAAATAAACTTTTCTTTGACTGGTCCTGACTGAATTAAAATTAAACCCTAGCCATTGAAAACATGCCTTGAATAATATATCATCCTTTCTTTTTAATTGCCTTTTTTACTAATATATATTTATTTAATATATATTGTCCTCAGATATGTGCCATGGTGGTGTCCATGATCCTTTACTGCAGAATAAGATCCAGGGTGGACTAACTGCAAATGGTGGAAACCTCAGAAGATGGATTTTAATCACTGGAGCCTTTCTAGGTACTTCCTGCATGGCCTCTAGAGGAGTGAGGGGCTATGCCTTCTATCTTGCAAAAATGCCTCATCGTTAAAGACAGTTAATGTCAGATCTTGTGCAATCAGAGCTACTGAATGACATAACAAATCTATTTTTACTACATTTAAATCTGCCTAACAGATATGAATGTACATTATCTATATCTCGAGAACACTACACTTTGTAAAACAGGCTACACACACACACTTCACCAGAGATTATTTTAATGTCAAGCAGTGCTACCACCTGTGACACACAGCCAGTTAATGAGGAGTCACATGATAACTGCGTTCATTGTGATGATGAAACAAAGGCTGGTATGGTGGACAGAAGGGACCAATATTGTGAATGTTGTTGCCATGACACAGCTTGTAAATAAGCAACTGAAATTACACATTATTTGTATGTATGTTGTATGGTGATCAATTTTGAAATAAAGTGAAAAGTATTTCTAGACTCTGGTGAGTTCTGAGTTGGTTTATGTGCACGTGTGATGGATTTGTTTTGAGGGGCGAGAGGACCGACAACCTGCAGGTAGAAGTCATTCCTCTGCGTCCTTTTTATTTAACAAGAAAACAGATCTGACTAATAAAAACATGTGTTTGGTTAAGCATATTAGGGTTAAAAGTTCATTTTCAGCTGCTCAGTTCAAATTATAAGTGGGCCGGAAATTCAACCCAATCACCAGAAATACTGTTGGCATTTTACGTTTCTGCAAACCACTGATGGGTTACACACAGAGACAGTGAAACTTTACATTCTCAACAATGCTGTATTTAACATATGGTTATGTTTAGGCACAAGAGCCGCTTGGTTGCGAGGGGAATTTTGAGATTTCAAGGGAGCAATATAGTTTGGTTACTGCAGCTCTCAGCTGAAGTGCGCTAATTCATGTACATGGAGAGGATTTGGTTGAAAGATTTTTCATTCAATTTTTCATGACCTCTGTGCTACAGGAGAGGCTCCCAACGGCTGGAGATTATGCGGGAGACAAGATGCAAATCACTGGCATGTATTTTGGGAGTGTAATAAGATGGTCTGAGGTGCACAAAATACCGGAAGGCATAAAAATACATTTCCTATTCAATACTTTTATTTCAGGTAAAGCTGACTTTCAACCCGGACACTTCAATGAATTTTTATTCGGTGTCCTGGTAAGAAAACCATCACAACAATGCTAGAAACTGTCTTTATTTTAAGCTTTATCCACTGACCCCATGAATCATTTTTGTGTTAAAAAATAATCCATTGGTTCAACTTAAAAGATTAAGTTAACAACTTGCACGCATTTTTTAAGTAGTTCAAACTCTGGCATTGTTGAGTCAATCCCATCACAACCAATGTGATTTCCTTAATTAAGCTGAATCAACTTATCCAAACGTTGTGTTGAAATTTAGTGGTCAAATTAAGAATTCAAAAGATTTAAAAAAAAATTAAGGCATTGCAACCTATTTATTTCAGTTTCATCCTACTCAAAAACGTCAAAAATGTTTTGATTTTGACCAACTTATTATTATAACGTTTTATAACTTTACTCAGAAATGTCAAAAATTATAATTTTGACCAACTTCTTAGATTGCATGTGACTAAAATACTTATATGTAACAAACATTTTTTTATGCTGATAATACTAATTATTATTATTATTATTATATTATTATTATTATTTTAATTTTTTTATTTTATTTATATTATCCTCTAATCCCATGAATAATTTTTAGAGTGCGTAAGCCCAGTCATTTTTCGTGGCACTCTCCCCGCTGGAAAACACAATAACAGTTCAAAAATTCAAAAAATCCCCGTGTGGGGGCTGAAAACCTGCAGGAAACACAGCAATGACTCAAACTGGCAGGTGCCTTATATGTCTCACACCATCACCATCCCCTCCACCTCCCTATGACAAAGTCAGCTCGCATATTAGAAATGTTGATATGATACATAGTAAATGTGCAAGTGTTATATACTGATTTGGAGAAACGTACAGTGGCAACATTTTCTTCTGCCGACTGGGCCGGATGTTAGCGCCTGCAGCTGCTAACAGCAGAAACATGAGCTGTGAGGTCCCGTCAGGAGATGCAGGATTTTGTTTAGACAAGATAACATACAACACATATAATATGTATCTGCATTAGGATCAGGCTAATTGTCTTGGTTTATTTAGTTTGATAAAAAATATAAAAGCATGTGTTAATGTGTAACTTTGAGCAAATGCCATTTACCCTTAGTTTCAGATAAGTGGGCTTTTGTATTCACTAAAGAGCAGCCAGCATTACAAACCTGCAGTTTGTCCACAGGAGTTAGCCGTGATGAATCACTCTGGACTCTGGCTTCATTTGCTGCTTTACAGTCTGGAACGTCCTGATGCTGAGGGGGACGTTTGTGATCTTTGGAGTGTGCTGGTTAACATAAGTATAGAGCACTAGTTAAAATGCGGCACCCCAGCAAATGAGGCATCACTGTGTTTCATTTGAATCATTTGCATTTCAAGCTTTCCGTCAGTCTTTTGTTTCTCAGCTTCCCTCATGTACTGCCATGGTTTTTAGTTTTGAATAGAGACACCATCTGCAGTAAAGGTGATTTGTTTCTTGAAGGGTTTCTCCCTGCTTCAGCCCCTCCCACAACACCAACTGCCTTATCACATTTGCAGATGACACAACTACAGTGGGACTCCTATCAAACAGTAATGAAACAGCCTACAAGGAAGAAGTCCAGACCCTGTGCACCTGGAGCAAGGACTATGACCTCATCCTAAATGCAAAGAAAACAAAAGAAATGATAATAGACTTTAGGAAAACCCCACGGTGGACTGTACATTGACAGGAAGAGGTAGAGAGGGTTGCTAGCTTTCAGTTTCTGAGGGTGCACGTAGCTAAGGACCTGACCAGGGGTCTTATTTATAAAACAGTGCGTAGGATCCATACAAAAAAATGTACGTATGGACAAAATAAAAAAAATGTTCAACAACTTCTACAGTCAGGCTTCTACCTCACCATCTGTGTTGCCACTTTCCTGATGGGTCAAATTTTCTCCCATCAAGTCTGTTTAAAAAAAAAAAAAAAAAAATTTAGTGTTATCATTTTCCTGATTATTTATGAACTGTGATGTTTAAATATTACCAGTACTGTACTTGAGCACAATTTCTGAGGTACTCTACTTGAGTATTTTCATTTTCTGCTACTTTATACCTTTTTTTAATTATACTTTATTGCAAACAAATGAATGTACAAACCAGCAAGGCAAATAGTACACTTGTGCAAAATTCAACAAGAACAGACAGAGAGATGAAACCATGTTCAAAAAATAAATAAATAATACAAAAACAGAAGAAGAGCATGAAAAAATATTCAAACAGCAAACAAACAAATAAAATAATAGAAAATACATACACCAAAATTAAATAAAATTATAGTTGCTGCGCAGCGATGGGTCGGGTCTGGGCATTTTTAGGCAATTCTGAGCAACCTCTGGAACCTAAGACGGTCATCTAGCGCTCTGAGCTAATTGGCAAGTAGCAGCTCAACAGTGGCTTCACATGTTGAGTAAGCCATTCATTGTTGTGTAGGAAAGCAGCCACCCGTGCATAGAAAGGCAGATTTGAAACCACTGTAAAAAATTCAGTTAAGACAAAATTGTGAAAATACAGATACTGCATGTAGACAGCATGGAGATGTTGGTAATTTGTTTGTAACAATGATTGATTTGTTCCATAAGTGAAAAACTGATGTTTAAAATTGCCATTTTTACATTGACTCCAATTGTTCACATTAGAGCAAAATTCAAACTGCTGTCAAAAATCCAGTTTTTGAGATAAAATTCTGAAATGTGCCACACATCATCTACCATGACTCTAGAATTTTTTCATTTTTTTCATGAGCATTGAAGATTTATTTAGCAAGAATTTGCATGTATATGTTTACAGTACCGTTTACGGTCAAACATTTTGATGCACTGTAGGCTCAATTTTTGATAAATCACTGTAGGACAGTCTGAAGATGCTCTGTAGCAAGTTTGGTGTCAACTGAGCAAAAAATGTGGGAGGAGATAGGTGAGACTGGACCTTTGTTTTCACCCATGTGAAGTATGATTTTGAAGAAAGAAGAAGAAGAAGAAGAAGAAGAAGAAGAAGAAGAATACCTATGATTACAATAGTGTCCTGGCAGCTTAGCTGCCCGGACCCTAATAAATGAGAATTAACAAAATGTTGAATAACTGTTACACTTCATTAGTCAGATCATTTTTGAACATTAAATAGTCTTTTGCAAGTTTGGACTTCATGAATTTTAGGGACATGTTGAAATTCGCTTCTTTATACCTCTAGCCTACTTTAATAGCTACATTCCAAATTGAACATCTATTGTATATCGCCGTCACGGGGGTCAAAGGGCACAGATGATCCCGGCCCAAGGCCAAGGGGGCGCCGATAAAAAGGTCTGTGTTTCACCCTAAATTAGATCCGTTACAACAATTAACTTACTGACTTATATCACGGACAATGCATTTTATATGCATTTACATGATGATGAAATGTTTTTTTAAATTTTTAAAACATTTCAACGTGCCATCTGATACTGACCCCCCCGCAGGTACCGTGCAATGGTTCAGTCCATCTCACCTGAGTCAGGTGCGCGTGGCGCGGAATTCAAAAGAGCTGTTGAGTTAAAATGGCGGAGCAAAGCTCAGGAGCTCCAAAGAGGAGCCAGGTGTGGGAGAGCAGGAAAATAAAAGGAGCAGAGAAGCATTAAACAGTGAAACGTGGTGTGACGGGTGAAGCTGAAGGTGAGAAGAGAGGCAGGCTCCTTTTTAGGAAGAAAACCTGCTGTTTCTGCTCAGTTTGAAAGCTACAGTGAAAATTGGCATCCACCATGTCATCTGGTCGGAACGGGACCAAATAACGCTCCACAGTTAGGCTAAGTTTCAGTGAGGGAAAAAGGAACATTGCCATTTTTCAAGCTGGCGTATTTAAATATGTCTGCATGCTGGGGTCCCTGAGCAGCCTCATAAATTGGGTTTGATGAGAAAACAGCATTATACTCTTTACACTGTTTCTGTTGTGCACACAATTTGACCAATGTTTGATTAAAGTAGCCTCAAGATTGAGTGAAGAAATTAAGAAAAAACATTTGTTTTATGATTTAATACCTTGCAGTAAACACAAATGTAACAATATATTTTGAGTTATTACCGTTTTTCCAGTTGGTCTATCTCACTTTAGTCATTTTTACTGCAGCAAATTGTTTCTAGTGGACAGAAAATGATACTGATTTTATTATTCTAGTAGGCTGACAAAAGTTTCCTTTGGTTTTGTGAAATCTATAATTTATGTCATTCTTAAAAATGAATGCTTGGGCTTCGTGTATCATTCGTATTGATACACAGACAGGTCGTTTATTTTTCCTTCACCCCTGTGTGTTTATTTAAATATATTCTGAGGCCAAAAATTATCCAGTATTTCACAAATAACAGCAAAGATTTTAGAAAAATCCAACTATTAGTACAGATCTGTGTAGCAGAACGTCGTCTTCTTTTTCTCCCCCATTAATTATCTCACAACCATTCAGGTTTATCTTGTTACCCTGTGTTGGTATTTACATACGTAAATGATCTGATTACTTCTTCCACCCCTGTGACTGCGTTGTGTACCGGCATGGGAACAAATAGTAATGTTAAGTATTGTTATTATTTTTAAATTAATTTTAGCGTTGCAAATGGGATCAGAGATATGATCACAAGTTTGGGAGTTTGGTTAAAGTCGTGGATTTATCTGCAGCTGTGGCTTGACGTTGCTGGAGTGGTGCGATGCAGAAATCAGTTTTAACACCACCTGTTGCATCTCATGGGCTGTGCAGACTGTAATTGCATTCTCTGTCCACAGGGCGTCACACTTGATCTATGATTGGCTGTCTGTGGTCTGCATTGCCTCGCGGGAACAAAAAGGTAGGCTCCTGGGTTTATAGCAGATGTGAATGGGCAGGAAATGAGTTGGACAGTGTGTTAGTGCGGTTCACTGAATGTGTTCTTGCACTTGCATTTTACAGTTTACTGAGGCGACTAAAATCAGAGTAAAATACTGTGTGTGTACGGCGTTTGGATCTGATGGGAGGAGAACTGACTGTAAAAGAAAGAAGTCCCTGCCAGCTAGTGTCATAGCTTCAGTTCATTTGTGATATTCAAAAATACATTTTGGAATATTTCAAAGATGTAAAGACTTAAAACATCCAAAGAGAGAAAGCTGAAGGTTTAACCAGGAGACGAGAACATGACAGGGAGAAAGCCACTTCCAAATTGTTTGTGTCAAAACACAGCTGGGGTATTTATTGATCTTAAAAAAAGCTTTTGATACAATCAGCCATGACATATTAATCAATAAACTGGAACATGTGGCCTCAGGGGGGTAGTAGGCCTACATCATTGGGTTAAAAGTTATCTAAGTAAAAGACAACAACATGTGAAGCTGGAAGAGTTCTCTTACTCGTGGTGTCCCCCAGGGGTCAGTGTTGGGCCCTAAATTGTTTAACCTTTGTATTAATGCCATATGCAAAGTGCACAATGTTTTGAAACTGGTGTTGTTTGCTGATGATACAAACATTTTCTGCTCTGGAGAGACTCTGCCTCAACTATTGAAAGATATCAGCAGAGAAATGTGTGAGTTAAAAATGTGTTTTGATAGAAACAAATGATCATTAAACTTGAACAAAGTTATTTGGCAACTGTGGGAGGAACACACAAATACAGATTTGGGTAGATGGGGTAAGCATCGAAGGGGTGCATGGAATCAGATTTCTTGGTGTGTTAATAGGTGAGAAAATCAGCTGTACTAAACTGTTTGAAGCAAAGCAAAGCAGTTTCTGGACCACAAATCACATCACATTCTCTGCTGTTCACTACTCTCACCATGTTTAATTTACAGTGCAGAGGTTCAGGCCAACAATTACATAATTTCACTTTATTTACTTTCTATTTTCCAAAAAGGAGCATTATGTATAATTCACAACGCTGATCACACAAACTCTTTATTCTTACAGTCAAAGGTGTTGAAATTTTCTGATCTTGTGGATTTTCAAACTGCACAAATAATGTTAAAAGCAAGAAATAACCTGCTTATCAGAAAATATTAAAAAAAACTATTAAGTGACCGAGAGAGGGGTTGTGATTTAATTAATTAGGAACGATTTAATGTCAAAACTCATAGTGCGCGGCGCACAACCAGGAAAAGGTTTTGTGTTTCCATATGTGGAGTGAAGTTATGGAACAGCTTGAAAGTGGAGCTTAAGCAACCAAACAGACACCAATTTAAAATAAGTTATAAAGACATGATAATGAGGAAGAACAGGGTTGAAGAAGAATAAATTGCTGCCAGCACCTGTTGCTGTCTCAGACTGTGCAGACTGTAATTATGTTTTCTGTCCACAGGGTGTCACACTTGGTCTCTAATTGACTGCAGGATGTGCTGTATCACCTCATAGGAAATAAGGTAGGCTGCTGGACTGTTTATTGATGCTTTCTGTGGGCAGGAAATCAGTTCACCAGTGTGTTAGTGTGGTTTACTCAATTTCACCTTATACTTACATTTTACACTGGACTGTAAAAAAGCACAATGACAGAAATATGATAAGGACAAAAATATTATGTGTGAACGGACAACATAACATAACGTGTATAAAGTTAAGATATCATAAAGTGTGTAAGTCATGATATCTAACAGCTTACAAGAATAGACAGAGGTCTGTGTTGCTGCCAAAATGGCCGGCAGGTTGACAGAGGACCAGATGATACTAATTCAGTGATGTCAAACAGAAATTTTGATTGTCTTATGAGTGAGGCAGATAGAGGTCTCAAAGAATTTTCAAATTGGTTTAAAATAAACAAATTGTCTTTGAATGTAAAAAAAATCAAATTTCATGATCTTCAGCAGTAAGAGAAAATATAACATAGAAAGTGCATCCTTAAATATAGATGAAAATCAGTTTAAGCAAGTGCATGTTGTGAAGTTTTTAGGAGTTCTAGTTGATGACCAACTCTGTTGGAAAACACATATTAATTACATTTATACAAAGGTTATGAAATCCCTTGGTATAATTAAGAAAATTTGTTGTTTCTTAAACAAGTCTTGTTTGCTGATCTTGTATTATAGTCTTATTTTTCCATATATTAGTTACTGTAACATTGTATGGGGTTCAAACTATTACACTAGTCCTAAGAGGATCTACATGTTACAAAAAAGATTTGAAGTATGGTGGTGCAGAGCTGTGGAATTATCATCAGCACTTGGTAAACATCTGTCCATCTCTGTCAATATTTAAAAATAATTTAAAACAATTTCTGGTTTCTCTGTATTCAAAATGAGCTATTGTTTAGATGCAGATAAACTTTGCATTTGACTGTGGTGCTTTGACGATCTTTTGAATGCAGATTAGTGTCACACACAGCATTGATTAGAGACTTTATTAGATGGCCTACTTTATGTTTTTTTCTACCTTATATTTCTATTTTTGGTGCTGTATTGTATCTTGTTGATTATTTTATAGGCAATTTTAATCTTTGTCTTATTGTTTTATTGAATATTTAGGTGAGATAACTTTAAGCTTTAACCCTTTAAGGACTTTTTCATCTCACCTGCACAATCTTTGTTGTTGTTGTTTTTTTTTTTAAACCAATTGTTTTAATACATTGCAAATAAATAATACGAAATACAACCAGAGTATCGGAATTCAGCCACTTGATAAGTGAACTGACCGAAGAATCCAGAACAACTGATGCAACACCCTCCGTTCTTATTCCCTGTGTTGCAGAAATCCCCTTTTACTACTTCTTTTCATATTTCCTGCGGAAATGACTCAGCCTTCAAACACAGACACTAACTGAGGTGTGAAAGCATTCACTTCATGTGGTGAATAAAATACATGAGGATGATGCAACATGGATGATCATCTTATACAGTACAAGTAACCAAACATGAATATGTGAGTAGCCAGTCCATAAAATGTCACAGCTGGGGAGCACAACACAGACACACAGTGCATGAAACAGACAGTGATCGGCCATAAGTTCAGGATTTACAGACAGAGGATCGCGTGATCAGCTGCCTCTTAACCAATCAAAGCCCTGGATTTTCTCTCTGTCCAAAGGTCAGGTGCATTGGCACTACGTGGCACAGTGATACTTAACTTCCTGTTGGCCTATATCTCCACAGATGTGCTCATAAACATACTTCTCTTGTTGTTGTTTGGGAGCACCAGTCTCTGTGCCATTTGGAGCAAGTGGCGCCAGCGCCAAATCGGCGCGCAGCCTCAGGCCAGAGCGCGCACACAGACTCACATGCCTCCAAATGCTGAGGAACTGTAGAGGGAGAATTTTCTGTCTCTACAGCTGTTTACTCTGTTGACAGTGTTTTCATTCTGCTTGAATATGGTCAGCAATAAATAACCACTCAGATTATTTCACCACAGAATAAATAAATGAATAAATAAATAAATCAGACGAAACGAGACAAAACAACTGTTTTATTTACAGTGGGTCTTATCTTGCATATTGTCTTTACACGTGTACTGTTTTATCACGATTGTATTGTTTTCACATGTTGTTTTTATATTGACTGCGTGCACTCTTTGATTTTATACTGTAAAACACTTTGTAACTATGTTTTGAAAAGTGCTATAAATAAACTTATTATAATTATAAAATAAAGACACAAAGTACACAAACCATTTCAGAATGTTTATTTTCAGAAATACAGTAACAGTAATAAAGAAGTGTTATGTCGCAGATTAAGAGATGTGTCGGTGCATTAGTCGCATGAGGATGATGTCGTCTGTTGTGCGCAAATCAGAGCTCAATAAGTCAATAAATCTTCTCTCCAAAGATATTTCGTTTTACATAGTTATTGCTGAGGAAAACAAAGAGTGAAACAACTTGCCAACGTTTGAAAACAATTAATTTGTCAATGTTAAGCGATCAGCAAAGATCACACCGCTGTGACCCCACTCTGTTACTCTTCCTCTCTGATGTGAAATATGACCATCAGCAGTCTGGTGATGGATATCACAGCAAGCCTCTCTCCGGAGACGTAAATGCGAACAACCAGCCCGTGAGGCTCCTCATAGCCCAGCTGGACCCTGAGAGACATCAGTGTCTGCTGCAGTGTGCCGATGAGTGTTGTGATTGCATCCATAGCCAGTTCCATCTGACTTTAACAGTTTAAATCAGATTCTTTTATTAGGCAAAGTTCCCGGTGTTTGTAACATGACCATTAAATGACCATGTATACAAACACGCAAAACTTTGTCATCGTTACAGTTTGCGGGTAATGGTCATTACCCGCAAACTGTAACCACACCTCCGGAAACTGGAACCGAGAAATTTGGAAATGTCTGCCACTGATCCGCCGCAGCTCTGAATCCTAACGCGGAAATCGGAGTTCATTCACATTAATGTTGTCGTTAATGTCACCGGACAAAGTCCAAATGCGAGCTCCAAGCTAAAATGAATAGCTGCTGACAATCGGCACAAAATGACACAAGAAAACTCAGAATCCAACAACACTGGCTGCTTGTTGCCATTTTACCGAGACGGAGACACACTGGCTGTGATCTGCTGAGTCAGAGCGGAGCGCGTCGGTCGAGGATCATTTAGACACACTCCATGTTTACTGAAACACAGAGCACTTCACCCTCCATTCAAAGTTTGTCTTTGATCTGAGTTGAAGAAGGAATTCTTCATAAAACACTGTTTTATTCAATCATTAATAAAGTTTCTCTCATTTCAGTCATCTGTACTTCTAAATGTTAAATCATCAGTAAAGGGCTCTTTTTATAATTCAGGTTTTTTGTGTTAACTTTTCCAAAACATACAAACATAATGTAACACAAGAAAACACATCACAGTCTAATCTAATATAATGAAACCTGAAGCTCATTTTCATCACATAAAGTTGAAATATTTCTTTCTCGAATGTTCCTTCCTTTAAAAAATAAAACCCAGCTTCTCATTCTAACCACTCAGCAAAGTCAGGCTTCATCTGACTCTTCCAGTCCAGCTCCGTGTTCAATCCATTCAGCGCCAAACACCGACAGCAACATGACAGCACAGAGACACAGAGTGTGAAAGCAGCTGCTTGATGTCAAGTGAACACATCAGGTCTCTTCGGCAGCTCTTCTGACAACGAGGCGTTGAAACCATTCCGTGTCATAGATCAGTCTGCCTCTGTGTGATTTCCTGAAGCTGACTGAAGAGTGGATCCCTCCCACTGTAGTGTCCCCATCCAGAGCCAACTGCTGCACTCTGATCTGCTCACAGATTTTCGGTTGTGACGGAAGTAGTCCAGCCCACAGGGAGGTGCAGTGGGAGGGATCTACTCTGCAGTCAGCTTCAGGAAATCACACAGAGGCAGACTGATCTATGACACGGAATGGTTTCAACGCGTCGCCGTCAGAAGAGCTGCCGAAGTACGCGTCGTCTCTGGCACCCGAGGTGGGAACACGGGCTCCACGAGGAAGAGTGGGAGTGTGTTCACTCACAGCCACAGCTTCAGGAGACTCGACAGCAGCAAGCAGCACAGAGACCTGATGTGTTCACTTGACATCAAGCAGCTGCTTTCACACTCTGTGTCTCTGTGCTGTCATGTTGCTGTCGGTGTTTGGCGCTGAATGGATTGAACACGGAGCTGGACTGGAAGAGTCAGATGAAGCCTGACTTTGCTGAGTGGTTAGAATGAGAAGCTGGGTTTTATTTTTGATATATTTAAAGTAAGAAACATTATAGAAATAAATAACTTTATTATAAAAATGAGATTTTTCATTTAAGCTTCATTATATTACATTTTATTTGTATTTTGTTTCTCAGTTTATACTCCTTTTTTATTATTTGTATTATTTTTATTATTTACAGTGTTTCATGAAGAATTCCTTCTTCAACTCAGATCAAAGACAAACTTTGAATGGAGGGTGAAGTGCTCTGTGTTTCAGTAAACATGGAGTGTGTCTAAATGATCCTCGACCGACGCGCTCCGCTCTGACTCAGCAGATCACAGCCAGTGTGTCTCCGTCTCGGTAAAATGGCAACAAGCAGCCAGTGTTGTTGGATTCTGAGTTTACTTGTGTCATTTTGTGCCGATTGTCAGCAGCTATTCATTTTAGCTTGGAGCTCACATTTGGACTTTGTCCGGTGACATTAACGACAACATTAATGTGAATGAACTCCGATTTCCGCGTTAGGATTCAGAGCTGCGGCGGATCAGTGACCGACATTTCCAAATTTCTCGGTTCCAGTTTCCGGAGGTGTGGTTACAGTTTGCGGGTAATGACCATTACCCGCGAACTGTAACGATGACAAAGTTTTGCGTGTTTGTATACATGGTCATTATAATGGTCATGTTACAAACACCGGGAACTTTGCCTAATAAAAGAATCTGATTTAAACTGTTAAAGTCAGATGGAACTGGCTATGGATGCAATCACAACACTCATCGGCACACTGCAGCAGACACTGATGTCTCTCAGGGTCCAGCTGGGCTATGAGGAGCCTCACGGGCTGGTTGTTCGCATTTACGTTTCCAGAGAGAGGCTTGCTGTGATATCCATCACCAGACTGCTGATGGTCATATTTCACATCAGAGAGGAAGAGTAACAGAGTGGGGTCACAGCGGTGTGTGCGGCGTGGCTGGTCTGTGCGCAGCCACAGTGTGTTCACAGAATACCGTGAAGGACGCTGAGAGCAGGAGACATGGAGTGCAGGACACTCTGCAACCTGTACAGCTGCACCATCGAGACTTTCCTGACCGGCTGCATCACCGCCTGTGTGGCAGCTGCACCGCCCTCAACCGTCAGGCTCAACAGAGGCTGCTGAAAACTGCTCAGTACATCACGAGAGCATCATCCATTCTACCTAATCATCCTTCATACAGTGCTGCATCCACTTCAGGACATTTGCAGTCACTCTCCACCAAAAATAGATTTTCCCATACTGTGTTTGTCATTATGTCAGTCAATATAATAAATATGTTTTGGTGATGTTGCTTATGTTGTCTTTTATTTTCCATCAAAATCTTCTGTACATTGCAAAAAATAAAGAAGTCACGTATTTATAAAAGAATATTTTCATTTCAACTTTACCCACCTTCACATCAAGATGTGCACATGATGATGAAAACACACACGGAGAGATGCAGCCACACACTCATTATTACAGACATGTTGGATTTTATGGATCAGGCTTTCACAATAACATCTCCATTTCACAACGATATACAATGACATCAACTTAGATAAACAACTCTGATATTAGAGCCAGACAAAAACTTCCCCACCACAGAGCAAATAAAAAATGTGCCAAAGTGCTCCGTCTGGTTTTACGCACGGACCATGGGAAGCTTTCTGTCGCTGAACTAAACACACACCAGTGAAAACACAACATATCATGAGAGGCACAAACCACTGAAGGACGGATGACACCAGGGCAGCTACAGTCTCCTGCTGATTCACACACGTAGACCGTCCTGTGTATAAACCAGCAGCAGCCACTTTAACGCACGGTCCACAGAATGATTCCACGAGGTGATAATGAGCTTGACTCCAACCACACTTTACTTTTCTGTAATATTTAACCCACACAAATATTTCAGCATGTCATATTCCAGTTTTTCCTCCCTCCATGGATTGTTTCATTGTCCTCCGCGGTGAAATTCGGGATATCGTTCCGCGGTTTAACCTCCGCCTCCTGCCTCTCAGTCTGAGGTTTCACTGCTCCATGAGGGAAGTCGAAAATCCTCAGCAGATCACAGCGCGTGTCTCTCCGTCTCGGTAAAATGGCAACAAGCAGCCAGCGCTGCTCCTCAAAGGCCAGCCTCATGTGGAGCTGAGAGACCGCAGTGTCCAGCCCACAGTGAGGCGCAGTGGGAGGGATCTACAGGGAATGGTCTCAACGCGTCGTTGTTCGAAAAGCTGCCGAAGTCTCTGGCACCCGAGGTGGGAACACGGGCTCCACGAGGAAGAGTGGGAGTGTGTTCACTCACAGCCACAGCTTCAGGAGACTCGACAGCAGCAAGCAGCACAGAGACCTGATGTGTTCACTTGACATCAAGCAGCTGCTTTCACACTCTGTGTCTCTGTGCTGTCATGTTGCTGTCGGTGTTTGGCGCTGAATGGATTGAACACGGAGCTGGACTGGAAGAGTCAGATGAAGCCTGACTTTGCTGAGTGGTTAGAATGAGAAGCTGGGTTTTATTTTTTAAAGGAAGGAACATTAGAGAAAGAAATATTTCAACTTCTGTGATGAAAATGAGCTTCAGGTTTCATTATATTAGATTTCATTTGTACTTTTTTCTCAGTTCGTAGTTATTTATTTTACTGTTCTTGTGATTTCTGATTTGTTTTCTTGTGTTTGTTCTCTTTGACTGACTGTGATGTGTTTTCTTGTGTTACATTATGTTTGTATGTTTTACAAAAGTTAACACAAAAAAACCTGAATTATAAAAAGAGCCCTTTACTGATGATTTAACATTTAGAAGTACAGATGACTGAAATGAGAGAAACTTTATTAATGATTGAATAAAACAGTGTTTTATGAAGAATTCCTTCTTCAACTCAGATCAAAGACAAACTTTGAATGGAGGGTGAAGTGCTCTGTGTTTCAGTAAACATGGAGTGTGTCTAAATGATCCTCGACCGACGCGCTCCGCTCTGACTCAGCAGATCACAGCCAGTGTGTCTCCGTCTCGGTAAAATGGCAACAAGCAGCCAGTGTTGTTGGATTCTGAGTTTTCTTGTGTCATTTTGTGCCGATTGTCAGCAGCTATTCATTTTAGCTTGGAGCTCACATTTGGACTTTGTCCGGTGACATTAACGACAACATTACTGTGAATGAACTCCGATTTCCGCGTTAGGATTCAGAGCTGCGGCGGATCAGTGGCAGACATTTCCAAATTTCTCGGTTCCAGTTTCCGGAGGTGTGGTTACAGTTTGCGGGTATTTAGAAAAATCGGAACTTTGCCTAATAAAAGAATCTGATCTAAACTGTTAAAGTCAGATGGAACTGGCTATGGATGCAATCACAACACTCATCGGCACACTGCAGCAGACACTGATGTCTCTCAGGGTCAAGCTGGGCTATGAGGAGCCTCACGGGCTGGTTGTTCGCATTTACGTCTCCGGAGAGAGGCTTGCTGTGATATCCATCACCAGACTGCTGATGGTCATATTTCACATCAGAGAGGAAGAGTAACAAAGTGGGGTCACAGCGGTGTGATCTTTGCTGATCGCTCAACACTAGCAAATTAATTCTTTTCAAACTTTGGGAAGTTGTTTCACTCTTTGTTTTCCTCAGCAATAACTATGTAAAACGAAATATCTTTGGAGAGAAGATTTATTGACAAGCCAGCGCGTCCGCAGGTAAAGTTTTTTTCCCTACTTTGCCTCTTGGCGACTATATTTTTGCCTTTTGGATAGTCGCTCAAAATGATGATCAGGATGAAATACCGCCATTTGACAGCATTTCAGATTAAGGCAGCCTGAAACATGGCACAAGGTCTAATGTGTCATCTACTGCATCTGCACGCCTCAGAGCTGAGGCTGAAATGGCTGCTTTACTGGCTCGGCAAAGGAAAAACATGCTCTTGAAGAGCAGGAAGGGCAAATAAGGAAACGAAAAGAACAGCTTCAGCTTGAAGTAGAAATACCTGCATCCATGGCTAAAGTATGTGCTTTGAGAACTGCTGGATCGAGTAGGATGAGTGCTTCTAAGAAACTGGATGGCGTGGAGTCTTATTTTGAGAAAGGAGTCAATACCCATGCAGAGCCTTTTGTACCTTGTGAAGATGAAAGGGATGGAAGAGGACCGTGCATATTTGGAGGTGCAAAGGCAAAACAATTTGAAGAAGCTGTCAAGACCCAGCAGGGCTCCTCAATACCAATAAAACCACAGATCACAGCTCCAAATTATGCAGCGCCCCCAGTGTCTCACCTGAAAGATGAAGCCCTCAACCGTCAGCTCAACAGAGGCTGGTGAAAACTGCTCAGCACATCAGGAGAGCACCATCCACTCTCAGTTCATTTTATAATGTTTTTGTTTTTATTTTGTATCGTGATTTTAATGCATTTTCTTGTTCTGTAAAACACTTTGAATTACTTTGTGTACGAATTGTGCTCTACAAATAAACTTGCCTTGCCTCTCCACCAAAAATAGATTTTCCCATACTGTGTTTGTCATTATGTTAGTGAATATAATAAATATGTTTTGGTGATGTTGCTCATGTTGTCTTTTATTTTCCATCAAAATCTTCTGTACATTTCAAAAAATAAAGAAGTCACGTATTTATAAAAGAATATTTTAATTTCAACTTTACCCACCTTCACATCAAGATGTGCACATGATGATGAAAACACACACAGAGAGATGCAGCCACACACTCATTATTACAGACATGTTGGATTTTATGGATCAGGCTTTCACAATAACATCTCCATTTCACAACGATATACAATGATATCAACTTAGATAAACAACTCTGATATTAGAGCCAGACAAAAACTTCCCCACCACAGAGCAAATAAAAAATGTGCCAAAGTGCTCCGTCTGGTTTTACGCACGGACCATGGGAAGCTTTCTGTCGCTGAACTAAACACACACCAGTGAAAACACAACATATCATGAGAGGCACAAACCACTGAAGGACGGATGACACCAGGGCAGCTACAGTCTCCTGCTGATTCACACACGTAGACCGTCCTGTGTATAAACCAGCAGCAGCCACTTTAATATAATGTAAGACATGAAAACACATCACAGTCAGTCAAAGAGAACAAACACAACAAAACAAATCTGTGCACTCAGAAATCACCAGAAAAGTAAAATAAGAGAACCATGAACTGAGAAAAAGTACAAATAAAATCTAATATAATGAAACCTGAAGCTCATTTTCATCACAGAAAGTTGAAATATTTCTTTCTCTAATGTTCCTTACTTCAAATATATCAAAAATAAAACCCAGCTTCTCATTCTAACCACTCAGCAAAGTCAGGCTTCATCTGACTCTTCCAGTCCAGCTCCGAGACAGAGTGTGAAAGCAGCTGCTTGATGTCAAGTGAACACATCAGGTCTCTGTTCAGTCTGCCTCTGTGTGATTTCCTGAACCTGTCTGCAGAGTAGATCCCTCCCACTGCACCTCCCTGTGGGCTGGATTACTTCTGTCACAACTGAAAACCTGCAGGAGCGCAGCAGTTGGATCTCGATCGGCGGACAGTGAGGACGTGATTATACCGAAAGGTGGACAGCTGTCCCCGACCACTGTGCCGACTGCTCAGCAGCTGGTCGGGAGGTAACTCGAGTACAATAAAAAAGGAGTATAAACTGAGAAAAAATAGCTGGGGGCAGCTGTCCGACAATGTCGGGACATTGCACACCCACATTGCGCCCCAAAGCACCCCGACAGTGCAATGGGGTGCAATGTCAAGAACATTGCACCCCAACATTGGGGTGCAATGTCGGGTGCCTCGACATTGCAACCCAGCTGCACCCGACATTGTCGGGACCAGCTGTCCCCCCGACAATGTTGGGGACATTGCACCCCGACATTGCACCCCAATGTCGGGGTGCAATGTCTTTCGTGGTCTGGAGGAACCGTCTGCCTGAAAGATCGGTGCTGGGCCTGTCGGCGGAGGCCCTCCGATAGCGGGTCACGAGTGCTAATCGGTCAGGGTGGGTGCGTGTGTCTGTGCCTGGGGCTCCTGAGGCTGTTGAGGTGGCCGACTCTGGCCGAGATGGGGCCTCCCCTGCCCGGGGAATGAGCTGGGAGGCCGCTGGGCCCACTTCTCTGGAGGTCCTAGTTTCCGAAAACTAGGTTTCTGAAATTGTGCGGAGAGTGCCACGACATGCGCCCTCTCGTGTGCCGCTCAGCTCGCCGGCAGAGCGGAGCCTGCTTAAAACCCAAAAAGTCAGAAGGATCGTAAGGCCCCACTTTCACGGTCTGTATTCATACTGAAAATCAAGATCAAGCCAGCTTTTGCAATGTCCCCGACATTGTCAGCTGAGTATAAAGCAGTACCTTGTCGTACATCATGGTCTGAGGGCTTTCTTTCCGTCAAGTGTTTGCTTACATCACAGGGCCACTGCTGACTTGTTAACATGAACTCTTCATAAAGTAGAGACGCAAAGTGCACAAACCATTTCAGAATGTTTATTTTCAAAGAAACAGTCATGAAAAAGTACTATGTTGCAGATTAAGAGGTGCGTCGGTGCATTACTTGTGGTCCCATCACGTTATGCAGCAGGTTACACTGCCTTCCTCCGTGTGCTCCACTAATGAGGAGGCGGTGTCAGTCTCCCCCGTGTGATTGTGCTGACAGCCTTGTCAGAGGCCAGTGAGAACATCACTACACAGCTGGGTCAGGGGGGTTCCTTGTCACCAGATTAGTGATGAAGATCATTGCCAGCCTCTCTCTGTCACGGAGAAGCACAACAACGAGGCCGTCTGACTCTTCAAAGCGGAACCTGATTTCATACCGGGATACATGATCCCGCAGAGACCGCAGTGTGTACCGGAACATGGCAATGATGCCCCTCGTCATTTCATCCATCCCAAAATGACGCTGAAGTCTTGAAGTTTCGCCAGAAGAATGATCGATGTTCAAACGTCAGTGACCATCGAGTGCCGACTATCCAAGACCCAGCTGCAGCTCCACCGATGATACACTGAGCTGGTCTCAAACCGGTGCTTCACTTTTATGTGCGGATGTGAAATAGTCCAGCTCACTGGTTTTGGGATGGGGGGAGCTTCAGCGGTCGGCAAGGGCCCTTGCCGACAAAATTGGAGACATTGTTGTCGGCACGTTGTCGGGATCTGCTCAGAGGTCGGTACAGCGGACTAGCAACAGTGTCGGGGACATTGCACCCCAGTTGCACCCCACGTTATCGTCCCTTCCACTGCACCTCACTATGGGCTGGACAGCTGTCCCCGACAATGTTGTCGGCACGTTGTCGGGACCTCCTCAGCGGCCGGCGACTACCGTCCCTGACATTGATCACTACCACTGCACCTCACTATGGGCTGGACTACTTCTGTCATACCCGAAAATCTGCAGCAGCGCAGCAGTTGGATCTCGACTGGTGGACACTGAGGACATGATTACACCGGAAGGTGGACAGCTGTCCCCGACCGCTGTATCGACTACTGAGCACCACGACGGGAGGTATCTTGAGTACAATACAAAAGGAGTATAAAAAGAATAAAAATTGAGAAAAAACAGCTGGCATTGTCGGGACCAGCTGTTCCCCCGACAATGTCGGGGACATTGCAACATTGGGGTGCAATGTTGGGGTGCGATGACATTGCAGACAATGTTGGGGTGTCGCAATGTCGGGGTGCAGTGACATTGCAGACAATGTTGGGGTGTCGCAATGTCGGGGTGCAATGACATTGCAGACAATGTTGGGGTGTCGCAATGTCGGGGTGCAATGACATTGCAGACAATGTTGGGGTGTCGCAATGTCGGGGTGCAGTGACATTGCAGACAATGTTGGGGTGTCGCAATGTCGGGGTGCAGTGACATTGCAGACAATGTTGGGGTGTCGCAATGTCGGGGTGCGATGACATTGCAGACAATGTTGGGGTGTCGCAATGTCGGGGTGCAATGACATTGCAGACAATGTTGGGGTGTCACAATGTCGGGGTGCGATGACATTGCAGACAATGTTGGGGTGTCGCAATGTCGGGGTGCGATGACATTGCAGACAATGTTGGGGTGTCGCAATGTCGGGGTGCAATGACATTGCAGACAATGTTAGGGTGTCACAATGTCGGGGTGCAATGTCGCACCCCAACATGCTGTCCGACATGCTTTCCGACATTGCTCCCCGACATTGCACCCCAATGTCGGGGTGCAATGTCTTTCGCCGTCATTTCCAAATTTCTCGGTTCCAGTTTCCGAAGGTGTGGTTACAGTTTGCCGGGTATTAAATCGAAAGTTTATCTCATTAAAGAGATTTGTCCTGTTGATATCAGATGGAACTGGCTATGGATGCAATCACAACACTCATCGGCACACTGCAGCAGACACTGATGTCTCTCAGGGTCCAGCTGGGCTATGAGGAGCCTCACGGGCTGGTTGTTCTCATTTACGTTTCCAGAGAGAGGCTTGCTGTGATATCCATCACCAGACTGCTGATGGTCATATTTAACATCAGAGAGGAAGAGTAACAGAGTGGGGTCACAGCGGTGTGTGCGGCGTGGCTGGTCTGTGCGCAGCCACAGTGTGTTCACAGAATACCGTGAAGGACGCTGAGAGCAGGAGACATGGAGTGCAGGACACTCTGCAACCTGTACAGCTGCACCATCGAGAGTTTCCTGACCGGCTGCATCACCGCCTGTGTGGCAGCTGCACCGCCCTCAACCGTCAGGCTCAACAGAGGCTGCTGAAAACTGCTCAGTACATCACGAGAGCACCATCCACTCTACCTAATAATCCTTCATACAGTGCTGCATCCACTTCAGGACATTTGCAGTCACTCTCCACCAAAAATAGATTTTCCCATACTGTGTTTGTCATTATGTTAGTCAATATAATAAATATGTTTTGGTGATGTTGCTCATGTTGTCTTTTATTTTCCAGCAAAATCTTCTGTACATTGCAAAAAATAAAGAAGTCACGTATTTATAAAAGAATATTTTCATTTCAACTTTACCCACCTTCACATCAAGATGTGCACATGATGATGAAAACACACACGGAGAGATGCAGCCACACACTCATTATTACAGACATGTTGGATTTTATGGATCAGGCTTTCACAATAACATCTCCATTTCACAACGATATACAATGACATCAACTTAGATAAACAACTCTGATATTAGAGCCAGACAAAAACTTCCCCACCACAGAGCAAATAAAAAATGTGCCAAACTGTTCCGTCTGGTTTTACGCACGGACCATGGGAAGTTTTGTGTCGCTGATCAACTAAACACACACCAGTGAAAACACAACATATCATGAGAGGCACAAACCACTGAAGGACGGATGACACCAGGGCAGCTACAGTCTCCTGCTGATTCACACACGTAGACCGTCCTGTGTATAAACCAGCAGCAGCCACTTTAACGCACGGTCCACAGAATGATTCCACGAGGTGATAATGAGCTTGACTCCAACCACACTTTACTTTTCTGTAATATTTAACCCACACAAATATTTCAGCATGTCATATTCCAGTTTTTCCTCCCTCCATGGATTGTTTCATTCTCCTCCGCGGTGAAATTCGGGATATCGTTCCGCGGTTTAACCTCCGCCTCCTGCCTCTCAGTCTGAGGTTTCACTGCTCCATGACGGAAGTCGAAAATCCTCAGCAGATCACAGCGTGTGTCTCTCCGTCTCGGTAAAATGGCAACAAGCAGCCAGCGCTGCTCCTCAAAGGCCAGCCTCATGTGGAGCTGAGAGACCGCAGTGTCCAGCCCACAGTGAGGCGCAGTGGGAGGGATCTACAGGGAATGGTCTCAACGCGTCGTTGTTCGAAAAGCTGCCGAAGTCTCTGGCACCCGAGGTGGGAACACGGGCTCCACGAGGAAGAGTGGGAGTGTGTTCACTCACAGCCACAGCTTCAGGAGACTCGACAGCAGCAAGCAGCACAGAGACCTGATGTGTTCACTTGACATCAAGCAGCTGCTTTCACACTCTGTGTCTCTGTGCTGTCATGTTGCTGTCGGTGTTTGGCGCTGAATGGATTGAACACGGAGCTGGACTGGAAGAGTCAGATGAAGCCTGACTTTGCTGAGTGGTTAGAATGAGAAGCTGGGTTTTATTTTTGATATATTTGAAGTAAGGAACATTAGAGAAAGAAATATTTCAACTTTTTGTGATGAAAATGAGCCTTTTAATTTAGGCTAAGTTTCAGTAGAATATATTTTATTTGTACTTTATTTCTCAGTTCGTAGTTTTTTTTATTTTACTTTTCTTGTGATTTCTGATTTGTTGTGTTTGTTCTCTTTGACTGACTGTGATGTGTTTTCATGTTTCACATTATGTTTGTATGTAGGCTATTTGAAAAATGAACATTAAAAAACTTGCACTATAAAAACATTTCCTGACGATTTCACATTTCTGACCCCCAAAACATGGACACAAACGCAGAGGAGGTCGGGGAGGAGAGCTGGAGGTACAATCCACCTCCGCGTCTTCACACCGAGACTCGACAGCGGAACTGCAGCACAGACAGCGTGCATGATGAAAGCAGGCTGCCTTCACACACTATATCTCTGTGCTGTCGTGTTGCTGTAGTGTTCGGCGCCATCTCCGACTTCCTCGGGATCAGGATCAGAAGGTCGTGGGGCTCGTTCAGGGCAGCCGTCCTCTTCAGTCTCGGTTTCTCCATGCGGAGTGGAAAGGGGGAAAGGGAGGAAAGGGTTGAGTGCACACACACCATCTCCCTTCCCGCGGACAGTGGGCGGGACTATTGTACATCCGCACATAAAAAGGAGGCACCGGTTTGACACCAGCTGAAAGAATCATCGGTGGAGCTGCAGCTGGATCCTGGATAGTCCACACTTGACGGTCACGGCATTTGAACATCACTCATTCATTTGGAGAAACTTCTCAACAATTCAGCTCATTTAATGTCGGGTGGAATGATGACAGGGATCGTTTCTGTGCTCTGGTACGCACTGCGGTCTCTGCGTGATTATGTTGCTCGGTTTGAAGTCAGGCTGGCATATGAAGAGTCAGACCTCGTTGTTGTGCTTCTCCGTGGCAGGCAGAGGCTGGCTCAGATCTTCATCGCTACTCCGGTGACAGGGAACCCCCCTGACTCACCTGTGTAGTGATGTTTTCGGAGGCTTCCGCGGCTCCAACGAGGCTGTCAGCACAACTGCTTCAGGCAGACAGCCTCCTCCCGACTTCTATCTGTCTTATTCTATTGTGGCATTTCTCTCTCGCAGATCAGTGTGAAGGTGCGCAGTGGTGCGCACAAACCGCCTCCGTGTTTCCACACAAACGCTCATGATCCCCAAACACCGACAGCGACGTGACAGCACTGATACACAGACACTTCATGTCTCTGTTTCTGCTGAGTTTCCTAAACCTTACTGCTGAACCCCGCGACAATGCGTGAGCGCAAACTGAGATCAAACTGATGTGTGGAGTCGAGGGCGCGCACCGAATGACTCCAACGCGCTCCTCCTCAGTACGCACAAAGGACGCGAAGCATCTGCGCTCTCTGATGTGTACTGGAGATGTCCGCGAGGCTGCACGGAGCTCCGCAGCTGCGCTCCGATTACGCGCACATCTTAAAAGATAATCACAAGAGCGCGCGGGAGAGGACAAAGTCTCTGTGGCACTTGGGAGGAGGAGACCCGGGCTCCACGAGCTGAGCTCTGATTTGCGCACGAAAGACGACATCATCCTCATGTATTTTATTCACCACATGAAGTGAATGCTTTCACACCTCAGTGCCTGTGTTTGAAGGCGGAGTCATTCCCGCAGGAAATGTGAAAAGAAGAAGTAAAAGGGGATTTCTGCAACACAGGGAACGGAGGGTGTTGCATCAGTTGTTCTGGAATCTTCGGTGGAAGATCCAACTGCTGCGCTCCTGCAGGTTTTCAGTTGTGACAGAAGTAGTCCAGCCCACAGGGAGGTACAGTGGGAGGGATCTACTCTGCAGTCAGGTTCAGGAAATCACACAGAGGCAGACTGAACAGAGACCTGATGTGTTCACTTGACATCAAGCAGCTGCTTTCACACTCTGTCTCGGAGCTGGACTGGAAGAGTCAGATGAAGCCTGACTTTGCTGAGTGGGTTAGCAGTTTGATGTGTGGAGTCGAGGGCGCGCACCAAATGACTCCAACGCGCTCCTCCTCTGTAGAACGCACAAAGGACGCCGAAGCACCTGCGCCCTCTGATGTGTACTGGAGATGTCCGCAAGGCTGCACGGAGCTCCGCAGCTGCGCTCCGATTAAGCGCACAGCTCCAAAGATAATCTCAAGAGCGCGCGGGAGGGGACAAAGTTTCTGCGGCACTTGGATGTGGAGACGCGGGCTCCTCGAGGCGCTCAGAGCTGAGCGCTGATTTGCGCACATCGCCAAAGATAATCGGAGGAGAGCGCGGAGGAAGGCAGTGTCACCACACAATGCCACGGGACCGCGACTAATGCACCGACACATCTCTTAATCTGCGAGACAACACTTATTTATTACTGTTACTGTATTTCTGAAAATAAACATTCTGAAATGGCTTGTGCACTTTGTGTCTTTATTTTATAATAAGTTTATTTGTAGCACTTTTCAAAACATAGTTACAAAGTGTTTTACAGTATAAAATCAAAGACAGTGCACGCAGTCAATATAAAAACAACAACATGTGAAAACAATACAATCATTATAAAACAGTACACGTGCTGAAATATTTGTGTGGGTCAAATATTACAGAAAAGTAAAGTGTGGTTGGATTGAAGCTCATTATCACCTCGTGGAATCATTCTGTGGACCGTGCGTTAAAGTGGCTGCTGCTGGTTTATACACAGGACGGTCTACGTGTGTGAATCAGCAGGAGACTGTAGCTGCCCTGGTGTCATCCGTCCTTCAGTGGTTTGTGCCTCTCATGATATGTTGTGTTTTCACTGGTGTGTGTTTAGTTCAGCGACAGAAAGCTTCCCATGGTCCGTGCGTAAAACCAGACGGAGCAGTTTGGCACATTTTTTATTTGTTCTGTGGTGGGGAAGTTTTTGTCTGGTTCTAATATCAGAGTTGTTTATCTAAGTTGATATGCTTTTTATAGGCATTGTACAGCTGTGATTTATTATAAAACTATTACTGAACTAGGATGATGGCAGAGTGTATGATGTGCAGAGTGTTGGGATCTCTCGGGAGGAGAGCTGACTGTAAAAGAATGGAGTTCCTGCCACCTAGTGTCACATTTGGCTTTTGCAGGCAGATCCTCAAACTCAGAAGAACTCGGTTAACAGTTAGAAACTCTCACGCTCATTAAACTGGAATCACTTAAGTGTCCCTTAACTCCACTTGGAATAAAAGTCCATGACCAAATGTCCATATGTGACGAGGTCGCAGTGAGAATGTGTTGGATTTCTGGAAAGAGATATTGCTGTTGAGTTTTTCAAACTGATTTTTTTTTTGGGCTCCTTTGTACCGGAGAGAAGGCAGGCCGACATCTCCAAAACTCTGCAACTCACACCAAAACAATCTGGACTAATAAACAGCACTACAGGTAAGAGGAGAGATATGTATTTTGGATTTCTGGATGAACTGTCCCTTTAATTTTCTATCAGCCCCAGTGGTTTGATACTCTGGGACGGGCCCACTTCATAAGAGGTGTTTGGAGGGTAACTGCCAGGTTCTGCTTCCCTTAACTCTGCCTGCTGCTGTCAGCAATATTTGATCGTTATTAATCTAACTGAGGACTATCGGATTATTTGATTATTTCAGTTGACTTTTAGTGGCGACTATCTGCGAGTTGAGGGTTGATGTCAGAGATGACTATCAGCAAAGTTTACTCAAACTATCAAAAGTGAAAGTGCTAGCCTAGTTCTGCAGAAAATAGTCACTACAGTTTATCCTAAGAAGCAGAATTTTCTGAACCTCAATCTGAAAGAATCGCTTGATCCTTCCGTTCACCAAAAAATATCACATTTAAAATCACTTAATTTGGAGACACATGGTTTTCACTGGACAGAAAGAGTGTGACAAATTTTAGTCTGAAAAGTTAACTAATTACTTAAACTGTCAGTAGTGGAATAAAAGTACAAAATTCACCTGTGAGATGGAGTGAAAGATAAAGAAATTCAAGTACAGTACTTACTGTACTTGAATGCACCACAGGTGATACTTAAGATCTGACAGTAAAATAACCCGCTTGTAGCTTCTTTGATTCCACAGATTTCTTTAAACTTGCAGAAATTTTATTTGCTCAAATCAAAACTTACAAAAATGACGCTGTTTTTTTCAAAACAAACAAACAAAACTCGACAAATAAAAAACAAGATTTCAATGAATAAAAACAAAATAGATACAAAAACTTAAATTAATTCAATGAGTCCAAATACCAGGTCATTCTCTTCAACAGAATGCAACACATCTTTAAAGCACCAAATGCTTGTGAACAATTCTACATCGTATATAATGCTGTAACAGCTGTAATCAAGTTTTAATCTGAGCTAAAATTCTCCGACTCTTCAGTTGACAGTGGCGTGCGGGCGTTTCAACATAGTTTTACCAACTTTTATATTTAACTTGTTTGCTGAAGCCTCACAGTCCACCAGTGCTGACTTTAATCAGAGTTCCCACATTTTCATGGACAAAATTTGGACTTTTCAAGGACGTATTGTAAAGATTCTTTCTTGCCCCACATATCAGATTCAGTCTCTATTAAAACATCATTCTGGCAGGATGCACAAACATACGTGTAAACATAACGCTGTCACACACTGACACACATTAGAGCTACGTTACGTCGACAGCTATAGAGACCTAACTTCTCGCCACCTTACATCACGTGTTCACCTGTTTAAAACCAGGATCAAGTGTGAGTGCAGGGAGAGAATTATCAACATTTGGATGGAGGTGTCCATTTCTATTGGCTGTGCGTTCATCACAGAGTTCAGTCTGTGTCAGCTGATGTTTCCAGATGTTGAGCAGGTGATTAATGAACCTGACAGATCCAACTCCTGAGCGACAAACTAATTCATCAGGTAAAGTCCACACAGTTCAACCACGTGTCCCAGCGTTCTTTATTCCAACAATAACTGCACACAAATGAACTGAACAAATCTAACATAACGGTGGATTGCAGCAAAGTATGATGGCGACTGCGCTGCGAAATTCCGTTCAGATTCTCCTTCCTGTTGCCTTTCTGTCCCTCTCATAGTGACCTCAGTAAGACAAGAAACCGTGAATGTTGGGATACTTCAGAACAGCTTCTATCTCCAACCTGTGAGCCTGCTGCATCTAAACTGCCTCACTCATAATAAATAACGACTCCTGGACTTTTCGCACTTTTTGCACCGTACCTCCATACGGAATGCTGCAATAGCTTTTTCATACGCAGTCATCTTTTTCTGAAGAACCTTTGTCAGAGCTTTCAAGGACAAGAGTTTTGCTTTCATTCTTCTTGTCTGCTGACACTTCAGCTTAAGCTTTTTGCGAACGATGACAAGCTTATGACGTAATGCGTTTTCTTTAATGAGTGTAATGGGAGTCTCAGACAGAAGATGAACCTGCACTGCGCTGTCTTTACGCTCAGGTGTTACGGACGGATCTGAATCGAGCTGATCCTGCTCTGCGTTTTCTTTCCATCTGACTGTTGAGGGAGACCCGGAAATGATGTAGCTGTGATCAGGGCGCACAGAGATCTGCTTATGTGCTTTGCCGTCTCTGGCGAGGTAGTCGTGATCATGCATCACTCTTTCAGGCTCTGCGCTTATGGTGCACTCAGTTATGTCATCAGCATCATCAACATCAGTGTGGACATCCCTCATAAAAATGTCATCTTTATTATCAGTGTCTTCGTTGTCACTGTTGGTAACGGCCTTATTATCCAGCACAGAATGCAAATATGCAACAGGTCCAGGCGTCATGTGCGGCTGAGTGAGATACATGGGTGCAGAACATGAAGGGACCGGAGGGATAACCGACTTGATCCGTTTGGCCTTGGTAGCTTCTTTCTTTAACAACAAATGGTGTGGAAAGCTGAAAATGGTCGGCACAGCGTTGTCCTTCAGCCTCCTCTGACCCTGATAGAAAATACAGAAAACATCAGAGGGTAGACTGTTGAATATCACAGGACATGGAAGAGAAAGATCTGGGCAGTAAAGTCTAATCGAGCTCTAAATGCCGTGACACACCAAGCTGACAGTCAGCCTTCTGTCAGCGTTGGGCTGTCGGTTAGTGTCTGTCGCCCTAGTATTTGTAGTGTGTCCCGAGCCATTGACCCATGTCAGTCCTTCTGTCCTTGTCAGTTTTTTTTAATGCGGTGAACCCGCCAGTTAGGGTTGCCCCCGACTACAAATTTTCTAGGACTTATTTTGACAAGGTGCAGGTCCCAATAGAGTTTCAGTTTTGTTGTCTGCCGGTGTGGACAGATATTTCATGCAGAACGTACGTGCAGATGGCAGTCAGCTGTAGTGTTTGCAGTGTGCTCACGTGCAACTTTTTGGGTGAGACACAGGCGACATGAGCTGACACGACATTTGGCTTTCGTCATTGCTAATTTCTTTAATGTCAGTTTGGTGTGTCTGGGCCTTAAGGCTTGCAGTGTAAACAAAGCCATAATGTCATTACACTTGCATGCACACCAACTTTTGGAAGCTGTAATGAAACTGTGATGTTAAAAATGAACAGAGTGGCATCACGGTCAACATACAGGGTGACTGATGATTTAAGTGCAGCTATTCACACATTGAAAAATTCCACCATGTCAGGTTTTGTATTTCAGCCAGTCAGTATTGGTGCATTTAGACAATTAGTGCATAAAAATGTATCTGTCTACCTTCCTGTCTATGAGGAACTCACTCTCCTCAAAGTGCGTACTGCATAGACGTGATGATTTGGATGGAGTCCAGTTCTTTCTCCTCACATTCATCAGCCATTGCTTTAGCCTGTCACTGTTAGCTAAAGGAAATCTGTTGGGGAAACAAAACAAAACGTGTTTACTGTTGTGCATTCAGACCCTACATTACAGAATTTGCATCTGCAGTCCCTCACAGGCTGATAACTTCTTAAAAAAACATTAAAAGAAAACACACAGACGCACAAAAGCAAAGGCAAATTATAAAATGATGTAAGAATTAGCAGGCAACAAGTAGGGCATCAACACTAATGAGCACATTAAGCAGGGGTAAACAAAAAGACCCTGGCAGACTAGATTATCCAAAATGGATGACACACATCAAGATTTATGCTGGCATCACTGTGGCAACAGCAGTTCTTTATTCCACTTGCTCTGGGACTGTCCAGCTGTTAAAACACTCTGGTTACAAATGATATCTCTTGTTGTCCAAATCATGCATGCTGGGCCTGAGATTGGACAGTTTACAATGGATGTATGAGACCCAATGTAGGTTACATAAGTTAGATTAGTGTCACCCGTGCAGGCCCCATCTTCTCCCTTTTTTGGATTACTGTTGATTTTGTGCTGTTTTGTTTATTTTCTATTCTTATGTGTTCTTTATAGATGCCTCTAAGGCTTTCAATCACAGTAATCATGACAGATTATTCAATAAATTGCATCATAGAGGGGTCTCTAAATGGATAATTAGAATTCTTGTTCACTGGTATGCTCATCAGTCCGTGCAGGTTAGATGGAGGTGCTCTGTATCAGAATAATTTCATGTTGGTAAGGGAGTTCGACAGGGTGGCATTCTGTCTCCTTTTCTGTGTACATGTCTTGTTCCAACAGTTGAATGCATATAACACAGGGTGTGTGGTTGGCAATACTCTAATAAATCATCATATGTATGCAGATGATTTGGTAATCTTCTGCTCATATAGTGCCGGCCTACAACAGCTGTTGAAGATATGCTCAGACTATGGTGCAGACTTTGACATCAAATATAACGCCAATAAAAGCAACATTATGATTATTAGAAGTGTTAGAAGACAGAAAATTAGTATTTCCTGAATTCTTTTTATCTGCTGATGCTCTTAAAGTGTGTAATGAGGTTAAATATCTTGGTCATTGTATTGTCAATGATTTATCTGATGACAAAGATATCCACGGAAAGTGTCGCAAATTGTGTGCGCAAGCTAATATGCTTGCTCACAAATTTAGTTAATGTGAAGATTGCTCTTTGTAGAGCTCTTTGTACTCCGCTGTATACTGCTCATTTGTGCAGCTCCTGTAGGAAGAGCAATATGCAAAGACTTAATGTGGCCTGTAATGATGGCATGAGACTGCTTCTTAAACTTCTATGATGGTTCAGTGCAGTTATCATCTACACCAGTGGTTCTCAACCTTTTTTTCAGTGATGTACCCCTGTGAATTATTTTTTCAGCCAAGTACCGACTAACTGGCACAAAGCAATTCTGGCTGAAAAAAAAGATGTAATCCACAGCGCTGTGCCATCACTGTCAGAATGACAGAATTTTGCCAGCTCTGGTTTCACCTTCTTTGGCACTTGTCCCTCCGTGTTTTCAGCAGCATTGCTGCTACACTTCAACCATGACTGGAGTCAAACCATCATGGTATGGGGGGAGACTCTGGGTTTTTAGGATAATGAAATTGAATAGCCTACTGAATATAAAATTATGATTATGAACGTACACTTATATTTTATAGAATATTTATTCAATTGTTGAATGGATGCTACTTATAAATATTTTTTTTTAAATCTCACATAGCCCCAGGAGTGCCTTGGTGTGCCGCCAGGGGTACACGTACCCCCATTTGAGAACCACTGATCTAGACTGTGCCAGCTTGTTTGTGGGTGCTGTTAATGGAATTCTGTCCATTTTTATGAACTTGTATAAATTAGTGTTGGGTAATTGTGTCTTTTTAAATTTATTTTTTAATATATGTGTGTGTGTGTGTGTGTAGTATTTATTATCTTGTATTTTTGTACATAGATGATTGTCTGTTTTTTGTGTGGTATGCTGTGGACCTTTCTCTGTATCCCTAATAAAGTCATTATTATTATAATTATTACTCTATCTAGTTTTCCCTTGTTAAATGTGTGTTAAATCTAAAAGACACAAACTGTTAATAACAGAAGAAGACCTGTTGGCACCTGATCAGATGTAACACTCCAAATGTCACTAAACTCTTCGTAAAATGACAATAAAGGCTTTCTGTTCTATTCTTTTCCATCACAAAGCTACATGACAAACGGGCTGTGCAACGACACGTTAACGATTTGAGTGATGCAGACTAACGTTCAAGTATAGAACAGGTAACGTTATTTAGCACTACAGTACCTCATAACAACATATAAGTAATCGTTGGCGTTACCTGAACAATCATGGACAGTAACGTTAGCGTTACACTGAACAAACGCAGCATATTTCAACTTTGTTGCATGTGCCCGTTACACAGAACAACCATCGCTAGCTTCGCGCTGTTTGACAGTACCCTCTGGTCACGCTGTGGCCGACTAGCTACCATTAACTGAGGCTCCAGCCCCTGGCGGAGAGGCACTGTTAGCATAGCAACCGCTAAGCTACTAGCTAGCGCTAGCTTGATTAGCACGTTAACTGCTGTTGATGCTAGCGAAGAACAGGCATAAACCAAATGTACATACCGGAAGAAATTAACATCCGACCCCTTAGAGGATCTTTTGGTGCAGCCGAACGCTGAACAAGACATTTTATGACATCGAAATGTTGCTGTTAACTTTAATGGACTGAAAACACACTAAGAGGCCAAAGTTTCTTTTTCTATTTTGAGTTTTGATGGCGGTTGGCAAACCAGCTTTCAGGCGCATTACCGCCACCTACTGGACTGGAGTGTGGCGCACTGGCAGGCAACAAAACTAAACTAGATAAATAAACACATTCTGTTATTTCTGATACTCTTAAATAATTTAATAAAATTAATAATAATAATAATAATAATCTCAAAAAGAGGGTTTGCCTGCATCTCTCCGTCACTGGCTCGTGTCGCGTTTTGATGACGTCACACAAGCTTGTTCCGCTCTTCCCCGCGGCAGTAAACATGGCGGCAGGCTAACGAAGTCGCTGCATGCATACAGTCGTGAAGGCTTTGGATTTCTCTTTGGGAGCGACCACAATACGTTATACTTTAATTTAGTTACGCAGAGGTGCGTGTGTGGGGCGTCACGCTCTACGGTTTCGTTTGAATAAAAGCTAAAGTCAAGTTTTTCCTGCTTTGCAGCTGTCAATGCTAATGCGGCCGTAGCTACAAGTGCAAGCTAACGTTAGCAGCTAATTTGCCTTCAAAGTTCTGCATGACCCGCAAATGTTTGGATGTCTGTCAGAGAGATTTTTACTGCCGTTATCATGTTCGCTAGCTACTTAAACAGTAGCTGTACTAGAAAGATGTTATTTAGACTCAGGTTGTGTATTCGTCATGTATTGGCTGTCAACTTTACGTTTACTTGTTAGCTAACAGCAGCTAATGGTCATTATCAAGAAGGCGTAACTAAGGTAACTAAATGAAACGGACCATCTCTCTAAATATGCTTTAAAACGCCTGCCGGGGACATCCTTGAATTGATTGCTAATATTGGTGAAGACATGTACAGTTTTGCAGCGGACACTGACGTTTACATGTTATTTCATCTGTCATCATTGCTGCGATTATCACTTTGCAGGGTGAAGGAGACGCACCGGCAAAATGGGGCGACGTTCAACCTCCTCCACCAAGAGTGGGAAGTTTATGAACCCCACCGACCAGGCCAGTAAGTACCGACTACAACCAGGAGCTGGTGCCTCTGGGACCGACCTGCTGGATGTCACCTGAAGAAGTATCAATCTGTTGTTGTCAGATGTCAGAATGATAACTAAACCTGTTCTCTGCCTCCCTCACAGGAAAGGAGGCCAGGAAAAGGGAGTTAAAAAAGGTACATGTTGTCTTCAAACATACGAGTTACATTGATGTACTTGTTCATCTTAAATACAAAAATGAAGTTATGTGTTGATAACATTGATTTGTAAATATTCCCGATAGAACAAGAAGCAGAGAATGATGGTGAGAGCGGCGGTGCTGAAGATGAAGGACCCCAGGCAGATCATCAGAGACATGGAGAAGCTGGATGAGATGGGTGAGGAGGCTGGACACGTTTCTTACAGTTGAATTGGCTTTTGTGCAGTTAAGAATGGGTCTGTGGCTTTACATACTAGACATGTGCCGAATGCTAATCTCCCTGACATATAAATGAAAGTTTGAACTTAGACTAGTTGGACAGTCTGACAGTAAGAAAACAAATTGAGCACAATTTAGTCTTTAGGGCTAAAAAACAACATTATTTATATCACAAAGGGGATCTGAAATCCTAAATCGCATTGTTCAACTACTAGGGATGCACCAATATGGAGTTTTCTTGTGGCCGATAACAGATAAATTCATGTTTTTATATTTTAAAAAATAAGTGTAGAACCTGTAGTATATGTATAACTCCGGGTAAGAAAGGCTGAGATGTAGTTAGAAAATATGCATGATTTAATGTTGCATAGCTCTGACCAAACCAAATCAAACTGATATCACTGTTGTTAACACATCACAAACAAAGAACAGTTCTCTTCATACCTGCCAACATTAGGCTGTGAAAAAGACAAATGGCAACGCCTCTGCCCCCATATAACCCTACACTACAGATGAACATAATAAATACAAGGATGTGAAGATAAAATGACTTTTAATCAGAATTAAATTTATAGTTAACAGTAAGACAGAGGGAGATGGTGAAGCCCAGTGTTACTGTATAACTCTCTGGTGTATCAGTAAAATGTATAAACTACACTGCAGAGTGGAGTCTCTACCGCATTACATCAGGTGTGTGAAATGTTTATATCGTCACACTGCATTTTTAGAAACACACCCAGGCGCCGTCTCACCGTCCCACGACAGACCAGCCTACATCTACCAAGTAGAACAGCGACGTGCTATCGAGCCATCTCACACATTAACACTCAACTCAGAGAAACAAGTATCTCACACACAGCCAGAGAGCTAACGATACAAATAATCACTAACTGTAGCATCACAGGGCTAACAGATATTAAAACGTTTAACAACAGAGTCGAACCTCTTAAAAGCTTGGTGTTGGACGTTAACCGCTGTTGCTGATTAGCTCGTGCTAACACTCTGGAGACCGTCCTTTGCGCAGTCCTGTTGTCTTCCTTTGGAACTGTGAAAGACGTCCACACCACGACATGTTTTGTCCTCCAGACAGCATTTTTACTGTTGTTCTTCTTCTCTGTGTTTATCTGCTGCTCGCAAACCAGGTTTAAAGGTACATGTACCAACACCCACTGTGTCAGGATGTATAGACGCTGCTTTTCTTAGGTCAACTAAATACCCTAAATAAATATGTTTCTAAATTTTTGAAGAGGTTTCAATGCTCGTTTTCCACAGTACAGATACACTACTACCACCTGTGTCCTCTCTTTCTCTAACAGAGAAAAGAAAAGTTGCTTTTAATTCATTTTTTAAATTTTATGCCCTTAATGTCAAATTTTCCCCATGGTCACGAATTTCGATATTTTTCAAGGTATTGTATTTAAGTTAGAAATTCCAGTATTGTGACAACATTAGTTCACTTATCGTACACATCCTCAGTACAAATGTTTATGGTCCTCAGTTATCTTACTTTAAAATTAAAATGATAGTCTTATTTTAAAAACAGATTTGTGTTCTTCATTTTCTTTATCAAATAATTTGCTGCCTTTGCAAAAAAATAAGCCTTTTTGTAACACCTTCAACAGAGTTCAACCCAGTGCAGCAGCCCCTGCTGAATGAGAAAGTGTTGAGGGACAAGAGGAAGAAGCTCCGCGAGACATTTGAGCGCATCGTCCGTCTGTACGAGAGAGAGAATCCCGACACCTACAAGGAGCTACGCAAACTGGAGTTGGACTACGAGACCAAACGAGGGCAGCTGGCTCTTTATTTTGACTCAGTCAAGGTGTGTTTGTTTAGTTGCATATGCGTTTTTTCAGTCATTGCATGACGTGTAGGATTTCTATACATTGATGTTTGATGACAGGCTGTAGTGCACACTTTGATAAAAGTTTGTTTCCCCCCTGGTTGGACTGAGAGGCAGCAGGCAAATGCACTATTTAGGCGAACTTAAATTTTGATCAATCTTGATCCATTGGGTCAAACTCTCTGTGTATTATAACGTTTGCTTTGTCCTGTTTTCCAGAATGCAGAGTCAGTGGAGGTTGACAGTATCCCTTTACCAGATATGCCTCACGCCCCCTCCAATATTCACATCCAGGACATCCCACTACCAGGAGCTCAGCCTCCCTCCATACTGAAGAAGAGCACCTCCTTTGGGTAGGTATTAACCTGTTTACACTAGAGGTTTCTGCACGTAAATTCAGTACAAGGTTCCTATGCAGTGTCAAAAGTATAGATTTGGTTCTAGTAATTTCCAGGTCTGGAGAAGTATGGAAAGGAAATACGGAAAAATATTTGTTTCTGTTTTCTTGCATATTAAATTCTGAATTTCTAAAAAAAAAAAGAGTGTCACAAGCAGAGTGTTTGTCATGGTGCTAGGAGCAGGCGGCCAGCGCAGCCAAAATGATAACAACTGTGTAAAGCCCTGTATACACTGCGCTATTTTGGGCTGTCCCAGACGAAAGGTGACCAGTGTGACAGAAACATGATGATATCTTTGGTCATGGCTCTAAAACACTGGTGTTGATATGACAATAAAGAAGTTAAGATGTGGTCTGAAAAATTGACAGAAGTCTGGAATTTTGAGTCTTGAAAATTATGGAATTTTTGAAATGAAAAAATGTGCAGGAACCCTGTCAGTATGTGACGCTGCGGAGTGTTACTGTGACACTGAGGGAATTTTGTTTTTATGTGTGTCTTAGTAAAGGACCTCTGTCTTCATCTACTGGACCGGTTTTGGCAACAGCACCAGGCGTGCCACGTTTACCTCCGGGGAAGAAGCCCCCCGGGCCCCCACCAGGGCCTCCACCTCCACAGGTCCTTGCACTGTACGGCATTCCTGCTCGACGAGCTTACGGCGCAGACACAGGTAACACAGGAACCGTCTCTTTAATGGCTCCATTTCTGAATGCTACTTGTACTTTTTTATAATAATAGGACTTTCATAAATGAATTGCTGCTCACGTGTCTGCTGGTTGCCTTCATGCTTCTTTTTTTTATCCTGAACAGAGCCTTCCATTCCCGGTTTAGAAAAGGACACTGCGATGGAATTAGGGAGAGATCGAGACAGCGGCAGCGATAGCGACAGAGATCGTGACGACGTGGACGACGACGAAAGCGACTCTGAGGAGGACAGCGAAGAGGAGAGAGATGAAGGGGGAGATGGCGACCAGAGAATGAGTGTGGACAGACAGGATGATGACAGGGACAGAGAGGAGGATAGAGACAGAAACGATAGACATGCTGGTGAGTCTTTCAGAAATGTTTCAGCTTAAGCTGGATTTATACTTGTGCGTCAGGGAGGTGTAGCCAGGCTTCGGTGTGGGCTCTACACCGCCGCACAAACAGTCTAAAAGCATTTTATGAAGAGAAAAATACAGATAAGAGTTTGTTTGTTTCTACCTAAGGTCGCAGTGTACGTTTCGCTGACATGCCTCCAGAGGCACCCCGTGAAGGAAAGAGGAAAAAGAAGAGGCTGGTGAAGAAGACAAAGGCCATCACCCCTCTGCAGGCCATGATGTTGAGGATGGCAGGTACTGTAGTACACCAGTGTCTTTTCTCCATTCACTCTAATCTAGCACATCTTATTTCTGTTTCTGATGACATAATATGTTTTTAATCTTCAGGTCAGTCAGTGCCTGAAGAGGAGGAAGAAGAAGAGGTAGAGGAGGAATACACAGATGAATCAGACAGCTCCGACATTGAGGACAGGGGACCACCAGGGGAGAGTCAGCCCCACCTGCTGGCTAATCAGCGTCCGCCTCCTCCTGCTGGGCCAGTGGGACAGCAAGGGCCTCCACACTTGCAGGGTCCACCAATGACTGGACCTCCACCTCTGGGTCCACCCCCTGCTCCTCCAATGAGGCCTCCTGGTCCACCATCTGGCCCGCCTCCTGGCCCACCACCAGGTTAGTTGTAGCGTTTATTAGCTGGAATACTCAGCTCCAACGTTAAACTGGATATTAGAATAAATCCCTGAAGCTGTTGTTTTAAGGATGTGCAGGTTGATGTTATCCACACGTTCACTGTTCATCACTCAGATGATACATTCTGTTATCTTCAGGCGCTCCTCCATTCTTGAGGCCTCCTGGTATACCTGGAGGCATGAGGGGTCCAATGCCTCGTCTTCTGCCTCCTGGACCTCCACCAGGTCGGCCCCCAGGCCCTCCACCAGGTCCCCCTCCGGGCCTCCCGCCAGGCCCCCCACCACGAGGACCCCCTCCCAGACTACCACCCCCAGCACCACCAGGTAGGCGTCAGGGTTGTGCCACATCACCTGCTGCTGCATATATTCTCGTGTTTGCATGCTGAGCAAACATGACAGAAATCTTTGTCAAACAGCATTGTCAGAAAATTTCTATTTATTTAAATGCCAGTGCTGCTCAGCTGCAGTGAAGCTCAGACTGTAAGAATATATTCCAGACATTTAAAATGTAAGCATCCTTAATGTTTCAAATCAAGTAGTGTCTCATACATGTCTCATCAACATAAATCTGTCTTGTGTCTTTCTACAGGTATCCCACCTCCTCCCCCAAGAGCAGGAGGACCCCCGCGTCCACTTGCCCCTCCACTCTCCCTCTTCCCTCCACCTCTGAACTCCAACGTGCTCAGCGCTCCTCCCAGCATCGTGCAGCGACAAAAAGGCTCCGGATCCAACCAGGAGGGTCCACCGAGCAACCTGCCACCCCCTGCCATGCCCATGCGACCGGGTGTCATGCAGATGCCTCCTCCCCCAGGAACAGCTGCTGCTTCCACGGGCCCCAACCCCGGCAGCAACCCCCCCGGCCACCACCACGCAGCCACCATCGAAAAGCGAGCCAACATCACCTCAGTGGCAGCGGCTGGAGGCAGCCTGGCAGCAGGCGCCGGCTCTGGCGGGGCCACCATCTCCGCCAAACCTCAGATTATCAATCCAAAGGCGGAGGTCACCCGCTTTGTGCCCACCGCGCTGAGGGTGCGTAGGGACAAGAGCGGAGCAATGCCCGGGGCGGCGCCTGGGCCTCTGGAGAAAGCAGGGGGTGGTGTTGGAGGAAGGAGGGGAGATGAAGGCATGATAGGGGGACAGGGGCAGAAACAGCAGGCAGCAGCTGCTCCCATGGGCCTGGTCAACCCAGCCCAGATGGGTGCTGTGTCTCAGCCCAACATGAAGACTAAGGACCAGGTGTATGAAGCCTTTATGAGAGAGATGGAGGGACTCCTCTGAGACTCAGGAGGGCAGTCGGAGGGGATGTTCAGTGGGGCGCTCTGAACAAAAGGAGTGTATTTGTTTTCTGTGTTTTCTGTGCAGTAATAGCCGTAGCTGTTCTCGAGGCAGTCAGCTAGATCAGTTTCTCTTTAGTAAACCAAGGAAAGGCTGCGACACTCAGCACTGGTCTCACCAGGCTCATCATCATTTCATCTGGATTATTATTTGTTTGATTGAAGAGTGGGAATTTGATGTACTCAAGAAATTGCTGTTTGAAGGCAACTCTCTGAAAGAACACTATTCTCTGCAATGAAAAAACAAATGCCAGAAACTACAGAGTGCTTTTTGTCCTCCAGTATGTTTTTTTTATTTTTCCTCCAGCCAACTATTTGTGATTTGCCATGACCAGAAAAGGCATTTTGTATGATTGTTATTTTATTGGTGGTCTCCTAAACATGTTGGACATCAGAATTAAGGTGTGGAATGTTCTGACAAAGTTACACGTCTGAAACTGTTTGATCAGCAGCTAAATAAATACTTTTTACCTCATGTCTCAGTGTGGTGTGGTGATGGTCTCCAACTGTTTTCAATAATGTACCTACCCTCTAACCAACGCAAAACATTTATATGCAGATAAAAAGCCTGTAAGAAGAGGAACAACACCAGCATCTGATAAACAGGTAGTAAGTAAGTGAAAAACACTTGAATGTTTCAGCAAGACCCCTAGATACTTGAACTCTTCAATTCAGGTAGTAACTCTCTCCCAACCCAGAGTGGTAATAATAATAATAATAATTTGTATTTGAAAATTTATGTATGTACTTTTAATTATTATATTATTTTAATCACTTTTATTTCTTTTTATACAATGCTACAGCCGCTTCTCATAGCTCATTACAAAGCCAATATCAGCCGATACTGATGATGTGCCCATATTATTGTGCATCCCTGTATGTATTTCAGCTTTATTGCCCAGTTTAAAACATTGTTAGAAAAGTACTCAAATCTAATAAGGAGCATTACTTTGATTTAGTAATTAAAGTAGTTCCATCGTGTAACATTTGAAACAGGGTGACTAGCTATCTGTAACCAATTACATTTAGAAAGTAACCTTCCCAACACCCAGTTACGTGAATGCGTTTGTTGTGACGGTTAATGATTTAATTTTACAGTATATAGAAAATGTGGTTTTGGAACTTACCTTTACATTTTTTATTGATATTATAACTTAAATTTAAACTTTATTTAGGGACTATGTATGACTGAATTTCTTTTTTTACATAAACATTTTAAAGAAATCTCACATAGCCCCTGCAGTACTCCAAAGTATGTGTACCCCTTCTGAGAATCACTGGTGTAGTATTGGAGACAACATAACAAACACATGAACAAATGAATTATATCTCTATTAAAAACAATGTGTCAGGATGTTTTCTGTCTGTGAAAAGATTTTTCTGTAGTCAGCTGTTTAAATTTCCTAATGTATTTTTTTTTTCTTTTTCTAGAATATATGTAGGCTGTAACAAATATCTTAGTGGTTTTAATATTTTAGTATTGTATATTGTGCCTATTTCAATTTTATATATTCCAGTATTTTTTATTTTATTTTATATTTTAGTAAATGTATGTGTCATTTTTTATTTGTACAACACTGTGTTTTGTTAATGTGCTTGTAAATAAACTTGATTTGATTTAATCTATTTTTTTATTATTTAATTTTAAATTTTAATATCACATTTTTGAGACATTAGTTACTGAACATCTTTTTGTTGTTACGGGTTTCTCAGCACATGCCAACAAACAAGGACTACAATTCCCAAGCTTTCGTCGCTGAAGCTCGGACTCGTTTCCGCATCTGCGCAGTCCGGAGCTGACGACACGTTGGGGAGAGAAACATGGCGGACAGCAGTGAGGAAAACGTGAAGCCAAACACAGATGAACCACTCGGAGATTCGGACAGTGGCGATGATAACAGTCAGTCTAACAGCGGCGGAAACGACGAGGCAGCGAAGAGCTTCAAAGATCTGGTAGGTTTATCTCACAGCGGAGAAGAGACGCCATGTTAGCGACATAAACAAGCTGCTGTTAGCAGGTTAAGCTAGCTAAACTAAGCTAGCTCCATCTGTACTTTTGTCGTCTCAAATCTGCCCGGTGTCTGACAGCGTTTAAAGAGTGGGTTTAATTTGGCAGTAAAACACAACCAGCAGCTCTTAAAGATCTACTCTGGGTGTTTCTCCTCTTCACAGGGTGTCACTGAGGTCCTGTGTGAGGCTTGTGATCAGCTGGGATGGAAGAGTCCAACAAAGATCCAGATAGAAGCCATTCCTGTGGCCCTGCAAGGTGAGTGATCATCAGTCAAAGTGCCTTACAGAGCAACATATACACTCACCGGCCACTTTATTAGGTACACCTTGCTAGCTCCAGGTTGGACCCACAGATTCAACAAGGTGCTGAAACATTCCTCAGAGATGTTGGTCCATGTTGACATGATGACATCACACTGTTGATCCATGATGAGAATCTCCCGTTCCAGCACATCCCAAAGGTGCTCTGTTGGACTGAGATCTGGTGACTGTGGAGGCCATTGGAGTACAGTGAACTCATTGTCGTTGACTAAGGTGCACAAAGTGTGCCAAGAAAATCTCCCCCACACCATTACACCACCACCATCCATGCGTCCATGTTGTTTACACCAAATTCTGACCCGACCATCTGAATGTGGCAGCAGAAATCCAGACTCATCAGACCAGGCAACGTTTTTCCAATCTTCTATCGTCCAGTTTTGATGAGCCTGAGTGACGATTGCTTAAATTTTTTTTAAAATGGAGATTGCAGTCATCACAGGGTGGAGTAGGCAAAGAAGGAATGTTTAGCTTTTACCCACAATCCTCCGTGCAGCGGACAATACGTCACATCGACTGGGCCGCAAACGGATGTCAACTTGACAGCTGTCAGAAGTGGCAATGACGCATGACAGCACATTCAACTAACTGATGACCAGTCGAATTATTATAATAAGGATTTAATTGATTAAGTGAACAAAATAATCACAAATATTACAAACAACAGAAGGACGTAACTATAAAAATATCAATGACAGAGAACTGCAGACAGGACAGCATCTCACGTTCCTACCGACACACCACTTCTTGTTCAGCGTAAAGCACATGCCTCCTGTCCTTCTCTCCCAGAGTCCTCTGCTCTGTCAGCTCACTGGTTGAATGGTGCCGTCCAGGGGTTTCAGTGAATCAAAGCATATTACAGTTCCTGATACTGGTTGGAAACTGAGAGGTCGTCAGGTTCATTACTCAACACATGTACAATGGAAGCAGGATGTTAGCTCAGCTGGTGCTCATTCTTCTCCATCTTTTCCTGATGTTTGCCGACATATATCACTTGAAAACCTCGACCTGGCCGGCCAGCAGGAGTAGCAGGAGGAGAGTTTGCAGACTGGAGAGTTGATTTTCTAACACCAACCTCAAAATGCAACACCACTTGCAAAATAGATGCAAGAGCATAAATATAGCACAGATTTAGCAAAGCTGACAGAGAAGCAGCTGGAAATGTGGTGCACAAGAACTTTGTAGTGATTCTTATTATTATTTGTATAGATTTTTAAAATCTAAATCAGGCATAAATATATATAAAATGTACATAGTGACTTTCCTCCACTGCTCATGTAACTTCAGTGACGTCCGTCTTCTTCCTGAACTGCAGGGAAGGATGTCATTGGCCTGGCAGAGACTGGCTCAGGAAAGACGGGCGCCTTCGCTCTGCCCATCCTGCAGTCCCTGCTGGCCTCGCCTCAGAGGCTCCACACACTCGTCCTCACCCCCACCAGGGAGCTGGCGTTTCAGATCTCTGAGCAGTTCGAGGCCCTGGGCTCCAGCATCGGTGTCAAGTGTGGTGAGTGTTGATTAGAGGTTTACTGGTTTAAAGTGATGCAGATGACTTTCTGTGGTTCTGGACCAGTTTTTTTTCTCTGTTGCAGCTGTGATAGTCGGAGGCATCGATATGATGTCCCAGTCCTTGGTGTTGGCTAAAAAACCTCACATCGTTATTGGTAAGGCCACAAGTTAAACACATGTCATGAACTGCAGCACATCATCAGTCAGTTCTTCTCTGTGTGAGTTTTTGTGCTGAGCAGATGTGATGGTGTCTTCTGTATAAGTCTCTAATACAGCCGTTTAAGCAGCCTTTGATTTTATTATTGATGTGATGAAGTGAATGAAATGTGTTTACAGCCACACCTGGTCGGTTGATAGACCACATGGAGAACACAAAGGGCTTCTCACTACGAGCGCTTAAGTACCTGGTCATGGACGAAGCAGACAGAATCCTCAACATGGACTTTGAGACTGAGGTGGGTACAACGAAACTCTGACTTAATGATTCCACTGCAACAGTTTGTGTCTACGACGTAACAACAGTCAGTGGGAAGCAAAATCATTAGCTCACTGAGGGCTGCATTCAGAATTAAAAAATCAAAGTAAAAAATCGAAATCACAGGCTGACTGTATGACCTCCCAGCAAGGTCTGGGCATGCTCCTGATGAGTCAGTGGATGGTGTCCTGGGGGACCTGGATCAGGGCATCAGTGAGCTCCTGGACAGTCTGCAGTGGTTCTTGGTGGCGTCGGATGCACTGATACATAATGTCCCCTAGGTGCTCAGTTGGATTTAGGTCAGGGGAACGAGAGGGCCAGTCAATGGCATCAATGCCTTCATCATCCAGGAACTGCCTACACACTCTGGACACATGAGGCCGGGAGGAACCCAGGGTCCTCTGCACCAGGAAGAATCAGGGCCCTTTGCACCAGGAGGAACCCAGGGCCCTCTGCATCAGCATAAGGTCTGACATCCTGGTACCTAACAGCAGTCAGGGTACTGTTGGCTCTGACATGGAGGTCTGTGTGACCCTCCAAGGATCTGCCTCCCCAGACCATCACTGAACCACCACCAAACTGGTCATGCTGGTCACAGGCAGCGTAACGTTCACCACGGCGTCTCCAGACTCTTTCACGCCGTCACATGTGCTCAGTGTGAACCTGCTCTCATCTGTGAAGAGAACCGGGCGACGATAGCGGATCTGCCAGTTCTGGTGTTCTCTGGTGAATGATGGAGCTGCACGGTGCTGGGCTGTGAGCACAGGTCCCACTAGGGGACGTCGGGCCCTAATGCCGCCCTCATGGAGTCTGTTTCTGACAGTTTGGTGAGAACTTTCGTGCATGCATTTTTGTTAGAACATCATACGAACCATTCTCTTAGAATATGATGAACTGAGCTACCCCACTGTAATGCCCCATCGCTGCGTCCTCCAGACGGGGGTTCAGCTTACACTAAGCGGGCTACCTGGTGGAAACCCTGAATGTTCTCTTCATTTAACTGGAAACATTGCAACAAAAATAATTCGGCATGCGACACTATAAGGAACATTTTCTCTCTTTTGCCAGGTGGATAAAATCTTGAAGGTGATTCCAAGAGAAAGACGCACCTTCTTGTTCTCTGCCACCATGACCAAAAAGGTAGGTCAACACTTTTAATCAGGCCTCGCTGATGCATCATGTGACATGTCGTGTTTCTGCTCCTGCTTTGTTCTGTGTTACTGTTTGCTCGTGCTGCAAACCAGTAAAACTAACAAGCATTCCACCACATGCAGAGCTGCACATTTTCCTCCTGCGCTGATAGGCTTTGGTTTGGTTCCAGGTCCAGAAACTACAGAGAGCAGCTCTGAAAGATCCTGTGAAGTGTGCCGTCTCCACCAAATACTCTACAGTAGACAAACTGCAGCAATATTACATCTTCATACCATCGAAGTACAAGGTACAGCACATTCTCCCTCCACGTTTTAGTGTCTGAAACCACATGCTGCAAGCTGTCACCCTCTCAGTACCACCGTCACGTTATAATGGTATTCATATGTAGTATACTGGGGTTTCTAACACTGTTTTGGGCTTGTGTTTGTGTATCTCGGCAGGACTGTTACCTGGTGTCCATCCTGAATGAACTGGCCGGCAACTCTTTTATGATTTTCTGCAGCACATGTAATAATGCCCAGCGGGTGGCGCTGTTGTTAAGGAACCTTGGCATCACGGCTATCCCTCTTCATGGCCAGATGAGTCAGGTAGAGCTGCAGACGAACACACACACACAGCTTTTTCTCACACTCACATGAATCCAGTTTGTGTTAAAGGTGCAAACACTCCTCCCTGTCCATGAGCATTTATGATCATGCTATACTCTGACCTGTCATGCTTTGACAACAGAGGGACAGTGTTGCTCTGCTTCTCTCTGTATTTGATAAAACATAAAAATGTTGCTGATGCTGAGTCGTCTCTCTTCTGCCAAACACAATCATTCATAAGGCCTGTCATTATGGTGCAGTAACCAGCACTGGTGCAGAGTTCACTGCACTGCCTGCAGCATACAGTAAAGATCATTTAAAAAGTGTTCCTTCTTTTTTAGAGCTGAGACGACAAGTTGTTGAATTAATCAGTCAGCTGACAGAAATAAAACTGATAACTGATAATCACTGATAAATCCTGTCAGACATTTTTAAATCAAACTGATGAAATTCATATAATAGGATTTTTGCTGTTTGCTGACATTCTGTAGAGCAGTGGCTCTCAACCTTTGTCATGTCAAAGACCTGTAAATTGATACACATTAGCTCACAGACCCCTGTCTGATTGGATTTCCCTTCAGAGACCTCCATCTGAAAAGACTTTGGTTGCTTGATATGATTTCGACGAGAGCTCTGATCCAAAAAAATCAGGCCTGAACCGACATGAACCAGCTCGATTAAAAACCTCAATTTCTACTGCATTAAAAAAAGTATATATTATTTTTAGGGCTGTCAAGCGATTACAAAAATTAATCTGATTATTAATTACGTGCTAAATGCAAAAAAAGTCAATGCAAATGATTCAGCTGCTGGATTCTGGACACCATTGTCCCCCTGTCCTCTACCACTGAAACTGGTCTGCAGCCCATTGCAAAACATCTAGCAAGGGAGTTAGTTGGTCACAGGTAGACTGACTCAGTTTGAACACCTTGTTGAGTGTGGCTTGACAAAGCTGGCTGCTAACGCTAGCGTCAGAGGTTGTGCCAGCTCGGACCTGCAGGTTCACTGCTGAATGCTTTGTGGTGAGGTGATATTTCAGGCTTGAAGTACTCAGATGGTATGAAAATGCAGCCTCACGTTAAAGGGCCAGTGTGTAATATTTGGCATGGTTTATTGTCAAATCTGAATCTGAATATTCTACCCATTAATATGTTTATATAAGTGTAACCATAACTTTGCCGACAGGAGGCGTGAGCAGAGGCGAGCGAGCGAGCGCTGCAATCTAGAATCTAAACGCTACATGTCACTGTTTTCAACCCATTTTACACACTGGCCCTTTAATGCACTGTGAGGAAGAGATATTTTGTAAGACATGATGAAGTGAATTCAAGGTGCCAAAATGTAGCGTGTAATTCTTTTTCTCTTTTATGCAATGAAAAGTTTGTGTTTAACACCTATGAACATCTACAGATCATGGTCACTGTCACATCAGTGTCAGCATGTTACCATAAGCAGATAAGCCATGTTCGGAGCAGTTGTTAGCTCTGACTGGTCACGCACAAAAAGTGACACTGGAGACGTCATAATAACATGCATGAGACAGGAGTTTTTGTTGTTGTTGGCCTGCTGGAGCCTGTTGCCTCTAGATGCAACAATAACTGGTTTGTGTTGCAAATGCAACAATAGAGTAAAGGTCCTGTTGTAAAGCTAAAAACAAATTGCAATGAAACATGAACAAAAAAGTGAAAGTAAATAATTATAATTTCAATACATAAATGTTTGAATTCTTGTGTTGGATAAAATTAGAATGGAGATTAGAAACAAAAAACAAACAAACAACATCCAGTCTTTAATTTGGTAATATTCTTACTTTTTGTTGTTGTTCATTAGAGCAAAACACTTCAACACTGAGTTAAATTCAACCAAAAATAAAAGATGGAAAGAGGATTGTGAACTTAAAATCTTCTGTTTATGAATAAAGGATTTCTCTGATAAAATAGAAGTTAACAACAGAAACATGTTGCTCATGTGTGCTGGGACAAGAGCACCCTCTTCTGGTTTTGTGCTGTACAGCAATTTAAAAAAATTCCACCAAATCTGACAGATTAAACACACACGTCTCTGCAGTGTCTCTTTTGCCGTCTGTTTCATGCCTCACTCACTCTCTGGGTCTTCCTCCCTCTGTTGGTCAGAACAAACGTCTCGGAGCGCTCAACAAGTTTAAGTCAAAGTCTCGCTCGGTGCTGCTGGCGACCGACGTGGCGTCCAGAGGACTGGACATTCCTCATGTCGACTGCGTCATCAACTACGACATCCCCACTCACTCCAAGGTACCTTGGCGCTGACGTTCAACACTGATGATTTCATTAGTTTGATTTGATTTGAATGGATCTTTGGATCTGTCTGCCCTCACAGGACTACATCCACAGAGTGGGACGAACAGCCAGAGCAGGACGATCTGGGAAGTCCATCACTTTTGTCACTCAGTAAGAACTTCCTGTTTCTCACCAGTGGCCACACTTCATTTTAAACGTCTTTATAACGTGTATGTGCTGTCTGTCATGTCTCTCAGCGCCTTTCTAATGTTTTGCCGTTGATACTACTAAAAATAAAAAGTAAATGCCTGCAGTACACTGACATATTCTCTTATCTCAGATATGATGTGGAGCTTTTCCAGCGAATCGAAAGCCTGATTGGGAAGAAACTTCCGGCTTTCCCCACCCAGGAAGATGAAGTGATGATGTTGGTGGAGAGGGTGAGCGAGGCCCAGAGATTTGCCCGACTGGTGAGTCCAAACGCTTTATTTTATTACCTCAAACATATAAAATGTAAATACAAAAACATACTGTATGAAGCAACCTGTGGAGAAGAGGTGTTCTTTTCTGTCTAAATAACTTGAATGTCCTTTCATGTTGTGACATGTCAAGTTAGTAATAGTTAAACATTTACAACTAAAATGTTTTGGTGTGGATGTAGTGGATTTTTTTTTTTGTTGGGAAAAAAGCGCTAGGACCCACTGCTTTGAATGTACAGTAAAATAAAGTCTGCCCAGTAATCATTAGTTGAGAAATAACTGTCTTATCTTCCTCAGGAAATGAAAGAGCAAGGTGAGAAAAGGAAAAGGCCCAAAGGAGGAGACGGAGATGAGGATGACACAGAACAAGCAAGCGGAGTGAGGAAGAAAGTTAGAGGAGGAGGAGGAGGAGGTAAAGGAGGGATGAAGAAGAGGGGTGGAGGAGCCTGGAGGGGAGGACGCTGAATCCTCCTCCACTAACAGACTGTACATAACCACAACACACAAAGCCTTTCTTGTATTTGATGTAAAACTTGGCAGCATTTTTTCCAGCCTTTTGTATGGAAGCTATTTAATGACAGAAGAAAACACATGCTTCTCTCCTGCCTCCATATGACATCTTTCCATTTGTAATAAAATGCCACTGTAAAACCCAAAGCTGTGTCTGAGGTAGGGTGATGTTTGATTGCGGGAGTTTTGAGCAGAAAATGCTGCTGTTGTGGCTTCCAGACACCAGAGGGGGGTGTTTCAGGTTACTGCAGGAGGAGGGGAATGATGACTTGAAGGGAGAGTTCAGAATTTTTTGAAGTGCAGGTGTATGTGGTACCTAAAATAGACAGTATATTACATACAGTAAATGATAATCAGCATGCCCCCAGTTTGGAGAGGCAGGCTGGCGTCCAACATGGAAGCTAAACAATGTGCTGCTGTGGAGGGGTCTGCAACAGGACATATTTTAACCACCTAAAAAAGCCAAATTGCTGTTTTTGTCAGTGGAGTGTGGCTTTGACAAGAGCATAGATTGGGAACTTAAGTCAAAATGGTTTCCCGGATGCAACAGGCTGTCTTAAACTGATAGTGTTTTTTTGTTAAAGTGGCTAAAATACGTTTGGGTGCTGACCCTCCTCTACAATAATTATCTTACAGCTGTACGTCGTGAAGCTTCCATGTTGCACTCCTGTCTGCTTCTCCAAACTGTGGGCATGCTGACGCACATGTACTGCATGTGATACTCTTGACTATGGATAAACACCTCATACAACCCCACTTCAAAAAATCTGAACTATCCCTTTAATACAGTATATGCCCTTTGAAAGTGACGAAGCTTTAACAGCTTCAGTTCCCCATCTGCTCTGTCATCAAAGCCACCAAACGCCATTCACAAAATTAGTAATTTTAGCTCTCTGAAACCGGGAGCTGCAGGGTCGATCAGTCAGTCAGTTAGTGTTATTGTGTGACTTTGGTGCCTCTGACTTAACTCTTAAACCCCAAAAGTCACACAATAACACAAACATAATAACTGTTTGAGGCAGCTGTAGACCAGCACCTCTTGTGTTGCATGATTTTAAATCACTGTTTTTATCAATGGAGTCTGGCATAGAAGAGAGTGATATAGCAGCTTCAGTTTCCCCTTGAAAATTACTGTAAGACATCAAGCAGTGAAAGTATTCAAAATATAGTGTACACTTAAATTAATATATATTATACGGTTTCCATATTTTGATTTCCAAAAAAGAGGACACTCGGCCCGGCCACGAGATAGCCTACTTACATGATACTCGCAGTTTACTCAAAGATGCCTTATAATTTTAATATCTTTAAAGTTTATATGTATGGATAGAAAATTCAGTTATATTACAAAATAATATATCTCAAACAGAAATTCAGATAGGCCCTTATAGTCGGGCCGGGTTCAGTCAAAAATGTATAAATTATATTCGGGCTCGGGTCGGATTCGGTCAGCTTTCAGTGAAAATGTAGTGTAAAAATAATAAAATAAAACCCCATTGTCTGTCATGTTTATTGCTTGGGGACTGATATTGACGTGACAACACGTGAACACAACACACACATTGGCTGTTTGTTTCTCCCTCTCCCCTCGCTGGAAGCCTCAGACCTCCCGCCGCCCGCTCCCATCTCAAACATGGAGGTCTCCCTCTCACGGAGCACCCATGGTGCACGCCCGGCCTGTAACCATAACAACTGTGTGACACAAACTCAGTGCTTTAGTAATTAAATAATGTCGGGCTCGGTTCGGCTTCGGACATAGCAACACACACACAAGGAAAACCGGACATTATCATCAATTTATAAACACCCCCTGGACAGGACGTTAAAAGTGGACATGTCCGGGCAAAAGAGGACGTTTCGTCAGCCTGGGTGGGGATTTTTTAGGTGGCTAAAATAATATTTTTTACTGGCCCCCATCCACAGCAGTACATTGCTTAGCCTCCATGTCATACTCCTGTCTGCTTCTCCAAACTGTGGGCATGCTGACGTACATTTACTGCATGTGATACTCCTGACTGTGGATCAGCACCTCATACAACCCCACTTCAAAAAAATCTGAACTGTCCCTTTAATGCAGAGAATTCCAGTGTATCAAACCACACACTATTTTCATCACTGAGGCATCAGAAGGTGCTAGAATGTTGATAAGGCAACTTATTTTGGAACTCACTTGGCAATGCAGGCAAGCAACAGTTGCAATATCGATCATTCTCTGCACGCATGTCATTGGTTTGCAAATTGGAGGGTTGGTTTCTGGCAGCCAATGATGGGGAGGGCGAGGGAATGACCGCAAAGTGAATGCCCAATTGTCTATAGGCTGCATGCAGTGGGTGTGTGCGATGCATAGATATTTGAGGGATAGATTTGACAAAGCATTTAGCGCATGATGTCCTGATCAAACCTCTGACAGTGTGGTTATTTCGGGGGGTTGAGGGAGCTCGTGCCAGGCGTCAGCTGTCACATTTCAGCTCAGGTGCGTCACCGCGGGCTGTGTCACGGTGTGGAGTATTGATCTGCACGGTCACTCTCTATGTGTGCACAGTCCATCGTAGGCGGGAGCAGCAGCAGCGGTCAAATGTGCTCTGGTTAGGAGGGGCCCCAGTGTAGAGGTAGCAGCAGCAGCAGCAGCAGCAGCAGCACTGTGGCTGTGGCGCAGACCGGAGCCCCGATACATGCCTGCATCTCACCCAGTCGTGTGGAGCCGCTAGTTGCGCACAGGGACGCGTCAGGGGGACACATCGGACTGCAGCTCGGCGAACAGGATCTAACTGCTGCTTCGCGGACGAACACCAGGTAACGTCCAAGTTGTTATGACTGAGCGCGAGGACAGAGACAGGCAGCGCGTGGTGAATATCACACCGTCGGTGCAGCCTCCGGCGCACAGGATGGATCTGGAAACTTAGTTTGACTTGTCATTAATTAACTAGTGTGACATATTTTTTTTTAAATACACGGCGCCCTGCTGACGCTTATTTCACCCCTTTAATGTTAATAACACAAACTGAATAGATAACGGAATATTTAGCGGTGTTACGCTTGCTGTAACGTTAGTGAGTACCCTGTTTTCCTCTCTGGTGTTTATTGTTTGTGTTTATCCTAACAGCCCAATAATAACTCGACTTGTACACACCGTATGGCTCATTCCGGTGCTACCTCCAATTGGCTGCGCAGCTTCATTACCGCACATAAGCGTAATATTTGTAAACAGCACCACAACTTTCCCCTCCTTCATTGTGCTGTGTGGGGACTCGCCAGTGCACAGTCATCTTCTGTTGTATAAGCTCCATCTGTGCACCAGTGCAGGTTGTAGATGATATCTGGATGTGTGTTACACTGGGTTGTTTTCTGCACCGTTAGATTAGTAGATGGAGAATGGAGGGACTGGTGATGATGATGATGATGATGATGATGTGCTGTGAGAGCGGTGAAGCCTACGCAGTATGCGCATTGCTATTGTGCAGACCCATTCAGTGAGAAGCAGGGGCGGCCCCAGATAATTTCATCAGGGGGGCCAGATGGGGCCACTGGAGATCTTGGGGTGCTCAAAATTTAAGACAATTGCACTCTACTGGTCATTGTCATTTCATCTTCCCTGTATTTATATCCCAATTTTCAAGTTCATAGATTAGCTTGAAAATGACTGAATACCGCCATCTACAGGCGTTATGCGACATTTAGCCTGCAAGAGAAATGGCAATGATACAGAGTCAAAGTTGAGACAGTAAATTAAGTACGCACTAGGCAGAATAACTTCCAGGGCACAGAAATGAGAGAGATTAATATCAAAACAAAAAAAGGGGTCGAGACCGTTTTTTAAATGTTCAATTTTTGACCTGTGCACTAAATGAAATATTAAAAAGAAGTCGAACTCTGTTTTTTGTTGGACATTGAAAAACAAATAATGAAATAACAAATTTTTCCATTTATTGTTTTTTCGTTCTTAATTGAAATTCAAGTGAACGAATGGTACACAGACCAAAACCAAAGCAGTGGTGTGCCATGTCATCTCAGTCACGGTAATGCTGGTATATTTTTAATATCATATGAAAAATTCATATCGTGATACTCGCGATGTTTCAGCTTGTTGACATGTTGACGTCACACTGTTACCCACGGCAACAACAAGCATGGCTTACAGCGAAATTATTCCCGACTCCTTGGTGGTCCCAAAAAGAGGAGCAGCTTCAGTAGCGTGGAATAAACTTTTACTTCTCTTAGCGCTCAGAGGGAATACCCTGAATTATTGTGACAGTATTTTAGGGCCATATCGCCCACCCCTAGACTGAAACATAACTGAGCTTCAGGAATTTTATCATGGCGTTAAAGGCGAGTTGAAAACTATGTCAGCATAAAGGTTAAGGGATTGCATGCAGGTTAATTGGTGACTCTAAATTGTGTCCTTACAATTTGATATTTGACAACATCTACATTTATATTACCCAGCATTCATCGTTACATATCTGTATGTGACAAAAACTACAAAAGAAAATAGGAAATTAATTGTGTAACTAAATAGTTTTTCCTAGTTTATGTAGAATGATTAATCATTTTGTCATAGATTGATGGAGATGAGTTTGTTTTTGTCACATCTTGTGTGCTAACAAAACTCAAATTCCAACATGGGCATATTTTCTGGGCCCCTCCACCCCACGGGCCCCAGTGCAACCTGAGTCTGTGCTGAAACATAGAGGGTTATTAGAGAGTTTTAAAGGTGATTCTGTGTCTGAAATTTCATATCCTACATGTAACGTCTAAGCTTCCACTCCCTGCTCCTCTGTCTGTCCCAGGTGGCTACGTTGCTCTGGTAAACCCCAGATAAGATGTCTCATCGGAGTGGTCAAGAGGACCCAGAACGGTACCTGTTTGTGGACCGGGCTGTGGTGTACAACCCCGCCACACAGGCTGACTGGACAGCCAAGAAGCTGGTGTGGATACCCTCAGAGCGCCATGGTTTTGAGGCAGCCAGTATCCGGGAGGAGCGTGGCGAGGAGGTGCTGGTGGAGCTGGCTGAGAACGGGAAGAAGATGGTGATCAACAAGGATGACATCCAGAAGATGAACCCACCCAAGTTTAGCAAGGTGGAGGACATGGCCGAGCTCACCTGCCTGAATGAGGCGTCTGTGCTGCACAACCTGAAGGACCGCTACTATTCAGGACTCATATATGTGAGTGACGCATTTCTGGATCCTTCCAGTATTGTCTGTGTGTTTGTAACAGTTTATACTTTCCACACGGGGGAATGATTAACCTTAACGCTCACAGATCATCTGGTTCTCGCAGCTGAAGATTGAATTTCACCCCTCGCTGATATGATTTAGAAATGACAGGCAGCATTCATGCTCTCAACTTTAAGCCGTCTGTCTTTTGCACTCTTGTGTGAAAGTGAGCTCTGATATTTATCAGTCTTTGTTTTGGGACAGAGAGGGCATTGAGCTTTCTGCTGCTCTGTTTATGAATCCTGACCGCACACACACTCACACACAGTATGACTGACGGATCTCGCCAGTTATTTAACCATTGCCAGACTTTCACCTCCGCTGGGTCTCCTCTCCTTAGTGCCTCTGGGTTACAGATTGTTGCCTCCCCCCATGGCTTCGCTCTCACCTCAGCCAAAGGCAGGCCTCTTCCATAAACACTACTGGTCTCAGTTTGTTTGTCCTGCTCTGCGCTCCCACTGGTGGGCCTTGTTTGATCACAGAGATGGCTCGACCTCTTTCCCTCTTCTGTGGCAGCCCCGCTGCGTCAAAGTAAACACATTTGGCCCAAAACGAAGGGTAACAGAGTTATTGTTCCATGTTATCTTTGAGCTGTGAAATCTTGGGCCACAAACTCAGATCAATTTGAAAATCTGTGTTTTATAAAACAAAACATAAATAATGCTAAAAAGCATTTTAGGGAGTTAAAGTGTACATATAAGCGCCATGAAATACATGTCAGGAGAGACCCGGTGTACAAAACATATTTCACCCACTTGGCCCAGAATTTAATGAACACATTTTCCTGCAGATGAAGAGACAAAGTAATCTTTTCCATCTATCAGGAACCCAGAAAAAATGCTCTCTATTATTTAGTAGGCTTTGTTATGTAGTTACGTCATCATGGTATCTTATTTAAAAAAGTCACAGTAGTTTTAGTAAAAGATAAACATTTTGAATTTTTGTCTTTCCCCATTGGTGGCGCCCCCATGGAAGACGGCGCCCTTAGCATTTGCTTATACTGCCTGTGCCACCAGCAGCTTAAGAAGCATGAAACCTGCCAATGTTTCAATTTCTTGCTTTAAAAAATGACTAAAACCGATTATTTGATCATGAAAATAGTTAATAATTAATCTTCTGATGATTTACTTATGAATTAATTGACTAATCATTGCAGCTCTAATCCAAGACGAATACATATTTGCATTTACCCGTGTGATTACAGACAATTAAGCGTCTCATCTCTCAGTTGTTCGCTTGTGCTTTAATCACAGCCAGCGTCTGTAGTGGTCTGCATTAGTGCACTTCCACTGTCCCCATAATCCAGTTGCACTACAGACTGAGCTGCTCTGTGATGTTCTAGTTGTGATCTTGACCCATTTAGTGACATGTTTTCCAGGAATAGAATATGGGTTGGCTATCACCTGAGACCCTCTGGTTCAGGGACTGCAGGGGGAATAGTTGAAAGCACTCATAGTGAGGGATGCACTGATTTATTGGCCGAACATCAGTATCAGCTTATATTTGCCTTGTTGACTGCCATCGGCTCTTCAGCAATAAGATGACACTGACTGATGGCAGTGGCTGACACCTCCTTTCCACTTCCGTATGTGACTGGTGTCTGTAGAGCCGTACACTTACGGATGATGCCTCTAGTGTCCAACGCAAGGAAGTGCATTTCTTTACGGCTTGTCAGAAACTATTTGCAGCCATGGGGGAGAGCTTGGAACATTAACAGGACCAGTATTGCATGGTAACAGATAGATTAAGTTGTTGACCTGCCAGGTATGCAGCATGATTTGTGAAATACGTAATTAAAAACACATATGAATGGCTGAACGAGTCATAATGACAATCTGACTGTATATAATGTATAACCATATTTTTGCAGAATAACATTATTCAGATTCACAATGAGTTAAAACTAGATTAACAGGTTCTTTTTAATTATACAAACTCTTTCGACAATCAACACAGGCAACTGAAATAAAGTAAACAGCCTGCTAGCCAGTTAGCAGCCTGTTAGCTAAGCTAGCACACTGTCCAACACGAAGGTTCAATATTTTTAATGTGCACGAGGCAAATTCTGGAACAAAATATTACGGAGGGGAGGAGTTTTGCAAGCACATCGGTTATTACGGAGATTCCCATTGGAATGAATGGACTTCTAGATGCCTCGTCTCCGTACACATACGTAAGTGGAAACGAGGCGTGATATTTATTTGTTTTGTCGTATCAATTTCATGCAGGCTAAATGTAGCTCCTTTCATGACAACATGACGACGGTTATCCTCAAACAGGTGTTTGTTCGGCCATTTCTGTCTCTCTGAAGCATCCCCATCTTGTCACGGCGTGAAAACTTTTTTTAAGAATTAACAGTGTACGAAATGTAACACGAAAGAAAAGAAAAACAAAATGGTGGTCAGCATGAACATGAGCAACAAAGTGAATTAAAATACCACGACGGCTGCTTGTCATGAAAGAGTTCCCAAGGTTTTTCAAGTCCTTCGACCGTCTTTCTGACCATCTTTCTGACTGTCTTTACGACCATCCACCTCAGTCTCAGACATTAACAAAACAAAAAGTTGAGCCTAGCAAGACATTATCAACACTGCACTGTACACGGTTATACAGGTAAGTAAACAATAATAATAATAATAGCCTTAGTAGCTTCAGCCTTTGCAATAATGTACATTTTACCCTTTATACATCAACGTAATCAAAGGAGATTTACATTTTAACCTTAATTAATTAAATTATTTATCTATGTATATATTAAGTTATGAACCTGGTTATGCATCGTGCACATTTTTAAACTAAACGTTTTTTAAACAGCACTTAACTGAATGCTGTGCTGGTTATTTGCAGTCAGATAAAAAGTAGCTAGCATAGCGTACCCGCAGAAGAAGTCACCGTCGTGACCCAACTCAGGCGGGACCGAGGAGGGAAATGAGTGCCGTGTGCACATGTGGTAAGAGCTAAGAGCTATTATGTAACAAAGAACCACAGAGTGCTGTCAATGTCAAATCAAATTGGGTCCTACACAGAAGATTAAAAAAATAATAATAATCTTCTTTTCCATGTGAAAGATGATTTTATTAAAGGTTGTTTGTATGATTGAATTTGTGGTCATTCAAAAATAGCACAATTAAGGGCTGAATGAATTTTATAATGAAGATCTCTTTGTTTCCCTGGCACAGAACGGGAAATAAATAACATCAACTGTCAGCCACACTGTTACCTTAAATATCGATTATCTGTATGGCCTCAGAATCTCATCGCTGCTTCCCTTCATATAAAGAATCCTCCACTCAAGATGTGATCAAACATCATCACTGACTCCCAGGTGGAGTCTGCCCTGTTTGTCTGTTCATGCATCACAAGTTTGTGCTTTACATTAGAAGTTAAGCCAAAAGGTGGAGTGTGTCAGTTTGGTCACACAGCAGAGGAAGAGCAGAACGCTTCAGTGAATGTGATCAGTTTCCCATATGCCTTGAATTGTCATGCCAGTGCCCCAGTTCTCTTCTCCTCGTTTTCCCCCTCATACCATACCGTCATGGTTTCTTCTTCTTCGTGGTTCAGAATTGGCTTTGGAGCTTCTTAATTTGCCTCTCGGCTAAGAGAAATTGAAAACATGTGTCTGACGGTGTTGGTTTTCTATCAGGAAGAGAATTTTCCCATTCAGCTCTCTCTTAGAAGAAGAAACCCCCAACGTTTCTAAACGTTTTCCAGTGTATTTGACTTACCCCCCTGAGCTCAGCTACATCTACTGCAGACTTAATATAAAGCCTCCCGCAGGCTGTGTTCTTAGTCGAGGTTCATCGGAGAGACTTCCATATTTGAATCATAGTGTGATCAGCAGCTGCTAAAAGATGAGGCCAGTCCACACCAGTGCTGTATGTGAATCTTTACTTTTTTATAGGATTGGTTTCACCTAATGTGTCCATGACTCACCTCACTTCCAGATATGAAAGGGGCTCTCCATCCCCGAAAATAAGACAGGCATTTCTCTCACCGCCTTTCTAATGTTTTGTGATCAAGGGCCGTACTCATGCCGCATCTTTAACCACCTGGAAAATGCGAGGTCGGGCGCTGGCTGCCACTTTTGTGCCTTTTTTTGTGCCAGCTTTCAAGAGCACAGCAGCAGGTTGCCGAACAAGCATCATATAGCCATTTACCTGAAATCCTGAGTGCAGAGCTGATCTTCTTCTAGCAGCTGTTTATAAGTGTGTAGGCCTATCGTCTGAGGGACAGATGTAAAGCTCAACTGTTGCGTCGCCTCACGTCGCCCTGTGTCAGTTGCATTTGAACACACCACACGGACTACATCCGACGGCCAAGTAGCACGTACGTTCTGCGCCTGCGTGAGAGAGAGCGGAGTGACAGAGTGGTACATCCTGTCAGCCGAGGGGTTTCCTATCTGTGCAGCCGAGCACCGCAGCACCTCCATGGACTATTACATCCAGACGGTCCCGGTGTTTCCTCCGCAGGCTCCACTTCACTCAGCTGCCCGATAAACCCGCTGCTTCTTCCCACTTTAACCTGAATAACAAACCAGGGCTCGGTGCTCCGGTTGGATCCAAACGGAGAGCCGGGGCTAGCTCAGAGACTAGCGGAGGCTAACTGGCTGTGCTTCCCTCCGGTCATGCTGCGGCTAACGCTCCGCTAGCCGCTCCCAGCTAGCTCCGGTTTGTTGTTCAGGTTAAAGTGTGAAGAAGCAGCGGGTCTGTGGGGCAGCTGAGTGAAGTGGAGCCTGAGGAGGAAGCACCGGTTAGCCCCGGTTTCACTACAGGCAGATTCACTCGCTACAGGGGCGAGGAAATAAAACCTGAACAGCCAATCAGAGTGATCTCTCTCACCGACAAGCTCCACCAGGGATTCAACATGCTCAATCGGCCGAAAAGCCACCGACGCCGAAGTGGCAAAAGTACGGGACACACTGCAAAAACTAGGCCGACAGACGCTCACCGACGGCCTGACCGTCGGCTTAGTGTGTTAACATGATCAACTTTTCCATGTTTATCAGACTGAATATTTACAGAAGAAGGGAAAGAAATCTGCTGTGATTGGTTTGTAACCTGACTCCTGTCTGACTGCTGAGCGTGGACACTTCCTGTGTCCTTTCAAATTAAATTCCCACATGGCCCAGTCACATAGGTTTTGATTTATTTTGACAAGGTGCAGCTCCTCATAGAGTTTCACAGTTGTTTGTTTTTTTGTTTGTTTGTTTTTTCCGCGACTAAGCAACCAATGAAATCTTGCCGACTAATGACCTTTTGGGTCGACTATTGGGGGGCAGCCCTGGTAGAAAGTGAATAGTTCCCACATGAAACTGCTCAAAACAAGGTCTGTGGATTATCTTGAGTAACCAGGCCATGATCTCTGAAAAGAGACATTGCTGTTGTGTATTTAAAATGTATTTTTTGCCGCCTTGAGCAGCACAAGCCGAGTGCCATCTAGTTCCATTATATTCAAGAGATTGCAGACATCTCTACGGCCGATATCTCCAACACTCTGCAACTCACACCAGAACAATCTAGACTGATTAATAGCACTGTAGGTAAGAGTAAAAATATGTATTTTTGATTTTGGGTTGAACTGTCCCTTTAAGACCACCATTGCATTTTTAAGCCGCTGGTTTATGAGTGAATCATCCACCCTGTACTGGCTCTTTCTGTGGCTCTTTGCCCATCTGACAGCTCCATCCGTGTGAAGTTAGTCAGCCTGTTGAGCCAACTCATTTATTGTAGCAGCTTGCTATCTGTGAGGTAGTGAGTCACAGGCCGACTGCAATGCTACACACTAGGCTACACCACACTAGCGGGGCTACAAGCAGGCCTTTGTGTCGTTAGATAAGCCTCAGCTGTCAGAAAGCCTCAGCATTCTTCCATGGCAAAAAGATCGTCCGTCTGTCTGTCTCCTGCCGCCCACTTCAGCTCTGCTGCTGCTGCTCAGTGTCCGTCCTATCGTCACCAACTCTGCTCTCGTTCCCACACTCCCTCTGCTTCTCTCCTGCCTCACTGGTCCTGGACAATAATGACACAGACTTTATGTCTTTTCTTCTTGCATCTTGACCTCATGCAAACTTGCTTTTTGGCATTTTGAATATTTCTGTGATTCAGACGCTAGATGCATGCAAGCTGAACGTGTCCCCGAAACTTGTTCTAGTTTGTAATGCTGGATCTGCTGCAGGGCAACAGGCACAGAAAAACAAATGAAAACAAAAGTGCATGCTCGTTCTCATATGGAGACAAAGTTTTTACATGTTTGATTTAAAGCCACGTGTGGTCTCTCTTTCTGTAGGATCCCAATGTAACCTTTGACATCCTGTTTGCTTTTTGTGTCACTGTGATTTTGACAAACACAAGCATGAATTCATAAGTATGTGATGAATATAGAATCCCACTTATTCATATGGCACTTTAATGAACTGCAGTATAAGTTTTCACCCTGCTCTAAAATTCAGGCATTCATACGATACAGTGCATCTCAGTGTATGGATCATATTTCAAAAGCCCAGTCTGAAGTATTTGCAAGCTGTGTTATGAAATCACTAGAGTGAAGCACTGTCAAGGGAATGGTCAAGGTCTCCTCTCCTCCACACAGATCAATGGCACCGAGGCTGCCTCTGCACCCAGAGTGCCCTCTGCAGCAGTGAAGGACCTATCCACGCAGGCACGCTGCCTGACTGATCAGAGGTGGCAGATGGGGTCGGCTGTTGTGTCTGCTGTTGCCTGTGTGTTGCTCAGCTGTTACTAGGCCACGGCATCCCCTCCCCTGGATCTGATTTCACAGTGGAAATATCACCTTCTCTTTCCTGGACTGGGCCAGGCATGTAGGTTTGGCAGTGCAGTGTTGAGTTAGTGTGCTGTGCTCGCTGGCAACAGCAGGAGTAAATGTTCTTTATGCTGCATTGACCCTCACAATAATTCCTGGGTGGAAAACAGCAGCGTTGCAACAGTAAGCATGCAACAAGTACTAGACCTGTCACGATGATTACATTTTCCACTTATCACACGATGACCTTGATCATTTTGCTGACCTTGATATTGCCTGTTGTGTTTAGGCTGCTGTGTGTGTCAGTGACATCTTAGCCAACATAAGAATAGAGAAGAATAAACAGCAGGGTTGGGCGCAGCAGTTCTGCCTTTCTTTGTCTCTCCACCCCACCTACTCGCGTGAGTCCAAAGAAAAATAAACTTCAAAAACCGTCACAGTGTAGTTTACAGGAAGTCTGCAGCTGCACTTTTGTAGTGGAAGAGGCACAGTCCTGATAGTTGTTACCTTGCCAACCCCTGACAACAAGCAAAAGAAGTCCGTCATTTGTGGCTTTACCCTCCAACAACTCGGCTTTTCACAATAATTACGTTATCGAATGTCACTGACATTTTCACCAACATGATGCCAGAATAAACAGCAGGGTGTTCCCAATAATTTTAATACTTGGGGACAGCGATTCTACCTTTTTTCCCGTCTCCACCTGGTCTACTTGCGAGATTATGAAGAAAAATAAAACAAAACCTCAAAGACGACTGATGTAGCTTGGAGGTAGCCTGCAGCTGCACAGAGGCACAGTCCTGATAGTTGTTAGCTTGCCACACCCTGGCAACAAGCAAAAAAGTTTTGTAGTTTGTGCCTTTGTAGTTTTACCCTCTAACAACCAGGCTTTTTATGATAATTGTGTGTTCAAATGTCACTGATATTTTATCCAACAACTTCAAAAACGACACAGTGTAGCCTACCGGTAGCCTGCAGCTGCACTTTTGTAGTGGAAGAGGCACAGTCCTGACAAGAGCAAAAAAGTCAGTCATTTGTAGCTTTACCTTTCAACAACTCAGCTTTTCACAATAATTACGTTATCAAATGTCACTGACATTTTAGCCAACACGATGCAAGAATAAACAGCAGGGTTTTCCCAATAATTTTAATACTTGGGTGCAGCGATTCTACCTTTTTTCCTCTCCACCTGGTGTACTTGTGCGAGTGCAAAGAAAAATAAAATAAAATTTCAATGACAACACAGTGTAGCTTGCAGGTAGCCTGCAGCTGCACTCTTGGAGTGGAAGAGGCACAGTCCTGATAGTTGTTAGCTTGCCAACCCCTGACAATGAGCAAAAAAGTCTGCCATTTCTAATTTTACTCTCCAACAACCAGGCTTTTCACGATAATTACACGTGGACATGACCTTGATATTATGCTGAGCTTGATTTTGCCTGTTTTGTTGACTTAAGAATGTCACTGACAATGAAGCCAACAGATGCCAGAGAGTTTTCCTGACCATTTTATGATTTGGATGCAGCAAATCCCCCCCCATCTCTCTCCACTCCATCTACTCGCCCGAGTCCAAAAAAAAATAAAATAACCCGTCAATAATGACACAGTGTAGCTTGTAGGTAGCCTGCAGCTGCACTTTTGTTGTGGCAGAGGAACAGTCCTGACAGCTGTTAGCTTGCCAACTCCTGGCAATGAGCAAAAACGACCATCATTTGTTGTTTTACCCTCCAACAACTTCATCCTCAATTCTATAAATTCACCAGCAAACAGGACGTCCATCCCTGGGAGCCGACTGCAGCACACTGGCTGGGTGTGGAGCTAACTGTGGTGTTCCCAGAGCTTCGCTAAGCTTGTCGTTTAGCTGTGAGAGACATCACTTGGTTTTGTTTTAGTTGGCTTAAAGTCCCAAACTTAGGGGGTTTTGGCTACTCCTGTAAAGGCACAATTATTTTATACTTACTTTTATATATTAACAGGTGTTAATTGCTTTGTTATACATATGTTAAATAGTTTTTCATATTCAAATTCCAATGTCTGAATATTCTTAAAGGTTTGCTATATGAAACTTATCATTATCATTAACATTATTAAGCTATTATCATTATATCAGTGGCATAAAATGGTCTAAAATGACAATAATAATGTTTATTGTAAGTATTTCTGGGACAATATATTGTCCAATGAAAGTTGGTATCGTGACAGGCCTGACAAGCACTCCATGTTTCTTGTTGATTTTGAGGCATTTTTGATCGATTGGTCACAGAGATTCTGGGATTAATAAATAACAGACCTCAAAATTTGACTTTAAAGAAAAGCCACAGTCAAATTGAACCACCGTTGTTATTTTTAGAGGTCAGATTATGTTTCCAAAGCAATGAAAAGAAATAAAACCCAACACTGATGCAACATTTCAGCTCGGTTCAAGAGCAGACTGCTCATTAAGTGCTCCGCAAAAAGACGTGACGCAGCAAATTACAATGCCCCCGTGAACCCTTTAGCTGCCTGGGACAGTCCACGTTGAGGCTACAGTCCAGGTATCTCTCCGCAGCCTCACCAGCTGCCTCAGTGCAGAGAACAGAACACACCCCCTATTTTTAGCAGCTCCAGTTTCCAGATAGGGGGGGATACATTTTTCATTAGCCTCGAAAAGGAGAGTGGAGAGTTAAGTTTCTCTCTCTGAGCTCTCTCCTCCCCTCAGGTTGGGAGCAGTTTACAGGAAGGCTGAAAACACGATTTAGTTTGTTGCATCTCTGCTGGATTGGACCTGAGGGACCTCTGTCAGCTGGATCATTGCTGCACTCCTTATTTTGTCTGCCTCACTCTCCTTCCCCACCTTCCTTACTGCTTTTCTCTGTATCAGCGGTACACAGCATCAGTTGCTCATTGCTGACTGAGTGCCTACCTGAGCTGTTACGTAACAGCTACAGTATGCTGTCTGCTCTGTGGGGCCCCTTTGTGAATCTGTGGCTGCTGAGTCACTCGTGGTACGGCGCCTCACTTGGCCTTGGATGTAGTTTTAATTATCAAGCAGATGTCACAATCTTTGATGCTTTGATATGAAAAGATCACTGAAGGACACACTTTTTATAATATTACATCTGCAGTTTTTGGCCGCACTGTGTTATGGTATGATGCCATTTATTGGCAGAGGGAGTAATAGCAGAGGATAACAGAATAGACAGCTCTTAAAACTTAAAGCTCCTTTAAAACAGAGGCTCAGTCTTTCATTACAGACTGGAGTCTGTCGAGAACATGTGCTTTTTATGATCTCTGAGCGCCATGCTGGCAGTCAAAGCAAGAGACGACTCCTGAATAGAATTTTAACTTCGACCCAAAACATTTCACAGATCATGCTTCTAATTTTCCGTCTCTGTACTCCTGTTTTTTTTTGGGTTTTTTTGCTTTGTCATGCAAGCGTTCCTTGTAAAGTAATGTCACTGTAGAGTGTACATATGGTCCCAGAGGGGGACCAGAACACACAAACATGTCTGTCACTCTGACCTTGAAGCCAGCAGGGAGCCGGCTGCCTCTGATCCCCTGGGCCTCCCTCCAGTCAAACAGTTCTGACTGCCTTGTAACTCCCATTACTAATTTATTACTAATTTACCAGTATGACTGTTTTTAGCCTCTTTCCCACTGGACATAAACCCATCAACACCCACTAACATTAGGCTTTGTATTTAATGGAGCCCACACTGACACTAACTGAACTCCCTGAAGAAATATGAAATATGGAAGAATGAAAGAGTGATGTCAGAGAGCAGCAGACAGAGGGGTCTACAGTCTGTGTTTGAAGGATATATCCAGGATGTCAAACTGACTCAGCAGCAACAACAGGTTAAAAAGACAAAGATAGTTAGAAGCTAAAGCCGAACTATAGGCTACAGATCACAGTGTAAAAGTGAACCACCACATCACTGCTGATCGCCACACAAGACAATGAATATAAAGGGAAACTTTGCTGATATTGAACCAGCTGTGTGGCATCACAGTGTGTGCAGACGAACAGTGTTTCGCTGCAACCACCCAGACGTCCACCCCCGGACGGGCAGGGATCTCCGGAGGCACACTGTGACGACACACAGCTGGTTGAATATCAGCAAATTTCCCTGCTTCCCTTCACAGCATGTGTATAAATTCAGTAGGCTATATCTTCAGTAGCTAGCTAGCTAACCCTACACTTTTCAGGGTTTGATTTTTGGTTTTGGAACAGGGAAGAAACGTATATCTTTTTCCAACCTCTCCAGGTAACAAGTATCAGTAGCCCTTTTTAAACAGGAGTTGTGCAAATTTGCAGGAAAGCCCAATCAGTCTTTTTTCAGAATTGGCAGTATAAAAACAAAATCGGGGAGTGCAGCAAAATGCCGCCTGCCTACTTTTGTTTATACAGAAAGCGCCTTTTTCGGGGCAATGGGGGGCGTGAGCAAGTAACAAAACGCGCAGCTCAGCGTGTGATGTAAACAGTGACGTGGGAGAACATCTTTACTTTGCTCTGTGCGAGTTTCTGCTGTGTACTAGCCGTGTTTTCTGGCGTATTGGTGACACCAACATGACACACCATATAATAAAAAAAAGGCACACTTGTCTACTGCTTCTGTCAGTGGTAAAGAAGTCTATGACCCCTTTATAGCAGGTTTTCCTATGTTCAAAAAAGTGCTAATTGTGCTGAGAAAAGGGTATTTCCCTCTTCACTGAGATTTGAGGTCAATATATTTGTATTCACATGCATGTAATTGTGGTTAAAGTTAACGCTTAGTAAGTATGCACTGTTAGTGGGCTGCTGGTTAGGCTAATCCTACGCCCACACAAATGCCCATCTCTACTTTCCTAACATGCCAGTGATGAAAGTCATACTACTGGTAAGCAGCTCTTTCTCTGTGTCGTCTATAGGGGGGAATGCAAAGCCCCTATAGCATCTGCAGAATGAGACAGAGCCACGGCCCCAGCAGGGCCTCTCACTCATTCCTGGCTGCCGTGCTGCCTGGTCGATTCAGCCTACAGCATAGCTGAGAAGTGTTCATACCACACACACTCACTGGGGAGAAATCTTCGGGCTAATTACACAGCCAAATGCAACACCACGAGTCAGAAAGTAGGCTAAACGTTTGCAGCGAAAGCTATTTGCTGCAACATGAGTCATTATAATATTCATACACTCTTTGTTCACTTTGTGTGGTGCAGTGATTTGGAGACTCTTATTAGGACTCTCTGGGCTCTTTTGTTGCTGCACAAGAGACAAGAGTCTGCTCAGTGTTTCATTTAGTTCTCTCAGTCTGCTCTGTATCCATCACTGTGTTGCATGCCCGAAATGATGATGTAAGCTCCAAAAAAGTGGGTAATGACAGGTCTTGCTGCACTGATAGAATGCAGGCTCGATGATTTAAACAGCCAGAAACTTTCATGCTCCTTTTAGGGCCGAATGATGCAGAGAAAAACAAATAGCACCATATTTTTGACCAAATACCTCGATATCAATATTACAGCAAAATTGTAGGGTTGACTGTTGGTGCTTTCACAAAGTATTTACACAATATGTTCGACAAATAATCGTCAGTAATGTGGATATAATGACTAAATGGGTGAAGACAAATAACAGAAAGCTGGAACAGTCTGTAGAGTTCAGTTACTTCACTGTAATGCAGCCTATAGCTCTCTAGAATCTACCATGATAGTAGTATTGATATAATATTAGTATAAAGGAAGCAGGGAGGCCGATTTAAAACTTCAGGTTCTGGTTAGTGAGACTTATTTTGGATTTGAAAAATAACCAATGGCAAAGTTCATGTTTTTATATCTCTTGAATATAGTGATTCTGATGCTTCCGTCTTTCTTCCGTACTGTCAACTAACTTCCCATGTTTGTCTGTTTTGCATGTTCAATTGCAGACATACTCTGGCCTGTTCTGTGTGGTCATCAACCCCTACAAGAACCTGCCCATCTATTCAGAGAACATCATTGAGATGTACAGAGGGAAGAAGAGGCACGAGATGCCTCCACACATCTATGCCATCTCTGAGTCGGCATACCGCTGCATGCTTCAAGGTACGACAGACAGTTTCCTTCGACTGACCTTTAATCTTGTCTTTATAAAGCTCCTCACACTCGTCGTCAAAATCTTATGCGTCATGATGATTGTCCAGGGTGTGAATTGTTGTGTTTTACAATGCCCTTTCTTAGTCCTGCCCCTTTAGTTATTATTGTTTGGCAGGAAACGCTTGACAGAAAGAAACATAGTGACAGCAGTTCTGTTTAGGCGCCTAGCCGTAGCCGTTACGAGCATTCATACTTGTGCGGTGGTGTCTGTGTCACTCTGCAGTTACACCTCCAAAACACTAGTTGGCGGCAGGGTTTCTGTGAAGTGCTGTAAAGTTTAGTTGATTCAAAACACATAAAACACACATGAAACATGGCTTCATAGAGACAATTTCAAACCTAGGTACAAAAAATTTACTTCACTATAACTCGCAGCATTCACAGACAAACACTTGTCTTTATCTGGACACATTTTCCCCACAAATATAACATGCTAACGTTATTAGCACAAGCCTATGGCATTTTACATTGTATAAATTAGCCTAGCAGCTAGCAGAGATTTCCTCTGCTCATATGAAGCCAGGATAAATCACACACAAGACTTAAAATGCTATTTTTGTGGAAGCTTTATTGTCTTCACAATTTATTGTTTCTTATCTGTGAAATTAAAGGGAAATGGAAATGGTTTCAGCTTACAGAGACAGACAGGAGGGCTGCGTCTCTGCGACGTGTAGTTACATTTCTGGGGAGGTGCACGTCACGCTATTGTAGGGTATTTTGACTGGTATCATTAGGTACATATTAACAGAGGCGACTGTTTTATGTGACGCATGTGCTCATTTGGCAGGAAGTTTAGCTCACTTGCAGGCACTGCAGGGTTTGGCTGCATAGCGCAGGAGATTAGTGTTTGAGGAAAGTGTGTAAAGTGTGTTAAAGGTCACAAGGTCAGAGAGGATGTGACATCAGTGGGCATGTCCGAGAAGTGCTCTGTCATTGACGGGGGTCAAGCAGAAGACTCGGGTATTCCAGTCATATCACCAGCTGTTAATGGTAATCGTCATGGTCACATGAGGCCTTTCAGCACCATTCATCAACACTGTAAACACCGGGCAAAGGATTTAGGACTGAAGTGTTAAGTTGCATTGTTCATACTAAGCTTATTTTCAATATTATTGGCGAGTGGTACGCTACACTTACGTAACGTCCTGGCTCTGTCTTCTGTTATTTCTCCAAACCATGAACTGATACCACTGAATTTTTGTTTTCAAACACACACGTTCAAATTTAGACACTCAGAGGTTTATTCATAGTGATATCATTATTTAAGAAGAAGAGATTGATGCAACCGCACACATGCTGAGACACTCTTTAAAGCTTTGTTTCCTTCAATTTGTGTCTGAATTACTCAACACTTTTCCTTGTGGATTTGGTATCATTTAGTGTGGTGGTCTATGTAATTGGATCCTCCAAAATATCAGCATACACAGCACATACATGGACGGCAGGCAGCCTCTCTCTGTTTCAGATAAGAGTTACATGCTGCAGGTGGCGAGGGTGAGATCTATAAGCTCCTAATAGCGTAGGTGGTTAGAGGCTCGCCTGCGAGAGCTGATGCTCTGTGACAGAGGGATTTATAGAGAAACAGAGAGTGTGAAACAAACAGCAAGAGACAGATGAGGGAGCAAAGAGAGAAAGCAGCTTCACCCAGCGGCAGTCTTCAGTTTGTTATTAAGTGGACCTGCTGCAGAGTTGTCTCCATCCTGCACACACACACTGTCAAACTGGTCAGTGCCCCCAAATATAGCTTGTTTGCAGTTCATACAACACTCGGGGGAATAAAGTATATTGTAGAGGAGGTGGTTGACTTGTGTTAAAGCTTTGACTAGTCTGCAAAAGACCCACAAGAAACAGGGCCGTGACCCACTTTGGGTCTGACTAATTGTTTTTGAATCTGTGATGTAGAAGAACCGCTGTGATAAGCAGAACCTTTATCACAGTCTATCAGTGTTTAGACAGCCTCAGCCTCTCTGCTGTGTGCCGTCACTGTCAAACTGGGAAACAGCAGCGTTAGTGTGACCCTGTTGTTTCTCTCCAATGTTGTTTCACATCTAAAAGCTTGGATTCTTTAAATAGCAGTTATGCCTCCTCGCCGCTGATAGCTGTGGCTGGAGGTGTTATGTTTTTGGGTTGTCCATCCGTCCCATTCTCTTGAACGTGATATCTCAACAACATCTTGAGGGAATTTCTTCAGACTTGGCACAAATGTCCACTTGGACTTACTAATGAACCAGTTACATTTTGGTGGTCACAGGTCAAAGGTCAAGGTCATTGTGATGTCATTTGTCTCATTCTCATGAATGCGATATTTAAAAAACGCCCTGGGGGAATTTTTTTTTTTTTTCCAAAATTTGGCACAAAACATCCACTTTGAGTCATGAAAGAACTGAAAAGAATTTGATGGTCAAGGTCACCATGACCTTGTGTCACTATCATTTCGTGAACACGAAATCTCAAGAAGTCCTTGAGTTAATGTCCTCTAATTTGGCACAAACTTCCCCTTGGACACAAGAATGAACAGATAACAATGTGGTGGTCAAAGGTCACTGTGACCCTGTGTCCATTTCATTTCATAAAGATGATATTTTAAAGGTCACTGTGACCTCACAGAGGATGCAATATATGCAAGTTTTTTGTTGTTGTTGTCTTTTTTCAAATTTGGCACAAACATCCACCTTGATTTAAGGATGAACTGAGTAGAATTTGATAGTCAAGGTCACTGTGACCTTGTGTCAGTCTAATTTCTTGAAGAGGATATCTCAAGAAGTACTTGAGGGAATTTCCTCAAATTTGGCACACATTTCCGCTCGGACACAAGAATAAACAGATTAGAATGTGGTGGTCAAGGGTCACTGTGACCTCGCATCTGTCTCATTTCGTGAATGTGATACCTCAAGAAGTCCTTGAAGGAATTTCCTTAAATTTGGCACAAACATCCACTTTGAATAAAGGATGAAGTAATTAGAATTTGGTGGTCGAAGGTCACTGTAACCTTGTGTCCATCTCATTTTGTGAAGATGATATCTCAAGAAGTCCTTCAGGGAATTTTCGGCAAATTTGTCTCAGATTAGAATTTGGTGGTCGAAGGTCACGCTGTCTCATTTCGTGAACACAATATTTCGAGAAGTCCATAGGAATGTCCCCAAATTTGGTACAAACTTCCTTTTGGACACAAGAATGAACATATTTGAATTCGGTGGTCAAAGGTCAGTATGACCTTGCGTCCGTTTCATTTCATGAAGATGGTATCTCAAGAAGTCCTTGAGGGAATTTCCTCAAATTTGGCACAAACGTGCACATAGACCCAAGAATGAACTGATTAGAATTAGGTGGTTGAAGGTCAAAGGTCCACCTAACAAAACTTGTTTTTGGAAATAGTTCAGGAATTCATAGGCTAATAATGACATAGTTTCACACAAATCTCGAACAGGATAAAATGAAGTGATGACATTTAATATCCTAAAAGTCAAAGGTCAACTTCACTGTGACATCGTAAGAGACACTTATTTTGGCCATCACTCAACGTCATATCTCAGGAACAGAAGGGGAGACATTTGGTCAGACGCTGAGTTGGTGACACTGATCTTGGGTGTCCACCTTGAACCTGTGCTGATGGTACAGATCTTTGTGCTGCTGGGTCGAAGATGTTGGAAGTTTTCACAGATGTGGATGTAAACAGTAACTACTACTTGACGGGGTCATGGAAGCGTACAACCACAAGGCGGTAATTCTAGTTTTATTTGTCCCAACATACTTCAGCCTTGATGTGACATCGTCAGTGATTGTCTGGTTGACCTCTGCAGCTGTGGCTGTAAAGCTCCAGGATTTGTGTGTCTGACTGATGTGCTGGAGGCTCCCTGTCATTACATGCACTCAGGCTGTTTTCTGGGCTCTGAGCTCAGCAGACTGGGTCTCTCCACACAGCTGAGACTTTGACTGAAGCCGTGGGCTGAGCAGGGCCAGAGTGCAGACCACATGACACATAGCGCAGTGGCTTTCAGTCTGGTCTGGACCTTAATGTGCATCATCACTCAGGACAAACTGTCATCAGTTAAAGACACATCTTCAAGCGGGTATCCCTGTTGTAATGGAGATTTAAATCCTTGTCAGGTTGGGGGACAGGCCAAACCAAAGTATTTTATGGGATGAATGTTGCACAAACTTTATTTAGTCACTCATTTTCTCCTGAATTATTAATTTCCCCATGTTTGTGTCTCTTTTGTTGCACTCACCATACAAATATCGCTTCACACTGAACCACAAGCACACAAAGAATCACACACACACACACATTCCTCCCATTCTCTTATCACTATGCAAGATGTTTGTCTGGATATGGGACACCTCTCTTGTGCCACCATTCTTCTCCCTGACCCCCTTTTCCCTGTCGTCGGTGGCGGTGGCGTTCATTCTTTGGGACTGCTGTTCCTTTACACGGGGCCGGGGCAGAGCAGCCAGCGGAATGAGGTCACTGCTGTCCCGGCTTTCCATACCATGCTGTGCTAAATTCTACAAAGCTGAGTCATCGTCGGGTTGTCACAGTCGTCCGAGGAGTGGTGCGTTACCCGCCACTGGGGTCCTGTGCAGGGGTGCGTCGCCATGGATACCTGTGTGTATCTGTATCTGTGTGTGCGACCGAAATAACCTTACCGCGGTATCTCAAATAGGAGCGTCACTTTGTGAGCGACAGGATTTTAGGCGGCAGCAATGAGGGACTTTTGTGTGTGTTATTGACTGAGTCTCCTTCAGGCTGTTTAGTGTGGCTAATGTCCTGTTCAGGGGGAGAAAAGCTGCGTCCTTTAATGCTCCAAAAGCTATTGCTAACTATTTAGGATCTCCTACCGTTTTATAATTGCCTTCTTTCTTCTCACAGTGACTGGAGCAGCTGGCCTCTCTTATTTCCACCCCTTTCTTTGCTTTACTTACTAGTTTGCTTAGTCTTCTCCTTTCTTTCTTTCAACCAGAATGTTCTGGCTTGGAAGACACTGAAGAGGCAAATTCCCCACGTCCTTGAAGGCATTTTGGTTGTCTTTCACTTAACATGAAAAATACAAACCACAGCCCTGCTGGAAGCTTTGCGGTGGTTCAGTTTGCTTTGTTCCTTCCTCCTCCTCCTTTGATCAGGCAACACAGGAGGACAAGTGTGTGGAATGTCCACCTTCACATCACTCCTCCACGTCAGGATACAGCCAGGGTTGCCATGGTTAGGCCTCTGTTTAACTGACAACGTTGTGTCCCCATTTTCTCTTATTTCACTCCTCAACTAGTCAGACCAGAAGGCTCAGTTTCTGGCAGGTCTCCAGATCCCCTGCGTCTGTGTGTATGCATTTGTGTTTGTGTGTTTAGCAGTTTTCATTCATTTATTTCATCTCATTATTTGGTCTTTTTGTTTCTGGCTCATGCTGCTGTTTCCCAGATGAGGCAGATTTACACTCTGGTGGCGCTGTACAGTAAGCAGTGTTACTGTATCTCAGTTCACTCGAGGAAACCACAGGGCCTTAACAGAGCAGGTCATTATTTTCTGATGTGGATGCCACAGACAGCTCTGCACATACCACATGCACTGTGTGCTGTAGTTGCCAGCCTCTTTCCAAGCATGTTAAACATGCACGCATGCATGTGTGTCCACTTTTCCAACAGGAAGGGAAACATTTAATGGACAGAATCTGGTTTGCAGCTTGGCAAAGACAGATCGGAAAAGCGCATACAGCAGTGGGATTTCTTTAGATTAGAGCCAGTGCTGCGACTCCACCCCATGGTCAACGTTATGGAGCAACACAGATGGCACTGTAGGCACAACTTGTTCGGAGATGTCTGAACAAAGAGAAGGAAAAACCTCTTATTTCCCACAGAGGGGTGTGGATAGCAGAATGTTCTGCCATCGATACTTAAGAGCTGCACATTTCAGGTGTGTGAGAGAGATGATCCATAGTCTAGTTCCCAACATTAGCTCCCCTTTTTTCCACAAGGACGAAAGATTTGAAACACCTAATAAAATAGTTTCATTCATTATAGGATGTATTCTATCCAGCGCTGTTGAGGGTGCATTTGTAAGTGTGTGTTTGTAGGTGTGGCAGTGCCGCTGTCCAAAGCACTAAACGAGAGCAGAGGAGATTGGTGACTGATAGAAATCGTCTCTTAGTTCGGTTTCTGTTGCCTGTAAACAGCACTTTGACCTCCTCTTGTGCCCATCAGACCAAAGATTAGCGACGAGAAGAGTTGCAACCAGCTGTTACTTGCAGCGTTCTGAAAACCTGCCGGTTCACACCAATGCAACAAGATGAGATGATGAATCATCTCTATGCGACAACTCTCTGTACTTCTGTTTCTGATTCGCAGCTTTTCAGACTTATTTTGTGGCTGAATATAATTTGTAGCTTCTTAAAATCTGAGTGAGGATGGTGATAGTGAGATACTGGCTACAGCTGCATTTGTGGTGGTGATGAAATGGGGAAAAACAGAAACATAAGCAGCATCAGATGGACTGTATTCATAATCAATACGCCACAAAAATATAAATTATCACATCAGCACATACAGCGAGCAGCAACAGCGACCCAACGCCCGACTCTGGCACGCAGTGTGGGTGGAAACAGAGGGCTTGGTGGGGACGGAGCACCTGCTGCAGCAAGCCAACACGCCATCTGCGGTCATTTTCACTTGACCAATGTACTTCACTACAAGCTGATCGGCTGTAGAAACAGGTGACGAATCTTTGGTTTGAACTGGGAAAGAGAAAAGCAAGCTGTTGTTTCCACGTGCCTCCCTCCGCTGAATTTGACCGAAAACTGACTCATTGAGTCATTTGGGTCATTCATCCACATTTGCACCAGATTAAGTTAAATCATCATTTATTGTGAGAAACCAAGCAAATCTATGTAAGATCAGACATTCAGCACCCCTGTATTCTCAGCATGTTGATGTTGCAGCATTGCTTATTTGTGCTTAATACCCCATTTACACCTGGCATCAACATGCAGTCTGTATCTGCACATCTTATCTGGGTAAAGAAAAATGCATGTTGATGCAAAATGTAAATGCACACAGAGGGCATTGTGTTTGGCGCAGGAGCCCGTGCACATCTGGAGGTGGTCGTGTGCACATTGTGAGGGGGATCTCAGCCAGGAATTTAGACGCAATCTAAACAGTCTGACCACACACTTACATAAAATACCAGGTGAAAATGGGGCCTGAGAGATGGTCTGGAAGCTGCAGAGAGAGAGACACAGAGCCTGGTGATATACGGCACACCAAACTGAAATCAGTGTACTCACACAGGCACAACAGTGACCAGGAAGAGGAGCCACATTTGGCCTTGATTACTGCTGTGTGTGCTGGATGGCTTCCCCTCAGTACACTGGCACCTTGAACTGGTCAGCACTGTCATGTCATTGGCTGCTCAGTGTAGGTTTTTTGATTCGTACTAGTTATATAGTTAGTTGTGTTGACACAGTTATGTGGTGCAAATTGCATTTACTCCCACAGCACGGCTCCAGACTGTTTATAGTCGGAGCACTGAATATTTTAGGAGCACACCTTAAATCGTCCTGCAAAGCAATTATTCACATTTTTGGCCATGTTAACTGTATCATAAACTGCAGGTAGTCTACTGTATATAAACATTGGACTGTTTTAATCACTGAAGTATTTAGCATCACAGAGACTTGTGGTCAGTGGGATGTGAGGATTCTTAAAGTAACATCTGTACAGATGTGAAGCCCTGACTATATCTGACTGAGCCTTAATGAAAGCTGTTGTCTTGTATTTTTTTCCTCTGAAATATGAACCTTATAGTCAAGCATTTTAATCAATTAATCTATCATAATTAAAACAATTGGAGACTGAGAACAAACTTGTATATAAGTCTGACAATATTTTAATAAATTGACATCATATCGGACAGGATGTAAGTGTTTCTGTGACTTCCTGTACGGGCTGAAGGCTGCTGCAAACTGGCGGGAAACTGTCCGACTTGACCACAGCTTGTTGTCGCCGTCCCCTGCTGCAGCCGCCTGCTCTCATCTCGTCCAGGTGAGGCACAGTTCATCTCGAACGAGCCTACTGATGAGTGTAAATGACGTGATCCTCGCTGTTAGCTAACCACTCACTCCCAGACGTTCCTCCTCTCGCACATTGGCCTACACTGGCGGACTTGCTCCCTTGTTTTAAAACAAATTTGCAGGTCACACATTAGCAAATAGTTGTAAAAAAAATACCCGCACTGACTCCGTGTCCACCCCAGATGAAGGTGCTTCATCTGGGGTGGACATCGTTTAACAATACTCATCTGACCGGCCTTTATAGCGACCACCAATCAAACTTTTTAGAATGAATACTGGCTGATTGATTGAGGCATCCTCAGACTATGCGGTCCTTTTTTTAACCCTTTAAAAAAATCATCGTCACTTGTGGAGAGACGGAGGCAGTCCTGCAGCGCTGGGAGGTATTTCACTAACCTTAGTTTATTTTTAAGAGACAAGCACTGTCAGATAAACTATCACAGAGCAGACAAATGTGCCCACAGTAGTTAAATGGTTGTAGATTAGCAGAATGTTGTTAAAAATATATCCTCAGATGACATAAACGGCCCGGCAGATATATATAGTAACAATCAGGACTCCTGCCTCACATGAACTACAAATACTCTTACATATGAAATGCCTGCAGAGCAGAGAAGGGGTAGGAAGGTAACACAACAGTCGGAGAGGTGGAAAATGTTTTGGAGCACAGAGACAAGAGGGAGGGCCACGCTGGGAGAAACCGGGGGGAGAGAAGAGGGAATGCTGAAGGCCTTAATATTGAAGGGGATAGTGGGGGGAAAGGGCTAAGCTAGGATAAAAGAGAGCAGACCCCTACAGACACGATCAACAGGATTGGTGGTGGAGATTTAAGAATAAAGAGGAGAGGGTAGAGAGGAGAGACTGAAAAGCCGAGAACGAGGGAGTCAGGCAGAAGCAAGAGGGGGCAGAAGGGACAGAGTTATGGGGGAAACAGAGCAGAGGGTACAGGGGAAAGGCAGAGGGGGCGGCCAGCATTGTGCCTCACAATGGGGGCTTTGTGCAGTCTGAAGGGGGCTGGGACCAGGGTGCTGTGTGTGTGTGTGTGTGTGTGTGTGTGTGTGTGTGTGTGTGTGTGTGTGTGTGTGTGTGTGTGTGTGTGTGTGTGTGTGTGTGTGTGTGGGTGCAGACGGGGAGGCCTGGAGCTACAGAGCTCGTCCCTGGGAAATGAGGCCTCTTGTTGGGGCAGTGAGAGCTGCAGAGGGAGGCTGGTGGAGGGCACACCCAGGGCCTGAGTGACAAGACAGGTGTGGAGGGTCAGCGGGAATAAGGAGTGTGTGTGTGTGTGTGTGTGTGTGTGTGTTTGTGTGTGTGTGTGTGTGTGTGTGTGTGTGTGTGTGTGTGTGTGTGTACCAGGGACTTTTTCCTGCTCTTCAAAAGGCCTGTGTACTGGTTACATGTTCGAGAGATGACTTGTAGACAAATGGGGAAGCCTGTTTAAACAACATGCTTGCATAAGTGCACTGCAAACGTACTCTGTCTAACACACACACACACACACACACACACACACAGGCAGATGCATCCTTAATGGCAGACAGCTGTGGAGTTCATACAGGATAAAATCATATTTCTGTTTGGGGCTCATACATCACCTTGGATTTATGGTTACGTTCCTCCCCACATGTACACTTTCCCTTCCTAACCTGGACAGACTGGTGATCGGGAAAGCTGTTGTGTGTCAGTATTCATGCACATGTATGTGACTGTTCATGGAAAGTTTCCTCTATGTCCTCCATTAACACATTTTTTCAGATATTACAGGTTGATGGATTTCAGAAGGTTGGCTGAAATCAGAGTCATAAAGACTAAATCGATCTCACACACCTCTTTTGCATCAGTCATTGTGAGAGTATTGTTTTATTTTAGCCCATAAAGGTGAAACTTCTGAGTGTCCAGGTGAGCCATAGTCCACCTATATGTAAGGTAATCTATTTGTGTGTGGACTCAAGTCAGAAACAATGACTTTGAGGGCACAAAAAGTTTGGCGTGTGTACGGCCCCTTAATAGCCCTATGCTCTCAGCTGCCGTGATGTCAGGTCCTGACCCATAGTGCCAGAGACAGGAGTATGACTGAGAGGTGGTGGTGAGATGATTTAGAGTAGAGTCTCTGTCATGTATTGCCCTCGTTCTTGGATAGTGTTGTCATGAGAGACACATAGCATCGATACCAGGAGCCTCAGCCAGGAAGATAGGGTTACCTGGCCGATGCTGTCACTGCCCTCTCACCCGTAGCGTTCCAGCCCACTGCAGCCCAGGGAGGAAAGCAGCTAGCCGCACAGCTGTGCGTCACACTGACTGGTTGCTTGATCCACACCGTCACTCTTTTTTAATGAGCTGCTGATGACGTGTATATTTATTAAATGGCGATTATCCAACACGGCAATTCATAAACCTTTTTTACTCTCTCAGCAGTTTTACATGGTCTCCTCTTTACCCGTGGCTGCTGCAGTGACCTTGTTTCACTTGTATAAGTCATAAACACTCCCGCAACTGTTTATTCCTCTTCCCATTTTTTACTCGAGTGTATTATTTTATATTCTCCCTCTGAATCCGTCAGATGCAGTCATACACAGTCTCACACTTTCCCCTCTGTGACTGAAACCCTGCTCCCCCTTGTGTGTCTGGATTCCTGTGGGGCTGCAGAGCTTAGCTCTGTGATATTAGAGGTGCCAGCATAAACACGCAGGCATACACCCGAAAAACAGCCTTGTCCTGTTGGATTATGGCAGGCCTAGCTATCACAAAGAACCACTGTGGACCAAACAAGCCACCCGACGGCTTGCCATCTGCAATCGATTACATTGCCAAATACTTTCTGCCATATCTCCCGCAACTGCTCTCTCTCCCCTTTCATTGGCCCAGAGGCAACACCCAACAGCACAGAGCTAATTTTACACTCTTGGTAAGCGTGCTGTTGTGCATAAACAAAACTGTGCACATGTGAGACTAATAGTGCAACATGCAGTAGAAGATAGTCACTGTCTTGGGCGTATTTAAGGGATAACTCCAGCCAGAGAAAATCCACCACTGACCGTTTAGCGGCAGTGATAATGTTTATTATATTTCAGTGGGACCTTTAGCAGGTAATCCTTGTTGACAGTAATAGGCATAGAGGCTGGATGGACATGATGAGGTGTGACAGCAGCAGGCAATGTGGAAATCGTCCGTGGTGCTTCGTAGGAGTTGTTTCCAGGCCGAAGTGACAAAAAGCTGCTACTTTCTCTTTATTTTGTGCTCTCGTTGTATTTTGGAAGACACCTGAAACAAATATATATTTCATTTAAAATATTCATAACTTAATGTGCACAAATCCTCTATGGACCCACAAACTGTACAGTTCAATTTTGTGCTGCACACAGGCACTCAGTCTGGATCATAGCAGGCGGTATGAAATAATGAAGACAAGCACTGTGACGTCACCCATTGGTTGGTTGATTGTTTCGCAGCCTCCAGTTTTGCAATGTGGCCATCGCCATCTTGGATTAAAGAGCCAGAAGTGGCAATATTTCAATGAGAGGGTGGAGCTAACCCTAATGCTAGCTGCTAGCTTGGTTAGCATGATGTATTTACAGTCTATGGTTCGGTCACTTAGTTGGAGGGGGAAAAAACAAACGTGAAATTCTATCAGGAGCTGCGCCTTGTCAAAATAAATCCAAACCTATATGACTGGACCATGTGTGACTTTACTTTGAAAGGACAGACACAGGAAGTGTCCTCATCAGGTTAATCTCCAGGGCTGGTACCTGCGGTTATTCCACAGGCTAGTTAATAACATGTCGGGCAGGAAATCCAAAGTGTGGGATCATTTTGAGAAGGTGAAGGACGAACCCAAGGTGATATGTAAACTCATCTTCATTGGTCGACTACAAACATGACGTATCATGTGAAACATGGAAGTAGCTACATGCCCATTAGCCCACAGCGTCATTAACAGGCGGCTCGCTCAGTGTGTGACGTGCACTTGGAGATAAAATATAGGCCTATATTAATGAAGGTTCATTAGTACGGTTTTGTATTTCTCTGTAATGTAGCACAGTGTTAACAATGTTACTGATACTATTCTTTCTCACACCTTCAACTCAAACCATCGTGTTGCGCCGCCCAAAATATATGGACGGTAAATGGAAGGATACTTAGACATGCAGCCTGGAGGAGCCGCTCTCTGAGCCACAGCTGCCCAGACATATATCGTGTCGTATGAGGTATATGTGGAAACTAGATTATAATTACTGGGGTGAAAAATGTTAGATTGATTACATGGGAAGGTCAATGTAAGGACATGATGGGGTGGTTGCCTGGCAACAATAAAAAGGCGCAGCAAGTGTTTTTTTACAAGTGGCATTCAATGTAAACCAAAAAAAAGAGTCGCATATTGCCGTGACTCACATAGGTAGAGAGACAACTTATTTCACTACCTTTGGTCTTTTGACAAAATCCTGAATTTCTCATTTGCTCGATCTTTTTTCAAAAACCGTGTTGAACGAAGATGAACCACTCTGGTCGACATGTTTTTCTGTATGATGATAGGTTAGATACTGAAAGACAGCAGAATGCAGCTATCTGGAGTAATTATTGCTGATGAGTTTCTGACTGGAATGTGATTAAAGTTTGTTTAGCAAGGCGAGCGAACAATGGTCTGAATAGTGACAGAGTGTGTCAGAGGCAGAGAATAGAGCCCACACCTCTTCGCTATTGTGGTAAATGAGAACACGAGTGCGTCCGTGTGTTTTTGTGTTCTGTTATTTTGAAGCTGCTGGTACATTGTCTGGCTTGACCGCTGTGCTCAGTGAACCAAAAGGTAGATCACGTCTCACTGTTGTCATGTCTCTCTGTTCTCCGTGTGTTTGTATGTGGTCTGTTCGCCGCCTCTTGCTCTCTGTCTTCTCTCCGTCTGCAGCAAACACAGGCTACAAATAGTTCAACTATTTAAACTGCATTAAACTGTCTCCCTCCCACCCACACCAGATGTTACAGTCCCACTCAGTTGCTCTCGGCTGGGAAGTTGAGCCGTGGATTTCAGTTCCACCATCAACACTCATATGTTGTCTCTGCTATGCTGCCATATAGCTGACACATATCTTCAGGGCAACAGACAGTTAATTTGAGGGGATAGACATATTAAATTTCAAAGAGTCTTCTAATTATCCCAAGAATGTTTACCACACCAGCCCAGCACCTCTCCATGAGAAACACGTGGGTCCTGGTCCTCTACACCTCCTCTTTCTTTCTATCGCTCCATCTATCCCGATACCCCTGTTTTCCCTCCCAGACTTTTCTCATTTCACCCCTGCGTCAGAAGCATTTGAAAAATGTGCTTTGTGGGACTTGAAAAGGGAAAGACTCCAAAAGCCTGTCTGAATGCTCTCTGTGGAGCCCAGCTCAGACTGTATAACACAAGCCTTACAAGCCAAACACAAGCCCCCACAGGACACAGAGCTGAGACGCTGAATTTAACACGCAAGAACTTCCAGATGTGTGCGACACTGTTCGTAAATATACTGTTTAACAGCTTTAAAGCAACGACAAGGACGTTTTATTGTGTGTGGATTTTGGCGGCCCCTGTGGACAGAAGCTGTACTGCTTCTATGAGCACCACTGCCTCATGTCGTAAAGATCTTGATCTAGCCAACGTGCATTTGATTTGAAAGCAAGTGGAGGAGAGATGCAGTGTATTTCATAACTATACTTGCTCTGGAGGAAGAGGGACAGTTCAGGATCAGTTTTGAATCCTTTCAAATCCTGCAATTCTCTCCATCTGTTGAATAGTTTTCTCGTGTTTTGCCTGTGCACTATTACTGTCCCTGTCACCTTCTTTATTGGCCTTCAGACAACTCTTTTCTTGGTCTCTTTGCTGATCCTGTCCCACTATTAGGGCACTATAACTGTATACCTTTATGGTATCAATCGAGATAACCCAGTGCCATGTAGTATTAGCCCCTTACACTGCCAGATTTTCTGCGAATGTTGGGGGACGGGGACGGTGAAGGACGGGCCGACTTATGAGAGAATCTCCGAAGGACTGACCAGCCGCGGCTTCCCTCCCACGTCACTGTTTACGTCACACGCTGAGCTACACGTTTTGTTACTTGCTCACGCCCCCCATTGCCCTGAAAAAGGCACATTCTGCATAAACAAAAGTAGGTAGGTGGCATTTTGCTGCACTCCCCAATTTTGTTTTTATACTGCCAATGCTGAAAGAAGACTGATTGGGCTTTCCTGCTAATTTGCACAACTCCTGTTTAAAAAGGGCTACAGAGACTTCTCCAGTAGGAATGCACAGTAATATCAGCACATTATCAGTATCAGCAGATATTGGCTTTAAAATAAACATGCTTTTTCGTAATTTGCACAATGAATGAATATTACATACATTATACAAATTATTCTATTTCATGTCTCCATCTGCTGGTGGACTGTCACCTTAAGAGTATACATGCATGATATGATGTTAATTCCACTACGGAAGTGACGGATGATCACAAAATTTCGGTGGAGAAAAAATACTGGTTTCCATTATCAGCCAAATGGGTTGTTACATATTATCGTATTGGATATTAGCAAAAAATCCAATATTGTGCATCCCTATTCTTCAGCCACTTATCCAGATTTCTCCTTCTTCATACGTTTAAGGTCCACACAGCTTAATATATCTAGTGTCACACTTGTGTTTGGCCTTGTCGTCGAGCTAGTTTTTTGTCTCTCTCAAGCAGCTGTCCATAAGTCACTCACTCTGCAGCAAGAAACAGCACTTCAAAATAAAAGCTCTGTGCTGGTAATTCACTGTAACTAGAACTAACAACTAACCCTCTAAATCTCACACATTAACACGTTATGTCTTGTATAATTTGAACAAAAACTGAAGTGGAAAAGGAATTTGCTGTTTTACTGCTGAGGAGTGGAGGTTATATGACAGGCTGTTTATGGGCTCCAGGACGTTTCTGCTACCAGCCAAGAAATAGTAACACAACTCCGGTAAAAAACCCCGCTCTCATATCTGACCGTATATTTATTGGGCATTCATTTATTTGGGTTGAGTCCATTTTTCTTGGCTTCCAACAGAGTGAAGTTAGTGTGCTCAAGGGGGTGGGGTGGAGAAACTGAGGGATTAACGATCAGATGATGTAGTGGAGTTTTGTTTCGGTCTGATAAAACCATTTTACGCAGGACAAGTTCTGATCCAAACACAACGACACTAAAGCAAGAATTTTCCCTCCTGTGGTCTGAAAGGGGCGACAGAAAGAGGTGGAGACAAACCGTGAGGTTAATGTGCTTCAAGTGAGGAAGCCAGAGGTGTGAACAATGGGAATAGCCTCCTTCCAGATCGCCCTCTGTCCTCACACATTCACTCAGGTGGTCCCTCACACACTGCTGTCATTTCCGCAACGTTGGGAGGGGACATTCACAAACCCATGATGACAATCTATTTCTGCCTGTGATCTCAGCTGCCAACTGCCATCACTAACCCGAAACTGAATCAGAAGTACTAAAACACACTCAGGATTTCATCTGGGAGTATGTCAGCAGGCGACATGGCGTTATTTATAGCTGGAAAGCTCCCGTATCTGTCCTCTGGATGTCTGACTCCAGTGTGCCACTATGATCTTTCCCTCTGCTATCTCCATTTCCTCCTGTTGGTTCTCCTATCTGGTCCCCTCCCACCACACCCCTCTCGCCTTGTCTGGCCAGTAACATCCCCTCTCCTGGGAAGTATTCTCTTGTGCCAGATGCACAGAGGAACATCCTGTGAGTGTCAGTGGGATTAAGGATGGCCTCCGGCCATTTGTTCATTCATGGTCATAGTCTTGTGACGTTTTTGTTACAGTCTGGCACCGAGGGGGGCTGTTTTATTTGTGGTTGATGATGAAACACACAAAATAATAACCATAAAAATGGACATAACCTCCGCATTTTGACCCCAACCACACCTGCCCCTCGTTTCCCCTTAATGTTGCACAGCCAGCCTGCTGAAAACAACGCCTGTTCCACACCCAAGAGGCCCCAGTGCTGGGAGGGAGGGAAACCAGGGGCATCCGAATTCCAGCACACACACAGACTGGTACACACATATGGCCAGTCAGCTCAGTGGGGCTGTCTGCCCTTCTGTTCGTAGGCTCATGAATGCTGTTGAATGCCTAACTGGCAGCTGGTTCAACAGCGTTTCAGTGACTGACGCAGTTGAGCGGTTGCAAATGGCCGTATGTGCAGGAAAGTACGTTGTAGTAAATGAAAAAGATTTTGATCTATGAGCCAAAATATCTATAATTACTGTGGCTGATATCTTAACTGGACCTGATTGTTAAACCTCTAAAAGCAGACGTGTAACAGTCTGGGACAAACTGCTACAGATGTCACTTCTGTGCTCAGCGTTACTTGCTCACGCCCCCCATTGCCACGAAAAAGGCGCATTCTGTATAAACAAAAGTAGGGAGGCGGCATTTTGCTGCACTCCCTGATTTTGTTTTTATACTGCCAATGCTGAAAAAAGACTGATTGGACTTTCCTGCAAATTTGCACAATTCCTGTTTAAAAAGGGCTACTGAGAGCTGGACGGAGCAGTGAGTGACAACAACCACTGTCTGTGGTGGAAACACTAGGGTCTAGGTACCATGTCTGAAGGGTCACTGTTGGTTGCAAAGGTACCGTACGGAAAGTGTTTGGAGAAAACGGGGCTATGCACTGTATTTCATGTAAGCTTTTGTATGAATCTGCAGCCAGCTGCCGGTTAGCTTAGCTTAGCATGTATTACCTTTTTTTTTAGCAAGAGACTCTGATGGAGTTGCAGTGGCACAGGGTGAGGCTAACACACTTAACCATCCTCCAGCTGCTGCTGACTGAACAGCTACAGGCAAATGAGAGAAGACCAGAAACTATTCAGAGAATTATCTCTACTCCAACTCAGTGTTACACTATATGTGCAGGAGGGGTCCCTGCTCCGTCTCTGTTTCAGCTAAGAGGTCCTTAACGTGAAAAACATTAACGACCCCTGCACTAAAGATTAATACCAAACTTATAAATAGTTCACTTTTAAACCCCAAGTACTTAAAATACTGAGAAGTGTATCCTGTGATGATTCAGGATACTTTAATGTCCGCCTGCCTTCTCCTTCAGCGCACTCCTCTCAGTAGATGAAGTGACTGTTAGCATTACTTAATCACTGCTGGAGGATTTATTGCTCCTTAGTCTGTTTATCTTATCAGAACTGCTGCTGGAGGATGTAGCATATTACTCCTCCTCAGCCCTCCACATAACTGTGTTTAATTTGTGTCTAATCGTAATTGTCCAGAAGCTTCACAGTGACAGTTAAACACTGCAGGTACCCACAGACCAGAACACTTCCCAGATCACACTGACTGTTCGCTACTTCCACTGTCTGGGAATGTGAATGAGCTCTGTCTCTCTCTCTCTCTCTCTCTCTCACACACACACACACACACACACACACTTAGAGCTTTGTTCCTCTGTTTTAAGTAGCTCTGGATTGTGTCGTGCCTCTGCTCTCGGCCTTTATGAGTAAGCAGGCCGCCATTTTTATATTACCTTTGCTCCTATACAATCACCATGTTCTACTGTGTTTGCACGAGTGTGTGTGTGTGTGTGCAACTGTGGGTAAACCCCACCACATATCGCAGTAGTTTATTAGAGAGCAGCTCACTGGCTATCACTGAGGATTTCTCACGTGTGTGAAGTGGTTTCCATGGCGCTAGAATTTTCACTGTGTGCAGTTGTGTTTTACGACTTCTTTTATGAAGCAGATTGTGAGAGCTTGAGCCCCGATGTGGAAAAAAATGTGTTACATCCAGCTACAAAGACCCCGAAAGACTGAAAATCATGTTTGCAAGCCAACTGCATGTTCCTAATTGGAAAGTTGTGTTTTTGTTTCTGTCACTGGCAAAATACTGCGAGAAGATTTGTTTGAGAAGTGTGAGCATGAAGTGGTCAGAAGCCTACCGAGGTGGGCGTCGGGCTGGTGTCAACGCTTCCTTTTACTTATCTTAAATTGCCAATGTTATCACAGCCAAGATATTAATGATGTAATCGTGGATTGTTCGACAGCTGGCTGATCCACATGCATAGGTTTGTTTTGCGACAATTAGGAGTGCAGTTTGTGGGTTATTCCTTGGGCCGAACTGCACTACGCTGGAGCCACGCTGCCGAGGACCATTGACAATAAATGGACGTAATTATGATCCTTGTGCTGAGAATGTTTTGGTACACTAAGGTTTGGTTTCAGCAGGGGATGTGGAGAATGTTTTTGGTGGGCTGGGGTTTAGAAATCCTCAAAGCTTTTCAGTCTGGAGCCTAAATGAGAAAACTTTGTTCCACACTCAGAGTCATCAGAGCTGGGGAAAAATAAATTACTGTTACGCTTGTCAGTTGGTGACTGCCCAGAATTTAAAGGTAACCCATGTTGACCTTCAGCCTGAAGCCCCACTTCAGCCAGTGTTACTCCCCCGTTTTTTTCAATGGCAACCAGCACATGTGTCGAAGCGATATCATAAATATTAGCATGGATAGCTATAGCAGTCATTCCAACATAAGTTATGAGGCAGAGCACCCAGAGGTCCCCATCCATCCACTGGCAAAAGTCAGCTGGATTTCACGTCACCCAGTGGACCTCTAAACCCCGTCTCCACCAAACACTTTCAGTATGGTACCTTTGGGACCAACAGTAGCCCTTCAGACACGGTAGCTAGACCCGAGTGTTTCATGGCAAATGAACGGGTGCTCTGGGCTTGGTGCCACGTGGGAAAGCCAAACATTTTTCATCTCCACACACTGTGATGACAAAGAGCTTGTTGAAAACAGTTTCCCTTCATATTAACTTACCCATATTACACAAACTTGGTGACACAGTTGAAAGTTTCACAGCATTGTGTTGGGTTCAAAAACTGCAGAAGAAACAATCCCGTACAATGTCAAGACGAAAGCTCACCGTCTTGTTTTGCCTCACACGACCCTATGCCATATGTGCACTGCATTAGCCATTAAAAAAATGCATTTTGCAGCATTTCTGCTCTGCAAACAGTCTGCAATCATTATGTCTTCAGCGTAGCCAAAATACAAGATAGGCTGACTTGCTGGCTCATAATGCTCATATTGGTTTTGCTGCTTGGATGCAAAGAAGGTTGACACGTGACACGTCATCTTCCCGTTTCAGCAACATCCTTCTTCTTTTTTTTAACTTTGAGCGCAAAATTATTTGTCAAAAAAAGCGGTGGTGAAGAGCTGTCTGACGTAAAGGTGAAGCAGTGAAGACATTCTAAATATAGCATACACTTGAACTGATAATTAGTTGGCTAAAATTAGTTTCGCTGCTGCCCTCGACCACAGCAGTACATTGCTCAGCTTCTGTGGCGGTTCTCCTGTCTGCTTCTCCAAACTGGGGGCGTGCCGACCGCATCTACTGCAGGTAATACACTGACTGTGGATCGCTGCCTCACACAAACCCTCCGAACAATCCCTTAAACATACTGCTGACCACAATATTTACTAAGAACTGGGGACTCCATATAAGAAAGGTGTGAGTAGTTTACAGTAGATTGCATGTGTGGGTATGGAAACAGAACAATAATCTGAGTTACAGTCAGCACTGAGGCTGTGCAAGGTTAAATGAGGTCGATAATAGGGGGTTATTGTAACGATTGGGGCTTTGGTGGAGATGGAGGGAGAGGGGGAATGCTCTGGAATGTGAAGAATGAAGGTTTGTTTAATCCTCGTGGGGGATAAATTATTAGCAGCAAAGGAAACCCTGCTGTGCAGCACAGGTCCGTCTCCTACCATGGGAATCTAATGTGAGATTTGTGCATGTGAGTTTGAATCGATTGGAGTGTAAAAAAGTCCAAGAAGTGCACAAAGCTGATTAACGAATGCAATGCACAAATGATTTTAATATGTTTTGAACCTTTTTGATTTGATTTGATGAGGCAGTGCCACTACAGAGCTGGAAATAGCTGTGACATCAGTTGAAAGTAATGTGTTCAGAAGTTTTCCTGCTCTCTGTCTTGAACACGGAGAAGAAGTGAAATATTTCACCCTTCAGTGAACTGTGGCAGCAATACTGATTGGTCTGAAAGCTGCCTTTTCCTGTGCTGTCATTTAGATTTGCATTTAACTCGTGTCCAAACAGAGAGTGAGCTGTGGTCTAACCTAAAACTTGATGAATGAATGGGCCAACTTATTTCCATCTCACACACACATTACCTAAATGATTGGCTGTGAGTTGTTGTGGAGGAAATAACAGCACAGCTAAGGGTTCTGATGAGGTGATCAAATTAAAAACATCTGTTGGTGTGGAAAAGTGATTTTGTCTCCAGTAAGGTCCCGCTCTGTAGTGGTCTGAGTAATCTGGCTTTGCACCATTTTCAGGGGGAAAAAGGGAAATGAGAGCAGCGGAGAGAAAGGGGAAACACAAAGGGGGTAAAGATTTAGTGCGGCAGTAATGAGCTACTGGAAGGGAAGAGCATGCTCAGTTTGATTGGTCCACCTACGCCTAGCCAGCATGGCATCCTGGGTAAATATGACCCAGCAGTTAGTTGCTGTGGTGATCGAGGAAGCAGCCGCTGCCAAGGGGGCTAAGATGGGAGCACGGGCCAGATGGATGCACGCACTCACCCACAGACAGTGAATTTTAAAAAGCACTTCCACTGCAGAAAGTTTTAAGGCGCTCTTCACTCACAAAACGACCGTTTATATTTCAGTACTCACCTTGAGTTGAGTTGAATTTGAACACAAGTACAGGCAAGAACGCAGATTGAGAAACGCCTTAAAATAAAGCCAATATCGAAAGTAAAAACAGGAAGCAGTGCACTTGGTCTTCCCTGATGTGACACACAAACGACACGGTAAAACAGTCTCAAAAGGATCCACAGGAATCCGTTGAGATTCACAACCAGATTTGAGTAAAAATGTGACCATGTATTTGTTATAAATGTTTGTGTTTAATCACAAATGGTTTTTCGAGTTGCAGATTCGATGCGCATATACAGATTATCGCTCTGCATTTGTTTGTGCATTGTGTTCTCATGAGAGTCCACGTATAATTTTTTCATTGAAAAATGCTATGTTGATGATCAAAGAAAGATATGTTCTTTTAAACAAAGAACATATCTTCGTCATTACCAGACAAAGTGTTTGATGGAAGAGGATGTTTCTACAAAACCAGCCTTTGTTTCTAGCCAGTGAAGACGGCATCTAGTTTACGTTGTGTGACCTTACAGAAGAATGAAATCATAACGGGGATGGTGGATGAAAGGAATGATTGTCTATCAGGAAAAGAGCCGGGAGGTTTAAATGTGGAGGTGATGGATGTCCACAGAGGAATATGAGGTCAAATGAAAAGTATAAAGAGGGCATCAGAGGTAAGCGGATGTCTGGCAAACAGAGAATGAAGTGAAAGGAGCTCTAATGGAGCTGTGTTTGCTGTCCCTTTTTTATCTTGTGCAAACGTCCATGAGATTCCTTTGTCATTCTTTTCCCATCAGCCGGGACTGATGTGTCACTTCCAACTTTCATCATTCTTCTACCCCAATCTCTCATTTCACATTTAGCAGTGATCAGAGCTGTCATCAGGGGTCAGCTGAGGTCATCTTATCTCCTACACTGACCAGAGACTTCTTTAGTATGATAAGATGACACGCAGGGTTATCTTTATGAGGCTGTACTACCATCAGACATTTTTCTGAACTTCCTTTTGTTGTTGTAGTTTCTGTCTGTGGAGCCATGATGGTATCTATTATTGCTCATGCTGCCACAACTCCAAACAAACGACTGCTGCTGCTGCCAGAGGCACAAAACATGTGCATGGGAGGATTTTTATTTTTTCAGGAAAGACTTATCTGTCACATGGTGTTTATTAAGGCACCAGAGCAACACTTGAGGTAACTGCATGGGCATTTGGGCGCACTGTGGTTGTGGGGCACTTGGAAGGACCAGGGTGGCATTTAGGGTGAACCTTTATTATACAAACGACATAATCGCAATCTGCAACAGATATTTTTTCCCCTTTTCATTGCAGATTGCAGTGGAGAGCTAATTTCAGAAGCATGAGGTCACACATGCAGACTGGCTCTCTCTTTAATCATGTAAAGCTGAACTGATGTTGCTCAGAGGCTGTTTAGTGAGAGTGTGTTTGGTTTTCATACTCATGATAGGTTACGCAGTGTTGCGTGCCTCAGTCGAGTGAGTCTGGAGGTACAGGGTCTTGTGAAAATCAACATAAGGTGCTTTTGATGAGCTTCAGGTTTGTGTCGATGTGGCTGTGAAACACAGACAGGAAGAGTAATCAAACTTTGACCCGTGTTTCAAAAGCTACCTCATCATCAAGGGAACTGGGGCCAGTCAGAGTGAGCAGCTCATTCATCATTCTCATTATTACAGTAACTGTCTTCCAACAAAAGTGTGCAGACCACAGACTGTGTAAGATAATGGACGTAGCCACCGTGATGTCACCCACTAGTTTGTGGATTCCTGGGTGCTGGCTGCACGGGGGAAACCAAACACCATTCATCTGCATGCACTGTGATGACACAGTACTGGTTGAAAATCTGCAAAGTTTCCCTTTTCACAGCTTACTGTAGACTGAAGTTGTTAACATACTAACACCGCACTGTGCTGAGTCCAGAAACTGAAGAAACGATCCCAGAACAAAAGCTCACCATCTTGTTTTGCCTGTGACGTAGTGGCTGTACATGCCACGTCTTTAACCACCTGGAAACACAAGGTCGCGTTTTGGGCGCTACTTCTCTGCCTGTTCTGTGCCAGCTTTCAAGAGCCCGGCGGTAGGTTGCGTCTGAGGTTGCTTAGCAACCTTAACAAGCATCGTATTATAGCTTATTTACCTGAAATCCTGAGTGCAGAGCTGATCTTCTTCCAGGTGCTGTTCATAAGTGTGTAGGCCTTTCGTCTGTGGGACAGATGTAAAGCTCTGGGTAGCCCTGCACTAACATGATCAACTTTTCTGTATTTATCAGACTGAATATTTACAGAAGAAGGGAAAGGTATCTGTTGGCTGTGACTGATTGGTCTTTGTCAATGGCGTGTGGTGCGCGCTGCCATGTTCCAAAAGTTAAACTCATGATTTGTCTCAAATCACATACCTCCATTAGTACACGTCCATGTAGTGTACTATGTGCACCATGTATTTATTGGCGTCGTGTGCGAATTTCGACAGGGTAGTGTTGTCTCAAACCAAACACGGCCGTTGTGCACTCACCAGAAATGACAACCGCAAATTAGCTAGTTAGCAAACTAGCATTAGCATTTGCGTTATCGTTCGCGGTACCAAATCATTACAGACTGCTAAATTAACCCAATAAACATACTGCTGGCTTATACCCAAACACATGTATTTGTACAATGCAGTGACGTTCACAGTCGCACAGTCCTTGGCCGCCATTTCCAGTTTGAAAAGTGTCCCCTCCCCTTCTGCTACGTAGCCAAGATGGCGACCATTGAGGGCGAGAAGTGTCCATAGTTCCACACTCAACCGTTTTGAGTGCACCATGCGGGTACTCATAGTGCACTGCATTTTCCATACTTCTCAGTGTGAACGCACTTATGCACTCAAAATATTAAGTGTAAGTACAGAAGTACGCGATATGAGGCACAGCATCTGTTTATCTCGGGGTGCAGCCGTCATGCTTTGATAAATAGGCGCTCGGGAATGCAAGCACACGACAGCGCTGTTTGTTTGAGCGCGCCTACCGCGTGTCAACATTAAAAATTTGAGGGCGCAAAAAACACAATCCTATACTGTATGTGCACTGCAGGTGTGACCAGTTGGCACCAGGGCACCCCCACACTGTGAACAGTCCACATATGTTACATTTTCAGTGTTTCCAGAATAGAAGATAAGCTGACGAGCTAGCTTATGATGATGTTTACTGGTTTTGCCGTTCTGACATAAAGAGGCAGTGCATCTCCGCAAGCTTGGAGGACGACTATAGACTGTGTAAAATAATGGACGTAGCTACCTTGACATCACCTGTAGGTTTGTTGACTCCTGTTTTGAAGCCTTGAGTTTGGCAAGTGACCATATTTGGACAAGAGGATAAGGCTAACCCTATTGCTAGCTGCTAGCTCAGTTAGCAGGGTGCAGTTACAGCTATAGTTAACTGTTATAATGCTCTGTTTTGCTTGGAAAAAAAGGGTTTTAACCCCTTGAAATTAAAATGAATTTACCCGAAAATTGAATTTCTGATTCCTAAGAGGGTCTTTTGGTACACGTAGACGCTGTACAAGACTTTTAAGATGACCAAAATCTTATAATAAACTTTAATGAACTGAAAATGCACAGAAATAGCAACAGCTACGGCTACGCCTATATATGCTATGGTTTCACTTAACATTACCCAAGTGTCTCTTACAGCGGCCTGGCCACATTTTTAATTATGTATACCTTTAAGCCTTAAATAACATTTAAACAAGTGAGTTGCATGAAAATTTACCTCCTGGACAGTTGTCATGAACAAGGAAATTAACTGTAGAGAGCAAAACCACCTTTTTGTACCAGGCTGTAAAACTGTTTTCTGCTGTAATGTTGAGCATTACAACATCGGGGTCTATGAGGATTGACTCGTTGTTGAAGCCAGCCTCAAGTGGACGTTAGAGGAACTGCAGTTTTTGGCGCTTGCACTTCATTTTTCAGCCCTGGAGGTCGCCACTTGCCGTATACATTTGTTTTATTTGTACATGTTTGTGTTTGAGTGTGTCTTTTGGATTGGAAAAACAGGCTTTTATTTATTCAAGACACACATAGACACACACACACACACACACACACACACACACACACACACACACACACACAACTCATTTGTCACCAGCTTTTGTCACCCGAGGGATGTTCACGCTTAAGTGCAGGAACAAAAGGTCATTTCTTTGTTGAAAGATAACACCTCAAAGACTGATTCATCTGTGAAACTGACCCACATCAACAAGGTGTGATTTAATAGGTTATAGGAGACACATTTGTTATTCTGTGGCAGAGCCCACATGAACTCTTCATCCCTACACTGCATGGCTATTAGAGAAACCACTATATTACCCATTAGAGGTCTGAGCTAATTGTGGTCTTCAGCTGAACTGCATTTATTCAAACATAATTTCTGAATAACAACTGAAAACATTCGACACAAACACACTGCAGGCCGAATATCTGCTCCTTTTCTCTCAGCAGTGCAGCTTGTAGTTGTGTGAGATCTGAGTGCATACGGGGTGGCCTCATTCCTTTCAGTTTCCTTGAGTGTAGGAATGTGGAGGTGCTCCCAAATTTGTCTCTTTCAGGAAATGAAAAATCTCCTTACTTCCTGCCACAAGAATGTCAGCAACGTTAGCAGCAGGAGGACACACAAAGTACAGAAAGTGGCACAAACATATCACTCTAAAATCCTAATCAAGCATGTTGTTGTGTCCGTTTTGTCACTAAGGCGTGATTAAAAATGTCCTCAATAAAGTCAAAATGCCTTCTCAGCTCAACACAGATGCTGTGAGGGTGTTCATATGGCTGCTTCTGCTGTACTCACAGACCTAACTCATCATCTGTGAATGTGAAAGAAATTTGTGACATACGTGTTGTTCACCATGGGTCTGATTGTGACAGTTTTTATTATCTGATAACAGGGCCAGCTCCCTCTGGGTTCTGGTCTCTGTAGTTCTTTGTAGTGCGCAGCAGGGCCTTCAAAGTTGAGAGGTCACACACCTCAGTGAGCATAGCTAATCCTGTCATCTGGTCTTCAGTCGGAATTCCTCTGTGATGAAAGGTGCTCGAGCTTCAGTTACTAGTCTGGGTGTCAGTTTATGGCCGTTACGCAGCACGGCTTTGCAGGATGGTCTGGATGAAGGAGGCTGAGGAATGAGGTGTTGGCTGTAAAGAGTGCTCCTGACGCACACACTGGATTAATGTGACTTTGGTGTCCGTGGAGCGATGTGTCAGAGTTTCCTGTCAGAAATCAAAATCCATATCAGCTGTATTCATTTAGCTGCTGTTCACACATATAGATATTTTTAAAACAGATATTTTCCTTCTGTTTTAGAACAAAAATTCTGTCAACATTACAGAGAAATACAAAACCGTACTAATGAACCTTCATTAATATAGGCCTATATTTTATCTCCAAGTGCACGTCACACACTGAGCGAGCCGTCTGTTAATGACGCTGTGGGCTAATGGGCATGTAGCTACTTCCATGTTTCACATGATACGTCATGTTTGTAGTCGACCAATGAAGATGAGTTTACATATCACCTTGGGTTTGTCCTTCACCTTCTCAAAATGATCCCACACTTTGGATTTCCTGCCCGACATGTTATTAACTAGCCTGTGGAATAACCGCAGGTACCAGCCCTGGAAATTAACCTGACGAGGACACTTCCTGTGTCTGTCCTTTCAAATTAAAGTCACACGTGGTCCAGTCATATAGGTTTGGATTTATTTTGACAAGCCACAGCTTCTAATAGAGTTTCACGTTTGTTTAGAGATGATCTTTCCATACAGTCCTGGCCTCCACCAAGATAAACAACTGGTTAAGTGGCATTGCATTTGAGTGTGTTAAAGTGCAACAGCTGAACCACAAGGTGCCGTCGTTGTAATAACTCTAGTTGTAATGAAGGGTAAAACCAGGGAGAGGATGGAAAGATGCTGACTGTGTTTTTTCTGTTTTCTCTGAACAGATCGTGAGGACCAATCAATCCTTTGCACGTGAGTACTGCAACTCTTAGCTCTCCTTCCCTTCCCTCTCCTCTCCTCTGCTGATAAAGCAACTTAATGGGCTGGAAAATGAAAGTGTCTCGAGATGAAGATCGTACAGCTGCACCTTTATAGGGGTTATCTTCTGTAAAGACAGGGTCTCACTTCTTGTCCTTACAGTGAAGAAGTTAAATAATAATTAACAACTGTATGAGAGTACTTTATACAGATCACCACCTCTAAATTACCTGGTTTCCTGGTTGTTTTGTCTCTATAAAGTTTCCTCCATGTCTCTAACCCTGAATCAGTTGGCCGGCTCACATCATCCTGCTGTTTTATTTAAAGACTGGTTTCAAATAGCTTTTTGCGGATGCTGGGTTGCGCAGCCGCTCTGCCCAATACTGAGGGAGTTATGAGTGCGGTTTGGTGCCCTGCCTTCATCGTCTTTGGCAGAGAGTAATTAAGTGCCACACTCTTTCAGTGTGGCTTGAGTTGATGCTGCCAGTGAAAAGACAAGCGCTGTTGCATAATCTGTCCCAGATTCAGAAAACTGCACCCCCTGTCGGCGGCAGTGGAGCCGTGTTAGCAGGATTGCTCCACTGTTTAATAAGTCTGGTGGTCACACAGTTTGGAGAGGCTGCTTCAGTACTGCAAAGGCATCTTTATTGATCGAGTACAACAGACATCAGTTGAGAGTGTTTAATAAAATATATTGCAGCAGCTACAGAGAGGACCCAGCATGTGGAAAGAACAGTTCATGCACCGTAGTCGGTCTGCAAGACAGAATGAGAGAATAAATCTTCGGACATTTCATTAAACTGCACTATTAACTTTTTGTCTTCGTCTTGTGCTGCAGTAATGCTAGATTCCTCTGAGCTCAATAAAGTTTGATCTAATCTAATCTTATCCAAGCTTCACTTATTGCACTTTCACCAGAATCAGAGATACATGAAAAAGCATCTTACAAATTACAAATACATCCATCCATTTTCATCCGCTTATCCGGGGCCAGATCACAGAGGCAGCAGGCTGTGCAAAGCACCCCAGACGTCCCTCTAACACCTCTAACAGGAGGCGCCCAGGAGGATCCTGACCTGATGCAAATACTTGATGATCAGATTTATCAAAATGAAATGCAAAAGGCCGAAATAAGAAAATGAATTGTCATTTGATAATACAAACTACATGCTATATAAATGTATATTATCATTTTTTAGGCATTCAGTAGCATCAGTGTGGGTCTGACTGTAACCCCTCTACACTGAAAAGATGAGCTCTGCGGATTTCCCACTTCACAGATTTAAAGTGGCCAATCAAGACATCTTAGAAGCGGAGGCTGCAAGTTCGGGATTTTCTATCTACAGTTTAAAGCCATTGCCATTGTTGTTGCTTAGAAAGTGAAGGCAGATGCTGTGGTGTTACATGTCACACTTGTCACGCCTCTTTTGATTCTGCCATGCCACCGTCATTTGGCTCTGTGTAGGGCTGCAACTAACAATTATTTTCATTGTTGACAAATCTGTTGATTATTTCTTCAATTAGTCGACCAATCATTTTATCAAAAAATGTCGGTCTGTCTCGCCCAAATCCCAAAATTATGTCCTCTAATGTCTTGTTTCGTATTCACGCCAAAGGGTTTTAGTTCACCGTCATGGGAGAGTGTGTAAAGCTGCCAATATCTGAACGTAAGAAGCTGCAGTAAGAGTATTTTGGGTATTTTTATAGTACTTTTCTATGAAAAATGACTCAAACCGATTAGTCGACTACTAAAATAGTCACAGCTTATTTCAATAGTGGATTAGTCATCGATTAGTCGACTAATCGTTGCAGCCCTAGTTCTGTGTAAACATGCAAAAGCCATATAAAGAGGGGACTTTGTAGCAGTCTCTGTGTAAAAAGGGGTATTCATTTGTAAAGTGAACCTGCTTTATTCAGTGTTTCACCTGTTTTAACCATGTGGTCCATTTATTTTGGAGAGGAAGAGACGTGTAAAAACCTCCTAACAATGAACACTGAAGGAATTCTAACTGGGAGACTTTTTCAGCTGATTGCAATCTGCAATCCTTACTGCTAGATTCTGCTAAATCTTGCACTCTATACCTTTAAATAATGCGTTGTAATTGTAATCTGTCCTGCAAAATACAAAAAAATATATATATACTGCCCATCTCTGATCCTAACCTCCATTTCACTCAAGAAATGCAACATCAAGCGGTCTCAACACTGTTTCCGATGCTACTCTCCCTCTAAGGACAATGAATTCAGGACAAAGACTGATGTGAAAAAGAGTCATCTGTCTGGAGTGTTGAGGCCGACTCACAGTCTGTGTTTACACAAGTCTTACTGTAGTCCCAGAACAAAAAGGACTGCATGGACTTTGCGACAACCACTTTTAATCCAGTTAAAATGCCACAAGCATATTTAACATAGCACAGAATTATAGGAGGCCTTGTGCAGTTCTGTGGTTTAGCAGTGATGTGTTCGTAATAACATTTGCAGACACAGGTCTTTTGTGAACAGTCAGTTCCCTGTATTCACTTGTGTTCCTGCAGTTACTGAAGAATAGTTGCGCATGAATTATTTAAAAAAAGAATTAACAGCTCACCCCAAAATCGAAAAGACGTATTTTTCCTCTTACCTGTGGTGCTGTTTATCAGTCGAGATATCAGCTGTAGAGACGTCTGCCTTCTCTCTAGATGACACTTTGCTTGTGGTGCTCAAAGTACCAAAAAAGAATCTTGGAAAAACTCAACATCAATGTCTTCTTGAGAGGAAATAACTGCTCCACACCAGCAGGCAGCGGTAGTCTGTAATCATCATTCAAAAAGAGGAACCAGACGACCATCTTGACGCTAGTTAGCCAGTTAGCCAGTTAGCACATTAACAACACAATCTAATTATCAGGGAACAATAACAAAAACCATTACGAAGCATTTCTGCTGAAGGGTTCAATGGCTAAAGAAAAATAATCTTACATTATGGAACAAGTTTGTTTTTATCCCATGCCCTCTTGACTTTAGCTCATTGTTTACTTTCCTCACTTCTGTTTCTCCTCTCCTGTGCTGAGCTGAGCTGCCAATCAGAGTGATTTCCTTCACCAATGGGATCTGCCATTGCTGATTCAATATGCTGAATTGCCCAAAAGAAAGCCAACTGGAGGCTGATTACGGGCAACTCGTCGACTAGAGTGACAGACGCTCAGCATTGGCCCAACATTAACTGAGTGCCGACCATCTGCTTGGTGTATCAGGGCCTTAAAACACACTACTTATATGAGCTATTTGTCTGTATGTTGGATCCCAAAGAACAAAACAGGGAGCGGCCCATGAGACCAGGAACTTGTAGAATCTCTCACTTAAGAGTTGAAAAAACAGTTGACCCTTCGAGGTGTGAGAGTTGTGACAGAGTGATCAACAGAAGATGTGAGGCAGGAGACACAAAGCACTCACGAGGTGAAGGGTCCTGCCCTAACTGACCCCGTAACCCTGCATGTTTATGTACGGTCTATAAGAAAAAAGTCAGCGAATGGTTCTTTCCATGAGAAATATTCCGATACTATAAAACTATGAAGACATCAAGCCAAACTTGGATGTGTAACTAACTTGACCTATATTGCTACGCCTGTATCCTGTGTTCGAGGACTCGCCCATCAAATTCTAGAGCGGCAGCTGAAACTGCAGTGGTCTCTGTGCAGCAGAGCTAATAGCCAGCTAGACTAAAGCCACCGGTATGTAGCTAGATGTAGTGTTGCTGGCCTGGTTTCTGTGTTGGCGCTGGTTTTTTGGGCTCTGGGACCTGACTGTGGGAGCTGTGGATGGCCCTGCCTGAACACAGCTATCATTAGAGACGGCCCCAAAGCAGAGCCTGGAAACTTTGGAGACTGGCCCACCAAACCACAGGGTTCTCCAGTAAAACAGGCGGACAGACGAAGGGATGCATTTAGAAAACAACAACAGATAGCTCTACCTCTCTCTTCCTTTTCTCTTTGTGTATTCTTTTCTTGGGTTTCATCCAGTCACACTTACCCACCATAATGACTGCTTATTTTGGTTGGAATTTTACAGTGTTTTGTCTGTACCTTGCTAAACTGTGGACATCTTACACAGATTATTCCCTGTAATGTGGCTATGCCTCACAACTAAATGCCTGTAATTCTTAATTGCAAACAAAGGGTGCTGTAATTATTTGTTGGAAGTGAAACTAAAGTGAAAACAATGTGGGTTTGTTTCCTCTCACTCATTCTTGATTCACTCACACTTCTCGCTCCCTCTGTCTGTCCACGTACATCCATGCTGTCTCTCCCCTTTGTTTTCAGAGGTGAATCAGGAGCTGGCAAGACCGAGAACACGAAGAAGGTCATCCAGTACCTGGCCCACGTTGCCTCCTCACACAAAGGACGCAAAGACCACAACATTCCTGTGAGAGCCCCACTGCCTACACTTTTCCTGCTCTTCCTTGGCCAAGCACGGGCCTCCAGTTCCTCTCCTCTCCTCTCAAATACATGCTATCTTTGCTGATAGTCCATCTTTTCACCTCCTAAATTAAAAACCAGATGCCATCATTGATATTTATAAATTACATCTTCAAATCATAATTACAATTTTAAGGAGTAACTTGACATTTTGGGAAACACTCTCACTCCCTTTCTAGCAAAGAGCTAATGCCAGATAAAAGCAATCATGGGCCTCATTACAGGAAAACATCCCAAATGCTTTCCCTATCTTATCTTAACTAAGCAAGGAAAAAATCCTCTGATACAGAAGCACTCTATAAACTCATGACTGTGTCCACGTCTATGTCAGACCTCCATCTTATCATAAAGTGGGATTTATACTTGTGTGTCAGCTCTGTGCAGAGCCTACACTGTTGTGAGCATTTATACTTGTGCAGTGGTGTGTCTGTGTCACTCTGCAATTACACCTCAAACCACTAGTCAGTGTCAGGGTTTCTGTGAAGTGCTGTAAAGTTTAGCTGATTCAAAACACACATTAAGCACACATTAAACATGGCTTAATAGAGACAGTCTCAAACACAAGTACACTAATCAGCTTCACTATAACTCGCAGCCTTCACAGACAAACACTTGTCTTTATCTGGACACATTTTCCCCACAAATACAACATGCTAATGTTTTTAGCACAAGTCTATGGCATTTTACATTGTATAAATTAGCCTAGCAGCTAACAGACTTTTCCTCTACTCATATGAAGCCAGGGACAACAGCAACATTTAACAAACTGTCTTATACTAAACACGTTTTCCAAACATACAACATGCTAACGTTATTAGCACAAGCCTATGGCATTTTACATTGTATAAATTAGCCTAGCAGCTAGCAGAAATTTTTTTTTTGGATTTTGTTACTTTTGATAAAGCCAGGCTAGCTGTTTCCCCCTGTTTCTAGTCTTTATGCTAAGCTAAGCTAACAGGCTGCTGGCTGAGCGTGGTATCGATCTTCTCATCTCACTCTCTGCCAGAAAGTGAATAAGTGTATTTCCCAAACTATTCAGTTAATGAATTGTAATTTTCCAGCATTGCTTACTGTTGTTTTGATATCCAGCTGATAACAAGTCATGTATTAATCCACAGCTAACCTGATAGATGTTAATGTAGCCTGACTGGTCTCTCCTCCTGCTTCATATCATTCAATACCATTCTGCCAGAGTGTACCCAACGCTGGGCCAAGTGTGTGTACTGGTGTTCTGTTTCCTGTGGCTTATGTCTGACATGAGCGCTTCAGGTTTTAACACTTGCATTTGTTTATCCATAACAAACAGCCCGAATCTCCCAAAGCATTCAAGCTCCAGGCAAGTGTATCTCCCGCTTTCTCAACAAGAGTGTGTGGTCCGTTTCTGGTGTTTGTGTGTATGTGCATGCCCTTCTCTCTAAATCTCGGCCGCTTCCATAATGATGTTGACGGACTAATCTAAGCTTCTCTCTTTATTGAGGTATTTGTTTGTGCTGGCTCAGTCTCCTCACATGATTAGTTGAAGCCCACTGAATCTGACATAAAACCAGCAGGCTCATGATACTGAGACACTTTGTTTTATCAGTTGGTTCAGGTTTATGAGAACAGTTGGAAACTGAGATGATTTATTAGAAACACATGTCAGTGAAATCCAAAAGAATACGTCCAACCTGTCGTCAAACTGCTCTCATTAAGTGCTAATCGAGAATTAACTGACTCTGTGTGGCCTTTCTGTGTCGGTTCATCAGTCGACTGTTTCTGGGTTTTACATGGAGTTCAGGAAGAGTACATGAACTGTGAAGTCAGACCACAGCCGCACTAAACATCTCTCCTCAAGTGTTTTATGCCAAGCTTCATCTTTTACATTTTAGTGATGTAAATACATATGATACTACCAGAGTTATTCCAGTTTATATCTTTATTTCATTTTCAGTTTTTGCTTTCAATTCAGTTTAGTTTCAGTTTCCAGACTGTGTTTGCTTGTTTCATTTTGGTTGTTATTGTTTTGAAATGTTTAGTTTCAGTTTAGTTTTGAGTAGTTTCAGTACAAGTTCAAGGTTTGTTTTGTTTCAAAATGGGCAAGAAGTTCAGAATAAATAAATATTACAATACAAACACAACACTGAAGACTCGCTTCCACCAAGCAGTCCCATGCAGTTCACTTCAGTTCGTTACACATTGGAAGTTTCCCGTTTTTTCGTTACCCCTCCAGGGTTGGGTACCAAACTCGATACTTTAAAGGCTACTGACCGAATTACGCAGGTGCTACCAAGGACATATTCACGGTAAATCAAGTAGTGCCAAATTTTAGTACTTTTGATAAGAATACCTGGTTTAGACAGGAGTCAGAAGCACACAAAGTGCCCTGAAGCAGGAAAGCCACCTGCGAATCTTGACTCCGACTTGGGGGGACTGTGCAGCAGCAACAACCGAGCTCCGCGTAACAGATCTAGGGTTTTGTATTGTATCTATGTTTCTGTACGAGTTACGTAGCGGGTCAAAGGGTACTTTTCCAAAAGTGTTTGGTGAAAACACGGCTTTTGTGAAAGCACTTTACTCATAAGCCCCAGTTCCACTGAACACTTCGGGTATGGTACCTTTGGAGCCAGCAGTAACCCTTCAGACATGGTACCTAGACCCTAGTGTTTCCACCACAGACAGTCCTCTTAAATGTGGGCGGGGTTGTTGTCACTCACTGTATTTCCTCCTTTATCAGTCTGCACCTGGTTTATCGTCCACAGAACGAGGCTGCACGCCCACATTTTCACAACAAAACAGAGCAGGCTGCAGTGAGAGTCTCTCCAAACATGGGGATGGTACAGAACGGTTCTGTTGGTACCATCCACAACTTTTCACTGTGGGAACAGGAAAAAAAGCGAACTGAACTGAACTGAACTGTCCCGTACTGCTCGGTGAAAACGGGGCTTTAGTGATGTAGACACTCCAGTCTCAATTAACATAAGCACCAGGTGGTCAGCAATAGTCAATTTAGCTGTAATAACCTTGGGTACTACATGCTCAGGAGTAAAATGAAGCTATCAAAGGTGATGTAACATGGTGACAGTTGATCAAATCCTTCATATATTCATGCATGTTTTCATTGGTGATGTATTCTAGATGCATGTTTGTAGTTTTTAGTTAATAATGCATTGGCTTATTCCACAGCTGTAGCCATGATAACATTATTCCAGTAACCAGCAGGAGGTGTTTATGTGGACGTTGTAGCCTCACCTGGAACTTCATATTTTAATGCACAACGTTTTGTCCCAAATGAGACTCACGCAGCACTGAATTCGCCCCAGCTCCATCTTCTGTTTCTCATGCTTGCTACAAAACTTGATATTTTCTGGCTCACTTCTTCTCAGCTTGATTTATCCGGTAGCTATTTTCTTTTCTCTCCTAAACTAAAACCTGATGTTTCTGTGTCCTCTCTAAATTTAATAACTATAGCAGCAGAGCCTTAGCTGCGACCTATAACCTGCAGCTTTGAGCACACGCGATCCGAGTGAATGCTGGTTTAATGTGCTGTGTTTCAGTAGCTGTAACTCGGGACCTCGGTGCTCCCCTGCCAGAGCGCACCATCCAGGCTGACCTCCTTAATGCTGCTTTCCCTCTGTGTTGCATTACGGCTGCTCTGAGCACAGGCCAGAGGAATGTAGAGCCAGGGATCGAGGGAGAGCGAAGATAAGGTGGAGGAGAGAGGTTTGGGAGGGGGTGAAAAGGGGGAAGATGAAGTAGTTGAGAAGAGGTAAAGCAGACCAGACTTTCATATTTCTCTCAGTAAGAAAGGCAGATGGGAATACCTGTTTATTCTTTAGTTTAACAGTGATGTATGCACTAGTTTCTGTATTAATCTGTGGTATTCAGAGCCTGAAAGATAAAAGGAAAACATGAGGAGGAGGGTCACTACTCCCTACTTCCCTCAGTAAAACTCACGTGGGTTTAACTGCAGCTTTCCTGCATGCAGATTCACACAGACAAAGGAGACTGCGCTGATACATCAAAACTCTGTATGAAGGACAACATTGTCAGCGTCTGGCCAGAGAGAGTCCTGCACAGGTCCAGTTTGCAAACTTGCACCCGCCCACACTCACAAAGATCCCTGTAACCCACCCGTTAGCCGCAATTATATCCAAGTCCTTGGCACGGAAAGTGCTACGAACCTATTGTTTTTATCGTCATTTTTTTCTCCAGTACAGTGGCAGTTCTGACGGGCTTAGTCATGTTTTCGTTTTGTGTCCTGTGCTGCAAACCTTTCACCCTCTGTAGCTCCAGTGCTGTGTGCAAGAAGTTAATGTACAGCCATGATATTTATTTTATATCATTTTTCATTTACATGTTGTGCAGCTGTTTATTTTCAATCAGGGAAAAAAATCCCTGTCTTTGCATTTTATTTTGATCAAAGTCTGTTTTTATAAAAGTGCTTGTGACATCTCAAATGTGGCTCTGACTTGCAGATGAAAACACGTTTCCCATTTTGTAGAAAATACCGAGAAAAACAGTACATTGTGTATCGTCAGTCAGCCTGAAAATACTGACATATGAATTTTTGTCCATATTGGCCCTACCTGCTACCCGCTGGCATTTAAATGAATATATTTTTTACTCGTTACACAACTTTTTTGCGGGATACCTGGACCCAGTGCAGGACTCTAATGTAGACCTCTGGCAGAGTTATACCTTACAAGTCAGGGAACCTTTGTTCTGGACACTGTTTCCTTGTTGTTCCCCAATTCATCCTCATTGATTCTGACCAACTTCTGTAGGCTAAGTGAGTTGAGTCGATGCTGTCACACATGGCCTAGACACACTCAGGGGACACGTTATTTCCTCTCTTACATTCACAGTTTTCTCCAAGAGGACAAGATGTCAGTAAAAAATGGTATTTTTCACTTATGATTTTTACATGTTTCCTCGTTTGAGCAGCATCTTCTGGCCGTGATGGAAGTTATGAGATCGGATTATAGTGATTCAGTGACCAGGTTTAGATCTTGGAGGTGCATCAGGATTCAAGACATCGCTCACTCACCTTCTCTCTGCCACAGGCCGAAGAATTCACCGTCAGTCTCTTGTCTTGCTTCCTGTTAACAACACATCTAATTAGGGCTATACAGTAGGTAGTCACAAGTTTCTTTTAATGGCCATGTCTGGCTGGTGTATAGCATCAGCCAACCACTGTTTCCCCCCCAGAGTCCAGAGAAGTATCCTGGAGTCAGATCAAGGCAGGATCCGATGTGCTGTAAGGACTATTTCTGTACTGCTGCTGCCCTGGATAGAGGAGGCCGTGTCATGTGTAGGGAGCTGGAGGTTTCTGGGGCTGTAGGGAATGTCCCAACAGCCTGTCTAGCCAGGTTTTGAGATTTGGGAGGAAGCCATCATTACCATCACGGTGGTGCAGTTTTCATATATATAGTGTACATCATCACGACCACAGGAATGTGCAGGCCGGATTAAGGCTCTCACTCACGGACCCAAACCAACCGCTCACTATAGCGCATGTGTCGAAACACACACTCTGCGTTGCCCTTGTGGCTTCACGAGTTCCATCCAGCTGTTTGGTTGTCTTGGCCCGTTAAACTTGTCGAGCCCCCCTGACAAAAATCACATTGTACTGCAGTTGACTAAAGTAAAGCCAGCAGAGCCGTGATAAATTGCTGACTGTCTGACAGATTGGTTTAGCATATTAACGTGGCTACATTTTTTCCTCTTGCTGCCCTGTTGCGAAGAATTGATTTAGCCTCACCAGCTTGTGTATGTTTTGGCAGACACAGAAATATGTGATTAACAGTGATAAAAAAAAAAGATTCATTGCGTGGTGCCAGGCATAAGAAATGTTTGACGGCTCGCTGGCCTCTCACCTCTCTGTTTTTCTCCACAGGGTGAGTTGGAACGCCAGCTCCTGCAAGCCAACCCCATCCTCGAATCTTTCGGCAATGCCAAGACAGTGAAAAATGACAACTCATCTCGCTTTGTGAGTTCACTGTTCCTGTTTTAATGATGTGTGATTTAGACGCAATCAGATAATATCTTGAAGCGTAACAGATTTACGTAAACTCCACATCAGCTATCAGTGAAATGAATCCTTAATTAAGTCCTTTCTGATCTTGTAGTGATGAGTTACAGGAATCACAACGATTGTCGCTCTAAGCATTTTAAATATTTGTATGACTAAGTCAACCATGTGGCCAAGGTTAACCACCATGGTGTTCAGTCCTCATGAATCACCGGCTGTCTCAGATGAGACCAGCAGACAGATGGACACACATATTCACACACACATTTACTGTCAGGAAACCACAGACATGCCTGAGATTCTTTCTGACCTGGTAACCTGGCTTTTCCTAATATAGGCATTTTGTTCTCCGCTGTGTCTCTGTCGTCTGCAAGAAGCCACAACATGCTATCTAAAGTGCAGAAGAAACAAAGGACACAAGTCCGCACTGACATCATCGGCTTTTTTTAGACAACCTGTGAAGTTTTAACAGCTGTTTTTAACGTAAACATGCATCTTGTTTCCTGCAGGGGAAGTTCATCAGAATAAACTTTGACGTCACGGGCTACATCGTCGGGGCCAACATTGAAACTTGTATCCTTGTTACTGGGACACGCTGGAGGAGCAGGCGGTCGAAGGACTGTTTGAAACACAACAGAGGGAGCTCAAAGATAGGGTGCACATTGAGTTTAGATCTGAGAGCAGCGGTTAGGCTGCACGACTCACCACAGCTCATGCTCTCTCAACCACAAGAATGCCATTCCTCGTTCTGCATATTCTCCAGATGGAACTAGAGGGCAATGAGCTCGAAAGAAGTTTTTATTTTTAGTCTTCATTTTTCTTCATGTTTATTTATGCCTGGTGAGGATAATAATGGAGGTTCCTCTGGTTAATATATCTTTGTTGCAACACTTATAGAAAGAACTGATTGCACAGTGAATGCGTCTGAGATCTACCCTTTCTAGGAAGATTTATTGGTTGAGCACTTAATTAGAGCTCTTTTATTAAAATAGTATTTTATTTATTTTTAATGTTGTATTATTGGTATTTTTGTATGTTTTTATTGTAAGGTGTCCTTGGGTGCTCAGAAAGGTGCCAACAAATAAAATGTATTATTATTATTATTAGTGTAATGGGCGGCGAATGCGCGACCGCCACCAGGATAAGCCATTACAGAAAACGATTGAATGAGTGAACACAGCAGCAGAAGGAAACAGATGCGTTTCAGCTCTAGGCTTTCCTCTGCATTACTGAAACGTGTGGGTGTGATCATCAAAACAACATCATCCAAAACAATGTACTAGTGAGAAAAACAGTTGTGAGATAAGTGACCAATTAATTTACACTCACAATAGAAAATGCACAGACAGTATAAACTCATGGACGTAGCCACTGTGACGTCACCCATTGGTTTATGAACTCCTGTTTTGAAGCCTTGGATTTGGCCATATTTGGACGCTACAGTGGAGCTAACCCTAGCGCTAGCTGCTAGCTTGGTTAGCATGGTGTATTTATAGCCATGATTAACTGTGATAATGCTACACAGGCTTGAAACCATGAAAACAAAATGTACTTACCAGAAAAGACTAAGCATCCGACTCTTTGGAGGGTCTTTTGGTCCAACGAAACGCCGAACAAGACTTTTTTAGGTGACCAAAATGTTGCATCTAACCTTCATGAACTGCAATGAAATGGGGAAAGCTATGGCTATGTCTATACTCTGAATAGCAACCTAACCCCAATAGGTAGCGATTTGTCAACGGATTGTGCCCACCTGTCACTGGAAGCAGCCATGTCCTTAATAATGCATAATACATATTCATAGACTTCAATCATACCCATCTGTTTTCACATAAAATATGTGGGGAAATCAATCTGTCGTTCCTCAGGAGCAGATTTCCTACAACAGTGACAGTTTCCTGTTTTATCATGTTGTACCTTCCTGGTCAGTCCTTAACCTTTGCTCTCAGATCTCCTGGAGAAGTCGAGGGCCATCAGACAGGCCAAAGATGAGAGGACCTTCCACATTTTCTACCGCCTGCTGGCAGGGGCCGGAGAGCATCTCCGAAGTGAGTGTGTGACAGCTGCCTAAAGCAGGATTTAAAAAAGTATCCGAGCGACGACAGTGAGGTTTGATGTTTGTGCCAGTTTGCTTCAGAGCTAAAGGAGGGCGCTTTGAATGATTACTGCCCATCTAATCTTTTTCCCTTGTGAACTTGTTAGTACATTGTTCCATGATGATAAAGAGCGTGTTTACAATATTTTTCCCATGAACTAATGGATTTTAAAGGTCACTCAGTCTTTCATTTACTTATCTGCTTACTCTCTGAGGCCAGACGGAATCACTGTGACGTTTCTGTCCATCGAACAATCATTTAGATAATTACTTTTTGAGAGCAAATAACTCATCATGGTCCTAATACACTTCAAGCTACAGTGTGGTACTTTTACATGTAAACGAATGTCTGTTGAATTCAAGCTGTGCCAACAACAACACGCAGTGCTGATTAAATCACCGCCAGTGAAAGCTCTCGGTATTTCTTGGTGTTCAGAAAAATATGATAATGTAACTGATCATAGGTAAAATAGTGAGTGATCAGTTGGTAACCTTGTGGAACTTTGAGACTTTAAGTCAAGAAGATAGCAGGTGAGCCCGACATTCAAATATGAAGAATGAAGTTTCATTCATGAGGAAGATGAATAAACATATACTGGGGTCTAAATGGAGTAATTTCAGTTACAGAACTTTGTTCTTCTCCCAGAAAACCTTCAAGAAATTTAGAAACCATTATAAAATCACAGATCAATAAAATAAAGCATTTCCCATTTTTTTTTCCTATCCTGAACATTTACGTTTATTGCATCCTTTATAGTCTCAATATATAAGAGAATTTAAATGTCAGCTGCGATCAAATCTGAAATTAAACCAGCCAGAACTAAACAGGGAAGTGATTATTTTATTTATTTTTTCTGTTTGGTCCTGCTTGTTGTTCAGTTTTTAATTAATTAATTTTAATTTAATATAATTTTTGATTTAATTTAATTTAATTTTAATTTTTTAATTTTCTCTTCGGACTTGGACGTGCATAGCAGCTTTCAAGTCTTTGACCACCCAAAGCTCTTGCACACCACAGAGTCACATTCACCTGTGCACACACAATCATACGCTGTCGGCTGAGGCTACAAAACAAGGGGCTGCTTGCTATTAGGATAAACATTCACACAAACTCACACACCAATTTGGAGTTCAGTATGCAGACTGGAGGAGTCGGGGATCGAACCACTGATCATCTGATTAGCGGATGATGTGATTCAACCCCTCAGAATCATGCTGGGGCATGCTGGCGATGTTTTAAATGATCATTGAAATACTCATGAACTTAAAAAAATCCCGATTCTTTCTTTTCCTTCTCCAGCCGACCTGCTCCTCGAAGGTTTTAACAACTACCGCTTCCTGTCAAATGGCAACATTCCCATCCCTGGTCAGCAGGACAAGGAAAACTTCCAGGAGACTCTGGATGCCATGCACATCATGAGCTTCTCCCATGACGAGATTGTCTGTGAGTAGTACTTCCAGATGTGCCCTGAAACAAAGTACACTCTCGTTCTCTTTGTGTAATTACATACCGATTGTTTCCTCTGTAATTCTGCCATTACCTAATTCCCCTCCTGAGGATCACTGAAGTGTTATCCTCTCCCTGCCAGGCATGTTGAAGGTGGTCTCTGCAGTGCTGCAGTTTGGCAACATTGTCTTTAAGAAAGAGAGGAACACTGATCAGGCCTCCATGCCAGAGAACACAGGTAAACATCCCACACACAGCTCTCCTCGCTGGTGTCAGTCATGACTCATGAATCCAGAAAACAAGATGACTGTGTGGCTTCAGCTTCCAACACAACAGGTGGTGGAAAACACACCATCATTTCCATATGCATACACACTCGCACTATTTTCTCATTCACTGTGAGCACATGCTTTATTAGAAGCATCATAACACTGAAGTTAGATTGTGTGTCCCAGTTTGAAGTCACACACGCTTGATGTTAAAATGTAGTAAGGTGGTGATGCTTTCAGACTTATTTGTTTCATTTCTGATTTCATTATTTGAACGCAGCATCAAACTTAGATTCCCAGAAACTCCGATTTTGAAGATAGTAAAATAACACAGATCTGTTGTTTATTTCTTTATAACTCAAATTTTTATTTATCTATTCAGTCAAATCTGAACAAATGAACAGTACTTGAACTTGAACTCAACATATCCACAGGCACCTGGTAGCCACACATTCTTATACCCATAATATATATAATATACCCACATCTTTACAGTTCAACTGACATATTACAAAAAAAAAAAAAAAGCCTGCCCATGACCTCATAAAGCTTTCAGCATCGTTGTTGACCCAAGCTAACGTGTTCGTTTGACACCATTTCTAACATAGATTCCATTTTTCAATATCTGGAGATGATGTACTCTTCCAGAATTTAAGGATCACTTGAGCAGCTGTGACGACCCCTACATTTATCACAACAAGGTCACATTTTGAGACATTCAACAGTTCTGTTTTGTCCCCTGTAAGGCATAAGCTGTGTCTCGGTTCAACACCTGCAGCCTCTGAAGGACGCGGCCTTCGCGGTTGACGTCAGCCACTTCCTGTGAAGATCACAATAGCCAAACCGAGCGGTCTCCGAAATGAGACAGTCTGGTCTGCGGAAGATTTCACCAGCATCAACAGTTGTTCTCGCCCAGACCTGTTGGTGTTCCTGTTACCTAGCAACCTAGCAATTATATTTAATACTTGAGGAGATGAACTTATTAAATTAAGACTGTTTAAAGGGATCGTGCACCCAAAAATGAAAATTCAGCCATTATCTACTCACCCATATGCCGAGGGAGGCTCAGGTGATGTTTTAGAGTCCTCACATCACTTGCAGAGATCCAAGGGGAGAGGAGGTAGCAACACAACTCCACCTAATGGAGGCTGACGGCGCCCCAGATTCAAACGTCCAAAAACACATAATTGAAACCACAAAATATCTCCATACTGCTCGTCCGTAGTGATCCAAGTGCGGTGCCCAGAGAGGCAGTCGGAGCTACAGGCTACAATGAGGCTAAAAACAGAGTTCAAATGACGTTTTTCCAAACAACTTTTTATGTCGGGGCTTCAGGACACTTGGATCACTACGGACACATGTGACACAATCGGTCTCCAAATGCAGCCTCAAAGGGTGCAGCCCCTGAATTGAGACACAGCTATAGCCTTAGTGTTTTAGGTACTGTCATACCGAACCACCTCCCTATGTGTTCCACAACTTTTTCCCAAAATGGGTTAACTGGTTTATGTTCCCAGAGTGCATGAAAACATGTTTCTGTTTCCGTCTGACATTTCCAACATGAATTATTCGCCAGTAGACCCATCCTGTGCATCTTAGAAGGAGCAAAGTAAAACCTATGAATTAATTGACTAAATTTCCTCTCTGCCTCCTTTATATATTTCCCAGTATTTGATCATTTTTTCGACCATTCCTCATTCAAATCTATGATTTTTAATTAAATCTGAATGTGCAAACTCGTGTGGAGTTCACATTTATATCAAGTGGTTAGTGACATATTTCCTGCTTCCTTGCACTCTCAGTGGCGCAGAAGCTCTGCCACCTGCTTGGGATGAATGTGATGGAGTTCACCAGAGCTATCCTCACCCCGCGGATCAAAGTGGGACGTGACTACGTACAGAAGGCACAGACCAAAGAACAGGTACGGTGCCATCAGACTCTGTAGATAAGGAACATGTTTGTTTGCAATGTTTTAGCTGTTAAAGAAGTGAAAACCTGTAAAAGTTTAATTTGTGCCTGAGCTTTGGAATCTTTGTTTATAGCAAATTCATGGGTCATAGAGTAGGTTTAAACACCTTTCTTTTGATTTGTCCTCACTGTGTTTCACACCATGCTGAGTCAACAACACAGAGTTTATTTTCTTATAGTTCCCCTCATGGCTCGATGAGCTAACAGTGTCTGTCATGGTGACTCTCTCTGGTCCTGCGCTCTTTGTTGTTTCCTCAGGCTGACTTTGCTGTTGAAGCCCTGGCTAAGGCAACATATGAGCGTCTGTTCCGCTGGCTGGTCCACCGCATCAACAAGGCCCTGGACAGGACCAAACGTCAGGGGGCGTCTTTCATCGGCATCCTGGATATCGCTGGCTTTGAAATCTTTGAGGTGCTTTAATACGATCAAACTCATTTCCATAAAACTCAAACTGCCTTCTAGATGTTGTAGTGTTGTTACTTTAGATGATCAAGACCGTGACAGTTTCTGACACCTGCATTTAAGATAACTACCAGGTTTTTTTGACGATTGGACAGATGCTCATTTATTTATGAATCTGTGTTGAGCAGCACTCTTCTTTGGCAACACTATTTTTACCCTCTATTGGTCAATTTCAAAAACACTTTGGGGACAACCTTTGCCTTAAGCTAACATTAACAGTTAGATTAATACTTAAAGTAGCTGGAATTGGTGGGGCCCCTTTTGAGCAAGTTCAAAATAATTTTACACACATTCAACATCTTCATGAGGCATATTCTGTGTTTTGTGATGATGGGATAAACAATTTTGGATTTGTGGTCAAATTTGTGTTATGCCACAGATATTTGTTGCAGTTGTAGCGCCCCCTAGTGGACTATTTCAATGAAACTTTCAGGATATGTTTCAGGTACTTCTGTGTACATATCTTGCAGGTTTCGTCATGATTGGCCAGATGGTTGTGGAGTTAGGTCTATTTATGTGCTTAGTGACGCCCCTTTAAAGTTCATTGGTCATAATCTCCAAAACGGTGAAATCAATCAACATGTGATCATTTTTGATAACGTCTTCTTTACGCTTCCTTTCAGCTGAACTCATTCGAGCAGCTGTGTATCAACTACACTAACGAGAAGCTGCAGCAGCTCTTCAACCACACCATGTTCATCCTGGAGCAGGAGGAGTACCAGAGGGAGGGCATCGAGTGGAGCTTCATCGACTTCGGCCTGGACCTGCAGCCGTGCATCGACCTCATTGAGAGGCCGGTCAGTGTTCTCCCTCTGCGTGTGTGTGTGTGGATGTACGTGTCTGCCTATGAATACACGTGTTGAATGATTTCTGTCTTCCTCAGAATAACCCTCCTGGTATCCTCGCTCTGCTGGATGAGGAGTGCTGGTTTCCCAAGGCCACTGACAAGACCTTCATAGACAAGGTCCTCCAGGAGCAGGGCACACACACCAAGTTTCAGAAGCCGCGTCAGCTCAAGGACAAAGCCGACTTCTGCATTATTCACTACGCAGGGAGGGTATGTATTTCAGGCCTATTAATGTGTCTTGTGGGAACAGTAGACGGTTGGACCTTCGATCCTAATGGGTAACTTTGATATTTCAACCTGGACTGTGTGTGGTGTATATTTGGAGAAATGGCCCTTTTTAAAATAGCAGGCTGTCTAACAAACAGGCTTTCGTTTCACTAGTTCTGTAAAGAGAGGTGTGTGTTCGGGAGAGGAGTCAGGGGTGGGCTGGTAGACATCATCCCCTCTGGTGGTGCCAAAGATGTCGACCAGAGGGTTTGGTCGCAGGTCAAAGTTGAGGATTGAGGGTAAGGTGTGGTAACATCCTTCCAGTATTTCTCAAGTCTTGGACACGTCCGATACATGTGAATAAGAGAAGCCTCGTCTCTTGACGATTTGCAAACTTAGCACATAATTAGCACCATAGAATAGGAAGCACCAAAATGAGTCATGACTGCATAACTGAGTCCTCTTCAAAAACTGTTTCAGCTTGCGTTTAAAGTGATCGAAATCCAATTTGAGTTCTGCAGACAAAAAAGTCCACATGTTAATTCCATGGACAGAAAAAGCTGTTTGTCCAAATGAGGATTTACACAGGTGATCCTTACAATTCCCACCGGCTGCTCCACGTGTTACTGAGCCTGAAGCTACAAGCGGCCGAAATGAGTTTCCTCCGTGGGGTGTCTGGGCTCAGCCTTAGAGACAGGGTGAGGAGCTCGGAGTAGAGCCGCTGCTCTTTCGCGTTGAAAGGGGTCAGTTAGGGTGGTTCAGGCATCAGATCAGGATCCTCCTGGGCGCCTCCTGTTAGAGGTGTTTCGAGCAAGTCCCACTGGTAGGAGGCCCCGGGGCAGACCCAGAACACACTGGAGGGATTACACATCTCATCTGGCCTGGGAACACCTCGGGGTCCTCCAGGAGGAGCTGGAAAGTGTTGTTAGGGAGAGGGGCGTCTGTCCGGCCCTGGATAAGTGGATGAAAATGGATGGATGGATTAATTCACCCAGATAGATGTGTAAATATGCTGACTCTATACATGGCTTTGGTGATGGAGATTTCAGGGCTGTTAATGTCTAAACAAAAGGGATCTTACTCTTAAACAAAAAGTCTATCTCTGTCGGGATCCTTCACATGATGTCGTCAGACACTATAATAATAATCTGAGCCTGTCAAAAACACTTTTAGTGGGCGTGTAATGACCCCAGTGGTCACATTGCAGCCTGTGTGTTTGCTATTAATACTGGACCGATTTTAAAAAATGTTCCCATTCGTCACTTCGACACAAAAACAATGGAAAATAGGATTCAGGTTGGAAAATACTGAAGTAACCTTCCAAGTATGCTACTACTCTTAAAACGCAACGGGCATTTTTGAAAACCATTATTCATGTCCCCTTCATAGCCTCAGATTGATCCATGTGTTTTTCTTATGCAACAGCTCAGTTTGTGGCGCGCTTTGAAGCCTCTCTCGGAGGCACAGATTCAGCTCCCCTGAAGGCGCCGTTAACCAGGTCATTGCCTGAAAACAATAGCCCAGTTGTCGTAGCGCTGCTGTAGGAAACCCACATCTGGTTCACATTGGTGTGTGATTGAGCCTTTGGTGCCTGGCGGTTACATAACGGAGGTTTTCAACTTTCACCTTTGTGTGGTGGTCTGCCATGTGTAAAGAGAAAACGATACTCCACCACATTCCAGAGAGGACGCTTGTCAGTCGCAGCGTGAAATCTGATATCCCAAGAGTGGTGGTTTAATTAGGTTTACCTGTCTCTTTTTCCTGTCTCGGGCATGTGTATACGAACACAGTGAAGAGCATCAGTCAGTCGTGTCCAAACATCAGTCCTGGACCTGAGCCTTGCCATGACAAACAGGTGGAAATCTCAGATTCAGCCTGATATCAAGCGCTCAGTATTCAATAGTGAAGCCAGCTTTGAATTTGAACTTCATCAAATAAACCCTGCATGACAGAGTGATACTGAGGAGGAACACAGGCGCAAACACTGTGAGTTTTCTTTTCCAGGATTCTGATGAAACCCATATGGAGATCTGACATTCCTCTTCTCGGGTTGCCGACCGTGTCAATTACTTATTATGTCCTGCTCTAATCCAGCACTCTCATAGTACTCTCGACGTTTGGAAAACACTTCCAAGTAAAAGTCATCATCGTGTTTCAGTCCCATCAGCACACTGTGGTCCAGAAAGTCCTGACTGTGCTGTCAGTTGAATATGATGTGCATGTTATATAAAGCCTTTGTTTTAACCCTGGTGTAATTATATATATCAAGCTGAGGTATAATCCAGTATGTAAGTATCGCGTATCACCGATTTGCTTAACTGTCCATCACTCATTGTGTGCACACTGCACATGCTGCACGTCTGGTGAGTTGAAACAACTGTGTGCTATTTGAAAACACTATTAAAGCCAGATCTAACTGACAGCTGCAGACAGGTGAAGCAACAGACCAGCAGCAGTCCATCAGACACTGAGAGACAGTCTTCTTACAGTGCATTTCTTAAGCTCGTCCACTCTGCTGCTCCCTACCACACACCTGATACTGTCTTTTTTAGGAGGGAGCAGGGATCTTAATAATATTAATGAACCTAGTTTGAAGCACTTTTCATAACACAAAGTGCTTTGTGAGACAAATAGACAAAGACCAGATAATCAGATACTAATAAATAATTAAATAAATAATAGAATTGACAAAAGATAAAAACTAGACACACAACAGATTTACTGCAAAAAAAAAAGAATTCCCTTAAAAGTATTAAACGAAGACGCCGAGTTTGCTAGCTTAAGTTCTACAGCTGCGGGGCTCTGACTCAAAATGCCTAGAAAGGCAGATAGTTAAAGTCATTGCCTTATAGAAGCTCAGTTTTAGTAAGTTTTCCAACTTTTGCCAAGAGGGAACTTTAGATATTGGTCCCTAGATTATGTTCACCCAGTTTCATGCAGATCGCTCAAACTTCCTAGGAAGAGATCCATTTGAAGTGTTCTTCAAAAAATTCAAAATGGCGGAAAATCTATATAAGCGGAAGTTATGGGTTCTTGAGGCAAATGTGTTCCTCATGAGGAGAGGCATCTCTGTGCAAAGTTTCATGTCTCTACCACATACGGGGCATGAGATATGCCCATTCAAAGTTTGACATTTCAATGGGTTGCTATAAACGTGGAACAGACACACACAGAGTTTTCATCGTTATATAGTAAGATAGGAGGTTAGAATATTAGGTTAGAAGTATATGGTGCTGTTTCTGCTCAATTATGTTGCATAAGTTGTTGCAGCAATTTTGGGGTTGGTTTTTCCCACTTGAGAATTGATTTAAAAAAAAAAAAAAAAAAAAAAAGAACTTTTGGAAATTTCTGTAAGATTTGCTTTTTTCGGCGCTTGGATGGCGAGCACTGCTGTTCTGGAAACTGCTGAGAAACCTCCTTATTGTCAATACAGCTATGAAAGCCAAACATCCTCTGAATGTCAGAGGTCTGTAGCTTGTGGCTGTAAAGTTTCATGAGGTTGTGATTATCCTAGGAGCCACAATAGGTCATTTTGCACAGTGACTTCTATAGTGAAATGGCTGCTATTAGGACAAACATCATCACACATAAAATTTGGCTAATTGAATCCACAGCTTTCCAGTCAGACCCTTTTTATGCAATTACAAATATGTTTATAGACCCTAACATGTAGAAATATTCAAATACAAAAGATGAAAATAGCATTACTTAGCTGCCTTCTCTACACGCTAGCATGATAAGGTTGGTATGTTGCTGGCATGTCCGTGGTATGGAAGATATTAAAAAATGATTGGATGCCAAAGTCCATTTTGCTTTTTGCTGTCAGGATGCCAAACCTTGTGCATAGTCATTGTTGGTTTATACATTAATTTACATGGTAGCCTGTTAAAATGCAGGTCACTGTCTAAAAAATATTTTGATCATTTTTCAGGATAAACTATACTGTAGGATTTCTTAGTGCTCAGTCTGTACGTGTTTGAGATTTTTGATGGAAACACAGTAGAACATTTTGTTGTCCAACCACTAAACTAACACTGATATATTTCTGTGTTTCTTCAGGTGGACTACAAAGCTGACGAGTGGCTCATGAAGAACATGGATCCCCTAAATGACAACGTGGCGACGCTGCTGCACCAGTCAACTGACAAGTTTGTGGCTGAGCTCTGGAAAGATGGTGAGTCTCTTAGTATTTTGTTTTCGGTGTAGGAGCTCACTGAGCTTTTAATTGTTCAAAAACAGATTGATGATGTATAATTTAATCTGCTGTATGACTTCTGAATAAACCTCGTTTATCCTTTTGAGTCCAGGAGGATGTTAGACACCATACTTACTGTTAGTTGAACAGATGAGACACAAAAATAAATGCTGTGATGCTCCCATCAGCCTCAGCTGTACTTTGTGTTTAATGCTAATCGACAGTTGTTAGCATTGTAACACATTAAACTAAAGTCTGATTTACAGTAGGGGCTCAACACTTTCGATGAGTGTTTCTCGACAGAAATGACGTATTTTTACAGATAAAAATTTAGCTCCACATTTTTCTTTCATGGCACCCAGTTAGGGAATTGTGTCATGTTGTAGACGTCATATTTTGTCGTGTAGTGTGATCGTAAGTGTTACCACGTCGCCATGGAGATAGCAGTTTTCAATCCACACCGACTCTGACCTGCACCCAGCAACTCTGTCCACAGAAGCAGACGTCTGTCAGCAGCAGCTCCTGCAGAGCTGAGAGGACCGAGGTCGGTCGAACTGGCTTCACCAGGCTGACTGACAGCAGACACTTACTGAACCAAGATCATTTTCATGTCAGCTCCATAGGACAGCATTTATGTATTGATTCATTGATTTTATTTCCCACAGCAGCGAGTGAGGGGAATCTGCCGCTCACAGACAGACCGGCAATGAATATATTGTAAATACACATGATTTAAAAAGCTTCACTAAACATGCCTTCCTGTGCTCTAAGCACCTGGTGTTTTTGCTGGAGCGTTCTGAACTGTGCTCCCCATGATCCAGCCTCTTCTTTAGGGTCTCATGTACCCACACAGATCTCTGATTTTCTGTTTTGATCTGGGCCTCATACTGCAAAGAAAATCAAGGGGTCTCTGGTTACCATGGAGACGACTTAAAACCTTTCGCTGATACATAAATTAAAAAGCAACGTCCGACTCTTACATTTCTGCCAAGCAACACTTGTCAAAATTGTCAAGCGCCCGACCATAGATCAATCTTAAGACGGTGAACATGGTGAACTTTATACCTGCGAAACATGTTAGCGTTTGGGTATGTTAGCACGCTGGTGTTAGCATTTCACTCAAACTACAGCTGTGTTTTAAAGCCGTATTTAATGACGAGGGTAACTGCACTGTCTCTTCGCTTGCACTTCCTGTCTTGAGTTTCATTCAGCAGTGCAGCTTCATGTTTCTCTGATGTGGGAAGTGTAAGCGAGGTAAACCACAGCGAGGGCTCTCTTCCTTCACCGCTGAGTGACAGCTTTATTGCTAATCCTGTATTTTCTCCCCCAGCGAGGAGTAAACTGTTGATTGATTTAATTAGATGGGAGCCATGGTTTTTATGATGATAAATTTGTTTTTCATGCAGTCACAGACAGGTGGGATGGAGAGCAGAATGGTTACATAACACTTTCTGGACTAATCTTTCTCCTGATTAATGTGCAGCTAAGACAACCCAGCACTGGCTTTGAATAATAACAAGGCTTTGATAATATGCATGTACTGTGGTATTACAGTGCACACACTGACATTTACTCCAGTCCTCTCAACAGCTAATTAATGCTTGTGAATGTGTGTGTGTGTTTGTGGGTGCGTGGATGATGGGTGTGTGAGTTAGCATGCCCACTTTTTTCTCTCTCACACTCCTCTGTCTTCTCTCTCTGTCTGTGTCTGTGTTGCTGTAGACATTCAGACGTTTCAGAGAGCCTCTTTCTATGACAATGTGTCTGGGCTCCATGAAGCTCCAGGTGAATGATAGTAACCTTTGTGTGCCACTGGCTTCTCCTCATCCTCCGCACCGGAGGGATCACTGGTTCCCTGTCCTGTCCTGGCTGCACTGTGCACCCCTCGATAAACTCCCCTCTGGCTTTGCATGGCTCTAAAAAGCTTTGATACTGAAACATTTCATTCTTCCATGAGTGCTGGTGGCTCACTGCCACTCTAAATATTCCAACAACTATTGCTTGAGTGATTATTTCTGTCTGTAATCATGCAAAAAATAAACAAAAAGGCTGCAAATTGGAGACAGGAGATTTTAGATTTGCTCGATCAGATGGATTTTGAAGCAATTTTTGGACGATTGTACATTTTTGTGGACTAAAAGGGATAAAATAAGGAAAACTGGATGGTGGGACGCCTTGCATAGAGGAGATGTCACCACATCTAAAAAGGGCAAATACACTCTGATTATCACTGATAGCTAGATTAAAAATTATCCTAGTGACTATACAATGAAGAATTTTTGCGTTCAACAGGCGCGAACATGAGATGGAGAGAGACTAAAGTATCCAAATTAGTTTTGAGGACGAAGAGGAAGTGGATCCAGAATTGATTTTATCTTCTTGCTTACTTCGTTCTGGCATTTATAAGCACTGAAAAGATGGAACATCTGAGGAACCTGCACGCCAGACATCTGATCCAAAGTCAATCTTTTTTATTAAAAGGCGAGGGAACTAAGCTACGCAGTGCTGCTTTACTGCCATGTAGCAGTAGGTTTAAAGGGACAGTTAACCCCCAAATTAAAAAAAAGTCATATTTTCCCTTTTATCAGTCTCGATGGTTTCGGTGTGAGCTGCAGAGTGTTGGAGATGTCAGCCGTAGAGATGTCTGCCTTCTCTCCTAATAATGGAACTGGATGGCACTCAGCTTGTGGTGCTCAAAGTGCCAATAAATACATTTGAAAAACTCAGCAGCAGTGTCTCTCTGAAGAAATCATGACCCAGTTACTCCACTAATATTGTTGTGAGCAGTTTCACGTAGGAGCTATTTTCTTTCTACTGAACGTGAGACGTGCAGAAGGAAGCGTGCATCTACTGCTAGCTCACCTAGCACCACTGAGCTAGCTAACCCAACAGCTCGTCCAAGGAGGGCGCCACTAATGTTTACATCGCCAGTAGCTTGGTGAGATTTTTGCACTGAGCACTGCTGGTTGGGCATTATTCTTTGGGCCTCGAGAGTCAAAAAAAAGTTCAACTTTGAGTAAAACCCCTGTGCTTGTCACTTCAGCCGTTCAATCACAGTTGAGGAGGGACAAATACCGCAAAGACAAATCGTCACATCTCACATGTACAAGTGCTGAACAACAACAACGGCAGAGAAATCTGTTAATATACTGTATATGTGTTATGTTTCCTCTCATGAACCCACCGTCCGTGCATGCTTCAGCCTTCCCCTCATCCAGACCAAGTACTCTACCTCATCCCGACATGTTTACTTGCGCTGATATTCCGTATCATAGCAACCAGACGCAACCAAAGCGTCTCAGTGAAAAAAAACACCGCACTTCCACAGCGTTCTCCGATACTCCCAGCCAGGTGTTTCCAAAGGAGCGTGTTTTAGGCTGTGGTTGTTGAAGCTAGGGCAAAGGTAGTGGTGTCTTGTGAAAGCAGACAACCTAAGTTACCCATTGGTTCCACCATGTCGGCAGTGTGGTTTTGCAACGGTACAACTGGCGTGGCCATTTTCATAGAGTTCCCTTGAACTCTCTCCTTAAGATATCTAAATGAACATGCGTTCTTTTGGGAACCCACAACTTCCCCCTTAACTTGGGACGGTTTGTTCCCAGTAAATTTTTTGTTCATCACAATCAATTTACTCCTTCAATATGAAGCTGTGTATTTGTCTTTTTGAAGAAAAGGACAACCAGCCTATTTGAAGAACAATTAATTTCCTATTTCATGTTTACACAGATACATGTCAGATTAAAGCAGGATTGTAACTATGAACATCAGATAATAAGTAACATTACCAGTGAAATAAGAAACCAAAATATATCAGTAGGCAATTCCTTGACTCTCTCAGCCAGCCTTAAACATATACTTAAACACCATAACAGAATTCCTGAAATTCAGTTATGGTTTTGGTTTTGGTGTGTGACGCCAACATGTTCAGTGGCCACCCGTGTGAAACATTTCTCGGTGCGCCACTGCTGGCTGAGAGAAACCTCTGTGTGTTATCTTCTGTTGCCTATAAAATCAACCCAGCTGCTGGTCTCTGGTCACAGCTGGTGTGACACCATCGTCTGTCTTCATGCTTTACCACAAAATTAGAAAAGAGCAAAACCTGCTCAGTTGAATATTTCAACCGTTATTGGCAACACTTCCTGATGAATATCCACATTGGATTTAAATCAAAGGCTTCAAAGTCATTGGCTTTTCTCTTTTCTACATTCATGCAAACAGCACAGCACTTTGTTTTGATGTTCTCTTCATATTCACTACATCTCCTCCCCTCTCTCTTCGTCTCATTTTTCATCACCAGTCGACAGAATCGTGGGTCTGGACCAGGTTGCGGGCATGAACGAGACGGCGTTTGGCGCCGCCTACAAGACCAAGAAGGGCATGTTCCGCACCGTGGGTCAGCTGTACAAGGAGCAGCTATCGAAGCTGATGGCCACACTGAGGAACACCAATCCCAACTTTGTCCGCTGCATCATCCCAAATCACGAGAAAAGGGTGAGTGTCACAGTGACCCTCAGCGCCAGCTGGACTGAGAACTGCTGCCCTAAATAACGACCAGATGAGGCCAGAGACTTGGTTTCAAATACAGTTTCTAGTTCACTCTTCATCACTATCACCACCTCTTCAAGAAGGTCTCGGTCCGGTTGTTTTGATGCGCACCTGAATGCAACTGCTGTGTTCACACCTGCCCAAACAAACCGCACTGAGGGGGCAAACAAGTTCGATTGAACTAAACCAAACAATACTCCAGTTCTTTGCCTCAAGTAATAATTTTAGTCAGTAACTGTCACTTGCATTGGAGTAATATTTGACCAGGAGTATCTACACTTTGACTCAAGTAATAGAGTTGTGTACTTCGTCCATCGCTGACTGTTTATATCCTACAGACATAATGCAGCGTTTGTCTCTTAAACACAAACAAATATACAGCTCTTCAAGTTTAAGTGAAATTTATTTATCCAGAACCTTTACCCATACATCAAAATTTTGATGTTCTTCATCCCCTTCCTCTTCTTCCTCCACCCCCAGGCTGGTAAACTGGACCCCCACCTGGTTCTGGACCAGCTGAGGTGTAACGGTGTGCTGGAGGGGATTCGTATCTGCAGACAGGGCTTCCCCAACCGCATCGTCTTCCAGGAGTTCAGACAGAGGTACTGACATAATGTCAACTTAGATATGAAACACAAATAGGAGAAGAGTATTCCCATAAGTAGATACACTCTGTCATGAGTTAGATATTACAGAGATAGTGTATAAATATGTTTTAAAGAGTTAATCTAACATGATCAGGGTGGCCATGGGTCCTTAAAAAGTCTTAAAATGTCTTAAGACTGAATTTTTTTGTATTATCACCAAGCTAATTTTTGTTGTTGGTGCAATAGGAAACATAATTGTTACAAGAGGGAAACTCTATTTGACAGGGTACTTTGACACATGTATGTGTGTATGTGTGCAATGCCCCTATTTTTGCCCCCTCGCACACTAAGATCATGCAACGAGTCTGTATCGTTAAACTAGGACCTTGCAAGCTATGAAAAATGGGAAAGTGCAAGTGTAAGGACAAATAGCTTAAAAGAATAACAACTTGTGGTGATTAAAGCCAGAGCCTGGAAATGTTACGTTGCAAACTGTACTGTATGTGTTTCAAGTGTGGTAAAATATTAATGAGGGCGGTGGTATCACACATGCAGACCAGTAAACACAGACAATATTGTCAGGGTGATTTTTACTGTTCATATAGAAATGACATCAATGTGTTTGATAATATATGTCTTACTGTGTATATACACCAGCATCCTTTTGCACCAGGTTAATAAAAGATGATGGATGTGGTATCTTGAATATTCCCACTGCTCTGTGTCCAGGTATGAGATCCTCACTCCGAACGCCATTCCCAAAGGCTTCATGGATGGCAAGCAGGCCTGTGAGAGGATGGTAAGGACTGATCTCGACCGCTGGGTTATTTTTGGTTGAGCAAATGTTTTATTACTAACTTAAAACTAAACCATTTTGTTAATGGAAGTATGTTTCAAAAGTCTCCCCTTTGAAAATATGTAAAATAAAGAGGAGATTCTCCGTCCAGTTGCATTTTTTCCAGTATTGCAGATAAGCAAATGTAATGGTATGATAACCATCAACTTCTTTATCATGGTACACTGCTGCAACCATAATCTCCAGTCTAGCGATTAAATATTAAAATGGCTTGCCATAAGTGCGTACATGAGGGATATCTAAAGTTAAGTAGGTGCTGGAACTTTTACTTTGGTTAGGAATTTTAAATGACAGATGAGTAGTAGTTCGGAAGCTTCAGCAGAATCAAAGTCGATGTGAACCTGACACACTAACCGTGTGAAGCAGAGGACAGTTATGAGTAAGAAATTTGTCGTTTTCAATAAAAGCACATGATCAATTTCCTTTCCCCTCAATGTCTCTCTGTCTTTGATAGATTAAAGCCCTGGAGCTGGACGGCAACCTGTTCCGTATCGGCCAGAGTAAGATCTTCTTCAGGGCTGGAGTCCTGGCCCACCTGGAGGAAGAGAGGGACCTGAAGATCACTGACATCATCATTTACTTCCAGGCCGTGTGTCGGGGATATCTGGCACGCAAGTAAGGGCTTCTCTTCTGTGGTAGTAGAGTCATTTCTGTACAACTTTTGTCTCACTCCATCATTGTTGTCTTCTTCGCTAATGCTCCAGGGCCTTTGCTAAGAAGCAGCAGCAGCTCAGCGCTCTGAAGGTTCTCCAGAGGAACTGCGCTGCCTACCTGAAGCTGCGTCACTGGCAGTGGTGGAGACTCTTCACCAAGGTGTGTGCTTGTGTGTACAGTATGTACATGTGTGTGGAGTGTGTGTACCTTGGTGCTGTTGCCTCTAGAGGTCACTAATCTCCCAGTAATCTCTCAAATCTCATCTCTGGCTGCAGGTGAAGCCTCTGCTGCAGGTGACCCGGCAGGAGGAGGAGATGCAGGCTAAAGATGAGGAGCTGGTCAAGGTGAAGGAGAAGCAGACCAAGGTGGAGGGAGAGCTGGTGGAGATGGAGAGGAAATACCAGCAGGTTAGTTACAAACGCAGCGATAGCTCTGCAGCCTTGGTACCAGATTATAACAAATCATAGTGGATTATTTTTTTAGGATGCACAGCTGAAGGTTTTAATGTTATCTATGTGTAGTTAACAGAGGAGAAGAACATCCTGGCAGAGCAGCTGCAGGCGGAGACAGAGCTGTTCGCAGAGGCTGAGGAGATGAGAGCTCGCCTGGCCTCCAAAAAGCAAGAGCTGGAGGAGATCCTTCATGACCTGGAGTCCCGGCTGGAGGAGGAAGAAGAGAGGACCCAGGGCATGCAGAACGAGAAGAAGAAGATGCAGTCCCATATCCAGGTGTGTCCCCGGGATGTACTAAACACTGTTTACTGAAAAACAATATTCTTCACTCTTGGAAATGTATTTCAAAGTAGTACTGTTTCAAATTACTTAATGTTTGCTGCTATGATCAAACGCTGGTGTGTGCAGGACCTGGAGGAGCAGTTGGATGAGGAGGAGGCTGCCCGACAGAAGCTGCAGCTGGAGAAAGTGACGGCTGAGGCCAAAATGAAGAAATTTGAAGAGGACATTTTGCTCCTAGAAGACCAGAACTCCAAGTTCCTCAAGGTGAGAAAGAGGAGGCTCTGAGGGTCTCACAGTCTCGATTAACATCTTCTCATTTACTGCACAGCTTAATAAGACAGAGCCAAAGGTTGCAGATCATTAAAGAAAGGCTTCACCCTCCCAAAATATCTGTTTGTATATCAGTTATTTACCCTCTGTTATGTTGAACTCAGGAATAAAACTTTTTCTGGTGTGTCTCCAAGGTGAATGAAGAAACCAAAAACAGTTTCTTTCTTCATATTCTTAATGAATTGAAGTAAAAGTCATGCAGTTTAATCCAAGTCTCGTTTATCCAGTCGTATGTCCAGACTTTGATGCTACTGCACAAGTTCTGTGTGAGTTTGTTAACAAATATTTTGATATAGTTTTGCTGTTGTTAAACGTCAGCCCCTTTTACTTCAGTTCCTTAGAAAAATTTCCTCTGGTTTTGGATTCTTCGTTCACTGTAGAGACATGAAAGAAAAACAATATTGTCATCACAAATGTAACGTAACACCGGGTGAGTAACAGATGTTGATGCTGAGTTGAGAGGCTCGCTGTGCGCTTACCTGCCTGTATCTCTCTCCTTTAGGAAAAGAAGCTGTTGGACGATAGAATCAATGAGATGACTTCTGTGCTAGCTGAAGAGGAAGAAAAGGCCAAGAACTTGGGGAAGGTCAAGAACAAGCAGGAGATGATGATGGTCGACCTGGAGGGTAAAGAAGCGAAATAATTGATATGTAGAGTATTTAGAATTCATCTACATTGAAAAGACCTTTCTTGGTGTTTTATTTAACCGTTGCATCGTGTCTTTTATAAATCAGAGAGACTGAAGAAGGAGGAGAAGACCCGCCAGGAGCTGGAGAAGGCTAAGAGGAAGCTGGACGGGGAGACGTCCGACTTGCAGGACCAGATAGCCGAGCTGCAGGCGCAGACTGAGGAGCTGAAAATTCAGCTGGGCAAGAAGGAAGATGAGCAGCAGATGATGCAGGCGAGGTAGGAGATACTGGGACCGCCATAGAAGAGTGTGTGTGTGAGCTCAATATGTCTGCTAGAGTTTTGAGTCATTGAGCTTCTGCTTCGTGATGTGAGTCAGTCTGAGATCAGCGCTGCATAGCTGTACACATCAGTCATCACACTAAACACTGGTGCAGGATACATTCACACCTGCCGTTTTATATCGAACATTTTATAACAGTGACAACACAGACGAGTGTACAACTTATCATGTTGTTAAATAAGCTTTTAGTTATTGTTCTCTGTATTTATTGACTGACGCTCACTGCTCTGGAATGTGTTTGTGACGTGTGACCCTGTTAGTGGTGTGCATGTAACTTGTGTGCATTTTTTTAAGTGTAGGACCATGCTGATAGGTGGTCTGTGCGGCACGCAGCTCCTATAGGAATATCCACCAAAACACAGCTGTAGGCATCATCTAATGTTCCACTTTAAGTGAGACTAGAATTGCCCAGGTTAATTCTTATAAATATCTCGGTGCACTTTTCTTTCACATGGTGTTGATAAAAATATCATGTTGATATTTTATCAGGCAGTCTTAGAGTGCCTCATCAGATACAGCATGACAGCATGGTTTGGAAACCTTTCTGTACAGCTAAAAACCAAGCTGATGCGTTTTATCCATACAGCATGGAAAATCATGGGTGTCAGAGAACACTTATCCATGCAGAGTATTTATGAACAGGCTCCTTGCGACAAGCAAATAAGATTATCCATGATTCATCTCATGTCCTCAGGGTTCCTACGCAAGTATGGAAAGCATGGAAAAGTATGGAAATAAATTTGATCAATTTCCAGATATTAAAAAGTATGGAAAATGAAAAATAAAGTATGGAAAAATATTTATGTTTCCAGACTATTACGACTGTTCTAAAGGATGCTTTCAACAACGGCAAAACATCCATCTACAAGCTCTCACGCAACTCAATCAGTTTTATCCAAGTCACATTTAAGAGACCGAGGGTCCAGGTACCATGTCTGAAGGGTTGCTTTTGGTTCCACAGGTACTATACCGAAAGTGTTTGGTGGAAACGGGGCTAAAGGATGCATTCTTGATCTTCTGGCTGTTGCTGGGAAACTCCAACAAACCAGCAGCAGATGATCGCAGTGTTCTTGGAGGCAAATAGTTACCAATGTAGCAGATGCGTTGACACATTTCAACAATGCTGTGGTTAACGTGGTTAAGATTAAGCACAAAACTGACAATATTTTCATCTGGCTGCTGGACTGTTGGTTTATTTTGAGTCACATAGACATGGTATCAAAAATTATTGCCTCTCAGCATTTGCAACATGTCCTCGTCTCTCTTTGTCCCACGTTTGGTTTGTTGGAATCTGATCACTTTACCATCAACTGCTCTGAGACAGTGTCTCTGCTGCCACCCAGTGGAGTCTAGACACAATGGAAGAGTTGACTCAGGGGTAGGGATGGGTGTTAATCCAGTATTAAGCAGGCCCTGTGGCCGAATTATTAAAGACTGTAATATTGATAAGCTCAGACGGTAACTGTTCTGCTATCTGAGAAATTCAGGAGATATATTCCTTGTTCATTTAGGTTACATAAACGCTGTCTTGTACAGTTTTTATCCCACCATCTCTGTTTCTAATTTGCAATAAGATGAAGACATTCATCACTGATGCATGTGTGAGGGGCGGGGCCAGATGTGCCACTCTGTATGAACGCAAATATTCATTAATAGAACACAATTCATGAGATATTTACATGGGAAATGATTGCAGTGAGTTTCCAGGTTTTATTTTTGCAAATGCCTTTTATATCATCTTTCAGCATCGTACCTCACAGTCACAATGTCGTGCCCACTTTCTATCTGAGATTCTGTTGCACGTTCTGTGTGGTGAACAGGGGCGAGGACGAGATTGGCCAGAAGAACAACGCTCTGAAACAGGTGAGGGAGCTGCAGGCCCAGCTGTCTGAGCTGCAGGAGGACCTCGAGTCAGAGAAAGTGGCCAGAAACAAGGCTGAGAAACTCAAGAGGGACTTGAGTGAAGAGCTCGAGGCCCTAAAGACTGAACTTGAGGACACCCTTGATACAACCGCTGCCCAGCAGGAACTTCGGTACAGCCCTCTGCGTTTTACTCTCCCTTATTTTACATTAATACCATAGACAGTTGGACATTAAGCCAGTAGTTGTTATTAAAGTCAACCGGAAGGTTAAGACTTCTCTGTGTTCCACTCCTCTGTAGGACCAAGCGAGAACAGGAGGTTGCGGAGCTGAAGAAGACCATCGATGAGGAGACTAAAAACCATGAATCTCAGATCCAGGAGATGCGACAGAGGCATGCCACCGCCTTGGAGGAGCTGTCTGAACAGCTGGAGCAGGCCAAGAGGGTAACATACCTTTCCACAGTCTATTATCAAATCTACCAAAGACAAAGTGACGCCTCTTCATCATCTGACCACACTAATGTTTAATGTCTAGTTCAAGGCCAACCTGGAGAAGACCAAGCAGAGCCAGGAGAGTGCCAACAAGGAGCTGGCCTGCGAGGTCAAGGGCCTGCAACAGGCGAAGACAGAGTCTGAACACAAGAGGAAGAAGCTGGAGGGTCAGCTGCAGGAGTTCATGGCCAGGGTCACTGAGGGAGAGAGGGCCAAAGGGGAACTGTCGGACCGTGCACACAAACTACAGGTGAGGGGCGAAGATGCACACACACAGTGGAATTAGTTCAACTGAGACTTTTGTTTTTGTCCTGAATACATTCATAAACGCTTTTATTTAGATTCGTTTTTGTTTTCCCCCAAAATAGTGAGTAATTCCTGGGTTTTTAGGTTGAAACTTGAAACTACAAAAAAATATTCTCATGAATAAAAAATGCTCCTCTTCTTTGGGGGGGAAAGAAAAGCCTGATTTAGGGCGCTCGACAGTTTTAATGAGTGTCGCTCGACGGAGATAAAAGCTGCTCACATTTTCAACTTATGCCTCAAAAAGGTTTCAGTCGTCTCCATGGTAACCATATGCTATCCTGGTCACCAGACTATCACAGGGCTGACACATAGAGACAGACAACCATTCACACTCACATTCACACCTACGGACAATTTAGAGTCACCAGTTAACCTGCATGTCTTTGGACTGTGGGAGGAAGCTGGAGCACCTGGAGGAAAAACTCGATCACCATTAGTTACCGGCCTTGATCTAGGGACGACTAGCGAGGGTAGGCTTGAGGATCTCAGGTCACGACTTGGAGGGTTGGTAGTCAGAAGCTCAGCTATATAAATCGATGCTTAACCATGTTGGGTTATTAAAAGACTCTTAGAATTAATGCTGCAGTTAACTGGCAACCAATGGAAGGAGGCGAGGATTGGGCTCATATGGGACCTATGATTTGTCCCAGTTGAACTATGAGCTGCAGCGCTCTGCCCCGTTTGAAGCCGAGCTCCTGGAGATTTACTGAGGCATGTAAACAGTGCATTGCAGTAGTTGAGGTGCAGAAATACAAAAGGATGAACAAGCTTTTCTAGGTCAGAAAAAGACAAAGCTGATTTGATTTCGATAATTATTCTCAGGTGGAAGTCGCAGGATTTAGTGAGATTATTGACACGTGGTTCAGAGTTCAACTGAGAATCAGAAGTGATGCTTAAATGTCTCACTGTAGATTTTATAACAGTTGCCAGAGGACTAATGAAGGGTTGTAATTTCCTTGCTAGGTGATCAGGGCCAAAGATAATTACTTCTGTCTTGCAGAAAATTATAAGTCATCCATTTCTTAATAGCAGTGAAGCTCTCCATTAAAGTGCTCAGACAGCTAACATTACCTGGTTGTGTGGTTTAATGGGACCATTTATCAAAACAGCATCAGTCGACATTGCAAACATTCTGTTTGTTGGAATTCGTCTGGGAACATTTTAGTAATTTTGTACGATTGCATGTTCATGTACAAGTTCATGTTAGTTATTGTAATTATTTAATAATTTACTAATAATTTATTAAATAATATAATAATTCATTCTTAATGAAATACATCAATGTTTGTTTGTGAAGCTCATTTTCATTCAAATACAAACATATACAAACCATTTCACCTTGGTGCCTCCTCACACAGACTGAGTTGGACAATGTGTCCACCTTGCTGGAGGATGCAGAGAGGAAAGTTATCAAGACGACCAAAGACGTCTCTGGATTAGAAAGTCAGCTACAAGACACACAGGTGACGTACAGTAAAGTTTGATTTTTAATCATCATCCCCTCTTAATGCATCCTTTCTGTTAAACTAACTTCTAACTGGACACTTTTTCATGTAGGAGCTGCTCCAGGAGGAGACTCGTCAGAAGCTGAACCTCAGCAGTCGTATACGCCAGCTGGAGGAGGAGAAGAACGCTCTGCAGGAGCAGCAGGAGGAAGATGAGGAGGCGCGCAAGAACCTGGAGAAGCAGATGTTGACCGTACAGGCTCAGGTAGGACATGTGATAACAGGTGCAGGAAACAATGTTTAAAGAACGCCTTTTATAAATTCTGAATGATGCTTGTTTTGTTTTAGCTGTCCGAGAGCAAGAAGAAGCTGGAGGATGACGTCGGAACAATAGAGGGACTGGAGGAGTTGAAGAAGAAGCTGCAGAAGGACCTGGAGCTGGCCAGCCAGCGTCTGGAAGAGAAGACCATCGGTTTTGAGAAGATGGAGAAGACAAAGACCCGTCTGCAGCAGGAGCTGGATGATCTGACTGTAGACCTGGATCACCAGAGACAGATCGTCTCCAACCTGGAGAAGAAGCAGAAGAAGTTTGACCAGGTGAGGCCGCACTTTAAAGATGGTTTTAAAGATATTTCTTCTGGAAAACAACTGTGGATGGAGTGAGTTTGGAAGTTTGTCTTAGGGCCCTGACGCACCAAGCTGGCAGTCGGCCACTGGTCATTGTTGGGCTGTTGGTGAGCATCTGGCGCACTAGTCTTCACGTTATGTCCCACACCGTTGGTACTAGTGGGTCCTTTTCGGCTGTTTTTTGGCTGATTCAGCATGTTGAATCAGCATCCGAGATGGCGGAGCCCGTTGTTGAATAAATTACTCTGATTTGTAGTTAAGCTCACTGCAGAAGGGAGAAACTGAAGTGAGGAAAGTAAACAATTGGCTTAAGTCAAAAGGGTGTAAGGTTGAAACAAACTTATTAGCTAAGATTATTACTTTAGCCATTGAGCTCTGTGGCAGAAACTTTTTGTGTTATTATTCGCTGGCGCACAGTAAATATCCTTTGTTCTTTCAGCATTAGGTTGTGTTGTTAATCTTGAAGCCGTCCTGACATTCTGGTTTCCCTTTTTGAATGAAGAATACAGACTACTGCCGCCTGCTGGTATGAAGGGTTAGGGTGCTTGCTTTGGTCCGAATCAAGGACCAAAGTTGAATAATACCTAGAGTTGGTTCGTGTTCTCACGGCAGCATTTACAAGAGGACCAGATCAAATGCCTTGTGTGAGAAAGCTGCTCTTGATTGGTCAGAATTTCCATGTGGGAAAAATCCAGGAAGTAAAGCAAACGTTGAAGAAGAGTACACTTGCAAGATAAATGTGACACTTTCTAATGTCACAATGGAGGGACAACTACGCAGGTTGATTTTAGCGCTGCTCATCGTGGACTATATTGCTGTCATTGTTCATTTTAGTCAAACCATACAGTTTGAAAACGAGGCGCGGCTCCAACTAGAAAACAATGTTTTGATGCATTGGATGTGCTGAATGTGCATATTAAGGCAGTACAGGAGGAGGTGCACATTAATAATCCTCCAGGACTGTAACATGCTCATGTTTAACCCAAACAATGTGTCATGTGACTGCAGTTGCTTCACATCCAGGTCGGAACACCTTCTCACCACAAACCAACCGCACCAGAGTTCATTTGGAACCAGACTGAGACCACCTCTTCAAGAAGGTCTCGGTCCGGTTGTTTTGGTGGTGCACCAGTCCGCCTTTGCAGTTTAGATACACTTCAGGAGACAATTAATATCACTACCATAATTCCAAATTACACAAGTAATTTTCATAAAATGCAGCTCCACAATCTGATGTCGTCTTGCTCTGCAGATGCTGGCTGAAGAGAAAAGCATCTCAGCCCGTTATGCTGAAGAGCGTGACCGCGCTGAAGCTGAGGCCAGGGAGAAGGAGACCAAAGCTCTGTCCATGGCCAGAGCTCTGGACGAGGCGCTGGAGGCCAAAGAGGAGCTGGAGAGGGTTAACAAGCAGCTTCGTGCCGAAATGGAAGATCTGATGAGCTCCAAGGACGACGTGGGCAAGAACGTGAGTGTTAGGATGAGTAAAGCATGTACGAGTTGCTGTGACAGTTCAGCAGCAGCCTCACTGATGGCCTTCTGTTTATCTCCTCCCCATCAGGTCCACGAGCTAGAGAAGTCCAAGCGTACTCTGGAGCAGCAGCTGGAGGAGATGAAGACTCAGCTGGAGGAGCTGGAGGACGAGCTGCAGGCCACAGAGGACGCCAAGCTGCGTCTGGAGGTCAACATGCAGGCCATGAAGGCCCAGTATGAGAGAGACCTCCAGGGCCGGGACGACCAGAACGACGAGAAGAAGAGAGCGTTAGTCAAGCAGGTGCAGAATCACACACTGTACATTACACAATAGCAGTTAACAGTTAAAGCCCAGCACATTAATAACTTGCACTGGCTCCCCCTCAGGTGCGAGAGATGGAGGCAGAGCTGGAGGATGAGAGGAAGCAGAGAGGTTTGGCTGTAGCTGCTAAAAAGAAGCTGGAGATGGATCTGAAGGATATAGAGGGTCACATAGAGGGAGCCAACAAGGCTCGAGATGAAGCTATCAAACAGCTGCGCAAGTTACAGGTACAGATTTAATGTTTGAATCTCACATATTCTCCATTCAAACCACTCTGATTCTAAGCACTACAGCCATTTGTTTTCTCCTTCAGGCCCAAATGAAGGACTACCAGCGAGAGTTAGAAGACGCCCGCGCTTCTAGAGATGATATTTTTGCCATATCCAAGGAAAATGAGAAGAAACTGAAGAGTCTGGAGGCTGAGATTGTACAGCTGCATGAGGTACAGGACAAAATATCAACCTGATTTGCGGACATTTTGTAATGTTTGTTGTAGAGTTCAACTGGTTCATCAGTTTGGCTAATTAATCGGCGGTATGGCCATAAGGCTTTTGCACGGAGTACCCCATGTGCAAATACAAGATAATGTGTGCTTTAGATAATCTGTATAATTTAAATGAAAGTGAACTAATGTAGGACAGCTTTACTTCTTTATTAGGGGCGTAATAAGGTTGCTGGTTAAAGAATAACATTATGTGCGTTCTCTGTTTTGCTAGCAAGCATGGTAGCAAGTAGCAAGCCACTAGCAGTGTGTGTGAAATTAATTTCTAATGATCTAAAAGACTATTTACTCACTATCACTTCGAGACCGGGAGCAGCCGGCACTCAGTGCGTCCAGCCATGAATGCACAACAAACTTTCAGTCTCATTTTTCACCGTACATCAGATTTAATTTTCTCAGAGAAGGATGTTATCAGCCGATTAATCAGCTATCAGCTTTTTCCTTCTCCAAACTTTAGTTATTATATCAGCCATTAAAAATCCATTATTGGTCAGGGTCGGAGGGTATTTATGTTAAAACACTGATTGGTCCCTCTCAACATGGGTACAGTCAGTGTCCTGTCATAGCTGGGGGGGGAAACAGTCCTTTACCCAAGCCTGTAAATTCTTGGAAACTGTGTTTTTTAAACTTGCATAAGAGACACCTGTTAGCGTCTGTTCTGACAATGTGCTTTAATGTTAGCGTGCAGGGATTTGCAACCTTGAGAGCTGCAGGTCGTTGGAGGCTCACAACTTTTTTTTACCAGTGGCTGTTCAGATAAAGCGTTAGATTCTTTTTGCTAAACCAGAAACAGCCCTGAGTTCACCTTTACCAAACTCAGACTTGTGTGTGTTTACATTGCAGCCTGACTGCTGCTGCTATACTGGAGCAATTTTGATTTGGATTTTTAATCTCTTTTTTGACATGCAGGAAGGCAGAGAATCTCCTCAGCTTGGTAGCAAATGCTTTGTTTTCCCGCTTGCTGTAAATGGATTTGACGTTTTGTGGAGCGTTCCCATAAACACTGACTGCATCTATTAGATCAGTGGTTCCCAGCTGGTGGGTCGCGGGTCCAATTTTCAATCGACTACAAGTGACTCACAAATGTATTAAGTTTGTTAAAAAAAAACAAAAAAGAACACTAAGTTTTCAGTACAGTGAACTTCAGGTACAGAGCTTTTATTTTTAAGGGACGTTTCCTGCTGTTGAGTGAGCAAACCTGCTAGACGACCTGGCCAAATGCAACTATGAGCAGAAAACTGGACCCCTTGGCTGGACCACTTGGGAACCTCTGTATTAGAAGATACAAAAACAAATCCTGATGTTTAGCCTTTGACCTTTCCCTGCAGGACCTGGCAGCATCTGAGAGGGGCCGACGCCACGCAGAGCAGGAACGAGATGAGCTGCAAGATGAAATCTCAAACAGCACCTCTGGAAAGTAAGTTATCCTCACCCTCACCATGTTATCTGTGGACAGACGCATCTCTGTGTTTATATTTTTTTTTAACCTGCACAAGACGAATGGGGATTATTATATCAGAGCACATTCTTCTCAAGCCGAAGCTGTTTTGTTCTCCAGGCAGGCTTTTCTGAACATTTTATTTCCATTTTGAGATATTACATTTGGATGTTCTTCATCTGTGTGTGTCAGGTCTGCTCTGATGGATGAGAAGAGGAGGCTGGAGGCTCGCATCGCTCAGCTGGAGGAGGAGCTGGAAGAGGAGCAGGGTAACATGGAGCTGCTCAACGACCGCTTCAGAAAGACAACCATGCAGGTGCGGTGTAATATTGGAACAGGATCAGAGCACATCGTCATTAATCATTTTTATTTATCCCTGTTTTTAATGGACTGCTTCTGGTGTTCTGGGAGAAATCTTAATCAGCCTGTGCAACATATCTTTACCTCCTCCTCCTCTCTCTCTGTCCCTCAGGTGGACACCCTGACCACAGAGCTGAGTGCAGAGCGCAGCACGGGACAGAAGAGCGAAAACGCTCGGCAGCAACTGGAGCGTCAAAACAAGGATCTGCGGGCCAAGCTGGGAGAGCTGGAGGGTTCTGTGAAGAACAGGTTCAAGGCCTCCATCACCGCCCTGGAGGCCAAGATAGCACAGCTGGAGGAACAGCTGGAGCAGGAGGCCAAGTGAGAGCTCAATACGCTGTCCTCCTTACTCAAACTGACAGTTCAAAAACCATAAACTAGGCTGAAATGTGAAATGAACGAAAACATATTTTACCTGTAACACTAAATCTGGCTTTGTCTCTTTGACCTTTACTTGTTCTGAATCGAAGGGAGCGAGCAGCCGCCAACAAGACCGTGAGAAGGACCGAGAAGAAGCTGAAAGAAATCTGCATGCAAGTGGAGGATGAGCGTCGCCACGCCGACCAGTTTAAAGAACAAGTATGTCTGACGAAGCTGTCGTTAACGCTGCTGTGTCGATCGCACAGAGACATTTTGCAGATACTGAATGCCACTTGTGAAAAAAAAAAGCGTTTGCTGCGCCTTTATATTGTTGCCAGGCGACCACCCCATCATGTCCTTACACTAACCTTCCTGTGTAAATTAATCTACCGTTTATCAGTGTGTAGTTGCTGCCATGTTGAGGCAGAGGGTGCTGTCTGTAGCTCTGGTTGAGGGTGAGAGGCTGTCAGCAGATAAACAGAGATCTGTGTGGGTACATGAGACCCTAAAGAAGAGGCTGGATCATGGGGAGTACCACCAGTTGGTCCAGGAGCTTCTCCTCCATCATGGACGTTTACAGGCAGATTTTAGGATGACTCAGGGGCAGTTTGACAACCTATAGCTCTGGGTATCCAGCAACCACTACCACCAGTTTCTCCTCCATTGTTGACCAACTGTAAACTGTAAACAGAGATGGCGTGGGGCGCTTTTCCACTTTGAGTTTGAGTTGTTTTCAACTCGAGTTCAGAGCGCTCCGGAAAAACATGTCAGGCGCACGAAGGAACATGCAGGAACATAAGGTGTGTCGCAACGCAAAAACTGTGAGCAGAAAGCATTAAGAACGATCACAAAAATCCGCCTCCAGCTGCTAAAACACTGCCTGTGTGATCAGGGCCTGAGTCTATTTCTGTCACGTTTAGTCAAGCGTAATCTGCACAGACAGCTGCTCTTGGTTCAGTAAATGTCTGAGTAAATGAATTTGAATGTCAGAGTTATGAATGAAGCTGCAAACTGTTTGGTCCTGTTTGGCCACAGCTGTGATTAGCTGTTTGCCAGCATCTGCCTCCCGTCTCCCACAAATTGTTCAGCCCCACTTTGGTTTTAAGAAAGATCAGTCAGGTCACTTTCCGACCCTGCTGCCCCTAAATAGAGTCCTTTGATCACATTTTTTATTTTTTGATGATTAATTTATTGTGTGTGTGTGTGTGTGTGTGTGTGTGTGTGTGAAGGTGGAAAAGGCTAGCTCTCGTATGAAACAGCTGAAGCGTCAGCTAGAGGAGGCCGAGGAAGAAGCCACGAGGGCCAACGCCTCGCGCAGGAAACTGCAGAGAGAGCTGGATGATGCCACTGAGGCCAGCGAGGGCCTGAGCCGCGAGGTTCACACACTCAAGAACCGCCTCAGGTATGGTCGAAGCAGACAGACGCATTCACTGTCTCACATTCACAGTTTGTGAGCAGTTATTCCTCTTTTTCTTCTCTGACCTTTGTTTTTTACTTTCCCTTTACCTGCAGGCGCGGCGGCCCCATCAGCTTCTCCTCCACTCGCCCAGGCAGACGTCCTCTTCAGGTCGAGGGAACTTCCTTGGACCTCCTGTCCGACGACGAGCTGGAAAACAAGATCACAGACAACAATGCCAATGAGACGCCGGCGCCCCAGCCGGAGTAGAGGAGGGAAAGCCTTAACTTTTGCTCCCCCATCAGCGAATCATCTCTCAGCCCCAACACAGATACTTCCTCCCAGCTTGAATAGGGACCCTCTTCCTGCCCCTCTGGTCCATGTCTGTAAAGATCTGATCTCTCCAAACACAAGCAGCATGATCCCCATATTCCTAAACCCTAGCAGACACCAGCAGTTGGACCTCCAACGCTCTCTTTACCACCCCACTTAAAGTTTTAAAGAAGCACTACTCTGCCTTACCCCTCCTCAAGCTGCAGGGCTGCATAACATCATAGCAACTTCCATAATGCTTTGAGTACTTCAGTAACCTGAATGGGAGACGAGCTGCATCACAGATAGAAGTACTTCAATAATTCACAAAAACAAATGCACATGTGCAGACATCGTCGACTAAAAAACCTGCACACATTACAGACACATGAACCCTCTGATTGAGCTCATGATGTGGTGAGGTGTCTGGATGATATAATCCTCTGCTGGACCGGTCGACTGTATCGTAAAGATGGACGATGTGACAGCGCCCCAACCCCTGTTGGGACAAACTCTGTCATTTTGGGCAGTTCCTATCACGCTGATGTTTGTTCAAGTTTTTGTTGTTCTGATTTTGGTTTTAAGTAGCTATTTGCAGCCCGTTATCATTCTGAACTCGTCAAAGGCCGCCGCTTTGTCAGTGATTTTAGTGTCAGATGCTGACACACAAAGGCTCCTTTCATGGTGATATGATACACTGCCGGGCAGCAACAGCTCGTAACACCACCGCCAACAACGTTATAAAAAGAGCTGTAAAGTCGTCGGGCGGGAGGGGCGGTGGACGGGCCCAACAATCGCCGGACATTGAGGGAAAATAGGGAGTGCGGCACTGGGTTAAGGCTCTGTGTAGTTAGCTGTAAAATATCAGGTGCACTTCAAGATGAGGCAAAGAGTCACTTAAAGATAAGAAACAATGACTGCCCAGCTCACTCAGTGTAAAAGCCGTGTAGGCAGGCAGTTCCAAAATGTAACTGAGGCAATCTGACTGTAGTTGAAAATCCTTTAAAAATACACGGACAATTAACACAGGGTTTAAAATGCACTGGAAACAGGTGTGCAGTTTAAAAGCACATGTGAGCATGTCTGGTGAAACTCTTGTGGTTTTATTTCTTATATCAATGGTAACCACGGCAACAGGAACAGTCCCTTTTTGTTCTGGTCACATGTTCAACACACAGTTGCTGAAGACAAAAATGTAGCTCAGACTGGTTGTTAGTCGTTGCAGACACGGACAGTGCAACAGGTACCAAAATGCAAAGTTAACGTTAGCTAAATATTTGTTAAAAGTGTAAAAAGTCCACAGACAAAGCGGCGATATTTGACAAGTTGGGATGCGAACATGTTATTTGATACTATTAAAAGGGGGGGGGTAAGCTGTGTGTGCCAATCGTTGTGCTTGTGATTAATGGCGCTGCTCGCGATCGGTCGGACGGTGGGAACTCGGTACGGCGGAGATCACTACTGCACAGGCTTCAGCTCCAAATGACGTCACAAGCACAAGATGGCAGCAGCTGTATCCGGCATATTTTGGCTTCATTTTTGCACCGTGGGAGGAAGTGAAGACGCGTCGTCCATCTTTATATACAGTCTTCGGTCGGACCAGTATTCAGCTGTTTAAAATGCTTCCAGATGCTAAAATAACAGCGTCGCTATATTGGGAAGGAACGGATCAGGATGAAAGCAAACTTTATTTTTGCATCAAACTACAGTATATACAGTATGTCCATCATATGAATCAGTTTAGTTATGTTAGTTAAACTGTAACTGAATAGTATTTTTCCAGTCCTATGCTAGGATTGTTTGCTTGCATATGAATATAGAAATGTGACTGTAAGCTGCCTTGTTGCCTCAGTGCTACAAAACGTTGCTCTTTTTTGACGGTTTTGTTTTCTCATGATGATGTTTGACAGTAGGTCAGTGCTGACTTGTAATTATTTTTGGTGTGAGTGCTGAAAGCAGCGATCACACTCATGCTCTTTTGCTTTCTTCTTCTTCTTCTTCTTCTTCTTCTTCTTCTTCTTCTGTGCCTTTTTTCGCTCACTCAAAACTCAAAACCCATTTATGCCACATATACTGTTCATATATTGAACCATGCCGAAGGTATTTTCATAAAATATTCATAAATTTGCATATGTAATGAGACAATAGTGGGAAGCTGATTTTTCTTTGATTTGTATGTCCTGCTACAGCTTGTATGTTACCACAACGATTGATATGTCGAACCGTGCGGGATTCTTTGTAGATGGGTGCTATGACTTTTCTTATTGATAACTTTTATACTTTTTGAGTTATTAAGATTTAAAAACAATCCAATAGACATCAACTGTATTTATATCTGCTATTGTATACAGTGCAAACTCCATTCATATTTCAAAATGCTCAGTATTGCACATCGATCGACTGTACCTATGCTCATTATCATGACATGTACAGTTTATGAATTATTAGGAGCTATATGATACATTAAAGTCTATGGAGCCCAACTCACTCACGTTGTATTTATAAGCTATTTATAGCACAAATTCCTTTAGTCCATGATGATGTCATGTATGTCTAATGGGTCGTCACATTAGTAATCCATTTTTAAACTTTGTCAGAAAAATGTCACCAATCAGTGTCACATCAATGACGCACATTTATGTACCTTTTATGTCTCCACGCCAACGATAGCCTGCTTTTTGTTTTCGTATGTCTTATTCTCATGAACACGACATCTCAGGAACTCCTTCAGGGAATTTCTTCAAATATGGCACAAACATCCACCAATTCTGATTTGGTGGTCAAAGGTAAAGGTCACTGGGACCTTGCGTGCATCTCATTCTTGTGAACACAATATCTCAAGAACACCTTGAGGGAGATTCCTCAAATATGGCACAAACATCCATTGTGGACTTAATGAACTTCTTTCTTTAAATTTGGCCCAAACATCCACTTGGATTCAACAATGGACTGATTCTAAATTGGTGATCAAAGGTCAAGGTCACTGGGACCTTGCGTTCATGTTATTATTGTGAACAAGATATCTGAAGGCCTTGAGGGAGTTTTCCCAAATTTGGCACAAACATCCACTTGGACTGAATGAACTGGTTATATTTTGGTGGTCAAAGGTCAAGGGTCACGGTGACCTTGCCTTTGTTTCATTGTCATGAATGTAATATTTCAAGAATGCCTTGAGAGTTTCCTCAAATTTGGCAAAAACGTCATAATATGTTAGCAATTAAAAAGTTTTAGTATATTGTGTCATAAAAATACCATTAAAAAAGTAAGAGTATAGTATGTCATAAAAAATGCCATTAAATTTCAAAGTATGTTAAAACAAAAATGCTATTAAAAAAGTCATAATGTAGTATGTGTAAAAAAAAAAAAAAAAGGGATCTCGTAAAATGTCATAGTATTGTTTGCCCTAAAAAAGACATTTAAAAAAAAAAAAAAAAAAAAGTCATAGTATAGTGTGTCATAAAAGTTGCCATTAAATACATTATAGTATGGGGGAAAAAGCCATTTATAAAAATTATAGAAAGCCATTAAAAACATCATTGTATAGTATGTAAAAAGTTACAGTATAGTATGTTGAAAAAAGAAAATGCCATTAAAAAAAATCACAGTATAGTATGTCAAAAATAATGCCATTAAACATCAAAGTATGTTAAGAAAAAATGCCATTTAAAAAATCACAATATAGCATGTCATTAAAATGTCATAAAACACTAAAAAAATCACAGTATAGTATGTCAAAAATAATGCCATTAAAAACGTCATAGTATGTGTTTAAAAAAAATGCTATTTAAAAAGTCAATAGTGTAGCATGTAAAAAATGCCATTAAAAAAGTAATATGCCATTTAAAAAAATCAGAATATAACATGTCATTAGTGATGTCATAAACATTATAGTATGGTTAGCAAGCCAAAAAATATTAAAAACATCATAGTATAGTAGGCCATAAAAATGCCATTTAAAGTCATAGTGTAGCATATTGTAAAAAATGCCATTAACAAAGTCATGGTATAATATGTTTTAAAAATGCGATTAAAAAGTCATAGTGTAGTTTGCAATGTAAATGTGAACAATAATAGTTTTTTTTTTAAAAGTCATAGTATAATATGCCAAAAATCATAGCAAAGTATTCCATAAGAATGCCACTTAAAAACAGTGATAGTGTAGATGTCACCCCAACCCCAGGTTACAATATGTGATCAGGCCCTGTCTTACTCACTTCATTACATCAATATCATGATTTTTCCTTTTTGGTATAACGGCTGAATCAAAGTCTAATAATATTTCTAATATTCACGAAGGTTATTTGGTCCAAAACACAGCGAAGTGAACGCGCTGTGCTCTGTCAGAGGGGAGATAACGAGACGGTAATGCGCCGAGTTGTGGAAACAACCTGTGTAATCCTTCATCATGTGACTCATAGTAATAATCACTTCATAACGAAGAGAGACGTCTGTGGTTCAGCAGGTGACACAGAGGCAGAGGAGAAGAGCTGCTCAGTCCGCAGAACAAAACAACTTCCACCACAACATCCTCCGGTAAGTGTGTGTGTGTGTGTGTGTGTGTGTGTGTGTGTGTGTGTGTGTGTTAACATCAGAGTGTGAGGTGTTTGGGTTTCAGGACACTGATGTACTTTGAAGTGACTGCACTGAACCTTTACTTGCGATGTCTTGAAATACATTGTGAACATTTTACTGTCACTTTGAGCAAAGTTTTGTGAGCTGTGTTGATCCCGGTCAGTGCGCCTCCCCTGAACATACGTGGCAGAGCTGCTATAAATACCCCAGAGGTGGCCGTTCATAGGAAATAATTATCTGTCAATAGAGACAAAAACCAAACAGCATCAACAGACGCAGTTAATTGCAGGGTTGGGTAAATTGCCCCACACTGTGTTGACCTTCACTCATTCACTGACATCAAATAATTCAAATGCAAATGAGCCGCTGGATCAGAGCTGGAAAGCTGTCCTATAAATACAGACAGAACTCATCCTGTTCTCCTCGCAGGGCCCCACAGAGGTGATCCTGCACAGCGGGAGACGAGGAGACAACTGAGGAAGTGCTTTTGGAGGGGAGAGTGTTAATAACCGTAGGATGTCCGTTGTTGGCGCGCAGCCTTTCATCAAACCAATGCAGCCTGCGCCTTCTGTTTCGCCCGGTGTCCAGAGGAGACACACGCTCCCCGCGAGCGAAGTCCGACCGCTCAACACGCAGGATGCCATAAGCGTGTTTGAAATCGAACGAGAAGGTAAGTCACACTTATTATCCGTCATATACTGAAGCAATAATCCGCTCTGCTGGAGCTGGAGTACAAATCCGCCGAGTGAAAGCACTGAGAGTGAGTGCGTAAAATCATGTGTGGCATCGACGCATCCAGTTCTTTTGCGTTTAATCAGGTCACTGATAAGATATTATCTGATTTGACTTTCAAACGTGTTGAATATGAATTACTCAACACAAAGTGGGCTGCCATTGGACTATTTGTACCGGAATTAGCGTGCGTAAAAGTAGTGCCAAACCATTTTTACGCACGGCTTTTCTCATTCTGTCTCTGTCTGTATGTCTCTCAGCATTTATCTCAGTGTCAGGTGAGTGCCCTCTCCACCTGGACGAGGTGCGTCACTTCCTCACACTGTGTCCAGAGCTGTCCATGGGCTGGTTCGAGGAGGGCCGGCTGGTGGCTTTCATCATCGGCTCTCTGTGGGACCAGGAAAGACTCACCACAGTAAGACACCCTGCTTCTGTCCAGTTCCTCATTGACATCCGATCATCATATATATGAATGAATGAATATTGTTTATTTCGGTTACACACACAGGGAAAAACAAAGGCTTTCTAAAAACTTAACAGAGAGCTACACAGTTTCATTCAGCACTATATGATCAGTAATTATGATCTCTGTGCTCCAGGACGCGCTGACTCTCCACAAGCCCCGCGGCTCCACCGTCCACATCCACGTCCTCGCCGTCCACCGCACTTTCAGGCAGCAGGGCAAAGGTCCCATCCTGATGTGGCGCTACCTGCAGTACCTCCGCTGCCTGCCCAACGTGCGCCGAGCGGTGCTCATGTGCGAGGACTTCCTCGTTCCCTTCTACCGGAAGTCAGGCTTCAAGGTGCTGGGGCGCTGCTCCATCACCGTGGCCAACATGACCTTCATGGAGATGTGGTACCCCATCAGCGGCCACGCCTACATGCGGCGCAACAGCGAGGCGATCCGTTTCCCTCAGCATCCCTTGACTCTGCCACTGACAAAGACTGATGAACATGTTGATGTATGACGTGATGGTGACGTGTGTCACTGAGATACCTGCACAGGTTGTCTTTGGTTTAAAGTCAGTGTTGTTGTCTCTGTAGGATTTTCAGTGGCTGCTTTCTCTGGTTTGTTGGACTTCATCATCCAAACTGAATCTGATGTGAAATTCTCTTCTCATGTACAATAAAACCAAGAATGTACTTGACTGCAATGTGATGTATTATATGTCATAAGTTTACTCTGTTAGACTCTATTCCGTGGTGCATTTGTGGTACACATTTGGAGTCATGGCTGCACAGTAAGCTGCTCCTGCTTAGCACCAGTCTGGCCTCACACAACAATGGACTGACGTCAGCGGCCGAGCTTTAGCTGCTCAACCACAGCTCCTCCAGCTCGATTAGGGGCTTTAGCTGCTGTAAACGTCGTGGGATTTAGAAGGAGATCCACTCATCAGCTCATCCACACTTTGTATTGTACTTTTTTTTAAAGGTTTGTGTCTGTTACATATCACAATTTCAATAAAATGTTTTATACTGTTTTCTAAGATGAAATGTCGAATGTTTTTGATTTTGTCTTGAAGTATAAGTCATGTACATGCACTGATTGACAAGTTCATCCTGTCACACATTCCCTTTAATACGTCATTATCACATCAGGGCTGTAACCGCCCATTAATGTTAATGTTTGAAATGGATCGCGGATAATGAAATATACTGCAAGCAAATCATGTCACGTTTAGGTGTCACAAAATGTTTTTGAGGGACACCAGTGACTCGTGGGCCTCATGTTGGCAGACTACTGTACAGAGGCTGCAGGAGGACTTTTTGTATGATATTTTTTATTTCATATGTTATGAAATTCCTCGGAAATATTTTGTGACAAATTTAAGGATGACATTTTCTGTTTTTGCTGTTGAAGTTTTTGATGTCATACTTTAAAATGACGCTAAGGTGAAATTACATGCTATGAATTTTTTCACAATATTTGATTATACTATGACTTTTTTCCCACAATTTTGAACGACATATTATACTATGACTTTTTTTCATGATTTTGAACAACATGCTATACTATGACTTTTTTTCTCACAATTTTGAACGACATGCTATACTATGACTTTTTTTCATTATTTTGAACGACATACTATACTATGACTTTTTTCATGATTTGGGACGACATACTATACTATGACTTTTTTCCCACAATTTTGAACGACATACTATACTATGACTTTTTTTCTCACAATTTTGAACGACATACTATACTATGACTTTTTTTCTCACAATTTTGAACGACATGCTATACTATGACTTTTTTTCTCACAATTTTGAACGACATACTATACTATGACTTTTTTTCTCACAATTTTGAACGACATGCTATATTATGACTTTTTTTCTCACAATTTTGAACGACATACTATACTATGACTTTTTTTCTCACAATTTTGAACGACATGCTATACTATGACTTTTTTTCTCACAATTTTGAACGACATACTATACTATGACTTTTTTTCTCACAATTTTGAACGACATGCTATACTATGACTTTTTTCCCACAATTTTGAACGACATACTATACTATGACTTTTTTTCATGATTTTGAACAACATGCTATACTATGACATTTTTTCATTATTTTGAACGACATACTATACTATGACTTTTTTTCTCACAATTTTGAACGACATGCTATACTATGACTTTTTTTTCATGATTTTGAACGACATACTATACTATGACTTTTTTCCCACAATTTTGAACGACATACTATACTATGACTTTTTTTCTCACAATTTTGAACGACATACTATACTATGACTTTTTTTCTCACAATTTTGAACGACATGCTATACTATGACTTTTTTCCCACAATTTTGAACGACATACTATACTATGACTTGTTTTCATGATTTTGAACGACATACTATACTATTACATTGTTTTGTTCTTTCAAGATCTTGAACGACATACTCTACCATGATTTTTTTTCATGATTTTGAATGACATACTATAATATGACATTGTTGTTGTTCTTTCAAGATTTTGAACGACATACTATAGTATGACTTTTTTTCTCACAATTTTGAACGACATACTATACTATGACATTTTTTTCTCACAATTTTGAACGACATACTATACTATGACATTTTTTTCTCACAATTTTGAACGACATACTATACTATGACATTTTTTTCTCACAATTTTGAACGACATACTATACTATGACTTTTTTTCTCACAATTTTGAACGACATACTATACTATGACATTTTTTTCTCACAATTTTGAACGACAGACTATACTGTGACTTTTTTTCTCACAATTTTGAACGACAGACTATACTATGACTTTTTTTCTCACAATTTTGAACGACATACTATACTATGACATTTTTTCATGATTTGGGACGACATGCTATACTATGACTTTTTTTCTCACAATTTTGAACGACATGCTATACTATGACTTTTTTTCATTATTTTGAACGACATACTATACTATGACTTTTTTCATGATTTGGGACGACATGCTATACTATGACTTTTTTCCCACAATTTTGAACGACATACTATACTATGACTTTTTTTCTCACAATTTTGAACGACATACTATACTATGACTTTTTTTCTCACAATTTTGAACGACATACTATACTATGACTTTTTTTCTCACAATTTTGAACGACATGCTATACTATGACTTTTTTCCCACAATTTTGAACGACATACTATACTATGACTTGTTTTCATGATTTTGAACGACATACTATACTATTACATTGTTTTGTTCTTTCAAGATCTTGAACGACATACTCTACCATGATTTTTTTTCATGATTTTGAATGACATACTATAATATGACATTGTTGTTGTTCTTTCAAGATTTTGAACGACATACTATAGTATGACTTTTTTTCTCACAATTTTGAACGACATACTATACTATGACATTTTTTTCTCACAATTTTGAACGACATACTATACTATGACATTTTTTTCTCACAATTTTGAACGACATACTATACTATGACATTTTTTTCATGATTTTGAACAACATGCTATACTATGACTTTTTTTCTCACAATTTTGAACGACATGCTATACTATGACTTTTTTTCATTATTTTGAACGACATACTATACTATGACTTTTTTCATGATTTGGGACGACATGCTATACTATGACTTTTTTCCCACAATTTTGAACGACATACTATACTATGACTTTTTTTCTCACAATTTTGAACGACATACTATACTATGACTTTTTTTCTCACAATTTTGAACGACATGCTATACTATGACTTTTTTTCTCACAATTTTGAACGACATACTATACTATGACTTTTTTTCTCACAATTTTGAACGACATGCTATACTATGACTTTTTTTCTCACAATTTTGAACGACATACTATACTATGACTTTTTTTCTCACAATTTTGAACGACATGCTATACTATGACTTTTTTTCTCACAATTTTGAACGACATACTATACTATGACTTTTTTTCTCACAATTTTGAACGACATGCTATACTATGACTTTTTTCCCACAATTTTGAACGACATACTATACTATGACTTTTTTTCTCACAATTTTGAACGACATACTATACTATGACTTTTTTTCTCACAATTTTGAACGACATACTATACTATGACTTTTTTTCTCACAATTTTGAACGACATGCTATACTATGACTTTTTTCCCACAATTTTGAACGACATACTATACTATGACTTGTTTTCATGATTTTGAACGACATACTATACTATTACATTGTTTTGTTCTTTCAAGATCTTGAACGACATACTCTACCATGATTTTTTTTCATGATTTTGAATGACATACTATAATATGACATTGTTGTTGTTCTTTCAAGATTTTGAACGACATACTATAGTATGACTTTTTTTCTCACAATTTTGAACGACATACTATACTATGACATTTTTTTCTCACAATTTTGAACGACATACTATACTATGACATTTTTTTCTCACAATTTTGAACGACATACTATACTATGACATTTTTTTCATGATTTTGAACAACATGCTATACTATGACATTTTTTCATGATTTGGGACGACATGCTATACTATGACTTTTTTTCTCACAATTTTGAACGACATGCTATACTATGACTTTTTTTCATTATTTTGAACGACATACTATACTATGACTTTTTTCATGATTTGGGACGACATGCTATACTATGACTTTTTTCCCACAATTTTGAACGACATACTATACTATGACTTTTTTTCTCACAATTTTGAACGACATACTATACTATGACTTTTTTTCTCACAATTTTGAACGACATGCTATACTATGACTTTTTTTCTCACAATTTTGAACGACATACTATACTATGACTTTTTTTCTCACAATTTTGAACGACATGCTATACTATGACTTTTTTTCTCACAATTTTGAACGACATACTATACTATGACTTTTTTTCTCACAATTTTGAACGACATGCTATACTATGACTTTTTTTCTCACAATTTTGAACGACATACTATACTATGACTTTTTTTCTCACAATTTTGAACGACATACTATACTATGACTTTTTTTCATGATTTTGAACAACATGCTATACTATGACATTTTTTCATTATTTTGAACGACATACTATACTATGACTTTTTTTCTCACAATTTTGAACGACATGCTATACTATGACTTTTTTTTCATGATTTTGAACGACATACTATACTATGACTTTTTTCCCACAATTTTGAACGACATACTATACTATGACTTTTTTTCTCACAATTTTGAACGACATACTATACTATGACTTTTTTTCTCACAATTTTGAACGACATGCTATACTATGACTTTTTTCCCACAATTTTGAACGACATACTATACTATGACTTGTTTTCATGATTTTGAACGACATACTATACTATTACATTGTTTTGTTCTTTCAAGATCTTGAACGACATACTCTACCATGATTTTTTTTCATGATTTTGAATGACATACTATAATATGACATTGTTGTTGTTCTTTCAAGATTTTGAACGACATACTATAGTATGACTTTTTTTCTCACAATTTTGAACGACATACTATACTATGACATTTTTTTCTCACAATTTTGAACGACATACTATACTATGACATTTTTTTCTCACAATTTTGAACGACATACTATACTATGACATTTTTTTCTCACAATTTTGAACGACATACTATACTATGACATTTTTTTCTCACAATTTTGAACGACAGACTATACTGTGACTTTTTTTCTCACAATTTTGAACGACAGACTATACTATGACTTTTTTTCTCACAATTTTGAACGACATACTATACTATGACATTTTTTCATGATTTTGAACGACATACTATACTATGACTTTATTTCATGATTTTGAATGACATACTATAATATGACATTGTTGTTGTTCTTTCAAGATTTTGAACGACATACTCCACTATGACTTTTTTTCACACAATTTTGAACGACATACTATACTATGACTTTTTTTTCTCACAATTTTGAACGACAGACTATACTATGACTTTTTTTCTCACAATTTTGAACGACATACTATACTATGACATTTTTTCATGATTTTGAACGACATACTATACTATGACTTTTTTTCTCACAATTTTGAACGACATACTATACTATGACATTTTTTCATGATTTTGAACGACATACTATACTATGACTTTTTTTCTCACAATTTTGAACGACATACTATACTATGACTTTTTTCTCACAATTTTGAACGACATGCTATACTATGACTTTTTTTTCTCACAATTTTGAACGACATACTATACTATGACATTTTTTCATGATTTTGAACGACATACTATACTATGACTTTTTTTCTCACAATTTTAAACGACATACTATACTATGACTTTTTTCCCACAATTTTGAACGACATACTATACTATGACTTTTTTTCTCACAATTTTGAACGACATGCTATACTATGACTTTTTTCCCACAATTTTGAACGACATGCTATACTATGACTTTTTTTCTCACAATTTTGAACGACATACTATACTATGACTTTTTTTCTCACAATTTTGAACGACATACTATACTATGACTTTTTTTTCACAATTTTGAACGACATGCTATACTATGACTTTTTTCCCACAATTTTGAACGACATGCTATACTATGACTTTTTTTCTCACAATTTTGAACGACATACTATACTATGACTTTTTTTCTCACAATTTTGAACGACATACTATACTATGACTTTTTTTTCACAATTTTGAACGACATGCTATACTATGACTTTTTTTCTCACAATTTTGAACGACATACTATACTATGACTTTTTTTCTCACAATTTTGAACGACATGCTATACTATGACTTTTTTCTCACAATTTTGAACGACATGCTATACTATGACTTTTTTTCATGATTTTGAACGACATACTATACTATGACATTTTTTTCATGATTTTGAACGACATACTATACTATGACATTTTTTCATGATTTTGAACGACATACTATACTATGACTTTTTTCCCACAATTTTGAACGACATACTATACTATGACTTTTTTTTAAGATTTTGAACGACATACTATACTGCGACTTTTTTTCAAGATTTTGAATGACATACTCTACTATGACTTTTTTTAATGATTTTGAATGACATACTATACTATGACTTGTTTTCAGGATTTTGAACGACATACTATACTATTACATTGTTTTGTTTTTTCAAGATTTTGAACGACATACTATACTATTACATTGTTTTGTTTTTTCATGATTTTGAACGACATACTATACTATGACTTGTTTTCATGATTTTGAACGACATACTATACTATGACTTGTTTTCATGATTTTGAACGACATACTATACTATTACATTGTTTTGTTTTTTCATGATTTTGAACGACATACTATACTATGACATTTTTTCATGATTTTTAATGACATACTATACTATGACTTTTTTTCATGATTTTGAACGACATATTATACTATGACTTGTTTTCAAGATTTTGAACGACATACTATACTATTACATTGGTTTTTTTTCAAGATTTTGAACGACATATTATACTATGACTTGTTTTCAAGATTTTGAACGACATACTCCACCATGACATTTTTTCATGATTTTGAACGACATACTATACTATTACATTGGTTTTTTTTCAAGATTTTGAACGACATATTATACTATGACTTGTTTTCAAGATTTTGAACGACAGACTATACTATGACTTGTTTTCAAGATTTTGAACGACATACTATACTATGACTTTTTTTCATGATTTTGAACGACATACTATACTATGACATTTTTTCATGATTTTTAATGACATACTATACTATGACATTTTTTCATGATTTTGAATGACATACTATACTATGACTTTTTTTCATGATTTTGAACGACATATTATACTATGACTTGTTTTCAAGATTTTGAACGACATACTATACTATTACATTGGTTTTTTTTCAAGATTTTGAACGACATATTATACTATGACTTGTTTTCAAGATTTTGAACGACATACTCCACCATGACATTTTTTTATGATTTTGAGCGACATACTATACTATGACTTTTTTTCATGATTTTGAACGACATACTATACTATTACATTGTTTTTTTTTCAAGATTTTGAACGACATACTATACTATGACTTTTTTTCTCACAATTTTGAACGACAGACTATACTATGACTTGTTTTCAAGATTTTGAACGACATACTATACTATGACTTGTTTTCATGATTTTGAACGACATACTATACTATGACTTGTTTTCATGATTTTGAACGACATACTATACTATGACTTGTTTTCATGATTTTGAACGACATACTATACTATGACTTTTTTTTCTCACAATTTTGAACGACAGACTATACTGTGACATTTTTTCATGATTTTGAACGACAGACTATACTGTGACATTTTTTCATGATTTTGAACGACATACTATACTATGACTTGTTTTCATGATTTTGAACGACATACTATACTATGACTTTTTTTTCTCACAATTTTGAACGACAGACTATACTGTGACATTTTTTCATGATTTTGAACGACAGACTATACTGTGACATTTTTTCATGATTTTGAACGACATACTATACTATGACTTGTTTTCATGATTTTGAACGACATACTATACTATGACTTTTTTTTCTCACAATTTTGAACGACAGACTATACTGTGACATTTTTTCATGATTTTGAACGACAGACTATACTGTGACATTTTTTCATGATTTGGAACGACATACTATACTATGACTTGTTTTCATGATTTGGAACGACATACTATACTATGACTTGTTTTCATGATTTTGAACGACATACTATACTATGACTTGTTTTCATGATTTTGAACGACATACTATACTATGACTTGTTTTCATGATTTGGAACGACATACTATACTATGACTTGTTTTCATGATTTGGAACGACATACTATACTATGACTTGTTTTCATGATTTTGAACGACATACTATACTATGACTTGTTTTCAAGATTTGGAACGACATACTATACTATGACTTGTTTTCATGATTTTGAACGACATACTATACTATTACATTGTTTTGTTTTTTCATGATTTTGAACGACATACTATACTATGACATTTTTTCATGATTTTTAATGACATACTATACTATGACATTTTTTCATGATTTTGAATGACATACTATACTATGACTTTTTTTCATGATTTTGAACGACATACTATACTATTACATTGTTTTTTTTTCAAGATTTTGAACGACATACTATACTATGACTTTTTTTCTCACAATTTTGAACGACAGACTATACTATGACTTGTTTTCAAGATTTTGAACGACATACTATACTATGACTTGTTTTCATGATTTTGAACGACATACTATACTATGACTTGTTTTCATGATTTTGAACGACATACTATACTATGACTTGTCTTCAAGATTTTGAACGACATACTATACTATGACTTTTTTTTCTCACAATTTTGAACGACAGACTATACTGTGACATTTTTTCATGATTTTGAACGACAGACTATACTGTGACATTTTTTCATGATTTTGAACGACATACTATACTATGACTTGTTTTCATGATTTGGAACGACATACTATACTATGACTTGTTTTCATGATTTTGAACGACATACTATACTATGACTTGTTTTCATGATTTTGAACGACATACTATACTATGACTTGTTTTCAAGATTTGGAACGACATACTATACTATGACTTGTTTTCATGATTTTGAACGACATACTATACTATGACTTGTTTTCAAGATTTGGAACGACATACTATACTATGACTTGTTTTCATGATTTTGAACGACATACTATACTATGACTTGTTTTCATGATTTTGAACGACATACTATACTATGACTTGTTTTCATGATTTGGAACGACATACTATACTATGACTTGTTTTCATGATTTTGAACGACATACTATACTATGACTTGTTTTCAAGATTTGGAACGACATACTCTACTATGACTTGTTTTCATTATTTTGAACGACATACTATACTATGACTTGTTTTCAAGATTTTGAACGACATACTATACTATTACATTGTTTTTTTTTTCATGATTTTGAACGACATACTATACTATGACATTTTTTCATGATTTGGAACGACATACTATACTATGACATTTTTTCATGATTTGGAACGACATACTATACTATGACATTTTTTCATGATTTTGAACGACATGCTATACTATGACTTGTTTTCATGATTTTGAACGACATACTATACTATGACTTGTTTTCAAGATTTTGAACGACATACTATACTATGACTTGTTTTCAAGATTTTGAACGACATACTATACTATTACATTGTTTTTTTTTTCATGATTTTGAACGACATACTATTCTATGACATTTTTTCATGATTTGGAACGACATACTATACTATGACATTTTTTCATGATTTGGAATGATATACTATACTATGACATTTTTTCATGATTTTGAACGACATGCTATACTATGACTTGTTTTCATGATTTTGAACGACATACTATACTATGACTTGTTTTCAAGATTTTGAACGACATACTATACTATGACTTGTTTTCAAGATTTTGAACGACATACTATACTATGACTTGTTTTCATGATTTTGAACGACATACTATACTATGACTTGTTTTCATGATTTTGAACGACATACTATACTATGACTTGTTTTCAAGATTTTGAACGACATACTATACTATTACATTGTTTTTTTTTCATGATTTTGAACGACATACTATACTATGACATTTTTTCATGATTTGGAACGACATACTATACTATGACATTTTTTCATGATTTGGAATGATATACTATACTATGACTTTTTTTCATGATTTTGAACGACTGATTTTTTTTCATGATTTTGAACGACATACTCTACTATGACTTTTTTTCATGATTTTGAGCGACATACTATACTATGACTTTTTATTCATGATTTCGGACGACATACTCTACTATGACTTTTTTTCATGATTTGGGACGACATACTATACTATGACATTTTTCATGATTTTGAACGACATACTATACTATGACTTTTTTTCATGATTTCGGACGACATACTCTACTATGACTTTTTTTCATGATTTGGAACGACATACTATACTATGACATTTTTCATGATTTTGAACGACATACTATACTATGACTTTTTATTCATGATTTCGGACGACATACTCTACTATGACTTTTTTTCATGATTTTGGACGACATACTATACTATGACTTTCTCTAAACTGTACTCAGGCCAGCCAGTGGGAGGCCTTGTGCTTTTGAATGGAGCTTTAATCCATGACACAGTCACCATTTAATCCACAAACATGCCGGAGTGAGCACCTCCTGCTACTCCTGAAGGACAAACCTTGTCATCACCTTAAAAATGACCCAGAACTTCAATTAGCAGCAGCACATAGTGAGTGTTGTTAAATTGTTTGTCTGATGCAAATGTATCTATTCTAACACTATCCTACTGATACACTAGTAGCACTAGATCTGTGCTCGTGATTCACTAGATTTTACACACTGCACATCACTAACTAGAGATACTAACAGACTGGTATCAAAGTACATCATGACACAAGCTGACACAAAAATTAAAACACCAATATGCAATAAAAAGCACAAATCAACAATGTTTTCATTGTACATCTCATAGGTCAAAGGGACTTTATGGAGGTTAATATTACAGATGGAGGACAACGATACAGACAGAAATCTGCAGAATGAAAATGGCTCTCAGCATCATTGGTTTCAAGCTGATGCTGCCAGCTGGCATCTTGCACAGTTGGCTGTCGGGAAGTCTGACCTTCACTGGAGTTTATTTCCTTTGGCAATCACGAGACAAGACAATTTTAGTAAATGCATTTTAGTACAGGACCGTTGGGAGTTTGTCAATGCATGATGAAGATGCTTATGGCTCACACTTTTTATTCTTATGTTTCTGTGAGTTTTGACAACCAGTTTCCAGTGGCAGTTATAAAGTGCTTGTCTGACCTGGCAACATAGATTTTTTTTCTGAAAATTGTCACTGTTCCTGTCGTAGAAAGGGGAAAAAACACTGAAGAAGAGTGCTTTAAATACTAGTTGATAGGCTGTTAGCATGATTGTAAGGCAGGCATACAGGAGGCGTCGTCATCCTCATTTATAGAGTGAATAGGAGACAAATGTGCAAATGCTCATTGTCAGGTTTAAACCATTAGAACTGCAGTCTGGTATTATGACAATAATGATGCAGGAAAAACAGAAAAGAGCTGCCAATTACCATCACTCAGTGCAAATGTGCCATTTGTGTTTTAACATACTGTATGTGATGCTGTTGTATTCTGGGCTATTAAGCAGGCTTTTTATTTTCGGAAAGCTGACGTCACACATGCACTTAGGTCACTGTGCCATTGATGGACACTGGAGAAAAACACCACAGAATCCAGAATTTGTTTCCAGCCTACAGGTGGTACAATTTGCTGGAAAGACAGGACATTAACATGAGGCCACGCTACACTGCAAGCTGGTTTTGTCATTATAGCGACATGTACTTCAAGTGAGATGACACCAGGGAACATCCTTTACTCCCCCTCTAGACGTAGAGTGGGGCCACTTCAGCCTCCAGACAGGCTCATGTGCAGTAATCCCACAAAGTCCTTTCAGTCACCGGGTAATCTGGCAGGCAGACATCCCAGCGGAGAGGCTGCATATTCCCACATCAGCACCATTTACTGGAACCTCCACTGTTGACTTAAACAGGATCCTTCAGACAATTTTCCTACCAACGTCACCTTTTAACCCCTGAGAGGAAGAAGGGATATCAGCCCTTTGTTTATTTTTTTTAATTTTTTTGTGAGACACAAAAAGGCCAACCCATTATTACAGTGTTCATTTACAGATGCCTGCTGACAGGGTACAGTGCTGCAGTCTGTGGTGCTAAATATTCTTGTGTTCCACATGTCTGGGCAGTCTTTTATCAGATATGTGTCTCATCCATGTAGACCTGTGAGTCTGACCCTGTTAACCTTAATACACGACATGCTTGAGTCATATTTAATCTGTATCCTTAATCCATCATTTCCAAGCATATGACTTGCCAGGGTTTACGAGCATTGTATATTAATATATTGCATTACAGCTGTTAGAGACAGAAGATGATTCATCGTCTGGTGCACAGAGCAAGTTGTTTCTGGAAATGGGAAGACATGCATCATATATTGTTACTATTAATGGCAAGATGACATGCCAGGCCTGATCAGCCTATGGTGGGCCTCCCTCAACAGACCCTCTGTTGCGATAAAGACTGAAACACCCGATGATGTCGAGGTGCAAAAGTGACGATGTGTGAGGGGGTGGCTCTGCCCTGTGGTCACGTCACACCTATTCTCTGGCATGAAACTCCAGGGACTGTAACACCAAGTCCCAACTGATAAATCTATGTTTGTACTAAATACATCAAATTGATTCAATTTACACACGTTTGTGATGAATTTACTGATATTTCAAATAACAAGGCCGAAAAAAGTGAGGCTTGTAGAGTTTAATGAGGATTTTGCTTCAGAGCACTGAAAAACAATTTAGCATATAAAACAAACACGTTCCTCATTTTTACAGCAGACCCAAAAATAGCACTGAAAAAAAGCAGATCCACATGTACAGTTTCACCAAGAATGTTTTTTCCCCACAGCGTTTTCAAAAAGTGTACGAACATTTCATTTTTATCTTTACATGAATCAGTAGGGCTGTCCCGAATACAATTTTTGGGGCTTTGAAGCTGCATTGATTATTCGCAAATATTCAAAGCTTCGAATTGACTTGATGGGAACTTGGGAGAGGGGGAGGAGTAATAGTAATCAGTCATACTCATATACACTAATCAACCACCCGAACCTAACGCGACTTTAGCAGGACTTGGTGCTGCTGTGTGTGTGTGTGAGGAAAATGATACGGAGAGGAAAGAGAAGGTGGACTATTGCACACAATGTTTCTGAAAGTTATTAATAACTTGAAACTCCGCGGGTCACACTGCATCACAAGACGCAAAGCAAGCAATTCACTACAGCTGCCAGCCGCACATACCTGTCCGCAATTCGTCTCACCTGATCCTTTTCCGCGTCACAATTTAATTGGTTGAAACGGGGGTCAATGACTGCGTTGAGCACACTGGCCTCATCTGTGTCTGATACTTGCCACTCATCTCGGCTTCTTCCACCAGTTTACAGATAAAAACAAAAAACTAAGCATTAAAATAAGGATTTGGACGTCAGTTACCATGGCGACGATTGCAGCTTCGAAGCTTTAAAGGATTTGGGTCGGCCCTATGGATCACTTAGCGTTATCACACACCCTCCAGCACCAGTTGCTGCAGCAAGTAAAACATCCTAAACTTCACATCTAGATTACTTGTAGGAAGAGCTGAAACGATAGTTTGAGTATGACGGGACACTGTCAGCATCAGTAGAGGCTGCAGGAAGCAGCAGGAGCCCTGTGCTGACGTCTCTCTTACACCGATCCATTGCCTGCTTGTATGATATCTTCTCTTTGGTGATGGGGTCTACCAGCTCTTTCGTGTAGGAAGCCTCATCTTGTAGCTCATCAGCTGTTGCGCTGTCAATAATATCACCGGCGAGAGCATCTTTGACACTGAGGCGGCCGGCTTTAGAAGGATTCACAAACCCACCGGTCAGATATTGTGCCTCCATGTACCTCTTGGCATTTTCTTTGGGAATAAACCCTTTCTGTGCAGCCTGTCCCACTGCCAGGCGCTCCTTGGTCACGGGGTCCTCGACTCCAGTGAAGGCCTTCTGGGCGTTCAGAAGCTTGTACATGTCACTTGTGTCGATGAGACCTCGTTCAGCTGCCTTGTGGACGGACAGTTTGTCCTTTTTGGCGAGATCAACGATTCCCCCGGAGGCTGCTTGTGCCTCCAGCAGCTTCAAAGCAGTGTCGGGGTCAATGAGTTTGCGTGTCAGGGCACTTCTAACAGACATGCGGCTGTCAGTGGTGGTGTCCAAAATACCAGAGATGGGGAAATTCTCATCACCTCCTGAAGTATTGAGGTTGCTCGTACTGCCACTGTGCTGACTGTTGAGGCTGGGGTAAGAGGTCCTCAGGGAGGATGGCATGGAGCTCAAGGGAGAGGCCGGGGGAAGTCTGGTGGGTGATTTTGGAACTGGTATTGGTATTGGAGGAAGGACAGGTGTTCTGGTTTCCCCTGCAACAAGGAGCGCAAACTCAGCGATGGATAGCTTCCCATCCTTGTAGCGCTGCAGGTCATACTGGGTCATACGACCGGCCCTCAGGGCATCCTTGATAGAGTACTGCTTCCCACTTTTGCGATCTTGCAGAATTGTAGTATCCCCATCTGGACCAGTTGAAGTTATTTCCTCCCAGTCGCACTCCAGCTCTGACAGGCGAATGTAGTGGTTGCGATCAATTAGCCCCTGCAAGTAAGCATCATAGGGAGACATGTCTTTACCGGTTTCTGGATCCAGGATGGTGATCTTCGTGGAAAGGTTTGTCTCCCTGGTGTGAGTTTCAGTATGCTCCTCTTTCTTGACGTTGTTCAGCAGCTCGAGGATGAGTGCATCTCTCTGGTGTATTTTGTCTTTTTCATTGAGGATTTCTTTCTCCAGCCGTTGTATTTCAGAGGATGTCTTAAGACTTCTCTGCCGTAGCATCTGGTTTCTCTCACTCATCAGCTTGGACTGTTGCTGGAAAGTGATGCTGATGTTCTGTCTTTGAGACTCTAACAATTTGAGCTGTCTGAGGAGATCCTCCTTCTCTCTATGCAGAGCATCTCTGTTGGCAGTGAGAGTGGTCTCCTCCTTAGTAGTCACAGACTTTGATGTCTGTACTTGGGTCATTTTGATTTGGATGTTCTGAGTGTTGGCCTCTTGTTCACGCCTGAGGTTTCTCTCGTGCGCTACAAGCTCTCTTAGATGTTCTCTTTCAGCCTCCACTGCCGGGTCTTTCTCTACACGCACCACTTCTCTGTAAACCACCTTTTCAAGTGACTTCTCCTTTTGCAGAATTTCCAACTTGAGCCTCAGGTTGCGGATTTCTCTCTCTAGACGACTGATATTTGTGCTCTCAGTCTCCATGTCTGCGCGTAAGCCATCAGTTAGTTTTTCCAGCTTAGAGTCCCTCTCTACTTTCAGGACCTCCTCAATGACAATCTTTTCCTCAACGGGTGGCGGAGCATTTTCCAGTTCCAGAATGCGCAATTTGATCTGCCTGAGCTCGGACTCTACTTGAATCTTCTTCTGACGATCGTCCATCTGAGCCATGGTACTCTCTTTTTCTTGAATCAGGCCTCTGAGCTGTCTGACCTCTAATTCAAGCTTCCTACGGGTTTTCATTTCATCGTCCAGATTCTTGTTCAACTTGTCATGCTCCACGATCTGCTTGGGGTCTTTCTGAAGACGCACCACCTCCTGCATAACAATCTTCTCCTCTGGCTTCTGCCTTTCAAGGACAATGTATTGGTTCTGGAGGTCAAAGAGCAACTCCTCCACACTGCGGCGTTGGTGAATCTCTTCTCTTACACTCCTCCGAAGGCTGTCAGCCTCTTTCTCAAGAAGAGGATCATTCTCATATTTGATGAGCTCTTTATTGACCAGCTTGGTCTCCACCTTGGATTTTTCAGCTTTCAGCTCATCTCTTTCTTTACGTAGGCGTACCAGCAGCTCCAGGATGCTGTCATAGTTGACTTGCAGCCGGGAGACTTGGTTGGATAGTCTTTGCAATTCCCTGGTGACCTCTGGGCTTTTCTCCTCTTTGATCACCTCTTGGGTCACCTCCTTGTACTCCACTTTGGGTTTCTGAGCACGCAGGGTGGTCAGAGTTGTCATCAGCAACTTGATTTCTTTCTCCAGTTCTGTACGGTTAACGCCGGAATCTTGCAGCTGTTTCCTCAGACGCACCAACTCGACTTCTGTCTCAGGATCAACTCTGTAGATCTCATTGATGATCTCCTTGACCTCGACTTTAGGCCTGATCTTCTCCACCTCACCATAACGCAGCTGAAGGGTGGTCAGCTCCTTCATCAAGATAGCATTCTCATCTTTCTCCTCCTCCAAGGCAATTCGAAGTTTCTTCGCCTCCTCCACAGTTTCTGGATCTTGCTGTACTTGCTTCACCACCTTGCTGACTACCTTGGGTTGGATGGTGGGAATGACCATCTCTAGTGTGTTTATCTCGCTCCTTACACTAAAAATTCTATCATTGAGCGTCTTGCACTGGAGCTCTTCCTCTGCGATGTTACTCTGGAATGTGAGAACAGCTTTCAGCATCTCTGGATCCTTTTCAAGCCTCACCACTTCTTTCTTAACAACCTTCTCCCTGATTTTCGGTTTCTGCTGAGACAGAACCGTAAGCTCAGTTTTCACATGAATTTTTTCAGTATCTCTTGTGTCTAGCTCCAGTCGTATCCTTTGCATCTCTTCTCTGATCCTGACAGCTTCTCTGTCAAGCTGCGGGTCTTTCTCATATTCAGTCAGAACCTTGGTCACCAGTTTGGGTTCGATTTGCATCAGCTGTGTTTCCAATTTGATAACCCTTTGATTGATGACTTCTATCTCTGCATTGGTTCTTGACCTCTTCACTGCCTCATCCTGGATCCTTTTTCGCAGGGACTGTAGTTCCACCTCCAGTTTGGGGTCACGATAGTACTGCACCACCTCCTTCTCCTCCAACCTCTCCACTCCTCTCCTACTCCTCAGAGACACAAATCTGTTACGGTATGTTTCCAGGTCTCTTTCAGCATGTAAGCGCCTTTCAATCTCCTCATTTAAATCTCTTTTCAGACTGTCACTCTCCTCCAGGTCCTTCTTCTGGCTCTGTAACTGCAGCTGTTGAGTGACCACCACCTGACTAACTTTCTCTTCATTCTGCACATGAAGAAAAGGACAAAGGAAATGATAATTTTGGGAGGGATCACCAGGAATTATTCTACTATTATTTGAGTGGATGCTGTTGATGTTATTTTGATTCAATAATATCATACCCTGGCCTTAATGTTCTTTGCCGTCTCCAACTGGTTGAGTAGCTGGTCGTTTTCTGCAGACACCTCAGAGAAAAGGTTCAGTAGATCTTTCTCCTGTAGTAGAAGCAGAGGGTAAAATGAGTTTGGAAATTGAAGACAGCAGAGTGAAAATTTGCAGATAAAGAGAATTGTCACAAGTTCTTAGCTGTCTTTGGCCGATTGTTTCTGAGTGTACCTTTCTCTGTACAGCCTGAGCCATAGTGTAAGTTTGACGTTTCTTTTGGACTGGCTCATCATCATCATCGTCATCATCGTCATCTTCATCGCTATCAATCAGAGTGCCACGGTAGGAGTCTGACCGGACATCATACTCCTGAGAGAGAATATATTGAAACATCAAAGGTTTATGTACTTGGAGGGGCTTATCTAATCAACTGTAAATGGGGACACTCATATTTTGCAAACTCACATTCAAGACACTCTGCAGATCACGGGAAAGATTCTTGACTCGATCTAAATCACCTAATTTCTTGTTGATGTCCTCCATCACTATCTAAACAAGACATGTAATCCAAAAACACACAGGCTTGAGTTAGTTTGTATATTGAAGTTGGAGTCAATCGAATCTGCGCAAAGAAATGCTTCCACTCACCTTCTGAGACTTCTGCTTGGCTGTTATCTGCGCCACATCATCAGTGGGTTTAATCTTATTATCAGGCAAATTGACCAAGAAGAAATCCAGTGACTGAACAGCGTTCTGGAAATCTTGGTTTTTATTGGCTGCTTCCTTTATGAGACCAGACCTAAATGAAAATATCAAAAACACCCCTCATCTTCAAAATGTTCCCAGTTTTAGATAAAAACATATTTGTGAGGATGTAAAAAACACACATGCAGTTATAACGGTGCCTGAATCATGTTTCACTCACCTTTCCTGGAGCTGATTATTGACATTCGTGTAACGATTCTTCAGCTGTTTCACCTCGTTCTCCTGACGGCCAATGTCAGGACAGTATTCATTGAAACTTTGCTGCAGGGAGCTGCATGCTTGCGCTGTCAGGTCCAGGTCTCTGCCTAGTTTATTCAGCTCATCCTTCTTTGAGGCCACATCTTTACGCACAGCCTGTTTGGAATAAGGAGAAAGGACACAACAGGTTTGGATCTCTTTAGGCCATGTATTACCTTTTATGCACTGATCCTAAAACTGTTAAATCTTTGACTTGTCTTGGTTGCATTATAAAGTACAACACCTGCAACTGCTGGTTGCGACTCGGGAGGGCATTGGGTTGATCAAGAATGGTGCCATCTTTGGTTAGCTGCTCCTCAAACCCAGAGACGATGCCTTCCACATTCTGCTTCTGCTTCTCCAAATACATGGAGGCTGTAGCTCTGGTTGAGAGGAAAGAAACACAAAAAGAAATCAATGTAATTTTTCAAAATAAAAATGCGCAGCTACTCGTAGATGCGTCATTTGCCTATATGAGAGCATTTGATGGAAAGAAACTTTGTCACTTTTGTTAAACAGCAGCTACAAATGACAATTAAGGGATAATGCTAACCTACTGTTATACTTAACTTATGCTAAGCCACTGTAACAATAACAAAGAAGAGTAATGAAGTTTGCAAACTTTGTTATAGGATAGGGGCAACCTCTAGGGCTGGAAAAAGGGGGCAAACAAGAAGTGCTGAAAACTGCAACATTCATGTCAACTGTACATGGAGGGATTTTTTGTAAAGCTCTACTATTTACATTTTATTACGGTTAAGTTGTGCAAAGTTAAGGGTGTGATCGCTTTAAGTAACAGATGGGTGCTCTCCATTGAAAAGGTGCTACCACAGTAAGAGCAACATGTCATTCTCTGAAAACCACACTCACTGGAGAGCAAAACCAAAGGATAAATGCTAACAAAATGCCTGTAGCTAGCTAAAACATTAGATAACAGCATTTCAAAGGATTAGCACTTCTGTCTCTATAGCTCCTTCTGTTTCAATGTGGGGTTTTTTAGTTCATGAAGTCAATTTACACTTACAAAAATTAGCAATAGCATTTGCATTATCACAGTCAACCATAGCTGTAAATGCACCATGCTTACCAAGCTAGCAGCTAGTGTTAGGGTTATCTCAACCTTCTCGCCAAAATATGAACACTTGTGGCTCCAAAAATCCAAGATTGTTATGGCCAAAATACCAAACTCAAGGCTTCAAAACGCATTAGCATTATCACAGTCAACCATAGCTGTAAATGCACTGTACTAACCAAGCTAGCAGCTAGCATTAAGGTTATCTACACCCTCTCCAAATGTGGTCACTTGTGGCTCTGAAAATCCAAGATTGCAATGGTCAAAATACCAAACCCGAGATTTTAAAACCACAAAACAATTTGTGGTGTTGCGGTGGCTACGTCCATTATTTCATACAGTTTATGATTGTAAGAAATATTTGCTAACATTTGCCACTGTTAACAAGTTAGCAAAAATGCTGAGTGTATTGAACTGAGCAGCTGTGATTTCACTGATTCTTACTTTTTATTATAAAGATCAATGAGGGTGTTGAGGTCATCGAGCTTGTTGCTGGCTGTGCTGAGTTTAAGGGGCAGGATGGAGGCGGTGGGTCCCAGGGGCTTATTGGCCAAAATAGGCTCCATCTCTCTCTGAACCGCAGACTTCTCAGACTCCAGCTTTCTCACGGTCTGGGCAGATTTCTGGAGGGCAAAGTGATATGGTGTTACCGATAACAACAAGACACGAACACACTGAGACAACGGCGCTGTCATTTATGTCATATCATCAAAGCATAATGTTCATGTTTACCTCGTGGTCTTGCAGCCTGTTTGTCAGGTCTTGTGTGGGGTTGCGGTTGTCCAGCGGAGCTCTGAGTCGACTCAGGATTTCTCTTTCGCTCCGATCCAGGGCTTGGTTGATCCTGTCTAGTTCCTTGGCAAGCTCTGCAGCTCTGGGATCCTCTGTAGCACTTTGAACAGCAACTGAGGAGAAGCAAAGACAATAACTGTACAATGAGATGTTGGATAAAACCAAATCTCATCAATCTCATCCCATCAAAGACTCTTTCATGGTCTTATAGCCGGGGAGAAGAAGATATGAGTGTCCTTGTAGAATGATTTTCTTCTCACCTGCCTTCTGAGGCCGGACCACCTCCACAGTGGGGTTCTTCAAGGAGGCCATGAGTGCAGATCTATTGCTCTTCAGGTCGTTCAGCGCTCTCTCGAGACTGAGCACACACACACACACACACACACATAAATATACACTCATAGAAATATAGATTCCGAGAAAGTTCCTCCTGAATGGCTGAGGTTTTACCCTCCAGTCTGCATGTCGAAGTATCCTTGAGCAAGATACTGAACCTCAAATTGCTCCTGGTGGCTGTTCCATCGGTGTGTAAGTGTGTTGAAAACTGAGTGGCAGGTGGCACCCTGTATGGCAGCCTTGGACACCAGTGTGTTCATGTGTGTGTGTGTGTGAATGGGTCAATGTGACTAGTAGTGTAAAAAAGCGCTTTGATTGGTCAGATGACTAGAAAGGCACTATACAAGTGCAGGTCCATTTAACGTTTACTTTGATATTATTTCTGTGTAGAGCTCATTATTTCCTTAAATCCTGTATGTTGTCTGTAATTTCTGTTTTTTTGCAGACCACTGCAAACACTATTCATTCAACCATAAGTACAAAGACATCTGCATCAGATGCCTCGACCCAAGTTATTTCCTCTCAACATACTGTAGGTCTCCACCATACTCTTTAACTGAAGTGATATCTAAAGGGTTACTAAAGGGTATCCAGGAGGGAACATTCCATCCGTTATAGAACCAGTTCAAGAACCTGTGCTTATCTAATGGAGAGGGGTATAAAAGGTTTTATAAAAGCCTTTCATGCCCAAACCAAAGGTTTATAAACCTTTATAAAAGGTTCCACCAGGATGCAAAAAGGGTTCTCCTATAGGGACAAGCCAAAGAACCCTATGTGGTTCTAGTTAGCACCTTTATTTCTAAGGGTGTACTGCAGGTGGTCAGTTTGCACTCTGTACCTGTAAACTTTGTCCAGGGCCTCAGCATCAGGTGGTGGAACCATGAAACATGCACCAGGGAGAGTCCTGATCTTCCCGCTGCTGGTCTGAAGCTCCCAGTTCTTATTGTCGGCGTTGGACTTGAGGTTTAGCACCTCACCACGCCTCACTGTGTCCTGAAACACACAGACAGGATGTTTTGCTTTTTTTGTCACAGGAAATTATGTTTTTATATAAAATAATTAAATTAAATTAAATGCTGATCATCCTACATCTTCATCGGCCCAGTCACACAGGGACACTACAGTGGTGGGTTTGCTGGGCCGCATTCGGCGTAGCTTCAGAGGCACGACGCTGCTGCTGAGCTCCTTGAGGGCAGCCAGGCGCTGCTCGTTCCTCTTCACTGCTGGTTCATCTCCCTGAGGGGATTATTAAATTAGAACAGAGCCAACACAAATAAGCAAGGATATAATGCTAATCCCCGACATTAGCATTATTTATTAACGCTGTCGGAGGGAGAAATCTGGAAAAGGAAAAAAAGGCCCATCTGAATTGATGCAGCTCTCTTTCCTAATCCCTTCCCACCAAACAACCATGGGTATACGCACGCACTTCATACACTAACCCAGTGTTTCTTATTGATTGATTTATTTAATCGTATTTCATTATAGAGTTGCAGGCAGCTCTTTTGCTTGGCCCCTCCTTACCCTGCTCTCTGTCTTTTCATCAGATCACAAATGAGACAAGAATTATCCAGCTAGTCCCTCTACTTCACATCCTGCCGCTGTGGATGGCTTCGCCAGGAGGAGAGCAGGCAGCAGCTTATGACACAGACGTTTGGTCAGCGGCTGTAGTGGCACAAATTCAGCCAGCCTGTGTATGACTGAAGCCGCAGCTGTTAGCCTTTAGCTCTGGTTAGCAGAGGGCTAAAGTATGAGCAACATTTTCTCTCCATCTCTGAATCTGTGTTTCCAAACTGGTGAGTCGAAGTCCAAAAGTGGGTCGCAGACATTTCAAGTTAAAAAACTACACTTCATTTTTAAGGACAGTGAATTTTCAGCACAGAGCTTTTATTTTAAAGTGTCATTTCCTGCTGTGGAGTGAGTGACTAATGGACAGTTACTTGATGGACACAGAACACTAGCTCGACGATGTGACGCTGAATATACTGAACTATGTGCACATTGAACTAATGACCAAAGAGAAAAATGGACCCCATGGCCGGACCAGTTGGGAACCACTGGTTCAGACCATGCTTAAAGAAGTTTTATACATACTGGTCTGTTCTGGGTTTTCACTCAAAAATATTATCCTAATAACTCAGTAAACCTGCTTCTTGGAAAGGACCTCTGCAAACTGTAATGACTAAACAAATACTGTAAGTTAGCACAGACGGTGAGCGATCTGAATACTGAAACTTGTAGAAATAAACAAGGTGCTTCTCTCCTCTTTGTCACAGAGGAAACTCTGAGGTCATATTGATGACACTGTAAAAAAATACAGTTTTAGATTCAAGTGAAATATAAAGGCAAGGCTTCAGTTAATAGACCTGGCTATCACTTTATTAAATCACTGAACCCAACAGGCTTTTGCAACATTTCCAAACTCTTCAAGACTTTCTACAGCTGCATAGAAACCCTGAGTTTTGAAAAACACAGTTGTACCTCCAGCGCCAACAGGACTTCAGGGTTGCTCTTTTCAGCCAGAGACTTTGGGTCCATGGTGGAACTGAGCCTGTCCAGGGACTCGGACAACGTCTCTGCATCCAGCTGGAACTGCATCAGACAAACATTCACTTCTTAACAACGAGCCGGCCGATATAAAAGAAGAAATATGATCACAGTCAGTCATAGTGTGGTGCGCTCAGAGGCTCTCTACCTTCTTGTAGTCTTCAACGTTGTCCAGGTGTGTCTCCTGTGCTAGACACAGGTTGAGGAAGGCTTGCCACTCGGCCTGCACAGCGTCTCTGTGTGCCTGATGAAGACATTCGCCTTAGTTCGTTTAAAATCATGTTCATCCCAACCAATTTCAGTTTATGTAAACAAAAGAAATCCTTTGTCATGTTGGGCACTATGATGATTTATCTCAGTTATCACACAGATATATTTTTAAAGTCTGACATAGCTGCACCTTTACTGTTAAGCTGCCAGGATGTTTGGATTCAATGAGACGCTCTCCTTCCTCCTGCAGCTTGTTGATCTCACTCTCATGCGCCAGAAGTCCATTGTTTTTGAATTTCTGTGCATAAACAGACACAACACAGGTGATATGTAGGACACATGACAGAGTGTTTCAAGTATTTAAATTACCCCAGCGGTTAAACATGTATAATACTGGTTACACCAGTCTGGTCCCAAGCCGGTGTGACTGGCCCCTAAAGGAATATGCTTCAAGGCAAGTTGACAAACAAAGTTTTAATGTCCTTCTTTCTCAAATCTCTCTGCCCTGCACCTTCCTCTGATCACAAGACAATGAGCTGGGACATTATAATCAGACAATAATGACATCACCCCCTCACCTCATACTCCATGCGGACGCCTGGGGGGTCGGTCATGCGATCACTCCAGTCTCTCTTGAGGATCCTCTCCTGCTGGCCCGACAGGTAGACCAGCTCCTTACTGCAGCTCTGCACGTACTCGTACAGAGACGCCAGGTGGTTGCGTCTCTGCTGGGAGCTCTCCTGCAGAACACACAATGTGCATGCAAGGCAAACACATTACATACACACGTCCCCACATACACATCCATCTGAACCTGGCTGAACTTCTTATAATAACACAAGTCGCACATTGAACCCTAAAAGTCAACAAGTGTAAAGTAACTCACGTAAAGGTTGGCATATTTCTCTTTGAGGGCGTCGTACTGCTCCTACAGACAAAGATGAAGAAGAAACAGGTAAATGAATCATCCTGCATGATGTCCTGCACAGTGGCAGATTATGAGACAATGGGCCCCTGGGCACAGATATGCAAATGGCCTCACCACCTCTTCTACATAGGAGCAAGACACACACACACTGTGTGGTGCTTTTGAATCTTTCTGTTGTTGTTTTGCGTCTCTTTGAGGTCATTTTGTGCTTTTTTTTTTATCATTTTGTGTCTCTTTGTAGTTATATTGTGTCAGTAAGTATCATGGCATTTGCAAACTGAGTCTGTTTTTTTTTTTTTTCAGATTTTTTAATCCATCATCCAAAAAAAAATCGTTACGCACACAAACCTTGCACACTGATTCAGATGCGTCTTTTTGTTCAATTTGTTGCAAAAACTCACAATATGTGACAAAATGAAAAGTCACATTTCCTCCTTTGCCTCTCTCCACTGGAGTTACCTATCTGACTGTCATCACTTCCTCCCTGACTTTCATTTGGCACCACAGCTGCATGAAGGGGCGGAGCTGTACACCTGAATATTACTATCTGACCTGTTAGACATGAGCTATCAGAGTAATGACATGATTCTGTGCAACCTGTGCCTCTGTCTTGTCACAGCTGTGTCCTGCTGCCACATTTCCCTCACTGCGCTTTTTACGCAGAGACCAGGCTATACAGCCACTACGAAGTCCCTTCTTCAAGCGTGCTATCCATTTTTACACAGAACCAAACAACAGCAGCATCAAACAGCTCAAGTGTGTGATTTTACACACCATCCCTGCGGTGCAGAATCAAAAGAGGCCTGACGGGCATGACACACCACAACAGCGTCAGCCTCTAGTGTGATACAGTATATTTAACAGTGGTTTCCACCTGGTCCAGAGTCAGACATAGGGTCCGCCGGCATGATATGCAGCCAGTTGCCCTTATAGTTTAATGGTGCCCAGTGGTGTCAGGGGGAAACACGGCGGGACAAGGACATAGGTGGACGTGGAAAGTTCATGATCAAATGTTGATATGTGACGAGGTCGGAGTGAAAATGTGTTGTCTTTTGCGTTGCTTTGTAGCCGTTCAGTAATCCCTCCATGGTCCTGCAGAGTGAATGTTTGTGTTGTTTTGTGCTGTTACCTGTGAAGTGGTGGTGCTGGGCTGCAGCTGGTCGCTGTAGGCCTCAATCTCCTGGTGCAGGATGTTGTGTGCTGCTATCTGCTTCTCTAGATCGATCAGATTGGGGCCATAGGCGTCTGCCTTCAGCTGTGTCTGTAAATCACAGTGATACTAATCAGAGACTGCTCAGCCTGTGACTCTTACTAACTACAAAGATGTTTATCTACTAAAAGCCAAAATTGACAAAGTTCAAGCTGACCAGTTTTTCATCCAGCAAAGGACCCCAGCCGATCTTTTGTTTCGGGTCCAAAACTAGTGGCTGGGCATATAGTTCCCTGTAGATGCCACAGTCCTTCACCCAGCGATCATGGAGATTTTTCACACTGTGAAAGGGGAGAGCAGACACGGACGAGTTTCAGTCATTGGTAAGTAGATGGGTGTGTTGAGCAGTAAAAGGGAATGTGGAAATGACACTTTGAGCACGTCTCGATGGTATGCCACGCATCAAGTTTTAGGTGTGTCTGTCGGTATGCATGCCTGTGTGTGTCTGTCTGTGACACTCCAGGATAAACTCACTCTCGCTCTATCTCGGTGGCCTGCGGGTGCTGCAGCCTCTTGGCTTTGTCAACGTCCATAAAGAGATCCTTCAGCAGCCCCTCAGCCTCCGCCAGGTTGTCTGCATTCTCCCTCTGGTGGATCAGGGGCAGCTTCTTCTTATCACGCTCAGTGTCCTATACACACACACACACACACACACACACACGCACAGAAGGTACTTCAGCAATCACATGTTTCAGAGCTTATCTGATCTTGAAAAAGCTTTTGTTAAGTTTTATAGGGAAACTTCAGAAATGACCATTTGTATATCAGTCATTTAAAGTGTGTAACTTTGAATTTATGAGGAATACATTGTTTTTCTCGCATGCCTCAACGGTGGATGAAGAATCCAAAAACTGAGAAAATTCTTCATTAATTGAAGTAAACGCAGACCATTTTTAACAACTAGATATCAACATGACTTTGCAAACTCTCACACAGCTCAAGCAGTATAATCCAAGTCTCATTCATCCAGTCGTACGCTCAGTACTTCATTAACACATGCATTTTAATGAAACATTTCGATGTCTCATGCACAGCCAGAGAAGCGTGCCTGGACAAGTGCGCATGTGTGTATGTGTTTGTGAAGAACTGAGCGACTGGATAAATAAGACTTGGATTGTACTGCTCGAGTTGTGTGAGAGTGTGTAAACGGATGTTTTTATATAATTCTGCTGATTTAAAACCTGGCCCTCAATGACTTAAATTCATGAAGACTATTCACCTTTTTTGGATTCTTCGTTCATTGTGGAGACATGCGAGAAAAACAAAGTTCTCTTCCAACACGTGGCGAGTAATTAATGGTCATTTTCGTGGGAGTAAGTGTTCTTTAAAGTTGGTTTGGAGCACTGAACATGCTGATTATTGACATGGCATTAGTTCTGGTGGTTTTCCTTCCAAAGCTTGTTTTAATACCACTTTATTTACAGGGATGGATCCTGTAATGTTTATTCTGTAAAAATAACAGATTTCACAAAAAGCATAGGATCCAAAACTAAATAAAAATTAGGTGTCTGTATCTTACCTCACTCAGCAGCTGCTCTGATGCCAGGATATTCTTCTCTACTTGGTCTGCATTCTTCTGCATGCGAGAAATCACCACAGCCAGATCGGTGGCCTGAGTCCTGCGTACGAACACAGACAGATGATGGTCAATATCCTCAAAAGTCATCAGTACGAGCAGAAAGTAAGTTAAGACATACTCTTTTTGTTTTTTGTGCTTAAATAACTTCATCAGAAAATCTACTTTCATGCTTATATACGGTTGGTTTGTTCAGTCTATATGTGCACAGGATTTTAGAGGTTGACCAGCTGTTTTTGTGGGTATCATTTTGATCTTTGCAGTAATGTAAATGTAGTGGAGTAGAACGAGACAGAGCGAGATGTAAACATTAATGGCGTCCTCTTTGTCTGAGCTGTAACGTTAGCTAGCTCAGTGGTGCTAGGTGAGCTAGCAGTAGATGCACGCCTGCTTCTGCACAGTGATATAGTTGTTGGGGTAGTTTGGTGGACAGAAAATAGTTCCTACATGAAACTGCTCACACTCAGGTCTGTGGATTGTCTTGAGTAACCGGGTCATGATTTCTAGAAAGAGACATTGCTGTTGAGTTTTTCAGATTTAAATTTTTGGCGCTTTGAGCACCACAAGCTGAGTGTCATCTAGTTCTATTATACTGGAGAGAAGGCAGATATCTCTGCGGCCGATATCTCCAACACTAGACTGATTAATAGCTCTACAGGTGAGAGCAAAGACACGCACAGTCACATTAGGAGAGCTGCTTTTGTACCTCAACTTGACAGTTTGACTTTTGACTTAAGGTTTCAGGTGTGAACGAACAAAGAAGATTCCTCCACCTGCTCGACACAATCCCTTACTGGCATGTCACTCAAGAACGCTCTCTGCAGACCTGTTTGTGCTCTCTGTGTGTTTGTTCTGTCGTTCCTCCTCCGCTGTGATATGAACTCCAACTATTTATTCTGACACACCCGGACCAGCACCCAAGGGGACACGCTGTAGAGGGGGGGGGGAGTTGTCACCCCCGTCCCCTCCCATTAGCGGTCAGGAATGCTGTCGGTGTGTGACAGAGACATTCCTGCGGAGACTAAGTGTCACACTGCGGTACTCAGCTCTTATCAAGTGACTGGTGTCATTAATTTCCAATGAAGCTGTGACAGTTGTAGTCAGACATTGTGGCTCGTAGTGGGCGGAGTACTTCCTGCTGTTCTTTTTATTGCTCCCAGTGGTGGAATGTAACCATCCAGTCAGGTACTGTACTTCACAACTAACTTGAAGTACTTGTCCTGTACATGACTTTGTTCTTCTCATGACGCATCATAATTCTATTCCACTACAATTCAGCTGGAAATATTTCACTTCACTTAATTTATTTGACATCTATAGTTACTTGTTATAGTCTCTTCTGTTAGATATTTAAATCCTTAAAAAGTATGATGCTAAACCAACCAACAGCATATTCACATCAAGCCAGTGGTGGAGGTTTTGTTTCAACATTGGAAGGTGTACATATGCAACGGGGGGTTGGGAGTCAGTCATTCATTTCTGGAGCCTATCCCAGCTGACACTTGGCAAGAGGCAGGGTACATACTGGACAGGTCACCAGACTATCACAGGGCTTTGGGGTCCTCCGACAAGAAAATGTGAGCATCAAACACTAAATTTACTGCCTTTTGGTGAATTGGTCGGCACCGATTTATGGTAGGAATGTCTCTAATTTCATAAATTAAAAAATATAAGTCCTCTCCTACGTTCTTGTTTTTATTGGGCAGGGGGACCAATGCACATGTTCAAGAACCTACGTCTATGGAAAGCTGACACCACGAGTCCATTAATCATTGAGCCAACTGACAGAAAAACTACTCTAAAGATTGTTTAAGTTATTTTCCGTGTAGAAATTCCCAAATTTTATAGTTCCAGCTTCTCAAATGTGAGGATGTGCTGCCATTCCTTTTAATAAATTAAAATAATTTCATTTATTTTCATTTTTTACTTTCATTTTTGAGGTCTGGACTTTAAAATAAATATTAGGTAGATACAACTTTTGGATATGGGTAATTATGACAGGCGTTTTAGACAATTTTTATGAAGGACAGCAGAGGAGATACCTGCACACCATTACAACTGGGCTGGATGGCCACACAAAGGTTCAGAGTGCAAAAAATGTCAATTTATTTAGGACATCCGTGCACAAAAAGAAGGGTGTTCAAAGTGTGAAAAATATTAAAAAGTGAATAAAAACAGCAGCAAACGTTACAGTCTGCATTGATAATAGTCAAAGACTTAAAAAACTTGCTGCTGTTTTAATTCACCCTTATATTTATGAACGGTAGTCCTAATTAAATTGACATTTTTTGCATTGATTTCAGCCTCTGGACCTTTGTGTGGCTGTGCAGCCCAGTTGCATTGGTGTGAAGCTATCTCTTCTGCTGTCCTTTATAAAACATTGTGAAAAATGCCTGTCACAATTACCCAGATCCAAAAGTTGCATCAGCCCACTGCTTGTTTTGTCATACCAAATGGACCAGACCTCATAAATGCTTAGAAATAGATAAAACAATTTAAAAGATTCAAAGCATTGGTAGCAAATCCTCATGTGTTGTACTTTCTTGGTTGTCAACACCCAAGATAAACTTTTTCACAGTTTCACAGCAGCCTTAAGACTTCACGATTTTTATGAACCAATCAATCAATCACAAGTTAATCTGGACAGAAAATAGTCATTACTTCAATATGAGCTCCACTTTAACCAAGTACAACAACAAACTGCAGCTTAGACATTAGCACGAGTAACCTAATGGCACTGTGTATAATATAGTATGACACTCACAGGAGAAATCTTTATGCAGCTTTACGTTTGAAAATTTGAGTACACGGGACTTTTACTTGTAATTACATCACTACTTTTACTTAAGTATAATATCTGAGCACGTCCTCCTCCACTGATTGTAGTGTTGAAGCCACTCTGAGTGCACAGTTTCACAACTACTAATTACTTCACACTGGAGGAAGTTGAACTACAGCAACACTACCCTCAGGAGGAATGTAGTTTGGTTTACTTAAGCTACCTGGAGTTCAAACTGCTTTTTGAAATTATCATATTGATAGTGTAAGAAGTTATAACCAAGTATAATACAAAAAGTCACGTGCCAAAAGAAATGCCACTCAAGTGGGTTTTTGCAAAAAGTGCCCACTTATTGACAGGTCATGAACCAAGAGAAATTAAATGGGAAATGTTAGCTTTGGTTTTGTAGACGGCGTCCACCAGTCAGACTCTAGAGTCCAGGAGGAGGGGATGCACCAAGCAGGATGACTCAGTAGCCAGGTAACTTCTAATATAGCATCAACAACCTCTCTCAACATTTGTTAATACCTATCAATAATCAATACTTATTGGGCTATAAGGTGAGACCCAATATACTCAAGGTTAGTTACAACGTCTACCTGATGAGTTCATTGCCTGGACATGCCTTCACATCAGTCAGGATTAAAGATAAAGGGGGCGGGGCTGGTCGAGCAGTAATGGTAAAATACAAAATCATTCCTTTAATGAGGTAAGATTGTTTGTAGTTTCAGTAGTGAACAACACAAAAAATCATGTAACTACTACTACTACAAGAATGTGAATGTAGTTGAGCAACCAGCAAGCTACTGAAAATCTAGTTAAACTGCTGGTTTAATTCCATCTAGTTCACGCCTGCCCAACACTGACTGACTGACTGCTCCTTCACTCAAACAGGCTCTTATCTCTGCTGCAAACCAGAGATGGGACCAAGTCTTTGTTTTGCAAGTCACAAGTAAGATTCAAGTCTTTGCAATGACAAGTCCTGGGTCAAGTCCCAAGTCTTAAACATTGGGTTTCGAATCCTAAACAAGTCATAATGTGCTCTTCACCAACTATAATGTCATTTTAACAACTAAAATGTTCAATGCTTCAAAAATGTGTTTGTTAAATCAAGTTTGATGGAAGTTGTTCGTCTGTAATTTTCGTCCTCCACACTTTGCACACTGCAGTTTGTTCTTTGTTGACCACTGTGTAGTTTTTGTACATATAGGAATTTATCTTTGGTATCATTTTTTCCACATGGCGCTCAATAATGTCATGTTAGTTCTTCATGGCTCCTGCAACTTGACTGGATGCTGTCTGATTGGTTCAAACAAAGTACAGCTGGGTTATAAAGTGTCGACTCAATAGAGTTAATGTTAGTCGATTCAGGAAATGGACTGATTCGTGGCACACATTTTAAATAACATACTTTTAATCTGTGGACTCGGGGGGAAGCTATCAAGTATTTTCAAGTCAAAAGGCTCCAAGTAAAGTTGCAAGTCTTTTTTTAATCTTGTCAGTGAGTTGAAAGCATAGACTGTATAAGTAATGGACGTAGCTACTGTGACTTCACCCACTGGTTGTGGACTCTCATTTTAAAGCCTCAAATTCAGCATTACAGCTGCCGCCATCTTTTCTTTTTTTTTTTTTGGAGCCAGAAGTGACTATGATTGGGCGAGAGGGTAGAGTTTTGGAGGAGCGAAGGGTGGATCTGACTGAGAGGCCAAGGACACGATTTACAGACATTCTGTCACTCAAAGTGGCCCGCCTTTAATTATGTGTTTACATTATTAAAATGTAAACAGGTACGTTATACAGTTCATGAAGGGGGAAATTAGCTATAGAGAACAAAACCATTTTTTGTACCAGGCAGTAAACATGGTTATGTCCGTTGTAAAGTTGCAACACGCTCTCATCCCAAGTCGTCACATATCGCCGCTTTGACAGTGGACTTTCACGTCCACATATTACACACTAGGTGTCTGTCTGCCGTTGATGTTCCCGGACGCCACAACCAACGCTGAGATGTCAACAAAAGTATGTGGCTAGATTTAGCCGACACAAATGCGTGGTTAGGTTTAGGAAAAAACACATTCATACAGGAAGTGAACAGTTGAAAGTCCAGGGTTTGTTGGATCCATCCACCACCCCTCCTGCTCCCGCCCACCCTATAGGGACTTTCCAGCTCGTTATATTACGTCCTTATTGGCAGCATTTTGAACTGATGCCGTCCAGCTGTGTTATGAGCTGATGCCACCTGTCCACGTATCATACTGCTATGACAGATGCCACCAGGCTGACCGATGGTGTATCATAACACCACAAAAGGTTCCATACAGCCGCGTTACAAACTGTTGCTGCCCGGTGGTGTATCACACCGCAGCAAAAGGTGCTTGGTGTTTAGCGTCGCTGTCTTATGCCGAAATCACTCAGAAACCAGCAGTATTGGGGGGGCTATGGAGATTGACTCGCTCTTGGAGGAAGCCTCAAGTGGCCATTAGAGGAAGTGCGGTTTTTGGTGCTTCCTTGTTGGCCTGGTCTAAAGTAATCAGACTGGTGACTTAGATCTGACTCAAGTCCACACCTCTGCTGCAAACATGTGGGCGACTTCATTCATTGCTGGCAGCGACATCAAAAACACACAGAGTGGTTTCATGCCACAATCATGAATATTCAGCTGTGAATATCAGGTGAGCCATTAACCACATTATACACTGACTCACTGGCTTCCATTCAAGCTCAAGTGTCTCTGAAAAACAGGAGTCGCAACAGCAGCACAGACCCGGCCCTGTCACTCCCTCAGCCCATCCTGCCTTCTGTCAAACAATCTCGAGTCTCTGGCTGCGCTGTGCGGCACGCCCCGCCGTGAAGGAGCGCAGCATGTGTCCCCCCTGGGTGACATGTTGCAGTGACAGGAGATAAACACCTGCTTAGTCACTTCGAGAGGAGCGGGGTGGGAGTTGTGCAATTTCAAACTCTCCTCATAGTCCACACATTAACTGCAATGTGTCACTTCATAAAAGTGATCACTCCAATCACAAACAAACAGTGGCTCCACCACATCGCAGTAAAAACAAGCTGCACACCCTACACTGGCTCAGCTGGATTAGAGCATTAAAGGCACACTGTTGACCTGTCAGCTTAATGAGTCAGAACACTGGCCTACTGAGAGAAATGGATTCAGTGAGTCAGTAAACTTTGAAGATACACCCCTTGGGCAAAGATACCAATAAATGGGCTGTTGTTGAGAGAAGGTCAGTTCAGGTGACGAGAACACAGTCAATGAAGTGTGCTTGACATGTGAAGTTAGTAACACAGTGGTATTATCAGAATAAAGAATGAATGAACAGATATTTGTATTTAACACAGATCATTGTTTTTTATACAGCACCTGTGGTTCACTGCACTGACCGGGAAATAAAACACTGTGCAAACATATGTGGTTTAAAAAAAAGCCTGCATGCAACAGGAAGCAGATTTCAGGTCAGCCCTCCAGGAAGAAACACACAGCGTGCCGCAGTGAAATAGTGGACAAGAGAAGGGACGGTAACATAAGGCTACCTGACACACACACACACACACACACACACACACACACACACACACACACACACACGGAGAGAAAGGTGACTGCACTCACTTGCTGATCTTAACAGGACTGTATTCCTTTTTGTTCGACATCTTGGCAGACTGTCCGAGCCTGTTTCTTGTAATTTGAGTCCGAGTGTGTTTCTTCCAACTCCTCACTCCTCTCCTCTCCTCTTTCCTCTCACTCCGACTTGTCTCTTGTGGTGTGTCCCCTCTCAGTTAAGGAGCGTTCACCTGTCTCAGCTCCTCCCAGGCCAGCAGGTGTGTCGTCAGTAAAAGCAGCGGAGGAGCAGACCGGGCGGACCTGTTCCACGCTACTGTGGCTTCACAGTCTGACTTAATGCTCCTGGAGCTTTCCTTCAGTGTGTTCAGTCAAACACTTGTGTTCAAATTTTAAATGCACGATCAGGAAACAACTGATGAACCCTGAAAGAGGCTCTCTATTTTCTTGATATCACACTTTTAAAAAATCTTCAATGAGTTTATCTGCAGTGTGTTTTATTTCCCTTGCAAAACGGTCTCTGGACCTGAAACAGCTGCTGCTCTGTTATCAGCTCCATGCAGCACAGGACGAGGCAGGGCATTTCAAAGCACTCACTGTTTCCACATGTATGGTTATGTAGGAATGCAGGAGAACTAGTAACTCCATGGCTGCAGATCTGGATCATTAGTAGCGCTCGCTCCCATTGTTCAATTAGACATGACTAGGGAATGTCTAATTTTCTATTAGTTAGTATAAGCTACGTGGTGACAAAGGTGTTTCAGAGAGGTTAAAGGGAGAGTAGAGAATCTGAATACTTTGTTCTTGTTGGGTGGGTTATGATAATATTTGCACAGCATCAGAAGGTGCAGTAGTTGTTTAGGTTGTAACACTAAAGATGACAAAGGGAAGCAGTGCTAACGACTGTAGCGGCTTTGACGCTTGTTAAATGCAGAGGGGGGTCAGTTAGAGTCAGAGTCCCGTTGGGCAAAAATTAACCATAAAATACAAAGAACATAGCTCCATCAAACAATACAAAAGAAATATAGCATGTAACAGTCTGAGAGACATTTTGAACTGAAATTCAATTGAAATAGTTTTTATATTTTCTGTTATAATTTCATTAATTTTTGAATTCATTGTCATTAAAAACTGATTAGAAATGTCAGAAATACGTAGTTATAAATGTAACTTTAACATAAAAAGATTTAAAACATGCCATCTTTAAAAAACATTGTTCAAGTTCAGGGGTCGCACATCTGTGTGATGCCTGGCCCGGTGCAGTTACACAAATAATGAAATATATGTCACTAACTTACATTTAATGCTTTTAAAGACTTTTTCAAGATCATTTTTAAGCAAATTTAAGACAATTTAACTTTTTGTTATTCAAGCATGCAGGTAAGTATAAAGGTAAGTAGTACAAAATGTCGTCCCTTGCAAACGTATGTAGGAATATGTTTTTTAGACTGCTAACCGACATTTTGCCAACAGATCAGTGTAAGTATAAAGTAAAAGGACAGTTTTAGGTTCAGTGGTAGGTTGAAAGATTTGCAACATCAGAAATGTGGACTGTAATGCGGAAGAGCTTCACTAGTTTTGACAAAAAAGACAGTTAAATGAAATTTAAAAAAATATTTGTGCCTATTAAGACTTCACAATTCAAATTTAAGACAGTTTAAAGGTCCAGTGTTCAGGCTTTAGTGGCATCTAGCGGTGAGGTTATGTGCCAAACATGCAGGAGAACTATGTTGGCCGACGCGCAAACGTGAATTGCCCTATCTAGAGCCGGTGTTTGGTTTGTCTGTTCTGGGCTACTGTAGAACAACATGGTGGACTCACTCCGTATGTAGATATAAATGGCTCATTTCAAGCTAACGCACAAACACAACAATTCTTTTTTTCAGGTGATTATACAGTTGGGCTGTCAGCGTTAACGCATTAATCATGACGCAATTCAAGTTTGAAAATACCACTTTTTAAAAGAAAATTGTGTTATCATGTGCTGCTATTTTGTCCCTTTGATGCACCCTTACTTCTAGGTAAGGTGCCGCAGTGGTTTCCTGCTAATGACACTACTGTGCCCTTGAATGGCCCCAGTTGTGGCAGCCGGAATCAGGCCAGCTGATGTGGCCCAATTCTGGGGCGTCATTCATGCTGATACCCAGACGAGTTGGGTGACCAGAAGATGCCCGGCTAATTTCATCCGGCATGTCGAGTTTGGGACGATTCTGGGCCTGGTTGCTTTCAATAACGGCCCAGTGATGGCAGTGTTGGCAGCTGGAATTGGGTCAGCTGATTTGGCGCAATTTTGCAGTGTCATTCATGCCGATACCCAGCCGAGTTGGGCAACCAGAAGATGGCCAGCTAATTTCATCCGGCATATTGAGTTTGGGCTGATGCTGGGCCAGATTATATCGGCTACCTGGGGCTCCTTTCACTTTGAAAAACTTCCTAGTTGATAAGTCAAAACTAGTATGCATCTTGTGTCACATGGAATTAAAGCATCAACAAAGTACTTTGAGTTTAAGCTCCCACCTGCGAGCTGAGCACTCAGGTGCTGCTAATCAGATGATGTCAGTGGGCAACCACATCGCCAAATGTACGAATCGCCGCAGACCTGTGAATCAAACCAAATCAGAGACGATAACTTTAGCGCCTGCTAAATGGGTGGCAACTTACTGCAGACCAGTCCACACTGTGGAAGGCTCTAAGGGACGTCCTCACGTTGGCATGTTGTAACCACAAGCCTTGCCATTGCAAGGAAGAACAGCTTCACACATACAGCACCTGTATGAACTTGAGAACCAACTGAAATGAACTCCTGAAAAGTGCAAATGCTGTCGCAGTAATCAGGGATCACTGGACGCCAGCGAGGAATCAAAATCATCTCGGAGTGACTGCGCACCATACTGACACTGATTGGACATTGCACTCTTTTGCTTTAATGGTTTGACCAAGACCACACTGCTGTAACAGTGCAGCACTGATTTGAAAGAAAGCTTTCGATTTAAATCGAAAGTCAAGGAAGTAAATTTCTTTGCATTCATTTGATTCCCATCCAGGACACTGGAAATAATAAATTTACCTTGTTAATATGAACTGCAAAATAATGGCATCTTAAACATCCACCAATTTTCATCCGCTATTCAGTTTTCAACAGGGGAGTTAAACCAGCACACAAACAGCACAGAGGTTTGACATGTTTTTCTTGGAGGCAGGTATATCAGGTTGTAAATTCTTTGACCAAATGTCTGTCTCTGTGTGAGCCAGGATTTCTTCATTGTAACTGTGACATTCTGATGTGCTGCTGCTTATCTTGGACACGCTTGTAAAGACAATTTTTAATCTCAACGAGGCTTTTTGTGGTTTAATAGTTTAAAAAATATAATTTCACATTAGAGTTTTGGCAAATGCTGTGGAGCCCTCCAGGACTGGTACACCTGCCAGCCTCAGAGTGGCAGAGCGCGTTCATTTCTATGGAAAAGTGGTTACTGCACACACACCCTCTGTGGTATTCAAGTTATGGTCTAGTGCGAGGAATGCAAACTTCACCAGCTGCCGAAAAGAAGCTGACAACAAAGATTTTATGCAAAACTACAGAGCATGTAAAGTATTTTTACATGAGGGCGTGTGTGTGTGTGTGTGTGTGTTATTGTTACGTGCACGGTAACATGCACAGTAATGTGGTCGTGGGAGCTGGAGGCACCTCTGCAGGTCGAGCCCAACAATGCGACTGCTTTCCGCTTCAGTGGGAAGAAAATGGTTCAGCATGCTGCTCCGTCTCATGCTTGCAGTGGGTGTGTCTGACACACCCCCAGAGCAGTTACTACTCAAACCAACACCCACATACCTGCAGGGAGAGAGGGAGGGATTAAGACAAGTAGGTGATCACACCGAGAGGAGTGAGTGACAAGACAAGAAAGTGGTGATGATTGAGGAGGCAACACAAAGGCAGTCTCGTTTAGCTTTGACCTTTGTACCTCGCAGAACTTAAAGAGGCCATGATCAGTTATTTTACAATAACATGTTTCATGTGACGATGTGAGAACAATGTGAATCTGTAGTGATGAACCTACAGAGAAAAATTACCTGAATCTAAAGCCAAACTGTCAGCTCATTGTTTTGGTCGTGACTGTTTTGGTTCACTCTCTCGGCTCTCATAGTGGGATTTTTCAGACAAAAGCACTAAAGTCCTGCTGCACGATCTGCTGCGCACAGCTAACAGACAGTGAGCAACTTGCTTGTTTAGTATCGTGCAGCATTTAGGTCCTGATTATACGACGAGTTCAACCGAAAACTGTGCACTTTAGTTGTGTTTTAGCCGATCGTTTACACGTCAGCGGTGTTTCGGGTGCCTGAAAACGCAACATTTTGGAAATGGTTTCCAGAGTGCAAAAATTTGGAAACAGTCCCGTCTCTGTTGTCATGTAAACTTGCAATATGCAGTTCCTCTGAAAACGGAGACTTTTCGCACATGCGCATTACGCTTCCAGTCACTAGGCGTGGGCGAGAAAGTCGACCATCACAACAACAATGGCGGACTCCTGAGCTCTGCTTGTGCGGCTCAGCCTGTTGAATTTATCAACGCTTCTCCAGCAAAGTGTAGATTTACTGTAGCAACTCCACCTCGTCGTCCGTCCAGACAAACATTCATGCGGTTGCCATTTTGTTTGTTTATACATTATCGTTCTGTATAAGGAAGCATTACAAAGTCACACTGCCAACTATTGGCCTGGCATGTGTACTACAGTGTTTTTGGTCATTTTTGTGGATCTGTGTGCACGGCGATTGTTAACAAAACGTTGTCGTCTGAACGCGGAACTTTTTTCAAAATGAAAATGAGAAACGATTCTGTTTTCAGCGGATCGTTTTCGTGTAAACGTGGCCAAAGTAGCCTGAAGGTGGAGTCAGTGATTCAGCAGAAAGACTTGATATTCACTGTGGAGTTCATCACAATGGCATGTGCCAGATTCTTCTTCTTCAGATTTTTTTTAAACTTTTTTAACAATTAAACTAATTGTAACATGTAACCAAAGTAAATAACTACGACACACTTAGCAAAATTTAGGACGCAGGAAAACAAATAAAAAACAACATACATAAACCCTCAAAGGTAGCAAATATTATATCAGAAATAATAAAAGGTGACTAAATACAAACGTTTATATATTATCCAAACCCCTGCTCCCCCAAGTCTGTACAATTCAATCCATGTATACCCAATTTTTAAAACATTTTTAAATTCTATACAAACATATTTCTAGTAAGTATTTAAAATCAGATAAGACTAAAAGATGTGACTATGATCAGTGTGGTTTTTTCCACAGATTCACCATCTCTCTTGCTCCCACTGCCTTTCTCTTTATACATCCCTGTCCTGTGCATGATGTGGATGTATAAAGAGACCTGGATTCAGCGTTGGTGATGGGTCCCATTCATTCCAATGAAAGTTGCTCGGTGGGGCATAAACCCAAAGAATGTACTCTCTATTTACGTGGTGTGAAATTACCCAGCCCATAGAGCAAGCTCACTAAAGACTTAAGCAGCCGAGCAGCTAACCTCTGGTTTAGCGCTCAGCTAACTTGAATGGGGATAAAATGATTTCATCGCGTGACTCCTTTAGACTTTGGAAATGTAAACAGACTGAATGGATCAAATTCTGATAACTCGAAGGACAAATCAATTAGCGGGATTTTGATGTTAAAAAAATTGTATCCACTGCTTTACAGACATCTCCCTCATGATATAAAGGCCCTGACACATCAAGCTGTCACTCATTGCTGGGCCATCGGTGAGCATATGTTGCCTTGGTCTTTGCTGTGTGTCTCACACCGTTGGCCTTCTTTTTTGCAGCTGATTCAGCACATTGAAACAGTGTTGAAGACTTTGGAGCCTGTCTGTGATTTAAATCACTCTGATTGGCTGTTCAGTTCAGCGCACAGGTCGAGAAACAGAAGTGAGGAAAGTAAACAAAAGGCTAAAGTCAACTTGTCATATAAGGTCAGATTGTTTAGCCACTGAGTGTGTTATTGTTCACTGGTGCACAGTCTGTTCTTTAACACTGGATTATGTTGTTGATATGCGAACTAGCTAACTAGCATCATGACGGCCTTCCTGTTTCCCTTTTTGAATGACGATTACAGACCACCGCTGTCTGCTGGTGTGGAGAATTGTTTCCTCTCATGCAGGCAGAGAATGTACATATTGGTTGGCCATCAGATGTAGTCTTTGCAGTCACAGTCAACCTTTTGGACGAGACACAGGCGACTAAGGCGACACAATAATCTGCCTTCATCACTGCGAGCTCTTTGAAGTCGATTTGGTGAGTCTGGGCCTTAGGTAGATGAGGAAAAGTCTTTGGGGCCTCATAGCATCACATGATGGACCCAGAAGTTGTAAATACCTGTTTGGCCCTTACGTAAATTCGGCTTCAAAGCCCGCCACTGTTCTGGGGGTTTGATGCACGAGCACCCTAATTTGTCTAGGGCGTGTTCCCTGGTGTGTTTCTGTTTGAGTCTCCAGTAGCCTGTACATGCTCTATGTTTTACTTTCATTTTCTTGCTTTGTTTTAAATGTTATATTGCCTTTGTTTTTATTGATTGCGTGTTTTATTGTTTGATTGTTTTGTTGTACTTTGTGAAGCACTTTGTTAATTTTATTTCTGTGAAAGGTGCTATATCAAGTAAATTCATTTATTTATTTAATGAATGCTCATTTGGACTGAATAGTAATGCTGATATGCTACATTAGACTTAGTAGGTTGTGGTACCTTTATTAAAAGGTTCAAATATGTTTTTCTTTTTGGACTAGAAATATCTCTTTTGATAGTAAAGGTTGCCGACCCCTGGCCTGTGTAATGTATTCTAACTAACAAATAAAACAACCATGACTAAAGCTGATTCAACACTTCTCTGATACTTCATAAGCTTCACAAACGCGGTGTTGTTTGAAAGGTTGTCATCATATGGTACAGACGTTCATATCAATGTGTCCACCCCTGTACTACAATCACACACAGCCCACCGGTTTAAATTCCACATTGCACAATCCATCTGAGATAAACATGATCCGCCCACCTGTGATGTATGTACATAGAGTAATGTACACAGAGTGAATCATAAATAACCCTTGTAGCTTCGGTTCCTTAAGGGTCTTTTTACCCTGAAAACAGAAAAGGTTTATACAAGCTCAACATGTTTTTTATGCAAATGGTGCTGTCAACAGCAGGGTGTGGCTGTCACATATCTGGATGACGAACAAAAAAAAGAAACAATTGACTTATGAAACACAGAACGCTCTCTAGTATTTACACAGCGTGCGTTCCACACATACTTCCAGGCCACGGTTCTGTAAATATGTAGAGAGCAATTTAAATCAGCCGCGCCCTCAGCACTCCTGAGCAGCAGGTACTGTTCACCGAGAGATCTAATCTGTAATCACCAGGTGCTGACCTGTGACCAGCTTTTCAGTCTGACGATGATTTACTATATGTTTGAGGCGGCGCCGCAGTTCTATTGTGACACATGAGCTCAGATCCTCTCAAGCTTCTCTACATGATAATGAAAAGATTGAAATCAGCAAACATACTTACGCCCAGGGGGTCAAGGCGCCTCTGAACAGAGCTTCTATTTAAAACTTGAATAGGCAGTTAATTTTAGCATCACTGGGCAGAAATCCCATGATAATCTCTAGGCATATTACAAGTCAAGAGGACTGAGAGAAAACTAGATTTCTGCACCTCCTCTTAACTCTGTTTTTAGGCTTTAGAAAATCAGCCTTGATGGAAGACTTGGGGCCAATTCCAATTCTCTTCCCTTAGCCTTACCCCTTGGTTTCAAGTGCACTCACCAGATAGATTCCCCTCAACGATGAAGGGGTAGTGTTGAGGGGTAGGGAATCCTACCTACGAATTGAGATGCCACTTCATGCAAATCAGCATAACAGACGTGTTCACCTACGTCAGCCGTACCGTTGACGTAGGCTTCTTGCAATCATTTTGAAAATGCCGGTTCCAGTGGTTGTATTGCCTATTTCGTAGGCTGTCTTCCTCATTATTTATTTATTTTTATTTAACCTTTATTTTAACAGGGTAGGTACATAGGTTTAAGAGCACGTCATACATATCGATAAAACTACCTAAATGTGTGAAGCATTAATGGCTTCACGGAGAACTCTGTAGATATTCATGGAGGCTACATCGTGAATTAGCTATTTTAAAGTATTCATATTCTAACTTAGCGCTTACAGATAACAATGCATTTGCAGGAACATAACACATTCCAACATATTTTGGAATTTTTTCATGCTTATTTCTGAAAATAGTACTTACAATTGTGTGATGGCTTTCTCGTGGAGGCTGCCATCTTCCTGGAAAACTCGCCTGGCTGGATAGTATCGCAATGCATCCTGGGAAACTCAATCTTCCCCTCAGTTGAGATGGGTTCGTAAGTGTGCATCGCACGGCCCTTCAAATTAAGTGGGCATTTCCCTAAAGTTTGGGACACCCTAGCCTTTCGCAGGAACGCGCAAAAACAAGGGCGAGGGCCGACTTTGAGGGAAAGTGTGAGTATTGGGACGGACCCTGAGAGGCTATCACGGGTCATTTTGCGTGCTCTCTTCCATGAAAGCCTGATTCAATGGTGGAGAATCCTGCGGAGAAAGTTGCTATTCCAGCACTGGCAGCAACTGCCTACACTGCAAAGCAACCCAAAAAATGGAAGATTAATCGAAGAGAGTCTGACAATAAATTAAACACGTCTGCGTTTCAGAGATGGAGAGAAAATGCTGCTAATAGTTTAGCCTTCTGCTAACTGAAGCTAAAGGCTCACAGCTGCCTCAAGTTCATGTTTATGTAGCTAACATTAGCTAGCGCCTCCTTCCAGTGTCTCCTCTGTCGCTACAGACCACCTCACTGAGAGGAGAGCAGGCAGCAGCTCCGTGAGACTGGACAGCACCGACTCCCTGATCAGCAAACTTTCTGTTGCTGCTGTTACACAGGTTAGACCCGACACTGCTGGTGAGCACCAGCCTGCTGTGACAACACACATCGGGCCACACCAGTGCTGAGAGGTTTGCGCTGGCTGAATTTGAGCTGCTTAAGGTCCATCTTCCAAGCTACTATCTGCTCTCCTCCTGGGAAGCAGCCCACAGCGGTGAGGAGTGAGGCGGAGGGACCGTTGGGGTGGCTAGCAGCTAATTTTTGTCTCACTTGTGGTACAATGCTGTTTATTGTGTGTCCCATACTTTGTATCCAACCTGGGTGTCAGGGTGGTAAAAAGATGACTAACAGGATAGGAGGGAAACAAGGCCAGAAGGGTTACTGCAACACAAAAATGTTGACAGTTTAGGCCTTTGTTCTTCTCTTTGAAAGTTTAAAAATTCCCACACCCTGCAAGCACTATCAACCAAAAAAGGTAGCACAGAACCACAGGTATAGACAGCCCATCTTCATCTACAGCATGAACTCTAGCGTGGTGAATAAATACCTGTGTTTAATCAGGACAGTCCCGCTGAAATTGAGAAGGAGGAGACCTGAAATTCAAAGCTGGATGAATGAAGCTTGATCAAATGTTAAGACCTCACAAAATGTAAGACTATTCAATGACCCCTAATGACACAATTTCAGACATTATCAGAAATGTGGAAACTATGAATAAGATGATTTTAATTACAGCTACCAAAACATGTTTGAGAACTACCATGGAAAGGTCATTAATGTGTGAGATGCCACCCTACGAGTCATCTGTGCCAGCATGTGATGGGCACGAGACCAACAGGGCAAACTAGTTACCGATCCCTTTTCCGCTGCTGCTACACAAGAGGTATGTGTGAGGGAGGCAGGAGGTGATGTACACATACAGAGATTTATTTCTGTTCTTGTTACATATGTTTTCTCAACATCAAGATACTAAAACCAGCAGAGGGTCACTGCAGATATCAGCACTGTAATGTGAGATACTGTTCACCTGAGGCAGCTGTTGGTGAGGTTACTATGCTGCACACTGAAGACTGGTGCCTCAAGTGGTGCGTTTGTGAACCGTGACACCTGCTGGACAGAAAAGGTAGCAGCAGGGTGTTTGATTTACATGTTCGAACATTCAGTTTTTTGCCCTTTTTCTGGAATATTCCTACTGAGCTGTTTACGTGGCTAATAGGAAATTAATTGTACTTAAATTTCTGCTCACATGCTGGTGCAAACTCAAAATAACAAACCCTAACGTGTTGTTTAATGTTAAAATATTAAAAAGGTGGAAAGACATGTCCCTTTTAACCTGCATTTTTGACCAACTTGCTCCTCTTCTTATTGCCTGAGTCATCTTCTTGAAAGGTTTCAGTTGCAGTATTTTTGCATATCTAAGAAACCATTTATCTCCATGTCTGTCATTAAAGTAGGGGTTTCTCCTTTCAAGCAAAAATGTGGGCTTTTTTGTGGGCGTATCTCTGGCCAAGCCTTATTAACTGTTGGAAAGAGCCAAGCATCAACAGCAAAGATGCCGTGTGTTGCAATCTGTGGTCAAATCCTCAGCTGAGAAGCATTTTCTGTCCAATGCGTGTTTAAAGTTTAAAAAGTAGGTGTGCTTCACCTAGCGAACAGATATGTGGGTTTTCCTTTTGGGCATGCAGCTCTTCTACACTCCTGTAGAAGCCCCTGCTAGTTGGTTTGAGTATAAGGCATGTGTTGCTAACTATGGCAAAAATCCATATTCAGAATATCAAGGAGTATGCTGTTGACATGAGCTGTATCAAATTCAAAGTATTATCACTGTCCAATTAATGTGTGTATGTATATGTACCCAGTGACTCGCAGTGTTTCAAAGTTCAGAAAAAAAACATCAAACAGCAGCGTTTCTTTTTGTGTTTTATTTGAAAGATCATGCAGTGCACTTCCAAGTCCGGAGCTTAACATCACTTTCAATGATACACATGAAAAACTTATACGTTTGTAATTACCTAGTACAAAACATTAACTAAACATTACCAAGGAATGTAACAAATTAAATAGGAAAAAAACAAGTGCGCAACACCACTACTGCTGCACTGCAGATCTTAAAAGGCTTAATAGGAGGTTGACGTTGTTTGTAACCCTGTTGTGAATACAAAAAATTCTGGATCAAGTGTTGAACTTAAAAAGAGACAAAAAAGCAATAAATTACTTCTTTCAAGTATGTGGTGTGTTTACTGAGAGAACTGAGGAGGCATGGGGTACGGCACCAGCGGCGGGGGATGCTGCTGCGGAGCCTGTGCCTGGGGGAAGGGGAACTGGGGGTGTGCGGCAGCAGCCTGTGCGCCACCCTTACCAAGAGCAAACTGCTGAGCCTGGAAGTTCTGGCCTCCGAAGGCTCCCGCCTGGTTGTTGTTAAAGTTGGACTGTCCGTTACCGTTGTAGCTGCTTCCGCTGAAGCCGTTGCTGCTGCCGCCGCCATTGTTGCTGCCCCCATAGCCCCCGTTCTGTGTGTTTGTGCCAAAAGCTTTGTTTGGTCCGTTGTCAAACCCTCTACCGTTATCACGGTCCCTAAAACCGCCAAAATCACGCCTTCCAGAATACCTATCCCGACGGTCATCTCTATAGTCGCCACCTCTGCCTCCCCTTGAACGACCTGGAAAGGAAAACAAACTTTAGAGAGGCTCCGCCATACATATGGTGTTCTTCAGAAAAAATATCAAACAGGTGTAAAGGGACAGTTCACCCAAACATCAAAAATACACAAGTTTCCTCTAACCTGTAGTGCTGTTCATCAATCTATATTATTTTGATGGGAGTTGCCGAGCGTTTGAGAGCAGCTGTAGAGATGTCTGCCTTCTCTCCAGTTTGATGGAGATTTTCTCATGACCCGCTTACTCAAGATAATCTGTACATCTTGTTGTGAGCAGCTGTATCATTCAGGAACCATTTTCTTTCCTAAGCTCCACTAAGCTACTGTTACAGCTCAGCCAAGGACGCCATTAGCATTTATGTCTTTGCCCGCCAGGAAGCTCTTGTCTGTGAGTAGATGGACGCTTTCGTCTGCATGGTGATACAGTGTGTGGGTGTACTTTGGTAGAGAGAAAATAGTTCCTACATAAAACTGCTCACAATAAGGGGAAGAGACATTGATTTTTTCAGAACGACACTACAGGTAAGAGAAAAAAGTCTGCATTTTGAATTTGAGGTGAACTGTCCCTTTAACCAAAAAAAGATCTGAGATACAGAAGTTTAGATAGATGAACCAATCCACCTCTCATAACAAAAAGGAGAGCAGCAGAGAAGTAAAAGTGGCTGCACTTCACAGCACAGTTTCTGTATCTCACCAATTAGATTTACCTCCTCTGTCTTCCGCCATTTGGAGGAGCTTGGGGTTGATCGCCTGGTTGGCCTCGCGGAGCACAGAGATGAGGTCACTGGCCTGCCTCATGTTGTTTGGAGTGAAGAAGGTGTAAGCCGTGCCTGTCTTTTGGCTACGAGCTGTGCGGCCAATGCGGTGGATATAGTCCTCAGAGTTGTTGGGGTAGTCAAAGTTGATGACAAATTTCACATCTTCAACATCTGTAAGATTGTGTTGCGGTGTGGCATAAAGGAAAAGGAGGACAGCACACGAAAGATGTGCGCCAGCGCCACCACAACAACCAGATCAAAAACAAAAAGGCCAAGTTAGTGTGGTCATGCGGTAGGAATGGCTGGAAATATCCACTAAGCTGGAAAAGACTAGCATTAGTCAAACTGGAGACAAACATTAACCCCTCTGGGACACTACGGTGGGAAAAGAGAAACAATGCACACTCCATTGGCTTCCAATCCAGTGGGATGAAATAAAAACCCACCCCTCTTGAGTCACTGTATAGCCACCCTCAGAAAGAATGGATCAGAAGTCTTACCATTTTCTGGAGTATGCATTCACTAGTCCATTCCCATTGCAGCTCACGCCCCACATATTGTCAAGACACCCACAGGTGTCTCTGTACAGTAGGGCTGCTATGCACACTACTGCCTCCTAGTGTTGTTGAACTAGCACTTAACCATGGTCCCTTTGTCACGCACTCAGAGGATGCTTGCTATAAGCTCACACTGCAGAGTCTCTTGCCAAAAAAAAAAAAAAAAAAAACTGTAGATCTGAACCAATTTGAAGGATGCCTACAAACAGTGCACCCCCACTCTCTGCATGGCAAGAACTTCCAGACCCAGTGTTCACTTGATCATAATGTCTCTCGTTGGCAGGTCTCGACATGACTTTGAAACGCAGGCGAGGGAGGAATGTGAGCTTGGATTTTGTCCAAGGGTGTCCAACTAGCATGTCCCACTGTCACCAAAAGCGCCAGTAGCCATGTCATTACAGAGGTGAAGGTATGATCGATCTGACAGACTGCTCTTCCGACAGAGGTTTAGAAACTGCAACGTTAACGCCACCCATGCTTTACAACGAGTCTGCGCAACAGAAAGCACCTTCCAAATGACTCAAATGGCTTGCAATGCAGTGCCCAAAACATACATGCAAGACAATAGGAGACAGGGTAGCTGGGCTTTGAGCTGGGACAGTTACAGAGCCTGGGTGTGTGAAGCAGTCCAAACCATTGCCAGAGAACAGACGAGCATATGGGGGAGGAACTGTGGCCAGCCCTCAACTCGACCCCCCTTTTTAGGCAGGCCAGCGCGTTATGCTGCACTTGAGCCTGGTCACCTCTGTATATCTGCACGACTGGGAGACCCGTGCCTCGCCAGTCAGGACACCTCCAAGAATCCTCCTTCCCCCTCTGGAGACCTGGGCTTGTCATGCCAAGGCCCTGCCACACAGACTGCTCCTTCAGGTCAGGGGAGAAACTCAGAAAGAAGCAGAAGAGTTAAAGAAAGCAAATACACTTTCTTTTTGAAATACATTAAGAGTACAGAAGTGTTCAGGGAGGATACTGACCTAGACCCCTAGAGGCAACATCTGTAGCAATGAGAATGGGAGCCTTTCCGTATTTGAACTCTGAAAATATCAAAAAAGAAAAACGATCAGACACGATGGAGACATTTCCTGCAGGTTGCACAAATCTGACTGATTTACTGGTGAAGCAAACTTACCATTGAGAACCCAGTCTCTTTCCTGTTGGCTTTTATCTCCATGGATTCCCATAGCTGGCCACCTGGCAGCATTAAAAGGTTTTTATGTTAGTCCACACAAGTACTTCAGAACTGTAAGGTCAGTGCTACAGACGCAGTCGTGCTTTAAATTCATATTTTCATGTCAACACTTACCCATCCCTTCGCATCCTCCTGGTGAGGTCATCACAGCGCCTCTTAGTCTCTACAAAGATGATGGTCTTGTTCTCCTTTTCACTCATGATTTCCTCCAGCAGTCGGATGAGTCTAGAAAAGAAGACAGTCACTGTCACTAAAACTATAAATTCTGTTAAGTCACTTACGCCATTACGATTGGCTGTAAAAACACCCGTCGTTACTGCCTCAGACGCATTACTCACTTGTTCTCCTTCTCTCCATCATTGCAGACGTCCACAATTTGCAGGATGTTGTGGTTGGCACTGAGCTGCAGCGCCCCAATATTGATCTGAACATAGTCCTTCAGGAAGTCCTCTGCCAGCTGGCGAACCTCTTTGGGCCAAGTGGCACTCCACATCAGAGTCTGACGGTCAGGCTGTTTAAAAAAAAAAAAAAGTCATTAACAATTCCATTAAAGAAAATTCACAACCAAAGTGTTCATAGTCCAGCAAGTTAATGAAAAACTCACTCTGATTTGGTCCACAATTTTTCGGATCTGTGGCTCGAAGCCCATGTCCAGCATTCTGTCGGCCTCGTCCAGCACAAGGTAAGTACACCGGCGCAGGTTTGTCTTTCCTGCCTCGAGGAAGTCGATGAGCCTTCCTGGAGTGGCGATGCAGATCTCAACACCTTTAACGAAAAGAGCCTTGTGAGAACTGAACTCAGGGAACATTAATATCTGAAGTCTGGGACAAAAAAACAAACAACACTACAATACCTCTTTCCAGGTCACGGATCTGGGGTCCCTTGGGTGCTCCACCGTAGATGCAGGTAGACTTAAGGCGAGAAGCTCTGCCATATTCTGCTGCCACCTGTTGCACCTGCTGTGCGAGCTCACGGGTGGGGGCTAACACCAAGCACTGTCAGGAGGGAGACATGAGCTTTTTAAGTACACATCAGGTAACATTTTCAATTCCCAGTGTCCATCATCAAAATGTATTATAGCTGTGAACTTGTGAATACTTACAATGGGACCGTCTCCACGCTCCAGGAAAGGCTGGTGGCAGATGTGCACAATTGCAGGCAACAAATACTGTGAAGCAAACACATGTAACAGTTACTTCCACGAGCCAGACAAGTCATCTAGATGACATAACCATAGCTCGGTGGTTCCCAACTGGTGGGTCGCAGTGAGTGAGAGGGCGTTTCTAAACGGACCACGTGACTCACTAACAAGTTTGAGAAAACCATGCTTTATTTTGAAGTGCAGTGAATTTCTAGCACAGAGTGAGTGGCTAATGGACAGCTTCTTGAAAGAGAAACTAGTATAGAAACTTAATATATCACACTGTATGGACGTCAAACTGATGACTAAGGGGAAATCCAGTTGCACCAATTGGGAACCACTGTCCTAGTGGTAAGGGAGAGTCTGCAACTTACCGAAAGCGTCTTGCCAGAGCCTGTCTGAGCAATTCCGACCATGTCTTTACCACTGAGAGCCAGGGGCCAACCTTGAGCTTGGATGGGTGTTGGGTCAGTCCAGTTCTGTTTGTTGATCACATCCATCACATAAGCTGGAAAAAGGAGAATATCGGTCAATTGCGATGCACTAAACTTCCTTTGGAGATTTATTTCACATCTTATTTCAAACTTACATGGAAAGCTGGCCTCGTGGAAATTGATAATAGGATTTGGGCAGTCTCTGCCCTTAAATGTAATTGTTTTGGCCCTTCTGTATTGTTCAACTTCTTGCTGCAAGATAAGAGTGAAAGGAACAAGTTAGGTTCAGTGGCCATGCAGGCTTACATAACAGCAACACGTGCAGCAGGGAACACATGCACATCAGTGTTACATAACATTAAAGAACCATGCTGACTACATACCGGCGACCTCCTGGCAACGTCGGGATGCTGCTGGTAGAAGTTTTTCTCAAACTTGGGGAGCTCGTCGAGGTTCCACTGCTTCTTCCTCAGCCGTTCACCAGGGTTCCCGAACTTTCCTCCACCTCCTCCACCACGGTTGCCACCAAAGCGAGGAGGACCGCCGCCATAGCTGTAATCAAATTAACAGTTAAGTTTACAAAGTCAAATCATTTCAGGCGGTGATGGCGACGGGTTAAAAACGAACAGAGATCCATTTCCACTGCGTCATTCTTGAGAAAATATATAGCTGCCATATACTTTCCAGCCAGCAGAGGAACAATGGAAAATCAGCCGGCATTTTGTATCCGCATTCATGCCACATGGCGAAAAGCCGACTAGCCAGCTGTGTTAGCAGCTCGAGTCAACGATGTTACATCCAGAGTACCACGAGATTAACTTTATTTAAAGGACAGCGTATTTAACAGATAACTGTATCCGCTATTTGTGTCTTAATTAAAGGTTCCCTGCGGCGGTTGCGTGTAACGCCATGTTAGCTTCCGTTGAGCTACCCTGAAGCTAACGAGGAGCCGCTGAGCCGGGGCACGAGGCCAAACTAGGCCTTGAGCCAAAGACAACGGGCCCGGCTCCCCGCCCGGGCCTGCCGCGAATAAACACATCCAGCCACCGTTAAAAGCGTGTCGCCTCTGCGTTTTAAAATAGGAGTAAAGCTGAGCTATATGCCGCCATGTTTCCCAAACAATATTACACGATTCAGTTCATTTTTTCTGCGTTAAAATGTCTCGTCAGCCATTTCGACGACTCACACGAGGAAGGAGCTGAAAAACGTTGGAAAAGCATTTGTACTCACCCTCTGTCTCTGTCTCTGTCTCTGCCGCGGTCTCTGTCGGTATATCCAGGCATTTTGTAAACAAGTTGTATAAATAAAACAAGATAAATAACCCTTCACTTGTGGTTTCACCACTGACTAAAATCCCGACCGGCCGGCAGCGGTGCTGAAATGCCGGTAATGTGAAAATGAGGCCCGGTATATATGGCAGGAGGAAGTGCCTCTTCCGATGTATTCATCCGCCATGGGGCTTTTTAACTTCAGCTTCTGCCGACTGACAACATAGATCCATGACACACCGGTAAAACGGTTCTGTCATTTTAATACACTTCACATTGTAAATATAACACATGGATCCTATAATACACCACTAAACATATTTTATAAGTTGAGTTAGAGCAGGCAGGAAAACATAACCGAGGTTTTTTAATAATCACGCATAAACGCTGTCTCCGTGACGTCAGAGCTCATCGAGACAACATTACAGCTCATCGGGCTCAACGTTAGCTCCACGTCACATGAACCACGCGTGTAAATGTCGCGTGTGTCCTCTCACACTTGACTGTGTTTGCGGCGTTTCCCGTTTGAACATTGTGTGACTTCAACACATGTCCGCGGACGGATATGTACGAGACAGAAACCGGCCGTGCTGCGGCTCTGACGACGCTTCCCCGTGTCTTACGGTAAGTGACGTCACCGGGGACCAACCCTGACATGAAAGAGGCGACTCGTCTTTCTCCTCTTTCTCCTGTGTGTGTGTTTGTTTTGCTTCAACTCTGTTTATTGGGGGTTTGAAAACAATAAAAACAGAAATTAAATAGATAAATTATAATTTAAAAAAGAAAAAGGGATTTAGAAGGATGTTTGTGTCATTTAAACTGAAACAGTTAGGGGTAGAAAACTTAGTGCATCTTTCTGTAGTGGTCTATAAAGAGTTGCCAGATCTGGAAGGATTTGTTCTCACACCCTCTTGAGGAGAATTTAATCTTTTCCAAATGCAGGTGGTGCCTCACATCCTTCATGAGGGCAGAGCGGACATTTGTAAGCAACTCTGAGCAACCTCTGAAGACGGTCATCTATCACTGATCAGCTAATTGGAAAGTAGCAGCTCAACAGTGGCTTCACAAACTGAGTAAGACACTGTTGTGTAGGAAAGCAGCCATCGTGCATGGAAAGGAGATAGGTTTAAGAAGTTTTACAGTTTTTGAAAAAAACAACAACAGAGTGATGAACTTAATATTTTTTAATAGGTTTAAATGTACAAAGGTTTCTTCAGTATTGGGGCTACAGTTTGATGAAAGTTGTGAAGTTGTAGCACATGTGGTTGATTTGTTATGAACTTTCAACTTGCTGTAGCGCCACCATCAGGACTGTTGGCTTGAGTTTACAGCTGAGGATATCTGGCATGAGACTGGACCTTTGTTTTCACCCATGTGAAGTATGATTTCCTCGGAAGAAGAAGAAGATGATGAAGAAGAAGAAGAATACCTATGATTACAATAGTGTCCTGGCAGTTTAGCTGCCCGGACCCTAAATACTAGTCCGTACCTACTGGTAGCTTTGTCACCTTCTACCTCTGCCAGTCCTCAATGCCTACGTGCAGTTTCACATAAATTGACCACGTCAGTGAGTAGAAAAACGTGGGACAGACAGAATGACTGACTGACAGAATGACACACTGACAGTTTCCATGATTATGTACAGCATACCATACCATGACTTAGTCATACCAAACATTAGAAAAAAACACCAACATTGGTCCACAGGGGGAGCCACAGCCATCTGTCACATTTTAGCCATTTTTAAGCATTTTTCTGTTGTTATAGCGCCACCCAGTTGCCAATTAGAGTTAAATTTCTCCAGTCACCTTGAGGCGTCCTGTTCTACATATCTACCAAGTTTAGTAAAAATCCATATGGCGGTTAGGCCTAGATAAGAAATGAGCTCTCTAGCGCCCCCATTTTGTTTGATGGGGTCAATAATGGAGGGGTCCCCTCAGATTATGTGTGGTCATATGCCTACAAAGTTGCGTGGTGATGGGTGAAACCCTTGAGATGTTATACACTTTTATGTGATGAGCCACGCCCTCCGCAATATTCATTGCCTTATAGAAGCTCAGTTTTAGTAAGTTTTCCAACTTTTGCCAAGAGGGAACTTTAGATATTGGTCCCTAGATTATGTTCACCCAGTTTCATGCAGATCGCTCAAACTTCCTAGGAAGAGATCCATTTGAAGTGTTTTTCAAAAATTCAAAATGGCGGAAAATCTATATAAGCGGAAGTTATGGGTTCTTGAGGCAAATGTGTTCCTCATGAGGAGAGGCATCTCTGTGCAAAGTTTCATGTCTCTACCACATACGGGGCATGAGATATGCCCATTCAAAGTTTGACATTTCAATGGGTTGCTATAGCGCCCCCCTTTGGCCAATTGATGTAATATTGCTTCACTGGCATCCTCCCATGAGCCTCTACCACTGTGCCACATTTCACATGGATTGACCGAGTCAGTGAGGAGAAAAACATGGAACACAAGCTTCTGTCCAGCACCCAGTTTCTATCATTTTCGGATGTGCGTTGTTTTTTGAGTCTACTGTTTACTTTGTACAATATACAATTTTAGTTCAGTTATTTTTATTTATTTATTTAGTTTCTGTGTGCTCGATTTTACCCATTGTGTATTTTCCGATCTAAAATGGACGTTAAAAAGCTCCACGGACTCTTCTGCACGATGTAGGTTGTGTCTGTGAACATGATGACTGCACTGTGAGACTGCATTTAACATGTTGACAATAAAAAGACAGTGACATGTTTTATATGAACATTTTCTTCACCCCGTCATACTTATCCTTAGGGACTGTACTTTATTTATCAGAGGAGGGGGTGCTGGGGTGTGACCTCATAACTTCTTCTATCTTGACCCTTCCTGAAGGTGCAGATCATTTTCCTGAGGCCTCCCTGAGTGACTGAAGGAAATGCAAGCCCCCCCCCACCCGCCACAATAAATTACCAGGTTTTTTAGATTCACACCAAATGTATGATGTAATCATAAATAGAATCATAAATACTTTATTGATCCACCAGGCGAAATTGTGATTCGTTACAGTCGCAGATTTAAGGAACTTTTATAATGGATTAATCTGCAGGTTATTATGTTGGCCTATAACCTATTGGAAAAAGTAGAAAATGCTCATCACGATTTCTAAATATGACGTCTTCAAGTTGCTTCTTTTGATCAACCAGCAGTCGAAAATCCAAACGAAGAATATTTGACGATTACTTCTCTGCAGCTCTATCATGTGGACAGTTTTCACGACCTCTCTGGTATACAATGAATTTGCATGTTTACAAAACAACAAAAATGTACTTGACACCTCTTCTCCAACAGCTTCATCCATTGTCATTGTAACCCCTCTCCTGCCCCCCTCTGAGCCATCTGCCAGACGTTTAATCCAGAGTGGTATCAGTGAGCACACAGCGGGGGGGTCAGGGACATGACGACACATTCAGATGTAAAGCACGAGTCTTTGCATCCCCCACTTGACTTGAACAAGCTCCTGATTAATGGATCGCATGTGAATAACTGCTGCTCCAAAGGAACCTTTACAGGGAGAGTTTGGCTCTTCTGAAGTGAGGCTGTGAGGTATTTATCTATATCCGTGTATTACCTACAGTAGAAGGTGGTCGGCACGGCCCCAGTTTTGAGAAGCAGACAGCAGTACTGACACAGAAGCTGCGCACTATACAGCTGTGGAAAATGATATCTTAGCCACCTACAAAAAGTGCACGCTATATTGAGGATATTTACGTTGATTAATGTTGCTGCAGAGAGCTCTTTCCAAAATGGAGGCCGCTCTCATCAAAGCCACCAGAGTCCATTGAGAAAAAGAGTAATTTAACATCACTGAACACAGGAGCTTCTGGTCGACCTCTGCCTTGATCAACTAGTTTGTTTGTGTTGTTGTGTGACTCTGGTGTTTAAAACGGTTAGTTCAGATTCACCAAAGTCACACAATAACACAAACTAGCTAACTAATCAAGGCAGCAGTAGAGCAGCAGCTCCTGTTTTCAGTGGTGTTAAATCACTGTTTTTCTCAGTGGAGTCTGGCTTTGAAGAGAGCGATGTAAAACTGTAGTTTCTGGTTAGAAATCGCTGTCTGACTCCAAGGTAAAGCTGTGAAAATATTCTAAATATAGCGTACACTTTAAAAAATTTATTTGCTAGAATACGTTTTGCTGCTGCGGCGTCATCAACAGCTCCTCCCACAAGTCTGGGCACCTCGATCAACTCGCCAATCTGCCTCTAAACGCTCGCAGCTTGCCGGCAAAACGGCCCAACATTTGCGGAAAATCTGGCAGTGTGAAAGGGGCTAGTGACTCTGGATAAATACCTTCATGTGACCCCGCTTCAAAAGATCTGAACTCTCCCTTTAAAGCACTCCTTTGATGTAAATAAGCAATAATTCAGATGAAAGGAAAAAGCACAGGACATGTGTTTGTACAAGGCCTTACATTGTTAGACAAAGGCAAGTTTAATTAGAACTAATTACACACAAAAATAAAATACTCTTACAAAATGATAGTGTTAACATACATCAAATTGCATCAGTCAGCTATGAGAGATATAGTCCTGCTAGTGGATCATGCTATTTAAAAAAACAAAACAGAACAAAAAAACAAGAGCAGCTTCTCTCAACTCTTTTTAAAATAAAAAGTTGTTGAATGAGAGGCAGCTACGGGGCGATGCTGAGCGGTGTAGTGTAGGAACAGACAGTAGGGCCATCAGCTTGTGCACTGGACTTAAAGGCGAATGAATATCTGTTAGAGAAGTCACCATTCAACACACACAGCGACCTCCTTCTGTTTGTGTGCAATTCCTCTTTTCATTTTTCTACTTAAGTTAAAGATAAATTACAGGTCGTTTGATCCACATATATGAACAATATCTTATTACTGTACAAAGCACCATCTGAGGACACTTCACTTTGCATACACTTGTCCACATAAAAGAATGAAAATGAACAGTTCATTTTTTTTTTCTCTGTGTGTATGCAAATGTTAAGAACAGTCCACGGTCGTAGAGATTGCTAGACAGGCAGCATCTTTTGAAAACATTCAAGAATTTCATTTTTAAATCGTAGAAAACAAATCCCCCCGTTCTCTGAATAAAAACGTCACTGTGTCGCAGGCTAAATCAGGTTCATCTCACTCGGTTCCCTTTCAACTAAAAACACAGATGGACACATGCAACGGTTACTGTGTGTTTATGGTCTGCTGTGGGCGAAGCGATTCAAACAACAACACTTTAAAACCCTTAAAGGGAAAGTTCAGTATTCTTCAACCTGGACTTTATGTTCTCATGTTTTTGTGTCTGAAGTTTCCAATACGGTACGCAATTTCTGTTCCCACAGTGAAAAGTTGTGGATGGTACCAGTGGAACCGTTCCTTAGCGTCCCCATGTTTGGTCCCCCTCTGTTGTCGTAAACTAGCACACAGATCTGGTACTAAAAGGTGGAGCTGTGAACACTGCAGTCTGATTGGTCAGTAGAGGACGGTCACTCTGCTCAGGGCTGAGTTGTGTCTGGTTTTGAGGCTCATGTAACCACTGTTCATACTGTGGAGAGTTTTATTAGTAAACTGTAACTATAAAATGAAAGGATGTGTTGCTGCCTCTCACAGCAGCTGGAGTCTGAGAAACAATAACTTCATTCACTGGGCCGACTGCCGGCGACTTTTAAGGTGGAACGTTAACTTGTAATGTTACTCAATGCATGAGTTGATGACGTGAATCCATCAGCACACCTTAAATTTCACTGTGACAACTTTGAGCATCACTTTAGTTTTTTTTAGTAATGAGTGGATCTTCAAGAGTTTATATGTATTAATTTTGACCTTGTTATGTGAACATATATATTCTAATCCTCACTTCCTGTGTGCTCCAGCAACACTAAACCCCTGAGCTTGCCTGAGAAGGACTAAATGCACAAAGCTGCTATCTTTAAATATCCCATGGAGAGAGACTCTCACTGCAGCCTGTTGTGTTTTGTTGTGAAAATGTGGGCGTGCAGCCTCGTTCTGTGGACGATAAACCAGGTGCAGACTGATAAAGGAGGAAATACAGTGAGTGCTGGACGGAGCAGTGAGTGACAACAACCCCGCCCACATTTAAGAGGACTGTCTGTGGTGGAAACACTAGGGTCTAGGTACCATGTCTGAAGGGTTACTGCTGGCTCCAAAGGTACCATACTGACAGTGTTTGGTGGAAACTGAGACCACCTCTTCAAGAAGGTCTCGGTCTGGTTGTTTTGGTGCACACCTGAGTGTGACTGCTGTGTTCACACCTGCCCAAACGAACCGCACTGAGGGGGCACACGAACTTGAGCTCGATCGAACCAAACACAAAAACACAGGGAAACATGGTCCAGGTGGAAAAATACCAAACTCAAACATTCAGGAAATCAAAACAAGAGTTCAGAATTCGTTTCTCATCAGTCGTCAAATCAAAGGACGTTACAAACTACGTATGACATCTCCTGAGAATGTGGCTAGCCAGAGCTATTGATCACTTGGAAACGTTTTGTGGCCACAGACAGGTACGAGCATGAGTCGTGTAGTGTGCACTTTAAGCAGTAGTATGTCAATGAGTAAGGTTGCCAATATAAGACAAACGTTAATGCTATTTTAGCACCACATGGCTAGAAGGTAGTCGAGGTTTTTTCTTTTTTCAACAACAACAATGTGGAGGCATCACAATAAAGATGGACTTTGGACTCTTCTCAACAGAATACCATCAGAAATCAATGGTCGGTTTCAAGCTAGTGACATTAATATAGCCCAGCTACAAATGACAAAGTGTTATAAAAAGGGTCGGGAGACGCCACCACGTGTAGCTCCAGGAGGAAATCAGTAGAATTTAAAGGGTCCGCTCGATATTAGCAAATAGTCATTCATTCAAAAATGATTATGGCACTCAGAGGACATTGTGTGTTTGAGATTTTTTTGCTCTTTGAGACATCCCTCTCCTCGTACAGTGTGAGAGAGGTCATGTCAGGAGATAAACCACAGCATTCGTAAGTGAAATTCAGTCAAGCTTAGTTCTGTTTTCACAAATTGTCTTCTATAATTTAAACAGTAACACTTAACATTTAAAAGATCTTGTGTTTCTGAAACAATGGATAGGGGTTTCTGGAATATAACAGCAATAAATTATATATATTATATAGAATTTTATTGTTTCTTTTTCGATTTTCCCCGTTATATAAAAATAACACATTTCATTCATTTTCAAACAAAACTAGCTGTCAGACGTGTGGAATAGGTTTGTGGGGATGCAGCGCTACTTGCTGGGCAGCGACTCGGGAGCAGAGGTCCCTGCTGCCGTCTTTGGAGAGGGTTGTAAACAGTCGGGCTCGGCCTAATTCAGTCTCTAGTCTCGCCATCTCTTCCGCACACATCCCCGATTCCCAGCCTTGGCATTACTGATAGCCCAAATGTGATCGCTCAGAGGCACCAAACAGCCCGAGTCATGCACACTCTGCATCCAAATTTAGTGTTTCCGAGTGGTTGCGGTAACCATTAATAACCCTGTGCTCTAGCAAACAAACCAGTCTTGTTAATGTGGTTTCAGAGTGGACTGACCTTGTGTTCTGCTTGGTAAGATGGAGCATTGCTACATGGAATACAGTCTATTTTTTAAAATGCTAAAATGAACTTAGAAAAAAAAGGGAAGAGCCAGCAACTTCTGCAGGTTCCACAAGTTAGTAAATAGTCTGAGTTATTAGCAGCTGAAGAGATCCTTTTCAATGATAAAAAAAGACATAAAGGAGGGCTGGAGGGTCTAAAAAAAAACAAAAAAACACCCAGAGTCAGATGACATTGTCTGGTCTTCTTTGCCCACCGTCCTTTAGCTTGGCCACATGTCCCCGGGAAGTATGGGCGTCCCTGGGTGAAGCAACCGTGGATGACCCCCATCTGAGTGGGTTGATTTGCAGGGGGGAGGCTCATCATGGCCAAACCATGTTGCTTCTGGTTGTCGCAGAGCTCTGCCTGCAGCAGTGACTCACTCCACAGCAAAGCCGCACGTCTCCTCGATGGCGGTGAGCAACTTGTCGTACAGTTTGTCGTAGTGCTCGTAGGGAGGAATGTCAATCCGGTTGAAACTGGGAAACAGAAGGGAGAACAGATTTTAAAATCACAAAGACTTAATGACAACACTGCTGCATGAGAGTGAGTGTCTGTAAAGAATTATTTTTTTTTGAGTACCAGCGGGGGTTTTTCCAGTTGTTCCCAATAAGGAGAGATCACATGCAGGGTGTGAACTAGAGGGAAGCCAGAGGGAGACTGGGTCCTCATAGGCTGCTGTCAGACCTAGAGTGTCTCCTTTGGTCTGAATCAGGGACTCATGTTGTACCAAAGTTGTATAACTGCCTAGAGTTGGTTCGTGTTCTCACGGCAGCATTTACAAGAGGACCAGATCAAATGCCTTGTGTGAGAAAGCTGCTCTTGATTGGTCAGAATTTCCATGTGGGAAAAATCCAGGAAGTAAAGCAAACGTTGAAGAAGAGTACACTTGCAAGATAAATGTGACACTTTCTAATGTCACAATGGAGGGACAACTAAGGCAGGTTGATTTTAGCGCTGCTCATCGTGGACTATATTGCTGTCATTGTTCATTTTAGTCAAACCATACAGTTTGAAAACGAGGCGCGGCTCCAACTAGAAAACAATGTTTGGACGCATTGGATGTGCTGAATGTGCATATTAAGGCAGTACAGGAGGAGGTGCACATTAATAATCCTCCAGGACTGTAACATGCTCATGTTTAACCCAAACAATGTGTCATGTGACTGCAGTTGCTTCACATCCAGGTCGAACACCTTCTCACCACAAACCAACCGCACCAGAGTTCCTTTGGAACCAGACTGAGACCACCTCTTCAAGAAGGTCTCAGTCTGGTTGGTTTGCTGTGTTCACACCTGCCCAAACGAACCGCACTGAGGGGTCAAATGAACTTGAGTTTGACTGAACCGAACTAAACAGGGCAGGTGTGAAAGCACCCTTAAAGTCTTGCACACTGCGGGGATGCTGGTGCGGTATCACCATCTCTCAGAGGATGTAGCTGGCTGTGATTTACTACTCTCCCCCTCAGTGTCAAACAGTCTAAGTTGTGTCAGTTTCCTTACCAGGTGTGGGCTTTGGGCAGGTTGTTGGTGCTGGCATCAATCTGGTGGATGGTGAAGAGCCGTGGGCCGGCAGCACCTGTACAAACACAATTAGTTTAGTTAAAATGGTCCTGCTCTGCACCTCTGTTCTCACTTTGTAATTTCCACAAGGTCATTTAAAATTTTGACGTTTTCCTTTTCACATATTCAGACTCAAAGTTGAAGCGTCCAACATTCTCAGACTGCCCACATTCAGCTGGATCTAAAAAGGAAACTCAGAAATAAATCTCAGACTGTACTGGTGAAATTCAAGGTGAAAAATTCAAGATGAAAAATTCAAACTTGAATATTCGGGTTAGCACGGATGATCAGTTACGCTGAAAGGAATTAGTCAGACCTCTGTCTGGGATCCCCAAGAGAGAAAAGTTGAGGTGAGTGACTGGAAACCAGGGGTGTCAATAGTTGACAAATTCTACAATCAGGCTTCCACCTCACCATCTGCGTCGCCTATTTCCTGTCTCCAAAATGTTCGGAAGCATGAGTCAAAGTTTCTCCCATCAAGTCTGTTTGTATAGATCACAATGTTTCCATGGGAAGCAGCGCACGCCTCTGTCAGGCCTCGTTTTGTGAACGAGAGCCCTGGACATTTGAGTTGATTCAAGTTGTAGAAATTACACATCTTGAAATAACATCTCAGAGAGGGAAATCTAAACAACATAAACTCACACAAATGGTTTCGAATTAAAATATTACCAGTACTAATTGTGTATTTGACACCTCAACTATGGAGATGACGTGAGACTGAATGAAGGTTTCTCACTAAAGTAAGTGCTGGTTGGTGGATCAGATACACGTAAAACTAAACACTGACTCTTGTTCACAACTCCACCACTTTCTCCTCCTTCTCGACAGTATAAGAGAGCAGAGACTTCATGTACTTGCTCCTCCCCCAGTGGCATATAGTCGTTAAGAAAGGCCTCAGTGCACGTTATTATGATGGGCCAGTGAACTTCACTAAGACTAAAACCGTAGGATAATATTTAACATGTTGGATTTTGTTGCAACGTCAAGATAAGAGAAGACTGATTACGACAGCTCAGACTGAGCTCAGAGTTTTACAACCATCTCACACCAGCTGCGAGTGGGAGAGTGCACTTACTAAAAGAAAACTCTCAGGATTTGTCTGCGACAGTGAAAGTGCTTGAAAAGTTGTTTGGTGTAAGAGTGGCACAATAAGTTGACTTCCTGTCTTATTATTTAAATCATTCACAATCTGCCTGCGTGATGTTTTCTGTTACTGAAATCGCTTCAGTTCAGATGTTTCTCAGAATGCGCCAACAACACATTGTACTGTACAGTATTTAGATACCACCAGTACTAACTGAGCTGACCTGGTCCCTCGACTGTAGCCATGTGTCCAGATTTGAGATGTTTTGACCAAGAAAGGCCGGCCGGGTTATATAAGGTGTGTAAGGGTGCTGTCTGCCTGTGGATCACGGTGTACTCCTCATGCCTGGGTGCTCTGTCTCTGGGCTGCACTGTCTGCCAGGATGGACCCACTGAACCACTGCACCAGTTGCACACTCAGGGTTCACACGAGGTCGGAGAAACCCAGAGACTCAGACATACATAGAGAGGCAAAGAATCCCAAATACACACACATGAGACTGTGAATGTAGTGTGTTTGGGATTCTTTGTGTGTGTGTCTGACAACACATTTTGAACCCTTTCAGCTGCATGAGCTGGCTAACACTTCAGCGCTCACTCTGGTCCGAGTCTCACAAAGAAGGTAATTCACATCAAGATATTTCAAGAGCAGGACTTTCTTTCTTTTACATAACAAAACATGCAGTATGCGCAGGTTTCATCCTGGGTGTTCTTACCTTGGAGAGCCTTGAATCCTTGCAGGGGAACTCTGGAGGAGCCGGTGACAAACTGCAGCAGCCGTGCTCTGCGCTCCTCGTCGAACGACTCCACAGCTTTCCAGAACCATTTGACGATGTTGCTGTCTGGAGTGCAGTGTTTAAGCCGCGTGTTGGACTTCCAGTCGTTGATGTCGATTTTACCCAGGCCGCATACAATCAGCTACGGGTTGAGGAGGGAAGTACACTTTATTGAATAAAATGACTCCATCTATCTAGACTATAACTGAATGATGTAATGAGGGAAATCAATGAAATCACCTCGAGCTCCTTCTCATCGAAAGCCTTCAGCAGGTGCTGGGGGATGACCTCATTGAAGCCCTTCTGCAGAGCGAGGAACTGGGCCTCGATGCCTCGCAGGAAACGCCAGTTGACGTAGAGCCGCACGTACTCCTTCTTGGTGTCCTGCGTGACGGGGATGCTCTTACCGTTGGGCTTGAGCTCGTGCTGGATGATCTCTCCATAGGCGTTGTGTTCTACGCAGAAGGTGTGATCCAGCACACCTGTGATGTCATTGTCGCTGAGGAGAGATGAACATTTGACTGTGAGTTTGAAGGCAACTAAGAAAATACTCAGTTTCTTACCTTTACAGCCTTTTTGTCTGACATTGTCACATGTCTAAAAATTAATACAGCCTCACGTTACGTCAATCATGTTTGAATCTGAAATTTGAAAATTCCATCATTAACATTTTTGGAACAGATTCGATTCTCTGCATATTTTGCATCCGTCAGAACTTTCAGAGACGTTTAACCAAGAATCAGTGAAGGAAATGTGGCTGTGAGACACATCTGCAATAAAACAGAGGAACGGGGCGCACAGAATCATTTCATAACTCAGATAGGTCACTTTCAGATATGTAATATTCAGGTGGACGATGATGAAGAGGAGAAGAACGTGGAGACAGAGATGGAGGACAGCTTCATGCAGCTGCAGTGCCAAATGAAAGACAGGGAGAGAGCGGTGACAGTCAGATAGGCAACTCCAGTGGAGAGAGGCAAAGGAGGAAATGTGACTTCTTCATTTTTGTCACATATTGCAAATTTTCAATGCATTGGGATCAGCATGCAAGGTTTCTGTGTGTATAGATTTTTTTTTAGGATGACGGATTTAAAAAACACATCCGAAATATTCTACTGATATTCATGCTGACATAAAGCCGTGCATGTTCTGATTAACGAGCCCTAACATGTCATTTATAAAGTCAAATAATGTAAAAGAAGAACAGCTGGAGATGCTTTTGCCAATTTGCTTCTTTTCATCCCAAAGTTCTATCTAAAAAACAGTTGAAATCCAGGTCTTTCATTATGTTTAAAGGTAGGAATGTTTCTCCTTCTGACCAAATTTATGGACTTTTATTTTGGGCATGCATTTCTACAACCCAGCCTTGCAAACTGGCTTGATTTATTTTATGTGAAGGAGGCAATGAGCGAAGAAGAAATGACCCCAGAAATCTGCAAGAAATTAGTCAAAGGAAAAAAATTAAAAACAAGAAAATTAGTTTTGTTTTAAAACATAATTCTGTAACACAATTTTATAATGTAATAATAATTTCTATTTTTTTTTTTGCAATTTATGGGACATTTCTTACAAAGTCGCTCATTGCTTTTCTTCACAAGATTTTGAAAGAAATCACACCAGTTTGCTCAGAGGTTCAAAGGTTTAAATACCTGCAAAAGGTTAAAAGAAGTGATGTCGCTCCAGGTTTCAAAAGATTAAAACCCCAAACAAGGTACATAATCTGAATGCACTGTACACATGTCCAAAGAATGTTCCTAGAATCCAAATATCAGGTTATCCTACGTCTGAATCTGAATATGCTTCATAATAATAATTTAGAAAATGATGTTAAAATGACTCATATAAAAATCAGAATACTGTAATATTCAGAATAACAGTGGAATATTATTGTGCATGTAAGTGAAAACAAACACATGGTCTGAAAACTTGTGCTGAAGGACCACTGATGTAAGAAATATTCATAGACTCTAGGGGGCGCTGTCATCAAAGTACAAGAGAGAACATCTCATCAGTTGGCAGGTTTTAAGATGTACTTGTTATTTGTGAGATTTCCTCTTAAGTTGCATATTTTTCTTTAAAGGTACAGATTAACACTTATCACGTGTAGACTGTGGACACGCACACAGAGCATCATGTGTGTCATCTTTCACTTTTTATTTACACAGAATAAAAACAACACTGCTGTCGACTTGTATTTAAGTGTGTCTTGTACGTACAGGATCCACACGAGGCTGTTGTGCAGGTCGGGGTCGACAGACTCCATGTCGTCCAGAGTGATAGGTTTACCCAGGAGCTGTTTGTAGAAGGGCAAAGTGAAGCCTCCGTCTATGTAGTGGCCGTGGAACACCGCCATCCCCATGATACGGCCCACGAAGTGAAAGTATGACAAGTGCTCCTGAGGGCAGACAAAACAGCTTCAGTTTCTAAATGAGGCGACGGCGGGGAGTTACCAGCAGAGCTGAGTGTCTGAACTTCGTATGTTTATAACAATAAACAAGTGAATTCCTCTTTAACAAACCAACCAAATCTACATGATACAGCAGAAAACAACCCAACAGTCTGTCCACATGATAACCTCTGTAGACTGGAGAGCAACAGTTACAGGTATGGAGAGTGACCTCAGGCCACATCCAGAAGAGAAGCAGCGGTTACTAAGATTATTTGTGTTTTATCTTTTATGGCCAAAGAAAAAAGAAAGTGGCAGCAGCTTATTTTGTAACAGACCGTGTTATATGGGCAGATAATATCGTCTCATATCGATCGCAGAACCCTTAATTGCATCAAATCGAAATTGTACCGCTGCAGATTTTGTAAAATCGGCAAATATTGTATCGACGTCCAAAGAATTGATATATCGTATTGTGATGGCAGTGGTGATTTACACCCCTGTTACCGGCCAAAGGATGATGGGAAAGTGGGAACGATAACACAGACCCTTATTTATTAAGTGCATGGATCTACTGACACATCACATAAAAAATAGTTAATGGTTTTTGCTAAAATTGACACTTGCTCATCATGAGACACTGAGCTTCCTGCAGCAGTAAGTGCAGATTTGCAACATGTGTGATAGCGCTCACTGAAATTCAGACTCCTGAAGCACAATCCACTCTCACACCAGTCTCATGAAAGGCACGAACAAACACTCAAAACACATGCAAATGTAATACAACTGAAATGAATGCTTTCCAAGACTTGCAGATAACCTGTTGATCCAAAACTTCTCAAAGCGACGGGTGCATACACATTTTTAGTTAGCACGTCAATGCCACACAACAGTTGGATTTTCTCGTCTTGTCTTGACTCACAGGGTTGACCGCAGAGTCCGGGTTTATCTGCAGCGTGTAGATGTCATCACGGGAGTACTGGAACAGGCCGTAGTACGGGTTCAGCATCTCATGTGACAGCAGATAGAGCCACTCCCTGCACAGAGCACAGACACACAGACACACAGAGGTCAGACAGGAGGGGGAGGGAAAGGACTCACAGTGGAGTTACAATGCCGAGGATGCAGCTGGAAACATCTCTGACCTCACAACCTGAACTGATGAAGAAATGAGACCAAACCAGACAAAACAATGAGTGAGTTGTGTTCTTTGTTTCCTCCACTAGAGGGCAGACTGAGAACCAAAGTGTGAGGGCTTTTCTCATTTCTCTGTTTCATGCCTCCTCTCTTCTCCGTCCTCATGCCTTTGATCTGGAAATCGATCTCAGTGCGCCATCTTGATGGATGTCTCAGTTTCTAAAATGCATCTCGAGGAGAGAGGAGGCTGCTGGAGGTGCTATGAGCGAGGACGCACAGATGAATCCTTTGCAGAAGTCTTTTTGTTACCCGTGAGGTGCAACACAGAGCTGATGATGCAGCTGTGCCACACGTCATTATTTACTGATGTCGCTTTAAAATCACAGCTCTGAAGCATGGGTTGTCTCATTTTTTTAAAAGTAACAGTTCACCCCCAAATTAACAAATCATATTTTTTCTTTCACCTATTGAACATTTCATCAATCTAGATTGTTTCAGCGTGAGTTGCTGAGTACTCATAGTGCTCAAAGCACCAAAAAAATACGTTTGAGAAACTCAACAGCAATGTCTCTTTCCAGAAATCACCTGGGTACTCAAGATAATCCACAGATGTTGTGAGAAGTTTCACACGGGAACTATTTTCTTCCTCCTGAACTAAACCAGCCAACCGTATCACTGCACAGAAGGCAGCGTGCATCTACTAGAGACATTAATGGCGTCTGCCTCTGCTGAGCTGTAATATTAGCCAGCTCAGTGGTGCTAGGTGAGCTTGCAGTAGATGCACGCTTCCTTCTACTACAGGTAAGAGGAAAAATATTTAATTTGATTTCGGGGTGAACTGTCCATTTAAATCCTTGCTCCTTGTGTCTCCTCCTTTCCTCTTTCACTCACATCCTAAGTGGGAGGGACTCAGGCGTGAGGAGGGGAGGCGAGGACACAAATTGAGGATGTAAAAACTGAAAAATGAGAAGAGGAGGAGGGTGTGCTTTGTGTGTCACGCTCTTCTTCTGCTGCAGCTTCTTACCTGGCCACTCCTCCATAATCGAGCCCCTCCTCTCCTCTGAACTTCACCATTAGCCTTTTCCACAGGTCCTTCGGCCTCATCTTCATCACCTGGCGATACGACTCCTGCAAGACAGATGCAAACAAACGCACATGCCTCGTCAAAGACATTAACAGCATCAGTCACACAGCTGTCTACTGTGTTCTCCCTGCTAGTTGCTGATGCTACAGAGCGATTCTCAGTGGGGTTAAAAAGAAGCCATTTATTGTTTGCAGTACCCACATGACAGGTCCTGACTCTGGGGACACAAACAAAGATCATGTGTTACCAGTTCCAGGGTTGAACATGTATTATGTTTTACTGCTTGACCAAACTTTGAGACTATTCTAACGCTCCGGCAAAAACAGCAGGTGCCTAGAGCGCAGAAATGTGAGGCGCATTGCAACGCAAAAACAGCACGCAAGAAGCTTCATTCTCATTAAAAACAATGACAAAAAGCTGCTTCAAGCTGCTAATACACTTCCCGTGTGATCAGGGCCTAAAAGAACTGACGTTAAAAGTGCGAGGCTCGTCTGTAGCAGTTTTATAAGAAATGAGACAGACGCAGCGTGGCAGTTACAGAAGTCATTTTAAATTGGTTCTCTGTCGTAAGGCTGAGCTCTCTCCGCCTCAATCAGTGTTCATCCCACGTGCAGACAGCTCACAGCGTCAGGGGGAGGGCTCATTTAAAGTGGATTAGGGGCAGTTATAATAAACACAGCCGTAAGACTATAATAACACAGCCAGGTTCCACTATGCCCTGCAGACACAGCAGACAACAGAGAGGTGCTGTGCGAGAAATGAGAAGCTCTTATCTGCACCAGAAAGTACACATGAAGACAAGTCTGACAGTCCACCAGCTAACACTTGCCTGTTCACTCAAACTGTAATGCTTCAGCTGGTCTGGAGACGCTGTGCAGTTATGTCTCGCTTAACCTCAAAACGTCCTCTGCACCCTCCCCTCCCCTCCCGGCCCTCTCTCTCTCTCTCACATTGAGATCAGCCAACAAAAATGTCTTCGTTCAGATTAAGAGACGCGGCTGTTCCAGCACATTCCAGTGCATATTTTATGAGGGTCATGCAGTCTGTTGCAGGTGTTGTTGCTCTGATGAAGGCCCTCCTAGATGCAAAGAAAGAAAAAAAAAACTCCCCAGCTGAGAAAATGTACTTGAGCAAACCCTCACCAAACACGAGGTCTGCTTTAGATTTTGAACAGACCACCTTCACACATCATAGATAACTGTGTGTGTGAGAGAAATCATTCTCACAGCCAAACTGCTGCGGGCAACGACCTTTATGAGAGCGGGGACGAAAAACCTTCAGGGGATGTTTAACATAACTTTGGTGCGTCAATAAATAACTTGTACAATCACAAGCAGCTCTGCAGGAACAAGAGAATCAGAGTTTTGTGCTGTTTGCTTCTCTTACAATTGCTTTATTGTTGTACGTAGGCTTTACGCAAGAGGCCTGCAGCACTGTGAGCATTTACGCTTGTGTGGTGGGTCTGTGTCGTCCTGCAGTTACACCTCCAAAGCACTAGATGGCGGTGTAGTTTCTAAGCGACGGTGTTAAGTTGCTGTGAAGTTATCTTTTTTTCCACAAGGACTGCTCTATAGAGCGGTTACAGAGTCTCTTCTTTATGCCACCTTTGCATTTTCACACAGAACCAAACAACAGCAGCATCAAACCGCCCCAATGTGTGACTTCAGACGGCATGTTGGTGTCCCGTAAGCAAAAGAGGCATCACAGGTGAGACATGTTACACAACAGCATCAGCCTCTAGTGTGACATATAACATACGCTTCAGCAGCACTTTATCAACAGTAACGGCGTATTTCAGCATTAGTCTCAAGGCTGCTGTGAAACTGTGCCTTGTTGGGGCAACAAAAAAGTTTATCTTGGGTGCGTCGGTACAATGGACCAAGAAAGGACGGCAGAGGAGAGACCTGCACGCCAAAGCAACTGGGCTGGACAGCCACACAAAGGTTCATAGGCTGAGATCAGTTTATTTAGGACATCTGTGCACAAAAAAAGGGTCTCAAAGTGCGAAATATAATGTAAAAAAAAGGGATTTCACTTTTTTTTTTTTAAATAAAAAAATAATTTTAAAAAAGTGAATTTAATTTTTTTTTTTTTACATACAATGTGAAGTCACATTTTTTTTTAATAAAAAAAAACATTAAAAGTGAATAATTTTTTTAGAAAACAAACAATAACAAAACAGTGAATTCACTTTTGTAATAAAAAAAATAATTAAAAAAAAAAGTGAATTCGATTTTTTATATAAAAGTGTATAAAAGTTTTTTTAGTATTATTTTAAATAGTGAATTACCTTTTTTTGAAAACAAAATAACAAAAAAGTGAATTCACTTTTTTATTAAATTTTTTAAAACTGAATTCACTTTTTAAAATAAAAATAAAAAAGTAAATTCATTTTTAAAATAAAAATAATAACATAGACTTTTTTTTTTTTTCATAAAAATAATAAAAAATGCATGCTTCTACAAGGCTATGTTATGGCCATCACTTCTAAGGATGCATTCAATTCGCACTGGGACATTTTGCATTTCAGAGTTCCCAATTGGAAATTTAAACTGGAACTCCTGAGTAGGACGCACCTCACGAACCCCAACCTCAAAATCAAAGATGGTTGTCCGCACATCACCAGTATGAAAACTGTTGTAATATATAGTTTTTCTTAGCACTTTTGTGTCTCATTAAAACGCTGATGAGACACACAGTATTGTCCAGCCTCTATCTGTGGACATGTTGCTGTGGTGTGTGCAAAATACAGCGTAATGCTTTGCCAACAGTCCCTAACCTGGCTAGGACTTGTATTGCCTGTTTAACAACTTTGTTTTCTGAATCGTATTAAAACCAAGTCAGTTCGGGTGTGACGTCTTTCCTGGCTCTGACCTGGGAGGTAAATGTAACGCTGCATTTTCCTCAAACAAGACTTCAAATGCTATTTTTGTGGAGGCTTTATTGACTTCACAATTTATTGTTTCTTATCTGTGAAATGAAAGTAAATAAAACCTTAATTTCCACTGAGAGAAATGGTTTTCAGTTTACAAAAATAAGAGGAGGTCTGCATCACTGCAAGATGTAGCTACATTTCTGGCGAGGTGCAACATAAGAGGTCTGGAGGTGCACTGGTATTATTAGTAAATTATGGGACAACACAGAAATGCAATTGTTTAATTCTCACGGTGCCAAATGTAGATTTGTTGGCCAGAGATGTGGGGAAAATGAGGGCAGGTGGTTGTGCAATGGAGCAAATATTAGATCATTTCCGTGTTTTTCTACCATTCTGTTATGAATCTTAATTAGTTTCACGCATGCTCTGGCTGCCACGACTGAATTTCCCTCCGGGTTAAATTATGTACCAATTTAATAACAAGCCCCCTTGTGAGCTCCAGATGATACGATGACATGACTGAGCTTGTTTCTTTCTATCCTCACCTCGAAGATCTCCTCGCGGGACACCTCGATGCGGCAGTGGCCGGCCTGAGGCTGCTGCTGGGACAGTTCCTGGCGGAGGATCTTGAGCTTCTGAACAAGGTCTCTCTTGTACTTGGGCACCGTGAGACACTCTGCCTCCTCTGGGAGCTGACCAGGGGACACCAGAGCCTGCTGGGCCTGATCCTTCAATTGGTTCTGACGGCTGGAGGGCAGAGAGAAGAGAAAGAGACAGTGAGACACAGAGGGGACAAGATGAAAGACAAAATTTGTAGACGCACCAATAACAAACACAAACAAGCTTACAAGTGAGAAAAAAAAGTTCACACTTGCTCAAAAACAACACGCAGACGCCAAGAAACTCAAAATACAGCTCTGTGAGAGTGAGAGCTTTTTGTCTGTCCTTTGCTGACTGCAGAGTACGAGGAGTAAACACACTGAGGTCATCTGGGAAGCACATCAAGTCAAACAGCTGCCTCAGCCCCTCACACACACACACACACACACACACAGACACACACACACACACACAGACACACACACACACAGACACACACACACAGACACACACACACACACACACACACACACACACAGACATAGGTGGAGGTGGGATTAGTGGAGGTAAGACATCTCCCTCACTCGCTACCCCTCTCACGAACTCTCACGGCCTCCTCTCTCCACCTGGCAGAGACTTGGTGGTCTCACTGAACTAAAATAAGACTTTCTAACAGGAGAGCAGCAGAACACGACCAAGGGACAGAAAGTTCTGCAAATAGATCCTCTGTTGCTTTTGACTCATCATGTACACTTGAGGTAATGGAGGGTCATCGAGGCCACGCCACACAAGCACACTGGTACATTTTACAAGTCCAAAGATTTGTCTTGAGAAGAAGACAGAGAGAATAGTGCGAACACGGTCACTGACAGAAACTCAGACCGTGTACTGAACGACACGCAGTTACAACACACTTTTTTAGCGTCTGTGTCCACGTAGCGTTCTTGTCTGAGTGCTAGCATCTTTTTTAAATTGTTCGCAATGACGTGAGAGCGTATGCAGCCAGGTAAAGAAAAGAGCACTCTGGCTTTTTGCGCAGTCCGTCTCCACAACTTCTGGAGTTGTGACTAGAGATGATACATCGCCTCATCTAGTTGACTTGGTGTGAATCGGCAGGTTTTCACAACGGCACATTGCAGGTAGTTGCCTGCTTCAACTTGTCTCGTAGCGAATCTTTGGTCTGGACTGAGTGTTAAAACAACTGAATTAATCTAATTATTTGACTAGAAAAGTTTGTTTCTATTTCCTACACGATGACCTCAACTTGTCTTCTCAAATTCAGTCAACTTCAAATTTTGAAGCAGCACAGACACCAACTCTTTTCTTTTAAGTTAAAACAAACAGTTTCTTTTAACAGTGTGACAAAACAGCGGTTAACCACAGTATCAATAGCGTGGCTGTGAACATCATCTGCGGTTAATGATGACAGAGGTCTCCACTCTGTCACTGGACGGAGAATACAACTTTTGAACTAGGCGCTGTGTTCGGGAAGACGCCCTCTGAGGGTGGCACAGTAGGGAGGCACAACACACACACACACAGAATCAAAAGAGCCTTTATGGGGCCGGCACTAAAGGATTATTTACACAGTGGCCTTTTGCACTCCGGTGGGGGGTAGCAGGCATGCTCGGCCCTGAGCAGGGTCATAAACACCAGACTGTAGAAGCGAGTACAGACGGTGGTGGAAGCATACACATGTCAGTCTGTGTGTGCATGCCGTATGGATATGTAGGCTGTGCCGCTCTAAGTGATACCGAGGTTAAAATAAACAAACACACAGAGAAACTTTAACTGTCAGTCAGTTTACTTCATGACAGTCTGAAATGTGACTGAAAACTACTACTCTCAAGTATCCGCCCTATAGCTCGCATTCTCCTCCACCACAATGACAACTTCTCCTCAACAAAATGACTCGAGTTTGGTCTCTGGTGTCTGCCCTGCAGAATCCAGTTTGGCTTTTCAATCACTTCCTGCTATCCCAGAAAGCCACAGGGCCCCACAGGACACTCGAGACCTCCTCTTGAATCCCTTTATTTCCTGCAGACTAGACTCAGAGGGAGGGAAGGTGAGGGAGGGAGAGGGGAGGCAGGAAGGGCACTCTCCCGACAGCACCCAAACACTGAGAACGACTCAGAGGGTGGGAGAGGAGGAAGGGGAGAGGAGGCATCTCTTCCTGCACTTTCACCCATAAATCAAACATTCCTGCTCTGTCTCTGTCGCTCTGTGGCCCCACGGCTCTCTCTTCTCTTTCCAGCCCCTCACTGATGAGCACGAACTCTGGTGCATGTTACCTGAAGATGCTCGCTGCAGAGACAAGTCGGAACAATAAAAGCAATGTTTTCTGCGACGCGACAAATCACAAACGTCGGGGAAATGACACAGTTATTACTCATGCAACTGTGCAGCGGGCAGTCCTGCAGCCAGGTCTTAAAACCAGACAAGGATTCAGTTACCTATTGAACAGTGACCTTGACCAGTCAGGGGGGCTGAATGTGGAGAAGATTGCAACATCATAGGGGAAATATAACAAAAAAACCCTGGTCTGGATGCTCAGGGAGTGTCTTTGGCAAATAAAAAAAGGCAATAAACTTTAACTTTGACGGACATATATATATCGAACATTTTTGTGGGATGACGGCACAGGAGGGGTGAAAATTTCTAAAATCCCTGACTTGATAAAAGGCAGATGTCTTGATGGAAATCCATGACGACTGATATCTTTTCCAGAGTTTTGTCACGAGTGAGAAAGTCACTCCAAAGTCTGTTCTATTAGCAGCAGTGGAGCAGCTTCAGTTAGGACAGAAACTGCACCAAACAGACCGTCCATTACAGAGTTAATGATGAGAAGGGACTCAGGTTAAACCTTCGTCATGCACAATTTATAAAGATGTTATTTCATAAATCTCTTCTTCAAGTGTCCTTGAATAACCAAGAGATGTACAGCGCTCTGCAGCCAGAATCTAACACTCATATTGGGTAAATTATTGAATTATTTTGACAAGACACAGCTCCTAATAGATTTTTACGTTTCTTTTCTGTGACTAAGCGACCACTGACATCTTGCCAACTAACGACCTTTCTGGTTGACTAACGTTGGGTTGACTATTATGGGGCAGCCCTAGTTGTAGCAACGATCAAACGAGCTCCATTAAGACTTTTGCCTGCGATGCAATTCCAGTGAAACGGTCTATAAAGACAGAAAACACCACTACAGTGCTGTTACAGTCCCGACTGCAATGACAGTGCATAGAAGAAGAGGGTGGAGATGTGGAAGACCCGAAACACTGGCCAACCAGAGCGGACTGGCTTTTTCAGGAGGGGGCTTAAAGAGACAGGTGCTAAAACAAAGTGTTTAAGACAGAGGGTGACAACAGGTATGTTCAGAGAGACAATGTGAGGAAAATAAAGTGTTTTTATAACATTAAAGCAAGTGAACATGTTCTAGGAGAAACCAAGACTAAAAGTATGAACCTGAAAATGAGCAGAATCTGAGACCTTTAATGACACCTGCACAGCACTGAAAACATTAATAGCTATAAAGACACAGATCTTTTTATCCGAGTATAAAATCATTCCTGAGATAAAACACTAAAATACTTGCCAGCTTCCTGGCTTTGATGTGCACTAATTGTCCTACCAGAATATATATATACAGTATACTCTGTATGCATTAGATTTTCACACATCTGGCCATAGTCATGCTCAGGACAAAGTTCCTACATTAAAAACAAATGTGGCGTGCCAGCCTACATTTTTATAAGACTTCTCAGAGCGCCGTAGATGAAAAAAAGCAAAACGAATACAAAATCCAAAACACGTTCTTTGATCCATCAGAACAGGAAAAAAAAGGAAACCTGATCTCTCCGTCGATGCGTTCCCTCTCTCTCTGCATGGAGGAGGAATGAAGTCAGGCGGAGGAGGCCCACCAAGGCACCCATACACCGTTCCACCTTTGTGGAGCAAGGAGCTGTGGGTAATTCTACGGCTATCGCTGCACAGTATGTGTTTGAACAGCTGCACAGGGGAAGAAATTCTGAACACGTGCATCCATGCACGCAGGCATGTACCAAGCACAGAAGCATGTACTAACACACATGAACCTGCACAGATGGACACACACAGTTCATTCATTGACTTGGGCATCAAATTTATGCTCCGTTTCCTGGATGTAAGACGCTCCTCAGCCACAGACACAGCAGCCTCGGTTTCCACTCAGCTATCTGATGTCTGGCCAAAGCCAGCTTTGTGACGGATTGTGTGCTAAAACGCCTTTATGATCAAAACCTCTGCGGGGCTGAGGAATTTGAATTTTTGTGTGGAAAGAGAGACTGTGTGGGAGTGCGCTGCGTATGTATTTCTGTGTGTGTGTGTGTGTGTGTGTGCGTGCGCACAAACGTCTGCTCAGCAGAAGGGCTACTCTGACTGCTGAACCTCTACAGGTGGTGAACACACCTTGGCACAGGATCCCACTGTAAAACATCAGCTGAGGGGGAGGCAAAGTGAGCAAGTCTGTGAATGTTTGAGAGAGTGTGTGTTTCAGTCTGCTGGCAGGAAGCCCAAACTTTACCTGACATTCTGACTTTCGATGCCTCCTCGAGAACCATTCGGGCTTGGGCTTGGACTGCAGACGCAAAACAAAGACAAAGTAAAGACAGATAATAAATCTCTCTGCTTTCAAACCCTGTTTTTCTAATGTGCCTTCTAATCTATTTCAATAGCCCCTTTTACACTGCCTTCTCAAGGCTGGGGTTAGGTGCCGTTATGCTGCCTCACCATTCTGGAGAAAAGACACAATTGTGTGACGGGGGGACAGAGTTATCTCTCCTTGTAGGCGGCAGCATTTTAAGTCTTGTGTGTGATTTATCCTGGCTTCATATGAGCAGAGGAAATCTCTGCTAGCTGCTAGGCTAATTTATACTATGTAAAATACCATAGGCTTGTGCTAATAACGTTAGCATGTTGTATTTGTTTGGAAAACGTGTTTAGTATAAGACAGTTGTTTTGTCAGTGAACCTTGTGAGCTGTAATGGAGCTGAATTTTGTAACGTTACCTTTGTTAAATGTTGCTGTTGTCCCTGGCTTCATATGAGTAGAGGAAAAGTCCACTAGCTGCTAGGCTAATTTATACAATGTAAAATGCCATAGGGTTGTGCTAATAACGTTAGCATGTTGTATTTGTGGGGAAAATGTGTCCAGATAAAGACAAGTGTTTGTCTGTGAATGCTGCGAGTTATAGTGAAGCTGATTTGTGTTTGAAACTGTCTCTATTAAGCCATGTTTAATGTGTGTTTAATGTGTGTTTTGAATCAACTAAACTTTGAAGCACTTTACAGAAACCTCCGCCACCGACTAGAATTTTGGAGGTGTAACTGCAGAGTGACACAGACACACACTGCACAAGTATAAATGCTCACAACGGCGAAGGTTTTGTCGTATAAAAAGTATAAATCTCGCTTAAAAATGCAAAGGCAGCATGAAGAAGGGACTTTGCAGCGGCCCTATGGCGCAACCTCTGTGTAAAAAGGGCTACTGTTACATTTTGTGTGGCTCATTAGCACTCTACTTACTTTAGGACTAGATGCAGGTTAGCGGAGAGGCGCGGGTCTGTGAACTGCGTGGTTCGGTTGTTGTGGTCGACAAAGTAAACCCTCCCGGTTGCAGTGTTCCGAATCTCCCATCCAGGAGGCAGAGGACCCAGCTCCTCACAGTTCACATTACTCAGATCTCTGAAATGCAGCAGAAGAGCAGACAATAAAGCTTTAGTATGCAAGAATTTAAGAAAAACAGTGGCGGCGTAGGGTGGGACGGGAGAAAAGAGAGACACACATCAAATTCTAGGTATAAAACATACCAAAGCACTGACTAACTGGACTCGGGCGGACAGCAAGATTCCGAGATGTCTGAGAAATCACTTTTTATTCTATTTTTCTTCTTCCTCCCATCTAAATTATTTACTGCTGCCCTGCAACCCCTTTCAGCTGGACTCCATGGAGACAAAAAGGTTCAGAAATTACAGCAGGCTCGCTGTGCTGGCGCTGACTCCTCTGTTTTGCAGTGTTACAGCCAAAAGGGACCAGAGCCTCACGAGCGATGAGAGCTTGGCAGCAAAGCCATCGGCTAATGTTGGAGCTGTCTAAGGAGCACCGGGTGAGGTGTGGCGTGACCAATAGCCTCCTATCAAGAGCAATAAAAATATCATCTATCACTCATGTACTGATAGAATGCAAGCAGCGGCCAGGTATTATAATATCAGTCATGTTTTATTGATAGCGTCTGGAGTGCAGTGAAGCCTGTTTTTGCACATGCACATGAAGATCTGTGTGCATTTCTTTTTGGAATATGGTAATCAATAGGACACACATGCCTGACTGAGTATTGCCCAAGAGCCTCTGGTATGGCTGATTGAGACCTGTGTGCTGTCGGCCATGTGTCCCAGAGTGAGGCCTTTCAGCGCTCGTGCCAGAGGGCCGAATCGCTCAGAGCCCCGTGACATGGGTCTTCTCACAGCATGTCAAGCTCATAATCAGCTGCAGGTTTACGGCAAACTACAAGGAGACCGGCATTAAGAGACCATGACACAAGCTGCAGAATGTGTAATGTCAGTTATGTCAGCAAGGGCTGGTAAATTTAGGAGGACCGTAAGGAATGATAATCTGATGCCACATTACCCACAACATGTTACGGCTCAGCTCTACTTGACACGATCTTTTTTGGTTTTATTTGGCAGAAATGTGCATAGTACCTGGTACTTTTTTAGTACCACCACAGCCTGAATTTCAAGCACACTGAGTTGATACGAAACATACTGCGTGTTACCTTAAATTCGTAAGGAAAACTTTGTTTTTCCTCACATGACTCCACAGTGAACGAAGAATCCAAAAAAGGCGAACATTCTCCATAAACTGAAGTCATGGGGCAGCGCTTAAAATTATATCAAAACATCTGTTTACAAACTCCCACACAACTCATGCAGTATAATCCAAGTCTAGCTTATTGAGCTGTATGCTATAATAATGCACATTCTATAGAAGACTTCCACCTACGTGTAGCACGCCCTGAGCACATGCTGCCCCAGGCCTAATGTTTAAGTTAAACGGATGTGTTTGGCAAATACTGAGAAGAGGACTGGATAAGTGAGAGTTGAGTTATACTGCAGGAGCTGTACAGTTTTGCTGTTATTAAATGCAGCCCCCCCTTCACTTCAAATCATGAAGAATTTCAGTCCTTTTTGGATTCTCCGTTCACCGTAGAGGCATACCAGGAAAACAAAGTTTTCTTTATAAATTCAAGGTTTGAGAAAATCGAATTATTGTCTTAGTTCATATGAAACCGGAGTTTTAAATGCATATAAACAGCTTAGTCTGACTGAAATTGTAGCTGTAGAAATCTGTAGCTCAACTAACACACCTAGATAATTCGATTGAAAAACAAACTACTGCTGCCTGTGTCCACTTAGTCTGACTTAGTCGGACTCAGTGTCCTGCGCATGCATCACTTTTTCTTTCGCAGGCTTTCACCCAAAAGAAGAAGGAGATGACGTAGCAGCAGTGCAGTAACTCCCGGCAAAACAAAAAAAAAATACAAACACCATGGTGACCGAGAAGCAGAAGACGCACTTCTGGACAGACGAGGAAACTACATTCATGCTCAGACAGCTAAAAGAGCTAAACATTTCAAAGTTTATGGATGGTAGGAAAACACGAAACGTGGATTTATTTAAAAACGTTTCTGAACAAGAACCAGAACTAGTTCAATACACACTATATTAAAAAGGACACAGCGTCGCCTATCGAGGCAGAGTCAGACACACTTGGTCAGAAATTTGATTTTCTCTTCTGCATGTACACTCAGGCGAGACGAGAAGTCCAACTTGACTGATTAGCCGAGCTATGAGCTTAGCTCGACTACTGAGTGCATGTAAACATACTGATAGAGACAGACAACCATTCACACTCACATTCACACCTACTGACAATTTAGAGTCACCAATTAACCTGCATGTCTTTGGACTGTGGGAGGAAGCTGGAGCACCTGGAGGAAACCCACGCTGACATGAGGAGAACATGCAACCCTGCATGTTTGAACCACAAACCCTCATGCTGTGAGGCGACAGTGCTAACCACTGCACCATCGCAAGGGTGATGTATTCCTTTAAAACACTGCAGACCACTGATCTGTCAGAGAAATGTGTCAAGCTTGACACAGGACCCATATTTTAAAAAATGTCAGCCTGTTAAATTGGTGGTACACTATCTCTATGGACATATATTTGTTTCAATACTATTTATGTGAACAAATTAACAAAAAAGAAACATCTGTGAAATTTACCAATAAATGAAAGAATTTTTTTAGGACTTTCAATTAGTTATGTGTGAATCTAGTTTCTACTCTTGTGGAGTTGCATCTTACACACGTGGAGTCCTGAGACCAACTTTACATAAGTCTGATCGAAAATACATTTATATCACTTGGCCATTTCTTGGATAGCATGTGATCGCCTGCTATGTCATTTCCACATTTCAAAGTAACGGCACACAGTCTGTCTATGAGCTGTGTTTTACATAATAAGTAACTTGCATTAATCACAGATTATAAGTGTGTTTATTTGTTCCATGTAACATTATATTTACTAGCACACATATTTCTGTTTGAGTATTAGCTTGTGTGCAAGTTGGTTCGGATTATAAATCAATGACGGCTTATCACAATAAAGAGCAGACGCTCCTCTGTTTGGCTGCTGATGACAGGATTCAGAGAGTGCTCTGTTAAAGATTATGTCACAGCAGTTTCGTGTGGCGTCGCTAAGGCGATCAGCTGAGAATCCCACCTTTACTGAGGGGCTACTATCCATGGTGGGAAATAAAGTCAATAAAAGCACCTGGTACCAAAAGTGAGTCGAGCCAATTCTTGCAGTGGAAATGAGGCACAAGCATCTGTGGACAGCTCAATTTCTCATTTTATTATTCCTGTATTTTATAATTCTACAGTTTATATGGTGGGAAGATCCTGTGGTGGACGTACCTCGGTACTCTGGGGTCATGCCACGTGCTGACTCCTGTCTGAGTGTGGAGGAAGTACACCTGGCCTTGCTGCGTGGTCCTCTGCTCTGTAGGAAGACATAAAAATGTGATTAATTGATGCGATATCTGGCTGGTTAAACAGCGATGTAAATCCAATTAAAAGGGAGTAACTACAACATTTAGCCTCAACCTTGGCATCGAGCGTTCTGTCAGTTGTTTAAAATATATGGAAAATGAAATGGAGTTTAACTCATGTGCCACATGCAGACAGATTGTGCCTATAATCTGTCTGCATAAGAGAGAGATCACACAGATGGAGATAAAAGGAGCGCCTGAGTCAGAAGAGATCCCAAAAGGCAGCCAGGAAGAGGAGGGAGGAGGGGAGGTGAGACACAGGGTGAAGAACATTGGAGAGGAAAGGAGAGGAGAGATGGGGGCTGTCTGACTTTTGAGTTGGTGAGCTCATTCATCACCGCCTGACAGAGATATTTCCATGAAACGGCCTGCCAGAGAGCTCTTCTCTGGCATCCCTTTGGACCTACCGCCCTGCTTTAACATGCATGTACACATAACCTTCCAAACCCACGCCCGCCCGATGAGTGCACGATATACGTTCGACACACGGGGTGACATATCTTGGCTGGTGTGCGCTCACATGAGGAGAATCAGAGGTGTTGACAGGTTTTATAGGAACTGCCCAAGAATAAGAAAGTCAGGACGGAGATGGAGGAAGCTGAGAGATACAGAGACGAGCGCAGGAGGGTCTGAAGGTCTGAGAGCAAAGACGTGATATGCTTCTATGACTCTGGCTCCCAAATCCTACAGAAGACTTCACTGTGAGGATAAACAAAACTCCCTCGGGCCGTGTGGGGGAATCGCAGCTCGTGTGTGTGTGTGTGTTTGCTTTTACATGAATGCGTCTGATTGTTTGACTGTGTGCAGAGAGGAGAACAGAGGTGGGGAGCGAATGGCTGCCGCCAGCCTTTAACAGCCAGATCAATTCAATTAGATCGTCTAAAATGGAGCCAGTATTTCAGGCTCCTTGTGTGGAGCTGCAGCGTCACTGGACTGAATGAGGACACAGATTAGCTGGGTTACTGAGCCCAGTGTTGAGCCGGGAGGAGGGCAGAGGCGAAGCAATTAACACAACAGCATTACAATGATGATACAACGATTCATGGTGGAAGCAGAGATGGCTTTCATAGGAGGATTAAAAAAACAGAGCATACTCTAATGCAATCAGAATATTAAATATTTATCTGTCTCAGGAAAGGAGAGACTGCACATACAGCATTGATAGCATAGTGCTGTGGTTTTTAAACTTTTCAGATGCATCCATACATCCCTGTACCTCTTGATCATCTTCATTTGAGTTGATTTTAAAATGGTTATAATTGAATAATTTTAACAATGTAAACGTGCATGTTGTCACAATACTTTGTTATACAATTCAACCATCAGTTTTCACGCTCTAATCTGCTGCTTGAGCCTGACTGAGCCCGACCTGACCCTCGAGCTTGAATCAGGTCGGATTCTTGTCAATATACCACTGTTTTTTAATTTTTTCTTTTATTAAAGTGGCAGTTTTAACAGATTAAATCAAGATGGAAAAAGAGACAAAGAGGAGAGACTAGAAAAATCAATTTAATATATTCGATGTCTTAATCATCTGGTGGGCCATCACGATGAGAGTATACATGCATGATATGATGTTACTTGATGATCACTAGAACTAGGTGGGGAAAAATAAATATATGTATAGATACCAGTATCAATTATCAGCCAAATGAGTTGTTAAATACCAGCATATCGGATATCAGCAAGAGCAGATTTCAAATGCACATTGTTTGTCTGACTGTAGACCGTGTATAAAGATGGACGAGATAACAGCTCCCGAAAAGTGAAGCCAAAACATCTTGATCACCCTGACGGTTGGCTGCAGTATGCGTCATAAATCCCTTAGCATAAGGGACAAGCTAAAAACCCCAAGTACACGTCAAATTCCTCCCAAAGATGGTTTCTGTCATTTTACGTCGTTCTTTTTACACTGATGTTCGTGCAAGTGCTTGTTTTTCTTTTCATTTTGATTTTAATTAGTTAACTGATATTATAAAAAGGGGTTTGACGTCATGATTGACAGCCGTGTGTGCAAATCGGTGTGTCACAATCAATGACTCTGCTCACGATAGATCGGACGGGTGCATGCGTGGGAACTTGATATCACTGAGATTGCTACTGTGCACACTCCGACTTCAAATTACAACAGCAGTGTAAGATGGCAGGGCCTGTATCTGGGATATTTTGGCTTCATTTTTGTACATTTTTGAACTATTTTCTATTTTAACGAGGGCCGAGCAATGAGTCAAGATCACAAACTTTCATTCATACACACAGTATGTACACTGTAAGGGTTTCTCACTAACCATATCCCTCAGGGAGGTCTGGAGGTGTGTGCAGGTGAGTTCTGCTCATGTAGTTGCGATGCCTCTGGGAGCGGACCCGTCTCTCCTGGGCGCGCTGGTCGCCGTCAATAGGCGGCAACGCTGTGGTGGGCGTGGCCCCGTTCGTGCTGATGGGCGTGTTCTCGTCCACGATGCAGCTGAGAGGCCGGCCAGGACTGGAGTACTCTGACGCAGGCCTGAGACGGACAGGAGGGAAGGCGAGAACCACAGAGAAGACAGGTGAGGTGATCAGTAGCTGCAGGTTCATGTGGAGAAAGAGAGTGACATACTGAGAAAGAAAAGGTTTAAATGCATTAAGGAGGAAGGGGAGGGAGAAAGACTGATGATGTCATGTTATTGAAGGACATGTTCAAATGTAATAAAGTCTCCAAAAAAAAGAAGAAAGTTTTAATTTAAGTTTGTTATTTAAGAGTTAACGGTTCAACTGACCAATTTTTACTGCCTGTTTGTTTGGCTGACAGTTTTCTGATCACTGAGGTAACCCTGATTAGACATAAAGTCAAAAAAATTAAAATAGCTTTGCAAGTAGCAAGGTGCTTTAGCCAGCCTCTCGTAGCTTAGCTACATTTCACTGGGGATAGCTACGCTGTAGTAAAACTTTGTTTTGATGTAGAGAAACTGGTAGCTAAGTTCTTCCGAATAGCTCAAGTTGCAGGTCTTGTCTGATTAACGTGGCTACATGAGGTATTTTTATTGTGACTGGGCTGTTATTTTGATTATTAGTGGAATATTAGGGTCTGTGTGCACACACACCTGGTCTAAGAAAGAAAGCAAGAAGGTGTAATAAGAAGAAAGAGGAGAAAGTCATCTCTACAAACACAAACAGCAGCGAATCAATAGGCAGCGTTTAGGAAGTCTTTAGGTGCTAACTGGGAAATCCATAAAAGGCAGCACACAAACACACCATCAAACACAAACGTGGTGAGACGGCCTGAGGTCACGCCTGGTGACGATAAACAGAAACATAAATACAAAAAGAGGAGACAGAGCGGGGGAAGAGATGCCTCGATTCCCGCTCCTGTCAGCTCCGTGACTTCCCTGGCTCTTCCACATCATTAAACACCACTGTCTGGAGCGAGTCTGTCTGACACCTTTTTTTTGTGGAGCCCACTCCAATTTTGGACAGACTCCCCCCAGTTTGGGAGCACTGAGGTCAGAGATGCGGTCTTCCATCAGGCCTGCTGCTGTTTGATTTAAGAGGTCTGGGTTGGAGTTTCTGTGGGCTGCAGAGTGTACTCACCTGGTAGGCCTCTCCCACTGTGTGGTGCGTGTGATGTGGTTCAAGTACTGGATTCGTCCAGACGCCGTCCTCCTCTCCTCCCAGCTGGCAGCAGAAACATACACAGACGCAGCAGTGAGCGGACATGGTTAAGCAGCCACAGAACCATCTAGTAGTGTTCTGTCTCGCTGCTCTGTCTCACCACAGGCAAATATCATATTTCGGACATCTTCAACTCCGCGCTTGAAGGCAGCATTTATATTGTTTAGGATTTGCAACAGCCTCTAGAACAACTCCTCCTGAGACGATAAGAGATTTCCCCAAACTCACCCATCTGGGAGATCGTTGTCAAACAGCCGACTGCAGTCCACCACAGGGCCTCCTGTGCCTATCCGGTCCCTCGACTGCAGGCTCACTGCAGCAACACATGGCAGACAGATGCACGCGCTGTTACTAGACAGCAGATTACAGTGCAGATATTTTATCACAGAACGGGGCTATATATCTTTATGAGTAACAGGAACGGGGTTCAGTTTTATCAGTGGTATCCTGGAGGGTCTGGTTAAAGGAAGTTGCATTTTCATCTTCTCTTTCTGCAGGGAGGGTCTGCTGTTATGAAATCTAATCCCAAACTTTATGGGAAAGCTGTGAAAAATTTGACGGCTTTTTGGGCAAAAAGAACATTTGGCAGACTGGAGCTGGACGTATGTCACATTTACATACCTGCAGCGGCATTAAGGAATATTCTCAAGAGTACGTGTGACCTGTACACTCTCCATCAACATGCAAGAGTCACAACAGAACATGGACAGTCATTACACGCTCCATGTAGGCCTGCCGTTACTCAAGTGGAGGTCCCCAACACCTCCTTCACACACTCTGTGGATAAAGGAAGTCCTTAATTTTGTCAAACTGGAAAGAAGGTGCATCAGGGGCTCCCTGAGGAAAATTTGCACGTACGAGAGCTGGACTTTCCAGATATTCCTGAATGAATGATCATCTATTTTACAGACATTAAAATGTGACATGACAGGCAGTCGTCTGACCAACAGCCATTATATTATGTTTTAGTACTTAGAGTTGTTTTGTATTTTAATTTTTGTAAACTGAATACAATAGGGGCGTATTTTCTGACGAGTAACGCTTGCCACTGCTGTGTTTTGGCCTTTACAATTTCATTACACACAACAAAATTCTGCAACTTTTCCAAAACTTCCAACGATTTGTACCAATTCTATGATTTTTCCAGGCCTGGGTCATGTGATTATAAAAACTCCATGACTTTTCCAGGTTTTCCACGACCGTAGGATTCACAAATGCCGATAATCGATTATGCAAATGTTCGTTCATAACATGATGTTGACAGTAGGCCTGTCGCGATATGCGATACGTCGATTAATTGCACAGTAAATTTCCTCGTCTCTCTCCACCAAAGAGACTGGACGACAAGAGCGTTCACTGCCGTGCATCGTCTGGCAGCCAGGTGAGTTGGTTCATTAGCGTCATGAACAGAGGGAAAGCTCTTGTCATTGAGTGTCTTTGTCTTTGTGGGGGAGGCGGGGCTATGGGCTACACATACACAGTGCGATCTCCGTGAGGGGGAGACGAGGCGGAGAAAAAACAGCGAGTTGAGCGTACTTGTTCCTAAACCAAACGCCACGGCCACTGTGTGGAAGTATTTTGGATTTAAACCAAATGACAGAGGGGCGCCCAGTAATTTGGACGAGCCAGTGTGCCGGGTTTGTTCTAAAACCATCAGTCTATTTGTTTGTATTTATTTATTTATTTAATTAGTTTGATATCTTTACGTGTTATTTCGGATATTTAAATTTTCTTTTTTGCATTCCTAAATATTCTCATTAAACAAATGTTTGTTTCTCTTTAAAAGGGTGTACTTGCATCAATATGCATCTATTATCAATATATAAGTTTAAAAAATGGTCTAAAAACAGCAAAATTACAACAGTAATAAAAATGGTCATAAAAGCACAATATTACGCAATATTATCGCTTATCGCAATAATTTCTGACGCAATTAATCGCCCAGCAAAAGTTGTTATCGTGACAGGCCTAGTTGACGGAACAAATGAGGCAAAACTCAACTGCGAAATCAGTGTAGGATGTGGAGCATATATTACTGAATAGGAGGTGACTTGCAAACTGTTTCAGGGGAAATATTACAGTAGGTTATGCAAACACTGGACCCTACGCAGGCATGTATATCCCACAGTGGACGAGCGTGAGCATGTGCAGGTGGACACAATCTGACTGCACCCCCTGGTTCAAAAGTGAGGGTGTGGAGGTGGGTTGAAGGGGATCACCAAAAACACATTCTGCTGTATTTTAAAAAACAGAGAAAAATGTGTTGAAATCAACATTTTGATGCATCGATACTCGTTTCATTATCGAGTTACTCTCTGAGTCGTTATCCAGGGTATATGCAGGAATCCTGAGGTAATTTCAATACCTTTTTAAGACCTTCCAAAAAAACCCTTAAGACCTCATCGCCACTTCAAGCTGTCGTTAGCAGCAACGCATCTTTAACTTACTAAACAGTTGTAGTTTGCAATTAAATCTGTGGAGCACAAGCATACAACAGAACTCAGATAAGATGAGAAGGATTTTTTATTGTCTTTTGCTCCTCTGTTTGGCGCCTGGACATGCGCCGTCGCGTGATGTCGCACAGGTATGTGGTCTGAGTGTGCCTGAGTGTGCCTACCTACACATCGCTGTTTGTAATAGTCGCAAGGAAGAAAATAAATTATACATTCATGGATACTTTTTGTCAAAGCTTGAATGCCAAGAAAATTTAATACTTCATAAAAATCGCATTTAAGCCTTTTAAATACTTTTTAAGACACCGCGGACACCCTGTTATCAAACCGTGAGGTGCCTGGAGACTCATCTGTACTCACCCACTATCTGGCCTCTGACTGTGTCGCTGTCGTTGGGACTCAGCTTGTTCAAATCTAGTCTCTGGTCTGCAGAGGGAGGACAGAAAGAAGAAGTGGAGCCCAGAAGTGAAGGCAGGGACACGAGACAGAGACAACACCATGAGACAAACAGGAAATGAGAAGGAAGATGAAAGACAGAGAAGAAAGGAGAGAAGAGAAGATTCATCAATGTCAGACATTTACATTTAAACAAGCATGTGTTGGGATGCATTTTTTTCCTCCCTCCTTGGACGAGTCCCATTGCTCTGTATCATTTACATCACTCAGAGTCAATTCCTCTCTCCCTCATTATCCGTCTCTCATTCTTGTGTCTGCAGACCACAGCTTGGCTTTGCCCTGGAACAGATGGTCTGCTCTGTGGAACAGCCACGGGCTGTAAAAATCTCACTGAGCATCGGTACAGAGCAGGCTTCAGTTCAAATGCAGAGGTCAAACATTTGACAAATTTCAGTACAAAGCCTGCACTATTCCGCTCAGTCTTAGCATGGACATGAACTTCTGCCAAAGTCTGGAAACTCTTTGTCTGAACTTCTTAAAGTCTGCGGAATTTGAGAGTGAGGGAGAGAGATCAGGCGGAAAGGGGGAAAGAAAAAAAAATGTCCAAGTTGCCTGCAGACATGAGAAATGCCACTATCTGCACTCTGTTGTCTGGGTGTCATGCAGATCAGCTCAGGATGTCTGTCTAGACTAAACAGGGACCAAAACAGGCAATGGTCAAACCGTTACAAGGCTGGCCGGAGGTCAGCAGCCGCAGAGAAAACACAACACACACACACACACACACACATACAGACGAGCGCCCTTCTAGATGCATCTAAGTGCATACATTTCAATGCAGTCGCATACACAAAGACGCAGACGCTCTAAAATTATACACAAATGTTTGAGTCAGCCCAGTGCCCTCGCTAAGGCCTGCGGAGAGGACAAAACTGCAACCGCTGGTAAATGCACACAAAAAACAATGGAATGACAAATACTCACAGGGGGAGAGCGACCACAACACAGAGAGCACAACAAATCTACACTTACACTTTAATAGCTCTACAATTATGCATGTCTGCTTGAAATGACCGGTTGTCTAGATCGGCAGACGGAGATAGAGGGAGGTTAGTCACAATGGCATTCTGTGTGTGTGTGTGCGCGTGTGTGCACGTGCTGCCAGTCTGTGGAGGAGACCGAAGGGGAAACTAAGGGGTGAGGAGGAGGCCAGGAGAGAAAGGAAATGCAGAGGCAAACCACTCGCAGCTGTGGCACAAGGTTCAGGTTTCCTGTGTCGCTCCAGGAAAACAACAGTGTCAGGGGCTTCTAGGAAAGAGCGGTGGGCTGCGGGCCCAGCAGGCAGGTACCAGCAGCTTGCCACGCAGGGAGAACCACTCCAGACCGCTTCGTCGAGGCTACAACTGTCTGGCACTGCTTTTACTAGCAGCCATTCACTAAAGCCTCCGTCTCATTTATCCAGTTAGCTTCTGACATGAGACATTTTTACTGTAATTGCAGGGTGATGCTGATTGGCTCTTCCTGTTCTGGCAGGGGCAGAGTGTTGACCCCTCTCACACGCGGGTCTGGCCTCTGTCAGATCTAGTGAGGGGGACAGGACACTAAAAAGGAGCTACTCTATGTTCTGTCACTGCAGTACTAACTCCTGCTTCTTATCACACTTCAGGTATAAGGTCAGCTTGATGGATGCGGACTCATTTCAGCGTCAGGCCACGAGGAACTGCAATTAATAATTAATTCTCCACCTCAGTAGAGAGAATAATGAACTGAGCAAACTAAACGACAAATAAATGGCTCGCTTAAGTAAAACAAACAAAGTCATGTGTAGTTTGGCAACAAAATCTGTGCTGCAACCGTGCTGCAATTTCATTTTCAGAACAAAACAAAAGAGCATCTGGAAAAAAGTCATCTGGGCGTCAGACTGCATCACAGCCGGCTGCATCCACAGCGATTTAATCATCAGTGCAATAACACACAGCGCTGTAAATCAACATCTTAGGAGGAAAACAGCACAAACAAATTTAAGTCTATTGTCTAAAAAAATTCCTTGCAAGGTTATTTAAGCTTTTTAAGATTCTGAGAGGAGGGTTATATCATAAGACACAAACTTTATACAATTCATTTAAAAGTTAAGATTCCTCGAAGGTGTGTATTATTTTGTGTTACTCGCCAAAACTCATTGGATCTCACTGACAAATGTGTATGATCAATTCTGTTTGTACAGTGTTCTGAAGAACGTTTCCACAAACATGCTGGCATTTGGGAGCATGTGGGAAGTCATCGTGCTGGAGAGGCTTTTATTTACAGTGCCTTAGTTCTTATATTAACAACAAAATGTTTATCAGTGCATTTGTAGATCTGAAGAGTCTACTGATTATTACTGTATGAGCTAAGCTTTATAAACTACATCAAAGACAGATGCAGCCTCATACTCAGCTTTGGTGATTTGTATTTGAATTTATCTTGGGCTATGACTGATCTAAATTCTAAAGTATTAATGATTATAAAGACCCATGAGCATGTTTGGATGAATGTGCCATTAATGTAGCTCATGGCTGGGCCATACACCCTGTAAATAATATTGTGATATATTTAAGCTATATCATGATACTCGATATACCTTATATCAATATTTTGAAACTACTGTATATGCCTAAAATAATGAATAACTACTGCATAAAATACAGTTAAAATAAGTTATAGTAAAGTTCACTAAAGTACAGTTTTAATAACGTTAAACAAAGTTTTGTTATTAAGTTAAATAAAGTACTGCTATAATACAGTTGAAGTACTGTTACAATAAAGCTTAAATACAGTTCTGTCATAATAAAGTTAAATGAAGTACAATTTTAGTAAAGTAAAATAAAGCACTGTTGTAGTAAAGTTAAATATAAACTGTTACAATAAAGTGAACAAAGTTCTGTTATAATAAAGTTTAATAAAGTACTGTTATATTAAGTTAAATAAAGTACTGTTGTAATAAAATCAAATAAAGTACTGTTTCACTAAAGGCAAATAAAGTACTGTTACACTAAGGTTTATAAAGCCTGTTACAATAAAATCAAATAAAGTACTGTTCAAATAAAGTTTAAACTAAAGTTAAATTACGTACTGTTACACTAAGGTTTATAAAATCTGTTACAATAAAATCAAGTAAAGTACTGTTCAAATAAAGTTTAAACTAAAGTTAAATTAAGTACTGTTACACTAAGGTTTATAAAATCTGTTACAATAAAATCAAGTAAAGTACTGTTCAAATAAAGTTAAAACTAAAGTTAAATAAAGTACTGTTATAATAAAGTTAAATTAAGTATTGTGATAACGACAAAATCAAAGCAGAACTTTATTCTGACGTATCCAAATAGTCTTGGTCAGGAAGTGTTGATGTTTTCCTTTGAATCTAAAGCGTCCTGTCAACAGTTAGCTGTTAGCAGTTAGCAGAAAGCTAAATAATTACAGCAGTACCATTTAACATGACAATTTATTCACTGTGAGCGGGAAACAAACTAACAGCTCTCCACTTCATATAATATGTAAAATATTTGCAAGTCACACTGGTGCTCCATGGTTACAAATTGTGACTAAATGGTCGTGGCTTAGAGCCATGCAGACACAAAAAACTCACTCCTCGCCTGCACACATTACCGCCCAGGAGAAAGTGGTCTGAAAGGGCAGGGGAGTCCGTGTGAGGTAACATGTTTGTAAGTCTTTTTTCTTTGTTTTGTGTCTGTGAGATGGAAAGGGCCGAAACGCCAAAGAGTCTCAATTCCAGTGACAATACTCCATGCTCACGACATTTTTATATGTCATGTGGAGCAGGCCGAGACACAACTAGTATAATCCATATACTGCCCCCCTTTACATTATTCTGTAACATTAACAGTGGTCAAAAACTCCAGACAGTCCCATTTAACATTCAAAACATAATAAGAATTGGGGTAATACTGACACTTACAGCCTGTGTCTTTAAGGCGGTTGATAGCGTTGGACAGAAGGCGGACACAGCCCAGGAACCCAGCCCCTTGCTTCTTATGAATCTTCTTGTGATTCCACACGCTGATGGTGATGGAATCTGACTTTCCGATGTATCTGAGGGGAAAGGGAGAGGAAAGAGACATGATTAATATTTCATAACAACAGGCTCTCTCATTCAGAGCATGACAATCACTGTGTGACTGTGTGAACAATCATTTCTCGTGTGATTAAAGCTGTTCCAAAGAAGCACTGGTAAAGTCAACATGACACGACATGCGCCTCTCTCAGGATGTCCCCAGCAAAGCAGGCGTTGACACACATCCGCCACAGAGCCTACCGCTACGTCGCCTCGTCAAGGACACATTACAAGACACAGACGGGACATGGAGGCGGAAGAGGAAGAGGAAGGTGGGGTGGCTGAGAGGGATTTTCCAGCCAGTGTGTGTGTGAGTGTGTAAATCTGACCCTGAACGTCTTGAGTATGAGACAGAGCACCACCAACAGACTGAGAATGCTGTGAATCATTTATTCACAGAAAACCTCCCCACATATCAGGAGGCGTCAGGGAGGATATATAAAGTGGAGAGATGACATGAAAATTAGCTACAGTGACATGATGAGCCGCAATGAAACTACTGTCACTAAGGCCCTGCTCTCACAGGAAGAGTTTTAGGGGCGCACGGGAAGGTTGTCTGACAAAAAAAATTTGCAGCAAACTTTATTCTTACTAGTGGCATTACATCTTTGTAAAAAGGCAGCGTGATGCGTCTCCCGTTTCGCAAACCTGCAAAACATTATATGTGTGATCTCGGCCTAAAATGTTTGGTTTTTTTATATATTAGGCGGAAACCAGCTTTCAACTCCCAGGCCCTTTTTGTTTTGTGCTTATAAACGTGACATTTTAAGAAAAATGAACAGAGCTATTTCTCCCTCGTATGAAAAGCACAAATGACCAGCTTGATTAAACAAACTTAATTAAAAATGTAATTTGGTATAAACAGCCATCAATCATGCTGTCAGATGTGGATGGTTGTAACATTAATAATATAATGTTTTATAACTTTTCCTTCAAGTAAACTATTGTAAAGCAGTTTGTGAAGTACACTGTAAACATAGGAGGAATACTGTGTTCATGTCTGCTGGGGAACGACAGTCCTACGTTCTTCACTGAAGACGTTGTGAATAAGTTGCACGGAGAAGAAGGAGACAGACGATTGATTGACGTGGAGAACAATAACATCCCCACACAGCAAGAGGTGGCATTCAGTCAATTACAGAAACACAGATAAAAGGACTAAAGGGTGGTATACACTGTTCGATTTTAGGTTGTCTTAGCAGCAGCTAGTTAAAGGCTAACGTGTACAGATATGTTTTTAGCTTTCTTTTAAAACCATTTAGCAAGCTAGCTTCTCTGATATCTATAGGTAGTGTGTTCCATAGTTTTGAGGCGTCACTGACAAAGGCTGATCCCTGAACTTCTGGCTGTCGCTGCTAACCTCCAATAAACCAGCAACAGATGATCACAGTGCTCTTGGAGGCAAACCGTTAACAAGGCAGTTAGCAACGTAGCTCGGTCCAAGCCTGTTTAGAGCTTTACATACGAGCAGGAGGAGTTTAAAATCAATTGTAAATGTAACAGGAAGTTACAACGCAGAGCAGCTCAGACTGGCCTGATGTGCCCTCTCCTCTTGATTCTGGTTCATAGCCGAGCTGCAGTTTTGAATGAGCTGAAGTCTCTCAGTGACGTTTTTTGGGAGACCAGGATAAAGTGTGTTTCAGTCGTCGAGGCATCTTGAAATAAAGGCATGAATCAATTTCTCAGCATCTTTTTCATCCAGAAATGGTCCTATGTTAGCTATGTTTGTGCGGTGGAAAAATGATGTTTTCGTCACCTTATTAATGTGGGACTTGAAGCTTAGATCTGAATCAAGGATCACACCAAGACTCGTCACCTCAGGTTTATCCAGGGAGTTAAATTCTCCAGATTAGCATTTCTCTTTTTGTTTCAGGGGCAACAAGCAGGATTTCAGTTTTGTCTTCATTTAACTCTAAGAAATTATTGCTCATCCATTCATTTACTGCCAAAAGACAGGTAGTAATGGAGTTCATGGCTGCAGCATCATTTGGGGTGGCAGAAATGTACAGTTGCATGTCATCTGCGTAACTATGGAAACAGACGCTATGTTCTCTAATGATATCACCAAGAATAATAATGGACCAAGGCAGCTACCTTGAGGAACCCCAAAACAGAGGTCATGTTTCCACGACACATGATCTCCAAGACTGATGTAAAACTTCGTCCCTTTAATGTCTGAACCAGTTTAACACACAGTCACAATGACCAACCAATGGTCAATCGTATTAAATGCTGCAAAAAAGCATAAAAGGTCCCCTTTAAGCAGGTACAATGTTGACCACGATGAAAATCTTAGTTTATCGTGTTAGCATGCTATCATTTGCTAATTAGTGTTCAAGTATCCACCTTATTCCTGAGGGCACTACTCTAGAAATGATCATGGGCGCAACTTCCAGTGAGGTAGCGGAAGTAGCATTAAGCTAGTTAGTCCCATAGACTGCCTGTGGTGAGTCCCAGTGGCTACTCTTGGTGGCTAATTGCCAACGTTGGTTCGTTTCGGAAGTAATTTGCCTTCAGTTTAGCAAATACTGATTTATTTTTAAACAAGTATTTAACTTTTGTTAACTGCTGAGCTCTGGTACCTGTTGCACTGTCCGTGTCTGTAACGACTAACAAACAGTCTAAGCTAAATGTTTGACTTCAGTGACTATGTGTTGAACATGTAACCAGAACAAAAAGGGATTGTTCTTGTTGCCATGGTTACCATTGATATGAGAAATAAAACCACTAGAGTTTCACGAGACATAGTGGAGAAGTATGAAATCAGAATTTGCAGAAGAGAACGACACGTTCAGCTTCATGTTTCGCACAGAACAGTTTTTGATTAATCAGAAGTTATAAAAACATGTAAACTCGAGCGGAGGACTAGCTGGGAAACATCACATTTATTCACTTTACATTGAGCCACAGTTAATACTTAATTATGTGTTCGTATCACTTAAGTCATCAGAAATCAGAAATCATCTTTAGAAGGAGCAGATGTTTACCTTAAGATAGCTTGGGCCATGTTAAAGTTAACAATATTTTAAAGGAGCAAGGCGAGCTAATTGCTAGCGTGTTCGGTTGCTTTGAGATGGCTGTCAGAGATGGCAGAGGTATGATCACATAAACCTGTTTGAGTTGTAACAGGTGGTGTGTTCCACGTTTTATTTCCCAATAGCTCTTAGAAAGAAGAATAGAATACTGTAAACAAACTGTTATTACAGGAAGTCACTGGTTTTGGTTCAGCACCGGAATTTGCACCCCTAATTCACGCAAGGTATCGTGGGGGCTGGGAACAGAGGCTGATTGGAAGTCATTAGTGTATTTAACGACTGACACGTTGACATGATGTTGGCGCTCAAAGGAAATTGGGAACATGAATGTGTATACCAAATTTTATGACAATCCCTCTTACAGCTGTAGAGATATTTCAGTCTGGACCTAAAGTGGTGGAGCGTCTGACAGACCAGCATTATCATCCCTTGAGCCACCGTGATCATGGTGAAAAACGCCAACCTTAAAAGGAACAATGGTTTGCCTGCTGTGAAAGTAAAGAACACACTCAGGTTGGTAATTATCTTGTATACAGACAACCAAAGATGGGAAGGGAATAAGAGAAAGATTATTCCCTGACTGCCTGTCTGTCCCCTCCATGTTCTCTTCTCTCCTCCTCCTCGTGTAGGCTGAGGCTGTGATAAAATCTCACCATGTGAACCTGTTGTGGCACATCTGCTCGGGTGGGCTCCCTCCTTCAGTCGAAAACTAATCATCTGTACGATTCGCAGAACTGCATCCCACTGTAATTATCATGCCGCTTACCAAAAGGGATATGAAACAATGGGGCTGTGAGTAAGACGTCTGGACATTTTGAGCCGATGCCAAATGCCTGTCTGGGGTGCGATGTGAGAGAGCTGCAATGTCAGACAGACGTGACGGGAGGGAAGTATTACAACCAAACCCCAGTCATCTGGATCACCCTCCACGTAATAAAATTCATTAGTCTGGCTAAGATTTTTAATACCAGTCATAGGCAATAACACACACACACGCTGCACGAGAGACAATGGGAAAATTGCAATAAAAGGAGAAAGCAGCAGATTTAAAGAGTCAGATGTGCTTTCTAAATACATCCTTTTATTTGGCAGTCTGTATTCATACAAGCGGCATCTTTGGCACCGTTTTTACTAGCTTTTCCCTGGAAGTTACAGCCAGGAACATATGGTCAAAGTGAAAGAAAAACATTTTATTACAGCAACACTACAGTCACTGCGATACAAACAAAACAAACGGGAAGGCCCACTGCTAACATTCACAACTGCCCATGCTCTTAAACGGACTCAGAGATCTCTTATGCATCCTCTGCATTGTGCCACCTTTTTTGTTTAACCATAATTCTACGACATAGCAACACTAAGGATCTAATAAAGCTGTTAATGGTGGTGCCCTTTAACTGGGTGCTCCATAGCAATTCAGTTTGAATGGTGGGAGGAAAATGGATGGATGAGTGGGCATTATTAATTTGAGTCTAGACTGGGTACTTAACACTGCAGATGTATTATTTAACAATGCCATATTTGAATAAGTCCTAATTAACCAAATGTGACTGAGCGCACACTGGAGAGACACTCCAAAAATGCTTAAAAACACTTCATGACACTCTGAAGACAAGGGTCCTCTAAAAACACCATTACATTACTGATAATCATCATGTCCTTGTCCTTTAGCTTAACAACCACTGCTGTCGGTTTCTAATGGTTCTTTAACTCAAAACCACTACTGCGGTTATGACGGTCTGTTTTACACACGGCGGCACGGTGAAGCAGTGGTTAGCATTGTCGCCTCACAGCAAGAGGGTTCCTGGTTTGAACCCTTGCATGGGGGAACCCCTCTGTGCAGAGTTAGTATGTACTATAAAAGTACCCCAAAATAACTCTTATTGCATCTTCTTAAGTTCAAATATTGGCAGCTTTACACACTCTCCCGTGACGATGAACTAAAACCCTTTTAGCGTGAGTATGAAACAAGACATTAGATGACATGATTTTGAGGTTTCGGAGAGACAGACTGACATTTTTCAACATTTTAACAAATTTTTCGATAAAATGATTAGTTGACTAATCGAAGAAATAATTGACAGATTAAGTCGACAATGAAAATAATCGTTAGTTGCAGCCCCAGTTCTCCCTGTGTCGGTGTGGGTTGGGTGTGCTCCAGCTTCCTCCCACAGTCCAAAGACATGCAGGTTAATTGGTGACTTTAAATTGTCCGTAGGTGCGAATGTGAGTGTGAATGGTTGTCTGTCTCTCCCTGGGATAACCCCTGCATCACCGTGCCGCTGATCAGTATATCGATTCAATAATTAAAGATCCAATATCATCGCTCAAAGTGAAAACATCTATATATCATCATCTTTAAGATACGACATGAAGATATTCTAAAATTATGTTGTGCAAACTTTAACCACTTTTAGAAAATCACCAAAAGAAGATACAGATTTACGTGCTTTTCTGTCCACTACTGTTACTGTGAATATTGGGAGTTGGTTTGAGATAAGCAGTAGGTGGCACTAATTCTTGAACCAGGTGCCACTGCAGAAGAAGACGCAACAAGATGACTTTATAAGAGGGCCAGTCAAACCTTGGACAAAGCAAAACAATAGATGTATAATAATGGAGAGCACGACTAATATTACATCTCTGTGCTCTTGGGGGACTTCTGGTAACAGCCCTGCGTGCATAACGTTACATTAGCTGTTAAAGGTTTTCCAGAGATGATGAAGAGAGCTCGCAGTGGTCTGCAATGACTGTTTATCATGACTGTATGTCGTCACGTATTTGCTTAATCTTTTTCCACTGCACTTGGTACATTGATTTTTAATCCATACACCAGCTTTTCTCCATAAGCCAGCAGTCAACAAGGTGAATATCCGCCAATGCTGATGTTCGGCCAGTAAATCGGTGTATCCCTTATATTTCTTGATATCATCTCATATCGATCACAGGGCCCTGAATTTAACTGAATCATAATCGTGTGGTTTGAAAACATTCTGTCAATGCCAAAATTAAGAACATATGTGCACAGAAAACATAAGTTTGGCCCTGAGCCATGTGTAACACCTCGTTTATCTACAAGCCAAAGATCCTCTGCTGTACAGCTGAGAGCTGGTCTTCTTCCTCTGGTGATCCAACAATATTCAGGAGAAAGTGAATCCCATTGTCTCTTATATTGTACACACTATGATGACTTGAAATGGCTCGTCTAAACCCTGATATATGCTGGTGTTCAGAAGACCAGAAGCTAGAATGGTTGTTAAATTTGATGTTTTAATTTTGTTGCAAAGCCTGCTTGATTTCGGGGAGTTGTTGCATTTACTCTTAAATAACCTAAACTGTTCACACATTACGCTGCTGTGTTTAACTCCATACTCTCTGTTCTGGACGCTGCAGCCTCACTGTCACCGTCACACACACTGTCTATCTTTCCCTCTCGACGGCACACTTGTTACTCACAGAAATGAGGCACCAAAATCTGCGTCATGATTCAGTCCAGTAGGTATCGCTCATACAGGAAGGTTTCGATGCTTGACCCTACCTGAAAGTTTTGATTCATTCAAGTATTCATCCATTCATTTGTATCATGGCAGCCTTGATATCAGCAAATATGTTATCTTTGCCCAAAGAATCGATACCTGTCACATCGGGGTGATTTACACCCCCAAGAATGAGTGTGAGAAGCAGCAGGCAGACAGACAGACAGACCGTCTGCTATCCTTGGCATGCCGACTACATCCTGCAACAATGCTGCAGGGTCACAGTTCACGGCCAGTCTGCTGGCTGTGACCAATGAAACTCTCTCTCACACACACTCACACACACACACACACACAGGCACACTTGCACAGTATTTCTGCACCCTTAAATGATCACACACAAACAAATGGAAAAAAATATTCACTGCCAACAGCTTTAATGCACTCGGCTGCAGTCAGAACACCAGGTGTTACAGGCCCTATTTTAATAAGTGTGAGCCAGCCAGACGGCTTTCTAGCCTGCTCAATTAAAACCTCTCTCCTCCAACACACCACCTGAGAGTCCGTCTGCCGGCCATGAGGATAAATGCTGACAGACAGCGAAGGGGGGCACAGCGATGTTAAACTTATCACTGGCACAGAAACACCAGTAATTTGCACATAAACTCCAGTCGGCTACGTCTGCAGGCTCTCGGGACAAATTAGTGCAGAGAAGCTCCACTGAGCCACGAGTCTGTGTTCTCATCTCCATCGATCCATCTTTAAAGGTGCGCGCACACACGCGTGACTTTTTCCCTCTTGTCAAATGTGACACGAGCAGCTAATTTAACAGCCGTGTAGAGAGAGGGTCCCGTATCCCCAGCAACCAAACAAACGGAGACATGTGCTTCCTCTCGCTGTTGGCTATGCATGACGGTTGGATAAACACCGGGGCGAATACTGGAAACTTTCACTCTCACATTTTCACTCACGCGCTCCGTCTCTGTTTTTTCCAGGTTACTTTCTCAGGACAAACCATCTTTGGGAAAAGACAATCAGGGTACAACAAGACATGCACGTGTTTCAGTCAATGGAAGAAAATACTATTGGAGACGCCCCTCCTTCTCTGTTTCTATAAACGCTGATCCAAGGGACATTTTTAGAGTCTTTGCTGGTGCTGAAGGGTTATGTCATTACAGAGTATCCAGATAAGTGAGAGACCAGATGCAAGAGCTGTTTACATCTGTAACTGTTTAGGTCTTGTTAATGGCACGGCCTGACACTTCTCAGCGTGCTCACTTATCAAGGTTAAATAAAGAAAGACGTAAAAATTGCAAGCGGCCGGAGCAGAGCCTCACACTGCTGTTTGTAATCAGATTAAGTCTTTAGGAAGGTGGGAGGTATTTAAATAAACCAAAACATAATCTCATTTTTTCTGGGCTTTGAAAACAGATGTGAGAAGTGACTGTGTGTCATTCATGTGTTCATAAAGTGACTCTGGGACTCACAGGTCGTAGTGTTGATTCCACTTGGGGTCGAGTGTGTTCCTCACAGTGTCTGTAGAGTGGCATTGCCCTGAACCGTCCACTACAACCTTGGCGAAGGGATCAGGAAGGCCTGCGGGGAGAGAGGACACAGAACACCGCGCTCAGCCACACGCACCAAAAATAAATAACAGATAAACACTTTAACAAGACACAAATGACAGCGTTACACAGCAGTGTTTGCTTCCTACATGACAGATGGTGATAAATACGATGGACACAGATGCTGTGGTGTCTGCAACTCTGTTGTTCTGCTATGGGACCAGGCACACAGTGCTCTTTGTTTACATCCACTATTTTTCTTGTATTTTGATTCCAAAATGAGGTCGTTTGGGGACAAAAGAACAGTTGTTGTTAACTAAAGATGCCAGGAATGTAAGAGTTTGTATTTTTCATTCGTTTGATTTAATTTTTTAATACAGTTAGTTTCCAGTGTGGGTTTTGTTTCAGTTTAGTTTTGACTGTTCAAAATTTTTAGTTTTAGTGCTTTTACACCTGCACTGTTTGGTTTGGTTTAATTGAACTCCAATTTGTTTGCCTCCTAAAGGGGGATTTATATTTGTGCGGCAGACCCTACGCCGTAGCTTAGGCACATGGCCTACACCGTTGTGAGCATTTATACTCATACAGTGGTGTGTCTGTGTCACTCTGCAGTTACACCTCCAAAACACTAGTCAGCAGGAGATTTCTGTGAAGTGCTGTAAAGATTAGTTGATCCAACTCACATTAAACATGGCTTAATGAGACAATTTCAAACAAGTACACAAATCAGCTTCACTATAACTCGCAGCATTCACAGACAAACACTTGTCTTTATCTGGATACATTTTTCCCACAAATACAACATGCTAACATTATTAGCACAAGCCTATGGCATTTTACACTGTATGAATTAGCCTAGCAGCTAGCAGACTTTTTCTCTACTCATAAAACCAGGGACAACAGCAACATTTAAAAAGGTAACATTACAAAATTCAGCTCCATTACAGCTCACAAGGTTCACTGACAAAACAACTGTCTTATACTAAACACGCTTTCCAAACAAATACAACATGCTAACATTATGAGCACAAGCCTATGGCATTTTACATTGTATAAATTAGCCTAGCAGAGATTTCCTCTGCTCATATGAAGCCAGGATAAATCACACACAAGACTTAAAATGCTATTTTAGTGGAGGCTTTATTGTCTTCACAATTTATTGTTTCTTATCTGTTAAATTAAAGTAAATCAAAGCTTTGTTTCCACTGAGGGAAATGGTTTCAGCTTACAGAAACAGACAGGAGGTCAGCGCCACTGTGACATGTAGTTACATTTCTGGGGAGGTGCACGTCAGGCTACGGCGTAGGCTCTACCTCAACACAAAATGAACAGTAAGGAAAAATGCATCAAAAAGAAAACAAAATCTCATGTCTCTCATAGATGCTATTTATTATTACAATTCTTCGGTCTGTCCGGTGATTGTAAATGTCATGATTATTGTTTAATCTGTTAGCAGATTAACTGATTAGTCACACTATCAGTTCTAAGTTTGGTGAGTGGTTATTTAAAGTCATTAAGCAGGAAAATACCAAATGTTTTCTAGTGTCACTAACATACGGGATGAGATGGCTGCAGTGTTGTGTAAAGGCGTTTGCTTTTCTCTGAAACACAATCGCTGACACATGTCAACGTAACAACAGAACAGACAAGCACATAATGGATTTAGTTCACACATAAGCACACACAGACATTCGCGCGCACACACACAGACGTTTTCATCTTTGGTTTCAGTGCTGCTCCCCACCAGCACCCTGACTGAATGTTTGCTCAGCTCCTGAGCGTTGGAATGGCAGGAATGGGCACCACAGAAACCACCTGAGTGAGCAGAAGACCTTTACGTGCTCATTCACCATGACAGCCTGACCCAAACACACCCAAACACTCACAACACTAAAGACACCCACACATGAGTTATTAGGGTTTTGGTGGAGAAAATGAACTGGGTGTTTCAGAAATGTTGCCCAAAATAGAAACTTATCCACTATATCTAAGTGATATCTTACAAAACTATATCATCCATACTGTATATGTACACTTGAGTTTTAGGCGCTGATCACACGGGAAGCACTTTGGCAGCTGGAGGTTCATTTTTGTGATTATTTTTAATGAAAATGAAGCTTTTTGCTCGCTGTCTTTACATTGCTATGCACCTTGTGTTTCTGGGCTCTAAATGACTAGCATTTTTGCTGGAGTGCACTGAACGCCTCAAGATCAAGAAACTTCAACTCAAAGAGGAAAAACGCCCCATGTCATCTTTTTTCGTCATGTTTTTCCTCATTGTCCAATCAGATGATTTGAGAGGCGGGCCTTCTGTGGTGGTCACGACAACAAGTTTACAGTTGGTAAACAATGGAGGAGAAACTGGTGGTAGTGGTTGCTGGATACCCAGAGCTATACGGCCTGACGATAGACAGCATGTTGTCAAACTGCCCCTGAGTCATCCTAAAATATTTCTGGAAACGTCCATGGTGGAGGAGAAGCTCCTGGACCAACTGGTGGTACTCCCCATGATCCAGCCTCTTTTTTAGGGTCTCATGTACCCACACAGATCTCTGTTTATCTGTTGACAGCCTCTCACCCTCAACCAGAGCTACAGACCGTACCCTCTGCCTCAACATGGCATCAACTAGATACTAAATACTATGAAAACCTGCAAAACACTTTCTCTGTGATAGGGATCTGAGCCTGCGTTGTGATGAAGCACTATGCAGACGACACTCTTCTACTCATAAGGATAATATAATGTAATAAACCATCCATGTGTTGAATGGATTAAATAAGCAGATCCTCATGTGTTGTTGTCGGCTAGCAGCAGGTAAACTTTATCAGCCCAAAGTGACCCATGTTTCTCTATCTCCAGTCTTTACAGTGAATGCATCATATTCAGGTTCTTAAAAACAACTGTGATTGGCAGATACTTACGGAAGAAGTCCTTCTTCACCAGGTTTTTGGCGCAGAGGACTGAAAAAGAAAAGAAAGAGAAGACTGTTAATTTAACATAAACATAAAAATCACAAGCAGTAAATCAAGGTTTTATTTTCTGCATGTTGAGTTTTTACTTTAAAGGGGTATGTACAAGAAGTGGCTGTGATGTGTGAGGGTAGGAAGCAGGAAATGATTTGTCGAGTTTGAGATTCAAGTAGGAAAACAACTGCGTTACAGCCATGACTCAAATTCAGACCAACTTCGGTGGAGATGATACAAACCATCTCTTACCTACAATTAGAATTTTAATAGCAGACAATGTGTTTCAAGAGGACACCTCATCAGCAACAGTACAGAAAACAAATTAAACACTTCTTGTATCATTAGAGTAAAAGCACTTGACTAGAAACCATGTCACTCATTACAACATCCAGTCTTTGAACTAGAGGAGGGGATGTTTTGTCTCGTTCTTCTGCAGAGAGGTCGACTGTGTTGATGTACTCTGATGCCATGGAGGCGGTTGCTGAGGTGATGAGGCAGAGCCTCCTGTGCGTGTGTGGATGGATGAGGAAGCTCAGTCACCACCTGGGCGTCTGGAGTTACAGTTACAGCCTGTGAGTCAGGCACATGGAAATACAGTTTTGGCTCAGCTTTTTTTCTGTGATAACATTTTCTGAGGAACAGACACTAATTAGTCTGGATATTGATCTGGCTGATTCATTGGTCTGAGTAGAGATTAGAGTATAATTAATATGGCTGTGCTGCGTACCTTGATCTACACTTGATTTAAATCGGTTTTAACCGCTTCCATTCTGCTAGGACGCTGGCATCCTCAGCCCAGATTACTGTCTGTCAGAGGCTGTGGTGGTCAGAGTTTTAAAGCTATAGTGAGATACTGGTATCATATGAAACTAGAGGACAGACCATGTCATGTCATGCTGGCTTGTCTGGTTGGGTTAAAAAATGCCCCAATGTTAGGCTAAATCCTGTTGAGGAAAAACTGGCACAGCCATTTTCATATTGGTCCCTTGACCTCTGACCTCAAGCTATCTGAACGAAAATATTGGCCGTGACACACAGTCCTAGTTGTGCTCATGTAGCAGCAGACTGGTATGCAGATGACAGCTGCTGTGTGACAGGTGTCATGCTGCCATATGAGCCTATTTCACACCTTCCACGGGGGACATCTGCCTGGCGTCGAGCCCAGCTCCAGGGCTGGTTGTACAGCCATAATGATAAGTAAATCAGAGTGATGAGTGGCAGCTATTTTGATAATCGATGAGTCGCTAAAGACATTTTTCAAGCAAAAAGCCAAACATGACAGTTTGCTGCTTTTCTTTGTCTTTTGTAAGGATGCTGTCAGACCTAGAGTCGTCTCCTTTGGTCTGAATCAGGGACTCATGTTGTTCCAAAATTGCCTAGAGTTGGTTCGTGCTCTCACGGCAGCATTTACAAGAGGACCAGATCAAATGCCTTGTGTGAGAAAGCTGCTCTTGATTGGTCAGAATTTCCATGTGGGAAAAATCCAGGAAGTAAAGCAAACGTTGAAGAAGAGAACACTTGCAAGATAAATGTGACACTTTCTAATGTCACAATGGAGGGACAACTACGTAGGTTGATTTTAGCGCTGCTCATCGTGGACTATATTGCTGTCATTGTTCATTTTAGTCAAACCATACAGTTTGAAAACGAGGCGCGGCTCCAACTAGAAAACAATGTTTGGACGCATTGGATGTGCTGAATGTGCATATTAAGGCAGTACAGGAGGAGGTGCACATTAATAATCCTCCAGGACTGTAACATGCTCATGTTTAACCCAAACAATGTGTCATGTGACTGCAGTTGGTTCAGACCCCCCCCCCCCCAAAAAGTCTGGAAAAAGTCAGTTTATGACGAGATACGACGCAGCCGACAGGTGACTACGACCAAATGACTGTGTCCTTGATTAAAATTACAGATTTCTCATGGTTTGAACATTGTTGGAAAAGTTTTGGATACTCTAAGTACACACCTTAACAAAATACAAACACTGGTATGGTCATTTTTAGAGATTTTAACATGGAAAAGTTTATATCTTCAAAACAACTGTCAGTCTGCTGGGTGCCTTCTCTCTGGCCTGGCTCGCCCGCTCCCCTGATGTGCAGGTGAGAGTGCTCAGACTTTACTTTGCTAACACAAATAGACAAAGACACGCCCATGGTGGCAGTCTGCAGCTTAAGCCATTCAATCTGCAGCCACGGCCAAATCATTTGCAACCCCCCTCCACTCCCCCCAACCCATGCCACACATACTCAGACACACACACCATGTCACATATCACCCTGAATCACTTTAAGTCTGAGCCGAAACAATTTCACCCACCGGGAAACAGAGGGAGGAGGACGTACCCTCTGAGTGCCGTGTTGACAAAATTAAATACACAAATCACCAGCTTCACCAGCGTGGAACACACCAGCATCTACATATGCATGGTGTTTACAGGCGCACGAGGGACACACACACACACGATTGTGGGTTTAATGACAAGAGCCCCATTAAAAGAGACAGAGGGAGGAGTGAAAAACAGACGAGTAGACTGGATGCATACCCTCCTGGGGGGGTTGGGTGCAGAACATGCTCGACAGATGAGGAAGAATTTCTTTCCGCAAACATCCCTGGGAATGTGTTACGTTCCAGTGAAACCCACCTCATTTCTAAAACATCTGGTATGCATCGCTTTTGGTCGCGCTCTTCCTGAACACACAGACGCGCGTGCACATGCACACACACAGACAGACACACACACACACACACACACAGGCCCCCTGAGACAACTCCACTGATCTAATTAATTATTGAGAGGCACAGAGGCGTGAGTGTGGTCGAGTGTGCAAACTCTGAGGCTTTAACAGAGGTGTAAAAGGTGCAGTGAGGTAACAGGTGACAGTTGTCTTTGTGTTTCCACAATGTGTCTGCCCGTCCGCTCCTCAGTCAACATGTGCATAACGTGAAAAAGAGCCTGACAGTGATTTGATGGTGTTTCCAGAGAGGGGGAAAACACTGAGCACTATGTTCCCTCGTCTAGAAGTCACAATGCAATAAATCCACAGGAGGTGCAGAGAAAGAACAGCGAACCACTGGGAAATGTGAAGGCCGAGGCTACAGACCCCTGCATTCAAAGGCCGCACAAGAACGAAGCAATGACAGTAAAGACCAATGAGACCAACTGCAGAGCAAGGCAAGACGCAACGTGGCCCACACAGTGGCCAGCTCCGCTTAGAGCAAACTGAGCTAAACATGCAGACCCTCCTGTGAGGACATGAGCAGTCCTCGGCCAGCCACACAGCAGGAAGGCAACACTACAATTATACCTATATAGGCTTCTTATGAAAACATACAAGGGGCCAGATAGAAAACCGCAGGAATGGTACATGCAGGGAGACAATGGTGGCAGGGAGGCCAATTAGGAGTCTGAGGCTGCAGAGCTGCGAGGAGGAGAACATAAGGACAGCAATCAGGACGCAGTGGAATCCAACCATCACAATACAGCTTTCACTGAACGCTGACAAAACACAATAATTAAGGGATAATGTACACAGAGTGGGTCATTATTGTGCAAGGAACCCCGACGAGGCGCTTCAGGTCTTGAATCATCCTGATGTAGTGTTGTCAAAAATATCAATTTATCGATACACAGCGATTCTGAACATTTGAAATTGGTTTCAATATTTATTTTCTACAGTATCGATACACCGGCACCAGCTGCATTTTCTCTTTCTCTCTTATTGTTTATGCTCACTGCAGTTATTCTGCTGTTCTCTGTTCTTTGCTGTCATGTTACAGCCTCATTATATTTATCTTTCAATAAAAAAATTAGGGCTGCGCCCTGATAGTCGACCAGAAAGGTCATTAGTCGGCAAGATTTCATTAGTTGCTTAGTCGTAGGGAAAAAAGTTATTGTGAAAATCTATCAGGAGCTGCACCATGTCAAAATAAATCCAAACCTACATGACTGGACCATGTGTGACTTTAATGTGAAAGGACGGACACAGGAAGTGTCCACGCTCAGCAGTCAGACTTGTAGATAAAATATATATAAACATATCGTTATCGGGATATGAGGTTTTGGTCATATCGCCCAGCCATACTGGTAACCACCGTGTAAGCACAATGCAAAGCAGCAGCAATGAGCTAGCCGGTGGAATACACATGTACTAGCATGCACATACAGCTGGACCAACTTACCATAACAATGAACAGAGAAGCTTGAATTATGACACACACAGAAGGAGCAAAACTTCAGGACACAATTACTCCACTGTATCTTTACATGGCAAACAGCGGTTTTCTGCTGTATCAATGCTCTGAATGTCGCATAAAGAACATTTAAGTTGGGGTTCATTTTAAAAATGAGTAGTCTTGGGACCGTTTATTTAGCAAAGACTGATTTTATGCCATTTTTAGGCAAACCACAATGATCTAAAATGTGGCTGGCGAAGCTCTACTCTACCATCTCAGCAGGCTGACCCTTCTAAAGGACAGCCATGCAGATCCAAATGTGTGTCATTATACATGCACACAAAACACACAGCAGCATGAAAGCAACTTGCCAGAGTAAAAGGTCTCGCTCTTACCACAGCTATGTGAGCCTCCTGAGACAGCGCCATGTAGCAAAGAGCAATTCACCTTTCAAAAATAGCAGTTTGTTCAGGGAGGACACAACGTCTACCACCTCTGTAGGACATGTCCATGTATGAAGGTTTACACGCAGACTATTTTTAAAGCCTTTAAAGTGTTTTAGCTCCACAGTGGGCTGGTGCACAGGATACCTGTAAGTTCAGCTGGAGCTTTGTTTGAATATAGAGACTAAAAACAGTCGCAACATTCAAGTTGAACATACATCTTGTCCACACATACATATTTTAAAACCTAGCTTTTTTAAATGTGTTTGGACCTTTCATCCGCTCAAAAACGTGCTTTAGGTGACTGAAAATTGACCTTTGGTAAAACTCCATCCAGCTTCCAGAGACGTCACAAATTAGGCGACATTTGGAGCAATGGCGAACGTCACTGGCTCGTTCCTTGCTAACAGGACTTTTCATGTGTTTACACACGAATGTACAGTTACTCGCCCTATGGTGGTCACTGTTTCAGGTGGCTTTACGGTAATATCTTTGTGTCAGGTTTCTGACTGGCTAACATCTTTTTCTTATTTGCACAATTCTAGGGTTACGGTTACATCGCCACCTGTTAGTTTGGCACGTTCATGACAGTGCTTCAATTAGGTAGCAGACTGTGAAAATAATGGACGTAGCTACTATGACATCACCCATTGGTTTGTGGACTTCAGTATTTTTAGGCAGACGTGACCATATTTGGGTGAGAAGCTGGCACTGTGGAGGAGCCAGGCGCTGACTGAGAAGCCAAGGACACTATCAGCAGCGGCCCGCCCTTAATTATGCATAACTTCAAGCCTTAATAAAATGTAAACCGGTGACTTATATAAAAATTAATTCCCGTACAGTTGTCATGAACGGGGAAATAAGCTGTAGAGACTATAACTATTTCTTTTACTAGGGTGTGGACATGTTTAATTTTGTTGTAGAGTTGGGATTTTAACAAAAGGGTCAGTGGGGACTGATTCACTTTTGGAGCCAGCCTCAACTGGACATTAGAGGAACTGCAGTTTTTGTCACTTCCATGTTGGCTCCATTTTTTAGCCCTGGTGGCTGCTGCTTAGTTTTGCTTTTTGGTATGGGCGGAGGCTTTTTGTTTGCTTGAACGGTCAGTAATATTTTAGAGGACGAAGGAGGGAACACACATTTTTCAGAAACACGCTTGTCTGTTTGGACGAGGCCAAAGACTTAAGATATAACTTCAAATGTACACCTCCCCTGCAGTCACAAGCATTTATAGGTGTTCTGAATGGCCAGTCGTCATTAATACATTACTTTTTTTAAGCTCTTACTTTCCATGTAAATACGTCGAGTGTTTCCAAACCAAATGACAGAACCTTTCATATCTCAACGACTTTCTTTTCAGCTACTTTTCCTCTTGTGCTCCCACTTCCAGAAAAAGGAAAAGACTGATCAAACCCTGACTTGAGCAGACTTCTCTCTCTCTCGTTAAACTAAAGGCTTCTATCGGCAGAGTCTCTGTCTTTCTGAGGTCGAGGGAGTGATGCTGAGATTGTTGAGCACTCAAAGCGTTCTCAGATCTCTGACATGAAGGGTGGGCTGGGTTTTTGGGACCCTCGATCGGAGCCGCCATGTCAACCTCTGTGGAAAAGATTTGGCCTCATTTATGTTTGATGGATCTTCTCTGGGGCTCCTGCCTCCTCCTCTCTGCCAATCCTCTTTGCCCCTTTGTGTGCATAAATCTGAACACCTCCAGCTTGTAAGTCTCTCTAATGATGTTGTTTTAATTCAAACTGTGATACTCTGCACTCACAAAGCCGCTTCTGAAGAGAAATGAAATAAATAAGCAGAAAGAGGAGTAGCGAGGGAGATGTGAATGTAGGGCAAGCAGGCAGCAGAGCAGAGTGTGTAAGGAGGGAAACAATGAAAGAAGCAGCTTAATGTTTTGATCCAGTAATGAAAAAAATACTATTTTAAGCTCATGAATGAGTTTAGCATGGCCTTCGGATTTCTGTGTAATGCTGAACCCCTTGCAGAGATATATCATCAGCAGCTAAATGACCCAAAATACATTAAAGGCCATTAAATTTTCTTTTCCTGACGCAAAAGCTTTGTATAATGACATTAATAGAGGCCGCTTTACTCGCCAGCACACAGAAATGCCCCCCAAATTTATGCTGTTATGGGAAATGGGGTCGCGATGACAGAAGCCTTCCCCAAGAAAGGGAAGTGGGCGAGCTTGCACCTACAGGGCAGCGTCGTAAATCTGTTGTTTTATTGGTCACCGTGGACCGCCTTTCTCATGCTCACAAATATAATTACGCTCTCTCTCTCCCCCTGTACATTAAAATGGAAGAGCGACACATACGTCAGCACACACACAGTCAACCCCACAATGTGATGGACGCACACACATGGCCCCGAGATTAAACAAATGATGGGAAAACTAGAAACATTAAAAGCTCATTTCAGATGCCAGCTAGAATCACATCATCTCTGTTCCATGGCTACACTGTACACAGCGCTGTTCTCAGGGAGTGGCGACCAAATGATGCAGCGGGTTGCCAGAGTTAATATGAGGTGAGGGGTTAGACGGGACAACTTCAGAGCTCGATTCAGAACTGCACAGCTAACCTTTATAAAAAAGAAACGTCATTAGAGTGCGGTGTTGGTGGTGGTGATGGGGATATTATCCTGTCCTCAACATGAGACCGCTCCAGCATGAGACCACTCCAGCATGAACTGTTTCACACTTAATGTTATGGGATAATATTGCGCTGTAAAAAAAAATATAAAGTGACAATATGCGCCACACTCAAAAACAGGCTGTTTCAGGAATCTTGTGGATTTTTGGCGGTTTTTATCCTTGGTGAGAAATGGAAAAGCAGTTTCTCTGAACATGTTTTAGCCTCGCAAACTAAGTTCTGACATATTTCTTTTCATTTTTATCCATGATTAGTGCTGCCCCCCTATAATCACCCTGACGTTAGACGACCAGAGAGGTCATTAGTCTGCAAGATTTCATTGCTCGCTTAGCCGCAGAAAAACAAACAAACAAAAAAAAACGTGAAACTCTATTAGGGGCTGCACTGTGTCAAAATAAATCAAAAGCTATATGACTGGACTATGTGGGAATTTGACACAGGAAGTGTCCTCGTCAGGTTAATCTCCAGGGCTGGTACCTGCAGTTATTCCACAGGCTAGTTAATAACATGTCGGGCAGGAAATCCAAAGTGTGGGATCATTTTGAGAAGGTGAAGGACAAACCCAAGGTGATATGTAAACTCATCTTCATTGGTCGACTACAAACATGACGTATCATGTGAAACATGGAAATAGCTACATGCCCATTAGCCCACAGTGTCATTAATAGGCGGCTCGCTCAGTGTGTGACGTGCACTTGTAGATAAAACATAGGCCTATTGATTTGTCAATAAATTGTCAGATTATTGCAGCTCTTGGCGTTTCCACACATTTGCATGGACAAAACTTCAAAACTTTTCTTCTGGATTTTTTAAGTACCCATGATAAAATTCCCATGGCCATTCACAATGTATATCACAAACAGAACTGTAAAGTACAATAAGACTTTATTAATCCCACACTGAGGGAATTCACAGTATAGCATCGTATACTTTACTCCAAATGTTAATTATACCTTTAAAGGCAGTCTGCAGACACAGAGCTGCAGAGCTCCCAGAGTGGGGGAGTGACAGCCAGTACAATTTAAAAGTAGTAGTGGGACATGGGTATGGAAACTTTTGGATTCATGACCCTACATGTTAAATCACACTGTCACAACTTTATTTTCCTTGCCCCACTTGCTCAGCGTTATTCAAACATATCAGATTCAAACTCTGTTTAAACATCATTCCAGCTCGTGTACATACATGAAGGGAGAGATGAGCGCAGGGAGAAAAAGAAGAGACGTATGAGGTAGTAAACAAACATCAGTCATTGACGTACTGTATATTACAGCTAAGTTATGTGAACAGCTACAGAAGGTAAATTTGCTGCTATGTTACATCACGTGGAAGGTTAGACAACTGTAAAGATGTCATCATACACAACAAAAATTCCAAGACTAGTCCAAAACTGTGTTAATCCCATGAACTTTCCGGACCTAGAAAACCAGACTGTGGAATTCCATAACTTTTCCAGGTTTCTATGATCCATAAAGTCAAAAAATTACGCCCATTATTTTCAACGTACAACCCTACATCGGAGGCAGCCAAATGTGCATCAGCACTACCCATGCCACTGTCCTATTTCCAGCCTCACTACCCCGAGTTAAATGCATTTTCCCCCTCTCAGTCTCTGCTTGTACTCCCGTTGTAGCTCTTCTTCTCTGCTCCTATGGCAGCTCGACTCCTCTCCTCACCACTGATGTATCAAGAGAACTCTGTGGCTGTTGCTGTGTCTCGTGTGTGACAAAGATTGGATGAGAAGAGACTCGTTGTTGAGGTCAAGAAATATCCTGAGCTAAACAACCCACAATCCTGTCATCATAAAGACAATGGCCAAAAAGATATTGCCTGGCGAGTTGTAGCTCTGGACATCAGCACTACAGGTGAGAAATCAAGTTTGATTAGAAACTCTTCACACATGATTTTAAGCAAACGCAGAGGTGAAGGAAGAACATATTTTTTGGTAAAAGTGTTTGCATGGTTGTATGTTAATGAGCTGCAGCTTGATGCGTCCACTGTGTGCGAGGGGCCGCACTTGAAGTGGGTTACATGTCGGTGTTTTTTTGGCTTAAGCTCTGAATTTTCCAATTTATATTTGCTTATATATATTTTCATTTGAGTGACTCCATATTTGCGTTTTGCACCAAACTCTATTGAGGAAAAACAAATATTAAAATGATGTAACTGTCCACAGTTTAAAAATGTAAATATATTCTATGCATGTAGTAGAAGAAATCAGAAATCTTATCCAAAATGTATTAAACAGCGAGGTCTGTATGATGACTGTATCATTACACTCTTGGTAAGCTTCGAACTTTCTCCTTCTGTCGCAGAGACACACAGACACACACTCCGGAAAAGCATCACATAACCCCGTGCATCTCGGCCCATCTGAAATCCTCTGTCGTCATAGCGACGGTAAGTATCGAGGCAAAGCTGAGAGAAGGGTTTCTCTGTGTTCGCCTGTGTTTCTCATTCCGGTCGCACTGCCTCACACAGCCAGGGACTGCAGCGCTCAGACGGGTATAGACATTTAAAAAGACAATAAACAAAGCAGCATTAGAGGCCTCTTCCACTTACAGACATATTTCTGCACCAGAACGGACAAACAAACACACAGAAATTAGGAGGTTTAATTGCAGCTACACTCAAAGTCCATCTCTCTATCACTGGCTATTTTTCTGAGCGGGAACAGAGATCACACACGAGTCCCTCCGTCTGATAAATGACCAAAACCTTTCAGGCTAAATGCCCACTTCTGTTTAACTGAGTATTGTCTGTATTTGAGGATGTGGTGGCAGCCAGACAGGCTCACCCACAAAAGGTTAAAACACATCAAAACATTGTTTTAAAAAAATGCTGCAGCATCCAACAACCACCTCCAGCCTCACACACTACCAGGAAACAAACGCTCTGCAAATGTGTCAGTGACTAAGTGGAACTATAACCTGGCGGCTCACATTAGGAGCAGGGGTGTGTGTGTGTGTGTGTGTGCTCTCGGTGGCTGCTCGGCTGACTGCAGCTTATTAGTCACATAATGGCTTTCCACATTACTGCCCAAACAGGGCCGCTTCCCCGAGGACAGCAGGGAAAGCTAAACAAACACCGCGCACAACTGATTATCAGCTCGGATTTGCTGAGCTCCTTCCTTCGCCGGCCCGTCTCTTAATAAAAATCAATTCCTCTGAGTGGCGACAGCGGCTCTGCGCCGGCGGAGACTGAGACCTTGGGGTGAAGTTAAAGTTCCACCTGTGGGGAGAGGATGGGCCCGCTTTCTCACAGGCTGGCACACAAAGAGCCCTACTGTGCAGGCGAATCAATGAAGTCCACCAGACGCAAGCCAAACACCTGGGGAGGGAGAGGTCATGTGACGTCCATGGGGAGGGAGGGTAGAGGGGCGTCGCCATGGTAGCAATCGCTGGTGGAGACAAGATGGAGCTGGGAGGCTGCTTTCGCCTGTTGTGAGCCGACATGTACTTTAAGAGTTACACAAAACAACGAAGCATGGGAAAAGAAAAGAGCACCGGGGGGAAAAGAGGGTTCACAGTGTCTGTTGCTCTGCGGTTAACCATTACACTGGAGCCTATGAGGTGGAGGAAATGGGGGTGTGGGAACAGAGACAACCGCCTGGTAATATTCCACAACTACCATCCCGAGTCTGCCGGGAAACACTAAGAAGGAGAAGGAGAAGAGGGGGCATTTTCTAAACATCGGCCAATCTTCTTGTTGCGTGAAATTATAACTGCGTGTGAACCTAAACAAATCTCTTCGGGCCCACTCGCTGAGGTTGACCCCATTCTGAACCTCCCTTCCTGTCCACCTGGTTCCTCCAGTCCAGTGCACTGACCCAGCCCGCCAGACAGTCTGACACATCTTCAGGGAACATTACTCCCCTCCACCTCCTCCCAACTCCTCCAGACCCCAACCTTTCCTCTGCCTGTCTGCCTGTTTGTCTGTCTGCCCTGTTTTGACTCCAGGCCCAGAAACCATGCACTCTCATGCGCAGCATTGTTCTTCTATAAACAAAAGGCTTCCTCTTCCCTGCCCCGCTCCTCCCCAACTTCTGTGGGACTTAAAACCTGAAGGGAGAAAAACGGAGACGGTGACGGACAAGTGTTGATGGTTGTGATGGTGAACCTGTTCTTTAAGTCTCTCCTGCTAATCTCCGAGCTGTCTCTTAATCAATCTCCTACGACTTGTTGGGTAATGTTTGGTCTTGAACGCTGCCTCTTGTCACTGTGGCTGCAGCAGAGAGAGGTTGATATCAGCTGGGTGCTGGAGCTCCCATGCACGGCAACTTTACAGACAAGCAGGCATTCAGTCTGACACAGGAAGGAAATTAGGCGCAGTTTCCAAGTCCATTTTGAGCTGAACCAACTCAGCTACTCACCAAGAGCCCTTTTCGACCATAAAGTCCCAGGAACTATGGAGCTTGATAAACTAAACCAGGAACTAGTTGCCACAGCCATCTGTAGACACTGCACAGTAACACGCCGCTGTTTGCATATCCAACACATCGTGAAGTGACGACATATTGTCCTTGATTGTCAATGAAGCAGTAAACAAGTTGTTGCTGCAGGGTTTGTGTTTGACCAATCAACAACAGCCTGCCTTACAAACTCTGCCCTGATGGTTCATGAGTCACTTAAAAATGGCAGAGTGGGGAGCAGGGTTCTCAGAGGTCAGAGGAGAATGGCCAGACTGGTTCAAGATGATAGAAAGGCAACAGGAAGTCAAATAAGCACTGGTGCCAACCAAGGTCTGCAGAAGACCATCTCTGAAGCAACAACACCTTGTCCAACCTTTAAGCAGATGGGCTGCAGCAGCAGAAGACCACACCAGGTGCCACTCCTGTCAGCTAACAACAGGAAACTGAGGCTACAATTCACACGGGTTTTCTCACCAAAACTGGACAATAGAAGATTGGAAAAACCACATTCAGATGGAAGCATGGATCCATCCTGCCTTGTATCAACGCTTCAGGCTGCTGCTGGTGGTGTAATGGTGTGGGGGAGATTTTCTTAGTACCAACTGAGCATGGTTTAAACACCACAGCCTACCTGAGTATTGTTGCTGAGCGTGTCCATCCCTTTATGACCACAGTGTACCATCTTCTGATGGCTACTTCCAGCAGGATAACGCACCATGTCACAAAGCTCACATCATCTCAAACATGACAATGAGTTCACTGTACTCCAATGGCCTCCACAGTCACCAGATCTCAGTCCAATAGAGCACCTTTGGGATGTGCTGGAACGGGAGATTCTCATCATGGATGTGCAGCCTTGTTGAATCTATGACACCAAGAGTTAAAAAGGGGGTCCAACCTGGTACTAGCAAGGTGTACCTAATTTTGCACATAAGCAGGCACATTCATGTATAAGCGTGCATGCGTACATGTCTGGTAAGACCCTACAATTGACAGAGCAGCTGACTGCTATCATGAGGATCCCATATTCTCACAATAAGGCTAAAAATGATCAACAAGCCTGAAGTTCCAATTACCTTACTATCTACCTACATATCCTGAGATGATAAAAGCACGTAGAAGTGCAGCAGAACCTTCATTATCTCTCAAAAGCTGGTAACAAACAAGCAGCCTCTAAGAAAGTCTTTATGAGGTAGTCCAGTGCATTTGCCACAGAGGCAGCCACACCACCCATTCACATTCAGCGCTGCCCTATTCATGACAAAAGTGGGTTACTTTTTAAAGACCTGGCTACACCACTTAACTTTAGCCCTTAACTGCAGTCAGGCAGAATAGAGTGAGGAAGCAGGGTAGGATTTCAAGAGCTCGGTCCAGCTCTTCACGGGGTGCAGGCAAACTGTGGAAATGTGGTTAAGGCAAATTGACTTGTAGACACTGGGAAATATCCCAGCTTTGGCAGCTTTTTATATCTTAGCAAATCCACTTATGTAATATGCAAATCTGATAAGACTCCTTCTGGTCACATAATACAGATATTAGAGTCATTGGTGGCAGAGTGATCATGGAACTACTAAGTGCCAGGAAAATCTCCTAATACCTCTAAACAGACCTGCAATTTCCAAGATTTATAAAATTAGAAAGGAAAAAGAGTAACAAAATCTCCTTGTGCATCATTTTTATACTGAGAGGAAAACAGAAAGGAACACTTAAAAAAAGAGGGGAAAAATACCTTGATCCCCTCTTTCCAAGTTAAAAAAAAATGCTAGAGGCATTCAAAGACATGCTCCGTCTCCGTCTCACACGTGCTCCGAGCGAGAGGAAGAACAATCCTGTCAACAACCGAGGAGTTGAGAGGAAACCAGCAGTGAAATGTATTAAGAAACTCATAGTCCCTGTGACGTGCATTAAATACCGCAAAGCAAACACAGAACATTTAGATTCCCAGGACTCCTGTTACACACTTGAGTCAAAGGACGTCTGGGGACATCTGTTGCACCAAATCACTGTGACCAGAAGCATAAAAAAAACAGAGGGGAGAGAAGAAAAGACATATATATCCCCCCATAGCTTCTCTTCATAAAAGGATAGACGGCCATGACTAAGAGAAGCCATATATCATTATAGATCACACTCAGCACCTGCTGGAGGAGTGATGAGAAATCTGGTGAAACACACCGAGCCGCTCCGAGGAGCATCAAAGCCCGGCGATTATCAGACTTTGTTAATATCTGGGCAAGCGGCCAAGATAAATAACTGTCCAGGAACTAAACCATCAATCGAGAAAATGATTTGATTTGATAATGAAAACAAATGTTAACTTGCCGCCCACAGTAGGGATGTCACAAGAGTCGATACTTTGGCACCAAGTCGATGCCAAAATTCTGAATACGTGGCGGTACATGTTTTTCTCCGTAGGTAACAAGGACGTATTTCTTCCAGACGTGATGGGGTGGCATATACACCTGCAAGTGTTCAAGTCTGCCGTTAAATGCTGCCCGCTGCAGCGTCAGGTCCGCCTCAACTCATCGAAAACAAGAGTTTGTTCCTGAGGCTGGTTTAGTTTTTAAAGTCTTTACAATGTGAGCATCACGTGTTCACACTCTTACAAACGACAGCAGCGTGACGAGGCACTGAGCGTCTATTCTACGCTGAGTGCTGCATGTTTAGCGTTTTTCTGGTTGCTGAGTGTTGAAAAATGTTCAACCTTAGGGTAAAACTCTGCACTTGTCACTGTCAGCTGTCCAATCACAGTGGAGGAGGGGCAGGACAAGCAGCCTAACATAAAGACCAATCCGTCACATCGTACATGTATAAATGCTGAACAAAAACAACAGAGGAGATATACGTTAATATACTGTGCTTTAATTCAGAGGCTGCTGCATTCAAAGGATGCATCCTTCGTGGTCTACGTCAACTGCGTCCTTTGAAGACCTCGACAGACGAACCTAGCCGTTTCCGAAATGGGGCAGTGTGGTTTATGGAAGATTCCCGGTTTGCGTCACCAGCTGTTCCCGCACCTAAGCATTAACGCTACTCTCACTTAGCAACGAGCTGCGGTTGACAAGATAAGTTAGGAGGCTATAAGTTAGTTAAATAATGGACCCAGATCCCACAACTCAGTCAATTATTTGAACAAAAATTTGAGGTTTGAAGGCCCCTTTGTTTTTTGTTTTTCATTTTTATTATTAGCTATTGGTGTGAGTTGAATTTAAAAGCATAACCCTCTGGCGCTGCTGCAAGTGGCATGTTTAAGGACACCCTATCCTTAGAAAAAAAACAAAAACAATTGTGATCAGCACACAATGAATCTTGGGATAGGTTGGGCCACGAAGGATTTATTTTTTGCATCAGCTACAGCAGGCCTCCTTCCTCAGTTGCATTTGAAATGGGACGGCCTTGAAGGTGTTGGTGGATCAGTCAGTAATAATGATTTTGTCCATTAAATTGAATTTATATATTTCAATAAAAGGAGCACATGTTTAAATGCATGGGATTTATTGTTTTGTTTTTGTCTGGGTGTCAAACTGGTTATCGAGAATAGTGGAATTTCACTGGTACTGGTATCAACTACGACATTTCTGGTATCGTGACATGCTTAGTCCGAAACATAACATACTTTCAAGCCTGGAACTAGTCTAATCACATGAAACATCACCACCACAGTGAGCGCACAGCCTGTGGGAAACACTGTTGAATGCTTTCTAACCAAACCAGTCTTTAAACAAAGAGAAGCTACACACACACACAAAGATGCACACTCGTAACAAATCCACCAACTGAGGTAAAATGACAAGCTTATCTTCCTCTGCAAAAACCTGTCTGACTACACGGGGAAACTCACCACACACATTCACACGTGAAGGGAAAGAGGCTGGCAACATTCTTAGTGTGAGAACATTTCATCCATCTCACGTCACCTTTTCCCTCCGTGATACAGTCCACTGTAATTGCATAATAGAGGAGTCCACCCCGACTATTTTGGGCTCCAAATAGTGGGAAACCATGCCACAATGGCAATTTTTAGTGGCATTCCTGTTACCCCTGCATAGTACATCACCCTCTCTTTCCACTCTGTGTGATACAACGTTCCTAACAGAGAGTCATCCAGGCGAGTAAAGTCTTCCACAGTACCTTCACCGCCGCAGCTAAGTGAGAAGTCAAAACAGTGAGCAAATCAGAGCGCTGCGCAGCTTAGGCTTCTGCAAGCTTGCACTACTGTTGGCCGGGACCCGAGTTGTTTTCAGTGGCTGCTCGGCTCTCCTAGCTTCTTGGCTCCTTCGCTGCCTCTGATGTAATGGAGGAGAGTAGAGAAGAGAGGCCTGGACCGAGCCGCACTGGAGAGGTTGGATAGTACCAACCTGTTTAACAGAAGTTAGGGACCACCACACAGCTGTGCTAATGCCAGAAATGCTCCACTTTGTTTTTCCCCTCCCGATCCTGGGGAGTTTTTAGTTTCTAAGAATGATTTCACAACTTCATCTGGGAGCTGTGTTACATCATTACCACCCAGTCATATTTTTCCTTTTATGCCGTGCACCTTGCCAATGAATGTGTTGGACTGAGAAGACCTTGAGCCTTTTAAGAATCAGGACAGTAATCGTGTCGTAATCGTAGATGAAAGCACTGCACAGCCATCTACTACGTTGTCTCCAGAGCAGGGCTGCAGTTACAGTTATTTTCATTATTACAATCTGACGATTCTCTGGTTGATTAAAGAGGACCCGTTCAGCTAATTTTCAGGTTCATTCTTTTATTTAAGGTTTCTACTAGAACATATTTAAACACTTTAAAAGGTCAGAAAAACACTTATTTTCCTCATATTGTCTGTGCTGGAACACCTGTATTCACCCTCAGTCTGAGATGAGACGGGCGTCACACCACTGGCCCTCATTTGCTGTTTTTTTAATTTTTTCCCCAGCTGATTCAGCATGTTAAAATGACGTTAGAGACGAAGGAGCCTGCCGGTAAATTAAAATCACTGACTGGCAACTCAGCTCAGTGACTGAGAAGAGAAATGGAAGTGAGGAAAGTAAACAAATGGCTAAAATAAAGAGGGAGTGAGACCAAAACAAACTTTTAAATTTAGACAACATTTTTTCAGCCACTGAGCTCTTTAGCAGAAACAGTTTCTTACTGTTGGTGTTATTGTTCACCAGCTCACAGTAAATATGTTTTGTTCTTTCAACATCAGGTTGTTGTTGATGTGCTAACTGGCTCATTAGCATCTAAAGTCCGTCCTGTCAGTCTTCTAGTTTCCTTTCTCTTTTTGAATGACAAATACAGACAACCGCCGCCTACAGGTTTATTTCCTCTCATGCAGGTGCAGAACGTACGTGCTGGCTGGCAGTTGGCTATAGTCTTTGCAGTGTGTTCAAGTGCAACTTTCTGACTGAGACACGGGGGACATAAGCAAAGACAACAGTCAGCCACTAAATCTTTGATCCGGTTTTGTGTGCCTGGGACGTAAGTGCCTGTCTCTTTAAGCCATGCAACTGAAAAAACCCAGTCTGCTCCGCATTTTGGCGTCTCGTCACTGTATTTGCAGCGGGGGAATGACTGTAACAGAGTATAGCAGCACTTTCTACTGTAAAAAAAAAAAAAAAAAAAAAAAAAAGAGAACATGTTTCCCTGACGTTAGCATGTAACTTTGTAGGCAATGTTATATTAACAGCTGAAGTAGCGTGCCTGGAGCAGATGACCATAAAAGAGAATTAAAAAAAGTCACAAGCTGACATCAGCTGGTCTCAGAAGTAGAAAAAAACGTTGTAAACAGAATATTGCGAGCAGTCTGAAGCCTGAGGTTTTTGCTCACACTGATTACTTTTACTTATTATTGTATTATATAAATGACAGAACATAAGGAAAAATGTTCCCTTTAATCATCTATTCTATGAATCATGGAATAATAGAGAAAAAATGCACCCATCACAATTGTGCAGACCCTCAGGTGAGGTCTTCAAATGTCTTGCCAAACTGGACGAAAAGTTGAATTTTGAAGTGGGAATCAGAGAATCGCTTTTTTTTTTTTGCACTATTTTGCCTGAAAAGAATTGATTCTGAAAAACTGTTGCCAATTATGTTTCTGTCTATCTAGTAATCTTTCTATTGTCCAATCATGTCAGCTCTGCTTGAGGAGTAACTCCATGGAATGTCCTGGTATATACAGGATATTTTATCCACAGTTCCTTCCTGCGTGACTTGCCGTGGTTATCCTCAGTAATTGTCAACATGAACTGGCCCTGATGTCTCACTGAGATAAAAATGATGGTCTCTTAATCAAAAGCCATAAAAGGCCGCTGTGTGCAGGTGCATACCATAAACAGCTTTTACTATGTGCTTTAGATGACACACGTCTACAGGACATGCGTCATCATGTCTGACCTAAATTTAGCTTAACGTCTATGAAATCATCTCTCAGAGCTCAGGTTGTCAAATGGTGGCATATGTTAAGCTTTCTGCTGAGGTTAATTTTAAACTATACAGTTAATGTAAACTTGTGGAATTTGACAAATGTCACATCAAAGAAATACTTCATCCACAAAATGACTGTTTTTATATCAGTAACCCAGCTCATGTTACGTTGAATTTGAAAGAAAACTTTGTTTTTCTTCATGCCTCCCCGTTAACGAAGAATCCAAAAACTCAGAAACTTCTTGATGAGTTGAAGTAATAATTGTCTGTGTTTAACAACCGCAAAACATCTTTTACCAATCAAACTCAAGTTTGCTTGCCCCCTAAGTGCAACTCATTTGGGCAGGTGTGAACACAGGAATCGCTCTCGGGTGCGCACCAAAACAACCGGACCAAGAACTTCTTTTATCTGGTCCTCTTGTAAATGCTGCCGTGAGAGCACGAACCAACTCTAGGCAATTATACAACTTTGGAACAACATTAGTCCTGGATTTGGACCAAAGGAGACGACTCTAGGTCTTAAAGCACCCTTCATCTTATCAGTACAGTCGTCCATCGGCGTTCTGATCCTGCTCAAGCAGAGCTCAAACACACGCATTCAAATGGACACGCTCAGGGCACGCTCAGGGCACGCTACTCGTAGGCAGGAAGTGTTTTATATTCAACATTTTAGCAAAATTTAATGTGTTTGGAAAGAACTGATAATACGACTGGATAAGTGAGACTTGGATTATACTGAGGAAGTTATGTGAGAGTTTATAAACAGATGTTTTGATATAGCTTTGCTGTTATTAAACCCGGTCCCTGTTTACTTCAATTTATGAAGATTGTTGACTTTTTTCTGGATTCTCCGTTCGCTGAGAAAACATGCCAGAAAAATATAGCTTTCTTTACGAATTCAAGGAAAAACGTGGTGAGTCAAAATATGGACTGTAAACACAAGCTTTCAGATTGAGTAAAAAGTGCTTATGTGTGGAGAATACTACATGTGACCATCACAAGCCTGAGCATACTTTAATTTATCCAAAACCCAAACAAACATCTCATTCAGCTGTGGGAAACTGAGGTGGATGCAACACCCGGGCTGGCGTACAAAAAGTCATCATCACTAGAGCACTCTTTTAGCCTCGGGCTCTGGGCAGTAAATTAGCACATCAAGTACTGCGCCTATAATAATAAGCTTTGTGAGTGTAAATATTAGGCAACAACTCTGAACATTCCCAACAGCTTCTGTAGCATCTGCCCGAGAGCTGAATCATCAGGCGTTTGGCACTCCCTGTTTTGGAGTTGAAGTTTCATAATGAGTTTCCTGCAAACCCAGCAGCGACTCTTATCAGCCAGACAGTTACACATCACAGACGATTGAAAGGAAGGGCCTTTGTACATGTTTAGGATTCTTCAGGTGCAAGAGTGTTAGGGATTTAAAAAAAAACAGTCTTGAAATATCACATTTGCTTCTCTGTACATACGCAGTCAGACTTTTTTTACTACACAGGAATCCTGTGGTGTATTTGTCCAACTTGAGGTGAGAGGTGCCATTTGAAATGTGATCCAGTGTGAATATAAACATCTCTCTTCTGATCCTGTCTCCTCAGAGGACTGAAGGGGCTCAAACGTCAGGCCGAGGCACGGACAGACGCCTCCAGTCAGCTGTTGGCGTCTTGCGGCTTTTGCGCCCCCCCCCCACTCCAGCCAGTAACACTGGAGACTTGAGAGACCCCCATCTGCTTGAGGTTAGTCAGAGTTAATCGTATCAACCCGTGTCCATCCAGGTTTAGAGCAGAGCCAGCACGTCGAAGAATTATTCTCAGGTTACCCTCCTCCATCAGACAGCTGGGCTGGACCGCTCTGACCACCCTGCCTCCACCTCTGTTTCCAGGGAAAATGAAACGACCGGTGCATGTGTGGATATTTATCAGAGCTAATGAGACTTTGTGCAAACTTGCTGAGTGATCTCACCTGGGCGCGCTGCTGAGACACGATAATAATCACAGACATCCCTGCAAACAAATGAAGGGGGAAAGAAGCTGAATGCTGGAGCTTTAGGCTCAGCTGGAAAGTGGAATGTGACAGGAGCAGCGGCAAGAAAAAAGAAATCACTTATGTATTGTGGTTTTTCTTTTTATGACTTTTTAATGCCCGAATTGATATCATTCAAATGCAGAGGCTGAAAGAAGTTGTAGTGTCTGTCATATAAAAACTAAAGTGATGGTCAAAGTTGTCACAGTGAAATTTAAGGTGTGCTGATGCATGTTTGCATCTCAAAATATGCTTCACATCGCGTGACCCTACAAAGCCTGGAAGAAGAGAGCTCACTTTTTCCACAGCAGCAGCGACGGCGGCAAACAATACCATAAGGCTCATCACTAAAACAAGCCACAGTGAAATATGTTTTATAACAAGTATATTCCTTTTCAGTACAGACTGCAGAAAACTAAGGGCATCTAAAGTCAAATGTGGTCCCAGCCTGACATTGGATATGCATGCAGCCGCCTCTGATAAAAAAATACCCTCAAGTGGAGTTCCCAACTTCAAAGCGAGCACTAGTTAAGGAAATAGGCAAGAAATCGAGGGGCGAGGGCAGTGGGAGGGACAGCATGGAGAACAGCCAGGCAGGACTGATAGGAGAGGAGCCTGCGGTCAAGAAAGTGTTTAGTTCTCACTGGAGCTCCCCTCCCTCACACTCACCGCTAATCCAGTTTTGACCCATTAAACCACCACAGCCAGGTTAACAGAACAGGCCTTTGAAGAAGGTCTTTCCCAAACCACCCAGGAGGATTAGCACTTCTCTGAGGCCAAAGACACACTCTCACTCTCTGCGCTCTCTCCCTCTGACAGGGAGGCACACGACTAGTGCAAGCATGCAAAGTGGCACAGTGTATAGATCCTGAGCTGAGATGTAAAGTCATATGACTCATCCTGGCTGAATACACCGTACTAATTTAGATTCTTTATGAACTATAATTAACCGTGGCTTCCAGCATACTGACTACATAAATCACGAGAATGGAAATAAAAGAGGACGCGTTCAGGTGCAGAGAGGCCCAGAGTGATATACCACGAGAGGAGTGCATGTGAGAGCATTAAATAAGCCGGGGGATGAGTTGTGGCTCAGTCAGTGCAGTTGATATGTGCAGGGCAACACGCTGCAGATGTTCAGATGTCTGCAGCTAAATGCAAGCATCAGTGGATAAATGCTAGGGCACACTGCATGAACTCACAATGACAGTACATTTTCATTTTAAAACAAAAACGATCTCCATACAAATGAGCGCTTCTGTATTGTTTTGGATACGGATGCACGATAACATCGCTACATTAAACATCATTAATCATAAATAAACTAGTTTCAACCATAAAATGTGATCAGATTTTGGATCTTGTCCACTTTTGTGTTGGGGTCCGCTGCAGACTGACTTAGCAGAGATGGCTGCCATCTTGTTTTTACATGGATTAATGTACTGCGATCTTACTGCCACTAGATGGCGCAAAAAAGTGTCCACAAACGAGGACAACAGGTCTGACTTAAGTTAGCCTCTATATACAGACTCTACATTCAGCGAACTAACGAGGCGGAACATAATTGGCAAACTCTGAATCCATCGCAATGATTCAGCATATTTACTTATATATAAACAGAAGTCGGATACGGAATTTCGTCCCCTCCGCCCAAATCAAACAGGAACGCCAAAAAATCAGGGGTCTGCTCCCAGAGGCTGTATCGCCGTCTGCCAGAAGTCAGACGCCTAATACAGAAGATGGGTTCCGAGGATGGACTTAAGTAGAATGAAGTATAAGGTCAAGCAAACGCAAAATGTGACATCCTCGAGGTCAAATCGATATCAGTATCAGTTATCGGTAGGGATGGTCTAACGATCAAGATTCATTACTCGATCATCAAAAAAATTAACGATCAAGGAGGAAGAATGGCGGGCATGCGCAGTTCACCCCTGGGTGTTAATTGCGAGCCAGGGGTTACAGGCTTCAGTTTTCAGGCCTCAAGGGAAGCCGCCTAGGCTTTGGAGAGCGATGAGAGCCTCCGTCTGTTTATGATTTTTTTGTCTGGCATAGGTCCGGCGGGGGGGTCTTGCAGGCACGGCGGCTCACCAGGCCTGTAGCATTGTAGGGGAAACTTTGCGACTATCAGGCAAAATGATTTGTGATCAATCAAAATCCTTAACAATCAGCAAAAATTCCAGTGTCATGCATCCCTAGTTTCAGAAATAATCTTGCTCCATACTAACACGCCTGAAAACGCATATAAAGCATGACCATCATGTACCCTGGGCATGAATGTGCCGTTGTAAACAGGAAGTAGATTGTCTACTCAGTAGTTAGCTACTTGGATACAGAATAAAGACCAGAGATTTTTTGCTTGGACTGACGATGAGGTATAAGTGTTGCTGAAAGGAGCACGTGAGTATGAGGCGGTCATGGTGGCGGAAAACAAAGTTAGAGTCGTTGCAAAGCACGACGAGCCCAGTGTCATCCAGTGCCATTATACTGGAGAGAAGGCAGACATCTCCGACACTCTGCCACACCAAAACAATCTAGACTGATAAACAGCGCTGCAGGTAAGAGGAGAAAGATGTATTTTTGATTTTGTCCCTTTAACCATTACTGACTCAATGTGTGGATATACATTAATTTCATTTTCAAATTATTAGAGCTACAATCGTTCCATGTGTCCCCTGCTGCTGCAGACACATCCCCTGAGGTACACATAGCCGTGGTTGGTAATCACTGCTGCAGGACAGTCAAGTATAAACAGAGAGCATGATGGGTAATTTTCTCTGTTCTTTCAGGCTCCAAACGAAACAGGATGTGTGGATACAGGAAAATATTATCTGTTGTTAATGTTACAAAGCAGCCATTCTGAAGTGTTGATGCTCCACTCAGCAGGAAGAGCCAATCTCCCCAAACCACACATGCCGCCCACTAATCAAACCCATGGCACGCTGTTATAATACAGTGACAGGACAGCGCTGAGAGCCAGCGATATAGGCAACACAAGACGCCTCGTGTCCTGCTGGGTAACAGCAATTCTTCACTTTATTTTTACAGGGGAACCTCAAAAGGGGGTTTCTGGACTATTCTGCTCCCCACCTGTCAGGGGTGACGTTTGGACAAGTGTTCGGGTCTGGGGAGCACTTCCTCTCTAAGAAGCTGCCCACTCTGTCTCCCCCTGCTACATCTGGTCTCCTCCGGGCCGTTGCTGGCGGCGGCTGAGGGTAGAGCAACCGCAGAAGGCTTTGTCCTCATTGAAGAGCAGCTGAACCAACAGGAAAGCCGGCCCCAGCCAGTCAATTAATTGATGGAACAATTTAAAATTATGGGAGGCTCTCAGCAGGGGGAAGGAAAATGTTTACAAATGATGTGCAATAATTGCTCGTTACGTTCCCCCCTTTGATTCCTCAACCCCCGTCTCTTTTTTTCTGGTCTTTCCCTGCCATCGTATTTGTTTTCTTTCAGGTCTTGTTGAAGCAAAATGTGGAAATGTTTGCTCAAAACGCATGTCAACGATGGGCCGGCAGAGCCAACAGTTCACCACATGCAGCTAATCACTGTGTATTTACCATGTATCCTGTCTGAACACCCAGATCAACCCAAATCACTTCCATACAGCCACTCAGTAAAAAAAGGCTCAGACTAAGAGACCACATGAATGTACTGAGAGCCAGCTCAGACCACATTAAAATGGTCTTCATCATCAGGTCCTGTGCCTCCATCTGTGCCCAGCTGTGGGGGTTTCTTCTTCAATTATCCAGCATCCAAAGGCCCCCATCTGTAGACTACAGTCAGGCCGAGCTGCGCTGACAAAGCGCGGACTCAAAAAGGAGAGACCTAAGCCTTTCACTTAAAGCCGCACAGTGGGCCAGTGTGAAACCCGGGGGCCTTTGTTGCATCTTCAAAATAAGTCTGTTTCATTCTCGAGCAGCATCTGTGTCCATTCAACTGCCAGTCATCTTACAAGGGGAGGGAAAAGGGACAATTTGCAACTATTTAATTAAAGAAATAATAGTGCCGGCCCCTGTGTTTGGAGAATCGGCTGCAGCTCCAGCAGATCCTTTTAATTTGCAACAGCAGCTGATTAACCGCAAAGAAACAACTACCTACAGAGAGCGCATCGGACAGAAATCCAATCAGAGCGCGCGGAGGAAGCTTGGTTAGTGAGGGTGGTAGTGAAATATGCTTTGGACTTTGAGGGGGAAGAGGCTTACAGTCGGAAAGAACAGGAGTGACTCAGAGAGGAAGAGGTGGGAATGCGAATGGAGAATTCAAGGGAATCCCACTGAGATAGCTCTCTTCGCTGGTCTGCAGCACGCCAAAGAATTCAGATGAGCAAACCATATGCTTAACAAAGTCACATGTAAACTCCGAGCTGAGACAAAAAGGGCAATAAACGTCAAGAATCTGAATCAGACCAGAAAATCAATCAAACGTCACTTGGTTTATTATTCTGTTGCACGTCTCCCTGGGCAGAAAATCTATTCAAAGGGCAAAGACGGCACGCCGATGACTCGCACTGATTTTCGGGAGTCTGATTTCACTCCTGTGTGACAGACAGCTCGTGACTCACCGACAGATCGGAGAGATGCGTTCCCTTTTCTGCAAAGTCTCAATCATATTAGAGGGAACTCTGTGACTTCAGCTGCGTGTCATCAAATTTATGGTTGCATGGAAAGCGGTGCAAATTATGCCATGAGCTATGTCTGCACGACGACAGAATTTAGGAATGATCAGACGAAGCAATGAGCCGTGCTGCAATGATGTAATTTATGAGCCGGTGGATCACGCGTGTTATGCCATTAGCTGTGTTTGTATGTCACATAATTTAGGAGTGATCAGCTGTAGAGCATAATGGAAACCTGTCCCGTGTAGTCAAGGGGCAATTCTCACCCCGAGTGTTAGTTTTAGCAGCTTGCTTGCCATATTTTTCCAGTTTAATAGCTGGCAAACATCTGCAACATCTGGTTCAAATGGACAGGGGGGTTGTCAGCGAGGAGAGACGCCTACAGCACAAACAGCTACAGGCCTGTTTGACTGTAGCAACTCATCATTCACAACCTGCCTGGAAACAAATTCATCTGCAGAGCCATGTGTCAAAGAATCAACTCGACTGCGGATGACAACATGCAGCTACGATGTCGCAATGACACTCTCCGGGCCGATTACTCCCTATGCAGCAGTCTAATCAGCCTCGTATACACAGCTGTGCGGTGCTAAACAAAAGGAACACATAATGACAGTGTGTAGTGGAGACTCTCTGCTGAAAGTGAGCACTTGGGCTCCGCCGCCAGACGGCTGCCTTCCTATAGCGCTTCCTCTCCCGCTCTGCACTGCTTTGCACGCTGGAGAGCAACACAGAGAGCACGCAGTGAGCTCAGCTATGGGACAGGACTGACCGTGTGGATGACATGGCACAACATTACATCATTCTGACAGAAATATGGCCCGAGGAGTGATTTCTAGGAGTAATATAAAAACCCACTGAAAGACATATTTAGTCTGGAGGGGTGCACGGTGTCGCTCAGCATCAAGAGGAGAGATGGCCTGTGAGGTCCTGCTCCCGCTATTTGTCACAGTGGACTCACATTCTCAGCATTCCACCAGGAGACCACTGCGGTCCATCTCAAAATGCAGACACTCTGGATTTCAACATCAAAGTTACGCACAAATCTTTATTTAAACTTATACTGTTCATACTCCTTTCATGACTCAACTTGACAAAATCAAAAAAGACTTGAAGCTCAACTTGGACTTCAACGCCAGTGACTCGAGACTTCAGTTGAACTTGAAAACTCTTAATACCTTCCTGCAAATTATATTATTTAAAAAGTGTGCCACGGATCAACTAACATTAAAGCTAGATGTCCCCAGCAAGTCCCCCCAGATCCACTTAGTCTGAACCAATCCAACAGCATCCAGACGAGTTGCAGGAGAGAAGCATGAAGAACTAACTTTGCATTACTGAGTGCCTGTTGGAAAAACTGATATCAAAGATAGTTTTGTTCACGTGCAAAAATTATGCAAAGAACAAACTGCAATATGCAAAATGTGCGAGTCAAAAATCATAGATGAAGAAGTACCAACTCCATTTGGCATCTTCAGTTGCACAAAAAAACAGTAAGTCGAGGCTGATATTAGCATAGTTAGCGAGCTAATGCTTAGCTAAAGTGAATGAATGCAAATTTCAAAAGGCATTCATGATTTTTGTAAATTTAATATTGGCACTACATTTGTTGACATTATGACTTCTTTAGTGCTTAAGTTTAGGAGTTGGAACTTAACGTGATGCAACGGTATGAGACTTTCACTGTATGGTAACTGTCTCGGAAAATACCACTGTTTCAATATATGACAGTATTACACAATTATGAACCTGCATCGCGCTTGTATTGTACCTTTCTAGTCTTCCGACCACTTAAAGCGCTTAAACACTACGTCACATTCACCCATTCAAGTACCCAAGGATACTTCGACATGCAGACTGGAGGAGCTGGTGATCTAACGACCTGTTCTACCTCTGAGCCAGAGCCGCCCAACATGACTCTTTTAATGCTCGAAAATTAAAGTTTAGGACTTGAAACTTGACTTATTAGCCCAACACATTCTCACTCCGACCCCGTCACATATCGACGTTTGGTCATGGACTTTCCACGTCCACGTACAACGTCAAAGGTACCCTGGGTGTGTTGGTTGTTGATGTTCTGGGACGCATTCTCAACTTCAGCTTGTTACATACATTGTGTTCTTTCAAAATACACTTCTGTTTTCACAGGACATTTAACATTTACATACAGTCTCTTTCAACATCAAAGCACTACGTCAGTACAACACCGTAAATTGATGTTTTTTTTCCTTCAACGACAACCACACATGGTTAGGTGTAGGAAGAAATAACAGGGTTTGGCTTCAGAATCTTATGGGATGCGCGCACAGCTCTCACAAGTGAAAGTCAGTGTTTGTTGGACCCATCTATGACCCCTCCTGCCCCAGACGGACTTTCGCCACCTTAACATTCGTCCATGTCCCGCTGTGTTTCCCCCTGACGCCACTTAACTGTAATGGCAACTGGCCGTGAATCATGCCAATGTTTGTTGGTTTCAAGTCACTGCTCAAGCGCCGGATTTCGACAACTTTGGAGTGACACCAGGCTCGTTAGGCTCGACTTGGGACTTGCCTGTTTGACTTGGGGCTAGAGTTGCAATGGTATGCTGTTTCCACTGTATGATAACTATCTCAGAAAATACCACAGTTTCAATTTATGGCAGTATTACACTATTATTACTATTGACTTTTTTCCCCCCAATATCGCAAATCATACCATGATACACACTTTCACGCTAAACCACTGCAACCCTACTTAGGACTTGACCTGGGACTAGTGTTGCAACGGTATGAGATATTCACAGTGCGATAACTATCTCAGAAAGGATTATGGTTTCACGGTATTACGACTATAATTCAAACCAGAAACCACTTTGTTGATGACAGTTTGTGTACAAAGTCTCCCCTTTGGAAATAAGTAAAATAAAGGGGAGATTATCTGTCAAATTGCATTTGTTTTTTTCAGTATAGACAAGAAAATCAACTTTTATATCATGGTATACCTTAAAACCAGTATATATCCCTGCAGCCCTATCTGGGACTTGAGTGCAAAGACTACCTCGTGACTTGCAATCGGTCCCACCTCTGTGTAAATGTTATTTTATGAACACCAGGTACGAGTTTTTTTTGCACAAAACTGTGCTCATTCTGCACTGAACCCTGTCTGACTTCTGCCGACTATAAAACCGTAGCACTTGAGCTTGATGTCCTTGGCCATCTCGCACCTCCAGCTCATTAAATCTCTCTTAATAACATCTGTCCTTGTTGTTTCCACTGATCCCTATCAGACACAGCACCAGCTTAAATATTTAACTTGGCCCTTCCTGGTAGAAAGCGCTGCCATGGAATTTCAGGTCAGGTCCTGGGCGTACATCAAAAAAGGGGGCAGCTGTCAGCCTCCTCTCCCAGTCAAAACACAGAGCTCTCATGTAAACCTCTTGGCTGTTTGTGTTGAAAAGGCACAAACCAAGCAGCTGAGGGACTGAGAGGAGTAAATCATGCTGTGAAGCTATGAGGCTGAGCAGGAGTGCTGTGGGAGGGATGCAGGAATACAAGTTAATGGTGACCAGTTTCACCACAGTAACAGTCACAGGAGGCAGCTGCCTGTCTGTCTGCCTGTCTGTCTGCCTGCCTGTCTGTCTGTCTGCGGGACACTGCTCAGCTGCACTCTCCTGTGACCTGTGGAGCTGCCTGTCATCCAGCCTACAGGCTCCAGCACAGCTAGCTGGCTAAGCTAACGTCGGCTAACCTGCTTTCTGTCAGCAGGACACTGTGATAGTTAGGTGCCGCTCTTACATTACATTTATATATATATATTTAATTTAAACACACATGAAAGATACTGTGCTACATGCTGGTTTCACAAGCGACAACCCTCTGAACAGCAGAGCAGCACAGTGTGTAGCTACGATACTCCGGGACCCGTGTTATGGCTGGTGGTTGGCGACAATCACAGGGTTCAGACTACTTCCAAGAACACTAATATCAAAATTCAGCTTTATCTACGAGTCAACACGCTCAGTTTTCTAATATTAGCTAACACAAAAAAATAAACAGATATTTAAAATGGATTGTGGCGGTTAGCAAAGTGGTTTAAATCACAGGAGAAGGAACCGGCGGTGAGCCAACTCCATGGCCCATGGGAACTGTTCCCATCCAGCAAGTACACGGAGCCCTCCTAGCTTAGTGTGAGTGGGGAATATAGTTGGGGATTTAAAAGCGCTGCTAGCTACCTGTTAGTCGCAGCTTCACGGGGCCATTCCGCCGGACTCCTTGGTTAGACATGTCCTCTCGGTCCCAGCCTTCACTGCTCGTTAGAAAGACGTCTCGTTCAGGTGTAGAAATAAAAAATAAAGGTTTATCAACCTCTCCGCCAGTTTTAGACAATAATGGAGTCAAGGCATTGTGGCCCGGATGTGAACTGAAGTGCCATAGCGATCGCTCACAAATGCGAAAAAAATCAAAAAGAAAAACAGAAACAAAAAGAAATTAAAATATCTGGCGTGTAGCAGAGCTGCAGAGTGCATCTACTGGAGACCACTCGCCCCCGCTGAGACGTGTGAAGGAGCTGCTGTGGAGATAACGCCGTGTTTATCTTCACATCTTCGGCAGCAGTCTGCCTCGGACCGAGTCCTCCTCTCCTGCAGCTCGTCGGCGGTTCAACTGTTGAGCCCTCCGGTGTGGAGCCCACTTCAGGGGGCTGCTGGTTGGAGCTGACCGGTGACGACAGCACGCTTTGGGGGAGTGAAACATTTCTCCAACATGTGGCACCTCACTGTACTTCACACACACACACACACACACACACACACGTCCCAGTGTGTCCTGAGCTGTCCTGATTTCTACTTTGATGCCATCAGAGTATTTTATCACATGCAATTTCTACTTCTGCTGCACCACACCTCTGAGGGAAATATGTCACTGCACTACAGTTACAGTTCAAACTTTACTCAGCCTGCTATTTAATCTACACAAAAACATAAAAATGTACAAGTGCAGCCATGGCTGGATCATGGGACAAAGGGGCCCCGGGCACCGACATGCAGCGGGCCCCACCACCTCTCCCTTTTACACAGAGGTCGCACTACAAACTCCCTAAGTTATGCCACCTTTGCATTTATACACAGGACCAAACAGCCATGGCATCACTCCGCTGTTGTGTGTAATTTTAGACAGCGTCACATCATTGTGGGATCAGAAGAGACGTGACATGTAACAAAACTGCTTCGGCCTCCAGTGTGACACACAACACGTGTCAGCAGCGCTTTATAAACAACAAGGGTTCGCACACATACTGCGGGAACACGAGGTCGGGTGCTGCGTGCTACTCTTGTGTCTTCTCTGTGCCAGCTTTAAAGAGCGCGGCGGCAGGTTGTGTCTCACGTTGCTTAACAAGCATCATATATCCTATTCACCTGAAATCCTGAGTGCGGAGATGATCTTCTTCCAGGAGCTGTTTATATCGTCTGTGGGACGGATGTAAAGCTGGGTAGCCCTGCACTAACACGATCGACTTTTCCAAATTCATCACAGACTGATATTCATGGAAGATGGTAAAGATATCTGACTGTTTTTTCCTCGTCACATAACATGCAGTGCGTTCCAAAAGTTGAATTCTGCTTCTCATGGTGCAGCCATCGCACACTAAAAAAAAAGGTGCCCGGGAAGGAGTGTGCGCTGCGACAGCACCGCTCACGTCTACATTGGAGACAATGAATTTGAGGGGCGCAAAAAGCGGCATGTGTACGACCCCTAACAATGGCATAATGTGGCATTAACAGTCATTTACTATCTCTGTTACATCTCGTCCTCTGCTCGGAGGATAAGCAGCCCCCCAGTTTTCCTTATTTGCAGACAAAAAGTAGCTGATAGCAGTTAGCAGCTAACTCACAGATGAAGACTAGCGGCCGTAAATGTCTGCAAATTGGGAAACAATGAGACTGTGTGGCTCCTTATCCTCTGAGCAGAGGACGAGATCAGCTGCCATGTAACAGAGATAGTTGATGACAGGTTATGTCATTATTATTGTTTATAAAGTGCTGCCAACACGTATGTTTTATGTCACACTAGAGGCTGACGCTGTTGTGTTACGTCATACCGTTCAACGGCTCTTGACTCCATGATGCCGGCACGCTGTCTAAAATCACTGGAGCAGAATGATGCCGCCATTTTGTTCTGTGTAAAAATGCAACGGCAGCTTAAAGAAGGAACTTCATATCAGCCTTAGCATATAAACTTTATGTAAAATGGACGTTGATGTTTTTTGATGTGTCTCTTTGTAGTCGTTAGGCTTCTTCCTGCAGTTCCTTTGCATCCCTTTATCGTCTTACTGACTCTTGTGGTAAGTGGGCCAGAGCCTGTTCAATAATCCATTCATGAGCACAGCTGATCAGTCGATTGATCAGCTGACAAAAAAATAAATACAATAAAAAACATTTAAAAACTAGCACATATTTTTCTTGCAAAAACATTTAATGGTTCCAACTTCTCAAATATAAAAGGTTTCTGCTTTTCCTTTCAATAATTTTAAATATTTTGATTAAAATTTAAAAAAATTTTTTTTTTGCATTCAGTACTTTTACCTTCAATGCTTTATTCTTTGCTTAACAAACATTTTTAATGCAGGAGTTTTATTTAGAAGAGTATGTTTTATAGTCATTAGTACATTTACTTAAGGGTTACGTGCCAGACTCTTTGCTGAGAGCAGCACATTACTTTGGAAACCTGTTTCTGCCAGTGTGAAGGAAAAAACACAATCCTGCAAGTCATTATAATTAGAAACTCACTAAAAATGAGTTAATATCTCCACAATACTGAGTTAGCATCTAAAAAAAACTCAAAATAATTATGTCAAAAAGAATGTTAATCTCAAAATAATGAGAAGCAATACCAATTCAAAGTTTCATAATTTGAGAAGTAGACTTAGTCACTACCTTGACAAAAGCAAGTCATTATTTCCCATATTTCAATATTTTGGGATATTTATTCATTTTGATTAGTCAGTTTACTTTATCACATTTGGGATACCTATTTTGAATTTCTCATTGTCTTCAGATATCAAGTCATTTTCTTTGGAAAGTTTCATTATTTTTAATAAAGTCATTATTTTAATGGTCTCAATATTTTGAGCCGTTCTTTTTCAAGTTCTCACCATTTTGAGATGATTTATTCTTGAGATTTACCTTTTGTGACACAAGGTGAATTCCTGGATATGTTTCAGTAACCACAGTGACACTTTTCCATTTATAACATGTTTTCCATGTTATGAGAATACACAGACTGATAAAACCCCAAACCATCAAAGCCCAACACATGATCTGACAACTTTATTTACAACCATGTTTTGTCATATTAAAACAGTATGTACAACACATACAAAAACCACAGAACGCTACGATCACATGAACAAAGGACAGACAGTAGCAGTGAGGGTACAGTACAGATGAGGAGAAGTATTAGACAGTCATTTAGAAATTGAAAGTGCTCTGGCCTTCTCCGACTTGGAAGGCGTAACTGTTGCTGGTTGCCTCAGGGGCCACACACTGCACCACCTCCTCCTGCACAGATCAGAAACAAAAACATATTAACATCACTCATAGGCACGAAACATTGTTAAAATCAATTCAGATATCATGAGAGACACTGACCTCCTCAGAGAAGTATTTCTCAATCAGGTTGAGGGATGCTTTGTAGATCATCTCGTTCTCATGAGACTGCAGAGCCTCGATCTTGTCCAGTCCGCCACATTCTTCAACCATTAGACTCAGCTTGTCTGACTCCCCGATTTTATCCCCGGCCTGGTAGGAAAACACATCATCCATCTTGTCACATCTAATAATAACTGGACTTTTCAGAATGGCAAAACAGATAGCGCACATCGTTATTTGTCCATGAACTTGCACGCACCATGAAGATGTTGGTGATGGCGTCCAGGATGACGAGGACAGTTTTGCTGTCCTTAGAGGAGAGGAGATCCAGAAGAGGCTCCAGCACGTTGGCTTGGACCAGGTAAACCACCTGCTGAACAGTGCCCCCGCTGGTGAAGTTGGTAACAGCCCACACAGCCTCCTTCTGAGTTTTGTAATCACCCTGCAGAGGAAAGAAGAAATGATAAGCCACATAGATATGACCTGGAAGTTAGAGAAAGGTCTGCAGGTATCACTTAAATTTAATGCTTTAAAACGGAGCAGTGGGTCAGATTTAGGGGGATTGCAGATTGCAACCTGCTGAAACTTCTCCCAGTTAGAATTCCTTTGGTGTTAATCGTTCAGGAGGTTTTTAAACCAGGAGCTGAATTATCCACAGAGAGCTCTTCCTCTCCAAAACAAACAGACCAGGGGTGTCATTAATGAACACTGTGTAGGCACAAATGAAGCCTGGAAGAGGCGTACACCACTTCCCATGCAAAAATTGCGATCTATGAAAACAGACTTCATGGGAGAAACTTTGACTCATGCTTATTAACATTTTGGAGACTGGAAACTGGCGATGCAGATGGTGAGGTGGAGCCTGATTGTAGAACTTGTCGAATATTTTATGACCCACAGCACTTTTGGCTTCTGTCACATCAGAAGCCCTGATTGGCAGCCAGTGTGAGGGATAACATGAAAACCACTGCTATAAAAGACCTAATAAGACATTTTAGGCCTTTAAGGATCTGCAGACACCCTGTACTAATGTAGGCACCTGTCTTTCAGAGCAGTGTGCTGGTAAAGTTTACATTAGATATAGTCCCACCCCCCAGTGGGTGAAACAAGTCAACCAACACATACCCGCACAAGCATATCGACGAGGTATGGAACGAGGCCCGTGTTGATGACCTCCTGGATCTGGGTGTCCTTCCCTGCTGTGATGTTGGACAGGGTCCAGGCTGCCTCCTTCTGAATGTTGGCCTTTTTGTGGCGCAGCAGCTGGGGGAACATGGCCAGGGCGCCGCCATCCAGTACAGCCTGAGTCTGCTCATCTGTGCCTGTCACAATGTTGCCGATGGCACGCAGCGCAGGGGTCTGAGGGAAGGGTGACAGGGGTCATTCTACAACCTGTGAGAACCTGAGGAGCTGCCTCAAGGTGCTGACACAATGAACCACAGCTGTGCACAGATGCTACAAGAACTCATCACTGTGCTGATGTACAAACTGGAGGCACTGAGAGATGGGAAAAAAAGTGAGGTTTGACACGTACGACAACAGACAGCTCCTCAAAGCCGAGCAGATTCACCAGGCGAGGTATTAGGCCGGTCTGCACTATCACCTCGATGCGGTCATTAGAGCCATCTGTCAGGTATGACACAGCCCAACACGCATCAGCCAACACCTCCTTGTCCTCCACGTGAAGCAGACGAATCAGAGCGGGTAAAATCTGCTGGACCGCGGCCATAGGAGGGGAGGGGTTCTTGTTGCGGCAGAGGTTAGACAGCGTCCATGTGACATTTCTCAGGTAGCCCTCCTGCAAAGAAATGAAAGAGAAGACATGAGTTTGATATGAAGCAGCTTTTGGTTGAGTTAGAGCGCCCTCTGGTGGGAACGAAGGAGAATAAATGACCATTTCAAGAACAGGATTCATACAACTGAAGACAAGCATATTAAAGCTACAAACGCCAGCTGTGACGAAGCGCTGACCGTGAATTCTGCGCAGCACTGCCAGTTTGGTCGTTGAGATTTTTTAACAAATTTATCACCATTAAGACTTTATGTTAGATTCATGAAATCAGTGCCTGTTAAGACTAAAGGGATTTGTGGGAACCCCGGAGAAAATTGCTTTCCGATATAACATGATTAAAAAAATATACATATACTTACATTAAATACAGACAGGTCAGGGACTGCCAGCAGGGTGAGCAGATTAGTCACAGCTCCATGCTTGATGACCCGGTCTCTCAGAGATGATCCGTCACCTACAGAGCAAAAATAAATTTTAAAAAATGTCCTTTGTTTCTGACCAAAGAAGACCCCACTAAGAAAAAATAAATAAATGAATTACCAGCAATGTTTCCAAGGGCCCAGATAGCCTGCTCACTGATGTGCTGGTGGGGGGATGTCACCAGGTTAATGAAGGCAGGAATGGCCCCGCCATCAACAACTGCAGCCGTCTGATCAGACGTCCCAGAGGCGATGTTGGTCAGAGCCCAGGAAGCCTCAAACTGGATTGGAGGGGAGTCGACCATCCCCAGGAAGGCGACAAACTTGGGGATCAGACCGGCGCTGATCATCTGGTTGATGGGAGGATTCTTGTCACGAGACAGGAGCTTCCTGCGTTCAGCACAATACAGTTACAGTGAGACATGGTGGCAGCGGTGAGTCATTTTGATTGTGCAGTAAAATTTAATACACAGAGCATTAATGAATTGTTATTACCGTGCAGCCTGCGTAGCCTGGAGCTGGGACTCGACATTACCGCTGTTGACTCCTGCGAGAATCTCTTCAACCGTCCACTGTCTGGAGGCCTGCTGATGGTCACACAGAAATGAGACATGGTATTAGATCAGTGGAGAAAAGCCCAAGCACACTTCCAATCCTAAAAACTGAGACTTAAAGATGTTTCCTACAGTTAATCCATCTTGTGATCGATGTGGACGGGCACTGGCACACACGTTTTGGAACTGCCCGAGAATTGTTAAATATTGGACTAAAATATTCCAAACTTTGTCAGATCTGATGCTTTACAGAAACCAGACCCAGTTCAGGCAGAGTTCAGAGGGACAGCAGTTATGATTGAGATGTCAAATAACCGATATGTGATATGCTTTGTGACATTGTTGGTGCCAAGGCTGATTTTATTAAACTGGAAAAAAAGAAAGAAAAAAAAGACACCAGCCCACTCAAGTAGGCTGAAAGATGCAACGAAACACTTGCAATTAGGAAGAGAAAGGAAAGGCGATTATGTTTATTACATCTTGTGATAGGCACATTGCATGAGTAAAGTTTACTCTCACTAAAATATAAAATGTGACTCCAATCAATCCCAGGCACATTGTAGGGTTTGTGCAAAAACTAAAACGGCTTTATAACACGTGGATTATAAACACCAACGTGTTGCGACTCACAGGTCGTCATCAGGGTCACCGTCTGCTGATGGCACACTTGCATTTATTGACTGAGTATATTTTACCGACGCGATGAGACCCTCACAAGATGGAGTAAACACAGTACACCTGTGGTATCCAAAGAGCACCAGTATGTGACCACTAACTAAGACCCAGCAGCACTTCTACTCCTGTGTCTTCAGGAAAGGTGAGGTTTGTCAAATGGGGGTATGGGTACACCTAGTGGCATTTTGGAGTACTGCAGGAGGTATGTGAGTTTTTGAGCTGACGTTTGGTGAACAACATTTGGCATATTCTTAGACTTGTCAAAGGCTTTTGACACTTGATCACATCCTTACTGCAAAATTATAGAAATATGGCTTTCACGATGTTGCTTTAAAATGGCTGCTTTATTATTCAACAGTTAGAACAGTACATCTCTGTTGATAGGTATAAATCAAAAGAGAGTTAAGCCACTTTGAGGAGTACCGCAGGGCTCCATTTTCGGTCCTCTGTTGTTCTTGATTTACATAAATGACCTACCTAAGGTCGGCAAACATGTACTGTCTTTATTTGTTGACGATACGCGTCTGGTATGTTCACGTGAAAATTTTAACACACCAATTTGAGTCTGTCAACACGGATAAAACACTTCAGGGTATTTTGTAACAAAAAATAAAAATATAGCAAAGATTAAACCAAAATTTTCATAGACAACATCGATTTAACTCAGGTTATTTGCATTAAAATTCCAGGGGTCATAGACGAAAAACTAACTTGGAAATACCGTATTGAACTCATCTAAGCTAAACATTATTTATTCAATATTATATTTCCTATGTGATCAGTAAGGGATAGTTCTTATGTTTTGAAGTAGGGTTGTAGGGGGTACTTTTCAATTGACAGTATGATACATACAGTAAATGTCAGTTGTCACAGCCCCTGTTTGAAGCTGACTGGAAAGCTAAGCAATCTACTGCTATCAAAGGGTCAGCAACAAAACATTTTCGCAATCTAAGGGGCTGTCTGTCCACACCAACGCGGGTATTTACAAAACCGTGACTCTTTGCTCACGGTTTGGCCTTTCATCCACATGTAACCACAGTTTTGGGCCCCTGTAACCGGAGTTATTTGTAACCGGAGTCCAGGGAGTTCAGAGATTGTTGTTTTTCCCGGTAATGACATTTTACTGCCTTCTGATTGGCTACAATGGCCTTACAGTTAGGAGTTATATCGCCACCTACTGCTTTGGCATGTGTGTTACATTGCTTGACAGTGGAATTGACGGTGTCATGTGGACAGAGGTATTTTTATTACACCACTCTTATGGACGCAATTTTTAAAAAACAACAACAAAAACAAAAACTGGAGGACAAAATTTCGGTTTTAAAAATACCCGTGCTCGTGTGGACTAGACCTAAAACGCTCCACAAAGAGTTTAATATACTCAATGTATATTGAGTATTTTCAACCTACATAATTTTGAACTTGCTGTGATTGTGTGACCCTGTAGAGTGATGTGTGAGGACATGTGACATGTTATTGTTAGTTTCCTTCTAGTTTTAGTTGTTAATTTTTCTTTATGTACTGGAGTCCACCTCCATTTTGTAAAAAATATGTGCCTAATATTATTGTATGCACAGAAAATAATATGTACGCCATTTACCAAGCCTTTAAAATTAATAAAAAAGATGGATAAATTAAATTAGATAAGATGTTTGTAGTAGTTAAGACCTCACAAATTTAAATTTCAGACTATTGTTGTAACATTGGATTTAAGACTTTAAGGACATGCACACACCCTGTTAGGGGATTAAAGTGGTGTTTTCCTGCACATTAACAGGATATAAACATCAGATTGAACATTTCCTCTGTTTCAATAAAGGCTTTAAATGTTCTACCTGACAGTTTTGGGTCCTCTCCTGAAGAGGGGAAGTGGCCTCGTCAGGAAACGCTGCCACATTCCTTCTCTTGAACATTTGATCATCTTTCTTCGCCTTGCGGAGCTCGACGTTCACCTCCACCCTCCTGCGGCGAAGCTCCTGCGTTTAGTGGAAATCAAGACACAAAATTTAAACTCGTGGATTAAACACAGAGATGTGATGCTAAACTGATCTTACTCGAGTTGACTCACATTGGCATCTCTGCCTTTGTTCTTGAAGCTGCTCAGACGGTCGCTGTTCTCAGACATTTCAACAGACAGGGAGGCTCAGCAGCAGGTGAGATTAAGATTTGTTGTGTTTATCCTGCAAAATCAAAGTGAAATAAAGTCAGTTATAAATGACGTCGCGCTGCCTCGTGCCCCTGAAGCAGTGACAGCCATGTTAAGCTGAGCAGAGCGTCCGTTTGACTTCAGTCCGCTGACAGTTAGCTTCAGTTTCATAAACGATGAGCGCTGCACACAAAACGGTTCAACTTCAAATATAAAATTAACTCCTTTTAGATTAAACTTCAGGAGCAAGTTAGACCTTCTTACCTCGTCTCCGCGCAAAGCTTGTGCTGCTCTCACTGTGCCGCACAGACCTTTAAATTCCTACAACAAAGCCTCCTGATTGGTCCGTTTGAGTGAAAGCATCCAGCCGCGTCCTCTGATTGGACAGTTTGAAAAAAATCACAGAGAACACGCGGAAGTTCGTCACCACACGGTAACATCGCGAGATCTCCATTGGAGTGACTCATATCCGGTGAGATCTGACTCTGGGTCTGTTTCCTCCGTCTGTGCTTTATTTATTTCTAGTGGAAGTTTGGAGGAAGAACTGATCTGGCATCAGTGCCTTTATGTCCTCGTGTCAGGCTACTTTTAAATTGTATGTTTATTATTTATTTTATTTAAAAAATCATATAATTATGACACAAGTCTTCATGGAATATGGAACAATCATGCATTACTTCTGTGACAGCAATAAGTGCATAAATAAAATTAACATAAAACACATGAGAAGTTTGCTTTACCACGTATGAAACTGAATAACTTGCATAAACTAATAGTTTTATAGAATCGTATTATTACAGGATTTTAGATGTGATAAAGTTTGAAAACAAATACTTAAATACTCGGTTTGTTTATATGTCAAATAAGAAGGTTATTTCTTCAAGAACGTCATTTTATGAATAAAAAGTTTCAAAGGCATTTTCAATGAGCCATTGTAGTGAAGTGGTGTCCAATATATTTACATGACCAATGAGAACTAAGAGTCCTACTGGCAATGCTTGTAACAATGGATAAAAGACTTTGAGGATGTTAAAAACACATAAGATCCAGCAGATTTCCAACAGGACTGTGAAGAATAATTCTAGGAATCTTAAAGAAATTCACTGGAAAATAAAGGTTTCCAATGGAGCTGTGAAACTCCTACAATAAGCAGACATTTTTCTTATAAAAGGGGATCAGAGTCTAATAAAGTTAAAAAAGAATACAGGAATCCTAAAAGAATTTATTGAAACCAATTGGGAAAAAAAGAACTTTAAAAGTCCTTTAAGTACAGAACTTTTTTTTCTTATAAAGGGACACAAAGTCATATGGAATTTAAAACAATTATAGGAACCCTAATGTAAAATCTGAGTGAAACATCAAAAGATAAGCCAGCACTGGGAACAGGACTCTGAACCCTTTAAGCAGAAACCTTCTCAAGATGGCGTAGAGCGGTGATGCCATGATTATCTCTGAGTCTGTAATCTCTGGCAAACTGTCTTTGTGATGTAACTTTGTACAGCATTGCGTTGTGTTTGCACTTGGTCTTTGTAGTGTCATTAAAATGGAAAAAATAGAGACTCTAAAAGATTTTCATGGAACCAAGTGAGAAAGAAAAAGAGCCAAAACGTTCTTTTAGGATTTTTTGGAAACGTATGGGAATCCTACGGGATTCTCGATGTAAATCCTGTAGGACTTTTTTTACCAGTGTTCCAGAAGTAAAATTAGCTTACCAAAATAAATGATAACTAGTCCATACTCACTGAGTGCACAGTTGCCCACGTACAGTTTCACATGGTGTGTGTTTGGGATACAGGTCATAGGAAATTACAGATTAAATAGTCAACTGAACCCATTAAGAAGAGCAATGTGTTCAGACAGAGTGTTTGTGAATTTGATAGTACGATTGCTTTATTGAAAGTACAGTAGTACCACTGGCAATAGTGGGATAGTTAGTGGGCTAAAACTGTACATTAGTAGTTGAGGTAGCACGTTGAAAGGCAGATAGTTAAAGATTTTTTATTATTTTTTTTTTTTTAAATCGCCAATTCCATGAATTACATAATAGAAATCCATATGGCGGTTAGGCCTAGATAAGAAATGAGCTCTCTAGCGCCCCCATTTTGTTTGATGGGGTCAATAATGGAGGGGTCCCCTCAGATTATGTGTGGTCATATGCCTACAAAGTTGCGTGGTGATGGGTGAAACCCTTGAGATGTTATACACCTTTATGTGATGAGCCACGCCCTCCACAATATTCATTGCCTTATAGAAGCTCAGTTTTAGTAAGTTTTCCAACTTTTGCCAAGAGGGAACTTTAGATATTGGTCCCTAGATTATGTTCACCCAGTTTCATGCAGATCGCTCAAACTTCCTAGGAAGAGATCCATTTGAAGTGTTTTTCAAAACATTCAAAATGGCGGAAAATCTATATAAGCGGAAGTTATGGGTTCTTGAGGCAAATGTGTTCCTCATGAGGAGAGGCATCTCTGTGCAAAGTTTCATGTCTCTGCCACATACGGGGCATGAGATATGCCCATTCAAGGTTTGATATTTCAATCGGATGCCTCTGCCTCTGTGCCAAATTTCATTTCCCAATGGGCCGGACCAGTAAAACCACTGTGGAATAACCTCAAAATAAAATGTGTAAAGAAGTATAAGTACATTTAAAAAACATTTATCTATCCAGTAACAGATCATGAATAAAACATTTATCTAACAGGGAAATATATTCATAAATCAAGACCAACAACATTTCCAATTTCAGATGTTCCTTCTTGATAAACTGCAAGTTTGTAGAGTCTGTAATGAAAACACTGCCACTGGACTAGAGGACTCTTTCAATCTTTTATCAGCTCTTATCTTTTATGAGAATTAATGTATTTCAATTTGTCACTGCTTTGCATCACAGTTCTCAAGCTGCTGGGTCGTACGTCTCCGTCAGCCAGACAAACACACGAGAAATAAATCAGTCTTTTCCATTTTATTAAGTTCCATATACATCAATATTTCTTCAGAAGTAATACAAAAAAAGAAAAAGAAATCATAATCAAAGTCAAAATCTGACATTTGTTGTATTTTTTTTTTGTTTTTTTTACAAACAGGGCAGGAACCTTCAAATACACTGTTTAATCCTTCTGGGTCAGTCACTACTGCAGAGCAATCATTTACAATAGCTTATTACTGTACTTTCAGTAGGTTATAGAAGTTTAACCAAGCAGACTACTGATGTCCAGATATTTAGTACGACTGTCTCTCATGCCACTTCAGACTAAACAATGGGTGGAGATGGGAGAAGAAACGTTCCACTGTGAGATCTGAATTTAGACACAAAACTCTTGATACATGATGCTCAGTGAAACTCAGCCGCCGTATGTCAGTATTCAGTTTCCTATCTCTCGTCGGACACGGTGACCACGAGGATGGCCTGAGGGAGTTTGAACAACAGAGAAAAAAAATAAAAAATAAAAAGACTGAGATCAAAAAATAAACATGGAAATATGAGAGCTCCTTAAAGAGTCTTTTCTCCGAGGTAAACTTTCTTCTGAAATGCCTCAGTTGCTCCGGTCGCTCCTCAGTACAGTCCCACTGATGAAGACAGGTCCAAAAAGGTCCCTTAGAGCTGAAATGGGCAGAGGGCGGCTCTGCCTGAACAGTCCTGCCAAAGCAGCAGCAGCGGCGGCGGCGGCTGCACCGACAGCCGGAGGAGCCGATCCCAAAACGCAAGATGAGGCAGAGTCTGTCACAGAGTTACAGTTCAGAAAAGCCATATTCTTGGCAAGTGCATTTTGTTTGAGCAATGTGCGATGCTTTCTAAGAGGCTGACGAACACTGTAGCTTGTTGTTATGAGACCTACAGGATGCGGAGAGAGGGGAAGAGTTGAGAGCCCTTCGCATTATTGTTGTGACATCTGGACAAACAGACACAAGAGGATGCAAAGGGGTCGGCGGCACGGGGTCCTGCAGCCATGTTGGTGTAATGTACTGGGAATGACTTAAACGTTACTGACGTCCACAACTACGCTCTGAGGTTACTGTGTGAGGCGAGGAACGGGACGAGCGCTGATCCCTCACCCTGTGTAGTACATTTTAGTCTCATAAAATAATACTATCTAAAATGATTGGTTTCATAATTATTTAAAACATTCAAACACACAGTTAGATATATCTTACAGCCACTGTACATGGTAAAAGTATGTGCAATCAAGACGACCACCAGAACAACCAGCTCAAACTCAAAAAGGGATGTAACATACAAAACTTCTCATAAATATCTTCTATATAATAAAATATGCAGCTTTATATATTTTCTTTATTATATCTGGTAAGATCAACAATCCAACTGAGATGTATGACAGAAAATAAATACAAGTTAGGAACTAAAATGCATTTAAAATCCCACTGAAAACATCCGAGCTGTCCAAAAAACAAAAAAGGCCAGATTAAGGTGAGAAGAAAGCACGTTCCTCGTGTCAACATGGCTGCCGTTCTGAGGCTCGACTGAATATTTTAATGGTGACCAAAAATGTTAAATCGGTGGCATTTACATGAAAGCACATTTGGTGTTTGTGTTAATGGATTTTTTTGTTTCTCTGAAAACAGAAAGTTTCCATGACACTATCACTAGAGACCCCAGCATCCAGTCCAGACTCCATCTAGACTGGCCCACTTAAGAATCTGACAATCTGTAAGAAAGAAGAAAATGGGATGGCATAAATCAAAGGCATGCAGCAAAAGGTGAACAGACACAAATGCAAAGACGACACACGATACAGACGTAACACAGTGCTAAGAGAATACGCCACACCCAAAATGACCCTTTGCACAAGTATCACCATGTGTGAAGCCCAGGTCAGACCAAAGGCAAGTCGAAACAGGCGACTAGCTGCAATGTGTCGTTCTGCACCGCTCTAAAAACCTGCCGCTTCACACCAATGCAACTAGATGACATGGTGCATCATCTCTGTGTACTTCTGTTCTGATTTGCAGCTTCTCAGGTTTATTTTGTGGCTGAATATAATTTGTAGCTTCTTAAACCTCACCTCAGCTCAAACTTTACAGTGAAAAATGTTAACTCCTGCTGCGTGACACGCTGTTGGAGCTATCTACGTCGATCCATATCCAGTAAAATGGACTTTAGTTTATCATCATCATCATCATCGACATACATTTTATGGCAATCCTGTTTCAAGATTGTTTTCTCGCCCAGCCCTAATCAGATGGACTGTATTCATAATCAATACACCACAATACTATAAATAACCAGCGCCAATTAATCAGTCAATGAGAATGTGTGTGTGTGGGCGGGGCATAAGCAACCGACATTCTAAAACTGTTTTGTCTCGTCGTGAATCTTTGGTCTGAACTGGACTTTACGTTTATTTCATGAAGACAGTTTTTTTTTAATGAATTCAAGTGAACTCGCGGTACAAATGATCACTTTGTGGGTTACGTATTCCTGAAGTTCTGTTAAGACATCGGACGTAATGCCTTAACGTTTCTCAGCTCTGTTGGTTTTAGTCCGGCCGAGCCACACTGACTGTTTCAAGCAAACTAAAGTCTACACAGCACCTTCTACTGCAACATAACACTCACTACACATGCCAGTGGTACAGAGAAAAATAAAAAGTGAATGGCATAAATGCATAAACCAAGAACAGACTGAATGACAGCCGATGTGGGCGGAGTCAACGTTTCACAGCATGCAAACATGAGCATGGAGAAGGAGAGAGAAATGTGGGAACCTCAGAGTCTGCAGCAGCAGCAGCGGCGGCAGGAGCGCCTGACCTTACCTGCTCGCTTTGAAACCTTTCAGCTTCTGTACAAAGAAGGCTTCGAGCACCTCGGCACACTGAAAGAAGGGCGTGTCGTTGGGGTTGTAGTAGCGACAGTTGTCAAAGATTTTGGTCACGTCAGCCACAAACTCCGTGAGCTTGTGGTAATGTCGCTTTTGCAAACGGGTTTCCATTGTGGAAAAGTCTGCAGGAGGAAAGAGAAAGAAGGGAATTAAAAAAGAAAAATACATTTCCTGCATTACAAACTATAATAAACAGCATGGAAAGCAATTTCTATCCGGATCACCGCATCAGCTTCAAGACAGTGTGTCACAGTGGACATTTTCTAGAGTTAAAGAAAACAATGGCTGTGATTTATTCTCACTGAATTTCTCCTTTTCTCTTAAAGGCAACATTTCAATCGACAAGCTCTTCTGGAAGTATTTATTTGGAGCCGTCAGTGTGCAGATCTCCTTTGTGCCCTGCTCTAAGTATTTTTTGTTTTGCACCTGAATGTTTTTTCCAGGATGTGCTCACACTTGGTCTACTTTACAACTGGTTCTTACCCATTGGCTCCTTGATTACACGATAATAATCTGGTGCGTCGTGGGGATCCACTGGTTCGAGGAAAGGCCACGCCATTTTGTGAGACTGTTGAAAAACAACAAACTCATTTTTAAAATGGAGCACCACTAGTGCCAAAATCCAGAGGGACTGTAAATGATTTGCAGAATTTCTCAAAATGAGCACAGACATGAGAAACTGATGGCTGAATGCTAAAAAAGATTTTTATTTTGTCCTTTTCATGCATTATCTGCTTCTTGTTTTTCAGCCTTGTAAAGGCAATTTTTTATTCTGTTTAGTTTATATTTAATGTTAAGACAGCTTGACAAAATCCGGTCCCATACCTGTAACGAGCGTAATATTCTTTTCAACCCCTCGTAGTCTTTGTCGGTGAGCGGCGTGAGGACTGTCATAGCATCTTCTGTTGACTGACACTGTGGGCAGACGTACACATCGATGTGATTGGCCTCACTCTGCAGGATGCCCACGCAGCGCCCGTGGTACCAGTTCTGGCAGCGGTCGCAGCCTATGTAAAATCTGTGGGTGAACATTGGACACATCGTGGTTAAGTATCACTGATTGATGACTCTGTGTGTATAAAGCTGAAGACAGCGATGCAACGTATGAGGAGCCATACTGTGATTCGTCGTATGGCGTCCGACAGATGCAGTACAACTCCTCATTGCTTGCTCCCTCCTGACCACGTTTACAGTCATTACACACAAAGTCCTCCAACTTCTTGGCCTCTTTCTCTGTGATGCCGACACACGCCCCGTGGAACCAGTTGGAACACAAGTCGCACCCGATGTAAAACCTGAGAGGAGAGGATGGTTAAATTCACTCAAAGGGAGAGTTCAGACTGTTTTGAGGTGAGGTTGCATGAGTTACGTACCCATGCTGTGGACGGGGTCGGCAGCAAAATGTATTTTAGCCACCTAAAAACCTCAGTATCAGTTTAAGCGTACGCTATATTGAGAATTATTTTCACCACTTTGCCTTGCTGTTAGACAGATCTTTCTGATGGCGAACCAAAGCCGTTATTCACTCCAGTTCCCCCATCGAACAGTTTCCTTCCTGTTAAACTACGTTGGCTGTAAGCCAACGTCATAAATTCTCGCAGTGACATGACTAAAAAACATTCTTGACCCATCCAATCTGAATTTAAGGCAATTTAATACTTTATAAAGCATCCATCCATTTTCATCCAGCTCCTCCTGGGGGACCTCAAAGTGTTCCCAGGCCAGATGAGATATGTAATCCCTCCAGTGTGTTCTGGGTCTGCCCCGGGGCCTCCTACCAGTGGGACGTGCCTGGAACATCTCTAACAGGAGGCAATCAGGAGGATCCTGATCAGATGCCCGAAACACCTCAACCACTTGTCGATAGGAAGGAGCAGCGGCTCTACTCCGAGCTCCTCACCCTATCTCTAAGGCTGAGCGCTCTCATTCTTTTGGTCACTACCCAGAGCTCATGACCATAGGTGAGGGTTGGGACGTAGATGGACCAGTAAATTGAAAAGCTTCGCCTTCCAGCTCAGCTCCCTCTTCACCTCAACGGTCCGGCGCAGTGCCTGCATCACTGCAAAAGCCACAACAAATCGCTGATCCATCTCACGCTCCATTCTACCCTCACTCGTGAACAAGACCCACAGATACGTGAACTCCCCCATTTGAGGCAGTAACTCTCCCCCAACCCAGAGGGGGCAATCTACCTATTTCCGGCAGAGAACCATGGCCTCTGATTTGTAGGTGTGGACTCATCCCGACAGCCCCAGTGCATGCTGGAGGTCATGGTATGATGAAGCGAACAGAACCACATTGTCTGCAAAAACACAGAATGACCAAGGCAGCGGTAGACCAGCAACTCCAGTGTTTTGTGAGGTAAAATTACTGTTTTTGTCAGTGGAGTCTGGCTTTGAAGAGAGCGCAGATAACAGCTTCAGTTTGACGGTGAGGTAAAACGATGAAAATATTCTAAATATAGGGGGAAAATAAACTGATACTGATTTTTTTAAGAGGCTAAAATACGTCTTTGCAGTTGCCCTCGTCCACAGCAGAACATTGCTTAGATTCTGTGTCGGTACTCCTGTCTGCTTCTCCAAACTGGTGGCGTGTCGACCGCCATCTACTTTAGGTAATACACTAATATGGATAAATATGTCATACAACCCTGCTTCAAAATCTCAAAGTATCCCTTTAAATCGCGATGATGACATCACAACAGTTGAGGTCTCTTACTTCGACTCGTCGTAGGCTGTTTTGCAGATACAGTACAGTTTGGTGTCCTTCTTGTGATCCTTTGAGGTAGAAGACAGCTTCTTCTTCTTCTTGTGTTTCAATGAGCTGGAATCTCCGTCCTTGTCTCTGTCCCTGTCTTTGTCCTTTTCTCTGTCCCGATGTCTGTCCCGTTCTCGGTCCCTCTCCCTCTCTCGATCCCCGTCTCTGTCTTTATCTCTGTCTCTGTATCGGTCCCGGTCCTTGTCCCTGTCCCGCTTCTTGTCCTTGTCGTGATGGTGCCTGTCCCTGTCTCTGTTTCTGTCTTTGTCTCTCTCCTCTTCCCTCTTGCGTTTATGGGATGAGGACGATGAGGTCGGTGTGTGGCTGCTGTGAGAGGAATGTGTAGAGTGAGAGGGGTGGGAGGAGTGGGAAGAGGCTGCCTTGACTGTCGCTGCGTTAGCTTGGGCGATGGCCGCTCTCGCTTTCTCCTTTTCTTTCTGTAGCCTGGCGATGTCCCGCCTCAGCTCCTCCTGAGAAGGAGACAACGTAATGTTTACCATCTCCTCTCTGAATTTAACACCTGATAAAGACTGATTAATCTCATCTCTATACATAACCATATCAATGACGGCAGACTGTGCTGACCTGTACTTGCAGCTGCAGCTCTTTGTCCAGCAGCGCCCTCTTCTTCAAGATCTCGGCCTTCAGCTGCTCCTTGTGCTTGTACAGCAGTGCCGTCAGCTTGGTGGCGTTCTGTTTGGAGCGTTTCTGCTCCACCACCTCCTCCTTCTTTCTCTTCTTAGCTGCCTGCTTCTCGTCCTTCTCGATCTTGTCGAGGATGAACTTCATTACCTGGTTGCACACGATCATTCTGAAAACACAAGGACAGCAGAGTCACTGTTGTTCAGATGGTGGAGTTACGGGGAAGAAATCACGATTAGAGATGTCAACTATACACCAAGAATAATTTTGAGACCATACCATGAAAACACTCCTGTAACCCGCAGGAAATATTGACATATGTTATAAAGATCAATCATTTTAGTATTAAGCCCAAACCTCTGGTTCTCCTCTCGCTCGGCTGCAGCCAGGGTCTTCCTCTGTTTCAGCTGTTCTGCTGTAGCGTTCTGCTTCACCACCGCCTGAAAACAAACACTCTGTTAATATTTACAGTTTTAACACGCTGTAAGAAATGAATCACAGTGGATTGTTCTCAATGAGACGCACCTGTTTCTGGATGCCGTCCCCGGGGCTGACCGCCTGCACATTCTGCTCTTTCTGTTCCCTTTTAGCCTCATGGTGTTTCTTCTTCTTTGGTTTTTGTTGCAGTTGCTGCTGCTGCTGCTGCTGTTGTTGCTGCTGCTGCTGCTGCTGCTGTTGTTGCTGCTGCTGCTGCTGCTGTTGTTGCATCCTCTGAAGCTGCTCCTGGACGCTCGCTGGCGCCTGTATAGTCACCATGTTCTGGATCTGGTGCGCCTGAATTTGCCCCCCTGTCTGCTGGATCTGGATGGGCAGCTGCAGTTTGATCTGCTGGGGGACTGTGCCGCCCTGCTGCTGTGCCTGCGCCTGGATCTGGGCTTGGATCTGGGCAGCAACGTGGGGGGGCAGAGCTGAGAGGAGCTGGACTGGCTGCTGGAGGCCTGGAACGGTGATGAGCTGATGCCTGATTGGAGACTGGACCTGAAGCTGAGGCTGCCCTTGAACTTGAGTTTGGTTCTGAGGCTGGAACTGGACTTGGAGCTTAGCTTGGACTTGGGGTTGGGCTTGAACCTGAAGCTGCTGCTGGACCTGGGTCTGCTGCGGTGACTGGACTGTGAACTGGGCCTGGGTTTGGACTTGAGTTTGACGCTGCGGTGACTGGATTTGGAACTGGGGCTGGGTTGAGACTTGAGTTTGGCGTGGTGGTGACTGGACTTGGAACTGGGGCTGGGTTTGGACTTGAGTTTGGACCTGGGGTTGCTGCAGGGCCTGAGGTTGCGGGTGGACCTGGCTCTGTTGCTGGAACTGCACCTGAACCTGGGGGTGGAGCTGGGTTTGGATCTGGGGCTGCAGCTGAGTTTGGGCCTGAGACTGAACCTGGGGCTGAGGTTGGACCTGAGGCTGTTGCTGAGCCTGAGGTTGAGTTTGAGCCTGTGTTTGAAATGAAGCTTGTACCTGGGGGTGGTACTGAGGTTGGACCCTGGGTTGGAGCTGAACCTGGACCTGGGGCTGGGGCAGGGTTTGGTTTTGGGTTTGGGACTGAAACTGCACCTGAGGTTGATTTTGAGAAAGGGGCTGTATTTGGGTTTGGGGTGGCTGCTGTGTTTGTGGCTGAAACTGGACTCGGACCTGGGGGTGGTTCTGGGCTTGTGCTTGGGCCTGGATGTGTGGCATCTGTTGCACTTGTCCAAAGGGCTGGACCTGGATCTGTGCACGGATCTGGGCTTGACGCTGGGGTTGAAGTTGAGTATGGGTGTGGGGCTGGAGCTGAGGTCTGACAGTAGTAACAACAGAAGAGACTGGTAATCCCATATGAACCTGCACTGGTGGGACTGGGATTTGAGAGACCTGCTGCATGGATGCAACGGTGGGGTGCTGGACTTGTCCTTGAGCTTGAGGAGGAAGAGATGCTTGAGGCAGAGAGGTCACAGGTGAATGTATGGAGACTGATGCAGAGGCAGGTACAGAGGCTACAGCCGGTGTCTGAGTGGGAGCGGCGGCCTGCTGAGCCGGCTGAACTGGAGTCTGAGCTTGGGACGCCGCCGGAGTCCAAACCTGGGGCTGAGCTGCCTTCTGCTCCGTCAGAGCTACAACAGGATGGAGGGGCAAAGCATTACAAACCAAAGACAAATGACTTAAACTGGAACAGAGTCGCACAATGAAATATTTCCAGCTGACTACTTTCTTCATGTTTCAAGTCATTTTAAGTTATCAAAGAATAAGATGAGGAAACATTAGTGGCAGCCTGGCACGCAGACCTGCCCCTGACTCTCCCGCGTCAAATGAAGAGCGACAGTGAGACATGGCGCTGTCTCCATGCCACACAATAGACTACAACCACCAAGAAGAATGACGCAACATGCTGTGATCCACCTCACACACAAACTAGCAGCACAGTGCTTGATTTCACGTGTGCTAATTTCATTCATCTCATTCTCTGGAGAAGATTTAGCGTAGCACGTGCGACATTGATGACCGATTTCGCACCGTAGATGTATTAGGGCGAGTCCCAAGTGACATGCAAAAGAGTTTATATTTTTATAGGTCAGCTGGATCACTTTATTCTTCCAGGCTTTCTATGTCCAATCTGCTTTCAAAGGAGGACTTCTAAAACCGTGGTTCCCAACTGGTGGGTCACGGTCCAAAAGTGGGTCGTTGGTCCATTCTGAATGGACTGCAAGTGACTCACAAATGTTTCAAGATTAAAAAGAAACAACCTTTATTTTTTAGTATAGTGAATTTCTGGCACAGACCTTTTATTCTGAAGTGCCGTTTCCTGCTGTAGAATGAGTGACAGAAAGCTACTTGACAGAGACAGGAAACTAGCTCAATGACATGATCAAACCCAAGTACGATGCCGAACGTATCACACTGCCTGAACCTTGAACTAATGACTAAGGCGAAATCTGGACCTTGTGGCTGGAAAAAAATGGAGAGATTGTTTGCGACACTGAACACATGACGATGATTTTAGCTGCATTTTACTGTGCAAAGTACTGTGCAAAAGCCAGCTGGACGTTGCATGCACGTGCACAAAACAGTACGGGAATGGTTACTGTGTGTCTGTGAGTATGTTACCTGGCACTGAAGGTGTTGTAGAGGTGGCTGTGACTGGTGTGACGACAGCGCTGGCCACAGCAGCGTGACGGGGAACGGGAGCCGTGGCTTGGATTTGGGTGAGGGCTTTGGCTGGGGATGGGACAGCAATCTGGGTGGACACAACAGCTATGACGGGAGCAGAGACGGGAGCAAGAGCAGGTGTTGGAACTTGGACAGGTGAGGGAAGAGAGGCAGAAGCTGGCATCTGGGCCGAGTTAGTAACGGCCGCTGTGGCGGCGACTTGAGCAGCAGCTTTGATGGAGACGGGGGCTACAGCAGGGGCGGGGCTGAAGGGATGCGTCTGGACTGGGACTTGAGGTGTAACTTTTCCTGGGACAGGGAGTGACACTGCAGTTTGGGTTTGTGTAGTGAATGAGCCCGAGGTAAGGGTGGAGACTTGGGTTTGCACCATGGCTGGGGCTGGGTTCTGTGCAGGGGCTGAGGCGAATACTTGTGTCTGAGACATAGCTGGGCCTGCGTTTTGTGCTGGGGAAGGCACAGATGTCGCCACTTGGGGTTGAGCAGGGACAGAGGTGGGTGTGGAGGATAAAACCTGGGTGGAGGCCTGGGCTGCGACGTGAGGCAGTGCAGGCACAGGAGTGGATATTTGAGATTGTGCAGGGACTGATAATGGGGTCGCGGCTGCAACTTGGGTTTGCACCGGAGCTGTGGGGGCCAAACTTGGCATCTGTGTTGGGGCGGGTACAGGGGCTGTCATCTGGGTTTGGGCGAGGGATGAGGGTGTTGTCTGGACTTGTGCGGGGCCTCTGGCTTGAGCTGGAATTGACATTTGGGTTTGAGCCATCTGAGTTGGCGCTGCAGTTGGAGCTGACGAGGATGGGAGCATGGGAGTGAAGAGGAAGCGTTGGACCTGGCCATTGGGCATGGCTGCCTGCATTAGCTGCTGACCAGGACTGGGGATGACTGTTACACCCTGTGGGATGATTTGCAGCTGTCCCTGGGTCTGGCCCTGACCCTGGATCACCACCGTCAGACCTGGGTTTCCACCCTGCAGAGATATAGACAAAAAGAATCTTGCCTTCAGTGATATAACTCTGGCTTGATGAAGCAACATTCAAACTTTACAAATACTTCAAGATGAGATGAAAAGAGAGGAAACATGTCCTCACCTGAGCACCCTGTGTCAGCTGCATGAGCTGTGCCATAGTGAGTTTAACTTGACCCTGCTGTGGTCTGTTGGGCTGGGGCGAAGCTACAGGCGCTGCTCCAGGTGCTGTGGTGGCTGCGTGAGGCGGTGGCGCAGGAACTGCTGCTCTCTGAGCTGCGGTCGTCTGCACAGGTGTGGAACCAGGACCCGTCTGCATTACAGTCTGCTGAGGCTGGCCTGGATGGGACGAGGACGGAGTGAGATTTTTTTTTTTAAAAAAAAGACACGAGCCACAAAGGCTGAAGACATTAATTTGATTAACAGAAATGATCAGTGTGACAGAGCACCTTGTTGAGCCATCGCTGGACTTCTGACCACTGCTGCTGCGCCCACAGAGGTAGCTGGGGTCGAAGACTGGCTCATTGTGGTGACTTGCTGGATTTGGCCTCCTGCTGTGACGGCCTGGAACACAAAGACAAAGGTAAAATCATCAGTCGTCATGCTTGATATTTGCCTTTGCTTCAAGTAAAAACTTTAAAGGACAGGAAGGACACGAGACCTGCTGCTGGGTGGATGAGGAGGTGCTGGCTCTGAGGTTGATGTTGCCAGTTGTAGGATGTAGTGTGCTGTATGTCCTCAGGTTTGCAGGGGGCCCAGAGGGGAAGATGCCCAGGACTTTCTGCTGGACTACACCTGTTGATGAGCACGATTAGATTAGGGAAGAATCAAATACGCATTGGGTGCATGCAAAAGGTCACAGATGTACAGAGGCGGCGTGGCATGCACTGTGTTTGTGTCGGGGGGGGGGGGATCTCTAACATCTGAATAAGCTTCAGTTTATGGGATAACAATAGTTTATACACAACTCAGATAAAAAAAAAGCTCAGACAAAAAAATGCAATCTGACTTTCGGCCGTAAAAATATATAAATAAAAAAACACAGGTGTGGAATCATCCATGCTCAGTGCCGACGGATTCTGCCTGTCACATGACACTCCTCCATCCATTTTGGCAAGTGTTGGCACAAACCAGCGGAAATGGATGACACTCGTGCTCCCTACCTCCTTGAGTGGTGGGCATGTTGAGCGTGACAATCTTGCTGTTAGCGGGGAGCGGGAGTTTTGCGGCGAGGACCTGGCCAGCCACAGTCACTGGGCTGCCAGCAATCTGGAAGGTTTGCTCTGAGGTGGTGATGCCAGTGGAGGCTGCAAGACACACCATGGCACCTGCAGTCACGCACACCCACAAGGGCTGCCACGATAGCCAGTCTATGGCTGTGGTGTCCACCGCAAGGTTTGAGTCAACAAAGGGGCTGACAGTTTGGGAATTTGGGATTATTGCTTTGTCATGGGTTTAAATTCTGATGATACACAGCCTGTCTTGTGTCCCTTAAAGATTTAAAGGACTCAAATTGAAAATCCACAGGATTTAAAGTGGACACCACAAGCCACAAAGTCATTTTGGCACATTTACCAATGTGGAAAACTGACACATATAAAAAAGAACAGCTGTGGAAAGTCACGCCAATGATTTACTTCTTACAAAGACATGGTGGTCAAACAACGATTCAAAAATAAAGATGAAAAAATAAAAATGAAAAAATGCTCAAAAAGTATTTGTCTACCTGCCACTAACAGAACATGATGGATGCGAACGCGCACAACTCCACACCACTCCACACAGGATTTCAGAGATGATTCAAACTCTCCTCGTCGTCTTACCTGAGCTGTTGTTGGTCTGACCCTGTTTGACCCAGGATGCAAAAGACTGGTGGAAGTTTTTGTCCTGCTGGAAGGAGACTGGAGAGCCCAGTTTGGAGGCCAGGACCATCTTAGTTCCAGATGTGACCTGACCCGTCCTCTGGCCTGTGGACACTGGGGTGCTGGGGGTGCTGGGAGTGCTGGGAGTGCTGGCCGAGGTGGCGGCGGTGGTGGCTGTGGGAGTGGTGGCAGGTGTCCCCGGTCTCTGCTGCTCAAGGCGTTTCTGTAACAAAAATGTTTGAATTTTAGGCATATAGAGAGTTTGTTTTCCCTGTTGAGTGCACTTTTGGTATTCTCAGACAACAGTTTTGACAGTCTGATTAGCTGGATCACACTGGCCCAATGTTGCTAAAGTCAAGACACACAAATCTCCAGTAGAAGTGTCAGAAAGGCTCGCTGTGACTACCAGATCACATTGCCAAAAATATATGAAGGTATATGAATATATGAACAAAATTCTTCAGGTGTGCCTAGCGTGCATCTCCCTAGAAATGGAACTATACGTCACAGATAACAAACAATAAATTGTGAAGACAATAAAGCCTCCACAAAAATAGTATTTTAAGTCTTGTGTGTGATTTATCCTGGTTTCATATGAGCAGAGGAAAAGTTTGCTAGCCACTAGGCTAACTTGCACAATGTAAAATGCCTTAGGCTTGTGCTAATAACGTTAGCATGGGAAAATGTGTCCAGATAAAGACAAGTGTTTGTCTGTGAATGCTGCGAGTTATAGTGAAGGTGATTTGCGTACTTGAGTTTGACATTGTCTCTATTAAGCCATGTTTAATGTGTGTTTAATGTGTGTTTTGGATACTTTGGTATTTGCCCACCAGTGTTTAGGAGGTGTAACTGCAGAGTGACAGAGACACACCACCACATAGACACGCTGCACAAGTATAAATCTGCCTTTAGCCTGAAAAATTGTGTGTGTGTGTGTGTGTGTGTGTGTGTGTGTGTGTGTGTGTGTGTGTGTGTGTGTGTGTGTGTGTGCGCGCAGTGTTCCCACCTGCTGGGCAGCCAGTCTGGCCTGTTTCAGCTGATTCTCCAAATGGGCCTTGACATCCTCTGCTGTCTTCAGAGTACTGCTGGTCTTGGAGGGATCAATACCCTGTGACTTCTCCCTCTCCACTCTATAATACAAGATTAAACAGGTGACTCAGTGCTCTGTCTGAATAAATCACTCAGTGCTCACTGATACAATACTGATGTGGGCCGCAGGTCTCTGAAGGCTGGCTGTGTGCTTCTCACCTTTCTGCAAAGGCCCTGATCTCCCACAGCTCCAGGTCCTCCTCAGGCACCCAGGTCTCCACAGCGATAGGTCCAGTCAGCTTGGCTGGCTCATGCTTCTTGGGCCTCAAGGCGCTTGAGCGCAGGCCTTTCCTCTGCGGAGTGGGGGTTTCTACTCATGGGTAGAGAGAAACAAACTTTAGATTTATTATAAAAAGTTGCCTAAACTCCACCGATCAATCTTGATCATTCTTCAAATTCTAAATCCTAAATTGTTTCTGATGTTTAGCTCTTACCTTTCGGGGTGTCTCTGTTTCCAAGGGGACAGATGATCTTCCTGATGCAGTATTCTGAGCGGATGCCGTAAGGCCCCACGTCTCTTCGTTTTATGATTTCTGTTGTGGTGATGTCTGTGTCCGTGGTTTCTGCGGCAAGAATAAAGCATATGAGCACAATTATTTAAATGTGGTCGTTTTTCATAAGACTACAAGCGTTCATCTACGCACTAGAAGGAGGACACAAAGGTTTTTGGTGGCAGAAACAGAAGCAATAACATAAGAAGCTGCATGTTTGAACTTAAATAGAAACCAATGTCAGACCCCAGTCAGACAGAGTGAAGCGTTTTGTTCACTGCTTTTGTGTTGCACACAAAAATGATCTTCACAGGAAGGGAAAGATTAGCACAGGTGGAGATGTCAGCGTTCAGCACTTTCTCACCTTTGCGTGTCGTCCCCACAGCAGCTGAGGGCTTAACAGCCATGTCGTCCCACCTCAGGCAGGCCCACAGGAGCCTCAGCATCAGGCTGACGCCAGCCAGCGACTTCACGGTCTGGAGACGGTACCTGAAAAGGACACAGTCATAAAAAATAAACCATAAGCTACTAATTCTCCAGTGACATTTAAACAGCAAAACTAAAAACTGTAGTTATAAACTGGACAGAGGAAACACAACTAAACTTTAAGCTTCTAAAATAATCAGTGACCTTACGCTGCTGTTTCCTGCGCGTAAATGTGCACAGCATCTCTCTTAATGAGGGTTGTCATGAGAACCGATACTTCAGTTCCATGCTGACACGGGGAGAACATGCAAACTCCACATAGAATTTAATATCTAATTATCTAAATTTGAATCTAAATGTGTTACTGACCTCCACGTGATCCCAAAAGTGGGCCGAGGTGAAGGGTAGGGCCATATATCCAGCGCAGGCTTGGCGTTGTAGTTAAAGATGGGCACCTCTCTGATGCCCGCCCTCCTCGCCATTCTCTTCAGGTCATCGTTCGGCAGGATGAAGATGCTCTTCTTGCTGCTCTTTGTGACAAACTTGCGGTAGGACGGCAGGGCTGTCCCCGAGCGCGCCTTCTTGGATTTGGAGAACCGGAGGAGGCTGACTCTGTCTTTGGTGGAATACTCTTTGCTGATCGTCATGGAGCTGGTGGAGGTGCTCGTCTTGGTGTCGGTAACTGGAAGTTTAGTCTTCTGAGGGGCCCTGGAGCTGGGCTGGGGGGTGGTAGCGGTGGTGGTGGTGGTAACAGAGGAGACTGCGCTACTTGCTGCTTGAGATGTCGCATCAGACTTACTGATATTGCTGGACAGGTCAGTTGTCGGGGCATTTTGGGACTCGGTGGTGGCGGGTTTAGCGTTTATGGAGGTCTTCAAACATTCGCTACCACTGTTATTATTGGTATTATTGGTATTGTTACTATTCAGACAAGAAGGGTTTGAGGATGGAGGCTTAGCAGGTACTGTCCCATCACTGTCCATGGCTACATCCACATTCTTACTGAGAGTGTCTCCTTTCTCTGCCACATGGTTCTCTAATTTCGGGACTTTCATGGGAGGTGGGTGACATATGTCGGACACATCATTTTGCGAGAGGTTTCCATTCATCAGAGACTTGACAGGCTCCTTCTGAGGCTCTTTAATGTCACCTTGGTCACGACCAGCTGGGTCTGAGTCGATGTTTGAGTCTGCAGGGGCGGAATCCCCAGTCTTCCCATTCACCTGCACCGCACTGGTCTTGCTTTGGTCTACCTCCATGCTCTGCTCACTGCCTTGCTCTATTTCCTCATACCCACGTTTCTTAGGGTTCTCTCCCACTCGAGCCACCTCTGGGTTCTGCGTTTTTTCTTTGCTTTCGATTGCGTCTGATATACAATTGTTTTTACTGTTGAGCTCGGCGGTGGCGAGGGGTCCTCCGTTAACTTCTTTGTGAGCTACAGAGTCCCCACAGTTCCCCTGCACAGCATTCACCTCCGTCTGCTTGCTGTGGTTGGGTGCTGAGGTTTCTGATTTGATGTCTTTGATCTTCGTCTCCTCCTGCTCAAAGTCGAGCTTTTTAACAACTTGGTCTTTCACTTGAAGGCTCTCCTCCTTCTCTTCTTTAACACACGGGGTCACAGCAGGCTGTGGTTTGACTAATGTGGATCCTTCAGTCTTAACGCTTGGAGTAGGCTTCGTGGCGACCATTTTGGACAGCAGGGACGCCTGTCTCATCCGCTCCAGCCTCTGCTTCTCCTCCAAGGTGAACTGTTTTACCCGGCGCTCTAGAAGCCCATCCAGCTTGGAGGGCTTTACCTTCTTCTTGTAAGCCGTCCGCAGCTGGAAGCCCTCGCTGACATTAACAACATCGTAGTAGGGTATCGATGCGGTGCTCTCCTCCTTTGTGGGTTGTTCAACTTCCTGGATTGGTTCTTCCCTCAGAGGCTGCACAGAAGGTGAGGAAGGGTCTTTGCTGTCAGCTTTATCTATAACAAAGAGTCACAGAGGTCAGAGTATGATGGGAACATATATCCGCCCACAAACAGAATCAAGGAGAGGAAATTTAATTTCAAACATTTACCTTTCTCGTCACTGGGAGCAGCAGTTTCTGGGCAGGGGTCAACCTCCATTTTTTCTCCTTCTTTCTTTTCGTCAACATTCTTTCCATGCTCCTCTTCCTCTGTGGGTTTTTCTTCTTCTTCTTTGGAGGTCTGTGGTTTGTTGTCCCCCTCTGATGAGGTGCTCTCAGATGATGCACTGATGGATTGTTCATTTGCTTCTTCCAATGTGCTTTCAGTAGTCAGCTTCTCAGTTTCCATCATTTTTTTCTGCTTATTAGTGCAAGCGGCTGCATTTTCCTTCCTCATTTTAGCTATGAAGACAGTCAAAAAAGAAGCATGATATGAGCCAAAAGTGTCAGCAGCAGAGGCAAGAGAATTTATTGAGGAAACATTGCCAGTGTAGCCCTTACCCTCCAGCTCCTTGCGGTAGTTTACATTTGTGTTTCCTGGAAGCTTTGGGACAAACCGCGGCACATGAGTCTTACTGACCCAGCTCCAGCCGCCATACCCTGTAACTCTGTATTCCTCCCCCTTCTGCTTCCACACCTTGATGAGGAAACAAAATCATGAAGCTTTCAGATGAATATTTATAATGATTTCAGACATTTATACACATCAACAGCATCAACTGTAGAGCAGCCTTAAATATTAGAGCTCTTTAACAGCATGAAGACAAAAACCCACACCATGTGTCAACACCATACCAATACACCACTACTTCAATCTTTCAATGCACAAGGTCAGTGACTGCCAACCCTTGAGTACTTGAACCCCAGGGAGTACTTGTGCAGTTGTCAGGGGGAACATGGAAAGATTGTGGATAAGCTACACTCATTGAAAAACATACATATGTGATTTGAACACTATGAGTTGTATTGAGAGTGTGTGAACATTTTTTTTAACAGTTTGGCGTAAACAGGAAACAAGAATAAATGCTTGAAAAAAAAAGAAGCTAAATGGGATAAACAGCTGAAATAGTTAGCTAAAAGTAATGAAGAAATGGTTGAAAAAGTAAAAAATAATGGAAATATTGTAAAGTATTGCATAAATGGCAGAAATATTTAGCAAAAAGTAAATAAATAATAATTGCTAATGTTAGCTAAAAGTAATGGAAACATGGTTACTTAAGTTAACGTTAGCTAAAATTAGTGGATAAGAGGTTGCTAAAATTTGCTATAAGTAATGCATATATAGTTGCTAAGGTTAACTAAAATACCTGAATAAATGGCTGATAAAGTCAGCTAAAAGTTGTGGATAAACTGCTGCTAACATTAGCTAAAAGTAATGGATGTATGGCTAAGAGATATTATGTTAGGTTAACGTAAAGGATAAATAGTTAAAATAGTTGAAATAGCTAAAATAAGTGATATGTGGTCACATGGATCAACTGCATGAAAAGAATACTCTACCAACATACACTTTCAATTAATTAATCAATTAATTAATTGATGACTGGGTAGCAGTACTGTTTTTGATCAGTATGCATGATGTGAAACCTTCTCTCTGCCACACTTGTTTTACCTGGTGCTTGATGGGGATGGTGTACTTCACCCAGGTGGCTTGTTGCAGTGTCTCCTCATCCTCCAGCTTTTTCTCTCGCTTTTTCACCTTCTCTTTATCCTCCCGCTCCATGGACGTCATACGATGTAGCCTGAAGCAACAGAGTACAGTACGCCATTTAGTCTTATTGAGTCTGCTTTTTGTTTGGTCAACAGAGGTGTACTCTGAATGAACTGAAGCGATCTCAAGTGTAGTGACGCAGATCCTGAGTCCTTTGGAAAGCAGTGTGTGCAAGTACTGTGTGTAGCCAACATTTGTTTGATTGCCATACAGTTCATACAATTAGTTTTGTTTTTCCTTTACCTTGTGTGTCCAAGAGAATCTTTCCACACTGGCAGCATAACCACTGGTTTGATGGCACACTCCAGTATGGCCAAGGCCAAAGCAAATTCCCTGGCCTTACTGCACATCTGCACTGCTTTGTTCCAGTTGGTCCTGGAAAAAAAAGAGACAAACTCTATCAAACAACAGATAACACGGCACAACTGCACGTTTCTTCCATAAAGCTTCATCATATTTGAAACTCCCACACCAGGTAAAAATGGATCATTATATTTTGAATGTGTGAAACATCAGTGTATTTCCCTGAGGCCTTCACATAAACCCGATCAAAGGTTTACCTGTGCGACGCCCAGTTAGGATGCATAAATGGTCCAGGGACATTGGTCTCCAGCTGGATGATGGTGAGACGCAGGGTGGAGACAGTCAGGCTCCGCGAACCGTAGATAGAGCCGTTCCATTTGAACTCTGCCGCGGTGGTCAAGCTGAACTTGTGGGAGAGGTGGCGCCTCTTGTCGTGGTCCTCTCGGTGCTGGTGCTTGTTAAGGGCCAGGACATTGGTGCTGTACTGGTTGTGGTAGACCCTGTATTTACCCTCCTGACCCAGTTTGAACAAGTTGTTCAGATTGACTGCTAGGTCCCTTTTGAAGAAGCTGAGACGTGAAGATTCGCCATCGGAGCGTACAGGAGATGACTGGAACATAAGAAGGAACGTAACATTCAACTTATGTATGAGTCTTAAAAATGTAAGTTGCTTTAATCAGGATGCACTCAGCTTGTGGCTCCAATACTAGATTAATTTTACTATCATGAAAGTTGCATCATTCACAGTTTATATCCATGTCTGTGAAAATATGGATTAGATATTGCCTTCATGAGAATAAGAGGGACGCAAGGTCACAGCAACCTTGACCTTTGACCACGAAATTCTAATCAGTTTATCCTTGATTCAATGTGGACACTTGTGCCAAATTTTAATAAATCTCCTCAAGGAATTCTTGAGATATCATGTTCATGCGAATGAGACAGATGCAGGGTTACGGCGACCTTGACCTTTAACAACCAAAATCAAATTAGTTCATCGAGTCCAAGTGAACGTTTGTGCCAAATTTGAAAAAAAATTCCATGAAGGGTGTTTCTGAAATCTTGTTCACAAGAAAGACACCCAAAATTGAATGAGTTCATTGTTCAGTTCAATTGGACATATGTGCCAAATTTGAAGAAATTCCCTCAAGGTGTTTTTGAGATAACACGTTCACAGGAATACGACGAATGGACAATACACACATAATGCCGCCGGCCACATCTTTAGCTGGTGCAAAGGCATTAAAACCACACAGTGCCTTACCTCTTTGCTGCCTCTGGGCGTTTGGTTGTTTGATTCCCGTCCTGCTGCTCTCCCTCTGTCACCTTTGACCCTGTCGTTGTACTCTTCTGTCATTCAGAAAGCAGATAACATCATCAGTGTAATAACAAACTCACAATTTGACACAAACGAACTGATTCCAAACTCAGGGCAGATCAGCTTTTCAAACACTTGTGTTTACCTGTCCCATCTTGACTGGTGAAAGAGGACTGGGAGGACCGATCGGCCAGGTCCGGCTGCTCTGGTTTCCTGAGGACTGAAGCCTGGCTGCTGCCGCTGCTCGCCTCTGGCTGAGAGGACTGCTGCTGTGGCTGATCTTGGGAATCATCAGGGTGCTTTTCTTCACTGCTAGACTCTGCTTTTACATCCTCATCTAAAAAATAAAGATATGTTTGGAGAGACTGAGTACAGGGGTAACAGGAAGGTTTAGGGATGCAAGGAGTGCCATGAATACAAGCAACATGCTTTAAGCAAAGATGGCAGCTGTGTAAACAAAATTACACCGGCACAACCTCGAAAATTGTGATATTCTCAGTACAGCTTGTTCAGACCTTGTTCAGTGTAACACCAGGTCGCAAGACTTGACATTTGCATAACAAAACAATTGTCAGTGGACCATTAAGTGCTTCATCAGTCCAGTTAGACCTATAAAACCAAACAGTCTTGGACAGGAAAGGCTATACAGCTCCAAAAACCAATCCAAGACACCAGCTCTGCCTTTGAGTTGTTAGGGGAGGGAGTCCTGCATATATATAAGCTCTTTGTTGAGGAGGTGGCAGGTGGGGCTTCCAGGCAGAGAGCCTTTTGTCTGAGCAACAGGAACCCACCCAAATGCCCATAAATTGGAATGAGAATAAGGAGCCGGTTGGGACAGACATGGTGTGCTAGCTGCCGTCTACCACAGTGCCAGAAACGTACTTTTCAAGAACATGAGTGCAGAGGACAACATATCACACAAGACAAGAAATGCAATGCAAAGCACCAAAAATAAAAAAAGAACATCTAGCGTTGACGCTCAGAGTAGGTCAAGACAAGACATATGGCAGTAAATGGCCCGCGACAGCTCAAGGTCTCGCGGGAGCAATTAAATTAAAGGAGAAAATATCTTCACACACGCTAATTAGATGTTTGCTGAAAATAACGAAGAGATGCTGTGAAAAGGAACCTGAAAAAGGATCAGGCTAATTATGGTCACTTGAGTGTTGCATGAGTGGTAAGAGCTGCAATGTTTTGGGTGAGTCACTCAAAGAAATAAGGACTTAATGACTAAAGCTACGACTCTTGAAAATGTGACTTATGTCCAGGTTAAAGTACAGAGACCCACAAAGTCCTCTCGTACAGGGTGTGCCATTCATAGAGGCTGAAGGAAATAGAAATTCAGTTCTCCGCTAGGTACTATATAACATAAAATGGTCAGAGACACAAAGCACACAGTCTGAAGCCATGTTAAACAAAAGGGGAAACACAAATATTCTAACAACAAACACACAACAAACATAAAATGTCTGAACAGAACTGAGACCAGTCACATATTATCTGTGACAAATGATTAAACCCAGAGGGAACAGCCCCACTGGTCTGTCAGACAGAACATTGGACAGATATCTAAACCTAGCAGACATGGCAGAGGTATAAGAAAATATAAATAAACATAAATTCAAAGCTCTGGAACACCTACAATCACATCCATATTATAGCAGCTTTGGCAGGAATGGTGTATGCTGCATTAATTACAGCCTCCATCAAGGTCTTAGCTTTTCTTTTTAATTCATCCATAAACAAACCTTAGAACGCCTCCTCAAGTTCAATTAGAAAAAAACAACGATGAATGAACAAAATCTGTCATTCAAAAAAAAAATCCTTACCCAGATTTAGTTTCCTGTCCTGACTATAGAATTACAAATGTATAAAGCAGGTATCACCAAATGGCACGATGTCATCCGGACCCAGACCAAGTGACACTTATATCCAGAACCATGAGTAAGTTTTGATAAATTAATGAGAATAAATAATTGACACAGCAACAGCTTCACTCAAATGAGCCGATCAATTTGACTGTTCACCCTGCAGCATCCTTCGGGGACAATGCAAAAGTGCCAAAAACTGCAGTTCCTCTAATGGCCACTTGAGGCTGGCTCCAAGAGTGAGGCTTAAAGTTACACATAATTAAGGCTGTGTCCGCTTTCAGTGACAGGTTGGTGCCATTCATTGACAAGTCCCGACCACAACAACAATATTGGTTAGGTAATGTACCGCAGCGGTCACTTTTTCAGTGTGTTTTCAGTTCATGAAGGTTAATCGTAACATTTTAGTTGCCTAAAAACCTCCTGTTCACCGTCTGGTTGAATTAAAAGACAATCTAAAGAACGCAGATGTTCAGTTTTTCCAGTAAGTACATTTGTTTTTGATAGTTTGAAGCCTGTCTTTTGGTAGCGACAATTAGTTTACAGTTAACTGTCAACCGCAACTGTAAATGCCATATACTAACCAAGCTGGCAGCTAGCATTAGGGTTATCTCCAAATATGGTCACTTTTGGCTTCAAAAATTCAAGATGGCAGGCTTCAAAATGGGAGTCAACAATCCAAGAAGACAGAAGTCCCTTCAAACCAAGAATCAGACTACTTGCAGGGCAGATACAGGCACATTTAGCCCTCTTGGAAATAAAGAAAAACATGAGAAATAAATGAAAAAGAAAGAAAGCTCCGAGCTCAAAGTTTAGCGCTTAAAATTCTATTTACACTTTTTCTAAAAGAGGCAATTTGCTGGGAGGAAACTTTAGTAAATTAACGTCTTTGAGTTTTATTTAAATAGCTATTGTGTAGAGCCTCAAAACGAACAAGTGTACCCACACGCCTTACACCCAACATGGCAAACGAGCATGGCGAAAAGGGCGGGGTATGGAAAGTGGCAAGCGGCAAAGACAAGCAGACAGATGAAGATGATGTGCAGCCCGGCAGCAGGGTATGAAGTGGAGGGGGAGCTGAATGAGCGAGCATGGGTCCATCTCTGACTCAGAGTACCTGTCCTTTCCTGCTTTGCCAACACAGGGGACTCCCCACTCTCCTGGCTCCCAGAGTGAGCAGGCTGCGCCTCCTTGTTAGGTTCAAGGGACTCCGCTTTAAGCACGGCTGCGTCCTGGGTGGCCGAGCCGGGGTTAGGGTTAGACACGCAGCTCTCCTCTGCAGCAGGATGGACCGTGGCTGCTGTGGTGTGACACACATACAGCGGGCGAACAGCACCAGTGGAGTCATGTTTAACAGAACGTCCTGTGAAGAGCTTCATGTTGCCGTAGAAACATCACAGACAAACTTTCACCAAACAACAGCACCAAGAAAACCAGACCTGCTGGTACCAGATCTACTGGGTCTGTTTAGGAGTTACTTTAGGCAAAATGGCGTGAGGAGAATTAGCGAGAGCGAGGCTAATTTAAAGCACTCTGAATATAAAGTTTACCTTGTGAACTAGCATCTTCCTTGGCCTCAGTGTCTCTGTGCACTCCATTGTCGAGCTGCGAGGGGAAATCTGTGGTGTCCTCCGCTGTCTTAACAGAGCCAGTTTCTGGTTCCTGCTTTACGTCCTCTCCTCGCCTCTTTGCATCCTGCATCTCCCGCCTGATTTTCAAGCGCTCCATGACCACATCTACAATCAAAAGAAAATATGTTAATTTTAAAAAATCAAAAAAGCAGCAATTGCATATCCAAGCATCCACGTAACATTTAAACAAATTGATGTGCTCTGTGTTGAGCGCTAATTTAGGACAAGATCACAGTATAGTAAAAAAAAAATAAAAATGGAAGGACTGAGGCTAATTTTTTTGTGAGGAATGTTTAAAAAAAATAATAATAATAATTATTATTATTATAGATAAAATTATTATCATTATCAATAATATTAAATATTATATTAATTACATAATTTATTTATGTGATTTATGTTTTAATATATTGTTTATTATTACTGTAATTTCATTTATTTATTATGTTTACTATTACTACTAATAATAACTTTTTTAATTAACTATTTTCTAAAATTTCATAAGCGCTAATCAGTAATATTTCTTATATGCATGAATGATTAGTTAAATGTATAAAATAAACATGTGGTTACAAATAAATAAATAAATAAATAACTTTTTGTCCACAAGGGAAAAAACAAAATGAGGATAAATAAAATACTTGGTTTCAGATTTAAGTTTGTTAAAGTACTGCATAAATACAGTCCATACAGCATCATACTAATAACGTACTGGTCAATAATATAACATCCCTCAATCCTTACATGTGCACAACTGGATAATTTGCTTCAATTTAAACAATCAGGGCTGCGACTAACAATTGTTGATCAATCTGCCAATTATTTTCTTGATTAATCTTGAATAATATTTTCTAAAAAAAAACCTGTAAATAAACACTATTCTGTTTTGGTCTTATTTATTGCTGCATGTATTTGTTTGTGAAACATATGGACACATGTAGATGAGATGCGGCGACGTACATATGATTTGTTCTTGATATTTTGGAAAAAAAACAAAAAAAAACAACAACAACTTGATCATCTTTGATCATTTGAACATCTACAAGTTCCTAGTTTTATCTGACCATCAGTCCAAAACTCAAAGAGAAAACAGTGAAGTTTCAATTTAAATTTTTTTGTATGTTTGACTTAAAAATTACTGATTTTATTGACAGTTATCAAAACAGTTGCCTCTAAATTAACGGTCTATTGACTGGTCGTTTGAGCTTAACAAAAATGACTTTAAAGACGCCTTCTAACCAGCAACTAAAGCAAAACATGTTCCAATGATTTAATGCTGCTTTTCAGGTCCTGACTGGTTTATCTGATAAGTTCTATATAAATTAAGAAATATAACAGCATAGAAATATTGTGAACTATGTTGTAGTGTATCTAGATTCTATAACTCCACAAGAAAGTTGTTCCCATGCACACAGATACAAGACAAGGCAGATTATCTTTCCTCAGGCGGCAAAAATCTCCAGATCTAATCTCCTGTTTCATAACTGCAGTTTTTACTGGGACAGAAAGAGTTGGGTCTCGTCTATCTTAAATAGAGCTGCAACAATTAACCCATTAGCTGTCAAATAATAAATTAATCACCAAATAATTTGATAATTGGTTCCAGAAAGTTTTCAAGGTAAGAAAGTTAAAATTCTCAGATTCCAGCTTCGTTATATCCACACAGTACTACATGAGGCAGATAATATCATGTTCCTCCTCTTCATAGAGCTTCTATGGCCTCAAACTTTCAAGCAGGCAGAGCTGATAGATCTTTTTCCAACTTCTCCAGGTAACGAGTATCATTAATACACGATGTGCCCCAGGCACAACATCTAGCTCCAAATCCACAACACCATCCTGAAAATGAAGGAAATCTGACACAATGGAGCACAGCTGTGTTGTTGTCAGACCCTGGTCTGAGCCAACCTGATGCTACCTCATGATTGGTCAGTCTGCATCCCGGGGTGGGACCTAGTTCACATTACACGATTTTCACCACGATTTTGATGTCACAGAGGATCTTGAGAGCCACCATGGGTTGGAGGTGAGTCGGCAGATAGTCTGCCACGATGAGAGGCGGGATACGTCCCACGTCAGCACGCAGGAGGACGGAAGAAATGTGAGGAGGACAAGCTGCAGGGTTGCCAGGTCTGCTTATTAACCGCGACTTTGGGCTTGTTTTTTTGTAAAGTCACTTATAAATATTGGTAGTTGGGTTGCGTTTTTTGGGCTTGCTCTCTAAGCGTCGCCTTTCTCTATGTATATCTGTCGCTTCTTTTGGGCTTGTTTCCATAGCCCTGGTTGCTTGTTTCTCTCCCAAGATCTGGCAACACCGGCAAGCAACAACAACAATGGCGGCGTCCACAGGATCACGGGGAGCGCGTTGTGTTTGGGCCCAGGCCCTGGAGGCAGATCTGATTCAACACTGGGTAGAATATCCATGCCTTTACCATGTGTCGTCTCCAAGTTAAAAAACGTAGTTTGGTGACGTCACCACGTTATCTGGGGCTCTGTGGAGAAATCTTGTGGTGTGCACACACAGGTTGTAACACAGTTGGCGAGAAACACACGTCGCCAGGTATGAACACTCAAAAGATTACAATAATCTCCACGACACAAAATCAGGGTGAAAATCGTGTAATGTGAACTAGACTTTAGCGAAGGGTCAACTGACAATGAAAATAAAGGTTAGTTTCAGCCCTATATGAAAATGAAACAATGCAAAGTGCAGGCAGGACTGTGCTGCAGCAGCACTCAGCTTCTAACGGCTGAAAAATACCAGCAACACCAATAAATCACTTATGATGGCAGAATAAAAGCTGCAATGGCTTTACAAAAACATCTCTTCTTCCATTAAGGGCAACAGAACACATATTCAGACCTCCAGTTTTCTGACAGGATGCCAGAGGCACGCTCCCCAATAAAACACAGTGCCACGCTGTCATTCTGAGAGCTAAAATCAGGCGGTTCGGTGACAGAGACAGGAAAACTGTTACAAAAAAAGATATGGCAGCCTGTCAAACACAAACGGAAGCTACTGCTGGCATAGTAATCAAAAGCTTTTTAACCACTCCGTCTCCTTGGAGGGAGGTAGAGGAGGAAAACAGTTGCTTGTTGTCTGAGAGAGCGTGAAGCGGGGGGAAAGGCAGCACCTAACATTAGCGAGTCAACAGTCATTACAGCAGAGCGCCGCAGCCTGCGGGAAGGAACTGTGTTATCTGGGGCTTCGGTAAACGGTTTCAGAATGTAACCCCGCAGGACACACACACACACACACAGATATATACATTCACTTCACAGCTCCAGTCACACACACGCCCTGATCAGTAGCTGTCAGATGAATGATTCACCTGCACCGGCTGCTCACACGAACACAAGTAAATCCTGCTCACATGTACCGGAGTGAGATTACACTACACGGTTCAAACGTATCTCTATTCTGGGGAATGAAGACAACATCAGATCCGTACCGTTGACAGTAGTGAGGTAGGCTTTATTGTTTCCACGGGCTTTGTTGGTGAGGTCCTCTGTGATGTCCATGTGAGCTCGCACTTCCGCTTTCATCTCCTCCAGCGTGGCGTACAGGTCCATCTCCCAGTACTGCTTATCCAGGCTCTCCATCAGCTCCTCCAGCTGCGCCTTGGTGCTGTAGTACCAGATCTTTTTCTTCTCATGCTCCCCATCCTCCTCGCTGCAGAGTCAGAGCAGGATGCTTGTTAAGTATCAGAACAAACCACAACACTTCTTCTTCTATCACTTCACTGCATGGTATTAGTACGATAAGACAAACATACGACACTGATTAATGACATCGCTACTAAATACTGTGTAGATTTTTGTAGGTTTTGACTTTAGCTAAAGGGACTGTTCAGATTGTTATGGCAGGGTTGTATGCGGTACAGTAGATGGTGGTATCTTGTGACACTGAGACTGGACACAGGTGACAGATGTGTTTTAAAAAAAATGCAGCAACAATATATAACGAGGACAATGTGTCTCTCGCTCCCTCCCTCCCTCGACCTCTCTGTTGATGCTGAAATAAGATTTACAGCCGATTTAAATCATTTTCCAGCATTAGATTCATCTGAAACTTTGGCCAACAGATGGAACTCCACCCACAAAGATTTTTAATTATTCCAAACTACAATGGATTTAGACGTACTTGATACTTTTATAGTCATGTAGTTCAGTGCCCTGTGCTGCAAACCTTTAAACCTATGTAGCGCCAGTGCTGTGTGCAAAAAGTTAACGTACAGCCCTGCTATCTATTTTACATCATTTTTCATTTACATGTTTGTAGCTGTTTATTTTATTTTGATGACAGTTTTTATTGAAGTGCTTGTGACGTCCCAAATGTGTTTTTGACTTGCAGCTGAAAACATGTAGTTAATTTTGTAGAAAATACTGAAATATATAGCGTGTATCGCCAGATGGGAGATCAATTTTTGTGTATATCACCAAGGCCTATTGGGAAACTGAAGCAGCGCTCTCTTCAAAGCCAAACTCCATTGCAAAAAACAGTAATTTTAGCTTGCTGAACGTAAGAGCTGCTGGTCTACTGCTGCCTCCGTCATTTAGTTTGTTTGTGTTATTGTGTAACTTTGGTAAATGCAAACGAACCCTTTGAAATGCCAAAGTCACACAATAACACAAACAACTAAATGACAGAGGCAGCAGTAGACCAGCAGCTCCTGTGTTGAGCATGCTAAAATTACTGTTTTGTCAATGGAGTCTGGTGGCTGCGACGAGAGCATAGGAGGGGAACTGAAACTGTTATTGGCTTCTGAGTTGAAGCGGGCTGTCTGACAGAAAGGCAAAGCTGTAAAAATACTTTCAATATAGCGTACACTTACATTGTTAGAGATACTTTTAGATACTAAGTATCTCATACAACCCCATTTAAAAAAAAATCTGAATTATGCCTTTAAAGGAACAATATCTTTGGATAATTATTTGGAGTTCTCCAGGTTGGATTAAATCAACAATTCACACAGGTAGGGAGAACCCTATAAAAGCAGTGAGCCGGGGGAAAAAAACAATTTCCATACAAGAATTCGACTGCGATAATAAGCTGATTCATACATGATGACAGCAGCCATTTGTGAGGAAATTAAGATAATGGGGTTGGAGATAAAACTGAGTGTGAAGGACAGGTTACACCGTGGCTCTAATCGACTGCTCATCCTCTCATTAATATTCTCATGGCGTGCAACAGTTTAGCTCAGCCATTGAGGGCCTTTTTTTAAAACCCAAATCACAAACATTAAAAGGCTTCTTCTGGGTGGGGGTGAGGGAGGAAACACTACGCTGGCACCAAAGATAAAAAGGCTTGGACTGCACATCTCTTCTATAATCTGCAGTCAAACTGATGCCTAAATTCATGCATGATGGATTCTACGCACCACATGATTTTCACTGTAACTTTCAGTTTCACTCTGCAGCTGTTTCGAATTTAAGCGTGGAGCAGCACACACACACCCAGCGCCTGGTAATGTGAGATTACCTTTCAGGAAACTGGCTGCGGTTTTGTTTGGATGCGTTTTTTATTTGACCAAACATAAGGCCTGAGTTTGTCCTATTTATGGTAAATGTGCACTTTGTTTCACAACAGCAAAAAGTTTTGAGATTGAGGTGTTTCATGAGGCTGTTATTGAATATTTACATCAGACAGCTGCTACTTTTTTACTGCTTCATGATCAAGGTTCCTGCAGTTTAGGGCAAGTCAGAAGTCAGACTTTTTAAATGACACAGAGTGAAATTTAATTTACTCAGGGTTAGCCACAATTTCGGCCAAACATTTTTTGTAATATAAAACTCCACAGGAAACGAAGGAGTGTGGATGTGTGTTTGTGAGCACTTGGTGCTAGGCCTCGAAAACTGTCTTTATCCTTCTTTAATTTCCTCATAACCTTGAGTTACAAACAGGAAAAGAGACACCAAGTCATCTTTTGTATCACAAGCTACAATTCTTGGAGGAAAAAACGAAGTATAACTACACCTGGGACCTCACATCACATGCACTCTGGACACCTGTCGGGAACAATGGCAGCTGGGCATGAAGAAGCTAACCTGTCCCTCTGTAAACATTTGGAAGCTATCCAGGAAACCAAAGATGACCTCACCAAGCATATAGATAAGAAAACAGCCGACATTCAAACCACACTGATTAAGTCAGACATCACTCTTCACGCAGTCGAAACAGGTCCAGGAGATAGAGATACGAGCAGGCGCAAAGGACGATGATATTGAAGACAGAGAAACTCATCTAACAGCTCTAGACAAAACTGGTCAACGGTCATTCTGGAGACAGCGCACTGCGTCAGGAAGCAGTCGGACAGACCCACCATTGTCAAATTCCTAAGCTTCAAGGATCCACAGGAACCCTGATGACGATGGTGACATGTTTAACATGGAGACTTGGATCTTTACACGTTTCCAACAGTGCACTGAGGTGGATCACTACTATTTATATATGAATCATTCTGTACCTTGTAAGCTACACTTCTACAAGTAGGTCAAGCTGAGTTTCTTAGAATTAACTGGGCGATTTATCTGAAATCAAAATTACTATGTTGATATGATTCTGTATTGTCACGTTCAATATCATGTAACACATCAGACAAACCTCTTCACACATATTTAAGAAACACCAACAATTAACTCTGTTAGTTTTAGATTACTGTTTGCTTGGAAACTGTAGAAGAGGCTCTGGCAGCTGCTGCCTAACGAGCAAATTAATCACCATAGCAACCCCGGCCCAGGCTGCCTCCAAAATCCCAGCATCATGCAGCAGACACTCTCAGTGGTCACTGTCGAGGGACTTCAACCTGCTAAACCTCACCTACTGTATACATAGATTACTAAAAAGTAAGTGGACAGTTCAATGAACATAAGACGTCTATACTGATGTTAAGGAAATAGTTTGTAGTAGTTAAGTCAGTACCTCATTTCCTGTTTGTTACTTTGTGGTTTCCTGTGCTAATATTAGTTAAAGTGAGGGGGCCTTGCTAAGTTCAATCCTTCAGCTGCACACAAATTACTAGATGAGAGTCTCTGCTCTTTTATGTTGATTCCCTTATTACTAATTTAAGCTTGTATTTGTTGTTTAAACACATTCGTCATGAGTATTACTCTCCTGTTTTGGACCACACACCTACACACACAACCTGGCACTGTGGCAGATAGACAGATAGATAAAATGGTAAAACAGTTGTGCCGATGTACCTGATGTCTAAACCATTCAGGGAAGTTTGACACGGATCGCCCGCATCATTGAAACCCCTGACAGGTTAAGTGAGTAATATCGATCACATCGTTACAATGCAATACTCTGCTGGGAAACCTTGAGTCCTGGCATTCATGTGGTGGCCACTTAGAGCACAACATCAACCCAAGTACACAGTACACCCCATCAAAGCAACGACTCTCCCCAACGGCAGTGCCCCCACCCCAAGTTGGACCGTGCTCCATGCCACGCCGCAAAAATTGCTCAGGAATGTTCGAAGTAACATGATAAAGAGCTTAAGGCATCAACCTAGCCACCGAATCCCCAGATCCCAATCTGATGGAGCATCTGTAGGACGTGCCGGTACTCCCGTCATAACCCCACATGACTCAAGGGATTTTCAACAACGCCCTGGTGTCACACACCACAGGACACCCACAGAGATCCTGTGTCCATGCCTCGACAGGTCAGAGGCCCAACCACACATCGGACTTGGTTCTGACCTGTCGAGGCATGGACACAGGACCTTTGGGTACTGACATGTCCCATGGATGCTCAATCACATTGGGCCTTGAGTTCTTCACATTCCTCGGGTTATTCCTGAGCAATTTCTGCACTGTGGCATGGCGCATTGTCCTGCTGGGGGGCCACTGACATCGTTGACATCGACGTGTGTTGCCATGCACCCTCTGCTTTGGACAACTTGTTAAAGGGTTGTAAGATGTCATTGTGTTAATTGAAGCGACAGGCTGGATCCCACCGTACTGGTTGTGTTTGTTTTAAATGTATTTGATGATAACATCTGTGCTAAGCTTTGAAAATAAAGCCGAGGTAATTCTGGTGGAGCAGAAAGGCAGCGTGGGTCCTAACTTACACAATAATCCTTCTGTTTAGGAACCAGTACTTCCTCTGGTGGCGGTCATATCCAATGGGCTCCTGGCGGATGTAGGGCCTGTTCTTCTGCGCCTCTGCCACACAGTCTGTGACACCCGGCACTTTGTGCGCCACACAGATCTCGCACTGCCACTCGTCCTCTGGAACCTCCTCCAGCGGTGGTTTCACACACTCCAGGTGGTAGACTGCTGAGCAGGTCTCACAGCACAGCAGGTCACCCAAGCGGTGGCACACACGACAGTGGTCGTCATACTGCATGCTGCCGTCGGACATCAGCTCCTCGCGAGCGAGGTTGGTGGTGAGAAACTGGTCCACCAAAAACTGTAAGACCTTTATTTTACTTTCAAGTGGACCGTAGGGATACTCATCCACCTCCTGATACGGCAGGACATGGTGGTACTCCCGGTCACTCTCACAGTACGCCCGCAACACCTCAGGCCATGTCATGCCGTCAATAAAGTACAGAGTGGAGTTAACGCTGTCCTTGAGGTCAGCGGGGCCGAAGGTAGTGTTGGAGGAGTCCTCCTCCCGTAGGATGGCCTTCAAGAGGGAAATATGTGTCTCTGCTATTAAAGTGCACTGCTCCTGGCCTACCAGCGCTGCACAGAAGTCCTCAAAGCGAAAGGGGGAGAGACGCAGCACCGTGGTGAAGTTCCGTAGCACCTCGTAGATGGAGGTGGCGTTGAGCAGCTCCTCGTTAGGAACCAGGAGATCCTCAGAGGTGTCAGGAAGCTCAAGAGGAGGAATCTCCTTGTCCTCCAGGATGGGAGTGCGAGGTCTGGGAGCCCGTACTTTTTTCTTCCCTAAAGGACACACAAATTATATTAGTAAACCATAATTTGATCCCTTTGATTGATAGACTACAGCAAAGGAAACAGTCACATTTTTAAAACAATCACACTCAGCTGGATATATACTGCTTAAGGGCTTATCAATACGGATTGCCCTGTTGCCTGGGGCAAGTAAAATGCCACTTCAGGCTAGTACATCTAGCGAGTCACTTGTCCAATTGAGCACATGGTAAAAAATGAATTAACACATAAACACAAGAAGCTAAGGACCAAACCATCTCGCTTCCCTCTCATCTTTGTAGAGAGGTGCACATGCAAGGTACCGATCAGGCATTTATAAGAAAATGGCGAGGGGGGAAAACAAAGTTTAAGCACAAGCAGGCATTTCAGTTATCCTGGAAACAAAGGTTTAGTTAAGTGGCGTTAGAGGATGCCGAACACAGCTCCTATTAAGCTCCAGCTATGTACTGCTGCAAGTTTGAGAGCAAGGCAGATAAAACGGGAGTCACTTTGACAGTAACTTTAGTCTTTTGTTGTTACATGAACACTTGAATAGTTATTTTGCTTGTTTTATTATGTGACTTTGGCATTTAAAAGGGGTAGTTCAGATTCACCAAAGTCACACAATGACACAAACTAATAACAAACTGATCAAAGCAGCAGTAGACCAGTAGCTCCTGTGTTCAGCGTGCTAAAATTACTGTTTTTTCCAAAGGAGTCTGGCGGTTTTGACAGGTGCACAGATGGGAAACTAAAGCCGTTAACAGCTTTCTCATAGGAACAGGCTGTCTGACGGTAAGATAACGCGGTGAAAATACTCTCAATATAGCACACACTTAAACTGATATGGATTTTTGTAGGTGGTGAGAGCATGCTTTGTTGCAGCTGGTGTCCACAGCTGTACACTGCTTCTGCCTGCTTCTCCAAACTGGGGGTGTGTCGACTGACATCTACTGTATGTAATACATCATTTACGGAGAAGTGTCCCATACAATCCCATTTCAACAACTCTTAACTATCCCTTTAACGTTAAACCCTGATATTGATTCTGAATATCTGAGATTCAATAATTGTTTTCTGCAGTATTGATACACCAGTCTCCTACTGTCAATGTTTGCGACAGTCATTTTGCTGTTCTCTGCTGCTAACCAAGAAAAGTTGTCATGTTATAGCCTTGTTATAATTAATTTTTAATAAACTTGTACCCCCACAGTGTCAGTTTTTCTTCAAGGTACCAAATGTTGTTGAACTAAAAGTTCCAACATGGTAATAACACTTAAGTTATTCATAAATTTGGTTATAATTTTTGTTATTTTCAAACCTACAGGTGCATTTAGTTGCCACAACCATTCAAAGAGTCTACACTCAACATTAGTGTGGTGTCAAACTGCAAACAAACTTGCATGTGACCACCTCCTGCTGAGCTGAGCTAAACACATGGCCGGTGTCACTATTAGCTAAATGAGGCTCCTGCATCTAGGAAAACATTAGCTTCCCCGCTAGCTAATCACACAAATGTCAGTCAAACCACACATTAAAACCTCACTGTCTTTGTGTCGTACCGTGAGAGACGTTAGCCGTCATTCTGTGGCGAGTTTTTGAGCGACTGATTGCAGGGTTAACTCAGGTGAAAGGTGCCAAGGTGTAAAAATGACAGGCATGCTAGCTATGCTAAGTTAGTTAGCTAGCTAGTTTCTATCTTTGTATCTGTTTCAGGATGAAGCAGCTACGATTTCTTTCTCAGCTACGAAGCAGTTAATGTTGAAGGTAGTTATAAGCACGTAGAGTTATAAATACGTGAAGTCAGATTTGATAAATACAGCAGGCAGCATGAGCTAATTTTACTTGCTAATGTTAGCATGCTAGCAGCTAAGTTATTAACTTAAATGCAGTAGATTGATGATTCGAGTTGGGTGCGTTCACGGACACTCTTAAAAATACGTGTATTATTTTACAGGTGGGCTTTCAGGTGTGTTGACAGGCGGGGATGTCAACGAGCTGGTGACACAGCTCCCGATTCAATCCACCTGCAGTAGCACTAATGAGCTGACTGCGGCCTGTGTTCATACAGTGTGCATTCTCCATTTTGAACAATAACCTTACTGCTTCCTGCACTGAGCCAAAACAATAACCTGCAGCCCTCCGGGGTGCGTTTACAAACCCCTGCAGTGTGTGTGGAGACATTTTGAAACCCCCGATCACAGTGTGTATTTACCCGGAGTGCTGGCGTGTGTGCTCTGACTCCTAAAGCTACTCTCTGTACAGTAGCTGGCATCATCCTCCTCCTCCACCTCCTCCTCCTCGTCCAGCACATCATCTTCGAGGCAATCAGAGTCCTCTTTGAGGGCCTCCTCGTCCTCAGACTGAGCTTCCTCCTCAACAAACTCGTCCTCCTCCGACCTCAGACTGACAGCATCGTCCTCCTCGTCGCTCTCGTGGTCGTCGTACACCACTGTTTTGGACGCAGCCGTCCTCTTCCCTCCACGGCCCCGTTTGCCTCCTCTCCCTCCGCCGCCACCTCTGCCTCGTCCCCTGCCCCGTGTTGACGCGCCGGAGCCCGCTTTCCTCTTCCTCGCCGGCTTCGGGGTGTCCCTTGTGGGGCTCTCCGCGTCCTCATCCCCGCTGTCCCTCAGCCTGGGCTTCAGATTCCTCCTGGGTCGCAAGCCTCGGGCCGTAGCTGCGGACGAGTCCTCGGCTTGTAGCGGTTTGGGCGGCCTGCCCCTTTTCCCTCTCATGATAGGCGAAATCTTTTATTTTACTATCCCAATTTTTGCGCTTGTTTCGCCGACACGGACGCGAGCGAAAGCGGCACCGCCACGAAGCTGCGCCGGAGGGGATTCAGACGGTGCAGTGGCCCCGTGGAGCCCCGGTGTCTGCTCGGGTGTGAAAGCTCAAAACGTTAGCCCGGCGTCCCGCTCGGGTTCGCCTAGAGCCGCCATCTTTCTTCTTCTCTGCCTCTCTGGCTGAACAAACAGCAGGCTCGCACCAGAGGAGTCACGTGGTCGCGCGGCTTCCAGCTCAGTGGCAACAATGACCGAAATGACAATTACTCGCAATTAGTGTCATCTTTACACCCTCACTGACATTTATTAATTTATATTTATATTTAAGATATATAACAGTGCAGTTTGAGCTTCAGTGGTGCAGGAGTGTTGCGTCGCCGCAGCTTCACAGATGCGGACACACAGCAGCACATAATGTCACACAAACTAGATAAAACCATAACAAGGATATCTAACACAGCACATGTGAGCATTACCCTCTGAGGTACATGCATGTGCATGCAGGCGGGTAATGTGTGGGAAGCTATAATAAAAATGCACTGAATGTTATTTGTTTAAGATGCTGATATAATCACACTATAACCCACAATGCATCATATTTTATTACATATTTTGCATGTCAAAGTACAGCTGTCAGATACAGTGACGTAACAGCGTATTTAATTATCTGTATGCAAACACTCACAACTGCCATGTGTCTTAAAATTAATTTAGACAGCAGCTTGGTAGATACAACGCTCCTTTACTGATATTACGTCAGTCTATATAAAGTGTAGTTTTACTTCCCGGATCATTACCGCCAATAAAACACAGATACAGCTTCACTTTCACACTGACATACTGTAGTATTTTTCCACATCGTACCATGACGTTAAGTTTCAATTGTTTCAATTTAGCGGTAGTAAGCACAAGTTGTCGTGGCCGAGTGGTTAAGGCGATGGACTAGAAATCCATTGGGGTCTCCCCGCGCAGGTTCGAATCCTGCCGACAACGCACTTCTTTTTTGCGTTGTGATTGTTATGTAAGTAAAATATAATACTGCACATATATCAGGGAAGCGACACGTTCCCAGAAAACGACGACATGTGCGGGTAAATGTCGTGTTCACGCCAACAAAGCAACACCAGAAGTGCTTGAAGTCGCCACTGTAAGGGTTTAATGTAGTGAAACAGCGCCCCCTGGTGCAAGTGCTCTTATGTGGATAGATTTAACTCACACACACTGTTGGAGGAATTATTCAGATCTTTTCCCTAAGTAGAAGTAAGGTGAGATGTGGGAACATTCCCCCCAGGTTAAGATGTCCCCTTCGTCTTCTTTCGGCCACAGCGAATCGTCTGCCTCCATCTAACCCTACACTCTGCATCCTCTTCTCTCACACCAACTGACTCCATGTCCTCTTTCACTGCATCCATAAATCTCAGTTCCAACCTCAGCATCCTTCTACCGATATATTCACTTCCCCTCCTCTGAACGTGTCCAAACCATCTCACTTTATCTCCAAAACATCTACCATGAGCTGTCCCTCTCATGTACTCATTCCTGATCCTTTCCATCCTCGTCACTCCCAAACAGACCTCCTGTCTTCCCCTCAGTGCCACTGTCTCTAAACCAAACATCACTGGTTTCACCAACGTCTTGTACACATTCCCTTTTAATCTTGCTGGTGTTCTTCTGTCACACATCAGAATATATATTAAAATATTGTCTAGTTAGATTATCCAGTACAGGTGTCGGCAACGTTTACTATCAAAAGAGCCATTTGTGACCAAAGTCATTTTTAAAAAATCTGTCTGGAGCCGCAAAATATACTTGAGCTTAACACAGCCTATTAAATCTAAGTCATTTAAAATGTTTTTAAGTACAATCAGGAAAATGTATTTAAATATTAAAAGTAAAAGTACTCAACTCGCATATCGACATATATTCTTATACAATATGATTGTATTTTTATTCCAGTTTAGGACATTTTAATATGTATATTTTTATCCTTGCTATTTCAATATTATATTCCATGTCATCCCTGGTATCATTATTATTTTGTATCATTATTTTTTATATTTTTGGATCATTGTAATTGTCATATTCTATTTTTATCCTTATAATTATTTATTTATTATTATTTTTTACACTGTTTCCAGATCTCACTTGTAAATTAGATCTTTATTTAAAAAAAATGTATATATAAAATTAATATTATAAAAATAATTTTTACAAATGTGTTTTCAAGTGCTGAACCCACTTTTATTGGTTCAGTCACATCTTAAAACTTATTTATATACATCTCTTAACTTTTATTTCATTGATCGTTTTATTGTATTTTATTTTATTTTACGTATTTGACTCATTGTCATGTGTCGCTCCTTTTGTCCCGTGTTACAGAACTTTTAAACTGCATTAATTTTTATTTATCATACTCCATTGTTTTGTGTTTTTCGAAATAATGATTACTTGTTTTTACTAATTATGATTACTAGTGTTAATGCAACTTCCTGATTAAATAATGTATATATCTAAGGGGTATTGTGGCCTCATAGTTTCAGTGTAGGCCGCAGACAATGTATATAATTATAATAATAATTATTATGCAGTGTTTGTGCCAATATTGGCCATCTGATCATTATAATTATTCTGACTTGAAAAATAACTTAAAGTTGACAACACAAATGAACTTGATGTTTCCAGGTAGCACTGTAGAGATCAGCCAGTAGGGGGCAGTAATGTACCATAAAAGGCTGAGGCTTTACAAGTCTCGGACAAAGTTTGGGCCTTGAATGCATCTTATGTGGCGCCTAAGGTGACCCTGAATGCACCAGAGACCTGTCCCAGAGGTCAACACGGGTCAGGCAAGCCTGTGTTCATGTTCGTGCTGTGTGGTGGAAACTATCAACCTTTGCATGTCAGATAAATTCACACGCTCGTACAGATGAGACCAGATATCTGATAACTCCATCACATATCACACACCTACGCAGGGACACTGATTGTGGGCATCGTCTCATCATTTAGTGCACTACAGGAGGGAGGGAGGGTCAAACTTCACCTCAGTGGCAGACGGCTGCCCACTCAGGTGACTTTAATAAAAATAGTTTGCACGCACAGAAACAAACTCTGAAGAGCTCGAGCTGATAAAAACTGTCGTAGGTCTTTGTCCTGGTCTTGCATCTCCCTACAGTTGTCTTGTGCCTCTTTGTCCTGGTCTTGCATCTCCCCACAGTTGTCTTGTGCCTCTTTGTCCTGGTCTTGCATCTCCCCACAGTTGTCTTGTGCCTCTTTGTCCTGGTCTTGCATCTCCCTACAGTTGTCTTGTGCCTCTTTGTAGTGGTCTTGCATCTCCCCACAGTTGTCTTGTGCCTCTTTGTCCTGGTCTTGCATCTCCCCACAGTTGTCTTGTGCCTCTTTGTCCTGGTCTTGCATCTCCCTACAGTTGTCTTGTGCCCTCTGTAGTGGTCTTGCATCTCCCCACAGTTGTCTTGTGCCTCTTTGTCGTGGTCTTGCATCTCCCCACAGTTGTCTTGTGCCTCTTTGTCCTGGTCTTGCATCTCCCTACAGTTGTCTTGTGCCTCTTTGTAGTGGTATTGCATCTCCCCACAGTTGTCTTGTGCCTCTTTGTCCTGGTCTTGCATCTCCCTACAGTTGTCTTGTGCCCTCTGTAGTGGTCTTGCATCTCCCCACAGTTGTCTTGTGCCTCTTTGTCGTGGTCTTGCATCTCCCCACAGTTGTCTTGTGCCTCTTTGTAGTGGTCTTGCATCTCCCCACAGTTGTCTTGTGCCTCTTTGTAGTGGTCTTGCATCTCCCCACAGTTGTCTTGTGCCTCTTTGTCGTGGTCTTGCATCTCCCTACAGTTGTCTTGTGCCTCTTTGTAGTGGTCTTGCATCTCCCCACAGTTGTCCTTTGCCTCTTTGTAGTGGTCTTGCATCTCCCTACAGTTGTCTTGTGCCTCTTTGTAGTGGTCTTGAATCTCCCCACAGTTGTCTTGTGCCTCTTTGTAGTGGTCTTGAATCTCCCCACAGTTGTCTTGTGCCTCTTTGTCGTGGTCTTGCATCTCCCTACAGTTGTCTTGTGCCTCTTTGTCGTGGTCTTGCATCTCCCCACAGTTGTCTTGTGCCTCTTTGTCGTGGTCTTGCATCTCCCCACAGTTGTCTTGTGCCTCTTTGTCGTGGTCTTGCATCTCCCTACAGTTGTCTTGTGCCTCTTTGTCGTGGTCTTGCATCTCCCTACAGTTGTCTTGTGCCTCTTTGTAGTGGTCTTGCATCTCCCTACAGTTGTCTTGTTCTCTGTGTTTTTGTTTTTATGTCTCTTTATAGTTGTTTTGCATCTCATTGTGGTCGGGGTTTTTTTGTATCTCTTTCTGGTAATTTACTTTTTTTTGGTAGTTGTTTTTCATCTCTTTGTAGTGACTCGCATCTTCCTATAGTTGTTTCTTATCTGTTTGTATTAACTTTGCATCTTTGTGGTTGTTTTACATCTCATTTTAGTCGTTTTTTCATCTCACTGTGGTTGTTGTGCATCTCTTTAGAGTCATTTTGCATCTTGTTGTCATTTTCGCCTCCTTGTAGTCGTTATGCATTTCTTTGTCGTGATTTGTATCTCCCTGTAGTTGTTTTGTTATCTTTGCGGAGTCATTTTGCATCTCCTTTTGCATTTCTTTGTGGTTGTTTTACATCTCTTTGCAGTGACTTGCATCTCCCTCCAGTTGTTCTTTGTGTCTTTTCAGTCATTTCACATCTCTTTGTTATGGTTTTTCATCTCTGTGGTTGTTTTGCATCTCTTTATAGTCATTTTTGGATCTCTTTGTGGTTGTTTGCATCTCTTTGTGGTTTCTGACATTTTGTAGTCGCTTTGCATCTCTCTGTAGTTGTTTTGTGTCTCTGTAGGGGTTTTTTTTTTTGCATTTCCTAATAGTCATTTTCACATCTCTTTGTAGTGATCTCAGAGTAGATGTTTCGGTCTCTGCGTTTCTCTGTCTCTTTGTAGTTGTTTGGCATCTTTGTGGACATATCTCATCGTGGTCATTTTCTCACATTTTTGTGGTTGTTAATGTCTTTTTGTACTTGATGTGCATCTGTTTGTAGTGACTTGCCTCTCACTGTTGTTTTGTGTCTCTTAGTGGTCATTTTGCATCTCCCTGTAGTTGCTTTGCATCTCTTTGTGGTTGTTGTGTGTCTCTTTGTAGTCATTATGCATCTCTGTGGATGTTTTGCATCTTGTATGTTCCTGTGTGGTTGGTGTGCATCTTTTTGTAGTCATCTTGAATCTTTGTGTACTTGTTTTGTGTCTCTTTGCGATTGTTCTGCATTTACTTGTAGTCATTGTGCATCTTTTCATGGTTATTTTGTCATCTTGCATCTTGCAGTCCTTTTCAAATCTCTTTGTGGATTTTTTGGATCTATTTGTGGTTGTTTTTCATCTCTTTTCTTGTTGTTTTGTGTGTCTTTGTAGTCGTTCGATTGACCTCTTGACCCTCTAACATTCTTCTCATACAGAGGCTTTGGTCTGAGGGCTCCTGGGCTTGTACCCAGTTGGCGTGTTCAGTAATCCATCGATGATACTCACATCATACAGGGAACATGTCCTTCATTCATTTTCTCCCTCTAATGCCTCCATCATACTGTAAATGCATTTTCCCAAACTGGGTTTAATTCTCACACCCAGCAAATCCTGACATCTCAATTTATTTACCCTGAATACTTCCGATCTATGAACAGCCATGTTAATGCATGTGTGTGTGTGTGTGTCAATACCAGACTTATAGTATGAGCATTTGGCCAGTGGATGGTGCTATTTTAAACCCTGGTCTAGACTGAACTGAAAATATCAGTGACTATATTTATGATGCTGAGGGACCGGCACAAACAGGTCACCAGTTCACATGCTGATCATAATCTTCTCTTCTCTGCACGACATGTCCCACTCACTTGCAAATCCTCAAATCATCTTAAAATGGCCAAACAGCGGGGAGCAGTGGGCTTTTAACGCTGGCACGACCATTATAGCAGCACCATATGGCAAACGGCCGAGTCGAGCTCGAGAGGCAAACCCCCCGGGCAGTGTTTGTGAATAGGCTTTACAGTTCAGAGAAGCTTCTCCCAATTATGAGACTTATTAATTTATATAGATTTATTTTCAAAATGTGCACCAGAAAACTCTGTGAATTTGATATGAGTAACTGTCAGAGCCTCCAGTGGTCAGTGAGGACCACAGAGCCAACGTCCCACTGGGTTACATTATTACCAAACCTCATGAAGATGAATAGAAGCAGTGGAGCAGCCGGATATCTTTCATAACTAAAATACATTCCAGATGACAGGGCTAGAAAGAGGACAGCAACACTGATGTAACAGCGTCTGCTTAAGGCAGTCGGTGACAAAAATGAAAGCGGAGAGGAGCCAGATTGAAGAGGAGAGAGAGAAAGTGGTACTCTGAGTGCTGTAAGTCCAAATGTGGAGCAGACAGTGCATCAGACCGTGGCTAACGTGACGTTAAAGATCTCGCCAGGCTGCAGCAGAGTGCTGCGTGCAGAGCACCGCAGGCTTCTCTTCAAGAAATGAAATCATCAGCTTCCTCTTCACTGCTTCCTCAGATCAACTGACACATGCACATCATCTGCGCCTCAAGAGACAGAGAGACACTTTGGATGGGTTTCATAATGAAATGTGGCCTTATGTATTGAGTTGGCGTTTAGCTAAACCCACTGTCTGACTCACCGCCACTGCTGAGGTGTCTGGAAGAAAATCTCTTTTGGTCACAGGGTGAAGATGCTAATTTTGTCGTGGGCAGATTTCCTGTAGAAGTTAGAAATGTATGATTTAATACAACATCAACATGACAGGTTATATCATTAAACTGTATCTGGGTAGGTGAGACCATCTATGGTTTGGATGTCAGGAGGAATCCCTGATGTGACTGTATGGGTGTTGTTGCATCAAATAAGCACCGTCCTGTTTCTGGTTGGGTGTTCGGCACCGCTCAGAGCGTGGATGCATTTAAAAAGATGTTGTGCTTCTTCTCTTTTGTCACATTCATGTTTTCTTTTCGTCTCCAGGTTGGATAATCAGAGCAGAGCTGAAGCACACCGCTCTCCAATCCCAGTTTTCTGATGTTCCCACAAACACACAAAGCACCAGCCTCCACAGATGAAAAACAAGCTGTGCTCTTAACAAGCAACAACAATCCTGCCAAAAATAAAAGCTTGCTTGATATTCACTCTGATGTATTACTCATCTCGAGCAAGTTTCAGGTCTGCAAGCTGATTATCGTACTGCACGGATATGTGTAGAAACCGCAGGCTGCCTACGAGGTGGAGAGAGATGCGTTAATGGATCAGAACGTATGGAGGAAAAAAGGTCAACAGTTATATTAAAGCTCGATTAAAGCTGTGACATTTGAAATAAAAAAATTACCAAATTTTCCTTTTGAAAATGAAAGGTTGAGTTTATAAACAATAAAAGCATTGACATCACTCTGCTATGACAACATGCTCATGGGGGCTGATGTCAGCAGTATGACAGTTCATCCCGAAATCATACACATATTTTCCCTCTTATCTGTAGTGTTATTTACTAAAATGAAAACAGGTTGAGTTACATCAGAATTCGACCCCCTGTAAATTAATTTCTGCTGTAAAGTTGGGCATTTTAACATGGAGGTCTATAAGGATTGACTCACTCTTGGAGTCAGCCTCAAGTGGACATTAGAGGAACTGCAGTTTTTGGAGGGATTTATACTTATGTGTCAGCCCTATGCAGAGCCTATGCTGCTGTGAGCATTTATACTCGTGTGGTGGTGTGTCTTTGTCACTCTGCAGTTAGAGTTAGCTAACCCTGTCCCTCCAAAACACTAGTCAGCGGTGGATTTTCTGTTAAGTGCTGTAAAGTTAAGCTGACTAAAAACACACATTAAACACACATTAAACATGGCTTAATAGAGACAGTTTCAAACACAAATCAGCTTCACTATAACTCGCAGCATTCACAGACAAACACTTGTCTTTATCTGGACACATTTTCGCCACAAATACAACATGCTAACGTTATTAGCACAAGCCTATGGCGTTTTACATGGTATGAATTAGCCTAGCAGCTAGCAGAATTTTCCTCTTCTCATATTAAGCCAGGAACAACAGCAACATTTAACAAAGGGAACATTACAAAATTTGGCTCCATTACAGCTCACAAGGTTCACTGACAAAACAACTGTCTTATACTAAACATGTTTTCCAAACAAATATAACATGCTAACGTTATTAGCACAAGTCTATTGCATTTTATTTTATTAAAGATTATTTTTTGGGCTTTTTGCCTTTAATATACAGGACAGTGTGAAATGAAGAGACAGAGAGAGAGTGTGGGGGGGGGGCGACATGCAGCAAAGGGTTGGAGGCCGGAGTCGAGCTTGCAACCGCTGCAGCGAGGCGTCACCTCTACACATAGGGCGCCGGCACTATCCACTAAGCTACTGACGCCACGTCTATGGCATTTTACATTGTATAAATTAGCCTAGCAGCTAGCAGACTTTTCCTGTACTCATATGAAGCCAGGGACAATAGCAACATTTAACAAAGGTAACGTTACAAAATTCAGCTCCATTACAGCTCACAAGGTTCACTGACAAAACAACTGTCTTATACTAAACATGTTTTCCAAACAAATACAACATGCTAACGTTATTAGCACAAGCCTATGGCATTTTACATTGTATAAATTACCCTAGCGGCTAGTGCAGATTTCCTCTGCTCATATGAAGCCAGGATAAATCACACACAAGACTTAAAATGCTATTTTTGTGGAGGCTTTATTGTCTTCACAATTTATTGTTTCTTATCTGTGAAATTAAAGTAAATCAAAGGTTTGTTTCCACTGAGGGAAATGGTTTCAGCTCACAGAGACAGACAAGAGGTCTGCGTCGCCAAGACGTGTAGTCACATTTCTAGGTAGGTGCACTTTAGGCTACAGCATAGGCTCTACGTCTACGCAGAAGTATAAATCCTGCACATTGCAGTGGCTTCATTTTTCAGCCCTGGAAGTTGCCGCTTAGGTAAAACTGTGAATATGCACACTAAGGAAGCAGCAGTATTAAAAAAAGACAAAAATATGGTTGAAATACTTCATTTGACTTCAGGTTGTAAAGTGTTTAAACTGCAGATATTATTTTCATGTTCTAAAGACGGCACAGGTCGACACACGCTTCCTCTTGTGGAGAATCTACAGCCTGTAAGGGGGCAGGTTTGTGAACTCACGAGTCAGTCACCACTCAGGTCCACGTTTAATTTAAAAAACAGACCACAAAAAATGAATTTCATTTTTTAATAATTGCATTTTATTAATTGAAAAAACAAAAAAACAAATGCAAATAAAAAAAAGAGCAAAAATAAAACAGTATCATTAGGTAAGACAAGGCGAGAGACACTTAAATAAGAAGAGTTCCATGTTGGTGAGGACAAAGGTGAAGGCGGGCTGATGTAGGAGGGGAGAGGAGGCGGCGGGGGGGCGGGGCATTGTTGGATGGGACAGGTTGGATTATGTACACTGTTTCTCACTGCAGGACTGGCAGGCCCCATAGAGGGGAGGGGGGCTCAAAGTAGCAGGTCGGAGACACTGAAACACCAGAGAGAAAGGCACTATCCAGAGAGAACAAGAAAACAGAAACCAATAACACAAACACGGTAAACAAACACACATACACACACACACTGGACCAGAAATCAAAATGTCTGACGAAAAAAAGTGCTTGACCACACGCCACGTTGGACAAAAGAAAAAAACACAAAACTTGTACATCATTGAAGCTGATCTCTCAACTTTTAGCATAAAAGACAATCTCTCAGTTTTCTGAACTGTTAATCTGTGCCAGCTGCGGATCTGCACTGGTGATTACACATTGTGATTATCCAAACTCCGCCTCTTTGCTACGTGCAGGTATAACAAGGAGGAGAGCGTATGCATGCATGTTATGATACACCACTCTCTCGAACGAATATCGACAACGTCACCTTTTTTTTTTTGTTTTTCAGCATGTCTTTTAAAAATCCCTTGCGTGGTTTGTGTAGTTCAGTTCTCCGACCTTGCTTCCCTCATGTTAATGTCTGTGGACTCAGTCAGCTACATTCACTGCCCAAGTTAAAATGGCTGCAATAAATACATTGGCTTTGAAAAGGTGGCTGACCTTTATACAGGGCTGTGGAGTACGACAGCTCTTTGCAGCATTCGTGGCTCTACTTGCTGGTCAATGTTAGCTTCCTGACAGGATCGGTTTCTTCTCAGTGAACTAACTCTCCTTTCCTTGCGTTACAGAAAAGAGAAACCTTTTCAAAAAATGGAATTTATGACCCCTTAAATACCATGCTGTGTTATCTGAGAGCCCTCAGATTCAGGAAAAAAATAATTGACAATTCAGCACATCCTAGAGCTACCAGGTCTTATCCAGACTAACAAAAAGATTGAACATAATTTACAAATGGAAAAAAAATACAATTTGTGATGAGAGGTAAAACAGACAAACACATACAAATATATAATATATATTCTTAAAAAATGGATTCTCTCTATAGTTGATTTATTTATACAGCCGGTGGCTGATGTACAATGCTCACGTGCCAATGATCTCAGACATGGAAACTTGCTGTACTGTAGATTGCATCTTTTTTCTCTCTTCTTTTTTTTGTACATTTTAAAACCATTTCTTCTTTTTTATATTTTTAATCTTTTTTTTTTCTTCTTTAAAACAGAGTTAGGATTTATCGGTAGGCATTTCATTTAGGTGATTAAAACAACATGCGGCAAAGGAAAAAAAAAAGAAACACAAAAGAAAAGGCAGAATGTTAAGAAGTTAAGGAGAGGACAGAAGCAGCTGTGGGAGCGGTAGAATCATTTGGTTATCTTCACTGTTGGTGCACTACTCTTTAGTTTCTCTGCATTTAGATTTCCCTCAAAGACAGTTCAATCCTCGCCGAGGCGTTCACTGGGGAGGTGAACGTTCTCAGCACAAGTAAAAGTTGATTTTTTTTTTTGCTCAGCTGCCACCCACACAGCGACGCCTACGACAGCTCTACTCCTGTTTTATCTCTCTCTGTTTCGGTTGTTTGCATTCTTCCTGTCTGCTCCTGTTATCGTGGGATGGCGAAGAGGAGGGTGGAGGGGTGTTTGAGGGGTTGGATGGGGGCTGATGAGATCAAGAACGATGATGATGATGGTGGTGGTGGTGGTGGTGGTGATGGTGGTTGCTGTTGTGGTGGTGGTTGTTGTTGTTGTTGTTGTTGTTTACATGGTCTGACTGTTTACATGTTCCGATTGACAGGCGTGACGTAGTTGCGGGGGAACATGCCCGTTTGGCCGTGGCAGCCTCCTTTCCACCAGTTGGGGTCAGAGTTGTCCAGGACTTGGATGAAGTCGCCGCGTCGGAAACCCAGCTCTCCTTCCTCCTGGGGGTCAAAGTCAAAGAGCGCCTGCACGTATGTGGGATGCTGTGTGATCAAGAGAAGGACACAGAGGTCGTGAGACATGTTAGTGACATATAACATGATGATTTATAAATACATGTGACAGAATAAAACACTAAACTTTCACACTAATTTCTGAGTTCATGGTGATCTTGGTTAAAAGTAAAATATTAATATCAATTAATCGGCGGGGCGATTAATTGAAAACTAATCAAAGCCTCTGACTGATGTGATCTTACCCATGGCGGTAAGTTCAATTTTTAAAAAAATATTCTGATAAGTTTCCCCACTGTCTGTGTGTTGTTGTTGTTTTTTAATATATATATATATATATATATATATATATATATATATATATATATATATATATATATATATACACACACACACACTTTTTTTTTTACATCTATTTTTTATATACATTTTTTTACATCTATTTTTTAATATCTATTTTAATATCCATTTTTTTGTATCTATTTTTTAATATCCATTTTTTACATCTATTTTTAATATCAATTTTTATATCTATTTTTTATATCTTTTTTTAATATCTATTTTTTTCAATCTCTCTCTCTCTTTTTTTTTTTTTTTTTTTTTTTTTAAATATTTGTATATTATTTTAATCATGACACTGATTTGAGGTCGTATCACCCAGCACTAATCGTAAGAGAACAAATTTTGGTTGTTTTACGTACTAGAATAATTAGCATCCTGCCACACACACTCTCCGCCCCCTCCTGCTCTCTACCACACACACGTTCACTACATACATCACTGTCTCTTTCCCTCTGACTGTCTTACCTGCAGCTTCTCCTCATCTCTTTATCCTCTGTGTGGTTTTGGTCACACTCCCTCTCCTCTTCCCCTGCAGCTGTCCCTCAGACCTGCAGGCTACAAACTTCTTCTGCCTACCGACGTCCAGATTCGCTGCAATCTCACTCACATTTGAAATGAACCCTGCACGCGTCTCACTGAGGAGCATAAACAAATAATACGAGCTCCAAGATCCTGAGCCGAGCCTCACTGTTGCTGTTTTTTACCACAGTTTCATACTGGTGCACTCATTTAGAACTGCACACAAACACCTGCGTCACAAGTGTCCGGTTACTAAGAGCTGAACCTCACCTGCCGACAACACACAGAGGTTTTACTGGCAATGATGAACTGTGAAAAATTCACAGACATTTTTATGGACATTTATGCATTTCTTTAATCTTTTTTTTTTTACTACGAATTACGTGAATGCAAATCACTATAGGCTCGGGCATAAAAAAACACAAAAAACATAAAAGCTGAGCTACTGGTGACAGACGTCTAGCAGCCTGTGTGTCACTGTCTAAAAGCAATACTGTGTATTTAATAAGCAATTCACCGACTTAGGCCTTGATCACACAGAAAGTACATTATTATGTGGTCCACATAATAATGAATAGATGGGAATAAGCGCCCTTGTTGTAAGAGGACCTGATCCACTTGCAGTGGATACAGTCGCATCAGTGAGATGAACAGAGATGATGTGTTGAACAAAATCATCTGGCTAATAAACTGTTCTGCAGCAGTAAGGAGTCATTTTAAGATTAAATTTTAGGTGGCAATAGTCTCAGACGGGCAGAGGTATCTTTTCTTTTTCACTACTCCTGTGACGTTCTCTTTCTCATCTTCTCTGACCTCAGTTGACAGGCGCTGAGCACTACAATTTTTCAATACAACATCTTGGTATCAGTTTAATATAAAGAGGAGCATTTGTATTTTTGACAGTATTAAAAAAACAAAAAAAACAATCATACTTCTGGGACTTCTAAATACCCTGCAAAGCGTAATACTTGGATTCTATTGGGCTACAGTGTTGCTATGAACTCATAAAAGCCCTTTTCACACTGCACTTAACCCCAAGCTAAGTGAGCTGTTAGCCTGGCATATTTGTACCAAAGTGGGCTAACCCTGACTTTAGCCTCGGGGTTTGCTAGCCCTGCTCTGAAACAGGGGCAGCCTCAAGTTTGTGGGGTTATCCCTTAAAAATCAACTAAACATGGGGCTTAAAGTTGCCAGTGTGAAACAAAGCGAATGAAATTTGCATCATGTTATTGTTCACTCCACTCGCACAACTTATATTATTATTATTATTATTATTGTTATAAAATTATAATTTGTATTTTAAGACAATATAAATGTTTTCATACATGACCTTACCCAAACTCCTTCACTCCTCCTATACCTGTGTACTGTTCTAGTAAGTTTTAAAAGTTACATCCAATTATATCCTCAAATAAAACCCATCTTCACCACTGAATAGGTTATATACTGTATCAGGTTGTTATTGTTTGTGATTGTGGTTTAAGGATTAAAGCCTGGATGCCAGTGTGTCAGTTCTTACCTGGTGGACCTGCTCTATGTCTCGCAGGAAGATTTGCTGATTGCGAGAGACTGAGGTGGAGCGGTGGTAGTCCACCAGCTCGTTGAGGGAGTTAAACTTCACCACCCATAGGAAATACTTTCCAGCCCCGTCACGAAGAACCTTGAAGTGCTGGACGTCATTTCCAAACCTGCACAAGGGCACAGAGAGAAAAACTATAAGAGGGGACATTCAACTAGGTGCTAAATGCAGATTTAAAGAATGCTTCACCCCAAAATGATCGTTTGTGTTTCAGTTACTCCCTTCATGTTTCTTTTAGTTTGTGAAGAAAACCTTTTTTCTTGCACGCCTCCACAGTGAATAAAGAATCCAAAAACGGAAAAGATTCTTGACGAATTGAGGTCAGGTGACGCGTTTAACAACAGCAAAGCTATAGACCATTTCAAGGTGTCCTTCAGTTGCTAGGAAACAACATTGCTGTTTCACTTAAACGTATAGTCGAGCCACTACTGCAGTCCTCCTGGACTGAAATACAAACTGTGGAAAATACATCCATTTTCATCCACTTATCCGGGGCCGGGTCTCGGGGGCAGCAGGCCAAGCAAAGCACCCCAGACGTCCCTCTCCCCTGCGACACTTTCTAGCTCCTCCTGGAGGACCCCAAGGAGCTCCCAGGCCAGATGAGATATGTAATCCCTCCAGTGTGTTCTGGGTCTGCCCCGGGGCCTCCTACCAGTGGGACGTGCCCAGAACACCTCTAACAGGAGGCGCCCAGGAGGATCCTGATCAGATGCCTGAACCACCTCAACTGACCCCTTTTTACGCAAAGGAGCAGCGGCTCTACTCCGAGCTCCCTCCGGATGTCCGAGCTCCTCCCCCTATCTCTAAGGCTGAACCCAGACACCCCACAGAGGAAACTCATTTCAGCAGCTTGTATCTGCGATCTCATTCTTTCGGTCACTAGCCAGAGCTCATGATCATAGGTGAGGGTTGGGATGTAGATGGACCAGTACACTGAAAGCTTTGCCTCCTGGCTCAGCTTCACTGCAGATGCTGCACCAAACTGCCGATCCATTCTACCCTCACTCGTGAACAAGGCTCTGAGACACTTGAACTCCCTCACTTGAGGCAGAAACTCTCTCCCAACCCAGAGGGGAGGTCTGTGCTCCTCACCGTGGAAAAATGCTTAAGAGCCGACATTAATTTTAGGACCTAGCCACTCAATGGTAGGTTGCTGCCTTTGACATGTACAAACCTGTAGCGGTCTACCACTTCCCTACACAAACCAGCTCAAAGCTCGGATGGACGCAGTCAAACAAAACAACTAGACACCGTAGAGAAACTCCAAGATCTGCAGCACTCATTTCTTTACCAGTTTATACCAAAACATCTGTTAACAAACTCTGTGACAACTCCTGCAACATAATCAAAATTTCATTTAACCAGTTGTATGCTCAGCACTTCCCCAACAGACAGACGGGGAACTTAACAGAGAGTGAAATTTATCTCTATTCTCTTCAAAGCCAAATAGTAATTTCACCTCACTGAACGCAGGAGCTGCTGGTCTACCGCTAACTCTATCAGTTGGTTCGAGTTATTGTGTGACTTTAGTGTTTTAAAGGGTTAGTTCAGATTCACCAAGGTCACACAGGAACACGAAGGACCAGCAGCTCCAGTATTACACAAGGTAAAATTACTTACGCACTTGGGGTGGGAGGAAAGAAATCAATTCGTAGATACATCATGATGCGGACATGGACGATTCGGCTTCGATTCACAAATATAAAAACAATAATCGATTATGTAAATGTTTGTTCATAACATGATGGATGGAACAAAAGAGGCAGAACTCAACTGCAAAGTCAGTGTAGCACCCAGACAGTCTACAGTGCCAACGAGGTAAGATTAACTACATTCATCTCTCAGTTTGTTTCACCTTAAAAACCCTGTGCCTGGCCTGCCCAGTGTCTTGGCTTTTGCTTGCTCGCAGCTTCTCTGCTGACATAATGTAAATAACAGCGGCTATGGCGGACTCCGCCACCCCCTCATGTTAGTGTAATACACACAGGAGACTAAGGTGCTTTCAAATTCACTCACTCATTCATCAATGCAGTTAACTTTTTAAAATAAAGCATGTGGACCATATATTATCGAGTAGGAGGTGAACTGCAAAATGTTTCAGGGGCAATATTACACTAGGCTGTGCAAACACTGGACCCTATGCAGGTGTGTGTGTATATCCCATATATGTATATCCCACAATGCCCCCTGGTTCAAAAGGGATGGTGTGGAGCTAGGTTGAAGGGGAAAGGGACCTGGACAAGAGCCACACTGTATGCAAGTAAAATAATCTGTTCATTTAACTATGGATCACCAAAAATACAGTCTGCTATATTTTAAAAGAGAAAAATAAATCATGTGTTGAAATCAAACATTGTGATGCATCGATAATCATTTTATTATCGAATCATTACCCTCTGAATCAGAATTGAATCGTGAGGTGCCTGGAGATTCCCACCCCTGTTACTTACATAGATAAGTTTTAGTTTTAGTTTAGTCGCAAAGGGCTGTCTGTTTGGGAGGCGCTGAGCATATGATTAGATAAATGAGACCTGGATTTAAGTGCATGAGTTGTGTGACAGTTTGTAAACAGATGTTTTGATAGTGTTGTTAAATGTGGACCCCTATGACTTCAATTCATCAAGACAATTATCTCAGCTTCATTTACTGTGGATGTGTGTGAGAAAAACATCACTAACTCGACATAACACAATGTGAGTAACTGATATAGAAATAGTCATTATAGTAGGTTACACAGTTAAGTGTTCCTTTAATATTCCTTTAGATAAAGGTAGTGGAACACTCAGACATTAATCTTGCTTATCAAATGCATTAAACATGTCTGTGACAGACTGGTGAGTGTTAGTCAAATGAATCACTCAGCTACTGTTGAACATCAGTCGCTCACTGGTGTGACTAAGTGGAGTCAGGACGGTCCAGACAGTAATTAGGATCCATATCTTAGCATCAACTTTACATGTGACCTGCTGTGAACTGGTTTGTCTTTTGGGAAGGTCAGAATGGAGGGAGGCAGATAAGAGGAAATGAGCTCTGTATGTGTCAGCTAAAACACTAAGTACTCACAGGGCTGGCGTCCAACACAAGTCATAACTGGTGACTGTTGGTCACCAGAGGGCAGCACCAAGACCTCACAAGAATAAGGAAGCGGCTGAGCTGATGACTCAGACATACCAAGTATGGAAACACATGAACCTGATCACTTCTGAGAAAACTGTACACTGATGTAAGGATAATGCTAAATTGTATTTATAGAAAACAGAGTGAGTGTGAATCATGTCCACCGCTGAGTGGTACTTGGTGTGGCCGGTGCAACTTACTTCACAGAGAGGGAGAAGTCTCCTGGTGCACTCTCGCTCTCTCTGATGAGGAAGGCCCCGTCGTGCCTCTGTTTGTTTAGCATCTCCTCTGCTTTGGCCCGGGGGATCTTCCCGAAGAACCACCTGGAGAAGAAAGGAAACCAGTTAGCATCGACTAAACTGACCTAAAGCCTCCCCTTGGCCCTCTTCTTGTATAGACTGGATCAACAGTTTGTGAGAACTCTGAATGACTTTTTTCCTACTGAGAAAGTTGTAAAAAACTTTACTTTGTGAATGTAATGAAGGAACAACACAGCTTGATTATGCACAATCTGGGTGTTGTTAAAGTTCATTTCAACACCAAAAATACACCTTTTTCCTCTTAGTGCTATTAAGCTAGATTGCTTTACTGTGAGTTGTCGAGTGTTGTAGAGATCAGCCGTAGAGATATCTGCCTTCTCTCCAATATAATGGGACAAGATGGCACTCGGCTTGTGGTGCTCAAAGTGCCAGAAAATACACAGCGCAGAAAGAAGTGTGGATCTATGCCTAGCTCGCCTAGCTCACCTAGCACCACTAAGCTAATGGCACAGCTCAGACATGGAGGACGAAACTAATGTTTACATGTTGTGCAGTCACAAGCACGAGCCTCTCGTCCATGAGTTGATGCACGCTTCCTTCTGCACAATGATGCAGTTGGCAGATGTAGTTTGGTACAAAGAAAACAGATCCTACACAAAACTGCTCACAACAAGATCTAATAATAATAATAATAATAATGATAATAATAATAATAATACATTTTATCTGTATTGCACTTTACATTTTAGCAATCTCAAAGTGCTACATCTGTGGATTATCTTGAGTAACCAGGTTATGACTTCTGGGAGGAGACGTTGCTTTGAGCACCACAAGCCGAGTGCCATCTAGTAAGGGTTGGAGATGGTTCACATTTGAACCGATATCGCTACTGGTGCTGGCACCTGGAATTCGATACTGGTACCAGACGGTACCTTTTCTCGGCACTTTACTGTTTCTGTGGGCTAGTTACGAAAATTTAATTTTTGGACGAGCTGCAGTGAACAAGCGATTCTGTTCCTCTGCTCTTTTAAAATCACACACAGAGCAAAGTCTCTGTCTGTCTGCTTGTGTGCGTGTGTGTGTGTGTGTATATGATTTAAAATAACATGAATAATATAAAATAAATAATAAAAAATTTAAAATACACGACAAACAGCAGACAAAGGAGGGGGAGAAAGAGGGGATGACATGAAGCAAAGGGCTGCAGACTGGAATTGAACCTGCCACTGCGTCAAGGACAATGCCCTTGTGCACAGAATACCCACTCTAACCACTGAGCTACTGGGCACCCCACACTATGCTATTTCTAAAATAAAATAGATTGAAAAATAGATTGAAACCATCTGTGCTGCAGTGATAATTTTGGCTCCGTGGGAAGCCGGTGGAACTCCGTGACCAGCTTCACAGCGTCTGGGCCCTTTGTGGCGCTTCTGCTTCCTTTCTGAAACCAGCGGCTCGGTGTCGCTCAGTAGACTCGGCTGCAAAGGGCCTTGAGGCCGGGAAGCCAGAGTTCTGCAGGCAGCTTTGCAGTGCTTCCGCCTTGTGTCTGAACCAGGTGTTTTGAGCCGGGTGCACTCCAAGGTACCAGATTTTGGCATCAATTGATTTTAAATGAATAGTACTCAGTAGCAGCAACGTAATTTGATCGGTACCCTTTAAAAGTACTGAGTTTGGTACCCAACCATACATCTGGTTCCATTACATTAGAGAGATATCAGACATCTGTACTTGATACCTCCAACATGCAGCAACTCACACCGAAACAATCTCGACTGACTTCTTCGTATAGGTAAGAGGCAAAATATGTATATTTGGTTTTAGGGTGAACTGTCCGTGTCAGGCACTGCTATGTCCATTTTTCTATTATACTGCTTATTGTCTGAAGCGTAAAAGAGGGAGCTTCGCCCATCATGCAACAAACAAGAGGTGGGATACACCTTTGATTTTGTCGGCCTGTCAGGAAGCTAAAACACAGACGCTCACATTCACACTTGTGAGCAATTGAGAGTTTCAGTTCAGCTTAACTTCAAGCCTGTAGACAGGGGGAGCAAACTGCAGACATGCACATCACACCTTCTGCTGGTTAACAGGTTTGACCAAGGGAGACTATAGTGTGGAGAGAGCGCTAACCACAGATCCACAGAGCTGCTCAGTCTGTGAGCTACATCAAACACACAACCATAGTATTTTCTTCTGACTGGACCATACGGATAGACACCAGGAAGTTAGGAAAAAGTTATACAGACATGAACTGTGGGCCATATCGCCGAGCCCTTGTATCAGAACATCTCTAGTTCTGGTGGACATTTGTTCCAAATTTGTGGAAATTTCCTTCAGGTTTTCTTGAGATATCGCATTTACCAGAGGGACGGACAGATGGGCAAACTGCCTCCTGCACAGAGGCATAAAATGTGAACTCGCAAGCATTTGTGTTTCAAAAATCTCTAAATCGAGAAGCAGTAAAAATAAATGGTTAAATCTGGAACTTTAAGTCAAAGTTTTCCACATATGCTGCTAACTGTGAGAAAACCGTGATGGAGGGACTAAGTGAGAGTGATTAAGATGGATAGAGAGAGAGCAGGAGACAAATGGGAGACAAAACCAGTGAAAGCTCTTAGTTGTGTAAATAATTAAAAAGTACAGTCGGCCAAAAGATGACATCTTGGCTCCTTTACACGCAGGTGAAAATCAATAATGAAATGGCCAACTCCTGATCTGCTTTGTATCTGTGCTTGGCAGCGTAGCGAGCATGCACACTGAGTCCCTTTCCCTGTTTGATAAAAGTGATAGCAGAGCAATTAATGGAGCCAAGGAAACAGCAGGAGGAGGAGGACGACTGGCATCGCTATCAGCAACACACACGCCCACACCTCTACGCCTGTGAGGGGGAACGCTCCCAAGCTTTCATGCTGCTCCTCCACTCTAATCCTTCGACTGTCACATGAACCTAAGCATTAGCCACAAAAACACAATTACTGTTGTGCAGGGAGAAGATCTGTTTACAAACAGAAAGGACTCTGACTTGGAGCGGAGCCACACTCTATTGTGCTCTGCTGTATAGCACAGCTGTGTGTGCACGTCTGCTGGTGCCGTGTGGGTGCCTGGTTCTTTCAGAGTGGCGCTCAGTTGTCACCACAATGGGAGACGAAGGCAAACTCCAGCCGCTTTGTCAATGTCACAACTGTGCTGGGTCGTTTTCTTCAATCAAAACATTCACAGAAAATCTATATTCTACCCAGAAACAATAAACTTTTTCACTAAAATCTAACTCCCACAGGTTGCACTGTACTGCATCACAGTGTAGTGCGCCATGTTCTCCTGCTGCTGCACCACGACAGCTCTGACTCAAATCATACTGAACAGTGGGCTGATTAAAGGAAAATTTCATCAACAACAACTTCTGATGACGTCCTAGGATGCAGTAACACTTAAAAACGAAGCCCATTAAAGCCAGCAACATGAGACATTAGATGGCCTCTCGTCGTCACTGCAGTGTGTGATTTGTGGTTCTTCGGGGATCCAGCCTTAGTGCGGATTTGGCTCGCTGGCTATTTCACAATAAAAGCCACACAGAATTATCTGCACTTTCAAAAGCAGGTACTGGAAGAGATGAATTTCCATTAACAGCCCCTCTCATATGCCTCAGCTCTGTGTTTTCAAACTGTGCTTCTACGATAACATGCACACAAGACAGCTAAGCAAGGCTGTTTTTTGTTTTTGAAGCAAACGGCTGTCAGACACGCGACATGAACCTTGACCAGACTGATAAACTGGAGAGAGACAATATGTGGCTGAGGAAACACACACAGTCAATGACCTCATTATCTGCTTGTTTTAAGAATGCATTCAGCCATACTGTCAAGATAACTACTTCTGTCTGACGATATATTGTCTAAGGCTGCCCCTGACTAAGAATTTTCCTAGTCGACCAATAGTCATCATTTAGGTCCACCAGTCAACTAGTCTGTGTTTCTGATATGAATGTAATGATTAAATGATATATTTTGGTGGAATTGAGTTGAAGGTGCGAGAAAGAACAGTATCAGTAACATTGTTGACACTGTGCTACATTACAGAGAAATACAAGCCCTAGTTATTATATGCATGAAAGTACATATCAAAGTACAGTGCCTTTACACGAGAAGCCCAAAAATACTCAGTTTGAGACTTAATACAAAATCTTGCCAACAAACAAAACCAAGTGATGCGTCTTGTGACTAACAGACAAGCTTAGCGAAGCTCTAGGAACAACAGTTACCTCCACAATCCTAAAACTACAAATGATGGACTTTTTGGCCTGTTGACAGGGTTGAAAAGCTACAGACAAACTCAGAACTGTCCCTCTTCTACTCCAAAAGTGCAGCTGTAGGCTACCTGCAAGCTACGCTGTGTCGTCTTTGAAGTGTTGTTTAATGGTCGGGAAAATCCTGTTGTTTATTTTGGCATCGTGTTGATGATATTCTCATGTAACCACCTTGCAAGCCCACATTTAAACACAACAGGCAACACAGAGGTCAACAAATGTTCAAGGTCATGTCCATATATATTGTAGTACAGGTCAGAATTATCGTGACGGGCCTACTTAAACAAATCTGTTCAAATCCATCGACTGTGGATCAAAGTATTTGTAATCCTTCACCATCTAAAACCCAGGTCAGATCTTCTGGAGAGTAGAAATGCCACTTCCTGCACATGCACAGCCTGCTGAATGCCACAGCCTTTCCTGCTCTCTTTGATGTGGTCCGGATGAGTGGCACGCAGTAAAATTAATCCCAAACTCCTGATGAGAGAGTGATATTAAATTAATTATCAACTCAAAGGGTGAAATTTACCTCACGAGCGGAAGCAGCTCGCACAGTTGTATTGTGTGTGCAGCCTTTCTGTATGTATCTTATCACACAGGAAAACATCAGTTGAGTGTGTTGAAAACTTTGTACAAAAGCTGTAACACCCTGGAGAGCCTTCATTATAATGATTAAAAGAGGTTCAGTGTTACAGATCTATGAGGCCGGCTAAATATTGATTCCCCGTAACCATAATAAAGACCGGACAGTGAACAGTATTGTTGTTACTCTGGTTCACAGGGCAGACACGAGAGCAGTAGAAAAAGCACAAGAAGCCCGACTCAATGACAACCCCCCACTGCAACAACAACAACAACAACAACAACAACAACAACAACAAAAAACAGAAAGAAGGTACATCTGATTGCACCCCAGCAATGATGCAATAAGGTCAATATTCAATTAAGCGTGAGAGGCCTCGAGCACATTAATAAAGAGAGAGCTAATCTGGCACTCAACGCAGGTCCAGAGGTAATGTCCTCTAAGGATCCTGCCAGGCTTTCTCTGAAGTGGTTTAACACACACACACACACACACACACACACACTTGACCATCACATACAATCAAGTCTCATAACCGTGAACAGCATGGATGCAATTGAAGCCTACTCAGACCTGTCGTGATAATTACGTTATCACTTTATGTACATACATGGACATGACCTTGATTAGTTTGCTGACCTCAATACTGCCTGTCATGTTTACATGAGTTTTTGTTTACATAAGATTCAGCCAACATAATGCCAGAATAAACAGCAGGATTTTTGTGACCACTTTAAGACCTGGACACAGGGATTCTCCATTTTTCTCTCTCTCCACCCCGCCTACCTGCGTGAGTCTTAAGAAAAATCAGACAACACTTAGAAGACGACACAGTGTAGTTTGCTGGCAGCCTGCAGCTGCACTTTCTGAAGAGGCAAAGTACTGATAGTTGTTAGCTTGCCAACATCTAGCAATATGACATAAAGTCCACTATGAATCCACCAGCACAGCACCGACTCCCAGACCGTCCATCTGTGGGAGCCGAGTGCAGCAGAACGGGCAGGATTCTAGAGGTAACTGCGATGTTCAAGGAGCTTCGTTAAGCTTGTCTATTAGTTGCAAGAGGCATCACTTGGTTTTGTTTTTGTACTAACACTCAAACTAAGTGTTTTTTGGCTACTCCCAAAAGGATAATATCATTTCATACAGCTATACTTTCTTGTATTTCTTAACAGGCCTTAAATACTTTCTAGAAAAATATATTTTTTTTAAATATTTCAATTCCAATGTTTAAGAATTATAGTTTCATTGCTGTCTGTAAGGGTGTAATTGCATTTTTATGCTATTACATTATAATATCAGTGGCATAAAATGGTCTCAAAGTGATTTCCTTCATTTTCAGGCTGGTGTTGTGGATTTGGAGCTAAATGTTGTGCCTGGGGCACGTCGTATATTAATGATACTCGTTACCTGGAGAGGCTGGAAAAAGATATACGTTTCTTCCCTGTTCCAAAACCAAAATCAAACCCTGAAAAGTGTAGGGTTAGCTAGCTAGCTACTGAAGATATAGCCTACTGAATGTATACACATGCTGCTTTTGCTTGTTTATGATTATAACAGTGAAACAAAGACCGGCCCTGCTGTACAGGAACCAGTGAAGGGAAGCAGGGAAACTTTGCTGATATTCAACCAGCTATGTGTCATCGCAGTGTGTGCAGATGAATGTTGTTTGACTTCCCCTGGAGATCCCTGCCCGTCCGGTGGTAGAGGTCCGGGTGCTGGCAGCCAAACACTGTTCATCTGCACACACTGTGATGCCACACAGCTGGTTCAATATCAGCAAAGTTTCCCTTTATATTCATTGTCTTGTGTGGTGATCAGCAGTGATGTGGTGCTTCACTTTTACACTGTGATCTGTAGCCTATAGTTCGGCTTTAGCTTCTAACTATCTTTGTCTTTTTAACCTGTTGTTGCTGCTGAGTCAGTTTGACATCCTGGATATATCCTTCAAACACACACTGTAGACCCCTCTGTCTGCTTCTCTCTGACATCACTCTTTCTTTTTTCCAAAAATATGATAATATTTCTTCAGGGAGTGCAGTTAGTTACAGTGAGGGCTCCATGTTTACTCTGACAGCTTGTCGGACCATCACATATATTGCCCTTTAAAAGTAGCGATCGTGAGCAACTGACAGGCAACATGTCAAGTACAGGTAGAGAGGGAGACCAAAAACATGAAATGTCACATACTGTTTGACATGTGCAGTATATAGCACACTTCGATATAAAGACACAGGTACATAACTGAAAAGTGATGTGCACAATACTTACGGATGGGCCTTCATCTCTATGTAATTCTTGGGAATGAAGCCATCTTTTCCATTTAGTTCTGCCTTGTACCAGTTCTGATCACACTCTTCATTTAATACCTGGTGGTAACACAAAAAGAGAAAGAGGAGACGTTCAGGTTAGCGCTACACACACACACACACACACACACGTGCCAACATCGGACAGCAATCAGCCTCCTAAATTTAGCTTCAAGCCATTTGATTTAATTTCCTGTGAATTCAGAGCAGTGGTTTAGAGAGCTGCTGGGTAAATATTAGGAAACTACAAAACAAACAGTGGAGAGCAGCAGGCAAATACAATCTAACAAATACAATTTGAAACGCTTCAAAGACAGCTTCTAATTAAAAGGACCAATAATGTGTCTGTGTGTGACCTGCACCTTCACCTATAGAGACTCATTTATCCAAACACATCAGTAACACACACTGCTCGGGGCTAAAGACTAATACCTACCATACATTAGGAGAGTTTGAAATAGTTTGCCTAAAAGACTAAATTCTCAAACCGTCTCACATCTAACGACAATGTGAGCTTTTAGTCACACACAGTAAGATTTTGCAAAGACTGAGCACAAGTTTACACATGAAGTATTTAGAAATGTAGCAGCAAATTTTGGATGTCAATTCTGGACATTTTTAAAACTGTTACAGACAAAATATTTAATTTAAATGTAATCATTGTCAAGATTCTTATTTTAAAAAGCACAGTCACATGAACATCCCCCAATAGAATACAGGGGCACTCCAGTTTAATGGTGTCTGGTTTGATGCAGAAACATCACTCACTACGTCTGGATGGCCACAAACATAAAGTGTGACAGGATTTGATCCAATTTAGCTGACTGAGAAAAAGACTATGGTTCAATTTAGCTGACACTCGCATGTTCGTGGTCAAATCAGACACCAGTGAATTTAGAGAGAACACAAACTGAAGGGTCATCGAGTAGAGTAGACGTAATGACATTGCTCAAGAAGCAACACACACCCAGACACACACTCATTCTTGCTTCCTCCCATTCTTTCACAATATATATATGATGATTAAAAAAATCCATAAATGAGACACATATTTGCAAGTCGCACTGGTGCTCCTCGTTATAACATTTTGTAGCACTGTCTCCAAAAATGGTCACAAAAATTGGTGGCAGTCTGCAGCGCTGCAGCTGTGAGGGCATTCATGTCTGACTAAGTGCAGCCACAGTGCAGGTGTGTTGGGCTGGTGGTGCATTGGTGTGTGTCTGGGTTAATGTGCAGTTGTCTGTGCATGAGAGTGCTTATGAGAGACGGGTCGTGCTGAAAGAAATTAACCTTCACGCAGCAGCAGCAGCTGATTTATCTACAAAAAGGTGTCCATGAGTGTTACACTGATACACAAAGTGTTTTTTCCCCCATAGCGATTTCGAAATGTCAAGTCACTCAGTAAATGTGGATTAATTTCTAGTTTGTAAAAGAAAACCACTGATTAACTGTCATACGTCAATGAGGAAAACTAGTGCACAATATGCCCCCTTCCAGCGACAGTATTGCGTTTCAGCAACATCTAGACATGTACAAATTTCAGAGGAAAACTAAGCAACAGCACTGAGTCACTCAGCCTCCGTCTGAATGGTGTTGCAAAATGCAGTCGAAGCCCATTTGAGAGTCTAAGCCCAGTATATAAAGCCTGAGAAGCAACAGAAAAGCAAAGGGATGTGATGCACATGTCACACAACCATGCTGTCACTTGTGTGATTCTCTGAGCAGCTTGAAGTGAAGCACTGCTCGCATTAATCTCACCGCTCTCATCCAGACAGACACAATCTTGTATTGAAGAATGACTTGAGTTTTACTCAGGAGAATTACATGAGTCAAGTTTGTTAAAAGCAATTTCTTTCACCGGCTTTGATCACAGCTCATCTGCATAATTCAAAGAAAAAAAAGGGACATTTTTGGCTGAGGCAGACACGCAATCCTAAATGCAGCATCACTGAGGGGAGTTTTCTGCTGGAGGAAAAGCAGCTCACTTAAAAACAGAAAACATCTGACAAAAGGAGACTGTTATCACTGTATATTAGACTTAACATTCTTCCTAGATCTTTGCCTCCCTCTTCCTCTCCCTTAAATTCATAATTTCCCACTCGCCCAGCCCAGGACAGCTGTCCAATTGGCCCCAGTGTAGTGTGAGTGACCTGGGTCTATTTGCTCCAGTGAGCCTGCAGAATGCCAGCTGTCACTGCCTCCCCCAGCTGCTAACCCTGCACAAGACCAGCATTTCTGGATCAGGGAGTGGCCTTGGACCAAAAACATAAGTTGGCTGACATTAGGAGAGGGGGGGGTGGGTGTGTCTGTATGTGTATGTACATGTGTAACACAGTGGACTTATAGATACTGGAGTATGATACACAGAGAGACGGGAAGAGTGACATGGCGTGAGTGTGATTACGCTGCTCAATGTGGCACTGGGTGAGCCAAGACTCACACAAAGGGCCTTAGCCTCTGGGCTGTATGTTGACACACCAAACCAACCTTTAAGAACTAGTGCCTACAAAGGCAGCCTGATTCAACACTGCGAGGCCTTTCGGCCAGCTGACTGCCGACATGCAGTTCTCTGCTCACATTTGCTCGGGCACTGTCAGCTTGTGGTCTACTGTATGTGAAGGATAACGAGACTACGAGTCTGCAGCCGTGATATTTGCTCTGTAAAGTGAAGGTTTGGGCAACTGGTTTTTGAGCCATTTATTGGTGTATTTTTCTCATTTTATTTTGCTAATGTGATAGTTTAATACGAGTAAGAGCTGTTACTCAGCTGACAGCAGGCAGAGGGAGACACTGGGGAAAACAATTCGTAATATTGTAAGCATATTTTCACATCTTTATTTTGACCCCAGCTTAAACTATGGGACCCTATTTTGTATTTTGGCACAGCTGTGCTAAATGCAGACATCAGCATGCTAACATGCTAGCAATGAAACTGCTAGCATGTTGTTGTTTAGCTGGCCGAATGACCATAACTTCAGTTTAGCGTGTTAGCGTGCTAATAGCGCTACAAAAAAAGTCATGTGGGAGTCATTACAGTTTGCAGGATTCATTGTCTGGGAAACATGAACGCCTGAAGCAAATTTCCTGGCAATCCATTCAAAAGTTGTCAAAACATTTTACTCTGTTAGAGCCATTCACTCTTCTGCTGTAATCCCATTTGAATTTAATTCCATAAAATTTTGTATTTTTAAATTATACTCGCATTTCAAAGCTCAAATTTAGCCTTCTAATAATACTTTTTTTGTATCTATACACTTTATAACACAGGGTTATGCAATACCACTGCCACAAGTCTTTCTGGTGTCTTTTTTCAACACGTTCTTCAACTTTTCAGAAAGACACTGGTGATGTTAACAGCCGCTTCTTTAACACGGCTGCTGTCTACTGTCTCAACAAAGACAAAATAGCTAATTTTTTGGGAGCAGACTGGCTGGTGGACACCGGATGTTGCTGGAGAGTTTTCTTTTATCACTGTTAGCTTTGTAAGCTTGAAGTTAACTGTGTCAACCCTCTGTTAATGTCGTGTCACGTTAGCTACCTGGCTAATGTTAGTCTCAAGATATTGGCATCATAGAACCAAACCCCATATGCAACATGTCATTAAAATAAGCGCTGCCAGCACTTTTAATTAAGTGCTAAGATGAATCGCCCCCCTCGCATAAATTTTCCTGGAATTTCAAAACCATAGACCAACCCTGAAATTCAGAGCACTGTTGGAATATACCATTTGGTTATTCAGAGCACCACACTCTTGGAGCACAGTGTCCAATCTGTCCAAGGAGATGGAGCAGCGAGGTGAGAACGAAAGGACAAGATTCACTAAAATTAGCCAACACAATTATAAAAAAGACAAAAAATACAAATTAGAATGGTAATCTTATCTTTTATACTATTCAATTTATATTGCACTCCTGAATTGTGGGATCACCAATATAAGTAGTGGAAATCCCTGAGACGAAATTTAATCTATATGTAAATCTATGAAATAGTTGTCTAGATATTTCCTTCTGAACCAAAGTGGTGAACTGACAGACAAACATTGTGATCAGATAAGCCAAGATGCTAGCGAGGCTAAATCGGCAGCATTAAAAAGTAAAAAGAAACCACAATAACTGGTGTCATTAAAAGCCATTCAGTCATCATGTTTTCACCGACTGCCTCTACAGATCCAACATGCTCAGCTCCGTCTGGAAGGGAAGACTTGTGCCAACGTGCCAAACACACACATTGCAGAAACTATGTGTGATTACTGGCCGTAGACACCCAGTGACCGGCCAACAGCCAGACGTTGGCGTGGTGTGTCGGGGCCTTAACATGTCTAATGCAGAAACAAACATACACACAAACTAAACAGCTCCAATTCCACCACTCAGAGCTGAGATACTTTAAAAAAATATATAAAAGCAACAAACGCTGTAGGAGTGCAGAATGTGCTCTTCGACAGGACTGTAGGTGGAAGAGATGCCGAGCAGTCGCAGAGACAAACGCTTCAGCCTTTCTACTGCTGTATGAATGATTTGGATTATTAAATTTTAAAAAGTTTGGAGGTCAGAGTGCAGAGTGGAAGCTTGCCAACCAGTAGGCTTGAGCCTGGGTCGTGAGGCTGATCAGCTTCCCTTTCCCTTCCACAAAAGGAAACATGGCCAGTACTCCCTGAGATATCGTGATGTACAGATACAGAATGCCAAAGTTCATGTTATCAAGTGCTCATTATCCTTACAAAAATTTTAAAAAGGTCAATTATCATCACATTTAATTCATGATGTGTGATTATTTCTTGATGTGTATAAATATTTTTGTCTTCTTTTCTTTGAGTTGTGTTTTGTTTTAATTGGATTGTTGTCCACTGATTGGTTAGTTCCTCTGCCCAGTGTGCTTCTTGTTGTGTTTCTTCTGTGAATTTCTTCTAAATTATGTTAGTTTGGTTCTTTTTCACTTTTTTATTATTGTTTGTTTTTCTCCTTAAGTTGAGGGTAGGTCAGCTGTATGAGCCCGTGGCGTCTTGACCTCTCCTGACATGTTGCTTGTTTTTTCCCTATCAGCAGTTTCATGTGTGTGCGAAAAAAACCTAGAATAAAAACGCATGTTATCATTGTTGAGAAGGAGACAGCACAACATGCCACCAGTCCTCATGAACTTGAGTAACCTTACATAATTATCCAGTCTACAACCAAAGTTAATAATAGAGCACAGCAGGTGCTGCAGTATACTGTACGCCTGAGCTTATATGAATTGCTAAGATGCTTAAGTGAATTTTCCAGGTGATTAAAATAAAAAGCCACTGTTTGTATTGGGAGTATCCCCATCTAATTTTTAATTTTTTAATGCTTGATACAGAAGATGAATTACAATTATTCAATATATGGGCTAAGGCTTTATCCCATGTGTAAACCTGCAACGCTGGAGCACACAGTAAAACTTAGCTGACATCCAAGTGAAACGAATCGAGGTCACGTCCTTGGTGCAGTGGAACATATGCTCACATACACTGTTGTGGTGTCGTGGGATGGCTGTGTTTCAACTGCCTTCTTTTACACAAAGATCACACAACAAGGTCGCTATGAAGTCCAGTCTTTATGCCGCCTTTGCATTTTCACAAAGAACCAAATGACGGCGGCATCATGTCGCTCCAGAGTGTGATTTTAGACAGCATGACGGGATCCGAGAAGCAACAGAGGTGTGATGGGCGTGACGTGTAACACAACAGCGTCGGCCTCCAGTGTGGCATGTAAGATACATGCTTTCTAAACAATAATAACAGCATAACGTGGCAGTAACAATCATGTACCATCCCTGTGACATGGTTGCTGACCTCGTCCTCTGCTCAGAGGGCAAGAAGCTCCCAAATCTCATTGTTTTCACAATTGGAAGACATTTTCGGCCTCTGTGCTACTTCAAGCTAGCTGTTAACTGCTACCAGCTACTTTTTAAATCTCTTAAATTACTTCTTGTCAAAAAGTCCCACCTGTGCTGCCATGATCTCGTCCTGCCCGCTGTCCCTTTTACATAGACGCTGTTTCAGTGCTGTTACTACCTCTGATGGCGGCTTAAAGGCGAGATAACTCTGTCCCCCATTCCTCAATTGTATCCTTTATACAAGGTGTTCCCAACTGTTGGGCCGCAGTGCAAAAGTGGGTTGCAGGTCCATTCAAAATGGACGGCAACTGACTTTGTGACGGTGTCAGGTTTGTAAAAGACACACTTCAAATTTTTGAAGTGGTATTTCCTGTTGTGCAGTGAGTGACGATTGGACAGCTACTTGATGGAGACAGCAAACTAACAGATGCAAGTATGACGCTGAATGTATTAAACTGAGTGGACCTTGAACTAATGACTGAGCAGAAATCTGAGCCTCGTGGCTATATATATGAACACAGATCCTGCTTTATCTTAAAAATATATATGGAAATTAGCTAAATTTGCAAGTCTATTACTTCAGAAAACCACAAAAGAAGCTGACATTAAATATGACTACTGAAACAGCAGACTGTAGGTTGGGTTTCAAATGTGTGGGAACACCTTAAAGTCAGGGTTTTTTCCAATCACTCAATTACATACTGAGATGTCTCCTGTAGTGTAAATGCCACAACCCGACTAGGCATCATATCTAGCTTCCCTTGCTTGTAAAAACAGTGATAATGTGAATGGAAGCCAGAGGAGCTAAAGAAAGAGACAGTACTTATCGATCATATTCAAATCAGAATAAGCAGCTGTAGTGACGGAGACGCATCCCTCACCTCCTGCAGATACATCAGCACAGGGTTGGGCTGACAACCTACCAAGCACCATCAACCTCAACTGCAAATTTTCCAACCACAGGCAACTGTGTCGGGGTGCTGTGGTATCACCAACACTTATCTTTCTGATATTTTCACTACTGTGGTTCAATCAACTCAATCATAAGACAGCACAATGTCTTATGTTCAGAACATAGTAGCAGATATCTGAGTAAGTAATCCACCAATAAAACATGTTTCAGCAAACAAATAGAGGAATAATTAGCTCGACTAGTATAACCCCTGATACTATTTTATCAGGGGTTATACTAGACGACGACTATTTGTCATTTAGGGCCATCAGTGGACTAGTCTCCTGCATGTTTCTGATATGAATGTAATGATTAAATGATATATTTTGGTGGTTTGAGTTGAAAGTGTGAGAAAGAATAGTATCAGTAACATTGTTAACACTGTCCTACATTATAGAGAAATACAATATCGTACTAATGAACCTTCATTAATATAGGCCTATATTTTATCTACAAGTGCACGTCACACACCGAGCAGGCTGCCTGTTAAGTGTACTTCTCCTAAATATAGCAACATTTGCTAAGAGTTAATACAAGAAGTCTGAATATACGTCCCAAACAAAACTAAACCCTGTCACACTATACAGTAAGTGCTCACCCTAACTGTGGCAACCAGTATTTTTAAGTCATATAATCTTTTCAGTGTTTAGAGGACATTTGCTGACCCATTCAAAAAGATAAGACCTCCAGCCTGGATATTAAAGTGTTTAAAAAGAGGGCCTGAATGCTCAAAACCACATCACATAAAGCTCAGTGAAAGTGGCTGTCTCAGAAATGTCTTTGGAGTGACATTTGAACTCCAACTCTCAAAACCGAAAGAATGGCGACCCATGAGGAAAAGCAGAAATAAAATATTTGCTTGGCTGGCAGTTTTTTTTAACCATACAGAAAGGAGACAACCGCAGCATTGTGTGTGACTGAGCTCTGTCTCTGTGTTCCTAACCGAGCCAGCATTGTGCTGCTGCACTTCTGTGGATGATGTGCGTTCCCTCTCCCTCTCTCTCTCTATGAAGATTTTTTTTGTCTCTTTAATCTGATTGAACCACAATAGTTGTAGGAGTTTCTATTTGAGAGGCTAAGGTCCAGGCCGGGGATTATCTCCTCCACAGCTGCCACTGTAGACGCCATCCTTCCCCGCGTCTCACTCTCACACGCACTAAAATATTATAGCACCTCCACCCACACGCCCATGTGTGACACTAAACACGAGGAGCTGTCATTCACAGGAGACCCAAGTCCACGACTACGAATTCAGTATGTTTCTGTTAAACCAAGAAATTACACAATATTGTGTGTAAATCCATCTGATGAACAGGGAGTTTAAACGTCATTAATCATCTTCCAAAGCTATTTTGTCTTTACACTAGAGATTTATTTAGGCTGACGAGATGCAACATGATAGGATTTATTTTCTTATATTCTGTCTTCTAATGGAAGTCGACACAAAAACTCAAATTCTATAATCGTGTTAAAAGTATTTTTTACATGAACCAAAATGATGCCTGAAATGGACAGAGGTGGCCGTCTTTATCTGTAGAAGTTTCTGCAGGATTCATGACGTAATTCTGGAGATATTTTTTAACCATGGTCGCTGTTTACAGCGATGCAGAGCAAACATGGATCTCTGCCGGCTCTTTGCTTTCATTTGGACGGGGTGTAAGTGATGACTGTGAGGAGATTACAGTCAAATCCTTACTTTCCCTTTCCAGGCCACCTAAAACTGAATGTCACTAAGAAAATCCTTTGTATAACACTAAGTACGTGGACAAAAGAAATAACTACGCTCAAGTCGTGATTGCGTAAGGTGCACATAGGACCATCTTACGAAGCATGTCCTGGCACTACATGGAGGAGGAGAGCGCGGCGTGTACAGCTGGGGGGCAGAAAAAACAAGATGCTAAATAAACCACATGTCTGCACAGTCGACACGGGATTGCAATAAATCAGGCGCAGGGATTACCCCAGAGTGAGTTAATCTGAGCGTGTGGCAGGTCAGACAAATAGAAAGACAGACAAGCTAAATCTTCATCAGAACCTCAGAGGCCAAAGCCTGTTGGGTCTGCCACCAAGTTTAATGAAACCGATAGAGCCCCTCCTGCTGTTTGCACACCAGACGGCAACCATGACAACATCAAACACTGTTTGGTTATCTAATCAAACTGCTGAAATTTATCAGTTACAACAGTGAACCTGGTAATATGCAAAGTCAAAGCCAGCCACCAGTCAGTGCCAACTGTGTGGATGTGCTGCAGGAATGGAATCTGACGCTGGTATTTAGACACACTGGCAGCAGAAGTGTGACCCCTGTGGTGGCACCAGATCGTACACAGGGGACACTCTGAACCACTCTATAAACAGTGCGGTATCTAGGACAGTGTGACGGGACGAAGGTTCAAGTCTTCAAATAAAAGGTGGGTTATGTTCGGTGCAATAATTTAGAATACACTGAATGTGTCATCAAAAAGATGGATGACCCCGCCACCCTTAACTGTAGGTGTGTCAATACCAGAAATTTATTAGTCGATACGAATGCAATAAAACTTTTACAATTCTCAATTCGATACCCCAAAAAACAAAAATGTGCTTACGCATACACTCCTATATCAGAAACATGCTAATTTTATTTACATTCTGCTATTAACCCACGATGATTTGCATCGATTGCAAAACACTGGTATGTGTGGGCTCATGAGATGTTGTGGGCGAGGGAACATATTTTAATATATGGCCTACAGTATATCATCATTGCTGTTGTTAAGCACGATGTGATGGTTGGTCTTTGTGGTTGGCTATATGTCCCTCAACTCTGTCACTGTAGCCCCTTTTACACAGCCTGTTGAAGGTGGGAATGTTGCACTGTTGTCCGCCTCATCGCTCTGTATAAAACATCAGATAAAAGGGATGGGGGAGAAAGTGGTCTCAACTTCAAGCTGGCAGCAGAGGTAGTTTAGATTAGCCTGGTTCCAGACCATAGACCCCGCCCACTCAACTGAGTAGGCTTGCATCTCTGGTCTGGCATACTGCAATGAATTTGCGATTTATCTCGTCCAAACGATGGACGGACCAATGAACGCCGGGGGTGGGAGCGGGTCAAGCGATTACCCAATCAGCACCCCGCTAATGGCGACCGCTGCAGATCCTACAGACCACATTAACGATGCTATTGAGGTATTTCGCCACTACTCGCGTTAATGGAGGACCAAATTAAGGAAGCTGCTAAACTGAATTTAACGGCGATGCAGCTGGGCGTGCACGACGACGGAAACATTTTAAATGGGCAATGTTCGCTTGTTTTCGGCACCCCCGAGGCATGGATACTAATGACGTCAGATTCTGGGTGAGTCGTTGATCTCTACTGATTGGTTAGGGAAAAATCAAATTCCCTCCTCCTTGTAAATCGCCTTCAATGGAGGCGATGTCAGACTGAAGGTTCTGGGAGCTTCAGTCTGACACTCAGGCTAAGTTCAGATTGATGTGTAAAAAGTGTCAGTGTTGCATTTGTTTGTAAAACGTGTTTAGTATAAGACAGTTGTTTTGTCAGTGAACCTTGTGAGCTGTAATGGAGCTGAATTTTGTAACGTTACCTTTGTTAAATGTTGCTGTTGTCCCTGGCTTCATATGAGTAGAGGAAAAGTCTGCTAGCTGCTAGGCTAATTTATACAATGTAAAATGCCATAGGCTTGTGCTAATAACATTAGCATGTTGTATTTGTGGGGAAAATGTGTCCAGATAAAGTGTTTGTCTGTGAATGCTGCGAGTTATAGTGAAGCTGATTTGTGTACTTGAGTTTGAAATGGTCTCTGTTAAGACATGTTCAATGCATGTTTAAAGTGTGTTTAATGTGTGTTTTGAATCAACTAAAAACTTCACAGAAACCTCTGCCGCCGACTAGTGTTTTGGAGGTGTAACTGCAGCGTGACACAGACACACCACCGCACAAGTACAAATGCTCACAATGGGGTAGGCCATGTGTAAAGGCTACGGCATAGGCTCTGCATAGAGAGGGTGCACAAGTATAAATTCTGCTTATGCCTGCCTTGTTTGGTTCTGCATAAAGAAATAAAAGCCAGTGTGATGAAGTCTTTGTTGTGGCCCTATTGCAGCATCTCTGTGTAAAAAAGGGTTGTGATTGGACAGCTGGGTAAAAAGTGACAGTGACAACGAGCGCTGCATTTTTACCAAAGTTTAAAATTTTTCAGCTCTTAACTAGCTGAAATAAAACACCAAAAACTGCAGCGCTCAGCACAGAATTGATGCTCAGCACCTTGTAACTTTGCTGCTGTTTATAGAAGAGTGTTAATACATGGCTCTCTTCTATGCTGGTAGGTATTCTTCTTCCTCCTTTGACATTTAACGGCAGACTAGAACACTTACAGCCGTATATACTGACCCGTCAGGTCTGAAAAAAAAAAACTGCATCCCTACAGCACAGAAAAATGAGTAACATCACAGTTTTTAGAATTTTGGCATCAACCTGGAGCTGAAGTATGAGTTCTCGTGACATCCCAACTAGACTGCTGCCTATGGAGAGGAAGACAGATTAAAAATCACAGCAGCTTTGTGGGTGTGATGGGGTGGGGTGAATCGTGTGAAGAGCCACACGAGTCCACTTTTTGCTTTGTTTAGCAAAACAGCTTTAGAACAAAAACAAAAGCCGTCAAAATGAGTTTGACCTCTTTAGCTCCCGGTGGGGAGACTGCAGACTTGGATCAGGGAGGCGGTGAGTGCCACCCCGACGCAGAAAGACACAGAGAAAGAGATTACATTGGATTCCAGTAAATTAAAGCTTGTAACACTCTTGTAATTAAAATAATGCCTGAGGCCATCACCACATGGGGAGCCTCCCTTATAGAGCAGAGATTGTAGCTCTGAACACACGTCACACCTCCGACAGGGGTGTAAACTGAGTGTTGGACACGGCAGAAGAGACTGAGTGTGGCTTCACTGTGGCTTTCCAAGTACACCAACTCTCTAACAAAAGTGGTTCTCAAACTTGAGGTAATAAAAGTAACTACACCCCCACTAATGTAGGTGTTCACACACTGAATCGAGATACAGAAAACTATCTCTAACATGCACAAAATAGATGCAGTGAATAAGCCAAGTATTTTTACAACAGGGAAAGCTGAAAAGATGCAACTGTCATCACCTACTGTTTGTCTGATGTATCCACAGGGGGTCCACAGGTGTCAGACACATAAATATAAGGGTTTCAAGACCTTTTGAGATCATTTTCAACCACCAAATTTATAACAGATTTTTGGACAGAAACGTGGACGTTTACGGGAAGAGCTTGACTCATTTTGACAAACAGAAATTAAAAGGTGGATAAGTGAATTACCAGAGGATTACCAAGAGCTGAATCATCTGCAGAGGTCTCTTCCTCTTTAAAACAAACAGACCCAGTGATTTTAACCTGTAAACACTGAATAAAGCAGTTTTACTTTTAAAAAACATCAGTGTTTCTCCAATGCTCTTGTCACGGAGAGGCTGCTGACTTTGGTGGCCAACGTAAACACATGAATGGGCCTATCCAGAGCCAGTGTTTGGTTTGTCTATTCTGGGCTATAGGGCTGGGCAATATGAAGATATGATATTGTTATCGAGATATAAGACTATATATTGTCTTGTCCCACACGACTTTTTTGACAGAAAGTGTATCTGGTCAGAAATACTGTTATGTTTGATTTTGTCTCCTAATCCTAGCATTAATGAGGTACCTTTGAGGAAATTTAAAAGCATCAAGATATAAATCGTGTATCAAGATACAGCCTTAAAACATCATGATATAATTTTCAGGACATATCGCCCAGCCATACTGGGCAACTATAAAAAAAATGGCCGTGCAACTCAACAATCTCCACAGACGTGTCCTGCTCCCTGTTTAGACATTAACAGCTCATTCTGAGGTAACGAAAACACCATGATTCTTATTTCCAGCTGATTATACACTAAAGAAAACATACTCATTATCTTATGCTCCATTTCCGCCATTATATCCCCCTAAATCCTACAGACTGAACCTTTAAGGCATTTTAAGACTTTTTAAAGGCCTGCAGACGGCCTGTATCCAGGATACAAAGTCAACAGGCAACTGAACAATTATACTCTAGTTGATTTAAAAAGAAAATCTCTCATGAAGACTGAACAATATGTCATAGTGCCTGAAAAGATGAACCCACCAGCCACACCAGATGGGTGGTAAACTTCAATTAACAGCCTCAGCGTGATAACTGATATGGTAGGATAATTTTGGCTTAGCCCCACTCCTTTCTCCTCTTAACATCAATTTGACTCCGGCAGCTCGGGGGGAGGATCTTCTCTTACATCATGATGTTGTTTGTCACAGCTTGAAATCTCACTGCAGTTCATTTTGGCAATACCCTCTAATGACTTGAGCTTTGACAAAAAAAAAAAAGAAGAAGCGACAAAATCTGTAGTGCAGTAAACAGATGTGACAGCTTAGGCAAGTGTGTGCATTTAAGGACAAGTGTTGCCATTATATAGCATTAAGAATGGGTTTGTTGCTGTCTGATGCCAATGCAAGGCTTTACCAGCTGTCGTTGAAGAGATTAATAACAACCACACACACACACACACACACACACACACACACACACACACACACACACACACACACTACAAGTCAGTGTGAGCCAAAAGTTGACGATCCATCAGCTCCTCAGTTATGTTAAGGAATATATATGTAACTATGCCCTATATGTCATGTATTTATCCCGTATTAAACACTGGCTCATCAGTGTCTGGACCATTTTTAACATATATACTATTCAGATTGTAAACTACAGCTGAGCAGAGAGACAAAAACACAGGACAGAGAATGATAACTTTTGGTTTAAATACAGCCGTCAGTGACTTTATGGCACATCAGGAGGGAGTGATGTGGAGATGAGAAGGAGTGAGATCTAATTACAGCTCTCTGACTCAACACTCTGCTACAGAGAGGAAGAGCAGTGAGAAAAGAGGCAGAGGCAGCGAGAGAAGAAGAGCGAAACACGAGGCACAAACGGCGACAGAGGACTGATCGAGAGAGATGAATAGAAAAAAGCGAGAGAAAGCGACAGAAGCCATGAGAGAGAGAGAGAGAGAGAGAGAGAGAGAGAGAGAGAGAGAGAGAGAGAGAGAGAGAGAGACAGAGGACCACTTTGAAGAATCACACTCCTTGTGATGAGCTTAGGAAAACTCCTCAGGGGCAAATTACAAAAAAATGAGGGCATCTCTTTTTTAGAGCAGCCAAGCTAGCTATGTTTTATTCTGTGGCGTGCACTGTCCTCCATCTGCGGTAGCTGGCTAGCTAAATGCCTTTTTGTGACCCCCCCCCCCCCCCCAAATCTACCCACGAAAAGAGAAAGTTGTCCTTTCATTCCCACGCTGCACTGCAAGGTTTTTTCGGTTCCCATCAGATGCAACATCTAACCTGCATCTGCCGTACCACTGAGATATTCTCTCTTTCTCCTCAGAAATAATGTAGAAGGTGTTCAGAAAATGCTGCTGGCAACACAGTGATATCTATTGAAATGTTTACATCCAGGGGTGGGGATTTAAAAGACTAAGCTGTCCTAATTTCTGCTTTAAAAGGGTTTGGTTTAGGTTTTAAAAAGATGACAAAGATTTAGAAAAACAGCCCACCTTGGCTCTAGAGCTGGTTATCTTTTAAAACATTACAATACCACTACAAATACCAGCACCGTTAGTGATACTGATATCAAAAGAGTGATTTGATACCTTTTGTTCTCCTTTACCTTATACCCATCACATGAATTATGAAGTGAATGAATTAGGCGTGTAGTGTGGCCATACTTTAACATTGTTGGCATCTCGACACACCACGCTCAACTTCCCCACACCTAGTCTCGCATAGATAGACCTATCTCAACAGCGCTGTGTCAGCTCTTGAAAAACATCACAATCACCATATTAACATCCTGTTATAGTGGGGAAAAAAGCTCTAGCTACTTTTTGTTTTACAATCATCCTGGGCTGCGCTAAGCCCAGTATGCAGTGATGGTGCCCTTGCAAAATAGTGTCTGGGGAGTGGGGCACACGCAGTGACAGGGCTAACTGTTAGCATAATGTGACTAACATTACCGTAGTTACTAATGGGTTTACGACAGAGCGGAGCCGTTTCAGTATCAGTGTGAGTTTGTTAGGAATGTTTAATGATTCAGTGTTGGATGTTAGCGATGCCGCTGTGTTAGCTCGTGCTAACCATGCAGACCCCCTGGGAAGAGAGCAGCGCCAGTGACAGCAGCAACAGAAAGTTTGCTGATCCTGCAGGAGTCAGGACAGTCCGAGATCAGACCCATGGTGCAAAAAGAACAGTTTTCAGGTATCATTTCAAAAGATGTGGAAAATTAACTCTGACTGGCCGTGTGAGAAAATGGAGCAACATCTGGCATGAGAGTTTATTTATAAGTTGTTTTATTTGTTGGAGATCTAATCAACAATTCTCAGAAAAGAACAAAGCAGAGATGCCTTGTTGCATGATAAGAATCTTCATTAAAACTTGTCATTGTGAGTGTGTAAGTTGAGTTTGTTGTGGTTTCTTCCCATAGCAAAGGGGATTTTTAAAACAGTAACACGCAGGTAGCGGAAGTGAGGGAGAGTATCAGCCTAAATAGTCAGCCATTAACAGCCTTCATCTGGTGAGTCAGACTTCCCCCCCGCCAGACTGTACGGGTTGTAGCTGCAGCAATAGTGGTCCAACCACACGTCGCATTAAATCGAAGAATGCCTGCAGTGATTGGCTGCGGGCAAAAACATACGCAGTCATTTTTTTCTAGATCTCTCAATCTTGGTCAATACCTTCAGAGGTACTGTACTGATACCCAACCCTTCTTCGCTCCCAGAACGTGAACTGTAAACTGAAACACAAGTGCATGCATCACCTCTCTGATCAATTAGTCAACAGGAAACGTGTGACTTCCAACCAGGTTTTCAAAATGTCATCTTAGTGTCTACTTTTTCACAGGTTCAGTGCAGCCTGCTTCACCATGCCACACCAAATTCACACGCTCAGAGTTTGGACACAGACAGTAAATGTATAGTGATGTCAGTGTTTGTATCCCTTGGTGGTATAAGCACATGATTCCATTAAATTATTTATTATATGGACTCAAAGAACCTCTTGGTTTTTAGCTTGATAGCAATGTTAAAGCTCATTGCACGGCAAAGACGAGCTGTTGAGGGCAGAGAATTGGTAATGCATAAAATTACTGCACTATAAAGAGCCCTCTTAAAGTTTGAACAATGGAACTTATATGTTGCTTCTATATGCACACAATGTTTTGCTCACAATCCCGCAATGCAATGAACCACATTTCATAAATATGAAAATTACAGTCATAAACCTAAGTGATGACACCAAATGATAATGATTAGTGTCTGCAAATGTCAACCGACTGCTCACAATAGAGTTAACAGTTCAGAGTCTGTTATAAAGGAAGTGATGAATGGGTGAAGGAGAGAGTGATTTCTGACAAAGCTCTGTCGAGTGCCTTAACACTCCCTGTACTGCTGCTACTCTTTGTATAACGTCTATAGGCTGTCCCTGAACACAATTTACTGCTCTAACAAGCTGTGAGTGAGCAAGGCCACAGAAATGGAGGGTCAATTTAAGAGAGTGGGTTTCAACTCCAGCATCAGCAGCAGGCACAAGTGCTGACATACTGAACCTCGCCCAGTTGGGCAGCTATTAGTCCAGAGTGGGAAGTCACTGGGACAGATAAGTGTTAGCCTGCTAGCTCTGCGGCCATATGTTGACTCGGAGCAGATGCCTCAAATACAACAAAGAAAAAAGGCAGGAGAGGGTTCATGCAAACACACTTTCCTCCATTACTGAGATAAGGCAATATTTGCAGTTTCTACATCTCCTTCCATCGGCCTTGTGAACAGAAGCATGTTGGTAGTGGTGCCACTCAGGAGGAAGGGTTGCTGGTCCGGCTATTTTAAGGCCCAGACACACCAAACCGACGTCAAAGGACGAGTGGCGACAAAAGCTGACTGCTGCATCACCCCACATCGCCTGTGCCTCAGCCAAAAAGTTGAACTTGAACAAACCACAAAGACTACAGCCAACAACCAACTAGCACATAAATTCAGCGCCTATGTGAGAGGAAATAATTCTCCTTCAAGAGGGACATCAGGCGACCAAAAGAACGGATTCCAGATGCTAGTTAGCACGTTAGCAACAGAATCAAATGTTGAAAGAACAAATAACACAATTACAAAACATATCTGCCAGCTCAATGGCTACAAATATAATCTTTCCTAACATAACAGTTTGTTTCAATCTGACACCATCTTGACTTCAATCGTTTGTCTGCTTTCCTCTCCATCTGCGTTCTTTTCCGTATTTTTAAAATGTAAACTCCCGCTCAACCTATTTCAAAAAGCTGTGTCGTAGGTTACGGCGTTGTTTCCGTCAAAGAGCAGCAGCTAAACATATTTTAGTCTCCTAAAAAAAAAATTTGACATCAGTTTAAGTGTATGCTATAAGATTTTACTGCTTTACGTTGCCATCAGATGGACCTTTGTGACCAGGAAGTGAAGCCATTGTCTATGCTCTCTTCAAAGTAGTAATTTTAGCTCACAGCACACAGAGTTGCTAGTCAACTGCTGACTTGATTATTTAGTTTGTTTGATATTGTGTGGCTTTTGAATTGGAACTAATATGGTTTCCACAGCAGTACTGAGGTTTATATGCGGCAACAACATTGTGCCGAATCCTACGTCGCATCATGTGGGAAAAAGATTTTATAAGGGCCTGGGAAAAGAGCATTTCATGGCTAAAACAAACATTATTTTTCAGATGTCACTACATTATGAGCACTACTGGAAAGCTACAGGATGCTATAAAACCATCACAAAGACACAACAAAATATATTGTAGCCACAAGCCATGCTGAATCAGCCGTAAAACAGCTGACAAAGGCAAACAAGGGCTGACTGGTGCCAACAGTGTGGGACACCCCAAAAACTAGGGCAACAGACGCTCACTGACGGCCCAACATTGACCTATGGTAAACCATCAGCTTGGTGTGTCAGGGCCCTTAAAATACACCGAATGCTTTTCCTCCTGGCGCTCATCTTTTTGGCCACTACTGCTGTACTAATGAAAATCCTAATCCAATCCTAATCCAGGTTACGTACACAACAAAAGCAACACCATCACCAGTGTGCTGAAGGAGTCCTGTACTGGATGAATGAAATGCTGTATCACTATGACTAATTTCTCTGTGGCTTGTGTGTATTTGTGCTAAAGACTTTAATAATGTCTTTAATACCGACATTCGTTATGGGCCAAACGTCCTCTGGCTATACATAGTGAAGCTTTTAAAAAAGTTCTTACATTAACAAGGTCACACAGTTCGAATTAATCACAAGGAAGACGAGAGGAACAACTGAGTCAGAGAAATGTACTTATCTTAGCTTTCTCTCCAGAGATTCGGCACTTAATTAGAAAATAGTCTGCTCCTATATGCAAATGTGAACTGAACACACCGTGTCTTGGACTCCAGTGGGATCCTACAAGGCCTCTGGCAGTGTAAGTGGGGTGAATCTCAGCTGTAACAAAAACTGCACAATGAGCAACATAGCAGCAATTTATTGACCCTTCTGATCCACAGTCGACTGCACTGCTGCTGCTTTACACAGACAGCAAAGGAATCTGCACAAAACCACTGCTGACTTTAACTTTGAGTGTTTGGAGAGGAAAAATCTAATAGCGGGATTTGGATCTGGGACTGGAGCTCAGACTCTAATGATGGCTTATGAGTCTTTCAAGTGAGGTTTGGATTTTCAGGACATACAGGCATCACAAGGCAGCGCTGATACAACTCTTCCTCTCTTCAGTGGTCAAGTGGACGAGGAGGGGAAATCAATACCCTAAGCACTAATAGGCGAAGAGGGAGCCATTAATCAGGGGAGGGGTGGAGGGCATTAAGAGAAAGTGTTGAAGCAGCCGGCTAAGAGCTCCATTTTCCTCTACATTGCAACCCCCAAAGAGGGACAACAAGATGTCTGTCACAGGGTGGATTAATAATAGTGAGTTCCTGCTAAGGCCAGATAATTTTACTGCGATTTTATTGCAACTAAATTCTAACTGTCAGCGTCAGAAAGAACTGAGCTTGTGCTTCTCTGTGTATAGTCAGTGCTATAGTGTGGTGGGTGCACGCTGTAGAGCTGCTGGAGTTTGCTGTGGAGACACAGGAAGTTGCTGGGGGTTGGAAGACACATCGAACAGGATGTGAAAACAGCTAAGCTGTGGCATTAACGTAAGCACATGCAGATACAAGGACACACTGATGTTGGGACAGACTAGACAAGTTTACCACAGATTCTGAGCCTAATTTGACTCTGGGCTGGAAAAAGGTTTGGGGAAGCAGGATGAGTGGGTGGTGGTGGTTACAGTCCTGTCTTTCTCAGGGAAAAGACTCTTCTTTGTGTGAATATCTCAAACTCACATTCAGCTGAAACACAAGCTAGGTCAATGTTATATACTGTAATGTAAACTTCCCCCAGTATAAAGACATTTTAAGCAATAGTAGATGAAGCAGGAAGTTGACTGACATTGGCCTGACGAATCCTCAATCTAATCTAATGATTAACCGCCAAGAATAATGTTGACCAGTACGCATGTCTGTCTACAGTGTAATTTCGCTACTCTTCAGTTTACTGCACTGTGCACCACCCATGTCAGGTGGGAGGCAGCTAGTGGCATCATTTATTATGCAATTACCACTGTTAACACCACCCTGACCTGTGGTGGCGGGCCGACGTTGAGCCAACCCTCCAGTTTACCCCCAGGTTGCCTCGATGAGTAACCAGCTTGATTTCAAGTCACAACTCTCCTTTAGCACTGTTAACTGTGCTGTCTCTGTTAGTTGTTTACGCACAGCTAATGGTGCTAACATATTGAACAATGCTAAAGGGTTTTTGCAGCTTGCTCACCTGTAAATAAAGTGCCTCTTTTTTCACGTTTTTCATGAAAAGCACTCGTTCAGTTATCAAGTAATGGGTGTCGCGCTATTAAAAGCAAATTTAAACAAAACTGACATCCCTAATTAAGCCAGTCACTATTACCATTCTACAGGAGTCCAGTTGTATTTCATATTTCACTGAATTTCTGTGACTAATTATTTTATTTCTCAGTGTAATAATAGTTTACATTTCCTCTCATGAGAGCTAACATTTGCCTCCTATAATGACCACGAGTGTCTTTATGTTCCACAACAGCCTCAGCTTTATTGGTAATCTATTGGCAGACTCTCCTTCAATTCCTGGGGTGACTTTAAATTGGAGTTTTATGGCGTACTATTTCATTAGTGGCTGTAATATAATATTGACAGAGTAGTATGACTCAAACAGCGCTCAAATAACAAATGATGTCAAACTGCAGACAGTGGTTTGAAGAAGAAGAAGAAGAAGAAGAAGAAGAAGAAGAAGAAAAAGGAGAAGAAGAAGGAGCGAGGTGGAAAGGCGGATCTTATATCATGGGCACAGTTCAAAGATCTGTTGATAGGAGCTAATTCTGTCAGTGAGCAGGGCTGTTAATCTTTATTTATTCAAGGAGGAAATGAGAACAAGTGTGCAGTGCTCAGGGCAATGGCCAGACTCTACTGTGGCCTCCACATGCCTCCTGCTTTGCTTCTACACACAGAAAAACAACAACAGAAAAATAGTCGGCTAAGCGTTAAAACAGCTGATTTGATTATAAAACTGGTCTAATAACAACATAGTTCATGATAGGACCAGTTACCACTCACTGCAGATGTGGCTGGTTGATCTGTGTTGAATATATGCTCATGTGACATGTGCAGCCATATATAGCTCTTTACACACTCCACTTAGCCCCAGGATGAATAATCTGTTAGCCTGGGGCTAAGAGAGCTCCCACACTAAAGCTGAGTAATATATCAATATGATATCTGTTGTGATGTGAGATTAGATATAAACTTAGCGTCTTTACCTGGATTTAGCCGTCCAGCCGTTCTGTTATTTGCCTTTACCCTAATAACCATCAGTAGTGTGGAACCTTGACCTGAAAACGTTTTCATGCTCTCTGGCTGAGGTAACACTGACGTGTGACCTCCCGCATGCTCGATAGCATGCATGATGGTGACACGAAATTACAAGGAAGAGTTTTTAAACCTTGGCCTTACCAAAGTCATTATGTCGGGGAAGTGCTCAGTAATGACAGCTTAAATATTAACAAATTGGGACAGACATTTCCAAACGCAGAAGGGAAAAAGTAAACCAGTCATGTGTTTGTGTCGCATTGAATTGCGCGTTTCATGTGTCTGTTAGTTGGTGACAACTGTGTTGCTAGCTAGCCAACATTACTTGTCAGAGTTAAGCCGGATTTATACTTGTGCAGCAGACCCTACACCGTAGTCTACACACGTCCATTACACTGTTGTGAGCATGTATACTTGTGCGGTGGTGTGTCTGTGTCACGCTGCAGTTACACCTCCAAAACACTAGTCGGCAGTGGAGTTTCTGTGAAGTACTGTTAAATTTCATTGATTCAAAACACACATGGCTTGATGGAGACAATTTCAAACACAAGTACATAAATCAGCTTAACTATAACTCGCAGCATTCACAGACAAACACTTTATCACTTTATCACACACAAACCACTTTATCTGGACACATTTTCCCCACAAATACAACATGCTAATGTTATTAGCACAACCCTATGGCATTTTACATTGTATAAATTAGCCTAGCTGCTAGGGGGCTTTTCCTCCTCTCACATAAAACCAGGGACAACAGCAACATTTAACAAAGGTAACGTTACAAATTCAGCTCTATTACAACTCACAAGGTTCACTGACAAAACAACTGTCTTATGCTAAACACGTTTTCCAAACAAATACAACACGCTAACATTATTAGCACAAGCCAATGGCATTTTACATTGTATAAATTAGCCTAGCAGCTAGCAGAGATTTCCTCTGCTCATATGAAGCCAGGATAAACCACACACAAGACTTAAAATGCTATTTTTGTGGAGGCTTTATTGACTTAACAATTTATTGTTTCTTATCTGTGACATTAAAGTAAATAAAACCTTTGTTACCACTGAGGGAAATGGTTTCAGCTTACAGAAATAAACAGGAAGTCTGCGACGTGTAGTCACATTTCTGGGGAGGGGCTACGTCTGTAGCGTAGGGTAGGGCGTAGGCTCCATGTTGACACAGAGCCTATGCCATAGTCACAGTGTTGATTCAACGCTGAAGTATAAATTCTGCCTAAGCCGTGATAGTTTAAGTTGTCTTGCTAGCCTTGACTGATATTAATGATAATACTCTCTCCATCATCTACCAGGCATTCAAAGGGAATATATAATCATACACGTTTACATTTCATATACATTTTAAATTTGTCAATTCAGATGTATTTTGGGTCCAAGGGAGGAACCAGATTTGGGTCACATATTCAGACAGACATTTAACCCAGGGCAAGTCTGAGTGCAGTGTGAATCGTAAAGCCCTGGGATGATGTTAACCCTGGGTTAACAACAGGGCTCCAGACTACGCCTAATTGGTCACATTTTGCGACCTTTTTTGGAGGCCGTGCGACATAGTTTTTTTAACTAGGCGCACCAGCGCGACTTACAAATCTACTCCTCTCCCCCTTTTTCTTTCTTTTTCCTTCTCTTTATAATTGCATTTCATGGAGGAGCGGAAGCAAGTGTCTCTGTGTGTGTGCCTGTCATGTGTGTCTGGATGCGCACTGCGAGGCGGGGGGGTGGGGGGCGCCAGTAACCATAACAACGTGCTGCAGTTAGTAGCCTACCTACGTGTGTATTGTACGCGGGGTTAGACAGAGAGGGTGAGAGCTGGTGTCGAGTAGAAAGTGCTGTGTCGTTTGATCATAAAGTGACGCTATGAAACGAACTATAGATTCGTTTTTCACAAGAAAAAATTATCCAGAAACTCCTGTCGGTCCTGTGCCAGATTCCCAAACTTCCGATAGTTCAGAGGACGAGTCAGCAATGTCCTGCCCACAGCCCCCCATTGATATTATTTTGCGCGACGGACGCTTCATATAATAACCTAACAATATACTATTTATGGTGTTATGTCATCGTGTCATTTCTGTCTCTAATGGTCACACGTTAACAATTCTCCTCTGCTCTCTGTATCACGCACGGCGGAGTTCCGCCACACACACAGGTGAGCACGCTAGAGCGGCTCGGGCCGCATTTTCCTGACCAAACCTGACCCGAGCCCGGTGCAGTTTGTCAGCTGACAAAGTTATTGTTATGGACACCGTGTAAATAACAACAGACTGCTGTTATGCACAGACAAACACGCTGCTCGCACAGCATTGTGGCATTCAGGCATTGTCACGTTAATAACTTCCAGCACTTAAATAGATCATAGCACAAAACAGCAGCATGTCAAGTGACTTTTTACTTTTATTATGTTCAATAAAACTGTATTTTCCTAAATCTTGAGACACCTCATATGTAAGCTAGACAGACATTTCACCTGCTCATTACTGTGCACACATGTACCGTATGTACTTAGTCCTAAAGAGCCCTTCTGGTGCCAGTATACATAGAAACATCCCAGCAGGCTGTGCTTGCATACAAAAAAGTTTCATGCATGTGAAAATTATTTTTCATGCATGTGCTTCACCTCCGCTGTTATAACTCCATCCTAGGGGAAACACTGCTGTGTGAGTTTTGTGCAACAGGTGGATGTGGTAGTCTACTGGTAGAGTAGAGAGAGAGCTAAGTAGCGTTGAAGTAGAGTAGAGCAGGGCAGAGAGATGGAAGCAAAATAAATTAAACCCGGTGTTAATACAGCAGAAATGGAGAGAGGGGTGAAAAATAAATAGAGGTGGGCATGGCTCAAGTAGGGCGCAAGATTATAGAGAGAGAACGATACAGTGTGAATAAAGATTACATAACATAAAAATAACTGCAGTCTTTGTTATTGATAGCCACTTAAATTAAACAATTTTTATAGGGCAAGTAAAAACTGACTTCGGGCAAGTGAGAAAAAAAACCTTAGCGTTGAACCCTGCAGGGCTGTCTGTGTTTATTGCTGAATTATCAGTAATGCGGTTAATCACGACAAAATTATGAATATGTTGTGTCGATATAGATAGTGCTCCTAAATTTTGTGCTGGTGCTCCTAAAATTTTCAGCCCAGGAATATGCTTAGCCGTGGGCGAAGAATATGCAGTGTGAATAGCCAAGAGATGGCTGTGAATCGAATAAATTATGATTTATTCCTCATTGATTTTACACTGTCATACTGCTCTGATCAAATGCCATTTTTTATACATTTGAATGGATTTTTCACTTCATTCATTTAAGTAAATCATCTCTGGTAATGATCCTCCAAAGACAAATATTACTAGTGAGGGTGTCAAAGTGATTTTTCCCTGGTTGTTGCATCTCAAGTGCACACTTCAACTCTGAGTACATCAAGTGGTGATGGTAAAAAGTGTGTGTAGACCTCACTGCTGCACAAAGCAATCGAGACCAAGGCCACAAGAAAAGCCGACAAGAAAAAAAAGGCACCAAGAAGTACAAGAAGTACAGTGCCTACAGATAGATTAAAGACAGATCTTCCACACACCAATGACAATTTCCCCTTTTTTTGGCCATGCATGATGGGAGACTATGTTATGAAACGGAACTAGTCTGCGTTATGCAAATGCGTGCTGTAAAATGTTTTACATAGAAGCCCACGCATCAGTGCTTTCAAATTTTCTTACATTTCTGTGTCCAAAATTCAAGACTCAGACAGCAAATCCGGCTCTATGTTCAGATTAAGTGAAAACAGTTAAACAACTTGAAACTGTCTGTAAAGATAAAACAGGAAGGTAGTTGCAACAGCTCTGCATGCCATTTACTGATAAAGGGGCAAAAGCAGTATGTAGAGTAAAAGCAAACACACATAAGTGTACATACATTTTATATAACATTAAATGTCTCTGACATGGTGCGGGGTTCAAGTCTCTGTTCAAATGTGACAGTTCGCTTCACCGCTCATGTGCTGGCAAATCAGAGAACTAACTGTGAGTGTATGACTCAAGGCTGTAAATTAGAGGGGAGCCTGGTCTGGTGAAGCAGCTGTGTGAGTCACTGTGACACACTGCTTGCTAACTGGCTGACAGTTGTGGGGCCTGATTACTACATATCTCGATGGCACTGGACAGTATGGGACTTGTCTAATCTAATAAACGTCCTTTACTGTGTTGTAAAACAGTAATATTGTAGATGAAAACAGGAGCAGCTGAGCAGAATAATAACAATTACAGTCGACCAAAGAAACAGAATCATTCATCTGAAGTCAACCAAAACAAAACCGTATCTCAAGAGGGATCATAATTTACTCCTTAAAAAGATTTAGCATCAGTACCTCCTTAAATGGACTGCTGGTCATGAGGGACATTCTCATACAGCATTTAATATCAATTTCATCTTTCATACTTAATGCTGGACAAACTGGCACGTCCTGTTTGTTATCTCTGCTCTTCATGGCTATTTTGACAAGCGATAAAAGTCAGCATGTACACATTTCAGGATGATTAAATAGCTCAACACAACAGGATCTCGTGTCCCCAAAACAACCTTTTGATCCCCTCAGTGGCAGACCATTAGATAAATGCTTATGTAAAAGGCCTTTTCTAAAAGCTATTGAAACAAGGAGGAAAACTGCTGTGTGGCGTTGTGGCACTAAGCCAGAGCGGGAGCTGCCTAATATTTTCAGCATAGTGAGCTTTGGTGAGTCACTCTGTACGCAACTGTGCTTTTGGTGCAGATCGTCCTTGCAACATAGCCTACGATAGGGGTGAGAGATATGACCAAAATATTCTATCACGATACCGGTGTATACCACAACACAGCAACTATTCTGTAAATTCAATGAAGAAATGGTTTAAAGTAGATTTAGATTTGGAATTTCATTAGAAACAACAAAAAAAAAAAAAAACAACTGCCTTACACAACGCTTCATTTATAACAGCACAACCAAAACAACAAAAATTCCCTTTAAAATGGAAGCTTTACAGTATCTGAGAATAATTCTAAGTGTTACAGGTTTCTGTATTTACAACTGCACACTCCTCCTCCACGTCTGCGATATCATATTATCTTGAGAGGAAGCTAGATTCACAAGATCACGTGAGAATAACCAGATTACGTGATAATCCAGCCTTGCTACATAGCCTGCCCCAAATCGCTTCAAAAGCATAACAGTATTGCCAAATTCCTACCACTGGCATGGTATATACTACAGCAGCAACGATCAATCTATTTGTTGTCAACTAATAAATGACTCGTCAACGAAGGGCGTGTCACATCATATTGTTCATGATTAACTGGTATACTTTTTTATATGACAAGAAAAATTCATATCGTGATAAAAAGCAATATTCCAATTTGTTGACATAATGACGTCACAACAAGCAAGACTAAAAATTAAATTGCTACCAGCTCCGTTACGTTAATAATGACATGAATCTCTAACATATTGATGCATTTGTATGTTCTTTAAATGTATAAATCAAATATTCTTGCAGTATTTTTTCATATTATCAAGTATATCTTTTTTGCATAAATACCCTGAAATACTGTGATATCATTTCAGAACCATATTGCCCAGCCCTATCGCAACTAATCCGATTATTGATTAATTGGTTTGAGTATTTTAAAAGTAAAGTAAAAACTCTCTGATTCCAGCTTCTTAAATTTAAATACTTTCTGGTTTCTTAACTCTTTTATGACAGCAAACTAAATATCTTTGAGTTGTGGACAAAACACACTTGAGGATGTCATCTTGGGCTTAGGGAAGTACTGATCGACATTTTTCCACCATTTTTCCACCATTTTATAAGCCAAAAAAATCAATCAGTCGAGAAAACAATGAACAGATTGATCAACAATTTAAAATAACCATGGTTGCAGCCCTAATATATCAAAAAGTTGTAACGTTTGAACAATGAGTAACCATCCAATATTATCGATGCAAAGTGAAAACAAAAATGAATGTCGTCTTTAAGGTTCGCCTTTATTTTGAAATTCCCATGGCACATCTGTGCAACTATTTCTGTCCAAGCACACCTCATTCCTCAACATTCAAACACTGCTAGCGACCTAGCACCAGGCAGACAATGGTAATGAAGTATTTACCGTATAATATGTCCGCAATAACAAACCACACTAGCTTCCTTTAATCTGTGTCTACTGAATGCAATGTTGACAACAATACCCAACTGCCTATTTTTGTATTTCTATTTTCACATTCACAAAATCACCCTGCCACAGTGTGTGGTTAGAGGTAGTGATACTGTGAATGAAAGCAGGAGTAGATGAACAAAGTGAAAACAGATCTTCCTGTATGCCAACTTGAGCGCCAGAGACAGCAACACAGCCACCGTCTCCCAGTGATACTGAAAATGGTGAGGAGTTAATGATGCTACGTTCAAGCGAAGCCTGAAGACGGGCTCGCTCCCTCATGAGAGGGACCCTTTGTCATGAGAGCAGAGCTGTTTAGTATTAGTATCAGCAGACAGATAGCACTGGTGATGGAAGCAAAGGAGCCACTATGAACACACTGCACCTCAGGAGGGTTTTCTTTTAGATGTACCACTCCAAATGCTCGTAGCAACATGTGCAATTAATGTAAACTGGAATAAACACAACAGCCTCGATAGGCTGTTCATGATTGCTAATCTGTTTCTCAACTATTTGTGGTAATGTTGTCGATTGAGAGAGGAATTTAGTTTAGTATTATTGATGTTTAAACAGCTCTTACGTAACAAAAAGTTCAACTGGTCTGAAAAGCAGAGTGCAAAGAGCAAAGTCAGATGGAGAGTGAGAGAGACCAAACTGATGTGGCTTTATTTAATAGTTTTTTATCCTTGGCAGTAAAAAACGAGTGCAAAGAAATGGTAAATGTTAATGTACTGCAGCCACAAAGGAAGCTGACAAACACCATGAACACCAAGCAATGGTATACTTTATGGTATTGCTATTGGTTGCACAAGCTAAAGCTAATCTTCATTACATTTATAAAAACTGCGTAAGCACAAAACAAGGCCTAAAAGAGGGTACGCCATGTCCCATGCAAAAGTTGTCATCTATAAAAGAAAGACTTGATGGGAGAAGTGTTGACCCACGCAAACCAACATTTTGGAGAAGGAAAATTAGCTTCTCTCCGTACGTACGATGCATTGTTTTAACAATGAGACCCCAGGCCGTTTTGAACTTTAATTTATCATAAAAAAATTACTTCTTTGTACTACAATATGAATTAAAAAAAAAACTCCAAACCAAACTGACTTCCAACTGCAGCTTTATGGTTAAATAAATTATGTTAAAATCTATTTTAATAAGGCGTCGCTTGGGTCAACCTGTGTACGAGTGTGTTTCAGTGTATGACAGGAGCTTGTTCCATCCTGTTTCTCAAGAGTTACCTGAGGGGAAACATTCAGACTTGAGACTAATGTATGAGTATCGTGAGGAGGAACAAAAACAGGATGAAAGAAAATGAAAGAAATGGAGAGGGGGCTGGACTCTGACAAACATCAGGCCAATTCATTCTGTCTCTAAAAAGTGAACTGGTCCTATGGGCAAAGCGTCCAACAATTGATTCAGATGTAATGTGGACAGAGCTGGAGGCTACATTCGTGCAGGCTTTCCTTCCCCATTTCAGATTCAGTCTCCATCCAGAAATAACCTGTGAAGCTTTTTCTGTAGCTCTTCTGGCTGGGCACTTACAGTAGGTTACCCACAAGCTGGGTCACATATATAAGGCCAGGGTACATTAATAACTTCTTTTCATTTTAAAGCCACTGTGTGCTGCACTGCTGGGTATTAAAATGTGTCTCTATGACATCAAGGATGATGTTGGAAACAAGTCTTTAAACCTGACATGTTACCATCATACTGTTTGTCTTCTACATCCATAAAAAAAATAAGTCAAAGGCAGTTTTTCAACTTCACTTCATCTAGTATGTCAGGTGGGTTTGGCTTCATGAATCTAAGACATAGCTTTGTCTGTTATTACACAATCCATGGTATCACATCAATCAGTGTGATCAATGTACGCTGTATGTTGTGTTTTTATGTGTGTATCCCAGGAAGATGAAGCCCTTTTCACACAGAGATCCTGCAATACTGCCGCAAAGATCCTTCGTTTCCTTTGCTGTTTTGAACTGAACCAGTCAATGCTTACATAATGCCACCCCAGTGTGTGATTTAAGATAGCAAGAACCATGACGTGTAACATGACAGCGGCAGCTTCTCGAATGACACAGCATATGCATTGACCGTGCTTTATTAACAATAACATCAACATAACATGGCAAAGACAATCATTTACTGTGCCTATGGTGGTTGATCTCTTCTTCTGCTAAGTGGATAAAGAGCTCCTGGACCTTGCTGTTTTTCCAATGTGCTGACATTTTAGGCTACTGTTCCTTTTCGAGTTAGCTGCTAACTGCTATTTAAATATTCTGCTGCTGGGTTGCACAGATAACATGATGTGAAAACATTACACCACTCCCATCTGTGGTTCCATCCTGCTGGCTGTCCCTTTAACACAAACGTTGATTCTGCGCTGTTACTACCTCTACTGCCAGCTTAAAGGCACGACAACCCAGTCCACATCAGGACTTTTTATACGTAACGGTGAGGCGAAATAACAGCATGACATCCCAGCCTTGGACAGGCTGTGTGAGAGGGGCTAATAATGGCGTAGCATGGCAATAACTATTGTTACTGTCCAAATTATACGGCTGTTGATCTTGTCTTCTGCTCAGACAGTAAGCAGCTCCTGGACCTCATTGCCTCCCCATTTTTGTTGGCTGCTCTTCTTCTTTACTTTGAGTTAGCTGCTAAATGCTAAGAGCTACTTTTTAAAACTCCCAGTGGTGGGACACACACATAAAACATCATCAAACCATCACACCCAGCTCATCCTGCCAGCTTACACTTATTACACAGACATTGATTCTGGGCTATTACTAACTCCGCTCCCAGCTTAAAGGCGACACAACTCTGCCCCCCATACTATGATCGTACCTTTCATACAGAATGGTGAGGCGCAGTAACGATGCAACATTCCCACCTTGAAAAGGCCGTGTAAAAAGAAGCTACAGTTGCTACCCTGGTACCAACTAATGGAGATCCAAATTAACAAATTAACGTCCATCAGTGTAGTTTCTGTTGAAACTCAGAAAGTAGAGCTTCATCCACAGGATACAACTAAATCTGAAGAATTAAGTTTAAGTGATTAGTTTTTAGTCATTTATATAAAATGGCTGTACTTTCTGTGGGACAGAGACTTCTGTAAAGGAGTTAGAAAATGCTTTATAAAGCACCAATGACATGCTAAACAGATGAGGAACTGAGAAGTCCAATTTAAGCTTTGACATTTCTGAGAGACAAAAAATAAGCAGAACACGAGCTTGTTTAAAACACACATCACAGAGTAATATTCACTTTTGTCTTAATTGCCCAGTAGGCACAACTCATCTTTAATGATGTCAATTAGGGGGGAAAAAATCTGTGGTATTTTCCATTAACATCTTGGCTGGAGCTCTACCATCTGGTAAAAAGCATGAGATCTTCCACTAGCTGTTGAAATCAGAAAAAAGAAGTACAGTGCACTCTCTTCTCCTATGCAAATTTAAAAGAAAGTCATATTTAGCCCAGTGTTTCCTGAGTTGACGTTCTCTCTCCCCCCTCTAGGCCCCCGTGGTCAGATAAGAAATCTTCTCAAAAACTCCCCACTCAAATCTCTTATTCCGGGAAAAAACAGTGTTCATGTAACTCACACAAGACAGCTTACTTTTGTATTAAATTTACACACATTATGTTTTATGATGGTATAAAATCAAGCTACATCACTACAAACTGCTGTAAAGCAGCCTTGCATGCTACTGAATCATTAACACGCGGACTGAACAGCAGAAGGCCTCAGCTCAAGATTCTGTGAGTGATAAACAACAACAAAACTATTCTGGGTGCTGGGAGGGTGTTGATCCCTTAGAACTAGCTCAAGTTGTGCTATGGAGGGTTCTCTGAAACGAAAATAAATTTTATATTATGATGATGATGATAAAATAAAATAAGTATATTAACTTGTGTAGCACCCAATAATGTAATAATTCATTGAAAATGTAATAAAAGTTGTACCTAACCTTATCAAAAATGTAATAAAACCCAGTAAAGAAGTATCCTGAAAGATAATGGAATAAAAATAACGTCCTGACCGATGTTGTAATAACATTTTACTGGTAATGTAATTACTGTTAAGTGTGTTTTCCCCCCCAAGTTGCTGATTTAATAGGAAGGATAATGTAATAATGTAATGCTTTTCTGTGCAACTATACAAAATTCCCTGTTTACTGTTACGGTCAAGTTAGCATACTGACAACACTGACTTTTGACACTGATTTCACGTTTCGAAGTGTAAACTCGAGGTCTTATGTAGAATTTTAAATCTAACACAGATGGCAAGAGGAAGTGCTGTCAAAAATATCAATTCTGAATATTTGTAATGGTTTCAATGCTCATTTTACACAATATCAATACTCGCATTTTCTCTCATTGTTAATGTCTCCTGCAGTCTCTGCTACTAACCAAGAAAAGTTGTCATTGTCAAGTAAACCTTTGTTATATTTATCTTTTCATATAAAACTAAAATTATATTCCTGCAATGTCATTTTTTCCCACAGTTTTGAAATTAGCAAAGAATATTGATCTTTTTTAAAAGGTACCACATCGAAGTTAGCAGTTCCAGTGTTGTGACAACACTAGAAAGTGGTACGTTGCTATCAGGCAAAGATAAATGTACAAATGTACATGTCCATACCCATGCTAACTGGTGGTTGTGCAAAAATTGTGTATTAGACCGGAACAGATCTTAGCTTAGACAATTAAAGGTACTGCTATAACATATACTGCAATGTCTTACATTTTTTAAACTGAAATAATGTCCCTGAAGGGAAACTTTGTCAACATCTGTGTTATCTACCAAGATAAAGTTCAGTCTGTTCATCTCTCTGTATTGATTTTTCACCCACTCCTAATATAAAAGGCAAAACAGCTGATTCAAACGCCATGAAAAGTTCTCAATAGTAACCTTGATTGAATGAAGTGTCTCCTTTTCCTCGCCTCATCTCATACAATCTCTGCATTGAAAAGTCAAGCCAAATTTGAAATTAAGACAATCGACCTTAACGCTTGAGTATATTTAAAAGTAAAAGTGTTTTGCCTGCAACTCCATTTACTCCACATGATGGGGAATCAGATGTTCTAGTTTTAATCGGGGGCCTGACATTTGTTTGACAAGTCAGTGGGTTTTCTGAGTGTGTTTCTGGTTAGATAAATAAGGTCTGGTTTGTTCTATGACATAAAATATGTCATATGTAAATACCCCATGCACAAATTTTTGAAGCTTTTACATGTCTTGAAAAAAGGCGGTTGCTAACAAGCGGCTAAATGAGACTACAGAGCATCATCACACTGAGCACGGCTTTACAGCCTCGTTGTGGTGGCGACATTGAAGCCATACGACAGTAGTGTAGTTCGTCTATAGCCTAACGTTAGCTTCATACTTGTGGCATTTACATTAGCATTTACACTTAAAAACACATGTAAGTATCATAAAATTTTGTTTACCACAAACATTATTTTCTGCAATAATCCAAAATCTAATGGAAAAACACCACTGGCTTTATGTGAGGAGAATCAGGGTGATGTAAACATCAGGGTTGACCTCCAAACAAACATCTTGCAACAGCCTATATCACAATTATTATTTTAATATCAGTCAAGAAATTCTGTCACATTATTGGTCAGGCTATTGCACTATTAGGTTTAATAGATTTTTATTGAGTTAAGTGGATGTTTCATCACATTTTCATGAAATTATGACATTACTGGCTGCTGCAATTTGCATCACAACAATTTTCCATCTACCTGCATGTCTGGCAAAGCAACTGTTGCCCATAAAAACAATTTCATGTTATGATCAAAACAGGATAACAGGTTACACAAAGTTGTGTGGTCCTTTGCAAATGTATCTTTTAGAAAAGGGCCTATTCACCCTGTTGTCAGCCAAAAGCTTGAGAGCAGTATTTCTGAGAACTCTTAACCGCAGGCGCTCCTTTTTTAGTAAAATAAGGACAGACCTTTAAGCCAAGAAGGAGAAAAGGGAATTCTTAAAGTCATGCATTATCAAAAGGATGTGTTCAGGGAGTATCCAGCAACACATATTTTCATAAAAAAATACTGAGGTTTATCTCGTTTTTCTGCACCGATGCCCCTTCATCCTGCTCGTCATCATCACCGTGACTCTAAACAGAGGGATTATGATGATTGCACTTAAATCCAAAGAGAATCGTTGTGTAGGAAAATTGCAGTATGTACTTTCTAATATCTTGGCCATCTCATCAAGGTCAGAGAATGACATCAATGCTTTTCAGGCGACCAGAAAGCAGGCGGCTTTGAATAAGCTTCTCATGCCTGAGGATCTGGACGAGCCCGGGGTTTCACAGAGAGCACTTTACAGAGTTCATAATGGAGCAAAAACCTGCCATCTTCTGTCTCTTTAATCACTGGCTTTTTTACAGTGGAGCACAAGCACTGCTCCTTAAAAATGCTTGACTACCACACAATGAGCCACAGCATCAAGGCCTAAATGTTGCTGCCTCATGTAACTGTCATGTGCACAATCACATGACACAGCAGTGTTTTGGATTTTTGGTCACAGCCAAAGCCTACTGATCTTGTTTTCCTTTTTTAAATGTGGGTTGAAGTTTCACACATACATCTGATAAGTGTATGGAGATGTAAAATATGAAAGAAAAAGAACATATTGCACACTTTCTTTTTGTGTCTAATTAAAATATTAACATTACTGCCTGACTGTCTTTTAATACCATCGATGGCTATTTCATTAAACACAGGATGGATATGATATGAGTAACTACACAGGAAATAAACCTACAGCAAAATAGTATTTCCCAGCATTTCATAATTATGAGTAACACAGACAAGCCTTAACACTGAACGATCACTTACCTTGAGGACTTCTCCGCGCTTGAAACTAAGCTCATCATCAGCAGTAGCTTTGAAATCGTATTTGGCAATGGCCTCCATGGTTGTTGGTGTAAAACTGCTTGGTTGTAGTTGTGTTTCGGGGGGGTTGAATAAAAAATAAAAACACGTATCCAGGCTTCCGTGGCCAGATGCTTTCCTCCGAGTCTCTCCTCCCGTCTATGACCCACTCCTTTAGGGCTTAGACCTCACATAAAGGTCACAGTGAGTTACCTGCAAACAAGAGACAATGTGGCGCTCTATAAGATGAAGATGTAAAGTGACAACTGCACAGGGGAGTGGGGGTGCGCTGTATCAGACCGTTCATGAGAATACCAGTATAATTTGTAACATGATAAGAAAGATTCATATCATGATAAAAGCAGTGCTCCAACTTGTTGAGATAATGTTTCCATACCATTAGGCACAACAACAACAAATCTGGCTGTAAGCAAAATTGCTACCAGCTCCACACTGAATATTTGGAGACAAAAAGTTACACTTATGCTGACATATAACACTATAACACTTATTTTGTTGCGATTGTATGTTTTTGACATTAATACTAAAATATTTTTGCGAATTGTTTTGTCATATCATCAAGAATATCGTTACTGCATACATACCCTGAATTATTGTCATATTATTTCACGCACATTTGACTTTGAGACATGAAGTCTCTAATTTAAAATATTAAACTAGATCATGATGGCCTGAATAAAAACTGAAGTAGAATTTGGTTGGGTCTGGTCTGGGTGTGTCATGGTATAAATACTGATATCATGTTAATAATACACACATGATAATATCGTGTACATAAATAAGTGCCGCTTAATTATTTAAGTTTATTTCCTTGCTTGCTTTTTCTCTCTCCACCCATCTACACTCATAATTTGGGTGTAATTAATTTTTAAAAAATCACAATAAACAAAGTTAAAGATGAAGCATTAGCATTGTTATTAAATTTTCTACAGATAGCGATAATATTATTGTAAATTCTTTTGGCCATGATAATCTTGTAGTGAAAATCTGATAGGAATACATGATACGTATATTGGCACATCAGTATCGACTGATATCGGCTTTAAAATGAACTATCAAAACCGGCCAGCATGCTTTGTCTTATTTTGTACTGTGTAAATATTACATACATTTAAAAGTATTGAAATTCATGTCTTCATCTGCTGGTGGGCCATCATGATAGGAGTATACACGCATAATATGACGTTAATTCCACTACAGAAGAGCCCTGATGATCTCTAAAATTAAGTAGGGAAAAAAGTGGATACATCGGTTAAATGAGTTGTTACATATCGGCAAAAAGTTCAATATTGTGCCAGCCCAAGTTTGTTAAGAATATCTATAAAATATGAACACAATGTCGTCTTTATGTTGCACATTTGTGCTTTTTGCTGCCTCTTACTTACACATAAAATGTTGCTAATGTTTTCCTGCAATCAGGAGAAAAGTTATTTGTGGCCCAGACATTATAAGCATGTGCAAAATATAGCAAACAAGGAGTCCTACTGCTGGCCATCTCCAAAGGCAAACCTCTGTGACAGGGGGGTTTAGGCCTACGTGTTCCTGCTGCAGTCACTCAGGGAAACATTCACAAAAACGACAGGACGATATTGATGCCAAATTCACTTCAATCAATGGCAACTCCTACAACCTGGCCAGACCCGAGATAAGTCAGTAGCCTACTTACGCAGAGCTGACAGTGATACACTAGCTAAACCTACAGTTGCTGAGTTAAATGGATAAAGCCACGTTATCTCATTAAGTTGTTTGCTAATATGCCACCGTCCAGCTCTGATGGGTTCACACTAATAAAGCCCTGCATCGAGTAACGCCATTAAATGTGGCAGCAAGGCGACAAACACAAATGCAGACACAAACTTTAAGGGAAACATACTAATTATAGTTTGTAGGTTAGCTCCACAGAAACAGAGGATGCAGGACGCTTTTACAGAGCAGTCACTTGATGGTAACGGTAAGCCATAAAATGTGACTGCAGCCATTGTTTACAGCAATACAACTGTCAACAGCTCGACCCGTGGCCACTGTAAAGACAGAGGGACGACACAGCACAGCAGTGACAGAAGTAATGTTAGTTAAGGCAAAGTCATAAAAAGGGAAGCTGGAGTCCAAAGGGGGGCAGGCTGCCGTAATCTTCTAGAATATACAACCATCTTATGATCAAACTAATCAGGTTTTACACGTATTAATGTGTATTTTTTTGGGCATCAAACCGCGTTTCTAACGTTTAACAGGCGACTTGTGGTGAATCGATTCCGTTCCAGCAAACAGCCTGCGCCCAGTGTTCTAGGACGCTACAGCTAGCATGCCGGCTAACGGTCGGATAACAATAACTGCGATGCGGTGTGATTACCAAACTTAACCCCACTAATTTAACGCGACGGGCAAATTAACGCTGACACGACTCCACATAAGCGCCCAGCTCGTCACAAACAAGTCACATTGAATCACCGCCCGAGGCCTGCGAGCTAGCTTCACGTTGGCAAATGTGAAAAGGAAGAAAACACCTTTTTTTCTCATAGCGCGAGCTGTTGTTGCTAGCTCAGTGGCACAGCTAGCCCTCAGCTAACGTTACTGAACTTGACTAGCCTGCGTCGCGAAAAGGGAAAGAGTAGCTACACACAACTTTTACGGAAAGAGGGAGCCGTGGGGAAACTCACCGCTCGAGATATGCCGTTTCGATGCTGCCACCGTGACAAGCAAGACCCCTGTCGTGTAATTATCCACTCCCTGCTTCCTCTTGAGAGGTACCGAGCGATGTGTGTGTGATGTCGCTTACACCCCGTCCTCCGAGTCTAAATGTAGCTACTAGCATAAGGTTCGCGACGTTTATTTCCGCTTCCTTCCACAGCGCAGGGAGGGTCTGCCTGCTGTTGTGACTGGAGCTCCTCCCCGTCAGTCTGTTCTCTCGTCTGCCAAACACACCACAGACCTGTGACTGCCGCCTGCAACTGCCTTTAATCAGGCCCTGTGATTATCACAAGTAGCCTGAGATGTATACCTATTATTAGGATGTACTTTATCACATCTATCTATCTATCTATCTATCTATCTATCTATCTATCTATCTATCTATCTATCTATCTGTCTATCTATCTATCTATCTGTCTATCTATCTGTCTATCTGTCTATCTATCTATCTATCTGTCTATCTATCTATCTACCATATAAGACATAAAGGCATTCCCTGTATGGATGCTGAAAGCTGAGATTAATTCAAAACCATGGCTAAAAATGCAGAAATATAAAACAAACTGCCCGAAACATCTGAAAATCTGGCAGAAATGAAAGATACATGTCTATGAAAGCTGGAAGCTAAACTGTGATGTTAGAGGTCAGAGGTGATTTGACATTTGAATGGTTTCTGTAGCTGAAAGTATGTGGTAGTCGAACAAAAAATGTACAAGAGTAGTAGCTAGTTGTAGAGTAGCAGCCTAGTAGTGCTAGTAGCATAAGTAGCATTAGAGGTAGAGTTGTACCGATACCAATACCAGTATCAGAAATGCCTCCGATACTGCCTAAAATGCAGTATCGGCGAGTGCGGCCTATGACCAATCCGATACCACGTAATGCCTCACGTCATTACGCATAAGCACGCTACAGGCAAACGAAACAGAAACGGAAACGTTTATGGCATTCATTCTACTGTTATGTATTTATTTCTTAATATTTTACATAGAGTTTTAGGAGTTGAGACAGACAACATGCGCTGGTATCGGATCGGTACTCTGTATCGGCAGATACCTAAGGTTCAGGGATCAGAATCAGTATCGGGAAGGAAAAAGTGTTATCGGTACACCTCTAGTTAGAGGTAGTAGTTAGCAGCAGCAGTAATAGTAATCAGAGGTGGGTAGTAACTAGTTACATTTACATTTAGTAACTTTTTGGATAAATTGAACTTTTCAGAGTAGTTTTAATGCAAAATACTTTTTACTTTTACTTGAGTGATATTGTTTTAAAGCAACAATACTCTTACTTGAGTACAATATTTGGCTCCTCTACCCACCTCTGAGTACATATATATTACATATATATATGTACAGTATATATAAGAATATATTTGTGTTTTTTGTGCCTTGATTTATGTTATATTTGTAAAGATTTAATTTATTTTGTTTAAGTTAAAGGGTATCGTTTAAAATACATGAATTTGCAGATTATTATTTTTGATTGATTGATTATTTCATGTTATTATTTTACAAAGAGAGAGAGAGAGAGAGAGAGAGAGAGAGAGAAGGTGCCCAGTGTATTATGGGGGGTCCTCCGGCAGACTAGGCCTAAGTCAGCCTAACTAGGGGCTGGTACAAGGCAAGCCTGAGCCAGCCCTAACTATAAGCTTTATCAAAGAGGAAAGTCTTAAGTCTAGTCTTAAATGTGGAGACGGTGTCTGCCTCCCGGACCGTAGCAGGAAGATGATTCCACAGGAGAGGAGCCTGATAGCTGAAGGCTCTGGCTCCTGATCTACTTTTGGAGACTTTAGGGACCACGAGTAACCCTGCGCTCTCAGAGCGCAGAGTTCTGGTGGGATAATATGGCACTATGAGCTCTCTAAGATATGACGGAGCTTGACCATTTAGAGCTTTATAAGTTAACAGTAGGATTTTAAATTCCTATCTCTTTCTTATTCAGTCTCTTTCAAACTCAGGATAGACTAATTTGGTTCGATGTTTGAGTGCTGCTTGGGTGAAGTGAAGCGGGTGGTATTTTGTGGTGGCGTGTCATTGCATCTCCCTGGTAAGGAGGTTAAAATTGGCGCGTCCACCGAGGTGTTTTGTTTCCATCAATTCTAATCAGAGCCAGAGCTAATAAATAAATAAATAAATATCCAAGACACATCCACTTTATAATTGTTTAGCTTTGTTTTGCGTCAGTGTTTTGTCTTTTTGGGGTAATTCAGTGTTTTTTTGCTAACTTTGCATCTCTTTGTCATCATTTTGAATCTCTTTCTGGTCAGCACCAAGAAGGTTAAAAAAATAAGAAGTCAAGGCGTCATATCACATCATATCAACAGAGTCCAACACATGCTCAGTGAAACCTGGTCACCTGCCAAAAGCTCAATAGCTGGCACACTATCATAGAACATACGCGATGATTGATTAGTGTCACTGAGGCGTCCGCAGTCGTCCCTGGGTTGGAATATTTTTGTCCTAAAAATGAAGATATGAGTGAGAATTACAAAAGAAAAACATTAGGAGCATGTTGTATACTTCTTAATGATAAGGTAGAAGTGTCTTGATGGCTCCTTTCAGAGTGTTTCTGATAAGACTGGAAACCAGCAGCCTTTTGCAGGCATTCTGCAAATCCTATTATTGACAAATTAAATATTTGTGGCCTGGATATGTTTTACACAAAGCAGCCAAAAAATGTGCACACACTGCACAGACACTACTTGATGATGCTCTGGATGATTTGCCAACAAAAAGTAGCTTCTATCACACTTTCTCTCCTCCGTGCTGTCAGCAGGGAGTGTGTTAGCCGTGATCCCACTACAGAAACCATTATTTGGCAAATATTTGCTCGTCTTTCTTTGTTTTCATTTTTTGGACATCTGCTTTTAATTCTGACCTATCTGAGACAACAGGGGCGTTTGAATACCTGGACAATGGTGACACCTAGTGGAGAGTTTTAGGCCCATGAAACCAGCGTCACTCGTGCATTATAGACTAACAGGATTCTGCTGTTTAATGGTGCAGCATCGCAAAAGTTCTCACCAGAAAGGCACTGACTTGTATTATAAGAGCAGTGTTTATGTGATGAAATATAATGATGGAGGTAATACTAAAACTACCTTGCAGCAGTGTGTCATGCAAGATGTGGTGGATACAGTAATTTAATATAGATCAGTATTTAAAATAGATTGAATCTGTGACTGAACATTTTGGATGAATCCTTTATTTAATTTAATTTTATTTTTATCTTATTTTATTTTGTTTCGTTCTATGTTTAGTCTCTATTATTTAACTTCGTTTTATTTTATTTTTATTTCATCTTATGTTGTTTTGTTTTATTTGATATTATCTTACTGTATTTCGTTTTATTTTTTTATTTCATTTTATTCAGTATTATTTTGTTTCGTTTTTTATCTTATTTAATTTTTATTTTGTTATTTCATGTACTATACTATTTTTTTTGTATATTTTATTTCATTTAGTTTCATTTTATTTTATTAATTTTTATTTTACTTTATTAAGACAGCATTAAGAGAGAAACCTTCTCCACCCACGCCTCTCTCCCTCTCAGTCAGTGTCTGGTCCCTGGTAGTGAACTATTTGCCTCATTTAGTAACACCACAAAGCTGAAGCTCACTTTTGTCCCTGACTGTCATGCTGGAGAATATCAGCCTCCTCCAGTTGGAGCATCGCTAATTTGCAGAGTGTGAGGATGACGTCGGTTACGTCGGTTTTGTTTTTCTTTTTAATTGCATGTGGCGTGCTCTGCACGGTGAAGTCATCTGGATGACACAAAGATGCGCGTGACTTTACATCTCCGCCGTCAAATCCAGAAACTATCACTGTAAACTGTTTTTTTAATGGGACTATTTAATTTAAAATAATTTCCCTGCTATATTTTGGCACCGAGTCTAGTCGGACTTCAGTTCGATCCCAAACTGTCATGTAAGTTGCAGCTGTTGTTATTATAATAATTATATTTGTTATTATAGAGGAAGAGGACCAGTAGCTTTTTGGGATGGACTTTGCCTACATTTCCAATTCATCCTCCAGTTCGCCTGAGAATCTGGGAGAAGGTAAGTTCTTTTGTTTCTTTCCTCTGTAAGTAGTGTTGAATTCAACTGAACACACTGTGTTAGTGCTGTGACACAACAATATGTACAGATCAGATACTCTGCAGCTGTCATTCATTCATTTTCATTCATTTATTTCTTCTAATCCAGTGGCTCAAACATTAATATGGGAACACTTTATATGCAGACCACATCTACAATGCCTTATGAGAGCATTCATAGTTAATTATAATGGATTCCTGATGCTTTGTGACGACACTCATTAACACATAATGCTCACTGCTGCACTGTATCAACAGTCATTAAACATTATAAATGTGACTTATATGAATTACAGGGGTCAGCTGTCAGGGATGCTCTTGACTAATTGTAAACTAGAGGTTGACTAATGAAGCTTATAATTCTTTATTTTATTTTATTCAACTAACCCATAATTAACCAGGTAAGTCCTGTTGAGATATCTCTTTAATGCAGGAGACCTGGCCAAAGACAGCAGCACACAGAAACTTACAGCTGAACAACCACACAATAACAAACATAAAAGATACACAGTAGATATAGATATATAAATAATAGGACATCTACGCACACTGGCAAGACCCAGCAGACCCATTCATCCTTGTACGTATGAGAGATTTAAAATCTTAATTTTAAGGGTTATTTCAGGTGAGGAGCAGAGCACATCAAAGATTTCTTTCCCAGCTTAGTCCGAGCACCAGGGACAGACTACAAAACTTAAATCTTGAGACCTCAGACTGTAGCTACAGTCAGATCAGTTCAATCAAAGTACAAATGTACGAAGGGAGTTTACCCAGTGTGGCTTTATAAATGAACAAACACCAGTGACTGAGCCAATGGGAGGTCAAAGATGGCCAGTGATGAGTGAGGACTTCAGCCGCAGCTTTTTAAGAAGATAATCAACCTGAGGTTTAAAAGACAGTCACTGAGCCGAATACTGAGATATTTGATATATAATAAAGTCCCAATGTCCTTAAATAAAAAAACAATTAACTCCCAATGTCCTCAAACAAGTACTTTCTAATCAGCAACATATTTTCTTGTTATTATCCTTAAAATGTGTTAACTTTGTTGTCATATCAAACTACAAACATTATTAATCATAAATAAACAAGTTTAAAAAAATTAAATCTGATCAGGTTTTGTCCACTTTTGTGTCGGGATCAGCTGCAGACTGACTTGGCAGAGATGGCTGCCATCTTGTTTTTACACAGATTAGTGTATTGTGGTGTTATGGTGCTTTCCAGGCAACTTGTAACTCGTGGTTTCACAACCTGTAACCCGTGAAAGTGCACCGGAACGGCAGTCAAACCGTTGTAAAATCGATGTACTCCCAGTTACGGTTTCTGACGTCACACAGCCCTCTAAACCAATAACCTTACTCCTCTAAACAACAATGGCAGCCCTATGGATGCGTGTTGATGCAGGTGATACACGGTGAGAAATAGACATAAAATAACCCTAATGTTAACGCATTATTGGCAGCCGCTCTAACAGCTGGTTTCTAGTGCAAGAATAAATCAATACAAAATACGTTTCCAAACACACAGATAACGTAAAATAAAAAGTAGCCTATATTAGCATCTGTGACCCTATGCGCCATTTCTCCTCCTCCGTTTCACTCAAATGAGCAAGGAGCAGGCACCTTTGGCGATAGCAATAATGGGGAAGCACAAACAAACGGTTCGCCATGTTCAGCGTTAAACAGGATGTAACTGGCAGTTTGCCGTAACTTTCTTGGAACGCTACAAAGTCGTAACTCGTGACTTGAAGTCGTGACTTATGAGTTCAAAAGCCTGCCTGGAACGCAGCATTACTACCACTAGATGGCACAAAAGAGTCCATAATCGAGGACAACAGGTCCAAGTTAAACAGAATGAAGTTTAAGGTGCAGCATACCCAAAATGGGATGTCCTCATATGAGGACACAGGGTCTCAGGAGGATGTAGCTAGCATCTTGACTAAAGTATCATTATAATAGTGTATCATGGGGACTTTGTGATTAATGCCTGTCATATACTAGAATGTTTGGAAACCACTTTTAAAAGATTAAAGTCTGACACACTCTCACATCGTAAGACAATGTGTCAGAGAGTTTTAAGTCACAGAATAAGATTTTACAAAGACCGGCAATTAGCTTGTAGGCTACTAGCAAACATTCCAGTAGCTAACTTTAGCTTGCATGTAGCCCCTACAGTGCTAGCTTTAGCATATACAATAGCAGGGATCGCGAGGACTGCAGAAATATACGTCCCTTTGCTTTCTCCACTTTATTTAAATAACTATTTTAGTGATTTAATAAGTTAAATATGGAAAATTGGGTTATTTCATTTAATTAAAAATCAAGTTAATTATCTTTGTACAAAAAAAAAATTAAAATTAGTTACTGCATGGCTAGTTATTGTATACATACAATTTTCCTGCAACTAAATTTTTTTCTATTAAAGAATGCATTACTCTTAATTAACGTTTTTCACCTGAGCAGATAAGAGTGCTGCATGGATGGTGTTTTTTTGTAGGTCATCCAGGGAAAATATACCTTCCTTGAGGCCAACCTGGAAGTTAGCGTCACCCTGATTCCTTTATCAAAAAGCTAATGTGATTTTTCCATTGGATTTTGGAAACTGGTGTTTATACTTACACATTTTGTTTTGTTTTGTGTAATAATTTTTACAAATGAACACCACTTTTATGACTTTTGAAGAGTAATGTATTCACCAGAAATAAAACGCTAACGTAAGGCTAACGTTTGGACCCTTATATTCACTATAAGTCATCTATAATGTTTTATTACTGTTGATAAAGTGCATCAGTAAGCATTATATGTGTTTATAACTGTAGTTACAAAGCACTATAACTCACTATGAATGCCCCTATAACGTGTTATAGAAAGGGTCTTCATAGAAAGTAACCCAAAAAATATATTTATGGAGAATAACTGGCTGAGTTTAGCATGTTATAACTGCCTGATGAAGATTATTGTGTTAATGTTTTTTTACCAGAAGAAGAGGAGTACAGCAATGTGCTCATGCCCAGCATCTTTGGTGTCATCTGTTTCATTGGGATCTTTGGGAACTGTATTGTCATCTACACCATTGTGAAGAAAACCAAGTTCTGCACCCAGCAAACGGTACCAGACATATTTATCTTCAGCTTGTCCATCGCAGACCTCCTCTTCCTCCTCGGCATGCCTTTCCTCATCCACCAGCTCATGGGCAACGGCTCCTGGTGTTTCGGTGGCACCATGTGCACTGTCATCACAGCACTCGACTCCAACAGCCAGATCGTCAGCACGTACATCCTGACTGTGATGACTCTGGATCGCTACCTGGCCACCGTCCATCCGATCCGCTTCAAACATGTGCGGACGCCCTTCGTGGCCGGGGCGGCGGTGGCTCTGGTGTGGGTGTTTTCTCTGGTGTCCATCACTCCGGTCTGGATGTATACGGGACTCATGCATCTGAAGAACGGCTCGGTTGGCTGCGCCCTCCTGCTGCCCAACCCAGCCACAGATACATACTGGTTCACCCTCTACCAGTTCTTCCTGGCCTTTGCTCTGCCGTGGGTGGTCATCTGTGGCGTCTTCTTCAAGATTCTCCAGAACATGTCAGCGACAGTTGCTCCCCTGCCCCAGCGCAGCCTCAGGGTGCGGACCAGAAAGGTGACCCGTATGGCGGTGGCCATATGCCTGGCATTCTTCATCTGCTGGGCCCCCTACTACATCTTACAGCTGGCCCACCTCGGAGTGCAGCAGCCCACCTTCGCTTTCCTGTATGCCTACAACATTGCTATCAGCATGGGCTACGCCAACAGCTGCATTAACCCGTTTATCTACATTGTATTAAGTGACACATTTAAGAGGCAGTTCATCGTGGCCGTTCGGCCGTCCCACAGGGTTTTCAGAGTGGCACCTGCTCTGGCTGATGGCAGCATGAGTCTGAGGATGGCACCAGACAGCTTTCAACCATCTCACTCACAGTCAGCAAGGGAGCTGTTTCAGAACATGCTGCCAGTCACTGTGGCTGTGCACTGAGATACGGACACTTAACCAGCAAACACTTGAGCTTACACGAAGACATACTGTAACTCTGCTGACCTATAAACAACATTTTTGTGCCAGGTGGTGACATAATCTGTGACATTTCAAAGCATGTTGGGAGTGAGTCACCCTTTTATTCACAATCAGAAAAAAAGGAACAATGGTCGACATCTTGTGTGTTTGGTAATGATCTTTAGACTCAGCAAGCTACAGAGAACTGGGTCAATTATTCAACCGCAGAAAACAAATAACAGCATAATGAGCATAATTTCTCGCCTGATGATTACTGTGTTGTAACTTAATTGATCATAATGTACCTCTGCATAAATTGGTTTGATGCACTCGCAGTCCATTCACCAGGAGAAAATGTTGACATTGTACATTTATGTAAACCATGAATACGTTACATTTCCATGCTGAAGGTCCAGGGTTCGAATCCCGCTGGGGTCGACGTCAGCAATGGCATGCAGTCGCAAGAGGTTCCCACCGCCGAATCAAACAGGATCAGATTAATCTGAGCCAAGTCCCGTCGTAGACAGGAGGTTCCAGATGTAAAAAAAAAACAAGTTAGTTTTATTACCGAGACATCGCTGCGATCCCTGCCAGGATAGTGCCATGAACATTGGTTGTTTATTTACACAGACATTGCTGAGTTTTCTGTTTCAACAGTGCCATGAAAAGAAGATGTTTTTTTTAACAAATACATTGCTGCATTTCAGGCTGTAATATTGCCAAGATTTTTATTTTTTTTTTACCATGAAATCACTGCGTTTCCTGCCAGATTAATGCCACAAAAAGTGGTTGTTTTACTACAGACATTACTGCGTTTCCTGCTGGGATAGTGCCATTAAACATCGCTGTTTATTCACCAAGGCATTGCTGTGTTTTCAACTGGGACGGTGCCACGAAAAGAGGATGTTTTTAAACAAAGAGGCAAACCTCCCTGCCCTTCCATGTGCCTTCATTAAAAGCCTAAGGCACAGAGAGCAGCAGCAAAGACCCCCCGGAAAAAGAACAGAGCAGCTTCAATGACAAACAGAAATGACGTTGATAAGTCAGACACAGCATGAAAAGGAGGAGCTGGGGTGGAGGCGGGTTGCAAAGCAGCTTGCAGAGGAAGCAGGAACAGGCAGGCCAGAGCAGTTTAAATTGCGTGCCCTGAATGAGATTCGCCAGTTGGTTGCATAGAAAGGAATCGCGATCTATCAGCTGACTCCCTTCATCAATCAGCTGCTCCATCAGCTGGTTGGGCTGCTTGAGATTGGTTCGGTGGTTTGCAGAAATGTTCAATGCCAACATTTTTTCTGGCAAATAATTTCAAAATTGAGCTGAATTTTCTCGCCTTGCAAAATGACATTTATCACATGGTTCTGCAAATTTCAGCGTAACGGTTTTTAATATGTGAAATATAATTTATAAACAGCTTTTTAAAATGTTATTCAACTGTGTTATCTGTTTGATGTTACAATGTGCAGTCAGTGCTGTATTGCAGACTTTATTATGCATGTAGTTGTTTTTCTGTAATACAATTTGTGACCCACACAGCCACATCACCAACCGCTGGTCATTCTCTGAACAGAAAACACATTATCTGTGAATATATTTCATAGTGAAAAAACAAAAATCCATCTGTAAGCCATCTGATCCATATTTACAGTGATGCATCAGCTGCAGCTTTTTATAACGTTGTAATTGTATTTATATTGTGACAGTGTATATTAACAGGCTGCTTTCCGGGTCACTGTGTGCATATTTAACACATCTGAAATGTCAAAACAATTGTTATCATCAGCGGCGCAGCACCATTAAAACAAGAACAAACAGCCACAGGCAATAATTAGAGAGCGTGTGAAAGCCCTGCCAGTGGTCCACAGAGGATGTGCTGCTCTTACACTCCATGTGACTGATGTGCTCTGATCACTGACTAAGTGAGGACAGATTGCAGCAGACAAAAAGTGTGCATTATATGGTTCTGTTATGTTTCACTGGCAGCTCTGTAGATATCAAAGCCAGGCTCATTACGTACTGTATCTGTGTGACTCTTCAGCTTGTAATGCTGTGATGTATTTCTCTCTCTGTGGGTTAGTCCTTTACTCTGATGTGAAATATACACTTTGGCATGTCTATTTTAGCCTGCTGTATTTTTTAAACTAAATTCTACTCTAAGATAGTAAAAAAAGACTAGTTTAACAACATGAGGTCAAATTCAGTTTACTCTTAATGTTATATTTTTAGTGTATTATCGACTTTAAGTCTCTGTTCAGGCTGGGTGATGTAGAGAAAATAACACAATATTTTTCACAGAATACATCAATATTGATAGTGTATGGCGGACTATTGGTGCTTTCCCAAAATATTTAAACAATGAGGTTTTTGACAAATAATTACCTGTAAAGTGGATATAATATCTAAGTGGGTAAACAGCTGAGTCTGGTGAGGTCAGAAAATTACAGCACTTTACTGTAAACAGCCTTTAAAACCAGGAAAAGACAACACTATTATAACATCCAAAGTTTAAGAGTCATTCATTCATTCATTTTCTGTAACCACTTGTCCGAGCTTGAGGAAGACACACCACCACCCCTCATGGGCAGGAGGGGTTAAGAGGGGGATTTTTTATTTATGTATGTATATATGTATATAAGATGAAAGCATTTTAACCAGAAGTATCAGCTATGACAGTTTCCTCAGACTAAACAAAGGTGAAAGCGACGCTGTTGCTTCATTTGTCCTTCAGCCTTCCACAGCGGGGAGACTCAGCATCATCACTGCTTATCTAAATGTATTATTATCCTGTAAAGAACAGAGGAGCAGGATCAAACCAAGATTACACGGCATTTACATGATAACTCCCAAATCATACGGAAAGCCAATCGAACCCCAAAATAATGAAATAGCTGGCAGTTATTTACTCTTACCCCTGGTGTGAGATTAATTTTGAGTCACGGTGGAAATAAAATATGAAGTCCTGATCACAGCACCGCGTGACATCAATAACAACATAATTGTTTCTCAGTCCCTGTGTTGCCCATTGTGACTTTTAAAGACTTACATTGAGTTTGTCACAGTGTGGAAATCAAATCAGAATTGCTCATTTTTTAATTTAGCAAGTGGACATATTGTTTCTGAGCCACTGAAATAATGATTGGGTTAATGAAATGTTAAAATTATGCAGACGATAGGTAGAATATTTCTCTCTGATGCAACGGTGTGGTTTTACCCTGAAGCAATGTATGCATGCTATACGGGAGCAGGCTTTATCTGTGATAAATTTAGAAATATAGAAAGTTAAGTGGGAAAGAATCAAGAGGAAAATGGTGGTGTGATGGTTTCATAACAGCCTGTGGTGAAGAATAACTATCCTTGAAATAAGACTTTAATCTTGCACAGCTCACAGCGTCTATATTATGAAAGCAAGTTCTAACAGAATCGCAGATAACAACCTGTGGCTCTCGCTTTAAAAAATGCCGTGGGTTATAATTCATGAAATGGCCTTGAGTTGGGATTTCATGTTCATCGCACCTGAAAAGAGGTACAGCTTTCTACGCCATAACTGGGCCTATAGAGTAAAAATCCCAAACCATAACACCATCGATCAAAAGAGACAGTCTTTCTTCAGAGCCACAAACAATACTCCCTGCTGTCACACATAATTCAGATGTGTCGAATTGTTTGGTAAAAACATTTATCACTGGCTGCACCCTGTGATTATTTAGAAAGCTCTGCCGTTCAGTGTCATTAATTCAAGTCATCACAGCTGGAACCCAATCACACAGTCACTCAGGAAACACTGTTGACACACCAATCAGAGCCCAGAGAGATAAAAGCACCATGGGTCAGGTCACCTCAGCGTTCATGGGCATAGAAAACCTGTAGAAGTCACTATCTCAAGTTATGCAATTTGTAAAACTCATTAAAAGTTTTGGAAAAGTCATGAAATTTTGTTGTGTGTAATGAATTTAATTGTTACATTAACCCTGTGTAGATAACCCTCCTTTCACACTTTAATTAACATTAACATTAACATTAACATTAATTTAAACCAGAAATGAGTTCATAATCAAATGCATTAAGATACACTGTTTTCCCTCATGCTTGAAAGCCAGTGCCATACTACAACAAAGAGATGCAAAATTACCACAGAGGTGCAAAAGAACCACAAATGGACTCAAGATAATCACAACAAAATGCAAAACAACCCTAGAGACATGCAAATGACCACAAAGAGATACAAAATGACCACAAAGAGAGTATAGAGATGAAAAATAGCCAAAAAGAGAAATCCAAAATGATCACAAAAAGATACATGACCAAAAAGAAGTGCAAATTGACCACATGGAGATGCAAAGAGATGACAAAGAGATGGAAAATGACCACAAAGAGATGGAAAATGACCACAAAGAGATGCAATGAGATGACAAAGCAACCACAAGGATATGCAAAATGACCACAAAGACATCATAAATGACAACAAAGAGATGCAAAATGACCACAACACATGCAAAATGACCACAAGGAGGTGCAAAATGACCACAACAGATGCAAAATGGCCAAGAGAGATGCAAAATGACCGTTAAGAGATGCAAAATAACCACAAATACATGAAATAACAACCACCAAGAGATGTACAATGACCACAGAGATGCAAAATAAAAACAAAGAGCTGCAAAATGATCACAAGGAGATGCAAAAAAACCACACAGAGATACAAAACAACCACAAAGAGATGCAAAATGACCATTAAGAGATGCAAAGCAACCACAAAGAGATGCAAAATGATCACAAAGAAATGCAAAATGACCATTAAGAGATGCAAAATGACCACAAAGAGATGCAAAATTACCACAAACACATGGGAAAAAAACAACCAAAAGATGCAAAGAGACCACAAAGAGATGCAAAGCGACCACAAAGAGATGCAAAATGACCATTAAGAGATGCAAAGTGACCACAAAGAGATACAAAATGGCCAAAAGAGATGCAAAATGACCACAAACACATGAAAAAACAACCACAAAGAGATGCAAAATGGCCAAAAGAGATGCAAAATGACCACAAACACACGAAAAAACAACCACAAAGTGATGCAAAATGGCCAAGAGAGATGCAAAATGACCACAAACACACGAAAAAACAACCACAAAGAGATGCAAAATGGCAGAAAAGAGATGGAAAATGATCATAAACAGGTGCAAAATGACCACAGAAAAATCCAAAATGATCACAAAAACATACAAAATGACCAAAAAGAGAAGCAAAGGAGATGCAAAGATATGACAAACGACCACAAAGAGGTACAAAATGATCAAAAAGAGATGCAAAACAACCACAGTAGACTCAAAATAACCACAAAGAAAAGCACACATAAACACATAAACTCCTTTAAAAAACTCATTTTATTCAGTGATGTTTGGATGCCTGCAGAGCTTCCATGGTAATACAGATGTTAAACGATTACTTAGACACTGTAATGTGAAACACAAGCAGGTGTCCACCCTCCCTTTGATTTTGATGATAATGACATCGTTAGTGACGGTGACAACAGCAGTAATAACCTCAATATATCAGGACACCACCAGCCATCGCGCTGATCTCTGCATGAGCAACCACAACAATTACCCTCGCCATAATGAGTCTGGTCCAAGAGGCAGGGACCAATCTCCAGTCCGCTCATACACCAACATTACTGTCACATCACACAGAACATATTCATAGCAGAGACGTGTGTGTCTGTGGAGCCATTTGGAAACTGCTGTCACACCCTATTATTGAGTCTAGAAAATGTGTGGGTGTTAAAAAGCTAAGGAAATGAACTCCAATCAGTGATCGCCGTCAGATGGACTATGAATATAAACAACAACTTTAACACTCTTACTTTCAAAGCAGGGTTGTTATGCTCTCATGGGGATTTAAAAAACATTTTCATCCTTCAGTGTTCCAGCAACAGGTGTGCAGATAATGACTGAAAGTCGATATCAGCAACACAAAACCACCTGATTCATATTGTGTGTAATAAATGACTATATGCATGAATAAACAAGTTTAGAGGAATCATCTGATATTTTGGGACAGCTACACTAGAGTAGGTAGAAATCTGGAAAAGGCACAAAAAAAGGCAGATTTTAAAAATACTCCTTCCTCTTCCTCTCTGTCCTAAGCCCTCCCATCAGAAGACCACAGGTGTTTGCACGCACTGCATACAGTAATCCAGTGTCCCCCATACATCGATTTATTTAATCTTATTTCATTGCAGCTTATTCACTCAGCCCCCCTCGCTTGTTTACCAGACCACAAATGAGAATCGAAGTTGCTGCTATCCACCCTATGGTCCCTCCGCCTCACTCCCCACCGCTGTGGATGACTTCCCTGCAAGGAGAGCAGGCAGCAGCTCTGGAGAGAGACCTCCAGCTGGCAGCTATAGCAGCTAGGGGCTGTTGGCCAGCAGCAGCACCAGGTCTAATCTGTGTAACGGCAGCAACAGAAAGTTTGTTAATCTGGCTAGGAGTCAGGGCTGTCCAGTTTGCACTGGCTGGAATTGGGATGCTGCACCCGCTGACTGAGGGTTGGAGTTGCTGTCTGTTCTCCTCCCAGCGAGGTGGTCTGTAGCAGCAAGGGGTGAGCAACATTTTCTCTCCGTGTCTGAAAAGCTTTGCTGATATTGACATGGGTTTTCTTTTGTTTATTCTCAGACTCTCTTTGATAAGTCTGTCTTTTTTGGGGGGTTGCTTTGCAGTGTAGGGAGTTGCTGCCAATGCTGGAATAGCAACATCCTCTGCAGGATTCTCCGCCATTGAATCAGGCTTTTACCAAATGGACTTATACGCACATCTGCATTTGTAGAACAGACAATAGGAACGCCATCTCTCTGATATAACCTGTGATTGGCCAAAGTCTCCTGCAACGGGTTAGATTTTCTAACACCTGCAAACAGAGCCAAAAGGAGGTGCAGAAGTCTTGTGTTCTCTCAGGGTGCTTTCACACCTGCCCTGTTTGGTTCGGTTCAATCAAACTCAAGTTCATTTGCCCCCTCAGTGCGGTTTGTTTGGGCAGGTGTGAACACAGCAATCACACTCAGGTGTGCACCAAAACAACCAGACTGAGACCTTCTTGAAGAGGTGGTCTCAGTCTGGTTCCAAAGGAACTCTGGTGCGGTTGGTTTGTGGTGAGAAGGTGTTCGACCTGGATGTGAAGCAACTGCAGTCACATGACACATTGTTTGGGTTACACATGAGCATGTTACAGTCCTGGAGGATTATTAATGTGCACCTCCTCCTGTACTGCCTTAATATGCACATTCAGCACATCCAATGCATCAAAACATTGTTTTCTAGTTGGAGCCGCGCCTCGTTTTCAAACTGTATGGTTTGACTAAAATGAACAATGACAGCAATATAGTCCACGATGAGCAGCGCTAAAATCAACCTGCGTAGTTGTCCCTCCATTGTGACATTAGAAAGTGTCACATTTATCTTGCAAGTGTACTCTTCTTCAACGTTTGCTTTACTTCCTGGATTTTTCCCACATGGAAATTCTGACCAATCAAGAGCAGCTTTCTCACACAAGGCATTTGATCTGGTCCTCTTGTAAATGCTGCCGTGAGAACACGAACCAACTCTAGGCAATTATACAACTCTGGAACAACATGAGTCCCTGATTCAGACCAGAGGAGACACTCTAGGTCTGAAAGCACCCTCAGACTCTCAGTCCTCTTCTGGGAATTTGCTCAGTGAAGCAAAAATAAAACCCTCTGCTCCAGTTTTAATGTTGAATTCTAATGGAACAGATCAGGATGCTTGGCACAGGGTTGAAGCATTTTACCCTCGGTCTATCTGAATAGAAATCACACTTGTATTACTTAGCAACAACATGTGTCTCCAGAGATAAATCAAAATTATGATTCTGTACATGTTACCAGTCACCCACATCCAGGCTGAGTAATAATAATATGTAGGTATCCTCCATTTCTCTGAAAGCTTAGACTGACACGAGGAGCAATTTTGAGAAAAAGAGAATTCCTTCAATTACGAGAAAAGCGCACTGCACTGACATCAGACAGTCTGACAGTCATTTGAACTCTCTGTCCACCCATCCATCCATCATGGTGAGATGAAATAAGACATTACAGTGCAGAGGATAAAAGGAAAGGCAGCAAACAAGGCTGCAGTCCTCAGATAGGTGCTTCCAGGAATTAAGAAGAGCGACACATACTTTGAAGTCAAATTTCGCACACATGAGTTAGATGTTCCTGCGTGCAGGGTTTGGCACTAGTAACTGCGTATTGCAAATTTTGTACTACTTCCTGTGTTCGCTATGTGGCGCTAGAGAACAAGCGCTAAACATGCATTATGTTACTGCATGTGAGGTGTGGACCAGACAATGTAAAATTCATGTGTACTGAATAATGTTTGTCACACAAGGCCGACTTCCTGACGCCAGTAGGTGTTGCAATTACTGTTTGCTGCAGGAATGAGTCCTAAAACCCAGAAATGAGTTAGCATTTTAGCACTACCGGTTCACTTGTCTTGACATCCCGGTCTCAAGTCGTCAAAAAATTTCCAAAAATCATAAGAGTGGTGTTCATTTGGTCAGATTATCTTGAAAGGATCACTAACATTTGTTTTCCAATGAGCTAATTTTCTGCCATAATTCAAATCCCAAAGGAAAAATCCCATTGGCTTTTTTGTTTCGAGGGAACCAGGGTGACGCTAACTTCCACGTCGACCTTCAGAAAACGTCATCCCTGCAGCCCTCTATATTGGCATGTAGACATCATGAGTCGGGACTCTTATCGAGCATGGAAGATTTGGGGCAGGCTGGACTATGCACAGTCAAGTAACAAAGCATTCCTGAAATTAGCAAAATGGCCGCCACACCACGTGGCAAAGTTCTTCAAAGCTGTTCAGACTGCACGGACCAAATCTGAATTCGAGTGGGTTGAATATCTTGGAGGAGTTCTTTTACATATAGCCCCTGGAAATAGTGAACAATGGCCTTTATTCCCTTAAAAATTAACCGGTTAGTTACCGGGGTGGATGGCTATTGAAAGCAAAATGAACTGAAAACTGAAACTGACATGTCTAAACTTCACTGTCACTGAGCTATTTTGTCACACCCGAGCATGAGTCTCATAAAATATCAAATTATCCACCAGTTCTGATGTGTGTGCCAAGTTTTGTGTGTTTCCGGGCACCTTTAGCTTCTCAGAAATGCACTGAAAGACTGCAAATAAAAATCATTAATAATAATCACAGGGCTTTCAATCAGGCCTCCACCACTGCCTGCGGTCAGTGCCCAGGGCCTTAATTAATATTTCATCAACAAACTACAGACGGCTTTTTGACATCAAAGGAAGCATCAACCACTCTTAGTGTGGGGATTAATATCTCTCTCAACACACCTCTTCCATTATTCTGAAAGGTCCTCAGGAAATGTCACACAGGAGATTGGTTTTTAGTCTACGTTTAATGAGCAGCTCTTTCCCACCGTCCTGCTGCGACTCTGACTCTGCAGGTAGCTGCATAGATCTGCATATTAAAAGACTTTATTATAAAACACTCTCTATGTTTGTTCATGTTAAAATAAGAAACTACGTAAATAAAAGGTGCGTACAGAACTCATGATTGGAGTTTTAATTGGTGATGTAATAACTTGCGTCAAAGTCTTATTAAACAACAAACTGAAACTCTTAATAGTTTATTAAGGATGTTAACGGTTTGGCCGAGGAACACTGAACAAATAGTTCGATATACATTCTGCACCAACCTGATCTCACAGAAATACGTGAAATGACCACGACGTCTTAACACCGCATTCTGTGGTGGCAGCACGAAATGGGTTGAAACTACGTGCCGGCACCATGGAAACAATGCCAATGTAAAGTCAATTAGGATCCAACAGCACCTGCTGATTATCTGCAGATATCATTTACATTAAGTGTCAGTAACAACCTGCAGATCATTATACAGCACCTGCTTTGTGAAGATAAATGGGAAAATTGAAGCAGTTAAAATGATGACAGAGTAGTAGTGGCGTCCCCAGAAGTGTTTCTTATGGGTGGTCAGACGGGTCGACTGAACATCTTGGGGTGGAGCACCAAGACCAAAAGCCATAACTGAATTTCAAGCATTCTATAATGTTGTATAGACCAGTTGAAAACTAAGTCAGTATGATTAATGTTACTAATAATCTGATGTGCATAGACTAATACAAATACAGCTAATATTTTGAGTTCCTGTTTTTATGTATCTATACAGCAGCTCATTTTGTCCTTTCCCTTTAAAAGACAAATATACAGCTTTAATTTGAGGGAACTGTGAGGAACAAACATTTACTGGGAACAAACCTTCTCAAGTTTAGGGGAGACTCGTTGGTACCCATAGAGCCCATTTTTATTCTTATATCTTGAGCTGAGAGTTAAAGGGATGCCTTGGAAAATCACCATGCCACTTGTTCCCTCGCCAAAATTTAGCCTAACTTTGTTTGTGTTATTTAGCCCCCGCCAGACAAGCCATGCCAACATGGTACCAATGGATGCTTTTGAAAGCAACTGTATCCTCAGAGTAGTATCTTTACATGTGCACACACAGAGCCCACTGCCCACTGATGTTAGCCTTGGCTGCTCTGCACTGCACACCACCTGGATCAGGGCGGAGTTAGCCAGCAGCACCACTTATTCATTACTGCTGCTGCTGTCCCTACCCGCACTGGCAGGATGGCGCTGTGAAGGAAACATGGTGGCCACCTTGAAATCCTCCCCCAGTTAGCTGTGCTTAGCAGATGGCTTCATTTTGAGCCACAAACTCCCGTTAGCATTGTTATCCATGTTAGCACTACTGGCCATGCTGATGCTGCTAACTGTGCTAACAAAGCTAACAGTGATAAAAAAGTTCAAAATGTGGAAGAGGTTTTGCAGTTCAAAACTGAGCAAATTACTCACTGATGCAACCTACTGGGAGACCAGAGGGTGGCCGCCATTTTCCCCAGCAACGCTAGGATTACTAACAGTACTCGCCAAATGAGCGGCACCACTACCTAGCTCCCACCAGACCCGGGCCGTGTGCAGTCCAGTAAACTGAAGAGAAGCTAAATCTACCTATGCACCGTCAAACATAACCGGTGAAGAATATTCTTGATGGTTAACCAATTAACGGTTAACTGTTGACATCCCTAATGCAAATGTATGAAATTTGGAGGTACCAGCGTTCTGACTCACAGTGGCGGGATGGTGCTGCTGCCCCTCTTGGTAGCCCTGGTGAATAAGCTGCTTCATTTTGAGCCGCAAAACCCCTTTAGCATAGGTAGCCATGTTAGCACTACTAGCCATGCAGACACTGCTAACAGAGCTAACAGTGATACAATGCTTCAGAGGGTTTACGGCTCAAAATGGCGATATTTTGGAGTGGTATGTAACCGTGTGCGGTGCAGTAAACGGAAGGATAGCTAAATTAACCGAGAGACCAACGTGCCTAACCAGTCAAAATTATTCTCAACAGTCAAGTGATTAACAGTTAGCCATTGACATTGATACACCGCGTTCAAGTGTCTTTTTAGATGCACGTTTTTGTAGATGCACGTTTTTAGACGCACGTAGAAGCTGAAAAGTTAAAATATTTTCAACTTTGTGAGCATCAGATGTTAGTAGCTAGCACGCATTGAATAGTGTCTTTGGAGCGTCCGTGTCTCTAGCGTGTCATTTCTGTGTGATGGCCCCCTAATGTGTCAGGGTGTCCTTATAGAGTGCCCCAGGAATTAGCTAACATTTTTCCCACTTCCTGTTCCCTTGACTCAAAGTTAATGGTTTTTTAAATGTGTTTTTGGTTCAATGAGACTTTCACGTTTTGTTGTACGACATAAAATAAGTCCGTAAATACCCTACTCATAAATTTTTTAAGCTTTTACGTGTCTTAAAAAAGATGGTTGCTAACAAATTGCTAAATGTTGTTGAAGTCGTGTGATTATAGTTTGTTTATAGCCTAACGTTAGATGTTTTTACTTCTGCTGATTGCATTTATGCTCCAAAAAACATAAAAGTGGCGTTTATTAGTGAAGATTACCTGGCGGAACAAAACATGTAAATATCATAAATGTTTGTTTACCACAGAGCTTGTTTTCTGCAATAATCCAACATCAACTGGAAAAATCCCATTGACTTTTTAATAGAGGAACCAGGACGAGGCTAACTCTTGCTTCGGCCAACAGAAAAATGTCTTTACAAGGAAAATGGACATTAATAGAAACTGACAAACAAACAAACTTGTCTGAACCAGCTCTGTATTTTCCTTATATTTTGTGTATTCTTATCGTGTGAAGTGTTTTTTTTTTCGTAATGTTTTGTACAGATTTGCACTTTTAACCTCATGGCTCGAGTGGTCACGTCATCTTCTGTGTATTTATTCTTGTATGTTCCACATCGCCCCTGTTAAACACTTTCTGCCCTCGGCCTGTGAAAAGCACTTCATGAATAAATGTCACTTAAGTACTGATGTCAAACTCAGGTGAGTTTTGCTGAAGTCCTCAGTAGTGTGGCCTCATATCACCCTGTTCCAGGCAGACAAGAATCCATCACAGCTGCTGTTTTCACTGATAAGGTGCTTGACTTCAGCTGAGAATCCAATTAACTCAGAAGAAGCACACCTGTCTTTAATTTGAGAACAAAACAACCCACCACTGCTGCATGATGTGAGGCGGAGATAAGAGCGAAGAGATGCACAAGCTGACACCGTGGCCACAAATAATTCAGCCACACTCAGTTCATTTGTGAGAAAAGCTGTGTTTAATTTGCAATCCATAAAACTTGCAGTACATGAAGCAGATATTATCGACGGTCCGGTACAAGGACGTCTGGTGCGTTGTGTCCAATTCAACCCCGCTTACAGTATGTATTAATCCGATCTTAAACAGTAACCTGAAACATACAGTTTTAATCTGGTACTTAAATTACATAATTACACATCAGGTACAAAATGTAGACTTTTAAAAAAGTTAATAATAAAATATAATCTAGCCATTATTTCCCAAATAATGTCTCAGAAACATCCTTCATTTCCTGTCATTTCATTTTGGTAAAGAGTGTTAAACAGTGATGTTAAATGACACGACATGAGACGTGAACACAGGTACAGTGTTGGCGAATGATCTGGACTCACTTTACATTCCCTCATGATCCCCAGTGACACGATGCAGAGACAGAGACGGTGATTATGACTGATGGATTAAATACACAGGAGCTGAACTATCTGTGATGGCTACTTAATTACAGTTTACGTGAATGTGACAAAGCATGATGACTCATTTCATCCCTGTGGCTGCAGAGAAACAATAATCGTGTGTGTGTGTGTGTGTGTGTGTGTGCGCGTGCGCACAGTGTGAGTCCTTTGTTGAGTCCCGAATAAGAAAAAAGGGCTCTGCTTTTGAACCTGGCCGTGTTCGTTCACGTTGGGATTTTATCAGTAAGAATTCAAATCCAACTGCAATGAAAGAGATAGAAATTCACATTCTCGCCCAGCAGAGGTGGAAAAAACACAAAATCCCTCTTTTATTGCTCTGCGAGCCTTTAGAGCGGTTTGATGACGTTACGAAACCTCTTCATCCAGCCACAGAACAAACCCCAAACAAACACCACAGGAAAAGAAATCTAATTTAACTTAAAGGTGCAGTGTGTAAGATACAGCCAGAATTTTCAGCCCAGTCGCCAGAGGAAAATGTCAGCATCGTGTGTTTCTGTAAACCACAAATATATTTGTAAGTTTCATACATATCAATGTTTCTAAACTGAAGTGGTATATATATTTTAAAGGTTATTTTTAGGGCTTTTCTGGACAGGGCAGGTTAAACATTAAGGGGGAGAGAGAGGGGACGGGATGCAGCAAAGACGGGTCTTGATCTGGTGCGTTTTGTTTGTACAAGAGAAAGCAAACCAATCAAGCACAGGATTTTATGATAGCAGATATGTGATTTCAGCAACAGCTGAACCAGTCCTAAATCCATCTGCCATGTCAGCCCCAGGCTGATCGAGCGCCCTGCAGTGCAGCATCACATCACGTCTGCCCTCATGGACACCCAGGTAACGACAGTGTTTGTAATAAGCATGTGACTAATTTAAAAAGAAAGGAGGAGAAGAGTAGAGGAAGAGAACAGATTGAGAAGTGGAGAGCAAAGGAGAGTACTGAAGAATTATGTGGGGAGAGGAGACACACTAGCCTGATTGTTGTAACAGAACGTCGGCCTGCTCTGTAGTTCAGAGGGTAGGCTGGTTGGTTGATCATTTTATTTATTCAGAGAAGAGCGTTTTTCAATTCTGTGTCAAGATTTGTTGATTGTGATGATTATTTACTTTATAGAGCACTTAAGTGTGCACAGCGTGGCATTAATTTCTTTGTTGTTGCCTGTTATGAATAAATGATAAATGTAGAAAGTGAGTGTGTACGTGTAGCAGCTGATATTTAGACACCTCATACGTAAACTAGACAGACATTTCCCCTGGTCCGGGCAGATAGAAAACTCCCAGCAGGGTTCACTTTGCATGTGCACATATATATACATATATATATATATATATATATTTTTTTTTTTTTTTTTTTCTTTTTTGCACTAGCATTTCGCACATGCAAAAGAAAAAACAAATTGTGGAATTGATACCATGTTTTTCCACTTGAGCACCTGCCCTGCAAAGTGGAGGAGGATCCATTATGCTGTAAAGCCCTGTGAGGCAAATTGTATTTGTGATATTGGGCTTCATAAATAAAATTGATTGAAATTGATTGATCATGATCAGATGTTGAACCACCTCAACTGACCACTTTCAACATGCGACTCTTAAGGTGTGGACACACCAAACCAACATCAAAGAACTAGCAGTGACGAAAGTCAACTGTTGCGTCGTCTACGTCGCCTCACGTCGCCCTGTGTCAGTCGCATTTGAACACACTACACGGACTACATCCAACGGCCAAGTAGCACGTACATTCTGCGCCTGCGTGAGAGAGAACCATGGCCCAGATTTTGAGGTGCTGATGCTTCACACTCAGCTGCAACTCAGCTCTTTGGCCAAATATCTTTTGGTAAAATTCCTGCCCTGCTGTTAGTTGTAGTTGACTTAGAGGTGAAATGCTGCCCCATGTTGGTTTTGAGCATGTGGCCAGGTATTACACATTGCACCTTTAAAGTTAACATTTATTATTTAGGAGATTCCCCTTGATTCTCCTCTACTTCATCTAGTGTACATCCACAAACCTCTGCTGCTGATTAGTGTCTGTTTGTGTATGTTTTAGATGAATTGTTTAATCAATATCTGAAACAGAAAAAAACACCTTTTTGCCAGTTTGGGTGCGGTGTTATTGCTGCTACATTAGCGATGTCACTGCTCATGTCAGCTCTGGTCACGCAGCAAAACATGGATTTATAAAACAAAAGAAAGTGCATCTGTAATTTCACATGACAGTGATGGTGGATGACAAAGCAAATGATGAATGTTTTCATAGCAGCCAATTTACAGTGCAGGTGTTAGTAGGTTCTGCAGTGTTTAACAGCTTCACATTTGAGCCCAGGTAACAGATGACAGTGTTAAGGATGCACAACGGGCTGGAAACATGCAGATTCATCACCCTCCTCTTCTCAGATATTGATCATAAACTCAGAAATAAAACCGCGAATAAACAGTAGACTGCTTTGTAAAACAAAATGAGGAAAAAAAAAAAAAAGAAAATCACATTACAGCAGTATTTCTCCTCATAAATTCAACTCTGCATAGATTTAGTTTAAGACACACACAGGTAAGAACTTATAACAGTACTATGAAGGGGAGCGAGAAGATAGACTTGGTTTCCAGCGGTGCCTCCCGCTGCGAGCTTCTAGGTGCCGGGCGTAGAAATCAGTAGAGAGGTCCTAGTGTTCAACAGTCATTCGGGGCTGTCACAGAGGCACTTCAAAGGAAACACAGAGCCGTCAGTCACATGGTCACCAGACACTGAAGAAATCTCAAAGGAGCTCTATATGACATTCAGAGCACTGATACAGCAGCCAGAAAAGATTTGCTTTGTAAAGATACAGTGGAGTAACGAGTCACGCTACCTCAGTGTGTGTTATAACCTGAGCTTCTTTGCTGTGGTAGACAGTCCAGCATGTTAATGCACGTGAGTCCCGTGTGTATTCCACTTTACACTGCTGTAATATGGCGACTACTGCTGATATCGGGGTGCCCCCCCAACCTAGAGTTGATTGAACTAGTTGACAACCAGCTTTGTATTACCAGTTATCCAGACGGGCAATGTTAGAGTTAGTCAAACCAGGTAACAAAAAGATATCCTGGGTTAGCTGAACTGGTCTTCGTAGTACAGGCTTCAGGTCACCTGGTTTGTCCTGATGACGTTGCTTTATGGCCGCGACACTGACCTCACATGGTGTTGCCCTGGTCCGATAAATTTAACATGCTGTCATGTCTACTTTCTGGTTTTGTCAAAAATATTGATCAATCCTCAGTTTTCGCAGTATCAATACACTGGTACCAGCTGCACTTTCTCGCTATCGCTTATTGTAAATGTTGTTGTCATGATATATTTATCTTTTAATAAAAATATTTAACTTGTACGCCCTCAGTGTCAGTTTGTCCTCCAATATCAATATTTTTTAAGGTACTGTATCGAAGTTAAAGTGTCGTGACAACATTAGATCGCACAGAAAGAGTTTTAGCAGCTGGAGACGGCTTTTTGTAATAGTTTAAATAAGTATGAAGCTTTTGGCTCGATGTTTTTGCGTTGCGACACACCTCGCGTTTCTGCGCTCTACGCTCCTGGTGTTTTTGCCAGAGCACTGAACTCCCCAAGTTGAAAAAACTTAAACTCAGAGTGGAAAAGCGGCACGTCATATATTTTTTTCCCATTGACCAATCAGATGAGAGGCGGGCCTTCTGTGGTGGTCACGACAACAAGTTTACAGTTGGTAAACAATGGAGGGGAAACTGGTGGTAGTGGTTGCTGGATACCCAGAGCTATACGGCCCGACGGCAGACAGCAGGTTGTCAAACTGCCGTCCATGATGGAGGAGAAGCTCCTGGACCAACTGGTGGTACTCCCCATGATCCAGCCTCTTCTTTAGGGTCTCATGTACCCACACAGATCTCTGTTCATCTGCTGACAGCCTCTCACCCTCAACCAGAGCTACAGACAGTACCCTCTGCCTCAACATGGCAGCAACTAAGAAGGTAGGTAACGAGGTGATGGGATGGTTGCCTGGCAACAATAAAATGGCACAGCAAGTGTTTTTTTAACTAGTGGAATTCAATATAAGAAAAAAAACTGCGTGGTGCGCCTCGTGTTTAACATCCTGCAAAACACTTTCTGTGTGGTCTGGGCCGTACTCTATTGAACAGATTTGCCTTAAATTGAAAACTGAAGCTGTGTGTACTGCAATTTAAAACCTTCCACTTATTCTGCGAGGCTGAACTCAAGCCACTCTGTCATTTATTGCTTTACTTATTACAGCAGCAGGGAAGCTTCCCAATCAAAGCCTGTTTACATCGCTGTTATATCATGATTATATTTACCAGAGTTTAACACAAAGCTGATGCACTCCACTGTTGACACCAGAAGAGAAACGTTAACCCAGTGCTGTGACTTGTTCCTATTTGTGCCAATCAGAAAAAGCCTCTACAGCTGTTAGAAACAGGACTCTTACCCAGGGAGGTGGTACTGTAGCGTGTCCGCTGCAGAGTGGCGTAGCTGGGCTTGTCAGACAGCAGGATGCGGTGGGCTGGAGGAGCCATTATTTCGCCGTTCCTCTGCAGCGAGGCACACCTGCGAAATGTCAAATCAAGCCTCGTCTGGATGTTACTGGAGCTGTGAGCACGTTTAATGTCTACAGGGTCATGAATCCCAGCCTTTCCGTTGAGCAGCTGGACTTTGCAGTTGTGGGCGTCACAGCTCGGGATGACGTTGGCCTTCCTGTCGTCTGGTGCTGCCGTGGTCAGCGTTCCGTTAGAGAGGGACAGTTTGGCTAAATTACAGTTTGCCAGCTTTCCCAGCTGTCCGTGGCCGTTCAGACGCCGGTCTTGTCCCTTGATTGGTGACCCAGGAATGTCTTTCTTCATGAAACCAGGTTTGAAAAAAGACAAGAGGCTGTCGTGGCTGCGACCCTCCTGACCTCTCTGTCCCTTCCTGTCATCAGGCTGAATGGCCATCTGTAAAAAGTCTTTCTGTGCCCTGGAGGTCGGCCCTGTCTGGACCTTGGTCCTTCTCAGTGTGGAGTCTCTGCTCGGAGGTGCACTGTGGCTGATGTGATCCCCTAGAATGGCCTGTCTCTGAAGCTGCATCTGGAGGTCCATGGTCCTGCCATGGTCCTGCCTCAGTCTCTTAGATGACCTCTGCCTCAGAGAACCATCATCTCTGACTTTGATGCTGCTGTTACAGACTCCCTGGCTCATGCTCCTCTCCAGACAGACTCTGCTCTGTCCCTCTGGTATTTTGGGGGAGTAACAAGTGTCTGAGCTGGGTCTGTCTGTATAACTAAGACTGCTGCTGCTCGGTGAGCTGCAGTCCTGTCCTACTTCAAAGGCTCTTCCCTGGGCGCTCCTCTGTGGCGGCGTGGCCACCAGCGTTATGATCGGGTCTTTGGTACATCGTGGGCGGCGCCCGGACTCCAGGTACTCCACCAGCTCTCCAGGCTGGGTCTGGGCCGGGTGTCTGATGCGGTCCTTGGAGCCAAAAGACCACCGCAGTGGCAGAACTTTGCTCAGAGGCTCCTTCGGCTTTGTTGGTGATCTCAAGCTCACGCTCCTGCCTTGGCTCCCTCGAACAAACGGTTTGGCTTCAAACCCATCTAGAAGAAAAAGATGGTGTTAAGAATTCATAAACAAATGAAGCTCGAGGCTGTAAGTTTCTTTCTCACCCTGCCATTCACTCCTCGCATGCATGTTCACTCACTATCTCTAGGCGTCATTGTCTGGGTCTGCCAATTGAGTCATCAGCTGATTCACAATCAACCAATAGCACAGCAACACACCTACTCCGTCAGCCTATCATCTTACTGGTCCTCATTTTAAATATGGTTCTTTCTCTGCTGTAGTTTTTCTTGCTGCCGTCGTGCACACCCTCCATCGCCCATCACCACATAGTCTTTACGGATTCATCAGCCTCATCTGCCTCATCAGCCTCAGAGTCTTCAGCCACCACTGCCACCAGTGTCTGGACTCAGTGGGGGGATTTATCCTGCTGCTGCTCAGATGTCTCTCAATCACAAAATATCTCCCTCTGGTGTCCAAGCACCAAAGACTTCGGTTGAACTCAATCATCTGTTAATCTGTACACTCATATTCTGCATTAAATACCCCACGGGGGAAACTCATTTCAGCCACTTGTAACACTGTCAAGACAGTTTAAACATCCGAAACACCTACTTGTTTCTACTGCTTTGGGGGGTTCCTCTCTAAACACCGGCAGCTCAGGAGACTCAGGGGCCTGTGTGGGCCCTGGAGGTCCAGGGATGGGTCCTCCTGACACCACGCTGCCCCTCTTACTGTCCCCTGCCAGCCTGACCAGCCAGTGGTCAGATGCGGATGAGCTGGTGGAACCTGCAACAAGGAGACAGTGAATATAACGTATCCAGAAACAAGTCCCAAACGTGTTCACAGAGAGACAGAAGGCTTCCCGCTGCAGCGCCTATTGTCCTCACATGAGTCACTGTGAGATCCACACTGCAAAATTAGATCTCTGTGATCACAGGGTATCATCACAATTGCCACCCACCCTCATTATGCCAATTTTATAAGGATGAATGCTTCTGTGACCTCGCTGGCAGCAGGTCAGCTTCTCTCTGCCACCATTGAGAACCATCTGCATTTGTTGGCTAATGACACTAACTCAGATCACACTGAAAATGCACACTGATGCGGCACATTAAACAATTTGGCAGAGTGAAATTACAGAGGGGACGAAATAACAGATTCTGATGGTGTGAGGTGTAACGATGATACTCCAACATCCCCTCCATTATTTTTGTGTTTCCTTAAAAGCATGCAGGATCCCCCTGATTGTTCTCAACATAACAGACCATGACAGAGGATTTGAAAGGGCTAACCGGTGACTGAGGAGCTGGCAGACCAAGGAGGTATGGTGTTTCTTCTCTGATAGAAGAGGATGTAGGCTCCACGTGTGCACACCTCCGCCTCTGGCACCGGCTCAGCACTGCTGTCATCATAACTGTACCACTGCCCGTCCACTGAGTTCCTACAGAAGGCTGCAGTCACAAGAACAATGGAAAGAAATGGTCTTCATCAAAGACTGGAAACAGAAAATGTTAAAAGATCACTGATCCATGTTAATTCATGTCAATGTGGTGAGGTGGCATGTAAAAACATTTTAGGACTATGATCTAAAATGTTCAGACTGTATTCCCACTTGGTTTTCAGTAAACTGTGACTAATACTGGATTTTGGGGGCAGATACATACGTTAGATGGCACAAAAAAAGTGTCCACGAAGGAGGACAAAAGGTCTAAGTTGAGTAAAATGAAGTATAACGTCAAGTACACCCAAAATGTGATGTCCTCATATGAGGACACAGAGTCTCAGGAGGATAATAAAGTCCCAGTGTCCTCAAATGTGACTACCCTTAAGTCCCAATGTCCTCAAACGAGACGTCAATAAAGTCCCAATGTCCTCAAATGAGACGATAATAAAGTCCCAATGTCCTCAAACGAGACGATAATAAAGTCCCAATGTCCTCAAACGAGACGATAATAAAGTCGTCAGCGTGCAAACATTACTAACACAAAGTGAGGTCGTATTTATTTTTAGACGTGCGACAATTTCGGATGAAAAATTGACTCAGTCTTTGTCCTTTTACTTTTACATTTTCTTTTTAAAATAAAACTTTCAAATGCACAAATGGAAACCTCACACATTTTTTGAACTGCACCTGCACTGTAATTTGAGCATCTTTGCAAAAACAGAAAAACAGACTCAAGTGTCCAAAGGCCTTTACTGTGCATAACTTTAAGCCCTAACAACATTTAATAAGGTCTACAGTCTACAGGAGTGACTCGCTCTTGTAGCCACCCCCAAGTGGCCATTAGAGGAACTGCAGTTTTTAGCACTTCAAAATTGGCTTAATTTTTTTCAGGTACAATTGATGTGCCATGTTTTATGTATTGACTTGCTGAACTTAAGACCTGAGTATGTAAACACATGCTGCAGTTATTTACTTAAACAGCTCTAAATTAGATCATTATAACGACCCTCTCTGACCTCAGCACTAACACTCTTAACACTCTCGTATGGAGTCCACAGCTCTCACGACACATTCTGAGCAAAGCGACCGCGTCACACCAGTCTATGAAAGTTTATTTTACTGCTCCTTATTAAAGCCTTCCATGAACAGGCTTCTATTTATATCTGTTATCTGCTAACACCCTATGAGCCTGATCGCTGCTTGAGATCCACTGAGAGGGCTCTACCAGCGGCTCCAAAATGAAGCCCTGTCAGTGAGTCAGTTTTAAAGCAGGGCCTCTTTTTTTATCTCTTCTTAGGATCAAGTTTTATTAACGTGTTGTACTGATTTATTTTAAATCAGTTCATCATTTACATGTTGGTTTTATTTACTTTTTATTCCTTGTGTCAGTGAAAAGCACTTTGGTTTTTAAAAGTGCCATATAAATAAATAAAAATGTTATTAAAGGATATGATCATTATTACTTCAACTCTTTCCTCAGAAGGTGTTAGTTATTCAGACCTGTGTAATGGCCGCCGTGCATCCCTCCATGATGGTTGCACACAGCATACAGATCGTACAGGAAGTCAGGAGGAGCCAGGTCGGGTCGTCGGGACTGTTTCCAGCCAGGCTGGAGAGGTGGCTGATGGGTGCTGTGGTTGCGGCTCACCATGTGAGGTGTCATGTCCAGACCCGCCAGAGGGAAATGTACGAACGTGGTGAGCTTGTTCCTCCGCTCCCCCACCTGCCTGAAGCGCTTCAGGTGGAGGATGAGGATGTCTGGCAGCGTCCACAGGCTCATCTTCACCATGCCCTGCTGCAGCTGCTTACAGTGGGGACACTTCCAGGCGTCGTCTGGGGCAAGCTGGTGGAGCAGAAGGAAAAGTGGATTTAAAAAATGCAGTCAGCATATCTTCCTCTGCCTGATTATAACCCTGACCGAGCCTCACCAGCTCTCCACGCCTCATCCACTTGCACCTGAATCTGAACCTCCTTTGTGTTTCTTATTCTATTTAATCATATTCTCGGGAATGACGTATGACTGAACCTTGGAAATTCACAAACCCAATCAGCTTCACTTGAAGCAGGAAGCACATTTTGAAGCTGTTGCCATGGATACTACTTTTATTCGCTTTTCCCGCCTGTGTTTGATTACCATCTCGAGTACTCTGCAGCGATGAGTTATTACATTCAGCAAGGCCATTCATTTGCAGTCAGATGTTGGTAATGTGCATTTCTCTGTGCTGAGTTCACTTCTTCAAAGTTCAAGTGCCACCAGAACTCTGAGCATTAATAAGCCATTTTGAACGTTCACTGTAAAAATGGTTCAAATGAGGTTCAGAACCCGACATGACACAAAATTACCGCTGCATTTTCAATTCTGCTCCATCTAAATCTATCTGAGATGCTGAGACGACGTTTTGTAATTGTATGGGATGTGTGTCATCGTTCTCTTGTGGTTTTCACGGTGGTTTCACTTCCACCTCTCTTCATTCCTGGACCTTACAGAGGTGGACAGTTCATTTACCACCGGCCACATGATCACCTGTAACTCTTGGATGCACTGAATGCTGGTTGTCTTGATTAAAAAAAATACAAAGAGATTATTTTCCCAGCTTCTCTAGAGGAGAGAAAATAAGGTGTGATGTGGGTGGGTTGACCAGGACTTGTATTTATAGCTTTCCTCAGTGGCATACGGTAGTTATAATGGGCCTTAGTGCACGCTATTGTGCAAATATCATCTCGTCACATGATCAGAGACGTGACATTATAGTGTAAATGACCTGAAACTCATTACTCATGACATTAGCTAAAAGATCTGGTACAATTCTGGCCAGATTTGGTGATTAGAGTTCTTCATGTATTTTTTCAAGGTTGCCATCCATTCTCCACCCAACTCACAGGCCCCACTGCAACCACACTGCCTGCAATGTATATTTATGCTTCTGGCTGTCCTAAACATGCATTGTGAATATGTGAAGTTTTAGTTTCATTTTGTGCACTTACATATTCCAAAATAAGCCATTTGAAGCATGTTGCAGCATTTCTGATTAATTCCTTTAACAGCCAAATCACATCTTAAATCCTGCCCCCTGCCCAAATCATAACCTCACCAGAATCTGTGTTAAGCTGTAAAACCATCACATATGCAGCAGAAACCAGATACACAAACTGAAAAATGTACCTCTGGTGTTGTAGCACAACCACAATTAAGTGATCAAACACTGCCATGAATGAGAGCTCCTCACTGGTCCCTGATGATGACTGAATACAACTCATGTCAGTCAACTATTTCTCAAACTAACTGAGACAATATCATAAGTCAGTGGAGACTCTGAGGATTTTCACAATAAAATGACAGCTTGTTTGGCAAAGTCGTTTTCACAGTATTCTCAAAACCACACAAAAATCTGTCAAAATTTAATCCATCAGCCAACTGCTATTTTTCCATGCCCAACGTGGTCAACAGTGGCCCAACTGAGTGGACACCTGCCCAGTATGGCAACACTGAATTTGTGCATGTTAAAATGGAGTCCCGGGGCGTATTCACAAACCGTCTGAGAATCCTCTCAGGGAGCTCCTAACATTTTAGTAAGGAGTCCTAGTTTAGGAGTGATTTAGGAAAGTTCTCAGAGCAACTCTGAGCAAGGAAGGGACAGAAACTTTTACCTGAGTGAGGAGGTGTGATGCGTTCTTTTATCAGATGTGATTGGTTGTCACAGATGCACCCCCTCTGTGAGCCTGCATGGTGAGGACACCCAGTGGAGATGAGATGAACTGCTGACTATGAAAGTGTTGTCAGTGTGATCACTCTGCTGATGGAAGGTTGAGACAGACTCAAGTCATCACTGCGGCACTGATGTGTTTTTCCAGTTCTCCAAATATCTCAGTGTTGTGATCATTTTATTTCTGGCGTTAGAGTTAGGTGCATATCCCTAATGACATCGACCGCACATATTCTCCCTGCATGATCTCATCTGCAGCATTTCAATTACTCACTGACATCCAGCGTTTAGAGAATATTTCTCCAACCTCTTTGTGTTTCCACCATTTTCTCCTCTGATTCAGAAACTCTTCTTAAAAGTCCTCCTCTCTGCTCTGAACAGGTTTTCACCTTAGGGGCTATTTTAAGGTCTGAGATGCTCTGTGAATAACATTTATCTTTACAGGGACCCAGTCTGAACTTTGAGGGGAAATTCTAAGAACATTGTCACCAAACAACTTTATTAGAATTTCGTCACTAGGAGCAACTCTCTGTGAGTACGGCCCCTGTTCATGCTAAATGACAAACTAAATTAAAGACACTTCAAAGGCAACAGTGATACGTACTGTAATGTTGTCTGTTTAAGCGTTTGAAAATGTGTTCTTGTTCTCGGCGGATGACCTCAAGGGCATCACATGCAAATTGTAAGTGAGATGTAAGTCATGCTGTGTGCGCTACGTGAGTGCAAACACGGGTGTTTTAGCATATTATTCGTGTGTGTGTGGGAGTGCAGGTGACCTCTGGACACATATGATAATTCTGATGCTATTTCTTCATCTTTTAAGGCTCGGATAGACAGAATAACACACAGCAACTTCATCTGACAGCAGCCTCACGAATGTTCCATAATGGGACTGATTTCCTCCTGATGTCCTGCTTACAGGCTGCAAGAGAAATGTTAATATTGTGATTGCAATTTGCCTGCTCATTACTGTGCACAGATGTTCTGTGTGTACTTAGACCTCAAGCTCATACTCCACATGAGCACTACAAAATGTGAGATGAGATACTTACATTCTGCTATTTAAGCGTCTGTTTATTATCCATATAAATGGGCAACTGAAGGCTACATGAGCAGCTAAGGTTTGTTAATTCAGACTGAACTGTTAATCAGTTGGCCCATTTGGAGCAACGCTGGTAAACCTGGAGTGCAAACCTTTGCCTGCAGCTCCACCGGGTGGTGACACAAGGTAACAACAGCAGCAAGTCACACAGTCAGCACAACAGCAGACAAACCACGACAAGAGAACTGTGAGGACTGTTTTGAAAAAGTGGACCAACTGTAAGAGCTTAGCATCACCAAGAGCAAAACATCAACCGTACCATGCTCTTAGTGAGAAGATTCTTCCACTATACACACTGTTGATTCTGTACTGTATTAACACTAATGAAAAACATCTTGTATCACGAATATATAACAGATGACAAAACTCTAAAACGACGATCTCATGACCCAGGACGAACACCTTTACAAAGTACTTTCGGCTGCAAGCAAGCTACAGCCCCCCTTCAAAGGACTGGATTGCAGTTGTTAACGAAATTCACTGTGAGCAGAGAGTCGCCTTTTCTTAAAGACTGACTTGATCAATATGTAATATATTGGGAAAATGATATATCTACACAAAGGGATGTAACCTGTCAACTGGTTAGTTGAAAAACCCTGGTCCCATGATGGCTGTACCCAAGTTGGGGTGTTGAAAACTGTTGTTGTGTATGATCATTTTCGAGACAAGGACATTCATTATTTTATCTATAAATTGGAAAACCACTTCACATTCTCAATATCTGCATGACACTGATAATAAAACTGAACAGAAACTGAACAGCACTGTTGCATCTACAAAATAAAAGTATCAAACAGTACCGACTGTCTTGTCTTACACCGACAGATTCTCGATGAGCAGCGCTGAAACAAATGGACGGTTTGACATGACAACTGTTGGTGTTGGATAAGTAACACTCCGTATGATGGCAGGAGCCTACTCAAAACCTGTCGGACTCTGCCCTTTACAGCCCAGCCTGAGAACAGTGTGTACACACACTCCACTTGTTATTGTATGAAGTTATTTTTTCCTGTTTAATATTCATCAGCCACATAAAGCTCCAGTTATGTCATTTATTGTCAACATGTTTATCTGGGACACACAGAGTGCAATTTTTCTCTTCAGCTTCACCACAAACATGATTTTTTTTCCTTCAGTATTTCTCACCAAACCCATTATGTGCATCCTTCATGTCTAACAAACACACTAAAAGCCTTTCCTGAACAAAACTGCTGCAAAGTGTAACTGCACATCGCAGTGACGCAGACCTCCTGTCTGTCTCTGTGAGCTGAAACCATTTCCCTCAGTGGAAACAAAACTTTTATTTACTTTAATTTCACAGATAAGAAACAATAAATCGTGAAGACAATAAAGCCTCCACAAAAATAGCATTTTAAGTCTTGTGTGTGATTTATCCTGGCTTCATATGAGCAGAGGAAATCTCCGCTAGTCACTAGGCTAATTTATACAATAAATAAAATGTCATAGGCTTGTGCTAATAACATTAGCATGTTGTATTTGTTTGGAAAACGTGTTTAGTATAAGACAGTTGTTTTGTCAGTGAACCTTGTGAGTTGTAATGAAGCTGAATTTTGTAACGTTACCTTTGTTTCATGTTGCTGTTGTCCCTGGTTTCATATGAGCAGAGGAAAAGTCTGCTAGCTGCTAGGCTAATTTAAACAATGTAAAATGCCATAGGCTTGTGCTAAAAATGTTAGCATGTTGTATTTGTGGGGAAAATATGTCCAGATAAAGACAAGTGTTTGTCTGTGAATGCTGTTCAGTTTGTTTGTTAATATAATTTATTATTTGTCCAACTTCATCTTAGTTTATTTTTCTATAAATTCATCTTTTACCTGAACTATTTTTTATTAAAGGCAAGTGGCAAATACACCGCATCACCTTTGGTACTAAATAAAAACTAGAACGTGCAATTTACCATAGATTCTAGTTTTATTTAAGATAAATTCTTGAATGTTTCTTGACTTCCTTTAACTTGACAACCAGGAGTTAAATAACAGACTGACTACCTGTTCCTCTTTGGTGTAGAGATGGAAGCACTCATCCAGGGTGCAGCTGTACTGTTGGACGTGCTGCTGCTGCTGATTCCTCACGCTGTCTGCGTCCTTCACCACCTCCTCCTGAATGTTACCAAACAGGCTGCAGCACACGGCACAAAGAGGTGGTCACGTTAAATGAGCAGACAGTAGTCAGAGAGAAAAGCCAGAGTGAATAGCTGGTGGTCTGTGATATAAAACATACTGACCAGTCTTTGATTCTGTGCTCCCACTCGATGATGAGCTTCACGTGTGGAGGTCCTCCTGAGCTGCAGAGCTTCAGGGCTCTAAAAGACAGAAAGGTTAAAGGTCATCCAGTGCAGAGGAAGCAGCAGTTCCATTAACTGCAGTAACTTTGAGACATTAACAGTAAATTCACAGCACCAGTAACCTCAGCAGAATAATTTGAGTGCACATGTACTGAGGCTTTTCAACCACTAGGTGTCAGCACTGCCACAGTACCTACTGAAGCAGGAGCGACTGAATGACTGTGACTGTGAGATTGTATTGGGGATTTCACTGTAGATGTTTAAGGTAAACAACGTATTATGAGCTACAGTGTAATATAAAGGTTGTTTTTGTCATATCAAAACATACCGAAAGAGATCCCACGGTTCACAGCTGACATCACATTAAAATAAGACGACAAAAAAAGGCTAACTCAAATAACTTGTGACCTTTTCCAGGATTCTCAGTCACATCTCACGTCTTTATCAGAGCTCACTGTGAGCAACGGCTGAAAGCTCAGGAAAAAGCTACTGAGTTGATCTAGACTTAAGATTATTTTGTCAAACTACTGTTTCAAAGGTCAAGAGACAACGTTCCTGCATATCAACAGTAAACATCGTGGTTTTTGGGTGCTATTGGGCGTTGCAACAAAATGAGGGAACACACTTAAAGCAAAGCTCAACGTCACCTACAAAATGATCACTTACCTTCCTCCTATTGTTCCTCTATTAGCTACTGCTTTTGCTTTTGCTCCTTGAAAACACTTCTTATCTAGTATACTTGTATATTTTGCCAGATATGTAATAATCTATTGTTTCTAAAACTGGGCCCAGTGAATGAATTTCCTTCAGGATAAATAAATTTATGTTGAATTGAATAGAATGGAATTTGTATGATGTTTTTTGGTGGGCGGGGCTTAGTAGGAGGCAAAACAAGCTGGCTAGCATCCAGAGCAGCACACTCTCAGAGTGGCAGAGCGCACTCTGGACACTCTGTCTGTGGAGACGCACCATGTCAGGTCACTCACTCTCCGGGACCGCCAGTGTTACTTGAATAAGTAAACACTGAGCAACGGGACCAGACTGGCCGACCCGTATGCTCTCACTCAGTGGATGGATGATGTCACAGGAAGCCAATCTTACAAAGGAGGACCACACTTGTTTGTTTTGCTATGGAAGCTAACGTTAGCTAATGTGCTAAAGAGTTAGCGTTGCAGAGAAATCCAATATTCCTCTTAATCCCTCCCCAGTTTCTGATGAGGGGGACATGATAACCCTTAATACACATAACCTTATTCATCCCTACAACAGGAAATACTTTTTCCCTAACCTGATATGAAGTGTGCGCTGCACATGTGAGCATTTTTGATGATGGCCTCCGTCGCCGCTTACAAGTAGCATTTTAGCAAAAATGCATGTGCTGTGTGTGAGTGTGTGAACAGATGTTTTGATATAGTTTTGCTGTTGTTAGTCACGGCCCCCGTTTACTTCGATTTTATGAAGACAGTTCACCTTTTTTTGGATTCTCTGTTCACGGTGGAGGCATGCCAGAAAAACAATGACTTCTCCACAAATTCAAGGCAACATGTGGCGAGCAATTGATGTACAAATGGTCACTCTACAAGCTACTAATAACTCACTTTAAGTGGTCATTGTTTGCTTTAAGTCAAGTGAAAAAACAACTTTATCTCTGTAAGAATACAAAATGCTGGGTCTTCATGGGACTATAACGCATCATGAAAGGATTATAATGTATAAAAACTATGAGAATGACAATACACTATGATCCTTGCAAGAAACAATGTCAGTGAGTGTCCAGCACTTATAAGGCATTATGATACTTAATAATGTGTGATGCTTATAATCATAAACATGTTTATAATGCGTCACAGACGTGGGTGTCATAGAAAGTGTTACCAAACACTTGGACCTGTGTGTTCTTGCACTGTTTGATGTGGGCCGACTTGAGGACAGAGCAGACCTGTGAATCATTAGAGCTCCGACATGATCGAGGAGGTTATGTTTTCACTTCTGTTTGTTTGTTGGCAGGATTACAGGAAGACTACTGGCCTGATTTTCATGAGACTTGGTGAAAGGGTGTAACACAAGTCAAGGACAAAGACGGTGTGAATCATGGTGCAGATAAACAAATAATTTTATACTTTAATTATTATCGCAAGATAGGTGTTTTACCGTGGTGATGTCTGCGCTCTCCCAGTGCCCTTTGGTTACTTTGGTTTCCAGGATACAGCGAGCTGCACATTTGCCTTACAAAAGATTCTGAAAGCATTTGCCCCCATCAGCACCATTCAACCAGTGAATGAACTGTTCTTAGCAATGACACAAATGGAAGTCCTTTCATGACGTTGCCAAAATGTCCCTTTGACACGGCAGTTCACTTCTGCAAGTGAGAGCCATCAGACGTGTGTTTGTGACAAGGGACAAAATGTCTGCAGATTTCTGTCGGTGATGTAAAATCAGGTCTAATGATGTTCATAAAAAGAAGCACATCAGCTTCAGAGCCAACGCCAATCATCCCAACACGCCGGACGTAAACTCTAACAGTCATATTAGTGTGTAACATGTGTTTTCATGTCAGAGTGTGTTCAGTAACTGGCTGCCTGCCTCAAGAAACACTTTATTAGATTAGAGCAGATTTAAATTACATTAAAACTGATTACATTAGATCAAATTTGAATGAGCCTGTGGGAACACTGGGTCGTTTCAGTGTTGAACATTTGGATCACAAAACAGTAATTCTACAACAAAATAACACATTTAGAATAATTTAATGATCTCCAGTCTAATAATAGAAGAATGAGGTGTGCTGACAGCCGGTCAGCTCCAACCACAACAGTTCCTCTGGACGGCGTGCTCACAGTGTTTGAACCAGGTAAAACATGGAGGCTATACATTCATGAAAATCTAGACATATGTCCGGTAATATTCCTGTCAGACTACCTGCAGAGTGTCTAAAATAATGGGCTTAGCCACATGATGTCATCCATCGGTTTGTGGACTCCTGTTTGGATTCCTCAAGTTTGACATTTTAGCCGGCGCCATTGCGACAAGTGACCAAATTTGTACAAGATGGTGGAGCTAACCCTACTGCCAGCTGCTAGCTTGGTCAGCATAGTGCATTTAGCAGCTGTGGTTAACTGTGATAATGCTAATGCTAATTTTCGCCAGTGAAAAACAGGCTTAAAACCAAATCAAATGTACTCAACATTAAAACTGAACATCAGACTCCTTAGAGTATCTTTTTTAGATAACCAAAACACTTCAATTATCCCTCATGAACTGAAAACACACTGAAATAGCGAACTTTAAAGCGGGATTTATACTTGTGCATCAGCTCTATGCAGACCCTACACACATGGCCTACGCTGTTGTGAGCATTTATACTTGTGCAGTGGTGTGTCTGTGTCACTCTGCAGTTACACCTCCAAAACACTAGTCAGCGATGGGGTTTCTGTGAAGTGCTGTAAAGTTTAGTTGATATAAAACACACATTAAACACACATTAAACATGGCTTAATAGAGACAGTTTCAAACACAAGTACACAAATCAGCTTCACTATAACTCGCAGCATTCACAGACAAACACTTGTCTTTATCTGGACACATTTTCCCCACAAATACAACATGCTAACATTATTAGCACAAGCCTATGGCATTTTACATTGTATAAATTAGCCTAGCAGCTAGCAGACTTTTCCTCTATTCATATGAAGCCAGGGACAACAGCAACATTTAACAAAGGTAATGTTACAAAATTCAGCTCCATTACAACTCACAAGGTTCACTGACAAAACAACTGTCTTATACTAAACACGTTTTCCAAGCAAATATAACATGCTAAAGTTATTAGCACGAGCCTATGGCATTATTGTATAAATTAGCCTAGCGACTAGTGGAGATTTCCTCTGCTCATATGAAGCCAGGATAAATCACACACAAGACTTAAAATGCTATTTTAGTGGAGGCTTTATTGTCTTCACAATTTATTGTTTCTTATCTGTGAAATTAAAGTAAATAAAAGCTTTGTTTCCACTGAGGGAAATGGTTTCAGCTTACAGAAACAGACAGGAGGTCACAACGTGTTGTTACATTTCTGGGGAGGCGCACGTCAGGCTACAGGTCAATTCAATGCAGAAGTATAAATCTAACTTAAGGCTTCACGTAGTCACTGTGGTAGCAACTTGTCAACAGATGGCACTAAAATCATCAACGGCCTTATTCATGCATAACTTTAAACATTAATAACATTTAAACAGGTGAGCTTTGTAAGAATTCACCACTGTACAGTTGCCATGAATAGTTAACTAGCTATAGACACACAACTTTTTTTTTGTACCAGGCTGTAAACATGTTTATTTCTGCTGTTAAGTTAAACATTTAATCATGGGGGTCTGTGGAGACTGACTCACATTTGAAGCCAGCCTCAAGTGAGCATTAAAGGAACTGCAGGTTTTAGCACTTCTGTGTGGCTTTATTTGTCAGCCCTGGGGGTTGATGCTCGGCGCTGCCCAAAGCTGCAGACGGGCATTCAGCTGAGAGAGCAATTAACACCTCAAAAACTGTGATGTTCAAACACTAATAGAAGTTAAGAAATGGCAGTTATATATACAGTGAGCTCAAGTGAAAATCAATTAACACGTTTAGAACAGCAGGACTTGTTTGAATGTGTTTGAGAGAACACATCAGCTCAGTGCTGGTCAACTGAGTGTGTGTGAGTGTGTGTGAGACATGAATCCTCCACCAGAACGCACTCAATGTTTCGTGCATTTTTGACCTGCTCACCTGTCGACAGCAGGGTGGTAGAGCGGCCGCCCGTCCTGCGGAGACAGGTAGCTGTAAAATGCTGATCCTCCCACCACACGGATGTTAAACAGCACTCTGGTGTTCTGAAAGAAGGGCACAACAAAACACTTTAAAGCCACCAGGGTGTATTTATCCTTTACATAACAAGGCTATAAACAACAACACTATAAACTTTCAGTACTTTATGTCTCCCACGTGAAGCCTCCCACATATCCTCTCCTCAAATACTATACGTTTTAATTACTGTGGATCCTCTGAGCCTGACTTTGATTGTACTAACTAACTACACGCCACTGGCATGTCTCTCAGGAGGAGCTGTGATAAATCTGACCCCGTGACTTTTATTTCGGTGCCATCGTCAGGTCAAAGTTTTGATCTGTCCAAAACTTGCTGCAGATTAAAATGAACAAGATCAGGTTCACAGTTCACAGTTTGAAGTCTCAAAAAATGATGTTGTTTTTCCCAAAATAAAATCATCATTCACTCGCAGATATTTTCCAGGACTGGTTGAATGCTTCAGTTGGATGTGTCGTAGCAAATTCGTTGCCGACATGGCCGACATTCAAACTTGTTTTTTCAGACCTGGTGGGGACAATTTGCATCTAAATATGAGATTTTTTTTTCAGTGGAATCTGTACTTGTGTTCAAAAAAGTCCCTTAAATATCTGTATGAACTGGCCTCAGCAGTACTGGTAGTTACGCTGTCTGAGCCCGACCCCTGTTGCGAGAAGCCCTCAGGGTTTGATGCTAGAAAGCCTTTCCTTGGTCAGGTGGAGGAGAAAGATCCTGGTTGAGGTTCAAATAAATAGATTTCAGTTTGGCATCTAGACTCCGGCCTCATCATTCCTCGCAGATATCCTGGCCGCATGATGACCATGATGTCACCAACTGGTTTGTGGAGTACTACTTTGAAGCATCAAGTTTGGCATTTTTGTGTCGCTGTCTTGTTTTTTTAGAGCCAGAAGCGACAATTTTTAGACGAGAGGGTGAAGCTGTGGATGTGACTTAGAACTCGAGGACACTGCTGTGGTAGCGACTTGTCAATCACAAGGAAGCCACGCCATAAAGCATCCCCTGCTTTATCGTAAGTGTTACTCTAAATGGGGCAGTAATTTGAGAGAGTAGCAACTCCAAATCTGAGGCCATGGTTCTCTGCCGGAAACTGGTGGATTGCCCTCTCCGGGTTGGGAGAGTTGCTGCCTCAAGTGAGGGAGTTGAAGTATCTTGGGGTCTTGTTCACGAGTGAGAATGGAGAGTGAGATGGATCAGCGGTTTGGTGCGGCTTCTGTAGTGATGTGTGCGCTGCGCTGGAACGTTTCCTGGTCTATCTACGTCCCAACCCTCACCTATGGTCATGAGCTCTGGGTAGTGACCAAAAGACTGAGGTCGCCTCCTGTTAGAGGTGATCCGGACACGTCCCACTGGTACAAGGCTGTGGGACAGACCCAGAAGATGCTGGAGGCATTACATATCTCATCTGACCTGGGAACGCCTTGGCGTCTCAGCCCCTCGACTCGGCCCCCGATAAGTGGATGAAAATAGATGGGACCATAGCACTAAATGAACTGTAATGGTGAAGACTTGAAACCAGTGACTGAGTCCATAAACTCATTACCAAAACCTGGCCATAGAAAAGAATGCAAGTTTAAGCCACGTCTGTACTGACCCAGAGGTAACCCTACAATAAGCACTGCCATCACAAACAGATTGACCACAAGTCGAGAGTGTCGTCACTCATCTGTCATGGTTTTGTGTGTAACACAACAATGATGAGATGCTTTCATGATGGTAAAATGAGCACACAAAGCTCAGTGTTTTTGAAAAAGCAGCAGCAACATTTCTGAAGACTTAACTGCGATCAGTTGGGATCACTGCTCAGCTTGGAGACTTCAGACCACAAAATGTGGGCTGAAATGGTTTTAAGAATCCAATATGAGTCTGTGCAGAAGAAGACCGACTAATTCTCATATGGTTTGTGTAAATATCGACCTGTCCCTTTTGATCAAAACAGAGAATGTACAGTTTTCTAGACAGCAAGTCATGTCTTTAAAGCATCAGCACAAGCATTTTCCAGGCTGTAGGTTCAGCAGTTATTTCACTACCGTTCTCTTTGGAGGTGCAACAACCTCTGTCGTCTCATTACACAACATGTGAGGTCATAAACATGAATCTGGCGACCGCTTTGTGTGTTCTGCGATTTTTTCGTCGTTCCTGCGGTGGTAAGTCACGAGCCCCTTTTACACTGCCAGATTTTGGGCGAATGTTGGGCCGTTTTGCCGGCAAGCTGCGAGCGTTTAGACACACAGAGCCGGATTGATGAGTTGATCTGAGGCGCCCAATTTTCCGCCTCGTAGGGTAGACATATTGGTGGAACCTTTTTGGGTTAAAAAGAACGAGGCGCCCTTCTGCCACGGGAGGGGCTGTTTATACTGCCAATGCTGAAAAAATACTGATTGGGCTTTCCTGCAAATTTGCACCATTCCTGTTTAAAAAGGGTTAGTGTTTCATGGTAGCAAAGGTTTTCAATTTTCTAAATTGCCTCCAAGAACACTGAGATCACCTGCTGCCCACCTTAGAGTTTCGAACCAGGAACCCTCTTGCTGTGAGGCGACAATGCTAACCACTGCACCACCATACCGCCAAAAGGTCTATCATCCCCAGTATGACCTCTGGCACTGCCCCAGATTCGTCTTTAGCACTTTAGGCCTCATCTTATTATCAAAAGATCAAACAGGTTGAGTGATTGGCTTTAAATATTTCACCACTAGCATCACAAGATCTGTGGAAGGTCTTCCTCACATGTATTGCCCCCTGTTTTCTGAGACAGCTGGAACATTGAGGATCTCTTGAAGGCTCGGGCCTTGGCACATGAGCTGTCATCAACACAGTGATAAAAATCAGCGCTTACAGGCGACACTTCCTAAAACTTCCTGTGCTGATATTTTAAGTGACAGTTATTTGTTGCTGGGTCATGCTGATTGGCCAAGTGTCGTCCGCTCACACTGAATCAGCTCTTTCACAACTATTTAAAAAATGCTGAACTGGGAGTGAGTCTGTATAAACACTGGCATATTTTTACTCTCTCTGGGTTATATTTAACAAGTTTGCTGTGAACAGGACTAAAGCAACACGGAGGCAGAGGAGAACAAAGTGGGCCAACATGAAATTTAGGCCAAGACCTGCACCTGACATTTTGAGCTCACAGCAGTTCAGCCTGAATCAACACGTGGCGCCTCAACACGGAGTTTTGTATTCAAAGTATTATTTTACAGGAATAAAGCAGTAATAAAAACACAGATTACCTGACTGCTCTCTTATATCACTCTGAACTGGGCTGGAAAGGCAAGTTGGTTTCAATAAGAAAGACGAAAGAACAAATATGAGCCCTAATATCTTTTTGTCCTCCTTTGAAGCCGCTTATATTACTCTGAGATCTGCTTAGATTGGAGGTGCTCTAGGAGTGAAGGAGCGCTTTGCAAAATTGATTTTCTCTTGTTCCAGTGAAATCTAGTGTGTAGCTGCTGGCGGAGCTCAAACACAAACACCCACTCTGAGTCCTGCGAGGAAAGCTCCATCCAGCAGGATCTTTCTGATGACAAGGAGCACACCGACGAACAGAGCTCGTTCCTGGAAAATACTGATATGCTGAACACATGAACCGACTGGAATGCATCGCCCTCAGGGGAAGTTATACAATACTCATGAATTACTGCCTCATGTATGCAATAGACAGTACTATTTAAAGCAGAACAAGTGCCAGTGAGCTGCTGAAATACTGCAGCAGTTAGAGCTACTCGATGTAGTAATAAATAACATTTTGCTCTCAGTCTGAGTACACACAGCGAGCCATGTAACTAACACTACATTATCCTCTCCTCAGTATTTCAGCATCTTGTGTTTATGGACTCCGCAGGCATCCACCTTCCCCGCGGTGCTTACTGTAGATGCCGTGTGGTGCTTTTCCAGAGAATTCATCAACTTTTGCTCAAGTGTTCATTTTCAATCTGCTGTAAGGGGAAAAAAACTGGCACGACAGATGACAAGTGCAAACCCCAAATAAGTTTTCTTTTCATTACAGCCTTGCTCAGGCTTAGTGTGAGCTCCAGTGACAGGCCTGTGTGGACACGTGAAGACCACCCAACGAGTCCTACCAACTTCTCAGGAACTGTTTTTTTCTCCACTAAACATTGTTTTCAAAAACCAGGGAAAATTCCTGGTCTTGTATTTACAAACCTACTGACTGCATCAACAAGAGGATTCACCAGGTCTAAGTGTTTGATACTGAACTGACCGAAGTCTTCCCCAAACAGAGATTTTCCTTTCATAGCTGAGCTTCACAAAAAGCCTGTCAAGGTTTGGCTTTCCCTTCATATTACAGCTGTGTGCTGCGGGCTTTAATACGAGTACTTTAAAGAGTTTGGGAGGTGGTTTCTTTTTTAACCGTCTCTAAAACCAATAGTGAAAGGAAGTGAGGAACACATTTGCCTCAAGAACACATAACTTCCGCTTATATAGATTTTCCGCCATTTTGAATTTTTTGAAAAACACTTCAAATGGATCTCTTCCTAGGAAGTTGTCCCACGTCTTTCTATTCACTGACGTGGTCAATCTATGTGAAACATAGACATTTGGATGCAGCCTAATTCGTATGTAGGTTCACTAGCTAGCAAAATTTAGCCAAGTTTGCCAGTCAGTATCATGACTCACCCTTCATCACATTATTTAGCCCTAAATTAAAGCGTGACACGTGAAGCAGCAGTAACTTCTGTGGTTGGTTACTGAGTGGTCAGTTATTTCTTTGTACAGTACAATATTGTGCTGCGTGTGCATACATGTCTGTGTGAACATGTTTATTCTCCACCCAGTCGAGGCAGATGAAGAGGAATATGTGAGAGTAACACCACAAACAGGGGGTTGTAAACACATTATTGGGAGTGTGTGTGAAAGACGATAAGTGTGATCGAGGAGAAAAAAGAACAAACGAGCAGCTGGGATCTGGTCGGGCTCCGAGCACAGTCGCCCCTGTCAGCGTGGCGACTGTGAAGAGGAGGAGAAAACCTGTGAAAATTCATCTCAGCATCCTGTCGGAGGAGTGCTTGAGCGTGAGGGCTGAGCGGACACTGGGGGACAATCCTTCCCGACCAAGGTTAATCACTTTCTGTGTTCAGTGAGGAATGTTTGTGGCGTTGTTTGTGTCTGACGAGGCAAAAGATCTCCAATTACAACACATGCAAAGAGTGTTTCATTATGTTGTCAGTTTGAGGACTGTGTGTGTGTGTGTGTGTGTGTGTGTGTGTGTGTGTGTGTGTGTGTGTGTGTGTGTGTGTGTGTATAAAGGGGTTTACCTTTCTTAGTGTATGGACTGTATCTTTTTGGACTGTATCTCTTGTGCTCCACATCGCTCCGACTAAATCTCATATCGAATCCAAACAGTTCAGAGTCCCTTCAGGAAGAACTTTGTCTTATTCAGATCCTGCACCAGAAGTTTAGAGAAGGTGTTCATGTGTGAGAAAGCCTGTCCGTCTGTTACTATAAGTCCTGTGAATGTGCAGCCATCAGTGTACTGTAGCGTACTATATTGCTAGGCTTGCTTTAGTGAGCATCGTGCCAGCCAGCCGCTGCTAAAACGAAGATGTCAAGCGATGTCAGGAGCAGGAAAAATGGCTGTCAGAGAGAGGCAGTGTTCTTTGTTTTTGAATTGCATCTTTGCCGCGGCTAAAATTAGACAGGAGCGGAAACATCCACTTGTGAGTGTAATTCATTGATGCAAGAAAACTACAGATTCTGTTGAGATGAAAGATTTAGAGCAAACATCTGCTCTGAGCATTGCTCCTTTCTTGGCAGAGGTAGGCTCCGGCAAACTGATTATACTGTACGAGCCTGGTTTTAATTAAACGGCTGACAGCGTGGGGGCACAAAGGAGACTACAGATCTCCAACAGAGTTACTGAAAGTGTCGCACCTGACTCTTCTCTTCCTCTCTTTCTCCTGGCACGTCTCAAAGAGCACCGACTAATACGCAGCAAGCTGGTCAACAATTTCCTTTACGGCTCTTTACTGCAGCTGTGTGTCCGCTGGCTGCAGAGACGCTGATTAGACACCCGCTACATGACTAACAGCGTGCTACTGCACACAATCATGTGCAGAGACACAGATGAGTTTGCAGAACGAGCGCCTGAGTGAGTGGAAGCGAGCAGGAAATGGGCTCTCTGGCTTGAGTGAGGTAAATAATTGATCTGACAGTGACATACAGCAGGGGTGCATCTGAGCAAGTGCCGCTGTTTGCATTTCTGTCGTTACGCCCGTGTTTTACACCAGCGGTGACGAGGTAAACAAGCCAGCCATGCTTCTCCTTAGCCATGCATGGAAGAGTGAGCGACTCACCTTCTGACCCAATCAAGTCTCATTAACACACACGCTGTCACAGCAATATATATGCAAATATATTATAATGCACATTGTAAGAATGAAATCAGTTTGGTGCCTTATGTATGTATGAATATTAAAAGTGCCAATCTCAAATCATCTAACAATATAAATTGAAGGTTTAATGACATATATGATGGAATAATGTGACAAATTATGGACATTAGCATTTTGCCGTATACATCTGTATAACAATGGATCATTAGCTAGCTTCGGACTTAACAAAGGCTTTCCAGCACCACATTGTAATAATGGCATTGTCATTAACATAGGTCTAATAACTCATTTCTTCATGTCTGATGTCAATGATTGGTTCAGTAGAAAGATTTTTTTTAAAGATGAATTGGTGAAAATTTTTAGACACAATGAAAAAAATCCAGGGAGCATCTTAAGACGTCACCAAACAAACCAAACACATGGTAAAGGCGTGGATATTCTTCCCAGTGTGGAATCAGATCTGCCTCCAGGGCCTGGGTCCAAACACAACGCGCTCCCCGTGATCCTGTGGACGCCGCCATTGTTGTTGCTGCTTGCCGGCTTGTCAGTGTTGCCAGATCTCAGGATAGAAACAAGCAATCAGGGCTATGGAAACAAGCCCAACAGAAACGACGGATATGTATAGATAGAGGTGATGTTTAGAGAGCAAGCCCAATAAGCTAATAAGCGGACCTGGCAACCCTGCAGCTTGTCCTCACATTTCTTCCGTCCTCCTGCGTACTGACGTGGGACGTATCCCGCCTCTCATTGGCTGTTACTCTTTGTCAGTCGTGTAAAACTTCTCCAGTTTTCTAGCATGCCAGATATCCAGTCCCAGTCGCAGACGAGGGGGCGACTTACTCGTAAACTTGTTCACACATGAGGACTCGTCGTGGCAGACTATCTGCCGACTCACCTCTGACCCAAGGTGGCTCTCAAGATCCTCTGCGACGTCAAAATCGTGTAATGTGAACTAGGCTTTAGATAGACAGCAAACTAGCACGGTGACATAGCAAAATGCAAGTATGACACTGAATATGTGTGGACCATGAAGTAATGATCTGGACCCTGTGTTTGGACCAGCTGGGAACCACTGCCCTAAATCCTTAACTGAAGACACTGATAAACTATATCAGCATGGTTTGAATATGCAGAGTGTTTGTGAGCTGTGTGTGTGGAGCTGTGACAACAGTAAACAAAGCAGCAGCCACATACCTTTTGGATATATTTAATTTTCCTCTCTAGGTTGGCAAAGAGAAAATAAAACTCAGCCCACGTTTGTTTTTGTTTTTGTATAAACTGGAAGTTGGACGTGTAATCTCTTCAGCCCGTCTCTGTAAAGACCTTTCTATGAAATATGTAAAGCGAGGTGCAGCTAACCCGACTCCAGTGTGGTGTGTCTGTGGGTGCAGCGAGAGGAAACCAATTCCTGTCTGCCTCCAGCTGGCACTGTAAGCTCTCCCACCTGTACTACATGGTGTCATTGTGTGGGCATGCTTTTCTCCGTCCTGAGCCAATAAACCTGTCTTGGAACAGGTGCGCCAGCCGGCTCGGCAGGAGGGAACCGTGTCCCCTCTCTGCCTCCAGCCGGTGCTCAAAACAAGCCCGCCCACGCGACACGGCTATTAAATGTATGTTTTACAAGCATCACGGAACAATGTCTAATGACTCATTACGCAGGGCTACAGAGCTGCTTCAGTCCAGGGGTCTTATGGTTGTGGTGCAGTAAACAGAATATAGAATAATAATAATAATAATAGAGTCCCACACTGTAGCTGCCAGTTGCAGAATTACATCACAGTAGAGCTGGAGAGAAAACTATCATACTTTGTCCTTATAGCTGGCTGTTTGTTTCCCATTGCATCAACCTGTGTTTCTTCTGTGTTTCATATCAATATTTGAAGGAGTCTGTATGTGAGTCAGTGAATGTCTAACAGCTGCTGGCACTGTGTTCTGATAATAAAAAATAAATCCCTTCACGGTCCAGTGTGAAGGATTTAGGAGGGATATATTGGCAGAGATGGAAATAATAAAATAAATATATTTTCTTTAGCGTATGATCACCTGAAAATTAGAACTGTTGTATTTTCGTTACCTTAGAATGAGTCATATACCAACGTAAGGAGCAGGTCCTCATGTATGGAGACTGCCATGTCACACCACCATGTTTCTACAGTAGCCTGGAACGGACAAACCAAACACTGCGTTTTTGTTTTTTTGCATCGTTTTTTTGCAGATAATTCGGCTCCTGCTGAAACCTCCTGAGCGTCTGGATCTTAAATGATCAGAGAAACTACAATTACCGCCTCGTGGCTGTATGCCTCTGCGAGTTGCAGTTGCAGTTTCCATCTTCCCCCCTCAGCAGCACAGACGATCTATACAGTCAGCACAGTTCCAACACTACTGTCACCAATTCAGTGTGTGACCAGCTGTTTCCCCTTCTGTTCCTGAGATATGATGCTGACTAACGGCTAGAAAAGTGTTTTTGCAGAATATTATGACATCACAGTGAAGCTGACCTTTGACCTTTTGGATATAAAATGTCATCACATCATCATTTTCAGTTCTTTGTGAAGTCCAAGTGGACGTTTGTGCCAAATTTTGAAGAAATTTCCTCAAGGTGTTCTTGAGGTATGGCGTTCCAACACATTTGTTTGGTCCATGTTTGGTCATGGACTTTCCATGTCCAGACACAACGTCCAAGGTACCCTGGGTGTGTTGGTTGTTGACATTCTGGGACACCGTGTCAAGTTCTGCCTGTTACATGCATTGTCTTCTTTCAAAATACACTTCTGTGTTCACAGGAAATTTAACGTTTACATACAGTTTCTTTCAAAATAAAAACACTACGTCGGTACAACACTACGAATTAACTTTTTTTTTTTCCTTCAACAACAAACACACGTGGTTGGGTTTAGAAAAAAGAACAGTCAGACTTTCACCGCCTTAACTTCTGACCTTGTCCTGCCGTGTTTCCGCCTGACGCTGTTGGGCACCGTTAAACTATAACGGCAACCAGCCACGTATCATGTTGTCAGCTGTTGTTCATTGGTTTCTGACACCACAAGTCACTGCAGGAGTGGTGAGTGATTTGAGACCTGGCTTGGTGTTCACAAGAATGAGAATGACAAGGTCACTGTGACCTTAACCTTTGACCACCAAAATGTAATCAGTTCATGGTTGAGTTCCAGTGGACAGCTGTGCCAAACTTGAGGACGGCGTTCTTGAGATATTGTGTTCACGAGACTGGGACAGAAAACGGACGGACAACCCATGAACATGATGCCTTCGGCCACGGCTATCACTTGTGCTTGGAGGCATATAAAGATGAGCACACATTAACATGTAGTGGGTGAGCTGCCTGCCTCTGACATGCCAAACAGCATTGAAGAAACAGTGATTTTTAACGTGAAACTGCTTGATTCAGTGTTTTTGCCTGTTTAAATCACCTGGTCTGTTTATATTTGAGAGGAAGAGACCTCTGGGGATAATTCGTCTCCTGGTAAAAACCTCATGAACAATGAAGACTGAAGGAATCCTAACCAGGGGAAGTTTCAGCTGGTTGCAATCTGCAGTCCTCACCACTAGATGGCACTAAATCTCCCTAAATCATACACAATTAACGCCTGAGTGGGAGCAAAAAAAACCCCTGAATTCCCTTGCATATATCAGTCCCATACCTGGGCCTGAGCTCCGTTGATCATCAGGTAATACAGCTTGCTGAGGATGCTCTGCTGCAGCTGGTCCCAGGAAATAGACCGATCCTCCCTCATCAGGAACGGAGGTCCAAACCTTGAACAGAAATAGAGAATGTTTAAAACAACAGCTCATGACGCTGCATTCAGCCGCTCCACATCAGCCCTGGTCGGCTCAGGCGTCTCCTCGTCCTATTGTAATGTAAATAATTATTTATTACCATTATCAGCTTTAGAGCAGAATTCTCATTACAGCATATCTATGGACAGACACAGAGAGATAATGAGGAGTGAAAATAGATGATGAGGAGAGGGACAACCATCCCTGCGAGATGATAAATCACATGACACATTCACCATAATACCCATTTAATTGAGAGCAGCCCTCCATTGTATGCTTGGGATTTATTAGTATGAGACCATGTGAGCATGCATGTGCATAAAGAGGCCAGACGCACAGGCACATACACAATGCATGATGGGATGCTAATAAACTGTAGATTAATCAGCATGAATAGGAGGGGGATGAATAAAAAGTGTTGCATCTGTAAAGGCACCATTTCATCCTTAAAGACACTGGAACAAACCTCAGAAATCAAACACATCCTCCATCATACAACTTTCCCATGAGATCATAGATGGACACTGCGGAGACCCTCGGAGTAAATGAGGCTGGATTACTGTTCAGGATGGGAACCATTAACATTCTGTGGTGGCTGAGGAGTAGCAGCTGCAGCGACCACGACACAGGATGAGACAATATACACAACAGAATGGGAGGGAAAATGACTTAAAAGTACAATTAATTCAGTTGGAAACTGCTGTGGAGCAAAAGACAAAACAATTCCATTCTTCTGCTGTGTGGTTCAGTTTGTGGTGAATGGACTGAGTGTGCTAAACACAGAGGGCTGAAACGTTGTGTTAGCCGCTCTCTGGCTCCTCATTCCCACAGTGGAGAGTTTAACTCCTCCGACCTTAAACAAGAACACAATAAAGAAGTAGATTTAGAAGCCTGAACTCAGAATTTTCTTAAATTATTCCTTTAAAAGAGGTTTTTGATGGTTTAATTTAGAGAAATCTATCGTCCACTCCTGAACGCCACAGACCAGGCTTATTCAACTGGCGGCCTGCAGGTCACATTCGGCCCAGAAGCAACCTCTAAGTGGCCCAGCTAGGGATGAGTACCAAGACCCAAGACCAACGCACCATGTCAGGTCACTCACTCTCCGGGACCGGCAGTGTTACTTGAATAAGTAAACACTGAGCAACGGGACCAGACTGGCCGACCCGTATGCTCTCACTCAGTGGATGGATGATGTCACAGGAAGCCAATCTTACAAAGGAGGACCACACTTGTTTGTTTTGCTATGGAAGCTAACGTTAGCTAATGTGCTAAAAAGTTAGCGTTGCAGAGAAATCCAATATTCCTCTTAATCCCTCCCCAGTTTCTGATGAGGTGGACATGATAACCCTTAATACACATAACCTTATTCATCCCTACAACAGGAAATACTTTTTCCCTAACCTGATATGAAGTGTGCGCTGCACATGTGAGCATTTTTGATGATGGCCTCCGTCCAGTCCTTTGGTCTGATCACATTTAACCATAGTTGTCTTTGTTTTTGTTGACGGGCAGTGGCGGCTGGTTTTGAGCCATGACTCCTTCTATTCTGGCTCCAATAACACAACAAGACAAACACATTTTAACACTCCTGTGTAGCCTACAGCCCTGTGGGGGAGAGGCAGGTTTTGGCTCTGGCTAACAAACTGACATCAGCGTGATGTCGGCCCTAAAAGGGTCTACAGTATAAAATGTTAATTATATTATTATAGGCAGAGGAGAAGAGCTCCAGGAGTGTGGGAGTGACAGCCAACAGTGTGGTTCGCCCAGTGGTTCATTTGTTTGAAAGAAAGAGTGCTCTGTGTCTTCAAACTACACACTGGCGCTCTGAGTGACCGGACTGCTCGTGTCACTTCCTCCATCTCAAAAATGCATTTTGAAGTACATTACTGAAGATTACTGTGACAATTTCATGACACATGACCGTGGGAACCCTGATTTTATCTAACTGTGTAACTGTGACTTGAGATTGTTTGTTGCCAGCTGGCTGCCATATTCTTTCCTGTGTCAAAACAGATGAACAACATGCATTACGTCACCCACCAGCAGGGGCGTTTATTAGTCCGGTGCGGTGCAGTGCATTCTGGTAGTTGTAGGTTTTCTACCTCTTGAGCAAAGGCTGATGCAACAGCCCTTTTCCTCTGTTTTCTCTGGTCATGTAGCATAAACAGCACAGTAATATTTAAAGAAAATCTTTCCAGCAGTGAAATACGTCAGGTGAATTATATAAAAATTCACCCCTCGTTGTGATGGTACAGTTGTACCAGGCTGTTGTAAAATTAGGCGTTTTAACATGAGGGTCTATGAGGATTGACTCGCTCTTATACGCAGCCTCTAGTGGCCATTAGAGGGACTGCAGTTTCTGGCACTTCTGCGGTGGCTTTATTTTCCAGCCCTGGAGGCTGCTGCTTGGTGAACACACAGTAATCTATATTTAGTTTTCACCTGCCTCCACGGACATGAAAATCAGAGCTAACACAAGTAAAATGTCATGAAATCCAACTGTTAACTTTCACAGGGAGAAATGCAGAAACACTGAACATTTAGGTTTCACACATTACATGTGAAACTTCATTAAATCCCATCCACTGCTTTCTGTTGGTTTCACAGTTTCGGCAAATCAATGAAAACTGAGAGCTTTCACACCTAGCTGACTTTCAGAAATGTACCTGTGATGCTATTCTACAGAGAGCGAGGAACAAGTATGTGACTCCAATGTCATTTTCTTGGCACAGACGAGTCCTCCAGCTGTCATCTGATGAGAGCGAGATAGGTGGGTGGTTTGATCAACGAGGGCGAGGCGTTTGAAGGAGAAAGTGAGAAGTGGATGGGATTGGACTTTCCCACAGACGTGTTGGCGAGCTCACCTATATTGATCCCTCTGGACTCTGTCAGGGAGACGGATGTCTGATCTCTATATAGTGCCAGATGTCAGATTCCCCGGTTGTTTGGTCTGAAACTCATCTCACAGTGAGATGTGAGTCCTTTCAGTAGCAGGGAACTCACATGACCTTGACGTGCTCCACCAGGGCAAGGAGAGACTGTGGACTGAGCTACTGTACATCAAGCTCCCATCTGCTGTGAGGCTGAAATCAACAACAACCTAAATGACCGACCATGAAGTCAGAGAAGCTAAGAATTTACATTTTGCTAAACCCCTACCTACAGCAGCAATTTCACGGAGGCCACCTTGCCCCCTCAGTTTGGCCTTGTGCCCCTAAAAACATATACGCCCTTTCCTCTGTCTCTCTCCTGTCAGTTTGGTTTTTAGACGCCAGTATGTTTTCTCAAGATTCTGATTCTTGGGCAACATCAAGTGAAAAGCTGTGCACACAACCCTGGTATTTACAGCTGGAAAACCTGGATATTCATGGCAATACTTTGACACAAATCTAACACCTGCTGACCTGGAGACTTAAAGAGAAAGTGGATTTTTTTGAAGTGAGGTTTTATCAGGTTTTAATCCATAATCAGTGTATTACATATAGTAGATGTCCGTCTGCACACCCTGTTTGGAGAAAGAGGCAGAAGTACTGCCGAGGACGTTTAGCAATGTGCTGCTGTGGCACTAATATTGGCAATTTGTAATTACCAACAAGTTATTTTTGTAAAATAACCAGCTTTTTAAAATGTATTTAATTCCCAAAAGCAAACAAGAACAGGACTGAGCCTCTAACGATAGCTTAAACTCTAATAAAGTTGCACCATGGCATCCACAGGATGGATGTTCCAGTCCTGAACAGGTATTTTAACAGTTTAACTGTTTTAAACGTGACCCAACAAAATTATGCAGTTAGCTAATGCCATGCCTTTTAGCTTTGAAATCATGCAATGCTGTTCTTGTAGCTGGTAGTCTGACTATCCAGGTATGCTAATGTTAAAACAAACATAAAAAAAAAAAAAAAACCCCACAGCTGGGTAGAAACCCCATAATAAACTTAGAGTTTGGTCTCCTGTCACTTAGGTCAGACTCTTTGCTGGATCAGCAAACTTTCTGTTGCTGCTGTTACACAGGTTTGACCTGGCCACAGGCCCACTGTAACACCCAGCGCTGAGGGGTTTGTACGGGCCAAATTCAAGCTGCTACACCCGCCGGCTGAAGGCCCGTCTCCTGAGCTGCTGCCTGCTATCTTTCTTTCTGGGGAAGCAGTTGACAGCATTTGGTAGCGAGGCGGAGGGACCGTGAGTGGCTAGCAGCTAATTCTTGTCTCATTTGTGATCTGATAATGACAGAGAGATAAAGTGGCGCCAAGACGGGCCGAGCAAATGAGCTGCGAGCAAATCTACAATGAAATAAGATTAAATAAATCACTGTATGAGAAACACTGAGTTACTGTATGAAGCGTGTGCACGTGCCTGCGGTCGTCTGGTGGGAGCAGCTCAGGACAGAGAGGGAAGAGACTCAGGAGGAGGCTGTATTTTATATTTCCGCCCTTTTGCCTTTTCCAGATTTCTGTCTACTCCAGCTTTTCTCTACTGTTTTTGTGAAATGTTGTCTTAGAGCCCCTGCACACCCCTGCAACATGGAGAGAAATCCAAAGCTCTCCTTTCCATGTTACGGTTGCTAAGCTTTGATAGCAGAGTTTCGTAAAGGGTCACTTCATATAATTACCTAACAGCCTGTTGGCCCGTCCCCGCAGCGTTGCAGACCAACAGCAGAATCTTTACAGGGACGCCCTGGTTGAGGAACTCTGATGACAGTGTCCCAGATGAAGGTAACCTCTGACCCTCCGGACCAGTGGAGTATGGAGATGATGGGAGGCTGTGATGGTAACCTGGCAGAGGAGAGAGAACACAGGAGAAAGTCAGAGAGGCGGTGTGAGAACAAACTGGAAAGATACACGAAAATGAGTCATGTGAGGAGGAGAGAAGAGAACGAGGAGATAAAAGTTATTTTTTAAACCACAGATACAATCACAGTGTCTTGAGAAATCCTGTTGATACTGATCACATACCAATCGCACATTCTTTTGGTAAACCGCTTACTTACGAGGATTTTCCACTGATAGCTGACAGCAGGAAGTGTATGGCATTTCACTGTTTCTCCTTGAAAGGAAGATGAACTGACTTTATGTACTGAAAATGTGGCCGTTAAACTTAACACCTCTAACAAGGAGTGAGGAGGAGAATTGAGATATATAAAGTGGCGAGACAGCAGCTTTCTATTTGGGGAACAGTGATTCAGAGGGGAGAACAGATGGACCAATGGCTGCCTGCACTCTCAGCAGGAGGTATTATCTGATGCAGCTTCTGCTCCACATCCCGTCCTGGTGGGGGGCCAAGTAGCACCACTTCTCTCCCGTTTCCCCTCGACTCTCTATCAACACAGAGGAGTGTGACTGACTGAGTGAGAAGCCGAGATTATAAGATCCTCGTGAAACGTGACGTCAGCAGAGCTGCGTTTTCCTCACACAGCTGACAACCTCTGCTCGTCAGCTCCTCAGAAGTTCACGGCGATAAATCACGTGGTGAATTAGACTCGCAGACACAGATGAGAAGGTATTGATTGACCGTGGTGGATGTGCCTTCGCCAAACGTTTCATTAAACACTGTTGTTTACGCCTGATGCCTGATTCATCACTGACAAAGCAAATGCCACTGCTGAGCATCCTGTTACTGAGATCCTTGAGAAAAAGAGAAGCGTCTGTCTGTGTTGGCACATCCCTCCTCTTACGGAAATAATTGGGGTGTGAGGACGCGAAGCTGTGCGCTGTATGAAGGCCAAGACCTATTCTGAACTAATCAGAGTCTACATGTAAACCAGTAAAGCTTTAACAGTAACCCTCTGACTGCGTCGTCCTGACCCTGAGAACGAGAGTAATGTTAAGTATGCAAAGCTTTTCATTTATTAATGTCGCTCTAATCAAGCAAATGATAAAACGTGCTTTAATCGTGTGCTGTAATTTACACGAGCAGCGACCTCTGACAGCTGTGGGAATGATTTATGGGGAAAAATCTCCTTTTAAATGGCCGGCGAAACGTGTTCATGAAACAGCAGTAAAATGCAGAGGTCACCTCCTGGCGTGTCCCGCTAAGATTTATACAGGGACTCTGGGGAGGAGACCTGCCTCTCATCGCTTATTAAATCATTTTTTATAGCTCGCTGTCAGAAACTGTACTGTTTCCACACATTTTTTCAAGGCTCCCGTCACTGCTCGCCTATTTTGATTTTTTACCTTGTTTACAGGATGAATAATGGTGTGAGATGTGTGTGTGTGTGTTTCCACTAGATGTGTTTTAACACTGTTGGACAAGTCCCATAGCTGTACTGAAAATGGCACTTCCAGCGCAACATATAACAACAGCTATGTGAAAATGGCCAACACACACACACACACACACACACTTGCACACTTTGTTTAGCCTACGTACCTGTTGGTCCTAATCTCCTATCATCAAAAAGCCTCAAACTAATTCTGAGAAACCGCAGGAAGCCTGTGAACTCATCATTCCTCTGCACTCTGAGGCTTCTTCAGTCAAACACACACACACAGGATGAGCCAGACTAAACACAGCCAGACTATGTGAAAGCTCATAATTAAACACCTCTGCCCCTAAAGGGATCTTTTTCTACCCACAGCTACACCCCCCATCCCCCAATCCTATTAGCTGTCTGCACAGTCATACTCCAGGTCTGAGCAAAAAAGCTGTTAGACAAACGCATGCACGTCGTTTAACTTTTTTTGATTATCTAAATATTGCGATATATCGTATAGTTTTGGAGCGTGAGATGGATCGGCGGGTCGGTGCGGCTTCTGCAGTGATGCGGGCGCTGCGCCGGTCTGTCGTGGTGAAGAGGGAGCTGAGCCAGAAGGCAAAGCTTTCAATTTACTGCTCCATCTACGTCCCAACCCTCACCTATGGTCATGAGCTCTGGGTAGTGACTGAAACAATGAGATCGTGGATACAAGCAGTGGAAATGAGTTTCCTCTGTGGGGTGTCTGGGCTCAGCCTTAGAGATAGGGGGAGGAGCTCAGACATCTGGAGGGAGCTTGGAGTAGAGCCGCTGCTCCTTTCCATTGAATGGGATCAGTTGAGGTGGTTCGGGCATCTGATCAGGATCCTCCTGGGCGCCTCCTGTTAGAGCTGTTCCAGGCACGTCCCACTGGTAGGAGGCCCCGGGGCAGACCCAGAACACACTGGAGGGATTACATATCTCGTCCGGCCTGGGAACACCTTGGGGTCCTCCAGGAGGGGGTGGGCGAGCTCTTATGTGCAGAGTCTGCATGTCCTCCCTGTGTCAGCGTGGGTTTCCTCCAGGTGCTCCAGCTTCCTCCCACAGTCCAAAGACATGCAGGTTAATTGGTGACTCTAAATTGTCCGTAGGTGTGAATGTGAGTGTGAATGGTTGTCTGTCTCTATGTGTCAGCCCTGTGATACTCTGGTGACCTGTGCAGGGTGAACCCTGCCTCTCAGCCAGTGTCAGCTGGGATAGGCTCCAGAAAATGGACAATGAAAACAGCCCTAGCCTAGCCGTATGTTTATCAAGTTCCCACCTCAGTTTAATGTGTTTGTTTGTGAGTATTTGCCAATTAGCACTAACACAAAGTACAGCTGAGGCTGATGGGAACTCCCTTAAAATGAGGTATTTCACCTGGGGGTGATGCCTTACACCCCACGTCACACAGACTGTGGTGTGCCTGCTGCATGTTCACCCCTCGTACAGATGTCATGAATGGGGAAATTAGCTACAGAGACCAAAATCATTTTGTACCAGGCTGTAGACTTGTTTTTTTCTGCTGTACAGTTGGGCATTTTAACATGTGGGTCTATGGGGATTGGCAGCCTCAAGTGGCCATTAGAGGAACTGCAGTTTTTTGGCACATTAGCGTTGGCTTAATTTTTCAGCCCCAGAGATCGCCTCTGCGTTCAAACAAACCGTACTTTCCGTTAAAGTCTACTCCGATCTGGGCCTGAATACCTGACGTGAAAGTCTCCTTAAGCTTAAACTGAGGCACAAATACAGACAGTAACTGTGCTGCCAGGTTGGATGCTGAAGTGTCCCCAGAGTCCTTCCTGCTACAATAGGAAGCAGCAGATAGTATACTTATAGCATCTGAGTTTGACTGACTGTGCATGAAGAAAAAACTTACTATGAGTCATCAAACACTATGAAAACTGGGCGTTGAATGAAGGAGGAAGTCCCTGTTTTCTGTTTGGAACAGAGATAAAAGAATGTGAAATGGATACTTAACAGAAAGCCAATTATCTGTTTCTAAATATTCTTTGGCAGGTGATCCCATATTCAAGTCTCATCCTTGGCACCAGCACTCCCGCACAGTCACACTGTGCTTATTAATTTCTGTCAGTGCACCGTCAAATCCCAAAGAGATCTTCTGCGTTATTAATTTTTTATGTAAACCTCGATTACTTGATAGCCATATGGTAGGTACAAGAAAATACTGTAATCCAAACACAAACACAAAACGGTGTTTCCAATCTGTAATTCACAAAGGAGGTATGTGGGTGATGTTGTTGTTGAGTCTGCAGTTTGTTAATCACCTGAAGCTGCTGTTTTCTGAAAGAGAGAAAGCGGAGTGGAGTGGTGCATATGAGGCTCTAGCTTACTAGTCACCCCGGTCACCAGAAGCAGTGTTGGCAAACCACAAACACACTCACAGACCACTTTATTAGGTACACCTTGCTAGTACCAGGTTGGACCCCCTTTTTATTCCTGGTGTCATAGATTCAACAAGGAGCTGGAAACATCCCTCACAGATTTTGGTCCATATTGACATGATGACATCACACAGTTGCTGCAGATTTGGTACTAAGAAAATCTCCCCCACACCATTACACCACCAGCAGCAGCCTGAAGCGTTGATACAAGGCAGGATGGATCCATGCTTCCATCTGAATGTGGTTTTTCCAATCTTCTATTGTCCAGTTTTGAATTGTAGCCTCAGTTTCCTGTTGTTAGCTGACAGGAGTGGCACCTGGTGTGGTCTTCTGCTGCTGTAGCCCATCTGCTTCAAGGTTGGACAAGGTGTTGTTGCTTCAGAGATGGTCTTCTGCACACCTTGGTTGGAACCAGTGCTTATTTGACTTCCTGTTGCCTTTCTATCATCTTGAACCAGTCTGGCCATTCTCCTCTGACCTCTGGCATCAACAAGGCATTTTGGCTCACTGGATTTTTTCTCTTTTTGGGACCATCCTCTGTAAACCCTAGAGATGGTTGTGCTGAAAATCCCAGCAAAGACTTGCCATGCCACGTTCAAAGTCACTTAAATCACCTTTCTTCATCATTCTGATGCTCCATTTGAACTTCAGCAGCTCGTCTTCACCATGTCTACATGACTAACTGCGTTGAGTTGCTGCCGTGTGATTGATTTACTTTGAATAGTTAAGTTAGTAGAAGATGAACTGACCTCTTCAATATTTTAATCATGGTTACTCAATTATGTTTTGCTTTGTAAATACTCTGACTCCTGAAACCTTGTCCTGTCAGTCAGCAGCCATGGACTCATTTAAACAGCTGCCTAGCACTCTGAAAACTAAATAACGGATGAAGACTATAAGAAGATAGCAAAGTGTTTTTTGAGGTTGCTGTTTCCTCAGTTCATCATGTCATTAAGAAATAGCAGTTAACAGGAACTGTGGAGGTCAAGCTGAGGTCAGGAAACCAAGAAGACTTTCAGAGAGAGCTGCTCGTAGGATTGTTAGAAAGACAAATCAAAAGTCCTGTTTGTCTGCAAAAGACCTGCAGGAAGATTTATCAGACTCTGGAGTGGTGGTGCACTGTTCTACTGTGCAGACACACCTGGACAGGTATGACCTTCATGGAAGAGTCATCAGAAGAAAACCTTTCCTGTGTCCTCACCACAAAATTCAGCATCAGAAGTTTGAAACATCGAAACTGTTAAACACGGGGGTGGATGGATGATGCTTTGGACTTGTGTTGCAGCCAGTGGCACGGGGAACATTTCACAGGTAGAGGGAAGAATGGATTCAGTTAATAGTTAAATAGTCTGGAAGCAAACATCACGGCATCTGTAAAATATCTGAAGATCAAGAGAAGATGGCCTCCACAAACAACAAATAACAAAACCGGTTCTTTTTTAGTGAGTCACTGCTGAATTTCCAGCAGTTTAGCCCCCAAACGTGTTTGTTCTTTGGCAACCTGTCACTGTGTTTCCACCGAGGATAGTGCCATGAAAAGTGATTGTTTTTCATCAAGACGTTGCTGCAGGTAAATGGGCTGGTGGCAACTTTAGCAAGCTCCTATGCACGTTCCTGGCAAAGAGATTGGGAGTCAGGAGTGGGAAGGTCACCGCATCATTGGTTTGCCTTTGGGCATGTACTTATTTCATTCATAGCAGACACCAACAGCTCCGTGCCGAGCGCCTCACGCTGCCTCTAACAGCCTCCACATCAGGAGGTTTTAAATCTAACTGTGTGAGTAACTTACCTTGAAATCTACTGAATAGATGCCAGTGAAATTCAATCAATCAAGTGTTACGACTAACAAGGAGACTGACCGCAAATGTGCATGGTGAAGCATAATAATACACAGTTACCCTCAGATTTCACCGCACAGTTTTGCTTTAATTGCCCACAAGATGTATTGGCTCTGCATCTGCTACCTAATCACGAAGCTGCTCTCGACAGACTCCGCACTTAACATGTGGCTTAATGTAACGCCTAAGGACATAATCCACATTGATAACCTTTCCTCAACATTAACTCTGCACATAAAAATGCTTAGATTACCAAGCTTTGCTTTAATGAGACTCCTCACTCACAAGACTCAGATTTTACTTCTTTTAAACATTTATGGTTAATTGATTGAGGGTGTTTCAAAGATCAAACCTTTTACATTCAGTAATTGCAGGAGGGGCATAAAGATCACATTTTAATGGCGCCACACAGCCTAAAAGCATTACAGATCACCGCTGTGACTCGATGGAAAAAATGTAATTAAGGTGCATTTTATACATTAATACGATATTTTAAAGGCATTTGCTTATGTGCTGTTTTGATTTTATGGTTTTGATTAATCACATACAGCGAGGCAGAAAATACTTATGGGCTGTAAAATTAAGTAACTTCATTTTTCATTTACGACCTGTGCAGGGTGTAACCCGCCTCTCGCCCAGTGTCAGCTGGGATCAGCTCCAGCACCCCGCGACTCTGAAGAGCATAAGCAGTTACAGAAAATGGATGGATGAATGGATTTTTGATTTTAAATTTAAATACGTATATAATTCAAGAGGCTGGTGGGATATTTATCAATCAGGAAAGTAAAATGTTCTTTGCTGCCTTGTTGGTGTTCCTTCACTTTGGGTTTGCTCAAGTTTTTGCTTCGTGAAAAATCAAATTAGGAGAAAAAATCATGGAGGCTGGAGGAGAGGTATTAAATCATATTCAATGGTGCAGTGTTTAAAAAGAAAAGTTTAATCAGCAGCTGCTGTTAAAGTTGCTGAGTGACGTCCTGTTCTGATTTGTAGAAACAAAAGCCCGGTGTTAATATATTGACTGTGAGGTTAGAGAAGGAGACGGACGGAGCCCCCGGAGGACGTAGACTTCATCGTCCATATTTGTGCACGTTTTCTGACGACACATTCTCACTCCGACCTCGTCACATATTGACGTTTGGTCATGGACTTTCCACGTCCAGATACACTGTGCAAGGTATCCTGGGTGCGTTAGTTGTTGATGTTCTGGTACTCCGTGTCAACTCCAGCCTGTTACATGCATTGTCATCTTTCAAAATACACTTCTGTTTTCACAGGAAATTTACTGTTTACATACAGTCTCTTTCAAAATAAAAGCACTACGTCAGTACAAAAACACAAATTGAAGTCTTTTTTTCTTTCAGCAACAATCACACGTGGTTGGATTTAGGAAAAAGAACAGGGTTTGGCTTTAGAACCTTACGAGAAGAGAACACCGCTCTCTTGGGTGAAAGTCTGTGTTTGTTGGACCCATCCACCACCCCTCCCACCTGCCCCACTCGGACTTTCTCCGCCTTAACTTTCGTCCTTGTCCCGCTGTGTTTCCCTCTGATGCTGTCAGGCGCCATTAAACTATAACAGCAACTGGCCGCATTTCACGCCAACGTTCAAGGATGCTTTTTCACGTTGGTCTCTGGCGCTGCAAGACACTGCCCAAGTGCGGGAATTCGACGACTTTGGAGTGAGACTGTGCTCATGAGTGACATCCTGTTCTGATTTGTAGGAACACTACAACATTCTGGGAACATAAGCCTGGTGTTAATATCGACTGTAAGGGCTCATTTAGGCTCAACGTTAGATATGGAGACAGAGATGGAGATCAAAGTTGTAGTGTAACACATGCGAGACATGACCGTAGGAGATGATAAAGAAATGTAAATCATGGTGGAATGAAATGGTAATATATATTAATTAAGGCTGTCAAAATAACACATTAAATTTGATTAATTAATCACAGAAAAAATTGACACTGATTAATCTGATCCGTTGCGGCACTGAAGGCCAATCAAAAGGGCCTCGCCAGCCCCCTGTGAAGGCTGCCCCCCACCTTGAGAACAAGATGTCAAGAGTGACGTAAAATTTGCACGAATTTAGATGTAACTGTCCAGATTGAGTTTGCATTGCAAAAAAATCAGGCCTGTCGGATATAAAACCACACATAAAAGTGGCCCGAATCAGATTTGAAAAGATCAAACCTCTGCCTGAACGCAGCCTATATTTGAGAGCAAACACACATACTTCCGAAATATGCTGATGTTTCTTTAAATAAGACAATATCTTATATGTATTCTCCCAGGGAAAACATGTCAGTGTGAAAGACAGGACAATCTGCAGTGCACAGAAAAGTGTTGAGTGGTGAGACACAGTAGAGTCTCCATATCAACCCCTGCAGGCTGAGCCAGTGAGAACTCAGGGGAGTTACACTGTGCCAGCATACAGACCAGCCAGACTGTCAGGGGGGCCTCCTCTTAGGCAGCAGTGTGCTGTGCGGTCACTAAGCAATATAATTAAAGCACCAAAAGTCATATTTCTCAGGTGCAACAGCAGCACTGACACAGTGCTGGGACTGCACGTACAGCCCTGCGAGAGAGGACAGCAGAGCAGAACTGCTTTGTTTACACCACAAAGCATGAAACAAGGGGATAGTACGCACCGAGGTACTTCAGAGCACACGTTTTACATCACCAGCTGAAAAACAGATGAAATGAAGACATAAATCTGATGTGCACAGAGGGGGTGTAACTCACAGAGCTCTATGTGAAGCTATATTCTGCTTAATGTGCTCTCTAAGGGCCCCCTGCAGGATTCCCACAGGGTTTCATTAAGCAAAGTAAATTAATAAAATGGGTTTGTTTGCTTACTGCTCTGAGCGCACATCCATTTTATGGTGGGAGAAAAACTAGTTAGACTCAAATACAATGGCTGTTAGATTGTAACTATGCTGTTCATACTCAAGCAGCAACCTCTGCTGTCAAACTGTCAGAAATGAAGCCAGTGAAGAAGTGCCAAAAACTGCAGTTCCTCTAATGGCCACTTGAGGCTGGTTTCAGTGAGTCACAGACCTCTGTGTTCAAATGCCCAACTACTGCAGAAATAAACATGTTTGTGTGCAGTCTCCGCCCTCTGCCCTGCATACTCCATATATTGAGTTCCCCATATTGTAGTGATGTCTGAATGTATAGTGGATATTATTATACCTTATATAGTGCACTCAAAGTACCCCAAAATGCATCATTAACAGTAGTGTATAATGATGGTCACTAACCATGCTATATATCCCATCATGCATTGTGCTGAGGGCTGTCATGTCTATAAAGATGGACAAAGCGTCTCTACTCACTCACTGTACAGAAGTGAAGCTAAAATATCCTGGATACGGCCGCTGCCATCTTTCTCTGTTGATGTCATTTGGAGCCAGAGTCTGTGCAATAGCAATCGTAGCAGTACTGAGTTTTCTGCCCATACACCAATCTGACCAATTGTGAGCAGCGCCACTGAATGCACTGATTGGCCCACACAGCTGTCAATCATGTTGTAAAATCCCTGTTTTGTAGCACTCAATAACTAAGTAAAACCAAATCTGTCAGAAAAACAAACACTTGAACAAACAGCAAAGTGATAAAAACTACTTTAAATGACAAAAGCCATCTGTTATCCGCTAACATGAAGGAGGTGGGCTTTAAGACATATAGTGCAGCCAGCCACCAGGAGGCCACTGAGATGTTTCAGCTTCACTTTCGGGGAGCTGTCATGTCGTCCATGACGTGTTACACACTTGCAATTCACACATGCAAATGGCGATAAAGGTTCCCTGTGAAGGTTTTTTAAATTAAATTAAATGAAATTACATTTTCTTAGCTACAGTTTGTCTCTTAATCAGTAATTGAACAGCCAAATCTGATCTGACTGACACTATTCTGAGTCGACGTCACAGTGGCCACTTCCATTATTTCATACAGTTTAATATAGTATGTTTGTTTTTTGCCGAGTGTTTGTATCATCCATAATGATAACATGTTAACTTTGGCATGATATATTGGACTGCACCTTACTGTTATCTAATTTTATAATTTGCACCTACTGTGATTTTATTTTAGTCTTTGTATCTTCACTCTGCCAACACTGTATTGCAAATGCTGCACTGCAATTTCCTTATCTTATTTTATCTTACCTTATCTTATCTTATCTTATCTTATCTTATCTTAATACCTGAGATGCGTGCAGAGCCTCCTCTGATGTACAGGGGCGGAGCCTGGAAGGCGTAGACGACATCATTCTCAGCTATGCTGGTCAGATCGTCCTCATCAAAGAAGGACCGCTGGAACCCTGTGGAGTAAACCTCCGTCAGGATCACCTGGAGACGAACAAACAAACAAACACACACACACACACACACACACACACACACACACACACACACACACACACACACACACACACACACACACACACACACACACACACACACACTTTAGTTTCCTTGTTACAGTGCCAAATCTCATAAATCTATGAGAGCAAACTTTGAACCCACTTGATGGACGCCTTCCTTTGCACTATTATTCCCCCTAATCTCAGCTGTATTTTAGCCAAGTGAGTAAGAGCTAAGAGAGGAAAGGTAACAATGCAATAAACAAATCACTATAATGACGCTCTGCTGAGGTGAGGCTGGGCCGCTCGGTCACAGTAGTTAGAGGAATCTGTGTATTTATTCCTGCTTTACGTTACCTGGTCTGGGGAGATTTTCCCCTCGTCAGCCACCATCCTCCTCAGGCAGGCCACGGAGCCAAAGAGAGGCACAGCCAGCCCGACCCGCAGGTACCTCTGTCCTTTGGTGCTGAACACCAGAATCACACACAGCGACCTGCCCGCACACAAAGACACACAATCAGGGATGGCGGAAAATAGAACAACCGCTATTTTGATTTCTGTGCCATTTCTGCTGCAGCCTCCTCTACGGCCAGGGAGGGACAAAAGAAGACTTTCATGAATAAATCAATACATTTTAGCATTAATAATAGATCATTAGGACTTATTTTTATGTGTGCCAAATAATGGAATCTCTATTGCATTTTTAAAAACAGAGCGCTTGGCTCTGACCTCTCCAGAGGCAGCGCTGACATGAGCAGGGTGCTGGGACATAATGGCCTCTCTGAATAACAGCACACTGAGGAGATACAGAGGAACCCTATCAGGTACCTGGAGAGTTTATGGCCTGGAGACTGGAGCTAGTGGCACAGAAAGACTAGGCTGAGACATATTACATGGAAAAAATCATATTTTTCTTACTGAAAGAAAAGAAAAAGAAGAAAAATGAAGAATCAGATTTGCACTTATTCTGAAAGATTAAAATAAAGGTAAAATAAAAGCTAAAACAGGAACTTCTAAAAAATGTCCATGAATGAAAAAAGTGTCGACCAAAGTCATTTGGCGAGTTCTTGATCACTGTACCAGAGCAAACAGGTTTTTATCACAGGTGAATACAGAGGACATCCAGCAGCAGGACAGATGACTGCTCACAGTCTGTCGCACAAACACAGGATAACCTCGACTCGCAGCTGAAGAGGTTGTTTAGCACGTCCACATTGTGTGTACTCTTATACTGACCTTACACCAAACGACTTTCACAAACAATTTCCCTTTTGCAGACATTTTTGTGATGTTGAGAGTGAAATCATGAGTTTTACCTCAGTTGTTTTGCGCTTCCATGATCTCGATTGTTTGGCATTAGGTCGTCGTCATAAAACTCGGTCCGAATCTTAATTTTTTAAATGGTTCACCCCTAAATTCCACAGTCTCCTCCCACTAAAATAGCACTGCTAAAGGAGGCTGGCGAGTTTGTACACAAATACAGTTTATCTTTATGGCTGATGCTGATGCCGAATTGTGCAAGAATACTGTAACGAACCAGGTGACATGATGTTAACTGTATGGATTCTGTCACTGTTAAGAATGTGTTATGTTCACCTACAATAAAAAGGTCTGTTATGGCAGATACTGAGTTTTCTGTAATGTCAGTGAACGTGTTACTGCCAGCGAAGCTGTGTGTTTTAAGATGCTGTGAAGCCTGTCAGTCAACACCAGCACCTATGACAGTGATCTGTGTGACACACCCATCATTGGCAGAGGCTTGAGGAGGGAGGGCTGTTGTTATTCCTGCTTGTTTGTGTGTGTGGTGTGTAAGCAGACGAGCGGGAGTTTATGAAGTAGCCGCTTATGCAGAGGACACCTTGTAAAGCAGACAGGTTTGTTGTTTTGGTGTTGGCGATGGCCCACACAATAGTGTGTGTTAAAGTTAAAATAAAAGGCCAGCAATGTCTCATAGCCTCATAATTAAGGGGCGCTACAATGCTGTTGACGTTTAAGGCCATTATGTCATATTGTTTAGCATTATTACTATTATTTCAGTCACTGTGCATGTGCCCGCTGAAAAATTGCTGTATCAAGCCCAGACACTACTTTTAAATTTAATTTTTTTATATCCTCCATTATGAAGAAAGACCATTCTTTGCTGGCTTGATGCTAATGGCAGTACTCAGCGGGTTAATAAAGTTCCTCTGCTGTTTCCCTTTTACTCTGTGTGCTAACGTCCCTACAGGAAATATCTAAAAAGCTGTGGTGTTGCTGTCGTACAGTTTCCACGGCAGCAGATCTCTCTGTGTTCCTATTGGTCAAAGTGACTGTTGTGACAGGAGAAGTCGTGAATGACAAAAAGAAAAGCAAACATGCCAGACTTTCTGTTGGAACGTCGTGAGGTGTGGCGTTGGAAACGATGGATTATCGCGCACGACACTCACTGTCGTTCACGATCCATGTCGACACCGTGCGATGCTGCATTGGGCTGTAATCGGGGTGATATCATGTAGTGTGTGTCTAAAAACTTGCATTCCTGGTATATGTAAGAGAGTGTCAGACTTTAGTCTTCTAAAAGTCTCTCCAAAGTCTTCTAGCGTATGGTAGACATTAGGAATAAAAACAAAGTTGATGAAGGTTTGTCACATGTCAGCAGTTAAACCTCCAAACTGGTTCTTGTTTTAGCTGCTCAAACCTTAAACTCAAGCAAAAACCTTTACTTAAGATTTAAGGCAGGGGCCATTTTTCTATTAACTATTTCACTGTGGACTAGCTGACCAGCAGACCAGGAAACAGCAGTTACTGAGAGTGATTGTTGTGGAAGCTAAAGTTAGAGAAACTTTCCTTGGCCACTGAAATAAAATTCAGGAATTCTCAGTTAGGACGTTGCTCCCCTTTAACTTTATTTCCTCTGTATTTCAGTGTCTGTAACACTCAGGTAGAGGCTTCACACAGATTTTATGCGTCAGTATATTGTGCCGGGGGCAATGACGGGGAGTGATGAGAAAAATGCTGCACCGAGTTCAAGGTAATTGTTTGAGTAGCTTTAATTGGTCCACAGTGCGCAAAACTAACTTTTTGATTTACTGGTCAAGGAGACTGGTTGGTGAAAAATTTACCAGACAGGCATTTTTTTTACCAGCCAAAAGTAAAAACTACTGTTTTGTTTTTGTTGCATATACATCCACTTCGGTACAGTTCATTAGTCATTTATTCGGGTGGTAAATAGACTGGGGATAGTTGTATATTAGTTGTAAATAAATTGGGAATTTGTTGAAATGATATGAGTTATAAGAAGAAATGCAAGAAAGGGGTAGGAACATGTAAGTTTTACGTCTACTACTTATTTTCAGATACTGTTATCTTTGTCTTGGTTGTTTTTTGTTATGTATATTTTTTATTTTTGGTTCGAAATTAAGTCATTCATTCATCATTCATTAAACACAAGCTTAAAGAAGAGGCCAGAACAAAATCCAAAGCAAAACAATATTGAACAACTCATCACCACAGCCTCAGCATGTGATAAGTTCCCTCTGGAGAGCAGTGATGCAGTGTATGATGTGTAGGGCTTTTATTGTGAAAGGTCAGAATGAATGAAGTGAGGTTGTAATGTGCTGCCATTGAAAATATGGGAGGCAATAAAGAGTTTGTCGTCTTGGTCCAGACCATGGAGCCCGCATGTTATCATTTAATGGCCTTCGTAAGTATGGGCGCAACTCATAACCCTCAGCTTCACATCAGCTCATGTCCCGTGTGGTAAACACTGCTGTAAAACTTGGAGCACCATTTAGATGCGCATAAAAACACATCTGTAGCGTGTGTGTCTGTCCATGTCAAACTTTGACACTGACAGCAGAGGAGCAGCAGAGCCGTGCACCCCTAATGACACCAAAACGTCAAAGCCCAAAATTCAGCGCAGTTTTTTATGACATGATTATTTTGGCGTCTACATCTACGCACAAACTATGACCTTACAGACTACAAACTATCAGAAACACCTACGTTGGAGCAGCCACTAAGATCCTGGGCTATAGAGAAAAGAAGAACAAAGACTGGATGACACCCGGCACTTGGCAGAAAATAGAGCAAAGGAAACAACTTAAGGCAAAGATGCTGAACACCAAGTCACCGAGGCTCCAGAAACAGGCCCAAGAAACCTATAAGATCAAAGACAAGGAAGTCAAAAGGAGTGCAAGGAACGACAAACGGGCCTTTGTTGAGAGACTAGCCTGCAAAGCAGAAGAGGCAGCAAGGAAAGGTGATATGGGTGCTGTATATAAAATCACCAAGCAGCTCTGTGGCAAAAACACCAGCCAATCAGCTCATGTGAAAGACAAGGATGGTAACACCTTGTTAACAGAGAGAGAACAGGCTGCCAGATGGGCGCAGCACTTCTGTGACGTCCTCAACTGCCCTGATTCAGAAAATCTTGCTAATCCCACACCTGCAGATAGCCTTCTCAACATTGATACCAGCCCCCCAACTGAGACAGAGGTCAGAAGTGTCATCCAAATGACCAAGGATGGGAAAGCTGGGTAGTAAATGTTCTGATTCTGTCTTTGTCTAAATGTTTTGTATATTAATGTTTTTGTACTGTTCTTAACTTTGCACACAAACTCTGTTTTAATTGCAAAAGCCAATTCGTTTCAGCTAGAAACTTGTATGCATGACATCTCTTTTGTATTATGCATGAAATAATGTTTAATGCATTTGTTCCTGATCACTAAATGTCTAAATGTCTAAATAAATAAATGGGTTAAAATGGGCCCTACAGCCCTACATGTTGAGTGGACATCACAGTTACGTGACAGCAGTTGCGTGCGCATACTGGTGGCAGAAAAACAGCAGACATTGTAGAGAAACAGTCGACATACCCAGAATAAAAATGTCTTCTTGTGCCGTTGGATGTTAGAACAGGAGTACAGATTAAGATAACCTTCATTTTTATAGAAAACCATCGCAGAGGACGCCGTAGTAGAAAATAAAAGTTTGAATTATAATGTCGATATTTAGGCTACAATTGCTGCTGGATCCTCCGTAGAGGTTTACATGAACAGAATTACTGACGTGGTGAAAGATAAGGAACTGTAAAAACTCACATTTGTAAAACATGGATTTGTCTTATTGTCCTTGGTTAAAATTTGTGGAGACGTCCCCATATAATATAATTTAACGTGGAAGTAACAGACAAATGTTGTATGTGGTGCTTGACGGATGTTGAGGTCTAGTAGCGAATGTTCAGAGACCTGGCACTGGTCCGCAGCCCCGGAGTTTGGAACCTCTGATTTAAGAGACCAACTTGGTTTATATTCTTCAAGCATATCAGAAATGTATTTTGGTCCCAAACCATAAAGTGATTTATAAACTAGCAGCATGTCTTTGAAGACTGCTCTGTAATTCACTGGAAGCCAGTTTAAAGATTCAACAACATCTACATAATTCCACTGGTTCTGTCAGACACCAGGATTGTTAAATCTGTACATCTGAGGAATAAAAAAACTACTGAAGCGACGTGTTTACTTCTGTTTCACTGATTTGGGTGGAAACTTCAAAAGAGCGCAGTAAGAAGAGTACAGTAATTGGCTTCACTAATCAAGCCTCGGCTCAAGGAGGTATCCCCAATTTATGCTAATTACATTTTTCATACCAGCGTGGACAAAACAAAATGCTGTAGCTGCCACACCACTCTGTAGGGTACTGGGTTTTATTGTTCGCTTAAAGCTTTAATTTTATCATTAATTTGAAACGATGATTACCATTAGCTTGAAAAACCACCCTTGTGTTTTGCTCCCATCTTCTGACACAATATTCAGTTAGGATGTAACACTGCCTGCAGATATTTAGAGCGCCAACATGTTGCTCAGTTAATGAATTTGATCAATGGATGCAGCCACAGGGACACATACAAAAGCTTTGTGTCATGTTCACACAGCAAGCTTTACATACAATCTAAATAAAATCATCCAACATGCAAAGAGCACATGATTGTCAAGGGACAGAGCCCAGCGTTTGGACAGCCGGGCACAGAAAATGTTGGTTTGCTAACAAACAGGTTCACAGACATGATCTGGCTGGGAGGAGCTGAACTCTTCACACAGAGAAGAAATACATTAAAAAAATATTTAAAAAAGACAATCCATCTGTTTTCTCCTCTGTTTATCCCCTCAGATGTGTTTCCTCTCACCCTGTCTGCCTCACAGTAAAAAGAAAGGATGGTAACTAAATGCTTTAAGCTTGGCACGCCGTCAGAACGAAGCTCTTAAAAACAATTTCCCAAATTAGAAGGGATGCTGGATGAACTTGTGTGAACTATTTCAAAGACTAAAAACTAAAAGGAAAGAAATAACTAGGAAGAAGAAACCCTGGCAAGCCTTAAGATGGTGATGTGTCAACCACATTAAAGAGTTGAGCTTATCATATAGCTGAGTTAAAGCTACGTTATAGCCTCAAAATTTCTGACAAATGCTTAAGTTTAAACTGAGGTTATAGAAGATATAAGTGAAGTGGAGCCTGCGGAGGAAACACCGGGACCGTCTGGATGTAATAGTCCGTGGAGGTGCTGCGGTGCTCGGCTGCACAGAGTTTTGAGTTAATGTGACTTAAATTTATGTGGTGAATCAAAGAACACTTCCTGGTGCAGGCCTTATTCTTGTGATAAAGACACCTAAACTCGCCACAATACATTTTAATAGTTTCATGACATTTTTAGAAATCTTGTGATGTAATGTTAATATGACATAGACTTAAATGCTCAAACAACAACAAAAAAGTTATGTTAAACTGACATCCCACAATTACATCCAGTTATTTTCAATGTGTGGTGTAAACAAATTAAGGGCCACCTGAGCCAACTCCCATTTCCAGTCTTTGTGCTAAGCTAAGCTAAGCTAACAGGCTGCAGACTATAGATTTATAACAAACGTACAGATATGAGAGTGACATCAATCATCTCAGCTAAAGGCCTTTACACACCGAGGATGTTTTTGTGTATGATTCATTTGCAAGGTTTTTTTTTGGCTCCTGCACCATGAATGAAGACATCAAGCAGTCACATTGTGTGAAACAGACGCCACATCTCAAATGTCACGACAATGACTGTCACACGTTCACATCACTACCGTTATAAATAGTTTTGATGTTAAGTATTCACAGGGGAGTATTCTGCATTTTCATGGTGTTTATTCGGCACGCCCATTTACTCTCCCCTGACAGCGATTAAGTGTATTTCCCCTTAAGGTCAAACTTTTCCTTTAGCATTAGGTCGACCCGGCTCTTGCCTGATGGACACCGGAAAAGGCTCCAGCCTCCACGGTGATTTTGAACAGGACGAATAGTTTTAAACTGTTGAACTGATAAATGGTTAATGTTGAATTAAGTTTTGTTTAGGCCTGTTGGACTGTGTGTCAGTATGGATGTGAGAGCTCTTTAACAGCCAAGCCTCTATGAAAGAGGAGAGGAGGAGAGGAGGAGAGGAGAGGAGAGGAGGAGAGGAGGAGAGGAGAGGAGAGGAGGAGAGGAGAGGAGAGGAGGAGAGGAGAGGAGGAGAGGAGAGGAGGAGAGGAGGAGAGGAGAGGAGGCAAGTTGTAGGAGACAAAGTGTCTGAATTAAGTTTCCGCAACATGAAAAAATAACAATAAAGACCACAAACACATCTGTAAGCATGTTGTGAGTATTTAAAGTGAATCCAGTGTTTGAAACAAAAGGCCAAAAGTTTTCACGAGGACTTTGTTGTGTGTGTGTTTGAGGTACTGGCTGAAGAAAGAGTGAATGGGGTCTCCCTCCTTGTAAATGTCAGGATTTCCTGAACAGCCTGACCCTCGTTGACCTGACGTGGAGGCTGAGTGGGTGTTGTGATGTAAAGTTGAATAAGACATTGTTCCTCAATGTTAAGAGGGTTTTCCACAAGCTTTTCCTCTCTGATACCGGCCCTCCGGCTCCACAATTACTCGTGTTCCTACTGTATGTAGTGCATGAACAAAGCTGGGTGTTGTCCAGTAGGATTTCTTATTGTACCCTTTTGTTTTAATGCTTCAAGCTTAAAGAAATAGCTTTTATTTCTTACGGAGATGATACTGTTTTAATACTGTATGGTTAATGTGCATCAGCAGCCAGCTCAGCATTAGGCTGGAAAAATGAGAAATATTGCTCTGTCCAAAAGTAACAAAATCTGCCTACTAGCACCATTTAAAATCGTTATATGATTGTTTAACTCGCACAAAAGCCAAAGAGTAAAAGTGAGATATCTCAGTTTCACAGGGTGTTATGAGGATGACTATTTTTCTGGCAGGGTGCAGAGTCAGGCTAGCTGTTCCACCCATTTCCAGTCTTTGTGCTAAGCTAAGCTAAGCTAAGCTAACTAGCTGCTGGCTGTAGCCTGACATTTTAAGAAATAATATGTAACTTCTATGCATTAAAACATCTAAATATTTTGTTAGAGTTGTGTACTTACAAATTTCCGCACAAGTTCTCAACAGTGTTTAAAACAACTAAATCTGTCATTTGGTTCTGTGTAAAAATGCAAAGGCAGCATAAAGAAGGGACTTTGTTGTGGCCCTATAGTGTGATTTCTGTGTAAAAAGGGCTATTGTTTTGACTAAGAGACCCCATAGCGGCAGAAAATTACACACTATGTCAGCAGACAGATGTGAGAGTGCTATCGATTCTCTCATCTGACTCCCAGCAAGAAAGAAAAAACCCCTCAAACTATGTCTTTAGGTTTAACAGCTTGACTTTATCACCATCACAGAAAACACTGATAGATACACTGTATGTTAATATTGTTTTTGAGACCACACACAGGCCAAACTCCTATTGACCCAAGTCTGTATTAAAATCAGCAGTGCTCACCTGGTCTGTCGAAGAGGAATGGGCAGTGAGATGCAGAGGAAGGGGTCAAAGGTGTTGCTCTGTTTCATACAGTGGGGGCACGTCAGTGAAGATCTGAGGGAGAGAAAGCACACAGTTACATTAGCCTTGACAAAACCAACGACCTCCAAACTAATCTCGAAGTCCTCCTGATTAAGTCTGGCAGGAGAGGGGATGGCTTAATCTTGTTACACAAGCTCACAACACGGTCAAAATGAACATGGTGTTCCATACAGAAACTCTTGATCTGATTGTGAGAACGGAAAAGATGAGTGATGTAACTGGTGAGAATGAGAGAGACAAGGAGTTGGAGTGAGGAGGGGGTGGGGGCTAAGTAGTAAAAGAAACCCCCAGAGGTGATGGGGGCTATAAAGGGGAACCAGCAGAAGCGGTTTCCATCTTGTTGCATCACTCTCACCAGTGCTACTAACACTTATGTGATGCCATTACGGGATCCCGAGTAGAGAAACGTAGGGAGCTTTCCTAAGTGATGGCCTCTTCTCCTCTGCATCCTAATAGGGCACAGATCACTAAAAAGGAAATGTCCAGATTTGTACAGCAGGGTTTTTCCTGTTCCAACAGTTTTCCATTCAGTCCCTTTTGTTCATGACTTTTAATGAATCCCACTCAGTTTCACAGGAGGAACTTATTCAGGTTAGCTAATTGTCTGAACAATGAGTCAGAGAGCCCGCTGAAGTTAATGGACTGATTGCTGGAAGTGATTCTGTAAACTGTCCTGCAATTAAATTAAATCTTTTGTCCAGTATTTAGAGTTAATCTGTGCAGGATTTCCTGGATAAGACTTTCTGTAAATACACAATAATTAAATTAATCTTAAATAGGTGCTTTGGTTACTTGAATTAGCAGCAGCAGTGTGTGCAGACCAAACTACTTTACACAGGTGGATTCGATATCATCCAGTCAGACAAATAGCATTAAAACCAAAATTAAAATAAAGCACTCTACATGTCATCTTCATCTAAACCAGTGATTCCCAAATAAGGGCAACGAGTTTAAACAGTAAAGTTAGCCAAATGTAATGGATAAAGTGTTGAAGTTAACGCTGGCTAAAAGAATGGAAACAGTTTAAATAGTTAGCTTAAAAATAGTGGAAAAACTTGTGAAATAGGTCAAAGTAACATTAAAATAAGTAGCTAAAAGAAATGACAAAGCACTTGAAACACGTAAAAAAAAAAAAATGGCTGAATATTCGAAACAGTTAGCTAAGAGTAGGCTAATGAAAAAAGCAGCTGTGGATAAAAAGTTAAAATAATTTGCTAAAAGTAATGGTTAAACTTCAAAATACCTAAAATTAACAGCCGCAATAGTTTAGCAGGAAGTAATAGATGAACAGATGAAATTGTTAGCTAAAGGTAATGGATAACAGTGACGTAGATACCTAAAAATGATAATAAGCAGTTAAATCATACTTTGCGGTAAAACTGTTGAAATATAAGCTTTTGAAAAAAAACCCACGTAATTAGAAAAACTACACAGAAGGCGGTCGCGTATGTGACGTCATAGCTTTCGCTCACTTCCTGCAGCTTGGAGTGACTGTAACCTGGCACAAAACACACAGACATCTTCAATCATAAATCGATTAATCATAAAACAGTGGAATTTCAGCGGGGAGGCCGAGCTGCAGGAAGCGAGCGAAAGCTATGACATCACATACGCGACCTCCTCCTGTGTACTCTTGAGTCTTTCTAATTAAAAAGCTTATATCTCAACAGTTTTACCACAAAGTATGAATTTCTTGACCTTAAAATTGATGTTTTAAATTCATTAACAACATATTTAGATTTCATGTCGCAACTCAAACGGGAAAAAGATGATATTGCTCTCCCCGCTCACTGGCATTCATATTTTTTCCGATCTAAGGTCCCATGAGTTCTACCGGAAGGGGCGTGACTTCGGCACTCTATTTGGTGCAGACTGGTGGTTTAGATGATGGTGTACTTGACTCCACCTGATGGAGGATACATCAGACAAAAAACACTAAGAAACACTGATCTAAACCCTGTCAGTAACTGACGAGTGTGTCCTCCTAGGCTCATCCAATCAATGGATGTTTTCCACATTTATATCTAGGAGTGACAACAAGAGTGTGTGGAGGCAACTTGTGCATGCAAACTCGTAAATGTCATTTTTACAAACTAACAGGAAAAAATATTTAATGCAAAAAAAAGGGGAATAAAAAAAGATTAAATGTCTTCTATCTAAGACACTCCTGTGCGCAAAAGGGCAACTTCTCAGTCTTATTAAAAGACTGTTCATATTTTACAGGTCTATAAACGTGAAGGATGGTGCTGCTGAAAGGGAGCGTGTCAGGTAAAACATATCTGTAGTGAATTTGAAAAGTTATAACTAATAAAAGCAGGGAAATAAAGGAAATGGCACTAGCTTTTCTGCTGCATCACAATCTGACACCACAGTGGATTTTAAGAGTCCAGTGTGTAGGATTTAGGGGGGATATATTGGCAGAATATAATATAGTATAATAGATATTTGTTCCTCAGTGTATAATCACCTGATAATAAGAACAATTGTGTTTTTGTTACCTTAAAAAGTTTAAGTCTACGTAGGGAGCGGGTCCTTGTCTATGGAAACAGTGATGCTGCACCGCCATGTTTCTACAGTAGCCCAGAATGGACAAACCAAACTCTGGCTTTAGATAGGACCATACACATTTTCATGTTTTCACATTTTCAAGCTGGCCACCACAGCAAGAAGCCTCTCTGCAATGAACGCCATAAAAAACCCCATTGATTTTTAAAAGTGAAACTGCTTTTTCTGTGTTTTTACCCATTTAAATCACCTGGTGTGTTTGTTTTGGAGAAGAAGAGACCTCTGTGGATAGTTCTGCTCCTGGTAAAAACCTCCTGAACACTGAGGAAATTCTGGTTGAAATCTGCAATCCTCACCACTAAATGCCCCTGAATCTTACACACTGCTCCTTCAATACTATATAACCAAACTTGGATAAACAGATTTAGAGGCATATCTTCATTTTCATGCTGTAATTACAGTGTACAGTGCTCGTGTCATTATTCTGAACTACTTTTTCATTGCATTCTTTTATTATCGGCATGATGGAAATAAATCTGCAACTATGTGCGGTGAAATAACTTTATCAATGACAGGTTTGTGACAGTGTATGGAAAGCACCGTGCTGCACATAAATTGATAATAGACTTGTGTGAAACATAACCCGGCAGCAATAAAGCACACAGAGTATGAGCACTGTGGGAGACTTAAATCCCTCATTAAGTAAAATCATGTTTTCTACACCTTGATGAACACATAGGGACTATATTTACATTAAATCAAGGAAATTAATTGATTCATTTCCAATGCCAAATTGCTTTCTGATGTCATAAACCATGCCTGATTCTCATCACTCCCCAAGCTTATGTGTGTTGAACTTTCACAGCCTTCACGCGACATCCTACCATGGGAAATTAAGTCATAGATGAACTGTTCAAACGTGTTTTCCTTATAGCAAGGCACCTGACAGACCCGGCGGGGGGGGAAAGGGAGGAGTGAATAAAGCTCTATTCAAGCAAGCCCAGCTGACACTGGCTCTTAGTGGATCTCTCCCTCTTGGCAGAGCAGAATGGCTGCCCTACGGATGTCTTATTCTCGCCAGGAAACAGTGAGGGTAACTGCACTCCATGCATACAAATCACACTCAGCCTCCACTAAAACATAGATGTGCCCCGCACTGCTCTAAAACACTTAAAAAGAGAAAAGGAGCAAAGGAAGAGGTGATATTCTGGTGATGCTCTAATGGAGGAAGCGTGCAGAGGTTGAGAGGTATGTATCCCCCCCTGCCACCCCTGTCTGGGATGCAGCCATGCTGAAGAGACTCTGAGCTCGATGCTTTGCCACACACACTGCTAGAGCTTTGGAGTTTGCAGAGTAGCACAGGTATCTTTATCTAATTGATTTTCTTTCCTAAGAGAGGCAATTAAAAAAACAAAAAGTCTCAATAGGTTCAAATTAAATAGACTGGCAGCTAATTCTTCTCACTAAGCCTGGCAGCTATCCTCAGTTGGGGGATGAACGCTAGTTTATTCACCACATTAATGCTCTGAAATGGAAAAGGCATAAACGTTAATGTGAGCCTCATAATTCACTAATTGAAATTATAATGCACACATCATAAACAGACCCATTGATGGGCCTGTGGGCTCGTGTAGCCAGAGCTATCTCCACAGCGCTGTGTCAGCGTTAGAAGAAGGTCTGGTAGTGCTTATTATCATTCTGCTCTTTGTTTGAATTTCTTTAAACCAATCACAATCGTCATCAGCGGGGCTAAACTCAGGATGCAGCGACAGTGCTCTTGAGCCCCATTTACACCAAACACTGTCAGTATGGTACCTTTGGAACCAACAGTAACCCTTCAGACATGGTACCTAGACCCTAGTGTTTCCACTTAAATAGTCTTCTTAAATGTGGGCGGGGTTAATAGAAAATACAATACAATGCATTTAGTCCTTCTCAGGCAAGCTCAGGGGTTTAGTGTTGCTGTAGCCCACAGGAACGATGCTCCACAGTTCTTTTTTCTCAAAACATATATATAAATATATATGTATTAAAACGCTTGAAGATCCACCCATTACTAAAAGGGTATGTCAAATAAAAACTGAAGTGATGGTCAAAGTTGTCATTGATATTTAAGGTGTGTTGATGGATTCATGTTGTGAGCTCATATATTGAGTAAAACTATTTAAAAAAGAGAAAAGCTAGGGAAACATTATAATTATCATTATTAGTTTATAGTACGGAATTATTATATTTTTAACTGTTTGCAAATTTGTTTGTTTTTATTTCTGACCTATTTTCTTTTTTTAATTTTCTCATTTTTTTTTGTTTCTTTTGTTACTCATTGCCTTCTTCCCATGTTTTTGAGAGAAATCAAACCAATTTGCTCAGGTTGTAAAGGGGTTAATATAACTCACCCATTTACATTTTACAAAGAAAGCAACACATAATTAATTAATATGCTCTATTACAGGCCCAGCTTCTCGTCCAGATATGGCACCTCTGGCACCAAAAATCCAGCACGGACAAAATGGCGAACTCCAGACTTCAAAACAGGAGTCCACAAACCAATGGGTGATGTCACGGTAGCCACGTCCATCATTTGATATAACCTATAGTTACTACCACAGACAATTTGCTGGCTGTATGAGTCTACAGAACATTATTACACCAATATCACCAGTGTTGGGCAGTAACGTGTTACAGTCATAATAATATTTATTCCAGTAATGAATAGTAGTGTAGTGCAGTAGTGTAACCAACTTGTTACAACATTACTTTTGATATCACATCACTACTGACTTGAAATACAGCAGTTACATCAGCAGACCCATTTTAGATATCGTCGTAATGAGCAGGCACGTCACAAAGCAGCAAGCTAGTAGGAAACGCTAACATTTGCAGCTAGAAATATTCAAATTACTTTGATAGAAGATGACAGGAAAACTGTTGCTGCAGGTAGTCGGACTAAAACTCTATAACACGTCCCCAAACTTCCGGTTTGAAACACCTCGGCTACTACGACCGAACAGCACAACAACGTAGCGCTCCAGGAAATACACCCCACCAAAGGTGAGCCCTTACTGGCCATGAAGGTCGGCTGTCGCTCTACACTGGCTAAACAACCAAATCTGGATTTTAATCGTGGACAGCTGCCACTACAAAGAAGTGATGAAGCTTGTGGTTGGATGTGTGGTGGATGAAATGTTGCTTCACGAGTGACTCTTGACGCTTCCCCTAATATTCACACAGAGGCACACATCTGAATTTTGGAGAGATACGCAATTACCAGTTTTATGGGGTGTAACGGAAAAGTAATACGAGTAGTGCAACGAATTACTGTCGGCCGGGAGTAATAAGCAAAGTAATATTATTACTTTTGAAAAGAGTAATGAGTTATATATGAGATTTTTAGAGTCACTGGATATCACAGAGGCTCGGGTGAAGAGGAACGGATCGGCACATCACTGGCACATGCTGTCAGCTGCCTGCTGCCAAGATAAAAAGATGTGGCAAATTAACTCCGACTGGCCGTGCCAGAAAACAGATCAACATCGAGCATGAGAGTCGTGCGAGGCTGATTCTGGGCTTTTCCGAGCTGAGTTCAGAAGTTGTTTTATTTGTTGTAGATCTTTAAAACAATTCACAGAAAGAACAAAGCAGACATGCCTTTTTGCACGATCCAAACTTCGTCAAAACCCACTTTCAGGGTTTGCTCAGAGGTTGTTGTTGCTTTTTCCCAGAGAATTTTTGAAAATGGTAAAAGGCAGATAGCGAAAGGGAAGGGGGATGCCAGTTTGAATGGCTGGGTTTATAGCCACAGTCTACATCTGGTGAGTCACACTACTGGGCCTGTAAGTACCAGTTACCCAATCCTTCAGATCATAACAAATCAATCAGGAGCTGCGATCACAACAAAAGGTCCTGCAGTCCGACTGATTCGGAGATGTGAGGGTCTCTCAGAGAAAGCGGCATCGCAGTAAGACGAGCCCCGCTGAAACTGCACCACGTCTGTAATCTGAAACGCTCGGCTGCCCGTCACTCGGCTTCACTGTAATGAACAAAGCTTGACAGACAGACATTTTCATTGCAGTCTCCAGCGACCGCAGCCTGTGACTCACCCGCATATAGACACAGATCACAGTCTTTGATCTAATTTAAGATTTATTTACCTGATCAGAGGGGGCGGGGGCAGTAGATCTATAAAACAGAGGTGAGAGCCGTGTTTTATACTGTACTGAAAACGGCAGTTCTGATTGTGATCAGCTCCAGCATGTGACGACAGATAACATAAATTAAGATCAAATAACTCTTGGCTCGGCCTGGACAGTGATTTAACGTGTTTGAACACGTATAATGGCCGCGATGATTGCACAGTGACAAACCGTGCTATTACAAGGATAATTCTCCGGTCCGTCAACTCTGGATGTTGTATCACATCGGACACTGCATTGTGAAGTGTCACACAGGCAGTGGTGGGGCCTCGGACGGGAGTCAGGAAGTATTTGTTCAAAGACCAGTACCAGCAGTGATAATGCATTGGAAGAGCATTCATCTCCATTTAAAACCTTGCAGCCTTGTGATGCATGGTTCCTTGCTTTGTTAAATTAGACTCAGACTGTACACTTACTGTATAAGTTCAAGTTTGTCTGTAAAGTTTGTGCTTAGCCAGCCCAGTCATGTATATATTCCCTCTGTAGCACCTCACTCTCTCTGGCTAGCTCACTATCTGAGTGGGTGAGAGGAACAAATTCTGCCTGCCAGGCTGCAAAGACTGCTGCTTCCTGTCTAGACACACCCAAGGTGTCACAGCTGAAACATTTGACAGTGAGGGTAGCAATTAAGAGATGCGCTCTGACAGATGTATTACTGGCAGTCACACACAGCTGCCAATTTTCAGAGGCATTGGCAGATGGAGGATGGTACCGACAAACAAGATATCAGCAGCTCAGTCTGGAGGGACTACTTTTAGTATTAATCAAAGATAGATCAGATTCTTGTGTTGGACCCAAAACCATGACACTCGGTCAGCGTGGTCAGCGGTTTGGAGTCCAGATGGTGATTTAACATCAGGAGCCAGATACAGGAGATACAGCTGACTGGCGAGGGTGAGGGAAGAAGTGATTAGAGATTGGCACCTACACGGGTGAGAAAGAAAGATAGTAACGCATTAAGTCTAACTGATAGGATGGTGCAGCCAAGAGGGAGCGGCCTCTACAGTTTGGAGCCCCACTTCAGTGTATTTTGGCATTTTATATTTTATGTTTTTTGGACTGTTTTTTTTTTCATAGTATCTGTTTCTTTTTGTGGGAAATGTTGCGAAATATGGTGTCAGTTTCCTCATGGCACTCTGTTACAGTACATACACCTTTGACAGCTCATGCTGCCCGTCCCACAAAATGCCTGGGATTCTGGGGAAAGTCTGGGGATTCATGAGCATCAGATATTTGACAGGCTGACCCATCACATATCGGACACTTTGGGACATTTACAAGAGGACCAGATCAAATGCCTTGTGTGAGAAAGCTGCTCTTGATTGGTCAGAATTTACAAAACAAAATAAAACAAAACAATAAATCCCATGTCTTAAATATATGCTCCTTTACTAAAAAATATATAGAAAATTACATTAAAATGTTGATTTTAATCCCTGATTATCCCCTTCAAACTTAAAGTACTAGTCTATGTGGGTTCATGAGATTTTGTGGGTAAGGAAACATATTTTAATACGTAGCCTCGAGTATAATAACACATCTCTCCTCCGTTGTTGTTGTTCAGCACTTGTACATGTAAGATTTGACGGCTGGTCTTTGTCGTAGGCTATTTGTCCTTCCCATCCTCCACTGTGATTGGACGGCTGTGATGAGTGCAATGTTTTATCAAAAGTTGAACATTTTTTAACTCTTGGTGGCTAAAAAAAAAAAGCTAAACACGCAGCGCTCAGTGCAGAACAGACGCTCAGCGCCTCGTCAGCTCTCTCGCAAAGTATCAACAAAATGCTGGTCTCAGGAAAGAAAGGTGGAGCTGTAGCTTCACTTGCTGCTGTCTTTAAGGTGTTGTTCTTCGTGCTGGTAGGCGTTCTTCTTCTTCCTTTGGCATTTAACGCCAGACTAGAACACTTGTAGGCGTATATGCTGCCCCGTCAGGTTCGGAACTATTGTGAGAAAAATGAGTACTGCCACATATTCAGAATTTTGGCATCAATTTGGAACCAACGTGTTTGTTCTTGTGACATCCCCGCCATGAAATACATCTTTTTACTGGCTTCACCTGCAGCGCACATACGGTGTAGGTTTGTGTGAGTCACAGACAAACGATGAGCAAGACGCTGAGTTTTCCTTTTGGGACTGTGTGGGATTGTTTCCTCAGTTTTTGGACCCAGTACAGTGCTGTGAAACTTTTTCACAGGGTTTGTGTAATATGGGTGAATTAACATCTATAAACAATAGGCTGTGTGAGAGGTAAAGTCACTGAGCAACCACCACCTGGTGCTGGCGAAGTACATGTCGACAGGGTGATGAAGACACCAAAGTGGAAGCCGCGTTTGATGCAACGTTGCCGATCTACAGTATAACTAACTCAGAGAAAATATTCATTAAAAATGAGTTTTTTCACTAACTTGTTGTGTTACGGAAACTGACAAACTCGTTTCCAGTATCATCTCTCGCTAAGTGGTCACCACTTCACACAGAGACTGCGCTAAAGTGCCGCTATGAAGTCTCGTCCTCATGCTGCCTTTGTATTTTCACAGAGAACAAAACGCCGGCGGCATCATCAATCAGTGTGTGATTATATGCATGACTGCTGGCTGGCATCATGTAATCAAAAGAGGTGTGACGGGCGTGACATATAACACGACAGCATCAGCCTCCAGACATATAACATATGTGTTGCTAGCACTTTATAATCAATAACATGGCAATAACAATCATTTGTCATCTCTTTTATATGGCCACTGATCTCGCCCTTTGCTTGGACGGTAAGGAGCTCCCAGACCTCACTGTTTTCCCAATTTGCAAACATTTTCAGCCACTGTTCATCTTTGAGTTAGACGCTAACTGTGAGCAGCTACTTTTTAAATGAAGTTAAAGATGAGACACGTGTATGGCCCCTAATTTCAGTCAAGGGCAGCTGTAGACCAAAGTGTAATTTTATTTTATACATGACCATGACAACGAATCTACTCTGCAAACGTCCTGATGTTTTCTTAGACTAGAACAAAGCTTGAAAATGGCAGACAGATGAGTCGGCCAGTTAAACTCGACATGTGAACGGCTCCCAGTGGGCCGCAGCTGACAGATGTACATATCATGTAAAAAACGACTGCCTCTTTATCTCCTGGATGACTGATGGATGGGAGTCATGAGGACATCCAGCTGCATCAGAAATGTTGAGTGGGATGAAAAGCTTTTTTTTTAACTACTATTACATGTTGCCAACAGTTACCAGCTTAGCAGAGGAAACAAATCTGATCCAAAATACACCAGACAAATTCACAGGGTGTTATAATGGTGGAAACACTTGACCAGTGGTTCCACTAACAACCCCAATTACTGTATTTCACCCAGCACAAAAAGGTAAGCTCTAAATAAATAGTTGCACCAAAGGGATTCAGTTATAGCGTAGGGCACTGGGGCAGTTTTTCATCAGACCTTTTAGTATTTCTACTCCTGCCTGCTTGGTAATTACTGCAGAGGCTGTGCAGATTTACTGTGCTTCTCGCCAGGCATCCGTGTCTCTGAGGACGTCTGTGTTAAAGACATAATGACATCTCCATTACATCAGCTGTATCTCGCAATTACATTTTAATCTGATCAATGAAGCCTGAAATACCACATAAGCACGGTGGGCTGTGTGAAGTGTGGACGTGTGTCTACGCAGGTGTTATACAATTATATTTCAGTCACTTCTCCTCAGCTACACTGTGTGTGTGTGTGTGTGTGTGTGTGTGTGTGTGTGTGTGTGTGTGTGTGTGTGTGTGTGTGTGTGTGTAACAAAATGCAGGACTGTTCTCAGACAGATGTGTTTGCAGTGGCTGTTCAAGCTGTGACCTTTCTATCGCAGGGCAGTTTGACATTTAGACCACCTGACAACAGTAGAGCTTTGTACAGCAAACAAAAGTCACACGACCCTAATGACACCAAACATGTTGATATCTATATAGATACGAGTAAAAATAAGACACTACGCGCTCAAAACTTTAAAGACTTGATGCTGTGACCTAATGTAAGTAATATTAAAGTAAAGATCGGGACAGTGGGCCGTCGTGATGAAGAGTGGCAGCAAAATGTCGCCTACCTACTTTTGTTTATACAGAATGCGCCTTTTTCGGGGCAATGGGGGGCGTGAGCAAGTAACAAAATGTGTAGCTCAGTGTGTGACGTAAACAGTGACGTGGGAGGGAAGCTGTGGCTGGTCAGTCCTTACGATTCTCTCATAAGTCGGCCCGTCCTTCACCGTCCCCGTCATCTGACGGTTAATGGCCTCTTCGTTTGCGAGGACAAGGAGGGCGCGCAATTCCTTGTCTCCCCAGTTGCTCATCTTTACAGTGTCTGTCAGGTTTGTGTTTCCCTCTTGCTACTAGCTGCTCGCTAATTCCTGCTATCAGCTGTTTCCTGTTTATCCACCGCCAGTGGCTCGCACGTGCAGCGTCATCAACAGCTCCTCCCACAAGTCATCAACAGCCCCTCCCATTCCATGATTGTTCTGATCCATGAAGAAGACTTACAATAACAGAGTTGTCTGCATACTTAAGGACAAATCTTGATGCGTGATTACTCTGACATTCATTTGTGTACAAACAAAATGAAAGAGGAGCAAGAACTCATCCCTGAGGGGCTCCAGTAGAAGAGAAACAGGTACTGGACAGTGTCCTGAGACCTGTTTGTTAAAAAGTCAACAAACCAACACACAATGCTAAAATTTAAATTAAAACGAGATAAAAGTCCTCCGCTCCCCTCGATGCCTTATATGCAAACTGAAAGGGGCAATAGTCATTCAGAGATTCTGGTTCTCGGTGCCGAACCCTTCATGTGACCAGACCTCAAAGATCAGAGGGTTCTGACTTGTTAATTCGGGGCGCTTCTGTTTGAGATAGTGTGCAGCATATTTTCAAAGAAATAACACTTTGGAACAGTGCACATTTGTTTTCGGGACACTGGGCTGTCGAACAAATGGGCTTTCGGTCCAGTGGAACACTTTTTGGACAGTTGGGGTTTCAGAATAATGTGCCATCAGAACAACAATATGCAGTCCATGGTAACAGTTAGCTGGGCACCTTAACATCTGCAGCTTACATTAGAGCAGACAAAGACAGTTTGATCCTTTTTAACATCTTTGATCTGGTGTCACTATTACCACAGCCCCATGGACACAGCTTCAACATGCAGAGTCTGGCAGACATGTCATGCTTACTGGGGACAAATGGTTAATAATTAGTGGTAGTCAACCTCTCATGGAATCACTGAACGGTCTCACCCAGACAGACGAGGCCCTTTGACTGGTTGATGTATTTGTTAACTAGATTTCTGACAGCTCTGTGTGTGTGTGTGTGTGTGTGTGTGTGTGTGTGTGTGTGTTTGTGTGTGTGTGTGTGTGTTTATGTTAAGAAAGGAGACTCACTTGTACTGTGCCTGGAAATGTTCCTGGACGAAGCTGTGCTGGACTCTGGGCTGCTGGGTCTGGGACGGGTCGGGACACAGCACCTCCTCAGCTCCACCGGGGCCCTGCAGCACAGAAGAGGACACCCATAAACACAACGCTGTCACACCCTCAGATTCCTCAGAGATCCATCACAGGCTGCCGCCGCCCAGAGGAGCCTCGTACTCTATATAGTGACGGTGCAACAATAAATTTGGAAATCTCTCAGAGGCTCCCGCAGAATGCAGCTGTAGCACATTCTCGCTTTTCCTCTGCAATAAAGTGAAATACAAAAAGTGGTGTAAAGCACTGACCTAAACATAAACCCCCCTGGGAAGCCCCCGTCTTTACTCTTTCATCTGCTCACCTACAACAGAGAGAAGCTGGCCTTGGATGAAGATAAAAGAAGAGGAAAAGGAAAAGATAAAAACTAACAGAGACTGATCACTAAAAAGGCAAGGTCACAAAGAAAATGTGTGGGATGGAACGCACAGGATGGAACGCGTCTCACAAACACCGCTGTGCATTAATGATACAAAACTAACTCAACAAACTTCTTTTACACCTTATAAAATAAAGTTTTACATATAATTACTTACACTTGGTAATAATGATGCACAAATGTGAGTTGTCTATATGGTATCTCACTTGCAAAGACGTGCAGTGTGTAAAATGGACTGAAAATGTAAATCGTTTTCAGATCGCTACTCAACAGACAAACTGAAGTAATATTTTAACATGTTGGAAAATACTTTTACTCGAAACAGTCCTGTTAAATGTGAGTGGTATCAATGTTCTCACCTGAATCTCTGCATGACAGCAAAGAAGCAAATTTTCCATAAGGTAAAACTATTTCATTTATTAGTGAAATGGCTGCGCAGAGGACTAAAATGTAAAAGTGTTATAATGACCCGTCACAGTACATCAGGTGGGATATATGTGTACAGTGTTCACTCCATTTCACACCTCACCAGACGAGGATAATGTCCGGAAAAACATTCTTTCAGTCACCAAGTGGTTCTGCTTAAAAGGCCATCATGTGGCATTCAAGCACCTTGTTAGCATTTCCCGACTCGCACGCTATCAGCCCCACAATAGCCTGGCGTAAAAGTCAGGTACTTGAGAATGCATTAAGTCATCATATCATTTCAGCTGTGCTTTTACACCGCGCTGGTCGTGCCAAACGGAAACACGCTCTCCCATCCTTCTCTGTTGACACACTCTGTTTACTATTCCTGTGATTTCCAGCTCCTGCTCCCATACTGGCTGCCACTGTTCCCAGGCTGGCAGCTCGACCATGACCTCCGCTCACAAAACGGAGCTGAAAGGAGGTTTAGAATTTCTAAAGGGGAGAGGGAAGCGGAGGGCGTGTGCGTGCGTCTGAGGAATCGGTGGGGGACAGAGACAGACAGAGAGACAGGAGGGTCCTTTACAGTTCACCACCATTTCAAATCCTGCGTCCATTCTTCTGAGAGCATTTGAGCTTTGCAAAGACCGAGCGCGAGACTGAAACCTGACCCTCCTGCTGCACTGTGCTTCAACAGGCACGTACAATGACAAACCTCCACCCCCCCACTCTGTCCTCTCTGCATGGATGTCAGGGTTTTCCTATCGCTTAGTCATATTCTCCCAGACAATGCCAGGACTGGTTCGACTGAGCTGATCTCTTTGTTACAGGTTCAGCCACAACATTCAATATGTCTATACATGTAATAGAAATTAAATGGGAGAGGTTAAAGGGACAGTTCACCCCAAAATAAAAATATTTTTCCTTTTACTTGTATTGCTGTTTATAAACCTAGATTGTTTTGGTGTGAGCTGCAGAGTGTTGGATATGTCTGTCTGTCCCTTTAAGAGTTGGTGCCTTCAAACCTTTAAACTGAGTGTATCATTCAAGCTACACTAGACATGTTCTACAAAGCACTAAATAACTTTGGAATCATTAATGATAGACATGAGCTTTAAATTGTGTCTTAACCATGAGATTGTCAGGTTTTTAAAAGCAATTTGAATGGTGCCTTTACGACAGTCAGAGATGGTTTACAGTGCATGGGATCACGTGATATGGAAACAGACATGTGGTGACTCATTAGAGTAGAAATTTGAGTGCACAGCTGTCACAAGACATAAATGAAATGCATAGACCAGAATAAATATACTGTGATAAAGGTTTTAGATGTCACCTTGGACGAAGACCAAGAGGATGGAAATGACAATCTCTAAGGCTGCTGTCAGCCCTAGAGTCATCTCCTTTGGTTTGAATCGGGGACTAATCTTGTTCCAAAGTTGTATAATTGCCTAGAGTTGGTTCGTGTTCTCACGGCAGCATTTACAAGAGGACCAGATCAAATGCCTTGTGTGAGAAAGCTGCTCTTGATTGGTCAGAATTTCCATGTGGGATGGGCTTCACTATAACTCGCAGCATTCACAGTCAAACACTTGTCTTTATCTGGACACATTTTCCCCACAAAACACAACATGCTAACGTTATTAGCACAAGCCTATGGCATTTTCCATTGTGTAACTTAGCCTAGCAGCTAGCGGACTTTTCCTCTGCTCATATGAAGCCAGGATAAATCACACACAAGACTTAAAATGCTATTTTAGTGGAGGCTTTATTGTCTTCACAATTTATTGTTTCTTATCTGTGAAATTAAAGTAAATCAAAGCTTTGTTTCCACTGAGGGAAATGGTTTCAGCTTACAGGGACAGACAGGAGGTCTGCGTCACCACGACGTGTAGTTACATTTCCGGGGTGGTGCACATCAGGTTACGGTGCAGAGTAATTGTGATGCCTATGCTGTAGGTATAAATTCTGCATTACACTGAACAAAAACTGTGATCTCCCGGGTGAAAGTCTTGTTTTGTTTGACCCATCCACGTCCCACTCTACTCAGACTTTCTCACAGTTGAAACAATGCTAGATGCTCTCACCGTCAAGTGTTGCTGCAGATAGTTTTAAATTGAAGCTAGCTGGGGATGTATTTTCAACAAACTTGACATGGAGCTCCAAAACACTTACATACAGCTTTTCACATGACAGTGAACAGAGGTGGAGCTATTCAACACTTTTTAAAAATTGGCCGATTTATTCTAAATGTTAAATATGGTGTGCTCAGACAAAGGTAATAAACTGTGGTAACTTTACGCTGTGCCAGAAAGAAAAAAAAAAGGTTTCCCTGAATCATGTGATGTATAACACTTGATACTGACTGAAGAAATAAACTCAGAGCTGACAGAAACATCAAGATATCTCAAGGCATTTCTTTGTCTATTTAGGCTGTAGAGGTTTTAATGCACTGAAATCAGGCTCTGCTTTACACTCCCTTTTTCCTCCACATACTTGGTAATGGATTCCATTGCTATCTTTATGTGGAGATAACAAAGCAGCATTGAGGCCACAGAGTGCAGACACAGTCGGTCTTATCGCTTCTCAGAAATCCATGCCTGGCTCTGCCGAGGTGTCGACTGTGTGTTGACAGAAGCTGTTTGGGATGTGGACATTTAAGCACAGTGAGAAAGTGGGACAGGTTACATGCACACAGACATCTGATAAGGCCTCAGTCGTCTGAATGATCACAGCCAGATAGCAAATCCTACCGAGTGACTGCTGCTGCTGCTGGTCAGCAGAAATTGTTTCACAGGTTGCTGAGTGACCCCGACAGAACAGGGGTCCATCTCAAGAGGTGCCACGCGCCCGTTTGAAATTGAGATGCTATCTTTGAAATTGGCTGTCAGAAAAATATGCCAACTTCAAACTGATAAAAAATGCAACTAAAGAGGCAGGCAACAGATCTGAGGAGTTATTTTTAGCGCTGGGTCTGACCAGTAGACGGCTCCCACAAGAGAGGAGAAAATGGGAAAAGCATAGGGTGTGAAATTTCAATTTTTACATACACACACTCATATTCCTCTCTTGTGCTTACTGTACAATACTTACAGTGCATACAGCTGAAACACAGTTTCTGTTATGCTTTGTCAGTCTGCAGCCTACAACACACACATATACACAAAGACTGTGACACAGCTGACCTCCTCTCCTCATGCATCCTTATTTTGTGTTCGGCATTAACTTTATTACACCTCTACCATTTCCAGTAACACTAATATTTCTCATAAAGAAATTACAATGAAATTAAAAGCCTGTAAATTAAAAGGTTAACTTCCGGATAAAATATATTTATTGGCTCTTTAACTCGGCTTGTCTCCCCTCATTATCACACACTTTGAGCCAGTTTGTGATAAGTAAAGAAAAATATTTTCGGAGTAAATCAGCCTTTGTTGCTCCGTCCTGTGGCAGACAGAGTGGCCTCTGTTGTGGTTTGTCTTGGAGTGTAACTGTAGATTGGTTTGTTGTTTTTGGCACGGCTGTTCACCGAACACGGGGAGGTGAAAGTGTCAGGTTCTGTTTGTGTCACAGTTATTTCACTTTAGTGTAGTTTGTTAAAGAGGGCATTTCGTCCCTTTGTGGCCCTGCCTGGGTTATTTTAGGGTCAGTTCAGGCTGGGTCCCATAACTTTTGGGTAAAGCTGTGACGTCACCAGCTTCTTTGTTGCTTCATTTACTCCACTTGTATCATAAAGTAGCTGTTGAGTTAAATTAAGCAATAAGCTACTTGAGGCTGTGGTTTACAGTCATTTTACAACAGCTAATAGGTGTTTCTAGGCGCTCCGCATCGGACGATCTTGAAGGTGAAGACGCTGGATGTGGAGGTCCTGGGCTGGTGTGGTTACAGTTGGATGTATCACCAAATTCTCAGAAACAGCATCAGAGATGTCCCTGATCACACAGAAGGCGTTTTAGCAGCTGGACGTGGCTTTTTGTAATTGTTTTAAATGACAGTTTAGCCGTTTGCTTGCTGTTTTTGTGTCGCTATGCACCTCGCGTTTTGTCACATGGGGCCTCATTTATAAAACAGTGCGTAGGATCCATACTAAAAATGTACGTACTGACAAAAAATATTCGATAATTTCTCCAATCAGGCTTCCACCTCAACATTTACGTCACCAATTTCCTGTCCCCAAAATGTCCGTAAGCATGGGTCAGAGTTTCTCCCATCAAGTCTGTTTTACAGATCACAACTTTTAGGCTTCAGGCTGCGTTTTGTGCGTACGCAATGTTTATAAATGAGACCCTTGGTGTTTTTGCTGCAGCGCCCTGAACACCTCGAGTTGAAAAAACTTCAATCAAAGCAGGAAAGGGCAGCACGTCATCACTAATTTTTTCCCATTGTCCAATTGCATGATTTAAAAGGCGGGCCTTCTGTGGTGGTCATGACAACAAGTTCGTATTTGGTAAACAATGGAGGAGAAACTGGTGGTAGCAGCTGCTGGATATGCAGAGCTATACGACTTCACAAACCCCAGTTACCACTATCTAAACAGAAAACAGCAGGTTTAAGTGAACCCTCAACCAGAGCTACAGACAGTACCCTCTGCCTGTCCATTTCAGGAACTAGATACTAATTACTGTAAACATAAGTAGGCAATTTTAGCTTGCCAAAATGAACAGTACATATGGGCTCCCTACGCTGCGACATGCGACATCTGAGGTGTTGTGTTGTGTGATCAAACATGTTTTAAAGTGGTGTGACCATCCACTAATGGAATACAGTAATGCTAAAATTGCAATGCGGTCACAGCTGTGTATTTTACAGCAGCTGCGAACGTGACCCATAATCAAGAACTGGAACTATCTGTTTTAAAAGTGCCAGTTTCATTTGAAATAAACAAAGAAACTATCTTTAAAAAAAAAAAAGTCAGTTAAAGTCAATGATGTAGGAAGTGAATGGAAACTGTAAAATGATACAACAAACTAAAAACCAGCCGTAGTAAAAAGCAGACGGGACAGCAGGAAATACACAGGTAGGGTTGTAAACTGTAGCAGCTAGCACTGCTAACAACAGCACTCCCCAGAGTTGTAAATTATACAACTTCTTATCAAAAACTTCACTGTGATAAATCTCCGTCACCGTCCTTGTGCTCAGTACAGCCGAGCAGTCCCTCCTTCCCTGCTGCTCGTATTATTTCTCCATGCAGCAACAAAACAGGAACATAAACAAGCGATATTTCCTGAATGAGAGGTCGACCCCACCCCCTCGCTCAATCTGTCTGCTGGACACTGGCGAGCTCGGGTTCAGCACCACCAGATGGAAATCAGACATAAGCTAACGACCTTTGATGACAGCAGACAGTATAGGTTAAACTCTAAACACTACAAACTTTACAAAATCTTCTTTAATGGCCAATTTCCTGTAACAAGGCTTCCAGAATATCTGAATTTATGCTTTTATGTTACTAGCTGAGCAGAGGAAATATCCTAAATGGATCTGCATCATTTGGTGGTCAAACCACAGGAAGCCACACCTGAAAAGGTAACATGGAGAAATATAAACACTAAAATGTGCAACTGCTAATATCCAAGATATGTAAAGCCAGAGAGTTGTCTACCTCTGCTTAATCCATAAGCCTCGATGCCAGCTGAGGGCGTGTGCCAGTGCCCGAGGAGCAAGGAGAAAATTAAAACTCAAATCCCTCACCCTGGCACCTTAGTGTGCTGTAATTGATTTCTGGGATTTAGATAAATGACAAAGATACAGTATGCAACCGAGTGGTGGGCTGGAGCCTGGCTGCTGGCTCAGCACTGTCAGCATGAGGCCAGAGTTCACCGACTGGGATCCTTAAGCTGATTTACAGAAGAAGGACAGAGTGATGGAGAGAGCTGGACGTGATGAGCACGTTGTAGTGAAGCTGGCTGCTGGAAATCAGACAGATGCATCTAAAGAGTCATTTAAACAACAGAGGATACCAGCTGATATGAAAGTATTTTATTTACACCAGAGTCTGAGAAATCTGGTTTCTATAGTTAGTCACTGATCACAGACTGTATACAATAATGGAAGTAGCCACTGTGACGTCACCCATTGGTTAGCAGACTATGATTTTGATGCCTTGAATTTTGCCATCTTAAATTTTTGGAGCCAGAAGTGACCATATTGGTCATAACGCTAAATGCTTGCTTAGTTAGCACGGTGCATTGACAGCAATCTGCGATATCAGCGATAATGTGAATGCTAATTTTTGTTAGCAAAAACAGGCTGAAAACCATTAAAAACTGAGCGCACTTACCGGAAAAATAAATATCCGACGAGTTATTTTTGTACAACAACTGCTGAATAAGACGTTTTTAGGCGACCAAGAGTGATAGCTGCACCTATAGATCCAACCCGGTCTCACTCTGGAGTCGTTGAAATCCGGCACTTGTCAAGCACTGACGAAAAAAGACAACCTTTAACGTTGGCATGATGCACAGTTGGTTGCCATTATAGTTTAACGGGGGCTCGGCGGCGTCTAGGGGAAACACAGTGAGACAAGAACGAATGTTAAGGCGTTGAAAGTCTGAGTAGGGCGGGCAGCAGGGCTGAAAGTTTCCAACAAACACTGACGATTCTTTTTTGTTGTTGGAGAAAAAAGAAAACGTCAATTCCAGTTGTTGTACTGACGCTTAATTAGAAAGAGACTGTAAGTAAATGTCAGGCGGGAAATCCAGGAATGCCCTACATCGCAGCTGTTAACATGTTTATTTCTGCTGTGAAATCCGGCATTTTAACATGGAGGTCTATGGGGATTGACTCGCTCTTGGAGCCAGCCTCAAGTGGCCATTAGAGGAACTGCAGTTTTGAAACACTTCTGCGTTAGCTTTATTTGTTAGCCGCATCGACAGCCACAAAGATGTCTTCTTCTTAAAATATAAGGACTAATTTTTCCCCTGATGATATCAAATATTAATATGAACACCCGATGTCGACTAATAGGAGTGATAAATGTCCTGAAATCACTCCTGGAGGTTTAGTGCTCTGCTCAGAGGACTTTCCCACAGAGTGACATCAATGTAATAAAAAAAGAAATTTGGCAGCCGTGGAAACAGCACTGCATTTACTCATTATCCATTTCAGCAGTGAGGATGCAAACACAGATGAGCAGCTCACTACCGCGGCTCTGGTAAATCCAACACTGTTGACTCCTGGTCATCTGTACCTCGGCATGAAAGCCTGAAATCACACAGATTAACGGCGCACTCTGTCCCATCGGGGAAGCTTTCAATTATTCACCCCAAAAATGTTGCTGCGAGCGATTCATCTCAGTGAGTAGATCCCCTGTAAAGGAACTCAGGCACTCTCACTTCACCGTGGTGAAAATCCAGGAAATGTGCCCCCACTCCCGTCCTCACAGACCACCTGTCTCATCCTGATGGGTTTTCAGGGATGGAGGGGAGGGGGATAGATCGTAAAGGGGGGGACGAGTGTTCCCAGTAATGGCCCCGATGTGAATAATTTAAAGAAGCCGTGGAAACACACAGGGATGGACATGTGCTGCCGCTGAAGAAAGCACTATAGTGGAGTGATTGAGAACAAGACCCAACAGCACCTGAATCCCTGTGGTGATCGTAACAGAGAGAGACGTAGAGATGTGGGCCAGGTGTACACACACTGCGTGTCTATGTGTGTGTGTGTGTGTGTGTGTGTGTGTGTATCGATATAGACAGATGGAGATAGAGCGAGAGACAAGAGAGTGTTATTGAGTAACTGAAAGTCAAAGTAGTACACACAGCTGACACACAGAGCGTTGATAAATAATGGACAGTCTCCTTCAACACTGCCTCCTGTTGCGTGCCTACCTCTCTATAAATAGGCCCAATGATAGTGATGGTGGAAGCTTTTCTCTCTGACCCTCCGGCCCATTATTCCCCGTGGCCGATCACTGTGGGTGGGGGTGCATTTCTATGGACATGGACTCAGAATGACCTCGGGGTTGTAACTGAATGGTTGCTGCGTGCACAGAGGCTATACGCTTTGTTCAGTCTCTGATCCATGATGACAATCTCCCGTTCCACCACATCTGCTTCAAGGTTGGACAAGGTGTTGTTGCTTCAGAGATGGTCTTCTGCAGACCTTGGTTGGAACCAGTGCTTATCTGACTTCCTGTTGCCTTTCTATCATCTTGAACCATAGTTACAGCATCAAATCAACACAGATGTTTAAATCCCACTTAAAGGGCCAGTGCGTCATATTTGGCATGGTTTATTATCAAATCTGAATCTGAATGTGAATATTCTACCCATTAATATGGTTATATAGGTGTAGAATCACTATAAAATAAAATTTGTTTGGTTTTCGTAGCCTTATAATTATGCTTTTATATATATATATATATAGCAAGGGCCTTGCTTTAGAGAGGTCGCCATCTTGCGCCGCCATGTATGTACGGCAGACCGAGCGGACAATCCAGCCAGCCAGAGAACACGTTTCGCGTGTATAAATAAACCAACGAAGAAGACAGCGGGGGGAAGGAAGAAGGAGGAAACAGCAGAGAGTGTTAGTAGTTCGTCGATAGAGAGTAGTGAAAAGTTTTTTTAGTTATAAAGTTTGCGAGTGGACCACACTTACCACGCAACAGGAGAGAATTAACCCGAACCGTCATCTGCGAGGAAAAGAAGACGCAACTTCACTCCTTGTGATGCACGCTCTGCGGTGCTTTTCCTCCTGATGATATATCTCCCGAATCCCATTCTGTGCAGCAAAATGGCAGTGGAGGATTCAGCCTCTCTCCTCGCCCGCTCAGCTTCCAGCACATGGAGTTCCTCGTCTGTGTACTCGGGCGTTTTTGGAGTGCTCAAATAAACGGGCCTTTTTCCTGAACGCTACTCTGGTCTCCTGCTCGTGAGGGATTCATTACAATATTGTAACATGGTTTAGATTTCTAAATAAACATTCACCTCGTCGCTAGATAGACCTACTCCTGAAAAACTCTTGTCTGTGCAAGCCTTTTTGTCCCTTCGAGGCCACCGTCATTTACCTGACGGGAGGGGTGAACGAATGAGCCCTGCAATCTAGAATTTGACCACTGATGTCACTGTTTTCAACGGTTTTCAACCCATTTTACACACTGGCCCTTTAAGACATTGTGTTCAACAGTTGTCAACTTACTAATAAATTCAAAGACTATTAATTTTTGACAGGGTACTTTTTTTTTTGAGTGCACGTGGGTCTACTTTTTCCTGCTCCAAACTTTCATTATTATATTTCTCAGCTTTTAAAAGTCCACCATCACTTGACCTTTGGTTGTCATATTTATTTCCATCACAGAAAACGTAATTAGTCTGGCAGTACATTGGCATCTGTAACCTCCATGGTGATTCTCTGTGGGCAGCAAGCGTCAACTCTGATGAAATACCAAATTCCCTTCTGGCTCCATAGATCCTGTTCTGCGCTCTGACCTCGCCGTGCCAAGGTACAAAGCACATAATGAATTTCTCCTAAAGTGATCAATAGAGTGTCACAAAGTCAGGTTTGTTTACAGAACAAAGGTGAGTCGCCAAGCAGCTGAGGCTGCTTTGGATTCACTTTAAGATCGACGTTGAAATGTTTCCCAAGGTTTTAAATTCGCCTCATTGAAACTCTACGTGAGCAGTTTTCAGCCATGATGGCAGTGTCAGTCTGTCTTGGTCCAGACTGAAATATCTCAACAACTGGTGGGTGGATACCATGACAGGTTTACATTTACTGTTTTTAGTGAAATGTCTTTACAAAAATGAAAAAAGTAGGGAGGAGGGAGACTCGGTTCATGTTGTTTAATTGTCTTGATGCTCTGTCAACACACTCTCTGACTGACAGTGTGGAAGCATGTGGAAGTGCAAATATTTCTTTGTTTGGGGTGTGATGTGAACGAGTCACATTTTAAAAGCAGGACATGAGCTGAGCGATGACTGAATGTGACGTCCACTTGACCAAAAACCTTCTGCTAACCACCCAAATAATCTGACCTCAGACTGAGTCACGAGCGGAGGACACTGACTGAGTGCTGGAGAACATAATACTGAAACTTCATACACGAGAACAATAGGAGGAGTCTTGGCAGCTGGTGTCTCTGCTCTTTTTTCTTTCCACCTTTTCATTTTTCTGAACACGTTTGTTCTCAGTGGTGAGTTGCTCACAGTAAGAACGTTAATACCTGCCACACTGTCCTTTCTTAAAAGCCCTGCTGGGTTTCCACTGTTTCTTTTCTCAAGCCGGAAAATGTCAGGAGGCTCTGAGGGCCTGTCTACGTGTATACAGATATTTTACAGTTAAGGAATGATCTCACTTAAGGTATTGGCATTCATTTGCAGTTTTCCACTGAGGATAGTGCTACGAAAATATATATATATATATATATATATATATATATATATATATATATATATATATTTAACTTAGACATTGCTGCATTTCCTGCTGTCATTGTGCCACCAAAAACAGGTATTTTAAGCCAAACATGATCTTGTTCCTAAACCTAACCACACGTTAGTTTGTTCACATCAGCTACCATAAACTAACAACATACAAATGTAAGGTATCTATGGTGTGCAGAAACGTACAATTCCAACATTTTTTCTGCTGATTGGATTACTCTCTGCCTCTCGACTGCATCCCTGCATCAAACCCAGACTGCTCTAACAGCGTTCTAATAAAATCTAAGAACAAACTTATGGGAAATGTCATTGCAGACTGTGCTGATGGCACAATTTACTGGCGAATACGACTTTGTGAGATGTCTCTTAAGAAGATTTATCCCACCTTTAAGAGAGCAGCAGGAGAAGCTGAGGGGGAAATTAATTCTAATGAAGGCGGGTCGGCCTCCTGAGCTGATGAGCTTTATTATTACCCTCCTGCCTCTGCGGCTGCCGCTGAGGACTGTGGCGACACGGATGAGGATAAAAACACTACACACATCAATCAGCAGAGACACACAGGAGCCTCTGGTACCTGCCGTAGAGTTTTAATGGCCACCACTAGCAATAACTACACTCATATACAGCGATATCATTAATAAGGATTAAAGGCGTGATATTGTAGAAATACAAACTTTGTTTTGGTCTTTAATTAAAGTTCTTGTTAGTGAGGCTGGATTGATAATTATCGCTTTTTAAAAAATCCATTCATCTTCTCAGGCAGATTCAATTTAACTCAAAATAACACATTAGAACTGGACTTGGCGTGACAGGCACGCCTCCCTGCTTAAATCATTTCTATCAACAACTGTTTAAATCATCCCAGTCAGCCTGGTTTCAGGCAATTGAATCGACACACTCTCTGGAAAGCCTCCACTCAGCAAATCTGAATCACTTAAATTGTCGGGGTCTGTGCTGTCTGCCAATCAGACGCAGCAGGGTTGGGAATAATTTGTGTGTGAAGGGAATTTCTTTATATTAAATAACGAATCAGTCTGTTGATGTGACTGTATTTCTCTGCGAAACAAGAGAGCTTCATTCTTCTCCTCAGGCGAGGCACGTCTGAAGACTAATCTATGAGAGTTCAAACTCTTAAAAAGCTCTGTGTGCTACTGATTTAAACTTTTAACTGGAGAATATTTAACTTATTAAGTAATTAGACCCGTGCAGCCTCTCTGAGAAGTCAACATCCCACAAAGGCAAATGGTAATTTTGTTTCCTTTTATTTCGGAGCTCTCCACAACGTAATGAGAAAATGTTTTCTGGGCTGGGCTCCCTGCAGAGCATGAGTGCAGTTTATAGAAATGTCCTTTGACTGCTCCAGACAACACAATGCATCACCGCCGGTTTAAAGAACAGTTAGATAGCTGCAGTTTAATTGTGTCTGGGCCACAGTGAGCAACCCTGCCAACAAAACCAGGTCCTTGTTTTAGGAAACGAGCATGGCCTTGAATCCAACCTCAGTGCCTGACAGAGAGATACTCACTACCTTTATCCCATTTAATATTTTTATTCTTACCCATTGTTTCTGAACGCCACCGTGCACCTTGAAACAAAGGCACAAGGGGTAGTGGTTGAAAACTGTCCCTATGATATTGGATGACCCTTCAAGACACTCAGTATGTTTACATGACATTACAGAAAATCGATTCATTGTGTTAGTCCGACTAAAACAGGTCTTCTAAAATACATGTTAACATATTTGTCCAGCAGAAATCGTACTAAATCGATACTCACACACCCAGATGATGCCACTGGAAGTCAAATTACAGTCAATCCGACCCAAACTAGCCGAAGCGCTCTGAGCATGCGCCACAGTTTCCACTTCCCTCGGCTTTGACCCGCAAGTCGAATAGCGTTAGATGCATAAAAGAAGAAGAAGCCGATAACAACATGGAGAAATCTACATCCAGAGCCGTGACTTTTTGGACGGACCAAATATTTAGAGCTATAGAGGCAAAAAACAGAGTTCATATGACGTTTTTCGAAACAACTTTGTATGTCGGGGCTTCAGGACACTTGGATCACTACGGATGAGCATGTTGGATTCAAGTTTGTGTTCTTGGACGTTAGTCTGGGGCGCCGTCTGCTATCAGGTGTGCTAGCCGCTCCCCCCGCCGATGTCTGCGAGGGATGTGAGGACTCTAAAACTTCACCAGAGCGTTCCTCAGCATGAGGGTGAGTAGATAATGGCTGAGTTTTCATTTTTGGGTGCACTATCCCTTTAAGAGTAAATAGCACTGTGGCTGTACTTACACTTCCTCTGCGTGCATGTGTAGCCTACTTGGTATCATGAATTCCCATTTCCTTGCTCTAGCTCTGTTTTTTTTTGTGCTTTGATGCATCACTGATGACGTCCTTTGTATTCTGTTTAATGTTCTTATGTGAGCCTTGGCTGCAAAATAAAAATAAATTTTCCCTAGGAGGAGGACAATAAAGATAACCTTTAACCTTGTAAACAAATCGTGAGCATCCCTGGTTTTTTGTCTCCATCAGATACATGGCAAATGTCATCGTGATAATACCATTATCGTCTGCTCACGTAAACACCATCGACGACTACTGATGATAAAATCGGCGCCTTGAGGGGTTGTCCTGTTTCATAGGGGGAGATTTTAACCACTACTCCTTGTAACTCTGTTCTGAGGGGCACAGGGGCTTTCAAAAACATGGGGTAGGAGTAAAAACAAGAAATGGGATTGGGCCTAAGTATCTACATAGCTACAAACAGACAACACTCATCTTAGTATCTGTTGGAGGCTCAAGGCTCCCAGCCAATCAACACTGCTCTGGGTCAGAGGTGAGAGCGAACCTCAAACACAGAGTGGTCATATTCGGACCCTTCCCTCCAAGCTGCTTTTCCAGCTGGGTGGCTCCGAGCCACAGGAAGCCATTTCAGCTTGGCAGGGCAGACAGAATCAAAGGCAGAGCGGAGAGGAAACACACACACAGCAGAAAACACACAAGAATCACAACAGAACCGTTTGCGTCCAGCGCTGACAAGAGAGGGGAGCAGCGCTGGCCACACGCAGGCGGCTGCGCTGCTCAGCTGTGGGTTCGCTGCTGCTTTTATGTGCGAGACTGAGTGAAAAGAAACCAAGTATGAAACCTTGGTACAGTGTCTGGGTCACTGTCTGGGTGTGTGTCTAATTTCAGCACACAACCACCCACATAAATCAGATCTGCGTGCAGAGGAAAGGAAGGAGAGCACAACTGATAAACAAGGAGGGAGCACACTGTGATTGTGAGCTGTTAATGTGGAGGAGGACAGAGATCAGGCTTATCAACCCCGATCAAGAATGTGTGTCAGTCCTGAAAGCGAGCTCACTCCCCTGCCTGAGTAACCAGTCATGACTCCTTTAATGAAGTAACACAGTCAAAATCCCGCTAAGTTGTTATCTGGCAGCTGTCGAGGGTAGTTAGCTATCCAGAGGCTTATGCTAATGCCAAACTAGCAGCTTCAACAGAACAAGCTAACAGCTGCTCAACCACTGCAGGCCAGAGAGCGTATCCCAGACAGCTGAGAGCTCGTTCTGGGATCAAGCAGTGCCTCCTAGCCTCAAAACAAAAGTCATCAGCTTTCTAAGTGAGATTCAACCTTCTTTGGGTTTGAATCCAATTAAAAAATAGAGGTGTTTAGGGACTCCCTGAGCTGGTGAAGTTGGCACGATGGTGCGTTTCTGAGACATCTGTCCAATCTGAGCAGCTGCTTTCAGTAGCTCATCCTGACCATGATGCTCAGGTATACTTCTTATAAAAAAAACTAAAAACTTAAGTCTGAGCTTGGTGTAACCTATTTTATATTTACTGGATAATGGCTATTTAAAGCTGCAGCCATTTTTGTTGATACAAGAAAAATGGGGTTAGACTATTAATCTGCGAGATGTTCAGCCTCAGCAAATTTATGTGCTGCAATAAAGCCTGAAAGCTGCAGTCACAGTTAGAGCACCCTAAGTGCAACCCAATCTAAATGTTTCTTCTAACCACAGATACATTACATTCATACAGTATTATGTCGCGGATATGCTGAAACTCTGTGTGTCTTTCATTTAAACAACGCTTTGGTTAACGTGGTTATGTTAAGGCACAAAAACCACTTAGTTATGGTTGGGAAGAGATCATGTTTTTCACTTAAACGCTTATGGCGTCACTATCCCCACAGGAAATGCAATAATATCTTAGTAAAAAAAAAACAAAACACTTTCATGGCACTATCACAGCTGGAAACACAGAGATGTCTTGGTCAAAAGCAGCCACTGTTTGTGGCACTGTCCTGGTTGGAAAGGCACCAATGCCGTGTTAAAAACAACTGCTTTGATGGCACTATCTCGCTGGAAAAACACTGACAGGTCACTGAAAAACATCCACATTCAGTGGCTAAAAAGCTGCTGGCAAAACAGCTCTGACTCGCTAAAAAACAACAGCTTTGTCGCGTGTTGGTCTTGAGCAGTAGTTTGCAACAGTCTGCAGCTTGGCAGTTGTTTGTGCCACTATTCCAGCAAGAACAACAGGTTTTCGTGGCACTATCCTGGCTGGAAAGACATCCACGTTTGGTGGCTGAAAATCCACCGGAACCAAAGCAACGACTCACTAAAAAACAACAGCTATCAGCTCAAAATTGCTGTTTTGAACTAAACATTGTAATAATCCACTAAGGAAACCCACTGTAGTAAATGTTCTACACATCATGCTCCTTTAGGTGAGGCTGTTTAAAGTTTATCCAGTGACTCGTGCAAACACAAAAGTCCAGGCAAAAACTTTAACATGCATTTATCCGGATTATAATAAATGAATCACAGTTCAGTCTTTTCGTGACCTCGTGTCCACAGAGAGCCTGGCCTTGTTACAAAAACAACACCCTGCCTTCACCAGAAACCTCTGTAAATATTAAACATCCACGTTCGACCGCTACTACAGCATTTTTGTCATGTAGAATCAAAGAAGTAACTTCTCTCTCTGTTTCCCCGTCTCTCCGGCTGTCACTACTGCTTACTGTTCCCCACCCATCGTCACACTATTGCAGAGAACTCAGTCTCACCTCTCCGTGTCTGTACTCGGGCTGCACAACAAGTGTCTCTTTCTCCCTGCAACTTACAAAGAGCCGCATTCATATAGCGGGCAGAGAGGGAGAGCTTCACACTCGCACTGTGTTTCCTGAGAGATAAACAATCAGCAAACTGAGAGAGAATGTACGCCACATAAGTCAAAGCCACGGGGAGTCACAGTAAATGTTAGACTGCGTGTAGTGTTTGTCTGCCTGTGTGTGCAGGATGGCGAGCCGTCACCCTCCATTACAAATACAAAATACTTCAGCGCAAACGACTCTGACACTCAGTGGTTGCGTCTACATATCCAGCCCAAGGGAGTTGTGGATGTTGGGGGGGGGGGGGGGGGGGTACCCTCTTCCTAACTTTTCCTTTGGGCTCTGGCTCTTCTGTGCTAAGTGCTAACCAACAGCACATGCTTAAAAACAATTAGCATCGGCCCACAGGCCCTTGAATTGGCAGCAGAAGAGATTGGAGCTCAGAGGCTCCTTGGCTGTGAGTGGGAACGTGCATGGACTGGTAAACGGGGCCGACGCCTCCCATCAGCCTGGCTGTGACCCCAGATGACTCTGCCAGTGAGCGTGCATCACCAGAGCTCCGTCAGGGTGGAGATTAAAACTAAGGTGAACCTACAGACGACCCATCACGGACCAACAATGATCCTGAATGGTTCTTAAAAGTTTCAGAAGACTTTGATTTAGACCAGAGGTTCTCAAATAGAAAAATAGTTGTTTAGTTTAATCTCACTAATTCTAGGGTTGCCCCCTTAAAAGTCGACCAAAATATATCATTTAATCATTACATTCATATCAGAAACATGCAGGAGACTGGTCCACTGATGGACCGTAATGATGACTGCTGGCCGACTAGGAAATTCTTAGTTGGAGGACGCACTACATCGCGGCTGTCAACATATTTATTTCTGCTGTGAAGCCCGGCATTTTAACATGGACGTCTATGGGTATTGACTCCCTCTTGGAGCCAGCTTCAAGTGGCCATTAGAGGAACTGCAGTTGATTATACTTCTGCGTTAGCTTTATTTTTCAGCCGCAGTGACAGCCACAAAGATGTCTTCTTCTTAAAATATAAGGTCTAATTTTCCCCAGATAATATCAAATATTAATATGAACACTTGATGTCGACTAATAGGAGTGCGGGCGACTAGTCGACTAATGGACCTGAATGATGACTGTTGGTTGGCAGCTCTAGAGTCAACCAGTGTATCTAACTACCTAATTTCCTCCTTATCTTCCTCAGAAAAGTCTCCAGAGTAAAAAGTCCTTTTTCAGCTTTATTAGTAGTGTTATTAGTGTAAGAACGAGAGTTAACAGCTATAGAAATCTGGTCTTAGTCATATCTTAAAACAGAATCTTTTCAGACTGAGGTCCCTGTTTGAGACCATGACCTAATGCAGTGGCGCCACCAGCTGTAATCCTGAACGCTTCTGTAGAACTGGGAGTTCTCGATTAGCGCAGCCAGTCTATCATCTCCCATCTCTTTGCCAGTCATGGTACATGCATGGTTAGTGTTGGTTGGTGGAGCAGAGGGAGGGGGGCAGGTCTGACCCGCTGGTGATGTAATCTTTGTTGTTGTTAGTGAGGCTGTTGAGTGAGAGCGCAGTTTTCTCTGCACTGTTTTGAACTGATAAATGCAGCTTTACTCTTGTCTCACCTGTTTGCCCTTCAGTGGCTTGACTCTGTGTGGTATATTTGGACTTCTGCACAACTCTTCTACCAATATGATCTACTGTAGGAGAGCTGCAGTGACGAATGTGTAAACCTGGCCTGTTGGCTGGTATTTGAAATGCGTGCGATAAGCTAATCAGAGTTGTACAGAATAATTCTCTCCCTCTCTTGGTTGCTCACTGAGAAGACTGCATATGTGCACGCGTGGGAACCTACTTACAAGCTGGCAGGCAGTTCTTGTGCGTACCATGAAACAGAATCCTGCCGGTGCCAGTGATCTAATGTGAATCAGTTTATGGGTCCCTGACACAGGAAAGGTTGAGAAGCACAGATTTGGACACTTGTCTTGCAGCTGCCCTTCTCCTGCCGTCAGTGGGGCCCTCGCTGCCCCTCACAAAGCTCCTTTGTGGGTGGAGCACTGATAGCAGACTGCACACCACAGCTTTACTGTACATTCTTACAGAGGTACTGTGTGTAAGAGCTGCCGAGCTACCACAGGGACGGAGCACAGAGTAAGGCGAGGAGTCGGCTATGATTCATGGGGAGACAGAATTACTGGAATTACTTCCCTCCCATTCCTGATACTGAGCAGAGGCCTATCTGGCCGCGTGTTTCCTCACTGATAAAACTGAAATCCATGACAACCTTGGTGTCTGCAAAGAGCCCACACTGGCTGATGGCAGAGGGCCTGGACAAACATAAGAGACAACTGTCACAAGAGATTTTCTGCTCTGGACAGAGGCCATAGTGCTGCTCTCCCCTTCACTCTCTCTCTGTCACTGCGAGGGATATTTATTCATATGCAGAATATTCTATTACAGCACTGTATTCTTCTGAAATGATCCCTAATTAAACACGTCAGAGGTTTTCAGAGTCCCACAAAATGGCACAAAGATTAACAAGGGAATGGACTAATCATAGACTGTACACGGGAGGCTAATACTGTAGCTGAACTTTTCATACAAAGCTGAACCTCCAGCAACTAAAGACCTGCAGCTGAATCTGAATTAATTCAAGATACAATCTGTTGCGCTTTAAGACTGCTCAAATTTCCACCATAATGACATTTTGGTTAAAGCTAACGACGAGATTTCTTTCATAGTTCAGCATTCTGCATTGCTGCAGCTGGCGTATGTAAACAATGGTCCTCACAACTCTTTCCTGTTTGACCAGAAAAAAGAACAGACCCTTCGACTGTTCGTAAAAAGTATGACATTTTTTGGTTGGTGGGGCTTAGCTGGAGGCACAACATTTATCCGCAGACATCACCTAGCAGAGTGAATGTGTGATTAACTTAACCGTTGGTTCATTCATGTAGAAATATAACGCTGCGTTTCTTCCACCAACAGGGAGCATTTTTGATGATGGCCTCCGTCCAGTCCTTTGGTCTGATCACATTTAACCATCTTTGCTTTTCTTGACGGGCAGTGGCGGCTGGTTTTGAGCCATGACTCCTTCTATTCTGGCTCCCAATAACACAACAAGACCAGTTGAGAGTCATGTTCTGCCTCCACCTTAAAGATGAGGTCACTGTGATGTCAGCCTTAAGAGGGTCTATTTAAATGCCTGGTCTCATTCTTGAAGGTATCAGATGAAGAATCACCTCAACTCCAACAAGCTTGTGCTTTGGTTAAACTCGGAGGACCGCACACAGACTTGTTAGTTTCATCATTTTATTTTAATTCAACAGCATTGTGTTGAATCAAAAGCTCAACGTTTCGACCCGTGTCTTAATCCAACCCAGTCACCAGAAAAAAAGTTGGCAATGTACTTCTCTGCAAGCCACAGATACATTACGTAACATTATTACGCAGCAGATACAATGAAACTTTATGCTTCAGCAGTGCTGTGGTTACCGTGGTTAAGTTACGTATGGATTAGTTATGGTTCGGAAAACCAAGCCTAAAATACCTGGTTTGGGGGGCACAAAGCAGAAATGTCTCTGTAATAAACAACCACTTATCGTGCCTGGAAAGCTGCTGGAAACACAGAGATGGATTGTTACAAAACACCAACATTTAGTAGCGAGAAAGACGCTGGAAACACAGCGATGACTTGCCATTCATTTTGACAACTGCATTCTGAGACAGCAGGCCTTGCACATCGTGTTGATGCTCCACTGCACAGACGATTTTGGACAACAATTGTGAACACGAGGCGTCGGGCCAAACGTGGCACTTGGACGCTGCTTGCATTGTAGACAATCATGTTGCCATGGATACAAGACTCACAGTCCTTGGTTAGTTCACGCCAAACTCCTGGGCAGTTTGATCCTGTGCAGCTCTGTGGTTTGATGATCTGCTCCAGACACAGCCAACACTCACCTCCAAACTCCCACCTGCTTCGCCTCCGTCCTGCCTCCACTGGTGCTCGTTACAAAACAAACAGTCACTGCTTGTGTTTGAGAACAGGAGCTAGCCAACGTTAGCTTCATCTGCACCAGCTGATGTCATCTCCAGTGTTAACTCCAGATAGTATTGGCTGGGTCAGTGACTGGTTGCTGGATATCATACGGTTGGCTTTCAGAGAATAGGGATGGGAACTGATTAATGTTATTGATACTATTGCCATTATTGATTCTCCTTATTGGCCCAGTTCTTTATTGATCCCCTTATTGATTTCTTATGAATTTCTGTGTGGAAAAAAAGTCTACACACTGCAGTCTGTCCCTCATAAACTTAAATGGCTGAAATGAACAAGTATTTATTCAGTGTTCATCTTCATTAAGGATTTCTTTGTCAAAGAATAAATCTGCAGAAGCTGCTTGCGTGGTGGTGATGCTACTGTAACAGGATATTTATCCTCTGTAATGGATGTGCTGCTCAGTTGGGAAGCAATGGCACGTGTGCGTAGAGAGTCACATACATTTATATGGCGTTCCTGGACTTTCTTAAGAATTTATGAAAGATTTTTCGGCATATTGCTACTTGAAGTTATCATTTTACAGACATTACAGCAGAACAACCACCACTTCACCCGGCTTGGTCTTGGCAAGGTGCTGGAAACATCAATAAAATAAAATAAAAAAATCACATCTCCCAGGAGGTGGAGCTTCTACCACCAGGGTCGTGCACAGGTGTGTTGCATACAGCCAATGGTTAGACAGAGATTGGTTACTTTTACCTGCCTGTCCAACATGACTCTTTCTTTCTGTCGTAAAACTATGCTGGCAGTAATGAAAGGAATTGATCAATTTGGATGCATATGAATCCGATAGATCCGACACTTCGGAATTGGTTCCCAACTGGGCATGGTTCTCAATTCGCATCCACATCAGGGACAGGATATTTTTCTGACAAGTTAAAATGAACTGTCTCTGGGTTCCCCAGTAGCTCACCTGGGAGAACGGGCACCCCATGTACTGAGGCTATGTCCTTGCCACAGTGGCCACGGGTTTGATTCCAACCTGCATGTCATCCTCTCTTTCTTCTCCTTACATGCTGCAGCTGTCTCATCAAATAAAGGCAAAAAAGCCAAAATAATAATCTAGACATAAGCAAAGCCTTTGGTTCCTTCAATCAAATGGATAATATGCTTATTTTCCTTCTAAAGCAGTGGTTCCAAACAGGTCCAGCCCCAGGGTCCAGATTTCTCCTTAGTCATTAGTTCAAGGTCCACACAGTTTGATATATTCAGCATCATACTTGTGTTCGACCATGTCATTGAGCTAGTTTGCTGTTTCTGTCAAGTAGCTGTCTGTTAGTCACTCATTCTGCAGCAGGAAAAGGCACTTCAAAATAAAGGTTTTGTGCTAGAAGTGACACGTTTGCGTGTCATTTGCAGTCCATTCAGAATGGGCCAGCGACCCACCAGCTGCTTTAAAGGTTTATGTCCTCCACACCTCACCAGCTTGTTGGGTGTTAATAAGGTACAGCGACATTTTCCCTTGAGTGCTGCAGACTCGTCCTGACACACCTTATCAGCAGCTCTGCAGTCCTAACCTCCCGTCACGTCCTCTGTGGGCCCATGTGCACTCCAATACACAGTCCAGACTCCCAGCCTACCCCCAGACCTCATCCTGAGTCAGAGGTTAACTCAGCTCAGTCCATGTGAGAATATCAGAGTATGAACAGAGACACAAGAAAGTTGAGGGAGGAGGACACCGGCAGAGGATGAAGGTGAACCGTGGTCCTCACACAGACATGTACTATCTCTCACTGTCACTGAATTTGTCTCACTGCCTCATTTATTCACTCACATGCTAATGGAAGGATTGAGTATCAACTGCTACACTTAAGCCAGAGGAAAGGAGCTGGGCTCACTCCCACAGACCGGCCAAAACTTTCACTATGACCTTGGCTTTGTAATGATATGCTGTGCTGACGCTGCATTCCTCCTCCTCTCAGAAAAAATAACCTTTTCTTCATTTTAACGGATACAAGCAGTGCAAGAAAAGGTTGTCGGTCATAAGGATTTCACCGAAAAAGGCGTGTTCTATCTTAAATTATCCGATGTATAGCCTTGGGAGTGTAAGACTTCCTGATCTCAATATCTCTGGATCCAATAATGATGAAACAACAGAATAAATCATTGCAGTTAGTGCCTCGGGAAACAAAGGGCACTGAGTTTGAGTAGATTTATTTGCAATGACTCACCAACAGCAAGTGTAGCGCTTCTCATAAATTATGCCACTGGTTATCACCCTGCTAAAACTACAAAAAAGAGGGATGTCTATTTCAAAAGTAAAAACATGTATTTAATAATACATGAAGACTCTGCCTTAATGGCTCGCAGCAGAGCAGTTCAAAGTTCCATTCGAGGAGTATCAGGATGCTCCGCGCCCGCAGGCCCACCTCCAGGAGGAGACGTGCTGAGAGAGAATCAAACACCAAATCGCCACACTTGTCCTCTCCTTGTCCACGGGCAATGCATTAGACACAGAGCAAGGTTGCACACCTCAGATTGCCACACTGGTGTCGGATTCATGAAAAGTGCACTGCAGAACAAATTTTGAGAGCCGCAGGTAACCTCTGGAGAGTTAACTGTGATGATGCTGTGTGTGGAATTATCAAAAGACCTCTGGACATCCTTATTTTCAGTGTGGCTAGACTTACTAAGCTGATTATAAATAACACAAACACTGGGCATTGGACATCAGTGATATCGACTTCAGCGGGAAAACATTTGGAAAGTTATCAAACGCACTGATCTGAGACACTAATCTGTCTAAAATGATTCTAAACTTGTGCTAATGTGTGTGTTAACATTCAAAGGTCAAAGGATAAGTTACATCATTGTCAACCTGGACTCTATTTACCCATGTTTTTGTGCCTAAGTGACTAATAGCAACAACAGTTTTTTAAATTAATCCAGTATTGAGTGAGAGCTACTATGTCCACTGAAAGTGTTTCTTTTTGTCACTGACAGGCTCAGATTGTTATTCAAAGTGTCTGACAGCATTATGGAAAGGATCCCTACAGAGACAGACCACTGTTCTAAACAGTAAGATCCTTCTTGTTTAACCAGAAACATCCCTGAAATTGCCATCGCCAAACCCACCAGACTCCATTTAAAAAAACTGTAATTTAAGTGTGTACAGAGGCAGCATATTTTGACATATAACTGGATAAATTAAGGGGTCATTTTCACCAAATCAGACGTAGTGATTGTTGGAACAGTGGAAAGACGAATCAAGACGCTTTTGTGAGCTTTATTTTGTTCCCGTCAACTCTGAATGAAGTGTGTTTTACGATGACAAAATTACTGTTTATTTAAATGGAGTCTGGTGGGTTTGGTGATGGTGACGTCGGAGCTGATTCTGGTCAAACAAAATGGTCTATCTCTGTAGGGATCCTTTCCATAATGTTGTCAGACACATAGAAGAATAATCTGAGCTTGTTACTCAACCAGTTTAAAAAAAATGCTGTTTCCATTAGTCACTAACGGGCTGTAACCCGCCTGGATCTGTCAGCTGTGATTGGTTGTTCCTCGTCACATGACATGCAGTGCGCCCTGCTGTGTTCCAACAGTTAAACTCTGTTTATCTTGGGGCGTAGCCTTCGTGCCCTGAAAAATAGGCGCTCAGGAATGCGTTTGAGTGCACCTGCTGTGCGTCTACGTTCAAAACAATAAATTTGAGGGCGCAAAAAACCCAGCATGTTTGCCGCTAAGGCCTCTTTCCCATTGCACAAAAAAAACCCAGTAAAACCAGCTAACATCTGGCTTTTGGGAATGGAATGGGAATGGGAAAGAGTATGATCGCCATTCACACCTGAGACAAATGACTCTGGAGTAGTCCTGGGTGTTTACCAGCACAGTGCACAATACAGTCTGTCTCTGCCCAAACAGCACTCCAACATTAATCCACATTTAGTCAACACTGAGTTTATTGGCTTCAGTGTGACTCCACAGGAGTTCATGATATATAATTCATGAATTCATGTGTCTAATCATGATGAGTCATGTATTAGTTATGCGTCAATTAAGCATGCAGTGTGAACCTTAATTATAAAACGTTACTATAAAGGCGACGTGTTTCCTGTTCAGTGATCACAGTATCTGTTACTATGTGAACCAACAGCCTGATGGAGTCTTACCTTTGCAGGAGGTTTGGTCCTGTTGTTGTTATTGTGGGACGCCAGGTTGACGTCTTCGTGGACGCGGTCCAGCAGCCACAGGAGGAACTCCAGGGCGTCATGTTGGGAGTTACCACGAAACTGTGATCCGTACTTGGACACTATCGTCTGGAGAGGAGAGGGGAGAAGCAGACTTAATGAAAGTGTCATTCTCCAGCCCAGCTGTCAGAAGATAATGTTGGCATTGTGCGTCCCTGCAAACCACGAATACATTACATGTGTGAGTTTCATTTTTATCATATCGACTTTTATGAAGTGACCTAGCTGACTTTGCCATCGGGAGGTGGAGGGCATGGTGGGTAGCTGCAGACGACTGTTTGACAACAAGGAACAACAGTAGTGAATTTTCCAGCTGGGATAGTTGTGCAAACCCATGGCCACCCGTTGCCCCCCAAATCGGTTATTTTCATCCATTTCCAACCATAACCAAAAGGTTTTTGTGCCTAAACCTAACCATATGACATATTCTGGGACGTTTCTGGTCACCTCTCTGTCAGCTCCACTGAGTTGTGCTAAGTTTATGCTCTTATGTTTATTTTGCAAGCTTTTTGTGGTTGGCTTTGGACAGTGGTGGTGTGCGGCGGCGAGTCACTCATGAGGATGAGGAAATCAAGTCTCCAGTCTGTAAACTGTCCTCCTGTCTCCATCTGATAGCTAGCTGCTAGATTGCCAGGTCAAGGTTTTCAATTGTAAACATCAGTAAACATCGAGGGAAAGATGGAGAAGAGTGGACACCAGCTGAGCTAGCATCTTGCTGCCATTGTTCAGGCATCGGAAATAAACTGGACGAGGTCTGTGCCGCATCAGGAAGTGAAATATCCTTTGATTCACCAAAAATTCAACCACGTGACTCTTTTCGTATATGTGATCTGACAGAACAGAGGACTCTTGGAAAGAAGGAGAGGAGGCGTGTGCTTCACTGTGAGTAAGGACTGGCGTGACGGTGTGAATATGAGGTGCTGTCCTGTTCCTGCTGTGGATCACTGCTATACACCGTTTAGAGTTCAGGAGGAGCGACCGTACCGCTGTCTCGTCGAGCTCGGGACATTTTGACAGTTAAATCATTTCACAACCAAAAACCATGGATTACCAGAACCATCCGGAAACTGGAGTTGTACCTACTATAAATTGAAATGATGTGTGAAGTATCCAAAGGTTGAAGAAATGTACAATGCTAACAATCTTTCTGGCGATCGGGTTGCTGTGCGCACATTTCAACTGTTGGAACACAGCAGCACGCACGACATGACATGTAGCGAGGACCAACCAATCACAGCTGACAGATATCTTTCCCTTCTTCTGTAAATATTCAGTCTGATAAATACGGAAAAGTTGATCATGTTAGTGCAGGGCTACCCAGAGCTTTGCATCTGTCCCACAGACGATGGGCCTACACACCTGGAAGAAGATCAGCTCTGCACTCAGGCCTTCAGGTAAATAGGCTATATGATGCTTGTTAAGATTGCTTTGCAACCTCAGACGTCTTTATTCTTTCAAAAATAAAAGCCCTCTGCAGCTTTAACCTTTTATGGGGGAGGGCGAATGCACACGTTTTAAATATTAAGGGGATGTGTCCCCTGCGTCGCCCACTAAATCTACACTTACTGTACGGCCTACAGCTACATTATTACTTTATTAGGTGTATTTTATAAGCAAGGAAAAAAATTCAGCGCTGTTTCAGTACAGAGAAACCTTCTATAATCCTTGAATATATTCATCCTGTCCAGAGAGTCCCAGTTTCCTCTTCACTGAAAGATAACAACAGTGGTGCTTTAATTGGCTTTTGTAATGTGACAGCTCGTTAGAATTAAAGCTGCAGTGGCTACCTGGAGGAGCCAAATAAAACTGCATTGCTAAGACATCCTTTCTGAAGAATTCTCCAACAGAAAAAATGTGAATCTCAAGCACTACTTGTTTCTCAGTTTTGACAGCTCGGGTGTGTGCGCGCTGGGCAGCTCTACCCCGGCCTTCTCCACAGAACGCTGATCAGAGGAATCCCGGAATTGCAAATTTGCACTAACGCTCTTCACGCTTCCCTCGTCTCCACCTGGCCCACGCTCTGACTGATGCAGACTCAGTTCAGATTTTGGATTTGCAAAATGTCCTTTGTCTAAAAAACATGCTTGTTAATAAAAGTTTTACTGTCAGAAGTATCACATTCACCCTCCTTTCTTCTCACGCAACTGAACATCAGGAGAAATTTGCCTTCAAAAAGAAGAAGTGTGAATAACAGTCTTCTTAAAAGTAGGTTGAAGACTACTTTAGCTCACACTCAGTATAATGTGACTTCAGATCTGAATGGCACCCGACTCAATTAGGCGGGAATTAGCTGCATGAACCGCAGCTGGCAGGCTGCAGAAGCAAAGGCAGTGATGAGAGATTATAGCAGAGGGAGCAGCAGACTGTAATCATTGCTTCATAATCCACTAATATGTGATATGCCTCTTATGGCTATTACACCATAACGTGATGTAGCATGTCTGATGATGGAGTGAGAGGCCCGCCACTGAGGAGCTGCTGGTCGATTCTCAAAAAGATGGGCAGACATACTGAATTAAAACGCTCTTTAACAACCAGCGACTCAGTATAAAGCTGTAGGTGTTTGAATATGAGACGGAGCAGACCAGTATACTCAACTCAAATCATTCTAAAAGAGGGTCGTTCAGTCAGAGCAGAGTAATTTAATAATGTGCAATCATTGGCAGTGCAGCCAGGGCTGCGTCTTCAAAGTACTTCCTCTAAGATGTGGTTACTGACAAGTGCAAAAAGTGAACATAAAAATTCATAAACAGAGAAAAACTGCTGGTGGAGTCTTGGCAGAGTGATAAGGTTCTCTAATCTTCTCCTCTGATCTCGTCTTGAAAGTGAAAGTGAAGCTTCCTTTGCCTCGTGGATCTCAAAGTCAAAAAGTGATGAGTGTTGCAATCCAGCGCTGGATCCCTGCAATAATTTTAAGAAAAGGTCGGTCGCAAAATACGAAAGGAAATATGGAGCTGCTTGTTTAATTCAACTGGACAGCTGTGTGTCTCTGTTAAGCAATGTTTTTATTACATCAAGAGCATGTGAACAGAAGAGCCAGATGTGCACTGAGACACTTTTGTATTCTGCATATTTTCCTCATTTAGATGACACGTCTGACTCTGGGAAGTCTTACTGTAGGTTTGGAAGTTAAAATAAGACATTTACAACCTGAGAGAAAAGTAGACCTCTGCACCTCATCATGGCTGTTTTCAGGCTTTAGATAATCTAAGGCCATTACGGGAGACTTTGGCCAATCTCAGGTCATTTCAGAGAGAGGGCGTTCCTATTGGCTGTTCTAAAGATGCAAGTGTGCATCCCCTTGGTGAAAGCCTGATTCAACGGCAGAGAATCCTGCAGAGAAAGTTGTTAGTCCAGCTCTTGCAAAAACTGCCTGCACTGCAAAGCTACCTTAAAAAAAAGGAGGACGGATTTATCAAAAAGAGTCAAATGAGAGTCTGACAATAAACAAAAGACAACACGTGTCAGTATTGGAAAAGCTTGTCAGATGCTAATAGTCTTGCCTTCTGCTAACTTGAGCCCAAAGCTCGGAACTGTGGCTTTAAATTCATGTTTATTTAGCTAACATTAGCTAGAGCCTCAAATCACAGTGTGTCCTCCGCCTCACTCCCCGCCACAACAGACCATCTCGCCAGGAGGAGAGCAGGCAGCAGCTCAGACTCCAGTAAGTGGCCACAGCAAATCAAGTCCAGACACACAAACCCAAGCTCCACAGGAACTGACAGCCCCAACTCCCTGCTGGGTCAGCAAACTTTCTGTTGCTGCTGTTACACAGGTTAGACCCGGCGCTGCTGCTGGCCACCAGACCCCTGTGACACCCTGCGCTGGGGGGTTTGCACTGGCCAAATTCAAGCTGCTAGAGCGACCGACTGAAGGCCTGCCTCCCGAGCTTGTCACATATCGACGTTTGCTCATGGACTTTCAACGTCCACATATGACGTCCAAGGTAGCCTGGGTGTGTTGGTTGTTGACGTTCTGGGACGCTGTGTCAAGTTCAGCCTGTTACATGCATTGTCTTCTTTCAAAATACACTTCTGTTTTCACAGGAAATTTAATGTTTACATACAGTCTTTTTCAAAATAAAAGTACTAAGTCGATACAACAATGTGAATTGATGTTTTTTTTCCTCCAACAACAAACAAATGGGGTTGGGTTTAAGCAACATGGTTAGGTTTAGGAAAAAAGGAACAGGGTTTGGCTTTACAGTCTTACGTGATGCAAACACGACTCTCTCAGTGAAAGTTGGTGTTTGTTGTTTTCTTGGCCTTTTTCAGATTTCTGCCTACCCCATCTTTCAACATGTTTTCTTGGAATGTTGTGGATATATTTTCACATCCATTTAAAGCCTATATTCTGTCAAACTTCACATTTCAACAAATGTTTCTGAGTCACACTGACTGGAGAAGATTCAGTGTAGTACAGCAGATCCTTTTTAAATTAATGCCCTTGAAACATTCAGGGTTGCTATTAACCAGGAGAACGACGGACACACACTAACCTAAAGCTGTTGTGCAGCACAGTAATAACAGTAATTACCTTCAGAGCCTTGAGAAGGTGGCAATTGTCTCAGTGATATAATTGAGGTTTTTTATTGCTCTCTGTGGCATAATGGCCACTGGCCAGTCTGTAATGTGTGTAATCATCTAACTAAAAGATAAGGACAAAATAAGAAAACACTCTGTTCTCTACATCATTGAGTTAATGTTATATATTTCAACCAGTTATCCATCACTTTACAGCTCAGTGTTTCAACTGTGGGTCTGTTATTTCAGAGAACTATATAAATTATGTCTAATTCAGTGATCTGTTTCAACCATTTATCTGTTACCTTCATCTAACCATTTGAACTGTTACCTAACTATTTTAATATTCATTTACTTAAAGCTAACTTTACGGTTTAGACTTGGGATTTCCAACAACGTGGAACCATAGACTGTACAAAAGAAGTGCATGTAGCCACTGTGATGTCACTCATTGGTTTGTACCAATACCGACAGTAACAGAGTACTTCATTTGATATATAATTTTCTGTTTCATTCAGATACCTTGAAGCTCTGACACACCAAGCTGATGGTCAGCTATCGGTCAATGTTGGGCGGTCAGTGAGCGTCTGTTGCCCTAGTTGCCTCGGTGTGTCGTGTTGAGCCGTTGGAATGGAAGTGAGGAAAGTAAACAAAGAGCTAAAGTCAAGAGGGAGTAAGATCGAAACAAACTCATTATGTAAGGTAAGATTATTTTTCTTTAGCCATTGGGCTCTTTAGCAGTAACGTTTTGTTTTGTTTTGTGTTACTAAATATGCTCTGTTCTTTCAGCACTGTGCTAACTGGCTAACTAGCATCATGATGGTCTTCCAGTTTCCCTTTCTGAATGACGAATACAGACAATCTGCAGGGGCAGAACCTATGTACTGGTTGGCCGTCAGCTACAGTCTTTGTGGTGAGTTCATGTGCAGCGTTTTGGTCGAGACACAGGCGATTTTGGGCGACGCAACAACTTGGTTGCCGCTAGTTCCTTGAAGTCAGTTTGGTGTGTCTAAGCCTTTAAAGGTCGATAATAACACCCAGTCGTATTCAGCATACACCCTGGCAGCAGTAGACCCACACTGAGTACATGCAGCCCTGGTCAAGAATCACTGCTCTGCTATCTCATTTTGTTTTACTGCAGCCAGCACCATAGATAATCATTAAAACTAAACATGGAGACGGCAAATATTGACACATACCTGTGAGCAAGGCCCACTGTCATCACATCACACATTTAGCTTCCTAAACAGGCCCATCAATATCCAGTGTAGGGAGGATGACATTCCTGCCCAGCTACTCCCTTCTTTCTCAGGCCTCTCGTGTTGTGGAAACCGATAAATGGGCTGTTGAGTAACTGTTTGAGTTTCAGGCTTTGTCCCTGTCCAGGCCTCTCTGTGCAAACACACCATCCTGCCAGGGGGGATGCAGAGAAACGCACAGGAACTGTCCAGATCAAAAGCACACATCTGCTCCCAGGTTGAAGAAACTCAAGCCTTCGACTGCAACGTCAGAGACACATCTGTGAGAGTGGAAGCTCGGGACACCCTGGCAGTGTGAGCACCAAGCAGCACAGAGGTACGATTATAAAAAGCAGCCTCCCCAGCTTCCACCTCTCTGGTCCTACAGGACAGGTGGTACTGGAATGTGGCAGAGCGCCAGCTTCAGCGGGACTTTGTTGTTGTGTTTTTTCTCCTGACTGGGACTCTGCAGCCAGCTGACCTGCGAGGAGGCCACTGCTGATTCATTAACTTTGAAGAACTTTTGATCAAAGCGGATGATTCCACATTTGCAGAGGAGATGTACATGAACAGCATTATTCATTTATATAAAAAGGTGCGCTGCAAAGTGAACGTCCTGTTGAAAGGGTAATTGTCAAAAAAGAGATCTCTTTCAACACTTGTCCTTTTATCACTTCTTATCAAAATTCATGTGATGTAAGGCGTGTGCTATAGGTAGTCCTTTTAATCTGGCGGCTTTAGCTGAACCTTTCCAGTGCCCTTCTGACAAAACACCTGACGTTCGGAGGCCTGTGGAGACTGCTAATCAACTTACAGCAACAACAGATTAATTGATCATTTAAATGAAGACGGATCCTTTCTGGAGGATTGTTTGTAAGTGCTGTGTGCTGTCTGCAGTTCCCGCAACTGGGAGCTAATTTTGCCTCTCAGACACAAGCCTCTGAGCTATCTGATTATTTTATAATGCCTCCCTCCAGGCAGCTGTGGTATTACTCAACAGGCAATTTCAGAAGGCCTGAGCTGCATGAACTCTGGACCTCCTACGGTCACAAACCACAGCCAAGAGGCACAGCAGAGTGTGTGTGTGTGTGTGTGTGTGTGTGTGTGTGTGTGTGTATGCTTTAACACAGGAAACATCTAATCACACACGAGGGGGAGTGTTTAGTGTTTTTCTTTGAACCTATCTTTTTAATCTTGGCAAGATGTTTCCATGCTGTTCCCTCTGATCGCTGTCCTGAAAAATATCTGATATCTGAGTCTCATGAGATAAGACAAGAATGAAAGTGTGGAATTGGGGAAGCGTTGGCAGTGAGGATTTTGGTTGACAGGGGTAGTGGAGTCTTTCAAAAACCACAACAGATGGAGGAGAAAAATATTAATCAATGTTAAAATTGATTTGGACCGTCAATGCTGAGTTTAATTCGCAGCAGATCTCAGGTTGGCTTCCTCATTACGCATATTCAAGTGTGAGGGAGAGACATGAAAGTGCCTCTACAGTCGGGGTCAGGATATTCCAGTAGCCACACTTGTACCCTTTTCTTACAGCGTAATTAGCATTTCCAAGAATAGATCCATTGTGGAGGTTTTTTTTGTTCGCCGCTCCATATTATCTTCTTCATGCCTTGAACTATGGCTCAAAGAAATCCAGAGCAAAGAGCTGCAGGCAGATAAAGTACGGCTGCTTTTTGCCTCTCTATCTACAGCGTGGGCAGAGAAGGAAAGCCTGAGGGTCTCCTGATAGGGCTCTGTCGCAGCCCCTGATCCTCAGGGAGGGGAAAGTGGTACAGTAAGTTAATCTTCTTCCTGAGCCGCCGCACTTTGCATCACAACTTTTAAATAAACACTGTAATGTACACTCAAACAGTGACCTGTACTTCACTTGCCATGCTGCAAGAGGAAATAAAACAGCAGTTAGTGCTGCACAGGAAGTGATGATGAACTTAAAGTCATAACAATGCTAGCAGTGGTAGTGTCGTGATAATAAAGGGTCACCCGCTGACCCGGCGCCCTCAGACCGCAGTGACAGCAGCCTCGTTATCACCTCGCAGAAAAAAACTGAGGTCACAGAGCACAGCGCTGCACGCTGGTTACGGCCTGTGCGGAGAGAAAGGTTGCTATACTGTTGGCAATTATAGCAAATGATGTAAACCTCATGACGCCCCCTCTTTTGTCTGAACATTACTTTCAGGCCACTCTGTCGTAGCGGTGTTTACGGCTCACTGTGCTCACAACATGTGATTATGTTTGACTAAACTCTGAGCTAACTGCACTTCGGGGACGTAATGTGAGAGTATGTGTTTAGTTAATGATAACCACTGAAACTCTAAGACTGCCCCGGCCTTTTTAATATCACCAGTGCTTTATATTACTCTGTCATTAAAGGGTAACTTCAGTTTTTGTCACCCTTGTTTTGTGTCTGAGTGACTGATAGGAACAATTCATGAAACTGGTCCAATATTGAGAGAGACCTGCAGCCAGCAGCAGCAAAACAGGCTGCAGTGTAATAACTCTGGGCAATTGGTGCATTCAAGTTGCATTGGGAAGTCAGAAATTCCAACTGGAACACCTCCTAAACTCCAAAATCCAAAATGGCTGCTTCTCACATTAAAAGTAGTGAATGCAGCAGTAATACACTGTCTTCTGCCGGGTTCACACTACACGACATTTTTGTCTGTTCCGACAGTCATTATGTCAGATTAGACGATTGTAGAGTCAGAAAACTGTGCCACAAGTTGGCCGACAGACGACACAGTGGTCCACGGCTGTGTGAGCGGTCTTGACCGACTAAAAGAAAATCAAACATGCTAGACTTTCTGTCAGGACGTCATGAGGCATCCCAGACGTGGCGTCAGTTTTAGTCTACTGTGACACACAACATGAGATGAAACACTGGATTATCGTGCACGACACTCAATGTCATTCACGATCCAAGCCGACATCATATGACGCTGTGTCGGGCTAGAATCAGGCTGATGTCGTGTAGTGAACCAGGCATTATGTGAGTCTCTTTAGATCAGTCGTACACAGTCCTGTCCAGCTTCTATCTGTTGACATGTTGCTATAGTGTTTGTCTGTTTGTAAACAACAAGGGCTAATCTGGCTAGCGCTGGTGTTGCTAACAACATTTTGGTTTTCTGACTTGTTGTACTGGAACGTGGTCAACTCAGGTGTGATGTCATTCTCACCTCCGACCTCCGACTTCAGAGGTAAAGGGAATGCAGCAATGTATGCACCATCAATTTACGCCCACTAAATGTGTTTGTTTTTGCCACTGACAGGCTCAGATCATTTTAAGTGTCTGACAACATTATAGAAAGGATCCCTACAGAGATAGAACTTTCTGTCAAAGAGTAACGAATAAAACAATTTGCGTGGGTCAATTACATGTAAAGTCAATGTGAAGACGAGATTAGACATGAATTGCCGCCGGGCGATGGACAAAGGAAATGATACAAAATACACGAATGAAGCAAGTAGCATGAATTAATGTGATATGCTTATTCGCGAGAGTTCTGTACTTTGGCGACCAATTTGCACTGCTAAGAACAATCAGCATCGAGACCCTCGGGACGCCGAGGATGTACCAGCAGAAGCTCATTCATTGATTCAGCGATTTCATATGCGTATGACACGAGTTATTTGCGTGTATAAAGTGAGTCAACCCAAAATATTGTACTGTTCAAAGTCACATGAGTCACAGAATGCGAAAATTCAACATAAGATTTAACCAGAAACAGCTGGAAATCACCATCGCCTAACCCACCAGACTCCATTTAAATTGATAGTAATTTTATCATCCTAAAACACACTTCATTCAGAGCTGACAGAAACAAAATATAACTCACAAGAGCTGTCTTGGTCCATCTCTTCACTTTTCCAACAATCACCAAATCTGGTTTGGTTGATAAAAGACCATAATTCACTCAGTTAGGTGTCAAAATATGTTGACTCTATACAAGCTAAAATTACTGTTTATTTAAATGGAGTCTGGTGAGTTTGGGGATGACAATTTTGGGGCTGTTTCTGGTTAAACAAAAAGGATCTTAAGTGTTTGTTTTTGCCACTGACAGGCTCAGACTGTCATTCTAAGTGTCTGACAACATGAAGGAAAGGATCCCTACAGAGATAGAACATTGTTTTTAGTGTGATTGCTGTGTTCACACCTGCCCAAATGAACCGCACTGAGGGGGCAAACAAACTTGAGTTTAATTGAACCGAACCAAACAGGGCAGGTGTGAACACATCATTACACTCATGGTGCACAGTTGCCCCACATGGTTATATTGCAGCCTGTTTTTGCTGCAGCTCTGTCGCTACCCTAAGTTACCCTTTAAGCTCAGGGCTCATATCCACCTGTAGACTGTGTGTGTTGCAGTGCGTGTTACACTCAAGGTACCTTAAAGTCCACAGACAGCTGTGGGGTGTACTCCAGAGTCCACAGAGCCCTGACAAGTGATGCCAACTGCTCCGTGACTTCTCCCCTGACGAACCGCGTCTCATCACTTTTCACCACCCCGTTTATCCTGGTGTGACTCAGGTCCAGCTTGTACCGCTCCAGACCCAGGTACTCTGCCAGCAGGTCGGTGTTGCTCAGACACTGAACCACGGCGTTCATGAAACAGGTGTTGCCGTGGTTCTTCAGCCCCAGGACACCCGGGATTTTGTCTGCGTATTGGTAAAGTAGTTTCTCTCTGCCGGCGCACAGGGAAGAAGACGTGCTCGAGGTGTTTTTCACCACACGGTCCCAGGTCACCTGTACGTCCTCCTTGATCATCCCCGAGCCGGCGCTCAGGGTGCAAGGTGCGCCATTCCGAAACCCCCCGTCGTCGTCCTCTGCGTCCTGCGCGTCAGCGTCTCCAAAGTGGGTCAAAGTGCCCAAAGTTTTGATGATTCTGTTCATAAAGCTCCCCACGGACTTCAACGATTTCCTCCTGAACAGCTTCCCAGATTTCGGCTTCTTCTCTCTGCGCTTCTCCTCCTTCGATGTCTGCATTTCCTCCTTGACTCTGCTCGGTCTCTCCATGACAGCGCCTCTACTCCGCTCGTCTCTTCTCACACTGATAACTGTGTAAATTCCGACGCCGGTGTGTCACTTCTCCGCCAGTGTCCCCTGTCCGGATAGCAGAGGGAAAAGCGCACAGAGGTGACACCATCTCGGAGCCAGAGGCACAACAGCTCAGTGTTACTGCACCGCGCGCTGACGGTAAACCTTCCTCATCCATCCCAGCACTTACTGAAGGCGTTCATTCTCACTCCTGCACCGCCGCTGTCACCAGCAGCATCTCGTCATGGCCGGCACAACACGAGCCGCTCCGCCGTCCAGCTGCAGCACTGAGCGCTCCCTCCCATCGCTCCAACTTCTCCTGAAGAGGCTTGTGATTGTGTCAGTGCTCCCTCCCACTTTGTGCACATGCAGGAGATAAGAGAGCAGTGTGCACTGAGTGCGCTCACGGAGTCAGCGTCTTACACACATCTGACACACAAAGGTTTTATTCCACTTTTTATCAGTGGTTCAAAAAGGATTTACTTAACTAAAGGTATCAATACCACAGTGTAAAAGTTTAAGTCTTTAATTCAGGATCCCACCTAAGTATAAATACACAGGCTAAATATTATCAGCAATATTCATTCTGCAGAAAAAAAACTCCCCTGTAACTCCAGTTTTTATATTATTAATTGATTCTTAATTTGATTGATTGGTTTGATTTCATTATACTGTTGTAGCTAGTTAAGGTATATAGAGGACAAAAAATGACTTTAGTATAAATAAATAAATAAATAAAATACAGGAATAATGCATAAATAAATAATAATGTATATAAATAAATAATGTTAAAGAAATAAATAGATAAATAAATAAATGAATGTGTGAATAAATATGGACAGAAATAAATGCATAAATAAATAAAGGAATATATGAATAAACAATGTTTGAATAAAATTAAAAATAAACAAATGCATTAATAAATAACTGCTTAAAGATGCATAAGAATAGACAAATCTGATCAATAAACAGGACGTAAATAAATATCTTGAATTTATTTATTTGTACAACTATGTTTATTTTTTTCTGTATTTCTGTGTCTGTGTGTTAATGCGGAAGGAGGTCCTCACCTCTGGATTGATTTCTCTATTTTTTTTTCTTAATTTCAGCATTTATTTATTCATTTAATAATTTACTGGTACTACATTATATAATAACTACATTATATACAGTTATAGGTTGTTCAGTCTATGGTTCAGGCCCCTTCAAAGGGTCACAGGATAAATCTGAGGGGTTAGGGGACAAAGAAACACACAAGTTCTGCAACATAAATGTAATTAGCTTGTCCAAATCTTTGACTTTCCCTAAATATTTTTCATTAAATATTAGATTATGTTATGTTATGTCTCTGAGCCCCAAAAATAGGGCTAGAATGAATCCATCTGAGATGTTAAGATGGGAACTGTCTCTTCCACCAACGACCATGGGATCAAGCTTGCATTACTTTATGGTGTTGCAAGCTTAATGCAATGCATTTAAAAAAAAAAAATAAAAAAGAGAAAGAAATACGCAAAAATATATATAAAAATTATATTTTATAAATACAATTTTTAAAAGAACAAAGCATTTCCTGACATAGGAACTCTTGCTTTTGTTATTGCTCAAGCTGTTCAAGTCATGAGCATTTTCTATTTTGTAAATCTGTTTTTTATGTAATGGTGTCTTTTAGCAGATAAATTATTCTCTGTTTCCTGCCCAGGGACTATAGATAGAAATTAGTTTATAGCTAACTCTGGTGCAGCTGTAGCTGTGCACTGTCCCTGTTAAATAAATAAATTAATTAATGATGCATCGTATTTTATAAGTGTTGGAGTAAAAAGTAGTGAGTGTGTAGTGTGTTCGTTGTATGAATAAGTGACCCCAGCAGCCCACAGAGTTAATTCATTAGCTAATCCTTGGAGGCATTTATCACAGGTTATAGTGTCCTGGATTATTACTATCATTCCTAGGCTATGAGGAACTGTAGAGCTGCACTGCTTATCTCTTCTGCTCACTACACAGATAGGTTTAATCACACAGGCCTGTCTTACTAACACTACAACACTGCAGATTTACTGCAGCAGAGAGCAAAAGCATGATGACTGACTCTCCTCCTCAGTGCTAATGCAACCTGAAGAGTGAGTCTGGGCCAAGGAGGGGAGCCTCCTACTCTGCTGCTGCTGCTGATGATGATGATGGTGGTGGTGTGGAGTACCACCAGCAGGCTCAATTCAAGAGAAGACAGTCATGAATACCCTGTTACATTTCACTGTACCGTTGACCCTGTGTTAGCCTACATATGAGCATTAAAGTCAAACTGAAACAACCATCAGTGCACACAGCAGAAGAGCTGCACTCAACTTCAATATGAAGGCCGGTATACAACCAAGCAAAGCCTCGCCGCAGGCTGTCTTTCCCAACATCATCTGCCTCCAAATAATAATCTCCTACACACCATGTACCAAACATGGCACCTGATCATGCGAGCCAACACTGCGGACACAAACTACCATCAAGTAAATCTACTTGTAACTTCCATGAAATAGGTTTCACATTAATCCGACTGTGGCGAAGGGGAGCAGCGAGTCCTCCCTGCTTTAAGCTGTGTGATATCTACAGTACCTGGGGGACGTCTGGAGCCAACACCCTGCATGTAGATACCTCCTGCACTGGACGACGATGATCTCACTCTGATACAATGACCCCATACAACATGTAAGGCTCTGCTCAGCCAGGAGGAAGTGCTGTACTCCCCTGACGTGTGTTAGGTCACCCACCTCTCCTGCTTAAAGGGACGCTTCACTGCAAAATCAAAAATACATAGTTTCCCTCTTACCTGCAGTGCTTTTTATCAGTCTACATTGTTTGGGTGTGAGTCACCATTTTCTACTATGAATGTTTGATCCGTGGGGGTTTTATGTTTATAAAACTTCCCTCAAGTCGAGGAAAGTGATTTAAAAATCTCTGAGATCATCACAATGTAAGTCAAGCAGGAACAGGACGGGCCAGCAGGAGAAACATCACTCTGCACATTCAGCCTGGTCTCACTTCGAAGTCCTCGAAATCTGGCACTTTGTCAGTGACTTTCAGAGTCACACGCAAACAAAAAAGTCATCCTTTCACATCGGCATGACACGCAGCCGGTTGTCATTATTGTTCAACAGTGCCTGACGGTGTCAGGAGAAACACAGCGTGACAACAATTAAAGTTAAGGTGGTGGATGAGTCCAACAACCACCAACTTTCACCCGGGAGGCCGGTGTTTGCGTGCCATGTCCTGCGATCCCCAGCCAGGTCATACCAAAGACTATAAAAATGGGACCCACTGCCTCCCTGCTTGGCACTCAGCAACTGGGGGGTTAGATCACTACATGGATTTGGGGTGAACTGTCCCTTTAAACCCACAAACCCAAGTTATATAAATGTGCCTATGGTATTTTTCACAGTCATTGACAGCAGAGGGGAGATGTGATGAAACTAGCAAAAAGCCACCAGCTGGAGTATTTCCATCGTTCTACTCCGGGGGACGAGATGAAACATACAAGTTTTTAACTTCTGCAACATTGACCTCGGGGCACCTCTGAGCTGCTGCCATCTCTCATCATATAGGTGCAGCGCCGTGCGTGTTGAGTTTGTGGCTAAGCAATAATCACCTCAGTGTTTGGCAGTTGTCTCCTTCTTATTTTGGCCTCCTCTGTCAGTTGTTATTTGATGCTATTTTTAGAGCAATTTTGCATTTTTCCCTTCCAAAGTCAGGTAGCTTTTAATATTCCTCCGGCAGAGATGATTAACACCGACATCTAATCCCATGTAAGGAGGTGCACCTTGGTGAAGACATACAGTAGATGTATACTGTTCCTCTGCATGTGGCCTATATTTTATCATCTTTGATGTGAGAGAACATCTCCTACCAAGCAAAACACTTTGAACATAAACATGGTACCAACTAACAATTATGATAAGACAAACAAAAGAAAGAACACTAGATCAGTGTTGCTGTGTGGTGGTGGTGGCCTAATATTTAAGTCATGCTCTGCCTATAAATGGAGAGGTAATTTGCCTGTGACGCTCCTCTCTTTAAAGAAGGAAGTGTCATCCCCAAAGATGAAGTAGGCAATAGAGACCATCTGGTCGACTGAGTCATATATGCCGGCTGCTCCGGGAACAAGCACTCCCTCGGCTAAAAGAACAATGCACTATCACTGTCACACTGTCCTGCCATGGCTGCTGCACTACAGTAAAATATGACCACGGGCAAGAGCGTACAGTGCGCACAGCAGGCATGGTTATTTAAAGGTTCTGGGCACAACTGAACTTACATGTAACACAGCACAATTCAAGTTCAGAAGTTTCTTTTGATTAATGTTTTGTGAACCTCTGTGTTTCTTTAACTCATAAAGGAATGCTGCAGGAATAAGTCATAAAAGCTGTGAATGAGTTAGCATTTTAGCACTTCAGGTTCCTTTGTCTTGAAGTCAGTGGGTTTGTTGAATCTGTTTAGATGCCTGAAATAAGGTTTGCAGTTGACACAAGCTTAAGAGACTTTAACATTTTGTTCTACGACATAAAATACGTCAGTAAATACACCACTTGTGAATTTTGTGAAAAACAGCTTGAAGATGTCTTTGAAAAGGTGGTTGAACATTGTACAGAACATCATCATGTGGAACACAGTTTAACTTGTGTTGGTGGTGAGAGCCTGGTCTCACTCCAAAGTCGTCGAAATCCGGCACTTGGGCCGTGACTTGTGGCGTCAGAAACCAACGAAAAAGGTGTCCTTTAACGTGAAAGTTAAGCTGGCGGGAGGGGTGGTGGGTGGCTCCAACAAACAAACCTTCACCCGAGGGAGTGGTGTTCATGTCCCATAAGATTCTTAAGCCAAACCCTGTGCCTTTTTCCTAAACCTAACCACGTGCTTTTGTTGTTGAAGGAAAAACTCCATCAGTTTGCGATGTTGTACTGACGTAGTGCTTTTATTTTGAAAGAGACTGTATGTAAACGTTTAATTCCCTGTGAAAACAGAAGCGTATTTTGAGAGACGACAATGTATGTAACAAGCTGAAGTTGCGTCCCAGAACGTCAACAACCAACACACCCAGGGTACCTTGCACGTCGTATGTGGACGTGGAAAGTCGATGACCAAACGTTCATATGTGACGAGGTTGTAAGAATGTGTTGGTGGTGACGTTAAGTCACTAGACAGTGGTGTATGTAGTTTTTCCTTGCCTGACGTTAGCTTTTTTACCTCTGGTGATTGCATTGAGGCATCAAAAATCATGAAAGTGGTGCTGATCTGTGAAGATTATCTTGCTGAACAAAACTTATATTATAAATGTTTGTTTGCCACAGAGTGTATTTTCTGCAGGAGGGAACCAGGGGATGTTAACTTCCACCTCGGCACACAGAGAAACGTCATTCCTGGAGCACTCTACATTGTTTCCCTACCACAAGAACTAGGAACGATCGTAATTCTTAGAACGCAACTTTGAGCGACTTTTTTAGCTCCTGTTTCAGAGTAGGTACTCTCTTATTCACATAAATTGGTCCTACACATGAGTGGATGCAGCACCGGCAACCACCATTTTTTAAAAATCTGTTAGCCATGGAAAGCAACTAACAGCTTGAAACAAAAATAGTACAAAAACAGTACAACCCAATTACCAGAATAAATGTTGTACGTTCATGCAAACTGCAGATATGTTACATTTGTACATTATTATATAGTGGATACACTGAAACTTGACTTTTCCAGGAACCCTCTTGCTGGGAGGCCACAGTGTGGTAGCAGTTAAACTACAATCAAATCTCAGGAGCCTTTTCAGTTGTTCACTACTTTGATCGTGTCGTTTATGTAGTTAACTACAAACTGCATATTCACAGTATTCTCATGACGTCTGTTGCCATACAGTATGGCACAATGCCACCACCCATTGTCCATAGTTGTCCTTTAATGACAATCATCTGCTACAGTATTTGATTAAAATCACTCTCTGGTTTGCAACCATCACGTCTGCAATCAAACACTTTCAGTCTCCCCAGAAGTTTAGCTTCTCCCTAATTCCACCCTGACAACTGCTCCCTGTCCTCCCCTTAAAAAACATCCTCAGGCTGCCCAGGTGAGAAATGGCCTGTCCTCGTCTGACACCTGCACTTTACTCAGTGTCCTCTCAGTTGAAGGTCCCTGTAACAACATGAGATTCAACATTCCTGGATGTAACGTGAATGTAGCTGAACAACTTCTTTACTTTGACAAGCTACATTTTTCTTGTGAATAGTTAAGATAGTCAGTTGTGACATTGGTTGGCCAAAGTTCAATGTCAGGACAATGTCTAATGAATTAATTTGACATAGAATACTGATGACATTGATATTTTGTTGGTTTTAAGTTGTGTTGTTAAGTAACCAAAATCCAATGTCTCCCAAACTCCTCATGCCAACATAATTTTGGTGTAGAATAACATTTAGCTGTAAGTTATGGAGAATAAAACCCAACGTCTGCGACATTTAAAAGACATTAATAAACATAATAGACATTTAAAATATCATCAACCCGACATTCATTCCAACCAAAATATAGCGTCTGTCCGACGTAATAGTCCAGCATCTCTCTAACGTCATACTGCCTTCCGGTGCCAGCAGGGACTACTTTTCATTGCAAAGTAGCGAGTAGTTTGGTAAGCTAATGTTTTAATGTAATCTTGAGTTGTCAAAGTAAAATGTAAGAATCTGTAATAGCATGACATCGCTACACCAACTTCCAGAGCTGTTGGGAGAAGTTTACATCTTTTTCATTATTTGAAATATGACCTTAGAGAGAGCACGGGCCCTTGCAAGTGATTCAGATTCCCTCCTCGGAAATATACCTGTGTTCAAAAGTAAATGAAAAAAAAAAGAATATTATTCAACTAAAAACAGTGCCATTCACTATATATATCCTCAAAAAGGCAACCCATCTGCATCATGGTTTTTTTTTTTGTTTTTTTTTAAATAGTCAGTAGCTATCTAAAACAACATGATATGCTTCTCCTATATAAGCTATAAAATCTATAAATATACTATAAAACTGTTCAATTAAATGATTAATTTCTTACCTTTTTGATATTTTTGTTTGATACGTAATGATGATCGCTGGGTAATATGTATGATGATGCTGTCCATTGTCATTGTCTCTATTTGTGTCGAGACAGTACACGCACAATGACGTGCACTGGGGCCCGTCGTGACTTTTTTACGGTACTTGTGCTTGTTTTTGCCACTGACAGGCTCAGGTTATTGTTCTATGTGTCTGACAATATCATTGAAATGATCCCTACAGAGGTCACCCTAAGATTCTTTTTGTTTAACCAGAAACAGCCCCAAAATCACAATGGCTGAACTGACCAAACTCCATTTAAGTAAACAGTAATTTAATCATCATAAAACACACTTTATTCAGAGTTGACAGAAACAAAATAAAACTCAAAAAGCTGTTGTAGTTTTTGTTTCCACTGTTCCAACTATCACCAACTCTGGTTTGGTTGAAATAAACCTTTAATTCATTCAGTTAGATGTGAAATTACACTGCCTCTATACAAGCTAAAATTGCTGTTTATTTAAATGGAGTCTGGTGGGTGTAACAATTTCGCAGGTGTTTCTGGTCAAACAAAAAGGATCTTACTCTTTAACAAAAAACTATCTCTGTTGGGATCCTTTCTGTAATGGTGACAGACACTTAAATCAATAATCTGAGTTTGTCATTGGCAAAAAAACAACAAACCAAATCCAATAATTTGATGGTGCACACATGCCCCCAGTGGTTAAATTAAAGCCTGTTTCACAGCTGCCAACTGCAGCAGTCCCCTTAATAAAAGCACCTAACTCAAATATTGTTGTTCCCATCAGTCACTTAGACACAAAAAACACATAAAAATGAGATCCTGGTTGAAAAATACCAAAGTTACCCTTTCAGGATGGGAAAATTACCATGATTTGGGTTAAAATTAACAAAGTTCTGCCCAAAAACGGAAGGTAAACGTCTGCCTTGTGCAACGTTCCTGTTGGCAGTGCAAATGCAAACAGAAGACAAGCCGTGGAAGGTATGTAGGTCTCGGGGGGCAGTTCCTCTCAGGGAGTCCCCAGAACTGCTTTGTCCGAGATGCCTTATGTCGGGCAGGTATAGCGAACAGTGCTGCTGATCAGTGTAATCCAGGACCACCTGTCTCCTCACAAAATGGCCACACAGACAGACAGCGTGACGAAACAGCACGGCCCAGGAGGAAATCAATACTGCTTCATGTACTTTTATAGCTTTGAATAAATGCGATGTTCTACAAAAGTTCTTGACGGTATAACAAGACGATCGCCTTCATCGCAACTAAACTGACTTAACCATTCCTGTGATGTGAATTAGTTTCAGCAGAAGAGAAACAGAAGGGGTTGAGTGGGCGAGTTCTGGCTTCCACCGGGTCCCAGATTATGCAGGCCCCATCTGAGCTGGCAATAACACATTCCTTGTCAATGCCTTTAATCTTAATGCAGTTGGCAGAGGCCTTATGCTTTCTCATGGATTCCAGGAGCTTGCGAGTCCTGGGCAGGATCTCCCACACACGAGCGAACATGCACACGCACCTGGACGGAGAAGAGACAGCCATCGACTTAACGGCACACATGAGGCAACTGACACAGCACTCCCTCTAGAGACAGTGGAGCCCTGGCTACAGAGCTATTTCTATTCATGCCCTATTTCATCCACAACCAGTCCTACTTTCACTGTATCTCGACTGTTATCAGTTACAGCAGGAAACCAGACACACACATGCAGCAAGGAACCAAACCAGCTCATGTTATTATGACTGCAGCAGAGATGCATCTTATTCCTGTCTCAGGGGCCTGTAGGGAAATCATGAATACAAATTTTTTTTTGTTGAAGTCCCCTGTTGGTTTATCTCTCCTCCCCTCCCTCGTTATTCTGCTGCTATCTCAGGTGGTGGCTGTCAAACTGTAGGTCGTGTGAACGGGAAGCACCCGCAGTAAGCACATGAATTTTCATCAATGTCTGGTCGCAAAAAGACAAGTGCTGGCTGCTTATATGTGCACATGAAAAGCTGTTGTAATCACCAACAAGTCATAACATGTCAGCATCTGCACGCTGAGTAAAGACGTGAAGGATGAAGTGTCACATTCAGAGGGTCACACACTAATCAGAGTGAAAGCTGCTGGTTAGTGACGCTTCCATCTATGAGAGAGTCTGCAGAGCTGCAAAAAGTTTGAGGAGTACACATCAGCTGACAATGCAACAGAAACAGAAGACAGAGACCTCAGTGAAGAGGCTTCAACTTTAAATTACTTGTGTGATAGCTCCCTCTGCTGGTTAGTTTTGGACTTGACATGCCACACTTTCCATTTTAAGGGAAGCAGCCAAATGGGGCACAAAAACAAATGAGTGTTCAACAGATGACGGTGACACTGAGGACGGTCACAGTACATGAGCATCTGTCACAAATCACAGGCCACACTGTTCACAACACTTGAATGAATTTGTGTCTTAAGTACCTTTATAAAGGGGAAGATTTCTGCTTGTCTACCCACAACCACCTGCTACTCTCACCATTCTCGCTTGTGCCTCTTTGTTTCCTCTCTCCTCTGCCCTCCTGCCTGTGACTCCCTTTGTGTTCCAATCCCCATGCTACCATATCATATAGTGTGCCAGATAAACATTGAGCATGTCCCAATACATAGTATGTCAAATGCTTTATGCTAAAAACACCAGAATGTTTTACTACAGCTGGTCTGATTTTGCCATTTGAAAGCCAGCATGCTTTTTTTTTGTAAGTCACTTGCGGTCCATTCAGATTGGACCTGCATCCACCTCTAGACCAGCTGGGAACCACTGATCTAGGTGACACTGAGAGCACCCAGGTGGTAGCTGGCTTTTATAGAGAGCAACTCAAGTTCGCAAATATGGATTGAACTTTTTAATACCATGAAAATAACTAATTAAAATCTTCATTTTTCACTTTAAACCTGTGAAAGTGGGAGCAAAAATTAAAGTTCATTCATTTTCCATAACTGTTTATCTTCTTGAGGGTCTGGAGCTGGAGACTATCCCAGCTGACACTGGGCGAGAGGCGGGGTTCACCCTGCACAGGTCACCAGACTATCACAGGGCTGACACATAGAGACAGACAACCATTCACACTCACATTCACACCTACGGACAATTTAGAGTCACCAATTAACCTGCATGTCTTTGGACTGTGGGAGGAAGCTGGAGCACCTGGAGGAAACCCACACTGACACAGGGAGAACATGCAGACTCTGCACAGAAGGGCTCCCACACCTGGGATTGAACCCTTGCTGCCAAACAACAATGCTCACTGTTGCATAGGGCTGCCACAATTAGTCAACTAATCAATGACTAATCGACTATTAAAATAATTGCTAACTATTTTAGTAGTCGACTAATCAGTTTGAGTCATTTTTCATAGAAAAATACTATAAAAGTACCCCAAAATACTCTTATTGCAGCTTCTTAGGTTCAAATATTGGCAGCTTTACATACTCTCCCATGACAGTGAACTAAAACCCTTTGGCGTGAATACGAAACAAGACATTAGATGACGTAATTTTGGGGTTTGGGCGAGACAGACTGACATTTTTCAACATTTTAACACATTTTTAGATGAAATGATTAGTCGACTAATCGAAGAAATAATTGACAGATTAGTCGACAATGAAAATAATCGTTAGTGGCAGCCCTACTGTTGCATCACCGTGCCGAAAAAAATGAAAAAGTGTTTCAAATTTTGTTTCAGGATAAATATACAGAGCCTTCACTCTCTGCTCAACAGCCTCATCCTGTGTAAGACAATATGCTCAAAGTACATCCCAAGCTAGGGATGCACGATAATATTGGTATCAGTCGATATCAGCTTTAAAATGAACTATTTGAATCGGCTAACATGCTTTTTCTAACAATAATATTACATACATTGAAAATAATTGCATTTCATGTCTCACATCTGCTCGTGGGTCGTCATGACAAGAGTATACATGCATGATATGATGTTAATTCCACTACAGAAGAGACTTCATGATCACTAAAAGTAGGTAGGGAAAAAAAGTGGATATATTGATATCGGTATCAGTTATTGGCCAAATAAGTTGTTGTATACTAGCATATCTCATATTGGCAAAAAATCCAACATCGTACATCCCTGCAGCTGTTCTGTACTTGTATTGCTATGCATAGAAAAATAAGTAAAATCCATAATATCTGTCACTCAGTCAGGGGGATCAGTTTAGTCAATGATAGAAAATGGGTTCCTTCTGGAGACTGGGAACCAGTGTCCTTCATAATTCAGTGTTTCCTCTTCATACTGTGTCACAGGCAGATGCAGTCCATGATCTAATGACTTACATCTGATGCAACACTCTTATTATAATATCTGTGTTATGTTTCTGTTGTGGTAATATTCCTCAGAGGACCTCCTTCAAGATCCTAAATTGAGTTCTCCAACAGGGCTGTGACCTTTTCAACAAAACTGTTGAGTCAACACTGAAGTGGCTTCAGAACAAGACCGTAGGAGTCACTGAGCAGCGCAGCCAAACGCCTGTTTTAAATTCCATGAAACATTTATTGGATGATGATGATAGCTGCTGTGATGATGCTCCCTATCCAACTTGGCTCAACGTGAGCTAATCTGCAAGCGAGAAGGGAAGGAGATCCAAGAGAGCAGCCAGGATGAGGAAAACGTGAAAATATTAAATCATTGCCATAGGTGCCTCCACAGAGAACTGACTTTTAATTCTGATTTCACTTTGTCGCATAATGTTTTTTAACTATTTACACAACATCAGGCTTCATGTACGTACTTAGACTGTACAGCACTGAACCTCAAAAAAGTAATGAATTGTAATATATCACAATACTTAGCAGATCACAATAAAATGTTATCATGATCCACATAATCATATATCACATGTTACATGACCTGCCCTGTCGAGGCTTGTGCAGTGTGTCACAGTTAAACAGCATCATGTCATATCTGAGCGTAAAACAGTACATTAGGTAGAAATATCTGACATCCAGAAATCTATTAAAATGAGTTAGGTGAATTTACATTTTGCCAACAGGTAAGTGCAAGTATAAAGTAACACAACAGTGTAGGTTGTAAGTGATATGTTTACAGATTTGTAACATGTGGGCCTTCATGCAGAGGAGCTCAAGTCATCAGGACAAAAATCAACAGATGGATAAATGAAATTAGATAAACTATTTGTGGCAATTCAGACGTCACAAAGTCAATTAAAGGATATTTAAGGTCGTCATGATAAGAGTATACATGTATGATATGATGTTAATTCAAGTACAGAAGAAACTTCATGATCACTAACAGTAGGTAGGGAAAAAAGTGGATATATTGATATCAGTATCGGTTATTAGCCAAATAAGTTGTTGTATATTGGCATATTGCATATCGGCAAAAAATAAATATTTCTAAATTCACTTCATAATTGTAAATACACAAACATCCTGGAGTTTGTGTGCATTTTGTAAAAAAAATAAATAAAATAAAATAAAATAAAATAATAAATTACAAAAAAAAAGTCTTACCTTTCATCCCCATCAGTTGATTGTGACGTCATTTCCTGCAGCTCGTCAGAGCCTGTTTTTAATTGGCTTGATTGGACGCACCTGTGGTCACACCTGGAAGTAATGTCGTCATGAAGGGTAGGTTATGTTTGCCTAAAATCTCTGAACCCATTTAGTACAATAGGCCTTCTCCCCCATTGGAAGCCATTTGACGTGTCGCAGTAGGAAAATATGTAAATAATAAAGGGGAACATGCTAGCTCCATTTTGTAACGTGTTAGCTTAATGCTAATATACAAGACGCTCTGTCATAGCTCACTGGGACACTTGAATCTCAGCAGTTTAGACACATTGAATCTTTTGAGGCCAACGACTAATTTACAAACATTCAGATTTACAAGCCAAACGCAAACTACACAATTATCCGGACAAAGATAAGCGAGCTAATGTGATGCTAACTTAACTGAATGCTAACAAAACAACAGCTGATTTTGCTTAATAGAAAGTTACCGTTATTTGGCAAAATGAAACACTGGACGTCGACCTGCCTTGTTGTAGGATTATATATGTCTGGAGTGTCTTCTTTATGTACTTCTTTTTGACACTTACAGCGAACAGCCAGTTGATAGCATTCTGTACCGTTATTCTAATGAAGTGGTCAACGATGACAGTTAGCTTCATGCTAATGGCTAATATACAAGAGGCTCTGTAACGGCTTCCTGTGACACTTGAAAGTCCATGTTATCAGTGGCACCTCTGCTTGTCCTACTATGACAAGTGAAAGTGTCTTTTAAAAAAGTATTTTCGTTTACAAATGCAGCACTTAAATCTTATTTATCAAAGAGTGACGTTAGCGGAAGTAAAAGTTGTTGACAGTGTTAAACTGAAGATCTATTTTCTCATGCGGCAGAACTGGAGACTCTGAAGTTGCCCATGAGTGTGTCTGTCTGTGTGTTTAGCTGTGATAAAGTGGCGACCTGTCTCACGTGTTCAGTGCCCCACCCTCACTCAGTGCATGCTGGGATATACAGCGGGATACACACAGCCCCTCATGAGAACAAACAGCAGTGGTGGAAGAATTATTTATTTTAGTATTTTTGCCAATATATAACAACTTATTTGGCTGATAACTGATACACTTATCGATATATTTACCCTGTAGTGGAATTAACATCATGTTATGCATGCATGCTGTTATCATGACAGCCCACCAGCAGATGGAGACATGAAACAGAGTGCTTTTCAATGTATTTAATATTAAGTTACTGTGCCAAATAAGAAAAAGCTGATTCTAAAAGTTCCCTAGTTCCCTAGTATTTAGAGTTGCACAAGTAGTAATACTGCAGTGTAAATACTCTGTTACAAGGAATAATCCTGCATTTATAAGCACACTGAAGTAAAGTACAGAAGTATGAGCATAAAAATATTCTTAAAGAGGAACACCACCTAAATTAAGAATTTCAGTTTGTTATTTTCATGGCCTAGAAGAGATCAATCAGTATTTGTGAACATGAGCCACTCTCTGGAACTGAGATGGGCATTTTTGACATTTTATAGACCAAACAATTAATTGTTTCTGTGTGGAGTTTGCATGTTCTCCCTGTGTCAGCGTGGGTTTCCTCCAGGTGCTCCAGCTTCCTCCCACAGTCCAAAGACATGCAGGTTAACTGGTGACTCTAAATTGTCCGTAGGTGTGAATGTGAGTGTGAATGGTTGTCTGTCTCTACGTGTCAGCCCTGTGATAGTCTGGTGACCTGTCCAGGGTGCACCCTGCCTCTCACCCAGTGTCAGCTGGGATGAATAAGAGATTATGGAAAATGAATGACTGAGAAAATAATTGGCAGATTGGTTGATGATGTAAATAATTGTTAGTTGCAGTCCTGCTGCTGCGATTGATTGATTGATTTATATTTTGTATTAATAATATGACCATGCAGAGTAGCTTAAGATGTATCACCAATATTTCTGTCTGAGATGAGTAGAAGTTTATAGTCACATAAAACACAAATACTCAAAGTACAAGTCCATTTGGGTTTCAAAGTTCAAACATTTTTGTGTCTTAGTGACTAATGAGGACAACAATTTATGAAACCGGTCCAGTATAGGGTTGCAGCGACATACTGGTTTCAAGGTATATTGTGATATAAAACTTGACGGTTATCATACTATGATATTGGGGAAGAAAATATGCAACTGGCTGTTGAATTTATTTGTTAATTTGAAAGACGAGACTTCTTACACATAGTTCCATTCACAAAAAGTTTCAATTATGATAATAAAATGTTGGCTCAACAAAAAGTAACCCTTCATTTTGACTAACTTGCAACCAACGAGTTAATACCAGTTGCAATATAATACCTAGGCTGCGGGCAATTGAGCACCATCAATTTACGTCCAATAAAAGTGCTTGTTTTTGTCCCTGACAGGCTCAAATCATTATTATAAGTGTCTGACAGTTTAAGACATGAATCCCTACAGAAACAGACATTTTTAGTTCCTTTTTTAAAACTAGAAACAGACCTGAAATCACCATCACCAAACCCACCAGACTCCATTTAAATAAACAGTAATTTTAGCGTGTATAGAGCGAGTGTATTTTCACATCTAACTGGATGATTTTGGGGTTTATGTTAACCAAACCAGAGCTGATGATTGTTGGAACAGTGGAGAGAAGACTTAAGACGGCTTTTATGAGTTTTATTTTGTTTCTGTAGACTTTGAATAAAGTGTGTGATAAAATGTCAAAATAGCTGTATATTTAAATGGAGTCTGGTGGGGCTGACAATAACTATTCCTTGGCTGTTTCTGGTTAAACAAGAACGATGCCTATCCGAAACAAAATGGTCTATATTTGTAGGGATCCTTTTCATAATGTTTTCAGACTCTTAGAGTAATAATTTGAGCCTGTCAGTGACTAAAAAATCAACTCTTTAAGTGGACGTAAATTGACGGTGCTCAGTTGTCCGCAGGGATTACATTGCAGTCTGTCTCTCTCAATACTGGACCAATTTCGAAAGTTGTCTGAGTAGTCACTTTGACACAAAATCACAGGAATAAAGGATCCAGGTTGAAAAAAACTGAGGTTCCTTTAAATCTTGTTGTCATATACTTTATATTAATTTAAACTGATGGAACAAAAGCCAAATTAAACTTCCATCTTTATTCCAGGACAGAAAGATCACAGTGACATCGCTGTCTTTGCGACACATTTCAACAGGCCCTCTGTTTAATACTTTGTGTTTTGCATAATGTGTTGTGAACCAGCGCCCCTTGACACTTCAACAAAAGTGAGGTTCATGCTAGAGCAGGCGCTGCTCAGAGCCGCTCGGCACAAAGGTCTTTATTGGGGTCACATTCAGCTCGGCGGACCACCCAGCTGTGCGGGTGGAGACACATTCATGACGACGTACCCTGAGCGTTGCCCTCATGACAAACGGGGGAAAAATAGTCATAATTCTCCCTGAGACATAAATGACCTGTGGCACCTTGGCTGAAAGAGTCTTCAGTCACACTCTGCAGCCGACCTCCAGGGTGGCATCGCAGCAGAGTGAATTATGCCAAACATGAAAGGCACAAAACTGCGATTCAAAATCTCTTTAAAGCTCCTTGTGTGTAACATTAATCTTTGAGTAGGAAGCATGACTAAAAAACACTGTCTCCCTTTATGCACATCGATTCAAAAGTTTATTGTTCCCACCCATGGAGCCGCGCTACGTGTGGCCTGCAGAGGGCAGTGTGTAGCAGAGAATGATGGCAGAACATTACCACACATGGAAACTCCTCTTGGATCTGTTACTGGGAGCTCAGTGTCAGATCCAGGAGAGGAAACCACAGAGGTGGCCCAGAACCATCATGTCGTAGGCTTTGGCACAGCTGATCCTCTAATTATGAATGACATCAGGCAAATTGTTGTAATTTGTGCTGCTAGAGTCGGTCCAGCACGGTGGTTTGACTTGAACTGCAGGATGTTTTATTGACCACCAAGTCTCATCCATCTTTATTATCATATTTGAGTGAAAGACCCAGTGGGTTTAGTGGGAAGCTGAGTTTTTATAAAACCTGAAAGTCTGTGTCAATCAAACAATATTCATGCAGACAACAGAAATTTAATAGACATGCACCTTATGGATTTCCTGTTTTTGAAGTCTGTGTGTGTACAAAGAGAAATCTAAAAGACACAGTGTGGGGTCTCTCCACGCAGTAATAATATTATTCATGCTTGAATTACCTAAGCTTTCCTCTCTTTAATACTTGACTTCAAAACCAATCTGAGAAACAGGGCGTTAATTGAATATTAGGGTGTAAATCAAACAGAGGATAACTCTTTATTCGGCCTCTCAGTTTCCTCTGTGGCTCGACTGATCTGCGGCGGTGGCCCGGGCAGCAGCACTTCAGTGTGGCCGTGGCCTTTAGATGTGCCTGATTGGCTCAGCCGGTCTTAGCGCAGGGCTAATTGGATAAGCTTCTAATCTTCACACCATCAGTACGCTGCTGGATCCTGGGTGAAGGATTACGTAGATGTCCTCGGGTAAAACAATTTGTTGAATACAGATAAACATTTATCAATTTCTCGCTTTGCTTACGGGATGTTATATTGGGGTGTTGTTTTTTAACACACTTCTGATTTTAACAAGCAGGTTGTGCAAAAAGCAGATGGCTTGTGGAGGTTTTTATTTGTAGTGTCGCCATTTTAGACAGATGGACATTTATTTTATTAGTAATCCCAGCAGGAAGTTTTACTGTTACAGCAAAAATAATTAACAAAAAACTAAACAATACACATGAACACACAAAACTTAACAATATGCAAAACTTAGCAATATATAGAGCTTTAATAAATGAGCGACGATTTTTCACTGTATGTGCATGTGTAATGTGGAAATTAGAGCCTGACTGATACTTGAATTTTGGGGTAGATGTCAATCACGATACTGGGGAGTAAATACTAGAGTAAAAAATTCTGATATTGATATATTGGCCGATACTTTATATATATATATATATATATATATATATATATGTGTGTGTAAAGTATGTATGTATAAATATGGATATCAAACACTGGTGACAAAGATATGTAATGGAGTCAGGATATTTTCAAGTTTAACCAAAAAACTAAATTCAAATTCAAATCAGTGCACTGAAACAATAAACTTACTTGAGAATTTAGTAATTATATTACTTCTTCTTCTTCTGTTAAAAATGTACTTTTCTTATTGGTGCATATCAGACAACATTTAAGATGATATATCTGTGATAGGCTGATTTATCTGTCGGGCTCTAGTGTAAATGCATTTTGTAAATTCATTAAAAGATGTGATGGTAGATTGCATTGCTTCTTAAAATCTGTTTTCAGTCTTCACTCTTTGGATTTCCCCCCTTTTGAATCAAGGTGTTTAATATGACTGTGGCAGGACATAAAGCAGATCCTGTATGTGTTAAAAACTCTGGTATGCGCTTGTATCACGTCTGTTTACAAAGAATTTCACATGATGTAGTGGCAGCGCACGGCTATGTTTTTGCAAAAGCACAAAATAAGGTTTTCCTAATTTCACCTCGCTGGCCGAGCACCGCCATCGCTGACAAAACACAGAGATGTTTATGCAGTAAAATCCATGCATGTAAAACACTGTGATCCATAACTGTGATTATGTCGACAGTGTGTTCTCGCAGAGAGTTTTGTTATTACATGCTTCATACTCCTACTCTATAAATAATCTATTTGTCAAGACTCCACATGTTCTTAAGCTAAAAACTATGTGACTTAACTGAACACAAACTACACACAAAAGATAGTAATACTGGTGGCCAGGAACACCGTGCTCGCAGCTTGTACCAGGATATCCTCGGGTGGTGGCTCCTTTACTTGTCACCCATTTGTGATTGTGTGTGAGGAAGTCCACCTGAAGCCAGTCCAAATAAATTTCACCAAGTCTAAAGCTGGTTGAGACTGAGTTACAGCGGAGGCAGAGCGAGTTCTGTTGAAGACTTAGACTGAGACCAGGCAATAAATAGTCTGCATGTCCCTCCAAAAACAATAAGCCTAGGTGGCCCTAGTGATAGCTGGGTTATTGTCTGGTATGTACACTTCCAAATGTAAGACTGGCAATATGTTAAATCTCTATGGAGCAGCCCAAAAATATCTCCAGAGTTTCTCAGGGGTAAATAGAGATGCAGATCTGTCTTCAGGAGCTCTGTGCTGGACCCTGCAACCGTCACAACAGCGCAGTGTGTCAGGGTTTGACCAATAATGAGAGGAGGTCTGGTGCGTTGCTTTGCTTTGTCTGTTGGTCCACCACTTCAGTCCAGACTGAAATATCTTAGCAACTACTGGACGGATTTCCGTGACGCTTAGAATAGATAACAATGACCCTTTGCATGTAGCGACATCATCACGTCAAGCATTACATTTGTTGAAATTTGGTGTGTGATCATATACCTGCAAAACAAGCGACATTCTCTTAGTAGTCAACCAACATGTTTTTTTTTTTCAGGGCCAATACTGATACAGATTATTAGTAATCAAGGAGACCAATATCCGATATTCAGAACTGATATACATTTAATATGTTAGTATCAAAAGTTAGACACCAACTTCAACACAAAATTTTGTTGCCTTTTAGCGTACGTTTAATTGAACGGTGCAAAAAAGAACTTCTCAACGTTATCGTTAAAAAAAGAGCTATTGGTCTTTCAACTTTTTTGCATATACGTATAGTAGTCTGCCAACGCTGGTCACATCTCTTGCAGCATCCAAGCACTCATACAACTTAAGTCTCATCCAGTAACTAGGCTATTATTAGAGTAACAGCAAAATGTTACTAGCAGAAACATCAGGTGTTCCTGCAACCAAGGGACGAAAAAAAAAAAAAATTCCATCGTAAAAATGCTCAATATCGTGTCTGATAAGCGGTCGACCCTTGCTCAGCTGTACTTTGTGTTTAGAGCCAATTAAAACTAAATGTTAGCATACGATTCTGACCCACTGTCTCTTTGGCCGTTGCCTGGAGGTACCTCTCTACACTAATGTCTACGACACTGGCTATTTCGATTTCACAATCACATGAAACAAGTCAAGTCAACACAAAATATTCTAGCGTTCAAACTCACGCATGGGTAACACGACGCAAAAAACACACTAGCATGACATGTTAAACAATGTACCTGCCAAACATTATGTTAGCATTGTGAATGTGAGCATATCACCGAGACTGTATATAATAATGGACGTAGGCGTTGTAACGGCACCCATTGTAAAGCCTTGAGTTTGGCATTTTTGCCGTTGCCATCTTGGATCTTTGGGGCCGGAAGTGACCATATATAGATGAGAGTAGGAACTAACCCTAATACTATCTGCTAGCTTGGTTAGCATGTTGCATTTACAGTTTTATTTAACTACGATAATGCTAATGCGTGTTTATGCTAGCAAAAACAAGGCTTAAACCATTAAAACAAAATGAACTTACCTGAAAAACTGAACATCAGACCACTTAGAGGCTCTTTGAGTAAGACCAAACGCTGAACAAGACTTTTTTAGGTGATTGAGGTGATAGTGACAGCTACGGCAATGCCTATACTCTGGGAATCTGGGGTTACGTCATGGTTACGTTACCTGACCAGCATGGTCGCTGTGGTAGTTTCTTGTCAATGAAGAAAGCCCAGCTGTCACTCAAAGCTGGCGCGCCCTTAATTGTGCTTAACTTTGAGCCTTAAAAACATTTGATGATTGAGCTCTATAAAAAATTCACTCCTGTACAGTTGTCATGAACAGGAAAATTAGCTATAGAGACCTAAACAGTTTTTTGTACGAGGCTGTAAACATGTTTATTTCTGCTGTAAAGTTTCAACATGGGGGTCTATGGGGATTTACTCGCTCTTGGAGCCAGCCTCAAGTGGACATTAGAGGAACTGGAGGTTTTGGCACTTCAGGTTGGCTTCATTTTTCATGGAGGTTGCTGCCTGGCACGTCAGCATGCTTACATTAGCATTTAACACAGCCTCATAGCCTCTAGCATGGCAGCAGACTCAGTTTTGTTGACATATTTTTAGGTCAAGCATCCAACAATGGCCAAGAAAAATCTTTTCAGCCCCTTCTCAAGTGCTACAATATGTGTGCCCGCGTCTTTGTTTGTGTATTAGGATACGTAGTACAAGCAAACTGCAGACATAAAAATTTATGTGTGGCACCATGTTTCCATTAGTGTGTTTACGCTGTGTGTGTGTGGTGGTCTGTGAGGTATTTCGGGAACATAAACTTGTCATTAATGAACATCATTAGACACGATGGTTTGGGACGCAGCAGCTAGGTGCAGCAAGGCACTGCAAAAGAATGCAAGATGCAAGTCCAAGTTAATCAGCTCCTCCGCTGCTTTTCTTGGCGTTAGCCGGGCCCACCACAATGCCACAGCCCTGGAGGACAGCGTAATTACAAGCTGCTATCTCACTAAATAGGGCTCTTGCTCCTATGCAGAACAGTGATGACATGATTAGTGTTTTCCTGCTCATCTAGGCCTTGTGAATGGGGATGATGACAGCTGTATGTGGCCAGGGAAACAGTGCTAGATTGTTCCTCAGTGCCTTTAAACATAACAACACCTACCACAGAGAATGCTTCTTGTGTGAGCCACAGAAATGAGTGTTAGCAGAATAACAGCAATCTGTCTGCGTTCCCTCATTATTTAGCTGAATTTGCGGTCGTTGGTATCAAAGGGTGCGTGATTTTTTTTAGTGGCAAATGAAGACAAATTGTGTTGTCCCGTGGAGTGATGAGAGGAGGTTATATCCTCGCCACACACTGCATAACCAACATCTAATGTAACACAGATAGAATATGTTTTCTTAGTTTACTTTTTCAGCCAGAAAAACAGACTTCTGCAAGAATAAAACGCCAAGAAAAGCTCTAAATTATATGATAAATACCTGAGTGCAAATTCTTTAAACAAATGTGCAGACAGTCTGTAAATTAAACCACATAGTTTGCACACCATCTTTAAAAAGTAAAGCTCCTATAACCTTCCTGTGCTCTACATATCTCCTGTCTGCTTTCTGTGAATAATTTTACCTTGCATTAAAAGAAGACCCCTGTGCTTCAGTATTCACGTCCCTAACACCTGTAGAAATATTAGAGAGAACTTTGCACTCCATTAAACGTGAGGCCCGCTAAGGAAGTGGCGGGTTCTGTCATCAAAGTAAATCCTCGATGTGCAGGAAGGCCTTCACCCAGAAAGGCCTGCGCTGGGATCTGCCACAGTGTGAGTTACTGGCACTCTCCTCGGTCCTGCAGGTGCTGGTTTGTGTAGCGGAGAGCTGGTGGGAGCTGGCGGAGGTCACTGGAGGGGGTGAGTGAGTGATGTTCGATCTAAACTGCGTGTACAAAGAAGTCAGAAGGAAATGGTTTTGGCCTGAGAGAGGCTGTTAACAGTGTGCTCCAATAATATTTCCATTAACGACTTCTCATTAAACTCCGTCTGTTTTTAAGCTGCTAAAAGAGGCTGTAAGCTCCCGGCATTACACCGGCTCCATTTCAGCGTTTTATTAAACTATAAGGGCTGGGGTCTTTTGTAATATATAACCCTCTCTATCGCATAACTCACACAATTTTTCTAACTCACGCTTCTCTGTTGAGTGGATGAAATGTCTTTAAAGTGGTTTTACAGTATCAGCTCAGTGCAGAGGTATTCCATCCCAGGCGAGAGTTGCTCTTGTTATCTTTAAACTCCAGAGGTTACATCGATCCATAAATCACCTGGCCCGCAGTGTCTAAACGTTCCGGCTCGACCTGCCTGTCCGATGGTGGATTTATGATTCGCGGGTGTAGCAGCGAGAGCCAGCGCGGTCTCCTCTGGGCTCCCTGGCGCTCTCCTGTGCACTTGTGTACATATTTAGAAAAAGTGTGGGGTGGCTGAGTGCTGTTCTGTTGTGGGTCAGACCGCCTGAGCTATCCGTTATGATGCTGCCGCACTTCTCTGGCTGCTCAATGAGATACAAAGCTAAAAGCGGAGCGCACACTGCTGCAGGAATCCTTTATAGGTGGGAAGAATCAACACTAAAACACTTTGGTTCAGGACGACTAGAAGCACACAGATAATGTGCTGAGCTGAAACCTGAGGGACGGCTGGGTGATGGTAGGAGCTGTGCTGTAGGCTCTTTTTCAGTTTCACATTCATCTTGTGAAACTATGTGCTTTCAACAAAGCTTGGCAAAGAGGTAAATAGCAATAAAAGGGGATTGGAGTGTACATGTTTCCCTTGCCAAGTGTTGGAAAAAAGATATTCCCCACATTGAGCGTCTGGCAACAGAGCTTTGGCTGGTGATGTCATCTCCAGGTCCACAGTTTCTGTTTGTTTCACCTCCATTATATGTGAAGGTTCAACAGACCTGAATCTCTTGTGGTTTCTACCCTGAGACACATTTTCCCTCGTTTGGTGTCCAGTCCAAGCCATACAAGGCTTTAAGAGAAGAAAAAAAGAGGGTATATACAAACTTCATGCCTCTCTGTGACATGTCTGTAATTCCATTAGCAGTAATGCCTCCTCTCTATTGCCATTCATGCCTCGGGACATTTGGATCTGACATGTTTATTAGCCTGGCAGATAAAATGACATGCCTTTCTCTCCACTGGCAAAGATGGCAGCTAATAGCAGATTGAATTGAGAGCAGAGACTTGGAGTGAAGTAGAGTATTAAGCCCTATTCGCACGGGACTACGAGGGGACGTCATGTGATGTAGAAATTACACCCCCGCGTCTGTGTTTAGTGCAGCACATTCACACTGGATCAGCAAAGTCTGTACTTTACTCATATATACTGACATTATCCCTGGATATGATGTCAAGGCGCTGCGTAACATCCGCCTCCAAAACAACAAGCGTAACGGCAGTGCAGTGGTGAGACGAGCCTCTTGGCTTTGCTGTCAGAACTTGACCTGTCATGTTGGGTGATATATTGTCCCAGAAATAAGTGCGATAAATGATTGTATTGTCATTTTAGACCATTTTTTGCCACTCCATCTTACTGCACTGCACTGATGAGTGTGCTGATACACTGTACCCCACCTCTCCCCCCATGTCAGCTGGGACAGTCTCCAGCACACCCATTTCTAATGGTTGTGCTGATTTCTAATGATAGACAGTATTGAGTATTGAGAGACTGTATTACTTGTTCCTGACTGTGGGTGTGTCTCTGGTCTGATTGCTGGTTGCATAATTGGCCACTGCAGCATGATGTTGGTTTGTCCTTTCCCAGAAGTTGAATATGTTTTAATGTTAGAAACGCACTCATGCTAACATGCTAAGATGGTGAACTTGGTAAACTTATACCTGCTGTAATTCTTATATATACGTTAGACTTGGGCAGTATCTAATTTTTCATGCCTTCATACCTTCCAGGGTATGTGATAGTATTAGTGTGCGGCGCTATGCTCCCCTCCACTTTTCCTGTGTAATAAATGCACAAAAGAAACTTGCAAAATGTCAAAAAACTTATCCATATCTATTTTTTTTAGATAAACAGAGAAAAATACACGTGCAAGGGCTTAATTGTAAGGCTGCCCCCAACTAAGAATTTTCCTAGTTGACCAACAGTCGTCATTTAGGCCCATGAGTCGACTAGTCTCCTGCATGTTACTGATATGAATGTAATGATTAAATGATATATTTTGGTGGTTTGAGTTAGGCAGTACACAGGTATGTGACGTGTCAGAGCAGAAACGAGTGTTCACATTTCTCTCTTTGTGGCAGGTCACGGTACACAAACCTCACCGCACTTTATCGAGTTAGATGTGAAAATAAGCTGCTTTCCTATTGGTCTCTGTCCTCTCTGCTGTTGTGGGCATGACACTGTATTCAGTTGGTCCTGTTATGTTTATCTGAACCCGATGTAACTCCGAAGTCGTGGAAAACCAGTGCTTGATCGGTGACTTCCAGTGTCAGACACCAACAATAAAGCAGTCCTTTCATGTCGGCATGATACGCAGCTGGTTGCCGTTACTGTTTAACGTTGCCCGGCGGTTTGAGGGGAAAATGCGGCGAGACAACGACGAAAATGAAGGCTAAGTCGAAATGGGGCGGGTGGTAATGGTGGTGGATTGGTTCAACAACCACTGACTTTAACTCAGGAGGCTTGTGTTCGCCTCCCAAGTGATAGTGAAAAAAACATGAATTTGTGGTGTTGTGCCGACGCAGTGTGTTTATTTTGAAACAGACTGTATGCAAACTGTAGATTTCCTGTGAAAACAGAAGTGTATTTTGAAAACAGAGTGACATGGCGTCCCAGAACGTCAACAGCCAACATCCCCAGGGTACCTTGCATGTTGTATCTCGATGTGGAAAGTCCATGACCAAACGTTGATATGTGACGAAGTCGGAGTGAGAATGTGTTTTTATCTCCACCAGTCACAGTAAGCTCAGCTGCCTGTTGCACCACACTGACCTCTGGATGTGCATGATGTGCACTACATGCAAAAACTCCTCAATACATCCTCTCCAGGGAGAGGTTAATAGAAAGATAAGTGTCTGTTTTTTTGTTAAAAAAAATCCGACTAAATGTCCACTGCCATTGACAACATATAAAGTTTCGTTAGGCTCTGACATAAAATGACACTGATGCTCACCTAAAGGCTGCAGTGATGCACAGCAGGACTGTAAATTCAGACCAGGATGAAAAGAAAACAGTGGAGTTTAGCATGATGATTGTATCTGCTTCTTCAATCAGTGCACTGGAATGTGTAAAGCTTTCAACAGCCAACTGTGCCACTGTGACATTTAATTCCTATGGAGGAAATACAGCACATTTACAAGTCCTACCCACGGTGTCAGGAAGAATTTGTCCTGTGCTGCGCTGCTGTAATGTGTGTGTAAGAGGATGTATGTTTCCTGTCAGTGAAGAGTAGTCTTCTTATTTCCTGTGTAGATGTTTTAAATGTTTCTACACAAACATTTTCATTGGCCCCAGAGCTGGTTTTCACCACAAAAAGCTTGGGCATGCCAGCCGCCATGTTTCCTCAGCTGGTGGATAACCTCCACTCCTCACGCATCTCTCCCTCTGCCATCAATTTCCTCCTACTGGCCCATCTTTCAGCACCTGAACGCGCAGCCGACGTGACTGACTGTGGCCCAGAGTCTTTGTTGTGAGCCAAAGTCAAACTAAATCAAATGTGATGGACAGGAAAGGAAAATGTATTCTGAACTAACAAAACTTTTTTAGCTTCTCGAGGCAATTGACCTTTTGCTAAACCCCTCTGAATGCTGAATATCCAGTTGTACCCTTAGCAACTGTAACTAGGCAAACCAGCCCTTTGAATTTTTCTGCGTATTTAAGAGGTGTGCGTGGGACTGTAGTAAGAGTGAATTTAAAGAGTCTTTTAGCCATTACAAAACCAAAACACAAGTGCAAATGTGTTTTTCTTTTATTGTTAGCTGCAATATTTAGCATTTCCGGCTAACTTCTTACAGTTAGTAACTAGCCTACTAAGTTTAGCATCCAGCAACCCCAGCCAGCGTCACCCAGGATGGTCATATATTTGTCAAACACGTCCTCATCCTGAAAGTCTTTTCTTTTGTAATATAAAAATGAAAACACACATTTTGGAAGAGGACGCTGGCTTTTTGCCTGGGACATGTCGCTTTAGCGTGTATCTAGCCATGAAGCGCATATGTTAAGACAATTTACAAGGCTCAAAGTTAAAGTTCAAAGTTAACAAGAGAAGTCAGCAAACTTTCTGTTGCTGCTGTTACATAGGTTAGTGGCAGCGCTGAAGGACCGTCTACAAGCAGCTCTCCTCCCGATGACACCAGTGGTGGAGGCTAACATCCGACACAGCCATTTAACGGTCCTCGACACGTCACATCGACGACGAAACAGCTGGATTCCTTAAACCCATTAATTATTGTTAACATTAGCCAGTTAGCCCTGTCACTGTGTGTGTGTGATTGTGTGGGCGGACTCTCACCAACAAGGGTGCAGAGGTCACACTCCCACAGCAGTTGTCTCCTAGTGTCTTATGATTAACCGAGAGAGAGCAAGTTACAGCGGGGCAAGGAGGCGCTGAGGGAAGCAGTATGCTGCACGCTGCTCTATAATGAAATAAGATTTTACCCATTTTAAATAGTAAAAAAATCATGTTCACAAGTGGGAGGTTGAGCAGCGATCACTCTATACAATGAATGAATACTGACGTCCACATGGAGCACTGGAGTACTCATGCCCATCCATACTCTATATCAGTTTATTAGAAAGAGTAACGTCTATATTTTCAACGCTCTTGATAACCAGCCTTTTGGGATTTCTAAATACCTTGGTGGTTTACTGTAACATCTTGATACCACCCAAGCCTAACAGCCGGGACAGTAGCACAGTAACTTCCTTATTTCCTACAGTACATATGAGCACGCTTCCATTACTCAGTTCCCTTCTCCAACATCAAAGCACACCTAGACACCCACCTCAGTGACCTCACCCTGTGGTTGCCTCACTCTGACTACGTCCAAGAATCCAACTACGTGGCAGGTTTGAGATGAGGAAGCCAAGGGTGAGAACAACGCTCCGAGTGTGATACTTTGAAGTTCCTGCATGCTCTGGAAACAGGGCAAGGAATCACCTGCCATAAAGACGTGTGCGTAAGCGCTGAGCTATTTGTTCTGGTGCCTGGGTGGTTATGGGTCCCCAGGGAGGGCTGGCCCGGGCCCCTGTGAGATCACATCAGTGTGGATCGGGCGGGAGTCCACCCGGAGGTGGAACTAATGGGCCCATGTGTTCGGAGACACTTCTAAGAGCCAGATGCTGGGAAGAGAGACGTCCATCGAGTTTTTCCACAACACCTCCCCTGGAGAGAGGAGCGGGAAACCCAGTCAAGCTTCACACGCATGCTGGACGTAGAAATCGGTGTACACAGATATACATACCATGTTCATTTGGTTCAGTGCAGTCAGGAATGCTCTCTATGACACACACACCTTCAGTTTGTTGAGTCTACACGGACTCTGTTTCCACTCTCCCTCTCATTGATGCAGCACGCAAGGTGAAATAGTCTAATAAAAGGGATTCAGGGCTCACATCTATCTATTCCATATGATCTGCCCGCCCCAGTAAAAGTCACGTACAGACTCCGGTGCCTGCGGTTCGCCGTATTATTGATGCAGTCTTGACCTCTCCAATCTGACGTCTTATTCAAAGTGGTTAATGATTACCATCTCTCAATGTGTTTCAGCTGTCGCACCGGTAATCCCCCCTGCTCCATCACAAGGATTGTTCCTGTGGATGTCAACGTCTGGACATTGTTTTGACCTCATCTCTTCCTCCGAGTTGACACAGAAAGGGTGAGTCATTAACCCATCTGTCCAGTCTAATGTAACATCAGTAACAAATCGGTTACAGTGATATGGATACGAAGCACAGGCTTACAAGAAATAAGTGTCGTTGGCCACCTTGTAAATCTCAAACAAGATTAGCAACACTCAATAACTCCACAAGAATTGATGCTGTCAGATGGTTACAGACTCAATAAAAGATGAATAATAACATTTAAAGATCAAGATAACGTGACAAGCCTGTTAGAGAAAGGTTCTTCGTTCTCACATCCTGACACATGCTCAGCAGTCTTAAAGGGGCAGTTCACCCCAAAATCAAAAATACATATTCTTCCTCTTACCTGTAGTGCTGCTGATCAGCCTAGATTGTTTTGGTGTGAGTTGCTGAGTGTTGGAGATGTCTGCCTTCTCTTTAGTATACTGAAACTAGATGACACTTGGCTCGTGGTGCTCAAAGCACCAAAGAAATACATTTGACGAACTCATAAGCAGTGTCACTTTACAGAAAACATGACCTGGCATGTAGCTACTTCCATGTTTCAGATGATGCGTCATGTTTGTAGTCGACCAATGAAGATGAGTTTACATATCACCTTGGGTTCGTCCTTCACCTTCTCAAAATGATCCCACACTTTGGATTTCTTGACTGCTGAGCGTGGACACTCCTGTGTCTGTCCTTTCAAAGTAAAGTCACACATGGTCCAGTCATTTAGGTTTGGACAACCTTTCTGGTCGACTATCAGGGGGCAGCTCTAGTAAACATTAATGGCAACCTCCTGGGCTGAGCTGTAACCATGGATGTTTGAAGAGACCTGGACACAGCGACGGCCTCGTTCATTCCTGTGGAAATTGTTCAGTGGTGCATGAAGCCAAAAAAGTTCACCTGCCATGTATAAAATTACCTGGATGATCGCCACTGGCTCCGCTCTATGTGGCCCATAGAGCAGGCGCACTAAAGACTACTTCCTGATTAGTGCCCGACTAACTTAAATCGGGAAAAAATGATTTAATTGTGCAGCTCTTCTGGACCTTCCAAATGTTCCAAATGGATTCAATTCTGATGGTAAAAAGATTCATTTTGCGGGGGCTGTGACACCACTGATTTACAGATGTCTCCAACACTCAGCAGTTAACACCACAACAATCTAGACTGAAAAACAGCACTACAGGTAAGAGTAAAATTTGTGTTTTTTATTTTTGGCTGAACTTTTCCTTTTAAGAGATGATGTTGTGAGAAAAGTCCATGTGAAATTGAAAGGGAATGTGTCTGTCACGAGTCACCATGCTGTCCCATCCAGTCCAAACCGGAAGACTGGCGCAGTCCAGAGAACACAGATAATGTGTCGCCACCCTCTTCCTTGCTTGACTATAACATCCTGGAGTTCGGTGTGGATCAAAGCAGAGACGGATCGCACACATCCTCAGTAAAACCCCACAGAGTGACTGTCTTCAGTGTCAGAGAGAGTTAGAGGGAGCGATTCCTCTGCGCCTGGGAGAAAAGGTTGGCTGCTAGAAGTGGAGGAGGCTTTCTGCAGAGAGGAAAAACAAGCATTAGAGAAGGAGGAGGTCAGCGAGGCCTCTGTAATGATTGCTTAATAACAAAGAGGTGAGAATGAGTCAGACAATGAGAACAAGATAGGAAATAAAATGTGACTAAGTCCCAATTCATTGTTTGCATTAGGAGCTATAAAACATCCAGGGGGTGGATTTAGAAACCTGTCAGCGGCAGGATCGGACTGGGGCACACTTCTAACATTAGCTAAGACTCATATAAAGCTCTGGTTCCTGGCAGTGATACACTGTTCATCCTTAAGTGTTACGGTAAAGGGGACCTTTAATGCTTTTCCTTACTTTCTGTCATATATGACGGATTACAACACTGAATATTCATATTAAACGTGGCCAAAGTGAAGAATAATGAGCATGTAAAAATAATCCTTGCAAGCAAAAACCTCAGACTTCCAACAGTTTCTTTCTACTTTCGAGACAAGGTGACATCAGCTCATGATGGATTTCACTATGTGGTCATTTGCCCCAAGCACGCTACATGCTAACGTCAGGGAAACATGTAGTGTTGGTTGCTGATGTTGTCAATTTCTTCCAGATTTTGGATCATATTCCTGCAGGAACATGTAAAAATTTTGGTTTTGAAGCTTTAAGTGCTGCTATTCTCCTCTACAGTCACTCCCCAGCTTCACTTACAGTGCAGAGATCCAGAGATGTGAAAGGCGTGGTGCTAAACAGAGCGTGAATACAGGTGTTCCAGTACAGACAGTGTGAGGCTGCTGTCAGCCCGAGAGTCGTCTCCTTTGGTCTGAATCAGGGACTCATGTTGTTCCAAAGTTGTATAATTGCCTAGAGTTGGTTCGTGTTCTCACGGCAGCATTTACAAGAGGACCAGATCAAATGCCTTGTGTGAGAAAGCTGCTCTTGATTGGTCAGAATTTCCATGTGGGAAAAATCCAGGAAGTAAAGCAAACGTTGAAGAAGAGTACACTTGCAAGATAAATGTGACACTTTCTAATGTCACAATGGAGGGACAACTACGCAGGTTGATTTTAGCGCTGCTCATCGTGGACTATATTGCTGTCATTGTTCATTTTAGTCAAACCATACAGTTTGAAAATGAGGCGCGGCTCCAACTAGAAAACAATGTTTTGATGCATTGGATGTGCTGAATGTGCATATTAAGGCAGTACAGGAGGAGGTGCACATTAATAATCCTCCAGGACTGTAACATGCTCATGTTTAACCCAAACAATGTGTCATGTGACTGCAGTTGCTTCACATCCAGGTCGAACACCTTCTCACCACAAATGAACCGCACCAGAGTTCCTTTGTAACCAGACTGAGACCACCTCTTCAAGAAGGTCTCCGTCCGGTTGTTTTGGTGCACACCTGAGTGTGATTGCTGTGTTCACACCTGCCCAAAGGAACCGCACTGAGGGGGCAAATGAACTTGAGCTTGATTGAGTCGAACCAAACATGGCAGGTGAGAAAGCACCATGAAGAAAAAGAAGTGCTTTTTGACCATTTACAGTTCTTATTTTTAGGTGATTATACACCAAAGAAATCATACTTATTATATTTTATTTCTTCCCATAACTCCTCCACACTGGACCTTTTAATTATTTGTGAATACTCTGCAGGACACATGCAATCACATGTAGACGCTGCTTATTAAGGTGCTAAAAGATTCATACCTCCCTCTGTGAGATGTTGATGCATTGAGATGCAGCGACACACTCTGGTAATGAGTTCGTGTCATTAGAAGTACTCTGTTTATCAGCGTTTCCCTCGATCGCACGAGGACAGCTCAGCTGTTAAATTGCTCTGAACGTGGAGTGCTTGTTTTCCCAAGCAAAACTAATTTTGTTGATTTACAGGCACGGCTACTGATCGTGTGTGTGCATGTTCCAGCCTGTGCGGCACGTCTTGAATCAGCCATGACTGCCTGTTGCTGCAGTATTTCACAGTCCTGGTATCTTTGTTGGTAAAAAACAAACAAACAAAGAGAGTCATCAGTTTCCCATGCAGGTTTTCCACATTCTGTTTTCTCTTTCATCATGGAAAAGGAGCTGTTGTCCAGATGGGAGCACACAGCACACATCACTCAGGAATCTTAGACATGATTGGATGAGCAGAGAGTGTGAGTCAAGAGCACTGAGCTGTTTTCTTTTTCTGGCTGAGTGTAAAGTGCCGAGGGCTGGACGCTTTCTGCCTCTGGTCAGTCACTTGCTGCGGGGATCACAGTGCTTTCCCTCAGATGATCCTGGAGGAAGTTTTTATACTTGTTGAAAGATCCCCTGTTGTTATTTAATGTTGAGCACAGTGCAACAAGTGAACCAGCTCCTACATGAGCTCTTTACTGCAGACCTGATGTAGGTTTCTGCATGACTTTGCTACGTATACACCCGCCATCCTGCCTGATGTCAAGAGAGTTCGAGTACATGCATCGTCTCCTTACAAAATATGCACAGGAAATTTACAGTTTACATACAGTCTCTATCAGAATAAAAGCACTACATCAGTATAACAATGCAAATTGCCTTTTTTTATCCCCTCCAACAAGGAACGCCTGTGGTTGGGTTTAGGCATCAGAAACACATGGTTGGATTTATAATCTTATCGGATGCGAACACCACTCTCCTGGGTGAAAGTCAGTGTTTGTTGGACCCATCCACCTGCCTTGCTTGGACTTTCTCCACCTTAATTTTCGTTCTTGTCCTGCCACGTTTCCTCCTGATGCTGCAGAGCACCGTTAAAGTACAACAGTGACCAGCCACGTATCATACCAATGTTAAAAGACGGCTTTTTCATCCATGTCTGCAATTTTTTTTTGTCTGATTCACATAAAAATCTAACAAAACATCCAACAACAGACACTGACATCTAAACAGTGCCTCACTTTGAAGAATAGGATTTTACATTCATCAATAGTGTGATGAATGTCAGGATTTATCATTACATAGATAGATATACAATATCTGCTACATGTGTCAAGTTTGTGCAGGAAAGGTCAATAAACACAGAGACATTTTGAAGCTTCTTCAAAAGAGAAAAACATGCTAATGTCATATCAAGAAATTACAAATTCATAGATGAACTCAATCGCCAGAAAAACTTGTTTGTTTCTGCAAATCCTGGATATAAGCTGTGGAACGTGTGGTTTTGGCGGCACAGTCACGGCTGAAGAAGCCATCGATGTTTCAGTTAAAAAAAAACAACCACTTTTTGTGGATATCTCTGGTGGAAAATCACTGATGGGTTGCTAAATAATATCCCTGTTAAGTAGCTAAAAAGCCACTGACACTGCAGCAATGTCTCGTGAAAGCACAACCAGTTTTGTTGTTTGTTGATCTTGAACGGTGTTCTGCAGTGGTCTGCAACATGGCAGGTGTCACGGCATCTGCTTCTCCTCCAGATGACAAAGTCACCTCATATATTACTATATCTATTCGTGGTCAACAGTAACGGACAATGCAGACATTTTCTTCTGGCGACTGGGCTGGACAGATGACACAAAACCAAAACATTTCTTGGTTGATTTGAACTTTGTCGATCTGTCTTTAAAAGACAAAAAATTGAAAAACTGATTCTGATAATAACACAGCAACAATCTCAAGGTCACCCTGCTGAAGGTGACTGTGTGTATGTGCAGGTATGTGTAAATAGATTTCCTCCTGGCTGGCGTTGTGACCCAGGTCCTCCTCCTGTGACCCTGTGGATGATTGCTGTGACTGAGACGTGTTTGATCCCTGTGCTGATGCTGGGCTTTTGATGGCCACCCCGCTTTGATGCCGCAACATGATTGAATCCGACCACTCTCTGTGACTCACACACACACACACACACACACACACACACACACACACACACACACACACACACACACACACACACACACACACACACACACACACACACACACAAAGTGGACCAAATAGCTCCATCAGACCTTGTATCTAAACAGGAGGTGCTTCTTTCTTCTCTCTTTGATCCTGAGCATTGATATTTGTCGTATTTCGGACATTCTGCGTCCAATATTTAATTCTCTGTGAGGAGGGATTTGGGCTTTAACCCTCAAACCTCAGAAATATTAATATTTTTATTTTCTATTTTCTTTTTCTTTTAATTACTGTTGACATGAGGGATGTCAGTTTCAGTTAATTTTGCAGCCAAACACCCACTAGCCATAAACTAAGTGGTTCATTTCTAAGAAAAAAACCCACACAAAATAACCTGAAATACGTGAGGCGCTCTCCTTTTGGTCCAGTGCTCCATTGACTCTGTGAAGTTAAGTGCTGCATTTCAAAGTGGAATTCATTTAGAGGTTCATTCAGCAATTACTTCTGGTAACGCCGTCCCAACTCATTGCGGTGGTATGGGATTGGTGTTGAAACATGGTGGCCACCCTGTCTCCCTCCAGCTAGCCCTGCTAAATAAGTGGCGTCATTTTGATCTGCAAAACCCCTTTAGCAAAGTGAACTATGCTAGCACCACTAGCCGTGCTGACACCATTAACAGTTCTGATAGATCTAACAGTAATAACATAGTTGGTAAAGGAGGTTTGGGGGGTCAAAATAATAATAATAAGAAGAAGAAGAACTCACGGAGGGACCTGGGGGTAAACCAAAAGACTGGGCACAGTGTTTTCGCAGCAACACTGTCCCACCACCATGGAGTGGTGCCGCAAGCTAGCTCCCACCTGACCCGGGTGGTGCAGTGCTGAGCTACCCCAGCTAGCTAACCAGTGTAGCATTAATACCTAATTAGCTTTGTTCATGATGCAGTGCAGCATAGTGCTACACAGCACGACCACTAAACTGAAGATTATTTTTCGGGCTTATTAGCCTTTATTTGATAGGAGAGTGTTGTTGTGAAGGGGGAAGATGACATACATCCCAAGGCTGGAGGTCAGAATTTAACTTGTGGCCGCTGTGACAAGGATGTAGCCTTTGTAAATGGGATGCCCGCTCTGCAAGGTGAGCAACTTGGTGCCCCCTTAACTGAAGAGTAGTAAAAGTAACCTGTAGACGAACATGTGGTTAAATAAAAAAAAAAGTGTAACCAGGCAAAAATATTCTCAGCAGTTGACAGATTAACAGTTAACTATTGACACCCCTAGTTGACAAACATTTGTTTTCCTCTGACACCGGTTGACACAGCACTTTTGTTTCTCAAATGGAAAACGGGCGTTTCCTCCTTTAGCTTTCTGCTGGTTCTTGTGCCTCTGCACCGAGGACAGCCATGACTGGAGGCATTACGTTTGCGTGTTGTCTGTCCATCTCATTCTCATGTACGCAGTATCTCAGTAAAGACTTAGAGGAAATGCCTCGAATTCGGCACCAACGTCCACTTGGACTCAACAATGAACTGGTTAGTTGTGGTCAAAGGTCACTGTGACCTCACAAAACATGTTTCTGGCCATAACTCAAGAATTCATACGCTCATAATGCTTTCTCGGCATACCTCAGGAAAAGAAGAGGAGACATTTGGTCAGATATTGAACTGGTGACACTAATCTTGGGTGTCCATTTTGAAACTGTGTATAGATCTTCTGTGCTGCTGGAGGAAGATGTGTGTGAAGTGTCCCTGTTTCAGAATTTGTAGCTTCTTAGCAGCAACATGTGTGTTTGAAGCTTTGTCTACTGTCATGGCTACAACTGTGTGTTCTGTCCTGTTCCTCTGGTCGTCCACCACAAGCGATTGGATCTGCTGATATTGATCTTCAGGTTACTGACGTAGCACCATGTGATGAAACTCTTTATCAGTCCTCTGAAAAAAAAAAAATAGTGATGATAATAATATAATAATAATAGTGGTAAGTGATGGCAGACAGCGTTTTTCTCACCTGAAATTATTCACTGGAATCATACATGTCAATAACTTTAGTTTAACTTCAGTTTAGTTTGGATGTAAAGTGAGACTGTGACTGCCTGGCGGAGGCATACAGCCATGAGACGGTATTTCTAGTTATACAACAGTTCAGTTTCCTGACCGTTTGATGTCTTCCTGTATTAATCTGAGCACGGAGCCTGATTTACTAGCAACTCAGGACCACTTTACTTTTACTCTGCTTTTATGTCAAGTTCTGTAGGATGGAACAACATACTGACTAATGGCCAAAGCAGACGCAGACCTTTGAAACATACAGCTTGTTGAAATGAAATTTAGGTTCTGGTCATATAATGAAAGTATATGAAGACATTTTTATTAAATATGATTTATCGTTAAAGCAAATGAAGTTTAGAGGTGCTGGTAGGAAAATTAGGCCTCCTTTAGACAGAGCCAGGTTTGCTGTGTGTCCCAGTTTTGCGCTAAGCTAAGCTAACTGGCTGTAGCTTCATATCTAACTGATGCATGAGTGGCATAAATCTTCTTATTTAAGAAAAAATGTTGAACTTTTGGGATATTTTGAGCCCTTAAGAACACAATTGGTTCATGAAAATTTTACATTATGCGATAACTCTCTGTCTTGATCATAATTTGCCAGTGGTGGAAAGTAACTAAGTACATTTACTTAAGCAGTGAACTTAAGTACAATTCGGAGGTACTTGTACTTTATTTAAGTGTTTTAATTTTATGCTACTTTCCATGTCTACTCTGCTACATTTTGGGGGAAATATTGTACTTTTTACTTCACTACATTCAGTCGATGACTTAAGTTACTCGACACTATGCAGAAGAAGATTTTGAAAACCTTTAATGTGCTGTTAAAGCCAAAAACGATAAAATGCATCCAACATATTACTGCATCAGTAATAAAGATATATAATAAACTGCATAGCCCATTTGGTTGAATAGTGAGTACTTTAAAATGTAGACTTAAAGTACATTTTCATTAGCCTGGAAATCCAGACTCAAATCTAGAAAGATTTTGAGTCTGGCCCTCACCGATACACCCTTCCTACCCAAGGGGCGGCACTAACTGAAGCATTTCAAATGCCACCGCACGCAATTGGATAGCATGATAGCCAATCAGAGCAAAAAACAAGGTGATGTATTCATTGCACTAAGCCCTGTTTGTTTGCCGAACAGTGGGGCTAACTGATATATTATGCTTTTGCTGTATCCTGTTGGCATCACAGCAAAAACGTCCTTCCTGGAAACAAAGGCTTCTCGGGCAGTCTTCTGTTCCTCTCTCAAGGTAAAAGATAAGTGTAGTTGGCTTAGCGTTTCTTCCAAAGCTAAATTGAATGGACGCGGTCCTTCAGCAGCTGCCATCTTGGCTGTTTACTTTTTGACTCCTACAGCACAGTGCTGTCCTTATCATGTTACTCCCACCCATAGCCCGCCTCTGTCAAATAGACTGATGTGATTGGTCCGAAAGGCGATTCAGCGGGCTCTGCTAGATCCCTGTGTAGTGGAAATTCGAATTTGCTAGGGGCGGTACATCTGGATTTCCAGGTTACATTTTTATGATTATACTTTATATAATTTTACTAACCAAAGATTTGAATGCAGGACTTTACTTGTAACAGAGTGTTTTTAAATTACTGTTTTAGTACTTTGACTTATAAAGTGATACTTTGCTGTTTTTTAACCAGTTTTTTATCAAAACAATGTGGGCAATATGAGTAAATGCCCAGATCTCCCTGCTCTCAAGGGCAGGTCTTCAAAATACAGATTGTGCATTCTCATTTTTGTACGCCCATCATCACCTCAGACACAAAAAGTAGAGAGGCAGATCACGACAGAGTCAATGGATACAGTTCTTTGAGCATCACAACTTCCATAGTTATTTCTTGCCTCAAATGTTTTCAGCAGTATGTTTTAGCTAACTATATAACTAATTTGAGATTGTTTGTTAGAAGCTGGCCACCATTTTGTTTTTGGATGAGCTGAAACCAAATTGCGTTACATAACCCACCAGTGGGAACGTTTGGGTCCAATGAGGCGCAGTGCATTCTAGTAGTTGTCAGTTTTTCTACCTCTTGAGCAAAAGGGAAAGTCACAGCCCTTTATCTCTGTTTCCTCTGGTCTTGTAGCACCAACTTCAAAAGTCTTTCATCTTTGTCACTGCATAGGCAGTTCAGTTCAATTAAAGGACCATCTTTCAAGCACTTCAAAACTCAAAGTAAAAGATCTCAATATGTCTTCCACCTCTGTAACGTCTTCATGTTGTGACCAGTACATCAAATATCAGTTATTCCCCACAAGTTTAAAAAAGGGGGAAATCTTTTGAGGTTGTCACTTGTGAGAGAAAAAGTTCTGGGTCAATGTTGCAGCCACTCTAGAAACCAGAGCGAGCCATCCTGAGAGTTATAGGTCTGCCTCGTCAACATGCAGCGTTTTTCTAACACTAAATCTCAACATAGGTCAGCGCTCTGTTTTCCGACATTTCTGTCTCCCACTCGACCCAGAACTGTCTGGTAGCTTCTCAGCGCTCCATGAACGGGCAAGAGCAAAGAGGAAAAAATGGCGGAAAGAATAAGTGATTGTGAGATGTGGGAGCGAGGAGTGTTTGGCAGGGCTCATCTTGTTTGCTCAGTAAACCCCTGAGGCCTGTGTTTTTTCGCTGAGGGAAATGCCCGCATTGTTGCGCCCGGAGACCGTGGTTACGGGCCAGCCCGGGGCCCAGCCAGGCAGGTTGGGACAAACAACAAGATGAAGGTCAGCTAATATAGCAGTTAATTCCACTTCCTGGTCCCCATGACACCCAGGCAGGGTTTATTTGAAGATCCCAGACCCTGAAGTCACTCTGCACTTTGTTTAGTCCATGAGTATTTTTGGTCCGAGCCAACACTTTCAGATATTAATGTATTCGGATGAGAAGGAAGGGAGGGTGGAGGAGAGAGGAAGAGGGGATACAGCCAAGCATTTAGGAGGAAAATTCCGACAACATGCCTCTCTGTGTCAAATTTGATCTAATTACTTCTATCATGACAAAAATGTCACATAATTATAATAATAATTTTCACATCCTTGAAGATAAATCATACATTCTCACATTAAGACAAACTACAGTAAAAGTAGTCAACGTAGATGTTTTTGACATTGTGGCCCAACCTTTACTGGATTTTTTCAATTTTAAAAGCTAAGATTTCACATCACTTCCGGAGCACCTGCACAGCAAAGTTGTCACAGACAGGGTTTTTTCTTTGGTGGCCAAAATCTTATTCAGTGAGTGTCTGGCAAGGGCTTCACTGTGTCCCTGTCCTGCACTCTAGCTTTAATACAGCTGTGATGTGGCTGTAGGAGTGAACACTGAACAGTGAGGCTGATATCAGTGAGGTAAAATTACAAAAAGTGACACTGGGTTATATACTGCGCTAGTTATGGTAAGTAGGCATTTGAATCCAGCGTGGAAATGGCAAACTCCCCTGCTAATTATGAGTAATCAGCCTTTACAGGATGCTGTGATGTCATGTCCGCAAGAATTTACGCAAATTCAACCAATCTCCTTGAACGCTTCGCAATCTTGGAATTTTGTTTAATCACCACAGTTCTTTCCACAAATGGTGGTTTACCATGAGTTTCTCCACTCATAGCAGTCCCCTGCATAATGTCACCAAACTCACTCCCTTGTTTCTTGTTGTGAAGATTAGTCACTGCTAAAGACCTTGCAAGGTAAATCTCTGATGTTCTGCAGGAGTGGGGTGAACTGATTTACACCGTGTGCAGCATTGTGGTGGAAGACAAATAACATCAATTGACAAACACTTTTATACTGCAAAACACACCTGGGACTGGTCGCACAAAACACCTTAAGTATGACACTTAAGGCTTAATTTCTCCTCAGTTGAAGAACAGCCTTGGACCTCTCAGACTCTTTTAGTGACTTACAGCTCAGAGGGAACTCATTCAGCGACTCCTCTGGCAGCAGCACAGCGTCTCTCCGTCTCCTCTCTCGCCGTGTCCTCAAGTGATTTTGTCGTAAACCTACGTGACGCTTGCAGCTCGACAAAACTCCGTATACGTGAATGTGTGATAGTTGTGGTGTCATAACAGCCTGTCACAGGCCAGAGCGTGATGATTAGAGGAGAAATGGCAGAGCATAAAAAAAAGAAGGAAATCACCCAATTTTTGATTTGAATTTGAAGGAAAACTGTAAAACTAGATCACTTATTTTGCTGCAATTCTGTTTTCTTACATTAATGATAAAATATAAATATATTTTCACTAATTTGTCATATCGTCAAGAATGTTGTTATCACAAAAATACCCTGAAATATTGTAATATTATTTTAGGGCCATATCGCCCACTCCTTGTTGCATACAGGTCTGTTGCACATGCAGAAAGAATCAAGGTGAGTTAGATCAAATATGCTGGTTAGTGGTAACATTAGTGTAGTATAAATCACAAACTTAGATCAGTGCAGTGTTATTCACACTGGGACACGCTGCCTTCACTTGTTCATTGACTACAACGTAACTATTTTGCAGTTTTCCCCTGCAATGCTTTTGCAAAAAACAAACACTTAAAAACATTGAAACAGACCTCACAGTTTTCTTAGAAAAGCTGTCGTGAAGTCAGTCAGTTTAGGTCACACCAGTCTCAAAACAAAGCAGATAATCACTTAATGTGAATAGCTACTGCAGAAAAAATGTCAACCATAAAGAGTATCAAATTAATTTTGCATTAATGGAAATCTTTAGGATTGTAACTTCGGAGTTAAATAACATATAAAATGTCAAATGGCTTTTAGTGTGTGTTAAACTCTGTTTGGTGTCCTCTTGTCCCCGTTAAAGCCTGGAGGGTGAAAACAGGGTGCTACTGTGAGGCAGCTGAAGGACTCTCCTCACGGCGCAGACTCCAATGAGATCCATCCACTCCGGCATCCTCTGGACCCGGCAGTGTGCGTGAATAGACATTTAAAAGAGCTAGTTTATGAGCTGATGGTCTTCTTGATCGTTTAACTTGGACTTGGAGAATGCAGCGGGGGGGCGAGCTGGGTGAAAAATATAGTACACACCATCCAAAAGCCAAGTGGCTTAATCCTGTATGGAAATGGTAATGAGAAAAAAGAGGACTAACCCTGTCTGTGTGCACTCTCCTATCCAGGATGGGATGGAGGCCTCTCTAGTGGGGCTTCTCCAGGATGCATAAGAAGAGCCTTTGTGCTCCAATGTAGTAAGCCAGAAATACAGCTTTTGAACCATGTGCATTGCAAGAAAGAGAGAGATGGAGAGGCAGTTTGGGAGAGAGTGAATGAGTCAGTGAAGAGGTGGGGGGTTGGGAGGGCTCTGAAGGTGTCAAAAGCAGAGGCTGTAATAGTTGTGTGTCTGCGTGTGTGCACATATATGTTTATTTCAGGGTGTGTTTTCGCCTGTATGTGCCCATGCATGTGTGTGTGTGGTGGTGGTCACACAGTGAGCTGATATCAAGTACCTCTTTAAGCCCTCCTTCCATCTCCAAAGGTGCTTCACTCTTTGTTTCACGGAGCCCCATTTCCCCCGTTCTGCTGCAGCCTGACTGTGAATGAAGGCTGGGAAGCAAAAGAGTGGCCTTCGACGGATGGAGGACGGCGCTAAGAAAAGGAGTGGAAACTGCAGCACACCACCTGTTTGTTTGTACACTGGACAAAACTTTAAACGCCACACTTGTTTTTGCTCCCAGTTTAGTTAAAGATCTAAGACTTGTTTTAATGCACTCAGTTGATATATTTCTATTTTGGTCATAAGTTTGGTAGGGTTGCCCCCGACTAAGAATTATCCTAGTGGACCAGCAGTCATCATCATGGTCCATCAGTGGACTAGTCTCCTGCATGTTTCTGATATGAATGTAATGACTAAATGATATATTTTGGAAAGAATAGTATCAGTAACATTGTTAACACTGTGCTACATTACAGAGAAATACAAACCGTACTAATGAACCTTCATTAATATAGGCCTATATTTAATCTCCAAGTGCACGTCACACACTGAGCGAGCCGCCTGTTAATGACACTGTGGGCTAATGGGCATGTAGCTACTTCCATGTTTCACATGATACGTCATGTTTGTAGTCGACCAATGAAGATGAGTTTACATATCACCTTGGGTTCGTCCTTCACCTTCTCAAAATGATCCCACACTTTGGATTTCCTGCCCGACATGTTATTAACTAGCCTGTGGAATAACCGCAGGTACCAGCCCTGGAAATTAACCTGATGAGGACACTTCCTATGTCTGCCCTTTCAAATTAAACTCCCACATGGTCCAGTCATATAGGTTTGGATTTACTTTGACAAGGCGCAGCTCTTAATAGAGTTTCATGATTGTGTTTTGGCTGACCGATGACCTTTCTTGTCGACTAATATTTGTCCGAAAAATAGGGGGCAGCTCTATAATTAGTTAAAATCCGTGTTAGTGAGCACTTCTCCTTTTCCAAAATAATCCACCCACCTGACAGGTGGAACATATAAAGATTCTGACCAAACAGCATCATTACTTAACAGTGAGGCTGGGGCGATTCATCAACATCACTGATTATGGACTAATACTCAGGAAGTGGGCCTTCCATTTTTAACAAAATATTTATTCATTCTTTCATTTCAATATGATGAAGACATGTAGACTTTAGACCCCTCAAGACCCCTGTGTTTAAAAGAGAAACATAAATGAATTATGTGGTATATACTAAATGCGTATTTGTAAATTGAGCAACACACCGTTTCCCATTTTTTCAGTGTACCTGCCTCACTAACACGGACCACATGTAACCACAGCAGCTCAGGCTCTCCACCTCCAGTGTCTTCACCTGCAGGGTTGTCTGAGACCAGCCACCTGGGTTAGACATAAACTTTTTTTGTTGCTGGTGGATTCCAAAAATCTACCAGCCCACTCAGTCGAGATTACCACTGTTTTTTTGGCTCACGAGTGAAGCAAAAATAGCAGCCACTTGCATGTTTTAATAGCATTTGGCTAGTTGCTGGTGCTGATTTCCAACCCTGGCAGCCACACGAACAGCTGATGCAATAATTGGTTTGCACGGCCAAAGAATTTCTGCACATATCGTCAGAATCCGTCCCAGGGAAGTTCATCTCAGCGACTAGTCTCAGAGGATCTTGCGAGGGGAGAAGCGAGATGTGGAGGTCTTGGGCTGCCTCTCTCAGCCACATGTCGCATTGCCAAAATTTCTGAAATGACGCCGAAGACTCTTGTGGGCATTCCTGCAGTCAGGATGCCAATGGCACGCTCCCTCATAACTGTCATCTGTTCTGCATTGTGTTGTGTGATCAAACCGCACAGAGTGGCCTTTTACTGTGCTCATCCCAGGGCACACCTGTGTAGTAATGATGCCCTTTAATCAGCATCTTGAAATGGCACACCTGCCTGGATTATCTTGGAAGACGAGAAGTGTTCACAACACCAAACTTTAAACACATTTGCAACCAAAATTTAATAGAAGTATATCCATTGAATGAATCAAAAGTCTTAAACCTTTAAAAATGGGAGCAAAAACAAAATTTGAATTTGTATTCAGTGAAAAATTGCAGTCAAAGAGGTGACACATGAAAAAATATTTACCAAGGAAGGAGTGAAGCGTGTTGGTGTCTCGCACTTTGTCCACCAGGCGAGTCAAATTCCTGAGGTTTATTTTGATAGTATTGATAGTTTATTCTCTGGCTGTCTTCGCACACACTTGCATGAATTGAAATTTACTCTGCTGCATTTGTAAATTATATGATTGTGCCCCATCCTCACGAGAAGCAAAGCAAACAGGGCTTGGAAATACATTTAGTCAGCTGAGAAGACACAGTGTTATATTGTTCTCTGTTTAGTGGGGTGCTTAGGAGCAAACAAAACAGCGTCTGTGGTGCAGCTCGAGTTTTACTGAGGGTTAAGAAGAAGGAGCAGGGGGCCAAGTGGGTTTGAGAGAAACAAAAGACCATGATTGCATATAGTTTTGCAGCTAAAGTGGCAGTAGCAGAAGGAATCTCATGCATAAAATCAGAGTTTAAATTAGGACCTGACTGAAATGTTTGAATCTCCCTGACTGAAATAAAATGTGATGGCACGCATGAAGCTGCGTTAAACGACGTCGTCCTTTGACAGTCGCTTCTCCTGAGGTGCTGCTGTGAATAGAGATTAGAGACGGCAGCACTAAAGGTCCGTGGCTGCTGGTTAATGTAAATCAGTGCCTGTGATCTCCTCTGGTGTTCCTCCTTCGTCCCAAACAACTAATCCACTTAAGTATCAGAGGCCTCTCAGCTCGCTAACCAAACTCATTTGGGTAGATCTCAATAATTTGTTTTCTCCCGCCTTGTGCAATAAAACATCAATCATAGTCATTAAAACATTGTTCATTTACGCTGAAGTTAATGAACGTCTCGTCAATACACTGTAATTACCTGCTAATTAGATTGTTATTGGACTGTTTGAATACCTCCTCTTTCTTTTACTCTTCTATTGAAGGCTCCATCGGGCCTGTTGATGAGGGGGTGTGAATGGGATTAGACTGCCTGTGATGCTTCCTGTCCCACCATGGTGGTCAGTTCTCTTAAAGGGATTTTAGGAGCCTTAGATTTGTCCATGGGTTTATAGTTTTAGACAAAACTTATGATGGAAGATTTTTATTTTCAATAAAGTCCTGTCTAACTTCTATTTGTGGACATGTTCCTGCAGTGTTGGTATGTGCAAAATACAGTGTAATGTGTTGTTATCAACTGGTATTCGTAACAACATCTTGGTTGTACTGGAACAGGGCCAACTGTGATGTCATTCCCAGCTCCGAATTCTGAGGTAAATGGATGCAGCATTAGGAAGAATCTCCACATCCGTCTCAAGTGACCACTTTGAGCACATCTCATGTTCCCGCTCTTAATGCAAATAAACACGTACATCATTTCAAACTACAAAGACCAAATGCATTGTTGCAATGCTCCCTGACACTACTCAAATACCGAGATATGAATTTTTGTCCATATCGCCCAGTCCTAGTAACATTTTATATGAGCTGACTTCGTCATTGGGAGGTGGAGGGGATAGTGAATGGTGTGACATTTAGACAAGATTCCTGGCACGCTACAGACCACAGTTTGAGACCGACAAACAACAAAACTGGATGTTTTGAAGCAACTTTTTTAGCCACCGACCATGGGTGTTTCTTTTGTGATCCGTCAGTGTGTTTTCTGCTTGAATAGCGCCACGAAAAACAGTAGTTTTTTGATGAGACATCGCTACATTTCCTGCCGGCATTGTGCTACCAAAATGGTCGAAACAAGCTTAGGTTACAAGCAGTGTTGGGTAGTAATACGTTATTAGTAACACGTTACAGTAACACCTTTAGTTTTGGTAGGAACTAATACTCTAATGTGTTAGTTTTTAAATTCTCTCACCATCTCTGAAGTCACTGTCGACCTGCTTGCCTCACCACAGTGCTGTAACGTTACATCCAGCGGTAGCACTTCTGTAGATTTTTAGTCCCAGTAACGTTATATCCAGTGACATGATATCCATTCCATTGTTATTGTTGTTACACGTGTTAATACTACTACACGCGTTAATACCAGGAGTGAACAGGGCCGTAGTTGGTGTAGTGATTTGGGCCCACTTGGGTGTAAGGACTTAAGTGTCTCCACAGAGCTATAAAAAGCAGCTAACCGCATGAAGGTCACATAATCCCTGACGTGATGTTGTTTCAACGTCGCAGACAGCCACAGCGGTCTCGTTACACTTCGCGCTTACCTTTCAGGGAACAACATGGGGGTAAGGAACAATAAGGAAAAGGCAATAAATCCAAACGCTCCACATGTTTCCATGGGCTCAACCTGACAAAGAAATCAGGGTCTTTTCCATCCCGTCCTCATCAGTGCGCATATAGAATACTGTTTCCATTTCCTGGCAGCTGGCAGCGCAGCACACAATCAGAGGGCAGAGGGCCACCCTGCCACCACAGCTCGGACAACCTCAGCGTGCTGCATCGTCACCGCCGCCCTGCCTGGCTGTGTTTTCTGAGGAGTACTCTCTCTGTTAACAGGGAGACAATGGCAGTGGCATGACCGGAGGGGATTCATCTGTGTGGAAAGTTCCAAGTTGGTGCTGCTGATGGAAACCTGACCCCTGCATTCAGCCCGCTTCGCTGCAACATGAAGGCCAGAAAGCTTCGGTCATATCGTGTCTGTGTGTTTGTTGTTCCAGCTTCATCTTTGCACATACTGAGAGGGAAGTTCACACACACCCAGATCTTTTTTCAACTCTCCCATCCCGCCCAAATCATGAGACAAATCACAGAGAGCTTGTGCAACACTCGGCCTCGATAAGCCGAGGTGAAATCGTTCATATCTTGAATGACTGTTGTGATGTCATTGTTAGAGAAGCCAGGGAGCCTGAGCAGCCACGTTAACAGACCTCCATCCCTCTCTTCCTCTCCTCCATCCACCCATAGTTGGAGCAGTTTTATAGGTGGTAGTCCTGGTGGCCTTTATATTAATGGAGAACACAGTGACTGTATAATTGGTTGGCCCCTTTGGTGCATTTTGCACTGGGCACTATGGGAGCAGTATATCAATACCCTGTCGTCCAGCCAAGACAGATGGACTCTCATTTGGAGCAGGTTCAGAATCGTGTGTTTTTGTGTTCAACTCCCGAAGGAATAAGTTAAGGGGTTTCCACTGGTGCCAAAACCTCCCAGCTACAACAATAACATCTGCGGTTTGGATTAGACGTGTTGGTGATATCACCCTTTTAGTAATATGCCTGCGTTATAGCAATCTAACCGCCAGTCCTTATTGTCTGTGAAGTTTATAGAGGCGCAGGATCCAACACAAATGATGATCAGCGCTGCAGGACATGGCCGAAGTTCTTTGGCTGAAGCTGATGTTTTAATTCATTTACTTCATTTAGTTGCTTAACTGTTGGCTTCACATTTTTAATGTCACACTGACAAGTTTCCCTTTAGAGACTTCACATAATTTCAGAGCTTGAAAAAGTAAATATCAGAATGGGATAATGGTTTGCTCAAAAGTTGAAGTGGTGTTTTATTTTTCTTAAGCACTCACAGAAATGATCACTTTATTAGAAACTTAAACTACGGAAGCCTATTGCATTCACTAGACAAATTTAAAAAATCTGTTTTTTGGAGTAATTTTTATTTTTTTTTCTGTTTTCCGTGGTAATTTTTTTTTCTATTGTCGTGGTAATTTTGTGTCTGTTTTTGTGGTATGTTTTTTTTTTGTTTTTCTGGGTAATTTTTTCTGTTTTTCTGAGTATTTTTTTTCTGAGTTAAGAAAGCAATAGAACAACAGACGCTTTCATTCCTTTCTTGAGAGCTCGCTATAATGAAAGCAAACATGACCCACTTGTTTAGTTTAATCCAGTTTTACTTTGTTTTCGGTTTGAGACACTGGGAGATACTCTTGTTTTTAAGTCATATAGATGGTATGGTGCCTGCGTAAAGTCGACAAACTAATGATAACACCATCTATTAAAAAAACAGAAAAAAATTATTCAATAACATATTTTTTTTTATTTGTCAAGTGAATGCAATACGCTTCCGTACTTAAGCATACACTGTAACCAACCTCACTATAATTAAAGTAAAAGGAGGCTGCACACTCTGGACTGTTATAAAGTAGCTTTCTCACACATCATCTAAACTTTGTCTTGATGAAGACAATATTTATATATGCCACAACATTTTGTAGGGCTCACTTTTAACATCATGTGTGACATATGGTAAACCTCAGTAGGTCGTTTGCGAGTGACAGTATATATATTTGGCTCCTTAATTGTTTATGACCTGATGATATATCAGGTCAAAAAAAGGAAAAACTGTTCTCCAAGTATTTCATCACCATTTTAAAAACACAAATATGACTGTTTTGTGACTATTACAGAACACACCTTTATGTTTTATTCCTCAACAATAAAGAAAATTTTGAAAAAAAAACATTGATCTTTGCAAATATGTACATTTTAAAATAAATTATACATTAATTTCATTTCAGTATCAACAATATCAAACTTGTTTTACCATTTTTTTCTTGCCTTGTCACCCAGTAATAATATTTCCGCACCCTGTAATTATTAAATAAGTACTCAGTAATTTAGAAGGATACTTAAAGTGTAATTTATCCCTTTTAGTCAAGTCAAGTCAGCTTTATTTATACAGCACTTTAAACACGGAGTTGATCCAAAGTGCTCTGACAGCACACAGAGAAATGCAAAAACAAAAGAAAGAAGAGGAACAGAAAGAAATTGAATGATAATAGCAGTAGAATATGATGAAATTGTCATCACTGATACCTATAGCAACAAAAAACTGTGTTCTTGTTGTTATACTGTCACATTATGCACAATTAAATGAGTAAAACTTTGTTTTAAGATGGCTCTTGAGAATCTCAGTGATGGAGGAGACTCGGACGTTGAGTTACGGGGCAGTGATAGAGTCCTGGATCTCGGGACGGACAGATGTCTTTGGTCAGATGATCTCAGTTCTCTCACGGTATGATATGAAGAGAGGAGCTCTGTGATGACAGAGGGGGCGAGGCCGTTTAACACTTTGTAGACAAACATCAGAATCTTACAATTTTTTCTGTAGCTAACAGGCTGACAGTATAGGGAGGCAAGAGTGGGTGTAATGTGCGCCTTATTTTTTGACCTTGTTAAAACTCTCGCTGCTGCATTTGGACTAGTTGCAGATGGGATAACCATGAATGAATAATACCAGAATATAGTAAGTTGGAATAGTCGAGGCGGGATGAAGGAGTGGACGACTTTCTCCAGTTCAGAAGTATAGAGAATTGATCTGAGTTTGGAGATGATGCACAGCTGTGTGAAACTTAATTTTACTACTTGATTGATTTGTTTGTCAAACTTCAATTCAGAAACAAATATAAGATTGTGAACATATGATTTAACAGAGAGAACAAATGGTCCAAGATGAGGAGAATAATGTCGGTCAAGTGCTGTGGTCCAAATAAAATAACTTCAGTTTTACTCTCATTCAGCTGGAGAAAATTTGCAGCCGTCCATGATCTCATCTCGTGAGAACAGTTAATGAGTTCTCTTGGTCTGTTGGTGTTGTTTGGCTCTAAGGGGAGGTAGATCTGCGTGTCATCTGCATAACCGTGGATTAAATGTTTTTGAATAATGTGGCCTAATAAAATTAAATGAAGACAATGAGCGGACCAAGTATGGAACCTTGGGGTACACCACAGGAGATGGGAGCTGAGGAAGAAAATGAGTTACAGAAAGAGACAAAGAAGGATCTGCTGGATAAATATGAAGAGAACTGGTTTAAAGCAGAACTAGAGACCTCCACCCATTCATTTAATCTGTGAATGAGCATCAGGTGGGCTGCAGTTAGAGCTAATTGCAAGAGGACGGAGCTGTTATCTGAGTCAGCAGCTATGAGGAGGTCATTTGTCATTCTTAACAAGGCTGATTCAAGACTGTGAAGAGCCCTGAAACCAGATTGGAATTTTTCCAAAATGCAGTTTTGAGCCAGGTGGGACAACAGTTGATGGAAAACTACTTTTTTTAAGTGTTTTTGAAAGAAAAGGGAGATCAGAGATTGGTCTGTAGTTATTTAGGACTGAAGGAACTACTTTTTTTGTCATCAGTATTGCCTTACCCTTTGTCTTGTTATTTGTGGGCTGTCATCTAAAGTTTTGACAGAAACAACCGACAGTATACACCGATCTGCCAAAACATTAAAAGCAGTGGTGGGTGTAGTGAGTAACATTGATCATTTTGTTACAGTGCAATGTTCTGCTGGGAGACCTTTTGTCATAGCATTCATGTGGATGCTACTTTACGCCCTCCACCCACCCAAACACTGCTGTGGGCTAAGTAACCCCCCTTCATGGCAATGGTACTCCCTGATGGCAGTGGCCCCCAGCAGAAAAATGAGCCATGTCACACCACATAAACTGCTCAGGAATGGCCCGAGGAACATGACAAAAAGCTGAAGGTGTCAACCTGGCCTCCAAATCTCCCACACCCCAATCTGATTGAGCATCTTGGGAGGTACTGGTACCCCACCTCAGAACTGACAGGTCTCAAATGCCGAAGTCAGCACCCCGGTGCCAGACAGTCCAATCCAAGCAGGCCTCACTGTGGATTAGGGGTACCTCTGAGGTACCAGCACATCCCATGGATGCTTGATCAGATTTGGATCTGGGGAATTTGGAGGCCAGGTTGATGCCTTTAGCTCTTTGTCATGCCCATTCCTGAGCAGTTTTTGTGGTGTGGCATGGCTCATTTATCTGCTGGGGGGGGGGCCACTGCCATCGGGTAGTGCTGCTGCCATAAGGAGCAAAACTTGATCTGCAGAGGTGTTTGGGAGGGTGAAGTGCATCAAGTGGCATCCTCATGAATTTCTGCACCTAAAGTTCCCCAGGAGAACATTGCATTGTAACAAGATGATCAATGTTACTCACTTAAGTTGATAGATCGGTGTATGTCTGTGAACCTTCCTGTAGGGAGTTATTTTATTTGAGTGTGAGAATGGCTAAAAACTTATATGCTGCTAAACAATAACAGCTGACAAAATGTGAGTGTGTTGCCGTGTTATGAAAATAACGACACTTTCTGATTTCAAGAGGAGAAAAGAACTAAAAATGTAATTTCAGCTGGGATCATTGCCATTTAGTTTTTTTTACACAGCTTTATTTCAGATGAATTAATTTTCAGTTCTATCAGGCTGTTCAAGAGCCAAACACGTATCAATACTTTTCATTACAGCCATCTACAATTCAATGCAAAAAAAAGAGTAAAAAATAAAAGATCAACAATAAAAACCACAAAAGCCACATCATTTCATGTGTCATTAAATATATTCATTTGTGATAAACATAATATATTAGTATTACAAGACATTACACAACCATTTGCAATGGACACTGCTAAACAACATTTACAAGCCAATGTATAAACATGAGCAGATAATTATTCAGATATAATATTTATGGAGAGCAGAAGTCTGGTAGGGAGTACCTTTCTGCAGACGTGTCGGTACAGATGTGTTGGCAGAGACTCGATAAGTGCGTTGTAGTTTTCAGATACATACAGTATGATGCACAGAGTACTGAGGTGTACCCTTGTATTTATGTGTGTTCATGTGTGTGTTAATGCACTATATGATGTGTGCGCGTAAACTGAGTTGTGGTGTGTGATCTTCCGGGTGCTCACGTAAACATGAGACATTTCTCTGACATTCATTTATTTGTCTGTCATTTATTAAGCCTCTAGTATTTAAAACTCTGGTTAAGTTCACATGGAGATAGATCTAGTTAATGTTTAACAAAAAAATAAAAAAGTAATACTATACAGCTATATAACACGTAGACAATCAGTCATGCCTTGTTGTCGAGTACCAAGTCTTGATATTGGAATCCAGTCCTCAGAAAGTCTCTTTGAGGTGACAAACATTTGACACGGCGTGCTGAACGCACTGTACAATAAACATCTGTGATATTTAAATCACTCCACAGGTTATTTTTCCCACAACATTGAATACTGTATACAAAGTAAATGTGTACATAATTCACAATCATTGTTAGCTATCAGTCAGCTGAAGTAAATAGTGAGCATGCATTATGTCAGTGGTTTGAGGATTGTTTGATAGGTCGATATTCTCTTTTCTTTTTTTTAATACAGTGAGATACTTCATCATTTGTCTCACTCGAGAAGTTTGGGACATCCACCTTACATCTAGATCTTTATTAGAGAATAAACACAAAATTATGTTCTTACAAATTCAAACAGGGTTGTTCCTGTCAACCAGAAACATCAGACCATACAGACCAGTCATCAGTCAGCCCAGTCACCAGGAAAAAATGTTGGCATTGTACATTTCTGCAAACCATGGATACATTACATTTGTACATTTCATACGTAGCATATCAACGTTTCTGAAGTGATGTAGTTTATGAGCGGACTTTGTCACTGGTAGGTGGAGGGGATGGTGGATGGCATGTCACCTCGGCGCCACACCTGCAAAGCTGCAGACTACTGCTCAAGACCAACAAAGAAAACTGGTTGTGATTAAACGACTTGTCACTGTGTTTCTAACCAGAAGATAGTGGTACGAAAAGGGGGGTTTCTGCACAAACTCATCGCTGCCTGTTCTTGTTGCGGAAGTGCCACAAAAAACGGTTGTTTTTCTAGCGATACGTTACTGCATTTTCCAGTCGGGATACCAGCACAACATTTTCTTTACAGACATAGCTGCATTTCCTGCCAAATAGTGGCATGGAAAGCTGTTGTTTTTACCAAGACATCACTGCATTTTCAACAGGCAGCATGGCCTGGAAAACGTGTTTTTTTTCTGTGACATTGCTGCGTTTCCTGCCGAGAAAGCCCCACGAAAAGCGATAGTTTTTACTGAAAGTATGCTGCGCTTCTTGCCAGGATAGTAGCAAAAAAAGCGGTTATGTTTCCCAAGACAAGCTGTGATTTCAGCCAAGATAGTGCCACGAGCAGTGGTTGTTTTTTTTACAGAGACATCGCTGCATTTTCACCTGGGATAGTGGCCAGAGAAGTATTTGTGTTTTTTCCGTGACATTGCCGCATGTCCTGCCCAAAAAGTCCCACAAAAAGCGATAGTTTTTCACCAAAATATTGCTGGGTTTCCTGCCTGGATAGTAGCACAAACAGCAGTAGTTCTTTACTGAGACATTGCTGCGTTTCCTGCCAAATAGTGGCATTGTTCTTACCAAGACTTCACCGTGATTCCAGTGAGATTATAGCCACAAACAGTGGTTGTTCTTTTACAGAGACATCACTGCATTTTCAGCTGGGATAGTGGCACGAATAGTATTTGTTTTTTTCCATGACATTGCTGCATTTCCTGTGAAGAAAGTCCCACAAAAAGGGATTGTTTTTTACAGGGCCATTGCAGCATTTCCAGCTCGGATAGTGTCACGAAAAGTGGCTGTTTTTTTCCGAGACATTGATGTCTTTCTTGTTGGGATAGTGGCATGTAAAGCGGTTGTTTTTTAATGTGACATCACTACATTTCTTGCCAAGATAGTGGTATGAAAAGTTATCCTGGGATTGTGCTCCCAAAACCCTGCATTCTAAGCCAAAACACGCTCTTTTCCAAACCATACCGAAGTGGTTTTTGTGCCTAAACCTAACCGCACGTTACCCATAGCGTTGTTGAAATGTAATGTTTTAACCTATCAGCTGAGATCAACTAAGACATCCATGGTTTGAAACATGAAGAAACACACAATACCAACATTATTTCTGGTGGCTGGGTGGCATCAGTGAGGCCAGCAGGTTTGAACTGTACAGCTTTTTTGCATCGTATGGTACAGTATGGGATTTCTTTTCTTTTTGGATGCCACTCTAAAAATGTGAACATATCTCATATGTTCTAAAACTTTTGACTAGTAAAAATAAGTGCATGGTTGACATGTCTACTCTACATCTAGCTGATGCTATGGCATCATCTACGAAAATAATGTCTATGTATGCACGTATGGTTACTTTACATTGCAGAGGTCACAACCACAATATACTGTTGAAACATCGAGAAGCGCTGAGCAGAGACTCGTGATGTGAAACATGATCATTATACAGAATGAGCTGAGGATCGTTATGGCATTTTGTTCCCACAACACCGGTTGTCTCACTGAGGTAACACTCACATATGAGCAGGGAGCTCTCAGGCAAGATGGCACCTATTATTTTTTCCACAGTTATGAATAATTAAACAATTTTTCACTTTCAGCTGTTGAAAAAGTTTATCCATAGTTTGGCAGGTTACAAGAGCACATTACCATACATGAGTGGAGTCCCTCAATGCCATGAAACGTCTCTTCATTTAACTACATAATGCTTTACACAGCACAGTGGAAATAGATCCTCTTAAAATACAAAAGAGTGATACAGTAGATGCTCTTTAAAACAACTGAATAAGGGACTTTAAAAAACGGCATCATGGGTAAAATAGTCAGGATGTGACATATCTGTAACATTAGGTGCAAACTCTGCAATTACAAACAAAACAAACCTTGAAAGACGAACAGAAACAGAACAAATGTAGAATGAGCTCCTTCACAAAAGTTCCTAAAAAACACTAATCTCTTCGCTCCAACTCAGAGCAGCAGCACTCAGTCACTCCCCCATCTCTCCTACTTTTCACCTGTGTCTTTCTATCTCTTATTCTTCCAGTTTATTTTTTCATTCATCTCCTCCTCTTCCTTGCATTCATCCCAGTGGAGACGTTATTTTGCTTCCACCTCGCCCTCAATCTCTCCTCTCCGCCAACTTTTAGCACTTTCCCCTCTTGTCGCGCTGTTGAAACTTCCTCAGCCGGCGGCCCCACAGGTCCTTCCAAGGGATGAGCAGGCTTCCCTTGTCCGCCACCACGCCGCTCTGCCCAGGGGAATCGTCATCTGTACCCAGGAGCAGGTACTTCCTCCCGGGCTTGATCTTAGGGCATTTGCAGGCCACGTCCTTGGCGCGCACCCACAGCAGCTGGTCCCCGCGGCGGATGCGGTGCTCACCTTGTTTATAGACAGAAATGATGTTGACGGTGAACTTCCACCACTCGCCGGCCTTGTCTCCTTTTAGGACATGCACTTGGACAGCTGGTGGAGGAGAAGAGAAAAGCCAAGGTTAAAACACTTACATGAACAAGTGGTTCATATTTTTAACCAGTGATGCCTAGCCAGGGATACTTGTTCCCCTCGTAACCCTGAGTAAAAATATCCACATATTGAATCAGCTTTAATACCTGAAATTGAGTGTTAGCAAGTGCGGACAGATCTAAAAAGTTAGCTAAAAGAAGACGGTAATCTGTTGAAATACACTGCTCAAAATAATTAAGGGAACACTTAAATCATTCATCAGATCTTGATGAACGAATTATTAGAGTTGACTAGATTAGACTTTACTGATACACATTGTTTAATTTGTTGAGAACAAAATGGCGAAACAACGGTCAGTGGAAACCAAAATCATCAACCCACTGAGGGCTGGATTCAAAATCACACCGAAAATCAAACTACAAAATTGAAATCACAGGCTGATCCAACTCATAATGTGACACAGAAGCGTGTATGGCCCCAGGGTGCCTGTATGTACTCCCAACAACAGTATGCTCATGTCCTGGGGGATCTCCTCCCAGGCCTGGATCAGGATCAGTGAGCTCCTGGACAGTCTGCAGTGGTACTTGGCGACGTCGGATGCGCAGATACATAATGTCCCATAGGTGCTCAGTTGGGTTTAGTTCAGTCTGTTTGAGTCTGTTTCTGGCAGTGTGGTCAGTGTAGTGATACCTACTTTTATATAGTTAAGAGTGTTAAATAACACCCATTGGGCTGCAGAGTACATCAGACAAAAGCAGTTTGGGAACCACAGACATAAACTTTAACACCACACGCCTTTTTTGTGTTGGCATCTGTCTGAGGCAGCACACAGATGCCAACTCTTTTATACAACATTGTATAAAAGGTCCAGTAAAACCTGCTGTACAAACATGACCCAGAAATCGCTGACTTTGCTGCATGTCACTGGTCCCTCCCCTCATCTCCGACCTATGACCTGTCCTTGTTGTGCTCCTGAGCATACTCCCTATTACAGCAACTGTTGCCATAGTGCGAACACAAAGGGACCCGGTGGAGAACATCTGAAAGCACACTTCCATGTGACGGGCAGAAAAAAACACTTTTCCTTCAGGTGGCCGGACTGAGCTTGAGGAGGAAGACGTGGATATTAAATTCTTTATTGCAAACATAAATGGCCAAAAGAGATTTTTTATAGAAAAATGGCCCATCTGTTAACAATATAACTTCTGAAACAAATCCTTTCCAACTGGTCTATCAGGTGTTAAGCTGGACTCTGAACATCAGAACACAGACAACCTCGGGCCATATCAAGCTAAACCTGGTAACTATTGGAACACCTCTTGTAACAGATATTTTCATACCAGGAAATGAGTAAAACTCCCTTCGCAGAGGCTCCCCTGCGCAGATTCTCCGTCAGACGGAGCAGCTATTACCTCATCACTCTGATTGCAGCAAGAGGCGAACAGCTCAACAGTGATGGAGCTAATCTGTGCTTGAAGTGAAGTGCTTTACCCCATGGGTTTAGCAAGGAATGTGCTATTAACGCTGAAGTGTGTGGGGGTTTACTTACAACTGTGAGAATTAATCGAATCTGGAGAAGACTGGGTTAGATGATGGGAAAGACTCGAAAAACAATCAGTTGGATGTGCACGAAACAAACCTTATATTTACCTTCTATCTATAACCCATTTACTGCTTTAACGGGACTGTTCAAAAACCAAAATATACATTTTCCCTTTTATCTGTAGCGTTATCATAGTTAACCATAGCTGTAAATGCACTGGGCTGTCCAAGCTAGCAGCTAACATTAGGGTTAGCGTCACCATCTCGTCCAAATGTATTCACTGTACTTCAAAATAAAGTGTGTATTTCTACAAACTTGACACTTCGGCGAGTCATTTGTGGTCCATTCAGAACAGACCCGTGACCCACTTTTGGACCATGAACTGTCAGTGTGCGAACGTGATTGACACAGTGTAAGGTCGTTTTATTTTGGTCGGTTTAATTTTAGACGTGCAACAATTTCGGACGACAAAAAGACTTGGTGTGCGAAGGCCTTATTTGGAGTAACCGGATCATGATTTCTGGAAAAAAACATTTCTTTTGATTTTTTAAATTTATTATTTTATTTTAATTCTTGGCGCTTTGAGCACCACACGCTGAGTGCCATCTAGTTCTTTTGTATTGTAGGGAAGGCAGACATCTCTACGGCTGATATCTCCAATACTCAGCAACACACACCAAAACAATCTAGACCTATAAAAAGTACAAGAAGTAAGAGGAAAACGTGGGGGCCAGTTCACCCCAAAGTCGGTGTCCCTTTAACATTTAATGCCTAAATATTTTGTGTTTTTCGCTCTGCAGACAAGGGGTTATGTTGTGAGGGTTTGGGAAACTCTTGCTGGTTAACCTGTGTAAGAAGGATATCCAAAATGTATTTCCTTCCCATTTGATTCAGATAGCTAGGTAAGTTAGCCTTTTCTGTGCCTTTCTGGCTGAACATGATCACTTTCAGTGTTCATCAGTCGCCCCCCCCCCTTTGCTGCCAAGAATGAGGAGAACCGGAGGAGTGGGGTGTTTGAGTATGTGTGTCAGTGCATGGTGTGAGCAAATTGCACACAATTTCAGAAGAAAGAAGGTTTGTTGGGCTGAGTAGAGCGAGCTCTCACAGCCCTGCCATTCATTGCAGCCCTCTCCTTCATCCAGACACATAAAGGGTGTGTGAGGGGGAGGGAGGAGGGGCCACTATTTGTCTTCCCAGCCACAGAAAAAGTTCCAGGAGAATCGGGATGTGTTTCCGACCTCATGAGCTATCCGGGTTCTGCTCCCAGAGCCCCATCCAACTTCGCAGCGTGAGAATCCAGCGGAGATAGCGCTCTCCTCTCCAGGCCGAGGAGACTCGGTTACAGCATCCAGCGCTCAGTCTCTCAGTCGGTGTCTGCTTCTTTCTCTTTCTCTCTCAAGTATGTTCTCAGTCTGTGCAGTGTATTTAAACACACACAAATCCACACACCTTCTGCCACTCTGAGCTAAATAGACACCAGAGAGACTGAGAGCGCAGGGTCAAACAATCTAGTGCACGCTGACACTGTTTGTTGAGACGGTGAGAGAGAGGAGATAAGTGTGAGATGATCCTGCGCTCGCACAATGGTTGCCAACCGAGCCGCCCTCACAGCCAAACTTCCAGCTGGGTTTATCTTCTTTGGGTGGTGTGCTGCAGCTTGACACCGCATGCCACCAACAAGCAAGGGCTAATGAAATTAGAGCTCGCTTAATTACCGTGCTGAGGCCCCTGTCCCCTCTGGTTATCAGCTGAGTGAATGATCAGGGACCTGTTACCCTTGGGTGAGCACAGAGGGGTGGCCGGGGAGGCTGGGGGGCCCTGCCTTTGAGCACTATCCCGGAGCGTCAGTAAACACGCGGCCCTTTGATTCATTGTCCTCCTGGTGGCAGCGAGAGGGAGGGTGCGTGTGTGCAGAGGAGGGTGTCAGGCGAGAATATAATCCCTTTGTGTCCCCCGTCTCCGTAGCTACGGCAGTGATGAAAAACAAAAATTGAATAAACAAAACATATTTCTTTCTCTCCGGGGTGGCAATCCGTCACCGTCTGCCTAATTTACCACCTGTTTGTGCCCCGAGGAATGCTCGGTGCCGGCAGAGCGCAAAACTGTGTTTAAACAGAGGGCCCCTTCCCGTGACCCCCGGGGGCCTGCAGCACCACTCACACATGGGGGTTGTGGCCCCCAAAGAACAGAGAGGAGACCCACAAAAGCGAGGCGACAGGCCTGAGAAATGAATTAGGCCGAGGCGGAGGGAATGCATGCTAAGCAATGATGTCTGCCATACCGCCGGAGCGCGGTTCAAGCAGGATCATCTGCTTCCAGACTTTTTAGAGGAACTTCAGAGGAAAAGCAACAGGAACCGCCCGCTTTGCTTAAATCAGCCTGACTGATTTATAGATGCAGAGCCTGTCTCAGCTCCGATGATTAAGATTTAAATCAGTGGAAATATGAATAATGGCTGCGTTTGGCTTCCTAGCAAAATTTAACAAATGGCCTGAATTACTGTCTACTCAACTGTAAGGGGGAATAAAATATATTTGGCTCCGTTTCCAGTTGGATGCCGTTTAAAGTCTATAAAGATGAAGTTTCAGCGATGATGATTTTGAATGAGAGACAAGTTAGTCATGTCTGAAAGGAATCAACATGAGGGGAGCTGGAAGGGTTCGACCAGCGCAAACAGAGATGAACATTTTTAACAAAGAAAAATGTGTTCACAGACTCTCACTGTGTTTTGAGGTGATACAGCACTCGCAGAAAACCTGGCTGAGAGGAGACGGTCCTGTGTAACGTTGGATCTGCCTCAGAGAGTTTTTTGCATGTCTGTGGTTTACAGATGTGGATCCACCGTTAACAGATAAACTATTACACTGTGATGATTAATGGTGCAGAAAATCCAAAGAGCGCAGTGGATCATTAGCCATGTGCGTGAAGAGTAGAGCTACACAGTGGGATAGGGCTATAAAAAACCATATTATTCTACAGCCTCTTTTATATTCTTCTATCCTCCTGTGTTGGAATCACAGGTATGAATCTCCTCTTTGTTGTGGTTTTTGTTTGAAGCCTAATGGACCAGTATCAATCTTCAAAACATCAAATCTCACTCTTGTTCCAAGTCGGTTTGCGAGACCCAGCTGTCTTTGCTTTATTCTGGTGGCACCACTGTTTCAATACATCATTTCAGACCCTGTAATATGATGTTTATTTACCTGGCACCACATTGTTAGATATATTTCAGCTGCGCTGCTCGTTCTGTGGATTCATTGACAACATAATGTGATTGCTGTGTGTGTTTTGGCTTCTCTTATCAGTTTGGGATTTGCTCTAAAACGTCTAAAAGTTTTTGCCAAACGCCTCGGGCTGACTGAGCTGGACCAAGTATCCACCATACTTGTGTGGTCTGTTCCTCCTCTGCAGGCTCTACAGAGGTGAAGTCGACCATACGTTTATCAAAGCTCAGAGATCCACACTGACTGTTCAAGACCCTTTCGCCACTAACATCAGCAAAGATATGCGCACGCATGTTTGCAACAGAAGTGGCGTTCTGCCCCAGCCATTGAGACGAGTTAGCAAGCTTTAAACATTGAATTAGAACAGTTACCGCATTAAAATGTCTATAAAGATATCCCAACAGTGAACTCAAGTTCAACAGGAGAACTGGTTTAACAAGTGACCGTGTTAACCTGTGACTCAGCTGAATGCTTCGTGGTTGCCCGTAGTGACGGCAGCTGTTGCAAACACAAACAGAACATGTAGGTGTCCTGGTTCAGTTTTACTCTAATCAATTTTGAATACTTGTAGTATCACCACAGGATCTTGATCCTTTCAAAGCAACCATGTTTCGCTTTAACGAGCGACCAAGTTAACTGATGACTCAGCCAAATCCTTTGTGACTGCTCATAGCGACAACAGCTGTTGAAAATGCGAACAGATCACAAAGGTTTTTAAAACCTTTAATTTTACCTTAATCAATTTTAATTTCTCGCGTTAAATGGCAGAATTTATGTTTGCGTAACAGTTGTGCTGGCAAGTCTACAACACAGAATAATACCATGTGTGTACAGTTCTCTGTTAACATGTTGTTTTCTGGTTTATTAATTATAACCGGCCTCAGACATACAGTAGCGGTCTTGTGCCCTTGTCTTTGTCTTTCTCTGTCTGATTTAAAGACACAAAACTCTGACGAATCGAATTCAACATCTGAACATGACCACAGATAATGTAGCTGTAAGCATGTGGTGACTTGTATGCTCGCAATTTCTCGCAGGTGTAGCAGCCAAATTGCCAGAAGAAAGTCTTAGTTTCTAAATTGATGTCGTCTATGAGCTGACTTTGTCATCGGGACGAGGAGTGGACGCCCGCCAAGCTGCAGATCACTGTTTGAGACCAACAAATACCAACCAATTTTTTAGCATCATCACTGCGTTTCCAGCACATTCCACCAAACGTGGGTTTATTTAGCGACCTGTTGCTGTGCTTCCACTTTGAATAGTGTCACCCCAGATGTCCCTCTGCCCAGTGACACTTTCCAGCTCCACTATATAATCCCTCCAGCATGTTCTGGGTCTGCCCCGGGGCCTCCTACCAGTGGGACGTGCCCAGAACACCTCTAACAGGAGGCATGTTGAACACTGTGTTGTTAAAACGTAAAGACATGTAAAGTTTAAACTCTTCACTACATAATAACGTACAAATGCAAAGTATCCTGGTTTACAGAAACGTACAATGCCAACACTTATTCTGGTGATTGGGTTGGGTGCACACACTAACGTTAGGTTTCTCCACCTTATACGTGTAGCCTGCATACCGTGCTACTGAACATTGAGCCACTTGCTGAAGTCTTCTCCACGCTCACCGAAAGCATGTGGATCAAGAAGATTGGTCGTCATTATTCACAGTTATTTGGCTTGGGTGGCCTTTGCGTTCATTGGTGGTTAGTGCCCTTGTCACGCTATTGCACACCGCCATACTTCTGCTGCCATACTGCGTGCAGACGCTTATGTACGTCGTCAATGTTTAAAAACTGTCAAATGGTCCATACAGTACGAGTCTGACTGCTGCTAAACCACTGGCAACTTTTTAGTCCGGCACCCTGTTGCCATTTTCAAAATCCAGGAAGCAACAACCTTCCAGCAAACAGCCTTCACACTGACAATGGCAACTTTTGCATTGTTCAATAAGGCGTGCTTGCTTTGCTCTCTTGGTGAATTGTTGTAAAGATCCATAAAGAATAAAACAACTTGTAAACGCACCTCGGAAAAGCCCAGACGAAGTTGATGTGTTTTCTGTAACAGCTAGTCGGAATTGATTTGCCACATCTTTTAACTCTGGCAGCAGCATGCGCCAGCGACACTGACTTCACCAATGTACCGATCCGTTCCACTTCACATGAACCTCTGTGATATCGACATAATGATGTTCTCCAAAAGCTGAATACAGCCAGCAAATCATCCGTGGAGAGTGAAAGCAAAGTCAGGCTTCACCTCTAGGGGCTCCAGTTTTGAAATTATGTTTGTCTTTTTTATCACAGCGTGCAAATATTCCACCAAAAAAAAAGTTCTGCCCGATGCTATTGTGCAAGAAAAATGGCAGAAAAAAATCCTGGACTTTGTGCTGCCCAAGACTAATATGATTGGTTTAAAGAAATACAAACAACCCAGAGTGTTTTCCCCCCTATAGCAGAATGATAATGGGTTCCTCCAGACCTTTCTCTAGACCTGATGCGGCGCTGAGCATATAGATCCGACTAAGCGAGACTAACACAGTGCAGGTGTTTTGACTGGCCTTACAGTGAAGTCGTGTTGTCACATACCTGTACAAACATTAAATAGTGATCTGATCGAGGGTTAAAGCCACCTGCGGACACGTGCTGACAATAATCTCTGGGCATTTCCATCAAGATTCTCAGTTAAATCTCTGCTGCTGGTGCAGTTATTTGAAAACAGAAGAAGAGAATTAGATGTCAGTGAAAACACCTGTACTGTGTGATCAGATCAGCTATATCAATACACAAAATGAGCCATTTCAAGTGACAGAATGTTGGCTGACAGTCGCACGTCTTGAAAGGCTCAGTTTCCTCCGTCCAGACTTCAGGATTATCCACGTCTTTGAAACCTCAGTTCTGTCAATTTGTCAGCTGTCAGTTCGGTGTGTATAGAAGCTCACAACAGAGAGAGGATATCATGTTTTCAGATGGATCTGTGTTAGCAGACATCGCCTCAGGCTGTGTAAGTAAGCCATCACAGAAATATGCAGAATAGCACCAGGGTGTGGATCGGCTTCGCTCGGGCTCTGATTAATTGAGACATCTGACCTCTTGACTGCTGGCTGACGTCTGGCAGCACACATTCCTGCATGTTGGACTCACTCACCGTAGTCTTTTTTACAGTACTTCTTCATGGTGATCTTCATCTTTCCCTTGGAGGCTTTACAGTGAGACTCACAATCTGGGGAAAAAGATGAGAGAAAGATGAGGTTATCAAGGTTAGATAGCAAATTTCATCCTGCCGTATCATCAGACCAGGCTCCTGCTGGATGCATTTAGTCCCTTGCGTCACACTGTTTGTGCCCCCAGGGTCTCCAAGACGCCTTCAAAGTGCCACTGTGAAACTGGTTATAGCTAACACAGATCCTCCTGTGTCTGTCAGCACGCTCTTTACTATACTCCTCCCAACTTTTCCACTCCAGCCTGCTCCCTCGTCAGTGTCCTGGCATGCATTGTGTGAGCTCTGAGGACTACAGAGGTCGCCGCCGCACAAAAGAAGGTCACAGGGGGAAATTAGCTCGTGACCTCCCAAAAATTAGCAGGGACCCTTTGCAGCATCTGAGCCACATGAGGCGAGAAAGTGAACAGTAAACGTTCTGTGGCCTCAGGAGAAAGAAGCTCAGACTTATGATTAATGTCTCAGCGGTATCCCTTTTCCACCGGTGTACCTGTACCTGCCAAAGGGCTTTATCGATGGCCGCCGCTGTCGCTCTGTCACCGCGCCAGCTACCTTTTGTAATGAAGGAGCTGGTGGTGGGACCAGAGGCCAAACTGAAAATTGAAATCATTTGTTCCCTCCACTTTCCACTGACTGACACAAATTGGAACCAGATCATCTCTGAGTGTTGCCCCCCTCCTACTCCACCTCTCCCAGAGCAATAAGCCTTGTGCTCTTTTCTGGGGGGGTGGGAAAGCTGGGCTGGGCAGTCTGAAGAGAAAGGAGGGGGCAGTTGAGAGAGAGAGGGGACCTTTCAGCTTGCCTGAATATGGACAAACTTCATTATTTCTTCCAGCCCTCTGTCCAGTCTTCCCCTTTCTTCCCCATTATACTCTGTGTGAATGAGGTTGCCTGGGTAATGATTGAGGAAGAAAAAAACGCCCCTCTCCTCCCTCTCAAAAAAAAAAAAAAAAAAGAGCGGTTTGGGACGTGGGATGAGGATCGAATTCATGTATGTAGAGAAAGCATTTCTGGTGGAATGCCTGGCTGCATTCTCGGGTGGCGGGAGAAATAAGAAAAGAGGAAATCCCAAAGTAAATGAATTTGACGAGTCCATATCGAGCATGCCTGATTTCCATGTAAATGAAGTGCTGAGGGCGGGGGGCCTCTTTATCTCCCGCTGGCCCCTGGGGGCCTTTATCATACCTCCCTTTGATAGCTGACGTTGCCCATTAGCCCCTTAGCACAGTCGCTGCACTGGGCCATTACACCCACAGCTCTCATTAAGGGCCAATCTCCTGCTGCGAGGACAAACGCCCCCTTTGTGTGTCTCTGCAGCAGTGCCACGTTCATTCTGCGGGGTCCCTGGGGACCACACTGCTCCTAATTTGGAGGGTGGTGTCTGTGTGGAGTTCCTGACAGGAGTCCAAACTCCACACAGCCCTGCCAGTCACTATAGTAGGAAGTGGGACTCACAACAAAGCTGAATGAAGTCAGTGGCGCCACTCTCATCAGACACTGATTGATGATCAGAAGTGACTCAGCCCATTCAGCCAAACCTGCATCAGGGTAACAACAAATTATCATACTGTAATGTAATAAATATCAGAGGTGGGAAATCTCAAGTCTTTGAACTTAAGTCCCAAATCAAGACCATTACTGAGAAAATAATGGACCGAGCTACTGTGACATCATCCACTTGTTTGTGGACTCAGGTTGGAATGTCAGCTGTCGCCATCTTGGTTTTTTGGACCGGATTAGGGCAAGAGGCTGCAGCTGTGGAGGAGCGAGGGGTGGATCTGAATGAGAGGCCGAGGACACTATCAGCAAACAACCTGTCCCTTAAAGCGGCGCGGCCTAATTATGTGTAACTCTAAGCGTTAATAAAATATAAATGGGTGAGTTATATAAAAATTCAACCCTTTTACAGTTGTCATGAACCGGGAAATTAGCTTCAGAGACTAAAACTGTTTTTGTACCAGGTTGTGAGCATTTTTTTTCCTGCTGTAAAGTTGGACATTGTAGCACGGGGGTCTGTGGGGATTGACTCACTCTTGGAGCCAGCCTCAAGTGGCCGTCAAAGGAACTGCAGTTTTTCTCACTTTCATGTTAGATTAATTTTTCAGCTTTTTTTTTTTTGCAGCTTGTGCAAAACCATAGGCTGTCTAAAATAATGGATGTACCTACTGTGAAGTCATCCCGTAGTTTTTGCACTGCCGTTTTGAAGCTTCATGTTCAGCATGTCAGCCCTCGTCATTTTGTGTTTTTTCGTAGCCAGAAGTGACCATAGTTAAACGAGTGCGAGGGGAGGATTTGACTCACAGACTGTAGCATGTGCAAACAAACCTGGCAGATATCCTGTCACTCACTCAAGCAGCCCCACCCTAATTATGCGTATCGTTAAGCCTTAATAAAATATTAATGTGTGAGTTTCATAAAAATTAACCCCGGGGAAATTAGCCTTAGAAACTCACTTTGATTTTCGAGTTTCGAACAAGTAAAAGTGCACTCTTCAATGAAAATAACATTGAATATACAAAATCATGAATGCTTTTTACAGCTGCTCTTATTTGTTAAAATAAGTGGGTTAAACAGTTACTTTGCTGTTAAGCTAATCGTAGCTCAGCATTAGCTTGCTAACAGTTTTAGCGTGCTTTCACACCTGCCCTGGAGTTCCTTTGCCCCCTCAGTGTGGTTCATTTGGGCAGGTGTGAACACAGCAATCACATTCAGGTGTGCACTAAAACAACTGGACGGAGACCATTTTGAAGAGGTGATCTCGGTCCGGTTACCAACGAACTCTGGTGACAAATTAGTCCCTGATTCGGACCAAAGCAAGACAAGTCTAGGTCTGAAAGCACCATTGGAGTTAGCCTTGACTTAGAGTTCTTTGTGCAGCTTCATATGTTAAATAAAGTTTTCAGTTGTTGCGTCTTTGTCTGTAATTTTCGACCTGCATGTTTTTCATATTGCAATTCATTTCTTTTGTTGACCACCGAGTACTTTTTGTATGTAAATGAAATTCACATCGATATAATATTTTCCTTGCGCTCAGCAATGTCACGTTATTTCTTTGTGGTTCTCTCCTGCAAATTGATTGCATGATTGATTAAGTGCTGACTTGCTGGGAATGAATAGTGTTAATGTTCGATGATTCAGAATATGAAGGAAAATAAAGTGATTCATGGCACACTGTGGGCTTGGGGGGAAGGTATCAAGTATTTTCAAGTCAAAAGGTTCAAGTCCAAGTGAAGCCACAAGTCACTGATGTAGAAGTCCAAGTCAAGAAGCTAGTGTTTAAAAAAAAAAAAAATTCAAATTGTGTCTAAACTCATCAAATTTGTGACTCCAGGCCAAGTCACGTGACTCGAGTCCACACCTCTGATAAATACAGCCGACGCAACAGGTTTACAAGCTGTTTGCTTGTCTCTTACTTCTATGAATATTAATTCTAATCAGCTGTTAAGGACAAACTCAGAATTTAAAGCAGGGAAATTCTTTCGTCGCTCATCATCTCATGTCAGCAGTCCAACATGGAGACCCTCTGTCAGAGCACATGAACAACAGGATCGGGCAGGGCTTCACTGTCGGCGCAGCCAGCCTTGATTGAAATACAAACTGGTGCAAATGAAGCATGTAATCAGATTAGGGCTGAGACCCAGGGGAGGCTGCTAGGCAGGCTGGGAATACAGGCAATGAGGCCGCAGGGAGCGCTGGCAAAATATCTGGAGTTTACATCAGCGGCGCTCAGACCTCACTGACGTGTGTTCAGTGGAGGAGTGAGGCTGTGAATGAATGGAAAAACATGCATGTGCTAGAATACACGTTTAATTACGTGCATGAAGGAGCAGTTACTTCAGTTCAGGCCACTGTCAACACTGTACTGATATATTTGAAAACAAATCTTTCCCTCTATGTTTCGGCCTCTCGTCCACACACAAACAGAGTTTTAGATTTATAAAATGGAGAGTTTTCAAAACTCTGGTTGCTTTGTATTCAAAACGTGATCTCTTCCCTACTCATCATATTTGGCGCTTGAGCAGAAGCACCAGTGTTGCTAAAATCATTGCTTTAAGAAAGGCTCTTTGTGCTGTATCTGGACATAGACGTGGACATAGAAATGTTGCAGATGTTTGAACTACATCCGTCGCTCTGAGCGTCTAATAATGACATGGATGGGTTTCCATTGGAGTTGGTGGAAAGCCAGATGAGTCTCACACAGATGCTAAGCAGTGCGCCCAGTGTTACTTTAATGATGCCGGGGGCAATGCCCAAGCAGTGTATTTTGACGCTCCGGGAGTGATACCAGGCTGGTGTCCATGAAGATATGTAAAATAGAGCATTTGGGAAATGATGACGACTTCAACTGGTTTTGTATGTTTTGCTAGCACTGCTTCGTGTCATGACTACTTGACATATAAGTCGTATTGTTGCATCACCTCTCAGGAAAATGGAGCTGTTTGCTGCAGCCAGTGTTATTTCGTCCTGCCAACCCTCCCGTTTTTCACCCAGTGTCCTCCCGGGGTCACAGTTTATCTGTTTTTCTCCTGATTTATGAGGAATTTTCACAACTATTTTCCTTGTAGTTCTCACAACCTGTTTCTGCCACTGTACAGTGACCATGAGCCTCCCATTATGCCTCACTGTTTGCATCCAGGACCCAGGGGTGTGTTGGCCAAGGAGCAGAGAAGTCTGGGTACCTGGCGTGGGCTAAGCCTACAACATACTGGCGTTTGGCCATGTTGTCAAGCTATTTTGCTGTCTCTATCAAGTAGCTGTCCATTAATCACTCACTCCACAGCGTGAAACAGCACCTCAAAATAAAGACTCTGTGCCATAAATTTACTGTACATAAAAATAAAGCCTGTTTTTCACAAACTTGACACATTTGTGAGTCACTTACGGTCCATTCAGAATGGACCCACAACCCACTTTTGGACTGTGACCCACCAGTTAGGAACCACTGCTTTAGCGATCACCAGAATGCAGGGAAGAAAGTCTCTGAAACTCAGATTTTTCTTGAGGGGGGACAGCGACACCTTCCACTTTGGTTTCAAAATCAAAATCCTCTGTATTTTGAGGTCTCAAGGTTGGCAAGTATGACCTCAGCGTCCGTAGTTTAGAGTCCACCAGAAACTGAGGTCTTGGATCAGTCCCCGTTTAACTAGCAGACGGTGGGATGATTTCGAGGGTGGGATTGTCCAGAGCATCACTCTTATCTTTGAGAGAGCTTTGTCATCCTTAATCGAAGAGGAAGCAACAGTAGCCTGAACACTTCACTACCTTTGTGATGAGGGGAGACGGCAGAAAAAGTTCACATTGGCAAGCGTCTGGAGTTGCTTTTGTGTTCTTGTATGGATGGCGATATTTTGTAAAATGAAGGTTGTGAGAACAGACTCTTCCTTTTTAACGAAGGGGAAGTTATCTGTTTTCAAAAATATCTGCATACGCGTAAACAGCCTTAAAAACACATAACAGAACTTATGATTTTAATACATGAGAGTGTTTGTGTTGTTTTATTATAAACAAATCATCAGAATATGTTCTGTGTTACTCACCTGACGGCTCCTCGTAGCTGGTGTAAGTTGCTGTCGGAGATGCAACTGGGATCTCTGTGACAAAGAGAGGAATAAAAAACAGATTTGTGATCATATTGCAATGCAAACAGAATAAAACTTATGTGATGGAGAAAATATATGTAGCTCAATTTCCTGGTTATTCTCCTAAGAGCAGAACTGTACCCCTGTGAAAACCCTCAGATGTGTATGAATGGGTTTAATGGGATGTCTTGTTCATAACAGCTGATTTTAACACACAGATGTGCTGAAAAATTTCAGTGCGTTTCCCATTAATGTTCCGCTCCCTCCTGATTGTGGTGTGTTGTAGGCACAGAGAGCCAAGGCCGTCGGTCTTGTTAAAGTCGGAGCTGGCAGGAAGTTAGATATCACAAAAATTTAATATCACGCTGTAAAAACCAAAAGGCATTATCTCAAAGAAATATACGAGAAACCAAATATATTCCTCAAGAACCCCATTTCCTCCAACTTTTACACCACATTTGTTTCCTTCCCATCAAAATTAAAGAATTCCTGTTCCAGCAGGTTCACAGGTTTAAATTATCGCTGTGGATTCAGGCCAAACAAGTCCACAGAGACGTCCAATTTCCACACACGACTTTATCAGAAATGTCAACCCCGGTAACACAGAGGACAATTATTGGTGTGTTCATGTCCTCGCAGACATCTCTCTTATCTTATCTGTTCATGCCAGCCAGCTACTTGATGCTCCTAGCTACAGCAGCTACCAGCGACCAATCTCTGTTTCTGTGAGGCGTTGGCGTTTATTGCCGAGGGCCTGGAATCTGCAGGCAGCAGATACAGCCAATAAACATATCAGCCATCATTCCCTTGGACTCGTTCTGGGGATTTATTGTGAGACGAACAGTTAACGGCGTTGAAGGCACACAGGGCCATGTTAGGCAAGCTCTAATGGTCTGTTTATCCAGGCTCTGGTTTAAACAGCCAATCTATCCAAAATATCTTAGAAATAACAGAAGACAGTGTGGGCCATGAACTCATGTGTACCCAGCATGTCCTGTCCTTTTCAGGTCCTGTGCTGAGGTTCTAGGAGGGTTTCCTATCGCTGATGGAGTCTAAGTGTCAGAGCTTGGACTGTACATGGATGTATAAGAAGAACTGGATGCAGCGTTGAAGGTGGGGCCTGTTCATTCATACGGAAGTTGCTAAATAGTGAAGCTAGAAAGATTTGTTTTCTGGGAACAGAACTACCTAGATCTTCTGCATCACAGGGTAGAGCAAGCGCACTAGCGTTTCCTTGAACCCTGCCTCTCATCCGCTCAGCCTCAGGCTCCTTCACATGAATGTCAGTGGGAAAATAACTCTTTACAACTTTAAGGACATAATGATTTAAATATGGGCTATTTAAGTGTTCATACTGGGAAATGGACGTGTCTCAAAAAGAATTAAATGCTTTTACAATGTAAGTATCTGGGAAGAAGTCTTTTCGGGCCCAGAGGTTTGAACAGTATAGTCACTATGTCAAATAGTCTTAAATTCTTTGTACATGTATGGGAATGTGGGAAATAAAATTGCAGTTAAATATTTCTAATGGAGGGTTAGTTGTTAAACTTCGGTGAACTTCTACCCATGAACCTTCACACTTGACCGATAGCAAGCCATCCTAACAAAGTCGACCTCTGAAGCTCGGTATACACTTTGCCATTTTTGGCTGTCCCAAACAAAAGGTGACCAACGTGAAAGAAACGTGGGGATATCTTTGGTCGTGGCTCTAAAACAGTGGTTCTACATCGCACAGTAAGAGGTTCAAGCATTGTCACAACCTTGCAATCAAAGACAGCCTGGGACAGTGTGTGACTGCTGTTACCACCTACGTCTACTAACCAACCAATAGAAATGCAGCATGAAATGATGCTCTGGTCAGCATTAGACCCAAACAGACAGATAGCAGCTTGTCATGGAGGCAAAAGACGCTTGCCTGTATGATGCGTCCTCCAGCTCTGACCATGATCGCGTAAGGAGGGTCTGAAAGCACCCTTACAGAGACATTGCTGTGTTTCCTGCCGGGATTGAGTCATAAAAAGCCCATATTTCAAGCCCAAACACCATCTTTTCTTAACCATACATATGTGTTTTTTGTGCCTAAACCTGACCACAAGTTAACCACAGTGTTTTTGAAACATAAAGAAACATTAAGTTTCAACATTTCTGCGGTTTGTAGGAATGTGCAACGCCAACATGTTCTCTGGTGTTTGTGTTGCAATGAACTGTAAAGTAAGAGGTTGTTGACGGTGCAGTTCGCATTGACTGTCAACATCCTCTGGATCCAGTGTGTGTGAAGGTGGTAGAGGTCGTCCTTACTGATGCAGGGGGCGATGGGGGAGCGGCTCTGCTGGTAGCCTTTGGCACAGCGGTTGCAGGTGATTCCAGTCACTCCGTCCTTGCAGGGGCATTGGCCTGTTGTCTGGTTACACGTCTTCCCTGCTGCTCCGACCGGATGGCAGTCACATGCTGCGGAGAGAGAGGAGAAGAAAAAGAACATGAAGCTACAGATTGAACCCAAGTAAACAACTTGTGATTTGAGAAATGAAAACACGAGTGGTTTACAAAACCAGCGCCGTTAGAAACAGATATCAGCTTTCAAATGGCTGCAGTGTGTCTCCACCCTGCCCTCTGCTGACTCTACATATTCCATACAATAAAAGTCATCTGACATGAAAACCTAGTGAGAAATCATTGGCATTAGAGCGGGCTGTGTTTTCCTTCCAGACCATCACAGATGGGGAACTGGGCCCTGCACCAGCATAAAACCTCAATCAAATTAAACTGCTTCCCTCCGCCCATAATGACCATGGGATTCTTCATTAGGTCTGCTCTGGAAGGCACGCACAAGAGTAAATAACTTGATTAATTATAGTATTTCACCCTCACCGCACAGTGTCGGTCTACTGTGTGTAACGCAGAACGCATGTGGGTCTGTGTTGTGTGTGTGTGTGTGTGTGCGGAGGGGTGCATGTGTGTGAGCTGCTTGAGAGCAGGCTTTGTGTGTCTGCAGCGTTGTGATCGGACAGACTGTGTGCTCTTCAGATTGAGTTTCCAATGTAAAGCTTTTTGGCAAAGAGTTCCTTACAGGCAAATACTGCCTGAATAATGTTTCCCATTAATGGACGAGTAGAGCGCACTTCAAAGTCTGTTTAAGCTGTTAGTTGGGAGGATCGCACATTAAATGTGAGAAATTCACTCTGTGTGTGTGTGTGTGTGTGTGTGTGTGTGTGTGTGTGCGCGCGCGCTGCCAAACATTTACCATAAAGCCAGTGTTTGAAGTGGAAGCCCAGCCTCCCTATTAGCCCTGCATGTGTTATATGTACCAGCAGAGTCATTTGAAATGTGCTTGAAGTGGTCCGGTGGAGGTTGGAGTTGCTTTTAGTCAGAATTTATGGAGCTTCATTCACATAACGAGATGCTTATTAAATCTTTCTCTTTTTAAAAAAAGGTTTAACCTCTTTGTTTTTCTTCCTCTTGATTTGAATCGTAAAAATGTCTTCCAAGTGTATTTGTTTAAAAAAAAAAAAAAATCAAATGGTTAGATTTTTAGAGATCAAGTTCATTTCCTCTGATCGTTCAACACGGGTGTGGTCTTTACATAAAAACGAGGGAGGGACGTTTGATGGAAGCTACAAGTGCAATAAAATGATCATCACATAAGTTTCCAGTAAAAATGAACAGTGACATCATCGAGGTTTCAGTCTGACTGTTTCTATCTATGAGGTTTTCTTTGAGCTGCTACTGTACAGAGTTTATTTCCCGAAAATCAGGCATGTTTACCTTCTGATGCTTTCACAAATAACTCAGGAACAATTCAATTTAATTGAATCCACCATAAGTTGCAGTCTGTGCCAGCCTGTTCATACTTCCAGGTTGTCAAATACCTTCGCTTTGTGACAGCGCTTGGCGTTGGCACAAAGCAGCCTTCAGCATCTGTATGTGACGCACAGCTGGAACAAACTGTAATGTCATCAGTGTTGTGAAACTGTTTCAGTCAGGTTTAGCCAACAAAACTAATTGGTTAGGTTTAGAAAAAAAGATCATGTTTTGGCTTTAAATAGTATGTTTGTGAAATAACGTGACATGTGAGTGACGTAAATTATGTGACACTGCGTTAAACAACAGTGACTCTTAGTTTCAAACAGGATACGAAATACAGTCTCGTGGATTTGACCTATCCACCTTCCCTCCATGCCGCCATATGCAAACTTTCTTGCCCTGTATTCCACGTTTGTTTGTGACATCAACGCCAAAGGCACCCTTTAGTGTGTTTTTGACACACCCTGGGCTTTCAGCTAACCTCACGGTAAACCCACCCGCAATACTTACTGCTTTAAGAGCAGCCTTTAGAGTATAAATAGCGAGATAATCTGCATTGGATAGGAGTGGGAGTGGGATGGGTCGACCCATCAAACTGGATTGCTTGGATGCATGTTACTCAGTGCATGAGTTGACATTGTAAATCAGTGTCAATATGACAGCTTGGACCTTTTCATCTGACAATATTCACTGAAGTGATGATTGGATCATCAAGCGCTTATTAAATATAAATCTTATTACACAAACTGCGAATCGTCTATTTCCTCACTTGGAGGAAAAAAGTAGCGGAGCATCACTCCAGCATCACGACACCCCTGGTGTTGATTAGTGAGTTTTAGACGTCTTAGTTGGTGGATTTTGTTACTAGCACAGATACAGGATAGCTGTTTACCCCATGGACATATAAAGCCCAGTTCAGACAAAAGATTTGATGAGACGGTGTATCATCTCTAGTCAACAACTCTCTGTACTTCTGATCTGTAACGTTGACAGGAAGTGACCACCATGAGACGGTGTATCATCTCTTGCCAACAACTCTCTGTACTTCCGGTGTAGCCCACTCTAACTTGAACAGGGATAAAATGATTTAATCGTGTGGCTCTTCTAGACTTAGCAAATGTTGAAGGACCGCATAGATTAAATCCTGATTTTGCAGGGCATGTGGCGCTCAAGAAAGTGTTGTCACTGATTTACACGCGTCTCTTTTACCATGTAAGTTTATGGGAAAAAGTCTTTGTGGGCTGCAGGGCATCATGGGACAGTGTAATTACACTGTTTGGCCACTATGAACATTGGCTTCAGAGCCAAGCGCACTTCCTGGGGGCCTGGGTTCCGTGTTTCCGTTCTTTGTGCGAAACCAAACTAGAGGAATAGAATAGATATAAGAAAGTGAATCAGCCAATATTCAAAAATGTCAAACTGCTCCCTGAAGAGACACTTTAAAACACAGAGTTTGATTTACTCTACAATTAATGTGATAAACTGAATAAAGTTTATGAGGCGGTAAAATATCACAACACCACTCTGTCAGGTTTTTATAATGAAAGATCGTCTGACTGTATTTTCTACCACTTTAACCTCAGAAGTCCCCTGATGCAAAACCACAGCCTCGCCGCCGTCGCAGGAGGTGCTGCAAACTGGACAGATTAATTAATTTCAACCTGTGGTGGGGGGGTTGTGGAGCTGAATGGCTGCTGAGGGGTGCAGAGCAGTGAACCATGTACCAGCTTCATCTCTGTGGACTCGCTGAGCCCAGTTAAAGGCTTAGACTGCCAAACGTACGAGGGGACGGGGGAGAAAAAACAAACTGTTCGGGGCGGGGGGGGGCGTGCACTGTGGTTCTCCAAGAGCCGTGTTTACACTGCGCTTGATGAGGGGTGAAGTTGTTAATCTAGGAAATAAAGCATGAGGCATTCCACGCTGCCGCTGGAGATGGAGGCGCACAAGAGACATTTTTTCGCTAAACCTCCAACGATTAAGTAAATCGTTGAGAGGACATTTTGAGATGTGGAGTGTTGGCGAGGGAGGGGAGAGGTGGGGGGTGGTAAAGGAATGGGAAATGAAAGCAGACTTCCTCCTGGCTGTGCTGGCGCAGCGCTGTATTTCCTGTCCAACAACAGCAGAGTGGGATGGTTGGCTGATTTGAACAATAAATATAGTGCTTTCTAAGTGATGTCACATCGCCTCGTATTTGTCACCTGAGGAGAAAAGCAGCAATCAGGCTGTTTAGGTTTGATCCCAGAGCAGCGAGCTGCGTATATGAAGAGCGAGGGGGGCTTTAAGTCTTCAGGTTACTGATCCAGCTGTTTGGAAAGACTTTGCAGAGATCTATGGATGCTGCTACATCGATTCATTAGGCAAAGTGAGAACCTCTGTTAACCTCCGTCCCCCTGAACCAACTCCTCCCCAAATATAGCTTGTGAAAATGTTTAGACTGGCAGAGTGAAACAATGCTGCAAAGAGCCATTTGTCATTTTTTAGCTTAGTGCAGACGATCTATCAAGCTTGTGTTCAGCCCAGCACAGCCACATGCAGTAAATCGATCCCAGCGCTCCATTTGAGAGCGATACAAACTGTGAAATCGCTTCTGAAGGCCCCGTTACTCTGTGGAGCTGAAACTGTGACTTCAAGTTTTGGCATCAAAAATAAAATTTGGCATATAAAAAGGAAACATTAGCACTGAAAAGGTGTCCACTGAAAAATAAAACACAGAAATTAAAAACGTATTTTGATGTTTTTCATTGACAGCCTTCTGATAGTTTCTTCATGTCAGACTACAGAGTGGAATGTGGGTTCACAACAGTACTGGTTCCTCTTTAGTATGTAGATTATACGTAAATCACACCCGCACACCCCTCCTCTCCACTACGAAACAGTGAAAGGAATTGAAACTTAAAATAAGAAAAGAGTGACAAAAAACCTGACACTGATAAAATCTGAAGATTATTATTAACCTCCTGCGACCCTGCGTCTTCATATGAGGATGTTACATTTTTGGATTGCTGCCCTTCTGTGCAGAGTTTATATGTTCCTCCTCGTGTCAGCGTGGGTGCTCCAGCTTCCTCCCACAGTCCAAAGACATTGAGCAAAGGTTGCATTGTTTATATATATATTTTTTTTTTGCACAACAATGTTCAGCTTTTGTTCATACCAAACAAAAGCTCGGGTCTCAGGATGTTAAAAATACGCAAGAATGCAAAATATAAAATATTTTTAAAGCCTGTGTTTTATTTTTCAGTGAAGCTTTTTTCAGTGCCAGTGTTTCCTTTTTAATGCCAAATTTTATTTCCAAAACCTACTGTCAGTGTTCTTGCTCCATGCTGCTCGTACTTTTTCTTTCATTTCATGTGAGCTGAGTCAGAGTGAATTAAGAGGGGAGGGCTGCTGTGGCATGCAGTAGGAAATATCATGTTGCTCTTCTTGTGTTTAAATAGCCAGCGGTGTACCAGGGATGGAGGCACCGCAGGATAGGCATCCTGTCACCGACCAATCATAGCTCAGTGGTAGATGTTGCTCAAGACCGCAATGTGTGCATCTGCCCAGAGGCTCTCATTTTTCATTAGTATGTGGTGAGTAACTGTGATGTAAATGTACAGCGGCATCCAATATTGTTTAAAAGCAGCAGGCAGAAGTGCTGCCATAAAATCTGTAACGCTTTAAAAGGTTTGAGAGATTATTTTATCCCATAAAAAACAGACTTTCCCTCCAATAACAGCACATTAACAGCGAGGGCTGCCAGCGTTTGGAGGCAAACGTTCTGTCATATACTCGGAAAACATGCGAAAATACTGTAAAGATACATTCGTATGGGAAGCCCACAAAACGTGCACATGCATTTACGCCGTGGGGGGAAAACAGACCATTTGCTATCAGGCTGAAGAGTTGCTGCTTAAAGTTATTAATGTCAACAACTTCTTTTCTTCTTTTTTTAAAGATGATTTTTTGGGGGGCTTTCTGATAGGGTTGAAATGGTATGACATTGCAACACATTCTCACTCCGACCGCGTCACATATTGACATTTGGTCATGGACTTTCCACGTCCACACACGACGTGCAAGGTACCCCGGGTGTTTGTTTTTGATGTTCTCGGACACCGTGTCAACTAGACATTAGAAAGTCAGTGCTTGTTGGACACATCCATCACCCCTCCTGTCCGCCCCATTCAGACTTTTGCCGCCTCAACTTTCGTCCTTGTCCCACCTCGTTTCCCTCTGACGCCACTGAGCACCATTAAACTATAACAGCAACCAGCGGTGTATCGTGCCGATGTCAAAGGACATGTTGGTTTCTGACGCCACAAGTCACTGCCCAAGCGCTGGATTTGGACGATTTCAGAGTGAAACTAGGCTCGACATTTTCACTTTACAATAAGTGCCTCAGAAAATATTGAGGTTTCATGGTATTACAAAATGATATCATCAGTCAAAACGACCCTTGAAGGAATGAAAACAGAAAGGTTATTTTTGAATAAACATTTTATTAGTATAATACAAATTTGATTTTTTTGTTGTTTTTTTTAAATGCAAGTTTGAATAAAAAGTTTCCCCTTTGAAAATAACTACAATAGCAGAGATTCTCTGTCCAGTTCCATTTTTCCTTTTTCAATATCATATATAAGCAAATGCACATGGTATGAAATGGTCACCTTTCATATCATGGTATACCTTTGCAACCCTTCCATCTGGCCTTCATTTGACAGGACAGTAGTAGGGAGGGGATGGCATGCAGCACAGGGCTGCAGGTCAGAATCAAACCTGCGGTAAGGATGTAGCCCTTGCACATGGGGTGCCTGCTCTACCAGGTGAGCTACTCAGCGAGCCCGGTCTCACTACGAAGTCGTTGAAATTCGGCGCTTGGGCAGTGACTTGCAGCGTTTCCTTTAACGTCAGTATGATATGCGGCCGGTTGCCATTATAGTGTAAACACTCAGGGCATGTTCACACTGTCAATTAATATCCACTAAAGGTTTTTTGTTTTTGCCACTGACAGGCTCCAATTGTTATTATAAAGTCTAACAACATTATGGAGAGGATCCCTACAGACCTTTTTGTTAAAGAGTACAATCCTTTTTGTTTAACCAGAAACAGCCCCAAAAATCAGCAGTTTTAGCATTGTAAATCACACTACATTCAAAGTTGACAGAAACAAAATAAGACTTACAGAAACCATCCTGACTCATCTTTCCACAGTTACAATAATCACCAACTCTGGTTTGGTAGACATAAACCCTTAATTCACCCAGTTAAATGTCAAAATATGTTGGCTCTATACTGGCTAAAATAGCTGTTACTGGAGTCTGGTGGAAATGATACTGGCAATTTTGGGGCTATTTCTGATTAAACAAGAAAAAGCTGTGAGCTTCCAAGGACCTGTAGTTGATGCAGTTGCAAATCCCAGCATGATAATGCTTCAGCACATCATCAAAACAGGCTAATGGCATTGAGTAATGTTCATGCTGCTTTACTGTCTTGAAAGGTGCATGGAAACATGACATAATTACTTCATAGCGTTGATGGCTGGAGGGTACTGATGCTATGATATGTTCAATTAATAATATCTGTAGTAAATGTGTCTCTTATGTGAGTTTAAAAAATGCCCTTTCCTAGCATGTAAAGGCTCAGAGAAAGGACCATATTCCTCCTCGCTGCCTGCGCCCCTTAAATATGACTATGACTGACTGTACCTATGTTCAGGGATATTTTCCGGTGAGTGTCTGGCCTGAGTGACTGAGTGACAGCAGTTTGTTTGCTCAGCGCCTCAGAGCATGTCTTTACTCCCCGAGGTGCTGTGAGACAGAAGGAGCTCAGCTTTTGTCTCCCCACACATTAATCCTCAGCCGCTCGGTCTCAAACCTGACGTATGTGCTCACACCTGTGTGTGTGTGTTGTCTTCTTTGTGCCTGTGCAGTTGCAGTGTGTTCTGAGTATGAATAGAGGAGAGGGACGATTAGCAAGTTGTTTCCAGTGCTCTGTTCAGTGGATCTGCTCACACCTCTGTTCTGTTTGTTATGTTTGTCTTGTCAGGGATCCACGGATGACCCCGAATAGTTTGGGAGCTGCACGGGTCAGTTCACTGACACCAGGACAGGTGGGCGCTTTTCTCCACAACTTTTTAAAGAATTCCTTTAATACCTGAAGTGTGAAACAGGCAGAGGAAGAAACGTGAACAGATTCTTGACTACATTTTTCAGTGTTTTTGTGACAAAGTGATCAATGAGATCAACAATTTACAAATAGTTTCAGTATTGAGTGAGAGCACTGCAGCCGACAGCCTTGAAAAAGGCTGCAATGTAGCCCACTTGGGGCACGTACGTAGCCTGGAAATGAGTGATGCAAATGGCCCAACTTGAGGGGCGGCACCAAGCATGCATTTGAAAATATCACTGCACACAACTGGATAACAGTATGACCAATCAGAGCAATACACGGGGTGACGTATCCAGAGCTTAGCTACCAGCGGAGCTAACTGGTAGATTAGACTCTTGCTGTATCCGGCAAAACAGCAAAAACGTCCTTCTTGCAAAGGAAAGACTCGAGCGCCGTCTTCTCCCAAGTCTAACTCGTTCATTGTAGTGGCCAAAGCCGCTTCAAACAACTGGTGTTCATCCATAGCCATCTTTAACATTTACTGACTGATTCCGGACTTCGTCGTCGCAGCGCTGTCGTCATCTGTTTAGCTCGCCTCTGACCCGCCTGTATCAGATACACCGATGTGATTGGTGCAGCTCGGCTCCAAGGTTATGGGTAATGAGCATCATTACTGATTGCCAGAGTGACTCGCTGAGCAAATTCAAATTGTGCTCTAGCGAGAACTCTGGATTTCCAGGGTAGCATGTACGCACCGTCATTTTACGTCCAATAAAAGTGCTTTTTTTGCCACCGACAGGCTCAGATGATCATTCCAAGTGTTGAGCGCTGCCAGTGAAAGAGACGTCTCCTTCGCTGGATTTGCAATTCAAGAACGGAGAACCCAGCTTAATGTGAGTGACAATAGCCTGTGTGTGTTTAATTATCGGTGCAGGTTGGGTTGCAGGACTTTTGTTAACGGATGCGGCTTTGACACAGGTTTTCAAAAATGGACCCATGCAGAACTCTGAACCAGTGTAATTTCGTTGATGAAAACTATAGCGATGATGATGGTCATCAACAACTTTTTTTCCATGACAAAAACAAGACAAACTAAAACTAAAATTAGATCTTGGTAATAAAAACTAAGACAAAATCTGTGCTTCATTTTCGTTGACGAGACGGGACGGGACTAAAATCCGTGCTTGTTATCTTAAAATGCCGCATGAGAAACAGGCTGGTAAACTCCAGTAAATAGTCTGCACCAGGCTGTTTCAGTAGCCAGCAGAAACAGTCTCACTGGAGCAGCGTCAGCCGTTGGTGCAAGGTGTGAGCTGTAATTCAGCAGTAAGTAATCAGCCGTGTGTGTCTGACTGTGGATGGTGGAGCTGCTGAATGGATTTGTGGAGTTTGTCAGTTGCAGCGGTGGCTGTTAGCAGCTAGCTCCGCTTGCAGCCTGCGGCCGCTAGACTGCACAGCTTCACCCCGCAGGACTTTTAAGGTGGAACGTTAACTTGTAATGTTACTCAATGCATGTGTTGAAGACATGAATCCATCAGCACACTTTAAATTTCACTGTGACAACTTTGACCATCACTTTAGTTTATATATGACACACACTTTTAGTAATGAGTGGATCTTCAAGTGTTTACATATGTTTATTTTGGCCGGGTTATGTGAACTGCATATATTCTAATCCTCACTCTGAGAAGGGGAAAAAAAGCGTTGTAGATCGTCGTTCCTGTGTGCTCCAGCAACACTAAACCCCTGAGCTTGCCTGAGAAGGACTAAATGCACAAAGCTGCTATCTTTAAATATCCCATGGAGAGAGACTCTCACTGCAGCCTGTTCTATTTTGTTGTGAAAATGTGGGCGTGCAGCCTCGTTCTGTGGACGATAAACCAGGTGCAGACTGATAAAGGAGGAAATACAGTGAGTGCTGGACGGAGCAGTGAGTGACAACAACCCCGCCCACATTTAAGAGGACTGTCTGTGGTGGAAACACTAGGGTCTAGGTACCATGTCTGAAGGGTTACTGTTGGTTCCAAAGGTACCATACTGAAAGTGTTTGACTTTTGACACGTTGCCTCCTGTTACCTTTGCAAGCCCTCCGGTGGGAGATGGACTTGGTCATGTCCCTGTAGTATCCCTCCTTGCAGTAATGGCAGTGGCGTCCCGCCGTGTTGTGACGACAGTTGAGACAGACGCCGCCGCTCCTCCGTCCTGACAGCTTGTACAGCTCCATGTTGAAACGACAGCGGCGGGCGTGCAGGTTACAGTGGCAGGCTGTGGAGAGACAGAGAGAAAGAAATTCAGCCGTGACATTTTGCAGATCAGCTCGTCGTAATGCCTTTAAGTGAAATAATACGTTCACCACTCAGATTTAAACAGTCCCATGTGGCAGAGCATGAAAACCATGTAACTCCAGTTGTGCAAATTTTCATGTTTTCACTCCAGTTGCCTGGTTACATCGTCCCCTGTCAGTTGAGAAACTCCAAACTCGTGAAACCAAATGCAGTGTCATCAGGCCAAAAAAACACTGGTGTTGTTCTAAGCTCCTGAAAAGCTGACATTTTGGAAACATGAGCTTGTTATCTGACAGCGATGAACTCAACTCAGTGTCTACAGAGCTTCTACTTTGCAGCGCAGTCAGTCAAGATCCTGAGAAAATGCATTTACTCAACAGACATGACAGAGTCTCAATCTCCTGATATGAGTTTGTCATTTTGAGAAACAGGTTATTGGAACAGATGGTGTGGCTCGGCCTGCATTAGTCTGGCCTCAGAATAATGGAGCCTCTAAAAGAAACGTCCTGCGCTCACTTGGCCACCTGCTTGTGAATTTAACCTCTGAACCCTGGTGATGTCAGGCAGGAAAACTTTCTTCCGCTCTCCCACACATCTGAGAGGCTGCTGATTTATTGTCATTGCTATTTTCACTTGTTAATATTGACCCCAAAGTTCTTATTTCTCACGCACTGCCAGGATTTCAGGCCTCCTTAATGGAACTCCAGAGTGGTCAACATTAGATAAATGAGACATAAATTAAATAAGTATACGACTGAATTTTGTAATATGTGTAAATGTAACAGGGTCAGTTATACAGCAGGACGATGTGTAACAAAGTCAAATGTACATTAACATCAGCATTAAGTATTATAATTACACAAAATTTGTTTTGGTTATCTGACACGTGGAAGCAGAATTTAAACTTGTGTGGCAGACCCTACACACATGGCCTACGCTGTTGTGAGCATTTATACTTGTGCAGTGGTGTGTCTATGGAGTTCTGAAAAGTTTAGTTGATTCAAAACACACATTAAACACACATTAAACACACATTAAACACACATTAAACATGGCTTAATAGAGACAATTAACACAAGTACACAAATCAGCTTCACTATAACTCACAGCATTCACAGACAAACACTTGTCTTTATCTGGACACATTTTCCCCACAAATACAACATGCTAACATTATTAGCACAAGCCTATGGCATTTTACATTGTATAAATTAGCCTAGCAGCTAGCAGAGATTTCCTCTGCTCATATGAAGCCAGGATAAACCACACACAAGACTTAAAATGCTATTTTAGTGGAGGCTTTATTGTCTTCACAATGTATTGTTTCTTATCTGTGAAATTAAAGTAAATCAGAGTTTTGTTTCCACTGAGGGAAATGGTTTCAGCTTACAGAAACAGACAGGAGGTCTGCAGCATCTCTGCGACATGTAGTTACATTTCTGGGGAGGTGCACGTCAGGTTACGGCGTAGGGTCTACGTCGACACAGAGCAAATTTATTTTATTTTATTTATTTTTGTGTCTCTTATTTGCTTCCATACATTTTGAAATAAAATTTAATTCCAATAAAAAATAAGTTTTAATGTCTTAAATTATGTCACAAATTACGGTTTAATTTATATGTGGCACACAATTCATCAATGTGGTATTGGACACTGTAGGACTCTGTATTCTCTTCTGTCATCCTCTTGTTAGTGATGTTTTACCTTTTAGGTCACTTTTTCCTTCATTAGGCTCAGGGCTTAGAGTCAGGCACGTAACATTCACATGAGCCGCCCTCACATTTCGGTAATCTCTCCATCAATGCGCCCATCTTAATGTTACTACAGAGAGATGCTGGAGATAAGACTGTCACATATGCTCCACGTTCATCAGTGGGCTGAATCACGTACAAACCAACTCACACCTGCCATCAGGGACCGGAGCTGGCAGGTGGTTGGGATTCAGAAACACTCCTTCTGAATGGGGGGTCCAGACGCACACACACACACACACGCGCGCGCACACACACACACGCACACACACACACAGAGGTGTTTGGCAGCTGTCACAGGCTTATCTCCCACACCACCCTCCCCGGGGCTGATCCAACACACACTGCACTGAGCTTTGAAGAACACACACACACACACACACACACACACACACCCTCCTCCCTTTCCCTCTCACTCTTTACTGCTTTCTTATCCCAGATGTTATCTCCACTTAAGGGGAAGTGTGAGGGGAAAATGCAGCGGGGCTTTTTTCATGAATAGGAAATGGAATGCTCTTAGTTTTGGGTGCTGAAGAAAGCCGATGCTGGTACTGTACTTTCATCTTCCAAAATATTCAGACACAGATGTGTTTATTGTAACACTGCAGCCGTCACTTCAAAGAACACAATTACTTTTTAAAAGACAAAACAGAGACAAAAAATCCAAAGCAGCGCATGCGTCATAATTTATATCTTGTGTTTTAATCCAGCACAAGCAAATCAGTAAAGTCTGTGATTCCTTGGCATAAATTGATCCGAGTGTGTCTCTGCTGAGACTCTCACAGATGTAAAAATGTACTTTTCTCACATGTGTGTGTGTGAGAGCGTCATGAGATTAATAAGCGCTATCTCCACACCTGTCCCCAGGCCCTTCTAATGAGCACTGTGCTATCTCATCCACACATCCTCGCTCTGCTCACACACTTGTTGTCCAGCAGGACAACAGCTTGAGCGCTGATAAGCTGTGTTTAGAGCAACAGGCTCCAAATGCCCCTCGCAACATCTGTCGCACGTTTGCCAGATAACTGAAGTACGTGTGCCATGGGAAGTCGAGGTAACAGGTAAAACTTTTTTCTTCTTCAATAGTTTGGGCTTCATATAAACAAAACAAACCTAATCGCCGGAATAAATTGGCATTGTACGTTTCTACAAACCATGGATATGTTATGTGCGGGATACTTTGAAGCTTTAAGTTTTAGCAACTCTGTGATGAACATTATCCAGGAAAACATTATATTATGGCTTAAAATACCCTGTTTTAGCGGCACTATCCCAGCTGGGAAAACTGTGACGCCTCTGTAAAAAACAACTGCTTGTAATGCAACACCTGACAGGAAACACAGCATTGTTTAGGTAAAAACAACCAATTTTCATGGTGCTATCCCCCCCTGGAAAAATGATGATGGGTCACTAAAAAAACACCCACATTCTTGGGGGGCTTAAAACCCTGAACACCAGCCACAGGTTGCTAAAAAACATGAATGTTTGGGGGCTAAAAAGCTGCAAGAAAATGTGCCATGGATCACTAAAAAAACACCTACATTTTGGAGATAAAAACCACTTGAAAAGAACCAATGGGCCGCCAAAAAACACCCATGTTTTGGGGGCCATAAAAGTCGCTGGAAAACCTGCCGTAAGTCGGTAAAAAACACTTTTAAGGGGTAAAAGTTGCAGTTAACACAGCAACAGGTCCCTGAAAAACACCCTTATTTTGGGGCTTAAGAGCTGCTGGAAATGCAGCAACGACTCACTAAACACAACTGAGTTTTGTTGTTGTGATAGTGGCGTAACCAAGCAGACACAGCAACGTCTCGGTAAAAGTGTGCGCCCCACATACGCTGATCCTCCTGCAGTGTTTGGGTTCAGTTCCAACCGGTGGCACTTTGCTGTGTGTCATCCCCAATATCTTTATCTTTGTTTTCCTGCACTCTTTAGCTGAGCTATTACAACATCAAAAATTAATCTTTAATCTTTTTATGGCACTGTGTCCACTGGAAAAACAGCAACAGGTCACTAAGAAAACCGTCACATTCGGAGGCTTCAGCAACAGAAAATCTAAGGAGACATACAGTATGTCACAGTAGTTGTTACGAAACAGCAACAAGTGCACAATACATATATAATTTAGTCACAAATGTCTCAAATCTTAGTTTTCCAGTGAAAAACAGACTTTAAATCCCAAATATAAAGTGTGTTTTATAAAGGACAGTTTGCTGTAAATCAGCTGCTCACTGTGATTGTGCGCTGGACATCAGAGGAACAAGGTGTCTTTTCTGGGTCTGCTTTCATTTGGTTTCAAGGGCCCACTTAGAGCTATGCTATTCCAATCTATTTATGTTCAAGTGCCATCTATCAGGCTTAGTGAAGGAAGCGATCGTGGTGGGTGTGCATATTGCATGGAAATTACGCATCCCACTGCTCGGCGGAGGCGGTTTTTCGCTCCGTCTGCAGAGTAGAGCGCACTTCAGAAACAATCAAACGTCTGTACATGATGATGTGTAATGAAATTTGGTTATGGATGGTTTGAAGAACTCAGCGCCGCGGCAGCAGCAGATGTTTACCAACGCTGTCAACAGGTGTCAGATGTTTAACCATACAGACTGAAGAATGCTCCGCTCCTTCAGAGACGGAGAAAGATGGAATTCCTGCACAATTGTTGTTTATTCAGGACCAATTACTCTCTGGCTGCGTATAATCCTGAGCAGTCACTCACATCGTGAGCGCATGACGTGTGCCAGATCAAACAGGGTTCATCACCGCCTGTGATCTGAGGAAAAGACAACACTCGGCCCCTTAACAGATTACAGAGCCATATTTTCCTGACAACAGTTGGTTTAGTGGTTCAGAGACACGCACACATGCAGAAACTGTTCCTGTTGAGTTAGACAGCATCTCGTGTTTCTGTAAGGAGGGTACATCTCTCTCTCACACACACATGCTGTTACATTAAATACACTTGATTCAAGGTCTCACTGCATATGGAGATTACGCAATGCTTGTATAACACCTGTATTAAATATGTGGGTGATGTTGCAGGAGTGTCAGAAGAGTTCATTAATATCCATGAAGTGGCTGTGCGTTTTTTTTTTTATTTTGCTGTATTTAAAAAACAGTTCAAATTACAGCTGACAAATTATGGTGTAAATATTTAGCAAATACAGAGGAGCTGCTGAATGAGTTCCCTCTGAGTGCTAAGAGAAGTAAAACATTCAGGATATGGCACACCCCTAGTTTGTAGTGTTTTATCACCAACCCAATCACATGGTGATATTGTATCCATCTTTTATTATATACATAATTCATTTTTTAGCATTGTTGCCTCACAGCAAGAAGGTTCCTGGTTCAAACCCTGTGGTGGGCGAGCCCTTCTGTTGCATGTTCTCCCCGTGTCAGTGTGGGTTTCCTCCAGGTGCTCCAGCTTCCTCCCACAGTCCAAAGACATGCAGGTTAACTGGTGACTCTAAATTGTCCGTAGGTGTGAATGTGAGTGTGAATGGTTGTCTGTCTCTATGTGTCAGCCCTGTGATAGTCTGGTGACCTGTCTCTGCAAACCCCAACAGGATAAGTGTTGCTTTTTCGGTCCGCCAGATGGTGCTGATGATGATCTCTGTCAGCGGCATTTGGCAGGAAGTTCATCAAAACAAAGATGGAGGCACTGGAGAAATAAATTAGAATCACACCGTCTGCATTTAACTCAAACACCTGGACTTATTTTGGATTTCTTAACACAGAAGGAGAACTTGGATATTACACATGCGATTTCCAGCAGTGACATGAGAATAAAATACTCCGGGAACACAAACCTCACACTCCACCATCCAGAGATAGTGTTAGCTGCTGACGGCCAAGCTAACACTAATCCCGCTCCCAGAACAATCAACCAACACTGGACACACTTAGCTTGACAAAACTACCATCCAGCTGTGAGAGATCCAAGAATGGAACACCGTCCATCACCTACTTCATGTGCAAAGACCTGCGTCCATACAGCGTTGTTGAAAACTTTTTGTTACATGCTAAAAACACTTCATCCCTTTCAATAACAGCAAGAATACTAATATACTTGGCTATATTTTGTTTGTTTGTCATTGTCTGTATTCCTGTTTCCATCTACCTCAACATATGCATCACCTGCTTGTATTTATTTCCTTTTTTTATTTTCTTGTACTTACATATTTGTCCTGATATAAAACCCCTGCAGTACATACTCTGTACATGCGAATTCATTAGACTGTAATTTGTGAGTTACCAAAAAAAAAGGAGAATAATAACGGAGCCTTGGTCTGTGAAGTCATGGAGAAATCTTTTGCTTGTATTCCTCGCTGATCAGGCAACGATTAAGTCAGTGATTATTATGTTTTATTCTCTGGAAGCAGCTCCTCAGTAGGATTATAAAGACATCACTGAGAGCCACTGATCACATCATATTCCATAAAAAAAAGATGGCACAAATATATCATTATAATCCTGGAAGGCTGAGCGTAAATCATAAATGATTTCTGCTGTGAAGGTTTTAATAAATCGCTGTCATAAATAGAGTTTTATAGTAAAGTGGTATCAGCTGCCACGGCTATAAAAGGCCGCACTGAGACTCATCTTTATTGAAGCCAACGCTCCGACAAACAGGCGTTTCTGTCACACAGCGTGCGTGGACTTTCTCTGATGAAGCGCGTTTGCCTCGGTAATGCACAAACATAAAAAGCGAGCGTTGCGATCCGTCACCCTCAGCTGCCTCCAGGCCGGCTTCCACCGAGAGCCACGTTTCCCACAATAAATATTTCGATCACACATCACTGCAGCAGCTGTGATTTTGATGAGGGCGCGGACAACAACAAAGGACTTCTGCAACAAGCTCTCCAGATGATGAATCCTTTTACAAGTTTCCGGACTGCTTTTGATGATTTCACTCGAGGCACCAAAAAAAAATGTAAACAGTGAAAGAAAAACAGTTGGAGCTGTCACGGGGAGATTTGTATCTCGCACAGAACGGAGCAGGTTTACGCAATGACCTTTGAGGGCCGCTTCATCAATAGCAACCCCGTCACCTTGGTGTCACATAAACAAATACAGCATCGAAACATGCGAGCCAATATGAGAATGATTTAAAGACCCTCTTTGATCAAGTCTAACAGAGATGGCACAGCTAAGACAAACAACAGAGCTGGAACATGAGGAGTTAGTATATGTGACGTGGTTTTAATGAGACACAAATTAGAGGCAGGAGGACGTTTGAAAAATGAGAATACTGGGTTCAGTTTGCTGCACCTGCCTCTGTGCGGACGAAGGGAGCTGGTGCCAGAGCTTTTCAGGCTTTGTAGACGTCATTCTGTCATTGCATTTCAGATTTGCTCCGTTGTTCCTCTAAGACAACAAATGATGGTTCCTGTTTTTCCTGGCTGACGGTGAGCATGAAATTTAGTTGCTGCACTCTGGCCGTTAGTTCACAGTTTGAGTTCATAGTTATTACTGAAGTCAGGAACAGAGACATGACGGGAGCAGCTGTGTAGCTACAGGAATCAACTTTTACTCTACAGCCTGTCGTACAGCTAACCAGTGGCAAGTAAATAACAAGTGAAGGTTAAAGCTAATCTACAGCTGCCTCAGGACCTGATCACACAGGAGGTGTTTCAGCAGCTGGAGGCGGCTTTTTGTAATTGATTTTAATGAGAATGAAGCTTTTTGCTCTCGTTTTTTGCGTTGTGACGTGCCTCACGTTTCTACGCTTTAGGCACCTGGCATTTTTGCAGGAGCTCTCTGAACTCCTGGAGTTGAGAAAACTTAAACTCTGAGTGGAAAAGCGCCTCACGTCATCTGATGACAGACAGCAGGTTGTCAAACTGAGTCATCCTAAAATCTGCCTGTAAATGTCCATGATGGAGGAGAAGCTCCTGGACCAACTGGTGGTACTCCCCATGATCCAGCCTCTTTTTTAGGGTCTCATGTACCCACACAGATCTCTGTTTACCTGCTGACAGCCTCTCACCCTCAACCAGAGCTACAGATAGCACCCTCTGCCTCAACATGGCAGCAACTACACACTGTTTGCCGTGTGTAAAAAATGGTAGACTCACTACACAGTAACGTAGTGTAAGGACAACAAAAGGCGCCGCAAACGTTTTTTTTACTAGTTGCATTCAAATAAGAAAAAAGACAGTGCAGTGTGCTTCATTTTTGGCAACTTGCACAATGTTTTCTCTGTGGTCTGGGTCTTAAGATGCAGTTCCTTTAATGGCCACTAGATGGTGGCCTCCCAAAACAACCCAGACTCTATTGTCTAGAAGAGCCCCCAACTTTTTTGCTGAAAGACAAAGTTAAGAATCTTTCCACAAGACGTTTGGACTTCAAGATACAAACAGTGTGTTTCTCAAGTGTTGCTGATGTACCGTTGGCGATCTCAGACATATGTTCCTTTACAATATCGGACATTTGGAAGAAGTGCCTCGTCTTCAAACTGTATGGTTTGACTAAAATGAACATTGACAGCAATATAGTCCACGATGAGCAGCGCTAAAATCAACCTGCGTAGTTGTCCGTCCATTGTGACATTAGAAAGTGTCACATTTATCTTGCAAGTGCTGCCGTGAGAACACGAACCAACTCTAGGCAATTATACAACTTTGGAACAACTCTGATGTTATTGGTTCTTTTTTCGGTGCTTCAAAATATTTTGGTTTCATTCCTGATCATCCTGCAGCTACACAACCACACACACTGCCACACGACACGGAGTAAAGTTTGTTTCAAGTTGACGGCAACTACGCTTGTTACTATAAGTGATATTAAACCTTTACGAGCAAAAAGCCAAAACTTTATCAATACCTGTGTTCAGCAAGCATAAACATGTCAACAGGTGACACTTGTATGGTAGCTTTGGCCACCAGTTAATGAATGTGTACGTGAATAATGATCTAGACAAGAAAGGCAGTATACAAAGTCAGTTTACCATTTACCACTCTGGCTAGTTTCGGGTTGGCTTGAGTCCGGAGATTAAGGAAGCATGAAGGCAATATCATTTTGTCAACCTGCTCCTGTTGGCTTTTTTGGCGAGAAACAACTGACCAGATGCAGCGAGTGTTAACCACAAACTTTAAGGCTCCAAAACATCCTCTCAGAAGCCTTTACGTGACATGATTTCAATTTCCTTTTCCAACAGGAACCATTATCAGTGTCAACTTCAGAAGTGATATCAAGGCCAAAGGCTAACAGAGCAGTTTAGCTGCATCTGTCTGGCTGTGTCAGGACAGATGCTATCAATCTAATGATGCCATCATGGCCAATTTGGCAGCGACACCTCTGTTCCCTGTGGGGAATTGTGTCTGCTCTGCTACCATAACAGCACACAGAGAAACATAATGACCCATCACTCAGCTCACCTTTCACCTCTGAGGAGCTGCCAAACCACAAGAGAGTGCACTTTGTGCCCCGAGACCAGATAAGAGATGAAAAGGTAAAAGCTGAGCTAATGAATTGAGTTATCCCCAAGATGAAAGGCTATCTGGAGCCATCTCCGTCTTCTACTTCACCCAGGTCTGAGCACGTTCCTGCATCTGATCGTCACTGCGTGTGTGTGTCCAGGTTTAGCCTGAGTGTGGGTATAAACCAGTCTTATTGTTTCAGCCATGTGTCAGATGCTAGAAGCCAGAGGTTATTATTTTATCATCATTTAGCTGAAACCAAAATCTTTTCCTTACCTTGTAAAACATTACATCTACACATAAGAACACAGTGTATGATTCCACCATATATGATTTCATCTCCTGCATCCAGGACGTCAGAGGATATACACACAGTGTTTGAGGAGACCTCTGAGTTCAAGTCCTCGCGTTGGGTCCTTGAGAAGGACAATAAATACCTGTAGATAAGTTTGACCTCTGACCTCTCAGGAATTTCCCTGCGTGCATATTAAGAGTAATCACCACCTCAGTCACTCCGTTCAGTTTATTCCAAAGAAAAAAAGTCTAATTTGTCAGACATAGCTTTGGTGGGAAACGTCCTTTAACACGTTCAGATCCTCCGACCATTCCAATGGAAATAACTTTTCTGGGATGTCTAGATCTATCTCGGGGGTTTTGTACATATAAAATATAAATGCAAAGTGTTTCAAAGCATCACTTTATTTATTAATACTGGGAATGGGCATTTTGAGAAACTTCCATATCCGAGTTTTCGCACAGTTACAGCACTGCGTCCCATTCAGAAAAATGTCAACTTTAAATATAGATTAGAGTCAATTTATACTTAACTATATTCTGGTTTTTTTTACAAAGCAAAATAAAGTGATAACTCTAACAGGGGTTGGCAACCTTCCCTATCAGAAGAGCCATTTTTGACCAAAATAATGATTAAAAAAATAAATCTGTATGGAGCAGCAAAACATATCGGAGCTTTATATGAAGGCAACACACCTATTAAGTCTCAATTAGCCTGTCAACATTATTTATAGTTCTAAACAAGTATGCATGAATATGTTTTATGTGCAGAGGTGCAGTGGACTCTATGATTATGGGTACTTTAACTTTGTAGCTTTGGTGGTAAAAGCAAACAAATCTATTCACACCTTATTAAATACTTTATTTTACTCTGAGACGTTTCCTTTTTTTGGATCTGGAATCTAAAGTTAGCCTGGCTAGGGAGTCTCAGGACTACATACTGCTGTTGAGTTTGGCAAAATGGAGAGGAAAAGGTGCGAGGCCACGGATATATGACACACACATGTTAAAAGGTTTTTCTAATTTGGTGTTAAGGCTGCACATTTTTACATTTGGAGAATGTAAATACTTATTTAGGTTTACAAAGATGATAAATGAAAATTAAAATGTTAAATAAATAAATAAATGCTGATGTCTAAACAAGTACTCGAGTACTAACGTGCCAGTGGCCATCCTTAATTGATATATGTTAACCATTAAAGGAAAATAATTTGAGTTTTTTGTTGACAAAAAGTAATGTTTAGACCATTTATTGTCATGTTTACTATTAGGTGTTTTTTTGTGTGTGTGTTTAGATTCTCCGTCCACTGGAATCAGACATAGAAAACATAACACAATAAAGTATTTTAATCAAAAAATAATTTTACTAATGATTTATGAGTGTGTTTAGAGTAGAAATCCACCATTACAAGATTTTATTTGTGTGTGTTTGTAACACATTGGGTTCTGAACGTAGGTAACTTAGGCGTTTGCAGCTCCTGTGCATTATATTTTATTTCTCTGAGGATTAATGAGGTCGTCTTTATGTCACCAGCTCTACATTAGCAGCAGATTATTCAGTTGTAACTGTTGATTAATGGCTTCATGTACAGTGTGTGTAACTGTGTGTGAATGTGTGTTTTCCACGTGACACTCTGTCCCTCGTCTCTCTGCAGACTGCCTCCCTCAGTGTGGGAATAAGTCTCTCCCCTGACTTGCACGCCTCGTCTCGCCATGCAGCATGTGGTGATGTCATGGGAGGCGTTCCCTTTCTTTACGAGCGCAGCTCTGTGATCTCTGGTGGAGATCAATTAGCTGAGCAATCAGCCCGCCCCGTGCTTTTGTGTGAGTAACTGCTCGTAAACCGTTCGGTTGCCTGGCGAACGGAGAATGCACTGCCTCAACATAAACAGCCACCCAAGTCAGCCTGGCCGGGGCAGCGTGGTGGGCTGCTCCTCAGTGCGCTATACTGTATGTCATTAGGTAATGCAATGTGACATCTGCTCACGCAATGCGCCATTAGCATTGTAACTTAAGATCAGCTGGTACTAATGTGTGTGGGTCACAGTAATGAGCTGTTAGTGGTGACGGAGAGAACAGTAGCCCTCCTAACAGGCTGTAATGATGAGGTTGATCTGCATCTACTGACTGTACCGATAAATACAACAAACTATAACATGTATCTGCCCTCAGTGTCACACTGTATGGTTTTTATATTAGGTGCATTTGCAGGCAGTATTGAGACCTGTCACATCCCCTCTGCAGTATGTAAACTGGGACTAATCTGAACCATGACCTGTTTTACATACAAGAAAAAAGAGCTGACATTTTGTAGAAACAACATGTTGTAATTGTGCAATCAGTAATGACCGGAGTTATTCACTCTCCTCTCTAAACAGCCGCTGCTACGTGGTGCCAATGATAACACACCCTCTCTTATGAATAATAATGCATAATGGCCAGCATATCTCAGCCCATTTATCCTCTTGTTGCCGTGTTGGGAGCCGTCCAGGGGAGGCGGGAGTGGGCGTACTGCTGGTTCACTTTGCTGGAACGTATGCCGTGTAATTGCAACAATCTCGCCTGGGATCTTTGTTGCATGTCACCCGTTTTCTATCACCCATTCGTCTTGTCTTTGTATACTCTAAACTTGCTAATTAAAGCGCCAATGACGTGGAAAAATGGGAAGAAATAGGAGCAAGTGGGACAAAGGGAAACACAAAGGAGAGGGGGAAAGAGGAGCGTGTATTTCAGTGTCGGCTACGAGCTCATTTAGGTTTTCCTCAGATGTCCAGGGCTGTTCTCAGGCCTGTCTTACACCTGATCCTCCCCACATCAGCAGTGTTTAAAGATACTGCGTGTAACTTTATACATGTATTAACCTTTTTTTAAATGCCATTGGATGAACAGGTTGTAATGTAACCCAAAAACTGAGATCTTAACTGCCTGTCTTGGTTGCCTACAACAGCCTGTGGACTGACATCTGTGTAAAGAACTCGGGCCTTGCATCTATTCAGCTCAGTGTGCAACAGAGGCTGACGTTAGTTACGAAATGGAGTCCACTATCATCAACAAAAGACCAACAGAGTCCACACATGCTGTTTCCGTTTTATCCTCCTGAGACCTAAACTTTTGTTTGGTATGCATTTTTAATTTCTCCTAGGTATGTGGGATCAGTAGGACCCAGTAAGTATAAAAAACTAAACACTGCCAACAATAATGACGTCCCAATGTCCTCAAACGCGTATTTCCCAGTTAAGAGCGTCTCAGCTTGTTACTGTTGCTGAAATTGGTCAAATTTATTGCCTTATCAAACTACAAACATTATCCATCACAAACAAACAAGATTCAACCATGAAATGTGATCAGGTTTTGGATCTTGTCCACTTTTGTGTCAGGATCAGCTGCAGACTGACTTGGCAGAGATGCTGCCATCTTGTTTTTACATGGATTAGTGTATTGTGATCTTACTACCACTAGATGGCACAAGAGGTGTCCACAAACGAGGACAACAGGAGTTAAACCAATGAAGTATAAGGTCAAGTAAACCTAAAATGTGATTTCTTCATATGAGTACACAGGGTCTGGGGAGGATATACATTTTGCTGTAGCAGCCTGGTGGAGATGAACTTTCACTTAGCGCCTTGTAGCAACTCAAATTCAGCTAGCAAAAGACCCAGTCCCAAAGGTCTTATCCTGGACTGCCCTGACCTGAGCAGCCTAGAGCATTGGTCACTCGGAGCGCCAATGCACTCTAAAAGCAGAGTATGGTAATTGGAGAGCAGAGCTAAGAGTCGACTGTCATTCTACTCTGGGAGCTCTACTTCTTCATGTCTGCATACCGCCTATAATAATATAAAAAATATATAAAAATTTGGAGTATAGTACACTTTGTTCTGTTTGTGTTCCATGTTGTAAATGATCATGGAAATTTTATTAAATGTCCTTTAAAAGTCACAGAAAAGTTTTCAAACTTTGTCCAAGAAAATGTGTAGGAACCCTGCTTATGTATTACAACATATGATATTAATTAAGCCAAAACAAAGTGCTCTCTACTCTCCAAGAGCAATGCGGGCAGCCAATGAGCTTTAAGGTTAGCCAGCTAGCTATAAAGCTACTTTACATGGATCTGTAGTTGGTTGCTTCGTAGTGTCGGCTGTTAAAGTGATTTGCAAACGGAAAGCTCTTTAGTGTCATAGAGCCAATGGTCCGAGTGAAATATAGGAGCAGTACAGATAGTGATGATACTCTAAATGTTATTGTAATTTATTTTACAGCATTGTGTCGACATGACGACGCTCAGCCGTGGTCAGTCTCGTCACTGTCAACAAGATGCTGACTGCAGTTCACCTCACGTCCTCAGTGACAGGGGTCACTAAAAACAAGGATTTTCTAAAGGTTACATACAAAACCTTTTAACCTAACATTCAGCCAAATTGTGAATCAAGTGACTTTATCAAACGTGAGGTTTGTTTCCTGACTGGAGGAAACAGGACTAGACTTAAAATGTCCAATTAAAACATAAAGCTGATGGATTGGTGGAGGAACATCCTGCTGTCGCTGGTTGGCAGGAGCTCGGGGCGTTGACTGGGGAATACTTCCTCTTTACTCTGTGTGTGCGGTGTGTGTGTGTGTGTGTGTGTGTGTGTGTGTGTGTGTGTGTGTGTGTGTGTGTGTGTGTGTGTGTGTGCGTAAACAGACATTCAAGTGCGTCAGCAGCTACACACGCCTGCTGTGACTGTTGTTAAAATATTCTCCCGAGTAAAAATCTCATAAAAGCTTATTAATTTCTGATGTATCTGTGTGTTTGTGTTTGATGCCCTGTATATTTTCATTAATGAACGGGAGTGCTCCCACAGTGTAGGTGTGGAAACAGGCCGACTGGACCGCTGCTGCTTTCCTTCCTCAAGTTTATTTCCTCAAGTTTATGGGAGAGGTGATGAAAAGGTCCACGGTCATTAAGCTCGATAAGCAAAATCTGTTCTCTCTGTTTCTGAGGGAAGTTTGGACTGTGTGTAGGTAGGTGCTGTATTAATACAAACAGGTTTTAAAGGTTTAATCTTTCTTGGTGTTGCCAGCTTAGTGACTTTCTCGTATGATTTGGTGACTTATAAGACCTTGAGGTTATTTATATTTTAGTGGCTAATGACATATTAAGCAATTTTTGGGACAGACCTTAACTTCTCTCCTTAATGGGAGTCACCAGTATTCCTCAGACAGTGTTCACTAATGTGGTTCTCTGTGTTCAGTGGGTGGGACAGGACATCAGCACGTTTAGTCGACCAGTCATCATCCATACTAAGACGTTAGTGTGCGTACCTAATGGTCACTGATCCCCAGTGTTTTTGTTCTAAACACTAATTTTGCTACCTTACTTTGATTTTGTCGTGCCAAAAAAGACATCGCTATGAAAGTGATTTTATTCCAGTGCATGGTCACCTCTCTAGTCATGATAATTAAGTTACAGAGTCTAGTCTGTCCAGTCCAATAAAGGCAAAAAATACATTCCCAAAAAAAAATAAAAAATGCTACTGCTAGTTACAGTCAGTTTAGTTTTACCTCTTTTTTGGAGGAACATATTTTTATTTAGTTTTTTTGGCATAGTAGCTATACAATGCTTTAAGCTAATTATTTTTAACAACCTAAATAATGCCTTTAGCTACTCATTTTAACACTTATACAATATTTTTTAGCCATTTTAACCATTAAGCTGATACTATTAGCTAACTATTTTAACCTGTTATATAATCGTTTTAGTTAACTATTTCAAACCCTTTATACAATGCTTTTACTAACCATTTTAACCACTCATACAATACTTTTAGCTAATTATTTTAACCCTTTATCCTATACTTTAGCTAACTATTTTAACCTGTTATACAATACTTTTGGCTTAAACCTCCTGGGCACTGCCGAGGTGCCCTTGAGCAAGGCACTGAACCCCCCAACCTCTCGGGGCGCCTGACCAAGGCAGCCCCCTCACCCTGACATCTCTCCACTTTGTGCATGCATAGGTCCTGTTTGTGCATATGTGTGTCTCTCAGATCTGTGTGAATGACAAAAAGAGTGGAAAAAATTGAATGTCCCCTCAGGGGGATTAATAAACTATATAAAATGAACTGTTTCGGTCATTTATCCATTACCTTTAGCTAATGCTAGAGCTGTTAAGACTTCTTGCTGAGTAAACAGTTTCGCAACCTCACTGTTTAGGTGTAAAAGCTGACTCAATGTATGAGCATGTGCTTTAATAAAATTTTTAGATTGTTCAAGTGAAGCTATACATAGTTCACATACACTCTAGGCTAAAAGTGCAGCTGGTTGTGGATCACTGTTTCAAATTATCTTCAAAATGCACACTGTTTCTTCTTCTTAGCTATCCATTTCTTTACGTAATTTTATGTATCCGTCCTAATAGGATATTCATATGCTGTTAGGCTACCTGAGAGACATTTCCTCTGCATTGTCATGGTCCTTAAAGTTTTCTATCACCTACACAAGTTTACTCACAACTTTATTTGGTGAATAAGATTGTATGACAGATGACAGATGTAGCATAACATTTGTAAGTAATGGCACCACAGTTTCTCAGTACCTATTTTACCTTTTGAAGCAAATTGTCTAAATTACAGTAAAGTCTTTACTCTTTAGTCTTAAGAGTAATTTGGATGATAGGGATTTTGGTTTGAGTGTTGATGCAACTTGGAGTCATCTGAAAATCACTCATTCATCTCAACCCAAATCACAAACTGTAGAATAACCTGAGCAGTTTTCTGCAGTCGGCAGCTCGTATTTACAGTAAACCTGAATGCCGCATAATTGAGCTGGTGGTGACAGGGGACGTTCTCCAGACTAAACCTGTATCTAAACAGGGCCAGGTTGCTGTGGGACTCTGCGGAGCAGCGTTAGGCCGGGGTCCAAATCTTCCCCACAGAGCAGGGAGGTTATTTTAACACTCCGGCACGTGTGTTCTCCTCCGTGTTCCCCCGTGTAGAGGGAATAAGGGAGATGGAGGCAGGAAGCCACTAGGTTGTAAATCATAAAGCTGAGGTGACAATCCATCGTTCTTGTGGCATGTTTATTGTGCTTTCCTCCCCTTCTCTCCAAAGGCCTATTTATAACGAGCCACATCCCCACGTCAAAAAATATCTCTCCTGTGTGGTTTTAGATTGCATCAAAACATTTAACCCTATGTTTCAACCAACAGAGATTCCTTTTAATTGCATGCAGTTATTTTCCAGTATTTATTCAGTTCATGGAGATGGTCCCTGAGTCCTCGGTGTGTACTCTCTACACAAGTCCAAGCACACAAGCTCACCTCAGGAAAAAGGGCACAGCCTGAACACTGTCACATTTTCTCTGTATACTTAGGAAAAAATTAGGGAATTAAAAGTTAATGATTATGATTATGGAAACACTGAGAGGTCATTGTAAAGGTTTTCTGACTACTGCGCCCCAAACCATCCCAAAGTTTGTCCTGGTTGCTAAGTGACTTCCAGGACGTGGTACTGGGCTGAAGAGGAAAAGGCTTGGTTCTTCCTGAAGCACGCCAACTGCTGGCGATCTCAGCAGGAACCCAGTGAACCTTAAACTACAGTAGTGATGAGGAAAACAAATGCTGAAGGCCGACTATGAGCCTCAGATTAATGAAGACATCCAGTGTGAGGGGCCTGCTGTCAAACCAACCCATGTGACTTAACTGTTTAGACTGTCTCATCTCATTTATTTCACTTCTGTCCGTGATGGAAATGGTAGCAACTTTTACACTGTGTACTGTTTAAGGGGCCACTCCAATAAAGTAACCCTATGATGTCATCGGGGTTATGGGAAATATTGGAGTCGGTGTTTAGGGACCTAAATTCAGACCTCTCAACCTCAAATTAAAATCAGTTCAAAACCCATTAAACCCCGTTTCCACCGAGCAGTTCAGTTCAGTTCGGTACAGTTTCAGCACACCTTCATTTTATTCTCTTGGATGACAGACACTTCACGGATGATTGGAAAGAACTTTTCAATCGGGTTGAGATGGATGGTGTAAACCTTGATAATCCATTCAAAGGAAAATGTTAGCGATGCTAGCTCGAACCTCTGGGCTCGCTGTTCAGGTGATATTTCAGGCTTAAAGTAATCTGTTGGCACGAAAATGCCTTACTGCTCCTTTCAACAGTTCCATACGGGCGTTTTTGAAATGTAAATGTTCCGAGCAGCGTCGTGTCGTCTGCCTCCATCATGTGACAAAGCCACTGTGGCCTTCGATGATACACCGCATCAAAGTAACACCAGTAATCAGCATTCATTTTTTAATGCGTTATTTTTTCTGTGATGAATCAATCAAAATGAATGCGTTATTGTGACAGCCCCACTTTAAAGTAAGGTGCAACACATCTTTGTAATATTAACATTTGCATAAATCGAGTGAAATCCTGCCCAAACATTTCCGCCACCTCTGTTTCTTTAACCGTCCTCTGCTCAGTGTGACAGCTTCACTGTTTAGTTATTTTTCGGATCTGTCCCTGTCAGTCCAGAACATAAAAACCTGCAGTAACAGAGCCCAGGTACTCGTCACAGTGTAATCTAACATGGTCTTTGGGCTCACTGCTCTGAGGTCATTCTTTCCCCAGCTGCCTGCCCAAGTGGGAACCAGATACAGCGTGTTATCTCTGACTCACTATCATGAGAAATTGAGCCTCACTAACTGTGTAAACAAACCACATGGCACATATACGCACACATGCACATGTACGCATGCCATAAGCTGCTCCCCGCTGCCTGAGTTTACATCACACTCCCGTGTTTCTCTGCGAGTAGAGAAGGGAGGAAACCGTCTGATGCATGTCTCAGAGCTCGGCCGATCAGCAGAGGAAGGAAGTGACTTTCTACTGTTTGTTGTGAGCGTGTGAAGGAGCCATCTGCTCTACGGTAGCTGTGGTGACCTGGACAGGAGACGAGGAGAGGGTGGGAACAGGAGGGCGGCTCTGTCTGGTAGAAGAGTTATGGAAGACTGGAAGGCGGCTAAATCCTCAGCCTGTGCTCCCTGTCTGACCAAGAGATCTGCCTCAATCACAAACACACAGCGTGCAGAGGGAGGACTGGTATTGATGAATCCCCAGGTTTCCCCTCCTTTGAGCAGATGTGGAACACTGGGATATTTATAGTCAAGTAGGGACTGGTGTCTGGTAGCCACTGTGTTCTCCTCTCCTCTATCCATCCTGCTGGATATCCCCTCAAATCCAATAAGTGGTTCCTCATTCTCTCTTGGAGAAGAATTGGTCACTGGGGTGTGTGAGGGATGGAGGCAGGGCGCAGGAGGATGTAGACATCCATTATGGAGCAATAGAGACTCTTGGACAGGCTCATGCAGAAGTTATATGGAAAAATAAATATGAAACGGGAACCAACAACTCCATTTCCTCCTCGAGGCAGCTTATTATGTCTGCACTTTGTTTGTTTGAGAGTGTTCTGGAGATAAGTGGCTGCTAATGAAAAGAGGAGCGGGGTAATTAGCAGCAGACATTCCTGATGCTTGGTGAAGTTTTGAGGCATTTTTTTAGTTGGGCTCTATGAAGACCCTGCGCTGTAGCTCACACAAGTGGCCTGTTGCATTTATACTTGTGTGGTGGTGTGTCTGCAGTTACACCTCCAAAATGCGTGTCAACAGTGGGGTTTTTGTGCCACTTTGTCGAGTGTGTGTAAAGTGCAGTGACGTTTGATTGATTTAACTAACACACATATTAAAAAACAAAAAGAGTGTAAAATTTTGCTCCATTATAACTCACAAGGTTCACAGACTAGACTTTTGCTAGACATGTTTTCCCCACAAATACAACATGCTAACATTATTAGCACAAGCCTATGGCATTTTACATTGCATAAATTAGCCTATTGGCTAGTGGACTTTTCCTGCACTGAACAGCAGCAACTTTAACAAGGATAATGTTACAAAACTTGTCTGTATTATAACTCACATGCCTCATGAAAAAAATCCATATTTTCCATTTTATGTTTTTCTGAACTCTGTGTTTTACAATTTAAGTACGTGTTTTCATCACAAAGAGTCTGATCATGTTATAGATGAATTAAACTTCAACATTACAGTAAGAAAATATTTTAAAAATGGTTGCATGTCTAAACATAAATATGACTCTACATTGCATCAGTCACATTTGCACACAGGGTACGAAACTTTCGTCCGTCATTAAAATTTTTCATAACATCACAACATCATTTTCTGCATTTTTCGCGTCCGTCAGAGCCTTTAGAGACGTTTGACCAAGAACCGGGACAAACAGAATCATTTCATAACTCAGATAGCTCAGGTTAAACAGGTCAGATAGAAAGATTCAGGTGGGTGATGATGAAGAGGAGGAGGATGTGGACCGCACACAGAATATGAAGGACAGCTCCGCCCCTTCATGCAGCTGCGGTGCCAAATGAAAGACAGAAGTGGAGTGATGACAGCCAGATAGGTAGAGAGAGAGGCAAAGGAGGAAATGTGAAATAAGCTTTTGGAAACGTATCTGAAAAGAAAAACGGACTCAGTGTACAAAGGCCTTTAGTCTTAGTAAACCTGCCTAAACTAAAGTTAGAGGCAGAACAAAGCGAAGTCTCGCCACAGACTCAGCATTCCTTTGGCGTCGGTGGTGGCGTGTGTGGAGAAGCTGGGTCCCGCTCTTAGTGCAAATCACTTAGAGCAGAGTACAGATGCTGCGTGCCTGTAAATGACACCAAATATTATTGCATGTTTTTGTTCCCTTTCATTCGGCTCAGGCGCTATGAAAAAATGCTTCTGGCGAAAACTTTGATTTTTATAAATTCAATCCACATTTTGGCAAATTCGAAGATATTTCGTGTGTAACAGCTGATGGCCCTACTCACAAGGTTCACAGACAAAACAGTTGTCTTCTAGTAGACATTTTCTTAATAAATACAACATGCCAACGTTATTAGCATAAGCCTATGACTTTTCCCATTGCATGAATTAGCCTAGCAGCTAGCAGACTTTTCCTCTACTCTTACAAAGCCAGGATAAATCACACACAGAACTTCAAATGCTTTTTTGTAGGGGCGTTATTGTCCTCATAATTTATTGTTCCTTATCTATGAAATTAAAGTAAATAAAAGCTTTGCTGCTTCATGTAGTTACATTTCTAGGAAGGTGCAAGTCAGGTTGTGGCGTAGAAGTATAAACCTGTCTTTAAGCAGCAGTCACATTAAATATATGATATAAGGCTCCATGTTATTAAAAAGGCCCCAAACTGTAGTAAAGCCGCCGCAGACTTACTGTAAGTGTTGTTCTAATAAGGATCAAGACTTTATTCAACTATAATTAATCCAGTTGTCAGTCGGTGCCTTTGTCTCCCAGTAAAAAGACCCCTGTGTCGACAGCACAGCGGGGAGGATGGGACCAGCCAAAGGAGCTTATGCCTCCACTGCAGAGTTCCTTAATGCGTTTTGGGGGCAGAGGGGGAAGTGGCACAGGGGGTAAGTCGGGTAAGTGACACTGAGGAAGTGTGTTGTGTGTGGGCGTACAAACGGCGCTGTCACTGAGCTGGCTGTGTCGGGTGGCAGCGCAGCAGGGGAGCTGGCCGGGGGTCTGAAGCTGAGCTGCGGAGCGTGTCACTCCGCTGGCCCATTAATCATTCCCAGCCTGGCCCGCTTCAGCGCCTCAAAGGGGGCTCGATGCGCACGCACTAGGTGGTCCTGATGCCACCCTGGAAGCCCCAGCAGTCAGCTGTGTGGAGGCAGACGGTGGACACAAAGAGTTGAGCATCCACACGTACGCTCTAACATGTGCATCTGTTTCATCTCAGCTCAGTGAACAATCAGGCGCCCCTCGAACAAACTCATATAAACAACAACAAACAAACAATCTGACACTCAGGATCCACTCGCTGCATCATTTAATGCTGTTGTGTTTACGTGAGCACAGACATGAGACCCAAATAATAGAGGTCAGAGTTCACACTAACTCGCTGAAAAACTGCATCAGTAATGGGTAAAGGGGGATTTATACTTGTGCAGCAGGCCCTATACATGTGGCCTACGCTGTTGTGAGCATTTATACTTGTGCAGTGGTGTGTCTGTGAGGTGCTGAAAAGTTTAGTTGATTCAAAACACACATTAAACACACATTAAACACACATTAGACATGGCTTAATAGAGACAGTTTCAAACACAAATCAGCTTCACTATAACTCGCAGCATTCACAGACAAACACTTGTCTTTATCTGGACACATTTTCCCCACAAATACAACATGCTAATGTTATTAGCACAAGCCTATGGCATTTTACATTGTATAAATTAGCTTAGCTGCTAGTGGACTTTTTCCTCTTCTCATATGAAGCCAGGAACAACAGCAACATTTTACAAAGGTAACGTTACAAAATTCAGCTCCATTACAATTCACAAGGTTCACTGACAAAACAAGTGTCTTATACTAAACAAGTTTTCCAAACAAATAGGCTCTACGTTGATGCAGAGCCTACGCCATATCTCACTGGAAGTTGTGTCCATAATCATTTCTACAGTAGTGCCCTCAGGAATCAGGTGGATATATATCCCAGGGTACATTGTTTGTATTTGGGAGCTGTTTAAATGTGTAATTTGTGGTAGATTTTATTTAGTTGAACTATTAATATTGTAACAGTTGTGTTGTAACAAACTGTAAACCTTTATCACTTATTTTATTGCAATTCTGTGTTCTTGAATTATTTTTATTTTTTTTACTAATTTGTCGTCAATAATATCATTATCGCAAAAATATCCTGAAATATCATGATATTATTTTAGGGCCATATCGCCCAGCCCTAGACACATTTCATCATATCAAAAATATGATATGTGCATGCATCAGGCAGAGGTTCGTATAAAAATAAAGTTGGTTTGAAGAGTTTAATTCTTTAAAAAAACCTTGGAATGTTTCAACAAAATCTAAAAAGCTCTCTTGGCCATTTTGTATGCTCTTCTCGAACAGTCCCTCACCACAGCTCGTCAGATTAGCGTCTACTGTTAGGTCACGCACACTTCAGTGTCTGAAGATGTAAAGATGACATCTGCAATCGAACAGGAGCCAGTTGAAACCAGTCCTTTCAGACCTTTGGATACTCTTTCACACAATTTAAAGACTGTTAGACATGATGACTCTTTAAACCCAGTGCTGGCTCATCCTAAAGCAGTTTGGAGAGACGCACACAGGATGTGTGGTGTGTCTCAGTCATCACTTAAGCCTCTCTGTGGCATCACTCAGCCATATGTATTGGGAAAAATTGTGTTTACTGGAATCAGTGGCTTATAAAAGGGATTCACAAGATAAGTGACCTTTACTGAGATGGAGTGTTTATGTCTTTTTCAGAACTCGTGCAAAATATGCGATCTGGGCTGCCCCTAGCTAAGAATCCTCCTAGTCAACCACTAGTCGTCATCACGGTCCATCAGTGGACAAGTCTTCTGCATGTTTCTGATATGACTGTGATGATTAAATGATATATTTTGGTGGTTTGAGTTGAAGGTGTGAGAAAGAATAGTATCAGTAACACTGTGCTACATTACAGAGAAATACAAAACCGTTCTAATGAACCTTAATTAATATAGGCCTATATTTTATCTCCTATCTGTAGCTACTTCCATGTTTCAGATGATACGTCATGTTTGTAGTCGACCAATGAAGATGAGTTTACATATCACCTTGGGTTCGTCCTTCACCTTCTCAAAATGATCCCACACTTTGGATTTCCTGCCCGACATGTTATTAACTAGCCTGTGGAATAACCGCAGGTACCAGCCCTGGAAATTAAGGGCCGTGCACATGCTGTGTCTTTAAATGCCTGGAAAACGGGTGAGACACAGGTGTGACTGTTTCATTTAAAAAGTAGCTGCTAGCAGTTAGTGGCTAACTCAAAGAAGAAGTACTAACAAAAGAGAAGCTGTCTCACTAAGGGACAATTCATTCAGGATGATAGTATTATTTTTTGGAATTACCTGATGTAGCACACAGGGTTACCAAAACATATTTGTAGAAATATGAGGATCATTTGGCAGAGGGACCAGAAGGTGTGAATTAAGCAATGAGGAATGGTTGAAAATACTGTCCAATACACCCCAGGCTCAAACCAGAAACCCTCTTGCTATGAGGCAACAGTGCTAACCACTTTACCACCATGCCCCCCAGTAATCTGTATGTGTAGAATAAACCGTCTGTACTCTGCACATGTACCCTACAGGTCAAGTCATGATATCCAACATCCCATGCTTGAAGGATACGAACGTTAAATCAAAGCTAACTCACTCCTCTCACAACATGGAGTCACCTCTCCAAACCGCCGTCCACAGCACAGCAGATTTTTCAGTTTGCTCTTAAAAGCCTGAGTGAAACCTTTCTGGCTCAAACCATCATGTCTGTCTTGAATTATGAGCTCAACAAAACAAAATCCTCAAAACATGCAGCCTTTACCCAGAGGACACTGAGTTGTAGCAGCGAAAGGATTTTTTTTTTTTTTTTTTTTTTGAGATCCCCCAAATACATGTCTTTGTTTTATGGTCTGGTTGTATACAGAGAAACCTCTTTCCAAAGTCACACAGGCTTATGTTGCAAGAAAGACTGGAGGCGACAGAGTGAAAGGCCAATTTAAGAAGTATTGTTCTCCGTTTGTAATCATGACCGAGTAAATAGATTGTGGAATGTTGGGGTAGAGTCAGGATATCGGTGCTTAACTGGACGACCTGTATACAAGAATCCGTGTGACATCGTCTGTGTTGAAGTATTAAACAGAATACTGACTCCCTGTCAGGTCTGGTTGTCATATTGTTGAGCTGGCTGCACACTCTGGCCTCACTGAACCTGTTCTTTTTTTTTTTGACTGACTGACACATTACAGCATTTCCCAGCAGCGTTTGAGCCACCAAACCTGAGTGTTTTCACCAACTCGTCCCCGCTTTTCTAGCGGCTTTTTTGCCAACAAACATGGGTGTTTTAAGCCAATACATAATCTTAATTGGGCACAAAAAATCTTAATTTTTTTGTGCCCAAACCTAACTCAGCACAACACTGTTGAGAAATCTTAAGTTTCACTGTATCCACAACAAAATAATGTACAAATGTAACGTAAGCATGGTTTGCAGAAACGTACAATGCAAACATTTTTCCTGGTGACTAAGGTCACATTTACACGAAAACGACCCACTGAAAACAGAATCGTTTCTCATTTTCGTTTTGAAAAAAGTTCCGCGCTCAGACAACGTTTTGATAACAATCACTGTGCAAATGGATCCGCAAAAATGACCAAAAACGCTGTGGTGTACATGCCAGGCCAGTAGTTGCCGGTGTGACATTGTAATGAAACAATACCTGCTTGCACACATGCACTTCCTATCACAGAGCAGTAATGTAAAAACAAACAAAATGGCAACCACACGAACGTTTGTCTGGACAGACGACGAGGTGGAGTTGCTACAGTAAATCTACACTTTGCTGGAGAAGCTAAATTCAACAGGGTGAGCAGGACAGAGCTCGGGAGTCCGCCGTTGTTGTTGTGATGGTCCACTTTCTTGAGCATGCCTAGTGACTGGAACCGTAATGCACATGTGTGAAAAGTCTCCATTTTATGTTTAGTATATATGTTTACATGAGAACAAAGAGTGCTCTTTCCAAAAAATTGCACTAACCCGTTTTCAAAACATCCCAAAATGCCGCTGTCGTGTAAACGATCAGCCAAAATGCAATTTAAGTTTATCGTCTTCAGTTGAAATTGTTGTCGTATAAACAGCACCTGAGTTGTTCCAACACTCGGCAACCGAAACTAAAACAATCTTGACTGATAAATATTACTTAAAGAAAGAGGAGAAATATTTATACAAAGACCTCGTCTTAAATTTAAGGGAACGTTTTCATCACTAGGAGCAACTCTGAGCACCAGGAGCTTTGAGAATACGGCCCCAGATACCTAGCTCCTAGCTTTTGCCTGTAAGAGAAATATTGAGTCTGGCAGAAAAAAGGGCAGCAACATTTGAACATACGTTGACTTGATGAATGAGGGACAATTACTACCTTTACATGCATAACATTATATCGAATATGACAGTCTTCTTCATTTTATATGAATTTTTGATTTTTGGGTGAACTGTCCCTTTAAGGTTCTGGCAATTGAAAGTTATTGTGGCGAATATAGAAGATGAAGCAGTTTTGGCCGAGTCATCATGAAACTGTGTTTCATACAAGCGACTGTATCAAAATTATTGGAGGGAAGGATCGTCAGAAAAAAGGGGAGTTTTATGTCGTTTTGTTTAAAAAAACAAAACAAAATTCTCTTATTTTATTTATTTTAAAAATGGAGACGTTTTACACATACTTACATAAAAATAAACATTCAAATTTCAATTATAATAAAGCATTTATTTAACCAAAAAAAATCTGTTTCTATTACTGTTAGGGTTATTGTAACTGATAATAATAACATGATAATAATAATTGTGTAATACTGACACTGTGAAACTGCGATATTCTCTGAGCTGATTATAGTAACGTGAAACTCTCGTACTGTTACGACCCTAGATAACATAAATTTGACGAATGCTAATTTGTGTACATTTGTGAGCTTTGTGGAAACTATTGCTCCATTTTGGTTCAACGTTTTTAAATCATTGCTTAAAACATATTTTTATAAGAAAGCTTTCCGTTTTAATGCCGGATTTGTACTTTTGTGATTTATTTCCTTTTGTATTGTTTTGTTGTCTTTTTTATGCACATTGTGAAGCACTTTGTAACCTTCTTCAGGTAAGTGCTATACAAATAAAAAATATATATATTATATTACATAACTTAGAAAAAACTTTTCTAAACATTATGTTAAGGTTAATAAGATTTTTGTACGGTCCCCCAGGCATTCCACCTCCAAGCCAGGTTATTGAAAAATATGGGACAATTCTATCCCAGCTATTTTATTTTTAAAGCCTAATATCACAAATCACAATTTGCCTCAGAGCTTTACAGCATCTAACATCCCTCTGTCCTTGGACCCTCACAGAGGATAAGGAAAAACTCCCCAAAAAATCCCTTTAACAGGAAAAAAAGGTTTGAATTTGATCATACTTTAAATTCTGCAAGACTAACATGGATGATTAAAGTGGATAAAATTGAGCTCAGAAAGAAAACAAAATCCTTTCTGACACATTTCAGTTCATGTCTGTGAGCACGAACAACGACAGAGAACTCAGCCCGATGTTCACACGACACGTCACACACACACACACACACACACACACACTGTGACTGATTTACAGAATAGCGAGTAACAACAAAGTTTTCCTCAGTCCCCGTGAATAACAAAGGTTCCTGTCACAGTTTCCAGTGAGTCCATCTCCAGTTTTCTGCTGCTGCTTTTTGTCACGCGAGTCCCCGACAGTTTTAGTTGTACTGTAATTCTCTCTACTTATTCATAAGAAAAGCTCTCATGAGTTTGCGTTTGCTGATTGAGAGTGATTGGTTTGATATATATTTTGCTTCAGGGTCACCACTGCCTGCAGCTACTGTCTCTGACCTCCCATCGGTCAAACCATGTGAACGTTCCTCCCCAGTGCCCCCGAGCTGCGGTCAGGCTTTGACATGTTCTAGATGACTGAGACTCGTAAGTCCATCTAATTGTCACTCTGCTCCTGATGGGACGCTCAATGCCACAAAAGTTCCTGAATATTACCCAACCTGCAACACACCTGTTTCCTGTTTAACAGATTTCATGTTTGTTTTCATCTAATACCTATTTTTTTATGTACGATATATTGATATATTTTCAAGCAAGATATAGATTTAGACAACACCATTTATATCGATATAGGTCCAAGTTGTGTTACATGAGGCATAGCAATTTTCCCGCAACACTTTATAGAGGCTATGCCTGATGCGCACCTTCCTAGAAATGTAACTACACATCGCAGTGACGCAGACCTCCTGTCTGTCTCTGTGAGCTGAAACCATTTCCCTCAGTAGAAACAAAGCTTTCATTTACTTTAATTTCACAGATAAGAAACAATAAATTGTGAAGACAATAAAGCCTCCACTAAAATAGCATTTTTTCGTCTTGTGTGTGATTTATCCTGGCTTCATATGAGCAGAGGAAATCTCTGCTAGCTGCTAGGCTAATTTATACAATGTAAAATGCCATAGGCTTGTGCTAATAACGTTAGCATGTTATATTTGTTTGGAAAACGTGTTTAGTATCAGACAGTTGTTTTGTCAGTGAACCTTGTGAGTTGTAATGGAGCTGAATTTTGTAATGTTACTTTTGTTAAATGTTGCTGTTGTCCCTGGTTTCATATGAGTAGAGGAAAAGTCCGCTAGCTGCTAGGCTAATTTATACAATGTAAAATGCCATAGGCTTGTGCTAATGACGTTAGCATGTTGTATTTGTGGGGAAAATGTGTCCAGATAAAGACGAGTGTTTGTCTGTGAATGCTGCGAGTTATAGTGAAGCTGATTTGTGTACTTGTGTTTGAAATTGTCTCTATTAAGCCATGTTTAATGTGTATTGAATGTGTGTTTTGAATCAGCTAAACTTTACAGCACTTCACAGAAACCCCGCCAACGACTAGTGTTTTGGAGGTGTAACTGTTGAGCAGCTGCATATTTTTTAAATGGGAAAAAAAAACCCTGTCTTTATTTTGATTACAGTCTGTTTTTTAAAAACAAATGCTTATGACATCTCAAAATATGGCTTTCAACTGAAAACATGTAGACCAGGAAAAAAACGAGATATATGTTGTGTATCGCCAGTCAACCTGTAAATATCCAGCCTGTATATAATTTTTGTCCATATCGCCCAGCCCTACATCTAACATAAAGCATTTTTTTAAAAAGGAAAGAAAACAGGGGATTGTCAGTTGCTCTTTTCCTTTCGATTGAAAAATAAATCTTTTTCCTAATATTGTAATAATATTTAATAATGCGATGACAACCACTCAAAATGCAAAATAAATGCAGCATATCTTCAATTTCAAATTTACAGTATCCATCCTCGTCCATACCTCAACCAAAAAGCATTTTTGTCCATGTGTATGTCATCCTGATGAGATGCAGTTTGTAGTGTTGAGGTCTTGGCCTTATTTAAACTATTTGCACAGCACGTCTGTAGGTCGTAATGTTGTAAAGTTGTTATGGACCCCGGGGAAACTGTTGCCCCTGTAATCACTAATGAGCATCCAAACAAACAACCCACAACAAGAGCAAGATGCTCACAATCACATTTACTTGTTTTCCTTTTTGTGTGTTCTCTCATTCAGTAAAATGTAACTCTCAAAGTCCACTTTAAATCTTTACCACTAAATTCAACCCCAAAAGCTTTGCCTACCCGAGCGAGGTCAAAGGTCAGAGCCCGAGGAGTTGTTGCGGACTCGTGCCCTGCAGTGAAATAGTGTCTCAGTGACTTCACTACAACTGTTGCACGTTATAACTGTTGTTTCTAAACGCAGCCTGTTTCCATTACTGCAGTGTTCAATATGTTAAGCTAATGTATTTAAACATGAAACCCATCAAAACAGAAGTCAACAAAACAAAAACAACCGCAGAAATAGCCGTGTCCTCTGGCTATTGTTGACTAACTTCATGTGAAAAATCAAAACCCTCAAATATGTCTAAAATTACAAATTAAATGGAAATGGCTGACTGTCCGCTGGCGTTGGCACACAGCGACTGACGGGGAGAGACAGAGGGAAGGAGCAAGAACGAAGGAACCAAAATACCAGAGGACGAGGGAGACAGAAGAACGTCCATGACATCATGCTTTACAGAAATTCTTCTCTGAGCTGAAATGAGACCCAGATGGTGAGCAAGCCTGGCCCAACCTGGCAACCCAGGGGAGGCAGCGGCATATTCACCATCAGCAGAAACAGTGTCGGTGGTCCCACAGAGCCACATGGACACCAATGACTGGTCCAGCACAGAGACACTGTGAGCCCACGTCCCTAAAAGCATGTTGTGATTCAAATGATTGTAAACTAAACAGGGAATGCGATGTCAGATGTGGAGTGGCTCTGTAAAATAGACGGTGGTCAATGTGGTGCCATTGTACTATAAGAGTCTGGTTTCCTCCTGTCTGTACCAGTCTGTCCCCTCTCTGTCTCTCAGCCGCTGTCATGCAACTGGGTTGTAGTTCAAAGACACGTACACAGTTTTCTCAAAGCACTCTTGACTGATCTGATGTGTCTAGACCACTGACTTCCAACCAGGGGTGAGATTGTTTAGAAGCAGTGAAATAACATTTGGATTTAAAAATACATTATATGTTTATATTGAGTCAGCCACATATTGAACGCCACGTGCTGTGAGGGTGTGTGAAACTAGTTAGCCATCAAACAGAGACATGGTGACTGGGTTAAAAAAAAATCATTAAAATAGTGAAAAGTAATGGATAAATGATTGAAATATTTAGCCAAAGGCGATGAATAAATAGTGGAATAGTTTGCTAAAAGTAACAGATAATGGTTCAAATAGTGAGCTTATGCCGATGTAGTTGAATAGTCAGCTAAAAGTAACAGATAATGGTTGAAATGTTTAGTTAGAAGTAATGAATAAATGGTTGTAATTGTTAGCGAACAGTAACAGGATGGTTATAATAATTAGTTTATGGCTAAGTGGTAGAAATAGTTCGCTATAAGTAACAGTTGAAATGTTTAGTTAAAAGTAACAAAAAATGGTTGAAATAGTAAACTTAAGGTAATGGATAGTTACCTAAAAGTAAAAGATAAATGTTTGCAGTTCATGGTCTAAAAAAATCAATAAATGGGAGAATGTCTGGCTTTTATCAATTCAAAAGGGACCATGAATGCAATCATGACTAAATCGACCCAGCCTAGACATTTTTATTTTATGAAAACATTATTGAAGCAGTATCCACTTCTATATATTGAACAGTGTTGAACATTTAATTTAAAATCATTATAAAATTTAAGTGCACACGTTTTGAGTTTGATACTGAGGGTACTTGAGTTAACCTGACGCTGGCTCGTGTCTGACAGTAAAGCTTGGACACCACTGGTCTCATTTCATTACAGGACATAAAGGTAATTATAGAGCTGATTTTAACACTGCATTTGTGCTCTCAATTCTCTTTCTCCATTTTTATCATCAAACCTGCTGGTTCTTTAAAAAACAAGTGAGCATGCATTTATATTCTGCACTCTATTATTAGAGCTGTTGGAGAGAGCACCAGTACGTGCTGCACAGACTGGGAGCAGCGCCAGCAGGCAATTGATACAATCATATCCTAATTCAGCTACCTTGTGGGTGGCGAACGTGTCGGCTCTTCCTCACACACATTACTGCGTAGGTTTAATAAAACACTTTGAGCAGAGCACAAAACAAAATACTCTACTAGGACAGATAGTAGCTGACGCTGTGATCACAGATTTACAGATTTATATTCCACAAGGCTGGATGTTTGCTGAAATTACAAGGCTCTCTTTAACATCTCCTTTCATATTAAATACATCTTAAGCCAGATAAGCGTCTGCCAAACGTAAGAACATGTGACAGTGAAAGTTTACTCTGAAAGCACATCAAAGTGTGAAGAAACAAGACTGACTGAACCTCCAGCTGACTCGTAACACAGAACATCGCATGGCGCAGTGACAGAAAAAACACAGTTAGAATTGGACAAATGTGCAAAATTACACGTATGAGTGACTGAGGCTACCATTTTCAACTCGCCTCAAAACCCACTTGGCAAGTGGAAGTTTCCCACAGTTCCCTTCACAGCCCATCAGTCAGGCCGGAGAGGAGCGGGGGCCTGACTGTCAGGGGTCAGTGCTACGCTGAACATGGAGAGAATATGAAGCAGCTGCCTGGGACAGGAGAGCCTCATGTGTTACCATATGTGAGTGTTTCTCTGCCTCATTCATTCCTCTACATAAATGATTATGGGTCATGGTCAAACGTCATCGTGCATTAATACAAGTGTAAAGATTACCATCTGCAAGTTTGATGCATTTGTAGAATCAGTGAAAATGTGTTAAGTTGGTTCTCAGTTAAAGTAGATTCACTTCATTGATCGTTACATTACATTAAGAAATAAATGCCAACTAATATTAAATAATTTTACATCTCTGTGGAGCTGTTTTGTGTCTCTTTGTAGCCTGTTTGCGTGTCTTTTTGGTTAGGTTTTCATCTATCACTTTGGATTTACTTTGCATCATGTGTTGACCTTTTTGCATCTCCATGTAGTCTGTTTGCATCACTTTGGGATCATTTTGCATCTCTTTGTGGTAAGTTTGCATCTCTTTATAGTGGTTTGCAACACTTTGGAGTCATTTTACAGTCATTTTGCATCTCTGTTTAGTTGTTTTGTGTCTCTTTGTAGTCGGTTTTGATCATTTTACATCTCTGTTGTTGGTTTGCATCTTTTTGTCGTCATTTTGTGTCTCTTTGTGGTCTTTTTGCATCAATTTGTAATCAGTTTCTGTCACTATATGGTCATTTTGCATCTCGTAGTCGTCGGTTTACATTTTCACACTTTGGAGCAACTTTGCATCATTTGTTTGTCTTTTTGTATCTCGTAGTCGTTTAATGTCACTCTGTGGTCATTTTGCATCTTTTTCTAGTCTCTATGTGTCTCTGGTCACTTTGCATCTCTTTGTGGTAAGTTTTCATTTCTTTGAAGTCATTTGTGTCACTTTGGCGTCATTTCAGATTCATTTTGTATCTCTGCAGTTGCTGTGCGTCTATGTGGTCATTTTGCATCTTTTTGTAGCCATTTTGCATCACTTTGTGTTATTGTGGTTCTCTTTGTAGTAGGGCTGCAACAATAAGTCAACTAATTGATGACTAATCGACTATTAAAATAATCGGTGACTATTTTAGTAGTCAACAAATCAGTTTGAGTCATTTTTCATAGAAAAGTACTATAAAAGTTCCCCAAAAATACTCTTATTGCAGCTTCTTATGCTCAGATATTGGCAGCTTCAGACGCTTTCCCACGGGGAACTAAAACCCTTTGGCGTGACTATGAAACCAGACATTAGATGACATGATTTTGGAGTTTGGGCGAGATAGATACACATTTTTCAACATTTTAACACATTTTTTGATAAAATGATTAGTCGACTAATCGAAGAAATAATCGACAGATTAGTTAACACTGAAAATAATCGTTATTTGCAGCCCTACTATGTAGTCAGTATGTGCCTCTCCGTGGTCATTTTGTATCATTTTTTGGTCTTTTTGCATCTTTGTTTTGTTGTTAAGTGTCTCTTTGTGGTCATTTTGCATCTCTTAGTAGTCGATTTATGTCTCTTTGTGGAAGGTTTGCATCTCCTTGTAGTCATTTGCATCACTGTGGGGTCATTTTATAGTCATTTTGCATCTGTGTTGTCATTCTGTGCCTCTTTGTGGTTACTTTACGGTTACTTTGCAGCACTTTGTGGTCGGATTGTGTCTCTTTGTGGTAATTCTGCATCCCTTTGGTGTCATTTTACAGTCATTTTGCATCCCTTTAGTCATTGTGCTTCTCTTTGTAGTCAGTTTGTGCCTCTCTGTAGTCATTTTGCATCACTTAGAGACACCAATTTGTGCATTTTAAAAGTAGTTTGCATCTTTTTTGGGTCTTTTTGCATCTCTTTGAGGTCATTTTGCACCTGTGTAGTCATTTTGTGTCTCTTTGTGGTAGGTTTGCATCTTTGTGTTGTCATTTTGAATCTCTGTGTAGTCATTTTGTGTCTTTTTTAATTAGTTTGGCCTCCCTTTTTGGTCATTTGCATCTTTTTGTGGTCATTTATATTTGTTTTGTGCCTCTTTTTGTCCAAAGTTTTCAACAAAAAAATGTTGGTCCAGCATCTCCATCCATCCATGACGCTACCAAACCTATTCCCTGTCACCCTCTGCCTGTGGTGGGTGAAGCACCAGAGTCTGTGGGGGAGGCCTGTGTCACCCCTGTCCACCCCTCTGGCCCCAGCCCTGCTTTTATGAATACATTTGTAAATTGTGCAACTCCAGCTGATAGGAATGTGAAAGCTGCTGCTGCCAACACAAATGCCTCTTGACAAAATGATGGCAACCCTGCATGCAAAGTCATGGGAAACTCACTGAGTCGGACTTCCTTGATGCCTGCAGCCAGTGAGCGAGACACAACACACACCTCTCTTTCACACTCCTCTCTCAATATGTGAATGTCCCACAGCAAGGAGCAGAAATCCAGACAGATCATTAGCACCAACCACTCTGCATCCCCACCGCCAGACCATATGGACCCACTGCTCAATGGAAACAACCCCTCCCCTGGGTCTTCTTCTTTCAGGGATAGGTGTCAGGCCACCCTTATTATTTCCTCTTTGGAAGACATGCTCAGTCTGGCTTCTCTGCGGTTTTATCTGATGACACCGCTCACACAAAAAGCGGGATGGTGAAAGGGGGGCCTCCCACTGACAGCGAGATGGATGCCACAAGTGACAACCTTTTGTTTTAGTAAAATACACTGAGATGCTGGCTTTGCAGAGGCAAAAGGCGGAGGCCAAGGGGAACAACTTGTTCACTTGTTCCGTTTGGTTAAGCAAACCATGGCACTGTCAGAACTTGTTACTTTTCCAGGTTTGTTTCTGGAGCTCAGGGGGGCTTGAGCTGTTGATATAACACCCCCTGCTCTGTTGAAAATAAGCATCACAGCAAATACACTCTGCACGGATAAAAACTCAGATCAGGCTTCAAATTACCTCGCGCTTTGTCCTCCTCTCTGAATAGTTTACTGGCTCTAAAGTGGCAGTTTATACTCTACGTGCCAAAAATGTCAATAAAACCGCCTTAATCGCCCATCCAATCTGTAATAGCACCTGCTTATGGAAACACAACACGCCCCTGCAGTCTATCTCCGCAGCTGCAATGTTTCCTTCCTATTAAAGCGCTACTACAGTCGGAAACACGGGTCAAAGCGTAATTACGCATTCGGACAGGCGCACTTTGTTTGTGGAAATGACTTCCTGGCTTTTCTTTTCTTCTGGATGTTGATAAAAAAAAATCAGGGGTCAACAAATGCATTTGTCTCTGAACAAAACAAATAAAGCTTTGGAAACAACTCTTAATTATTATGTTATCTAAGCATACAGGAGAAATGGCGCAATACTTGGAGCAATTTCTGCTATAAATTGTGCATTTATGTTTCCTTAAAAAGTTCGATCTGATGTGGATAAATATATTCTTTTCTTACAAATCACAAACACTTAATTTAACTTTATTTATTTCAATAATTTGCCGTTTATTTACTTTGAATTTATTTAAATTTAGAGGATGTATTAGTAATAGTAACAGTAACAAAGCAGACTGATTTCCGAATAAGATTCAATTTTATTAAGTTTAAATGTTTAATTTAAATGTGTCTTGATTTTAATATTAAGGTTCTTTTACCGTTTAGGTCGTTGGATTTCAACTCGAGGCCTTCTCCTCTCTCTTCGCCTCCACCAGGATTTGTTTGGCCACAGTCAAATTAATTAGACCCTAATTAAGTCAGATTACCACCTATTAATGTGAGTCTTTAGCACCGACATTTCTTTAGAACAAAATCATGAATGTTATGTCACCAGATGAGAGGTGTATCTGTGTTTCATTCCCAACAAATAAAAGTACATTTGTGCGTAAATCTTTCTGTGCGTAAAGACAGGACACGGGGATCATGCATAATTATAGCAGCACATTTTAAATGAATCGAATAATTTAATTAAATAAAATCAGATTTTGGAGCTAAAATAATGAGGATGAGGAGGAAAACAGGAGATGCCTTACCGACACACTCGTTGGCTTCCCGGGCCGTGGCGCGCTGCCATGGTCGGTCATAGTGGAAAGGTTTGCACCTGTCGCACTCCGGTCCCGCCGTGTTGTGTTTGCACTCACAGACCAGATTCCCCTCTCTGTCCTTGACGCATTTCGAAGCATGCCCGTTGCACTTGCACCGTCCTCCGACCTGCAGGTCCGACACCGCGTAAAAGTAGGAGTCTCGGGCCAGCTCCGAGTCGTCCTCGTTCTCGTCTCCGAAAGTGTGAAGCCGGCTGAAGATCACCTTGATGTCGGTGGCCGTCACCCAGTCCTGCAGCACCGGGGAGTTGTCGAAGTCGTGCGCTGAGGGTCTCCCGTCCAGGGTGCTGAAGGCGATGAGTCCACCTGTCAGAGGGTGCATGTCCGTGTGCGAGTCCGTGCAGATGGCCTCCTGCTCGTTCTGCTTGGTGATCGCTGCTTTATTCTGCCTGTTGTACATTTTCTTACACTGAGTGGAGTAATACTGAAACGGCACCCAAGACTTGCCGTAGTCCATGGACTTGTAGATGGCCATGGACTCGGGTCTGGGTGAGCAGAACTGCAGGCTCACATAGGTGACCTCAAACTTTTTACCGAGCGACAAGGTGAGTGTGACGTTCTGCGGGTACTGCACGTAGTTTTCAGACTGCCAGCAGGTGAGGTTGTGCGGGTTGTTGAGGTCTGTTAAATACGCAGGTGGATGGGACTTCTTGGGATCCCCGGCGTCGCACGTGTGACAGTCCCGCGTCCTCTCCTCGCCCTTCTCGGTCACCACGCAGTACCTGGCGGCGGGGTTGCCGCAGGTGCTGGATACGCGCACGTCCTTACCGAAAGCGGAGTTGACGAAGTCGGGGATGCACCTCCGAGGGTTCCCGTTCTCATCATAGCACGGGTCCGGGGGGGACGACTGTGCAGCGAACATGCTCAGCCCGTATCCTCCAAAGACCCCCTCGGTCAGCGCAGACACTGTCACCAAGGTGACCCAAACCTCCAAAATCCTTTGCATTGTAATCCGTGCACCGCAGGGACTCTGGCGCTGAAATGCAACGAGATAAAACAACCAAGATTAATAATGAATTCAGATAAAGGCAAAACAATCACAATAAATGAAGCTCTGATGTGGAAAAACTTGGACGCACAAGCGAAATAAAATATTCTTACGAGGCAAAGAAACCCAGGACTCTACCTCCAAATAAACTGCTCAGTCTGAAAGTGAAGCTCAACTCCTAACAATTTGGAGAACAACCTATCCCGTTTACGCACGAACAACTACTGCTCCACTTTCCCCCCTCTGTGGAATTCCTAAATAAAAATAAGAGATGGCAAAAGCCCAGCTGGCTGTGAATGTCCCTCTGCCTCTGCCTGTCCTCTCAGTCACACCTCTGCCCACCTCTATCTCTTTCTGTCCCATTCCCTCTCTGTTATAATGGGAGAAAGGGGGTCCACTCATTCACAGGAGAGGAGCCTTTGGAGTGGCTCTGCGGAGGGAGAGGGAGCAGCGACATCTTCCGGCAGATACACGGTACTACATGTTGAACTAGAGCACACACTTCTTTTGTCCCAATAAGGAGAAATATGATGCAGTGAAATCTTGTAAGTTGAAGATACAGAAAACAAATTGACATGTTTATTTATATCTTTAGAAAGTAATGAGAACACACATTATAGAAGCTATTGTGCACAGACATAAATACACGTGTGCCTTGAGATTTTGGCTTGCCCTTTGGTGTACCTTGGGCACAACTAAATTATAAGTTCCCCAACATATTAGTCCAGGGATGACTTTAGGAGGTGTCCCAGTTAAATCTTTTTAGTGAGTCTCCGATCAGGAATCTTCACAGCTCTGTTCCAAAGCCGAAGCATTTGACATTTATATCTGATGTTTAGAGGCTCTTGTTCTATGTCTCCACTATGGGCCAAAACTGAGTTACATTTTAGGACTCTCAGAGTGGATTGAATCGCTCTATGATACACTGTGTTACAACTTGTGTGTTCAGGGAAACCCCAAACACCAGAAGCTCAGTCAGACTCAGGACACACACACACACACACATGAATTATAGAGTTGTGTTTAAGTTTAGAATCCCAGATTGCCACATTGTCTAAATTTGGTCGGTACACATCCCCTCGCTCTGCTGCTGACGGAGCTACAACACTGACAGCTTCTTTAAATGTTATGTGCTCGTCCAGCGTCAAGCCAAGATGTTCATGCTGGTCAGTGTGTGACAGCACTGTTGGACCACAGTTAGAAACAACTGAAGTTCTCTCCAATGACAATAAGACTGAAAGTAATGAAACAGAGACAATGTTTGACAGTGACTGTACCGACCACAGTTGCGCAACAGCTTCTGCTGTTGGTATGGTGACAGTTTGCAAAACCACACGCAGAGCTGCAGTACAACGTTATATTAGAGTATATTGATATTCTGAGCACATTACTGGGTGGAATGTGTCCCCCCTTTATTAGGTACACCTGTTCCACCATTTAGTCATGTGGACATGGTGAAGACGACCATCTCTAGGGTTTACAGAGGATGGTCCCAGACAGAGAAAATATCCAGTGAGCCAAAATGCCTTGTTTATGCCAGAGGTCAGAGGAGAATGGCCAGACTGCTTCAAGATGATAGAAAGGCAACAGGAAGTCAAATAAGCACTGGTTCCAACCAAGGTGTGCAGAAGACCATCTCTGAAGCAACAACACCTTGTCCAACCTTGAAGCAGATGGGCTACAGCAGCAGAAGACCACACCAGGTGCCACTCCTGTCAGCTAACAACAGGAAACTGAGGCTACAATTCACACGAGTTTTCTCACCAAAACTGGACAATAGAAGATTGAAAATCTGTGACACCAAGAAATAAAAAAGGGGTCCAACCTGGTACTAGCAAGGTGTACCTAATAAAGTGGCTATATATTATAACTACTGCCTAGTATCAAATCATTTGGGCTAAAAATAACAAAAAATAAACTGTAATTTTTAATTTTACACTACGTGTCTCCCAGGGTAAGTAGCCCATTAGCCATTTTTGAAACATAAAACTGGTTTTAAATCTTTCTGTAAACTTACATTAAAAAGGTACTGTAGAACAGCTGCAAACTATTTTAATTAAAATTGCTGTGCAGACACAAGAAGTAGAAAAGCTACAAGCCACTGAAAGCTGTCCACACTTTGCAGTTACAGATTTAGCCTACTGATGTGCCACTTGTTGCTCTCAGTGGTTATTAAGGGTGGAAACCTTCAAACGTGAGACATAAACATGACATTTAAAGACCTTTAACTAGGATGCTGTGCATGAATAAACCTAGATTACTGATGTGAAATATTTATTTTGTATGATGAGTTTGTCAGTAATGAGGTCTGTCATGTTAAGACTCCTCCTACAACATTACTATATCGTCTTATCTAAACCACCTCAGCCTAAAGACTCATTCAGTTCCTGTTTTGCAGCACACGGTCTCTGACTCTGCAGTCGGAGGGTCTATTTTTGAAAAGCACCAACACAGGAGGATGTGGTCTCTGTATTGTTTCCCTCCGCTGCTCAGCTGTGGTTGATCTGGGATGATCGAGGACACTGATACCAGCAGTCGATGGGTGAGGCGCATGTCTGTCTCTTTTTCATTTCTAACTTCTTTTTATACTTTAACATGTTTACAGTAAGTTACATGTATGTGTATCACATGTCCCGTGCCTTTCTCAGGTTGGCCAGTGGAGCCATTTAATGTATTCACCATTTCCATATGCTGCCTCTGTAATAGGAACAAACTTCTGTTACATAACTTCCATCAGATCTAACTGCAAAGTGTTGTTCAAGTTCTGCATGTTTCCTGTTCCCCTTCTTTTAAAAGCTGCTGCAGGCCTTTATCAGCACACTCAGAATTAGGCAACATAAAGTTTGCTCTGCAAAGCATTTCATAGGTTATTGAGTCTCAGCAGTGTGTGTTTCTTTTCTTTATTGAAAGATAACGTGATAAGTATAATGAACCACTTTGTGCAGTTAAAGCAATAAAAGAAATCTTAATGTTTAAAGCAGTAGCAGCAGCAGAGAGCAGTGTTTTTGCATTGTGGCAGTAACAGTCAGGTTTGCATGGAAGTGCTGGACAATATATCCTCACACATACAATGGACAAACACCTGCTTCCTCAGTAGACAAATGATTGAACTGACTTGTTTGCAGAAGCTGGATATGCAGGTACCTCAGAGCCCAGAGCTGCTGCACTTAATATATGCAGTTCAGTGTTTAAACTGGTTTTACGGTTAGATTGATACAACAATCTTGCAGAGAAAATCATCATCACAACTGACCTGTCATCAGATGATCCTTGCCAGTGCCTTTTGTGTCGGCTCCTACTTTAAATTCAAGAAATCTCAAGAGAAAAAATAAATTGAACTGCGATTGAAGTACAGAAAATATATCCACATATTGAATGAGCTGGAACTGCTGAGCACTGTTGCAACTGAGAGTGCATGAAAACTATTAAGTTTGCAAATACATGGCTAAAAGTGATGGATAACATATTGAAATAGCTCAAAGTAAACAGATGAAATAGTAACTAAATGTTGAATAAATATTTGGAATTATACAATTTCAGCTGTTAGCAAAAAGTAATAAATACAGACTAGTGAAAGGTAATAGATAAACAGTTTAAACAGTTAGCTAATGGAGAAAATAGTTGAAATATTTAACTAAAAGTAATTTATAAATGGCTAAAATAGCTAGTTAGAAGTAATGGATACGTAGTTAAATAGTTAACTAAAAGTAACGTTAATGGATAAATGGCTAAAATAGCTAGATAGCGCCGTGGGTGCTCCGTGGAGAGGGTGACCTCCGTGTTTGAGATGGGAGAGGGCGGCGGGAGATCCGGCGCTTCCAGCGAGGGGAGAGGGAGAAATATAACAAAATAACATAAAATAGGAGACACCTGTCTCCTATTTTATGTTATTTTCAGCGTTTAATCAAGGCGGAAGTGGGCGGCGGGAGGTCTGAGACTTCCAGTGAGGGGAGAGGTAGAAACAAACAGCCAGTGTGTGTGTGTGTGTGTGTGTTATGTTCAGGTGTTGTCACGTAAATAATAGTGCCCAAGCAATAAACAGGGCAGACAGTAGTTTATTTATTTTTACACAATATTTTCACTGAAAGCTGAACGAATCCAACCCCAGCCCGAATACACTACATTTTTGACCAAACCCGACCCGACCCGTCAGGACCCGTCGGGCTCGGATCGGGTAGCCACACTCTAGTGTGTGTATGTGTCCCCTATAGGGGCCTATCTGAATTTCTGTCTTTGAGAGATATTATTTTGTAATATAACTGAATTTTCCATCCATACATATAAATTTTAAATATATTAAAATGATAAGGCATCTTTGAGTAAACTGCGAGTATCATTTAAGTAGGCTATCTCGTGGCCGCGCCGAGTGTCCTCTTTTTTGGAAATCAAAATATGGTCACCCTATAGTTAGCTAAAAGTAATTGATAAATGGCTAAAGGAGCTAGCTGGGTGCAATAGATAAATAGCTAAAATAGATGGCTAAAAGTAATGGATAAACAGTTGAAATGGTTTGCTAACTCAGCTCAGTGCCTTAGTGGTAGAGTGTCTGCCCTGAGACTGAGAGGTTGTGGGTTCAGGTCGTACCAAAGACTATAAAGATGGGACCCGCTCTGCTTGGCACTCAGCATTAGGGGTTGGAATTGGGGGGTTAGATCACCACATGATCCCGAGCGCGGCACCGCTCCCTCAGGGGATGGGTCAAATGCGGACAAATTTCACACACTCAGGCTAAAGTAGTTAGCTCAAAGTAATGGATAAAGCAGATAAAAAACATCTTCAACATTTTTCAGGCCAGGGATCCCTCAGCTGACAGCTGATTTATCTTTGCTAATATGTTGAGTTCATGTTAAATTTTGATTTTTGATGAAAAACAAAACTTAAATTAGATGATCAAACAATAATTTGGCAGCCCTCCTACAGTAACTCCAAGGACTCCTTAGCAGTTGCAGACCCCCTGTTGAAGACCCAGGACCCAAAGTAATGGATAAATCATTAACATATAACTTCTGCAGTTAGTAGTTCAGATGCAAACTTGACCAATCAAACTAAAAACACACTGACAGTTTAATTATATGAAAAATTCAACTATATTGTAACAATATACACTGAAGTAACACCCTCGTGTCAACATCCAGTTATCCAGTTTAAAATCAACTGAAATGAACCCATATGGAACATGACCTGTGTTGATAAAGGATTCCTCTGCTCCATTACAACACTTCACACACGCTCTTCATTATATTTCACTAGCTCAGATGCAGTTTCTCCTTCTGTCCCGTCTTAGTGCTACATCAGTGCTTCCCGGAAGGCCTCTTCCTGTTTTGACGGGCACAGGTGACCCCGGTTTTCCAGTCGTGTCACTGCACACATTATTCAATAGTGGTCACAGTGACACATCTGCCACAGCTGGGCACAATTGTAGCTTCCGTATGCGCATTGACATCCTGCGAGCCAAATATACTTAGGAGGAAAATATTTCTTCTCGTCAGAGGAAAGTCTCATGACGGTCTTATTTAAATTTTTCTCTCTAAATCATTCACAATAGGCACTGAAACAGACCCTGCCTGGGGAAATGTCCTAAATTACCCCAATGAAATGTTATGGTTTCCAAAATTGTCCATTTCGTTGTGCGGTCAGTGTGGTTTTTACTTGTTTGTCATAAAATGCCTGTGCACCCCGACCACAGGTGTCATGTGATCTGTAGTAAGCAAATTCCAGAAATGTGTGTTTGTTCATAACTGTTGTTCTTCACTGGGTTTGTTGCTTTAACATATTTGACTGCTTCTTTAACCTTGACTGACGTTTGTGCTCATTATTATATAACACTCAGATACTTGTCTCTGCATGTTGATAATGAGCAATAATGATAAAATGGGAAGTTGTCCTTTTGTAAGACTCATTTCCATCCCACTTTGAGTCACATGAAATCTGGCGTCAGCGGCTGATTTTAAGAATGAAGTAGAAGTAGAGAAGCAGAAGAAGCTGTGGCTGCCTCTTTCGACCAGCTCATCTCCGGTCCCCACACACAGACTGTGACTCACTGGCTTTAGTAGGAAGTGGCAGGCTGTATTTTCTGCCCTGACATCTTTGCCGTGGACATTTGTGCTCGCACCTCTGTTTGTGTGAGCCGTGTCCTCTTGATTGTGTTTGATTGTCTCTGGAGAGGAACAATAATCGTTATGGAGTGTTGGCAACAGCAATAACAGGAAGTTTGGACTACTGAAGAGACATAATATATCGGTTTACTGGAACAATATAATAGGGTGTGATTCTTTTTTTTATTTTGGGACTTCCTGTGGTTTATCTCCTGTATTTCTCCCTGGATGTTGTGATGCCTGTGCAGAAGATGATGCCGAGGATGGAGCAGAGCTCGTGCACTGAGGATCGTATCCAGCATGTCCTCGAGCGTTGCCTCAGCAGCTTGGGTCTGGACACTCCGGACAAACAACTCTGGAATGGTAAGACCCAATCGTCTACCTGCCTTTAATGGTTAATAACATTCAAAAACTATGCTGAAGATATGACACAACTTGGGTTCTCAAGTCACACCAGAAATCTACATGTGGTACAGAAAAGTACAGATGATATCTTAAAACCAATGTTGAAACCAGTTTGTTCAAGTCCTGACACGCCTCTGCTGAATTTCACTAAATAAATGACGAAGACGCCAAGTAGATTTTTAACATGTTAAATTATCGATAGACGTAACCAGCAAACCAACAGGGAACATACTGTCCATCTTATGGCGACAAACGGGAATTGAAAGTGGTGACACACAGAGTAAAGAGTGACAGATTGTCATGTTGGTTAGTTCACTTTTGAAATACTTAACTGCTGTAACTTCATTCAGTCATCTGCAACAAGGGAGATTGGTGTAATCATTTTGCTTTCACTTAGCGTCTACTGAATATTAGTTAACATGTGAATAATAATAGCGTGTTTAGCGCCTGTTATCAGACTGAAACCCAAAAGGAGAAACAAGCTGTGTGTTTGTGTCTGTCTGCAGCTGGGCTGTGCATAAACCGCTGGTGTTTGGAGGAACTTGTGAAGAGAGATCCACACAACTTCCTCATCCTTCTACAGAAAATACTGAGGAAAACAAAGGAGGTCAAGAGCCGAAAAACAACATCAGTGTGATACGAGGAATGACAGCATGTTTCAGTTCATGATTTTATGTTTTTTAACAGGTGCTGGAGCAGAGTCAGTACGAGCTGGTGGTGCCTCTCACCCTCCTGTTCTCTTCAACCCTCCTCAAAGTGAGTTGGTGGAGTCAGTAAAGGAACGAGTGCAGATTCTTTCAGTTTATTCTGTTTAACCTGGTGACTTGTTTCTTCTCAGGCTCCTTGTGTGACGTCAGACTGTGACGTGCTGCAGGAGGCCTACCTGTTGTTCCATAGTTTCCTATCCTGGCCTGAGCCGTGCAGCTCCGCCTGCAAACGCCTGCTGAATATCATCCAGCAGGAGCTCAGAGCACCAGGTACCACTGACGCTCTTATGTTCTGATGTGAAGGCTGAATGTCATGTCACTGTTTTCTTTCAAGTATGGATGGAAGTACTTAAAGGAATACTTCAACCCCAACATGATTATTTGTTTATGGATTACACATCCCATGTTACGCTGAATTCATAGTGGAAACTTAGTAGCATGCCTCCACGGTGTATGGAGAATCCGAAAATTAGGGCTGCCCCCGACTAAGAATTGTCCTAGTTGTCATCACGGTCCATCAGTGGACTAGTCTCCTGCATGTTTCTGATATGAATGTAATGATTAAATTATGTATTTTGGTGGTTTGAGTTGAAGGTGTGAGAAAGAATAGTATCAGTAACGTTGTTAACACTGTGCTACATTACAGAGAAATACAAAACCGTACTAATGAACCTTCATTAATATAGGCCTATATTTTATCTCCAAGTGCACGTCACACACTGAGCGAGCCGCCTGTTAATGACGCTGTGGGCTAATGGGCATGTAGCTACTTCCATGTTTCACATGATACGTCATGTTTGTAGTCGACCAATGAAGATGAGTTTACATATCACCTTGGGTTCGTCCTTCACCTTCTCAAAATGATCCCACACTTTGGATTTCCTGCCCGACATGTTATTAACTAGCTTGTGGAATAACCGCAGGTACCAGCCCTGGAAATGAACCTGACTCCTGTCTGACTGCTGAGCGTGGACACTTCCTGTGTCTGTCCTTTCAAATTAAACTCCCACATGGTCCAGTCCAGGGGGGTCTACAACTTGGCGACCAATGAAATCTTGCCAACTATTGACCTTTCTGGTCGGCTAATGTTAGGTCGACTATTAGGGGGCAGCCCTTCTGAAAATTAAGAAAGTTTTTGAAGAATTGGATTGGAAAGAGGCCAGGATTAACATCAAAAACTAAGTCATGCAGTGTAATATAGTCTCATTTATCCAGTTATGTGCTCAGTACTCCCCAAACACATTTTCGCTAAAATCATATTTAAACACTTAAGTATAAAAATCTCAGTTGTGCTACTCTTCAAATTGTGAGAAGTCATTTCACAGTTCCGTCACAAAAAGAAAATGTTTGCACTGTGCATTTCTGCAAACCACAAATATCTTTCATCATTTCATACATCTCATATCAGCATTTCTGAAGTGATGTAGCATATGAGCTGCCCTTGTCATCAGGAGGTGGAGGGGGTGTTGGATGGCGTGACATCTAGGAGGGAAGCCTGCCAAGCTGTACGCCACTGTTCAGACCAGCAAACAACATAATGGGTTGTTTGAGCAAGTCATCACCGCATTTCCAGCGACTTCTTAGGCACCAAAGGTGGACGTTTTGCAGCAACATGTCACTGTGTTTCCAGCTGGGATATTGCCACATTAAGCAGTTGTTTTTTGCTAAGATGTTGTTGTGTTTCCTGCCGGGATTGTGCCGCCAAAACTGGGTATTTTAAACCAAAACATGATCTCTTCCAAACCATATCAAAGCATCAATGAAGCATAAAGTTTATACTGTGCAAATGTAACATATCTATGGTTCGCACAAACATACAATGCCAACTTTTTTCCTATGATTGAGTTGGTTTTAAATTATAAGGTTTTAGTGAAAATGCAGATGTTTGGGAAGTACTGAGCGTTCAGCTTGATCAATGGGATGTGGATTATACTGCGTAAGTTGTGTGAGAATTTGTGAACGAATGATCTGACATAGTTCTGCTGTCGTTAAACTCGGACCACTTTTACTTTAATTCATAAATATTCTGCCATTTTTGGATTCTTCAATCATGTGCCACGCATGTGAGAAAAATAAAGTTTTCTTGCCCAATTCAGTGTAACACAGGGTGAGTGACTGATATACTAATGATCATTTTGTGGATGAAGTGTTCCTTTAATGTCTATTCTATACAGTTACATTTATAACATGACTGGTGCTGATGATGGGATACTTGAGTTCATCAGACAGGGATCAGGGTTATGTAGGCATTCCTCATGTATCAGCGAGACCACATGGGGGCAGTGTTTACCCACTGAGAAAACTAAACTGTCTGCCTACTTTTGTTTCAGGTATTTCATTTCAAAGACTGCTTCGCATGGAGCAGGGTATTTCCCCGGAGATTCACTGCTCTAAAACCATGTAAGTTCATTTAAACTTAAATGATAAATGACATCAAAACAAGTTAAACATGGCTCCTGTTTCCATACATCTTAAATGTCTTTATGGCACTTCTAAAATAACAACCATAAATTAAGAAAACACTTGAGATCTTGAGACATTTTATAAGATTTCTACATCATTGCTCTCCTTGTGTATGATGGTGTATGTATGTATTTCATCAGGACGGTGCTGTTAGTGAGCCCAGACGAAGACGTCCCTCCAGAAGTCCAGTCTGTCTCGGAGCGGCTGAGCAGCACCCAGCACTCCAGCAGAGACGTCACCATCACCCTCATCCTGCACGCCTTCCAGGCTGCTCTGGGCACCAGTCACGACCTGCAGGCGCTCAACGCCACCCTGCAGGTGACTCACCAACATGCTTTAGATGCACAGTTCCTTTTTATTATTTTCTTCCTAAACCAAACATCCTAATGTTCCTCCAGACGAAGCGGCCAGAGGAGCTGGAGCAGCTTGTGGAGGCAGTGACGGGCCGCATGGAGACAGCAGCCTCTACAGCTGATCTCAGCACAGCTACGCGAGTTCTGCTGCAGAGCATGGAGAGGCTAAGGGAGAGCCTGGCTGGTCCTGGTCCTGCTGATGGCTGCCCAGATACTGGTGAGACAGAATATACAAATACAAAAAGCCACAGACAAAGTGAAGATAAATAAATGTGTGACTTCCTTAACCTGAGTATTACCTCCTCTCATTAGGAGCCGTTGAGACTTTTATGCTGCCCCTCCCTAAATGTCACACATGCTCCTGGGAGAACGACAACCTTGGTAATTAGATCAGTTTCAACAACTCTTCAGATGCCTTTACCAGAGTTCTGTCTTTAACCGTTCTCAAACATTTTCTTCTTCAGATGTTCTGTATTACATTCTCACCAGCGGGTCGGACCTGGACTCACTTCCAGACTGTTTCCTGAAAGCAGAACTGGATGAGGACGATACTAACGACATCAGTGTGGATGAGGAAGATGAGATGGAGGGAAACAAAGTGGACCACGAGTTTCAAAACCACCGCATCTCCACCACATCCTCTTCCTCGAGGGACTCCGGCTACTCTCTGTCCTCCAGCTGGTCTGTGGTCTCCACGCCATCTGGCTCCTCAGGTGTGGAAAGTGACTTCAGCGAGGACACGACACACGAGGACGCAGAGAAGGGACAAGAGAGCCAACCGAAGCTTAGAAAGAAACCCAAAAAGAAGTCCAGATCCATCTTAGGTGTGGAGCGCTTCTCCTCATTTTTCAAGAGTCCTCGCAGCCCGAGCAACTGCCGCCGTGTCCAGAGCATGGGCTACAGGGGTGATTTTACCACAGACTGTCAAAGAACTGGTTCGCAGCTTAAACACTCCAGGTCCATGTCCAGACAAGCTCATCCTCTGCATCCGTCCACCACTGCTCTGGATCCTCTTTCCCCCCGGAAGCACATGTGCGTCCGCAGGAGGCCGATCCTGAGCTGCGACGAGGGCGATGTGACAGAAGTGCCCACCTTAGTCAAAGTGGTGGTGTTTGGAGGTGACAGAGAGGCGGGCAGGTTGGCCAGGGCGTACAGCGACCTGCAGCAGAAAGAGAGTAAATGTCCTCGACTCACCAAGACGTGCAAACTGCAGTTTTACTTTGTTCCCACCAAAAGGAGAACGATAGGAAGCACAGGGGGAGGACACACACCGACCGAAGGGCCGACAGGAACCAAAACTGCTGCCTCTGTGGTGAGAAGGCTCATTCAGCCTTTTGTCTGTATATGTAAATTGTACATTTAATCACTGTAGGGTTCCTTAACATAAAGGCACTTATGATAACAACCTGAGCCTGTCAGTGTAAAAACAAGCACTTTTACTGGACGTAAAATGACGGTGTGAACATGACCCAAGACGTTACATCGCAGCCTGTTTCGCAGCTGCTGGCTGCAGCACTCTCACTGAAGACTGGATTGATATTAAAAATTGTTGCTCTGATTTGTCACTTAGACAAAAAAAGCAGGGAAATAGGGCTCAGGTTGAAAAATACCAAAGTTACTCTTTCATGTGGAAACCCTTTATAAACGGAGCCTCTGTAGAAAATAGTACTTTTAGATAATATGATGATGAGAAATGTTATTTATGTATTTCTTTGATTGAGGTAATACAGCTTTTCTTGTCTCCCTCTGACAGGAGAGTAATGGCAGTATACTGGAGGACAGTACCACTGATATAGCACAGATGTTGGGCATGATGGACCCCTGGTACGAGCGAAACGTGCTCAGTCTGCTCAGCCTGTCCTCTGACGTCCTCTGTCAGGTACCTTCCATACCGTCTTCAACTCTTGTCTTTACATTACACAATGAGTCAAGGCAGAAACTGCTCGGGTCAAGCAGGATTTATACTGGTGTGTCTGTGTCACTCTGCAGTTACACCTCCAAAACAGCGGTCGGCTGCAGGGTTTCTGTGAAGTGCTGTAAAGTTTAGTTGATTCAAAACACACATTAAACACACATTAAACATGGCTTAATAGAGACAATTTCAAACACAAGTGCACAAATCAGCTTCACTATAACTCGCAGCATTCACAGACAAACACTTGTCTTTATCTGGACACATTTTCCCCACAAATACAACATGCTAATGTTATTAGCACAAGCCTATGGCATCTTACATTGTATGAATTAGCCTAGTGACGAGCAGAGATTTCCTCTGCTCATATGAAGCCAGGATAAATCACACAGAAGTCTTAAAATGCTATTTTAGTGGAGGCTTTATTGTCTTCACAATTTATTTCTTACCTGTGAAATACAAGTAAATCAAAGCTTTGTTTCCACTGAGGGAAATGGTTTCAGCTTACAGAGACAGACAGGAGGTCTGCGTCACTGTGACGTGTAGTTACATTTCTGGGGAGGTGCATGTCAGGCTACAGCGTAGGGTACGGTGTAGGCTCTACGACGACACAGAGCCAGTGTCGATTCCATGTAGAGGTATGAATCCCGCTTTCAAGAAAGGGGAAGTGTGTTGTGTATGTAGAATCCTGTACAATCCTCAATGTGGAAAAAAAAGTATAAAAACAGCCTGGCAGCATTAACTGTCACAATTGGTCTGATTTGCTTAAATATTTTGTAAATTAAATTTTACAGTGTTTGAATTACAGTCTATATTGTCTGAAATCCACGTGCAGACTGCCTGTAAGGAAGGAGCAGATGAGTCAGTGAGCAGTGGCAGCGCAGAGAGTCTTCCCCTGCTGGCCGACCTGGTGCTTTATTACTGCCGACATGCAGACCAGCCTGTTCTGGTGCAGCTCTACCAGGCTGAGGTGAGAGCAGCACCACACACACACACACACACACACACACACACACGCACAGTAATTACCTGATTCATTTTTTGTTTCCTCCTCCACACAGCTGACCCTGGCTGGAGGAGAGAAGAGAAGGGAAGTGTTTATTCACTCTCTGGAGCTTGGGCACACTGCTGGAACCAGAGCTGTTAAGGCCATGGGTGAGTCACACTCTGACACATCCAGACAGCCACAACAGCACCCACACACACATACACACACATAATCTAATGTGTCTTCTTGCAGGTGCTGCCAGCAAAAGGTTTGGCATTGATGGAGAGCGTGAGGCTGTCCCTTTAACACTAAGTGTTGGCTACAACAAGGTATTTTTCACACCCTCAGATTTCCAGTAACAGCAAATATTAAAGTTCACCTTCAGAGCTATTTTTATATCTGTCCGTCTACACCCAATTACAGGTGGCTGTTAGTGGGAGGAGCCAGTGGATGCAGACAGAGAAGGTCTGCACATCGGTGAATCTCTACAAAGCCTGCAGGAAACCTGAGCAGCTCGGTGTGTGACACTGATGGTCCCTGTCTTTTAATCACGTGCCAGCAGGTGAATTTTGTTTTTGTTTGTTTTGTCTAAGCAAATCAAATCTCGTCTGTCCAGATTCAAGAATAGAAAGTCTGCAGCTGACGATGACAGAGGTCCTGAAGAGGCAGTGCTCCAAGTCAAAAAAGGGCTACAACCAGGTGAAGGAAATAAAACATTGATAAACATAATCTCATGCACACACCCCTCTCTATAAAACTCCCCCTCCTCACACTTCCTCTCCCTCCACATGCTCTCTGGCAGCACATCTCCATATCAAAGGTAAAGGTGGACAAGGTGGAGGTGAACGGAGGAAAAGACGGGACGACGTTCGCCGTGTGTCTGGATCAGGATGAGAAGAAGTTCATACAAAGTGTCACCAGGTACAACAGAGCCTCATCACTGACGATATCACTGTCATATCACTGAACCTTTACTTAAAGGAATACTACATAGACATCTGAAACGTAACGGGGACCCAGCTGACACCTTTTTGTATAAAGTCACAAGCTAGTATCGAGCATTACATAGCCTCACCATATGTTGCTGTTTTTTTCAGCCCCTCCCACAATAAAAAAAAGTCCATATAAGTTATCTGACTAAAGTTTTGCTACCTAAATCTAACTACATAGTTTTGGTGCGTAACTGCGACTGTTTCACAACATTGCCACATGTTTGGTGAAACGTGTGGCTAGTTACATGGGTCAGGTTTAGTAAAGTAAAGTTACATAAATTAGGTTTAGGAATGTAAAGTCAAGTAGGTTAGGTTAAGGAATATAAAGTTACCTAGGTTAGGTTTAACGATGTAAAGTTATGCAGGTTAGGTTTAGCGATGTAAAGTTAGGTAGGCTAGGTTTAGGAAAGTGAATTTACGCAGGTTAGGGTTAGGAAAGTAAAGTTACGTGGGCTAGGTTTAAAAAAAGTAAAGTTACATAGGTTAGGTTTAAAAAAAAAAGTAAAGTTACGTAGGTTAGGGTTAGAAAAGTAAAGTTACGTAGGTTAGGTTTAAAAAAAGTAAAGTTACGTAGGTTAGGGTTAGGAAAGTAAAGTTACGTAGGTTAAAAAAAAGTCCATTTAAGTTTTCTGACCAAAGTTTTGTTACCTAAATCTAACTACATAGTTTTGGTGTGTAACTGCGACTGTTTCACAACATCGCCACTTTTGGTAAAACGTGGCTAGTTACATAGGTCAGGTTTAGTAAAGTCACATAGATTAGGTTTAGGAATGTAAAATTACGTAGGTTAGGTTTAGGAAAGTAAAGTTACCTAGGTTAGATTTAGGCAGGTAACGTTACATAGATTAGGTTTAGTAAAGTTACGTAGATTAGGTTTAATAAAGTTATGTAGATTAGGTGTAGTAAAGTCACATAGTTTAGGTTTAGGAAAGTTTAGAAAAAGAAATATGGTGAACACGAACCTCAAAATAACTCAGAGTTTAATCGGTTTCACACGGGACACAAACACTTGTCTCCTGGGGAAAGTCCTGTGTCTGTTTGACCACCCATCACTCCAACCAGCCGTCTTACACGGTCTATCAGTCTTTATATGACTTCCTTCTTTGCATCCATCAGTGAATTGATCACATGATCCTAGCCTCTCTGATTAGGTGGAATATACACAAATTAAAGACTCATGTTTACGTTGGTTTTATACGAATTTTGGTGCGTTACTTTTCGTAGGTATATTTACGAACAGTTTGTGACAACAGCCTATATGAGTTTTTTGGGCGGAGGATGGCGGATGCATTCCTCAGCCTCACATTCAGTGATGGTGTACCTTGTGTATCTGCAGGTGTGAGGTGTCTCTGTGCTGTAAACCAGGAAGCAGTTCAGACTGGATGTCCTACAAGCCCTCACCTGGACAGGTCCAGCCTCTGCACCCGTCCTACTGCTCTCTGCTCTGCCTCCCCATCACCTCTTTCTCTGCCTCCTGCACCTGACACACTTTTTACTGCAGTAAAATCAATCAGTGTTCCCAGTGTCCAATGTTCCCCAGTTTAATTTTCTGTCACACATTAACCCTACTATTGTGTTCGGGTCCAATCTGACCTGTTTTAATTTAAATATCTCACTAATATTATCCAGTTAACCCTGAACGTGGCAGATGATAGTAAATTGTTGGAGCTCTCTGACTCCAGCCTGACACCGACCTGTTTCCTAATCTTAACCGCTTTCTCTGGCAGTTTACAGTATACAAAAAGCCATGGGAATATATAGGAGAGTTTACCCACTTCCTCCTTCGTAACCTACCAATTACAATTATACAACTTTGCAACAACATTAGTTCCTGATTCAGACCAAAGCAAGACAGCTCAAGGTCTGAAAGAAGCCTTAGACCTGCGCCAGTGCAGTTTCACGACTCTCAGAGTAATGATTATGGTCCCCTAACCTAACCCTTATCTTATTAAGCAGGGTTGGGGAACATCTGGGCTATACACAGCTGAGTAACATAGGACTCTGGGAACATGGGAATGACCCCCTTTTACTACACTGATCGAATCCATTGAGGTGATAATGTTTAACCAAAGCAACACTGGATGCGGAATATAGCTACTGGATAGACTGGTGCACATGAAATCAGAGAAAGAAAAAAAGTGTGACCTTTATTGACCCACTTATATTTCAGGTTTGTCATGTAGCTGATGTCGAGGTGTGTCACTTCGTAATTTGAAGGAGGAGTTTGACTGGATTGTTTCACAACTTTCTACGTTGTTTTTTTTTTTCTTCTTATCACATCTTCAAAGAGACAGTTTTATTCACTTTGGAAAGAAGACACATTATTGCCAAAGCTCTGTCTGTAGAGACGTGTTTATGTTAATTATCTGCTGTCAGTAGCATAAAACTGATTACTTGATTTACTACTGTGTACGTTCTCCCTTTTTTTTAAAAAAAAGTGTACTAAAATAAGCTATTTATTTTGAAGTGATAGCGATAAAAACATGTTTTTATATATATTTTCAAAACAAATGGTCTCATTATGTTTTTATATGTCACTCAACTGTAATAAAATCATACTTGAGTTGGTTCTGTGTTTTCTTGTGTTGTGTGTTCTCACAGTTTAGACAGTGACGGTCTCTCCTGAACTTCCTCCTATGACTCACTCACTCACACAACAAACACCACCTGTCATTATCACATTATTTCACTCTAAGGTAGCAGCAGCAACAGCAGCGGAGAGCATTTATAAGAAGAGACGATGCAATGGTGAGCGCTGGGTCTGTGCAGACAGTGCGTACAGTGAACTCTGATCAGGAGCACATGTTGCTGAAGTTATCCTGAGACTGAAGAGCAGAAAAGATGGCTGATCCCACAGGTAAGTGCTTTTATTTCCTCTTTAACTGTTTGAAATCCCCTAATACACGCACTTTTTTGCTGATTAAAACTTGCGGTAGTGCAATGTGGACTGACTGGTTATTGTGATCTTAATGTGTAGCCGATGTGGCGCTCTCGCCTGTGGAGAACAGCCTGTACAACAACGTCCAGGCTCTTCTCAAAGAGATGAGGAGCCAGAGTTCTTCACAGAAAGGTAACTGCAGCTGAGGCTTTTAGAGGGTCTGTGTGCTACATTCAGAACATTATTATAGCAACAAATGTAAAGATGTGGCTGCACCAGAGAAAAAGTCACACTCCGTCTGTGTGTTGTGATCAAAGTTTCTAGCTTTCCTTCTCAGGCAAGCTCAGGGGTTTAGTGTTGCTGGAGCACACAGGAAGTGAAGATTAGAATATATGACCTTCACATAATCTGGTTAAAATTAAAATATATAAACACCTGAAGATCCACTCATTACTAAAAAAGTGTGTGTCATATAAAAACTAAAGTAATGGTCAAAGTTGTCATAGTGAAATTTAAGGTGTGCTGATGGATTCACGTCATCAACTCATGCATTGAGTAACATTACAAGTTAACGTTCCACCTTAAAAGTCGCCGGCAGTCGGCCCAGTGAATGAAGTTATTTTTTCTCAGACTCCAGCTGCTGTGAGAGGCAGCAACTCATCCTTTCATTTTATAGTTACAGTTTACTAATAAAACTCTCCACAGTATGAACAGTGGTTACATGAGCCTCAAAACCAGACACAACTCAGCCCTGAGCAGAGTGACCGTCCTCTACTGACCAATCAGACTGCAGTGTTCACAGCTCCACCTTTTAGTACCAGATCTGTGTGCTAGGTACCCCAACAGAGGGGGGACCAAACATGGGGACGCTAAGGAACGGTTCCATTGGTACCATCCACAACTTTTCACTGTGGGAACGGGAAAAAAAGCGAACTGAACTGTAGTGATCGGCGTAAATGGAGCTATACTGGGCACCCTGACCTTTGATGGCAGGACAGCATCATCACAGAATCGTAACAACCATCCAATGTTAATCTCAAAAAGTGAACACAAACAGCTAAGTGAATATACTCAAATAAAGACGCAAACTGCTGTCTGTCTGCAGGAGTGCACAGATGGAGCCTTCAGAAGAAGCTGGAGGACGATCCGTCCTGCAGCGTCTCACTGATCAGAGTTCTGGTCAAAGAGCTGGACAAGAAGCTGAAGAGAGTCAGCAAGGTTCGTTCCCTCAACTCTGATTTTAAAGTCGAATTTAAAGTTTCATGTAGATTTCCGAAAACATTTTTCTGTCTTTAAAGTTTAGTCGTTGAAAAAGAATGTTAAAATAAGCAGGTAACACTTTTAAATGTGTATAGACCCCCAGGTAATGATAAGACATTTATGAAGAAAATATTTGATCTGATTGCTCAAGAGGCTGAGGGGGTCCTTATTTGTGGTGGAGATTGGAATATACAATTACAACCCTCGCTTGACTCCACTAATGTAACGAAAAGAATTAATTCTGAGACAGATACTGTTAAGAAACTTCTCCTCGAAGCAGGTATGATGGATGTTTGGAGGGAATTAAACCCAACAGCAAGACAATTTACATTTTTCTCCCATCCCCATAATGTTCATTCAAGAATCGACTACTTTTTTATGTTTCACTCAGAGAGACATAGAATCTCAAACTGCCAAATAGGGGTCAAAGATATTTCAGACCATGCTGGTGTATATCTGTCCCTACATTTTAACACTGAAATTAAAAATACAACTTGGAAGCTTAACACAAACTTATTAAATGACCCCTTATGTAATCAATACATTCATAAGGAATTTAAAGAATATCTAGAACAAAATGATACCGGTGAAGTGTCTCCAGGTACTGTATGGGATGCTGCTAAGGCAGTAATAAGGGGAAAACTTATATTGTGGTCCTCAATTAAAAAGAGGGAAAAAGAGAAGCAAATAAAAGACCTATTACAGGAACTAAAAAATCTAGAAATGAGACACGTGGAACTTAACGATCCCAAATTATTAGATCAGATAAAACTTATTAAACAAAACCTAAATAAACTATATGATAGTTATGAGGAGATGAAGGCAAAGTTCATCAAACAAAAGTACTATGATAATGGACCAAGAGCTAAAAAACTGTTAGCTTGGAGGATAAGAAGACAACAAGAAGAAAGATCCATCCACAAAATTAAGAACACGCATTCTGGAAAAACTTGTCACAAACTAAAAGAAATACAAATGTCCTTTGTAAATTACTATAAAGATCTGTACACACAACCGAAAGGAGTAGACTCCTTAAGTATTACGGATTTTCTTAACTCACTGGATCTACCATCCATTGGAATAGAACAGAATAAAACAATGATGAATGGCATAACACAAAAAGAATTGGATAATGCTATTTCGAGACTCAAGACAAGCAAAATGCCCGGTGAAGATGGATATTCTGCTGAATGGTATAAGACATTCAGAGAATTACTATCACCAACATTATTGAAATGCTTTAACTTCATACTTAATGGGGGTGAAGCACCAGCTTCTTGGAGACATGCCATTATCTCAGTAATTCCTAAAATGGGCAAAGATAAATCTGAATGCAGTTCGTATAGACCGATATCGATTTTGAACTTAGATTACAGATTATTTGCTTCAATAATTGCAAAAAGATTAGAAAATATTATTCCGGACATAATAGATGAAGACCAGACTGGGTTCCTCAAAACCAGACAGACACAAGATAATGTAAGACGGGCTTTACATTTAATGGAGCAAATGAGCAAAGATAAAGATGAATCCATTGTTCTCAGCCTTGATGCCGAAAAGGCATTCGATTCAGTTAGTTGGGAATATCTATACTTAACATTACAAAGATTTGGCTTTGATATTAAAATTATCTCATATCTAAAAAAATTATATCACTCCCCTTCAGCCAGAATCAAAATAAACGGTAGTCTGTCTAATCCTGTGTCACTCAAAAGAGGCTGCCGGCAGGGATGTCCCTTAAGTCCGGCCTTGTTTGCATTATTTATCGAACCTCTGGCTCAGGCTATTAGAGAAGACCGAGACATAAAAGGAATTTATTTCAAAGGCACTGAATACAAGACCTGCCTTTATGCAGACGACATATTGATCACCCTTTCACAACCAGATTTGAGTTTACCCAAATTAATGTCATCCTTAAAAACATTTGGTCACTATTCGGGCTACAAGTTAAACATTCATAAAACACAAATCATTTCATTTAATTATACACCTTCTTTACAAATAAAGAATCTGTGCAATTTTAGATGGGAGAATGACTTTATCAAATATCTGGGAATAAAAATTCCAAAGGATTTATCCAACATTTATGCAACTAACTATTTGCCAATTACCAAAGAGATAAAGACAGACCTGGATAAATGGAGTTTATTACCACTAGATTTACACAATCGAATAGATATCGTTAAAATGAATATTTTGCCGCGATTGCTTTTTCTTTTTCTGTCAATACCAATAGAAATACCTGAAAAGCAATTAACGGAATGGAAGAGAATGCTATCTGGGTTCATATGGAAAGGCCTTAAACCAAGGATCAGGTACAAAACTTTGCAACTGTCCAAAGAAAAAGGTGGACTCTCTCTTCCAAATATAGATAACTATTACAAATCTGCTCAGCTTAGGTACCTGACTTGTTGGTGCAACCCATATTATAATGCTAAATGGAAAAGTCTAGAACTAAGCCAATTGGACATGCCCCTGCAAAGCTTGCTAGGAGACAAAAATCTATACATACTGCATAAACAAAACCTAAGTGTCTGGACAAAAACACCCCTAAACATTTGGTTTGCAGAATGTTATAAGAACAAACTGGAAAATCATATCAAAATATTACGATGGGTGGCGCATGATAAGGATTTTAAACCCGCCGAACTGGATGGGCGTTTCAAACAGTGGTTGTGGAAGGGTATCACAACATACTGTCTCATTTCTGGTAAAGGGAGACTAGACTGTTTTCAAAAACTTAAAGACAACTATGACTTGGAAAACCAAGACTTCTTCAGATACCTACAAGTGAGAGCTTATTTTAACTGTGATATAAAAACAACAGAGCAAGGCACTTCTGATTTAGTTAACATCATGATTGATGCATACAAATCTAAGTTAAACCAGAAATTGATTTCCAGAATCTACTCCTGTTTACAGTCTCTCAATGATTATTCCACTCATTATGTTAAATCCACCTGGGAAAAAGAGGCAAAAATAACCATTTCAGAAGATGATTGGCTAAACATTTGCAAAACTCAAATGAGCACTTCCAGTTCTGGTCATTGGAGGGAATTTTCCTGGAAGAACATGATTCGTTTTTTTATTACTCCCAAAATTAAAGAACGTCATAAAGGTCACCCAAGTTACGGAAGGTGCTGGAGAGAATGTGGAAATGCCCAAGCGGACCATTTCCACGTCTTTTGGGACTGTCCGATTATACAACCTTACTGGCGGGATGTAGTGGAGAAAATTAAATCAGTTGTAGGCTTTGAGATTGAACACGATTTTTGTACAATTTATCTTGGTAATATCTCCCCCACAATCAATGTTACTGATAAATACTTGATTAAAATAATGTTGGTAGCCAGTAAAAAAGCTATTACGAGGAGATGGCTATCAAAAGAGCCCCCATCGAAAGAGGAGTGGATTACAATTGTGAAAGAAATATATGACATGGAAAGACTGACTTTTTCCTTGAACTTGTGCATGGATAAATTCTCTACATACTGGAGGAAATGGACAGCTCATTTGGAATATGGTTCCTCACCATAGCAGGACACAGTTAGCGTTTATGAATGTGATTAATTGTGTTTTGTTGTCTTGGCTTTGAGTACTTTATGCTCTATAATATGATTGATAGATTGTGGACAAACAAAGATAAAAAGACTGTAATGTCTTTGAGACCTGGACCTAGCTCTGTCTCTTAAAATGTACACATTATATTGATCCATTTTCCCCCTGTGCTTTTTATTTTCCCATCTGTGCCGTTTGTTAATGTCTTTTTCTATTTTTTTTCCCTTTTTTCCATATATATTGTAAAATTTCTTAAAAATAAAGTTAAAAAAAAAAAAAAAAAAGAAAAAGAATGTTAAAGTTCATCAATGTAACTCTTTGTTTGTTGACTGAAACAGATTCACAAGCCACAATCCTACATGCATGTCATTCCGATGCTTCACACTCTCTACTATGCAGTTATTCAGGTAAGACACACCTGCGAGACTGCAGGTGATACTATCAAAGTGCTCAGAAGAAGTCCGTAACAACCGTTTACACTTATCAATACATGCAGCTGAAAAGACAAAAACAGTTTGCATTGTTAGTCATGTTTCAGTCTTAAGGTTTTGTTATGTCTGTATTACCTTTCCAGTCAGGTGTGATGATTCCCAGCAGCCTCTACCAGACTGTGTACGAGTGTTTGATGAAGCTGCTGATATTACCATCGCCTTACTCTGCTGTGGCCCTGCACACGCTGAGGAGCATCAAGATGGAAATCACCACACCAGGTGTCCATCAATGCACACGTCTGTACAGTATGATGCTGTGAAAGAAACACTACCTAACAAACTGATCCCTCCTTCAACAGGCTCCTTGTATCAGAGGAGAGTCACTGCAGAGCAGAACCTGAACAACGATCATTTCACCCGGCAGGAAAAGTGGGTACAGCCTCTGAATGACAATCAGCTTGTATTAAAATGCTTCAGAGTTTAAAACACTTAATAAGGTACTTTATTAACTGCTGATTTCCTCCAGGGTGTTTGTGCTCGCTGACCCAGCTGTGTTTTCTGCTCCACTGGAGGCAGCAGTGAGAAAACACTTGGAGGCGTCAAACTTTCTCAGGGACACGACAACCATGGAGATCAGTGTGGTGCTGCGTGTGCTGCAGGCCGGGCTGGGGACGAGCTGCCACACTTCCAGACTGGCTCAGGCACTGGAGGTATTTCTATTAACATTAGGGTGGCAACTGTGTGAGATTTTCACGGCACCATACCATCTCAGAAAATATTACTGTTTCGTGGTATCACCTTATACAGTATTACCTAATATATCAGGGACAACAGGGCCCCTTAAAGGAAAACAGAGGTTTTTTTTGGGTTGAACAAACATGTGAAACAAATGAAAAACATGTGAGCAAATGTACACAGTATGTGTGTCTTTTGTGTGTTTCAGGCTTTAGAGAAACATACAGTAGAGAAATATTTCCAGGAAGTGGTCTCAGCTGTGGAGAAGAGTATGAAGCACGGTGCAGGTGGTCGTACAATCTATCTGAACAAACTAAGATACATATACGGAGACGTCCTGACTGCCTCTAAAGGTGCGTGTACTGCACTCTGCTGCTGTAGCACAGATTGGTATTAGCAGAGACTGCCACGTCATCTTTATCTTGTTGTCTCAGGAAGAACAACACTGGATCACGGTTCTGTGTGCAGCACTGCAATGCCCTTTCCAGAGATCAACTTCCTGTTATGGAGCGACGAGGATGATCTATGTGAGTCAACCAGACAAACCACCACTGCCACTGCTTTGTAATTCTGTCAAGGTGCTGCAGTAAAAATGTACACTGATGTATCTGTCCAACAGGGGACCTGCTGGCAGACTTCGCCCAGTGCGCCCACTCTAACTCAGCCAGTGTTGATGAAGATGAGAAGGGCAAAAGAGACAGCGGGATAGAGAGAGATATAAAGGAGAGCGAGCCCGACGACACACTGCGGTCTTTGGCCACAAATCGCGGGTCAGTAATCAAACGGAGAAATGCCTTTAAGTCCATGAAGCCAGCAGATAGACTGAGCCTTATGCAGGAGAAGATAGATGCGTTTCCTGGAAGCTCTGCTGTCGTAAAAGAAGACGGGAGGCGTCACACAGCACGTGTGGTGGTGATGGGCGATGACCGTGTGCTGGGACGACTCGCCAGGACTTATCGCTCGATTCGGTGAGCAGCTGGTTTGTTGTGAATATCTTCTTCCAGATAGTGTTACAGCAAGGAGGTGTATGATCCTCAAACTTTTTCTGCATTTGCATTGTGTGTATGTAAATGTGAGCAAGTGCACTTAACTCTCCTGTAAAGCCTCCTGCAGACTGTACGATTTAAGCAGTCTCATAACTTTAGTGCAAACTACACTGTGCTACATGGAGCTAATATACCTGGGTAAGACATCAAGTTTGATGTATGCAGACTAACATGGCGGACTCCTTGGACAAGGGCCCGCTCTCTATGTAAAAATAAACAGCTCATTCTGAGGTAACAAAAACAAAATGATTCTTATTTCCAGGTGATTAAAAACTAAAGAAAACATGTGTATTATATTATATTACTGGTCTGAATCTTACACGCCGGACCTTTAATGTTCTCCATGTATTTCCCAACAGAGAACGAGAGTCAAAACACCTTCTCCTGACGAGGAAACTGAAGCTACAGTTGTACTACGTCCCGTTCTCTAATGTGGAGTCGTCGCTCAGTTCACCTGTGAGTCACGCTGAGTCACTCAAAGCGACACAGACAGACTGGTATTTTGTTGAGGACTCACAGGACAGCCCGTGTCAGGATGGATGCAGATTGTCTCTGGCCTCTACGCTGGGAAAAGTGGATCCATGGTACAACAGCAACATCAACAGTCTGGGAGCTACAATCTCCAAACTGGCCGAAACGGTAACCACTGAGTCTACAGACGTCCATCTGTGAGGCTTCATTTGGCACAACAGTGTTTTGAGCTAATGCTAAATAGCATGCTAACATGCTCACAACAACAATGCTAGCATGTTGGAGGTAGCATTAGCCCTGAAGGTTTGTTCTGGCCTTAGACTGTGTATAGTAATTTGACGTAGCCACTGTCACGCCACCAATTGGTTTGTAGACCTCCATTCTGAAGTCTCGAGTTTGGCAATTTGGCCATCGCCATCTTGGATTTTTAGATCCAGAAGTGACCATATTTGGACGAGAGGGTGGGGCTCACCCAAAGGCTAGCTGCTAGCCTGGTTAGCACAATGCATTCAGAGCTATGGGTAACTGTGATACTAATGCTAATGCTAATTTTCTCCAGCGAAAAACAGCCTGAAAACCATTAAACAAAATGCACTTTCCTAAAAAAACTGAACATCCAACTCCTTAGAGGGTCTTTTAGTACAGCCAAACTCTGAACAAGAGGGTTTTTGGCAACCAAAACCTTAAAAATGATGAACTGAAAACTGAAATTGTGACAGCTACAGCTACTATACGCCACACCCTTTTTTAATGGAAAACTTTAAACCTTAATCACATTTAAACCAGTGAGTTATTTAAAACGTACAATTGTCATGAACGGGGAAATTAGCCAAAAGGACCAAAACCATTTTTTGTACCAGGGTGTGAACATGTTTATTTCTGGTGTAAAGTTGGGCATTTTAACATTGGAGGTCTATGGGGATTGACTCACTCTTGGCCGTTAGAGGAACTGCAGTTTTTGCACTTCTGCGTTGGCTCATTTTTCACTTTGGTGTCACTTTTCCGCTTGATTCAGACCAAACACAAGGCTAATTTTTTATCATGTTTCTCGAATTAAGTATTTTCAGAACATGCCATGTATTCCTATGACTTCGCTCACTGTTCTCTGAGCCCTCTCTGTGCTCGTTCTGTCTCAGTACTGACGTTGAATCGTAGAGCTGCAGGTGCCCACACATGGTGATAATACGTTTGTCCTCTGTTTATGATTATTGGTGACATCGGGGGATTCACAGCACTGACGGGCTTGCTTGACACACCATCGCACCTCTTCCTAACATATAGCGAGCAACACTGTTTCCCAAATGTACATGTCCTAACCTGCTCCGTGTGCCAATGAATGAGCTAAGAAACATGTCGCTTGCTTTAAAAATAGCTCACGCTGGCTCAGTTTTGTTGTCGTCCCTCGTCGTATGTCTAGACACTTTTTCGCACTGCATCTTCCAGAGAGCGCTCACTTGTTTTATGTTAAAAAGAGGTGTCACATGGACGCACATTCATGTCTATGTGCGTCTTTGCATTGACTTTGATGTATCCACACTGTGGACATGAGGACATGCGATTGGAAAAATTCAAACGACAGTCAAGCGGTAGCCACAAACAACCTGCGAGGCTAGGCTGGCAATTAATGTGAATACGTCGTATATCGTGGGGCTGCACCACAAACAAGTACAGCTTCAAATACAGCAGCAGCAGAAAGTGTCTTCATCTGAAACCTTCCTCATTGTGTGATGTCTCTCTACTGCAGCACTCTGATCACAGCAAGCCACCAGAGCAAAGCCTCCCCCTGCTGGACACTCTGTGTTACTACCTCCGCTGTGGGATGCAGCCCGTTAACCTGCCGCTCTATTCTGTGAAGGTACAGTAAGTGATATTCAAATTTACATGCATGCAAATGTGGAAGACAGAGCAAGGTTGGGTTTTCATATGTCGACAGGAACATTATCACATGAGAAGAAGAAGATTTTGACAAAGACATATTAGAGTGTTTATAAATGTATATTGTGGTGTGCTGCTGTTTTTACATAAAGCTGCTCTGATCAATGATTCTTTATATTAACAACTGATTACATGGCTGTGTGTTCAGTAAAAATGATCACTTGTAATGTTGAACCACGGAGAATGACATCACTCTGATTGGCAGCTCAACTCAGTGCACAAGAAGAGAAACAGAAGTGAGGAAAGTAAACAAACAGCTGAAGTCAAGAGGGAGTGAGAACAAGACAAGCTTGTTATACGAAGTCATATCATTTTCTGGCCATTGTGCTCTTTAACAGAAACAGTTTGTAATTGTTTGTGTTATTGTTCGCTATTTAAAAAAGGGCGGCTGAGGCTCGGGAGGTAGAGCAGGTCATCCACCAATCAGAAGATCAGCAATTCGATCCCACACTTGTTCCACTGGTGTGTGAGAGTGTTAAAGCTGCGTAGCCACCTTGTGAATGTGACTCGTAGTGTAAAAAGCGCTTTGAATTGTCAGCACACTAGAAAGGCGTCGTCCAAGTCCAAATATAATTTCTTCTTTCAACATCAGCTTGTGTTGTCACTATGCTACATGGCTAACTAGCATCTTGAATCTGTCCTGTTGGTGGTCTGTTCTCCCTTTTTGAATGATGAATACAGACCACTGCCACCTGCTGGTATGGAGAGTTACCCCAGCAGGAGCAGAACATACGTGCTGGTTGGGCGTTGACTCTAGTCTTTGTGCTGCGTTAAAGTGCAACTTTTAGGCCGGGACAGGGACACTTGTTCTTTGATGTCAGTTGGGTGTGTGTGGGTCTAAACGGGGGAGGAAAACGAAACCAGCCGATGCTGGTGTTGCTCTGTTGCACAAGACTTTACACCAACTTTAAAAGGTGATAAACACACGCAGTATGTAAATGTCTTCCTAAGCTTGTTCCGCTGCCCCCTGGTGGCCAAACAAGACAAACTGATGCAGCTTTAAGGAAAGAAACAAAATACCTTTTCTGTTACTGGTTGAAACGCTTGTGTTGAAACAAATGTGTCAGTGGTTTCTTGCTGCTTGTGTACTTCCTGGTTTGACTGACTCCAGTCTGTGTTTAGATGACGCGCTCCAGCTGTGGCGTGAGTTCGGTGGTGGAGGACGTGTTTGTGTCTCACCTGGACGCAGACATCCCAGAGTTCAGACACCTGAAAGAGAAGTTCACAAGTAGGTTTTCTGAGTTTCCTTCTATGTGTGTGTGTGTGTGTGTGTGTACTGCTGTGACATTACAGTCAGATAAAGTGAGGTGTTGTCTTTGACAGAGGAGCCCTCTGCACGCCGAAAGAAGTCGACAGTGGAACTCTTTGGCGCAGTCATGTCAGTCAGTTATTCAAAGGTACCGACGTTATTATTAATGTTTATAATATGAGCATCAGCAGCAGGATGTGAGCTGACGATTATTTCGTCAACAGGTGTCTTTGAGCAAAAGAGAAGTCAAAATGGGAGAGGCGCCCATGACATGTGGCGTGATGATTACATCAGAGCCGGCAGCTTTAACATCAGGTGAACTTTTTGTTTTTACATTTACCTGACAGATTCATGTCAGTTTTAGACATGTGATGAATAATCTTTGTCACTTTGTGTAGGCGAGGATCACCTCACTGTCAAGTTTGACAGTCTGAACCCAGGATACAACACAGTAAGACGCTATTTAGATGATTAAAAGTAATTTTATTTAAAGTAATATTGTAACTGAAGCTTAAGTGCATGTTGTTCATCAAACTTTAGACAATCAAAACCCAGAACATCAGCATCAGGACGATGGAGAATCGAATGCTCTCCGTGTGTCTGGACAAGGACTCCCGCAGGACCTACACTGACGTTCACAGGTCATTTCAGTTTCACATTTTCAGTCCACTTTAAAGGAGCACTCCAGCCAAAACATGATCATTTGTATATCTATTACTTCCTCTGTCATTTACAAACTTGCATTAGCAAGTAGCAAACATCCTGGCACTGACTATTTACTGGGATTTACCAGCCCGTCTCTCATGCGGCATTTGAAGATAATCGCAGGCCCAGCTGTTCTCTGCTTTCAGTGTCTGACGCTGACATTTTTGTCACGTCTCGTCAATGAAAATGAAACCTGAGTTTCATCCTAGATTTTATTATCAAGATCTATTTTTAGCTCGTCATCATCTTGTTTTTGCCATGTTGATAACAAAAAATTGTCATAGTTTTTCTTCAACTAAATTAACACTGCTTGCGGTCAATTCAGAACAGACCCACGACCCACTTTGGGGCCGCAAACCACCAGTTGGGAACCACAACTTGAAGGTGTGATGTAATGTGACGTAACGCTCTTTACAGGATTGAGATTTCTCCGTGCTTGGATCCAGGCTGCAACATCCGGTCCAGGTTCAGTGTCAGTCAGGAGCGAGAGCCGCTGATCAGCAAGTATCTGGACAAAGTGCTGTCGCTGCCCATCAACACCTTCACTGGAGTGACGGCCTGAGAGACGTGAGCTGTCCGCGCCATGTTGTGTACAGATGATGTTTACTGCTGTAGATGATGCTGCATCAACACCACATGATGTATCACAAACCAGTGTGTATAAATGTTATAAATGACACAGAGAGGGTTAAAATAAAGTATTAACAACATTTTTTCTATTGTATATAATAATATGCTTTTGTTATTATAACGTTAGACCTTTAAAATACTTTAACATGGTAAATATTTTTAATATGAGAACAACACACATGCTTAACTGCTGCATGACTTTGCTGAGTCACTGCGTTCATCATAGAGACACATTTACTGTCACAAGTTCTCTGTTTGCAGGGAGGGAGCAAATGAATATGTAACGTGACCTCATGTGTGTTGAATTTGGAAATTTTGTTAATAAACTGACCTTAAACTGAATTAGTTTCTACTGCTGTGAAAGAATATTCAGTCAATCAAACTTTATTTGTATAACATCTTCATGTGTAGTAAAAAAAATAAATAAATTTGTGACCAGTGCATCCAGAACTGTAAATATTATGAAAATGTAGATTTAAAATCTCTAATAACAGTAATAGGTGTGAAAGATTAAACAAAGATGAATAAAAATGATGACGATAAAATACAATAACAGAGTTAAAAGCTATAATGATGATATAAAATATTAGAATGATAATAAAATACAATAATAGATTAAAAAGTTTTAATAATAATAGTTAAATTAAAGCTATAGATAAAAAGATGAAACAAGAATGAAATGATGACAATAAAATACAAAAATAATAAAATGGTTAAATAAAAGCTAGGCTAAAAAGTAGACACATTAGATTAAAAAATGAAAATGAATTAAAGTTGATAACAGTAAAATACAATACATTTAAAAGCTATAATGATAAAAAAAGATAATAAAATAATTAGATTAAAGCTAAACTAAAATGTAGACACAATAGAAACAAAATACAAAACAAAAAAGAATTTAATGATAATAAAATACAATAGATTTAACAGCTATAATAGTGATAATCAAACATGTGAAATGAAACATGATATTAATAATATACTAAGATAGAAGTTTTAATAATAATAATGATAGTAAAATGGAAAAAAGTTAGACTACAAAGTAGATACAATAGATTAAAAATACAAATAAATAAAAATGATAAAAAAAATAAAATACAATAAAATAGATTTAAAAGTTTTGATCATGACATTAATAATAATACAAAGTAATAAATATAATAAAAGCTGTAATAAAAGTCAGATAAAATAGATTAAAACAAAATAAAAATAATCTCAATAACACGGATAAAAAAATAATATTAATAAATAAAATAAATAGATAAAATAAAGGGAAATTTAAAAACATAAATACAATACAAAAGTGAATAAAATACTGTAAATAATGTCATTACCAGTATCTGTTACTGACCAGTGTTCGGTTTATATCACATTATTTCATCAGATTAAGGATCGATAGTTGAACTTGATTGATTAACTTGTTGACGCTGTGTTTGGGTGGAGTGATGCTGTGTGTGTGTGTGTGTGTGTGTGTGTGTGTGTGTTGCACAGAGACATCCGCGCCGACAGGGGGCGCTGCAGCCCTTGGTAACACCCCTCCAGGTGAGCTCTCAGTCACCGCAGAGTGGCTTCACCTCTCAGACGGTGACAGGTGTAACAGGTGTAACAGGTGTCATCTTCACTAAACTCTAAACTCACCAAACTGTGGATGTAACGCGGGAGCTCAGCTTTAAAATGACCGGCACAGGAGTTTAAAGGAGTTTAAAGAAGCTCGTGCGGGCCGGAAGTGAAAAAGGTAAATGTTTAACGTCACTTTTTATTTCCTTATCGCGCTACTTTCACTGTGACGTGGACTGAAACACGTCTACAGCCTGTTAGCGTGCAGGAACAGGTGCGTCCAGCTGCACAGGTGAGAGTGACCGGCAGCTGGTCCTGGTTTTATCTCAGTGTGTCTGAAAAGACACGTAAAGTAGATTTATTGCTCAGGATGTGAACACTAAACACGTTAAACATGTGCACTCCTTTTATTTCTTTATTTACCACCGTAACAGCTGTGTGTTCATGTGTAAACCACCTACAGGTTATAAAACAGTAATTAATTCGTCTTAAACGTCTCCTGTCAGACTAGTGATAATAAAACCTCTAACAACACACATTTATTATATTTTAATGTAGATTTCTCTTCTGTAAATGTGTGTGAAACATCCATATTTAATTAGACATTTGTATATTTAAGCTTTACTCTTTAAGGAACTTTGAGTATATATTCAAAAGCAGCTCCCTTTAGATGCTGCAAAAACATACATGCGTTCACTATTTTTTCAACATATTTAATGCTGCATCACAAGCTGGAAAAACAGCACTGCAAATACTCAATGCACCGAACAGAAACCACCATGTTCTCACCACTGTCACACCATTCAGAGACATCATCACCTCTGACAGCTCTGTGTGTCGCGCTGATGTTAGTCCAGTGTACAGATGGAGACACATGAACTCAAACACTTGATCTAACATTATGAAATCTTGTTTTTACTTTATGTTTTGGTTGTATTGTTGTTGCTGTTGTTATTGTTGTGATGACTCTATGTCGTGTAATGAATATGTTCTATTGTGTCTTTTAGCAGATAAATTATTCTGTTTCCTGCCCAGGGACTACAGATGGAAATGAGCTTATAGCTAACTCTGCTGCAGCCAAATAGCTGTGCACTGTCCCTGCTGAATAACTAAAATTAAATAAAATGAAATAAAAACATATTTCAGAAAACTAGCCTTCAAGAAATAATCGATTTAACCCATTGTAACCTGAGGACCCTGGCTCGATATCTTCTAAAAACATGGGAAGAAGGTAATGAGCATCATAAGAAGAAATTAGCAGAAGAGAGAATTGCATCTTTAAAAAAGCGTTAGCTCAGAGGGCTAACTTGTCTTGTTTACTATATCACATTAACATCACTGTCACCCTGAACGTCCCGCTGAAGTTCAGTAAAGTGTTGCTCGATAGTAGATCTGCAATGATTAGTCGCTCGAAAGAAAATGAATCACTGCTTCCTTTTTCCTCCAAGCCCCGCCCCCTCCGAGTAAGGATACGGATACAGGTCATTTAGTTGGTTGAACAGATACAGGTAATGGTGTGCTCACTCATCCCTAATATACGTATTGAACAGCCACATCCGAGTCACCTACAGACCAAAAGTACCTGCTCCTGTTCTGCTGTCTAATATTACCATCTGTGTGTCTCCCAGTTTAAAACCGCAGACGCTCCATGTGAATCCTCTCAGCAGAGACCTTGAGCCGTCCGTCATGAAGAGGAACAAGCAGATCGACGTCAGGCGAGCCCTCGCTCTGGCCGGCACCTTCAACTTCCTGTGCTCCTGCGCCGCAGCCTGCCTGCTCCCCTTCCTCACCCTGTACTTCAGACAGCTGGGTCTGACTCCCGCCATGACGGGCATTGTCATCGGCACCAAGCACCTCATATCGCTGGTGTGGAGCCCTGTGGCGAGCCTCCTCGCCAAACACTACAACAAGAGGCGCGTGGTGATAAACTGTTGTCTCGTGTGTTCGGCAGCAGCAGCTCTGGTTCTGCTGTTTTTCCCGCCCACTGAGGTGCACACGAGCACCTGTAACATGTCCGATGTGAGCAGTGCTCCTACACAGAGTCTGGGTGGTGACCTCATCATGAGCAGCACTGCACCAGCCGTGTCTTCAAGAAGTCACTCTGAAATCAACACAGCTCCTGTTTCCCACTCTGCCGTCACTCCTCCTGCTCAGACACTCCCTCGTACTACAGCTGCTCCTGTTATGACGAGCAGAACTGGACTTAAAACTCATCCTCAGCTGACACAGGAGAACGTATCAGCAGTGACGGTCATCGACGGCGCCGGAGAATCAAAGATGAGCAGCTCCTTCACACACCACACCTCCAGCTCTACAGCAGCTCTGCTGAGGAATAAGAGGTCCAAAGAACAGGAGAAAGGAGAAAAGAAGGTGGAGGAAGAGGAGGAGAGCAGTTTTGAGTTTCTGGGCAGCCTGAAGGCGATGGACCCTCAGCACCAGCTCTTCTTCTTGGTCCTCATCACCGTGTCTGTGTGGGAGGTTGTGTCAGCCCCTCTGGAGTGGACGGCAGACGACGGCTTGTACGAATATCTGGACTTTGCAGACGCTTCAGATCGCTACAGCAGCACCGGGCTGTGGAGTTTACTCGGAGCGGCGTGTGGGGTCGGAGGAACAGGTCTGCTGGTGAGCCAGTTACACTGTCTGATAGCTGGTCAGATGTCGAGGAGCGCCGTGCATTTCTACAGCTACGCCGGTGTGTCAGCTCTGGCCCTGCCTGCGGCCGCCTGCCTCCCTCTCTACCTGAACAAGAAGCGAGACCGAGCCAACGGGCTCCTCAAGGCCATGCAGCTGGTGCGAGGCTCCCCCCGCGCTCTGCTCTGTGCGGTCACCACCCTGCTGGTCGGGGTAACGAACTCGGCCGTGGAGAACTTCCTCCTGTGGCAGATGCAGGATCAGGGGAGCAGTGAGCTGCACATGGGGCTGACTCTCGCCCTCGCTCTGCTCTCACAGGCCGCCTTCCCTCTGCTGGCTACTCGAGTCTCCAAGCTCCTCAGCCCGGGCAGGGTGCTCGCTGTGGGGGCTGCGGCTCTCGGGCTGCAGTGCTTCTACTACTCCTTCCTGTGGGGACCGTGGGCGGCGCTACCTGCTCAGGTGTTGAGCTGTTTCAGCAGCGGAGCCCTCTGGTGGGCCGTGAGGCTGCAGTGTGAGGACGTGGCCACGCCGGGGGCTGAGAGGAGCGTGAGGAGGGTCTACAGCTCACTGTCTCTACACCTGGGCAGCGGGCTGGGGAGCTTCGCTGGAGGGTTTGTGGCGCAGAGGTTTGGGCTAACGTGGCTGTTCAGAGGAGCGGCGGTGGGTGTGATGTTGTGGTGTGTGTGTCTGCCTCTGCTCCAGTGGAAAGCACCTCGCCAACGCAGGATTAACTACTCTCGCCTTTTGGCGGCTGATGCAAGTGAAGCCAGTGACTCTGAGTCTGAACAGGACAGAGACTGGCTGGAGAAAGCGATGGAGGACGACAGAAGCAACAACAACAACTATGGAAGGAGGATAAACCGCTGAACTCTGGTGTGAGGAGGCTTCAAAGACTGCGGCAGACAGAGAGAGTTTACCTTCACAAAATCACATCATAGAGTCATTTCTGTCAGTATGGAGATCAGAGGGTTTATGCTTTCAGTTACAGACATGTCACTCTTCATCATCAGGTACCGGCGCAGTCGCCAGAACATGTTGGCATTGTGTGTTTCAGCAACCATGGATATGTTACATTTGCATGTTTCACACAAATAATTTCAACGTTTCTAAAGTGATGTAATTTATGAACTGACTTTGTCATCAGGAGGTGGAGGGGACAGTGGATGGCAGCTCTAAAAAGCAGTTGCTTTTTATTGAGAAACCACTGTATTTCATGCCGGGACAGTGGCACAAAAAGCAGTTGCTTTCTACAGAAACATTGTTGCACCAGGATTGTGGCACAAAAAGCAGTTCTTTTTTACCGACACATCGCTGCATTTCCTGTCAGAATAGTGGCATAAACAGCAGCTGCTTTTTACAGAGATATCACTGCGGTTACCACTGGATTAGTGGCATGAAAACCAGTTGCTTTTTAAGGAGAAATCACTGCATTTCCTGCTGGGATAGTTGTACAAAAGCAGTTATTTTTTCTGACACATCGCTGTGTTTGCAGCCAGAATACTGACAAAAAGTGGTTGTTTTTTACCAAGACATTGCTGCATTTCCCACTGGAATAGTTAGCATGAAAAGCAGTTGTAAAAATCAACTGCTTTTTGTGCCACTATCCTAGCAGGAAATGTCTGGGTAAAAAACAAAGACATTGCTGCATTTCCTGCTGGGATAGTGGCATGAAAAGCAGTTGCTTTCTACAGAATCATTGCTGTGTTTTCCACCAGGATAGTGGCACAAAAAGCAGACATCACTACAGTTACCACTGGATTAGTGGCATGAAAAGCAGTTTGCTGGAAATGTGGTACAAAAAGGGGTTGTTTTGGACCGAGACATCTACGCTTTTCGCGCCAAGATAGTGGTATAAAAAGCTGTGAGAGAGACATCACTGCATTTCCTGCTGGAATAGTGGTACAAAAATGGTTATAAAAATTAACTACTTTTTGTGCCACATCCCAGCTGGCAATGCAGTGATGTCTCGGTAAAACACAAAGACATCGCTGTATTTCCTGTTGTGATAGTAGCATGAAAGGCAGTTGATTTTTAGGGACAAATCACTGCATTCCCCACCGGAATAGTGGCACAAAAAGCAGTTGTTTTCAAACGAGACGTTGCTGCATTTTGCTGCTTTTCCTGCAGAGATTTGGCCCCAAAACCAGGTATTCTAATTCAAACATTATCTCTTTTTTAACCACAACCAATTGTTTTTTGTGCCTAACCCTAACCATGTATCAACCACAGCACTGTTGAAAAGCTTCAATAACATGCAAATGTTACACATCCATGGTTTGCAGAAACGTACAGTGCCAACATTATTCTGCCGTTTGGGTGCTCAAAGCAGGATCATTGATTTACTCTGACAGGTTTAATAAAAAGCAAAGTGTTGACTTCTAACTCTCATCACTGCTCATAATTTTCCCATCGGAATGAAATGTTGTGGCGTCTCGTCTGTCTTGCCATTTTATCGGTTGTCAGCCGCACTGATGGACTCGGGGATTCGTCTCTGGGCCACCTGAGCCTTCACAAATGAACATTAGCATAAGCAATCATTCCTTTATAGAGCAAACAAGGCAGCAGGATTATGGGTGGGCAGAAGACTCGGCACCACCCGGCAGGTTCAGCGGCTCAGGCATCGTGACAACAGAAACACTGAAGCCTCTTTCTGGGAGTGTAAACACAAGACGTGTGCACAAGGTGAGGCCAAACTGAACTGGCTTCTTGTTTGAACACACCCCAACAGTGTGTTTATCTACTGCTAAGGTCAACGCTGTCGTTCACTGTGTCTGTGCCTTATTTTGTAATGTGTGAACTGATAACACGATTAAATGAGATGCAAGTTGATCTGTGGTGTGTGTTTAACTGCAGTCAAACTGGGTTGTAAGGTTCTTGTTAAGCACACGTGCGGTGATGTGTTTGTTTAACCTGTATTTCAGAGTCACTCATATCAATGGTTCATTATTACCTTCGATAACACTGCAGAGCGTGGTGCCAAATGTAGAGTACATATACTGCAGTCATGTCACATGAATACAGATAGAAAAGGCTCCCTGATGTAATATTCTTCTGTCCAAATGTTTCTCTATGTCTATATTGTGTTAGAAAGCCTTCAGTCTGTTGCAGATCTGAGTGCTGTGAAGAGTAAACTAATGATACTAAAAGAACCTCCACCTCTGTAGAGCAGAAACATCTGGCAGCATCTGTTCCTCTTGAGTATTTGCAGTAAATAAACATTCTTACATTCAGCCAAAATAAATGTTTGCTTTAGTTTCAAATCATGTACGTGGGATAAATACTTTCAGACTCTTTGCTCACCAGGTTTGACTCTGCATCTCTTAATATTCTTCTCCTGTCATGTAATGATCCAGAGGTGTGGCCAAGTCATTGCTCCAGGTCTTCTTGCAGGACCCTTGAGGGCCCGGCTGCCTGAAGCATGAATTCAAGTCGTCCCCAGCATGTCGTTTAACAGCTGAACTCAATCAGGCGGGATGGAAAATTCATGGTGAAAGACGGCTCGATTCTCCTGTGGAGAGAGCTGAAGTGGTGAGAGCGCAGTCGACCGTTAAAACAACAGCTGTCTGTTACTTTAATCCTTGTATTTCATGTTTCAGGCCCTGATTTAACTCCATGCATTTATTCTCTTCCAGTAGTCACAATGCTGCTGTAGGTCCTCATTAGAAAACAATCACTAAGCAGTTACAAACTTCAACACAGGCTGTTTGATATTTAAACAAATGGCAGGGAGGCTCATTTCAACCTGAGACCTTAAGCTTTAATTTAATGCAGGAACGACTGTTGAAAGATGTTTTGATGACCAATTCACACAGGGGTAAAAAGTGTGACAACACAGCGGCTCTGCCAGCAGGTGGCGCCCTGCAGCTCAGCTCAGCTCCTCCTGCTCCTCACATCACCTCTGTAGGAGTCAGCTCAGCATCTGTTCATCTGCTCTCCTCCCGTTATTTCATTCACATCTTACAGCAGCGCTGCACGGACCCCAGCACTGCTGATTAACCTCCAGGCTGCACAAATACTGTCTTTATTTTCCTCTGCGCAGAGTGTGTGAGGAGAGGAGTGTGTCTGAACAACATGGAAAAGGAGAGAAGACCCTCTAAACAGTACGGCTCTCTGGAGAAGACGCAGGTGGATGAAGCCACGGAGAAATCAAGTGAGTTTTAGTAGCACTACATATGGTTTGGATGTAACAGGGTGCATGCTTTAATAATGTTATTATGAAGTACTCAGTGAAGGAAAGGGATGCGTTCACTGCACCAACTTTGAGCAGAGGGAATTAAAGCTTCAGGTGCTGCAGATCATCAGTGAGCATGTTAAAGTTACCTGTCAGCAGGATATTACACATCCTGAGGGGCTCAGACTCATAACCTCCTGTGTTTCTTCATCTCTAAATGTGGAGGTGCAGGATTGTATCTTTCATGCAGTGATGATGCTTCATGTTCAGGATATTTCTGGGAGCAATTTCTTTTTTAGTGGCACATCAAGTTAAAGGTTTTAAGTAATTTTAAGGTAGAACTGAGGGACTTATACTTTGGAATATCTTTAGATACTGATACAAAATACAAGAATAAAAAACTTGAGTCGTCAGACATGTCCTCAGCATCAGGAGCAATCCTTTTAATTTCTATTTCCAGCAAGAATAAAATCATTTCCCTCACAAGTTAGTGGTCTTTACTTTTTATCCTATAAGGGACATCAGTAATAAATCTTACACTTCTTCAGAATGTATTCCAATTAATCGTATTTCCATAACATTGTATGTATTATTACCTTTTATTATTATTATTATTATTACCTTATTTGAAAACTGAACGTGTCTAATGCTGCTCTAGTGTTTATTTAGTAGTTTAAAGTTTTCTGATATGCCTCCAGAATGCAAATGAAAGTTTGTTTTAATAGAATTCCTGACATTCAGTTACAACTTTTGGTTTTCAGTCGACACATCTCCACCCTGATGAAGCATTTCTAGGGACGCCACTGTCCAAAGTTTCCAATAACATTCCTTAAATGTAACTTGATAATAATTATAAAAAATTGGTGGCAACTACTTGTCTGAAAAATGTCAGAAAATAATGAGAAAAATGTACGTCACAATTTCCTCACATCCAAGGTGACGTCATAAAATATTCACTTTTGTCCAACCAATAGTCCAGATTCTACAGATATTCAGTTTACTGTCACAAGAGACAAAGAAAGCCGTCTAACATTTTAGAGGAGAGAATGGTTTAAGCGTTTCTTGCTTTAAAACTTACTGAAAGGGAGTTAAAACAAAGGTGTAGTGGGAACATAAGCATAAAATTTGGCAAGAATTAAGATTCCTGTAATAAATTTAAAAAAAATAAAATTATTTATTTATTGCTTGAGGATATTTTACACATAATTCTGAACAAACTGCAAATTTCTTTCCTCTGGAAAATTCCTCAGAAACAATAAGATAATTCACCCTACATATTTAGCTTCATTGTGAGATTTTGTTTTCGGCGTTCCTCAAGGCTCAGCTCTTGGTCCTCTGTTCTTCCCGTCAAACTTGCTTCTTTTCTATCATGTGTGTGACATTATACCACAAGAACACACACAGGCACACAATCATTTTATTTAACTGCTTTCCATTAGAGCCCATGTTCCACATCATTGACTTTAAGTGCGCCTTCAGGGCCTGACAATGTTACTACAACTGTATTCTATTGACATGATGTTCAAGCTTTAAGGAGTAAAAACAAGATGTAATCAGTAAACGATAAAAATGTGTCTTCACACAAACTTGCTGTAAAAAAAAAAGGAATTTTATTACTAAATATTGAAATAAGTTTGACTGAATTTATCGGGCCTGTTTGACTGCTTGAACAAAATAATTAAAATAACAGGAACATAAGATGCCTGTTTAAACAATAAAACATCAAATCACCAGCTGGTAGTTGATGTGTGTGCGTGCATGTGATATCACACATGAGAATACACTAAGTTGTAGAATCACCAGATGAATGTCCAGCTTTGAGCAGGCTGAGTGTTTGTGCAGCCGTGATATCCCCAGTGATCCAGGGTGTATGATTGTAATGTCTTTTCACACAAGGTCAGGTAATTAAAAGCCGATCTGACTCTGCTGGATGAGTCATCGCTCCTGGTGAGGAGGAGGAGGAGGAGGCTGCAGAGGGGGGAGCAGTGCAGCTATTCAGTGAAGAATTACAGAGCTGTGATCAGATCGTAGCAGGGTGGTGACTGTGATCCAGTTTTAATGATTAGAATAACGATCCCTGCAGGTTTGACTTCCAGTCACGAATTCATGTGATTTCTTAGACATCAAGTTTTCCTTCATGTGTCTCAGACGTCTCTCGAGAGCCTTGGTTACAAATACAGGTGGTTTATTGGGCTTAATGAGCGCACTGAATGACTCCAATTAAGCAATTTTTCCACTTAAGGTGCAATAGAAATATGAGCAGTAACAGAATCACTAAAATTGAGTTTCAGTATGTTTTAATAGCACTTTAGTCAGAACTGACAAATATTTATGCAGATAGAGTTAGAATAATGTGACAAAAAGCAGAATTTATCACATAAAAACTATTTAAAATAATAGTTCAACACTTCTCCGGTCTTTATGCTAAGCTAAGCTAAGCTAGCCAGTTGGCTGTAGCATCATGTTTAGCACACAGAACATATCAGAAAACAAATAATCCTGTTTCCCAGAGACTGATGAGAGGATCGATACATCCGTCATGTTTGTATATACACTAAATATGATGCTACAGCCAACAACTGGTTAGCTTAGCTAACTGGCTGCACTTCTATATTTCAGTGCATGCTGTGTTGGTTGTCTCTGAAAATTTTACATTTCTCTGTCGGACCAATTCGAGCAGTTCAGCAATCTGTGAGCAGTGAGAGCTCTGAACCGCTTTGTGCTCTGAGAAACAGCACACCTTCTTCACAGCAACACACTGCAGCAGAAACACAGGTGTGACTGATGGCGTTAATGATTCTTCACTTCCTCCTCTAAGTGTTCAGTGAGCCAGCATGGACACTACCAGAGCCTGCAACTGGATCAGTTTAACAGATCACTTTAACCTCAAAGTAAGGAGAGATGATTTAATTTCCATATGCAGTCCCTGAGCAGGTGAACATTTATTTACATGCACCACTGTTACAGAGTCAGACACATCTACGAGCACAGTAATACCAAACACATCCATTCATAAAATTACAGTTAATTACAGTTAAAACCTGAATCACAGTCAAGTTAACATCAACATAACTGGTTGTTAAATGTCCGTATTTTGGTGCCATATGAACACGAGTCTGTGAACGTTTTAAGCTTGGAAGCATATCTGAATGTTTGATAAATGAAAAAGCAGATTGTGGTAAAGCCGTACGCCACAGTGGGAATTTAAATCTGAGTACAGAGCAGATCAAGTTGCTCCTCATTTGTTCAGAGCGGAGCTGAAACAAAAGCTTCAGTGATGAAGCTGCACCGAACTTTTTAGATTGCTGCTGCTGTTAATTAGGTCATTAGTTAAACTTGTGTTTCCCCTGCAGTTAAAAGTCAAAATGTCTCCTGTAACAGTTTATTACAGATACAGCCTCTTCTTTGTTAAAGCAGATAACACTTATATTTTCTTTTTGCTCTGCTGAGGACAACTTTAGTTCAAACATGATTGTAAAATCAACTGCAACATTCTGATGGTTTTAATTTGACGACAGGAAAACAGACATTTCTGCAAATCATGGATACATTACATTTGCACATCATTATGTTGCAAATACGTTTAAACTTTACATTTCAACAACACTGTGGTTAATGTGTGGGTAAGTTTAGGCACAAAAAAAACTTGGTTATAATTAGGAAAACATGATGTTTTGGCTTGAAATACTTGGTTTTGTGAGAATATCCTTGCTGGAAATGCAGCAAGGTCTCAGTAAAAAAACAGCTGCTTTTTGCAACTATCCAACCTAGAAAAACAGTGACAGGTTCCTAAAAACACCCACTTTTGGGGGCTAAAAGCTGCAGGAAAAACAGTGACAGGTCACTTGAAAACACCCCCTTTTTAGGGGCTAAAAACCTGCACGAAAAAAAGCAACAGCCCCCTAAAACAACACCCACTTTTGGGGGATAAAATGCCGCAGGAAAAACAGTAAGGGGTCACTACAAAATACACACTGTTGGGGGACTAAAAGCTGCAGGAAAAAACTGCAACGGGTTGCGAGAAAATACCCACTTTTGGGGGCTAAATACCCAAAGGAAAAAAAGCAACAGCCCCCTAAAACAGCAGCCACTTTTGGGGGCTAAAAACCTGCAGAAAAAAACAGTGATGGGTCCATAAAAAACACCCATTTTGGGGGCTAAAAACCTGTATGAAGACGGCGACAGGTCGCTATAAAACACCCACTTTTGGGGGCTGAAAAGCCACAAGAAAAACAACACAGGGTCACTAAAACATCTACATTTGGGGCTTGAAAAGCTGCAGGAAAACAGTTGGGGGATCCTAAAAAACACCGTCTTTTGGGGGCTTAAAAACCAGCTATGGGTCACTAGAACGCACTGAACAGTGGTCTGCAGCTTTGCAAACATCTCACCTACAGTGTCATGCAATGCATCATCCCCTCCACCTCCTGATGATGATGTCAGCTCATATACTGCGTTATTTCACATATGCCAATATGATTTGTATGAAACCTGCCAATGTGATGTATCCATGGTTTGCAGGAACGTATAGCTGCAACATTTTCCTCTGGCCATCGTGCTGAAAACAGTTGATGTTCCAGTGACTGTGCTTGTAAATCAGCTGCAGGAATGTTGGATGGTAGAAAAACTGCCAGCTTCAATCTCACCTGGGTTTTGTGTCTGTAGTTCTTCATTTTCATGCCTTTGTCACTTGTGTCATGATGGCAGTCGGACATAAAGTCTTTGACTCAAAACAACTCCTAATGCCATGATCATCATCACATCAGTGTGTTTTGTTCTTGTCTTTCAGCAGAGGATGTCGTTTCCATGGCTGACTCCACAATTACGATCGAGGACATCGAAGGAGAGCTGTGCAAAATCGAGCGGATAAGAGACATACTCGTACGGAGAGAATCAGAGCTGAGATACATGTGAGACCAGCTTCTTCAATGACTGCTCATGTTCACTTTGAATACTAGAGACACAAACAAAAGAAACAACTTCAGTGTTTTTTATTTAAAGGACTGAGTGCTGACACACATGATGACATGAAGACATTAGATGATAACACGTGCTCCTCCTTCATCATGTTGGTCCTCTGCGCGCACGCACACACACACACACACACACACACACACACACACACACACACACACACACACACACACACACACACACACACACACACACAGTAGAGCTCTGCTGTACAGGGATCTGGATCCAGCAGATCTGTCAGCAGCCCCTCAGGAACATGAGATGATGTACTGTGACTGTCAGTCGTCAGCACCGCGAGCAGCCATGTGCATGATGGCAAAAAGTGTGTGTGCAGAAAACAGCAGCAGAGCTATTTAAGGTCCTCACAGACTACCAGCACACACACACACAGGCTTTTTTTCAGATCTGTAAAGATGGCCTTTACTTCTTTCTCTCTCATCTCTGCTTTTAATTATTTCGCTCTTTTCTGTGGAGACCTTCCTCATTATTTTGACACATGAGGATGGAGGTGGTGGAGCGGAGACGGAGAGCAGCGCCCAGCTGCATGACGTGGTCACGTGACGGCTCACAGAAACTGACAATCACGACTTTTACTTGGTTCTTCTTTTCGTTAGTTTTCTCTGTGTGAGTTTTCAAAATGATGACACACAACATGTCTCATATCAACTGCAACACAGAAAATAACTGAGGCTCAGCCGCTGTGGGGACGATAAAAATGAAGAAAATAATTGCGTTGTGATTTTCTGCAAACCATGAACATGACATGATACATTTGTACGGTTTATTTGCAGCATATCAACATTTCTTAAGTGACATAGACTTTGTCATCAGGAGGTGGAGGGAATGGTGGATGGCGTGACACTGAGGCAAGACGCCTGCCAAGCTGCAGACCACTGTTGGAGACCAACAAAGAACAGCACCATTTTTTGTGGCGACCCTTCATGGCATTTACACCGGTGTTTGTGGCACCGTATTTGTGTGTTTTAGCGGCACAGCGTGGTATTTTGCAGTGGCATTTGTGGTACAGAACCTGGGTGGTTTTATAGACAAATCATGGCGTTTTTCAGCCACTGGGTCTGGGTGTATTTACCATAACACAGACATTTCCCAGCAGCATTTGAGCCACCATACCTGGGTGCTTCTTATCGATATATCACAGCGTTCCCCAGAGGCTTTTGAGCCACCAAAGCTGGGCATTTTTACAGACAAATAATGGCGTTTGCTAGCAGCATTTCAGCCACAGGGTCTGGATGTTTTAACCAACACATTGCAGTGTTTCCCGACAGCATTTTAGCCACCAAACCTGGGTGTGTTTTTTACCAACCTGTCCCTGCTTTTCCAGAGGCTTTTCTGCTACGAAATGTTTGCATTTTAAACCAAAACACGATCAAAGTTTCACCCTATCAGCTAAAAAACAACATACAAATGTAAAGAACCTGTGTTTTGCATCAACATCTCATTTAACTCCTGAAATCCTGCTTTATACAGTTGATGCAGCGCCATCATTTAGACTGGCTGGGACATAAACAAGACAACTCTCATTGTGAATAAACACTCCTGAGTGGCAGCGTATGACTCATCCTGAAATACATACACCGAAGTGAAACCTATTTTATTAAACCAATAGCGCAGAGTATTTCTATCTCTGTAACAGCAGCCTACACACACACACACACACACACACACACACACACACACACACACACACACACACACACACAAACAAACAAACAAACACTTGTGTGACAGCGCCTGATGTTTTGAAATCTGCATCAGAGTCAGACGGTGAAATGAGATCTGATCCTGTCAGGTGTGATTCATTCAGAGGGCAGCGTGACGGTGTTATTCCAGCTCATAAACTCACAGACCTCGCCGTCATCTGAGTCCAGTGTTTCATGTCAGATCCATTAATGTTTTTAAGCCCTTTGAAGAGAAAACTAAAAGAACTGATTTTGAAGTTTAGTTTACTTTTATTTACACTGACATCACCTGCTTTTTGATGCACAGTATTTATTCATAGTTTGTTTGTTTTCCACTCAGGATGGATGACATCCAGCTCTGCAGAGAAATCACAAGGCTGAAGACGGAGCTGCAGAAACTCGTCTCAGTTCCAGGTAAATTAAAAAGCAGTCAGTGTCACATCTCAGTTAACCTGCAGACGCTTTGCTCAGGATGGCCCCATTATAGGTTTTTATTTTCTGTTTTACCTTTGAATAAATATCAGCGGACTGCAGCTTATTAGCAATTAACTCTGACGAGGACCGGGGGAATAAGCTGAAACACTTTGAAACAACAACAGGCCTCCACTTGAATTTTGGTTAGAGCTCTATGATGGCTTATGTTGTGTCTTAAAAATATTCACAAGGGTCGTCACTTTCCTCTGTTCGATAGAAAGATAACCTTTATTCAATCAGGGAAACCAAATGGCAAAACAAAACTCTTTTGCAGGTGTGCCCTGCAGAGACACGAACAAAACAGGTTCTGTAATAATCAAAACTCTCATACAGAACATAAACAGAACATAAACTCTCAAACAGAACATAAGTTTAGATGTTGTGGCAACTAAACAGAAAAATAAAGTACAGAAGTGGTGAGTTAGTGACCCATGAGCAGGGCCGGTGGTGACTTTTTGGGGGCCCAAAGCAGGATTGGGTATTTTACTGCTATTATATTAAAATATCACATAAGGCCACATCAACATAAATACATAGCAAAGCCTACTAAATAATAGAGAGGACTTTTTATCTGGGTTCCTGCTGCCCCCTGGCGCTAATTAGCAAATACTAGCTGTGTCTCTGACATAAAGGGTACGTCCCAGTCCCAATTACTGCTAGCCACCTTATCTAACTGTTTAGACCCTCCCACTTAGGAAAACATTTAAGGAGCGACGTCCTTTTCTGATGACGGCGGCACAGCTGGATCTGCTGCATAACAGAGCCAGCGTTTGCCGTACAACCACCACCACCGTTATGACTTTGGTCACACACTTTTGCATGTGTCACCATTGTTATTGAGTCATTTGCCGAAGTTTGAATGGTCTGTAGCCCTGCCACTGTCACTGTGATGAGCATCATTATCATTATTATTATCATCATTATTATTATCACTATTATTAAATCCTCCGGCTCTACTGCGAGCTCCTCCCCCTATCTCTAAGGCTGAGCCCAGACACCCTACGAAGGAAACTCATTTCAGCCGCTTGTATCTGCGATTTCCTTCTTCCAGTAACTACCCAGAGCTCATGACCACAGGTGAGGGTTTGGACGTAGATGGAACAGTAAATTGAAAGCTTTGCCTTCTGGCTCAGCTCCCTGTTCACAGCAACGTTCCAGCACCAACCTGCTGATCCATCTCACGCTTCATTCTACCCTCACTCGTGAACAAGACCCTGAGATACTTGAACTCCCTCGTTTGTGGGAGTAACTCTCTCCCAACCCTATAATATAATAGTTACTACAGGTAACACTGAGTGACGGCTGTGTTTTATGTTGTCATGTGACTGTTGAACAGACAACGACAAGTCAAAGGAGGACAGAGAGAGAGAAGAGGAGCTGCTGCAGCAGATCAACAAGCTGGTGGAGACCAGAGACTTCCTCGTGGACGATGTGGAGTTTGAAAGACTGAGGTGAACTGCTCTTTGTGTTTACTCTGAGTTAACTGCCTCATTCAGTACCTACTGCTCAGCGGTCTTTAAGGGAGCTAATCTAATTAATCTAATTCACTATAGAAATGAGCCCAGTGTGATTAAGAGTCATGAGAGTGACAGTTATCTTCTCAACCACTCGATTTGCAGGTCATTTTAATACCGCTGGTTTTTCACACCCCTCTGCATGTGATATTGAAGCTGAACGCAGCCTTTGGCGTCGCTATGACTTCATCTGATTTCAGTGTCAACCCATCCACTGCAATATTTCACCCTCAGAGAAAGTGACATAGTAGAAAGAGTGAGAATGTCTGCACAAGCACAAATCACGTGACGGTAGTGAATAACGAGGCAGACTTGAGAACCTGTAAAGACGAAGGTTGGAGTGTTGGTTGGGTCACAAAGAACGGGACTTTCTCTCAGGACTTTCCCCCCGAGTTGCGTGTTCAGATCCGTGTGAACTTTGAGTCATTTTAAGGTATGTCCTCATCATGTTTCTTTTCCTGAACCTAACCTCAGTAACTGTACGTTAAGGAAGTAACGTCTGTCCTGGGGTGCAATTTTGTAGGATACCATACGAACTGTTCTATGACAATACGTTGCAGCATCACGTGTCGAGGGGTCGTCTCAACTGTAGAATGGTTGTAATCATGTCTGACAACCAAAATCTTTTCAGATGGAGGAGGGAAAGTCTTATCCAGAGGGGGTCTGTGTAATGTGCATCAGTTTAGCGGTCCATGACATGAAAAAGGTTGAGAGCCACTGACCTGTAGTTATATGCACCATCTGTGATTATTGATCTAATGAGTTTTTAAAGGTGTTGTCTTATCTTCATCACTGTTCTCTCTCTGTGTATAGCCACACTGAATAATGATAACAAGCCCGGCCCGCCATCTCTGAGGTGTTTTGTTTGTGGTGTTAAATTAAATGTCACTGCTGATGAGACGACAGATGTTAATGCTGAAAAATATGTTTGAGTGACATTTTCATTGGTCTCAGACAGAGAGAGAGAGATTACCATCTTCCTTCATTATGAGAAAACAGATCCATGATGCAGCAGTGAATTCACACCATGTGCTGTACAATAGCATCGTCTCAGTTCAGCTCACAGCCTTGGACTCTCTAAATGCAGCCCCGTGACATTTAACACGATGAAGAAAATCCTCCGACCACACACTTGACAAATAAAACCAAAGAAATATTCTCCTCCACAGGGAAAGAGAGGAGGACAGAGAAATGGCCGCCTTCTTGCAGTCCAAATTTCCCAAGACACTGGCTGTGAAAGGTGAGTCTAACCATGAGGCTGTCAGGTGTAGGCTCCCAATTAAAAAGGAATCTTGCGCTGCAGTTATCTCTGCAGCCGCCATTTCTCCTCACTCATGACTCCTGTGTGTAAGAGGATGAAGAAAGGTGTCGACTGTTTCTGGTAGTTCAGTTGTAATCCTCTCACCTGCTGTATGGCCCGACGGAGGACGTCTGATCCACACAGAGCTGAGCCTTTCTGCTACAGCCTCTAATCCCTGCCTCAGTAATCCTTAACATTTCACTCCTGGTTGGTTTGGTGACACCTGTAGTTACTGCTGGTCGCAGCCAGGTGCTTAATACTACAGACACTCCTCGAGCAGCTTCTTAGAAACAAACTCAACAGAAGAGCAGCTGGTGTCTCTGTGCACACCGCCCAGGCGCCAGATAACATGTTGGTATCATATGTTTCAGCAAAACACAGATATGTTACATGTGTTCATTATGTTGCAGAGAAGTTGGAACTTTATGTTTCTTTATGTTTTAACAACGCTGTCGTTAGTGAGTGGATTGGTTAAGCACTTGGTTGTGGTCAGGAACAGATCATGTTTTCGCTTAGAATGCAGTTTGGTGGCAGGAAATGCAGCAATGCCTTGATAAAAAAACACTTGAATTTGTTGCACTATACTGGCAGGAAATGCAGTGTTGTCTTGGTAAAACTAATCAATTTTATCACGCTATCCCAGCGCAGGGAACACAGCAATTAGTATACTGCATTTCGTCACAATATCCCAGCAGGAAATGCAACGTTGTCTTGGTAAAAAACAACCACATTTCGTCGCACTGTACTAAAAGGGAACGTAGCTATGTCTCGGTAAATTCAACTGCATTTTGTGGCACTATCCCGGCAGGAAACGCACTGATGTCTCAGTGCAAAAAAACTGCGATTCATCACACTGTCCCGGCAGGAAATGCAGTGATGTCTCGATTAAAGAAAAACAAACTGCATGTCACGCCGACGTAGCAGTGTCTTCACTTTTATGGCACTATCCAGGTCGCTAAAAAACAACCAGTTTTGTTTTTTAGTCTTGAACAGTGGTCCGCAGCTAGGCAGGCATCTCGCCTAAGTGTCACGCCATCCACCATCTTGTCCACCTCCCGACAGCAAAGTCAGCTCACATAGTACGTCAGTTAATGCTGATATGAGTCATATGAAACGTACAAATGTAACATATTCCTGGTTTGCACAAACGTACAATGCCAACATTTTCCTCTGGTGTCTGAGCTGAGCAGAGTGTGTGAACATACTGTGGTGATAAAGAGTTAACTGTCACGTCCTCTTTTCAATCAGGCACGTTGCAGGATCAGAGGGTGGCGTCCAAATCTCAGCAGACGTCGGCGCCGTTCATCACGAAAACTGGAATCACGCTGCTGAAAGACTGCTGCGGCTTCACCTGCTCCATCATGTAACACTGACCAGGACACTGTGTGTGTCTGTGTGTGTGTGTGTGTGTGTGTGTGTGTGTGTGTGTGTGTGTGTGTGTGTGTGTGTGTCTCTGCCCTTCTCAGAAAGATTACCTGCATTAATCCTCATTATGCCCGTTTGCATATAATGTAAGAGACGTGTTATGTGATTTGCTGTGAGATGCTGTGGTTCGATGTCATGCAGAGGGGAAGCTGACCGGCTTATAATTATACTAATAATGCTTTCTGTCCTGTTAGGGTCATTAGATACTATTACAGCTGCTCTGACTTTGTATTTGTGATGTAAGTATCTGTGAGGGAAGAAACTACACCTGCTGTAGCGATGTATTATAATAACATTGTTCAGACTGCAGCTGGTGATTACTGTGTTGTTGTTTTTTAACTTCTTTCATCATTCAGTTAATGTTTGGTCCATAAAAGGTCCAGTTAGCAGCAGTTTTATAAATAAAATGAAAATGCAGAGCCCTGTACTTGAACAGAGCTGAACACATGTGATGCAGATTTATGCAGAAAGTTTTTATACTACAACAAAATATTGTTCATTTGCTCCTCAGTGACAACTTAAACTAAAGTGTTTGTCTGATCTGAGTCTAGTTAGTGTTTTATTAAAAGATTTTCACATACACTCACTGGCCACTTTATTAGGTACACCTGTTCCACCATTTAGTCATGTAGACATGGTGAAGAGGACCATCTCTAGGGTTTACAGAGGATGGTCCAGACAGAGAAAATATCCAGTGAGCCAAAATGCCTTGTTGATGCCAGAGGTCAGAGGAGAATGGCCAGACTGGTTCAAGATGATAGAAAGGCAACAGGAAGTCAAATAAGCACTGGTTCCAACCAAGGTGTGCAGAAGACCATCTTTGAAGCAACAACACCTTGTCCAACCTTGAAGCAGATGGGCTACAGCAGCAGAAGACCACACCAGGTGCCACTCCTGTCAGCTAACAACAGGAAACTGAGGCTACAATTCACACGGGTTTTCTCACCAAAACTGGACAATAGAAGATTGGAAAAACCACATTCAGATGGAAGCATGGATCCATCCTGCCTTGTATCAACGCTTCAGGCTGCTGCTGGTGGTGTAATGGTGTGGGGGAGATTTTCTTAGTACCAGCTGAGCATGGTTTAAACACCACAGCCTACCTGAGTATTGTTGCTGAGCGTGTCCATCCCTTTATGACCACAGTGTACCATCTTCTGATGGCTACTTCCAGCAGGATAACGCACCATGTCACAAAGCTCACATCATCTCAAACATGACAATGAGTTCACTGTACTCCAATGGCCTCCACAGTCACCAGATCTCAGTCCAACAGAGCACCTTTGGGATGTGCTGGAACGGGAGATTCTCATCATGGATCAACTGTGTGATGTCATCATGTCAATATGGACCAACATCTCTGAGGAATGTTTCAGCACCTTGTTGAGTCTGTGACACCAAGAATTAAAAAGGGATCCAACCTGGTACCAGCAAGGTGTCCCTAATAAAGTGGTCTGTGAGTGTATATGGTCAAAAATAATCCACAATTATTTTGTGTGACTATGACTGTAGAATGTATCATCTCTGCAATGCTGTTAAAATAAAGACTTTTAATGCTCTTCACTTTTCAAGGTGCTTCTGTCTTTAACCACTCGATACGTAGGTCAATGAAACTTACACACTTAAATTAAAAGCCTAGTCCCAATTTAAAGCCCAGTGTCTACACATTTTTACAAATAAATGCCTGTCTCAGTTAGAGGCCTGGTCTGGTTGCCAAGCAGTTCTTCAGATTATAAGAAACAAAAGCAGGTGTTTTAAACCACAGCACGATATTTTTCTGACCATAACCAAGTGTTTTTGTGCTCAAACCTAACCACACATTAACCACAGCGTTGTTGAAACATAAAGAAACAAAACTGACTGTATCTGCTCCATAATAATGTATAAATATAACGTATATTTGGGTCGTAAATATCCAGCTTACTCCAAAGAGCATCCTGTGTGTTACTGCCATGATGGCCGGATGAGATGGAGTGTGTGTGGTTGTTGGGGGTTATTGTTGTTCACTGCGGTGAGGGGAAAACCAGGTGGTTTCAGTTCCACATAACTTACCTCAGCTGCTTCCTTCACGTCTCACACACACAACAACACACACACTGCAGCCGCAGATGAGTCATACAGCGGACTGAGCGATGCAGCGCCCCCAACAGCAAAAACACTGTCTTTAATTTGTCTGTTTGAGCATTTTATCCTAAGAATGCTTGTTGTTAGGAGAAATTATTGACATGCTTGATATGCATGTGTCCCTCTTCCTTCAATACTAATTTTACCTTGTTTAAGACACATTTAAGTTCAGTAACACTCACAGTCTGTTACTAACGTCCACACAGCCTGTTCTCCTGCAGTGTTGTGGTCTGCTCGTGTTTCCATCCTCGTGGCAGCTGATAAAGGCCGTCACAGCTGGTTGCAGATTAACAGACCTGCAACGCTCTCCACTGTATTTAATTTGCAGGCTGAGGAGACTAATCAGGAGGCTACATACTGTGAATATAGACAAGTCACTGCCAACTCCGCTCTAATTGGATGCTTGTGGAAAAAGCGGCTTGTTCTGGTGCGCGGCGTTTGGCTGAGACATTGAACAGTCCCTGGAAAGGTGATATCTCTCTCGAATTGATCAGCCAATTAAAGACTTTGTGCTTTTCTTTTTTCTTCTTTACAGCTTCTGAAAGTGTTTAATAATCCCCGGCTCAGGCTTTGAGCGTGCACTTCATGGTTGTGTGCATGTATGTGAAGAGCCGCTCAGACCTCTACAGCAGTTTGTATTGAGTCTCTGATGTCTTCAGGGGCAGTAAATGAGAGCTCTTTGTGTGAGTGCATGTCACTGAGAGCTGTGAGAGGGAGCAACGACAGAGAGAGGAGGTGGAGAGGTGGGAGATGAGGTGAAAGGTGGTGGGAGGGGACGCACATCTCTGCCAGCAGTGTAAAATACGCTGTCATTGTGGATTCAATTCAAGTCAGAAGCGATTTGAAACTCCAACCTGTCACATGACCAGCTGGATTACTGCCTAGATATTTTGGAGGATTAGGAAACTGCTGAGGTGTAACAGTGAGAAACTGAAGAATTAAAGATTGAGGGTTTTGTTTCTACAACTTTTTGTAAATTACTCAAACTTATTTTGCAAACTGAAAACACATACGAGTGGCATCAAAGCGTCCACGTCCACATACGACGTGCAAGGTACCCTGGGTGTGTTGGTTGCTGACGTTCTGGGACGCCGTGTCAAGTTCAGCCTGTTACATGCATTGTCTTTCAAAATACACTTCCATTTTCACAGGAAATGTAACATTTACATCATAATTTTCCGATGCGATACTTCTAGATGTGCATCTAAACAGGCTGATGGAAACATGACTAGTAACAGCAACCAGCTCTTCCGGGTGAAGTCAGACCATTTGAATCACAGCAGGCAGGACTTTTCCCCACTGACACCAATTTAAAACTTCCTACCCCAGCTTTAAGAGAGATTTCCAGCATGTGTCTCACACAACACGGTTGAATTTTTGCAGAGGACACACGACTCTACAGACAGTGACTATCGTCTGAATTGCAAAGAATCAGTTTGTGTTTCCAGCTGATGTTTATCAGTTTGACAGTGATGATGTGGCGTCTGTGACATTTAAACCTACTGGATGAACGCCACGCTGACGTTTCCAGTTTCTTATGAGTGGCATGTTGGATAGTATTGAAGTTAGCGCTACCATGAAAGAATCATAATCAATTAAACATCTGTTTTATTCCCACTGAGAGCGCGGAGTCATAGTCCCTCACTGTGACTAGTGTTACAGCCTTTACTCAGTTTCTACAGTAACACAGGAAGTGACATAACCAGTTTACCCACCTTCGCAAATAAACCAGGGATAAGTTTTGATATTTTCCATTTTTGTTTGTGAGACTGACCATAAATAATCAATACGTTTACAATAAATTCCATATTATTTCAGTTAGTTCATTTGTGATTGTGTCAGCATGGTCGCTTTATTTTGAAAGTAAGCACCGGAGATTTCCGTATGTTGGTCTCACTATTGGAAGACTGTTAGTGCATTAAGAATAAATTAAACCCCGCCTCTCACGCAGTGTCAGCTGGGGTAGGCTCCACCCCCTGTGACCCCCAACAGGATAAGCGGTTACAGAAATGAATGAATAATGATAATAAAATCAATCAATATATAGTATATCTATATCGGTTGCACTAAACTGTTCCAGTGATTTGTTATTACGTGCATTTGTCTTCATACAGTAGCGTAGCAACAACTGAGGCAGCATCCCAGCACACACACCGTAGGTACAGTTACACACACACACTCACAGGAGATTTAATCGCAGTTTCCTGAGACAAACTGTGCAGACACCACAGCTCAGCTCTGAAACAACATCAAACAATAAACTCTATGTGAAGACACTTTTCTTAAAGCGATGGACGTCACTTTGATCAGAAGCAGCCTGGATCGCCCCCATGAGCCACACACACTTGTTTCTGTTTTTAATGGGCAGCGCTGTATCATCTGTGCTGCTGGTGTAAACAGAGCAGGGGGCTGTGCTGCAGCGGTGAGAGTAAAAACTTTAATGTGCACTGTGAGTCACTGTGTGTGAGTCACACACTCACATCACGGACATGATCAAACACAATGTGCCTCCCCAGTGTCACCGAGGGCAAACACTCATTTCTTATTTTATAAACGCTGTGGAAGGTCACAATTAATGTGTGGCATAATTATTCAGAGGTCTTTAAGCTCTAACAGAAGTGTTTGCTTACTGTGAGTATGTTAGAATAACCTGATTACACACCAGCTGCAACATAGAAGCACCACACCGAAAATATAAAGGTTTGAAAAGTAGATTTGGACACACACAGAAAGCCTCTTGTCATCAAAGCAGTTGACACAGAGTCTCCAGCTGTCAGGGTCGAGATCTTCAGGCAGCATCACCTGACACTGTGAAATGTGAAATCAAACAGCACACCCATGTGGCAGAACCACACAGCACAAGCCTGGAGATCTGAAGGTCCAGTGATGACGTTTAATGATGGTAAACTTTTGTTTTGTTTCAGCTAAGCTTCACAATTTATTCTTAAAAACAGCAGCGTCTCTAATGATCCTCATCAGCAGATGGAGTCTGTCATGCAGCTGTTTGAACTTTACATTAATCTGAGCTTCTTGACTGGGTTTTAAAAGTTGAGCTTCACTACTCAACTCAACTCCCAGTGTCCTCAAATGAGACAACAATAAAGTCCCAGTGTCCTAAAACAAGACGATAATAAAGTCCCAATGTCCTCAAACGAGACGATAATAGAGTCCCAGTGTCCTCAAACGAGACGATAATAGAGTCCCAGTGTCCTCAAACGAGACGATAATAAAGTCCCAATGTCCTCAAACGAGACGACAATAGAGTCCCAGTGTCCTCAAACGAGACGATAATAAAGTCCCAATGTCCTCAAACGAGACGATAATAAAGTCCCAATGTCCTCAAACGAGACGATAATAAAGTCCCAGTGTCCTCAAACGAGACAATAATAAAGTCCCAATGTCCTCAAACTAGACGATAGTAAAGTCCCAATGTCCTCAAACGAGACAATAATAAAGTCCCAATGTCCTCAAACGAGACAATAATAATGTCCCAGTGTCCTCAAACAAGACGATAACAAAGGCCCAGTGTCCTCAAACGAGATGACAATAAAGTCCTAATGTCCTCAAACGAGATGATAATAACGTCCCAGTGTCCTCAAACGAGATGATAATAACGTCCCAGTGTCCTCAAACGAGATGATAATAGTCTCAATGTCCTCAAACGAGACGATAATAACGTCCCAGTGTCCTTAAACGAGATGATAATAAAGTCTCAATGTTCTCAAACGAGACGATAATAACGTCCCAGTGTCCTCAAACGAGATGATAATAACGTCCCAGTGTCCTCAAACGAGATGATAATAAAGTCTCAATGTCCTCAAACGAGATGATAATAAAGTCCCAATGTCCTCAAACGAGATGATAATAAAGTCCCAATGTCCTCAAACGAGACGACAATAAAGTCCCAGTGTCCTCAAACGAGACGAAAATAAAGTCCCAATGTCCTCAAACGAGACGATAATAATGTCCCAGTGTCCTCAAACGAGACGATAATAAAGTCCCAATGTCCTCAAACGAGACGATAATAAAGTCTCAATGTCCTCAAACGAGACGATAATAAAGTCCCAATGTCCTCAAACGAGATGACAATAAAGTCCCAGTGTCCTCAAACGAGATGACAATAATGTCCCAGTGTCCTCAAACGAGATGATAATAACGTCCCAATGTCCTCAAACGAGACGATAATAAAGTCTCAATGTCCTCAAACGAGACGATAATAAAGTCTCAATGTCCTCAAACGAGACGATAATAAAGTCCCAATGTCCTGAAACGAGATGACAATAAAGTCCCAGTGTCCTCAAACGAGATGACAATAATGTCCCAGTGTCCTCAAACGAGATGATAATAACGTCCCAATGTCCTCAAACGAGATGATAATAATGTCCCAGTGTCCTCAAACGAGATGACAATAATGTCCCAGTGTCCTCAAACGAGATGACAATAATGTCCCAGTGTCCTCAAACGAGATGATAATAATGTCCCAGTGTCCTCAAACGAGACGACAATAAAGTCCCAATGTCCTCAAACGAGACGATAATAAAGTCCCAATGTCCTCAAACGAGACGACAATAAAGTCCCAATGTCCTCAAACAAGTATCTCCTGATTAACAGTGTCTCAGCTTGTTACTGTTGCCATGGCAAACTACAAAGATTATCAATTATAAATAAACAACCATAAAATGTGATCAGGTTTTGTCCACTTTTGTGTCAGGGTCGGCTGCAGACTGACTTGGCAGAGATGGCTGCCATCTTGTTTTACATGGATAGGGGCATTGTGCTCTTGCATCCACCAGACGGCACAAATACTTTGATCGAGGACAACAGGTCCAAGTTAAGCAGAATGAAGTGTAAAGTCAAGTAAACCCAAATGTCCTCGTGAGGACAGAGGGTGTCAGGAGGATGTAGTAAATGTGTACCTAGCACTCGGTGGTGGAAATGTCTCTAATATATCTTTATATTCACATAAATATTCCTTGCATTAGGGGGTATCTTTAATTTACATTAATGCAGCCTGAGTGAAATTATAGTGATGTCATGTTATAACCAGGCATTTTTACACACAGTTTTTATATTATAATAGTTTGAAAGTATTTATAATCTTTCATTTGAGTCCTAAATATAACTGAATGTATATAACAGTAATATAAAACAGTGGTGGATGTGTGCAGGCTGCAGGCTGCTGTCACTTTAAAGCATGACGCAGTTCAACTAGTGCCCCACTTTGTTGTGAGCAGCAGCAGCAGCAGCAGCAGCAGGAGGCAGCGGGGAGGACGCTGCTACTCGGCCCGGGGACGTCGGTGCTTCGCGGGGCCCTCACCGCCTCATCATGGAGTTTTTACTGGGGAATCCGTTCAGCACGCCGGTGGGACAGCGGATCGGTGAGCTGCTTTATCCGCCCTTACATTGTAATAACGCAACGCTTCAGTGAGGCTCAGTCACGGTTACCGGAGACATCACACCGCCGACACTCACCTGTGTGTCCACCTGCTGACACAGCAGTTATTAAATATGATTTAAACACACACGTTAATATCTGTTTATGTCTGTGCGTTAAAATAACGAGTCTGAGCGACATTTATTAAAGCTGAGGAGGTTATAGTTTGATTGACGCGTCCTGTGAACAATGATTGGTCGGAGGCGGGACTTAGCTGCTGTGAGGCGCAATCTGATTGGCTGTCACTGAGTGTTGAACCTGCCAATCTGTGGGCGGGACCAGAAGTGGGCCATATCCTCCTGACCCACATTACACACACGTTCAGCTGTGGCTTAATGACACACATGTGTCTCACTGACTGACGGACAATAAGCAGAGACACAGATTTATTTAGAGCAGACACACTGTTATTCAGTATTTGGAATTATAATCAGATTTAAAATCAGCTCTACTGACCCAGTAAATGTGTGTGTGTGTGTGTGTGTGTGTGTGTGTGTGTGTGTGTGTGTGTGTGCATGCTGTCTGACTCTAGGCTTTAATTGCTCTCTATGTAAATACACAAAATAAACATGCAGCTAAAAACAAGGACAACAAAGCTGAACAGGGTAAACACAAACACCTGACTGCTGTAAACATTTGATTACTATGTACCAGGGCTGAGAGATATGTCCTGAAAATTACATCACAATATCTTTAGGCTATATCTCCATGCACAGTATATATCTTGATATTTTTAAATCATCAGTGTGAGGACTGGAAGACAAAATAGAGCATAATATTTCTGACCAAATACCCTCTCTGATGGCACAAAGTTGTGGGGATGACTATTCTTTCCCCAGAAAACACAATGAGATTTTTGATTAATAATCATCAATTATGTGGATATAACTACTAAGTGGGTTAAGGCAAACATTAAAACAAACGGAAAAGTCTGGTTAGTTTATACATTTACATCATTTTGTTGTAATGCAGCCTTTTAAACGAGGGAAAAAACACTATTTATGCCATGTCACGATACAACGATATCGAGAATCTAAGATCATATATAGTCTCATATCTCAGTAACAGTGTAATATCTTCACATTTTTAATTTAACCTTTATTTAACCAGAAAAAACTGCTTGATATTAAAAATTGAAGCAGCAACATACAGACAGACAACATAGAACAAAAGTAAAAAAAATATACAGCTTTAAAACAAGTAATACAGAACACAAAATGAGATTACTACAAAGAAAAGGCAAAATGTATGTAAATATATGGTATAATTGAACCATAAAAACGCTAAAAAGGACAAGAAAGATTAAAGTGATTTAAAAAGTCCTGTACCTACACGGGTTCTTTAACTGTGATCAAATATTCATAAAATAAGCTACAGAAACAGCACAGTCTGTTTTTGATTCTATCAAAGCGATACATAACATTTTTTGCAACTTACTTTTTTTTTCTATTAAAAAAGGCATCACAATTACATTTTGTAACTGTACCAGTTTATACTGGTGTTTCTGACATTAAGAATCTGTAATTTAGTTTTTGGGGTAAATAAAAACAGAAAAAGATTCTGTTGTACCGAAATGTAATAAAAAATTATTATTATTGTCCACTAGCAGTGTAACTAATTTCAGCATTTCTGAGCTAAGCATGTTTTCTGTTTTTTAAAAACACATTACAAACTCACTAATAAAGTTGCTGTTGAATTCACGTCACTTACATATGCTGGTATTAGGATTCGAAATGGTCCTAATATTGATCCCTGTGGAACATCACAGACTTAAAAAACACAGTGAACTATAGCAACTGTGAAGTTGTTATATATACAGTATATACTTTATATTAGAATGTGAGAAACATATACTAAGCATTTGAATGACAAAATCATTCAGCTATATGATAATTTCCCCAGTAAATTGTTTGTTACTATGCCTACATTGTTTAATTTTCTCTGCAGTTTCATCTTATTCAACATTGTATTGACCTGTTTTCCACAGAGTCTGCGACCGGCTCCAGCCTGCCGTCAGAGGACTGGGCACTCAACATGGAGATCTGCGACATGATCAACAGCTCAGAGGAAGGGTGTGTATGTGTTTGTGTGTGTGTTATCTGACAGAATCAGGAACAAATCAGTCCTCTGGAGATTACATGCTGCTGACTGTTGAAAATTCTCTGATTACAGACCTAAAGACGCTGTCAGAGCCATAAAGAAAAGGATTGTGGGGAACAAGAATTTCAAGGAGGTTATGCTGACGCTCACTGTAAGTGTTGTTCCCTCGTCACTCTCATGCTCCGCCGCCACCCTGTTGACTCAGTTTATGTTCTTGTCGCTTGGTTTAAGTTTTAAAGGGAACCTGTTACACTCATTTCAGATTCATACTTGTATTCAAGGTTTCTACTGGAACATGTTTACATGCTTCAGTAGTCAAAAAAAACTTAATTTTCCTCATACTGTCTGTGCTGGATAACTTAAATTTACCCGCTGTCTGAAATGCCCTGTTATTGCACCTGTTCTTTAAGCCTGCTTTGATTGGTCAGCATCTCTGGGTCTTCCATGTCAGCTGGTGAATGATGGTAACCGAGAATGGCGGTAATTCGTACATGAAAATCCCCTAATAAAAGCTTTCAAGCACAACCGGACACGTTCCAACAGGAATAACATCTGAAATCTAGGAGAAATATACAGCATGTGCAACTAAGCTTACACCTTTCCCTGACGATAGCATGTAGCTACATGTACCTTAGCAGTGTACAGCCAGGGAATGACTGTAACAGAAAATAGTTGCACTTTCTACAATGACAAACTACCTGAAAAAGCCTCTAAACAGAATCGTACATGTTCAAGCTGGAATATGATCCGAAATCTGGGAGAAATTTACAACTTGGCAATCAAGATGACGTGTTTCCTTGATGTTAGCATGGAGCTACATGTACGTTACCAGTGTATTCATAGCCAAGGAATGACCAAGGTAATTCTTACCTTGAAAAATCACCAATAAAATTTTCCAAACACAACCGGACATGTTCAAGCAAGAATAAGATCTGAAGTCTAGAAAAATAAACAGCATCTGCAACCAAGTTTACACCCCTCCCCGACCGTAGCATGAGGCTACATGTATGTTAGCAGTGCATTCACAGCCAGGGAATGACTGTTACAATGACAGTAGTAATATGATCCGAAATCACAGAGAAATTAAGCAACCAAGATTAGCCTACTTATTTCTCTGATGTTAGCATGTAGCTACATATGTTAGCAGTGTACTTGCAGCAGGGAAATGACTAATGACTGTATCTAATGTTGAGCATAAATGAGCCCTTAGGGTTACTTTCAAATAAGTTTACCTCATGATTATAAATTTTGGCCACATTTAATATCAACATCCTTCATTGTAACATTATATGAAAGAAACAATATATGAAAAAACACAATTGGTCCCCTTTAAATATAGGTTTTCACTGTTTTTGCTAAGTCACTGCGTCTCCTTCTCGTGTTAGGTCCTGGAGACGTGTGTGAAGAACTGTGGCTACAGGTTCCACATCCTGGTGACGACGAGGGATTTCGTAGAGGGTGTTCTTGTGCGTTCGATCATCCCGAGAAACAACCCTCCATTAATCCTGCATGACAGGGTGCTCAGCATCATACAGGTAAAACATGCCACAATACATGTTTGGCAGCCTGGCAGAAAATAAGGTTGCAATCAGCTTTGGCGTGGCCATGTTGCTCCACTAGTAATTTGTGGTTTTGTCTCACAAGGCGTGGGCTGATGCATTCCGCAGCTCACCCGACCTGACGGGTGTGGTGTCCGTGTACGAGGACCTGCGAAGGAAAGGACTTGAGTTCCCCATGACTGAGCTGGACGGTTACTCACCTGCCCAACCCCAGAAAAAGGTGCAAGCATGCCTGGTTCACTCACTGCTGATTTCTGGGTGCTACCTATCGTCTTTGGTCATTTTACTTTCGGGTCATTTCTGTGCCTTTGCTTAGCAGACTTTGCCTGGGAACGGGCCTGCTGTCACTACTCTGCCCGCTGTGCGCCTCTCTTCCAAACCTCCACTCATCTCACCCCAGACTTCTGAGCTAAAACTGGCCCTAGAGGGAAACAGTGCCTTCACTCCCAGCCAGGTGATGGCCTTGCTGCACTAGAGATGGATATTTTAGTATTTAATTTCTGTTTTCCTATAAAATCATTGTTTCCTTGTTGGCTGTTGCACAACTCCTCCACTCTTTGCACTCCAACACTTATAAAAATCAATATTTGCCTTTGCAAGGAGTACTCGCTGTGTTTATTCGGGGAATATGATTGATTTTCCAGATAAAAAAGCTGAAGTCAGAGCTGGGAGTGGTCAGAAGCAACCTGACTATGATGTCAGACATGATGAGTCAGCTGGATCCTGTCACAGTAAAACAAGCAGACATGGAGCTGCTGGAGGTACAAGAAACTCACTTCCATCCAGTCATGTTGAGTAACGGTGCCTTACCCTTAACTGATCTCTGTACTTTATATATTTTGTGTTACATCTGCCCCCTCAAACCCCCGCCCACGCATTCTTTGTCTGATTGTGTCATTAGCAGTTATACACTGTATGTAAGGAAATGCAAGACAGGATAGTGAAGATCGTCCCCAGGCTCAGTGAGGAGAAGCTGATTGAAGAGTTGCTGGCAGCTAATGATGAGATGAACACCGCATTTACTCGCTACCACAGGTTGACTACATTTATTATTGTATAGTACCTTATTAAAGAAGGAGGATGCTTATTTTGTTGATGATGATGATATAATTTTGTTCTGCTTTTTACAGGTTTGAAAGACGAATACCAAATGGTCAAAATGCAGCAGAGAAGGTAAAGAACATGGCAGTAATTTTTGAGCTGGTTGTTATAGACCCTTTAAAGGCTGACGTCACAATGATGTCAGTTTATTAGCTGGAGGCAAACCTGCCTCTCCCCCACAGGGCTGTAGGCTACATAGGAGTGTTAACATGTGTTTGTCTTGTTGTGTTATTGGAGCCAGAATAGAAGGAGTCATGGCTCAAAACCAGCCGCCACTGCCCGTCAACAAAAACAAAGACACCTATGGTTAAATGTGATCAGACCAAAGGACTGGACGGAGGCTACATAACCGAACATTCAGACAGCGCTCTGAATTTATGAACAGTCCAGTTTGTGCCAGAGTGCCAGACACTCAGAATGAGTATTTCTGAATGCATCACTTGTATCATCTTCCTCCACTGTCTAAAACAAGCCAACAGACCTTGCCAGCTAGCACTAGCTAATGTCTGGGGAGAGTTGTTTTGCCTCCAGCTAAGCCCCGCCCACCACAAAAATGTCATACTGTTTACTAACAGTAAAAAGGTCTAGTCTTCCTTCACAGCTCAACACTCATCATTGACTTTCACTTTTTGTCCCCCTCAGAGTCACACATACGTCAACTTAACGGACCTCGCCTTGACACCTGAGTCCATGGCTTTAGCTACCAGCGACAGCTCACACAGCCTGTCGAAACCCAACAGTTTGTCCAGTCATATGGCAAGACTCAGTAAGTACTCCCGTCTTCATACAGTACATACCTACATACTGCACATGCACATTATCTGCTCTATTTATCCCGTGCGCTGTTAACTTCTTGCTGTTCTCTTTGCAGGTACGAGTGAATCAGATGACACATTATCGCCCAAAGTAAATGTCTCAACTCAACAAATACTAAGGTACAGAAAGACTAGAAACCATAGTTTGTGACCTTGAAGGTGTACACAATAAGCATGTGTTGCAAACACATTGAGAGTAAGTTACATCAGGGGTCTTCAACGTTTCCAGGCCAAGGACCCCTTAGCTGAATAATACAATTAATACAATACAAATTGCAACAAATACAACAAATAATACAAAAATCCACAATAAAACTACAACTATTCAAACTTAGTGGCCTCTCAAGAAAAACAAGCACATGTCTCTATCACCACATTCTTTATGATGCCCTTAAATTCATCAGTGGATAGGTTTGTCTAATTTTACATCTTTTTGAAGATTGTTCCAATGCCCATGTTGCATAGTACAAAAACGCAGTTTTCCCCAGATCTGTTAAAAACCAAAGAGGTTATGAGTAAACAGTTGAAATAGTTAGCTCAGTGGTTGAAGTCGTTAGCTAAAAGTAATGTGTAAACAGTTAAAATAGTTAGATAAATGTGTAATAAATAAACCATTAAAATAGTTAGATAAATAATTGAAGCAGATAGCCAAATGTAATGAATATATTTTGAATAATTAGCTCAAGAAAACAAACAAATATTAAGTAATGGATAAATGATTTAAACGTCTACCTTCTGCCGCTCCCGTTGGTATGGTAGATGTATGAATGCAAATTTGACTAAACCAAACCAAATCAAACATTGACAGTTCAATATGAACAAATTATTGTAACAGTATCCTCTTTTATACGATGTTGAATAACACTGTTTGTTTATGGCGGAACATGGTGGTGTTGAAGGATGTATGAGTTCATCTGGGAACATATGGAAAGGAAAGGCTGTGAATAACAAAGCGAAATGTGCTGATTAATGTTATAATTACAATCTTTCAGAGCAGTCATGCAGCTCTTACTTATGCAAATTCTCAGGAATGGCATTTGCAAATGTTGATCTTTGTTTTCGAGTTTAATTCCAAGTTATTCCCTCTGATTCCTTTTCAAGACAGGTGCCAGTATTTCACTCTGTTAACTGATATTATTAGCTTACACAGCAGTTGACCAGTGAACAAATGTTGTGTTTCAGTGAGCAGAGTGAAGTCACAGTGGACGGCCTGGCTCAGGCTCCGGACAGCAGACAACACAACGCTGCAACGGTAAGCGACGATGCTGCGTAACTCAGGTCTTCAGGCATTTTCTTATCTGTGATGTGACCTTTGGGAACACTGGAAAAATTCAGTTAAGCTTTTGCAATTAAAACACAAAACTATGCATCACAATGTAAAGTCAAACTTTGGTTTTATGCGCAACAGAGTACTGAGCTCCCACTGTAGATGTTCATGGTGTCGTACACACTGTCTGAGCTGTATTATTTATAGGAGAGAGGAGACTGTCAGTGAATTCAGTCGAGACATAACACAGAATTACCTTTCCTATAAAAGGCTCCTCGGTTGAGTAAAGTGTATGTTGCTTTGTCTCAGTAACTTCTTTCCTCCTTCATTAACTCTCTGTCTGTGCATGAAGGATGACAGCCCGGCCTCCACCCGCAGCTCCTCACCAAAGTTAGATTGGATGATTAAAAGGGGAATGGTGGGTCCAGAATGTGTCCTGGTTTCATATCGATTCACCTCTCCACACCTTCTGTCTCTTGGTTTTGTCATATATTTACTTTGCTGTGGTGTGGATTGCTCTTTGCTTGGATCACTTTTTGGGTTTGGTGGTTCAGGTGTTGAGATAAAACACAAAGGGCTGCATGTTTTTATATGTGGGGAAGACAACAAGATGTTTTGGGAGATTGTGCCTACGCCCACTACAGAGCATGACAATGTTTGGGTTGCACTGTCCTGATATGCTGCATTGTTGTCATACCTGTCATGCTGTGCTCACCGACATGTGGTTGGTCCTTTTTTGTTTTGTTTTGTTTGTTTTTATTTTGGTGGGTTTGGTAGTGTTGCTATATCTTCATTACGTTTAACTAGCAGTTCATATTTTTCTGCTCTGACTATCCTGTTGCTCTGCTTTCTGTCTTAGATTCCCATCAATCAGTCGACTGTAATGGATGATATTGAGAAATGGCTGGCGTTGGATGACGAGGTAAATGACTAGATTACTACATTTGCTCCAAATTAATAGATAAATATAATAAATGTGTTTGACTGCACATTTTTCCTGTTCATTTCTTGATTCACTAAAGGACAATTCTGACTAATTTCAGAACTCAGCACTTGTTTTATTGGTGGCATTCAGGGTTTTTTAAAAGGCAGAGCAGTGCACCTGCAAAATGCTTTCTGCGTGATTGGGGCCTGTACCAGCAACCATTGCTGATGGCATCACAGCACTAAATCCAACTTGTGTTGCATGAGTAATAAGCAATATGACAACATGTGTAACATGATGTCATGTTTGTGAAGAAAGTAGTGTCTGACAGGCCTTGCACAGTTTACTGCTGAGCAAGGGATGAAGAGCGGCACACTTTGTGTTGGTTTACTAGAAAGTTCATGGTGTTTTTTGGGGTGTGTGAAGAGATGAGACATGATGAGAGTTAGTCTCTTCAGAAAACCAAATTTTTGAATTTGAAGCCAACTACAGAGGCTTCCTAACTGGCCACAGCCTGCCATTTTGAGCTGAACGCCCTGTGTCTATATATTCCTGTCGCTCACTTTGAAAGCACCACAGTGGACGAGGAACAGCTGATTCATGACATTCAAATGAGGAATTATGTAAATGATACCTTCATATTTTACTACAAAATCCTAAATAATGTGGCAGCTGGGTGGAGGGAGATCGCTGAGAGCTCAAAGTTTCTGGTAAATGATGATTGCTAATAACAAGCTAGGCTACATCCTGTTGGCTATAGTGTTTGTCATTTGAAGTTAATATCACAACATAACAGTGTGTGTTTTTCTTTGTTTGATAAGCATAAACATAGGAAGATAGCAGCTCTTTATGTGGCTACATCTCCAGACTGATCTTAAGCACAGAGCTGATAGCTACATGATTTGTTTATATGATGTAACATAAGTGTATAGTTAAGGGAATCAGATGCTAGTTGTCTGTTTGGACACACTGTCATTACCACTCAGGAGCAGCTGCTGAGTCCAGTGTGACACCTGCTGGTTAAAGTCAGTACACCTGTCTGGTCCTGTATTTGACTTAATGTCAAACTGGTTTGAATATTTTTACATCGGTTCAACTCTACTCTGCATCTGATTATCTGTAGTTGTTTCATAGGATCCATGTATTTTACTGTAACTGCACAAGTTGTGTGTGTGTGTGTGTGTTTTTTTTATATTTAAAGCAAATTGTGTGTTTTCTGTTTGTGACACAGTATGACGACTACGAGGATTCAGACGGTGTGACCAGTGAAGGTGAGGGTCTTTACTTTATTTTGAAAGCGAGCTGCTTTCGTCATCAAGTATTTGATTTGGTATTCACACACACCTGCAGCTTCTAGTTTGATATTACAGCAGTGTTACACAACGCTCACCAGCCTAGGCTCCAAGGTTATTATAGTGAACTAAAACTAAACTAAAACTAGATGTAAAAAAGTTAACTGAAATAAAAATGAAGACGAGAGTTTAGAAAACTAAACTAGAGCAACTTAGAGAACTAGAGTAAGGTAAAATTATATAGAAAAAGTCTTTAGTTTTAGTCTTTGTCAATTTGGTTAAATGAGTTTCACAAATACGAGGAGGATGATTATAGAGACTCAGATGTCTACGTGAGTGTGCTGTGTTTGTATTGTTGTATTGTAGTACCTGTTCTGAACTTTATATTTACCTCACTTTTACATTGCCCCTGACAAATACCCCATGGTGTGATAAAACAAACAAATAAAACTAAACTAAAACTGGGGCACCCAGTAGCTCAGTGGGTGGAGCTGGCGTCCCATGTGCAGCGGCAGCGGCCCTGCTGCAGCGGCCGTGGGCTCAGTTCCAGCTCAAGGCCCCTTGTTGCGTGTCGTCCCCTGTCTCTCCTCCTTCCACGCTTGATCTGTCCTGTCCAATAAAAGCCCAAGAAATAATGTTAAAAAAGAATTCTTAACAATAAAGACTAAACTAAAACGAACCCACAAAACAGTGTTGTGTTTGTATTGTAATACCTTTATGAACATCTGAATTGAAAACAAAAATTAAAAGTGAAATAAAAATAAAACTATTGAAAAGTACACAGCTACAATAACTCTGTTGGGCACTGAGTGTTTGAAGGGAGACAGAACTGTCTGGCTGTACGACAGCCTCTAAACTCAAGAACTCTATTTTCCATCCATCAGTGGAACATCTGTTGCTAAATATTTCTGCATGTGACCCGTAGGTGGCACTAGTGTCTTAACTGGACATGTGGTGCCACATGCTTCAGACCTGTTGAACACATAAACTGCACACAGCTCTGTAGTTTATCAGTTAGTCAGGGTCAGTTTGACCCAAGTGTTTTTCAGTACTGCTCGGCTACTTCAAGAACTGATAACTACTCTAAATCAGTGACTGCATGTACATGTACACAACATTCCTTTATGTGCCCTTATTCTGAAAAATGCAGTATTCCTACTAAACTGGTCACACGGCTATTGAAAATAAATATTCCACTAATATGCCCTTTAACATGCAGCTGTGCACACTCAGATTAACGTGCTCTAACATGTTTATCACGTCAAAATGTGGAGAAGTGGAACGTCTGGAGCAGCTTGTGCCATTTTCCTTGTAATGCATGAAAACTTTCCACCAGTGGTCGACTTGTTTGACCTACGATCACAACCCTCCCTCTGTCATTCCTTTAAACGCCTTCTTTTAAAGGGTGGTGTTGTGATATCTGCACGTATCCAAGAACCTGTTATTAGTCTCATGTATTTATGTTGACAGCAGCATCCTTTCATAAAATCCCATTTTTCTCTCCTACGTCTTCATCCCATCATTCCATTCAGTAAATTTACTCTTCTCGTCTAATCCGTCTCCTCTCCCTCTGCAGAGTTTGACAGGTTTCTGGCAGAACGAGCGAAAGCAGCTGAGCGTCTGCCGTCGCTGAGAGCTTCCTCACAGGACACCAACCACTCCGAGTCTTAAGCTTCACCTGAAACCTGCCAAACTAACAGCACTCATGAAGCTCCCACGCCGTCGGCTGAGGAACGCAGATTTCTTTTAGATGAATGGTTAAATGGCACATTTGACACGGTAGCTACTCCCCGTGTCTGAGGAAGGACGTCCTAGCTGTGTATACTGCTCTTTACCTGGGGAGCACCTGTGTTTTTTAACTGATAAAATAATGTTATTCTATATGAAGGGCGGAGGTTTTTACTTGACGTTGTTCTGAGGGTTTGTCCATGTGTGGAATGCGAACATTTGCACATTTTATATGGCTACATTCCTGCTGTCGAGAGAAAGAGAGGATGCTGTTACAGACGTTTGCAACATAGATTGTGTATTATATTGCTGTGATGTATGTGTTGTCAGACATGATGATGGGTTACAGAAAACGCCCCTGTTGAAGTAGCAAACACTCGTATGTAAGAGAGGCTCAGCTGTCACAGAACAGTTTGATGCTTCACGTCGTTACTGATGTAGAATCATGAAGAAAAGTGAGTGATGTTTTTTACATCCAACATTCCCCTGTGAAGATGTTTTACTTGAAGTTTAACAGGAAGTTATGACACACTGCTGTCAGATATTAAACTAAAACTATTAACTGGAAGTCTGGCTGTCCTCATTTTAACCCCATGCAAATTACTGTACATATCGCTAAGCAAATTGTTTTGCGTGCTGCAACTAATCAGAGGAAAGTAAATCAAACACTGACTGAAGAAATTACTGCGAGGCATTACATCATAAAATCAAATCATGATCTGACCGCACCATTTCACAATACCTGCAGAGGGGTGGGAGCAACAGATGGCATGTTGAAATGTGTTTTAATGATAAAAAAATATTAAATATTCATTTATCAGTAAAGACACAAATTGTATTGTCAATTATATAAGTCAAAAGGTAAACTGTATGTCATCCAATGTAAAGGTCAGCCATCAACCTTTTCATGGGCCTCCCCTTGGCCTTGGTCGTGGTCATCTGTACCCTTTTACCCCATTTCCACCAAACGCTGTCAGTATGGTACCTTTGGAGCCAACAGTAACCCTTCAGACATGGTACCTAGACCCTAGTGTTTCCACCACAGACAGTCCTCTTAAATGTGGGCGGGGTTGTTGTCACTCACTGCTCCGTCCAGCACTCACTGTATTTCCTCCTTTATCAGTCTGCACCTGGTTTATCGTCCACAGAACGAGGCTGCACGCCCACATTTTCACAACAAAACACAACAGGCTGCAGTGAGAGTCTCTCTCCATGGGATATTTAAAAATAGCAGCTTTGTGCATTTAGTCCTTCTCAGGCAAGCTCAGGGGTTTAGTGTTGCTGGAGCACACAGGAAGTGAGGATTAGAATATATATGTTCACATAACTCGTTAAAAATTCATATATATAAACGCTTGAAGATCCACTCATTACTAAAAAAAACCTAAAGTGATGGTCAAAGTTGTCACAGTGAAATTTAAGGTGTGCTGATGGATTCACGTCATCAACTCATGCATTGAGTAACATTACAAGTTAACGTTCCACCTTAAAAGTTGCCGGCAGTTGGCCCAGTGAATGAAGTTATTTTTTCTCAGACTCCAGCTGCTGTGAGAGGCAGCAACACATCCTTTCATTTTATAGTTACAGTTTACTAATAAAACTCTCCACAGTGTGAACAGTGGTTACATGAGCCTCAAAACCAGACACAACTCAGCCCTGAGCAGAGTGACCGTCCTCTACTGACCAATCAGACTGCAGTGTTCACAGCTCCACCTTTTAGTACCAGATCTGTGTGCTAGGTACCCCAACACAGGGGGGACCAAACATGGGGACGCTAAGGAACAGTTCCACTGGTACCATCCACAACTTTTCACTGTGGGAACAGGAAATAAAACGTACTGAGGTGAACTGTACTGCTTATGTCCCCCTTGCCTCTTGAACTAAAGTTACACCCTTTCATACAGCACAGTAATATTTACTTTCCCATAGCCTGTGTTAATTAAGGTGCTGTAATACCAGCATTGTTGTCACTGGTAGATTTAATATGAGTTTATCCATATGTGGGGCAGCATTACATGTTTATCAGAGTTACAATTTTGTGTGTGTGTGTGTGGTAACAATGGCAATAAATGTGTTTCTATAGTTGTAACACAGTGTTTTTTATTATAAATATTTATTATAATAATTGTCACAGTGAGTGAGAGGTGAGGTTGTTTTGTTTTTACAGAGACTTAAAGTCACTCACAGCTCACATTAGGCAACACACTGGATCTGAACTGAACTCTGATTGGACGAAACAAGCCACCTCGCAAGTGCTCTCGCCTCTGATTGGTCCGGCGCACATACACCCATCTTTGTTACGTGATGACGCACCGGCCTCGCCTCCGTCTTTACGCCAACAGCCTGCCTTCGTCTCCGTGTGACACCTCAGACACACCGTGTTACCGACATGTCTCTCGGAAAAGTTGCCCGCAGTTTGGTGAGACCGGCCCGGGGCGTCCTGCGGGCCTCCGCCGCGGCCCTGAACCGGAGCTACGCCGCCGTGGCTGAAGCCAGAGCGGTGCTGGAGAGCGAGCTGGACGGTATCCGCGCGGCGGGGACGTGGAAAGCGGAGAGGATCATCACGTCAAAGCAGGGACCGCAGATCAACGTGGACGGCAGTCACAGCAGTGAGTGGCGGGGTGTAAATACACGGTGACTGGGGGACTTTGTGGTCCTTAAACGCACCATGGGTGTAAAGTAAAGATAAAAACATGTCAGTGGTCGTTTTTCAGTTGTTATCTTGATGTGAAACTCAAACTAACTTCAGTCATGTAACTGGAGGACACACAGGCTGCCTACTGTTTCACACCACCGAGGACTGACTCTTGGACACCTGTCCACACACGCAGCTTTCATATTTTATCATCTAACCTTTAGTTTTGTGGCTAAAAGAAAATATTTTGTGTTCAGAGGTGAACACTGCAGCAGCTCGTCTCCATTGTGTTCAGCCTGTGTTTACCTTTGCTTAATAAATGTGACTCTGCTGATTCATGAATGGCCGCTGGCTCCAGGTCATGACCCCTCACTGACTGTCCAATTCAGCCACAGTCCAGGCATTGTTACTGGCTCTTTGTTCTCTTATGCTGCTTTTATCCTCCTGAGACCTGAACTTTTGTTTGGTGTGCATTTGTTTTATTTCTCTGAGCTATTTGGGATCAGTAGGACCTGATATGTGTAAAAAAAAACCTAAACATTGTCAATAATAAAGTCCCAATGTCTTCAAGTGAGTACTTTTTAATCAACAGTGTCTGAGCTAGTTTTAATCATAAATAAACAAGTTTCAGCCATAAAATCTGATCAGGTTTTGTCCACTTTTGTGTCAGGATCAGCTGCAGATGGACTTAGCAGAGATGGCTGCCATTTTGTTTTTACATGGATTAGTGTAAGGTGCTCTCACTGCCCATCACTAGATGGCCCTAAAAAGTGTCCATGAACGAGGACAACAGCACCAAGATAAGCAGTATGAAATATTCTGGCATTGGTTACAGCTTACCATAAGTTTAATTTACCAACTGGCTCAGTTGATCAGGAAAAAGATGGGACTCAGTGAAAACCCAGTGGCTAATAGGGATGTTCGATATTGACTTTTTTTTTTTACCGATATCCGATATTGTCCGATTCTTAATTTCCGATACCGATATGAACTGATACCGATATATGCGGGGTCCCCCCCTCAGAAAAAAAAAAAGAAAAACTAAATCATTTTAGGTAACTAACATTACACATATTACAAACAAACAATGATTTCTCAAAAACTATACACCACATCTCTCATATTTTGACATTTTGAGTGAGAGGAGAAGTAGCTGAAGAGTTTGATGTATAATATGTGCATGCTGTGTAAAAGTTGTGTCATTAAAAAAGTTAAAACTGTACCAATAATTTCCGATATTACATTTTAATGCCAATATCGGCCGATAATAATGGTAGGCCGATAATATCAGACATCTCTAGTGGCTATTGTTGTTTCTCCGCTAGTTGCTCTCATGGAGGAGCAGGTCAGGGAAGCGATCAAGCTGGGAATCACAGCCATGCAACTTGGAGTCCACAGTGAGGAGGAAATCCGCAAAGACGGCAACGCTCTGTTTACAGTGGCGTTGTGCTAGCCTACGTCACACTTTTCGTTTACCCTGATTGGTTTTCCGTCTTTCCAATTGTGCAAAGGGGCACTTTGAGTGACAGCCGTTTATACCGCCCCTCGGGAATAGAGGAAATGTACACTCCGTGTCTAGACCCATTCGCGTTTTGCGAATTGGGTGTGGCAATGCCAGGCTAGTGAAACTTGCCTTTTTGCAAAACAAAAAGAAATGAGGAAAAAATTGATACAACATAGTATCGTAATATTTTTGTGTGGCAATATCGTATCGTCACACCGTGCCAATTATCAACTTTTTTATTCTATAAATGATTAATATTACAAACAAAAATTAAACTTTAGATAGTCTAGAATAATAAAACATTTGTTTTTTCAGTCCACTAGATACATTTTGCTGCTGCAAAAAAATGGCTGAAAAGTGAGATGGACGGACTGAAAACTTAATCTTATTACATAAAACCGATGTTGACAAAGTCTTCCTTTGGTGAAAATCATTGACACTTTTTCGTCCCATCTAGTGGCCCTGGTGAAGTGCTGAGAAGACAATCACGTCACAGTTGACTATCTAGAGGAAGTAAAAGTCGTAACAACGTTTCCATCTGTGAGCATGCGGAAGTGCACCATACACTAATCCATGTAAAAACAAGATGGCAGACATCTCTGCCAAGTCAGTCTGCAGCCGATCCCGACACAAAAGTGGACAAAACCTGATCACATTTAATGGTTGAAACTTGTTTATTTATGATTAATACTGTTTGTAGTTTGATATGACAACAAAGTTAATTTAAGGATTATTAGGGTTATTTTAAGGATAGAGACAAGAAAAGATGTTAATTAGAAAGTACATCTTTGAGGACAATGAGAGTTTATAGTTCAGTTTTGTTATACTTACCGGGTTTGTGTTGCTGACGGTGATTGTTGTCTCACTGATTTGAGCTGTGCAGTGACATTTTCACCTTTGCTTTCCTGTTCTCTGTCTAACTTGCTCTGTCTCCGTCAGGCATATTGAATTTCTGTGCCAACAACTACCTCGGACTGTCGAGCCACCCAGAGGTGGTGCAGGCGGGGATCGACGCTCTGAAGACGTATGGTGCTGGATTGAGCTCCGTCAGATTCATTTGTGGCACACAGGTATGATGGGTAATTCACCACTTCATCAACACATTAAAGGTATAGTTCAGATATTTTAAAGTGGGGTTGTATGGGGTACGTATCAATAGGCAGTGTTTTACCTACAATAGATTTATGTTGGAACGGCCCCAGTTTGGAGAAGCAGGCTGGAGTAATGACATAGAAGCGAAGCAACATATTGCTGTGGAGGGGGGAGCAGGAAAAAATTTAGCCAGCATCAGTTTTAGTGTATGCTGTATGAAGAATATTTTCACTACCTTGAAAGGCAGTGAAAATATCCTAAATATTGTGTACACATAAACTGATGGCTAAAATATGTTTTGCTGCTGCCCTCGTCCACAGCAGTACATTATTTAGCTTCTGTGGTGGTATTCCTACTTGCTTCCCCAATCTAGAGGCGTGCTGACTGACATCTACTGCATGTAATTAACTGACTATGGATAAGTACCCTATACAACCCCACTTCAAAAGATCCAAACTATCCCTCGAACACACGCATAACAACATATATGCAGCTGTAATGCAGCTAAATCTCCTGGAGGTCATTGAGTTCACTCTGTGTTCACAGGATCTGCACAAAAACCTGGAGCAGAAGCTGGCAGAGTTTCATGAGAGGGAGGACTGCATCCTCTATGCTAGCTGCTTTGACGCTAACGCTGGACTGTTTGAGGTACGTCGTGTTCACGCTCACACTACTTCAAGCCGACTGGATTCAGAACAGAAAGGATTCTCCTGTTATGATCAGTAATGTATGATATTACTCTTAATCCAGGTTCTGTTGGGCCCAGATGACGCAGTGCTGTCTGACGAGCTAAACCACGCCTCCATCATCGATGGGATCCGTCTGTGTCGAGCGAAGAGGCTGCGCTATAAACACATGGACCTCAGTGATCTGGAGACCAAGCTCAAAGAAGCTCAGGTGTGTGAGGAGGACGACGAGAAGAAGCAAACAGTATTACTGTGTATTTATTTAATGTTCATGCTACTGACGTATTGTCTAAAAGTTAAACATTTGCATATTTAAAGGGATAGTTTGGAGGTGCTTATCCATAATCAGTTTAGTTGGCATGCCCCCGATCGAGGCAGTGATAGACCAACAGCTCCTGTTTTCAGCGATTTTAAAATACTATTTTTGTCCATGGAGTCTGGCTTAGAAGAGAGCATAGGTAAGTTTAACTCACAGTTCAGTTAGCTGTCAGAGAGAGCTGTGTGACCGTGAGGTAAAGAAGTGAAAATTCTCTAAATATAGCATACACTTAAACTGGTATTGATTTTTCTTAGGTGGCCAAAATACATGTTGTATACACATTCAGATATTGCACATGAGTGATGGTTGATTGTCCATAGTTTTCATATGTGTGTTCGACCGGGAGCAGTGTTGCTTTTATAGTCTGACAGCAGCAGGAAGGACGAACGGACGGATGGACGCACGAAACAACAGGGCTGAGTGAACGGTCAGTTGTATTTAGGTGGAGGCAAAACCACAATAGTGAGATATCCCTACAACTGACAGAGAAAATATGTCTTGTTTTGTAATTTTGGATGAACCAACCAGTTAAAGTGATTCACCTCTCTAGTATCATGTGATGCAACCAAACCCAGTCCTTACTCAAGCTTGATATTTCCTGGTTTTCAAGTCAAGTCAAGTCGAGGCATTTATTGGCACATGCACATTTAAAAACAAGTTCCCTGCATGATGGAACATCTTACTTTGCTAGTGTTGTTTTAACAATAAAACACATGGTGGAAAAGATGCAAATATAAATACAGGAATATAAGAAAATGATAAGAAATGAAACAGCAGAGTTTTCCCGACCGTTATAAGACCTGTGTGCAGCGATTCTCCCTTTTGTTTCGTCTCCTCTCCGCCTACTTGCGAGAGTCCAAAGACAAATAAAACAACACTTAAGAGACGACACAGTGTAGCTGACCGTTAGCCTGCTGCTGCACTTTTTGTCCTGATGTTCCTTGATCAAATTCAGATGAGCTCACTCAGGTCGGTGTCGTAGCATGTGTATTTCATGGTGCATTAAACTTGATGACTGAGGTGACGGGGTCAGGTGAGGGTCACAGTATTGATGAGACTGTATGCTCCACTGATCATCAGTTTTGTCTCCTCAGTCGTCTCGGATGCGTCTGGTAGTGACAGATGGCGTCTTCTCTATGGATGGAGACGTGGCTCCGTTACCAGGAATCTGTGACCTGGCTGAGCAGTACGGAGCCATGGTGTTTATAGATGAATGCCACGCCACCGGCTTCCTGGGGCCCCGAGGCAGGTGGGTAAAATCCTAAAATTCTTTTTTTCTCTTTTTGCTTTTTAATTCATGTTTTATTTTTCACAAACCAACAGAGGAACATGAAAAATCTGGTCTGTCCCATCATGTAAAATTTGCCTTAACTTTCAAGTTATTATAACAAGATAATTATTTTATTTTGTAGGAAATTCGTCAAGCCCAGTAAAAATTAGTTGCTGTTTATGTGCCTCCGTGCTGGCGATAATCGTGGCGGGGGCATAATTTTTTGTGTTCGTTGAGCATAATATCTCAAGAACACCGTGAGGAAATTTTGTCAAGTTTGGCACAAACGTTCACTTGGGATCAAAGATTAACTTATTAGATTTTAGTGGCCATAGCTCAAAGGTCAAGGTCACTTTGACCTTTTCTGTCCCATTCTTGCGAACGGGATATCTCAAGAACACCTTGAGGGAATTTCTTCAAAATTGGCACAAACATTCACTTGGACTCAAGATGAACTGATTAGAATTAGGCGGTCGAAGGTCAAGGTCACTGTGATCTCCAACACATTCTCAAACGGACCGTGTCACACGTGGACGTTTGGTCATGGACCTTCCACACCTAGATTTGAAAGGTACCCTGGGTGCATTGGTTGTTGATGTTCTGGGATGCCGTGACAAGTTCTGCAGGAAATTTAACATTTACATACAGTCTCTTTCAAAATAAAAGCACTACGTCAGTACAGCACTGTGAATTGACCTTTTTTTGCCTTCAACAACAAACATTAGTGCTTATGATTTGCCAACACTCACACATGATCAGATTTAGGAAATAAGAACAGGGTTTGGCTTTATATTCTTAGTGGACACGAACACCGCTCTCCTGGGTGACAGTTGATGTTTGTTGGACACATCCACCACCCCTCCCACTCGCCCAGCTCAGTCTTTTGCCGCCTTAACTTTCACGTTCTTTTCCCGCCACATTACCCCCTGACGCCTCTGAGCTCCGTTAAACTATGACAGCGACCGGCTGTGTATCATGCCAACGTTAAAACGGCAGCTTTTTACATAGTGTCTGATGCTGCAGGTCACAAATGCCAGATTTCGACGACTTCGGAGTGAAACCAGATTGTGACCTTGAGTCCATCTCATCCTGGTGAACGCAGTATCTCAAGAAGGCCTGGAGGAAGTTTCCACAAATTTGGCAAAAACGTCCACTTGAACTCAGGTGGTCGAAGGTCACTCTGACCTTGAAAAAACCTGTTTTAGCTATAATTTAAGAATTTACACGCTAGTTATGACAGAATGTCACACAAATATCTAAAAGGATAAAATGATGAAGTGGTGACAATTTTACATTTTGCATTCACTCACAGCAGCTGCTCCTCTCTCATCTGCTCAGCTTGACGGATGATTTAGCCACTCTGAAGTCATGTTTTGTGGAAGCATACAGCTGCAAGGCTGTAATTCTGGTTTGTTGAAATCACCAGTAGGTGTCACTAACGTAAAAAATTGTGCTCATCAGGGCTCTTGTAAAGTAAAGCTTTATATCTTTCTATCATTATGAGGGTTTAAACTAACGGTGCCACCGTCTGTGATTTACAGAGGAACAGACGAGCTGATGGGAGTGATGGACAGAGTTCACATTATAAACTCCACCCTGGGGAAAGCACTGGGAGGAGCTGCTGGTACGTCTCTATCCGACCTGTGACAAAGCGCTGTTGTGGCACCGATACATAAAGCTTTCTCTGTCTTCATTTCTTCCTTCAGGTGGCTACACAGTCGGCCCGAAGCCGCTCATTGACCTGCTGAGGCAGCGCTCGCGGCCGTACCTGTTCTCCAACTCCCTCCCCCCTCCTGTGGTGGGCTGTGCCACCCGGGCCGTGGAGCTGCTGCTCGCATCCAACGAGATCTCTCAGAGCATGACGGCCAAAACCATGAGGTGCGTTTCATTGGGGGGGGGGGTCTGCGTTTATGGTATTGAGAAAGTCAAGCTAAATGATGTACTAGCTTCTCAGGGGGAAAAAAGCGTGTTGAGGGGGTTTACTTGAAGCTCACAAACTTTTTCTGAAAGTCTGTGTTTTTGTTCACATATATTCAAACTTCTGAAATGTCTGCAATAAAACAAAAGCAGGATTGTTGCTTCCCTTCTTGGCTGTTTATTTTTTAAGCTGCTAACATGAACTTTCCTCTGACAGCAGTTATACACAGTATTTTGTTGTGTATAGGGTTAAATAGATAATGCTTTTTTGTAATTTTACATATATTAATGCACATCATATGTGCTTATGGAAATAAATCATCAAACACTGAGGACAAGAAATTGTGGGAACGTCTTTGTTTTGCTGTCGAACAGTAACAGAGTGAACTAATATTTATCCTGGCAGCAGTTGTTCAGATATGTAGAGGAAAAAAAAAAGTTGTGCCTCACATCTTGAGTCGTAACCCTGCTCAGTAACACCCACATGCTGCCTCCAGGACACATTATGTAACTGTGAGCTAAATCAGCACACTGATAATTGTTATTGAAAAAAGACTTTATGCCTCATCTTGAAGGACTTTGTGATTCAGTCCTGATGAAACACGAGCAGGCAGCCAGATGTGTGAGAGCTTTGCTTGTTGGTTGTTTTCAGGCCGTCACAAACAAGAAGTGTCTCAGGAATGTCACCTGTGGAGCTGTCGGCTGAAACAACATGATGTGTTCGGTGCATTCCCGCTCACGTTGCTGCTCCTTCTGTAACCATGAATATAATATTTGTGTCTCTGCTTTTCTCTCAGGTTCAGGAACAAGATGACGCAGGCTGGTTTCACCATCGCAGGCTCGGCTCATCCCATCTGTCCTGTGATGCTGGGAGACGCACGGCTGGCCTCTGTGATGGCCGATGATATGCTGAAGCTCGGTGAGACGACTGAGTACACATACACAGTTAACTCACTGTCTCTACTCCAAGCAGCCAGAGTTAGGGATGGATTAGGCAAGGATTACAAATTAAACAGCCCCAGATAAGCGTGATCATTCTGATGCTCAGTTTGAACTTCAGCAGCTCGTCTTCACCATGTCTACATGACTAAATACACTGAGTTGCTGCCACGTGATTGGCGGATTAGCTATTTGTGCTAATGAGCAGTTGAACAGGTGTACCTAATAAAGTGGCCAGTGAGTGTATATATCTATAGAAAGACATTCATCATAATCTGATGTCAACATGTCTGAACATCATGTTGAAGACACGCAAATAAGCAAAAGCATAATAAGTCCTCTTTAATGAGAAGTCACACAGGTACAGTTTGGCACAGTGGATGTGAATGAGCCACGCTGGTTGCCATAGAAACAGCTCCAGCCTCTGTTAACACGTCTTCTCCCTCCTCAGGAATCTATGTGATTGGATTCTCCTACCCAGTCGTACCAAAGGGCAAAGCCAGGATCCGCGTTCAGATCTCAGCCGCCCACACAGACGAAGACATCGACCGCTGCGTCGACGCTTTCATCCAGACGGGCAGGAAACACGGAGTCGTCTCCTGAAGGCAACAGATGAGCAGAGATCAGGAAGACTCAGCTGCCAGTGTGGGAATCACTGAACAAATGAAGCGCTTGCTCGTACAGATTGTGCTGATTGTTACTGACGACCTATGGATGATGGTGACGGAAATATTCTTTGCATCTGTAGGTCAGCGGAGGTTAATGTTATGTTTGTGTCTGCTCGGCTGAATAAAGCACTTTTGCTAACATGTTGCTGTGATTCTGTTTTAATTATGTTTAGGGAGAAAATGTTTCTGTTGAATTCTTGTATCTGTTGACAGTAGATGAGTTTAGTTACTCAACCATTCAACGGATTATGGTTTCAGTGACTGTGAGGATAATCTTAACGTACTTAGTAATGGAACCAGATGAAGATGGACGACATGTCTCCACTTCCTCCCACTGTACACAAACAAAGCCAAAATATTCCAGATACGGCTGCTGCCATTTTACTTTGGTGGCGTCATCTGGAGCCAGAGTCTGCACAGCAGCGACCTCTGGGGTGTCGAGTTCCCACCCATACATCCATCCATCCGACCAATCCTGACCACACCAACTAACACTCACAGCTGTCGATCATGACATCACACCGCCTTTTTGAAAGCATCAAATAACATTAAAACTTCATGGAAAAATAAAAACACATTAAAGCGATAAGAACTGCCTGAAATTTCAGAGAAAAATTTAATGGGGTAAAAAAAGTGTACTCTGATCTTTTATTTGGCTCATGTCCCATCCACTAACATGAGAGTGGGCTATAGTTTTTTCCCTAGTGTGACACTTAGGGATTAATTTCCTGTTAGCTAAGGGACTTACTTAATTGGGTTGCCGGGAATCCCTTAAAACATTAAGGCACTGACTACACTGAAGGAGATTTTACAGTTTCCACGTACACCGTTTGATTGCACTTACATTTGTGATGTTTAAGGTCTTTTATGTGATAACTAAAGGGGATTTCTTAAGTATAAGCCCAAGAGGAGCAGAAACCTTAAATACCTAAGAGAACATTAAGATTAAGACTAAGTTTTAGTAAAGATAAAAGTTATTTACAAAGCATCTCGGACCTTAGCAGAAAAAGAAAAAGAAACACAGACAACACATAGGTTTACATATATAACTCACATATCTATACATTATCTTGATAAAGAGCTTCTTCCCTCTTGTCCCAGGCTTTCTCCACATACCTGGCTAATTTATGTTTCATATGTGTGTGTGCATTGTCCATTATATTATTTTACTGTTAACTACCCCCACTGTAAATACAGAGTGCTTTTTAATGCTGTAAAGCGACAGAGAGCTTTTAGAAACTCTTAAATCTGTTAATATTCATGTTTCTGTGATCACAGTTTGCACTTCAGTTTGTATCCCTGCTCCTTTGTGTCACGTGCTGCTGCTGCTGCTTCCTCCTGTTGTCTTTTTCGCGCCACCAGTGCTCACAAGCCCCGCCTTCAAACCGAAACCACGCCCCCCGCAGAGCCGCTGTGACCAATAGTAGCGGGTGGTATCTTCTTCCAGCCAATCAGAGCACAGCAGGGGGCGGTGCGAGAATCGTTTCGCGGGAAACAGACAGGAAAGAGTTCAGTTTTTGCCGCGGAGCAGAGACGGTGAGCAGCGTATGTCCCCGGTAGTTTAACGTGCACCGTATCTGACCTTATTGTGCTTCAGTCTGAGCTCCGGTTCGTCCCGTGTTGATCACCGAGCTGCTGCAGGATGTCTGGCTTCGACGACCCGGGAGTTTATTACAGTGACAGCTTCGGAGGAGGAGGAGAAGGAGCAGGAGGAGATGAAGGAGGACAGAAGAGGGTCCACATCAAGAAGCGGTTCAGAGAGTTCCTCCGGCAGTTCAGGGTCGGGACCGACCGGACCGGCTTCACCTACAAATACAGGTCCGTTCATAACGTCCACACACCTGTCGGTATACTAGATATATAGATATATAGATATATATATAGAGAGAGAGAGAGAGAGAGTGGTGTGTGAAGCCTTATGACACTGGTGCCAAAGACACAGTCTAACATGTGGCGTTAGATTCACTCACCGTGAGGAGCTCAGTGTTATACAGGCTGATGTGGGACATGTCTAATGTCTGGAAAAATCTAAAGTCATCACAGTCATCTAAATGTGGGCTTGTGACTTGAAAACTAACAGGCAGCTAATGAAGGACTGGGTGCAGGGTCATAGAGTTGCATCATGGGAAATGTAGGACCCAGCATCTCTGGAGCATGCTATGTTTAGTCTGTGTCAAGCAGCAGCAGCCTTTGTGGCTGAAATATGAGCCATGAAGTGACAGAAACTGCAGTTCACTGAATGTGTAATTAAAAATATTAGGCTGCAGCTACAGTATCTGTAACAGTGCTGCTGTTTTTATTGTAATATTTATTTATTTTTTGTGAGAATGTTTCCTCTTCATTGTGTTTGTTTTCTTTTTGTGGCAGTGTTGGTTTTTTTGCAATAATTTTTGTTTTTGCTGCAGTGTTTTTTGTGGTAATGTTTCTTTTTTGGCCTTTCTGTCTTTTTACGGTTTCTTTTTCCTTTTTTCCTTGTGTAGGCAGAGAGTGCCACTCAGTACATTCATTTCATATTAATTCTTTTTACACAATACACACAAAACATTTATTTGATCAGACTTCATAGCTGCTGTTCTTTTGTTTTGGAATATGACAGCATTAGTTATTTTAACACCACATCATTGGAATTTTCTGTCTTTTTTATTAATCAGAGATGACCTGAAGAGACATTACACCCTGGGGGAGTACTGGGTGGAGGTGGAGATGGAGGACCTCGCCAGCTTTGATGAGGATCTGTCGGACTGTCTCTACAAGCTGCCGTCTGAGAACCTGCCGCTGGTCAGTCTGAAACTAAAATACTGTGATTACTTTAAAATGACTGGTGAGCCAGTTTCACACAGCCACAGTTACAGTGATTTCTTTCGTCTAACTCTGCGCTCTATGTTACAGCTTGAGGAGGCTGCGAAGGAGGTGGCGGACGAGGTGACCCGTCCCCGTCCTGCAGGGGACGAGACGGTCCAGGACATCCAGGTCATGCTGAAGAGCGACGCACATCACGCTTCCATTCGTGGCCTCAAGGTACAAACACACTCCTGTTTATATCTCACATTCTCGTGTTTCTCATCGGCCATTTGATGACATCATGTCGTTCCCTCCCCCCTGCAGTCCGAGCAGGTGTCTCGTCTGGTGAAGATCCACGGCATCATCATCTCTGCCACCGCAGTGAGGGCGAAGGCTACCAAAGTGTGTCTGCAGTGTCGCGGCTGCCGCAACATCATCAGCAACATCCCTCTGCCCCCGGGGCTGCAGGGTTACGCTCTGCCACGCAAGTGCAACACGTGAGTGTGAACGTCTGGATCAAGAAGGCAACAGCAATGACTGATGGGAGCATTTCAAAACAAATATCTTCCCATTAAGTTCAACAACTTTTCTCTCTTCTCAGTGAGAATGTTGGAAGAGTGAAATGTCCCGTCGACCCCTACTTCATCATCCCCGACCGCTGTGTTTGCGTCGACTTCCAGACTCTGCGTCTGCAGGAGTCTCCAGACGCGGTGCCTCACGGAGAGATGCCCCGTCACCTGCAGCTCTACTGTGACCGGTGAGGAGCAAACTCTCAGGCACTGGTCCATCCACAGAGTCAGAAACATAAAGTATTGTTGGCTCAAACTTGTTTCATCTGCTCCTCCTCTCTCAGGTATCTGTGTGACCGTGTGGTCCCAGGCAACAGAGTGACCATCATGGGTATCTACTCCATCAAGAAGATGGCTGCTGCGAAGACCAAAGGCAAAGAGAAAAGCGCTGGTGTGGGGATCCGTGCGTCCTACCTGCGGGTGGTCGGCATCCAGATGGACACAGAGGGCGCAGGTAAACATTAAAACACTCATCTATTAGTGTAATGAATGCATTTCCTTTCTGCAGACGGAGGAGTTGGACGTTGATGTTTTTTGTCTTCCAGGTCGTGGTGCTACAGGATCGGTCTCCCCACAGGAAGAGGAGGAGCTGAGAGCCCTCGCTGCCACTCCTAACATCTACACCTCTCTGGCCAGCTCCGTCGCTCCCTCCATCTACGGCAGTGATGATCTGAAGAAGGCCATCACCTGTCTGCTGTTCGGAGGGTCGAGGAAGAGGTGAGGCTCACACATGTACTCCAGAGCAGTGAAGTGTAAACCCTCTCCTCACATGTTTAGTAACGCTTCCTGTTCTTTCAGGCTGCCTGACGGTCTGACTCGTAGGGGCGACATCAACCTGTTGATGCTGGGAGATCCGGGTACAGCCAAGTCTCAGCTGCTCAAGTTTGTGGAGAGATGCTCACCTATCGGGGTAAATATCCAGCGTCCTGTGGGTCGAACAAACACTGATTTTCACTTGGGAGAGCGGTGTATTTCCTGTAAAAACACAAGTATAATTTAAAGGAAGACCATGCACGTGGCGTCCCAGAAAGTTTGTGACCGAGGTCGCAGTGAGACTGTGTTGTAACTTGACCCTCTGATGCTGAGCTGTCTCTGTGTGTCTCCAGGTTTATACCTCAGGTAAAGGCAGCAGTGCAGCTGGTCTGACGGCCTCTGTGCTGAGGGACCCCAACACTCGTGGGTTCATCATGGAGGGCGGAGCTATGGTGCTGGCTGACGGAGGAGTCGTGTGCATCGATGAGTTTGACAAGGTAAAAGACATCTCATATAGCAGCAGGAGGATGTTAGCTTTATCTGTGTCACCGAATTAAAGACAAACTTGTGTTGTTCAGATGAGAGAAGACGACAGAGTGGCTATCCATGAAGCCATGGAGCAGCAGACCATCTCCATCGCCAAGGTATTTACTGACCTCACATCACAGTTTCCTCACTGCACCGAGTCGATCACAGAGCGAACTAACACCCTGACTCCTCCCAGGCCGGCATCACCACCACCCTCAACTCTCGCTGCTCCGTGCTCGCGGCTGCTAACTCCGTGTTCGGTCGCTGGGACGACACAAAGGGGGAGGACAACATCGACTTCATGCCCACCATCCTGTCCCGTTTCGACATGATCTTCATCATCAAGGATCAGCACGACCAGCAGAGAGACATGGTGAGGAGACACATGTGACGGAGGACGCTGCTTCTAAAGCGGGATTTGTACTCTAAATCATGAGCATTCATATTGAGTTTAATATTCTTTAATACTTGTGTGTTTGCAGACACTGGCTCGTCACGTGATGAACGTCCACCTGAGCGCTCAGACACAGACCGAAGGCGTCGAGGGCGAGATCCCGCTCGCCACCTTCAAGAAATACATCGCCTACTCCAGAACGTGAGTCTCTAAATTAGTGTTTGTTGCACATTTTCTTCCACTCATGATGAAATAACTCTGTGCTCTTACTGGACTCAATAACATGATCTGGTGTGGATGTTTGCTCGCAGGAAATGCGGCCCTCGGCTCTCTGCTGCGGCTGCAGAGAAGCTGAAGAACAGATACGTGGTGATGAGGAGCGGCGCCCGAGAGCACGAGAGAGAGACTGACAAGAGACCCTCCATCCCCATCACCGTCAGGTATCTTTAACATGCTGCCGTTCACATCCACTCATCAGTGATGATGCTTTTACTCCACCTGTTGATGCGTCACTGCTCCTCCAGTCATCTTGTATGTTCGTGCGTCTTCAGGCAGCTGGAGGCAGTGGTGCGTATCGCAGAGTCTCTGGCCAAGATGAAGCTGCAGGCCGTGGCCGGAGAGGAAGAGGTCGACGAGGCTCTCAGACTCTTCCAGGTCTCCACACTGGACGCTGCGCTGTCTGGCAGCCTCTCAGGTGTGTTTTGGTTTCATACTTGTGACTGTTATTATAACGCGTGGATCTTCAGGAGTGTAAGGACACAGAAGTCATGGTTCAGTGGAAGGAAAACGCTGGATGTTTGAGTTTTGCAATACCTAGGAGAGACCACACAGGGCCTACATGCACCTAGAAATCAGCCTAAGTGTTTGTAGTCAATATGCAAATTTGACCAAAGCCAAGATGAACACTGACACTTCAGTTTTATGAAAAAATACTGTATATGATTGTGTCAAATAAGTTTAAATCACTTAATAAACACATTTAGAACGTGACGGGTGGTGTTTTTGACCCCTGAGCTCACCCGGCGGGGTTGTGGGTGACATCTTGTCCTTTAACTGGACACAGTAAAATAGCTTTTTGTCCTCTGAACGTCTCTCTGACCTCGTTCTGTCTCCAGGAGTGGAGGGCTTCACATCTCAGGAGGACCAGGAGATGATCTCACGTGTTGAGAAGCAGCTGAAGAGACGCTTCGCCATCGGCTCCCAGGTGTCAGAGCACAGCATCGTCCAGGACTTCACCAAACAGGTCAGTGTGACAATATCATGAAGGGAAATGGTTATACATATAGAGTGATGTGAAACAAGACTCCACTGAGGAAATGTTGACTAAAACTAATCAAAATGAATTAAAAATATAAATCTCTACACACATCATGATGTTAAATGGTTTGCTTCCTGCAATTTATAATCCAATTAATCATATTTCCACGTGTTTAGTGTTGTTGTTTTTTTTGCTTAGAAAAAATGCCCTTCAATGAATGATTTGAGAAAAGTAAAATTCTAACATTGACTTTAAATTTACTGCGAGGTATTAGTACATCACATGATCAAATCACGAGTTAAACACTACTTTAATCAAACATTGGTCAAATTGTGTGCACAACAGAAACAGTGTAAAGAGTATAATGCTGTCTCTTGGTTTTCCCATCAAACCCAATTTATGTAACTCCAAGGCTGCTCAGGGACCCCAGCATGCAGACATATTTAAATACACCAACGTTTATGACATGTACATAATGTTCATGACAGGTTCATGACCATGTCATGTCATAGTTAAGACGGTGTCATGTCACCCTTGTGGAGACACCTTCAAGTAAAGTGCCACCGAAAATTGTCTGTCTTGATCCAATTTCAAGGTCAACCATAGACCTTGTCATGGCCCCTCCTCTTTGGCTGGGGTCATCTCTAACCTTTGACACCAGCCCACCACCACGGGTTGGCACCATGTTACCAGCATCAATCACCAAATAAGCGGAGCTGCTAGCTAGTCAGTGTGGCATTAATACTTTATTAGCTTTGTTCTTAATGTGGTACAGCGTAGTGCTGCTGTTCAGCTACAGAGTAGGGGCTTAAAAAGAAATGAGCACAGACTAGTTCCTGTTAATTTGCACTAAGTGCTTTTAATGACCTGTGGGTGTTCAGTCCGAGAGTGAAAAGAGGAAGACTGTTTCCTACTCCCAGAAAGAAATATGTAAATCTGCAACATGGCTTATGCGAGTTTCACCTCAGGCAAGATGAGATGGGTTATTTGTGCAGCACACAAAGACAACTTAGACAGAAAGTGAAAACCAGTTTAGAGAAGGAAAACTAGACCAAAGTAAGAGGTTTTTTTTCTAGGAGTAACCTCTGTGTATTCTCCCGTTTGTTCCACTGTACAGAAATACCCAGAGCACGCCATCTACAAAGTCCTGCACCTGATGCTGAGGAGGGGCGAGCTGCAGCACCGCATGCAGAGGAAGGTTCTCTACAGAGTCAAGTAGAAAAAGAATTGAGCTGTCACACATGTTGTTGTTTATGTAAATAGTTTGTGCCTGTTTGTTTGTGTCGCTCTGCATCGCAGAATAATTCCTGATCTCAGCTCTGGTGAAAAGTGACGGCGCTGATTCAGTTTGGTTTTAAGGCACCAACAGTCTGATCAAAGTAAAACAATGAAAAATGTCACATTAAGATGTTAAAAAAAATAAAGTATTTGAAGTCACTTTGGTTCAAATTCTGATTTTATTCAACAGGAATCATAAAAAATAGACAGTATATGATTGTTTCCATGAACTTTATACAAATGGCGAGTAGAAAAAATGTTGCAGCTGATTTGATTTATAAATTTAATTTGACGAGTTGCATGAAGCGTTATTAAAGTTATTAAAGTGCCGTGTGTGCGTATAAATGTAAAGGCAAAGTCTACATGGCGTAGAGTCCCATCCCAATAGTGGTCAGAGCCACACACACTCCCACGGTGATCCTCATGATGGGTGAAGATGGGAACATGGTGGCCTTGACGGCGCTGCTCTCTGATTGGTCCACTGCTGCTGTTGTGACACTCAACATTTTCTGCAAGTCATCAAAAACCTGCAGGAACAGACATAAAATCTCAGATTGCGTCGACACATTCACTTCCTGTTTCTGCCAGTTTCACTGTTACTTAAAGATATTCTGGATGTCACCATCGGGCACGGCCGCTGTCAATCATCTCACTGATTCTTCTGTTCTCACCTGGATGTTGAGCTCGAAGGCGGCGACGGCCTCCTCCAGCACCGCCGCCCTCTCCCGCTCCGTCAGCTCGATGCTGTTCATGCGGCCCCTGTACAGCTGCTTGAAGCGGTGTGGGCTGCTCACGCCGGGGAAGGAGAAGAAAGAAAGCCCCTCTTTGCCGCTCAGCCCCAGAGACTTCTGGGTGATCTTCCCCAGCACCTGACCTCCTGATAGGTCGCCGAGGTATCGAGTGTAGGCGTGGGCCACCAGCAGCTCTGGGCTCTCTCTGCCAATCTGAAAAAAAAAAAACAGGACAGGTTCAGATGTTATTCAGCAACAGGAGAATCCTCTGGGTAACATGTTTTGATGCTGATGCTTTGATTAAGTCTCTCTTTCATCATGTGGCAAGACGACACAATACAGGAGCCAATTTAGGTGCAAAATCTGTCAAGACTGACAGTTGAGCACATCTGCAAGTCCAATGAGCAGTCATGCCTTTTAAACAGAACATCGTCAATAAGAAGGTCAAGTAGCAAAGCTCCTTAAATTCATTTGACTTTTATGAACAGTTTCCAGTTTGTGTGTGTGTCTTGTAACTGGTAAACTATGAAACAACTTTCAATATAACCTCCTTTTACGTGGAAAAACAAGCAATAAGTAAAAAGCCATTTTACTGTATATGATGCATCATAATTCCCTCTCAATATCTATTTCAACAACATTGAAACTACATTTAATCCTGATGATTAACAAAGTCAACAAAATTCTCAGGCTGCATCATTTCACAGAACCTGCAGTTCAGTATTGAGGTTTCAGAAAGATCTGTTTCAACGTTTGAACAGTTTTGAAGCAACATTTAAAGTTTATGGAACAACATTGTAAAATCAATGCTGATTCATCTTTCAGAATCAAAATATAATTCAACAGTGAATAAACGATGCAACACCAGCTGGGTTGATCCAGATCAAACCACTGAATTATGCGATCAGATCTGATTTCAGGATACTTTTTTCATTTTAAACAACTTATTTTCAAGATCTGATCCGATCACATTATTTAAATATTATAAATGCGTAGTTGTATGGGGGGGAATTAATACAGCATAGTATTGTGATATTTTGTGTGGCAATATTAACTTGGAAACTTTTGTATCGTACAAATACAAATGAAACATTTGGTAGCCTACTAAAATAATAAAATCATGTTTTTAGTCACCAGATAAATTTTTCCTGCGATAAAAATGACGGAAGTGACACGAACAGACTTAAAACTTCATCTTAATTACAGCTGTCAATCGGTTAAAGTATTTAATCTTGATTAATCCATGATTGTCCACGGTTAACTCATGATTAATCGCACATTTTTTACATGTTCTAAATGAACCTTAAAGGGATGTTCCTCAAGTTTTAATGCCCTTATCTTAGCCTTAAAATTCCATCTTAATTAATTGATTAATCATAGGATTGTCAATAGCTGACTCGCTAATAATTGCAAATGAATCGCACATTTTTACTTGTTTTAAATGAACTTTAATAAAGAAAATTAACTGCTGCATTGCTTCCTGATCAGGTGGACCGAGGGTTGTAATTATAGACGGTATGTGCGTTAATCGTGCGTCAAAAACAGTTTGTAGCGTTGAACTCTTTAACTCGTTATTAACGTGTTAACTTTGGCAGCCCTGATCTTAACAGATAAAACAGATGTTGATAAAGTTTTTTGCAGTTTAAATAAGGTAAGAAATTGCACTATATGTTTTGGCAATACTCAGCAAAACATTTAAATCACGATGATATTGTATCGTACCTTGAGTATCGTTATAGTATCGTATTGTGGCTGAGGATTAACTGAGGTGCCTCCTCTCCACTCACCTGTCTGAGTTTCTGTTGGTATCTGTGTGTGGCTGCAGGAACAATCACCCTCTTCCTCCACTCCGAGCCGAAAAAATGCTCCAGATCTCTTTCGAGCGACTCGAGACGTGCGAGCTCCTGAGGGAAGTAGATCGGAGCCACGGCTGGATGGGAGCAGTTCCTGTCCAGCTCCTCCTCCAGCACCTTGTAGATCTCGTAGAGGGAACACAGCAGCACCTGAAACAGGAACAGAGAGATAAAAGTCAACATCCAGAGAGCGTGACCTTTGTGTCAGCCCACACATGTGTTCGTATGCCAGTGTGTGGAGTTTACCTTGTACTGCGGCAGCGTAATCTGACCCTTCTGGTAGCTCAACATCAGCTGTGTGTTCTCAGCTCTGATGTGGTTGGTCTTAGTGGCTGCTTTGATCTGCTCCGATAAATCACTGACAGGAGAAAGACACAGTTATTCAAAGGAACTTTTACAGCATAAAAATAAAAGTCTAGTTTGATAAAGTGTCTTCATACCTGCCGACGTCCCCTGTGTCTTCTTTCCTGGCGCTCTTCATGTTCTCCATCTGTGCAGACTGTAACAAAAGGCTGATTAAGTTAGAAACTGAAGTCTTCTCTCCCTCGTCAGCAGGTCGGTCCTCCTCTCGAGAGTTATCGCTCCTCTGTGTCCTCCTCAGGGCTCCGTCCTCTTTTATACAGCTCTCATGTGCTGCAGCTGCTGAGTCAAAGGGGAAGTGCGACTGCTGACTCTCGTCACACCACAACACTGCTGAGGCCTAAACATGACACAGCAGGCATGTGAGGGGAAATCTGAAAACATGACAAGGCAGAAACCAAAAGCTCAGTTTAAGGCTGCTGTTTGTGCTGATTCTGAGGGAGGAACAGGGGATAGTCAGCACCAGTTCCCTCTCTGATGTATTTCTCTGGTGTAAGTCATGTTAGAATAATCTAACAAAGGTTAAAGTGTAGCTGTAAATGAACATGTTAGTTTGTGCCAATCGGCCCTGTCAGGTCAGGTCGGTTGGTGCAGTGTTAAAAAGCTAAAGTAACAAGAAAATAAAACAACCAACACAAACTATTTGAACATTTGATTCAAACAAGAACCAGAAAACATGAACATTTAATAAAATATCCAACACATTCTCACTCCGACCTCGTCACATATCAACGTTTGGTCATCGACTTTCAGCGTCTACATATGACGTGAGAGGTACCCAGGTGGGTTGGTTGTTGACGCTCTGGGTCACTGTGTCAACTTCTGCCTGTAATGTTGTGCTCACACCGGGCACAAATAAAACAATTTGCGCAACACAGTTACACGTAAAGTCGAGGTAAAGATGTGATTAGATGTGAATTCCTGCTGGGCGATATGTTGGACGCAATGGACATGATGGACACGACGAAAATGACACGAAATACGTGAACCTGTTGTCTCGACTCCTGACCGTTTATTGCTCATTAGCCGCACTACGTTGGGTGAACCCAGGTTACAATACATTGGAAAGCGGAGGCAACAATGAACAACATAGATGAAAAACCTGGCCATTGTTGGTGTTTTGATTCTTCCGATCTTTCATTACCGATTCCGATTTAGTAAAAATAACATGATCGGTGCCGATACCCGATCCGAGGATCTAAATACAACATATGAAACAATTTGCGTGAATCAATTACATTAAAGTCAAGACATGATTAGACACGAATTCCAACTGGGCGGCACGATGGATAAGATGGACCCACCGGACACAACGCGAAATATGCAAATTAAGCAAACACTCAAATACTCACACCAAAACAATCCAGACTGACAGATAGCTCTACAGGTCAGAGGACAGATATGTGTTTGGTTACAGAGTGAACAGTCCCTCTGTTATTATTGAGAAATATGATTATGATAGTATGATAGTCAGAAAATGTAAAATGCTCAGATCAAAGATTACAACAGGCCTCTTGACCCTTCGTAATTATCTTTATTATTGTAACAAGTGTCTTCAGACAAACCTCTGGAGAGGGCGGGCTCACGCTTTGGGCGGAGACCACTAAATGTTTTTGTGTGTAGACAAATAATCCTGTGTGTCCCACCTGCCTGGGGAAAGTTACACAGACAGGAACAGCTGGACAGAAGGATCGTCCACTCACTCTGCTTCCTCTACATGACGGTGAGTAAAAGTCTTTATCAGCCAGAAAGCAGCAGATATCATGTGTTTAAACTGTTCAGCTGAAACACAAGTGTAGATTAATGCGTCTATCATACGTCACCCTGCAGCAGATATGAAGAGAACACGGCTGAATTTGTTTCAACAGTTTGATCAGAGTAACTCACAGTAACACAGACTAACAGTGACACACACAGTAACATATGTATTTCTGCTGTAAAGTTGGGCATTTCAACATGGAGGTCTGTGGGGATTGACTCGCTCTTAGCGCCAGCCTCAAGTGGACATTAGAGGAACTGCAGGTTTTGGAACTTCGTTGGTTTCATTTACAGGCTCCTGTTTTGTATCCATACAAACGTTACAGAATATTTTACCTTCATAGGCTCTTCTGATAATGTTTTTTTTTCTTTTGGTGTGTGTGGATTAATATTTTGGATACCAATTCTGAATGAAACCAAAGGTTTTATTTTTTGTTTTTCATTTTTATTTTTGTGTTTACTTTTGGTGTGTATGAGAAAAAACATATTGGATACCAATTATTACTGACACCAGAGTTTTCATTTTTTGTTATCTAATCTTATTTGTTATCTTATTTATTTATTTATTTTGGTGTGGATAAAAAAACAACAACATTTCGGACACCAAATATCACAGAAACCAGATTTTTAAAATATTATTTATTAATCAGTTGTTTTATTTTTATTTTATTTAGTGTGCATGAAAAAAAACATCAGACATTAATTATTACTGAAACCAGATTCTTTATTTTTTCTGTTTTTTATTTTCATCTTATTTATTTATTTGGTGTGTATGAAAAAAACCCGACACGGAACACCAAATATTATTAAAACTTGAATTTTAATTTTATTTATTAACCAGAGTTATTATTTATTTGATTCTTTATTTTTTGGTGTGTATAGGAAAAACATATTGGATACCAATTGTTACTGAAACCGGATTTTTTGTTATTTGTTATCTTATTTATTTATTTATTTTTTATTTTTTGGTGTGGATGGAAAAAAGAACAACATTTAGGATACCACTTATTACTGAAACCGGATATTTATTTATTTTTTTTTAAAAAATCTATTAATTAGTTGTTTTATTTCATTTTGTGTGAAAAAACCCATATCATTAACATATCATTTAATATTACTGAATCAGATTTTTTTTTATTTTTTTGTTTTTTATTTTCATCTTATGTATTTATTTATTTATTTTGTGTGTATGGAAAAAACACGTGACACCAAATATAACTGAAACCTGATTTTTTTTTTATTTCTTAAAAAAAAAATTTGGTGTGTATGGGAAAAACATATCGGACACCAAATATTACTGAAACCGGATTTACTTTTTTATTCTTATTTTTTTTATGATGTGTATGGAAAATAAAACACCTGAAACTAGAGTTGTTTTTTTTTAATTATTATTTTTTTCAGTCTGTATGGAAAAAAACACATCAGACACTTATTTTTACTGAAACCGGTTTTTTTTTGTTTTTTAATATTGAATACTTTAAAAAATATGCTGTGCACATATTTCCCTCATCACTTCACGCTGGTCGAGACTGTGGGACATCTTCAGCAGCTTTTCTCCATTATATTCCACCCTGTGGTGTTGCATGGTGTTTCTAACACGCCCCCTCATGCAGACAGCCCTCCATTGGTTTTGTTATCCAGAGGGGGAAGTGGGCTGTACTGGAGGATTTTCGGAGGGGAAACACACACACACACACACACACACATACACACATGTATCGTGCTTTACAATGCCGATCAGTAAACATGTAGCAGCCTGGACACGTCTGATCCATGTTGAACCTCAGATGGTGAGCTCGAGGGATCGTCTGGTTTAAAGGTAACGTCAGGTCTCCATGTTTATTTATTATAATCCTCAGGCCGACCTCACATCTGCCTCAGCGGCTCACGGCAGCGCCGCATCCTCAGGAGGGTGATATAACACCGGCTGGAGAGTCCGAGGAGAGCCGGGGGATCCTTCCCTCGGCGCAATGCTAACCCTCTGCTCCTTTACACTGATTTAAAGTCGATCATTTATCAGATGAGCTGCCTGTGAAGTCAGACGCCATGATTATTATGGGCTGGTTTGTATATTTGTGCTTCAGAGTACCGAGACTCGAGATGTAGTCAGTGTTACCTAATCATGGCCCTCATGTCCATCCAGGCTGGTACATGATATAATTTATAACCTGTCGAAGACCATTTATAAACAAATCTCTATGACAGAAAAAAGACTAAACTAAAGTTTAATTATTCTCAACATAATGATTCCAATGACCAGATGTGTCCAGATGAGATATAAGTGGATTTTCTGGTGTTAATTATAGCTTCTATATTTCTATGTGTCTCAGCAGCAGGATGTTAAAATAAGAGCCATACAGATGTTATAGTAGCGGAGACTGGTATGGTTGTTACACGTTTTGTTTTAGCACATGTAACTTGTAAAGTTATAAGTTGATTCAAAACACACATTAAACACACATTAAACATGGCTTAATAGAGACAGTTTCAAACACAAGTACACAAATCAGCTTCACTATAACTCGCAGCATTCACAGACAAACACTTGTATTTATCTGGACACATTTTCCCCACAAATACAACATGCTAATGTCATTAGCACAAGTCTATGGCATTTTACATTGTATACATTAGCCCAGCGGCTAGCAGGCTTTTCCTCTGCTCATGCCATATTGTTGAAAGGGGAATTAAGGGGATGGGGGCATCTTCTCCTGCTTTGTGTTGAAATTTGTTCGCTCTAAAGCAGAATTTATATGTCTGCATCGAATCAAGGCCATACCTATGGTGTAGACTCTGCGTCGACATATTCTATGCCGTGGCGTGACGTGCACCTCCCCAGAAATGTAACCACACGTCACAGTGACGCAGACCTCCTGTCTGTCTCTGTGAGCTGAAACCATTTCCCTCAGTGGAAACAAAGCTTTTATTTACTTTAATTTCACAGATAAGAAACAATAAATTGTGAAGACAATAAAGCCTCCACAAAAATAGCATTTTAAGTCTTGTGTGTGATTTATCCTGGCTTCATATGAGCAGAGGAAATCTCTGCTAGCTGCTAGGCTCATTTATACAATGTAAAATGACATAGACTTGTGCTAATAACGTTAGCATGTTGTATTTGTTTGGAAAACGTGTTTAGTTTAAGACAGTTGTTTTGTCAGTGAACCTTGTGAGCTGTAATGGAGCTGAATTTTGTAACGTTACCTTTGTTAAATGTTGCTGTTGTTCCTGGTTTCATATGAGTAGAGGAAAAGTCTGCTAGCTGCTATGCTAATTTATACAATGTAAAATGCCATAGGCTTGTGCTAATAACATTAGCATGTTGTGTTTGTGGGGAAAATGTGTCCAGATAAAGACAAGTGTTTGTCTGTGAATGCTGCGAGTTATAGTGAAGCTGATTTGTGTACTTGTGTTTGACACTGTCTCTGTTAAGACAATGTGTGTTTTGAATCAACTAAACTTTACAGCACTTCACAGAAACCCCGCCAACTAGTGTTTTGGAGGTGTAACTGCAGAGTGACACAGACACACCACCGCACAAGTATAATTACTCACAACAGTGTTGGCTACGTGTGTAGGCTCTGCTGCACAAATAAATCCCTGTATAGCAGTAGTGTAGTAATGCAGTTTCAACAGCTTGCTAGCATTATTAGCTCGCTAGTAATCATTAGCATTGCTATCTATTTAGAATTAGCCAACTTTTGTAGCAAGCTTGCTGGAGGAAGACACCCTGAAATAAAAACAGCTCGCCTGAGGGAAAGGCTAAAATGCTTTTAGATAATCCATTACTTGGTCAGGGTTGGGATTTTAGTTTGTTTTATTTAGTTAGATTACTCGTTTTGTGCTCGGGGACGTCTTGACCCAAATGTGAGGAAAGACCCACCCACACAATCATCCCGTTGCTACGACCATACACAATCTTCTCGACTACAACATCCGAAATATTTAATGAAGTTTTATTAATTGATTTATTATGTCAGTTTATTTATTATGGTATCACGTCATTACTCAAACTTTTACCACACTGCCTTGTGTCCGACAGGTTATGGATTCGAACCTTCCTTGTTTTATCCTCTTCATCTTGACCGGCTGTGTCACATGCTCCTCTGATGATCATCACCACCACAATGCCACCCGCCGCTACGATTACTGTGTGCTTGGAGCCGGGCCTGCAGGACTGCAGATGGGATACTTCCTGTCCAAGGCCAAGAGAGACTACATCATCTTGGAGAGGAACTCAGGACCGGGCAGCTTCTTTAACAAGTAGGAAACTTTGTGATGACATATTGAACAAGAAAATTGCACCTATCTACCCCCATGAATCACCTTGGCCTTCTCTGCCCTGTTTTGTGTATCAAGGTATCCCAGGCACAGGAAGCTCATTAGCATCAACAAGATCTACACAGGAAGGCAGAACCGAGAGTTCAACCTGCGCCACGACTGGAACTCTCTGCTGAGCGATAAACCTGACCTCCTGTTTAAGAGGGTGAGCAGTGAGTTTTACCCTCCAGCCGATGCCTTCCCGCTCTACCTGTCCATGTTTGTGAAGGAGCTCGGGCTGAGGGTCAGGTACGGCGTGGACATCGGCAGGATCAGGGCAGTGCAGTCAGCCACCGGCAGGAGCTACATCCTGACTGATCAACATGTGACGGACTACACGTGCAGGTAAATTTGCGTCCCACTGAATCTGAAATGATAATCTTACATTGGTTTGGGTTGTGGATTGCATCGTGCTGTCCTCTCTCCTTCAGCGTCCTACTGGCAGCCACAGGTCTGTGGGTCCCTCAGAAGGTAGAGTTTCTCGGGTCTGACCTGGTTGAAGGCTACGAGTCCATCTCCACTAATCCAGAGGACTACAAGGACCAGGCCGTACTCATCCTGGGCAAGGGGAACTCGGCTTTCGAAACAGCGCAGAGCATCTTGGGAAGAGCAAGTCGGGTGCACATGCTCAGTTCCAGCCCTGTTCGACTGGCTTGGCAAACTCATTATGTTGGAGATCTCAGGTAGTGCTAAAGATTTGGTGATTTCTTCCCTCATCAGTTCAGTCTCTACGATATGTGGTTCCCAAACTTTTTATTTCAGAACTAGTCCCCACAACCCTGTTAGAAAACCTCAAGTACTCAGTCTTTAAGTTGTTTTGGTCAAGTCTGCATTCATACTACTGCTTTGGATGGCAGCTGGATGTTGTATTATTTATAAGCCAACTATTTTAACAGTTTATCTGTCACTTAGCTAACTATTTAAAGTATTACATTAATTGCTTTTAACACCATTTTAACCATTAACCCATTACTTTTAGCTAAGTATTTTAACCATTTATTTTTTATCTTTAGCTAATGTTAACGATTTAAACTATGTTACTTTTAGCTAACTATTATAACCGTTGATCCATTTCTTCTAGCTAACGATTTTAACTGTTTATCTATTTCTTTTAGCTAATGTTAACTCTATTAACTATTTATCCACTACTTTTAGCAAAATACTTTAACCATGTATTTATGACTTTTCGCTAATTATTTTAACCATTTATCCATTACTTTTAGCTTACTATTTTAATCGTTTTTCTGTTAATTTTAGCTAATGTCAATCATTTTAACTTTTTTCTTCCATTACTCTTAGCAAACTATTTATGACTTTTAAAAAATTATTTTAACCATTTATCTGTTACTTTTAGCTAACTATTTTAAACATATATCCGTTACTTTTAGCAAACTATTTTAAACATTTATCTGTTACTTTTAGCTAGCTATTTATTTATGACTTTTAGAAAATTATTTTAACCATTTATCCGTTACTTTTAGCTAACTATTTTAAAAATATATCCGTTACTTTTAGCTAACTATTTTAAACATTTATTCGTTAATTTTAGCTAACTATTTTAAAAATATATCTGTTACTTTTAGCAAACTATTTTAAACATATATCCGTTACTTTTAGCTAACTATTTCAAACATATATCCGTTACTTTTAGCTAACTATTTTAACTGTTTACCCATTAGTTTTATGCTCAGTTCACACTACACAACATTTTTAAAGTTGTCAATACTTGACCTAGCGCTAAAGCGCTTAAGGTGGGGCCTCTGTCGGGGAGCTCCAGTTGGTGAGTGGACAATCAGAGCTAAAGTCATGTAGTGTGAGGCATTAGTTACCATTTCAACTGTTAATCCATTACGTTTAGCTAACTATTTGTCAGCTTCACCAACCTTTCTGCTTTGGGTCTATCAGCACGTATAATGCAAAGTGACATCTTGTTTTTGTTTTCAGAGCTGTGAATAATGAGCTCATAGACACATATCAGCTGAAGTCCCTCGATGGGTTGGTGGAGGCGAGCCTGGACAAAATAGTCATCGTTCAAAGAAAGGAGCAAGGCAGGAGGAGATCGGGCACCAAGAACAAAGAGAAGAAGAGACAGTTGTACTTGACTTTAAAGAAGTACATACAAGACAAGAACAGCTCTGAGGTGACAGGAGACGAACTGCCGGGGTATCACTTTGACAACTTCTCTATGCGAAAGCCCTACGACCGCGTGATTCGATGCCTCGGGTTCAGATTCAACTTCAGCGTATTTGACAGGTATGGACTTATGTAACATGGAAGGCTTTTTACTGTATTGTGTTGATATTCATACATTAAGTAATGTACTGGCCTGTCAACAGATGCTCCTCTGTTGTATCTTATTTGCATGTATAAGAAAGTCCAAGCTGTTTCATTTATGTAACGTTCAATCTCTGCAGCTCTGCCTGCCCCCCCAACAGTGACAATGCAAAAGGGAGGTTGCCGGGGGTGACAGCCTGGTATGAAGGGACCAACACCCCTGGCTTGTTTGTGCTGGGAACTGCTGCTCACTCCAGAGACTACCGCTTGTCTGCTGGAGGCTTCATCCATGGATTCCGTTACACAGGTGAGAGTCCGACAGGTGTTTGTTCATTTGTGACATTAAGAGCAAACAATGCTCCATTCAATCATAGCATGCTCTCTGCTACAGTTATCACATCTATGTGGACCATGAACACTCAACTACTTTGGTCAAAATAGAGTGCTGCGGGGATGACGTTTTTTTTTTGTTGGACTACCTGGAAGTTATTGCTGCTCTGGTTCCTTAAACAAAAAGGAAATGGGATTTTTTGCAAATAAAAGAAAAGGTTCTGACACTCAGCAAGATAATCAGAAGTAAAAAGCTAACTACAGTTGCATGAATTCAACGTTGCCACCTCAACGAGGCTGTAAAGCAGCGTCCGTTGTGATGACACTCTGCAGTCTCATATAGCTGCTTGTTAGCAATCGTCTTTTTCAGTGTGGCACCCATAGCCCCCCATGCAACAGGTTCAGTCACTGTTAAGTAAACACACTCCACAAGCTGTGTTGTATTAAAATAGAAATCTTTATTTGTTACAAAAATAGTCCCACCAGCAGGTGCACTTTAACACCTAACCAATGTCAGTGCACCAGATACAAGTCCGGCCGGACCAACTTTTACACAACGTCAGTTCTTCTTGGCTACATCAAGACAGAACTGACAACTACTACATTTTACTGAAATCATATTTTATGATTTAGAGTCACAAATTAACCTGCATGTCGTAGCTCTGTATTAGCATTTCCCAAACTCCTCAAACAAAACTTGTCTCCTTGTGATAAATAGACGAGGAAAAAGACCACGAAATGTTCAATGTTCTCCATTGTGTCCTTTTCTGAATCATGTATGTCACTTTATGTAATGTCACGCTAGTTATGTGGTTGACGCAGCTATGACGAGCCGGTAACAACCACGCCTACATATAAAGGGTACTGTTTACGGTGGAAACACTAGGGTCTAGGTTCCATGTCTGAAGGGTTACTTTTGGTTCCAAAGGTACTATACTGAAAGTGTTTGGTGGAAACGAAGCTTTAGAGCCATCAGTTAACTTAAGTCTTTGGACTGTGAGAGGAAGCCGGAGTACCTGGAGGAAATGTCACAAGGAGAACATGCAAACTCAGCACAGAATTGCCAAAAAGCATTTCCATATTTCAGGATTCATTCCTGCAGCACTGTTGGAGTGAATGAATGAATTCGACAACTATATATTTAATACTGCATCCCTGTGTGCCAGTTGTACATGTAATTAAGGTGATGTTTAAATACACTGTGTGTATTTTCTGCCACAGTGCGAGCTGTCCATCGTGTGCTCGAACAACGTTACCACAGCAACCCCTGGCCATCCACAAAACTGTTGACAACGCAGCTCCAGTCCTGGATCCTGAAGCGTGTCGGCGAGGCCTCTGGGCCATACCAAATGTTTGAGGTTCTGGGGGACGTTATACTTCTTCGAGGGTAAGTGGATGTTATTTTAACACCAGCAGGTCAGGAGGCATTAATGCCCAGACCACCTTAACTGTCTAGATGCCAAGACATTACATCACCTGACCTTTTCATAATACACAAATGTACAGTTTCATGCTCATCATATTTTGGTCCTTTCTTCTCTCCTTGACTCTCAGCTCTCACTGTGAATACGTGGAAGAGTTTACTCTCCAGGCGTTGCCTCAGTTCACCTCTCTGTCGGGTCATGAGGTCTCCCACCACGGACTGATCGTTCTCATCATGCAGTACGGGAAGAAGAAGATAGACTATCTGGGGCGGGGCAGGGCGGAGACAGACTGGACCAAAGCTTGGCAATCCAACTTTTTGCATCCTGTTTTATACTACTATGACACACTTCCTACTGGTGAGGACAAATACATTAAAACGTTTATTCTGAGGAGAAGAATTACTGTAGTTTGACAGGGAACAAACTGTGAGTGAATGTTAAAGAATGTTTTTCTTTCCCCAGAGGAAGAAATGAAGCTCCGTCCCCAAGGCTGGCCTTTACCGAGGCCCAAAGCAATCCATCACATGGTGGAGGACTTCCTCACAGAGTGGGAGAGTCCCATATCTCATATCCAGCCACTGCGGCGCTTCCTCGAGCACTGTGTCCAAACTGACCTCAGGGCCTTCTATGCGGGTAAAGCTGCAAACATTATTTTTGAAACACTAATTTCACACTGATCTGCGCTGAACAGCAGTGTGTGTAACTGTGTAAAGGCTCTGCATAGAGCGGACACACAAGTATAAATCCCACTCTACAGAGAGCAGACCAGCAACATTTATCCCTGATTGTACATAAGATTAGGCGTTTGACTGATTCCTGTGTTTTCTCATGTCTTTCAGAATCATGTTTCCGCTCATCCCTCACCCACCGAAAGCCGCCGCTGTTTTGTCAGCAAGGGTACTTGAAGCTTCAGGGTGTCGCTCACAACATGCAGCTGTGGCAGCGCGATCATGACGCTGGACTGATGCCTTCTGAGCAGGATGCGGACACATCAGGGGCCGACCCCGCATTCCCCAAATACCTGGCACAAGCTGGAGCCTCCGTGTCTTCAGGACTGAAACTTGACTTCTGATTGTTTTACTCGAGCGTGCTAAAGCTCTGTCTACGATGCTGTTAAGGTCCCTCAGACTTGCTACCTCCAGCACCCATGATAGCTCCCTCCATGAGACCAAATATTTTGACAGAATATCATCCTACAGATCAGTGGTTCCCCACGTTTAGGGCATGTGACCCCTTAAAGGTCCAGTGTGTAGGATTTAGTGGGTATGTCCTGGCAGACATTGAATTTAATATGATATAATAAGTATGTTTTCTGTAGTCTCACCTGAAAATGAGAATTTTTTTTAGTTATCTTAAAATGAGCCTTTTATGTCTACGTAGGGAGCAGGTCCTTGTCCACAGAGATTGCCATGTTCCACCGCCATGTTTATTCTGTAGCCTAGAAAACCAAACACTGGCTTTAGATAGGGACATTGAACAATGAACACTGAAGGAATTCAATTCAGGAGAAGTGTCAGCTGGTTGCGATGTGAAATCCTCACCACTAGATGCCACCAAATCTTCCTAAATCTTACACACTGCTCCTTTAAAATAAGTCAGTTTCTACCTACAAACTCTCCTCACCTGATGTAAATGTCTCACACTTGACTGTTTCAACCAAAGAGTGACTTTCCTTCTTTATTTTGATCATGTGTAAGGGGGCAAAAGATGTAAAATTATCCAATAATTCACAAGTAAAAAAGCAAAGATTAGAGGAAAGATATATCACAGCTCCTCAGGCTGCATCATCATGCAACTTGGAGAGGCACCTTATCCCTGAAATGCTCCTTTATTGATATTCCTCACAAAATATTTATATATATCAGAATATAACATTTTCATATCATGGAAATTGACATTATATGAATATATATAGGCGGAGGGTGGGTGTTACTGAATGATTATGCATATATACATTTTACATGATATTATCTGATGAAACAAACATTAAAGATGGATTACAGACTGTTTTTTAATTCAAATAAAAGTTTTTGTTTTTGTACTGTTTTTCCTTTTTCACAGTGTGCATATGCAAAGCAATCATTGGTCCACCCAAATGCTGTTAATACAACCACTACATATAATAATAATAATAATAATAATCTTTATTTATAAAGCACTTTTCAAAATAGGGTAACTAAGTGCTTTACATGTCAATAATTAAAACAGAAAAGACTTAAAATTAACTTTTAAAAGAACTGATAAAAATGGAGAAAATAAAAGACAGTTTAAATGAACTTAAAACTTGAGTAAAATCAGGAAAGGCTCTCCGATAAAAGTTTGTTTTAAGAAGGGACTTAAAAGGTATCACTGACTTGGCAGATTGTTCCAGAGCCTCGGGTCCTGACAGCAAACGCTCTGTCCCCTTTAGTTTTCAGCCCGGCCTCTGGAACACATAAAAGACCTCAAAGTATGTTCTGGCATCTATGGTACTACGAGGTCAGAGACAAAGCTGGGAGAGAGACCATGAAGAGCCTTAAAAATAATCAATAAAATCTTAAAATCTATTTGAAAACATGCTGGGAGCCAGTGTGAAGAGGCTGAAACTGGAATGATGTGATCGTGTCTAATGGCAGCTGAGTTCTGAACAGTCTGGAGTTGATTAATAGATTTTTGATTCAGGCAAGAAAATTGATGTTTGCAGTGATCCTGGTGAGAAGAGATAAAGGCGTATAAAACTGTCTCTGTGTCTTTAAAAGTTAAAATGGATCGTATTTTTTAAGTATTTTTTAGATTATGAAAACTTTGTTGCACAAGCTTTGTGACGTGCAGGTAAAAACTTAAATCACTGCCAAACCACATTTCTTGTAGCTCGTTTGATGTTATCCAACAGGAGACCAGCCAAAGGCAGAATGTGTTGTGTAACGTGTTGCGGCCCGAAGACAACAATCTCTGTTTTGTCTGAGTTCAGCTAAAGAAAGTTTTTTGACATCAGGCTTTTAACATCAGTAAGGCAGTTACTGAATGAACACATCATTCCAGGGTCTGTGAATCTAACAGCCAGGTACATTTGTGTATCATCAGCATAACAATGAATAGAGGCACCATGTCGCTGAAGAATGTGCCCAAGGGGAAGCATGTACAATGAGAATAAAACTGGTCCCAGGACTGACCCCTGAGGCACACCATACTTAAGAGATGACAATGAAGGAAAGTGGTTGTTGACAGAAACAGTAAAGGTCCATCAGACCTGCTGCCTGCAGCACCCATAATAACTCCCTCCACAGATCCTACAGATCAGTGGTTCCCAACACTTTTGGCTCGTAACCCCTTACAATGAACCAATTTGTACCTACAAATCATTGTCCTCAGGTGTAAATGTCTTACATTGGACTATTTCAACCAAAAAGAGATTTTATTTTCTTTATTTTGATCATGTTTAAGGATCCAAAGACATAAAATTATTCAATAATTCATTAGATGAAAGCCAATGACAATTGAATGTCTAAAATTTGTATCTCATGGCCCTTCAGACTCCACCACCCCTCCTAAAACCCGAAAAGCAAGCCAGTTCTTATCACTGGAGAGGCACCTTATCCCTTGAATGCACCCTAACTGATATTCCTCACAAAATATGGGTGGGCGTAACAAAGTGATTATGCATATATACATTATACATGATGTTACCTGATTATAGACTGTTTTTTAATTCAAATAAAAGTGTTTTTGGACCATTATTGCTTTTTCACAGTGTGCATACATGAAGCAATCACTGGTCCGGCCAGAGAACATTGCCATGCTTATGTTACAGCTTACGTCTCACAGACCTGCTACTTCCAACAGCCATAATAACTCCCTCCACAAGACCTATTTTATTTTATTTTTTATAACTTATATAGCCAAACCCATTGATTAGAAAATTAGATTTTCTTTAAAGGAAAAAAAATAGTAATAATAATTGTCCCCCCCTTTTTTTATCACTTGAGCAGCACCTTGTCTCTTGGCTGCTCCCCCTTATTATTCCTCCATAAATATTTGTATGGATAATAATATGACTTTTACATATCGTGTAAATCTAAAAATCTAATCATTTTTGTGCATAAAGACATTTTACATGGTGTAACTTGATGAAACAAGAGAGAATAAAACCTGTTTTTAATTCAAATAAACGTGCTCTGTGTAGTATTCACATTTTTCCAAGGTGCGCATGCGCAAATTAATCAACGGTCCAGCTCAAGGGCTGTCTGATTGGCTGCCCGGTTGCGTTGATCCTATTGGACGGGAACTAATGAACAACACTGAATCTGATTGGTCGCCAGTGCCCTGACTGTACAATGAGTGTGTGTTTTACTACATTGACACAATAAAGTTAAACAGGAGACATTTTGGTGTTGTAGAGGAAGGAGCTTCTTCTGCGGGTGAAATAAAACACGTTAACCGGGATGGAGAGACTTTAACGGGGGAGTTTGCGAGTGTACGTGCAGTGTAACGTCGCCATGATGTCGCTGACTGCTCACACGTCACATTCAGAGCTGAGCGACATTAAAGATGTCTGTGTTTCCTTCTCGCCTCGACACTAGCACCGCAGTATAAACAGCCTCCATATGTCACGGTGAAGTATGGACGGGTGGAGTCCAATCGTCGCTACAGCCTCGGACAATGAGCGCTCCAGCTCCGAGGGGGAGTACATGGTGGAGCCCGGACCCGAGGATGAGCCCCGGGAGGCGGCGGACAGAGAGCAGCGGGGCAGCATGGAGAGGATGGACCCCGGGGGGACCGCTGCTGTCGGGTTCGGGATCAGTGGGACCGGGGAGGGTAAGGTGGTGTTAGGTCGGGTCGGACAGAGGGACGATAAAGAGCTCAGGTACCTGCACCTGCTGTGGGAGCCGGGACGAGCCGAGCTGGGAGCCGGTGGGGTGACCAGTAAGACGGGGAAGGTGATGGGGAGCAGGACCAGGAGGCACCACAGAGCCCTGCGGAACCTCGGTCCTCTGGGGAAAGATATCTATGGTGAGAGACTCTTATATATATTATATCTGTTAATTAAGAATATATGTGCGTGTGTTTGTGCGGAGAGAGCCAAGGGTTGGTTACATTTAGCTTCAAAATACTGATTAAAAAGTAAAGCTAAAGGTGGTGTATATAAATATTTAGACTTGGTGTTTCATCACTGATGTTTTCTTTCAATGAATTTTATTAGGTTTTTCAAGAAATAAAGGTCTACACTTAAAACAAGGCAAAAACCTGCATTTTTTTAATCCATTCTAATTATAATTTCATTTAATATGAAAGCTAGGCATGTGTATATGGAGAAATAATGACATAAATAAAAATCACATCAATAAATACAGGAATAATTATATATAAATGTGAAAATAACTAAATAAATAAGGAAACATAAATTCTGAAATAAATAATTTAAAGAAAAAAAAAAAGTTGGAATAAATAAAATACAGAAAAAATAGATGCATACAGAAATAATAAAAAGAATAAATAAATGATGAAATAAATGCATAAAAAATAAAAAAACCCAGAAAGAATGATTTCTAAAAAAAATGAATAACTACACAAATAATTACAAGATTAAATAAATGCAAAGATAAATGCATAGATGAAAAAAAGAAGCAAAAAAAACCCCTAAAATAAATAATACCGAAACATTTAAAAGAATAACTTAATGCTGAAACAAATGTACACATTGATAAAACACAGAATTCTTTTTTTTAAAACAAATAAAAAATAAATAGAGAAACTAGTAAAAGAATAAATAAATGGTGAAATAAATATAAAACTAAATGCATGAATAAATAAAAACAGAAAAAAAATTCTTAAATAGATAAAATACAGAAAAAAAGGAAATGCTTAAATAAATAAATAAATAGAGAAACAATTAAAAGAATAAATAAATGTTGAAACAAATACAACCCTGTGCTCCACCAATGAACAGGATACTGTATGTACAGTTGTGATATCAGTGGCTCATCAAACAACACCCTTCTGAAAGTGTAAAGCCAGTGAATGAAGCCATTGTTTGCTGCTCTACAATCTGACCCCGTTCATCCAGTCACAAAACAATGTTTACATACTTGTCACTTTGAATGTCTTATCTCCACAGCTGTGAAGAGACTGAGGGAAGCAGCAAACAGCAATGACATCGACACAGGTACGAACAGAGAAGTGTTGCAGCAACATGCCTTGTAGTTATTGCGAGGGACGGATAATTAAAAGCTGTGTTTTGCTAATGAAGTTTTGTGCTTCCAGTTCGGAAGCTCCTGCAAGACGACATCGACCCCTGTGCAGCAGATGACAAGGGAAGGACAGCTCTCCATTTTTCCTCCTGCAACGGCAACGAGAGCATTGGTAGGTTGATGATTAGTGCCAGGACAGTGTCAGAGGAAGTCATGTATGATGCAGCAGGATGTAGTGATGGGTGGAGTGATTCTTTTCACAGTATCGGTTCTTTGAGTTGATTCGTGCAAACATATCGAACCTTTCAGGTTTTGATACTTGATAACCCACAAAACTCTTCAAGGCATTAACAGTCATCATGAATAAGTTTACATCAGTAAAGATAACTTCATTTTGATGCATTGATTGACAGAAATGTCACTGACCAGCTATCTGTTGTTCTTAGTGGGGAAAGAAGCAGATGTCCCAGTTACCTCTACAGCTTTGTGCTGCATTCATGTGGTGTTAAAATAATCTAAAACTGAGTTCCTGATCATATTTAATGGCTCACCTGATCCGTTTCCTTTGCTCTTTGTTATTAACGTGTTAAATACTCTGAGTAATAAAATACACACAGCTTCTTTGTAGTGTTCATGTTGTTTCCACATTACAACTTAAAGCTCCTGAACACACCAAAGTCGGAAGAGCATGTGAATGCACCATTGCTGCTGGCTGGCGAAGTCTTGACTTGAATCCAATTTAATCGGTCCTCGTTCATGCCATTCCTGTTCAAGAGAACAGATCGTGGAGGCTCGTTTAGCGAGTGTAGCTGCCAGGCTGTCTGGACTCGAGTCCTATTCACATCGCTCCCATGGTCGTGGAAAACCTGGAAAAGTCATGGAACTTCACAATCACATTTTGCATGGAATCAGTCCTTTAAAGTTTGGGAAAAGTCATGGAATTTAGTTGTGCATAATGACATTGTTACAATCATCTTCTGTGGCTAAACTTCCATGTCATGTAACATAACGGCAAATTAATGAAGTGACAACGCTAAATTTACCATCGCATACGTTTCGTCACTTTCTGCTTGGGTTGGTCTGTCCCTTCCTTTATGCCAACCAGCTGAAATTATATTTGAATCTGTGTTTGAAAAACGCTGGGAAGTGGGGCAAGAAAAAAAAGCTTTATCATGGGTCCTTTAACAAGTCTTGGAAAAGTTTGGAAATATTGTCCCTGAATATTTGTGGGAACCCTTTTGTTGAGTCAATTCTCATTCAGTCAGGCAACAGGGAGAACCCTATGTTAGCAGTGGACGAGTGAGAAAAGATCCAGTACATACAGGTCACTGAAAGAGTTGTTCATAAAGATTTGTTTGCTCATTTTTGCCCGTCATAAGCAGGGTGGTTGCAGTTAGGAGAGCAAACACGTGGGCAACAATCCATCCCACTGTAGCGTCATTGAACGACACACTGAACGTCTCCTAATGTGATGTTCTGTAGCTTTACCCTGATAAAAAATAAGTTATTCAGTAGAAATCAGTAAATAATATCCTTATAAAGACGACATGCACAGCACATATTTAACTGTTGCTGCTTCACTCAGTACCTTTACTCCTGCCATGAGTTGTTGTCAGCCTGCTGCATATGATTATATACATGATTTCTTTCTACACTTCCCTTTATTTGTCACTGCGTTTTAGAATCAGCGACACTTCTGTCCAAATTGTTAATAATTAGATGTCCTTTTTCAAACATTCTTTTTTTCCGTCTATAGTGCAGCTGTTGCTGAGCCACGGCGCTGACCCCAACCAGCGAGACAGTCTGGGGAATACCCCTCTCCATCTGGGTAAGAGACAACAATCACCACGTCTAAAACCTGTGGCACTGTGGTCAGTGATGCATGTGACGGAGGTTTCACTCTGACTCACAGCTGTGCAGCTGCGTCAGCCTCACACCTGCTAATGTGAAGATCAACTTCAGAAAAACATAAAGAAGAATTAAAGTGATGTTTTTACATTCAGATGTTTGTTTTAAAACCCTTTTTATTCTTGTAATTTGTGTTGATGATTTGAACCTGTGTGTCTGCAGCGGCCTGTACCAACCATGTGCCTGTAATCACCACACTGCTGAGAGGAGGTGAGACCACTGTAGAGGGTTGAATTCTGTCTGTACACGTGTCCCATTATAGTTAGCTGAAAATCAACAAGAGCAAAATGAACTTTATTCATTTTAACACAATGTGTGATGAGCCTGTTGACCTGAAGGAGCACATGTGAGCTCAAATGCATTGAAGAGGGTTATTTTTATTGACTAGCATGATTTAACATGCATGCTTCCAGACTGTACAGCAACGCTAACGTTACTCAGTGCCATTATCCTTTGTTTTGATAATGTGCTGTCAGGCAGGGGTTTGCAGAGTAAGAGTAAGATCATTTTTGTTTAACCAGAAACAGCCCAAAAATCTCCATCACCAAACCCACCAGACTTCATTTAAATAAAATGTAATTTAAGCATGTATGGAGCCAGCATATTTTCACATCTCTCTGGCTGAGTTAGGAGTTTATTTCAATCAAATCAGAGTTGGTGATTGTTGGAACAGTGGAAAGACGAATCAAGATGGTTTCTGTGAGTTTTATTTTGTGTCCGGCGACTTTGAATGAAGTGTGTTATATGATGATAAAATTACTGTTTATTTAAATGGAGTCTGGTGTGTGTGGCGATGGCAATTTAACTGGTTCAACAAAATGGTCTCTCTCTGTAGGGATCCTTTCCATAATGTTGCCAGACACTTATACTAACAGTCCAAGCCTGTCAGTGGCAAAACAAACATTTTTAGTGGAGGTAAATTGTCAGTGAGAACATGCCCTAAAAAAAAGTGTTGTTCCCATTCGTCATTTAGACACAAAAACATTAGAAAAAATGGTCTATGTTAAAAAAAAATGTAACTCTGGATTTTTGAGTGTATTTGGTGTGCAGAAAGCTACACAGCAACTCTTCAGCATTGTAAAGAATGCTTTGTTTTCTCCCTCGACATAAGAGGATGTGACATTTAGTGGGCGTTCCCTTAAATCCCAACTATCTATACCGTCACTGATCCTTTATTTAGAGTTAAGAAGCTCTAAGTGTGATTGTTATTCAACTTTACTTAAGGAATTCATAGAAATTATTTAATAAGCATGTGTAACAGAGAGGTTTGTGCGTTTATTGTTTCTGTACAGGAGCCCGTGTGGACGCCCTCGACCGAGCAGGCCGGACCCCTCTGCATCTAGCACGCTCCAAGCTTAATATTCTGCAGGAGGGAGATTCACGCAGCTTAGAAACTCTGAGAGGGGAAGTCACACAGGTACAGTAGAGGACACGTTCACGTTCCTGGTTTAGGCCCTGGATAGATACAACAACTGCATTCTTTTAGAGCGGAAGTGTTGCTGAAGATGTTCATATCTGACTTTCCGTCACAGATCATTCAGATGCTGAGAGAATACCTGAACTTAATGGGTCAGAGTGAAGCTAAAGAGAGGCTGGAGCACATTTCAACACAGCTGCAGCACACGCGCACCAAAGAGCAGGTGAGACGTGCTGAGTGATTCTTCATTCATTCACAGGCAGAATAACATAAATCTATGGTGTCACTAAACTTAATGTGTGTATCTTTTTTAATAGATCTGCATGTATTGATTATTTATTTAACATTTACAGTATCTATTCTTTCTCTTTTTTCTCAGGTGGATGAAGTAACAGATTTATTGGCCAGTTTTACATCTCTCAGTCTACAGAAACAGAATTTGGGAGATAGGTAGAAGATGAAGTTATAGAGAGCTGAAGTCCTGCTAGTTTTTCAGAAAGCCTCTGCTCCACTTGTTTAGGCCAGACAAGTAAATACTGAACCATAATGCTGTTTATTTTCTGTTATGTTCTGTTTATGCTGTCCATGTTCCAAACTAAGTGTTTATCTGCAGCACTGCTCTACAGGACGTTTGAACACCTCATCATTTTAATGAAGATAACACAATTATTCTTAGCGCCCTCTGATGTGTGGAAGGCCTCAGAGCTGCTCTAATATGCATGAAATTTGAAATATATATGCCTCTTATCATTCTGGACATATTTCGAAATTGTGACGCCAAAATTGTGAAGGAATTGTTGATAGTTTGAATTTTGGTAACATGGGTCATGTAAGACTTTGATACTTACTCTAAAGGATTCAATAGATCTACGTCAAACTTTGGCAGCGTTTCTGTTTTCGTGGAACGTTGTTGCTGTGGTGGTGAGGCAAATTTTGATGTTTCAACATGACACAGGAAGCTGTTGTAGCTTGACTTTGGGTAGTCCAGTCTGCAGATTTCACATGCTGGATAAGAGTCCGGGGATCTACCGATGGTAGTTCATTTATTGATTTCACCCGTGTATGAAGCGAGTCAGCACAAAATATTCTAGTGTTCAAAGTCGCGTGAGTAACGCTTTGCCAATATTGCATGCGCATTCAGTGAGTCAATTACATGTACAGACACAATTAGACGCAATGGATGTGATGCAAAATATTTGAATTAAGCGACGCAAATGAAGCGAGTACCCTGATTTTGGGGCATACACTAAAGTCAAAATTTCAGCGACCAATGCGTCATGATAGCTAAGTCGGCATTGAGATCCTCCGGGGACATATGACACCGAGGATATACCGGCATAAGTTATTCACATGTATGAAGCGAGCCACCACATAATACTTTAGCCTTCAAACTCACATGAGTAACGGGACGTGAAAATTTGCATCACGTTTGATGTGAACACAACATAACATGTATTGTCTGTTTTCAAAATAAACTTCCATTTTCACAGGAATTGTAGAGTTTGCATACAGTCTCTTTCAAAATAAAAGCTCTATGTCAGTGCATCAGCACAAATTGACTTTTTTTTCGGTTGGGTTTAGGAAAAACAACAGGGTTTGGCTTTATAATCTTATGGGACACAAACGCTGCTCTCCCAGGTGAAAGTCTTGTTTTTTGGACCCATCCACGACCCCCACTTGACTTTCACTGCTTTAACTTTTGTTCTTGTTCCGCTGCGTTTCCCTCTGACGCCGCCGAGTGCCATTAAAATATAATGGCATCATGGTATGGTATCACGCCAATGTTAAAGGACGACTTTTTCGGCAGTGTCTGACACCGCAAGTCGCTGCCCAAGCACTGGATTTGACAACTTTGGAGTGAGACTGGGTTGTCCTCTTTATAGACAGTCTATGGTCAACACAAAGTATGCATGGAGGTGTGAGGGCAGCAACGTTTACGTTTAAAATTGGCATATCTATTGTCGTAGGTAAAGAGAGTACAAATGAACCTTCAGACTAATATTTGAACTGTGCTGACAAAAATATTGTTATCTTGGTTAAAATGAGAAGATGCTCAGATTTTAACGCCCAGTGCTGCAGTGTAGTCGATCTTCATTGAGCTCTTGGACAGAGACAGTATCACGTTCGCCTTTCAGAAGAAGGATAAAGGAAACCCCCCGAGGGAAATAATGTACATTAGGAACAGGAAGCTGGTGGAACAGAAGCCGACCCAGAAGTGCAGCGGGTTCTCAGCTCTCTATTGTGTGTGTGTGTGTGTGTGTGTGTGTGTGTGTGTGTGTGTGTGTGTGTGTGTGTGTGTGTGTGTGTGTGTGTGTGTGTGTGTGTGTGTGTGTGTGTGTGTGCTGACATGTTCTCTCTGCCTGCTGTTATTAGCTCAGCTCTCTGATAATTATGAGACGTGTTTCTCATGAAGTGATTCAAACAGTTTTCACTGTTGTATTTTCGGTTTTCTTATGAAGCATCTTTGTATCTCGTTGCCTTTTCTCTTGTACTGCATGTTCTGTTTGTGTGTGAAACCGTACTGTAAAGATTGAGTTTGCTGTCAGTGGAAATGGATTTATGTGATTCAATAAATCAATATGTTTGGCTATACGTGTGAAATATTGTCTTTAAGAATCAGAATAAGGTTCATAACGACAGTGCTCGGTTGTATATTGATATTATATTGATACCTTGATACTGAAGTGGATATGGTCTTAGATTTTGGATATCATGTCGATGTATTTGGTCAAAATATTATGATGTCAAAGAAATCACAAGAACAATGAAAAATAAAGTGAAGGCTGGGATTTCATTTCAAAGTACTGCAACAGTCAAGAACAGTCAGAATCAGAAATACTTTATTGATTTCTGGGCGGAAACTGTGATACATTACAGTGACTCTGATGGAAAGCATTGAGGATAGAGAGAAATATGGACATTATGCTACAATGTTTAACAAAATATGTACAGAAATAGAAATAAGAATAAGAAATATTTACAGTGTGTGTGCATCATTCACCAGCCACTTTATTAGGTACACCTTGCTAGTACCAGGTTGGACCCCCTTTTTAATTCTTGGTGGCATAGACTCAACAAGGTGCTGGAAACATTCCTCAGAGATTTTGGTCCATATTGACATGATGACATCACACAGTTGCTGCAGATTTGTCGGCTGCACATCCATGATGAGAATCTGCCGTTGCACCACATCCCAAAGGTGCTCTGTTGGACTGAGATCTGGTGACTGTGGAGGCCGTTGGAGTACAGTGAACTCATTGTCATGTAGCCCATCTGCTTCAAGGTTGGACAAGGTGTTGTTGCTTCAGAGATGGTCTTCTGCACACCTTGGTTGGAACCAGTGCTTATTTGACTTCCTGTTGCCTTTCTATCATCTTGAACCAGTCTGGCCATTCTCCTCTGACCTCTGGCATCAACAAGGCATTTTGGCTCACTGGATATTTTCTCTGTCTGGGACCATCCTCTGTAAACCCTAGAGATGTCTTCACCATGTCTACATGACTGAATGGTGGAACAGGTGTACCTAATAAAGTGGCCAGTGAGTGTATAATTCAAGTGGTGATGGTGAGAATAAATTAGATTACTGACAGAATTATTGTGCCTGATACATCCTGAAGAATATGAGAGATACTTTGAGGAAAATACAGCTAAAATACTTTCAAGTTTAATTTAATACTTCATTAATTTTAACACCAGTATACTGAATGGGAGCCTGTTGTAGTAAACACTGGAGTAAACCTGCTGTTATCAGTGTTAGCATGCATTGCTAATATGGCTAATATTCCCCTCCGCTGATTGGCTGCCCCTCCAAAGCCCCTCCCCTACGTCGACACGTATTGTTGCTCGCCGATAATAAAAGATGGCGACCGGACCCGCGTAAATTGGAGATCCCGCAGAGGTAGTAAAATCTAAAAAACACATTATTTCTTCTCTCCCGGGTGTTTATAATGAACACATGCTATCAGCCCGGAGGAGATGAAGACCCGGGCAGAGTTAAATGTATGTCCGCCGCTTTATTAAGGCACTGGAGCCCACCGCGGCCTAGCTCTTGGCTGTAGGCCTCGGGCTTTCCTGGGTCACTGTGCCCGGAGAGCGGAGGGGAAGCTCAGGGAGTCGCGCTCGGGTGCTGGGAATGTTGGGAAGCTAAGGAGTCAAAGTGAATGGAGAGGGGGTGTGTTTGTGTATCTTTATGAAAGTAGGCGGGAAGTTGTTTAGCTTTCATTATTGTACTCTTTAGTAGGTGACAGACCAAGTTATTACTGTAATATAACGCAACTTTTCCTCATTTAGCAGCTAATGGTGGAGCATGTCCTCACTTTGTCCAAGTTAAACATCTGCAAGTCCAGTGTATCTCAGACAGCTGCTGCAGGGATAGTCATAGCAACTCAGTAGCTGTTTAGTTACCTGTGCTGATGTCTAGGTAACGTTACAAGGTTGCATACATGGCCAAATGTGTTGTTGTGTAGCATTCAACTGCTCTGATATGTGGATGGACAGAATCATTCACTATCTTATCTTGCATTTGATTTATTTCTTCCTGGTGTTCACTTCACAGGTCAGTGTCCTGCCTTATGTTGTCAGTGACATACTGTGACAGATAACCGTGTTGACAGCGGAGGAGCCATGGCTTTTGAGGAGATCAAGAATAAAGGAGGGATGGGTAATGTCTGTTTTATAAACTACATGCAGCTTTTCCTGTCTTGCTACTCCACAGGCCTGTCAATCACATGTATATTTGCAGTGAGAAACACGATGCGAAATAGTGACAAAACATTAAAGAACATTACAAGAGACCCATCACAGTAGAGGCTGTGTTAAATGTACTTTTAAAGGGACTTTCAGTAGGTTTACATGACATTAGAGAAAATTTTGTAAGTCCGACTAAAACCAGACTGATTAATAACATATTTCCAAAAATGTCAACTTTTTTCTGCAGCTGTTTTTTTTGCAGAGATCACGCTGTAGGGCCGCTACAAATTCTCTTTATTATGCCGCCTTTGCATTTTAGCACAGAACAAAACAATGGCAGCATCACGACACTCCAGTGTGTGTTTGTAGACAGCATGCTGGCATCACAGAAGCAAAAGAGGTGTGACATGTAAAACAGAAACATCAGCCTGTGGTGTGACATAAAGCTACGTGTGGGCAGTGCTCTCTTACCAGTAACAATGGCATAACATGGTAATAACAATCATTTGCTGTCCCAGTTATATTGTGGCTGATCTCGTCCACTAGTCAGAGGGTAAGAAGCTCCCAGGCCTCATTGTTTTCCCAAGTTGTGGACATATTCATCTGTTGTTCTTCTTTAAGTTAGCTGCTAACTGCTATCAGCTTCTTTTTAAATTTCTTACTGTGAATTGCAGGCATAACACGTGGCCAGAAATTCTCACTCATGCCACCAATGATCAGGTCCGAGCCAGCTGCCCCATTTATACAAAGTGTTGACTTTAAGGCGAAACAACTCTGTCCCTTCTCTCTAGGATTGTACCTTTTATACAGAACAGCGTATAACAGGCCCAGGTCTTAAGGAGGTTTTAACTGGGAGCATAATTACCCACAGAGATCTCTACCTCTTCAAAACAAATGGATCTGATGATTTAAACTGGTAAAAACGCAGAAGAAAGCAGTTTCACATTTAAGTAAAATCAGTATTTTTCCAACGTTCTCATTGTGGAGGGGCTGCAAACTACGATGGCTGATGCGAAAACGTGATTGGCCCTATCTAGAGCCAGAGTTTTGTTCCTGAGCAACTGTAGAAACATGACAGGCAACGTGGCGATCTCTATAGACAACAACCCGCTGCCTATGTAGATACAAATGGCTCATTCTGACGTAACGAAAACACAGTGATTCTTATTTTCAGGTGATTATATACTGACAAAAACATACTTTTTATATAATATTCTATTTTTACTAATATATCCCTCTGAATCCTACACACTGAACTTGTAAGGTTTGGATTATAATTGTCATGTCATGTATTCTAGAAATGGGGATGGATGGAGAGAGGGGCCTTGTAGCTGGTCGTAGCCAGAGAGAGAAGAGGAGGTCGTACAAGGATCTGCTGAGGGAGGAAGAGGAGATCGCTGCTCAGGTCCGAAAGTCTTCCAAGAAGAGGCCCAAGGTAAGTTGTCCGTCCACAGTAACCTCACCTCAGGGTTAAATGTCACAGAAAGCATTTAAAGGGATAGTTTGGATCTTTTGTTTTACGATCAGGCACTCAGTTTATATATCAGGATATCAGTTTGCACGCCCCCGGTTTAGAGAAGCAGGCAGGAGTGCCGACATGGAAGCTAAATGATGCACTGCTGTTTTAGCCACGTAAAGAAACTGATATCATTTTAAGTGTACGCTGTATTTAGAATATTTTTGCTGCTTTACCTTGCTTGACATTAGTTATGGTGTAACTAATCATTTGAACATATGTATGAAACTGTAAATGTAAAACTGGTGTGTTATTCCAATCAGGATTCAGAGCTGTTCATGCTCGGATCTGACTCTCACAAAAAGAAGAAGAAACATAGTGATGAGTACTATTACCGAGGTGAGAGGTTGATATATCGTAATCATCTTTTAGTTTTACAAGAAATGACTCTGCCACTGTATTAACTGTTTTCTTCTTGTCCTTTATTGTCCAGACCACGATGGTTCAGCTCCACCTCCCCACAAGAAGAGGCACAAATCCGCAGACCGCTCCCCTACTCTCTCGTCGCCCTCATCCTCCCACCCGACAGACACAGCGATGGGCCTCCTGCAGGCCATCACCTCGCCGCTGGCCACAGGTTCGGACCCCAGCCCCCACTTGCACAAGAAACCCTCCTACCCGCCCTTCTCCTCACACTCCTCCAAGGACCGCAAACGTGAGAGCAGCAGCGGCAGCGGAAGCAAAGGGAGCCACTCCGTCTCCCACTCCCGCCCCGTGTCATCATCGTCATCTTCCTCCAAGAAGCACTCCTCCTCATCCTCGAAGTCGTCTCTGTTCCACGGTGGAGCTCCCAAAGAGGAACCCCTAACGTTACGTGAGGCCGACGGGCTGAAGATGAAGCTCATCATGTCGCCAGAGAAAGAGGAAGGAGAGAGTTTCCCGTTCACGCCACACTCATCCAAATCAGGCGGAAAGAAAGAGAAGGACAGAGACAGGATGCAGCTCTCAAAGTCACCCAAGAAGAAGATACAGCAGAGTCGAGAGCCGCTGCCTGTAGTGGGGAAAGAGGTGGAGGTGGAAGGTAAGATAAACCTAAGTTATCTTTCTATTTGTGTCCACATTTAAACTGTGCTGACTATAGATCTACTGCCTGTGAAGCTTCCGTGTTTTAGATTTTGTAGCTTCTTTGCTGTGACATTTATATTTGAAGCTTTGTCTACTGTCATGGCCACAACTTTGTGTCCTGTCCTGTTCCTCTGGTAGTCCACAACGAGCTCACTGTATCTGCTGATATTGAGCTTCATGTGATTGTCGTTGCACCATGTGACGAAGCTCTCTATCAGTTCTCTGTACTCCTGTGTGAAGACAGCGTGTTTCTCACTGGACATTATATACTGGAATCATACAAGTAGATACATTTAATACCTTTTATTAAATTCCTTTAAAGTCTTCACTACATGTTTCATGAGTCTGGACAGATGTGTATAAAAGCCGTGTTGTGTAGGTCACTATGGAGGCGGCATGGGAGACGATAGCTCTTCATCTGGAGGTGAACTGGAGGCTGGTGAACTGGTTATAGATGATTCATACACACACCTGTCCAAAAAGAAGAAGAAGAGCAAAAAAAGCAAGAAGAAGAAGGACAAAGAAAGAGACAGAGACAAGGAGAAGAGTGGGAAGGACAAGAAGCACAGTAAAGGATTCGGAGGTGAGTTTATCGTTAGTTAAATATTAACAAGTATTTTGTAGTTGTTCATAAAACTGCTGTGTGGTTTGTTTATGTGAACAGATTTTTTAATGACGTCTGTACTGCAGTTGTATCAACACCTGTCACTTTATCTTTGTATGACATTGTTCAGACTCATCGAGGGACCACAGTCACTCCCATCCCACCGTCACTCACAGTGCCGTCGGTCCAATGTACGCCATGGGCACGCCCGTCCCTCCACACCACCATCAAGGCAACGATGGGGTGACGGAGAAGAAGAAGAAGAAAGAAGACAAAGATCGGGGAAAGCACAAGAAGGATAAAGATAAGGTGAGATGCTGTTCAGTTGTCTTTCCTGTGGGGTTGGTGTTTAAATCTGATAAATTAGCTCTGAACGCCAAAAATCTCAAATAATGGTTTGCAAGAAATCAACAGCTCTACTGAACCTTCTGCGTAAAATGCTTTTAGGCGAACTGCTTTGTGTGTTCTGCCATTCACAGCGACGCCTTAACTGTGGCAGGAAGTCGCAGTGTCTGCTGCTGCCTGCTAACTTTGTTATAACAGTACTTTAGTAACTGTATGCTCTAACATATTAATACCAAAAACGGTTTATCCCTTTATACATTGTCTGATTCTTGCAACTTTTCTTTGTCCTCTCTCAGCCCAAGAAGAAGTCCATCACAACAGCCTATCAGGTGTTTTGTAAGGAGTACAGGGTCAACATTAATGCAGAACAGCCAGGACTAGGTGGGTACTGACACTGGTTTACATATATTTTAAATATCATTACAATACACATTTTAATGAGTCATGTGTTGTTATGTCTGATCTGCAGTCTTTGGTGAGCTAAGTAAAAAGTTGGCGGAGGTTTGGAAGGGGATGCCAGAGAAAGACAAACTGGTACGTTTCTCTCATTTGTAATTAATATTGGAAAAGCTTTTGATTATGTTCTTCTGCAGTTGTGGAGGTTCACTGAATGTTGTTTGTTTGTTTGCTGTGTGCAGGTTTGGAGGCAGAAAGCTCAATATCTGCAGCACAAACTGAACAAAGCGGAAGCCACCACGGTCAAACACAAGAGCGCCACCGAGGGCAAAAGCAAAGGTATCTTCAGCCTCGTTCACACTCAGTTCCCTGTAAATTACCGGGATAAGCTTTCAGCCAGTGATTTTCACGATTCACACACGCGCTACATTCAGAAACATGTCTTAGCATGACAGAATAAACGGGTCACGAGACAGTCCAGCAGATGGTGGTGATGCAACACTAATATCTGCCCACTGCCATAAAACAGAACAACAGAAGAAGAAGTACGCGTATGGAGGACGTCTCTTAGTATTTTAAGGAACATGATGGACGAGGAGCTGTTTCTCTGTGGTGCCAGTGTTCTTGTTTTTAATTTTCAAGAAGATAACGAGACAGTGTTGTTTTTGTTTCCTGCTTGAATCAGAAAAACGCGTTTAAAGTCGTGGATTCAAATAAGTCATCAACGGAGTCACCTGACAGGTTGGTTCACTCAGTGTTAAAGCGTCTACCTTCTACCTCCCTTCTCCTCCTCAACAGACGAAGCCTTAGCAGAACAAGGTTGTTTAAAAATATAAGCAAAACACACCTGAAAAAGGCACTAAGAACGGCGTCGTCAAGCATCCTGTTATCCGGAGCGAGGACTACAGTGTTTTCTTCTAGCAAACGTAGACAGGTAACATCCGCCCCGCCCCCTATCCAATCAGAAACCTTCCCTGCCCCAAACCTTGCGCGGACCCGAATAAACGCGATTAAACTAATCTCCGTGTAAACCCTCATTCGGAATGAATATTTCCCATGTAAACTACCTGGAATGACTTTAATTGTGAATGATTTCATTCAGATTTATTTCATTCTGAATGAGAAGCCATCATGTAGCTGCACCCATTCTGATGATTTCCCTAAAATATCATAACGTCTTGAGGAGGAAAATTTGTGGTACAGACGAACCCGAAACATCTATTTCCACTTTTGGAATTTAAGCAATGAAATTTTGATTGTTCAAAATAAGGAACCAGTTAGTAGCAGGGCTGCACGGTACGATAAATGTCTAACCTTAAGGAATGAAAACAGAAGCGTTATTTTCAGCTAAGCAAATGTATTATTACTACAATTGAAACTTAAAACCATTTTGTCAATGGAAGTACGTGTAAAAAGTCTCTTTTTAGAAAATAACTATAATAAAGGTGAGACTGAACATCGAGTTGTAATTTTTTCAGTTTTGTAGATAAACAAATGTGCACAATATGATAACCATCAGCTTTTACATCATGGTATACCTTGAGACTGGTGTATCGCTGCAACCCTACTTTGTAGTAATTAATCGATGGATCATTTGATAGAATACTTCACTACAAAGATAATCCATAGCTGCAGTCCTGTCCTGTTCTCATAACTGTCTTTAAATTGTCTTTGGTGATGAAAGTTGTAGGAACAGCAACAGGGATGGTGTCACCGAACAGAGCGCCTGGTACTTTGTCTCTGTCCCCTGCACGAGTCCCGGATGTTGATCCCATCGACGCAGCAGCTCACCTGCAACTGCTCGGAGAGTCCCTGTCCCTGATTGGACACCGGCTACAGGAAACAGAGGTAAGCTTCAACATGCAAGTGTGTGCAGTGGATTTAACATATACCCTCCATACCAGTGGATCACACTAAAGACAGCATATTAGTAGACTCAAAAAAAAATCAAAAACAGACAATGTTTTATTACTTTACAGTGGAAAAAGTGAGTCATGTGACTGTTTCTGTGTGCTAGGGGATGGTTGCCGTGTCCGGGAGTCTGTCTGTACTTCTGGACTCCATCCTGTGTGCGCTGGGCCCGCTGACGTGTCTCACAGCACAGATACCACAGTTAAACGGATGTCCTCGAAACGTCCTGGTAAAGTATTTACAGTTATAAATGTTTGAATGAAATGACTGTTGGTGCAGTTTTATATACATTAATTTCCCCCTTGACAGCATCATGTGCTTCCTCATTACCTTCCTCTAACAAAGCTTCTCTCTCTTCACTTTCTATCAGTCGAATACATTGGACAACATTGCCTACATCATGCCTGGGCTGTGAGCACAGGCTGATTGTCAAAGTGGAGTTGACCGACACATTTGACTGGAGCGAACATTTACAGGAGTGACCCTCGGACTTTAATTTAAGCCACTCGCCTGGCATCTGAAAACTTGGATATTTCTAGTGTCAACATGTTTTTAAAGTGTATTTTTTTAAAAACCTTGTTCTCTTAATTTTCTAATTGTTATATTTTTAAATGAAACATTTTACTGAACACGTTCTCGGCATGTCAGCTTAGTTTTGCCGTTGTTGTACAGTGTGCTGTTGTGCGAATGAGTGTGTGACTGTGCGTGCTGTACAGAGTGTGAGGGTTTCCACTGGTGCTGGTCCACGTCTCCTGGAAGATTTTAATATCCCAGACACATGGGAGAAACTCCAGTCAGATATTATTCACGTTAATAAAGCTTAAAATCAATAGTTCTGTTACGTCATGTAAACAAACCTTGTACCTTGACCACTTACAGATGGGTGAGTGCTTCTGTCTTCACACGTTTGGTCTTTTTAAACCAGGGTTGGGTACTGTTCACATTCAAAACGATACTGGTCCAGATACCTGGAATTTGTTACATTACGCTTTTTGGTACTTTGTAATAACAAGAATATAATTTCTGAACAAGCTGCAGCGGTGACGTCGTTTACTAAAACGCAGTCCTGCTCCTCGTGGCTTTTTAGGACATTCCAATAGAAAACAGTTCAGTCAGACTGACGCTCACTCCTGTTGCGTTCAGTAAGGACAGGGAGCAAATTACTTATACCGGACATTATGATCAGAGGTTTAAATATGTCGGACTTCAGCAGATCTTCCAGGTCAAAAAACTGTCAGTACTGTATAATGAAACCCAAATGAGTGTGTGTGTGCATTTGTTTAGCTGTTAAAAGGAAACCCTGTTGTCTCATGTGTTTCTGTCTAATGTTGTGTTCGCACCGGACGCAAATAAAACATTTCGCGATTTAATTACATGTAAAGTCAACGTAAAGATGCGGTTGCCAGGCAGCACGCTGGACTCCGTAGATGCAACGTGAATGACGTGAAGTTCGCAAAATATGTGGTGCGAATTAAGCGACGAGCGATTTCACGCCACATGCTTATTTGCGAGAGTCGAATTTCAGTGACCAATTCAAGCCGTGATAGCAAATTGGCATTGAGATCCTGCGGGGATGTACGACACCGATGACGTACCTGCAGGAGTTCATGCGTCGACTTAGCAATTTCATGCACGTGCAGGTGAGTCAACAGGTTTTTATAGCGTTCAAGTAATGTGGTGTGAAAATTTGCATCGCTGTTGGCGTGAACACGTGTAAAAAAATTCATGCGAGTCAGTTACATGTAAAGTCAATGTGAAGACACGAGTAGACATGAATTCCCACCAGGCGGCATGATGGATGAGATGGACCTGTTGGACGAGGCACAAATGACGCGAAATACGGGAATTAAACAGTGTGAGTGACGCCACTAGTAGCGTGATTTCACTTTATACACTTATTCGAGAGTTGAAAAATCTGAACCTTGACGTATGATGACAAGGCGTACCGGCAGAAGTTAATTCGTCGATTTAGCGATTTCATGTGCGTATGACGTGAGTTATTCACGCAAAATTTTCTAGCGTTCAAACTGGCGCAAGTAACGCGCCGTTAAAATTTGCATCACGTTTGGTGTGAACACAACAACAGTGACTAAAGGGAACAACGATTTTTGAAATTGGTTCAGTATTGAGTGAGACAGCTGCAGCCATGAAACAGGCTGCAGTGTAAGCACTCTGCGCAGTATCGCATCGTCAGGTTACGTCTGCTAAAAGTGCTTGTTCTTGCGTCTGACCGACTCAAATTTAAGAGTTCAACAAAGAAGAAAAAAAAGAGTTCTTGACTTTTGCTCGATGTGGTCTGTTTGTTGTTGCGTCTAACCAAGTCTCGCTTCAGGAGGAGTCTCGTTCTGAAGTCTTTCCAGTTGAGTTGTTGCAGGAAGACGATAAACAGACCAGATCAAAGTGATTTTATGTCACTGTAGGGATCCTTTCCATAACGTCAGACACTTACTATAACAATCTGATCCTGTCAGTGGCAAATCAAACTTTAATTTATGTACATTGATGGTGCACATTGCTGCCTGTTTGATGGCTGCAGCGCTATGTCTTAATACTGAACCAGTTAAAAACCTGCTGTTCCTGTTTGTCACAAAACATGTTAAATATGTCCAGGTTGAAAAACACCAGTTTCCAGTTTGACTGTTGCGTGTTCTGTACGTGTCTACATGTTGATTTTTTTACTGAACTGTACAGGAAGTCATTTGGTCATCATCATGACAACGTAATATTTATGACAGCAGCTGCTTAGTTTTTATTTCACCATGTTAACAAGTGCTGTCGCGCCTCGCTGTTTTATACATTTGATATTTTACTGTGCACATTTAGGTTCACGCTGCTCTGTAGGAAAGTGATAGAAAAACTTTGTTTTAATCAGGAGCTGAAACAAACCACTGTCACACATTAAACAACATGGCAACATTAAAACTGTTCCCAAACTCAACTTCTGCTTTTTTGTATTGGATGGAAATGTCAGTTGTTCGGGTTATCTTCTGGATAGATCGCCACGGGAAATGTAGACATCCATGGTGCAAGAGGATGAATCCTGATGTCTCTGGAGATCCTCTAGAGCGACTGTGAGGTTCACTTTTAGTGTGAAATATCTGGAGAACCTTTGAATGGACTTTGCTTCACAACCTTATTTCCATCTTTAATTCACTGAATTTAACTCAGTGTTGAACTCTTTACGAACAACAAACGTTTTTAGAATATTGCAAAAAAATATTTGATGAAACCCCTGATGTGAAATGAACTGTTTTGTTTGTTTGTTTCCCTAGTGTCCATTCTTCATTCTAGACAGATATGTATTGATATTATAATGATCTAACTTTCAGCTTTTGTCGACTGTCGCTCATCTTTCATTGCAATTTCTTTTCAGCTCTCATATTTTGTCGTGTTCTGGTTTTATACCTTTTGTTTTTTGTACATTGTGTTCACCAAAGTTTTAATGCTTCAATCAAGGCCCAGTGACGTCATCAAAATGCAAATAAGCATGACTATTTTTGTGACTTTTTGCACTGTAGTGCAAGGATCTCTGTTTGGAAAGGAGCCACAACAAACAAAACAAAACAGAAAAGCTTTTGTTGCGACACATTGAGACAGCCTGACTTTATTCTCAGGATGCCATCTGGCCAGAGCACAAGTAGTTGTTTTTTTTTAGCTCTGGTTGAGGGTGAGAGGCTGTCAGCAGATAAACAGAGATCTGTGTGGGTACATGAGACCCTTAAAAAGAGGCTGGATCATGGGGAGTACCACCAGTTGGTCCAGGAGCTTCTTGATATAACTTGACTTGATCTAAATATATCAGATTCTTCATGCATTGTGATTCAGTGTTAGAATAAAAAGTCCAGGGGGTGGAAGCTTTCTTCTATGCTAAGAAAACATTTGACTCATGTGACATCATCAGACCGGGGGCGGCTCCCAAGGTCCGGGTCTGAGCCGCCCTACATCAGCCTCCACCACAGATGAAGCTGTGTTCACCTCTGTTACAGTCAGGCTGAGTCCAGCTAGTGTCAGAAGCAGGAAGAAGGAAGTGGGACCATCCTCTGATTCAACACTAAACCCTGCAGCGATCAGGAGCAGACATGTCCACATTTGCAGCACACTCAGGTAAACTGATCACTTTATGTTTTGTTAAACATGTTTAACATGGTTTTATCTGCGGGGTCAGAGGAGGAGTAGCGTTACAGCAGCAGGGGCGGCGTCCCGCTGCGCGTTCACGGTGTTTATCTGCGAGACAACAGCTGCACAGGGCGCTGCCCATGTTACTGTTACTGTTACTGTTAGTGTGCATGACAGCGCATTGGAATCAGCTGACTACATGAACAACACACAGTCTGTCACTTTGAGGAGGAAGACACAATAATCCAAAGGTTTCATAAAATGACTCCAGACTGCTTTTAAAAACTTGTGTCTCCTCTGTGTCGGCACAGGCCTGCACATGCTGTGACATATACATACATATATGACTGCGCAGGTTTTATTTTTCCACTGCTGTGTGCAGAGCTGAGGCTGGTGGTGCTGGGCCGGACCGGGGCAGGAAATAGATCAACAGTCTGCTCCATCCTGGGCCTGCAAGACCGTAAACAGGGCACAGATGTGAACCAGGAGTGCAGCAAATACAGAGGAAAGGCTGCAGGCAGACAGGTAGGAAACACTCACACATGTGCACATAACTGTACACATGTCTTATGTTTATTCCTATTCTTGAGCATTATAGCGTCATACATATTGTATATTTCTTAATGTAACATACCAGAGCACACAGGCGCACAGGGGGCTACGTAATCACCACAGCTCATTATTCCACACTGACAGTCACACAAAAACTCTATTAAACACAACTGTAACAGCAACCCTGCTCATAGTCCTCCAGTCCAGTGCTTTTCTCTTCCCTACACTCACCACATGCGCCCCTCAATAAACCAGGACTCCTGTATGAATGGGTATTATGCTGAACTAAACAACATGATTGTATTATTTTGTCAGCAAATCATTTTGATGTCAGCTTATCATAATCAATATGGCAACACCTATATTCAATGCTACAGTAAAACAAGTAAAAATATAAGTCAGCAGCAACTTCAGCTTATCTGATCTTATTTCAGTAACATTAGATAGATATTGAAAACTTTTGCCTATCCTTAAGAGGGGTCCCCAAACTGTTTCAGCCTGCGCTGCAGCCCACCTGTGGAAGTATTTTTGACCCAGGAAGACCTACCAAATATTTTGTGCAGTAAAATAAGCAATGTAGCAATGTTCTCACTACCATGTAAAAACAAAGTATGTATTGGTCAGTAGTCATCAATATAGTATTCCCTTTTTCAGTCTTCAAAGATACTGCAATGATCAAATGAAAGACAAAGGCAGGTCAAAATCACACAAGTTTTAGTGAGATTCAAATTTAAACAATAAAACAATCACACAATTCTGTTTAAATTTGTGTGTCAATACATACACATTATATTATACAAAATAAAGTTCTGTGACTTATTTAAAATAAAATAAACATAGCTTTAGCTAAACGTAGCCTTAAAATATGATCAAGTATCAAGTATGCATGCATGTATCTTTTTCTCCATAAAAAGTTCAGCGAATGCAAATGAAGCAATATTACATCAATTGGCCAAAGGGGGGCGCTATAGCAACCCATTGAAATGTCAAACTTTGAATGGGCATATCTCATGCCCCGTATGTGGTAGAGACATGAAACTTTGCACAGAGATGCCTCTCCTCATGAGGAACACATTTGCCTCAAGAACCCATAACTTCTGCTGATATAGATTTTCCGCCATTTTGGATTTTTTGAAAAACACTTCAAATGGATCTCTTCCTAGGAAGTTTGAGCGATCTGCATGAAACTGGGTGAACATAATCTAGGGACCAATATCTAAAGTTCCCTCTTGGCAAAAGTTGGAAAACTTACTAAAACTGAGCTTCTATAAGGCAATGAATATTGCGGAGGGCGTGGCTCATCACATAAAGGTGTATAACATCTCAAGGGTTTCACCCATCACCACGCAACTTTGTAGGCATATGACCACACATAATCTGAGGGGACCCCTCCATTATTGACCCCATCAAACAAAATGGGGGCGCTAGAGAGCTCATTTCTTATCTAGGCCTAACCACCATATGGATTTTTACTAAACTTGGTAGATATGTAGAACAGGACGCCTCAAGGTGACTGGAGAAATTTAACTCTAATTGGCAAGTGGGTGGCGCTATAACAACAGAAAAATGCTTCAAAATGGCTAAAATGTGACTGATCGCGGTGGCTCCCCCTGTGGACCAATGTTGGTGTTTCTTTTTCTAATCTTTGGTATGACTAAGTCATGGTATGGTATGCTGTACATAATCACAGAAGCTGTCAGTGTGTCATTCTGTCAGTCAGTCATTCTGTCTGTCCCACGTTTTTCTACTCACTGACGTGGTCAATCTATGTGAAACTGCACATAGGCATTGAGGATAGGTAGAAGGTGACAAAGCTACCAATGGGTATGGACTAGAAAGCTAACTAATGAGCATAAACACATTAAATGGCCACAGCAGAATAAATGGCAGCCATATATAGTAGTCGTTTATTTGCTTTCCATAAACTCCAGTCCTCTAATCTTATTACTTCTCATTTAATTAATAATTTTTACCCTAAATATAGTCTATACATAACTCATGTTTAATCTGAGAAAAGAGAAAAATAAACATGTATGAAATGTAAAAACACTTTACAGTCTTAATCTTGTGTTTCTGCCCCGTGTTGGCAGGTGGTGGTCGTCTCCAGTCCAGCCTGGTTCGACTCAGACTGCGACCCCAAGGAGAGGAGAAGACGCATATCCTCCTTCATCGCCTTATCCAGCCCTGGACCGCACGCCTTCCTGCTGTGTGTTCCCGTGAACCAGCCAGCTGACGGAGAAGCCAAGGCGCTGGACGTCCTGACGGAGCTGTTCGGCCCCTCTGCAGTCAGCACCAACACCATCATACTCTTCACCAACACCGAGGAGCTGGAGGAGGACGAGCAGCTGGAGGAGTACCTCGTCATGTGGCGCAAGGACCTCCGGGAGCTGGTGGAAAGATGTGGCAACCGCTACCACACCCTGGAGACCCGCGGTGGAGGACCACAGGAGGGGAAAGCTGTGGAGGAGCTGATGGAGAAGGTTGAGGAGGCGGTGACGGAGAGTGGGATGCAACACTTCAGCTGCCCTCTGTACCAGGAGGTTGAGGAGAGGGTGAGGAAGAAGGAGATAGAGATCCTGAGACGGAGGAGAGGAGTGGACCCGACGACTCCCACAGAAGAAGAAATGGAGGCAGTGCGGTTGGAGGCAGAGAGGAGCGTCGGGGACTTGAACGTGGATGTAGATAGTATCTTCCCCTGTGCTGCCGTCCCAACGTCTCTGTCTTTCCTCTGGGGCTTATGGGAGATGCTGACCAGCTGGCTGAAGTGCCTGCCCAGAGTGGTGCGACGGGAGGCCCTGCTGGGAGCACTGGTTGGCCTGTTTGTTGGGGGGTCGTTTGGAGGTATTATGGGGGCCACGGTGGGGTCGACGGCGACTGAGGTGGGAAGAAGAAAAAAACAGAAACCAAATAAGAGATAATCTCGTTTATTATCTCCAAAGCTGCACCTTAAAGTCGCCTCACAGTGTTCAGCCCACTGCTGTATTACTGCGCTAACAGCTAACAGTTAACAGCTAGCACCTTCAAAATAGTATTTATGCTTCACTACTGAGCAACGCATTAATGTTCTATTTAGGGATGGGACCACTCTCTAATAGAGCATACTGTATTATATATTAATGGTTAATAAATCATGCCTAATGGATCGCTAATAACCCATTAATACGAATAACTTTGGGTTGCCAGGTTAGAAAACATCTTTGGCTGTTGTATATCTTCCTTTAACTAACCTGACTTAAGATGACAGAGCAAGTAATCTTAATGGCCTTGTTACTGAAATACTGAATGTAACTGCTTAATAAAGTAGACTTCCACTACAATACTCAGCCAGAATTTGTATGTGGGGCCCATGGGAGCAGTACATGGATGGAAAAATGGGCTCTATATGGGTTATGCTAGGGCATCCACTGAGTGAGAGCATACGGGTCGGCCAGTCTGGTCCCGTTGGTCAGTGTTTACTTATTCAAGTTCATGAGACAAATTAGTTAGCAAGCAGCTGGTTATTTAAACATTCAGGAGATATGTAGAAATTTAATTATTTAATTTTTTGGCTGTTTACAGCCACCAGATTAACAAGACTCCAGTATTCACTATCTTTTTAGCTCTGTTTTGGTCTCTACCAACTCCTGCCTCTCTAGTTGCTAAATGTTCCACTTTGTTCACCAGCTAGTCATTAAGTCATTAGCCCTTTTTAGATAGGAATTGTGCAAATTTGCAGGAAAGTCCAATCAGTGTTTTTTCAGCATTGGCAGTATAAAAACAAAATCAGGGAGTGCAGCAAAATGCCGCCTACCTACTTTTGTTTATACAGAATGCACCTTTTTCGGGGCAATGGGGGGCGTGAGCAAGTAACAAAACGTGTAGCTCAGCATGTGACGTAAACAGTGACGTGGGAGGGAAGCCGCAGCTGGTCAGTCCTTCTGCGATTCTTTTGTAAGTCGGCTCGTTCTTCACCGTCCCCGTCATCTGACGGTTAATGGCCTCTTTGTTTGTGAGGACAAGGAGGGCGCACAATTCTTTGTCTCCCCAGTTGCTCATCTTCACAGTGTCTGTCAGGTTTGTGTTTCCCTCTTGCTACTAGCTGCTCGCTAATTCCTGCTATCAGCTGTTTCCTGTTTATCCACCGCCAGTGGGTTGTACGTGCAGCGTCACAACAGCTCCTCCCGTGGCGGAAGGGCACCTCGGTCTTTTTAAACTAAAAGGGTTCCACCAATATGTCTACCCTACAAGGCGGAAAATTGGGCGCCTTGGATCAACTCGCCAATCCGGCTCTGTGTGTCTAAACGCTCGCAGCTTGCCGGCAAAATGGCCCAACATTCGCCAAAAACCTGGCAGTGTAAAAGGGGCTATTGTTTGCAGTGTGTTTACAGGTCCTGTTGCAGCCAAAAGTGACACTACTATAGTGGTGAGAGTAAAGCCAGACAATGAAGTTGTGGGACCGGAAACCAAAACAATAAGCTGAAAAACACTAAAAGGCTCCTCAGAACTGAGAGGAAGTGCAGAGTCAGGCGATAATTCTCTGTAGGTTCATCATTATGAGTGAGCCCTGATTTTATTCCTTGTTAATAGAAAAATATTGATTGGTGCAGCTTTAACCAACAACTGAAAAATGAAGTGTCACGCTGTCGCACACCAGCCAAATAGACTCTTAACAACTTCACAACACAAAGTCCTTATGAGTGGATTATCAGTGATCTATAAAGAAATGATTTATTTATTAACCATAAAAATTGTATCAGTAACAATCAGTTAACCACTTTAAAGGAATACTTCTCCCACAAAATGACCATTTGTATATAAATGACTCACCCCATGTTACCTTGAACTCATGGAGAAAACGTTTCTCACATGCCTCCACGCTGAACAAAGAATCAAAATAACCAGAAAATTAATTGACAGTTCGAGAATTTTCTCTGGTTTTGGATTCTTCATTCACCGTGGCATCAAAGTTTTCCTCATGAATTCAACACAACACGGGGTGAGGAATTAATATGCACATGGTAATTGTGTATTACCTTTAGTATTAAGTATTAAGACTTTGCATAGAGTGGCACTGCAGACTGTTAAAACACTTTTGTAAAGAGGCGATACTGAGAGTCGTCCACACGGTGGAGACATTGACCTTTATACTGGAGAAGTCTGAAATGTTTGAGGTGAACAGAGATACGTATTTACTGCTTACCAAGCAAATAAAAGCTGCTGTTTCAAGAACTTTTCACTGTTGCGTCTCTGAGATCTCTGAATCTGAAGTCATGCATTTTTACAGAGTGTGATCAAGTTATGGAGAGTTCCTCCATCTTCAGATGCCCAGTGTTTACCAAAGGCTCAGAGCACGAGGGCACTTATTTTCTAAGATGCATTTTTTGTAAACAGAGTGCAGTAAGTGTATAATAAGAGCCCAGGATTCATGCTGCATGAACTCAGAGAGCAGCCGTCTCTCCCAGACTCTCTCCTCCTCACACAATGGCAGGTTATGGCTTTGACATTGATGTAATTGATACTCTGCTAAAACCGTCAGTCATAACCCATCCTTACATCTCTCTGCCTTTCTCTCGTTTGTCTCTCTAAACTGCCGGCGGCTCTGCCTCGGGAACAGCTAGGCGTTTCCGAATGTGGGTGGTCCGGCCGGGGTGGGAGGGAGAGAGCAAGAGACGGGGAGAGAAAGAGAATTAGCCCGGCTCTCATGTTTCCCAAAAAGAGGAGGGGAGGGAGGGGAGGACGCGAGAAAGAGAGAGTGAGTGAGAAGCAGCGAGAGTCAAAGGCAGAGAACAAGCTCTGGGACTACATCTGTCCTCCAGATGTGGCCTCCACAGTTGTCTGAAACAGGGAGAAAAAAGACGGTTTTAAAAGTAAAGGAAAATTGGTGCTAAACAGTTTTTTATTGTCAGGGATTACACGTACAGTACAGACTACAGTACACAGCCCCGGCTTAAGAGTCCACCCGCCAGGATGTGCTGCTCTCTTTATGAAAGTACAATGAAACAGCACACTGGACCCCTTGAAGTTAATGTGTATGAACGAACACCTGTCCAAATATTATTCAGCCTCAGTGGATACACACCGCGGATAAGACTCAGAGAGCAGTGATAGAGTTGGCACATTACAGAGAGAAATTAATGAGAATTTTGTTGGAGGGGAACTTGTTGCTCCACGAAGATATGGGACACAAAAGTATCAAAAATAGCACAAATCAACGCCAGTTCAGTGTCAGAGCGTCGGCCAATATCAGTTCTGGAAGATGAGACATCATCGGGGACGGAGAAGGAGAGGAGGGGATGGAGAGTTTGATTTGTGCCTGTGTGTATAAGCGAAGCCAAAATCTGAACAAACATGTGAGGGAATCACCAGTGAGCCATCATTAACACACAGGCTGTAACTCCTGCTCCTCTCCCTGCGAGAGAAGAATGTTGTTCCAAGGGCCTTGTGGTCCCTCGGCGGATTGGGGGGCAAGTCCGCCGTGAGACGTGGACGCCGCAATATTTTTTTGTTATCATCGCGCCCTATGGGCTGGAAAAGACAGCAAACCAAAGGAAAATAAACAAGATGACACACTTTTTCCTCCGACAGCACAGGGCCGCTTCCCCCTCGCTGCTGGTTTACACAGACATCACACTTTATCATTACATGCTCCACACTGTTTGTCTTTAACGTGATAATAACAGCTTTCTTTTTTTAATGTATTTTCACTGACCTAGATCGTATCTGCAGAGACGCTAAGAAATAATTTTTCAAACTGATTAATCTGAATTTGCTCTGGATGAGAGAAATATCAGCTTACGCCATAAGTTAGGCTGCAGAAAATACACAAAACCCCAAAATAAAACAAAAACAATAATAGAAAATAAAATAAAAATAACAAGTGACAATGATATGGTCCATCTTGCTTTTTAGTAAAAAAAAAGAATAATTAAAAAAAAGTTTTTATTTAGAAATACTTTTAAAAAATAGTTGAAAGTCAGCAGCAATATGTTAAAGCAAAAATACAGCAATTGCCAAAATGAACTCTACAAAACCAAACACCCATGAGAGAGAAATTAAACAAACGCCACAGATCAAATGTATAATATGCAACATACAGCACTTAAAGTGGACTCTGTTAACAGTGTGACCTGAGGCAGTGATCCCAGCCTGTGTGTGTGTGTGTGTGTGTGTGTGTCTGTCTGTCTGTGTGTGTGTGCCAGCAGGGCTGAGACAGCGGTGTCCAACAGCCGGCTCTCTCCTCCTCTCTCTGGGTGTGCTCGCTGTGAGCCCTCTCATCTTTTTCCCATTAGAGCTGTTTTCATGTTCCTTCCTCGCGTGAGCGTGTGTGGCTGCAATTGTTTATGAAGCAATGCCTGCCCCATCCGACTGTGTGTGTGTCTGTGTGTGTGTGTGTCCAACATGGATTTACTCAACAAATTACCCAGAATATCATAAAGAACAAACCATAATGATGTTTACATTTATTTAATTTAATCATTGTAGTGCACACAAGCCATTTAGAAATTGAACAAATTTATTTTAATTTTCAACACTGAGACAGCAACAGTATGAGGTCTGAAATTTAAATCATTTGTTTAGTATTATTTTAAACATACGCCTTCATCAGCACCACCTGTCATGTTCCAGATATGTTCACTTTAACTGAATTAAACTGGATGTTATTTAATACTATTAATGAATTAAAAGTTTATATATATAGTATTTTTTATTGTCCAGTTGAACTGTCAGTGTTATGGTTTAGTAAAATCTGCATCGTCCTACCAGAGGCAGAAACATTTATCTGTTATTAGTTAATTATTTTAGCTGTTTTTCCACAAATGTTGCTTTTAGCCATTTCAACTGTTTATTTAATACTTAAAGCTATTTTTGCCGTTTTTTTTTAAATTTCTTGTCGGCCCTGTGTACACAAAGCATTTTTCTGTCTCAGCGCAGGCGTCTTTTCTAATTGTTCCCAGTGAGGAGAAGGTAGCTGCTCCGAGCGCTCCTGGTTAAAAATCTCGCAACTTTTCAGATAGGTGCTGTTGACGTCACTGCCACTTCTTTAGCTAGGCCACTAACACGACAAAGACAGAAAAGTCCATCTATAGGAGCAGATCAGCCGGTGGATTCTGAAATTTGCTGGTGAGTGTTGTGCTTTCATCACCATACGTGTTTTAAGCATGTCGTTAACTGTGTTGTCAACATAGCTAATGTTGATGTCAAGTTATTATTGTCTTGGTAATAAAACCAACGTGCAGCGTGTCATTAAAAAAAGAGCAGGGAGTGTTTATTTATGAAGCACTCGGTTGAAGTGCATCCCAGCACCCTGCCAACGCTTTCCTGCCAAAGAAAAACACTATGTAGACACACACCCTTAGCTAACAGTTTTTCCCGCTAACGGTACTTTTAACTAACTACTTAAACAGTTTTCCCACCACTTTTAACGATGTCACCTGTGAATTCATTACTTCAAGCTATTTTTAACATTTTCCACTGACGGGACTTTTAGCAAACTATTCCAACTGTTTTTCCACAATCTTTAGTTAACTATTTCAACTGTGAATTCATTACTTTAGGTATTTTCCGTTAACGGTACTTGTGGCTAACTATTTCAACCGCAAATTCATTACTCTTAGCTATGTCAACATTTTCCGCTACTGTTAGCTAACTATTTCTAGAACTGTAAATTCATTACTTTTAGCTATTTCAATTATGTATTCATTACTTTTAGCCATTTTAACATTTTCCACTACTTTTTGTGAACTATTTCTATTGTTTATCTGCTACTTTCAGCATTAATTTCAACTGTGAATTCATCACTTTAAGCTATATTAACAATTTATTCATTACTCTTACCTATTTAAACATTTTCTGCTACTGTTAGCTAACTATTTATTTAACTGTAAATTCATTCCTTTTAGCTATTTTAACATTTTCCACTACTTTGTTAACTATTTCAAATGTTTTTCTGATACTTTTAGCACTAATTACAACTTTGAATTCATTACTTTAAGCTATATTAATCATTTATTCATTACAATTAGCCATCTTGACATTTTCTGCAACTTTTTCAAGTGTTTTCCACTACTTCAACCTTACTGTTTCAACATTTTCCACTTCTCATTGCTAACTATTCTAACTGTTTAGTTTACTTTCAGGTGGTTTCAATTTATTATCCACTACCTGTGGCTAACTCTTGCAACCTGGGGTGTTCAGGTGTAACAGCTGACTAAATATGTGGATATATTTTAATCAAATCACAATTTCTTTTTCCCCCCAAATAACTTGACCTACTTACACCCTGTGAACAGCTGATGTACCCCTGATTGGAAATCACTGACTTAAATTATCTCCACATGACCCCACAAATTAATAGGCAGTAAAAATGACACAGGCCCGAAAGATTACGTGCTTAAAAATAATAACAAAATGTATCTTTTCTCCTTATTTTCAAACACTAAAAGAGAACGTATCTGTGTATTATCTGTCACACTGACTGTAAATTCAGATATTAAAACAGTGCCGCTGACATAAAGCAGCTCACATTCATAATCTGACCAGAACGTGTCTCCACCACACTGAACAAGGTGTCAGGACACACAGGGGAAAAAAAAAAAAAAACTCAACAGGAAAGAAGCCCCCAGACAACATGAATACAAAATCACACACAGCTGCTGAGGTTAGGGCTCCAGTGGACACACTCACACACACCGAACCAGCCGCACATGGACCAGCAGCTGAACTGCTGTTGGGGAAAGAAGAGGCACGACTCAAGTGGAGGTGCGCTGGGTGAACCGGCCGGCAGGAGAGTCACCTTTTGTCCACTCACGCCGGGCCGGCCTGACCCGGGCCCTGTCCAGATGTGACAGAGGGAGTTCTCACGTGGACAGAGACTGTAGAGAAGAAGAAGAAGGAGAAAGAGGAGGAGGAGGAGGAGTGAGGCTTGGATAATGTTGTGTGGTCTGGTTCAGGTTTGCACGCCCTGCCGTCATCTGTCTGCTTAAAGGGAACTCTAAATATGGTCGCCACATTTGTGTCATTTATTTTCACTCTTACAACCTTAACATACGTCCTGTCACTTGGATACCAAAAAGGCATTTGGGCTTGACTAATACCCCGTGGCGACGTGTCAAAATCAGATGACGTTAAATGAGTTCCAGTTCGCCTCAGTTCACTTGCCAAGGGACTGATAAACGGCGAGTAGGAGGGTAAGGTCGCGGACTTGTGTGTGTCTAACAGGCGAGTGTATTAGCCTACTGTGGGATGTTTCAAAGTACGGGATGAGTGGAGGGGTGCGGATGGACGAGGATGGCAATTACATTAGGAAGAAGGAAGGAGCTATATTTATGAAGCTTAAATCTCACTGCAGGAAGCCAGATTCACAGGAGGATGAGGAGTTTTTTGGCGTTGCGGTGAGATAACACAGCATGAAAGAAAGAGAGGGAAAGCCCGAGTTCTGTTTGTGTGACAGCTCTGAGGAGTTAGTGGTCTCACACCACACCTCCTGCAGCAGATGGGCTTTGAGGACGGGGGGGTTCAGTCAGAACAGAAGACAACTCACTACTTGTGGAGCTGTGGTGCGGGTGTTGGATGGCCCCTGAGCTCACCATAATTGATGAATAGTGTGGTCCACATTAAGTGACATGCGCCGTTGGTTGTAAGTGGGTGCGATGATTGGGGCCCGTTTGAAGCTGGGGCCGTGGGCTGTGTTTGAACCGTCAACAGAGACCCCTCTTCTCTGTAAAGGACACCAGCCTGTGGTTTGGTCGCAGGCTTGGCGCAGGCCAACCTCAGCACACACACACACACAAACAAATACACACACATACGTTACCCTTCAGTAGTATTACAGGGTTTGGGGGGAGGTGATTGTATTATTCCTGCTGCAACACTGACTTAATTCAAGGCAGATCTGACCCGAGCTCGTTCCTCTCCACTTCTGCTCTATTGGATCAAGTCTTAATCCTGCGCTCACCACATGAATGGGAGACACAAAGAGGAGCTGCACTCACTCCTGCCACAGACATCAAATGTCACTCAGGTCCATATGCTGTCATGCAGCTTCTGATGGGTATCGCCGTGTCATATGAAAGCTGAGGGAGCTTAATGGAGGCCTAGAAAGACCAGAGCTGGAGACAGACAAGACGGAAGATTGGAGCCACGTCTCGCAGATACAGTACGCGCCGTCAACCTGGAATTGATCTTCTGTTGCCCTGTTGTTTTCACAGATACACACACATCCTCCTCCGCCAGGAAAGCCAGAGGAGCTGACCCGTGACACCACTTCAGAGCCGCTGTGCACAAAGCAATCTCTAAATAGGAGCGTCTTAGGAGACACTTTACAGTAAGCTATGACTAACAAACCCAAAGCACCTCAAAACAACACTGGGAAGCGTCCAACTTCCATCGCAGCAACATGAGCTCACGCTCTCAGCCAAACACATAATAACTCCTGCTCAAGGGCCCGTTATTGTCATATCTTTTCAAAGGATGCCAAACCCTAAACACACACTCCGCTCACACACGACCTTGAGCTAACAAGGGATGCAGGCGAAGCTTTCAGGGCTTTTCCAACGACTGCGTGCACCAGACAGCGGATCGCGGGGCAGAGGCACTTGCGGTGGGTTCCATGTTTGGTGTGTGTCACGGTCCGGCTCCCACGCAGTGGAAACACAGAGGCCCCGGGGCGGCGGGTGCTACTGAGGCCCCCTGATCCCCCACTGACGCGCCAGGGTAGACTTGTCCTTCAATCTCCATCTGAAATGAGAGACAGGCCATTGGTGCTCAGGGATGGGCCTCTGATTTGTTCTGTGGTCCCTTTGAAACCATGCATCCTGCAGACGAGAGCAGAGAGGGAAACATCAAGTAAACATGACAGGCAGGACGGAGGAGAAATAAGATGAAGATGTGCAGCTGCAGTGGCTTTACTTTGCCCCAGAGAGGGCAGTGGAATCAATGTGGCGACGTAGTGTCAACTGTTTCCTGCTAATGTTACTTTTCTCTGACTTTTTAAACTTCTTTTAACTACTTCATAGATAACTATTTAAACTGTTTTCTGCTATTTTTGGTTAACTATTTTAATCTTTTTCTATTAGTATTAGCTCACTATTTACTTTTAGCTAACTTGTTTTAAAACAATTCTTCTGCTACTTTTAGCTAACTTTTTAAAACTGTTTTCTGCTGTATTTAGCTAACTCTTTTAACTGTTTTACTATACTTTTAGCTAACTTAAAAAAAAAAAAATCAAAAAACTGTCCTCTGCTGCTTCTTAGCTAACCATTCAAACTCTTTTCCACTACTTTTGGCAAACAATTCCAACTGATTTTTTTTTCTACTCTTGGCTAAGTATTTCAACTGTTTTCCTCTACTTTAGCTTACTCAAAAAAAAATCTTCTGCTCCTTTGTAGCTAACCATTTTAACTCTTTACAGCTACTTTTAGCTAAATATTTCAACTGTTTTCCACTATTTTAGCTAACTGTTTCCTTTTTAGCCAACTATTTACCTGTTTTCGGTTACTTTTGGCTACATATTTCAACTGTTTACCACTACTTTTAGAAAACTTTTTAAACTGTTTTTCTGCTAGTTGTTGGCTATTTCAACTGTTTTCCACTAACGTTACATTTGGCTAACTTTGCCGTAGGCCTAGAGGGCTTTACAACATACGACATCCTTCTGTCTTTGAACCGTCACAGCGGATCAGGAAAAACTCTCCAAAAACCCTTTAACTGGGAAAAAATGGTAGAAACCTCAGGAAGAGCAACTGAGGAGGAATCCCTCTTCCAGGACGGACAGACGTGCAAAAGATGTATCACAGAACAAATCAACATAATAAATGTACAGTGATCATTTTAACTATTTCAACTGTTTTCCAGTACTTTTAGTTAACTGTTTTAACTCTCTGCTTTTTTTTTTCAGCTCACTATTTCAACTGTTTATTCATTACTTTTAACCACTAGTTAACCTTTTCAATTGTTTATTTATTACTTTTAACGAGGTCATGTGTCAGAAAGTGGAGAGTTTTACATGTAGTGACTCTGTTGCCGTCTCATCATTTTCTAAAGCTCTAAAGTTGTCTGCCATAGAAAAATGAATGTGATAAGTATGTTGAAATCCAGCTCTTCAATGTCAAAAAATAAATCACAAATGTTTCTGAACAGTATTTTGGAGCGGATTTGCTGTCAGATGAACAGTGATCAAAGCGTATGTTGAATCCCTCCCATAACACACTCTTACACAAATGTGTTTCAGTTTGTGCATGGTTTGTGCACAGGCGTGGGCCACAGAGAGAGAAGGAGTGTGTGAGAGACAAATCGTGAGAGAAACAGACAGATTGTGGTGGCTTTGATGTGCGCTCAGAGCTCAGTCCTCAGAATAGATACTAGGTGGAAAAAAGGCAATATCATAGGACAAATGTCTCTGTGCAAACCACTACAGTGGAGGAGTGTGTGGGACTCTGTGCGTGTTCGCTGCTATAATTTGCAAATGGCTTGCACACACTCATTCATGTGTGCAGACTATCGAAATGTCAATCACGAGGAGTGATAAAGTGGAAAGGAGTTTTTTCTCTCTGGTATCCTCAAGCGGTGCAGACAACTGACACGCCTTTAAAGGGAAACAAAACAGCCCCCACCACATCTAAATCTTGTTGTATTCACTTCTCCTCAGAAGAAACTTGTGTGATCACAACCCTGCCACCAATGTGCTCCCCATATGTCCACTCTTTTGTTTTTGGAGGAATTTGGCTTTTGGGCACATCTCTATGTATCTGCTCTTTTCTCTGTGTGTCCTGCATTTTATTGAAGGCTGTCTTTGAGTGAATGCTGACAGCCTGTCAATTAACATGGACTTGATGGCTTCTTTTTATCAACATCATACGCAGCAGTCAATCAATCAGTCAATTAATTTTATTTATAAAGCCCAATATCACAAATCATAATTTGCCTCACAGGGTTTTACAGCATACGACATCCCTCTGTCCTTTGGACCCTCACAGCTGATAAGGAAAAACTCCCCAAAAAAACCCTTTAACGGGGAAAAAAAAAAGTTCCTGCCCTCTGGTTCCCGCCTCAGTCAACCATTAGCCAAAACTAACAGACACAAATTGTCCTTCATACCCTCTGCCATCTCACTGCTTAACTCTGTACAGTACAGGTAGCGTCATCATTAGTTCACATTTTATTCAAGTATGCATTTTTATTTATTTAGTTAGGACTGATTTTAGGTGACTGTTGCCTTGTGTGTGTCAACCTTGTTGTTGTCATTGTTGTTTGTTGTTGTTTTTATTGCTACTGCGGCAGAATGAATGGCCCCTTGGGGACAAATAAAGGTCTTGAATCTTGAGTCTTATTTGGGACCTGACTTGACCAAATACCAGTTCTATCAAGACTGCGAAGCATTTTGAATTTGAAATGTTGCCAGTTTGCGTTCTGCAGGTAAGGTATTCCACATGTTAATCCACCAAATACAAAAAGGTGAGTGTCTGATTAGGATTTACATATGGGAACCTTACAGTTCCTGGCGGATGCTCCAACGGGAAACTCAATGTGGAATCACAAGGTCAGTTAGCACCTGAAGAACATGATTAATGTATAATAATAATAGTGATAATACAAGAAATATTGATAATAATAATAAAATAATGGTAATTACATTAATATCAAAAAACTAGCGTGTTGTCGTCCAAATCATTAATGAAAGTCATTGCATAGTATGTCGTCCAAAATGATTTGGGACGAAATACTATACTATGACTTTTTTCATGATTTGGAACGACATACTATACTATGACTTTTTTCATGATTTGGAACGACATGCTATACTATGACTTTTTTCATGATTTGGGACGACATACTATACTATGACTTTTTTCATGATTTTGGACGACATGCTATACTATGACTTTTTTCATTATTTTGGACGACATGCTATACTATGACTTTTTTCATGATTTGGAACGACATGCTATACTATGACTTTTTTCATGATTTGGAACGACATGCTATACTATGACTTTTTTCATGATTTGGAACGACATGCTATACTATGACTTTTTTCATGATTTGGGACGACATACTATACTATGACTTTTTTCATGATTTGGAACGACATGCTATACTATGACTTTTTTCATGATTTGGAACGACATGCTATACTATGACTTTTTTCATGATTTTGGACGACATGCTATACTATGACTTTTTTCATGATTTTGGACGACATGCTATACTATGACTTTTTTCATGATTTGGAACGACATGCTATACTATGACTTTTTTTCATGATTTGGGACGACATACTATACTATGACTTTTTTTCATGATTTGGAACGACATACTATACTATGACTTTTTTCATGATTTGGAACGACATGCTATACTATGACTTTTTTCATGATTTGGAACGACATACTATACTATGACTTTTTTCATGATTTGGAACGACATGCTATACTATGACTTTTTTCATGATTTGGAACGACATGCTATACTATGACTTTTTTCATGATTTGGAACGACATGCTATACTATGACTTTTTTCATGATTTGGAACGACATGCTATACTATGACTTTTTTCATGATTTGGAACGACATGCTATACTATGACTTTTTTCATGATTTTGGACGACATGCTATACTATGACTTTTTTCATGATTTGGAACGACATGCTATACTATGACTTTTTTCATGATTTGGAACGACATGCTATACTATGACTTTTTTCATGATTTTGGACGACATGCTATACTATGACTTTTTTCATGATTTGGAACGACATACTATACTATGACTTTTTTTCATGATTTGGGACGACATACTATACTATGACTTTTTTCATGATTTGGAACGACATACTATACTATGACTTTTTTTCATGATTTTGGACGACATGCTATACTATGACTTTTTTCATGATTTGGAACGACATGCTATACTATGACTTTTTTCATGATTTGGAACGACATGCTATACTATGACTTTTTTCATGATTTTGGACGACATGCTATACTATGACTTTTTTCATGATTTGGAACGACATACTATACTATGACTTTTTTTCATGATTTGGGACGACATACTATACTATGACTTTTTTCATGATTTGGAACGACATACTATACTATGACTTTTTTTCATGATTTGGGACGACATACTATACTATGACTTTTTTCATGATTTGGGACGACATACTATACTATGACATTTTTCATGATTTGGGACGACATATTGTACTATGACATTTTTCATGATTTGGGACGACATATTGTACTATGACTTTTTTCATGATTTGGAACGACATGCTATACTATGACTTTTTTCATGATTTCGGACGACATGCTATACTATGACTTTTTTCATGATTTTGGACGACATGCTATACTATGACTTTTTTCATGATTTGGAACGACATGCTATACTATGACTTTTTTCATGATTTTGGACGACATACTATACTATGACTTTTTTCATGATTTGGAACGACATACTATACTATGACTTTTTTCATGATTTGGAACGACATGCTATACTATGACTTTTTTTCATGATTTGGGATGACATACTATACTATGACTTTTTTCATGATTTGGGACGACATGCTATACTATGACATTTTTTCATGATTTGGGACGACATACTATACTATGACTTTTTTTCATGATTTGGGACAACATATTATACCATGACATTTTTCATGATTTGGGACGACATATTGTACTATGACATTTTTCATGATTTGGGACGACATACTATACTATGACTTTTTTCATGATTTGGGACGACATGCTATACTATGACATTTTTTCATGATTTGGGACGACATACTATACTATGACTTTTTTTCATGATTTGGGACAACATATTATACCATGACATTTTTCATGATTTGGGACGACATATTGTACTATGACATTTTTCATGATTTGGGACGACATACTATACTATGACATTTTTCATGATTTGGGACGACATACTTTACTATGACTTTTTTCATGATTTGGAACGACATACTATACTATGACATTTTTCATGATTTGGGACGACATATTGTACTATGACATTTTTCATGATTTGGGACGACATACTATACCATGACATTTTTCATGATTTCGGACGACATATTATACCATGACATTTTTCATGATTTCGGACGACATACTATACTATGACTTTTTTCATGATTGTGGACGACATACTATACTCTGACTTTTTTCATGATTGTGGACGACATACTATACTATGACTTTTTTCATGATTGTGGACGACATACTATACTATGACTTTTTTCATGATTGTGGACGACATACTATACTATGACTTTTTTCATGATTGTGGACGACATACTATACTATGACTTTTTTCATGATTGTGGACGACATACTATACTCTGACATTCATTCATGATTTTGGACGACATGCTATACTATGACATTGTTTCATGATTTGGGACAACAAACTATACTATGACTTTTTTTTCATGATTTAGGACGACATACTATACTATGACAATTATTCATGATTAGTATGTCGTCCAAAATCATGAAAAAAGTCATAGTATAGTATGTCGTCCCAAATCATGAAAAAAGTCATAGTATAGCATGTCGTCCAAAATCATGAAAAAAGTCATAGTATAGTATGTCGTCCCAAATCATGAAAAAAAGTCATAGTATAGCATGTCGTTCCAAATCATGAAAACAAGTCATAGTATAGCATGTCGTCCAAAATCATGAAAAAAGTCATAGTATAGTATGTCGTCCCAAATCATGAAAAAAGTCATAGTATAGTATGTCGTCCCAAATCATGAAAAAAGTCATAGTATAGCATGTCGTCCCAAATCATGAAAAAAGTCATAGTATAGCATGTCGTTCCAAATCATGAAAAAAGTCATAGTATAGTATGTCGTCCCAAATCATGAAAAAAGTCATAGTATAGTATGTCGTCCCAAATCATGAAAAAAGTCATAGTATAGTATGTCGTCCCAAATCATGAAAAAAGTCATAGTATAGTATGTCGTCCCAAATCATGAAAAAAGTCATAGTATAGCATGTCGTCCCAAATCATGAAAAAAGTCATAGTATAGCATGTCGTTCCAAATCATGAAAAAAGTCATAGTATAGTATGTCGTCCCAAATCATGAAAAAAGTCATAGTATAGCATGTCGTTCCAAATCATGAAAAAAGTCATAGTATAGTATGTCGTCCCAAATCATGAAAAAAGTCATAGTATAGCATGTCGTCCCAAATCATGAAAAAAGTCATAGTATAGTATGTCGTCCCAAATCATGAAAAAAGTCATAGTATAGTATGTCGTCCCAAATCATGAAAAAAGTCATAGTATAGTATGTCGTCCCAAATCATGAAAAAAGTCATAGTATAGTATGTCGTCCCAAATCATGAAAAAAGTCATAGTATAGTATGTCGTCCCAAATCATGAAAAAATGTCATAGTATAGCATGTCGTTCCAAATCAAGAAAAATGTCATAGTATAGTATGTCGTCCCAAATCATGAAAAAATGTCATAGTATAGTATGTCGTCCCAAATCATGAAAAATGTCATAGTATAGCATGTCGTTCCAAATCATGAATAAATGTCACAGTATAGTATGTCGTCCCAAATCATGAAAAATGTCATAGTATAGCATGTCGTTCCAAATCATGAAAAAATGTCATAGTATAGTATGTCGTCCCAAATCATGAAAAAATGTCATAGTATAGCATGTCGTTCCAAATCATGAAAAAAGTCATAGTATAGTATGTCGTCCCAAATCATGAAAAAATGTCATAGTATAGTATGTCGTCCCAAATCATGAAAAATGTCATAGTATAGCATGTCGTCCCAAATCATGAAAAAAGTCATAGTATAGTATGTCGTCCCAAATCATGAAAAAATGTCATAGTATAGCATGTCGTCCAAAATCATGAAAAAAGTCATAGTATAGCATGTCGTCCCAAATCATGAAAAAAGTCATAGTATAGTATGTCGTCCCAAATCATGAAAAAATGTCATAGTATAGTATGTCGTCCCAAATCATGAAAAAAGTCATAGTATAGCATGTCGTTCCAAATCATGAAAAAAGTCATAGTATAGTATGTCGTTCCAAATCATGAAAAAAGTCATAGTATAGTATGTCGTCCCAAATCATGAAAAAAAGTCATAGTATAGTATGTCGTCCCAAATCATGAAAAAATGTCATAGTATAGTATGTCGTCCCAAATCATGAAAAAAGTCATAGTATAGTATGTCGTTCCAAATCATGAAAAAAGTCATAGTATAGTATGTCGTTCCAAATCATGAAAAAAGTCATAGTATAGCATGTCGTTCCAAATCATGAAAAAAGTCATAGTATAGCATGTCGTTCCAAATCATGAAAAAAGTCATAGTATAGTATGTCGTCCCAAATCATGAAAAAATGTCATAGTATAGTATGTCGTCCCAAATCATGAAAAAAGTCATAGTATAGCATGTCGTCCAAAATCATGAAAAAAGTCATAGTATAGCATGTCGTCCCAAATCATGAAAAAATGTCATAGTATAGTATGTCGTCCCAAATCATGAAAAAAGTCATAGTATAGCATGTCGTCCAAAATCATGAAAAAAGTCATAGTATAGCATGTCGTCCCAAATCATGAAAAAATGTCATAGTATAGTATGTCGTCCCAAATCATGAAAAATGTCATAGTATAGCATGTCGTTCCAAATCATGAATAAATGTCACAGTATAGTATGTCGTCCCAAATCATGAAAAATGTCATAGTATAGCATGTCGTTCCAAATCATGAAAAAATGTCATAGTATAGTATGTCGTCCCAAATCATGAAAAAATGTCATAGTATATTATGTCGTCCCAAATCATGAAAAAATGTCATAGTATAGTATGTCGTCCCAAATCATGAAAAATGTCATAGTATAGCATGTCGTTCCAAATCATGAATAAATGTCACAGTATAGTATGTCGTCCCAAATCATGAAAAATGTCATAGTATAGCATGTCGTTCCAAATCATGAAAAAAGTCATAGTATAGTATGTCGTCCCAAATCATGAAAAAAGTCATAGTATAGTATGTTGTTCCAAATCATGAATAAATGTCATAGTATAGTATGTCGTCCCAAATCATGAAAAAAGTCATAGTATAGTATGTCGTTCCAAATCATGAATAAATGTCATAGTATAGTATGTCGTCCCAAATCATGAAAAAAGTCATAGTATAGTATGTCGTTCCAAATCATGAATAAATGTCATAGTATAGTATGTCGTCCCAAATCATGAAAAAAGTCATAGTATAGTATGTCGTTCCAAATCATGAATAAATGTCATAGTATAGTATGTCGTTCCAAATCATGAATAAATGTCATAGTATAGTATGTCGTCCCAAATCATGAATAAATGTCATAGTATAGTATGTCGTCCCAAATCATGAAAAAAGTCATAGTATAGTATGTCGTCCCAAATCATGAAAAAAGTCATAGTATAGTATGTCGTTCCAAATCATGAATAAATGTCATAGTATAGTATGTCGTCCCAAATCATGAAAAAAGTCATAGTATAGTATGTCGTTCCAAATCATGAATAAATGTCATAGTATAGTATGTCGTCCCAAATCATGAAAAAAGTCATAGTATAGTATATCGTCCCAAATCATGAATAAATGTCATAGTATAGTATGTCGTCCCAAATCATGAATAAATGTCATAGTATAGTATGTCGTCCCAAATCATGAAAAAAGTCATAGTATAGTATGTCGTTCCAAATCATGAATAAATGTCATAGTATAGTATGTCGTCCCAAATCATGAAAAAAGTCATAGTATAGTATGTCGTCCCAAATCATGAAAAAAGTCATAGTATAGCATGTCGTTCCAAATCATGAATAAATGTCATAGTATAGTATGTCGTCCCAAATCACGAAAAAAAAGTCGTGTGTGTGTCATAGGGTGTTACGTAGCGTCCAGTCAAAATCGTCCCCTTTGATATTAAATAGTTTACTCAGGTCCCGTCATCATGATGTTTTAAGGTTCTTTATTTTTTATCAAATGAACAACAATTACAAGTGCAGTGTATGTCATTGAAGAACATTATGCAATTTGAGTATATATAAATAAAACAATGATAAAGTCACACAAGTTAAAACAAGTGCATATATGGATATAAAATTCAAGCAAGTTATGATACAGGATAGAACCTAAAATGAATCAAATATGAAGCAAGTGATACATCTCAGTAGTAACATGCACAAACAGAATGTAACAGGAGTGTGTTCTGGTAAATGTTCATGCTGAGAAAGCTTATAAATAAATATATATATACAGAGGTGCAAACAGTTTAGTTTAAAGAAGGTAAAGCGACATATAATATAAAGTGACAGTCGCCAGAGTTCAACATGGCGTCCCTCCTACATCGCTGGCTGTAGAGGTTCTCTGTGGATGGCTGCACCGGCCTGGTGATGTGATGTGCAGTCATCATATGAGAGCGAGCAGCTGCCATTCCAGCCGGTGATGCAGCCGGTCAGGATGCTCTTGATGGTGCACCTGTAGACGTTGCAGAGTATCCTGGAGTCCATGCTGAACATCCTCAGCCTGTTAGCTAACTGTCATGACTGCTGACACCTAATTTGTTTTGAGTGTCGTGTTCAGTTTTCTATAAAGATGAAGGTTATTTTAATCTGTATTCCTGATCTGACTTCCAACGGCACAGGAAGACATTTTTATTGTGGGCATGTCAACTCTCGACGTCTTCTGTATTTCTGCCACCAGTATGCGCACGCAACTGCTGTGACGTACCTGTGACGTCCACTGAACCTTGGTCTCCAGTCTGTCCCCTGTGGTGCTGGTACCCTTGGTTGGAAATCACTGACCAAAATGGGCCCAAACACAAAGGACTCACTGCTCAGCGGTGCAAACAGATCCTGCAGATACGAAGCACGTCAATGTTTTTTCAATCTAAACTCTAAGATTACTTCATGTTTTAGCACGACGCCAGACCCCAGTCACAGCCAACATCTGAATACACCATCACTCACTCACTGAAATATTACAGACATCACAAGCAGCAGGGATTTGAAAAATGAACCCACGTATTCACACGGCCCGTCTAATAATTAACGGATGCTATGACTCAACATGGTCACAGCACGGTAATTATGTGAGGAGGCTGTCATATTTATTTAAGTAGGAAGCTTAGACTGCTGAAGTCCAGCCATGTCGTATGTTAGATCGTGTCAGATTGAAACCATGCCACATTAAGCTGATCCCCCCCCCCCCCTCTCCTTCCTCTCTCTGTGTTGAGGCAGGGTGGTCCTCTCTCTGGTGTGTGTGTGAAATTGTCACAACAACATGACCCCCAGAAAATCTCTAACATGCACACTAATTCTGCGCAGACACGCATATGTAGACGTTGCACACACACATACACACACACACACACACACACATACACACACCAAACTCAGCCCCGTCTGCAGGGAAAGAAACAACAATGCTGCCATTGACACTGACCCCGTGACCTCCATCCCATCTCTCCATCCCCCGGCCCTCATCACCCTCCCACGTTGCCCGGCCCAGAGCTGGCCACAGGGCCGAGAATGCGGTTCAGGTGCAGGACTCTGCTGTTTCCAATTAGCGGGGTATAAATTAGCAGCACTCTCTCCTGTCCTCTCTCCAAACATTGCTGTCTCTTCATCCTTGTCGACCCTCCACACTTCACTCTGCCTCTGACCTCCTGCCTGTATCGCTCCGACACATAAATTCACCTCCTTTATGGCTCTTGTCGGCAACCTCTGCACTCCCCTAACTCATGCTCGGTGCTGTTAATGCGCAGTGCATTTGGTATAAAACCCTCCATTTTCAGTCAATGAGCGTATAAATCCGTTGCCATATATCTGACTTTGAAAGGAATATAACTTCTGGTTTTACTGTACAGTCTGGTTACTGTAGCTGAGATATTTCACAGAGGACAAGGACATAACCTGACACATGCGCTCCACATTGCAGCAAGGCGTGCGCTGATAAGGTTACAGCGAGGTTCAATTGCTCTGCGAGAGGAAATGTAGCCTTATTCCTGGACTTATTACACAGTGTGTTATGGAGCTTTTTCTTCCACAGGTCAGTCTGTTAAACTGAGTGTTATTTTTCCAGGGCGGAGAGATCAGCTGCAGTGTAGCCAAGTAGGACCTGAGGTCACCCTGGCACTGAGAGTTCACATCTGTTCAAATAAATCCTGCACTGTGCCATCAGCAGTAAAAACACACACGCATGCAGCGGTGGAATGTAACTAAGTAGCCTATATCTACTCAAGTCTGCAACACAGTGTTGAGATATTTGTAATTTACTTGAGTATTTTCATTTCATGCTACTTTATATTTCTACTCTGCCACATTTCAAATATTGTACTTTTTACTCTACATTCATTTGACAGATAAAAACAAGAACACACAACAATACATAAATACAAATATACAAAAAAACACATGAATGCAAAAATCCAAAACAACATTTTACCAAACAAAAGAAATGACCACAAATGCTATAAATCACATCTGACATTACAAAATGTGGATACAGTGCAAATTAGTTATTCCTATTACACTTAGTGTTCCCCCTATAGGTAAAATGAACATGATGAGATTATATGAAGGTGCTAAATTATTGATTAATATAAACCAATTAATACAAATCAATGATGTCTAACCAGGGTTTTTGAGCTTTTAATGTTATTTTTTATGACAATACAATACAATGACAATAAATTCTATTCTATTGTTCCCCAGGGGCAATTGAAGGGTACGGCTGTCGTTACCAGGATGTACCATGAAAAGATTCTGAAGTAGCTCAACTAATCTGAAAACACAGAAATTACAATATAAAGAAGAAATCCATATATCGAGTAAGCTATAACGTCTGGATACTAGCCTGCATGTTGTGCTTGAGTGCCTGTAAAGAAAATAGCAATATGGCAGAAAAGTTAGTCATAGTAACAAATAAATAGTTAGCTAATAATAGCTAGCTAACTGATACACTGTTGAAATAGCTAAAAATAACTGATAAATGTTTACAATAGTTAGTGAGTGAGTAATGGTTTAAACCATACTAATTACAGAAATAGTTGTTGAAAGTAATGGATTAATAGTTAGACTTAAAAAGCTAATAATGATAGATAAATGGTTGAGATAGTTAGCGAGGCTATTGGATAAATTGATATAGCTAAAAGTAGCTGGTTAAAATAGCTAGCTATCAGTGTTGGATAGATTGTTGACATAGCACAAAGTAATGGATACATGTTTACAATAGTTAGCTAAAAGTAATGGTTGCAATAGTTGTAAGAAGTAGAGTAATAGATAATAGTTGAAATAAAAAGCTAAAAATGGATATGGTTGAGATATTTAGCTAGGTAACATTAATTGTAAGCTATTGGAGAAATTGTTGTAAAGTAGCCAAAGGATCAATGTTTATAGTAGTTTGTTAAAAGTAGTATCTGAAATAGTTGTAATATGTAATGCATAAATAATTTTTAAAAAGCTGAAAAAGATAATGGAAAAATTGCTAAAATAGTTCGCTAGCTAATAGTATTAAATACATTATCAGAAAAGCTGATACATGTTTATAATAGTTAGCTAAAAGTAAGCTAATGGATAACTAGTTGAAATAAAAAGCTAAAGGCAATGGTTAAATTGTTAGCTAGATAACAGTAGGCCTATTAGATGCATTGCTGGAATAGCCTATGGATAAATGTTTATAATAGTCAGCTAAAAGTAAGCTAATGGATAAATAGTTGAAATAAAAAGCTAAAAGTAATATTAAGGATAGTAAGTACGGATAAATGGTTGAAATAGTTAGCTAGGTAGTAGTACTAGGCTATTGGATAAATTGCTTTAATAACTAAAAGTAGTAAATGTTTATAATCGTTAGCTTAAAGTAGCTTTCTGGTTGAAATAGTAGTTTAAAATAACGGCTAAATAGATAATATATTTAAATAAAGGATAAGTGGTTGAACTGGTTAGCTAGCCAACAATTCTGGACACATTCTTGGGATAGTGGGATAAGTAATGGATTAAAGTTTAAAACAGTTCGCTAAATGTAGGCTCAAGCGCCTGATAGAAGTAGGTCTATGGATAAATAGCTGAAATAAAATAAGTGAAAAATAATGAATAAATGGTTGAAATAGTTAGATAGCAACTATTATTGGATAAATTACTAAACTACTTTCAAAAGATGGATAAATGGTTGAAACATACTTTCTGCCACAGGCGTAAGAACGCAAACTTAACCAACGTAAACACTACAAATAAATAAAAAAAAAAAGAAAAAAAGAATAGATAAATAAATAAGATATGATAAAATGAAATAAAATAATATAAAATAAAATATTATAAAATAAATAAATAAATAATAAACTAAAAAAATGTCAATGCAGGACTATTGTTAAGTGAAGATCTGATTATTTCCTCTAACCCTGTATGAATACATACCAATACACACTTCAGCACACATCCTATCACAGAAGCACACACGGCATCAAGAAGAAAAGAAAATACCATAAAAACTTGAAAAGTAACAAGGTCCATAACAATATTTCATCATTGACTTTTTATACATTCCTGACTTTGGCACCTGTCATGTGTGTGGTTTTTCTTTTTTTTCTTTTACAAGCTCGGGCTGCTGTTACAGAGAACACAGCACACGGGAGGGAAATTTACAGAGCGTGTCCTCCCCAGGCCGTGCAGTGTTCACAGGGATCAAATACTCCCAAGGTGCAGTGTGTGTGTGTGTGTGTGTGTGTGTGTATAACTCTATATTCCTCTCCAGCACCGCCACCACCAGAGCTGCTGCCGCAGCCTTTTTTACAGAGCCGAGGACCTCGCTGTGCCCTCTGAGTTTCTCTTTATGAGCTTTAGCTCATCTCTTGACTTGCAGAGAAAACAAGAGCAGAGCAGGCTTTTATGGGACTCCTGGGGAAACACAAAAGAAGGAGGCAGAAAAAAAAACAAGAGAGAAAGTTAGTTTGAGGTTTCTGGATGGCAGGAGAGAGGAGGTTAAAGTGTTAAGGCGGCTTTATAGTTGTGTAGCGGCTCTATACAGAATGTAGCCCACACTGCTGTGAGCATTTATACTTGTGCGGTGGTGTGTCTGTGTCACGCTGCAGTTACACCTCCAAAACACTAGTTGACGTCGGGGTTTTAAACACACATTAAACATGGCTTAATAGCAACAATAGCAAACTCAAGTACACAAATCGGCTTCACTAGGACTTTGTGATTCACAGACAAACACTTGTCTTTATCTGGAGACATTTTCCCCACAAATACAACATGCTAATGTTTTTAGCACAAGCCTATGGCATTTTACATTGTATACATTAGCCTAGTGGCTAGTGGAGTTTTGCTTTACCAATATAAGACCAGGAACAGCAGCAACATTTAACAAAGGTAACTTTACAAAATTTGGCTCCATTATAACTCATAAGGTTCACTGACAAAAAGAGCCTGGTCTCAGAGCCTGGGCAGTGACTTGTGGCGTCAGAAACCAATGGAAAAAAGCAACCTTCAACATCGGCATGATATGCAGCCGGTTGCCGTTACAGTTTAATAGTGCCCGGCACCGTCAGGGGAAGGCTGTGGGACAACGACAAAAGTTAAAGCAGCAAAAGACCCTGTTCTTTTTTCATAAACCCAACCACGTACTTTTGTTATTGACGGAAAAAAAGTCAAATTGCGGCGTTGTACCGATGTAGAGCTTTTATTTTGAAAGAGACTGTAGGCATACACTTTTTCCCATTGCCTGAATTAGCTTAGCAGCTAACTGACTTGTGCTCATATGAAGCCAGGATAAATCACCCACAAAACTTCAAGTGCTATTTTAGTGGAGGCTTTATTGTCTTCACAATTTATTGTTTCTTATCTGTGAAATAAAAGTAAAGAACTTTGTTTCCACTGAGGGAAAATCATTTTATCCCCATTACAGTTAGTGGAGCACTAAATTGGAGGTAGCTGGCTCTAGTCTGTAGTGCGCCTACTCTATGGGCCCAATTACGAAGAAGCAGCGCCGATGATAGGGGTAATTTCATACCAAGGAAACAGAGTTTTTTGGCTTCATGCACCACTGAGCAACTTTCATGGGAATGTGCATGTCTCGCCACCAACACTGTATCTAGATCTGTTAATACATCCACGGCCTCATAGAGTCTACGCTGTAGATACAGCACTGATTTGATGTATGAATCCCGTTTTACACATAATGTTGCTCCATTTGCCGAAGCCTCACCTTCAGCTGCCTGGAAGAAAAATGTCAGAGAAGAGATGAAGAGAAATGGAGGGCAGACACAAGGAGGGTGTGAACTTTCCCCCACCGACACAAGCTCACTTATGTGGACTCCCTCCTCCACGGGAGTCCCAAAGATAAACACGGCTGTGCGTTTAACATCTTTCACCTCTTCTCCTGACCTCCCTTTTCACCCACATGTCCATCCTTCTCTCTCGTTTGAAAACTCTCTCTCCTTCCCTCCTCTTTGTTACTTCCTCCCTCTCTCCGTCCAGATGTTTGGCGCAGCAGCAGCAGCATCAGACGCAGTCAGAGAGAGGACCTGGGGCTAAGTGGTGGAGATCTCCAGCGTGGACTGGAATGCTGACCCTCTATCCATCTCCATCAGCAGGGACGCATTTGTTTGACTTGAGATGTGCTTGTGTTTTCTCTTCCACACACCTGCAGCTTCCTCTGAACCGTGTTCCCCCGCCCGCCCCCTCCTCCTCTGGACTCTCTGGACTCTCACTGATCAATTGCTTTAAGTTGGAAAAACACTCATGCAGCTGCTACTGCTTTTCCTCATGTGTTATATTTTCTGCTGGTGTTTCCAACCTGCAGAGGAAGAGCTCGGCAAACAGACTTACAGGATCCGATGAAGTCGTGAAACAAAGCAGGCGTGCTGAGTCCACTGACAGCTCCTGTCTCTTTCTGCTGTTTGTTGTCACTTGTGCTTTGATTGACTGCTTTGAAAGCCGGCCGCTGGGGGAGTAGCGTCGCTATCACAGGCAGCTCATGTGGGATCTGCATAAAATAATAAACCTCCTCTGTGTTATGATGGTGTTCTCTCCACCCGGGGCTGAGCAGGCATTGTGACTTTCAACAAACTGTGGTTTGCTGCAGATCAAACGTTCCTCTCATTTTTGAATTTATCATGCAGCGAAACCCAACCCTCATTAGTCAATGGCACTCAGCAAGTTGTAGCGTCTAATTCTGCGGGGCCGCCCAAACTTATCACCCTTCATTTCAACATGGTGGGCTGCCCCGTCGCTGAAACCCTCTCAAGCTGTTCCAGACATCTGACAACAGCCACATTTATTTATTGACTTCATTTCGCTTACGGGGCAGCCTTTACAGCTCCCTTGAGTGATGCAGAGTTAATGTAGAACTGTTCATTGCTCGCGAGTGTTTTTTCACTCCTCCTCTTTCTCTACCACCACCTCCTCTGCCTCCTTTAAACTGTTCTTAAGTGTTTAAACACTCGGGTAATGACGTGCTGTTGTGGAAGCGAAAAACCATGTGGGATAAAAAAAAAAGAAAAACATCCATGTGGGCTTTTCCCCCCGAGGAGAGCGCGAACCACCAAGGATGGGATGAGAGTGAGGAAGGCCCTGTTAATCAAAATGAATGAGCACCTCTCAGGGCCCTCGTGTCGACGAGGCCACAGAGGAGCGCTCAGCCCCCCCTCGCTTCGGGGAACATGGAGCTCAGGGTGTAAAGAGAGATCCAGACGCTGTCCTGCACAAAGCTATCGGCAAACCCAACGGCCTCGCTGCAGATATTCCACATTTTACTTCCTGTTTGCTCATCTTTCCAACATCATGTAGGCCAAAACAACCAAAACTGTCTCTGAATTTCTAATTTATGAAACGTGTGTTTCAGTGCATGTTTCCCAAGCTTCAGATGTCACAGACATATGAACTCAAACACCCCTTCGTTAACAGCACCGTCACGACTATGTTGCAAATATGTTCATTTGAGAAGTGTTTATGTCGGTTTGGTCAAGTTTAGTTTAATATCTTTATTATGGAGCAGCATAAGTAACTAATACTTTTGAAACAATTTTCCATGACACTTAATTATTTCAACTGTTTGCTTTGCACTATTTTAATTGTTAATTCATTAATTTTAGCTAATTGTTTAAACTTGTGTTTAAGTTTTTTTGTGTTTGCTGGTACTTGTCTCTCCCCTCAGATGACTCAATTTGTGGATTTTCCTTTTGTTATCGTAATTTTTATTTTCCAAATTAATTGAGCCACTCCACAATCTTTATATTTGCAGTGATAGCATATTTTTTGATTTATTGCTTCATAAAAGTAAAGTGAGGACCTGATACGCAGTGGCTCGAGAAGAAACAGCAGGATGGAGATGGAGAACTTCCTGCACACCACATAAGCTTCACAACAAGCCCCCAGGAAGTGCGACGGGTTTTTAAGCCAGTTGTCTCACTGGTCCAAGAGTGGAATTACATCCGTCACATGATGTGATGCGGCCTGAAAAGGTTTTTTTCCCCATAGACTTATGCAGCCAAAGTGATGTCTGTAAATGTTTAAGTGTGACAGCCCCCGTAAAATGACTTGTGGCAATATCAGAATTTTTAGATACTTTAGCATCTCTTATGTCTGTGCAGGAAATCTGGAGCCACCACCAGTAGCCAGCTAACTTAGCTTAGCATGAAGACTGGGAACAGGGGAAAAAGCAGCTAGCCTGGCCTCTAATGTGCAATTTATACTTCTCAGTTAAATCGGTGCTGTAGCTACGGCATAGGCTCTGTGTTGACACGGAGCCTATGCCGTGACCTACGCCGTAGCCTGACGTGCACCTCCCCAGGCGACGCAGACCTCCTGTCTATGTTTGTAAGCTGAAACCATTTCCCTCAGTGGAAACGAAGCTTTTATTTACTTTAATTTCACAGATAAGAAACAATAAATTATGAAGACGCCTCCACAAAAATAGCATTTTAAGCCCTTTGTGTGATTTATTGTGGCTTCATATGAGCTCATCGCCAGGCTAATTTATACAATGTAAAATACAATAGGCTTTTGCTAATATGGTTAGCATGTTGTTTTTGTTTGGAAAAACGTGTTTAGTATAAGACAGTTGTTTTGAGACGAATTTTGTAACGTTACCTTTGTTAAATGTTGCTGTTGTCCCTGGCTTCATATGAGTAGAGGAAAAGTTCGCTAGCTGCTAGGCTAATTTATTCAACGTAAAATGCCATAGGCTTGTGCTAATAATGTTAGCATGTTGTATTTGTGGGGAAAATGTGTCCAGATAAAGACAAGTGTTTGTTTGTGAATGCTGCGAGTTATAGTGAAGCAGATTTGTGTCTCTATTAAGTCATGTTTAATGTGTGTTTAATGTGCATTTTGAATCAGTTAAACTTTACAGCATTTCACAGAAACCCCGCTGTCGACTCGTGTTTTGGAGGTGTAACTGACACAGACACACCACTGTTCAAGTATATGCTCACAATGGCGTAGGCTACGACGTAGGGTCTGTTGCTCAAGTATGAATCCCGTTCAAAGCTCACTTTATACTTGCGGGTTATAACTTACCTGTTTAATCGTTACATAAAAAACAAATTTTACAAACAAGCCCAAGCTAGCTGCATCCTCTGTTTCCAGTCTTCATGCTAAGCTAAGTTAGCTGCCTGCTGAGACTGCCAAATATGAAAGGTGCACTGTAGGTTACGAAGTGCGTCCAAGCCCCCAAGAACAGTACAGGGCTTTGAGGCAAATTTGACGTCCCAGCCTTAATCCAAAGTCATTGAAAACCACCGCCTGGTCAGTGACTTCTGGCATCAGACACTGACAAAGAAAGCCGTCCTTTCATGTCAGCATGATACGCGGCCAGTCGCCATTATTGTTTCACGGTGCCCTGCAACGTTGGGAGGAAATGTGACGGAACAACACTGAAAGGTAAGACAGCAGAAGTCTGAGTAGGGTGGATGGGAGGTGGTGGATGGGTCCGACAGCCGCTGACCTTCACCCAAGCAGCCACTGTGACCGTCACAATAACTTGTGTTAAAAGAAAATAAAAGTGTGACGAGCACAGAACTCTGAGGAACTCCTTAACTGAGCCAATTTAACTGTGGCTCTTACCGTAAACGATTAATAAATCACCCTGCTTGTGATTAAATAAATATCAAATATTCTGCTGTTTTTTATTTAACAGATGGAGTGTTTTTTGCAGCTGACAGTCAGCTGGAGAGAGTTTTCATTTTCAATCTCCCTAAAACACATGAAATATGAGCTGTTTTGACAAAGATAGTCTGATAAGTGTTTTCATGGGCTAAACAGAAATCGGATTAACTTGGAATAGAAGACGAGACATTATCGCCATCATTTCATTAACAGAGCCATAAATAATGGAGGCCACGGCTTACATTACCCAACAGTTATTATTGCGTTGCTGTCTTCTGCCTTTTGAGGCTTATCATGTTTTTGCTGTTTTTCCTTTTGATTGAATTTGGGCCCTCTTTCTCTCCCTCTCCTCTCTGTGCTGTTGCTCCTACAGCGTTTCACAGAACGCCTTCAACTCAGCAGCTTTTTCAAATTTGGGGCTTGCGACACTCAGCCAAAAGCCGCAAATTACCCCCCTCTAGCAGCAGCGAATTAGGAACAATTTTGTGTTAGCTATAAAAAAAGAGGGAGAGAGAGAGAAGTGAGGGGAAAATATAGCTTACACCAGGGACCACCAACAGAGGCAGCATGGGATGAACGGCTCGTTGGCCGACAGTTTGGGTGGCAGGGCGGTGCTAGAAAGCAGCCTCAGTGATCTTCAGAGCAATCAATCCTATCATATCACATCTACATAGTATGGCACAACATCCATTACCAAACACAAAGGCCTGAATTAGTGGATTTATGTTGCTGTTACAGGATGTTTGCAGGCCTATGAATTGGCTTTACAGTTCCCTGAGCACACAGAGACCTGCAGCAGTGATAAAAAAGCAGGCCTGTCCTCTGAGCACGCAGCGGTATTCACTCCGGTGACACTGAGCGGGGAAAGGATTCGTATGAGGTGACAATCCGCCGCCTGGAATTTTCATTCTCTCTTTCATAGAGGGTGGGATTTTTGATTTCCCCCCGCTATGCGGTTGGTCCTTAACTCGGAGCATTAATGTAAAAAGGGTCTTTTTCTTGTTTCTTACAAAGCGTGAGGTTTGGCATGCCCACTTAATCTGCCTCCATTGAGCCAATCCATGTTTTTCCCATTCTGGCACCCTCACTACTCCTTTTAAAATCCATTTCCAAGTTGTAATATGCCACTGCAGACGTTATTGAGGGGAGAAAACCAAATGTAATGGGGGGGGGAGAAAGTGCAGACAGAGAAAGAGAGACGTAGAGCATGAATGGAGACAGAGAGAGAGTTTCCAGCTCTCCACGGCGATGCCTGGTGTGGAAGGCAGACCACTCTGTCTTCCTCAGAGATCAGTCACAACCAGGTTGGGGTTACTGACTCTCATTAGGCCGCACGCCGACCGCCGGGCCCTCGGACTGTACGTCTGTAACAAGAGCCTGACCCCTCTCTGACACATCTTGGCCCAGATGTTAATTGTGCTTCCTGCCCCGCTTTTGATTAACAGAGAGTTTTAAGTCTTTGTTTGTACGGCTAATGGCTCTCATTTACTGCAATAAGTGGTTTCGGGGCTGCCGTGGGTGACATCACACTCCTGCTGCCTTTGATCTCGGGCCTGTAAAGGGTGAGCGCTGCTCTCGGTGGTTAGAGGCCTTGTACCTGCAGTGGATACCGCACACGCCGACGCCCATGCAGGCACGCGGTGCTGCACAGAATCCCGGAGAGGGGATGCCAAGCTCAAAGGGCAGGGCGAGGGCACGAGGTGGGGAACAGTAGGGCACCAGGACTGGAAATAAAGAGCAACAAGAGCAGGGGAGGAGGGAGGAGGGGTCAAGTCCGAGTGCCACCCAGTGAAATACAGATTGGCTGCTTCACAGGCTTTTTGAGAAACAGATGTCGTAAAGAGGAGGATCTATCTGCAATAAAATCTTGAAGCAACTGCGGATTTTCTGAAGAGGCCTAATGGTGCATTTCCTCCAGAACTTGGCTGGCAGAGACGAGCCTCGGTCTGAGGGTAAGAATAGAATATCTAAGAGGTTTAACATAGTTCGGTTTATTTGGAAATTATCAAGACACAATGTTCAAGTTTGAAGAAGTCACATATTTTTCTGGATCTCTCCTCCTCCTCCGTCAGATCACTTACTCGCTTTCTACTTGTTTGTTTTTCCTCTCCACCTTTTCATTTCTCCGTCTGTGCCTCTTTTCATCTTGATTTTATTGTCCCCTCTGCCCCCAGCTGCAGATCTCTCCTCTCTCTGTATTTTCTCCCACTCCCTCTGAGCGCGTGGCTGAGGTGTGAGATCATTCTCCTTCTGGGTGGCTTTCCTGCTATATGTCACTGTCATCTGTTGGCACTGAGGCTTGAGGGGGGGTCCCCTTTTCCAAAAACACACCGCACTCCGCTTCACCACCCTGAGCATAATAAATTCTTGGGCACGAGACTGGAGAGGGGTGCACCAACAGAGCAGTGTGTTTTACTGGGCTTGGCAGGGTAACACATAGACCGGTGAGAGAGGGAAAGCAGAGGGAGGTGGAGGTGGAGGCGGAGGCGGAGGGGGGGTGTAGCAAAAGAAGGGTGGAAGATTTATAATTGAATAACTCCCCGAAGCAGGGCAGCGGGGATTGGCCCTGCCAGGAAAAGCAAACGCCAAGGAGCGAGTGAGGCCTGTGGAAATCAGCCATTAAAGTGAGAGCAGAGAAACACTGGGCTGTGATGTGCCTCAGCAGGAAGGTGCGAGATTTACTAATGATAACTGAAAAACCACAACACCTCCACCAAACTCTGATTCTGGAGCTACACAACCCACCGTTTTAAATTACAAATCAGTGTCTCACTTGTAAAATAAAAATCCCAGCACAGAGTTTGTGTCTGACTCGGTGCTAAACACAACAAGTTTTATCTTAAAACATTTTATTTTAAAACAAAATAATGCGTGTATGACATTCAAAACTACAGATGATACACATACAATTATTTTTATTTTCAATTGTAACCATAATTTCTGCACACATTATATTTCTGGCTTATTTTTTATTATGAAAGTTACTGTCTTATTTAATAATGGGTACATTATTTATATATGTATATATTTTTTCAAATCTTTGTATTACAGTGTTGCACATGGTCTAACAAAGCAGTGTTAGTACAACAATGAGTGTCACAGTTTTTAAAAAACAACAACAACAACAACAACAACAACGTAATAATAATAATGACAATGATAATTTTATATAAACAAAATACTGTACTTCTCAATGGATAACAATCAACCAAACAACAGACAGACAACCAACACACCCAGGGTACCTTGCATGTCGTATCTGGATGTGGAAAGTCCATCACCAAATGATGCCAATATGTGACGAGGTTGGAGTGAGAATGTGTTGAGAGTGTGCATCGGGAAAACATTACCATGTGTGGCTGTGACCGTCACAACAACCTGTGTAAAAAGAAAATAAAAGTGGGACGAGCACAGAACCCTGAGGCACTCCTTTACCGAGTCAGTTTAATGTGGCCGTTAACATTAAAGATTATTAGAAACTAAAAAAACAGAAAAGACAAAAAAGGTGGCGGGGTCCATGAGTCAGGAGACAGGGATTGAGAAGAGTTAAAATATGTTTTTAAAAAGAGACTGACACTTATTGTGAAACTGATCTGATTTACCTCTTGTTGAGTGTTGGATCGTCTCTAGCTTTAGACAGGACATGGTATCACTGAGCCACAGAGGGCTGGAGGGAGCTGTAGTAGACTTTGAGTGGAGAAGAAGATGGCGTCTTGGTAGTAAGGAAGCCTAGTATGGAAGTGCCAAAAACAGGACAATAATGGACAAAAGAAAAGTAATAGATTCAGCATTACTGAGTTACTGGTAAATTATTATTTCATTGTCGTAATTTCCAAAATATTTCGTAGTCACTTCATTTCCTCCTGTCGCCACTATTGCAGCTTGTTATATTTTGGTATTACTCAAGTCTTGATTGTCCCGTCTGCAACTAGCCTAAGAAGGGTTTTAAGAAGGTCACGAAAGAATGAGCACGTTACCCCCGTTGTTGCCTCCTTACACTGGCTGCCTGGATGAATTTTAATATTCTGATGTTAGTTTACAAAATGTTAAACATCACAGAGCTCCTCTCCCCGTATCACACTGTCAGAGAACTGAGATCATCTCGTCAAAGATTTCTGTCTGTCCCGAGATCCAGGACTAAGTGATACAGGGACAGGGTTTGCTCTATCGCTGCCCTGAAACTCTTGAATTCTCTTGCTCTCGCCGTCCGATTCTCCCCGACCATTGTCAAGACTCATGTTAAAACACACTTAATCTGTAGCCTTTAACTGGGCATAGTTGGTGTTACTGTCACACTGTATAAAAGGAAAACAACGCTGTAGTATCGGTGCGATAATAACAGAAATGATATGTTATTATTACTCATTATTATTTTACTGCTAACGTCACTCAGACTCTTGTGTTTCTCTCTTTGCTTTTGTTTCTGTGTGCTGTCAGAGCAATTTGGATCAACTTTGCTTGTGTTATAGTGCTATATAAATATTGACTTGACTTAACATGACAATTTACAGCACTTTGTATATTGTTTCATTTGTATTTTCATGTGCGCTGGTTAATTGGAGTCATCGTGTTCCCTTGGTTATGAGCTAATTGGTTCCTACCTGCCTTTGTTTTGTGGGGACAGGTATGAGTGATACACTGAGAGGGTGACGCCTCGTGTTTAACAGTGAAGAGACGTTGTTGTGTTGGTAGAAATTAAACGAAGAGGAAGAAAGAAATGGTGTAGCCTGGAAGAAGTGGGAAACAGTTAGGAGCAGTTACACAACGTTGGGGCGGGGTGGGGGAACGCCAGAAAATGTTCAGCGTCAAACACTTACATTTTCCTGCATTCTGGTGATTTTTTATGCACCAATTTGTGCATTTTCTGCATCACTGATGTCGTTTATATGCTCACTAATATCCCACTATTATTCTGAATCTGATATGGATCGAGTGAACAGCATATTCAGCATTTTCCGATTAAGGCCAGAGTGTCAAACACACGCCGTGGGGGCCAAAACTGGCCCGCCAAAGGGTCCAATCCGGCCCACTGGATGACCTTGCACACCTAGTTCTGATGCATTTGTGAAGGCTGAGAGGTGCCAGGTTTCAGGAGCAAGTCAAACACGAGTAGTTTCCTTCATGTAAAATGCTGCTGAGGAGTTTTTTTTTTTTTTTTACTGTTCTTTTCTTTTACATTAGTTTGGTGTGGTGACGTCAGAATTGCAACACAGAAGTGGAAATGCACATGTAATGACAGTGAGTAGGAGCCTGTGGAGAAACTGAGAGATATTGTTGAAATTGCATTTATTCGTCTGGAGACATCACAAGCTGCTTGTCGTCTGTTTTGTAAATGGATTCATGTTTTTAAATGTATTTCTCTGAACACAAAAAGGGAAAAAAATTGGAGGTGTTTTTTATTTATAGGTTATTATACAATGGTTTTACTGGTGCAGCCCACCTGTGTGTGGCCTGTGTGCTAATATGACTTTGACACCGCTGGATTAAGACATGTGGGATATGCCGATATTATTCGGGTTTTAGGAGCATTCTTTGAACATGAATACAGTGCATTTGGAACATATGCCACACACGGCACACAGCATTTGCGCTTTGCTCACAAACTAACTCGCCAACAGTTTTCAAGGCTGAGGAAGAGATGCATGCCCAGAACAAAACGCCCTCATTTCTGCTCAGAAGGAGAAACACACTGACTTTAATCATCATGAAAGACTTGGATATCAACAGGTTTTTGGATGCGTGCAAATATTGCAACACAGACCGAGGCTGTTGTTGCACAGGGGAACAAGTCCACCACTGAGTAATAAAAAAGAAAAATCCTGTTTTGATGCAAAAAAGCAAAATGGCACAGGTGGCTCCAGCCTTTACACTTTTACATGTTTTGATGTGATAGATGACATGTTGGGACACGTTAATCAGAGGATGGACAGCTGCATGTGAACGGGAATATAAGTGGAATAATTACTTTTTTTTTTACTAGCCACATAAACAGCTCTGTAGGAATATTGTCTTTTTTGGAATATGGGCAAAAACCAGAAACATTTGTGCATGTAAAGACGAAGTCAAAGTCCAAAGTTAAAGTCCTCTGCTGAGTTCATGTCTTTGATAATGGGGTCGACACTTGTGAAACGATGGGTTTGATTTTGAGCTTCAAAACCTAATTTCCTGCATTTTGGTGAATTATTTCTGCACCAATTTTTGTCTTTGGTGCATCAATATCTGGTGCAAATGTTGTCTAAGTAAAGGCCCTCTGCTACTTTAGTGATATTAATGGGAGGTCAGATGCACATGTTCTAAATCTACGCCTGTCATTATGTTATTCGCGGTTATTAACTTAATTTCCTGCATTCTGGTGATTTCTTTATGAACCAATTTGTGCTATTTCTGCATCAGTTTGTGGTGTAAATGTGTTTTGTTTTTGGCAAAGTGACAATTTTCTGCTGCTTTGATGTTTTTATTAAATGCACGTTATAAACAATCTGCGCCTCTGAACTGTTGGACCAAAATAACCCTTTTCTTGGGCAGCTTTATATCATTTCTACCATGCGTTTTTTCTTTGCGTATACTCACTAAATATGTGTCATTGTGTCACCAGAGTTTGTTAATTTTATATTGCTTTCAGTTGATTTACCCAAACTACATGGCATGCTTGTAAACTTTTCTCCACAAACAATAGTTTCAATATTTGGGGCGTCACAGATGACACGGTGGGTTCCAGAGTCCTCTGTTTTGAACTTCAATACTTTTTTATATGCACCATTTGTGAAATTCCTCGCATCAGTGTACATGTCTTTAATTTTGTTAAAAGTCCTCTTCGTGTTTTTATTGACGGACAAATGCACATGTTCAAAAATTTGACCAGGGCGGGTTAATCAGTAACAAACAGTGACATGTAAGTTTATAAAGAGCTGGAGAAGATTATAAAAGTTTGCAGCCTTCCTATATTTTAGTTTGGGTAATAACATAAAAATAAGACAAGGATAAGACAAACTGTGGTGATATAATGACCTGAATTTAATGTGTGTGCAGCAGAGGTGTGAACTGGAGTCACAAATTTGATGACTTTGGACATGGTGGGTTTGGGGTCCTTGGCCTTAAATTTTGAGTGTCATAATTTTGATTTTTGTTTATGCATCAATTTGGGCCTTTTCTGCATCAATTTGTGCTGTAAATGTCTTTAATTTTGCCAAAAGTGCTCTGCTACTTTCATGTTTTTATTGGAGGGGACAAATGCTCATGTGCAAACATTTGAGGGGGACATGTCCCCCGTGTCTCCCCAGAATATCTACACCTATGTTATTAATAATCAGTTAAAATTAGAGACATGTAAGTTTGTAAAGAGCTAGAGAAGATTATAACCGTCATATTTTAGTTTGGGTAAATAAACTAAAAATAATACAACAATAACACAAACTTTGGTGCTTTATTGACCCAATGACTTAATGACTATAGACTCCCAAAAAAATCAAAATACATGCGAAATCAGAACTCAGACTTGAACACCAATGATTTCACTGTGACTGGAGCCTTTGGATTTGAAAATATTTGACACCTTCCCTGAAGACATAGGCGTAGATTTCAGGGGGACACGGGGGACACGTCCCCCTCAATATTTAGAACATGTGCATTTGTCCCTCCCAATAAAAACATGAAGGTAGCAGAGGACTTTCATTCTCACAAAACTAAAGACATTTTCACCATAAATTAAAACAGAAAAAGCACAAATTGGTGCATAAACATTTCACCAGAATGAAGAAAACTAAGATTTTGAAGCTCAAAATTTTCCAGTGGACGACCCCCAAACCAAACCGAACCTACGCCCTTCCCCCAGACCCAAAGATCAAAAAGTTATCTAAAGACTGTGCCACGAATCAACTAATGTTGAAACTATTAATTTCCAGTGAGTCAACACTGATTCACTTAGTTTAAACCAATTACATTTTTGAAGCTGGTGAAGGTCCCCCAAACCCACAAGTGCCCCCCTCCCCTCCCCCTCCCATTGCTGAAACAAAACCTCCGGCCTTGGAGCAGTGATATAAAAACACCAGCAGCACAGGGTCGACTCTTTGATTTGGGTTTCCAGTGAAATTAACCCAGTGTTGCAAATTTTAGGCAGCTGAACACTCTCATAACAAAATGCAGGCTGAGAGACAAGAAAAATATTTGAAGGGAATTTATTCCAATCTCTCACACTGGAACAACACATTGTTTTTCCTGTGCCGACTCGACTCGCAGGGGTTATCCCAGAATGCACCGCTCTCTGACTTTGGGTCTTTTCTGTGGAATCAGAGGGAGTGAGGGCAGCGAGGCGGGGTGCTCCACCAATGAGTTTATCTTGCCTGTTTGGCTTGGCGTTAGCGAGTGGAGAATGAAAGCGTGGTGCAGCGGCACTGTTCGGCATGAATGGAGCTCCGGCTGAATCACTTCTCCCAGAGAGACGAGCTCCACATCACACTGAAGGTTGTGATAACTCAGAGCTGATAATCCACGTGGAACTGAGCAGAAACACTGCAGCCCTGTAACACGGCACGCACCACTGACGGGTCGTCACATAAAAGTCCATCCATCATGTGCACTCGTGTGATGAATCACCTTAATATGACATTGAGTGCAGCTCTCTGCGGTGACATATTCAATTTAAAACAGGATCCCCTTGTGTCTGATTCTGAGTGACTCTGCAGATTACGTTAAATTTAACTTGGAGACGATTCACAGGGGGAAAAAGTGCGGTCGAAAACAGGAAAATCTTGCTGGTAATCATTAAAAAAGAAACTTTAACTCGTAATAGAAGTGAGGATTTAATAAAGCATGTCACACTCAATGACGCACAAAGGAAAAAGGAAAGTCAAAAAGACTTTGAGCAGCGTGCTGGCAGCTTCTACCTCCGTCAGGATGGAAAACTGATGTGCAGTCACACACACACACACACACACAGACACACACACACACACACACAGACACACACACACACACACACACACACACACAGGCCTGGGGTGTCTGAGTTGCTTATTTTATCAGGTGCACTGACTTCTCCCCCTCCTCCAAAGACACTCCTCCTCCCCGACTGTGTGCAGTGTGTCTGCTTCAGTTTCTCCTGACGCCCTGCAGCAGAATGAGCTCATTATAGTGACAGAGATTTCTTCTTCTGATGCTCTTTAAAGACCAATAACACGTCTCACTCACCTGACCACCATGTTCAAACACATTAAACAGCACCAAGTCATCGCTGTGCAAGCCTCAAGTCTTTGCACTCAAGTCCCGAGTCCTAATCTTTGAGTTTCGAGTCCTAAACAACTCGTAACCTGCTCTCACAACAGGATAAGAAAATATTAAATTTATAAAAAATCATAAATGCCTTTTTAAAACTTGTAGTTTGTTGGAAATTGTTGTGTCTCCATTTGTAATTTTCGACCTGCACATTTTGCACACTGCACTTGACAACCACATTCTTTTTGTGTGAAACTAAATTATCTTTGGGATCATTTTGTCAAACTGGCGCTCAGTAATGTAACTTTAATTGTTCATGGTTTTCTCCTGCAGCCTGATTGGACGCTGTCTGATCGTGGATCTGTGGAATTAAGTGTCGACTCGCTGGGAATGAAGGGAAATGAATCGATTTGTGGTGCACTCTTTAAATAACTTTTTAATCTTTGGGCTGGGGGGAGGGGCGAGGGTTTGGATTCCACATCTGGAGGATTTTGGGGGTCGTCCACCAGAAAACTTTGAGTGTCAGCCTCTTAATGTCCTTCATTCTGGTGATTCTTTCTGCACCAGCTTGTGGTGTAAATGTCCTTAGCTTTGTTAAAATGAAAGTCCGCTGCTACTTACATGTTTTTATTGTGGAGGACAAATGCACATGTTCTAAATACTGAGGGGGACGTGTCTCCTGTGTCCCCCCTGAAATCTACGCCCATGTCTTCAGGGAAGGTGTCAAATATTTTCAGATCCAAAGGCTCCAGTCAAAGTGAAGCCACGAGTCTGAGTCGAGTTTGAAGTCTGTTTTTAGTTTTGCCAAATCAAGTCTAAAGTCTTTAAATCTGTTACCCAAGTCTGTTTCATGTGACTCAAGTTCACACCTGTGGTGCCCACTCACTAAACTGGGATCAATATAGCACCAGAGTTAATGTCATTCTCGTATTATTTTTAGTTTCTTTACCCAGACTAAAATATGACATGGTTGCAAACTGTAACAATCCTGTGGAGCTCTGTGTGGCGACACATTCCCCTAAATAGTTAAAACACGTGCAGGTTTATTTTTGCAAAATTAAAGACATTTAAACCACGCAGTGCGCACTGATGCAAAAAAAACTGCACAATTGGTGTTTGAAGCTATAAATATTCTGGTGGAGGACGCCTGAACCCAACGTGACATATGTGCCCTCTCCCCACCCCTCACCCACCCCCCAATATTGAAACCAAACCTGCACCCTTGGTGAATAATACGTGCATCCTGTGCAGTTGTCAAAGTCATATTCACATCATCAGTTTTAAGATAAAACACGTTGTGTTCAGCACTAATTTTGTCAAGCTGAGTCTAAAATCATTGAAGATGTGTCTCCAGTCCTCTGGTGTACACACACACACGCACACACACACACACACACACACATTAGATTTGGGTCGATACAGCACCAGAGTTTGTGTTATTTTTATATCACTTTGAGGCTGCTCCAAAACACGTCAGCTCTTTATGAACTTACATGTCTCTATTTGTTAATGTTAATTATTAATAACATAGATTTAGAAATTTGGGGGGACAGAGGGGACGTGTCACCCTTGATAGCTGGAACATGTCTATTTGTCCCCCAGTAAAAACATGAACAGGACTTTTGACAAAATCAAAGACATTTAAATCGCACACTGATGCAAAAAACAGCCCAATTGGTGCATAAAAAAGTAAAGTGTTTTATGCTCTAAATTTGCTGGCGGAGGACCTCCAAACCCTCCGTTTAATATGTGCCGCCCACCCCCCAGTGTTTATTAAAACTAAACCTACGAGCTTGGTTAATAATATGTGCATCCTGGGCAGTTTTGAACATCATATGGACTCATTTTGTACAACCAGCAATAGATTTGTGAGAGTTTTAAGATTGAACTTCAACACTGATTTTGTCAAATCCAGTCTAAAGTCATCAAAGTTGTGACTCCAGTCCACACCTCTGGTGTATACTCAATAAATTTGGGTCAGTACAGCAGCAGGGTTTGTGTTATATTTATACTTTTAGTCACTTTACCAGACTAAAATAAGGCATGGTTGCAAACTGCTAAAACCTTCTCCAGCTCTTCATAAACTTACATGTCTGATAATATAGTATAATAATACAGGTATAAAAATCTGAGGGGCGACTCAGGGGACACGTCCCCGTCAAATATTTGAACATGTGCATTTGTCCCCCAGTAAAACAAAAATTAAAGACATTTAAACTCTGCATTAATGCAAAAAACAACACAACTGGTGCATGACGCTCAAAATGTTCTGGTGGAGGACGCCTGAACCCAACGTGTCATATGTGCCACAAGTGACACAAGTCTGACTCCAGTCCACACCTCTGGTGTACACACACTACACTGGGGTCAGTGCAGCACTAGAGTTAAAGCTAGTTTTACATCACTTTTAGTTTCTTTACCAAAACTGTTAAAATCTTCTCTTGCTCTTTATGAACGTACATGTGAGTGTTTGTTCAGATTTGGAGGGGACGCAGTGGACATGAAAGTAGCAGAGGACGTTTGATAGAATTGAAGACATTTAAAACCACACACTGATGCGGAAAAGCACAAGCTGATTCATAAAAAATGCAGGAAAATAAATATTTGACATGCAAACGCACCATTTGACACGTGTCCCCTCAGAATTAAAACCAAACCTACACCCTTGGTTAATAATGTGTATCCTGTGCAAGTCTTTTGTACAATAGCAATACATTTGTGAAGTTTTAAGATCATCTTGTTTAGCTCAACACTGATTTTGTCTAAAGTCATTAGACTTGTGACTGGACTCGTCCCCTCTGATGGTGACACGTCCTGTTAATGTGTATAATTGTCCATATTCTGACTTGTTGCCTGCTGTATGGATCACAAACGAGACTTTCCACTGTCCCAGCTGTTCCTGAGTTTCGACCTGCTGCATCTTCATGTTCAGCTGTGACTGAATCAACATGAGCTCTGAAACTGAGAGGAAACGTTCAGCTGTAGATTTCCAATCAGATAAGCTCTAACAGCAGAAGAGCTGCGGTGCATGATACGAATCTGATGTCGGCTCAGTTTGACCACAGCTCCTGCCGCACTGTTTAAGATTAGCAGCACAAATATTAGACATTTGGTTCTGACAGAGAAAAAAAGGAAAACCTCAGAACAGATTGAATTAGATGAGAAACGGACTCTCGTGTGTGTGAGATCCTCAGAATGGAGCACAGAAAAGAGGAATCAATGAGCAAAGTGTGCTCTTCTCTCAGGAGTGGGCAGCTTCAACAGCTCGCCATCAGGTAACAATCTTTTTATTTGTCTCAGCCCCTCGCTGGGTGCCAAAGTCTGCTGAAGGACTAGGCGTGCGGTGTGATCCATCAGCCCCGTCCAAGAGCTTCAGCGCAGTAATCCATCTAAAGCAGCCTCAGAATAGAATTAAATAAATACTCCCATGCTCTGAAACCTAGAATTATTTAACTACTGTCACTCTCAGCGTGGAGCAGCGCCGTGTCGACTCAAATGAGAAAGGAAAGGAGAAAATAAATCAGATCATCTGAATTAGTGGCGCGGAGGAATGGGCGGAAAGTTTGAGGAGAGATTTAGTAAATGGTATGATTTATCCTGCCTGTGTCTCCAGGTGGAATCACACATAAAGATTATCTTGTTTATTTTAGGTTAAGATGAGAGATTAGGGTTTGATTTAATCAGGCTGAGTTTGAGTCAGCTGCATATTTAGACTCCAGCCTGTAAATGGAAAGAGGAGGAAAAATTAAGTCAGAGCAGAGGTGTTGATTTCAGGGGGACGCAGGAGACACGACCAACTCCACATTAACAACATGTTGGTGAATTCTAAGCCATCCAGGTCATGGTTATATCATAGGCAACTCAAGCAGGCCCAGTTGCCTACGATATAGTGCTTAAAACAAAATTTAGAAGATGTGCATTTATGCCCCTTAGTTAAACTTTTACTCTGACAAAATTAAACCCATTTCCACCATATACGGGGGCAGAAAAATTCAGCAGACTGCAGGAAATCAAGTGTTTGACGCTCACAATTTTCTCATGTGGGACCCCCCACAACCCACCCTTTCATCTGTGTCCCCCCGGTGCTGAAACTAAACCTACGCCCCTGAGTCAGACTGGTTTTGTTCCTCTGCACAATTCCAGCGAATAGGAGATGCAGGAGACACGTCCAGCTCAACATTTACACCATGTTGGTGCCGATTCTCAGTCATCCAGGTCATTGTGATCTTATATCGTAGGCAACTCAAGCACGTCCAGTTGTCTACGATATAGTGCTTAAAACAAAATTTAGAAGATGTGTGTTTGTGTCCCCCAAAATAAAGACATGAATGACAAAATTAAGACACAATTACACCACAAATTGGTGCATAACAATTCACCGGACTGCAGGAAATTAAGAGTTTGATGCTCAAGTTTTTTGGTGAAGCACCCCCCCCCCAAAAATCCACCATTTCATCTGTGTGTCCCCGGTGCTGAAACTAAACCCACGCCCGAGTCAGGCTGTTTGGATCCCTCTGCACACGTCCAACATTTAGAAGATGTGCATTTGTGCCCCAAAAGTAGAGACATAAAAGTAGCAGAGGACTTTTACTCTAAAAAAAACAAAATTAAGACACAACTACAGCACAAATTGGTGCCTAAAAATTTGCTAAACTGCAGGAAATTAAGTGTTTAACGCTCACAATGTTCTCACAGAGGACCCCCCCCCCCTCCCAAAAAAAAATAAAAAAAACCCACCATTTCATCTGTGCCCCCCGGTGCTGAGACTAAACCTACGCCCCTTGAGTCAGGCTGTTTGGATCCCTCTGCACGATTCCAACATTTAGAAGAGGACTTAAAAAACAAGCCTTCAAACTTAAAACAAAATTCACAAGATGTGCATTTGTGCCCCCCACAGTAAAGACATGAAACTAGCAGAGGACTTTTACTCTGACAAAATTAAAACCCATTTACACCATAAACTGGTGCAGAAAAATTCACCGAACTGCAAGAAATGAAGTGTTAGACATTAAAAATGTTCAGGTGGAGGGACCCCACAAAACCCACCCTTTCATCTGTGTCTCTCTTTTTGTTTTTATTTAAATTACTGCTGGATTATTTCTTAAAAAAAGAATAAATTGAATCATAAGTGTTGCATCTGTTAACAATAGAATATCATAAAATCTCCCTCAGGAGATGGTTTCAATTAGGAAATTACCTCTTTAAAATTTACAGCCTTATTAACTGCTCACATTGGACATTTAAAAAATAAATAAATAAATAAGATGACACTTATATCCAGTGATGAATTTAAGGCCATCATACAGAATGTGCTGACAAAGATTGACAAGATTGTTTTTCCTGAGAGGCCACGATGTTTAAATAGCTGTTGTTTTATTGTGGATTTTTTGTATTGTATGTTGTATTTGTTGCATTTTAAATGTGATTTAATTGGCTGCTACGTGAAAGACATTTTCAATCTCAATGGGACCTCCTTGTTAAATAAATAAATAAATAAATAAAATGACAAACAAAAAAATAAAGAACTAAAAATAACCGTTAATTAACGTGTATTTGACTCAACCTCCTCTATGATGATAATAAAAAATAAAATTGAAGTGATGCACTAAAGAGGCTCCTTTTATGGTCTTTATGTTCGAACAGATGAGAAACTTAATTGACATGAAAAACGTGTTGAGCAGATTTTCTCGCGGGAACAGACGGACTGAGTGTGTGGCCCTGCAAAATAAGGCAATTATAGACATGTATAATTTCAGCGTTACACACACACACACACACACAGACACACACACACACACACACACACACACACACACACACACACCTGACAGGCCTGGTAATGTGAACCAACAGATGCCGCACTCACGGTTCTGATCATGGAGACTTATTATTAATATCAATATTACTGTTGCAGTTTCGTCATAATTTCACGCGGGAATAAAAGTGTTTCAGACTCTGACCTTCTGTCAACACTTCTCCAACATGCTGCTGTTTATGTGCATGAAATATAAAATGTTACAGGCTATTCTTTTGCAGTTTCAATATATCAAATTAACCTTAATATCTCACAGAGCGTCTCAGTCGTTGCATTAAAAATACAGACAGAAGTTAATCTGTCATAAATCTTTGTTTTTATTTTATTTGATCGATTATTTGACGTGATCTTTACAGTCAGGCCTCACAGACCTGCAGCTTATTTTAGCCTCTAACTATTTTTCACCGTTGTTTCTAATTTAATTTCTTGGAAAGAAGCACTTTGTAACATTTGGATGAAGGTTATTCTCACTGTAGGCTGCAATTTAGGGCCTATTAATTATTAAATTAGCGCAGAGATGGTGAAAACCCAGAAACTAGAATTAAAAGCACGTGAGGACATGACAAATATCTAGATTATCCATATAATAACGGCTGTTTGAATCTGTACAAAATACAACTGAACGCAAAGTTTAAATACTGAGTTTTATTTCTTTCCAGAAAAAAAGTAAAGGAAACTCGTCATTTAAATATTTAAACAAAAAGAAGAGAATTCATGGTCAAAATAAAAAAGTTTTTTTTGCCATAAAGGTGAGAAGGAGAGTTGGTTTTTTTTTCAACATATCTACAACATTCTTTGAGCGCAGATTCATCGCTGGACTAAATCTGCTGAAACTGTCTCTGTTACCTGAGAAAACACGAGTTCAGAGTCGCTGCTGATTATTCATTGTGTTTGGAGAGGTCCACGGTGCCTCGCTGAGTCTGTAGTTTCTGATACTCCTGGTGTAAACTGAGGAAGTGCGGGGACGCAGCGGGGTGGAAGAGCGCAGGAGACGCGTAGGCAGCGCTGGAGGTCAGAGGAGAGGAGTAAGCACATTGTGCCGGGGAGAAGGCGTCGATGCCGGGCTGCGCCTGGAGGAACGCCTTGGCTGTGAGCGCGCTGCGGGAGAAGAAGCTGGAGAGGGCCGGCAGGATGCTGCTGACAGGTGGGATGGTGGCGGGGGCGCACGGGGAGTGCGCGTGGTGATGGAGGTAGGGGTAAAGCTCCAGGCTGGGCAGCTGCAGAGCCGCGGCGCCGATCCCGTACGCGCCGTGCGGGAAGCCGTGCAGCCCGCTGGGCTCCAGGTGCTGCTCCTTCAGCGGGTCGAAGCGGAAATGCTGCCGCTTGAAGCGCTTCCTCCGCCGCAGGAAACTCCCGTTCTCAAACATGTCCGAGGAGTTAGGATCCAGCGTCCAGTAGTTGCCCTTCCCGGGGTTCCCGGGCTCTCTGGGCATCTTTATAAAGCAGTCATTGAGCGACAGATTGTGTCGGATAGAGTTCTGCCAGGCGGGGAACTTCTCCCGGTAATACACGAAGCGGTGGCTGATAAAGTCACAGATCTCGCTGAGGGTGAGCCGCTTCTTCGGACTCTGCAGTATCGCCATCGTTATCAGCGCGATGTAAGAGTACGGAGGCTTCACCGACGCGGGACCTTTGCTTTTAGCGGGGGAAGGACACGCCGGGTCGGGACTGTACGCGTCCCCCTCTTTGCTCTGTCCGCTGGAAGTCTCCGTGCTGCGCGACTCATCCAAAGGTAACAGCTGCTCCTCTGCGCTGTCTTTGAGTCCTTCCCCTACTACGTCGATAACAATATCCTCCATGATGTCCAAACCCAATGTCATAGTAGATGTCCGCGGGTGAAGCCAACACCACCTGCCAACAGGTGGGAGAGTGACAGCGCTGCTCTGAAACGCGATGACCAGATTTTTACGCACGACACATCTCCATTCACAAAAAAGAAGTGGAAAAAACCCCGAGCACAATCCTCCTCCTACTTCTCCAAAACTCCTTCCAGTCTCCTCCAAACCACACGCGCTGATATCCTTTATTTTGGTGCCTTTAAGCGCAACAGAGCGGTCAGCGAGTGATTGTGCGTAAAAGCGTAAAAGTGTGCGCGTCCTCCGAGATGTCCAGCATCATCTGTAATCTCCGTTGCTTTCCTGTGGGTCGGGTGGATGTGATGTCACGTCGAGGCACGAGGAACAGGATCCTGACCAATGAAAACGGCGCAAAGGGTACCAAGAAGGCCGATACCAGCCTCCCAGGCACTCTCATCATCGGCGCGTCGGTGCCAAGTCGACGCGGACATCAGAGATCTGCTCAGTGAAAACATCCTTAAGAGCAGGAAATCAGAAGAGGGCTATTTTTAGAGGGGAGCCAGTGTTTTGTTCAGGGATTTGAGGGTTGACTCCAGAATGTCAAATTGTTACAATAAACATGAATTTAAGAAAGACAAAATAAAACAAGAAGGATGGTTGCGTCCACCAAAAAACACATTAACTTTTTTTGTAGGCCGCTCCTGAAGTCATGATCCCTTTCCAGAAAATGATTCAGTTTATAGATTTTTTTTACTTTTTAATTTTGCTCTTATCTTTTTATTCAGTGTAAAAAAAATCTTGAGAAATATTTTTAAAATTACTTTTTTTTTCACCCAAAAAAACGAAGAGGTTGAAACTGTTTGCGCCTCGCTGATTGAAAGTGGCGATAAAGAACCATAAACACACATTTCAATTTCCAAATAAGATGATAGACACGCTGGTGACACCAGATCACCATCCTGAATTTAAAGACTGAGGGGGGAAATCCCCAAACGCTTCTCTACGCGAGGCAGGGACTTAAGCCTTAATCCCCCTCGAGGGCTCCTGCAGCCGCTCTTTACGCACACACTTGACGCGCAATTACATGTTTTCAGACAGAGGATAAAACGCGAAGGATGGATTCTGTGCTGCTGAGAAAATAATAATTTGTCGCCTGCACGGTGACTTCTCTGATTTCTTTTGTTTCTCTAAATTCAAAGAAGTCGAGCTTCTCTGAGATTGATAAATCTCACCATGTGTGAAATGGAGAAGGAATAATATTTGTCGTGCAGTGTGAATAACCCGGGTTAGTAACTCTACTCTCTCTGTTCTCCATTTAAACGCGAACCTATCAAAGTCCTCCGTAACCCCGTCAGATTATCCTCTTTAATAATGGGCAGCTGAGAGCAGGGTGGTGATATTGGGATGAAAGTAATAGATTTTCACTTGCGCAGACATAAAAGAGGAGTCAGGAGAGGAGGGCGCTTTTGGTATTGTTGGGAGGCCTCTGGTTGTTTGTGTTTAATGATGGAGCCCTTTGTTGGGGATTCCCACATTTCCTGCCTCTAATCGTATTGATACCTCGGGGCAGAGGGGGACTGGGTCCGGACTGGGTGGGCTATACGGTACCAGCAAAGCTGCAGATGATTTCCCCAAATTCATCACGCATGTCTTCAGATTGGAAACAGGCCCCGTGCGCGTTGTGTGGTTTCAATAAGGCGAGAGCGGGAGCGTCAAATCACCAGAGGAGCTGAAGGTATGGCATCATCTGATCTCAGGGGACAAACTCAGGGGACAGTGGACACCAAACGGTCCTGCGCAGATGCACCTAAATGCTTCCCGATGTTAAACCTGCAATAATGGCCTCCAGTTTTTATTTCTGGTAATTTTATAAAATCCCCATCATAAAAGACACGCGCCATTAAACCCAGGCTCTCAGTCTGAGGTGTTTTTCTTCAGTTCTTTTTTATATATATATATATACAAAAAAAAGCAGAAATATGGAAACGTTCAAATCAACAAGGCCTATTTTACCCATTACGCACACATTTGAACAATAACAAAGCTGCTATCTAACACAAACGTCCATTGTGGAGATCGTATTTGTTTTGTACCGCAGATGAAGAAGTGGGAGAGCGCAGCAGCCTCCGAGGACTCGGTGTAATAACACGATTTGGCAGGAACTAAACAGGCCTGGGGGATCTCACTGGATCACTCTGGATAAATGAACCTACATCCGTGCGGGTCACAAACCGGGTTAGATGGAGCTGTTCCGGGCTACTTCAGTTGAAATGTTTTCTTATCTCGGTGAAAACTTGAAGCCGTTCGCATGATTCACGGAGCGATAAAAAGCCGGAGCGTGTTTTTCATTGGGAGAGGCTGAGGCGGCTTCAAAGAGGCTGAGGTTGTTTTCACATCATGCCCCCCTCTCTCATCTTGATCCCCTTAAAATCTTGGCAGCGCACTGGACAATAATATAACGTGTAATTTAAGGTATCATGAATCATAACTGCATGAAACGGAGTCAGACAACGGAGAGGTGCCGAGCCAAACACACACACACACACACACACACACACACACACACACACACACACACACACACACACACACACACACACAGTTTAGGGGAGGATACATGTGTAAATTTCACGAGCTGAACTGGTCATTAACACGTTATTTATGAGCTCCAGAACACATGACGCGATGAAACCTGTTCCCTCTGAGTCTCATCATCTCCTGTCTCAAAACTACTCTTCCTCACTGATCTTCGTGTTGTGTGGAGCCATTTATGAGCAGTGACACATCTGTATCTGCAGCCCGATCAATCACAGGAGGGAGGCACTGTGACTGTGTGGCGCCATCTTGTGGCGGAACAGTGAAAAGCCTGGGTCAATTTCACCAACACTCATGGATCTGACTTTCACATTCTCTTTGTGTCTTATGGAGAAAGAGTCTGGAGACGCCGTGGTGAATGTTATGCTGCCTGTGACATCATCCAGCATGACCTGTTTGAGGGTGGGTCAGTGATGGTCTGGGGAGGCAGATCCTTGGAGGGTCACACAGACCTCAGTGTCATAGCCAACAGTACCCTGACTGCTGTTAGGTACCAGGGTGAAATCCTCAGAGGGACTGTCAGACCTTACACTGGTGCAGAGGGCCCTGGGTTCCTCCTGGTGCAGAGGGCCCTGGGTTCCTCCTGGTGCAGAGGGCCCTGGGTTCCTCCTGGTGCAGAGGGTCCTGGGTTCCTCCTGGTGCAGAGGGTCCTGGGTTCCTCCTGGTGAAGTGGGACATTTTTACTTGGCCAACCAGGAAAAGCACAACTGTAATAACATTAATCATGGCTGCATTCCCTGATATTGTGCATTCTGGCTCACTGCCATGGCGGAGTGCTGGGACACCTAAATGGAACAGAGCCACCTGGAATGTTATCAGTAACATCTGGTTCACTATCTCAACTTTACAATATACTGGCTTCACCTAAATTTAAATGATCATCAAAGGGGAACACCACCTGAATTAAGAATTCCAATACGTTATTTCCATGGCCTATAGGTTCAATCAATATCTGTGACCATGAGCTACTCTCTTTCAAAGCCAGAAACCAGAGAAGTCTCAAACTTGTGATGTCACCAGACTGTAAACATATTTATTACTGCTGTAAAGTTTTAGCATTTTAACATGTAGGTCTGTGGCAGGCATGCTCAAAGTCCATCCTGGGGGCCAATTGTGGCCCGCGGAACAATATTAAATAGCCTCCAGCTTGTTGTTCAAAATATACAATATGTGTCCCACCGCACAATATTTGTGAATCAAGCAAGAACACTTTGCATTTTTTCCGTTCACCTCACAGTCAACAGCAGATATTTCCTGTTTGGTAGCAAACTCTCAGGAGCGGGGGAAAGTTGAATTATTTTCCACTGAAAGACGAAACAGTTGTCTCAGTTGTCTCATTTGTATGTGATTTATTTTATAATAACCCATATTATCTAATCTGACCCCTGTTCAGAAAGGTTTGGAAACCCCCCGTCTATGGGGACTGACTCGCTCTTGGAGTCAACCTCAAGAAGCCATTAAAGGAACTGAAGTTTTGGCTTCATTTTTCAGCCCCCGAGGTTTCTACTTAGCTAAAACTCAAACTTGTGATGTCAGTAAGAATAAAGTCTGGAGCTGCTCCACAGACAATGAATTGGAGAATATGTTATAGATGACACTGAGCGCACACAGGGGAATGTTCTGAGCACATGGCTTCATTTTCTGTTTCAGAGCTGGGAGCAATAGAATAAAGCTCATTTGGGTTTATTAAAAGAAGTCATATGTGGGTCCACAAAATCAGGCTCCCATTCAGCGTCTTTAGCTCAGCAGTAACCTCCGGGGCGGAAAAATGAAGCCGATGCAGGGAGCTGAAACCCGCAGTTCCTCTAATGGCCACATGAGGCTGGCTCCAAAAACGAGTCAGACCCCACAGACTAATGTTAAACGATATGAACGATATTGGATTTTTCTGCCGATATCTGATATGCAGATATAACAACTTATTTGGCCGATAACCGATACAGATATCAATATCATATTATGATGGAGACATTAAAAAAATGATACATTTAGTGCGCAAAAAAATAAAATAAAAAAATCTGATTATAAAGCTGATATTCGCAGATACCGGTGACGTGCCGATATTATCGTACATCCCTACAGGGTGTGGCTGCATTAAGTGACGGGTGGGTGCTAGCTGTTGATAAGTCGCTGCCATGGCAACAAGATTCACAGATTATAGGCGTAGCTGTAGATGTCACTATTTGAGTGTTGTGTTTACATGGAGTCAGGGAGCTGGCAGACTGCAAACCGGACAACACTTTTAATGGGTGAGAGCAGGACGGTAAGTGATAATTGCCTGACCTTCGTGAGAAGAATTTACTGCCAGATATTACGCTGCTCCGTCACACAAGGCGAAAACATGGGTGATCTGGACATTTACTGGACCTAAGCTAATTTAAAAAAGTAATATAAACTTCTAAACATGAAATTATTTTATTTAACATAGTTATTTGATTCTTTGTAAACAATTCCGCATCACCATCATGTTTCATTATATCGTCCTGCCATTCTGTTGGATTGTTGTTTGTTTTTCTCCGCTTGTCATCTTCGGTGTGCCTCATTCCACATGAACGCAACTTTGATTGCAATGTTTCTATCTCATACAAAAAAAAGTCTCATTCAGTGTTTGGTTGTATTAAAAGACTCTCTAAGTGGTCAGAAGTTCAGAACATTTTGTTTTAATGCTTTTAAGCCTGTTTTTCACTAGCAAAAATTAGCGTAAGCATTATCACAGTTAGCTGTAGCTGTAAATGCACCTTGCTACCCAAGCTAGCAGCTAGCCTTAGGCTTAGCTTCGCCTTGTCGTCCAAAAACAATCACTTTTGGCTCTAATAATCCAAAATGGTGACGGCCAAACTGTCAAAATTGAGTCCTTGAGTGTGGACAGGAGTCCACAAACCAACAGCTGACGTCATGATGGCTACGTCCAGCAGTTATACAGGTTTTAGCACTCTAGCTCTTTGATGAGGAAGACTGTTATTAATGTTCACAAATAATTTTGGACCGTGTCAGATCATAGGAATACCATGTATGAATTTCTTTTTAAAGGGGGGTCCGGTACCTCTTTAACATGATGCACAGATGGCATGTTGAAATGTGTTTTACTGATCAAAACAAATGTATTTATCATGTTGTCAGTGATATAAGTCAGTAAGTAAATTGTATGTGATCCAATGTAAAGGTCAACTATACACCTTTTTATGGGCCCCTTGGCCTTGGGCCGGGGTCATCTGTCCCCTTTGACCTCCCCCCTGATGGCGAGCCTGCATCGTGGCGGTAACTAATGATCAGATTATTGAATTGAAGTGAATTAGACAGTTTTATGAGGAACCTCTGGTCTGTGCTTACTATGTGCTGCAACTTCTTTGTGGTTTGTTAGTGTTGAGCCTCTGTAGCTTCACAGTTTGGTCCTTTGGAGCAGAGTCTCACAGCTAAACAGAAAAAGCCAAAATTAAAATACTCGACCCTTAGTTTGACTCATGAATGTGTTGACGGGTTGAATAAAAATATATCCTGATATAGTGGAGGAGACAGCCCCTAAACAACTTCTCTGTGAGGACACGGAGTATCAACGGATCACACAATCCTGTTTTACGATGCAATTATACAATAATAATAATAATTTACAACTGTGATGACAAGTGTTGAGTCCTCAGAGCTTAAATAAATCCCCTCCTTCCTCTGGTTAATGTTGGGTTTACCGAGTTAGGACAATTTAAAGAGTTCCTTGACTTGTCCAAGAGAGGGCGCCGTTACATCACTAATAATGATGGAGCATCCACAGAAACACATCCACTCCTGAGCTGCAGAAACTGGGCTGACTCAAGTGTTAAATACACACTGGGTACACTGGGTCCAGTTTGCATGCAAGTGGTCTGCTGTGGAGTTTCCCTGAGACATAATGATGCTGACAAGCGACCCGAGCGTCATGTGAGAGACAGTAACACACTGCACTTTGGTCAGAACGCATCACTGCCTCGCTGACCTCAGTGCACGCCTTGACACTAAAAACTACCACACCACGCCAAGTGCCTGCGGGACGCACGGCAGAAGTTTCCAACATTATTTTGTATTGAGAGTGACAGCGGCGGTCTGTGTGCAGTGTCGAGTTCGGCCCCTGAGCTGCTGTCAGATGAGGCTGAGGATGGAAGGAATGCAGATGTTGTGTTTTGAAGCTCAGCTCGTACCGTGTTGACTGCTCGTCAGGGGTTAGGGCGCTGGCTGGGGTGACTGTGTGAGACTGACAGCGAGCTATTAAACCACAGGGTGTAATGTGAAGTTACATGGGTTGGAGACTATATGGGCCTTGGTGGTTGATGCAGAGAGATAAGTGAGACAACTGCAGCGATGCAGACACATGCACGACATATCTGAGCCCTGTTTACTTCCTGTTTTCTCCCTCATGCAGCCTCTGATGGGACGCTAATCTTCCACTGTCATCGTCTTTACTGGCATTGTTTTGACAGCGTGTTACAGCTCGTCCAGAGGGGACACAGAGGCATGTCACAGAAGAAATGCATGTGGTGGGAGGGGAGTTTGTTTGGACAAGGATCTCCTGAGAAATGTAGAAAATAAGATCTGACTTGTTGCAGGGTTGTGTGACGTCAGCGGGCAGTTGGCGGTGAGTCCGGGCAACGATACTCCACAACCCAGAGTGTAAACACACCCATCAGGCTGCAGCCACACACTCTCTTTCATGAGGCTTTCTGAAGTTTGGATGTGAGAAGTCTCCGAGGTCAGCGGGAACGGACCACCTGGTTTTAGTAATCCTCCAAAAACACAACTGTGAGATGGTTTGCTTAGACTGAAACTTTGTACCGCCAAACTCCTCCACGTTCTCACAGGGAACGATTTTCCAAACAGCTGTGAGAAACAAGACAAAGTCACAACCATCGACTGTAGGGTCAAAACCTAGAGTGGCTCAACTGTGTATGAAACACTGGAGGGTTTTTAATTTGAAACAGGAAGTGACGGCATTCACCCAGTCACAGGCTGTGTCTGAAATCATTCACTCAGTCACTATGACCTGCTCACTGTCTGTGTAGAGGTCTGCACAGTGAGCTCAGCCGGAACATGACAAAACACTAGACACTACTCAGGTCGTTTTCTCTGCAACGTTAATGACATCATCACTGACGTGTCACATCAGCGTCGGCTGGTGAACCAACAATAACAAATAACAACATGGATATTTGTGATAAATAATGATGAAGTACCAGGCTCATTGTCACCATAACAATAAATAACGCAACAAAGAACTTTATGGCTTTTGTGCTGCAGTGCAGTGTGGTGTGTTGTGGTGCAGTGTGTTGTGATGCGTAGCACTGCGTTGTGTTGAGTTGTGTTAAGTTGTGGTATGTTACACTGCGTTGTGTTTTGTTGTGTTCCGTTGCGTCGTGCTGCAGTGTGTTGCATTGCAGTGTGTTGCATTGCTGTGTGTTGCATTGCGTAGGGTTGCAAAGCATTGTGTAACGGTGTTTTGTGGTGTGTTGCATTGCTGTATGTTGCATTGCGTTGTGTTTTATTGCGTTCTGTTGCTGTGCCCTGGATTGTGTTGTGGTGTGTTGAGTTGTGTTGTGTTATGTTGCATTGTGTTACATTGCGTTGTGTTGCGTTACATTGCATCCTGCTGCATTGCGGTGTGTTGCATTGTGTAGTATTGCGTAGGGTTGCGAAGCATTGCATAACAGTGTTTTGTGGTGCGTTGCATTGCTGTGTGTTGCATAGCTTTGTGTTTTATTGCATTGTGTTGCAGTGCCCTGGATTGTGTTGTGGTGCATTGAGTTGTGGTGTGTTGCGTTGTGTTGCATAGCGTTGCTTTGCATTATGCTGCGTAACATAGCGTTGCGCAGCATAGTGTTGCGTAGCATTGTGTAATGGTGCGTTGCATTGCGCTGTGTTTTGTTGCGGTGTGTTGTGTTGCATAGCGTTGCGTAGCATTGCTTTGCGTTGTTTTGTGTAGGTGTGTTGCAGTGTTACTTTGTGTTGTGTTGAGCTGTGTTGTGTTGCAGTGTTACTCTGCTCACATTAAACCTGTTATTAACATCACACTGTCAGACGGACAAAAGAACAGAGCGCAGTGTGATTACGACCCGTCCTACAGCTGTCAGTAATTTTCTGTTAAACATTTGCTTCAGTTTGTTTTATCACTCAGTCATGTACAGTAATAACATCTGAACATAGTATGTAACATTTTGCATTACACCTCTGCAGAACTGATCACTGCTATTAGCTACCAAGCTCGCTCGCATTAGCTAGCGTTAGCCTTCTTCTGTACAGTAATGCTAAGCTCTAGAGAAATTTCAATCCATGGAGGTTTTATATCTGAAAAACTTTCCTGGAGCCGAGACAAACAATTTAAAATCCACGACATCATCACAATGTAAAGCCTATGAGTTGACTGGGAACTGGAAGGCAGGGCCGGCAGGAGAAACACTACTGCATGTATGCCACAGAAGTAAACCCGGAAGCTAGAGACTTTTAAGGCGTACGCAACAAGCGAGAAGCTTCAAAGGAGTGAGGAGTGAATAGACGCCAGCTTGGCACCCAGCATCTAGTTATTATTGAATATCTGTCTGTCCAGTAAAAAAGAAGTCTAGAAATGTTCAAACTCAAACTGCTTAGTATTTATTTTTTTATTTTACACACTCTTCAGTTCTTCACACACACACACACACACACACACACACACACACACACACACACACACACACACACACACACACACACACACACACACACACACACACACACCTTCTCTGCTGAGACGGAGGTGTGACATTTGTCGGAGCTGCTGGTGACATAAAAGCACCGCAGTAAATAATTTCCTGACACATGAAGCAAGTGGCTCAGTCACATGCTCTGACCCCCTGCTCTCTCGTGAGTAGAGAGGGCCCACGCAACAACTGGTCCCAGGACACCCCGGGGGGTCACGACCTCTGGGCGCTCTGGTGTGTATTTAGAGGTCAGTATGTTACATTGAGAGCCTGGTGCTGGTCCCGACATGGGCCCCTTCATAATCCATCACCACCCCTCTGACAGGGGGACACATGTGCACGTGGGGACCAAGCATGAACATTTGATTTTAATCTTTTTCATTTTGATTTTTCAATATAGTACAATGATGTGAATAATAATGGAGTCTTTAGGCAGCTGTAGTTAACGTGAACCAGTATTACTGATTCAATCATAATTTACCAGCCCTGAAATATCTCACAGACACTTGTGAGCATGCACACCCTGCCTGATACAAAAGTGACCTATAGTACGACTATAATATACTTTAAGCACTGCATAGCATCATGTAGCAGCCTTCTCAACCTTTTTACTGTCAAGGACCCTCAAATTAATACACATTTTGTCACTGACCACCATTTGATTTCACAAGACTTCACTTAGGGAACTCCATCTGAAAAGATGATTAAAACCGTAATTATAAAGTCGTCAACTGCGGCTGAGGATATAAACATAGAGGAAGTGAAACCCATGATCAGAATAGCCACTCTTATCACTTCTACTCATGCAACAAAACAGACTGTATCACACACTGTCAGGTGTAACTCATGGACATTAAGGGTCAATGATCGTTAAGATAAGTGATCGCAGACGGGACAAAACTAACGCTGCAACGCTTTGTGCTGCATTTAGGGAGGCTAAATTCTGATGGAAGCATCTGAAACTCAACATGGAGGGGATGTTTCTGTAAGCTGAAACCATTTCCCTCAGTGGAAACAAAGCTTTTATTTACTTTAATTTCACAGATAAGAAACTATAAATCGTGAAGACAATAAAGCCTCCACTAAAATAGCATTTTAAGTCTTGTGTGTGATTTATCCTGGCTTCATATGAGCAGAGGAAATCTCTGCTAGCTGCTAGGCTAATTTATACAATGTAAAATGCCATAGGCTCGTGCTAATAACGTTAGCATGTTGTATTTGTGGGGGAAATGTGTCCAGATAAAGACAAGTGTTTGTCTGTGAATGCTGCGAGTTATAGTGAAGCTGATTTGTGTACTTGTGTTTGAAACTGTCTCTATTAAGCCATGTTTAATGTGTGTTTAATGTGTGTTTAATGTGTGTTTAATGTGTGTTTAATGTGTGTTTTGAATCAACTAAACGTTACAGCACTTCACAGAAACCTCCGCAGCTGACTAATGTTGTGGAGGTGTAACTGCAGAGTGACACAGACACCACCGCACAAGTAGAAATGCTCACAACGGCGAAGGCTCTGCATAGAGCTGATATACAATTTGCTTTAGACACATTAATCTTGAGGACAGACAGGTCACACCAATTAACAATTCTATAGTAATTCTTCACACTAATATTAAAGTGTTTTCTGTAGGGGATATCATGCATGCTACAGGTTTATGCTGCAAGATGTGTGTATTTCCACACACACCCACACCCACAGTGCGTGATCCCGACACCCTCAGCTGTGACGCTAACACATTCCAGGGGTGATTCCCACCAGACAAGTTCAACGCTGACAGAAACATTCCTCTGTTGGCATGCTCTCAGGAAACCCACCTGGTCTCAGTTTCCACATGTTTTGGAGCCCCGCTGTCCCAAACACGGCGGCTGTCCCGTGACCTCTCTGACATCCTCGGACAGCAGCGGCCTGTGAACACACAGGTGGGATGTGGATGGATTTAGACACAGAATATTTGTTTGATATGGTTGACGTTGTGTCCACTCCACTGGTTTTAAACAGCTAATGTCTTGAGCATGTATTTTTGTTGGAGTGAGACTGTTTGCTCTGGAGATGAGCAGGCAGGATGACAGATGACGGCTGGTTCCAGTTTTTCATTCTGCTCTCTGGTGGATTCATACAAACCCATGTGTAAGTTAAAGTATAGCATGTCCCGTAGCAGGAGGTGCACACATTACATGGACAATGTAAGATGTAAGTCATGCAGACTGGCCTACGCTGCTGCAGATCTGTTGTTGGGCCTAATGACACCTTGATGACAGACTGATGTATGAACAGCAGCCTCACAGAGGTGAAACAGATTTCCTGACTCTGATTTAAAAGCAAATGATGCCATTAAAGTCACTTTGGTTTGAACATGTAATATGTAGTGTTACCACTACAAAGCTGAGCTGACAGAGAGGAGAAGCACTAAGATCTAGTATAAGAATCAAAGTATTAAAGTATCTGGAGTGAAAGTACTCATAATGCAGGATGACCCATTTCAGAATAATATATATGATGTTATTGAATTATAATTGTTGATGCATGAACATACGGTAATGATGTCAGGGAATAAAGTCATGCTTCTCTGTGGTTTGTTACGGTGGATGGTCTGGCTGCAGGTGAGCGTTAGCACATGTGTGCATCTCACGGGCTAACTCATTGCTGCCCACCATCAAATGTGGGTGTTTTTTAACGACTTGTTAATGCAGTGATGAAAAGCGATTGATTTTTACTGAGACATTGCCACGTTTTCTGCTGGGTAGAGCTACAAAAAGCATTTTGTCATTTTCCAAGACATTGCTTCATTTCCAGACGGGATATTGCCGCTAAAAATGGTTGTTTTTTATGGAGACATTGACACATTTACAGATGGGACAGTGCTACATCATTGCATTTCCAGCCAGGATTATCCCCTGAAAAGTGATTGATTTTTACCAAGACATTGCCAGATTTTCTGTCTGTATAGTGCCACAAAAAGTGGTTGTTTTTTTACCGAGACGTTGCCACGTTTTCTGCTAGGATAATGCTACAAAGAGTGTTTCGTTATTTTCTGAGACATCGCTTCATTTCCAGCAGGGACAGTGCCACGAAAGACTGTTGTTTTTTATCGAGACGTTGCCACATTTTCTGTTGGTATACTGCCATGGAAAAGCATTTATTTACCAAGACATTGCCAGGTTCTCTATCCAGATAGTACCACAAGAAACATTTTGCTATTTTCTGAGACACTGCGGTTGATCTTACTGAGATGTTGCTGCATTTAAAGCCAGGATAATGCCAAGAAAATTTTACCAAGAAATTGCAGTGTTTTCTGCTAGGATGGATGTTGCAACTGAAAGAGAGTTTTTTACTGAGATGTTGCCACGTTTTCTGATGGACTAGTGCCATGGAAAAACATTTTGTTAGACATTGCTGCATTTCTAGCCAGGACAGTGCCACAAAAAGCGATTGTTTTTTATTAGGACGTTGCCAGGTTTTCTTTTCCAATAGTGCCACAAAAAAAAAACGACTTATTTCCCGAGACACTGCTGTTTTTCCTGCTGGAATAATGCAACAAAAAGTGTCCTTCTCCAAGACCTCGCTTAATCTCCAGCTGGGATAGCGCCACAGAAAGACGTTGTTTTTTACCGAGATGTTGCTGCATTTTAAGCCAGGATTATGCCAAGAAAATTTTACAAAATTGCGGTGGATATTGCAACTGAAAGAGATTGTTTTTTACTGAGACGTTGCTACGTTTTCTGCTGTGATAGTGCCATGGAAAGTGTTTTTTTATTTTTATTTTTTTACCAACACATTGCTTCACTTTCTGCTGGGATAGTTCCACAAAAAAAGCATTTTGTTATTTTCAAAGATGGCATTTCTAGCCAGGACAGAGCCATGAAAAGCGGTTGTTTTTTACCGACACTTTCCCAGGTTTTCTGTCCAGATAGTGCCACAAAAAACATTTTGCAATTTTCCGAGACATTGCTGCATTTCCCGCTGGGATAGAGCAACGAGCAAGCATTTCTTTTTTACAGAGCCATCACTATGTTTTCTGCCAGTATAGTGCCACCAAGAAGAGGTTCTTTAAGCCAAAACATGATCTTTTCTAACCATAACCAAATGGTTTTTGTGCCCAAATCTAGCCACGTTAACGACAGCATTGTTGAAATGTAAAGAAATGTAAAGTATCTGCTACATAACAAAGTACAAAATCTAGCATAGCTGTGGTTTGCAGAAATCAATACCAATGTCTATTTTGGCAGTTGGGTCGTATTTGATAAGATGTTGGGTTGCTGCTGTAGACAGTAAGTTAGATAGTCGGACATATTAACATTTGCAGCTCGTGTTAAAGCAGATAAACACACTAAGAATACATTTTTGCTCCTGTCGCCCTTCCGCTCCTAGTTTTGAGTGATAAGCTGCGATCAGACAATCACTGTCGGTTGTGCTGACACGGCACTGTCATTGTTTCTATCTGTTGGAACATGTGAATCTCACAGAGGGAAACTCTGCTCTGCAAATAGCATGTGAACTTTCACCACAGGTGGCGGCTGGAGCGGCGTGTTTGCCAACAAATCATTTGATGTGTGTTTGGGGTGGTTACAGTTTGTCACAGCGCAGATGATCAGTGATGGGTATCTGTGCTGACTGACTCACAGCGGCTTCCCTTCTTCTTTCCTGGGGATGAGTGTTGGGAAATCCAGGTCACCTGCACACTCAGCCCCTCACGCAGACCTGAATGTGAGCATGTATTCACACACGTAGCCGCACATTAACACACATGCATGTACACAAGGCTGTAACTGCTGGACTCATGGGAATTTTAGGACCTACAGTATGAACTCTGCCAACAAAGCTTAAACCCAGCAGGCGTATCCACCCATCATCCTGACAGTGACACATCTTAAATATGTAACTATGACAAAGGTTATTCAGGTCCTGACAGGCCCTGCACGTTTGCATAATGACTTAATATTGTTTACAGGAACATTTCCAACTGTCTTCAGCTGCACAGAGAACGATTTATGAGCAGCTTATTAAATGTAGGCTTCACAGATGGAATTCTTTTCATTACTGTGTGTGGGAAAAACACAGAACTTGGCCATGAAAGTGACCAAAGATATGCCAATTATGAAGAGAGCATTTCCTAAAGGCTCCAGAGTCCAAACTTATTGTTGCCAGTCCAGCTGAGCGATGATCCAAGAAAAACAACAAAGAAAGAGAAGAGCGCTTATCGTTGGTGTCTTTGACTTCCAAGCTGTGAAATCATCTGGCAGCTCAACTGATTTGTATTTTTTAAGGATAAAAACTTCATTGCTTTTGGCCTTTTTTGACACTTTCAGAGAGAACGGAGAGACGCTGTCATGTAATCAAGGACAAGTCAAACACAGGGAAAATGTGCATGTGATATTCACAACAATATATAGATAAATAAATGTGGACATATTGATTTATCCATTGGTAATGTATATACATAATGGTGAAGGAAGCGGCTCTGTAAGGAGGCAGGCTGGGGCAGTGGAAGGGTCATAAAAACGTGCTTTCTCCAGGAGAGAAGGAGAGAAGGGTTTGGAACTGGGTGAACTTGAGTGAACTTTGGGGCCTTTTACGGTACGTTGGCAGCATCTTTCTTTTCCAGAACTAACCACTGTAAATTCACTTGCCTAAACGCGACCTCTGGGACTTTACACTAAGGAAGTAACTTTACTCTATGCATGTAACGTCATTTGTGGGGTGCTTATTCATAGGATATCATACAAACCGTAGTTTGAGGATACATAGCGTGTATGAACGGCTGAACGAGTCATAATAACAATCTGACTGTATAATGTATAATTGTATTTTAACAGAATAACACTACTCAGATTCACAATGTGTTCAAACCAGATAAACAAGTTATTTTAAATCAGACGAACTCACGTGACGATCAACACAGGCAGCTGAATTGAAGGAAACAGCCTGTTAGCTAAGCTAGCACACTGTCATACAGTCTCTCCGAAATCTCCTGCAAAAGTTTTTAAAATACTTGCGGCAAATTCCAGACTGAAATATTACAGACGGGAGGAGCTTTGCAGGCACATTGGATATTCCCATGGGAATGAATGGAGTTTATCAGCTGATAAGGACACGTCACGAGTCACGACACACGTCAGATGACGCTTCTGAAGAAGACTGAAGTTAACAGTCGAAACATGTCAAGGTAAAGCAACATCTCCTAATCTCTTTGTCTGAAATAAAGAAAACCCTCTATACTATTTAACTGAGTAGACAAAATGAGCCTAATAATCGAGTTATGAATGGACTTCCAGTTGCCTCATCTCCGAACACATACTTAAGTGGAAATGAGGCGTTAATGTTCGCTGGGATTCCCTGTGCACCAGTGGCGTCTGTGAGGTTGAGTCAACCTTGCAAAATGAAGCCAAGTGTTTCCTTGACAAAAAATACAACAATTTTTCCAATGTTTTTTCTCATAAATTTGTGATTTTGTTCTCAGAGAAATTCTCTTTTTTTTCAAGCAAATTTATGACCTTATTAACGCAGACAAAAAATGTGTGTGTTTTTTCTCGTAAATTTACCGTTTTATTCCAGAGAACATAAAGTTTATTCTAGTAAAGTTCCCAACTCCCCTGGCTCCATATTTTTTGCCTTATGTTACTGGCTCACCTTTTCCCCTTTAAGGATGGTGGCCTTGTGGGTAACCTGTGAGGATGTGACGTGTGCTTCGGCGCGTGTGAAGGGAAGCGGCTCGCTCTTGGGTGTGTCATGGTGAAGACGGCAGGCGCTGATGATCGTCAGCAGAGTTAAGTGTCTAGATGAGCTCAGGGCTGCTGCTTAACCTTAAGAAGGCTATGTCTATTGTTTTATAGTGAAGACTGCGATAAAGCCATTGTTGGTGAACAGTACTTGAACGCCTCGCTATAGTTGCCTCTGCAAAGTGGTCTGCACTGCTAGAAGCTCCTCGTCGTACTTGTACTCGTCGTCCTCCGCTTATCCGGATCCGGGTCGCGGGGGCAGCAGCCTCAGCAAAGAAGCCCAGACAGTCCTCTCCCCAGCCCCTTCTGTCAGCTCTTCTGAAGGAACCCCGAGGCGTTCCCAGGCCAGCCGGGTGATGTAATCCCTCCAGCGTGTCCTGGGGCGGCCCCGAGGTCTCCTCCCGGTTGGACATGCCCGAAACACCTCCCAAGGGAGGCGTCTGGAAGGCATCCTTACCAGATGCCCGAACCACCTCAACTGGCTCCTCTCGATGTGGAGGAGCAGCGGCTCTACTCCGAGTCCCTCCCGGATGTCCGAGCTCCTCCCCCTATCTCTAAGGCTGAGCCCAGCCACCCTGCGGAGGAAACTCATTTTGGCCGCTTGTACTCGCGATCTCGTTCTTTCGGTCACTACCCAGAGCTCGTGACCATAGGTGAGGGTTGGAACGTAGATCGACCGGTAAATCGAGAGCTTCACATTCTGGCTAAGCTCCCTCTTCACCACAACGGACCGGTTAAGCTCCTGCATCACTGCTGACGCCGCCCCAATCCGCCTGTCAATCTCCCGCTCCATCCTACCCTCACTCATGAACAAGATCCCGAGATACTTAAACTCCTCCACCTGAGGAAGGACCTCCACTCTTTTCCGGCCTCAGACTTGGAGGTGCTGATTCGCTAGAAGCTAGTTACCAGCTAATAATGAGCCAAGCTAATTTAATGCTAATAAGACAGAGTGTTCCCACCAATGGTTCGGAGCTGGTAAGCTGTCACTGAGAGGTGACACTCATGTACAATTAACTGCCCACAGTCATCTCATTATGATGCTGGAATCTTTACGAATATTCACATCTTTACTGACAGCAGAGAAAAGCTTTTAACTCTGATGTGTGACGGTGTTTTACTGTGTTTGTGTTCTTTACGTGCTCTCCAGGCTTACATGTTCATGTGTCAGTTTTGCCCTTTTAATCCCTTTGGAAAGAGGATTGAGTATCGACCCGTGTACCTCCTTCGCCCACAGCACACGTGTTCACAACACAATGAAGACATTGAGCGCAGCAGTCATCCCTCTGCACCCCTGGTACCCATAAATCTTCACCCGTGGCTCAGAGGAGAATTCCTGCAGATAGTCTGGACCTCACTCTGGTCTCATCTCATTATGTCGGGCTGAACACTGACACACACACTTCAGCACACAAACACTTTTACCACGGACTTCACGATAATGACTTAGGACGTTTGAGCCCTGAGAAAAAAAGCAAAAGTAAATGTTCATGTTAACAGTCGGACCAAATGTTGACAATAAAGATGTCAGGCAGGACCTGAGCTGAAATAAATCTTCATAAAGGAGCTGATGATGCAAACAATGTGTGAAGCTGTCCAGCTCGTTCAAGTGGTCACGGCCTATAATGGATTTCACCCAGCAGCTCTCAGCTGTGAGTGGGAGAGTCACAAATCAATCCAAGCTACGCTGTTCAAACAAAACCAACTCTATTTCATCTGTTCTCAACACACACACACACACACAACCAAAGAAAATCTGTGCTCTTAGCCCCCTGCCCCCGCTGAGCTTGGCAGCAAAGCCTCAATCACACGATACTAAAATCCCTCACACGCTGCACCGGCTACATGAGATCGACATCTTTTCTACTGAATTCTTTCTTTTGTGCAACTCGAGCTTTGTGAAAAGTCTTTTTTTTTCCGCCGTCTTTTTAAGCCTCTGACTTTATGAGAAGAGTCATGTGAAAGGGAAGTTAAACAGACGACAAGTTCAAATAAACCAAGTGTGTTTGAAGTCTGAGTGGCCATATATCAGCTCTGTCAAGGCTGAAATATTTTCTCTGACCACAGCTCAGTGACAAGTGAGTGATGTTTCAATCGCAGCGCTCTATTTAGAGGTCCGAGCTCAGCTTTTGAAGGACGTGATACTAAACTGGTACAAAGTATAGCAGTGAGGTTAGCAGGAATGTGTGTGTGTGTGTGTGTGTGTGTGTGTGTGTGTGTGTGTGTGTGTGTGTGTGTGTGTGTGTGTGTGTGTGTACTGCAACACACTTTAAGGACTTGTCACAGAAAGTGGCACAGCAAAATCCATCATCATTGCATGTAAATATTTGGTTCTGGAGGCTTGGCGATGTACCGATGGTTGGCAAACTGCTGTAGCTGGTGAACTAAAGCGGGATTTATACTTGTGCATCAGCTCTATGCAGACCAGAAGCTGTAGCCTACACCGTTGTGAGCATTTACACTTGTGTGGTTGTGTGTCTATGTCACTCTGCAGTTACACCTCCAAAACACGAGTCAGCGGTGGGGTTTCTGTGAAGTGCTGTTGAGTTTAGCTGATTCAAAACACACATTAAACACACATTAAACACGGCTTAATAGAGACAGTTTCAAACACAAGTACATAAATCAGCTTCACTATAACTCGCAGCATTCACAGACAAACACTTGTCTTTATCTGGACACATTTTCCCCACAAATACAACATGCTAACATTATTAGCACAAGCCTATGGCATTTTACATTCTATAAATTAGCCTAGTGGCTAGCAGACTTTTCCTCTACTCACATGAAGCCAGGGACAACAGCAACATTCAACAAAGGGAACATTACAATATTTGGCTCCATTACAACTCACAAGGTTCACTGACAAAACAGCAAAAGGTCTGCATCGTCAAGACGTGTGGTAACATTTCTGGTGCTCGTCAGGCTACGGCGTAGAGTACAGCATTAATTTGACGCAGAAGTATAAATCCTGCATAACTCATAGACGTGGTTTGGTTTAGGAGAAGAGAACAGGGTTCGGCTTCATAATCTAATGTGACATGAACACTGCCCTCCCCGATGAAAGTCTGTGTTTGTTGGACCCATCCACCACCCCTCCCGGATGGGGATGACTTTTTTCGCTGGTGTCTGACCCAATTGGCCCAAGTGTCAGGCCCTCCAGAACCAGAGTGGTAAACCAGACAACGTGGGGACGAACAGTCACTGAAGGCTTCTGTCCGGAAGATTAAAAACACAAAGCAAGTCTGCAGAGCTGTGGTGAAACATCTGCAGAAGAAGTACTGCAGCTGGCGCCTGGTGGACGCTCTGATATCACCACAGGATCCAGCTGTGTATGCAGCTATTGTCCAGTCTTTGCAAACGCACATCACAGACCTATCTGCTCGCACCGCAGAGAAAGCTGCGTCCTGCTGTGTGTGGACAGATGTGCTCTAGGCCTTGCTTCTCACTGTAGATTTACTGGCTGCCATCTTTGTGATGGAGCAGCACAGCAGCAGCTGCAGGTGGAGGAGGCGTGCAGCGGCGCAGCAGCATCTGCTGTCAGAAGTCTGTACGGCCGCTTAGTGGTTAACACTGTGGCCTCACAGCGACCAGGTCAGGGTCAGGACTGACCTCGACTTCCGTCACTGTGTGGAGTTTCTCCCACTGTCAGCGTGGGTCCACTCCGGCTACTCCGGCCTCCTCCCACATTGTCAGTATGGGCGATAAACATATTTAACTGTAATTCTTTTCTTAAATTACATTCACACTGAAGCAGATTGTGAATGTTTTACAGAGGTTATGTACCTCCTTATCAGACCCTAAAATAACATGGTATAAATATATGAATAAATGTGAAAATAAATAAATAAATAAAGAGGGAAATTAAAAAATATATATATTAATGCGGGAAAAAATATACAAAAATAAATGTGTAAAGAAAATTATAAATATAAAATATACATGCTAAATTTCTTTATTTAAAATTTTTTCTGTATTTTTTAAAATAGCCTCCTTCATTTTGAACTCTCCAGCTCTCCATTTCCTCTGAGGTCAGTAGTGTCAGCTTGCTGTTTGTCAACACCGCAAATTCAAAGTTCACCGAAGTTGAACTCAGAATATCAAAACTGATCTATACAATGAATCCACTGCTTGCAGCGATTCCATTGGAATGAATGGATTTTGCTGCTTAATTATCCCCTCCAGGCACGTGTGTGTGAGTGTGTGCATTCACACCTTACCTCACAAACTACTGACATGATCAGCCCAATATTTCATGTAAATATTTATGACTGTATGCTTGAGGGCCTCTTGTGGCTGCAGTGATTCACAATCATTGTGAAACCTGTTTTATTGACTGTTTTATACCGTCATCGACTGCTGACTCCTCACTCCTCAAGTTTCCTGGAAATAGGCTCAGATGAAAAAAAACAGAAGTGTTACCGTCTGTTGCGGGACACATTTTGGCTTTTGTCACAGCTCAAAAACTGACATCCATAGAAAGGTTTGGTCTCATTTCAAACTGGAGACTCTGCAGACCAGTAGGTTTAGTAGGTCTAGCAGGCTTCCCATATATGAAGGCAGTGTCCTTGCTGCCAGCCTGTGGCCCTTTGCTGCTTCCACTGTCCTGTCTAAAAATTAGATGAGGTGTGTATTTACATTCCCATCTGGGATGCTTCTGAAATGTGTAGAGCCTCGTGTGCTGGAATTACAAGAAATGTCTAGATTGGCTGTGAACAGCTTGGGCGACCGCCTGGCGCAGATCTGCACCGAGCGAACTTTTTGAAGTTCTGGTGTGACGAGGTTTCTACAGTACTATACAGTGTCATCTTTACGACACATGTTTTCAGGGTGTACGTTACATGTTTCATTGTATGAGCATGCACAGTATATATTTTTTGTCCATATGTGAGTGAGGTGACTGATTAGAGGGTGGCACTGCACTGTTTCCCCCTCGGGCCACCTCACCCTGTTATTTTCCCCTCAACAGCCCGTGGTCTCAGTAGGGAGGGTGGGTCTGGGACCTCCCTCCCACGCACAACCACGAGAGAGGGAGGCACCCGTTTCACACAACCCCCTCTCAAGTGTGTCCGCAGAGGAGTGGCTGAGTTCGCAGGCCCCCCTCAGGCCTCTGCAGCCCCCAGCAGAACTCCACATTTCTTAGAAAACAGAGCGCATGGACGACTCCTCCACTCTCTCCTCCTCACTGTGACACAGACGGTTAACACGCTGTCGTCACTGCGTCACATCTGGACTCTTCAGAAGCGATGAACCAGTCACACCGAGTCGGGGTCGAGGCGGCCTTTTAGGGATCTGGGCTCATTTCTCTTTAACTTTCCAAAGAGTTTAAGAGAGGCCAAGTGGTGACACAAGCAATATGTCTTCTGGAGCTTTCTTTGGCCTCCTCTCTTCCTCTTGCTCCCACTTTTTTATACCCTCTTTTATCCTCTTTTTCCCGCCGTCTCTCCCTCCCTGTTTCCCACCCACCGCATTCAGAGACCCTGAAAGGAGGAACCACCGTAAAACAAACAGCCCGGGGCCTTGTTCAGTCGGGGCGCCCTGCGCAGTCAGGGGAACGTCTGATGGAAGAAGTAGAAAGGAAAAAACAATATAAAATGGCAGCAGGGATGCACACAGTGGACCGTATTGTGCTGAGAGTCTGAGGTTTGGGTTCATTAAGCTTTAAAGTGAGTTAAAACAATACTGGACAGCAGAGAGACTGCAGCACAAAGACTGGAAACAGCTCTGTGGTCCTGCTGTCTGCACACAGCGGTCTGATGCTCCCAGCAGAACAAAAGGTTCAGGCTACCAGAGTCCAACTGATTTTAAGACAGTAATCAGAGTGTACTGGTGGGCGGGGAACAGAAACTGTAGAGTCAGGACGGGCAGCGAACCAGAGGGGAACAAAACAATGCATGTGGCAGAGCTGATCAGGACATTTCTGTCTCTGTTTTACATCATAATTTAGGACAGAATTTAAAATAATAAACGCATGTCTGCAGCAGATGACCGTGTGCTGGTAAATGTTGGTGATTTTAATGTTATGTGTCATATTTATTAGACAATTTTATGACATTTAAAATGATATCACATTATAAGAGCAAAAACGTGCACTATCAAGAATTTAAAACGTCCTCAGCGAGGCTTTGTTTCTTTCCACGGGAACCAACCTGCACTTTAACCATCAGCCCGGGGTCACAGGGTTTCTATTTACCTCAGAGGGACTGACTCAGCCCTGCAGTCAGAGGACATTAACATAGTGAACGTGCAGGTTTTTTCACCTTCAGGCATGAAGGCGTCACCACAGGACACTAGGGTCACATCCACACTGCTACGCTCTTGTGTTAAAACGCTGATATCTGCATACACACAAGTGTCGTAGCATCATCTTAGAAATAATCTCAGTTCATACTAACACGCCTGGGCATGTATCACGACCACTCATGTACAATGGGCATGCGCATACCGATGTAAACAGGAAGCAGATAGTCTACTTTGTGGTTTGTTGCTTAGTTGCAGAAAACGATATGCAGGAAGACGAGCGATGGCAAAAAGCAAGGCGAGAGATTTGGGCCGATGATGAGATGGAACTGTTACTGACAATAACAGATGAGTAAGATTTCAGGGGGGACACAGAGGGCACGTCCCCGTGTATATTTCCACCACAAATTGGTGAAGAAAAAGGGAAAAAAATGGTGTATAAAAATTCACCAGAATGCAGGATATTAAATGTTTGATGCTCAACATTTGCCCACACCAAGAGTTTGTCATCTTTTTCAAAAGTCTCCATTTTTGTATGCAGCATAAAGCTGCACTAAGAAATATATTAACAATAGATTACATATGTAATGTGAAAGGGATCAGTCATAGTGATTTACCCATAAAAATATTTCACAGATTCTGCCTTTCCTCTCTGCAGAGTGTTCAGCATCTTTTAGTTCATACCTCTATCTATTATGTCTTTTTTTGTTGTTGTTTTCTTGCTTTTGTTATTCATATTTTTTTAACTGCTGTTTTTGGTGTATTTTACTTGTTCAAAATTGAGACATCAGTCAATAAATCACTTCATTGTTTTTGGTTTCTGGTCCACAACTGTTTTGGCTCATCCTCAACCCGTGGTGTAAGGTAGTTATGACGGGCCCTGGTGCGCCCGAGTTACTAGCTATGAAGCTCACACACACTCACACACAGCGTCTTAACCTTTTGCTGGACACATTTTTCCCACAAATACAACATGCTAACGTTATTAGCACAAGCCTATGGCATTTTACATTGTATAAATGAGCCTAGCAGCTAGCAGAGATTTCCTCTGCTCACATGAAGCCAGGATAAATCACACACAAGACTTGAAATGCTGTTTTTGTGGAGGCTTTATTGTCTTCACAATTTATTGTTTCTTATCTGTGAAATTAAAGTAAATAATAGCTTTGCTGGGCTCTCAGAAGTATCAAGTCTGCATCAGAATATGTACAAAGGGCATTTGGATGATGCTGAATTGGTTTTATGCTGCACAGTAAAACTAACTGAATTTTTTCTCATTTTGTTTATCCTCATACTGTGTCAGTACCGTCCAAAAATAGTGTCATAGTAAGTATTTTCTGACTGAACGAACTTTTTCATAGTTCTAAGAACTCCCTGTTTTCATCATTGTACTTTGAATTATTCATAATAATGTAAAACATAATATAATGGTTTAATTCTGCAAACTAATTCTTTAAGTTAGATTTTCTAGGAATAATCATCGTTCTTAGAACGTCATTTTCAGGGACTTTTTTTAGCTCCTTCCTCAGAGTAGGTACTCTCCCAGTACAAGAGGAAGTGTACAGCCACAGCTCAAACACAAGAGCCAGCGCAGCACTGGCAGCCGCCATTTTTAAAATCCCGTTCGCCATGTAAACAACAGACAGCACAAAACACAACCAACAGTACTGGACAGACTGAAGAAGACATGGACAAATAGACTGACAGTAAACTGAGTATACACTGTATGTGAGGTGGAAATACAAAGTGATTTTGATTCATCAAAACGAAAGTGACAGATACACCAACCGCCGGCCAGCTGACAGTACAGTACGTCACTTCAGTGTTTCTACTGCCAGTACGTATACAAACAAAAAAAAGCCCTTGAGGACATAAAGTCTCTGAGAGCTCCCAGTGTCTGATAGTGACAAAGAACCTCTGAAGAACTTTGTAATGTAAAGCTTTATAACACATGCAGCACACAGAGCATCCTGCTGTAAGTAAAAACTCATCCGAAAAGAAACAGACACCAACTCCTAAATCACTGTCAGCATAAAAGAAACCTCTGCCATCATATTGACTCTGTCACGACTCCATGAGGTTTGTTTCAAGATTTCAGCTGCATACTTTAGCAGAGAAAAAGATTTGCGATGTTTTTCCACCTAATTCTAAACATTAAAATATGGATTTATGGAAAGATTTGCTACTTTCCCCACTTGAAAACCCAGTCGGCTCTGGTTACATCAAACATTTATTCAAACACACACAGCCCACGGTCAGTCCAAACATTCCTAACACAGCAGATCCCAGACTCCCACTGCGCTACACAACTGTAAAACATCATAGGAAGCACTAAAATACTCTCCAGAAACACCACGAGAAACACTTTAGAATACACTCCTCCCACTTGGCTGCCTGGGAAAGACACTCAGCAAGCTGATGGGGGGAAATGAGGATGACGAATAAATCTTTACATAATTCTTGTAAGATGATTTCATCCTTTCAAAGAGATATGAATCCTGGGGGTTTAGCTGGTGGATCTCACGCAGACACAGACTGTGCTTATTAACTGGGCCTGTTGTTAAGTGTCTCACACACACATACACACACAGCGTTCAGATGGCAGCAGGTGCCCATGCACACAAAGTGAAAGACAGAGCAGAAACAAAATAAGAGATGTATCTGAGGAAAAACAAAACTGGGTGTCAGTCTTGCCACCTCCAGACAAACCACAGCGCTAAAGTGGCACGGCGTCTGTGTTCAGACGATGAGAAGTGTGGCTGAGAGTCGATATGTGACTGAACCTGAAACAGTATCTGGGTCAAACCTCACCTCGTGCTGCTGTGCCCACCACTCTCTGCAAATCAGCTCAATATACAGAGATTGTCAAGCCTTTATAAATGTTATGTGTGTAGTAGTTTCAGCTACAATCAGCTCTACTGTCAGTTTTTTGAGGCAGATGTGAGGGATGATAGTTTCCCCTGACGGCTGCAGTCCTTCCTGTCACCGCTCAGGTGTCTGTTAATCAGCTCCTGCTATCTGATGTCAAGCTGCTGAGGTTTATGTGAGCACAGATTCCCACAGTTTGCTGCAGCAACATCCCCCAGACACCAGCTCATAACGCAGTTTGTTGGGCTGATTCGGAGGCATTTCGTTTTTAAGGAGGACACATGGGGCCTGTTAACATCACAGCAGAGGTGATGGGAATCCAAACAGAAAGAGGCGACGTGTTACATCACCGCAGAGAGATCACAGACCGATGACTTGTTTCGTGTTCTCCGTATCTCATCGTGTCCCCGCAGACAGAGGCCCCAGTGATCTCGGAAGCTTTAACTGAGCATTACAGTTTATTTAAGAATGTAATCCTCGTATTTACCAAACTGAGAGTGTGAGAGCAGTTCCTCCTGTCATGGTATACGACCTGTGATTAACCGTGACATAACACAGAGGAGATAGGACGGAGGCAGAGGCCCCATTCCTGAGGAGAAACATGACTTGTTTGCAGTTGGCGAGCTTATCTTATCAGGCATCACATGCGCTGTTTAACATCTTCAGACAGAAATGCAGAAAATGAGGTTACAGTATGTTGAGGAACCCTGAAGCGCTGCAGTCTCGTACCTGTGAGCCGTGCTGTGACCTTAAAGGGAAAATCAAACGCCTTTTATGTAAATGTCCATCAGGGTTGGTGATAGATGAGTCAACTGAAGCAAGACATTCCACAGTTCAAGCCACAGTCGCTGAGAAGATTGAGTTCTCCTGCTCACAGAGCTGTCCCGGCGGTGCCTACATGTACCAGGATGCATTGCACACAGGTACATGAATTTTCTTCTTTAAAATACACTTTTGTTTTCACAGGAACTTCAACGTTTACATACAGTCTCTTTCAAAATCAACGCGCCATGTCGGTACAACATGACATTTTTTTCCTTCAACAACAAAAACTAGTGGTTAGGTTTGGGAAAAAAGTACAGGATACGGCTTTAGAATCTTACGGGACGCTAAAGTCAGTGTTTGTTGGTGCCATCTGCGGCAGTCGGACTTTCACCACCTTAACTTTCGTCCTTGCCCCACCACATTTCCCCCTGACGCCACCAGGCGCTGTATCATGCCTTTTCTCGTTGGTTTTGGACGCCGCTAGTCGCTGCCCAAGCACCAGATTTCAATGACGACAGAGTGAGACATGATGCCAGTGGGCCTAAAAAACCTTTTCCCATACACCTACATTGGGAAAGAGACATCTGCAAATCAATGGATATCATTCTTCTATGTCTCAACCTCAAAAAATTACTTCTTCCACTAACAGGATTTGGTCTAATATCATTCGGAAAGTCTAGAAGAGCCGCTCGACTAAATAATTTTGGCCCTGTTCATGTTAGCCGAGTGCTAAACTGGCAGGGGAAGTCTTTAGTGAGCTTGTTCTTTCAGCTCAATGACGCAGAAGTTCCGCAAAATTTTACATCTGGGAAGTCAAACTCTTTTGGCTTCATGCACCAATAAGCAGCTTCCATATGAAAGAACAAGGCCCCCCTCTAATGCTGTATCCAGTTCGGTTTATTCATCCACAGTCTTGCCGGCCATATCCCGTCGTTATTTTTATAATCCTGCCCGACTGTGCTGCAACAGACTAGAGTGCAAAATGTAAACTATTCCCACAGCTCCGCATCTAGAGGTATGATGTAGACAATGGAGGAAAGGTGGCAGAGGGCCCTTTTTTCCTCAGAAAAAGCCATATATATAGAACCTTTTTATGCTAATGCATATATGTGACCATGGTTACAAATTTGCTCATCAGTGAGGGTATTTTAGTATTCACATTACAAAAGATGTGTGGTCAGATGTGACACATATCACCTCTGCAAGTGGTTTGAGTGATCGCGTTTCGATAAATCTTTGTGGTTATATGATTGTATTTTGTGGCGTCTACCTGTGATCTCATCTCCCAAGATGTAAGTTAAAACCAACTATAAGTGTGAGAACTTGTTAGCAGGTGAGCAGAGAAGTCTAAATAGTTCGCTAGAAGTTATAAATATACAAGTGAAATACTTAATGTAGTTAAAACAGTAAAAGCACTGGACCAACGGTGGAAATAAGGAGCAAGTAACAGATAAATAGTTGTGACGTCTGGCTTCTACAGTCAGTAGCACAGATGTAAACTTCACCAGGCTAAGCTAAAGGCCTGGAAGTTAGCGTCACGGAAATGACAGCATTTTCTGTCAGTGCCTGATGCCTAACGCCAGCTGTCGATGCCTCCGAAATGAGATACAACACAATGCTTGTAATATTTGACAATGAGATCATATAAAAAAATCAGCTAACTGTATTTTGGCATTTCCGATGATATCAGTGGTTTGAGGCCCATCTGTGGCTAACACATCAGCTGTTTATGAGAAATGACCTGATTATGGCTCTGACAGTTTCCAGGTAAAGTTGCCCGGGTGACACCGCTGTCAGCTGGTCTCTAACCCACAGCTCACCACAGGCCTCGGCAGTGTTTGCAGGGCATCACGTCAATGAGGTCTTCATGAGTACTGCAAAAACTCAGCACATCCACTCCACACACGCACACAGAAATACACTTCCTTTAATACTCATGCACTGAGAATGTAAAAGACTGCAGGCACTTCAGACGCAACAATTAAAAGGTGTAACACATGCTGTGCCGGGGAGGAACTATTCTCAGCCCTTTAACGTGTACATGGGGTTAATAAAAATATCTATAGTTTTAAAATAATCTCTTCATATAACGTTGGAGTCTAGAAAAAAAACTTTTGGCCATGAATATACATGGTTTGTAGACTCCAGTTTTGAAGCCTTGATTTTGGTATTTTGGTTGCCACCGTTTTGGATTTTTGGAGCCAGACATGATCATATTTAGGTCCTCCAGTATCTCACAGGCTTATTTGGGCAACAAATTCTCACTCTGACCTCGTCACATATCGACGTCTGGTCATGGACTTTCCACGTCCAGATACGACGTCCAAGGTACCCTGGGTGTGTTGGTTGTCAACGTTCTGGGAAACTGCATCAAGTTCAGCCGGTTACATGCATTGTCTTCTTTCAAAATATAACAGGATTTGGCTTTGCAGTCTTACAGGAAGTGAACATCGCCCTCCTAGGTTAAAGTCAGTGGTTGCTGCCCACTTGCACTATTCAGACTTTCCCTGCCTTAATTTTCGTTCTTGTCACACTGTCTTGTCACGCTGCTAGCAGTCTTTTTTTTATGTATTTTTTTTGTGTGATAAAATTAAAGGGATTGATACAATTTTTATTAATTGTGTTGAACATGACGTCACAACACCCTGTAGGGTCTGTATATTTGGACAAGAGGGTTGAGATAACCCTAACGCGAGCTGCTAGTGTGGTTAGCAAGTTGCATTTACATCTGTGGTTAACTGTGATAATGCTAATGCTAATTTCTATCCATCCATCCATTTTCATCCGCTTATCCTCGGGACAGCATAAGAGCAGAAATGCAATTCTGAGGTCCCCAAACTGGACCCCTTCCTCTCCACAGCGTCTTCTATTTTCTGGTTTATTTCCGTTGTGAATTCGTCCATTTAAAAAAAAAAAAAAGTTAAGTTTCCTTTTCTCTGCGGCCGCCATCTCATCCTATTGAAATGTAGCAGGCCTCATCTTCTGTCTCGGTTTCTCATTTGGCAGTGTTTCATAACCCATATCCACACTTCTTAGTTTTGTCTCTACTCAGGTGTTTATCAGTTTGAGTGAATACAGATCCTTGAATTGTGGAAAATTTAAGGCTGATATCGGAGCTCTGTGACGAGGGTGTCACTCCATGTGGCATGCCACCACAGGTCGCCTCTCGGCTGCACCTTGAGATGCTAATTTTCTTTTGCAAAAACAGGCTGAAAACATTTAAAACAAAATGTACTTACCTGAAAAAAACTTTCTCTTGGCACAACCAAGACTCATTTAAGTGACCAAAATGTTAACTTTCTGTGCCTACACTCTTTGGATCTGGGCTTGCCATGCCTATAATCATGCAAATTGAACCCTTAATAAAAAGTAAACGGGCAAGTCATTTTTCAGCCCTGGAGGTTGACGCTTGGTGGTGACTGATGATGATACCTTTGTGGCAGGTGAATGCATGAGTGGTTAATAATGAGCGTCAATAACAGCAGTGATGAGGGATTCCTCAGGGCGCAGACTCAAACGGACAGAGGTGAATGAGGACACTTTAAAAAATGGTCTAGAAAAAAAAAAAAAGGCAGAGACACTGACAGGGCAAAGGAAATATAAAAAAGCAAAGTAAACAGTTATTGAAAGCCAGAAACTCGTCTCTTGTTCCACAGTCTTCCCCAGACCTGGCCCTGTTCCTATCCAAACACCCCCGTCTGTGCCTTCCACTGACCCCACGGCCCTTCTCTTAACCCCAGACGTCACACGAGGCCACAGCTGCATCCCAAATCTGAGGAAAAGAGTGTGCAAAGGGTAGAGGAGGGGACGAAGATGGGCAGAGGAGGGAACTTGTTCCTGTTTTAGATACTTGGGAGGATCTTCAAGTCCACTTGTTACAGGCCGAGAAATGAGCTCTGCCCCGGAGTTTATACCCTGTCACCCCATGACTCTTTCTTGGAGGGCGGCGGGAACGTGAGGGTTGGATCGGGTTTATATCTACAGCTGGGAGGTCAGCTTTCCTCTGGGACAATGTGAGGATATGAGTGTTTGATGACAAGTCGTGATAAGGGATTAAGTGTGTATGTGTGTGTGTGTGTGTGTGTGTGTGTGTGTGTTGGGTAATGGGTACAAGGACAGCAAATCTCCTTTCTTTCTATTTTCTGTAGACAGTTGCCACAGACTTTACAGCCTTTCTGTTTCAGGGTGGAGCAGATTCTTCTCCTGCTAATCAAACAGCCGTATCTACTCAAAGTGGTGATATGAAATTTTTACAAGTAAATTAAAGACCTATCTTTTTAATCTAGCTTTTTAATTCAGAGTAACATTACAGTCTTGATTTTTTAAGGTTTAACCATTGCTTTTCATCTTATTTTTCTCTCCTATTTATTTCGCTTTCTCATCTTTTTTAGTTATTTTGTACTGTGTTGTTTGCTTTTTTAAATATTTTATTGTCTTACTGATGTAATTTTCTAGTCCTGCAAAACTTTAAATTGTGTCTTTTAATTTCTTCATGTGAAGTACTTTGGGCTGCATGTAAGTATGAAAGGTGCTATATAAATAAAGTTGAGTTAAGCTGAATGTGCGCATGTATCATCTGGCCATGACAAAGACAAAACAGCAACAGTCACGTGAAAGTTTTTACTTAGTCTATTGTAAAACAATCCTTACCGTCATCAGACATCCTGGCGGAGCTCGGAGTAGAGCCGCTGCTCCTTCAAAGGGGTCAGTTGGCATCTGATCAGGATCCTCCTGGGCGCCTCCCGTCGGAGGTGGTCCGGGCACGTCCCACTGGTAGGAGGCCCTGGGGTAGACCCAGAACACACTGGAGGGATTACATATCTCATCTGGCCTGGGAACACCTCGGGGTCCCCCAAGAGGAGCTGGAAAGCATCACTGGGGAGAGGGACGTCTGGGTGCTTTGCTTGGCCTGCTGCCCCTGCGACCCGGTCCTGGATAAGTGGATGAAAATGGATGGATGGATGGATGGAAATTGACCTTTGAGTCAACAGCATGTTTGTTTGTTCACATCAAACATGAAAGTTTGGGGGGGAATAATCAGAAGTGTGTATTAAGCCCTGTCATGTGAATGCAGCCTAAAACACACACACAGACAACACAAGCTCTGTTACACTCTAGTGATCATGTTAGCATGCTAACATTTGCTAATTAGCGCTAAACAAAAAGCTGAAGCTGATGTGTTTGGTCACTGAACAGTAAAAGTCCAATTTTGACCTGATGGTGCTGAATGAAAAGTCAGTGGATCACCAAAGTCGTTGGGATTCATCACCTGGGGATCATGAATGTCTGTACTTAAGTTCATGGCACTTCATCCAATAGTTAAGACATTTACATCTGGACCAAACTGCTGGTCCAGACATGTCTGACTCAGCAGATACAGACTGTGGCTATTTAGGCCAGCATTCCTTGCTTCCTCTATCTGCGTGTAACCATTTTCAAATCCCCTTGACTATACAGGAAACAGCAACACCTTACATGCTGAAAATAGCAGGTTTCGAAGACTGACTTGACTCCATCTTGCAGGGCTCTCATTTTCTGACACGGCCAGTCGGAGTTGATTCGTTTGACCGTGGTAGCAGCACGTGACACTCAGTACGTTTACAAGAGAAAATCGATATATTGTGTTAGTCCGACTAAAACCAGACTTTCGAAAAATCCGACTGAAATCATACGAAAGTGAATTTTTCAAATTCGGGCTAACACACCCAGATAATGTGTCTCCTGCAGCAAAGTTACCAAAAAAGGGGACTAATTAATCTCATGTTGTGCCTGACTTTAGTGGATCATAACATATCAGGTATCTGCAGACGATTCGGTACTAAATGAGACCAAACTTTTCAATGGATGTCGATTTTTGAGCCATGACGAAGGCCAAAATGTGGCCTGCAACAGATGACAGTGCTCACCTCTCTACATGCAAACGTTCTTACGACTTAGTGCCGCCCAAGATGACTGTGATTGGTTTACAGGAATACAAACAAGCCAGGGCATTTTTTCCTTTATAGCAGAATGATAATGTTTGCTTCGGCCCTGTCTCTGGCACTGACACAGCGCTGTGGAGATAGGTCTGTCTACGCTAGACCATGTCCCCACTGACTGGTACTGCCATCTGTAGCCAATTCAATAAACTGGAGTGTGGAAGTTTGGTTATTTGGCACCAGCTCAGACTTTTAGTCATCGGCCACGTTGACCTTCAGGAGCTGAGACGACAAGCAGTGACAGAAATAGTAGAGCACACAGCTGAAGGTGAGGAGTAAAGTGTTTCCTCTTCCTCACTTATGTTTAAAATAACGTCCTTTCTGTTAATGATGACGAGGATGAAGCCTGTCCAACTGTGTCAGAGTTGTCTTGTTGAGATTGCGTCACATGAAAGACGGGTGAGAGCCAGTTTATCCAGTTGCACTGTCATCTGTTGTTTCCACATAAACTGGTACACTGACTGTTTATGGGCTCTCCTCGCTCCTGGTTGACCTCAGGCCACAGTTTACACTCTCTGGCTGTGTGGCTTCTCCATCTACACCCAAACTCAGTGACTCAAATTACAGAATTATTCTCACGAATTAGAAGCCGTGTTCTGCCGCAGCCGTAACTCAACCTGACAATCCCCGACAGATCCGCGGGGACGGCGGGCACAGTTTACGGTTTGTACCTGCCCTGTTTCCTGTGCGATCAGAGGAAATAAAGAGGGCTCTTCAGTGCTCAGCGAGCCCATGTGTTTCCTGAGCTGCTTTCAATAATGAGCAAACACACATCCTTCTGCTGGCATTTTATCTGCTCCCAGAGCACACATCAAGGCCGCGGACTGTCCTCCAAACAATGGGCTCGGGAATCCCACTCTCTGCTCGACAAGACGTCAGGCAGTCATTTAGATAGCTCTATCTCTGAGTCTAGACACCCGAGGCATGTCAGTGGTATCACTTGTGGAAACAATGCAGTGTTAATTACTATTCGAGTGTGACTCTGGGCAAAACAACAAACACTCAGCAGAGATGGGAATTTGGACATTGTCTCAGGGGATTAAACCTCTGATTGCTGGTGTTTGCTCTCGACTGAGATCTCTGTAAAGACGGTAAAGCTTTAACAAAAAGAACAACCAGGGAGAGAAACAGAAAGTAACTTTTCTGGCGTCTGCCATGAGGGGATTTTTTGGGATCAAATGTATCAGCAGCAAAAATCTAGCAGGTCAAGAGACACCCACGCCATTCCACCCCCTCGCAGACAGAGCGAAAGTAGTAAATAATGACTTCCTGTTAAAATGCTGTGCTACCACTTCCTCTCATTTTCCTTCTCATCTTTCTTCCAAGAATCCCAGTGGACGATGTTCAAAATCCCAAACCGAGCAGCGTGAAGGAGAGTTTGAAGGAGAGGAGAGGAGGAAGTGTGGGTGGGGGAGGTTAATTCTGGGCCCTCTGTGAGGAATGGCTATTTTTGAGTCGTGTTGTGCAGGGTGGGTAATTCAAGGGTCCACTGCGATACTGTAATCTTTAGCAGTGTGGTTAACCACCCATTACCGTCTGCTGCTGCTGCTGCTGCTGCTTGACACAAACCAGTGTGTCCAACAGGAAAGAGAAAGTCTGTACTTTGGGTAAAAGTTTACACTGCTCACTTAAATTTGACCTTTTCAGGGGCGGATATTTGATTTTAAAGGTGGGGGTGGGAGAGGACGCAGAGGTACAGACACAAATCCTCAGAAGAGCTTTAGTTTTTCAGATAGCCTACGATCAGTGGCGTGCCGTCAGGGTGGGCAAGGTGCCTAAACTTCCTCAGTCTTAATACAAATAAGATGGAGAGTGTTATGTTTGGATGCCCCGACCCGTTGGATGACTCTGCTGATATTCTTGGCCCTTGAGCGTCTCTCAGTCGACCTTTTGTTAATCATTTTGGTGTGATTTTTGACAGTGCCTTCAAATTTGATAAACAAATCAGTTGAGTTATTAAAACCCTTTTTTTCCCAGTTAGGGCTTAAAGCCAAGGCAAATATGTTCCAAGTAAAGCAAACCAGCATGCTGGATCTTTATGTGCAAGAACAGACTGCTACAAACCACCTGAGCCAGTATTCAATTCCCTGATGTTCTGCACATAAGCGTGGGTTAACTGCTTTACACCCTGTGCAATGTTGTGGGGGAACACAAGTCAACATTGACTGACAAACACTTTTATACTGCAAAACACACCCAGAGTATGGCTAAAACACGTGGACAACACACAGACACATCACAGTGACGGAGGCTGTTGCATCCCCTGCAGCCCCTTTTACACTGCTTCTTCAAGGTAGGAATTTCACGTCTGTATGGCGCCTCACAGTTCTGTATAAAATGTACAATCTCAGAATTGGGGGACAGAGTTGTCTCGCCTTCAAGCCGGCGACTGAAACTGAAACGATGTCTGTATAACAGGAAGGCTCGCGGGACGGGATGATGGGCAGCACAGATGTGACTTTTGATGATGTGTTATGTGTGCAACCCACCAAGAGAGATTCAAAAAGTAAAAATTCAAAAAGTAGCTTGCAGCAGTTAGCAGCTAACTCAATGTCCACAAATTGGGAAAACAATAAGATTCAGGAGCTCCTTAACATCTAAAGCCCAGTTCAGACCTTTGATTCATGACGAGATGAAACAGTTTAAGAATGTTGCAGAGAAAAGTTGCAGCGATGTGAACTGGCCGGTCTGAGCTCGACTCAAGCTGCCTGATGGTGTCACCTGCAACTCAGCTGGTCAAACTGGCGGTGGCGGATTTTAAAGTTTGTAACCTGTTTCAACAGCCAATCAGCTTGTAGTGAAGTTCACTGGTCGAGTCAAAATGACTGCAGAGGGTGTTTTGCTCCATCCCCACTGAGCCCTCTGTGTCCGTCCTCACGTGTGCCGGTATCGGACGGCGGGTCGCTTGACTGATAAATTGGCGCTGGTTATTTATTTATATTATTATGGCGTATTTATTATGAACACAGTCCATCTGATGCTCGTTTGTTTCACCATTTCATCACTACTACAAATGCAGCTGTCGCCAGTATCTCACTGTCACTATCCTATTCAAATTTTAAGAAGCTACTTATATTCAGCCACAAAATAAGTCTGAAAAGCTGCAAATCAGGACAAAAGTACAGAGAGTTGTTGCATAGAGATGATACACCATCTCATCTAGTTGCATTGATAACATGTGTTATATGCTGCACGAGAGGCCGATGCTGTTTTGGCACATGTAACGCCCTTCACTCCTCTTTTACTTCCTCAATGTCAGCATGCTGTCTGAAATCACACACTGGAGCGGCATTATGCTGCCGTTGTTTTGTTCTGTGTAAAAATGCAAAAGCAGTATGAAGAAGGGACGTCGTAGCAACTTTATAGCGCGATCTCTGTGTAACAAGGGCTACTAACAGCCCTTTAAAGGCCTCTACAGGACTTAGCAGCCTCCCCATTTGATTTCATGCCTGCATAGTAAATCAATTAAGAGTAAACAATACAATCAGATATCCATTAATCATCCACAGGTTATATATAGTCCTGGACTACGGCCAGATTTCCTGCAGTGATGCAACTTGTTGTCCAGATATGGGCAGCCCTTCAAAACAGCACAACAACGAGTGAAAACAGTGAAGTCATGGGAAGAAAACAGACCCACCCACCTCAGTGTGGAGCGGAGCGATGGAAGCATGATGCTATTAACATGTCTGTTCCTTCAGCAGACAGGCACACAGGGCCAGGAAAACCTCACTGGCCGCGTCAACACGAGAATTCTCCCACACAAAGAAAACAGACAGGAAGGCTCCTGCTGTGAAAATAACAGAGAATGTAACAAGAGGCAGAGGTTTTTACTGACTTTTTAAATTTATACCGTATTTACGCTTTTCTAGGAAATGTAGGGAAAGTTGGGCGAGAGCAGGAGGATGTCACGTAACAAAAGGTTCATGCACTGTGCTGTTCAGGCTGTCCTGTAAGTTTGTTAAATGTCACGGTGCGTAATGGGAAAAATGAAAAGGCTGACATATCTCCCATTTTCTGTCACACTGTGGGACTGGTTGGACGGCAGGGTTATGACCTACGCCCGTCCTCTGAGGGGAAAAAGAAAAGAAAAGCGTGTTGTGTTTGAGACGGCCAGAATCTCACAGTGTGTGGGAGACTTTTATAACAACCTGAAAAAACATGAAGGAGGGAACAGTCGAGATGTTTTTTAGCCTGTCAAAATAAAATAACTTTTTTCAGATTACAGATGAAGTACAGATTTAAAAACAATGTACAGTTAACAGGCCACAAGAGAAGACTCCAGGAAGTTACTGTTTCCACCCAATAAACAGTCTGGTATATAAACCCTATCCACCCAAATCAAAAACATATTTTCCTCTTATCTGTAGAGCTGTTTATCAGTATAGATTGTTTTGGTATGAGTTGCCAAGTGTTGAGGATATTGGCTGTAAAGATGTCTGTCTTTTCTCCAATACAATGGAACGAGATGGCACTCAGCTTGTGGTGCTCAAAGTGCCCAAAAAATACTTCGGTCAGGAACACTTTAGTCAAAGAAAACTTTATTTCCATTTGCGGTATTATTTTTTGCGGTACGGCTCTGTTCTGGGCCCTCTCTGCCTTTCCTCAGGCCTACGCAGAAAGCCTCAGGTAGAGAGAGCACACCTCTCCGACCTTCCACATGCATACATGGAAAGTCTAAAGGCAGAAAGCACAATTATCTGCCCTTCCACGTGCAAACAAGGAAAGCCTTAGGCAGAGACAGCACACCTCCCTACCCTTCCATGCGCCTACATGGAAAGCCTAAAGGCGCTTGGACATGACCAGCATTAAAAATCTTTTGATGCCCGCCATGCCTGGTCTATTAGCTCTGTTAGCACTGTTAGCAGCCTGTTAGCACAGTATGCAGCCTTTTAGAAGTGATGGCAGTCTGTCAGCTATGTTAGCAGTCTGTTGGCAGCCTGTTAGCACTGTTAGCAGCTAACACTCCCCTTCTGTTTGTCTCCACAGGGTTTAAATGTAAATTGCGTGTGAAACAATATCAACCGTGAAGTCAGTGTTTTGGAAGTGAAGAACACACGGTCATTTACTGTCGTCTGCAGGAAATGGGTTTTCATGTGAAAAATCTCCAACATGATCGGCACAGAGGAAATGCATCATATGGGAGAAATAACAGGAAACTTTGTTGCGATAAAACCGAGTGTTTCGTGACCCTTACATATGAATCCTCACATTCTGGTGGTAAAACCTGCTGATAAGACACAGAGCAGCTCTGAGGGAGAGGTGGTTGTTTTTCACTTTTACAAAAGTTCTCAGTTCATTTACCAGCACCTCCGAATGTAAGCTGCATTATCTGGAAACCCGTGTACAATTTTTTTCTCGTATTTCTTACATGGCTGCGGGCTAAAGGCATTCAGTTTTTCACGAGAAGTAGCAGAGCACAAGTGCAGGCTGAAGTGTGAAGTGAGTGTGCAAACACCTGCTCCACCCAGAAAAACTCAGAAGGCTTCTGTCATGTTGAACTATTATTATTATTATTGAGCCCAGTGGCCTCTATAACTTGCAAAAAGCACCTCAGTTTCTAACGTGCAAAAATTCCACACATGCATTATTTTAAAGGGTATATGGGGGAAAATAGAGAATACAATCTACTGCGACTTTCCTGACTTATTAATGTTTGTTCCAAGCTGTGTTTTTTGCTTTAAAGCTTTGGAGCTACTGTGTGCAATAAAGCATGACTCATTCAGTGAGAACTCTGCAGACCTGTGTCTTTGCATTTGTGATGCTGTTGACTCGCTCCAGCATGTGGTGGCTGGAAAGTGAAAGTTTCGTTCAACACATGCACCTTGACCTACTTCAATGACCAGAGATCCGTGGTTAAGGGAAAACCAAGCATCACTAAGGTTGTCTGTTGGCCGTGTCTGGTCTGCACAGTACAGCATGTCCAGCCTCAGCTGCTGCAGCAGGGTGTAAATATTTCACCCTTCATACACATACTCTCCCTTTTATGTTCCTGGCACAAAGAAGAGTTGGAATTCTGAAAAAAACAAATCCTCCCTTTGTTTTGTGTCACTGGTTCACACTGCTCCCGGCCTTTTCATTTCACAGGTGTGCCCGCCATTAGACATTTCAGCCCAGTATATGTGTCACTGTGGTATTGTCTGTGCTCAGCGCTCCGGCAGTGACACCAGTTTGTGACTCAGTGGCAATTAATGGAGTCTGTCTGGGAAAACAAAGTATGTGCTGCATGGTGGGGGTGGATGGGGGCCATTAAAGAGGGTCTATTATGCTCATTTTTAGGCTCATACTTGCACTTTGGGTTTCTACAAGAACATGTTTACATGATTTAATGCTCACTAAAGACTCAGTTTTCCTCATACTGTCTCTTTATGTGATGCCATTGCACCCAAAAAGCCTTTTCCTAAAGACTTACACTGTAAAAGAGACATCTGTAAATTGGTGGTGATTTTTTTTATAGCATAGAAATGGCAAATTAATTTGCTCACATAGCAGTTCAGTAAGGTGTGAAGGGTAGACTCAACATATTGAATAGCAGAATGTGTTTGAGGGACAGGTGGAAAAAAATGGTTAGAGGTTAAGTTTCAAAGAAATTTCACAAGGATTTAAAATGTGTGAAAATGAAAATATGCAACAGGAGAAAGAGTCACTTTTTCCTGTAAAACCTTTGGCCAACCTGTGGTGTGTGTGTGTGTTTGTGTGTGTGTGCTTCCTCCCATTTACAGAAATACACAGAGAAGCGAAGCGCTAAACCACAAATAAGAGAAGCGGGCCACCCTCAGACTCTTTCTGCCACAGTTTCCTGAGGAAATGCCCGAGTCACAATACGTGAAACTCCCAACAGGTCTGAGACCAGGAGGTTCAGTGCTTCCTCGCAGCACCCAGAGTTCATGTGTCGCTGAGGAGAAGGAGGTTTTCCCCAGACGAAAGATTTGTTTGTACTGGTGCATCAAATCTGCATAATTTCTATATCCATGTCACATATTCATGTTTGGCATACTTTCCCCGAGAGACTCCCATGTTTCATTGCCCTTTCCTGGTTTCCTCCCACAGTTCTTCACTCCTTTTTATACCGCGACGCTGGGGATAGCCATAGCTTGGGACATTATGTTTTTGGGTTGTTTGTTTGTCTGTCCGTCCCATTCTGTGGAACATGATATGTCAAGAACATCTCGACATCTCAGATTTGGCAAAAACGTTCACCTGGGATCAGTGATGAACTGATTAGATTTTGACAGTCAAAGGTCATTGTGGTCCTCCATCCATCTCATTTTTGTTAATCTGTTATCTCAACAACACCTTAAGGGATTTGGCATAAAGGACCACTTTAGGTCACAGATGACCTGATTAGAATTTGGTGGTCAAAGGTCAAGGTTAGTGTGACCTCGCATCCGTCACATTCTCTTGAAGGCCATAGCTCAAGAACACCTTGAAGAAATTTCTTAAACTTTGGCACAAACATTCACTTTGAGTCACAGATGACTTGATTAGGATTTGATGGGCAAAAGTCAAGGTCACTGTGACTTTGCATCTGTCCTTTTCTCATGGATGCATTATCCTAAGAAGGCCTTAAGGGAGTTTCCTCAAATTTGGCACAAACGTCCACTTGTACTTAGAAATGAACTGGTTAGAAATTCATGGTTGAAGGTCAAAGGTCAGTGTGACCTCGTCAGTTGCACTCTTGTGAATGTTACAACTCAAAAAAAACCATGAAGGAATTTTTTTTTAACTTTGGCACAAACATCCCCTTGGATTCAACAATGAACTGATCACATTTTGATGGTCAAAGGTCACTGTGACCTTGCATGCGTCTCATCCTTGTTAGCATGTTATCTCAAGAATACCACGAGGGTATTTCTTCATCATTACAACAAACATTCACTTTGAGTCACAGATGAACTGATTAGAATTTGACGGTCAAGGTCAAGGTCAAGGTCACTGTGACTATGCATCCATCTTTTTTTTTTTTATTTAGGGACACAATATCTCAAGAAAGTCTTGAGGGAGTTTCCCCTAATTTGGCACAAACCTCCACTTGTACTTAAGAATGAACTGATAAGAATTCAGTGGTGGAAGTTCAAAGGTCGAGGCCACTGTGACCTCATTAAACATGTTTTGACCCAAGAATCCAAAATGTCCAATAGGATAGAATTAGACAAAACAACTGTCTTACACTAAACACATTTTCTAAATAAATATAACATGCTAATGCTTTTAGCACAAGCCTATAGCATTTTACATTTTATAAATTAGCCTAGCGACGAGCAGCGATTTCCTCTGCTCATATGAAGCCAGGATAAATCATGACGTCGCCATGACGTGGAGTTACATTTCTGTGGTGGTGCATTTCAGGCTACGGTGTAGGTACGGTGTTGATTCAACACAGTATAAATTCCGCCTTAGTCCACAGGAGAAGCAGTGAAGCCTCCCCTAATCCACTCTCTTACCTACAGCATCTTCAGTCACTCTGTCACACTGATTTACTGATTTAATGTCTCCTCTGACGAACCACAGTGTGCAACATTAATCACCAAGCTGCTCATTTCCTACCACAGACACCGAGTAATATGACAGGGATATATAGGAGCACATAAAATAAGTGGTTCAAGTATTTATAGAGCTGGACGTAGGAGAAGAGCTCACTGGGGAGCTACATGTGTGTGGGACACTGCCTTGGGAGAATCATGACCGATGACCTGCGCACTGCGAAGACAAGATCTCATGTCTCAACAGAGCAGGATGGTTTCCTCCAGGAGAAGCTACATGTGCCGTCCAGACGCTCTCTGTTGTCGACCACAATACTTAAATCCTAACAACACACACATGGCAGCGGGGGCTGTGACTGACTGAGCTGGCTGGAGGCAGGATCATCTCATTAAAACCGCTGGTATCCAAACAGAATCCATCCCGCTCTGGCCAATCATCTCCCTCATAAGCTTTCCAACCAAACCCCGTATTTAAACAAAAACCCCACTCCATCTCATCTTCAACTCGAACGCAGCAGTGATCTGTTTATAGTGATTAAGTGCGGCATCCGCCTAAAACTGGCAAGAGAGTCATGCATAAACATGTGACTCACGGCGAGGACAGTGGGAAAGGGATTGGGGGGATAATTGGCTTGAATTGATACAAGACGAGGACACTGGAGGCGCTTCCAGCAAAGATCAGACCGAAGAATCTCACAGGATAATCATGATAATAGTAACAGCAACCATATGTTCAAATAAATTACCTTCTCCAGCAGTGACACCACTCTCTGTTCACGTCAGATGGCTCATCATAATAAACAATAGACCAGGGTGACACTTTTCAGAAACACATCAATTTCTGAGGATTATCAACAGAATAATGTAACACACCCCACTGCTCGGAGCTGTGGCTCAAGTGTCCAGATGAGGTGGGTTTTGGAGAGTTTCGGTGCGTAGCTAGAAGCGTTCTCATGCACGTCTACAGTTACTCAGCCCCAAGGGCCTGAGGTACGGCTGGAAAGAATATAATCCTTGTCTCCTGGTGAGGTTTTACAGTGGAATACCTCACATAACTCCACAGCCAACAGGAACACAGCCAGTACTCAGGACAGCGGGGTGCTGGGGTCCATCGGGCGCCATGTGCTGGGTCCTGTCACCGTTACACTGCCCAGAGTCACCAAACATTCGGTCATTCACAACAACTGGGGTCCCACAACTGTGTCATACTTCATGCATCATCAGAGAGTGACAGGCCAACAGTCCTGACAGCCAGCCTGATGGCATGGTGTCCTTTTTCACTATTTTCATTACATTCTTCAAATTAAACACACACACACACACACACACACACACACACACACACACACACACACACACACACAAACCTCGTAAAACTACTGATTACGAATTTAAGCAACTATTTGTTACGTGGTCACTTTGAGGACAAAGGCTTTTGTCACTTTAGCATTTAAAACAGTGGTGCCCCAAAAATGTTTCATAAGGGTGGCCAGATGGAACCACTTAAAATCTTGGAGTGGGACACTAAAACCAAAAGCCATAACTGAATTTAAGAAAATCTATTATGCTGGAATCACATACAGATGTAAAGCAGTTTCTTGTTTTACAGTCAATGCGATTGTATCAGGGTGGCCGTGGCTCCCCTTGGCAGCACCACAGACTGAATACAGTAAAATTTCAAGGTGCCTAATCAGTGGATTTGCTCTCAGGGATGGAGTAAATCTGTCAAAGATTTACTTTGGTGAACTCCAACAGACTTTGCTGTGTAACACCTGGGCCACACTGCTTGTGTAAGCTGCATGTCATGGCTACCTCGCTGAACTGCAGACAGTGTTGCTGCTGCAGCCTCCCAGCCCTGTCTTTTTAACACAGATTTATACTTGTGGGTCAGCTCTATGCAGAGCCTACGCCGTTGTGAGCATTTATACTTGTGCTGTGGTGTGTCTGTGTCACTCTGCTGTAAAGTTTAGTTAATTTAAAACACACAAACACTCATTAAACTTACATTAAACACACATTAGACACACATTAAACACACATTAAACATGGCTTAATAGAGACAATTTCAAACACAAGTACACAAATCAGCTTCACTATAACTCGCAGCATTCACAGACAAACACTTGTCTTTATCTGGACACATTTTCCCCACAAATACAACATGCTAACGTTATTAGCACAAGCCTATGGCATTTTACATTGTATAAAGTAGCCTAGCAGCTAGCAGAGATTTCCTCTGCTCACATGAAGCCAGGATAAATCACACACAAGACTTAAAGTGCTATTTTAGTGGAGGCTTTATTGTCTTCACAATTTATTGTTTCTTATCTGTGAAATTAATTGCGTTAAACACAAACTGTTTTCACAGTGCTGACCATTAAAGGAACGGAGAGCAAGAGTCCAAAATGGAGAACTATCATGCTACCTGACAGTCAGAGAGTTTTTACGCTCTTTAATATTTATTAAATGAAATGATGTTGAATCACAAAGAAAAAATGTCAGGGGAGAGTAAACAGCCTGGTATAAAGATAATAGAGAGAAGCTTAGAGAGCATGTTTCCAACAGCTGCAGTGATTTTCAAAGTGGGGTCTGTGCATTTCTAGAAAAGTTTTTAGATCCATTAATTCAAATGATCATGATATAAACCCTTTTATTTATTTTACTAAAGGCTTTATAGTTAACAAATGATATGTAAATGTTTAAATCTGTGAATGTTTATAGATAATGGAAAAAAAAAATCAGGCACTCGTCACGGATAGGGCAAATATCATCTGACCTCTTGATAAATTTTAAATTGACACACATGTCATATTTTATATATATATATATATATATATATATATATTTTATACCCTGATAAGGACTGTCTAAAGTCGAAACATGTTGGTCTAGCTGCGTGAATAAAGGATTTTTAACCATTATAACAGAGCCTCAGATGCATTGTGATTATGCTCTAACCTAGTGTATATCATTTAAAATATTCAGCATGTTTTATGTAGTCGATGTATGTACTAACAGCGAAACACTTTCTCCTGATAAGTGTGTGTATTTGCCTTTGATATTTATGGTTCAGTGTTATTTACAGCTTTTTAAATAGCTGTCAGTCACATTGTTTCATGGGCATTCTGTGATGAAATATGTTAACAAATGTCGTATATTTTTCTGACACATTTCTGTTGTGTTGTTCTTTCACATAACTAAGACTATAGAAGTGTTAAAAAAAATTATTCCGAGTTTGTCGCTCTCAGCGCTGAGCCCATTTTTAAGAAGAGCTCAGTAATTTCCTCTAACATCAGTGTGCTGTAGGTTGTAGCCTTCTGCACATGCATAACTGTTGTTACACCTAAATCACACCGGCGTGTGAAGCAAACATGCAGCATGCAGACAAGTTCAGTAAGTCAGCTTTCACAGTGTGACACATGGTGTGTTATGGTATGTGTGTACAGTATGTGTGAGCGTGTGAGCATTCACACTTTACGATTATGTGTGAGCATGTGTGTGTGTTTGTGTGTGTGTGTCTGCCTGAGCTGGTTTTAATAGGTTCCAGAGGTTGGCCATGTGTCAGCCAATAAAAACAAGAATCTACAAAATGTTAAGCAATTCACTTCCTGTAGCGATGAGTTTATCAGAGCTACGAGTGCCAGAGACAGATGACCTGTTCTGCTGGTTGTGTGCGCCAGGTTATTGTATTTCGATAATGCTTTCACACACATTTCTCTCTCCAGCCACAGGAAATGACATAAGAAGGAGAGAGTCAGTGCAACCAAACACAAACAGCTAAAAATGATCCCAAACCCTGCGACCAGAGAGAAAGAGGCCCGACGACGACCCGGTAATTAAATAAACATCCTTATCTTTTCCTTATAACAGTGATTGGACTGATTACACAAACGTCACACACTTCAAAGTGAAGCGTCAAAGCACATCGACATTTAAACCCGTCCAAGTTGCCTCCCAGTGCTCCCTCTCTTTCTCATCTTTTTATGACAGACACATGAAACCAGAGAGGGCCTAACAATACTTTTGGTTTCAGTTAAGTACAGGATCAGTGAAACGTACCCAGCCAGGCCTCTGTGATGGTCTGGGTGAGCCAAACAGCCTGCTGGTTTCCCCCCGCGTGGGCCCACACCACACTCGCAGAGCACGCTCGTAATGACGGGTTTCTGCTCGGCTTTTTTTGGAGCCACTATGGAACAATGTACAGATTATATTTACTTCACAAAATGTGCCTCGGATATAAGCTGAGAGACACGGACGAGGGGAGGATGTCGGACTTTATGGTGTCTGTATGAAATCATACCAGCGTAGTTTGTTATTCCTGTTACATTACAGCACGTCCTCCTGGGAGGTCTGTTTGATGTTCGGCAAGTCAAAACAACAATTTTCCAAGTTTGCTTCATTACAGCAAAGGCTTATCATGAAGCAATAAAAATGTTGTCTGTCTGCACTGTGAAACAACAGATGTGTGAAGAGGCTCATAATATTCCAATCATATGTAATAAATCACTGTCACCACAGCGTTAGGCAAACAGCACCAAGTAAACAATATTAATGTAACACAATTACCAAGATTATTAAAGTGGTCAATCTCAGCGTGCACTATTTGTGTTTATTTATGGTGGAGCGGTGGAGTTATCCCAAAACACTTTGTAAATGTCCACAAGAATTGATTTGACAATCAGGCCAAAACAATCATCTAAGATTCACTCTCATATAGACGAGCCCTGAGTCGCCCGTCGAACTTGGTGTTTCCACATTGAACATCATGAAGTTAACAACAGTGACATATTTACAGATCAAGACTATTTTTCTACAGTTCTAACCGGTGACACTAGCTATGTTTCCATCCAAAGTGATTCGAATCATTGGGAAATGTGCATTAAAAGGAATACGAATCCTGTGTGTTTCCATTAAATGTACGGACTTTGGTGAAAACTACGAACTCGTGCGAGTTTTCCGCAGAACCAGAAACAAAACAAGTCTCGTATTCTTCTTCTTCTTCTACATTTTCTGGCGGTTGGCAACCAGCTTGTAAATGCATTACTGCCTACCTGACCCGGAGTGTGGATATCACCATGGAGAGAGGTGCGATGTCAGACTTAATTCTAACATAACTGTTTACGTCCCCCGTTTTGCGAATCAACATTTTTTCAAATCAACCAAAACCCGGCTAACGCGAGCGTATTTTAGTTCGAATTTTGGCATTTCCATTATAATTTTCCAATGTGATACTTCTAGATGCGCATTTAAACAGGCTGATGGAAACATGGCTACTGTCACTATCAGATCTGATCAGCCGTAGCTTGCTGCTAACGTTAACTCCAAAAGTTGAAACTTAAGTATAATGAAGAAAAAAGTTCGCTTAAGCAGGAATTTATACTTCCGTGTGGAACCCAAGCAGAGCCTACGCCGTAGCCTGACGTGCACCTCCCCAGAAACGTAACTACAGGACGCGGTGACGCAGACCTCCTGTCTGTCTCTGTGAGCTGAAACCATTTCCCTCAGTGGAAACAAAGCTTTTATTTACTTTAATTTCACAGATAAGAAACAATAAATCGTGAAGACAATAAAGCCTCCACAAAAATAGCATTTTAAGTCTTGTGTGTGATTTATCCTGGCTTCATATGAGCAGAGGAAATCTCTGTTAGCTGCTAGGCTAATTCATACAATGTAAAATGCCATAGACTTGTGCTAATAACATTAGCATGTTGTATTTGTGGGGAAAACGTGTTTAGTATAAGACAGTTGTTTTGTCAGTGAACCTTGTGAGTTGTGATGGAGCTGAATTTTGTAACGTTACCTTTGTTAAGTGTTGCTGTTGTCCCTGGCTTCATATGAGTAGAGGAAAAGTCTGCTAGCTGCTATGCTAATTTAAACAATGTAAAATGCCATAGGCTTGTGCTAATAATGTTAGCATGTTGTATTTGTGGGAAAATGTGTCCAGATAAAGACAAGTGTTTGTCTGTGAATGCTGCGAGTTATAGTGAAGCTGATTTGTGTCCTTGTGTTTGAAATCGTCTTTGTATGTCGCGTTTTCCAAACAAATACAACATACTTACGTTATTAGCACAAGTCTATGGCATTTTACATTGTATAATTTAGCCTAACACCGAAGAGATTTCCTCTGCTCATGTGAAGCAAGGATAAATCACACACAAGACTTAAAATGCTATTTTAGTGGAGGCGTTATTGTCTTCACAGTTTATTGTTTCTTATCTGTGAAATACAAGTAAATACAAGCTTAGTTTCCACTGAGGGAAATGGTTTCAGCTTACAGAGACAGACAGGAGGTTTGCGTCATTGTAACATGTAGTTTCATATCTTGGGAGGTGCACATCAGTCAACAGAGTGGATTACAGTGTTACATTTCCTTCTTTGGATTTGCTATCCATATCTAACCTTGTTAGGGAGACTCAAGACCAGCCACTGCTGTTATAGTTCAGCAAAATTAAGAGGAAAGGGCGCCAGGCTGTGGATGATGTATGACGCACATTTTTTTTAAAAAAATAGTTAAACCTTCTTTTTTCCCCATGTATAGGCTACACATTTTAGAGGTGGAGAATATGAGATTCATTTTAGGCCAACAAAAATGATAAATGAAAATAAAATGTTCATCTAATTCCTTGTCAAAGCCAAAGGGAGCCACTTGAGATTTGCTGACCTATTTCAAGAGGTCACAAGCCAAAAAAGCTGAGACCTTCTGTGTTAGAGAAGAACAAACCTGATTAAATATAATCTACCTAATATGGCCGTGCCTCTCCTTATCAGCCGTCTTGCATTTTGCTGCATTTGTCATAGAAAAGCCTTCCTGATAGGAAGTCAGCCCCTCGAGTCTGGCCTGTGAAATTTACAGCCTTATTTTCATTGGAGGTGAAACGCTTATACAATCGTTCAGTGAATAGAAATGTGAGTGTGGTGATTGGCCAGTGTATGCTGAAAGGTAGAGCTATTGAACTGAGACAATGGAGTGTTGTAAGAGGGTATTTTTAACCACCACGCTAAGTACCCTAAAATCACTTCTACCTCATTTGCAGTGGCAGTGATAGACTCCATTTATAATCCTTGTGTCTGGCTGATACCTGTGACATTTCCTGAATACATATTAGATTAGCTATTGTATTACTAATCTGAACCTACCTGTTTGCCGCCTGGCTTCCTTTATACACAGCTATGCAGTCTTTGATTCACTGACTAACACCCTGATGGAAGTAATTCATTACTTTGTCCTGAGAAAAGCTGCAAATGAAAGCAAGTGAGTGTGGTTTTGGTTTGTTGTGCACAAGAAGTACATCTGATAATTCACATGTTTTATCTTTTCTAACTTGCATCACAAAGCGCCTGAAACCCAGACAAAAACCAAAGATAAGTCCCGGAAAGAGATGTGGATTTTCCCCAACATCATCATCACACAAAAGGAGTTGTTTATGACTTTATTCCCCTGCGCTGAATGCCCACGCTCCCTCCGTGTTGAAGTGAACGACGCTCTTCCCAGAATCTGACCCCCGACTGAGAGTGCTGGTGGGTTGTTGGCGTGTCAGTAGTTGAAGAAGTTTGAATAAATCTCACAGAGGCCGGTTACTAATTCTCATGACTCACCCCCACAATGCAGCCCGTCACACATGCCTCCCTCCCCCGCCCTCCTCTGCCCCCTTTCCCTTCCCCATGTGGGAACGCTCCTTTGCTCTTTCTTCCACTCTGTCCTCCAAGATGAACTCATCCCAAACCGCTGCTGTATGAACAAAACAAGCTTTCATAAAACTGCCCGTTCACATCTCACCCCCCGAACAGCTAATGTGGAAAAAATACATATGTATTGAAGTATGAGGTAGCCCCGTCAGTGACCACGCCGTGGCAGCCAGTGAAATGTAAATGACAGTCTCTGTAAAGGATGTCGTCACTGTGGAAACCACTCACTGTCAGCCTCTTTAGATTAAAGAAAAGTTTTCAGATTGACCATCAAACATTTTCAACTTCACTCAACTTTGGTTTTGAAACTGATCATGTGATCTCTTGACATTAAAATCCCCACAACCTCACAGACTATTAGGAAAGAATGCCTCTTTATCACAGCTGACCTGCCGCCTTTTTGGGGTTTATCAGAGAATGTAGGACGGGGAGAGGGTGAAGGGTGGAGGGTAAAATGTTAAAATGGGGAATGTGGAGACAGAGAGAACAAAACCTCTGAAAAACGGAGCCCAACATGACGGGAAACAAAGCCTCCACGGTTTGTGGAAGCAAAGAGGAGCGTAGCTGCCATCACCAACACGCTGTGATCAGCTGAATATTGCTGTGTTTTAGTTTATTTATTCGAGGATATGCAAGTCAGTGACATCAAACAGCGCTTTAAATAATTTGTTATCATGAAACACAAAGTGGAGATAAAAAGGAACAAAAAACAATGACGATCTACATCTAGATGAAACAGTACAAAACAATCATAACTACCCCACTGTAGAGTAGCCAACTTGTGGTAAAACATATTTAATAAATGCTCATTTAGACCTATTGGAAAAGGTAAGGGGTAAATTTAAACTTACTGTTTCCGTCATTATGAAGCTCAAATGTGTTTTGCAGCTCCATGCAGATTATTTGAGAGCTTTTTTGGGCTCTTTTGATAGTAAAGGTTGCTGACCCCTAGCCTTAACCTAACCACACGTTAACCACAGCAGTGTTGAAACACAAAGAAATGTAAAGTTTAAATGTACTCATTACATAATAATGTAAAAATGTCACATTTCCATGGTTTGCACAAACGTAAAATGCCAACATTTACACTGGAGACTGGGTTGGGAGGATAGTTTGGATCTTCTCGTATGTTCAAACTAGTTGCATTAGCTGTTTAAAGAAAGGAAAAGCTCCTGAGGGCTGTACAGAGAGTCACCACAAACAAAAACAAAACACCAAAACAAGTCCAAAGCTTCATGCCAGTGAATGTGACTAAAGCAATTCAGTGAAAACTCAAATGGTAGAACCAGTGGCTTTTGACTAATGAGGCCGTGGACTCTGTGCCAACAGCGCTGACTGAACCATCTTCCTTTAATAACAAATACAAAGTCTATTCCCTCTCTTTGAAGGCCAAGAGAGCTCAGCGGTCAACCTAAACACAGCTCTGCGATACTTGTGGGATTCAATTTCAGTGATGCCATCGCGGGCTCTAATAAACACATCTGTAAGTGAGCTGAGACAAAGTCATGAATAAGCAGAAAATGACTAAACAATCATTTATCTGCAGTATGGAAAGAGCACGGCTGCAGCCCGAGCTCAAAGGCAGCGACAGTGAGAACTGCTGAGAGGTTCACATCGGAAATGAGGATGTTTGTGTTTGCATATAGACACAACTGACATCCACATATGCTCGGTTTAAGTCTAATCAAAACGGTCCCGAATGGGCAGCCTCTTCCTGTGTTTATTTGGACCAGAAAATCTCCACTGACTTTAGCCACTTCAACCAACAAAGCTTTTTCCGCCTCCTGACTCTTATGAAAAATACTCGGGATCAAATTTTATAAAGCAAAAAAACATCTTTGTTTAAATCAGGGGAATAAATGAGAGCGTTTTTCTGTCTCTATAAAGACTGTCTGGCTTTGTCACAAAGAAAAAACTTCAAGTGTGTTTTCCTTGTAAAAACACGAGGCCCGCATCACAGAGAAACACTAACAGACGGGCAGCTCTGAAGAAAGAATTTACACGTTCCACAGAGCCACGACATAAAGCATACTGTATGTTAATGTCACTTTTTACAGCCATTTTTTTAAAGATTAGCATCTGTTTGCATGATAGAGAAAACACAATTAAATGAAAAGCAGAAGAAACGGTGCCATGCACGGGTCTTTCAGGCCGCAATCTGATCTGAATTCGAATGCTTTCACTACGAGGCCCTGAGTGCTGCCGGATAATAAAAGAAGGGACAACAAACATGCAGACGGAGCAGCTGGAGACTGGAGACTGCATCAGGCAGAGTCAGGTACAGCTAGCTGGCCTGGAAGCAATGGAAAAGAAACATATCCAACATTAACGTATGTTCTTCCCATTTCCCCTTATTAGGAGCTCAGAGCGAGGTCGCTGCCCGGCACAGCTGCACATGAAGCAGTGTGGCAGAAAAGCAACAAAAGGCCGGCTATTTCGAGGATTCCCATAAATCTCTGGCAGCCACAACAGCACTGGACACTACATTAGAGTTCCTGTGTTTTCCCCTACTTTTAAAACAGGCTCTGCTGCAGCGTTTTTTTTTTCCTCCAATCACCGTGGATAACATACAAACACAAACCGTGACCTCGAGTCGACCTTCACTGTCAAGACATCAAACTCAACACTTTCGAAACGAGAAGTGACTACACCCTTATGTGACTGTGAGTTCATGGTTAACACCTCGTCGGAAAATGTTCTTTCTTCTGGTAAGAAAAAGGGGGTTGAATGAACTACAAAGCCAGCGTACGAAAGTCAGAGGTCAGGGACTCGAGTCACATGACTTAACGTGACTTTAAGCCCAGGTCAGACCAAAGACTGGTGACGAGAAGAGTTGAAACAGGCAACTACTTAAAACGTTTTAAAAACCTTCCGATTCACACCAGTGCAACTAGATGAGACGGTGTATCATCTCTAGTCAACAACTAGCCCTTTTAACATTGCCCTGAAAAAGGCGCATTCTGTATAAACAAAGGTAGACAGCATTTTGCTGCACTCCCTGATTTTATTTTCATACTGCCAATGCTGAAAAAAGACTGATTGGGCTTTTTCCTGCAAATTTGCACAACTCCTGTCTAAAAAGGGCTAATGACTCCACCCTCATCCAAATATGGTCATGTCTTGCTCCAAACTCAAAGCTTCAAAACAGGCTCACAGGAACTGCGCCAGGCTTTGAAGACATTAGCCCCTTTTCCACCAACATTTCCAGGAACTTTTATTACCAGGAATGTATTTACCTGGGTAAAATAATTCCTGGTAATCTGTGTGGTTTGTGTTTCCACTGCACCTCAAAGTTCAGGAAAATTTATTCAAATCAGGCCGATGACGTAGATGATTTGGCGTGTGTCCTGTATTTGGCTCCGCCAGCTTGGCTGGTTACATGCTGGTGCAGAGAGTTGGGGCTGATTGTTTAAAAGTATTATAAGATAAGTGTCAAACTTTGAGCTTGTAACAGTTCATTATCAGCTGAACTAGCGTGCTGTCCTTGTGTAAGACATAATGTTAGTGTCAGTGGATGAGAGACTGGACGGAGCATATTGAATATCTCTGTCTACATGTTTCATGTTCATGCTGCTGGACACATGTATTGGTTAAGTGTTGGTCATTTTCGAGTTATCTTCACTTTGTTTCCAGCGTGGCCGCTCGGCTGTTCACCGGTTACTGTATCGTGTAGGCGTGTTTGTGTGTGTGTGTGTGTGTGTGTGTGTGTGTGTGGGTGTGTGGAGGAGTTCAGCACAATGGAAACACTTTTTTGAGCGTCACAGCCCGCACTAAATGACTTGTCTCACTATCAGGATTTGATCCATTCATCATCATTTTGCCCCCATTCAAGTTAGCAGAGGGCTAACATGGAAGTTACCTTCATGACTACCACACGGCTGCAGTGTGTCTGTTCTGTGGAAGCAACGTCAGTCATCTGTGTAATTTTATACATGGCAGTTGAACTTGTTCACTCCAACTCTCACAGGAGTGAACAAGTTTTCACCTCCAACGCTGTCTCCAGTTCTGTTTAGACATCCAGGTTCAAAACGTGAAGCAACAAACCAGTGGGTGACATGGTGGCTACCATCATGGTTTTATACAGTCTATGTTCTCACCACAGTAACTTGAGTCTTGCTTGCAAATGTGTGACTTGCTCCCACCTCTGATGACAGTATCTGACTCGAAGCACACTCCGACTCTCTATATTCAGGAGTCCAAAGCACTAACAATTGATTGTTTGAATTACAAAGGTGTGATTTCTTTCTATTGTCCATGTGAAACAACATTAAACACAGAGGCCGCGTGTTTCAAGCTGTTAGCAAGAGGTGAGAATCGCATTTGAGGTGTGAATCTGCATTATATGGGCCACCACTAACACCTCGGAGCAGAGACATGCAACAGGTTTGGAAGCCTGTGAAACCCCTGTGCAAGCTCTAATAGAGTTTATTAGACTTTTTATTTTAGAAAACATAAGAAGACAGGGTGCAGGACCACTGCCCCACCAAGAGAATCAACTTTATTATTATTTACTTAAGCAGCTCATCAGTCACTGACAAACAGCAGCCAGACAAGAGAAGGAGACAACACAAACAGCAGTAAATCTAAAGCGGGCTATCATGACAAAAGCAGGACTGACTTTACTTCCTCTCTGCGAGCGCATTAACGTCACAGGAAAAATCACCCAGAGCCAGGAGTGTCGGACAGAACATGCTGAATACAGAGAGCCCTCCACCCCCCAGGCAGCGAGACGACTGGGTGGGTCCCGCCTGGCCACTCGTCTAAAAGTGTAGCTGTGGCCTGAGGGAAGGAGACAGAGCAGATCCCCACTGTGGGAAGAAAGAAAAGACAGAGCAGAGAGTCCTGCTGTCATGTCTTTGTGTGTTAACTAATCAGGGGCAGCACGCTGAGAGCTCGTCACGGTGTCACTGCGGGGGGTTAACTGCTGCTCGGCTGACAGGCCTGGCAAAGACAAGAGCAGGTCAGCCTCACTTGGGTGGGCCCCAGGGAGCGGAGGGACGGTAGGACAAGATGAGTCAGGGAGCGCCACTTAACCGTGACCAGGAAGACTCTTAAAGTCCCAGCCAGGCAGGTGTGGTGAGGAGCTGTTGGAGCTAAAATAAGAACTGAAGAAAATAACTACTTTAAAACAAAAGGTAAACCTCACACCAGCTTTACACCAACATGGAACTGGTTCAGTTTCAGTTTGTGCACCTAATTTGAACCGTCTTGAGCATTTCGGCCAAAACTGAGTTGTTTCAGAACCCAAAAAGTTGGTTCCTCAGTTCACTCCCTGGTCAAATGACTCTGCAGTCGTCACAGGTATTTATCGGCTCCAGCTGCGACCGGCTTCTATTGGCAGTAATGGAAATTCAACACCAAGGGTGAAGCACTAGCCCTTTTAAAATAGGAGTTGTGCAAATTAGCAGGAAAGCCCAATCAGTCTTTTTTCAGCATTGGCAGTATAAAAACAAAATCGGGGAGTGCAGCAAAATTTCAGGGCAATGGGGGGCGTGAGCAAGTAACAAAACGTGTAGCTCAGCATGTGACGTAAACAGTGACGTGGGAGGGAAGCTGCAGCTGGTCAGTCCTTCGGCTATTCTCTCATAAGTCGTCCCGTCCTTCACCGTCCCCGTCATCTGACGGTTAATGGCCTCTTCGTTTGCGAGGACAAGGAGGGCGCACAATTCCTTGTCTCCCCAGTTGCTCATCTTTACAGTGTCTGTCAGGTTTGTGTTTCCCTCTTGCTACTAGCTGCTATCAGCTGTTTCCTGTTTATCCACCACCAGTGGGTCGCACGTGCAGCGTCTTCAACAGCTCCTCCCGTTGCAGAAGGCCGCCTCGGTCTGTTTAAACCAAAAAGGTTCCCCCAATATGTCTACCCTACGAGGCGGAAACTTGGGCAGCTTGCCGGCAAACAGCCCAACATTCACCAAAAATCTGGCAGTGTAAAAGGGGCTACTGATTTTAGTCCCTTTGTTGGCGAGATGCAACAACAGGTCACCAGAATATGCAGCGTGTCTCCACCCAAGCAGCACTCAAACATGTTTCCGAATTAGTCAGCGCCGAGTTTGAGAGAGAGAGAGACTGAATAACTACGAGATACAGAAAGGAAGTAACCGCTGAAACATTTCCATTGGCCTCCACGCTGCTTTCTACTATTCACTAACCATGTTTTCCGACCTGTCTGTGACATTACACACCAATTAAAAACAAACAAAAAAGTAAAAACAAAAAGAAAGGAGTACTCGTGTACACAGCTGTGGTCTACTGGCAATAAGAAGGGAGTCTATCGCCTGGTTTTATTGGGTTTTGATGTGATTAAAACACCAACGTACATGTGCTAATATTGGTGGAACAAGGGTACAAGAGACCCGCAGGACCACCTGCGATCTCGGCCAACACTACTTCATTTAAGAGGCTGTTGCACACTTGTTCTTTTAGCTAGCTAGCATGAAGGTAGAGGTATCGTGGATCTAGATAACCAAATCTATTGGTACCGACCATGTCATGCTAGCCTGTTGAGAGGGGGGTTAAATAATGCCTCAAATTTAGGCTAAATTTTGGCAAGGGAAAAACTGGCACAGTCATTTTCACAGTGGTCCCTCGAATTTGCTCCTCAAGATGTTCTGTTGATCCCCACGAGTCTCCTCTTTACAGACACGCCCACTTTATTTTTGGTGAACTTCATACAGTGTAAATGTGGTATTTTTACCATTTTTTTAAAAGGCGTATTTGAATATTTCTTCACATAGTCACTGAACAGTTTTGGAATTGCATAAATTGGGTTTAACTGGAAAGCGGAGACTCTTCTTGATTCAGTGAGCCCAGTTGTATTCACGCGTGATGACGTTAGCCCCGCAGTAGCCTTGTCATTCAGTCAGACAGTTTTGGAAACTTAACCTTACAGTACAAAATGACCTATAGTAACCTCCAGGATAATCACAGCCTCGTGCAACTCTACAGCCACAAACTGGAGGCCTCAGGCATTCAGAGGGCTGCTGGTTTTTAGAGGTATATCCACTATAAGGGGATTTCTCAGCAGTTTCCAGAACAGAGGTGCTCGCCACCCCACTGCTGAAAATACAGTTCTTACAGAAATCTCCAAATGTCAACAGTTTTTGATACCAAATCAAAAGATCATTTTTCTGAGGTGTTCCTAAAGGTCTTTGTGTCTGTTCTCGAGTGGTAAGAAAGGTCACGTTTAGCACCAACGTTGTAAACAAATGGTATCAACCCAGCAACTTGTGAGACACAGCAGTCACGGGAATGGACAGCGTATACTTCCATCATTATGTTCTGAGCCCCTACACACTCTGTACTTATAAAGTTTGAATACATATCTAACCAAACACAATGTTTACTGCATATTTACAACTATAAATACTTCTTCAGCTGCTGGAAGAAAATGCTGGCATTGTACGTTTTTGCAAACCCTGAATACGTTAAATATCTATGCTTCACACATTTTATATCAAGATCACTGTTTGAGACAAGCAAACAACAAAACTGCTTGTTTTTATTGGTCCCACTGCTGCGTTTTTTTTTACCAAAACACTGCTGCGTTCCTTCTGGGATTGTGCCACCAAGAGCAGTTGTTTTTTTACCCAGACATCGGTGCCTTTCCACCGGGGAGAGTGCCATAAAAAGTGGCTGTTTTTACAGAGACGTTGCGTTTCCTGCTGGCATTGTGCTCCCAAAAGCAGTTAATTTTTACTGAGACATTGGTGTCTTTCTACTGGGGACATTGCCACGAAATTTGATTATTTTTACAGAGACATTGCTGCGTTTCTTGCTGGCATTGTGCCATGAAATGTAATTGTTTTTAACCCAGACATTAGTGTCTTTCCACCGGGATGGTGCCACCAAAAGCAGTTGTTTATTTACTGAAACACTGCTGCATTTTGTGTTGGGATGGTGCCACGAAAAGAGGATGTTATTGACCGAGACGAAATGCGATTGTTTTTCCTGAGACATCCCTGCATTTCAACTGGGATTGTGCCATTAAAAGTGGTTGGTTTTTACCGAGACATTGCCACATTTCTTGCTGGGATTGTACCACCGAATGTAACTGTTTTTTACCCAGACATCATTGTCTCCCCACTGGGACATCGCCACATTTCCTGTTGGGTTAGTGCCACCAAGAGCAGTTGTTTTTCACTGAGACATTGCTGCGTTTCCTGCCTGGATAGTGCCACAAAATCCAGGTATTTTAAGCCCAAATCTGACCTTTTCCTAACCAAAACCAAGTTGTTTTTTGTGCCAAACCTAACCATACGTGCCCACAGCGTTGCTGACACAAAGAAACCTGAAGTCGAAGCTTATCTGCTACATGACAACATCTAAACGTGACATACCCAAGGTTTGCAGGAACATACAATGCCAACATTTACTCTGGGCTGACGTGACACTATGTGCATCTCAAATTAGTCATCTTGATGTGTGGACAAAAATAGTTGTGTGGTGTCTCAGAGGGTTACAGCCACCAGGAAAGAGGAGCTTCTCAATAAAAATGACGAGGCCTCATCATCTGCCGAACACAATCAGTACAATCTTTTTGTGGAAATGAGTAAGTCGTTGATTATTTGCTCTGAGTGTTGCACGTCACTCTGCAGTCACAGCTCCCCTCTGTGTGTCAATTCCTACCAGTGACTTCATCTCTGTTTTTTCTCAAGGATATCCCTCTCCTTTCGAGGCACAATGAGGCAGCTTCCTGTTTAGAGAAAAGGACCAGTCCGGCCGTCGCTCACCCTCCCTCACCTTATGTAATTTCCCCGTCGCCCTGCCAGTATCCCAGCTGTGTCACGTGAGTGGAAATGTACATTTTCTCTTCCCAGCTTCATGGAAATTAATTTGGAAGTTTCTGTTTCATTTTGGTGGAAATATGACAGCAAATCCTCACATTTGAAACATCCGGAGCCAGAGTGTCTTAAATAACAAATGATTAATGATAATAGTCACTGTGATCGTCTCATCAATGACTCATTTCAAGAGCTGCCCATGAAAGTGGTTATCTGAGGCCTGCAGGTGAAGAAATAATGGATTCAGTGATAAGACTGTTGCAGCGATCTGGCTCTTCATCTCCAGCTGTGTTTGCTAACGTGAGTGAATTTAGGTGTAATTAGATACTAAGAGTGATTAAGAGTCATTACATTAGTAATCTTAATTTGTTTGGCACTTTTACAACACAAGAAGGAAGTCAGAGAAATCCAGAGTAGTGAGAGCACGTCAAAGGCCCTGTCCAACCTAATCTTCTTTCCATACAACGTGTTTTAAACAATACGATCTCCATTAATCAAACATTTGATAGTACTGAAAGTACATAAGCTATGAAAACACCAGGATAAATGTTGATAAATGTTTCCATAGCCCCGTTTCCAATGAGCAGTTCGGTGCACTTTTTTCCACAGTGAAAAGTTGTGGATGGTACCAACAGAGCCGTTCCGTACCATCCCCATGTTTGGTCCCCCCTCTGTTGGGGTACCTAGCACACAGGTGCAGACTGATAAAGGAGGAAATACAGTGAGTGCTGGATGAAGCAGTGCGTGACAACAACCCCGCCCACATTTAAGAGGACTGTGTGGTGGAAACACTAGGGTCTAGGTACCATGTCTGAAGGGTTACTGTTGGTTCCAAAGGTACCGTACTGACAGTGTTTGATGGAAACGGGGCTCATGTTCCTGCAAACCACATACACGTCACATTTGCTTCAATCCTTACCTGTATTATTTTAGGTTTTCTGGCTGGTGTTTTTTCTCTCTCATTTTGACGTGGTTTGGTGTAAAATAGAAAATCAATAAACTTAAGTCACTAAAAAACAGAACTGTTTTGAAGTTTAAAATTCAGGTATCGTGACACAGTTCCTGTTTGACTATTTTAATCTGCTGCTCAAGTTTGAGACATTATTTTCCAGGCACGGCGCTGTGACATCACAACTATAGAAACCAGTTGTGGTTCAATATGTAACTCACACAAGACTGATGTGAAAACTTGAAGCCTGCAGTGCATCCACCCACACACACCCACTCTTACACACTTACACACACAGAAAACTCCTTTTTCAGTGAAGACGGAGACATCTTGTGTCCAGCTGTTTTATGTGTCTTTTCATAAAGACTAGATCTTTCGGTGATGGAGAGGGAGCAGATGTAATTTTAAGTATTTCTGATGAGATAATTGAACTTTTTATCCATAAATTATTATTAAAAACCGAGTATTTTTATGTCTTGAAGCTTCTCTGAGGGGGAAACATTTCTATAAATGGCATGTCAGCCAAAAAAGTGATTTTTTTTTCAAGTGTGAGCTAAAAGATAATTACAGATGACGCCTATCTGCAAGTTATTTTCTGAGATCTGGGGTTTCTGGCCTGCAGAACAGACCGAGCCGCACCTGCCTCACAAATTACAGTTTTTCCACGGACAAATTAACTTGTGGTTTTTGTAGTTTAGAGTTTACTTCAGAGTGTTTCTCTTTTACTCACTGTGGGAGACACACACACACACACACACACACACACACACACACACACACACACACACAGATTTCTACATAATCTGACAAACCTGAAGAGCAACATAGAGCTGATGATCTGCAGCCATAATTACACACTGACTACAAACAGGAGAAAACCACACTTGGCATCACTGACAGTAACCTGGGTGCACCTGAGGGCAAACTACACTATAAGGTGAAAAGCTCACTTTCTTCTTCTTCTGTTGTCGCAGTGACAAACAGAAACATAATTTGTCACCGGGCTGTGATGCCTTCTGAGGTTAAATCAGAAAAAAGGGGGTCAGGCGGAGGAGGGAGTAAAATCGTTGAAGGGCAAAAACATTAGAGACCAACCCACTACGTGTTGAGTCCTGCCCTGCGCGCTGTTCCCACATCACTCTCACATGTCGCAGTGATCGGCTGAGCCCGTCCTGTCCTCCTCTGCTCTCTCTGTGGGATCATTTCTGCTGCAGCTGAAGTCTCTCTGGATATTTACACGTCTCTACAGGTGCGTGGAAAAGTTTTTAAAAGTTGCTTTGTTACCATGTGGGCTGGATAAGATGCGCACAGGAGCGTGAAAAGCGTCTGTGGAGCTCGGTGATACATTCATAGTAACGTTACTGTGTGACAGTGGTCAGTTTAACTCCTGCAGTGTCTGTAACGTGGATAGCTATGACCTTAGACATGTTCTTTTACTGTGTGCACGCCAGTTAAAACGTAGAAATATATGTAAAGCAGTCACTGACCTGCAGGCTCAGTTGAATTGTCTGTACGAGTTAAATTTCCCGGTTTGGACATTTGAAAATATGCGTATTTACGATTGTACATGCGTATCTATTCTGGTTATTATGATGCACAAATGTAAGACATGATTTAGTTAGCAGTTGTTGTTCCCCAATATTAACCGTACCGCTGAGCCATGAAACAATAAGCTCTAATTGTTGTTCGAGATAAATGTGGCAGTTTGGATACTTGAAAATGCGTATTTACGCATATACGTGCGTATTTGTTATGATTATTATGACATATAATACATATAAGATACAAGTTTTTGTTTTTGTGTCCCTAATATTAACCACTAAACTGAGTCATTAACCAATACGCTCTAATTGTCTACAGGGGTTGAATTTGAATTTGCTGGTTTAAATACTTGAAACATGCGCATTTACGCATATATGTGCGTGTCTATTCTGGTTATTATGATCGTAAATACATACAAAACAAGAGTTCGTTTCTATTAGGTGTGTCCCTAATATAAAGCAGTGAGCTCAGCTATTAATCAATAAGCTGCAATTGTCCGTTAAGAGTTAAACTTGCCTGTTTGGATGCTTGAAAACATGCGTTTTTACGCATGTACGTGCGTCTTTATTCTGATTAGGGTGACACACTATGTATAAATACATATAAGATACGAGCTAGTTTATATTGTGTCCCTAACATTACCCAATAAGCTCTAATTTTCTGTATGAGTAAAATGTGCCGGTGTGAATACTTAAATCCATGCGTATTTACGCATATTTGCGTATTTATTATGGTATTAAGACACAAATATTTGCAAGTTGGTTATATTCGTTGTGCCCTTAATGCTGTATAAAAACATGGGTTTACTGAGGCCTGCAGGTTTACTGGCAGGAAAACTCTGCCACTAAGAGTCAGAAAACATTCAACAAAAACTTTGCTTTAGATTTTAAAGTTCTTCCGTTTTTCCTCCCATTGTGAACTCTTTATGTCCTCGGAGTTATTATTACTGTAAGCGGTCCGTACCGGAGGCTTTCCCCCTCATTAATAACGCAGATATGATCTCTATTATGTGTAATCATCTGTATGTATTCTGGGGATTAATTGGAGAGGGTTTCTAAATTAATTCCATACTCTTTTCCTGTTGTTGATTCTGTTTATTTTTCGTCATCAGTACTAACCTTCCTCTCCTCTTGTTTGATGCAGGCTGGCTCTCATCGCCTCCTAGTGTGCAGCTCGGGCATTGAAACAATGTGATTTTTGGGGGGTGGAAAAGACTCCAACCACAGGAAATCCTATTTGATAGCATCAAAGAAACAGCAGCTGACTGCCTCTGTCTTCTCAAGTTTTCAATACAGAGGAAGAATGCACAGTCTGAGGACTTTATGACACTTGGTCTGTGGATCTAATCTTTAAATCAAACAACGGAAAGAAAAGAAAACCCCAAATATGGCCACAGAGTCTTTTCATGCTGCCTATGCTGCTGTAGCTCCGTCCAGCATCCCCATGACCCCCTCCACAAGGAACCTGCTGAGGATGTTTCGTGAGTACCAGAGCAACGCGGTGATCTTGCAGCACTACAACTTCACGGGCAAACTGCAGGAGAACAAGTACAAAGAAGGACTCAAACCAGAGGCCATCGCCTTTCTGCTGGTGTGTGTGCTCATAGTCGTAGAAAACGCTGTGGTGCTTCTGGCGATCTGGAAGAACAAGAAGTTCCACCTGCCCATGTACTACCTCCTGGGCAACCTGACTCTCTCCGACCTGCTCGCAGGCTTCACCTACATGGTGAACATCATAACATCCGGCGCCAACACTTTAAGCATGACCCCGGTGCTGTGGTTCCTGAGGGAGGGGGGCGTGTTCATCATGCTGGCTGCCTCCGTCATCAGCCTGCTGGCCATCGCCATAGAGCGTCACGTTACCATGGTGAGGATGAAGCCTTACCAGGGGGACAAACAGGGGCGGATGTTCGCTCTGATCGGCGCCAGTTGGGTGCTGTCGGTGTTCCTGGGCATCCTGCCGGTCCTGGGCTGGAACTGTATGGGCCAGCTGGACCAGTGCTCCACGGTCCTGCCGCTGTACGCCAAGAGCTACATCCTCTTCTGCATCACCATCTTCAGCGCCATCCTCATGTCCATCGTGGTGCTGTACGTCCGCATCTTCCGCATCGTCAAGTCCAACACCCAGCGCCTTGCTTCGGTTCCGCAGCGCAAAGGCCTCTACAGGAAGTCCCAGAAGTACATGGCCCTGCTGAAGACGGTCACCATCGTCCTGGGAGTCTTCATCATGTGCTGGCTGCCGCTCTTCATCCTCCTCCTGCTGGACTTCTGCTGTCCGGCCAAACAGTGTGGCGTGCTCTTAAAGGCAGACTATTTCCTGGGCATCGCCATGTTCAACTCCCTCCTCAACCCCATCATCTACACGCTGACCAGCAAGGACATGAGGAAGGCCATCCTCCAGCTACTCTGCCGACACTGCCTCCTGACGAAGGACGGGCAGGTGAAGAAGATCGGCATGCCCTTCCTGGACTGCAGCACCAGCAAGGCGGACGCAGCCTCTCACAGACTGGAGGGACTGGAGACGACAGTGTCCTCCGGTAACTTTACACCCTCTCCCATCAAAGCCATTTACCCCAAGATGTCTAAGACATGACCACTTAACTGAGAGCAAGCACTCGGACTAAAGACTTGGCTGCTTGTCTCTAATCTGAGCTGCACCTGAGCTCCAGGCTAGTTAACGTGCACGACAGGAGCTGAAGCTTTGCGTTGCACTCTGCCAGGCGTGAACGAAATAAACCGGATGTGTGTTAGAGACGTTTAAACTTGGAGAAAGACATTAACCTTGAGAGTTTTCTAATCACAAAAAAAACAGAAATGTCAGAGCCTCAGAAGTAGGCGTCAGTTTCCTGTGACAAAAAACAGCATTACATTTATTTCTAATACACTGAAAACAGGGCCAGTATTAAAAAATATCATTTCATTCTATCAGTTTTCCACATGAAATGAAATCAAAGACTGTGCAGACATGAATGCAGCTAATTACGCTGTACATCTGATAAACTGGGCCCGAAGCCCGAGCATGAGGGTTTGTCCTTATCTCCTCTCCCTGTGTAGCACATAATGACATGTTGTTACAAACACGGAGCATCCACACCCAAAACCTGCTGCCAAACCCATGTAATTTCTGCCATGTGAGTTTTGGTCAGCAGCAGTGCAGGGTAGAGGTCCCCTCGGCCGAGATCAGAGGCTCAGTGGCCTGGAGACGCACTGAGGACGTCATACGGAGGGCTGCGCAGAGTGGTTTGCAGCTCTGGAGGTCCCCTCACAACACATGTAGTGACACATGATGAATGACTTAAAGCAATAAAGCAGACAGTGGAGGTTTGTTGACGCCTTCTTGGTCTGATGGAGAATATCGCAGTGATGTGCTGTAGGTCCTGCACAAAAATTTTAAGTGGAAACAGACAACTTTTAAACTTTTCCCCCCTCATATTTCAAAGTGGTATTAATTTCAGTTTCAGTGTGCTTTACTGGCGCCAATGTCAGGTGAACAATACTGCCAAAGTGTCCAGGATAACATTATCGTTGGCGCAGCTGCCGCAAAAATAACAGGATTGCTTTTCGTTTCTCTTCAGAGCGTACCATCTACCAAAGAGTTTCCATGGTTATTTCTGTGGTTCACATGGATGTATAAAGAGAACAGGAGAACTGTCGCTCCAGTGTCTGATTTCGTGACATTTAACACAACAGCGTCGGCCTCTAGTGAGACGTACAACAAATAAATTGACAGTGCTTTCTAAATAATAATAATGATAATAATAATAATAATAGCATAAACATGTAGGTATGGAGCTCCCGGATCTCATTGTTTTCCCAAATTGGGGACATTTTTGGCGGCTGTTATTCTTTCAGTTAGCTGCTAACTGCTAACAGCTCTGTTAAAAACTCCTGCAATGGGTAGCACACATAACATGTCGTCAAAATGTGCCGCCCATGATCCCATCAGACATAAATTCAGTGCTGTAACCACCTTCCATACTAGCGAGACAACTCTGTCCCCCTATTCCGTAATTGTAGCTTTCATACAGAACGACGACGCGGCATAGCGGCGTGAAATTCTCGCCTTGAAGAGACAGTGTAAAAAAGGCTTCTGAAAGTTGCTCAGTGGTGCATGAAGCCAAAAAAGTTTGACTAAAATTATTCGGATCTTCCATATCGTTGGGCCGATAGAGCAAACGCACCTGAGACTTCTACGGACGACTGAGCTAGCTACTTCCGGTTTAGCACTTTCAGGGTTCCTACGGCTTAAGGCAAAACTTTTTGAGACTTTTTTAATGAATTAAATTTAAGACCAATTTTTGTTACAATGACCTAAAGTGAAAAAAACAAAAACAAAGTGACATTAGTTATGAAGGGCTAGAAACATTTTTATATAAAACGTTTAGTGTGACATAAAACATTACTTTTTGGGAAACACCTTCCATTTCTTGGCGATTTTGTGTTTCTCACTTCACACGTGGGACTCTTGAGTAATTTACAGAACGCATGTGGAGTCAAGAAAGTTCAACTTGCATGTCGCATTTTTAAGACTATTGAAAGATTGATTTAAGATGTTTTAATACCAATCAAGGCCTTATTGTTAGATTAGCGAATCTGCAGGAACCCTGCTTCCGCTGACCTGAATGTGGCTGAATGATTTAATCGTGTGGCTCGTCTCGACTTAAGAAATGTTATCAGACTGAATGCATCAAACCCTGATCATGAAACGAGTCATTTCACCGGGGTTGTGACACTCAGAACTACGTACCCACTGATTTAAAGGCGTCTCTCTCACAATGTAGGTCAATGGGAAAGTCTTTTGGGCCCGTGGCATCACGGGACAGACCCACAGCTTGTAACTCCACAGTTTGGCCACTATGTCAAATTGGCTTCAAAGCCCGGTGCTGTCTCTGGGGTTTGGTTGCTCAACCGTCCACCATTTCCTCTCCAGGGGATAGTGACTGCAGAGAGCTTATATTAATATTCTTTTGGTAACTTTCGAAAGCTGCTGGGAAAAACAAATGTTCTGTCCTCCTGTTTTGGTTGCACGATGGTTGACGCACTTCCTTTGTGCTGTAACTCGAGCCCTCAGACCAAATCCGGTGGCACACAGAAAGTGAATGCGAAGCTTATAGGGATCAACCTAAACACAGATGGTGTCGTTATTCTACAGCCGTTATCTGTGCAATCAACATTTACTTCATTAGTTAAAGCAAAAAAAAATCTCTTTCTAGTTTGAGAAAGATTCCCATGAAATGACATGAAAATGTTTTCTAGTGAAAGAGCTCAGATATCATTGTGTCCCACACAACAGCAACCTGTCAAAGCCCCAGATATCAGACTGTGTGGGCTTCAAAGACCTGGGGAATTTCATTGTGGTTATAGTGACATGAAATGTAAAAAATGCCAACTGTAATATTGTACATAAATGTAAAAAGAAAAATAATCTATTAACTGATTTGTTTTGTATACTGTGTAAATATCTATAGTCTTCTCTGAGCTGCATTTTGTATTTGTAAAAACCTCACTTAAGTTATGATGTCACTTTTTATATGTGCACTGAATAAAAACATGTGAATGAAGTTTAAATGGAGGTTTGTATGAATTATTAACTCCTGAGAGACGCCTCAGCTGGTTTTGTTTCAATGGTTAACGTCTGAAAGTTTCAGATCTCTCACTGATCGACATCCCTCACGTTTCTTAGCGCTAAACGAAACTTGAATAAATGACGAAACACTCTCCGTTATGATTAGACATACGAAGCACAGTTTGATTGACTACAGGAAAAAAAATCAAAATATTATAAATGACATAAAAACAGATTAACTATGCAAATGATAAATCTATTTCACATTAAGATAAGAAGTATTTTCTGTGATTTTATTCCATATCAATATTATCTAATGAAGTCTTATTTTCTATCTATCTTCTATCTAGTCTATAATTTTTTAATTATTTGGTTTACTAATACATATATTTATTATGTGAATAAACACTGAGTGAGCAGAACAATACAGAGGATGAAGAATGACCTAAGCATTGATAAATTAATAAATAAATAAATAAATAAGGACTAATAATAAATAAACAAATAAATATATAAATAAATATCAGAATAATTATATAAATATAGAAATAAATTAATAAATTAAATAAAAACATGAATAAATAAATACATGTGAATAAATACAGGGCTAAAAATAAATAAATTTGTAGATAAAAAAAAATTAATTAATACAGGAATAAAAAATCCCTGTATAAACCTGAATAAACTACAGCCATTTTTGTTTATTTGTTCATTTAAATGTATTATTTAATAATAATATGGTAACAGTTTATCATTAATCAATAATATAGTAATGTAGTATATAGTAATATTTTATTGTTGTAATATCTAGGAATATTGATACACATCAATATGTAAATACATTTTTAAAAAATAAATGTATGCATAAATAAATACAAAATAATAATAAAATTAATATATAAAAATAAAAATAATAAATATGGCAATATATAAAAAAGGCATAAATATATTTTTATGTAAATAAACAAAATGATTAATAAATAAATGTTGAAATGAATATGGAAATAGGTGAATGCATAAATAAATAACTGTAAACAAATAAATGAAGAAATAAATAAATATGAAAGACATAAAAATGTATATAATAAAAACAAGTAAGTGTATAAATAAAGAAATAATACAAAATTATATGAAATAAATAAATTAATGAATAAATGTTGAAATAAATAGATAAATGCATAAACAATGTATTATTTATTGCTGTAATTCTTTACTTGTATGTAAATGAGGTGGCAGGTCCTTAACTCTGCATGTCTTTATGCATTTATTTATGTTCGTGTTTATATCAGCATTTATTTATTCTTTACTTATTTCTGTATACAGCTATATATTTTTTGATACTTTTTTGTGTCAAGGCCTGTCTTAAGTTGCACCATAATACATCACGAGTTAGTTGATGTTCAGTTACACCAGTCGTAAGTATTATGTGCTGCGTTACTGTGCCGAATATTAATATGCAACCGTACAAACTTTAACCAAACACTAGTGACTTGAAGAAGTCGTGAGGTGAGTTGTGAGGGGAAAGTCACACAGATAGGGGCTCAGCCATGACTAACACCCCTCCTCCATACAAACCACCTGTTAACCACTTGTTAAGAGATGTGATGTGTGCGGCTGAGGAACAGATGAAGATGCAGAAACAAGCTGCTGTGAGCGAGCTGAAGCTCCGTTTACCGTAAGGAAACCACATGTCAATGTGTGGGTCTCTAAACTTATTGTACGTGTCAGATTGAGCCTCCCTGACAGCGTATGTCATCCTGCCCACCCTTAACCACTCGCCACGCTGCACTGGTAAACAACCGTGGCACTGCGTCCTTTTCAAAGAACGTGTAGGAAGTTTCACTTCTCAGCAAAGCAGGTCTCTGGGTAAATATTAGCACACACACACACACACATATGCTGTGCACTGCAGAAACACTACGTGGGCACTACTCTCTGCTGCCTAGCACCTACCAACAAGGTAGAGTTTCCGTGGTTATTTCAGTTGTTCCCATGGATGTATAAAGAGAACAGGATACGGCGTAAGAGGCCGAGTTCATTACTAGAGACCTAATAAGACAGAGATTATGCTCTAGGGCCGCTACGAAGTCCCTTCATTACACCACCTTTGCATTTTTGCCTCTAGTGTGACATAAAATTTGTCAGCAGCACTTTCTAAACAATAACATGGCAGTAACAATCATTTATCGTCCCTGTTATATGCCAGCTGATCTCGTCCTCAGTTCAGAGCGTAAGAAGCTCCTGGACGTCATTGTTTCCCCAATTTGCAGACATTTTTATCCACTGTTCTTCTTCTTTGAGGTAGCTGCTAACTGCTAGCAGCTACTTTTAAATCTACTGTGGCAGGTCACATGCTTAACATCTCATCAAAACATCACACCTGTGTGCAAAAATTTTAAAGACTTTTTTAATGCATCTCGTAATGAAATTTAAGACCAATTTTACAATAATAAAAACTGAAGGAAAATAAAACAAAACATGAAAGGCCGTTATGTGGGGCTAGCAAAACTTTTATATAAAATGGTTATTGTAACATAACATGTTGGTGATTTTGTGTCTCACTCTACATTTTCAGACGCTGTTCTTCTCCTGTGAGTTAGCCGCTAACTGCTAACAACTCACATCAAACAGCTACTTTTTAAATCTCACACTGTGGGTTGCACACATTACACATCATCAAATCGTCACATCCGTGCTGCCCACGGTCCTGTCCTGTTCTTGTTGGACACGGAAGCACTACAAAGCGCAGCGACTTTCCATGGAGTGCTGCCCACTTGGTTTTGGCGCTCATGTTAACTGATTTGGCTATTCACACCGGACATGGCGCGGCACAGAGCGTCCAAGCCGGCTCATGATCTGCAGCAATAGTTCCAGCATTTGGCCTATTTTTTTCCGTGAGAGAATCAGGCAAGAAAACACACTTAATATCGTCTACAGTATGTTTTAAGTTTTATTTAATGTGAAATAAATGATCTGACAATGATAAATGACAGAATATGCATCCTGGATATTCCCTGCTTGAACAGGCACCATGAAAGGAGCTCCTAACAATCCACAGTGATGAGGCCTACGCAACACTCATATCATATTGTAGTTTGCACTATTTTCAGTTTTTCTAGTGTGATGTGTGTATCAGTGTGTTTTTCTGCTCTTGTGCAATAAGGTCTATCTATCTATCTATCTATAATGAAACAGACAGTGCAGAGTTTGATCAGACCCACAGTCGAGCAGCAGCCTCTGCTGTGTTTCACTAACGCCTCTGACACAAACCACACAGAACTGCAGCACAGCGAAATACTAGAACCCGTAGTTATGATATTAACAGCAATTTGTTGAGTTTATTTATTGTTATATGATAGATTACATTTGCTCATGATTATCTTGGATGGTGTTGCGTGGCTGCCTTTCGTAGTGAGCTGTAAGATTCTTTTTTATATATATATTTTTATTCATCAGTATGTTGAGAGGGCTGGGGGTGTTTGGAGCATATTTTGAATACTGCCAAACAAAATCTAAGTCTTAACCTTTTATCAACAATGCTGCTTTCTACTGCTGCTCTGCATGACCTGTGAATTTTATCCTTTCATTGGTTCAAAACATCTTGCCAAAGGAATGCAGCTGAAAATCAGCCAGCTGGCTAACACTGGCATTTACAGACATGTTGATTAATGTGTGTTGTCCTTATAAATAAAATAAATGAATATTATTTTTCAAAACAGCTGCTCGTCAATCTGAGCCAGCTGACACTACATGTGGAAACTGACAGTACAAACTAGTTAGCAAGCAGGCGAGAGGTTGAAACAGTGCTGTTAAAGTAATGAACAAATGATTCAAACACAGTTAAAGTTTCTTAAATGAGGGTATGAGTACCCCTAGAGGTACTCTGGAGTACTGCAGAGGGTATGTGAGCTTTTATTTTCATTTCAAAAATATCAGTCATGTTTAATTCCTAAAATAATTGTACTAATAATTGTAAGTTTAATTAAAAAATGTAAATCTAAGTTCAGTAAAGCACATTTTAATCATTAACTGCTGCAACAAACAGTCACATTGTTCACTGTGTGTTTCTATCAAAAGTATCAAAGATGGTACATTATTGAAAACAGTTTGAGAACCACTGGTGTAAAAAGGAAGCATACCAGTAACCGTAAAGTGAAACCGATACGTGTAGAGCAGTGGTTCCCAACTGTTGGGTTATGGGCTCATTCTGAATGGATGGCAAGTGACTCGCAAACATGTCAAGATTGTAAAAAACACACTGTATTTCTCAAGTGAAGCAAATTTCCAGTACAGAGCTTTTATTTTGAAGTGCCATTTCCTGCTGTAGAGTGAGTGACTAATGGACAGCTACTTGACAGAGACAGCTAACTGGTTCTGAACTGAATATATTAAATTGTGTGGACCTTGAACTAATGGCTGAGGAGAACCAGTAGCTCGTCCAAAACCCATCTTATTAATGGAAGCGTTCAGCTGTGTGAAAAGCCACCACCAGTCCTCCCCGCCCATATTATCTTTACACAAATAGATTTTTAAAGTGTTCGAATTAAGATCATATTGTGTAGAATAGAATCAGCAGAATAACGTGTTGAATTTCACCACAGACAGACCTGACCAAACACAGAGGGCAGATATTTCATGTATAGATTTGCTTGAATCATCAGGTGTTTTCTGTGAATAACTAACCTGTTAACAGCCAACTGTTTGATCATGGCTGAGACTAAGCTGCGCGGTATGAGCCTCCCACTCAAGTTAACGTTAGCTACCCATGAGCAGAAACTGTCACCAGCATCATTTGCATATTCACCACACTGACAGTGAATATTCACGTCTTAAGTGTCTCAAATCTCACAGTAGAAAGTTAGGTTGACATTCTATGTGACATTTTTCTGTGTGTTTCTTTCCCCCAAAAGGCAGCGTGACCTTGGCAATGACGCAAAGCAGGTCCAGACTGTGAACATCATGTGATACTGGAGACGTTTCAACAGTCACGGTGCACCACTGGATTGTAAATCAGTGACACTAGGAACATATTCTGCGTAACATTCGACATGTGTTCATGAACATTTTTTAAACAACAGCCAAAGCAAATGTATACTTAAGACTTTTCTAAAACATTCTGTCAATTCCAAACAGTTTTCAGCTTTTCTATTATCATAACATTTCCAGGACTTTCATGATCTTGGGTTTTATCTGACAGATCGTTGGAGGTTCATCAGACAAAACAAAGTTGCGAACCACCGGCCTAAACTATAGTGAAACTAGTCTGACTAATCCACACGCATACAGGCCTCTCCTAAAGCTTTCGACTGTGTCTCACAGTTTTCATCAGCTAGTGGATTCTGCTCATCTTGTAACCAAAATATGAAACTATCACAAAAACTCTGCTTTTAAAAACAGCTCATCTCTTTGCAATGTCTCATCCGAGTTTGTGTGATTAAAAGGAAACCATGTGGGAATTTTAAAAACAGCTCTGCAGCACCGTCTAGTGGCCGCTCTGCAGATGAGTCTGTGTTGCTGAGATATAATACAAAACTATGAAAGGAATAAGGTCTGACATATTTAATCATAAAACAGTGTAAATGTTGTAAAGAACAGAAGAAGACAAACAAATATAAAGACAAACATAAACAATGTGCACATTTCTGACACCACCACCGTCCTCCATCTACCACTCAGTGCTGACAAAGCCCCACAGCTGGTCGCTTACATCATTCCGAGAACGTAGCGAGGTGTCGATGTTGATGGGCGTCGCCAGGTCGGCACCGTAGTGCACTGCGAGAGGAGAAAAGAGACGGACAACCTGAAGCAAAATGAACAGACACACACAAGACATAAAACAACAGAAGACAAAAACGTACCTCCTCTTAGGATGTTGGGTTGTGTGTCGTATTCCCACTTGATCTTGGAAATTACGTAGTACAACTGAGCCACATATCTGATGAGGGGAGAATATAATCATCAAAAATACATCAAACTAAGCGCAGTTCCCAAATTTAACTTTTATTTCCAAAAAGAAGGCTGCTCAATGTTTAACTTTGAGGACAAAACAAAGCTATGTGTATCACATCCCGTACAGAAGCATGTAGAGAAATTGTCTCGCATGTTTTGCATCATCTGATCGGCTCTTATGATCAAAGTCTTACACCGTATACACTGGCCTAAGTCCCACATAAACAAGGCGACGAAGACATAATGTTACACCTCAGAAACGTCGCTACGGTACGATTATTTATACATGAAAAAAGATGCAGAGAAATTGATTCATTCCTTTATTTCAAGCCGACTTGACTACTGCAATGCCTTCCAAAAAACACCGCTGAGAGACTTCAGCTCATTGAAAACTCTGCAGCTCGGCTGTGAACCAGAACCAAGAGGAGAGAGCACATCAGGCCAGTCTGAGCTGCTCTGCACTGACTTCCTGTTACCTTTAGAAGTGATTTTAAGGTCCTCCTCCTTGTTTACAAAGCCCTACATGGGCTGGGACCGAGCTACATCGCTAATTCCCTTGTTAACTAGTCGCCTCCGTGAACACTGTGATCATCTGTTGCTGGTTTATTGGAGGTTCCCAGCAACAGCCTGAAGAAGAGCAGAGATGCAGCTTGTCAGCGACGCCTCAAAGCTATGGAACACACTTCCTGCAGATATCAGGGAAGCTAGCTCGCTAAATAGTTTTAAAAAGAAAGCTAAAGATGTATCTGTTCACTTTGGCCTTTATCTCTCTGACTTTCCTCATACAGGTCTGAAACTCCTCCCCTTTATGTTTCCCGCTGCCACAGCTCTTTAAATATCTCACTTGATTTTATGAATTAGTTTTACAACCCTATGATTTTCTGTTTTATGTCCATTATGTCTATTTTCATATATCCATAATCCTTGCTCCTTGTCCCCAACTCTGGCTGCTTGAAGTAGAGACAGTGAGGTAACTCTGTGTAGCACACATCGTTAAGCAGCTGTGGTGACTGAAGGTAAGAATAGTAGTTGGATCAGTCTTTTGACAAGAGACTTTTATGACTCTGTATCTGAGACTCACACTGCTGAGGGGATGACCTCAGTCGTGTCTTCTTCCACCTCGCTCTGAAGAGTCTCCAGCTCGTGTTCGGTGTTTCTCAGATTCTCCAACTCTCTCTGCAGAAATCTGGAGCAGGATTAAGGACGCTGACGAAGAAAAGCGTGAATAAAGCCGGACCGGATTCATAATGACACTGAAAGGAATCTCCTTCAACACAGACGTATAAAAAGATACTGTAGTTCTGAGTCAGTCATCTGGCTCTTGGCTGTGCACTGCCTCAGCTGCTCCTCCAGGCTCTCAAGCTCCTGCTCCCTTTGCTTCTTCTCCTCCTCCATGTCCAGCAGCCTCTGACCTGCACTCTCCTCAATCTGAGCCACATCTGGGGATGGAGGACAACAACATAGAGATAAGACAGGAAGGAGTAAGAGATGAAGATCGGAGGGACTGGGTCTGGAATGCTGTGATTTGCAAAGTTCAATGGGTGCATAAAGATGTTTGAAGACACTGACAGCTGAAACACAATAGATCTTTAAATGTCTGATTACTCACCTTTTAAAATCTGTGTCACAATCTTTTTTGTTTCTACATGTTGATCAAAAAGAGCCTGGTGTTCATCTCTCACTTGTCTCAGTATCTTCGGCTGGCTGCTGTTGATGAAGTCCACCAACGCTTTCCCCGTCTCCTCCAGGTCCTGAAACTTATGACCTTGAGCCATTGTGGTGCCACTGGATGCTAAATAGGACATAAAAAAGGAGATTCAACCCAAAACACAGTATGTGCAGAGAGCACCTCGAGGCTTGTTAAGCTTCAAGTCATCAATAACAATAAACATCCAAATAATATAAATAGAAAGTCTACAGCGGTAGAAGAAACATTCAGATACATTCAAAGTTATTTCAATAAAAGTACTGGCAATACTACAGTGTAATAAAACTAAATTAATAGAATCTTTATTCAGGATAAATTAAGTTGAGCAAAGACTGACATATTTCCGTGTTGAAGTGAAGAGTTACAGAAGAAAATTGGGTCATCCCTGTGTCGCTTACATAAACTAACATTGTAAGAGATGCCACACAGCTCAAATTGCATCAGTACGAAGGCATATGTCTTTAATGTTTTTGTTTTAAAATGCAATTTGGTAAAAATCCAAGTGGCCATGTCTAAATCCAAGAAAACTGTCCCGCCCATAAATTTAAAGGTGTAGGTTTCAAGGAGGCTGTAAACTGTAGGCGAGTTCAACATAGTGACCCAGGGAAACATACATTATTAATGTATTAATGAATTAAATAAATGTATAAATATATACATAATAAACAAATCAAGAGAAATGAATAAATACAGAAATAAAAAGATAAGAATAAATAAATGCATAAAGAAAAATACCTGCACAGGTTAAGATCACCTACCTCATTTACATAAATGTAAAAAATTACAGAAATAAATATAGTTGTACAAAAATATAGGAGATAAATTTAAAGTTTATTTATGACCTGCTTATCAACTTTTTTTGCATTTACCTACTTCTTTCCACCTCTTTTCAATGTATATTCTTTTATTTATTCATTATTCATGCAATTATGTTTATTTTTCATTTTTATTTCAACATTTTTTATTCTTTTATAATATTTACTTCTGTAATTATTCCTGCACTTATTTATATACATATTTAGATTTGATTCCTGAATGTATTTATTGTTTTCATATTTATCTATGTATTCCTGCATTTGTTTATTTATTTCTATATTTATTCTTGTATTCATTTTTATTTCCATATTTGTTTATTTAATTACTCCTGTATTCCTTTTTTTGATTTCCAAATTTATTTATTTATGAATTTTTTTATTTACTTCTATATTAAATTACTAAATGTCTAAATTAATACAGGAATAAATAAATGAATTAATAATTTCCATATTTATTTATTTGTTTATTCCTGTATTCATTTAGACATTTATTTATTTATTTCCATATTTATTTAGATATTTATTTATTTACATATTTATTTCTGTATTTATTTAGACATTTAGTAATTTATTTACATATTTATTTCTGTATTTATTTAGACATTTAGCAATTTTTTTCTTTATTTCTGTATTTATTTAGACATTTATTCATTTATTTACATATTTGTTTCTGTATTTATTTAGACATTTATTCATTTATTTACATATTTATTTCTGTACTTATTTGAACATATATTTATTCATTTAATCCCTGCAGTTAATAATATATACTGAAGTCATTTTCCATCCTCCATATTATATATTCATCATCTGACCTACAGGGAAAAACATAGCTGAGAACATGAAACCAGGGTTTGAAGGGTCATATTGATGAGTCATATTAAGTGAATATTGAAACATACGTTATGTTCCCAGAACACCTGATGTACGTACCAGTAAACCAGTAAACATTACTTTACTTATTTTCAATCCACCAGTCATAAACAGACAGGTCGCAAACTCTGTGGTTTGTTTACCGTGTTTACAGCTGTAGCCGTTAGCTTGGCAGCTAGCTAAACTACGATAACACGATGCTGACACACGGTAAAAGTCACAAACAAAACTGTTGACTCGATGAGTAGCTGATTAAAACAACGTTCACGGCACAAATAAACACGTTTTCGTTAAAGTAAAGCAGAACAACTCACCGTACAGCTGCTGTGTGTGATTCAAATTCAGTCACTGAGCGCGCCTCTTCCTCTTCTTCTTCTTCTTCTTCTTCTTCTTCTTCCTCTTCTTCTTCTTCTTCTTCTTCTGTGGTCACTGGCGGACACAGAGCAGCCTCTGACGTGCTGACCGCCACCTACTGTACAGGAGTCACTATGGCTCGTGTAGTGATGCCACAAAGTACAGAAAAACTCCAACAAGACTTGTGTTCTCTTCACTTGTCTCCTGTTTCTATTGTTTTCCATCCACATTCAAATACTCTGTTAGACTGTGTTTCATCTCGACAGCCCCACATTTCATTCTGGGGTTTATAATAGCTGTAAAAAGCTAAAGTTTGACCACTCTGGAGCCTGAACCTATCAAACTAAAGATGACTGTGTGAATTGATGCTGCTCGGTGATCTCAAACAAAAGCAAAATCTGAAACACTGTATTTGCTTAAAAAATAAAAGGTGTTTTAATGTGCTTTCAGTATGAGCAGTATGATGTACAAATTCATCCAATGTCTGTGGAGTGTTACCGTAAAACTTCTATTAATAGCCCAGGATATTATTTGCTTGAACTCAACAGGCCTATATTTGGGACAGGCCTTTAATTTCTTTTATGCAAAACTGTTGCTCAGCAAAGATCAGCAAATACAATCAAACTGTTTATTTAAACCAGTGTGAATTAGTTTAGTTTAGTTAGTTTCAACTGCAGTTGAGACGTATATAAAAGGCTTTTCTTGCAGCACCGGCTGCGCTGCAAAGAGCAGTGGGCTGAAGCAGAGCGGCACGCCAGCCGGCGCCGGTGTGGGTTTGTTCATACAAAATAATGGAGGCAGGTGTTTTGACGCGCTGCGTACGGCGGCGGTGCGTGTTAGACTTTACAGACGCCTGGAACATGGAAACTTCAGGTAATCGAGGAGCAAACACATATTCTGACTAGTGTTGCACAGTATACCGGTACTAAAATAGTACCGCGGAACTAGAGTATTCCAAACAGTACTATACTGCATTTGGAAAATACCGGTACTTTGAAATTGATTCATTTCATTAATTTAGTTAATTTATTTTACTCATTTATGCACACAAACACCTTCCTTGTTCCTATTGGAGCACAGATTGTACAAGTGGTGTGTATGACAACACCTGTATCAACATTTGGTGAAAAAAGACAAGAGAAAGTCTGCCTCGCAAAGGGCGACAACGTATGACAACACCAACTTGGTGAAACATTTGAGCAACCAAACTGTGACGTCCATAGTGAGGTACTTTCAAACCATGATTTATTGTTGTAAAGGTTTGTAGCCAAAAGGACTTTTCCTCAGGAAAAGTACCAAAAAGTATCAAAGTATCGAAATTCATATTGGTATGGGTACCGAAACAAAGATTTTGGTATCGTGACATTTATTCTGACTCTATGACAGCTTCAGACGAAGGGCGTCATGTTTCTCCGTCATGCAGGTAAATCTGAACAATTTGTGGTCGTCTCTGGCGCTCATGGTTTCAGTCCAATGAAAGGCATCAAGCTAACGATGTGCACTAATTCAACATTGACAAGATTAAACATTTACATATGTCCAAAGAACTATTAAAAAATGACCTGCTTGGCAACCAGACCAGGCCTCTAATTGAGACAGGCCTTTATTTGACAAAATGTGTAGCCACACCAGGCCAGTAAAAGAGACTGGACGTTTAATTGAAGTTCTACTGTAAATAAAACATTTGCAAGACAGTTTTTGGACGAACTTCCAGGTAGCAAATCGTAAAATGTTTAGTGATGCGTCAACACACAGGTCCAAGTGTTTTAAGTGTTTATTCAGTCATTAATAGATCTCTGAAACTGAGATGATGTGCTGGGATTCACATCTACATGGGTGCCTCCATCTAGGCCACACATTATAAGCATACTAGTTAATCACCCTCACTGATCTGGTACAAACCACGTGGAAATACTCTATTTATGGTTCACAAATATGCTTGAATCTGCTGTGGAGGAACACGACGGACCAGTGTGCTCTCTGATGCCAGTTAAAATTGGAAATACTCGATAGAAAATGGACGCCTTAAGAAGAGTAAGGAGTCTTTTGTTAAAGTGCGGACACACCACACACACCACACTTCTACGTCACCTCACGTTGCATTTGAACACACTACATCCGACGGCCAAGTAGCACGTACATTCTGCGCCTGCGTGAGAGAGAGCGGAGTGAGAGAGTGGTACATCCTGTCAGCCGAGGGGTTTCCTATCTGTGCAGCCGAGCACCGCAGCACCTCCACGGACTATTACATCCAGACGGTCCCAGTGTTTCCTCCGCAGGCTCCACTTCACTCAGCTGCCCGATAAACCCGCTGCTTCTTCCCACTTTAACCTGAATAAACAATTGAATAACAAACCAGGGCTCGGTGCTCCGGCTGGATCCAAACGGAGAGCCGGGGCTTGCTCAGAGACTAGCGGAGGCTAACTGGCTGTGCTTCCCTCCAGTCATGCTGTGGCTAACGCTCCGCTAGCCGCTCCCAGCTAGCTCCGGTTTGTTATTCAGGTTAAAGTGGGAAGAAGCAGCAGGTCTGTGGGGCAGCTGAGTGAAGTGGAGCCTGAGGAGGAAGCACCAGTTTCACTACAGGCAGGTTCACTCGCTACAGGGGCGAGGAAATAAAACCTGAACAGCCAATCAGAGTGATCTCTCTCACCGACAAGCTCCACTGCCAATTCAACATGCTCAATGGGCCGAAAAGCCGCCGATGCCGAGGTGCAGACGGTGCAGGAGACACCGTAAAAACTAGGCTGACAAACGCTGACCGACGGCCCGACTTTGGTCGACGGCCGACCGTCGGCTTGGTGTGTCAGGGCCTTTACAGTTTCTATGAAATACAAACACAGTATAAATGTAGAAAGAGAAATGTTCATTTCACCAAACCCATTATCTAATTAATTGTATACTAAATCGTAGGTATAAACAAATTAACTCAAAATCTGTAGCCACCATTTTAAACACTTTTTTTTCCCCAAATCAAACTGTAAATTTGAGGTCAAAAAACAATGACTGTTTTTAAAATGTGTTTAATTTGTGGACCGTAGGAATCACAGGATCGTACATCGACAGTTAATCTGAGGTGTCGTCACTCTTTGTTCTTCAGCTTCTCTTTCTTCTCACGTTCTTTTCGTCTCTGTCGGCCGAGCTGTCTGAAGAACAGTCTCTTGGGGTTCAGGCCGTACGCCTTCAGTCTCTGTCGACTGAACTCACGCCCGCCTATTTTCACCCCGCTGCTTCCTGATATGAGGCGTCCACCGGAGGACTTGTGCTTCTTCTTCGACCATTTGGGCCTCTCAGTCCTGAGTTTCACCTCGTCATCTTTACCTGCTGCTTCCACAGCGGTCACCTCTGTCTGCTGCTCCTCTTCCTGTGGCTCTTGTTTCATCTTCTTGTTCTTGGGTACCAGAATCATCTCCTCCTCCTCTTCCTCCTCGTCCACTGCCTCTCTGAGAGCCTGGGCGAGCGTGTCGTCTGCAGAGTCCATGATGGCGGGGGCGTCACCGTCCTCTGCAGCCTCTCGCTTCTCAGCGTCCTTCAGACGATCTCTTCTCTTCTTCCCCACCTTGGTCTTCGCCTCTGTCAGCTCTCTGTCCTCCCTGCAGATAAATTCAGTTAAAAACATTATATATTGTTTCTCTAACAGTGGATTTATTATCAAGGGTGTGGGTATGAGTGTCATACTCACTGAGAGTAAACAGAGTTCAAGACTTCTTTCTTCTTCTTCTCATTCTTGGCCTTGATTTTATAGTTCTTCAAATCACTCATCTCTTCCTTCTCAGACCTGAGAGAACAACAGGCAATGATCTGAGTGAAGGAAGCGACCTCAGACAACAGAACAGGTGAGACACTTCAACTTGAAAGACTGAGTCTGTACCTGAACATGCACGTCTTCTTCAGAGAGCACCAGTGGTTCAGCTCCTTGTCATCAGCCGTTAAAATCTGAGGGAAGAAGAAACAGAGTCTTTACTCGGTTCAGTTTTAAACTTCTGTAACACCGGGGTCAACTTCTTACAGCAGGGGTGTCAAACTCATTTTCACCAAGGGCCACATGTAACTTGTAACCAAATGTAATGTAAAATAAATGTAACTACTCCTTAATGTTAAATAACTCTGAATTTATTACTTATTCAAGTTACAAAAATTACAGTTGCATAGAAAAAAATATGTTTGCTTGTTGCTGTGTTATAACATAAATCCTTTTAATTTGTCAGGTTATGAAACCCACATAACTCCATCAATCAAGGATCAAACTATCCAAGTGAATAAAGAAAAACAACATCAAACACAAGTTTCCACTTGTTGGATAAATCGCACTGATGTGGAAACACTGCCGTCTAGTGGCGGAAGCCGTCACTTCGTGGGTAACAATCAACATGCATTGTGGGAAATGTAGTTTTTGATCAAATCACACTTTTGACCTATTTAATTTTAGACAATCAGACCTTTTAAGCTCTCGCGGGCCACATAAAATGACATGGCGGGCCACATTTGGCCCGCGGGCCTTGAGTTTGACATATATGTCTTACAGCCTTTACACACCAGAGGCTTTTTATTCATGCAATTAATTCGCACCTAAGTTTGATACCAAAACCCAGTGCCTTCCTGTACAGCTGGTACAGATTTCAGGGTCTCATTTCTAGGGCTGCCCTCTAATCGTCGACCAAACGTTAGTCGACCAGAGAGGTCATTGGCCGGCAAGATTTCATTTCCATTAGTCTCAGTAAAACAAACAAACGTGAAACTCCTTGTCAAAATAAATCAAACCCCTTCTTCTGTAAATCTTCAGTCTGATAAACACAGAAAAGGTGATCATGTTAGTGCAGGGTTACCCAGAGCTTTACATCTGTCAATAGGCCTACACACTTATAAACAGCTGCTGGAAGAAGATCAGCTCTGCACGCAGGATTTCAGGTAAACAGGATACATGTAGGCTATATCTCAGTGCTTTTGTAGCTTCTCACTGAATCTCTGTGGTTTGGGGTTAAGTTTCTCTCCTATGTCCTGTTTTTACGTTAGATATCTGCTTTATTTTACCGTTCATGTTCGCTATCAGCCAATCCTCGATAAAGACCAGTTTAATAATGCAGCAGGGAGGAAGAGTAACAGCAGTAACAGCCACAGTGAGATGTTGATGAAGAGCTGCAGACAACGGGCTCTTACTGCACCTCTGCAACCAGCTCACCTCCAACAGGTAAACTTCTTCTACCTGCCCTGCTGCTGAAAAACATATGCAGCAAAAAATAACAGGAGACTTTAGTCGTGATCAGCTTACAGCTGAACATGTAGCCCACTTTGTATAAAATACCGGGATATATCGCCTATGAATTTTTGCCCATATCGCCCAGCCCTAAATGACACCTAGCTCTATCCACAAACAACACATTTTTGTTAACCGTTGTTTTTAAATCATGACTATCTGCACATATTATGCGGCAAAAAGGTGCCATAATTCCCCCATAATTCTTACTGTCCTCGGTTACTACTCGTGGAAACGTCCCCGTAAAATATAATTTAATGTGGAGGTAACATTAGACAACTTTTCAACTAGTTAGCTAACGCTGTCTGCTTATTAACTTAAAATGTAATATATTACATGAACGCATTACTTTGCCCAGAGTCAGGACTAAACATGGGGAATCAGGGTTCCAGTTTAATGCAACTAAAATCTGGAACAGTCTTTGTGAAGATGTGAGACAGGCCTCTACTCTGACAATGTTCAAATCTAGGCTCAAAACAGCTCTATTTCACTGTGCATATGACTGAAAGGATCTTATCTGCACTCTTCTCTTTTAAAATTCATTTTATAATGATTATTTATGTTTTTATTTTGTATTGTGATTTTAATGCATTTTCTTCTTCTGTAAAGCACTTTGAATTACTTTGTGTACGAATTGTGCTCTACAAATAAACTTGCCTTGCCTACTTTTGTAACGTGTTACTCCAACACTACTAACTACTGTTAACTATGCTAACTATGACATGGCATGACGATGACATGGCCCTCTGACGTTCAGTGACTGAACGTCTGAGCGCTATGTCATCGCTGTCCAAGGCCAGAAATTCACAGGTCACCTATTGGGAGATCTTCTGCTACACAGGTGACCTGTGAATTTCTGGCCAGGGGCATGTTCGGTTGGGTTTTCTCCGGGATGCTCTGGTTTCCCCAACACTCAAAATCAATTTGGAAATTAATTGGACAAAATAAAAAAAATTAAATTCATTATTATTACTTTATTTATTTATTCATTCTTATTTATGTGACAATGCCTGAACACAACACAGACTCCACTCCAACTGAGTGTGTGTACAGTGCCATGCTGTGCTGCTGTGCGAGCGGCGTGTCAGACTGTGCATAACAGCGGCCTTTTGGTTCGGTCAGGAAAATGTGGCCCGAACCGCTCTCTAGTGTGCTCACCTTTGAGTGTTCACACGTGTCTGTGTGCATGCGTGTGTGTGTGTGTGTAGGGAAACACTGATAGTTTTATGTGAAATATTTCTGTGACATTTATTCAACACGCCGCCTGGTGTGTAAAGGTCTTGAGGAGTTAAATATTTGCTGCTGTGTGGTTCTGCTCAGAGAGAAGATTAAGTTGAGATCATTCCCTGGTCAGAGCTCTGCCCGGAGGAAGAGCAATACCAGATCAGTCACCTCACGTCTCATCACTGCAGCATCACCGACCAACATCCAGTCAGCATTCTTTATATCCGCTGTTCACATCTTGTTTTAACAATATATTAGATGGACCATTCTCTCAAGCGCGCCCCTGAAAAGCTACTGTCCAATCACGGCTCAGCGGCTGTAAGCAGCTCCCTCCTTGAAGGGATGTGTATGAGGCTGTAATCAGAGATATTCTGAATTTAAAGAGTCTGAAAGGTATTGTTTGGGATGAGCTACAGTTTGCTTCATTATCTAAATACAGCTGATTAAACGGTCGTCACATCAGCTGGCAATAAGAAGCTGCTTCTGTCTAAATGAAGTCAGCGTTTTATTCATTACCAACAATTTTTGATGGCAAATCACTGTAAACTGTATTCTGTGCTGTGTGACAACAGGAGCTTGAGAGGAACAGTAACTACAGGAGGCAGGGCTTAGTGAATGGTCAGTAACCCAGAGTTGGTGAAGTGCTGCTGTTCTCACCTCATCAGTGGTCAGGCCGAAGTCATTGGCGAGGACCTGCCTGTAGCGGAACCTGCAGGGGAGGTCGTCGATGATGTCCTCGTAGTCCAGCTTGTAGTATTCATCCAGGTACTGCTCGAAGGATTTCTCCTCTGGAACACAAACAGTCCACAGTTAAATAACTGTTCAGAGGAGGACCTGTGAGTTATGTTTCAGTGGCAGGTGGTTTACTGACACCAGAGTTCAGTGTTAATTTCATTACGCAAACTATGATGAAAATTTTTCCTCAATGGCCTTTTTCCATGACAAATACGAGATCATGACGAGCTAAAATCAGATCTTGATAAAAGAAACTAAGATGAGTCGTGATGAAATGTCAGTGATGGACTATAAGACATTGAAAGTCGAGAACGGCCGTGCTTGTAATTCTCTTTAAATCCCACAGGAGCCACAGGCTGGTAAACTCCAAAAAATAGTCAGTAGCCAGCAGAAACAGCCATTGGTGCGAGTTGTGAGCTGTAATTCAGCAGTAAATAATCAGCCGTGTGTGTCTGACCGTGGATGGCCGAGCTGCTGAATGGATTTGTGGAGTTTGTTAGTTGGAGCGATGGCTGTTAGCAGCTAGCTCCGCTCGCAGCCAGCGGCCGTCAGACTCCACTCAATCCGGCAAGAGAAGGTTTGTGGGTTGATGGTGTTTGACAGGCAGGTAGGAGGCGCTGTTATCTGTGAGTGTAGCTGTGCTGTAAGTAAACAGTCTGAAGATCAGTTTTCTCTGACAGATTAAAGTTAAAAGCTAACATATTGCAGGTGAAGAAAGAAGTTATCTTTCTGCTTCTTAACAGTCAAATGGATAAGTCAGAGTTTACAATAAACCTGGGGATAAATCCTAGATGTCTCACATTGGTTATTTGTTGAGAGCATCAACAGAGATGTTGAGCTTTTCAAATGATGATCAGTAAGTGTGTGCTCGTAAATCAGCCCTTAAACCTGTCACACACTGCTGGAGACACGACAGTTTGGAAGTGTGCACAAATTATTTGTAGTTGTAGAAAGTTGTCTAAATGAAGTTTTCATACAACCTGTCACCTTGATTCTAATTCCTGACATGAATTAGCTTCACTGGATTAGTTTAAAGATAAAATACATACAGAAAACATAATGACTAAAATGTTTTGAGTTTTCATCAACTAAAATTAATCTTCAACTAACAAGCATTTTTGTCTCAGGACAAAGACTAAACCCAGCTGTCAAAATTAACACTGCTCAGGTGTCTGTCACACTGTGATGTGATATTAAAACCAACACTTACGTGGATCAAACACGGGCTTGTGTTTGGTGATGACTTCAGCGAAGTGAGACTTTTTTCTCCTTTTGCCCATTTGTGGCAGATCCTCTTTCTTCATCTTCTTCCTCTCTTTTATCTTCTTCTTCTTGGAGGCGGCTTGCTGGGTTGGGTCGTAGTCTGCGTCCATCTGTTCCAAAAGAACAACATTTGATGAGCGAGTTTCTTTTTATCAGAACAAAAGAACGTTGTACAGCTGATGTCAGGAGGTAACCAACACGCTGTCACCATCACTCAGTAAAAATAAAACGACTCACAATGAAGTTTTCATCATCACAGTGGGGCCCAGAGGCGCCATTCTCCTCTTCATCATACTCCTCATCACCATAGTCCTCGTCTTGATCCTCTCCTGTCCACGTGTCCCAGTTCCAGTGCTCTGTTGCACACACAAGAAGCCATGGGTTATACCTTCACAGTGTCTGATACCTCAATGCAATTAATTGAACGTGTTCAAACACACTAAGTAATAAAAAAGCATATAAATCCTAGCATATAAAAGCTTTAAGACTAAACTTCACATCAGCTAACAAGAGGCAAACAGAGTCTTACCCTCAAACTCATCATCATCCTCAAACTGAGGTTTCTCCTCTTCTTCTTCTCCGTAGTATTCATCTCCAAAGAATTTCTGCAAACAGGAAGGACAAATTAAAGCAAATGTCCCTGATGAGTTCAAATGTATCTAGAAAAAGAAACCGTCGGTGTGTTTTCTTGGTAAAGAGCAGTGGTGGTTGTATCTTCATCAGCCAACAGAAATGTTGTCTGGTTTAAACCCTAAACGGACTTCTCTGAGGACAGGTCTAATAAGCCAAACACAGTCCACCTGTGTCAGCTGAGTCGGTTCCTGAGCAGCGTAACGAGCTAAACTCAACACACCTGAGTGAGCTGGAACAAAGTAGCTCTCATTCAGACTTCACAGCACATTCAGGTGGTGCTGGAATAATCAGAAAACTGAGCTCTTGACTTGAAAATTTACGTCAACGCCCCCTCAAACCCTTATAGCTTGACTAGACACTTTCCTTGGTTACATCAGTGCTTCTAACATTTAGCAGGTCTGTCTGTGGGTCCATACCGTGTAACACGCAACAGTGAGGGTCGATAAGCTGTTTAAATAGAGTGTAATCTGTCAGCCAGCAGCAGCAACCACATTACAGTCAACTGACAAAACAAACAACAATGCTGGCGTGCAGGGCAGACACCACGGTAGCTTCTCTAGTTATAGGTAAGAAATACACATAAATAACTGCCTGCGTAAACAGTAATGTTCGCAACATGATTTCATGTAAGCCTAAAAGACATTCATCAGTTCTCTGTTTCATCAATCTCTCTCTTCGTTTGCGTTTGTATGATCCCTGTGGTCGTGGTGACGTATTCACCGCTGATATCAGAATCAGAGGGTCTGCACCTTCAGCATGCCAATGCACCAAGGCTGTGGAGTCTGCACACCATTTCACAGATATCAAATATCATATCAAGGGAGATGAGACAGAGAACTGAGGGGTGTTCCAGAAAGCGGGTTTAGTGAAAACTCTGAGTATGTTAATGCTGAAATGAGGGAAACTCTGGGTTTTCAGTTCCAGAAAGAGAGGCAAGTCAAACTCTGAGTCAATCACCATGGCAACTGACTCTGTGAACCTAACCTCCTCACAAGCAGGTTTTCTGTCTCCTCCCTAGTGCCGAGCCTGAAGCAAGCTGGAAGACAGACATGGGTTGTCCATATGTAGGAAATCCGATCCATATCAAGGCAGAATTAATTCACAATGCTTTACGCTTGGAGAGGATCTTCAGCCCTGTGTTTGATGTGCTGTCTTTCCCCAACAAATATCTATTCGAACGGTTTTGTTTTTTCATTAGGCTCAATCATTTTCCAGCCACACATATCAAATCTGATACACCACAGACGTGCGCTCTCATCAGAGCAAATGTGCATCGCACTACGTTTTTTTGTGAACGGTAGCTTTTTATTGGGTATGACAGTTTTTAAAGGATTCAAATTTCAAATAAGTCATAAACCATCCATATGTGCTTAAAATAGCTGCTGAAATTAGCAAGGATTCTTTTGGGGGGGCATTTTGCCTTAAACTGACAGGACAATTAAGCGTGAAAGGGGGAGAGAGACAAAGGGAGTGACATGCAGCAAGGTGCCACAGGCCGGAGTCGAACCTGTTGAGTTGAAACCTGCAGCAAAACCCATATATATGGGACACCTGCTCTACACACTAAGCCACCATTATCACGTCAAAGAAGATTCTGCTTGCTAAATTTCACACACCGCTTCACTGTCCTTGGCAGCTTTAACGGTGTTACTTTTTTTTTTTTTACAAAATATATGCTTATATTCGCTGTAGGCATTCATGAGCGCCTCCAATTCCACAGGTGTAAATAAGTTGATGCTTTTTCTCCAGTTGCCATGGTGACTCGAGGTATCAGAGCTCCACTGATGATGGCTTTTTATTATGGTTGTGCATGTGCTTAACATCAAGGTGTACCTACTCAGAATTGACTGAACTCAAATCAGCTATTGTGGAACCGGATACTCAGAGTTTCCCAGCCCAGGGTAAGTCAACTCAGAGTTCAGGATTAGACTCAGAGTTTGTTGAACCTCCTACCTGGAACACCCCTCATGTTGTCATTTAGATGAGTTTTCGCAGATTGGTCTCTTTGGTCTCTTGCTGTTTCATGAATTTCAGTGTTCACCCCTTCTAACAGAAGTTCCTGAATCTTGTCGTCTCTCCAGTTAGATATTTACGTTGCCCTCTTCATGTAAATGACCTCTTTTTTACCCTTTGTTGTTTATTTTATGTGGAAGAGGCTGTAGTCTGGAGCTCTAAAAAACTTTTTATGTATCCATGTTATTGTAGCGGTTTGTGTTTCCGCTCACCTGCATGAGCTGGTCGTGTTTTTGTGGATCAAATTCTCCGTCCAGGTCAGTCTGGCTGAAGGCGAGCTGTTCGTTGCCGGTCAGCTCCTGAAGCGTCTTCAGCTTCTCCATGATCTCACCTCTCTTCAAGTTCTTGAGCTGCTTCAGCTGCTCTCGCTTCTGCTCTTTCTCCTGTAAGAGACATTAGGAAAGGAAGCAAAGGAAACGCAGGTTTATTTTAGCTAATGAATGAGGACATATTGTGATTTAATACACGGCAGCAGAGGAAAAAAAAGGTTTACACTAAATTTTCTTCAACGTGAAACACACCTTTTGCTTCCTTTCTTTCACTTCCTCTCTTTTGCGCTTCCTGCGGTCGTCTTTGGAGCGTACAGACGTGGCGATATTGCGGGGATACGTCTTGATCTGCTGAGCGTCAGGCTCTTCAAAGCGGAAGTTGTAGCTTCTCTCAAAGTCCTCTTGCCTCTCCAAGAAAGTCTCCCCCTCCTCTTCAGAATCCTCCACGTCATCCTGGACCACCTCATCGTAGGTTGGGATCCTGAACACATCACGTGAGTCTGAATGTTTTATGTCACCGCCACTTCACAGGTCACTAGGAAAACAAAACTGAGGTCCACACAGGCAGCAACGTACCGGTCGTCATCGTCGTCCTCATCGAGGTAGCCCTTGTTGAGGACGTAGTCTCTCAGGAAACACTCCTTCTCATCCAGCTCTGGGTCGTTCCAGTAGTCCCTTAAATATTTCTGTTCAACACAAACCAGTGTCATCACTGAGCAAATCTTAAAATGTTTGTGCCATCATCATACTTCACACACACTCACCATGTCCTTCACCTCCTCCGGACCCTCGAGGTCAGCCTGGCCTTTCAGCCACTCCACATAGTCCGCCTCCTCTTTATCCTGCAGAGACACACAGGAGCACAGGAGTTCATCCTGACCTGTGATGCTTTTGTAGTCTAAATCAGACAAATGTTAAAATGTGCAGCTATCATTGCTTTGTTTCTTTTTGCCTTCATTTGTTATTAAGAAAAGATGACTGAATAAACATTTAAATAGTATTTCAAAGAGTAGATTGTTTATTGACTGAGCAATAAAAAAAATGAACAATTGATAAATTAATTTTTAGATTAAAAAAAAGGAAAGTCAGATGAATCAATAAAAATAAATCCTTAGGTGCAGCCCTAGTAACTGATAACAGCCTCTGACCTTCTCTTCCTGTGTCTTCACCCTCCTGGTCAGCAGCTCAGACACTCCTTCCCCCTCATCGCTCTCGTCGTCATCTTCATCGCTGTCTTGGACGAACTTACGGAAGCTGAGGAGAAGTTTTAGTTTCCCTTAATAGTCTGTTAAAAAAATATTCTGCCACACACCTGCAGACTGTTTGAGTCTCACCTTTCCTTCAGCTCCCGCTGCTCTTGAATGTAGCTCGGAGAGGCAGCTCTCTTTGGAAGAAAACATCAACAGTTAATAAAACATCTGTAACCAGTAAGAACATCTGTATTCCTGAGGGGGCAACGTTATTTCGTATCAAGGTCTACCTCTATTCTCCTGACGGCTTCCTCGTCATCACTATCATCGTCATCCTCGTATTTACTGTAAAGTAAAAACAAAATCAGCGATTAGGTAAATCATAGATAAATAATGAATCTGCAACAGGTTCAACACTTGTTTAATAAAAGGTTTTGATATGAACAGACCGCCCGACAGTGACGAGATTAACAGTAAGAGTCCATTGTTGTTGTTGTTGTTCAGCCTCTCACACATTTTCATGGACAAAATTTCAACTTTTCAAGGACCTGTAATATTGTTTTTCTTCAGCGTTTGTCAAACATATCGGACTCAAACTCTATTCAAACATTAGGCTCGTTCGAGATGAGCCAGGCCTGCGCAGATTCGATCACCAGCGATCGCTGCACAATGCACGTCGGTTAGTTTTGTGTAGGGGTGACCCCGAATAGTCGGTGATTCGATTCGGAGAAGTCTGATTCGACTGCCAGTCTCGCCTTTGAATCGTCGCAAAATGTGGTTATGGAACAAGACCGTACCATTCTGACTATATGGGGGTGCTCACTGCTGCTGAACATCTTGATTTGATATAGAATGTATTGTTTTTCCAGTAATTCATGATATATAGCCTGTTTTGATACAAACATCAGCCTAATTTCTGTTGATAAAAAAATTGAAAATGACACGTGCGTTTAATCAGTGGGCATAATCATTACTACGCACGAATAAATCACCCAGTTGCTCGATCCAAACAAGCGGAGGTGAGTGAGTGCGCTGCAGGACCATCAGAGCAGCATCGAGGCCTACAGTGATTTACGGTGGTGGAGCTCATAGACAAACACTTTGGAGGAGGTATGTGCTTTCATGTCAAATTTTTTTGAAGGATTGCTCGTTTACCTGAAGTGTCTTGAAACGAATTTCACCGCTGATTGTTTTCTTGATCGACTCTGATTTTTTATTTGGCTACTTTTTGTCCGACGTGGCCAAATAATTGAGAGCAGTGACGCACGGTCCATGTGGATGACCTTGTATGAACCTGAGTTGATTAATGAAGTAACTTGAAGTCAGAAAGAAGGAAAACTGTTTCTAAACCTTTTGATGATGTTTTTGGATGGAGAAACCTCTGTCCCTCCGTCCGTCTGTCAACATCCATTTTCCTCCTCACTGCTTTGACCTACTTCTTATTCCTCTATACATAACACATCCCCGGGTATGGACTAGTTATTATTATCTTATTATGCCAACTGAAGAATTAAATTTGTTTATTTGGGTGTTTTAGCTCTTTTCTCTGGAGCGGAAACTGACGCAAATGAGCTCATTAATCAATGAGGGGGAAAACAACATGAATTGATGATTAGTCGGCTAAAGGAAAAATCAGTCAAATCAGATTCGACTATGAAAATTCTTAATCAGGGACACCCCTAGTTCTGTGTCCAACTCCAAAAGTGGAAAGTAATAATCTCATGAGAGCGAGGTGCCCACAGTTTTTAGAGCCAGACGCTGCAGCTACTCTCCACCAACTGCAAGACCCAGAGCATGAAGGGAAATGCCTGGCTCTGATGTGATCTAACAGCTGATTGGTTTAGATGTCGACTCAAGAGGATGAAGTTTTAGACTTTTAAATTTTGTTGAATTTCAGAGATTTAGATATTATTTGTCTGATCTGAAGATTTATTCTGTGAACAGAAAACATGTGTGACTGATGGTAAAGTTTAGTCGTCAAAGACTGAATACATTCATCATAAACTATACAGAGTCTACTGTATATTAACACTGGACTGTTTTAATGGGATGAGAGAGTTTTGGTGACTTCCTGTGCGGACTAAAGGCTGCTGGAACAAGCCTATTAGTCCTGCTAGTGGGAAAGACTGAATGCAAGGTGAAAATAAATATGCATATGCAATGGTTAACATAACGCTGGCACACATCCACGGATATTAGAGCAACGTCCCGCCATCACCCTCAGAAAATAATTTGCCGTTTTTCCTCCTTAACAGGAGGGTTTTCTACTGAAAATTAGTGTGACAGATTCATTATACACAACTAAATTCCATGACTTTGCCAGGTTTTCCATGACCGTAGGAACCCTGTATAATACATGCAGAGTTTTTTCAAACAATATTTAAATATTTACATTTAATTTTGCTTAATTCTAACTGTTTTCTGAATGTTTCCTCAATTAAAAACTAGTGGACTAGTCTACGTTGTAACTTCCAATTAAGCGTCAAGTCAGGTAAATTAGTCATTAGAATATTATGTTTATTTTTTTTTAGAAAGGGACAATGCACATCATTAGCATGATCACTTAAGTCACGTAAATGTGCCAGATTCAGCCATACATGCTAATTTTCATCTGCAGTTCCCGGCAGGTTGATGGTGTATGTGTCAGAAAAAGACTTTAAAACGACAAATGGTGGCACATCAGCAGGTCACTCACCCCTCCCTCTCCAGTATCACTTTACGTTCATAGTCCTTCAGGTACATGGGCTTCACTGCTGTCTTCGAGGTTGACGGCTTCTCATCACTGATGGATGCACCTGAAATAAAATGATGTGTATCTTAAAGATGTCCTTGAGACCTTGAACGCAACACCAATGACAGTAGTACACAACAATCACCTTCTGAGAAGAACTTAGCATCTGTCTGATAGATCTTTGGGTCTTTCTTCTTCAGCAGTGACAACGTCCTGTAAAAATCCCTCTCAGTTTCAGGGTCCAGCTCCTGAGAGGGGAAATAAAACTCAGTCAGGAAACATGATCAACTTTAAACGTTGCTTGGACACTTGTTGAGATATGAAAGAAGCAGCGATGCTAACCACTTCACTGTCATCAGAGCTGGACTCAGAGGACTCAGTCTCATCTCCTCGGTCTCCGTATTTGTCCTTCACTGCACAACAACACACACATATTAAACCCACAAATATCACAACATCGCAGAACACAACTCAGAGCTAGCTAACGTTAACGTTAACGTTACACGTCCCCACGTTGTTGTTAGCCTGTTAGCCGTGGTTAGCTAGCTGTGACACTCACGTCTCTGTAGTTCTTCCCTCTGACGGTATTTCTCGTATTTCTGAGCGAACTGGGAGTTTACTTTTAACTCCGACATGGTTTTAATGAAGAAAGCAGCTTTATGATACAGTTAAAACTACACGCTGTTAAAGGGAAGTCATCCCTGCTACGGCACGCGCGTGTGGAGAGCTGAACTACGTAGTTTCCGGTCCTCACGTCATAGATGACGTACACTGTCCTCCAGAGGGCGCGCTAACACTAATCGACGGTGTTCACCACTTTAGCCTTTAATATTTTACTTATTTATGATATTTTAATTATTTCATTTATAATTTTAAGTATCTATAATATTTTATTTATTTTAATTATTATTTTATTTATTTTTAATATTTTAATTATATTAATTATCATTTAAATTATTTATAATACTGTATTTATTTTACTTATTTTATTTATTTTTGATATTTTAATTATATTAGTTATCACTTAAATTATTCATACTTCACTTTTAAAATCTTTCATTATTTTATTTATTATTTTAAGTATGTATAATATTTTATTTATTTTACTTATTTTATTTAATTTTTAATATTTAATTATATTAATTATTACTTTAATTATTAATAATATTTTATTTATAATAGGTTTCATTATTTTATTTATTATTTTAAGTATGTATAATGTTTTATTTATTTTACTTATTTTATTTAATTTTTAATACTTAATTATAATTATTACTTTAATTATTAATAATATTTTATTTATAATAGATTTCATTATTTTATTTATTATTTTAAGTATGTATAATATTTCTATTTATTTTACTTATTTTATTTATTTTTAATATTTTAATTATATTAATTATCACTTTAATTATTTATAATATTTCATTTTTAAAATCTTTCATTATTTTATTTATTATTTTAAGTATGTATAATATTTTATTTATTTTACTTATTTTATTTATGTTTAATATTTTAATTATATTAATTATTACTTTAATTATTTATAATATTTTATTTATAATATGTTTCTTTATTTTATTTATTATTTTAAGTATGTATAATATTACAGTAGCTCAGTCCATAGCGAACCGGTGGGTCGCCTGTTCAAGTCCCCGTCCGGACCAAAAAATGTGGAGCGTGGACTGGTAGCTGGAGAGGTGCCAGTTCACCTCCTGGGCACTGCCGAGGTGCCCCTGAGCAAGGCACTGAACCCCCCAACCGCTCGGAGCGTCTGTCATGGGCCCACTCTGACATCTCTCCACTTAGTGCATGTATAGGTCCAGTTTGTGCATGTGTGTGTTCAGGCCTGTGTGTAATTGACGAACAGAGTAAAAAATTGAATTTCCCCTCGGGGATTAATAAAGTATATATATATAAAATAAAATAAAATAAAATAAAATAAATAATTAAAATTATTTATTTTAATTCTTATTTTGTTTATTTTTAATTTTTTAATTACATTTATTATAACTTTGATTATTTCTAATATGTCATTTATTTTAAGAATTTATAGTATTTGAATTATTTTAATCATTATTTTATTTATTTATTTTCTTTTTACCTTAACAAATCTCTAAAATATGTTGTTAATTTTCTGATTGTATGCATTTTTAATTTCTCCTAGCTATTTGCGATCAGTAGGACCCAATAAGTATAAAAACACTAAACATTGTCAATGATAATTAAGTCCCAATGTCCTCAAACCAGATGACAACACAGTTCCAATGTCCCAAAATGAGATGTCAATAAAAGCCCAGTGTCCTCAAATGAGATGATGATAATAGGGTCACAATGTCCTTTAATGAGACAGCAGTAAAGTCTCAACGTCCCCAAATGAGATGCCAATAAAGGTCCAATGTCCTCAAATGAGATGATAATAAGGTCACACAGTGTCTTCAAGCGAGTAGGCCTACGTCCTAATTAACAGCATCTGTTCTTGTTCCTGTTGCTAAAATTTGTTGTCGTATCAAACTACAAACATTATTAATCATAAATAATCAAGTTTCAACCATGAAATGTGATCAGGTCCTCTTTTGTGTCAGGGTCATGCAGACTGACTTGGTGGAGATGGCTGCCATCTTGTTTTTACATGGATTAGTGTATTGTGCGCTTACTGCCACTAGATGGCACCAAAAAATGGTCCAGGAATAAGGACAACCGGTCTAAGTTAAGTAGAATATATAGCCTCTCCAATGACTCCCTCTGGTTTTGACACAAATTATATGGAAACAAATAACTGTTAATTTTAAACATTCAGACTTACATTTGCCACTGCCCGAGCGTTGGATTTCGTCGACTTCAGAGTGAGAGCAGGCTCTCAACACCAATACACAGCACTAAGTACAAAAGGAGTCACATAGTTACTGAAGTTAAATATCTTTATGTTATCATAGATTCAAATCTTAATTTTATATATTAAAATCAAATTTTCCAAAGCAACGACAGAGCCATTCAGTGCAACATAGTTTCATAGAGTTTTAGACAAATTAGGAAAATTCAAATCTGAATAAAAAGCCAATTTAATCAGTCATTAAATACATTCTGTTATTCGTTTTCTTTCTGTGCTGCTGTCTCTCTTTTCATTTCATATATAATAAATGCATAAATTATGAACAAACAAACTAGAGGATTTTCTGAGGGGACAAACTTTAAGAGGATATGTTCTTTTAAGAGTGGGTGGATACTGGGAATTTACCTATAAAACATTAGAACTCATCTATCAACAACTTTAATCAACTATCATTAGTAGCACCATTGGTCCAGCTGTTGTCTGGTGAGGAGTGTGTGCTTCCCAAATAGGAGTGGTCTACAACCAAACACAGTCTGAGCAAAGGTCAGTGACGGTCCGACTGGCTGGTTTTGTTTATGTAGGATCGGGTGAGCACTGATGTCGTATCATCACACTTTGGCAGATCGAACATCAGGTGGAATTTACTGGAACCTGCTCAGAAATATTACCATTATGAATTTGTGTGATTGTACAAAATTGCATGTTTAATCTACACCAACATGTGAACAAAGAAGAAATACTATATTAGCTTTATGAATGAAGTGGAGTCAGAAGTATAAAAGTAAATCACCGCAGAAAAAACTGCCTTCAGTGAAGTGAACTTTATGTCTTTCCTTCAATCTGAAAAACACATGCAGTGAGTGGAAAACATGACTCCTGTAGTATTTATTCATTCATCTGTGGGACTTACTGGAATCGTCCAGTCCGCCTCACATGACCTCTGTGGTTAAATTAATGATTAATGATGTCAGATTCAGACAAAACTTTTCTTAGAAAAACAGATATTTTCTGCGGTCTGTGCAAACATAATCAAATTGAGACAATGAGAAGTTGAAAACCAGTGATGAATCGGGAAGAGATCACACTACACGTGGATGTCGTAATAGCCATATACAGTGTATTTTGTCAGAGGGAGATTTGAGAGTTGGCACAAACTGTGTGTTTTCGTATCTGCGTGTTTACCCACATATCTACGAACATGTCACTGCATCTTTCACCTGTTTGGGTTATCACTTAAACACTTCTTCTCTTCCTCGGCCTTGAATTTTACACGTGACATATGTAATGGTGGGTTTGACCACAGATTGGCAGCAGGGTCACAAAGCCGTTTTTCCCCCCTCTCCTCTCAGACAGCTGCAAAACATTGTTCATGGAAGGTATGGCCACGAGACTGTAACACACAAGTGATTTAATCTTCATGTGTGATAACTTGAAACTCATTAAATCTTTCAAAGTGCAAATTAAAGTCCTTGTTTTTAAGGAAAACATCAATAAACACATAACAAACTGCTCATGAACATGTCTACCAAGCTGTGCATGGAGTCATGGAAAACTGCTTACCCTTGTACAAACACAAATCAGTTCAACATTCTATACTACACATCCCCTGACAATTTAGTATGTTACCCAAGTTGTCAATGCTCTGTCTCAGCATGTAATAAATAAATAAATATTACCAAACTATGAAGGCTGTTCATAAATGACCATATTTAGAGTGTATAAACTTTGTATAATACGCTCCAGCTCCCATGCATGTGTTATCTATTTTATGTGCACATAAATAAAATACAGAGACTTTCCCCACACTCACACTGTTGTTACTTTTCTTTTCTGTGGTCTCACACTGCTGGAGGATTTCTAAGAAACTGGGGTTTTGAATTTCACTGAGACAGCCAGACTTTCTAGGAAGAAGGTCTGGGGTTCCACAGAATTATAAAACACAGCCAGCCCTCCTGGAAAAAGACAGAGAGACATAAAAAAAAAGGGAGAGAGAACCCCACTTCACGTTTTCTGCCATGTCCGCATACCACAGCTGCTGGATGGAAAACAGTAGACACATGCTGCTGTACATCATTCAAAACTCATCTGCCACATGTTAAGCAGCATTTCAACCACATGATAACAACACAGACAGGGAAAGGTAGACGTGGCTTTACACCCTGTAATAAAGACAATGCCACTAATACACAAATAGTTTTGCAAAGAAGACATTTCGAAACAATTGAAAAATAAATCACAACCATGACTCATAGTGTGTTTTCACTTTACATGAGTTCTGCTAAATTAAAATTCTTACAAGACAATGAGTCCAAATAAACATTCAGTTACACATGCAAACTATTTTCAGGGAGTAATTCGCAACCATAAGGCCCTGCTGCAGGAGCCACGGTATTTGGACAGATTGTAGCTCAGCTAATGAACTCAATTAAACTCAACCAACAAAACAAAATGAAAAATAGCACGCATGTGTGAAAATTAGTTTAAAATGTTGTTTGTTTGTTTTTGTTTTTTAAAGTAATAGATAAAAAGCATAGAAAACAGTTAAAGTTAGCTAAAAGTAGCTCATGGATGAACAGTTGAAGTAGTTAGCTAGTAATGGATGACCAGCTGAAACAGTTAGCTAAAGGATACTAATGGACACAGCTTAAAAGTCAGCTATTTATTTAGTTAGCTAAAAGTAGACAATGGATACAGTTGAAAGTAGCTAATGGATAAACAATTAAGTAGTTAACTAAAAGTAATGGACAAACTGCTAAAATAGTTACCAAATTAAAAGATAAACAGTTAAATTGTTAGCTTAAAGTAATGGATAAACACATAAAACAAAATGCTACAAGTAATGGATGAACTGCTGAATAGTTAGCTAAAAGTAGCTGATGAACAAACAGTTGAAAATGTTAGCTAAAAGTAGCTAATAGATGAACATTTTAAACAATAAACAGTAATAGTTTAACAGTAAGTAATGGATTTACAGTTGAAATAATTAGCTAAAAGTAGCTAATGGATAAGGGGTTGAAATAATTGACTAAATTAATGGATAAACGGTTGAAATACTCAGCTAAAAGTAATGGATTAACTCGTGAAATAGTTAGCTAAAAGTAGTTGATAAACAGATGAAATAGGTAGCTAGAGTAATGGATTAACAGGTGACATGTTTAGCTGAAAGTAACTGATAAAAGTTTTTAACACACAGCTTCTGCCACTAATACAAATGCAAACTTGACAAAATGGCCTAAACATTAACAATTAAATGGTATGTAGAAAAAACCCTGTAACATTATCCACATTTACAAGATCAATTGTGCCAAAGTAGCCAAAATTCATAAGTCTATAAAAATGGAACCCAGACGGTAGTGATTCTATAATAAATAGAAGCATTTATTTATGTACAGCAAATGTTTCAATTTTACAACAAAGTCTAAAACAGTGACATTATTACCAAAAAAAACAGTAAAGAACCAATATTTACATTTATGAACATTATATTTACATGCTTAATCTGCACTGTTAGTTGGTGAATGTGAAATGACATTATGTACAGCTTGAGACACTTGTGTTTCTTTCTAAAAGCCTCACAACAGTCATCAGCCTAACTCAATACAACGTCTTTGTTAGGTGTTACCTCACCTGAAAGTAACACTGCAACATCCCTCAGACAGTTAACTGTAAACAGGAAGACACACTGATTTTATACATATCCACTGAGTTCAACTGCACCAACATGAACATGTGAGCAAAACATGTAATTAAAAAGGCACACATTTGTCAGTGATACAAATAAAAGAGCTCAAAGCAACTTGTGTTTTTAAAACCATGATGGGGCACATGGTTCTTTTTCAGGAATGTGGGAGGCGAGTTTTGGTCCTGGGGGAGGATGTAAATATACAGGTCACGTGCCATGGTACAGAGAATTAGACATGGCCCCACTGGTCACATGTGTTTGCATCAAAGCCTCTCAGTCTTTGAGGAATGCACCAGTCCCCCCAAGAGGGGCATAGGGGAGGAAAATTTAGGGGTGGCTCCCCAGTGCTCAGACAGCCAATCACAAATCAAGAGAATGGAGCTGGATAAGGGTTCAGAGAAGCTCAGGAACAAAAGACAGCTGCTGAAGAACCTTATGTTATTACCATATGGTGATATGTGAAATCTGAAGGCTATTACAGAGCGCAGTATAAATCAAGGCACAATGAGTATTATTAGAGGTCAACTACAGCAGTGTGGTTAGGACCATTTGGGTCAGCCTGGTTTCACAAAAATAAGTGAAATGACGACAACAAGTGTAGGATTTAGGGGAATGTATTGGAAGACATGGAATATAACAAGCGTATTTTCTTTAGTGCATAAACACCTGAAAATAAGAGTCTTTGTGTTTTTGTTACCCTAGAGTGAGCTGTTTATGTCTACATAGGGAGCGAGTCTTCGTGAGAGATTATATTAATAATGAGATACCAGATTTTGAGGAGGAGAACTGTACGGATAATTCGGCTCCAGATAAAAACCTCCTGAGCGATGTACACTGACGGTATTCTAATTGTAATCTGCTATCCTCAAAAACCGAAATGAAATTCCTGGTTGAACATCATTATGCAACCCTATATGTAGTGTAAAAAGCAAGAAAGTCAAACAAACATATGACTTTCAGCCAGGAGACCGCAGTTTGTGTCCTGTTTGAAACCCGAACCTGTAACGAAGAGTTTTTTCCCCTAAAACTAACCAAGTACTTTTGTTCCTTTAACCCAATGAAACATTAATCGCATGTTTAAAACTGCGACCATTCCCCTACATAACTTTAACACATTATACGAGGACGTGGTCATTTCACATATGTCTTTGAGATCAGGTTGCTTCTGGTGGTTTTTGTGCTTCACGACTGAGGCAATGACTGGTATTGAACTCAAAACGACACACACATCATTAAGACTTATTGAGGTCACACTGGTTAAACTGGCACATGCAGAATTCCTGTCAGTATTACATTCAGCCACTGTACACTCAACTTTAGATCTGCTCTGGTGTTAGTGTTTGTCTTGGGATAAAAGTGAACAACAAAGAGAAATGTCGGTAGTAAGTACAGAGCTGGAGACATAAGGAGATTAGCTTACTTTAGCTTAGCTTAGCTTAGCATATATAATGGAAACAGGGCAAACAGCTAGCCTGGTTTCTGTACAAATGTAATTAAATCCACCAACAAGCATGTCTAAAGCTCACTTATTAGGTGAACGTTATTTTGTTGTTGTTGCTACATACAGAAAGTATTAGCGCTAAGGTGAGCGCCTCCTGGCTCCAGCTTCATCACAATCAAAGGAATAGTACAACATAATGGGAAAAATGCATCTTTGCTTTCCTGTCGAGAGTTAAATGAGATGATTGACACCACTGTCATATCTGATGAATATGTGGATGGAGCCAACTGCTGGTTAGCTTAGCTTAGCACAAAGAGTGGAAACAAGGGTTAGCTTGCCTAGCTCTGTCCAAATGTGATAAAATGTGCCCACCGACATCTCTAAAGCTCACAAATAATCAAACAAAACAAAAATAAAACACCTATCACAAAGGTGTGAGAACTAGCAATTCTCACAATGCTAGCTGTTTCCACTGTTTCCAGTCTTTGAGCTAAGCTAAGCTAAGCTAAGCTAAGATAAGCTACGCTAAGCTATCATCTGGAGATGGTGGTGGCCTTTTATTTACCGTACAGATATGAAAGTGGCCAAAAAACAAAGCAAATAAGGTTTGATAATGTTCCATGAACAGACAAAAATTATATTTACAACATTTGAGTGAATTAAAACACGTTACAGCAGAGACACTCAACTTGCTTTGCCCTGGGGCCATGTTTGCAAAATGGCAGTAGGGCTGCATTTTTAATGAACAAACAATAATTAATATATAACTAATGTTTCATTCATTAAATCATTATCTGTACCCGTCTGTCCCAACCTGCATGTCCTTGGACTGTGGAAGGAAGACAGAAGGGCCCCAACCAGTGGGTTCGAGTCTGGAACCCTCCTGCTGTGAGGCGACAGTGCTAACCACTGTACCACCCTGCCACGTTAAATAATAATTAATAATTTAAATGAGCAATCCTCCAGTTGCAATTGTTTTAAATGCACAAGCTCTATTTTGATGCTTTTTTGTGCACTCTGGCACCTTATTTTACATTAAAAGTACAAAAAAATTCAAGTGTGAATCAATTTGTTTTCTTCTCCAATTGAAAAACAGTCAGCGGGCCACCCAGCACCCTGATGAGGGCCGCAAGTTGAGTATCTCTGCGTTAGAGGGAATTCCTATTTATAAGTTGTATTAAATGAGCTCAGTTAAACTGATGCATGAAAAACGAGACATTATGAAGCCTCAACAACTCCTACATTTACATGCACAAAATATTCCTTTTTTTCACCCATTATGAAAAATACAATATTCCTACTAAGCTGTAGCTAATAAAAATGAATATGCGATTCATTTTCCCTTTAACATGCAGCCATGCATACTCTGATTAACGTTCCCTAACATGTTCTGTACCACAAACGCTGTTTACGTGACCCGAATCAAATCCGGAAACTGTAATATATACAAAATAAAAGTAGAATATTAGTGTGCATGTAAACATAGCAGTTATATCATCAGCATCACAGTTAGGATAGTGACTGAAAAAAAAAAAGGTTGGATTAAAGAATCCATCATATGCTGATTTGGTAAGATCTGGTGAGGAATGGATTGTCAACTTGATGGAAAAAAAATGTGCAACCTGAAAATACGTTTGACCCTGGTTTTCCCACTGTAGAGCGCTTGTTCATCTGTGAGGATATAGTGGTTCTGATATTGGCTTTGACTTCCATATCTTTGTGCTGTGTGAGGTAAATATACAAACGGACGTCCAAGGTAGCTTATCATCGAGGCTTTTCTTTCCACTCTGCGCAACGTGTCTCAGTTTTCTGTGAAGGCCGGGTTGTCTGCCTCTTCATCCAAGCTCACGATTTGTCTCTGATGGGACAGCAAATAAACGGATGTCAGAGATAATACATACTGTGGCCTGTGTGTGCTGATCACAATAAAGTGTACTAAATTCAGGCCGAATTATAAGCTGTCAAACTTGACTCACTTTTGGGTAGGAGAAACCGTCAGGGCTGTGGCTCCTCCAAATGTGCACTTGGTCCTCGGTGGTCTTCTGATAAACAGGGTTGTCAAAGTGAATCGTGTTGGTGTTCTTCAGCCTGTAGTTCCTCCATAGCAGCACGCCACCAACAGCCACCAGACAGACAATCGCTACATGAGGCAGACACGGGGAGAGAGATGATGAGACATGATGCTTTTATCATTTCAGATAATTTCTATATTCTGTCAAGAAGACGCCTTCGCAGCAGCTGCCACAGCGACTCACCCAGAGGTAGAGCAATATACAGGGCGATCGGGGTGGGCGAGGCAGCATCGGGTATAGCAGCAAATTCATGTCGGATATCTGCAGAGAGGCAAACACATGAAGAGAAGTTAATGATACATGAAGCCGGCCTGCACTGTATATACATGTGTGTCAGAGCTGAGAGCAATGCACTCAAACAAAACAAACTTTGTTTGCCAGTTTGACCTTTAAGGGTTAGTTCCAATGTTTGACGTAGGTTTGTGCGGGTAGATGTTGGTCAGTGTATTGAATACAGCGGAAATCCGCACGCCCCCAGTTTGGGGAAGCAGCAGGAGTGGCAACGCAAAAGCTAAGCAGTCCACTGCGAATCCAAACTAACCCTTCTCAACGCCAAAGTCACACAATAAAACAAACAAAATAAGTGATCGAGGCAGCGGTAGACCAGCAGCTCCTGTGTTCAGCAACGTTAAATGGACTGCACTTGTAAAGCACCTTTCAAACCCCTTAAAGCACTTTTACACTACATGTCACATTCACCCATTCACACACTGGTGGTCGAGGCTACCGCACAAGGTGCCACCTGCTACTCAGTAAGCATTCACATGCACTTCCACACCGATGGAGCAGCCATTGAAGCAATTTGGGGTTCAGTATCTTGCCCAAGGATACTTTGACAAATGGACTGGAAGAGCCAGAGATCAAAATGCCAATCTTCTGATCAGCGATGACCCGCTCTACCTATGAGCCACAGTTGCCCCAAGTTCAAGGACAACTTCGGCAATTTTTGACTTGGACCCCTATTTCTTGATGTTAAGAGGGATAGCTGCTGCACAGCTGTGCGTCCATTTAAAGTGGTCATGTTTGCCACAGACATGCTAAGATTATTATTTTAAGTGTCTTAAGTGTCTCTTTACCTTCTGCTTAATCCGGTGCAGTCACTGAATTCAAAGGCTTCATCCACATTTTTCAAAATCAGCTAAATAATCACCTGTTACTAGAATTGAGTCGAGTACCTGGATAAAACAAGTAGCCAGTACAGATTATGTACTTTTTACGAGTCTCCAAACTCGTGATAAACTCATGTTCAATCTTTTAATCTTGTGATCAAAAACAATCTGAAGCTCAATCCTTTCTAATAAATGATAAATAAAGCAATGTCTGATCAACCCTATCAATTCCATAACCATATCAAAGGTTCAAGCAGCTTCTGGTTAGGTCCAACAAGTCACATCTCGTGAGACAGCAGTACATTGCTCAGCTTCTGTGTCAGTACTGCAGCACCTCATTCAAAAAAACACTTAAAAAATCTGAACTTTAATAATCTTAATAATGCCAAACCACATTGATGGTACTCGCCTGATGAAGTGACTGGAGTCTCTGTGGTGGTCTGGAGAATTTTGGGGTTCACTGGACGGGGTGATGGGGTCTTTGGTTCAGGCGTGGTGGTCCTTACAGGAGGCTTGGTGGTGCGTGGCGCTGGCCTGGCCGCAGTGGTGGTGATTACCACGGGCACTGTGGTGGTGCGGGCCTGGGGCTTAGGTGTGGTGTGGACCTGGGGTGTAGGTGTGGTGCTGGCTGGTACTGTTGGCCGAGGAGGGGGAGGGTTGGTAGCTGGGACTTGAGGCAGCACGGGAGCTGCAGGTGTTGGCACAGCTGGTGAAGAACAAAAACAGAAGGGGTGGAGTGAGAGCCAGAAATAGGACTGCTTGAACACTGCAAATAGTCATAGATCATTTTAAGATATTATTCTACTACAATATAATCTCTCTTTGACCCTTTACACACCAGGCACACATGTCCTCATATCCCTGGCTAACATCATGTTGTCTGGACAGACACAGGTGTATTTGGGGGGGTGTCTGCCCACTTGAGGAGCTGCCAGGCACAAGAATTCACAGCCGGATACCTGGCACCAGTCCCTCCCTGCAATAGAAAAAACAATGAAATCTGACTTTAGTTTAAGTGTTTAACATGTTTTCAAGTCATTGTCAACATTATCATACAAATGCAACAGTTTGACTTACGGACCTAAGCATGCTGCTTTTAAATTAAGCGATACCTTACCAAAGACATTATTGAGCATTGGAATAATAATACCAGTCAATGAATAGGATCAAAACTTGTTACGTAGCTGCTATGTAGCTGTGGTCAGGGAGGAAACTTAATGAAAATATTTGGCCGACATTCAGTATTTAATAAAAAGGACAAACATAATCTGATATGCAAACAAAGAGCTGAGTCAACAGGCGTCTGATTTCTGAATCAGTCCGGGGCAGCGGTGTCTCTTACCAGTGGGTTGTTTGAGGTTATGGTAAAGAATAATGTCTTCTGGCGATGACAAGTGCTCTGCCAGTGGTGTGATGTCACCACCCGTCAACCTGTTTGCACTGAGGATTGCACTGTTACTGACATCCGTCCAGAACACTTTTTCCTAGAAGCACAAAGAACAACCAGGCTTAGTATTTCAGAGACTGGGCACTGAGTCACAGCGGTGAGAAATACTACTGTTTACACGTGTGGTGAGGAGGCATGTTGTATCTGACAGTTGGCTCTGGGTTGATGTGTAACAGAGTTTATCAGGAGGGAAATGTGTACCTCAAACACAGTGAGGCCAAGCGGGTGAGCCAGCCTGTGCTCGTCAATGATGAGGGTGCGTCGACCACCGCCCTGCACGTCGATACTGGAGAGGGTGTGCAGCTTGGAGTCCACCCAGTAGAGCCGCTGGTTCAGCAGGTCTGGGGAGGAAGCAGACGAGAGAGGGGGGTCAACAGGTCTGACCACTTGCATTCATTGGATAGATAAAAAATGACACCCTGAAACCAGAGACATGAATGTTAGAGTTTACCGAGTGTGATTCCATTGGGCCACTCAATGTTGTCGGTGACCAATGCGCTGCGGTCGACTCCGTTAAAACCTCCCTTCTCAATCTTAGCGGGAGTTCCCCAGTCAGTCCAGTACATGAAGCTGGGGGACAGAAATGTGTTGTCAATAAAACATTGAAATCAATACCTTCCTTTAGACAAGTCAAGTTGTTTAAATCACACTCTATAGGACTTTCCAAAGTCAGGGGATCTTGCAGAGTCACAAATTTCAAGACTACAACTAGATTCCTTTTGAGATTATTTCCCATCCTGCTTCTGGTGGAAGATATTCCACCAAACTCCCTTTAAGAAATATGACATTTTAAAAATTCCTTACATATCTGGAAAAAACACGTAATTCAAGACACACAAGATAAAAGGCATCAAATGCTGACAGTATTTTTGTCAATTCGGCATCAATATAATCCATGAAGATTAACTGTATTTCCATACAAGCTTTATATTTTAGATTTTATCGCTACCACCCTGCGTAGGTTAGCTGTGCTGTTTAAGTAGGAGAACAGAGTGGAAATGAGAGATGAACTGTTTCAAAAATTAAGATTTCTCACTGAAATAAGTGCTGGATAGAACTTGAACGCTTCACAAGGTAAATCAACACAACCAGCTGCTAACTGCTAACAGCTAACTCAACGAGCTCTCCTCCTGCTGACATCATTTTCTTTCTCTCCACATCCACTTTTCACATGGTAAAGATACAACGTAATTCGGGGTTCACGTGCCGTCGGGTAACTCGCCCTAGTCTCAAACTAACATTGACGCATATTTCCCTCCTATCGTGCAGCTTTAATGGGGAGTGTATGAAGATTTTCTGCATCACTGTACTTGTATTAGTATTGTTAGACTTACTTGTGGTGGGGGTCCACCACAATAGCGCGGGGTTTAGACAAGTCTTGGTGGAAGAGAGTTTTGCGCCGGCTACCGTCAGCGGTTACCACGGAGATGGTGCTGCGGATGCTGTCGGTCCAGTACAGGTTACCATGGATCCAGTCAAAAGCGATGCCTTCAGGAGCATCGATGCCGCTGCCGATCACTACGCTGTGATGAGTGGGGTCATCGGCCGAGTCCATCTGAGCTCTGGGATGAAAGCGAAGAGTCAAGCAGGAGTAAAAGAAACAAAAAAACTCCTTTGATTCTGATTTCATTCTCGCTCACCTGTAAATCTTCTTCTGCGAGATGTCGGACCAGTAGATCTCTTTGGCGGCCATGTTCATGTCAAGAGCCACGACGTTCTTCAGGCGGGGGATGACTCTGGTGTACTCACTTTTGTCCAACGTCATCTTTCTGACCTCATGACGGTTGGTGAAGAACAGGTAGGCTATCGTACCTGAAAATTTTTAATTTAATTTTAAATTTTTTATGAATGTTTGTTTATTGTCAAACTCAAATTTTAATTATTTATTTTTCTAAGCAGTTATATATCCTCACATCATTTTCACTTGTGTACTTGTTCGGACAAAATTGTGATAACCAAGAGAAGTAATTTAAGTTTTATTTATCTTCCTGCTGTGAAAGCGAAAAATGCGAACTAAACTACATGTTGGTTTCTCCCACAAGTCCAATGTTGTAATTGGATGTCTTAATTCCTCTAACCCTTTCAAAGGAAGCCGTCTTCTATCAATATTTGCAGGTCTGTGACATGTAGTCCAGTCTAGTCGCCAGAAGAGAATGTTGGCATTGTACATTTCTGCAAACCATGAGTTTGTTACAGTGGTACGTTTCATACGTATCATATCAACATTTCTAAACTGACGTAGTATATGAGCTGAGGTGGAGGGGATGGTGGATGGCATGTCACCTAAGCAAAATGCCAGTCAAGCTGCAGACCACTGTTCGAGGCCAACAAACAACAAAACGGGTTGTTTTTTCTCTGAGACATCGCTGCATTTCTAAAAAGGAATGTGCCAACCAAACTTGGTATTTGTAAGGCCAAAAAAACAAGATGACTTTGCCTAACCATAACCAATATTTCTTCTAATGAATTAGCACCCAATTAATTAGGGCCCCTACCTGTCAGGTTACGCTTACGGTTGGATGTTGTCACGTTACATACTTAACGTAACATGACGATGTACACAGTTCACACACACAGTTCTGAACACTGGTCTCCTGGGGGAAAGTCCTGTGTTTGTTTGACCATCCACCAGCCCAACTTACCTCCTAACACGGATGTTTGCTTTTACCTTACTACTTCCTTCTTTACTCCCATTAGCACACTGGTCACATGAGTGCAGCCTGCGGGATTTTGTGGGTTATATACGAATTCTGGTACCAGTGCATGAAAACATCCTGCCATAACCATGCGGTTTTTGTGCCTAAAACTAACCCCGGCGTATACCAACGTTAAGTCTCAACATATCCACTACATAATAACATACAAATACAAAACATATTTATGGCTTGCACGAACATACAATGCCAACAATTATTCTGGCAATTGCGATATCCAACTAGCAGTGCACCATGGAAGCTGACGGCTTGGCTTCTAACAATGCCAACTCTCAAATGTCTGTTATGAAACACCCAATCTGTGGCCTGAAACCATGTATACTGTTTCCATAATTATGTCCATAAACAGATCTATCTTCTTTTGAAAAATGATTCAAAACACAGTTACATTCATTATCTATATAAACTGATTCATGTTCATGTATCTGTATCTGTGTGTGTTACATAATAAAGCAGGAGACACTGTGGAAAGAACAGAGAGAGCTGGTGTTTACCGATGGCCTTGCAGGCTTTGGTTGCTGGGTCAACTTGGTAACCCTCCTCACACTGGCATTTGTAACTGCCCATCTGGTTGATGCAGATCTGGCTGCAGGTGTCGGGGTTGGCACACTCGTCGATATCTGATACAAAGAAGAGGGGGGAAAAAAAGAAATGAAACATGACTGTGATGAAACAGGATGCTGAGTCATCGTGTTCGTAGGAATTACGGGAACTTTTTGAATCTGGCAACACAAACAGTGACATGGCAGAGGTTGCGTCAGAGTAAACAGATTGCACCATCATTTGTTAATCTGGCTGAAGCGTGGGAAGCCGTTACCTTCACAGCGCTTCGTGTCAACCAGACGATACCCAGTAGGACACAGGCACTCGTAGCCGATCCTCAGGTCTTTGCAGATATGAGAGCAGCCGCCGTTGTTGTACAGACACTCGTTGGAGCCTGCAGAGGAGGAAGGAGAGGTTCACCATCTTTCTTTTCCTGAGGACGTGCAGCATTCTCCGGCTGCAGACACCCTCATTAGATACACAACAGTGGTAATTAAAGCAGACAGTTATGGATGAGAGGTTTCTGTACTCACCACACTGCCTCAGAGGCTCATCCGACCAATCCCTGCAATCACGCTTCCTATCACACACCTTCTCCATGCTGATGCACTCCCCACTTCGGCATTTGAATCTATTTGGGGGCTCGCAGTGGGTCGCTGTGGAAAAGAGATTCAGTTAAGCCTAGATTTGGGTGTTCCGGCCCTGACTTTGTTTTGTTTCGTCCTGTGTCGTACCACACCAGTAGCATTTCAGAAGCAAAGTACCCGATGTTGTAGGCTTGCTGATTTGTTGATTTAGGCGCTGTGCTTCTACCATGAGTCTGCAGGCAATGTACTTAGTTTGTTTGTCAGTTTTAATTGTTATTTCCTACTTTGTTGTCCTGTGGCCTACAGACAGATGTAATACCTTTTAAAGTCCACTTATTTCCCTTTAATCTCGCTGCTGTGATCTGTAGCAGCTTAACAGTTTCCAATGAAGACTGGTTTTTGTTTGGTACTTTTACATGTGGTGGTGTTTATCAAACTTCAGGTTGTTTATCACGGACTTCCTCTCAACTGAAGCTGCCAAGATATACTTCTTCTCAATGGTCATCTCCCACATCACATACTGTCTGATAAGTTGGTCTAATGCTCCCTCCACAGCAATGAAACCACTGAATCATTATATAAACAAGCACTAAAAACATTAGACAAGAGTCCAGTTATGAGTGACATGGATCAAAGATTTAAAATACATTCATTTTAATAACATATTCATATCTTTATTTGCATTTATATGTATATTTACAGGGTTTTATTTTGAAATTTGACCGGACTCTGCCATTAAACTTCCTACCTGGCTTGATTTGCTCTGTGTAACTGCATCACAACTCAGTCAAAACTACACTACATGTGCGTTTTTGCACCTGATAGAATCCAGGGATTATAGACACAGATATTTATCTGTAAGCAACCAGGACAAGAAGGGTAGTGGAGAAACATACCGTTGACGCAGCCAATTTCATCACTCATGTCCCTGCAGTTGTACTGATGGTTGCACTGGAGGCTGCCGTGGATGCAGGTGCCATCACCGCACTCAAACTCATCAGGACGGCAGGTGGTGCGAGCTGCAGGGACGCAACAGGTAGATATTTGAGTACAAGAGGTGACGACATGTGATCAAGAGAAAAAGAAGAACTCCGTAATCAGTACTCACCACAGTTGGCTTCATCCGACCGATCGTGGCAGTCAGCTCCTCCGTCACACTTCCAGCTGCCGTGGATACACTCTCCGCTGCCGCAGCGGAACTCCAGCGACGAGCACTGATGAGTGGGGGCAGTGTTGGGCGCCTTCGTACCACAGTTCTGGGGCCACTCGTCCGAGCCGTCTGCGCAGTCAGTGTCGCCGTCGCAGGCCCACAGGCGGGGGACACAAACAGTGTTGTTGCACTGGAAGGACGTGGGGCTGCAGGTGACGCGTGGGCAGGAGGCCTCGTCGCTGCCGTCATCACAGTCCGCCTCGTCGTCACACACGAAGGAAGACGACACGCACTGGCCATTCCTGCAGCGGAACTCAGTGTTTGTGCACTGCCTTGGCGCTAAAACAGAGGAGGCGGAGAGTGATGAAAACCGGGGACACTTTAGAGCAGGGAAGAAGAACAAGAGAAGGAAGCTGAAAGCAATGTAAGAAGATAAATCACTTATGATTTAGGAAACAGTCAGACAGATGTGTGGGCCTGTCGCAGCCTGTCAGCTCACCACAGCTGTCTTCATCAGCTCCGTTCTCACAGTCAGCTTTTCCATCACAGCGCCAGGTGCTTGGTATACACTGGTTGAGGCGGTCCGCGCAGCTGAACTCTGTCGGTCTGCATGTTTTGGACACTGGAAGTGAAGAACACAGACAACTGTAACTGACACTACACAATCATCACACTGAGGGATTGTGGGATCGACAAAGCAAAGCAAGAACAAGTCCAATCTCTTATGTTGACTGCCACGTGATACTCACTGCAGGTACCAGGAAGTTCATCAGTGCCGTCTCCGCAGTCGTCCGTACCGTCACACACCCATCGCGCCGTGATACATTTCCCATTCCCACACTGGAACTGCCTGGCTCCACATGTTGTCAATGCATCTACGACAGACAGATATAAACACACAGTTCAGCTAAAAGGGCCGATGTTTTGGTTATCATCTATCAGCGGCCAATACAGGAAGACTCTGTAAACACAGACGCGGCTGCAGATGAAAAGAGGCCACATGGAATAATATCTCTGCAGAGCTCTATTAAACAATGTTACAGGCATGCTAGAGGAGGACAAGAACTGTACTGACTATCACAACAATTAACACAAATTCAACCATCCATCTGTTTTCGTCCATTTATCCAGGGCCGGGTTACAGAAGCAGCAGGCCAAGCAAAGCACCCCAGACGTTCCTCTCCCCAGCAACACTTTCCAGCTCCTCCTGGAGGACCCAAAGGTGTTCCAAGGCCAGATGAGATATATAATCCCTCCAGCATGTCCTGTGTCTGCCCCGGGGCCTCCTACCTACCTCCTACAACTAATCCTGTTGAATCCTGCACCTTTTACTTAAATCGCTGCAAACTGTCTGCAACTTTGACCAGTCACTGTAGTTTCCTGTGAGTTTCACCAATCACAGCAGTCACCTGCACAACTTCACCAAACTTACTTCTGGTTGTGGAGTTACAGACATGTGCAACATGAAAGCCTCAAATTTACCGACAAGTCCCTGATGTTCTGCAACACTTTTCTACCACAAACACACCCAGAGAACGTCTGAAACACTTTCACAACAGACACGACAAATCACCACGACAGAGGCTGTTGAATCCAAATTTATGGCACATGCTGAGAGAATCAAGGTGAGTTAAATTAAATATACGTGGTCACAAACTCAGAACAAGCTGCCTTCAATTTTTAATTACTTACACAAAAAACAAAATGGGAGCTATGTTTGCAATTTTCACTTGGATCCACAATTTCATTGCAAAAAATGCTTAAAAACGTCGCAACATGCATCGAAATTCTTTAGAAAAGCTGCCGTGAAATTGTGCATTTTAGATGTGGAAGTGTGCTCTCTCTGCCTTGAGGCTTTCCTCGTATGCATGTGGAAGGGCAGAGGGGCCCCAGAACAGAGCCATGCCGCCAAATGCAGTACAATACTGTGAATGGAAATAAAGTTTTCTTTGACTGAAGTGTTTGTGACTAAAACAATAATTCTGTAATACTGTGAAACTGCGGCATTTTCCACCATTGCAACCCTAGTCCCTACAAACGTCCATGGTAATCCATCCAATAATTGTTCAGGCATTTCAGTCAGGACAAGGCAGTGGACCAACTAACGGACAGACTGACAGTGGTGTACATAAAAGCATATTGGGTTTTTTTTTTAGAGCAGATACAATAATACTTTGTGTGACAAGACAAATGTCTCCTGTGCCGAGGAAGCTGTTACTCAGGGCGCATTTCTGGGTTCATTATATGGGCGGGGCCGCGCCTTCACCGATGTCAAAGACGGTAATAAATATGCCGCCAGAGGAGATAGAGGCTTGGGGTTACAGTTTAGATTCTGGCATTATACACACACACACGTGCCTGTTGGAACTTGTTTAACTAGGGCGGATAAATGGTTAAACACAAGTCAAACTGGGACACTTACTGTATGTGCGCCTGCCTTTATCAGCCTTTAGCAGGGAGCTGCTGCTGATACGGCAAATTCATAACACACAATAGAAATCTCATTTCTGCCGGCAGGATCATTTGGAATGAGTTTAAAAATACGGCGGCGGCGCCCTCCCGCCCCCCACCTTTAATGGACCCAATGAAGCCACTGAACCAGAAGGAGCAATTAGACCGTACATCAGAGAGGCAGCACTACATGAAACTGCACTGGAGGCCATTCCTCCCTCCGGCCCCGGGGGCTCTAAACCCTGGATGGCCACCTGTTTCTTAAATAGGGCAGAGGGAGGTGTTTAGTGTCAATCAAAGCCTGATACAGTCAAAGCTTTCTACAAGAAAATAAAGCCTCATTAAGTATTTACATTTTCATAAGTTTGTGTCCTTTAAGAATGGATGAGGGAAAGACAAACTGTAAATTATGCATCGCTGTGAATGTCTAACAGCACAGTAAACCATAACAGCTTCCTGGTGAAGTCAAACACCTGGTGCCATCGGTCACAGCTGATGCTTTAGTTAAACAAGGAGAGGCTTTATGTCTTCTGCAGATTTTGCCACTGTAGTAGTGCTCTGTATCGGTGGCTTCCAACTGGTGGATCGTGGCTCAAAAGTAGGTCACGGGTCCTCTCTGAATGGACCGCAAGTGACTCACAAACGTATCAAGTTTGAAAAACACACTTTATTTTTAAGCACAGTGAATTTGCAGCACAGAGCTTTTATTTTGAAGTGCTGTTTCCCGCTGTAAAGTGAGTGACGACTGGACAGCTATTTGACAGAGACAGAAAACTAACTTGACGACATGGCCAAACGCAAGTATGATGCTGATTATATTAAACTGTGTGGACCTTGAGCTAATGAAGAGAGAGAAATCTGGACCCCGTGTCTGGACCAGTTGGGAACCACTGATGTAGCAGATGCGTTGGAACTTTACGTATCAACAACACAGTGGTTAACGTGTGGTTAAGTTCATGCAAAAAGCACTTGGTTATGGTGAGGAACAGATCGTGAGACTTTCAGCCTGTCTATCTTTTACATTTTGCCCCTTTTTGCTTCTTTTATGATATTGGCATGACATTAGCAGGTACTGCTAATTGCTACGAATTGTCTCTGTGAGTTGCATCTGTTTACGTAAATGCCATCAACAACTGATGACATATCAGGGTCTTGATACACTACTTGGGATGCACAATAATATCCGTATCATTGATATCGGCCAACATGCTTTTTCTTACGTTGCTCGATGAATCAATCTTGGAAACATTGATAAGTATTGTATTTCATGTCTCCACCTGCTGGTGTGCTGTCACGATAAGAGTATACATGCACAATATGATGCTAATGTTACTACAGAAGAGACCTGACGATCACTAACATTAGGTGGGAAAAAATATTGTGGATATATTGGTATCGGCCAAATAAGTTATGAGTCGACATATCGGATATCGGCAAAAAAAAACAATATTGTGCATCCCTAGTAAAAACCTCCTGAACGTCTGGATCTGGAAGCTATCAGAGAAAAAAGTGAGCACACAAGAGCAGGTACTGCTAATCGCTACAAATCGCAATCGTCCATGTTTTACTATCTCCATCAGATAAATGACAAATGTCACTGTGAATTGCATCTATTTACGTAAATGCCATCAACAACTAATGACATATCAGGGTCTCGAAGGGTTGTCCCATTTCATAGCTGAAGATTTCAACCGCTACCTCTTGGCAAGGTGGTGCTCGAAAAACTAAGGTGTAGGTGTAAAAATACTGGGATCAGGCCCACGTGTTTGCATTCATTCAGGTGTAGCGGCTGTTAAGCAAATCTACTACCGACTGTTAACCCAATCACATCTTTATGACTTCACGTGAAAGGGTGTGCATCGCTGACCTTGCCATAAAGATAATAATCAGTTTCATGTTGACAGACCTGGTCTTATCAGAGGGATATCCTTGTGGAAAACACAGACAAAAAAAAAACACTCAAATGTTCCGACTTTAAAGATTTCAAACTTTCCCCTTCATATTCCCTGAACACAACGACACGTCACCCAAAGTTCACGCTGGTTATTTACTCAATGGGCTCAGTTGAGTTCAGTCCTTGAACTGGACTGAATGGCAGCGTTATTGATTGAGCACAGATCCATGCCGGGGAAACAACAACCGTGCCCGATTCTGACGTCTGGGTGTGTTTAATCGATCGGCCCTGAGACGAGGACTAAATATCTAAGAACAATATCTCCTATCAGGTGGTCAGTCGAACCCAAAGAGAGATTAAAAACTATAAGGGCTCACTTTGAGATCACGAGTCTCTGCTCAGATTAACTCTCTGGTCCAACACGTGTGGGAGGCAACCATTTCACAACATGGGTGGACAGGACACGTTTCAATACTACACATGTCTCTGGGACGGATGTGGAAATGCAGATGGGTGACAACCAGTTCCAACATGTTTCACCACACAGACACACCATTTCCCAGAACTCTGGGAACAGGTCTGACGGTGACTTCACCCCAACCAAAACTCAAGGAAGGAATGCTGGCTGGAGACAATGTGTGTGTTTGTATTGGAGGGTGAGTCAGAGGGGTTCATCGCCACAGTGTGGGGCGTTTCAGGTAAAACATGATGGGGGATAAAGGGACTCTTGCAAACAGGCTGGATGTTGCATCATGTAGGGTGAATACATTAATGCTGGTGAAACCCCCCCAACGCAGCCCCCTGTATAGATTTTTCCCCCACAGTTATTTAAATGCAAGTGGCGCCAACTCTCACATCATGAATGGCAAAAACCGGCTTTTCAGAAACCCCGCTTGACATCTTTGCACAGACTGTATTCACACTGCTCAAAGCTCATTGGCTGCAGGAGCTGAGCGCCACTGAGTGAAAAGCACAAAACATGCAGCTCATTCAAAAGCCAGCACGGATAAAAAAATATAAATACAAAATGTGCAACTTTAATCTATTAAAAAATGCACGATGAGTGATGGATAAAGGGTGAAATTATGGGATGTTATGAGGCTGCATCAGGGTGAAACTCTCACTGTGGCAGCGGAGAGATTTGACCTACATTCTGGGAATGATTGCGCCCTCCCCCCATCACCTTGCATCCGGTGCTGTCAGAGGAGTGGGCAATTTAAACCCACACACACTGAACGCTGACTGAAAATCATATTTATAACGTTGTTTCAACATATATTTGAATCAAACAACATCAAAGTGAAGCTCAGGAGTGTTTTTACCTTTCTTTAACACAGCTGCCAGCTCACAAATGGAGCTAATTAACGATTTAATTAGGACAAATGGAGTGAACTTACTTGTCTGCAGGATGGAGCAGAGGAGAAACAACAATGACGCAAAGCGCGACCGTCCCATGATTTTCAGCCGCACTGGGAGATGCATGCACACTGGAGCCTGCTGTGATGATGATGATGGTGGTGATGATGATGATGGTGGGAGCTGGTGTTATGAGGCTGTCAGTAACGTGGCTGCTGTTTGACACCAGTACAATGAAAGCTGTCCTGTTGGAGATGCTCCTGAGGAGGGATGCTCGCACACTGTACTGTTTGACAACAACATCAGAGCCATTTCAATGTGGTCCAGCGGTGGGTGGGGCCCAGAGGGGCCCGAGAGGGGGAAGGCGGGATCTGGAGTGGTGTGATTTCTGAGGCAAACAGCCCCAACAATTGGGGGCGGAGCTCAGTGTGGAGATGGATCCACCATGAGGTTAACCCTTTCAGAGAGGCACTGGAGACGCGCACAGACGCACAGACTGTGTTTGGATACACGTGTCCAGTTTACTTCTCCAGAGGTCAACACTAACCTCACCAAGACATGGTTAACAGGGGCGTAGACAGAGGTCTGGGAGACCAGCATGAGAGTTAGTCAGGGTCAAGGTTGGGGGGGAGGGGTGACTGAGAATCAAAACAAAAATATTCTGAGAAACAAAAGTTAAGGTCATCCAAGGCCCTAATTTGGCACACATTTATCAGTAATAGCTTTTTTATTATATGTTTTCTTTTGCAAGTGTGCAGTGTTATTTATTGACTATTTTTTTTATCTCAAAATGCATCAAAAAAATCCTGAAATTGGACCGTCTTTTGCCCAAAAATATTACATCTGAATATTAGTTTAATTCTGTAAGTATTAGTAAATGTTGTTTATTTGTATTATTGTCACTAAATTATACCAGAGGACCAAAACTATTACTGTGAGGAGTATTAGTGGCAGATCTGTTCACTGATCTTGTTCAAAGCTCTTTCACAAGTATGAGTAATAACTGTATATTCCAGTGCTATATATGGAATAAAAAATTGTCAATTTTTTATTTAAAAATTAGAAATTGTGCAGTTTTTATCCCTGACATATTTTGAAATATTTAGACTTCTGTCTGGCAATTGTTTGACTGCACTGTACTGTACTATATATGGACTATATATAGTGCATATATTTTTCTACATTTTTTCTCTTTTTCTTTTAAAATTGTAATTTTTTTCCTCCCCAATAGTTATTTTTCTGAAAATAATTAGACCTTTTTCATGGACAATACTTTTTTCAAAATACATTTTAAAAAAAATCTCGAAATTGGTCCATCATTTTCCCATATATTACATTTTTTTGTTTTTGAATTTCTCTCTAGAAACTGCTTTTTTTCAAGCAATTGTTTGACTTCTTTTTTTCTAAAAACAAACAAACAAACAAAAAAACCCGTTTTATTTATTTATTCTATTTATTTATTGAGATACAGAGTTAGCCAAGAGGCTATTTTCCGTCTGTAGTCCCTGGACAGATGATACATAGTCACCCGAAAAAACAAAACAAAAAAATAAAAAATATATAATTGAAATAACAAAACCATTCATCATCTCTAAACATGCAGAGCACCCAGGACATCCCAAAACATTATGACTTTTCCTGAAACCTTCTTTCACAGACTTTTTTTTCTCCAAATATTATAATTTTATGACATTGTGCTATTGCCTTTTACTTTTCTTCTAGTATTGGCACTAAGACTCAGCGGGGCCTGTCTGTTTTACATTTTATATTTTTACTACTGTCGACAAATTGTTTGAGAAGACTAAAACTATTAAGGGCGCTCTAAATCCACGGCAAATGAAAAAATTAAAGTATTTGTGATCTATTTTTGAACATTTACGTCCTCAGTGAATGTACAGCCACAGTTAGACTGAAGAAGTTAATTTGTATTTAGAGATGGTCCTTTAGAGGTGGTTTTGGTCTTTTCATGGGATGTGCTGACAGAATATCAATAACCGTATTGATAGCTAGTCATCAGTGGATCCTATTTGGCTGTGGGTACCTGATCGTCATCCCTGATCGTCATCGTCACCTCAGTCTAACCCCTGACGTGGACAGCTCCCTTTAACTCACGGTAAATGTAACTGTTATCAAACCAAACTGGGGGCATCAAATGTCTCCCCAACAAGTAAATAAGATGTTCCAGATCAACTGGTTTGAAGTCCAAATGTTGTCCCCAGATGTGGCGTGTGACAGTCTATAAGACTGGCAGCTGGCCGACTCCAGCGGACGTTCATTGTTTAAATAATACCAAACAACCTGGACAACACGATGCAGCAGTTCAGTTCATACCGGTTCATTCCATACATCAATGTGTCTGTGGTCACCTTCCAAAAAAATTCCAAAGTCTGTGTCATTTATTTAATCAACTAAATAACAAGGTAGAAGACACAACAGACTCACTGACCGGTGAGTGAAACTTTCTAACACTAACAACATATAAAATCATTAGCGCAGCTTTTATCTTCACCTCACCACTTCCTGAGCTGAGGTCGCTCACCTCTCATAAAAACCCCAACATGTTATTTCAGGTTCAAAGTCTCAAACATCGCCGGGTCCATAAGTTTACAATGAGATTTACATCAGAGCAGGAGATAAAGCACATGTATAGAGATAAAACTTCAAAACAACAACCTTGAACCAGCAGCGAGAGCGTCATATAGCTCAGGAATACACCTCTCAAACAGTCTGTAATTGAAAACAGATAAATAATCCAGATGTTTTCTCTGAACGTGCTTCATGGAAGCGGCACCTGAACGTCAACGTTGGCTTAAAACAACAGAAGGTAAAGCATGGGGAAACATCAAGCTGGTGCCAGTCGACCCTGTTACTATCACAGGAAGGGTTATTCATTCAGATAACATGGAGAGTCTGTGTTGACCGAATCCATTTGATCATGTGTGACCTTCAGTGTCACTCCAGTGTGTGCAGAAACACTTGAAATTTCAAGGAAACTTAAATGTCTAGTCACAGTCGAAGCGAGCACGTGAGGAATCCTCACAGAGCTGAAGATCTGCCTCGCAGAAGCTGCACATGGATTCAAGGATCAAGGCCGTCATGGTGCTGCCAGAGGTAAAATATGTACAGTGGTCGAGGAGTAAAGAGGGAGCAGCCAGATGGAAATAATAGAGACAAAGGTTATGTGATACAGATGTACAGATTAACCACCCAGATCTTTTACACACTGAAGGTGTTATCGGCAAACTGAAAGCAGCTACAAGGAGTTTTTACCTTGTCATTAGTCTAATACTGACACCTCCAGAGCGTCAGTCTATAGTAGCTAAATCTGTCACCAATCAAAACATTCTCACTCTGACCTCGTCATATATTGACGTTTGGTAATGATGTCCACATACGATGTCCAAGGGTGCGTCGGTTCTTTCAAAATACACTTCTGTTTTCAAAGGAAATTTAATGTTTCCATACAGTCTCTTTCAAAATAAAAGCACTACGTCAGTACAACACCGCAAATTGATTTTTTTTTAATTCATTGACAAAAACACGTGGTTGGGTTTAGGAAAAAAGAACAGGGTTTGGTTCTAGAGTCTTATGGGACACAAACACCACTCTCTCTCCTCCACCACTCCCGCCCGCCCCAGACGGACTTTTGCTGCCTTAAATTTTGTCTTTGTCCCGTCGCATTTCCCCATGATGCCACCGGGCACTGTTAAACTATAACAGCAACCGGCCATGTAGCATGCCGATGTTAAAGGACGCCGTTTTTCAATGGTTTCTGACGCCACAAATCACTGTCCAAGTGCTGGATTTCGACGACTTCGGAGTGAGACCGGGCTCCACCAGCCACTTTACTAGATACACCTGTTCAACTGCTCGTTAAGCAAATAGCTAATTAGCCAATCATGTGGCAGCAACTCAATGCATTTAGGCATGTAGACAATTTGCACGGGCTCACCAAAATTGGACAGTTTTCGTAGTCTTTGCCTCCAGTTGTCTGCCCTCCATCCGGCCAGGACACCAATGCATGGCATCATATGCAAAAACATTGGTTAGGTACCGTAATGATGGAGTAATCCCAGATTCACAGAGTAAAGGCGTAGTGAGAATTACGTTCATGAACGTTAACTGTAACGTTTTAGCTGTCTAAAAAAGTCTTGTTCAGTGTTTGGTTGTGCAACAACACCCTCTAATGTTGTGTTCTTTCCGCGTGCTAATAAAATAATTTGTAAAGTCAATGTAAAGACTCGATTAGACGCAAATTCCCACTAGGCAGCGCGACAAACAAGTAGTAAATTCAGCGCCCCATTAGCACCACAACAGTCAATCAGCATTGAGATCTTCCAGGGATGTATGAAACCGAGGATGTACCAGTGGAAGTTCACTGATTCAGCGATTAACACGTCTATGATGTGGGAATTTGAGCATATGAAGCGAGTCAACACAAAATATTTTAGCATTCAAACCCCCCCAAGTAACACAAAGTGAAAATTCACGTTTGGTGTGAACACAACAGAGTCAAATATTCAATTTTACCAGTGCATTTTGTCTCAAAGGTCTCAAGCCTGTTATTTGCTATCAAAAATTAGCATTAACATTATCACAGCTAGCCATAGCTGTTAATGCAAAATCCAAGATGGCGACGGCCATAATGCCAAACTTGAGGCTTCAAAACAGGAGTCCACACACCAACAGGTCACAGTGGCTACTGTCCGTTATTTTCATACAGTTTCTGTCAGAGGAGTATTTTCATAGTGTGGTATTTCTACTTTATTAAGTAAATATTTCCATCTGAAATGTAGCAAAGTATAAATCATGGGAAAATGGTAATACTCAAGTGAAGAACCTTGAAATTTCAGATTAGAGTAAATGTTATTTTCCAGCAGTGTTGCTCAGACTGACCTCACACAGAGGACTCATCAACACAATCTCACTGCTGCTGCTTCAATCGGCACCAGAGCCACAAACTGTACAGGATACATGTTCTGTCCAGTGCCAGCCCTCCTCACAGAGCAAACCCACCCACCTCTGACCCACCTCTGACCCCACTGTGCTGCACATCGGGCTACGTTTAATAAGAAGTGACAAGGAATTTTCAGGCCTCTGCTAAAACTGGGTCTTTTGGGTGACCGACTGTGGAACATGAAAAGTTTTCCAAACTGTGCCAAAGTTAACCTCTAATGTCCCGATGAGATGTTGGTCGATTGCTACTGTGTATGCCGGGCCCCAAAACACACACACACACACACACACACACACACACACACACACACACACACACACACACACACACACACACACACACACACACACACACACACACACACACACACCATCCTGTTCTCTTTTACCCCTGATCAAAAAGATAGAGGTGGAAACTCCTTTGTATGCCTTAACAAAGAAAGCAACTGTACGTATAAACCAGTGGTGGAACGTAACTACGTATATTTGCTCAAGTACAAATTTCAGGTACTGTTACTTTACTTGACCATTTCAATTTCCTGTTACTGGCAGGTGAGTTGTTGTCCTGGGGGATCTCCTCCCAGACCTGGATCAGGGCATCAGTGAGTTCCTGGATAGTCTGTGGTTGTGCAGGACCCATTGCACCAGGAGGAACCCAGGGCCCTCTGCACCAGGAGGAACCCAGGGCCCTCTGCACCAGGAGGAACCCAGGGCCCTCTGCACCAGGAGGAACCCAGGGCCCTCTGCACCAGGACGAACCCAGGGCCCTCTGCACCAGGAGGAACCCAGGACCCTCTGCACCAGGAAGAACCCAGGACCGTCTGCACCAGGAGGAACCCAGGGCCCTCTGCACCAGGAAGAACCCAGGGCCTGCTGAGTTGATGCCCTTCTACAGCCCAGGGGTTGTCTTGCTTTTGTCTCTCCATTGCACCTGTTGTCACTTTGATTTGCACCAAAGCAGCTGAAACTGATTAACAATCACTTGTGCTTCCTACATGGACACATTGATATCCCTGAAGTTTACCTGACTTGGTGCACATGCAATAAGTGAACCATAAAAACATAAAACAGGCGCATGTCACATAACGTATAACACTTGATTGCGGTATTATTTTTATTTGAGTCACAGATCTGAGTCCTTCTTCACTGGTAGAATCAAAGAGTGCATTTGAGGTGAAGTTCCTCTCGCTGCCTTGTATTCGTAGAAGACACCCCCTCCACTACAACTGTCTCTCTCATTAGAATCAGTCTCACCCTCCTCCCCCCACACCCGCTAAAAAGTTTCTGGTTCCTCCAGTATGCTGCTCTTTCCACATTCTCACACCCCCTGAAAAAACAAATATTGAGTTGGCTGCAACTGATTTTCCATCTCTCTTTCTCTTCTGCTGAAGGTCAAATCAGGTTCTTCCAGATGCAGCTGAGCGTGTTTTTGGCTCCTGTTCCAGAAGAGGAGGAGCAGGGGAGATGTAGTCTGTGGGGTGAGAGCAAGAGTTTGATTTTACATTGAAATATGAGGACATAGAAAAAATTTTCTGGCTGACGTTAAATGTGTCAGACGCACTTCTGTGTGTTCAGTTATCAAGCGTGCCGTGAAAACGCCCCCTGCCAGCACAGGGACACATTCCTGGACTTCCCTGCTGTCATTGTGGCTCGTGGAGAGGGGGTGGCTGCACCGAGAGGGAGTGCTCCTCGGTGAATAGCCTGTTTCTTGGAAGAATTTGCATTTGGCCTCGTCCCCTTGGCCCCAGAAAAAAAGATAAAACACGGTGTTGAAACAATAAAAGGGTCGTGGGGTGTCCTTGTTAGTTTCAATCATTTCCTAGAAGGACAGGTCAGGACAGATATCCTGTAACCCACAAGGCTCCTGTGTAATCTTTAGGAGAGTAATACACACACAGATGTAAATATTTACAGTGGAAACACCCGATGAATCTTGAAATAATGACAGTCACAACTGTACAAACACGCGTTCACACAGGAAAATGAGACCACTGGGAGAATCATGCTGAGGTGACCGTTCCTCTGAAACTCAGCCGAGACATGAGAAATCACCCACACAGCAAAATTCATAGCAGATCATAACCCGGCATGTTTGTTCAGGTGCTGACGAATCACGTGAGGAAAAGGAGAATGTGCCGGGGTCAAGGGGTCAAGAACTTATTTCATTTTTGTACATTTTTTTGTGCAATTGTTGTTGTTTTTTTAAGCTCTTCTGATTGCAAATCAAGAAATGCTGTATTTTAGTTTTAAAGATGTGAATTAAGAACAAATAAATTCAGGTACATTGTTTTAAAGTAGAATATTTCAATGTTATTAATTTGGTAGTGTTCAAATTTTAATATGAAGTGTGTAAAATTCATATATTTATGTCTCTTGTAGGCTTCCATATGTAGAGAAAAAGATTTTGGAGTAACAGACAAAGAAAAGCCTCAACCCCATCAGCCCTGGAAATCCCACTTGGCTGAAGGAGGAAGACCATGTTTGTTTGTTTCATTAATCTCTTTCTTCAACAACATTGTGTTGAATCAAAAGCACAATAATTCAACATGTGTCTTCATCGTGGGACAAACAAGCATGCTGCGTTTCAAACCACTTCTTACACATTTCAAAACATTTTCAAACATAACAAGGCATCCTGTAAGATAATCACATCATTGCTAATCAGGTCACCTGTGTCTGTTTCACATGTTAGGGCTCCATCTAGTGGTGAGATTAAAACACATCAATCCAGCCAAAGGAACAAATGAAAAATTCCAGTTCCAATGTAATTTAAATCAGATCAACTGTTAATTTCAACTAACAGTTGAAATTTCAACTAACAGTTGAAATTAACTTCTAAAGAAACATCTGAGGTTTATCTTCATTATGTCCATGTGGGGAAGGTGTGTTTAATTTATGTGGTCAACATGCTTCACATTTTAAAAGCAACTGATCCAGACTGCCACCTGGTTTATTGTAATGCACTTTCTCAACACCTTGGAAACATAGACTAGAAATTGTGCGGCTGTGTTGTAGAAAATGTGTTGCCACAGGAGAAATAAGATCATGTCTCCTAATAGCTAGCAATAGTTTACTGCTAGTTTAGATTTTGGAATAGCTCGACACACAGATTTCTATATTTGATTTAAATAAAAACAAAAAAGACATCTTTACATTACATACACTATGCTGACCTTGAAAATACATCAAAACTAGTTAGCAAGTTAGCAGATATATCTGAACAAAACTAAGTAGTGGATGGTAAGTTAGCTAAAAGTAAAAACCAGGTATAATAAAAGTAACGGATAAACATTTGAAAAAGAGCTAAAAATTGTGAAGTAGGCACTGCAAGTACAATGAATAGTTGTAATAGTTTGCTGAAAATATGAGTTTTAAAAAAAGTGTTAAATGTATGAGCTAGAAATACTGACAAATAGCTGAGAAGGTTAGCTAAAAGTAATGGATAAATAGATTACACAGCTTAAAGTGGTACTGGGTTGGACCCCAGATAGAAACAAACCTCAGGTGAGCAGCTTCCTGTTCTCACGAGGCCATCTAGTGTCCAGATGTGACGAGTGCAGTTATTAATTTCATCTGGGTGCGTTTCGACAAACGAAGCAGAGACCACAGATTAATTATGAGATGCCTTTATTGTACTTTTTGGAATCCAGTGACACCGACACGAGAAAATGGTCCTATCCCTCCCTCCCCCTTTACAAACACAACCTGAGAGGGAGGGGCTGCAGGGTGGGATGTACCGTGATCCCGCTTGTAGTCTTAAATTAAACACAGATAATAGCGAAGACACATCCAGGTGCATTTCCACAGACACGCACGACATGCATTCAAAAAGGGACTTCAGGGAACGTTGTGACTCCTGGTTCACATGTACGCTTTGTCTTGAAGTAAGAGACGACAAAATTAATACCACTTTTTAAAAAAAACAGTTAGCTGTCTGTATGGCCCACGATCAGTCGATAATTCAGGCTCTGTCAATGTTCCACTTACAGGAGAAAACAAAAAAGGCAAAGAGACACTACTATTCATACTGGGAAAATGGTTTAAATATGGAAGTGAATGGTTCATAGCTTTCATATTTTAGTTCCTTTTTTTTTTTTTTTTTAAATTGGGTTTTTAATTAATGGTATACTTTAATGAGAATACAATTGTCTCACTAAAAATCAGCTCATCTAGGTAAAACTAGGCCTTTTCCACCAACTGTCTCCCTGCTGTATCTAAGTAAAATATATAAAGTCCAGTCAAGGGGCTCAGTGGGCCGTTGGTCCAATCAGGAGTGGTTCACTTCAGTCTTCCTCACTGCCACTGGCCGAACGCTCCTGAAACACAGATGCACTTTATTATTTAACAGAACTTCACAGAGGAAACACGGGGACTTGAGTACGTCTTTAGAAATTTTGGTTCATGCACACCAACATGTATTTTTTTTACTGATTAATCAGCAAAGTGTTTTCTTGAGTAATCATTTGGTCTATTAAAATGTTTAAAAATGCCAATTGCAGTTCCCTAAAGGTCAAACGAGACTACAGAACGTCACCATGCCGAACACGATTTTACAGCCTCATTAAGGTGGTGACATGTAGACATGCAACCGTGGTGTATTTTGTTCACAGCTGTATAACGTTAGCTTTTTACTTGTGGGGATTTCAGTTACACTTCAAAAACCATTTAAGTGGTGTTCATTTGTGAAGATTATCTTACTTAACAAAACGTGTTAAGTATCATAAACATTTGTTCACCACAGAGCTTATTTTCTGCCATATTCCAAAATCTAACGGGAAATCCCGCTGGCTGGCTTTTTGACGAGGGAACCAGGGCGTTTTAACATTTAACACAGAGGCAAAGAGAGCGTCTTTAGTTTAGCTACATCGGTGTTTCAATCAGATAAAGTATGTTCAATCTTTGACCTGTTGCCTCTCAGTGGGATGTTGTTTCCTGTATCTCACCTCTTCCTGTTCCTCCTCGCTGTCATCGTCGCTCACCACAGGTTTAGCCCGGGCACCGCGGCCCCTCCGTCGTTGTCCTTTTCCTCCTCGCTCTCCTTTCTCTTTCCGGCTCAGCTTGATCTTCACCTTCACTGAACGGGCTGACAGAGACCAGACATCATGAACACACTCAGGGTTAACATGCCCCTCCCCTCAGCCTGTCACACAAAACACTGCCACTCACATTCAGACTCAGAGCCTTCGTCTACATCGTCCTCCTCTTCCTCACTTTCCTCTCCTTCGCTATCGTCATCCTTCTCAATCTTCTGTCTCACACTGGTGAAGACAGACTGCAGCACGATGGAGTCCTCGTAGATCTGGAACACGGAGAATATTATAACAACATTTTCTTACTGACTTCTTGTAAATGCACTGGTGTGTGTGTGTGTGTGTGTGTGTGTGTGTGTGTGTGTGTGTGTGTGTGTGTGTGTGTGTGTGTCCTCGTTAACTCACCAGAGACCCCTCCAGGTTAAAAGTCTGGGCGTTTTGACACAGCAGCATCACGTCCTTCTCCAGGTCGTTCAGGCTGCGATACTTATGGCTCCTGATCCTCTCCTGATGGAAGGAGGAGGGAACAAACAGTAGGTGATCAGATGAGAGCGCACAGAGGAATAACAGGTAACAACCTCAACACACAGAGCAGGTATGTGTCGCTTTGTGTCCTCACCTTGATCTTCCTGAAGTCCACAGGTTTGCGGATGAGCTCGTAGTACTCAGGCAGCTCTTTACGTGAAGGCAGTTGGATGAAGACTTCGCTCAGCTGTCGGCCGTTACTGCAGACACATGAAAGAAGCTGGATTCTTAGCAAAGGCGTAAGGATCATTGATCATACTGATGCATTCATTCAGTTATCTAATATCACTGACGCTAAGGGAAAACGTTGATATGTAGCATCACTTTTAAGATACGCTTTTATTGTGACATTCCCGATGCTTATCTGTGCCACCATTTTCTTGTGTGCTGTTCTTCAGATCTCAGCGACAATCATATTTATAAAATTTGGCAGTTCTTCTGGACGGCGTCACTGAGGGTGCAGTAATCTCCCTGTTGAAAGTCCTCACCCGTCTTTGTATTTGATGACAGCATCAACGATCTTCTTCATCTTCTTGGTGAGGGACAGAGGGTTGGGAGAGAGTTTCTCAGCAGGCGGGCGACCTCGCTTCTTCGCTTTCTTCACCTCCTCGTCTTTGTCCCGCCCTCGGCCGCTGCTGGAGCTGGGGGTGGCCGGGCCGCCGTCGTGGTCGCGGTCTCTCTTCCGCTTTCTGGTCGTCTTTTTGTGACGCACCTCCTCTTCAATGTCCTCCAGATTTCCCTCTTCGATGGCCTGTGGTTAAGAGAGATAATCGATGAGGTTAATCGAGTCAAAACTGATTTTATACTGATTCATGTTCATCTAACATCTAAACGTGAGAACATCCCACCTTGAGCCACTGCTTCTCAGTGAGCGAGTCGCTGTAGTCCACTTCCTTACGCTGGCGGGATCCTCTGCCAAACATCTTCTCCTCCTCCTCTTCGCAGGTTAGCCTCTCAACCTCAGCGTCGTCTTTCAGAATCCAGCTGGGCATATCGTCCTCCTCCATCAGACGGGGTTTCCTCTTAGGGTTGCGGGCCTCCTCACGGCGTCTGTCTAGATCCATACGCTGGAATAATAATAATTTTAAAAAAGCAGCCGGGGGATTAGTGGACACAGATTATAAAATTAAAAAGTATCTAAAGGAGCTGGGACTGACCATGAACTGTTCAAACTCCTCTTCACTTCTGGCGATCATCTGATTGACGGTCTCATCGTCGGGCACCTCGTCCTCCTCCTGCAGACAAATGAGACGAGTGAGTGACGAGAGACTGACGGCAGATTTCTGTGGCACCTCAGAGCCACGTCCCTGACCTAATGATTCTCACTCACACAAAAGGAGGAAAGTAACTCAGTGCATACTTTGGTCTAACACGGGGTGTCACAATTTTCATTGTTAATTACATGAAAGAGCTTCAATTTTAATCATCAAAATCAAAAGTAGGATTGACGATTCTCCCCCTGTATATTAATTTTATTCTTCCGTTTTCGGACCCAGCACAGCATTGTGAAACCTAAACTACGGGGTTGTGTAACATGGGGAGGTTAACATCTCCAGACACAGCAGCCTGAGTAAGGGATAAAGTTAACACCCGCCCGCTGATTCAGGCAAAAGAAAATGCCTCGGTGTGATCAAGACCCCACGGTGGAAGCCCTTTTTATAAAAGTAGCAGATACAGTGTGGGTAACATACTTAGCAAATTATATATTGACAGGAAATATGGGTGGAAATATGGAAAACTGGGTGAACATAATCTAGGGACCAATATCTAAAGTTCCCTCTTGGCAAAAGTTGGAAAACTTACTAAAACTGAGCTTCTATAAGGCAATGAATATTGCGGAGGGCGTGGCTCATCACATAAAGGTGTATAACATCTCAAGGGTTTCACCCATCACCACGCAACTTTGTAGGCATATGACCACACATAATCTGAGGGGACCCCTCCATTATTGACCCCATCAAACAAAATGGGGGCGCTAGAGAGCTCATTTCTTATCTAGGCCTAACAGCCATATGGATTTTTACTAAACTTGGTAGATATGTAGAACAGGATGCCTCAAGGTGAATGGAGAAATTTAACTCTAATTGGCAACTGGGTGGCGCTATAACAACAGAAAAATGCTTCAAAATGGCTAAAATGTGACAGAACGCTGTGGCTCCCCCTGTGGACCAATGTTGGTGTTTTTTAATTTTTGGTATGACTAAGTCATGGTATGGTATGCTGTACATGATTGCAGAAACTGTCAGTCATTCTGTCTGACCCAAATTTTTCAAACACTCTGTCTGAATACATTGCTCTTCTTAATGGGTTCAGTTGACTATCTAATCTGCAATGTCCTATGACCTGTGTTCCAAACACACACCATGTGAAACTGTACATGGGTAACTGTGCACTCAATGGATATGGACTAGTTTATTTATTAAAGGTCTTAAAGTTTGAGATTTCAAGGTTTTTTTAAATGATGATGAAAAAAAACTCTGCTAGAGAAAAGAGTTTTTTGTAGTTGTTGACAAAAATGAAGTCTAAATGAAATTTCAACACTTATTACAAGCTTTCACCTTAATTCCTTTTTCTTATACCTGTACTAGCTGCACTGGATTATCTTAACCCTTTGAAACCTGAGCATTGAAGCCAATTCTGGTTTGATTTCTTTTAAAAACATGGGAAGAAGGTAATGAGCAATAAAAAGAGGAAAGAAATGGGAGTTTGTCAGGGCGTAAACCCAACGACCTGCTGATCTTTACGAATCAAGACTGAAAAGTTTAACAGCATGGCATTAAATGCTGGGAGGAAAACCTTTTTATCAAAAGTTGAATGGAGCAGTGGATTTAGAGAATCATGACACCCCTGCTATTATTAACCTTACAGAGGCAGAGCAAATATCACCTTTCAATCTGTATTACATGACTAATTTCACTGTTCTCAGGAGAAGAACATCTCAATGTTTGAATTAAAAAGCAAGGAAGCACAGAAGCAGGACAAAAGCAGCAGAGAGAAAAGAGGAATAAAAAGGGTAAAGGTTTTCTATTAGTGTGAAGGATAAAGTATCATATTAACCATCGAAGGTTTGTGTAGAAGCAGAGAGACATAAAGGAGAAAAGTCTGGACTGATGAAATCCTGAGAAAAGAGGGAAATAAGAAGAGGAGGAGAAATAAAAGGAGAGAATGCAGAGGTGGGGCTGCACACAGGCGGATGTGGGTGGGTGGGCGATATGGTGACGGGTTCAGATCACACCCACCCACGCCCCCCTAGTGCGGCAGCCTCCTCGAGCCCCGACCTCATCCTGTTCCTCGTGCTCCAGGATGGCCTGTAAGAAGGCCCGACGCTCGCAGCCTGATGACTTCTGGTCGAACATGCCAGCCTGGATGACTTTCTGGTCCACGTTCAGTTTGTACTTGGCGGCCGCCAGGATCTTCTCCTCCACGCTGTTGACGGTGCAGAGGCGGAGCACACGCACCTCGTTCTGCTGACCGATACGGTGGGCTCTGTCCTGAGCCTGCAGGTCCTGTGGGAGGAAAAATATATTGATTGTTTTAGGTGGAGTCTGTGAGGTGACTGGTAAAACTGGAAAACACCAATACTGAATTTCCACCAATATGACTACCCAAGAGGCGGAAAATTGGGCACCTTGGATCAACTCAGCAATCCCGCTCTGTGTGACTAAACGCTCGCAGCTTGCCGGCAAAACGGACCAACATTCGCTGAAAATCTGGCGATATAAAAAGGGTCTAATGACTCATGACATCACTTGAACTTGAGCCTTTTGACTTTAGAGTAGCTGATACCTTCCCCAGAGCCCAAAGATTTTGTATAAATACTGTACCACATATCAATTCATTCCCTTCATTTCCTAAATCAGTTGCCATTAAATTCCCCAGATCCACTTTGTTTGAACCAACCTGACAGTGTCCAATTACTCTGCAGGAGAGAACCGTACAGAATTAACGTCACTTAACTGAGCGCCAGTTGGAGAAAATGAAACCAAAGATGAGTTCTTTCGCGCACTAAAACTACATGCGGTCATGCAAAACGTGTGGGTCAAAAATTACAGACGGAGTCGCAACAACTTCAAACTTTCGACATTTGCAGTTGCACAAAGAACTGAGAGTCTAGGCTGATACCAATACAGCTCATGCTTAGCTAATGTTATTACAGCCGAGTCATAGAGAGCTGTTGCAGGCAACAGAAGCATTGGGCGCTGGGTTTTAAATTTCCAATTATTAACTTTTCTACAACGACACATAGGCCTGTTTTACACAACCTGTAGGTGACGTAATGAAGGGATTTTGTTGCTGCAATATTGTAGGATCTGTGTGTAAAAAGGGCTATGATCTTACAGGAGAAAATTTGATTTCATTTGACTTGGTATATTCACTCCATAACTGAGACCCGTGTAGATGCCAGCACATATTTAAATACCTGATGTGGGTTCCAGTCGCTGTCGAAGATGATGACGGTGTCAGCAGACTGCAGGTTGAGGCCCAGGCCTCCTGCCCTGGTGCTGAGCAGGAACACAAAGTACTCCGAGGCCGGGTCATTGAACGTCTTCAGCAGCATGCCGCGGTCCTCTGCCTTGGTGGTTCCTGTGGGAGGGAGAGAGATTAGAGCGTTAAGGAAGTGAAACTCAACCGTTCCCTGTGATTAGACGACAGAGAGGCCCACAAACACTCAGTCAGAGATGTCTCACCGTCCAGACGCAGGTACTTGAAGTTACGGTAGGCAAAGTAGTCCTCCATGATGGTCATGAGGGACGTCATTTGACAGAAGAGCAGCACTTTGTGGTTGGTGGCCCTTAGCTTGGGCAGGATGCGGTCCAGCAGCTCAAACTTCCCAGAGGAGCGGTACAGGTCGGGGCTGGAAAGGAGGAGGAGGAGGAGGAGGAATGAGCCAGTATGCAACACATACACACTCCAAAACAAGACACACACATGTAGTACAAACACCAGCAATTTCAAGTTTTACGTACCCACTAACGATCCCACCAGAGTACCCAAGATGCTCAGAGAAAGACTCCTGTAAAACAAACACAAATCAGTCACATTCATTCTGTTAATGTGTTTATTCTTCTCGTGCACTTTGCAGAAAAATATTTAAGATGTATCTTCTGTTTGTTACCTCGATGTGCTGGAACATGTAGGGGTGGTTGCAAATCTTTCTCAGTTGCATGATAGTGTTCATCAGGGTCTTCGTGCCACCTTTACCCTACAACATTCAGAAGAGGAAGAAACACAAAACACCTTTTAGTTTCCAGTTTAATTATGACTGTAGTGTTACTTAAAATATCTTTAAATGCAAGGTTTTACAGATTAAATTTAAAAGACATCATCTTCTTTTTACCTTCTTGTCTTTTTCTGACCCATCTGTGAGCAAGACACCCTTGGCCTGCATGTGTCTGTACAAAACCCTCTGTAGGGCTGACATGTCGCACTTTATCACGTACTCCACCTATACACCAAAAACAAGAAGAGAGGAAAACGCAAGACACCGAATTATGAAAATTACCAGGACATAAATATTAATGCAAGAATGTAATTTCATCTCCGTGAGAGAAACCAAAGCTGACCTTCTCGGGCAGCTGAGCCTCGACTTCCTTCTTGAGTCGGCGCAGCAGGAACGGCCTGAGCACCTTGTGTAAACGTCGAATGATCAGGATGGTCTCCTCTTCATTCAGGTCGACCTTGAGGTTAAAAGAGACGGGAGGATGAGGAGGACACATTCAAACACATTTTACTGCAGCTCATTGTTCTGCAGAAGTCTCTTAGGACTCACAACCAACTGGACTGCAACTCACCTTCTCTCCGGTCATGGCAAAGGGGGCATTGAACCACTGCTCGAACGTGCTGCAGCTCTTGAAAATGGTGGGCAGGAGGAAGTTGAGCAGCGCCCAGAGCTCAGGTAGCTTGTTCTGCAGCGGTGTGCCTGTGAGCAGCAGACGGCGTGGAGCCAAGTAGTGAGTGTTCAAGACCTGGGTCAGTTTACAGTGGTGGTTCTTCATGCGATGGCCCTCGTCTACAATCATGTACTTCCAGCGAAGCTTTGGAAGGAAACACAGACGTCAGAGAGAGAAACAAAGACTGAGAAACTGATGAATGAATGAATACATTTTGTCTTAACGTGAGGATGCTTCCTTACCTTCGCTAACACCTGCTTATCTTTGATAATGTACTCGTATGTTGTTAGCAGCACGTTGAATTTGCCGCTGCGCAAAATGGGAACGAAAGCACGACGAGCAGCTGGAGACCCCTGAAAATTAACAGAACTTTATCATCATGTTCAACGACAAAACCGCTTAAATCAGCCAAATCATAAAACATTTAATACTGTGCTTTTAAACTCTTACAGTCATGCCAAACAGTAAGGCTGTAACAGCTCATGTTTTTGCACCTGACTGTCACAGTCCAGTGCACAGAGGTAATAGTAATATAGAAGTGTTTGAAATGTTCCATATTTTTACACTGGCACAAAACTGCAAATCCAAAATCTGAGTATGAACCGAACTGTGAAGTCTGTGAACTGTTACAGCCCTATCAAGAGACTGAAAGTGCCACTGACCTTGTAGGAGACTTTGACGACAGATGGGGCCCACTTATCAAACTCATAGACCCAGTTTGATAGAGTTCTGGAAACAAAAGACACAACAGAAAAGTTTCTACTCTGCTCAACACATGAACGTAAAAACTCAAGACAGCTGTCTGTAAAAGCACTTCTTGTTCTTAGTGTTTGGGCTTACGAGAGAGGTACGATGATGAGGAAGGGCCCGTTGAGGCGCTTGTACTCCATGAGGTAAGTGATGAGGGCGATGGTCTGGATCGTCTTCCCTAAACCCATCTCATCAGCCAGGATGCCATTCAAGTTGTTGTTGTAAAGCGACACCAGCCACTCCAAACCTTTGATCTGAGCAGGAACGGGTCACAGTTAGCTTCAGTTTCAGACTCCCTCATGAGTAACATCCCTCTACTGTGTACAGCATGTTTTGGTGGTGTACCTGGTATTGCTTGAGCTGCCCGTTGACCAGCAGTGTGGACTGTTTGTCCACCTTTTCAGTGACAGCGTGAGCCACAGCGTAGTAGGACTGCAGGCCTCGGTTGAAAGCTGCGTTACCGTACTCATCATCGACATCCTGCTTGGCGTGTCTGGTGGGACAAAATACAGTGAGATATTTTTTTGAGAGGATGAAAAACAGCAAATATAAACAGAATATGAAAGGAAAACATACGTTAACACATTCATGTCTTACAGGTATCTTTGTGAAACTTAACTTATTATAGATTCAAAGACGGTGTTTAAAGGGACCTATTACGCTCTTCTGCTCTTTGCTCGTCAGCTCATGACAGATTTAATGTGATCTTGGTTACCGATGTTAATTTCTCCCACATTTCAGATCATATTCCTGCTGGAACATGTCTGGTTGTGTTAAGAAGCTTTTCTTTGTGGGTTTCGATAGGAGAAAGGGCCGCTGTGTAATCCTGGTGGCTGGTGTTGATCATTTCTCCCAGATTTTGGATCATATTTCTGCTGGAACATGTCGGGTTGAAGTAAGAAGTTTTACGAAAATACGATTATACTATTCTACAGTCATCCTCCGGCTGTGAGTACATTGCTACATGTTGCTACATGCTAATGTCAGGATATCGTGCAGGCCTGGTTGCTGATGTTGTTAGTTTGTCCCCAATTTCTGATCATACTCCTGCTGTCACGTTGTCAAGATTTTTTTAGAAGCTCTATTAATAATTTTTCCCAGTAGAGAGTGCTGTTATACTCCATCACACTCATTTTATGGCTGCTACATGATGCAGACACTGAGATGTGGGAGACCTGCAAATGCTAATAGAGGGCAATAGAGACAGGCGCTAAAACAGAGCGTCACAGACAGAGGGTAAATACGTGTGTTCCAGCACAGACAGTATGAGGAAATCAGAGTAATGTTTATGCAGGAGCCCCAGATACAAATATGAACCTGAAAATGAGTGTAACACGTTCCCTTTAAAGTAGGATCTAAAAACACCAAAATCTCAGTGGTTGCGTCTTACTCGATGATGTGCTGGACGTCCACTTCAGACACGTCTTCACTGTCAGGGTCAGGAATCTTCTTCTTCTCTTCTGCTGCAGTTGCAGATGAATGCGGTTGCTCCTCATCCTCCTCCTGGCGTCAAAAACAGCGAGATCAGAAAACTCTCTGACGGATATTACACAAAGCGTCCATTTTGCTTCCATATGGAGATCACTGCGTTACGTACCTCGTCTTCATCCTCCTCTTCTGAACTGCTGTCTTCACTGTCTGAGCGCGGCGCTACTTCGTATCTATAAAAGAACAAAACGTTTTTGACAAGGTTAAAAACATTTGTAGAGACACGGTGGGTTTGTCTCTGCTGTTCTGCTACAGGACAACTGTTCACCTGATAAAACATGGCTTCGATGTTAGTTCACGTAACACTCAGTGATTTGAGTTGTTACTGTTTCCCTTTGTTCCAGAAAATTGTCCTCAAGCATTACAGTTAGAATTTAAACCACTGAATTCAGCAGACAGTTAACATTAGATAGACTTGACACTGACCCCGGGTTCATTTCAAGCCAGGTATCCAGCTGGCCCGCTTTCGGTGCGTCCATCCCAGTCAGGATCTTTCCACTGTCAACATGGATGACCTTCACCGGGAGGTCACTCATCTGACTGGTCTCATCTAAAGGCTGAAAGGCAAGAGAAGAATTGTTAGGTACATTTACAAACTGCACGTTAAAAATATTATTGACAACCTATTATAGGAAACGTGTTCGTCCTTTAACCTCACCTCTCCATCAGGTCCCATAGCAGGAGCGCCGCCCTCCACAGCCTCTGGCTTCTGGAAATAAAGAACGCAAGTACATGTAAAAATGCAGTTTAAACTCACGAGATGTTTCATAAATGCCTGTTATAAACATTTACCTTCTTTTTCTTCTTCTTTTTCTTCTCTTTGAGAGCTTGGACAGCTTTGTGGGCGCGCACCAGCTCCGTGAGGTTGGCCACGTACTCGTCCGTCTGCTGCAGCAGGTACGCCAGACGCTTGTCTTTCTTTTGGTCGATGAGTTTACGGTAGCCTTCCTCATCTTCAGCCTGGGAACAGGTTCGCAGAGACATTAGATGCTTGTGTTGGACTAATAAAAATACAATTTTTGTTATTATTAAATGGTTAATTTTGTTGCCAAAAGCTACGGCTACATGTTAGTCAGTTACTTCTTTTTCCATGACTAAAGCCAGGTTTATATCTACGGTTAAAGCTCTGTGTAGATGTGTACTCTATGCAATAGCCTGACATGCACCTATGCAGGAAAATGTACAAAAAAGCAAAAACAAACTCATTTTGTATTTCTCTGTCTCATTAACAGATTGGAGTCTCACCATCAGCCTCCGCATTCTCTCCTTCTCAATGCGCTCGTTCTCCTTCTTCTGCTCGCGCTCAGTGTTGGCGTGATAGGTGGCGACAGCTTTGGTGGCCTTCTGGATCTTTGCTGTGATGGAGCGGTGGTACTCCTTGAAATCCTTGGCGTGCTGCAGGATGCTGTTGAGGTATTCCTGTTGACAGAAGAACAGAAAGACCACTGTTAGCAGATTCTACAAATAATGTGAAGAAGTATTTTCACTTGAACCAAGGAAGGACACAACAAAATTAAAAACAGCACCATACATGACGTGTTCTGATTCACAGTACCCTGTTATAAACCGCCACACCCGTACACATCGTTTCTCACACTGTACCTGGTGTTTCTGGCGTCGTTTCCGCTCCTGTTCGATCTTCTGCTGTTTCTCCAGCTTCTCAGTGATGCGGGCTTCACGTAGAGACTGACGTTTGCTGCGCTTGTAGGCCTTTGCGTTGAGGGCAGTTTCCAAAGCAGTGTCACGTCGCATGCAAACCACCACCTCCTGACGCAGCTGCAGGCACAGAAAGTAGACATATTAAATCCTGCATCTACTAACAATGACACACCAGTGACACTGGAGTCTGAGGATCAATATGAGCTTCAGTTGTATGTTCGTCAAACATTTCTTGCAGCTACCTGTCTCTGGAAGTTGAGCAGCCGCAGGGCCTTGAGCTCGATGGTGGCTTTGGTGCGCAGGTCACCGGCCAGAGAGCCCGGCAGGTTCTCCAGCTCCTGGATACGGTGAGCAATACGAGCCTGTAGCCTGAAGAATACACATTTAAAAAACAACTGTTTTAATAATGGTCACAAATTCAAACCACTACTTTTTCTCATCAACACAATTACAAGGTAAAATATGTCACTGTGGTAAAAGTGGCTCAATTGTTTGTAACTATAAACTGTGTGTGATCAGTTTTCGATGAGTAACAATGAGATAGATTTTTCTTAGAGAGTAAAACAGGAATTCCACTGGGTTCTGTCTTTGGTCCACTTCTCTTCAGTTTGCCTACTTTATGGGTGTGTGAGAGTGCATTTGGTTGCAGTACTTTCAGTCTTTAGCCCCTTTTGACTGCAGGAACTTTCCCCAGGAGTTTGCAGGGATGACTGTTGCTGACTGGTCAAACACACACACAGCTTGCTTCATTCATAAAACAAGGAAGTACTCTAGTATAAATTTAGGACGAGGGGAAACAATTTCTCTTTGTTTGATAACATTACAAGTGAAGCTAGGCTTTTGTTTCAGCTTCCTGAGAAGAGATATTGCAACAGCAAACACTGCAACAATGCTCTTCATTTCATTTTCCTTCATTCCATCCTACTTGCAGAAATACTACGCATCTATAAATGTCATCGCAGTGAGACAAAACCAGTTAAATTTGTTTTTATTTGTATATTTGTCTGAACTACTTACTCACAGAACTCAAACACTTTAAGTAAAAGCTGATTTTGAAGAGGCACAGACACTCTGAATGATCACGGTGCCACTAACTGGGTTTTATGTTTTTTTAAATTTGTGTTTTAATAGTTTTTAATTGTGGGGTTTTTTGGTGTGTGTTTTTCTGCTGAGCTGTGTGAACTGTATCTAGGGAGGGTTGATGTGCTGTTGTATGGGGAATTCTTCCAGGCTATGTAACCTACTGAAATCAAGTTGAAATGAATATAAAACTAAAGTTAACACATAAAATACCAACATAGCCGAGGTGCAGTTGTTATAAACATGCAGATAAGTTAACAGAACGGTGAGCTTCCACCGCTCTACACTGTCTCACCTGTACTCTCTCTCCTGGAGGATCTCCACTGGGTCCAGCCCGCGGGGCTTCTGGATGGGGGTTATGCGGTTCTGTTTCTGGTGAAGCATCATGGGAGGGGGCTGGGCGGGCTGTCCTGGGGACTGTGTCTGAGGAGGCATAACTGGGGAGGCAGCGGGGGGAACAGAAGGAGGAGCGGGAGACGGTCTGCCGGTGGGCTGAGGTGGAATCAGTTTCTGAGGAGGGTTAGAGGGGGTGGCGGCGTTCACCATTGGTCCTAGAAGAAGGAGGAATCAGAGGAGGTCAGTTTGGCTGCGTGTGCATGTAAACATACAGAGAGCTGACTGAGGTGAGCCTCCAGACTGAGTCTACCTTCAGGCCATGATTTAGGGGGTCCGTTGGTAGGCTGGCCTTGCATACCAGGGGGAACTCCTGCAGGTCCAGGAGGCGCCATGTTTGGACCTACCATACCTGAAACAAGCAAAACAATGTGATGTTTTCAGGTAATTAACAAATATCAGGACAGCCAGCAGGTGTCTCTGCTGAGCTTCAAATATTCTGCTTTCTTTGTTTAAAACTTAAAGATGTTGCGTTTGTTAGGAGCCAGGTCGCAAAAATACACTGACTCGGCTTCCTGAGAGCTTCCCTTAACTCACCATGTGGTCTGTTGTAGTTGGCCTGAGCAGGTCCCGGACCAGCTCCTGGTCCACCTCCAGGCCCTGTAGACGGCGGCATGTTGGGCATCGGCTGCTGCTGCATCCCCGGCATGGGCCTCTTCCCCTGCACAGCCATCTGCAGGTGCTCCGGTAGCGGCTGACTGCGTGCCAGCATCTTATAGGCCATAATCTGAGCCCTGAGTTGGTGCAGCTGGTTCTGGTTGAAAGGAGCGGGTCCACCTGCACCACCTGGTCCACCTCCTGCGCCACCGGGTCCACCTGGACCCTGAGGTCCCCCGCGGTTAGGCTGAACCATTCCCTGATTGGGGTCCCCGCTGCCCTCCATGGGGCCCGCCCCAGGGCCAGGGGGGCCTCCAGGCATCATGGGGCCAGAGGGAGGGCCGTTGGCTGGGACAGGACTGGGTGCGTGCTCCGAGCCTCCCAGTGGAGAGGGGTAACCTGGGGAACAGAACAGATGCATGATGGGTAGGCCAAAAAATATTCAAGCATTATGATTTAAAAACATCTTATATGGATTTATTTTAATATAAAATAAGTATAAAATACTTGGTTCAATTTAAGTAAAACGCAGTTTTTATCCACCTTAGTTGGGCGTACTGCAAAACTCTGAGCCAATAAAGATGTTTTAAATCTGGCCAATACCTAAACAGATGTGTTTTTTTGTTGTTGATTTTGTTTTATTGACTCCCCGAAACAAAGAAATCTTCAGTTTAAATAAAAAATAACTGAACTGTTTTAAAGTCATTCAGTGTTTCATTACATTAAATGAGCACAAATTCACTCATACAAATACATAAAAAACAATTAATGACCTTCTTTCACATTAAAAAACATATTAAAAAAATACTTTAATTGCTTTTTTTGCTATACATGTGTATAAATCACAATTCTCTGTTTAATATATATTTTTATGGCTGTGAAAACAACAAATTTCTCTCCTTCAAATACCTGTATTTAATCATGTCTCTCTGTAGAAGCTACATTTTACAAGATTACATTTGAACACATCATGAGACCATTATAATCTACCTTCACCCAGCACTCATTTTTCTAAACAGAGCTTGAACGCATCATAATATAACTGGCTGTAACCTTATTTAGCTGTTAGTTGCCACCGTCTGCTAACAGCTAACGTTACCTAGCTCTCCTCCTGTCGATTTTAAAACGCATTTGTTCTTCACAGTGTAGCACTGTCAGGAAAACAAGTGTGTCCCCAGACACCTTGATAGTGAGTTCACTGCGTCCTTTCATCCTGAAGGCATCTCAAACAGGTTTTCTATTGTCCCTGGGACGACAGGGCGCTGTTATGCTCCAGCACTTCTTTTTATTCTGCGCAAAATTAATGTAAATAGGCTTGTTAATAAGCTGATGGACATCAACGAGGTGATAATAGGTCATAACGATGTAATGCTGATAAACCACTGTATTCCCACTCTTTAGTTTTGACTGTGAGTCCAAATACTGACAAGAAAATGACAAGTGAACCAAACACTCTTTATCTAGCTTAAATATAGAGCCATCTCTGTATCATACACACTGTTATCGTGTCATTTTAGTGTTCCTGTGTGTGTATGTGTGTGTGTGTGTCTGTCTGTCTCTTCCTATCCTCCTCTGCTGACTGACTGTGTGGTTTTGTAGTTGCAGCTGCCTTTGTTGTTGTCTGAAAGGGGAAGCCCCTAAACCCGCCCCTCCTGTTGCCCTGCCTACCGCTGTCTGCTCACGCTGCCAAATGAGCAGCAGCAACACAAGAAGAGAAACCGGCTGGATGGGTTCTCTCACACTCACACTCACACACACACACACACACACACACACACAGTAGGTCTGCCTGACTGAGCTATCTGTCCTTCCTGTCTGGAGTTTTTCAGGGTCAAAAAGAGATCTTTAATTTTAATCTTTCTTTAACTTTGACCAACTCAAGTTATCTGAGGATTCAAACCAGCAACCTTCATGCTGCCTGCAGACTGCGAGCACACCACAGAGATACGAACGGGAGAATTTACTTCCTCATGTCTCATCTGTCTAGAACTGACAGCACAGGCTACTTTAAACATGACATCATGTGAGGTGTTACCTTGGGAATGTTGGTCCATCGGGCTCGGAGGAGGTCCCATCCCGCTGTGGCCCCCTGGTCTCATGCCCATGCCCTTCATCTGGGCATAGCGGGGGTCGTCGGGCATTCCCTTCTCATGCATGGCTTCCATGGGCTGATGAAAGACAGAATAATCATGTATGACACTCACTTTCATGTGAGGTTGAAACATTTATTTTACAAATGCACCAAGGTTAAATCTCTCAGGGTGTCATCGTTCAGTTTGAAATAAGAGCCGTTTCATACTTTGTGCATCTGGTGCATGTTGTCCTGAGGATATCCTGAGGGTCCCTGTGGAGGATGGGGATGTCCAGATCCAGGTGGTCCCGGGCTGGGCCCCATCATGCTGTGGGCCGAGCCTGGAGAGGGACCGGGGCTCGGGCCCATCATGCCTCCTGGAGACGGCCCTGGTCCTGGGGAGGGTCCGGGCCGAGGTGTCCCTCCCATCGGGGGGTCAGGAGTGGACATCTCTCAGGAGAGCTGGGAATGTGTGGCAGCAGAAAGTAACCCTGTGAGGAGAGATGACATCAGGAATTAAAGCATGACCAGAATGTTTGTTTGTTTGTTAACACTGTCTCAGTCATTCAAATCCAAACTTACGGTTCGTGTATTCGTACCAAACCATCAGAGCCCATCAGAGCAAGTTTCACCTGGAAACTTTTAGTTTTATGCTATTAGCAACATGTGCAGAGGTTAGCACAACAAGCTGACAAGCGTGCAGGTCAGTCACACTATGGCGAGTGCACATGACACACTGGAGCTGGACAACCAACCTGTGGGTTCCCACTCAGCTACAACATCAATGACAAGACTTTTGTAAAATCATAAGAGAGGGCTGCAGAGGCTGTGAATGGAAACTCATCCAACAAGCTAACACACATCTGTTAGCATCACCCAGATGTGCAGATCAATGGGATGATAAATGTTCGAGTGCTTTGAAAGTTTAAATACAGCTGAAACTGCCCAAATGCACAAGTTTCATTTCTTATTATTTTATTTATTTTCTTTTAAGTCTTTTAAGTTTATATTATAAGAGATGCTGCTTAGTTTAATAGCCTGTTGTGACCTGTTGTCGTTTGGGAAACTGTTTGTACAGAGTAATACACAAGTGTTTCAAATGTTCCTTATTTAATAATGAAAATATTTATCATTTCAAGTTGCCAGTGGGCAAAATGTTCCCTCACGTCTCAGAGGGTTGTGTCTTTCTTTGACACTTCTACTACTGTCTGTTTAAACTTACATTTACTCCCCAGTGACAGTAAACTGAATATATTTAGATTGTAGAAAAAATAAGACACTTGAGGACGTCCTCTTGGGGCTTTGAGAAACACTGATCGACATTTCTTAGCTTTATCTGACATGTATTCAATTAAGCACGAAAATAATCAACAGATTAATCAACAATGAAAATAATTGTTAGTTGCAGCCCTATTCAAAATAAATATAAAGCAAAGATCTTTATGTATGTTTTTTTAATACACTGTGCTCCATTACACCTCTATGAATACACAAATCAAATCTAATTACTTTACCAATGTACAAAGTGTCTGAATACAAACGTAAATCCTGCAAAACATTGGTAACAAAAACACTCAATGTTTTATCTTACTTTAAAAAAGGTATAGTTTTGTCCATGTCTATTTTTTCTGAAGTAACATCCAGACAAGGTTAGATGTGACCTGCTGAGATGCAGCCAACGCATCATAAATTTATATTTACATACTTCTGTTTCATACTCTTATTCTTGCTTCTTATAACTCTCTATGCTTTACATCGGACCGACTGTAACGCATCACAATAAAGTGTTTCTGATTCTGACATCCCCTTTAAACTACAGTTACACTGTTAATTACAATCATTTATTATTTGTGTAGTCAACAGTCAGAGCAGTTGGCGGTGAAATCAGAAAGTAGCAATAAGTGTGTTAAGGCTGCAACTGACGATTATTTTCACTGTTGATTTATCGTTTAATTATTTTAACAATTAATTGATTAGGTGCTCTGCCTATAAAATATCACAAAATGATGAAAACTGTCAATTAGTGTTTCCAAAAGCTCAAGATGACCTTTTGTGCTTTGTCCTCAAATGTCTTGTTTTGTCATTAAGCCAAATCTATTCAGTTTACTGTCACTGTGGAGAAAAGAAACCAAAAAATATTTACATTAAAGAAGTTGGGATCAGAGAATTTAGACTTCCTCTTTGTTAAAAAATAACCACTCAAACTGATTAACCAATTATCAAATTAATTGGGAGCTGATTTAATAGATGATTAATTGTTAGGGGAAAAAAATCGACACGGGATAGTATAGCGATATGTTTGTGTGACAATATTGAATCATCACACAACGCCAAGTGTCAACTTCTTACATTACGTAAATGATTAATATTAGAAATGCGAATTAAACTTTAAGTAGCCTACTGGAACAATATCATCAATTCCTTTTTCAGTCCACTAAAAACACATTTTGCTGCTGCAAAAAAAATGGCTGAGGTGAGATTAACAGGATGAAAATGTTTTCTTATTATTTAAAACAGAAGTTGACAAAGTTTCAAAGATTTGGGGACAGAATTTACAATTGAAGAAAGGTAATAAATTGCAATATATCTTATCACAACATATGTAAAATCACAATAATACTGTATCGTGAATCCTCTGGTGATTCCCAGCTCAACTCTGGACCATTGTGCATGTTAGTGATTATTTTTCAACAGTAATGTGGTGCTGTGTTTGTGTCAAATGTATTGTTTGATGCTTTCTTTAAGTTCAACCCAAACACATCTGCTGCTGCTGTGTGTACTGAAACCAAAACATCCAAAACAAAACTAATCACAGGAAAGTAGTTTTAATGTTGTTGTGGGCTGATCTGTCCCTTTGGTTGTCTCACCCTGAACTTTTGTTCATTTAGCCTGAGCCAGATGGTGAGCTGCTGAGCACAACAAGATTGAACCAACACTGAAACAACACATCTGAGACATAAGCAACAAGTGAGGCAACAAAAGCATCAAACAGTATCTGGATGATGAGCTTCTTACACACAGGAGGTCATTTAAACTATAAAAAAATACATGTTGGCGAGGGTCAATTCAACAGGATGTAACTCAGCATAATATATATGTAAAAAGGAGAAAATACAAGTCACTGAGAGAAAAGTTTAACAGTGACAAATAGGCGTTTGTAAAGTTGTTTACAGTTACAAAGAAATTACAGTTAGATTAGCTATTATTAGCATCCGTATCTTTGCTAACATTAGCCGGGCCTAGCCGGGTTTGTCATTTAACGTTACAATATGCCGGTTCACGACTTGTAAGCTCATCCGGTTTAGTGTGACGAGTTCCCCGGTGTTTGCTGGACAGCCGGCTCAATTGTTAAACGGGATTAAATTCCCGGTAACGCGACAAAGAACAGCAGCCAGGCAAGCTAGCTCGCTAGCTAGCTAGCTACCAGCCTGTATTGATACAACAACATAACGTTAAGCTGCTGACGGTGCCTAGCATGCTAACAGGCTAGCAGGCAGTGCTAGCCTCGCCGGCCATGCTCCCTCGGGCCAGTTAGGCACAAAATGTGTTGTTTTTCGAGCCGTTTGTTGCGAAGCGGCGACATGTGAAAGGTTAGAGCATCCCTCATCGCCGGGGCTGATTGATCCAACGCGCCTCCCGTACCCTTGGCACGGTGCTCCGCTCTAAGCACATTTCCAAAAACAATTTTCATTCATTGCACACAGTCGCGCCACAGCAGCGGCGCTGTAATGTCGGGCTCAGCTTTTTCTCCACAAAAAACACCGTATAAAAACACGTGTGTGCTGCGAGCAGGGGCACAAAACACACACACAACTCCCGTGAAGTGATATCAAGACAATCGTGGACTTACACGAGTGGTGAGCGCTGATGATTGAATCCTCGCCGGGTGAAACGTCTCTTGGTTTTTCCTCCTAGCCAGAAACAAAGACCGACCTACCCAGTTGGTTTTTTTCCTTCCCCCCTCCTCTCTCTCCTCTGTCGGCAGATTGTATCGCAGGCACCGGCCTGTGCGGCTCCGCAGCGCCCCCATCCACCGCCTCACGCACTGCCCGCATGCCCAGTGACGAGCTGCGTTAACAGGCAGGAATGAAGCCGGGGTGGGGGGATGGGTGCTGTGGAGCAGACAGGACAAAATGATCCTAATATACCATTTTATTCCAGTGTTGAAATTAAAACACTCTCAACACGCGCAGGAAATGCACCGTGGATTGGCTGCGATGTGTTCACGGACCGAGAGAGGAAACAGCAGCCGCAGTTTCGGTATCTCGTCATTATGAGTCTGTTTGTTTCATTAACACAGAAATTATTCAACACCAGAGCTGTAACTGATTTTATTATTGATTCATCTGATGTTCACTTGGTTTCATCATAAATGTGACAGACACGTGTTGATTTGTCAACAACAGTTTCAATTTATTTATTATTACATAAACAACAATTACAGTTCAATCCCTTAATTAAAATCTTGGGTCTCAGGTATGGAGGACAAAAAAAATCTCTCAAGTAGCAATTAATAATTAAATACATAAATACAAGAATATTTTGTATAAATAAATATCAGAACAAGGAAATAAATACAGAAATAAATCACAGAATTTATTAATAAATACAAGAAAAATAAATACCTATTTAGATAAATAATTAAATGTATTAATAAGTACAATAAGAACGAAATAAGTACATAAATAAAGAAAGAAATTAATTAATAAATATTGGAATAAATAAATAAATACACATAAATAATAAGGCAAATAAATACAGAAATAAATAAATAAATGCAGAATAAATATAGAAAAAGAATAAATGTTCCCAGAAGTCAAGGTGACTTACTCAAAATGTTTGTTTTGTCTGTAACAGTTTTAAGTTTTATTTATTATCATATGCACAACAAGCACAGAAGGAAACATTGTCAGTGAAAATCTTGGGTCTCAATTATGGAGGACAAAAAATTACCCAAATATTAATACATAATTAAATGAATCCATGTATAGATATACTAAGGAAGGAGGAAATGCACAGAGAAATAAATTACAAAATACAAAAGTAAAGAAATAAATTTAAACATAATTAAGTAAAGAAATTAATTACAGATACATGAATAAATAAATAAGTGTAATCATTTAGGGCGGCACAGTGGTGCAGTGGTTAGCAATCTCGTCTCACAGCATGACAGTTCCTGGATTGAGCCCTTCTGTGCAGAGTCTGCATGTTCTCCCTGTGTCAGCGTGGGTTTCCTCCAGGTGCTCCAGCTTCCTCCCACAGTCCAAAGACATGCAGGTTAACTGATGACTCTAAATTGTCTGTAGGTGTGAATGTGAGTGTGAATGGTTGTCTGTCTCTATGTGTCAGCCCTGTGATACTTTTGACTTTTGGAAATGTTGTCCCCCTGCCTGTATTCTCTAACAGCTGGCCTGTGAGTGGATGTGAACTATTGGTGCTCAGTTGCCTGCAGGGATTACACTGCAGCAGGTTCTGCCGCTGTCAGCTGCAGCGCTCGGTCAATACAAGACCGATTTCAAACACTAATGTTCTCATAAGTCACTTTGACACAAAACATGGGGAGCTTAGAGTCCAGGGTGAAAAATACAGAAGTTGCCCTTTAAAATTTGCGTCTTTAACATCTACAGCAGCAAAATGCAGCAGTAATATTATAGCTGCTGAGCAACCTGTGGAACCTAAGACGGTCATCTAGCGCTCTGAGCTAATTGGCAAGTAGCAGCTCAACAGTGGCTTCACAAACTGAGTAAGCCATTCACTGTTGTGTAGGAAAGCAGCCATCCGTGCATGGAAAGGCAGATTTGAAACCACTGTAAAAAATTCAGTTATCGAAACAAAAATCTGAAAATACACATATTGCATCTAGACAGCATGGAGATGTTGGTAATTTGTTTGTAACAATGATTGATTTGTGAAAAACTGATGTTTAAAATTGCCATTTTTACATTGACTCCAATTGTTCGCATTAGAGCAAAATTCAAACTGCTGTCAAAAATTCTGAAATGTGCCACACATCATCTACCATGACTCTAGAATTTTGTCTTTTTTTCATGAACATTGAAGATTTATTTAGCAAGAATTTGCATGTATATGTTTACAGTACCGTTTACAGTCAAACATTTTGATGCACTGTAGGCTCAAGTTTTGATAAATCAAAAATCTGAGAAACATAGTTTCTGTAGGACAGTCTGAAGATGCTCCGTAGCAAGTTTGGTGTCAACTGAGCAAAATTGTGGGAGGAGATAGGTTAAGTTGTGAAGTTGTAGCACGTATGGTTGATTTGTTATGAATTTTCAACTTGCTGTAGCGCCACCATCAGGACTGTTGGCTTGAGTTTACAGCTGAGGATATCTGGCATGAGACTGGACCTTTGTGCAAAGTTTGGTGAGTTTTCACCCATGGGAAGTATGATTTCCTCAGAAGAAGAAGAAGAATGCCTAGGATTACAATAGTGTCCGGGCAGCTATTGTAATCCAGAAACATCTGACAGGGAACATTTTACCGCAGCTGCAGAACCTTGACTTGTAGTGGAGTATTTTCACAGTGTGGTCGTGGTACATTTACTTAAGTAGAAATCTGAATACTTCCTCCACCCCTGCGTCCACCTCAACACTCATTCAGGACGTCCCTCCCCTGGATGACATCACCCAACCAGGATGCGGCTGGACGTGTTGCTGAGAGGCTGAACAGAGACACTTCACCACACTGAGCGTGCTCTCGTGACACAGAAACACAAGTTACTCTCTGTCTTGTTGATAAAGAGTTTATTCAGATAAAAAACAGCATAAAGAATCCAGCTCATGAGAATATGTTCAGAGTGCATTCACAGCACGTGACCTCCTCCTCCTCCTCAGTAAAGTCATGTTCTCAGTCACATGTCAACAGGAATCCAATTTTTCTAATCCATTCAAAGGGAGAACATCCTGTCACATGACATCACACACTGAGAGACTGACTGTGCAGCTCATAGTAACACTCGCTTCAAGTTTGTCCTCAGGAGACACTCACTTTTATTATTGTCTTTTTTATTTTAAACAGATTGAGTAGAAAAAGAACACGACCTCAGATACTAACTCAAAAATTCTTCATTCTTAAAAGCCCTTCAACTGAACGATAAAAATAAAATTTTCTTTTAAAACAATAAATAAAAATACAGTTGAGCACAAAACAGTAATAAAATCATAGTAGTGTCATTGTTGATGTCTGGACGCTTCATTATTCCCTTGATGTTAACGAGGATGCTCAGTAGAGGCCACACAGTGAAACATAAAGTTTAATGTTTGATCACTGTCGGCCCCTCCAGGCAGATCTGATCTACCACTCATAACAGAACAAACTCATCCAGGCTGCTGCTGGTGTCGACTCTCTTCGGCTCACCCTTCCTCTGGATGTAGGTGACGTTGTTTGTGGGTGCGCTGGTTTCTTCCTCCTGACTTCTTCCTTCTGCAAATATGAACATGGGGTACGTCCCTGTAGACGCGGAGAGAGCCTGCAGGAGACAGGACAATACCTCAATGAAGCATTGCTGTAAAGTGACATAAGCTTCTACTCTACGGCCCTGATCACACAGAAAGTGTCTCAGCAGCTGGAGGCAGCTTTTTGTAACTGTTTTAATGAGAATGAAGCTTTTTGCTTGCGTTTCCGGTTTTCCGAAGCACTCTGAACTCCTCAACTCAGAGCGGCAAAGTCCCCCATTGTCCAATCGGATGATTTGAGAGGCGGGCCTTCTGTGGTTGTCATGACAACAAGTTTACAGTTGGTAAACAATGGAGGAGAAACTGGTGGGAGTGGTTGCTGGATACCCAGAGCTATACGGCCTGATGACAGACAGCAGGTTGTCAAACTGCCCCTGAGTCATCCTAAAATATGCCTGTAAACGTCCATGATGGAGGAGAAGCTCCTGGACCAACTGGTGGTACTCCCCATGATCCAGCCTCTTTTTTAGGGTCTCATGTACCCAGACTCACCTCTCAAATCATCCGATTGGACAATAGGGAAAAAGCGGAGATGATGTGGGGCGCTTTTTCGGCTCAGAGGTGAAGTTTCTTCAAAACGCTGTGGCAAAAACACCAGGCAGCTGCTGGCTGCAGCTCTCTCTCTCTCAATATTGGACCAATTAAAAAAAAAAAATCAGAAAATTGTTGCTTCATTCATCACTTAGACAAAAAAATAGGTTCCCCTTCCCCTTTAACGAGTCAAATGTGGAATGAATAGACACTCAAATATCCCGAACACATACCTGATTAACAGCTGCACACAGTGATTCAAACTCCTTCTGGCCTTTAGCGTAGAAGCCGATGGTGCAGCTGGGGTCCATGCGGGAGAAGGCCATCTTCCTGGGATATTTACAGTGAAACGACTGCGAGCAAAACAAAAAGAAGAGAATGCTTAACAGTAACACTAAGTACAGTAACCACAATTTTAACGACATGATGGATTATTGTGCATGACACTCGTTGTTGTTCACGATCCAAGCCGACATTGTACACTGCTGCGTCGGGCTGTAACCAGGCTGATATAGCGTAGTGTGAACAAGGAATAAGGGGGACATTGCTCAAACATCACGCAGGAATTTAAATGTGACAGAGGGACACTGTGTTTGGGATTTCATACCACAGTGTGTTTTCACATACACACCTTCAAACTGTAAAAGACGACGCCATGATTTGAAAAAATGTCATTTGAGGCCTAACGAACTTCTCAAACGCTTTTAACGCCTTACAAATTCCAGCCAGATATGTCATTTCACTCAGCAGACATTTTTGTATTTACTGTGTATGTACACTGGGTGGCACTGCATTGATATTTGGAGCATACATGTATAAAGGTAGGAACAACACTGCTGCTGTCAGGTGTTTCACATGGGCAAGGGCAAAAGGTTTCTGAGTGCTGTGGTGCGGGACAGTGTGCAAAACGCTGAAAGTTGTGTGTGTTCGGTTTGTGAAAGATTTAAAAAAAAATGGACATTTATCTAACCTGTGTGTGTTGCTATGAATAAACACGAGGATTGTTCTGCAACTGGAACCCAAACTCAACACAACCAAGGACGCCGTGGCATCAACCGTGCAAAGTGCGCCAGCCAGGTCGCGCCAGGTGAAACATTCATGTAGCTGCAAGTAACAGGCGTAACTGTTGGCAGTGTTGTTCTTAAATGTGACTGTTATTGCAGTGAGGATCATTTGCATGGAAAACAGACAACTTTGCGCCAGATGTGTGCAAATGATCTAATTAAGTTCATGCAAATATCACAGGAGCACTGACGCTGTTTGCTTGGCAGCGCAGTCGGAGCTGCACTTCACCTTTTGCAGGTGTTTTGAGAATTAGTTTCCTTTGTCTTATTTGTGCATGTTAGCTGCTGCAACAGGTGCGCAATCCTTCTGTGAATTTGACCCTGACAGCTCAACTGAATGAAAAAACTAGTTCTAGAATATCTAATTATAAAACACTTAAATAGTTTATAATATTAAACACTTAGAAACGCTGGTTTGCATGACTGAGCAGCTCTGTGGTCACTGGAGGAAACAAAACTGAAAGCGAAAAGAAGAAGAGAATTTGTACTTCCTCATACCTCCAAGGGAAAGTTCTCCTTCGCTGTATCCACCGTGGGCTGACAGTAGTGAGGGTCCAAGTACAGCAGTTTGTCATCTTTAACACAGCATGGCCAGAGGAAGAAAAGAGAACATGAAGAACTGACATCCAACAGCTGAGCAGGATAATTATAATGTTCAGTGTCCTGAACATACCCTGGAAGCCGATGAAGAACAAAGAGTGCTTGGGTTTGCCTCCAATGATCCCGATGCAGCACGGCAACCTCAAGAGTTCCTGTGGGAAAGAAAGAGGAATAAGGTCGTTTTGAGTACGAGCAGGACACACTACAGAGAAACCGACACACAGGGACATTGATGTTTTACACACTGCACACAGGGAGAATGAACCCCATGATTAAAACACTGTAATGAGCTACTTTGCAGTAAATTATAGTGCAGCTGCTCTACTTCAGCTGGAAACTCCCTGGATCCCTGACAAGGAGCCGACTGTGAGAGCTGCTGGTGTTAAACGTTTCCACATAAACCTCTCAGTTAAAGCAGAACGAACACACACACACACACACACACACACACACTGGAGCGACTGCATTAAAGAGTTGAAATACTTTGACACAGGTGATGTAGGACGGATTGAGATCTTGTCCTCCGAGTCGCACAGGAACCAGGATGATGACGGACTTCCAGGAGTGAGGGCAAGGACGCTCGCACAACCTCTTCACGTCCTCCAAGTAGACTGAACACAGAGAGAGAGAGACACATGAACACATGGTTCAATTATTCTTTTCATTGTTATGGAATACTTCTTTGTTTGCAAACACTGCCTGACTGAATTATTTTGGCCCTACTCGGTTTTAAAAAAGGAAAACACCAAATTTTGGTGCCAGTCGGCCAGTGCAATCTACAATTTTGGTTTTCTTTCAACATAGATGAGTCTGGCACATAGCGTGTCTAAGGAAAACCAAAGGGGAAAGTTGACAGTAGGGGAGCTGGAGAAACTGTGGAAATTAGTGGTTAGATTCCCGAACAAAATCTTTCTTTTTTAACTGACTCTTAAAGAGAAGAGAGTGGGAATGAATCCAAAACCCTGCTCCTGTATGTTACATGCACAGTTCTGCGTGAGAGGCAGGTTAACTTGAAGAGACAGAATTCAGTGCAACTCTTGAGCCAAACAGCAAGTGAGAGCCACTGCACAGCGACAGTCTTGTATAATGAGCTAACCCAGTAGCATAAACCCCACCAAATGAGCTAAAGAACATTAGCTGATCTGGACTTTAATCACAAAAACTTTATTTCCATTTGCAGATTTATATTTGGTGGTATGGCTCTGTTCTGGGGCCCCTCTGTCTTTCCTAGGCCTACACAAAAAGCCTTAGGTGAAGAGAGCACACCTCTTTGCCCTTCCATGCGCCTACATGGATAGCCTGAAGCAGGGAGAGCAAATGAAAGTGAAAGATGAAAGAAAAGACTCACCGGTGCAATCCTGTGCAACATACACCACTAGATTGGGAAGGTCCACTGACGCTGCCACGGCTTTCCTGAAATGAAATTTACAGGATGTTACGTCTTCTTGATTAAAGCTGGTGAGGATAATCAGACGGACGTGTCATGACTTCAGGTCTCACCGGAGGATATGTGCCGCGATGGAGGGCCCGTACCAGTCCCCGGCCTTCTTCCCTGAGCTTTTGCCCAACTCCACCAGCTGGTGGATCCCAAACGGAGCTCCGGGACGGTCTGCAAACCACGATACCACCCTCCTGTGTGTGGCCTCCATGGGTCTGTCCAGGAGGGAACCCAGGCTCAGTTTTCGACTCCTCTTAACGGGCCCCTCCTTTACATCCTGTCCATGCTCTGCACTGTCTGTGGAGCGACTCATCAGCAGGTCCATGTCGTCTTTGACTGCACGCTGGCTCACAGACCAGGTCCAACCTCAAAGTGATGTGAAGATAAAGGAACAGTCAGCAGATAAATCATGCTGGAGGAAAAAGTGTCAACAGATAAACAGTGTCTGATTTTCTGTGACATTACTCAGCTGTTGAACTCGACTCGTGTGTTGTCACCTGGTGGCATCAGGTGCAGGAGCAGGCCTTGTGCCAGCAGCATCTGCCCCGTCCTTAAAATACAACCCCAGCCGCTGTCGGTGGTCAGAGAGCCGCCCGCCAGTGGAGGGAAACCCCGTCTGTACGTCAACCACAGGAGAGACGCGAAGGAACGACGGAAACGCTCTCTGTCCCCTGAAACAGCGACACAGCTTCAAATAAAGTTTTCCTTTACTTTAGATCATGTGAAAGAGACAGTTTCAGAAGGTGCGAGCGCCTCACCTTGATCCTTGAGCTCGTAGTTTTGTCCAAACATGACGACAGGAGAGCTCTTCTTGAATTTGGATTTCTGCTTCAACGACCAGCCTGAAACATTAAAGTAGAAGAGAAACAGTTTCACCTCACAGACCAGAAGAGAACTGACAGATCTGTTCTCACGGTAACAAAATAAAACAGTCACTATGTCAGAACCATACCAACTCACCATATTTGACGCTGTTCCATGCTGAGATCAACCTGGACTTGAACTGTCCCCTGTCCTCTTTCTCCGGGTCGTCACTCCTCACTTCCAGGCCCTGGGGCACAGCAGAGTCAGAGGAGAGGAGGAGCCAGTCGTCCATCGGGTCATCTGCAGGAGACTGACCCTCACAGCGAGATGAGGAGCGGTTAAGATTCATGACGGTGACCAAGACCAGAGGAACGGCTCCTTATCTCCATAGCAGCCTACAGAGACACAGAAGGAACATTACACAACATTATTACATGTGACAGGAGCACAGGTGGATTATGAGTCAACAGCTCCTGGGCACAGATATGCAAAAGGCTCCACCACGTCTCCAACACAGGAACAAGTCACACAGACTTTGTGGTGTTTTTTTTGCATCTCTTTGTGGTTGTCTGTCTCTTTCTGGTAGTTCTGTGTGTAGGAATCATCACTATCGGCTGATATTTGCCTGTTCACTGCAATCGGCATATCAGCAAATAAGATGACATCCACTGAGGACAACAGAAAGCGTCTTTGGGACAAACAGAGATCTTCCCTGGGACACCTTCGGGACAAAAGGAAGCAGTAAACTCACTAGGTGTTGTGAACAAGTCCGTGTTGAAGTCAGCAGAAGGAAACTAACTGCACTGAGCCACTATGATGCGTTGAAGCAGAACTGAGCGAAGGTAAATTATAACCTTATATGTTTAAATATCACACCGTTCATCACACCATGACCTCCAGCATGCACTGGGGCAGTTTGCAGACGAGGATGAAGTGGTCGAGGTGAGTGTCAGCACCTCCAAATCTGAGGCCATGGTTCTCTGCCAGAAGTGGATTGCCCCTTCTGGGTTGGAGAGTCACTGCATCAAGCGAAGGAGTTCAAGTATCTCTGGGGTCTTGTTCACGAGTGAGGGTAGAATGAAGCGTGAGATGGATCAGCAGTTTGGTGCGGCTTCTGCAGCGATACAGGCGCAGCGCCGCACTGTCAGGGAGCTGAGCCAGAAGGCAAAGCTTTCGATTTACTGGTCCATCTACATCCCAACCCTCACCTATGGTCATGAGCTCTGGGTAGTGACCGAAAGAATGAGATCGCGGATACAAGCAGCCGAAATATCTTCTTCATATGAAAGACGGTTATTTTAAAGGATGTTTCGTAAATTTGTACGGTTACATTTGTGCTCATTCAAAGATGTGTAATGAAGGACTGAATGTTAAGTTATTCATCTAGTTTTTTCTTTTTTAAGGTTATTTTTATGGCTTTCATTAGCTAGGACAGGTCGAGTGTAAAGGAGGGAGAAGAGGGGACGTTATGCAGTGAAGGGCTGCAGGTCACAGTTCAGTGATCCCTCCACAGACCCTGAAGGCTAATGCTGCCATGTGCAGATATTTATATTATTTTTGTCTTCAAACAGACGAGATCCGCCCCTGGATCTGATGGTAATTTTAACCACAGCAGAGTCAATAATTCTCCATGACTGTAAGTGAAGAAAAACCATGTGACTGTGTCCTGTGACTCCAGGAATGCCAGATATGTTCATTTAGCTGCTGGTGCTCCATGTTCAACCACATCTAGCTGCAGCCTCTAAGACACCACACGGTCGGGGAGATACAGGACGCCTGCAACGTTTAGCAGAGGTTAAAATATTGGACAGTTTCAGCTCGGGTTGAGCTGAATACTCTGTTTTTTTTTTTGCTGTCACAATCCAAGCAGACAGAGAACCACTGGTTTCACCTTGAAAAATGCAATTCACTTTATAAGCTTATCATTTTATCATTGAGCTCTCAGATGACCTTTAACAGTGTCTCAGACCTTAATTAGCTTTCTAGCACTCTGGCTTGTTCACTGTCATCATTAGGAAAGGCCAGTTGATGCAAATTTCAAAGCTTTGTAAATACTCTGACTCCTGAAACCTTGTCCTGTCAGTCAGCAGCCATGGACTCATTTAAACAGCTGCCTAGCACTCTGAAAACTAAAATAACAGATGAAGACTATAAGAAGATAGCAAAGTGTTTTCAGGTTGCTGTTTCCTCAGTTCATCATGTCATTAAGAAATAGCAGTTAACAGGAACTGTGGAGGTCAAGCTGAGGTCAGGAGACCAAGAAGACTTTCAGAGAGAGCTGCTCCTAGGATTGTTAGAAAGACAAATCAAAAGTCCTGTTTGTCTGCAAAAGAGGAGAAGGATTTAGGAAGATTTAGACTCTGGAGTGGTGGTGCACTGTTCTACTGTGGAGACACACCTGGACAGGTATGACCTTCATGGAAGAGTCATCAGAAGAAAACCTTTCCTGCATCCTCACCACAAAATTCAGTGAAAGGTGTAAAAGTGTGTTGGGAGAAAAAACTGTTAAACACGGGGGAGGATGGATGATGCTTTGGGCTTGTGTTGCAGCCAGTGGCACGGGGAACATTTCACAGGTAGAGGGAAGAATGGATTCAGTTAAATTCCAGCAAATTCTGGAGGCAAACATCACAGCATCTGTAAAAACAGCTGAATCTGAAGAGAGGATGGCTTCTACAACAGGACAATGATCCTAAACAGTCCCCTGACCTAAACATCATTTAAAATCAGTGGATAGACCTCAAAGAGCAGAGCATGAAGACGGCCAAGGAATCTCACAGAGCTAGAAGAAAATCCTCCAAACAAGAACTGAAAGACTCTGAGCTGGATACAAAAAGTGTTTCGGCAGGGTGCCCAAACTTTTGCTTCAGGCCCTTTTCATTGTTGTTATTTTGAAACTGTAAAAGGTTGAAATTAAAAAGTAACCTTGATTAAAAATATTGAAGAAATGTGTCATCTATAACTTCATACCTTTTGGAGATCAGTTCATGTTCTACTTACTTAATTACTCACAGTAGTTAAGTAAGTATTTTGAAATTTTGACCAGTGGTGCCCAAACTTTTGCACGACACTGTATATGTATATTACTGAATTATTATTCCTGAAGCATTAATGTCACATCACTTTAATGTTGTAGCTGGTAAAGATGAGGCTAATTTCAAATACTTTCTATCCTGCTGAGCGGCTTCACTTACAATAATACATCATAACTTATTAGTCCATTTATATTTTGTTTTAATAATCTAATTTGGCAAAGTAATTAAAGCGATCAGATAAAATTTAGTTGACTAAAAAAGTTCAATATTTTCCCTCAAAATGTGGTGGAGTAATGTTAACGGTATAAAGTAGTATAAAATGGAAACACTCGCGTAAAGTACCTTTCAGAAAGTACAGTACTTAAATAAACTTAAATATACTTAGTTACAGTTTAACAAAGTGTTGTGCGCAGTGTGTCACAACCGGTCTGACCCTGTTCACTCTCACTAACCCTCCAATACAAACATCAGTTAGTTTACAACGCAGTTACGCGACAGTGACGTCGTACAAAAAAATATATACGGAATATTTTACAACTTAAAGGAAACTACAGATTACACATAACTCGAGGTGTGAAAACGTTTTGGTTGAAACTGTCACCGAACTGAAAACAGTTTATTTCTAACTTCAGAGCTTCTACTTCACAGTCCGTCCGCTCGCAGCTCAACTAAAGGATTTAATACGTTATTAAAACGTGACATGAATGTGTTACCTTCACTCGTTCATCGTCCTCTCGTCTTTAATTAAAAACGCGTCATTAGGTGAACATGTCTGAAGCTGCGCGGCTGTTTTCCTTCGGTTTGTGTCAAATAATCTGCGCTCGCTGCTTTACAGACGGAGCAGCGGGACACTTCCTGTTTATACCGGTCACGTGTCTGCTGCGCTCTGATTGGGTAAGAGAAGACCAATTGCAGTGAGGCCTCGTAATCCTCCAGGAAGTTCAGGTACTGCAGGAATTTACTGAATATTTACACTTTCTGCTGCTTTATACTTTTATTCCGCCGCATTTTACAAGTAAATATAGTTTTTACATTTACCTGACAGCTGTAGTTACTCTGCAGATTAAGATTATTAATTGATAAATTATAAATTGTTATTATAAATTCAAATACGACTTTATTTATTGATGTGGGGATTCACAAGATACTCAGCAGTGTGTACTATAAAGTGATTAAAATGAGCTCCACCTGTAGCAGCTGCAGCATTAAACACATTACTGCATCAAAAACAACACTACTGCTACAACTACTACTATTACATTGTTTTTGCAAGTCACAAGTCTCAAGTCTTTGCACTCAAGTCCCAAGTTCATACCGAAGAGAACCAAGTCCTAAACTTTGAGTTTTGAGTCCTGAACAAGTCATAATGCACTTGTCACCGAATGTACCGCCATTTTAGCGACATATTTGCAATTTAACAAAAATTATGATTTTCTTTTTTTCAAATTTAAGTTTGTTAAAAAGTTACGTAGCTGTTAAGCTTATATTAATTAGCACCAGCCTGTTAACTGAGTTAATATTAACCTGCAGCAGAGGCAAAAATATAGAGGGGTGGAGGGGCCCCTAGAGAGAGTGGGCCCTTGCAAATGATTTAGATTGCCACCTTGGAAACATACCTTTATTCAAGGATAAATCATTTTTAAAAAAAAAGAATAGTTAATTTAAAAATGTTGCCATTTGCTATATATGTCCTCAAAAGTGCAACCCAGTCTGCGTCATGGTTTTTGTTTTTGTTTTTAAAAGTCAGTGGGTATCTAAAATAAAATCATATGCTTTCTCTATATCAGCTTTCAATGATTATTTTCTTACTTTCTTTGATATTTTTGTCAGATATGCAGTGATGACTGCTGGGTAATATGTACGTTGATGCTGTCCAGTGTCGAGTCTCCGTTTGTGTCAAGACAATACACACACAGTAGTGTGCGCTGGGGCCCGTTGTAACATCCTTACACCACTGTCTGCTCTTTGTGCAACTTCATAAGTCAAACAAAGTCGGTAGTTACTGAGTTTCTGCAGTTTTCAACTGGCACATTTTGCAAACTTAAATTCGTTTTTCTTTTGTTGACCACCACATGGTTGCTGTATGCAAACAAAATTATCTTTGTTCCCAGCAAGTTGACACTTGGCTCCCCAGATCCACTAAGAGCATCCAATCAAGTTGCAGGAGAGAACCAAGAAGAAAATATACCAAAGTGTTAATGATGATTCACTGAAGGGAAATTAATTGAATCACACTTTTTAAATAACATGTTTTTTAATCTTTGAGTTTGAGGGAAGGTATCAAGTATTTTTAAGTCAAAAGGTTCAAGTCCAAGTGAAGTCACGAGTCACTGGTGTTAAAGTTCAATTCAAATTGTGAGTCTTTTTTGATTTAGTCAAGTCTAAAGTCAAATTTGTGACTGAAGTCTGACTCAAGTCCAAGTCATGTGACACCAGTTTAAACCCATCATGTTATTGTTTTATCTCAAACAACATAAAAGACACAATGAGGAGTTTCTCTGCATTTTATTACATCTCTGCTCTACAGTCTTTTTTGCATTGGTTTTCTCACAACAGTGGCTAATTAATATGAAGCGATGTAAAGGACAACAACAGTCAGAGAAAGTTGTCGCTGTAAAAAAAGAAAAGTCAAACACTTGGACAATGATGGACATGACAGCAATAATCACAATGTCAGACACATGGGATGAGCCGCACATGACAGGGGAGCCACGCAGATTTGGTCGGGTTCTTAGTCTAAATGTAAAATGTATAAATCACTAATTTCAGTAGTAAAGCAGAAACTCACCGACTGATGACGTAAAAACGCTTGAATAAATAAATTAAAAAAGTTTAATAAATAGAACAAATAGAAAAATTATCAAATAAATATATAACACCAGTAAATAAAAATATTTGACACAAAATAAAGTGCAATTCTTTTCACGTCACACACAAAAAACAAAGATCAAAGGTTGGGTTAACGTCCGCTGACCTCTACAGCCTAATGGATTAAATAAAGACTTTAAACTCAGACTGTAAACTGACTGAAATGATGCATCAGAATAATAATGTATGAAATGTACACCTGTCTTTCTTTGTGCCTCAGGACTTTTGGTGTGACCTGACATTGTCCACAAGGTGGCAGTCTGAGACAAGTCTGAGCCTCCCAAAACTCTCGACATCATTTCTTTGTAACACAAACAAACGAGACCTCACCAGCACATCTACTCCTGCCTTTGTGTAGAGTCTACTACTGTGTCACTGACAAGGGTGCTCCATTTATGAAACTGGGCACTGTTGGATTGCATAATTTTATACATTGAAGTGTAAACAACAAAATAATTATAAAGAAAAATCACATCATCTCTAAAGAAATAAAAAGACTGGCACTTTCCTTCACACGAAACATTACACAATATACATCTGCATAAATAGAAAAGAGTGAGTGAAGGAGCGTTTCTAGACGACTCTCCTATAAGTGCGACTTTCATTATGTTTCTTTACACACTCTGTCTCCTCACTGGACTCTGAACACACCACACAATTCACTTAAAGGAAGTCTTCACCTGCAGAATGACCATTTGTATATCTGTGACTTACTGCCAGAGGCGTAGCTCCAAATTTGAGGCCCTAATCGCCTAATATTTAAGGCTGCTCTCAGACCTAGAGTCGTCTCCTTTGGTCTGAATCAGGGACTCATGTTGTTCCAAAGCTGTATAATTGCTTAGAGTTGGTTCGTGTTCTCACGGCAGCATTTACAAGTGGACCAGATCAAATGCCTTGTGTGAGAAAGCTGCTCTTGATTGGTCAGAATTTCCACGCAGGTTGATTTTAGCGCTGCTCATCGGAACATGTTCTCATCACAAATGAACCAGAATTCGTGTGTAACCAGACCGAGACCACCTCTTCAAGGTCGTCTCAGTCTGGTTGTTTTGGTGCACACATCCGAGCACCTGGAGAAAACCTACGCTGACACGGGGAGAACATGCAAACTCTGCACAGAAGGGGTTCGAACCAGGAACCCTCTTGCTAACCATTGCACCAGCTCGCTGCATGATTTAATTGAGCTAATTTTAATTTAGTTATGGCACGAATTACTTAAAAAAAAAAAACTGCAGACAAAACCAACACTGCGTGATACCTTGAATTCCTGAAGGAAACTTTCTTTTTCTTGCATGAGCTGAAGTGAACACAGACCCTGTTTAACAGCAGCAAACTAAATCAAACCTTTTGTTTAAAACTTTGATCGAACTCATGCAGTACAATCCGAGTCTCATTTATCCGGTCACATCCTCAGTGTTTCCCAAACACGTGCATTTTTGGTAAAACCTTACTATTTAAAACACGTCAGTTCAGTCTCATGCATGTGTTTGAACTCTGCTTAAGCTCATAGGCAGAAGTTTTCTTCACTAATTCAAGGTAGCACAAGGAGAGTAACTGATCAACACATGGTGATTCTGCAGGTGAAGTTTTCACTTAACAGCCTTAACTATACAATTGCACATTTCACTACGATCAGTGGAGACGACATTTAAAACAAAATGTGTTTGCTCGGCTTATTGCAACGCTTTCCTCCGTCTTCTCTTCCTGCCTGGAGCACAATGTAAACTCAGTAACTGGGGACACCAAAAACAAACAAACGGAAAAGTGGCATTATTAGCACATTGCATAGTGTCCCTGTGCATGTTCGTCTAATCTACCTCTTTCTATTCCACTCAGATTCAGCCCTTTAACAGATCTGAAGCACGTCAGCTGATTCACCGAATTCCATCAGTGCAAGCATTTTGGTCTTTTGGCAGCCCGCTCACCAGAAGGAAATGTTGGCACTGCATGTTTCTGCAAACTACGAATATATTTATAGGTTTCATATGTATATCAACATGAATTGGTGGATGGCGCGACACCTCGGTGATGTGCCTGCCAAGCTGCAGACCACTCCACAAGACCAACAAACAAGTTTTAGCAAGTCAATACTGTGTTTACAGCGGTGTATTAGGCTCCAAACTGTGTTTTGTAGCTACTGTCAGTGTGAGTCCATCAGCTTTGCAGTCACCAAATATTTGTGTGTTTTGTAGCAACTTGTCTTTCATTTAGCTTTTTAGGGTCCAAACAAGGGTGTTTAGTAGGGACCTATATCTGTGTATCACTTGGCTTTTTAGGCTCTAAACGTGAGTGTTTTGTAGCTACCTATCAGTCTATCTCCATCAGCTTTTAGGTTCCAAACGAGGGTGTTTTGTAGCGACATGTCACTGTGTTTCAATTGGCATTTTAGGCTCTATAAGGAGGGAGGTGTTTGGTAGCAACCTCATACTGTGTTTCCTTTGGTTCTTTAGGCTCCAAATGTTTGAGTGTTTGGTAGAAACCTCTCGCTGTTTTTCCATCGGCTTTTTAGGCTCCAAATGTGGGTGTTTTGTAGTGACCTGTCGCTGTGTTCTGTTGGTTTTTATGGCTCTGAATGTGGGTGTTTTGTCGCAATCTGTTGCTGTATTTCAATTGGCTTTTAGGCTGCAAACGTAAATGTGGGTGTTTGTAGCGACATGTTGGTGTATTTTATCGCCTTTATAGGCTCCAAATTTGGGTGTTTTGTAGCGACCTGTCAGTGTGTTTCAATCCTTTTTTTGGCGCCAAACATGGGTGTTTTGTAGTGACCTGTTGCTGTGTTTCAATTGGCTTTTAAAGCTCCAAATGTGGGTGTTTTGTAGCAACCTGTCAGTGTGTTTCCATTAGCTTTTCAAGCTCCAAACGTATAAGGCTTTAAACGTGGGTGTTTTGTAGCTAACTGTCGATGTGTTTTATTTGGCTTTTTAGGCTTTAAACGTATTGGGCTCCAAACATGGGTGTTTTGTAACAACCTGTCGGTGTGTTTCCTGCAGGGATTGTGGCATGACAAGGTGTTTTTTAACAAGATATCATGTGTGCAGCCAGGATTGTGCCACCAAAGCTATTTTTAGCCATAACCTAAACAAGATCAAGTGATTTTTGTGCCTAAACCTGAACAAAACGTTGAAACGAAAGTTCCACTACATAAAAACGTAATAATGTAAGGACTCTATGACTTGCAGAAACGTACAATGCCAGCATTTATTCTGGCGACTGGGCTCTTGGTCCAGTTTTCAGTATGTTTGTATTCTTGACGACGTTTTACGAGCCTGAACTCTTTTAGTAACCAAAACACAGGAAGTACAATTGAAGTGAACTGAACGATGGCACTGGAGCTGATCTGAAATGCGAGTAATGCCCATTGATAACAGAAACCTGCTTGTTTACACACAGTTTGCCTGTTGAAAAGTTGTTCACAGTGTTCACCACCTTAAGGTCTGCTTTATATTTCTCTCTGCTTTATCTTTTTAAATATTCTTTCATTTTTCATGTACAGTGTCGGACATGCATTAAGACATATGCATTTTTTTTTCTCCTATATACACAACACATTGAACATACAGTACATACACGGGCCTACATTATGATACCATGTGTGCACATATTTCAACATGGTGGATGTTCACATCTCGCGTGTCTACATGTCACGTTGTCATCTATTTGGTGTTATTTCTTCAGGCATTTACGTCTCCCCTCCGTTCACAGTCATGTTAATTCATGATATGTCAGTGTGATGCTACAGTAAAAGGCATTACATGGGAGAGTCTGACTCGTTCTCATCACGAGTGATGCTTGGAGCTGCGACTGTTCCCTTTATCAGAGTGGACTGTGCCAGCCGCTGCAGTCGGAGCGCCCCGTCGGCCGCCACCGGACAAAGCCTCTGGTTTTCCTGCTGTGTTTCCTCGCCTCTCCTCACCTGACTTGGAGGTGTCTTTACCCTTGGTGGCCTCTTGTGACCCCCCCTTTATTGGCCCGAGCACCGTTTTGGCCACGCTCGTGAGCTGGGTGACGAAGCTGGCTTTGTCCCCCGGAGACACTGGGCGAGACTTGCTCGAGCAGGGCGAGGCTGCGTTAGAGGAGGGTGACATGGGGTTCTCTTCCAGGACCTCCAGGTGCGCCCTCTCTTCCTTCGCCCCGCGGTAACTGTGCGATACTTTCTCGATTTTGGATCTGGCAGCAGCGGGCGCATGAGCTGCAGAGTGGGTTTGAGCCTGGGTGGGAACTGGGGGCGCCGGTCCTTTGACCTTGGTCGTCTCAGTTGCTTTATCGATGCCTCCTTTCTCTGTGGTCTCTGCACCTTTACGTGGCTTTGACTCTGCAGATACTTTCTGTACGCTTCCTTTCTCTGTTGCTGCAGTGCCTTTCACCTTCTCCTCAATCTTCTCCTGAGCTTTAGTTGCAGGTGCGCTGTCTGTCTGTGCACCCTGCTGCTTACCGTCTTGTTGTTGCGGGCTCTTTGATGAGATTTTCTCATTGAGTTTACTCTTGGAGACAGTCGCCTCAGAAGCTGAAGTACATACTTTCTGAGGTTTGTCCCCTGGGCTGGGCTTTGCCTCTGTAGTGGATGAAACCAGAGCTTGACTCACGTTATTCTTCAGAACCTCAGCAGAGGATAAAGCCTTATCAACAACATCGCTCTTGGACTCAGCTTTAGTAGCGGGGCTCTGGGTTTGCAACCCGCTGAGCTCAGACGCTGTGGTCTGGGTATCCTTCTCTCTTGATGTGAGCAGAGTGTCGCGGCTCAGCGGTGACTCCTGCCTCCCCAGCCTCCGTACTGGCTTCAAGCCTCCAATCTCCCCTCCCATGGGGGGAGAGGGGGAGGATGATGATGAAGGAGACGGGGGAGCAGGTCCGTTCTCTCCTTCCATCTCCAGCAGACTTTGCAGACTGTGCTCACAGTGGAAGGACTCTCTCCTGTAGTCCCCGTGCGACACCTCCAGGCTATGCTTGCGTAACGACACCCCGCCTGTCAGAGGAGAGGGTGATGATGATGATGAAGATGAGGACGGCAGCATTGGTGCCCCTAGCTTTTCTGCCGACTGCACCCGCTGCAGCAGGGGGGACCTGGGCGGCTCTGCACTTTTGGGACGAGGGCGGGCGACAGGAGGCGAGGAGTGCAGCTTGGCAGGAAACATCTGTGTGGTGTTGGAGCTCCCGACTGTGTGGCCGGAGAGAGGCGGGGGAGAGGAGGTGGTGGGGGAGGGGGTGTGAGCCAGGGGGGACAGAGGGATGTTGCCGGCAGATTTGCAGCGTGCAGAGCGGTACTGGCGGTGGAGTTTGGGGGACAGGCCGTGCAGGGAGCTGGGCCTCATGTGGTGAGAGGCTGCGGGGGAGTTGGGAGTGCTGGATGCTGGAGAGCTGCTCTGGGAGGAGGTGCCTGAGGAGAGGAGAGGATTTAGACATTACAATCACATTATGTCAACACTGTAATTCTGTTCTATCAAGAATTAAAACTTCCACGGTAAAATCTGCCTGAGTGTTTTGATCTCTTTGTTATACTTTTTAAATATTTATACTCTCCTGGAAACCAAGTAATGAGCTCTCGCATGGCCGGACCTATCTCCACAGCGCTGTGTCAGGGCTGGAGAAAGGTTGGTTTTGGTGTTTTGTAGCGACCTTTTGGTGTGCTTCCATCAGCTTTTTAGGCTCTAAACTAGCTTGTTTTGTAGTGACCTGTCACTATGTTTCAGTTGGCTTTTAGGCTCCAAAAGTACGCTGCAAACATGGGTGTTTTTTAGCAACCTGTTGGCGTGTTTCCATAGACTTTTAAGCACCAGATGTTGGTGTTTGGTTGCAACTCATCTGTGTGTTTGCATTAGCTTTTTAGGTTCCTGGTATGGGGGTTTTGTAGCTACAGGTTAGTGTGTTTCTGTTTTGTAGGTTCCACATAAGGGCATTTTGTAGCAACCCATCACTGCATTTCAATTGGCTTTTTAGGCTGCAAAGTGGAGGCTTTGTAGCAACCTGTCAGTGTATTTCTATCGGCTCCTTAGTTACAAACGTTAGTATTTTGTAGCCACCTGTTGGTGTGTTTCCATTAGCTTTTTAGGCCCTAATTGAGGGTGTTTTGTAGCGACCCGTCACTGCGTTTCAGTTGGCTTTTAGGCTCCAAACGTATTAGGCTCTAAACGTGGGTGTTTTGTAGCGACCTGTCAGTGTGTTTCCACAGGCTTTTCTTGGCGCCAAATGTTTACATGTTTACAGCCACATGTATGTGCTAGCAGTCTTCTTCTTCCTCACTGTTTTCGTTGGTGTGTTGCTACATTTGTTGGCCCACTGCTGCCACCAAATGTTGATCATCAGAATATTGTCAAACCAACAGCAGGGTGGGAAGTGCACTGCCACACGCTCATGAAGAAACAGTGATCCACAGAGCTACTAGTGGTCAGAAACGTTCTTTTAAGTTATGATTTAAAAGCAAAACATCAAGTACACACAGAAGATAAAATATCCTCTGTTTTGTGTTCTTTTAAATATATTAACTGTATTAAGTTGTTTTAAGGTCTACCAGACAGTTAAACCACATAAAAACAGACACATGTATATTCCATACTAACCCAGGTAGGGGGATTCAGTCAGAGCGGAGCGGTAAGTCTGAGTGGGTGAGCGGGCGGAGAGGCTGTGGGTGGGGGAGCCTGGGAGACTGTCACCAGATGAAAGAGAGCGATTTAAAGAGGAGAGGCTCCGGCTGGTGTGGAGCAGGTTGGACTGCTTGGTGATTTTCCTGAACAGGGAGCTGCGCTTCTTCCTGAAAAGACAAAGGTAATAATATGGTGAGGAGAATAAAACATTTAAGATTCTGTATTCTTGTGATGCATTTATTTTTGCAGTAACGCACTCTTGTCCCTCCTTGGCTCCGGCCCTCTTGCTGCGTCGTGCCATCTTGGATTTATAGCTGGACTTGCGGGCAGGACCCACTTTTATAGAGGTGTTCTCAAATGGAGTCGTTGTAACTGTCACCTTGTTTCCACTCTGTAGATTATAAACATATATTTATATGAATCAAAACTTTTATAGAGAAATTCTATTTCAGCCATCTTATAAAAATCTTAACATAAGTATGTTAGGTTGTGCTCACCTTCAGGATGAGCTCCACCACCTCTGTATGAACCAGACCGTGGACTGACTCCCCGTTTACATGAGTGATGAGGTCACCAGCGTTAAGTCCAGCTTCCTGGGCTGGGCCGCCTTCCTCCACATGCTGTGATTAGAACAAAGGACTCAGTTAAACAGATTTAGGTGTTGACACAAAGCTGTTTATCTCAATGTTAAAGCTCTGATGGGAACCAAAAGGAAAAAATGAACACAATTTAATGAATTTTTATGTTTCTGTCTGTTATTCTACATGTTTCAGATGTTTTTCTACAACCTGATTTAAAGCATGCTGAGCTTGTTTGTATGTATGAAATTTACTATATAAAAGAGATTATTATCAGCTCTGCTTTCTCACCCAGACCATGTGATGTACGCTGTACACATCACTGTCCCCCATGTAGACTCTGATGGCTCGCAGAGTGAAGCCGTACTTCTTCCCCGAGCGGTGGATGGTGATTGGAGAATGCAGGACGTTGACCATGGGAGAGTAGTCTCTGCTGGGAGAAGAGTCACGCGACGAAGGGTTGGACGAGAGGGAGCGAGGAGACATGGGGCTCGCCAGCGGGGAGGCAACGTGTTGCTCCACTGAGGAGAGAGGGATGAAGCTCAGGTTACATTTTAAATATGTTTTTTACACTTTATTTGCTGATGTAAAATATCCAGCATGTTCACCTGCAGGAATGATGACAGACAGAGCAGTAGCAGAAGCAGATTTAATAACTTTGGATCCTGGCCGTGAGCTGCGTTTCTCTCCTTCAGCTGAGAGCTGCTGGTGGCGAACCCTCCGCAGCACCAGGTCAGTGGTAGCCCCGCGGGGCCCCTGTGGGTCTGGAAGCCCCAGAACAGAAGCAGTGCCTGGTAGAGGCAACGATGCATCAGCAGGTCTCAACAGCTTGTCTGTGACATGAAATCCAACAGTAAATTACAGTCTTATTATAAATTATGATCAAATACAGGTTTAGGGTCACAAAACAAGTGACATCATGCTTCCTCTTCCCTTCTCACCTCCAGCTGCGACCCCGTTGCTGTCTTTAAGGAGTGTTTTCAGATCCCCTTGAGAGGCGATGGCAGCCATGGCTCCTTCCAGGGACGTCCCTCTGGCCTTCACTGCAGGCTGTCTGCTGGGGACAGGCAGCTCAGAGTCGACCTCCAGGGGGGAGGCCAGGCGGTGTGTGTCCATGAGGGCGGAGAAGCGTCTTCGGGCTCCAGACGGTGGGCTGGAGTCGCTCTCCATAAAGGAGGACTCAGAGCAGGATAAGCGCTTCCTGAAAAAGCAAAGCAGGTGTACTTTGGTGTGAAGTTATACTTGATGAGTCTCAGTTTTTTATATTGAACACATTAAGACTTTCTGGCCAGAAAAACCTGTCTTTCATTGAGTTGTTTGGTCACGTATCCCTTAAACAAATCCTCTAACTTCATTTGACCATGAACATTTAATTCTTCACTATTTTACGTGGACAGCTGCACTCACATCTCAGGTGATCCAGTCCTCCAGCTCTTGTCCCTGAGGGTGAGGCTCCCCAGACTTTCTCTCTTGGCCACTCGATCCTCCCTGGGGACCTTGTGCTCCCGTAGAGTCACGCCGGGGACTTTATGCTCCAGCTGGGACAGCTGCTCCATACTGCTGTACACCTGCAGGCCCACACAATAAAGACAGACTGTATTTTGTGGACTGAAAAAAAACCATTATCATTTTAAACACTTCCGACCTGAAGATAAGAAGAGAAGCAGGAGGCAAACTTTGATCTGACTTTGCGGTCTGACCTTGCTGAAGCGAGGGGAGCAGGATGAGAAGCGATGTATCTCCACGGGTTCGTCGTCATTGGTGTCATCTTCATCGTATGAATGCACATGATGGTAGCGCTCAGATCGGGCTGGTGAGGAAAGGTGACAAGATATCGTACCTTTACATTTGGCAAATATTCAGTGAACGCCGGTCTTATTTTTCTCTCTGTTCTCAGATTATCAGCTACTGACATTAGCCCATATGAGACAAAAGAAATCCATGTGTGCTGAGAAATCAATCTACATTAAAAGCTGCAAACTCTTCCACATTAGCAGTCATGGTATGGTGGGTGGAGGGTGTTGTGACAACGACGGTGATGACTCAGAGGACCCTGAGCTGTTTTGATGAATACAATTTTCCTTAACTCAAAGTGAGTCCCCGGCAGCAGACTTACTGTCAAAATAACTGGTGTCTTCCTCAGACTCCAGGTGAGGAATGAACTCTGCCTTCTGTCTCAGCAGGCTGTTCCAATTCACCTCTGTGAAGAAGGAGTGCTGCCTCACTTCAAACGCACCACCTAAAGGGTCGAGGATGGGAGAGGAGGGAGACAGAGGGGGAGACAAAGACAGACAGGTAATGACTGCAGCCCTAAAGCAAGCAGAGCAACTTTGACTCAGACAGAAGTTGACTTATTTCAGTAAACTGAATCTGAGAGGCTACAGGCAGGACGACACTTAGTGTTCTAGGTCAGTGATTTCCAACCAGGGGTACACGTACCCCATCATGGAGAACTTTGAAAGGTGCCTGGGGGAAGGTGGGACGACTGTGAAGTAGCTCAGCTAATATGGAAAATACAAAATTAGGATGTAAAGGAAAAATCTATCGATATATTGAGTCAACTGTGACACTATAACACCACGCTTTGAGATTAATGTGCATGAAATCTAGTTAGCAAGTGAAGAGAGAAGTCTAAAAACTTAGCTAAAAGTAATACATTAATTGTTGCAATACCTAGCTACAAGTAAAAGATACAGGTTTGAAATAGTAAGATAAAAGTAACTGATAAATGGTTGAAATAATTAGCTACTTAAATAAATGGTTGAAAAAGCTAAAAGTAATGGATAAATAGCTGAAATATTTAGCTAAAGGTAATGGCTAAATGGTTAAAATAGTTTGCTAAATGTAGAGATTACATTTTAAATAGCTCAAAGTAGCCTAATAGATAAATGGTTGAAATAGTTAGCTAAAAGTGATGGCTACGTAGACAAAATAGATAGCCATAAGCAAAAAAATAAACAGTCGAAAAAGTTAAAAGTAATGGATAAATGGCTAAAATAGTTAGCTAAAAGTAAAAGATAAATGGTTTAAAAAGTTAAAAGTAATGGATAAATGGCTAAAACAGTTAGGTAAAGATTACATTTTAGATAGCTAAAAGTAGGCCTCATGGATAAATGGTTGAAATACTTAGCTTAAAGTAAAAGATAAACAGTGGGAATTGTTACCTCAAAGTTAATACTAACTGGTTAAAAAAGTTAGCTTAGAGTAAGAGCTTAGAGCATATATATTTCTATATAGAGAATATAAGCTTAGAGCTTATATTTTCAATAGCTAATAACTGGGCTAATTAATTAATTTTTGGAATAAGTATCTAAAAGTAAATGGAATATGGTTGAAACAGGTAATGCACCCCAAGTAAACCAAAACGAAACACAAAAGAAAATAGTGAACTACAGGTCTAAGTGAAAATAGAGACCAGGGATAACAGTGAAAAACGACCATAACTTTAAGTAGTGAACCAATAATCACTAAAGGGTTTTTTCCTTATCTGCTGTGAGGGTCCTAAGGACAGAGGGATGTCGTATGCTGTAAAGCCCTGTGAGGCAAATTGTGATTTGTGATATTGGGCTTTATAAATAAAATTGATTGATTGATTGATAATCTATCAGACAGACCTGTTCCCAGACGAACCAGTGGATTTGTCTGCAGAAGGGAGGAGATCAGGTTCTGGGCATCGACAGGAAGAGCCTCCTCCCCTTCAGGCCACACTATGTCATCTACCAGATACCGCAGACAGAGAGAGGATGATATGAGGTAAGACATTTTGGGTGAAGAGGTGTCAGATAATACTCGTCCAGCTCAGAGCTTTGACCCCTCACCTGTGATGACCTGTCCGAACAGCTCCTCTGGAGTGTCTCCAAAGAAAGGCACACAGCCCACCAGGAACTCATACAGGATGATGCCCATAGCCCACCAGTCCACCGGCTTCCCATAGCCTTGGCGAAGAATAACCTCTGGAGCGATGTACTCTGGAGTTCCACACACCTGAAGGAGAAACAGTGACACTTAATTTCTTCAGGTGTTTATTATCGCTCCAAGTCCTGTGGCTTACTGTCCTGCTTACGGACACTTATTGTAACATCTAGCTTAGCCTCACATAAATGCACTTTGTTTTTGAAATACATGTATACTCAGATCAGATTATTCTACACCAGATCTTCATGAAATTTAAATTGTACACTATACATAATTCGACCCTGCCTGAGAGGCACATGTGTATGGAGCATGCATATTTCTCCCCGGCTGAGCAGATCACTTCAGGGATGCCAAGACAAGATGAAAGCCTCGCTGAGGGTTTTCATGTGCAGATGGGTATGCACTGAATGCTAACAGATTTCTGGCCACCACAATGCATACAGAAGAAATAATGAGGCCCAGATTCAAAGCATGAGCACTGCATGAAAGGCTTGAGAAAATAAACCTCACCTGAAAGAGAAATGATGATAATAACTGAGGAAATACTGCCTATTGTTCTGCCAACTGCTTTTTTCATGCTTCAGATATGCCTGGCACACAATGACGGGGAATATCTTTGCATAGAGATGAAGACATCAAAGGACGTTTCATATCTCAACTTTACTTGGATCATACTGTAGTTAAAGAGTCTGCACTGCAGTACGACTGAAAAGACACAGTTTACAGTCAAACTGCAGATGTATGGAGGCCAAGAAGGGCCGTGCTTGCAGTTATTTTTTTAATGTGGTTATCTCGGGATCACAAGATAATTATTTCATTATCTTAAGATAACAAAGCTCATTTATTGTGATAAGTTGATTTATGTTGATTCTTGAGATAACAAAAGGATGATTTCTCGTGATGTGAAGATCATTTATCATGAGAAGACAACTCTGTTTTTTTAAATAGGGTTGCTCCTTAATAGTCGACCAAACGTTAGTTGACCACAAAGGTCATTAGTCGGCAAGATTTAATTGGTCGCTTAGTCGCAGAAAAAACAAACAAAAAACTCTATTATTATCTTCATTGGTTGACTACAAACATGACGTATCATCTGAAACATGGAAGTAGCTACATGCCCATTAGCCCACAGCGTCATTAACAGGCGGCTCGCTCAGTGTGTAACGTGCACTTGTAGATAAAATATAGGCCTATATTAATGAAGGTTCATTAGTACGGTTTTGTATTTCTCTGTAATGTAGCACGGTGTTAACAATGTTACTGATACTATTCTTTCTCACATCTTCAACACAAACCATCAAAATATATCATTTAATCATTACATTTATATCAGAAACATGCAGGAGACTAGTCCACTGATGGACTGTGATGATGACTGTTGGTCGACTAGGAAAATTCTTAGTTGGGGGCAGCTCTAGTAAATACTTTGTGAAAGTATCCATAGTCATAATTGATGGTGATAGTGATAATTGATTTTCTCCATAGAGCCCATCCTTAACTTCAGTACCTTCTTTATGTCTATGTAAAGTTCAGCTCATCGTACCTGTTTATCCAAGAACTCCCGAGTGTCCTTCTCTATGTGTCCTTCATACAAGTTGGTGGTCAGACTCATCAGACCCATCTTAGAAAGACCGAAGTCTGTGAGCTTGATGTGGCCCATCGAGGTAATCAGGAGGCTGAGAACAGAAAGGTTTATTTATACTCTCGTGAAAGAGCAATGAAAGAGCAAGTGTTTAGTAATGTATTGTGACAATCACTTTTCAACGCTTTCATGCAAACTAACTCCGTCTTACTTGTCAGGTTTGAGGTCACGGTGCACAATGCCATAGTTGTGTAAGTACTCCAGTGCAAGGACCGTCTCTGCAAAGTACATGCGTGCCATTTCCACAGGCAGAGCCCCGATGTTCTTCAGCAGAGTGGCACAGTCTCCACCTGCCAGCACAATTCATTATTTGATTAGTCCTGCTGCTGACATTAGCAATTACCACAAATGTCTCCTGCTACCTTTTGTCCCAGAGACCATTTCAGTTTCCATTTAGACACACAACAACCATGCACTCTGAGTGGCTTTACCTCTGTGGACTCTGCTGACTGTGCCGACATGAGTCATTCTGCATCGTACACTGAAGGATACCAGGCACATTATTATGCATTTCACTTTCACCTGGCATTCAGAGAATGTTCACCTACGGAAAATGTATGACAGCCTATGAAAAGGGTCAGATCATTCAATTACCTGCGGGGCAGACCTATAATAAGAACGCACTGCTATTAGATTTTTGCAGCGCTGGTGTTGTGGCTACAGGAATGACTTTTGTGTCCAACACCCATACTGCATATTAATACTTTACAGTGTGATCAGTGTGGAGGAGGCGGAAGCTCAACGATTGCCTCGGCTTAAAATATAGAAAATCCTTTTTTCCCCCCCGCTTAATTCTTATGTTTAAGGCAAGAAAGGAATGGAAGAATTAATGGAAGACAGGGAGGCCAGAACCGTTCCACGTGCAGTGGAGGCCTGCAGATCATGGACACCTCGGGGTGCAGTGGTTAGCATTGATGCCTCACAGCAAGAGGGTTACTGATTCAAACCCTGGGTGGGCGGTTTGAACACCGGGATCAGCTTCCTCCCACAGTCCAAAGACATGCAGGTTAAGTGGTGACTCTATATTGTCCGTAGGTGTGAATGTGAGTGTGAATGGTTGTCAGCCCTGTAATAGCCTGGTGACCTGTTCAGGGTGAACCCTGCCTCTCACCCAATGTCAGCTGGAATAGGCTCCAGCTCCCCCACGACCCCCAACAGGATCAGCGGGATGAATGAAAAATTGTTTTTCACAAGCCACAACTAATTTTCCCTGGCACCACCTGAGGGTCTGACTAATACCTGGAACAATCATTACCCTGACTGCTTCCTCGTTGCCGACCTCGCCTGCCTCTGACTCTCCTGCTTCACCTGCTCCCTGGTAAACCTCTCAGCCTTCTGGCCCGACCAAGAGCTCTGCTTCTGCCTTCCTGGTTTCCATTCACCTGTTCCCCGTGGCTGTTTGGAGAGACTGTCACTCAGCTCTCCATAGTGAGTTTACCTGTTCATGTGCCTGTGGTGTCCTGTGCTGTGGATTGCTTCACTGTGGCTGCACATTCTGCCAACTCGTCATCACCACTGGCAAGACCCACACTGGCTACGGTCGGCTCCGCACAGGTGTGTTGGCTGCTCTCGTGTGTACTCCTGGTTCTGGATTTCCTGCTCATCTGACATCGCCTCCTGCCTACTCCTACTCCTGAACTGTTCGCTGTGTGTGCATTCCACGCCAAGAGCCCTGGACTGAATGTGCCTCTCAGAGGGCACTGAACCTGGACACTAACTCTCCCAGTTGTTTCATCCGTTTGCTCACTTTGTATTTATCAAAGCGGTGCATTAAAGTCTATTATAAACTGTCCTGCCTGTCATTGGTGCTGCTCTTGGGTCCTACACTCACCTGCTGCAATATCATGAATAACTGGACAGCCTGCAGCCAATCAGAACCGAGTATTCACCCCATATAATTATACTTACTCAAAAAGTTGAAATGCTGACAAGAAACCTAACCTTACATAGAACACCTGGAGGTGTAGACGTCGACAGAGTATCCACCCAAAAACATACTTTTCCCACCACTTGACACACACATGGATACTCTTACCTTCTACATACTCCATGACCATGCAGAGGTGCCGACGGGTTTCAAAGGAGCAGAACATGGAGACAACAAAGGGATTCTCTGCGAAGGTGAGGATGTCTCTCTCCACAAAGGCCTGCTGGATCTGGTTCCTCAGGATCAGGTTCTGCTTATTGATTTTCTTCATGGCAAATCGCTGGCGTGTCTCCAGATGACGCACCAGGTACACAGCGCTGTAGTACACACACAGAGGCACGTATTATGTCTTACTATGTGGCTACTCTGCTGATGTAAAAAAACATTTGTGTGCATGCCTGATTTACAGATGTAAGTTCGTCCTACAGCTCCACTCACCCGTACGCTCCGTTACTGATCAGCTTGATGGTCTGGAAGTCTGCCTCTCCTGGTGGTTTCATTGCTTTAATCTTACCCTGTGGATCGATGAACATAATGCTGTGATGAACAATGATCCAGTGTCAAACTGAGCAAACCAACATGACATGAATCATTAGAGCTGGGGTAGGTAATTTAATTTTTGTGTCACTGGGCAAAAATCCCCAAATAAACTTTGAGCACACTGTAGTTCAAGTACACCGGGACAAAACTAAACTTCTACAGCTCCTCTTGGCTCTGTTTTAGGCTTTAGAAGATCTAGCTTGTGACAGGAGACTTTGGTCAATCACAGGTCATTTCAGAGAGAGGGTGTTCCTATTGGCTGTTCCACAAATGCAGATGTGCGTGCGTGATGTGAAAGCCGACAGAGAGAGTCCTGCAGAGAAAGTTGCTCCTCCAGCACTGGTTTAAACTACCTACTCTGCAAAGCAACCGTAAAAAGGAAGACAGACTTATCAAAAAAAGATTCTGAAAATAAATTAAATTAAACGTGTCAATATCGACAAAGCATGTCAGAGATGTGTGCCAAAGGCTCACAACTGTGGCTTCATGTTAATGTAGCTAACATTAGGTAGAGCCTCAAATCACAGTAAATTCTCTGCCTCACCCCCCACCGCTACAGACCACCTTGCCAGGAGGGGACCAGGCAGCAGCTCCAGAGACGGAGCCCCAGTCAGCAGCCACAGCACCCCAAATCCAGCCGGGACAAACCTAAGTTCCAATGGACTGGACAACCCCGACTTCCTGTCAGATGTGTTGCTGCCGTTACACAGGTTAGACTGGGGAAGCTGTCCACAGTGGCGGGGAGTGAGGTGGAGGGACCGTGGGGCAGCTAGCAGCTAATTCTTGTCTCATTTGTGGTCTGATAAACAGAGAGAGTGGGGCAAAGAGGGGCTAGGTGCACCTCTACAATGAAATAAGATTGAATAAATCAATGTATGGGAAACACTGGGTTACTGTATGAAGCTTGTGCATATGCCCGTGTTTGTCTGGTGGGAGGGGCTTAAGACAGGAGAGGGGAGCTGCAGGAGGAGGCTGTATTTCTGCCTACCCCAGCTTTAATTTTATTTTTTAACAAGGGTGAAAAGTTCCCTTTGCGACCGTGGCATGCACATTAAACCCAATATACAGATAACAGAGAGGCGTCTCAAGGTCTGGTCTACATCCCCGCTCCCTCTCCTCTCCTCTTTTTGTCTGCTTAGCTTAATTTTGACAGTTGGAGGCGTGCCTAATGCTAGAGGGAAGGCCTGGAGATTTAGGGAGGGGGGTATCCTGTTTTTTGTACCTCAGCATAAATAAGCTAAATTAGATGGATAAGACCATGTATGCCAAGTCATTAGGAGATGAGGCAGACATTTTCTATGGGAGCAACAAGGACCTTGGCAGGGCGGACTTTAGACTGTCGCTCTGCATAAATTAAAAAATAAAAAGGGTGAATGTGGGGTTGGACTGATCATTGGAGAATCTCAGATCTCACCTCTGCTGAGTCATCTGTTTCAGGTGTCAGCGGTCCCTCACTGTCGTAACTGTCGAGGTTTACCATCTCTGATGAGGAAAATATGTCCGTTAAAATCAGCTGTCAGTTTTCTGATAAATTAAATCTGTGTGTTTCTGCGTCTCTCCCTCACCTTCAATAGGGTCTCTAGTCAGCCCCAGCTGGCTGATGATGTAACGAGGAATGTCCGTTTTCATCAGGTGACCCTCCTTGGCGTGATCCTCCGCGGCCTCCAGCAGATGGTAGAACTCCTCGGGGTTAAACTCCTGCAAACCAGAGCATGGAGACATGAACATGATGTCATCAGGTGGAACATTTTTGAAGCTGCTCCATTAAACATTGAACTAACGACATTAAATAAGACTCTGTGGGATGATTGAATTTGTGTTTGAGACATCGCTTCCAGGTAAAGCTGGTTTAAAATGTAAATCAGAGAATGTTTCCATATCCGAGTGAAGCCACTGCGGCTGCTTTTAGCAGTTGATGGATGATTCACTGACTCTCTGGAGCAGCTCCAAGATTTGTTTCGGAGGACACCATCACTGCAGTCTGCTCAGCCTCAGGACAGACAAAACTCTGGACTGTTTTCAGACTGATGTCCCAATTAAAGTTTACAAGGTTCTGTTTTAACATACAACATGAATTAAAGCTCTAGTTTGTAACCCGTTAAATAACTTTTTGTCATGTTTGCTGAAACTGTCACTGCGTCCACACAGAGGGACATAAGACAGATCATCTAAGAAAGACATCACGTTCCTCTGCCTCTTCTTAAGGCTCATTTATGCTCAACGTTAGAAATGTAAACAGACACAAACAGAACCTTCTGTACACGTTTTATGAAAGTTGCTGACACAAAACAGAGCCCATGCTAAGAAATGAGACATGAATATAATGTGACAGGGTGAGTCTGAACCTAAACCTGCATGCATACACTGAACTGGCAACCCTGTCTCCTAGAAATTACGTTTGTCTGTTACTTAACTTCTTTCTTAATTACCTTCCTGTGGCAACATAATCATTACCTGGATTATGTTTTTTTCAGGTAACAAAGTACTACATTCATGTGCTGCACAGGCATCACAAGGAAGATGGCAGGTGTACAAAGTGCAGACCCTAAACACCCCAAACTGAGCGTAGCATTCGTTCAGGCAGGACACGGTGTTAAGCTTAGCTCACATCCTAGCTATATCAACTGATCTCAAACGGCCCAATCAACGGATGGAGCAGCTGATTGATGGAAGGGAGTCAGCTCATAGATCACATGATTCCTTTCTATGAAACCAATTGGCAAATCCCATTCAGGACTCCGGGGTTTTTTTCGGACTTAATTGTATTGCAGAGTTTTGCACAGTGGCGACCGGATCTTTGCTCTCAAACCACAAGAAAATGTGGTGGCATAACAGTCTCCTTCAGTACATTATTCTATGCTTTCTTTTGATTTTCACATTGGCTAGTCATCCTGTTTAATTTGTCTTCTGATTAAATCGGAACCGTTGAAACAAGTTGTAGGAAGCCTCTGCAAGTAATTGGTTGCTGGCAGACACTCTGTGCTGCAATAAAATGATTAATCAGCAGTGCTGTGCACTGTAGAGCCGATGCGCTGCTAGTTCTGCCGGCCTGAATAGAATATAATGTCTATAGCCTTACTGTTGTGTGTACAGCCTTTACAGACGGAGCTGAGTAGTGATGCGCGGGTCGACCCATAATCCGCAGGACCCGCAAATGGACCTGCAGGTCGGGCAGCAGTGATTATCTGTTAAATCGGTCTGTAAATGATATTTTGACATTATTGGCTATTACTGTCATGGCATCTGAAGGTACTGATGCGTTGAGCAGGTGACAGTCCGCGGCCGTTTTGAAAACACACTTGTGTCACGCACTCCAATTAAACTTGTTGAAACTTTAAACAATAATTTATTGTACAAAACGGGGGAAACAAACGTTGACATAAACGGTTCCATAATTCATATTAAATTCAAAAGATAATGAAAAAAACAGCTACAAGTTAGAGGGAATAGTGATAAAGTGGTAAAACCTGGCACTGATCCACAGCCTCAGACGGATGCGCTCAAGTGAGCGTTTTATTGATAACCTACATTTACCAATAACAAAAAGACTACATTTAGCACCAAAACAATAGCACCAAAAAAAAAAGTAAAAAAAAAAAAAAAGAATATTGAATACCAAATTTTCATTATGAATACCTACCCATAGAAACAAATATTCAAATATCCGAATATTTGGGTACAGCCCTAATAAGAAATGTAATTAAACAATAATGCTGTGGTCACAACGAGTGGAAACTGTATTGCATGATTACCCATTTTGGCGGCAAACAACTGAAATATGAATTTGGCTGATAAATTCAATGGCAACATTTTTGCAACTTGCCAGGTACGTTAAATATCAACATTTCCTCGCTATGCATTAGGTTTCCCTAAAAACGTATTCTCTGTTTCAAATTAGTTGTATATAAATGTTGTTTCCAGGAGTCAGGGCTGTAACTTGACATGATGTATTGCAGAGGAAGGTCTCATTGATTGTACTGCTGCTGCAGCTCCTGGCAGCTGATCCAAATATGGTTACTAACGATGTCAAAAACATGCAAAAGATCTCACACACACACATGGTAATCCATCAGCAGCGATATGCAGAAAACGAGGGTGGAATAACATCGACGAATCAATTCTTCATGTCACTGTTTCAGCTGTCGCTCATCATCAAAAACCACATCAGAGTGGCGTGACTCATTGAGTGGGACGCAAGACTGTTATAAAACACAGTAACCCAGAAAAACAGGCAGCTAGACAGACAGACACACACATACAGACACACACACATATAGACATACTCCAACTTTAAATGACACCACGGTCACGGTCTGTCTGAGTCAGACTGGAAGGCGGCCCAGCAGTGGGGGGTCGCTGCCTGGTATTAGTCGAACTGTGGCAGGGCAAATTTTAATCTAAATGCAAATGTATTCTCCACACAGACAGACCGGACCGGCTCTTTTACTTCAACGTTAGCTTGTTTAGATTTTCTGCCCCTGCTGTGTAACATATCAGACAACTTAAATGCTTTTAATGGGCAACAAATAGGTGTCTGTGCCCATGTTTATCTAAAGAACATCAATTTGTCTTAAAATCACAAGAGGGACGTGACCTGTGGAACATTCTGGGATGAAGGGTGGGGCGGGATGAGGACTGTGAGCATTGCTGTGGGATAGGATGTTATCTTACCAGACACTCCAGAAGCCTGGCAGGTCGGGAGATGATGATGAGAAGCTTCTTCGCCAACTCTGTGACGAAGGCTACCTCGGAGCTTTCTGAGCGCTCGAAGGCCTGACAGAGAGAGACAGAGAGTCAGAGAAGAGATTCACATTAGGACTTCTCCAACACAACACTAACATACAGCCATGACACTGCAATCAGTTAAACGAGAGACAAAACGAGACACAGAGTGACAAAAGCTTCAAACAGCTGTGACATATGAGAATATCTGATCATTAAAAAGGCAGCAGATACAATCAAACTTCATCCAGGCAGCCCAGAGTTATCACCGCGATCTAATCAAGCCGTCAGAATGAGGTTGCTGATGAAATTGCCTGATACCTGTTATCTGCTCTGAGCTCAATTAGCTGCCGTTTACTGCAGCCGTTTCAATCTCTCACCAAAGGCGTCATGAGTCTGAATGGCATCAGAAGACTCGAGCTGAATCTATCCATCAATAACCTTCCACAGTATCACATCACCTCAATCATACGTCCACAGATGGATCTGTTTCTGTGTCTGTTATCGCTGTGCTTTAATTTATCCTGCTATAATTCGTAATGCAAATTACAGTTACTATCATCTGAAGCTTTTGGTATCATGATACCTGAGTTTTTGTTCCAGTACCAAAATATCTACTTTTCTGTTTCCCTACCTTGAGACATTTCTTTTAATAGAGGAGGCAAAAGTTCTGCAAAGTTCTCAAAATGTGGCAAATTTTTATGTAAACCTTAATTAATGTAAAACTTAAATTAAAAGTCTGGTCCCAATTAACGATCAGTCCCTTTTACTAGCCCAGTGTAGCTACACATTTAGACGAATAAAGGCCTGCGTCCACCAAGCCCCGTTTCCACCGAGCACTTCGGTACAGTTCAGTCTGGTACGCTTTTTTTCTGTTTCCACAGTGAAAAGTTGTGGATGGCACCAATGGAACCGTTCTGTACTGTCCCCATGTTTGGTCCCCCCTCTGTTGGGGTACCTAGCACACAGATCTGGTGCTAAAAGGTGGAGCTGTGAACACTGCAGTCTGATTGGTCAGTAGAGGACGGTCACTCTGCTCAGGGCTGAGTTGTGTCTGGTTTTGAGGCTCATGTAACCTCTGTTCATACTGTGGAGAGTTTTATTAGTAAACTGTAACTATAAAATGAAAGTATGTTTTGCTGCCTCTCACAGCAGCTGGAGTCTGAGAAAAAATAACTTCATTCACTGGGCTGACTGGACCACTTCGTTAACACATCGCTTGCGGTGTAAACGACGCCTGAGAGGAAAAAAGGTGTCCAGGAGCGTCGTTCCTGTGGGTTCCAGCAACACTAAACCCCTGAGCTTGCCTGAGAAGGACTAAATGCACAAAGCTGCTATTTTTAAATATCCCATGGAGAGAGACTCTCACTGCAGCCTGTTGTGTTTTGTTGTGAAAATGTGGGCGTGCAGCCTCGTTCTGTGGACGATAAACCAGGTGTAGACTGATAAAGGAGGAAATACAGAGAGTGCCGGATGGAGCAGTGAGTGACAACAACCGCGCCCACATTTAAGAGGATTGTTTAAGTGGAAACACTAGTGTCTAGGTACCATGTCTGAAGGGTGAAAACGGGGCTTTAGAGGCCTGGTCTGGTTGCCAAGCAGTTCATTTTTATAGAAGTATTTGGATATATAACACCGAGTTGTTGTTGTTGTTGTAGGGAATGGGAGATGACACTCTGATTGGTTGAACTGATGCTAACGCTCAAAAAAACATACGTGATTAATTCAGGGACTGAATATCTCCCCTTTGACCTTTGCGTCTTACTTTGCATCCAGGTTATGCACCATTTAAGTTGCAAAAGTAGAGATGAACCATCCGCTTCAGACCATGTAGTACAGATCGTTTAAATGCAGACACAAATATTGTTCTTCAAAACCATAATTTTGTTACTTCGTGGTACCTCACAGTTTTCTATATTCTGTGCTACAGACACATTTTTGGTCCCCGAAAGTAACAGACACCACATCCTGATGAAGTTAATAGTATTTAGGGGCAGCCAGAGGTCTCTAAAATCACTCTTAGTGAGTTTTTGTTGACATTATATATTTTCTAACTCACATCCTGAAGGAGCTTCTCCAGGTTCTCCTGCAGCTCAAAGAAGTAAACAGACGTGATGAGGCCCTCTCTGGATTTGGCCAGGCAGTCTCTGGACAGCTCAGTGATCTGGTGGTGAATGAAGCTGAGGACTCCATCGGCCAGTGGAAGAACATTTTCAGGAGAGAAAGCCTGGATGAACTCGGCCAGCCTCCCCTCCATCTGTGCCGTGGCCTTGGGGAGGATGAAAGGTGGGCAGCATGTGGGAACAGGAGCAGTATGTTAGGGCGCAGAGAAAGAGACGTGAGAGCAGGGAGTGGAAGTAAAAGCGACAGATTAAGTTTAGAAAGAGATTGAATTTCTTAAGAAGACTCAGAGGTGTCTGACAGAAAGTTCAGAAAGAAATTTCATTTGTGGCTCAAACAGTGTGGCTCTGCTGCTGCTTTACAATGACTTCACCGAGGCCTCATTTTTTCCATTTGACTTGTGTGAGAACAAGCCCCCAGAGCTTTTACCTCGAATGAACTCCAAACTATAATGTCCAATTTCCTAAAGCTTGATTTTATCTCGGTGGGAGCCATCAGCCTATTTCCTTTTGATACAACCTCAGACCGCAGAGAGTGAAAGGAGGAGAATTGTATTTTACTGTTCGTAGCTGTGGCAGGATTTCTAAGTGCAGTGACTAAACTTAATATTCTCTCTGACAGGGTGAACGTATCGCGACTCGGCAGAGCCACATAATCTTGTTTGCTATGGTTTAGCAGCCCCCATGGCTCCGTTTTTAAAACTGTGTCTGTGTTTTGGTTGTGACTGTGTTTACTGTGTATTTGTTAAACTCAAATCTTTGAACGTGCTCAATCATAAATTATATTCCCTTTTTGTTTCTCTAATATGTGAGCCCTGACTGGAAAGGATTAGACTGTTACTGTGGCTTGAAAGATTGAGTTAATGCTCTGTAGGTTTGATGTGCTCGCTGTATTTTTATGGAATATATATCATGAAGTAGCTCTCTGTGTGTGTGTGTGTGTGTGTGTGTGTGTGTGTGTGTGTGTGTGTGTGTGTGTGTGTGTGTGTGTCTCTCACCTTTGGAAAGCGCTCTTTGTACACATGGTTCATCATGACTATCTCATTATCATAGCAGGAGGAGGAACGTCCTGGGCTGTGGGGGCAGAAAAACATAGAATGAAAATTCGGCTATACACTGTTTTCTGTGTAGTAAATAACGCGTCCGGTCCATGCTTAAGATTTGAATAGCATGAAAAAAGCTCCAATAAAATGAGAATGTTAAAAGTTCATGTATATCAAGACATGCCCCAGAAAAAGTTTTCTAGCCTCCGCGGTATGCAGAAGCGTTTCTCCATGCAGGTTAATTGGTGACTCTAAATTGTCCGTAGGTGTGAATGTGAGTGTGAATGGTTGTCTGTCTCTATGCGTCAGCCCTGTGATAGTCTGGTGACCTGTCCAGGGTGAACCCCGCCTCTCACCCAATGTCAGCTGGGATAGGCTCCAGCCCCTGCGACCCCTAACAGGATGAGCGGTTGCAGAAAATGAATGAATGAATGAATTTAATATCTTGTGTTTGGACTGTATTCAAATTACAGCATTCTGCTTCTATTTACATTTTAGTGTCCCAACTTTTTTGGAGTTAGGGTTGTGATGCATTCATGTTTTGGTCTGGTATAACCAATAACTGATGCTAGCTAATATTAGCTGCTGTTAGCAACTAAAGCTTGCTTTGAAACTCACATTACAGAGTTGGTTTGTTTACTTTCTGACCTCTTCTTTTCCACAACTGTCACCTCAGCTCAAATTAGGTGGGGTGAAGTACCAGTTTTACATCTTATTTAAAGTGAGCTTGCTGTATTTAACTTTTGCTAAACACAATTCTTATACTAAAGCACAATGTATAAGAGCATAAGTAGGTAAAAGTAAGGCAGCAAAACGGCTATTACAGGGCAACATCTATAAAATTTGTTAACATTAGCCCACATAAGCTACTGGTTTTAATGATAGATTCAATTATTCATCTGTAAAATGAATATCTTATTCCTTTATCACTTTAAGGATGAGCTTGTCTTGACAAACACACAGCCCTGACCTTCTGTATTTATTGGTTCAAGTGCTAATCAGATCTTAAGCGTAGGTCAGACATGTCAGCTTTAAAACCGGAAAATTCAGGAGGTTATATAAAAGCAATAACAAGCAAGCAGGGGCAACCCCTTTAAATCTCCTCTTAAAAAGAGGATAGTGCTTTTGGGCAGCTGAAGCCGCTGTTTAATCTCATGGGTGGTGCTGCTGCTGCTGACCTGAGGCTGCGGGAGCGCGGGCGCATGTGGGGAGAGCAGCGGCCCCCATCATCATCCGTGATGCTCTCGGTGCTGCCAAAGTGCTTGGATAAGAAGTGGAGCTCGTCCATGGTGGGCTGGAAGGGCAGCTGGTGCAGTCGCTCCTGAGAGGAGCTGGAGGACTGTATTGAGAGAAGAGGAAGAGGAGGGGAGGCAGAGGGTGGAGGAGGAAGAGGAAGCAGACGAGGGTGGGGGGGATTAGGAGGGAGAGGGAGAGAGAGAGAGGGAGAAGTTGGCAGATGAGGAAGGGAAACAAGGATATCACGGTGGGTGGAGTTAGACCTGCCAGAAAATTCATGACAACAAATTGCCAACAATGCTAAATGTGATCAACACGACTGCCTCCTTTATTTATCTACTGAATATAACATCTGAAGCAACTGATAGATCAGTTATTACAGCATTTGCAGCCCTCTGGACACCACCAATGACAAACAGAGAGTTTAAATGTTAATGAAGGTGTCCAGTAAGCCGCGGTTCAGACCCATCAATCTGTCTCACCTCCTCATTTGCCTTCATCAAAGCAATGAGACCTGGACCTCTTCCACTTACTTTGCTAACCCAAAGATCGATGCCTGATCATTCACGGGTGACGGACTAATTGAAAACAGTCAGACTTAAAAGGGTGGATGGAACAAGACTGGAGACTCAATCTTTCTTTGTCTCTTTCATTCATGTCTAGTTTTTTTACTGTAGGTGGCTGTACCGATTCATTTCTCTGTTCACCGTCTTGGTAAGTAGCATTTTTGTGCTGCTTTTGCCAGGAAACATCACCAGGACTGAAACAACTTTTTACTCTTTTTTTTCTGTTGAAGATCGGTGTTAATTACAGTAATTTATGACAGTGGTTTCCAATGTTTTATGTCTGACATACCCCAACAGTCAGAAGAGCTTACGTACTCCTTCACCAACACCAGCAGACATATTCCAAATATGTTCTCATGGATATTAACTCAATGTTACTACAAAACTACCAATAATTCAAAAGTGGATAACTCAGTATTTCAGTTCAAGGTCAAGTTTGTACTGGTATTACTGCCACTTGGAGTGGCAGAAGCTAGAAGTTTCAGACAATTATCTGTTACTTCTTACAAACTATTTTAACAGTTGTTACTTTTAGCTAACAATTTAACAGTATCATTACTTTCAGCTAACTATTAAAACAGTTCCATTGCTTTTAGCTGACTATTAAAACTGTTTCATTACTTTATGCTAACTATTTTAACAGTTTCATTACTTTTTACAAACCATTTTAACTGTTGCCACTTTTAGCTAACAATGTAACAGTTTTGTTACTTTTAGCTAACTATTAAAACAGTTTTATTGCTTTTAGTTGACTATTAAAACTGTTTAATTACTTTTAGCTAACTATTTTACAGTTTCATTACTGTTAGCTAAATATTAAAACTGTTTCATTACTGTGTGACGACCCTCTCTGCTTTGGCTTTCCTTGTGTATGTGTCTTCCTCTTTGTCATGGCCGTGCAGCCCGGTTCGTGACAACTGTTAGCTAAATATTGACGCTGTTTCATTACTATTAAAACTGCTTTGTTACTTTTAGCTAACTTTTAAAACTGTTTTGTTACGTTAAGCAAACATCTTTCAACCATTTATCCAACAGATTTAGTTAACTATTGCAACTGTTTCATTATTTTGGGCTGACTTTTTCAAACCGTTTCATCACTAGCCATGTTTCCATCAGCCTGTTTAGATGCGCATCTAGAAGTATCGCATTGGAAAATTATGATGGAAACGCCAAAATTCGAATTAAAATCCCCTGATTCGCACAAACTAAAATACGCTTGCTTTAGCCGGGTTTTGGTTGATTCGAAAAGATGTTGTTTTGCGAAACGGTTATGTTCGAAATGTAGAACAACAATATGAGACTTGTTTTGTTTCCAGTTCTGCGGAAAACTCACACAAGTTTGTAGTTTTCACCAAAGTCCGTACATTTAATGGAAACACACAGGACTCATACGTTTTCACCTGTTTCTGTACTTTTAGCTAACTATTTTATCGGTTTCATTACTTTTAGCTAACAAATTCAACTGTTTTGTTATTTTTAGCTTAATATTTTAGCTTAATATTTTTTTTAGCTAACTACTTTAAGCTAACTATTTCAACTGTCTATTCAATAGTTTTAGCTATTTCAACTGTTTGTTTACGTGATTATTCTTAGCTGACAATTTTTAGTTTTCATGCCCTCTCAATGAACTTAAGTTGACAGGCAGCTCATTTCAATTAAAGAAAAAATAAGCATCACAGCAATTTGCACATTTTTGTGGAAGGTTTATTTTTCTCTGTAACACATGATATATATTTTTTAATAAAATCATTATATTTCTCTAAGTTACTTTAATTAAGAGTGAAGTCATTTACCGTTGAGCTGGGAGTGTTGGTGCCATATCCAGAGGAGGGCAGAGAAGCTAAAGACCATCGTCGTCCGTCCGCTCTGCAGAGAATACAAATAACACATCACTTAAAAGCCCACTGAGATGATTACATTTGTCATAAAATCAAGATCATGTCAGATTGGCTGTATAGGCCCTGTTCACAGAGGATATTCTGACATACCAGAGTAAGAAAAGCACAGGTATAGGCTAAATAATTAAATTAATGATGGCTGAATGCCATTTGTGCACGCTGGCTCAAAGTCACTCTCACTAGGACACTTGAATGAGCAGAGCCATCGTTAGTGTGATTAGAAACAGCTGTGCTTTTCCTACTATGACATGTCAAAATGTCTGCTGGGAAACAATCTATTGCTTTAACTGTCTTTAATACTCCACAGCCTGAAAGAAATGGGTTGAACTATAATACCAATGGGTATTTTGTTACCTGTGAAATAATATATCTGACAACCTTCAACATAATTTCAGCTGCACTAATAAAATGCCATTCAGCAGACCAATGACTTATAACACCTCTGGTTCGTCCCAGGGGCCTTTTTCAGTGAGGAGAGCACAGAAGACTCATTCATTGTGCTTCTGTGTGCCTCGCCCGCTCAGTGACAGGCAGGCAGACAGATCTGATAAATGAGGACAGAGGATTTACACTCCCAACACTGTGTCTGACTGACGAGAGACAGAGGTAAATAACAGTCTAATTGGCTTTCTTACATACATGGAACGCATGAGAGTGAAGGATCGCCTTTGTTTATGAATCTATCACGGCCAGACCACGACTGCAGTCACACTGGATTCCTTAAATATGGTACATAGGCTTCACATTGGCATTGTCATGTCGAAACAGTAAAAGGGTCTTCCCCAAACTGTTGTCAGAAAGATGAAGGAACATTTATGTCTAAAATATCAGTATGCTGATGCATTAACAGTATAGCACAGATGTTTTAAATTGGCATTGTATGAGATACTTATCCATATATTACCTACCTATATTGTCGTACCTGGAGAGGCAGGTAGGAGAACTGCAATGGAAGCTAAGCAATGCACTGTAGTGGACAGGAGTAGTAGCAAAACATATTTCAACTGCCTATAAAATCAATATCAGGTTGAAGTCTGGATATATTTATTACAATATTTTCACAGCTTTACCTTGCTGTCAGACAGCCCTACCTGTCTGGGAACTGAAGCCATTAATTCTACTCTCGTCAAAGCCACCAGACTCCTTTGACAAAAATGGTAATTGTACCTTGCAGAAATGGGATTGGTGGTCTACCACTGCCTACATCAGTTAGTTAGTTTGTCTTATTGTGCGACTTTGGTGAATCCAAACTAATCCTCTAAGGCAGTGGTTCCCAGCTGGTAGGTCGTGGGTCCATTTTGAATGGACTGCAAGTAACTAACAAACGTGTCAAGTTTGTAAAAACCCCACTTTATTTTAAAGTGTGGTGAATTTCTGGTGCAGAGTGGGTGACTAACTGACAGCTACTTGACAGAGACAGCAAACTAGCTCAATGACACGGCCAAACACAAGTATGACGCTGACTATATTAAATTATGTGGACCTTGAGGAGAAATCTGGACCAGTTGGGAAGCACTGCTTTAAACGCCGTGACACCTCAAGCCGATGGCTGCCGTTGGTCAATGTTAGGCCATCAGTGAGCATCTGTCGCCCTATTGTTTGCGGCTTTTTTTTGGGTGATTCAGCATGTTTAGATGGCGTCTTAGATGGAGGAGCCCGTTGGAGAGTGAAAGCACTGTGACTGGCAGTTCAGCTCAGTGTGAGAGAAGAAAACACACAAGTGAGGAAAGTAAACAAACAGCTCAAAAGTAACTGTTCCATCAGTCTTCTAGTTTCCCTTTTAATGACAAATACAGACTTCCACCTCCTGCTGGTACGGAGAGTGATTTCCTCTCATGCAGACACATAATGTACGTGCCTTTTGGCCATCAGCCGTAGTCTTTGCAGTGTGTTCAAGTGCAACTTTTTGGCCGAAGCACAGGGGACAACCTTCGTTGCCACTAGCTCTTTGCTGATAGTTTGGTGCGTCTGGGCCATTAAAAACCAAAGTCTCACGGCAAGTCAAAGGAGTCCGAGACAGTCGAAAAGTGCATTGATAAAAGCTTCAGTACCACGTCTAAAATTACTGCCTGACAGCAAGGTAAAGTGGTGAAAATATTCTAAATATAGTGTACACCTAAACTGATATTGATCTTTTTGGGTGGCTTAATTTATTTTTGAAGCTGCCCCCATCCACAGCTGTACAACCTCCATGTCAGTACTCCTGCCTACTTCTCCAACCGACTGGCAACGTCCATTTATACTGACTCTGGATAAGTACCTCAAAGAACCCTACTTCAAAAAAATCTGAACTATCCTTTTTTGATTGTGCTTCATTGGAATTAAGAAGCCTAAACCACAAAAAACACAGCTCCAGACTACAGGTACACAACAGTATGTAAACAGGGTGTTGTTAATTTATAAAGCAACCTAAAAACCTTCTACTCCAAACTCCAAACATGAATATGCAGAGACACACACACATTCATGGCCATCCGTCAGCACACACACTAACACACAGTGTGTCACCAGAGCAGCGTGAATAAACACAGAGACACTGCGAATGTAATGGCTTGGCCCTGTCATACATGAGTCAGCCTGTTACACTGCGGGTGCAGCAGGTTGCTCCCTGCTCCCCGGGATGTGTTAGACCTCACACAACAACAGATCCACACCTCCTCTGTCCTCTGACGCTCACTTGTTCCTTCTCCTCTCCTGCCTTTGTCTCACGCTGACCTGACTTCTGTTTCCCTCCCATCGTCTGTCTCACTTTCTGTCCCTGTCACTTCTCTGGTACAAAAACAAGTGAGAGTCAACATGTGCGACCACGCTCAACATATGTAGTGATATGAAGCAGAGACCTTCTGGAGGAGGCGAAGGAGAAATGTGCAGGGTTGCTGGGAGAGAAGTTTCGTGGGCTGTCCAGGGGGCTGCTTCCTGGTGGGACAACAAGACATGAACAGAGGATGAAACATGAGAGGGAGAAGAGAAGAAGATTTGTTCTGTGAGCAGAGGAAAACTAAGCACACGTTAAACCTTCTTACTACAGTTTCCTCTCTGTCCCTGAGATGTGTGGCTGTAAAGCTGTCTCAGACTTGTCTGATCTGTGGTTCAATATGACAGTGTGACTGCTCATAATCACTGCGTCGGGTTGTCAGGGGCAAAAGGCTGTGAAATTGATTTAGTTTTTTTACAAATCAAAAAGGCCTGTCATTGATTTTTAGACCGACGAATGCTTTGTAGTTTAAGCTTTTTATTTATTCTGCCTTGTTCTGCGGACAGTAATGTGGGTGTTTTGATTAATGGACTGATGTGATCAGGGGCTTTTCACAGATGAATGACTCAGCTGAGCTAATTTAACCGAGCAGCCCAAGTAAAGACCATGTAAAACCTACGCAATCTCTTTGTCTATTTTGGGATTTGAGAGTATGTGGCACCCAACATTAGAGAGCCTTAGTCAGGTTCTGGTCATTTCCAAAATCAGGTCAAAACTAAAAGTCAGTCAGCTGAAAACTTACGATCAAGACACTCAAAACAGAAGTGGCTTTTTATGGACTAACAAAGATGTTTATCATTCTGCATGTGACTCTGTTTTATAATCAGCAGTATTCAGTTAACTAAAGGAATAGTTTGACGTTTTGGGAAATATTTTATTATTGCTCTGTTGTTGAGAGTTTGAGGAGAAGATATCACTCTCATGTCTGTTTGGTAAATGTAAGGCTACAGCCAGCAGCTTGTTAGCTTAGCTTAGCATACACACCGGAAACAAAGGAGAAACAGTTAGTGTACGAGAACTGAAGTGACATTATCATGCTCCCAGGAAGTGCACCAGGCTTTGACGCCAATTTTCTTGGTGGCCAAACATTGTAACACTGTCACATGATGCCCTGCAGCCCTTAAGACTTTTTAGCACTGACTTGCATTGTGAAAGAGACATCTGTAAGTCAGTGGATACATTTTTTTGAGCATCACAACCTCCATGAAATGACTCGTGTCACTATCAGGATTTGTTCCATTTGGTCTGATAACATTTGGAAGGTCTAGAAGAGCCGCTAGATTAAATCGTTTTATCTCTATTCAACTTAGCAGGGGGCTAAACCGAAAGTTAGGCCTTCGGCTGGCGGAAGTTAACTGCTCGGCCACACTTGGCCTTAGTGTGCTTGCTCTATTTCCTATTGATTTTAATTCTTTAATCTTTAACTTTGGTGACATTTTATGACATTTATTTTGTTGCAGTCTCCTTGTGTTTTAAATGTGTTAAAATTTATGGCACAGCACTTTGAAACTGTGACTCTTTCTTTCAAAAATATTTTGAAAACTACAAAAGTCGTCTGTCTCCTGTTAATAAATGAAGATCATACAATCACAGCTGAGGTGGGATGTGTTACTCTACATACCGAGGTGTCCAGGGAGAGGAAGAGGGGAATGTGGGCGAGGCAGCGTGGGGGAGGTGGTGGTCAGGATCAGACTTTTCCTGTTGCTTGTTCGGCAGCTATGAAGACAAACAGAGAGATGCATGTAAACAGAGGAGGCTGCGATCATGTTTGTCATGTTCGTGTGCTGTATCTGTGTTTGTGTGCATGAATATGTGCATGCTGCAGCTGCACGTATAGGTGCAGAAGGAGCAGACATGTGCAAATGCATGGCTCACTGCAGAGGCACAACAGCGATAAGGAGAATTCAATTTCCTCAGTCATCCATCCCTGTCTGCCTCCTCTGAGCCCAGATAAGAAATGAGCGGAGAGAGTGCGGAACAAGATGAGAGGGAGGCAAAGTTAGAGAGAACAGTGGTGACAAAAGACGAGATAAATGAGAATAAATGGAAACATTCACTTTTTCATGACCTCAGTTAATTACGTTTAGGGGCGCTTAATCGCAGTCTCTACCTCACTGAGTCACCTCAGATCTGCCTGTGGACTCCACACACACTCACACCGCTCACAATATTACTGTATCCAGCTCACACACACCATTATGGAGTTAATCGAGCCAGCTTTTTGTGTTCAAGTGATCTCCCTATTTTGTTACAGCACTCACACTGCTACAGGGAAATTAATGCAAAGGCTTTTTACAACACGTGCAGCATAATGTGCTTCAGTTTTCAAAGTAGTGAGGGGCATGTTCATGAATGCAAATAAAAACAGCATGAAAGAAAGAGGAGAGGACAAACAAAATGCAAACATCCCGTCTTTGCTATCGGATGAAGCCCCCCGCCCCTTCTCCCTATCCTTTCAGCCATGGTCACATGGGTTCACATGTGAGCAGTATGCACCAGCCTCTACACAAACACACGCACACACACACACACCTTCATTGACACTCAGTGTAGAGACGTAAGCTGGCTGAGATCAACACAGTGAGCTGAAGATGCACAGACACTGTGTGACACACTGAGAGGCAAAGGTGGTACAAATACCTCTAACATTACAGTGTTTCTTGCTTCACACAAAAATAAAATAAAATAAAAAATAAAAAGGACCCTCCCGCCATCATCCACAACAAAATGCACTGCAAATTGAGCAGGGCATCATCTGAATCTGAATTAAAGGAGCAATCTGACTAATTTGGAGCTGAGGTCAGTGGGCTGTCCACTGTTTTGGGGCGTTTTCATATTAGGAAGGATTGATTTGTTCTGTGTGCGAGTAACAGCCGAAATCAGAGTCCTGTGCAGGGTTTGGTACAAGGGTAAAAAAATATGTAGATCAACTCAGGGGCATGGGCACAAATGAAAATGAACTACACACAGACAGGCAGCAGATGAGGACAAAAATATTTGTTTAATTTTTCAGAATAAAACAAAGTAAAAAGATGTGCAGTATTATAGTTTGACATCTAAATCACTATCAAGTCGCAATTTCTTTTACATTGAAAGTCTATGACACAAGTCACATTCATCACCGACGTGGAGGAATCCAGCAATGAAACTTTGCAGCTTAAGGATGAGGTGGCAGCCTTCGTCGAGTTCAAGACATCCAAGGAGGATCGTTTTGAGGTTTTATGGTGGAAGGAACACGCCAAAATGTTTTGCCGCGTCCATGTCCCATGTAGTTTGGCCATAAGACTGCACCGGCCTGGGTCCCTGATGTGAAAGTCCCCTCAGAGAACGTATGATTTTACTTTCACTTAGCGCTAAAGCTGGCTAGCGAGCTGTGGTTCATCCTGCTTGATGGCACCAACTATTTACAGGCATTTACCAACCCATTGGTGCCTTAGATGAAGGTAACTATGTAGTCTCACTTTAACTAACTTGTCTGTTTTCTGGTGAAAATCTTAAAAGCTCTCTTGGCCATTCTACATGTACTTTTAAAACGGTTCCTAACTTCAGCAGGCAGGTTCCCTTTTGCTGTCAGGTGGTGCACGGTGCCAGTTCATGAAGTAAAGATTATCTCTACACCTGTGCAACATCACTCAGACTTTAAGCTGCACTGAGTGAACACATTGGTGAAAACCGATAAAAAGTTCACAGCTGATCACGCCTGGCTTTTTCTGCCGCTCTCCTGCCCGTCTGCTTGTGACTCTGTTACCAAATAAAAGAGATAAATTTCATTTCACCAACTAAAATATTACGATCAGCTCACAACACAGAGCCTGCACCATCTCATCTATCTGTTTTCATTATCTTAACTGCACACAGGATGTCCTGATCAATCAGATCTATAACTAGCTTTGCAGATATTGATCACATGTGCCAATGGGCTGGATTTAATGTGCAGGTCCGATAACTGCTGTTGTGCCATTTCACACTATCTGACCTTAATCAATTGTATCCTGACATTGTTCTATAACCTTAAATCTTTTTTTCCCTGCAGCTGCAATAATCTCACTGTAACACACTCCCTGTCCCACAGCTGAGACCAGTAATTACTCAGTGAGGGCACGTGTGTGTGTGTGTGTGCATGGGTCAGTGTGCAGCGTTCAACACCTCACTAGCTTTGCCAAGGGTAAAACAACGACCCAATCGCAAGAGAAAAATTTTGAGTTGTACATTTCTGCAAACGACAGATAGGTAGCACATTATTATGATGCATATTATTATTATTATGATACGTTGAAACATTACGTTTCAACAACACTTGTTAACGTGTAGTAATGTTCAGGCACAAAAAACACTTGTTTATGATTAGAAAAAGATCATGTTTGGCTTTAAATACTCAGTTGGAAAGCAGCAATGTATTGGTCAAGAATAAACATTTTTCGTGGTACCATCCCTGCTGGAAAAACAGTGATGGGTCACTAAAAATCACCAATGTTTTGGGGCTAAAAAGCTGCAGGAAAATCAGCTATAGGTCCCTAAAAAAAACATGTTTAGGTGCTAAACAGCTGCAGGAAAACAGCAACGGATCCCAACAAACACAAATCTTTGAAGCCTAAAATGCCACTGGAGAAAAAGCAACACGTCACTTAAAAACACCCATGTTTGTTGGCTTAAAAAGCCGTATATTTTATTTATAAATAAAACCAACATATAGGGACTAAACAGCTGCAGGAAAAACAGCAACAGATCCCTAGAAAGCACCCATATGTGAGGGCTAAAAAGCTGCAGGAAGGTCAGTGATGGGTCCCCAAAAAAAAACATGTATAGGGACTAAACAGCTGCAGGAAAAACAGTGATGGGTCCCAACAAAACACCCACGTTTAGTGGCTTATAAGCCGCTGCAAAAACAGCAACAGATCCCTTAAAAACACCCATATTTCTGGTCTGAAAAGCTGCTGGATGAACACAGATGGGTCCTTAAAAATATCCATCTTTGGTGACTAAAAAGCTGCTGGAATAACACCTTTCGTGGCACTACCCCTGCTGGAAAAACAGTGATGGGTCGCAACACCCATGTTTGTTGGCTGAAGAGCCTCAGGAGGATCAGCGATCGACCCCTAAAACATCCACACATTTAGGGGCTAAAAAGCCGCTGGAAAAACAGCAACGTATCCTTAAAAAAACAGCCATGTTTTGGGGCTTAAAAACTGCAGGAAAATCAGTGATGGGTCCGAAAAACCCACGTTTGGGGGCTAAACAGCTGCAGGAAAAAATGTTTGATGCATAAAAAGCCGCTAGGAAAAACAGCAGCAGGTCTATAAAAAGCACCCATGTTTCAGTGCTGAAAAGCTACTGGAAAAACAGTCATGAGTCACTAAATACACCCACACATTTAGGGGCTAAACAACCACAGGAAAAACAGGGACGGGTCCCAACAAAACATCCATGTTTTGAGACTGAAAAAAAGAGCCACGGTTTGCTAAAAAACACCCATGTTTAGGGGCTAAACAGCTGCAGGAAAAACAGTAACAGATCCCTAAAAAACAAGCAGTGTTGTTTATCTCAAAGAGTGATCTGCATGTGGTCTGTAGCTTGGTAGGGGTCTCCTGCCAGTTTCAATTGAAACATACAAATGCAACGTATTCGTGTCAGTGTACAAGGTTCAAAAGGTTGGACATATCTCCACTGGCCGTCATTACTTCAGAGACACACAGAAAAGCTGAACCAAAGTCAAAGCAAGCAGCGGGACTATTCTTGGTTAATGGATTCTCATTGCTGCAGGAAATCAATGGAGGCTGGCTGTAAAACATGCAGCGCCTGGCCTTGAATTTCCCCTGTAACGCTGTCAGTATTCACTGCCGTGTCAGAACATGCAGACACTAAACTGGCCAGTATTTACTTTACACATCCTGCAAGTATGCAGCTGCTGAGTCCAAATTTCAGAGTGATCATGCCCGCGGTCTGTTTCTCACTCAATGGTCATTCAAGATCAAGAGAGGGGGAGGCGAGGGGAGGTGAGGGGAGACGTGCACTCCACTGCACTCACTAAATCTGGATGGTATGCGCTGCTGCCGAGGGCTGGAGGTGTGGAGGGTGAGGGAGGAGATGTGCACAGAGATAGGGGTGTTAGCTGGTGCAATCATGACATGAAGCCAGATGAGGGGAGGGAATGTTCAGAGGAACGGGGCGATTGCAGATTCAATGGGAAAAGGAACATTAGAAAAACAAGAATTAGAGATGCAGGTTTGAAGCACGCTCAGTGGTGCTCATCACCCACACAGGCGCAACGTAAACATGACCCAGTTTTTCCACCATTACACACACACACACACACACACACACACATACACATACAGCACAAACACCGAAGAAGGCAAAAGCAGAGCACACAGGGAAATGTTTTTCACTGTGAGCAGATGATATTGGGGAGGAAATATATGGAGGCAAAAATGAGACCAAAACATTTGAATTTTTAACAGCCAATACTTAATATACAAATTAAAAAAATCATAGCACTCAAATATTTTACTTTAAAAACATGTATCTGAATTTATTTGTTCTGAATTTACTTATTTGAAATTAAAATATGAAATGTCTTGATTTGCAATTTAAAAAGCTCAATTTCATTTTTCCCCCAATTTAAAAAATTAAAATAAAAATAAAAAATAAAACAAAATTAAAAAAAAAAAAAAAGATTAAGGTTTCGATTTGTCAAATTCAGATCTAAATAAATCTATACCGCTTTGAAATTGAAAATTATAACATAAAATTTCCTGATTTGCTATGTCAAAAGCAAAATTTGATTTCCTTTTTCAATGTTTATGAATTTAAACCCAAAAATTCAACTTTCATAAATAAATAAAATAAAAATGAATTTTAATCCCAAAAATTCAACTTTCATAATAAAAAAATAAATACAAAAAACAAACAAACAAACAAAAAATAGATCAAGGTTGCTTGAGTCATCAAATTCAGATTTTAATAGATCTGTAGCTCTTTAAAATTACAAGGTAAAATTTCTTGATTTACAATTTCAAAAGCTAATTTCTTCTCCAGTGCTCATAATTTCAAATAATTAACAATTTAAAAAAAAAAATTAAAAGAGAAATAGATTTAAGTTGCTAGATTGGCCAATTTAGATCTTAACATATCTATACATTTTCAAAATTATAACATTTGGTCAGTCTCAGATCTGAAAGTTTAAGTAAAAAAATTAAAGAATACATCCATCAAATTTGATTTGTCAAAAATATTTATGCTTGATTGCCTATCCTATCATGGGTAGCCCGGATTATTACTATTTTAATTCTCTCAACTATTTTTTTTTTTTTTTTTTTTTAAATCAGTTGAATTTGAGCAACTTAAACCTGTCTCTTTTCTGTTGTTGATTTTTTAAATTTTATTTTAAATTCTGACACTTGAACTTTTTGGATTTGAATGTGTGAACACTGAAAAAGATATATACAATTTCAGCTTTTGAAATTATATGTGAAGAAATTTTAATCTTTTAATTTCAAGGTGAATTCGGAGCAAAATAAATTCACATGGTTTTCTCAAAGTAAAATATTTCAATGCAGTGAGTTCAGTTCAGTTTCAATACTAAGTATTCAATGGTAAAATTATTTAATTTAATTTAAGTCTCTTATTTGCCTCCATAGCAGTATGTCTCTAACAAAGCCAGACAAACAGGAGCCTTCATCCTCTGCATGTTCATACTCCTCCCTCTACTTAACAGCAGGAGCACCATTAATATTGATCAAACCAAACCAAACCCATTCATATGAAACCACACAAACGCAGCCTGATACACAAAGTCAAATACAAAGTAGATGTGCGGCATAGAGGAGGAGGGATTGGGGCAAACACAGAGACAGATAAGAGAGAGAAAGTGAAGCTAAAAGCAAGAGCACTTCAAAGAGAAGAAAGAGGGAGGAGGAGGAGGAGGAAGAATAGAAACTGCTGATGAGGAGTCGGGAAAGTCTTGTGTGTTTACCTCCACAGTGAGGGGAGCGGTGACTGAACAGGAGATAGAAATGATAGTGGTGAATAATCAGTGATATACTGGTGGAAAAGATGAAGGGGGAGGAAAGGATGGAGGAAAATTTTATTGTCTTGACACAGCCCCAACAAAGTTTTATAACGGCAACAAAAGACCGGAGAACTTTATTCACGAACAAAAACCAGAGGAAATCTTAGTTGGCGTCTCAAAGCCTGGAGGGGTAGAGAGAGGAGGGAGCCGTGGTCACATGACGGCTTGTTGCTATGCAGCGTGCGGGAGGGAGGCTTCTGATAACGCCGACCGTGGATCACAGTGAGGGAGAGGAGAAGGAAGAGGAACAGCGCTCATTATAGAAGTCACTCAAGTTCACTGTTCGAGGGTGGAGGGGAAGAGAGGGAGCGACAGACGAAGATGACGGACATGCAGTAAACTATTTGTATTTTGTATTTATTATAAAATATATAAATATTATAAATGTGCGGTTATTCCACAGGCTAGTTAATAACATGTCGGGCAGGAAATCCAAAGTGTGGGATCATTTTGAGAAGGTGAAGGACGAACCCAAGGTGATATGTAAACTCATCTTCATTGGTCGACTACAAACATAACGTATCATGTGAAACATGGAAGTAGCTACATGCCCATTAGCCCACAGCGTCATTAACAGGCGGCTCGCTCAGTGTGTGACGTGCACTTGTAGATAAAATATAGGCCTATATTAATGAAGGTTCATTAGTACGGTTTGTATTTCTCTGTAATGTAGCACAGTGTTAACAATGTTACTGATACTATTCTTTCTCACACCTTCAACTCAAACCACCAAAATATATCATTTAATCATTACATTCATATCAGAAACATGCAGGAGACTAGTCCACTGATGGACGACTAGGAAAATTCTTAGTCAGGAGCAGCGCTAATAAGAGCTGGCCTTGTCATTGGGAGGTGGAGGGGATGGTGAATGGTGTGACACCTAGGGGAAAACCACATGCCAAGCTACAGACTACTATTCAAGACCAACAAACAACAAATCATTGTTGCGTTTTCAGCTGCTTTTTACCCTCTAAACTTGGCTATTTTTAACAACCCATTGCTGTGTTTCTACCGGGGATAGTGCCACATTGCTGCACTTCCATAACCAAGTAGTTTTTTGTGCCTAAACCTAACCACATGTTAACCACAGCGTTGCTGAAAGGTAAGGTTTTAACATATTTGCTTCATAATAACATACAAGTGTAACATTTTTGTAGTTTGCAGAAATGTACAATGCCAGCATTTATTTTGGCAACTAGTTTGAAACAAGCCTGGTAAGATCCTCCTGACTGTTACCAGTCTGGACTCGGTGCCGCCCCAAACACTTTCAGTGGAAGGCCTTGACAGACAAACTTTTCCAAATCAAGATGGAAGAACAGTAACATACAAATGTAATATTTCCGTAGTGTGCATAAATGTATGGCATCAACATTGTCTTAGGGGCCATGTCCACCAAAGCTATTTCTTTCTGAGGCCAGTGTATTTCTAAAATTCTTTGCAATGGGAGTGCCACACATTTACGCTACCATTGAACAGTGAGAGAGAAAAAAGCAAAACAAAAAACAACTTTGGATAAAAAACTGCACTTGTTACTGTCACTTTTTTTTAAAGATTTTATTTGTAGATTTTGAATACATTGCTCTTCTTCATGGGTTCACTTGACAATTAAATCTGCAATTTCCTATGACCTGTATCCCAAACTGTACATGGGCAACTGTGCACTCAATGGGTATGGACTAGTACATATTAATGAATATTCCCTTTTTGAACCCACACAGACCGGTGGGTCCGTCCTCTCTGCCTTCATGCTTCAGCTTTCCCCTCATATCCGTATCATCCATATCATAGCAACCAGACGCAGCTAAAGCGTCTCAGCTGAGAAAATGCTGTGCCTCCAAACACCCTCAAACACTCCCCACTGGGCGTCTCTTAAGAAGGGCCTTGCTTTGTTTGAGCTAGAAAAATAACACTGTGGTGGGGACGGGGTCTTATAGTGACTGGGCTGTAAATGTCTTAAATCAATAACAGTGGCAGATTAATCATTCAAAATTCTAAGTACTTCTAATCAAATGATAAAGCAATTAATCAGATAGTCATTCCTATCACTAGGGTACGATATGAGAGCTGTGTACAGGATATAAACAGTCTATATTGATTCCTATTAGCCCGTCCTTTATATCTCTTTAAGTGAGTAAATCTAACAATACTGTCCGGTGGGTCACATGATCAGCAGTAAAAGGCCAGGACAGAAGCCAAAGTGGTCATGGCGAGGGCCTGAGGCGCAACGCTGTCCTCACTCCGCTCCGTCACATCTCCACTCAGCTGCACCGAGCATTGTGTTAAATGTCAAAATCATCGCCTGGCCTAAAACACAACGGCAGGGCGTAAAGTCCGACAGATGCACTCGCCCTTTCCTTCACCTCCTTCCCTTCCTGGTTCCTCAGCTATTTGGGCTCCCAAACATCCCTGACAGCACTTCATTCGGGATTAAAGGCTCTATTTTCTTTGTGTTTTGTTTCCTGTAATAGGCTCAAATCTTGTGTCTCAGTCTGGGGAACTACACAGCAGCTGACAGTAGCAATATCTATCAAGCACGGGTAAATTTAGTGCTGTTGAGAAGCCTGTGTCCTCAAAAGTGTTTTCCTGTAAGAGAAGCCCTGAGAGGGAGACGGTGGAGGAGAGGGGGGATCAAACAGAATAAGAGTCCCATTACTCTGAGAGGAGAGGAAAGACAGGGCGCTTTACTGAAAGATAATGGGGGATGTAGCACCTACAGTGTGAGCGTGTGTGTATTGAACCCAGAGGTCCTCCAGGGGAAAGCTGCAGCACTTTAGAAGGAGAGGCTCTGCAGTGTGACTCAGGTGTCTTGGCCTCCCACTGACCTCCTTTAGTTTTCACATAATTGGTTAAGTGAAGTGTAATGGCTTATTTAGTTACAGAGGAGGAGCGTGCGTGATGGTGTGTGATGGTGTGTTGAGAGGTGTAAGCATGTGTGTGTGAGAGTTGTGTGACTCTACCCTACAGCGCAGTGCACCTGAGCCAAAACACCTGAGGGACACACACACACAAACAAAAAAATTCCACTCTCCAATTATTGCCTCTTATATTACAGCCTGGAAAAATAATGGAGGTAGCTAACGTGACGTCACCCATTGGTTTAATGTGACTCCTGTCTTTGATATTTGGAGTCAACAGTGACCATATTTGGACGCGAGGCTGCAGCTAACCTTAACACTAGCTACTAGCTTGGTTAGCATGGTTCATTTACATCTATGGCTAACTGTGACAGTAGTACAGCTAATGTAGATTTTTGCTAGAAAAAAACAGGCTTATACCATCAAAACAAAATGTACTTACAGAGAAAACTGAACATACGACAACCTTTACTTCCAGAAGAAACATTTTCGGTCCCCCCAAAAAATTATTTAAATCTGTCTGGAGCCGCAAAACTTAGGCTATTTGAGCGTTATAATAATAAAGGTAACACAGCCTTGTTAAGTCTAAATTAGCTTATTAACACTATCAATAGGTCTCATCAAAAACAAAAATTGAGAGAAAGACGCCAGGCTGTAGACATCGCTAGGACTCACATTTAAGTTGACGAAATGTTAAAACATTTTTAAAATTTGGGAACAAAAAATGAACTTCAAGCACTCTTTCGAGCAGGAACAGATGCATTTGAATTAAGTTAAAAAGCCTATAATTAACCTCTCTAACTCCACCAGGACGCTGACGTCCTCGCTCCCCTCCTCCTCTGTTAAATGGTATTTCCCAGGCGCACTACGTCATCAAACCATGTGATGTTTGGTATTGCCGGATTTAGGAAGCTCTCGCAATGAGTGGTGACAAGTCATGTCATGTCGTTTTTCGACGGGAAAAGTTAAAGGATCACTCGCGATCTTATGCAGAGCTGTCAGTGGACACATAGCTGTTTTATAAAAGGTAAGAGTCTCACTCCTACCACTACCACTATTTCTAGAAAGTGGGATCATAACTTTCACGTTTCATATGGCTTTATTCTGGTGATGTTTTATGGTTTGAAGCTGGCTGAGTGTTGTTTGATCACTGACAGTACTGTTTTGAAGCGGAGTGACCGACTTGTCATTTGGAGCTCCGTCAGGATCTTTTCATGGAAAAAACACTGTAGAGTGGTCATATTTTGAGCAACGTTCTTCAAATCTGAAGCAAATGTTCATTGATAGTGTGCCTACAGCCCCATACTGTAATTTACCTGCTCAGTTGAAGCCACAGACAGTTATTCATCCTGAAATACATTTTTTATTTTAGCCAAAATCTTTAATTTTTTACTGATATCAGAGGCCTATTACTCTGTCTCTGTATCACCTAGAGTGTTTCTGACACTTTCACAAGAAACTTCGGAGAGTTTTCCTTCTGGCAAGACCTCATGCATGCATGCAGTCAGAGCAGTTCAGAAGCTACAGTCATTTTAATTTGGGTATGTCATTTTAGGCGTTTTTGCTCAAAAAAAAAGGGGGTGGAGTACTAGAGTTAAAAAACTGCTTTCATTAAAACACTGACCGGTTTCAACTATCTGGTCTTCACCAGGGTGCAGAAGGGTGGACAGTAGTCAAGCAAGCATTTTATAAGCTTGGTAAGGGGTCTTGATATATAAGTGAGCACAGGTGGGTGACAGCAATGGATTATATTGAGAAGCCATTTTGAAAGTGACACGCCTCCACAAGTGTTTGAGAAAAACAAAAGAGAGAAAGAAGAGAAATACTACCAACCTAATATCAATAATATGAATAATATGCCCCGGAGCCGCAGGTTGCCTAGCTCTGCCTTAGAGGGTCTTTTAATTCAACCAAACCAACTTTTTTCAAAGAACTTTACAATCAACTTACACGAACTAGAAACATACTGAAAAAGTGACGGCTACGGCTACGCCATGGTTATGCTACCTAATAAAAGTTGTCGCCATGGTAGTGACTTTTCAACGGACAACACACCTGTCACTCAGAGTGGCCACACCCTTAATACAACTTTTAGTCTTAATAATATGTGGCATCATTTGGGCGGGGCGTCCTGAATGTTTTACTTCTCAGACTCTTTTAGTGACTTACCGCTCAGAGGGAACTCATTCAGCGGCTCCTCTGGCAGCAGCACAGCGTCTCTCCCTCTCCCCTCTCGCTGTGTCGTCAAGTCATTTTGTCATAAACCTTTACTGATGTAAACCTACGTGTAAAAACTCCATATATGTGAATATGTCATAGCTGTGGTATCATAACAGCCTGTCACAGGTTACAGCGTGGTGATTAGAGGAGAAATGGCAGAGCATAAAAACAGAGAAGGAAATCACCTGTTGATTTATATATATAGATCCCAGGGGACATTTTTTTGTATTCTGGAGCTGTTTAAATGTGTAATTTGTGGTAACAGAATCTGAATCTCACTCTGAGTTACTGTTGTTCAGAAAATAAAGAAATGCCAGATATTTTAATTTTTACTGAATATTTGAAGCAACTATATCACTTTTTTGATTTTATTTAAATTATACGTACTTAAATCAATAATACTTTCTTTAAAATTTATTTTTATTAGTCATATCATCAAGAATATCATTAGCGCAAAAATACCCTGAAATATTGTGCTATCATTTTAGGACCATATCGACAGCCCCTAGTAAACATCACTAGTTAGTAGTTAGTTCGTAGTAGTAGCTACTGGACGTAACCATGAACAGCCAGGATTGGGATGCTGTCTTTTGAAACAGAAATCTTCTAGAGGATCTGCGTCTTGGTGGTTGTTTATAGTTGCATTACACCCTGTCCACTTGTGATCAGATCACCCAGGGCACATGTTAACACCACGTATTAGCAGAGTCGCTCTTGCTCTTACAGCTGCATGCAAACTGGATTCAGCATGTGGAGAAATAAAGCTTGACAGACCTGCCTCGCCTGGTTATGGCTGCAGAGCTGCGATCTGACAATTGTTCGGGGGTCAATTAGTGAACACACACACACACGTACAAATGCACACACATAAATCAGAGCAGACTTGCACGAAGACACCTCATGATTAAATGAGACCCAATTCTTTCCTCACTTGACACGCATGAAAATACAGAGAGAATGAATGAAAGACAAAGAAGAGGGGAAAGAACAGGAAGAAATAAAGAGTAAAAGAGAGGCAGTCAAAGCAAGTATGCGTGTATTGCATGCTCACGTAACCTTAGTGAGCTGGTCCCTAATGGAAGAGCGGACACAGATATCACCCCAGGGCCCTGCGCTCTCTCTCAGCCTCTCCTCCTTTCACCTCTTGCACAACCTCCTGCTTTTTCCACCTACTTCACTTTCATTATCTTAATCATGCATTCACTTGTTCTGCTTTCTCTTCAAGCAGTGACTTTGGCTGTTCAGCAACTACAAGGTCTTAAACTTTACATATTAAACCGTAGTCATTTTAGGCATTCAGCTCAATCCCCGTACACTGAGTCCTCCATTTGATGCACATTTGCAGGATTTTTCAAACCGATCCCTCTTGGGGTTGAGCACCTCTGTAGGAGTATGGCAGGCATTAAATAGGGTGAGACAGACTTCCACGTTATTTCCATCTGTCTGCCCGTGTGTCTGAGCTCAGGTATGCTGCAGTGAGAGTCTCTGCTGTAATAAAAGCCGGTTTAATCCCTGATCAGCAGGGGAGAGTGAAGTCACTCCGAGAGACTCAGCACGACATCAACTGCTGTCGCTGCCGAGGAGAAAACCCCCGGCGCTTAAATGTCAGCTCGAATTTCCAGGCTGCTGACATCAGTGTGATCAAAAGCATCAATGATAAGCACAAAGGAAAATAGTGCTCAAATTATTCATTCAGGAAATTTGATGATAAAATTGTCTCTGTGCAAATGCAGTTGCAAAACTTCAGCTGGGTAAAAACTTCACCTCAAACAGCCCATCAGATCATCAGACGTCAGAAAACATTGCTCACCATCAGTGAATCAGACTCCAGAAAAAAATCCATGGAAAACTTGTACTTCTGCGTGACTCATCTGTGGCTCATGTAATCATCGATTGACCACTTCAGACGGTGAATCAGTCTACCTGCAGGTCTGCTGGAAAATGTCACTATGATGAGTCACTTTGTCAATAGCATTACATACACATCACCGCCAACAAAACCAGAACCAGCGCTGAAGATATAGATCCAGATCTCAATCTCAAAGTTCAAGCTTTTGAACGCTTGCATGTTGCTCCGTTTATTTCTCTGACATATTCACAGATCATTTTCTCATTTTGGCGTTAAAATCTAATGAATGATGATAGTTTACATAATTCAAAATACACTTCTGTTTTCACATGAAATTCACTATTTGCATACTGTGTCTTTCAAAATAAATGTACTACGTCAGTACAACGCAGCAAATTGACCTTTTTTTTTCTCAAAAAACAAATGCACATGGTTACACATAGCCAACACTCACACATTGTTGGGTTTAGAAAAAAAGACCAGGGTTTGGCTTTACAATCTTACAGGAAGTGAACACCGGGTGAAAGTCGGTGGTTGTTGGATCCATCCACCACCACTCCCTCCCACCCTTACTTTAACTTCTGCTGCCTTTGCTTTCGTTGTTGTCCCGCCATGTTTCCCCCCCCTTAAATGATAACGACAACCAGCCACATATATTACTGATGTGAAAAGACAGCTTTTTTTGTTGGTGTCTGACCAAGCGACAGATTTCGACAACTTCAGAGTGAAACTAGGCTGTTAAAATTGAGCATCTTGAGAGTATCTAGATTCAGTGCTTAGATGTGTATCCAACTGAAACAGGATAGGTAGGCATGATATAACATTGGGAGGAATTTGATTTGATTGTTGAAAAGTGGGTGTGTCATAACAGTGAGGCCCTGACGGTTATGATACAAGAATATGAAGAAACTGATTTTTTTTGTTAAATAGGTGCACAATATGGCAGAGGAGGTGATTGAAAAGGGTTTAAAGGACATTTTTTAATTAATCTCTACTTTAACATAACATTGACTTGCATATATATCACATTAGTACAATACCATGATTGCATATTGTGCAACTTTAAAGATTTTGCATTTTTCACACTGCATCCTTTGCAGGGTCTTGATAAACTGATCTAACTCATATAAGCTGTCAGAACTTTAGTCACTTTACTCGTTAGATAGACCTAGATGGAGCCTAACAGCATATCATACAGCAGAAGTTAACAGACAGCTGTCAGTCAATCACTCAGCTTTGTACACGGCCATTTTTCACTGCAAAGATTGTGCCGGCGTAAGGAGGAAGTGAAAATAGCGTGGACATAACGAAAAGAGGGGAAAATGAGTGGAAGTGAAGCTGAAGAAGAGCTCGCATTATCCTCAAAACGGACTAAATTGTGGATAAAAAAGAGTGTCAATAATCTGGAAGTGGGGGCGTCGGTAGCTTAGTGGATAGTGCCGGCGCCCGATGTATAGAAGCGATGCCTCGCTGCAACAGTCGCAAGTTTGATTCTGGCTTGCAACCCTTTGCTGCATGTCGTTCCCCCACTCTCTCTCCCCATTTCACACTCAGGTCATGACACACAGACAAAGACAGTCTGCAAAATACGTTGTCTGTTGGTGCCACCCAGGACAGGAAACACAACAAACTTTTTCCATCACCTGAAAAGGTGGCGTCCCAGTGACTACAATGAAATCTGGGCCCAAACTGCAGTAAGTTCACCTACACGTTTTCAGCAGCCGAGCACTTCTGCTGCTGTGAGCAGCGCTAGTGGGGCTGCACCAAAACAGGAATCAATAGTGTCCTGTTTTGCCACCACAACAGATGCAGTGTCATACTTTCTAGCCCTAGACACGATGCCCATGAGCATTGTGGAGAAAGACCGGTTCAAAAAATTAATTTAAGTGCTAGACTGCAGGTACGAGCTCCCAGGCAGGAAGTATTCTTTTCAAACTGCTCTGCTCCAGCTTTATGAAAAGTGCAAAGGGAAGCTGGAAAATAATTTGGTTTCTTCAGGATACTTTTCAGACTCACAGCATTATCAAGTCATATATCATGATAAATATCAATATCGATCAGTACGGGGAATATAACTGTGATAATAGTTTTTGCCATATCACCCAGCCTTACCTTTAATGTTACAATATCTTGTAATATACCATAAAATCTCAACATGCACACTCAGCAGGACAGAGTAGACATCTAAAACCAAGTTCGACAAACTGGCAAACAGTGACCTCACATACCAGTCACACTGTCAAAACCAGCCTCTTTGTAAAACACACTGCAGACTCACACAGAGGATAGAAATTAGATGTAGAGAAAGAGGGGAACGAGTGAAGAAACCAAATCATCCCCACTCCGTCTCTCGCTGTACCTTTTAGTGCGTCGGAACATGCTGCTCGTGTTGGGTATCTAGGCGTAGCTCGGAGCAACAGGAGCAGCAAAAGCTGAGCAGCGAGGGAGAAAGCAGTCACAAAGCAGCAGCTTTCTGCAAAAATGTCATCGCAGTGCAACGCATACTCTAGCTCCGAAAGCTTCAGATATGAGCTGGTGTCTGGGCAAGTGTGGGCAAGTAGCAAAGGAGGCAGACAGTGGCAGAGAGGGAGGGATGGAGGGAGGGTGGGTCTGTTTTTAGCGAGGAATAACAAAAGGAAGCAGGGGATTGTGGGTCGTTTTCTCAAAGCTAAGGTGCCATGGTACAGAGTGTAATTTATTTGAGGTTGTCTCTGCACTCTGAAGGAACCTGATGGGGAGTTAAAAGCTTTTCCCTGCAGGCTATGGACACCATGAATGGAGAGCAGAGGAAGGGGAGGTGAACTCGTCTCAGCAGAGCGAAGACATGACTTTGGGACAAGGTGATGTGGACTCTTACATAACTGTGGAACAGATGTTGAATAGAGTCAAACATTAAAAAGCATAACTGATGACGATGTATGTCACACACACACACAGACTCTCTGAATGGCTGTTCACCCATGAATGGATGCAGAGTGAATGTGAAGCTCAACTCCACTGAGTTCATCTATAATGGATGTTGGGCTGATAGTACGAAGGAACACAGACTGAGTCCAAATGGAGGCTGTCTCATGAGAGAAAGGCATGATGGTAAAAATGGGAAGTACTGGTGGAAAGTGAAAGACAACAGTGAGATGGAGAGGAGAACACAAACATGAGCTGGTCTGCAGCTTCATTTCATGTTTGATTACCCATGATGACTCGGGACGAGAGGACGGCAGGGAGAAGATGGATGGAGCAGGGAAATGGGAATGGGGTGGAGGTAGTGGGCTGTGACCACCAACACACACACAGAAATATACCCAGACACACACACACACACACAGAGATTTACTCTTACTCAGTGGAGCAAAGAAATTCTAATGAAACACTTAAGAGCCATATTAACATGCTATAAGTCTTATTTAATACTCTCATCATAATAATCTGTGCATCCGTAATGGAGGGAGCAGCCAAGTTGCCAGAAGAAAATGTCGGCAATGTACTTTTCTGCAAATATGTTACATATGTATGTTCAGAAATTTTATCCTACTGTATCTGGAGTCTGATTTGTTGGTCCATCATTAAATTTGTACCTGATACAAACAACAAAACCAGTTGTTTTTTAGCAACCTGTCACTGCTTTTCCAGCGGGGATTGTGCCCCCTAAACCTGGTGTTTTAAGCCCAAACAAGATCTTTTCCTCACCACAGACGATTCGTTTTTGTGCCTAAACCTAACCACACTTTAACAATACCACTCTAACAACAATGACGTGCAAAAGTAACACATCCATGGTTTGCAGAAACATACAATGCTAACATTTATCCTGGTGATTGGGTAGATATTAAACCTGCATTCATTTCTTTTTCAGCCACTTTGGGGCAGCGGGAACAACTTGTGTTGTATCACCTTGTAACATAAACTTGTTACCAAACAATTGCCTATTTACACATTCAGCAGACACAGAGCAACATTAGCATTCAGTTGAAGTCGTGTTTCTGGCTATCTAATAAATGTAAGTCCAATTTCCACTCTCTTTTAGCTCTATTTTTGGTCTCCACCAACTCCCAAGCGACATATCTGCCTATTTAGCTGTAAATCATTAAGTAATTAATTTCTAATTTCTTCTATATCTTTTTTCTCTTTACTCTTTTATTGTTAATCTATTTTCTTTACTATGTTCTATATTTTATTGCTCTGTAAAGCACTTTGAATAACCCTGGTGTATGAAATGTGCTACACAGATAAAGCTGCCATGCCTAGGTGCTCCACTACGTTCACCAGCTGGTCACTAACTGTGTCTGCAGTTTCGTGCTGAGCAGGTAGTGGACAGTGTGTTTTCAGAGTTTACTCTATGACAGCAGCCGCCTCGGGTGACTGGTGACCACTGTGATGAGAGCTGGGCGACTCAACCACAACAATACAGCTGCAGAGTCAAATGATAACTCTCCCTGGGTTCAACACTATGCGTGAGCCTTTTTACATAATCATTTCATCTAGTATTAAAGCGGAAGCAAACAACTTTTCCCCCTCTTGCATTTCTAGGTGGTACTACTGTTGGCGCCGATATCGCAAAGACAACTAGATTGCTTTCCTTAGAGCCTAAGAACTTCCAGCAACATAGCAAACACTCCATTTTGTTTTCCACACTCACACCGTCCACCATTTCTGCTACTGTGGATAGTAACTGAAAAATTGTACTGATACTCTGGAGATAACTGGAGATAGCTACCAATCGCTACCGGGGAAAACAATAGCACTATCCTGTTTTCGGAAGGCAATGGTTGATGCATTTCCTTTGTGCTGTAAATGAAGCCTTAATGTTGCCACAAAATCGAACCCACAGGCACATAGAATTGCATAGTGAAAGCGAGACTGAGAATAAAACAATTCAGGCTAGTGAATTAGATGTAAAGTCAACGTAAAGACATGCTTAGACGCAAATTCCTGCCGGGTGGTATGATGGAAGTGATGGAAGTGATGCAAATGACGCGAAATTCGCAAATTAAGCAGCGTAAATGAAGCAGTGGCGCGATTTTGTGTCATACGCTTATTCGCAAGAGCTGAAAAATCGAAACTTCAGCGACCTATTTACGTTGCGTTAGCCAATCAGCATTGAGATCCTCCGGGGACATAAGACAGCGAGGATGTACTGGCGGAAGTTCAATCATCGATTCAGCGATTTCACGTACATATGATACAAGTCAACGCAAAATATTGTAGTGTTCAAACTTGCGCGAGTAACATGATGTGAAAATTGGCATCCCATTTGGTGTGAACACATTACAGGGAACCAATCTAAATGCAGATGGTGTTAGAAGCATTACATTATGCAATCACCATTTACTTGATAATATTAAGTCAAAGCAAAAAACTTGTCCACAGCTACTTAAATATAAAAAAAACAATCAGTAGCTTCATGTATCAGCAGCAAAAATGTACTTCCAAAATCAAAAGCAGCCACTATGTTATATCATCATATACTAGATTATTGGATTATTAATACTGATGGATTAATGTGTAAACATCTTTTTACAATATATTTGCATAGTCGTGAAGGGACTGTTAACTAGTATTTATCCTACTGGCTAGTTTAATCCATAAGAATAAATTACATTTGTTGTTTTAATTTTAAATCTCTCCCTGCAAATCAACTAGAAACTACAGTGTTCAAACAAATACAGTAAATAGTTCAATATTTCCCTCTGAAACGTCTCTGTTTTCTTTTTTTCATCACTTCTTTGCTTCTTCAAAGCTTATTTTGTTTTGCCGTGGGTAATTTAACTGCGCTGTATGTTTTACTGCATGTCTGATTTACTGTCTTACTGTACTGTTTGTTTTTTCAATCACTGTGTGTCTGGTTTTGTAGTTTATTTTCTGTACGGCTGTTGCCTGTGGGTTAGCTAAAGCTGAGCTAAAGCTGATTGCCAATACACTGATAATGTGACAACCAGACAGCCTCAGAGCGTGTACGAGGCAGACAGACAGAGGAGCAGAAGACGGGATTTAAAAAACAGGGATAGTTTAAAAAAAGCTAAAGGGTGTAAAGGAAGCAGAGAGCAAATTACAAACAGATTAATAACCAAGCAAAAGGAAGAGAGGAGGGGAGATAAAGAGGAAGGACGTGAGCGACTGGAAGAGGCAGAATGACTTCAGCACCATGGACAGCCTCCAGAGCTCCGGGCTGGCTCTAATCAGACTCCGACAGACTCCCAGCATCACTCCAGCCGACCTCGTCCTCATTCACACAAGGACCACGCTCTCCACACCACAAGCACCACTGAAGCATCCTCAGAGCTTTTCAACACACAGCGTGCGACTCAAGCTCAGCTGCTCGTCTAGGTGTGATGTTTTTCTGTAATGGAGGGAGCCAGTGTCTCCCCAGAGAGGAGGGAGAAGAGGAGGGAGGGATGAACCAAGGTAACACTCACCTGCTGTTCTTGCGAGGCAGTGGCAAATCCTTCTGGAAGAAAGACAAAGAATAAGAAAAAGAAAAGAGATCAGGTACAAAAAAAAATCAAATATACACATTAGCAATACAGACAAACGTGATTTCAGTGTTTCCCGCAAAATTAGAAACTATTCAGCAGCAGTTTGTGGAGTTTGAGTCGTGGAGTGAATAACAAAGATGATCAGATCAGACTGATGAATGAGAGGAGCAGCTGCTGCAGAGGCAAATGTGTAGATCCAGCAAAATGCACCTGGCATTCTGCTGCTCCGTCTGTACCGAAGTACGCTATGCGCTTCAACAGTGTGGTGCAATGAATACTTGAACAGTACATATATTTCAACAGCGCTCCTAATAAGCTGTCCAGCTGTATGGGAAACCTTGGACTTACACCCCATGACTAGTAACTGGCTTTAAAAGTCACCATAAATCTTTTTAAGAGCATCTTACTCCTTAAATTTGCGACCCAATCACTACAATAATCACTAGATGGAATTGTGCGTTTCTGCAAACCACCAATACATTACATTTGTGCGTTATGTAGAGAATACGTTGAAACTTAACGTTTCTTCACGCACAATGCTGTGGTTAATGTGTGGTTAGGTTAGTCAGGAACTGCAGCAATGTCTCTGGTAAAAACAAATGCTTTTTGTGGACCTATCTCGGCAGGAAATGCAGCAATGTCTTGGTAAAAAACAACCACTTTTTGTGGCACTATCCTGGTGGGAAATGCTGAAATTTTTAGATAAAAACAACCGCTTTTTGTTGGGCTACGCTTGCAGGGAACACAGCTATGTTTTGGTAAAAAACAACCACTTTTTGTGGGACTATCCCGGCAGGACATGCAGAGATGTTTTGGTAAAAACAACCACTTTTTGTGGCCGTAGCAGAAAATGCAGCAACCTTTTGTTAAATATAACTGCTTTTCGAGGCACTATGCCAGCAGGAAACACAGTGATGACTCGCTAAGAAAAACAGTTTCATTGTTTTTTCGTCTCAAAAAATGGCCTGCCTAACCCTTTAACAGGGCCCTTGCTTTAAACCGAGTCAGCTGGAAACATTAAAAAGTAAGCCACAGATAATGTTTTCAATCAAGTCACAGACATACTGTGAAGCTAGCTGGTAAAGCTCATCAAATCTGCCAGCAACAGCTCTCAGTTCAAGCAACAAAATCTACCGTCTCTGGGCTTGAAAAGACGCTGCTTTTGTCTACATCTGTCTGAAACTAAAGACCTATTGTTTTGAAAATTTACTAAGAATTTTGAGCAGTTAATCCACCACTGCTTTCCTCATTGAGCTTGACAGGCCTCGCAACATGAGCTGAGCAGGGTGGGGCTGAGTGAGCGATTAATTACTACCCAGTGAACCCGGGGCTTTTGGAGGCCCCTGGGGCTCCTGGTCCGTGGAAAACTTACCCAGCTGGTATATCCACTAACAAGGTAATAAATGCCACTGTATGTACATGACGTATTTACATGTATGTTTGTTTTCAGACCAGTCAGGCTGTTAATTTCTGCCACCGATTTGAGCCAGGGCTAATCTCCTGAGTCCAGATGGACAGAGTACACCGAGCAGCAGCAGCAGACACTCACTGCACCGAATGAAAACAGTGTGAGCGGAGCCAGATCTCATGCCAGCACAGCCTGGCTCTTTACAAAACCCTGCATGCTGAGATAGGAGGAAGAGGGAGGGCGCAGAGGGTGTAAACAAGGGTGGAGTAGAGGCTGAGAGAGAGGAGAGATCATGCTTTCATGCCCACAGCCTTACCCTTGAGTCTGGGTACTCTGGCTCTATATGTGTGTGTGTGTCTGTGTTGTAATAACTGTCTCAGATGTGAGCCATCACACAGTGTATAGCAGCAGATGCAATTAATGCATTAGCCGCCTCACACGTTCCCCTGTCACACGCAGGGTAATGTTGTTAACGTGCTGTTAGCGACGCATCGACCGCCTTCTAACCACAGTCAATGCAATTATTACGTTAACCTTCAGATAAAGATTGTGTGTGTGTCCGTGTGTGTGAGCATGATCTCCACTGAAGCACAATAAGTGCTACAGTGTGGCTGCCTGAAAGCTCAGCATTACAAGGACAAACCTCCGACACAGCAGAGTGTTTTTATGCTGTCAGTCACCATCCACGAGGTTGAGTCTATGTCACTGATAACAGTTACCTCCAGAGGAGAAAGCTGATTGTTGAGGCACCACAAGAGAGCGGGAAACACTCAACCGATAAGAGGAGTAGAAAATAATAATCTCGCCTTCTTCATAAGCCAGTCACAAGCTACACAGACGTCTCACTGCATGTCTCAAGGGTTTACATGTTAACAGAGACAAATCCCTCCTTACAAGGTCAACTGAATATTCAACCTATTGATCCCTCTTCACTTTGTCCTTCATTGATCAGGCTAATTGACCCTGAGTTGTCAGAGCTCAGAGGAAGATGATTTACAAGAGCCAGAGGCGCTGAGAAAGGCTTCCCACTGCTGAGGAGGGTTAACTGTTCAAACAAACCCTGACTCGACCTGACAGTCAGTGCTGCTGTTACAGAGCAGCTACACAGGGTAAACACAGCTACATGAAGTCTCAGCATGTCATATGAAATACAATTAATTTTTACATGTGGAAATACAATTTTCAAAGTCTCAAAATATATATATAATCATTAAATTGATTTAATCGCCTAACTTTAGTCTACTTTTTAGACCCATCACTGTGTTTCCTGCTGGGATAGTGCCACGAAAAGCAGTTGTTTGTTACTGAGTCATTGCTGCATTTCCTGCCAGTACAGAGCCACCAAGAGCGTTCATTTTAAAGAGACAACACTCCCTTTTCTGCCAGAGTAGTGTCATAAAAAGTGGCTGACTTTTACCAAGACATCGCTGCATTTTCTGCCCTGATAGTGTCACGAAAAGCTGTTGTTTTTTACCGAGACATTGCTGCATTTCCTGCCACTAAAGAGCCACTACAAGCAGTCATTTTAAAAAGATGATGCTCCCTTTTCTGCCAGTATAATGCCACAATAAACTGTTGTTTTTTAGCGAGACATTGCTGCGTTTCCTACCAGAATAGTGCCACAAAATAATAGTTGTTTTTTACAGAGACTTCACTGTATTTCCTGCTGGGATAGTGCTAAAAAAAGGGATTGTATTTGATAGACACATTGCTGCGTCTCCTGCCAGTATAGGGCCGCCAAAAGCCGTAATTTTAAAAGAGACAACCCTTCCTTTTCTGCCAGGTTAGTGTCACAAAGAGTGGTTGTTTTTACCAAGACATTGCTGCGTTTCCTGTCAGTATAGTGCCACAAAAAGCAGTTGCTTTTTAGCGGTCATTTTAAAGAGACAATGCTCCCTTTAATGTCAGGACAGTGCCACAAAAAACAGTTATTTTATACAGAAACATTGCTGTGTTTCCAGCTAGGATTTTGCCCCCAAAACTGGATATCTTAAGCCAAAACACAATCTTTTCCCAACCATAACCAAGTGCTTTTGGTGCCTAAACCTAATCACACATTAACCACAGCATTGGTAAAGGATACAGAAACAAACATACGCAAACATAATCTATGGTATGGTTTGCAGAAATGTTCAAAGCCAAAATTTACAAAATGGGAAATTGGCTGCAATGCCCTCCTTCAGCTCAACAGCGCACTGTCAATGTAAAGTGCTCATATTGTTTTGAGTGTCTGACAAAGAAAGAAAGCACAATCTGGTCTGTTTGTAATTGTGTCTAACCAAGTATCGTTCAAGGAGAAGTCTTATTCTGAATTCTCAGGAGTTTCAGGAAGACAATAACAAACTGAGCGGGTCAGGCTAAAGCTAACGGAAAAGGTTTTATTTTACTGTTGTGATCCTTTTCATAATGTTGGCAGAGACTTACAGTAACAAACTGAGCCTGTCAGTGGCGAAAACAAGCACTTTTACTGAGGCATACACTAAAGAGTATATAGGCATTACATTTTGTATATCTTTAGGAGGTACTGTCTGCATTGCAGTCGTATAAAAACAGGACTGTTTTGCATAACCAGTCAATTTAGAACTAAGTACAGAAAGAAAATCCAAATGCATTAAACCTGTTGGTGGAACAGACTGCTATACCTCTTTTGTATCTGAATCCAGACCTGTGAACATCTGCTCACTGTCTGTCTGATGTCCCTCCGCAGGGCTCTTTAATGTTCAGGCATGTCTAGACAATAAAAAGAACCAGTTGGCACATTAAACAAAGTGCAGCCGTCCACTGCTGCCAGAAATAATGAATAGGCGCCGTGAAGCTTCCGTATTCCCTTCCTCACATCACGTCCTTCTCTGCTTCAAGGTTGCACTCAGTAAACAAGAAAATGCAGAGTTGTAACTGAGCGTCTAAACTGTGCAGTGAACTGCAGATTACATCCCTGTGCTGCGGCAGCTCCATTATTAAATCCTCAGGTGACATGGCCTTTATTAACCCAGTAAAAATTCCATTAAAGTGGGCCTCTGTCACCCCATTTACATATTATAATTCTCAGTAATCAGTGTCACAAAGTATCTCCGTGAATTCATCCTCATAATCCTCAATTCCACTTTAATTTGTAAAAAGGTGGCAAAGAGACGACTCATTTCCCAATTCCAATCTAGACTTTGTCAGTGGCCATTGTGCCAAGAGACTAACACACCAGTCTGCCTTTGTGACTCACAGCCTCAGCGTTTCCCGCAAAGTAAAGAACAAGCCGACGACATATCGTTCAGGAAATATTATCCTCGCTCCTACGACATCTTCTGAAGACCTGGGTTCTCTGTGAGTTCGCTCTCCTGTGGTATAATTAGTGTGTCAGAATGCCAAGGCGTATTGCTCATCACATGGCTGCGTTCCCCACGTCACCGCATGTAAAAAAAAATGTTTTAAAAAAGCATCATCTCAGGCTGACGTGTAGAGAGCTCTGAGTCCCACTAATGGAGTCTGGTGGTGGTGGAGGGTGACTGACAACAGATGGGAGGCTCTGTCACAAACATGACATGCCCACCGATCACAGATTAGCAAACAACACACTTCCACAGTATTTGCTTTCCTCTCTGACAGGAACGGCTGCTCCTTTTTTTATCCAACTTTAGCTGCGTCCTCCGGGGGAGCGAGCTGAGGTTTGAGCTTCTGAGCGATTGTCTGATCCCCTTTTAGTCCCAGGCGATCACACTGAAAGGAGGCTATAGGAGTTATGTGTTTATGTGCAGAAGTCTCACTGGAGGGTGACTGTGCCACTGTCATGTAATGTCTCTGGTGAATGTATGAGCATTTTGCCTCCAGATTTGTGTTTACAGACACAGATCAACGTTGGGCTTTTTGGTATCTAACCTGCAGATGTCCTATTTCTGTCAAAGCATGTTCACTCTGACAAATAACACACACAGTGCATGTGTATGTGGGTTTTTTAAATGGTTGCCTCTTGTTTTGAGTCACTCTTGATGCATCCTTTGTTAAAAACCTCAAACTTTGGCAAGAATGTACTTAGACTAAAGGGAAATTTAAGTTATTTTCATAAACATTAACTGCAAATATTTTGTCTTTTGTTTTCTTGCACCAGTGGACAAATGTTAATTCAACCGTTAAAAATTATGCTCAGAAACTTTACCTGAGATGCTATATTCCTCATCCATTTCAGCAACCAACCATCCCTCTAAAACCCAATCTCCAGAATAAACATTTGCACTGTACGTTTCTGTAAGCCACGGACACATTACATTTGTATGTTATTATCTAGTGCAGTGGTTTCCAAACTTTTAGTGCTCAAGAAACAATCTCAAGGCACAGCAGTATTTATATCTGTGCACAATCTCTTCTTATCACTGTTATCATGACATAAGTTTGCAATGATCTCCTATTGACTCAAGATACCGGCGAGTGTTCCATTCTAGTTCTCTTGGACCTTAGCACCGCATTTGACATGGCAGACCACGACATTTTAATTGACAGGTTAGAGAAGTGGACAGGAATCACTGGCATGGCCCTGAATTGGTTCAGGTCTTACCTTTTTAACAGATACTTTTCGGTATCTATAGCTGGCTCTGTTTCTTCCCCACTAATTTCTCCTATGGTGTCCCCCAGGGGTCAATCCTGGGCCCTATTATCTTTTCCATTTACATGCTCCCTCTAGGTGACATCATCCGTAAATACAATGTCCATTTTCATTGTTATGCAGATGACACACAGTTGTACATCCCAATCAATCCTGGTGATCAGTCTAATATAGCAGCCCTCCACAACTGTATCACAGAAATAAAATACTGGATGTCAGACAATTTTCTCCAACTCAATCAGTCAAAATCCGATGTCATTGTTATAGGTCCATCCACAACAAGAAAACTAATTTTGGAAAGCCTTGGCGATTTAACACCTCTTGTAAAACGGTCAGCCAGAACCCTCAACGTCATTTTTGACCAGGACTTGAACTTTGAACTTCATGTACAAAAAGTGGTCCAGACATGTTTTTATCATCTGAGAAACATAGCCAAAGTCAGGTCTTTTATCTCAGCCACAGATCTGGAGAAACTCATCCATGCTTTTATTTTCTTCACGCCTCGACTATTGTAATAGCTTATATACCTGTCTCAGCCAGAAATCACTTCACCATCTACAGTTAGTACAAAATGCTGCAGCTCGGCTTTTAACTAGGTCTAAAAAATGTGACCACATCACCCCTGTTTTAGCATCCCTGCACAGGCTACCTGTTCATTTTAGGATTGATTTTAAAATTCTTTTATTTGTTTTGAAAGCCAGACTTGGGCTAGCCCATGTCTATATTTCAGACCTTTTAGCCTCACACAAACCAGCTCGCAGTCTGAGATCTGCTGATAAGGCCCTGCTAGCTGTTCCAAGGTCTAGGCTGAAAACAAAAGGCGACAGGGCCTTTGCAATCAGGGCACAGTTGTATATTGCTATAGTAATGTATGGTTATCACAGAATCCCACGGCACACCATCTGAGAACCATTGACACAGTGGATGCATGGAAATTTTACATTTCCTTATGTTTCATAACACTGTGGTTTAGTTACAAAAACCAGTTGGTTATGGTTAGGAATAAAACAGCCAGGTTTAATGGCAGGAAACACAGCAATGTTTCCGTAAAAAAACAACCGCATTTTGTGGTACGATCCCCTCAGGAAACACAGCAATGGATCTGTAAACAACCAATTTTCCAGGCACTGTCCTGGCAGAAAACTCAGCGTTGTTCCGTTAAAAAACATAACCCCTTTTCATGGCATGATCCTGGCAGGAAATGGGATGTCTTGGCAATGTCTCGGTAACGCGGCAATGTCTTGGTAAAAAGCTAACAATTTTCCAAGCACTCCAACTGGAAATGCAGCAATGTCTTGGAAAGAAAACTACCACTTTTCATGACACTATTTCAGGAGGAAACCTGAAAATGTCTCCATGAAAAACAACCAATTGTCATGGCACAATTAAGGTAAGAAATGCAGTGATGCCTGTGCCAGTAAATGTAACGATGTCTCTGTCAAAAACTTTCATGGCAAAACAGCTAAATGGGTCGCTAAAAACCCGTTTGGAAGCCAAGAAGCAGCTGGAAACACAGTGATAACTCAGGGTCAACCAAAAAGCCAGATGCTAAACATGTCGATGCAGGCAGCAAACCATAGCTGAGACTAGTCCAGTGAATTCTGTCTTCTGGTACACATTCCTCTGCCATATGACAACTGAACAAATGGTCTTTTTCTGTTGTGTCCTTCAAGTCATCTTGTCTGCACTAAAGGAATAAAAAAGCCCCAGTAATAATGAAATGGCATTAAATGAGCTGCGTGCCGTGAAGCATACTGCTGCTCTGTCGGGACAAACCGGGCAGTCCTATCATTCTGTGGACACACTGCTAAAGATAAATGGTAGGGAGTCGGCCTGCAGAGAACAATGGGGATCAATCAGGGATTGTCCTGCTGCCAAGAGACAGAGACCGGACCAGTCATCATCTGTAGCACAGACTGACTAACTGAGCTGTGCCTGACAGATGGAAAAGGCAGAGGGGTTGATGGGTGTCATGAATACTAGATGGTCTGGTGCTCGTTATGCAGCCATTCAGGCTCTGTCATTGTTACTGTGTGAACCACAGGAACGCATTAAAAGATGTTTCTGCTCGGATTCTGTATTTTAGTTTGTTTTGTGTACTTATTTGATTAAAACTGTACCTACAAGAAAGAAGTTTATTTTTTGAGAGCAACAGCGCCCCCTACATCAGTGTTTTCAAGGGGGTGTGAATCAGTACTGTTGATTAGTCCAAAACCTTTGTGAGCAGGCAATTGATGTTCATAACATCCAGCCCTGTCACCAGGCGAAAATGTTGGCATGGTACGTTCCTGCAAACTGACTATGTTTCCGTAAACGTTTCTTAAGTGATACAGTAAATGAGATGACTTTGTCAAATGGAAACACCTGTAAAGCTGTAGACCACTACAGACCAACAAACAACAAACACAGAGGTTTTTTTAGTGACCCATCACTGTTTTTCCACCAGAAATTGTGCCACAAATACTAGCTGTTTTTAACTGAGAGATTGCTGTGTTTGCTGCCTGTACACTGCCAGCAAAACCAGATTTTTTTTTACAGAGGCATCACTGAATTTCCTGCCAGGACTGTACCACCAAAGGCAGGAATTTTAAGCCAAATCCTAATCTTATCCTAACCATACCTGAGTGGTTTTTCTGTTAAAAACGATATCTCCATCTGTACCAACACAACCGCTAATGTGATGAGCAAGCAGCTAGTGAGAGTGTGGACGTAATAACTGTGCACATGGCCCTTTGACCTTTACCCTACACACTGGACTTAATATTAATAGCTTAATAGGTTATTAACTAAGGGCTACACATGAATATGACATGACATGCTCCAGTCAACAGCACATCCAGAGCCCTGAAGCTGAAGGCCCTGACACACCAAGCTGACGTCTGAGAACTAGCCGTAACGAGAGCCCCCTGCTGCTGTGTCCCGGCCAAAAAGTTGCACATGAACACACCAAACCGCCAACAAACAATCGGGTATGTTCTGCGCCTGCGTGAGAGGACATACCCCTCCATACCAGCAGACGGCCGTCATCTGTAATTGTCATTCAAAAAGGAAGACTGTCTTTATGCTAGTTAGCCAGTTAGCACATTAACAACACATCCAACGCTGGGTAAACAGAGTGAAAAGTGAACAATAACACAAACCATCAGGAAACGTTTCTGCTAAAGAGCTCCATGGTGGAAAAAAACAATCTTACTTTATATAACTACTTTTTTTTTTACCTCACTCCCTCTCAACTTCAGTGTTTTGTTTACTTTCCTCACTTCTGTCTTTATTCTGGTGCACTGAGCTGAACTGCCAATCACAGTGACTTCAATTACAACAGGCTTCAACATAGGGAATCAGCAGAAAAAAGGTGCAGGACACACCATACCAACGAGGGCCACAGTTGCTCACCAATAGCCCAACTTTGACCGACAGCTGACCATCGGCTTGACTGTCCTCATTTCTGTTCTCAAATTTGCACTATAGCTGCATTATCATTGCAGTTTGTATTCCATTACATAAAAAGCGTGCATCTTTTCATATACATGACATAATCTTTCCTGCAATTTCATGTAAACCTAATAAAATGTTAAAATATTTGCTTTGTACGGTAGCCCATATGTGTGTCAGTAAGCTAAATGCAGCGTCACAAAGTGCAGCAGGCACGGAAATGTTCATTTCACATTAGTCATGCTGAAGCAGTGCATCATGGGTGTGACCCTTGACCCCAACTGCAGGGGGTGGGGTGTGTCACCATATGGTGCTGAGAGAATGATTTTGTGTGTGTGCGTGTGTGTGTGTCAGAGAGAGTGACGGTTGGGATGATGAGACCCAGGGGAGAGACAAGGCGGTTGAAAAGGACATGCACATCAACACACAGTTTTATAGACACACACACACACGATAACATAGGTATAAAACTCCATGCAAATAAGATGAAATGAATACATAGGAAGAATCTCCCTGCACACACACTAAATCACTGTGCTGCCTATATCTATAAAATGCCAGTGACTTTATGAGTCTGACTCTATGATGATTAATTCCCTCGCAGCTCCTGTCATACATCACAGCAGCAGAGCAGTGAGCTGAGCGCTGGGGATGATGAGACATGAAACCATCAGCACACCTCACTACTAATCCTCCCTTGATTCCTCCAGACCCTCTTTCCTCTCCCTCACAGTAATAGGGGTCAATTTACCTCGGAGCAGCTCAGAGCCGCGGCTCCATTCCTCTTTAATATAACCCACCATGTTAAAGAAAATAAATGCACGTACACTCGCGTGCACACGTGCCCGCAGGAGGCTGCTCTCCGCCCGGCCTGCAGGCTGCTCATCTCTGCTCAGTTCACTTGACTGACTCACACAAAGATGGAGGAGGGTGGGGGGTGGGGGGTGGGGGGGGGGGGTATGACCCGTGGTTAAGCAGGCTGCTTCATAATGGATGAACGCAGTCATTTGAACACGTCATATCAGTATGCATGAGTGACGATTCATTACCAGCATTAGAGACCGTAGAGCCTGTTATAAGCTTAACTAAATAAATATGATCCTGAGGTGAGCTCATCGTACGAGCACATCACAGCAACGCTACAAGTCTGAATATCACATGGATGTGACATGTATTTATTATCTAAAAAAAACAAAAGAGGTTACTCATACAGTCACCACCTGAGACACTGAGTGACCTCATTGGGAAACATACAATAACAAGACTGCCTTTGTGTGGAAGCATCGTGATTTTATTCTCTTACTGTAATACTGCAATTAGAGCCGGCTGGCTTAATTAATCGATCAGTCGAGCAACAGAATGTTAAAAGGAAACTGTTTTAATTAGGGCTGGGCAAAATATTGATATTATATTGATATTATGATATGAGACTTGATATCTTAGATTTTAGATATCATAATGTTAGGCTGCATTACAGTAAAGTGATGTAATATTCTGAATTGACTGACTGTTCTAGCTGTTATATTATTTACCCATGTAGTTGTTATATCCACATTACTGGTGAGTGTTTATCAAAAATCTCATTGTGTAAATATTTTGTGAAAGCACCAATCGAGTTTGAGGAATTGGGTCAGAAATATAGTGATATTTTAGCCCTAGTTTTAATAACCAAAGTCAATTTTTAATCTAAAATGCCAAATATTTGATGGTTGCCACTTTCCCCATCAACTCTGAACTCGATCGGATTGAATCTGTAGGAGGAGTTTGTTAAAGTACGACCCCTGGAAATGGCTGAAAATGCACAAAAGTGGCACAGTAAATTCAAAATGGCTGACTTCCTGTTGGCTGTAGAGCATTGCTCCAAGAGGCTTTTTTGTATGTCTTGGCCTCCTAAATATGCCAACCAATTTTCATATCTCTAGGAAAAATGTGGCTGCTCCGTCGAAATTTTCTAGGGAGTGCTACTGAGCCATCCTGGCACACCAAAGCATAAAAATCATATCAGACAACACAGTTTAGGACTTCTGATGTTTGTGCCAGGTTTCAGGAAGCATCCTTAAAAACAACTTCCTGTTTTTTATATCGATATCAATATACTACCCAGCCCCGATAAGACCACTCAATATCAACGTATATGGTCAGAAATATCGTAATACTTAATTTTCTCCATATCACCCAGCCCTAATTTTAATAACCAAAGACAAGCTATAATAAAAAATGTCAAACATTTATGATTGCAGCTTCTCCAATATGAAGGTTTGCCACTTCTCCCAGTCTAACAATTCAATGAATCGAACATCTTTGGATTTGGACTGTTGGCCGGACAAAGAAAAGCTACTTGATGACATCACCTCCACCTCTGGGATGTTTTGATGTCCACTGTTGACTATTTCCTGATATTGTACGGACCAAAGAACAAACTGAATATTCAAGGAGATAATGAGCAGATAAATCAACAATGAAAATAACTGTCAAGTGCAATATCTGACTGGAAAGTGTATTTACTAGGGCTGGGCAGCATCCTGATTTTATTGATATCTTAATATGAGACTATTGTCTTAGGTTTCAGATATTGTAATATCATGTGTTGTCTTTTCCTGGTTTTAAAGGCTGCATTGAAGTGATGTAGTGATGTAATTTTGCGAACTTAGCAGACTGTTCTAGCTGCTCTATTATTTGTCTGTACCCATAATCAAAAAATAACCCTATAGCATTGCCACAAAATCAACACTGAGGAATTCTGGTCAAAAATACTGTGATATCTGACTTTATCTATACTGTCTAACCCTACAGTATCATAGCAAGGCTATATTTGTCTCATTAATACCACGATGTGAAGGCCATACTATAAGGAAAAATAAGCTTAAGAGTCTCTATGGAAATGTTGTCACAAAGGCCTGTAGGTACATTAATAGGTTCAACTTGGAACCACAAGGATTTCTATAATCTTGTAGCCTTAAAATCCAAACTGTAAACAACAACAACTCGTCAGTAGGAATGCATAAAGAAGCCAGTGGACTGTTGGTGTCTGGCAGTGTGGCCTACAGCTGGAAACAATGGGAAGGGATTTTTGTAAGAGACACATCAGAGGGTGATGATGTCCAGCCTGCTGTGCGGCCAAACCAGCTCACCTGCAGCCTCCGGCGCCGGATTATCCCCGAGTCATCCATGGCGCAATGAAGAAGCAGGGGTTTCCCTTCACCAAAACAATCTCTTGACCCCCCCTCACTGCTCAGTGATTATGACCCGGCAGGGCTGCGGCATCCACCGGGGCTCCAGTTCACACCCGACCTGCACAGCAGCAGTAGAAACAGCGTCCTGGCGCACAGGAGCCAAAAAGGCGCACACAGTGTCACGTCGAAGAAACCCAGAAAAACACACAAATGTCAAGCAGTCCCATTCTGTGTGGTTAAAAATGTCTCTGAAACAGCAGCAGTGCTTCTCTCTCGGCTCCACTTCTGACCTGTGTCTCAGGGTTGCCAGTCATGCTGCTGTCTCTGCGGTCTGCGCTCCCTCCCGGAGCATCCTTGACATTTTGCCAGAGGTTTGTGCGCTTTGATGCTGTCAGGAGGCCCGAGCAATCACTGCAGACACAATGCACATGTAGGATCGACCGAAACCAACTTCTTCTGTTGTTCCACAGGAATCTCCCGAAGAAACGTGAGCTCCTTCCCACATTTGGTCACAAAGGACAACGTGTTCAGAGCTCAGCGCGGGGCGAAAACAAGCAAGCGGTGATTTTACACACTACTGCACCGTAGTTGAGCAGCGGTGCTCGGAGACGCGCTTCATCCTTGAGCCCCTCGGTCGGGCTGACATTGCCGCTGATTCGCCGCGGAGGAGCCTGTCTGGTCCCGTACACATCACCGGGGGTGAGGAGAGCGCCGTCCTCCCTGTCGTCCCTCTTCCACAAAAGCACATAAAGTTGAAACTCTTATCCGTTTCATTCATCCATCCGTCGCTCCTCAACCTTCACTTCCTATGAACCCGGTGACTGGACGGGGCGACAGCAGCAACGCGATATTTGTAACCCCTTCCCTGGGATTCCCTCTCGCTCCTCCTCCTCCTCCTACACACTCAGCGGAGAGTCCCTCCTCAGATGAATGAAGGAGCCTCCAACGAGCAGATGCAGTCACACTGCGTGGGCTCTGTTATGATGAGGGCTTTTTAAACACATCGTGTAGAGACTACTGCTGCTTTCAAATGCAGCTCAGCATGGGTTAGAAAATTCAAGCTCACATTTAGGACACCCAAGCTTTACATACAACAACATGCATGTGTGATTATGTGAATGGAGCCACATTCAGCACCTCAGACAGCGACACAGGATTCACAGGTGCACCACAGTGTGTGGAAAGTTGCCCTACATTACAGTAAAATGCCTTAATTTGTGCTCATGTAACCTTCAGTAACAGTAAGGGTTAATCTAACACTTTACTTTACCTACTCAGGGGTGGGGGAAGCTGCAGAAAGTTTAATTAATTATTGTGCTGGTAACGAAAACGAGACTTAAAGTCTACAATATGTAAAATAAACATATAACTTGGATCTATGAAGCTACAGCCCGCTGGTGGTTAGCCTAACGTTAGCTTACTTTAGCATACAGACCGGAAACAGCTAACGTTTCTCTGGCTCCGTCCAAAAGCAACAAAATCCACCTACTTATCCTCCAATTTATATTTTTGTTTAATTTGTAAAAAAAATGGTGTAAAACCTGCCCAGCTAGATTGGTTAGCACGGTGTATTTACAGCTATGGCTAACTGTGCTAATGCTAACTTCCGCTAGCGAGAAACAGGCTTCAAACCATTAAAACAAAATGAACTCACCAGAAAACCTGAACATCCGACTCCTTCAAGGATCCTTTAGTTCAACCAAACGCCGAACAAGAGTTTTAGGCGACCATAATGTGACAGTAAGCTTTTATGAACTTTGCACACTGACATAGCGACAGCTTAGGCTACAGCTAAGTCACTAGGTGGAGCCGTTGCCCTGGCAGTTCACACTGGTTGTCCCTGGGAGGACACCGTAGTTTTTAGTTCTCTGTTTAGGACGCCATGTTTTCAAAGTTTACTCTCACTTGCCTGCAAGTTGTTGTTTTTTATTTTATTTTTATTCTTTTTGATTTTTTATTTTCATCTTTACTTTCATTTTATTTTTTAAAATTAATGTTTTTGAACAAAAAGGTCTGCAGGGTAGCATCCTGCTTTATATCACAATATCAACACTAAATCCACCTATTCACATGTCAGCCTGAAGTCCGCCGCAGGGTTTGACTATAAATCTTTACTAGTGACCTGTAGACTACTGATTCTGTGAAAGGCAGGCAGGACAGAGCTTTAGCTTTTCTGTCAAGTGTTAACTTTATTTGAGAATGTTGGTAATTGATTCTTTTCAGAGAGTTGTGGTTTAGTTTAGTTTAATGATTATATTTTGCTGAACTTGATAGTTATGTTTTCATTTTAAAAATGTTAATATTGTTTAAGTAAGAGATTTATTTTTAAATAAAAGTTTACTTTCACTCGCCCCACAAGGATATGATGCCAGCAGCCGCTGTGATAGCCAGCGGCAGAGATGTAAAGTGAAACTTTCAAAGACGCTTTTAAAAATGTCTGTTTAAGTGACCTCAAGCTGTTTGCATGTGAACAATAGGGCCAAAACATAGAAGAAAATCAAACTTTAAAAAAACTATAGACACAGTCAGAGCCGAAATTCAAGTAAATGCAATCAAATATACTCTGAATTGAATATTAGGCCCCAGAAGAATATTCAATCATATGAGATTTCCTTGAGGAATAATAAAGTAGTATAAACAACATTAGCATACAGTGTGACACGAAGTTGAAGGTATTTAAAAAAAAAAATAATAATAATAATAAAAAAACTTGAAAGAAAATAGGGCCCAATAACCCGACAAGTTAATCCAGCCTCAGTTAGCTTTGATGTGTGCTTAAAAACTGAGATTTTATTTTTTCAAGTTTACAACATTATGACTCAGCTCAGGTGATAAAATGGACCCAGGTAACACAGCAATCAGCCGCACTATTAGGCCAAGTTGAATTCTCAGCCAGCCACAGGACATTTGAGACCTTGAGCACAGGATTGTTGTGTGTGAAGAATAAATGTAGCTGCATCAACAGTTCACATATTGTGAATGTGTATTGTGTCAGTATCCTCTCAAAAACAGACAGGATTCTCCAACACACAACAAAACCTGAGGCTGCCTGAAAAACCAAACAAGGACAACAGGATGTTTCCACACATGACATTACTTGTGTGATTGACAGGCGGCTGGCCCTTTGGCAAAGTCATTGCATAATGCTCTGCTGAGGATTAGGACTTTCACACAGTTTTTATGTAACATATGGTCCAAGCTGCCCACACAGCCATGACCTCATCAGTGCCAGACGCAGCAAGAGATCTGCAACAGAGCGTCCAAACCCGGCCCACGCCGACCAATCGGAGAGGAACTGGGCAGGAAGGATGCGGGATGCTGCTGGTCTGAGTTCAAGTGACTGACAAACAGGTTGTTTTTCTTCCAAAGAAAAGGCTCTGCACAGGATTCACAGACGTCCTTTATCTCAACAGGTAAACCAACTGCAGCTGTGTTTTTCGCCATGCTCGCTGTCAGTCCACCACGTTGGTCCAGACTAAGATTTTAATGGATTTTGTAGACATTCATGATCCTGAGAGGATAAATCCTACTGACCTTTGTGAAGCTGACTCATCCTGCAGCACCACCAACAACAGAATCAAGAGACAAGTAGAGACATTATGGTAAAACTTCTTGTATTAACATATTTTTCTTTCTTTGTGTTTAAAGCAACAAGTCCTCCAACAAGAGTGAATGCTGGAAAGTCTTGCATGAAGTCGCAGAACAATGTGGCACTGAGGGAACATCAGCAGCTGCTTATATGCAGGAAGGGCTGATGAGAAGCAGCTGTGTGCACAGGTGAGTGGAGTTGACTTGATGAGGGGGCGTGGCTGGCTGGCAGGGTGCACGAACTACTTCAGTGCAACACCACGAATTGACTTTTTTAGGAAAAAAAGAACAGGGTTTGGCTTTACAGTCTGACAGGAGACGAACACCGCTCTCCCAGGTGAAACTCGGTGGTTGTTGGACCCAGCCACTGCAACACCCACCCACCATAATCGGGGTTTCACCGCCTTAACTTTCTTTCTTTCACCAATTTATGTTGACTTTCTTGCTCTTTAAATTCTGTCACCTGGCTTCCTTTTTTGCCTCCGTCATGATAACGGCCACTAGAGGTCGCCGCCTAATAATTAACACAAATATGAGTTCTAATCAAGCTCCAAAAAGACTTTTCCCCCTAGATTTACATTTTCTTTATCAGAATTTGATCCATGTGGCTCGATAACATTTCAAAAGTCTAAAAGAGCCACACGATTAAATAAGTTAATTTCCATTAAATTTAACTGATGGCCGGTGGAAGTTTCTTGTGCGTTTGCATGCGCCCAATGATGCAGAAGATCTGGGTAGACATATGTATGGAAGCCGATCTTTTATGGCTTTGTGTGCCACTGGGCAACTTTCATAGGAATGAACAGGGCCCCGCCTCGACACTGTGACCAGTTCTCATAAAGCATCCATGGTCGTAATAAGCTGCTTGTACAAACCACCTATGGTGTCATTTTTGGGGGGGAGGACAGTCTCAAATAAATAACTAAAAATGCAATAAAAATGGGTGGATAGATGGGTTAGGTAGGTTGGTAGATAGATAGATAGATAGATAGATAGATAGATAGATAGATAGATAGATAGATAGATAGGCTGGAGGCTAACAAAACAAACAACACTTGCTATCACAAATGTCTAAACAGTGAATCAGAAACCTTTCCCCCTGCTGTGGCAGAATGTTTTCAGAGACGCACAAATCCAGTCAGAGAAAAGCCCCACAGTAAGCAGGCTGTTATTTGTTAGATTAAATGGAGCTGTCAGGGCCGTCTGGCTCGCAGTCACAGAGCCAGATCGTCTGTGTGTTGATGGCAGTACTTTGTTCTGCGGTCTGTACGCTGTGTAAACCACGACAAACACACAAAACTCTCACAGCACTGTCAACTCCCTGTCATGCACACAAAGCCTCGCTGCCTTCCTGCTCCTCTCTGCTGTCAAACTGTGGAGCGTTTGCTTGTGCCGCAGTGGAGCCGGCGGACACGTAGCAGCAGGAGAGGCCATTGATTTCTGCTGAACTGAGCCGACTGTAAAGAACCGAGCACAGGTGGAAGCCTGGCTGAGGAGACACACTTCATTGAGTTTTATAATGTCGTCATTATGGTCAGAATGAACTGCTGGTGATCAGCGGCTGCTGGATACAGAAGTGATGCTGCTTTATATCCTCTTACATAATCATGTGTAATCCCTTTGAGTTTGGACTCTGACAGCTGCTCAGTTTGGTTTGGGACAAGAGTTGATTCTGTTCATCGCTGCAAAACTCAAGGACACACCACCCTAACTACACCGTGTTTACATTAAAAAGTAACGCTCACATCTGTCTTTAAAGCGGCTCTAAACAATATTTACATATTAACAGAGGGTCACATGACCACTTGTCTGTGAAAGAGGGATTAACCTACAGAGAATTATCACCCATCTCTGCAGGTCCTCTGATCTCTGCTGGGCTTTATTAAGTCTTTTAGCTCATGTTTGGGTTTTATGGGATCTTTACTGCATTGGTTCACTTTCTCATCTGTGTTTCAGAGCATGTTTACCAGCATTTTTGTAACTGCTATCAATAAGAGTGAAGCATTTTTGAGTTGCTGAGTGTCCTTCCGCTCTATGCGCTTTTCGTTCTTGTGGGTGCACCCTGAATACCTCGAATGGAAAAATTTCACTCAGAGCGAAAAGTGCTTCACAACACTCCCACCGACTAATCAGATAAATTGAGAGGCGAGCTCTATGTGGTGGTGATGACAGCGAAGCCCCGTTTCCACCAAACACTGTCAGTATGGTACCTTTGGAACCAGCAGTAACCCTTCAGACATGGTACCTAGACCCTAGTGTTTCCACCACAGACAGTCCTCTTAAATGTGGGCGGGGTTGTTGTCACTCACTGCTCCGTCCAGCACTCACTGTATTTCCTCCTTTATCAGTCTGCACCTGGTTTATCGTCCACAGAACGAGGCTGCACGCCCACATTTTCACAACAAAACAGAACAGGCTGCAGTGAGAGTCTCTCTCCATGGGATATTTAAAAATAGCAGCTTTGTGCATTTAGTCCTTCTCAGGCAAGCTCAGGGGTTTAGAGTTGCTGTAGCCCACAGGAAGTGAGGATTAGAATATACGACCTTCACATATCATGTTCAAAATTAATACATATAAACACTTGAAGATCCACTCATTACTAAAAGTGTGTGTCATGATGAAGTCATACGGTGGCTTATGTCCACTGTACTTTTAAAATATTCCACTTTCTCCTGCTCATTTTAAAACAAGACCCCGCCTCCCTAAAGACAAGGATTAGTGCTCATCCATTTCCCATTCATGACCCATTACACAACTGAAACTCCCACGCACTCACATCATTGTCCGACTTTCCAAAGGGCAGATGATTGGACGACAGTCTCTCCCCGCTGCTGTCATCATCCGAAAACCTCAACTGTTTCAGGGTCGTTTGAAGGATTACGGTCTGTAAGATAATGAAACCCTCCTAAAATCCACCAGATGAACAAAACTGAAAACAAAGCACTTTTAAATTTGTGAGTTATGACTGATTTTTTTCCAGTCCGGCCACTCTGAGGGGGAAATGACACACATGGTGTTGGTATGTTTTCAGCCACACACACACACACACACACACACACACACACACACACACACACGTGAGCAGATGGGAGCAGCGATGCTTTCCGGATCACTGAAAAACAACTGTACAACAGCTGTCGATCCTCAGTGCACTGAGCATCAGCACGAAACGTGAAACTAACTACAGTATGAGTGTAAATGCCACATGCACATGTTATAAGCACATACAGTACATTATGGAAAATAAAATACATAAAACAGGTGCATTTATTCACCAAGTGACACTCAGACGTGTCACAATCAGTCGTCAGTGTTTAACGACAATCAAACTTTTATTACGTCTTGTCACAACCCGATCACCAGAATAAATATTTGCTTGTATGTTTCTGCAACACATAGATAAGTTGCATCCTTATATTTTATATGTAACGGATATGAGAGGTGTCATGATATACAGGTATTGACGATAACCTTTATGTTTAAAAATCAAATCTAGATATGTTAAATGAAAAATATATGATAACATCCTGTAAATAATCCATCACCTTTTTCTGCTTCTTTCCATTCTCACCTTGACTCCCCTGCTCAACACCGTCTAGGATAAGATCATGTTTTGAGGGCACAATTGCGACAGGAAACACAGCAGGGTCTAGCTAAAAGTAAAAGCATTTTCTTTCCATAGCACCAACCCCAGTGAAAAAACAGCAAAGGGTCGTAACCAAAGTTGGTGGCGTTGGAAACACAGCAGATAATTTGTTTCGGAGTTTGCTGTTTGTGCTCTTCGTTGTTTCATGTTATTCATTCATGTTTTACCCGCTTCCTGTTTTATTTTGTAGATAATCTCCTCATGTGTCATGTCTGGTTTTACTTCCTGTCTTTGTAGGTTTTCCCGCCTGTTTTCTGTCACACCTGTCTTCATCAGCCTCGTTAGTCTTTCCCTGTTGGTCTGACGTCGGAAGAGTTGACGACAGTGAACAAGTCGGAAAAAAACATGGACGCCCGCAAGAAAGCCTTTGTTGCTGTTGCACTTTCAGAGTATAGACAGCTTCAAAACCATCATGCACTCCAACTGGTGAACGCCGCAGGTGAGGCTGACCTAATGTCAAACAAATAAGATAAAACTGCTATAAACAGGACTTTAGCGGAGTGTTTACTCACTATGTATGTGACCGGCAGCCATCTTGAATTCGTAAGTCGGGGCTGATGCAGTTCCTCCGAGTTTCCAAGTTGGATATCCGATCTTAGGGTGCGTTTGAGTTTAAACTTACGACTGGGAACTGGGAATTTCTGACCTCCGAGTACAAAACGAACCAGCAAAGTCTCCGGTGCTCAGCAACCATGCAAACAAAAACAAACTTACGGCTCGCCGCCATGTTTTCTGGACTGTTGCAATGAAACGCTTTCAGATCAGACGTGTCATACGGTTATATAAATCCGACAAGGAATGACCGGCCTGGATTGCCAACGAATGCGGCATTAGTCCTGTGAGCTCCACCCTAGTGTTCCCCACCACACCCTTGTTGTCAGCCAATCCTCATTTCCCTCCTTTTGCCTGTGTCCACCTGCTCCAGCTGTGTCTCATTCTTGTGATTGTGTTTCATTTCCTTGTCATTTCCTGCCTGGTGTTTTGTGTTCTGTTTTGGTTTTCTTCCCTGAGTTCATATTATCCCGCTTGGTTATCGGTTTAGTTTTGGTTCTTCTTTCTTTTGGAGTTTCAGTTACCTGCCTGTTTTATCAGCTTAATTAAAGCTCACCTTTGGTTCTAAATCCACCTGCCTACTGCTCTGCATTTGGCTCCTTCCTGAACTAATGTGTGACATTATGTTTGACATGACAATAAAAAGCACATCACCATGTCAAGGTTAATGTGCACATTGACACTAGTTCCCAACCTGGGGGTCCTGACCACCACTAGGGGGCGCTAAAGCATCACAATGGGCATTCTTGATTTTCAGGGTGCAAGAAAAGTTTTTAAAAGTTATATACAGTTGGCCTGTCTCTTATTATTTCATTCATTCCTGTGAGGAAAACTAAATGAAATTGTTATTTTTAAAATGTATATTATCATTCACGATAAAACCTTTAAATGAATTATATTCACAGAGCCCTCAGTCTTTTTCACTCTGTATTTTTGTTCTGTGTTGTCTCTGTAAGTTACGTTGCTCGCGGTCTCGGCCAGGACACTCTTGAAAAAGAGATTTTTGATCTCAAGAGGTTTTTCTGGTTCAATAAATGTTAAATAAAAGAAATCAGGGAGAAGAAAACACAGAATTTATTTAAAAAAAGAAGCCTTATAAGTATGTGTGATATTTACAAATAAAAAATGTATGATACAGACAGAGAGCTGGAGGAATCTCCTCTCTGTTGTAATATTCACAGGAAATAATCTGCTCAAAATTCATCCAAATCACTTATTTTATTTGTTTTTTTGGCATTTTGTCATTGTTAGGTGGGGGTTGAGCCTGCAGCCGCTGTGGTGAGGACATCGCCTTCGCCACTGAGCCACCAGGCTCATTTTACATGACCTTTCTGCAGTTAATGCATTTTCTGTTTGGGTGAATTGTACAGTTAATCATTTGTTCTTTACTGTGTTTGCTATGCATTAAATATCATATATAATATCCATAAAACATGTCACTTGTCACTGTACTTTGCACTTGTGTTCAACATCAATTTATTTGCCTTTCCAGCATCTGTCTGTTCATCTCAGTGCTCACAGACGTCTATAAAGCTGAGTGTGAAAGAGAAAATATCAAACTCGGCACGCACGCACACACACACACACACCTGCACAACAGGGTGACTGATGTCCTGCAGGGAATCAAGATTGTCACAATGAGTGTGTGTTATTATGGTGGAATAGGTGAAATTATTACGAGCTTCTTTTGGCTTCTTGTGCCGTCTGCACAGCCTGTGTGGGGCTGATGTTATTTGGCTCCAGCTGTCTCACAATATTAACACACATTAATCTGAAGCTCTGTGATTTCCTCAAGGTAACTTGTGCTTTCACCTCCAATAAATCACCACTGTGACTCCTGGTGGTGAAAGACGGCAGTGCAGCAGGGACACTGAATGACCCTGCACAGGAGTGTGTGATGCTGCAAAGGAAAAATAAATTAAAGCATGTATGAACTTAAGGCATTTATAAATAGCACTCATCCCACTCTGCATTTTACTGCGGAATACAGTCAAGACAAAATTCACTTTGTGGACCTTATTAATGACAATAAAAAAATCCTGTGTTTCATTAAGTCAATGTGGTTCAAGTGTTTCCAATTCATGGATCCAAAATGCCCTTCTTACAAGTCAGTTAATCAAATTACCCCGTCTTGGATTGGGTTGTACCTTTTCAGTGCCAACAGATTTAAGGGCAGTGGCTGGCCCATGGTTTTTCTCCTTGTAGTGTAGCAATGGTACAATTCATATTCCTGTTTCTAATGGCAGCATCACGCTCAGCAGTTCTCACTCTGAGATGACGTTCTGTTTGGCCCACAAACATTAAATCACAAGGACATTTCAAAATGTAAATGACATGTGTAGACAGACAGTTGATAAATTCTTCGATGCCACGTTTCTTTCCTGAATTTTGAATGAAATCTCGTCTCAGTCATCTACGTAATGGGATGAGGTTAAATCACATATTGTTTAACTCTCGCACTCTTTATGAATCTTTCTTTCTTTGTTTTTTTATCTATGTAATTTTGTGTAAATTTGTTATGCTTTTTGGATGAACTATAAATGAACTAAAAATGTTTTTGAAGAATATGAAAGAAAAAATACTGAAGTAAGAAAAGTGAAATAACTGCACATATATTTTTTATATTTTAATTTTCTTACTGTGTTTTTTTTGGTCTTCCAGGGTACAAATTTGTAGTAGTACTTGTCTTAGTCCTGTCTTGGTTTTGTATTGTTCTTGTTTTACTTACTACTTTACTTTTTTGTTACTGTGTTTTCTATCTCTAGCTCTATTTGGAAAATTATGGAGTGTTTTTCATCTTGGTTGATTTCAGTCATGTTTGATGAATTCTGTGTGAACATCTCCTTGTCTAAATTATGCTGAGAGCATGTTGGAGCATGTTTTGGTCTATTTTTACACCCATTTAAAAGTACACGTTACTCTCTGTATGAGATCAATTAGAGTGAGCACTGGAAGTGCCGCTTAATCTGTAAGACGATCACACGGTCACGATGAGGGCAGAATTAAACACATACACAGATCAGCAGAGCAAATTAAGAAAAGGTGTCAGAGGTCTTGAATCAAGGTGTTAAGTGTTTGTGTTGTTGTTTCTCTCTGCAGAGGAGAAGATGGATTCTCATTGTTCTTTTGTCTGTTTTTCTTTCTATAATTCAGTTTATAGGCAGAACAGAAAAGTTTCATTCTTTATTCCCTCTGCATCACTCCTCCGTCCACACCTCCTTCCTGTCTCTGAGCCCCAATCTTTAATTACACACACCCACAGACTGACGTCACCAATTAGAAGGCTAGACAGCATCAGCGAGCACTGTGGGTAATCCTGGTGGCCACCGTGTCTGATTCTGAATCAAGAGCCGCCTCCCCTGCTGGCAGCCCAAAGGCCCGACCCAGCAGGACGTCTCTAAACCCTCCTCTGTACTGAGCCACACACACACACACACACACACACACACACACACACACACACACACACACACACACACACGCACACACACACACACACACACTGCTGCGCCTCACAAACGGACACCATAAGAGGATTGCTTCATTCACTGCGTCCAAAAACACACAAATGAACTAATGCACAACAGCACATGTACACAAAGTCACAAAGACATGCACACAACGAGGCCAGCACATCCAGACATGTGATGGGAAAATAATATTAGAGAAAGTGCAGTGGGAACAAACTGTTAGCCAAATGTAAATAAATGACAATTCATACACAAAGTGTTTTAAGTGCTTAACCAAATCTTTTTAACAAGCTTTTAAAGAATAAATAAATAAAGTATGAGCATTTATACAGATGTTGAAAGATACTGATACAAACAAGTCATCTTGTAATATATCTGATGATTAAGTGTTTTACCAGCCCATTCTCATTCCTACACCTTCAAATACTGACACTTTGCCCCTCAGCAGGCCCAGACTGGTGTGTGCTGACTGTGCAGTAGGAACTCTGCAGCTCAGCAGCGCCGTTACAATGGACCGCAAAAAGAGGAAATGAGCTGAATGGGAGAGAGATAAAAAAAAGGGGCCATTGAGAAGGAGCCAAATGTCATAAACTTACAGATATGTTCATGTATGTTGATTGAAGACAAATTAATTGCTTCCATTACAGTAAACACTGGTGTGTGTGTGTGTGTGTCCATGGCAACAGTAACCATGGTGTGTGTGGCCATGGCAACAGTAACCATGGTGTGTGTGGCCATGGCAACAGTAACTACGGTTTGTGGGCATGGCAACAGTAACTACGGTGTGTGACCATGGCAACAGTAACCATGGTGTGTGTGACCATGGCAACAGTAACCATGGTGTGTGTGACCATGGCAACAGTAACTACGGTGTGTGGGCATGGCAACAGTAACCATGGTGTGTGTGACCATGGCAACAGTAACCATGGTGTGTGTGACCATGGCAACAGTAACCATGGTGTGTGTCCATGGCAACAGTAACCATGGTGTGTGTGTGACCATGGCAACAGTAACCATGGTAACAGTAACCATGGTGTGTGTGTGTGACCATGGCAAGAGTAACCATGGTAACATTAACCATGGTGTGTGTGGCCATGGCAACAGTAACCATGGTGTGTGTGATCATGGCAACAGTAACCATGGTGTGTGTGACCATGGCAACAGTTACCATGGCGACAGTAACCATGGTGTGTGTGACCATGGCAACAGTAACCATGGTGTGTGTGACCATGGCAACAGTAACCATGGTGTGTGTGACCATAGCAACAGTAACTACGGTGTGTGGGCATGGCAACAGTAACTACGATGTGTGACCATGGCAACAGTAACCATGGTGTGTGTGACCATGGCAACAGTAACCATGGTGTGTGACCATGGCAACATTAACCATGGTGTGTGACCATGGCAACAGTAACTACGGTGTGTGTTCGAGGATTGAGGCCTTGTCTGCATCTAAGTTCATGCGACCATCATGCAAAACTAAAAAGAGTTATAGTGAAGCTGATTTGTGTACTTGGGTTTGAATTTGTCTCTATTAAGCCATGTTTTATGTGTGTGTTTAATGTGTGTTTAAAGTGTGTTTTGGGTGTTTAATGTGTGTTTAATGTGTGTTTAAAGTGTGTTTTGGGTGTTTAATGTGTGTCTTGTCTGCATCTAACTTCATGCGAACATCATGTAAAACTAACAAGAGTTGTCCCAGTACTGTGATTCTCACACAGTCCGAACTAAAACATGCCATAAAGGCCATTGGTGACTAGAACATTATAGAGCTGATGGGAAACTATTTTGTCAAGAATCCTACAGCTGAGAGACTTTATTTCATATGAACAGGCAGCTTCCCTTTGCAGTCCGATTCATAGGAGTTTTTAAAGTAGGTCTTCTTGGTTTAGGGCAATGCAAACAACACAGACAAAGAGAGAGCTTGAGCTGTTGCCTTTGTACGGTATCAGCTGATCTGCAGAGGAATAGAGAGATAAACCGGGGAGAGAAGAAAGGAGACAGAAAATATGACGGGAACTTTGTTGTATTATTCATTATACTTAGCTAAAGCAACAGGGAGACAGAAGAGTCAACAAAGAGACAGAGGGAAGAACAGAGGCAGATGTTATCGGAGTAAAGTGCTTTTAGAGAGCCGGTTGATGAATTGATTAAAGTCGAGGCATATTTTTCATTCGTGTGTGTGTGTGTGTGTGTGTGTGTGTGTGTTTGATATGAATGGTAATTGGGTGCAGCATCAAAGCTGTGTTGGCAAAGACCCAACCAGTGTTTTTAGTCCCTCAGACAGTTGATGAAAAGATCTACCTACACACACACACACACACACACACACACACACACACACACACACACACACACAGCTAAGCCTATTACAATGACGCAAAGAGTCCTGCAAGAGTACACAACAACATCCAAAAAGTAGCACACAGCTGCGGCTTGTGCCCACACTGATGCAACTGACCTCTGCATGTGGTCAAAACGCTCAGGTGGTTTGTAAAGTTTGATTCTTCAAAAACAGTTGTATTTGATTTGAATGTAAAACTTTGGAGTATTAATAATTTAAAAACAGTGCATGGAGCGAGCAGATGCTGCAGACAGACCAGAGAGCAGCAGTGTTGCAGAGAGACCAGAAGCGTTTATTGATCTGCTCCCACAAAGGTGTCATCTCAGACGCAGAGTTATGGGACAAACACAGCTGTTTGTCGGGACATTCCTCTGCCATCCATCCGCGGCCGCAGAGCCTCAGCTTGTAATACAAACATGAATCTGTCCGAGCGCCTGTCATGAAATATATCTCCCCAAAGGTGCACCCACACAGCCCAGGCATTAGGCTGCGTCTCCTGTGTGCATTTCTTTATCCCCTCCTTAATGTCAAACTCAGTCTGATCATGACTCAGAGATTCTTCCTCCATATGTTGTTTCATTTTTCTAGCTACTTATTTCCTTCCTATGTGAGCAGAGGAAATGAGAAACGATAAACAACAGGCTGCTTCCCAGAAAGCAATAATCTGGATATGAGAGAGATGATGGGGAAGACAACAATGTACAGAAGCACCTGCTGGGAAGTCTGTTTTCTCCCAGAGACTGATTTTCATCTACATACTATATATACCTCTTTTTTATTTCTCAGTTCCTGTGAGCACCGACAACAAAATATGTATTATCTTTTCATCTGATCCCAAAGTTACTCTATGAAAATATCTGATCGGTTCATTAAAGGTACAGTCTGGTTCCAAATGAACTCTTGTGCGGTTCATTTGTGGTGAGAAGGTGTCCCGACCTGGATGTGAAGCAACTGCAGTCACATGACACATTGTTTGGGTTAAACATGAGCATGTTACAGTCCTGGAGGATTATTAATGTGCACCTCCTCCTGTACTGCCTTAATATGCACATTCAGCACATCCAATGCATCAAAACATTGTTTTAGTTGGAGCCGCGCCTCGTTTTCAAACTGTATGGTTTGACTAAAATGAACAATGACAGCAATATAGTCCACGATGAGCAGCGCTAAAATCAACCTGCGTAGTTGTCCCTCCATTGTGACATTAGAAAGTGTCACATTTATCTTGCAAGTGTACTCTTCTTCAACGTTTGCTTTACTTCCTGGATTTTTCCCACATGGAAATTCTGACCAATCAAGAGCAGCTTTCTCACACAAGGCATTTGATCTGGTCCTCTTGTAAATGCTGCCGTGAGAACACGAACCAACTCTAGGTAGTTATACAACTTTGTAACAAAATGAGTCCCTGATTCAGACCAAAGGAGACGACTCTAGGTCTGACAGCACCTTTATTTTATAGTTATGAACAATAAATTCAATTTCTGCCAATATATCCCCCTAAACCCTACACGCTGGACCTTTAAATGTGACTTTACTGAATCATTATTATCTCTGTTGGCAGTGTCATCCTGTATTTACCTGATCAGTGACTGTATTTCATTAAAAATATCTAAAGATCTCCAAAAAGTGAATTACAAATATAAACGAGAAGTACACTGGGGAGAGTTTAAACTTCTGCCAAGGTCGAATACCCTATCTTGCAATGTTTATGAAAGTGAAAAAATAATTTCTGTGTTCACCCAGTGATTTGGATCCTCTCCAAATTTAATGGGTCCTTGGCCCATGCTACACCTTTCCTTCCCCGAGATCCTGCTGACAAACAAACAGAGCCAACAACATAACTGTATTGGCTGAGGGAACAAACAAACAAACAATGTATTAAATAAGATTAGATTTATTTTTTCGCAAGTTTTTAAACCAATAACACAGAGACATCAGACATTTTTGAGGGGTATTCATTGGTACCGTTCATCCCAGTCGCCAGAAAAAATGTTGGCATTGTATGTTTATGCAAACCACATTACATTTTAACGGCATTATATAACAGATACATTGGAACTTTATGATTTGGCAGTGCTGTGGACAATGTGTGGTCAGGTTTAGGCACAGAAACCTCTTGGTTGTGATAAGGAAAAGATCACGTTTAGGCTTAAAAAATTCAGTTTTTGTGGCACAAACATGACTGCAGAAGCTGTCAATGTCTCTGTAAAATAAGTTTTGTGGCATTACTCCGGCAAGATACGCAACAATGTCCGAGTAAAAAAAACAAAACACTTTTCATGGCACTGTCGCAGCAGGAAAGGTCAGGCAATTTCATTGTAACATGTCGGTGAAGATTCTCAGTCATCCAGGTCATGGTAATCATAAGTGCTGTATTGTAGGCAGCTGGACTTCCTTGAGTTTCTTGAAGACGTTTTGTGGTAAACAACACCTTTTGTGGGCAGGAAACACAGCAACATCTCAGTAAAAAAAACATTTCGTGGCACTGTTGTGGCAGGAAACGCAGCAATGTCTCACATACTGTAGGTGTAACACCATCCACCACCCCCTCCACCTCCCAATGACAAGTCCCCTCATATAAAATAACACTTTAGAAACGTTGATATGATACATAAGAAACAAATGTATCCTTGGTTTGCAGAAAAACACTAACACCAATATTCTCTTTTGGCGACTGGGCTGCATAATTCTGTTTAGAAGAACCTTCAAAACTAAAATCAATAAACATATTTGAGTAACTTACAAACTCAACCATAAAAAGAACAGGTTTGGTTCTGAAAAACTGCAGAGCATGCTACTTTTGAGAGGCCTGAAACAACACATCAACAGAATGCTACAGATGGCTCAGTCAGGTTTAAGTTAATTAACAGATTCATCAACAGCACATCACAACTTTAAGTGTGCCATTACACAACAGGATACACTCTGTAACTTAAGTACTTGGCAGATAGGCGGCAGGATCAGGTGGTGATAGGCTCTTAATGGGTATTCTGCAATTCAAGGTTTGCTTAGTGCTGACCTTGGTCCTGAAATACAAGGAAGGCCAGACTGAATGACTTCTGTTCCGTCTATTATTGAGCACCGTCTGGACAGTTTGCACTGCAGGCAGGAAGCCTTGTCCATTCTGCCAATCTCCCACAGGTGCTGTTGACGTACTCTGGCACCCAGCTGAGTCTGAGGATTTGACGTGTGCAAACAAGGCCGGGTAGATAAAGAAGCATTTGCAGCAGGAAACCAGGTGTTCTGAGCAAGAGAAACACCATCCACCATCCAACGTCCATCCTGAGAGACAGACAGGAGCGCTGACATTTCAATTCATCAACACCTCCAGGAGTTAAAGGAGCCGTCGGTCCGAGCCGCAGGTATGGAGCCCATCGTCAGGACAGTGGAGGCAGCCGATGCTCACTCACAGAGGCAAAACTGGAGGTTTGTGGCGAAGCGGGGAGCCTCGTCACAGTTTGTGGGGAGCACCATCATGGTGTTATCCACTTACGCTGTTGCTACCCTGACTATGAACTTTGGGAAAAAGATCCAGGAACGAAGATCAAGACCAAACGGCAACTAGCAACCGCGGCCTCACCAAAGACCTGAACCTCTTCTCTGCAACATGCATGTCAGGAAGAGCCGAAATGAACAGAACTTTATTTGCCTCGACTCAAATGGGTCACTTCAACTCATCTCGTCTTTACGCTGCAAGGAAAATCATCAACCATTATGAGTCAGGACTCCTGTGGAGACTCACTTTTACCAAGAAGACCATAAAATCTGTCTTCAAAGTAAGTGTTTCATTGAAACCTGGGTCCTGGACACTGAAGCTAAACAATGAATGGGCATAAATATGTTGTATGCAGTGCTTCATGTGACCACAGGGTGGAGAACTGGGACTTCCTCAATCCTTCTTTGATTTCCAACAACAAGCCGCAGGATCACTGGAGACTGGATGTGTGTGTGCCAGCTCAACGAGACATCACTGAACCCTTTCAATGCATTAGACAGAATCGAAATAGAAGATGCTGATATGTGACATTAGAGTTTTTAATACCTGTGTGTTGGATGTTTTTTTTTAAATCTTTGTCATAAAATGTTCTTGTAATTGTGAAAACATGCCTGTGTTACTGTGTGACAGTGTGTTATAGATGTATATATGTCATGTTGTTTAAATGTCTGTCATGTAATTGTACAGAAAATGACTTTTTAAAAATCCATGTTGGATCAATCTTTTGAATAAATGGTGAAATATATTCTTGTGTGCAGATTTCTGATTTGAAATGATTAGTTGCAGTGGTGTGGTGGAGGGCATACGCAGGTACACAGGGTATGCCCACTTCTTTTTCTGTGCCTCTACAATATACCAACCTATCAGCCCAAAAGCCATTGGAATATATCCGAGAGTATATCCACTTCCTAGTAGCACACACACCTCATCGACGACCACTACACCACTGAATAGTTGCCATCTCACACCGTGCGAGACGTGCAAGCATCTGGACAAAAAGGTCACAACAGAGGGTTCTAGATACAAAACAAAGATTTAAAGGGGAAGAGTAGCTCAAACCAGATGGACATACTCTGCTTTTATGAATGATTTTTCAACAGAAAAACACAAATCTGAGTTCCTATTTATCCAACTGCAAACCTCAGACTCCTGGTGACATTTGGAACATTTCTTCTAAGCAAAAACCTTAATTAGCAACACCAATAATTTGGTATTTGACCAGTGACATTTCTGTCAACTGAAAGGTCAATGAATTTGACCTTTCTTTGAGAGTAGCCTCTACACTGCAGTTGTTCCAGTGGTTCCTTGTACCATTAAATGTTACTAAGTGATAAAATACAGCTGGCTGAGATATAAAAGGCAGGATAATTTTCCAAATGACCAGATAGCATCTAATGAGCTAGAGGGGTGTTTCCACATACCAGGATAATCTCAGATGTCCTCGACATTGGATTTTTTATGAAGAGGAAATCAAAGACGATCAAAGTCTCTGACTTTCTTCATATGCTCACCATGCAATACACCAGTGGTCCCCAACTTATCAGATGTGTCCATCCACTACCAACTGTCATGTTCCATTTATGTTTATGGATTATAAACTGGATGTCATCTACAATAACACTGTTAAATACATAAAAATGGATGTTGCTACAGTTACATAGAATATTAACTGTTTATTCGTACAATACATAAGGAACACCACTTGAGCCTCAAAAACATGGGAATACTTTTCACCCTCCTTAGATGCTACATATTGTCAATGTATTAGTGACATTGGGAATCTACAGCTGTTGGTCGCACCACTGATTAATTGCTTCCTCGTATGTTAAGTTCTGAAATGGAACGTAATGTAGAGGCAATGTTCCTTAATAATGTCGACGTCGATGCAACGTATGGTGCTGTCTGGGAAGCTAGTGAATAATATAAAAACCTCAAAAAGACAAAAAACTACGGACCTGTTCTTGAACTATTTAACTAACTATTTAACTATTTAAATGATTTCAACCAGTTGAATGAACAGCTGTTTTTTTGTTACTTTTAACTATTTATGCCAATAATTTAAACTATTTGTCCATTACTTTTAGCTAACTATTTCAACTGTTTATCTCTTACTTTAAGCCAATGATTTTAACTGTTTATCCATTACTTTTAATTATTTGAACTATCCATGACTTTTAGCTGACAATTTCCACTGTGTCCGTTACTTTTAGCAAACTACTTGTTACTTTTAACTATTCCAACTGTTTACCATTACTTTAAGCTAACTTTTTCAACAGTTTATGTGTTACTTTTAGCTAACTATTTCAACTGTTAATCCTTACTGTACGTTAACGGTAACTATTTTGACTGTTTCTCTGTTACTTTTAGCTAACTATTTCAACCATTTGTTACTTTCAGCTAGCTATTTCAACTGTTAACCCTTACTTTTAGTTACCGGTAACTATTTCAACTTTTTCTGCGTTAATTTTAGCCAACTATTTCAACTGTTTACCATTACTTTAAGCTAACTTTTTAACAGTTTGTGTTGCTTTTAGCTAATCATTTCAACTGTTTATCTTTTACTTTAAGTTAACGGTAACTATTTCAACTCTTTCTCCGTTACTTTTAGCAAACTATTTCAACTGTGTATCTGTCACTTTAAAGGAGCAATAAGCGAAATTCATCATTTCTAGATTGAAGGAATTAAAAAAATGCTATGTGAAGAGCTAGAGGTGTAATTTCATCTGGAGTATAGCATGACCTCACGCAGCCCCTCTCTGTGTTGATCTCCAGCCCCTTGTTTACAAGCTGGTCCGGCTGCGCGTTCATGTGAATTTCATGTGGAAGTTTAGCATCGCGCTGGTTCGCGGAAAAGAAAGTGAATGTGATTTTTGCATTGTGTTTTGGATTATGTCAGAAAATAAGCTCTGTGGCTAACACAAGTTTATGATACTTACAGGTTTTGTTCAGCGAGATAATCTTCACATATGAACACCTTTCATACCGCATTTGAAGCTTAAATGCGATCGCCAGATATAAAAAGCTAACGTTAGGCTTTAACGGAATACATGACTACTCCATAGTCGCATGACTCTTGACGTCACCGCCACTAAGCTTTCAACTGATTTCGGCCGCTTTATTTTAAAAACATTGTATAATGGGGAAATCGGGCTGTTTAAGCTAAATAAGAAGCTGTAATGGTGGACTGCCAGCACTCTCGCCTGTTCGGGGGTGACGACGTTTAATGTCCCCGACAGGGTTTGTAGTCGTATTGAGCAACTTGTTAACAACCGCCTTTTTTACGACACGTACAAGCTTCAAGATTCACAAGTAGGGTATTTACTGACGTGTTTTATGTCGTAGAACAAAACTCGCTTAAGCTTTTGTTAATCACAGACCTTATTTGAGGCATTTCACCAAAATCCCATTCAAAAAATGTATTGACTTTTACACGAGAGAACCAGAAGCGCTAAAAGCAACGTAGTTCCGGGTTTACTGGCACACTCAATTAAATTTAATGATACAATCGTAGCATGGGTTAATGTCCGGAGCTTGAGTTTTTAGCGGCTTTGTCCCAGCAATGGGTCAGGCGTTACGGTTGTGTTATGTAATAGTGTAATGTAATAGTCCGTGGAGATGCTGTGGTGGTGGGCTGCACAGACTATGCGAGTGTGGTGGGGGTGGAGAGCAGAGGTAGAGGGAGGAGTGGCTCTTTGTTTGGTCTACAGGCAGTGCACAGCAGCAAACCTAGCGGTGAAACGATTTCGCTTTTTGCCCCTTTAAGCTAATGGTAATGGTTTCAACTGTTTCTGCGTTACTTTTAGCCAACTATTTCAGCTGTTAACTGTTACTTTCAGTTAACTATTTCAACTTATTAGTTATTCGTTACTTCTAGCTAACTATTTTACCTGTTTACTCGATACTTTTAGCTAACTATTTCAACTCCTTATCTATTAAATTACTTTAAGCTAATCATTTATCTGTCACTTTATGCTAACAAAGTATTTAAATTCTTGGCTCACTTGCTTATTGTTTTCTCACTTGTGACATAGCACAAAAATGACAATGGTGTAACGAGAAATACACATTACAGACATCAACACAAGACATATAAAACAGACGTTATGATCTGAATATGATAGATCGTTAGTTGTTTCTGTTAGTGGGAGTATTGTACGTGTGCATGGATGAAAGTGTGTTGTGTAATCTTCCTAAATGCAACTGTGATCAGAGGAATGTGCAAACATGTGAGGGGGAGAAGGACGAGAGCAAAAGTGTAATAGATGATGTTGACGAGTCATGGTTCTCTACTTCTCACCTTTTATTTTCACATTTCGTGCAGATGGTTAAAGTGTCGGCCACCCTGGAGAAATAGGTCAGTGGAACAACAAATCAAAGAAACTCTAACTGGCGGAAATGAATGTCTGTCAGTTAGCGGGTCGACGGCAGTGTTTGCCAGCTGAGGGCCAGCCTAAGGCCCGGGCGCAGGCAGTGACCCAACCCTGTTAAATGAGAACGACGACAAGGGTACACAGAGAGCGGCGATGGCCTGCTTTGTCCTCTCTCCCTGTGTTCCCTGAATAGCTCTCACACAAAGGATATCGTTATTCCTCCTCTAATTACCAGATGGAGAGCTGTTTTCCTGCCTCTCGCTCCTCTGCTCTCACCCCAGAAATAAAGTGCTCTGTGGTGGTGACCCCTCAGCAGTTATGAAACAGTCTGGTGGACAACGGGGCCCGAGCGAGCCCTCATTTACTCCTTCAACTGTACGGTATGAATCTTATTTGAGCCTCCACCGAGACCATTTTATCTGCGCTCAATCTGTCGGTTTATGCGATGGCCAATCTGTCCGGTCCCTTCCTGTCCCTGCATGGTTTCGTTGCCAAAACCAATCATGTCTAAGGCATGTCACCAATTTCACAGCCTTGGTTTTAGGCGGACGTATCTAGGCCACAAGACACTCTCCATCTGCTCTTCTGTGGCCAAAAGCCTTGGGAGGTCACTCAGGGGAGGGAGTGACGGCGAGAGATGCACCCAGCCAGGGATTAGGCTGGTACACCAGGTCCAAGGGGAGGTGAGATTAAAAGCCAGGAGCAATAATACACACATGGTGGAAAAACACACTGGCTGGCTACGCTCATGTTTCCGCACCACGCACTTTAGAGCTGCCATTGAGCAAACGTCTCCCACCACAGGAGAACAAATTAACACGCTTTTAGGGATTACGGTGTTGCTGTCAAGGTCACCAGCTCCTAGTGTCGCGCCCGATGACACAGACGGCAACAAAAAGTGCATCCAGGTGAAAACTCTGCCTTTATGACAACAGGAAGGGTTTTGCATCACGCAGCAGCTTCTCCTGCGAGTTCACGGTGTTTTGTTCCGCAGAGATTTGTGTTCCCCATCCTCAGCATATCATGCAGTATTAAATCTCAGCCATACCCTCCTCTAACCCTGTCATCTGGAAAAAGCCCTGACCTCAGTGTGGATATGGAGCAGGCTGGTGGAGGACAGGTGTGACTCAGCACCACCTTTGAATGATCCTCTCAACATCAAGGGCAACAGTCCCCTCAGAGGGTCCTTTAAATCAATTTAATTCCTGTGTTTCCGTCTCCAGCATTCTCTCTGATGGAGGGAAGGCTGTCAACAAGGAGGATTTGGTAAACATCTCATTGGAGATTAACAAGGAGGGAGTCTTTTCTGTGTGTGCGTGCGTGCATGCGCGTGCAAGAGGAGGGAGGGAGGAAGGGAGGACTTCCCAGCATGGGGCAGAGGGAGGGGGTGAGTCGCCTGGTGGAAGGGACTGAAATGTCCTTCATATAAACCGGTGACAAAGTGGCGAGCAGCGGCCCCCGGGAAGCAGAGATCACAGCCAGCGCACAGACACACACACACACACAGGAGGAAGAGGAGGAAGAGGAGGAGGAGAACCGGAGCACCGAGCACCGCGAACAGGCGCTGGATCCACAGCCACACACCGGAGAGGAGACACGGAGGAAACACTCTGCAACAGCAAACAGAGGAAACTAATCCGGACGGAGCATCCTTCACCCCACCGACAGGTACAATGAATATATTTGGGATGAAGCAACACCTCAATCGACAGGTCGCCGCAGAGTAGGAGCATTAATATTATTATTATTAATATTATGTAAGGATATTACAGTAAAATATGCTCCGCTGCAGCAGATGAAATAAAAGGTCAGTGTGAACTCTCAACTGAAAATCACCAGACTCTATAGAAATAAATGCATTTTTGATTTTTACTAATTTTTTCCAAGGTTTGTTTGTGTGATTTAAGTTGCAGCTTTTGTCAAAATGTTCTTAATATGTTGTAACTTTAATGTTTTGTACAGAGCTGGTGATTTTATTTTGAATTCAAAATGTTACAACAGCTTTTTTAAACAAGTGTGTCTATTGGATTTCATAATATAATTTTTATTCATTTATTTTTTATTATAATATTTGTAGCATTTTATATTAAACTACAAATCTGACATCAAAAACAGCAACAGAAAACAAGTTAGATATGAAGTAGGACATTAAGGGCAGTAAGGTAAACCTATATGGGTAATAACAGTCTGAAGGACAGAAAGAGGAAACAAAAATGCACATAATTATGTTGCATTCAAGAGGTTAAGACAAGTAGACTTCTGCAGCCTCTAGAAACATCATCAAACAGCCCCATGTCTGACCAAAAGTAGAATATCTACCCTTAATCATAATAGTAAGTTGGTCTGATGGTGTATTTGATTTGATTTGATTTCTTTATTTAAGTGTCATGCTTCAAAGAAGCCCAGCCCTTATTGTGTATTTCAGCTGATTCACATTTAATACATCATTTTATTGGTAGAAAAACTGCATAAATTACTGAGCGTGACGCCTCCGAACATGTCAGTTTTAATTGTTTAGCAGTTAACAGATCATGGTTGCAGACACCAGTGACATGCTGGTAAAACGAGCAAGTTGCTTCTTATGAGTCACTCATCAGCCAGAAAGAAAGTCTTTTGAGAGGCTGGTTGGTTTTGAAATCCACCTGCCACAGTGGCAAGTGGACATAAAAGTAAATTTCCAACCCTGTTATAGCGAAGGATGTTTTTATTCTGTGTTGTAATGTGTTTTTGTTGCGTAACAGGAACAGTTTTAACTGTAACACACTTTTAATTCCTTTCCCAAATGAAATCTGGAAGGTGAGAGGAAACTCATGCGTCAAAGATTTCCATATTTTCTGCCTTTATTGTTGTTTATCTTTGTTGCATAAAGTCAGAGCCACACCGGACCTGTCCAGCGCCATGCGGCCATGTCCAACAGATTTGTTTAATTCGTGTTATGTGGGCTACACATCCTCCAGCCGCTTGTCAGATTAAACAACTACGCATGTCATCCATCTCAGCACGGTGCCTCAGTCTCACCTAATTAGGCTCACCCTGTCTACTAGGTCACCACATGCAGAGCGCACACGGAGCTAAACAGCCTGCGCTGGATGTCTCACTCACACAATAACTCACTGTACGCCATGATGACAGATAATACAATAACTGTGGTGAATGGTTTTAAAGTGAGAATTATTAACATGCATTTTGTTGTACGACATCAGACTGTGTGTGCATTGTCTCTGATTTGGTGACTCAGGTGTCTTTTGCCCGCCGCCGTCCACTGACCTGTTTCTGTCTGCAGAGATGGGTGTCACCTCTCGCCCCCTGCTATTGGTGTGCGCATATTTGGCGGCTGCGCTGATTGGTGGAACCCGCTCGGAGGGGGTGTGTCTCCAAGACGGCAAGCACAAGGCCGCTCCCGGCCCGGAGCCACACCTGAGGGAGTGTGGGCTGTATGCTGACAGTGAGTGACTGTGTTTGTCTTGAAACGCTGCATGTTTAATGGTGTAAAGACAACCTGCGAAGGGAAATATCAAAGTAAATCTCCTGCCTGACAGCTGGCTCAAGTGTTTTTTCTGTCCTTGCTGCTGACAGATAGCTGCTGCACAGAAGAAGACATCCAGGATATCTCCCATGTTCCCTCTGCCATCAATAAGAATGAACCCTGGGACAAGTGTGGGCCTCTGAGCTCAGAGTAAGTCTCAGAAATCCCTCTGATCCCACCTCTTAGCATTTCCACCTGAAACCAATATTTTTATATTAACTATAGATCACATGACGGCTTGTTTGTGAAAGGTGTCGCTGGTAGTGTTGAGCCCACAGAGGATTATCGTTCTGCAATATCCCTCAGCTCTACGGGGCATTATGATGTCTATAAGCTCAGTGTTTCTGTTTTATAGACAGTAACTTTACTTTTGCAGTCTTGTTTGTTGGAAAAAAACCTTCTAAAAATAGCCTGTACTCTTCCTAAGCTGAGCCATCTTGTCTTAGACTTTTATCTTTTATATTTGCACTCCTTATATTTGCACTCTTAAATTAATGCAGTAAAGACATAAAAGACAAATTAGCAACTAGTGCACGCTAGTGAACACTGTGGCGCATTTAGCTGTGAAAGGAGTTGGTGGTGACCAAAAACAGAGCTAAAAGAGGAGAAAATATTTGTTAGGTGGCCAAAAAAAGACGCCAAATTAATAATAATAATGATTTCTATCTGATTTATGTGTAAAAAGTAGGGCTGTCAAGTGATTAAAAAAATTAATTTACCGTAAAACTTAACGGTCTGGGCTAGTATTTCCTTAAATCACTGAAATCAACAGGCCTATATTTGAGACAGGCCTTTAATTTCTCTCACACAGTACTGTTGCTCAGTTTATTTCAGACTTGACGTTCTCTGATTCTACGAAAACTTCTTATTGCAGTTCCATCTGGGAATTTTTTTTTAAATGTAAATGTTTCATTCTCAGCCACTGTGGCCTTCAGTGACTCAAAAGGTCAAAAGGCACCATGGGACGTGATTAATCAGCATACATTTTTTAACATGTTATTTATTCTGTGATTAATTAATCAAAATGAACGCGTAATTTTACAGCCCTAGTAAATAGGCAACTGTTTCCAAACAAGTTCACCTCTAACTTAAAGGTCCAGCGTGTGGGATTTAGTGGCATCTAGTGGTGAGTTTACAAATTACAACCAACTAAAACTTCTCCTGTCTGCCAAACATGTAGGAGCAGTGTTGGGACGGAAATGTAATAGGATACAAATTACTAGTTACCCTGTTAAAATGTAATAAGTAATGAAACTCTTTTAATTGTGCAAAGTCGTTTAACTTATTACATTTTTAACATTTTGATTACTTTTGATTACTCGGCAATAGAGCTGAAAATGTTCAGAAACAAGCTACGCATGCCTGCATGGCAACAAGGTGCAACGTAATCTTGTGCATCTACTCGTCCATTAGTAGATGCATTCTTCCTTCGTAGAGCAGTTGTCAAAATTAGTACATCTACTCATGGTTTGTGCTCTTGAAAGCGCAAGATGTAAACATTAATGGCGTCCTCCTCGGCTAATAGTAGCTAGCTCAGTGGTGCTAGGTGAGCTAGCAGTCGATGCACGCTTCCTTCTGCATGCTGATACTGTTGGTGGGTGTAGCTCTGTAAATTTCCTACATGAAACTGCTGAAAACAAGGTGTGTGGATTATCTTGAGAAACCAGGTCATGATTTCTGGAAAGAGACATTGCTGTTGAGTTTTTCAGATGTATTTCTTTGGCGCTTTGAACATCATAATACTTATTGGAGAGAAGGCCGACATCTCTACGACCGATATCTCCAGCACTCTCCAGCTCACACCAGAACAATCTAGACTAATAATAATCTACTACATGTACGGGGGAAAATTTGTACTTCACTTTGGGGTGAACTGTGTCTTTAAGTAGACGTCATTATGTTAACTGGTCCCTTGTTTCCCTCTCCTCAGGTGTGAAGGCTTCCTGAAGCGTGTGTCATGTTTTTACCGCTGCTCCCCTGATGCCGCGCGCTGGCCTCACCCCCACCGCCGCTCATACATCCAGGCTGTGCCACTCTGCCACAGCTTCTGCCGTGATTGGTGAGGCTGCCGCACACATTGCCAAACAAATCTAAATCAAACTCAGTGTCTGTCCCCCTTCACTTATAAGACTGTCAGGAGAGGGATCACCAGCCTGTGTAACAACAGCGTGCTGTGCCATCCATGCCAAGATAGAGTGTCCAATAAACAGCAAAAACTGTACGGCACAAGAACAAGGTTACATATATCAGTCTCCTCTTATCAAGGAGGCAGAAACATGTAACAGCCAGGGGACTCACAGCAAAATGAGAAGCAGCTTCATGTCCACGTTGCTTTATTTAAAACACCAGCAGTAGCTGCTGTCAGGAAAATATGAATATTACATACCTTTCTTTAATAAAGTTTGAGGTGCATATATTTTTATTTACAGTGTAGTGCAATATTATGGAAATACACTTAGTCCTTTTCTTGCAGAGAGTTTTATGAGATGGTTGATGCCACTCATGTCTGTACAGTAAATCTTTATTTAGCAGCCTGATACACTTCTGTTTTCACAGGAAATTAACGTTTACATACAGCCTCTTTCAAAATTAAAGCACTACGTCAGTACAACACTGCGAAGTTTTTTTCCTTAACGTGGTCGGGTTTAGGAAAAAAGAACAGAGTTTGACTTAACAATCTTTCAGGAAGTGAACCTCTCAGGTGAAGGTCAGTGGTTGTTGGACCCATCCACCACCACTCACCACCACCGCCCCCTTAACTTATGTCTTTGTCCTGCCGCGTTTCCTCCTGACGCCACTGGGAACCATTACACAATAACGGCACCCGGCAGCATATCATGCCGATGTGAAAGGATGGCTTTTTTCGTCTGTGTCTGACGCTGGAAGTGACCAAGCGCTGGTTTTCAATGACTTCGGAGTGAAACTGGGTTGCTTATGCAAGTTAAGTTACTGTTGTTAGGTTTAAAAAGAAATGACTTACTTTAAAATCACTCAAAGTTCACACAGTGCCGAACACCAGTCTCCTGGGAAAAGTCCCATATTTTGTGACCCATCCACCGCCCCAACCTTCCTCCTTACGAGACCACTTCCCTCTTTTATTCGTTAGTACATGGCTCATACACCAATTACTGGCTCATGATAAGGTAGGATGCGTTCGAGTTTCAGCGCATCACTTTTCACAGAACAGCCGAATACAAAACACCCATGATTGGTGACTAACAAGCTGCTGGACACACAACAATGACGCTAAAGATCAGAACCAGTTTTGTCGTTGGTCGCCAACAGTGGTGTACAGCTTGACAGGTGTCTCGCCCAGGTGTCACACCATCTGCCATCCCCTCCACCTCACGATGCCAAAGTCAGCTCACGTGCAACATCACATAAAAAACATATGATATGAATGAAATGTGCAAATGTAACATAATATCTAAAATGTTCTTCTGGCATATGTAGCGTACAGACATGAGAGCGATGTAGATGCTCTCATCTAACTCTCAACAAGTAAGCAAATGTTGAACTGTTCCTTTAAATAGATGTGTACATCGAATGAAAAACTGGCAGTTATCTGGTATACAGTATGAATCTTGTAGGATGCAATATTCAAATAAGAGAATTACAGAGTTTACATTCCTGTCTCCAGGTTTGACGCCTGCAGGATGGACATGACGTGTGCTCGTAACTGGGCCAGAGACCCCAGAGGACAGAACTGCACTGGAACCTGTGTTCAGTATCAGCAGGTAGGCTGCGATCCGCCACGTCTGTGACTGAACGCTTACATAACCTGCGTAGACCTTGAGTTGCTTTCTTTTCCCCATCAGTAGCAATCAGACATTTGGAGTATTTTTAGCCAGTCCAGCAGCAAATGGTTTCATGGATGGTAATTTCTGGTCTTGGGTCCAGACTGAAATGTCTCAATAACGCTTGGATGAATCACCATACAATTTCAGATGTTCATTTCCACCTGAGGGTGAATCTGAATTACTCCGGTCCCTCATGTTTTCATCTAGTTCTATCATTCATTTGTCCAGTACTTTGGGTTCATGACTAAATACCTGCATAAGAGGTCAACTCTGCAGCACTTGAGGTGTGGAGCAGGTGGACCCAAATACAGAGACTGCAGCAACAGGCACTCAAATAAATATCCTCTTATTCAAGGTTTGAGCAGGAATCTGACGAGTGGATGAGGTGCAGGTGGAGACGAGGGCGGAGGGGCTCAGGTGAGGGTAATGAGGTGATTAGGCAGCAGCTGATTGGCAGGGGAAAAACTGTGTAGCTGGAAGGAAGTAATGAGGTTGATGCAGGGCAGGTGTGTAGAGGGACAAATGAGGGAAAGGCAGCACAGGAACACAGGAGAGGAAAACACAGTGAACAAAAACCGGAAAACACAATCCTCTTAACAATAAATAATGACTAAATAAATAAGTAAACTTTCTTTATAGAGTGCTTAAAGCAATGCAGAGTCAAGTAAAAAAATGAGGCAAGTTCAAGAAATACAAAGAACAATTAAAAACACCATCACTGAAGCAGATAAGCAAAGCTGGCAACTAATTGCCCCGTAGATTGCTCTGTGCTACAGCAGCTCAAACAATTAGAGGCGTACAAAATAAAAGAAAACAATAACCGATGACAACACAAGATAAGTTTTAAGAAGTGATTTAAGAGATGTCACTGATCCAGCAGCTTCAGATCATCAGGCAGGAAGTTCCGGAGCCGAGGGGCCATGACCGTAAAAGTCCGGTCACCTTTTGTTTTCAGCCGGGGCTGAGGATCTGAGGCTGTGACCTAGCTCATAGGGGAGAAGCATCTCAGCACTGTAGCTTGGGCTGAGCCATGAAGTGCTTTAAAAGTGATCAGTAAAATCTTAAATTCTGAAACTGCCTGGTAACCAATGAAGAAAGGCTAAAACGGGCTGATGTGTCATGTTTTCTAGTATTTGTTTAAAGCCGAGCAGCTAGCTGAAGCCGTGAAATCGCATTTTGGCTCAACTCTGAATACAGTTGAATAGAGTTGCATTTTTCTAACCATGAAAAAATGAAAGCATGAATGATCCTCTCGAGATTGAGTTAAGAGAGAAAGGACTTGATTTTGGAGATGCTTCTTAATTGATGGAAAGAGGACTGGACGACGCTTGTAATTTGTTTTATTTAAAAGAGAGGTCACTGTCAAATATCACACCAAGGTTTTTGGCTGCAGATAGGAAGCCAAGATGGTTTTGTAGAATAGCGATGGATTTTGGTGGACCAAAGAAGATGATTTCTGACTGGCGCATTCACACAGGCACAATTAGGTCCACTTCAAACGAACCCTGGAGTGGTGTGAACACTCATTCGAACTCTGGTGCCGACCAAACGAGCGAACCCTGGTCCACTTGAAAACTGGGGGTCTCAGTTCACTTGCAAGTGAACCCCACTGTGGTTACAGTGGTGACCAAGCCGGCTGAAGTGGATGGATTTCCTTTTTTGGTCCTGGCCAATCAATGAGCTGGGTTTTCTTCTTCCTCATGCTTTTTTTCCTCCTAGTCATTGGTTGTTCGGGGCAACACCACCCCCAAACAAGCAGCTGTTGTAACTGCGTGGTGTTATCCAGGTGATTTGGTCCGCTTTAAAAAGTGCACTGTGAAAGTGAACCAAACCAAATGAAGGTGTGAGTTTTTCGGCATTCCCCGCCCAATCGAACCGAGTCCCCCGGACTATCCTGGTGTGAATGCGCCCTTACTGTCATTTAACTGGAGAAGGTTTTGGGACGTTCAGCACTTTATGTCAGACAGACAGGATAGAAATAAGTATGTAACGTATCGTAAATGCATCGCCTGAGTGACTGTAACAAGATCGTTTAGTATTATTAAGAACCTTGAGTGAGCAGAGTTTAGTCACGCCTGAGCTGAGACTTTCAAGAGGTGTCAGAGGTTTGAATCCCAGTCACAAACCCTCAGAGCTTGTTATTTGAGCTGCGTGCTCTGCAGGTAGCAGGTCAGAAACCCTTTCACAGTACAGTCTGCGTGTCATGGTCAAGTGAGAGCGCGGTAAGCGAAGGGTTAACAGCGCAGGGCGGCGCCGTGGGCTGAAGCATGAAAAGGTTCAGTCCTGCTTCAGTGGGCAGAGGCCAGCTGGGTGATTTTAAAAGAGGCAGAGTCACCGAGGGGCTGCAGCTGGGACGCACAGTCACACACCACACTGACACTATCTATCTATCTATCTATCCATCTATCTATCTATCTATCTATCTAGATACACACACACGAACAGAGGGAGAAAGAGACCAACAGATAAACACACACCCTCTGACCTCTGGCTCTGGATATTAGATGATTAGGTGAAATGACAAATTTGTTGTAGAGAGAGAGAAAACTCAAAGAGAGGTCGTCTGAGTGAGTGTGTGTGTGTGTGTGTGTGTGTGTGTGTGTGTGTGTGTGTGTGTGTGTGTGTATTTTGTGCTCGTATCGGCCCATTTTCATGTAGGGCGCAGCTAATGGCACCAAATAGGCTCCAATAAATTTAGGTAGCTCTCAAAACAGAGTGTTTTAAACGGCTCCTGAATACAAAGAAATGAGTCAGCGCATTCAGCACGCTCAACAGATCAGCCCTCAGAGAGAGAAGGAGACCGCCAACAAGTGCCTGCCTCTCGCAACACTTTTGGAGGTCACCGCAGCAAAGCGTCATTGTGTTTCCTCTTCAGTCGGTGGAGATGCGCGATTTCACAGTGGGGCCTCCTCGTGGTCTGGGCTCGCAGCACTTCAGTTCACCTCAGGGCTGCGACATGCTGCAAACAGATACTAACTATCTCTGTCACACAAACATCTCACAACTTTGAGTTTAGAGATTTTTAAACTCAAATGATCTAATCCACAGATTCACTCAGAGTTGAGAAAATCCTCCTTAATGTTTCTCCTCTTCTGAAAAGTTCACCTGATAGATAGGAACTAAACGCAGGAGTGTGTGTGTGTGTGTGTGTGGAATAAATCTGCACAGATACAGTGAGGATTTGTAAACGCTGACTGCAGAGGATGTCAATTTGCATAGAAACAAGCTAATGCATTTAAAGGCACACATAAGCACACACACATCCACTGCATGCAAAGCTCCCTCTGGCACTCTGTGTCTCACTCTGTCTTTGTACTCATTGGTAACATTATTTGCCAGCCAAGGTCTGATTTATCTCAGCATTAGACACTCTTTCTGCTCCGGGTTTGGTGGGAATGAGGTTACATCAGTGAAGAGCGGCCGGGCGCCTGGCACAAAACACATCCACAGCGACATCTGTGAGATGGAGTGAATTAATGGACCGAGGAAGGAGGGAATGATTATACGAGGTTACTGAAGTTACAGCCTGCAGATTACAGCGTAAATACTGAGAACATACTAAAGTACCAAAGAAATAATTAGTGGGTGTGTACAAGGGGCCAACAGCCATAGCCCACATGTCTATAGGCTGTGTAAAATAACGGATGTAGCCATCATGACATCACCCACTGGTTTGTGGACTCCTGTTTTGAAGCCTTGACTTTCAAGTAGGTATAAGCATGGATGTGTTAGGAGAACTGGATACAGCACTGGTGGCAGGGCTCCGTTCATTCCTATGAGTCGCTTGGAGGCGCATGACGCCAAAATGGTTCATTAAAATGACCCAGATGATCAGCACTGCTTCCACTGAGCAGGCGCACTAGAGACTTACAGCAGCCAAGCACAACCAAGTGCAGCCAAGTGTCTTATGTCCGGTTCAGGCTACACGCTATCAGCCTGATTATAGACCGACAAGGCCGTCATATGGTGTCAGCTCAGTTTGTGAACGGCAATGATTATCATGCACGATAATCCATTGTTTTATCAAGTGGTAGACAACAACCACAGTAGCAGCTGAAGCAGCTATGTGACAAGCCCACCATAGCTACACATCAGCCCGTCAGCCCGGGAGCAGAAGTCTTGACGAAAATGCTTAAGTAGCGATTAGCTAGCTATAAAGTATTTCGTTAAGAGAGAGAGGGTTAAGGTTAGGACGAGGGTAATGGGAAGGCTACATCTCGTTATATATGCTAATGATAAATTAGTGATTAGCTAATGTTAGCTATGAAGTATTACGTTAAAAGAAAGGTAGTTAAGATAAGGATAAGGGTAATGGGAAGGCTACATCTCCTTACTTACACAGTGATTTATGTCTTCATGTATTATAAATTATAAAGTAGATTATTGCTACATTTGGTCTCATTTATTCACTGCAGCGTAGCTTTGTAGCAGGGTTCAGTTATGTTGGTGGATTTGTCTTGTACTAGTGGTGGCCGTGTCGTGTACGCTACAAACCAAATATGTCTGCAGCTCTACATGTCTTGACTTTTATTTTTGGCCGTCGCTGTCTTGGATTTTTTAAGTCAGAAGAAATGACCATATTTGGACAAGAGGGTGGCGATAACCCTAACGCTAGCTAATGCTAATTTTTGCTAGCAAAACCATCAAACAAAATACACTTACTGGGAAAACTCAACATCCAACTCATTTAGCTCAACCAAATGTTGAACAAAACTTTTTTTTGATGACCAAATCAAACTTAATGAAATGAAAACACAAAATAGTGTAAAAGTCTGTTGACGTCCATGTAAAATAGTATTTGAGAAGATTTTGAACTGTGTAACTGTTCAGTAAATCATTCCTGTAGTCATTTGTTGTAATTTCTATTCAGTTACATAATGACTCTCGTCTAATTCTGACCTTGACCCGCAGCCAGCAAAATCATTGCAACAGACGTCTGCTGTAAGAAAAATTGATCTTTTTTCCTGTCAGTGTCACAGATTTAAGTCCCCTGTCTTTTCTGTTTTTCTTTTCACACTGGGTGTAGTGTCATAGATTTCAGATAGAAAGGCAGAATTGAATAAGATAAGGACGGGAAGGACAGGATAGAGCCTCAGGAAATTTCAGTATCTCACTCATTCGATCACACCATGTTGTCTAAAACCACTTGTGCTCGAATTAGCTTTGGCAGCAAACCATGTCTGCCTGGGGACGGACAGAAATGTGTGTGTGCAGCCCTGTGTGTATTATGGGGTCGCTGCGATAAGACCTAAGCGTCAGACACAGAGTGTATGTAGTGGAGTGAAATAGCCGTCATCCTCTTTGTCCTTCGCACACGGTACATATATTACAGCTTTTTCTTGTGCGAGCACCCTGTGTGACTCAGTCTTAATCCCCCAACAGACAGGAGGATGAAAGGAAGCAGACGTTGGGGTGGGGGTGTGCTTTAGAGTAACGGAGAGAGGAAGAGACATATACAAACAGCGTGTGCAGCAATACGAAAAAGAAGGATATAAGATTGAAATGAGCTATAGAAGGAGGCAGAGACGGTAACTTGGCAGTACGTCTTAGGGTGCTTTTACACCTACCCTTTTTGGTTCAGTTCAATCGAACTCGGGTTCATTTGCCCCCTAAGTGCGTTTTGTTTGGGCAGGTGTGAACACAGCAATCACACACAAAACAACCAGAGCGAGACCTTCTTGAAGAGGTGGTCTCAGTCCGGTTACAAAGGAACTCTGGTGCAGTTCATTTGTGGTGAGAAGGTGTTGCGACCTGGATGTGAAGCAACTGCAGTCACATGACACATTGTTTGGGTTAAACATGAGCATGTTACAGTCCTGGAGGATTATTAATGTGCACCTCCTCCTGTACTGCCTTAATATGCACATTCAGCACATCCAATGCATCAAAACATTGTTTTCTAGTTGGAGCCGCGCCTCGTTTTCAAACTGTATGGTTTGACTAAAATGAACAATGACAGCAATATAGTCCACGATGAGCAGCGCTAAAATCAACCTGCGTAGTTGTCCCTCCATTGTGACGTTAGAAAGTGTCACATTTATCTTGCAAGTGTACTCTTCTTCAACGTTTGGTTTACTTCCTGGATTTTTCCCACATGGAAATTCTGACCAATCAAGAGCAGCTTTCTCACACAAGGCATTTGATCTGGTCCTCTTGTAAATGCTGCCGTGAGAACACGAACCAACTCTAGGCAATTATACAACTTTGGAACAACATGAGTCCCTGATTCAGACCAGAGGAGACACTCTAGGGCTGACAGCAGCCTTAATGACTTGTTATGAGGTTGTCAGTAGTGAGGAAACAGGAGCTTAAAAAAAACAGAGGTTGAACGGACACAGGAAATTGTTTGCACAATCCTAAACCGATCGAAAATAAGAACCAAAATAGCCGGCCTGTTCTCACTCCCAAGTCGTCAGATACCACTGCTTTGTCACTGATTTCAACCTCAGCTACTGATGCACTAAACAATTTCCAACATGTCCAAAGAGAATGTGTTAAAGTCCCGCCTGCCTCTTTACACCTGCTACAGAGCAGGTAAACATAATCTAATGCAATCTGTCCTTGGAGCAGGATAGCTGGTGCAGTTATTATGGTTTATTGACTCACATAACCTTTTAGTGTAGGCTGTACAGGTTTTAGGGATAAAACCATTTAAAGATACTCAAAGAAATGACGTCACAATAAGCAAAAATACCAATGTATAGGCACTACAGACTGTTTCCACTGCAGAGTTTAAAGGGTTTAACACAAAAAACACACACTGAAACTTAGAAAATTTGCTTCCTCGACTATTTCTCAACATGTAGACCTACACAGTTTACAGTTAAACAGCTTAAACCTTGAATTGTGATTTGTTTTTTGCAGTGTTGTGCAATATCCCTTTTAATCCGTGTACGTGTCTTATTAGAGAGGAGCAGAATTTTTCATGCTCCAGAAACCACAAAGCTAATGTCAGCAGTAATTGGAGTTTTTCCTCAAAGTATAACTTCACAAAGACCGAGCAGTGCGATGAATACCTGTCAGATAGCAACAAGGTGCCGAGTGTGACCTTTCCGATTAGTTTAGATCCGTGCGTCTACTCTGTGAAGCTTGACAGAATCTCACGGCTGCACCATAAAGAGGGCGCAGAGATGAAGTCTTTCAGATTCCAGTGTGGGCTTTTCAAGGTCGTCATGACTTGTAATTTGCTCTCAAGGCTGGTTGCAGACGAGGTGAGGCGAGCGAAAGAGAGAGGCGGACAAAAAGCAGTTTGCGAGAGCAGCTGCCAGGTGCCTCCAGCCCCCTCTAACACCTGGCAGAGGGTGTTTGTTTTCAAGGCTGGCGCTGCCCTGAAAGGCCAAAATCAATTATTCCAATGGATGTTTACAAGCAAAGAAAGACCATACTTGATGGATGTTGCAAAAAAAGAGCCATGCAGAAAATGTGCATTTACTAAAAATGCAAAACCAGCGTGGAAAAAATGCACTTAGCCGAATTTTACCAGCCATTAGATGTTACTAAAGAGCTCTCGTGCTCTGAAAGTTATCAGTGATGAAAAAGTACGAAGTACTATTTCAGGTACTTGTACATTACTTGTGTTTGACCAGTTATATTCATATTTCATTGCATTTTGGGGAAAAATCTTGATCTTTTTAATCCACCATGTGTAACAGCTATATTTACCAGTCGCTTTGATTTCATAACATATTACCTTATGAAATATGATGCATTATTGGAGATGAAAGGCCTCACACACTCAGGTAAGAGTTGTGCAAGGCTGTCTGGGACTGTGTGGGCTGTGAGGTCTAACAGAGAAAAGAGAGTTGTAACCTGTCCCTGAACAAAACTAATAGAAATACATATATTTTCATCTTGTATTATCTAATGCATGCAAGATAAAATAAGTCATATTCACTGGGACCTTGGAGGCTCCATGATTTAACACTTTCTGCGTAATGAGTTCTTTTACTTGTTGTGCTTCTGTACTTTTAGACCCTGATCACACAGAAAGTGTTTTGCGGGTTGCAAAACGCAAGGCGCGCCACACTGCCTTTTTTAAAATTGAATGTCACAAGTGTCTGTCTTTTTTATTGTTGCCAGGCAGCCACGGTCTCACCTCTTAATTCTAACCATCCCATGTAATCAGTCTACTGTTTATTTAGGATGACTCAGGGGCAGTTTGACAACCTGCTGTCTATCGTCGGGCCGTATAGCTCCGGGTATCCAACAACTGCTACCACCAGTTTTTCCTCCATTGTTTACCAACTGTAAACTTGTTGTTGTGACCACAACAGAAGGCCCGCCTCTCAAATCAGCTGATAGGATAATAGGAAAAAAAATGACGCTAAAATAGATGATGGAGTTCAGAGCGCTCCAGCAAAAACACTAGGTGCTTAGAGCACAGAAACGTCTTTTTGCAGATGATGTGGTTCTGTTGGTTTCATCACACTATGACCTCCAGCATGCACTGAGGTCGTTTGTAGCCGAGTGTGAAGCGGTCCGGATGAAGTCAGCACCTCCAAATCTGAGGTCATGGTTCTCTGCCGGAAAACCAGAGTTCATGCCCCAAGCGAGGGAGTTCAAGTATGTCATGGTCTTGTTCACAAGTGAGTGTAGAATGGATCATGAGATGGATCGGCAGTTTTGTGTGGCCTCTGCTGCGATGCAGGCACTGCGCCGGTCTGACGTGGTGAAGAGGGAGCTGGGCCATAAGGCAAAGCTTTCGATTTACAGGTCCATCTACGTCCCAACCCTCACCTATGGTCATGAGCTCTGGGTAGTGACCGAAAGAATGAGATCGCGGATACAAGAGGCTGAAATTTGAGCTGGGAAGTGTTGCTGGGGAATGAGAGACACTAATTTTCTGCACGTCCCCCAAGTTCATGTTTATGTATATCTGAGTACTCCTCTCCTGACCGGTAGCTACCATAATGAACAGCCATCACCTCGTCATATCCTATAAATATTTTGTGTCTGTGTCTGTTTCTGTAGATGTACCAACATGGCAGGGATCTTTGTGAGAGCCTGTGGGGTGACGCCTTCATGACGGTGGAGGATGAGCCAGAGGACATGGGAGAGGCCGGAGAGGTTGGAGCGGAGGGTGACGGCGGTCGCCCCTGTGGCTGCCTGACCCTCAGTCCCTCAGACAAGGATGTGATCGCCGCCCTTAGGGCCCAGCAGGACGACCCGGAGGAGCTGGATACCACCAAGACCGGCCTGCCTCAGTACCGGGCCCCGTGCCAGACCAAGCTGCCCCTGCAGGCCAGGAGCGGCAGGAAGGGGAACTCTGTGCTGCGTAAACGCTCCATCATAGTCGACGACGTGGAGGGGAGCGGGAGCGGCTTGTAGAGAGGGGTGATAGGTGGCAACATATTTAGAGATTATTGTCTAGATCCTAATCTGTCTCTTGAAATGGAGTTGCTTCTTTAACTAACCTTACCACACAGACCTAAACTGTCATCATCATTACTGTCACATTCTACATATAATCTCTATGGTTTTTAATAATACTGTATCTGGTTTAAGGCTGACAGGCTTATAAAACCTCCAGTAAACACCTGGTCAGTTATTTACTTAGCTAAACAGCCAGGATTTAGAAAAAAGAAACTTTTAAGATTTAAAGGTAAAATCCTTAATTATGCAAGGGCTCTGACTTCAATAATAAATATACTGATAATATCCCATAATGGCTGCACAAATGTTTTATTGCCAGCTAACAGGTCGAGAACTGTTTTCACAAAAGTCAGGTATTTCATTTACAGATGGTATTTGCACCCAGGGTGTAAGTAGTCATATTGGATGTAAACACGCAGATGCAAAACGTAAATGTTGCTGTTACCATCTGGGTGTAAAAAAAAAAAAAAAAGATAATGTGGCTAATCACACGCAGGTGTTAAAAGTCAGGGTAGTTATTCACACCTGGGGTTAAGTAGTCAAAGTGACTATTCACACCTGAGTGTAAATAGTCAATGTGACTATTCACACCTGAGTGTAAGTAGTCAAAGTGACTATTCACACCTGAGTGTAAGTAGTCAAAGTGACTATTCACACCTGAGTGTAAGTAGTCGAAGTGGCTGTTCACACCTGGTTGCAAATAATCAGTGTGGCTATTTCAAACCAGGTATAAATAGTCAATATGGCCATATACATCCCATATAAATAGTTTATGTTGCTATTCACACCTGGGTGTAATGTGGCTAGTTTCAACCAGGTGTGAATAGGCAATGTGGCTTTTCACACCCGGGGCTAAACAGTGAATTTGGCCATTTACACCCAGTTGTATAGGGCATCATGCAAAGGCAAGCACCCTAGTGTTCATAACCAACAATGCCATTTGCACCTAGGGTGTAAATACCCAATGTGGCTGTTTACACCTGGGTGTATATTCCTGGACGTCCTAGCAACACCAAAATACGACATCAAACCAAATGGGTCTATTTAGCTATTCTGCTAAAGTTCATGTACACAGTGTGTATTCGGCAGCTTTATAGATCCCTAAAACTGAAAAGAAGTAAAAACAAATAATAAACCAACACTGACACACAGGACACACACCTCAGTCTCCTGTGTAAAAGTCCTGTGTCAACTCATTCATCCATCACACCCTACACCTTCCATGGACTGTGTTGCTCTTCATACTACGTCACCTGACTGCCTGGCAGAACATTTGTGAGTTTTATCTTGTAAATTTACCACTGTAATCTCAGACAGTATCAGAGATTGACTTGTACCAGCCCTAACCATGACCCCTTTGCCCTGATCCTAATAGCCTGACCTTGACACATCAACGTGACGATGCGTGTAAGGGACGGGTTTAAATAGCTGAGTAGCTGCAGTGTGACTACTCTCAACGGGGTGCACATAGACATTTTTTATTTGCTTTGTATGGCTCAGTAAAACACATCACTGACACTACGACATGAGGTGTGTGAAGTCTCACACATGGTAAACGTAACGTCCTGCAGTATTAGCGCTTGTGCATGAATCAAACATAAACACGACGTCCCTGCACCAGTACTTCACCACCCTGCTTCTCTTCTCAGTCGTCTAGCTGACTCTAATCTGTGCATTAGTCAATTGTTAAATGCAGATCTTACTGTTTGTGAAGCCGTATCGTGCAGTCTACATGTCATAAGGGATAGCGGAGAGAGCAATGATTATAATGAATGTAGCTTTCTAACAGATTACAGGACTGAACGTTAAGGGATGTGGTATAATAATGACAATGGAGAAGTAAATACCTGAGGGAAGGTTTAATATTCAGAAACAAATCTGCCTACCAGAGTAAATCCGCAGAGGCAGCGTTCGTACCAGCAGAGGCTGTTCTGGTAGTTTGATCACGTATATTACCAATGTACTGTGGACGTGTCTTTTATAATTACATTGTGTATTTCTAGAGCAAGGCACTGTTAGATGTAAATGTTTTGTAAAAAGGGGAAACTGGTTTGTTCAATTCATGGTAAGCTTGCTGAGAGATGTGTTTCTGTGCTTTACATTCTCAATAAAGACAATATTTGTAAATGCCAACTTGAACCTGTCGTAGTTCTTTTGGTTGAACTTTGCTGTCAAACCCTTTTTTAATCTGTAAGACCCCAAAACAGTTTGTATATCCTTGTCATAGAGAACATAGTGTCATACAGCCACCAGTCATGTTCCAAATACACTCATTTTAATGGATTATTGTTAGTACTTTACTTTTTGATATTGTTTTAGGGGCTTTTATTGCCTTTAATATTGTGCAGCTGAAGAGTGACAGGAAGTAGACACGCTAACTAACTACAGGCTACAATCAGGCTAAAAACAGAGTTCAAATGACGTTTTTCCAAACAGCTTTTTATGTCGGGGCTTCAGGACACTTGGATCACTACAGACGAGCAGTATGGAGATATTTTGTGGTTTCAATTATGTGTTCTTGGACGTTTGAATCTGGGGCGCCGTCAGCCTGCATTAGGTGGAGTTGTCATGCTACCTCCTCTCCCCTTGGATCTCTGTGATGTGAGGACTCTAAAACTTCACCTGAGCCTCCCTCGGCATGTGGGTGAGTAGATAATGGGTCCAGCCTTAACATCACAGGGGCACTGGCCCCCTCGCCCCCTTAGAGCCACCACTGCCTAGTTGGGAATCACTGGTGTAACAGGAAAGTCTTGAGACTCAAGCAAAGTTTTGCAAAGCATAAGATACCTGCATGTTGTTTCTTTATCTGAGAAGGTGGATTTTACAAAGCAGTATCCTTGTTTAGAAATGCTACTGTAATCCTTTCTTCAAATACCACAACCCCCACTGAGCAGAGCTACATACAGAGTTCCTCTACACCGTGCATCAGAAACCTCAAAGCTCTGCAAATAGAAACAACACCCTGCAGATACCGAGCTGCCTCTGTTGTTTCTCTACATGCTGGACCACTGGTAGTTGCACTGGATTTGACCTCTCTTGTACATTGCCAACTGTATTTCCAAATGTCCATTCAGTGTGAACTGAGAACAGCATTGTTTCAGCCTAAAAACAAAGTATTTCGTCAGTCTTCTTGTTCAAAACTAAATCAGACCCGTCAACCCTACAGATCAGGAGGCTACTGCATGTTTGCATGCTGAGAAACATTTGACTGCAGTGTTGGTGTCTCAACCATGACCTCTACCTCTGATTACGGATGAAGACATTATCCAGTTACGTACGTTACACGTACCTTGCACGTGTACATACGTATGTGGTGGATATGTACATTTCTTTAAGTTTTAACAAAGCTGCAGTTAACGTGTGACTAGGTTTAGGCACAAAAAACCCCAACTACTTTCATGGCACTATCCTGGCAGAAAATGCATCAATGTCTGTAAGAAATAAGCATTTCTCAGGGCACTATCCCACCTTAGAAAGCAGCAATGTTAGTAAAAACAACTGCTTTTCTTGGCGCTATCCCGCCTTGAAAGGCAGCGATGTCTCGGTAAAAACAACTCTTTTTCATGGCATCCTTCTGGCAGAAAATGTAGCAATGGCTCAGTAAAAACAACCATTTTTGTTGGCACTATTCTGGCTTGAAATGCAGCAATGTCTTATTAGTAAAAAACATGTTTTGTTGCACTATCCCAACAGAAAATGCCGCAATGACGCAACCGCTTTTTGTGGCACTTTCCTGCTTAAAATACAGTGATATCTTGGTAGAAAGCAAATACTTTTTGTGGCACTATCCCACCTTAAAATGCAGCAATAGCTCAGAAAAACAACTTTTTTTCATCACACTATTCTGGCAGGTAACGAAGCTACATCTCTGTAAGAAGCAACCATTTTTCGTGGCACTATCCCACCTTGAAATGCAGTGATGTCTCTATAAAAAACAACCACTTTTCATGGCACTATTCTGGCAGAAAATGCAGCAATATCTCAGTAAAAAACAACCTCTTTCGAGGCACAATCCCAGCAAGAAAACCAACAATAACTTGCTAAAAACAGCCACATTTGATGTTTGTTGGTCTTGAACAGTGGTGTGCAGCTTGGCAGGCGTCTCGTCACACCATCCACCACCCCCTCCATGATGACCAAGTCAGCTCAGATACTATGTCACTTTAGAGATGTGGATATAAAAAGTAACATATATGTGGTTCTCAGAAACATACAATACCAACATTTGCATCTGACGACTGGGCTGCAAATTTACAGATATACAGCATGACAACTGTGTTCACCCTGCGGCTCAGACAGCTGTCACTCAGTCTCGCCCTCTCCTGACCGTTGCTTTGAGGGAGGAATTCAAATAGTCTTATATTTAAATAAGCATCAGGACAATTTATTCTAACGCCATCAAAGTCTGATGTTATTAAACAGCCTGCATTTCAAATAAATGCCTTTTGGGCTCGGAGGGATTTACGTCCTTCCACAGATTCAGCTTTGAACTGACAGCAAGACTGAATCCAGGAAACAGACCCGCTCCATAAATCAGACCCGTGGAAGTGTTTTAAATTAAGCAACAATATGTAGTCTTTAGAATAATCACATGAGAAGTGACTTGTTCGTGGGTTTTACACATGAATCCTGTTGGTGATGTGTTTGTCAGTGGAGCAGTGTGTGTGCCCTCTGCAGGTGAAGCTGCAGTGAGCACACGCTGTGCATCCTGTTGATAATGCCACTCTTGACATTTGTTAAAAGGACAGACAATGAGGCTCAGTGTGTGTGTGTGTGTGTGTGTGTGTGTGTGTGTGTGTGTAGGTGTGTGTGTGTGGGGCCATTTGAATCCACCGGCAGCTATTTCTGTAGTGAACTTGTGCCACTTGATGATGTTAGCTAATAACGTGTCCTCTGTGAAAGTCATCATCGCAGCGAACGGCAGAGCCGGACGCAGAGGGTCACAGATGAGTGTCGCTCTGCACACGTTTAAGCCTAATGACTGCGACTGTGTGAGCGCTTCAGTGATAAGACAAATTGTAACGTAGCAGCGATGAGGTTATCTATTTAATTTGTTTCAGCATCATTCCAGAGTTTTTTTTCAAGGCCACCGTCTGAAACTAATTGTAACATAGATGAGGTTATCGTTTTAATTTGTTACTGCGGGGCCAAACTCTGACCTTCAAACTAAAAACACTCTCAGTCTTTGTTTTTCTCACTTATTCTCTCTCTCACACACACACACACACACACACACGCACACACACACACACACACACACACACACACACAGAGTACACCTCAGTGGTGACTAATGTTGCGTCTGTGTGTCTGGTTTCATTCACGTCCTCTATCTGTGGATTACTCACATCAAAGAGGAAACATCTTGATGGATAATACAGTTCACACCATATTTTACAATACAGGAAATACATCACAGTATTTTTAGTGTGTGTGAAAATTATTTGAAGTGAGGAGGAAGGGGTGGGTGTTTTGTTTTTTTTTTACTGTACCTCCGTGCCACCATCCCAACTTGTCTGTTGTTAAAGTTCCTGGATGCTGTGTCAATTTACGCTTGTTACATGCATTATGTCTTTTCAGAACACACTTCTGTCTTCGCAGGAAATGTAGTTTCTGCTCGCCTTTTTCTAAATAAACTTCCAATGTCAGTATAACACCTGATATTTATGTTCATTTCTGTGAGCAACAAAAGCCTGTGGTTAGGTTTAGAGAAAAAACCCATCATGGTTTGTTCTCAACATTCAGCAAACAGTGGCCTCCTGGGTGAAAGTCCGGGGTTTGTTGAACCCATCCACCACCCCTCTTGGCCACCCCACAGGGACTATACAGGCATTTATATTGCATTGTTACTGGCTGCGTTTCAAACTGACATCATCAGGTGGCGTTCTGAACTGACGCACCACCCAGCGGCGTACCATTCTGCCGTGAAAGTTGCCTTTTTGCCGTCCTTTAACACTGGCATGATACGCAGCCAGTCGCTGTTATAGCTTAACGGCGCTCATCGACATCAGGGGGAACCACAGTGGGACAAGAACAAAAGTTAAGGCAGCAAAAGTTCGAGATGGGCAAGTGGGAGGGGTGCTGAATGGGTCCAACAAACACCGACCTTCACCGGGGAGAGCGGTGTTCGCATCCCGCAAGATTCTTAAGCCAAACCCTGTTCTTTTTTCCTAACCCTAACCGTGAGTGTTTGTTGTTGGTGGAAAAAAAACATAAATTTGCGGTGCTGTACCATGTAGTGCTTTTATTTTGAAAGAGACACTATGTAAACAGTAAATTTCCTGTGATGATCTCCATATTTATCACAGACTAATATTTACGGATAAAGGGAAAGATGTCTGACTGTTTGTCGATGCAGCTTCCATGCCCTGAAAAATGGACGTAGCTTCTGTGACGTCCACTTTTGGTTTGCGGATTTCTGCTTTTAAGCCTCGAGCTCAGCATTTTCGCTGTCGCCATTTTGTTTTTTTCGGAGCCAGAAGTGACCATATTTGGATGAGAAGGTGAAGCTGTGGAGGAATGAGGATCTGACTCACTGGCTGTGGTGACGCCTTGCTGACAAGCCTGTGAGTCAGAGTGACCACACTGTTAATGTGTAACTTTAAGACTTGATGACACGTAAACGGGTGAGTTATATAAAAATTCACCCCCCATAGAGGCACTAATGCAGTAAATGCTCCTGGAGGTTAAAAACCAAGCAACAACATCCAGGGCTGAAAAAGCCAACATGAAGTGCCAAAATCTGCAGTTCCTCTAACGGCCACTTGAGGCTCACTCCAAAAGCAAGTCAATCCCCACAGACCTCATGTTAAAATGCCCAGCTTGCAGAAATACAGCTTACATCTTAAATCCATTATCCCATAAAAACTGCACAACGTCCACATTTTTCCCTGTTAGAGAGGAATGTTTAATAATTCAAACTTTAATCGTCCCATCTAACTACACTAACGATGACACAATCAGGCTCTATCTGCAGATCGAAACTTGATTGAGTTGCAGGTCTGGAGGAGCAGGAAGGAGGAGGAGGAGCCTGGAGCAGGAAGAAGGAGGAGCCTGGAGCCTGGAGCAGGAAGAAGGAGGAGCCTGGAGCCTGGAGCAGGAAGAAGGAGGAGCCTGGCTTGATGAGAGCTTATGTGAGCTCAGGTGTGAGGCCTTTATGCACCGCCTGCAGCAGCAGCCTGGATCCTACTGACATCAACTGTCTGGGTGAAAATGTGAGTTCCTTTGTTCCTTGATGCTGAAGTTATTTGAAGTTAGAATGATTGTACACTGTGTACATAAAAACCAGGAGCATTTACCAGTGCCAGATTCCCCTGCTTCACTACTGTGATAAATCATAACTTATGTGGACTTCTCAGTAACCCATTTTACACAGAGATGGTGCTACAGGGCCGCTACAACGTCCCTACACTACGCCATCATTGCATTTTGACACAGAACCAAACAATGGCAGCATCATGCGCTCCCATGTGGGATTAGACAGCATGCTGGCATCACAGATTCAAAAGAGGCGTGAGGGTTGTGACACACAACAGCGTCTGCCTATAGTGTGACATAAAACATACACGTTGGCTTGCAGTAGCTTTTTATTGTTGCCAGGCAACCACCCCATCACGTCCCTACACTAACCGTCCCATGTAATCAGTCTGTGTAATCAGCATCTAGTTGCTGCCATGTTGAGGCAGAGGGTGCTGTCTGTAGCTCTGGTTGAGGGTGAGAGGCTGTCAACAGATAAACAGAGATCTGTGTGGGTACATGAGACCCTAAAGAAGAGGCTGGATCATGGGGAGTACCACCAGTTGGTCCAGGAGCTTCTCCTCCATCATGGACGGGCATATTTTAGGATGACTCAGGACAACCTGCTCTCTGTCGTCACGTCGTATAGCTCTTGGTATCCAACCGCTACCACCAGTTTCTCCTCCATTGTTTACCAACTGTAAACTTGTTGTCGTGACAACCACAGACCACATAAATCATCTGATTGGACAATGGGGAAAAAGAGATGACATGGGGGGCATTTTTCCGCTCTGAGTTGACGTTGTTTTCAGCTCAAGAAATTCAGAGAGTTCTGGCAAATACGCCGGGCACCTAGAGCGCAGAAGTGCAAGGCAAAAACAGCGAGCAAAAAGCTTCATTCTCATTAAAAACAATTACAAAAAGGCGCCTCCAGCTGCTGAAACGCTTTCTGTGTGATCAGGGCCTAAGTCATGTGACCGTAGTGTAGTTTATCGCCTAATATTGGCCTTTTACTTCTAGTGATTGAATTTAGGCTTCAAAAACTAATTTCCGCCACTTGTATCCGCGATCTCATTGTTTTGGTCACTACACAGAGCTCATGACCATAGGTGAGGGTTGCCAAACACTCCAGTGCATGCTGCTCCGTCACACCAAATCAAATCAAGTTTATTTATGTAGCACATTTAAAAACAACTGCAGATGACCAAAGTGCTGTACAAAACAAAAGAATGACACAGAGATATACAGCAATATACTATGTACACAGATATAAAACAGAAATACAGCAGTAAGAACAATTATATGAGTAAAAAGATTATAAAATACTAAAATATTAAAACCACTACAGACAAAGGCCATTGAAAACATTCACGTTTTAAGGTTTGTCTTAAAAGTGTCAGTGGAGGAGGTGGATTTGATTGCGAGCTGAAGGTTACTCCAGAGCTTTGGAGCACTCTTACCCACCAGCCTCGATCATGGGACACTTAACAGACAATGTTCTGAGGAGCTGAGAGGTCGGGAGCTGGAGTAGTGGCAGAGAAGTTCAGCAATGTACTGGAGTGCCAGCCCATGTGCAGCTTTAAAACCAAATAAAAGAACCTTAAAATCAATCTTGTATTTGAGAGGTAGCTAGTGAAGGGATGCAAACACTGGTGTAAATCTCCTGACAGTGGGTCGCACCAAAGCATCACACCTGTCCCATCTGTGGTCCTGTCCTGCTGGCTGTCTCTTTTACACAGATGTTGTTTCGGTGCTGCTACTGCCTACACTGCCGACTTAAAGATGAAAGAACTCTGTCCCCCCTTTTCAGCGTGAGGACAATTCCTGCTTTGAAATGGCAGCATAAAAGGTGCTTGTGTCTCACCGTGCCTGACTGTGCACCCATCAGAGGATCCTTCACACAGTGCTGACGACAATCTGAGAAACAAGTGTCCTGCAGGCTATTGGTGTGTGTTAGTGTGTGTATGTGTTGTCACAAAGAGAAAGTAGGGCAGCTATTATTGGTGCTAAATCTGTCATGTTTGCAGTTCATGATTTTCAGCTGCTGTTCCTTTGTGATTCCACTAGATGGCGGTGCGCACCCACTAACCTGTTGTAAACTCTTCTGTGACTCACTGACTGCTTTATGCTGAACTGTGTAAGTGTGAACGTAGACCTCCTCTCAGGCCGCTGCTCTGCTGTGGTGAAAACACCAACATGTGCTGTCTGAGTGCCAACTCTGTGTTTACTGTACATTCAGTCACAGCTTTGTCTGACAGCAAAACAGATGACCCTGATACTTTACTGTCAGCCAGTGGTGATGGAAGTATTCAGATCCTTTGGTGAAGTAAAAACACTAAAACAACAAGTGAAAGTCCTGCATGCAAAGCCTTTCTCTACACACAAAGGACACACTTCATTCTTCAGTTTATCACCAGCATTCAACATCAACACGTGAAGATACATGTTTTTACTGGACAAGAAGGGGATGAAAACTATCATCTGAAAAGTAACTAAAGCCGTCAGATGAATGTAGTGAAGTAAAAGGGACAGCAATCGTCTCAGGAAATGCAGCAATGTCTCGGTATAAACAACCTTTCTTGCTGCACTATCCCAGCAAGTAACACAAAGACGTCTTGGCACTTTTTTCGTGGCACTATCCTGGCTTGAAATGCAGTGATGTCTCAGTAAAAAAACAACCACTTTTTGTGCTATTATTCTGTTAGAAAATGCAGCAATGTCTTGGTTAAAAACACCTTTTTTTGTGGCACCATCCCAGCAAGTAATGCAGAGATGTCTCGGTAAAAAAACAGCCTTTTTTGTGACTCCATCCTGGCAGAAAATGCAGCAATGTCTCGGTATAAACAACCTTCCTCGTCGCACTATCTCAGCAAGAAATGCAGCAATGTCTCGGTAAAAAATACCATTTTTGTGCTACTTTTCTGGCAGAAAACACGGCAACATTTTGGAAAAAAACAACCTTTTTTGTGGCATTATCCAGCGTTGAAATGCAGCGATATCTAAGTAAAAACCAAAATCTTTTAGTGCTATTAATCTGTCAGAAAACGCAGCAATGTCTTAGTAAAAATCTGCTTTTTTCGTGTCACTATCCTGGCAGGAAATGCAGCAATGTCTTGGTAGAAACAGCTTTTGTCATGGCCCTATCCCAGCAAGAAATGCAGTGATGTTAATGTAAAAAACAGCCACTTTTAGAGCTATTAATCTGGCAGGAAATGCAGCCATGTTTCGGTTAAAATAACCTTTGTCTTGGCACTGTACCAGCAGGAAACGCAGCAGCCATGTCTTGGTAAAAAAACCATTTTAGTTGTTTGGTGGTCTTGAACAGCAGTCTGCACTTTGCCAGGTGTCTCCATCCAACATCCCCTGACAGTCAGCTCTTACACTACATCACTTTAGAAATGTTGCTGTGATATGTATAAAACGTGCAAATGAAACGTATCCATGGTTTGTAGGAAACCACAACAGCTTCCTCTGAGAGCTGGCAGTGTTGTGACGGGAACAGTTGGTGCATGACATTGTGTTGAAATAATGGGGCGGATGATCAATGAATCATTTTTATGATCTGACAGGTTTAATGTATAAAAATCTGGAGGAACATTTAAAATAGACTGAGGACTAAAGACAAGGCTTCACACAGTTGTGATAGCGTTTTATAGACCTATATGTTTAAATGTTTTGTGTAACTCTCCTCAAACTAGGTCTCATGACAAACCCAACACCCCCTCCCCAGATCAGTCCTCTGCTCGCCGGCTAAAACTAGCGATGCAACTTTTGATCCAACTTGTGTGAGAACCTCAGATGGCCGCGGCAAGGTGGGAGGAATATTCATGGTTCTCGAGAAGATAGCAGAAGACCAGAGAGAGAGAGAGGTGTGTGTGTGTGTGTGTGTGTCTGTGGGAGGGGAAGGGGGCTCGTGGAGAGGAAAATCAAACCCACCCTAGAGCTCTTCATACGTCACCGTTCGCATCACAGATGTTCCCACAGACACTCAGTGTGGGTTGTGGGCCGAGGCGTGTGGAGAGCCAGTATGGCTTCAATTGCCTTGTTTTTTGGAGTGTGTGTGTGTGTGTGTGTATTATAATATGTAGGCCTGCTGTGTGCGTAAATGGAGACTTGAACACTGCAGTGGTATTTAAAAGTATTGCTCTGAGTAGGAGCTGTAAATGAAGTAGCTGTGTGATGATTGTGAGCGAGTGAGGTGTTATTGTTTGGTGTTTTTTTTACACTTCAGACTCATGAATATTTTACACAGAATAAAACACGTCGCTACTTCAGGGCCCTGATACTCATATCTTATACTATCTTCCTCATGTTTTTATTATTTTATTTATCTCCCAGTTGGTATTGTACTGCACTCTACCTTTATTTTTATGGTGGAGGTCAGCGGCTCTGAGCTAATATTTATCTTACATACAGTGTTATAAATGAACTGCCTGTTTTCACCTTTCAGTGTTTGCTAGTTTCACCGATCTGCATGATCAGGGCATGGGCGGATTAAGAGACAGTGGGCCCCTGGGCACAGACGTGTTAAAGGCCCCTCCACCTCTCCTACAGAGGACTGGAAAAACTGACAGGAGGCTACATGTAGGGGACTTCTTGTAGTAGGTAACTGTGTGTCCTTTTTAGGTCATTTTGTTTCTCATGTGTGGTAGTTTTGAGTTTTTAAGGACATTTTGAGGCTTTTTGTGGTTGTTTTGTGTCTCTGTGATTGCTTGGCCCTTTTTTGTAGTTACTTTGTGTCTCTTTCAAGTAATTTTGGGAGTTCTGTGTCTCATTTCGGTCATTTCATGTCTCTTTTTAGTATTTTTTTCCCGTTTTGTAGTTATTTTGTGTCTCAAGGTAATTTTGTGGGGAGATTTTAGAATTTTGTCTTTTTTGTGGTATTTTTGTGTGTGTATTTTTAAGGTCATTTTGAGGCTTTTTGTGGTTGTATTGCTTCCTCTGGAGTTCATGTGTGACTCTTCGAGGTCATGCTGTGGGGGGATTTAGCTACGTTTGTGTCTTTTTTTTGTAATTTTATGAGTCTTTTTGGTTGTTTTGTCCTTTTTTGTAGTTATTTTGCTTCTCTCTCGGGTAATTTTGTAGGGTTTTTTTGTAATTTGTGTCTCTTTGTAGTTATTGTCTCACATAGATCATTTCGTATTTCTTTTGTCTCTTTTGCAGCGTGTCTCTTAGAGGTTTTTTTTTTAAATGTAATTTTAGGGGTTTTTTGTGTCTCTTTGTAGATACTGTGTGTCTTAGGTCATTTTGTGGTTGTTTTGCCTCTTTTGTTGTAACTGTGTGTCTCTTCATGGTAATTTTGTGGGGGATTTTAGATGAGTTAATTTTTTTTGGGTAATTTTGTGAGTCTTTGCAGTTATTTTGTGTCTCTGAGGTAATTTCGTAGTGGTTTTTTAGGTAATGTTGTGTCTTTTTATGTCATCTTGTAGTTACAGTGTCTCATAGGTCATTTTGTAGTTTTTCCTCTTTTGCAGTTATTGTGTGTCTCTTTGAGGTAGTTTTGTGAGCGGATTGTAGATAAGCTTGTGTCTATTTTGTGTCTCTTTGCAATTGTTTTGTGTCTCATATTGGTAATCATTTGTGATTTTGTGACTTTGTGATTGTGATTTGCCATTTTTGTCGTTACTTTGTGTCTCTTTCGGGTAATTTTGTGGGTTTTTTGTGTTTTCTTGTGTCTCATTTAGTGCATTTTGTGTCTCTTTGTGATTATTTTTGCCCTATTTTATAGTTATTTTGTGATTCTTTGAGGTAAGCTTGAGGTATTTTTGGTAATTTTGTGTCTCTTTGAGATCATTTTGTGGGGGTAATTTAGATAAGTTTGTGTCTTTTGTTGGTATTTTGTGAGTCTCTGTGGTTGTTTTGCTATTTTCTATAGTTTTTATGCCCCTCCCTGTAATGTTGTGGGGTTTTTTTTGTAGTTAATCTGTCTCTTATGACTCTTTGTGGTTCTTTTGCCACTTTTTTGTAGTTTTATTGTGTCTCTTTGTAGTTATTGTGTCTTTTAGGTCATTTTCTGGTTGTTTTGCCTCTTTTGCAGTTATTGTGTGTCTCTTAAAGCAAATGTTGTGGGGGGATTTTAGATTAGCTCGTATCTTTTTTGTCATTTTGTGAGTCTTTGTGTTTTTTTGTGTCTGATTTATGTCATTTTGAGGCTTTTGTGGTTGTTTTGCATCTTTAGCAGTCATTGTGTGTCTCTTTGAGATCATTTTTGTCACTTTGCAGTTCCTTTTTTGTGTCTTCACCTGTTGAATGAAATTTTGCAGCTAAAGGTCAGGGAGGCCCTGACACTTTGAAACCCTGTGTCTGGTACTGTAGGCTTGTTCAGTAATCCATATATGGGTCAGGCATGTTTCTAGGATTTGAGAACATTCGGGGCTTAGGCCGGACCTCTTAAGGGGGGCCGGGGAATTCCAGTGCCTCTGGGCCTTGATGGCAAAAGCCTGGTTACCTTTAGTTACCAGCCTCGCTCTAGGGACGACTAGTGAGGGAAGGGCTGAGGATCTCAGGTCACGACTTGGAGCACAGGCAGTCAGAAGCTCAGCTATGTAACTGGGGGCTAAACCAAGTTTTAAAAGTTATTAAAAGAATCTTAAAATCATTTCTGAAGTTAACTGGTAACCAGTGGAGGGAGGCGATGATCAGGGTGATATGTGAGCTACGATTTGTCCCAGTTAAATTACCAGCTGCAGCATTCTGCACTAGCTGAAGCCGAGCTACTGAAGATTTACACAATACAGAAGCATAAATAAGCTTTTCTAGGTCAGGACAAGAAACAGCTGATTTGATTTTGGTAATATTTCTTTAGTGGAAGCAGCAGGATTTAATGAGATTACTGACATGTGGGTCAAAGTTCAACTGAGAATCAAACATGAGGCCTACATTTCCCGCTGCAGATGTTTTATCAGTTGCCAGAGGACCTATCAAGGGCTGTAGTTTCCTTGCTATGTGATCAAAGGTTACTTCTGTTTTGTTTGAGTTTAACTGCAGAACATTACAAGTCATCCATTTCTTAGTAGCAGTGATTAATATGGGCAGTAGCATCTTTTATGGCTGTATTTGCTTATAATAAATGATACAATAGGAAATTAGATTTTTAAAGTTTTCATTCAAAGGTTCCCGCCTTGTTAGAAACCGTTGACAAAGACGAAAACAGGCAGCGTGATAACAAAAAGTGTACATCCCCTGAAATCTAGGTTTCTTGATAAAAAGTCAAAGGAAAGGAGAAGTCGCGTGGGAGTGCCCGGTTCTGTTTCCACGTCCCTTGGCACGAAAAAGGGGAGTTGTTATTGATGGAAATTAGGCTGTTTTAAATAGAGATGAAAAGAAGCTAAAAACCTTCCTCTCCAAAACACCATGAGGTGAGAGTGAGCTCAGAAACCGCAGCCCTCACTCCTTCGTGTTTTTGAAGTGGTTTCTGTGAGTACAGAGAGACAGAGAGAGACATCTTATTTTCTGAGTCCATGCCTGCTGTCTTGTTTACTTGTACGTCACAGGCTGCACGACAGAAATCCCCCTCTCTGTTTTAAGACCAGCCTGTTTGCGCCACCTCTCTCTCTCGGCCAACGGTCACAAAAACACTGACAGTTATTTTTTTTGCTTCAGATTTTCCTGCTTAAGCTCCAAACGGTCCCTCAAGTCAGCAGCAATTAGCCCTCCTCCTCCTCCTCCTCCTCCTCCATCATCACCTCCCCACCTCATATTATCATTGTTTGGTGCATCTGGGGCGCATTTACTGACCCCTGGTTAATAGCATGAGTGCTTAATGACTCACTCACATCTACTTAACGCGGGACTTCCCCCCCCCTCATATATCCATCTCGTGAGCCCCCGGTGCCGCACATATTTGGCCTCTGATGCGTCCCACCGGAATGTTGTCCTTGGCAGCGCGCACATCTCCGTCCATCCACAGATGCTCCCGCGCGCTCCGGACGCCCACACTCGCCCACTGCTTTGCCAAGCGGCGTGGCATCTCCAGACGCCCCCGACATTCCTGAAGCCGCTGTCACTTCCCGTCGTGTGCAGATCTTTCACTTATGAAGACGCCTCAAATACGCGCTGCGGGACTTCCGACAGGTTGCTCCCAAACGGAAATAAGAATATGATCGTGTCTTTATTTGGATTCATATATGTTTAAATGATCACAAATGATTGCTTGACCTACTTCCTGGTGTCCTTTCACGTCACTCAGACCCACTTCCATCCCTCTACCTGCTGCACTTTGCTCTGTTCGTGTGTGACAGGCTCTGAAGTCTAAAGTTGCACAATAATAAAAGGAAATTCCGCCACCCTCATGAAGCTCGCGGGCCTTATCGATACAATAGAAGGCGGGATTGAGATGAAACCAGTTTGCATTACCTGGGCGGGGGTTCCCAGAAATCCTCCCATGTGACGAAGTATACGCCAACATGCCCGTATATGGACATGCCCGTGCGTAATTAGGAAAGGCCTACGTGCGCGGGCCACGCTCCGTGCGTAAAAACACTGAAACCAGAATGTGCTTGTGTAAGGGCTCCTCACTGGGAGCTATAGCAACTGCTATGGTAACAATACGGTAGGAAAGAAACCTGGTTTGTCCTCCTCGACCCCCCCAACACCACCCCCACCTCCCCCTGCTGCTTATGTTGCATGATTATGATATATATTTATAGGAAACAAACACTCCAGTGCGCCATTTCAGTTTCATTTTAAGACACTTTACTTAAATACACATCACAAATAAAAAAGACAGTGTAAACATTGGACATCAGAGGTTTGTCTGGATCAACCGGGCAAACCAAAAATAATTTACACAATGATAAATGCAGCATTGCATGACAATATCAGTTGCAAAAATACAAAGAAATACAATAATCATTCCCATTTTCTACCATTAGTAAACCCGACTCGCTGGGCTCGTGCCCGCTGTGTCTGCTCAGTGTCTGCTCAGTCTGGATGCTGCCCTGGTGTCAAGGGTTGAAAGGTGCTTTTCAGCGATGTCCAGCATCCGGAAGTACCATTTCAATCAGTCTTATTCACCCTAAATAGCCTAAAGAGTTGTCTACACATAGCCCGCCGCGGCCCTGTGCTGCTGTCAGTGCTGACCACACATGAGCCGGTGTCCCAGTGCTGCGCATGCAGAACTCCAGTGTTATTACTTATCAGTCTCTTAGTAGTCTCTGCTGCTTAAAACGCCTCCAGCTTGCTTGTGAGCATCAGCTGACAGCCGCTGCTCACATGTGTCAGGACCTTCTGTTTGAGCTGGGCGACCTGGTCCCGGAGCACCGAGGCTGTGTTGGAGAGCCCCGCGTTGTCGCTCTTCAAGCCCTTCACCTTCTCCTCCAGCCGCGCGATGCGCTCCAGCTTGCGCCGCCGACATTTGGTGGCCGCTAGCCGGTTCCTCAGCCTCTTGCGCTCCGCCTTGATCCTCTCCTGGGTCTCCAAGTCGATCGGAGACATTGGGGGAGAGCCGTCGCTGCTGAGGAGGTCCGGCACAGTTTGGGGCTCCTCTTTCAGAGCGACCAGCCGCTGCGGATGGAGCCCGGAGCCGGGGAGGCTGTGCTGGAACGGGTGCGTGCCGTGCGTCGAGGTCTGCGGGTGGCTCTGCTGGTGCGGCGGCAGGTAGCTGATGGTGGCTGTGGGGTAGCTGGATGCGGAAGAGAGGCTCGTGTTCGGGCAGTAGGCGTTCAGTGTGGTGTAGATGGGAGGCTCCGGCTGCAAGGCGGAGCCGAAGACACTAGAGGCCGCCGCCGAGCACGTCGTAACTCCACCGGCTCCGATTGACACGTTGGGAGGGGGCATCTGGTTCATCTTGTGCAGCTCGTCCAGGGCTTTCACAAACCCCTCAGCGAACCCCTCCTGCTCATCAGTGATGCCCCGGTTGTAGAAGTACTGGCCCGGGGTGGGAGTGGTGATCACACCGTTACTGTTTTGGATGATGAGCCTCTCGAGCTCAGGGGATGCCAGCTTCAGGGAGCCCACGTCCTGGTGCCCCGCTTGGTACGGGTCTGTCTCGGCTCTCAGCTGCGATTTCAGGTTGCGATAGGGCTCTGTCAAGTTCAAATTCATATTCTGCTTTAGCAGTTTGTAGTCGTGCATTGCTGCATCTGAGTGGCCGTAAGCCGACAGAAAAGAGTCGTCATGATAAAAAGGCTGTTCCATCTTTGTAGACATAAAGTCGGAAGGAAAAAGTGAGCTTACCAGCTGCTTTTAGAAACACAGGCTCTCGATTATCAACAAATGTCTGTCAGCAGAGCGCATGCATCAACTCAGGCACTCGGCGTCTCTCTCAACAGTGTCCCAAAATCAAAAGGGAATTAAATATCACTCCAAAGATCAGAGAGTGAAAGTAAGGTCCAACAGAATCTGTCTCAGTGTCTCTGTGTGTCCAGTGTCTGCCTGCTGTGTGTCTTCTGTCAGGCAAAAGTTTAAACTCTGAATTCCTGTGAGTTGGTGCGGCAGCTCCTGGTGCTTGTTGAGGTGTGTTCAGCTGTGGCTCAACTTCACGTTATATACAGGCACACACATGCTCCTGCTGCCAGGGCCGTGCTGCGCTCTGATTGGTCAGACGACTCTGTGTCCACGCCCAGAGAGCGCTACGTCAAGTGACGCTAATGCCGGGAAGAGGCGACTGTAAACAAGCCTGTAGGCATGAGAGCGCACGGAGGAGGCATCGCAGCCGAGAGACCGGCGTCAGAAACACAAGAGCCCACTTTGGTGAAACAGCTTTCTGCGCATTTAGAGGTTAAATAACTAGTTATTGGATCAGTGGAGAGGAGATATTCATCTGTTAGATGAAATCAGGGCTTTTATTTCATTCATTCATGTTGTTATATTGTCACGAAACGCGCCTTTATTTGTCCAAATGAATCTAAAGTAAACAGAGTGACATGAAATATAAATCAGCTTATCAGCAGTTTGATTTTTGGCTCCATTAAATATGATTCATAGCCTTTTTGAGACGGACTTCTGCTGCTGTTTATTATGATCCATCCTGTGGAGGAAGTCCTGCGCCTTATATGGGCATGGTGACGTACCGGTTCCTCTCCGGGAGAACCGGGAAGCCACGCCCCCAGGGCCTCATTCCAGCAGCAGCAGTCCAGCTCCTGTATAAACCCGGGACTTTCTGTCTCAGCAGGGAGGACAGCTGAGCTTAGACATGTAAAACACATCCATGTGTTTGTTCTGATCAGGACAGATGGTCTAAAACTATCCGTGGTAGAAAACACCCCGTACAGCCTGAGACACAGAGGTGAAGGCAGAGAGTTTGGGACACTTTTTGACCTCAAATTCTGAAAGTCTTGACCTTGTTATGTATCTCTGCTATATATCCATAAATAAAATAAGTTGCCAAGTAAAATATTTCAGAAACTTTTGACCTCCAAACACATCAAGACCCTTACCTCACTCTGATGACATGTTCAGGTAAAATGGGGCTTGTTTTTAAAGTGTTGAAATCAATTTATCAGTTCATTAAATCATTAGTGTAGCCTAGCTATTCATTAAAAAAGATCGCTCAACTTTTCTGCCATGCTTTCCCTGTTTTCTTGCCTTCATTAAGTTTATTTGTCATTTTCCAACTAATAAAACTCAAATACACTGGTAGATAGACAATAAATAATAATGCTTTTTTTTTTTTTTAGCATAAAAACAAACAATAAACAGGATCAGAAAGGTGTAGGTCAAACTCATTTTAGTTCATGGGCCTTATTTGATCTCAAGTGGGCCGGACCAGTAAAACCACTGTAGAATAACCTCGAAATAATAACAACCTACACGTTTTTTATTTTCATTTAGTGTGAAGTACAATTACATTTAAAAAACATTTATCTATTTAGTAACAGATGATGAACAGCCTGAGATATTTTAGGAAACAAAGTGCAGTTCAATATGTCTCAGCTTTTCCACGTTCAGTCTACGACTCGCTGTCATTACATTTTTTCATACATTTCCACTCTTTTTGAGTAATGCTGGCATCACCACACCAAACTAAGGAGGAAGCTATTAAAGAAGCAAGTTAAGTTATCCACGCCTCGCCTGTGGTGAGACCACAACACACCAAACTGACTTCAGAGAACTCGTGGTGACGAGTTGTCCTCCGTTGTCCTGCCTCTGCGAAAAAGCTGCACAAGAACACACCGCAAAGACGAGAAAGGAAAACCGGGAGCCAGTCTTGATGCTAGTTAGCCAGTTAGCACATTAACCACACAATCCAGTGTTGAAAGAACAGAGCGGGTTCACTGTGCGCCACTGAACAAAAACACAAACCACCAGGAAACAATTCTGCTAAAGGGCTCAGTGACTCAAAAAAATAATCTTACCTTACCCAACAAGTTTCAGTCTCACCTTCTCTTGACTTTGTTTACTTTTCTCACTGACGTTTTTAGAGAATTAGAGTGTCTTCATTCACAGACAGGCTCTGCCGACACAGATCCAACATGCTGATTAGCCAAAAAAAAAAGAAAAGCTGATGGGGGCTGACAAGGGGCAACGGGCAGCGCACCGATGCTCACTGACAGACCGACCTCAACTGGTGGCCAGTTGTCGGCTTGGTGTATCAGGGCTTTGACAACAGCATCAGCCTCTAGTGTGACGTACAACATATGCATCAGCAATGGTTTTTAAATTATGACGATAGCATTACATGGCAATAACAATCATAAACTGTCCTTGTTACATGGCGGCCGATCTCGTCCTCTCCTCGGAGGATAAGGAGCTCCCAGATCTCATTGTTTTCCCAATTTGCGGACGTTTTTAACTGTTGTTTTCTTTGAGTTAGCTGCTAACTGCTACCACCTGCTTTTTCAATCTTCTGCAATGGGTTGCATACAAAATGTCGTCAAAATATTTCACCTGTGTCGCTCACGATCCCGTCCTATTTGCTGTCTCTTTTATACTGTGTTACTACGTTTGATGCTACCTTAAAGCTGAGACAACTCTGTCCCTTTATTTCGTGATTGTACATTTCATACAGAACAGCAAGACGGTATAACGGTGTAAAGTTCCCGCCTTGAAGAGGAAGTGCAAAAGGGGTTATTGTGGATAATGGACATGCTGGTTTAACTTTAAAAATGTCCAACCTTAGCTTAATTTTTCTCCCTTTCTACCTGAATGCATTAAGTACTAACTGAAAAGCCTTTCCCATAATACTGAAAGTGTACTGTGAGAATCGTTTTAGCTGCAATACTCGTATTACCAAAAAGAGAAAATCAACTCATGGTTTACCTTGATTTTTTTTGAATCCATCCTAGCTATCACAATCAAAATGATTATTACATGTACAAGACATTTGTAGTAGTAATGCAATATGTTTGGTGTCGGCTGCTTAGATTTAAAAAGTTTTATTTATCCCATTTACCTAGACGTCACAAATAACCTGACTTCACCCTATTTTTAATTTTTTTTTGTCACTGATATTAAAATCTGATTTCATCAAAGGACTTGACGTCTCTTAGTGTTTGTGACGCCCTAAAACACTCTTCAGTGGCACACACCGGTGAAGCAGCAAACTATGTGTGTGATCAGTGACAGAACAAACACCTCCTCCTACAGTATCCTGCCAGGTTTGTGAGGTGCTGCTGATGTTGGGCACGTTGCCTGAGGTAACCCTGCTTCTTCTTTGATCATGACGAGGAAACTTTGTCCAACATGAGCCAAACCCAGTCAATTATCTCAAGCAGGGAGATTCATGTTCAGTAATTTAGCCTTTTGATCTGCATGAAGCCTGTTTCACAAAGATCACCATTCATTTGCTTTGCGCTCCACAGGTAGATTTGTGGTTCCCTCTCTGAGAGCAGAGAGCACATAGAGAGGAAATGTGATTCCTCAATCATGCACCTGTTTCGGTTGCGGAGAAGGAAACCTTTGTCTCCTGTTTGTAATTCTTCTAACGCCTACACAAACACAAGTGCCTCCACCACTGTATCCTGTATCCCTGCACAGCCAAAACAAGTCAGGTAGGATGCTTTGCTTCGGCAGGCGCTAAATCCTCTGGCTGCACCTGAGGGATGATCATGTTCAACAGTCGTTTATACCAGGAAACACATCAATAACATGTTTCATCTGCAGATAACTGCTGTACAGGAGCCCAGAAGAGATTACGTCTAATACAGCTGAATAATAAAATATAGAAACAGACAGATCAGTCTGGATCAGTGGTTACAATGAAATTTTCAAAGTCATACATACTCAGCATACCAACCATTACTGTTAGCTATCCACTGCTTATCCATTACTTTCAGCTAATCAACCGTTTATTGATTAATCTTAGCTAACTATTTCAACTGTTTATCGATTACTTTAGCTAACCGTTTCAACATTGTATTTATAATGTCACTTTTAGCTAACTATTTCAGCAGATTATTCATTAACATTACTTAAGCTAACTATTCTAACAGTTTATTCGTCACTGTTAGCTAACTGTTTTAAGTGGTTATTCGTTACTTTTAGTTTACCATTTCAAGTTTTTATTCATTACGCTACTTTTAGTTAACGTTAACTATATTAACTGCTTATCCACTGCATGCTTTCAGCTTTATCAACCCTTTATCCGTTAAGTATTTCAGCTGTTTATTCATGTTACTTTTAGTTGACGTTAAATATTTCAACTGTTTATTCATTACTTTTAGCCAACCATTTCAACATTTTATTTATAACCTTACTTTAAGCTAATGTAAACGATATCAACTGTTTATCTATTGCTTGTAGCTATATCAGCTGTTTATTCATTACTTTTAGCTAACTATTACAACATTTTAGTGATTTTAGCAAACTATTTAAGCTGTTTATCCATACTCTTAGCTAGCCATTTCAACATTGTATTTTTAATGTCACTTTTAGCTAACTATTTTAACTGTTTATTCATAACGTTACTTTTAGGTAACCATTTCAACTTTTTGTTTAAAATGTTACTTTTAACCAACCATTTCAACATTTTATTCATAACGTTACTTTCAACTAAATATTTCCACTTTTTTATCTGTTACTTTTTTGCTAACTATTTAACCTGTCTATCCATGACTGATAGCTAACCATTTCAACATTGTATTCATAACGTTTCTTTAAGCTAATGTTAACTATTTCAACTGTTTATTTATTAAGCTAACATTAACTAGCTATATCAACTGCTTATCCATTGCTTTATGCCAACCATTTCAACATTGTATTTTTAATGTCACTTTTAGCTAAATATTTTGACTGTTTATAACATAGCTAACTATTTCAACTGTTTATAACGTTACTTTAAGCTAACTATTTTACCTGTTTATCTGTTACTTTTAGCGAACTATTTTAAATATTTATCCATTACTTTCGGTAAGTATTTTAACTGTTTATCTGTTACTTATAGTAACGATTTTAAACTGTTTATCCATAACTTCTAGCTTACCATCTCAACGTTTATTCATAACATTACTTTTAGCTAGCTAACTGTTCATTCATTACTGTTAGTTAAGTTTTTCAACATGTTATCCATAAACTGTTCGCAACAAGTCTTTAGTTTAAATATATTGTTAAATATTTTCCTTACAGGGTCATCCCTGTGTTCCCGGGGTCATACGTCTCTTGATACAGAGATTGATTCGGGGTATCTTTGCAGATCATGGTTAAAATCTATTCAGCCACTGTGGAGATATCAATGTTTAAAGTCCAGTCTTGCCCTCAAATTTGAGGCTATAGGGGTAAAAGTGTGTAACATTAGTAGACTGTAAGCTGTGGGTGGGTGATTTCAACATATTGACCCAGGGCATTGTACACATTTGACCTGGGGAAACATTGCTGAGAGCATAAAAACATTTGAATGGTCTCCTTAATGTATCATATTAAGACAACATTGAGCTGTGTTTACCCGTAGTTGGGAATCACTTGTCTAAATTACAAAATTGAATATGGCAAACTGCCAACTTAAACAAGAACATCATCATATTTGTATATTACAAAACAAGCGTAGCTCCACCTTTGATTATTTAACCTTTGCCATTCCCATCCAAATGTCAGTCAACCTGTGCTGGAGCAGGGGGCTGGATCCAGCTTTCAACAGCTTTTCCCTTTGGCAGTGAACTCCCTGTAACAACATGTACTTGTTGTAAAAAACACATACAGAGATATTTGCTCAGACAGACCCTGTTATCATGTTTAGGCCTAAAGGGAAGCTCCTGTTAGGACAGAAGTTACTCAACATATTGTTTTAAAATGTCTCAGAAAGGAGAATATATCTGTCGTGTTGATGTCCGAAAATTGGCCTGAGAGTGTGTGCACTTTTCAGGTCTCCATGCCTGATCATAATGACCTCATGTCAGGTAATTCTGTGGTATTCGGAGCGACTATTTTAAATCTATGCCTTTTTGTCAGTATCCATGGGAATATGAATAAACAGAGGAAAACAACAGTTCCTGGCAGTGTTATGCCTCCACTTTGCCACCTCCCTTATAAATTCTATTCTGTGCAGCTGCCTGTTTCTGCTGCTGCCCTGCTCTGCTCCGCTCTGCTTGGGTTTAAGTTTTATTCAGCGTTGCGGTAGAGGTTGACCACAGTCCCAGTGACATTTTGGCAAAGCACAACAGTATAGGGTCCAGAGTGGTGAGTGTTTACGGGAACACTCGTGAGGTGGCACTGTGCCATGCTGCCAAATGTTAGTCAAAAACACTCATGTTACCCAACCAGTGGGAGAGACGAATGTGTGAACGTTGAGACAGATGTACGATGTGTTGCAGATTAATATGTGATTTTGTTTTTGTCCTGAACAATCTCTGCTAATCACCCCCATCAATTATAAACAGTAGTGCTGTGAATTTTTTGGGCGGACTCGGCTCTAAACAACGACATGTGGTTGAACACTTCACTTATCAGGTTTCAGCTTTTGCAAAAACAAAAAAAAAAATGTGGCCGACGTCTTAGTCACATCTTGATTAGTCACATCTCTGTTTAGTCTGTTTAGATTTAGAGTTGTTCTGTGTACTCAAGTACAGAAATTCCTTCCTCTGAGTTCTGCTTTTTTTTTTCCTACAGAAGTCCTGCTTATCGCAAAAATAAATTTGAAAACCAGCACCGGGCTTTTGTGTTGTTTTTTATGCATATTTTTTGGGCAAACTTTCAAAGAGTTCCAGGGCAGGACGAGCTGCTTGGCAACAGACTCGGTTTTAACAGTCGGGATCACATGGACGAGTGCCAAAACCAACTGAGTGTTACCTGCTCTTGTTCCTGGGTGAGTTTGGGAAAGGCAAGGCCTGAGGCTGGAAGGAAGCTGTTTACCGTAAGATTAAGCAAAGTGTGTGCGTGTGTGTGTGTGTGGGAACAAGCACGTATTTCACCGAGGGTGGAGTATTAATGAGTGAATTTTTTTGACCACAGTGTGATCTGCATGAAGGACGGAGATAAGAGGGATTCAGTGGAAATTTTTATCAGCTGTCTCCCACATCTCTTGTGCTGGGAATTGAACCCCAGTAATAAAAACCTTAGAATGAATGAACTTTTGGCTTTGTGTGTTTGTGCAACATTAAAGGAACTCTTCACCCACAAACTGACCAATATTTATCCAATATTTTATAATTAACTTTTCCTGTGTTATGTTCAATTCCTGAGGAAAACATGGTTTTTTCTCACATGCCTTCATAGTGAACGAAGAATCCAAAATAAGGCAAACATTCTTCATGAATTGAAGTAATCAGGGTCCACGTTTAACAACAGCAACACTATATGAAAACATCCATTTAAAAACTGTTGTGCAGCTCTTATTCATCCAGTCATACGCTCAGTTCTTCACAAACATGTATTTTCACCAAAACGTTAGGATTTAAAGGGTAGCTTCAGTATTTTTCAACCTGGACCCTATTTTCCCACATTTGTGTTTAATTGGCTAATGGGAACAACTGTTTTTGAAACTGGTCCAGTATTGAGTGAGTGCTGCAAACAGCAGCAGCAGCAAAACAGGCTATTGTGTAACTACTTGGGGCAATTGTGCACCTTCATTGTACGTCTACTAACAGTGTTTGTTTTTGCCTCTGATGGGCTCAGACTGTTATTATAAGTGTCTGACAGCGTTATTTAAAGGATCCCTACAGGGACAGACCTTTTTGTTGAAGAGTAAGATCCTTTTTGTTTTATCAGAACAGCAACAGTTATTTTATCATAATAAAAACACTTGAAGTTGACAGAAACAAAACAAAACTCACTCACTCGCCGCCTTTGTTTGTCTTTCCACTGTTCCAACAATTGAAGACTCTGGTTTGGTTGAAATAAACTCTTACTTTACCCAGTTAGATGGGAAAATATGCCGGATCTATTCACACTTAAATTACAGTTTATTTAAATGGAGTCTGGTGGGTTTGGTGACAGAGATTTTGGGGCTGATTCTGGTCAAACAAAAATGATCATACTCTTTAACAAAAAGGTTTGTCTCTGTGGGGATCCATTCCACCGTGTTGTCTGACACAATGAATAACAATATGAGCCTGTCAGTGCAAATAAGCACAATTGGTGGATGTGCATTGACGGTGCAAACAAGCCTAAAGTGGTTACAATGCAGCCTGTTTTTCGCTGCTGCAGTGATCTCTGTTAATTCAAAAACTGAAATTCCCATTAGTCCATTAAACAGAGAAACATAAGAAAATAAGTTTAAATAGTTATCCTTTTGAACACTCTCACGCACTGAGAAGTAGCATGACTGGGTACATTCAGGTTGCAGTTGTTTTGTCAGTGAACCTTGTGAGCTGTAATGAAGCCAAATTTTATAACGTTATCTTTGTTAAATGTTGCTGTTGTCCCTGGCTTCATAGTAGAGGAAAAGTCTGTTAGCTGCTTAGCTAATTTACTCAATGAAAAATGCCATACGCTTGTGCTAAAAACATTAGCATGTTGTATTTGTGGGGAAATGTGTCCAGATAAAGACAAAATGTTAACCTTTTTTGGATTCTCCATGCACCGTGTGAGAAAAACAAATATTTCTTCATGTATTCCAGGTAACCCGGGGTGAGTATCTGATCTACAAATGATCATTTCATGGGTTAAGTCTTCCTTTAACCAATCTTTTTTTTTTTTTTGCAATATCACCAGTGCCTACGCACAGGAAAATCCCCTTAATTTCTTCAGCCTATAGCTTCAGTCTCTAAACAAAGCAGGCTTTCACAATAAGGTGCTTATGGTGAGGATTGAGCTCTCCTCACCTCCTCCTCTCAGACCGTCCCATTGTGCCTCGCCACCTCTGCACAACTCTCCTTTTGTCAGAGTTGGGCAGCAGCCTGCCCGTCGTCTGCTCCTCCACAACGCAGCGCCCTTTTGGTCGCTCCATCTCTGTGACTCAGACCAGCTACTGGGCGGCTGGGGCCAATCAGAGGTCAAAGCCCCGAGCTCCCTCCTCACTTCAGAGTCTTTCCCCTGACCTTCACAACTCCTCCAAACACCCACTCAGCAGAAAAGAGACGGGGGTTAGCGCAGGGAGAGCGGCCGTGCAAGGGGACAGAGAAACACAGGCTCAGTCAAATGAGGTTTGTTTGTAAAGTGCCCTCTTGACAGAGCGGCTGACTCCTTCATTTGGACATAATGGGGCCTCTCATCCATAGTGCTGCTGTTCTTCTTTGTGACTGTGGTCACTGGTCTATTAATAGAGGGATCCATCATCGTTCACATCATCATCATCAACCTTGTCAACATCACATGATGGCCTGATGGTGTTTTCCTCCGCTCCGCTCTGTAAATCCCAAACAGACGATGTTGATCTTTTAACACTTCGGCTGCTGATGTTACTGACGGCTTCAACCTCATTTACATCTCACCGTGCGCTGCTAATTTGAAGGCTACAGTTCATGAGCTTTCTAATCAGAGATGCTTGATTGATTCCAAGCCTGACACGCATCAGTGCACCTAATGCTGCGTGACAGCACTGATATCGGAGCATCTTCAAGGTCTGGAGTTCTGCCTTAACAGGAAGTGTTGTGCCCAAGCTGTGCTGGGACTTGCTTTCAAAGACCTGGCAGAATAATTATGGAAGTAATCAAGTGTTATGGGAAGCCTCTTGTAGAAGTAATAATACCCAAGAATTTCAATTTAGTTTCAGTATGATGGCATTTATTTTTAGCTCTACCAGCAGCGTGTCTCTAGAGATGGTGATGTCAAGCTGTTGGTTGGTCTGCTGCTTCGGTCCAGGATGAAATGTTGAGACAACTATTGGATCAGCTGCCGTGAACATTTTGTAGAGACACTCATGTTCCCCAGAGGACCAGTTTTTACTTTGGTAATCACCTGATTTTTCCTCTAGTGTCACTATGAGCTTCATATTTGTGTTAGTGTTTTTTTTACTTATCAGGTCTTACTGATCCCAAAAACTTTGGAGAAATAAAAAACACACACCAAACAAAAGTTCAGATCTCAGGAGGATAAACACGACGCTACAAATACTGAAAAATTAGGAGGTAAAATATTCAAATTGGACCAATTTTCAAATGCTACAAATTTGTGTAGATAATATTTTACCGGCAAAATGTAATTGTTTTACAAGATTCAGTATTTGTTTCAGTATTTGTGGTCATGTTGCAGACTCAGACCTTAACCGTGTCATGATTCATTCACATTATTGACACGGCACAGCCACACAAGCCTCGTCTTGTTTCTCTGGATCTTCCCTTGACCGCTGAAATGCAGAAACTTCAGCCACTCTCATATTTACTGTGAGCCTGTACGCTGAAGTTAGCATTTGGTGCAGCCTCACCGAGCTGCGAGCCTGGCTGTCGACTCTTAGTCTTGTTTATTTATCGTTTTTACTTTTTAAATAGGACTTATTAACATAATTTCAGCCCAAGTTTGACAAATTGCTGGACTGAAACCATAAACAACATCAGGCTTAACAGCAGACATGTACTAGACACAGTGATGGACACATATAAGTCTCAAAACGCTGCCAAAGCAAGTTAAAAAAAGATCATGCTGATCTTATGTGAGGAGATAGTTGGAGGGAAAAAGACTGCGCCTACGCCCATGCCCATGGCAATGTACCGAGGACACGCACAACACAGTGAAATCCAAATGAGCTGCAGCGGAAAATCTGTACATCTATCACTTGCAGACACATTTTATGTTATATGTCACTGAATTTTTTAAATTATTAATCTTTGCTTTTAAGTGTTCTGTGCCATGAAATCCATGCTGACACCAAACTAGTTTTTATGAAGTTAAAGCCTTTGATCATTTTCGAGTCAAATAAAGGACAACTTGTCTCCCTGGAGGATTTGTAACCTCTGTGTCCTCTGTGTGTGTCACAACCTCTTGCTCGCTTCTTGAGAAAAGGAGGGGCGAGTGAAAAGCCTGTTGGGCAGCTGCACGCTCTCACACACAGTGCTGTCAGTGGTCAGTTTAACTGCAGCACAGTCAGCAGAGGGAAATTTTGGTTTCTGCAAACCATGAATACGTTACATTTGAACGCTTCATATCAGTGTTTCTAAAGTGACACATCATTGATTACATGTATATAAGCTCAGGGGGAGGACATGGTGGGTGATACCTAGGTGAGACACCTGCCAAGCTACAGGTCACCGCAGATGACTGCTCAAGACCAACAAACAACAAAAATGGTTGTTTTTTAGTGGGGCAGCGCTGCATTTCCAGCAGCTTTCTAGCCACCAAACATGGGTGCTATTTTGCAACCTGTTGTTTTTCCTCCAGTGATAGTGGCACGAAAAACTGTTGTTTACAGAGAAATTACTGTGTTTTCTGCCGGGATAGAGCCACAAAATATGGTTATTTTTTATTGAGACATCACCGCATTTCCAGAGGGAATAGAGCGACAAAAAGTAGTTGTTTTTTACAGAGACATCACTGCGTTTCCTGCTCCGATCGTGCCATTAAATTTGGTTGTTTTTCCACAGAGACATTGATGAGTTTCCAACGGGGATTGTGGCACCAAATGCAGTTGTGTTTTTTAGAGGCACTGCTGCATTTCCTGCCAGGATAGTGCAATGACAAGCAATTGTTTTTTACCAAGACATCACTGCTTTTCCTGCCGGGACTGTGGCATGAAATGCGATTATTTTTTACACAGATGTTTCTATGTTTCCTGCCAGGATAGTGGCACAAATGTGGTTAATTTTCAATGAGATATTACCGCGTTTCCAGTGGGGATAGTGGCACATAAAGCTGTTGTTGTTTACTGAGGCAATGCTGTCTTTCCTTCTGGTATAGTGGCATGAAATGCAGTTGTTTTTACAGCAACATCAATGTGTTTCCAGCAGGGATTGTGCAACAAAATGTGGTTGTTTTTTACCAAGACATTGCTGCATTTCTAGCGGCAATAGTGCCATATAAAGCAGTTATTTTTTTCCTAGATATCGCTGTGTTTCCTGCCAGGATAGCGGCATAAAATGTGGTTGTTTTCTACTGAGACATTGCTGTCTTTCCTGTCTCAATACTACCGTAAAAAACAGTTGTTTTTCCCGAATCATGGCTGTGTTTGCAGCTGGGATGCTGCCACCAAAATTTGATATTTTCAGCCAAAACATGATCTTTTCTTCACCATAACAAAGTGGTTGTCGTGCCTCAACCTATCCTCACATTTACCACAGTGTTGTTGAAAAGTAAAGATACATGAAGTTTTAATGCATCTGCTACATAATGACTTACAAATGTAACGTATCCGTGGTTTGCAGAATTGCCAGCATCTATTCTGGCGACTGGGTTGCTAACCGAAGTGACACTGAGATCTCCTTTACAAGGTTTCGTGTCCGTCCTGCTCAGTGAACCTGAAACTGCCCTGTAGGAGCTGTGAGTCAGGTCGATGACCGCAGCTTCAGGGGGCGGCCTCGCTCGCAGGCAGTGGGCCATGTTCTGCAGAGATAGAGGGGAAGAGTGACAGTAAAAGTGTTAGTCAGTCAAAGTGTGGGTCACTGATGTTAGAGGTCAACATGTTTGTGTCCCATGGCTTCATTCAACCCTGTTTGCCTCCTCCTTCCTTCCTCTGTCTCTGTTTATTGGCACGAACATGCAATCATGGTAATGAATGCAGAATGTGTTCTTAATGATCGTGCCCAATTCAGACTTATAAGTCAAAAGCCAGGGTGCCTGTAGCACAAGAGGACATTTAGCATAACAGAGGGGAATGCGGGGGTGAGGGTGTTGTGGCATGAGAGAACAATTGGCTCCAGATCTCTTTTCTCTGTGTACAGTGTGTGTGAGTGAGTGTGTGTGTGTCTCAGGGGAGGAGGGCAAAGAGAGGCAGGGATATGAGATAGCAGACATTTTATCCGCACAGTCTTGAAGTGGCAAATAAAACACTGCATGAATTCCTCTCCTCCACCAAAGTCTGCACACATTTTGATCCCGGCGCGTTCGCCGTCTGCCAAGCTGCTTTGACATTTCCCTTTGAGTGGGTCTTCTCAGTTATGGTTTGGCTCCGTCACACAGCCACAGCCGCTCGGCTATGTGTGTGTTTCCTTTTGGTTCTTTATCTGCCACATGGTCAAAACATGGCTTTGGCTTTTATTAAAACAAAATGCCTCCAGAGCATTGCAGTGTCAGCTTCCAGGGGGCTCACAATCAGCGGGTTTTTAGAATAATATAAATCATCAGCCCGAGAAGTTATTTCCCCACTTTGGAGGTTTTTGCCAACACAGCCTGATCGGAAAGCAGCTGCTGCTCTCACTGCAACCCACATCCCTTTGATAACCAATAAAATCCTCTTTATCAGAAACCTGTTTGAGAGGAGCAGTGACAGCTGTTGTTTTTACTGAGCCATCGCTGTATTTCCTGCTGAGATAGTGTCACTAGATGTGGTTGTTTTTTTAACCAACACATTGTTGTGTTTTCAGCTGGGATAGTTCCTTAGAAAGTGATTGTTTTTTACTGGCCTAGTTCCCTGAAATGGGTTGTTTTCCCTGAGACACCTCTAAGTTCTCAACTGGGATTGTGCCACAAAAAGCATTTGTTCTTTACCCGGTGTCTTTCCACTGGGAATAGTGCCATGAAAAGTGGTTGTTTTTTCTTGCAGGGATTGTGCCACGAAATGCTGTTGTTTTTTCCTGATACATCTCTGCGTTTTCAATTAGGATTGTACCACTAAAAGTTGTTTGTTTTACCCAGACATCAGTGTCTTTCCACCGGAGATAGTGCCATGAGAGGTGGCTGTTTTTCACCAAAACATCACTGCGTTTCCTGCCAGGATCGTGCCACTGAAGCATTTGTTTTTACCCGGACATTACTGCATTTTCTGCCGGTATTGAAAAGCAGTTTTTTTTAACCCAGACATCAGTGTCTTTCCACCGGGGATAGCACCAGAAAAAGTAGCTGTTTTTACAGACACATTTTCTGCTGCTATAGTGCCACTAAATGCTGTTGTTTTTAACCCAAACATCAGTGTCTTTCCACCGGAGATATTTTCACAAAATGCAGTGGTTTTTTTACAGAGACATCACTGCATTTCCTGCTTGGATTGTGCAGCCAAAAGCATTTGTTTTTACCGAGACATCAGTGTCTTTCCACCGGGGATACTGCCATGAAAAGCGGTTGGTTTTTACTGAGATATCGCTTGGTTTCCTGCCAGGATAGTGCTACCTTAAGTTTTTATTTTTTATCTAGACACTGGTTTCTTTCCATCAGGGATATTGCCACAAAATGCTGTTGTTTTTTAGCAAGACATCACTGCATTTCCTGCTGGGATAGTACCACCAAAAGAATTTGTTTTTACCCAAACATTAGTGTCTTTCCACCAGGGATGGTGCCATTAAGTGGTTGTTTTTTACAGAGGCATTGCTGTGTTTCCTGCTGGGATTGTGCCACCAGAAGTAGTTGTTTTTTCGCCCAGACATTAGTGTCTTTCCACTGGGGATAGCGCAGCCAAAAGCGATTGTTTTTTATTGAGATATCACCGTGTTTCCTGTTGAGATAGTACCATCAAAGCTCTCTGTTCCTTTTCGCCTGTCAGCAGTTGTTTCTTGTCTCATACTCAGTGTCTGGTCCACTTCCTGGTTTCCCTCCTAGTCAGAGTCCAAATAAATACATCGGAAACTTTGCAGTGCTAGACACCGGGATGTCATAGTGATGCCTGACCAGGGAATCCCTTCAGGGGGGATATTAGTGATTGGGAAGGTCATGACCTCGACAGGGGTGACATCACTGGTCGGCACAGACAGAGGTGCAAGGTTCAAGTTGATGACAGAGGAGTGAGTAAGTTTAAGTCACACACACACACACCCTCAAACCTCATTAAGTAATATAAACAAACAGCAACACACTCAGTCATACAACACATGTGCTTTAAGTCTGTGACAGAAATCCTCAGGGATCGTCTCAGGTTAGTTCAGAGCAAAGGTGCAGTGCCAGCAGTTTTCAGGGGCAAACACTCACATGCAAGTTTTTCTGTCAACATAAAAGACCGCAGATTCTCTGACTTTGTCTGCGTCGGCAACTCCTGCTAAGCCTCAGGGAGCCTTTGCGTGATCCTGTAACTGAGCGCCATTCCCAACGCCCGGAACATCTTAAACAAGCCTGGACACGGACGCCCTCGAGTGAATCAGTGCCTGTAAAAATCATCCGACTCCCCCACAAACACCCACATATTTCATCCACTCACCCCTCCTCACACTCACACAGACACTCCGCTCCACTCTCGCTCACAGTCACACTCTTACTCACATATGTAAATTCACTTCTGCTGGTGCATCACCTTGTACACAGCTCACGGTGCCCCCGTGCCTCGGCTCAGCCCGACATGTTTTTGTATCTCACCTCAGCTGACAATTACTGTTTGTGTGCTCTGCTCTCGGACGATGATCTCGTGCAGGATATATGCCGAGGTTAGCATCAAGAGCAGTCTGCAGGTCCTGTTGGGTGGAGGCAGGCAGAGACAACCGCAGGCAGCACAATTAGCAGTTTGTGGTCTGCTGTGTGGCTCACTAATTACCTCACATTTAATGTAGTTTACCTTAAGTAGTGCATTTAGGAAGCTCAGCTCCAAATATAGACTCTCTATGGGCAATTTAAGAGTCTTGTTTGGTCACAAATCACTCTTTAATTGTTTGCATGGCAAAGTTGTTTACTGCTGTTTCAAACAGAAGCTATCTGTCTAGATATGAGGAGGCCTTCACAACGGAGAGAAGCAGAGATCATTTACGTGATTTAAAGGAGCAGTTTGACCTTCTGGAAAACACACTTAGTAGCTTTCTTGCCAAGATGTTAGATAAGAAGATTCATGGCTGTACTAAACATGCAGCCTGTTCTCATTCCCAGGTCGACAAATACTGATGCCTTACCCCTGTTTCCACCGAGCAGTCGATTGTGGATGGTGCCAGTGGAACCGTTCCTTACCGTCCCCATGTTTGGTCCCCGTCTGTTGGGGATTGGTCAGTAGAGGACGGTCACTCTGCTCAGGGCTGAGTTGTGTCTGGTTTTGAGGCTCATGTAAAAAAAAAAAACACATTCAGATGGAAGCATGGATCCATCCTGCCTTGTATCAGCGCCTCAGGCTGCTGCTGGTGGTGTAATGGTGTGGGGGAGATTTTCTTAGTACCAACTGAGCATGGTTTAAACACCACAGCCTACCTGAGTATTGTTGCTGAGCGTGTCCATCCCTTTATGACCACAGTGTACCATCTTCTGATGGCTACTTCCAGCAGGATAACGCACCATGTCACAAAGCTCACATCATCTCAAACATGAGTTCACTGTACTCCAATGGCCTCCACAGTCACCAGATCTCAGTCCAACAGAGCACCTTTGGGATGTGCTGGAACGGGAGATTCTCATCATGGATCAACTGTGTGATGTCATCATGTCAATATGGACCAACATCTCTGAGGAATGTTTCCAGCACCTTGTTGAATCTATGACACCATGAATTAAAAAGGGATCCAACCAAAGGGTCCAACGTTTGTTTTGGTGCTGGTTGAGTGTATTTTGTGTAGTTACACATTTACTGACACGAGTGAAATCAAACTTCTCGTCTAACTCCAGAAAGCAAATTTGCCCACATGTCCATCTGTTCTAATTATGTGCGATACATTTGTTTAACCTCTCACCTCGCCCATCAGATAACACGACACGGTCGATTTGAAGCAGGAAAAAACGTCTGTAGCATCAGAAGCCCTCAGATAGTTTTCCCTGAAGTGAAGAACAAACAACATGTTCCCCCTTCATATCTCACTCTGAAAGTTTGGACTTAGTCATCTTCACAGCGCCTGTCAAACAGTTCACTGCTTTGTCATTCCTCATCACCGTGTCAGTCCGAGCAGAGTCAGAGGTGTCCTCGTTTATTATCTCATCTACCTCCACAATCAAGAAAACTTTGTTACGCGGCTGCATCTCTGCAGAGCTGCAAATATTTGCTCCTCTGCTTTCTGACTAAAAATAATGCAGCACATTTGTTAGTGGAGCGATCCTAAACAAGTTCAGGGTTCAGCTGTTGCCTCAGAAAGCAGGATTTTACTCTTCAACATGAGAAAGAAAACAGAGAGACTGATGCACAGGACCTGATGTTTCCTGTCGTGGCTGCTCGCGTTTTTGAAGCGCAGGTTTTAATGGGGGCTTTTGCTCGATGTTTCACTGTAAAGCGCGAGGACAGAAATAGCTAAACAATGCCTGGCGGCTACAGGCTCGCATCCATAATGACCCCAGCCTTGTGATTGAAGAGGCCCCCTCTAAAAGGCAGAGCAGGTGGAAGTGTAGGTGGTCTCCCCCCAGCACTCTCCTCACACTGCATATACACACACACAGCTGCCCCACAACCTGCACACTCACACACACACACACACACACACACACGCTGCTGGTGTATGTGCTGCTGATAGATGTTTTTCACTTCTCTGCTTCTCTCTCGAACACAGACACACGATTTCACTGGCTCCTTTCATATCCTCACAAGTTTTAGCTTCTGTCCCAGGGGTGAACGTTTTGTTTCATCATTGAGGGGGACACATTTAACTGGAGGGTTCAGGGGTCCCAAGCAAGGAAACTTTCAGCGACAAACACTTAGGGAGCGTTCTGAACCATGTGTTTTCTTTTTACTTTCAGTAAGTACTGTTGCATAGTGTGGCATCATTACCCACACAGTGTGGGCACATGAGCCCACCTCATCGTGACAATGTGACGTGAACTTTGACCGTCTTGTGTAGCTGGTGCTGATAAGAGCATTGTGTACATGTTGCCTTGACAACACCAGAAGTCACAGGTGAGATCCTTATGTGATAGTTAAACGGTTTTCTTATGCCGTAAAATATTTTGTTTACTTTCATTTCGGGATACTTCATGAGCTAGAGTTATCATTATGTCCATTTTAACTGGGAATGTTTAGTTTCTGCATACAGTCTTTTGGAAAATTAACTTAAAAATGATGGTTTTAGATGTGCTGTAAAGTTATTTCTGTCGGTTGAAGCAACAAAAGTATCTGTTAGGTATAAAAAAAAATGTATTGCTTGGCTCTTAATTCAAAATCGCTTTTTATATTACAGTTACGTTCGTCAAAATAACGCAGTAATTTTGATTAATTAGTTACAGAAAAAAAATTAAGACTGATTAATTGTGTTTCGTGGTGCCCTTTGACCTGGTGTATCGGTGAAGGCCACAGTGGCTTTGTCAAATGATGGAGGCAGACAAGAAGATGCTGCTCGGCCCTGTACCACTGGAGAACTTCAAGCCTGAAATATCACCTCAACACAAAGCAGCGAACCTGGAGGTCCGAGCTAGCACAGCCTCTGATGCTGGCGCTAACAGCCAGCCTCGTCAGGCTGCACTCGACCAGGCGTTCAGATGTCAACTGAGTAAGTCTACATGTCACCAATCTGGAAATCCATCGGTTAAAAAAACAAAAACTTTTTTTTTCTTCCTTTACCTCTGGAGGCACAGCCCGGAGTTTTTCGACTAACGCAAGTGCAGGGGCCTCGGCGATCGCTCACACCCTTCAATTCCGGGAATCGCCGTGTTGTTCACAAATACTTCGGATAGAAAACCAGCAGAGTTTAGCTATTTATCACATTTTTCATGTCACTACATCACCGTGTAGACTAATCTGATGTTTGTAAAGTCTATAAACACGATTGAACAAACGTTATTATTTCTGTGTACGTTTTGTAATTAATAACATGGTTATCGTAGATTAGCTGGGCTAACCGTAGCTGTTAATGTTAGCCGTTAGTGGTGTCTGTAATAACCATAGACTGTATAAAAATAAGGTAATAACTCAATAAACGGTCCGTGAATAAAATATTTTTTCCAGCGGATGTCTTAGTTACAACATGATTGAGCTAGCAAAGCAGTTTCCTGTTGCTATGTGTGGTATTTATTCAGTTTTGGGAAATCACGCGGTCTAGAAAGCATCAGTGGCTGCAGCTGACAGGGACAGTTAGCTAAGCTAACATTAGGACGTCGTCTGTTAAAAGCCTCCCGTTGTCGGATACGACATGAAACTACTCCAGTTTGCTCAATCATGTTGTAACTCAGACATCCGCTGGGAAAAAAAAAAAATCACGTTGACGAGACGGCGTTTTGGGTGGAGCGGTCGCTATGGATGCGGAGCTTGCTGTTTCTGCGGGTACACATTTCTTGGGGACACCTGCACGTCTTGGCCACGCCCCCTCCATTGTGATTGGCTAAAGTGCAGCATCGTTCAAACTCAAAGCCTCTTCCCCCTGTGGAGACATAAACAGCTCATTTTAAGGTAACAAAAACACAGCGATTCTTATTTTCAGGTAATTATACACTGATGAAAACAAACTTATTATATTATCCTCCATTTCTGCTAATATATTATTCTAAATCCGCACACTGGACCTTTAATTTCCTGCATTCTGGTGATTCTTATGCAGCAGTTTATGGTGGAAGTGTTTTTAATTTCATTAAAGTTAACTGTTACTGTCATGTCTTCACGCACATCAGTCCCCCCCAATATTCTAAACACTGAAGTGGACGTGTCCCCTGTGTCACCCCTGAAATCTACGCCTATGACTGGACCCATTACACACTGTGTTTTTATGGCTTTCATCAGTGTGATTAAAATCCATATGACCACTTTCTGAGATATTGATGCTAATCACAAACTAACTGCACTTGTTTCCTCTCACTTTATTCAACACTTTTAGTCTTCTTGTATCTCAGTCTGATGATTTCCCCATCAAGCAGAGCAGCTGTAGGGAGCCGTCAGCTTTCTCCTCCGCTGAGTAATAACCAGAGTTGTACTCTCATCCCATTGACGTTGTGAGACGACGATGCGGTGCAAGTGACTGTTTGAGAGTATCTCCGTTCATCTTTTTGAAACGCTGCAACGCCCCGCGACACTGAGGAGGAAAACGACTTTCAGTGTCAGATGTAAAAGAAACTTTAAAGTGCAAACTTGGCCGGCATCTGCGCATCTCTTTATCCCACCACAAGCACTCCATAACTGACTTCTCAGCTCAGCCTCTGCAGTTACTCACATAGAGGACGGTTCCAACTGTGTGCACGTGTGTGTGTGTGTGTGTCCAACTTTCATTTGATGTTATCAGGCTGCAACCCCTGCCAAGACCATGAGCATTCAGAACTGGTGACTCACAAACACTCTTGACATCTGATCCTGAATATATGGACATGTGTACGGCGGTTCAGAGTTGAAATAGAAAAATCTTTTTGGTGTTTAATTGTGGTGTTGGGTGAGAAGATTGGTTTCTTTGTGCGCGCTGAGAGATAAGCGCGGATGTTGTGTGTAGATGATTGCATGCAGGTGGATCCACACACAGATGTTTCTCTCTGCTGAGCGGGTCAGAAACACACACACGTCTCCCCATCTGCTTCCTTACCGTCAAGTACACTCGCTCAGTATATACTATAAAAACGTCAAGAGTAATCAGCTAATTTTGAGAAACTCTCACTTAACCAGTTCATGACGTTATGAGGCTGCTGTTATCTGACAGATCTGAATGTATTGGAAAGAAATCCTCAACATCAGAGGGGTGAATGAATAAATTTGAACCTTTAAGATGAAAGCTTTAAGAGAAAACACGAGTGACAAGTGCGACACAGAAACAGGAAGTAATGAGACTACAGATTTTATCAGTGGCTTACACAGACACTCTGAGGGTCAGGAGGGAAAATGAAAAAGGGGCACCACCTGTTTGAAAGTTAACTGTTATATAGTTCAGGTTTGTTCTTGCCCTGCGCTGACACCAGACTGGAAATTAGGCAAACCAGCACCCATTAGGCTCGTTTGAGATGAACCAGGCCTTCGCAAATTCGTTCACTGGCTGCACACTGCATGCCAGGCTAGTTCTCATTCATGGTATTCGTTATGGGATACGCCTCCCTGCGTATTCCACACAAGCATTTATCTCACTACACCAATCCTGACTGGCCGGTGACTGCAACATCAGCATCAGGTGGATCAGAGCACAGGCTAGCTAGCTTTACTGTCCACTTTCGGAACCATAAGCTAACAGCTCCGCCGCCAGGTGATAGCTGCCTCCAGTGCACTCTGACCCTCTGGTCTTCACCATAGACTAGAGTGTCAAACAGCCTACCTGTCACGGTAAGGTTTTATAGGCTAGCACACCAGCTAACGCTAACACTGTTTATCTCAGTTAGCATGCAATCCAATTAAGAAGATGCTAACATTAACCTGCTTCACGTCACAGGAGACTCCGGGGCTCGACTCTGCATCTTGAGTGCAGACACACACCAGGTGTGCTCGTGCTGCCTCGGACTGGAATTTGCCCGTCTGGCCGTCGAAGCCCCCGGTTCATGCCTCACCATGAAGAGCCTTCAAAGACGGCTAGCACTCCAAGCTAGCTCGTTGGGAAAGGACCCTTACTTGTCTAACGACGTCACACACAACGTGGACAGCGAAGAAGAGCAGTTTTTAGAGTCAGGTGCTGCAGTTGCTCTCCACTGACTGCATCAGACCTGGAGTCTGATGGGAAACGCCTGGCTCTCATCTGATCTCACAGCTAATTGGTTTAGCTGTTGATTCAACAAGATGATGTTTTATATAAACTTTGCTCTCCGAAAGCTCAGCTTTGACCAACTGTCTGTCGGATTGGCTTATCAGGGCCTTAAAAGTCAACATTTACTTCTTTTAACTTAATGTACTTGCGTCCTTTATGTAGTTACATCATGTTAGTCAGCCCTAGTACTAACGTATCACAATGCATAAGAAAGTTTCTCAGTTTAAAGCCAAACACTACTCTAGAATATATTTCATCCATCCATCCATTCATTTTCATCCGCTTATCCAGGGCCGGGTCGCAGGGGCAGCAGGCCGAGCAAAGCACCCCAGACATCCCTCCCCATGGCGTTCTCAGGCCAGACGAGATATATAATCCCTCCAGCGTGTTCTAGGTCTGCCCCGAGGCCTCCTACCAGTGGGACATATTTCAGAAAACATTTTAGGTGAAATGCAAGACGTCAATTAAAAGCCCAAATAAACACCCAGTCCCTTTTACCAGCCCGGTGCTGCTACACATTTTGACAAATAAAAGCCTGTCTCAATTAGAGGCCTGGTCTGGTTGCCAAGCAGTCCTTTGGATGTATAAAAACAGGTTGTTGGCTACCTTGAATTATGTGTACTTTCTTCTTACCCTGTGAGATATTTATATTTCTTTAGTCCGTAAGGGTCCTCAGATCGAAATAATTGTTGGTTGTGTTGGTGAGCTGGGTGACGTAATCCTGTGTCATAACTCTTAAACAAGTAATATTTATACTAGTTTTAACAAACAATTTGAATGTATTTTCCTGATCTTTGCTGAGCAACAGATTTGTGTGAAAGGAATCACAGGCCTGTTGATTGCAGTGATTAAAGCAAATAATGGCCCGGGCTACTAATTGAAGTCTAACAGTAATTAGATCAATAATCTATTTGCCATCACTATGAACTTTCACCAACTGCAGCAGAGCTGCCGTTCAAACTCCTGACCTCTATCTCTGCTCCTCTTTCTGTTGTTTACTGTACTTGTTGTTTCCTCTCGTCTCTTTCCCCATTTCACTCTTAACTATCCTCCTTTACAACATGCACCTGTGCTTCAACCCCCTCAAAATACCGAGCCCACCATCTCTGGTCCCCCCCCGCCCCCCGGATAACACAAACCACCTTGCCAATAGCCTTGATCAGAGGCACCACATGCTCACAACCACATTTGCTCACAGCAGGGGCAGCGCTTCAGACTGATCCATGCGTGAGTGCAGCCACTTAAACTGGGCCATTCAAAGCCATGTGGACCCAGCAGGTGCCTCCTCTATTTTCTGCATATACAAAACCGCCTCTTTTTACTCCGCTTCTTCATCTTCCTCCCTCTCCCCATGCTATAGCCATCCGCCCACATCCGTGTATCAATTAGGAAGGATCAGAGAGCAGAGTATTGTCCTGGGGCAAATCATCTGCAGCATCAAACCTAATCCCATTAGTGCTGACTCTTTCACACAGGTTGGTGCTCTCCATCAGCTGACTGAGTGTCTCGTGTGGGGATGAATGCTTATTTAACGCCTGTCAGACGCTTTTCAGCTCGCACATACAGCGAGAAGGAAGCTGCATTGAACCTAAACTGTATTAGTATTGATTGCAATGTTTGCATCATTTTTTAATTCAGCTCAGATCACTGCGGTTGTCCCCGTCATGTCCCAGCTAACCTCTGTGTCCTTCCTGACAGACGTGACTTCCTGTGCTGCTGCGGTAGTAGGGTTTTCACACAGGATGTTGAGGGGGCAGAGAGGATGTTAGAATTCTGATCGCATCCTGTGGTCGTCTGTGTGTGTTTGTGTGCGTGTGTGTGTGTGTGTGTTAGTATCTGTTGTTTAATTCACTGGAAGACGCCAATGATAAACGACAAACGTAAACTCTAATGTGAGAACTGATTTTGCCTGTGATAGTGCGCTCACCACTGCCATCAAAGGACACACAGCTGTAGGCTTCAGAATAATAACGTCTCATTTTCCACAGGTCAGCCTTTCCAACTCCTACCAGTTTAACACAACTGAGGTGTTGTATTTTGGTGGGTGTATGTTATATCTGACATTTTTTCTGATGCAATGCTTTAGAAATTTTGCTTCAGAATACAATCAGTCGAGCTCGAGAAGACTTACAGCTGTGTGACTGCAGCCTTCAGAGGTGCACGCACAGTTCCCAAAGCTTGGGGAGAAATGTGAAGATGAACTGAGTCCTACAAAAACTGGAAAAATTACACATGAAGTTTGTTTCCACCCATGGGCGGATCACGACACAGCGGGCCCCTGGGCACAAATATGCAGAAGGCCCCACCAGCTCTCCTATATAGGAGCAAGACACACAGACTTTGTGGTGGTTTTGCATCATTTAGTCCTTCTCAGGCAACCTCAGGGGTTTAGTGTTGTCGTAGCCCACAGGAACGACGCTCCACGACACCTTTTTGTTTCTCCAATTGAGGTTTAGAACATTCTCGGGACCCAGAGGCTAGGAGACTAGGATTAGAATATATGACGTTCACATAATCCGGTCAAGATTTACATATATATAAACTCCTGAAGATCCACTCATTACTAAAAGTGTGTGTCATATAAAAACTAAAGTGATGGTCAAAGTTGTCACAGTGAACTTTAAGGTGTGCTGATGGATTCATGTCACGTCGGAGCATAAGCCATCTGAAACTGGTCAGTAACCACTGGAGTTTGGTGGCAGTCAAATCCCATGAGGACGGTAATTGTCATGTGTTGCTGTACCAAAGCAAACATGAACGACAACCAGCAGCTTGAACTGTTTATAGGCACTGACATTTGTGTTGAAAAGGCCAAAAAGGAGGGAGAAAGCCATAAACTTTAAGAAAATAATGGTAGCATTGGTTTTTGGACTTGGATTTTTGGAGGCAGAAGTGACCATATTTGGATGCTAAGATGCTGGGGTCTATTTGCAGTTCCTTTGTATCTGGTTGCAGTGTCTCTTTGTGGTCATTTTGAGTCGCTTCCTGGTTGGTACGTGTTTATTTACGTGACATTTTGCAAGTGAAGGCCAGGGGGGCCCTGACACTCAGGGTCTGTGTAGGCCCATTCAGTACTCCATCCATGTTTCCACCATCTTGCACAGATTTTTTAGTCTTTGACAGTCAGGAAGGAGCATAAACCTTCTGACTGAGTACAAAAACTGGTTGGTAACCATCAGAGTTTGGTGGTAGTCAAATCCCACGAGGACGGTAATTGTCATGTGTTCTTGTACCAAAGCAAACACGGACGACAACCAGCAGCTTCAACTGTTTATATTCACTGACATTTGTGTTGAAAAGGCCAAAAAGGAGGGAGAAAGCCATAAAACTTATGACAGAAATGCATGTAGTATTGGTTTTTGGATTCTCGTTTTGAAAGCCTCAAGTTTTGTTGTTTTTGCCGTCACCATCTTGGATTTTTGGAGGCAGAAGTGACCATATATGGACAAGATGCTGGAGCGGTTTCTGAGGTTATTTTGGGTCTATTTGCAGTTCCTTTGTATATTGTGGTCATTTTGAGTCTCTTCCTGGTTGGTATGTATTATTTTGAGTGGTATTTTGCAGGTAAAGGCCAGGGGGCCCCTGACACTTTGGGCCCCTGGGCTTGTGCTCAGTACGCCCATTCAGTAATTCATCCATGTTTCCACCATCTTGCGTAGATTTTTTTTCCGTCTTTGATGGTCAGGAAGGAGCATGAACCTTCTGACTGAGTACAAAAACTGGTCGGTAACCACTGGAGTTTGGTGGTAGTCAAATCCCACGAGGACGGTAATTGTCATGTGTTCTTGTACCAAAGCAAACATGGACGACAACCAGCAGCTTCAACTGTTTATATTCACTGACATTTGTGTTGAAAAGGCCAAAAAAGGAGGAAGAAAGCCATAAACTGTAGGAAAATAATGGACGTGGTATTGTGTTTTTTGGACTCCTGTTTTGACATTTGATTAGTTTGGCTGTCGCCATCTTGTTTGTTTTGGAGCCAGAAGTGACCATATTTGGACAAGAGGCTGGAGCTGTGGAGGAGCGAGTGGTGGATCTGACTGAGAAAGCTGAGGACAGTATCAGCAGACAGCCCTTTAACTCAAAGCAGCCCCACACTTAATAATGCGTAACTTTAAGTGGCAGGCATCTCACCCGGGTGACCTCACCTTCACCATCCCCTCCTCCTCTGAATGACAAAGTCAGCTCATATACCACGTCACATTAGACATGTTGATGTGTTCCAGTGACATATGCAAATGTAGCATACTCTTGGTTTCCACAAACTTACAATACCAACTTTTTCTTCTGGCAACTGGGCTGCTGTGCTGTGTGGCGACAGGAGCACTGTGAATTTGTGCCCAAAATGATGGGAAAAAAGAAATCAGGAAACAACAACCCCCCCTCCTCTCCTGTCCCAAATCACAGGGATGATGATATGGGATTAAGATCACAGATGACCTCCAATCATTACAAATTACTCAAGATCCCCAGTAAATACTCGTCCCCTGTGAACAGGGCTTCAGACTTGTTAAGAATCTAAATAGCCTCAGATAGGTGGAGAGACATCACCATAATTGTTTACAGAGACCAGGAAGAAACAAACACAAAGCCAGGCAGCCAGAGGGGCCGAAACGCAGGCAGACGGGCAGGGACAGCAGCAGGCGAGCAGAGACCCAATGAGAGGACGCCGACAGGAAGGATGCAGGCCCACAATACCTCGTCTGCCAGAGAGCCAGAGTAACGGAGAAATAGGAAGAACGGCATGAAAAGAAAGGAAGAACAGGAGCCACGGGGTCAGACAGTCCGAAAACCTCAGACTGGAATACTTTACATGCAGTTTCCATTTCTTTTTCCACCCGTGCCATTGTTACCGAGCGAGGCCTGAAACGCCAGGTCTGGCGCTCGGCAGACAGCCCCGGTCAAAACAGGGGAAAGGTCACGGTTTTCCCTGACAAAGGGCCATTGTGTCGGAGGTGATTGTGTGACGATACCAGAGGGTTTTACAGGAATGCCAAGAACGTCTGTTTTAATGTATCGCTGTTTGTTTGTGCATCTCTGCCTCTGTGTGTGTGTGTGTTGTATTGCTGGTGTGTGCCATGGGGGAAAATGTGTGTGGGTGTACTCTAAGCCCTAGGAATAGCATTTGCGTCGTAAATGCTCTGTTTAAAACAATCAATATCCACTCTGGTTTATACACAGTAAAAGAGCATGAAGTGTGTGGTTTGATGTGTGTTTGTGTGTGGCTGTGCACTTGCGTGATGGGAGCCCTGATGCAGCGGGGTGAGTATGCGTGAGCGTGTGTGTGGGCTGCGGGGCCACCCTCTGAACGTCTCCTTGGCAGCCGCTGTGCTGAAGTGCTCTCTGGGTGCTGAAGAGGCCCCCCAGAACGAGAAGAAACGCACACACACACTCCAAACTCTTTATCCGAGCCGACAGCCTCTTTTTCTTCTCGGCGCTCGGGCTTGGAGCGTCGTAGCCTAGATGCATCTCTGCAACTTGGTGCCATGTTGTGATGCACGCACACTCACACGCACGCCCACGTACATGCGCACACATGAACCCAGCCCAGCTCCCTCCCTCCCCCCTGTTCGCCTCCCCCTGTGTTTGATGTGGTCTTTGGAGAACCATGTTTAAAGAAATTCTTCTCCAGCTTTGAAGTCGCTCTGTGTTTCCCACTCTCTTTCTGCTGTGTTTCCTCTTTTATCTTCTGACAGTTTGCGTGTTGGGAGGGAAACAGGCCGGTGCGGAACAAGATACTCGCCCCACATACGCTACTTACCATGTGTTGTACCTGTGAACTTGAGAAGTTTCTCGAGTAGCAGCTATTGTTTCCTGTAAGATACGGGTATACCCCCCACCTCTTGCCAAAACACTGCGGTCGCTTTCCACAAAGAGCTCCTCTTTAAACAAATGCCTCGGGAGCAAAGTTTTGATGTCATTCTTGGCATTTATCAAACGCCATTTTTGAGGGAAGCGGCACTCAGCCACGTCTGGTATGCTTAGACAAATATGCAGGGTGTCAGTTTGGCTTCTTGCTCCACAAAGACACAATTACTTCAAAGCATTCATGTGTAGCTGAAGCCTGTATAAGCTCCACTCACTCACACACACCTATACATAAAAGCCATTGACAACACCGGGTGGAAAATTCTCGCTTCAAACATGCGAGAACAAACAATCCACTGATGCTGACGTGCCCTTTTTCAGACATGAAAATTACAACACATGCTCTGCTCGGAAAGGTTAATGAGAAATTAACTACATCATATGATGCAGATGTTGCAACACTTTGATGAGTGTTTCCATAGAATCAGGTTGTTGTGCAAAGCACAGCTGGGGAAAAACAACACAGCTGCAATAACTGAGTAAACTGTTGAAGGCGACATTACATTGGGAAATTGTTTTATTCTTTGTAGATGGAGCGGAAAGTTTATGTAAAAGCAGGTTGTCGTGGAGGAGATTAAAGGTCCAGTGTGGAGGATTTAGGGGGATATATTGGCAGAGATGGAATATAATATAATAAGTTGTTTTCTTTAGTTTATTATCACCTGAAAGGAAAAATCATTGTGTTTTTATTACCTTAAAATGAAGTGTTTTATATCTACATAGGAAGTGGGTCCTTGTCTACAGAGTCAGCCATGTTGAACCACCATCTTTCTACACTTAGCAGCCCCTCCATGAATTTCTTCAAACTTGAAACTGCTTTATTCAGTGTTTTCACCCCTGTAAATCACTGGGATTGTGTGTTTTGGGAAGGAAGAGACCTCTGCGGATGACTCGGCTCCTGGTAAAAAACCCTGAACAATGAAGATTAAAAGAATCCTGACCAGGACTTTGCACTTAGCACACGGCAAAAGTTTCAGCTAGTTGCTATTTTGAACGCTAAAGCTCAGTTCACACCAAAGATTCACAACAAGTTCAAATGCACCATTTTGCAACTTTCTACAAACCTGCCTGTTCACACCAATGCAACTAGATGAGACGGTGTATCATCTCTACGCAACAACTCTCTGTTCTTCTGTAGCTTTTCAGACTTATTTTGTGGCTGAATATAATTTGTGGCTTCTTAAAATATGAATGAGGATAGTGACAGTGAGATAGATGGCTGCATTTGTAGCAGAGAAGAAACAGTGAAAGACAGAAACAAACCAGCACCAGACGGACTGTATTCATAATATAACACGTACATACAGCAAGCAGCAGCGACCCACTGTCTGACACTGGCACACCGTGAGGACGGAAACAGAGGGCTCCAGCTGCTGGTGATTTGACCAGCTGAGTGTCACCATCAACCGGCTTGAGTCGAGCTCAGACCGCCAGTTCACACTACTGCAACTTTTCTCTGCACCGTTCTAAAGCGGTTTCGTCTCGTCATGCATCAATGGTCGGTTAGAAGCAACAACATCCAACAAACTGCTCCTTTTAAAACATCATGCTTTTTTTGTATAAGGAGTTTGTATAAGTCAATCATTTCATCATGTACTCTACTTTAAAACACAACCTGTGCTCTCACAGGGACTCTGAGACCTTATTTGCTTCAGCTGACCTTCGTCTCAGAGGTCGGCAGAGCCCGCATCAGTGTTTACAGAGTGCAAATGATTAATTATGCTTGTGATCTGCGTAGGATTTATGATTTTCAGAAGTGACTGTTTGAGGGACAGGGGTGAAAAAAGAAAAATGGGCACCAGCTGCATGTGGTGGGGAAAGTTTTATAGCGTGTAGGGCAGCCTTTATGGCACTGCATCTCGTTTACTCCAGTTTAAAGGCACTGTGCATTGTGTTTTATTCACCATTGAACATTTTTGCTGCGTTCCTTTTAAATATCAGGGCACAGAGGGCACCAAGCCCCCCCCAGAGTGCACCACTGATTTACAGCACATGTGTCAGGCTGGAAAACAGGCTGCTTTATGTGCTGCTGAGATTCTGCTGTTGTTAATGAAAGGAGGAATCTGAAGCCACCACCCTTTAATTAGTCAGCAGTTACAAAATGTTCTTCAGTCCCAGGGTCAGGTGGAGTCGTGTGATTTCTAATCTGGTGGATTTATTCATGATTAAAAAACATAACAAGGAGTAATAGCAGCATCCTTTAATAGACTGTACACTCAGGCATGCAGAGTTGTGGAAACAGAACATGGAAGTACAAACTCACGTGATGGCTGACCGTTCCCTAAACCCTTCCAGCTGTTGCCCAATCGTAGCTTAGCAACCGTAACCAGGCACAGCAGGCCTGTCGAGCTTTGGATTCCTCCACATGTTGAAGGTGTGAATGAGGCTGTTGTCAGAGTGATGCATGGCATCTAAAGAGTTTGAAGCTGGTGTCTTTTTTATCCTTCTAATATAAAATGGTGTGAGCAGTGTGTTTGTCTGATCTTCAGAGTGCTGCAGGGATATTTTTTGTAGGCTGACGTGGAAGTTAGGGTCAGTCTGGTTCCCTCGTCAAAAAGCCAAGGGGGATTTTATGTTGGATTTTGAATTACTGAAGAAAATAAACTGTGCCAAACAAAAGTTTCTTGGAGGTACGATATGCAGCGGGTGGTGGCAGTTTGTTATGACGCTGGCAACTGCTGTAATATAAAAAGCGAGGTGAAGGGATGGGTCCAACAAACTGCGGACTTCCACCTGGGAGCCCGCTGTTTGTTTCCCGTTTGAATTAAAAGCCAAACTGTGTTCTTTTCCTAAACCTAACACATGCTTTTGTTGCTTAACCTCGTTAAAGAAATCTAAAAGCGAGGTGTTTTACATAAGTTGTCAGATTGTAATAAGCAAAAAATTGAGACGCCATCCAGGAACGCCCAAAACTGATGCAAGCGGGTGCTTATGAGTCTTATGTGTTTCGTTCAGCAAGATAATCTTAACAAATGAACACCACGTTTCTGATTTTAGACGCCTAAATCAGTGCTAATTTTGTTGATATAAACTATGCCGAAAATTTTTCGTCAATACCCTATTTTCCATGACGAAAACAAGAGAATGGCGAGCTAAAATTACATCTTGATATTAAAAACTAAGATGAAATCAATGCTTCATTTTCACTGACGAGATGAGACGTGATGAAAAAGTCAGTGGTGGACTATTGGAGAGCCGAGAGCAGCCGTGCTTGTAATTATCTTCAAATGCCGCATGAACGACAGGCTGGTAAACTCCAGTAAATAGTCGGCACCAGAATCTTTCAGTAGCCAGCAGAAACAGTCAGACTGGAGCAGCGTCACCTGAGAGTTGTGAGCTGTCATTCAGCAGTAAATAATCAGCTGTCAGTCTGGAGTTTGTTAGTTGCAGTGGTGGCTGTTAGCAGCTAGCTCCGCTTGTTAGCCGCTGAACGGCAGCAGAGCAAGCAGCCACTGGAGGCCGGACTTCACAGCTTCACCCCGCAGGACTCCACTCACTCCGGACTGGAGAAGGTTTCTGGGTTGATAGTGTTTGACAGGCAGGTAGGAGGCTCAGCTATCTGTGAGTGTAGCTGTGCTGTAAGTAAACAGTCTGAACTCAGATCGGTTTTCTCTGACAGAGATGAAAGTTTAGTTTGAATCACCAACAGTTTAAACCTCCAGACTAACATGTTGCAGGAGAAGAAAGAATTCAGGATAATGGATAAGTCAGAGTTTACAATGAACCTGGGGACAAATCCTAGTTGTCTCACATTAGTTATTTGTGGTGTCAAAGCATAAATAGTCGGTAAGCGTGTGCTCGTAAATCAGCCCTTAACCTGTCAAACACTGCTGGAGAAATGACAGTGTGCAGAAATTATTTGTAGCTGTGGAAGAAAATCTCAAAATGCAATAAATTTTCAGCCAGCTCACGGTTTTTTAACTGTTAGCATTAGCTTTTGCATCATCTAAAGCTGATCAAATCTACTAGCGACACACACCTGATGTCCTCTTCAGGCCCACTTTATTATCATTACTGAGCCGCCGCCGCCGCCACCGCCACAATCACCCCTATCCTTCCTCCGTGGCAACACAGACAGACAAACAGGAAGCAGCTGTTGCCAGGGAAACAGCCAGAAGGTCTGCAGTGCTACAGTGTGGCAGAGAGTGAGAGTGAGGTAAGAAAAGAGAGAAAAATGTGGAGGGAAAAGGACGGCTGTGGTGGTGGAATCTAATTAGGCTGTGACAGGGGATAAAAAGGGATATTTCCAGCCTGCGTTGATAGAGTGAGAAAACGTGTGTTTTGTGTGTGCGTGCGTGCATGTGTGTATATATACTCTCATTTGCGCAAATACTGTACCTGCGTGTGAGCCTGGGAATAGACGGACTGACGCACGGAATGACAGACAAGCTTTGGAGTCCTGGCAACCCGGCTATTTCTCTCTCCCATCTCCATCTCCATCCTCCCACACCCCCACACCTCCTCCTCCTCCTCGTCTCTAATCCCTCTGTCTCCTCTCTGCCATCTCTCCTCCACGTCTGTCTTCTCCCTTGGCATATAAAGTGATTGCATATGGATCGTCACATAATCCGATTCTGTCACTGAGAATAGCTTCGCCTCTTTGGATCACTTAAATTAACAGGTTGGACCCAGAATCAATACCTCAGTGTTCTCGGTGCTGCCGCGAAGACTCACTGTGGGGATTAGTTTCACAGAGGCTGACGCGGCTCTCACCTGTGAAATGGTGTTACGAAGTGGATAGTCTGGTTTTTGGATCAACATTAAAGAAGTCGTTCGCTCCTCTGGGCCTTTACTCAGCAGCGTCATACAATGCAAACCCCTACGAGCTAATTTTAAGGCCACCTGACTTTGATCTTGTGCCGAGAAAACAAACAGGAATCTATCAAGAGCACTTTAAAGCTTTTTATGATTGAGTATACACACGTGCACACACACACACACACACACACACATGGAGAGCAAACAATAGCCGTGTGGAATCAGATAGCGCAGAAAGGAATGTCACATAATTCTTTATCTGATCTTCATCTCACCGCGTCATGTGTCACCTTTGGCTGTCACAAAAGACGTGAAGTTAGATTTCTGCTGTATTTTCTTGCCCTCGGGGAGTTCAGTTAACACAATGCAGCTTCCAAAGAAACACACACACACACACAGCTTCTGGATTTTGCCCTTGTTTTGAAAAATAGCCTTTTCATGTCCCTGTAACTTTCCATCTCTCCCTCAAAAGGACTGCATTCTCATTTTCGCTCTGCTTGTCCTGGTCAGCAGCCCTGATGCTTTCACAATGGATTTACGAGAAAGGCCCTGGAAGCAGCGGCTTTTTGTGGCAGGATGCCGAGTTCAATACACTCTCGCGGTGCCTTCAGCAGAGGTAGTCGCAGCACGCTCTGAGGCACAAACAGTTTTGTGAGAATAGATTTAAAGGAACACATCAAACACAAAATGATCACTTGTATATTAGTTACTCGTCCTGTGTTATGTTGTGAAGGGAACTTTGTTTTTCCTGCGTGTCTCCAAGGTGAACAAAGGATTTTAAAACCAGAGGTGTGGACTTAAGTCACAAATTTGATGACTTTACAGCCGACAGAATAAAAAGACTCAACTTGGACTTGAGCTTTTTGACTTGCCACTTTTATTGCGCTCTCAAATACATTGTTTTCTATGTGGACGTGCAGCAGGCGCGCTCAAAAGCCAGAGCCCGGTCTCACTCTGAAGTTGTCGAAATCCGGCGCTTGGGCAGTGACTTGTGGCGTCAGCAACTAAAGTAAAAAAGGCATCCTTTAACACTGGCACGTTACACAGCTGGTTACCGTAATAGTTTAACAGCGCCGTGCAGCATCGGGGGAAACGCAGCGGGACGAGATAAAAGTTAAGGTAGCAAAAGTTGGCGTGGGGTGGGTGGGAGTGGTGGTAGATGGGTCCAACAAACACCAGTTTTCACCCGAGAGAGCAGTGTTCACTTCCCTTAGGATTTTAAAACCAGGGTACATGAGACCCTAAAGAAAAGGGTGGATCATGGGGAGCACCACCAGTTGGTCCAGGAGCTTCTCCTCCATCATGGAAGTTTCCAGGCATATTTCTCCTCCATTGTTTACCAACTGTAAACTTGTTGTCGTGACCACCACAGAAGGCCTCTCAAATCATCCGATTGGAAAATGGGGAAAAAGATGACGATAAAAGAGGTGACGTGGGGCGTTTTTCTGCTTCAAGTTGAAGTTTTTTCAACTCAAGGAGTTCAGAGCGCTCCAGCAAAATGGCAGGTTCCTAGAGCGCAGAAACACAAGGTGTGTCGCAACGCAAAAACTTCAGGCAAAGTAAAAAGCTTCATACTTATTAAAAACAATCACAAAAAGCCGCCTCAAGTTGCTGAAACGCTTTCTGTGTGACGCTTTCTTTAAACACTTTTCTTCAGCTTATGGCCTCAAACATATTACGTGCGTTTACATGGAGCCATGTATTCCTTTTGCATTCGGGTTGGAAGCCCTAACCGAATAGAAATGCTCCTTGTAAACACCTCAACCCGAATGAAAACAGCCAACCTGAAAGAAAATCTAATCGGGTGCACAGGGGTGGAATATTCTGGGTGGAGTTTTTCTGTCTTGTATAGACCTCTTACCCGATTACAGCCATTCCGTTCTTCCTGCGCATGCTCGTTGCAGATGACGTATACAGCGTGCATAGCAGTGACTGAGATAGAGCAGTTTGACACGAAGCACTCAGCGGTTTTCATTCGCCAAAGCACACTCATCTATCTCCCTTCTTCGACCTTCTACGTCTTTTCTCCTCCGCAACAGACGAAGCATTAGCAGAACAAGGTTGTTGTCGTAATGCTGCTTCAAGAATATGAGCAAAACAAGCCTGAAAAAGGCACTAAGAACGTCGTCGTCAAGCATCTTGTTATCCGGAACGAGGACTACAGTGTTTTCTTCCAGTAAACGTAACATTGCCCTGCCCCCTATCCAATCAGAAACCTTCCCTGCCCCAAACCTTGCGCGGACCCAAATAAAGGCGATTAAACTGATCTCCGTGTAAACCCTCATTCGCAATGAATATTTCCAATGTAAACTACCTGGAAAGACTTTAATTCAGAATGATTTCATTCAGATTTATTTCATTCCGAATGAGAGGCCATCATGTAACCGCACCTATTGTCTCACGGCATGCAGGGAACCTCCACCCATTCACACGTGTACAATGATAGTGTCGTTTATTGGCCTTAAACTAATTAGGCGACATGGGGTTAACATACGAACAGGCGCACAAGGGGTGAGTTTTGTGCTGAGTGAACATAATGTCTTTTTGTCATGTTACACAATCGGGGGCATTTGTGTAGACTTTACATTAAAGTGGGTTTACACTGTAGTTGTTGAGGCCGAAATGGTGGACTGACTGACGAACTGACACCACCACTGCCACCAGCATGTCTGAAAATTAAACTCCTATCTGACACAATCTCAACAGTGAGTTTACCACCTTCAGAAAAGCAGCAGTTACTGCAGCTCGTTACACTGTGAAGGAGTTCAGATTATTTTGTCCACCACCTGCTCCCTGACTTTGCAGTGTTAGTTATCTGTTTGTGGTGTTCAGCTGATGTAACAGAGCCTGCGGCAGTGTTATGATTATCTGGAATCATTTTCCTTTCCAAGACACACACACACACTAACAGGAGTTTTCAGAAGTCGAGTCATCATGTTGAAGTTTGTGTACGTCAATGAACGATGTTGCTCAATCGTCTCACAAACCACAAATCAAGGAAGCTGTGACCTCAGCAGCTCTGTAGATTGTACAAATGAGCGCAGCAGGAGAGCTGTAGGAGACAAGTACGATGTTTAAGGAGGAACATTTTCCATAAAGAAAAAGAATAATAAGAATAGCCTCCTCATGTGAGTCATAAGGTTGCTTCTATAGAGGTGTTTCCATCGGAAGAAGGTGGTGGTGTTAGACATGAAGGGTGTTTGCCCGATGTCTTCATACAGCCATCGTCAAAATGTGTTCGTGCTGCTTAGAATAAATTCATCCATTCACTGTGTTGTTACACGACTCCAGTTTGTTTACTAGTAGACACAGTATGCAAATGTGTGAGTAATCTCTAAACAAACTGTGATGACATGAAATGATGATAAACATGTTGCATCCCACGCCTCCTCAGCATGCAAAGATCATGGGTGGATCTGACCATTAACTCCGTTATTTTTGGCTGAGTTCTGTGACTAAAAGGCTAAATATAATGTTAGAAGGAAGTGATATCTTTCTGTTTTGAGCCACGACGTCAATATCAAGTGAAGATCAGCAGTGACACGAGATAGATGTCACGCACACAGTGAGGTAACCTTTTAACCTCCGGCATGTATCATCGTAAAGTAAAGACATTATGATTGGGTGAATGTCCCAAGGTTCCTCATCAAGGTAAAGCAACTTCTGATGCTACACAATATTTCAGAATACAGATGTTCATCAACATATTTAATATACGTAGAATTTATTATAATTACATAAACTTTATTAAAGTAAAGCAAAAAATATATATATGTGATGAGTTTGGCACACCACGGAAAATTGTGTGATCAACCGCCCAACCAAATTTTAATGCTTCAAATTTTTTAAAAGGTTTCAAAATCATGAAAAGAATGAACACCATAAAAGGTGCTTAGTGGCACAAGAAGCCAAAAAAGCTTTGTTTTTGTGGTATGAAATTACCCGTATGATTGTCGCTGCAACTGCATCACTGGGAAGAGCACACCTCCCTGCCCTTCCATGCGCCTACATGGAAAGCCTGAAGCAGGGAGAGCAGCAACAAAGACCTCCCGGGAACAGAACAGAGCAGCGTCAGTGACAAACAGAAATGACATTGATAAGTCAGACACAGCATGAAAAGGAGGAGCTGGGATGGAGGCAGGTTGCAAAGAAAGCAGCAACAGTAGGCAGGCCAGAGCAGTTTAAATAGGACGCCCTGAGTGAGATTCATCAATTGGTTGCATAGAAAGGAATCATGTGATCTATCAGCTGACTCCCTTCATCAATCAGCTGATCCATCTGTTGATTGGGCTGGGATGTGAGCTGAGCTTGACATCGTGTCCTGCTGTATTTGATTTAATCACACAAATGATGCTTTCTTGGTAATTTTAGAATTACTGGACTCAGTTGGTTGTAATTGCAAAATGCAAACCTGACAACACACCATATAACGTCTTTAAGCGCTCCCTCTTGTCCAAATATGGTCACCTCTGGCTCCAAAACTCCAACATGATGACAGTGCCAAACTCCAGGCTTCAAAATGGGACACCACAAACCAACGGGTGACATCACAGTGGCTACGTTCATTATTTTTATACAGTCTCTGTTTACACTCCAACTCTTTAGATCGCTCTAACTGTGGACTGCAGGACTGCAGCTGAATGGATGTTAATATTTTTTTTGACCCAGTTCTTCTTCAGTAAGATGCTGCAGCGACCGGCAGCAGTGGTGTGAAGTTGTTTGTTTCTGTTTGCATCAGTTTTTCTTATCAGCTTTATATCTTCTCCAGATTTGAAGCACTTTGGTTTTTTGGGGAACTGTTGTGCAAACCAATTTCCTTCTGAGGACAAATGAGGTGACTGACTGATCGCTTCACGCCTTAAACTCAAGTGATTCTTCATGTTCTGGCTCCTCGCCCAAAAATGTCCTACTTTCCAGAGAACGTGGTTTCAGTTCAAGTATTTAAAGTAGTTTCAAGTGAATACAAATTTATTTTTACCCTGTACTGACATGTGCTGAAATAGACGTCTAAAATAGCCCTGATACTTCTATAAACTTGTGGTATGCTTTGATAGCAGTACAAAGTGTTTGTATCTACACGACTGCTACCAGTAGGCTCTTTAAATTAACTGTAAGGGTCTCACAAGCGGGACTAATCTGAGCCATCAAAGTTACTCACACCAGGTGAAAACCCCTCTGTCTTTGTCTTTCTGTGTGTGTGTTCTCTGACCCGGTTAATGTCTGTGTTCTCTCGTTGACCTGGAGGACCACACGGATGTCAGACCACCGCGGTGATGATGTCAGACCACCAGAGATGCTGAGAACAACAACATGAGAAAGAGAGAGAGGTGAGGAGAGGAGCAGGGAGGTGAGGAGAGGAGCAGGGAGGTGAGGAGAGGAGCAGGGAGGTGAGGAGAGGAGCAGGGAGGTGAGGAGGGAGAAGCTCTCGTTGTGATTGGTGAGTGTAACCGAAAGTCACCCAAGCAGAAAGTGCTTCAGTTATTGTGGAGTGAGGATATGAAATCTAGATTCAGGCTCAGGGACAGACCCGACTTTTCATGTCGTACATCACTGAACAATGCCGCTCTCTGCTTTGTTAACCACAAGGCCGACGAGATCATCTCTGTCAGTTAATTATTTGTATTCACTACATGTATGGCTCACCATAAAGCTGAAGTGGTTAACCAGGCTGACATTACACAGTAGCTTGGGTGGAGCTATTGATGAAGGCAGCGTTCTCACATCAACTTGCATGTTGTGTATGTTTATATGTGTATTTTTAAGGACCCATGACAGATGGAGAAATCCCCCTGTAGAGCGTCACTCAGGGGAAGTCATGTTTCCTCCCTCACATGGTTGTCCTGGCCCTGGATTCCAAAACGCTGTCATTACTCAAAACAAAACAGCGATTATTTATATCCATGTTTTGCGTATGTTTGTGTTGCCCTGTTTGCATACCTGTATCTGACATGCATCAGCACCTTGAACACATTATTTGCATATGTCAAGAGTGTGTTTTTGAATCTAGGATGAGTCGCACGATGTGCATCCTTGTGATTCGATGAGTCACGGGTGAAAACCCAGAGTGCTACACTGGTCCCCCGACTCATACGAGGGGCATCTCCGTGGACTTTTCAAACAGGATATGGGAGAGTTGGAGCTGCTCCTGTGGATTCAGACTTCTTTCTGTTTATGGCAAACATGTCTCACTTCCTCTGCCTGACCCATATCTGAAACTTGACTCACAAGGATGAACCGGAAGAAAGTGCGTCCATAGAGCGAGCTCTGTGTATCAGGATCAGGATCAGAATCAGAAATACTTTATCGATCCCGAAGAGAAATTATGGTTCGTTACAGTTGCTCCGCGGCCGGCCCTGCAGTGAACGTTTCGGCGTCTGGTCTATTTTCTGCGAGCCGCGAGTGAATGTGTCAAGCTCGGCAGGAAGTCAACCAAAGGAACAACAACAGCATCCAGTCAATTTTCAGAATAAAACAAATTTCAAAACAAAACACCTTGTTTGACAAATGCGATGTACAGATTGAAATTTGCCATTCAGTCTCATATCCTTCAATCTGTAACATTATCTGAGTCCAACAGCTATCGTAGCATTATTATGTAGCATTAGCTTTATTGCTACTTAGCCAGCTAGCTGCAACAAATGAAAAATCTAACGACGTTACTCACAGAAAGGCGTTTTAAAAATAACATAAGATAGACGACATACCTTTATATATCGGACTTTCTTTTCCTCCTCCTCCCGCACCTGAAGGCTTGGACCTTTTCATTATTATGAAATGCAGGTAAAACGTAAATATCTGCCTATCTTGACCAGATTTTGACACAGACCCCACTCTCAGTGCACACAGTACAGGTGCAGGGCAGATGAAAAATTTTGAGGAACAGGGGTGCAAAGTGTATGTCTTTCTTTCTTGCTTGCTTTCTGTCTTTCCATCTTTTTTTCTGTATTTGTTCATTTGTTACCTTGTTTTGGTTGCTAAGGTCTTAACACTTAAGTGCGCATTATAAGGACACCTTAAGGAGAAGACTTAAGGGTGTTTTGTGCAACCAATTTCATTTTGAGGAAACCTTAACTAGGGCTTTAAGTAAAATGTGTTAAGGTGTTTTGAAGTGTAGTGTGTTCACTTGGGGAAAAAAAAATCTGCTGTTGTTTTCCTGAAATTATGAGATAATAATTTTGTTAATTCCCCCAAAATTAAAATTTAAGGCATTATTATCTCAATAATTCAGAACAACAAGAGTGGATTTTTATTTACATGTAAAGTACCTTTTCATTGTTGCTAGGAAACCACCCCGTCACGTCCTTACACTAACCTTCCTGTGTTATCAGCTGACCGTTTATTTTTCTCCACAGTAATCAGTATCTAGTTCCTAAAATGTTGAGGCAGAGGGTGCTGTCTGTAGCTCTGGTTGAGGCCGAGAGGCTGTCAGCAGATAGTTTGTTGGCCACAGGGAAATGGAGAAAATGCAAATGGAAAGATGGAGGCGGGATCATGGGGAGTACCACCAGTTGGTCCAGGAGCTTCACATCCATGTTGAATGTTTCCAGGCTTATTTTAGGATGACTCAGGGGCAGTTTGACAACCTGCTGTCTATCATCAGGCCGTATAGCTCTGGGTATCCAGCAACTACTACCACGTGACGACCACAGAAGGCCCGCCTCTCAAATCATCTGATTGGGCAATGGGGAAAAAGCAGTTCAGAGCGCTGCAGCAAAACCGCCAGGTGCTTAAAGCAAAAAGCTTCATTCTCATTTAAAACAATTACAAAAAGCCGCCTGCAGCTGCTGAAACGCCTTTAGTGTGATCAGGGTCTAAGGCTTTCGTACAGTTTGTCCCTCTCTTGTGTATCACTCTATAAGTAGATTCAGGGTACAGAGGTGGGTTGATGAAGAAAGAGCCTGTGTGTGGGTGTGTGTGTTCAGTGGGTGTGGTATCTGCACACTTACCCAGAGAGGAAGGAAGTATGAAAGAAATAGATAACAGATTAGAAAGGAGGGATAAACATCCAGATAAGACTTTATGGCTCTCTGGGGGAAACGCAGGCAGAGCAGTCGAAGCCGAAAAGAGCAACAACTGCTTTCAGAAATTACTTTTTACAGTCTCCATCTTCCCTGCTGTTAAATCACAAGGCTCTGCATTAATGACCTACACATGCACAGATATTAAATTCATTATGGCAATCATGTGCCGTACCCTCCCTCTCCCTCTCCTCCTCTGAATCAGCCACTCCAGGCCACAGCTGCCAGCGTCTAATGGCTTCCAGATCCACATCTCCCTCCCTCCGTTCCCCTTCCTCCGTCTCTCTGTTTTTCTGCAGCATTTTCAGATGAGCGGGCCAAAGTGGAAGTGGAAATCCGCTGTACTTCAGCCAGTGAGTCAGCTAGCAAAGCACCCGTTTGAAGGAAAACCACAACCAGGGGTTTGGAGAAGTAATGGATTTTGTTTTTCATAAATCACGGTAGAGGTTGTTGAGGGTTTTTTTTTTCTTTATATTTCAAACGGAAGGCCTTTGATGAGTGCATTAGTTAAATATGTGTGTTTATGCACAGGGGAAGACATTCAGAGAAACGCTGCTGAAGTTATTTACCTTTACTGGAAACTGTAAGAAGCTTGTGTGTAATTGCCGTGGGACAGGATTCGTGCTTTTAACTTAACACGGGCTTATTAATGTGTGTATATGACTGTGTGTCTGTGTGTGTGTGTGAGACATCGAGAGCAGAGGAAAGTTATTTAAAGCATTTTCCACTTTAATTAATTTCATTTTTCACTTTCAGTGATGAGAGGAGTGATGTGTTTTTGATTAGATTTCTGTGTAACGGGGATTTTTCTGTCTGTTTATTGTAAAATCAGTGAAGCACACTACACTGGAAGGAGAGGAGAGGTAACACAGGGGCACCATGCTGCTGTTGTTATGAATACAGTGTGTGTTCATGATGGACAAACGCCTCCCGACAACAACTGGCACGTCTACAAATGGAGCCTGACAGGTGACTCGGAGCCGATAACGCCTCCATGTCACATCCAAACCAGCCAACATGGAACAAAGACATACATATTTCAAGCATAGGCCGTGTAAAATAATGGACGTAGCCTCTGTGTGCACCCTTTGGTTTGCAGACTCCTGTTTTAAAGTCTTGACTTTGGCATTTCAGCCATCGCCATCTTGGAATTTTTGGAGCCAGAAGTGACCACATTTGGAGGACATGGTGGAGGTAACGCTAGCTGCTAGCTTAGTTAGCAGGATGCATTTATAGCTATGGTTAACTGTGATTATGCCGAAGCTAATCCTTATTTTCGCTAAAGCAAAATGGTGCCGTGCCATTGTTCCGATGGCCCAAAACCTTGGGGAGCAATGACAGTTTGTTTTAGTTTTCAGGTTTTCGGCCTTTGAAGAAGTAGGTTTCTGACTTACTCTTTCACCGAAGGGTTTGAACAACCAATCCCAGGTGTTTTTACTGCCTTTACTGGCATTTCTGAGCAGTGTTTGAGCCTCAGATCCCGGCTGTTTTAAATGACCCTGCGCTACATTTACCAGCAGTGTCTGAGCAACATATCCTGGGTATTTTTCACCGACCCCTCCCTGCTTTTCCAGCATCTTTTGTGTCACCACATATGGGTGTTTCAAGCTAAAACATATTTTCCTAACCGTTACCATGTGTTTTTTGTGCCTGAACTGAACCACACGCTCACCACAGGGTTGTGGAGAAACAAAAAGTTTGAACACATGGTACAAAATAAATTGAGTTGTGAACATTTTTATTTTGGCGATTGAGTTGTCTAACTGTGGAGTGTGTGTATTTTCACAGAAATGGGACTAATGGTGGTTTGTTTTTTGAGTTAACAAGCTGTCAGAGAAATGGGCACTGGGATATTTTTCAGGTTGGAAAAATGGCCCCCAAAAACTGGTTACAGCCTGCTAATTACATATTGTGTACATGTGAAGTACTAGTTAAATACTTATTAATATTAGTAGCCTGATTTAAAATGAGTAAGTATATGATAAATAATTACAGGGCGTGTACAGGGGACCAACAGGCTTCACCTATATGTCCTTTCCATTGACTGACTCCTGTGTAGCCTCCAGCCCTGTGGGGAGGGGCAAGTTTGGCTCCAGCTAATGAAATGATGTCATTGTGATGTCAGCTCTAAAAGGGTCTGTGAGGACTGACTCGTTCTTGGAGCCAGCCTCAAGTGGCCGTTAGAGGAACTGCAGTTGTTCACACGTCCACACTGGCGTCGCTTTTCAGCCCCGAGGTTGCCTCTTGATTTCAAGCCACATATTTTGACTGTGTGCATGTTCTGCTTCTAACTAACTGTGCACAGACACAACACAAACAGGCTGACCATCCACCACAGCTGACGAGGGCGAGAGACGCTTGTCCACAAGAGCAAACACTGCCTTATATCAAGTGCTCCATGACATTTTAATTGTAACAACCATCTTTGTGAAGCAGGCCAGTTTTCTGTGACTGTTTTGATTACTCACTCTTAGTCACCAGCAGCAGCAGCAGCGGCAGCAGCAGCACCGAGGCCTCATGTGCCACATACCACGACGGCCGCGCTGGCACAAAGAGCCCAGTAAGACTGAGGCCCATCAATCAAGTGAGGTCACTGCGGTCCAGCTGAGGGGAGAGTGGGACGGCCGGCCTTTTGTTGTACGTTGTTGTGTTGCGGGCGGTGACATCACCCTTTGTGAAGTCTGTCATTAAAGAGTGATAAATATCCTGTGTGTGTGTGTGTGTGTGTGTGTGTGTGTGTGTGTGTGTGTGTGTGTGTGTGTAGCACCAAACAGTGGAGAAGGAGGGGCTCGTCCCCTGGAGCTAAATGTCCCCTAATAGAGGGCTTGAGGGTGTTATTGTGTGGCGTGCAGGGGGCCCTCTGGGGAGAGTCCCTAACCACAAAATGATGTTGAGGATCAGTGAGTGGAACAGAGCGCTTGAAGGACGAATGAGTGGTCACACAAAAGAGCTGACACAAAAATAGGAGAAGAAAGTAGAGCAATAAAATCTGTGGTTTTCTCTATGAGAATTTAAGCACTTTCCATTATGGGGTGCACCCAAAACTGCTGTAAAAGCTCCTATATTTGAGCACTGTCATCACTTTACAAGCATTCGTCAGCATTGTTATTGTCACACAAGATGAAGTTAGCAAGTAATAAATTCTCAGCATGGTAGCAGATATGCACTGACTCATCTCACCCACTGTATTTGACCCGATCACAGGAGCTGTTTAACACATGCACACTCACAAGAACAAACCTGAGTGACAAACCGATCTGAGCCAGCAGCGGTTCAAGTCCCTGCATGCTCTTTTTTTATGCTTTAACTTGTTATCTCCTCAGGTTTCAAAGTGAAGGATCCGACACAAAGAGTGCTTGTGATGGTGACAGCCGCACAGACAGCTGCGACTCTGGCAGTAACGTTCAATATGAGGCGCTTGTCAAAACTTAAGAGGGTCCATTGAAAGCATGATGGGGCAATCTGCCGTGGAGGTATTCAAGCTCGGCGTTGCGGTGCCAAAAGGGGGGAGCGCCGGTATAGAAAAGAAAAAGTGATGACTCACCAAACTTCCCAAAATCCCCCTCCCTCCCCCTTCCTGGTTTACGGGAAATGGAATGCTGTTTTTTTTTTTTCTCTCTCTCGCTCCAGTCTCAGACGTTCATCTTCTTGACAGGCTGCAGGGTCAGGGCCTGGGTTAATGTTTGTCTGTGGGATTGTTTCATCCCTCTCCGTGGGGGCCAATCCTGCAAACGGCTCTAATTATGTGAGGCGGACATTTGAAAGTTTGTTAGCAGTGCGGGGGGATGTCATGAATAGCCTGTGAAACAGATAAGCCTTTGTTCCACATCATAACCAGGCCCTTTATACCAGTGATTTATACTGGTGAGGTTACCAACGGACACATTAATTCACTGTTAATCTAAAAGGAATTAGGGGATCAATTCAAATGATCCGCTTAGTTTCATGTTTCCTAAAGAGAATTTAATAGACTGCACTGTTTTAAGCCACTTGAGGGACTTCATAAGCTGCTTTCTTTGGCCTGTGCAGTAGTTAAAGATTTTCCCGGGGCCTCTGGGCACAAACGACCCATTTACACAGTGGTTAAACGGTGATTTTACGGCATTTAACTTACATGACACCAGTGTGTCGTGGTGGTGGATTAAGTATTCAGATTCTTTATTGAAGAAAAAGTACTAATACCACACTGAGAGTACTGCACTACAAGTAAAAGTCCTGCACTCAAAACCTTTAATAAGTAAAAGTATCACCAGTAAAATATAATAAGTATAAAAAAGAAAAGTGTTCATTGTGCACTGAAATGATAATATTCAACTAACTAGAACCATACAGGGTTCTTCATCTTGTCCCCATAGGAGAACCATTCCTGGTTCCTAATAGAGCGTTTTATAAAGGTTCCACCTGGAAACCTTTTAAAGGGGAAAAATCCTACTTAAGAATTTAACGTGATTTTTTTTTAATAGCATTCAGTGGCCTAAAATTCAGATAGATAGATAGATAGATAGATAGATAGATAGATAGATCATCCACAACATTAATACCACTGACAGATGACATGAACAATACTGACCATCTCGTCACAATGCCATGCTCTGCTGGGAAACCTTTGGTCCTGGTGTTCATGTGGACGCCACTTAAAGCACTTCCCTCAAGTTCCCCCCTTCATGGCAATAACGCTCCTCAATGGCAGTGCCCTCCCCTCCAGCAGAACATGCACCATGCCTCACCACGAACAACGCTCAGAAATTGCCCGAGGAACATGACAAAGAGTGAAGGTATCAACCTGGCCTCCGAATTCCCCAGATCCCAATCCAATCGAGCATCCGTGGGACGTGCCGGTATCCCACCTCACAACCTGCAGGTCTCAGAAGATCCATCGCCAACGCTCCAGTCCCAGACTCCAAGCCAAGTCCGATCCAAAAAGTCCCCACTGTGGATCGGGGGTACCCTGGAGTACCAGCATGTTTCACAAATCAGATGAGGAGCTGGGGAATTTGGAGGCCAGGTCGATGCGTTGAGCTCTCTGTCACATTCTTTGGGCCACTCCTGACCAGTTTTTGCAGTGACGCATGACGCATTGCTGTGCTTGGGGGGCCACTCCCACCAAGGTGCATTGTTGCCATTTGGGGGGATTGTGCTAGGTCCACAGCGGTGTTTGGGTGGGTGCTGCATGTCAGGTGGTATCCACATGAATGCCAGGAACCAAAGGTTTCCCAGCAGAACATTGCACTGTGACAAGAGGATTTTTTTTTAATGAATAACAGAAAAAGAAAAGAAGAGAAAAATACAAAAAATAATTAGATAGGACTCTAATCCTTATTGAAATAGAAAATAATGACAAGAATAAAGAAAACCTTCTAACAACAGCAATCAGGCAACGATCTGAAACAAAAACAAAGAGGATTAGTACTACAGTAATCTCTGTCACAGCTTAGTCAGTTTGTTTTGTTTTTAAGAATACAAAAAAGATTAAGCCGTAACATTAGATATACCCACATGCACACAAATCACCATGAAAAAAATATATATAAATGATTTTTTTTTCTGAAAGTAGTAAAGAAAACATAAATGCAAAAAGAACCTCAGCAAAAATATCCAACTAGTACTTTTTTTTAAAAAACACACTTTTTATTGTGCTTTTAAAAAATTAAACTTTCCACAAGAGGCCATGCAAAGTAAATAAATTAGAATTATACATTTGTAATGAACAATACATCTAATAAAAACGCATTTATATCTCCATCTGACAATACACTTGAATATTTTAGTAAAACTCCAATTACAAAACTTTTTTTTTGACTAGTAGCAGAATTAGGATCACAATATACCGTAAGTAAAGTGCATTTTTGCAGAATGACCCATTTCATTCTTGTTATAATTAATGTGTGCATCATTTTAATATTGCAGCTTGTAAATGTGGAGCTTATTTTATTCAAAGTATTTGTATTTTATAACTTTATACACTAATGGTTACCTTGTCACTAAAATACATCTTTGACTTCTTGTATTCAACTTTTGAACTTAACGAAATTTCTCATGTTTTTAGAGTCTTAAAAATGAATTAGTGAAGACAATAAAATCCAGGATGATAACAGACAAAGTCATCCCACGTATGGTGTAACTGTGAGCTGGGAGTGGGAGTGAGATCATCCGGCCGAGCAGTGTTGCAGGCGCTGTGCCGAGAGGAATTCAGGCTGACCCTAAAACAGGAGTTGAAAGGTCGTGGGAGTTATCGCTTCAACGAGGCTCTAATCCTACATGACACACCTTTCAGACTCAGCCTTTATTCGCTCTCCTGTAATTATCTCCCAAACCACAGGTGCGATCACTTCTTCTTTGTGTATATTTCTCTTTGTAGCAACGGCATACCTCTTACTGTGTGTTGACCTTGTGATAGCCATCGCTACTTCAAAGAGCTTTGGATTTGTGTTCAGAGTCCAACTCAGCTTCTCAATCAGCGACTGAGCTTTGGCTCAACGGAGATCAGAGACATGACAGTTTCAACGCTAGTTTACACTGGATGATGGATCCTTCAGAAATGAGACAACATGTGGGGTCAGCAGCTTTCACTCTTTCAGGTCGTTAGCCGGCTGTGTGTCATGGCGTGCCAGTCAGCGGGGCAGCCCCTCCATCACTTGTGTATGTGTGAGCTGAGGGGACAGTTAGTTCACCTGTGTCCAGATCAGTCACTACAGTTGGTTGTCTGAGTGGATCAGTCTCAGTTGGACAGTCCACACTAACTTTGTGCTGACACTGCTAAAGACAGATGGCGAGCAACAAGTGAGCAACCAGGCACTTTTCATGCCACTATATTGGCAGGAAAAGCAGGGATGTCTCCATAAAAATAACTACTGATCGCTCTGTTGTCATAGCAAGAAAAGCAGGGATGTTATGGTGAAAAACAACCAATTTTCATGGCACTATCTGGCAGGAAACACAGTGATGTCTCAGTAAAAAAACAACCACTTTTCATGCTACTATTCCAGCAGGAAAAGCAGGGATGCCTCGGTAGAAAATAACTACTTTTTGTGGCACTGTCCAGCAGGAAATACAGCAATGTCTTTGGAAAAAACAAGCTACTTTTTGTGCCATTATCATGTCAGGAAATGGAGTGATGTCTCAGTAAAAAATAATAACTTTTTATGCTACTATGTTGTCAGGAAAAACAGGGATGTCTCCATTAAATTAACTACTGTTCGCTCTGTTGTCATAGCAAGAAAAGCAGCGATTTCATGGTGAAAAACAGGTGTCTCACCTAGGTGGCACACCATCCCCTCCACCTCCAGATAACGGAGACGGCAGATAAAGTCAGCTCATATACTACATCACTGTAGAAACGTTGATATGATACATATGAAATGTGCAAATGTAACATATCCCTGGTTTGCAGAAACATACAATGCCAACATGTAATAATAATAATAATAATAATAATATAAAACTATATATTTATTTACTTATTTTTTTAACCATAAATCATGAACCACAGTCAGAAAGAGAAAATGCAAATACACTCAAATTATTTTTTCTGCTAGTAAAATGTAAGCAAGCCTAAACACATTTTCCATTTTTATTTTAAATTTTGAATTTGAAAACTTGAATTTCACTTCCTGTGCATTATGTGCAGACAATGAAATGAAATAAAACTGAAATTCTGTTTAGCAGGACAATTACGCAAATACTTCCATTGTGTTTGCATGAAATGTTTGCACTGTGCGTGAGCCTTATTGTTGCCCAACTGATGCACCCTGATGTGAATGAGGAAGGACAAAGAGGGAGGGAGAGGAGCCTCCTCCTCCCCCAGTCCCCCCTCTCTCGGCAGTGACGAGGTTAACGGTGGAATTACAGTCAGGCCAGTTGCGGGCGTGTTGATTGTGGTGGACAGGTCCAGTAAACATTGCCTGCGTGCTGCTGAGTCAGGTGGAGTGTCACTATGGGTGAAGGGCCGCGGCTTCACTCAGGCCACACTTGTTGACAACCCACTCTCTGCCCTCAAAGCCCAGCTGTGTAATTTAGTGCTGTTAGGGAAGGGCATCAATTAAGCTAAGCTGGCTGCAGAAGGCTGAGCGCAGGACTGAAGGGTGAGGATTGTCTGGGTGTGTGTGCTGAGAGTATGTGGGCAGAAAGAATAGGGAAGTTGTGCAAGGTTAAAGGTGTGGTTGACTGTTTTTGGCATGTGTTCATAATTCATTAGAATCTGGTCTCACACCCAGCAAACGGTCAAGAAGAGTGGCTTCTGGGATCAATGCTGCCGCTGGCTAATGAAGAATAACTTTACATATTTTCACATCTAGCTTAATACAACAATCACATGCACATGGTGACTGGAATCATCCCTAATGTCTATTGCTTACATGAGGCTGATTTACATGCAGACAACATTTGTGTGCCGTACCACGTGAGTAGTAAATGAGCCGAGGAATGGGCTATATATGGGATTGTTCAAGGGTTCCATAATGGCCCCATGCCAATTTCCCACACGGGTGATTTTACTCAAATAGGCCCAGGATAAGATGCCCATTTTAGGCCCATACTCACTTGGTACCCTGACTGGGTAGTTGTACGTAGAAGCGTTTTTTCTACTTTGATTTAATTTAATTTTTTAAATTAATTTTATATACTTTATACTTTGTTTGGAGGTGTAATTGCAAAATGACGCAGACACACCACCACATAAATATATTAAATTAAATTAAATTAGAAAAAACTCTACTTGGCTGTGGGGTTTCTGTAGAGAGCAATAAAGTTTAACTTATTCAACTAGCACATGTTAAAAACATGGCTTAATAGTCACAATGTTAAAAAAAAGTACAAAATTAATCTTTTTTATAACTCACAATGTTCAGAGACAAAACAAATATCTTTTGTTTTAACCACATTTACAACATGCTAACATTATTAGCATACGCTTATGGCATTTCACATCGCATAAATTAGCCTTGCAGCTAGTGGACTTTTCCTCTAATCATATGAACCCAGGGAGAACAGCAACATTTAACAAAGGTGACATAACACAGCAAAGTTCACCCACATAATACAACATGCTAACATTATTAGCATAAGCTTACTACATTTCCCATTGCATAAATTAGCCTAACAGCTAACAGACTTTTCGTCTACTTAGAATGCACAGGACTTAGAATGTTATTTTGTGGAGGCTTTATTGTCTTCACAATTTATTGTTTCTTATCTGTGAAATTAAAGTAAATGAACTGAGGGAAATGGTTTCAGCTTACAGAAATAAACAGTAGCTCTGCGTCGCTGTGACTTGCAGTCATAGTACTGGGGAGGTGCACATCAGGGCGTAAAGCCTAGTGCGTACAGCTTTGATTCAACAGAGGACTATAAACCTGGTTTTACACACTACTTACATCCCCAAACCAACACACAAACACACACAGACAGAGAAACATGACAGTTACCACCTAAGCTGTAACTTCACTAATTCCCAGCAGTACTAACATTGATGGCTCACTTTACTGGGCTAACAGGCCTTCCTGCAGGCCCCGTCTTGTTAACCACACACCCTGACCCAGTCAGTTCTGCCAGCTAACACCAGTGTTACGACGCCACCAAGTCCTGTTCCACATCGAGCACCCCTGTAGGACACGATATTCTTGTAAAGGGTGTGTGGAGTTCATCTGAAAAGGCAAACAGGGTGGAGCAAAGATACACCTGACTGATGATGACAAGGTGGAGCGTACAGCACACTCCGTTATTGTTCCAGTCGACCGTGGGTGTATCAGTGTGTTTGCTGGTTTGTGAACATGTGCTGGGAGGAGCAGGCTTAAGTATTGTGCCTTGAACCTGTTATTAGTTCTGCACGATAATTACTGCATTTACAACCGCTAAATAACACTGTATTCAAACACCTTTAAGCCACACTTCAAGAGGTGATAGTTGCAGATATTATATGGTACTTGCAACTGATGACAGCGATGAACTGCTCCCGTTATATGGCAATGAAATAAACAAACATGAATTAGTAGGCCTCAAAGAGCTTGTAGAGAATAAACAAGTGGTGCATAAAAGTGAGCAAGTCAGGTTTATTTATACAGATTCTCGACTTCTTAACTAAATTGTCTAAACTGTGCGTCTAGCTTTAAACACTTTCATGGTTTAATCATGACCTGGACTGGGACTCACAGTGATTTGTAACTCTAACACTTCATACAAAATTATTCTCAGTAACCCTTCTGTAAAAAGAAATGTTTAATTACAGTATGTGGCAGTTAAAAACAATGTCATGTCATTTATTTTGCTAGCTCTGTGGAGGCAATTTCAATCTGTCTGTTGATCCACCTCTTGATTGAAACTGAAAAGCTCCATTTTCACCAAGTAGTTCAGTTCAGTTGGTTCACTTTGTTAAACATGAGAACAGTTATTTTTGCATTTCCACTGTTAAAAGTTGTGGATGGTACCAATCGAATTGTTCCATCTAGTACCATTTTTCAGTTACCGCTCTGTTGAGGTACCTAACACACTGATCCAATACTAAAAGAAGGAGCTAGAAACACTGCAGTCTGTTGATTGGTAAAGAGAGGGACGTCTGGGGTGCTTTGCTCAACCTGCTGCCCCCGTGACCTGGCTTCGGATAAGCGGTTGTAAATGGATGTACAGAGGTATCTGATTTTAGACACAGCATCAGTCTGGTTATGAAAGAACAACATCCATACTGTGTTTTATGCATTTAATGTGTCCCAGCATAATTAGTAACCAGTATTAATTTTTTAAGAGCCGATATATCTCATCCTATCTCTATCATTTTGTGTGTTGTGTGTAGCTGGCACACTGCCGGATGCTTCTGGGCAGGTCGACCCTCTGTGCATACTGTCAGCGAGACATCCAAGTAGCTGCATCCTCCAGAGTCCCAGTGTCTCATAGAATACACTTCAATATTTCTATTTTTAGATGCACAAGTGTCATGTCAAAAAACTGTGCCAAAAACAACAAATCCACGGTTGCTCTCTGTTGGATTTAAACCAGCACACAATGGAAGCGACAAGTCTCACGTTGCCCAGAGGAGCAGTGCACCTGATACACTCGAGGGGATTGGCCCTAATCACAAGGACACATGGAGGGACTCTCCCTGAGAAGAGGCACTTGTTACCAGACCACTGTGACTCATTCGCGCTGGCCATGTGCTGCCTGTTTGTGTGTGTGTGTGTGTGTGTGAGGCAGGGAGGGTGAGGCAGCGAAACAGAAAGCGAGACACAAAGAGAGGCAGAGACCGAGATAGGGACTTATCAAAAACACAAACAAGGAGTAAATCAAAACTTAATTGTGCAGCGAGAGCACAAGTGAGCAGAGCACACCTGTTTTGCAGATACCATGACAACACTTGACGGGGCAGCCTGCTGCCACATCACAGCTGATCCCTCCTCCTCCTCCTCCTCCTCCTCCTTCTCCTCTTCCTCGGCCTCTGGTTTGATGTTACAGTGGGTCAGGCCTGTAAAGAACGGAGCTGCAGTTTCTGCTGCTGCCATGAGTCACGTTAAGATTTAGATCAATAAATATGAGGGTCATTAAGTGCCTGTTACACAACATGAGTAAAACTTTGCTGTTTTTAAGTGGCACAGACACAACAATCTCTGAGTCACCCGAGAAGAGCTGAGCTAACTGGCTGTATGTTCTCTCTCGTGCTGGATAAATGTGTTTAACACATGCTACAATTCAACTGAGAGCCTGTTTTTAAAGGCAGACGCCCGTTCTGTGGGTCAACAACCTGTTTGTATTCGCGTGTATTTTCAAATGAACACTCCCTGCCAGGTGATTATTATTGACTACCAGACATAAATCTGTGTGAGTGTGAGGGAGGAGACAGCTGATAAGGCAGAGAGGACTATAAATCTGTTTCACATGTCCTGACAAAGCGTACCTACACTTGTGACCTCATGTCTAGAAAGGGGCTTTCTGATCACACTCCTGGGTGTTTTCACCGTCCTCCACACGCCTACTTTTTTTTATTCTTGGCCTGTCCATCTCTGTTCCGTGGTTTTGTTGTTTTGCTTTCCCTGTAACACCTGGGAAAGCTGTAGGGGAAAATAAACCGCTGCCAGCTTTCCAACACATTCCAGCTCCAAATGCCTGGGCACAGCCGCGCATTGTTGGCATTCTTTCATTTAAAGGTGCAGCATTTCTTTGTCTCTCTGCACCACATCGTTCATTCACATGCTGGCATGTGAGGATGTTCAGGGAGTAGGTTTTCACACTTTGTTCCTGGCTGAACTTTGACCTAAAAATAAGAACATAAGGTACAAATGTAAAGGTACACGTGCAGACACTTGAAGATCCCTCTCTAGACATGTTTCAAGACAAAAGAATACTCTGTCTGGAATAATAATCACTGTCTGATATGGATTTCCCATCATTTGCTAAAGATCCTTAAAGGGATGGTTCGGATTTTTTGAAATGGGGATCCATCCATTTCCATCTGCTTATAGGGGCCCGGGTCACAGGGGCAGCAGGCCAAGCGAAGCACCCCAGACGTCCCTCTCCCCAGCAACGCTTTCCAGCTCCTCCTAAGGGACCCCGAGGTGTTCCCAGGCCAGATGAGATGTGTAATCCCTCCAGTGTGTTCTGGGTCTGCCCCGGGGCCTCCTACCAGTGGGACGTGCCCGGAGCACCTCCAACGGGATGCGCCCAGGAGGATCCTGATCAGATGCCCTCAACTGACCCCTTTCGATGCAAGGAGCAGCGGCTCTACTCCCACAGAGGACTCATTTTGGCTACTTGTATTCGCGATCTCATTCTTGCTGTCATTACCCAGAGGTGAGGGTTGGGACGTAGATGTACCAGTAAATTGAAAGCTTCACTTTCCGAAAAGATGCTCCAACCAGCAACCTGGAGTAGGCCTTTCCCGGAAGCTTTGACCAATTGTCGAACCTCAGATTCAGGAGGAGTTATGTAGATTCCATCCTGGCCGTGGAACAGTGGACCAGCTCTTTACTCTTGCGAGGCTGCTAGAGGGGTCGTGGGAGTTTGTCCATCCAGTCTACATGTGCTTTGTGGACTTGGAGAAGGCTTACGATTGTGTCCCTCGGGGAGTCTTGTGGTGGTTACTGTGGGACTTCGGGGTACTGGGGTCACTGCTACGAGCCATCCGGTCCCTGTATGACCAAAGTGGTGGGTGTTGGCCTCAGCTAGGGTTTCCCCTTGTCTCCAATCCTGTTTGTGTGTGAAGGGGGTTGCAGGAGGTAAATAACCATGGTCAGTATATCACATACAGTAGATGTCTGTTGGCACGCCCTCAGTTTAGAAAAGCAGGCAGGGAGACGCCACGGAAGCTGAACAATGTACTGCTGTGAAAAGGCTCAGCAACAAAACAGATTTTCCCCTGCATTAACGTGGCGTCACAATAATCAGAGAAGTGACTTCCACAATGGGAAAACTGACAAGAGCAAAAACTCAAAGCGCATGATTAAATAATGATTTAAACTAATTAAAAAACATTTCAATAACAAGAATGAAATGAGAAACCCTTTTTAAAAACGTGGCACATTTGGTGCTTTAATATTTTGTGGTGATAATGAATATGTGGGAAGTTTTTTCTTAGCAGCGCACAAAGGTTAAGTACTTAACATAAAACTTAAAATGATTATGACATGGATTTATTTAGATACTGGAGTAATATGCACTCAAGATAATAACTGGCAAATGTATTTTGCATCAGTGTGGAGTGAGGAGAGTAACTGAAAGGATTTACAGACTGTAACAGAAGTCACAGACTGTAACAATGGTCTGTTAGTTGAAGCTGTTTTGTCGCTTGCACATGCCTGTTAAAGTTAACAGGAAATATAAAACAGCTGAGTAACAATGTCAGATGATGCATGTGGTGTCATTAGCAGCTGTGCAGAAAGTTTAAGTGGCTACTACCAACATAACCACATTCCACGTGTTGATAATCCTAATATATCATGCTTGGGTGGGGACAAAATGTAAACAGGACGGTGCTTTCTGCTGATGTCTTGACAAAGTGCCCCGGGATGCTTTCACTTCACGTGTCTGTGCGCTCCTGTGAGAAGTCATTTTCACTTTGTAGGTGAGGTCTTCAACTGCAGCTCGGTCTCTTAAGGAGTCCATGCTTTCACCAGGTGCAAGTAGTATCCTGATGGGAAATTAGCTAGTTAGTTAGTAGTTAGGATAGTTAGAGATAGTTTGGATCTTTAAAAGTGGGGTTGAATGAGGTAGTTATCCATAGTCAGTGTGTTACCTACAGAAGAGTTGGCAGGGATACTGTCACAGATGCTAAGCACTGTACAGCTGTGGACGGAGGCAGCAGCAAAACAGATTTTAGCCACCAAAACAATCAATGCCAGTTTAAGTGTACACTATATTTAGAATATTTTCACTGTTTTACCTTGCCATCAGACAGCCATTTCAAACAGGGGACTGAAGCTGTTAAATCGCTCTCTTCAAAGCCAGACTCCATTGAGAAAAACAGTAATTTTACATCGCTGAACACAGGAGCTGCTGGTCTACCACTGCCTCAATCAGTGAGTTTGTGTGTGTTGTTGTGTGACTTTGGTGTTTAAAAAGGTTCGTTCGGGTTTATCATAATCACACAATAACACAGACTAACTAATTGAAGGAGGCAGCAGTAGACCAGCAGCTCCTGTGTGCGGCTAGCTTAAATGACTGTTTTTCTCAATGGAGTCTGGCAACTCTGACAAAGGCATAGATGGGGAGGTGAAGTCTTTAATGGCTTCCCCGTCTAAGGTCAAGGTAGAGAGTTTAAATTATTCTAACCACAGCGTTCACTTAAACTGATGTTGATTTGTTTCTAACATATGTTTCACTGCTGCCCTTGCATACAGCAGTACATTGCTTAGCTTCTGTGGCGGTACTCCTGTCTGCTTCTCCAAACTGGGGATGTGCCAACTGACATCTACTGTAGGTACATTGACTATGGATAAGTACCTCATACAACCCCACTTCAAAAAATGTTAAACTACCCCTTTAAAACTCATTATCAGCTCCTTATTATAAGTGATAGGATCCAACATGAACGCCCTACTTTCTGCCAGTTAGAGGAGTTTCAGTTGCTTCATGTGAACATTTTTCTGTATTTCTGTTTTTCCCCGCGCTCTTTTAATTCAACGTTTGAATTAGAAACTGATGACAGTTGGTGGGTTGTGTGGTTGCTGTCAATCAGATCTAGTCAAACCACACCCACACAGCCCTAATGCAGCAGACAAACTGAGTTTTTAGTGTGAAAGTCTTGATTAAAAAAGCCTAAAAATGAAGAATGCAGTAGTTTTGGTGTCAGAAAATCAAGCTCATACATGAACGTGTTTAAAGAAACTTTCCTCCTTCGGCAGATGAATGTGAAAACAGGCTTTTAGTGTCAAACAGCACATAAATCATTCTGCAGAATGAAGGTCAAACATCCAAGTGCTGTAACAATAAGCCAAACATTTCTGAGTGGAGAGGGACTTTAGGATATAAAAGCAGATATGCAAAACATGTTGGTCTTGTCTGCTATTCAGAGGAATTTCAGTAAACTATGTGACCTCGCCAGTTTAGAACGCAGCAGATAGTTTACTCTTTGCACTCAAAAAATTCAAAAAGAAGGAACCATCCCCGTTTTTTTTTCCAAACAAGAAAACCACAAGCTTCAAAAAAAGGAATTATTACTCAATCTTAGCTGCTGGCCCTCCCACCTCCACCCTCCTAGTTCCCCCCAGAGGGATGCAAGTGCGTCACTAAGGGGTTGGAAAAGAGGAGAAGTAAAGCCTTTTGACTTTCAGGAAGGATGCACATCTGGGGAATAAGGAAAGAGAGAACGGGTGAAAAGAGGAATTAGCGTGGAGGAAGAGGAGCCGGCCAAAAATAGTCAGCCTCCGCTCGAGCCTTGCCTCGCCAGAGCCCCTACACCACACCTCCTGCCACTCAAGCATTAGTCAGCCCTGACCTATCCCTCAGTGAGTGACTAACTTCCCCGCTGAGCCCCCCACAAGTCATGAACCTCACTTCCTCCCAGGTGTTTTTATGCAGTCCAGGGTTACTCAACCTGAGACCCTGGTCCTGAAGCAAACATTTGTTAGCAAACAACTAAGATAGTGATTTTTTTTCCTAAATTAAAAACAGTGTTTCCACTGGTGTGCCGTGGTCCTGTACCAACAGATAGAAACTACAGGAAAGTATAAAAACACACAATCAAAGTTCAGCTATAATCGACCGAGAGAGAGAGTTGTGAGTGAAGTATTTGAGTTATAATAGGAGGGGAATGGGTAAACATGTGCATTCCTCTGGCCAGAAAACCATCCAGACAAACAGGAACTCTGGCCAGACAAATATGGTAAAGCCAGATCTGAGGCGGTGCTGTGACCAGACTGGTTTTGGATGGATGGAAAGGAACCAGAAGTGCAGCAGATATTTCATCCCGTGCAGGTGTTTCGACGAGCACACAGTGGACTTGGTACACTGGCTGGGTTTGCCAGAGTAAACAGGAAGCAGTGGGCAGTGTGCGTGGCTGCGATTGGTCACTGCAGTTTGATTTGTGACAGCAACAAAGAATGCAGGAAGGGGACGTGTGTATAGGGAGCAACGCAGAATACCAAGGAAAGGGAGTACGTGTGTGACATCATGTTAATACTATGACAGCGAGGCTTTTGACAGAAACCTGCTAAAGTTTTTTTTTCCGAGAGGGAAATCACAAACAAGTGTGACCTGGTCAGTACATTCCCGCTCTGGAAGTCTCTTGATAATGCTCAGGAGACTGTGGAACATACTGTACAATCACAGAGGGTCACATATGATTGATAAGTGATTCATCTATATTGTCAGTCTTGTTTTAAAACTCACATTTTGGCTACAACATGTCTTGTTAGACTGACCAAACACCTGTCACGGATAGTGTGAGCTTCGGCGGCCAGTTGTGCAATAAGCTGTTTTCTATAGCTATTTGTCAACTAGAGCCATCCAGTGGTGCTTCAGGGAACTTTGAATACAGCAAACAGTGAGTGGGGCCTTCAACACAGATACTGGCCACCGTTCATTGTTTGGATTGTCTTCATGAGATAAACCTGGACGGCAGCCTGGAACTACTGTTGTGTCTCTGTGCTGAGGTGAGGAGGTGGCAGATGTTTTTTAAAGAAATAATCACAGTTATCTATCAAAACACAAAACACCATTCTTTCTTTTCCAAGTGTTTCCCACTACTTTGGATTCACTTGGTCTTGTCTGAAGGAGAATCTGACTGCTCAGTCCGCTGGCTGCTGTTATTTGTGGGTATTTGTGATGTATCAGCAGCAGTGGTGCCCCTGGAAATGTTCCATAGGGGTGGCCAGAGGGAGCCACTGAAAATCTTGAGGTGGGAAAACCAAAAGCCATAACTGAATTTCAGGAAGCTGATTATGCTGTTATTTCCCAGTCGGAAAATTTTAACTGCAACGCCTTTGAAGTCTGATTTCCGACTTGGAAAATCACGGAAATAACCTCAGCTACCCAAACCTCAAAATCCAAGATGGCTGCTCTCATGACACAGTTGCTGCAGATTTGTCGGCTGCACATCCATGATGAGAATCTCCCGTTTCAGCACATCCCAAAGGTGCTCTGTTGGACTGAGATCTGGTGACTGTGGAGGCCATTGGAGTACAGTGAACTCATCGTCATGTTTGAGATGATGTGAGCTTTGTGACATGGTGCGTTATCCTGCTGGAAGTAGCCATCAGAAGATGGTACACTGTGGTCATAAAGGGATGGACACGCTCAGCAACAATACTCAGGTAGGCTGTGGTGTTTAAACCATGCTCAGTTGGTACTAAGAAAATCTCCCCCACACCATTACACCACCAGCAGCAGCCTGAAGCGTTGATACAAGGCAGGATGGATCCATGCTTCCATCTGAATGTGGTGTTTCCAATCTTCTATTGTCCAGTTTTGGTGAGAAAACCCGTGTGAACTGTAGCCTCAGTTTCCTGTTGTTAGCTGACAGCAGTGGCACCTGGTGTGGTCTTCTGCTGCTGTAGCCCATCTGCTTCAAGGTTGGACAAGGTGTTGTTGCTTCAGAGATGGTCTTCTGCACACCTTGGTTGGAACCAGTGCTTATTTGACTTCCTGTTGCCTTTCTATCATCTTGAAGCAGTCTGGCCATTCTCCTCTGACCTCTGGCATCAACAAGGCATTTTGGCTCCCTGGATATTTTCTCTTTTTGGGACCATCCTCTGTAAACCCTAGAGATGGTTGTGCTGACAATCCCATCTGGCACCAACAACCATGCCACGTTCAAAGTCACTTAAATCACCTTTCTTCATCATTCTGAGAGGCCGTTTACACGTTGCCGGCTATTTTCATAAACGGACATTTCACCGTCTCCGTTTTTAAAAAGATCTTCGTTTACACTTACCCGTGTATATACAGTATACACAAGAGCATGCCAAACCTGTAGGTGGCAGTGTAACGAGAAGCTCAAGCCTTCCATGTATCCATTGTCACCATAGCAACATAGGTCGCACTTTTGACAGTTTTTTGAGTTTTCTAAAATCTCCACTCTGGCCGGAGTTTTTAGAAAGACTCGTTTTCAGAGGAGAAATCTCTGTTTGCGTGTAAACGAAGGGCACAAACGAAGGAAGATGTCTCCGTTTATCAAAATCACCATGTACGTGTAAACAGCCTCTCATGCTCCTGTTTGAACTTCAGCAGCTCGTCTTCGCCATGTCTACATGACTAAATGTGTTGAGCTGCTGCCACGTGATTGGCTGATTTGTGTTAAAGAGCAGTTGAACAGGTGTACCTAATAAAGTGAATGTTTTATTTTTAATATTTTTATATCTTCAGCACTAATTTAAACACTGTAGCATAATACACATTATTTTTTATTTTAATGTACATTTTTATTTCTATTTTATTTTATTGTTTAATATTTACATACTTCAATCTCATACTTCTTTATATCGGAGCGACTGTAATGAATCAATTTCCCTGCGGGGATTAATAAAGTATTTCTGATTCTGAATCTGAATTATTATGATTTTTGTTTTTTTATTTATTTTTTAAATACATTTTCCTGATTATTATTATTTTTTTTTTTTTACTAATTTCTTGCAATTGTTTTGAGTAATTTCTTCTGTCGTTGCACATTTACTTCTTCCCGTATTTTTTGACAGAGATGAAGCCAGTCTGGTTTCAAATGGTTAAATAAAGAATGTTGCAAAAATTAAAATAAAATAAAATAAATTAAAATAAAAAGACTTTCTCAGCCAGTTAGCTCCTTATAAAATCAGGTAATCAATGCTCAAAAAATAAAAAATAAATATTAATACATATTGACTGAACTTTCCTAGAGTATGAAAATAATTCTTAACTTAATATATATATATAAATTCATGTCATTCTTTCTTAGCATTGAAGCTAACACGATTATAAGAGCTTAGAAAGACAGCAGGGTATTATCATCACCATCATCATCATCATCATCATCATCATCATCATCATCATTATATACAAGCTGACCCGCAACATAATCCGTCTCCATGGGAACGCTCTTAATACGGAAGCTCGCTTGGATAACAGGAGGCTGAAACGCGAAGGGGGCAGGAGCAGCAGGAGCAGCAGGAGGCCGTGGCTGGACAATGACTGACGTGGAAAGTGAAAGGAGTGACTGAGTAACAAACTTCGGGGGAGAAGAAAGTCCGAGGAGCCAAATCCACCTCCTGAGTGTGTGTTAGCTGCTGTGTGTGTGTGTGTGTGTGTGTGTGTGTTTTTCACCGGACACGGCACCATGAGTCTGGACAAAGCAGAGCTGTGTGATTCTCTGTTAACCTGGGTAAGTTTGATGTTAGCGAGGTCTCCTAGCGAGGCTAACCGCCGGCTAACAGGTGACAGCAGGTGTTAGCAGGCGATATAACAGACGAGGCAGCGTTAGTTTTGTACGTGAAGGCCTCGGTTAGTCGATAACTAGCTGCTTTATTCACTACGTAAGTAAATATATTAGCAGTTGTTAGCTACAAAACTTGTGTCTGAAAGCTAACTGTCGCTAGCTAGCCAAGCTAACTAGCTAGGTAAACACCTTGGAAGTTTGCGCCTGGTGGTCTGTGTTAGCTTGTTATCAGTTACAGGCTGGCAGCCGTGTCAGCAGAGTCCACTAAACAAACTCAAATAACTTAGTGTAAGCTGAGAGACTTATATCAGGTTATCCAACATGGTAACTTATTTAGACCAGGGAAATCCACCTGTTTGGCTCTGCTCCACACAGAGGCAAGTGTAGCACTAAACTAAGACACCCACTAATATTAACAGCTTTCTAAGTATGGCTGCAACCCCCTACAACTGCCTAGCATCTGACATTTAAGTAGTGTAAAGAAAGAATGGGTGGGTTTAGACAAAATCCCTGATAGTTGTGTAACATTCAGACCACTATAATGTTGATTTACTGCAGGTACTAAGTCCCCTTTAATCCCCAAACAATTACAAATCCAATTTTAATGCTCCAGAAGAGAGATGTAGGAGTCATCAATAGAGCTGATTATCAAGAACTAACCAGCAAATTATTTATAAACTCACATGCTCCAAAATTTAGAGATTTGGTGGACTTTAAAACTGCACAGTTAATGTATAAAGTAAAGAAATAAGATGCTTTGACTGCGTCCACTAGTTTTTCCAAATTAAAGTTAGTCAGTCCCTTTTTAATCCCAAAACAGTTACAAATCCAATTTTAATGTTCCAGAAGAGAGCCCTAAGAGTCATAAATAGAGCTGATTATCAAGAACCAGTCAGCAAATTAGTAATTAACTCACATGCACCAAACTTAGAGATTTGGTGGACTTAAAAACTGTAAAACAAGATGCTTCCAGACTGTGCCCAGAAGTTGTTTCAAATTAAAGTGAGTCACAATGAACTAAAGGAACTTGTATGTTTGTAAAAACAAGGATTAGAACAAATGCAAAATAGGGATGCATGATATTGGATTTTTTGCTGATTTATTAGTTAATTTAGTTTATTAGGATTCCCATCAGCTATTCTTCCCGTCTTCCACAACAACTTTACATTTGTGACAGTTTACAAAACAACTCACATATAACACTTAACAAAATAACAGCCCTAGACTAAAACATTGACACAGACAAACAAGACAGCTCCTGGTAATAGTTATTAAGATATATGCTTTTCCATGATTTCATTTGGCGAGTAACCGCCATTTTGGGGCTAAATATATCTCCTGATTACGTGATGATGCTCCTTTACTCTAATATTAGACCCAGTATTTACATAATACACATTCACATTTGCATTAAAAGGAATAGTTCCCAGGAAAAACTATATTTTTACCATGCATTAAGTTCATTACATTGTATGACTCATACCATATAGGTCACCTTTTCTTGTAGTCTCCTTTGGAAAACATGTAAAAATGATTAGCATACTAACAGAAAGCAATCATTACTTAAATGTCCCTGCACCACAAACCAAGACAGGCTCTTATTTGACAACTTATTTGGCCAATAACCAATATCGATATAGCCATTTTTTCCCTACATAATTCTGTCGTGAAATTAACATCATATTGTGCATCTTATCGTGGCGGCCCACCAGCAGATGAACACGTGAAATACAATGCTTTTCAGTGTATGTAATGTTCATTCATTGTTCATAATAAGAAAAAGTGATAAAAGCTGATATTATCGTGCGTCCTTCATGTAAAATAAAGATGTATAACAGTCAAATCAGTTGATTTGTGGGATAATTTTGAAAGGAATTATAAATGTCTGAAACATTATGAGGTGATTGATAAATATAAAACTGAGTTATGAATGCTTTTGTGTGTATATGAGTGTTTGTTTGGGACTTTGGGCATATATATTTATATGTATAATATACATATATTTTGTTTTGCTTGTTTCTTTCATTTTAATTGTGTACGTCTTAAAGAGAACAGTACAACAAATTCATTTAAAAAGTGCAGGTGCAATAAGCTAAGGCTTCAGTCTACATCTTTTGGTGAATGAAAATGTGATTTAAAAGTTTAATAAAGTATGTCTATGCATCAAATGTATAATTTTGTCCATTTCTTGATTAATTAACATTAATTCTCAATGTCTCTATTCTCAGTTGCAGACATTTCAGGTGCCGTCATGCAACAGCAAGCAGGACCTAACAAGTGGAGTGGCCATCGCACACGTGCTCCACAGAATGTAAGAGCACATATATAAGAAGCTCCAGGATTTATTTATAGTTGTTTTGTTGTCTTGATTATCTAAGTGCACAGCATGAACCCAGAGGAAAGAGCTGGTAGAAATTCATTCAGAGCCTGCTCACTGAGATTTGCTTATCTGTGTGGTTTGCTCTGAATTGCCCTTTGAATTGCACACGGCCACTATCTATGCAAAATGTAAACCATTTAAAGACAGTCTGGATTTGTGAGTCAGCTTTATTGAAGACATAGGTGTAATTTTATCTGTCTGGGCATGGTGACCTTTTGGAGCTTGTGGTGGGACATTTGTGCTCCTGTGCACACAGACAAATGGACAGCATAACAGTTTGTCAATCAAATCTTTAGTTTAATGTCACTTTGAAGTTCCTCTCCACGCAAAAATGGGTTTTTCATCTGTGTATGTCCTCTGAAATGTCTGCGCTTGGCTATAATGACTTGTCTCTTTGCAAAGTTTGTCTCTAGAGAGGTGTCTGTTCACTAAAATATGAGATTTAAACGCATGCCAGGAAAGCTAGATTAGTTATGTCACTAATTTGAAAGCCAGTCGCTGTTTAATATGGAAAAAGCATATTGAAGGAGAAACACACTTCGACACAACACTAGCAAGATTGTACACTGTTTTTGGTGCAAAGCAAACTCTGGAGCTTCCTTCCACTATCTACCAAAAACTCCATCACAACAGATAATATTGTCTAACGCTGTGTCAGGTGTGACCAGCTAGCCTACAAGCAAACAAACCATTCTAATATGACTGCTAGTGGCCGATTTTGGTGCACAATAGACTCTTTATCTGAGTCAGGGTTTGACTGAGGCTCAAACATGTATGGCTAAATCTCTCTGATGTTTCCTCTAATGCTAATGCTAGCCATCTTGATACACAACACTCTTTTACCAATCAATGTATAGCCATATATATATGTAGATGCCGCATTGTCCACATCAGCCTGTTGCTGTGATACGTCAGTGTCGCTGCCATATTGGAGGGGGCAAGACTTGCCTTTAAACATAAAATGTTTGTGGTTAAAAAGCACTTTATTTTATATTTCTCTACTGATTTCAATGAGTTGTTTTAATAGTCAAGAGTTTATGATCTACATTTAACAAAAAAAAAAAAATTATAGTGAAAACGTAGTTTCTTCCAACACTAGAATTAAGATAAAAATATTCACAAATGAATAAACACTAATGGTCGATGATAAGTAGTGTTTAACTTTTGATTGAACGCAAAATTAAAACCCTCGGCGCACACTGCAGCACAATCAAACAGATGCGCAACTCGGAGCATCATAAGTGTCTCTGACTAGCCTGAGTGTCAGACTGAAGCTCCCAGAACCTTCAGTCTGACATCGCCTCCATTGAAAGCGATTTACAAGGAGGAGGGAATTTGATTCTTCCCCTAACCAATCAGTAGAGATCAACGACTCACCCAGAATCTGAAGTCATTAGTATCCATGCCTCGGGGGTGCCGAAAACAAGCAAGCATTGCCCGTTTAAAATGTCTCCATCGTCGTGCACGCCCAGCTGCATCGCCGTTAAATTCAGTTTAGCAGCTTCCTTAATTTGGTCCTCCATTAATGCGAATAGTTGCGAAATACCTCGATAGCATCGTTAATGTGGTCTGTAGGATCTGCAGCGGTCGCCATTAGTGTGGTGCTGATTGGCTAATCGCTAGACCCACCCCCACCCCCAGCGTTTATTGGTCCGTCCATCGCTTGGACGAGATAAATCGCAAATTCATTGCAGTATGCCAGACCAGAGATGCAAGCCTACTCAGTTGAGTGGGCGGGGTCTATGGTCTGGAGCCAGGCTAGTCTCTGACACCAGACTCAGAGCGGACCGGTGGAACTGGAAAATGCATATTAGGCCTACTAGTTACTACTTACGTTTTTCAAGTGATTTCCCAAATTTGTTGTTGAGTTGTGATTTGCCAATTGCTTTTGGCAAATCTGGCACTCTGCATTCTGGTGGTTGTCGGGGCATATTTTAAAGTGCAACCACACATCTGATGACCTCTTGGACATGTCTGCCAGCTCTCAGTGCGCTCGTTGTTGGTGTTAGTGTTGCGTTTAAGGCCTCCCCCCAAAAAACGAAAAAAAAAAAAAAGCGTCGAAGCTTCAATTTTATTTTTTTTTCACAATCGAATCCCTTGCCATCGAACGAAGCTTCAGATTTTTTGGGTCAGCCCTAGGTGTAATGATCCATAGATCTGGATCGATATATCGATTCAATGATCGTGGTTTTTGGGTTACGCTTTTATTTTAAAAGCCTGTGTTGCTGTCAAACAGCGGCAGGCAGATGGCGAGCAGCCGAGAGAAAGACGATGAGGATAACAGTATTTATTCAGGAATAAATCAGGAGTGTGGAAGTTTTTTGAATTTCGGAGAAAGACAAAGGGGTTCAACAGACAAACGCACGCCGTATATAAACAATGCTGTTAAAGCTAAAACACAGCCTAACGTTTCCTGCCTGGAGGGCGTCTCACTCTGCTAACTTCTCACTAGAGCAACATTAGCTGCTCTGTTTCAACAATGTTTGGCTAATTTATGCAGTGTAACCATGCTTAGGCTAATAATGAGTGACGAGCTAAAAAAAACTGTTTTGTCTCTGAACTTTGACAGTTGTTATTGAGCTGATTTAGATACTCATGTTAAACATGTTTTATGGTTGTTTGGAGAAGTTTGCCTTCAGGGTTTTAAGGCATATAGTCCTGAAGGTTTCTCAAAAAGATCATGATATGGAAATTGTGAAAGGCTTTGGGCGATATAATGTACGTTTACAATGCTTCCTGTCTGCTGTAAACGAGTAGGAAACGAGGGCTCTAACGTTGGCGTGCAAAGTTTCGCTGGCAGCCAGAAACAAACATCTATAATCTGTTCTCCATTTGATCATTACGTATTCTTTGATCTGAACTAAGAATACAATTTCTTATGTCCTTTCTAAAATGAGCAGTGGTGGAAGTTGCTATATTCTGTTACGATGAAAGAGTTGATGATGAGCAGAAAGCGATACACATAAATTCAGTTCATGCCTAACACCAATACCCATTCCCATGCGGAGTTTCCTCCGTGGGGTGTCGGGCTCAGCCTTAAGCCTAGTTCACATTACACGATTTTCACCCTGATTTTGCATCGCGGAGACTATCGTAATCTTTTGAGTGTTCATACCTGGCAACGTGTGTTTCTGTCAGCGGGAGTCTCGCCACCTGCGTTACGACCTGTGTGTGCACACCACAAGATTTCTCCACTGAGCCCTCGCCGACAGAGCCCCAGATAACGCAGTGACGACACATTGTAAAGGCATGGATATTCTTCCCAGTGTTGAATCAGATCTGCCTCCAGGGCCTGGGTCCAAACACAACGCGCTCCCTGTGATCCTGTGGACGACGCCATTGTTGTTGTTGCTTGCCGGCTTGTCAGCAAGCAAGCCCAAATAAGCACCTCCACTTTAGAAACAAGCCCAAAGTTTTCTAGCATGCCAGATATCCAGTCCCAGTCACAGACGAGGGGGCGACTTGCTCGTAGGCTTGTTCACACACGAGGACTCGTCGTGGCAGACTATCTGCCGACTCACCTCCGACCCAAGGTGGCTCTCAAGATCCCCTGCGACGTCAAAATCACAGTGAAAATCGTGTAATGTGAACTAGGCTTTAGATATAGTGTAGGGAGCTCGGAGCAGAGCCACTGCTCAGTCCAGTCTAAAGTGGGTCAGTTGAAGTGGTCCGGGCATCTGATCAGGATCCTCCTGGGAAACTCCTGTTAGAGGTGTTCTGGGCACGTCCCACTGATAGGAGGCCCTGGGGCAGACCCAGAACACACTGGAGGGATTATATATCTCATCTGGCCTGGAAACACCTCGGGGTCCCCCAGGAGGAACTGGAAAGTGTCACTGGGGAGAGGGACGTCTGAGGTGCTTTGCTCGGACTGCTGCCTCCGCGACTTGGCTTCAGATAAATGGTTGAAAGTGGATGGATGGATGTTAAGATTCTAAATAACTGGAGGCAAACTTTTTTTTTTTTTTTTTTAACTCCAGGTAAATCAAATAATACAAAAACAACTTATTGAAATCTGTTGAGAAATGTAAATGTCAGCGGCCAAAGAAGCATCTATGTTCATCTGTGGGTCAACCTACTGCAAGTAGCTGGTTGGCGGGAAGGAGACCAGATCCAGAGTTTCTCAATGAGGGAGAAGGAGTAGATCTGCTTCCAGCCTCTTTGCAGTTTGTTTTGGAGTTAGGAAAACAGTGTTAACCCAAATATTAGCATTAGTATTTTCATATACTTTAAAACGTGCCCGGAGGTGGATTTAAACCTCAAACCCAAAGCTTGACTGCTTCTTGAGTTATCTCACAACAAGAATATTATTCCCACGCGTCACGAGACTGTTGTACTCAAATGTCACAGAGCTTAGCAGAACAGAAACACGGGCCTCGTCGCCCTGTGGCCCTCTGTGAATCTTGATGCTCACAGATGTGTCGTCCTTGTCCTCACTGGAGTTCTCTTGTCCCCTCATTAACAGAGACCCCTCTTGGTTTAATGAGACATGGCTCGGCAGAATCAAGGAGGAGAGCGGGGCCAACTGGCGCCTCAAGGTAATTTGTGAAACAGTAGGATATGACAGAAGAGCCTACGTCGACCTAGAATTATTTTCCCTGATTAAAATGGTGATCAAGATTGAGACCTTGATCTGCTTTTATCTTTCAGGTCAGCAACTTGAAAAAGATTCTGAAGAGCATGCTGGAATATTATCACGATGTAAGAGGACATTATTATTTCTAACATTTAATACCATTTAAATCCCATCAAGGCTCAGCTCTAATGTCTCGCCTTACTCTTATGAACAGGTGCTCGGTCACCAGGTGTCAGATGAGCACTTGCCAGACGTGAACCTCATTGGAGAGATGGGAGACGTCACTGAACTGGGCAAGCTGGTGCAGCTCGTATTGGGCTGTGCTGTCAGCTGTGAGAAGAAACAAGGTAAAGTGTTGAGGTGCACAGAGACGTCATTATCTCTCTCTGTATCTATATTTAGATAGAAGACAGGAAGAGGTTGTGTTTTATACAGGAAGTCATGTTAAATCAGGCAAATGTTATATTTTTTTTAACCAGTGCAGTTGTTGGGCCTTCCAAGTTTTTTAAATGAAAGAAATTAACACATGCTGGTGAAACTACACTTTCTAAGCTTCATTTTAATGTATAATTTTTAGGGGATCGGGGGAAATACAGCCGCTACAAACGCTTTTTTATCTACTACACTACACGCCACCTCCTCCTTCTAATGCGCTCTCAGCTCACTGAGCACTGATTTTGTGGGGGCGATCAGAACATAGTAAAGCTGCAACAATTAATCAATTAGTTGTCTCCTATTAAATTAATTGCCAACTCATTTGATCAGTTTGAGTAATTAAGAGCAAGCAAAAGGCTCTGCTTTTAGCTTTTAAAATATGAATATTTTCTGGTTTCTCTACTACTCTAAGACAGGAAACTGAATATCCTTGGGGTTGTGGACCAAACAACTAATCAATTAATCAAGAAAATAACAGACATATTAATCAACAATGTAAATAATCAATATTTGCAGCTCTAGAATATAATAATCACTTTTTAATAATGTAGATAGAAGACCAGAAGTGGGTGTGGTTTATATTCAGTCACATTAACTGAGCAAATGCTGCATTTTCTAAACTACATTTTTGGGGCTATGGAGTTATTGTGCCCTCAAAACACTGACGTGATTTGATAATGGCATAATAATGAAATATATTTCCATATCCTCATACTGTACTTTTTCTTTTTTCATTTTTAGCTAAACTAAGTTTTATGAATTGTCTGTATGCCTATGAAATAAATGACGAGATAAATTAATGAGGAAATGAATGCATAAATAAATGTAAATATGAATGTATAAATAAGTCAATAAAGTTAATTAAATAACTATTTTTTTAAAGAATGTTTTAGGACCAGTTTGATTTATTTTGGAGGACTTTTATTTCATAATGTCACATTTATTTGCTCTGCTCTTCTTTATCCATCTGTTTAAATAACTATAAAATACCTGGTAAGTTAGTGGACGCTACGTCAATATTCCATTAAACCTATAGCTAATGCATTTAGCAGGATACATCTTTAATGGAGGAACACTGGCAGAATCGATTTTATTTTCTTTCGGCATCACAACTGAGTTTTCTAAATGTAAAGGAAATTAACACATGCAGCTAAAAACTACAGGTTCTATCGTTCATAAATCCTATGCTTTTGTATCCCTACTCTTGCAAATGACACCTCCTCCTCCCTAATACGCTCTCAGCCTGCTGTGCACTGACTCGGTGGGAGCGATCAGAATATTATATAATCTGTTAGTTGTTAGCTATTCATTTAATCACCAATTAATTTGGTGATTGATTAATGGATTTGAATAGCTTTTTAAGGGAAAAAAGGTCAAAATTCTCTGATTCAAGCCTCTGAAATGTGGATATTTTCTGGTTTCTTCACTCCTCTATGACAGAAAACTGAATGTCTTTGAGTTGTGGATGAAACAAGATATTTGAGGACGTCATTTTGGGCTTTTGATCAACATTTTTCACCATTGTTTGACAATTTATAGATCAAGCAACTAATCGATTGAGAAAATAATAGATAGATTAATTGACAATGAAAATATTTAATAGTTGCCGCTCTAAAATATAGCAATCACTTTCCAATGATGTAGTAAATTAAATGACCAAGTAGTGAAAGTCCAATGTTGCGTCTCGTGGCCTTCTACAGTGATATGAATCGATTTAAAGAAATAAAAGGCACAAACGTCTTTTTTTCCACAAATAAAAATGAGCGATGTCTCTTAGAATAAATTTCATCATTTGTGCTTTGCCAATTAATGTATTCAGATTTGGGTACATCATCCCCAGTTAAGCGTGAGCTGTAAAAGGGGAAAAAATGAAAACCCCGTAGATGCAGCCATCTGTGAAAATAACACACAGGATTAACTCAAAGTCAAATCACATGGTTCTTAGTGTAAGTTATGATGATCACGACTGACATAAACCGACACATGCTTTTCTCCCCACAAGACAATTTTGCAAGTTACAACTCAGGGAGAGAACTTGTTATTTAAATAGGAGCTCGATGTGCACTGGCTCTCTGCAGATGGATGCTTGTTTGGTGTTTAGTAGAGTATTTGTGTTAATCTGTATTTGGCTGCACCTTCACAGCTCTCTGTTGTCTTCTCCTAAACACAGAGCAAATCCAGCAGATAATGACACTTGAGGAATCTGTCCAGCATGTTGTGATGACAGCCATTCAGGAGGTGAGTGAGCCTCTCGCTTATCCTCGTGGTTCTCTCTACTTTGCATTAATCCCGGCTCTTAGTCATGGTTAATTCACAATCAAAGAAATCCGGATAAGCGAAAGACTGAACAGAGTCCCAGAAACCTTACTCTGAGATATTTCAAGACTTTGTTTAGTGTTTCACTGGCACACATACAGCTGGAAAAAATAACCTGTGCAGGTTTATCAAACAAAGTTATTTAGAAAACCCAATAAATAAGGAACAGGTATTCTTCCAAATATTTGAGCTTTACACTGAATTTGTTGTGACTGCTTTGTTTCAGCTCTTATCAAAGGAGCCTTCATCAGAACCAGGAAGCCCAGAGACCTACGGGGACTTTGACTACCAGGTGAAACAGCAACACTTTCACTCCCCCTCTGCGTGCTTGTTTTTCACTCAGCGGATTTGTTACATCCCTCTTTTGTGTTTTCCCGCACCCTTTTATTAATGTTTTCTCCCTCCTACTGTGACTGGTATAACATCTCCTCTGTCTCCTTGTTCTTTGTTTGCAGTCCAGGAAGTATTATTTTCTAAGCGAGGAGGCAGACGAGAAGGAGGACCTGAGCCAGCGCTGCCGAGACCTGGAACATCAGGTTGGTACACGAAATCAGGTTTATGTTTTACTTGGCAAACTTTTCTTGAGGCCATAGGCTTCCAGTCCTCGAAATTTTAGTCCTGTTTGATTTGGCATCACCTGTGGTTACTGGTGGTGACATCAAGTACATTTTAATACAACGGGACAGAGTATTCTAGGGGCAGCAAACACTCCTTAAATAGAATTACAATCATGACCAACTGCTGTATCTGTTTACAGTGCAGCCAAACAAACTCACGTTGGTTTAACAAAGAATTCAGTCAATAATTGGCCTCTCTGCAATCTGATTTCTTGCTGTAGTTTTCCACACAACAGCAGGCCAAAGATAAGTAGGTGACCTTCCTGAGAAGTTGGATGTGTGCAGCCTGTCTCCTGCCAAAGTCTGCCCAGAATTTCTGTTGTCTTGTTTTGTAAACACATTCTCGAAGAGCAGTCGATGTCAGAGCTAATCTCTTACAACTACGTGGCATCTCCTGTGATTGCGTCACAGTAAGAGCCATCCAATGTTTCGCAGGTTAAACTCCCAGGCCCTGATCACACGGAAAGTGTTTTAGCAACTGAGGGCATCTTTTTGTAATTGCTTGTAATGAGAATGAAGCTTTTTGCTCGCTGGTTTTGCATTGCAACGCGCCTCACATTTCTGTGCTCTAGGCGCTAGGCTTGTCACGATACCAGTAGTCGATACCAATACTAGTGAATTTCCACAATTCTCGATACTCATTTGATACCCCTTGACGGTGCACATGTGAGTGATTGATGGTGACAACGTGTGTGTCGGCTTCGTCGGGTGTACCAAGTGCAGAACGATGCTGGTATATGACAGCAAAAAGACGGGGACGTCAACACGATGCACATGACGAAGGCTTGCCATGGAAAGAAAGACGAGAGTGAGCCTTCAATGTCCACGTTCATATCCTTAAAAAGAAGTCTGGTTTAAACCGGGCTCGTGCTCATAATTACAGTTAAAGGGATGGACAGAACATGCACGGGCTCGGGTGGGGTCGGGCTGGATTTTTTTGGCCCGATCTAAGCTCTAGCACTTGTAGAAGCCATTGTTTCTAGCAAAGATGATGGAGAACAGGCATTCTTCTTCAGTGCTCGTCCTCCGCACAGACTTACGCACATATACTTCCCCCATCAGTTCCAACAGGGATCGACACAGCCCGCCAAGGGCAAAGTTGTATCCTGTACTTGCGGTACCGAAAAAAACAAAACAGGTACCAGCGTTTTTTTTGTGTGTTGGCATCGACTTGACAACCCTACTAGGCGCTTGGCGTTTTTTTGCAGTACCCTCTGCCTCAACATGTCAGCAACTACACACTGATTACTGTCAGATAACTAAAATGAATAGATCAACGGTAGACTGTTTACACGGGAAGGTTAGAAAAAGGAAGTGAGTCTGTGGTTGCCTGGCAACAATAAAAAGGCTCGGCAAGTGGGGTTTTTTCCCACTAGTGGCATTTAATGTTAGGATCACGTTGGAACACATTCTCACCACAAACGAACAGCACCAGAGTTAATTTCTAACCTGACTGAGACCACCTCTTCAAGAAGCTCTCTGTCCGGTTGTTTTGGTGTTCACACCTGCCCAAACGAACCACACTTGGGGCAAAGGAACCTGAGTTTTATTGAACCAAACCAAACAGGGCAGGTGTGAAAGCACCCTAAGTCATTTCATGGGGTTGTGACGAGACGTCTTTCACAATGTGAGTCTATGGGAAAAAGTCTCAGTGGGTCCAAAGGCATCACATAATGGACCTAGAAGTTGTGATTCCAAAAAAATCTTCAGAGCTTAACTTTCAAATGACTCACTGGTGCTTGGGTCTGCTTCATATTCCATTTGTCTAACAGAGCTGTTGGTTTTATCTCAAAAGACAAACTATTCTATAGTTTTGGAGTAATGTAAAACTATTTCACCTTTAATGTTCCTGACTTTCAGTTTCTTTTGAGGCCCAGTTTATCTGCTCTGTGGTTGCAGCATGTTGCTGAATGTGTGTGCGCCTGCAGCTTTTGTGCTCTGGCCCTTATTGATTAGCCTGCCTGAGACTTTGTTTGTGTTCCCATGGCTTGTTTTTGCACCACCGACTGCGAGGGGACTAATTTTGTGTATTTTAAAGATAAATTCCAGTCAATAGTTGCATAACATCGAGATAAAACTGACACATTGCCTTGGGATGGAGCAGTAGCCAACAATAATTTGTACTGCTCTCAGCCCACCTGTTTGTTTACTTACTTAGCCCACGCGTTAGGGATTAGTCATTTGTGTTGTTTTGAAAGCTATTTACTGTTACTGGTCCTGTGCTAAAGCATGCAATCTGTCCTTAAAGTTCAGTGTAGGGTTTTGCTGTGTTCAAACTGGAAAGATGTCCAGCAGGTAAGTGAACACTCCCCCCTTTTTTAATACTGGAATGCCACCTCGCCTAACTGTAACTCAAACACAAACATTTTGTAACTTCATCGGCTTGAAATAAAAACACTTCTCCCCCCCTTTAACAATATAACCAGTATTATTAATGGAGCTGTGCATATTCATCTGTTTATATCATGAGAGTGTGGTTGTGACCCCGAGGGTAAATGCTAACAACTTCACTATTGAGAAAGTTCCATCTGCCTGAGACCATCGCACACCAGCTGACTAACTAGCTTTGGCCAATGAGCATGTAAAATGAGAGCAAAGCATGTGATCGATGTCCTCTAAGCATGAAAAACGGTGAGTTCATCGCTGTGGATCTGTGCTTCTCGTCCTTGAATCTGTCGTGTGCCAGTACTGTGTCTTTGTCATGTTTATTTTCCGAGAGATATCAATTGCTCGTGTCAGTGTTCTTGATGTTATCCTTTGAAAGAAAAGTGTTAAAGACTTTTCTGACGCATCTTTCTGTCTTTCCCTTCCTTCGTACAGCTTTGTCACTCTGTGTTCTTTCTCTCAGCAGTCCCATACCCAGTGTCCTGCTCTTTACACCTGTTTTTACAATATCCTCTGTTTCCTCTCTCTTCTGCCTTAGCTGTCGGTGGCTCTGGAGGAGAAGTCGACCTTACAGGCGGAGACGCGCTCCCTGAAGGAAAAGTTGAGCCGCTGTGACTCTCTGGACGCCTCCTCTACTGCCATCACCGGCAAGAAGCTGCTGCTCCTGCAGAGTCAGATGGAACAGCTTCAGGAGGAGAACTACAGGTACAAGCAGCACACACACACACACACACACACACACACACACACACACACACACACACACACACACACACACACACACACTGAGTTAAGGCCTTTGCACCTCAAGCCGTATTTTTCATGTTTTATTTCATCAGATAAAAAAGTCTTCATCTGATAAAAACTGTTATGCACGGAAACTTTGCACATTGAGTCTGATGCAATACAAGACAAAATGTTAAGACACATCTGCTCCACCTGAGTAAATCCCTGGCTGTCACTTCTCTCAGCACGCTGCTTACCTGAGATACAAAATGATACTGTGCGGCTATTAAATATCACTCTGCCGTAGCACCGTCATTCCTGCTGTGCATTTCAGGATAAGCTAACGTCACCTTCTCTAAGTTGTGGAAGATTTCAATAAGGACATTTCTTCCATAGGCTATATTCCACTTCTTTCTCTTGCTGGCCCACTGTCCAAGTCTGGCCTGGTACTCTCTCTTGTTGCGGATTTATGTGTCTCGCAGATTACGCCACGTTTTCTTCACTACTTCCTTTGTCAGACAACTCTTTAGGGCTATCCTGTGAAAGTCAAAGATTGGAATCATTAGTCTGGGACGCCTCAGTCAACTTGATTGGTCACTATACTTCTGGGGATGTTTCGGTCCCCAGATTCAGCTGCAGTGTGAGCGCTCCACGCTTTGACACTGCTCTCTGATACAGGCCGCTGCAGACCCAGAGGAGTCTGCCGGGACGGGGAGAGACTTCTCAGGCTCTGAGATAATGCCTTCCTTCTTCTGCTGAGCAGTTTTGAATTTACACCTCACAGCAACTTGATATGATACAGTCTCTGACCTGTGTTTGATATTTAGTGTCGGCCAAACTATGCTGTTGCACATTTCCAATCTGTCGTTAGCGTAGTTAGCACGCATTAGCTCGGAGGGCTGACTTGGCTTGCTTACTATATTACCTAAAAGTTACTGTCGCACTCAACGTCCAGCTGAACCCTGTTTAAGCTCTTAAACTTTATATAAAAGAGAAACAAATAACTGCCAAATTCTATTCAAGTGACACAATTCTGAGTCAGATACAGCCCTTCAACTTGAACCAGATTTTGTAGTCAGTGTGTAAACATGATGAAACAACATGAAGTCATGTTTATTTTTAAATGTGTAACAATTTTGGACAAAACATACAGACTTGGTGTGCCTAGGCCTTCAGAGTTGCTGAGGAAGACAGTCCAGGTTTCTATCTGGCAAACACTCATCAGGCATTTACATCGTTTTGACATTTGCACATTAAATTTTAGAAAATGTAGCTGGAAATTTTCAAAGAATTTGACATTCATAAGTACAATAAGAGTTATCATTATGTATACATGTAAATCAAATGCTGTTGCTGAGTCATACTGCTCCACTTTATATCTGACAATGAGTCCATTCAGTTCACTCAGTCACACAAACCACTGCTCTGCCAATATATGTATCTCAGGCTGGAGAACAGCAGGGATGACATGCGAGTGCGGGGAGAGATACTGGAGCGCGAGGTGACCGAGCTGCAGAAACGAAACGAAGAGCTGACCAGCCTGGCGCACGAGGCCCAGGCCTTCAAAGACGAGATGGACATCCTCAGGTGAGAGCAGCACTGTTATTCTTAGAAAATCCCACCTGAGCAAAGTTGAATTTGTTGTGGGAAACAGTTCAGGCCCTCTCAGGAGCTAACCTACGTTTGTACTCAGCCAAACTGCAGAAAGTCACGCTTGGTGGGCATCACATCACATCACATGGACACTGAGGGTTTGTGTTTTCTGCTTTGTAGCTTTCCAGCAGAGCATTTGGGATTGTGTAATCTCAATGAGGGAAGACTCGATACATTAATGCAGCTCATTCAGAATTAACAGTGCCTTTCATTTATGTAATGCATTGTAAACATTGGCTGACAATTCTTGTTGAGATAATAGTAGGTGACCTTCTGCAATTGTTGTGAATAAGACAATTTATGGGCTGCAATTTAACTTGAATCAACCAGTTCTTTATTGAGACCGATCATGAAAGCTCCATGGTGACTGACAATGTATCTCTTGTCTCTTTAAGTCTGGTGATGCTCTGTATTTTTGTTACAATATAGGCCTATATTTTATCTCCAAGTGCACGTCACACACTGAGCGAGCCGCCTGTTAATGACGCTGTGGGCTAATGGGCATGTAGCTACTTCCATGTTTCAGATGATACGTCATGTTTGTAGTCGACCAATGAAGATGAGTTTACATATCACCTTGGGTTCGTCCTTCACCTTCTCAAAATGATCCCACACTTTGGATTTCCTGCCCGACATGTTATTAACTAGCCTGTGGAATAACCGTAGGTACCAGCCCTGGAAATTAACCTGACGAGGACACTTCCTGTGTCTGTCCTTTCAAATTAAACTCCCACATGGTCCAGCCATATAGGTTTGGGTTTACTTTGACAAGGCACAGCTCCTAATAGAGTTTCTCATTTTTTTGTTTATTTTCTGCAACTAAGTGACCAATGAAATCTTGCCAACTAATGACCTTTCTGGTCGCTTAACGTTTCATCAAGTCTTAGGGGGCAGCCCTATTTGTTACAATCAACAAATCCCAGGAAAAGACAAACACCAGCAAATACTTGATCCCTTTTAACAAGTATTGTCTCTGTAGCCGAAGCCAGAGTTCCTACACAGTATGGAAAAGTATGAAATCTGATTTTAGTAATTTCCAGGTCTGGATAAATATGGAAAGTATGGTGAAATGTTTTTGTTTCCAGACTATTGCTATGCTGTTTAATAAAATATATAATTCTGAATTTCTAAAAATAAATCCATGTAAGCCAAGTGTTTTCATGGCATTTTAGCAGCCAGCCACCAGAAATGTATACCACTGTGAGAGAGAGTGTGGGCCAGAGTGAGCTTGATGCCGTCAAAAGCAAGGCAAGAAGTATGGCGTGCAACTGAACCACTCCGCCCCAACAAGTACCTTAAAACTGGATCAAATCCAGATATCCAAATTAGTTTAGAGAGAAGAAGCATCAGTATCTTTGAAGTGCACGTATCTTCTGCATCACAAATAACCAGATAACAAACTTGTCTAAACATCTATGAGTCACGCAGTGATGTCATTATCAGAAAAGTAAACAGACTATCCTTGTCAGTACAAGGATACCCCTATGGCTGTGTTCATTGTCGTTTCCATGGACACAGTGAATCAACACGGCTGCACAGACACGCTTAAAATTAAATTTTTAATTTTTTATGCCTTCACATGAGTGATAGCCGCAGCTGAAGGCATGTTTTCAGGTTGTCTGTCCATCCAACCATCCGTCTGTCCTCCCCATTCTCGTGGACGCGATATCTAAGAAACGCACCATGGGAATTTCTTTAGTTACTTTGACTCAACGATAAACTGATTAGATTTTGGTGGTCGCAGGTCAAGCTCACTGTGACCTTGCATCCGTCTCATTCTCATGAACGTGTTCTCTCCAGAACAACTTGAGGACATTTCTTCAGATTTGGCATAAAAGTCCACCTGGACTGGAGAATACACTGATCAGAATTTATTGGTGAAAGGTCAAGGTCACTGTGACCTCACAAAATATGTTTTTGGCCATAACTCCAGAATTCTTACACTAATTATGACAAAACTTCACACAAATGTCAAATAGAATATAAAGATAAAGTGATGACATCTTATATCCAAAAGGTCAAAGGTCAGCTTCACTGTGGGGGGGTAATTCTAGTTTCATTCATTTTCAGTTCAGTGTAGGTAGCGCTGGTTAGTTTACTTCCTCTTTAGGCAGAGATGAACTTGTCTGGGTTTGATGTCACTTGCTTTGTTTGAGCTACAGTACCTGAGTACTAGTGATGGGCGGGTTGAACCGCAGCCCGTCCTTGGGTCCTTTGGGTTGACCCCTGGGTCGGGTGCTTCGAGTAAGCTTGTTAGAAAATATTTCGGATTTGTCAGAAACTGACAAAGTATGCCACATACATGTCAACAGTTGCTATTTGTACTCAGATGTCAAATATGGTTTGAAAAATCTACAGAGAATTCTGGAAATTTAAGTCTCATTTAGTCGGGAAATGTAATAAGGAAATGTGTAGAAACCCTGCAGAGCCTGCTGTAGTGAGTCCTATGTGCTACAGAAACTATTAAAACACATCAGTGAGCTTCACTGTTGCTCTGAACAAGATGTTCTTTTATTATCATGTATTTAGACACTGCACAGTTGTTTATTTATATCAATCCCACATACATGTTTTTAGTGTTGTAAATATTCACTAGCAGAAACAAAGCAGTAGAAAAGTAATGAGAGACAAACTAACACGTTGTTTTGATCTTTTCACAGGATTTAAAAATGTAGAACAGCACCAGCCTTCTCCTTTAAGCAGTAGTTCATCTATTATCAATTTACACTCTCAGAAACAACTCCCACACTGCCCACACACAGACGTCCATTCAGCTCCTCTCTGACATCTGTGTTGATAATATGAATTTCATGCATTGACACTGGCTTGCGTCAGAGTTGTTGGTTTTCATAGTTAAACACAATACATCCGTGTAGATGTGTACTTAGCTAGAAGTCATATTTCTGTTCTGGTACTTAACGCCTCCCACACTGTCCTCTCCTCCCCCTCAGGCACTCGTCTGACCGGGTGAACCAGCTCGAAGCTCTGGTGGAGACGTACAAGAGGAAGCTGGAGGATCTGGGAGACCTGCGCAGACAGGTGCGCCTCCTGGAGGAGCGCAACACCGTGTACATGCAGCGCACCTGCGAGCTGGAGGAGGAGCTCCGCAGGGCCAACGCTGTCCGCAGTCAGCTGGACACCTACAAGAGACAGGCAAGCTGTGGGCTGAAAGGAGGAGGGAGTGATAGTTATTCCTGTGTTGACATCCAAGCGATGTTAAACACAGTCTGGTGTGTGCACGTGTTTGGAAAACCTTGCAGTTTTTACAGAGGGCTCTTGCCAACGCAGACTGTTGCTATGCTCTCTGACTTGCAGGCTCATGAGCTTCACACCAAGCACTCAGCAGAGGCCATGAAAGCTGAGAAATGGCAGTTTGAGTACAAGAACCTTCACGACAAGTATGACGCACTGCTGAAGGAGAAAGAAGTGAGTTGGTGAACATTGTGAGAGAATAAAAGTTCAGCTGTGGTGGGGACAGAATGAACACGTGCCTCTTACAGAGAGCTCTTACTGAGCTGTTTTATCAGCGCACAGCTTCTGTCTGATATCATGGCCACACACTGAAGCCCTGTCATATTAATAGACAACATGCAGCGATATAGTTCATATATTTAAGTGATGGCAGTCCTGTGTGGATCAACATTTGTTGTGGTAATTACAAGACTCACATCCCCGCAGGAGGAATTGTTGCCAGGCAAATATCGTACTATTCTTCAGCGGACTCCCACGTCCTGTGTCAATTCTAACACCTCCTGCAATCTGACAGGAGTGATTAATGTCCTCGCTTACTTGTGGGAGTAATTAAGGAATACATACTGTACTGACATGAAGTGTACATTTACTTGTACTACTTGGAGGAAGTGTGTGAGTCCAGATAAAAGAAACTCATCGCTCCACAGGGTTTGACGCTCGCGCTGTTAATCTGATTTCCCTTAATTACTGCCTTTTTATTAATGATGTGAAATTAAATTAAGTCCATTTTCATGCGCATTTCACAGCTTTTCCAACAAAACCTGATGGAGCATTACTTTTTTTTCTAAATATCAGGGGCTGGTTGCACAAAACACCATTAGTTAAGATTTTCATCAAAGTTCCAGTTAAGGTTTCCCTCAAAACACCCTTTAGTCTTCTTAAGGTTTCCCTAAGTATTTATGGTTTTCTCCTTGTCTTGGTGTTAAGGAATCCCTAGACCATTGCACGAAACCTTAGCAACCAAACAAGGTAAAAAAAACTAAAAAAAACAACAAAAAAACCTTACAACAAGGAATCAGTTATTTTATTAGTTTATTATCTTATTAAGGGTGTCCTTAAAAAGTCTGAAAATGTCTTAAATCCAATTTAACGAATATTAGGTCTTAAATTTGAAATTGTGAGGCTTATTTGCCACAAATATTTTATCTAATTTTATTCATCCATCTTTTATTTATTTGTTTACTTGTTGGTCAAAATGAAAACAGAACCACCACTACTTCCCTTTATACCTAACCTACAATGCTTGAATAAGAAAAAGATGATTTGTCCAAAAAAAAAAACAGTCTTAAATTTGGATAAGAATGATCTTAAAAAAGTCTTTAAAAACATTAAATCTAAGTGTCTGATACCTGTAGACACTCTGTTATTGCCAAGAAGGTTTTTTAACATTGAAACCTGATAGAAGCTGAAGTCTGTGTTTTGCTTTGTTCTTTAGCGTCTGATTTCAGAAAGAGACACACTTCGAGAGACAAACGATGAGTTGAGGTGTGCACAGGTCCAACAGAGGTGTCTCAGTGGAACTGGTGAGTCGATTCACAAACTGAACTTCGAGATGGTGAAATAATTAAAAGCAAAATTCCACTTGTGATAGAATAGATTTTACTTCAACATTTAAGGACCACCATTCACACTTTTAGAGTACTATGTTTTGGTGGGTAATCATTAAAAGAGAACTCCAATATTTTTGACCTGGACCCTATTTTCCCATGTTTTTTTGCACGAGTTACTGGTGTAAACAAAATTTGAAATTTGTGTCTTTCTTTAAGCTTAAAGATCTTTAGTGTCACGTCTGATTATTTAGCTGATTTAAACAATGTGAAAAAGTCAATGAGATATCAGAACGAGACTTCTCCTTGAACACAAAACAGACTGAAACAAGCGAAAGGTACAGAAGAACATTTAATTTCTCTGTAGGGTTCTTTCTGTAATGTTGTCAGGCACTTAAAATGATAATCTGAGCCTGTCAGTGGCAAAAACAAGCACTTAAATAGACGTTAATTGACAGGGCAGCCTGCCCAGAGTTGTTGCGCTGTAGCTTGTTTCACTGCTGCCGGCTGTAGTGCTCTCCCTCAAGACTGAGATAGTTTCAGAAATTGTTTCCTGGAGTCAAAGAGACACAAAAACATGAAAGAAGAGAGTTCAGGTTGAAAAATATTGAAGTTACCCTTTAAATTAAATTTAGTTAATTTAGTTACCCACTGACACCCTCTCTCTCCCTCTCTCTCTCTCTCTCTCTCTCTCTCTCTCTCTCTCTCTCTCTCTCTCTCTCTCTCTCTCTCTCTCTCTCTCTCTCTGTTTTGTTGCAGGAGGCTTGTGTGACAATGATGTCACAGTAGGAAACCTCGCTTCAGAGATCATGCCCACTGAGCTCAAGTATGTTTGTCATGCTGTATCTGTGGTGTGAGGAATACATGTGTACGTAGGAGCCAACTTAAAGGAATACTTCATCAAAAATTCCATCCATTCATTTTCAACCGCTTATCCAGAGCCATGTTGCGGGGGCAGCAGGCTGAGCAAAGTATTGTAGACATCCCTCTCCCGAGCAACACTTTCTTTCCATGCCAGATGAGATATGTAATCCCTCCAGTGTGTTGTGTGTCTGCCCTGGGGCCTCCTATCAGTGGGACGTGCCCAGAACACCTCTAACAGGAGGCGCCCAGGAGGATCTTGATCAGATGTCCAATCCGAAAAATGAATTCAATTTAATCTATTATCAATTAGTCATTTCATGTAGCCTTGAATTCCTGAAAACAGCGAACATATTGATTTATCGATTGACTGGGGGCCGCGTTTAACAACGGCAAAACTATATCAAAATATCTGTTTACAAAATCTCACACAACTCATGCATTATAATCCAAGTGTCATTTATCCAGTCGTACGCTCATGCACACATGCATTTTCACCAAAACGTTACCGTTTAAAAAAATCGGTGTGTAAGATTTCGGGAGATTTAGTGACATCTAGTGGTGAGGATTGCAGATTGCAACCAGCTGAAACTTCTCCCAGTTAGAGTTCCTTCAGTGTTCATTATTCATGAGGTTTTTACCAGGAGCTGAATTATCCACGAAGATTCTCTCATCTCCAAAACAAACGGACCCGGTGACTTAAACCACTAAAAACGATGGATAAAGCAGTTTAACAATAAAAAATTGTGGTTTTCCAACACTCACTACAGTGGCTGACACAAAATTGCAAATCCCCTGTGTAGAGCTTGTGTTTGGTTTGTTCGTTTTGGGCTACTCGTCATGATTAACTAACATACAGATGGTCGTTCTGTGGGTGAAGTATTCCTTTGAGTGTAAACGATTATATTCTAAATGTGTAACACACATGCATTTGTGTCACTATCAGCAGCCCACTCCTGCTCTATATTCATCTCCTATAGTCCGAGGCACAGTTGGCCCCCGAAATAGCAACACATGGCAGCGCTGCACATTTGGTCGGGGTGTTGTCAGATAACTCAGCAGACCTTCCTCGCCTCTGCCACTCTCTGACCCGTTTTATTTGCCCTCCACTTTCTTTACCCCCTCACCTTCCTCTGCCCCTCTCCTCTCACTGTTCTGTTCATCGGACAGGGAGACGGTGATGCGTCTACAGAGTGAAAACAAGATGCTGTGTGTCCAGGAGGAGACCTACAGGCAGAAACTAGTGGAGGTGCAGGCTGAGCTGGAGGAGGCTCAGCGCAGCAAGAACTCCCTGGAAACTCAAAACAGGTAGGGGTGTGTGTGTGTACTCAATGTGCAGTCCAAGTTCTTGTCCTTGTTGTGTTAAGTAATCCTTCTAGGCCACCATATTGTGTGTTCCTGGACATTAAGCTGGTTGTTTGGCTGACGGTAGGAGTGATATCTGCCTAAATGTCAACTCACCCTCTGGACTGTGTGTTCAACTGAGCTGTGTGGGCTGGACTGGAGGACAGACAGCAGAAAGCCAGATTGTCCCTTGAGTGTGTGTGTGTGTGTTTACATGCCTGTGGGCATGTGGACATGTGGGTGGACTGCGCGTGTGTGAGTGTGTGTGTGTGTGTGTGTGTGTGTCCATGCAACACCAGGCCCAGGGTGTGGGAAGCATCCTCAGCAACAGTAACAGGAGGAGAGGAGTGGAGTGAGCATGCTCAGTAGAGAGCAAAGCGGTGAATGGCCAGGCAGCACACTTGGGGGAATAGATGAACACCGCCTGCAGCAGATGTACACAGATCCACATGATACTTTGCATACATCCTACACCCACAGTATCAGCTTCATAACCTTGTGTTTCATCTTTACCGTCGACCTCCCGTTTGTTTGTTACTCCCTCCACAATGTTCCTTTAACTTATTATTGTCTCTGTTTCTTGTATCTTTCTTCGCTCGTTCTGTTGCTAACCTGTCCTCTTGTTTGTTTCCAAGATTAAACCAGCAGCAGATCTCAGAGCTGCGCGCTCAGATCGAGGAGCTCCAGAAAGCGCTCCACGAGCAGGACAGCAAGACTGAGGACGTGAGTCAGCCGGGAGACCTTCCTTCCCACTTTTGTTTTAACTCTCCTCGTCACGAATCATAGTTTCCTACAATCATGTTGACAGAATATAGAGACTATTTACAGAGTGTGCATGGGAACATTTTTATTAGGGATGCACCGATGGTAAAACTCTTGGCTGATGTTTAACGGGGTTCCTGGAAATCTGTAAAAAGTCCTAAAAAGCATTGAATTCATTTATTTAAAAGACAAGGCCCTAATTGGTGGTAAAATGTCTTAAATCAGTCTTTCAAATGCAAAGACATTGGAAGTAGGATTTTTTTTTTCAACTTGGAGGTTGTCATGGGTGTTATAAAGTCAAATCACAGTACATTTTCTCACTTAAATCTTGGCATACACTTTCACAGTGGCCTGACAAGCCTCGAGCTCGAGCCTTAAAATAAATAAATAAATGCAGTGTTCCATACAGTATCTTTCCTATATAATCCCCAGCCGTCGGGCCAGTGTTGGAGGTTCAACTTGCAACCATTTTCGAATTATGGCTTTCCTGTTATTTGCCAAAAGTATCTTTCCTGAAGACGTATTTACCTGATGTTTAAACAAATGAATTTAAATCAGTCGACTGGTCTTAAAGTAAGAAAACGCCCAGAAAACACTTAAAATTTCACACAATTTAATATAATAGTTAGTATATTAAAAGAGCCATTAGATGTTAATCACATTTTTTCAATAACCAAACTGCACTTTAAATGTCTATGAAACACGTGACACTTCGCACCGTGCATTGTGAACATTACACGCCCTATAAAACGTCACAACTCACTAAATAAAACAAATAACATATTTCTTACTGAGTGTTTAACGTTCCAACTCATGCCATTCAGAAACACATCTACACACATGCTCACACGGTAACTGTCATGCACGCTCTCTTAACTTTATCAGATGAGTAGCCGACTGGCGAGGATGGCAACATCAATCGACTCGTCAAATAATTGCACACATCCCTACTTTTTTCTAAATGCATAATAATTCCTCTCTAATATCTATTTTATGTTACTATAAAATCATAAACAAATTTCTCCTCCAAACAGCTGTATTTAATCAAGTTTCTTGCCATAACAAAACTTAAAAATTTTACTTTGGATGCAGAACAACCACCGCCCCGCCCAGCTTGGGCTTGGCAAGGTGCTGGACACAGATTTCTGCACACTTACGTCTGTGCAGTGAAGATGACTGAGATTGGTTGCTTTTACCAGCCTGTCCATTTTTGACTTATGTTCGCTCTGATGAAGGTCTAATACACTGAGAGAACAATAAAGTGAAACACTACAGAAATGTCAGTGTGCCGAAATCTTTCTCTACCAATCTGGACAATTTTACTTTTGAACATATCATAAAAATTTTATAGTTTTTAGTTTATAGTTTAGTGTGACCACTGTTAGCTCAGGCCTCCAGCTGCTAACAGCTAATGTTAGCTAGCTCTCCTGCAGATGTCGGCACAGATTTATTGTTCACAGTTTAGCATTATCAGATCACGCTGAGCTTTGACGATAATCTTTGTAGTGGACAAACAGTGGAATTAAATCTGTCACGTGATGAGTGTCACAACCCACGCAAAATGAGTCGTTTCACTATCGGAGTTTGATCCATACGGTCCGATTACATTGTGACAGTCTGAAAGAGCCACACAGTTTAATCGTTTTATCCCCATTCAAGTTAGCAGAGCGCTAAACCAAAGGTAGCCAACTCGTCCGGCGGATGTCTCGAGTGCGCCTGCTCTATGGACCTCACAGTGTGAATGCAGCTTTGCAACTTTTTTGGCTTCATGTGCAGCTGAGCAACTCTGAAATGAAATTGTGTCCAGCTGTATTTATACATCTATTGCGTCCCCTGATGCATCCATAGTGAGTTCACTGCGTCCTTTCGTCCTGGCGGCGTCCCGGGGAAGATCTCTGCTCGGTGTGACACTATCAGCAGATACCGATGTTCGGCTGATAAATCGGTGCATCCCTACATTTGTTTCCTCATAAAACCTTATCAACTAGCTGCATGGTGTTTTGAGTATATTTAGAAGATGACTGTTAAACACTCAGCTGTCGAGGACTGCACTGTTTGTTCTACTTTGATTTATGTTGTGTGGGATTTTAACCCATGTTTGCTGTGGTGATTCACTGTTAACGCCTGCCCCTCTCTGTCTGTCTCTCTGTGCCTGCCCCCATCGAACAACTCTGCCAAAATCAGGCCATCGTAAGTACGGCCCACCCTCTGTCCACCTGGCCTGTGATTTAACTCTTTGCCAGCTTGACTTTTGCAGCTTATACTGTATCTATGTATGTGTGTGCTCTTTAAAAAGCCTTGTGTGTTTGATTTGATTTTAATGTGTGTTTTTTCTTCTTCTTTGAAGTCCTCCTTACTGAAGAAAAAGCTCGAGGAACATTTGTAAGAACTCTGCTGCTTCTCACAGACTATTTATCCTTGTTAGTCCCAAACAAAAGTGAGCTCACACACTCCTGACATGTGGTTACTGCAGGGAGAAGCTCCATGAAGCTCACTCAGATCTCCAGAAGAAAAGAGAAGTCATTGACGACCTTGAGCCCAAAGTGGACGGCAACAGTAAGTCATGTAATATTCTGCCTGTCTGAGCACCTACCAGTGTCCACTCTCTCCTCTCTGTTTTAACACTGTCCTTATTTTCCTCTCTCTCAGTGGCAAAGAAGATAGATGAACTCCAGGAGATCCTGCGGAAGAAGGACGAGGACATGAAGCAGATGGAGGAGCGATACAAGCGCTATGTGGAGAAGGCGAGAACGGTCAGTCCACCTAAAGGGAACATGTTGTCCTCAGCATATGGCTCTAAAACGAAACTATGAGGGTTATTTTTTCACACATCAAAATCTGTACTACTGCACGTGAGAAAAAAAGTTGTGTAAAGCCTTGTGTGGCTCCAGAGCTCTATGAAATCTGCTGTATGGCCTGCCAGGATTTCGCTGGCTGTTTTTGGGATCGTCAGGGCTTTAAATTCCTGATTTCACAGCAGCTTTTCTGAAAATTTGCGATGCAGGTTGTGATGATTTTAGATGCTTTTTGCAATGAAATTGAAGCAGCAAGTGAAACCTGCAAAAAAAAGGTTTTTTTTTGTGTGTGTGTGTAATTTCTTTAAATTCAAAGGCAACTTGTTCCAGTGAGAATAAAACAGCCCTGTTTAGAGTTTGTGATTAAGACGTTTCTCTTAACCATATCTAACTCACCTTGATACTTTGAGCACGTGCAGTAGACCTGATGCAGCAGCCTCTGTCATGGTGATGTGTCTTGTCTGTTGTCGATGTGTTTCAGGGATTCTCTGTGTGTTTTGCATTTTGTTTGTGCTCCACCACAACGTTGCACGTGGTGCAAAACAGTTTACCCACACTTTCATGCAGGACATCAGAGAATTATCTTTATTACACGGTCTTTAGCCGTCTGTGACACCAGGGATCAGCATGCTCGGGTCCCACCCCAGGATCCTCCTGGGTGCCTCCTGTTAGAGGTGTTCCAGGCACGTCCCACTGGTAGGAGGCCCCGGGGCAGACCCAGAACACACTGGAGGGATTACATATCTCATCTGGCCTGGGAACACCTCAGGGTCCCCCAGGAGGAGCTGGAAAGTGTCACTGGGGAGAGGGACGTGTGGAATACGTCGCTCAGCCTGCCGCCCCCACTCAGCGGGGGCTTGGCATGGACGGAGCACCTGCTGCAGCAGGCAAACACACCGTCTGCGGTCATTTTGACTTGATCGGCAGACTTAACTATAAGCTGATTGGCCGTAGCAACAGGTGACGTGCTTTAAAAGCAGCAGCCGGTGATTTGAACAGCTGAGTTGCAGGTGACGCCATCAGCCGGCTTGAGTGGAGCTCAGATCGACTAGTTCACACGGCTGTAACTTTTCTTTGCACATTCTAAAAAGGTTTCATCTCGTCTCGACTCTGGTCTGAACTGGACTTAATTCTACTAATAATATTAGTGTCGCCTCATCTTTATCTGTAACTGTGCTGAAACACTGGGAAAAATCTGCAGTCGAATGTTAATTCTGAATTCAAATCTTATAAATGAAGCCTTTAACTGTTTGACTCAGGAGTGCAAGACTAAATGAGTGGAGTAATATTTTAATAAACATCCTGTGTGTGTGCAGGTGATCAAAACCCTGGATCCCAAGCAGCAGCCGGCGCCCGTGTCTCCCGACATCCAGGCTCTGAAGAACCAGCTGACAGAGAAGGAGAGAAAAATCCAGCACTTGGAGGTACGAACCTTTGACGTAAGGAAACAAAGCAGTTCACTGCAGCTCTTTAAATCTCACTAACACACGATGATCTGCTCCTCAGCATGACTACGAGAAGAGCAGAGCCAGACATGACCAGGAGGAGAAACTCATCATCACTGCCTGGTACAACATGGTGAGTGGAAACATGGAGACAGCCTGAAGGTGTTTTATGTTTTTATCTGTAGAAACAATTCTGCCACCTTTGATTTTATGATTTTTTTTGTTTGTTTGTTTTTTTGAGTCCAAACAAGACTTTTTACTGGACGTCAGTGATTTGCATGAGACACAAGTCCTGACTCTCCGCATTGTCTTTCACACCCACACCTGATTCTTCACTCCTCCTTTTGTCTCTGTCTCTCTCAGGGGATGGCGTATCATCAGCAAGTGTCGGGCGAGCGTCTGGGTCCCTCTAACCAGGCCATGTCCTTCCTCGCTCAGCAGAGGCAGTCCACCAACGCCAGGAGAGGCCTGATGCGACACCACCCGAGATAAGATGTCCAGACAGGAGACAACACGCTGGATAGAAGCCTAGAGAAGACGAGGTGATCCACAGTCACCTGTATTTTGCCTTAAAGCCTTCACTGGATCACTGCACCTCAGAGTATTCGTCATGCTGCTGCTGCCCCCTGCTGGCTCTTAATGGTATGAAAATGTTTATTTTCCCAGCGGAGCCCTGGAGGAGACTTTTTTACCTCTGCTGTTAGAATCAGAGTGAACTCACAGAAACAGAGAAGACCAGAGTAGAGGGAGTCATTAAAGAGGCTGTCTCACCTTTTAAGGTGACTTTGATTTCCTCTGTAGCCTCACAGACTTGGTCCTGTTTCTTTAAGGTCTGTTTTAAACCTTTTTTTTTTTTTTTTTTTTTTGTCTTTTATGTTATACGGTAGGATTTAATGTGATTTACAGTTCACATGTGTAGTCAGAGAGGAGTTAGTAGGGGTTTTACATTTACTGCTGTAAGTGCTAAAGAAGACATGAAGCCACACCGGCTTTAGACTGAACACTCAGCCGTCAGCACATCTTCTTGGTTTTGTTTGTTTTGGATTTTCTCATAGCTTTTATTTTTGTCGTCTTGACCATGTGTTCTGAGTTTGAGCTTTTTTGTTTTAATTAGAAGGAACTCAAAGCGATGTAAAGACCGCGAGGGTGTGTTAGTGGTTTTAGTCTTTTCCTCCTATCGTAATCACTTGAATCAGTTTCTCTAAGCTCAGTTTTCATTATTTGAAACACCAAAGCACTTTCCTGGAAGGTCGAGGTGTTTAGTGCCTCACTGAAAACTAAAAATACTCCCACGATGGATGAGACTGAAGTCTGAAGTTTTTGCAGTGTCAGCCCCCGTCTCCTCGTCTCATTTGGTACAAGAAGGTTTTACTTAAAGAGGAACTGCTGTATTTTTCAACCTGGATGCTATTTTCCCATGTTTTGGGGTCTAAGTAACTGATGGGAACAGTGATTTTTGGAACTTGTTTAATATTGAGAGAGAGCAGCTGGCAGCAGTGGACAGGCTCCAGTATAACCACTCAGAGCAGGTTCGACTCATCACTTCACAGCCATTTCAAGTGTTTGTTTTTGCCACTGACGGGCTCAGATTGTTACTGTGAGTGTCTGACAGCATTATGGAAAAGACCCTGAAGAGAAATGAAAAGTTTGTTCCGACTTGACTTGTGTACAAGTCTTGCTAACAAGAAATCTCACGAGAGGTGACGTGTTCTTGAAAGAAAACAATGGAATCGTTGGGCAGATGTTAAGTTCTGGCAGTCCTGCACCAAAATGATCAACTTTATTACGGACTAAGATTTTTGGAAGAAGGGAAAAATATCTTTTGGTTGCAATTGGTTGTTCCTCGTCACACATGCAGTGAGCGCTGCGTTCCAAAAGTTGAACTCCGTTTTTCTGGGATTGCAGCCCTCGTGCCCTGAAAAATAGGTGCTCAGGAATATGTGAAAATCTTTAAGATAAGAGTAAGACACACTCAAACGCTAGAGCGCCGCCGCCGCATGTCCTCACTGAAAACAGTTCATCTGAGCGCAACAAATCATGGCATGAGTACAGAATGCATTTCTTGCTTTTAGCTTAAAGATTTTCAACGCCATGACTGAACATTTAGCTGATGTCAATGATGTGGAAAAAGAAAAGACTCCATTAAGAACGTTTCAGTTTTCGTCAGGATCCTCTCCGTAAGGTTGTGAGACACTTAATAACAATCTGAGCCTGTCAGGGGCAAAAACAAACACTTTTAATGGACGTCAATTTCCAGGACGCACCTCCCTCGAGTGATTACATTGTTCTGCCACCATTAGCTGCAGTGCTCTCACTCAATACTGGACCTATTTCAAACATTGTTGCTCCCATGAGTCACTCAGACACAAAAACACAGGAAAAAAGTTCTCCTTTAAAGAATTCGTCTACTGCACCTGCGTCTGATTTTTTTTAATAATGCTCTCTTAATATGAATTTTTTTTTCATTCTCTTCCCAAAGATTAAAACAGGGTGTTGGTTGTGGGTTGGACCTAATTGCACTCACCACTTTAAACTGATGTGACTTTAGGCTTTTAAACGCCTCCTAGTTTATCACAATGACTGGAAAAACCGAAACACAAAATGTGAGTCCATTATGATGAAAACACTAATAAGGATAATGACTCAGCTAATGGCTGTTTACCGCTGCTACACCTCATTTACAGTTTGACTGAACTGGAAGGAAACGTGCTCATCAATACGCTGGAATTCTTTAGCTGTCTGCTGACAGGAAGTCGGAGGCGGTTTGAAGGTTAAGCCTCTAATAGATGGCACATTCATCAACACTACTTCTGCCTTCATTCACCACTGGTTTATTTTTCCCTTCAACAGATGTTATTTTAGTCTGTCCCATATCAGAGCTGCTGTTTTGACGACTTGTTCTTAGTTCCTGTAAATGTTTGTGCTATGGACCACTCAGACCAGAACCTGCTGTTGTGTTCACATTTTTATTTTTACTCATGTTTCATTGTTTGAGTTTATATTTATGGTGTTACGTCACTATCTCTGCTGCACATTTGCATGGCTTGAAGGGTTTAACTTTTAGGTTGTTTGTATCATGTAATGGTCTAGTAGGTTATAGCATAACATAGCGTACGTCACACAGGGGTCTGAGGCAAGATGTGTAGCTCTGTCCGCTCTACTTTGCACTACAAATAAACGGGATGGTAAGATAACAAATGCTTGTCTGGTGTTTTCTTTGCAAACACATTTGAAGTAAAGTGAAGAACTGACTGAGACATTTACAAACGTGTCCAGAAGGATCTGAGAAAGAAGACTGACCAGGTTTTATCACCTTGGTCCGTCCTGTGGTTACACTTTAATTCTGTCATGATCTAAAGGCCAAACTGGTGAGTCACACTTCTCACGTCCTTTGTGCGACGGCCTGAACAGTTTGAGTGAAATGTGAGAGCATTGTTCATCTATCACACCACTCTCTACAAGCACGTCTCAAACACTTGATAACCAGCGTACCTAAATCTGTCTCACCAACAATTAATCCGTAAACAAAATCCTGTAAAATGGTTTACATGATGGATAAAAACAGTGCTGAACTGTTTATTACTTTTAATTTGACACAATGTGTAAACTGTGTTCTTAATGTATCCTAAACTTCAAATGTAGCTGAAATTCATTCAATAAATTGGAGGCTATTAACTCTGAAGGGAACAGGTCAAATGTGGTGGATAACAGCTGATACTGATTTATCATACAATGAAAGAGAAAAGGTTAAATGCTTTCTGTTGTGATGGTGCAACATGTTTATGTGATTCAACCTGGGGAATTGCCACATGCAAGTATCAAACTGAATTGTAATTAACAAAAAAAAAAAATGGTCATACTATTTCGTAGAAATTTCAATCTATAATTGAGATTACAGAATGTCATACAACAGGACTATGTCATAAAAGGATCTGACTGTATAAACAATTTTGAAAAGTCAAAGAAAATCATAGTATAGCATGTGATAAAGAAGCATAATATTGTATGTCAAAAAACTATTAAAAAAGTATAGTGTAAAAAAAAAAAAATAACAGTATGCCAAAAAATGTTATATAAAATGTCATGGAAAAAGTCACGGTACAAATGTGAAGTCATAGTATAGTGTGTGATTTAAAAAGTGTCATTAAAAAAACTAAAAAAACATTTTAATCATGTGTTTTAAATGACTAAATCATACTAAGTATGTCATTAAAAAAAATAGTATATGTCACAAAATGTATAGTATGGTATATGATTTTAAAAGTCTCATTAAAGAAACTAAAAAAAAAAGCACTGTATGTTATAAAAAACTGGTTAAAAGGTTAAAAAAAAATTAAGAACAAGGTGGAGCCCTTCTGTGTGGAGTCTGCATGTTCTCCCAGTGGTTCCCAGGTCCCAGTGCAGATTAACTGGTGACACTTAATTGTCTGTGTGAGTGGTGGTTATCTGTCTCTTTGTCAGCTGGGATAGGCTCCAGCCCCCCCGCGACCCTCAACAGAATTTGAAAATGAATGAATGCCCCCGCCCTCTTAGTGTCTCAGTGTGTTTCACCTGTGTCCTAATGTGTTTCATCTGTGTCTCATTGTGTTTCACCTGTGTCTCATTGCCTCCCCTGTCTTAAGAGTATTTAGGTCCCTGTCTTCCCCTCCTTTGTTGCCAGACTGTCTTCACCTTTGACCACTATTGATGCCTGTTGGTCTGATACCGTTGCCTGTGTAACTGATTACTCTTGTGCCTAATTAAAAACCTTACACTTTTATCTGAGTCTGTGATTCTGCTTTGTGGGTCCCATCACAATGTAACTTAAGGTATGTTATTTAAAGGGGAAAAAAAATCATAGTATATTATGTCATTAAAACTTACACAAAAAAGTCATAGTATAGTATGTCGTCTAAAATCATGACAAAAAGTCATAGTATAGTATGTCGTCCGAAATCATGTCGTCCGAAATCATGACAAAAAGTCATAGTATAGTATGTCGTCCGAAATCATGAAAAAAAAGTCATAGTATAGCATGTTGTCCGAAATCATGAAAAAAAAGTCATAATATAGCATGTCGTCTAAAATCATGACAAAAAGTCATAGTATAATATGTCGTCCAAAATCATGAAAAAAGTCATAGTATAGCTTGTCGTCCGAAATCATCACAAAAAGTCATAGTATAGCATGTTGTCCAAAATCATGAAAAAAAGTCATCGTATAGTATGTCGTCCGAAATCATGTCGTCCGAAATCATGACAAAAAGTCATAGTATAGCATGTCGTCCGAAATCATGAAAAAAAGTCATAGTATAGTATGTCGTTCAAAATCATGAAAAAAAAGTCATAGTATAGCATGTCGTCCGAAATCATGTCGTCCGAAATCATGAAAAAAGAGTCATAGTATAGCATGTCGTCCGAAATCATGAAAAAAAAGTCATAGTATAGTATGTCGTCCGAAATCATGTCGTCCGAAATCATGAAAAAAAAGTCATAGTATAGTATGTCGTTCAAAATCATGAAAAAAAAGTCATAGTATAGCATGTTGTCCGAAATCATGAAAAAAAAGTCATAGTATAGTATGTCGTCCAAAATCATGAAAAAAGAGTCATAGTATAGCATGTCGTCCGAAATCATGAACAAAAATTCATAGTATAGCATGTCGTCCGAAATCATGTCGTCCGAAATCATGACAAAAAGTCATAGTATAGCATGTCGTCCGAAATCATGAAAAAAAGTCATAGTATAGTATGTCGTCCGAAATCATGAAAAAAAAGTCATAGTATAGCATGTTGTCCGAAATCATGACAAAAAGTCATAGTATAGTATGTCGTCCGAAATCATGTCGTCCGAAATCATGAAAAAAGAGTCATAGTATAGCATGTCGTCCGAAATCATGAACAAAAAGTCATAGTATAGTATGTCGTCCAAAATCATGTCGTCCGAAATCATGAAAAAAGAGTCATAGTATAGCATGTCGTCCGAAATCATGAACAAAAAGTCATAGTATAGCATGTCGTCCGAAATCATGAACAAAAAGTCATAGTATAGCATGTCGTCCGAAATCATGTCGTCCGAAATCATGTCGTCCGAAATCATGAAAAAAAAGTCATAGTATAGCATGTCGTCCGAAATCATGAACAAAAAGTCATAGTATAGCATGTCGTCCGAAATCATGACAAAAAGTCATAGTATAGCATGTCGTCCGAAATCATGAAAAAAATGTGATAGTATAGCATGTTGTCCAAAATCATGAAAAAAGTCATCGTATAGTATGTCGTTCAAAATCATGAAAAAAAAAGTCATAGTATAGCATGTCGTCTGAAATCATGAAAAAAAAGTCATAGTATAGCATGTCGTCCGAAATCATGAACAAAAAGTCATAGTGTAGCATGTCGTCCGAAATCATGAAAAAAAAGTCATAGTATAGCATGTCGTCCGAAATCATGAAAAAAAAGTCATAGTATAGCATGTCGTTCAAAATCATGAAAAAAGTCATAGTATAGCATGTCGTCCGAAATCATGAAAAAAAAAGTCATAGTATAGCATGTCGTTCAAAATCATGAAATAAAAGTCATAGTATAGTATGTTGTTCAAAATCATGAAAAAAAAGTCATAGTATAGCATGTCGTCCGAAATCATGTCGTCCGAAATCATGAAAAAAAAGTCATAGTATAGCATGTCGTTCAAAATCATGAAAAAAAAGTCATAGTATAGCATGTCGTCCGAAATCATGTCGTCCGAAATCATGAAAAAAAAGTCATAGTATAGCATGTCGTTCAAAATCATGAAAAAAAAGTCATAGTATAGCATGTCGTCCGAAATCATGTCGTCCGAAATCATGAAAAAAAAGTCATAGTATAGCATGTCGTCCGAAATCATGAAAAAAAAGTCATAGTATAGCATGTCGTCCGAAATCATGTCGTCCGAAATCATGAAAAAAAAGTCATAGTATAGTATGTCGTCCGAAATCATGAAAAAAAAGTCATAGTATAGCATGTCGTCCGAAATCATGTCGTCCGAAATCATGAAAAAAAAGTCATAGTATAGCATGTCGTCCGAAATCATGTCGTCCGAAATCATGAAAAAAAAGTCATAGTATAGCATGTCGTCCGAAATCATGTCGTCCGAAATCATGAAAAAAAAGTCATAGTATAGTATGTCGTCCGAAATCATGTCGTCCGAAATCATGTCGTCCGAAATCATGAAAAAAAAGTCATAGTATAGCATGTCGTCCGAAATCATGAACAAAAAGTCATAGTATAGTATGTCGTCCGAAATCACGTCGTCCAAAATCATGAAAAAAAAGTCATAGTATAGCATGTCGTCCGAAATCATGAAAAAAAAGTCATAGTATAGTATGTCGTCTTAAATCATGAAAAAAAGTCATAGTATAGCATGTCGTCCGAAATCATGAACAAAAAGTCTTAGTGTAGCATGTCGTCCGAAATCATGAACAAAAAGTCATAGTATAGCATGTCGTCCGAAATCATGAACAAAAAGTCATAGTATAGCATGTCGTCCGAAATCATGAAAAAAAAGTCATAGTATAGTATGTCGTCCAAAATCATGAACAAAAAGTCATAGTATAGCATGTCGTCCGAAATCATGAACAAAAAGTCATAGTATAGCATGTTGTCATAAATCATGAACAAAAAGTCATAGTATAGCATGTCGTCCAAAATCATGAAAAAAAAAATCGTAGTATAGCATGTCGTCCGAAATCATGAAAAAAAGTCATAGTATAGTATGTCGTCCAAAATCATGAACAAAAAGTCATAGTATAGCATGTCGTCCAAAAACATGAACAAAAAGTCATAGTATAGCATGTCGTCCGAAATCATGAACAAAAAGTCATAGTATAGTATGTTGTCATAAATCATGAACAAAAAGTCATAGTATAGCATGTCGTCCAAAATCATGAAAAAAAAAATCGTAGTATAGCATGTCGTCCGAAATCATGAAAAAAAGTCATAGTATAGCATGTCGTCCAAAATCATGAAAAAAAAAATCGTAGTATAGCATGTCGTCCAAAATCATGAACAAAAAGTCATAGTATAGCATGTCGTCCAAAAACATGAACAAAAAGTCATAGTATAGTATGTCGTCCGAAATCATGAACAAAAAGTCATAGTATAGCATGTCGTCCGAAATCATGAAAAAAAAGTCATAGTATAGCATGTCGTCCGAAATCATGAACAAAAAGTCAAAGTATAGGATGTCGTCCGAAATCATGAATAAAAAGTCATAGTATAGCATGTCGTCCGAAATCATGAAAAAAAAGTCATAGTATAGCATGTCGTCCGAAATCATGAAAAAAATGTCATAGTATAGCATGTCGTCCGAAATCATGAACAAAAAGTCATAGTATAGCATGTCGTCCGAAATCATGAACAAAAAGTCATAGTATAGCATGTCGTCCGAAATCATGAAAAAAATGTCATAGTATAGCATGTCGTCCGAAATCATGAAAAAAATGTCATAGTATAGCATGTCGTCCGAAATCATGAACAAAAAGTCATAGTATAGCATGTCGTCCGAAATCATGAACAAAAAGTCATAGTATAGCATGTCGTCCGAAATCATGAAAAAAAAAAAAGGTATAGCATGTCGTCCGAAATCATGAAAAAAATGTCATAGTATAGCATGTCGTCCGAAATCATGAAAAAAACGTCATAGTATAGCATGTCGTTCAAAATCATGAAAAAAAGTCATAGTATAGCATGTCGTTCAAAATCATGAAAAAAAAAATCGTAGTATAGCATGTCGTCCGAAATCATGAAAAAAAAGTCATAGTATAGCATGTCGTCCGAAATCATGAAAAAAATGTGATAGTATAGCATGTTGTCCAAAATCATGAAAAAAGTCATCGTATAGTATGTCGTTCAAAATCATGAAAAAAAAAGTCATAGTATAGCATGTCGTCTGAAATCATGAAAAAAAAGTCATAGTATAGCATGTCGTCCGAAATCATGAACAAAAAGTCATAGTGTAGCATGTCGTCCGAAATCATGAAAAAAAAGTCATAGTATAGCATGTCGTCCGAAATCATGAAAAAAAAGTCATAGTATAGCATGTCGTTCAAAATCATGAAAAAAGTCATAGTATAGCATGTCGTCCGAAATCATGAAAAAAAAAGTCATAGTATAGCATGTCGTTCAAAATCATGAAATAAAAGTCATAGTATAGTATGTTGTTCAAAATCATGAAAAAAAAGTCATAGTATAGCATGTCGTCCGAAATCATGTCGTCCGAAATCATGAAAAAAAAGTCATAGTATAGCATGTCGTTCAAAATCATGAAAAAAAAGTCATAGTATAGCATGTCGTCCGAAATCATGTCGTCCGAAATCATGAAAAAAAAGTCATAGTATAGCATGTCGTTCAAAATCATGAAAAAAAAGTCATAGTATAGCATGTCGTCCGAAATCATGTCGTCCGAAATCATGAAAAAAAAGTCATAGTATAGCATGTCGTCCGAAATCATGAAAAAAAAGTCATAGTATAGCATGTCGTCCGAAATCATGTCGTCCGAAATCATGAAAAAAAAGTCATAGTATAGTATGTCGTCCGAAATCATGAAAAAAAAGTCATAGTATAGCATGTCGTCCGAAATCATGTCGTCCGAAATCATGAAAAAAAAGTCATAGTATAGCATGTCGTCCGAAATCATGTCGTCCGAAATCATGAAAAAAAAGTCATAGTATAGTATGTCGTCCGAAATCATGTCGTCCGAAATCATGTCGTCCGAAATCATGAAAAAAAAGTCATAGTATAGCATGTCGTCCGAAATCATGAACAAAAAGTCATAGTATAGTATGTCGTCCGAAATCACGTCGTCCAAAATCATGAAAAAAAAGTCATAGTATAGCATGTCGTCCGAAATCATGAAAAAAAAGTCATAGTATAGTATGTCGTCTTAAATCATGAAAAAAAGTCATAGTATAGCATGTCATCCGAAATCATGAACAAAAAGTCTTAGTGTAGCATGTCGTCCGAAATCATGAACAAAAAGTCATAGTATAGCATGTCGTCCGAAATCATGAACAAAAAGTCATAGTATAGCATGTCGTCCGAAATCATGAACAAAAAGTCATAGTATAGCATGTCGTCCGAAATCATGAAAAAAAAGTCATAGTATAGTATGTCGTCCAAAATCATGAACAAAAAGTCATAGTATAGCATGTCGTCCGAAATCATGAACAAAAAGTCATAGTATAGCATGTCGTCCGAAATCATGAACAAAAAGTCATAGTATAGCATGTCGTCCGAAATCATGAAAAAAAAGTCATAGTATAGTATGTCGTCCGAAATCATGAACAAAAAGTCATAGTATAGCATGTTGTCATAAATCATGAACAAAAAGTCATAGTATAGCATGTCGTCCAAAATCATGAAAAAAAAAATCGTAGTATAGCATGTCGTCCGAAATCATGAAAAAAAGTCATAGTATAGTATGTCGTCCAAAATCATGAACAAAAAGTCATAGTATAGCATGTCGTCCAAAAACATGAACAAAAAGTCATAGTATAGCATGTCGTCCGAAATCATGAACAAAAAGTCATAGTATAGCATGTCGTCCGAAATCATGAACAAAAAGTCATAGTATAGTATGTTGTCATAAATCATGAACAAAAAGTCATAGTATAGCATGTCGTCCAAAATCATGAAAAAAAAAATCGTAGTATAGCATGTCGTCCGAAATCATGAAAAAAAGTCATAGTATAGCATGTCGTCCAAAATCATGAAAAAAAAAATCGTAGTATAGCATGTCGTCCAAAATCATGAACAAAAAGTCATAGTATAGCATGTCGTCCAAAAACATGAACAAAAAGTCATAGTATAGTATGTCGTCCGAAATCATGAACAAAAAGTCATAGTATAGCATGTCGTCCGAAATCATGAAAAAAAAGTCATAGTATAGCATGTCGTCCGAAATCATGAACAAAAAGTCAAAGTATAGGATGTCGTCCGAAATCATGAATAAAAAGTCATAGTATAGCATGTCGTCCGAAATCATGAAAAAAAAGTCATAGTATAGCATGTCGTCCGAAATCATGAAAAAAATGTCATAGTATAGCATGTCGTCCGAAATCATGAACAAAAAGTCATAGTATAGCATGTCGTCCGAAATCATGAACAAAAAGTCATAGTATAGCATGTCGTCCGAAATCATGAAAAAAATGTCATAGTATAGCATGTCGTCCGAAATCATGAAAAAAATGTCATAGTATAGCATGTCGTCCGAAATCATGAACAAAAAGTCATAGTATAGCATGTCGTCCGAAATCATGAACAAAAAGTCATAGTATAGCATGTCGTCCGAAATCATGAACAAAAAGTCATAGTATAGCATGTCGTCCGAAATCATGAAAAAAAAAAAAGGTATAGCATGTCGTCCGAAATCATGAAAAAAATGTCATAGTATAGCATGTCGTCCGAAATCATGAAAAAAACGTCATAGTATAGCATGTCGTTCAAAATCATGAAAAAAAGTCATAGTATAGCATGTCGTTCAAAATCATGAAAAAAAAAATCGTAGTATAGCATGTCGTCCGAAATCATGAAAAAAAAGTCATAGTATAGCATGTCGTCCGAAATCATGAAAAAAATGTCATAGTATAGCATGTCGTTCAAAATCATGAAAAAAAAAGTCATAGTATAGCATGTCGTTCAAAATCATGAAAAAAGTCATAGTATAGCATGTCGTCCAAAATCATGAAAAAAGTCATAGTATAGCATGTCGTCCGAAATCATGAACAAAAAGTCATAGTATAGCATGTCGTCCCAAATCATGAACAAAAAGTCGTAGTATAGTATATTGTTTCTGTTATCAGTAGTTTAAGAAATACAGCCTCGTGTTTTTTTCCAGAATGTCACACAACATCTGATAAGTCAAACTTTTGAAAGTCACAATGAGGAGAAAAAGATATTGAAGAGAGACTTTTTGGTCAGACATTTTAATGTTCATCCAAACATATTTCACTGCAGTGTTTGGATAGTTAAAGACAGAAAATGTGGAGAAATGTTACATAATAAATATTTTATTTGTACTTGCAAAATACCACATCCATACAAATTCAGTGTTTCTAAACTAGTCTTTCCTGTTTGCAAACAAGAAGTCAGTGAACATATTGATGCCAGTAAATAATCACAGAACTACAAAGCTACGAGGACTGAACTGATGCAACCTTTGTGACTTCCGCCCAAGACTGAAGGTGGTGCTTCCTGGTTTATCTTCCTCCTCTTCCGCTTGTAATCAAGGGCTTTGTGTTGCTGTGGATGTTTTTCGTCTCTCTTTGTGTTTTTTATATAAATTGTGACATAAATAAATAAATCAATCAATAAATAAATAAATAAATTCTGTCACATATCAGTTCCGCTTCCGGGACGGCAGAGGGCGCCGGAGCTGCGCCGTGACGTCACCACGAGACATTAAACATGGCCGACAGCGAGCGGTAGATGGCGAAAGTTAGCGACAAGCTTCGGTAAAATCTGTGAACTTTTGCGTGTTTGCTGCGGGCATTAGGACTTTGTTGCATACTTTAATTCTTTATTGTTTTATCTGGATACATTTCACACATGAATTGGAGGGTTGAGTCGTGTTTGTCCGCCCGTACAGGCCTCAGGAGACCGGACGTTAGCCCGCAGTGTTAGCCACGTTAGCAGTCCCGACCAGCTATTGTTTTTGTCCGGAGGTGTGTTGTGCGTTAGACGGCTGGCAGTGTAAAGACTCTGTTTTCCTTTTTTATATCAGTTTCCTTTTGTTTTTTATCTGGATTTGACTGTGTAGCTGCACAGGTGGATTTACTCCGGAGCTTTTTGTATTAAACCACGGGTGGGGTCCAGCCTGTGTTGCAGCGTGTTGACAGTGTTGATTCATTTTGAGCCGCTGGACTGAACCTGTTTATGAACATTACACCCAGCAACATGGATCCAAAGCGCTCACACAGTAAACCTCAGACAAGTGGCGGCGGTGGCGGCGGCAGCAGCAGCGACTCCAGCTGCGGCAGCCCCGCGTCCCCCTCCAGCAGCCCCGCACCGGCACCCAGCAAAGCCCCGGCACCGGCGGCACCTGGGGGCAACGTGTTCGCCAACGACGGCAGCTTCATGGAGATGTTCAAGAAGAAGATGGAGGAGGAGAAGAGGAAAAGGGAGTCGCAGCAAACAGGTGGAGAGGCGAGAGCCACCGAGCAAGGACAGACACCAGTGGAAAGGAAGCCCCCTCCAGTGACGAGCTTTGTAAGGGGTTTGGCAGTTGTAAGATGAGATAGCTGTAGCTCAACACACATTGAAGCACCATGCACTCATTGAGTCTTACTGCAGTTATTACATCCTGAAATAATGGCAAACATTTCAGTATTAGTGCCTGTGTTTCACACACATGCCAGTGCTTGCAGTATTTTATGAACACATTGTGGTAATATCTGTAGACCAGTGAAGACTAGGGATGCTCCTCATTGATGGTTTCTCTGGTGGTGCGGCAAGTGACTAAATGTAGACCTTCTGCTCTGGTGTAGTCTCCTTCATTGACAGTCCATCTGCAAGGGCTCCTATAACGGTTTCAGTCTTCTATCCCCTAACCCAGGTGGGGAAGCGCAGAGGCGGTGTGTTCCTAAAGACCGGCGTGGTTGCGAAGAAGCAGAAAGACGACACAGAAGTAAGTGGCATCCGTGTTGTGGCGTGAGTTTGGATTGTGAACCCCTGACTCATCACCTTGTGCTTCCTCTCCTGCAGGTCGAGCCAGGCAAGAGCGATGCTTGGTCAAAGTATATGGCTGAGGTTAAAAAGTACAAAGCCCACCAGTGTGGCGACGACGATAAAACCAGGCCTCTGGTCAAGTAGGTTCCGAGAGGCGAGCGAGAAACGACGTTGTTTTGAGGGGACAGCCATCTGGGAGAAGCTCCAGGAGGGCCGGCCAATCCTGACCTTCTCATACTGCCAGTTCAAGTCACCCTTCATTTAAAGTCTCTCACAAACTGCTCAGTTTGACAGGCCGTCTCCCCTCTCTTTTTGTATTGTTTCTGTCTTGCTTGTTATCTGTCGGACTCTGGTAATCTGATCTGATGTCAAGACGTGTTTCAGAAACTTGGTTGTTCATTATTGATCATTATTCTTTGTAAATGTTTTCAGATTTGTCATGTCTGGGTTGAGTTAGGGTTCATTAATAGCTGGATTTCTTTTAATAGCCAAATCCAGGTGTCAATTAAAAATACACTGCCCATTAATGTGTGGTGTTGTGACTCAGTTTTGTAAAATCCTGTTATAGACACAACCTCAAAGAGTAACTTCAGTGTTTCAACCTGGCCCTTTTTAACCATGTTTTCGTTTTTAAGTGAGCGAAAGTGCCGCAGCCACAAAACAGGCTGCAGTGGCTGCGGGCAACAGAGCACTGCACGTCCACTAACAGGGTTTGTTTTTGCCACTGACAGGCTACAACTGTTATTCCAGGTGCCTGACAACATTATGGAAAGGATCCTTTTTTGTTTAATGAGAAACAGCCCTGAAATTGCCCACCAGACTCCATTTAAATAAACATTAATTTTACCATTGTGAATCACTCTTCATTCGAAGTCAACAGAAGCAAAATAAAACTCACAAAAACTGTCATGGTTCGTCTTCCCACTGTTCCAACAATCACCAACTCTGGTTTGGTTGAAATAAACCCTTAATTCACCCAGTTAGAAGTGAAAACATGCTGCCTCTATACACACCTAAATTACTGTTAATTTAAATGGAGCCTGGTGGGTTTGGTGATGGTGATTTCGGGGCTGTTTCTGGTTAAACAAAAAGGATCTTACTCTTTAACAAACAGGTCTTTCTTTGTAGGGATTCTTTGCATATTGTTCTCAGACACTTAAAGTAACAACACAGGATTACCACACGTTGTCACGGACAAAATTTAAAAACCTTTCCATGACTTTTAAAGAACACACTTTTTGTTCTTGCCCTTCTTCCCTGACCTTTTTCAAACATGCCAGATTCTCATAACATTCAAACATAATTTCAGCTTGTGGGCAAACATGAACAGAGATGTTAGGAGGAAATGGAGCTATGTTCCATAGCGCCACAAAATAAATGCTGTTATGTCAGATTACGTGGAAGGTTATCCATGAAAGATTATTCTAACAATTTCGTTTTTTTTAATGATTATTATTTTGGCCTTTTTTTGCCTGAAATGACAGGACAGTTGGGGGTGTGGGGATGGCACACAGCAGGGAGCAGTGGGCGCAAGGACACCACTCCTGCACATGGGGCGCCACGAGTACTGCAACAATTTCATGGCCACAACTTTTCCAAACCTTTTTAATTATTTTTACTTTATCCATGACTTTTCCAGGCCTTGAAAATGTGACAGTGAAATTCTCAACTTTTTTTTAGGTTTTCTATGACTGGGAAGTCTAACGAGCCTCTCAGTGGCAAAAACTAACACTTTAAATGGACCAGTGGAACTGATGATGCTCAGTTTCTTGCAGGGGATTACATCGCAGTGGTCTCAACCAAAAAATTGTTCCCATTTCGCATGTAGAAACACAGATGGGGAAATATTTGATTTTCCTTTCAGTACTTTCATGTTCAGAGCAAACTTACTGCATCAATCCCACTAGATTTTGACGCCAGACCCTTTTAAAGTATCTCAAAATACTCTGTTGTGAAGGGAAAAATTTTAATTAAAAGTAGGTTTGAGTTCTATACAGAAAGAAATTCATTCAAGTACAATGAAAAAGTGTACAGCTCTCATTGGAGAAAAAAAAGTTCATTCTATTTGCAGTTTACATTTCTTACAGGTATCAGTGATAATTACATTATGATAAAAACAGCACCAAATAGACACACTGACCATGCATCAGAGAGGGAGACATACAAAAGGCACACGTTCAATCCCACCTACCAGTCAAACCCTCATTCACTCACACACACACACAAACACACACACATCCCGTCACTCAGCTAAAAATCCCATTCACTCCTCCCTGTCCACAGTGATATAGGTCTATGTTGTAAACATTGACAAACTGTATTTGTCATTTCATTTAACAATTCTATGAAGAATAGTATTTAAAAGTTATCAAATCATTTTAAAAAAGTTATATTTAACTGTGGTATTCATGAAAAGTTGAGCCGATCTTCTCAGATCAATTATCTTAAAAGTGTGACCCCGTCCTCGTGTCAGACCCGAGTTACACGTGGTCTGTCGGTTTTTCACCCACGTTCCATCCTGATTTGTCATTTCGTGAGACAGCATCCCCTGGGCGTTGAAATCCAGCTGCATCATAGAGTCTTCCTCTTAGCGTCGCCGCCCTGGCTCTGAACATCTGGACAGGAATAATACAGCTCTTGAAATTTGAGTGTGAAGCAAATCGACAGACAAATAACAGATAAAATGACTACATAAAAAAGGCATGCTGCCATCAACAGACGAGCAGAGAACAGGACAGGACAACCCGAGACAGAACACCAGACATTTGAGAAGAGAAGAGGAGGGCAGGGCGGGGCGGGGGAGGGAGAACATGGAGCAGGCGTTTGAGGGCGGAGGGAGGGTCAGATTTTACCTGAGAAAGCGAGCTGCAAGTGAGGAGGCAGAGCAACCTGAGACCCTGACTGGAGACTCTTATACAGATCTGAGGAGACAGGACAGGGGAACAAGAAACAAGGAGGGAGGGAAGGGGGAGGGAGATGAGGGAGGGACAGATACCAACAAAACAGGGAGGAAAGAGGAAAAGGAAGGAAGGACAGAAGGGAGAGAGCAAGGTGGTACAGAAGGGGGGGTTGACAGCCAAACAGAGGAGAGGACAAAGATAGAAGAATGAAGCAGAGTGTGTGACAGGTTGAGGAAAGTAACCAATCCAAGATCGGCGTCAGTTTGGTAGGAGTGCAGAAAAAAACAGAAAAAGAGAAGTTTGGGGGAAATGAAGCAAACAAAATGGAATAATGTCAAACAGGAGAAAAATCACAAGCTTACATCTGACACACAATATGGTGATAAAACAAGTGATGCTATAACATACGACACAAAACGAAGCCTACACAGGAACAGCAAAACACGACAGCAAGGCGATGCCTGCCTACTGTGTACACATACCGCTATATTTTAGGATGCACCAATTTATCACCTTGTTAAAATAAATGCAAACCAATATGACTGGACCATGTGTGACTTTAATTTGAAAGGACAGACACAGGAAGTGTCCACGCTCAGCAGTCAGACAGGAGTCAGGTTAATTTCCAGGGCTGGTACCTGCGGTTATTCCACAGGCTAGTTAATAACATGTCAGGCAGGAAATCCAAAGTGTGGGATCATTTTGAGAAGGTGAAGGACGAACCCAAGGTGATATGTAAACTCATCTTCATTGGTCGACTACAAACATGACGTATCATGTGAAACATGGAAGCAGCTACATGCCCATTAGCCCACAGCGTCATTAACAGGCGGCTCGCTCAGTGTGTGACGTGCACTTGGAGATTAAATATAGGGGAATAAATAACAACAAAAACTATTATTTTAAACAGCAGAATCAGGATTTCACAGTTGGTGCATCCCTAGAATATTTGCCTTAAATCAAACTGCCAATAATAATCAATATTTAAATTTGAGCAGTATTCAGAGTGTCCATGTTTTTGCCCTGTGTGCGTCACTCACTCTGTGTCAGGGTGGAGAACGATGCATTGCTACTGGCTGCAGAGACATTGGCTGCTGCACTGGATCCTGCTGTACCCAGTGGAGGCAGGTTTAGCAGCGGGGGGAACTGGAAGGGCAGGGACACGGGCACCAGGCCCCCCAGCATCCCAAAGCCCAGGGGAAGAGACGAGGGTGAGCTGAGCAGACTGCCGCTACCTGCTGTGGAGACCTGAGCACAAACAGGGAGGTTAACGATACTACATACTATATACCATATACTATACTACTAGTATGTTTAATACAAACTGCAAAATGTAGATACTGTGTCAGAAAACACATTTACAGTGTTTTTAAGTAAAAACAAAATTAGAGAACAGTATGTAACACCCTTGTTTTAAAACCACAGACAGTCTGATCAGTCTTCAGAACTCTTTCCTACATGTGCGATTACAGCTGGGTGATATACGGCCTATAAATAACATCACAATATCTTTAGCCTATATCACCAAACACAATATATATCTCAATATTTTTAAAATCTCTAATCTACTAAAGAAACAACTGTTAGAATAAAGTTAAATACAGTATTTTTATAATAAAAATAAAGTAGTTATAGTAAGGTTAAATGAAGAACTGTTAGAATTAAGTTAAATAAAATATTAAAAGTTAAAAGTTAAAGTATTTCTTAAAATAAAGTTTAAAATGTATTATAATTATAGTGGATTTAAATAAAGTACTGTTGGAATAAAGTTAAATTAAGTAATTACATAAAGAACTGTTATACTACTACTACTTCCATAAAGCTAAAAAAAAAAAAATAAGTTAAATTGAGAACTGTTACTAAAAAAAAATCAAATAAAGTACTATTTTGATCAAGTTTAAATAGGGTTATAATAAAGTTAAATTAGGTACTGTTATAATAAAGATAAATAAAGTACTGTTCTACATGTGACATATCCTGCTTGAGACTTTTAAGAAAAAAGAAAAAAAAGTGAAAATTTTAAAATTCAGTGTTCGTGATATAGTCACTTTCATCCTACGTGGATCAAGCCACCATACATTGAGTATAATCGATATACTGCCCATCCCTCTGTGTGACTTACAGTTCATCCAAATCACAAGATTTTTTACAGATCAGCAGAACTCAGATCTTGTACTAAAGTAAAAGTATTAATATCACAAAGTGAAACTCCTGAGAGGTCAGATTACTGCAGAGCATGTAAACGTGCTGATTAACATTAATTTGATTCACACACACACACACACACACACACACACACTACAGGTCACTAACGTGGACGCGCTGGTGGTACATACCTGTGGCAACTGAGAAGAGATGGACGATGATGGGACAGACGCGACTGGCTTGGCCCCCTGAGGTGTCCCGCCCCCCGGCCTCTGACGCTGGCCTGCGTTGGCAGAGGCTGTTGTGGGGGAGGCACTGGATCCTGAATGTTTGCTAATGGATATGGTGTTAATAAGGCTGGTGTTGGTGGTGCTGTTGTTGTTGTTGTTGGGGGTCTTCTGGCTGCCTGGAGGAGTGTAGCTGCCTTGCCCTGGCTTCGTTGCTCCTCCTTGGGCACCTGAGAACGGCGGGCGGAACCCTGCTGGGTTTTTGGGAGGGTACTGGTGTAAGGGGGGGTTTGCCTGAGACCTGGGGATGGAGGGTGAGGCTGAGGTGGTCGTGGTCACAGCAGGGTTGAGGGTGCGCGGGGTGAGTTTGACGATGGGTGGGATGCTGCTGTGGGTGGACTTGGTGAGAGTGGCGTGCATAGGGGTGATGAAGTTCGACTGCGGCTGGGGCTGAACCCCAGAGAGAGTCTGAGAGAGGGAGGGGGAGGATTTATTCTGCGGCGTCAGGGTTAGGCGGGGCGTCTGGAAGGTTTTGGGGGTCAAGTGCGAGGAGGATGTGAGGGTGTGTGGCCGAGACTGAGGCGATGTGATGATGAGTGTGTCACCACTGGTGGCTTTATTATTGCTGCCTTTGAGGAGGCCTGAAGTGGGCGTGGACACCCCCGTCTTTGATCCTGGGGCCACGAGAGGAGACGCAGTGGGCGGTGGGCGCGGTTTAGGTGATGACGCTGAGGCAGGCATGTTGGCTTTAGCCACACCCACAGCCAAAGTCCTCTGAGTGTTTAACACTGAGTGTCTGTGCGCCTGCACCGTGCCCTTAACGACCCCCATCGCGTCCACCCTCACTGAGGTCAGAGGAGAGGACGTGATGGAGGACGGCCGAGACAGAGAGGTGGAGGAAGACGAAGAGGTAGAGATGTAGTGAGGTGCGTTGGAGCTGGGAGTGCTGACAGAGTTCTTTTTCTGTTGCTGGATGAGTGGCGAGGCGTGAAGCGGAGAGGGCTTGGTGATGGTCTTGGGTCCCTCCGGGGACGGGGGGCTGTCTCCGTGGGCCAGGCCCTTGGCTGCGTTGCCAAGGATTGCCAGGGCCTGGGAGATGGAGTCCAGAGAGGGAGCTGTCAGATCCCCGTCAAGGGAATCGAGACATATGGGCTCAGACGGTGACTGAGGTGGTCGCTTGGTAACCTGGGCTGCGGGGGAGGGTGTGGCTCCTGTTGAAGGCGTGGGCCGCTGAACCCACACGGCCTCCTGGAAGAACAGAAACATCGTTTACAGGGGAACCCCACCAGGACAATTTCTTTTTAAATAATGCCAAATATCCATTCCTGAATGAGTTCCCTCTGAACCGCAAGTCACTATAAGAGTCTGAGAAGTCCGGGGCTGTTCATAAAACATTCAGGACGCCACAGTTCATTCCACACAAGCTGCTCCTCTTTTTGGAACCACCACGGAGTCTGTAATAATTTCACTTGCTGCGAGACCATGACAGAGGCACATCTGTTCTAACAGTAAAGTGACGATAACGTTATCAGCTCCGGTTAAAAACGGGCTCAGTGGTGAACGACGACCAAACCTGCTGACTGATTGTTGCCTATTTGCTGAGCTACACCAGAGAATATTTGGTTAAAACAGTCTGTGACACTGTTTCTTCCCTCATTGTTCTCCATGACATGATGTAATGTAGCCCTGCAGTGAGCACTGCTACGCACTCTGTTTTAAAAATAGCCTTTTAAATGCTACAGTGCTTGTCAACGAGTCATGTTGTAACAGGAGGCAATTTGGCCTTGTGTGCTCTGATTAATTTGGCGTGCAGTGAACACACACGTCGTCATTTTGTTTTAATGAAAACTCAAAACTGAAAATTGGCATTTGCTCCTGGTGTTCTTCACAACTGTTTTAGGAGAAGGAAATGAGTAACAGGTGAACCAGCAGATTAAATTTATGCTGATGTGAATATTTATCTCAGATGGTATCTACTGTGTATCTAATGTCTGATATCACAGTATCAATATATTCCTCAGTCCTGGCCATGTCAAAAACGAACCCCTCTGAGATTGATATAAAAGTCTAACCTTTGGCTTGGCCTTGGGCGTAGGGACCATCTTCTTCTTTGCTCTGGAGTGAAAAAACAACAACAGAAGTTAGAACAAGCTCCACAGGTCAGAGTTAGTTTAGAGGAAACTGGTTAAGTCACATGACTCACGTGTAGCCCGTGAGGTGACCATGAGCCATGACACTCTCTTTGAACAGCATCCTGTAAACAGAAATAAACACACAGGAAATATCAACACAAGACAGATTCACATCAAGGGAATTATTGTTGTATAAATAATCTCAGCATGACGCACACACCTGGCCTGCATCCAGCCTTTAGGCCACAGAGGTTTGACCTCAGTCTCCATGAAGGCTTTGAGGTAGTCCTCTAGAGACAGAGAGTTCTTTCCCTCCAGCTCGTAGCAGTCCAGCTTCACCTGCACCAGGTTACACAGCAACAACCTGGACAGCACACACAATGCAAAGACTCCGTCAGACAAATGGCAAACTAATCATGATCACGGCTTGAAACTTTCTTTATGCTATATCCATTCACAATTTTCTCTCAAACCCATTCCCACCACTTCCACCAATCAGCTGAATGTCGGTGTTCCAAACTTTGCCACGATCTCCTTCAGCCACTTTAAATCTGCTCTCCTCTCTGCTCTTGTCTGCTGTCACTTTAGGTGAAATCATCCCACCCTCCTCCACCCCATTCACCTCCAGTCACCTTAGCCAGAGCCCAGGACAAACTTCATCTCATCTCATCATCACCACCAGCATCTAGACTCCATAGAGGGGGTTTCCCAATCTACTATAGCCTCTTTTACATCACCAGATCTTTGGCGAATGTTGGGCCATTTTGCTGGCAAGCTGCGAGCATTTAGACACACAGAGCCGGATCGGCGAGCTGATCCGAGGTGCCCAATTTTCCGTCTCGTAGGGTAGACTTATTGGCGGAACCCTTTTAGTTTAAACAGAACGAGGCGGCCTCACACTACGGGAGGAGCTGTTGATGACGCCGCACGTGCGAGCCACTGGCGGTGGATAAACAGGAAACAGCTGATAGCAGGAATTAGCGAGCAGCTAGTAGCAAGAGGGAAACGCAAACCTGACAGACACTGTAAAGATGAGCAACTGGGGAGACAAGGAATTGTGCGCCCTCCTTGCCCTCGCAAACGAAGAGGCCATTAACTGTCAGATGACGGGGACGGTGAAGGACGGGCCGACTTATGAGAGAATAGCCGAAGGACTGACCAGCCGCGGCTTCCCTCCCACGTCACTGTTTACGTCACACGCTGAGCTACACGTTTTGTTACTTGCTCACGCCCCCCATTGCCCCGAAAAAGGCACATTCTATATAACCTAAGTAGGCAGACGGCATTTTGCTGCACTCCCCCCGATTTTGTTTTTATACTGCCAATGCTGAAAAAAGACTGATTGGGCTTTCCAGCTAGCAGGAGCGAACAGAGCTTTTGTTTTGCTGGAAGAATACCTTTATAGGAGCAGCCTAAAATACTCACTTTGAGACTTTGGCCAAATGAAAACAATTCAGTGACACGCCTTGCTCTGGGAACACCGCAGTTACCTCACAGAAATGGATGGCCCGTGAGCAGGGCGGTTTGCAGATGGCTTTACAGAGTGGAGGATGAAGTTGTTGGAGGTTAAAACTATAAACGATGATCTTGTTGGCTCATCGGCAGGGGATGGCAAGCTCACGACTAATAAGAATGTGAATCTTCCAGTTCAGCAACAGGCTACCTGTAAGCTATGCTGTGTCATCTTTGAAGTATTGTTTTAATTTTCTTTTGACTCGTGCAAGTAGGCGGGGGTGGGGAGCATAAAGAAAAAAAAAAGAAGAATCATTGTCCGGGAGCCTTATAATGATCTGAAAACCCTGCTGTTTATTCTGGTATCATGTTGGTGACATTCTTATGTAAACAAACACTCATGTAAACAGAACAGGGAATATCGAGGTCACCAAACGATGGCAGTCATGTCCATATATCTTATAAGTCATTACGTAATAATCGTGATAAGCCTTGGCATGAGCCGCACTCTAATTTACTGCCACTTACATAATGAAGTGAAACTGACCTGAGTTTGTCGTCCCAGACAAACTTCTTTCGAGGGCCCATCACCCTCTTCCCTGGTTTCTCCTCGTCATCATCCTCTGACCCGTTCTTCTCTCCCTCCTCAGACTGCTGCCTGTGAACACAGAGACAAGCATCATATATCACAACACCTTTCTAAATGATGTGGATAAAAAATATGTTACAAAGCACACAGACATGGTGACTGATAAACTGCAAGCCACAGCTGACTCAAGACGCGTCCTTACTTTGCCACTTTAGCGATACAGTCCATGTTGTACCGAGCAATCTGCTCCGGCATCACACTGCACACTGCCAGCTTCAGCTTCAGCAGGGGCGTTCGGAGACGGTCATCCTGGGCGACGGGGATAAGCACAGTCAGAAATCACACACATAAGCAGTGCAGCTGAATGCTAAACATGGAATCAGAGAGTGGGCACGCAGCCAGCAGACACAGCAGTAACAGAAACAATGACGTAGCTTTCACACCGTTACATTTAGATGCACCTGCCAGCTCATAGACTCTCACTTCTGCTTATGTCCTGTGAAATACTTGTTCTCTTTGTGAGGCAACATTTCAATCTACAAGATGTTCCTCAGGCCTTGTAGACTGAAATGTTGCCTTAAGCCCTGTTCGCTTGTAACATACCAAACTAGTGTTACCAGGGGACCACATGTGATTTGGAAATCAACCCCCGGCATCTGTGTTCCCTGTGGTGCATTTGCATGCACACACACGCCCCACAGACACCACACAGCTCCACTAGCACTGATTTATGGTGTTAATGTCCTTATTTTTCTTCTCATGTGCGTTAAACAAACAGAAAGGATTCTGCCACACATGGCCATGTGATCTGTCTCATCATCTTTCGAGATGTCACTCTTCTGATAGATTTGAGCTTGGTTTTCCTGTGAACAGGTCTCCAAGCTGTGTAGCAGCAACACGACAGAATTTATGGTGATAATTAGAAAAAACTAACACCACAGGAGGAGTGTCCTGCGACCAGGAGAACCTGATCGATACGCTTTTCTTCCTACAGTCGTTTCCTGTTTTCTGGTATTTAGGGATCAACTGTGTGAGTCCCTCAGCTAAGAAGAAATTAAGCCTTTAGTGACATACTGAAGGAGAAATCTTAAAGGGACAATAAGCAGAAATTCATCATGTCTAGATTGAAGGAATTAAAAAATCGGTATGTGAAGAACTAGAGGTGTAATTTCATCTGGAGTATAGGATGACGTCACACACCCTCTCTCTGTGTTGATCTCCAGCCCCTTGTTTACAAGCCAGTCCGGCTGCGCGTTCATGTACGTTGATGTGAAACGCCACCTCCTCCCTCCTCTCGGAGCCCTTGGCCCTCCCTCCCTATAAAAGGCTACAGCCAGTGAGCAAAATGGCGGAGAGCGGAACGAAACGTTCACCTGAAGACAACCAGGATCCGACATTACCTCTAAAGAAACAACAGTCGTTGGCGAAGAAGTTGTCGGATAAAGAAAGGGACAGAACCCGGATTAACATTGGCCTTGCATTTCCAAGGTGGAGAGCACTGCGAGAGCTAAAGGGGCTACAATCTGACTCGGAGCTAACTCTTCTTCTCCTGGACAGGTACAACATAAAGTCAAATGTCTGTTTTAATTAGTGTCACAGTAACGTTAGGCACATGTCGCTATGTTGATTCAATTAAATTTAATGTTACAATTTTAGCATGGGTGAATGTCCGGAGCTTGAGTTATTCGCGGCTCAGTCCCAGCAATGGGTCAGGCGTTATGGTTGTGTAAGGTAAGCAGCCCGGCAGCCCGGCTAACATTTGCAACACACTTTGTTTTGGTCTACAGGCAGTGCACAACAGCAAACCTGGCAGTGAAACGATTTCGCTTTTTGCCCCTTTAAGGTGTTTTGTGCAACTGGTTCCAGGTTTTTTTGGGTTTTTTTTAAATCTGAATTGATGCAACCACAAGAGGTTCTTGAGCATACAGTCATAAATGTACACAAAAAATATTGGTACAGTAGTGTGCAAGATAAGCTGTAAACAGACAGATACACGACCAAATGCACTATCAACAAACTGACAAACGAACAGATGACCGTTCATAAAGCAAATCAAATGTCTTCTGAGCAGACGTCCTCATGTCAGAACCTGTGGTTTGTAACATGTTTCAACTTGAGGTGGCAAAATGTTTCGTCATTGTGTCTGACATTAATATCAATCGCTCCCACTCACCTGTATGTTGAGGCTGAGCTTCTTAAGGCGTTTGAGCAGAGCTTCTTTATTGCAGGGCACGAAGGCCTCCAGGTGAGAGTAGACGATTGAACGCACCTCTGGAAGCTGCTCCTGGACCTGCAACTCAATACTGACACACACAAACACACACACACAGGTAGGTGTCAGGGATTTACATCGATTTGTGTATGTTGATTTTATATCACTATGCAAACAACGGTAATCTGAATGGTACTCACTCCAGCAGGATGTTGTTCATGTCCAATGTGAAGAATTTCTTCCTGCCTTCTGCGTCAAACAGACGGGACGCCTGCGACAAGGACAAAGATAATTTTTGTCTTAAAAAAAAATATTATTTTTTCAGCCATTAAGCTCTTGAGACAGTTCACAACTGTTTGTGTTACAGTTTGCTAGTAAATATCATTTGTTATTTTAACACTGGGGTGTGTTGCTAATGTGCTAACTGGCTAACTAGCGTCTTGAATCCATCCTGATGGTCTTCCAGTTTCACTTTTTAATTACAGACTACTGCCATGTGCTGATATGGAGAGCACAGAACGTGCGAGCTAGTAGGGGTGTAACCATCCATCGATCTGCATCAATATATCAATTTAACGATCAATGAGCTAGTATCATCAATGCAAAGTGAATACATCGATCCATATCGTCTTTACGATACGCTTTTATTTCACAAGTCTGTGTCACCGTCAAACAGCAGCAGGCAGATGGTAAGAAGAGAAAGATGATGAGGACAACATTATTTACTCAGGAATAAATCAGCAGTGTGGAAATATTTTGGATTTCAAAGAAAATACAGGTCAAGAGACAGAGCTCATGTCGTTATAGGATAAAACAGGACGTATTGTCACCTGCCTGGCTGAGCATCTCACTCCTTTAACCTCTCACTACAGTAACATGAGCTGCTCAGTTTCAACAATGTCAGGCTGAAAAAAAACATGCCTGCAGGCTGAAATTCGACCGGCTGTTCTCTCTGGAGACGCAGTGACTTGTGTGTTGTTTTACAGACCAAAAGCAGAAATGAACGAGGTGGCAGCTTCTTCTGTGACAGATTGTGTTAAATGGGCACATAATATCGATTCATATTGATCGCAGGCCCCTGGATTGCAAAGAATCGAAAATGTAACGTGGCAGATTTTGTAATATCGGCAAAGTCTTTGTGATATTTTCAAGTGCAACTTTTGGGCCATGACACAAGCGATGAGAGGTGATGCAACGGTCTTTGATTTCGATTTTCTTATGTGTGGGCCTTTAAAAAGCGAAAATCTGTGGGTTTTGGACTGTAGATCAGATTAACCAAATAATTTGAAAAGGTAATTTAATGCTCTTTTATCAGTATTTTACAGGCAAAACTACCAATCCAAAAAAAATCTACAGATCAATCAATATTAAAAATAATTCTTTGTTGCAGCCCTAATCTATCAAATGTGATGCAGTGGAATAAAGAAGCCCGTACCACTCTCAGGTCCTCGATGCGCTTTGTCAGTGGAGCAGGGAGTCCACTGGGAAGAGGGGGAGGAGCCACCACAGTCCCCTGCGACACTCTGCTGCCACCTGCTTTATGTCCCGTCCCAAAGGATCCGTTCTCTCCCTGGAGAGGACTGGAGGGCTGAGGAGAGTCCAGCATCCCAAAGTCCAGGTCACCCATCATGTCCTGCAGTATGTCGTTATTGGCTGAGCCCAGCAGTGACATCACAGCCGGGTCGGCGGCCAGGTCAGCCATGTTGCATTCGTTGCTCCCGGCAGCCTTGGGCTGGGCGTTGAGGAGTGCACTGTTGGCGTTGGGCACTTTGGCGGTGGGACGTGGCAGACCGGCGACAGCCAGGTTCTTCTTGCGCATCTCCTCTTTCTCCCTGGTGAAGCGCCGCAGCATGTTGGCGAGGTGGATGGAATCCTTCATCAGCTTCTTCCTCTTCTTCTTTTCTGGACGATGAACATTCAGGGCTGAAACTCTGCAGGAACAAAGACATGATAAGGAGAAAACATTTAATAACGTGCACGGAGAAAATATGTTGAGTTTAGTGAATTCATCTGTGGTGTTTAAAGGGATAGTTCAGATCTTTAGAAGAGGGGTTGTGTGAGGTACTTGTCCATAGTCAAAAAGGAGCTAAATGTTCCCTTCTGCACAACAATTTGCACATAAAGCTGCACCGCCACACAAACTTGTGAAAAGAAGAAATACTCTGTGCATTAAATTACTGGAGAAACATCAAGCCTGAGATGAAACACAGAAGAAAAATCAAAACCCTTACCCAGGCTTTGGTACTTTATTCTTTCTGGGTTTCTTGTCCTCCAGAATTCCACCATCTTGCTTTTTCCGACGTTTTTTAATCACCCGCTCCTCGCCATCTTTCATCTTCTACAAACAGGGGCAAACAATGAGGTTTAATATCACGGTATAACAACATGAAATGAACATATCCGACTATTTATTGTGTTTAATCTATCGAAGCAAGAGCCTACCTTGAAGCGATTATCATCTGCGCCTGCGTTTTCTCCCTCAGAGTCGGACGCTGCTCTGAACTGCAGAGTGCCTGTGTTGATGTAGAAGCCTCCATGTTTTGTGGTGAGAGACGCCGGCACCAGCTCGTCGTACTGAGGCCAGGAGAGAGAAGTATAATTACTGTTAGTTTACTTCTGCTACTGTGGCTCGCCAGGCTTTTACCACTGCTTGGGAAAACAGCAAAAATTAGACTGTTGTTGTCCCAAATTTATTCCACGGTATACTTTACTGTACGCACTTTATACTTTGGTTTTGAGACGTGTGCATTCGAACTGCAACTTAAGAAGACAAATGCTGTAATAACTGAGAGCAACAAATTTTTTCTAAAAGATTTAAAATTTTGTTTCATGTTTATTTTATTTATGCACATGAATTACATGATCACTTAAGTCACGTCAATGTTACTGTAACATTTAATTTCATTTCATTTTGAGTGGCATTAAAATAGTCTTGAATCTAACACTGCCTTAAGGAACCCTGCGATCTGGGGAAAGAAACACTTTATCCCTGCTGACAGTTGGAGCTAAAGCAGGAAACCTCAGAACATCACAGATCAGTGGTTCTCAAATAACGCGCTTTGATGCCAGTCCAGGTGTGCCGTTGGATTTTGTGATAACCACACATTATAACTGCAATATTCAACTGGGCCTGTACAAAAAGTTATGGATTCATTTTTAATTGACTCTATCAGTATGCTGTGTGCACACATTTACTAATAAAGAGGCAAAATCTAGTTAAAAAGACTAATTTAATTAAATTCAATAACTCAAAAACTTCACTGAGGAACCTCTTTGTCAACATTCGCGTATGGGAATTAAAAATGTGTGACCTCAAAAGCTCTGATTGGCAGCCAGTGTGAGGGATGATAACATTTAAGCGGAGAAAACTGTGAATGAGACAATGGATTGCTTTATTATACAGAGCAAATTACAACAAAGCACCAGTGAAGACGACCTATCACTGTAAGACAAGACAAGTAGACCGTGTCATGAAAGCTACCAGACTTATTTTTCCTTATTTTTATGATCTTATGTCGTGATAAGAGTGCTAACACATGTTGTAAAAGCTGTTGTGCACAGATATAAATACAGGTGTGCCTTGAGATTTTGGCTCACCCTTTGGTGTGTCTTGGGCACAAAAAGTTTGAAAACCACTGTCAGATTCTGCAAAACAATTTAAACCTCTAAGGATTGTGGGGCAAAGTCTTTGGAAAATAGTTTTTCCAAAGGATGAAACTTTTTTAGGTGGAAAACAACATTTTTTTGTTGTCACCTTGTTTGCTGGGAGTTCATTAGCCTATTTTGTTCTAGTTTTATACTTTGGTGATGGTACATCATTGTTAGCTGTTGTCCAAAGGGCTCTAGTTAAGCTAACGTTAACTTCTGGAGCTTAGCTTCATTAACTTATCTGTAATGGCAGAGATAACAAAGGTTGGCAAACGTTATGCTGAATGATTCAGTGTAAATACTGTAGCACCAAACTAACGGAGAGACACTCTTGGTTAAGGTGGTAAAAAGGCCGTTATCCTTTTCTCATATTCGGAGCCAAAAACCTTAACTTTAGTGGCCCTTTAACTTGTTGTCTTTGATGGTGACGGCAACGAGATGCGGTTCACAAGCGTACACTGTGACCTGTAAATGTTGGCTTGTAATTTAAGCTTTTCATCGACCTTCTCAACAATAAAATGATGAATATATTCCTCCAATGCGTAGTTTAGGCCCTTTTGGTTACTTCTTAATGACATCTGATCGTTATGTCCCCAAAAATCATCAATATCCTCCTGCTAAATGACGTGTACTGTGACACCTGCCATAGCGCCGCTCACTGAGTGTTGATAGTTTGTGAGTGAGTTGAGGGGGCGGGGCTTAGCCATAGGCCAATTATAGTGATCAAGATTATCAGTAATCAGTGTTATTACAGTATTGTTAAAATGTACTGATAATGTCCAAAAAGCACTGATACACTGAAATCATTTCACATTTTACACCCAAAACCACAAAAAAAGCAGCAACACTTTTTTTTTGCATAAACATTAAAATCATAACATATCTTTTACTTTATGTAAACAAATGAGAACCACATCAAATGTGGATTAACGTTAAAGACAGCCTGTCTGTGAAATGTTTCCTCAAGTGTCTGTGTCACTGTAGATAAGGACAGAGGCCAGCAGCATCACTGAGTTTGTCTGCTGCACACCCACCCTGTAAACAAGTAAACAGCACAACAAACCCAAACTGTGCTGCGCCTGCGTCTGGGAGACTGTGTTATCTTTGGTTGATGCTGGACAGTATTTACCGTTACAGTCTTTCAAAGTGTGGTGGTCAAACATGGTTTTAATCATAACTAAAATTTGAAACATGATATTAATTGTCTGGAATTTAACTGTAGTTTGTTGTGAAACAGGTTAACATCCCCTCCTTAGTGACCACTGATGAGTAACGCAGAAAATGATGTGTGTGCTTGAGCAAAAAGGGAACTCACAGCCTCTGAGTTGTCTATGAAAGGGTCAGTCTCATCGTAGCCGTAGCCAATGTCAATGAGATCCTGCATCCTGTCCTTCTTCTTCTTCTTTGAGACGCCACCCTGCAAACGGAGGTAAAGCACAAAGATAGTGAGACATTCTTCTGCACACACAACATCTTCACGGTTATGACTGTAACAATATATTCGTATACATCTTCCAACTATAACACTCACATATTTGTTCTCAAATTTCTTGGCCAGCTCTTCCACCTCCCGTCTCTCCCGATCGTCATCGGCAAACGGGTCGCTGGGGTCCAGAGGAGGAGTGAGTCCTTTAGGGACTGTTGAACCTGCATGCTTTACCTGAGGAGGACACGGGAATCCGCAAAGGAATCAAACGGGAGCAAGAGGCTTTTGTGATCTGTTCTCACAGGTGGATATAAACCTCATCAGTCAATCAGCCAGTCTTCTTTAAAGGGCCAATCCACCAGTTTTACACATGAAGATGTCAGTCAGACTTGACTTGATACCACTGTGTTTAAATAAATAAAAAATAAAGGAATTAACAGCTGTATACTACAAATGATTGCAGTTATCTTCACAAACACCAGAAAACAGGGTTAGTAAACAGTAGAAAGCAGCATGGAGGCCAGAGTAAATGTTATGGTAGTTACTTCTTTTTTTTTATCTGCAGCTTATTCAGTCTCTTTTAAACTCAGACTGAGTGCGGACGAATTTCTGACAATGTTCGAGCGCTGCTTGGACGGTAATAAGCAAAATTTGTGGCTGATGACAAAGAAGCGCAGAAGTTGATAAATGGAGTTGATAAATACTTGTGACTACTGTAACCTTTCAGATGAAAGCCAGAAATCGGTAAGAGTTATTTGTGTATTTAAACTTGTGCAAACAGTTGGATATCTTCTGTGGCTCTGCACATAGCTATTGCAAGTTTGAGAAAGCCTGCATTACAAAAAAGGGGTGTGGAGTTTGGAGGATATGGGCACTGTGCCCAGTACTCGTAATTACGAGATTCCGACAACATCAAAGTTGTAATTACAACTTGTAAACTTTTCGGTAAACTCCAAGTTAGCACTTCATAACACACAGGTGCCTGAGAATCAAGCAAATAAAAATACCTACCAAACTTCAACCAAAGGTATTTAATTTAACGGATATAGTGTTATATTGTCAGTTGACTATTTAATAATTCAAGATGAAAATTAATTGATTCACACTGGGATTTTTTTAGTACTTTGAGTGTAAATATGGCACCAGAGTGTATAAAAAACTCTCTTGACTTGACCTGTGACATGAACACTTTCTGGTTAATGCTGTGTTCAGGTTATAGATTGGACAAGATTGAATACCACAAATGGAAGAGACCCTCCCACCAGGATGGAAATCTCTTACGTCTGAGACACAACTCACGAAAAACTTATGAAAATAAACTGATTCGCACTGGGATTTTCTTGGTAATTTAAATGTAAATATGGCGTCAGAGTGCATAAAAATAGAGCTGTTTATCCACTACATTAAGCCACTGTATTTATCACCTCACCCCTGACAGAGGCTGAGCCCTGTTCTGTCCTCGATTCCTAGAAACTGGCCCCAGGGTCCTGTTATTTTGCAGACAAAGCCCCTGGTCAAAGCCAGTTGTTTATCTCTGGTCTAACAGATAAGGGGGGCACAGTGCTTTGAGGGTTTCAGGCAAATATAATGGACTTACTGTCAAGATATCTACTTTCTGCAACTTACTAGTGTCTTGCAAGCTCTCTAATTCTATGGAAATGCAATTTAAAAATAGCTGGATTACTTCTCATAGCATGCAACTCTTCTTCCTGGGTTAGTAAACCTGTCCAGACTGGCCCTGGGTCTTTTATTATAATGTCAGTGTGTTATCTACTCCGCTTGTGCAGGATTAACAGTATATCACAGTGTGACACCTTTACACTCCTGCAGTGACACCAGGTTGACGTTAGGCCCCTCCTGCTCACATCATGGTGCCTTCAGTGTAACGTTACTCTCTAACCTGAGTAAGAGTTGAGTTGACCAGCTCGCCGTAGTTGAACTCAGAGGACCCCCGGTCATTGGGCTCGGACAGCGGGAGGTTGAGGCGGACTGTGGGCTTCGCCTCCCCGGTGTCCCCATCGCCTCCCTTCGTGTTCCCAAACGGACCTCCGCAACCTCCTGACCCGACCGCCGCCGCCGCCGCCGCCGCCGCACTTCCACCTCCATCTTTCCCAAAAGTGATATCGACGGCCTCATCTTCGCGGCGGCGCTTCTTGCTGGACTCCGGGGTCGTCTGCGGCGGCGACGTGTTGAAGGATGAGATGGTGACGAACGGCACTTTCCTCGGCTCGGCCATTTGACGCTCTCCGTCCGACGAGCGGGCACGCAAAACGGGCAGCGCCACGCTCCTGTGAGCCGCCGCTGGCTGGAAGGCGAAATCCGGAGATGGTCGACAAGTAGAGCTAGCTTAGCCGCTCTGCTAGCTAGCTTCCTCAGAATGAGTGCTGCAGGCAACACAATGACTTTTATCTCCTCTCCGCCCGTTTTAATCCATAAAGAATAATCCGTGTCGCGGCCCTCGTCACCTACGAGGGACTTAAACAGCGAGGAAAACCAGTTTTGAGTGGTTCCATGAAATTGGAGGTTAGCTACCGCAAGGAGGATTCTGTAGTAGCCATCTTGATCATTATTATCATTATTCAGGGGCTGGGCGTGCAAGTGAAAGAAACCGGAAGCAAGGGAGGAAAGGGAACAGCGCTCGTCCAATCACAGAGCAGAAACACGCCCACCTGACACACGAGCGCGAATCTACAGAGTGATTGTTCTGCACAGGCGGGATGTCCGGACCCTGAATGTTTACTACAGGAAGATTTACATTAGTTGTTTGTTTATTTGTTTACATTATCATAGCACATAACCACGTTTCCTTCAGGGTGAAACACACACAGACTTTGTTGAGGTCATCACCTTCCCAGGGACTGTTCTTTACTTATCAGAGGATGAGGGCGGCTAGTGCTGACCAATGATTTGAAACCATTTTATATTGTGTCACATGACTCACACCAGTTTGAATGCTAGAATATGTGTTTATTTACTGTGATGTCACTACTGCGCGCAGTGTTTCTGTAATGTGTGAGCAAAGTGTAAGTCTAAGGTCGCGTTTACACGGAAACGGAATCGTTTCTCATTTTCGTTATGAAAAAAGTTCCACGTTCAGATGACAGCGTTTTATAACAATCGCTGTTCACACGGATCCACAAAAATGACCAAAAACGCTGTAGTTTACATGCCAAGCAAGTAGGTGATGTATAAACAAACAAAATGGCAACCGCACGAACGTTTCTCTGGACGGACGGTGAGGTGGAGATGCTACAGTAAATCTTCACTATGATGGGGAAGCTTTAAAAATTCAACAGGCTGAGCAGCACAAACAGAGCTCGGGAGTCCACCATTGTTGTTGTGATAGTTGACTTTCCTGCACATGCCTATTGACTGAAACCGTAATGCTCATGTGCGTAAAGTCTCCATTTTCAGAGGAACTGCATATTGCAAGGCACCCAAAACGCTGCTGTCGTGTAAACAATCAGCCAAAACGCAACTGAAACTTATAGTTTTCGGTTGAAATCATTGTCGTATGAACAGGACCTAACTTACTCGTGCTGTGTGTTTTAGGGACGTGGGGTGAGCTGGCTGAGTTTTATAGTGACTGACCCTTGTGGGGCTTCTTGTGCGGGGGTGTCCTTTAGTTTTTACAAATTCGTATTTTCAATAAAGGTTATTTTTGTATTATACACCTGTCTGTGTGTCTCTGACACGACACCAGGTTAACAAAGGTGGTGGCAGTTCTAAGCTACTCTTAATCGTTCACAACTAAAATTTATTACAATATTTTGTTTCGACTCACTTCATACACACAACTAATGGGACGACGCTCCGTGACGCTTTTTTTTTTCTCCAAGTGAGGGTTAGACTATATGCAGCTCACATCAGTTAAAATTAAAACATATAAACACTTGAAGATCCACTTATTACTAAAAGTGTGTGTCATATAAAAACTAAAGTGATGATCAAAGTTGTCACAGTGAAATTTAAGGTGTGCTGATGGATTCACGTCATCAACTCCTGCATTGAGTAACATTACAAGTTAACGTTCCACCTTAAAAGTCGCCGGCAGTCAGCCCAGTGAATGAAGTTATTGTTTCTCAGACTCCAGCTGCTGTGAGAGGCAGCAACTCATCCTTTCATTTTATAGTTACAGTTTACTAATAAAACTCTCCACAGTATGAACAGTGGTTACATGAGCCTCAAAACCAGACACAACTCAGCCCTGAGCAGAGTGACCGTCCTCTACTGACCAATCAGACTGCAGTGTTCACAGCTCCACCTTTAAGTACCAGATCTGTGTGCTAGGTACCCCAACAGAGGGGGGACCAAACATGGGGACGGTACGGAACGGTTCCACTGGTACCATCCACAACTTTTCACTGTGGAAACAGAAAAAAGCAAACTGAACTAAGCTGAACTGCTCGGTGGAAACAGATGATCTACTGATGTGACAAATAAGCACAAAATAAGCAGGATTAATGTAGAATAAGCATTTTCCAGCAGGTAAGTATTGAGCATTTGATTAGCGGTCGACAGTGTGCAGGAGAACTTGACTTATGTTGACATAGGTAGATCCGTAGAATTTGATAAATGTTTATATTGAAATAAAGACCTCGATTTTTTCAACTTTAAGGCTAATGAATGATATTCAAGGCCTGACATTTATAAAATGAAAGACATTTTCAGACTTTTTAAGGACCCACAGACCTGGTTTGCCATTTTCCGTGGAGGAATGCAAGAAAAACGAATTCAAGGTAACAGTGTGATCAACTGATACACAAATCATCCATCTTGTTGGTCAAGTATTTATTTAAGACTTAAATGACCTGCAGACACCCTGATCTCACTTAATCATGTTAATGGTGTATATGGTGATTTTAAGATTTTACTGATCACTTTTAAAGCACGCCTGGGTCTGGCCCCTAGCTACATAACAGAAATGTTGACCCCATATGAGCCTGTGCGCAGCCTTTGATCCTCGGGCAGGGGCCTTTTGGTTGTTCCAGAGTCGAGGCTGAAGTCTAAGGGCGACCAAGTTTTTGCCATCAGGGCCCCTCGGCTTTGGAACAACCTGCCTGAGGATCTACGGTTTGCAGAATCAGTAACTTATTTTAAATCACTTCTTAAAACCCATTTTATAGACTTGCTTCTGTGTGATGTTGTTATTCTCTTTTTTTTTTCTTGTATTGTTTATTTATTAGTGTTTTAGTTGTATCGTATTTGCTGTTTTCTGCTGTACTCCTTGCTGCTACCATGTTGTATGTCTGCCTCTGCTATACTGTGTGTTGTTGCTGTATTACCTGCTGCTGTCATATTGTTGATTGTACTGATTTTGCTTTGTCAAAGCACTTTGTAAACTATTTTTAAAATATATAGTTATTATATTGCAATTTTAGAACTCCATTTTAAATTGTCTTTCCATCTGCACCTTTGCTATTTTTAATGTTTAAAAGACTTTACATCATTTAATTATTTACTTATTTTTCTCTTTATTCTTTTCTGTATCATTTATATTGCTCTGTAAAGCTCTGAATTGTCCTTGTGTGCTATATAAATAAAATGCTCTTATTAGACTTTAACCAATATACATAAGTTTAACACAAAATGAATTCCCCTTTTAAACAGTGGTTTTAAGTGGTTTAATATTCGCTGTATTTTCTCAGTAGCAGATTCATTATTCCAAGTCACAGGTTCCACTGGCATCACCACGACACCTTCCACTGCATTACATTTTAAATTTTTATCTACCAAATCTGAACAAACTAATAGTATTGTTATTGGAAGCCAACAAATCCACAGGCCCCTGGTAGCTAGTCTTTGACAACTTCACACCAAAGACCAACCTCTACCTCCATTTTACTCCAGCAATTTTTGCATTTTATTTAGTTTTAATAAACCATTTTTATAAATGTATTAAACTATTTTAACAAGATTTATTTATATTTCCCTTTTGTAAATTTTAGTACTAATTTTTGTATACATTTCATATTTCTATATTCTATTGTCCAAATAATGTTTGATTAGTTGCTATAACAAAATAATTTCCCAGTTTGAGATCGAGAAAGTTCTATCTAGCCATGCATCATATCATTACAGTGTTATGTTCTGTTATGTTAGCATGACACAATTTCAGATTCTCTCCATTTTTCAAAATCTGGAGGGGATACATTTTTCCCAGAATCCGAGGATCATTTGAGCAGCTGTGACGACCAACATTTATCACGACAAGGTCATATTGTGATACATTTGGCATTACATCTTGAAACAGAATCAGATCACAGTTAACAGTGACCTTCAGTGAAACACAAATGAAGAAAATAAAAGTCATTGTGTGAAAACAGTTTTATTGTTGCCATAGTCAATGATTTTAAGACCAGTCAGAGGCAGCACCACCCCAGTCAGATGCCTGAGCAGTGGGAGCGGAGGACCAGTCCTCTGTGGCAGGCTGACTGCTCCAGTCCTCTGCAGAAGGGAGAAAAAAAACCATTTAACATTGTGTAGTGGAAACGAACACTTTTACATGTTCGTGTATTGAATATTCATGAAAGATTCACCAGAAAATACTTCACCTGTCTTTACAGCCGGAGCAGCTGTAACAGATAACGAGCAGGTTAGTGTCAAAGAACGAACATCAGATGGCAGTTGTGATCACGTCTGGTCGATCAACAGTTAACTCTTACCTGCGGGGAACTGCTGGATGGGCACAGATGGCACTGCAACACCCTCAGACCAATCAGCAACCTCAGGCTGGGCGAACTCAGCTGCAGGAGCGCTCCATTCACCCTGGAACTCCTCCTTTCCAACAGCCTTCTCAGCTGCAGCCTGCTCCTCCTTCTCAATCTGCGTTAAAGATGCATCCATCAGATCAGCTTCATACAGCAATCTCAATCTACTGTATGTTAATCAAGGTGCGCTGCACGTGTCTTACCTCCTCGGGATCTCTGTAGAAGTACAGATCGGGCATGACCTCCCATGGGTGCTCCCTGGAGATGGTTCCCCTCATCCTGAGCACCTCCCTGGCCAACATCCACCACATCAGACCCACAGAGTGGTGACCCTGCAGCACAGTCATAGATTAGACATTGATAACCACAGTTACATTATATCCTCCGTGTTTCATCCAGAGGCATTCTGTGGCGAGACCTCTACTTCCATCCCTGTGTGGTTCACAGAGAGGAGGTGAGAGGTCAGGCATTTTTATTTAGCACACGTCCTACACCCCGCACTGCACAGACAGGACAGCGCCGGGCTCTAACGGTGTGCAAATGACTCAAGTATATTTAAATATAGGAATGACTTTCTAATTTCCTTCCCTGTAGGTCAATGAGGTAGGACATCCTAACCTCCACATTCAGTTTTTATTCATGCATTTCTTTAATATTTCGTTCTTTATTTGAACATTAAACTATGTATTACACAAAAAGATTTGCTAATACATAGATTTTTGTTTCTAAGGTCTCACCTTGTTGTTGCAGGGGATGGCGATGTCCACGTATCTCAGTGGGGAGTCGGTGTTGCACAGGGCAATGGTTGGGATGTTGACGTAGGAAGCCTCAGTCAGTGGCTGATGGTCAGCACGAGGGTCTGTCACAATCAGGAGACGGGGCTCTCTGAAAGCTGCCTGGATCTGATTGGTGAAGGTACCAGGGGTGAAACGGCCGTGGAAGGTGGTGGCGCCGGTGGCAGAGGCGAACTTCAGCACTGCTCTCTGAAGTGGCCAGAAAGAAAAGAGTCGGACTCAAGATTTCAACGAAACTGCTGATTATTTTTATTAGACAACTTGAACTGTGGCTCAGGTCACTATCAAACCCCAGTCATGGGACAGCAGTCCTCATGGTGTTAGCGAAAACCCGGCCCGCTCACTCTCGCACACTTCCGACACCTGAACACTGACGTCAGTGCCCGGCTTTAACAGTGTGCATATCATAGTATGTGTACAGCCGTGTAAAGCATCAGAGTGTTTACCTGTCCAGTGTTCCTGGAGGAGATGACACACACATCACCTGGGTTTTCAATGGCAACAATGGCCCTGGCAGCCAGCAGCAGCTTCTCCCAGGTCTTCTTCAGGTTAATGATGTACACACCTGGTGATTGAAGGGGAACCCCAGAGCATTAAGAGAAATCCTAACTTCAGACATTTATAATTTGTTAAAGTATCACTACGGTGCAGACAGTGCTGAAATGTTTTACTGTTTAAACTTTTAACATGTCAAAGGTTACAACAAACAGCGGCGCCATCTTTCACCACTCACCGTCGCTTTTTCTCTTGTAGACATACTGCTCCATCTGGAAGTCCAAGTTGGTGCCTCCCAGATGGGTTCCTGCTGCCAGGAACTTCAGCACATCCTCCTCCTTCATTTGAAGGACATCCAGACCTCCGGACATCGTGACCGCTTTCCCTGCGTTACGAGTGATGGGAGAGCTGGGAAAGAAGAGTGAATCAGAATCAGCTTTATTGGCCAAGTGTTAACACATACCAGGAATCTGACTCCAGTTTGTTACTCTCTATGTGCTCACACAGAAATAGACAAAAGCCAAAAAACAAGGACAACAAAGCTGAACAAGGTAAACAAAAACACTGACTAGTATGTACAGATAAATATAAAGTAGTAAATAAACAATTAAATTTGAAGCCAGTAAGACAAATTTTTGAGACAACTTGAACTGTGGCTCAGGTCACTATCAAACCCCAGTCATGGGACAGCAGTCCTCATGGTGTTAGCGAAAACCCGGCCCGCTCACTCTCGCACACTTCCGACACCTGAACACTGACGTCAGTGCCCGGCTTTAACAGTGTGCTTATCAGTGTGTGTGTACAGCATATTAACAATCTCATGACACAACCAAAATCTCTTTCATGACTTAATTTTCCTAATTCCATAACTTTACCAGGCCTGGAAAATCCGATTGTGACATTCCATGACTTTTCCAGTTTTTCCACAACTATGAGAACCCCAGAGATTGGTGGAATAACTACAGAATTACTGATATCACAGGTTGTTTTATATACGAGTTAGTTGGACTTGACAGTATATGGACAGCGTACCTATATTCATACTGACACGGGATATAAAATGTTAACTGTAGAAACTAGTTGTCAAAAATAAATTTCAGTACATATTCTGAATATTTTACTACAGCCATTCAGCTGTTCTCTGCTACTAGCCAAGTCACTGTTGTCATGTTAAAGCCGTATTCTATATATATCTGTATATATTTAAAATATAAGGGATGCATGATACTGAATTTTTTGCCAATATCCTATTTAACAATGCATTTGGCCAATAACTGATAGATACGCCTTCTCCCCCATCTAATTTTAATTATCAAGTGTCAGAAGTGCAATGATCATCATATTATACATGCATACTCTTAAAATACAAAAAAGCCATGTTGGCTGGTTTTGATAGTTCATTTTAAAACCAATATTGTCAGATACTCATGACATGCCTATGTTATGGTGCATCATATCAGTATTGTAAGGAACTGTATTTAAGTTAGAGACTCCAGTAGCCTGACATCACTTGTATAAACTACAGAACACATCATTTACATGTACAGTGAGGTACAGTACATGTTTGGTGTTACAGAGTTTATGACACTGATAACCAGTCAGATGACGAAATTACTGGTCAAAATATCATGGCAGGTCTGCGTCCTACTGTCGGCTCATAGTGTGCAAGACATTTAAACTACAGACTTGATTATGATGCATCAAACTCCTCAGACATTACAATATTTACTTATTGATCAGGCTTCTTGCTAACAGCACTGAGAAACGTTAACAAGGCATCCGGGTTACAGACACCGGTCTTTAAAAGCGTAAAACGCTGCAACACAAGTGGCCGCCCGCTACATTTTACATTTATGTATCCAAGTGCAACATTTATGGCTGTATTTCATTTAATAAGCCGTGACTACGATATCTGACAAGTATTGTAACTCAGGCGCTAGGGAACACTACGATGAGCGCGTGTCACAGGCTAGCGAGTTAGCTCTCGTGATTAGCATCATCTGTTTTAGGCTCATTTAGGTCAATAAAAACGCGGCAGCTGGCGGTTAACCCGCCCTGTGGGAAGATTAATGGACAGTCTATCGTTACTTCGTCTTTTCTGTGTCTTTCAAACGTTTAAAACCAAAATATGAGCGTTAAAAACTCACCACGAAACAACGCCGTATGGAAATCTGACCACACGGTGAAAAAGAGGGCGCTGGGAGGAAATGACGCAGTATAAATACCGACGGTAGCAAGCCTGTGATTGGTTAGTTTTGTCAAAGGGCGGATGTAGTTTTTTTAAACTGTCTTTATTGAATACATGCTCATGTACAAATGGACAGATGGATAAATAATCTATGGGGATTTATTTGTCTCAATCAATACGATTTGTGATCGACAATCTGTGTGTAAATGTGTAATCTGTAAATATAAAATAACCTCCACATTTAAAAAAAAAAAAAAAATTATAAAACAGATCTGCAAATATAAAAATAAAATCCAAAAAATAAAAAATGTGTGCATAAAATGTAAATCTACCGATGTAGAATTGAGATTCAAAATAAAAATTGGATTCACAAATATCTGTTTGAAAGTTGTAAATCTTAGAAAGATATATACAAATGTTTATTTAATTTAATTTTTAAATTTAATTTAATTTATTTTATTAATTAATTAAAACTATTTACAGATATGTTCTTTTTATTTGTGGAATTTGTTTATGTATTTGCAAATCTTTTTTTACATTTGCAAAAAAGTTTTTTGAGTTTAAAAATCTTATTTTTTTTATTTTATTTTAAAGTCACGTTGAGATTAATCTATCTCCATACAAAACAAATAAATAAATGAACGAATTTTATAATGCTGGTGTTTGTGTTATATACATCATATTATAATTTAAAGGTCCTTAAACTTTTTTGTTGTTTTTGTTTTCAACATAAGGTTAGCTAGTACTATATCGATTGAATTCATCATTTTAGTGCAGGAAAATTGCCTTGTTTCTCGCCATTTTTTCTGAATGTAGAATTTTATATAATAAAGAGCTGTATGACACTCTAAATACTGGACTAAAATATAGCTTTACACCCAACATATTTATTTCCCCAGGGGCAGATGTAGTTCTGTGTACCTGCCTTTGGGTGGTGGTGTACGCTGCGTGCAGTGGTGAAGGCAGCAGAGGTAACTACAGGTTGGACCTCTGGTCGGATGAGTATCCCATATTAAGACAATGGAGATGGAAAGACCATATTAAGACAATGCTGAGACGCTGACTTCTCGGTGAAGGACTGACCCGTGTTGCAACTGTATTTGCTAGAGATAAAGAGTTCCAGGCAAAGGTAACATGATATGTACACAATGTCTCAACGGGTTGAGAAATAATTTCAATAAAACGTGTCTTATGTGCAGAAATCACTGTGATTCTGAAAGGACATATATATATAAAGACATTAGTAAGGCAGTCATGGAGGGAGACTGAACACACACACACATGCACGTTCAGGATCACTGGTTATAATGTGTTGATCCAAAACTAGGTTTGGGTGAAAGTCAAGGACATCAGAGGCGATGGGTCTTACAAATAAGGCTATACAAAGGATGAGAAGGGTGGTGGGTCAGCATTGGGAATAACATGTTTTTGAAGCTTGAATTCTGGGAAATTTCTGGGATGTCAACATATACAGAGTCAGTATGGGCGAGCATATGCTGTGACACAGATGACATACACTGTTTAAGTTTAAAGGCTTTCTAGGTTTATGTATCTGATGAAGTGCAAACACAATATTGAGAGCAATGTCAGACATTTTTTACCCCGATTGTTACTCTATTAGACACTGGTTCACTTTACATCTGGTATATTTAGAATTTTTGACTGATATTTAGCACTATATTGTTTAAAGACTGGGCCCAGTGTGTGACCCTGACCCTGGGGGCCCACTGGTTGCTACTGTATTTTGTGCTGCTGTAACGAAGCATTCTCTGGATTGTCAGTAATTCGACGCATTCTTACTGGTCGTGCAGTAAACTTTACCGTAAAAGCATCTTTCACTGTTTCTCATTGGCTTTTGGGAAACACTGAGACCTTGATCCACTGATCCGGTAACTGCCATCATTGGAGCACCATGCTCATCTGTTGCCAGTAAGTATGATAACATGGTAGCTGTGTTTGTCATGGTGTTTACCAAAAATTTGGCAGTGTGTAAAATGGACTCTGCACCCATGTATGATTCAAAGTTGAGACACATGGCAAACACATGACATGTAGAGAGATTGTGATTTTATAATGAGATAGAAGAGGTGTGTCTGATCAGATCCAGGACCCTGTACTGCAGTTTTTATTTTTCAGGATGACTAATGTTTTGTGCCCAGTGTAAAACAATCTTTCCTCTCTATGTATGAACACCTTTGCAGGGGCGGATCTAGAGAACTATTCAAAGGGTGGCAAGACGGTGATACAGCAGTAATATGTGTCAAATGTACATTTGTAATATTATGCATTATAATTACACAGCATTTGTTTCAGTTGTTATTACCTGACACACTTTGGCCTCCATAGTAAATATGTCAAACATTTAATTCTCAGTTTCTGTATCGCTGTGTCCTTTGGGGGTCCTGCCTTACCTCTTCCCTTTTGCAGTTGTACTCCACGGGAGAAGTAGTCATTTCTGTGTTTAATGTCAGAAACCAACGAAAAAGGCGTCATTTTATGTCGGCATGATATGTAGTCGGTTGCTGTTATAGTTTAATGGCTCTTGGCGTCGTCAGGGAAAACACGACAGGACAAGGACGAAAGTTAAGGAGGCGAAACTCCGAGTGGGGCGGGTGGGTCAAACAAACCATGACTTTCACCCGAGAGAGTGGTGTTCATGTCCGGTAAGATTCTAAAGCCAAACCCTGTTCTTTTTTCCTAAACCAAACCACGTGTTTTTGTTGTTGAAGGAAAAAAAACGGCAAATTGCAGTGTTGTACTGTTGTAGTGCTTTTATTTTGAAAGAGACTGTATGTAAACGTTACATTTCCAGTGAAAACAGAAGTGTGTTTTGAAAGAAGACAATACATGTAACAGAAGTTGGCACTGTGTCCCAGAACATCAACAACCAACACACCCAGGGTACCTTGCACGTCGTATGTGGACGTGGAAAGTCAATGAGCAAACGTCAATATGTGACGAGGTCGGAGTGAGCGTGTGTTGTTTTGGACAGCGAGCCTCCAGTTGGGAACCACTGATCTGGGATGTGCTCTGCCAATTTAATGTCCTGTTTTAAATTTCTTTTCTTTTTATTCTTATTCCTGCCAGCTTCTCAAAAATAATAAACGCATATTTAAGAAATGCGAGGAAAAAGTCTATAAAGTTAATTTAACATATATTTCTCTAAATATCTGAATGATTAACCTAAATATTTCAGCTCTCCCTCAACATATACTGTCTTCCTTTACAGTCCAACACTCCTTGCCCCTATTTCCTATCTGTTGTTATGTCACCTCGGCCCCGCTGCTGCTTATCTCTGTCTCGGAGTGCTTGATAAGTCTTTGGCCTTCGTGTTCTGGCGTCCTCTGGGAAATGCTTTGTAATATGTCTCTCTAATCTCCTGTTTGGAATAGTTTTATACCACACCTGGACATGTCCCGCAGAGTCAGACAGTGTTTTACAACCTGTGCAATTAATGAATAAAGTAATAAAGTACAAACCATGCACGCACATGAACTTTTTTATTATTGTTCATTGAAGGTTTTTATATAATGAGTTGGCAAATTGTTTCAAAAAGGCAAATTAATGAGGGGAGAAGCAAACAAACCAAATAAAAATTGTAATAACAACAGTACATTTTTTAAAGAACGTACTTGACCTTGAGTTTCAGAGGAGGACTTTTATTTTTAAGCAAGTAGCTATCCATTCTAAAATTGGCGCCTTTAATTTAGTAAAGAATTCCAAACACTGCTATCTAAATATATAAATGTGACCACAGGAAACAAACAAGTGAAGAATTTGTGGACTCATTATGTATAAACCTTTCAATGAAGTAATAATAATAAAATTCAAGGACATGCGCGATATGTACTTTATTACTTTACTCATTAATTGGACAGGTTGTAAATCAAAGGCCGTCTATGTGAGACTTCAGGCATTAAATTAATTTATCTATGAATAAGGCCTTTAAAATGTCTTAAATTAAACATGAAAGGACACGGGGAAGAAGGATTTTATGAATCGTTTTCTTTCTGATGTTGCATCATGTAATCTCAAAATAATTGGTAATATCCATTATTAAAACAATTTAACGTCACATATGTAAGGATAGAGGAACGAGCGACACTCGTATACATTTGCAACATCCAATTTAAAAAAAAAATTAATCTTTTTTTAAAACGTTATATATTTTTCCAGCATTTGAGGTTGATCTTAAAGTAACTGGTGTCGGTTCATGTTTTTTTCTCTATAATTGAGGTTATTGTAAAGTTGCTACATATCTACTTATCTACAAAGCTATGGATCTATGTATCTATGAATCTACCTGTCTACATATCTACCTGTCTATGTATCTACGAATCTATGTATCTGCCTATCTACATATCTAGGTATCTACATGTCTGCAAATCTATCTTCATATCTACCTACCTACCTTCGGTATCTATCTATCTACCAACCTATCTATCTTCCTACCTACCTGTCCATCTACCGGTCTACCAATGTACGAATCTAGTGGTCTATCTATCTATCTATGAATCTACCTGTCTACCTATCTGCATATAAATAAAGTTTAGAATAATGCATGCACATTTTATTTCTGATTCTGCACACAAGTAGGACACAGATAAAACGGCTGGCTGAACCAAGCTAAATATTTAACTCTGCCGAGTCACGGTGACCCCTGTACAGCCTCGGCCAAGAAGTTAGTGTGTCATGAGACACAGCTGCCATATCTGCTCTACAGCGTCTCAGAGGTCAGCCAGAGTTCAGGCACTCATGTCAGCCTGTAACTTTACACTGACAAAATAAAGATTAATGTTCCACATGTATATTGCACTGAGCTTTATTTTATTCAACATCCTTAAAAAGGCAGAACAACATAGGTTAAGGTACACATATATTAAATATCAAGGCAAAAATCTTTCAAGGCAGATAAACTGAGTTAATACTACGAGCACATATTTTATTTTACAAAAAAATGTCAGAATATAAATAACACTGTTATTGGAGAGGCGTTTAAGAGCCTCTCCAGGATTTAATCTGTGCATGAGACAGAACTGCAGGGGTTAAAGTGCATTACAGAAGTCTGATCTGGGACACTGTCTTGGGAAATAGTAGATATCATCACTGCAGTCTTTCTTTGAGAGAACACAACCATGAAAAACCAGAGGCACAGAAATTCTAACTAACGTCCTCGTACACATTAAGGATCAAAATCTTTTTACATCTTAATGTGCGATACGAAGCATCACAGCGTACCTGGGTTATTCTTTAAATATGTTCTCCATAGTTACGAAGCACTGGACCAAAAAGCTGCTTCCTGAACTTCAGCCATGAGCCAGCAAAGCACATTTCATGGAGCAAAGTCTCCTCGTCTCTCTTTGAATGTGCGTGTTATGTCATTTAGACAACAAGAGTACATCGTCTTCATTCATGAGCCTGCGTCTCTTGTTGCTGTGAAATGTCTTGAAAACACCATCAGGCGCATCTCCGCTGTAGCAGCTCCTTCCTGTTCACATCCCTGTCGTCACTCTCTCACTTGACTTTTTTTTTAATCTAATCTTTCTTTCGTTCACAAGCTTCTTGTCCAACTTTTCTCTTCAGGACTTGAGTCCAAAGCGAGCCATCATCTCCTCATACACTGTCCACGCCATGGCGGCCATCATGGTCCTCCTTAGCGCCCGTGGAACCGCCCCTCTGAAGAAGCCCTGGAGTCTTTGTTCCTGAGACAGAGAAGATGAAGGAGGACAGGCGTCAGATATAATCAGTAGCAGTATCATGCAGACGTGACTGTACAGTTGAAAGACAGTCTGTTCAACTGCAACTAAAGTTCATCTGACATCCTGAACAGCGAGATTATAAAGAGGAGTGAGGCAGTTACCATGTAGATGTTTCTGATAGCCTCGAGTGTCCTCAGCTGTGGATTCACTTGGACGTGTGTTTTGACCACATCAGCAGGCTGCGTGATCAGGGAGGCCAGTACACCCGCCAGGATCCCACAGCTGAAGTTAGCCAGCGGGGCCGAAGCAGAGGTGCTGATTTCTTGAGGGAAGAAAGACAACGAGTGGATAATTCATTCAAATAGACATTTAAAAACAACTACCTTGAAAAATAGAGCCTAAGCAAGACCCACATTTTTTTGTGTCTTTTAATTGTGACTTTACTGAATGACCTCTGGGTGTAAACTAACCTTTTGGCAGCGAGGCCTTGGCCTGGCTGTAGAACATGACGTAGATACCAGAGAAGGGAACGTCTCGGAGGAGAGTGGCCATCAGGCCGGAGAACAGAGCTGCAGGACCTTCAGTTCGACACACACTGCGCAGAGCTCCAGCCACACTCCCATAACTGTACTTGCCACACTGAAACACAAAAATAAACACACATGTAATTCAGTTTAATACAGGCGTAACACACATTTTTTAATGGTGTTTTGATGTTTGTACTGATTTATACTGTAAAAACTTGACAGTTACCTCAAAGCGTGTTTTGATGACAGTGACCGGCAGCATGAAGACCCCCGCCACGGTCCGGGCCCCGCCTCCCAGCAGCACGGCCTGCACGGCGCCCGGGCTGCTGTCCTGGAAGAAGTGCTGCTTCAGGGAGTAGTAGGTGCTGAAGTAGAGCCCCACTCCTGGGATGGTCCGAGCAAAGGACTGGAGGAGCGGGTGGATGAGAGGGCGGAGTCAGGACATGGAAAATCTGACAGTGATGAATTCGTGTGCATGTTTTCAAACACACAAAAGGACACAGGGGTCGACAGAGGCGACAACATAAAGATGTTCTCACCGGTGAAACTCCTTTCCATAGTCCCAGCAGCCTCTCTGTCCGCACCACGCTCAGGACGACCGCCATCATCCCCACTCTGCCCGAACTGAAAGGAAAGAAGTCGTCAATAGTAAACGGCTTTCACATGAGGCCCACATGCTGCATGTGTGATTCTACTGAGATAAAACTTCCTATCGTGTTCATCCAGTCAATGAGTTTTTGGAGGTCATAAGGCACGAAAACATGTGGTGTAAACTGATGTGATAACTGTGCATGTGTGTGTGTGTGTGTGTGTGTGTGTACACAGACTCACCCAGGCTGCACTCCGCTCTGCAGAGTCTGCAGACGAGTCTTAACCAGGTCAAGAGGCTGGAAGAGCAGCGTGGAGCAGGTCCCGCTGAAAGAGCCACACATGAAGGCTTTGATGGCGGGGTGAGCCTGAGGGGAGACGCAAGGGGAGGAAACGAAGGAAGAGGAAGAGAAGGAGGGTAACAAGGAAGGAAGAGAAGGTTGGCAGAGAGCAAAGAGAGAGATTTAGTTACATAACATCAACTAATAAACATTTGACGTACATTGATGGTGCTCAATTGCCTGCAGGGATTACATTGCCATTTACATTGGATTACAGCCCTCTCACTCAATACTGAATCAATTTCAAAAATTGTTGCTCCCATCCGTCACGTAGATACAAAAAATGAGTGCAGCTTAATCAAGCCATTTGATTGATTTATTTATTTATTATCCTGGGCTCGACACTAAAATCAACTCTGCCTCCTCCACCCTTGTTGTATTATATTCAGCTGTGATGTAACAACACAGTCTGCGTTCCTAAACTTAATAATCAAGCAACCTTTCACCAGCCCTCCTTCACTCTGAGTACAATCTGCAGCTCTGCAACCTCCCTGCATGAGGAGGTTGTCAGTGTGTCAGACTGGTGTCACCGGTCAGACAGGATGCCCTGACCTCGAGACAGCAATAAAGGCACAACGACAAGAGCAGAGCTGCAATGATTAATTGATCGGTTATCAACTATTATATAAATAGGCCAGCTAAGATGATAATCGATTAATCGAGACAACAAAAAAAAAGAAATTCTTTGATTCTTAAAAGTCGTCATTTCTGGGAAACACTGATCGACACTTTTCTGACATTTTCTAAACCAAACACCTGATCGATTAACCAAGAAAAAGTTAATCAAAAATGAAAATAATTGTTGGCTGCAGCTCTAGACAAGACTGATCTCACTGCTCAAACTGTAAAGGATAAAATAAAACCTCACAGTGATGATTAATATCAGGTAAAACTCACCAGTGACAGCTCCATGGTTCCTCAGGATATTCCTCAGTGACACAAGACGTTATATTTTTCCTTCTCTTGTTGCTCTGTCACTCGGCTGCTGTCCACTCAAACGTCTGGACACCTAAAGAGAGTCAAAATGCAAAGTGGACTCTCAGTCAAACAGCCCAGTCTTGAAGGAGCATGTGCACAGTGCTGTCGTCTCTGTCAGGCTGTGGATGATTAGACCCACACAGCAGTATTTAGCATCCACGGGTCACATGACTGACACGGCCTTTCCTATTTGTGAGCACCCGACACACACTGCTACTCATTAACTAACCAGAGATCAGCGCGCGACATATTAGGATGAAACTGGTGCATGATTCACACGTGACTGTGGCCTGGAGCTGGAGCTGGAGCTGGATTCAGCACAGAGGGGATAAAGAGTCTGGTGACGCCAGGTGTTGTCTTGGTTTGTGGTCACACACATGCAGTTTAAATTATAATTTAGTTAGACTCCATGTAGAAGCACACATGTATTCTGCTGCAATCAAATGTGTCAGTAGATAACATCAATTACCTAACAACATAATAACACCGATATCATTTGAAAGTCTGGAAATTTCTGAAAAAAGATATCCCTCAGTAAAGCACCATTAAAAGTTACTTCTTGTTGAGGCAGCGGCTAAAAATCCAACTCATAGTAGCAACAGATCAGATTGATTTTATAGCACAGAGTACAGTTATTCTCAGAAAATGTTCACAAGACAATTACAAATGTTCTTTTCAGTATAAGTGTACACAGCATCATTTATTTTCTTTTAAATATACTTCTAAGTACCATGCTGTGACAATTTGTGAAGCACAAGGCAAATAATCCTTTATTCTCTGTACCTTCATCGAATCACCATGAACCCAGTGCACCTGTACATTACATAACTACCATATTCATACACTGTGTAAACTGCATCGTACTTTATTGCACCAATATTATTCTTATATCAGTATGAGAATGTGTTGTGGAAGAAAAAAATCCTTTCAAGTCCAGTTAAGTGACTGATTCAGAAGGACTTTATTCACGGTGCAGTTGAGACAGAAGTTTGCAACAAGGCTGCAGAATTCTGTCTGAAGATCAACAGTCAGAGCAAAGTTTATACTTCACATCAACATCAGCCTAAAACAATGAGCTGCGGGCTCATCAAGACGTCTGAGTGACAACGATTAACAGCTAATTAACAATACAACCTGATTCAATCTGCTGTAACACCTTCAAAACCCTAAAGTGTCTTCCTGTAAGTAGAATTTAAGATTTACACATTGAGATCTGTTAATCAATGTTAAATAGTTTGTCTCAGCCAGAGAAAATGTCAAACAGAACAGCAGGGGTGGGAAAAACTGATACAGCCCAGCATCGCGATATTTGGTGTTGAAATATCGTACACACAGACGCCAAATATCGATCTGTTTTATTAAATGAATGACTAATAAAATGCTTTTGGCAGCCGACTATACTGATAAAATCAACTGTTTTTTCTGATGTACTTGCTGCAATAAAAATGATTTGTTGTGAGATGAACGGACTGAAAACTTTATTTTATTAGATAAAATCAGAGTTGACAAAGTTTTGGAGTGGCAGTAATATTTGCAATTGAAAATAAGTATGTATTATGTATAAGTATGTGTTATTGCAATACTCAGCATATTGCAAAACATTTTAAATATCAGTAATATTGCATCATAAAATATCTTGATAATATTGTATTGTGATGCCTTTGTTGATTCCTGCTCCTGCAGAACAGTAGGAGCTTTTTATATCATTTATCAGTGTGTACGCTTTACCTTGGATTAACCCTATCTTCATTTTCATGCACCCCTTTTTTTTGCATTATATTCAGGGTCGCAGCAGTATACCATGATATGAAAGTTGACGGTTATCATACTGAGTACATTTTTATTATCTACGATATTGAGAAAAGAGCATGGAGACAGAGAATCTCATCTTTATTTTAGATATTTTCAAAAGGGAAACTTTTTACAACTACTTCCATTAAAAAAAAATAGTTCAAGTTTGAATTATAGCAATAAAAAGTTTGTTCAACCCAAAATAACCTTTTGATTTTTATTCCCCTTACAGCCTTATAATAGTAATAATGATAATAATAATAATACCATGAAGTGCAGTGTACTTTGCATAAATATGATCATATTCATTATTATATGATTAATTGTACATCTTATTTTAGCATGTTTGCACATCAGGTCAGCCAAGCCGCTGATCACTTTTCACTCCCTTCTTAAAACATACTTTTATTAGTGAGACTTTCCTGATTTTACTCGAGTTACAAGTTCATTTATATTGTTTTTAGACACTAATGTGTTTTTATCAGTTCTTTGAAAAGTTTTCATTTACTTATTGACATGTAAAGCATTTTGTGACTGTTCTGAAAGGTGCTTTATGAATAATTATTATTATTAATGTATAAATAAAGTGCACAGCTTTCCTTGCATTTTTACATATATTATTTTTTAATTTACTACATTTTGTTACCTACTCTGAATGCCTCTGCAAATTGCCCCATGAGGACAACGTTTTTTGAACTAAGTTAAACTCAAAGATCAGGTGTGCTGTATTTTCTTGCTCATCATGATATAATTATTAATATTCCTTTGAGACAGCTGAAATGTTACACCGTGTTATAATCTACACGTGGTGCCAGATTTATCACTTTATATCAAACAAACCGCGTAAAAACAGCCAACTTCCGGTGTGTTCTGTAGCTTACCTGTTCAAATGCAGTGTCGCAGAGAGATGCCACAGGTCTGATGCCGCAGTATAATCCATGAAAAATAGTTCAATAAACACAGAGAGGACACGGGGAGTAAAACACGGAGAGCTTGTTTGACACACACGTCCCCAAAAGGTGTCCTCTCCTTCTTCTTCGTCCCCAAATAGAGCAGGTAGTCCGCACAGTGTTGATTTGTCGCAGTCAATTTAAGTTCTCTCTTCTTCTACGGCTCGTAAACTAACACCACCGAAGTTAAATGTCACCGTGAATCCTTCAGACCGTCGGTAACACCGACACACACCTGGACTGCAGCTCTTCACCGGAGCTCTGTGACGTTAAACATGAAAACTAAACATCTTCATCACAACCTGAAACCGGCCGCTTCCTGCTTTTGATGACGCGCTGTGTCGTAACTGAGAAAGCCCCGCCCACAAAGGAGCCGCTGGCTTCTGATTGGTTAAACATCTTACCGTAATGTGAGTATTAGAAGGTCACCACTTAATTGAATAACTGAGGTGATACAAGCGCATGTTCATCTTTTAACTTCTCAAAACTTAAACATTTATTCAGATGAATATAAAACTACACTGACGAGATGAAGATACTGGAGTTCTGACACTGATATATAATATAAATATCGCGGACATCTTAAACTGCTGCGTTTGGTAGCCACTTTATGCACCACTTCTACCGTATTCACTGGTGTAGAAAGTATTATAATTCTTTACTAAAAATTAAAATAACACCAAAAATTCATTCATTACAAGAAAAAAAAACAATATTTACAGAGCTAAAAGTACATGTCAGTAAAATAAACTTAAAGTAAAACAAACAAATGAGTAAGTACACAAAAAGAATTTTTTTTAAAAAATCCTGTAATATTTTATTCAGATATATTAATCCGTTTTTTGCATTACATGAATTTATTAAGAGTAAATGAAATTGACAGTAACAGCTGGGACTGCAAAAATCAAGAGATGTAAGGATAGGAGAAAATTATTAATGCTTAAAGTGTACGTGTATAAATATTATTGTCTCTTTTAATATATTATTGTAATATTATTATTATTATAATTGTAGTAGTGCTTTAATGTGTACATTTTATATAAAAACATTATCTTTCATTTTAATAAATTATCATTATTATTATTATTATTATGCTTTGATATCTAGCTATGTATTGTCATCAAATATTACTAATATATGAAAATAATAATAGTGATTAATTATTTGATTAATTAATGATTTAATGTCTGTTTTGTATGTAAATATTACAAGTTACTTTAATACATATTATTATTATTTAATGATATAATGTCTAGCTATGTTTTATATGTGATCTTTATTTTTTAATTTTATTTTTCTATTTTTTTTATTTTTTTTTTTTAAATTAAAGTTATGTTTTAAAGTGATAAATAACCAGCAACTAGAGTCAAATAACTGTAGTGGAGTAAACGGAAAATAAAATACTGAGGCACCTCATAATTAAAGTAACGTACAGTGCTTCAGTAAATTCACCGTTACTTCCCAACACTGAGTTTATTAAAGACATTTAAATCACGACTGTGTTTCTACAAACAGGAAAAATGACTTTTTAACTCGTCGTGTTTGATGAATCAAATAGTTCAACTGAAGTCTGTCTGATAACAGAGAGATGCAGGAAGACAAAGTATAATAAATAAATAAATAAATAAATAAGTTCTCACCTAAACGTCTCCATCCTTGTTTACTGAGTTTGACTCAGTTTATGGTGAAACCGGTTCAGACCTGCTGCTGCTCTGCTGGAGGACCTGAGCGCCCCCTGCTGGTGGAGACACAGCATGTCATAAACAACTGCGGCCTCAGACTGCAAACATGACTTCAGTAAATCTCTTAAAACATTTATTTCAAACCTCTGAAAATCACAGGTGGAATGTAACTAAGTACATTTACTCAAGTACTGTACTGAAGTATAAATTCAAGGTACTTTATTTGTGTGTTTTCAACTTGTGCTACTTTAAACTACCCAACAGTAAATAAATCAGTTAAATTGAGCACAACTTCAAACATGCACAGCAGAATAATGCGACACACACATTACTGCAGCTGTGACGTTAATCCAGTCACATCAGGTAGAAAAGGAAAATAACTACAAGGAACATTTTATTGCACATTCAGTACTTTTACTTTTCAATCATTTTAACTACATTTTGCTTGTGGCACTCACATATTTTGACTTTAGGGGAGATATTACTTTATGTGCATATTTAACATCAAATTTCTGAAGTCTTGTAATAGAAAAAATAATTGTCACAACATAAGTAATGAACTGGGTAACTTTCATGGGCTCTGTTAAATAATCTTTTACCTAATTCACCTGTAGTGTTTCGTTTTTTGTCTAATACATATCTATATATATCATACTTTTTTCTCAGTCAGAAATCTCAACTTCAGTTTCACTTGCATACACCAGACTTTTCAGTTTTATTCCTGTCTATATTCTAAAGGTTTTCCACAGAGGGAATTGTTCATATTTCATTCATAGCCTGATTTATACAACGCTTTATTCCTAAAAACACAAAGAGAAATGATTTTTAAGGGCTGCTGACAGTATCTTCTGATTTATGAAGTGATAAAAAGATATCCAAAATCCCCTTTTAAAAAACCTGACTCTTAATGTCAAAAAATTAAACAAGAATTTCAAACCTGACTTTATCTAATGTTCAGATAGATTTCTGTTCTGGAAATGTAAATAAGCTTATATTTAATCAGATCATGCTTAATTTCAGAAAACTTGTAATACAAAAAACAAGTGTCTTAACTGAGGAAGTTTCATGCTGGTATCTATTAGTTATAAATGTATTTTGAACACAGGACTTTTCAGTGTGGTATTGGCTCTTTTACCAAGTAGAGGATGTGAATAATTCTTCAATCATTGATATAAAAATACAAAGAAACATCTAGTGTTGCTACAGTATGAGATTTCCACAGTATAACTGGAAATGGAAGGAAACAAATGTTTTATTTCTCTAATTTAACCAGAAATCTTTATTTTTAAAGAAACAGAAGTTTGTATAAAATATTAAATAAATAAATAAACTGATATTCTTTGTCCAGTTGCATTTTTCCCCCCAAACATCGTAGATGAGCAGATGAACACGGTATGATAACCATCAACATTTACACCACAGTATACCTTGAAAGCAGTATACTGCTGCTGCCCTTTAAACCAGTGGCTCCCAACTGCTGTGTCGCGTCCAAAGTGGGTTGTGGATCCATTTTGAATGGACATGTCAGGGTTGTAAAAACACACTTTATTGCGAAGTAATTAATTTCTGGTAGAAGCTTTTATTTTGAAGTGAACTAAGGACGAAGGAGAAATCTGGACCAGGTGGGAGCCACTGATATAAAACATCAGTATGAGAGGACAATAAAGACACAGGAAGTCGACACGTAGCAGTTTAGAAAGCCTCTTTAATTGCAATAATACCATTTCACAACATGATTTCCATTCCAGAGGTGCAGACGAACATTACAAAAGAACCGAGGAGATGCAGCTTTTCTTCTTTTTTTTGGATTTCATTTGTTTTTATTTATTTTAAGTGCGATCTTTTTTTAATTATGAGCTGTTTTTCTTAACAACACATTCCTCTCACTTCCCAGCAGTGTGAGCCTGAAAGCAGCCCCTGAGCACAGCCTGCGAGGGGTTGACATCATCCCGACAGAGAGAGCTGTTCATCTGATACTCAACACCTGGTCACATGTCGCGTCTATATGAAGCCCTGTCAGCGCGGCGCACACAGGTTACAGTGATGAAGAGCGCCACTACCTCCTGAGTCTGCCTGCTGTGCAACGACCTTCACAAGCTGTGCTCTGAGAATACAGTGTGTGCTGTGAGTAATAGACTACCCCACCACCCCCGTTCAAACTTTACCTTGAACAGAAACAAAAACACTGATAGTGATAAATGTAAAAAAAAAAAAAAAATCAATGCATATCCAGAAGAACAAAGCCAACAAACCCCGCCCAGGAGAATTCAGCTGCATTTTAAGGCCTTAGTGTGTGTTGGCAGTCTTACTAAATGAGCATGTGCCCGGTCTTTCCAAAACCTTTCCGTCAATGTTTCACACGGATGCAGTGATTTATAACGTCAAGGCTAAAGTGTTTGTTTTTATCTCAGTGCAAAATTAAATTTCTGCACAGTCACAATCAGATGCCTTCAGTATGCGTCAATGAGTCTCCAATCAGGAAATCTGCCTCTAATTACCACGAGAAATGTGTGTGTGTTACATAGTTAAGCCCAAAAGCGTAGTCACAACTACTAACTGCAGCTAAATTGATAGAATACATTTCCGCATATAAACCTTCATTATAAACTGAAGCGAGAGCGCGAGCATAATAAACACGAAGCACTTCCATTCTTAACCATTATAAAAACTTCTGCATAAAATACAATTCTATAGACTGAGATTTTAACTTTGGTCCCCTTCCAGTAATCGGTCTTCATTTGTGTCAACTTCTCTCTTTGTTTTCTCTTCTTCAATTAGAAAAATAGATCCTAAATCAGGACTTTCACAATTGGAATGTTTCCTTACAAAAATATTTTTTTTCCCAGAGAATGAAAAATGAAGCAAACGAAAAATTTGGCCCAAAATAACAACGTGTGTGTGTGTGTGTGTTTGTCAGCATGGTGATTGTCCGAGTTAACTGGCTTCTGTGTGTGTGTGAGAGAGTGTGTTGAGAATGCATAGATTGTCAGTGTTACAGAGATCAGAGCGTCACAGGACTGAAGGTGTTTGTGTTCCTCTCTGCTCAGTAGGTACAGTAATGTGTGCTCGTATGTGAATTTGGATCGGTCTATGTGTGATGCGGTTCTAAGGAGTCGAGCGGCACTGTGGCTCTTCACTCGGGCTTGGGCTCCGGGGTCTCGGGGGTCTTGGGCTCCCCGTCCTCATCACTTTCAAGGCCACCGCGGGGAACAGTGCGGCGCACGGTGAAGGGGAGGTCGCCACGCCTGAAACAGAAAACTGGAGTTAGAGCCTTGTAGCTGTACAACTCAGCAAACCAGTCAAGATCCAGGTACAGTTTAGATCCATGTCTGTGAAAACATGGATGCTGACATTGAGTTGCGGCCAGAGAAGTGTTCTTTCAGAACATTATGATGTCACAGTGGAGCTGACCTTTGACCTTTTGGATATAAAAGATCATCAGCTCATCATCGTATCCTATTTGACATTTTTGTAACATTTTGTCATATTTAAAGCACCAATTCTTGAGTTATGGCAAAAACATGTTATGTGAGGTCACAGTGACCTTGACCTTCGACCATCAAATTCTGATCATTTCATTCTTGAATCCAAGTAGACCAGCCTTCTTGAGATATTGCATTCAAGGGAATGAGAGGGATGCAAGGTCACAGTGATCTTGACCTTTGACCACTAAAATATAATTAGTTAATTGGTAAGTCCAAGTGAACATTTGTGCCGAATTTGAAAAAACTCCCTCAGGGTGCTCTTGAAATATCGTGTTCACAAGAATGAGACGGATGTAAGGTCACAGTGATCTTGACCTTTGACCACCAAATTGTAATCAGTTCATCATTGAGTCCAAGCGGACGTTTTTGCTAACTCTGAAGAAATTCCCTCGAGATGCTCCTAAAAGTTTATTGTTGAGACAAAGTGAACATTTCTGTCAAATTTGAAGAAATGGTGTTCTTGAGATTTCACATTCATCAAATTGAGCTGGATGCAAGGTCACAGTGACCTTGACCTTCCACAATCACATTCTTATTAGTTTTTTGTTGAGCCCACGTTGGCGATTTTACCAAATTTGTGGAAATTTTCTAAAGGCCTTCTTGAGATACTGCATACATTGGAAAATGATGGACACAACGTCACAGTGAACTTTGACCACTAAAATCTAATTAGTTTATTGTTGAGTTTCAGTGGATGTTTGTGCTAAATTTGAATAAATTCCCCTGAGGTGCTCTTCAAATATTGAGATGGATGCAAGGTCATAGTGACCTTTGAATACCAAATTCTAATCAATTTATTGTTGAGTAGACATTTGCGTCAAATTTGAAGAAATTCCCTCAAGGTCTTCTTGAGATATTGCTTTCATGAGATTGATTTGGATGCATGGTCATAGTCACCTTGACCTTAAACCATCAAATTCTAATCAGTTCATTCTTATGTCCAAGTTGACGTTTTTACCAAATTTGAAGAAATTCCCTCAAGGTGCTCTTAAAATATCACATTCACATGAATGAGACAGATGCAAGGTCACAGTGACCTTGACCTTTGACTATCAAATTGTAATCAGTTTATTGTTGAGTCAAAGGAAACATCTGTGCCAAATTTGAAGAAATTCCCTAAAGGTCTTCTTGAGGTCTGTCTGTGAAAGCTACTGGGACTCCACCATCGCTTTTCCCACCTGAGCTTGTTCTTGAGGCTGGTGACTTCACGGTTCATGGCGTCTGCCGACTCTGTGGCGTCCTCCAGCTCCCTCTGCAGTTTCCTTCGGTTGGCGTTGGCTCTCTGAGCCTCCTCCTCAGCCTCCTCCAGCTGACGCTTCAGCTGCTTCATACGAGAGTTCAACTTGTCGGACTGCGATTTGACAAAAACAAAGTTTGATTAGACAAAAAGGTTCTGATGTGTGTTCACACAGATGTAGGCGACCGTGACGGAACAGTTATCAGCTTGACATCAGTGACGGAGAACCTCTGACCTGGTCCTTGTACTGCTCTGTGTTGCGTCTCTCGTCGTCCACCTGCAGGATGACTTCCTTCAGTTTCTTCTCCGTGCGTCTCACGAGCTTGGTGGCAGCCTGCCTCTCCCTGAGACAGATTAAAAACAGTGTCACAGACTGTACGCTGACCTGCTGACTGAGGAAGTGTTAAGCATTTCCTCATCAGCAGTGACACACATGGAAGTCTGCACCTGGTTTATCGTCCAGAGAACGAGGCGGCACGCCGTCATTTTCAGAACAAATAGAACAGGCTGCAGTGAGAGTCTCTCTTCATGGGATATTTAAAAATGTGTCCCTTCAACAGTATATATCATGCTCTCACCTGGTCTCCATGTCCAGCTGTTCCTCCAGCTGAGCGATCTTCGCCTCCAGGGCGGCCATGTTGGCCTTGTACTTGGACTTGACAGTTCCCTCCAGCTCCTGCAGCTTCAGTTTCAGCTCCTTGTTCTGACGCTCCAGCTGGCTCCGGGCGCCCTCCACGCGCTGACAGGTGCTGCGCTCTGCGGCCAGCTCCACATTCATCTGGTCATTCTGGAACAAAGAGTTTGACGAGGAAGCTTCAGTACAGATGATCGATATGTTGAGTCAACATTTAATAACTTACAACCCAACCGTTTTCATTGATACTACAATGAGCTGCTGTATTTGTGTCCACAGACCTGCAGCATTGATTTCTTCAGCCTGTCGTTGGTCAGCTCAGTGTTGCACTGCTCCTCCTCCAGCTCCTCCTCCAGCTGAGCGATACGAGCCTCCAGCCGTCTCCTCTCCTCTGCAACCTGAGCACTGAGGACACAGAATACAAATGTGGTCATCAACGGGTGATAACACAACTGACAGCTCTGCCATTTCGCTGGAGCTCGACAGGTGTCTTACTTCTTGTTGGCCTGGTTGTTGATCTCATCCTGCAGCTCGTCTCTCTCCTGCTGGGCCTGTCTCTTCACCCGCTCTGCAGCTGCCAGCTCCTGCACACGCATAAAGAAGAGAAGAGCGATCAGTGTGAAACAGAGGCAGGGGGATAGAACAGGAAGTTAATGCAGAGGTGTGCGTGCCGACCTCCTGCATCTGGATCATGTCAGCCTCCATGCCCTTCAGCTTCTTCTCCGTCTCCTTGCTCTGAGCCAGGATCTCCTCTCTGGACATGCGAGTGTCATCCAGCTCCCGGATGAGATCCTTCATCTGGGCCTGCGGAGTCACAGCAGTCAGTCAAACTGGGAACAAGCTGCACTGTGACGTTTAAACACATTACAGATTTTTCTCTGTTGCACTGAAGACATTTCAACGAGTGACTCACCTGGAGTTTCTTCAGCTGCTTCAGGGCCTCGTCGCGGTTCTTGTTGGCCATGTCGATGCCGGCCTCCAGCTCCTTCAGGTCCAGCTCCAGCTTCTTGCGTGCCGCCACGGCTCCAGAGCGCTGCTTCCTCTCATCTTCCAGCTCCATCTCCATCTCCCGCACCTGAAGGACGCACATTTGATTTCAGCCACAACCACAAGACTGCACCTGCATGTTTAAATCCTGAGCAGTGTTAATACAGAACTAAAGTCAAACCACATTCAACTGAAATGATGTGGTTCAGTCCCGTCTGTACCTGTTTGATCAGTGACCTCTTCTTCTCCTCGCCCATCTCGTCACGTCCTGCCAGGTCTCTCTCATACTGGGCCTTCATTGCCTGCATGTTAACCTCCAGACGCAGCTTGGCGTCCTCTGTGGCCTGCAGCTCGTCCTCCAGCTCCTCCAGCTGAGTCTTCATCTCCTCCAGCTGCTGCTCCATCGCACGTTTGGCCTTCTCCAGCTCGTGGACCTGCAGGACGGGGAGGAGGTTTTGTGATGACGGCACAAACAGACCACGCAGACACAAGTGCGCCTTAGAAAAACACATTCTCCAGACTTACGTTCTTGCCAACATCGTCCTTAGAGGAAACAAGGTCCTCCATCTCGGCACGCAGCAGTTTGTTGTTGCGGTCCACTTCGTCCTTGATGTCTATCACAGACTCCAGCTCGCGGGCCAGATTTAGAGCCCGGGTCTCCCTGTCACGGGCCTCGGCTTCAGCGCGGTCACGCTCCTCTGCATAGCGGGCAGAGATGTTCTTCTCCTCTGCCAGCATCTAGAGACAGACAGAACAACAGTGTCAAATCTTCATCCTAACAAGTCTATAAAGATTTAAGAAGTGTTTGAATCGTCTCACTGTCTCACCTGGTCAAACTTCTTCTGCTTCTTCTCCAGGTTGGACACAATCTGTCGCAGGTGGTCCTGGTCGACCAGCAGGTCGTCCAACTCTTGCTGGAGACGTGTCTTGGTTTTGTCCAGCTTCTCAAACGCAGTGCACTTCTCCTCCAGGCGCTGGGTTGATGCCTCCAGGTCCCTCTGAAGCCTCTTCTTGCCCTCCTCAGCACTCTCCAGACAACCTGCATCCTGCTCCACCTTCTTCTTCATTTCCGCAAGCTATGAGGACAGAGATGGCGTCACTCAAACATTCAGTGCTTCATAACACGTCCCAGGTAGTTCAGATGATGTGTCAACACTCTGAGGGACACATTCATGTGTTTCTTCTTACCTGTGCCTGAACGGTTTGCAGCTGCCTCTCAATATTCCTCTTGGCCTCTTCTTCTTCCTCCAGCTGTTCTCGCAGGCTGTTCTGTTCATCCTCCATCTGCCGCAGACGTGTGCTCTGTGACAGTTTCTGGCGCGTCTCTTCTTGGAGCAGTTCCTGTGGTAAACACGGACATGTAAAGGTGAATTATATGCAGCAATCTGATAACTTAATATTATCAAAGAGTTAAATATCTAAAAGTTTTTTTCTGATCAATCATCTGACACAGCCTGGGTTGCTCCAACAAGGATCTGAGATTATTTATGATCAGAGTTCTGCAAAACTAGGTTTAAAATTCGTAAATCCAGATTCACTATTGATATGTGAATACTGGGGCAGAAAAGTGGAGCACATTTTAATTTAATTCTTTACTGTTTAATATTAGGTTTATTGATAAAACATTAATAAGGCATAGGCTTTTATACGTATTCACTTCCTCCTACTCCTTCTCCATCATGAAATACTTGTGTCTTTTTACTGAATTTGTCTGCTGGGTTTTCTGGTTTTGTTTTCTCACGTACATTTTTAATTTTTATTTATTTTGCATGGTTCGAAATAAACTCTGAATCTACCTGAACATCTTGCAGCTGAGACTCCACAGCTGAGCAGTCTTTTGTGGCCTTGATGGACTTTCCCTCCACCTCACACAACACTGCGCTAACGTTATCCAGCTCAGCCTGTGGACCAAAGAAAAAAAGATTAACCACCGAACAGAAACAACACATCATCGACTCAGTGCTCAGTTTGTATGGACACGAAAAGTCTGAACACACAGGTGACTAGCAGCGCATACACAGACAGTGATTGTTAAAAGAGTCGTACCTGTGTTTTAGCCAGTTTCTCAGCCAGCTCCAGCCTCTGGCGTTCACTCTCTGTATGTTTGACCTGCAGCTCCTGGACCTGGGTTTCAGCCCTCTTCCTGCGGTGCTCGGAGTCTCCTTTGCCCTGCATCAGTGTCTGCAGCTCAATGGTGAGCTCGTTCCTCTCAGACTCCAGAGCCTGCTTGGCCTTCTCCATGGACACTTTGTTCTGCAGGGAATCAGTCATTCATTTTCATTATTTTAATAATAATAAAACAAATTCTATGTGTGGCAGCAGCTGACAGTGACACAACCTCTGGCGAAGCATTAATGGTTTCTGCAGTCAAAAAACAATGTGCATTGAGGAGAAATAGCAGCAGGTGAAAACAAGGCTCTTACCCTCTTAGCCTGCTCCAGCTGCTCATTGAGCTCATCGAAGGCCTGGCCGTGTTTCTGTCTCATCTCAGTTAGCTGATGTTCGTGGAGTTTAGCCTCGTCATCCAGGGTCTTCCTCAGTTGTGCCACCTCTGTCTCACGCTTGGACCTGAGAATGGAGAGCAGAGGTTAATCTCTTATGTCATGATGTACAAGAGACTCAGACCTCTGTCTTTCACACTGCATCACTTGTTGTAGTATCTCTACCTGAGCTCCTGCTGGGCGGCGGTGGAGTCCAGAGTGTCCTCTAGCTCAGTCTTGAGGGCCTCCAGCTCCTCTCCCAGGTCCCTGCGGTGTTTCTCTGCCTTGGCGCGGGCCTGCCTCTCCAGCTCCAAATCCTCCTGCAGCTCAGAGAGCTGAGCCTCCATCTCACGGATCTTTTTCTGGGCCAGGTTCTTCTGCGCTGCCTCCTCCTCGATCCTTGAGGGAGGAACAGGTCAGCAAAAATGAGTAAATGGAGCATGAGGGTGGGGAGTCTTTCATTTGATTACAAGAGCCTGTAATACCACTGCTGACAGATGAACTGAGGGGTAACAATGGAAAATAATGTCCCATACAGACCTGGCCAGAGCTGCCTGGAGCTCTTCCTCCTTCTTGGCTAGTTGGGCACGGAGCTCAGCGATCTGGGCCTGCAGCTCAGCAATTTGGTCTTGTATCTCGTTGAAGTCACCATCCAGCTTGCGCCGGTTCTTTTCCAGCTCCTGGCGCTGCTTCTCCTCCCTGCGCAGGCGGTCTGACAGGAAAAAAAACAAACATGAGATTAAAGGGAGAAAAAAAAACAATGCTTAAAGTTGGAAACTTGTAATATCACCTTGTCCTGTTTAGAACCAGTTCAGGTAAGAAACTGTTTGCCCATCATGTTCTCTTCATACCTTCCAGATCTGTGATCATGGCTTCGTGCTTGGTCTTGAGTTTCTGCAGGCTCTTGGACTTCTCCTCCTCCTCTGCCAGGTTGGTGGTGAACTCAGAGATCCTCTCCTCCAGCAGCTTCTTCTCCTGTGTTCACAAACAGGGTAAATGATCAGATTTAATTTTTTTTGTGAGGCCCATTAAACAGCTGAGTCAGTGAGTTTTGAAGTGACACCATTGGTTGGAGTGAGTGTTGACTCAAGTGTTGATGTTTCCGTTAAGAGTGCTGCAGTAATGACTCCTAAAACCCGGATTTAGTATTGCCGTCGTCTTGAAGTCAAAGGGTTTCTTGAATGGGTTTAAAACTCTTTCACGTTTTGTTCTACAACATGAAACGTCAGTAAATAAAGCAGTTGTTAATTTTGAAGCTTTTACATGTCTTAAAAAACACAGTTGCCAACAAGTGGCTAAATTAGACTACAGTGTCATCACGTTGACCACGGCTTCACTGTGATGGAAACTTTTAAGTTTGTTAGATTTTTACTTCTGGTGAGAGCATCTGCACTTCAAAAATATCAACGATGGTCTTAATTTGAAAATATTTTCTTGCTAAACAAAACATCCCACAGAGCTTATTTTCTGCAATAATCCAAACTGCAGTGGAAAAATTACGTTTAGTTTTTGTTGAGGGAACCAAAGCGATGATAACTTCCGTGTTGGCCGACAAATCATCCCTGCAGTACTCTATTGGCCGTTGCTCTTTTGAAAGGAATAGGCGCTGACCATCTTGTATTACTCGCAGCGTGAGAGCACTCCTCGCTTTCACGCTGCTCTTCAGTGCAAGCATCTGCGTACACGGAGGACGAGAGGCTTTGCCTGGTGAGGCTTATCGGTGGTGAATTTACAGGTCAAAGCAACTCAATACGAAATCTTCTCTGGCTTTTGTGTGATATATTTAGTTTCAGCAATATGTTGCACATTCCCAGACACCACGTGAATGTCTCCGTCACACTGAACCCCGTTCAAACTTTAAAACTCGGCCCCACACAGGTGAGGCTCAGAGCGTTTGTCAGTTTGCTTACACCAAAAAGAATGACAAGTACACACTACTCCAATCGACCAATCACAGTGTGCTTTTCATTCTAACCTTGTTTAGTTTGTTGTTCTGGTCGTCTAGAACCATGACATCATCCTCTATCTTCTTCATCTTGGCCTCCATGGTGACCTTCTCCAGCTGGAGCTTCTGTCTGGCTGCCTCCTCCTCATCCAGCTGCTGCTCCAGGTCCTGTGTGCAGATAACGACAGGAGGGTTGGTTAAGTAAATCAAACACTATATATTCTATAAAGTGTTTATATGTTTGAATTAGTAGGTGTATAGATGTGAACTTACAGTTATATTTTGCTGCATCTTCTTTTTCTCAGAAATGAGGTGAGAGGCTCGCTCTTCCTCCTCCTCCACGCGGGCCTCCAGGTCGTGGAGGATCTCCTCCAGCTCCTGCTTCCTGGCAGCCAGACGGGCTCTCATCTCCTCAGCCTCAGCACAGAGCTCTGTTTCTGCCTGAAGCTGCTCCTGCAGGGCATTCCTCTCAGCGTTCAGCTGCAAGCATGCAAAATGATTACACAGTTAACTTAAATCCAGGGTAAACAGCACTTAGACTCAAACAAAGCATCCTCCATCATCCATCAGTGAATATGATGTGGAAGAGCAGATTGTTTGTTCTGCATTTCACACCAAATTTCCCGACCTGGAGCAGAAAATAACTTGACATAGACTGTGGTTTGTTTCAGTTTACCTGACGCTGTGATTCCTCCATCTCCCGGAGCTGCTGCTCAGCATACAGATGCTTCTCCTTCACCTTGTTCAGCTCATCGTCCTTGGCCTGCATCTCCTCCTCCTGCCTGCTGACCTGCAGAAGTGGCTTCACCTGAGGACGACATGGAAGAAATAGCAGGAGTTAAAAAAACTGCATGTTTTCTTTCTAGTACATAAGAAGGTAGTTTATTTATCTCTCTTTATCTCTCAGCTTAGATGTTGCGAGTGAGTTTTATGCTCACCTTGGTGAAGAGTCTCCACCACTGCCAGTTCCTGAGTTTAAGGTAAGCGGCACAGTTCCTCTGGATCACCTTCATGGCAGTCAGCTGCTGCTGTCTCTTGGCAAAAGCTCTGCAGGGAAATAACAGACACAGATACACAGAGTTATAATTAGGGTGCAGTTCAGTGCAACAAACTTAAAGACAAATCATCAGGGTGTCTACAGGTATCAGACACAAGTTTATGGACAAATAATCTTTGTTTTTTGAGGTAACCCTTGTTTTATTTAGGAATATAGTTATTAGAGTGAGTTAGGTTGATCTACATTGTACCAACAATATTAAGAGCATGTCAAGATTTGTTACATCAGAAATGGGACCTCTGATGCAGAAGAGCTTGACTCATGAAAAAAAGTAGAGTTAGATCAAATGTTTGTAGCAATTAAGACTTCACATTCAAATTTAAGACTATTTGATGACATTTAAGGCCTAAAATTTATAAATTTAAACTTAAAGGTCCAGTGTGTAGGATTTCAAGAGATATATTGGCAGAAATGGAATATAATATAATAAGTATGTTTTCTTTAGCGCACAGGATGCGTGTCTTCATACCTGCGGGCCACGTAGCCTCGGCACCAGGCCTGGAAACTGATGATGATGTCCGTGATCTTCATGTCCCTCTCCTCCTCAAGGTGAGCCAGGACTCCTGCTCTGAAGAAAACTTTACTCTGGCCGATCCGGTACAGGTTGGGATCCAGCTCCAGGCTTTTGATCTGACAGGAGAGGAGACACACTGATCAGTCACCCTGCAGAGGGACATGTTCATGTGGAGCTTGCATAGAATATTGCAGAGCGCTTACCATGAGCACGCAGGCCTGCTTTCCATCCATGAAGCCCTTGGGGATGGCGTTGGGAGTGAGAATCTCGTACCTTAGAGAGAGGAGCAGATGGTAGGGTTTTAATTTCTCTTACACATACCTGTCAGAGAACTAGACAAACTGCAAAAGTGTTATAACTCTGTTACCTCTGTCTGAACTCCTGGAAGACGATGCGGTTAGGGAAGCCCTGTCTGCAGATACGGATCCCCTCCAGCACACCATTACACCTCAGCTGGTCCAGAACCAGGTGGGGGTCCAGTTTACCAGCCTGGGGAAGGGGAACATTTGCTGATGAGTAGTGTGGCAAAGCAGAGACAGCACTTTACGCACTTTTTGACCAAAAGGTTCCAGGAGGAGCTGAACTCAGGAGCACCTTCCTGATTGCACTACATCTAAAAACTCTTATAGATATAGCTGCATTTGAAACGCAATTTTAGCACAAGAGGAAACAGAACGACTCTGTTCTGTTTTTACTATTGTGTGAATAAGTAATAAAAGATAGAAACGCACAGGTAGAAACAGAGACTCGGAAATGCCTCTCTATGAAGTAGACGATCTGCTGAGTGTTTGATAAGCCGCATTCAACCCAAAGTTCCCAGTACTTTTAGTCCCAGGGACAACTTTTCAAGGAACTAAAAAGATTCCTTTGGCCCAGTGTTAGCTGTGTTTCCACCTCAGTCTAAAGACCCGTGAAGATTAGGGCAAATTACTCTGCTGACAGGATGGGATGTGATTTAACGCTGCAAGTTGGGTGTAATGAATGAAACGCAGAGGAAGAAAATGAAACTAAGAACATCTGTCTCCACAGTAACTCATCTGTTGAGTGTTAAATGGCTGTTTGTTTTCTGGCGGTTATGCTCTAAAGCACAGACTATCAGAGACCAAGTTTTTATTTCTCTGATTCTCGGCTTTCTCACAGCACTGCCTCTCTCAGTTCACACGACCTCTCTCTTTTATAAGATGAGACATGAAGCCGGCAGCAAAGCCTAACTGTGAACAGATGATTTGAAACCATTTTCTAAAAATATATGTTTGTTGTGATTTAGTTTTACATGTATTCACACAATTGGCTCTTCGTAAATATTTTAGCAACATATGTTTTTTTTTTTTGGACCTATTGAGTTTTACTGAATCACTTTGTAAACTGTTGATGCTGTCGACTGCAGTAGACAGACACCCAGCTCCTTCAAAAAATATACACTGGGGGAAGAACTATGGGCATGATTTTTCACTTGTTAAAAAGTGAAAACAAACATTTTAAAATTTCTTTGTGATACAATAATTCATGCATGAAAGAACTAGAGTTCTTTCATGTTTTGTGAATGAAGCAGCACACAAGTTGAAGCAGCAGCACTGTGTGTATTTGACCATCATTTAACAGTCAAAAAAATGTCCTCAGAAGTTAATTTAGGCCCTGCTCTCTGCAGTCGAAACACCAGTGCCTCATAAGGTTGCTAGGTCCTGGGGAAAGTTCCTGCAGTCGAAAAGGGACTGTGGTTATTCATTTGTTTTAGAACGTAATCGCCACCAAACTCTCAGCAGGTGAGAACTGGTTTCAAACTGTGCGATTCATGAGAACAACATCTATGGCTGTACAGAAGTTGTAGCTGCCTTGGAGTCTGTGTTTGACCCATCAGTGCACAGGATCAACGACAGGCAGCTGTTTTTGTTTGTTTGTTTTTTAAAACATCTGGAGCTATTGTGCAAGAACTAAAGTTAGTGCCTGTTCCTTCAGCTGAAATGTAGGTTTTGTTCCTGAGTTTCTCTAACTCTGAACATTTTCAAACGACAACTGAGAAATAATTTATTCAGCATTGCCTTCAACTGTCACTCTTGTTTTACTCTTATCTTTTCAATGTTTTACTCTTCTGAAACCTTCCTGTGTTTTTATTTCTTTCACATTTTTGGCAAATCTGGTCTCTGGTTATTTGTGTCCACTTTTGTTTGTTACTTGTGACTGCTTGTTTGTTTTGTTCACATAGTAGTTGCATTTGTTTTAATTTACCGGTTTGTGTTTCTTCATTTTATTGTACAGCACTTTGAGCACCACCCACTGTATGAAGGGTGTTATATAAATAAAGTTTTAATGATAAAAATTGATGCCAGTTTTTCTCTGGTACCTTCTTCTCGTGGTTGGGGATGATGCAGCGAACAAAGTTGGGGTTTGTGTTCCTCAGAGTGGCCATGAGCTTGGACAGCTGCTCTTTGTACAGCTGGCCCACTGTGCGGAACATGCCCTTGCGGGTCTTAAAGGCGCCGGGCATATCGGACATGCCAGACACCTTATCAAGGCCCACGATGCGGTCCACTGAAAGAAGAAACAGAGGAGAGGAAAAAGAGAGATAATATTTGAGAAGCCAGTGGATTTTAGTTTGACAAATTAAATGTTTAACCAGGCAAACTCAAACCAAATGCATGTCAGGAAGAATGAACATGACCATTGTCTCTCCACTTCCTCTTGGTAATCAAACACCAGGAGAGAGGAGAGGCGGTTCAAAATACCAGGACCAGTGAAAACACCACACAAACACCAAGTGAATGCTGAGGAAAACAGGAATCAGGAGGAGGATGACAGAGAGGAGTCACAGAAAGCCGGTGAAGCGTGGAGAGATTACACACCATCACGAACATCAGTGCAGTGAGTGGGAGGAGCTGGTCAGCTGTTAATGCTGCCAGTTCTGTCCTCTGAGTGGAAACTACATGTGATGGTCCAGTTGAATGTGAATGTGTGTGTGTGGGTGTGTGTGTGTGTGTGTGTGAGGAAGGTGACAAACGTTGGTGGTTGCAGTGTGTTCTTGTAGTGATAAAACAAAACAACCAAATCAAACCCATGCAGTATACCCATTGCTGCAGTACCCATGACCAACACCAGGAGTCCCCAAACAACACTATTACACAGAGGGAGAGAAGGAGAGTTCAATGACAGAGCAACAAGTGGTGAGATGACCAGCTGGTTCAAGACACAGAAACAACTCACAACATATTTTTGAAGGTTTAAACCCAAAACACAAACAACAAGTTTAGAAACTTAGGAGAGATGGACGGATGACAGAGAGGATTCATGGTGGAAATAAGTATATTTAACCCATTTGTGCCTGCAACTGAAATTTCAACCTTGGGTGGAAGTGTTCTTTGTGTTTGAGCACGAATCTGGCAAAAACTTCAAAATCAGTGGAACCATTAAGCTGAAAAGCGAGTTTTAAGAAGTGAGAATGGCTCCTCAAGTGAGTGTTTTCACCTGCTGTATGACTAATAATAGTTCTTCTACCAACTCTTATTTATATGGAATGTATAAGCAGGTTCCCCTCACATGTGTGGACTGAACATAATACAAATTACTATATTTTAATTGCCCATTTTAGGTCATTTTCTACAGTTTTAAGACGAAAACAGTGGCAGTCGACAGAGATTCTTCATGTCAAGCAGTCGTTTTTTTGTTTGTTTGTTTTTATGTGAGTCGATATGCAGTGTACTTCTGGGGATGTTTCAGTCCCCAGACGTAGCTGCAGAGTCAGCGCTCCTCACTCCCACGCTGCTCTCTGCTACAGGCAGCTGCAGACTCAGACCCAGGGTGAGTCTGATGCTGTGTTCACTCTTTGAAAGACATAGCAACAAGATACATGTCGATTGCAATGGAAGCTGGTAACATAAAGCTACGCCCGACACTATTCCCTGCGGACTGCCATGGTGTTGTACAATGACGCTCCAATGCTCCAATGACGCAGTGAAGCTTCAACCAATTGTCTGTTTTTGTTTCAAACTGTGGTGCTGTGTTGTTTAGCTTAGTTAGCTAATGCTATGCTAGCTTAATGTGCTTTGCTGCACACACAGAGATGCATTAGATTGCTGCAGGGGAGATGTTTTTTATGCCGACTGACGTGGAAGTTAGCGCTGCCCTGGTACGCTCGTCTAAAAGCCTCTGGGATTTTTCATTTAATTTCAGATTGTTACATTTAATAAGCTCTGTGGCAAACAAAGGTTTATGATACTTAGCTTTTGTTCACAAACAAACACTTTTCATGATTTTTGAAGGATAAATGCAATCACCAGAAGTAAAGAGCTAACGTCAGGCTATAAACGAGCTACACCACAATCGCATGACTTCAACGCTGCCTTCACAACGTGGCTGTGAAGCCATGGTTGGTGTGATGACGCTATGCAGATCATTTAGCCATTTAGCAACTTGTTCGCAACTGCCTTTTTTAAAAGACACATAAAAGCTTCTAGAGTGGGGGATTTAGTGACGTATTTTATGTCGCAGAACAAAACGTGAAAGTCTCTTGAGCTTGTGTTAACCACAGACCGTATTTCAGGCATCTAACCAAAACCCATTGAAGACTTGAAGAAAAGGGAACCAGAAGTGCAACATGCTAACTCATTTCCTGATTTTAGTATTCATTCCTGCCGCAATCTGTGAGGTAATGTAATGAAAGATGATGTTGAAATTAGAGTCAGACACTGACAGTGATTTTTTTTGACCAAATACAAACTTTAGATAACGCTCAGTTGACACACACAAGCCTGTGACAACGTAATTATGTTAACAAGCACTTGAGCAACAATTTAACTGCGTCTTGACGATAATGCGGCAGGTCACACTGTTGCTCGTAGTGTGAACACAATGTGTGAGACGGAGGCAGCTGCTCGGAAGAAGAGAGGCTTTGCCCGGTCAGACTCAGACTCAGAGATTACATTATCGTCTGCCTTCTGCTTAGAGGTGGTGAATTTACAGCTCACATCAACTTCATACGATACAGAGTCCGGCTGTGTTGACACAACATGTTGCACATTTCCGATCTGTCGTTTGCATAGTTTGAATGCATTGGCTCAGAGGGCTAACTTTGCTTGTTTACTCTATTAAGTGAACGTCGATGTCACCCTGAATGTCCCGTTTGTCCTAATTTTTTCAAAGCAAATGTGGCATTTTCCTTATCAGAGTAAATTACGTTTTTGGGCACACATGGGTTAAACAGACGGCAGGAGTGAGAGGGAAAGACTGCATAAATGAAAAAGAAACCTTGTCACCTGAGTCTGAGTGTAGAATAGGAAAACGCTGATAAAAATAGGCTCTCTGACAATTCTGTACCTCTGAGACCCAGTGAAAGAAAAAAATGACAGACGAAATGGGGCCGTACAGAGGAAGAAATGGATGGAAACAACACGTGGGATTTGAGAAGGTAAAAACAAAGGTCCACACACCAGACAGTAAAAGAGAAAGAAACACTATGAAATGCAAAACAGGAACATCAAATATATTCCCAACATCAAGCACCGCTCCCACAGAGGCAGTGATTCCTGGGTTACAGCAACAAGTCAACATCTGCCTCGACTCACCGTCTTTCCACAGCTCAGAGACAAACTTGTCACTGGACTGGTTGAGCAGTGACGCCACGTTGTCATTCAGGGGGTCCATGTTCTTCATCAGCCACTCGTCGGCTTTGTAGTCCACCTGAGGAGACACATCAGGCATTGAGACTCATATAACAACCATATTTGCTGAAATTGTCCCTCTCACCACACAGTATTACGTGAGACAGATAATCTGTGAAAATATCCTGTTCTTCTGACCTTGCCAGCATAATGGAGGATACAGAAGTCGGCTTCATCCTTCAGTTTCTTGGGCTTGAAGAACTTGGGGTGTTGGCCCTGCTCCTGGAGCACCTTCTCCACAAAGCTCTTGTCTGTGGCTTTAGGGAACCAACACTCCTCATCCAGCAGAGCGAGGATACCAGGGGGGCTGGCCTGCAAACGCAAGGGAGAGAGCACATCTTAAGGCATGAAACAGAGAGCTACTCAAGTACAGTGGAAGAAACAAGACTTCATGCTGGGTCACATGTAGAAATGAGAGCTTGAGAGGCGAGTAAGATCAAACTCACGGGTTTCTCGATGAGGTCGATGCAGGGCTGCAGGTCGAGGCCGAAGTCGATGAAGCTCCACTCGATGCCCTCCCTCTGGTACTCCTCCTGCTCCAGGATGAACATGGTGTGGTTGAAGAGCTGCTGCAGCTTCTCGTTGGTGTAGTTGATACACAGCTGTTCGAATGAGTTCAGCTGGGGGACACAAAAGAGAGACGGTTAGGAACAAATAAAAACAAGGTTACATATTTGCACACACAGAAAGATTCCCCACTGTTATGTCATGTACAGTTGCCTCAGTTATTTACCTCAAAGATCTCAAAGCCAGCGATATCTAGGATGCCGATGAAGGAGGCTCCCTGCCTCTTGGTCTTGTCCAGGGCTTTGTTGATCCTCATGACGAGCCAGCGGAACATCCTCTCATATGTGGCCTTGGCCAGGGCCTCCACAGCAAACTCTGCCTGCTCCTGGGTCTGAGCCTTCTGGACGTAGTCTCTGCCCACCTTGATCCTGGGTGACAGGATGGCCTTGGTGAAGTCTGTGACGTTCATGCCCATGAGGTGGCTCACCTTCTGGGCAGCTGTTGCAGAGGAAATGGGAGAGAAGCTCATTAGCATTACCACAGCTAACCATAGCTGTAAATGCACTGCGCTACCCAAACTAGCATTAGGTTTAGCTCCACCCTCTCATTCTAACATGGTCGTTTTGGCTCCAAAAAAACAAAATGGTAACGGCCAAAATGCCAAACTGGAGGCTTCAAAACTGGACATGTTGGCAACATCCATTATTTATACACAGTCTGTGGTTATTTCAGGTTAATGTCAGACTTACCGGTGTTGTCGGGCATGGAGGCCTGGTCTGTGTGGCGCTCCTTCTTGAAGGACATGTTCCCGAGCTGCAGCACAGACGCCACCACCTTCAACATGCCTGCATGAAAAGAAGCATGAACGTGGTTTTATGTTGCACTGATACTAGTCGCTAAACATAAGCAAAGAATACGAGAGGGGGGAAAAAAAAGGCGTTTTAAAAGTGATTTGCTGTCCGCCTTACCGATCTGCTCCTCCTCTGGGATGCTCATGATCCTGAAGGCCTCCATGGTCTCTGTGAACAGGTCCTTGTCCTGCTGCCCAGGAATTGTCACGTTCCCGTTGGAGAGGAAACGGTAGTTGTTGTAATTTTCAAGGAGCAGTTCATCTGGGAGGAAAGGAGGGTCGCAGTGAGATACATGGCAAAAGACACGTTTAAAATCTTTACAGTAAGGACCTTTTAAAAACCCTTTGGCAGCCACAGTTTTTGCTTGAGGAGGCAGAAATTTTGCATTTGGCTCAAAGTGGGCGTGGTAACGGGAGGGACCTGTTGCAAAAAGTCGTGTAACTTCCAAATGAATTCACATAATAGCCCAAGATTTTGTGGAAAGATTGGTGATGAGCAAAACAACAACTGATTACCTGTTCATGCCAACTGGGAAAAAGGGGAACTAGTAGATGCATGCGTGCACGAGGTTGCGGCTATCGCAAATTTATGCTTAGTATTTTAATCATTAGAATGCAAACAAAGGATTCAGTCAAGACGCAGGACCACACTTGGCATTTACACGACAATTTCAGTGGTGATTCCAGGGACTTTGGAATCAAACAGACTCCTATCCCAGTGGGTAACATTAAGATTATGTCTGTTAACCCTCACTCACATTACAAGATCATTTGGGCAGATGATCTGTTCACAGCAGCCTTGAATCGGGAACACCTGCATGATTGACCTTAGGGGCGAATCAGTTATCCGCTTGTGTGGAGCCAGCATGACTCTTTTTTATGGCTTTTTGTGACCTTAATGACAGGAAAGTTTTTGAAGCCTGAAAGGGAAAGAGAGAGTGGGGACAACATGCAGGAAAGGAATCAAATCCGAGGCCAATGTGACAAGGACACTGCCTTTGAACATGCAGCGCCTGCCCTACCTATTGTGCTACTGGGCGCCCTGCCAGCATAAGTCCTCAGGATAAAATCCAAATAGTCATTATCACTCTGCAAACCCTTGAGATTAAAAAAAAGAGTTTCATAAAATGCTTCTTACTGCGCAGTTTATCTCCAGCCCCTGTGAGCAGGTAGTAGAAGATGTGGAAGGTCCTCTCTTCTTTGGCCTGGCGAATGGCACGGGATTTCTCCAACAGGTCTAGTGATCAATCTGTCAAGGACAAGTTTCTGATACTACCAGCCAAATCAGTTTGTGTGTTGTAGTGAGACACTTTCAACATCCTGCAGTGATCAAGAAAAAGAACATCAAGTGCGTCAATGACTTCAAATCTAAAAGAGCAGCAATGACAAAATCAAGGATACAAGTTTCAATATTGGCACCGACGATGTAACCATTGACATCAAAGTTGATCCTGATGAATTTTCCCTGGAGGAGACAAAGACACAAACATTTAACAAAGACGTGTGGAAGAGTCCAGCTGGAAAACTAATCAGAGGATGTAGCATTAAGTCTTACGAATCGGGAGGAGTTGTCGTTTTTGACCGTCTTGGCGTTTCCAAAGGCCTCTAGGATGGGGTTAGCCTGCAGCAGCTGCTTCTCCAGCTCCCCCTGGTGAACATTAAGAGAACAGCAAGGCAAAAATATATATCACACGTTCCAACTTCCTGCGAACACAAGAAGTAAATCAGACAAAAATCTCAGCAATGATTCAGATCTAACAAGACATGAGAACCTCTTACTGTGATCTGTTATTCATTTACGAGAATGTTTCATCACCGCACAAAAAAACTGATTACTTTGCTTCTTTTTAATCAAATATGCTGACAGTGTTTATTTACCCATGATGTACTTACGTCTGAGGAGGAGGGAGAACATGGAGTGTACAAAACATTCAAACAACAAGTGATAAAAGGAAGGACACCATATACACACCCATCAGCAACACACACAAACTGCACCCAAGCATTTCCCCCCACACATAATGTCATGTTAGTGCCCAAATATGCAAACACCCAGAGACCCTGTGACCCTCATCAGTAGCCCGTCACCTGTTTCCCAGAGTGTAGTAATCCACTGAACCCAAAGCACAACACAAACACACACTTTTTTTAAGGTTCAATTCAACTTTAAATTTCTTCCTTTAAGCTGTACTGACTTGTTTGTCGTCATTGTTTTTCTTTGTCTGCACATGCACGAGTGTATTTGCAAGTGTATGCACATTTGTAAAGTTTATAAAACTCCGACCAGGGTGAAGAAACTCTTTTTTCAGTGTTGCAGTGTAGACAGGGGAATCTGAGGTCTTGGCATAACATAAGAGTATGCTCACAAAAACAGATGCTACAATTCTTTTTTTGTGTTTCTCGCTGTGTCTGAATTTGGAGGGCTTTGCTCGTCCCTGAACGCAGTGCAAGTGGAGCTTTTCATTCCTTTTTTTTTCCCATCTGCAGCAGTTTATTGAGTTCAAGTTGCAGAGTGGATAATTGAGGGACAAACTGTTTGATTACAAAAACTTCTTTTTGATCAGTTCATGGTTGGATCAATCTGAGCTGATCAGATTAGATCGAAGGATTAGAGGAGCAGCTGCTGCAGAGGCGAGTAAGGGAGAACTTTCTTCGGGCCACCACTGGACCACAGTGCATGCAGTTTCTGTGGGAATACAGCTTGTTTGATTTAAAGTAGGTTGGAAAAATGACAGACAATACAACAACTATTTAAATTATTTTATGGTTAAGTTTCATTTTCTTTGCAATTGGCGCTCTGCTACTCTGTCAGCACCCACAGTACGCTCTATCTATATTAGGCGGTGGATGCTGATGTTGTGGTAGTACGTTAAAAATAAATGAATGTGTGGGGAAACTCTGAACGCATAAAGAAAGAATAATTAGACTACCGATGTATGAAGCTGTCAGGTAATGTGTCTCTTTAGTTGATGGTGAATTACTGTGTACGGTCTTTTTCTCACTTCACTGTAAGCATTGGTTGTTATGTAGCTGCAATTAAAAGGCTATTTTTACCGTTTAATTATAATTCGAGCAAAAGGCAGCCAAAATAAGACTTCTGTTCTCCCAGCTCTTTTCTGGTTATGGAAAAAAATGAAAATAAAAAATATTTATCTGGAGTTGTGCAATAAAATGAGTAGAACAAATAAAAAATGAAATGAAATTAATAATAAAGCTGATAACCAGTCACTCAGGTGTAAATTAAACACACACACACACGCCCAAGCTATTTTTTATGAAAAAGGAAAAAGCACAGTAAAATTCTCAACACACAGAGTAGCGATAAAAATGATGAAAAATTCAACCAGACAAATCTATAGAAACATTTATCAGTACAAAAGTTGCTGTGTTTTTTCCAGCAAACGCCCCTCCCTCTTATCCTTCTATTGTCTGGCTGAATTTTTCACAGGAACACAAACGGCTGCCACTGATCTGCAAACAAACTTCCTCCTGACTTCCTACTGGCTGGCAAGACATGCCACCTCTGCCCTTTACACACAGTGACTCCCAAAACAGTGCGCTCCAGCGGACGGGAAAGAGAGGGAGGTTGAGGGGTGTGGGCAGGGGCGGGGGAGGAGGAGGAAGGTAATGACAGAAGCAGGTGGGGAGGAAGAGTGAATGGAGGGAGAGAGTTAACTCACATGTGACAGGATCGAGCTGTTCTGTTGATGGGAAGAGAGAAATACAACAACCTCAAAAAAGGGATGATAGATGTGGTTTTCATCAAACCCAACTACGTTGCTTTCAGCAGCATCTATCATACAGTTGGCAGGACAGATAACAGTAGTGCAGGTTATCCGCTGACGTAATGCTCAACTGTCAGATGGTGGACTAAGTTTTAGTTCTGATGAGAATGTGCAGTAAAATCTGCAAAACCAAATACATGAAGTAAGACCTCTGGTCTATGTAAAATGTCAGAGCGCCAGACGCCTTTAAAGGGATCGTTCCTATCTTTTAAAGTGGGTTGTATGAGGTACTTCTATATTGGTCAGTGTATCACATACAGCAGATGGCGGTCAACACGCCCTCAGTTTGGAGAAGCAGGCAGGAGTATTGCCATGGAAGCTAAATGTGCTGTTGTGGACGGGGGCAGCAGCAAAATGTATTTTAGACACCCCCAAAAAAATCAATATCGGTTTAAATGTGCGTTATATTTATAATATTTTCACCAATTTTCCTTTTCCAACGGGAAACTGAAGCCTTTAACAAAACTAGCAAAGGCTCATCAGGGGTTCATTAATTAAACAATTTGTAGGATCCATACTAAAAATACACCTGTGGACAAAAGCCAAAAATAGTGTGGGCCAAAAAATATTCGATAATGTCTACAATCAGACTTCCACTTCACCATTGTGTCGGCAATTTCCCGTCACAAGAATGTTCGTAAGCATGCAACTTTTGGGTGGGAAATGACGTACGACACTTTCAGGCCTTGTTTTGTGCGTACAAAATGTTTATAAATGAGACCCCAAGTTAGCCGTCAGGCCGTCAGTGAGTGTCTAACGCCCCAGTTTTTGCTGTGTGTCCCGCACTAGTTGGCCCTTGTTGGCTATTTTTCATCAGTTTCAGCATGGCATCAAAAACTGCAGAGCCCGTTGGTGAGGGAAATCACTCTAATTTCTAGCTCAGAGGGCGAGAGATCAAACAGAAACTTGTTAAATTAGGAAGATTATTTTTTCGCCATTGAACACTTTGTAATAGTTTGTGTTACTGTTTGCTAACGCATGGTAGATATCCTTTGTTCCTTCAACACAGGTGCACAATGTACATGCCAGTTGGCTTTTGGCTGTAGTCTTAGTGGTGTGTTCAAGTGCAACTTCTTGGCAGTAACACAAGAGATGCGAGGCGACAAAACAGTCAGCCTTTGTCGTCACTAGTTTTCTGATGACAGTTTCTGGACCTTAATTTTGCCTCACAGAAAACAGGAGCTGCTGGTCTAATGCTGCCTCTATCAGTTTGTTTGGTGAATCTGAATGAACCCTTTAAAAACACCAAAGTCACACAGTAGCACAAACAAACTAGCTGATCTAGGCAGCGGTAGACCAGCAGCTCCTGTGTTCTGTGAGGTAAAATTACGTTTTTTTGTCAATGGAGTTCGTCTTTGAAGACAGCAATATAACAGCTTCAGTTCCCTGTCGTAGTTGCTGTCTGACAGCTCGGTAAAGCAGCAAAACTATTCTCAATATAACGCACACTCAAACTGATATTGACTTTTTTTAAGTGGCTAAAATATGTTTTGCTGCTGACTCGTCTACAGCAGTACATTGCTTGACTTCTGTGGCAGTAACCTCTCCAAACTGGGGGTACGCTGACCACCTTCTACTCATACACTGACTACACATGAGCACCTCATCCACACTATCCCTTTAAACGTGCACTACTGTTGTTCTGTGCCTGCAGGGCGATTATCTTGATTGCCACCCATTTTCCTTTGATGATAGCTCTTTTCTGTGGCAGCAGTACCACAGAAGAGTTTGTCTACTGCAGAAAATAAGCTGTTTGAATACAACAATGTGACGATGGATTAACAATCAAAGGTTCATACACACACACAGACACGTACACTGGTGCACATCACAGTCACAATGAAAAAGTGGTTGGTCAATGTACAAAGAGGGATAGGGAAACGTCGTTCCTGGAAGATGAAAGCACTGGAGGATTTAGGGATTGTGTCTCGCCTGAAAATGAATCAGCAGGGAGTGAAGTAAAAGAGTAAGAAGGGAGTAGAGATAAAAGGTATGACTAGAGGATGTAAAGGAGTAATGGGAGGAAGGTTTGAGGGATGAACTGTGCGGATCAGAGGCAGGACTGACCTGGTCTTTCTTGGTCTTGTGAGAGGAGGCCACGTGAGCCAGATACTGGATGACCTTCTTGGTGTTCTCTGTCTTACCAGCACCAGACTCTCCTCTGTGAGACAAACAGAGAGAAATACAGAGTAAAATGATTCAGGGAGGGAGGGTTAAAACACAAAAGAGTGTCTGTCAAGAGTTGATCGTAAATAAAATAATCTTAATACAACACTGAAGCTAGGCCTGTCATGGCAACTACGTTATCAACTTTATCGTATGATATATGGACATGAACTCATGTGGGTTCGTTACAAAAGAATGTCCCCAACACTCCAGCCAACATAATGTCAGAATAAACAGCTGGGTTTTCCTGAACATTGTAAGACTTGGACGCAAACATTTCCCCTTCGTTGACTCTCCACCCTGCCTACTTGTGCAAGTCCGAAGAAAAATAAAACACTTTAAAGATGCTAGCCTGTCATGGATGTATAAAGAGAACTGGATACAGCATTGAAGGCGGGGCCCATTCATTCCTATGAAAGTTGCTCAGTGGCGCATGTAGCTAAAAAAGTGTGACTGCCACGCATGAAATTTATGGAGGTTATTGTGACCTTCCTGGAGCTTTGCTAAGCTTGTCTATCAAGCCCTTTTAACACAGAGATCGAGCTATATGGTCGCTACAAAGTCCCTTCTTCGTGCCACCTTTGCTTTTTTACACAGAATAAGATGATGGCAGCATCATGCCGCTCCATTGTGTGATTTAAAAGAGCATGCCAGCATCCCGGAAGCAAAAGAGGCTTGACGACATAAGGTGCAGCACAACAGCATCCGCTTCTAATGTGACGTATAACATATGTGTTGGCACCCCTTTCTAAACAATAAGAATATCATTAACATGGCAATAACAATCATTTACCCTCCCTGTTATATAGTGGCTGATCTCACCCTCTGCTCAGAGGATACGGAGCTCCAGACTTCATCGTTTTCCAATTTGCAGATGTTGCTGCTCTTTTTCGAGTTAGCTGCTAACTACTACTAAACCCTTGGGATTTGCAGTGGGTCACACGCATAACACACCATCAAAACTTCAACAAAATGTCATTACTTTGTTTCGGCGCTGTTCGTACCTCTGCTGCCGGCTTAAAGGCAAGACAACTCTGTAAGTAAGTAAGGCAGGCTAAAAAGGGTTTTGGTCGCAAGAGACATCAGTTGGCTTTGTTTTTGTTGACCAAATACTTTCTTGTATATTAACACGTGTTTATTACTTTGACCAAAATGTGAATTCCAAATCCTGAATATTTTTAAGAATTAAAAGTTCACTGCTCTTTGAAAGGGTCTACTTGCATATTTCATCATTATATCAGTGGCATAAAATGGTCTCAAAATAACAATCATATCAAAAGTAGTTATCTTGACAGGCCAACTAGCAGTGTTGTTACTCGATGTCTTTGTGGACATGTGACTCACGTGCAAAGAATGGACTGGTCTTCACGATCTGCAAAAAACAGAAATACAAATGTTGATTATGTCACCTCTGCATTACAGCTCTGCTGATTCTAAGTGAGCATATGTTATCTGCACAGTGCATACAGTTTTGTAGTCTGTACAACAGGAAGTATGTTGGCCACAGACAGGAAATCAATATCCGGCTTCCTGTGACTGAAAAGAAGTGCTGCTGCTCGGTTTCAAACTAACCAGCTAATTAACCCTCCACTCCCAAATGTGGTCTGAACTCTTTGCTGAAGCCAAACATGGAGAAAAGAAGCCCAAACGGGGCAGAGGGGAGTTGTTTTTAATGAGTGGTGAGCATGACAGACAACATCAGGAAAACAGGCCTAAAAATGGAGCTGTATTTCCAACTCTGAGCTCTGCTGAGCTTTTGTTGCAAGTGTTGATTCAAGTCACAAAACTGCATATTTAGGTAATGTGGCAAAGGGGGAAAACCTCAGAAAAGAAAGATGACATAAGCTAAACACAGCAGAGTATGAGGATATGTGTCCAACATAATCACTGTAAACTGAAGTCTTAAAAATAAATTGAGCTGCATCAGTAAGAACAAACTTAACAAGATTTTTTTTTTTTACATCCCCTGCATATCCTTCCAAAGAATGTGACAAATGAGCTGCACAGAGACACACATGCCTCAGTTTTTAACCTCTCTTAACTAGCATCGAGAGCATTGTGTATTTTCTGAGGCCTGTGGGACAAGTAAATCATATATAAATATTCTGCTAGTACCACCGTCTTCCATTTAAAGGCCCCAACTCAATATACAAGGTACTCCCATGCAGCTCATTTAATTTTTAGAAGGGGACTAACACAAATAAACTGCACATATCACAGTGTCTTTAAGTACAACCTAGTCTCTTAGGAGCCTTACAGTTAACAGCTCTGTGTGGAACCACTCAGAGAACAGTAGCTTCATTGACAACACAATCTTAAAAGGGATCCATGTTACAAGCTTGGGGCTGCTAAAATAATTGGCAAAGTTTTAACTACAGCATGAAAAGTACATCATGTAGGCCAACAGATTTTAAACTCCACTTCCACGTTTTACAGTATGGACAGTGACTTACCCTGCATCATGCTTCTGTAAGATGTGTCAGTGATGGCGTAGATGTGGGGCGGCATTTCATGCCTCTTCTTGCCCTTGTACATGTCGACAATCTCCTCTGAGTAGATGGGCAGGTTCTTGTAGGGGTTTATGACGACACAGAAGAGACCAGAGTACGTCTGCAGGACAGAGAAAGGTGGCATTTGAAAAAAGCGGCACATGAACATGGAATAAGAAGAAGAAGGTGCCAGTGGAAGTACAGGGGTTGATAAAATAAAATTAGGTCAGAAAGGAGATCTGCAAGTCTTCACTTAAGCTAAGAGGCTCAGATTTGTTTCAAGATTCATGTGGGAATTCTCGCAGGATTGGAGTCAATGTCACTATTCATCACGTGACTGGGACAGGACAGGGAAGTCAACAGGGGCGGGTGGGTTGGGAATGACAATGACGATAGGTGTAATGATAACATAATATTTAAATATGCACTATTATGAATAAACACTACTGTCTTTTCTTTTTCACTGGAATACGATGGGACGGGAGAGAAAGTCCACTCCCATGTCACCCTCTAGTTCACACTACACAACTTCCAGACTTGTCAGATTGCAGTGTTGTTCACTACACAACATGCTGTCTTGTAATTGGGTCTTTAAGACACTGTGGTTTTCACACTTCATGTCAGACTGGAAACAGGGTCACACACGGCAAAATCTTTCAATCGGAGGAATCACAGATAAAAAGTCTGCTCTTCAATCTATAGTTTGTCACAAAAACACGCAGGAGAAGTCAAACGGTAATTGACATAACACCACACATTTTTCTGTTGTTGTTTTTGGTACATGTGTTCACAAAATAGCCCGTTTCCTCTGAGGTGCGACAAGAACTCTGGTCTGAATTGTAGCTGGAACACACACAATTCTTATTGTTACAGACGACTCACACCCTGAGGTTTCCCTCAACTCATGTCTTGTCTCAAGGCTAATGTCGTGCAGTGTGAGGTAGCCTGGTGGCCTGACATCTATCAACCGGTAACCAACTGGTTAATTTGTAACACAAAAAAGGCCAAATAGCTTGAAATATGCTAGGCCTTTACTTGAAGTTTGACTCCGTGAGCTTTAGCGCAGCATTTTGAGGTGATATCCCTGGAGGGGTGGGCACAACATTTCCATAGCAACACCATCCTGTCACCATGGGTCAGGCTCAGCTAGCTCCTACCTGACCCACGGGTGGTGGTGCACGGTGCAGTAAAGTGAAGAGAAGCAAAATAAACCTATAGATTGACATGTGACTGGTCAAAAATGTTCTCTGCAGTTAATAGAGTAAGAGTTAACCAGTGACATTCCTAACTGGTCTGTTTAATATGCTTATGTGCAAACAGTGTCGTGCTTCCCTCAAAATTTGCCTCACTAAATAATAAAGAAGTTGCACTCGGCATTGCTTCAATAATGAGGCTTTCCCATCAGGACTGAGCTGAAAGTTTCTCATGAACTCTGAATTGTTTTTTCTATATCATTATGTAATCTGCACCCCACCCTGCTGCAAGTTTAAACTGATGACTGACCTTAGCATTGCAAAACTACAGCTACTCGACAGGTTAGCTTAGAGTCATATCTGAAGTCTGCAAGGTAGAATTATCTTTTCTGCTTTGAACATTTAAACCCTCCTCCATCCCTTTCTTTAAACCCCACTGAATCTCTTTTTTGTGTATCTGGACTTTTTCTCCTCTCACCATAGCTTCAGATTTTTTTTTCCTATGAGCTGCATTCCTGTGCTGCCCTCCCACCATCGCTGTACCAGGCGTTCCTCCTTCTGCTGTACACCCGCTCTCCCTTGAGAGATGGTCAATGTAAAGACTACAGAGCCTGGAGGCTCTTCAACCACCCGTAGCCTGGATCTCTGGAGGGAGCGAGGGAGGGGACAGCGGGCTGTGTTGATATGACCGGGTCACACCACAGAGTCAAAGAGAGCAAATCACTCCCAGCCCACCACATGGGGATAAATAACATTAATTATGGGGGAAGTAATAGTTACAACACGATTTACATTCCATGTCCATCTCTGAAAAAACTGGACGCCCCTCCCTACTTCCCTGACTCTTTCTTCACATCTCTCTTGCTCATTGTTCCCTGCAGCTTCCTGTTTACAAGATAACTCCAAACACAGGGAGAACAGAGAGAGACGGGAGACAGAGGGGAGGAGGGTGCAGGAAAAGAATGCCTGCATACCATAAGTATGTTAGCAGAGTGCACAGGGTCTTTGCATTGACTATTTGCATACAATGTGTTGTCTTAAACAATGGAGCCTAATGAGATAATGAGGAAGTTGGACAGGAAGATAAATTGGTTTGGAGACTGGCCATGACATATTGTTTTCTACAAGCCAGTGGGGATTTTGTAACAATTAAAAAGGAAAATGCTTTTAACTGCGCCAATGGGAAAATGTTACCCTGATAACTGTTTAGTGTATGAGCAGATCAAGAATACAGTAGCAACACAGTTCTGAGGAAAATGTCAGATATGAAATATGGCTGAATTTTATTCTTACAACACAATGGCTAATAATTTAAATACTAAAAAAGACTGTCTAAGTATCGTCTTGGCAAAAACATTCGCACTAGAGTCAAAACTGGAAAAGAAATAAATCAATGCTTTGTTTAAGGGGGGCCTATTATGCTCATATTCAGGTTCATATTTGTAATGTGGGTTTATGTTTACATGCTTTAAAGCTTGAAATACACTTAATTTTCCAAACACTGTCCATGCTGGTTTCCTCACGAAAAGCCCAATCTGCTCTAATTATTATTAATTATTATTTTATACAACAAAGCATGCATGTGCCAACCATGGTGCATTCAGGTGCACCTTGTAAAATCAGAAATCTATACTTGAATGGCCATAAAGGTCGTTTAAAACGGAAGAGTTTTTCCTTAGTTGAAATATATCTGTCACTTTCTTTTTCTTTCACTACAGTATTAAAAGTATCACAATGTCCCATTCATTTCTACATAAGCAGATTTTGAAAATTAAATCAAGGTGTCATCAGCAAACCCTGTAACATTCTTGTTCAACACGTCAAATACCTCTGTGGATATTATCAAGTATTTTAACTGTAGCATTTTTAAATAAGTAAAAACTGAAGTCGTACCCAATATGCAAACATTTTGGCCAGTAAATACCCATGCTTTAAATAAACTAAACTATCACCTGCCGCTAGTCCGCTGCTCGCTACTGTTATTTTGGCTGGTAGAGAATATGGTTGGCTGCTGGATATTTCTCATCTACCAGTCTTGTAATCCGGTGAGTCAGAAATTTAATTTCGTACACTGTTTAAGGCTTCAAATTTTCCAAACCCCTATCTCACATGCATCCCAAACTTTTGTGAATTGAACTTACGCAAAAAAAAAAAAAAAGTTGGAAACTGAGGATTTAGAGTCCTGAAGCCCGAGGTTGTTGCTAACAGGGTTTACTTATACATTTGTTAACCTTATTATTTCATCCTACATTGTAATATTATACAATATGACAGCAAATAGGGAAAAGCATAATAGGTCCCCTTTAAGGTATTTGACGGCTTCATACTCACGTATATGAGCCCAGAGTAGTATCTCTCCTTCAGGTTGTGCAGCACAGAGGCCTCGTTCAGGCAGGTGAGCTCGGCCATGTCCTCCACCTTGCTGAACTTGGGCGGGTTCATCTTCTGGATGTCATCCTTGTTCACCCTGATCTTCTTCCCAGAGTCTGCCAGCTCGACCATGCACTCGTCGCCACGCTCCTCCTTCACTGAGCCGGCCTCGAAACCCAGGCGATCTGAGGGCACCCATACTAGCTTCTTGGTGGCCCAGTCAGCCTGTGCCAGGGGGTTGTTGACCAGATTGCGGTCCACGTACAGGAACTTGTCTGCAGCAGACATGGTAGCTGAAAGATGAAGAAAGAGTGTTTGTCTTTAGTGCCAAGAAATTGAGAGAATCATGAACAGAGGTCAAAAACCTAGATATCAAACCACAAAAACAAAAATCTCGTTAACATTTAATCATTTATTATCACATTAAAATCTATTATATATAAATAAGTTGCTGCATGTCTTCAGTACTATCTGGCAGGCTTCGTTTGCAAGACCAGACCTTTACTTCCCCTCCATCTTCACATGTAATTTCAGAGGAATGTAAAGGTCACAGCTGACGGGATGTACAACAGGAAGAGTCTACTTCAGTGATGTCAGGTCGACATAAAACACATCCATGTCAGACTACACTCCTTTTTACTTCTTGACAAATTGCTGTGAACAGTTAATCAAATCTCCAGCTGCTGGAACATCCCAGTGACGGGGGAGAAACACCTCCCAGCAGAGGTGCCTCCAGTTGGGCTCCAACTAACTGGCTGTGTGCTGGTGGGAAACCTGTGAGGGAGCATGCCTTTGTTGTCGTTCCTGCTGGTTGGTTGAGTATTTGCTTGGGGGAGAAGGGGAAGAGGCTGTGTGTGATCTTGGAGAGATAACCTAAAGCTCTGCTTGACTTAATGGCCCTTATCAACCAAACAGTTCCAGTGACTGAACCCAGCGACAAAATCAGGAAACAAAAGTCCCTTTTATACATCCCTGTTTGTGTTTTTGTCTGCTTCAGAGGAACCGTAAACATAAAAGGATCATAGGAGTGAGACGGAAGTTTCGTATGAGAGCATGTTTTGTATAAAAACAGTCATCATGTTCTCTGTAATTTATCATTATCATAAAGCGTTCTTTGTTTCTAGTGTTATCAAAGCAGTGATGATCTGTTGAATGTTTCATGGTTACATTTCCTGATTTAGTGCATAGTCACACTGAAACAATTAGTAAATAAACTTCAAATTTTGTTTGTCTCGGTCACGCTTTCTCTTTAGGTTTCCTGTAAGACTAATATTGGTTGTTTGTTTAAATGTAAATATTATGGATAGCAGCCATAATCAGTGAGTGACTGTCATGATAACTACTTTTGGACTATATATTATCCTGGAAAAAATTGCATTAAACTATATTAAAACTGCGTTAAAATATAATACTGTCATTTTAAGACCATGTCATGACATTGGACTGAAAGATATAGTCTATAAATAATATAATAATAAAAACATAATATAATAACAATATAACAATATTTATAAGCTGTATTGCGATACACAATTAGTTTATCTTGAAATTATGAAATCTACTAAAATACCTAACTACGAAATAAACTAGCTATAAGAAAATTAAATAAAAATGCTACATAATAAAGTTAAATAAAGTACAGTTAAGTGACGTATTGTTAAAATAAATAAATCAAAGCGGAAACATGGATGCTTTCATTCTGAGGCAACTGGCTTCTCTCAAGCAGGAAGGGTTGATTTTTTTTGCTATGAACATAAAGCTTCTGGATGTTAGCAGTTAGCAGAAAGTTAAACTGTTACTGCTGCGCCATTAAACATTATTCAATGTGAACTGGAATCAACTAAAAGCTCTCCAGTTCATGTATTAATAATATTCACAAGTGGCAGTGGTGCTCCATGGTTGCAAAACGCAACTAATTACTCATGGTCTGGAGCCCTACTGACACAGAAATACACACCTCACATGCTCATACAAGTGTAACTTGTTACAAGTTAAACCATTACCAGGGCACAAGTCGCAGTTGTGCTCCATAGTTGTAAAATGCAAATAGTTGCAATCTAGAGCCCTGCAGACACATAACCCCATGCCTTGACTGCTCATACTATCGTAACTCATTAAAAGTTAAGCTGTTTCCTGGCGCGCCGTTAAACGTTAATCCACTGTGAACTGGCATCAAACTAAAAGCTCTTCAATTCATGTATTAATAATATTCGCAAGTGGCAGTGGTGCTCCATGGTTGCAAAACGCAACTTATTAGTCATGGTCTGGAGCCCCACTGACACAATTGCATGAGCATGTGAGGCGTGTGTTTCTGTAACTTGTTAAAAGTTAAACCGTTACCAGGGCACAAGTCGCAGTTGTGCTCCATAGTTGCAATCTAGAGCTCTGCAGACACATATACCCATGTCTTGACTGCTCATACTATCGTAACTCATTAAAAGTTAAGCAGTTCTCCTGGAGCGCCATTAAACGTCAGATTTAATTCACTGTGAGCAGGAAACAAACTACCAGCTCTCCTGTTAAAATATTAATAGTACTTGCAAGTGGTTCTGGTGCTCCATGGCTCCAAAATGCAACTAAATGGTTATGGTCTGAAGGCATGCTGATACAGAAACACAAGCCTAGCCTGCTCAAACTATCATAACTCGTTAAAAGCTCAACAGTGACCAGGGTGCCTTTAAACATGAGATTCAATTCAGTGGGAGCAGGAAACAAACCAACAGCTCTCCAATTCATATATAAATATAATACACAATACGCAATACACTGAATATAATGGATATATCGCCCACCCCTATAATGTAACTCCTATTGGAGTTGAAATGTGAAACAAAAATTAAAAAAGCCTAAACCAATATAAGATAACTTAATGTGGTGGTTTGTGTGGAAGAGCTGAGCCCCACCCATGGTAGAAATCTGCCAGAAAGCAGAGAAGAAGACAGCAGCAGAGCGACATGAAATGACAACAAAACATGTCCCAGCATAGTTTTTTTCCTGTTAATTCGGCTTACACGCTCTGAGAAAAAAAAAGCTTGGGTGCTGCACCCAAGCTTTTAATAGTTTGGGAGAACCCTGCCGTTTATTCTGGCATCATGTTGCCGACATTCTTTTATAAACAAACACACACATATATATATATATATACACACCACATATGAACATGACCTTGTTAAGTCTATAACCTAATTATTGTGACAGGCCAAGTGGCAGTTGAGGTGTGTGTTTGTCTAGATAGAAAATTTGCCAACAAGCTTTTACAACCTTTAGGAAAGTCAATATGTGCGGTGCACTTTAAATACACAACTTAATATTAGCTAACAACTGCACTTACTATGAACTTAGAGGAATGTCTTCCAGCAATTTCTCAATGTTGTCTTGCAAGAAGTGATGAGCTAAGCGCGGGTAATTGTCAAACCAGATAAAGCTTCTCATAAAATTTGCAGTGAACCAAAACAAATGGTTGATATTAAATGCTGCTTATAGAGGCTTCAAATAAAACATAACTGAACTTCAGCTGAAGCTGACAAACTGTGCACAAGTTGCTTTCACACACCTCTAAAAAGCTCACAGATAACATCTTGTTGACAGGGAGTGCTGCGGTTTAACCTATATAGAAAGTGACAGGACCAGTATAACCAGTACTGAGGAAAATGACAGCAGTGTGCTTGAGCCAACCCGCCCAACGAAAGCGAGTGCAGAGAGACTCTTTGCAGTTAACTGAACATGATGTACCTTCACTGACACCGAAGGCCCAGACTTTACACTGTCTTAATTATCATTCCAACACAGCAGGAGCATGACACCGTTTTCCCAGCATCACTGGGGTCTCTCAACATTGCCTTACCTCTGACAAAAAAACAACAACAAAAAAACCCAAGAGCTTCCCTGTAAAGGCTTGTTTGCATATGCTGTGCTCCTCATATGCAAACACTACGAAAATCACAGCGGAGGTTATTCCAGTCCAGTCTTACATTTATCATCAGGGCTGCTATAATACATAGGCTGCCAAAGCTGGAAGTGTTTCAAATGTCCATGAGAGTATTTTTTGCATTACATCGTCTAGTGGGACGAGGTTCTGGCGCCAAGTTCGCAATTTTCTCATGCTCAACATCATAAAACACTGCTCGGACACAACAAATCAGAAGATACAAAGATCAGTGCAAGAATAATGGTTTTTATAAAGTTTATGTTTATTCAACTGGGGAAATGTCTTCTTCTTACAGTAGACCAGTTTGATGTGACTTCATGGCTCAGTCTCTCCAAAATTCCTTTATTCATTTAGAGGAATTTGGTATTTATGGAAACTTCAGTCTGTAGAACGACCAATACTGAATTTTTGAGGTTGATACCTCCATCTGGGGGCTTAGAAAAAAATCTGAAAATGATTTATCAGACAAACATTACAAACAATCTTCAAGGAGATCATTTCAGTTTGTTAGTTTGTCAGTAGGATTACAAAAAGAACTACTGGCACGATTTTCATGGAACTTGGTGGAAGGGTGCAGCCTAAGCCAAGGATGAACCCAGTAAATTTTAAGGCGGGTCCAGATCAAGGGGCTGATACAAATTATTTTTCACTGTTGATAAAAATGTGAGATATGGCATTTAGCTTTGGTGGAGGTCTGTGCTCTTTGAGTTCCCTTCTAGTTTTAAATTGTGATCAAGATATTTACTAAGCAGGACATTTTACTGGGGGATATCGGTTTTCGAAAGCCTGACTACCATGAATCAGCAACTAATCTGTTCATTTCTAAAGGGGAAAAAAGCAAAATTATGTAAAATACAAAACGTGCTTTCCTTTGAGTCCGGCGGTCTGTTGACTCAATGAGCTTTAACGCCATTTTTCAAAGCGCTAGCCAGCTGTGTTAACATCCAGAGACATAGCGCCCACCATCTGGTCTCTACTAGGTAACTAGCTGCTCTGCACTGCACACCAGCCGGACAGGAGCTAGCTAGCGATACAGACTGGAGGGTTGGCACAATGTTTCCCCTGCAATAAACGCTGAATGAGCAGCAACGCTAGCTAGCTCCCACCTGACCCCGAGAACATGCAATACAAAATGGTGGCAGCTAGCTAACCAGTGTAGCATGAATACCTGATTTGTTACGATGCAGCTTAGTGCTAGTACTACTTCTAAACTGAAGAGAGGCAAAATTAACCTGAAGACAGACGTGTCACTGGTCAAAAATATTCTCTGCAGTCAACCGATTAACTTTAAGTGCTCTCTGGTTGACAAATTGTGTAATAATGATACGGTTTCTAAATATAGTCGAATCTTGTTTGGCATTTCTTCAGGTGATTTATCAGGTGACAAACTAAAGTTCCATCGACTGTGCTATTGACAAAGTGCAAACTAACTATGCAACATTCCTCAACTGTACTGAAAAAGGGGGACAGACTCTTGAGAAACTTTAGAAAGAGAACAGAGTTTCTGCGTTTAACAGGGTTATGTCGGTCCAGTCTGTTCCAGCATATTAACCCTGATCTGTGAGAAAGAAAGCTGAGGGAGAGCCATTCTTCTCATGACCCCTGCCTCCCTCTGTCCTCTATCAACTCTGTCAGGCTGCACTACAGCTGACGTCCATCACTGCTCAACCCGCCTCCAAACCCATCTCTCGAGTACCGACCCCATCCTGTAACAGAACGTGGGTCAAATTAGTCCTGCTTTACCTCTCAGCTGGCTCCCGTCTGCCTTTAGTCACCCTCCTCTGCCTCTCTCGAATCTTAACACTGCCCCCCACCCCCCTGCTGTTTATCCAGTCTTTTCAGGGTCGCATTCCTCCCATACTCACCCTTTATCAGGGAAAGACAGCGAGCTACAGCATTCCACACATTTCTGTCCTCTATCCTCGATGCCTCCCCTCTTACGTCTCTCTGAGACCTTATTCTCTGGCTCTCTGTGCAGTTTCCTCCCCTTATTCCCATCACATCAGTGTCATGTGTGCCTTTAGGAGTTTCATCACTCAGGGAAGATCAGCATCTCACACTGAAACTCATAGCTGCACATATCGAACAGATCTGAGTACGTTCCCATGCTCCTTCTAAGTTTCACTTGACCATTATTCGCTCCAGTACATTTGGATCAGTTGGCCCCATGCAGGGTCGAGTAAGAGCCACGGCTGATTGTAATCCCTGTAGCTTTGTTGTTTGGCAAAAACAAGAAGTGAAACAGAACAGCCTGAACACGCCCAAAGCTCTGGTGTGCAGGGAGACATGTTGGCCACCATGAAGACAACATCTCAAACACTTCTAAGAAAAACAGACACCATCTGGTGCTGCTGACAAATAGCTTACACATGTACTGTAACTAACGGTTATTTCCATTATCAATTAATCTGCAGATCATTCTCTAGATTGGGCATGTCACAATAACAGACATTTAGTAGTCAATACCAATACCAGATAAATGCCATGATTCTTGATACCACAGTAAAAAAAAAAAAAAAGCTAGCAAAGAATAAATCCCATTTGCTTAAACATACACTCCATTATTAAAATAATAAATCAATCAAATTAAAACTAGATTTAATTTAAATATTACTAATCCCTGATAATCCACCTCGAACACAAAGTACAAATCTATGTTGGTTCAATAAATTTCAACACTTGTATATGCAAGACAGTTGGTTCTTGTGGTAGGCTCTTTGTCCCGCCCTTCCACCACTGTGATTGGCTAGCTGGGTAAAATGTGACAGTGACAAGTGCAGCATTTTACCCTAAGTATAACATTTTGACTATTGGTGCTTTCACACAATATTTACAATAAAAGATACCGATAACTAATTATCGGTAATGTGGATATACTGACTAAGTGGGTAAAGGTTAGTTAAGTTCACAAAATTTCTCTTTACTAGAATGCTGCCTTAAAGAACTAGAAGGCAACCCTTATGATATGACAATATCCAAAATAGAAGATGATATCTAGTCTCTTATCAAGTGTAAGCTTTATATATTGCCCGGCCCTACACTCAGCGACGAGCCAAAAATAACTTAAGGTGCAGCAGTCAGTGCAGACTAGACGCTCCAGCGCCTCCCACTGCAAAAAATTAACAAAATACATTGGCCTCAAGTAAAAACGCTTTTGTTATTGTTGCAGCTGTACTTATTGCCTTCTTCCACACGTTGTTCTTGTTCCGCACTGGTAGGCGTTCTTCTTAGTCTTTTGGCATTTAACGGCACACTAGAACACATGTAGGGTCCACAAGAATAGTATCCCCAAAACCTATGCCAGGGGTTTTCATTCATTTGACAGGGAACATTAAAATATCAGCATTCACTATGACATAAAAAGTTTTTATTGTTGGAGCTGCACTTTGCTATTGTTTTCCTAAACTACTTTGGATGAAACCGGCTGCATGGGACCCGCACACCTGCGGTCCAGCACTGGATCTGACCACTGCAGCAACAGAAAGTTTGCATCTGTTCATCCTTGCTTCTCCTCTAATCTATTGGTCTGATTGATCCAACCACAAACTGAGCTATAGAAAGTCTTGAGTGTGATGATCAAACAGTTTGTTTCACGATGTTCTACCCCAAGACTCAAACTCAAGAATCTTCTGCTAAGTAAAAAACTAAAAGTCATGAAGCGTCCCGCCTGCACTGTGTTCACCCGCAAAAACATCTGAAATCAGAGAGGACACAATGATCACAGAGGGACACACACAAAAAAAATAAAGTTTGCTCATCAGCTGTCGTGGGAAACACTGGAGAAAAATCTGTGCCGTCCCGTTTTCAGAATCTTGGCATCAACTTTTTCAAGGAATAAAAAAAAAAAAAAAAGGTAAAAACTTTCTGATTCCAGCTTCTTAAATGTGAATATTTTCTGGGTTTCTTCCTCCTCTATGGAAGTAAACTGCGTGCCTTTGGTTTTGGACAAAACAAAACATTTGATGATGTCATTTTGGGCTTTGGTAAACATTGATCAACATTTTGTCACCATTTTCTGACATTTTATACACCACACTATTCAATTAGTCAAGAATATAATTGATACTATAATTGACAGTGAAAGTAATGATTAGTTGCAAGCCTACATGATTATTAATACGGTTTCCAATAAGTTTTTGAAGATCAACTAAGCTCTACTTTGAACACTATGCGTAGTAAAGTCTGTTGATGTCTGCCTCAGTCCGACTCACATGCTTGCCACAGATATCTCAGTGACACACTTCAAACTACGTCTCCAGAGAGTAGCATGAGGACTAAAATTACTCCAACATCTATTCCAGTTTGACGAGCGCTGCTCTATATTGAAAGTAGAAAAAAGCAGGAGGGAGAAAGAACTCCCATCAGAGTATTTTAGACGGAGGCCTTCCCTTGTGGAGGCTGACGGTTATAGTAAGACATGGATGTTGACTTTTGACTTTGAGATAAAACGGCATGCATTGACACTCATCACGCCCCCTCTGCTTGGCTCAGGCTCCTCCTGCTGCCCTGCCAAGTCCTCTATAATCCTTTAACAATCAAGGTTTCTCCACTTCCTTGTCACTTTGCAACATGCTCAGCTGTGGAAGCGTTCACTATCTATTCTGTGGAAACCATTTACGATGAGATTAGCTCGTCTAGATAATCATAACAAGGATTACTCATTAATTGAATACAGAAAACACAATCATCCCAAAACCAAAAGAAATCCTTCAACTTTATAAAACCTGACTGAGATACCATTAAAGGATTAAATTCTAAAACAGCAGTATCCTGTCAAAGCAGCGGCAGCCTTCTTGAAAGAGGAAGAGGAACCATAAAATAAATAACACAAGGAAGCGAATGCAGGACGGTTTTAGAAACACACCGACCTCATCACAGAGACCAGAATGTGGTTACAAAGAGGAAGTGATGCAGTGGCCAGAACTTTGGGAAGGAGGTGGAGGAGGAACCAGGAGACGAGAGGAAAGAGCTACTGTACAGAGCGTCCCTTTTCAGTCTCGGCTGTCCTGTTTAGAAAGCAGGTCAGCCTCTGTCTTTATAAAACTGAGGCCGTCCATCCATCAGTCAGACTCACTCTCATTCCTTTCCACCTCAGTGACTCTCCCTGAGTTACTGTAAAACCCAGGAGTCGAGAAAACCTCTACCACCGCATGACCATGTACAGTCAAACCCGCCTGCTCCAGCTAAAGGGAACCTACAAACGAGCTGCCCCATTGACAGGAATATTAATAGAATGACCGAAAAGTCAATAACCCTGCACTCCCACCAGCTGCAACCCATCACATCGCAGCTAGCTCGAGCCGAGCCAAGTCTGCTCATCCACTGTCCTCGTGCTGTGGATAATATTTTGTCACCCTTGTCTGTTTGGCTTTGTGTGTTTATACCACCCTCTCCAACAAATACTCCCATCTCAAGTTCAAGTGTCAGCCCCTCTTGTGTCTCACCACTTTGATTCCACTCACAGTCCAATGATCTACTGACTGCGAGCTCATGAAAGTGAGCGCTGGTGCCAGACAGGGACTGGAAAGGTACTGAGTCAGTCAAAATTCATTATGGGCTCACACGTCGGCGCATTCCCCCCCACCCCTCGCTCTCCTTCTCTGAAAGTAGGAAGGGTGGGGCAAGGACAAGTGAGGGGAGGAAAGAGGAAATGACAAACTGGTAAAACTATTTTGCCATTTGTGGAACTTGTTGTGTGCAAGGGTTTTTTGAGGAGGAGAGAAGGTGGCGTTTCCCTGCGCCCATGCTGAGCGGCTCGGAGGACTGAGAAGTAAATTAAGCCCTTGCTGGAAAATAACTGCACTGCATGACAGATCTACATCACTTTCCACATTACTTTTCACATTCCTGCCCCAACCAGGATCCAGTTTCACTTTGAGCTGTAAGCCGGCCAATGCCATCTAGCATTTACAACGAGAAGCCCCTACTTGGTCTTACTAAAGCTCTCAACACCGGCAGCTCCCAACTTTTTTTCATCCGATGCAATTCCACAGCCCTGTTAGATGAACTTAAATACCCCTTCATCAACACCACCAGTCATGCAACAAATAAATGGGATATTATCAAATTATTACTGGTGTAAAAAGGGATGTTTCAATTTCACTGCCTGCTACCCTTTTATCAAAACCCACGTTGGGAATCGCTGACCTACAAAACTGGTATGAGTACGCCCATCAGGTCAAGCGTTTTCGGCTATTTTTAAATATTCTGTTTTGCATACGTCAACCATTTTTCTAAGCAGAGTCTTAGTCTAAAGACTGCACAAATTCAAATTTAAGACTACTAAATGACTTTAAAAGCCCTAGCATGTAGGATTTGGTGGCATCTAGCCACGAGGCTGCACATTGCAACCACCTGAAACTTCGTCAATGTGCCAAGCACATGGAGGAGAACCATAGCGACTGATATGAAATAGCAAATGGCCCTATATAGAGCCAGTTTTTGATTTGTCTGTCCTGGTCTACTGTGGAAACAAGATGGCGGACTCTGTGGAAAAGGACCCCCTACATATGTAGATATAAACGGTTCCTTCTAAGATAACAAAAATACGCTGACCCTTATTTTCAGGTGATCATAAACTGATGAAACTGTAGTTGTAAATATATTACATTTTTGCAAATATATCCCCTGAATACCTTAACGTGTAATATTGAGGAAAAAAAATGAAATCAAGAACTTTTAAGACGTTTTAAGGACCTGTAGAAACCCTGCAGCATGTGGTTGCCAGTATAAACAGGAAGTAGCTGACGGTTGGTTTGTTGTTTCGTTACAGAAGACACTACTGAGATGGCAAAAGGTAAGATCAGATACCACAACGAGGTGAAAGTGTTACTGAAAGTGAAAACAGATTGGGAGTCTTTTCAAAAAGACACAGCGACATACTGGAGGAGCCTTATCCATCCACATAGGAAGGCAATGAGAATGAAGTACCCACACAAGGAGGATGAAATCACAAAAGGTATCTATACGTACCTATGATGTTTTTGCTTGACACATCGTGACTGATAAGACCCAATCAAGAACGCAGTGCCTACAGCATTTTGAAGTTTCCATTTCCGCCTGTCCACAATACAATGCAACCCCTGAGTTTTCAAACTAAAATTGGGTCAGCAGTGTTTTTCAAAAGTCCCCATTTCAGGGTTTCTAAAACACTGGAGCAGTTAGGACACTAGGCTTAAATGTAGCGATGGGTTTTAAAACAAAAACCTATTAGTGTGGATGCAGCCTCAAGTTAACTACCAGGAAGGACAGATCATTAAAAATAGGGTGGTGAGCTGATAAGCACATCATTTTCAGGGTCACAGAACAAATTCCACATCTATCATTAAAATAGCAATCTAATTACACCACTGAGTGCACAATTAACTGGTTATTGGACAAAACAGAGCAGAAACTGCACTGCACCAGTTTGCCCTTTTACGAGAGCACTCGGCGGTATTGACCATTAGACAAATAGATAGGTGGTTACGTAAGCCTTTTAAACAGACGGTGAAAGAATGCAGAGGGAGTTAAGATACACATTTCAATTTGTCAGCAGCACTTCTTTCTGTGGAACGCTAAACTGGCACGGCTTTTATTTCTGACTGACAGTGTGGAGAGAATCTGCTTTAACTACCTCACTGCAGGCTGCTATGTCCTGTTAACACTCATCCTATCACCAGACAATCCTCCTCACTTCACCCTTTTAGATTACTGTGTGGCTCTCTAGCTATATCACCTGTTATCTCTACCTGGGGCACTCCTTATGAGTCACTACAGATTCATCAGACCTATCTCAAACAATGCATTCACAGATCTCTGAATGCCACATGCTGCTTTGCCAACCTGGGCATCTGGCGTGCAATGCAATCTGGGCGGACATGAGAATTAACTGTCCAAAGGGAGACAGAAGTAGGCAAATTTATTACGCAGCATGTTTCAAAGGTCACAGTGCGAAAGTGAGTGTCTGCGATGGATGCGTTGCGCAAGAACGTACCACTTCTCTATGGAGTCACACGCCAGGTGTGCAGCTCACACACACCCACCATGGACAAAGTCTGATTTCTGACATGTACAGTGATACAACTGAGCTTTACCACATTCACCACCAAATGAATCTTGTTCCTGTTTTATGTGGTGTCTGAATAACTGTACAGCTTCACTTCACATTGCATAACCTGTATTTGCACTATTGAGTCAAAACTTTGCAGATTTTCAACCAGCTTTGTTTCATAATGGGTAGAAAGTATAAATGAACTGGTAAATTTCCTTCCATTTAACCAGCGCCCAAATCTCCCAGCTCATGTCCAGGCTCAAATTCACCAGATGATGCCTTCCACAAGAGAGAAATGCTCCTTTATCTCTCTTTAACTCAGACCAAACAGTAAATTAGGCAGTGCAGATCAAATTTGAACCAAGATTCTGTTACTGCACTGCCCATTTGTTGCCCAAAATGTTTTCAGAAAAAGTTCAGCTTAGCACAAAGACAAAGATGGTCTTTAAATAAAACTGGGCTGGCCGCGGCTGGTAACAAACGATCTCGTACTACGGTTAAATAGAGAGCTAAAAAATGTTTCTGAAAACATTTGAGGCAGGAAACAGGGAACGCAGTAACAGAAGCTTAGTTTATACTTGGAGTTTTACCATTTCATCTCAGTTTTTTCAGCTTCCCTGTGCAGGAATTAGTATGGCGCCCACTTCCCGTTAACATACTCTCATATTACAGCCAAACAGGGCACTAAAATATATTTCTGAAAATGTCTGAGGTGAGAAATTGGCAGTGCACTAACAATTTTGTATCTAATTGGCACTGCCTAGTTTTCACGTTTTATTGGCGTTTGGTCTGAGTTTTGTGTCGGCGGTGGCATCATGGGAGGCAATACAAAAATGCAGATGTACAGCCTGTAGATAAAGCAACAGCCTGAGAGCCGGCGAAACACCGCCAAATGATGCATTTTGCAGGAGACCAGGGAGATCTCGGCACTGGTTAGATGGAGGGACATTTACCAATTAATTTACACACACTACCCACATTGTTGTGATACAAAGCTGGTTAAAACTTGGATCCATGTTACCAGCTGGCTGCCATATTATTTGTGGACAAGAAACTCATTATGTCACCCACCAGAGTGAGTGTTTATTGATCCGGTGCGGCAAAGTGCATTTTGGTTTTCTACCTCTTTAGCAAAAACAAATGCCACAACCCTTTTCTCTGTTTTCTCTGGTCATGTGGCACCACTTCCAAAAGTATTTGTGTCTTTCCACTGCACAGACAGTCCAGTTTTATTTAAAGAAAAAACAACATCTTTCCAGCATTAAAATACTTCTTTAAGAACATCACTAAAAAGTCTGCCTAGCAGACGAACCTTACGAAAATGCCTTTCTACAAGTAAGTTACACAAGGAAATGGACAGCCAGGTGCTGACTATCACCTCTTCTTGAACAAACAGGAAGCTGGATCATTAAACTGGCACTCGAAGAGGGCTAGAGTGCAGATCACTAATCACTGATCAAGCATTACCTCATCTTTTATTATACAAAACAGAAAGCAGAAGTTTCTATCTAACCACAAGTAATCATGACAAGAGGCATGTTCAAGGTCCGTCAGTTGAGAAATCTCAACAAGTCCTTTCTGTGTACAGCCCAAGTCAGAGCCATTTCCTAGTATTGTTCAGTTCTATTGAAACCTTACAGGTGCGTGCTGCGAGGGGGAGGACGGAGGAAAGGATGGGGATGGGGGGTGGCAAAAAAAAAACACAAGCAGAGGAAAAGAGGCAGGGTGGGAGGAAGAATGAACACAGACAGGGAACAGAGGGCGCTCAGAACAGTCTGAGGAGGAGACAACGAGGAAATGTAAGAAATAGACCGCAGTGAATGGAAATGGGAAACCAACTGCACACTATCCCTGAGCTCAGTCAGTTCAACCGTTCTAACTGAGGCAACTTAATTATGCCGTTCATGTCAACCAGAAGGAATATGTTTGGGCAGAGCAAAAATAGACGAGACGCTCAGGAAAAAACATGTTTGAAAGAACTGGATTAAAGGCCACCATTAGTGATATATGGCACACGCTGTGTGTGTGCAAACTGAAGACTCGTGTTTGATACTGTCTGCATCACAAACCCTCTGAAATTAAAAAAGACATATCTATTTATGGATACACAAGTGACTTTCACCAAGTCTGAACAGCACTGTTACTACATGCTGAGAAATGGCATGATCAGCGCTGCCATGGTTAATCTTTACCGACTCCGCTCTGACTGGAATGTTTTGCCGGCATGAATGAATCTCAGCTGACTGTGTAGGATATGCATGACACTTCACTGCCTGACCAGCCATCAAAAAACATCTAATACTAGAAAATAAATAAGTAATATACTCAGACGAGAAAAATCTGCACAGTCCAACTCCTCTCGACTCACCTCCATGTCAAACTTTTAATACTACTTTAGAAGGATTTGACGCAGACTTGTATTGCAGTATTTTAAATATTTTCTTCATCTTTCAATTTTAAGTCAACAAAATGTGTCCACTGACATTTTCAAATAGCTTGTTTTGTCCAAAGATATTTACAATAATTAAAAGAAAACAAGGAAAAGAAAAATCTTCTTTGAGAAGCTCGAGACAGTGAGATTTTAGCATCTTTGCTTAACAAAATGACCAACAATTTAAGGGATAGGTCAGCTTTTTTGGAGTGGGGTTGCATGAGGTACTTATCCATTGTCAATTTGTAGATTTGTTGGCATTTTCAACCCTTTACTTTCCCATCAGATGGCCCATTTCAACAGGGAAGCCGTTAAGTTCAAAGTCACCAAACTCCATTGACAAAAACAGTAATTTTGGCTCTGCAACACAGGGGATACTGGACTGCAGCTGCCTCGATCAGTACTTTAGTTTGTGTTACTGTGTGACCTTGGTGATCCTGAACTAACCTGTTTGAATGCCGAAGTCGCACAATAACACAAACAAAATAACTGATGAAAGCAGCAGTGGACCAGCAGCTCCTGTGTTCTGCACCGCTAATTCAATGTTTTTCTCAATGGAGTCTGGTTTTAAAGAAAGCGATATACTGGCTTCAGTTTCCTGTCCGATATTGCTGTCTGCATTAAGGTAAAGCAGTGACAATATTCTTTACATAATGAACGTTTAAACTGATTTTTTAGGTGGCTAAAATATGTTTGCTGCTTCCCCCATCCACAGCTGTACATTGCTTAGCTCCTGTGCCAGTATTCCAGCCTGCTTCTCCAAACTGAGGGCGTGCCAAACGACATCTACTGTAGGTAAAACACTGACCATGGAGAAGTACCTCATATGACCCGACTTTAAAAGATCAAATCTATCCTTGGCTTGCTTTTCTCTGCTCTTAGCCTGGAAAATCTATATTGAATGGATGATTGAGTATATGACGGCACTTGAAGGGCACACGACAGATAAAAGTTTAGAAATACCTCACATATTAAAATAACTTTCCGTTTTCATACCAGAAGGAAACTGTGGGTTGTGTGTGCTGCACCGTGTCACCCTGCCCTCTCCACGCTGCACTCTCATTTGCAACAAAAGCAAGAGGCCGGCTGCAAGTAATCTGTCTCAGCCGGGGACGACCAACCTTCAATGAAATCTAAACATCCACAGGCATGTTCTCTCAGACTATATCATTTTGAGAAGATTGAACAACCTCGTACACCGGCCCCTTGTTCGTGTTTTAAGATGTCTGCATTTAATTTCGTCTTGCCAACAGTACATAACTCTCCCTGGGGGCCCTGAGTGTGGACACTGCTGACACACGAATGAAGGAATGTAATGATCACAGCGGGGGGCTCCATAACTGAACACTGAAACTGGCAATATGCGAGAAGAACTGGCTTCCACCGAAGCCATTGCACAATGCATTTGCGAGTGCTTAATTCATGACTCAAATGCAATAACAGGATGTGACATATGTCACCCAACATGCCCCTTTACGTGTGTGTCTTTCTGTAGCAACACTGCAAATGACTGCTCTATGGAAGAGTGTAGGTGTGTCATCCTGACAGACATGATGATAAAACAAACATGACTACACACAAGCAGCGTTTTGTGTTTTGCAGCTACTGTAATCACTAACATGAACCACCATTTGCACATTTCTATGCCTGAGTAAGAAAAGTTTTTAATGTGGTAAGCTCACACTGCGGTTTAATAGCTTCTTGGCAGACAACATCAGCTCATTGGATGTGTATGGCTCCGATTACTACAAATGAGAGCAAAGAGGTGCTGCTCTCACCTTCTCGGACAACGCTAGCACTTAGCACAATGAGAAGCAGCTTTGCGTGAAGCAATGCCAGCCTCCATGCCCACTCTGACGCGAGGTAGAGTTCATGCAAAAAAAAAAGAAGAAAAAAAAGCTAAAACTCAGCCACACAGCTTGCCGTACTCAAAGTCAGTAGGGCGTGTAAGCATACCAGAGTGTGTTTGCTTCCCAGAGTGCAAACACCATGATGTGCCATCTAACAGAGCAAACACAAATCGCACTGACAAAGCACAACACTTAGGTAGGTGTGCAATGACATGGCAGAGACAGGCATGATGAGAATGTGACCTTTTATAGATCTGAGGAGAGTCTACGTTAGCCAGAGTGAAAGTGTCAAGGGTGTCGTTGTAACATGAGCGTCTGTATCAGGCTAAATTAACAATGAACTCAACGAAATTTCATAGCGCCTAAGCAATAGAGTGCTAAATCCCCAGAATGAGTTAGCATTTTAGCACTTCCAGTTCCCTCGTCTCGAAGTCAGTGAGTTTTTTTAATAGATTTTTGGTTAGCTGCTTGAAATAAGGTCAGTGGTTAACACAAGCTTAAAAGACTTCCATGTTTTTTTCTACAACATGAAATACGTCAGAAAATATCCCACTTGTGAATTAGCTTTGTCACGCAGAAAACGGTGACACTGAAGTCATGTGACTGTGGTGTTGTTTGTTTACAGCCCAACGTTAGCTTTTTACAAACGTTTGGTTGCCACAGAGCTTATTTCTGCAATGATCCAAACTCCAACGGAAATCCCACAGGCTTTGTCGAGGGAACCATGGCAATGCTAATGTTCACATTGACCTACAAATAGAAGTCATCCCTGAAGCAGTCTATACCGGAAAAGATTACAATAATCAGAAGACGTTCTTTACATAGAGGTTGCTTAAATCTTTCCTGATCCACATTCCTTCCTCCAAATACTTTGTCTAAAACTCTTAACCTACTGAGCTAAATATTTCCTTAATATTACTTTATTCAACTAATACTGCCACTTATTCTCCATATTGTAATTTTACAGTTGCATATCTGGCATCACTGTATTCATGTCTGGAACATGGATCCCTCCTTTGTTGCTCCTCCCGAGGTTACTCCCTTTAGCCCCATAGCCAGTTTTTCTTTTTCTGAATCAGGGGTATCCAATGTTTTACAGTTTTTGAAGCCCTCTGAGGCACATTTGTAACTTGTGACTTCAGGTTATATAAATAAACCCGTCTTAGCTTGGCTTGATATTGATATATCCCATAAAATCATCATGGAAAACTCTCGTGCTGCCTGGCTGATGTTCATCACAGTGGACCACACTGTAATTACAAGACAAACCTGGTCATTTTCAGCTGGCATTCTTGTGTATTCCAGGAATCATTTCTGGCTAAAATCTGGTTTACTGATGTAACAACCAGTGCCTAATTAACTTCTGAGAAACGCTTTCTCCTGTTTGACTCATCGGACCAGACCCTTGATGGATAATTTTCAGAGTCCCTCCAGTCTGTTCTTAACTAGTCAAAACTGCATTTTTGTACTATGCACCCTGGGCTAAGAGTAACTGTAAGTCAAACTTCATTTGGAAACACAGCCTTCATAACAGGCATTCAAATACCACATCCAAAACGTGCTTTATAAAGAATGTAAAAGGTCTGAATCACTTGCAAAGACCCGCTCTCTCTATGGGCCAATCCACCCCAGGGGCCCAAGTGCAACTGCACCGCCTGCACAGTCTACATTTACATCCCTGCATCAAAATATACTTCTACTCTTTATGCAGCATGGCCAGTTTCACAATGATGTATATGGTATTAATGGATTATAATTATCGATCACTTTCATGTTGCGGCTGGTAAAGGTGGCAAATTTTAATTACTTTACATACCGCTGGGTACCTTAACATGTAGCCTAATAATATATCATATTTTGTAGGGATGCACGATAGTTTCAGCATGTGGTATTGGCCATTATTGGCTTTTAAAATGAACTATTAGAATTGGCACAAATGCTTTTTTAAATTTTGCACAATGAATAAATATTACATACATTGAAAAGTATTGTATTTCATGTCTCCATCTGCTGGTGGGCCGTCATGATAAGAGTATGCATGCATAATATATTGTAGTTCCACTACAGATGAGACTTGGTGATCATCACTAAAATGAGGTGGGGAAAAAAGTGGATATATCGATATCAGTATCAGTCAAATTAGTTGTTATATATCGACTTATCGGATATCGGCCAAAAATCCTATAGCATGCATCCCTAATATTTTGTATAAAACAACAAATCTGAAAGGTAACTCATAACTAAAGCTAACAAATACATGTAGTGGAGTAAAACCTACAATATTTGGCTAAAATAAACTAGCATAAATTGGAAACACTTAAGTACAAGTAAGTCAAAGCCGTTTTTAACTACAGTACTTTATTAAATGTACTCTGTTACTTTCCACCATTAAAAGTAAAGAAAGGCAGATGCCACGGTTCAGCATATAATTTTGTTTTAGACAGCTACTGACTACGCCCCTGTATCAAAGTATACTTAAAGCACCAAAAGTAAAAGCTCTCTCTGTACAGCATGGCCCGTTTCACGACTATGTAAATTGTACTACTGAATTACAATTATTGATTACTTTCATGTTGCGGCTAGTAAAGGTTGGAGCTCATTTTAATTACTTTTTATACTGCCAGGTACCTTTACCTGTAATAAAATGACATATTTTGTATTAACATAGATCTGCGACGTAACTAAAGCAACATATGAATGTAGTGGAGTAAAAAGTACCATAATGCCCCAGAAATGTACTGGAGTGGAAGTATAAAGTAGCATAAATTGAAAATACTTAAGAGAAAGTCATCGCTAATGGCCAATATCGGCTTTAAAATTGGCCGTTGTGTCTTTTCTTATTTTACACAATGACTAAATATTACATAAACCGAAAAGTAATGCCTTTCACGTCTCCATCTGCTGGTGGGCCGTCACGATAAGAGTATGCATGCATAATATGATGTCAATTCCACTACAGAAGAGATTTGATGATTATCAAAATTAGTTAGGGATGTATTGACATTGGTGGCATATCGGATATCAGAAGAAAAAAAATCCAGTATCATGCATCCTTAATATTTTGTATTAACATTAACATCATAAATCTGCAACTAGTAACTGAAGCTAAGAAATAAATGTAGTGGAGTAAAAGTACAATATTTGGCCCCCACATGCTTTAACAGAAGCATAAAGTAGCATAAATTGGAAATACTCAAGTGCAAGTACTTCAAAACTGTACTTGAGTAAATGTACTCTGTTACTTTCCACCATTACAGAAAGGCAGATGTCACGGTTCAGTGAGGTCGAGCTGCCCGGTGCAGGAGCACATGAAGAAGCACGGCGCCGGTTTTTTTTTTTTTTCAGTCCACCGGTAAACCAGTGACGTCATGCCGCGAGCCAGACATGTTACTGACCACACACAGCGTCCGTTTCTGACCAAACCGAAAAGTTCAACTCAAGAGACACAAATTAATCCCACACACACATCCCTGCGTCCACGGAGGAGTTTGCGTGCACACACTCAAAATTAACTTTTCTTTAATTCCCCATCAAACTCTTCAACCGGCATTTTCTGCAACTCATTCAACCGAATCACTTCCTGTCTCTACCGTTATGGCTTTGAGCTTGTCGCCAGCTGCCACCGTTGCTGCTGCTGCTGCTGCTGCTGCTGCTGAACTTGGCGACAAAAATCACACACGCGCCTTTTGTTTGAAACTTTACAGTGATTAAAATGAAGTTAAGGGTTGTTGAAGAGTTAAATAAATCCCGGTTTGAATCCCACTCCACCCATCGCGGTTGCTGAAGTTGCAGCCGGAGCTTCCTGGTTCACTGCACTTGCTGGAGTGACACGGCAGATTGAATGAGTTATGAAAGAGTGAGAGAGTGAGAGAGGGAGAGAGCATGGCGGATAAAAAGTGCCCAAGGTGGAAATTATTACCTGCTTTTTCGGTGCCTTTCAGAGGGGTGGCTAACAACAACCGGTGGCGTCGCCGTGAGTCAAACTTCTTTCCCCGTCGACAGCAGCTTCTCAGAGAGCTCAGGCTAAACTACTCGCTTCCTCCGTCTCTTTCTCTGCTCACTCACTCACTCTTTCTCTCTTCTTTCTCTCCCTCTCTTCTTCTGCCCTCCCTCCTCCTCGAGCTGCTCACTGGTTCGCGTAGTTTCACTCGGTACGTAGGCAGCCGGAGCCGGGGCGCGGTCCAGCGCGAGGCGGGCTCCGGTCCGTGTGCACCGCCCCTTCAACCAATCGCAGCGGCGCTTTGATAACCCGCACGCTCTGCGCCAATCAGAAGCGCGGATAAAGTGTGGAGAGGGCGGGGCTTGGGGAGCAGAAAGAGCTGAACTTGAAAGCGTTGAGAGGAGGGAGGGCGGCCAGAGCTGTGCTTAATGACAGAGGTATGTGCATACTAAGGATTTTTATGACCATATAAGTACCAGGCACTCTCAGGATGGACTGCATCATCCCGGGCCTCCCTCATGTGTCAACAGGGTCTCGTCTGACCACCGTCTGCTGTGAAAACAAGTAGCAGCGATGGCTCCAACTGTTTGATACTATGTCTACTGTAAGGCTGCCAAATATCACACATACCCCCCTCCACACACACACACACACACACACACACACTGACTGTCTGCACTGCTGTATGCAATCATCCATATGCCAATGCCATGTATTTTACCTATTTAAAATCATGTGCTCTGGGTCTGCCCCTAACACCTCTAACAGGAGGATCCTGATCAGATGCCTGAACCGCCTCAACTGACCCCTTTTGACATGAAGGAGCAGCGGCTCTACTCCGAGCTCCCTCTGAATATCAGAGCTCCTCACCCCATCTCTAAGGCTGAGCCCAGACACCCCACAGAGGAAACTCATTTCAGCAAAGGTCAAATAAATACATAAAAACTATGGGTGACCGGGCCTTTAGTGTAGGAACACTCTTCCTCAGGGTCTTCATCAGTGTACATCAGTTTCTTCTTTAAAGTCCCAACTGAAAACTCATCTTTTTAGAGCAGCCTTTCCTCATGCTTCATAATCTGTTTGATGAACATGTTCTTTTTTTTCAACAGTCTGTTTATTGAGTTTCCAACATTACACAAAAAAGACATACAATATGTTGACAAGTCCTGCAGTGTCTTCAAAATAAAACAACTGAAAAATGACAGCATGTGACCAGGAACACAAAAAGCAACAATAACTAAATAAGAAGTAATAATAAATGAGGAGGAAGAAGACGAAAATAATTTAATTACTATACAACAGACACCATTACAAGTCCTTCATTGCATACTGTATATGACATTTATTTTGTTAACATAAAGTTTAAATGATATGTATGTAAGTTTTTACAGACACTTCCTTGACTTAATGCTGGTGCTTGGTCTCTGGGTGCTTTTCTATATTAACACTACAGATTTTTTGGCTCGTCGACATCAATAAAAACTTGCTTACTGCGTTTTGTTTTACGTCTGGTACATGTGGAAAAATTGACAATAAAGCTGACTTTGAGGTAATTTTGTGGAGTTTCTTTGTCATTTTGTGTCTCTTTAAGGTACATTTGTGTCCCTGTGTGGCCATTTTGTGTTATCTTTGGTTGTGTTTTGACTAAGTTTGTGTCACTTTGTATGTTTTGTCTCTTTGTGTTTGATTTGTGTGTCTCTGAGGTAATTTCGTGCCTTTTCCAGTTATTGTGTGTCTCCTTGTGGCTGTTAAGTGTTCTGTATAGTCTCTTTTTTGTGGTACTTTTCTGTCTTATTGTTTAGTGTCTGTGTATGTTTTGTGCCTTTAAGTAGTTATTATATGTCTGTTTGCTTGACCTTTGCATGTCTTTCGGTCGTTTTAGGTCTTCCTGATTAGCGTGGGTTAATATGACTGCAGACGAAGGCCGGGGGTTGGTGCGCCTGACACTTTGGGCCCCTGGGGCTGTGCCCAGTAGGCCCTCTCAGTAACCCATCCATGCATATGTGTTATATCAATAATACAGCACTTTATTTATCCATGTGAGTTTTTTCTTCCGCTGCTAGAAGAGGTCAGAGCTCAGAGGTCAGAACAGGGAGCTGATAAGGATTTAGTGTCTGGCCCAAGGACACCAGCGATCATGTCACTGCTAAAAATAAATAATTTCACCCCACTTGCCTCCAGGGGAATTAAAATATTTTGTTGATCTGCTTCATATAAACAGTTTATGCTTGCTTGAGATCTTAGATGCTGATGAAGAAAACATTTGGATAATATCTTAGCAAGACTTTAGAGATGTTTGAAAACTACTTTACATGTTAATTCAAGGATGGATTGGAGTCTTTAAAACACCCAGTTGTGGGTGTTTCACAATTTCGTTTTAATACTCTTCACTTGTCAGCATGTCCTGTCAGCACATGCAAACATCAATTTTGCATCGATATTTTGCATGTATTTAAACGCACGACTGCACCGTGCTGATAAACGATTAGATCAGGAGACCTCACAAGATTCAAACCGCAGCAGCGTTGTGTAATCTACTCTCACAGGTTCCCATGATCCCATCACTCAAACAGGTAAGCCGAGATTCATGACCAGACACGCTGACACAACATGGGAACCGCTGCAGGTGATGATATAATTAATGTGTGGGAGGGAAACACTTGTTCAGACTTCAAATCACTCCTGACATTTGTTTTTACTGGCTCTTCAAAAAGGCCTGACACACACGGAGAGGTAGTAGATGACGTGCTTATGTAGATCAAATCAAAGACGAAGCAACAAGTGTGGAACAGGTGTTTCATTTGATATACAAAATGGGGAATAAAGAGGAAGGAGTGCAGCGCTGGTAGAAGAGAGACAGTGCAGGAAAATATAACAAAACAGGGATGAGTGAGATGATGGATGTTGAAATGACAGTTGTGCGCTGCCACTGCCAAAGTCTACACAGAAGAATGGAACAGTACAGCGTGAACCTGTTTGCTTGAAATACTCTCCTGGGATTATGAGTGGGTGATCTGAGCCCAGTTCGCTGAGTGGAACTGAGAGCACAGTGCCAGTCCACATGCCACAAGCAGATGGGGAGACATTAGCAATGGAAAATAAATATATTTTCCCTGTCTCAGTGTGAAACATGGATTGAAATATCAGCAGCTTTGATCAGCAGCATAAACTGGTGTGGAAAAATCATTTAGAGCTGGGATTTATAACCAAAGGTGCATATACCCCGGGGGGGGGGGGGGGGGGGGTGGAAATATTGTGAAGCAGCTCAGTAAATTTGTGGAAAAAATGTGAAAATATGATTGGAATTAGAAATAGATATCCACATACTGAATCACTGTGACACACAGGTTGAGAGTGATTGGAATTTGTAGTTAGTCAGTGAGAAGATAAAGGTCCAGAAGTTAAGAGTGGCTTGAAATTATTTCTTTAAAGGTGTTATATCGAGATCACAAGTTATTTATTTTATCTTAAGAAAATGAGCGTAGTCATGTCAAGATAATGAGACAATCAATCGTTATCACAAGAAAACAAAGGTTTTTAAGCAGGTTAATTCTGCTTCTCTTCACTTTACTGTGCTGCACGCTGCTCAGGTCTGGTGGGAGCTAGCGGCGCTGCTCATTTGGCAATTACTGATGGTAATGCCATCGTAACTCATGGGTTTGCTACGGAAAAACTGCTCACCGGCAGCCACAGCCACGTGTTACCTCTCTCAGTGACTTCTTCATGGCTTTGAACTGCAGGTCCACTCCGCTGAAGGAAGTATAGCAAGGCATTTGGTGCTGTCCACCAATGGCACAATGGCTCTATTGCAGTCTTGGCCTTCTCGTGCGGTTGAACAGTAGCCTTGAGTTTATCTAGACACTTAATTCTGCTGACTATCATCATTCTTTGCTGCATGCGATCTTCACCACGACACACCCGAGAGAGAGCTGCTTCCCTCCGCAACAAAGGACACATCACGTACTCACAGGTTACCCACAAGGCCACTGCCATTACAGGGGAAAAGCGTGAGCCGGTAACACGTGGCTCAGGAGGCAGAGTGGCTCGTCCACTCACTGGAAGACTGGTGGCAGGATACTGAACCCCAAATTTCTCCTGTTGGATGGGACCAGTTTGCCTTGGGAGACCCTACCAGGGGCTATAAGCCCTGGACAGCACAGCTCCCAAGATCACGGGAGACATATCTCATCTGGCCAGGCACCCGCAACCCAGCTTCAGATTGCCTTTGACAATGGATGGATGGACTCTGTTGTCACACACACAGGCCCAAAAGACACACACATGCACAAACAGCACCTATACAGGTATTAAATGGAGACATGTCAGAGCAAGGGGCCTGCCTTGGACAGACACCCAGAGCACCTGGGGGTTCGATGCCTTGCTCAAGGCCCCTCGGCAGTGCCCAGGAGGTGAATATTTACCTCCGGTCTCTTTCAGTTCATCCAAGCCCTTTGAAATGTGGTGCTAAAGCTAACTGGGTTAATGGAGTGCTGGACTAAAAGGAAAGCACTTTTTGTAGTTTATGGAATTTTGCTTTTTGTTTTCTCAAAAATGAATCTGTTAGGGCTAACGAAAGCAAAGCTAAGCAAAACTGACATCCCTAGTCCTCAGTTATAAACCCTCCCTGACAGTCATGGCAGTGATCTTGAAGTGATCCGACATCAGGTGAACTGGACACTGATTTTTGAGTTTTCCACACTTAGAAAACAAAATAATATTAAACGATTTCTTTATCTAGAGAAATCGTTGTCTTAAGAATCAACATAAATTAACTTCAAGATCGCAAGACAACAGCATTAAAATAGAAACATAGTCTTAAATAACACCAATTTAAATAAATTAAAACAAGCACATTTGGAGTGGTATGTGAGCTGATGTGACAGTTTTGGCTTTGGTTTAGAGGAAACATGAGGGTAATTCCACTCTTGATCTCTTAATGTTTTCCTTTCTTACACTTCAGGATGATGCAGGAACAAGAAACAGATGACGCTGCTCTGTGCTCCAGGGATAAACTTCTGACACGACCTGATGCAAATATTGCTTTCACAGGTGACATCAACACGATCAAATTACAGACTTCAGCACACCACACAAAGGGAACGCTTCTGCTGATTCACTCAGCAAAGACATCAAAATATAAGAGGGGCTCAGGTATGGCAGGCATTCACTGACAAACAGGAAAATCACATTTTCTGTTCAATGTGTGATTTATGTTCACTATGTGTCATTATGACAGGAATGCAGCCGTGTGTTTTCCTATACGTTTGGCAGCTGGGCATCACATGCATGTGGAGCAAAACATCGAAACATTCAGCATGCCTGCCTGGAAAATTCAATAAATCTCACACTCTCTCCCTCCCCAGGATGGATGGGAAATATCCGAAATTTAAGCTGAGAGGTCAAAGGTCGCCTTGTCACCCGTTACTTGAGCAGGACCAGATGCCAGGAGAGAGGAGAATGAGGGGGAGTAACAGAGAGAGGGACTTTAAATAAACACATGTGCAAATTGCGAAACAACAAAAAGTTCACATGTAATAAAAACCTCGTGTAGAAAAAGAACATGAATTACACAACAAAGGCAAAAGATGCAGAGCAAACACAAGTGGGCACAGAGAGAAATGCAGGGTTAAAACACAGGCATGAATTACCAAATATGGACACTTCTGACCTCACTATCTCCCTCCCTCTCTCCGCTTCCCGCTCTCCTTTTCACTGTGACCTAGTCTCTCTCTTTTCCCTTCAGCCGGTGGTAATAGCAGCAGCAGGGTGTGTCTGCAAATCAGGGTGTGTAAAGCCATTATATCATTCAGTCAGAGTGAAAAGGACCCATTCAGCGACAGCATGTTAAAAGGGTGGCATGTTAGCTCTCTGGCCACTCTCGCTGTGTAATTACTTGTGTGAATTCATGTGAGCGGGCATTCACACTTTGTGAGAACGTGTGCGTCTGTGTCCTCATGCATGAGACGAATACACGCTACACGAATGTATCCAGTAGCTCAGATCTGTGTCAGATGTAACAGTAAATAGGTTGTTTAATGTAGCGCCGTCTGACCCAGATCCTCGAGCTGTGAGCTGTTACCTGACAGAGAAAATTCACCACACGCTTGAATGTGAGTCCAGTGTAAACACACTGCTGCTCATTCCAGCAACCAATCATTCCCCAGTCATGTACAATCTCACTGCCGAGACTATTTACGAAACTTGCCTCAGTTCACACAGCCTCTTGGCTTGATAAAGCAAAGTGGTTTGTGTGTAAAGCCAGGACCACAAAGGATAATTAAGAGCACCACCAGCTTTAAAGATAATGCAATAATGAGAGTGTGGCAGAGCGAATGGTTATTTGTTCTGTCTTCTGTCCGTTAGTCTTGCCCTGTTTCCTCTTCTCCCTTTTCACTGTTACCCTACTGCCAGAAAATAATGTTGGTATTGTATGTTTCTGCAAACCATAGATATGTTAGATCTGTATTATGTAATGGATACATTCATATGTTTACATTTCTTTGCGTTTCATAAACACTGTGGTTAACGTGTGGTTAGGTTTAGGCACAAAAACCACTTGGTTAAGGTTCGGAAAAGATCATGTTTTGGCTTAAAATATCCAATTCTGGTTAAAATCGCTCTTAATGGCACTGTCCTGGCTGGAAATGCAGTGATGTCTTGGTAAAACACAAATGGATTGTGGCACTATTATGGCTGGAAACACAGTGGTGTCTCTGTAAAAAAAAACCCATCCTCACGTCTCACTATCCTTACAGGAAATGCAGCGATATCTGGGTAAAAAATAATCACTTTTCGTGGCACTATCCTGGCAGGAAACACAGTGATGTCTTAAAAAAAACAACACAACTGCTTCTCAGGGCACTAGCCTGGCACAGCGGTGTCTCGTTAAAAAACAACTTTTTATGGCATTATCCCTGGTGGAAAAGCAGCCATGTTTCAGTAAAAAACAACCACTTTTTGTGGCACTATCCCAGCAGGAAACACAGCGATGTCTTGGAAAAAATCAACTGCTTATGCGGCACTATCATGGCAGGAATCACAGCAATGTCTCTGAAAAAACCAAATGCATTGTTTGTCTTTGTAAAATGAAATGCTTCTTGTTGCACTGTCAGAGCTGGAAAGGCAGTGATGTCTCTTAACAACTGCTTTTCGTGGTACCACCCCGGCAGGAAACGCAGCGATGCATCACCACAAAACACCCACGTTTAGTAGCTAAAAAGCCACAGGAAACACAGCAGTGACTCACAGTAAAACAAGCAGCTGGTTGTTTGTTGGTTTCAAATAGTGGTCGACAGTTAGACAGACGTCTCACCTTGGTGTCACACCATCCAGCATCCCCTCCACCTTCCGATGAAATGTCATTACATTACTTTAGAAACACTGACATGATACTCATGAAACATACATGTGATGTGAGGTATTTCTGGTTTGCAGAAACGTACAATGCAAACGTTTTCCTCTGGCGTCTGGGCTGGCCTACATCCTCCTCCTTTCCTCTGTAATCAGTACACAGGAAGGAGTGATAAGACACATGTTGACTCACAAAACTCAGGAATGTGGAGTAAAGGGCAAAACAAGCAAAGCGTCCACTCTTTTGTTAAGATGTCTCTGCGCTAATTCATCACCGGCAACGATGTGACAACACGTCTAATGTGGTCAACACAGTATTGTGAGCCATGTGTATGTTGCATGGGAAAAAGGATGCAGTGATGCAAACAGCAACAGTGGCTGCTTTGTCTGTGTCTGGCTTTGGTATTTGTCTGGAACAGGACGGAGAGCTAACAAGGTGGAGGGCAGCATGTGTTTAAAATATAAATACTGCAATGTATTTACTATAAACACAGAATGCTCTCCGGCCGTGCCAGATCTGAATGTTGTTACAGAGTTGTTCGCTCTCCCACACATTCATGAACCCCACACACAGAGAAAACATTTGGATCACTGACAGGCGATTTCATTTCAAACAAACACAGCAAACATTAACAGTTTCAGGCTCTGGGTTACTCTCAGTGGAAGCAACGTGCAGCTCTGCCTCTCGGCCCGTTTGTTCAGCAGCAGCAGCAGCAGCCGCCTCTGGCTTCCCCTGTCTTTTTTTTGCCTTATATGGTCACAAGAGTGGTTGAGTAAGAGAGAGAGACAGCGGGAGCGAGGACGGAGGTGTGGTCTATTGTTTTTGGCGGAAGAGGTGTAGGGTTACACGCTGTTCTTGAACCTTTGGAGCTTGTCGTCATCTATTCAGTCACCTCTCTCCTCTGTGTGAGGGCAGACAAAGAGGATGAGTAGACAACACAAGGAGGTGTGTGTGTGTGTGTGTGTGTGTGTGTGTGTAAGGGGCAGTCTGGGTCATGAATCCACAGGCCTATAGAGACTGATTATTGAGAAGCAGAGAGAGCAAGTGGTCAGAGTGGTAGATCATTAACAAAAGGCGCTGTCATGCAGTCCCAGACATCTCAAAGCTATGCAGGAATGCCTTTCATCCAGCGCACAACAATCGTACATCTGGATCACCTGCTTACGCAATGCCAGTGGAATTCCCCCCGTTTCAAAAACCACTGAGTCTCTGCCTCTGGTTGCTACCGAAGCAGCTCTGCGTGAATACATCATCTGCGATGACCTAAGCCGAGCCAGGACCACTGAAAGTGCAGATGGAACATGTCAAATGATGTGCGCTTAATAAGCAGTCTGGAGGCCCCGGGCATGATTCTGTCAGCTGTGGGCTCTGTAATAACATGCCAGGATGCGAAGGCAGGCAGGGGTGGGAATGTTTGTCGGTTAGCGAGTTGTGAGAGAAGACGGCGTGATGAAATGATGACTAGCGGGACTCTCTGACTGCAGGTGTTCTCCTGTCTCCTTCTGCTTTGTTTGACCTCATTATCATGATGTTTCTAGCGGGCAGTGACACAGAAAGCCTTTAATCCTTCTCCACACACACACACACGCACACACACGGTCTTATAGGACAGAGTTCTCACACCAAAGTGTGTATAGTAAAGCAGGTAAAACAAAATGGGAGATACTGCTTATTTTGTCTCATATAAAACAGTTTCTTGTTGCATCGCCCTGCTGTTAATGATTTACACTGTCCAGCGATAACACAACAATTTATCACTTTTGTTTTTATTATTGTGAAACTTAGCAACCAAACACTCAGACAGCTGCAGAGGTCAGAAGTCTACAGCTTTCAGATTCACAACCTTTTACCCGAAGGGACGCCTTTTCTATCACTGACTAAAGTAACGACCTCTGACTGAGGGACATATTTTATGGATATCTCATTATATTCAGTGCATAACAATAACATAACTAGCGAACACTATCACTGCAGGAAGTTTGTGTAAGACGAGCATTTTGGATGAACTTTCAGCAGATTATACGTTGTGCATGGTACCAATGGAACCATCCAAAGTACGGTCGCATGGCGGAGAGTCAGACTCGAATCACAAATTTGATGACTTTAGGCTTGACTTGACAAAAACAACAAAAGAATTGCAACTTGACTTGGACGTGGCCTCGGAAAGCTGCAGCCCCTGAACAGAGACACAGCTAATGACTTGGTCCCACCTCCACAGAAGGGTCTGGGGCCCCACACCGCGTCTGTATGACTGTTCAAAAACAGTAATCACATGCATTTGGACTGGTGACAGACGAGCAGGTGGTCTGACATCTTACTCAGCAGGTGAAACTGAACATAAGAGGCTAAGTGGGGCAGTCAGCTGTGTGCCGGAGGGTCAGTCTGTCTGACTGTGACGGAGGAGAGAAAGGTGGCTGGGCAGAGGATGTTTGATCAGGTGAGAGACTCAGTGTATTGTGATGTGAAGATTAGAGAGACAGACGAGAGGGCGGACGGTGCTGATTTGAGGGGATGACAGAAGGGAGGTAATTTAGAGGGCAGCGATAAGTGGAGGGTGGTGTGTGGGCGTTTTTAGTTACGCTGATGAGAGGGTTGTGACAGGGTGAGTAACACCTACATGTTCAGACAGACGGCAGAGAGACGTGGTACGCATGACACTGACATACAATAACACTAACTGAGAGCTACGTCATGTTCGTCACTGGTTCCCAAACTGGGGGTCTCAACCCCACTAAGGGCTGCTAAAGCTTCACAGCAGGTCAAGAGGACTTCTTGATTTTACAGTGTCAGATTTTTGTGTGTTTTAAACATACTGTATTCTTATATCTCACAGGATAAGGACGCAGTGAAGACCTGCGCACATGCTATAGTTACAGAACCTTCACTCTCTGCTAAAATGGCCAAATGTCACACCGAGTTTGCAAGAACTGCTCTGTCCAACACCATCTGTGGAAGTCAGCAGAACCATCAAGACCCCACAGATGTTCCCGGCCAGCACCTGCCCCGAAAGCAATGGACAACCCTCAACCACCTGAGGACAGACTCAAGACTCTACTTACGACTCAGGCTTGAGACCACTGCAAACTGTGGAACACATAATAACCACCAAATGGCGGTTGTGGTGTAATTGACCTGGACGATGAAACACTGGACAGGTTTACCTCAATGGAGCTGAAGGTGTCAGGACACACGCCAGAAGAAGTTATTTATGAGACAGGAGAGGATGGTGCAAAACAAGGGAGGCACGTCAAGTAATTTTTTAAGTACTGAGGAGATTTATGATTTTTCTTTTCATTTTGGCTTAAGGGAGAGACATATATCTCTAACTGGATGTAGGTCATGGTTTTTCCTGCCAGTCACTCATGGAGGCTTAAGGGAAAATATTTGAAGCCTCTAGGGAGGGTCAAGATTAAAACAAAAAAAAACAAAAAAAACCCAACAAGTCATCCCCCAGCTACCACCCTGAATTTTTGCGTTGTGACCTCAGTCTGAACACAGTCTCACATCAGAATTCACTTTTACACCACCCACAGATGCATCGCCTGAACTGAGTCTGACGGAGAGGCACTGAGAGATGTTGTTAAAGCTGCTCCTCAACACCCTAAAATTTTGGATGAAATCTGTCCCAGTGGAACCATTCACATCACGATCATCGCACCACTCCTGGCTCCGACTCCGTATCCACACACACCTCCGTACACAGATAGCAGCCAGTTCTCCACAAAAACCATAATCAAAAATGTGTCTCTCTTGTACCTCATCATGTGCTCATGAATGCACCGGCTTCCACTGCACATCATAATTATTTTTAAGATTAGTTTTTGGCTTTATTAGATAGGACTGAGCATAGTGTGGTGGTGGGGAAGCATAGTATCGCGATATTATGTGTAGCATTGTATCGATACACAAACACCAAGTATTAATCTATAATTATTTAAATTATTCATACTGTAAATACAAATTAAACTTTTGGTAGCCTACACTCTAAAAAAAGAATCCAGTGGTTAAACGTAAAAAATTAAGCTAACAATTTGCACGCAAATTTTTAAGTCAATCCAACTCCAACCTTATAGAGTAAATCCTGAAAGTCTTCTTTCATGCTGACAAACTCAAATAAATTTAGTACGATCAACATGATCCGCTTAAACTTAAATTAAGTTGAATCAACTTAATATTCATCCAAAAGTTGCATTGATGTGATTAAACTATTTTATTTAAGATGTTCTAACTCATTTATTTTAATTCCATCCTACTCAAAAATGTCAAAAAATGTTTTTGATTTTAACCAACTTATTAAAATAAAGTGTCAACTGTTTAAAACACATTAGGTTTGAAGAAGTGTCTTGGATGACTCAAGCAACTCCAATTGTCTACGATATAACCCTGAGGATCACCATGACCTGGATGACTGGGAATCTTCACCGACAAGCTCACAAAGATACTACAATTAATACAGAAACAGTTTACTCATGCCGAGTCTCACTCTATCCTTTAAACTACAGTTTACTGCTGCAGTGAATCATTATTCAGTGCATATTCTACTTATATTCAGAGGTGAACACACACACACACACACACACACATGAAAACAATTAACCCAATAAACCTGAAACTGTGTGTTTCATTTAAGTCAATACATGCCAAATGTGTTTTCAAATTATTTACAATTTAAATTACCATTATTATTTATCATTTAACGTATCCTCTTATCATAAAGATAAATACAACTAGTATCAGCAGTGCCACTGCTATTCCATACTACATCGTGCTGCGTTGTTCTTCGGCCAGTGTGGGTCAGTTCAGGACGATGACCAGTTCCCACTGGAATTTGATACTGACCCCATTTTAAAAATAATGTCAACAGCCTAACAGAAAAAAAAGGATCTGGGCAATAAATCCAAGAGGCGTGTTCATGTCTTTCAAGCGGGAGGTTTTTGGAGCATAGGTCAACGTGTCTCAGGAGTCACTAGCTGCAATTCACCACTACAAGACTATCCCCAACTTCTAGTGTTCTCGTACTTTGCTGCAGAGTCAGACGGCCACTGCAGCTTTCCATAGGCACAGTGCAACATAGCATCTTGCTGCAGGGCACGCTTCACCGCTGCTTGGTGTGTTTTCTGTGTTATGCCCTGTGAAAATCTCCCTTCTTTTTCTCCCACAGGTTTATAAGTCGAACTGCATCCTCCCAGTGCTGTCAACGCAGCCACCACAGGGGAAGTACAAAGCCTCATATTGCATCAGTGTCATTAGGGACAATAAAACTGCGACCCCCTTGTCATTTTTTCCGACCACAGACAAAAACACGATTCACATACGGAACATCTTCTGACTCCTTTATTACTTCACTTGGTCATGTTTCTGGTACATAGAGTTCATTTGAGTAATAAACTGAATCAAACTCGATTTGTAATTCCCACTTGACGTTAGATTCACAGTCAGGACCCAGATACACGCACTCACACACGCACACACACACCTTCCTTTCTCACATTATTAGGCATAATGGTGTAAAATGACCATGTGTGGCTGAGCAATGTTAGTGAAACGCCGCCACCGTGTGGACTAAAGCAGGAATTACAGTTAACACTGTCACAAGCCTCATTCAGTATTGTCAGCTCTTAAGTTAAATCCTCTCCAGCACTACAACTAGACACGTTCATCCCTCATGTTATACAGTATAAGTGCAGTACAGAGGCGTATTTTCCATTCTACAGACTTTTACAGCAAACGTACACAACCGGCCCGGCTGCTCCTGTAATGAGCGGAGCTGAGCAGCCGTCACATTGTGGAGAGAAATGAAACTGCTGCAAAATGGAGCATGGCATGAACTAAAGTTTTAATGGAAGCACACACCCATCTCTAGAAAAAAAATAAAACAGGAGGAAACACAAAACAGAAGGAGACAGAGGCCGTAATGCAAAGCTAAAGCAGTGTGTGTCTAGGGATGGGTGTGAGCCTTTGAGCGTTTGCCAGCTGGGATTGTTTGTCGGCTGTTGCTAAACTGGCTCAAGATGGCGGCCAGGATCACACAAAACAGCACCGTGACGGTGGTGAGTGGCAGGGCGGGGACAGCTGGTTCATTGTCCAATGATCTTGGTGACAAATGAGTCCAGCTCATCATCATCTTTGATCCCCACAAAATGGTCGACGACGTCACCTCCCCGTATGGCGATAACTGTTGGAACGGCAGACACCTGGAAACACATTAAATCATGTGTTATAACAGCCGTACTTAATCTTTTCTCATAATGTACCCTTTTGAAATATTTTTTTTAGCTAAGTATTGTACACAAACTACAAAGTTGAGATTGCAAAGTCAACAATGCCACAAAAATACTGAAAGTCTCACCCCGTATTCGATGGCCAGGTCTGTGTGATCGTCTATGTCAACTTTTGCCATGGCAACACGGCCTTTCTGTTTTGCAACAGCCTTCTCCAACCTCGGCCCGAGGATCTTACAGGGACCACACCACCTAAAAACACACAAACAGATCCAAGGTCAAAGTCCATCCTTCCATTTTCAGCCACTTATCAGGGGCCAGGTCGCAGGGGCAGCATGCTGAGCGAGGCATTCCAGATGTCCTTCTCCCCAGCAACCATGTGACCCTCGAGGTGCTCCGTAGAACAAGGATGGAAACCACATTATGATTCCAGTGTACAGTAACTCCAGAATGACACCAGTCGTATGTCTTTGTGTGGTAAATATGAAGCTAGAATGAGCAACAGGGTAGCTTAGCTTAGCATAAAGACTGGAAAAAGGTAGCCTGGCTCTGCCCAAAAGTAACCCAATCTGTCATCCATCCATGTTCAACCACTTATCCAAATGGATCGTGGGATCGCATCACTGAGCAAAGCACCCCAGACGTCCCTCTCCCCAGTGACGCTTTCCAGCTCCTCCTGGAGTGTGTTCTGGGTCTGCCCCGGGGCCTCCTACCAGTGGGACGTGCCCGAACACCTCCAGTGGGAGGGGCCCAGGAGGATCCTGATCAGATGCCCGAACCACCTCAACTGAACTCTTTCAGGGAGCAGCGGCTCTACTCCGAGCTCCCTCCAGATGTCCAAGCTTCTCCCCCTATCTCTAAGGCTGAGCCCAGACACCCCACAGAGGAAACTCATTTCGGCTGCTTGTATCCACGATCTCATTCTTTCGGTCACTACCCAGAGCTCATGACCATAGGTGAGGGTTGGGACGTACATGGACTAGTAAATCGAAAGCCGACTTCTGGGTCAGCTCCGTCTTCACCACGACGGTCCGGTGTAGCGCTCACATCGCTCCATTCTACCCTCACTCGTGAACAAGACCCTGAGATACTTGAACTCCCTCAATTGAGGCAGGAAGTCACAGTGCTCAGTCCTATAAAGACATGAACGTTGAGTATATGACTTAAAGCTACTAAGATTTTGGAAGAAGGAGCAAACCAGATCAAGTGCAGGGCACAATTTAACTTTTAAGTCTTGAGAACGTTTAATAATCGATTAACAACAAAAACATGAAAAATGATGCTGTGTATTTATTGGATTTTACCAGGTTTCACTGTTAAACAAATAAAGTAAAAAGAAAAACTTAAAGTGTTTTCTTTACAGCAGACATTTTGACTTGTCACAGCAGGAACATTTCTCAGTACACGATGACACTGAGCTGACCCTTTATCTGACTAAACTGTGTCTGGATCCAGATGAGATATACTGTCGTCTACACCCAACATGAGAATGCATGAAATCAATAAAAGCTACAGAGATGAAGACCTCTCTATAGGACAGAGTATATATAGCAGCTTCTTTCCAGTAACTGTTGTGTAACCTCACATGTCTTCAGAGTGGAATCCCCCCGGTCAGTGGTGTACATGTGTGTTTATTTTTAACAGCAACACACACACACACACACACACACACACACACACACACACACACACACACACACATTACATTTCTAGACATTTAAAGAGGCAGGACGGCTGTAAAACAAGGTCTGTCTCAAGGTCAGTACCTAAATCCCAAAACAACACCCACGCATCAGTGTTGATACAGATTTTAAGGATTTCCCAAACTGCTCCAACACAGCGACCTTCAGTCCTGCTCGCTGAGAGTACGACTGGTTTTTATCATGCAAGATAGTTAATTACAGAACACAGCCTGGCTAGATTAGCACTTAAACTTTTAAATGATTAGAGAAGAAGCATGAAAGAAGACAAACGCCTTGGTTAGCTTAAATCATGATTTTAAACTTAGCATTTTAAGGGGTAACTTTTGTTTTTGTGCCTAAATAACTAATGAGAACCACAATTTTGGAAAATTGGTTCAGTATGAGCGAGACTACTGCAGCCGGCAGCTGTGAACCAGGCTCCTATGTAACCACTCTGGGTGTATGCACTTTATGTCAACTAAAAGTGCTTGTTTTTGCCACTGACAGGCCAGATTGTCTCAGGAGGGTCTGACAACATCAGGGAAAGGATCCCTACAGAGATAGACCTTTTTGTTATAGAGTAGGATCCTTTTTGTTCAATCAGAAACCCACCAGACTCCATTTAAATCAATAGCAATTTAAGCGTGTATAAAGTCAGCATATTTTCACATCTAATGTTGTGTTCACACCAGGCAAGAATAAAACAATTTGCCAGAGTGAATTACATGTTAAGTCAATATAAAGACGCAATTGGATGCGAAACACCGCGTAATTAAGTGTTGTGAATGAAGCGAGAAGTGTGATTTTGCGTCATGCGCTTATTCGCGAGAGTTGGGAAAGCTGAACTTCAGCAACCAATTCGTGTCGCAATAGCCAATCAGCACTGAGATCCTCCGGGGATGCATGCTGCAGAGGACGTACCGGCGGACGTCCATTTATCGATTCAGTAATTTCCTGTGAGTAAGACGCAGGTTGCACCTGAAGGGAGCCAACAGAAAAATACTCTAGCGTTCAAACTTGTGAGAGTAACAGTGTGAACATGACAAAACTGTGTGAATTACAGGTTCATTTCAACCAAACAAGGGTTAGTAATTGTTGGATCAATGGAAAGATGAACCAGGACTGTTTTTGTAAGTTTTATTTTGTTGCTGTCGACTCTGAATGAAGTGTATTTTACGATGATAAAATTAGTGTTTATTTAAATAGAGTCTGGTGGGTTTGCCGATGATGATCTCTGGGCTGTTTCTAGTTAAACAAAAATGACATTAAAGTTTAACAAAAAGCTCCGTCTCTGTAGGGATCCTTTACAGATGTTATCAGACACTTAAAATAGTCATTTCAGCCCGTCAGTGACAAAAACAAACACTTAAAATGGATGTACTTTTACAGGACACAAACCCCCCCGAGTGTTTACATTACAACCAGTTTCAGGGCTGCTGGTCACAGCTCTCTCGCTCAACACTGGACCACTTTCAAACATTGTTGTTCCTGTTAGTCACTTAGACACAAATACATGGGTGTAGCTTCCCTTAAAGGCAAAATCAGTGCCAGCTTTAAAATCAAATCTAAAACCCACCATTATGTGTGTTTATGCTGTTTGCACAATCTTTATGAGTTGGTTTGATCCTTTATCTACATCAATTTACTTAACATACAAGACTGTAGCGCCGCAATCACTGAGTCAATCAAAGGAAATCATACTTTAATGTTCAACACTTCTTCATTTTTTTAAAGTCCATGTTAGGATCACATTACATCTAACCACTTTAATTTGTGTATACTTTCATATAGTCGGTCTACAACCTGCCATACTCACTGTGCATGGAAATCAACTAGCACGGGCAGCTCGCTCTTGATGACCCTGTCCGTGAAGTCATCGTGGTCCTGAACGTTGAAGGAGACTTCCCGGCGGGTAGTGTGAGGGAGGGAGCGAGGCAGAGTGCGTGAGGGGGACAGGAAGGAGACCCGGCTTGCGGCGGACTGCAGCGAGGTGGAAAAAGAAGAAAAGGGGGCGGTGGCGGTGGCGGCAGTGGACGCTGGGAGGCAGCGGATGTCTTTCAAAGAGGACGTCCAGATTCTGCGTACTAGCAGCCTGTGAGCCATCTGAGTGAGAGAAGAGAAGAAGGATGTTGATTAAGGTCTTTGTGATTTCAGGACAGTTTGACACTTGTTCAACTTTTACTGCATCATAAGAGCGTCTCTACGACCTGCATGTTTACAGCCGTTCTATACACACAGGGCGTACTGTGGGTGTGTGTGTTTACCTGTATGATTTATGTGCATTACCCTGAGGCACAAACAAGCTTTGACTAGATTCTATCGTGACTTTAAAGCCAAGGCACTGATAGGCCTTTGAACTGATGATGAAACCAGTAAGAGAGGAAAAGATGAACTGCACGACTGCACTGTGTGCGAGGAGAGCTGCTCAAACAAACGGCCCCTGGTGGGATTGATAAAAGGTGTCTGAATCTGAATCTGTGCAAAACAAGAACAAACTGGGCTGGGTTGTTTAACTGGGAGGCAAGATAACCAGTGTGCAGTGTAAAATCACATGACAGACCAGTGCTCATAAAATCACAGCAGATCCACTGCACTCTTTATGGTCTCAATAAGCGCTCTGACCTTCAGGGTGCAGGTTAAGCGTGCCCAGGGTGCGGACTAAAAGAGGCACCACATCATTTGTCCCACTTAACACTCAGCTGCTTAATGAGTTCTGATCACATGGTCTGGAACTGGTGCTAATGTCCTACATCAAATTCCCAGAGATGTTTTTTTTTTATGATGTTCTTTTGTGACGCATGTTTTCCCCTTGGTGCAATAAAGCTTTCATTCATGTTACAAGACAGCAAAAAGCACTGAGACATTTTTTTAAAAACTGGTACGGGTCTTATTTAATTTAAAAATAAAAGGATCTTGAATCCTATTAAACACCTACGTCTACCATGCAGTATTAAAAACTGGCAGACATTACTGGCCGGGGGATCAGGATTAGAGCTGAAAGAATTAATCAAGTCGTTCGGGAAGTCATTTTCAGGTCTACAGAATCAGGAAGCTAATCCAGAATTAAGCCGTGTGCTTGGATATTAAATTGGGTATGTTATTATATACAGATGACAAAGTCTTCAGCTGCACAAAAAGCAATTCAAGAAAAACATTAAGTCACTGTGAGGAAGGCTTAACTCTGGGGATGCACCACATTAGACTTTTTGCTGTGCGATATGCTGATATATGACAACTTGTTTGGCCGATGACTGACACATATATTTCCTTTTTTCCCCACCTAATGTTAGCAATCATCAAGTCTCTTCTGTAGTGGAATTAACATCATATTACACATGTATACTCTTATCGTGACGGCCCACCAGCAGATGGAGACATGAAATATTATACTTTTTAAAGTAGGGCCCGACTGATTTAATCGGCTGGTTATAGCCATTAGCGAGTAATCGGGAATCGGCCAAAAGTTGTCCTTGTGTTACTTTTTGCACTATAACCTACCTCTGTTAAATTGGCAATAAAATAAGAACTCTGGTACCATGAACATACATGTGAATGTCTTAATTCATATAGACTTTGCATGATTATTTTATTTCCTTATACTTATATTCTATCTTCACAAACGACCTGCCATCTGTTGTGTGTAAAGCTACTGTACAAATTTATGCAGATGACTCTACATTGTATTATGCTGCAAAGACCATTGGAGAACTAAATGATGTTCTATCTGCTGAGCTAAATGTGGTCTTTGATTGGATAAAACAAAATGAGTTGGTGTTGAACATCTCAAAGACTAAATCAATTGTTCTGGGATCATGTCATAAACTGTCATCTGCACCTATAATGAGTTTAAACTTGTGTGGGGAAACTATAGAACAGATGGATAGAGTCAAATTACTGGGTGTAATTATAGATAGCCAACTGTCATGGGCTGAGCACACTGATGCAATAGATTAGAAGATGGGCAATGGTATCTCCATGGTGAGAAAATGTCGTCCTTATGTCCCTGCACATATTGTAGCGCAGGTAGTGAAATCCTTAGTGTTGAGCCACCTGGACTATTACGCACCTGTATGGTCATCTGCATCAAAAAGTGTTCTCAAGAAATTATAAATTGCCCAGAACAGAGCCGCCAGATTGGTCTTACATCGCCCCATGAGAACAAACATCAACTGCATGCTGCATTGTAAACTCTCCTGGTTAATGGTAGAGGAAAATATGATATATTATTATAGGTTAAGGTACCCAGCAACATATAAGTAATTAAAACTTGCTCCACCTTCACCACCCGCAACATGACAGTTGACAGATGTCTGTGATTTACTTCACTACGATCAACATTGTAGTTTTTCCTCTGCAATTTGTATAAGGTCCTTTTTGATGGCGCAAAACCAGGAGTTGATGGATAGTTTTAAAGTTCAGTGTTTCAATGAGTGTTTATCTTCAAGTATAATATGAGATTACAAAATAAAGTGGCTCATTTAAGACATGATAGTTATAACAACTGCTCTCAGGACTCTCTTACACTATACGTTTCTGCAATAAGTATTTTTTTAACACATATTACCCGCATAACTGAAAACTAAAACTTAATCTTCCACCCAAAGAATAAGGTTTAGTCGCAGCTCTCAAGAATGAGTGTTGTTTTAAAATACATAATCCACACTGTGGTCCTGGTGGTCTGCATGAGTTTATGGTGTCTTGTATGTGCACGCAGGCTGGGCACAGTTATAGAGATATAACACAGTTATAAGCAAGACATTCATATAATTAAAGTGGATTACAAAGTACAGTATTTCCCTTTGAGGTGTGGAGAATATAAAGAATGTAAAGTAGCATAAAGTGGAGGTATTCAGCTACACAAGTACTTGAGTAAAGTACTTGGTTACAGTCCAGCCCTGATTAACAGTTAGTCTGAAGCCATGTTGCTCTGCTGTTAAAACACACACACATGAACAAACAGAGTTTAACTAAGTGTCTTCATTATATTTCGTCATTACCGTCCAGTCTCTGCCTCCTCAGTGTTTTCACAGCTTCTTATGTTTGCTACGTATCTCCCGGCGCCTCATTTGCTCCCATAACCTACGTTACGTATGACTTTGCCCTCTTCGTCCTCCTCCTCCTCCTCCTCCTCTTCCTCCTAACCTCTCCCTCCGTCTCCTCCTCGCGCTGTGTCACACACACACACTCGGCCCGGACAGTTTCTGAACACACTCCTAAATGTCACACACGGCGGAGGTGAAATAAAAGAGTAGGCTGTGTTTTCAGTGTTTACCTTGCTGCTCTGGTAGCGGTGATGTCGGCCTTGGCGGACCAGTGAAGTACTTCCGCTTTAACGCCGCAGATAGAAAAAGAGACAGAGCAGCTTTTAGCGCCTCTCATGTCCGCTGCGCTCTGAGCGGCGCCCCCGCCTGGTCAGATGAGGAACTACAGCACAGTCCGTTTACACTACATGTATCTTTGAAAGTTGCTCCAACTCTGGCCTTACTGAGTGAGTCCTACGAGTTTTATAATCTGACACACTCAATTAGTTTAGTGCAACCAGCAAGATTTTAACTGACTTAAAAAAACTTAATTAAGTTGAACCAACTTAATATTTATCCAAAAGTTGTGGCGATATTAAGATAAGTAGATTAGAATATCTTAAATAAAGTAATTTGACCACTTAATATCGCCACAACTTTTAGATAAATATTAAGTTGGTTCAACTTAATTAAGTTTTTCTAGGTCAAAACAAATCTTGTTGGTTGTACTAAAATAATTGAGTTTGTCAGATTTCAAAAGACTCATAGGACTCACTCAATAAGGCCAGAGTTGGAACTACTTAATTCAATCCTACTTAAAAATGTAAAGAAATGTTTGGGGTTTTTTTTTTTTTTTAATTTTGACCAACTTCTTAAACTAAGTTGTCAACTGACGAACACACAAGAATGAAACAAATTGTTTTATGCTGAAAACCTTTATTTAAAGTGTTATCTACTAACCCCACGAATCATTTCACTCTAAAAAAATATCCACTGGTTCAGCTTATTTAAAAGGTAACGATTTGCATGCATCTTTTTTAAGTAGCTCCAACTCTGGCCTTATTGAGTGAGTCCTATGAGTCTTTTGAAATCTGACAAACTCAATTATTTTAGTACAACCAACAAGATTTTCTTTGACCTAGAAAGGTTTAATTAAGTTGAACCAAGTTGATATTTATCCAAAAGTTGTGGTGATATTAAGTTGTCAATTTATTTTATTAAAGATATTGTAACTTACTTATTTTAATTCCATCCTACTTAAAAATGTAAAAAAAAACAAAAAACAAAGATAATGTTAAATTTTGAACAACTTCGTGAACTAAGTTGTGAACTGACTGAAGCCTCTTTCACACAGAGTGCGATTTTCGTGGCGCCCACCGCGGGGTAGGGCGCAGAGCAAGCGGAGAGCAAGGCGCGAAGGACAGGATTTGGGGGAGTACAGGTTCGTTCAGGAGCTCCAGCTCCATGGAGACCGCTTCCAGGTCTACTTCAGGCTCTTCTCTGCTATTGGACGCACCGAGGTGTCGTCACAGTGCATTGCGGTGAAATTTAAAAAATTTCAATTCGAGCGCAGGCCCTCTCATGCGCCACTCAGCTCGGCAGCAGAGCGGTGCGCTTTGCGTGCTGTGTGTGAAAAGGGCTTAACACACAAAAATGAAACAAATGTAATTGTTTGATGCTGAAAAATGTCTTTATTTTAAGTGTTATCTACAACCCCCCCAAAACATCTCACGCTAAAAAAATATCCACTGGTTCAACCTAAGAAAAATCATAAGGTTTATAAACTTTAGCACAACCAACAAGACTTGCTCTGACCTAGAAAAACTTAATTAAGTTGAACTAACTTCATACTAATACAAAAGTTAGTTGCCAAATTATTTTAGATAAAATATTCTAACTTACATATTTTAATTCCATCTGACTTGAAAATGTAAAAAAAAAAAAAAATTGCATGTATCTTTTTAAGTAGTTGATGATGACGTTTTGTTTCATGCTAAGCTAACTGTGTCCTGATGAAAATGGTGTCAATTCTCATCTAACTTTCAGCAAGAAAGATAATTAGGGTGTCAATTTAAAATTATTTAATTTCTATTTCAGGAGGTGCTTTGGATTCTGGGCACGATGATGTAATTTAAGACATACTTCATTGTAAAACTGTAATAACACAAACACTTTGCATTTTTGTTTGCGTTAATATGAATGTAGAAAATTAAAAATGTAATAAGTTGTGTGTGGATCTTTTTCTTTTGACAAATGGACAAAGTCCCCTGCTTCGCTGCACATGATTAATTCATGATTTATTTAGAGATGGAATAGTCGATGGTCTGCGCCTTTCATGTCCCAGAGGGCAACAGGATGAAAGCGAGAGGAGGTGGGTGGGTTGTTTGGAGTAGAGATGGGTGTCATCCAGAGCTCAGTGAAGTCAGACTCAAAAAGACTGAAACAACACACTGGACAGAGAGGAACTCAGATGAGCCGACAGACGAGACGATTACTGAAGCATGAAGTCAGTGTGGTAAACCATGTCCACCAGGACCAGACGATGGAGACAGGAGTACCCTTGTCCTTTGAGTCATTTCTACTAAGAGGTACAGTCATCTGTAATGACGACCGCAAGTATCCTCTTGTAAGGATGAAGAGTCAGACTCCGTCTGTGTTGTAAGGCTGATACATTATTTTTCTTTTGCCACATTTGACTAAACTTTGGAGAGTGAATCAGTGAAGAGTAGTGGTCTCTCTGATCCCCTTCACTCTGGACTGCTGTGGATCTCTGCACAGGAAGTATTTGAACCCTGTGGAACAGGATGCATAAAAACATCGAGAGGAAAGTTGGAATTTCGAGACCCTCTTCCGTCCTTCGACCTCCTCCGCTGTTTCGCAGCATCGGGCCGCCGGGGCTCTCTGCCAATCTGCCCCCACACCGACGACTCCGCTCTATATTCTGCAGATCCAGAGCTGTGCTGCCTGCAAACACACACCTCACTGAAGCTTCAGGTAAACACACCTTTAATGACATACAGACCGGCCACCATGCTCGTACACTTGTATGTCCACTGGGGTGCAACGATGCGCTCTCAGAGGATGTTCAGTCCAGCACAGTGTTGGATGCTTTTCAGCCTGAGGTGGACTCAGATCTACACAGAGGAGCTGTGTTCAGGCCAGGGGGTTTTCCAGCCACATGGTTAGCAAGCCCTCGGGTGCAGCAGGACAGACAGCTGTTTTCTCACCTCTGTCCATCTGCAGGAGCCGGTGGCAGAGACAGAGGCAGGCAGGGCAGATGGGTGACTCCACTACAGACATCAGAGGATCCTGCGATCAAAGACAAGCAGCGGCAGAAGAGGAGAAAGAGGAGCTTTAAGGTGGACTGTGCCGGGAAACATAAATATGTGCCGTCACTCACTGAGAAAGAGGAAGATGCCCGGCTCTGTGAGTGGTTGCAAAGTCTGGGTATTGCAGATAGAAATGACAAGGACTCTGTCACGACAAACAACCAGCAGCAGCGGCGGCTCTTTGTATCCAGGTGCAGGGGAGTGACCAAACAGCAGGAGACCAGCTACAGGAGAGACAGACGACCTCATTTCCTGCCTCCCCTCTGTCAGTCGGACTCTCTCCTACATGTGCCCCTCCTGCTGCCTGAAAACTCCCCGCCGCCTTCACCCTGCACCTACACAGACCCGTCCATCCATGGTTTACCTGTGCCGCTGCTGCAGCCGCTCTCACTGAGGAGGAAGTGAGACGCTGTCGTCCACTCAGAGGACAGACTCTCGGCGCTAGAGGCTCTGATTGTGCACTGATTGGATTTATGTCTGGTTATGTTCTCACTGGCTCTTGAATGATTTCTTTAAGCATATTAAAACATTATGGAAACTGTCAGTTCATGCCTTCTTGATTGATTTTAATCTGTATTTTTAATTGGATTATTCAAGAGATGGACACAATAACATGAACACCTGCATAGTCTGATGAGATCTGGCAAAGCAGCTCACGTGTTAGATCACCTCAAAGGTGCCAAAAAAACAATGTCAGCATTGTGCATTTCTGAAAACCACAGATATGTTTGTACGTTCCATATGTATGATAGAGTTTACTTGCGGTGTCAGAAACCAAAAACAACAAAAAAAAGGAATCCTTTAACGGTATGGTATGCGGCCAGTTGCTGTTATAGTTTAAAAGAGCCTGGAGGCATCGGGGGAAACATGGCGCGACAAGGACCAAAGTTAAGGTGCTGAAAGTCCAAAAGGGGTGGGCAGGTCCAACAAACACCGACTTTCACCCAAGAGAGCGGCGTTCATGTCCCCTAAGATTCTAAAGCCAAACCCTGTTGTTGTACCAACGTAGTGTGTTTATTTTGAAAGAGACTGTATGTAAACATTAATTTCCTGTGAAAACAGAAGTTTATTTTGAAAGAAGACAATGCATGTAACAGGTTGAATTTGACACAGTATGGCAGAACGTCAACAACCAACATACCCAAAAGTTTAAACACAAACTTTAAATAGATACAGCCATATACATTTTAATCTGAGCGTAGTCGAAAACTGTTTGCAGAAACCGAAACAACGGATTTTCTCCAGTTGTAAATGAAACATAACATCCTTAATCCAGTGTCCATATGTTGGAGGTGAAGAGTCCTTCCATTTACACAGGATGAGCTTTCTGACCAGAGTTGAGTAGAAACAAACAACATCCGCTTGGACTCTGCTTACGTTAACATCTAGAGGAGTTTCTCCAAATATTGCAATGCACAGAGATTTATGCCATACCTTGTCTGATATCTGCTCTCCAGTATCCTCCTCCCATCTCTGCTTTAAAGAGTCCAAAGCTGCAAGACCACAAGCATTGAGTAGTTCGTAGATTTGACACTGAAAATGAGAGGCCAAAGAGCTTTGGAGCTGCAATATCTGTAAAAGTGTACTCCAGGAATGTAAATTTTTTCAACTAGCTGGTCAAAAGAGGTGCAAGTGCCATCGATATAGAGATCAGCTAGTGAGGTGATTCCATAGTTTGACCATGTGTCAAATGCTGCATCTAGTGCAGACAGAATAAACATTTGGTTCTTTGCCACTGGTGCAACAAGTGAAGGGTCAGTAAGTTTGAAGTGGCGTCCGAACTGATAAAAAAAATCTTAACAAGACTGGTATTTTAAGCCAAAACATGATGTTTTCCTAACCATAACCAAGTGGTGTTTGTGCCCAAACCTAACCACAGGTTAAGCACAGCGTATGTATCTGTGTGTATCCTGACTAGGTTGCTTCTTATATAATTAATATTTCAGTCAGATCCAGGTTCTGTGGGGCACATTGGAGAACAAAGGTTGGGAACCTCTGCTCTAGAAGTGTTCGTGGTGTTGTGTCCGTCCCCTGTACCGACTGTGGTGCTTGAAATTACAAGTCCCACTTGTTAAGTAATTACAGCGTTGAGAGAGATGTTTATTTCAGGCTCCTGGTGTGTTTGTTTTGCCCTGTTTTCCTGTGTCGTGTCCTCATTTCTCCAGCAGAGGGCGCCGTCCAGTACAGACAGGAGGCGGCGGGGGATGTTTATTAGACTGTGGCCGTTGGGGCCTGAACAGAGCGTGGCTCTGTGTCCCTGCTGAGGTGGGATCTGTGTGTCAGGACCAGAACACACGAGCCTCAGTCCTTCTTACCGCTCGCCTCGCGTACCCCTCCTGCACATGTTTACCCTCGAACGCAGCCCAAACTGTTTGTGAGTGAGGCTCTTTTTTCAAGGCAGCTCGCCCCCCAGCCCTCTGTCCGCCAAATAAACATTGCACCGGAAATTGCAGGGATATCTGGGATTTTTGAGGGGTCCCGGTGGAAAGGAGGAGAGGGCTAGAACAAGGGTGCTCTCTGTGACACCTCGGAGGTGAGGGGAGGGCGAAGACGCAGAGGGAAGGGGGGGGGGGGGTCCAGAGGGGAGGGCGTGACCTTGCCTTGGGTGGTTGGTGGGGTGGGTAGCATCAGCACATCCACTGACGAACAGGTACAGGTGACCCAGATTCCTTTGACCCCGTCAGGAGAGCCAGGGCCTGCAGTGCGTGCTAAGGCTGACCTCGCTCATCACAGAAGGCGCCGACCCAGGCTAAAGGTCAAGAGGAAATGATACTCTGTGACGCAGACATGTCTCCTGACCGATAACGACTTCCTGGGATCATCATAACTGCTGCACCTGATCTCGCTCCTCTTGTGTGTCTGTTTATTCCCACTCCGGCCGGCAGTTTGGGAATACAACAGCCATTGATGAAGCTGAGGTTTCATAACAGCTCGTGACAAAGCGCGCATGAATGGCAGGGTGTGTGTGCGTTGCGTACACAGAACGCTCCCCCTCCCGCCTTTGTGTGTGTCCCGGCTCACTCCCCTTAAACCTCGACGTTTTTATTTGATAATAACAGCCTGGTGGAAAAGCACACGGTGTACGTTGAGCCGATTGCGCCAAGAAGATGATTACAGTTGATGACCTTGTATTTATTTTAATTAGTGTGAAACTGTACCCATGGCGATGTTTAAGTCTCCTCACATGTCTCTTTTTTTAAATGCTGCGACTCCAATATGCTCACCACTGGCCTGTAATTGGGTTATTCTGAAATGTCTGTTACTTATGTATACCATGTCCTGATTATAGTCAATTAAGCCAAATGCGATATATGTATATATAGATATATATATAGATGGGAAAACAGGAATGTACAAATAGAAGTTCAAACGAATGCCTGTCTCATCTCTCCTTGAAGATTTGAGGTCTTGAATGTTCCAAAACACATTTATTTACATTAAAGGACGCAGCCGCACGTCCTGATGAGAGTGTGAATTTGTGAGCATGAAATATAGCAAACATTGGCGCCCTGTGTATCGGATTAGATGGCACACCTGACAGCTGTGTGAGTTTTTGTGTGCCCTCCCTGTCTCCTTTTCCCAGCTCTGCTCTTATACCGATCTATGTTTCAGTGTTTGGGAAGTCAACAGTAGAGTTCCTGTTCTTGGTTTAAAAATAACTTTGGGACTTAAATTCCTCGCCCCCCTCCTCTCATCCTTTCTTACTGGCACTCTCGCTTTGCTTGTTTTTCTTTGCCATTTCTTGTGTTTTGGAACAGGCTGTGCACTTTCTGTTTCTCTCAGTCGTCTTATATCTGTCCGTTCTGCACACACACACGTACACTCCCATGTGCTGCACATTGAGGGAGAAAATGATATATGTGCATGTCTGTAGTGCCATTTTCAGAAAGGACGGAGTTGTCGAGGCGCACGTGCAGACAACAATGAGACCTAGAACTGGTGCCTCGTGGTTTTATGCCTGCGCCAACAAGTCAAGTTGCAGTTTGCATCCATGTCTGTACAGACTCACGTGTCGCTATTACAGTGACAGCTTACCAGCTCCGAACTGTAGTTGAGAACACGCTGGCTTATCAATTTTAGCTTTGCTCGTTATTAGCTAGTAACTAGCTTCTGGACCACTCTGCAGAAGGGAGGATGGAACAGGAGCCCTGAGCTTGTCTAGACACTTAATTCTGCTGACTATCTTCACTCTTTGCCGCCTGCCGTCTTCACCATGACACCCCTGAGAGCTGCTCCCCTCCACACACACAATGAAGCACACATCACACCCTCACAGGTCACCCACAAGGCCACCGCCCTTAAGGTGCGACACACCAAACTGACATCAAAGAACTAGCGGCGACGAAAGCCAACTGCCAACACTACACGGACTACATCCGACAGCCAAGTGGCACGTACGTTCTGCGCCTGCGTGAGAGAGAGCGGAGTGAGAGAGTGGTACATCCTGTCAGCCGAGGGGTTTCCTATCTGTGCAGCCGAGCACCGCAGCACCTCCACGGACTATTACATCCAGACGGTCCCGGTGTTTCCTGAGTGAAGTGGAGCCTGAGGAGGAAGCACCGGTTTCACTACAGGCAGATTCACTAGCTACAGGGGCGAGGAAATAAAACCTGAACAGCCAAATAAATGTGACCTCTCTCACCGACAAGCTCCACTGCCAATTCAACATGCTCAATTGGCTGAAAAGCCGCTGACGCTGAAGTGCAGAAGGTGCAGGACACACTGCAAAAACTAGGGCGACAGGTGCTCACTGACAGCCCGACTTTGACCGATGGCCGACCGTTGGCTTGGTGAGTCAGGGCCTTTAAAAGGGGGAAAGGGTGAGCCGGTAACACGGTACTTTAAATGGATCCTTCATACACATCTTCAATCAAGAGATCTAGACGATCCGCAGAGTTTAAGATGGACACCCAGGATTAGTGTCACCAATTCAGTGTCTGTCCTTGTGCTTATGAGTTATGGTGTTGAGTAGCGCCCAGAAAAGTGTTTCTGCAGAACATTATGATGTCACAGTGAAGCTGACCTTTGACCTTTTGGAGATAAAAAGTCAGCACTTCATTATTTTATCATAATAACATGAATTTTTAATCCCTCTATTTTTATCTGCTTATCCAAAGCTGGGTCGTGGGGACAAGAGGCTAAGCAAAGTGCTCCAAACGTCTCTCTCCCCAGCAACATTTTCCAGCTTCTCCTGGGGGATCCTGTGGCGTTCCCAGGCCAGATGGAAACATAGCTGCTTGTATCCACTGTCAGTCACTACCCAGAGCTCATGACCACAGGTGAGGGCTGGAACGCAGATGGTCCAGGTCTGGCTCAGCTCCCTCTTCACCACGACAGTCGCGCCAAACTGCCTGCCCATCTCATGCTTGGTGTAACTCCTTTGCTTGACCTTGACCTTTGACCTTTGGCCACCAAAATCACAGCAGTGCACCCTTGAATCCAAGTGGATCTTTGTGCCAGATTTGAGGAAATAACCTCAAAGTGTTCTTGAGAAAACACGTTCATGAGAACAGACGGACAGGATACATGGAGAGAAAGAGGGGTGTGAGACACAACACTGGTGTCCTGGTGGTCATGTGTTATGCACAGTAACCATTAGGATACCAGGATGCCAATAAAATCTATTTTTAGCACCAGAAAACAATGACAAAACAACGCTCCCCTGCTCTCATAAAAGTCACACCTGACAGAAAGGACACCTGCCACCTTGCATCCAAAAGTGAGATTTTCAACAGTGGACAGAGGAGGGAGCTTCAGACTGAAGATGTGATGTTTCAAAAAATGTGCAGCATTGAATTACTCAAATGACATAAATGCATTCTCATGATAAATATCTTAAATACTGGCCTGTGTGTGTTTGTGTCACACAAAGAGTGAGAGGAGTGTTGGGGCAGGTGTGGCAGGAGCTGTCCTGAACAAACACTCCACACCTGTCCTCCTCTCCACCTCCATTCCCCTCATGCATAAACACACTCTTTCTCACAGACACACACAAAGCTTCCCACCACTTTCCTGCCTGACTCATGTTTTGCTCTCTGAGGCAAAGAATCAGACGTGAAAAGTGAGCTGCTTTTGTTCCACTGACCTCGCTTTACTCTCCAGGGGACTCAGTTTGGGAAACACAATCACTGGAATAATTATTGGCATAGTGGATTTTTGCAAACCATAGATACATTAGATTTATCTGTTGAAGCTTTATGTTTCTTTATGTTTCGACACTGATGTCTTCAACCTGTGGTTAGGTTTAGGCAAAAAATCCACTTAGTTATGGTTAGAAAACATTGCGTTTTGGCTTACGATACCTGCTTGTTGTGGCATTATTCCAGAAGAAATCACAGTGATGGCTTGGTAGAACAAAAAACATCCGCTTCTCTTGGCAAAATCTCCATGAGACCGGAGCTTTTGTTTGGCATGCATTTTTAATTTCCCCTAGCTGTTTGAGATCAGTAGGACCTGATAAGTATAGAAAATTAAGCATGAAACTAAATGATATCCTCATATGGGGACGTTGGGTTATTTTTAATAGCCACAAGTGTGTAATAAAGTATAAAGTCCTTTTTGTTCTGGAACAGTCTGTCACTCCTAATTGGCCTGTGTGAAATGGTGCAATAATAAAGTCTCAGTGTCCAGATACGTAATGATGACAAGGTCCCAATTTCCTCAAACAAATATTTCCTAATTAACAGCGTCTTAGCTTGTTATTCTTGCTTAGATTGGTCAAATTTGTATGCAATATTTACATTTAGATTCAACATTTATATTTAGATTCCACATTTATATTTAGATTTAACATTTATATTTAGATTCAACATTTATATTTAGATTTAACATTTATATTGAGATTTAACATTTAGATTTAGATTCAACATTTATATTTAGATATAGCATTTAGATTTAACATTTAGATTTAGATTTAACATTTAGATTTGACATTTATATTTAGATATAGCATTTAGATTTAGATTTAACATTTAGATTTAGCATTTAGATTTAGATATAGCATTTAGATTTAGATTTAACATTTAGATTTAACATTTATAGCATTTAGATTTAGATTTAACATTTAGATTTAGCCGGTGTCTTGGGCGGCATTTAGATTTAGCATTTAGACTTAGATTTAACATTTAGATTTAACATTTAGACTTAGATTTAAAATTCAGATTTAGATTTAATATTAGGATTTAACATTTAAATTTAGATTCACCATTTGAAGAAATGTGAAGAAAATGAGCTAAATGTGAGAAAAGTTAGCTTAATATTCAAAATACATCAGCTAGAAAAGTGTGACTGAATTTTTACATTTGGCGTCCCGTAGATATCAAACTACAAACATTATTTATCGTACATAAACAGGTTTCAACCACAAACTGTTCAGGTTTTGTACCTTGTCTACTTCAGCTGCAGACTGACTTGGCAGAGATGGCTGCCATCTTGTTCTTACCTGTAATAGTGTCCTGTGCGTTTGCTGCCACTAGATGGTACAAAAAGTGTCCACGAACGAGGACAACAGGTCTGAGTTAAGCAGAATGGAGCTGATACTGATATTGATAACAAACGTATGAAACGTACAAATGCAGCTCAGGATAAGTTCAATCAAAAAGACTTTCTTTATGCTAACCTCACTCACACTTCTCTCTCTATCCCACTCCCACCTCTTCCACCAATCAGCTGACTTTGGTCGTTTCCTCTCCTGGTTAGCCAATCAAACTTTGTCATGATCTCCTTCAGCCATTTATGTTGCTGCTGCCAAACTTTAAATCTGTGCTCGACTATTACTGTACATTCAAACCAACAGCGACCAGAGATCCAAAACAGTGGAAGTCATTCATTCAGTTTAACTTTATGGTAATGACCTCTGATGCGGTTCGGCGACAACCAATCGGAATTCTGACGCGCTTTGATGAAGCGGGTCGCAGAGAACAAGCCATGTAACTTTGGTTCCTACAGCACACTTGTTCCCACAATGGATATCGAGAAGTTTATTACTTGTGTTTGGTTTGATCACTTTTTGTTTTAGGATGATACAATGACTGTTTATTTAAATGGAGTCAGGCAGGTTTGGCGATAGCGACTTTGGGGCTGTTTCTGGTTAAACAAAAAGAATCTTACTGTCTATCTCTGTCGGGATCCTTTCCATAATGTTGCCTGACACTTACAAGAACAATCTGAGCCTGTCAGTGACAAAAACAAGAACTTCTAGTGGACATGAACTGAAGGTGTGAACATGCTCCAAGTGGATACAGTGCAGCCTGTTTTGTGGCCGCAGTGACTCAACACAAGACAATTTTCAAAATTTGCTGTTACCGTGAGTCACTCAGTCACAAATACATGAGAAATAGGGTCAACGCTGAAAAACACCGACCTTACCCTTTGGTTAAGATAGGACGGGCAGTTCCTCATATTTCCCTGGCCCCGTGCATGTGACTCCCAGCTCTCCCTCTCTCCCTCACCCCCTGTTTGTCCTTTATTTCCACTGACTTGTTTTTGATCTGTTTCTCACCTGCCGTTGCTCGCCTTTTCCCTCCCGTCACCCTCTCCCTCCTCCTGCACCTCCGACCAGCCCTATGACTTTTTAATAGTCATGACAGGGAGGTTTTCCAGCGAACTCTTAAAACAGACTTGTGTCACTTTAGCCATTACGGGCTGACGTTCGCCGTCAGTTCAGTATGTAAAGGTCATGGCGCAGGACAGGTTCCCATACCAGCGGCAGTGTCCAGTATCCCCCCGAGCTGATGAATGCCTCCACTTTGGTGTGTTGGAAACTCCGCATGTTTGTTTATTATGTCTGGGATGGAAGCCGCTGAGCCCAAAGTGGAAAAGACACATTTCTTTGATGAGTCAATGGAACTTAAATATGAATACGACATATTTCTCTCCGTGTGTGTTTGTGTTGTGAGGGTGGATGCAAACAAACACACACAAGCTTCAGAGGCTTCAGTGTTTTTTTCTGCCTTCGTTTTCTCTCTCCGTGTCGGGCTTGTTTACACGGGCCCGTTACATCACCTCCGCACACTGACAGAGAGAAATGACTTGTGTGGGAAGAGGATGGAAGTTTGGTGAATACATAATTTTGCCCTCTGTGTAGGCCTCTGTGTGTATGTGTGTGTGTGTGTGTGAGCACATGCTGTACTGTGTATATTAGAAACAGTTTGTGCTCCAGGTGTTACCATAACAATCTCAAAAACAGATACACAGAAGTTTGTTTAACAAAACTTACAGCTGTTCTGTTTCTCAACATCTTCAATCTGATTCTTTCTCAAGATGCAACTGTATTTGCCCATTTGGGGCAATGTCCTTGCCACAGTGGCCTTGAGCGTGATTCCACCCCTTGCTACATGTCATGCTTGCTACATGACTTATTACTATCCTATCAATTAAAGGCAAAAAGCCCCCCCAAAAAACAAAAGATATTGTTGTCACAGAAGCAAACCCAAGTGTACATCATATCAACAAAACAAAAACGCTGGGGTGCTTTTTATACGAAGCACTGGAAGCTCTCTGCTGTTTATCATCACTGATAAAAGCATTTAAATGTGTAAAATTGTGAATAGCTCACTGTGTAAAATCACTATTAACTTAAAAATATGCATTAACTTCACTTCTAAACCTTCCCATACTGGGCCTACAACTCTTTATGGGTTTCTTTATGTAAATTAACAACAGAGAGCTGCAGCTGGAGAAAGAGTTAAAGGCTTTACAATGCAGGAAATGTCCGCTACCGTTCGTGACCTCACCTGTGCTCTGTGCCAGGGAACATCCTGTACACAGCAACATAAGAAGGAAATAAGAAAATACAGACAGAGGGCAGTGTCTCTGCAGATAAATACACCACCACACCAAGAGTAGTTCATAGGTCAGTCTCTCCAGGCTGCAGGTTGTTTTTGGGATTGTTGCGGCCAGATTTTTGTGTCTATTTCTCTGGTGTCCACCATCTACTAAATATATACAGTCTATGGTCAAGACACATCAAGAAGTGCAATGTAGCCAATCAGAGGCAGAGCAGGGCGGGTCTTGTCAAGAAAAGCCAATAGAAAAGCAGCAAGCAGAATAAACTGAAGGTTAACATTTGATGTTGTATGGAAGTGCTTCCCTCGTCTCGCTCGCGTCAGTCACATTACTCATCCTCAGTTTCATTATCCTTACGTTATCCAGACCTCTGGAGGAACAAAGTCTTCTGGGAAAACTGCTTGTAACTTTTGCAGGTGCTACCACACTACTCACTTAATTAATCAACTTCGCTACCGAAAAGCTATTTGATTCAGAAAGTCGTGACGTTACCACCACAAGTTAATAACGTCACAACTTATATTGACGCTGATACTGGCTCAACCTTTTCCCCTTCCAACCTCATGAGCAGGCCATGTTTAATGTTTTTTTGTGAGGACTGTAATAAAGTCATTGTTGTTGAACGGCGCCCGAATGTCTTGCCATTCTTCCTGCTGCAGAGTGGCCTGCACCGCTAGAAGCTAGTTACCAGTTAATAAGAAGCTAAGTTAATGTTAATACGCCAGGGTGTTTGCAACTATGGTTCAGAGCTGGTAAGCTGTCACTGAGAGAGAGGTAACAATGCTTCTGCCCAACACTGTCAATAGCTATTGGGTAGCATTAGCTTTGTGATGCTAAGTGTTAGCCCTGTCACTGTGTGAGTGACTCTGTCCCAGACACAGAGCTTCATGGTGCGTTCGTTTTGTACTCGGAGGTCGGAAGTCGGAAGTGGGAATGACGTCACCTCCAAGTTGACAACAGTTTTTGCATTCTAGTTGACGACGGTGGACAAGTCGGAAAAAGCATGGACGTTACCGTTTACCGTTGGGCTAGCCGTAGCCACTGTTAGCAATATCAGTTGATAACAATGCTCTATGTGGTATTTTGCACATACAGACAGCGTAGCAACATGCACACGGATAAAAATTGAACAGTACTACGAGTATGGCTGACCTAATCTAAAACAAATCAACTCACTATGTATGTGACCGGCAGCCATCTTGAATTCGTAAGTCGGGGTTGATGCGGTTGCTCCGAGTTTCCGAGTTGGAAATTCGATCTCAGGGTGCGTTCGAATTTAAACTTCCGACTGAGAACTGGGAATTTCTGACCTCCGAGTGCAAGTACAAGTGTTAAGTGTTAATTTTAACATAAATTGTTATGCTGTATTTCACCATCAGCTGTGAACACTTCATAGGAAATTACAACTGGTGTCATGAAGTGGAATAACCAACACAGATGACAATAACTAGCATAAACCACCATGTTCTGAACAGACACACCATGGCAGTTACAAAAAAATATTACATGTAAAGCACATAATGGAGTTACATGTGTGTGAAGGCTTTTGGAGTGTGTTGCTGATATGCAGATGTGAGTGTGTGTATGCAGGTGTGTGTGTGTCGGTGCAGCAGAGGCCTAATGAATGCATCACTCTGCATGTGACCATTTGGTTAAGTGCAGGGGCTGATTTAGGATGAGGGGGGGCGATGGTACAAATGACTGCAGGCTTCCCTCTGCTTAATGATACATTTCAGGGAAGCTGCGAGGGGAAACAACAATTTAACCACCCACAATCCCTCTCACTGAATCTCAACAAGCTGCCCACTGCGTGTGTCACCGGTGAACACTTTAATGTGATGTTTGAGAGCGCACACATGTGGGATTCGTATTTAACCCTCTCACACAGAGAGCATCAGTGTGTACGTTAGCCACCGGCTCAGGTACTGCAGATGGCTGGTTTCCTGTGTGCGTGTCTGTGGGGATGACAGGAAGATTATCCAGGCGGTGCTCACCTCCGCTCTGCTCTCCTCACTGAAAAACCAAAGGAACTAAATTCTTGTGTGTTTACATGGCTCGCTGTTTGTGTGTGTGTGTGAGTGTGTGTGTGCAGAGAGGTGGCCTGGGAACCTCTGAGTAGGTAAAAGGGATGTGGGGGCTAAAGACAGGATATGGAGGGAGGAAAGGAGAGTGATAAATTGCACGGGAGATTATCATAATCGTTTTCAACATCACTATCACTCAATCACGTCGTTACACGCAGCTCCAAGACACACTCGGCCCTCCTTGTGTGTGTACTTTATCTGTCCGCTTCTTGTCTACAAGTATTTTTATAAAGTGGGGGAAGGAAATTCCTCCCTGTTTTCCATGGCTGCCCCCTGTATTAATGTAGCACAGACTAGCAGCTGAGTATATTTATTTTACTTTTCACAAAGCAGCGGCCGGACAGAGGTATGCGTGTGAAAAGAACTTTAAAGCATCGAAAATATTATTTTCGCTCATACATAAATAAATAAACACCCAGCAGCCAGGTCCTCACTGGAATGTAGTAATTCTGAATTTTTATGAATGACTGCATTCATGCTCGGCCACGCCCCCTCTGCCCCAAACCTCAGCTGCCTCCGTGTTGGAGGCTCCAAGCCCCGCCCACCCCCCCTCCCTGCAGGGACACCTTGGCCGCGCGCCTGCCTCCTAATTGGTTAAAGGAGGTCTGGGGTGGGCGTGGCCGCCATAAAAAGCACGGGGCTGATATAAAAACAAGCCTCAAAGTTTGATCCATGAAAACGTACAAGTGATGGAAGAAGGAGAAGAGGAGCATCGCGCATGTCGGATTTAACCTTTGTGGACAAAAGCTATTGTTCCTGAGCCGGAGGAGGATTTATTCTGCTGTGACTTACATATTTCCTTTTCTTTCCTGTGATCAGCTGACAGCATGGGGATACTGCTATTATTTGCGGTCTTGCAGGTGGTGACAGTCAGCCTGGTGAGTGCGTGGAGTTTATTTTCTGTCACTGTTTGTTGCTTCATGTCAACACAGAGGAATAAAGACTCACGTGCAGCAGCAGCGGCTCAAATCCGCTTCTGGAGCTGCTGCTGCTGTCGGTCTGCTTTCACTGTGCACTGCTGCATGTCAAAATAATTATGGCCCAAGTAAACCCACTGTTCAGCCGCACACCAGTGAATAATACTGCACCAGTTGTACACATAACTTCTCCCTCAGTGACTTAGTGTTGGTTGGTAATGTGTGGAGAATCTGTGGTTTCCAAAGTGGGGTTCAGGGACCAGCAGAGGTCCTTGGGGGACGCCTCAGGGGGTCCTCAGCAAAGTGAGTATTAGGATAGTTCAGGCTAAGACTTTCAGAAACATATTGCGACATAAAATGCACAGAAAATGTCACACAAGTAAAAGTTTTTAAGTATTAATATTAGAAATAACTCATAATGACTAAAAATTATACTGCTGTAAATAATATCATTTAATTATTTTTACTGATGCGTTAACGTGTAAGAAGCTTTTTACTGCTGTTGGTCTGTATTCTGTGTTCTGTAGGTCAGATAAATCTGTAATAATGCATTGTGTTTTATAAGATCATCCTGTGTTTATGCATAGGCGTAACTTTGGGGGGGAGGTGCGGGGGACATGTCCCCCTCAACATTTAGAACATTGTCCCCAGTAAAAACATAGAAGTAGCAGAGGACTTTTATTTTGACAGAAAAGAGACAGAAAGAGACAACTCCATCATAAATTTTGACAGGAAAAGGCACAAATTGGTGCATAAACACCAGGATGCATGAACATTTTTTATGTTAAATGCTCAAAATTTTCTGACAGAGGACCCAGAAACCCATTCTTTATAAATGAAAGTAGCACAGGTCTTTTATTTTGACAAAATTAAAGACATTTCCACTATAAATTGAGAAGGGAAAGGCACAAATTGGTGCATATACACCAGAATACATCAAAAAATTAAATGTTAGATGCTCAAAATTTTCTGGCGGAGGACAACCAAACCCCCGGGTTCATGCCCACCTCCCAGAAAAGACATTTTCCTCATAAATTTAGGCAGAAACGGTACAACTCAGTGCACAAAAGTTCACCAGAATGCAGGATATTAAGTGTCTGATGCTTGAATTTGTGAAAATGTGAAAAGACTAAATGCTAAATGCTCAAAATTTTCCCCCAAACCCACCCCAGAAAACATTTAAGTAGCAGAGGGCTTTTATTTTGACAAAATTAGAGACATGTCCACCGTAAATTGAAGCAGAAACAATACAACTTTGTTCCAAAACGTTTTCTGGCAGAGGACACTCAAACCCATCGTTTCATAAAAGACCCCCAACAAAACCTACACTCTTGTGTTTATGTATGTAAAAACGTAATACGTTAAGTCACTAAAACTGTCTGATTAAGTCAAGTGGAGTAAATGTGCAATATATTCTTGTGAAATGTAGTGAAGTTGAGTAGATTCACTTGGTTACGTTCCACTGCTGCTCATTTAAATCCACATAAACTGATGAAACTTGGTGTATCAGGTTTGTTTGCATGTTTAAAGGGTTTATTAACCTGAAAAACTTCCGTACTTCACCCTTTTACAAAGTATAAGCTCATAAGCTTCTATCTTTCTGTACTGTAGCTCCAAAATTACACTACTGTAATATTATCCAACAGTGGAGATAAAAATAAGGCCGATATGAACCCAGTGAACACTATAAATATTATCTGACTTATGCTCCAAGCACCAGGTTACATGCAGTGATGATGCTAAAAATGGAAAGCTATTGTCCCCACATTGTGCAGTGTCATATCTTTCATCCTCATGAGACTGAGTTGACCTGGTGTCAGCAGCCCACCAGGACCTGGCCTGGGTTGAGACAGTGTCAGAGTCAGGAAGGGATCCTTCAGGTGATCTGACTGCGGACAGCTCTCTGTGATCTCTGCTGGGAGCTGTTGGAGTGGCTCTGGAGAAACAAAAGATGTAGGAGCAGGAAGGTGGGGGTGTGGAGGAGGGGATTTTGGGTCAGAGAACGCACCTTTCATCCCCGCTTGCCCGGCGAATGCCAAGCGGAAGGCGACAGAGGGTTACAGATATCCCTGTGGGGCTGGGGACAGTGCTGGGTATTCAGCGAATGTTTAAGCCTCACACACTTTGAGGAATTTCTGTGATCTGCGTAACATGAGTCAAACTATTGTCCTGCTTGGTTCCAGTGTGGCTCCCCCTTAAATGCACCGCATGAAGTGCCAGTATCCAGGTTAACTAACACCGTGTCCCCTCCTGTAGGTGACTGCTGGCTGCCCGGTGGTGTGTGAGTGTCCGGCGGGGCCTCCGTCCTGTCCCCCAGGGGTCAGCTCGGTGCCAGACGGCTGCGGCTGCTGCAAGGTGTGCGCCGCTCAGCTCAACCAGGATTGCCATGAAGGGCGGCCCTGTGACCACCATAAAGGCCTGGAGTGCAACTACGGCAACGATGTGGGCCGTACCCATGGCATCTGCAGGGGTACGTACCACAGAGGGCTGACAGAGAGACGGGGGAGGGAGATGCAGGGGGAGCTTTTGGGTTTACAGAGTTTGGGGTTTAGTTTGGGGTTGAGTGAGGGAATGTGTAACTTCAGGGTGGGGAATCTGGCGTCCGAGCCAAGCGGCTGGAGTCTCTCTTTGATAGGGGCTTCGGGTTTGAAGCCAGTGCCACGTTTCAAAAACAGAGCACCTTCATGAGCTGCGACTGAAACCTGGCCAACTCTGGGATTTATATAAGTAGTTCAGTGTGTACACAAACAGCCCCATGAAACACATGAGCACACGCACGCACAGTGGTATTTTTATATGCCTGTTTATTTGGGGGTGTTTCTATATAAAGGGGGGTATCCAGGGTGTTGCATGGGGAGTCCCACTCAGGGAACGGAGGGGAAGGACATTGTAAACAAGTCAAAATTCTTCTCAGATCTAAGAATAGAGCTCGCTTCATAAATCTGGAGATAGTGTGTCTCTGCCTCTCTCCTCTGATCTCTGCACGTATTAAAGAGTCATTTACATACGAGCCACTTCCTGTTTGTTGTTTCTCCTGCGGCTTAAGGTTTCATCAGCTTCAATGTTTTCTTTGGATCCAGAATATTGGATACATATGGAGGCAAACAAGAGACAAAAGTGTTTGAACTTTAAACAGTCACTGAATTTATTTGCTCTGAATTTATGTCTTTGAAATGAAATTATATCATTTCTTGGGTTCCAATTTCATATGCTGAATTTTAACAGATTTTTTTCAGCGATCCAAAAATTCTTATTTCAGAATTAAAAAAAAAAGCAACAATCAAACAAACAAACAAAAATTCAGGTTGCTCAAATTCAATTGGATAAATTCAGATCTAAAAATTCAAGTTGAAAAAAATTCAGATAGCAACATCTGGAATACCCAGGACATGATAAGCAATCCATATGGAAGCAAATAAGACATAAATATTTTGAATTCTAACAGTCACTGAGTAATTAATATTAAAATTGAAATATATATACAGAATTCATAGCATTGAAATATTTTATTTGTTCTGCATTAATCTCTTGGAAATTAAAATATAAAATTTCTTGATTTTCAATCTCAAAAGCTGAATTTTTTTAACAGTCGACACAAATTCAGATCCAAAAATTCAAGTTTCATCATTTCAAAAATAAATAAAATAAAATAAAAAGATTCAGGTTGCTGAAATCCGATTGGTCAAAACAGTTAGCCTCGAAAGCCTATCCTGTCCCTGGTAGCCTGAGATATTGCTGTTTGAATTTTCTACAATTTACATTTTTTACATCTAGATTTTAATTTCAAAGAGGTAAACTCAGAACAAATACATTTAGTGTCTGTTAAAATTCAAATACTTTTGTCTCATATTTGCTTCCATAAAATGAGCCTGAATATTTTGACCAATCACATTTGACTGATGTTTAATCTAAATGTTCTACTTGAATTTTAAGATCTGAATTTGACCAATTAGGTTTAAGTAACCTGGATCATTTTTAAAAAAAAATTCTGAATCTGTAAACATTGACAAAAATTATTCCAAATAAGCTTCTGAAATTGCAAATCAAGAAACGCTATATATTTTAATTTCAAAGAGGTAAATTCAATACAAATAAATGTAGTGTCTGTTAAAAATGTTAAAAATACTTTTGTCTCTTATTTGCTTCCATAAAATGAGCCTGAATATTTTGACCAATCGCATTTGACTGATGTTTAATCTAAATTTTTTACCTGAATTTGACCAATTGAATTCGAGTAACCTAGATGAATTTTTGGATCTGAATTTGTGCACATTTAAAAAATTTAGCTTTTGAAATAGCAAATCAAGAAATTTAATATTCAGATAAATACAGAACAAACCGATTCAAATACAAAGTAAAATATTTCACTGCCATGAATTTAGTGGTGTTTTAATATTAAGTATTCAATAGCTGTTAAAATTCAGATAGTCATGTCTCTTATTTGCCTCCATACATATCTGATCACTTTTGTGTTTCAAAGTATTTTAACCGACCTGTCTTTTTCCTTTCCCTCAGCAAAGGCAGAGGGCCGCTCCTGCGAATACAACGGCCGCATTTATCAAAACGGCGAGAATTTCCGCGCTGGTTGCAAACACCAGTGCACCTGCATCGACGGAGCGGTGGGCTGCGTGCCCCTCTGCCCCAGCCACGTGCCCCTGGCGTCCCCTTCCTGTCCCTCTCCACAGCTGGTCAAAGTACCAGGCCAGTGCTGCCTCACCATCGACTGCCACAAGGGAACCACAGTCGTGCCCCCGGTGCACCGTCGACCCCAACCTCCAGCTTACCCGCCTTACCCCTTCATCCCCTACCCAGCCTACCCCTTCCCGAAGCCTTACCCGAAGCCTTACCGGAAGCTGTACCCCTACAAACCCAAGAAGGAGAAGGACACCCTGGGCAACGAGCTGGTGGAGGTGGGGCGCAAGTGGGACAAGCCACGTGGAAACAAGCACCTGGCGGGTAAGAGAGGGTGCCGCCGTGTCGCCTCAGAGTGCCGTCTGTTTCCTCCACGCAGTAAAGCATCATGTTTATGTTTTAGTCATTTTAGCCCCCTGACGCACAAACGGCCTCACTGTGAGCCTTTTCCTCTGCATCTGTGTGTGTGTGTGTGTGTGTGTGTGTGTGTGTGTTTGTGTGTGTGCGTGTGTGTGTCAGCATTTATGTGAGGCTTGTTTTCCACTGGCTCCTTGCACACCAGAGGTGCTCTCACACACTGCTCTCACACAGCACATACCTCTGTCACCCAGCTTTCCCCTCTCTGTAATCACCTTCTCTATGCGTCAGTGTTGCCTGTTCACTGAATGAGACCAGTGTGCTTTGCATCTCTGGACCTCTCCTTCTCCGTCTCTCTCCCACCGGCCCTTTTTACCCCAGCGTCACTTTGCTGATCTTGCTTCTCTGTCTCTGACTCGCCAAACTCTGCATTGTCATCTCACACGTCCTCTATATCATCTCTCCTAGCCTGGAGGCAGGTGGGAGATCAGTGCGTGGTTCAGACTACTTCCTGGTCCCAGTGTTCTCGGAGCTGCGGGATGGGCGTCTCCTCTCGTGTTACCAACGACAACGCCCGCTGTAAGCTCATCAAGGAGACGCGTCTGTGCAACATCCGGCCCTGTAGCTCCATGTCCATCCCAGTCAAGGTGAGGAGTGTGTGGTGATTTTAAGACTCGCATAAAGTGACAGAATGCAGCTCTTCCTCTGACAGACCACAAACATGCAGAGCAGCCACCGGGCTAAATAGATTCAGGAAAGGTTTGCTCTCCAGGGGACAGATTGGTATTAATACCGTGGCATGTGTACAGACCCCACCCACCCTGAACCCGTCTGTAGCTGAACCCTTTCTGGTCCATTTGGTCTATTCACGGTTCTGTTGCTGTGTGGGAAACATCCTCAGCAGGATGACGACAGAGCAGATTTAGACCAAGTTTCCTCTCTGCAGCTTCGAGCTCAGTTCTTGGTAGTCCCTCTGTGAGTGACAACCAAAACTTTGGTTGCTATCTAGCACAGAGTTAGCTCTCATGTCTGTACGTACATATGAATGCACATAGAGGGAAACAGCTACCCTGGCTCTGTCTACCATCACTCTAAACCTCAGTAATTAACACCTCTTAACATGTTGTATCCTTTCAATCATTCATTAATTTTCTGTAACCGATCATCCATCTCAGCTGACATTGGGTGAGAGGCAGGGTTCACCCTGCACAGGTCACCAGACTATCACAGGGCTGACACATAGACAGAGACAACCATTCACACCTACGGACAATTTAGAGTCACCAGTTAACCTGCATGTGTTTGGACTGTGGGAGGAAGCTGGAGCACCTGGAGGAAACCCACGCTGACACAGGGAGAACATGCAAACCTCTTGCTGTGAGGCGACAATTGAGGCTGAAGTGTAGAGATATAATTTCGACATTTTACAGGGGGGGTTTCTTGGCTGACGGTGGTAGCTTCCGAATCTATAAACAGAAGTCTGCACATAGATGCAGAATCTCCAGACAACAAGACCAGATTTTGGTATCAGAAGTGTTCTGATTGTAGTCCATGTACTATTGAACAGTTGCGTTTGAGCAAGCTTTGGCTGCATGCAGGTAAACAGCCCGTATACACCAGACCAGCACATAGGGCACCTCACAAAATGTCATGGGGATAGAACGCTAAAGATCCTATTATAAAAACACGTCTAATAATTGTTTTGTGACCTTGCCTGAACCGGAGCACTCACCATTCCTAAATACCATAAATGAAAGTTGATCATTAAGTCCCTTTAGTCCTCCCCCGTCCAAGTGGATCAATGACCCAACACAATGGCCACTATATCTGATTGAATCACCAGGTATCAGTAGGATAAGTGTTGTTTGTTAACGACCAACTGTTTGATCTAAGTTGAGATTTAGTCGGAGACGACTGTCTGATGCTGCAACAATATGACTGTGCTGCAGCACCTTCCCACTCAAGCTAACGCTAGCTATCTATCAGTATCAACTGTCACCAGCATCATTTAGCAAATCAGTGTGAAAACCTTGTTTAAGCTGCTTCACAACAGCTCTCTGCATTTTCCCGTTTCTCTCTTTATGTGACGGTGCGTCGCTTTGTCCAAAAGGGGACATGGAGCTGGCGATGACACTTCGCCGGTCAGGTCTATAGCTTGGAGCCAAAGCCCACGCTGCTATCTTCCATCTGTTTTACGACATGGAAGGGAAACAAATAAGAGATGCGTGTTTTCAAATTTATTGCTGGTGCAACCAAAGACACAGCAACTCTTTAGCTAGTCTCTTACACAGACGGCGATGACGTCAGCACGCTGGCTGACTCTGTTGTCTGTGGACATTCCCATAGGAAAGTTGTAATAGAACTAGTGCTGGCTCCCAGCGGCAGTGGTGTGATTGGATCCAAATCCGTGTACTGCTGTACTTCCTCGACTGGTGGCTGATTAGCTTTGCCTTACACCCGCCTACACTGGAATTGCTGTTCCCCGAATTGTTGTCCGTAGTACAACAGAAAAGGAAGTGTTCAGTGCATCGCAAGAAGAGATTTAAATGGATATGATTTCATTTGATTCAGCTGTATTGCAGACCTGCAACGTCTCTGTTACATGTAACGCACGTGCCGTACCTATGGCAATGCCGTCACGTGGTCTGGATATCGACGCCCATTTCTATTACAAAACGAAAGACGAATGTCCCCAGACTCCCATTCTGAAGTAAGGGAGGCTGGTCATGTGGGACTACTCTTTGGCTTGGGTTATATATTTAAGCCGGTTTGTTTAACGTAGGAATTTGGAGACATGTTTCATCATCCTCAGTGTCCCAGAAGAGGACGTGGTGACGACAGCCGAGTCTGGATGACGCCTTGCTGGTCTTGTGTGTCAAGAACAAAACAAAATACCATCTCAGAACTCATCAGCTAACAGCTTTTTAAAGTTTATCTGCGTGTATAATCAGATATCTGTAATAGATATCGTCTCTCAACTCCAATTCCGTTGTCTTGTTTCGACTTGCTAATCGGACTGTAGACAGTTATTGTCAGACTGATAGCTGATGTGTTCGGAGACTGGTAGCTTTCATCAGTCTCTGCTGAAGTAGTTCTGCACATACCAGACTTTTCTGTGATCTTTTTTAAAAGCACAATACATCACCAACATTGTTATCAACTTGTTTCTAAGTTTTCATTTTAAATAACACTGCAGCTCTCCCAGAACTTTTCAGAGACGTGACAAAGGGATAAAATCCCCCCTCGCTCGTCTGCGGGGGTTTGCAGCGCTCCCACACTGACCCCGCGACGCTGTGGCTGTCAGCTGCACTCAGTGGCTCTCTGCTGTGTGATTTAAAGAGCACTTGATTCGCCCACTCTGCTGCTCTCTCACATTTCATACGCAGCAACACCCTCAGAAACATTCTGCCTCTCGCCATGAGCCTCTCATGAGGCTGATGGGTTGTTATGCACCTGTTTCTCTCTGCTCTTCCAGTGTTTGCAGAGTTGCTGTGGGTGTTAATGTGTATCAGTGTCAATCCGTAACTATTGCTGGCATGCTCCCCTCGCTGGCACTCAGCGGTTGCTCTGACCTTTATTTTGTTTTTCCCCGTCTCTGTACTTAACTGCATTAACTTTGTTTTTCATGTCTCACGGCTCAAATGATGAGTTGTTACATTATACTGTGTGGTATTCTAACAATGTGACTCTATGAGGCTGTGTTCAACCTGCTCTACAGAACGCGGCACATCACAGAAAGAAAAGATTAGCCATGCCTGCAGCTTAACTTGAACTATGCACTGCCTTGAAATTTTGTAAACACTCATAGTCTCAAAAGATGAATCCCATTATTCATATTAGCCTTAGATAAAGTCAGTATTTATGGGAACGCCCACAAGACGTCACATCCTTTTACACCAAGGGGGAAAACAGAGCATTCCCCACTATGCTGAAGAGTTGCTGTGCCTCTTTCTGCATGTCAAATAAACATAAAAAAACAAATTTCGTAGTCTATTTTTGGTCGAGAGCAGCAGCCAGGCTGTTTTCAGTCAGTACACGAACAATAAAAGTGCTTGTTTTTGCCACTGACAGACTCAGACTGTCATTTCAAGTCTCTGACAGGATCCCTACAGAGATAGACCTTTTTGTTAAAGCATAAGGTCCTTTTTGTGTAACCAAAAACAGGCCGGAAAGCGTCATGATCAAACCCACCAGATTCCATTTAAATAAGTAGTAATTTTATCATCGTAAAGCACACTTTGTTCAGAGTCAACAGAAACAAATTAAAGTGTACAAATACTGTCTTGATTCGTCTTTCCATGATTCCAGCAATCAGCAAATCTGGTTTGGTTGAAATAAGCCCTTAATCCACCTATTTAGATGTGACAATATGCTGGCTCTCTACAGGCTAAGATTACTGTTTATTTAAATGGAGTCTGGTGGGTTTGGCGATGGTGATTTCAGGGCTGTTTCTGGTTAAACAAAAAATAATCTTACTCTTTAACTAAAAGGTCTATCTATGTAGGGATCCTTTGCATAATGTTGTAAAACACATACTGAGCCTGTCAGTGGCAAAAACAAGCCCCTCTGGCGGACGTAAATTGACAATGCCAAGTGATTGCACTGAAGCTTGTTTTGCTGATGCTGGATCACTCAGTAGTGAACCAATTTCAAACATTGTTGTTCCCATTAGTCACTTTGACACAAAAACCTGTGAAAATGGGATCCAGGTTGAAAAATACCCACGTTATCCTTAAAATATGTATGTAATGACTTGACCTATGACCCCCAAAATGGATTTAGTCTGTTTGATTCATTTAAAGATGTCAATGTTAAAAGCAGTTACACAATTTTTTAGCAACCCTCAAGCATTAGTTTGTTGTGTACTTCATCCGGTTTGACCTAAAACCTAAAAACCTAAACCTTAAACTTGTCATCATCATCATCAATGATCACACCATGGTCACTGTTAAAAAATTTTTGTCGTTGGTATTATTGTTTAATATTCGTTGTGATACACTCACAGTGGTGGCAGCACGGTTGTGCAGCAGTTAGCATTGTTATCTCACAACACGAAGGTTCCTGGTTTGACCCCGGGTTAGGGGGAGCCCTTCTGTGCGGAGTTTGTATGCTCTTTCTGTGTCACTGTGGGTTTCCTCCGGGTGCTCTGGCTTCCTCCCACAGTCCAAAGACAGTGAATGTGAGTGTGAATGGTTGTCTGTCTCTATGTGTCAGCCCTGTGATTGTCTGGTGACCTGTCCTAACAGGTTATGGAAAATGAACAAATTTTTCTCACAAGATAGAACAGATATCCAAAGGTTTAATTTCAGTCAACGCTGAAAACTTGCTCTCATGGTCCTCAGAGGATGCATCCTGCCATTCATGTTTTAGCATCACAGAGTCGTTAGCATGGCTTTAGACTCTTGTTAAACTCCTGAAAGACTGAATTCACTCTCTCTTCTCTCTCCGTCCACAGAAAGGAAGGAAGTGCTCTCGTACCCATAAGGCCCCTGAACCACACCGCCTGTCCTACGCCGGCTGCAGGAGCACACGTCTCTACAGGCCCAACTACTGCGGCGTGTGCAGGGACGGCCGTTGCTGCTCACCCCGTCGCACACGCACTGCCAGCGTGACCTTCGCCTGCCCTGATGGCGAGCGCTTCAACAGGTCTGTGATGTTCATCCAGTCCTGCAAGTGCAGCGATGAGTGCAACCACCTCAACGAGGCCGCCATGCCTCCTCAGCGATGGCTCTACGGAGACACGCACAAGTTCATCGACTAGTGGTATCAACCCCCGCCCCCAACCTACATTCCCCCATAAACTAAGACATTAACTCCCCCATAGTGATCCCCGTTATAGAATAGCTGTCCTTAGTGTATCTATGAGTAGACGTTAGCGAGGTGCACACGTCTTTTCTGAAAGATTATTTGGGGAGGAATGGGGCGAGAAGAAGGAATCAGACGGGCGCATCTCCACCTTGGACAGAGCAAGTGTAGATAAAAAGTTGTGTCTGGTGTCGCCGGACTTCAACAGACTGTGATGAAATCTTTATAGATGCAACCAGCCGCCACGTTGCTGCCATGCACCAAGTGTCCCCTGAACTCTGAGACTTTGGTCAGGGACGCCGGATCAAGAGCCGACGTGCTGGTGTTTCTTTTGTAGGTGGTGTGGAGCTGCATCACAGCCACTGAGCAACAGGTCCGACTAGTCAATAGAAAGCTGGTCTGACGTTGCTTCGGAGCCAAACAGGAAACCTGTTGGTGCACTCCGATAATTAGTATTGATAAACCAAATGAAGACTCACGGAGAAGACTTGACAGCAAAGACTGGGATCGTGATGGCAGAAGATGGAGGAGCATCTCAGATGTTCTCACAGGAGTGTGGCTTGTGTCTTTTTATGGTATTTATTCACTGGTATTTATTGTTGAGACAGACATGATGACACAGCGGCCTGCCACCAGGGAAGGCGGAGCTGCTATGTTTGGAGCTTCAGCACGGCTGAACGGGGACAAAACAGCTGAGAGCTGTCAGCCACGAGAGGGAGAGAAGGACTCCCACAGATCCAGGGCTCGACCCTGGAGGTTACAGCGGTCAGAGAGCCGTATCTAATGATGGATGATGAAGGCTGCAGGAGAAGAGGTGGTGCATACTAGAAAAAGAGTTGAACCTGACCGGTCGAGGCTTTGTGCGCATTAGCGGGGGAATATGTCAAAGGTTGTTTACACAGCTGGACTCATCCCCTGCCTCGCCTCCACAAGAGACTGAGACATTTAGCAAGCACCAGAAGAACAAGCCTGGGATTCTGGCGCCGAGACGTCGACCGCCTAATTCTGCGCAAATTACAATCCTGACTCGGAGGGGCGGCGAGAGCAAATCAGCCACTCTCTGGTTTTGCTGTAAAAATAAAAATTGAAAACTGCGTGTGCTGGGGTAAACATGTAATTTGTGACTGGCGGGTGGAACCGCTCTGGTGCCCAAATCTGGCCTGTAATCGAGCAGCATGCAGGCTCACTGACACAAAACAATAACTCATGCTTCCTCGTGTTTAAGTGGCGACTGTTTCTGAGAAATGAAGGCTGCGTTGTCAGTTGACGTCACTGTCAGGGGCGGAGAGGAGCGACACGGCCCTGCAGAGGACGGGGCCAATGAGAACCTGTATCTGAGGACATTTTGAAAGAGGGGACTTCTGTATTATTCTGTAACTGTTGTGGCCAAAATCCTTTACTATGACTGAAGAACTCGAGCGTCTCTCTCGACTGGGACATGGGTTCAAGTCCACGCACCTTACGACAGCCTTGGTTCATGACCTTTTATCTCAAAGGTAACACAGAGCGACTGAGAGGTCATTTCAAACTGATTTTTACACATTTTTAGTGGGTGAAATTATTTAAATCACCATTTTAACATTTCAAAGATGTGTTTTCTTTCGTGCCATAAAATAGTGGCTTAGACATGATGTCAGTTTTTATGTGAAACTGGAAAATATTTGCATTTTCTACCATCTTTTGGCTACAGTAGGCTTCCTTAGGTAAAAAACTCGAAGCCTGACAACCTTTGAACTTTACAGGTGATTAACAAGATGCTATTTGCCTATGTAGATGCTGTGGTTTTGGTACTGTATGTGTAGTTTTGTTAAAGGACACTATAGAGCAGCTATGTACAGATGCATTGTTACCTTTCTTTGTAGTTCTATCTGCTGTATAAGGGCCAATCCGTTTACCGAGTTATACTGAAGTAGTCCACGTATAGTTTAGCACTGAACAGAGCAGGGTTCAGATCCTTTATGAGCATTAAGTGCCAAGTTGAAAGCATGATGATTGTATGTCTTCTAGTGTACATTAATACCATCTGTAATAATAAAGTCATGCTTTGAAAGATTACATATTGAAATAAATGTTCACATGTTCCACACGACGATTTCTGTTGGAAAGTGGTTGGATTTTACAAGTTGGAGTGAGTTCATCATTTCGCATTTTTAATAAAGACATTTTCACTTCCTCACTCTGTGTCGAGCATTTACCAAAGTCATAACTGTCCCATTGTGTTGGATCAGTGGCTTCCCTCTGGTGCAGCCAAGGAGTCCAGATTTCTCCTTCGTTCAAGGTCCACGCAGTTTAATATATTCAGCATCATAATAGCGTTTGGTCACATTGTCGAGGTAGTTTGCTGTCTCTGTTCTATGTTGTGTTCACACCGGGTGCAAATTGAATAACTTGTGCAAGTGAAGTGCATGTAAAGACAAGATTAAACACAATTTCCCGGCGGGCGGCACATTACATAAATGAAGCAAGTAGCGCGATTTTGCGTCATTTACGTATTCGCAAGCGTTGAAAAATCTGAACTAGCGACCAATTCGCCCTGGATAGCCAATCAGCATTGAGATTCTCCGGGGATGTATGATGCAGCGGAAGTTCATTTATTGATTCTACTGGCCCGAATAACGCAATGAGAAACTTTGCATCATGGTTGGTGCGAACACATAACATAGCCTGGATGTTTCCATTTGAATTTTTCCAACTTGAATCTTTAGATCTGAATTTGATCGGTCAAATCTGAGCAGCCTTAATCTTTTTCTTGTTATTTTTTTTATCATTAAACTTCGATTTTTGGATTTGAACTTGTGAACACTGGAAAAAAAAAATAGTTTTTAAAATTCCAATCCTGAGACCTGAGCTTTTGTTTGATATGCTTTTTAAATTTTTCCAAGTAGTAGGGATCAGTAGGACCCGACAAGTATAGAGAACTTAAGTCCCAATGTCTTAACAAAAGAGACGATAATAAAGTCTTCAAATGAGTGCTTCCTGATTAACAATTGCTAAAATTGGTCAACTTTCTTGCCGTATCAAACTACGAACATTTTTAATCATAAATAATCAAGTTTCAATCATAAAATGTGATCAGGTTTTGGTCTTGTCCACTTTTGTTTCGAGATCTGCTGCAGTCTGACTTGGCATTGATGGCGGCCATCTTGTTTTTACATGGAGTTTTGACAGTGTATTGTACTTTTGCTGCCACTAGATGGCACAAAAAAGTGTCCATGAAGAAGGACAACAGGTTTAAGTTAAAGCCCAATCCCAATACCCCCCTTATCCACTATCCCTTGGCCCTCAAAATGAAGCAACAAGGAATAGGGGTTGAAATCTTTCCCTAGGAATTGGGACACCACTCACTACGTCACCGCGTCGGTTACGTTCACGCATACGTAACTATTTTAAACAGGAAGCTGCGAGCCATCTACATTTCCAACTGGCATCTACAATGGAGTCTCATTCATCCTACTGATGGCGTTTGCCACATTCATCATGCTTTGTTTGATGAACGACAGACGACAGGGGACTTCATGCCCACTACCCCTCGTTATGCCCACTACCCCTACACACAAAAAGGAATTGGAACACCACTAACCCTCACGGGCCCGTACAATTAATTATAAAGTGCAGCAAACCCAAAATGTGATGTACTCATATGAGGGCGCAGGGCTCCAGGAGGATAAGAGGTGAATTCAGAACAAATTAATTCCGATACACGGTTTTCAAAGTAAAAATTAGTGGTGTTAAAATATATTAAAATATTCACTGGCTGTTCAAATTCAAATACTTCTGTCCCTTAACAGCTTCCATAGCGTCTGTGCAGGGGTCAGTGTCTATGCAGGCATTATGGGTATTAGAGTGAAGCAGGTTTGGGGTTGCAGCAGTATCGGGTTTTAAGGTATTATGTTCATTTGCTTACTTACAGTAATGGGAAAAAATGCAACCAGTCGAAAAATCTCACCTATATTTAATTTTTTTTTAAGGGAGACTTGTTAACACTTCCACAACAAAAAATGTCAAATATAGTAATAAAGCATTTGTTTTCATTCCTTTAAGTGTTATAACTAATATTTGTGCAGCACCGTGTACCGGCACACCATGAAACAGGAATACTTTGAGACGGTTACCATACCATGAAAATGTCATACTATGCAAATCTACATTTTGTCAACAGGTTAGTGCAGGTAAAAAGATGGCATTGGGTTCAGTGGTAAGTTAAATAATTTTTAACATGAGAAATGTGGACATTCAGGCAGTTTGACCCATTTTAATAGAAAGTAAATTATCGATAGGTGAAATTTGATCAAGTGTTTGTGGCAATTAAACCTCACAAATTAAAATTTAAGCCTATTTAATGACTTTAAAAGCCTAAAATTGTATTTTAAAAACTGAACTTAATGCACTTTAATGGCCTGCAGACACCATGTTTTTATCTGCAACACCATGTCACTGTGCTTACATTTGCTAATTAGCACTAAACACAAAGTCCAGTATCATTTATGACATTTTGTGATGTGTGAAATAGTTTTTAAACTCCAAAAATAACACCAGCAGACACACCAAGCATCAGTACTTTCATTATCTAGTGTGCTCATGACACTTAACATAAAAACTGGCACATTCACCACCAGGACTCCACTTGGTGACTTCATTTATTGGAGGCATTCAATTGGAAATTCAAAGAAAGAGCTGCCATTTGAGCCAAAATGTACTGAACTGTCACTACATGACTTTTTAAAGACCATCTGTTACAGTGTGGGGAAAAACAAGAGACACAAATCTTCCTATACAAACTAGTCCGAACATTAAAAAAGGGCTAAAAATCACTTGAACATGTTCCTCAGAACTATTTTCCTATACGTTTCCCTGAAGCTCTGCTGGAGATTGACATTAATGCGAATGGAGTAGAGACATGATGAGCCTCTCAAGAGACCACGACAGTAAAAATGGCATTTTATAAAAAGTTTTAATTTCATTAAGCAAAAAAAAAAAAAAAAAAAAAGACAGTAAAAGACAAATTAAAATCAACCATACCCCCCCCCGCCCCCAAAAACTGACAATAAAAATAAATGTTTGGTGAACACAGGGAACGAGCAGAGCTTTCAAACCAACAGTGAAATACGTCTACGTCCAAATACAAGACACAAGATCCATGAAGAGGAGGCTGCTGCTCGGCCGGACGACTCATCTGGACTGCTCGACTGCAAAGGGACAGAGGGAGGAGACATGAGCATGTGGAGGTTCAGCGTGATTAGCAACAGCTGAGCATACCAACTTTTCAGCAACAGGTTAAACATGTAAAGGCAGTTTCCATTTGATGGGAGTTACATGGCAGCAACAACTGCTGCCTCGAGCTGCCAAGAGGACTCTAAAAGTTTATTACAGCAGCTGATTATGTGAGGGGCAATCTTCAGATGACAAGATCTCACTGGATTAAAACAGCCAGCGAAACAGAACATCGCCCATTAGCAGTGTTGCTTTCATAGTAAACTCATTAATCCAAAAATTACAATCATTCCAACAGACTGCACTAAGAACATCAAGCATCGCAGGCATTCGGAAGTGGAGAGGCTTACTGTAAGAGGAGATCTCAATCTCATCTGGCAGCTCGGCCACGTTGACCTCGAAGCGGTCCTGCACATCGTTCAGAGTCTTGGCGTCTGTCTCGTCTGACACGAAGGTTATAGCCAGGCCTTTGGTCCCAAACCTTCCAGCACGGGCGACCTGACGGAAGCAGAGGAGGCCTGAGTGAGTTTAATCCCAAACACATGATGCACCAAAAAATGTAATACTTCACACAACGAGGGACTAATGACGGACTCGCGGTGCGGTCACACGAGCAAAATTAACACAGGTAAATACTGGCTTCCTGTTCACTTCCATTTAATGGCAAACAACGGGCAAATAAAAGTAAATTTGCATCTCTGCTGGAGTGAGTTCAACTTTAACAGGAAAAGTTGAAGCATCAACAGCAAAGTTGCATGTGTGGAGGAGAGACTGTCAGTGAAGACTCTCTGTCATCCAGGTCATGGTGATCCTAAGTGCTGTATCATGTGCAACTGGACTCACTTGAGTTTCTTGTGAAATTTTCACCTCTCGTCCAAGATGCTTCTTCAGTCTCGAAATTAAGAACTCAAGTCCAGTTGCCTACGATACAACACTGAGGAGGAGACACTGATTTATGCTGCGTTTAACCACCCGATATTGTTGTTATTGGCCATAAAAACACAACCTGCCAACATGAGAGATGCTGCCTGGCTGACAGTAGGTTGGAAGACTGGCAGGGATCATAAAAAAGTAGCAATAACTTTATATTTAGCTGTAACTTTTAGTAGGCTAGCTGACGTTAGCTGGCAAGCTAGCTTACTGCGTCATCACACTCGCAGTGCTCACATGCAACATGAAGATAACTTCATCAAGCAATAGTCACGCGCCTGCAATCGTGAATGTGTCACCGTGCCCTCACACCAAATGTCCTTTTGCCAGAACAGCATAACAGTTTTACCTCAGTTGGTGAGCACTCCTGTGATCGACAGCTTGGTGTAAGGTGGTTATAAAACTCATCAGAGCAGACTTAAGTCCTTTTTTTTTCATCTTAAAAAGTTTTGATAAAATCAAACACGTTTAACATGGTTGTATGTTTTCAGTCTTGGCTCACGTAAATAGTAGGCCTTAGGGATTTGTCAAATTTAATTTTTGATTACGTTCTTGGCTTCCAACGGTCATGAAACAAGATAATTAAGATGACTGCGCCGCATTACGTTTCACAACATGCTCTCATCTTGTCTTGTGTTACAAATCCAGTGCACAACTTTCCTTTACAGCGGTGCGCTTCGTGTTGACATCACAATGTTTTTCATGCCAGATTTAGCAACTTTTCAGATTCTTGTTGTGGCTTTACTTCTTGAAAGGAACTTGCAACAACAAGTTGGATTATTCAGACCACCAGAAAAGCATGAAATCAATTTGAATACATTAGATGGCCTATTTGAGTCCCTTTGTTTGAGACCATGCTGCAAGGTGAGTGTGTTTGCTGATCCTGTGAGTTTATCTTCTCCATCTCCTTAAACTTTAGCTCATATTGGAGTTATGATATGTAGCATGTGAAATAGGATATGGTGAATGTGATAGGAAAGGTAGTATCGGCACGGTCACTACCTGGAGCTCGCATGAACGGAGCCTGGGTTTGTTGAAGGTGGCAGTGCTGTTTGGGCTGTGAAAGCCATGTGTAAGTAAGGTTAAGAAGGTTATTGTGGTGTGGAGAGCAGTGAGACCTGGCATTAGGGGAGTGTCTCTGGGACGCCAGAGATCACTGTCTAGCCTCCTGGAGGTGTCGTGGGACCAACTAGACAAAACACTGATGAAAGGAGGTTCCCACCCGATGACCCCAAAGACGTGTTAGTTATCACTGCTCACTGGTCTGTATAGTTAAGCCTTGCCATAACAGCTTCTCATAGGGCTTAGGAGGTTATTCACTGAGCTCTGATCCTTTCTCTACAGCACAAACTTCTTGTGTTTATTTGAACATTATGATCAATGATTACAGTCCAAGGCTGTTCTGCCAACAGTGCGGAGTCTCCCCCTCCTCTTTTGCACCATGCTTATATTTCTTATACATTTATTATAAATATTTCATTTCTCAACATTGTTTCAGTTAAATTACACTCAAAAAACTAAAAAAAATCCACAGTTTTTAAAGTTTTAAATGTTCAGTCATTGCATAATGTTTCCAAAGTCGAGGAGTATTCGTGTTCAATAATCATGATCTCAACATTGCCCAACATAATTAATTTCGGTCTTAATTGAGCAGCCAAAGCTAAATGTGACATTATAAGACATGAACATTATCAACAACCAATAGCTGTGCTCTCTCCAGCACCAAAGAGGAAGCAGTAAACTGGGTAGACAGTAAACTCTGGTGAGGTGCAAGAACATGAACAAGTCTTGGTTCTCTCCTAATTTGGAAAAGGAGAAGAAACTGATGGAGTTGTGATGTGACCAAGAGACCCGGTGTTTAATTTGTCGCGTCTGATCCACCATCCAGCATCTATTTTAGTGAGAAATCTTAATATCTGAATCTTTCAACCTCTAATTCCCATGGTCTCCTTCCACTAAAGCATCGCAGCTATACAAAGGAGGCTCGTTAAGATGACAAAATCCAAAAGGTTTAGTTTGATCGCAAATACAGTTTCTTTATGGAACCGACAGGAATATTGTAGACGTGTTCATAGTTCTTTAAGTGAGTTTGGCGTATGGGGCGGGATAAGGCATAATCTCAAAAGAAATTAGTTGCAGTCCTACAAATACTTGCTCTGTAAGATCCCAAGTCTTTGCAAAATCTTTCTGCGGGTGATTAAAACCTCACATTTCTTTAAAGGACAGAGTCCGACACCTTCTCACCTCTAAAAAAGTCTTTTCAAAGTCTTCTAGTGTTCGGTAGAAGTAACAGAATCATGCAGAGGTTATGGTGCGCCTCTTAAAAACAAACTTCTCTAAACCAACTTCCCAGAACACCGAGAAGCTACACCGAACAAACATTAAGGGGAAAAACAGGTGCAGCTCTTTCCCCTCTGCAGTTCTCACCCTGTGCAAATAGGTGTCAGAATCTTCTGGCATGTCGTAGTTGAAGACGATATTGACTCGCTCGATGTCCATCCCTCGGCCAAAGAGGTTTGTGGCCACCAGGATCCGCCTCTGGAAGTCCTTGAATTGCTGATAGCGAGACAGCCTGCGGAGTAAGACGGGGGTGGAGGGGAATTATCAACACAGCTGCTGCAGACATTACTGGACTGTATCCCCCTTTGAAGGCAATGATGTGTTGAGTTAACTGATGAGGCCTCATGCTCCATAAACATACTTAACATTCAGAGCTCAATGGAGCATATGTTTATGAGAGGAGGTATGTAAGAGGTGGATGTGTGTCTCACCTCTCCTCCTGAGCCATTCCCCTGTGGATGGCGATGGCAGGGAAATTCTGTTCCACCAGGAGCTGAGCCAGAGCGATGCAGCGCTGCACTGACTTGACGAAGATCACCACCTAGAGGCAAAGCAAAGGCAGTGAATAACAGCTGCTGAGGTGGAAACATGAAACACCAGTCTGACTTCTGAAGGGTTTCCTTCAGATCTTCAATTAGGAATCTTAAAAGATCATCAATTCACGTGATGTAGGGCTACATAATTATGGCCAAAATGATTAACACAATTATTTTGATCCATGATAACGTTTAGTTGATTTTAGGGACAAATTCTTTTCTTTGCACTTATTTAACAACAACATATTTAAAATGTTCCTTTATTGTGGCAAGAAAATTGTGATTAATACGTGTTTAATTGTGCAGCCCTCATGTTGTATCTCATTTATTTCATTTGTACAAAAAGTACAAGAACAAAAATTTAATGGGGTGCATGTGCAGGACTACTTTTTGGTTGTGACCACTAACTTCATGGGGCTGTATTCACAAAGCTTCCAACAAAAAGTTGCTCCTTTTTTTAGTGAAATTCCTCTTACAGTTTAGACTTGATCCTGGTAAAGATAGAAGATATTCAGGACGCATCTTAGCGCTTACAGGAGCAGTGTACAGGATTTAGGGACATGAATCTGGATATACAACTATGTTCTCATTGGTTTATAATCACCTGAAAAATAACATTTTTTTTCCTAGTTAAGAATTAGCCATTTATAACCACATCCGATACGGTTGCTCTTCCATAGAGTCTATGATGTTGTTCCTACATTAGCTCAGAACAGACAACCCAAACCCTGATTCGAGATGGGGCCATTCTCGTTTTCCTGTCTAACTTTAGTTTCAGTCTTCTTGCTATCTGCAACCTCACTGTTACAAGCCACTCCAATCCTACACACTGGACCTTAAAGAGAGTTCCTAAGGTGAAAGACTTAATGAAATGAAAGTGATTACAACACCGAGAGAACCGGCAACTGGAACACTGAAGCAGTGATGGGTGTGTCTCACCCCTCCATCGGCAGTGATCACACAAACACTTACAGCGCTTTAACTGTCTCATATTGTGATGCTAATTACTTTATTTCCATTTGGGCCACACCTTGTTGGTTCACAAAAGCACAATTACACCTTTTAAAAGAATGTATCACACATTGTAAAGAGTCGACCACGCCTCCTCACTAAAGGTCAAAGTTTCTGTTTCTTCCTTGATCAGAGTTGCTGAGAATTTTACTTAATCACTCCTAAGCTAGGACTTCCTGCATGACAGTTTTTATCAGTATGGTGGAGTGATGGGGGCATTGACCTAGTGACGTTGTGGTTATGTGGCGTGCACTTTAACCTTTGGGCTACCAAGGTGCTACACATTTGTTTTTGAGCTACACATTTCTTGTAAGGCAACTTTTCCAGTTCTGTAATCCCACATTACAACTGTGAAAAAAGCTTATGGGGTCACATTAAGTAATAGAAAGACAATTTTTTTTTACTAATTCTTACATATTTGCTCCTATATTTGACAATTCTGAAAACTAGCAAACACCCAGGTAATACAACATGCTAATGGCTAAAGGGACGGTCATGCAATATCTCCATCACTTTACCTGGTTGAACTCCAATACGTCGAGCAGGTCGAAGAGCTTGCGGTTCTTCTCGCTGTCCTTCAGCTTGCAGTAGTACTGTTGCAGGCCGTGGAGTGTCAGTTTGGTCTCATCGTCCACAAATACCTCCATGGGCTGTGACAGGAGGTGACAGAGGGTCAGTTAGTTAAACTTGATGAGTTTATAGTCACAAGCAACGTAGGAAGACATCTGAAATTCACATGTGCAGCAGCTACGATGCCCAAGCAGTTTGTACTCAGAAAACTTCACTGATCACTTACATCCTGCATGAATTTGCGGCAGACCGGTCGGATCTCCTTGCTCAGTGTGGCGCTGAACATCATGACCTGCTTCTCGTGGGGTGTGATCTTGAAGATGTCCTGTACGTCACGCCTCATGTCTGTCACACAAAGAGAGGTCAGAGTTGTACAGATTAATACAGACTGATGTAATCAATAAGAACTGATTGTGTCAGCCAATATTCAGACAACAGAACTCACCTAGCTGCTCCAACATTTTGTCGCACTCATCCAGAACAAAGTGCTTGACGTTCTTCAGGGTGAGGGTCTTGCTCCGGGTGAGAGCGAGGATGCGGCCTGGCGTTCCGACCACGATGTGAGGGCAGTTCTTCTTCAAGACGTCCTCGTCCTTCTTGATGGCCATGCCACCAAAGAATACTGCAGCCTTTACCGTGGGCATGTACTTGGAGAAACGCTCATACTCTTTACTGATCTGGAAGGCCAGCTCTCGCGTGTGGCACATGACTAATACAGACACCTGAGGAGCAGACAAACAGACACATTGATTCAGGCACTGTGCATTCTGACAATTTAATGGAGCCTAAAACTTTTAGGCAGCACGTGCAACACATTTTGATCCAACCCTTTGCCAAAGCAACATGTGGGCTCAACTTAATGCAGGCCTCTAGTTAAAATGAACAAAGCTTTGGGACTTTCTATTTGTGCCAAAAAAAAACAAAAAAAAACAACAACACTTGAAGCTTCAAGTGCAGCAAACGGTGGCATCTGGTGTTTTACAAAACTTACAGCAACCCTTCCACATGGGGCTAAGCACCACAACACCTCTCTGTTTTGCTCTGTGTGCTATTATTAAATCTGTGATGCATTTGTTTGTTCTGATGTGCTGCCTCAAATGTAGCTGATATCATCAGATAATAATCCTTTCTCTAACCAGTTGCATTAGATGTTTACCCACACTGGTCTAATTTTCAATCAAGACAACAATGCTTCTTCAGAGCTCAGTGTAAAATAGCTTTACTGTGACACAAAAACTGAGCTGGTCCCGGGAGCAGACAGAGCTGTCTCAATATTACATTCACCTTTCTGCTGCGGGTCTAGTTGACAGAGCCCTTTAATTGTTTCGCCCTACTCTGGCCACAAACTCAGAACACATTCCACGTGCCAACCTGCTCCTGATACCATTGTGCCTCATCCTCTGAACATCATGACATCACCACACTACAGATGGCAGATACGCACATCAATCTGAATACAAATGCCAAATGCATACACTAGATTATGGCCAAAATGATAATCACAATTAATTTGATCAACAGTGAGAACACAGTTACTGTTTTAAAGAGGAAAAAACACTTCACTTTCATGTTGGGCTAAAATCCTGCTGATGTACAAATCTATGCATCAAGATAAGACTGGTCCTTAGTCACAGCACATCTCCTAGAAGCAAAATATCAATATTGTACTAACCCTTTTACCTACGATGAAATCAAAAGAGCACTGCTTTCACTTTCACCTTGTGCTACATGCCTGCTACTTCAAATTTTTGCATCAAATGAAGACTTAGAATAACATTCTTCTTCACCTGAATTCAGAGCTTCTCCTATGGAAACATATCCACTACTGTACTGTTTATTAACAACAGCCACAGTACGTACTGCTGCACTGTTGCTGTCAAGGATGTCTGAGTTTACGCCAGGAGGACCAGGAGTCAGTGTTAACGGTGTTATTCTCCTTGACCTTCATGCATTCATCATACTGCTGACTGCAGAGATTTTTCAGGTGGCTAAACAGGCGGCGTTGCTTTGCAGTGCAGACACAAGTCCCATACACTTTTTGCATATGATTTGTTGGCTCCTAAAACCGAAATACTTTCTAAACAATGCTTGGTGAACAGAAGAGAGCTCATCAGCAGCTGCAACATTTCAGTAAAGTCTTTCATCAGCTGCCTCTGCAGGGTGCCACGTAGCTCTTCAAAAGTGGAGGATGGCTGTTAGGAAGCGCTTGATTCAATATGCAGCTGTGTTTACTACAAGCGGAGCATGCGTGTTAATATTGGAGTCCATCACGTTCATTTAATTGTGGAAAGCAAAAAATGTAATTATGATTCATATTTAATTACTTGTGCAGCCCTAGCTCACCTTTAGGATAACAAAAATATACACAACAAAATTTATAGAAACGGTAAGCTTCCGAAGCAAAACAACCTTCAGAGTTTTGGTATCAGTTGCACATCTCTACCTGAAGCCCAAGCTGCTGTTTCCAAATGGTATGTTTAATCCAGTCCCAAAAAAAACTATTTAAAAAAAACATTTTATTTATTTATTTATTTATATTTATATATTTATATATTATATATATATATATATATATATATATATATATATATATATATATATATATTTAAAAACCGTTTATTGTCATGTGTGATAGTATTTTAACATTTAAGAAGAACGAAACTAGCAAACGTCTGCCCTTTTCTTTATATAATAACTGGAATGATTCATCGATAACCAAATAGCTGGTTAATCATTGCAGCTCTTGAGGCACAGACCAAGTGTGTTGAACATGCGCACTCACCTGCCCATCAACAGGTTCAATCTGCTGCAGTGTCGCCAACACAAACACAGCCGTCTTGCCCATTCCAGACTTGGCTTGGCACAAGATGTCCATGCCCAGGATAGCTTGTGGGATGCATTCATGCTGGACTAAAGGAAAAGCATAAAAATAAGATTTAAGCCAGTGCGTAAACATTTCATTAGAACAGCTAGTATTTCAAGTTGTTGTACAGTGTGTCCAGACATGCGGGAACCCTGCTGGTATCCTTACATGGGACACACAAATATATACAGATCCTGTAAGTCGTGTACAGGGGAAAACTTTCTAATAAAACTCCTTCACATCTACACACCCTCCTGTTTCTTAAACCCTCTTCTGCAATCCAATTCCCATCACCATCTTCCCACTTTTCTACCATGGGTTCTAGATGTTCTGCCCCCGCCTTAGGAACTTTTTCCCACATGACATTCACTCTATTGACTCCCTTTCCACCTCCATATACCGTCTGAAAACACACCTTTTCAAGCTGGTATATCCGGCCTGATTTGATGTTGACACACACACACTCGGTAAGCTTACATGCACAGTGAAGTTGAGCTACTATTATAGTTCAACTAGGCCAGTTAATCCTTAATAAGGGTGGCACGGTGGTGTGTTGGTTAGCACCGTCGCCTCACAGCAAGAGGGTTGCCGGTTCGATCCCGGGTGTGGGAGCCCTTCTGTGTGGAGTTTGCATGTTCTCCCCGTGTCAGCATGGGTTCTCTTACCAGCGTCTTCTTCTGTTACTCATTTAATGCTATTTGACTTCCAGGTCAAGGCCGTGGGTGTAAACTGTGGAGCACACAGGCCCTTTTGGGTCTGATTAACTGTATACATGCAGGAGCAATTCACCTCCCAATCGAGTTTATCTGGGTGTGTTAGTCTGACTTTAAGAAAATGTATAAGATTTCAGTTGGACTTAGGTGTTTACATGTATTTTAACTGGCACAAATCTATTTTCTCTAATGTGGTGCAAACATACTGACAGGGACTTGCACTGATGATGACTGTAATCATAATGATTTTGTGCATATGTCTTATAACTATAGTTTGCTTTTTGTCTAGCCATTTCATCAACATTTACTGTATATTACTGAATTGTTTGATTTTATGATCTATGGATACACTGCTGCTTGTTATGACTGTGTCTTGTGCGGTGTCCTTGATTGCTTTGAAAGGTGCCTATAAGTAAAATGCATTAAAAAGTAACTAGCAATACCCCACTTGAACAAATGTGTTCGTCATATTTAACAGTTGGTACACACAACCGTTAAAGACAACCAAATGTCCCTCACCTTCAGATGGATGCTCAAAACCACAGTCGATGATGGCGCGAAGCAGCTCTGGCTTGAGCAGAAAATCTCTAAAACCAGAGCTGTGGATGGAAACGTAGGACCCCTTCACCTCCTTCTTCCCTGCGGGCGCTGCGCTCTCAGGGGCTCCCTGAGGCTCCTCATCCTCTTCGTAGTCGAGCAGCTCGTTCTCAACATCGTTCTCTGCCATTGTGTCGGTCTAGAACAACATAAACAGAGAGAGAAAGTTATTCAGCTATTCAATCATCGTCTACAATGGCTGGGCTCACTCCCCCTTGCTGGGTTTACATGTGAGGCTGTTCACAGAGCCCAGCTGTTGTTGCCAATCTTTGTGCCAGGTATCACCAGATACATTTACATAACATGAGTGAGCAAAGGTGTGTTTGTCTCCACGGATTTATTACAAGATGAGTTTCGTTTCGTGTAAACAGCCGTGAATAACAACGTGAACGCTTCACTGGGCATTAGTGTGTGTACTCCGCACACCCATTGTAAGATATGAGGCCACTGAGTGAGCTATCCGAGCTAATATGTAAATAACTGAGAGGGAATTATTAAACCAGATATACACGAAAATCCTCTGGTATGCACATACAATATTAACTCTGATCGAGCCTAGCTTTGGAGTTTCGCCAACGCTGTCGGATTAGCAAACCGGTTAGCTTCTGAGCCACTCACAATACTGGAATGCTATTGTGTTGCATAACTGTTGCTAACGTGGCAAGCTAACTTACTATACGGTCAAAATCACTTTGCTAACTACCCAGCTGAACTACACAAACACAGAGATAAAGTGTAAGTTATAGTAAAGAAGACATTATCGCTGATATGAAAAGGCTACGCACTTACTGACTATGAACGAATGTGCAGAACAGCGGTGCGTTAAGCTAACCGACGCTACCGCTACGATACAAAATGCTAGCTAGCTCAGTTAGCATCCTAAAGCAAACAATAACGGAGGCTGTTTCATTCAACAGTGGCCATTTCGTGACTTTAGCCATGTAAAGTAATATTTGACTTCCTGGACGACAAGTTAATGTTTTGAAAACTCTCTAGCTGCAACAATAAAATCGTATTCTTACCTTTACGGTGTTAGCTGCGCGTCCACCTACAGATCAAAACCGCATGGGGAGGAGGCCTCTGTTGGGTTATACGACTAACAGGAAGTCCCGCCTCCGCCGGAGAGCGTTGACGTGATTGGTGAATTTAGAAGACCATCGGCAAAAGTAGCCAGCGATTGGACGAAAAGTGTGCCGCAGTCCATCGCAGATTAAAAAGGCGGGATACAGCAGTGCTAGACTGTGGATGGAAGCCGACGAGGGTCATGAAGTTAAATAAATAATTGCGCACAATAAAATAAATGCATCACTATAATGCAGAATATATACAAGTATATAACCGGAACCATTGAGCTTGAACGAAAGCATAATTATATTTTAGGCTTTCTCTTCTGCTCTGAAGGGCAAACTTTTCAATTTCTGTATTATGTGGGACCAGTGCTTGGAGTACACGGGCAAAAATGTTATTTAGCCTGAAAAGAGTACCTAACAGCAAACTATACTAATTAAGGGAACAAAAGCAATCATAAAACACACAGATCAAGATTAAATTATATACAAATAGTTGTGTTTATTGTCCTCTGGTGGTCATGGGTAAAGACAAGTGCACGCTCAGACACATTCAGTGGAATAACACATGAATCTTCCCGCAAGCCACTGATTGGCACTTCATTAGTTCAATTATTAGTGGCATAAAAAATGTGCAGGATGTGTACTCTGTGGGCTAAAATGTAAATGAGACAGTCATGGCTGTTAAACCATTAAACAACATTCTTAAAAAACAGCTAATGAGCATTTTGCCCAAAGTACGGCAACACAAATCCCGTTACATATCAGTATACAAAAGGTCTTCACGAACAGAGTGTTATCAGTGTTAGGATACTGTTAGCAGTAAGATAGTGAGTCTTATATCTGTGATTCCAGAGCAGACGAGAAGCTCCACTGTGTGGGAGAGAAGTATGGGAAACTGTCGGACTCTGGCCGGGAATGACTCTCTGAGTATGTGCCAGAGGGAGGGCAAGAACAGCTCAGGAGGTCCCTGACATGGGGAGGCAAAGTAAGAAACAGCCAGTCTTCCACTTGAAGACCACCTCCATGCAGGCCGGAGCAGCAGCCCAGTTCAGCAGGTAGCTCCTCCAGACTGTTGCCGCGCAGGTCCAACCTGCACAGCTGACTCGAAGCTGCAACACCTCTGGGTAATGAGCTCAGAGAGTTGTGTGACACGTTAAGGATGCGCAGCTCCAAACAGCTGCTGAAGAGCTGAGGAGGAAGGCTCTCTACTCTGTTCCCACTGAGGTCCAGCTCTGTGAGCAGCTGCAGTGCCTTTACCTCCACAGGCAGCACCTCCAGCAGGTTACCAGCCAGCAGGAGCCTACGAAGGCGGCGAAGAGTGAAGAGTGCTGGGGGAAGGCTCTGGAGCTGGTTGTTGGATAGATCCAGGAGCTCCAGGCCTCGCAGCACACCAACACTGGCCGGCAGTGCCAGAACACGGTTGTAGGCAAGTCGGAGGCAAGACAGACGTCGCAGAGGAGCCAGGCTCAGCAGCTCCTCCAGAGTTCTCAGGTTATTATGCTGCAGGTCGAGTGTCCGCAGGTTGGTGAGAGCCAGCAGGGCAGAGGGCAGACGCTCTAGCTGGCAGTCCTGCAGCAGCAGCTCAGTCAGGTCCGCCATCCGCTTCAAGCCTGTCAGCACAAGCAGTCTGGTGCCCTCGTTGAAGATCTCCAGCCTCACCAAGCTGCCTGCCACCTCACACAGCTCCCCAGGGATCCGCTGTAACATGCCTCGAATCACCAGCACACGGAGGTGGCGTAGTTGGCGGAGGCTCCCCAGTGCCCAGCTGCGACCCACCCCACCGTCATTACTCAGGCGGCCAGAGAGGTGGAGCTCATGCAGGCTGCGGAGGGAGAGGGCCCAGCTGGGGATCTCTGACGGTTGAGTGAAGGTGAGGTGGAGGGCCTCGAGGCGTTCCTGGAGGACACCAAGTGCGCTGGGATCCACCGCTGCTGTGCAGTGATAGAGGTGGAGCTCCCTGTGGAGGCAAGATACAATAAAAAACTTAACATGCTTATATCCAACAAAACCTGAAAATAGGAGATAGCATAGTTCATAATGAAATAAATAACAAATGGTAAAATGCATTTTTACCTACAGATCTAACAAAGAATTGATTGCTTCATTAGTTCAATTATTAGTGGCATAAAAAATGTGCAGGATGTGTTGTTGTTTAAATGTATAAAGCATGACTTCACTACTGTAAAACTCACCTGAGTGATGTCATGTTGGACACCGGTGCAGTAAACCTGGCATCTGTGATGAGCTCCAGTTTGAGGACCTGAAGCTGGCTGAGGTTGAAGAGTGCAGGAGGGAGGCGAGGCAGGGCCACCAGCTGCAGTCTGGAGCAGCCCTCTGCGTCCACGCTAGTCATGGCATGCAGCTTCTCCTCCCCCCAGCGCCTCTCCAAGCTTTCCTCCAGCAGCCTGCTCTCACTGACGGGCGACAAGAAAACGGACAGACGCTGGGCCAGCAGAGGGTCGTACTGGTCTAACATGTGTAAAAGGAAAGCCAGGTCATTTCTCAGGTCAGGGACATCTCTCAGGGAGCACAGCTCTTTCAGTGAGTGGAAGGAGTACTGCCGTAGAGAGCTACGTAGGGCACAGAGCACAAAAACAACATGAGAAATTTATCACACAGAATGTAATGTCGCCCAAAAACAGAAGCTACTAATCAACAAGCTATTAATCAACCATTTAATATGTTTATCTTGTTCAAACAACGTCAAGGTTTCTAAAGTGATGTAGTTCTGATAACATGTACGTGAGCTGACTGTCATCTGGAGGAGGAAGAGGAGGAGGCTAGTGTGACACCCAGGCAAGATGGCTGCCACCCTGCAGACCACTCTTTGAGACCAACAAACAACAATACTGGCTTCTTTTTGCCGCAGCATCTCCAGCAGCAATTGTGCCACCAAAACTGGGTGTTTTTTAGAAACAACAAATCAAACAAAAGACACACACACATCTCACCGAAGGGCAGGTGCTGAGTTGATGGTCGTAGATGAAAAAAGGATGAATGACTTGCAACACTGCAGGACTCTTTGCAGAAAATAATTATTTATTGCACTGGTCTGACAAAGAGCATACAGCTCAGCAAACGTACGTCACAGTGCAATAAATAATTATTTTCTGCAAAGAGTCCGGCAGTGTTGCTCATCCTGTTTTTAGAAACATCGGCGTCTGTTCATTGACGAGTTTCAACATATCCGCCACATTATTGTACAAATGTAACGATGGTTTCCAGAGTGCAGTGACAACATTTATTCTGGCGGCTGGTTTGCCCTGCTTCCCCAAATGCACTAACCTGTGTAAAATCCAGCTGAGGGTGTAAAAGTTCAGCAGGCCGTACAGCCCCAGCAGGGTCAGGTAAGCCACCATAAGTTTGCGTAGAAGGGAAGAGAGCACATGGATGCACTCAAAGGTGGTGTAGCCCACCAAGGCCTGCTCCTCAGGGTGACAGGTGTGGTTGAAGGAGAGGGAACTGAGAAGAGGGATGGTGTAACTCAAGATCAGCGTCACCATCAGCAATTTGAATATCGTCTGAGCCAGGTAGACCTGAACAGATGAAAGAGGGGATAATGAACAAAGAGATGACACACAAGAACATCACTCAACAGATGGCTGCTGTACATATATAATATAAGTCCTTTCACATCACGTCATAAAACATTTACTTTTTGGGACAGTAAAAAATTAAAAGAAGCTGTTTGCTAACAGAGAAAAGACAAAGTACTGTCTAGACTAGAGGATCTCTCACCTTATAGATGACATCTGAGCTTTCGCAGTGGGACCGAAATTTCCTGACCTTTTCGAACAGCGCCCTGGCCTGTTCCCCATCACTTTTATCCAGACTGATAACCTGCCTGGGACTGTCAATCATGACTGGGGGCTTCGAAGATGGAAAGTGTGCCTGAGAGCTGATGGATGTAGACGTCATGGTGGAGTCACAGGAGAGTGTGGAGGGGCACGGGGAGGGAGGGGCAGCAAAGGATGCACCATCTGACCACTTCAGAAGTGGGCTGTCTGTGCCAGAGTCTACACTTGTCCGTCTTGTGTGGGTTACTGGCAGTGAAGGTGAAGTTGAAAGAGGAGGCTGGGGTGGTCGTCTCTCCTCTACCACCTCCATCTCTTGGATGCTCTCCTGCCGGGCAGCGTGAGACAGGGCCTGAGATGTCCACGGTGACTCGCAGCACTTTGCCAAGATGGCCAGGAAGTGCTCTATGCGGGAGGAGCTGTGCGGGAAGTGGAGCCAGAAGGAGCCACTAGCCACCAGCACTAGAGACTGCAGCAGAGCGATGTAGGGGAAGAAGCGGGAGCACAAAGGCAAAGCCTCATGGTAGCACACCTAGACAGACAAATAGACAGGTACACACTTAAACCTGCAATAATTTTTTTGTCCACTTGGGGTCAGTGGAAACATGTTGTGAACACAACAGGGTATGTTACATATTGCCATTCTTTACCAAACATCAGCCTGCAGAGCGGAAAAAAACTGAAATGCCAAAAACTGCAGTTCCTCTAATGGCCACTTGAGGCTGGCTCCAAGAGTGATAGACTCCCACATTAAGATGCTCAACTTTACAGCAGAAATAAATATGTTTACAGCTGTTGTCTCTATATCTAATTTTTCCGTTCATTGCAACTGTACGGTGGTGATTTTTGTACATAGCTCATCTGTTTTAATGTTATGAAATCTTGAAGTTATGCGTAGTTAAGGGGGTGGCCACTTTGAGTGACAAAGTCAAACAAAGTGTCACTATTTCAGTCTGTTTTCAGTTCATTAAAGTTATTTGTAATGTTTTAGTTGTCTAAAAAAGTCTTGTTCAGCGTTTGGTTGTACAAAAAAACCCTCTAATGATTTGGATATTCAATTTTTCCAGTAAGTACATTTAATTTTAATTTCCTGTATCTGTGTCACATGGGTTTCGCCCTTTGCCACTACCTTGCCCCTTCAGCAGACTTGCAATGGTCCTGAGTCCATTTATTCCAGTGGGAAAAGTGAGCATGAGTACAGATTATGACTGTTTTCTTTGCTCCATAGTCAGGACCCAGCTTTCACAAGTCCCAACCCTTGCACACGTTCTGACTCTAAAATGGCAGTTTTTGAGACACCCAAATCAGGAGAAAATAAATTTTGTTCAAGATGTGAGCAAAATACTCTTGCAAGATGTGGCAACAACTGACGTGATCTTACACTCGGTTGATATCAGACATTAAGCTAGCAGATACAGATAAGCAGTTAAAAAAGGAACGTTTTCTACACTGCTAAACAAGGTGGGGATATGCGGACTACAGACAACCACGCCCACTTAGGAATATTAGCAATATTCACTCTCTTATCTCAGTTTTTAGTCTCCAGTCTTTAGTCTCAGTTTTTAGTCTCCACCAACTCCTGAGGGAAATATTGGCCTCTTTGGTGGCTAAATGCTCCACTTGCATATAAGACATGTGCTCCATAGTTGTTATCAAAATATGGAGTATAGCTGCTTTGAGGGACTTGACAGTCAACTTTTTATATTGGTGTGGTGGTTGCTGAGGTGGGTGTACTATTCAGTAGATGGGTAGGTAACTGAGGTGGAGGTGCGTACACTCCTCGATATATTCCAATGCCTTTTGGGCTGATAGGTTGGTTTATAACCTCCACTACACATTTTGTTTCACCTGATCTGTTGCATCATCTTCAGTGATAAAGGCAGCTGAGTCTAGTATTACAGTACCTGGTTAATGTAAACATACTGCTGGTAGACCAGATGTGTGCGTCGACCCCGGGCTGTAGAGTGAAGATTAGGGCTGATGTGTGGAGCATGGGTTGGGGGCTTTAAAGATGGAGTCAGTGCATTCCCGCTAGGTGAAGGATTACTGGTATTTGCAGTGGCAAGTGGATCCCAGGGAATGCACACCACTCTGTCCCTGGACAGCTGGTCGGTACAGGCCAGGACAGATGCCATCAACATCAGGACCACCAGGTAGTCCATGAAGACCTCCCACCAGGGCTTCAACAGTTTGGACCTACTCTGGTGCTGGTTCAGAGGCGCCAGCTCCGACAGGGAAAACATGGCGGCCTCTGGGTCCAATGAGGATGACTGTAAAAGAAGGTGATAAATGGTGAAGAAAGGTCTGGGTTACACAAATTAACAGATGTACAGGAATGAATCTGGCTTTCATTGTGAGTGTTGATGGGTTAAACCAAAATCTGTGACTCGTCTGACTCTGCAGTGACCAACAGCTGTAGCGTTAGGGCACCACAGGCAGAACTCACCACCAGGTTTCTAAATATTTGTGACCACAGCATGATCCAGGAACATCCTGATCAGGTCACAGAATAAATGTTAAGTGCTAATATCGTAGGCACCTGGACTTGCTTGCGTTTCTTGAAGACGTTCCACTTCTCATCCAAGAAGCTTCTTCTGTTCTTCTTGGATGAGAGGCGAAACGTCCTCAAGAAACGCAAGCAAGTCCAGTTGCCTACGATATTAACACCTATGATCACCATGACCTGGATGACTGAGAATCTTCACCGACATGTCACAGAATAAAGCTAATACATTTTCACTTTACGATGAAAATGATTTCTTAGCACTGTTTCAGGAATAATCTGCGTCTAGTCGAACATGTCCAAAAACATCTATCGCATGACCATTCACGTACACTGGGCAGCACCTGCAGATGTAAACAGGAATCAGTTCGTCAACTCCACGGTTGGTTGCTTAGTTGCTGAAACTACGAGGGAGCGAGAGTGAAAAGTAAGACCAGAGATTCCTTGGCTCTGACCAACAATAACGTGAAGTCATGGAAGTATAAAGAGATTTGGATACAGCCTTGGCCAGTATTGCTCAGTAGCCGGATGATCAACGCTGCTTCAGCATCATTGGGCCCATAGAGCAGGTGCACTAGAGACTTCTGTTGGTCAAGCTGGCTACTTCTGGTTTAATGCTCTAACTTGAATGGGGATACAATGATTTAATTGTGCGGCTCTTCTAGAGTTTCCAAATATTATCGGACTGAATGGATCAAAACCTGATAGTGAAACAAGACATTTCGCAGGTGTTGTGACGCTTAAAATGGATCTCAGTAATCTACAGAGGTGTCTTTACAAATTTAAGTCTATGGGAAACAGTGTTTCTGGGCTCAATGCCATTATGTGATGGACTTGGGAATTGTACTTCCATTATTTGGCCACACAAATTGGCTTGGGTGGGACGTCTTCACTGGGACAAACTGAAACAATCTGATGGTTGCTCCTTCACATCAAATCCAGTTAGGAAGAGATGTAAAGTGGTCATGGAGGTGGAAAACATTGACTGGGAGTCGTTGCAGAGCAAATATGGTGTAGATGTCTGCGTCATTGTTTTCAAAGTTTCAGTTTTTGCCTTTCCACGCTGAAACACAACCCTGGAGTTTTCTAACTAATACGGGTTTTCAAAAGTCTCTGTTGTAAGGGTTTGAAAACACCGTGGAGATCTTGTGTAAACATGGCAAAAGTGATGCATTTTGATGAAACAGGTTAGCTGAGCTTTTGGGTGTTGAACTCTTAAATAATATTAAAAAAGTACATCTCCTGAACTTTAACTTGGACTTTTGCGTATGTGAAAATTTGATGTTACATAGAAATACTTTGAAATTAAGTTTATCAGCTGGACCTTTAAACATCTTTCGATCAATGTTTGCACATTAAGAGTAAACAAAATAAAATAAAACATCTGACAAAATTCTTCTCCTTGACAAAAATACAAATCACAGCTGAGCAGTTTGCTGCTACAGGCCAGGATTAACTTCAGCCTACCTGGTTGAATAACTTCTTCTTTCTCTCTGTCCCTCCTCTGATCAGCTCACAGCCACTTCACAGAGACTTTCATTCCGGCGCTGTCTGGTTCTGCTGTGAAAAACTCCTGAAACTTACAACAAACTCCTCCTCAGCTGGCCGACACACAGCTTTTCAACAGTTGTCATGGCAGCAGAGGATGTGTGGCTGAAAAATCTAATTCAGCACTAGAGGCCCGCTCAAGACCCACTGCGGGGATTCCTTCACCCCTTAAAGGTCCAGTGTGTAGATTTAGTAATTAATATTACCATGTTTTCAGTGGTGTACAATCACCCCAAACTAAGAATAGTTGTGTTTTTGTTGCCTTATGGTATGTTCGCACCAAACACAATGCAAATTTTAGCATTGTGTTACACGTGCATATACAGCCGCTGGAGTGTTTTTGGAGTATTTTGCAACTGGCGATTATTCGTCCTTGACAGCTATGCTAATGGTTGTGCAAACTAACTGGAGAAAATAGCCAACAGCTAATTTGGTACAACCGATAGTGTTGTATAGGCATAGTAGAGAGAGAACTGCACCCAAAAGCAAGACTCAGGCAGCTGTTGAAGTGGATTTATTTTCAATAATGCAAGAAGGGGTATAGAGAAACAGGGTGATGTTTTTATCTTGTCCTGTGAAGCAATGAAATGTAGCACTGTGCCCAAGATGAATTTCCCTTAGGGGACAATAAAGTTTACCGTACCTTAACTTATCGTACACTCGGAGGAAACAGGTTGGCAGGCTGGAGTGCCAGGTAAACAGGTGACCGGTGAGTGTGGATTGAAGGCACAAAGAAACAAGGTTCAGGCAAAAAATCCCAAAGGATAAAAGCAACAAATAGGCTGCAGTTAGTACCACAGTGTAGACTGAATGATTTGGCAGAGACTGGACTGCAGAGCCGGGGTATTTGGTGGTGGGTGGGTCCAACAAACACAGACTTTCACCCTGGAGAGCGGTGTTCACATCCTGTAAGATTATAAAGCCAAACCCTGTTCTTTTTTCCTAAACCTAACCATATGTGTTGTTGAAGGAAAAAAAACATTAGTTCACAGTGTTGTACCGATGTAGTGCTTTTATTTTGAAAGAGACTGTATGCAAACAGTAAATTTCCTGTGAAAACAAAAGTGTATTTTGAAAGAAGACAATGCATGTAACAGGCTGAAGTTGACACAGCGTCACAGAACAGGGTACCTTGCACGTCGGATGTGGACGTGGAAAGTCCATGACCAAACAACGATATGTGTAAAATATGTATCCAATGATTTACAGATGTGTCTCTCACAGTGTCATGACATCACATGACAGACCCGGATGCTGTAATTCCACGTTTGGCTGTTCCTGAGAGCTCGGGCCACTCACATTTTTTTGTCGGCAACTGTAATTCTCGCACATACTTGGCACGCATGGGGAAGTTTCTGTAGGTTGCAATCTGCAGCCTCACCACCAGATGTCACTAAATCCTACACACTAGACCTTAAATGCCTTCAGAGCTGACTCTGGGGAAACATCAGAGGGATATTAGACAAAAATCATAAGTCACAGTAACACACAAAATACTGATTATCCAAAAATATGTATGATATAATATATTAAAAGTAAAATAACTTCCTATGCAGAATAGCCCCTCTCAGAGTTCAGCAGTGCAGCTGGTTGAGTTGGAGCTAATTTTACACCATATATACTGTCTGGTAATTTAATCTCTAACATTTCATCATATTCTATAAACTCATATTGTTTTTTTGTAAAACTATAAAACACTATTGCCTCCTGGAATTATGTGAGGTAAAAGTATTAAGCAGCATAACATGGAAGTACATGTAATCACAATACTTTCAAGTTGTATGTACTTGAGTGAATGTGATTTTAATTATCGCTGCAAGTGTCTAACAATGTGTCATTTTAAATTAAAGGTAAACTTCCCTCAGTTATCTGGATTAAATACTGTAAACTGGCATTACACATTCCTGTGTGACAAAATTAATCAAAAGTGTGTAATACCACTGCTCTAACCTGAATTCATGTGCAAGTTGCATCCTACAGAAAATGACTTATGCAGCGTTAACCAGCAGGGAGTGCTGAAGTCACTGCACTGTGAGTTACACAGCAGTGACTCCACAGTTGTGATCCAGCTGATGTTGCAGCGCACCAGCCTGCTGTCCTCATAAAGGACAGATGTGAGCTCCTGGAGAAAAAACAGGTTTGTTTGGAAAGAGGTCAGAGGTTACACAAGTCTGATGATCAAGGCAAGGAAAATATTAAGTTAACCAAGTTCCATAGTGTGTGTGTGTGTGTGTGTGTGTGTGTGTGTGTGTGTGTGTGTGTGTGTGTGTTTAACACATGGGAGGGTCATATGCAACTCGGTGTTTTCTGTTTCCTTTGTATTTGGGCCAAGAAGAATCTGGAGCAAAGTCTCAAACTGACAATAAACCACAACGTGATCTACTCTACACAGCTGGTGTGTGTATTTCCCGCGTGTCTGTGCTGTATGTGCAAACGTGTGTGTGTGGAGTGTGGGGTTTTGGAGAGAGCAAAGACAGAAAAGTGATGTGGTAGTTGCAGCAGTGGTGACAACCAGCATGTGTGAGTGAGATTGGGTTTTTCTGTTGCCACAGAGAAGATAAAGCGTGAAGGTGTAACTGAGAGGGACAATTCCTTAAATAACGTATTATCGACATGTACTTTTACACACAAAGTCAAGCCCACTCTGCTGTACACTGTACCAGGACGACCCAATCTCAAGAAAAAATGTTTGTACCGTACGCTTTTGCAAACCATGGATAAGTTACATTTGTGCATTACTTTGTAACAGATTTGTTAAAACTTAATGAAGGTGTGGTTAGGTTTTGGCACAAACATCACTTGGTCAACACTCACATTTAGTGGCACAAAATAAAGTGGGGACAAGTCAGTGAAAAACAGCTGAAGGCCGCTGGAAACTCTGCGATGTGTTGTTGAAAAAAACCCAGGTTTGGAGGCTCACACGTCTTTGTTAAATGCTGTGATGAGTTGATGAAAGACACCCAGATTCAGAGCCACAAATGCTGCTGGGAAATGCAGTGATGTGCCACTTAAATACCCAGGATCAGTGGCTCAAATGCAGCTGGGACATGCTGCAATGTGTCGGTGATAAATATCTCTATCAGGAAGAGTGTATTCCTAGGATTAGCTTAGATACTGCGCAGAAGCCTCAAACTCCCAGGCCTCTGGTAGAGAACATGAGCTAAAAGAAGTCACATACCACCATACCAATGAAAATACTTATACCCTCGACTGTAATTTAAAATAAGTTCTGCTGTTTCTGTTATATTTATGTTTTGATATCACTGTGATCTGTAGCCTATAGTTCGGCTTTAGCTTCTAACTATCTTTGTCTTTTGAACCTGTTGTTGCTGCTGAGTCAGTTTGACATCCTGGATATATCCTTCACACACACACTGTAGACCCCTCTGTCTGCTTCTCTCTGGAATCACTCATTCATTTTAACAAAAATATGATTCTTCAGGCAGTGCAGTTAGTTACAGTGTGGGCTCCATGCTCACTGCGACAGCTTGTCGAGCCATCACAAAGGGGCGGGGCTTAGCGAATGGTCAATTAGGAGGAGAAGTGCAGATCAGGAGGAGAACATTTCTTGCATAATATTTCGAGCAACTGAACAGGGTTGGGCTACACTTCTTTATTTCAATGCCGGTCATTGTGGTGACCTGAGGTTGTTTGAGAACCACTGCAACATATCTTATTAGTTTTACTGGTACACAAACGTGTGAAAATGCCAAGTTGTGGTTTCATGGGTAGTTTGGTGTTTTGTGCTAAAGTCAACTAATTGTCTCCTGGCACCACTCAGCACCCAGACAGACTGTGGTACATTCTCATCTAAGTCTCTACAAGAATCTGAACAAATGTGGCCTATTTCCAATCATGTCTGAATATGGTAAACAAGATAATATGTGACTGAGGAGACATCAAGGCTCAACGATCTCACTGCAATTGAAACAAATGGAGCTTTTGTGATGTGTTTCAGAGAAATATGGTGATAAAATTACACAGCAGGGCTGTGGTCTTGCGAGCTCATCAACAGGGGCCTGTATCCTATCAACACCCTCGGTTTCAGAATTGTGCTGCAAAATGCCTGTGGCTTCACACCTCTTCATTTGCAACACACACTCACACACTGACATATTGACACAACCATGCCCATAAACAGGGATGTTTTGGGTGGGGTTAAGTGTCAGGTTTCATACGTCCATGTTGTCAAAAAACATCATAAGCCACAGGCCTCTCTGCACATCAAATGGGTAATATTTTTACACATGAGAAACACCACACAGTATGTTGCCTCTGAACTGGTTTATGCAACAGTCTGTAACATTTCGTGGAAACACTGGCTGAAACCCTAAAAAAGACCAGTGGACCGGTGGTTAGCTCCGTTGAAGCTACATAAAAACTTGGTCTGAAGATAAGGTTGTTTGAATTCAGCACAACATGAATATGAAGACCAAAAGACAATACATTATGCTAAAGTATGTATTAAACAAATGAGATGTAATGTGTTGATTAGTTAGATTTAAGGTTGATTTTGTTACCTTGGGACAGAGCCAGGCTGTTGCCCCCTGTTTCCAGTCTTCATGCTAACTTTACTGTGCAGGTCTGTCAGTAGTGTCTTTCTTCCTTTTGGCATGAAACGTGTTTTTTTCACAGCTCATCAGATGACAAAGCACTGCGTGAGCAATGAGACACTTTTTTAGAGCTGAATGTGCTGAATGCTCATTTTTGCTAGCGAAGAACAGGCTCAAAACCATCAGCAAATGTACCGGAAACACTGAATATCTGACTTCTTGGAGGGTCTTTTGATGCAACCAAATGCTGAGCAAAACTTTTTTAGACAGCCAAAATATTACAGTTAACTCTGAAGAACTGAAAACACTGAAATAGTGACAGCTGTGGCTACGCTTAGACCTACACTCTCTTGTTACACCATGGTTATGTCTATGTTATGCCCACCAGTCACTCAAAGCCCCAATCCCAGTATGAACTTTTTTCCCCGTCTCTTGCTCGGTGGTAGCCATGGTAACGTCTACCCCTTGCTGGCAAGGCAGCATCTGAAATCCCTCGCTCCAAAGGGCTAGTTTCATACCCGCTACCCCTCGTTATGCCCCCTACCCCTACACGCAAAAAGGAATTGGGACACCACTACCCCTCGCGGGAACGCGCAAATGTAGGGGTAGAGCCAAGGGGGGTCTGACTCATTAACCCTAGCCCTATCCTGTAAAAACAGGAAGCTATGTGGATACACTTGTTGTTGACTTGATCTTGGTTGCCACTGCTGCTGTTGCAGTAGTCTACAACCGAAGACGAAGAGAGCGAGTGGTATTCCAAAGGCAAAGTGCTTATGTGTGGCAGCGACCATGGACAAAGGATTTCTGGAAGAGGACTTCAATGTCCAGTGACGTATACTTGTGAAAAAAGGTGTTTCCATTACACTTTTGCGTTTCCATTACCAGTTTCTTTTTGCGATATTTAGGTTTTGCGCATTTCTAGCGTTAATGGAAACACACTTACTGTGGAAGAGACATCTGGATACATTTTTTTGAGCTTGACAACTGCCTTGAAGTGACTCCTTTCACTACCGGCATTTGATCCATTCGATCTAATCGGCTCAGTCAGTAGAAGTCTGTAGTGCATTTGCTCTATGGGACCAACGATTGGAAGATCCAGGTAATTTTAAACCCGGGAAGTCGACCTTTTTTTATCTTTACGTGCCAGTGAGCAACCTGCCTCCACCGCTGAATACAGCTCTCTTATATATCTATTCTAAAATACCTACAAAAACTACTTACTGACCTGCTTACTTAGACATGTGATCAAAAAACAAATTTTTAAGCAGTGCTATTGACATCCTAAAAGCCTTGACATCAAGGTAAATATGACAGCACACAAACATATAGTCATATGTATTTACTATTCAGACTTGTGGTTATATATTTAGGCTTTCTCTGAACACCACCCGTTTTACAGATGTAGGCAGTGGCTCCCTTGGGTACCATGTAACTTTGGAGTTCTCACACCCCCTTACCTCTCTGTAACCCTGCATTACGATACCAGTCTCCGAGAGTTGGCTGCGTGTGTGGGAGTGGGGATGCCCATTGTTTGACTGAATTTGAGAAGATGACCTCACTATGATTATCACCCTTAATATCACCACCAACATCACTGTCATTCACAGTGTTTTGACTGTTCTTAAGGATGGAACATATTGAAGCAACTAATCTCACAGACGCCACTGGGAGAGTGCTTCACCTGACCGCAAAATGCTTTTCCACAGCAAATGATGGAAAACACAACAAATGGTTTTAATCTGAATCTGTGACGTTTTCAATCTGACAGCAATTGATTGAAAACAGTAGGAGGGTGTGATAAGCTGTAACATAGAAAGAAAAAATACCTCAGCAAAATACTTGTTTCCTGTTCAGTGGGAGGCGCAGTTGTCAGTGTTGTGGCTTTGCTCTTGAACATGACCCTGTGATATGGTGTGATATTGAGAGTGGGTGCAGTCCACAGTTCCCATTGCTAGTAAATATAGATTTGCTGTATATGCATCATGTACTGCAAAGCAATTCCTCTTTTTTTCTGTCACCACCGCCTATCTTTTATTTACATATTATTTACTTACGTGAAGTCTAATTTCCAGTAAATTTTCACTCAACATCTCACCAAGGCTTTTTTTAATTTCCCTCCCCTCACCTAACCAAGGAAAGAAAGTCCTGCACTGTCCGTGACCTTCGCTCTTTCACCAACCAAAGTGAGAGCAATTTGAAAAGTTGTAAGGAAATGAGTGTAAAGTGGGTGGGTGGGGGCAAACTGGTGACAGCAAGATAGAGAAGCTGTTGGCCGTGAGAAAGTGGCACAGCACTTCTTTCGTCAAGACCTCTGACTGAAACCACCATAAGCCGCCAGCCGCAGCAGCAGCACAGATAAACACCAAAGAGCTGAGACTGCGGCACGACTCTGATACTGCCTGACAATCTGATACTTCTCAGTCTGTGATCTTTGACGACAATCATTTGACCTAATGATGTCATTTAATGTACTACAGAATACCTACGCTGTTTTCACGAGCAGCATATTGAGAACGTACGTGACTGGGTACACAAATACCTGTCACCAGGAGGTGCTTTGTTGCTCACTTGGCATCAACAATATTTAATAAAATCATTTCAGATTAAATAAGTATCATGTGTGTGTCATTTCTGTTCGATGTTTGTTACACGTTTTATATCTAGTATCTGTTATCACTGGCAAAACTCTTCATGTCCATCCTGAGCCAATATGGCTCCATCTTATGTAAAGATCTGTGATGTGTGTGATGAAGATGCACAAAAAATTCTTCTCTCTAAACTGCAGTATGCTCTTATTTTAAATTATGATCTACTTTGCTATAATGCCTTGCAATAGGCTAACTTCTTGCATCATTGAGCAGCTCACCTTAAAGGGGCACTCCAATGATGTGTTGTTCAACTTAATGTTACCTGATGACATCATCAGGTTTATTTCCTCAGAATTTACACAGCTCTCTCAGGAGCCACAGATGGCATACACAAGTGTTTGCACAGGCTTAGTAGCATGACTTGACATTAAAGGGGAACACCACCTATATTAAGAATTCTGAGCTCAATTTGCAAACATGAGCTACTCTCTGTCAAAGCCAAAAACCAGAGACGAAAGTCTAGCTGCACCTAACATAGTGAATGGGAGCCTGATTGTGTGGACCCACAGAATGTTTGTTTCTTTTTTTATACCCGAAAGAGCTTTATTCTACTGTAATGTTCTCAGTTCGAAAACAGAAAATGTACCCATATACTCAGAACACTCCCCTGAGTACTCTCACTGTCATCCAGATCATCTTTCTAGGGCTGCCCCCTGATAGTCAACCAAACGTTTCTTGACCAGAAAGGTCATTAGTTGGCAAGATTTCATTGGTCGCTTAGTCGCAGAAGACAAAGAAAAACCAAACGTGAAACTCTATTAGGAGCTGCACCTTGTCAAAATAAATCCAAACCTATATGACTGGACCATGTGTGACTTTACTCTGAAAGGACAGACACAGGAAGTGTCCTCGTCAGGTTAATTTCCAGGGCTGGTACCTGCGGTTATTCCACAGGCTAGTTAATAACATGTCGGGCAGGAAATCCAAAGTGTGGGATCATTTTGAGAAGGTGAAGGACGAACCCAAGGTGATATGTAAACTCATCTTCATTGGTCGACTACAAACATGACGTATCATGTGAAACATGGAAGTAGCTACATGCCCATTAGCCCACAGTGTCATTAACAGGCGGCTCGCTCAGTGTGTGACGTGCACTTGGAGATAAAATATAGGCCTATATTAATGAATCATTAGTACGGTTTTGTATTTCTCTGTAATGTAGCACAGTGTTAACAATGTTACTGATACTATTCTTTCTCACACCTTCAACTCAAACCACCAAAATACATCATTTAATCATTACATTCATATCAGATGCAGATGACATGCAGGAGACTAGTCCACTGATGGACCGTGATGATGACTATTGGTCGACTAGGAAGAGTCTTGGTCGGGAGCAGCCCTACAACTTTCACCATTCATTGTCTGCAACAACGCCGGCCTCCTGGATGAGTCAGTGGTTTTTGGACCCATCCACCACCCCTCGATCCTCCCTGATCAGCAGACATGGGGGAAAGTCACACATGTGCAAGTCACAAGCAAGTGTCGAGTCTTTACTTTCAAGTCTCGAGCATGTCCCAAGTTAGTTGTGGTGAGAATCAAGCAAGTCAAGTCAAGTCCCTGCTATAAGTCAAGCAAGTCAAGTCGAGATGTTTTGTGGTTTCAATTATGCGTTTTTGGACGTTTGAATCTGGGGCGTTTTAATTAATATTGAATTAAAGCCAAGTCCTTTCGAGTCATCTGTCTCAAGTCAAAGTCAAGTCTCAAGTCAAGAATACAAAGTCAAAGTCAAGTCTTTTATCAACATTAGTCAAGCAAGTCTCAAGTCATCATATTTGCGTCTTGAATCTGACTCGAGTCAAGTCATGTGACTCGAGTCCCCCATCTCTACTACTTGGACTTCTGCTGCCTTCACTTTGTTGTTGTCCTGCTGCATTTCCTCCCGACACCACCAGGCACCACTGAAGAATAACGGTGACTGGCTGCGTATCATGCCGACGTGAAAGGACGGCTTTTTCGTCAGTGTCTGACGCTAGAAGTCACTGACCAAGCGAAGGTTTTCAACGACGCGCAGTAAGACCTGGTTGAATTTAGACACTCTAAGCGACTGCTCATACCAGGCCACATGTTGTAGCACCAACACCCCAGAATGCATTGACTTGAGCAAGATTGAATTTTATTGCTTCAGAATTAAACTTTAATTTTTAGAAATGCTTTGTAACACAGTCTCACTTTAATGTGTAAAACTGGTCTCTTTAAAGAGACAGGGTTGTCAGACGCTCATTATTTGATGTTTGGATTACTGATTTAGAATCAAACATTCATGTAGTTCACACTTCAGTGTGTGTTTTCAAGGTGTTAGTTCTAAAAAGGAAACCTATAGTTCAAAGTGTCAGAGACAGTAGTGAGGAGAGATGACATTTATGGGAGGTTGGAGGGCGGCTGGTGGCTTTGCTCCACACTTGAAAAGGTATTTTAAAACAAAAATGTAATACGGTAAATTATAAGCAGCGTTTAATCGTGTATTTATTCAACACATGATGTGAGTCAGTATCGCACATGTACCACGTTCCTCCTACATGATTACCATACACAGTACGATTTAAAAACCCATAACATGGTGAACATCAATGGGAAAATGAACTTTAGATGACAGTCTCGCTCCACTCTTCCCCTCCTCCTACCAGAGTTTCAGGTTCCTAGAAAGGCACTTCTCTACCACCATCAGGGGAACAAGAAGCCCCCGATCCCCTCAGAACAAATGAGGCAGAAACCCACCGAACCCACCAGCCCGTCTCAGCTCCCTGCACGACTCTCGTCTGCTCTCCTGGCAGCCCCTGGGAGAAGGTTACAAGCCCCTCGCCACATCAACCACACTGCTCTGCCATGCCTCTCTTTGTGCACATCAAGGCGAGCTCGGCTCCATTTTACGCTGCTGACAACAGGAGTCAAATGAGATGTTTGCAAAAATACAGCCACACTGAGAGATGCTTCAGTTTCAGTTCATGTGCAGCCCTCGATGATTTGATTTCAATCTGCGGTCAGATTCAGACCTCATTATCTGACATTACTCCTCAACAGATCGGCCTACACATTCACAAAATACTGTTTTTAATTAGTAAAGAAAAGCTTTTATGACGATTGTTGAAGCAGGGGTGTTCTGTTATCGCCTTGTCAAAAAATAGCTTAATAAATCAGACTTATGTTTTTTATGATATTATTCTACAGCAGTGGGATAAAATATTAAAATAGAAATTCCCTCAAAGGATTTTTGTCTTCAGCGTGGTTTACTAGACTTATTCTCCCATGGGAATAATGTAGCTAGCACAATTAATTTATTGAAACACTCACACTTAAACAGTGACATGACCAGTTTAATATTAATTCCAGGGGTGTAAATATAGACAGTGCAGGCAGTGCGGTGTCACTGGGGCCCATAGGGTGGGAGTGAGTGATTCAGTTTGCCACCTCTGAAATACGCCTGGTTTCAAAGAAGAACATGATAAAGTACAGACAGTTATCTGCTATATATAACCTCGAGAAGGCAAACCCATCTCCGACCATGTTCCTTTGGTTTTTCTTTTGTGAAATAGGCAGTAGAAATTTAATTTTACATAAACTTTATAAACTATAAATATTTTTTAAATCCATTTAATGAATAATCTCTCATTTTATTTGGTATTTTTTTTACAGATTTGCAGTGATGATTGGTAATATGTGTGTTGATGTTGTTTTTGCCACCTGTTGTCAGGAGAGGAATACACAGTGTAGGCCACTGGTTACAGTTGATCATGTGACAACACTATAAAATATACAGTAACTGTTTTGATGCAAAATCTGTCACAAGAGCCCATCATACTAGTGTGCACTGGGGCCCATCCTAACAACTGTACACCACTGGTTAATTCCATCCAGCCAATAGACTGATAAACTTCCAACAGAAAATAAAATGCTTTTTAAAAAAAAAAAAAAATCAGTTTGTGTAAAGGGTTTAAATTCATGTCAAAATTAGGTACCCCTTTATATTTATTTTTCTCTGGGTTTACTTTCTTCACTGAGGCAGATGAAAGTGAAAAGACTCAGCACAAACTGGAGTAGGACTCACAAAGCAGACTCACAGATTCTTAAATCTAAATCGTCAAACGAAAAAAGTGGTCACAAGGCAAAAACACACTTACAAATAACACTAGGGAAACGCTGGAACTCTCACTCAAAGGTAAAGAAATGGGACAGGACAATGGTCACCAAGGTAAAACAGGACACACAGGGATGACAAATAAACATGAACTAGGTAGCTTGACGGGTCACAACAAGACGAGGAGACTGAGAGAAACAGAAAGAGAGAAGGTGATGAAGATGAGAGAGGAGCAGGTGCTGCCCACTGTACACAGGATGAGATTAGCATTACGTCCCTGTGCTGTTAAAACCTGATCTGATTCAAACCATGTCATCACCACAGAGATATACATGTTCCTTGGTAGTGACAGTGACCAACACAAACATCTAAAAAAGTACAGTGTTATAATAAAGTATTATTGTATAAATATATTACTGTCAGTAAATGGACTGCACTTGTATGGCGCCTTTCTAGTCCTCCGACGTCGACCAATTGGTGGACGACCCGCTCCGCCTCTGAGCCACAGCCGCCCCCTAGTGTTGGGAAGCTACTTTAAAAGCATAGCTTTGCAAACTACCCTTCACTTCACACTGGAAGAAGTTTAACTATAGTGAACCTACCCTGGGAGAAATCCGCTTTGATGAACTAACGCTACCTGAAGAAAGTAGTTCAGTAACACTTGTACTCGTCGTCCTCCACTTATCCGGGTCCGGGTCACGGGGGCAGCAGCCTCAGCAAAGAAGCCCAGGAGCAGCGGCTCTACTCCGAGTGCCTCCCGGATGTCCGAGCTCCTCACCCCATCTCTAAGGCTGAGCCCAGCCACCCTGCGGAGGAAACTCATTTCGGCCGCTTGTACTCACGATCTCGTTCTTTTAGTCACTACCCAGAGCTCGTGACCATAGGTGAGGGTTGGGACGTAGATCGACCGGTAAATTGAGAGCTTCACTTTCTGGCTAAGCTCCCTCTTCACCACAACGGGCCGGTTAAGCGCCTGCAGGAATAAAAAACAAAATACATTTTTAAAAAACACTTGTACACAGGTCATACATGAGCCAAAACATTAAAATATCCTACTATTCATGGGGAAGTGCAGAAATTTCAGCTTTGGTTAATGTCCATCAGTCCGACACCTGCCCTCCAGTACTACACCTACAGTAGGCCTACGCTACGAAGATAGTCCAACTTACCCAGGATATCTTCTCATTATCTGGTTTGACTAACCCGTCACATTCTGGATAACTGGCACTACAAAGCTGGTTGTCAACTAGTTCAGTCAGCTCTGGGTTTTCCTCTCCAGCCACGAACATGTGACAGAGGTGAGGGTGTGGATTACAAGCGACATCATCAGAACCACAAATGAAGGAGGCTACTTGATATCACATAAGATGAAATGATAAATGACACCCGCAAATTTCAGCCGAGACTTAAATTACAAGCAGGTATCACAAGGATGTAAGTGACATTAGTATGGAGTACTTTTTTGCCATTTAGCTGGATGATGATAACACTACTCTGAATCTGTCACAAAATCAATCTTCTTTATTTTATTCCTGTGTATTTCTCTTGTATATTTAAAATTTTAGCACTACTTATTTTTGTATTACATATATTTTATTTTTGATCTGTCCACATACTGTTTGTTTACTTGCTGCTGTAACACAACAATTTCCCATTTCAGGGAAAAAAAGATGACGAAAAGAGAGATGACAACTACTTTTCTGCTCTGAGTTAAGGTTTGTTTCCCAGTTGGCCTGATACAATAGCACACAACAACTTCTTTAAACATTTGTTAATAATTAGCAATAATCAAACGCCCAAATGTGACTAGTTGTGGTCAAAGGAGGTTCAAAACATGAGAAGCAGTCAGCAAAAACAAACAAATAAGAAACATTCCTTTTGTGGCCTCCCTAACTCCCCAACCAGCTAAATGTTTGTACCTTGGTGTCTCTAAAACCGTGCGTGCGTCCCTGAACACATCTTGTTGTCTTGTTGGGCACGTTGGCACGGTGTGTTTAGCTGCTACTAATGCTCTGCTCTAGTAAATGTGTTCAGGGGGCGACGCCTCGTGTGTTGTTTGGAAGATGAAGGAGGAACTTTGCAATTTGTATTAACAAGCCACACAAGGCACGATGACTCAGTGTGTCTCTTCTGCACCGTGAGTGTCAAACTTTACACACTGTGCTCACATGACTGCACTTATATTAGCAGCAAGTTAACGTGCAATAAATATTTGCAGTTAATGTGAAATTTTTTCAGCACATAATTCATTATGGTTTCGTAATTTGTTAGTTATTTATTACATTTAATGTCTTGCTAATTATATGGCAGATAAATAGTAATAACTTTTTAATCAGTCAATTTGATAATGGTTAGTTTATCATTACATAACAGCTTATCAATAGTCATTTATAATAATAATAATAATAATATAGTTATTTTATTTATGCAGCACCTTTCATACAGGAAATGCAGCACTAAGTGTTACAATAAGAGCAGTATAAGCACTGACTGCTTCACATGAAAACAGATATAATGAACATAAAACAGACATCATAAAATCATAGAATTGTAAAACTGTAATTCAGATAATCAAGTGAGATTTTAATGCGTAAAAAGAAAGAGTTTCAGACCTGTATCAGGAAAGCCAGAGCGAGTTAAACACTAAAGTGAACAGATATGTTTTTAGCTTTCTATTAAAAATATCTAATGAGCTAGCTTCCCTGATATCCACCGGTCGTGTGGTCCGTAGCTTTGGGCGTCACTGACAAAGGCTGCATCCCAGATATTCTTCCAGCTGTTTCAGGAAACCTCCAATAACCCAGCACAGGAGGAGCTTAAAATCAGTTGTAAATGTAACAGGAAGTCAGTGCAGAGCAGCTCAGACTGATCTGATGTGCTCTCCCCTCTTGGTTCTGGTTCATAGCCGAGCTGCAAAGTCTTCAATCAGCTCTCAGTGGTGTTTTTGGGAGGCATTGCAGTGATCGGCTTGACATCTTAAATCAAATATCCTGAAGGCTGAAAGTTTCAGTGTCCTCCAGACAAAAAGGTTGGGCAGGATATAGCTCACTGCTTCAGATGAAGGTGGTGGAAAGAGAAAAAACCTGTGTGGGATGGCTGGGTACCATACAAGACCCCCCCCCCCCCCCCCCCCCCCCCCCCCCCCACACACACACACACACACACACACACACACAGGTGTAATGTGTAATTTGCACCTCAGTAGTAAAGGTCCACTTGTTCACATGAGATCGATGAGATATTCAAACTTTCCAGTGTATTTATGAGCCGCCCACACGAACAGTCACTACAGTGTAAAATCCAGCTGTGACACAAGCATACTGTCCCACAGTAAATAAAGTTTCATCTTGACTTTGGTATCTTTGGCACCTCTGTCAGACAGAATGGACTGTGCTTGTCAGATTAAAGTAGCAACAGAGATAAAAACACAAGAAGTAACTGAAACGAGGAGAAAACTTTGAATTAAATTTCATTATTTCATCATTTAAATTAACTTTTGGGGATTTTTTTCACCTCCAACGCCTGAGGTCCGACAGTCGTCAGCAGCCTCTTGAAATCAAATCAAATCTCATTGTGTCATGTCATCAGTTGATGGGTGTGAGAAAGAGAGAAGGGGACGTTGCCACCAGCGAAGACACAAGGAACACACTCAACATTCAGCTGCGCAATACAGAGGTAAGATCAGCAATTCAGCTAGAATCTCACTGTTATTACATCATATTATATATTCAACTTATTAGACATTTTTTATGTACTTATAGCACAGCAAATTTAACCTGCGAGCACATTATTATTATTTTATAGCATAAAACGATTAGATTGCTAAATGAATCATCTTTAATACAGAGGCTCGAATGAAAATCTTCATGAAGATTTACTGATAAAACAAAGTTTGTGAAAATTAGTGTGGCCTCCTTTTCTTGAATCGTCTCTTCTCATTGAGGCTTTCCTCTTTTTTGTTTACCGTATGAGCTCACATCATGGTTAAATCAACTAATACTAAAGTAGTTTTAAGAATTTATTTGCAACATATCTCTTGATGAATTCATAAATACAAACCTTGGTAAATACACTTTATTGATTTCTTAATTTTGGTACTGTAGGAATCAAATTCCCAATTTCAGAGTCATTCTGCTGTTGTTCTAAGTGTCTAAATAAAGTCAATGCAGCTTAAATATAAGTATAAAAGGTGCACCGCAGTGTCAGTTTTGTGACAGCACCACAGCCGGGTTATCCTCAGTGAAAGCCCTGAAACCTTTGTGCAGGTGTCGGGCTGTATTTGCTGAGGAAACCTCAAGCTTTGGCATTGTAACTGAACAGCAGCAGGTGTGCGACATCTGAGTGTGTGTGAGGCTCTAAAAGAGGCAGTCAGGAGCTGATTTTTCAGACTCCTGCAGGTTTACTCTGCATGATTTTTTAAAATCAACTCCCTCAGACACCACCCGGTCTGCCATGCCTCGCTCGTTCCTCGTCAGGAGTAAAAGGACCCATCTGCTCGGCCCAGCTAAGGACACCTACAGGCAGCATTCCCAGGACCACACAGACGCCCAGCAGCCTGTGCAGCATGTGATGGGACAGGACAGGAGGTGTCCTGAAGATGCTGTGCAGCCTTTGTCCCCCATGTTTGGGGTCAAAGACCTTCTGGGTGAAGGCGTCTCACCCTGGGATGGGATGGCAGTGCGGTCCCTCAGGGCCCCCACAGATGATTCTTGGCCTTCAGGTACCCAATTATTTTGTGACTCTGAGAGACTACATTAAGTATACAATGGTTTTTTTTGATGGCATGTAACAGTGTTGTTGAACTCAGTCATAACTAAAAGGTTCAGTGTGTAGGTTTTAGGGGCATCTACTGGCAGAAATGGAACATAATATAACAAGTATGTTTTCTTCAGTTTATAATCACCTGAAAATAAGAATTGTCTTGTTTTTGCTACCTTAAAATGAGCAGTTTATATCTGCACAGGGAGCGGGTCCTCCTCCATGGAGTCAAACATGTTTCTACAGTAGCCCAGAATGGACAAACCATAGATGTATAAGGACAGTGGTTTCCAGCTGGTTGTTACCGGCTCACCCTTAAGGGTGGTGGCCTTGTGCGTAACCTGTGAGGTTGTGAGGTGTACTTCATGGTGTGTGGAGGGAAGCAGCTCTCTCTCAGGGTGTGAAGACAGCAGGTGGCAAAGAGTGATGATAGTCAGAATTAAGTGTCTAAGCTCAAGGCTACACTTAACCTCATGAGGAGGCCATTTTTGTTGTTTTGTGGTGACGTGACCTGAACGCTTCCCCATCCTTCTTTCTGCAGCTTGGTCTAATTTATTGTTATTAGCCAGCGTGTTCCTAACTACAGTTTGGAGCTGGTCAGCTGTGAGACAGGTAACGTGGCCCAGCCACAGGGTCCAGATTTCTCCTCAAGGTCCACATGGTTTTTATATATTCAGTGTCATACTTGTGTTCGGCCATGTTGTTGAGCTCGTTTGCCATTTCTGCCAAGTAGCTTGTCATTAGTCACTCACTCTACAGCAGGAAACGGCACTTCAAAATAAAAGCTCTGCGCTAGAAATTCACTGTATTTAAAAGTAAAGTGTATTTTTACAAACTTAAGTCACTTACAGTCCATTCAGAATGGACCCGCGACACACCTTCGGACCGTGACCCACCAGTTGGGAACCACTGTATTAGGAGAACTGTATCAAGCCGGGTCTGTTTGTTTCGGAGAGGAAGAGACTTCTGTGAATAATTCGACTCGCAGTAAAAACCTCCTAAACAATAAACACTAAAGGAATTCTAACTGGGAGAAGTTTCAGCTGAGTGCAATTTGCAATCCTCACCACTGGATGACACTATCCCCCTAAATCTTACACACAGAACCTTTCAGACATTAATATTTTAAAAGAAACTTAATATTTAGGACCTCTGTGTAGACTCAAGGCCACAAAATGCTACCTCACTACCTTTGGTTTAATTTCACTCTGTTCAATGATCCAGGTGCCTCGGTTGTTTAAGAGTTTAATGATTTGCAGGATGTAGGGAGAGTTGCAGGATGACGCTATGAGCTGAGTCTCTTGACTTTCGCATTTAAAAAATGAAAACAAACATTCCCCAAATAAACAGGCCTTTACAAAAACAACGTTCAAATTAATAGGGTATAGAAGGACTTCAGCACACCTGCCTTTAATCAAAGGTTCCTGAGATGCCAGGTCAGGTGGCGCATTGAAGTGACTCAAACAATAATAGGAAACGAGGACTTGCTAGAAATGGCTCTAACATCAACTTTTCATGTTCCACCCAAAGCCCCCGCAGAGAACAGAGACGCTCCTCTGCCAGTCTCACCTTGGACGGTGGACAGACACCAGGCATCCGCCAGAGAGAGACAACTGGAGGGACTCGTCTTCATGTTGCTCAACCACACATCTCACACTGATCTTAAATCCCCTGTCAGCGAGTGTCCGCTCTGTGACAAGGTAGGACGGCCTCCGCCTTGTGAGAGTTACCACGTGTCTGTACTATCTTCATCTTCATCAGCTGCAAAAGAGGAAACCATCGTGAAGTACGATAGTGATAGAGTCACTGGTGTGACACAGGCGCTGGCAGATTGTCAGGGTGACACAGCAGAAAGGTTCACACTGTGAAATAAAGTCTGTTAGTGCAGTCTGTGGGAAAATGGCTGCAGTTCTTCTTGTAGAGATTTTTCTGACACTGGTCATGGACTTTCTACGTCCACATACGTTGTGCAAGGTAGCCTGGGTGTGCTGGTCTCCTCTAAAAATAAAAGCACTACGTTGGTACAACGCCGCAAATTGACATTTTTTGCCTTCAACAACAAAAACATGTGGCTAGGTTTAGGAAAAAAGAACAGGCTTTATCGCTCTCTCAGGTGAAAGTCGGACCCATCCACAATCCCTCTTCCGCCCCACTCGGACTTTTGCCACCTTAAAAATGAAGCTAAGTTATCCCAGATGTAGCCGCTGCCATCTTGAGCTGGTGATGTCATTTGGAGCCAGAGTCTGCGCAGTGAGCCTTCAAAGTCGTTGAAATCCAGCGCTTGGGCAGTGATTTGCGGCGTCAGAAACCAAAGAAAAAAAGCCGGCCTTTAACTTCGGCATGATACGTGGCTGGTTGCCATTATAGTTTAATGGCGCCTGGTGGCATCAAGGGGACACACGGCGGGACAAGGACGAAAGTTAAGATGGCGAAAGTCCGAGTGGGGCCGGCGGGAGTGGTGGTGGATGTGTCCAACAAACACCAAGTGTCCTGTAAGATTCTTTTTTTCCTAAACCGAACCACGTATTTGTTGCCTGAACCCTTAAAATCGCCTGAAAATCTTATTTGACAAAACATAGACCAGACTTGACAGTGTTATTCTTCTTTTCTGTCTCCCTCAGTCTTTCTCAGAGGTCTTATTATCAGGAGGTGGCCCGCAGGCTCATCTACACAAGACCCTCTCTGTCCCATTGATGAGATCACCCACTGCCACAGACGTGTCCCATGTGCCCTTTGGCTTCAGAGCGATAGGCAGCTATAGAGCGAAGGTACAGCACACAGTGAGAATGTTTATATGAGAAATAGTTTTCAGTACAAACACGTCATGAGTTCTAAAGGAAACCCTGGTTTGTCCTCATGTGTGTGTCTGTGTCACTGTGTGTACCCAGGAGCGTAGCTTTGGCTGCAAGGTGTGTGGGAAGGTGTTCAAGCGCTCGTCCACTCTGTCCACACACCTCCTCATCCACTCAGACACGCGGCCCTACCCCTGCCAGTACTGCGGCAAAAGGTTCCACCAGAAGTCAGACATGAAGAAACACACCTTCATACACACAGGTGAGTGAACACGACCAGGGGCGTCGTAGGGGTGGGGAAAGTTGAACTGATTTCCAACAGGCCCATCTGAAGACTGGGAATGAAACTTAATGTAACACAGGTTTTTATTTCGAAATAATTAGTGCCACAACTAAATTAAAAGTGGATGAATAAATTAGTTGTAAGACTGAACTTATAAAAAATAGTGGAAGCTCTGAGGCACGTCTTACATCTTAAAGACGCAAAATTGTTTAGTCTACCAATGTCTTTAAGGCCCTGACACACCAAACCGACGGTCAGCCGTTGGTCAACAGTCTGTCGTTAACATCTATTGCCTTAAGCGGGATTTATACTTGTGTGTCAGCTCTATGCAGAGCCTACGCTGCTGTGAGCATTTACACTTGTGCGGTGGTGTGTCTGTGTCACTGTGCAGTTACACCTCCAGAACACTAGTGGGCGGCAGGGTTTCTGTGAAGAGCTGTAAAGTTTAGTCGATTCAAAACTCACATTAAACACACATGAAAACACATTAAACACACATTAAACACACATTAAACACACATTAAACATGGCTTAATAGAGACAGTTTCAAACACAAGTACACAAATCAGCTTCACTATAACTCGCAGCATTCACAGACAAACACTTGTCTTTATCTGGACACATTTTCCCCACAAATACAACATGCTAACGTTATTAGCACAAGCCTATGGCATTTTACATTGTATAAATTAGCCTAGCGATGAGTGGAGATTTCCTCTGCTCATATGAAGCCAGGATAAATCACACACAAGACTTAAAATGCTATTTTTGTGGAGGCTTTATTGTCTTCACGATTTATTGTTTCTTATCTGTGAAATCAAAGTAAATCAGAGTTTTGTTTCCACTGAGGGAAATGGTTTCAGCTTACAGAGACAGACGGAGGTCTGCGTCACCAAGACGTGTAGTTACAGTTCAGGGGAGGCACACGTCAGGCTACAGAGCACACAGAGCCTAAAATACCGCAATTTAATCTTGGTTTCACATGGGACACGAGCAGTGGGGTCCCGGGTGAAAGTCTGGAGTTTGTTTGACCCATCCACCTCCCACTCTGTGGACATTCCCACTCTTTATACTACGGTAGTTGCTGAGAGTGTAAAAATATGCCACTGTTCGGTGCGTCTCATTCCACCACTAAGGGTGCCTTGGTGCATCATCGTCTGATGCCGTGGGCCATCGACCAAGAGTCCGTACTTGACGATTTGGGATTGAGACTGGGTTGGTGTGGTGGTGTATTTCTCTGCAGAGACTCTACTCTCAGTCTGTTGTTTCTTATTTTCTGTGTTCAGGATATTTGTGTGCGAGATCCAAGAGACACAGCGCCGACAAAAACGCAAATACAGCGAGGTTAAACGTCACAGGAAAGCAAATCTGGGGTGGGCTTTTACTTTCCCTTCAGTTGGCAAGTGTGCATGTTGTATACCTTTATCCAAATGTTGCTTTATATGCCAACAAAATAACAGATGGATAAACTGATAAGCTGAGACACAGGTGACTTGAAGCGACGCAACGGTTGCTTTCGTTGTCAGTTAGGTCTCTGAAGTCGGTTTGGTGTGTCTGGGCCTTTGAATAAAGCTAGAGCCATGTGACTGCCTATGTACACTGTCATGTCTGAAAAGAAAGAACAAAAGGAAATGGAAAGAAAGCAAACAGACCTTTAAGTTAAAAGATGTGCGAGAGAGACATGGCTCAAGAGAGGAAGGGCGTGTGGCCCACATGGGTCAAGAGAGGAAGGGCGTGTGGCCCACAGAGACGACTCATGCACTGGGCCCAGAACACACCAGTGAATAAACTGAGCTGTGAAATGCTCAAACTCTGAAACATTGTGCACTTTCTCCTGTAGGTGAGAAACCACATGTGTGTAAGGTGTGCGGTAAAGGATTCAGTCAAAGCTCCAACCTCATCACTCACAGCCGAAAGCACAGCGGCTACCGGCCGTTCAGCTGCCCCCGCTGTCAGCTCAGCTTCCAGCGCAGGGTTGACCTACAGCGCCACCGAGAGACGCAGTGTGGATATGGAGACATGTTCACTCAAACCTGAGTCCTTGAAGCAAAGAAGAGATGGCGAGACTGTGTGAAGTGGCATTTGTAAATAATTTTAAATCATCTGTAACTGTAAAAGTCAAGAACATGGATCATGTTACACTTTGCATGCTTAAAAATAAACTTAATTGATTGTGTAAGAGTTGTTTCATCCTCTCTGTTTGTGTTTTTGAATTTAAAAGCTCTGCTGTTTGTTGTAGATTTGTGTGATAATCAGGAATCTAGGGAGCATCCTGACAAAAACATGATGACGCATCTCTCAGGAAACACATTGGCAGAAGTCAAAAGATAATTTGGGTTGTTTTTTTTTTGCCAGGATGTGCCACGCAAAAACAGTGTTCTTAGAGGACCATCATCCAATCACGTTGTGTAATTTTCAGGAATTATCCTCCTCGTCGAGAAAGTCGTGTGAATGTGACTGTAGTCTGTGTGTGTGTGATTTTCCCATTAGTGAGCGAAGCAGGCTGCAGCTGGGCTCCCGACAGCGAGGACTGATGATGATGCATTCACAGGATGTACCTCAACATCAACCAGAGGACCGTTTGGCAATTACTTTCTAGAAATTAAAGTTAGAAAAAAAAAATCATACATGTGAACTCTACCATCGCACTACCATCTCTGCAGCACATCCAGAACGTTGAATCAAAATACTCAGATTCAAAGCTGCACTGATCAATATCTTGTTAACAAAGATCAGAAGACGACCCATCTGTCAATACTGGACTCTTATGTTAGACAGACGCTAAACTTTGTTAATTTGAAAAAAGGTTTGTTGATCTCTTCAATGTCTAACAATGGTAGACGTTAACATTAAGACATTGTGCAGATGTTGGGTTTTGTTCTCCATTCCTTACGACTAAATGTTGTTACTCTACGTCAAGATAGTGTTCACGAGATGTTTGGAAGATGTTGGATTTTGGTAACTCACCCAACGTCACAACCTAAATTTAACCAAATATAAGTGTCTGCTGATCAGTTACAGTAATATTACTTTTTCCAGTAACGAGAAGGGTACTCATTACAACGATACTTTTGCTATCACCTCACTACTGACTTGAAATACAACATCACATCAGCGGACTCATTTTAGTAAAGCTAAAAGCTTTAAGCTGCACAGGTGCGCCACAAAGATGGAAACGCTTATCTTAAGTGACTGGAAATATTCCCATTACTTTGATTTTGTCGGGAGGACAGTTGACAAGAACACTGTTGCTGCAGGTAGTCGGACTAAAACTCTTTCCACTGTGAAAAACACGTCCTCAAACCTCTGGTCTGAAACACCTCGGCTACTACGACCGACAGCACAACGACATGAAGCTCCAGGTAATACACCCCACCAAAAGTCAGCCTTCCCCTGCTGTTAAGGTCAGCTGTAGCCCTGCACTGGCTAAACAACCAAAACTTGATTTTGAAGTGCACAGCTGCGGCTACAAAGACGTGATGAAGCTTGTGGCTGGATATGTTGTGGATGAAATGTTGCTCCATGATTGTCTCTCCATCTTTCAGGAAGAACCTTGGGAAAATGTTTGTCCAGCCAACAATAACCCTTCTGTTTTCATTCCTTTAAGGCTCATTCTCACTGTTAATAATATAAATTTTGAAATACCGTGACACTGCAATATTTTCATGAAAACCTCATACGGTTGCAGCCCTAGGGCCAAAACAAAGAATCAATACATGATTAACCTGTTATGAAACGGTCTCAGTTTAGTTGTGGTGACTATATCAGACGCCACAGACAGACCTAGATCCGGCTTCGCTGCCGCCTTTGACCTGCAGTTGGAGCTCCAGCAGTAAGCAGAGAGCTGAGCAGTGGTGTGCATCTGAAACGCCCTTTTCAACACTGTAGCACAACAAAAGTGTCACGTTGATGATGCAAGTGTGCTCAGGTACGGAGCAACATTACTAATGTGAAGGCTGAGCGGTGGGGGAGTGGGGCAGTCTTATCTGGGCGAGGTATGAATCAATCGTACCAGTGCCATGAGTTTACTTTTATATTTACGAGGGCTCTCAAAGTTAACGCAAATTCCTTTTAACGCCACCAATTTCTTTGATGCGCGATTAACGCACTTACCCTCTGTAATTATGACCCTTGGCGAGCAGAAACAAACCTACGTGAACATAAACGGATAAAAAAAGGTGTCATCTGCATAGGTCTTGCCACGTGATTCTCTCGGCAAGACCTAAGTTATTTGCATTTATTGTTCATGTGAACTGAGTTACCTCCAGAGTACGTCGAGCTGCTTCGAAAACCCGATGTTCAGTTAATCTTGTCAAGTGTAAAGTCGGACTACATACAAAGTCATGTTACATCCAGGTCAATACATCCAACTGTTGTTTGCTGTGTAATGTATTTTGTGAGCATGCACACATTCTGGACAGTGTCTGTCGTTGTTTTGGATTGTTGCAATAATAATAAACATACATTTATACAACGAAATGTAAAACTTGTTGCGTGAGAACACAATTGTCGGGGCGAAAACAAAACAGAAGCTAAAACAAGAGCAGATATTTATCAGGCGGACCGGAAACATGACTCACAATGAGCGTCCATATGTGACAACACATGTATGCCAGCTATGTGTTCACAGATTTCTTGCTTTGTTGGTTTCTTTGAGTTTAGTGTTGCATATGATCTGAGAGTGAAACAGCGAGTTGACACAGATCTTGGCTTGTTTAATACATCATAAACACAAAAGAATTCACATACAGATAAATGCAGTTTCCAGCTGATTCACAGTTACAACACAAAGAGTGAAAATGACTCTGTAAAACACACCGACTCTTTACACAGGCGCACACAGAGGCCTCTCAATTTATTTTTGACTTTGTGCTCCATCTCTGAAGGCGGAGATGATGATGTGGTTTCCATCTGAGTCATTCCAACCAACCTCAGATCCTGTTGAATCCAGATAAACGTCTCTCCATGTGACGGCTCGCTGCCACTCTTGAAATGACTTGGTGCAGAGTGGCCCACAGCATCTAACAAACAACGTTTCACTTTGAATCAAACATCTGACGGTGTGGAGACGAATAAGTGCGACTGTATTCACATGGTTTCAGTCGTCTCGCATTTTGGCTGCACGGCGATGAATGATGGAGAGAAGTGTACCAACATGGCAGCTGTGCTCTCACCAACACACAAGCTGTTAGAAACCTCTGTCCCAGTTCTCCTTTCTCAGATTTGCAGGAAATCCTGCGAAGGAGATAAAAGAATAAAACTGTTCAGACCTATCAGGGTGAAATCTGCAGGTGTTAATGCTGGTATATTTTCTGGAGTGTTCTAACCACTACAGTTTATTTTAAAGACTCTACTCTGACATTCACTCTGTCTCGCCCAGCTGAAGAAACTTGTACAGGTTTACTCTGTAAGCTTGTAAAGATATTTAACTGGGACAAAGGGAGATTGTGGTAGATTCACTTCTGACTGACTGACAATGATAACAACGATTACAGGCATTTGTCTGTGTGATGTGATGCAATGTGCTGCTGGCATTTCAGTTTAATCATTGTGAAGAGTGGAGCAGGTGCATCCAAACGCAGCAAACTGCAGGAGGCAGGAACTTGAGGAAATAACTCTTTGTTCAAGGTTTATGTGAGCAAAGGAAAACTGCGGAGTAAAACCAGGGATCCCATAAAGACTGAACTGAAAACCAGGACGAACACGGGCCTCACACTAAACAACTTTTGAAGCAATTTCCCTGTCAGACAAATTTCCAATTTCCAGTGTTAATCTTGACAGCTATGTTAGTCTTAGTCTTGAGATGAAAATGTTTATTAGTTTTAGTCACATTTTAGTCATTTTTATCCTTTATAGTTAAAGTCTAATTTAAGTCGACAAAAATTCATGACATTGTAATCATTATTTTTTCTGTATGTTTTTTTTAATCTTTAAACTAATCCAGTGAGGCTAATTCATGCACCAGAAATCAGAATCAAGGTGACAGGTTGTATTAAAATTACATTTAGACAATTTTTTCTACAAATACAAATAACTAGTCCATACCCACTGAGTACACAGTTGCCCACGTACAGTTTCATATGGTGTGTGTTTGGGATACAGGTCATAGGAAATTGCAGATTAAATAGTCAACTGAACCCATTAAGAAGAGCAATGTATTCAGACGAGTTTTGGTGAATTTGATAGTATGATTGCAGCCACAGCGACTGGTCACATTTTAGCCATTTTTAAGCATTTTTCTGTTGTTATAGCGCCACTCAGTTGCCAATTAGAGTTAAATTTCTCCAGTCACCTTGAGGCGTTCTGTTCTACATATCTACCAAGTTTAGTAAAAATCCATATGGTGGTTAGGCCTAGATAAGAAATGAGCTCTCTAGCGCCCCCATTTTGTTTGATGGGGTCAATAATGGAGGGGTCCCCTCAGATTATGTGTGGTCATATGCCTACAAAGTTGCGTGGTGATGGGTGAAACCCTTGAGATGTTATACACCTTTATGTGATGAGCCACGCCCTCCGCAATATTCATTGCCTTATAGAAGCTCAGTTTTAGTAAGTTTTCCAACTTTTGCCAAGAGGGAACTTTAGATATTGGTCCCTAGATTATGTTCACCCAGTTTCATGCAGATCGCTCAAACTTCCTAGGAAGAGATCCATTTGAAGTGTTTTTCAAAAAATTCAAAATGGCGGAAAATCTATATAAGCGGAAGTTATGGGTTCTTGAGGCAAATGTGTTCCTCATGAGGAGAGGCATCTCTGTGCAAAGTTTCATGTCTCTACCACATACGGGGCATGAGATATGCCCATTCAAAGTTTGACATTTCAATGGGTTGCTATAGCGCCCCCCTTTGGCCAATTGATGTAATATTGCTTCATTGGCATCCTCCCATGACCCTCTACCACTGTGCCACATTTCACATGGATTGACCAAGTCAGTGAGGAGAAAAACATGGAACACACACACACACACACACACACACACACACACACACAGTTTTCGTCATCATATAGTGAGATAAGAGATGGCAGAGCTGTGTGAAGTGGCATTTGTAAATAATTTTCAATCATTTGTATTTGTAAAAGTCAGAAGAATATGCATCATGTAACACTTTGCATGCTTAGAAATAAACTTGATATATCGTGTAAGAACGTTATTTCAACCTCTTTGTGTTTTTGAAATTAAAAGCTCATGATGACGCACACTTCCAAACTGTCATGTCTCCAGCAGTGTGTGACAGGTTTAAGGGCTGAAACTTCCTGATCATCATTTGAAAAGCTTAACATCTCTCTATTTATGCTCTCAACAAATGACTAGATGTGAGACAACTAGGATTTGTCCCCAGGTTCGCTGTAAATCGAACCATAATCATCCCCAAACAGTCCAGACTGAGTCCCACGGGGATCAGCTGTGAAGTCCGGCGCTAGGTGGCCGCTTGCTCTGCTGCCATTCAGCGGCTGAGGGGCAGCGGCCATGCTGCATTTGAAGATAATTACAAACACGGCATTTGTCGACTTTCACTGTCCGGTAGTCGACCATTAACATTTTTATCGCATCTCATCTCGTCAACAAAAATGAAACACAGATGTCGTCTTAGTGATTTGTTATCAAGATCTATTTTTAGCTCGTCAGTGTCTCGTTTTCTTCATGGAAAAAAGATCATTGACGAAAAATAGAAAACCAGCAAGACAGTTAACATGGAGCGCAAGAACGTGAACAAGTCTCAGTTCTCTTGTACTGTGGGAAAGGAGGAGAAACTGGTGGAGCTACGGGGTGATCAAGAGTGCGTTTAATTTTGTGTTTGATCCACCAAACACCACTTATTTTCATGACAAATCTTAATTTTTGAAACAGTTGGCCTCTCCTCCCACTGAAACAGTGGAGGAGGCTGGTGGCAAGTTGAGGCAACAAAATCCAAAATGTAAAGTTTGTGCACAAATACAGTTTCTTTATAGATTATATTGATGCCGAATTGACAAGAACACTGTTGACATGTGATGCCTTTGGTCTTGTGTTTCTAGAGTTATGTGTTTTTGCAGATATGTAGGGAATTGTTCAAATGTCATATTTCTTAAAGGGAGTTTGGCGTAATATTTTCCACCAGGAGCAGGACGAGAAATAAACTAAAAAGTCACATTGTCTTTAGATGTGAGAGGGTGTCAGACTGAAGTCTTTTCAGAGTCTTCTCGTGTGTGGTACTAATCTAACGAAGGGATGAAGTGCAGGTGGAGAGATTGGTGGAGAAGCTCAGGTGTGGGGAATTTGCTGATTAGGCAGGAGAAGAGGCAGGGAGCTGATTGGAAAACTCTGGGAGCAGGGAAGGACTAACGAGGCTGATACACAGCAGGTGTGTGGATGGGTGAAGAAGGCAGCTAGGGATCAAAATCCTCTTAATCACTGTGTACATTTACAAGCACATAATATTCTGTATTTTGCCCTTATCCCAAATATTCCTACTAAGCTGTTAAATGACAAATGAAAATGAATGTTTCACTAGTATTCCTGTTTACATGCGGCAGTGCATACTCCCATTAACGCGTCCGAACATGTCGTTTATAACGTTAAACTATGGAAAAGTGAAACTGTTGAGTCGCTTGTGCCGTTTTGCTTTTTTGAATCAAAATAGGATTTCTTAGGATTAGGAATTTTTTTCTGTTTTTCTGAGTAATTTATTTATTTTTCTGTTTTTTGGTGTAATTGTTTCTGTTTTTCGTGGTAATTTTTTTCTGTTTTTCGTGGTAATTTTTTTTCCTGAAGGAGGAGACGATTTACTTCAAAATCTCGTGAGAAGCTCTCACCTAGCACCTGCAAGTGACCCCTGCAGCCATGGTGACTCCTGCTCATGGATGTATTTTGCATCTGTGCTCCTGCTCTTAGACAATTTCAAATACGGGAGCAATAAGGGTAAAGCACGTAATTAGTTACACACAGGGTATGATAATGTAGCTATGTTTTTGACTGCATCCTTCTAGTGTAGGCCTATCGCTCAGTGTAACAGGTTAGGTTAGTAACAGGTAACTGCTATGTTGAGAAAAAGGCCTAGTTCAGAGGAATATGCTGTGACATGTATTAAATTCAGGATATTGTCCTACTCAGAATATTAGTTGGCATGTAAATGTAGTAGGTTTGGGATCATGTAAGCCAGCGATTCTTAACTCTAGATCTTACCTCTACACCAAGCTGGAGGACTGGTCAGACAGTGATGGTGGATTCCAGATGTTGTGGCCTTCCTGAGTGTGGTCTGTTAAATGACTTTCTCCTCTGAGTGATGTTGGATGTGCACCTTCAAAAGATATAAAAAATATATTCCTTTTGTAATGTCTCTACACAACCACAGATGGAAAATAACATCAGCTATAAAGAATATTTAATAACAATGTGGCGCCTAGATACGATAACTGTCTCATATCATGGTATTACAGGATCTATATCATCATCAGTCAGAAGGACCCTTACATAAATGAAAACAGAAGGTTTATCGTTAGTGAACAAAGGTTTTATCACTACACCTAAAACTTGAAACTATTTTGTAAATGAAAGTATGTGTAAAAAAAGAAAATAACTCATTATTCAGTGACATGGTGTCTCTTTGTTGTTATGCTGATGATACACAGATGTACCTGCCTGTTAGATCCACAGACCCTGGAATGATGTGTTCACTTAGTGACTGTCTTACTGATGTTAAAAGCTGGATGTCAACATTTTCTTCTGCTGAACTCAGACAAAATAGAGATTGTTGTCATCGGGCCGCAGCACATTACTCCTGTTGGAAAATATCCAACCTGTTGCAAGAAATCTCAGAGTCTGGTTTGACAGTAATTTAAGTTTTGAGCAGCATGTCACAAAGCTTGTGCTCATCATGTTAGAAATATTTCAAAAATACGATTCATTTTAAAGGTGCCGTATGTAAGAATGTGGTTTTCCAGCAGACCGTTCGAGCAAGTCCGGCCTCTCTGCTGCTAACGCTGCTGCCAGGATACAGCGAAGGAGGAGCCGGCTGCTAATGCTATGTACCGGGACACTGCTAATTCTGCATGCCGTGCTGCTAACGTTTGTTTCTCAAAAAAATCAGTCAGGTCGATGACCCACCTGCACACGGGCTACAATGTATGATCGAAAATGAATAACAGTTCAAAGTATTCAAAATGTCCATCCCCGTCTAGGTATGATGCTAGTTAGCCACCTTTGGCTAAAGTTTACCTGTCGAGGAGAAGAGTAGCCACTTCGACATCCGATTTTAAATTCTTCTCGGCTTTCAACCGTCTCCACCGTTCAAAAGCTTCTCCTATATAGACCCTCACTTTGGCTCGAGTTTTGTCTTGGTGTTTTTGGGAATCATAACGAGGTCATTTGGGTTTAGTTGCACCGTCAGCCATTGTAGCTCAGTCGTAACTACTGACGCAACAGGCCAAAACACAAATTCAAAACATAAACATGATTTGAATACCATAATTTTTTTTTAAAAATGCGAATATTCTGGCTGTACTATTGTTGTCGGTGAGATCAGTATGTTATATTAACATTATTCCTTAGTCTCTGTGACATATTAGGATAATTTTACGACTATTTGCTTTAGATTTCTTACATATAGCTCCTTTAACTTTTTGCAGCAACTCATCCTTTCATTTTATAGTTTCAGTTTACTAATAAAACTGTCCACAGTGTGAACAGTGGTTACATGAACCTCAAAACCAGCCACAGCTCAGCCCTGAGCAGAGTGACCGTCCTCTACTGACCAATCAGACTGCAGTGTTCACAGCTCCACCTTTTAGTACCAGATCTGTGTGCTAGGTACCCCAACAGAGGGGGGACCAAACATGGGGACGGTACGGAACGGTTCAATTGGTACCATCCACAACTTTTCACAGTGGAAACAGAAAAAAAGCGAACTGAACTGAACCGTACTGCTCGGTGGAAACATGGCTTACGTTTCCAGTGGTTGAACGAAGCTGATCTCATTACCTGTGTAATAATAGATGCACCACAGCCCCCCCATCAGACTGACACCCATCACAAAGGCAGCGAAGACGATTCCCATCACTGGTCCCGTCTGCACCACAGAGCCTGGAGACACACACAGTGTTCATGACGATAGGTTAAACAGTCTCACAGTAACATGAAGATAAAAGATACTCACTGCTGTGCTCTGGGTCTGGACTGGCCACTGGGGAGACGCTCAGTCGCTTGGTCCTTTGGCCAGCAGGGGGCCTCAGCAGTTTGGGTGCCAGGGAGCTTATAGGCTGAGTGACGACCATCGGCCTGGAGAGGTTTCTGATCTCACACTGAGATGGAGACACAGGAGAAGGCCTGTGTGTTAGTGATGGGCAAAGCAATCATCTTAACTTGAAAAGATTTGTTTCAAAGATCCACTGAATCTTTCGGTGGTCCCACTAACCAAACTGCAACACAGCTAAACATTCAGTTCAACTCGGTGATTAGTCAACTGAGTTTAATAAATGTACCATTTGCAAACTGGAAGCTGAATCCTCCCCTGCAGCACTTACATTTTCACAAACCCTAATTGTTCAATAAAATGTTTGTTACCACTTGGTACACTGAAACTTCAAGACACAGATGGGAGGGAGAGCGGCTGGTTTGAGCGACTCATCGTCTGTCACTCAGGATTCATGTTAACTCTGTGGTACGTGGAGTGAGTGAATCACTGAACATTATTACTCACTTAACGAGTCCCTGCACATTTGCTCCCAACTGTCTGAGAGGTCAACTGACGTCACTTTGGTGTGTCTGGGCCCTACCGCTCCAGGAAGTCATGGCTCCCAACCAATCAGAGCTGCTGATTGGCAGATATTTCCAGTCTTTGTTCCACTTGTACTCTAACCAGCTGCTATCTGTCACCTATGCTTTAGCCTTAGCATTTACACATGAGCATAGCATCAGTGCTCTCATCGTACTCTTAACAAGATGGTGATTTCCCAAAGTGTCAAACTGATGTGTTGATTGTTTGTGTACCTGATGTCTGGGTGATCTAGATACAAGTGGGGGGATGTGTAGCCCACCCTCACAGTCATTCTTTACAGTTTCCTTCGTGGGTTTCCCTCTTTTTAAGTCAGAGACACAGAGGCGAAGGCTGCAGTGGAGGAACTGCATAGAGTCATTATAAACAGGTCGCAGGATGAAGCTAAACCTCAGGGGCTGCATCTCCTCCTCTGCTCCCACGTTTCTGCTGCTCCGTTCTTTCCTTTCTGACACTTCTCTCCCCCTTCTGTCAAATTTGCCTTGGAGCGGGACATCTCCATCACCATCTCTGCCTTCTTCTGGTCCATCTGTCTCTTCCTTTTCCTCTTCCAGTTCACCATCATCTCCGACCTCTTCTTTTAACTCTTTATCTTTTGTCTTTGCACCAAGGGTCAGTGAGGGGTCAGAGGAACAGCCGTCGCTGATGACAGTCCAGAAACGAGACTTTTTTGGGTCTGACTGAGGAGAGACCACACATGACTGCACCTCCAAGACATCTATGAAGGAGCCTTTGGCTGAAATCTGCAGTAGGACAGGTAATGAAACAGCGATGAAGAAGATAAACTGCAGTTAGTTGGTAACAAACATATAATTCGCGGTGATCAAAATGTTTATTAGAGTTTAGAAAAATGAAAAATCAACACCAACGAAGGTCTTAACTTCAAAGAATTTAGTGTTCTTGGTTCTTTGGTGTTAAAATCAAAAGAACAGCAAATATCCGACACACACGCACACACACCTCAACATAGACACGGTGGTCTGCAGTTATGACACAGGGGCCAATCCGCCTCTGCTCGTAGCTCTCAGTGACAAACAGCTTCAAAGTAAGAACAGGCCCAGATCTGTGTCTGGGTGTCAGTAGTTGGCTCAGTCCTCTATCAGGCACTGGACCCTCGGGTGCCCAGGGGACCAGCTCTGCCTGAGGAGTTTTTACATCATCATCATCGTCATCGTCGTCATCAGATCTGGGGAGGGTGGGGACTGAAGCCAAACAGCTGAACTGAAAAGAGAAACAGGAGATTACAGGTTAAAAATATTCAGAAGGCCTATTATGCTCATTTTCAGTTTCATCCTTGTATTTTGGGTTTCTACTAAAACATGTTTGCAACATCTTATTTCCCTCATAATAGCTGTGTCTCAATTTAGGGGCTGCAGCCTTCAATGTTTTGGCTAATACGGTCTTTAAAGGATGTGGCCGACGTTGACCGTGAAGGCCATGTCCCACGCCCCAAGAATGGAGACACAGCTACTGTCTGTGTTGGAACACCTGTATTCAACCTCTGTCTGAGACGCTCCGTTTTACCGTCTCTTTAAGCCCCCCTGCTCTGATTGGTCAGTGTTTCCAGGCAGTAGCGTGCCTGAAGCAGATGACCATATAAAGAAATCTGTAATCTGTAAGTAAAATAAAACCTTGGAAAAAGAGTTCTCAGAACAATTTGAAGCTTACAAGATTACTTTTACATATGATTACCTCATAATTTGAAACTTGTTTAAAATGAACATATGACACTGTAACATTCTATATGACAGAAAGAAATAAAGAAAAGTAGAATAGGTTCCCTTAAATGAATGATGGGTAAGATTTATTGTACCAAAAATGAAGGTATGAAGATATACAGATATCTCACATGTATGCCGAGCGGAGTTTTGGACCTCCTTTCCGTCTCATTGTGTGCCAGAATGGTCTGAGGCTCGTCTCTCCATAATAACACCTGGCCAGAGAAGAGGGAGACATGTACGGGATAATTCATTGCAACTATGTAAGCCCAGTTTTCCACATTTCCTCTCACCCTTAACACGATATACTCCAGGCTGTTCTCACAAATATTTCATGTGTTTTCCTACGAAAAACAATCCACCCAAATCCTACATATTTTGAAAGGCTGCGATCACGTGATCAATGCGCTGACGGCAGTAAACAAAGACGCAGTCCTGAGCACTTGAGGCAGGTTGGGGGGTGGATGGGTCACACAAAAAAAAAGACTTTCGCCCGGGACTTTGCCCTGGAGTCACGTGCTCAGATCCTTCTGAGCTATGACTCGTAGGTGCTAATATGTTAGGCAACTGGACTTGCTTGCGTCTCTTGAAGATGTTTCGCCTCTCATCCAAGAAGCTTCTTCAGTTGTAAATACTGGTACGAAGTTGCAGGCTTTAAACCCTGTGTGCGTGGGAACCCTTGCAGAGTCGTAGGGGTCATGTGAGCTCTTTGTTTCAGAGTTGTTAAGGTCACAATGTGAGTCGTTGACCCACCTGGCCACCATGTGAGTCGTTAGGGTCAGGTGGGACCAGGGGTGTGAAGTCATCTGGGGAGGGATCCCAAGACTGCATTGTAGGTGGGTGATAAGTAGTGTCGTACCCGCTCTGTTTGTAGATGGCTTCTTTTACTCCTTTTCCAAACCATCTTTTGCTGTCCTCAAAGAAGGAGCAACTTCGCACCAGTCATTCAGAACTGAAGAAGCTTCTTTTATGAGAGGCGAAACATCTTCAAGAAAAGCAAGCAAGTCCAGTTGCCTACGATACTAGCACGATCGATTACCATGACCTGGATGACTGAGAATCCGACTTATGAGAGAATCGCCAAAAGACTGACCAGCCACGGCTTCCCTGCCACGTCACTGTTTATGTCACATGCTGAGCTACACATTTTGTTACTTGCTCACGCCCCCCATTGCCCCGAAAAAGGCGCATTCTGTATAAACAAAAGTAGGTAGGCGACATTTTGCTGCACTCCCCGATTTTGTTTTTATACTGCCAGTGCTGAAAAAAGACTGATTGGGCAGTCTTGTCCAGTCCAAAAATTAAAATCAGATCTTTTCTATCCTCTGCTAACCTGGAAGAAGTTCGCCACACTTTTATTTTATCCCTATTTAGAGGACTGCAGTTTTTCATGTTAAATTTGTCTTTCTTGATGGCAGTTTTTATGTGCCTTAAAACATGGTTATTATGTCATCGAGGCTGAAAGAAGCATTTATTTTTACACGTTATAGACACACTTTTGCTTGAGTGTTTCATTACACACACCTTCTGCCTCTTAACCTTTCTCCAAATCACTCTGTGTCCTCCCTCCTTCCATTTTCCTGCCTCTGAACCGAGACATTCTCTCACTTAATTTGCCCTCATGCAGCGTCCCGTAGTTACGCTTCAACTCAGCACTGTTCTGGTCAAGATGACCTGGGTCACACAAGTCTCACAAGGGACAACTTCCTTGAACCACCGTGTCAAGTGTCCATTATGCATCTCTTGTTTTTGTCTCTGCCACGTCTGGTAAACTTTAACCTCATTTTGAATCCAGAGGATCTTCCCTCTGTGCTTCACTCTCTCTGTCTCTGCTGTTTTCTTTAAATCTCATCAGTAATTTCCTCTGCCTCTGTTGGCCTATGTAAATTATGTTTAACAACTATAACATTGTACTTTTAAAATACCAAAGAATTCTATAAATGTTAAGTGAAAAAGAAAATATAGATTATTTCTGGAATAAAATAAACAAATTGAATTTGGTAAAAAAATGAATGAAACACAGGGTTTAAAAGACAACAAAGTATTTAAGATGCATGATTTTGTAAATCTCTAAACCCTGTCTGTCCGACATTCTTGTCTTACCATGTTTTTGTACTGCACCCCTCTAGGCTGTCCCAGGAGAAGACCCTCAGTCCCACAGGAAATGACTGGGAACACCAACAGGAAATGACTCCCATTGGACTGAGCCTGGCATGTCGAGTCTCGTAGAGTCACGGCAGCCACTGGGACAGACAGGCTCTGAAGAAGAGAACTGGTGTGAGACGACGTAACTTTCAAATGTAAAAATGTTTCTATACACACAGCTGCTTTAACAGCCATCATTTCATCATGATGATTTGACCATGACCACGGGCACAGATGCACATGCTTCATACAGTAACCCCACTCTGTGTGACAAGACCCTGGACTTCGCTTGAAGTGAATGTGTCATTAACTTAACCGCTCATTACTTCATGTAGAAATATAACGCTGCGTTTCTTCCACCAACAGGGCTCTCATTTTAGTGGAGAGCGTCAGGCTGAATTTACCAACGCACCATGTCAGGTCACTCACTCTCCGGGACCGCCAGTGCTACTTGAATAAGTAAACACTGAGCAACGGGACCAGACTGGCCGACCCGTATGCTCTCACTCAGTGGATGGATGATGTCACAGGAAGCCAGTCTTACAAAGGAGGACCACACTTGTTTGTTTTGCTATGGAAGCTAACATGCTAATGTGCTAAAAAGTTAGCTTTGCAGAGAAATCCAATATTCCTCTTAATCCCTCCCCAGTTTCTGATGAGGTGGACATGATAACCCTTAATACACATAACGTTATTCATGTGCTGCACATGTGAGCATTTTTGATGATGGCCTCCGTCCAGTCCTTTGGTCTTATCACATTTAACCATCTTTGTCTTTGTTTTTGTTGACGGGCAGTGGCGGCTGGTTTTCATCAAAACATATCAAAACATCTGTTTACAAACTCTCACATTACTCATGCAATATTATACAATTCTAATTTATTCAGTTATACATGTAGTTGTATAATAGTTTGCTAAAATAGGACATCATAAAACACTTCCACCGAGGGCATATGCCCACGTGAGCTCAGAGGTCAAACACATGCACATGCCGAGGTACGCTACTCGTCCGATTTAGCAAAAATGCCTGTGTTTGGGAGGTATTTCCTCACACGACTGGATAAATAACACTTGGTTTATACTGTTGGAGTTTGTAAACGAGTAAATTGTCACACAAACGGTCATTCCGTGGGTGAAGTGTTCCTTTAAGTTGTGGCAGCTAGCTTCTCTCTTTATGATTTGTTTACATCTAATACTGAGGTATGAAGACCTGCAGGATGTGTTGGTCCACAGTCACGCTGAGGCGTCCGTCCTCACACTGCACCGTGAAACTCTCTCGGCCTCCTCCTGCTCTGCCTCCACCGTTCAGCCACTGCCTCAGCCGGTGCTCCTCGGCCCAGGGAGGCCTCACAACCAGAGGATTCATCACTGCAACCGCGTCTGTGGCACAGACAGAGAGGAGACACAGAGACGGTCACGCGGAGACATTAAATACTCACACATATACTTCAATACCGTTCATTCAGCATATACGATTGAAATATTCTGCTTTCATTTCCCATCCTCCATCTTAAAAGGGACACAGAAGAGTGAGGAAATGATTCTCCTTTACGTAAGGAAATCAGGAACTAAAGCGTCCAGGTCACTCACACAGTGATGGAAACAAGAGACACACAGGGGTCCTGACCTGTCCCGCCCCCAGCCAGCTGGATCACAAAGCGATTGGCCAGGTCAGCCTCAGTGTATGAGGTCACCTTGGTGTAGCCGCTCTCACTGGCCCACACAAGAAGGTCAGATATGGTGGACAGGTCGGGGTTAACTGCACTGGACAGGGTCAGGTCAGGCTCAGGTGGGTAGGGCGGGGACACACTGTTGGACGACTACGGAGAGAGACAGAGACAAATACATACACATCATGACAAGTACGTCATCCAAGTGCAATCAAGTCAATATGATGTGCAACATGTGAAAAAGAATGAATGTGACTTTGCCCAGGTTGTCTGTTGTCGTGTAGCTCACTGCAGGCTAAGGGGCCGCACACGTGCCTCATCTTTAACCGCCTGGAAAACGCGAGGTCGGGCGCTGGGTGCTACTCCCGTGCCTTTTCTGCGCCAGCTTTCAGGAGCACAGCAGTAGGTCGTGCCTGAGGTTGCTAGGCAAACTTAACAAGCATCATAGCCTGTTTACCTGAAATCCTGAGTGCAGAGCTGATCTTCTTCCAGGAGCTGTTTATAAGTGTCTAGGCCTATTGTATTGGCCTATTATATATTTAAAAAAGCACCTCTGCAGCAGTTGTTAGACACATAAACTAGATTAAAAATACAGACACAAAGACGAGACAGGGTCCTTACATGAATAGAAATATGACCCTGGACACCACTAGCAACGATGGCCCAGTTGACTGGCACAGAGCTGCTGAGAATAAGCACAACCGCCTGGGTCTTTGAGTTGGCCACCAGCGGCACCAGAGAGACGATCACCTCCACCTGGAGAGAGCTGACAGAGAGAGACGAGATTTAACTTTGCATGTCATATATGCTCTTGTGATGATTTTCCGAAGCGTCATGTCCTCACCCACAGAGCCCCGAGCCTGCTGAATGGAGCTTGATCACATGAACTTCCGGGTTGATCCCACCTGCTGGTGCGTCAGTGCAGCCCTGCACTTCCTGTGGCTGCAGCTCAGAGGTCATATAGTTGTGGGAGAGGAACATGGACTGCAGCTGGCACACAGCAGGCAGGGTGGGATCTGTAAAATGGAGACAGAGCAAGAGGGAAGTAGGTTTTAAAGGATCGTTCTCTACAATCTGTATGACCTGAGCCTGTGTTTTGTCTGGGGCCGATAGAGCAGCGCACGTATGTTTCGGTTGGCTGCCAGTTAACTTCAGAGCTAATTTCAAGATTATTTTAATGACGTTTACAGCTCAACATGGTTCAGCAGCCAGTTATATGGCTGAGCTTCTGACTGCCTGTGCTCCAAGTCCTGACCTGAGATCCTCCAGCCTGCTCTCACTAGATCATCATCACTATAATATTTGGTTTCTTGGCGGCTCACCCTCTCCCAGTGGGACGTAGACTCGATTGCCGTGTGTGGAGTGTGTCAGAGAGGACAGGTTGCCGTGGTGTTTCAGAGCCCAGCGGTGCAGCGCGTGTGGACGAAAAGGCAGCGAATGCACCATTTGAACGATCAAGCGCAGGGAGCGGGACTGCACGCTGGAGTTTGAGGACACCTGGCAGAGAAGAAGAACATATTAAAATGATTTAAACGTGCATTCAGATCAAATGAGAATTGGTAGTGGGTAGTGTCATATCACACAGATGTGATGACAGGCTGCGACACCCTCACTGACCTGCACCAGCACTGGGAGGTTGGGGGGCAGTCTCTCAGCCTCCAGCCACCAGGTGACTGGGAGCTTGGAGCTGAGCAGCAGGTGGAGCGTTCTGAGAGGTGAGGGGGACGCAGACAAAGGCTTCAGCAGCACCGTCACCTGCAGAAAGAGGAGGAAAGGGTGTGGTACAGTTATAAAGCCAGTGCATATGGAGTGCTAACGTCATGCATGTTCAGTGTGTATAACCGAACGAGGACAGATATAGGCCGACTCTACTTACATGTATAAAGCCCTGCAACTGATCAAATGTGAGTTGTTCACAAGGTTAATTATTCACATGTAGTGAGAAACACAACATTCCTTTATTAATCTCTAAATGGGAAATGCAACTTTTTCACACTCACACAAAGCCCTTAAATACAGACACATGCATTAATGGATGATGTCAGGGCTGCCCAAGGATAGGCGCCCCAAGCAGTTGGGGGTTCAGTGCCTTGCTCAAGGGAACCTAAGCAGCGCCCAGGAGCACGAACTGGCACCTCTCCACCTGCCAGCCAACACTCAGTGTTTGGTCTCAACAGGCACTTGAACTGGTGACCCTCAGAAGTATCGCATCAGAAAATTATGATGGAAACGCCAAAATTCAAATTAAAATCCCCTGATTCGCACAAACTAAAATACGCTTGCTTTAGCCAAGTTTTAGTTGATTTGAAAAAATGTTGATTTGCAAAACAGGGGATGGAAACAGTTATGTTCCAACCGCCAGAAAACGTAGAAGAAGAATGCGAGACTTGTTTTGTTCCCGGTTCTGCGGAAAACTCGCGCGAGTTCGTAGTTTTCACCAAAGTCCGTACATTTAATGGAAACACAGGATTCGTATTTCTTTTAATGCGCATTTCCCAATGATTCGAATCACTTTGGATGGAAACATAGCTGTTGAATGGCTGCACATTGCTCCGCACCATCTCTCATTTCTGTTAAATCAAGGTTGAAGACTCATCTGTTTGCTGCTGCCTTTTTATAAATCAAATATTAACTTACAGTGCACTGTCATTTTCATTATCCAAATATCCCACCAAACATCTGACGTCGATTGGACCATCAGATCAGGTCCATATCGCGTCGGTCAGTCCAGGACCATATCTGTACGTCTACATGACCTCCGTAATAGGTTGTGCATCTGAACGTCGTACTACGACTTCATCTGAACGTTGAAATGACGTTCAATATTTGAACGCTGTAGTTGATTTTTTTCTGCTCACCACATGAAATTTTAAAACAGCCTCTGTAATCAAACCTTAACACATGTGGACTCCCAATGTGTGTGTGTGCTTGGGCGTGCCTGTGTGCGTGTGGTATTAGCACAGCAGGAACGCTTGCTACCTGCTGGGTGTTCTGCGCAAGCGCGAACCCGCCAAATTCGAATTTACGTAGCCGTTATAGTTTATTTTTAGCTGCCTGCAGTTGGTCGGAGTCGCAGACAGAGAGAGCGGTTGAATTGATCGGTAAGTAGCTGTATTTAGCACATTACCTTTTATTTCATCTTAGCAATACAGATATTTTTAGCGTCTACTTTTCCTGTGTACTTTCACTGTGTTCATTATTGTCGTCAGAGAATATCTCCAGCTTTGCTTTTAGTCAGGGCCATGTCAATGACCGTTATTAGCTAACTTTATTGCACGGCTACGGTTCACTATTTTAATTATTAAACAGCTTTTTTTTCGGTCCAGTTACTAACGCTTACGTCTAGGTCCGGACCAAATTAAATTATGACTAGTAATAACTAGTTCGGCTTTACTAGATATTAGATATATTCAGTAGATCTATCTTTTTAGGACCCTATTTCAGACCCGGAGGCTACGTCCATGTCAGTCAATGGCTTTAACAATATATTTGTTTTTACACTCCACTTTAATTATTTTACTAACAAAATTGTTTATTAATATATTCTTATATATTTCTGACTTTTAATGTGACAACATTTTACAGCATTTCTGGAGTCTTACAGTTTGAGTTAGCTCGCTACCTTGTTCTCCGGGCTGTGCGTCACTCTCCCCACTGCGATGACATGAGTTTCTTTGCCCCCTCGTTCTCTTGCAGCACAGCCCGGACCAGCCTCAAACCTCTCCAGCAGACCTTGAACTGGGTGTAGCGCCCCCACTGGTGCCACAGAGCATCGCACCTCCACACTGTGAGCTGAGGAGAAACAGCAGACACATGGCTATGGGGTGTGATGAGAATTAACCTGCAGTCTCTATGTAAAAAAAACCAAATAACATGAGTTATGAGTGAGATCGATGCTCTGCCTCGTCTACATGCAGACACACTGGTCCAAAGCCAGGTCTCGTAACTCGTTCTCTTTGTTCTGCCTTCTTCTGTCGCTGTACCAGTCTGATGTGTGCATGCTGAGTTTAAATCCCTGCTGGAGGGGACTGGAACGTCTCCAAGAAGAAACTCTGCAACAATTTTAACTTTCGTTCTGACACTAAAAATAAAGACCTTTGACTTGTGGCTGCATTCAGACGAGGAAACATCACGTTTGATGCTTTAAACGTCTTCACAGCGCAGAAATCATTTCTGTTGGTCTGAGGATAAACGGGTGCAGTGTTGCTACAGATATTTTCACCTGCCGTTCTCTTCCAGAGCAGAAGGAGACAGAGAGCAGTCCATCCGACCCCTGACAGTGAAGGCATCATGAACATTTCACTACTGACCTAGTGTGACGACCCCTCTTGCAACATCCTGGTGAACAGAGACAGGCCATAGGTCAGACAGTGCACAACACATTATGCAATAAATTAGCTGCAGTATTTGGTGCTGTCTACGACTGTGTTATCACAATATGCAGGTCTGTGAGAGGAAAGATGACGAGAGGTGCAACAATTATCCCGTGCAACTATGAATCATGGACACACAGTATCTGGTTAAAGGTGTATTTAGATTTCATATTTGTTCTTTTAACTTATTTTTATTTTTTTCATGTCTCAGGTTTGTCTCACTTTTTAAAATGTTCTTCTTCTTCTGACTGTCAAGCTGATGTAACATGAATTTGCCCAGTGTGGGATTAATCAAGTCTTGTCTTGTCTTGTCTTATCCTCAGCCAACTGTCTTGGTTTCTGTGGAAGTCTATTTATACCATGAAAAAAAATGTGGATACTCATAATAAAAAGTCATAATTATGAAATAGCAGGTTACAATTATTTGATTAAAAAGTCAAAAAGTTGATTTAAAAACTATGATATAAAACAATACATATTTTTACTTACCAAGTCAAAATTATGAGGCAGTGATTCAAATTCATTAAATTAAATTCCAAAACAGTAAGATAATATTGTAATATAAAATTTCAAAATAGTAAGTCAGATCTATTAGCTCTGGTTAAAAATGATGAGATAAAAGTACAACTTTTGATTTACTCTCAGAATTTTGGCTTGCACGATCATTTTCATCGTGACCAAACTGATCATTTTCTAACAAAAACAGTATTATTATTAATTATTAATCAAAATTATTAATTATGAGGCAAGTTTTCATAAGAAGAAAAATCTATTCTTTCTGACTTAATATGATTATCTATTGTTATGAGCAAAGGTTTTAGTTTTCAAAATACTCTGCCCGTTTTTTTTTTTTTTTTTTTAAAGAAATTAGATAATTTTGTAAAACATTTGATTTACTCTCAGTTATTTAATTTCTATCATGACAAATGTTATCCATTTTTTTTTTAAATATTTGCCTTGTTTTTCTGAATTAACAAGATTATTTATGGGAAAAGTTTTCATAAGAGAAAAAAAAATCTATTTTTATGACTTAACATCAAGATTATTATCTCAGAATTATCAGCAGTGAAAACAGCAAATGATGTACTTTTGTTAGATTTTTGATGTACTGTAAGAATTTTGGCTTGGCAACAAATCTTTGCTCATAATTCTGAATTAATAAAAGTATTTTTTATTATGAAAACATTCATACATATTCAACTCATTCTTCTGAGATTGTTTTTGTTAAATTCAGAAAAATTAGGCAAATATTTTCTCAAAAAAGGCTGAAAATTTATCATAATAAAATTAAAATGATCGCACCAAGCCAAAATTCTTAGAGTACATCAAAAATCTAACAAAATTCTATCATTTGCTGCTTTTGATAATAATCTTGATGTTAAGTCATAAAAATAGATTTTTTTTCTTTTATGAAAACTTTTCCCATAATTCTGAGATTATAATCTTGTTAATTCAGAAAAACAAGGCAAATATATATATATATATTTAAAAATGGATAAAAGTTGTCATAATAAAAATTAAATTGCCCCAAGACAAAATATTTGCCTTATTTTTCTGAAATGAACAAAAACAGTCTCAGAAGTATGAGAAATGTTTTCATAATAAAAATATTTTTATTATTTCAAAATTATGAGCAAAGATTTGTCGAAAAAATATTCTTTTTTTTTTACAAGACAATTTTGTAAATTGTTTTTTTTTCCCCAAACAAGAGCAGAATTTTCCATTAAGATTTTTCTCAGAATTAACGTGCAGCTTTTAAATGTTAATTATTTAAAATATTTTATCATTTGTTGTCGTAATGTCTCGCTAATCACTTGTTACTTTATCTGTGCTGTTGTACTCCTGCTCTGTGAAACACTTCAGGCTGCACTAATCACGATTGTATAAATGTGCTCTTTAAATTAAATTTCATTTGATCCTTTCTTTTCCATTTAACTGGCACAAATGGGCTTCCATAGCTGGCAAAGAACATCAATGTACTTTGTTCTGATTTTCCTTTTTTTCTGTCAAAATGTACAAAGTATGAATGTCAAAAATAAAAATAAAATAATAATAATAAGCACAATGTTGTGAGCCTTCTGAGAATCCAGGAAAGCAACAAGCAATAAACTAAAAAGCAATCCATCTGTTATTGCACGAGTAGATTCCTGAATAATATCCAAAAAGGAGAAAAATCAAGGAATGAATATCAATAAGTGATCATCAAACCCACTCATCATATGGATCATCAAATCTTACAACTTAAATAAATAATAAAAGATCATTTTCCAACTAAGAAAAATCCACCATAACGTTTCTATGCTGATCATATTATTGTGATATGTGTCTATAAATTATTCCAGCGTGTGTTAGCGTCTGTCTGCTGTGTCTAAAGTTCATCTCACGATCCCCAAAACTTTGTTCCGAGCACGTGCAGCTGGAGTAAACATGAGGACAAGAGCTGGACTCACCTGCGGCGCTGCGCGGAGGGACAGACGGACAGACAGACGGACTGCTGATCCAGCTGTTGCTCCAGACTTCACTGTGAGGGCTGTTCCCAAAAAACTCAATACACGCCCCCCTCATTTCCTCAACACACAACCACGCAGTCACACACACCCTCCACATCTTGAAAATACTCGGCTCTCAGCTGCGTGTCGCGTCAGGCGTCTCCTCTCCAGCTGAGGTGCGACCTGCGAGAAATATTTCTCAGTGGAAATTCATTTTACGCACCGAGCGGGACCGAGTGGGACCGAGCGGGACCGAGCAGGGGGAAGGAGCAGAGACACAATTAAAGGGGCAATGGGAGGGACTGCAGGATGGTGTGACAGAGTGGAGAGAGAGATGGCGAGATGGAGAGGAATAAAAGGCTTTGGACGCGTCTCCAAACGTAGATGGCAACAGGAAGGAGGCCTGGAGGAGAGGAGGAGGGCAGAGGAGGGGAGGTGGGAGGGATGGAGGAGGAGGAAGGTGGAGCTCAGGAGTTTGACTGGCAGGTGAAAAGTTTAGGAGGGGAGTAAACACACATGGCCAATCACATGTGTCCTCGGATCCTCTGACACATTAATGACATGGATCCTGTTTTTATATTTCTGCTTTTAAGTTTAGCAGTTTTGTTTTCTCTCTTTACATTTCCCTGAGGAATAAATACGGATAACAGTTGCAAAAACACACTGCAGCCATGCCTCCACTTTGGTGCAACCACATTCACATTATCTTCAGTAGCACGTCATAGACTGGCAGTGCTTCTTTGTTGTTTGAATCATTTAAACAAAAAATGATTTGATTGTTTTCTGAATTTAAGGAGATACTTAGCTCCAAATTATGCGAACATTTTTCATGCTAGTGTCCTCGTCACTACTGGTAGCATGAGGCCGTACCTGCAGCCCAATCAGGTTGCACAGGTAGTCCAGCAGGCCCTGTGTTCCTCCTGATGCAGCAGGCCCTGGATTTGTCCTGGTGCAGAGGGCCCTGGGTTCGTCCTGGTGCAGAGGGCCCTGGGTTCCTCCTGGTGCAGAGGGCCCTGGGTTCATCCTGGTGCAGAGGGTCCTGGATTCATCCTGGTGCAGAGGGCCCTGGATTCATCCTGGTGCAGAGGGCCCTGTGTTCCTCCTGATGCAGCAGGCCCTGGATTTGTCCTGGTGCAGAGGGCCCTGGGTTCCTCCTGATGCAGCAGGCCCTGGATTTGTCCTGGTGCAGAGGGCCCTGGGTTCCTCCTGGTGCAGAGGGCTCTGGGTTCCTCCTGGTGCAGAGGGCTCTGGGTTCCTCCTGGTGCAGAGGACCCTGGGTTCGTCCTGGTGCAGAGGGCCCTGTGTTCCTCCTGATGCAGCAGGCCCTGGATTTGTCCTGGTGCAGAGGGCCCTGTGTTCCTCCTGGTGCAGAGGGCCCTGTGTTCCTCCTGGTGCAGGGGGCCTGGATTCATCCTGGTGCAGAGGGCCCTGGGTTCGTCCTGGTGCAGAGGGCCCTGGGTTTGTCCTGGTGCAGAGGGCCCTGGGTTCCTCCTGGTGCAGAGGGCCCTGGGTTCCTCCTGGTGCAGAGGGCCCTGGGTTCCTCCTGGTGCAGAGGGCCCTGGGTTCCTCCTGGTGCAGAGGGCCCTGGGTTTGTCCTGGTGCAGAGGGCCCTGGGTTCCTCCTGGTGCAGAGGGCCCTGGGTTCCTCCTGGTGCAGAAGGCCTTGGATTCGTCCTGGTGCAGAGGGCCCTGGGTTCCTCCTGGTGCAGAGGGCCTTGGATTCGTCCTGGTGCAGTGGGCCCTGGGTTCCTCCTGGTGCAGAAGGCCTTGGATTCGTCCTGGTGCAGAGGGCCCTGGGTTCCTCCTGGTGCAGAGGGCCTTGGATTCGTCCTGGTGCAGAGGGCCCTGGGTTCCTCCTGGTGCAGAGGGCCTTGGATTCGTCCTGGTGCAGAGGGCCCTGGGTTCCTCCTGGTGCAGAGGGCCTTGGATTCGTCCTGGTGCAGAGGGCCTTGGGTTCCTCCTGGTGCAGAGGGCCCTGGATTCGTCCTGGTGCAGAGGGCCCTGGGTTCCTCCTGGTGCAGAGGGCCCTGTGTTCCTCCTGGTGCAGAGGGCCCTGGGTTCCTCCTGGTGCAGAGGGCCCTGGGTTCGTCCTGGTGCAGAGGGCCCTGGGTTCCTCCTGGTGCAGAGGGCCCTGGGTTCGTCCTGGTGCAGAGGGCCCTGGGTTCCTCCTGGTGCAGAGGGCCCTGGGTTCGTCCTGGTGCAGAGGGCCCTGGGTTCCTCCTGGTGCAGCAGGAATATTACCTAAAATTACCTCTTGAGATGTTTTCACTGTGTGTGTGTGTGTGTGTGTGTGTGTGTGTGTTGCACTCTTTGTTTACACTCATAATATAAGAATGTTTTCATCGATGAACGTTTCAGGACAGCATTAATAAGCACAGCTGGGACCCGGCCTGGCTCTGCATCAGTCTTCATTCATAACCTTAACTCCATCTAAAATCAACCCACTCAGAGATGGAAAATATTTTGCCAAACTGCTGTGAAGCTGCCTGGATGTTGTTCGCACTCAGATTACATTTTACCAGTTCATCTGACCTGAAAAAAAATCAAAAAAACATCTGAGCATTTCGGAGAACTGATGCGGACATCAGCTGTGGCGGCTTAAAGCTGAGTTCACCGTCCTGGTGTCAGAGTGACCCTCCGTGTTGGCTGAACACATGAAGCAGCTGTACACGTAATTCTGTCTCTGTTCAATTAATATATTCAAATAAATGTTTTTTGCAATCTGTCAGTCTTGTTTATCTACATTGGTTTTTAAAGTCTGCAGTACGTTGAGATTACTGTGTCTGGTGTAAACATCTAGGCACAAAAACCACATGGTTAGGAACAGATGATGTTTTGGCTTTAACATACGTCTGGTGGCAGAAAAGCTGCTGGAAATGCAGGGACGAGTAGGAGAGAAACACCCAGGTTCACTGGCTTGAACGCCACTGGGAAACACCATGATGTGCTGCTCAAAGACAACAGGTTTTGTTGTTTGTTGGTCTTGAACATTGGTCTGCAGCTTGGCAGGCATCTCACCAAGGTGTCACACTATCTGCCATCCCCTCCAGCGCCCACTGACAATGACATCTTACATATTACATCACTTTAAAAACACTGATATAAGTATGACACGTACAAATGTATCTCTGTGTGTCATCAGCATTGGTGCCATCCACAACTTTTCACAGTGGGAGCTGAAAAACTGTGAACCGAACTCTGCCGTACTGCTCTGTGGAAACTGGGTATTAGTGAGCTAAAAATGAAAGGACCTTTTTCTCAAAACACACTGGTCGACTGAGAGGAAAACTGCTGATGACAATAAATCCATCACTTCCTCTGTGTTGGGTTCACATCTTTACTGAGTCACAGTTCCAACACATTTCACCAGCAAATGACAGAGGAGGAAACACAGATGGGAAAAAAAATCAATAAATCACAAAAAGAACAAAATCTGTAAAAGCTTCTTGTCATTTAAAAATGATTGTAGTTAAAAACCTGTGTTGTACTGACAGACAGTGGAAAGAGAAGATTGAGCACAGACACATTAACAGCATGTGACCCCCCCCCCCTCCTCTCTGTTGAAACCCTCACTCACTTTACTTCTCTGTGACACAGTCAAAAGCAGCAGCTCTGAGTTCTCTCTTTCCTCTGGCTCCCCCTTGTGTTAATGTACAGGTGGTGCATGATTGCAGCTGATGTGGATACATTCATGACTGAGGCAGGGACGCTGTAACACAACGAAACACACACACACATAGCAGCAACAAACAGCAGAGATAAAGGGACAAGAGACGAGAGCGAGTGCAGCAAGGAAAGAGACAAACTGCTTCCTGTCAGAATAATCATGTTTGACTGTTTGACTCTGATTTAAAGGCTCTCTGAGCGTTTCAGTACAGTCACTGATGCGTTGGACAAACAGCAGGAGTCCATCATCTCATCTTCTGTTTGTTACATAATCTGGATTATCTTCACCACCACTAAAAGCCACGCAGTGTCACGGAGCTGCAGACCTGTCGAGGTCAGGAGATGCGTGACACTGCGTGTGTGTGTCCAACACGAGATCAGACTCCACTGATCGGCCCAGCCAGTTCTCCATCCCATTGCAAACAGAGAGAAAGAGCTCCTCGCCTCTCATCACCATCAAGTTCCTCCCTCCCTGTGCGGGACACAGAGTCAGCCTTCTCTTCTCAGTCTCCTTTAAGAGTCTGTGGCTGGCAGTGGGCAGCTAATAACCCTGTGACCTTTGACCTCTGACCCTAGCAGAGGTCAGAGACATAGTCAAAGTCCTTGAAGTGGTCCTGTTCCTTGCGGGAGAGGGTGCGGCGCTCGCGGGGCGGCGTGAGGGCAGGAGCCTCGGCTGTGAACTCCACGTCGAAGTTGCTGACGTCCTCTTTTCCTGCGATGGTGGGGATGAACGGGGGCGGGACCTTCCTCTGAAGAAGAGCCTCCCAGTCCACACCCTAAAAACAACATTCACATTTGGTTTCTAATCAAGATGCATTCTCAGTGTTGTTGCAGGTATTAAAACTCTTCCACTGCAAAAACACGTCCTCAAACCTTCTGTCTGAAACACCACGGCTACTACGACCTACAGCACAATGACATGAAGCTCCAGGAAATACACCCCACCAAAGGTGGGGGACTGTGTTAAGTGCTGTACAGTTTAGTTCAAATCAAACTTTATTTATTTAGTTGATTCAAAACTCACATTAAACACACATTAAACATGGCTTAATAGAGACAATTTAAAACACAGGTAAGCAAATCAGCTTCACTATAAATCGCAGAACTGACAGACAAAGGGGCCGTTCACATGTAGCGTCTTTTGTGTGCACAAATCCATTAGTTTCAATGTAGGCGCGCGTCAAGCGCGCTCACAATCCACAGCGACGCCGTAGCGGTGCACATTCTGAGCAACGCGCCTGTTTTTTCCTGCGCGTCCGCAGCGCACAGAGATGGAAAAATCTCAACTTTTTCGAATGCAGCAAGCGCCCTGCATGTCATGTGATAAGAATTAACAAATCAGCTCCACGGACCTGCTTCTTCCTTTCCGTCCAACGGACACCACAACATTATGTACTAATAACACACACTATCTGTCTACCAGCATCTCCCTCTCTCCCTCTCCTCCACACACACACATGGACAGTAGCGCAACCTCCGAAGCGCCTTTGATAAAAGGATGAAAACGGCACAGCTGGAATTTTCCACGTGCTTTTAGATGCTACATCTGAATGGGGCCAAACACTTGTCTTTATCTGGACACATTTCCCCACCAATACAACATGCTAACGTTATTAGCACAAGTCTACGGCGTTTTAAATTTTATAAATTAGCCCGGCGTCTAGCGATCTTTTCCTCTGCTCATATGAAGCTAGGGACAACAGCAACATGTAACAAAGGTAACGGCACATAATTCGGCTCCATAACAGCTCACAAGGTTCACTGACAAAACAACTGTCTTATACTAAACACGTTTTCCAAGCAAATACAACATGCTAACATTATTAGCGCCAGCCTATGGCATTTTACATGGTATACATTAGCCTAGCGAGGAGCGGAGATTTCCTCTGCTCATATGAAGCCAGGATAAATCACACACACGATTTAAAATGCTATTTTAGTGGAGGCTTTATTGTCTTCACAATTTATTGTTTCTTATCTGTGAAATACAAGTAAATACAAGCTTCGTTTCCACTGAGGGAAATAGAGTTTGCCAGGGCTGACGTAAAAACCCGGAAGTTTAGCATCGCGCTGGTTCCCGGAAAAGAAAGTGAATGTGATTTTTACATTGTGTTTTGGATTATGTCAGAAAATAAGCTCTGTGGCTAACACAAGTTTATGATACTTACAGGTTTTGTTCAGCGAGATAATCTTCACATATGAACACCTTTCATACCGCATTTGAAGCCTAAATGCGATCGCCAGATATAAAAAGCTAACGTTAGGCTTTAATGGAATACATGACTACTCCACGGTCGCATGACTCTTGACGTCACCGCCACTAAGCTTTCAACTGATTTCGGCCGCTTTATTTTAAAAACATTGTATAAGTGTTAACTACACTTAACAGCGACTACCCTGACATTCACACAGAGGCATGCATCTGAATTTTGGGGAGATAATAAGAAAAGTAATAAGAATAATAAGAAAATAAGAAAAGTAAACTTTTGAAAAGAGTAATGAGCAATATATTACATCTTTAAACTGGTCATGAATAAATTAAAGTGGCGAAAATATTCTAAATACAGCATACACTTAAACTGATATTGATTTTTCTTTGGTGGCTAAAATATACGCTTTGCTGCTGCCCATCACCAGCAGTACATCTGCTCAGCTTCTGTGTCTGTACTTCTGCCTGCTTCTCCAAACTGAGGAAATGCACTCCGCCATCTACTGTAGATACAATGGATAAATACTGAAAATGACACCACTTCAAAAACTCCAAACTATCCCTTTAAAATTAAAACTCGTCACTCACCCTGAAGAACGGTTGCTTTTTGACATCTTCGGCATCCTTCTCTCCAGAGCCCAGACGTCTTTCAGGATTCCTCCTCAACAACTAGAAACCGACAAACAACAAAGTGTTACAAATACTTCATAATTTAAACATCATCATTCATTCATTCATTCATTCATTGTCTGCTGCCTGAGTGAAAGTGACTTAGCTTGAGTCTTAGTTTAAATCTGCAAAGTTTCATCATCACAAGCAAAAAAGTAAAATAAAATAAGTGAGTCAGGAGCAGGAAGTGACAGGAGGAATAGCGAGTGGGGTCTGACCCGTCTCATGATGCCGATGGCTTCGGTGGAGAGAAAGCGAGGGTAGCGCACTTCATCGTTCACTATGCTGTCGAATACCTCCTCCTCATCGTCACCTGGGAACGGAGACTGAAAGAAGCCAACACACGTTAGTTTGTAAATATACAGAACTGTAAATATTCCTATTTTCCTTTTTATTTCTTCCTTTAGTGCTTCGAATAGTTTGTTCTAATTTATTGTTTTTTATTCTCTTGTAAGTTAAATATTTTTAATATCAGTCGTATAATTAGCAGCAGTGTTTCTGTAATGAAGACAAGGTTTCCCATGAAGCCCATCATATCCAGGTCCACAGAGGATGCTGTGCACCCTTCCTCACCACATATTTTTCCACGTCTATCTTCTCCTTATCTCTCACACAATAAATAAACATGCTCTGCAGATTTTCCATCTATCAGCTGTTCACTCCACTTTTCACTCTGAAGACTTCGTTCCTGAATCTCCAACTGAAGATCAATAGTTCAGTTCCTGTTTGGAGCCAGAAAGTGAATTCTCTTTCTGCCTTGAAGGAATTGTTTGACATTTTGGGAAATACACTTATTCACTTTCTTGCCGAGAGTCTTATGAGAGGATCGATACCACTCTCATGTCCGTCCAGTAAATATAAAGCTACCAGCAGCCAGCCTAGTCGCCAGAAGAAAACTTGGCTTTGTATGTTTTTGCAAACCACCGATACCTTACATTTGCATGCGATCATGTAGCAGATGTGTTGAAACAGCAATGTCGTTAATGTGTGTTTAGGGTTAGGCACAAAAGCCACTTGGTTATGTTCAGGAAAAGATCTTTTTTGGAGGCACAATCCTGGCGGGAAACGCAGTGATGTCTCAGCAAAAAACAACCGCTTTTCGTAGTGCGAAAAGCTGCTGGAAACGCACAGACTCACTAATACAACAACTGGTTTTGTTGTCTGTTGGTTTCAGTTGCAACTTGGCAGGTGTCCTGCCTGAGCGCCACGCCATCCCCCAGCCCCTCCACCTCAAGCCAGCTCATATACATTGATTTAATACATATGAAACGTACAAATGTAATGTATTAGTTTGGCAGCCAGGTAGTTTAGCTGAGCACAAAGACTGATCACTTTCTGTATGGATTAAACAAACTAGACGTAAAACATCATTCTCTATTTCCACTCTCTATGCTAAGCTAAGTGCTTGCTGGGTATAGTTTTATATTCATCATGCAGATGTGAGAGTGGCATCAATCTTCCCACCAAACTCATGGCAAGAAACTGAATAAGCATATTACCCAAAACGGCAAGTATCTCTTTACATTAATCGGGGAGATGTTAAAAAGAGACGTCCAAGGGGTGAGTCTGTATTCTTACCTCACCGACCAACATCTCATAGATGAGCACCCCGAGCCCCCACCAGTCGACTGCTCTGGTGTATGATGTGTCTGTCAGCACCTCTGGGGCCAGAAACTCAGGAGTCCCACAGAACGTACTGGTCCTGTCCCCATAACCCATACCTCAAGAGACATAAGATCAGACAGAAGACAGTATGTGAGTAGAGCAGATTTCAGGGGTGAAGACAGAGAAATATTGACTGTGGAAATGATGAGAGACTCATCAACGTTAGTGAAATAAACTATGGAAAGTCAGAAAGTCATTTCCCCTAATGTATGCTTCACCTGGTGTTGTAGAGGGCTGGTATGATGAATAAATTATTGACACTCACCTTCTTTACAGAGCCCAAAGTCTGCTATCTTCACAAAACCGTCTGTGTCGAGCAGCAGGTTGTCCAACTTAAGATCCCTGACAAAGAGAAGGAAACAATTTATAACAAACACTGAGCGTTGTGAAAAAAAGAGGGCGTACGTATACCTCTTGTGCAGTATAGAAATATGCTAGTTATCTAACTGCTCTGTAAACTGTAAACTGTCACAGTCCGGTGCACATAACTGAACAGAGAATAAATGGTATGTATATTTATGCACGTACAGTTGAACCAAAGTTCACAAGCGCCAGTTCCACCCAGACACTTTTAGCCATGCGCCGATCGCAACATGTCCTGACAGGGGTAAATGTTGACTTAAGTTATTGACGGTACGACTACCCAAACCTAGAGCTTAGATCGGGCCCAAAAAATACAGCCCGACCCCACCCGAGCCTGTGCATGTTCTGTCCAAGCCCGTCCCTGTAACTGTAATTATGAGCCTGAGCCCGGTTTAAACCCGACATTTTTTTTCAGGATCTGGACACTGAAGGCAGACTCTCGTCTTTCTTTCCATGGCAAGCCTTCGTCATGTGCCTCTTAAGTGTCGAGGTCCCCGTCTTTTTGCTGTCATATACCAGCATCGTGCTGCACTCCCCCAGATGTGATAAGTTGCTGGTTCCATAGCCTAGGTCTATTATAAGGAGCCCAACCCGTCCGAGCCCAAGGATCGCGGGGTGGGAAATTACGGCCTGGGTTCGGGTTGAGCAGAGAATCTAAGTTCTACTTAAGCCTTCATCGCTTGACATCATGTACAGCAAATGATTTATTTAAATGGTGAAAGTGCAACAGAATAATTATTGAATGTTGACGAAGCTTTCGAAATCATGAACATTTTGTTTTGTTTTAAAAAAAACAAAAAAATCACAACTAAATTCACTGACAGCAGTTGAACAGTTTTCAAGTCTCTGCCTTTTGATAGAACACTGGGCACAAAAAAAAACAATTCTCTACGAGTAAAGTTATTGAATATTTGGGGACACTGCGCTGTTAAAGAATGAAGTTATTGGATATTTTTGATTTTCCAAAAAGCACATTTTTTAAATTAAGTATTGCAGCAAAATTGTATAACCAACTAGAGAAGCAATTTCTGAAGAAATTGCGGGTGTGAATGCTGCGAGCTGAAGCCACGCTGCAATGCTGCCTTTAATAAAATGAAGTTTGAATGTTTTGCTGAGATTTATGAAATCCAGTATGGCCGCCGCCTAGTGACGCCACAATATGCAAATTGGATGAGTTAATCTACTCCCATCACAAACTTTGGGTCATGATGAATAGTTTTCTCATTTACAGTATGCCTTTATCTCTCACCATTTTCAAGCCACAGCCTTTTGAAATGTTGAAATGAAAATGGAATATTTTCCTTAAGAAACTCTGGCAACTAAAGGGTTAAAATGAAGATTGTGCCCCTGTCATGTCTGCATGTAACATGTAGACACACACACACACACATCATGTTTCTGTCATGTCTGCATGTAACATGTAGACACACACACACATCATGTTTCTGTCATGTCTGCATGTAACATGTAGACACACACACACACACATCATGTTTCTGTCATGTCTGCATGTAACATGTAGACACACACACACACACATCATGTTTCTGTCATGTCTGCATGTAACATGTAGACACACGCACACACATCATGTTTCTGTTAGTTTGTGTGGCACAGCGGTTGCCATGGTAATAAAGTAGGTGCACCCGGCAGAAGAGCAGAGAGAGACAGACAGACACAGAGAAGAGACTTATTTTAGAGGAGATTTAACTCCTCGAACAAATTCTCCCAAACCATTGGTCCAATCATGAAAATAAAGTGATGGTGAGAGAGATAAACTTCTCGTGAACGCACGTCATGTTTTATATTTCTAGAGTCAAAAATGTGGTCACAGGAGCGAGTTGCAAATGTGTTTGCACCTTAGCTCTTTCCAGAAATTTCTCCTCTCAGTTTACATGGGAGTGAATGAAAAAAAAAAAAAATCGGCGCTCCCTTCACTTTGGAGCCGCTCAGCAAAAATGTGTACGTGTGACAGATTCCATGTCAACATTTCTGTGACCAGGACAAATTTTCCTACGTTTTGTGGTATAAATTGTGTATGTACAGTGAAAATTGTGGCCATATGAGCGAGCTGAAGAGAAAATTTCTTGATGAGTTTACAGCTGCTCTCCACTCTAGTGATGACATCAGCCACTGTAGCTCACGCAATACACACCCATTATAAAGTCTGAGAAGGGCTGAAAACTTCACGCATTTTAAACTGACTTTGTAGAAAAACTAAAAGAGATATTGAAAATTTGAATTAGTTCCTGAAAGTCGACGGCAGCGTGAACGTTTGAATGGAGTTTCTACATCAATGTATGAATTTGTGATGTGTGGGTGAAGATGAGTGAGTTTGAAGGATTTTCTCACTGACTTCCATTATAGCCAAGTTTCAGAAAATCAGTATGATTGTTGCGTTGCGTTGAAAAACGTGGCAGAATAATAATAATAAGAAAAATAAAGAATTGTGGTAAGAGAAAAACCCAATGATGCAGGAAGTGGTTTTGGGGACACCACACTACATAAGGCCCCGTGTATACGACAACGATTTCAGTGAAAATGGAAAAGTCTGTCCTTTGCGTTTTAAAAAACTTGTGCGTTTACATGACGACGTTATTGAAACAATCTCCGTTCGCACGGAGCCGCAGAATCTACTGAAAACGCTGTAGTATGCACGGCAGGCCAATGGGTGGCAGTGTAAATTTGCAAAGCAACACAACGGCATGACGCCATGAGCCTGCGCTGAAGCGCCTTCCTCTATAACGCCATGGTTACAAACCAAAACAAAGAAGACACACTGGCGAAAGCATGCACAGATAACTTTGTCTGGATGGACGACGAGGTGGAGTTGCTACAGTAACAGATCTACACTTCACATCAAATCAACAGGGTGAGCAGCACAAACAGAACTCGCCATTGTTGTTGTGACGGTCGGCTTGCCTAGTAACTGGAACTGTAATGCGCATGTACGAAAAGTCCGTTTTCAGAGGAACTGCATATTTCACGTTTACATGACAACAGAGACGCTGCTGTTTCCAAAACGATGCACTCTGGAACCCATTTTCAAATCGTTGCCTTTTTAAGGCACCCAAAACGCCGCTGTCGTGTAAACGATCGGCCAAAACGCAACTAAAGTTTCCAATTTTAGATGAAATCATTGTCGTATAAACAAGTCCTAAGAGTAAAGCTATTGAATATTTCTGTAGAATCTCTTTTAGGTGTTGCACTTTTGTACATGGTCCCTGTGCACACTTCTCACAGACGGCTGCACACAGAGAGTGATATTTGTCCAGCTCAGAGGATGCTTGTTTTGATAAGACTGAGGTTGGAGCTCCTTGTTTACCTCACTATACTAGTAAGGAGGTGTCATGTCATGCTGTGTATATGATGAGGATGGTGTGTCAGCATTGCTGTAGAAGATGTGAATGAAAACACATCCAACATGCTAACACACATCAGTGGGATCACCAGGATGTGCTGATCACTGGGATGACAAATGTTTGTGTGCTTTGAATGATTAAATATAGCTAAAGTCAAACTAATTTAAACACTCCTCCTAATGCACAAGGTTGAATTTTTTTTAAGTCACAAGAGATGCTTGTCAGTTTTATACCCTGTTGTGACCTGTTGCCTTTTGGAAAAGTGTTAATTGTCTGATATTTATATATATACACAACTTGGTATATATACACATTCGTTTTTCCCGCCAATGTCAATCACATTGGGAAAAAAAATGCTCTAGAGCTTAGAACAAACTAGAGCAGACAAGACGGTGGAGGCAATTGTTGCTCAGCTCAAGCTGGGCAACAATTGCCTCCCAGCGATGTCTGTGTCCCAGTCATGGAGGTCATGGCACTCACAAGTGCTATATCGTAGGCAAAGGGACACAGGCAAATTCAGATGCCTACGATGTAGCACTGACAGAGATGATTACATCTCCTCGGGTTTTTTCCTGGTACTCAGGTTTTTCCCGCCAATTTCAATCATATTAGACTAAACCATCATTAGTCCTAATAAAATGACATCAAATTGGAATTCAATGTTTCTGTGTCTTTGAGTGAAAACAAACAGCATAAACACAATGTTATGACATTATGGAAGGTAAAAGGTGTAAGAACTGGTATCTGTTGAAGATATGGTTTAAACACCTCTGAAACTGATCAATGAAAGTAATCAATGTAATAGAAGACATTCCAAATGGTATTTAAGTGTTGGTGGAGCGTAACACATAAGTGTTTGAAATGTTTCTGATCTTTTTTAATGAACCAAAGTTGCTGGAGGACAGAATGTTACCTCCGTCCCCAGCAGGAGGATTGTGTCTGTCTTTGACACCGACTCCCAAACTTATGTATGAACCAAGCTGTGACCTTGTGTATCATTACATGTACCTAGCATCCAAGTACTCACCGATACACAATCTTATGGTCATGAAGGAACTGCAGACCCAACACAACACAAGCTGAGTAGAACCTGTCAGACAAACAACAAACAGAAAGAGCTCAACATTTTCTCTACCATATACTGACACTTCATATATCAATGGGTGCACAGACATGCATCATAACGTAGACACACAGAGCATGGAGCTGCCCAAAAAGACACACTCATCCTGTTTCTTCTCTTTAACACACACACAAACACACAGCAGAACTCACACAGCACGTGGCTCAGAAAAGACGTCGGCATGTATGTGCATCATGAGGTCTCCTCCTGCCGTGTACTCCATGACAAAACACACATGTTCTGGCGTCTGGAAACATGCAAACAGGTTGACCAAGAAGGGGTGGTGGGAGCCGTTGACGGTCTCAAAGATCCGCTTCTCACACATCAGACTGGAGACAGACAGAGGGGAGATGGAGGGGCGTATGAGACAGAAATTACTGTGCGAGGTGTAATCATGAGGTGAATGAGCTTCGTCGTGTAGCTGACACTTCTGTTAAGGTCACCGGGTGCTGTGTTGTCAAACACAATTACCTTTCCACTTCATCCCTCGCTACAATGTCTCCCTTCTTCAGGGCTTTGATGGCGTACAGGCTGCCGGTCCTTTTGTACTCTGACAGCAACACCTGGAGAGATTTGGGTTTTAGTTATTGTTAACAAATCTCATGAAAACTAACAAATTCATCACAGTACTTTCTGACTTCCCAACCGTCTGTGGCTCTCAACCCTGCACGTCAGGGAGAACTAAAAGTGATAACGTGGTAACACGAATGGCCCTACATAGAGCCAGTGTTTGGTTTGTCCATTCTGGGCTACTGTAGAACAACATGGTGGACTCTGAGGAAGAGGACCTGCTCCATATGTACTATATAAACAGTTATACCAAGGTAACGAAAACATGCCTCTTATTTTCAGGTGATATAAACTAATGAAAACATGGTAATGATTATTTACCATATCTGCCAACCATCTGCTTCCCATAATCAACGCTGCCACATTACATCACATATACATGTAATGTCTTAAAGAGGAAGACTTGTCCAGTATAAGTCATGGAAAATGACTTGCGATTTTTATCAAGCATCATATAAGTTGAGTTCATTTGCCTTACTTGACAATACACGTCTTTCAATGTGACTATTGCACATCATAATGTCGATGCTGACAGGATATATCGTGCAGCCCTAAAGCCCAGTTCAAACCAAAGATTGGCAACAAGACGAGTTTAAACAGGTAACTACTTACAAAGTGCAGCTCTGCAACGTTCTAAAACCCTGCCGGTTCACACCAATGCAACTAGATGAGACGGTGTGTCATCTCTATGCAACAACTCTCTGTACTTCTGTTCTGATATCCAGCTTTTCAGGTTTATTTTGTGGCTGAATATAATTTGAAGCTTCTTAAAATATGAATGAGGACAGTGATAGGGCGGCTGTGGCTCAGAGATAGAGCGGGTTGGCCAGTGGTTCAATCCCCGGCCCCTCCAGTGTGCATGTCAAAGTATCCTTGAGCAAGATACTGAACCCCAAATTGCTCCCGATGATGCTTCCATCGGTGTGTGAGCGTGTTAAAAGGTGGCAGGTGGCACCTTGTGCGGCAGCCTCGGCCATCAGTGTATGAATGTGTGTGTGAATGGGTGAAAGTGACTCATAGTGTAAAAAAAAAAAAAGCGCTTTGAGTGGTCAGATGACCAGAAAGGAGCTATACAAATGCAGTTACAGTTGATGGTGAAATAACGGCTACAGCAGTGACCCACTATATGACGCCAGCTTACTGTGGGACAGAAACAGATAGCTCAGTGGGGGACGGACACGAACATGCCGTCTGCGGTCATTTTGACTTGAGCGACGGACAAACTGACTGGCTGGAGAAACAGGTGAAAACCAGCCGCCGCCGATTTGACCAGCTGAGTTGCAGGTGACACCGTCAGCCAGGTTGAGATGAGCTCAGTTCACACCGCTCCAACTTTTCACTGCAACAGTTTTGTCTTGGTGCAAATCACTGCTCTGAATCACTGGGCTCAAGTTGACACATATTAGAGAGCTACGTTATATCAACGGCTAACTTACAGAAAATAAATCAGCTGTTATGTTACATTAGGTGGGAGGTTATCCCTGGAAGATTACTGTAATAATTAAATTCATTACAAACAACAAAATCCCAAGAGTTTTGTTCATCCTATGAGAGATAATAAAGATTGTGTACCTTCCCAAAGTGGCCCCTTCCGAGCACTGCCATCAGTTTGAAGTCCTGAAGGCAAAGAGGGCCTCTGCTGGGTCTGAGAGAGAGATTAAAGGCAGATTGTAGGAACTGTGTGCAGCAAAACATAACATGATGTGATATTTAAAAGTGTCAGAAACACTGTTAAAACAACCACAGCAGCCATGTTGCTATGAAAAAAGGCTCAAACTGTCCAGTATGTGACTCTTGAAGTGTTTATTCTATGTTTTGGTATTCAGCACAGCCAAGTATTTCTAATTTGGGGCGGCGTATGCCTTAATCCACATTAATGATGACTTGGCTTTATCACCACGTGTTAAAAAACGAGGTTAGAGCACCGGACCATATTGTGGGTGTGGGTGTTTCTGATGTCAAACTGTGTTGGCCATAATGCAGAAAGATATGCTCAGGTGTGGCTTCTATGTGTGTGTGTGTGCGACAGAGAGAGGTCCCCTTTGTGTTCGCACCTGCGTAAAGAGTTCTGGGACAGTGATCTGGTTGGCTGCTCGTGAGCAGGGACATCCGGCGTGGACGGGGGCTCGATGACTGGCGTCTGTTCCTGTGAAACACCACAGAGACGAAGGAGAAGAAGAAAGGAGGGGATAAACGAGAGCATCAGTAAAAAGTGTGTATGTAGAGGGACAATGACAGAAGGGGAGTGACAGAAAACGAGAGAGGAATTAGGACAAAATGATTTGCTAACATCTGTAACGACCTTCAGTCACAGCACAGACAGACAGTTAGTCACTGAAGCTCATCATGACCGGTTGCCAGATCCCCTGCTGGCTGACAGCCTCACTCCTCCCCTCTTCCTGTCCACTCCACTCCTTCCTCACTACTAATTAGTTCTCTAAAAAAACATCAGAGTAATTAATCCCATAATACTTCAACCCCGTTGAACACACCATCTGCCACAGGCCCTCCGCTCCTCTGACTCTCTGTGCTCGTCTAATTCTGCGTGTCTGCTACTCTGGACTCCAAAATTCAAATCTTTTTTATTGTCGTCACCAGAACTGAGCACTGCGTTGCCAAACCATGTTTCATAAAGTCCACAAATAATATGTAATAAAGCAGGATGTAGGAAAGAAGTCCAAAATAAAATATAAGAATATAAGTGATAAGATGGCATTTATTGTCTTTCTTTAAGTTATCATAGTATTATCATGTAAAAATAAACTAAAATGTTTGAAGGTTATGTGTGAAGTTCCTGAAGGCCAATTATTAGTTACTGTTTGTTTTGTACAGAAATGATAAATGTAAGGATTCCACAGCTAAAAATTTGAAACAACCACCGGATATTTTGGAATCTGATTCAAAGTTTCAAAAGATTTGGTTTGATTTGAACAATCGGTCTCTGTATTTAAAGGGTGACTTCAGTATGTTTCAACCTGAACCCTATTTTCACACGTTTTTGTGTCGACGTGTATAATTAACAACAGTTTTTAAAAACTGGTCCAGTATTGAGTGGGATCTGTACGTGGCCTAAAATGTGTTTGAAAGGAAAGAAATCATTTGAAAGGAATATTCAATTGCCAGAAACAGAGAGTCCGGATTCAAGACTAACTTGAAGGTTTCCCTTTATATTCATTGTCTTGTGTGGCGATCAGCAGTGATGTGGTGGTTCACTTTTACACTGTGATCTGCAGTCTATAGTTCGGCTTTAGCTTCTAACTATCTTTGTCTTTTTAACCTGTTGTTGCTGCTGAGTCAGTTTGACATCCTGGATATATCCTTCAAACACAGACTGTAGACCCCTCTGTCTGCTTCTCTCTGACATCACTCTTTCATTTTTAAAAGTATGATACTATTTCTTCAGGCAGTGCAGTTAGTTACAGTGTGGGCTCCGTGTTCACTGCGACAGCTTGTCGGACCACCACAAAGAGGCGTGGCTTAGCAAAAGGTCAGTTTTAGCAAGGAACTCAAATTGCTCACTTTGAAAAGAATGTTCAAAATTATCTAACAGACAAACATAGTGCAGTGCAGTGTAAAATGTTTTCTGTATTTCGTTAAAAAGGTTGGGAGCAATAAGTTACAGCTAATTCTTGACACCTTTTAGGTCGGCAGATTAAAAAATCTTGTAAATTGCACTGTTTTCCACTGCGCTAAATGCTGGGAGCAACTTTGTCAAGATTCCCCTGCCCCCTCCTCTTTCTCTCTCTGCTTAGTCTTCATGTTTCTCTTCATGCCACCTCTCCAGTCCTCTCCCCCACATTATCGCCCTCTACAGTTTGTGTTCTTCACACTGGGAAACTCGCGCGGATTTGGCCTCGATCAAATTAAAGCTCCACTCCATCCAATTATGTCTCATTAAAGCTGTCTCCCTGAGTTTTCGGTTCCCCATTCCTCTCATTATTCATCCTCCCGCTGCCATGCCTGTCTTAGATTTCACTGCAGCACACAGCACAGCGGCCTGTGACTGGAGCACTGTTTCTGAGCCAAAGGCTGCAGGTAGGAAGTGAGCAAAATAGTAACATGATAGTGTAAAGATGCCCATCTTTCCCCTCGTCTGAAAATCCCCTGTCTGCCTCTCTTCCTCTCTGGCTTTCATCCCTCTCTTTCTCTCACTCACCAAGGGAGCTGGTGCGTCCACTACGTCTCTCCTGGTTTCAGCTTTGGGAGGAGAATCGCTGCCCAGATTCAGCTTCTCCACAGAGATTTCTCTGCACACACATAAAAAAAAAAACAGATCAGGTTTTCTGTTGCAACGGCACAAAAAAAGCCCTTTGCTGAAACTGTAACTCCACGCTGCGGACAAAGATGATTAATATGGCAGAAAAAATTAATTAATTCTTCACGAACAAGAAGCTCAATTGCATGAATACTTTACCCAGGAGGTCTCAAGGCTTTAAAAGCAGGAGGCAATTTAATTAGACTGGAGATATTCAATTGTTTCATGGCTCAAGGTTCATTTATTGTCATTATAAAACACAGGATTGCAGAACGAAACACTGTTCAGTCCCTTTATGCTACACAAGAAAAAAACAAACAAAACAAAAGATAAACTACTTTCTAAAAAGTGTGGAGGATGAAGTGGAGTTGAGAAACTGGTGAATTAACTTTTCCCCAAAACGGGTTGCTACTTCATTGGTTCACACTTTAGGGTTGTCGCCTTCATTACTGAGCTTCATTAATCAATGACAAATGATGAGAGTATGCTGCTGTGGTATATTTCTGCACTCAAATGAAAAGGTCTACCTCTGTCGGGATCTGCTCCATAAGTTGTCAGACACTTATAAAAACAATCTGGGTCTGTCAGTGGCAAAAACAAGTACTTTTAGTGGACATACAAGGACTACACTGCAGCCTGGCATTGCTGCTGCTCTTCAAAAGTCACTTAGACACAAAACTTACGAAAACAGCGTCCAGTTTGGGAAATACAGAAGTTCCCCTTTCATGCCTCATTTCTCAACAGACAATTGTCACTGAATGTTTAATCTAAAATACTTGCATGTCCTTCAAATCTACAATGTAATCGAGAGAATGCAGAGTAGCAAGCGTACTGGTCACATACCCTGTGTTGTGTGAGAGTGTGCTGCTCGTGAAGCTGGGTGTGTATGCAGGTGTGTTGCTTCCGCTGGGGATGGCGTTCCTCAGCAGGCGGACCCAGGTAGCGATGTCCACATTCATCTGACGAGCACGCAGGAAGGCTTTACCTAAAACATAAAGAGCGGGATATAACTCGAAACATGGAAGGTAAAACTACGTCTCACTACTGTATGAAGCTAAAGATCTGTTAATGTTAACGTCAGCCTCTGATGGAGTGCGGTCTCTTGTAGCTTTAATCATGTAAAACAGCTGAGCTGGTGCATTACCTGGGTTTGCATTTCCTGTAAAGGTTTATAATCCCAGTTCCAGAAAATACCACAAGCCATTAACGCGTTATCTGCAGCAGTGTCTCTCTCTCATGCAGAATGGGTAAACCATGTGTTTAAGTTGTTGGCTGGAAATAACTCAAAATTTAAACAAAAATTCTAGAGCAATGATGAAATCTATTTTCATAACTTGTTCCCTAATTATTTATTGTAGAAACAGTGGATGCAATGACTCATGGTATCATCACAGTACAGGGGTCACACGTCATGTGGAACCACAGTTCACAAGCCTAAGTTGTGCTGCATGTATTTTTAATTCTGAGTTGAGTGAGACCTGCAGGACTCCTGAATGACACTCAGGGTCTGGAAACAATTTCACCAGTGTAAATTCAAAATATAGATTTTGAAGTTTTTATTCTTTAAAGCAGTGGTTCCCAACTGGTGCAGCAGCGGTGTCTAGATTTCTACTTAGTCATTGGTTCAAGCTCCACACAGGTTACTATACTGTCATACTTGCATTTGGCCATGTTGTCAAGCTAGTTTGCTGTCTCTGTCAAGTAGCTGTCCGTTTGTCACTCACTCTACAGCACTTCAAAATAAAATCTCTGTGCAAGAAATTCACTGGACTTGGACTTGAATGGACCTGTGACCCACTTTTGGTGGAGAACCACTGCTTTAAAGGGGTCCACTTGAACATACCGTGCTGTTTAGAGAAGACTTTCTTCTGCCTCTGGAGTCTTCGGCCTCTCTCTATCACTGGGTTGAAGAACGTCACCTGAAACAAAAACAACATGTTCAAAAACAACAGTGAGTGTATGTCTGAGGTCAAAAGCAGATTTCCTGTCTCCTTGTAGTACCTGTGCATGCAAATACAGGCTGTAAGGAGCTGTGAAGGCTAATAGTTATCACATTTTACCTGTCACATATTCACACAGATGATTGATGTCGGTTTACACATAGAAAAAGCTACATTTTCAAATATATCCATGTTCATGTGCACAAGGCCTCAGTGCAGACAAAGAGCGGTTGGATACGACATGATAGTCAGCTACTCGCTTCCTGTTTGGACACCGTGAAGACATTGCCACAGTGAGTGCCGTCATGACACAGACCCAACTAATTTATGAAATTTGTTGCCAGCTATGTTTAATAATCGATTCAAATGGATTTAATTGTTGCAGCCCTGCTGTGTTTACTGTTTGTTGTGTGTGTCCTGTACCTCTGCCAGCAGCAGCCCCTGTGGCTCCAGCTCCAGTTGGACTCTGTGTCTTTGGTTGTCCAGGAACTCTTCCAGCTTCAGGTACTTCAGAGCGCACAGGGAGCGGAAATCTCTCCAGTACACTGCAATCTCCATCTCCCTGGACTAATCACACAGAACACATACCAGGGATGTAACATGAAGGATTGTTTGCTTGTCAGGATGAATCCCACTGCAAACAATCCTTCATGTTAGGCGTGTGTGCTGTGTCTTACTCTCTCCAGCTCCACAGTGAAGGTCTGGTCCCAGGCCTGCTCTCCAACTGTTCTCCATCCTGTCTGACCCACCACTGTGTTCTCCAGTTTCAGCACTGCGCTCACCTCCACTGTACAACACACACAGGAACTGTTAAACATCATGCATACAGCAGATAAATCAACATTATAAACTGTGAAGATTAAAAGGCACCTGTTGAAGATAAGAACTGAAACACTTACAGGAGGGCTCCTCGTTCTTGCCGGGGATTTTAAGGCTCATGCTGCTGGTGCTGCGGCTGTAGAGGCCGCTCAGTTTGAATGAGGAGCGTCCATCTGCCTGAGAGTAAGACGGAAGAACCACCGGGGTCCCTCTACTCCGCCCTGGGACGACCTCCAGCAGCCCCACACAGCCCAGAAGATGCACCTGAAGAGTACCTAGACAGAAAAAAACATCCCTTTAATAAAAATGACTTTGATTGATAAAATGCTTGCGAAACAGCGGCCTCTGCAGGTAAGAACATGCACAACACAGCATCTTTCTTTTGTAAAGTAACTGTGAACTAAAAATGAAAAATACAGGATAGTTTGTGTCTACCTGTGAGTGGTGATGGTTTACTCAGGGTGCTGTACTGGTTATGGACATAGGGAGTGCTGTGGCGGGAGCTGAAAGCCGAGGAGGAGGCCAGCACTAACTCCTCCTTGATGAGGCAGGCCTTGGGATGATCCTCGGGGAGCTCCTGCAGCCTCTGCTCCAGAGAACACCTGAGCAGGTCCAGGCGCTGCGACGACTCGCTCAGACCACACTGAGCCTGCAGACATCATTCCGTGTTTACACGCACTGATCACAGCATCACTGATTTAACACTGGAACAACAAACGGAACTCAGTATGTTTTTATAACCACTCTCTCTGACCTCAGCCATGGCCTTCTTGTCTTGGACCTTTCCTGCACCCAGCAGTCGCAGCATGTTTTTTGCTCCCTCGGCCATGGCGTGCTCCACTCGGTAGTGATGCCACAGCTCCTCCACGCGCAGCTCCACTCCACACATGTCCGGCTTAGCTGGGACACAAGGTCAGGTTTAGTCAACAATATGTGAACAAAAGGGTGTACAGCAGCGTGCACAGATGATGTACGTTAGCAGCGGGCACGGCAAGAGAATTAGCTTTAAGTTAGGTGTGATAATGGTGCACACGTGCCGACGCCTGTTGCCGAACAATGATTTTAGAAGGGCTTGAGAAAATGGCATCTTGACGCTAAAACAGAGCACCAAAATTTGTATGTTTGGATTTTAAAACATTATGAATAATACTGGGAAGCTAAAGAATGATAAGAAACATGAAAAATAAATAAATAAAGGACTGGCCCTTTATAACAGCTGTCTGCTGTGGCTGAAAACAACACTACTGAGACATGTGAGAAGAAACCAAACAGTAAAGTTGTGGGCCTGAACACTGAATCAATGAGCTGAAGAAATGCTGTAAAGCCTCGTAGAATTGAGGGGAACTGCAGAGTCGGGTGATAATCCTCTGTGAGGTTTGTCACTACCAGCAACAACTTTCACATACGAGTAGTCATGTAATCCTTTCTTAATATAAGCATACTAGTCACAGCAGCTTTAAAGCACGGGGCTGAAGGGAGCATGAGAAGAAAAATAAAGGAGAACGGAGAGACTCCCGTTAGAGGCTCGCTGCCCTTTCCAGGACCACTGTTGCTCTTTCTGCTGCTTTGTTCCCCTTCCCTGCTTATTCCCTCTTTCATCTCGGACTCCTTCCTTCCCTCCATTTCACTCTGTCGTCATCTCTGACTCAGTTATTTCAGTCTCCCTCCCTTCCTGGCTCCCTGCATCTCTCCTGCCTCGTCTCTAACCTCTGTTAAATGAGGCATGGCTTTTAGTTGTTGGGCAACATCAAGGGGATGCAGGAACATCAATAAGGCTCTAACCTGGGAGAGCGAGAGGGCTGTAATGGACAATGTGTGTGTGAGTGTGTGTGTTTGACTGGAAGGCCGTGCACTGCGAAGTTCTAAAGCAACGAATTGATCCATTACCACCCGCATCATAAAATATGCAGTGTTTATAAGCTGAAAGAGTGACAGGTGGGATGAAAGAGCAATTGAAAGATGAGAGCGAGGATGAAAAACAGAAAGCATGATAGGTACATTGGCTGTCCTCAGATTGCTCCGTGGCCTGCATGGCCTTTCGGATTTGCATGCGGATGATGTCGATCTTCGTCTTGCTGTCCTGCAGCATCTGCTGAGCCATCTGGAGAAGCTTCTTGTCCTGTGGAGGGACAGAAAACACAGGAGGAGATCACGGAGAGAGTAAAGGAGCTCAGACTGAATGTGACAGAATCGGCAGTGGAAGTTAAAGTCAACAGGCGACGATTGAGCCACATACCTTGGTACCTCCATTGACATAGATTGGAATCATGTTCTCTGCTCCCTGTTTGACCTTCAGTTCAATGTTTAGCTGCCGCTCCAAAGCTGCAATGCGGTGCTGATTGGCCGACGTCCGATTGAGCGACCCGGGAGACTTTGGGGTATCTGAGCAAGAAGAGTGGTTGGATGGTAAGAGGTCAGGTTACTGTTGGAGCAGCTGCTTTTTTTAATTGTTTTTTTATTTCTCAGGTGGTTATTCAGGCCACATCCTCACTAATAAGTTTTTCATTTTAAAATAAAAGATCACTGTAGAGAAAAGCATTTTAGCAGCATTTCATAAATAATCCCCATCCATGCAAACACACTGAAAATGCATATCACATGACCATTACGTACACTAGGCATGCATGTACCGGTGTAAACAGAGGGCAGATTGTCTGCTCTGCAGTTGGTTGCTTGGATACAGAATATACAACAGAGATGCTGAAAAGTGAGACCAGAGATTTCTTGGCTTGGACCAACAACGAGGTGGAACTGTTAGTGAAAGTAACACATGAGTATAAGGCAGTCAAGGCAGCGAAAACAGATTGGGAGTTGATGGAAAGCAAATACAGCGACACAGTAGAGCAGCACAGGGAGACTTCCTCCATGACAATGGGAAACGGGCGACGTTACCCACACAAGAAGGATAAAATCAGGTTTGCTTCACAAAAAGAGAGGAAAACTGAAATGTTCCAGGTCCAAGCAGTCAAGATGGCCTTTATTTCAACAGGCTAGAAACATTAAAAATACACCAATGTGTATCAGCTAGGTCTCACCAAACGAAGGCTGAGGGGCAGAGTGGCTGGAAATTGGTAGGTCATTCATACCAGTGGCCAACATGGAAGTGATACAACCCTAAAGCCTCGTTTCCACCAAACACTTTCGGTGTAGTACCTTCAGACATGGTACCTAGACCCTAGTGTTTCCACCACAAACAGTCCTCTTAAATGTGGGCGGGGTTGTTGTCACTCTCTGCTCCATCCAGCACTCACTGTATTTCCTTCTTAATCAGTTTGCACCTGGTTTATCGTCCACAGAACGAGGCTGCACGCCCACATTTCCAGAACAAAACAGAACAGGCTGCAGTGAAAGTCTCTCTCCATGGGACATTTAAAAATAGCAGCTTTGTGCATTTAGTCCTTCTCAGGCAAGCTCAGGGGTTAGGTGTTGCTGTAGCCCACAGGAACAACGCTCCATGACTTTTTTTTCTCAGAGTGAGGATTAGAATATATGCAGTTGATATAACCCGGTTAAAATTAATATATATATAAACACTTGAAGATCCACTCATTACTAAAAGTGTGTGTCATATAAAAACTAAAGTGACAACTAAAGTTGTCACAGTGAAATTTAAGGTGTGTTGATGGATTTGCATCATCAACTCATGCATTGAGTAACATTACAAGTAATGTTTTGACTTGACACATCGTGACTAACGAGACCCAAACAGGAAGTGAATGCAGGGGTCTGCGTCATTGTTTCCAAAAGTCTCCATTTCTGCCTGTCCAGACAAAGAGGCAACCCTGGAGTTTTCAGCTAAACAGGTGTCAGCAGCGTTGTCAAAGCTCTCTGTTTTAACAGTGAGCAAACAGCTTCTTTCTCATTAAAAAAAAAATTACAAAAAGGTGCCTCCAGCTGCTTAAACGCTTTCAGTGTGATCAGGGCCTTATGCATTTTAAAACGAAAGCGTATCAGTGTGGATGTATTCTCAGTTGCAAATAAATAGTAGCTAATAGGTACAGTTCTGAAAATCAAAATTTGTTGGTGCCTTGAGAAGCATAATACCAAATATGACAGACAAACAAGCAGTAATGTGGGTGATGTGACTGAAATTTGTAGCTATGCTAGCAGCCTGGCTCCATGGATGGTAATGTTGGTCAGTTTGTCAACATTACTGTCATAGAATATTGCCCGAACCTTAAACCAGAAGCAGGGTGGAGGTTTCCAATCTTTAGGGAAGGGAAAGGAGCCCAGAGATGCAGAACCTCCAGCAACACTTGTAGTATATAGAACAACCTTTTTCCAAGACCAGCTCCTTTCGACCACATGCTGAAATATGCAAAGTTGTTCTGTATATTACAAGTGTTGCTAGAGTAAAGACTTGTATAAAGTTTTTTGCAAAGACATATAAACCACCTCTCCATGGCGGATACTTTACCTTTGTTGTCATCAGGTCCTTTGACCACGATGTGTGCGTCCAGCTCCTGCAGCTGAGCGTGGAGAGACTCCAGCTTGCGCTTGGAGCTGCGGAGCTGCGAGTCCACCTGCTGGGCATTCCTCTTGTCTGTTGTGGCCCTGCGCAGATTCTCCGCACCCTCCTTGATCTTCAGCTCCTTGCGGATCTCCCTGCGGATCCTCTCGCGGTGCTCGTCCAGGCGCTGCTGCACGCTGGAGTCGGAGAAGTCAGAGTTTTGGTCCAGACCGAGCTGCTGGAGCACCGACAGCCCACCTGGATCGCTCTGTGAGAGAAAAGGAGGAGGGTAAGAAGGTTAAGGAGAAGGCACAAAAGGAGAAAGAGGTAACAGCCAAATGTGAAGTGAAGGAGGTGTTGTGACGTGTGCAGAAAAAAAGCACAATATGAAACAGAAAGTTAAACTATATTTAGCCCACTGCATACGTGGGGGATTATTCAATTTGAGTTGAAAGCGCAACAGTTTCAAAAGGTGACATCTCCAGCTAAGAAGTGCTGAGCCGAGGCTACAACAGACAAAGCTGGTAACAGTCACCCTGTGCAGTTCTGACGAAGTGGAGCACTGTGGGATGAAAGGAGAGGAAAAAAAAGAGCAACTCCCGAGTGAATCCTCAACATGTGAAACCTGCCGAGCTCAGACGGTGAGGCAGCATCAAAGCAGAGGCAGCGCTTTAGTGTGTAAAGAGCTGAGTGCTCACATCAGCTCTCCTACTGATCAACACTAACAAGATTACATCAGATCAGAACAGCATTAAAACAGACCAAAATCAATCAGTGTCTTGTAAGTCTTGGGAGTACACATGTATAAAAACATGAAACATATCTGTTTAAAGACAATCAGGGCTGTCATGATAAGCACAATATTACAATACTGCGCTATACAAGCTTATCGCAGGGGATGGCAAAATTATTTTATGGGAGCACCACGTATTCACACCATGTTGCAAGTATCCAGCAGCATGGCGAGGCGCTAAATATACTTTGAGCTGACATTTTTCCTTCTGTGGATATTCTGTATCATCGCAACCAGACACAACCAAAGTGTCAAGACATTGCCCTTCTGTGATCTGAATTTAACAATAAACATGTATTTAATGTGTTTTAAAACTGTGTCATCTTAGTCATTTAAAAAGTACTAATATACCTAGTAGTGGCCTAACAATAAAGCTGATTTACGGGAAAATAATTTTGCAATCACAACAGCACATGTTGCGCTGTTGAGCTACACATAATCACTGCAGGGGAAATTCCTTCACGGCAAAACCCTAAAGCGAATGACAAAAACTTCTGCATGCAGTGTTTGCAGTTTTCACCCAATTCTCATATGGAAAAGTTTGATTTATCATTTGATTTTAACACAGATTTCAAATCACCACTCATCCCAACGCTGTCGTGATTTTTAGGATGAGAAGATCATCTGTAGTTCAAAGTAAAACACCAAATACAGCTCAGTAAAACTTCCAGTAACACCGGTTAGGAAGAGGAAGAAGAGAGTACGCAACCATGTTATTGATTATGGAATTATGATCATTATTCCCAGTCTCTGATTTGACTTGTGTACTTATTTGGTCCAAAATGTAATTACCAAGAAGAAGGACTTACATTTTATTTATTTTTCTGCATTAAATCGAGGCTTAAAAATTTATTCAATCGTGTTTTTCCATCCACTACTGTTATGCGAATATTGGGAGTTGGTTCATCAGGATTAGCAGTGGATAGTGTTAATCCTCCACTCAGACATCAGAAGAGGCCGAAACAAGATGATGTGAAGAGCTCTGGCAGCAGCTCTGTGAAATGACAATACGCCCTGACTGTACGTCATCATTTATGCACTGAATCTGTTTCCATTGAACTCCCTTGAAATAGCCTTTTATCCCTTTTAACAATACACCATTTTGCACCTCCTCCAAGTGTAGAAACGTTCTTTTACGATATCTAGAGATTAGATTTTTGGGCATTTAATCGCAGGATTTTTAATGTGCAAATTGTAAATGTGGATGAAACACACCTAGTGTTATGCTTCAATGTCTCTTAAATCTGCTGTTTTCATTTGTTTTTGCAATGTTTTTATAAATCCTATTATTTTCTGTTTTATTCCTTTTGTATATTTATGCTTATGTAAAGCACTTTGAATTTCCTTGTGAGTGAAATGTGCTATAAACATAAACTTGGACTGGATTGCATTAGGCCCAATCCCATTTCTACCCCTTTAATCTTCCACTTGGTATTGAGTGCCCTTGTTTGTGAGATAACTCTTGATGAGGGAAGTGAGAAATATTAGGGTAGAGATCTTTCCCTAAGAAATGAGACACCATTTCATGCAAATCTGCGTGCAGGTATATGTCACGCGTAGTAGCGACGCAAGATACCGATAGTCATTCAGGTTTGAGAATGCCGGCTCCAGCGCTTGTGTTGTGGCGTCTTCTAGTTCTGATCGATTTTGTTCGGGTAAGTCGATTTGTTTAAATATTTTGACACTGTGTTCAACCGAGATGCTGATGAGTTTACACTAGTCCAACCATCTGTTGTTTGTATAGCCTACAGTCCGATTGTACAGAAACAAATTGTAGCCTATATCCGCTTTTGATGGGTGTTGCAATTTCATCTTTCACTTCGTTCAAAGTGCGCGCTGGGGCTCCCTTGGAATCTAGGGCGTTGGAAACCACTTCCACTACCTCGATTCGAGTTTTGGGACACCACTAGCCTAAATGTGAACGTGCACAGCCAAGTGCAAGTGGGTATTTCCCAGGGGAAGTGTGGATATTGGGACAGGCCCTTTGTGATATTGATGGAGTGTGACTTTTTGGTTCACACTAGCTGCCTATATCATCCTTAGTGTAATGCTGGAGCTGCCCATGACTCCACAGATACAACATGAACAAAAAGTAACACTGATTGGGAATCAGTGCTAACTTTGGCGAGCTAGGCTAACTAGCGTCCACTTTCTGGGTGGAATACAAACTTAACAGTGTGATGGCTTTTCCCATCTGGTAAATGTTATAAAGGGACAGATGCACACGTCTCGTCTCCTAGCAATGCCGGCCTTCAAATGTCAGTCAACTGCTGCAATGAGAAAGTCAGGAGCATGTAGCCACTGTTTCCACGAACAAATCCAAAAACCGTTTGATTGTTTTGTAAATGTAAAAATACGTGTAACAGCTGCAGTATCATTATTCTTTATATCTTGTTTGTATTTCCTTACACAAGAAGTGAGGATAATACCAATTTCCTTTTTACTATAAAATCCAATTTTCCTTCGTATTAAACAAATTAAGTCGATATGAATTTAAAAACAACAACAAAGAAATCCCTCAAATTGGACCCGATACTCGCAATAAAACCCAAGACAGGAGACAAAATATTGTTAACACCTTATCAACCCCAACACCACCACCACACTGAAGGTCTAAAAATACTAGAGGTGAGTCAACACCTCTTCGACACAGTCTTAACGGAACACTATAAGCTCTGCACATGGAACATACTGTATGTAACAGAGCAGCAGAATTCAAAGGATCAAATGCACTAAAAGCAGCAATAGAAGCGTGAGTGAGTTTGGACCTTATTTTATTCCTCGACTTCGTGCTCCTGTGACAAACGGCAGGCAACAGATTTGAAATGCCAGCACTACAGAACCAGCAGTCATTTGGGAAAAGGTCACTAGTTTGTAAGGAAACAGCCATCTCATTACATTTTTTCTCTCTCAGGTGGTTGAATAATAATCATAACTCAATACTATGCTAATTAACAGCTTTATGCACAGTTGGTGTCAGAAAACGTTGATGACAGATGATGCGGGCTGGGTATGTTTCGCTAACTACCGAGGATCTAAGCTTTTATTTTTATTATTTTTAGTATAAGACGAGACAACACAACAGTTGAGATCGATGGTAGCAGCTGCTGGCAGTCGTTTTCGTTTAGCATTGCAGAATTACAACTGTATTGTTCATAACGTTACAAGCTCAGCTAACTGAGCTAACATCAGCTGCTGCCTAAAATCGCTCTGGCTACACACTCTCTGCCTCTCTGATGTTGGTTGCTGGGTCCTCATTGGATGCTGTATAATCGAAACAAGGTCAAAGTAGAGGCGTCAAAGCAGCTTTACACACCTCAGAACACTTTTGCCGTTGTTCGGCCATTTTACAATAACAAGTGTACTTCAAAACACACCCTTGTATATGTTTCTACGTACAAAAAACCTCACATATTCTTCATAAACCTATTAAAAAGGGGCTTCAGACCCTGAAGATGCCATCCATTAATTCAATGTTGTGACATTAGATCTCATCAGATCACATACACACACACTCGGACACTGAGGACTGTCCCCTCCCCTCTGCCAGAGTATAATGACGGGCAGCTCGGGGCCTTTCACTGCACCGTGCAGCCAGCCACCCAGCTTAGCAGATCTGATTACAACTTCTTAGGTCTCTGTGTCCATCCAGCTACATGCAGGCCGGGGCTACAGCTCTGCTCTCATTAAAGCCATAATCCATCTGCAACACAATGCAGTACAACAGTCAGGCACGGCCCGCGCAGCCAACTGAACCACATGGCACTGGCCATGAGTGCTTGCAGGGTTTTAACTGCTGCTTTAATGCAATGTTATGTCATTGCACAACACTGAGGCAATGTAATCGAGCATGTACCACAAAGGTTGTAGAACAAAGTCATGAAGATTTACAGCACTGGGAAATTGTGTTATTTTGTCAAAGTATTTGTGCTGAAAGATGTAAAGCAATACAGACACTGACATCACTGAGAAGCACACAGACATGAACATGTATCCTGCTCTATGTGGCAGGCCTGAGAAGCTCTCAGTGTGAGCAGCAGCAGGGGCCACAGCTATACAAGGCAGAAGAGAAAGCAGAGGCAGTAACACACCATGAACGACAGGAAGGGAGAGTTTGTGCCGTGACGCACTCCTGTTCAGCACAATACAACTTTATCCCTGGTGTTTTACAACAAAGAACCTCTGGAGCGAGGTGTAAGACAGCTCACACAGCGGAGTGAAATCACCACAGCAGACAGGAATGAAAACTCACAAGTGATTCACTGTCAGATAGGAGATGTTTTTACAGGAAGTGAACGAGGAAGCCGACAGAAAAGAGAAGGGCCGTAGCAATGGGTGAAAAGAGAAAAGGCGGCCATGCTGAGGCCCGCTGTGGCAACAGTTGCCTACCGAAGACTCTGTGTCACTCTGCTCAGTTTGTACCAGGGAGTCAACCAGTTGATCTCCTGGCAGGTCCTCCAGTGTGTCCTCACTGGCCATGTTTGGCCTCCTCCTGGCTTTGCTCCTGGGCCCCCTCCCTACCCTCTGTCACAGCACTGACAGTAGCGCCAATCAGACAACACCGAGTGCTATTCCTGCCTCCTCAAAAGTCCAGGATGTCCTTCCCGCCGGGAATCAAAAGCCAGTCTAAAACAGGAGCAAGTGAACGAGGCGGAGGAGAGGAAGAGAGAACAGCACAGACCGAGCCCCACCTCGCTGCTTCCTGTTCTGCTCATTGCCAGATAGAGACTGAGGCGTCATGCACTTTGTACACACACACACACACACACATACACACACGACGACACACACATCGGGTGGTTTTGTAAGTGAGAGAGCTCACAGCCACTCTGCTTCCTGCTACTGGGTCTCCAAAGCTGTTGTGATAGATTTTGGTTGTATTAAATGGACTATCAGACCGTGTGTGTGTGTGTGTGTGTGTGTGTGTGTGTGTGTGTGTGCATGTGGAAGCACAATACAGTACATATCTGCATAGATCAGCAGTACTTTTTCTATTACTCACATGACCGTGAATTAAGAAAATTAACCACACTGACAGAAAAGGTCAAGGGACAAAACTTTCCCACAATTCACGAAGAGCTGTTAAAAGGACACAAAACACTGAGGGCCTCATCTTACACCCGGCACAAAGCCGACACAGTTGTCATTTTACCCATGTTGTGTAAGTAGCAAATGTCCATCTGTGCAACCATGGGCTTATAGGGCTCAAAATGAGGTGTAGTCAAGCGCATTGTTGGTGCACTGTTATTCTGAGGCAGCAGATTGCGATTGCACCACTGACCGACAGAAACATAGTCTTAAGTCAGACATTTTGCTTGTTTCACACCAAACTGCAACCTGCATACTAAAAAATGAAGTCAGTCCCAAAACCTGTAGTTCCTTGAATGGCCACTTGAGCCTGGCTCCAAGAGTGAGTCAACCGCATAAACCTCACTGTTGAAAAGTCAAACTTTACAGCAAAAATAAACACGTTTACAGCCTGGTACAAAAAGTGGTTTTGGTCTCTGTAGGTAATTTCTCTGTTCATGACGGCTGTACAGGGGTTGAATTTGTTTACAGGTGTTTTCAGCCCTAGAGTCGTCTCCTTTGGTCTGAATCAGGGACTAATGTTGTTCCAAAGTTGTATAATTGCCTAGAGTTGGTTCGTGTTCTCACAGCAGCTTTTACAAGCGGACCAGATCAAATGCCTTGTGTGAGAAAGCTGCTCTTGATTGGTCAGAATTTCCATGTGGGAAAATCCAGGAAGTAAAGCAAACGTTGAAGAAGAGTACACTTGCAAGATAAATGTGACACTTTCTAATGTCACAATGGAGGGACAACTACGCAGGTTGATTTTAGCGCTGCTCATCGTGGACTATATTGCTGTCATTGTTCATTTTAGTCAAACCATACAGGTTGAAAACAAGGCGCGGCTCCAACTAGAAAACAATGTTTGATGCATTGGATGTGCTGAATGTGCATATTAAGGCAGTACAGGAGGAGGTGCACATTAATAATCCTCCAGGACTGTAACATGCTCATGTTTAACCCAAACAATGTGTCATGTGACTGCAGTTGCTTCACATCCAGGTCACAAATGAACATCCACACCACAAATGAACCGCACCAGAGTTCATTTGTAACCGGACTGAGACCACCTCTTCAAGAAGGTCTCGGTCTGGTTGTTTTGGTGCACACCTGAGTGCAATTGCTGTGTTCACACCTGCCCAAACGAACCGCACAGAGAGGCTAAAGAAACTTGTGTTCAATTGAATCAAACCAAACAGGGCAGGTGTGAAAGCACCCTGTAACTACAGTTTGCTGCTTAAATATCCTACCGTATTTGATGCAGTGCAATTAATGCTCTTACTGCATTACTCTCACTCGCTGTGCAACAGGTGCGGGAGCAACCAGCTTTAAAGGGAACAGGAGATGACACTCACATTGGCTGAATTCATGTCACAGCCAAACACACCCATGATTAGTTAAGATACTAATTACAACCATTTTGCCCATCCTAAATGCACAAAAGACCATCGTGAGCTAATGTTAGCTTGCTTGCTAACTAAGACCACGTAATATGACGTTATTGGTACAGCTTCCAGTTTCTTACATTCCATGTTTGTCTCCTGACTCACTGCCAGCCAGGTAGCATCTCACCAAAGTTGAATTCCACAGAATGTGCCAGGAACTTCTACAGACCGTTTAAATATGACACCAATAGCAAAAATCTTTAAAAAAATGTCACAGGGATTTTCTACTTTTTTAACAGAAAATGCAAAACTCTAGGCATCCATGCATTGAGTTTTGTTAAGTCCTTTTGCTATAACAGCACGCCATATGGAGACAAACTGCACACATATGAGGGAGAGATGGACATTCGCCTGCTGTGTGCCGAGTCGACTGGAGGCTGACTTTTTGGAAGCTCCCGCAAAATCTAAATTCACAGGAAAAGCGGGGCAGCGAGCTGAGTCGTCACCTCGGAGACATGAACGAGCAGAGATCACACACCAGCAGCACTGAGTGATCAGAGACCATGGCCTGTTTGTGACGGTACCCATCGCTGTCTGACTTCTGTCCTCTTCCTGTCAGTGAGCGACACACACGGTCATGGGTTTATCTGACTCAGACACTCCGCAGTGCGAGGTCACTGACCCTCCGAGCCCTCACTGTGTGGCAGATGGCTCTCGTTGGTGCACAATCTCTATCTGTCGTAACACACACACTCACACAAAGGGTACAGGCACATAGACAGCGAGCGCAAAGGACAAACACACACACCATGTCTAGTTCTTCTTATTCTCCTACGCTGCTGTAGGGGAATAGGAAGTGAAATAAAGTGAAGTTATGCCAATGCATGCAAAACACAGGCAGCTACTGTTGCTTCGCACAATTCTGATAAAAGACAAAAATGTCCTGCATCCAATATTCACACTGATATTACATGCAACTGTTTATTTCCTTACCGAGCAGCTGTGACTCTCAGAGCTTCTTCTGTGATGTGGACTGGTGGCTGCAGAGATAGCAGCCCCCATGCATCCATACTGTCTTTCACCTTTACAAATATGGCCTTCTGTACTTCTTCTGTCTCAACCCTTCTGTAACTAAACTAAAAAGCTCAAACTTAAAACCTGAAGACGAGCTGCTGAGATGCCAGTGGCACCAAACTGTCTCTCTCATTGTGTCTATGAAATAGAAGCAGTTACTAAAACTGTGCCGACCACAGTACAAGGAACTAAGAGCACATCAGTTTATACACACAGCTCTTAAAGTTACAGTCTCACCCTCTTCACCTGGCTAGGACTTATTTGGGACTAATGCTGTCAACATACTAAAAATTCTTCAGTCAATAAAATACTTTAAAATATTGATAATGGCTAACATTTTTGATACCATAGGGATAAATATAATAAGCATACAACCACTATTTTTCTCGGTAAAAGGAAAGAATTGCCAGATGGCTGACTCTATCACTGACAATAAGAGACAGCAAGAAAGCACAGCAGATATTGGTGTATCAATACTGTGAAAAATGTGTGCTGAAACTGTTCCAACTATTCAGAGTTTAAATGTATCGATAAATAGCAGGAAAAAACAGTGTGTGATTAACCTCTTAACATCCAATTATCTTTTAACATTCTTTTATTTCCTCTCAGGTAGCTGTAAATCAGTTAAAACACCTCATTCCACACTGTCTGATAGTATCATCTTCATTTAAGCTACGTAATGTTTGAGAAGTGACATATTAATTATTGGAAATTAATTAAACATTTCCTGAATCACTCTACATAAACAAAACCCCAAAATCAAAAAATAAAGCTCTGTGGTTTTGTTTGGCTGCGCAGCTTGAATTTGTAACGACTGACTTCCCGTCAGTTACACAATAGCAGTTTTTTTAAGGACTGAAATTATTTTAGAAAGTGACAGCTAAGGGGTTTACACCAGTGGCCTCAGTCCTGTGTTTTAAACCAAGAAATCACCACTCCGTTGTGACACTTTCATCAAAGCATTCAAAAGTTGAGCTACGAGTTGAGAGGAACTGCAGAATCAGGTGATAAAATGCTGATTATAGTCACTTTCGTATTAAAAAAAGCATTTTTTTGTCTTGTTTTATTGTGTTGGAACATTATTAAAATGCAAAATGAGAGCCGCACTGGTAGCTCACCCGGTAGAGTGCAAACCTTTATCCCAGCAGCCTGCTTTAAGACAACCTCGGCCGTTTGCTGCATATCATCACCGCTCTCTTCCCTGCCCTTCTTGTCTCTCTATGTCACTATCAATAAAAGTAGAAATGCCTACTAATACTAATACTAATGGTAAAGTTAGACATGCTAAAACAGTGTTTCTCCTAAATAACGCCCATCACTGACTTGTGTTTGTAGGGGCTTGTGTGTGGCACACTGAAAACCTGATTTATGTGCTGTTGTTTTATTCTGGCTCAGTGTGAGACACTTTACTGCATTTTGCTGACATTTATAGAGTCCTCTCTGTGTTTCTGTGTGTGTGTGTGTGTGTGTGTGTGTAGACGGGCAAACATACACGGTACAGTGCACAGGAGGAGAGACAGGAGAACGTTACTCCAGTTGATGACAACTTATATGACGTGCAATAAGACGTGCAAAAGTTTCCGAAAACACAAACACAGATGCAGATGTTTACTGCCCGAAACGGTTAGAAATGAAGCCAAAATATCTACTTTTTGTGGATTTGTATGCCTGAAGTTGCTAAAATCGAATTGTTTTACCTAGCTACAGGCTAACTAGCTTTGTTAGTGTTTCAAGCCTTCAGTTAGATATTGTGGCACCGCTGGTTTTCCCCTCCAGTGGATGTGGTTTTCAGAGTATGACCCTTTGCGCTCTGTCCACAGGATGCTAGCAGGGAAGCTAGCACTACTGATACAGCTGCAACCCCATATTCGTCACAGTATATTTGGTGAAGACCTGTCAAGATAAGACTACAATCCTGCGTGAAATATAGTATGTTTTTTAACAGGAATGTGGTCTGCCATTTTAGACCAAAATGAACCAAATCAATTTTCTGCCTGTGACACTGTCTGGATTCTCCTCTTCTCTACGACACCTTCCATCTTCCCCTGCCTGTATGTTTCTCTCTTCACACCTTTTTCATGTTGCTTCCTCTTTCCTATTTTTCTTCATTTAATTGCCAGTCCGTCATGCTTTGTCCTCTGTCACACATCGTGGTTAGCAGACCTCTGCCTGGTGCTGCCAGTGAGTGAAAGAAAACCATCCCTTTGATTAAGTTTTAATGGCCCGTCAGCTCAACTTGGCTCATCTGTTTCTATAAATAGAGATTAAGTCCATTTTGTTGGGGGTAGAGGCCGTGCAGGAATTCTCCAGTTGACAGCCCTTACTTTGCCATTTTATTACTCATTCATTCACTTATCTCACCAACACCTGCATTTCACACGCAGCAATAATAATGATGGGGCTTGGGACTGGACTTTCAACCTAATTGTTAGAGTGTAGTGTTGCCAAAAATACTAGTAATTTAATAAATGTACCCTAAGCTAGATATTGCATGGAGAGATGTTTTTATAGGGGAAAGCTGGGACTGGGGTTTATCAGGAAGTTACTGGTGATGAAAATGTTGTTTATTATTATTATTATTTGGAAGATGAGGATTAAAACAGTGTAACACAAGGTCATGATGACACAAGCTTTTATGTGAGTGGATGTGGGACTTATTGTTTAGCAATGTGTGGCCTTGAAGATGCTGCGAGTGTCAGATGTTGTTGGAAGCTGCCGGGATAGAAAAGGCAGAAGAGAGGAAAACATGGTCCAAACTGAACTGTTGTTACTACATCAAAAGATGAGCAAAGAGAGAGGAGAAACAAAAAGAGAAAAAGTATAGATAAGAGGTCAGATTTATCTTAACACGATCCCCGCCACTGACGAGATATTCTGGCAATCCATGATTTCACTGTTATAAGATGTACACCGACATTTTCAGAAGACAATAGAACAGGCTGCAGTGAGAGTCTCTCTCCATGGGATATTTAAAAATAGCAGCTTTGTGCATTTAGTCCTTCTCAGGCAAGCTCAGGGGTTTAGTGCTGCTGGTGCCTACAGGAACGATGCTCTGTGACTTTTTTTAATTCTAAGAGTGAGAATAGAATATATGCAGTTCACATAACCTGGTCAAAATAAATATATATAAACACTTGAAGATCTACTTATTACTAAAAGTGTCTGTCATATAAAAACTAAAGTGATGCTCAAAGTTGTCACAGTGAAATTTAAGGTGTGTTGATGGATTCATGTCATCAGCTCCTGCATTGAGTAACATTATAAGTTAATGTTCCACCTTAAAAGTTGCCGGCAGTTGGCCCAGTGAATGAAGTTATTGTTTCTCAGACTCCAGCTGCTGTGAGAGGCAGCAACACATCCTTTCATTTTATAGTTACAGTTTACTAATAAAACTCCACAGTATGAACAGTGGTTACATGAGCCTCAAAACCAGACACAACTCAGCCCTGAGCAGAGTGACCGTCCTCTACTGACCAATCAGACTGCAGTGTTCACAGCTCCACCTTTAAGTACCAGATCTGTGTACTAGGTACCCCAACAGAGGGGGGACGCTAAGGAACGGTTCTGTTGGTACCATCCGCAACTTTTCACAGTGGAAACGAAAAAGGTACTGAACTGAACTGTACCGTGCTGCTTGGTGGAAAAACACTGTTATTTTCATTTATACAATTCAAACTAACGTAAGGAAATGAGAAAAATAAAAATGTAAATGTAAAATTGATTTTGTACTTGAAAATTACATTCTTTGACAATAATGCGTTTTTCTCAGCTTTTTGTCCAAAATGGTTTTTTTTTATGAAAATGTACAAATTCAAGTGTTATCTGGCGGGGAAAGTGTTAATGCCGCCATTCATCAATTCAATGTTGTGTTTTTGTGTGTGTGTGTTTGGTAAGTTGTACACTAAAACACTGCATGTGAAAGAGAGAGTGAGACGGACAGAATTTGGGAGAAACTTTAAATTCTCCTCACATCCTGATGTCTGCACAAAGCCTCATTCAGCAGACAGTGGATGGGATTTGGGTTAAGGGGGTGGTGGTGGTGGTGGGGGGTTGTTTGGAAGCTGGGGGGTGGGGGTGGGGGTTGAACAGTGAATTCCAATTAATCTCTCTTAAGACACACAAACACAACCTTGTCTTCATGCCAGTGCAGAGCAGATGAAACAAAGCAATGGATACCAAATGAATAACATAAATAATACACTTTGTCTGAGAAAAAGCTCAAGCACCAAGACACATTAACACTCATACCGTACATGCACACACATACACACACGGGACTAATGTACTGTAACTGGCTGGTAATGAATAAAACAGCACAGTAAGGCAATGTCAGCTAGATGCTGAGAGTACTATCAAGAGGAAATGTTGCTCTTCATAATGTCAACACAGCAGATCAGAGGGAAACGTGTGCACGACGGGCTGCAGAGTACACTTCAGGACACTGTTACACTCAGTGAGCGGGCCAAGCTGACTCTTATGTGGGTAAGTGGGCCAATTTGACTGTAGAGCAGCAGAGTTAAGTATGATGTTGGTTGCCAGAACTCCTCAGCAACAACGATTTGGTGTGTTTGGGTGGTTCGTATTTTGGGCTGATTGAGGGGTCATGGGAGGAAACATCAGGATATCTTGGCCTCATCGATTGTCTCACATGCCTCCACGGTGAATGAAGAAACCAAAAACTGATTCTTCATGAAGTGAAGTCATGGGGTTCTGAATTTAACAACAGCAAAACTATATCTATTTACACACTCAGATAGTATAATCCAAGTGTCATTTATCCAGTCAAATGCTCAGTACTTTCCAAACGGACGTCTCCAACTGGAAACTGAACTAAAAGTAAAATTATCTATCTATGCGCTCTTGAAAGCCAGTCATTTTACCTTCCTGAAAACAGAAACTGCCATAAACAGTTATGTTTATGATACTGTGTGACTTCAGTGAATCCAAACTTAGGCCCTGATCACACAGAAAGCGTTTTAGCAGCTGGAGGCACCATTTTGTAAATGTCTTTAATGAGAATGTAGCTTTATGCCAGCGTTTTGGCATTGGGACATGCGCTCTGAACGCCTCAAGTTGAAAAAACTTAAACTCAAGGCATCTCATCCTCATTCCTCATCTTTTTTCCCATTGTCCATTCGGATGATTTGAGACACGGTTGGCCTTCTGTGGTGGTCACAACAACAAGTTTACAGTTAGTAAACAATGGAGGAGAAACTGGTCGTAGTGGCTGCTGTATACACAGAGCTATAGGGCCACACAATAGACAGCAGGCGGTCAAACTGTCCCCAAGTCATTCTAAACTGCCTAAAATACCTGAAAACGGCCATCGATCAACTAGAGGTACTCCCCGTGATCCACCCTCTTTTTTAGGGGCTCATGTACCCACACTGATCTCCGTTTCCTTGTGCCCATCAAACTATTTGCTGACAGCCTCTCATCCTCAACCAGAGCTACAGACAGTACTCAACATTTTAGGAACTAGATGCTAATTACTGTCAAATAACTAAAATAAATAAATAAATAAATGGTAGTTTGATTACACAGGAAGGTTTGCGTAAGAAGATGATTCTTTTTTATTTTATTTAAAAAAGGCAGTGTGGCACATTTTGCAACCTACGAAACGGTTTCCATTTGATTGGGGCGTAACTCTCTTTTTTTTTGCATTTTTTGAAGATTTTATAACGTAAAAAAACAACAAAGCAAAACAAACAAACACAACAAAACATAAAACAGAATAATCGGACAAACAAACAAGTAAATAAAAATAGTTCAATTAATTGCATAAGGTTTCAGTCAGAGGATATATGAGGAATTCATTACAGGTATCCTAAAATAATAAAAACATTTTTTTTTACAAATCATTAGAGATATTGTTTGTTATATACCTCACCCATTGTTCCCATCTTTCTTAAAAAATATAAACTTGATTTCTAATTCTCACTGTTATTTTTTCCATTCCGTATCTCATTTACAAGATCCTTCCATTTGGAGTTACTTAAATTATCATCTTTTAACCAATTCCTTGTAATTTGTTTGATTAACGCTACTCTTATTATTAAAAACAAGTGAACATCATTCTTTGTGGCAGTTTTCCAAGTAATAGGACTAATAGATTTTTATTAAAAGAGATGCCAAAAATAGAATTTTCCCAGAAACCACCTATAACTTTACATGACCAAAATACATGACTGTGGTGTGCTATTTGCTCCCCGCATTTTCTCCAACAGCTTGAAGTTAAGTTACCTTTATATTTACTGTGAATTTTGGGGTGTCCTAAAATACTGATTTATAATCTTCATGCAAATGCTTTCCAGTAGTTTGAGTTAGTTGTTTCATATATGTTTTACACATTTGTTCCCAATCTACTGGTGAGATATTACAAAGAATTTCATTTTCTCATTTGTTTTTAACATTGAGATCCATTTGTTTATCTTGATGGTTAGCTTGTATTAGTTTAACTAATTAAGTTTTGTATTGCCTAACTCTTTAAAATACCAAAGTCATACAATATTACAAACTATCTCATTGAGGCAGCGGTAGACCGGCAAGTACCGTGTTCAGAGAGGTTACATGACTGTTTATGTCACTGGAGTCTGGCTTTAAAGACATCAAGGATAAGTTTCACTTTTAGTTCAGTTCCTTGTAGTTAAGGGCCGTCTGTTTGGAAAGTACTGAGCATACGACTGGATGAGTCAGACTTTTTTGGTATACTGCACAACTTGTGTGAGTGTTTGAAAATGAATGTTTTGATATAGTTTTGCTGTTGTTAAACACGTGCCCTAATAACTTCAACTCATCAAGACTTAAGCCTGTTTTTGGATTCTTTGTTCACCATGGAGGCATGCAAGAAAACAAGTTTTCCTCACAGATTCAGCACAACACTGGGTGAGTAAATGTTATTCAAATAGTATTTTGGTGGGTGAACTATTCCTTTAAGACCAGGAGAACACAAAATAAACAGAATCATAAAATTACCATAGCCAAATTCCCTGCTGATATCTAATCTCATATTACAAGTTCTCACTCTGGCCCTCTATGAATGAGTTAACAGTTCACAGAATGTACCTTGGACTGTGTGTGTTGCCTGTTAATCCCTAAAATCCCTCATATTCCAGGGTAAATTCTGTTGCCAAATCTCCTTTTGCCGTTTTGCAGTGCAACATGACTGTATGTATATCTACTGCACAACCAGAGCTTGATGAAGACATCACGTGCATGAAGGGAGAGGATTCTCCCAGTCTGAGTAAACATGAGAGAGACTGTGCAGAAGGTTAGGTGAGAGAGTGTGTCTTGTGTGCGCTTAAGTGCACATCTGTCTGTGTCTTTGTGTGCAAGTGTGTGTGTTGCAGGCAGCAGTGTCCGCTCCACAGCTGGGGAGGAGCAGATCAGGATGAATGGCATCTTTGTGAAGGGGTCGATCTTCTCAAGAGACTTCGGTAAATGCTTATGTGTTTGTGTTCCCGGCTTTGTCCATTGTGAACTCCACAGAAACAAACAGTAGCTCTGTTCAGACTCCTGAGGAATAAGGCAGCATAAACCCCCCCATAAGAAAAGCTCTATAGTGCTCATATTTAATCTGCTTCTGTCATGCAAGTAACAGCAGCTTGAGAGAAATGAGACAGGTGAAGGACACTGAGCAGAAAAAAAAGAGTTTCTGAATATTAATCTCTTCAAGTGAGCAATAAAGCTGTTACACTCTTGTATAAATCTGTCTCCATAAAAGAAACAGCAGTTAAGAGCGGGCGCTGACCAGCTCAGAGGTAAAAAGGTCCCTGGACTTAAATCCAACAGACAGCCCACTTTTCTCTGAATGCACCAGTGAGCACCACCTGCATATAAAAAAGGCAGCAAACAAAGTTGTTGACCTACAACAGTCAACCTGGATAAGGGTGTTACTCAGAGGAGAACTAATGAGGCACTTCATGGCTTTGCAGTCATAACCACTGTCATGCTCTTCCCAGATTAGGGAGGTGGGTGCTGGAAATACAAAAGCAATAAAAAATCTGTATGCAGGAGAGCAGAGACCATACAACAGAAAGAGGAGAGAATAATCTTCAGTGTAAGATATAGGTGCAAGATGAATCTTAAATTTTATAGGGTCGCTCACGACAGAGAAAAGGCACTCGGGCTGTTCTCGATATCATTTCTTTTTACATTCAAAGCTTCTATTAAGTTTACGAATGAAGCTTTGAATGTCTGTCATCATATTTTATGAGGTTGTCATCCTAATTTTGTTTTTTTTACTCCTATTGATCACTTATCTTTAAAGCCCCACTCCAGCCATCGACAATCAACACTGTACCTACAGCATAGGCTCCGCATCAACGTAAATCGCCTGATGTGCATCTCCCCAGAAATGTAACTACACGTCGCAGCGACGCAGACGACCTATTTCTGTAAGCCGAAACCATTTCCCTCAGTGGAAACAAAGCTTTTATTTACTTTAATTTCACAGATAAGAAACAATAAACTGTGTAGATAATAAAGCCTCCACAAAAATTTCACTTTGAGTACTTGTGTGTGATTTATCCTGGCTTCATATGAGCAGAGGAAATCTCCGCTTACTGCTAGGCTAATTTATACAATGTAAAATGCCATAGGCTTGTGCTAATAACATTAGCATGTTGTATTTGTTTGGAAAAGATGTGAAGTATAGGACAGATGTTTTGAGAGTTGTAACAGAGTCAAATTTTGTGACATTACCTCTGTTAAATGTTGCTGTTGTCCCTGGTTTTATATGAGAAAAGGAAAAGACTGCTAGCTGCTAGGCTAATTTACACAATGTAAAATGCTGTAGGCTTGTGCTAATTCTTGCGTACATGTCACAGCGATAGTATGGATATCAGCATGGATAGTGATAGCAATCACTCTAATATAATTTATCTTCACTGCCCAGAGCTCCCTGCCCATCAACCGGCAAAAGCCTGCTGGGTTCACCTCTCAGACCTCCACCTGCAATTGAGCAGGGAGCTTTGTGCACTTGCTGCAGAGGGTTAAGGACTACACTGTCCATCTGCACACATTGTTTAAGTCTCAACCTGTCTGTGACTGTTCAGAAACACCAGGTTTAAACAGAATTAATACACATGAAAAAAAGCTGCACAGCATTCAAATATTGATTTAAAATTCTAATGTCAACGTAACGAATGAAGCTTTGAAGCTTCGAACTGCGTGGTACAGCTCTAAAAGGCACACGTTATCTTGTAGTGTAGCCATTTGAGTATATGTGACTGGAAACTGAACCCATCAGAAGGCCACCCAAGTCATCTGAGCTGCATGAAGACAGAAACCAGAACACAGAGGACTGTAATTTGAAAAAGTTGTTAAATGTTTGATGTGGAGTGTTTTCATATTTGGTTGCTTCAGGCTTAAGCAGGAGGCTTGCACAGTGCTCTGTGAGGAGGCCATGGTGTCTGATGAGTGCAGGATGCTGCAGAGACACACTGATGCGTGGATTTCCTGCAGCCGTCCAGCCATCTCAGGGTCCATACTAACAGAATATCCAACACTTCCTCCAACTAGTGACATGAGCCCACAGGGATCAGGAAGAGTTAGAAGCAGCTTCTGGCTGTGAGCCATGCTGCTGCTTGACTGTCTTACTTTTACACTCCATAGGTTAACAGACACATAAACATGCAAACGACACTAAGATAGCACCAGGTAATGGGGAGTAATTTTAGTAGAAGGACAGAAAGCGCACACCATGATGCACTAAAGATAGCTTTTCCAGTGTTGTGTTCCCTCATAGATGCTACATAATTCAGCAACTTACAGCCCTGAAATCTCGCTGGAATCCAACAGCCCAAAACATGAATGAGATAACACTGCCACCGGATTTGATCCGTTAGCATATCCCCTGCTCTCTGGGACAGATCCAGATTCAGATGTTGCGTAAAACATGCACGGATGTCCATGGGAGATTTTGACCAGAAAATTAAACACATGCATTCAAATCTGTGGTTATTAAGATTTTCTCCACTACAGATATCTGGTCGACTGACACGCTTTGTGGCAGATGCTTTTATTTATTCTACATGCAATATCCCTGCAAGTCACCTACAGCCGTCAGGAGGGGACACAGGAAGCGGAAAGAGTCCCGCTGTGTAATGGAATGGTTGAGCAGGCATGATGGTAATGGACATGGAAAGCAGATTAAAAATGATTATGGCAGAAGGGCTGAGGAGGATAAGAGGTCCATTCTATAATGCAGATGATTATCCCTCTTTACTGATGCCGTTGATTACGATAGCGTGGCTCTCATAAACACAGGACAGGAAGGGGAGAACCACACAGGCAGCAGAAGTGTTTACAGATTTGGGTTGTTTTAATAAAAATGTAATGACTAATGAAAACAAGACTCCATTAGTAAAGGCAATGGGCTTTTAGGTCACTGTAGTCCACAGACAGCAGTGGCTCATCTGCACATACTCAGCAGGTTTTAGGTTTTTGATTTGTTCAGCTTTTAATTTAGGTTTGTGTAGCTGTGCTACAGGATTGGGTACGTTTCAGCATTTTAAGGATAAGGCTGGAATAATTCTTTCTGAATGTATATATTATATTAATTCTGTATATATACATTTCTTAGTGGTCAAGAATGGTTTATAAACATTATTTACATTATCAGGGTGTCTAGTGGTATCAGACAGTTAAATTTAATGCTTTTTAAGACACGTTCAAGACACCTTTTAACCAGACTCGAACCCGGGCTGCTGCGGCTAGTATTATATTTTTTAAATATAAAATATAAGATTTTAGAAATATAGACTTTTAAATAAAAAGGCTTTACTCATTTTCACAAAAAGAAATTAAACAAATGGATAAATGAAATTAGATAAAATGTTTGTAGTAGTTAAGACCTCACAAATTCAAATTTAAGACTGTTAAATGACTGTTTAGGCCCACTTACTTCACTGTATTTATGATCTAAAGTTATATTTCATTTTATTTCATTGATATCTGTTTAACTGTATGCTATATTGAGAGTATTTTCAGTGCTTTACCTTTCTGTCAGACAGCCTGTCTCAATGGGGAAGCCATTAATGGTTTTCTATGCTCTAATCAAAGCCACCAGACTCCATTGACAAAAACAGTAATTTAAGCTTCCTAAAAACACAGGAGCTGCTGGTCTACTGCTGCTTTGATCAGTTGATTAATTTGTGTTATTGTGTGACTTTGGTGATCCCGAGCTAACCCTTTTAAACACTAAAGTCACACAATAACACAAACATAAAAAAATGATTGAGGCAGTGGTAGACCAGCAGCTCTGATGCGCAGCAAAGTTAAAGTTTTTCCTCAATGGAGTCTGGCGATAAAACGGATAAAGGGAGCGATAAAACGGTTTCATTTTCAAGTTAGAAATCATTGTCTGACCTTAAAGTAAGATATTCTCAATATAGTATACAATTAAACTGATATAATTTTTTCAGGTGGCTTAAATATGTTTTGTTGCTGACCCCTCCACAGTAGTAAATTTCTTAGCTTCTATGTTGGACTCCAGCCTGCATCTCCAAACTGGGGGTGCGCTGATCGACATCTACTGATTGTAATACACTGACTATGGCTAAGTATCCCATACAACCCCACTTAAAAACAAAAAAACTATCCGGCTAATATACTGTTCAATTTCACGCTCTGTGCGATTGAGGCCTTGGAGTTGTTTTAGGAAGCAAAGATAAGCTACATTTTGTAATGAGCCCAAAATTAGAGTCGTGTGAAAGAAGAGGATTTGGACAGTGTTCATAACCCTGCTACACTGACCATGACGAATCACATGGCAACAGCTGCAGAGATCAGTCAGTCAATTGGTCAAGCACCAAAACGACCAGTCACACATCTCTTCAGAACTTTCTCCTTTTTGTCTCTTCTCTAAACTTCCCTCTGTGGACACTGCATCCTATTCATTAAAGAGTATGTACACTCCTCCAGTTACAGATCTCATTATCTCCCGCGCATTGTCGACACTGAATAAAAAGCCAAACTTACAATGGCACCTGGCTGCTGTTTGTGCCTCAGTATCCCACTTTTCCAGCAGACTTTAATAACAACAATGGCTCCAGTTTGGGTTACATTTTGAGGGGTAGGCCTCTTGTTGGGCTACCCTCTGTCTCTCCCTCTCCAACAGGTAATAATAGCTGTATTTCTTCCCTGTCTGTCTCACTTTTACGGCCTCTGGGCTGACAGAACAGACAGTCCACTGTTGAAGGAGGCATCACGGCCGAGCGCGCTGCTGCTCCCATGAAGCCTCAGGTCTGTGCTCCCCTTAAACCCAACACCTCTCCCGTAGCACAACACACAGGCTATCACATGACCCCAGCACGCTGGCGGGATAACTCATCTCATGTGCCTCAGGTGTAACCACAATCAGGTCACACCGTCCAGGTTCCTCTCCTTCCCTCTACTTCAGTTTCTACTCAAAAAGTATGTGTCAACCTCAGCGATTTTTACCTTCTGTATCTTTTGCCCCATACCATTAAAAGCTTGGAGTGCTGCTATCTCTATGTAGCTGCCATTTTAAGCTAAGGCCTGGTCACACCAAAAAGGGTCACAGAAAAATTAAACCATGTACCTCATGCTGGCCTTACACCAAACAAGTCTTCAAATGATTTCACTATTGCAGACAAATTTCCAATGTCAGAATAAAGTCATGAGAGTTTTGCTGGAGTTAAGGTGCGCTCTGGTGATCTCGACTGTTTGGTGTAAGGTGGTCATAAAGCTCAGTCTTTTTCTTGTCTCGACATTCCAACAAAATCAAACATGTTTAATATTGTCTTAAGTTCTTACGCTTGGCTCATGCAAATAGTGAAGTTCTCCAGCACCAAACAGAAAGAAATTCACCGGGGGGGAACTCCGGGAGGCGCAAGAACATAAACAAGTCTCGGCTTTCTTGGAGTTGTGGAGTGAACAAGAGTCAAGGTTTAATTTAGCGTATATCTGATCCACCAACCAGGACCTTATGTCAAAATCTAAATTGTTAAGTCTGTATACAGTTTATCTTTAAAGATTATATTGATGCAGAAACTTTTATCATGTGTTTCTAGAGCTATGTGTTTTTGCAGACAAGTCCATTTTTGTTTTTTTAATGACGTGTGCCACAGTTTCAAATGACATGGCCTGCTTTGCTTGGAGTAGCACAAAATCTTAAGAGTTTTTAAAAGGTATTTTTATATACTATTCATACCAGATGCTACAGTTGTTGGCTAATCAAACAGTTTTAACGTTGACTTTTAATCACCACTTGTACACATTCTGCTTTAAGCTACCGTGTTACAAACTCCAACAGACTCGAGAATATACTCAATCCTAATGTAGTGACTACTCGCAGGGCTCGAGTTATGCATGTTGGTCCACAGGTTAGTTTTACCACTCTTCAGTTTATTTCACTGATGGGAGCTAAAATTAGCTAGCCGTACTGTTCATTCAGTGATTAATGCTTGTGACTCTGTCCCGACCCAGCAGCGTTGCTATGGAAACGTTGGGCCCACTCTCCTGTTGTCCCCCAAGGTCACCCCGGTGAAGAAGCTGCTCACCCCTTTACACTGATAACTGTTAGCTCTGTTAGTGCTGTTAGCAGTGTCAGCATGGCTAGTGATGCTAACATACTTAACAATGCTAAAGGGGTTTTACTGCTCAAAATGAAGCTGCTTACTCACAGAGGCAACCTTGGTGGAGATCGGAAGATGGCCACCATGTACCACAGCAGTTAAATGTTCGTAAGATTCAATATCCAACAAAATATCATCACACTGTCAGTTTAGGGCTCTTATTTAATATATCATGTTTGATATGTCAGTATTAATCAGCTCGTCTTTTATTCTATTCTGTTGATTCAATATTTAGCCTCCTCGTCTTTGTCCTTTTCACCTCTGACTGTTCTTTCAGTGACAAACCCAGTTCAAACACCACAGGCTGTTTCACAAGCACTGCTGAGCCTCAGTGCCCGCTGGCGTTACAAAACTACTTTAACAGCCTATCAATGCTCGGTTCTCAGGCAAGCACATGGCTCTTAAATGGCTCCCTTCCTTTGTGACCTTCCTATCACCGAGCCGCACTGAGAGAACTATCATTTCAGGCTTGAAATTATGACATGTTGCTCCCACAACACAACACCATTTCTCTACCTTGTCCTTCAGCAACACATTCTTCAATCCTGTAATACCACAATCCCTTAAAACCCTGAAACACTCACACAACCAGCTTAGAAACAACCAAAATGTCGCTGAACACAAGTATAACTAGCAGTTGGTCTATCCTTCACCAGTTTCCCTGTAGTAATTCCTTTTTTTATTTTCTTCCTTCTCTTGGCCTGGGTTCAATGATAACTAATCCTCTGAAAGCCTGGTGGATGACAGTATAGCAACAACAGCTGGTGTGCAGACTGGTCAGCTGAATTAAAATGGCCCTGGTGAAGGGTCGGTAGGAGCAGGCATTAAAGGGACAGTTCAACCCAAAGTCAAAAATGCATATTTTTCCTCGTCTGTAGTGCTATTAATCAGATTGTTTTGGTGTGAGCTGCTGAGTGTTGAAGGTATCGGCTGTAGAGATGTCTGCCTTCTTTCCAATATAATGGAACTAGATGGCACTCAGCTGGTAGTGCTCAATGTTTTTTGAAACTGGTCCAGCTACAATGTAATCCCTGTGGGCAACTAAGCACTATAAGTTGTGTTTGTTTTTGCCACTGACAGGCTCAGCTGTTATTAGAAATGCCTGACAATGTATGGAAGGATTCCTACAGAGATAGACCTTTTTGTTAAAGAGCAAGATCCTTTTTATTGAACCAGAAACAGACCTGAAATTGCCCTCGCTAAACACACTAGACTCCATTTAAATAAAAAGTAATTTAAGTGTGTATAAAGCCAGCATATTTTCAGATCTAACTGGGTCAATTAAGAGTTTATGATTTTATTAGTTTAAAATTATTGTTGGAACCAAGATGGGTTTTATGAATATCATTTTGCTTCTGTTGACTTTTAAATTAAGTATGTTATACAATGATAAAATCTATGTTTATTTAAATACAGTCTGATGGGATTACGATCGCAATTTTGGAGCTGTTTCCGGTCCATCCACCTCCCTGCTGAAGCAACATCTACAGCAACACGATGGCGACTAATGCAGATATTAAACCATACAACATTCTCAGAGTGTCTCCATCTGCAACTGAAAATGAGCTGAAGAGGGCGTATCGAAAACTGGCAAAACAGTACCAAGAAAAGAAACAAGAAACCAAATGCTGGTGACAAGTTCAAAGACATCAGTTTTGCCTATGAGGTGCTGATCAACCCTGAAAAGAAGGAGAACAAGGCTTGTAGGAAGGAAGTGGGGATGTTCCCTGGGATGGATGATATTTTGTCCCACATCTTCGGCGGTGGACTTTTTGGTTTGAGGAGAGGAGAGGGCATGATTAATTTAGCCAAGGTGTCACTGGAGGACGTTTACAACTGGAAAACAACTAAACTACAACTTAGCAGGAATGTACTGCGTAGCACTTGTAATGGACAATTTGAATTTCCAATTTAAAAAAATGCTGTTCCATTTGTCACTGTGACACAAAAACATGTGAAAATGGGGTCAGGTCGAAAGAAATACTGCAGTGACCTTTTAATAGCGCCCCCCTTGGCTGAGCTGTAACGTTAGCTAGGTTAGTAGTGCGAGTAGTTTGGTAGAAAGAAAATAGTTCCTACATCAAACTGCACACAACGAGGTCTGGGGATTATCGTGAGTAACTGGGTCATGATTTCTGGAAAGAGATACTGCTTTTGAGTTTAGCAATATTTTTTTTCTGTACGGACGATATCTCCAACACTCAACAACTCACACCAAAACAATCTAGACTGATAAACAGCACTTTTTTGGGGTTAACTGTCCCTTTAAACTGGCATGGAAACAAGGAGAGTCATGAATGCTATCTGGATAGATTGATAGTTTGAATTTTGGGATTTTTTCCTACATTGGCACTTTAGATATCAGCATTCCTCTCTGGCCCTAATTGGGACTGCTCGACTGCACCCTAATGAGCGAGCTCCAGGCGAGATGTAACTTTCGGGCTTATTGATGAATGCCATTAAGATGTCCCATCGATGCATCGATGCTGCACTGCAGCAGTTATAATCTCGTCTACTGGTGTGTCTGGGACAGAGACAGATTTCTGCAGACACGGTGTAATCCTGGATTCAGGCGGGAGGGCCTGGATACTGGGGGGTCGTATATGAGTGCGTGAGTGTGTGGGTGATTGTGGGCAGTAATGCTACCCTTCTTGGAGGTCAGACACTCAGTGAAGCCCACTCCCCTAATCCTATTATCCCTAGCAGTGGCAGCTGGAGACACACATTATGGTGAGCGTGATGCAAGATATCACTGTGTATTATAACACATGTGAGGCCATCAACTGACCTCAGCCAGTGCTGCTTCTTCACCTGAGTGTGCTCAAAAGTCTTCAGACGCCATTAAAGAAATGGACCGAGTTGCCTCCACTCTCTTGGATGATCAATAAAAAAGTAATTTGGTCAGGAATTGAAAGAGTTGCCTCTGCTGCTCACCGCTGAATGAAGAAGCAGCAGCTCCTCTGACTCGTACAGATAATAACTACAGGAAACCAGCAGAAATAAAGAATTCATGAGAGGGTGGCCACAGTGTATATAGCTACCTCAGAGAGTATGTTATGTTATCAGCTCAGCACAGGAGCTCACATCCTCAGCAGGAGAGTTGATTTACTTTCCTTAAAGCTATCTAAAAAGAAGGAGGGCCAACATCGGTGCAGCAGTGGTGAGCAAGATAGAGGGCAGAAAAGCACTAATAGTGAAGCTACACTTTACACTGATAGCCTCATCTGTGCATATGTGGATAATGTGTTTTTAACAGAGGGAGGAAGAGAGCAAATAGAGGGCCATTTCAGTTTTTTTCCTCTGAGCCCAACAGCCATGACCTCCAATAGGATGAGTGTCGGCAACAGTACAGCTCTGATGAGGTATTCAGGAGAAATAAAGGGAAAGAGAGCGATCAGGCGAGCTCAATCACCACACCGCCATCCTCGGTCCACTCTGACAGACTCAGCCTATCATCATTACCAACGTGGCCCCTTGATCTCAATCAGCCGTCGCTCCCTGCCTGTCTGCTGGACTAGAGTAATGATGACTGAACCCTTGTCATCATCACAGAGAGGGAGGCTGAATTCATCAGACCGGGCAGAAACTGCGCAATTGCAGCTCAGGCAATCATCACGGTGTTATCAGTCATGGAGCCATAAAGACGTTTAAATGTGTCATCAACACAGCAGGGCAGGAGGAAGCTACGGTTAACTGCGCTGTGTATGACTCATGATCTACTATAGTCCAGTGTGACAGTCATGAAACATAATGGTGAGCTTACAGATAGTGGGAGATAATGAGGCATTAACAGGTGCACTCCACCACTTTAACACATGAAGTTCAGATGACTTATGATGAGGAGTACAACAGAGTCTGTGAGGCCATTATGCCTTCTGTGACTTAAGAGGATACATTTCATCTGAGAAAATAACCCTGATGATGCCATCTTAGGTTAGTGTACTTTTGAGACTACAAATCAACAGTAAACAAGGCACCATTACTGCGGTGGCGTCTCCCTACAATACCAGCACATCTGAATGCAGGCTTTCCAGAGAAGTGTACAATTTCTACTCACATCGTTATACTGCTTTTTATGTAATGTTTCTGACGAGCATTCAGCTGTCTAGCCTAACATGGTGAAACAAGTAACATAAACTAAGTTAACACTGCTTTGCTAGCTAATGTCAGTAGGCTAAGACCAAGCTCCCAGGAACAGTGCCAGGCTTTGAAGCTAAGTTTACATAGTGGCCAAAAATAAAATTACAACGACCAGGTTTGTTATGTGATGCGGTGGGGCCCAACAAGACTTTACCCTATAGACCGGTGGTTCCTAACTGGTAGGTTGCAGTCCAAAAGTGGGTCGCAGGTCCATTCTGAATGGACTGCAAGTGACTCACAAACAGGTAACATGTTGGTAAGTTTCTAAAAAAAAATAAATTTATTTTTAATTTCAGGAAATATCCGGCACAGAGCTTTTATTTTAGAGTGAGTAGAGTGACTGACGGACAGCTACTTGAAAGGCGGCAGCAAAGTAGGTCGACAACATAGCCAAACACAAGCATGGCACCAAATGTTTTAAACTGTGTGGACCTTAAAGTAATGACAACAGAGAAATCTGGACCCCATGGCCAGACCAGCTGGGAACCACTGCAAGCAATAGACCATTTACATACTAACCGGAAATACGTAGACAACGAGTAACGTGACTTCCTGTCAGTCGTAAACACGTACTGAAAGAAATGGAAATGTAAAGAGTTTTCTCAACAAGCTTAATGGTTTTACCAAAATCAAAATCACATTTTCAGATGTGGTAAGAACTGTCCAGCTTAACTGTAGCACGAAAGGGAACAAACTGGATAAAGGATATAAATTCTTCCACGAGGAATTCGTCTACAGTTATCAAGTTAAGTAAAGAGATATCAGGTTAAATGTTATTAAACTGTTAGCTAATATGACAAATCATTAGGGAGTCTACTATAAGACCTAGTTTATGTATAGTGTAAGCATTAGAGGATACAGATGACCTTACTAAAGCATCATAGTCTGTTTTGAATGAAGCAATATGGCATCAGTTTGTTGTGTTTATGGTTGTTCAAGTGAAGGTCTTCAATTTTACTCAAAATGTGTTTGTGTGTGTGTCGTCATAGTGTCAAATGTACTAGACGAACAGGTGTTTGTGAGCACTAGCTAACAAGTATAAAGATAAAAGGAGAAAGGGGATCCTTACAACAACTGCTAGCTTAAAACGTGTTCCTTGCTTCCGCCATTTTCCATAGGATATTAGCTGCCACGATAGAGGAAATCGCTTCACACGTCATCTATGTATTTCCGGTCAAAAAATGAGGAAGTGTGTAAATGGTCTGTAGACATATGTTGGGAAAGGTACGTCTGCAAAGCAGTTAATATATTTTTTGTATGTCACAACTCCCGTGAAATGACTCATTTCACTATCGGGATTTGATCCATCCAATCTGACAACATTTTGAAAGTCTAGAAGCATGATTAAATCATTTTATTCCCTTTACAAGTGAGTGGAACACTAAACCAGAAGCAAGACACTTAGCCTGCGGAAGTTAGCCTCTAAGGCCATTCTTGGTTGCTGTAAGTCTCCAGTGAGCTTGTGGAAGATCTGGGTATTTTCATATCGCGGAAATAGAGATTTTTGACTATTTTCCACTGGGCAACTTTCATTGGAATGAACAGGGCTCCCCTCCAATGTTGTACCCAGGTCTCTTTATACAACCATGGCTAAGATACTGTCTAGAGGCTGTGGTGGTCCAATGGAATAAACCAAATTAGTCAATTAACTGTATCGTCGTAAAATACAACGCTTGTGGCTCAAACTAGGGAAATCACCACAAAGTAAACATCCTTCAGTCGGCACCACAAACAAAACAAGTACAATGGCGTCTGCTGTTTCAGTTGAACGAGTGGCAGTAACTGGTGACTCTCAGCTGAATGCTTTGTGGTTGCTTGTAGTGATGGCAGCTGTTAAAAACCGGAATAAAACATTAAAGTGTCCTCATAAAAGCCTTCAATTTCACTTCAATTAATTTAAGATACACACTTAAATGTCTATCTTCACCAAACAGACACATTAAGTTAACCAGTGAACCCGATCTCTTCTAAGACTGATTTTTTATAACTTTGTAAAACGCAACTGTTATTTGACAGAGAGCCAGTAATGTCTACATTTTATGCCAAAGTTTATCATCAATTCACTGCTAGCAGGCAGCAGCAGACAATGACTCACTAGAACTTTCCACCACAGATATGGCGGCTCAGCTAGATGGCAGACAAAGCAGTCGCCAGATTCATCAATAACTGAAAGACTGTATTACAAACTGGGTCACAGTTTTTTAAAGACATGGGCATTTACAAGGCAGATAAAACGAACAAAAGATGCTACTCAGTGGCATTATGACGAAAGCAGTATCCAGCATTTTTAGAGCTTGACCCAGTCTAAAAAATTAAAATCAGGATAACTACCCAAATGTTGCTTCAATTTACTACTTAACTTAAATGTGGCAGTGCAACACTAAATAGTTGGACTGCCGCTTTAAATGTACTGCCCCTATTTACATAGAGCTTTTCAAGGATCAACATGCTGTAGAAAAAACAGAAAAGTGTCTATAGTGGTGCACTATGGCCCATATTAGCTGTTACTGATGATCACCATGCCCCCATAGGCAGAGCAGCTTTCCAAGAAATACGTTCCCCATTCAGGGAAACTTAATGTCAGGACAGGAGCGAGTATTCAGTCACAACAAATGATTCAGCAGTGTGAGTGTCAAATACATTGTGTAAAGGATGGAGTGTGAGTAAGCTGGGAGGAAATGGGAAATACTGAAAATCTGCCTCACTGTTTATTTTTACATCTTAACACTTGTTGCTCTCAGGTCACTGGAACAACTTGTGAAACTCAACCCACGCGGCTTAACATGTGTAGATACAGGAGGTATGAGGGGTTTAATTTCATGTTATACATCAATCAAAAGTCTTTATTGTAAGTGTATTCATTTCAGCTGTTGTTAAAGTATTTAAAATTTACTTACTAAACTGCAATGTCCACAACACTTTCTTTGTGCCACAGTTCAACCTAGTGAAAGAGGTTTCTAACTAAAGAGTGATGTGCTGGCTCCTGGCTTGAGCTGAACCGGCACTCAGTCTTAAATTTTTAACATTTCCCTCCGCTGCGTCCTGAACTAGGGTAACTGTAACCCAACCCCTCTAAATTAGACCTGAGAGTCTGACACCACGACGCCTTCCATGACTCACCCTGGACTCCACCTGAGGGCAGCTGCTGAGTCACAAATGAGAAATCATTGCTTTTAATTTGGGAAATCTAATCTGTATCGAGGCTGTAGAGGAAGTAGTGGTGATTTTATTGTTGTGTGTGGAATTAAAATGTGATAAGGTCACACAAGTAATGTAAGAACAGTCTTCTGTTCTGAAAACATCACAGTCTAATGGCTGTTCGTACACTGAGGAGGGGTCACACACATTAACGGGACCAACAGCACTCCTCTTTTACTTCAATATTATACTGTTTTACACTTTCCAATTCATACACAAAAAATGGTAGGCATTTATACAGTTTTCTCCAATTGCTTAAAACACTTTATGTAGTTACTGTTACTGATAGTTCAGATTTTTTGAATTAGGGTTATACAAGATATTCATCCATAGTCAGTGTACTACCCAAAGTAGGTGTCTGTCGGCACTCCCCCATTTTGGAGAAGCAGGAGGAGTACCACCACTGAAGCTAAGTAATGCACTGCTGTGGACGGGGGCAGAGGCAAAATGTATTTTAGCAACCTAAAAAATATCCCATCCTAAAAAACCCACATCAATATCAGTTTAAGTGTACTGTACATTGACAATATCTTCGCTGCTTTACCTTAATGTCAGACAGCCCTCGCATCTATGCTCTTATCAAAGCCACCAGACTCCACTGACAAAAACAGCAATTTTGGCTCACTGTACATGGGAGCTGCTGGTCTACCGCTGCCTTGATCAGTTAGTTAGTTTGTGTTATTGCATCACTTTGGTGAATCCAGACCAACCCTTTTAAACGCCAAAATCACACAATAGGGCAAACAAACTGATCGAGGCAGTGGCAGACCAGCGACTCCTGTATTCAACAATGTGTAGTCACCGTTTTCTCACTGGGGTCTGGCTTTGAAGAAAGCTATATCAGTGCCCTGTAGGAAATCGCTGTCTGACATTAAGGTGAAGCTTAGAAAATATTCTAAATATAGCATACACTTAAATCAATATTGATTGTTTTAGTTGGCTTAAATGTTTTGCTGCTGCCTGCGTCCACAACAGTACTTAGCTTAACTTCTGTGTTGGACTCCAGCCTGCTTCTCCAAACTGGGAGCGTGCCGACTGAGATCTACTGTATGTAATACACTGAATATCTCTTTAACTCACTGCTGTGTTTCCACACTGTTCAGTGTCCAGTAGTGGAAGTTACGTCCTTCATTGACTTATTTACCAGTTACGTATGTAAGTAAAATTTCAGGTACATGTACTTCAATTGTGTATTATACATACACAAACAGGAACCATACATGCATTAAATGGAGGGGGGGCTGCCCATGGACAGGCGCCGCATGTGGTCAGGGGTATGGTGCCTTGCTCAAGGGCACCTTGGCAGTGCCCAGGGGGTGAGCTGGCATCTCTCCAGCTACCAGTCCTCACTCTATATTTGGGCTGGATGGGGGCTTGAGCTGGCGACCCTCCGGCTCCCTAACCAAGTCCCTATGGACTGAGCTACTGCCGCCCCCATAACATGTTATGCTCAACTTCTACTCTACCACATTCAGACGGAAATACTTTATTTTACTTTTCATATTCATATTTTGCACTAAAACATAATAAGTGTATTGTTAAAAATGAAACACCCCTTAAAAACAGCAGTGTCCAGCTGGTGCTACTTGTCTTGTTTCAGGTGTCTGTATCTTCCATCAAAGACAGCTTTCCCCTCTAAACTTCTCAGGTGGTTTACTTTGATGAAAAACTCTCCAATATTTCACCAAGGAAGCAAAGATTTGGAAAAAAAAGGCCCAAAAGCAGAGTCCATTAGGGCTGCAACTCCTAAGTTAGTCATAAACATGACTATCCTTAATATCTACCTTTAGTCTGTGGCACTGAAAACTACAATTATGGTACAAATTTGGTGAAGGGACTGTCAGTGAGGTGGGCATTTACCAGGTATGTAAAGTCTAATGAAAGCCACTATCAAGTTGCATTATGGGAGCTGTAGGATCCTGCATTTTTCCATTCTAAGGATTAAAAGTCAGGCTGTCTTGACCCCAGCAGCTTCAATTTAGACCATTACGTTTTGAAAGCTGTCTTTTGCAAATGCCTCAGCCTTATGGAGAGGTATACTAAATCACAGGAACAGCCTTTTAGAGTCTCATCTGAGTATTTCCATCACAGATCCCCTCCCACCACTATAGATATCAACAGGGGTCAATTAAAAACACCTCCAGATGTTTTCGTGTGTAGGTTTTCAGCTCTAATATGCACATTAACACAGCGGCGTTAACACAGTGAGTAATGACGAACACAAAGTTGGGAAACTCACTTGTAGCTCGTTGTTATTGGCCATCGTGTGCTGCGCAGACGCCAGGTGACTCCTGCTGTTGTTTGTCTCACTTCACAGCCGTCAGATCATTGTTGAATTACAGCTGAACTCCTCCGGTGATTAAATACAAACAGTCCAGTGTTGGGTGTCCTGTAAATAAAAGCTAAAACCACTCAGCAGTCCCAGTGAAGGCGCAGTTTGATGTACCGAGATGCACGAAAATCAAATGAATAACTTGTTAACATCTTGTCGTTTGGAGGTTCGACAGAGGAGCAGGTGAGCAGAGCAGAGAGGAGGAGGAGACCATCACCTCCTGGCAGCAGGATGTCAACTCTTGGACTCTGATCTGCATCACGCAGTGCAGTCTGTCCTGTAGTAGACTGAGGGCGACCGCTGCTGCAGGCTGTCTTCTCATGCTCAGGGAGGGGAAACACCGAGAGGAAACCCGAAACCCGCCGGGATTCACCACCACCGCACTCTGCGCGGCTTATTAGTGAAAACTGAGGCCATCTTCCCCGCGGCGGTGCGCTCCTGCTCGGCTCTGCGGAGAGCTGAGAGCCGGTGAGTGATGCTTGAGAGGAGGAGGGAGCAGATGTTAAGTCAGTTTAGGAGTAACACATCCAACTTCCGGTTACAACCTTCAAAGTAAAACTTGGATTGTGTGACTGTATTAAGCCACTGCATGTTTTACAACTAAAATAAGCAACAAAAATTCTAACAACATTACGTTTATGACGACTGCGGTGCAAATGATAGAGAAACTGTTGGTTAGCTGGCGAGCTTCACCACACAGGATCCATTTTGAAAACTGCGCCGCTAACGGAAACAAGCTAGCTAGCCAAGTCACTGGTATCATGTGCTTTACAAATTACAACAAACTACTCACAGCCAACATGGGCACAGATATTCGCTGTGGTACCTGGAAGTCCCGCTTAAAACATTTATTCCGATAAAAACTATTTTAAAGTGTTCTAACAGGCCAACTTTACCTTTCCTGGCGTTAGCAGCAGGCTAGCTAGCTAGACGAGATTAGCCTTGGCAGCAGGCTAGCATTCAATCACGGGGCGTCCCACTCACGTCTGCAGGGGCCCCGCTAGAGGGCGCATGCGCACAACAGGAAGCCACAGAGATAATTAACTTACACTAATTTAATACAAAACAGTAAAAACAAGAGGTTATTAACAATAAGAGACTGTTATTTAAAGGCAATGGTGGCTGAAATATTAAGATGACTAGTGGAGAGTTCGATCCCCAGTTCCTCCTTTCCACCTGTGGCATGATAGTATTATGAGGTTTAAATAAATGTATATTTATCATTAAAACACCAATAACCCAGCAGGTATTGTGAAATGGTGCGGTCCATCTGACAGAGGGGTCAGATCATGATTTAACTTATGATGTAATACATTGCAGTAATTTCTTAAAAGTGTTTGACTTTACTTTTCTCTCATCATTCATTGGAGGGTGTGGATTAATTGGATTATAATTGCAGGAAGCATAACATTTTGCACAGTGATATGATAAGATAGCATGCCCCCCTGCCTGTAGGCCCTGCTTACCAATGCTACTCGCAAGAAACATAGGCCTAAACTTTATTGAGACATTAAAAGTCAACATTTTTATACTTCTTACTCTCACTTACCTCTTGACGTTTTTAAGGAATCCTGTCATTTGCTCTTATACAGCTGATAAAACCCATCCTTTATTTTGAAATCACCACGTGTTCCTGTGCTGTTGTGTCTTTGCACTAGTGTTGTCCAAAATAGCATTCATAGCAATTCAAAATATTTGAAATGGTTTCAGTGCTCAGTTTCCAACGCATCAATACACCAAATTGAAAACCTATAATCTGTTTAATTCAGTTAAAAAGTCAGGATTATGAAACATTTACAAGCACAAGACGGTATGTAAAACAAAGACGAAATGTTTAAAATGGTGCACCATTTCAGGTCAGCTAGCAAATTCTAGCAAATTTCTGGCAGCGACGAACTTAAAAACCTTTGTGCAAACGGTCAGAGTTGCTCCTAGTTGCCTAAGACATGATGAATGGATGTAAGTGTGGGTTGAAGGTGGAAGAGGGATGTTGTCTGTTAGCTTGGTCTCGGAAGATCTACTGAAGATTGGGAAAGATATTCGGCCTGTCCTCTTGAGGAGAGTTGGATCCACTTCTGTCCTGAACATCCCCTCACGTACACTGGTCAGCCTCTATGAACATCCAGTCCCAGGCGTGTTTGTCATGATGCTCCTTTCGTGTGGCCTGGTTCTGTCCAACCCTGCTGGCTAGTGATGGACGCACAAGATCCAGCTGGGTCCTGATCCTTCGGTTCATGAGCAGCTAAGCAGGCGTGGCTCCAGTTGTGGTTTGAGGGGTTGATCGGTACTTGAACAAGAACCTGGACAGCTTTGTCTCAGTGCTATCCTCCCCCATCTTCTTGATGCCCTCCTTGAACACTCGCACAGCACGTTCTGCACAGCCATTGGAGGGTGGGTGGTATGGTGCTGTGGTAACATGCTTAATGCCATTCTTTTTCAGGAACTGTTTGAACTCTGCACTGATCAGGCTAGATTCAGTAATGGACTGCATCGGATGTGCCTTAATCCACTTTGAGTAAGCATCAGTGACAATCAGAAACACCTTCTCTGAACATGTGGCCACAAAAGTCCAGATGCAACCTCATCCATCGAGGCTCCAAGCCTCCAAGCTTAAAGGAATCATGGGGAACAGTGGCTTTGGTTAAAAGCACTCATAGTGTTTTGTAAAATGAAAAAGAATTTAAAGTGTGAGGAGAGGGCATAACATGAGCAATGTGTTATCTGAAGTTAAAACTTTCCAACAACTCTTACCTGTGCTTTACAGGGATCTGTCGCCATCTTCTGGTCAAAAGGAGGAATCAGCTGATTTTGACCCACAGGTGAAAATTTGGTAATCTTTTTACCCCAAACACCTGGATGTTTCTAGTAAAGATTCATATGAAAATCATGAGGAACCACGGCAGGATATGGAGGTATAAGAATTCTTTCTCTGCCCGTCTTTATCAAACAGTATCTTCTTCTCTTCCAAGTTGTTTTGCATATTTCTGAAGTTGCTTTGTGCCTCTGTAGTGTTTTTGTGTCTCATTGTGGTAATTTTGTGCCCCATTTGTATTTGTTTTGTCTGTGGGAATGTTTTTACTAGCTTTTTATATTGCCTCAAAATTGCATTGTTTTCCAAAAAATGTCTTTCCCTAATGATTTGTATAAATGTGAAGTTGAGGATTATGGATCTTTTGAGAGCATTCCTCTGGCGTTTACAGTCTGTTAGATAACATTTGGCGAAATTCACAGGCTTCAAACACAAGCCCACTGAGCCTGCAGAATAATAGAATATCATGAAAACACAGCACATGATCATAAACATGTGTTAGAAGTTGGAAAGAACAAACTCATCCTGCAACCTTTCACAACAGGAGGTGACAAATCTGGTTGAATTTTGTTCTCAACATTATTTTTTGGGGTTTTGCTGAGGAACCGAAGGCTTGTGTGGATTTATTGTACCCTAAAGAAGAACTGTGCTTTCACAGGAAGTCCATAAATTCTCCAAATGCAGATCAACACCCAAGAAGCACCAGAAACTGAAGAAGAGATAGATAGATAGATAGATAGATAGATAGATAGATAGATAGATAGATAGATAGATAGATAGATAGATAGATAGATAGATCAGAGCTTTGAGCTGCTAAAACACAGTTTTTTCCCCTAAACCCAACAACGTGCCTGTCATCCCAACAGGATAAGCAGTTGCAGAAAATGACGAGCAAGGGGCGACTCCACTGTTGCAAAAAGAAGTCAAATTGTTTACAAGTCAGTGACGAAGTGACCCTACTTCTCACCTGATTAATTTTCTCACTAAACATTTTCCAAATGAGTTTATGGGTTCAGTTGGTTCTTTCAAGTCTTATTTGATACGCCATGATGTTCATTTTGTAAATAATTGTCCCATTCAGGGTCAAATAGTCAGTAAAGCAGGATATGCTTTAGGGCGTGGCAACTTCATGATTGACACGTTGCTGCCACTTTGACTTGTCAGCGTAGCAATGTGTTCCCTCCCAACTATGCTCACTTCTGGCTCCAAAACAAACAAGATGGCGGTGGCCTGAATGGCAAACTCAGGGCTACAAAAGTCTACAAACACCGTGGCTACATCCACTTCTTTTAAACAGAGCTGACTGAGATATGTTTGCTCACAGACACCTCAAAATAGTGAAGGCCTGAGCTCTGTATTTATTAATGATCTGCTGTTGATTAGTTTTTGCTACTTGTTGTGAATGCTTTGTTTTTCAATGAGATAGTGAAAACCAAATCTCTCTTTCACTATCACAACTGGAAATGAGTCTCAAGCGCTGTTGAATCACTGCAATTTCCTTCGAGTAATTCTTGGATGGCCGCACAGCAATTTGAGTGTAACATTGTTAATCTTTCCATTAGCTCCTAATCATTCAATCTGAGCAGGGAGGAAGAAAAACACCCTGTATTCACTCTCTGTGAGTCTGGAGTGAGAAAACATTGTGCTGACAGCTGGACTGTTTCGAGGCACCTTCTAAAGTCAAATTAAGTTTGAACTGATGGTCAGATTTGTCTGTCAGTTGCCAGGATTTGCTTCTTAAACAGCTGCAGCTTTGACAACCGGAGGAACATCTATCTTCGCAGTCTCGATCCTTGACAGAACCTGAAGAGGGATTTCCCCTTTTCCCCTCACATGCACATGTAGCTAGTTATGTCCCTCTTCAGCCACCGTAGGGTCAGGCAGGCCTCAGCCCCTGCTACTTCCTGGTTTTCAATTTGTTTGGCTCAGTATAAAAGCCCACACCTCACTCTTGCTACAGTCTTTTGTCCCTCTGCTCCCAGGGTTCTGGCTGCTGGTGACTGGCTCTGTCCTGGTAGGTAGTGGTTCTGGCTTTTGTTTTTCTAAGTGAAATGCTGTGATTTACCCTCTGCTGTGTACCTCAGGTCCTGCTCCAAAGCGACCCTCGCTCCCCAGTGTCTTTGGCCTTCTGTGTGAGAGGCCCTAGTAGTCAGGCAGGAAAGGTGAAGACTCCATTGTTTAAATGTATTTGCTGTTTTTAAGTGGTACTTTGCATTTTTTATATCTTGTACCCTTTTATTAGCTTTTAATAGGATTCCTGTTTTTAAAATACACCTTTTTATTTGTCTTATTGTTTAATAAACTATAATCTTGGGGGAATTCTTTGTCTCTGCCCGTCATTTCACTGTTACCTATCATTTTAAAATATCTGTGGGCTTTTGGTTGGTCTGAAGCAAAAGTAATACACTGCTCAAAAAATAAAGGGAACACATCATCATCACAGTGTAACTCAAACTCCTGGGATATCAACCTGTCCAGTTAGGAAGCAACACGTCACCTGCTGTGCAAATTGGACAGACAACAGGTGGAAAGGAGAGGCAATTACCAAGACAACCCCTATTTAGGGATGGTTTTGCAGGTGGTGACCAGACCGTTTCCCTCTCTGCTGATCCTCTGACCCATTGTCAGACCATATGCTGGTGCAGTGGGCCCTGGGTTCCTCCTGGTGCAGGACAATGCCCGGCCTTATGTGACTGGAGCGTGTCAGCAGTTTCTGGATGACGAAGGCATTGATGCTATTAACCGGCCCGCCCGTTCCCAGACCTGAATCCAATCGAGCACCTTTGGGACATCATGTATCATAGCATCCACCGCCGCCATGTCGCACCACAGACTGATGCCCTGATCCAGGTCTGGGAGGAGATCCGCCAGGAGACCATCCGTCTCATCAGGAGCACGGCCAGACGTTGTAGGGAATGTATACAGGCACGTGGCGGCCGTACACACTACTGAGCCACATTATGAGTTGTCCTGAGGAAATTTACAGACGTTGGATCAGCCTGTGATCTGATTTTTCCACTTTGATTCTGGGTGTGATTCTGAATCCAGTCCTAAATGATTAATGACTTTGGTTTCCATGGATTGTTCTTACATTTACAAATTGCACTATGTAATCAATAAAGATTTTCATCTGGAATATTTAATTCATTGATATCTGGGATGTGTGATTTAAGTGTTCCCTTAAATTTTTTGAGGAGTGTATTTTGGACATTTTATGAATACTTTTTCAGACATTCTATTAATGTGTCAGACTTTTAATTTATATTAAGAAATTTCATTAATGTTTTTGGGCAATCATAATTTTTTCAGATATTTTAATAATTTGGAAATTTTATTCATAATTTTGCAGACATTCTTCATATTTGTCGGACTTTTAATTAATATTTTGCGGACATTTCACAAATAATTTGTCGGACATTTTATGACTATATTTGGGATATTTTATAAATTTAAGGACATTTTATTAATTTTCCAGACATTGTATTGACAATTTTTCGGGCATTACATTAATCTTTTTTTCGGACATTTTATTATTTTTTGGACATCTTCTTCAAACGTTTTTTGAGATCTTATTAATATTTTTCGAACATTTTATTTATAATATTTAGGATATTTTACGTTAATATTTGTTCACGATTTTGGACACCATACTATACTATGACGATTTTTCATGATTTTGGACGACATGCTGTACAATGTTAGCCTGGTTCCAGACCATAGACCCCGCCCACTCAACTGAGTAGGCTTGTCTCTGCGAGCTTCAGTCTGACACTCAGGCTAGTACGATGTCATTTTTTCATGTTTTTTGGTGACATGCTATACCATGTCATTTTTTGGGATTTTGGCGTCATACTATACTATGACTTTTTTTTTTGTGATTTTGAATGTCATACTGTACTATGACGTTTTTTCATGATTTTTGACCAAATACTATACTATGTGGTTTTTTCATTATTTTGGACGACATACTATACTATGACGTGTTTTTCATTAATTTGGACGACATGCTATACGATGTTGTTTTTTCATGATTTTTGATGGCATGCCATACTATGTAGTTTTTTTCTGATGTTTGACGATATACTATACCATTACAGGTTTTAATGATTTTGGACAACATGGTATACTATGAAGTTTTATCATGATTTTTGACAAAATATTATACTATGACTTCTTGTCATGATTTTGGATGACATGCTATACTATTACGTTTTTCATAATTTTTGACGACATATTATACTATGACTTTTCTTTTGTGATTTTGAATGTCATACTGTACTATGACGTTTTTTCATGATTTTTGACGCCACACTATATTATGACGTTTTTTCATAATTTTGGACGACATGCTATACTATGACGTTTCTTTCAAGATTTTGGATGACGTGCTATACGATGACATTTTTTCTTGATTTTGGATGACATACTATACTATGACGTTTTTTCAAGATTTTGGATGACATACTATACTATGACGATTTTTCAAGATTTTGGACGACATACTATACGATCTTGTTTTTGCGTAATTTTGAACGACATGCTATACTATGTTATTTTTTCTTTATTTTGGATGACATACTATACTATGTTGTTTTTGCGTAATTTTGAACGACATACTATACTATGACGTTTTTTCAAGATTTTGGACGACATACTATACTATGACGTTTTTTCCTGATTTTGGACGACATACTATACAATTTATTTTTGTCTGATTTTGAATGACATACTATACTATGACGTTTTTGCCAAGATTTTGGACGACATACTATACTATGACGTTTTTTCAAGATTTTGGACGACATACTATAGTATTTATTTTTGTCTGATTTTGAATGACATACTATGCTATGACGTTTTTACAAGATTTTGGACGACATGCTATACAATGACAATTTTTCCTGATTTTGGACGACATACTATACTATGTTGTTTTTGCGTAATTTTGAACGACATGCTATATACTATGTTATTTTTTCTTGATTTTGGATGACATACTATACTATGACGTTTTTGTCAAGATTTTGGACGACATACTATACTTTGTTATTTTTTCTTGATTTTGGATGACATACTATACTATGACATTTTTTCAAGATTTTGGACGACATACTATACTATGACGTTTCTTTCAAGATTTTGGACGACATGCTATACTGTGTTATTTTTTCTTGATTTTGGACGACATACTATACTATGACATTTTTTCAAGATTTTGGACGACATACTATACTATGACATTTTTTCAAGATTTTGGACGACATACTATACTATGACGTTTTTTCCTGATTTTGGACGACATACTATACTATGATGCTTTTTAGTGATTTTGGACGACATACTATACAATTTATTTTTGTCTGATTTTGAATGACATACTATACTATGACGTTTCTTTCAAGATTTTTTTCCTGATTTTGAATGACATACTATACTATGACGTTTTTTCAAGATTTTGGACGACATACTATACTATGACGTTTTTGTCAAGATTTTGGACGACATACTATACTTTGTTATTTTTTCTTGATTTTGGATGACATACTATACTATGACATTTTTTCAAGATTTTGGACGACATACTATACTGTGTTATTTTTTCTTGATTTTGGACGACATACTATACTATGACATTTTTTCAAGATTTTGGACGACATACTATACTATGACGTTTTTTCCTGATTTTGGACGACATACTATACTATGATGCTTTTTAGTGATTTTGGACGACATACTATACAATTTATTTTTGTCTGATTTTGAATGACATACTATACTATGACGTTTCTTTCAAGATTTTTTTCCTGATTTTGAATGACATACTATACTATGACGTTTCTTTCAAGATTTTGGACGACATGCTATACGATGACGATTTTTCAAGATTTTGGACAACATCCTATACGATGACGATTTTTCAAGATTTTGGACGACATACTATACTATGTTGTTTTTGCGTAATTTTGAACGACATACTATACTATGACGTTTTTTCAAGATTTTGGACGACATACTATACTATGACGTTTTTTCAAGATTTTGGACCACATGCTATACTATGACGTTTTTTCAAGATTTTGGACCACATGCTATACTATGACGTTTTTTTCAAGATTTTGGACGACATGCTATACTATGTTATTTTTTCTTGATTTTGGATGACATACTATACTATGTTGTTTTTGCGTAATTTTGAACGACATACTATACTATGACGTTTTTTCCTGATTTTGGACGACATACTATACTATGACGTTTTTTCAAGATTTTGGACGACATACTATACTATGACATTATTTCCTAATTTTGAACGACATACTATACTATGACGTTTCTTTCAAGATTTTGGACGACATACTATACTATGACGTTTCTTTCAAGATTTTGGACGACATACTATACTATGACGTTTCTTTCAAGATTTTGGACGACATACTATACTATGACATTTTTTCCTAATTTTGAACGACATACTATACTATGACGTTTCTTTCAAGATTTTGGACGACATACTATACTATGACATTTTTTCCTAATTTTGAACGACATACTATACTATGACGTTTTTTCAAGATTTTGGACGACATACTATACTATGACGTTTTTTTTCAAGATTTTGGACCACATGCTATACTATGACGTTTTTTCAAGATTTTGGACCACATGCTATACTATGACGTTTTTTTCAAGATTTTGGACGACATGCTATACTATGTTATTTTTTCTTGATTTTGGACGACATACTATACTATGTTGTTTTTGCGTAATTTTGAACGACATACTATACTATGACTTTTTTTTCTGATTTTGAACGACATACTATACTATGACGTTTTTTAATGATTTTGGATGACATACTATACTATGACGTTTTTTTCATTATTTTGGACGACATGCTATACTATCACATTTTTTCAAGATTTTGGACCACATGCTATACTGTGACGTTTTTTCTTGATTTTGGACGACATACTATACTATGACGTTTTTTTCATTATTTTGGACGACATGCTATACTATGATATTTTTTCCTGATTTTGGACGACATACTATACTATGACTTTTTTATATGATTTTGAACGACATACTATACTATGACCTTTTTTAATGATTTTGGACGACATACTATACTATGATGTTTTTATATGATTTTGAACGACATACTATACTATGACATTTTTTTCTGAATTTGAACGACACTATGGTGTTTTTTCAAGATTTTGGACGACATACTACACTATGACGTTTTTTTCAAGATATTGGACGACATGCTATACTATCTTGTTTTTGCGTAATTTTGAACGAAATGCTATACTATGTTATTTTTTCTTGATTTTGGATGACATACTATACTATGACCTTTTTTAATGATTTTGGACGACATACTATACTATGACGTTTTTTCCTGATTTTGAACGACATACTATACTATGACGTTTCTTTCAAGATTTTGGACGAGATGCTATACTATGGCGTTTTTTCTTGATTTTGGATGACATACTATATTATGTTGTTTTTGCGTAATTTTGAATGACATACTATACTGTCAGGATTTTTCATCATTTTTGATGACATGCTATACTATGACGTTTTTTCCTGATTTTTGATGACATTGTTTACTATGTTGTTTTTTCATTAGTGTGGATGACATGCTCCACTATGACGAGTTTTCATGATTTTTAACAACATGCTATACTTGTCACAGGGAGTGATTGTACTCACATGCAACACACTGAGGCAGGCAAACAGTTGGTAATGACCTTTATTGGTAACAGAGATATAAAACAGTTTTGGGGTCTTTGGGTTTGGCCTGCTTGTAGATCCAGTGCTGAGTGAGTGAGATGAGAGCAGGCAGTCAATACTTGAGCAGTCAGAGGGTAGGAGACTGTCCCGTGAGTGCAGGTGGGTTTCTCTTGAGGCTGGTAGTGGAGAGAAGACATAAGTGACTTGCCGAACCAGGAGACCAGAGGTAAACAGGATGGGTGTAGCTTTCAAGATTTTGGACGACATGCTATACTTTGACGTTTTTTAATGATTTTGGACGACATACTATACTATGACGTTTTTTCCTGATTTTGAACGACATACTATACTATGACGTTTCTCTCAAGATTTTGGACGACATATTATACTATGACGTTTCTTTCAAGATTTTGGACGACATGCTATACTATGACGTTTTTTAATGATTTTGGACGACATACTATACTATGACGTTTTTTTCAAGATTTCGGACGACATGCTATACTATGACGTTTTTTCAAGATTTTGGACGACATGCTAGACTATGACGTTTTTTAATGATTTTGGACGACATACTACACTATGACGTTTTTTCAAGATTTTGGATGACATGCTATACTATGACGTTTTTTAATGATTTTGGACGACATACTATACTATGACGTTTTTTTTCAAGATTTTGGAAGACATGCTATACTATGACGTTTTTTCAAGATTTTGGACCACATGCTATACTATGACGTTTCTCTCAAGATTTTGGACGACATGCTACACTATCTTGTTTTTGCGTAATTTTGAACGAAATGCTATACTATGTTATTTTTTCTTGATTTTGGACGACATACTATACTATGTTGTTTTTGCGTAATTTTGAACGACATACTATACTATGACTTTTTTTTCTGATTTTGAACGACATACTATACTATGACGTTTCTTTCAATATTTTGGACGACATACTATACTTTGACGTTTTTTAATGATTTTGGACGACATACTATACTATGACGTTTTTTTCATTATTTTGGACGACATGCTATACTATGATATTTTTTCCTGATTTTGGACGACATGCTATACTATCACATTTTTTCAAGATTTTGGACCACATGCTATACTATGACTTTTTTATATGATTTTGAACGACATACTATACTATGACATTTTTTTCTGAATTTGAACGACACTATGGTGTTTTTTCAAGATTTTGGACGACATACTACACTATGACGTTTTTTTCAAGATATTGGACGACATGCTATACTATCTTGTTTTTGCGTAATTTTGAACGAAATGCTATACTATGTTATTTTTTCTTGATTTTGGATGACATACTATACTATGACCTTTTTTAATGATTTTGGACGACATACTATACTATGACGTTTTTTCCTGATTTTGAACGACATACTATACTATGACGTTTCTTTCAAGATTTTGGACGAGATGCTATACTATGGCGTTTTTTCTTGATTTTGGATGACATACTATATTATGTTGTTTTTGCGTAATTTTGAATGACATACTATACTGTCAGGATTTTTCATCATTTTTGATGACATGCTATACTATGACGTTTTTTCCAGATTTTTGATGACATTGTTTACTATATTGTTTTTTCATCAGTGTGGATGACATGCTCCACTATGACGAGTTTTCATGATTTTTAACAACATGCTATACTTGTCACAGGGAGTGATTGTACTCACATGCAACACACTGAGGCAGGCAAACAGTTGGTAATGACCTTTATTGGTAACAGAGATATAAAACAGTTTTGGGGTCTTTGGGTTTGGCCTGCTTGTAGATCCAGTGCAGAGTGAGTGAGATGAGAGCAGGCAGTCAATACTTGAGCAGTCAGAGGGTAGGAGACTGTCCCGTGAGTGCAGGTGGGTTTCTCTTGAGGCTGGTAGTGGAGAGAAGACATAAGTGACTTGCCGAACCAGGAGACCAGAGGTAAACAGGATGGGTGTAGCTTTCAAGATTTTGGACGACCTGCTATACTTTGACGTTTTTTCCTGATTTTGGACGACATACTATACTATGACGTTTCTCTCAAGATTTTGGACGACATACTATACTATGACGTTTTTTCCTGATTTTGGACGACATACTATACTATGACGTTTCTTTCAATATTTTGGACGACATACTATACTTTGACGTTTTTTAATGATTTTGGACGACATACTATACTATGACGTTTTTTTCATTATTTTGGACGACATGCTATACTATGATATTTTTTCCTGATTTTGGACGACATGCTATACTATCACATTTTTTCAAGATTTTGGACCACATGCTATACTATGACTTTTTTATATGATTTTGAACGACATACTATACTATGACATTTTTTTCTGAATTTGAACGACACTATGGTGTTTTTTCAAGATTTTGGACGACATACTACACTATGACGTTTTTTTCAAGATATTGGACGACATGCTATACTATCTTGTTTTTGCGTAATTTTGAACGAAATGCTATACTATGTTATTTTTTCTTGATTTTGGATGACATACTATACTATGACCTTTTTTAATGATTTTGGACGACATACTATACTATGACGTTTTTTCCTGATTTTGAACGACATACTATACTATGACGTTTCTTTCAAGATTTTGGACGAGATGCTATACTATGGCGTTTTTTCTTGATTTTGGATGACATACTATATTATGTTGTTTTTGCGTAATTTTGAATGACATACTATACTGTCAGGATTTTTCATCATTTTTGATGACATGCTATACTATGACGTTTTTTCCTGATTTTTGATGACATTGTTTACTATGTTGTTTTTTCATTAGTGTGGATGACATGCTCCACTATGACGAGTTTTCATGATTTTTAACAACATGCTATACTTGTCACAGGGAGTGATTGTACTCACATGCAACACACTGAGGCAGGCAAACAGTTGGTAATGACCTTTATTGGTAACAGAGATATAAAACAGTTTTGGGGTCTTTGGGTTTGGCCTGCTTGTAGATCCAGTGCTGAGTGAGTGAGATGAGAGCAGGCAGTCAATACTTGAGCAGTCAGAGGGTAGGAGACTGTCCCGTGAGTGCAGGTGGGTTTCTCTTGAGGCTGGTAGTGGAGAGAAGACATAAGTGACTTGCCGAATCAGGAGACCAGAGGTAAACAGGATGGGTGTAGCTTTCAAGATTTTGGACGACATGCTATACTTTGACGTTTTTTAATGATTTTGGACGACATACTATACTATGACGTTTTTTCCTGATTTTGAACGACATACTATACTATGACGTTTCTCTCAAGATTTTGGACGACATACTATACTATGACGTTTCTCTCAAGATTTTGGACGACATACTATACTATGACGTTTCTCTCAAGATTTTGGACGACATACTATACTATGACGTTTCTTTCAAGATTTTGGACGACATACTATACTATGACGTTTCTTTCAAGATTTTGGACGACATGCTATACTTTGACGTTTTTTCCTGATTTTGAACGACATACTATACTATGAAGTTTCTTTCAAGATTTTGGACGACATACTATACTATGACGTTTTTATATGATTTTGGACGACATGCTATACTATGACGTTTCTTTCAAGATTTTGGACGACATACTATACTATGACTTTTTTTCATTATTTTGGACGACATGCTATACTATGACGTTTTTATATGATTTTGGACGACATGCTATACTATGACTTTTTTATATGATTTTGAACGACATACTATACTATGACGTTTTTTAAAGATTTTGGACGACATACTATACTATGACGTTTTTTCAAGATTTTGGACGACATACCATACTATGACGTTTTTTCCTGATTTTGAACGACATTTCTTTCAAGATTTTGGACGACATGCTATACTATGATGTTTTGAATGATTTTGGACGACATGCTATACTATGACTTTTTTTCATTATTTTGGACGACATGCTATACTATGACGTTTTTATATGATTTTGGACGACATGCTATACTATGACGTTTTTATATGATTTTGGACGACATGCTATACTATGACGTTTTTTAATGATTTTGGACGACATACTATACTATGACTTTTTTTCATTATTTTGGACGACATGCTATACTATGACGTTTTTATATGATTTTGGACGACATGCTATACTATGACTTTTTTATATGATTTTGAACGACATACTATACTATGACGTTTCTTTCAAGATTTTGGACGACATGCTATACTTTGACGTTTTTTAATGATTTTGGACGACATACTATACTATGACGTTTTTTTCATTATTTTGGACGACATGCTATACTATGACATTTTTTCAAGAGTTTGGACCACATGCTATACTGTGACGTTTTTTCTTGATTTTGGACGACATACTATACTATGACGTTTTTTTCATTATTTTGGACGACATGCTATACTATGATATTTTTTCCTGATTTTGGACGACATGCTATACTATGACATTTTTTCAAGAGTTTGGACCACATGCTATACTGTGGCGTTTTTTCTTGATTTTGGACGACATACTATACTATGACGTTTTTTCCTGATTTTGAACGACATACTATACTATGACGTTTCTTTCAAGATTTTGGACGAGATGCTATACTATGACATTTTTTTCTGAATTTGAACGACACTATGTTGTTTTTCCAAGATTTTGGACGACATACTACACTATGACGTTTTTTTCAAGATATTGGACGACATGCTATACTATCTTGTTTTTGCGTAATTTTGAACGAAATGCTATACTATGTTATTTTTTCTTGATTTTGGATGACATACTATACTATGACCTTTTTTAATGATTTTGGACGACATACTATACTATGACGTTTTTTCCTGATTTTGAACGACATACTATACTATGACGTTTCTTTCAAAATTTTGACGAGATGCTATACTATGGCGTTTTTTCTTGATTTTGGATGACATACTATATTATGTTGTTTTTGCGTAATTTTGAATGACATACTATACTGTCAGGATTTTTCATCATTTTTGATGACATGCTATACTATGACGTTTTTTCCTGATTTTTGATGACATTGTTTACTATGTTGTTTTTTCATTAGTGTGGATGACATGCTCCACTATGACGAGTTTTCATGATTTTTAACAACATGCTATACTTGTCACAGGGAGTGATTGTACTCACATGCAACACACTGAGGCAGGCAAACAGTTGGTAATGACCTTTATTGGTAACAGAGATATAAAACAGTTTTGGGGTCTTTGGGTTTGGCCTGCTTGTAGATCCAGTGCTGAGTGAGTGAGATGAGAGCAGGCAGTCAATACTTGAGCAGTCAGAGGGTAGGAGACTGTCCCGTGAGTGCAGGTGGGTTTCTCTTGAGGCTGGTAGTGGAGAGAAGACATAAGTGACTTGCCGAACCAGGAGACCAGAGGTAAACAGGATGGGTGTAGCTTTCAAGATTTTGGACGACATACTATACTTTGACGTTTTTTAATGATTTTGGACGACATACTATACTATGACGTTTTTTCCTGATTTTGAACGACATACTATACTATGACGTTTCTCTCAAGATTTTGGACGACATACTATACTATGACGTTTCTTTCAAGATTTTGGACGACATACTATACTATGACGTTTCTTTCAAGATTTTGGACGACATGCTATACTATGACGTTTCTTTCAAGATTTTGGACGACATACTATACTATGACGTTTCTTTCAAGATTTTGGACGACATGCTATACTTTGACGTTTTTTCCTGATTTTGAACGACATACTATACTATGATGTTTCTCTCAAGATTTTGGACGACATACTATACTATGACGTTTCTTTCAAGATTTTGGACGACATACTATACTATGACGTTTCTTTCAAGATTTTGGACGACATGCTATACTATGACGTTTTTTCCTGATTTTGAACGACATACTATACTATGACGTTTCTTTCAAGATTTTGGACGACATGCTATACTTTGATGTTTTTTCCTGATTTTGAACGACATACTATACTATGATGTTTCTCTCAAGATTTTGGACGACATACTATACTATGACGTTTCTTTCAAGATTTTGGACGACATACTATACTATGACGTTTCTTTCAAGATTTTGGACGACATGCTATACTATGACGTTTCTCTCAAGATTTTGGACGACATACTATACTATGACGTTTCTTTCAAGATTTTGGACGACATGCTATACTATGACGTTTTTTCCTGATTTTGAACGACATACTATACTATGACGTTTCTTTCAAGATTTTGGACGACATGCTATACTTTGATGTTTTTTCCTGATTTTGAACGACATACTATACTATGACGTTTCTTTCAAGATTTTGGACGACATGCTATACTATGACGTTTTTTCCTGATTTTGAACGACATACTATACTATGACGTTTCTCTCAAGATTTTGGACGACATACTATACTACGACGTTTCTCTCAAGATTTTGGACGACATACTATACTATGACGTTTTTATATGATTTTGGACGACATGATATACTATGAAGTTTCTTTCAATATTTTGGACGACATACTATACTATGACGTTTTTATATGATTTTGGACGACATACTATACAATGACGTTTTTTTAATGATTTTGGACGACATGATATACTATGAAGTTTCTTTCAATATTTTGGACGACATACTATACTATGACGTTTTTTCAAGATTTTGGACAACATACTATACTATGACGTTTTTTCTTGATTTTGAACGACATACTATACTATGACGTTTCTTTCAAGATTTTGAACGAAATGCTATACTATGTTATTTTTTCTTGATTTTGGATGACATACTATACTATGTTGTTTTTGCGTAATTTTGAACGACATACTATACTATGACATTTTTTCCTGATTTTGAACGACATACTATACTATGACGTTTCTTTCAAGATTTTGGACGACATGCTATACTTTGACGTTTTTTAATGATTTTGGACGACATACTATACTATGACGTTTTTTTCATTATTTTGGAAGACATGCTATACTATGATATTTTTTCCTGATTTTGGACGACACGCTATACTATGACATTTTTTCAAGAGTTTGGACCACATGCTATACTGTGACGTTTTTTCTTGATTTTGGACGACATACTATACTATGACGTTTTTTAATGATTTTGAACGACATACTATACTATGACGTTTTTTCCTGATTTTGAACGACATACTATACTATGACGTTTCTTTCAAGATTTTGGACGAGATGCTATACTATGGCGTTTTTTCTTGATTTTGGATGACATACTATATTATGTTGTTTTTGCGTAATTTTGAATGACATACTATACTGTCAGGATTTTTCATCATTTTTGATGACATGCTATACTATGACGTTTTTTCCAGATTTTTGATGACATTGTTTACTATATTGTTTTTTCATCAGTGTGGATGACATGCTCCACTATGACGAGTTTTCATGATTTTTAACAACATGCTATACTTGTCACAGGGAGTGATTGTACTCACATGCAACACACTGAGGCAGGCAAACAGTTGGTAATGACCTTTATTGGTAACAGAGATATAAAACAGTTTTGGGGTCTTTGGGTTTGGCCTGCTTGTAGATCCAGTGCAGAGTGAGTGAGATGAGAGCAGGCAGTCAATACTTGAGCAGTCAGAGGGTAGGAGACTGTCCCGTGAGTGCAGGTGGGTTTCTCTTGAGGCTGGTAGTGGAGAGAAGACATAAGTGACTTGCCGAACCAGGAGACCAGAGGTAAACAGGATGGGTGTAGCTTTCAAGATTTTGGACGACCTGCTATACTTTGACGTTTTTTCCTGATTTTGGACGACATACTATACTATGACGTTTCTCTCAAGATTTTGGACGACATACTATACTATGACGTTTTTTCCTGATTTTGGACGACATACTATACTATGACGTTTCTCTCAAGATTTTGGACGACATACTATACTATGACGTTTTTTCAAGATTTTGGACGACATGCTATACTTTGACGTTTTTTCCTGATTTTGAACGACATGCTATACTATGACGTTTCTTTCAAGATTTTGGACGACATGCTATACTATGACGTTTCTTTTAAGATTTTGGACGACATACTATACTATGACGTTTTTTCAAGATTTTGGACGACATGCTATACTTTGACGTTTTTTTCATTATTTTGGACGACATGCTATACTATGACGTTTTTTTCATTATTTTGGACGACATGCTATACTATGATATTTTTTCCTGATTTTGAACGACATACTATACTATGACTTTTCTTTCAAGATTTTGGACGAGATGCTATACTATGGCGTTTTTTCTTGATTTTGGATGACATACTATATTATGTTGTTTTTGCGTAATTTTGAATGACATACTATACTGTCAGGATTTTTCATCATTTTTGATGACATGCTATACTATGACGTTTTTTCCAGATTTTTGATGACATTGTTTACTATATTGTTTTTTCATCAGTGTGGATGACATGCTCCACTATGACGAGTTTTCATGATTTTTAACAACATGCTATACTTGTCACAGGGAGTGATTGTACTCACATGCAACACACTGAGGCAGGCAAACAGTTGGTAATGACCTTTATTGGTAACAGAGATATAAAACAGTTTTGGGGTCTTTGGGTTTGGCCTGCTTGTAGATCCAGTGCTGAGTGAGTGAGATGAGAGCAGGCAGTCAATACTTGAGCAGTCAGAGGGTAGGAGACTGTCCCGTGAGTGCAGGTGGGTTTCTCTTGAGGCTGGTAGTGGAGAGAAGACATAAGTGACTTGCCGAACCAGGAGACCAGAGGTAAACAGGATGGGTGTAGCTTTCAAGATTTTGGACGACCTGCTATACTTTGACGTTTTTTAATGATTTTGGACGACATACTATACTATGACGTTTTTTCCTGATTTTGAACGACATACTATACTATGACGTTTCTCTCAAGATTTTGGACGACATACTATACTATGACGTTTCTTTCAAGATTTTGGACGACATGCTATACTATGACGTTTTTTCCTGATTTTGAACGACATACTATACTATGACGTTTTTTCCTGATTTTGAACGACATACTATACTATGACGTTTCTCTCAAGATTTTGGACGACATACTATACTATGACGTTTCTCTCAAGATTTTGGACGACATGCTATACTATGACGTTTTTTCAAGATTTTGGACGACATGCTATACTATGACGTTTTTTCCTGATTTTGAACGACATACTATACTATGACGTTTCTTTCAAGATTTTGGACGACATGCTATACCTTGACGTTTTTTCTTGATTTTGAACGACATACTATACTATGACGTTTCTCTCAAGATTTTGGACGACATACTATACTATGACGTTTCTCTCAAGATTTTGGACGACATGCTATACTATGACGTTTCTTTCAAGATTTTGGACGACATACTATACTATGACGTTTCTTTCAAGATTTTGGACGACATACTATACTATGACTTTTTTATATGATTTTGGACGACATACTATACTATGACCTTTTTTCATTATTTTGGACGACATGCTATACTATGACTTTTTTATATGATTTTGAACGACATACTATACTATGACGTTTTTTCAAGATTTTGGACGACATACTATACTATGACGTTTTTTCCTGATTTTGAACGACATTTCTTTCAAGATTTTGGACGACATGCTATACTATGATGTTTTGAATGATTTTGGACGACATACTATACTGTGATGTTTTTTCAAGATTTTGAACGACATACTATACTATGACGTTTCTTTCAAGATTTTGGACGACATGCTATACTTTGACGTTTTTTAATGATTTTGGACGACATACTATACTATGACGTTTCTCTCAAGATTTTGAACGACATACTATACTATGACGTTTCTTTCAAGATTTTGGACGACATGCTATACTTTGACGTTTTTTAATGATTTTGGACGACATACTATACTATGACGTTTCTCTCAAGATTTTGGACGACATACTATACTATGACGTTTCTCTCAAGATTTTGGACGACATGCTATACTATGACGTTTCTTTCAAGATTTTGGACGACATACTATACTATGACGTTTCTTTCAAGATTTTGGACGACATATTATACTATGACGTTTCTTTCAAGATTTTGGACGACATACTATACTATGACTTTTTTATATGATTTTGGACGACATACTATACTATGACCTTTTTTCATTATTTTGGACGACATGCTATACTATGACTTTTTTATATGATTTTGAACGACATACTATACTATGACGTTTTTTCAAGATTTTGGACGACATACTATACTATGACGTTTTTTCCTGATTTTGAACGACATTTCTTTCAAGATTTTGGACGACATGCTATACTATGATGTTTTTTCAAGATTTTGAACGACATACTATACTATGACGTTTCTTTCAAGATTTTGGACGACATGCTATACTTTGACGTTTTTTAATGATTTTGGACGACATGCTATACTATGACTTTTTTTCAAGATTTTGGACGACATACTATACTATGACGTTTTTTCAAGATTTTGGACGACATACTATACTATGACGTTTTTTCAAGATTTTGGACGACATACTATTCCATGACGTTTTTTCAAGATTTTGGATGACATGCTATACGATGACATTTTTTCCTGATTTTGAACGACATACTATACTATGACGTTTTTCCATGATTTTTGACGACATACTATACTGTGACGTTTTTTCAAGATTTGGGACGACATACTGTTGTCTGACATTTTTTACATAATTTTTGATGACATACTATACTATGACGATTTTTCATGATTTTTGACGGCCACATACTATACTATGACAACATATTATACTGTTTTATGCAATTTTTGGTTTTACGTTTTATGTTTCTTAACGACATACTATACTATGGCTGTTTTTTTGTGACTTCTTCATGGCATACTATATTGCAACCATTCTGTTAGTATTTAATGACATCGTATACTATGACTATTTTGTCTCTGAATTTTTTGTATGTCTATACTATCTATAACTGATTTTTTTCTCTTCATGATATAGTATACTATAACTTCTTCAATAGTGTTTTGATGTCATACTACACTATGACTATTTTAATTATGTTTTCATGGCATATTGTTTCTTGGAGTTTTTTGTTATGGCATACTATTCTACTACTTTTTAAAAAAAAATATTTGTCTTTTTTTTGACATACTATATGAATATTTTATGCACATATTTGTATGGCATGTGTTATAATTTCGTAGCAAATTAAATAAAATTAACGTAGCATAGTATGCCATAAAAATGTGAGTTATGTCATGAAAATGTTAACATTTATGTCATAATATAGTGTGCCATAAAAATGTTTCCACTTCGGTTAAATTGAAAAAAGCATAGGTATAAGGCACTGATTATTGGTTTGTTAAACGTAATTTGTGAACAGTAAATCGTGTCTGTGATCATGGTAATTGTAAATAGTTAAGAATTATTTTTATTGAAAAAAAGTTTTTAAAGACCACAAGTTTTCTATGATTAATTAATTTTCATTGTAGAAACCAATTTTAATACTTTAAGTATCCCCGGGGACCCAGCTGCCCACAGTGTTTTCACTTATTTGGGCTCATTAGACCTGCCTCAGCAGCGCTTGCACAAGTCTGAATCCACCATGCACACCTGTATGCAGGGTGTTTCACTGTTAAAAAAAAAAAAAAAGACCAGATTACATAATACGTGATGTGAGATTTTATTTTAATATAAAATACATAAATAAAGCATCTGCAGGTGGCATCAGGAGCATGTGCACTTATTCATATACACACATACATATATGTGTAGGACTCAAACACACTACCAGGCATACAATTCACCCCACAAAATAAAGTCTAAAGAAACTAAATGATGGTAGTTGCAGCCATTTGAGAATACGGTACATAGATAGATCTTGCTTGGACCAATGCCTGCACACTACACAGGTCATATGATCACAAGAAGCACTGCAGCAGTTCTGTACTTAAAAGTTGACTCTGGAGGCACTGATCTAGAAGTGGTTAACAACTCATCTGTTTACCATGCAAACTAATGATTGGAGATCAGTGGAGCCAAAAGACACTGTATTAAGATATGTCTCTCATATGAAGCAAAAGATCTCCCATTAAAATCAGATTTAAAAAACTAAGTTTAATCCAAAACGACGACCTTATTTGAAAAAGAAACAAACCTGGAGAGTTTCAAACATAATTCCTTTACTTTTTCAAACATGATGCTGTTTTGGAAAAACTCTTGAGCTTTTCTCTCTGCTCCAGAAAAGCAAGAAAAACCTTTTGAGAAGTTGAATGCAGCCTGTAGCGTGGTAGAATACAGTAATATTTCTCCCTTGCTCTACCGATTGCACATTTAAACATTTGACCTTAAACATAAAACAGCTCGGCCTCACGCTTTAACTTGGACCAGGACCTCTGCTCAAGATTTCTTTGGCCAAATAAATTTTACTGTTTAACAACCGACTGTCCGAAGCATCTTTACAACAAAGTCGTGTTTTGTTAAACTGAACCTGGATCACTGGACAAGTTAGAGGAGGTGAGAACAGCAACCAGTCAGACTCTGGGGCAAGGGGGCGTCCCCATTTCAGTGAAGGCGCACGGGGCAGACGTACAAACATACCACGTATAATCCGCACAACAGAAAAATATATGTATAAACCAACATTCCTCAGAAAAACATTAACAGTGCTGTTTTTCACTCCCTCTGTGATATGAAATAAAAGAAGTAAAATCAACTTTTATCTGCCTTGAACTGCTTCAGATGAGCTGCGCAAAATGGCACCGAGCATGGAGGAGTGACTCCGGCAGTGACGAGCACTTGACCCTCCTCCACTGAAAACTATTGACCATGCAGCACAAGCCACGTGACAGCAGCAGAACAGATCGATATGTTAGGGCATTCACCTCCCTTTGGGTTTGTTTTTATAAAGCCTCTGTACACCTTAGACCTATTTCATCTTAAAACATAATTCTCTTTTTTCATTTAACAACAGCGTTCAGACTTGCTGCTAAAAAAAGCTCGTAGAAAAAAGTGATATTTTGCTGTTTGTCCCAAAGACAAGAAACAGCCAGCAGCCTCTCGACCAGAACAACTCTCTCTGACTGGGATGAAACTTAAATCTGTTTTTGATGGCAGACTCTGACAGTAACATTTTGGTCAAGAGGCTGTTGAACAGCAGCGCTGAGCAGGAAGTGGGGGGTGGGGAACTGGGGGGGGATCAGAGCTCAGGTAAAGCCGAGTTAGGCGTAGACATCATCATCATCGTCATCTTACTGGTAGAAAATTACATGGCAGCGAATAGATTTGATGTAGGTGTGAGCATTTCTGTGCGTGTGAGTGTCTATGCCGGGGGAGTTTTGAAAGCTCCCCAGGCGTGGAAGCAGCGGGTGAAGCAGTGTGGCTCGTTCCCTTTCCGCACCAGCCGCAGCTTCCTGGGGTGTTCAGCGTCTTTAGAGCGCATGTGCTGGATGTAAACCTGGACAAGAGAGGGACAGGTGAGATGTGGATATCTAACTAAACAATTACACACACTAATAAAGAACTCACAAATGCACACAGTCGCTCACCTGGCAGGCTTTGAGACTTAGTTTGATCTCCACCTGGCTGGTCTGAGTGCCGACCCACATGTACACCTGAGGAAACGAGGCAGAAATACAAATGAATTAACTAGAAGTTGCGTGAGCGTGACTGGTTGTGTGTCTGTGTGTGTCAGCCCTGCGAAAGTCCGATGACCTGTCCGGTGTTCTGTAGGTCGTTGACAAGCAATGTGTGTCGTAGTTTTTGTGAATGAAATTAAAACTGATCAGAGAGAAGCTCATCTTTTGGATATAAAACACCATTTCATCATCATTTTATCCTCTTTGACGTGTGTGTTGCCGTAATTAGTGTATGAATTCCTGAGTTATGACCAAAAAACATATTTTGTGAGGAAACTGAAGAAATTCCCTCGAGACGTTCCAGAGAAGTCACGTTAACAAGATTGGGACAAACGGACGGACAACCTAAAAACATAACCCTTGGCTGAGGCTGAAAACTGTTACAGTCATAAATGTAATGGTGGAGTCAACTGTTACCTCATTGCCGTTGTCAAGTAACATGATGTCATCGTCAGCCAAGTCGTCCTGACAGAAGTCTGAGCACTTCTCTGACACAGAGAAATAACCCTTCTCATTCGAACACCTGACAGAGGGAGAGGCAGAGGAGTGGACAGAAATGAATAAACAGTGGGCGAGTGAACGGCAGACAGAAAGAAGAAAGAGACAGAGGCAGATGGTAGCACATATTGATCCTCATTCACTATAACGCCTGAATAACTCCTGCTTGTAAAACAGGTAACGTTCACTCACCTGAAGAGCCGAGCGTGTTTCATATAATCTGCATCTTCATCATACTGCTTCTGAGAGCCAATCCCCACCCAGAAGAAGTTCTCTGGCTCCTCCCCCTCATTAATCACCTGGGAGACAAGTTGATTTATCAGATTTAGACACGCTTTTATGCACAATCTATCACTGACATATGGATTTAAAAAAGCATTAGTATTTCAGGATGCACAAAGAATTAAAAAAAAAAAAAAAAAAAAAAAAAAAAAAGAGACATGACTATAGGAACATTATATTCGTAGTAAGGCGCCTACCTGTTTGCTGTACGTGTCATCAAACATGCTGTTCATGATGTCCTCGGCCAGTTTGGCTTCGTCAGGGTCGGCAGCTCTGCCCACCCAGGTGTAAACAATGCCTTGATTGTCTGTGCTCTCAAATGGTACCTGCAGAAAAACATGTACTGTTAGAGGGGTCTTTTTTGGTTGTCATTTAAACTGCACAGACGTAGGTAAAGACGCAGGAGATATCCCTGGTGATACAAATCGTTATCATTGAAAGATAAAGGGGAAATAAACCAACCTTGAGAATGAAGCAAAACTCTGAGTTGAGGTTACTGGAATCTGTTCCAATCTGGATGGTCCTGAAAGAGATGAGAGGTAAAGAAGTGTCATATGGAGGAAGCTTGTGACAGTGCTGGTGAATCTGATCATGAGTGATAACAGCAGTATGTGTACCTGGTGCAAAGTGCGCTCCCATTGGTACGTATGTGGTAGAGAGAGGGCTGAGCAGAGTCAGTCTTCTGTTTCCTCTTTCCTTTGTGGATGATAAACTTCCTCTTGAAATGAGACAGGAACTTGAGGTTCTCTTGCTGCTGGGTCATACGCACCACCTAAACACCAAGACACGCTACAGTTATCAACTCAGCACAATATTGTAAAAAAAATAAACTGATTTTCAGTGCAAGAGTGTCCAAAGATGTGTCCACATCTGTCCCCATACCTTCAGTTTTCCAGGGAAGAGACTCTCAAACTTCTTCTGCAGCGAGAAGGTGAACGTGAGCCAGCCCATGTTGGAGGCCTGCCTGCCCTGCCAGAAGTACACCACACACTGGAAGTCCTCCTCGGGCTGTTTGTCCTCTTCCTCCTCTGCTGCGCGTCCTCCTCCTTCCCCACCTTCGCCCTCCTTTTTGTCTTTCTCATCATCTTCGTACTCCACAGGCACCCAGTATCTGAAGAGGCAGAACGACATCAAAGTAAAACAATGACTAACTGGACAGAACGCTATCAAACCAGTGGAGCCAGTTATTTTTTTCTAACTTTGAATCTGAAATACAAAAAATGTGTCTTAATTTCCGCCTGTGATTGGTTCCAGAGCACAGTCACACACTTCCATACCTGCAGAGGAAGACGTAGCAGTCCTGAGTGTGGAAGTGCCCAAACTCCTCCTCAGGCAGGCGAGCAAACTTCTTTCCCTCCAACACAAATCCCTCCATGCCATCCAGGTCCTCATTCCACTCCTCCATCAGCTGTTCAGCCTAAAACATATAAGGAGTGGCTGAAAGCTTTTTCTTTGTTTTTGTGTCATTTACTGATCAAAACAGTGAGAATAAAGGAAAAGAATAACCATGTGTGTGTTGTTACCTCAGTGAGGGGCATGGCTGGCTGCCTGGGAAGGAACAGAGCTGTGAGGTCAGCTTTCATCTGGTCTTTCTGCTCTGCGTCTTTCTTCACCTGATGGAGAACACACGTGTATATACACTTGTGTGAGATTTATACTCCTGCGTCGACCTACGGCATATGCTCTACATCAGCGTAGAGCCTAAGCCGTACCCTACGCTGTAGCTTGATGTGCACCTCCCCAGAAAGTTAACTTCACATCGCAGTGGCGCAGACCTCCTGTCTGTTTCTGTAAGCTGAAACCATTTCCCTCAGCGGAAACAAAGCTTTTATTTACTTTAATTTCACAGATAAGAAACAAAATATCGTGAAGACAATAAAGCCTCCACAAAAAAAGCATTTTAAGTCTTGTGTGTGATTTATCCTGGCTTCATATGAGCAGAGGAAATCTCTGCTAGCTGCTAGGCTAATGTATACAATGTAAAATGCCATAGGCTTGTGCTAATAGCGTTAGCATGTTGTATTTGTGGGGAAAATGTGTCCAGATAAAGACAAGTGTTTGTGAATGCTGCGAGTTATAGTGAAGCTGATTTGTGTACTTGTGTTTGAAATTGTCTCTATTTAGCCATGTTTAATGTGTGTTTAATGTGTGTTTTAAATCAACTAAACTTTACAGCTCTTCACAGAAACCCCGCCGCCCACTAGTGTTCTGGAGGTGTAGCTGCAGAGTGACACAGACACACCACTGCACAAATTCAAATGCTCACAGCGGCGTAGGCCATGTGTGTAGGCTACGCGTGCGTAGACTCTGCATAGAGCTGACACACAAGTATGAATCCCGCAGACATATTTCAGTTTATTAGCAGCATCTGAACGGTGGCCTGCTGTCGACATTAGATTTTAAACAAACACACACGTGTATCACTGACCTTGCCCTGCAGGTTGTCCTTCTGTTGTACAGTCTCAGCTGCTCTGGTGTAGTCCACCTTCAACACGTCATCCCAGTTCTTAAACTTGGACTTGAACACCTGAGGAAGAGGAAGAAGAGCAACTAAGTTGAAGTTAAACTCACTGACTGTGTGAAATAATGAACACAGCCACCGTGACATCACCCACTGGTTTATGGACTCATTTATAATGCATTCCCAATGGTGTAAAATAAATACAAGTGTTCACAAGTGTTACTTACTCTGTGAACATCCATTTATTTATGAGACTGCACGGGGCCAGTGTAGTGCATGTGTATCGCTACACAACAAACCGAGACCATTCTGTACAGTAAGTAAACCTGGTGGATTTTTATTGATTTTCAAAATGGATTTTGCTGACCTAACATCTTCACTGCACACAGTACAGTACTGAAGTGGTGCGGTATTACCTGGCACTCAGTGCCCTCCAGGTTGCGGGTGACGCAGGCATGTTTGGGCCGGTGCAGCATGGAGCAGATCTCCTGACCCAGTTTTAAAGCAGCGGCTCGTACGAGACGTGGAGACTTCCTCCCGATCCAGATGAACACGTCAGACCAGCAGTCCAGGATGTACACGCACTTTGTGTCAAGCAGAGACTGAACCTGAGGAGAGGGACGGAAATATGGAGAAGAGGAGGATGTAAAGAAAAACAGGATATTATTGCATTATTTTACTCCTATAATCATGCCTTCTGGTGAATTTGCAGCAGATTGACGTACCAGTCTCATCTCTGGCAAAGTGTCCAGTTTGATCTTATGGTCTTTGTGCTCGACTGACAGCTTGTAGTTAATCTGTGGCAGCTCCAGGTAGCCCAGTCCCAAGCCCACCTGCAGGACAATGACAAAGAAAACATCAGTGAACTGTGATTTCCTGTGTAGCAACGCTTTCTGTTATCATGTTCGTCCTGTCATGTTGCATAGACAGTTTGTTACTGAGGCACTTGGCCTCTTTTCCCCGTCGTTAAACATATCCTGTTATATGGGAAGTCATGTTGCCAGCACCTGGAGCTGCCCGCTCATTTGCTGTTGGGGGTCCAAGTGTCACCCTGGGACTTTTGCTGTTAAGTAAGCAGGAAGCTCCAGCTGCTGGCAACATGGAGGGAGATTAAGCGTTGTTCATTTGCATGTACTGCCCACGTTGTAGTGACACAGAGCTGGTTGAGGATCGATAAAGTTTCCCATAGAAATGAAAGAACTAATTATCTTTATTTACACTGTGCTTTTTACACATTTTACATTTTACACATCTTTTTGACACATTTGAAATACACACCAAACAGGCAAAGAAACAGGCCCATGTCACAGGAGGAACATGTACGCTATGCCTCAGTCTCACCACATAACTTCACAGTTCCAGGGGGCTTTTGTGTCTTTGCCATTGGTCAATAAAGCAACTACTACTAGCCCTGGGGCCATTTACAAAAACAAAGCTCTGTCAAACGTGACTTTAAGCCTGTGATAAAGCAGAAAGTTCAACCACAAATCCTACACACCTCCTACAACTCTCACCAATTTCCATTACACCTACACTACCTTGATACTGCTTACACTTCTACTGTGGACCACATTAACATTCACAGGATGATAGTTACGGGGAGCAGTGCTGTAATAAGCCATGAAGAAGACGAACCTTGTAGAGTTTGGGTCTGATAGGAGCGAAGTCATCTGGTACGTGTTTCTTGATCTCCTCTGGTTGTCCCCCCAGCACCTCCCAGAAACCAGGTGACTCCTGGTTCTGCATGAGGATTGTGATTTCTGCCTTTCCCTTCCGCTCATTCTTATTGATCTTCTCTGCAAATAGCCTGAGAACATTCAAGTGTCAGTTAAGGTTTTGCATTTTAGTTTTTTTAGTATTTAACTCCAACTTGAGATTTGTGAACCAAGTGGCAGAAACGTTTGTACTAATTTGTGTCCCACCTGGCCTTTGTGGTGCCGCTGAGAGTCGCGTTGGCTCCTCTCCAGACAAAGATCTCCAGCCCTGTGTCCAACAGGAAGACAAACCTGCCACAAAGAAAAAAGACAGCGTTAAGGACACAATGTTCCAGCAGTGAGTGGGTCTGCTGGAGGGTGTGGCAAACTATGCAGGAAGGATGTGCAAGAGTTACCTAGGGTCGAGGGAGGAGGCCTTCAAAGGTACAGACTCCAGTCTGATGTTTTTCTTGCCGTAAATTCTGTACAACCTGATAACACGGAAAAAATTAATTCAGAATCCAAATAAACGAGATTTTTGAGCAGCTTTTCAAAACAAGGGAATAAAGAAGACTTAGAAATTACTCAAGATGTATTTTCTAAAAGAAAAAGCTCAACCCAGTTTACCTGACAGCGTAGTTTGTGTCCTCCACCGTGTAGAATCCGCTGGCTGTTCCTCCCTCAATGTAGGAGATCTCATTGTTAAACACCTGCACGAGACAAATACTGTTATTTACAAAAGCACTTAGTGGTTGACGAGTGTTTCTGTACCACATCCATTAAAAGGAATATACACAAAAAAGTTATATTCAAAGGTTTCAACCTGGACCCTACTTCCCCATGCGTTTGTGTCTAACCGAAATTTGTCCATTAATAAGGGAGGGCTGCAGCCAGCAGCTCTGGGATGTTCCCACTGTCAATGTACGTCAACTACAAGCGCTTGTGTTTGCCACTGGCTCAGATTGTTATTCCAAATGTCTGACAAGTTATATAAAGAATCCCTACAGAGATAGATGTTTTTGTTGTAGTTTAACCAGAGACAGCCTGATATCACCGGCGCTGAAACCACCAGACTCCATTTAAATAAACAGTCATTTTAGCGTGTATAGCGGCAGCATACATTCACATCTAATTGACTGAATTAAGGTTTTATTTCAACCAAACCAGAAATGGTGAATGTTGGAACAGTGGGAAAATGAACCACAATGGCTTTTGTGGGTTTTATTTTGTTTCTGTTGTCTTTGAATTAAGTGTCTTTTACCATAATAAAATGACTTTTTATTTAAATGGAGTTTGGTAGAATTGGTGATGTAGATTTTGGGGCTGTGTCTGGTGAAACAATAAGGATCGGTAACACTTTACTTGAAGGTATCGACGTAAGGGTGACATGACACGGTCATGAACTTGTCATAAACATTATGTGCATGTCATAAACGTTTATGACTGCTGTCATTAAGTGTCACTTGGTTTTTGTAATGACAAGTTGACATTGTTTGGGTTGTCTTTACCAGAAGTTGTCTTTGTCATGACAAGTTGACATTAACCAGGATGACATTACCAGAAGTTGTCTTTGTAATCATTATGTTAACTTGTCATTGACACAAAAAGCATTTCTTGTTAATGTCAAGTTGTCATTACAAAGACATCTTCTGGTAATGTCATTCTGGTTAATGTCAACTTGTCCTTATAAGGACATCCCAAACAAATTTAATGTCAACTTGTCATGACAAAGACAACTTCTGGTAATGTCACTTTAATTAATGTCAAGTTGTCATAATCAAGACAACCCAAACAATGTCAACTTGTCATTACAAAAACCGAATGACACTTAATGATAGCAGCCATAAACGTTTATGACATGTACATAATGTTCACGACAGGTTTGTGACCGTGTCACGTCATAGTTACGACAGTGTCATGTCACCCTTATGTAGATACCTTCAAGTAAAGTGCTACCTAAGGATCTTACTCTTTAACAAAAAGGTCCGTCTCTGCAGGCATCTGTTCCATAATGTTGTCAGACACTTAGAATAACAGTCTGAGTCTGTCAGTGGCAAAAACAAACACTTTGAGTCGACGTACAATGACGGTGCACTGAGTGGTGACATTGCAGACTGTTTGCGGCTGACAGCTGCAGCACTCTCGCTTAATACCAGACCAATTTAAAACAGTTGTTCCCATTAGTCACTTGGACACAAAAACGTGGGTTAATAAGGTCCAGGTTGGAAAATACTGAAGCTTTAATGTTTACCTGTGAAGCAGAATGATTTTACCTCATCATAATCTTAGACTATTAAAGTGTGTATTTCTCTCTGTGCACCCTGATATCTTTGCTTAAATGTACATTATGTTTCTACATACTGCGCTGAACTCCTCGCTCTCGTCTCCCATCTCCTCCCGTATCGTCCTGCACTCTGCTCCCAGGAAATTTCTGAGGTTGACGGCATGGATGGCAGAGCCCGCCTTCTTGTCCAGAGTGGCCTCCTGGCCGATCCAGTAAAAGATCTGCCAGTTCAGTGCGCCGTTGTCATCCAGGAAGGTCTACAATTGCAAAAAGAAGCATGTAAGATGGGTGTATTGGCACACACAGTACATGGAAACTCACAGATGTTCCAGCTGTCGCCAGGAATAATTTATGTTGTTTCATTAATCCAGTTTGTCTGATGATAATCTCAGTAATGAGTCTTGTAAATGATGACAGATTTGATGCGTTACCTTGAGAATGATGTAGCAATCAGCCTCGTAGAACTTGCCATGGAACGCTTCATCTATTTGTACTGGAATAAAATTCTCTATCTGCCACACTGATACACCTGGAACCTGCAGAACGGGGGAAAAATAAGAGATATGTACACTGATACCTGTACTAGGCAAAGCAGAAATATACAATTTCAGATGTGAATAATCTATCTTCAGGGGCACTTTGGTCGGTTGTAGCTGAGAAAGTGAGAGCACACACACACACACACACAGATAGTTTACCTGCCCAACGTCCTCCAAAAAGAACTCAGAGTAGTCGAGGTGAGGTTTCTCTAGACTCTTGTCCCACCGCCGGGTCTTTAAATCAGCATATTTCAACTCCCCGTTCTCCTGCGAGAACAGCAGATATCTTGGTAAATAAAAAGTAAACGAACCCTGTTGTGTTCACCATTCTGTCTGTTCGGGGCTGCGTAGCCATCCATATTTTTTTCCTCACCTCTAAGTTTTTCTTCTCCTGTGCAACATCACTCATGCCCTTCAGCACCTGCTTCGCCTGATCGTCCTGAGAACAGTCCTTTCTCCTCCTTAGCCTCATCTTCCTTGCCAGTGGGTCTCGGGGGCTGGCTCCTGGACACATGTACAGGAAATACACATTTTGTATTGGCAGTAGAATAAAAGGGATAAATACTAAACATTCATGTTCACACTGTACAAACAGTTCCAGATGTAAATACACGTACCTCCTCCAGCAGCAGCTACAGTAGCAGGTGAGGCCCCGGCCAGCCGGAGCTGGTTCTGTAGAGAGAAGTCAATGTTGTACCACTCTGCTCCTCTGTCCACCGGTTTAGGAGGCATCACCAGGTTGGGGTTCTCACGCACGTCCAAAATCTACAGAGAGATACATTCATGGGAAAGTATTTGTGTTAACCTGCTCTTTAATGATAGGAATTAGCAGATGCAAACCAATGGTAAAGGGCACCACCTTCAATTATGTAAAGATTTCAGGTCCTGTATCTTATTTCTATAATATTTCTACCTCCTTATGTTTCAATTGAATGTCACAGAGTGTTACATTTACTTTATCCAACTGTATCCTATTCCTTTGCTTTATGACATCCTAGAATTATTGCAGTGAGAGTCTCTCTCCATGGGATACTTAAAAAAATAGCAGCTTTGTGCATTTAGTCCTTCTCAGGCAAGCTCAGGGGTTTAGTGTTGCCCACAGGAACGACGCTCCACAGGATTGGGATACTGTATATGTCGTCCTGGTCGAAATTAATGTATATAAACGCTTGAAGATCCACTCATTACTAAAAGTGTCTGTCATCCAAGACAGGCAATAAAAACTACAGTAATGGTCAAAATTGTTGTATGGAAAATTTAAGGTGTGTTGACGGATTCACATTGTCAACTCATGCACTGAGTAATGTTACAAGTTAACGTTCCACCTTAAAAGTCACTGGCAGTCTGCCCAGTGAATAAATATTACAGAATTATATTCTCTCAAACTATGGCTGCTGCTAGAGGCTGCTAATACCACATCTGTGTGCTAGGTACCCCAACAGAGGGGGGACCAAAAGTGGCGATGTATGGAGCAGTTGCATTGGTACCATCCACAACTTTTCACAGTGGAAACACACAAAAAAAGGGGATAACAAACTGAACTGAACCACACTGCTTTGGAGAAATAGGGCTTTTGTTCCCCTAATTGTGAGGGAGGTTACAGCCGAGTTACTTTAATCCTCTTTGACTCTTTTACAAAAAAATCAAAATCACATCTACCCAATATAAATACTATTTAAATCAGGTATTATTTGAGTACTTTACTAGTGGTGTACAGTACCTCTAAATCAGTCAGGAAGTGGATGGCCTCAGGCAGTGTTACCAGGCGGTTTTTATTCAGCACCAGCTTCTTCAGCTTGCCGCACCTAAACAACAACACATAATCACATATTCACACCAGCATTAATACATTTTTACATATATCAGTCTAGCAGTGCAGAAAGAAACTGCAGGATCTCAGTGTGTGGCTGATTGTTCATGTGTTAGCTCACCTGCACAGCCCCTCTGGGATAAGCTCCAGGTTGTTGTTAGCGGCCATGAACTCAGTGAGGCTGGACAGTTTGCCCACACCCGGTGGAACCCCATCAAAATCCAGTTTGTTGGAGTTGACATACAGCTTCTTCAGTTTGGACAATTTACAGATCGCAGACTGCATGGAGACACACAAGCATACTTTACACATTAGACATCTTAAGGCCCAGACGCAGCAAACTGACATCAGGGAATTGTTGGCGGCAAGGGACAAATGTTGCGCCGCCTTACATCGCCTGTGTCTCAGCCGAAAACTTGATCTTGAACAGACGGCAAAGACTACAGATAGCACGCCTATTAAACATGTTGAATTGGCTGACAAACAGCCGACAAAGGCAGACAAGAGCAGACTAGTGCCAAGGGTGCAGGACACACTACAAGAACTAGGGCGAAAGCTAAAGTAGAGGAGGCGATGGGACAGACAATCACGGCTGCGCTCACTGGAGACTACTGGACTTCTCTCAGTAGTCACAGTTATCTCGGGGTCACAGCACATTATTTTGACACACAGTTGGAACTTTGGTCGCATGCTTTGACTGGTATGAAGATAGGAGAGGCACTTTGCTGATGCATGCGCTTGTTGAGTATGCTTTCAGCATATGTTTTGAGCATGCAGTACCTCTGAAGTAATTCTGGAGAATTTTCTGGACAGTAATTTTAAATATTCTAATCTATTGACAGCCCTAAAATTAACATATTTCTCTGTATCTCACAATACAGATAGTTTTGGAAAAATTCATCTCTTGGGTTTCCACCACCATCCAAACAAAATTATAAATCCCATTTTTGGTTTAACATTGCATCAACTCCAGCTACACAGCTGTAGTGATATTACAAAAGAAGAGTCTCTTCTAGAGACAGCTGTGTATTAATCATTATTGTCCTTACGGGCAGTGAGGTGAGCTGGTTGCGGCTCAGGTTGAGCGTCTCCAGCTGAGTCCACTGGTCAATGCAGAGGGAGAGCTCTGAGATCTGATTACTGCTTAGGTTGAGTCTCTTCAAGCTGCCCAGTGAATAGAGGCACTCTGGCACCCGGGTCAGGTCGTTACATGACAGGTCAACATCTGAGAGAGACAGGAGGGACACATTTGTAACAAAAAAAAAAGTTTCCCTTGACAGGAAGTATGAGGATATTACACAAAGCAACACACTTATGAAAAATGTATCACAGTGCGAGGAGGTAGAAGTAAGAAGGAAAGTGTGCCAGGTCCCTAAATAAGTGGTCTGGAAGAAACAAGAGTGTGTGTGTTACCTGCTAAATGTGTCAGACCCTCCAGGCTGGTGGGCATATTGCTCTGGGTCCTCTGGGTGTTCCTCAGGTGGAGAGTCTGTAATGCCACCATGGCTGGCAGCTGGCTGCTCAGACACACAGAGACAAAGACAGTCAGAGCAGCAATAAACAGCAGATCTGTTTCCTAAACAGATACAGCACTTAGTTTTGGGCCCAACATGAGACTGAGGAATTTCTGGGTGTTTGGGTAAAGGTGTGAAGTGAAGGGAACAGCGTCCTGTCATCCTACCGCAACTGGGCATGCATCAACGGGTTGTTGTTCAGTATGAGCGTCTGCAGATGAACCAGGCGTCTCATCTGCGGCGGCAGGCTGTCCAGCTTGTTGTCGCTCAGGTCCAGATACAGCAGGTCTGTCAGGTTGATGAACAGCTGGTTGGGGATGGAGTCGATGCTGTTGTGGCTCAGATTCAGCACCAGCATATTCCTGCTGTTCTCCAGGTCCCTGGGGATCTCTGTCAGCTGGTTGTAGCTCAGGTCCTGAGGTAGAATAGAAGGAAGAATGAGGAGGAGGCAGTTATTTTTGGGACAGTGAAGTATCAAAATCTGTTAAAATAGAGGGGAGGTGAAGGCAGTGGACCAGAAAATAAAGACAGGAAGCATGCTGTTGAAATAATTGTGGGTAGACTGTGAAAGAAAGTCTTCAATGGTGTGATAAGCAGAGAAGGCGGGATCGTGTAACGTTATTATGTACCAGCACAGAGAGGTCATCGAGCTGAAAGATGTCATCTGGGACTCCAGAGTTTTTCAGGTTGTTGGCTCTGGCTACCACCGCCTGCACACACAGTGAAAAACATTATGAGCACTATTATAACTACACGTTGGAACAGAATAGTGCTTATGCTATGGCTCATGGAAGATATCAGCATGTGCTTTATGTGTATTTTCTTATGCGTGTGTGGGCGTCAGTTACCCGCAGGTTTGGTAAACTGGACAGCTCTCCATGTAAAGTGGTCAGGCTGTTGTGACTCACTGAAAGATGCTCCTAAAGAAGGAAAGCAGAGGTTTTGTTTACAGATACACAGTGCAATGCAAGAACAAGACAAGTTCCACGCTCTACAAGGAGCCCTGGTTCCTGCTGTGCAATGTACGCGTTCCACTAATGCCCATTTGTCTCTAAACAGAATAATGCAACTGCAAATAGGATAAAAATCAAGGCAGATAAACACAGAGCCAGACACTGTGACTCCGAGCCATGATAAGGAACTAATCTTATTTGCCCACACCTGGTAAGATCAAGCGTGTTCGCATGGATCACCTTTTCACTGTGGCTTTCTGACTGAAGCTTTGGAGGTTTAGATTAGATAATCCTTTCAAAGATATTAGGCATTAAAGTCAGGCTTTGTGTGCTCTTAATCAGGTGAAGTTCCACTGATGAAATGCACCGATGTGATGTCCTTCGTTACACACATCAAGTTTGAAAACAGCCTGAGATTAACAACACTGCTGTCAACAAATGCAGTAACAGATGGCATAGACATTTAGATAAATAGATAAATGTGCACTGAAAATACAAACCTTTGACTACTAACTTTAACACTGTTACTATAACAACTTCTAGTAATAATGGTAATAATAATATCACAGAAGAAGAGCAGAGGAGAGAGACTGATTAGAGGACAGAACAGCAACACCAATGTTATGAATGAATGCCTCCATATTTAAAGATGTGAGGACAAGCTAATAACAAGCAAACGGCCCTGAATGTCTCACCAGCTTCTGCAGAGAGGCCAGCTCCTCTGGGAGGTAACACAGTCCTGTTCTGTTGAGTTTCAGCCATCGCAGACTGCTCATACACTTGACATGCTCTGGGAAGTACCCGCCCTGTAAAGACAGAAAGGCGAGAGAATGAGTTCTGACACTGGAAATGACTTAATGGATCAATGTTGTAATGTCAAATGCTGATGGAGTTGTTGGTGAAGGGTGCAAAAAAAAACCCAACTCAGTTGACATCGCCTGTAAAACATATTACTGTCATATATTTACCGAAATCATTTGAACCCGAAATACTGTCTTTGAACTGTTAACATTTTTTCAGACATGCTCATAAATGTCAAACGCCCTTGGCTTTTGAACAGACTTGTGAAGATGTCGTTAATGTCTTGACTCACTAAAAAGACTTTAAATTGAGACACCTCCCACCGTCATCCCTGGGCTAACGAGTTGAAATCATTATTTTGTTTGAACAACTTGTCATTTATTTTCAGAACAGGTTACTTGGTGACATGTTTCGCATGTTTAGAGAAATGTTGGCATACCGTATAAACCAAAACTACAAACTTATTGTTTCATAAAGAACAGCTACAGTGTGGAAACTTACAAGACTGGAAGGTTTAACGCCACCCCAGAGGAGGACACAATTTGTTTGTTGTGTAATTTAAGTGAAGCTAAGAATGAGGTTCACTTCTTGTTTTACTGTCCTGTATATGAAGACATAGGAAACATACTTTTCAGTCAGATGACCTCTATCTATGTTGCTTCCTTTTGGCTGGATGATGATGAAAAATTTGAGTTTTGGCTGAATTTCTTCGCCAGCCCTGGGACAGAAGGCAGTGGTCATGTTTCTGGACTAGTGCTGCAACTAATGATTATTTTCACTGTCAACTAATTATTTCTCCGATTAGTTGACTAATCATTTTATCAAAAAAGAAATGTGTCAAAAAGTTGAAAAATGTCGGATTGTCTCTCCCAAACCCCAAAATTATGTCATCTAATGTCTTGTTTCATACTCACGCCAAAGAGTTTTAGTTCACTGTCATGGGAGAGTGTGTAAAGCTGCCAATATCTGAACATAATAGTCGATTAGTCATCGATTAGTTGACTAAATAAAAATGATCTGTTGACATATGCTATAAACCAGAACTACAAACTAATTGTTTCATAAAGAACAGGAGGAGCGCTAGAGACTGGAAGGTTTAACGCCACCCCAGAGGAGGACACAATTTGTTTGTTGTGTAATTTAGGTGAAGTTGAGAATGAGGTTCACCTCTTGTTTTACTGTCTTGTACAAAGACACGGGTAACATACTTTTCAGTATGATGACCTCTATCTATGCTGATTCCTTTTGGCTGGATGATCATGAAAAAATTGAGTTTTGTTTCAGAAAGGGAACTTTTTTGTGGCTGACTCTCTTTGCCAGGCCTGGGACAGAAGTCAGCGTGTTCTGTTTCTGGACTACGTAGTGGAATAACTTTTACTTTTGATTGTTACTGAAACATCATTGTAACGGAGTCTTGTAAAGCCGTGAGGGCTGGGCACATGCAAGTGTGCACGAGACAAATAAAAACATCAAACATGTTCATCATTTCCAAATCATCACCAAAATGTATCAAACCCTGCATATGAGCCTAAGGCTGGGCAATACATTGATATCATAGTGTTGTCTTTTCTTTGATTTACAGGCTGTGATACAGTAAGGAATGTAATTTTCAGAATTTACTACACTGTTGTAGCTGTTCTATTGTTTGCTGTTACCCACTTAGTCGTTACATCCACATTACTGATGATTATTTATCAAAAATCTCACTGTGTATCCTACATGTTGTGTGACAGCACCAATAGTCAAACCTACAATACTGCTGCAATATCAATATGAAGGTATTTGGTCAAAAATATTGTGGTATGAGGTTTTTTTCATATCACCCAGCCCTATGTTGACGTAACAATGAGAACTGCACATTTAATTTAAGTGTCTATGTATAAAATTAGAAGTTGGTCATCTTGATGGCTTCACTGTCATCATGGGTGGGGTGTGAGAGTTCAAATGGTCAAAAAATAATCTCAGTCACTCACAAATCTACATGAGTAACTAGAGTAAACATCTGGCCAGCTGTGGTATTCAATCTACATGATCGTTTCCAGTCAGGATAAGAAACCTGGAAAGTCACAGTCACTGTGGTGTAGGCAGGGCACAACTTGGCAGAGGAAATGATGTCATCCCACACTGTCTGAAATTAGATCAGAAGCCATTCTCTCACTGACAGATAAACATATATTTATCTGTACTACTTCCACACTGACATGGCAGCTAGCGTTAAGTAGGCTACACAAATAGTTGTGTCAGTTCAGAAACATGCCAGATGATCTCAGCTGTCACTGCTGCCAGCCGCGCTGCTTTTCCAGTCTCCAAACTTAGCACGCACGAGTGTGCCAGACCTTCAAGTATGACGACATTAAGTCAACACACGTTATTGTTTTGGGCCGTGTAGTTATCTACCTGATAGAGCTAACGTGGTCTGAGCCAGACAGACAGACAGAGTTAGCCAACAGGGAAGCTAAAGTAGCTAGCTACCGTGACGTTTGAAACAAGAGCAACGCTTCCCTGAACTATCCAGAATATTCTAACCGCGGACAAAGCAACTTTAAAAAGTAGCCTTCACAAACCCATTCCCTTTAACGTAAGTGTGTTAACCTCCAGACAGGGAGCCGTGACCGACACTAAACTGCTAACGTTACTTTGTCCATGTCAAACATTTGACTGGCTAACGCCCAATGCTAGTAACGTTAAGCTAGGCTAGTGTTTCAACCAACGAGCTCAGCCGTTAGCCGTTTGTTGTTGAGTCTCTAACTTAGATTAGCTTCAGCTAGCTAGCTACCCGTGCTAGTTGCTCAACAGAGACAGATGAAAACTAAATGAATATATTTTCAAATCCTTACTTTGAAGTCGTTTCCACTGAGGTCTACCCCCCGGATGAAGGGAAGAACTCCGGTGGCAGCCATTTCTGCTTGATCTCAGCTGCTCTGCCTTCAACTGTCTATTTTGGTCCAGAGGGCTGTGGCTGGCTGGCTGCTCTTCTTCTTCTCATTTTAAACGGTAGTCAACTATCAGAGTTTCAGGCGCATTACCGCCACCGTCTGCTCCCCAGTGTGTACTACAGATACTGCTGTGCTCAGCAGCGCCCTCCAGTGGTTACCAGGGGTTACGAGACATCAGGGTCGTGTGTGTCTCAGTTTCTATCATAATATTCAACATTTATATAATATGACCCTCATTCAACAAACATCTCCTTTTTCCTTCTTCTTCGACTGGACCAAAGTCTTTTTAAAACTTTATTCATAACAATGCAACAGCACAATACAGTTTCTCACAGGAAAACATAATCTTGCATTCTTCCAATAATATTAACAGATTCAAAACAGTAAGAGTGTATTTCCAATGATCAAAAAGATAAATACATATTCATATGTGTGATATGTGTGATATTTACCCATAATTGTGATGATATTGATCATATCAGATCTGTCATATATATTTCTTTGCGGAGGCTATCTTTGTAAATTAGAATTTGGTTTGCATCAAATAATTGTCTGATATTTCTTCTTTATTTTATTTTATTTTATTTTACTTAAGCTTTATTTAACCAGGAAGTCCCATTGAGATGGATTTGTTTTTTTACAAGAGAGACCTTGCCAAGCTAGCAGCCAATCAAAATACATTAAAATGCAAAATAAAGTAGAATAAAATGAATAAATAAATACAATTAAAATAAATAAAAAAATCCACAAAAACACAACAATTATTAAAACAAACTGGGCCCTAAAAATCAAAAATAAAAAAACGTGTAATGAATGAAAGAATTTGTTTTGCGTTAAACAATTGTGTGATATTTCTTCTTTATTTTTTTTAATTCTTTTTCTTTTACCTTTATTTAACAAGGAAGTCCCATTGAGATTGATTTTTGTTTTTACACAAGAGAAACTTTGCCAAAGTAGCAGTCCATCAAAACACATTAAAATACAATGATAAATCAATAAATAAATTAATTAATTAATTTAAAAAAATCCACGTCACAAGAATTTGGTTTGCGTCAAATAATTGTGTGATATTTCTTATTTATTTATTTATTTATTTTCATTTTATTTCATGTAACCTTTAACCAAGAAGTCCCATTGAGATTGTTTTTTTCTTTTTTTACAAGAGAGACCTGGCCAAGGTAGCAGCCAAACAAAACACATAAAAATGCAAAATCAATTAATTCATTCATTCATTCATTGATACAAAAATCCATAAAAAATAACAGTTATTAAAACAAAATGGGCCCTCAAAAAACATGTAATGCAAAAATCCACACTGACTGAAACAATAACAGCTATTCAAGCTAGTGCCCCCCCAAAAAACAAAAAACAAACAAACCATATAATACAAAAATCCCCAATAAAAGAATTTGGTTTGCGTCAAATAATTCTGTCATATTTCTTATCTATTTTATTTTATTTTATTCTATGTTATTATTATTTTTTTCATTTTATTTTATTTCATTATTTTTTCATTTTATTTTATTTTACCTTTATTTAACCAGAAAGTCCCATTGAGATTTATTTATTTTAATTTTTTTTTTTTTTACAAGAGAGACCTGGTAGACCAAGGTAGCAGCCAATCAAAATCCATAAAAATGCAAAATCAATTAATTAACTAATTAATCAATTGATACAAAAATCCATAAAAAAATAACAGTTATTAAAACAAAGTGGACCTTCAGAAAACATGTAATGCAAAAATCCACAATGAAACAATAACAGCTCTTCAAGCAAGTGGACCCTCAAAAAATAAAATAAATAAAAACAAACAAAAACAAACATAATACAAAAATCTACCATAAAACAACAACTATTTAAACAAAGTGGCCCCTCAAAAATAAAATAAAATAAATAAATACCAGGGTGTTTTAGTTCTTCATTAATGTTTTGCCTACATTATATTGTGTCAGCTGTGAGAATGAAACTGTCAAGTCATTTAGAGATAACAGGGAAAAAACGGAAGAGATACAATATGACTTTAAAATAAATCTCCCTCCGAGAAAGCTCACGTTATGTCACTCACGCTTTGCATTGACGCCTCTTGATAAACTTTTATTCTGAAATCAGCGGAATCGGAAGTGTTCCACGCATTTTCTAACGTGATGACATCATCCGCAAAGAAGGACCCGGTCAGCTGTGCCGTTAAATGTCCGTCGCTTCGGCAGCCGAGCGAAAAACAAGATTTAAAGAAGCTGTTTGTGGGTTTACATTATGGACAAGAATGCGACGCGCTACAACGTACAGCTATATATTTATGATCTGTCGAGAGGAATGGCACGCAGCCTCAGTCCCATCATGTTAGGTAAGTAGTGAGAGAAATCCGATGCAGTGTGGCCTCGGGGACAATTAAGTGATAATAACAAATACCGGGTACTTATATTGTGTATATTGTGTTATATTGCGTCTACACAGTCACTACCGTGTAGCGAACCTATCTTTGATAGAGTTATGTAGGTGTAGTTATTTGTATACATTTATTTTGAAAATATTGCCAAGCGTGCCTGATTTGTGTTGAGGGATGGTTTAATGGTGGTTAATGAGGGCTGACATCAAGTAACAGCTTGTACAGAAGATCACCTGCTCCCTCTTCTTCCTCTTCCTCTTCCTCTCACCACTGTCCTCTTTTATTCCTACAGGCAAACAGCTGGATGGTATATGGTAAGAATCTCCTTCCTGTTATTTTAACCTTAAAGTCATGAAATCATTGCTTCTTATTCCATGTGCTGGTCCATCAGGTGCAGGCCACTGACCCATTTTGGGCCCAGAGCAGATGACATAAAGATCCTTTTAAACCATGTTGCACACAGCTGCTGGCAGGGTGTCTGATACTGTCCTCTTTTTGTTGTATCCAGGGTATTTACAGGTCCTTAACATGTCTTAAAATGTCTTAAATCCAGATTTGATGGGTCTCAAATATTTGCGGTCACATGATCATAAACATTCCTCCAGCCTGACAGACCCAATACCCAAAGACGCTAAAAACACACACATAAGAAGCAACATAATTGTCAGGTACACAGCTCACACCTTTAGAGACGCAACACACACATCAGGGAAAACCACATCTCAAACTCTAATGTATAAAGTAGGTTCTGAGCCTGGACTGAAGGGCTTTCTACACAACAGGAGAATCTTAAAGTCAGTTCTGAACACAAACTTTAACTCACCCAGTTGTTATCGTGTATCTTTACTGTTCATTTTGAAGTGACATCAGTGTCTTTACTTTGAGGTTTGGTCTTAAATTTCATTTAAGGGTCTTAAAAAGTCTTAAATTTAACTTGGTTGTATCTTAAGGCACCCTGTTAATTCTTTACTTACTTTATTTTGAATTTTGCCCAAAGCAATTTCATAAAATCTAGGAAATCAAAATAATAATAACTACTTGTAAACTTCATTTATATAGTTTAAGTGCTGTGCATCATTGAACCAAGTTTTACAACACTATAGGACGTAGGCAAATAAAATCAGGCAATTTAAGTCATATAGAAAGTAAATGAAATAAAAGAAAAATGATAATTATGAAGATAAAGATAAAGAAGATAAGCAATTTTGGATATTAACTGCCCTGAAGACAGCACTGAGGAAAAAAAATCATACCATTTCGGTAATAAAAAAATAAAACGAGACACTACCCGATGATAATATAAGATAAAAACGACACAAACAAAAATAATAATTAAGTAAAATGTGTTGACATTAAAACAGTGTGCTAAAATTGATTGAAAGAGTTTAAAGAAGTGTCACTACAAGGGGAGTTGTAGGAGTGTGGATACACCATGAGAAATCACATGGCACATTAATCAAGCTCCTTATTTGGTATAAAGACAGTGAGTTGCAGTTTTAAATAAGGCCAGGTAATATTGTTCTGACCTGAATTCACCTCTGTGTTAATTTAGTGTCTGTCTTTCTCCCAGGCACACAGCTATAGTGGCGTACGGTGATGAGTTCTTCTTCGGAGGGGAGGGGATCTCCAGCTGTTCGCCGGTAAGTCTCCTTTCACACAAGTCTCATCAAACAAGCTCAGGAAGAAGATGACTGCAGAGCCAGAGACCTATTAATACCTGAAAAGTCCTTGGTCTGATTCCTGTCGTTCAGATTATGTTTCCAGGCTGTGTGTGCACAAAACTAAATCTCTAAAAATGCATATGATGTGTGTGTCTATAAAAGTCATGTGCAAGACATAAAGTCAGGTTTGAATGAGATGTTGCAAGCTGTTAGAGGCCAAATGCACATGCTCCTAAATTCTCTCAGGTGTTAATTTGTGACGACGTTACAGTCGCACTTTATAATGAGCATTATTAATAAATAGTTAATTTATAGTTAATCAAACTTTAGTAAATATCGTAAAACTTAAATGAATAACTTTCAATTTATGCCTGAATTACTTCTACTTCAGTTTCTACATTTCCTAGAATACTTTTAATGAAGGACACCACTAATATTATTCTATTTTTTTCCTCTCTACAAACCCGATCAAAAGACCAAAACTTGCTGGTTTAGCCTGTCACACAACACTTTTTTGAGTAAGTAATGACTCAGCTAATTTCCCAAGGACTTGGGCAGTGTAATCTTATCAGACCAGCCATGGGTGGAGCATTTCTGGCAGCACAACAGTGTTTGTGGGACTGACTCATAGTAAACTACAGTGCCCACATCCATTGTTATGAAGGAGCCTGTCACTTGATGTGGCTCATTTCTTTGGCTACACAGACAATACTTGTCAGTGGGATGAATGCATGGTTGGATTTGGTCTTTTCAAATGAAATACGAAATATATAAATAGATAAAATACACCAGCTTTATCCTTTAACAGTCATTGGTTATGGTAACAGGCAACAAAAAGTCAAACTGGTTTGTTAGCTTTTCATCCTTTGATCTGAGAGCATTTTTCTGCAGTCAGACATCATTACATCTGTGCTGCCGGTGTCTTCCCTTGATGTAATCTAGCCTGCCTTTCAGCAATTATCCTCCTTAATCAGAGAAACACCCCAAACTCATCTAGAGTGTTTATTCTTTTATCTATTGGTGCAATGAAACATTAGTGGCTCTTTTGAACAGCCTTCACAATGTGTAAATGTTGAGATGTTAACCATTTGTCTGCTGTGTGTTTGTCAGGGTGGGACAATGCTGGGTCCTCCAGACACAGTGGTAGAGCTGGGAGAGACTGAAGTGTCTGAGGAGATCTTCATGGAGTACCTCTCTTCCCTGGGAGAAAGCACATACAGGTCGCGTCTCTGATATCCATCTCTTCTTTATGCTATTTTCACCTGAAAGAAAAGTAGTAGTTAAAGGGACAGTTCACATCAAAAATACATGTTTTTCCTCTTAGCTGTAGTGATATTCATCAGTCTAGATTGTTTTGGTGTGAGTTGCCTAGTGTTGGAGATATCAACCGCAGAGACGTCTGCCTTCTCTCTAACATAATGGACCTAGATGGCACTCGGCTTGTGGTGCTCAAAGTGCCAAAAAATACATCTAAAAATCAGCAATGTCTCTTTCCAGAAATCATGACCTGGTTACTCAAGATAATCCACAGACCTTGTTGTGAGCAGTTTCATGCAGGAACCATTTTCATTATACCAAACTACCCACCAAGCAGAGGAAGTGTGCATCTACTCATGAATGAGAGGCTCATGTCTCAGATGTTGCAATTAAGGACATTGTCCTCGGCTGAGCTGTAACGCGAGCTAGCTCAGTGATGCTAGGTAAACTAGCGGTAGATGCAAGCTTTCTTCTGCACAGCGATACAGTTGGTGAATGTTATGTGGTATAAAGGAAATAGTTCTTACATGAAGCTGCTCGCAACAAGGTTAATTGTCATAAGTACCTGGATCATGATTTCTGAAAAGAGACATTGCCACTGGGTTTTTCAAATGTATCTTTTTGGCACTTTGAGCACCACAAGCCGACATCTAGTTTCATTATAATGGAGAGAAGGCAGACATCTCTACAGCCGATATCTCCAATACTCTAGACTTAAAAATCACATTACAGATAAGACGATAAATACAAAATACAATATGTATTTTAACTGACTTGTCACAAATGCAAGAAAGCTGTCATCTGATGTCTCTCTGTATTAACTCACTCGGTCACATTCTGTCTTGGTTCAGAGGTGACAGGTATCGTCTGTTTGAGCACAACTGCAACACCTTCACCAATGAGGTGGCTCAGTTCCTGACAGGCAGGTCCATCCCGTCCTACATCACTGACCTTCCATCGGAAGTCCTCTCCACGTGAGTGTGAAACTCTGTCTGACAGCTGCCCATGGCTTCAGTCCAGTCTGTGGTTTTTGCCTGTTTTGAAGCTTATAACGCTTGCTTCACATTTGAATGTTTATGTACTTTATCAAATCTCTTCCTTCCCTCTCCAGACCGTTCGGCCAGATACTGCGGCCCATTCTGGACTCAATCCACATCGCCCCTCCAGGAGGTAACGTCATCAACGGGGGGAGGAACATGTAACCTGAGAGAGCAGCAGAGTCACCGAGTGTTCACAAGGTCACTTTTATTGTAGTCAGTCAGTCAAACTAATTGTCTTTCTTTCAATATTCTTTCTGTAAATAAGTTACACACTAGTATTGAAGCTAACAGCCATTTTGGAAGCTAGAAGTGATCAACGACCAGTAAATCCTTAAAATTCAAACTTAACATATAATTTCCACCTTAAAGTTGGTTTGTGACGTTTGAGGGTGCATCTGGCATCACATTCAATGTACTGACAAAACGCAGATGGGTTTTGGGTGCACCAGCACAGTCGGATATCAACACTAAAAACCACTAAAAGCTGACTTTGATGAATGTTGCCTTCTTAGTAATTAATCTGTTGGAAGTCAGATCTCCAATTAAGCTTTTTCAGAAATGTAATGTAATGAAGTATTTCAATTTGAGGCGCTGCAACGTATTTTAGCATTTACATTTTGACAGAATTTCTACTTAAACTCCACTACATAGAAATATCACACTTTTTACTTCACTACATTTATCTGATGTTTGTAATTTAACCACCTACAACATTTAAATACCTCCTGCACATTAGTGCATCCAGCTTATTCAGTATTTTAACTTTTGTCCCGAGGTATAAAATGTCCCTTTAATTTTACTTAATTTGGAACTTGTAGTTTTTTCCACTTTGGTGTTGTGACGTGTATTACCTCCACCACGGAGGTTATGTTTTCAGTTTGTCTGTTTATCAGCGGGATTATGGGAAAACTACGTGGCTGATTTTCATGGTGGAAGGGCTCAGAACGAACCCATTAAATTTCCAAATCACGGAGGGATAGACAAATCATTTTTCATGTTAATTAACATTGCAAGATAGGACATTTAGCCTTGGTGGAGGGCTGTGCTCTCTGAGTGCCCTTCCAGTTTAATAAACATTTTATTTATTCAGTTTAGTAAGCTAATTTAGATTTTTTTTTTGTTTTTTTCCCAACGATGACTTTATTTCTGACATATCAGGTTTCCCACCTGGTTTCTGCAGTGAGAAACACTTGCTGCTGACTACAATGGATTTAATCTGAGTATACACTTTTACATAGATATGTTTAATATATTTAATTCACTGGACGCAGGTTGGTGGAAAATAAGAACGAGATAGTTGGAGAGTCTTTTAATCATATTTTAAATTTTGCACTGTCATGATTTGTTATATGTTTTTTGTTATGTTTTTTGGCAGCCTGTAGATACATTTTCATCAGTGATCCTTTTATACCTGTAATATTTGTCTGTACTGTTTTTTGTTGTATTCAGCTGTACCTGCCATCATCATTCCACCTGTCACAGTAGGTGATCGATGCCCCGCGCACACTGAGGTTATAAGATCAGAGGTGATGTAAAAAGTAGTGTGTACAGGCCCTATTTAGATGATTTATAGCAGATGGTCTAAAGAGCATAGCTCAAGTGCATTAAGGGCATATCCAACCACTTTTCCTTCTTTAACATAGCGTAATTTGGGAGCAAAGTGAGGCACAAATGGCAAAGGGATTGAATTTAGTCTCTTAGTTACTCACAGGTGTGTTTTGGGGGTAACATGAATCAATCAATCAATCAGAGTGTCATCTCCTATTCCCTTTAAAAGCCAGATGTGCCCACACCTGGTGCACTGTTATTTACATGGTGGATTTGGCAAACTGACCTTTCGCTAAGCCCCGCCCCTTTGTGATGGTCTGACAAGCTGTCAGAGTAAGCATGGAAGAGAGAAGCAGACAGAGGGGTCTACAGTGTGTGTTTGAAGGATATATCCAGGATGTCAAACTGACTCAGCAGCAACAACAGGTTAAAAAGACAAAGATAGTTAGAAGCTAAAGCCGAACTATAGACTACAGATCACAGTGTAAAAGTGAACCACCACATCACTGCTGATCACCACACAAGACAATGAATATAAAGGGAAACTTTGCTGATATTGAACCAGCTGTGTGGCATCAATGAAATGTGTTTGACTTCACCCCCGTGCTGCTGCCTGCACCCGGACCTCCGCCATCAGACGGGCAGGGACCTCCAGGGGAAGTCAAACAATATTCATCTGCGCACACTGTGATGACACACAGCTGGTTTAATATCAGCAAAGTTTCCCTGCTTCCCTTCACTGGTTCCTGTACAGCAGGGTTGGCCTTTGTTTCACTGTTATAATCATTACAAAGCAAAAGCAGCATGTGTATACATTCAGTAGGCTATATCTTCAGTAGCTAGCTAGCTAACCCTACACTTTTCAGGGTTTGAGTTTGGTTTTGGAACAGGGAAGAAACGTACATCTTTTTCCAACCTCTCCAGGTAACGAGTATCATTAATACACGACGTGCTCCAGGCACAATATTTAGCTCCAAATCCACAAAACCAGCCTGAAAATGAAGGAAATCTGAAACGATTGCATTAGAGTCAATGGAGCACAGCTGTGTTGTTGGACCCTGGTCTGAGCCGGCCTGATGCTACGTTATGATTGGCCAGTCTGCGTCCAGGGACGGGACTTAGTGAAGGGTCAGTTGTAGAAGCAAGTGGTTTAGTGCTGAGACTAATGCAGTAAGAGCAGTGACGTCGTTGCAGCAAATATCATGGGACATTTAACAGCAAACTAAGAACCGTAGTTATAAACTTGACAGAAGAAACAGAACTGAACTTTTAGCTTCTGAAGTAATCAGTTAAATTACACTGCTCACTGTGTTTAAATGCACAAAGCATCTTTCTTAATGGGGAGTCGGACAGCAGCTCTGCTCTGATCTCTGCTATGTTCACATTTTGAAGAATGTAATATTTTTCTTGTTAATTATGTATTATTTAATCCAACCCATACACATATGCACCCGCCTATGTCGGTGCATCTTACTGTCTAAACAATGCATCCTTTAAGCAGCAGGAAAATACTGCGCCATTCTGCAAGTTTGTGTTGATCAATGGTGCAGTCATTTCCTGCTGCCTCAGAATAGCAGTACGCCAACAATGCGCCTGGCCACACCTTATTTTAACACCTACACTCCTATGGGTGCACAGATGGGCGCGAGTACATTTGCTACTCACACGACATGGGTGCTGGCCATGAAAATAAGAACTGCGTCAATCTGAAACTAGTAATGGGTGCAAGACAGGGACCGAAGTCTCTACAGCAGGACTGGGATCAGGTCTTTGCACATTTAGTTGTAAACCCTGGTTGTTAATGGATGAGTTGAGCTGATTGCAGAAGTTTATATTTTCCAGACAATCCTGGTTTTTGAAAACAGTTTTCTTGGTCAGGTTTTTGGTGTTAAATTTATTCTGTGATGCAACTGAGCGTGAACTGCACCACGGCCCTGTTACAAGACAAAAGCTGTGCCTCTTGGCCTGTGTTGCCAGCTCCACAGGGAGATGCTGATTATAGATTACATTTTATCATACAGCTTTTTGTTGCCATGTGGTTAATTCTAAACAACTGCTTTTTTTGTTCGATGTCTAGGTGACCATATGCAGGGCAGCGTCCTGCACTGTCAACTTAATAACAACCTGTTCAAGTCCTTTAACAGCCACCAGAGTGTGTTGGATATACAATACACCTCTGTGCCTTCATTTCCCTCTGCTTGGCTACAGTCACACTGTTGGGAGTTGGCATGATTATTTTATAGCACAGATGGTAACTCCCTGTGCAGTCTGCATTCAAATGCGATAGTTAGTTTACTGTGTGAAGGCCTAGGAATCTAAAAGTCTTGAATACATAAATGAGGTGAAAGGGGTTAGAAGTAGTGAGGAACCCTTAACTAAATTCTCTAGGAGACGTCAGCAGTTGAAAAAATATTCCAGATTAAACAACATCTGGATCACAGCCTATAATCTCAGTGCTTTATACACTGCACTCTGCCATCAGAAAGAACACATAGCTGTCTAGTTTCAAGATAATGCGTACTGTACAGTAGATGACGCGCTTTAGGATTTATCTGATTAAGACAGTGTTACACACATGAACCATACTGAACCTCATGAGCCTGAACAGAGCGAAGGATCAAAGAAGCACAGAAAAACAAGAAACGTCAAAGAGCGACTTAACCAGCATTAACTTTCATCGTGTTCTCCTGCAATAAATAAACCTCACACACATTTTACCTTCCAAGCAGTCACCATCATTTCTCTCGAGCTCCTGCACATAAATATTACATGTGCAAGCTCTTTAATGTGTTCTTTTCAGACCTGATATTTGTATTTGGTTACTTCTCCCCTTTAAGAGGCTAGAAAGCTCAGGTGAATCTGAGATGTGTTATTTTTGCCTTCTGCTTACCAACTAAGTGACATGCTAACCAGACCACTGAAATGTATTACTGCACAAGTCACCCTTTGTTGCTCTGATATGTGTTGTTGCTGGCTGCTACCTGTAATGTGAAATTGCAACAGATAGTGATGGATATTATTCCCTGTTTAAGTAATCTAACTATAGTAGATATATTTATGCATATTGTTTGAATTGTTTGTTTGTTTTTTTGTAAATCTACCTACATATAAAGCCATTGACTGCAAACATGAGGATCTCTGGTGTCATTTTTTACTCTGTCTCTTCGGCCGATATCTCCAACACTCTACAAAAAATAAAATCCAGATGAATAAATACTGATACAAGTAAGAGGGAAAATATGTATTTCTGATTTTGGGCTGAACTGTGCCTTTAATATCAAAGTCGTCATTGAGGTGACATTGAATCTTCTTACTGTGATCACTCACTCTAGATGGTGTATCAACTAATTCAATGTCTGGGTATCTCATACTAATATTTTGACCTGCAGTTCTTTGAGCTTCCACAGAGAGGCAGTGTTGCTCTGTCTCTAGCAGGAGAAGCATCTTCAGGACATACGTGGATTCTGATCAGGGGGTTGCCGTCTCAACACCACCGAGGACTAACTGGCAATTTTAATCAAATATTTAATCTATATTGCATCTGCATCCCTATATTCAAAAGTTTATTTTGAACCCCCAATGAGCAAAGCTGCTAATCTCTATATGACCACTGACAAGTAATACATGGCTGATGTTGAACTGAGCAACCCTCAGTTGTAAGTGTGTGTGTGTGTGTGTTTTGAAGGAAGTGAATGCTCAGCAAAACTGGGTCCTCTCTGGGGAAAGCAAAAGGTTAATAAGAAAAGAAAAATGCACTGAAAATAAAAATGGAAAATAATACTTTCACCTGGTTTTGATATTGACAAAAAACAAATGAAGCTGAATGAAAGAGCATAATGGAAAGACTTACAGTATGCTGTGTGATCCGGAAACTCGATTTTTTCATGCTTTCCTTGTCCTTTAAAACCAGCTGCTTGAAATATGAACAAGTGGAATGCAGCACAGACCATTTCACATATGGTGTGAGTCCCCAACAATGCTTACAGTTCATCATTGTTCAGTCACGTTCATCACACAAATACAGCAGATCTTGTCTACATCATCTTGTCAACTAAACCGTGTGTTATCCATCATTATGGCAGAAAAAGTAGGCAACTTTTCCAGATGGCGGATATCTGACTGTGCAGCAAAACTGTTGTGCAGACAGATGTGAAGCAGACTTGGTCCATGGCCTTTAGATCAGCACCCCTCCTAAGACAGAGTGGATAATAAATGCAGACAGACCTAGCCTGTCCTTGCTCCCCGCGGTTGAGTAGCTGAATCAGCTCGGTTAGTAGTACAATTATGAGTGTCCATGTGACGTTTGACAAACGTTAACCTTCTCTCCGACTACAAGGGTACTGTCAGCCTGGCCAAAGTTTTTAGCACGGCAGTACCTCTGTGACAAAACCGAGTGAGTTATACCGACCCTCCTGCTGCGGTGACAAATCCATCCATGACACACAGGGGTGACTCGGTTTCTCTTCCTATAGGCTTTGATTCGGCTCTGGAACAAAGATCATTTTACTATTACTACTGATGTTAACAAGATTTAATATTACAAGCCTAATGCCAAACAATTAGGCTATTTTGTCCTCAAAAACAACTACATTTATTCTGGCTCTTTAAATATGATAAAAAACAAAGTGAAAATATTGTGATTTCACAGTATCACAGAATTTACATTATTATCAGTCAGATAATAGGTCGCACTTTACTTGAAGGTATCTACATAAGGGTGACATGACACTGTCACAAACCTGTCATGAACATTATGTACATGTCATAAACGTTGATGACTGCTGTCACTGAGTGCCATTTGGTTTTTATAATGACAAGTTGACATTGTTTGGGTTGTCTTGATTATGACAACTTGACATTAATCAAAGTGACATTACCAGAAGTTGTCTTTGTCATGACAAGTTGACATTAAATTTGTTTGGGACGTCCTTATTGTGACAACTTGACATTAACCAGGGTGACATTACCAGAAGATGTCTTTGTTATAACAACTTGACATTAACAAGAAATGCCCCTCTTTTTGTGTTTATGACAAGTTGACATAATGATTATTATTGTTATGACAAAGACATCTTCTGGTAATGTCACTTTGATTAATGTCAAGTTGTCATAATCAAGACAACCCAAACAATGTCAACTTGTCATTACAAAAACTGAATGACACTTACTGACAGCACTCATTAACATTTTATGACATGTACATAATGTTCATGACAATGTCATTACAGTGTCATGTCATAGTTATGACAGTGTCATGTCACCCTTATGTAGATATCTTCAAGTAAAGTGTTACCAAATGACCGTTAAAGGAATGAAAACGAAAGGGTTATTAAACAAAATAAGGGTTGGTAAACAAACAGTTTTTCTTACTGTAATTGAAACTACAATAAAGGGGGGATTCAACGACCAGTTGGATTTTCTTTTTTTCAGTATTGTAGATAACACGATATGATAGCTGTCAACTTGTATATCATGGTATACCTTTAAACCTGCATATCGTTGCAACCCTATAGGCTACACATACTACAGTATGAGAGTAGAATTTGATATTAAACGCAGGTGTAACATTTCAGCAAGTGGAAGTGAATTTCAACACCTCAAAGGGACAGATCAATTATCAATCTAGTTTTGTTTTTGGTGAGATCTGTGTGGAGATATCAGCCGTATAGATGTCAGCAGGTATGGCCGCAGCAGCTTGTGGCTCTCTGTCTCCTGAGCCATCAGAACTCTAAACTTCCAAACTTCATAAACTGTCCTAATTTTCCATTTCCAGTCTGGGTGACGTTACATACATTAATGCAATAGCAACATCTGCCTCTTATTACTGATTATTATTTATTTTATGTATCAAATGGATCAAATCTCAGTAGTGATGTTAAGTCATTTGGCGAGGGTTGTGATGCTCAAAAAAATGTATTCACCGATATACAGACGTCTCTTTTACACCGTAAGCCTATAAGTAACCATAAGTCCTGGGTCTTTTTGGGCCCAATGGCGTCATGCAACGGACCCAGAAGTTGTAGTAACACAGTTCAGCCACTAGGGCCTGTCCAACCACACAAACTAGTTTGCAGTGTTACAAATAAATGGAAAAGTTGATTTAACAGCTGCCCCAGTTGTTTCAGAAGGTTCAGATTTTTGTCTCTCGGTACACCAGGCCTACATAACAGTGTCCTCATAGTGTGTGTGTTGCTGTGTGTCTGTGGGAGTGAGAGAATGCGAGAGACGGAGAAAAGAGGGATGCTTTTAACAGGTAAGTGTTTAAAAGCTGCATTTGTGTGAGCTCTCCTGAAGGTTTTGCCGGGAGAACTACATCCCCACGGCTTAATGTTTCATTTAGCACTGATATGCATAATTAAGGGATTCATGTACCATTTTTGAAGGTTACCCTGCCACTTCGAGCAAGGAATAATTAATGTTTGCACTGCACAGTAGCAGAGTGTCAGGTTCTTAGTTTGGGGTAGGACAGAAAATCTACAATTTGTCACATGTTTCCTGCATCTGGTGTCTTGCAGGAAGACATCCCTTAATCTCATTTGCAAATCTGCACGCTTGAAGAACACTATGCACTGCGAAAGCTCCTAAATGGCACAGCTTTGATTCTCAAATCTCTTTTGATGCACAGTCAAACCAACACACTAGTCTCTCAAGCAGCTGAACCAGAGTAAAACATCAATATTGAACCAGATATTTGTGCACTCTTAGCAGAGACAGCAGAGTAAACTCGGCTGACGCTGTAATAATCTGTTAAAATATGTATTGCTTGCAATCACAGATACTTTCTTGTGTTGTCACGACAGTTGTCTCCTCAGTTAATTAAGTTCAGTCTCTCAGGGATCTGGCTAAATGTTGTGAGCCACATCACTAAGTGTGATGATTATTCTTGTCCAGTCATGCTTGCTCAGACATGGTTTCATCTCTGCTGTAGGTGTCACTTTGAATGACTGTCAATTTGTCACAGCAGCCTCTTACCAAAAAGAGGATATCCTCCTTTGCACCCTATAACTCTCTTCCTCTTTGCCCTGCCCGTCCGCCCCTCTCTCCTTCCTCCATCTCCATCCTCACCTCATCTATCATTTGTTCATTCCTTGCATCTTTGTCCTCACTCCACCTCTCGTACGGCACACTCTCACCACAGCCTGCCTTCTCTCACCTGTTTCACCTCAGATCTCCTCTCTCTGCTCATCTCCTCTCCTCTCACACCCCGGTATCCTTCCTTCTCATCCTCCCTGTTCTCGAAATCCTTAATTACCCAGGGAGTTTTTGCTTGGCTGCACCTCCTCCGCTTCCCAGGCCTCCTCTCATTTCTCTCCTCGCCTCCTCCTTCGACTTTCTTGACCTTGTTCCTTAACCCCTATCATTTTCCATCATCCATTTTGCTTTCTAGTTGTAATGGGCTTAGACTTTGCAGCTATAACAAAGTACTCCATTGAGTTTTTTTTTACAAAGAAAACTTAAGAATAAAAGCACTCAAGCAGAGTTAAAGCATGTAAACAACCAAAGTTTCTGCACGTCACGTTTTTTGTTTTGTTTTGTTGCACGTTGCAAAGACACTCAGAGCCTGTTTTCACCTCATGCAGAGACAGATTATTTTCTAAGACTTTAATGAATGAACATGACTTAACAGCTGCTGCTTAGAAAGTAATTGGTTGCTACAAAACACATGTAGTGGATATGTAAAAACTTTAGGTTTCAAAAACACTGTGATTAATCTGTGGCTAATTTTAGACCCAAAATGCACCTTAATATGGTTGGGGAAAAGATCATGTTTTGGCCTAAAATAGTCAGTTTGGGGGCACGATCCTGCCAGGAAAAGCAGTAATGTCTTGGTAAAAAAAACCAACCACTTTTCCTGCTAATGTCGGGGTAGGAAAAGCAGCAACATCTCAACAAAAAAACAACTGCTTTTTGTTGCAGTGACTGGTTGCTATAAAACACCCACATTTGGTGCCTAAAAGGCTGCTAAAAACACAGCAGTGACTCACTAAATCACAAAAGGTTTTGTTGTTTGTTGAGCTTGAACAGTGGTCTGCAGCTTGGCAGGCGTCCACCATCCACCATATCCACCACACTATATCACTTTAGAAACTTTAATATGATACATATGAAACATGAAAATGTAACGTTGCTTGCAAAAACGTGCTGACATTTTCTCCTGGCAGCTGATCCTGATATCCTTGCCTTTTCCTTGCTCCTGCTTTGATACAGTATGTCTCCCTGCTCCTTCAGACCACCTCTATCTCCTTCCTTTATTTCCTCCTCTAACTTGTCAGCTCCCTCCACAGGCAACCAGCTGGGGACGGCCAACCAGCTGGGCAGGTCACCGTTTTGGAATCACTTGGGCCCACAGCTGCTGTGTGCTCCTTGTCTGTGTCAAGCCAAGGCCAGGATAACTGCCGTGCCCTTGCATAAATACATAGATGCATAAATATATATAGCGATACATGTGAACTGTCCTCGAGACCTTCTGCCGCATCAGTCACCATTTGCAGCCGTTTCCTGGAATGCCCTTGGGTTGCACCATCTGGACAATGTGTGTGTGCCGGTGACTTCATGTCTATCTCCCTGCATGTGTGCGTGTGTGAAAGTGAAGACTTATCTGTGCCTGTGTGCCTGCACTATTTTGAACTTTAAGTGGCCTCAACTTTTGATCATCCCAAGATCATTTAAAGCAGGAGTGCAGGATTTATGAGCATCCATTATATTCAACCCCTCGCCGAACAAATTCACACAGTGATGATTAAGCCTATCGCCATCAGGGAGAGGGGATGGGGACGGGGGATGGTAGAGATGGAGCAGCAGCTAGGAGTACGGTGGAAGTTATGGTGGAAAAGAAGCATCCAGGAAAACTTCTTTTTGGAGTGGATGCTCCCTTGTTTCATCTGTACAAAAACCAAAGCATAAAAGGCGCGCACAGTATATGACTGACGGGAGGTCACTTATCCTGGCCAAGACATAGACAGATGTTGCCCTCATAACACTGGAACATGTCGTTTTTACGCTCCAGATTTTGTCCTGATTAAACACACAAGAAGTCGACCTTTTTTCCATGATGAAAACTAGACGATGACGAGCTCGGAATAGATCTTGATAATACAAACTAAGACGAAATCTAAGTTTCATTTCCGTTGACGAGACAAGATGTGATGAGAATGTTAGTGGTGGACTATCAGACATTGAAAGCCGTGTTTGTAATTCTCTTTAAATGCCACAGGAGCGACAGGCTGGTAAACTCCAGTAAATAGTCTGCACCAGGATGTTTCAGGAGCCAGCAAAAACACTCACACTGGAGCAGCGTCAGCCGTTGATGCGAGTTGTGAGCTGTAATTCAGCAGTAAATAAGCAGCAGTGTGTGTCTGACTGTGGATGGTAGAGCTGCTCAATTGATTTATGGAGTTTGTTAGTTGCAAGGTGGCTGTTAGCAGCTAGCTCCGCTTGTTAGCTGCTGAATGGCAGCGGTTATCTGTGAGTGTAGCTGTGTTGTAAGTAAACAGTCTGAACTCAGATCAGTTTTCTCTGACAGAGATGAAAGTTTAGTTTGAATCACCAGCTCTGTGAGAGGACACCAGTTTAAACCTCCAGACTAACATGTTGCACATGAAGAAAGAATTCAGGCTTTAATCAAATTATTTTTCTGCTTCTTTACAGTCAAAGCCCAATCAGTCTTCTTACAGCATTGGCAGTATAAAAACAAAATCGGGGAGTGCAATTCCTTGTCAACAACCCAGAGATGGGGCTCAAAGTGCAAAATACCGGACTTCTCCTTTTAGCTGTGAAAATTAGAAAGTTTGTGACCCATGTTGAAAACAGCCAAGCCAAAATGAAGTACTGCCCAGCAGCTGGAGCAAAATCCTCGGCTCTGGTTGGTTGCTTTTCTTCAGCTGCAGTAAAGTCTTGCAAATGTCAGAAGAAGAAGGAGGAACAGGATTTTTTCTCAGACTATCAGTCTCATGTCATACGGTGTGGTAGTTTAAGAAAATGACAAGAAGTTATTTCCATAAAAGTTTCCAACTGTGCTAACGTGTTTATGATAAGTTAATCTAACTTGCTGCTTGTAGTAGTTTTAATAGTGAACAGACAGTCAGGACAGTGGCTTCAATCTTTTCATCTAACTCTTGACAAGAAAGAGAAAAAAGTTATTTCCTGAAATGTCAAACAGTACCTCTGATAATTAAAAATGTTCCACACACTGCATTCATACGCACCAAACCAAACCTACAAGCCAGAAGTCACTCTTTCATTTTTTAAAACCTCTGTGTAGGTCAAACAGTCCAAAAGAATTGTAACCCTGTACAGGAAATTGCCTTTGTGTATCTATACTCACATACACACACACACTTCCCCGACTAAATCGATTTACGGTCGTATCCACTATGGAGCCGGTGTTACAGTCGAATCGAGACTGCAAACCCATTTTGTCCCTCATTAGGAGAAGTGTGTAGTCTCAGAGCTGCGGTGTCTGAGTCTACAGGGACCTGATCCGCTGCCTGCGGACCTGTAAGGCGAGAGGGAGAGGGGGGAATAGAGGACAGAGAGGGAGAGTGATGAGGGATGGAGAGGAGAAAAGGAGGTTAAGAAAGAGAGAAAAGAGCAGGAGGCAAGAGACGGTAGCACTAATTAGCTGATAGCTGAGGGTTGAAAGGTCCTTAATGGACACATTGGCTGCTCCAGCAATGACACCTGCTTTTATATTGATCATATGAATTAACTTGCAACACACGGGGACACCTTCTTACCATACATATATTCAAAAAGGAACTCCAGTTGAGCTCTTAGAGTCACTTTGGCATCGTAGAGATTGAGTCTGTGATATCGCTGACTATAATTAGAACCAGCCTGGAAGCTTTAAATTCCTCAGTAGCAACAGAGCAATTACTCACATTTTCCACTTGGTGGCACCAGCTCAGAGCACATCCTACACAAGTCATATGCAGCTGTTGTGGTGGTAATTTCAGCTGAACATGCTTGTGTTTGTAATATGACCCAAGGATTTTTAAAAATGGTGTTTGGGTTTTCATAATACGAAGCCCACGGTAAGGCATCACAGTCTTGCATAAGAGAGAAGAGAGAAGACACCAACACAGCGGGTCTTTGTTTATTTAATGCTGGAGACCCAAAACGCTCAACTAGCCCCATGAGGAGTATCACAAACCCTTCGGGAGTTATTTTCAGCATTCTGATGAGGACTGAAAATCGTGGCAGGTTTTAGTGTGACACATATAAACAGAAAGAAAATGTCCTTAACAAACTCAAATTTAGACTGACCTCTTGTTTGTCACATTTGAGAGGAAAACTGCACGCTGACTCATCCCCAGCATGCACACACCATGTGCTCACTGATGTGGAGGCTGTGAGAGAAAATCTCTTTGCACTCATGAAACCTGTAACTAGGAGGTGTCACTACAAATTTTAGACCATGTGAAAAGATGTGGCAGTGGAGCCTCCACCTCAATGCATCAGATAAGTGCACACTGGAGTGTTAGCTGTGAAGATGCTTTATTTGTCAGGAGTAGAGGCACAAAGAGGGTACGAGTAATATTAGACCAAGGTCTAGTGGAACAAGATGTAACCAGGGTGTCTGCAGATAGAACCAAGAACCACTTATTAATATCACCTTTTATGAAATTTAAGACCAAACCTGCAGTGGAATTACACATAACATATACACTCACTGGCCACTTTATTAGGTACACCTTGCTAGCACCAGGTTGGACCCCCATTTTAATTCTTGGTGTCACAGATTCAACAAAGTGCTGGAAACATTCCTCACAGATTTTGGTCCATGTTGACATGATGACATCACACAGTTGCTGCAGATTTGTCGGCTGCACATCCATGATGAGAATCTCCCGTTCCAGCACATCCCAAAGGTGCTCTGTTGGACTGAGATCTGGTGACTGTGGAGGCCATTGGAGTACAGTGAACTCTTTGTCATGTAGCCCATCTGCTTCAAGGTTGGACAAGGTGTTGTTGCTTCAGAGATGGTCTTCTGCAGACCTTGGTTGGAACCAGTGCTTATTTGACTTCCTGTTGCCTTTCTATCATCTTGAAGCAGTCTGGCCATTCTCCTCTGACCTCTGGCATCAACAAGGCATTTTGGCTCACTGGATATTTTCTCTTTTTGGGACCATCCTCTGTAAACCCTAGAGATGGCTGTGCTGAAAATCAGAGTGTTGTTTTGTATTTATTGTGACAGCACCATGGAGGATGTTTCCTGAGCTGAGGCTTGATGTGGACGGGCTGAGAGAGCCACTGGTCGACAACCAGATCTCTGACAGACAGGAGACACCAGCGGAAGAGAGAGTGGACAGATTCTGGGGCATTTTAGAGAAAGACAAGAGGACGAGCCAGCTGGCAGTCCTCATGAAGGCAATCCTGTGCATCCCACAAAAGTCTCCTCAGAGAAAAACCTTTAGGATGGTTGAAAAAAAATGTCGCTGAAAATAGAAAGACGGCACCCTCTATTCTCTCCAGTCCTCAGAGATCAACTATAGAAACACTGGCTACCAATACGCTCCAAACCAAAGCGCTGCCAAAGCTGCTACCTGTAATTACAACAGTTTGTTAAGCATGTATACACACGAGAAACCGCCCACAAATTACAGTATTGGATTGCAAAGATGTTTGTAGTGTCAATATAGCTCTAATTCAAAACCAGGTCTCAGAACCTGAGGGGTCACATCATACGCTACACAGAGAATACAAAAAAAGAGACGCAGCACCTCTGTTGTCAAAAATAGAGCAGCTCAACTCTCAGATCTTTCTTTCACATCTGCCAGAAACAATACACAGTCATTTTTACGTGCACATATACACAGAAACCCTCCTTGTCATCATGAACAGGAAGTACAAAAACAGCAAATAAAAACATTTCAGACTGACTCTCTTTTATATCTGGCAGTTGTTGGGCCATTATTAAAAGCTCTCCCGCACGTTGAGTAGGAGCTGCTGTCTCAGTAACAATAAATATTCCTGTCGTACCAAACTGTCAAAACTGCAGAACAATTACAGAAACAAACCTCCAGCTTTATCAAACTTTCACAAGCACTGGCGAAACTTTGTATGAGGTGTGTGCTGGTGTGTACGACTTGGTTTCTTACATCAAATATCTGATGTCCTTTATGTGTCGCTGAAAGGATCTGGCATCTCCTCCTCGACATGAAACGAACCAGCGGTCCTCTAATTAAGTCCCTTGTGTTGATGCTGGGAAATCGCTGCTAAGATGTATCTGTGGTTGAGATTTACTGCTGGGAAACTACAACTTGAGAGGACACCCTACTGAGTATGATACATCTGGATGACCTCATTCATTACATAAACCCTGAACCCTAAGAAGGGATGCAAATCTGAAACCACTGACCGTATAAATAATGGATGTAGCCTCTGTGACGTCATTCTTTGGTTTGTAGAACATTTTAGAACGGCGCGTTGCAAGTAGTTGCACACAGCTGAATTAGCTGTTTGCCTCTGTTTCCAGTCTTTATGCTAAGCTAACCAGCTGCAGCTTCATAGGGGCCGTACCTATGTCCCCCGGGTCCTATGTTTCACATAATATAGGGGCCGGGGGACATAGGGCCCCTTTTTCCGAATAAGGATCCGATGTTCCCCCTGAAACGCAAAAGAAAAATGCACTTACCTCATGTGATTGTGTGATTCAATGCCTAAAGGCGCAGACAACGCTCCCCAAGAGTCACATATATTTAGAAAGGGCTCATTTCCTCCACTATAATTGCTGAATTCCGCATCAAATAGCCTATGCAGGGCTTCCCTGATTTAATTCAGCATTTTCCCACATAGTTTAATGTTGCATATAAGATATAGCCCATGTGACGTGCATATCCTAATACTATAATGTAGGTTATCCTGGGTTGTAATTGGCTATTGGTTTATGTGAATGAATGGAGAAGCTTGATGTCTTTGTAATTTGTAATTAAAATGAGCCCTTTCTAAATATATGTGACTTGGGGAGCGTTGTCTGCGCCTTTGGGCATTGAATCATGCGATCACATGAGGTAAGTGCATTTTTCTTTTGCATTTCAGGGGGGACATCGGATCCTTTTTTGGAAAAAGGGTCCTATGTTCCCCGCTTATCCGAAAAAGGGTCCTATGTTCCCGGTTGCAGAACATAGGGGGGAACATAGAACCCGGGGAACATAGGGATGACCCCCTTCATAGTGACCATACATGCATTAGAGTGGTGATTATCTTTTCAACTAACAGGACAGCCAATAAACACCTCTCCAAAAATGTTGAACTATTCCTTTAACCTAGAAACGGGGCATCATTGCGACACCAGTCAGTAGACAGTCTCTCTCTCTCTCTCTCTCTCTCTCTCTCTCTCTCTCTCTCTCATATACACACACACATACACACACACACACACTTACAGGTGAGTCAAGTTAGGGCCAAAGGTAATCATTTGCATGGGCAGGTGGGCATTGGAGCGTTTTGGAGTCTGCCCATGGGAGAGACGGGGGCATGACATGCACCAGCATCCTGACAGACTTGGTTTCACCTGGTCAGCAGAGAACAAAAAGCACTGCTGTAAACCTGGCTCGGCCTGGAGTCAAGGTGAGATGCTGATAAGTTGCTAATAACTTCTGTGCTGTTCTTTCAAAGTGCAGTCTTTGACTCTCCTGAGAAGCTGTGTTTTCCAACCTCTGAGACGTGATTACAGGAGTTGCTTTGGATGGTGAGCTGGAGAGGTTAAAGAACAATACCTATAGTAATACCTCAAAGGTAGAGGAGACAAACTAGAGGGGAGACAAGATGTCACAGATGGGGACAACTGACAGACAACTACTTCCACAAAGTAAGTAGAAGTGCATGAGTGAGTTTAAACAAGAAGAATGCATTCAAAGATTGGCAGATGTGATAAAGGCGTGTCCCCAGGTGATGAGAAATAGAGAAGGAAAAAAAGAGCTAACGGGAGGAAGTTTCAGCTGTTGGAGGAAATAGTGAACAGACAAGCTGTAATGTTAAACAACTTTTGCAAACATCTGTCCCCTTTGGAGAGTCGACGCTCTTTTGAGTGGTGAATTCCTTTAATGTAAACTGAGGACATTTTCCCCTCCAAAAGTCTGGTTACACTGGGAAAGTTACACAAGTTAGAGTCTTAACTGTTGCCAAAAATAGTTTCTTAAGCGAGCTACAAACTCGTCACAGGAAACCACACTATCATTCATCCAAAGGATATCTTTTGAAAGTCTCGAAAAGAGTTCTAGCAGTCATGACTGAGCGATGATCTGACATGGCTGCCAGATCATCGCTCAGTCAGAGAGAGAGAAAAATCACATCTGATCTTTTTTGGAGACATTTATCTTCCTTTAAGAAGAATCTATTTAAACTCTCAAAGTTAAAACACTTTCTTCGAGCTGAAACACGGACAAACATTTTGTTATGCAACCAAAACAGACTTTCTGCACCTCAATCTGCAAATCAGAGAGCTGACCCTTCACTAAACCCACGCAGGCAACAGTGACGACAGGGGCAGATTTTCCCACTTTCATTTTGTAAAAACGATTAAAACAACGGTCCTGAGTTTCAGAGGGAAGTAGACAAAAACAAGATCTCATTTCTGACATTTCTGAAATGACAACTGGCAGATTTTATTAGCTGTGGCTAGCTAGCTTATTAGTGAGTTAGTCAAAAACTGTTTCTGGATTGTGTTTCCAGCAGACTCATTGTAAAAAGAGAACCCTGTAAAAGATCACATGGCCTACACCGTTGTGAGCATTTATACTTGTACGGTGGTGTGTCTGTGTCACTCTGCAGTTACACCTCCAAAACACTAGTGGGCGGCGCACTTTCTGTGAAGTGCTGTTAAGTTTAGCTGATTCAAAACACACATTAAACACACATTAAACATGGCTTAATAGAGACAATTTCAAAGTACACAAATCAGCTTCACTATAACTCACAGCATTCACAGACAAACACTTGTCTTTATCTGGACACATTTTCCCCACAAATACAACATGCTAATGTTATTAGCACAAGCCTATGGCATTTTACATTGTATAAATTAGCCTTGAAGCTATACTAAATATACTATATATACTAAACACGTTTTCCAAGCAAATACAACATGCTAACGTTATTAGCACAAGTCTATGGCATTTTACATTGTATAAATTAGCCTAGCGACGAGCAGAGATTTCCTCTGCTCATATGAAGCCAGGATAAATCACACACAAGACTTAAAATGCTATTTTAGTGGAGGCTTTATTGTCTTCACAATTTATTGTTTCTTATCTGTGAAATTAAAGTAAATACAAGCTTTGTTTCCACTGAGGGAAATGGTTTCAGCTCACAGAAATAAACAGGAGGTCTGTGCCGCTGTGACATGTAGTTACATTTCTGGAGAGGTGCATGTCAGGCTATGGCGTAAGGCTGTGCGTCGACGCAGAGCCTACACCATAGCCTGGATTGTCAATTTATATCACTACATATATAAAATAAATGAACACAAAATCATTCAAACTGTGGTGCAGTTGCTCAGGGTGGATACAATTAGCAGCTGGGTCTGTACAGAATAGGACGTTTGGATGTTTTCTCAGATGTGAGCAAAGAGCCAGAGAGCTGCAGGGAGTCGAGCCCTGCACTGTATAGTTGACTTTACTGATGAGCTGAAACAAGTAGCCCTGAGCAACTAAGTGACAGCGCAGCAAGCGAAAGATATGAAGGCAGGCACACAGAAGAAAACAACAACAAAAAACCAGAGAGCTGAGTCGAGAGAATGAGAGGAGGGGGACACAAACAGAATTAGATAGAGACACACAAAGAAACAGACCTGAGGGAAGGGACACATAAATAAATAAACACAGCCAGCATTGCACAGATTCAAATCTCATGCTAACTGTGCTTTCTACACGGTTCTTGATTATTGCACATTTTCACATTTGTAATTTTGCTGCATCTCCTGTTGCTAGTTGCTACACCTTCACGAGGCAACCTTTATCATATTTCATACATGTCTGACCAACAGTGAGGTTTATGCTTGTACGCTGGTATTTGCACCATTCTTATTCTCACTACCTTTTTCTTTGCTTTGGCATTTCCCTCCAACCAAGATCATGAAAGATTGATCATATCGCAGACAGACAGAGAGGGTGGGAAAGACACACAGAGAGAGAATTGGATATCAGGGAGTATACAGGGCACCGAGCTGCCGTATCTCACACTTTGTATTCTGCTGCTGTCAAGTGTTGTTGTTTTAATTGGAGCCAAACTCAGCTCAACACAGCAGACAGATCCTCTCAACCTGACCCCGAAACAAAAGATACTCGCCCAACACACACACTGAGACAGAGGCACACAGCGACAGCCTTGTACAGGATGGCGGAGAAGTTGAAAGAGAGAAACGCAGAGAATCAAAAGATTATTCAAGCTAAATGCAGTCTTAAAGGGTACGTTTGGTGTTTCCCAACGTGGACAGTATTTTCATTTATTTTGTGTCTAAATTAATGATGGGATCAACAATTTTTGAAACTGGTCCAGTATTGAGCGGGAGGGCTGCAGCCTGAAGCAGCAGAACAGGCCACTCAGGACATGTTTACACCCACTTAAGCGCGTTTCCATTGAGTAGTATGGTACAGTTCAGTTCAGTTCGCTTTTTTTCCCGTTTCCACTGTAAAAGGTTGTGGATGGTACCAATGGAGCTGTTCTGTACGTCCCCATGTTTGGTCCCCCCTCTCTTGGGGTACCTAGCACACAGATCTGAAGGGTTACTGTTGGCTCCAAAGGTACCATACTGAAATGATACTGACAAACACTTATGACAATAGTTAAAAATGTAATCTGTGTGTATATCCACTGCAGTGCATTGTCAATGTTTTGTCAGAATCGTAATTTCAACTGATATATTCAATAATCATCTCACCCAGATGGTCATTCACAGTAAAGAGAGGTCAGGCTCTTTATATAATTGATCAGGGGCTGCCAGTAGCTATAAAATGTATCTGTCGAGCCCCTTATGGAGCTCCAAGAAAGACATCGTACCATGCAGCCATGAAATAGGAGATGGGGGCCGCGGTTTCTTCCATAGTACGAGCATTCTCCAACGGGCTATTACAGAGGTAAATGAGACTACATTTCTTTTTGGACACACTTCTTCCAGCTTCAGCAATCTGTGGGAAGGTTCTATTATTGTTCTAATAATTTTGAAATCATTCTGAAATAAGACTTCCAGGACTCCCAGACGTGACCAAAACATATAGGGTAGACTGCAAGGAGACTGGGAGCATCTGTCACAAGTATCATCCATATTCGGGTATGTCTCGGCAAGTCTGGCTTTACTGTAACGTACCCTGTGAACTATTTTGAATTGTGCGAGTTGAAATTTTGCACAAGATGAACAAGATTTAATTTTTTCCAGGGCCTCAGTTCATCAATCGTCAGACATGATAATAAAAACTTCAGTTTTTACCTTCAATCCTTATCACTGTAAACCTCCATGTTTCAGTCAGCAGCACTGATAATGCTGATCTAAAATGAACTGTTGTTAGTTTTGAACACTGGAGTGCTAAAGTGTCAGAATATTCTGCATGACCACAATGTTTAATCCCTAATCCTCCACTACGAGCGGGGACGGGACTCATTTCGCCTCTAAAACAATGTTGATTAATGCTTGGATGCCTTGGCATTATTGTTTCTCATTCAGCACTCACAAAGACAGTTGGACTGAATCGATTCAAACTCTAGTGAATGGGATCGAATTGTTCATTTTGGCACAGAGGGAGATGCAGGCCAACTAACTGCAAAGCTGAGTGTAATAAATTAATTCAGCTGCTCACAGGTGCCAGATGTATTGCCAAGTGCGGCTGATTAAAAGGTGGGACCTGCATGGGGAATCAGAACAATGGTGCTTTGTAAATCTAAATGTAAATCTAATGTGACGTAGCGTTAAATAAAAGAGGTCACTTTGGATGGAAAATGTGCGAAAGAAATGTGGAAGTTGGTTTATAATGGGCAGGCGTGCTTACAGTAATTACACTTTTAACTAGTGTTCTGTAATCTTACAAGAAAAGTTCCCCATTAGATTCTGTTAAACTGTATTTTGGTTGTAATGCTATAAAAGTTATTTGACTGCCCCACTTATGTATTCAGCTTAACTGTGTATCACTATTTGAGTTACTGACTTCTTACATATCTCACAATCTTGCTTGACGTGACATGTGCAAACTCAGCGGGACGACCAAAAGTGAAAGCCACTGTATGTTCTTACAGGGGACAAAAAAAGAACAAAATAAAGCTGCAGTGCCTTATTCCAGTTCCCAAACTGGCAACTCTATGATGCCAATGTGGCAAGCTGTTTTTGTGATGCTGCTGTCCATGGACACATGGTTTCTCTAGCTTCCCGAGAGCAGTGATTTGGAGCAGGGGTTCTTGCACCCTGAAACACTGGTTCCCAACCTTTTTCCTAAACCGTACAATTAACCAAAACAGTGAACGCAATTTTGTGGAAGTTTGTTTAAAAGGAGCAATTTGGATAAATCTAAAGCATATTATATTCTGTTAATATGGCAGTGGGAGCTTTTACAATTGTCTGTCTATATTATGCATTTTTTTTTATTTTCATAAGTATACATTCCTAATAGGCTTTGTTTCAGGGGTTTTCTTTTCTGTGACGCTTGGTCATTGTTTCGTTAGCTCTTGTAATGCAGGACGAGGTTGTTTAGCAGATAGTGAAGGCCCTTTCAGTCAGTGCGTTTACATGCAGCTTGAGAAATCAAATTATTGGCTTAGTGCCACTGAAACCAGACTTTTAAATGCATGTAAACAGCTTAGTCCGACTGTAATTTGACTATCCATAGCTCGACTTACACACCTAAAAAATATGTTTGAAAATCGAACTGTTACTGCACGTATCCAATTAGTCCGACTGCAGTTGGACTCGGTGTTCTGCGCATGCGCAATTTCTTCTTTCATGGGCTTCCACCTGGAAGAAGAAGGAGATGACGTAGCAGCAGTGCAGTAACTCCTGGAAAAACAAACAAACAAACACCATGGCGACGAAGAAGCAGAAGACGCACTTCTGGACGGACGAGGAAACTACACTCATGCTCCAGCAGCGAAAGGAGATTTATTTAAAAAAGTTTCTGAACAAGAACCGGAACTAGTTCAATACGCGCTATATTAAAAAGGACACAGCGCCGCCTACTGAAGCGGAGTCAGACGTACTTGGTGAGGAATTTGATTTTCTCTTCTGCATGTGCACATGTTTGCATGTAGACTGATTAGCCGAGCTATGAGCTTAGCTCGACTACTGCGTGCATGTAAACGTATTGATAGCAGGTCGTAACCTCGCCCTTATCCTGAGATATTTTTCACATTTTTATCATAGAAATCTAAAAATAATTTCATTAAGTTTCTTTGCAGAAATGAATTAAATCTAACAACAACAACAAATAAGAAAAAATGTAAATAATTTCATTGGGGGTGGGGATGGGGGGTCTCTTATCTGCTACATCTTTAAGCACACGTGTAAATACATTTTGTTTTCTCTCAGAACGAGTCTCTCCTGACTGAAATATATTGAGCCATCTGTCAACAAAAACTTAGTTTAGTGAAGAGCAGTAAGGAAGCAAGGAAAGTAGTCTTAAAAGTATTAGTGCAGCACTGGTTGTGCTTAAAGACCCTCTAAGGATTCAGTTAATCTGTTTTTTGGGAAGTACATTTTGTTTGAATGGTTTTAAACCTGTTTTTCTCTAGCGAAAATTACTGAAGTAAAATATATTAAATAAAATCATCTTGTGTTTATTACTTTATATATTTTTTCTAGTAATGTCCAGTAATTGTCCAGATCACATGTTTTCGCCTTGTGTGAAGGAGCTATGTAACATCTGGTTGAAAATTATTTCCGGTAGGACGGCAAAAAGTTAAAATATTTGAACTTTGAATGGCAGTGCTGTCTATCATTATTGTTTTCATTGCCAGTAGTCTCTTCTGGCCTCACCTGATTTTACTGTCCTTCTCTCATCTGCTAAAATGACATATGGTTTGTTGTCTATTGTCTCAGTAGCCCTTTTTAAATAGGAGTTGTGCAAATTTGCAGGAAAGCCCAATCAGTCTTCTTTCAGCATTGGCAGTATAAAAACAAAGTCAGGGAGTGCAGCAAAATGCCGCCTGCCTACTTTTGTTTATACAGAATGCGCCTTTTTCGGGGCAATGGGGGGCGTGAGCAAGTAACAAAACGTGTAGCTCAGCGTGTGACGTAAACAGTGACGTGGGAGGGAAGCCGCGGCTGGTCAGCGATTCAGAATCGGCGATTCTCTCATAAGTCGGCCCGTCCTTCACCGTCCCCGTCATCTGACAGTTAATGGCCTCTTCGTTTGCGAGGGCAAGGAGGGCGCACAATTCCTTGTCTCCCCAGTTGCTCATCTTTACAGTGTCTGTCAGGTTTGTGTTTCCCTCTTGCTACTAGCTGCTCGCTAATTCCTGCTATCAGCTGTTTCCTGTTTATCCACCGCCAGTGGCTCGCACTTGTGGCGTCATCAACAGCCCCTCCTGTTGCAGAAGGCTGCGTCGGTCTGTTTAAACCAAAAAGGTTCTGCCAATATGTCTACCCTACGAGGTGGAAAATTGGGCACCTCGGATCAACTCGCCAATCCGGCTCTGTGTGTCTAAACGCCTGCAGCTTGCCGGCAAAATGGCCCAACATTCATCGAAAATCTGGCAGTGTAAAAGTGGCTTCTGTTGTGAACTCAGCATTAGCATTATCACAGTTAACTATGGCTGTAAATACACTGTGCTCACCAATATAGCACCTAGCGTTACAGTTGTCTCCACCATCTCATCCAAATATGGTCAATTCTGGCTCCAAAGATCCGAAGATGGCAACAGCCAAAATGCCTCAACTCAAGGGTTCAAAAAGTAGTCATCACTACATCCACTTCTCTTATCGAGTCCATGCTTCCAACAGCTCAACATAAAAGTCAGCCTGAGAAGACGTCTCATCAGCAAGAGTAATAGAAGACGCCTGTGGCTGCGCTGGGCCTTGAGTGTTTTTCCAATACTGTTGGTCTGAACTTGACATGTTATAGATCTGACTTGTGAGAAATGGAATCAGAGCATCTGAACGTTCTGTACAAACCCTGTTTGTTCTTTGATACCATGTACCATTTGTTCTGTCGATTGTTTAGCTCCTTACTATAAAAGAGCTGCTCGACTGAACCGCTGTGGGAAACAGGTTAGTTATTGAGGAGAGGGAACATAAAAGCTTCACATGACGCAGATTAATGACGGCAATTGAGTGGAAAAATTGCAGCTCCTGGAATGGTGAGAGACTGTAGATGGTGCAGAGGTGGATTAGATCAAAGCGACACTGAGGGTAGTGATGGAGAGTGACAGGATTCAATCATAATCACTGATTGATTGCTCACTAATGATTCGCCCTGTATTTAGCAGCTCTGTGGGTTAAACCCAAATGGGAGCACTGGGTGTTTGTTCAAATTGAAAAAGAATGTAGGAAGACATTTAATCTTCAACATAAACAGCAGGTTTACCACAGCTCCTTGTGTTTGGTGCTGATTACTAAACCTAGAAGTGTTTTATGATTTAATCTCAATATTTTTCTTGCCATGTAGCGACTCATATGATATAATTCTGAATTGTTTAAGCCATTTCAGCAGATGCGAGCATCAAATTACATTTTGAGTCAATTTGAGCTAATGTTTCCATTTGCAGTTTTCCGTCTGTGTGAACATTAATCACCTGTGAGGCTGTTGAAGTATCTGCAGTCAAGCAGCGATGCCATTACATTCACAAAACCCTGAGCTCGTTCTACTTATTTCTTATTCTTTTAATTACTTTAGATGAAGGAGATTGTCTACCCAGGTAATTACACACATGAAACTTTAAGTTTCACCCCAGCGCCTTTGAGGTTCCAAGATTTGCTTTCTCCTTGAGGCATCTGAGAATTCAGAAAGTAAACAAAGCAATATTCTAAAACAAGGGCCACAATTCAGCCGAGGATTTGCTCGCTCAGTTTAGAAACTACAAACACTAAGAACAGACACACTACACCCATGATAGCAAATGGCTCTGTGAGGCTGTACCTGGGGATACCAATGCTTTCGGCTAAATGCTAACTTTAGTATGCTAACATGCTCACAATAGCAATGCTAACATGCTGCAGGTGTAATGTTTACCATGTTTACCCTGAGGTTTAGCGTGTTAGCATCAATTACTACAAATGAACAGGGATAGGTCCCAAATGCAGACTGATACAGGTGAGGGTTTTAAAAAACAAAATGGAGGTACATACACTTACAGAATCATACGGCAGGCAAGGTCCAGGAGTGTAGTCCAAACAGGCAAATGTATCCAAGCTGGTTTGGCAAAGAATCATCAGTCCATGGTTGTGGCAGAAGGTCAGACAGGCAGACACAGATTTGGGGGACGGGTGAGCAGCTGGGTGGGGTTAGGTCAGGTGAGTGGGACTGGAGGGAAAGGGGTTATTGCAGGTCTTGGGGCAGGAGGGAGTGGCTAGGTGTGGGAGTGAGGTTAGGGGACAGGAGATAAAGTCCGACGACATCTGGTGGACAGTATGTGAATGGCAATGAATGGGTTTAAGGACGTGAGAATGTGGCTTCAGGGAAGGACAGAGAGGCAGTATGGCCGAATCCAAATGTCCAGACTTTACCGCACTTGCAGACTTGTGGACTTTGTGGGCACGTTCTTGGGAAGTCTGGGAGTGGTAAGGGCTGTCCACAATTCATCCAGTCAAAAAGAGCCCTCCAGCTGACTTTCTGCAGACTTCCAGAGAGTCCTCTTGGGGAGCAGACTTCAGTAGACTTCACTGAATTAATAACCCACAATTAATTGCAATACGGATGTGACACGGTTGTTTGTTTTTTTTCAACGGCCAACTTAAAAAACAAATCATTTGTATGTTTAAAACAGTTACTGTAGCCTATTAAAACAATACTTGAATCGTGTAGGCCGCAAATAATATTCAACAACATCATGATACAGAAATATGTAGAAAAACAGAGTATAGAGGGGAATCAAAATGCATTGGATTGTTACAGCCTACTCTATCGGTTGTGCAGTGTAATATGGAGGAGAACATCATTGAAATCTTTCCCTAGGAATTGGGACACCACTCACTATGTCACCACACCGGTTACGTTCACGCATATGTAACTATTTTAAACAGGAAGCTGCGAGCCATCTACATTTCCAACCGGCATCTACAATGGAGTCTCCAGTTGAGCTCATCCTACCTATTGTGTTTGTTGTATACATCATGCTTCGTTTGATGAACGACAGACGACAGGGGACTTTTGGTAGCTAGCTAGCTAGTTTACCAGCTAACATTACGAGGCAACGTAGTTATACTAGCTGGCGTGTTATCGTAATGTGAAAAGTCCGACAATTTTGCAGAACAGGACAGATGACAGCTAGCTAGCTAACAATCAACCTGACGACGGTAACGTTAGCTATGTCTGAACTTTTCTCCCCGTCTCTTGCTCGGTGGTAGCCATGGCAACGTCTACCCCTCGCTGGCCAGTCAGCATCTGAAATCCCTCGCTCCGAAGGGCTAGTTTCATACCCGCTACCCCTCGTTATGCCCTTTACCCCTACAGGCAAATAGGAACTGGGACACCACTACCCCTCGAGGGAATGCGCAAATGTAGGGGTAGGGCTAAGGGGGGGTATTGGGACGGGCCTTAAGTCAACAGAACTCGGTAGCTAGCACTTGCTAATGTCTTTGGAGAATTGTTTTGCCTATAGGTTCAAGGACTTGGAGGAAACATTCCAGCAGACACTCGTTGATTAATTGCGGTTGATTTCAGGTGGCAGACTGAGTAGCCTTCTACCTGATGACTGACTGGTTTACTCACTGGGACTGAGGTACTTCCAAAGAGTTAATTTAAAAGAGCACACATATACACACTCTACATTTAATTTATTTTGAGATACACCCCCACCACACACACACACACACACACACACACACACACACACACACACACACACACACACACACACACACACACACACACACACAAACTCATTCTGTATCAGTGATAAGACCTCTATCATTACACACACACACACACACACACACACACACACACACACACACACACACACACACACACACTCAGGCCAGAGTAATTATGGATGTGTCCAATCACCATGAATTTTCTTAAGTTTAATTAATTTTGTGCAGTAGGTCTTGGCTCTATCTATCCATCAGGTTTTATGTGCTGTCTGCCGCCCACCTCTCCATCTACTATCATTTCCCCTTTAAAGCAGATGTATTGATTGGGGGCTTGTTGTTTTATGAAGTAGTCTGGAGTGCTTTTCTCTATTTTTCTTTCCTTTATATCCCCGTTGTTCTGGCGCTGGAAGCAAGTGGAGTTTAACTCGTCACAACCGCAATAAAACTTGGAGGTCCCTTGATGGACATTTAGCCTTAAATAACGTTGTTTTTTTAAAAAAAGAGCTAGCAAAGATATTAAGTATTTAAGAATCAGATAATGCTGCAAAACCTGGATCTATTTATACTTAAAGTCATGACAAATGAGGTCAACAAAAGGTGTAGAGTAAACGATCTATGAACATTAGTGATATTTCAGATTTCCTTTGCTATATTACCCCTGACAATGGAAGCAGGGTGTGCTGTTGTGGAAGGAAACGGCGGCAAATTAGTGTCAAAACCGGTAGATTTCCCGCCAGATCGGAGGGGGAGGGATGGAGAGAGAGATTCAGATAGATAGATGGAGAAGGCGAGTCTTCTTCCTCAGGAGGACTGCAGTTTAATTGAGTTTATGAAGCGGTGGACGGAGCAGATTGATGGAAGACATCCATCTAATAGCACCATGATGTCTGCGGACTCTCTTTATTCGAGCTCTGCATCTTTCACCTGATCCTTTTCTCCCTTTATCGCCTTTATCCTTCTTCTATTCATCTCACTTACTGTCCTGCTTCTTTCCGTCTCCCTCCAAGCTTCGCTTTATTCTTTTCTTTTCAACATCCCTCTGTCTTCCACCTGCTCTTTTATACCGTATGGTCTGATCCTTCATGTCCATCTCCAGCATTTTGATTATTCCTGATTTTTCTCCTTTCTTCACTCTTCTCAGTCATCGCTTCATTTTCATCTTTACCTCTCTCTTTGTATGAAACACCTCCGTCCCTGTTTTTGCCAGTATTGTCAGAACCCCTTCCTTTATTCCTGTCACTTCACACACATTCACATGGATTAAAATATATACACTGAAATGCAAGAGCACACAGAGTCTAACATGAAAATACCAATGCATGAGCCCCTTTCTCACTGCACAAACAACCCCACTAACATCCGCCAACATCAGGCCTTTCTTATGCAATCAGCATTCACACCAGGGTCAAATGACTCTGCAGTAGTCACAGCCATTTAGATAATTAACTTTATGGTCCACCTCAATGGAAATTTGTCTTTGGCTTCTCTCTAAAATCAAAGGTACACACAGACACATACCATAATACACCATTAAAATATACAATTAACAATACATATGATACAATAGTGCAGGACCTCTTTGTGTAATGGATGTGAGGCAACGGTAATTATATGTTTGGCCTTCCTGCGAGCAGCACTGTCAGATACATTGCTGAGTTGTTTCTGTGTCCTGCCAATCACCTTCCCTGCAATGTTGACAATCTTGGAGAGCTTGTTTTTTTATTTTTGCACTCATGTTGCTGCACCATGCTGTAATGTTAAATAATAAAATGCTTTCAACCAGGCTTCTGTACGAAATTTTAAAGCCCCTACAAGGAACTTTCATTCTGAGTTGACTTTGGCGACCCTGTGGACAAAAGCGGTAGTGTTTTGCCGGAATGAAGCCTACATTTCCCATGAGCTCTAGCGCGCATTGTCGTAAAGACGCTTACCTGGCTCGCGCATGTGTTTGTTTTGGGGATGAATGAAACAACAAGATAGGAACACTTTGCTCCCACTCCTATCAGGGATCCCAGCTCACCTCTCCGGCGTAAGCGTCTCTAGCTCCTGCCAGGATTGGGCTGGTAAATGCTAGATCGCGAGCGAACAAAACGTTTATCCTGAAGGATTTCCTGACTTCCCGAGGATTGGATTTTCTCTGTGTGACTGAGACATGGCTGACTGTTGGCGCAGTGCTTTCACAGAACTTTTACCCGATGATTGCTGCTATTTTAACTCCCCGCTGACGTCAGGTCGAGGAGGAGGAATAGCGACTATTTATAAGAGTCGCTATAAATGTAAGCAGCTAGGTAAGATGACGTGTGCTGTCTGAGTGCCGTAAATCCTTTCGTCCTGGAAGCGACCTGGGGCGGACCTGGAGACAGTTTCCTAAAGGTATGGATATACACTATATAGAAATAGCTTATCTTCACACCGATGGTCTCATTTGCTGTTGTAGGTCATGCACAGACATCAGCAGGAACAAGAGACTTTTGCATATCCAGTTAAAAGTTCCTTGTAGCGGCTTTAAGTATGTGTTGGCTAACACAGGAACTCTTCAGCTTCCTGATTAAAAACAGGAGCTGATCGGCTCTCTTATCAGCTCTGGTTCTGATCGGCAGTGCTAGAAACACAGCACCTGGGTGAATGCGCAAATGTAAGCTATTTTACCGGTGAGATGTAATGACGCACCATCACAAAATACCATCCGTCTCTGCCTAAACATCCCTCCAAATAAATCTGTGACTGAGAGAGAGTTTTCCGGCCTGTCTGCTGCAGAACCATGTACACAGCTCTGGTCTGCTGGCAATGGGAAAGGTGTTATAGCCTGTTCTTGGGACCAGGGGCGACTGCACTGAGATGACAAGGGAGGCTGAACTTGCCCTAAAATTTCATAGAAAAATGGTCAAATATGCGCGATTGAATTTACGTTAAAATAAGAATTTACATTGCATTAAACGTGCGCTATGATACATTTCACATCATGACTATGACGTTCAAACGTCAGCTGTTTATCACCGGTTTTCAAACGCGGCCTGCCTGTCATACATTCTCGTGTCAGTGTGGTGGACGCGGAGCCTCCAAGCGTTCCTATGAGACAGCGCTGAGCAGGTTTTTTTCATGCAGCAAAGCGAGACAGTCATTGGATAAATGCGACAAGGTCGTCACTTCACTGGGACCTAATGGAGCGGTAGGCGGGAGAGGACGCTCGGTGTCTGCATGATGATTGGAGGAATTGTCTAAAAGGCTGAACCCCTTTGTGACTGACAGCACTTCGCATTTTGAGCTCAGTCCCATGCGGATATTTGTGAGTGGAGTCTTCTGACAGAGTGCTTCATTTTAAAGCCAGGACCTACACTGAAATATGGAACATTTTCCGTGACTGTCGTGTACTTTCACTAATAAATGATGCTCATTACCTCAGCTGGAATTCCTGATGCATGCTTATGTAAACACCCAGGAAATATTTTATTAATACGCAATATATACTAAATAATTATACTATAATTTACAGGCTGTAATCTAAAACGCTACCCGATATTTATTTATAATAGACTATGCAATTACAAACCCATACACCAACACACACACACACACACACACACACACACACACACACACACACACACACACACACACACACACACACACACACACACACACTCAAACCTGTTTTGTCAGCCTGTTACACTCCCGACTGTGTGCTGGCAGCTGGGTGCAGACAGAGAGCTGACCAGATTGATGAAGCTGTCGCTGGCCAGGCCTGCAGAGTTGCAGATTTGCGCGCGCATGTGTGTGTGTGCGTGTGTGTGTGTGCGTGCAGGTGTGTGTGGGGCAGGCTGAGCTATGTGTGTGTGTGCTTGTATGAGAGGGAATTTATTGATTTAAAATTAGAGCACAAGATAGAAAGAGAGAGATGACTTTAGGATGCATGTGATGTGAAAGAGAGGAAATGATATGCTAATGAGTGAATATTGTATGAATAAAAGAGCAGAGAGTGAATATGTGTGTGAGTGTTAGTGTGCACCAGTGTGTGTTTTTCATTCCAGGTACACATGAACTGAACACTTCCCTTCTGTCCCTGATGATATTCAGTGTCACACTGTTACCCCTGTGATTATAATTCCCCACCCTACACACACCTTAATGCCTCAGTGCTTCCTATTAAATCTCATTTAACCATTCCGGTTCTATTGAGCGTCTGTGATCAGCAGCTTATTAACTAATTAAGGGTGCTGATGCAGAACTGAGCAGAATACTCAAGAATATATCTGATATGACAAAGCAGTTAAGGGACAAAAAAACCCCCATATAAACAGACAAAATAAGAGGGGAAATGAAAAAATGCTAAGATCACTGTGAGGCTGTGTTTTAAGCTAAATGCTAAGATCAGCATGCTAACATCCACAAATTAAGTGAATATTATTTTGCCACCTTAGCATGTCACCTACGTGCTAAATAGCAATAAACACAAAGTACAGCTAATGAGAACGTCATGACCGATTTATTGTAGAAATTTGAAATTTCACCAGATGGTGGCGTAAGATAACAAATGAGGAGATCAACACGTCAGTAGAGCCATTTTGTGTTTTCCTCACTTGCTAGCTACCTGTATAACCTAAACTAAAATGTCAAACTAAGGTCACTACTAAGGGCAGTAAACAAAGGTCACTAACTAACTCAAAGGTCAGGGTCAGTGACCTTGACCTTAGCCAAGGTCAAAAAACTAAGGTTCATGACAACTGTACAGAGGGTGAATTTTTATATAACTCCCATACTTAAATTTTATTAAAGCGTAACGTTATATATATTTCAGTAAGGAACACTTTAGTCAAAGAAAACCTTTTTTCCATTTGCAGTTTTATATTTGGGGGTAAGGCTCTGTTCTGGGGCCTCTCAACTTTTCCATGCGCCTGCATGGAAAGCTGTAAGGCAGAGAGAGCACACCTATCTGCCCTTCCATGTGCAAATGAGGAAAGCCTGAGACAAAAAGTGCGTTTCCATTAACCCTAAAAATGCACAGAACCTAAATATCGCAATAAAAACTGGTAATGGAAACACGCATATTTCGAAAAAACTCACATATTGAGAAAAAGTTTTTCCGCTCTCATGAGGTGTCGATATAGAAGTATATCACAAAAGTGTAATGGAAACACTTTTTTTTCGCAAATGTATGTCACCAGACATTCAAGTCCTCTGTGAATCCCTCGTTCACAAATAAAGTTTTGAAAAAACAAAAACAAACTGTTCGTCTTCGGTTGTAGACTACTGCAACAGCAGCAGTGGCAACCGAGATGATTGCTCAAGGTCGCAAGAGATTTATAATATCCATCTCACTTCCAGAAAACAAAGTGGAGTCTTGCGGGACAAGATTTTCCGAGAATTACGGCTCATATGCAAAACACCTTTTAATGGAAACTCCTGCAAGTTGAAATTGTGCTTTGTTGAAACTTTAGAAATATCGCATTTATTTTGCGCAAAACTGTAATGGAAACGCGGCTAAAGAGAGCAAAACTCCCTGCCCTTCCATGCGCCTACATGGAAAGCCTAAGGCAGAGCGAGCAGCAGCAAAGACGCCTCAGGAACAGAACAGAGCAGCGTCAGTGACAAACAGAAATGACATTGATAAGTCAGACACAGCATGAAAAGGAGGAGCTGGGGTGGAAGCAGGGTGCAAAGCAGCTTGCAGAGGAAGCAGCAACAGTAGACAGGCCAGAGCAGTTTAAATAGGGCGCTCTGAGTGAGATTTAAAAATTGGTTGCATAGAAAGGAATCATGTGATCTATCAGCTGACTCGCTTCCATCAATCAGCTGCTCCATCAGTTGTCCATCATTCAATACGGTCATCTCGGGTCACTTTTAGCTCCAAAATAATCCAAGATGGTGCAATGGCAAATGCCAAACGGGAATCCACAACCCAGCGGGTGACATCATGGTGGCTATGTCTATTATTTCCAGTCTATGGTTTTGACATTGCCATAGAGCTGCTAGCATGGGCTAAAAATAAATAGGGTCTGAGTGTGTAGTGGCTCAGTGGACTGGCCTCTGGTTGGAAATAAAAACCAGTGAAACCCACATGCTTTTGGCTGTCTGTGTCACTTAGCCCATCAAACCACCAGGCTAAGCACTTCCTCAGCTCTCCATGGCCCCGTTTCCAGCTGCAGACTCACCAGTCGGCCACGGCATTAGCTGGATTAACCTCCAGGCTCACTGTGGTTGCCTGTCTCTCTCGAAGCTGTCCTCTGGTTCTTCCTGCCTCTGCCCGTCGAGCTGTCTTTCTCTCCCCACAGCTTATGTTACATTCTGTTAGTTCTGCAGCAAACGCATGCCGCTCGCCTCCTTCTCCCTGCGCTGCTGGAAATGTCATCTCCCTTTTCTCTCAAATTTCTTTTGTCCTTCCTTTCTTCTCCTGGTATTATCTATCTCAGTCTCATTCTTGCGATCATTCTCTTTTTTGACAATATTTCTTCAGAGAGTTGATATTTCCTCCCCTTTTCCCTCCCTCCTCTCCTCCTCCTCTGGCTTTTCAGCATTTTTTTTTCTCCTTCATTCATTTGGTTCTCTGTCCTGTCATTATCGACTGCAGTGAGTGGCTTTGTGTGGCAGCTCCTGTCTTATCTGCTTCTGTCAGGTGCTGGTTGAAATCCATTCATCGCTAGGATGCACAAAGGTGGGTTGGTAAAATGCCAGTGCTGCCTCCAGACTGCAATGGGAGGAGTATTTTTTGGCTGGACACGCTGTATGGCACTAAATGTGTCTTGATTCCTTCTTCTGCCTCAGTTTATCTTCATCTGACTGTCAGTGGAACAATGGAAGAAATTAGTTGGGTTTCGTTGTAACCGTCTCTGTGTCCATACTGTTCCCTTACCTTAGGTTGTTTCTTTAACTTTAGCCTATACTCTACATCCTTGAGCAGTAAAACATGGGCCATGATCAGTTTGAAACCTGCTAAAGGAGCTTTAAACCTGCATTAAGTGATTTTATTAACCACATGATTTCCTTATACAGCAAATAGTTAGCAAGGAGTTGTTTACGTACACACACAGCAGACATGGAGCAACATTAGCAGTCATTCAGAGCAATGTTTCAGGTGACCTGTCAAATGTAAGCTCAATATTTACTCTACTTTTACCTTTGGTTTGGTCTCCACCAACTCCTGGCTCATGCCTGTCCCATTTCTACCCCTTAAATCTTCCACTTGGTATCGAGTGCCCACGTTTGCGAGATAACCATTGATGAGGGAAGTGAGAAATATTCGGGGAGAGATCCCTAAGAAATGGGACACCACTTCATGCAAAAGTGCAAGTGGGTATTTCTAGGGGAAGTGTGGGTGTTGGGAATTTGGCCAGTCAAGATGAGAGCACCTGAGCTGTTAAGAACCTCATGGAGCACTGGTGTGTCTCACTCTTGATCTGTGAACACTCCTGTGCACATACTTGCCTGGTAAGCCGAACAAACCTTGTGTTTTCAATAGATTTTATTGCTCAGGTAGCGTAAGGGTGCAAACACACCATGAGGTAATGGTTTTTTTAAGTGTTAACATTGACTTTATTGTATTTTTAATTGCAAAAATGACACTTACAAAATATGGGTCTACCAATAATAGATTGTTTCTTTTTAACCTAACAGTCCAGAGGAAAGGTATGAGTGTCTTTTAATACTAAACAATGTTCACCTGTGGTTGGATGAAGATTAACGTGTGCTTTGTTAAATTCACAGGCAACATGCTGATTACTGTTTATTTTATATTATATTTTACGTTATTCAGTCTAAATTGTTTTACCCTAGTAACGAAAAGTTTTATCTTTTAGTGCTGCAGTTGGTGTTGGCCTCCGGTCACATAGCAGCTGGTGCAGTGGGAGTTCACCCATTGAGTTGTGGTGATTATAATTTAAGGTTTGGTGGGTCACTGGTAGCAGTCTGGGTGTTTTCTGTTTGAAAAAAGGGGTATATTTTGTGTGTAGTTTTGGTTATCCACAGATTAAGTATTCTTCCAGTGCATGGGCCTATAGATTGGTGCGCCACACCCCCTGCAGCTAGACACTCTAACTTTTAATTGCTTTTATAATATCGCCGTAAGGGACCCAGAATTTAATAAAAGCCTGTTATGGCATTTTGACCCACACTGACTGTTTGTTTTGTTATTGAAGTTCACCTTTAGTTGTATGAAAGTAAACTTGGGTGTTACAACATGTTCACCAGCTAGTCACAAATCACATAAATATTTTTCTCATCAGGAGATATCCAAAAAAAACTGTTGATATTCAAGTCTTTTTTAATGTTTAAACGAAGGGCATGTTTATCCGTCTGATGTGAGATGTGAGCTTTTCTTTTCGGCATGCATCTCTGTTTGCCCCAGCCTTGCAAACTGTTGGCTATTGGTTTATGTAGGGCTGACCATAAACAGGCCAAAGATGATGTGTTGCAAACTTTAGTAGTAATACCGGCATATCCTACATGTCTTAATCAGGAAGTACATTCTGCTACATGCTACACTGAGAATAACGCCTACTTCAGAACATCCAAACGTAATATGTTATTTACATGACTCGTATTACCTGTGCTTTTCCTGCATTGAGAAAGGCCCGTTGATCAGATGCAGAATCTTACTGTTTTGTGTAATAAATTCCTGGATAACTGCGGCATTACTTTCTGAAGGGTCACTGGAAGGTTTTATTTTACTACCCGAATGCAGAGCTCCTGCAATCTGTATTAGCGAGACGGCTGAATAAGTAATGGTAATGCAATATTCCAGTGTCCTCTGACCTGAATAACAACATTTATACACTGGTACTGAGCCCCAGGATGCTCGCCACGGGCGAGAGAGAGAGAGGGCGGGAGACAGAGAATTATTGTGGACATGGTTTGTGGCATTTGGCTTTTTGCTCTCTGTGATGGATTTGGTCCAAACCCTTGAGACACACAAATGAACTGTGACATTTATGACAGCTGGAGATGATGCCCACTGCCCTGCCTGCGCGAGCACACACACACACACACACACACACACACACACACACACACACACACACACACACACACACACACACACACCAGTATGTTGAATCCCTATGGTTGAATCATTGGACAAGCTGTTTCCAGTTCGAATACCCTTTATCCACCAGCATGTTTATGTCGGCTTTTTAAGCGTAGAAATGCCACTAAAATCAGGTGATAGACTCTTTTTTCTTTACAGTGGACCAGAGTAAGCCTTCATGTTGTTTTACTGATGTGTCACATTTGGTGTCGTGGACGGGCCAAAAAATAGGTTAGTAAACACCAGAGAACTCCATGGAGGCCAGAGAAAATGTTACGGTGGTTGCTTCGTTTTTTCTGGGTAACACTTTACTTGAAGGTATCTACATAAGAGTGACATGACACCGTCATAACTATGATGTGACACGGTCATGAACCTGTCATGAACATTATGTATATGTCATAAACGTTTATGACTGCTGTCATTATGTGTCATTCGGTTTTTGTAATGACAAGTTGACATTGTTTGGGTTGTCTTGATTATGACAACTTGACATTAATCAAAGTGACATTACCAGAAGTTGTCTTTGTCATGACAAGATAACATTAAATTTGTTTGGGATGTCTTGATTATGACAACTTGACATTAACCAGGATGACATTACCAGAAGATGTCTTTGTCGTAACAATAATAATCATTATGTCAACTTGTCATAAACACAAAAAGAGGTGCATTTCTTGTTAATGTCAACTTGTCATGACAAAGACATCTTCTGGTAATGTGACTTAGATTAATGTCAAGTTGTCATAATCAAGACAACCCAAACAATGTCAACTTGTCATTACAAAAACCGAATGACACCTAATGACAGCAGTCATAAACGTTTATGACATGTACATAATGTTCATGACAGGTTCATGACCGTATCATGTCACTCTTATGTAGATACCTTCAAGGAAAGTGTTACCTTTGTCTGATTAATTTTGAACCATGTTTGAGCGCCATTTGTACGCTATTTTGTGGCATTACATCACGCTAAAAGAAAAGGGGCTAAAAATAGTTCATCCACCTTGTGTTGTATCTCCGTCACTGCCTGGTTACTGCTGAGCCATTTGAAAGTTGATTTGTAACCTTTTCCCAATAAAGACAAAAGCAGATGTTAGTGTGGTTTTTGTGCAGTGGGAGAGGGACCTAAAACTAATTAAGCAATATCACTCAAATATGGATCATATGTCTGTTGGGCATCCAGTATAGTGGTTCTCAAATTGTGCGCTGTTGGATTCTGTGATAACCACACATTATTATCACAATATACAACTGGGCCCATACAAAAAGGTGTGAATTAATTTTTAATTGACTGTTTCAGTACGTTGTGTGCACACATGTCCTGATAAAGAGACAAACTCTAGCAAAAAAAAGTGATTTAATTTAATTTAAAAGATCTATTTGTCGCTGTCCGCGTGTGGGAATTTAAAGTGTGCAACACATCAAAAGCCCTGATTGGCAGCCAGTCTGAGGGATGATAACATTTTAAGGAGAAAGCTGTGAGTAGGACAATGGATCACTTTATTGTACAGAGCATATTACAACAAAGCACCGGCAACGGCGACCTACTGCTGAAAGGAAAGAGGAAAAAATTGTCTTATGTCTTATGATAAGAGTGCTAACACATGTTATAGAGGCTGTTGTGCACAGATATAGAAACAGGTGTGCCTTGAGATTTTGTCTTGCTTTATTTGGTGTGTCCTGGGCCCAAAAGGTTTGAAAACCACTGATCTATTATCATTATTATTATTATTATTATTATTATTATTATTATTATGCTGCCATTACAATTATAAATAAACTAGTCCATACCCACTGAGTACACAGTTGCCCACGTACAGTTTCACATGGTGTGTGTTTGGGATACAGGTCATAGGAAATTGCAGATTAAATAGTCAACTGAACCCATTAAGAAGAGCAATGTATTCAGACAGAGTGTTTGAAACTTTCTGTGTCATGTACAGCATACCATACCATGACTTAGTCATACCAAAGACTAGAAAAAAAAACCCCAAAACATTGGTCCACAGGGGGAGCCACAGCGATCGGTCACATTTTAGCCATTTTGAAGCATTTTTCTGTTGTTATAGCGCCACCCAGTTGCCAATTAGAGTTAAATTTCTCCAGTCACCTTGAGGCGTCCTGTTCTACATATCTACCAAGTTTAGTAAAAATCCATATGGCGGTTAGGCCTAGATAAGAAATGAGCTCTCTAGCGCCCCCATTTTGTTTGATGGGGTCAATAATGGAGGGGTCCCCTCAGATTATGTGTGGTCATATGCCTACAAAGTTGCGTGGTGATGGGTGAAACCCTTGAGATGTTATACACCTTTATGTGATGAGCCACGCCCTCCGCAATATTCATTGCCTTATAGAAGCTCAGTTTTAGTAAGTTTTCCAACTTTTGCCAAGAGGGAACTTTAGATATTGGTCCCTAGATTATGTTCACCCAGTTTCATGCAGATCGCTCAAACTTCCTAGGAAGAGATCCGTTTGAAGTGTTTTTCAAAAAATTCAAAATGGCGGAAAATCTATATAAGCAGAAGTTATGGGTTCTTGAGGCAAATGTGTTCCTCATGAGGAGAGGCATCTCTGTGCAAAGTTTCATGTCTCTACCACATACGGGGCATGAGATATGCCCATTCAAAGTTTGACATTTAAATCAGTTGCTATAGCGCCCCCCTTTGGCCAATTGATGTAATATTGCTTCATTCACATCCTCCCATGACCCTCTACCACTGTGCCACATTTCACATGGATTGACCAAGTCAGCGAGGAGAAAAACATGGAACAGACACACACACAGAGTTTTCGTCATCATATAAGATATGAATTATTACAATGGGTTGAAATACTTGCATGACTATCAGTATGGGGCAAGAGTTTCCAGAGTCTAATAAACAGTATTATGCACAGATAAGTAGCGTGAATGTGCTGCTGCGGAGGTTTCATATAGTAAGACTTTAGGGAAAAGAGCATGTGTTTAGGAAGCACTGAGCATATGACTGGATAAATGAGACTGGGATCACAGAGCAGGAGCTGTGTGAGAGTTTGTCAACAGATGTTTCGATGTAGTTTTGCTGTTGTTAAACACTGACCCCTCTGATTTCAATTCATCAAAAATGTTCTCCATTTCTAGCTTCTTTCTTCACAGTGGAGGCGAGAAAAACTACATTTTTATTCCCCAAATTCAACATAACACAGTGCGAGTAACTGACATACAAATGATCATTTGGGGGCTGGAGTGTTCCTTTAAGAGCACTTTGAATTAAAATATGCAGAAGCGCTACGAATTTGTCTTCCAAGCCTCTGGGAGCGAAAGCGGTGTCATTATGAAGAGTGCTACGTTAAAAAACCCTCCGTTCTGTGTTCCTATAATGTGCCTCCAGTGACACACATCCTGTTTTACCTCTCGCATGGGCTGCTCCTGCTTGTGTTGGAGCTGACGTTGCCTGTGTGCGTGCACGGCAAACACTGTTTTCTACACTGCTCTGCTGCGATGTGTGGTCATGTGTGAACATGTTACTCCCGTCTCTTACACATTTGCTATTCCTATTTTGCTCCATTTCTTTCAGCCATGTGCATAAAGGACAGCATTAGCTATTCTAATGTTTGTGCGTACAGTACAAAGACAACACAGTTACTGCTAGAGGTCAGATCTCTGTTCTCTTATTCACCCTGCGTCTCATTATTCTCTCCTCCTCTCTGTGCTGTATCATTTCTCTAGGTCAAAAACAATGAAAGCTGTAATTTACAGCATGTCTTGATTGCAGGATAAATGGGCAATTGTATTATCGGTGTCAAAACCAATTAACTAATTCATTTTAAAGATGTGTAATGTAAGCTGCAGGTTGAAAATAAATTGAGTCAGATGACTGTGCAGACACTCATAACTGGATTAGTGTATTGATCCCGTCGTGAGGATGTTGCTGCACTAAGTAAGAAATAATTAGGAGAATTAAACAGGATGGGCAGTCCTGATTGATGATAAAATGTGTAACGTCTCTCTCACCACTCAGTGCTTAATTAAACCCACTTTTTATTGTTCTTAATGCATTCGCATTGAGCTGTGCTTCTATTAAGTGTCTGTGGAAGAGACTGGTAGTTTGACAGGCTGCAGGAAACAAGGCGACACAAAAGGTTTTTTTTTTTACGTGCTGTCGAATGACATCACACACTTAAGGGCTCTAAAACACACGCTGCCAGCTCGCTCGTAACCCACAGGAAACACATCATGTGAATTCCCAGATGATGTCAGAACAAATTAGGCGGCAACACGCTTCTTTGGGAGATCCAGACTTTAGGCTGTGTGACAAAGACGTAAGAGAAAGAAACAGAGTTATCTCTCTATGATCCTGCTAAATATAGGAGAGGTCAGATGAGAACACCTCATGTTCTCACCTGTTGGTACATTTTGTCCTTTTTTAGTTCCACGTCGTGACTTTCTGTCTTTTCTCTTTTGATTTGTGTCTCATACCAGTAAACCTGAAAGCATATTTTGTGGTGCGTCAAGCTTGGGAACTCCCTAACTGGGTCAAATGAAAGCTCGCAGCAGATCTTTTGGGCTGCAGCTTGTAGGAGGCGGCAGCTTCCATGCTAGCGCTGCCATGAATATTGTTGTCACGACTGTTTAATTAGGAAGATTTGGGGGGAGAAACCGTCATTCTTGATGAACATGTACTCATTTATATCATCAGTCTGAGACAGTCGCTGCTTTTAGAGGTTATTTTGTGATGAAGTGTCAAAACTCACCCTGCTGCTGACCCCACTTCTTTCAGTTATTATCTCTCTATATTTCCCAGGATGCTTTTTGACAAGCCTCGACAAGCCTGAACTTGATGAATTCCAAATGAAGCTTTTACCTGAATCGTCTGCATGGTGGTGCGTCCAGACTGCTGCTGTTGGTATCTTTGATCTTCTCTTGGGTTTCAGCCTGTGTGTGAAAAAGTGAAAACACAAAATGAGTCGAAGACATGACACCAAAATCTGACGGTTACTCTTGATGCTTTGAAATATTTACCGGTAACACACTTACTTGCTGATGTCCTGGAAATGCCTCAGCTACAGCCAGCAGCTAGCTGGAAACAGGGGGAAACAGCTCGCCAGGCTCCGGCACGAGCGCCTCTAAAGCTCAGTTTCACACAAAACTAAATGATATTGTGATAAACCTGTTGGTGCCGGCCGCCATTTCATCAGGCAGCTGTGTCTCAGCCGGGATTGGCCCGTGTTTACCACGCCCAATGAGGACCAGATTTGGCAACAATTAATGGACCAGAACTAGTATTGGGGCTGGGTGCCGTTTCATCCGGCAGGCTGGGCTCATGTTTACGATGCTTAATCAGGCAGGATTTGGCAACCATCAACGGGCCCGCCGACTGATCCGCCTGCTGTTTGTCAGCTGGAATAGGCCCATATCTGTAATACCTAAATCTGGGCCAAACCTGGTAAAAGTAAACAGGCCAAAGATGGCTCGCTTTTGACACCTTGTAACACAGCTGTCAGCCAGCGTTCAGCTGAAATTGGGCTGCAAGTCCAACGGCTACATGGGATGTGTCCTAGTTCACTAAGTGGTTTCACAAAAACTAAATGGTATTATGATAAACCTGCAACAAACTGCAGCTTTATTGACTTGCAACATTATTTTGACAAACATCATATGATCATAGCACAATTAAAGCCTGATCAAAACATAATTTGTCTCTCATCATTGACTAGCGTACTAAAAAGGTCCCACAGGGGACTTGAGGTGGAGAGGGACTATGCCTCTCTATTGGCTCAGCTTGCTTGGAGGTGTTACCAAAAAGTACCAGGTACAATCCGCAATTTTTGCTAATGGAAAACAAAGAGAATGATGACACGTTGCAGTGGGAAAAAAGGCTGAAGGTCGTTTAGACTGTTACAAAAACTTCTTTTCTTTGCATTGTGTAAAACATCGCTCCCTCTGAACAGACACAACCAACAAACACAAGTACGATCAACAAATGAATGCTGTATTTCTCGAAAGATTTATTCAAACAGGACGCATGGGCCAACGTCGTATGAGTGCCTTGAGACATTTCAGCCAGTTAGCCAGTCAAAACTTTATTTATACAGCATTTTGTATGCATGAAAATTCTGTTCATATCCCTTCATCCCTAAAAAAAAAACCTCTAGAGAAATTTGTCTTGAGTTACAGAGAGTGACGTCAGATTGCCCAGTCTGCTTTTATATCTATAAAAAGCCCTTATATAAGCTGAGTAGTCAACAAATTTCACAGCAGACAAGTGGTACAGCATACATATATACACAAGTAGTACGTAGCAATCCAAGGCAGCCTATTGCTGCCTGTTACAAATTATCATGAAACAACGCATGATCTTTATTTTTATTTAATTTTTATCATTTTTTTGCAGATGCAAAAGCTGTACAAGAAAAATCACTGAACCTTCCTTTCGTCTTTCAGATAATGTGTTGGCAAAGCACTTGGATACAATGCAATATCTTTTAACATTAAATACATGAGTGCATGTATACCATACAACGTAACTCAAAAGATCACAAGCTTCAAACGTATGACATCCTCCGGTGGTAAAGGAAGGAAATCGGGGGGAGAGGGGAGGGTTGAAGGGTGCGCAGCCATGACTCTAACACCTGGAAGCACTTTTAAACTTTCCATTGGTCAGATTTTTAATTTTTTTTTTTTTTTTTTTTTTTTGACAGGAGCTTAATCCTTGAAAAAACACAGTACAAAAAACAGACAGAAAACAAAGAAACAATCGAACCATACACCATAATCTATATATTGCTAGGGATCATGGAGCCCAAGTATGTCTACCAGGTTGCATTCAGATAACCTGCGGTAGCATACTTGCATTGTTTCTTTTATAGAGAGGAAGTTTCACAAACAACAGTCAGTTAGCTCTGACGACGAGCGAGTGACGCCATAGTCTGTCATTAATCAGGAGAGATTGAGTAAGTGCACTCTAAGCTGATGATCCAAAACAGTCTCAGCATTCTCACTGTTTTGGATGCTGAAGCATCAGTTAGGTGTACTCAGTTTCTCCTGATTCAAGGCTTTTGGTCCTGTTTCGTACCACAAAGTTGTGGACAACTGTATGGAAGATATATAATTAGTGTGGCTCTTGTGTCTTGTTTCCTGTGTATGTCTGCGCATGTATGTTCAAGTATTTACACTGTCCACAACAGAGGCAAAACTGCGGCTCATCGGAGTCTAATTTATTCAGCTTGCTTTTTTTCCCAGGCAGTCCTTTGCCTGAAGGGAGTCATAGAAGTCCATCCAGCATCCAAGAAAAAAAAAAAATCTGGATCCAGGATGCCTGACCGCAGGGAAATTAACACTAAAAGGTGTTTTCCAGCACATCAGCACGATTGTTTCTTGTGATTGTGGCACCTCTGATGCGCATCTCCCACAGAGCAAGAGGATATTCAAGAATCAGCCATTCACAGCGCTCGTTCAGCCAATCACTGCGAGCCAACACAACTTGAGGAAAGTTGAGAGGAAGTTGTCAGGAGTTTGCTGGTAGCCTGTCGTCGGGCTCTGTTCGTCCTGAAGGATTTACTGTAGACTCCTGTAATTGTAAATCCCGGAGCCTTTGCTGCCATTGTGTGAAACCTCCAGTGCTGTTTGTTAAGTCGGAAAGAGTCCCGTCCTCCAAGACCCAGCCACAACAATAGCTTTGATGTTGAAATTGTGCGATTCAGTAAGTAAAGGCCGACTTCCCCTCTCAGCTACAGTCACACCATGCTTATAAAAGCTGCTCGTTTGAGAGCATCACACAGATAAAACCCAGAATTAATGTTTTCAGATGACCCGGACAAATCCGAATGAAAAACAACCATTGCCATATCAGCTGTGTCCATGCAACCTCATTTCTCTTTCTCGGTCTCATCTCCTTCATCTGCTCCTGAGCCCAATCTTTTGCTCCGCTCTCCCCTCCGTTTGAACACCCGCACCCTCATTAGCACCCACCCCTTGACTCCGAGGAGGGCTCCAGACACACAGAGAGATAAAGATAGGGTGAGGACTGTTGGGCGCTTATTGCTTTACTGATGCATATTGCTTGTTTACTCGCTGTCATTCCTCGTTTGTTCTCAACCTCTAATGCATTCCGAGTGATTAAGGACAGACCCCACAGAATATTTTGGTAGGGCTTTTAGAGGCCAGGAAACTTTTTCGTATGAAGTGACCCACTTAAAGTGCGGCACCTCGTGGGAATAGAAGTCACAGAGACGGGGAGAAGAAACCTGCTGCAACATGGTACATTACATGCAGCGCGGCGCTGGCGAAGAGCGCGAGTGCAGATGCGTTTGATGCATATTCACACCATGCATATCCCATTCATGCTTTTGTATTCATGATCCCCATTCTCTGCTGATCCCTTATTACAAAAGCATGCCAGCAGCACTCCAAGCAGCCGTGCTTTACAGGTTTTTCACATCTCGGAGAGGTAAAGTGGAGGAGCCGTCGCGGCATCGCAAACAAGCATTATGTTGCTAATTTATTCTCTCTCGTTAAAGTTGCACTCCGCCGCTCGTTTTATTTGCTTGTGTACATTCACGGCTCCATAAAATTGAGATGCAAATTGGGGAATCTGGTTGACTGACATTTCTGCTCGGGAGACAAATCAATGAATTCAAAAATTAAAATCTCTTTTACACAAAACCCACTTGGTGCAGTTTTCAGGGAGCAGTGTGGCACAAGCAAATCTCCTCATCTGAATAACGTATAGCCAAGCATGCTCGTTCCTGTCCTTCGCTTTTGAGTGCTCGAGTTCGCTTGCATGTGTGAGTGCGCATGAGGATGTATTATAGAGAGTAAATCTGGAGTGTGCCATGCTGTGACTGACTCTGCCATTAATTATAGTTCCCTCCACACATACACACACACACACATGCTCCGAGGACCCAGTGAGAATACCATGGTTTACAACAGCTTGGAGCGCTGGGTTCCAAACACCAGACAAGTGCTTGGTACCCATCGCTCAACCTTCTATGGACATGGATGCACAGAGGGAGGTCGGGGGGGGATGACAGGCTGCCAGGAGGCTGCCAGGGAGCAGAAAGCGAGGGTGGGAGGGACAGAAAGGCAGAGCAAGCGAGGGAAAGTGCTAAATAGTGTGTGACTTCTGGTAAGCGCTGCCGTTTGATTGGGTTCCACCACCTGTCTGATGTGCTATAGCATGTGCCAGGCATATGCACTGCGGCATAGCTGGTGTCCTCACGATAACAAATGAAGGTGAATTCAATCAGTGAGTCACACTGGCTGTTTGGGCTGCTCTGTACGGTGCAGTGTGGTGTGGAGGTAAGAGGCTTTGAAGGCTGAGAGAGGCTGAAGACACCAAATAACCAGTGAAAAATGTAACACAATGTATGTAACGTAACGCAATATACAGCCTGTTCTCATTCAGCAACAGTCTGTGGCCGCTTGCGTCTGATTCTAACACAAAAGACACCCTTTAGCATCTGTGTGAGACTCACCAGGCTTCAGCTTGCTGTTGAAAACTCAAGAAATGGAGGCAGAAAGGTAAATTGGCCGTGCTGGAAGACACACCTGCAGTCACTGTTGGCCTGGGAACTACGCCAGGTTGAATTAAACCAGAATTGTCCTTTAAACAGCTCCAAAGCCTCCATATCCACACGTCACAATGTTTGTATTTAACCCCACAGAAATAGAAACAAGAGATTACGGATTAACACATAGCCAGCCAACTGTTTGGAGGTATTTACTGACCATCAACAGCTAGCTTAACGTTGTCCCTGCTGACTGCGTGCAGAAGCTTTCCAAAAATCCACACAATGAAGCTTCAGGGTTCACAACACTGAGCAAAAACTCATCTGATTCCTGCTGTTAGCAAACCAGCAAATAAGACACAACATGTACGTAAGAATCAACAATTACAATTTGGCCATTTTCATGCCTAAAAAACAGCGTTCGCTGTATTTGAATACATTCAAAGCAGGAATTACATGGGTCTGTTGTTTGAGTGGTAGCTATTCACTTGTGCTGTGTGGAGGAGTGAGAGCAGTGTTGCCAGATAGGAAATGTTGAACTGTGGCACCACAGCCTGAAAATTACTGTATGGTAGTCACAGCCATGAGAACAAGAAGGTGTAAATGTGAAGCACATTCAAATGATTTCTTTGACACACCTATAAGTCTTCCCACATTGTTGTTTTTAAAGCAAGACAACGTAACGTTAAGCTCAGATGTAGGATCCATATTTTGCTATCCTGATCATGCTGGGAAGTTAATTAAAATAAGACAGCGCAGACTAAGGGCCCTGTCACACTGTCGTGACATCGTAAGCATCTGTCTCTCTAGTTTTTGCGGTGGGTCCTGCACTGCTGGCCCAACTCGGCACTTGTCTTTGTTTTCGGCTGATTCACGTTTGCCGGCAAGCTGCGAGCGTTTAGACACACAGAGCCGGATTGCGAGTTGATCCGAGGTGCCCAATTTTCTACCTCGTAGGGTAGACATATTGGTGGAACCTTTTTGGTTTAAAAATACAGAGGCGGCCTTCTTGGCAAACGAAGAGGCACTGTTTACGTCACACGCTGAGCTACACGTTTTGTTACTTGCTCACGCCCCCCATTGCCCCGAAAAAGGCGCATTCTGTATAAACAAAAGTAGGTAGGCAGCATTTTGCTGCACTCCCTGATTTTGTTTTTATACTGCCAATGCTGAAAAAAGATGATTGGGCTTTTTCCTGCAAATTTGCACAACTCCTGTTTAAAAAGGGATAGAGGTAAGAAAAGTAAACAGACGAGTAAGATCAAAACAAACTGGTCATATTACTTAAGATTATGATTTTAGCCTTGAGCTCTTTAGCAAAAACAGTCTGACAAACAGTGGTGTTGTTAATGTGCTAACTAGCTAACTAGTGTATTGAATTCATCCTGTCAGACTACCGCCCCCTGCTGGTATGGAGAGTTATTTCCTCTCAGGCAGGTGCAGAGCGCACAGGTGCCAGTTGGCCACTGGTTGTAGTTTTCATGATGCGTTCAAGTGCAACTTTTTGGACAAAAACACAGGTGATGTGAGGCGACGTAACAGTTGTCATTTGTTGCTACTTGACACATTCTCACTCCGACCTCGTCACATATCGACGTTTGGTCATGGACTTTCCATGTCCAGATACGACGTGCAAGGTACCCTGGGTACATTGGCTGTTGATGCTCTGGGATGTCGTGTCAAGTTCTGCCTGTTACATGCATTGTCTTCTTTCAAAATACACTTTGGTTTCCACAGAAAATTTACTGCTTATGCACAGTCTCTTTCAAAACAAACATGCTACGTTGGTAAAACACCAGGATTTGTTTTTGAATTTTTTGCCATCAGCAACAAAAACACATGGTTATGTTTAGGAAAAAAAGAACAGGGTTTGGCTTTGTAACCTTACGGGACACAAACACGGCTCTCGCGGGTGAAAGTCTGTTTGTTGGACCCATCCACCACCCCTTCTGCCCACCTCACTCGGCCTTAACTTTCGTTCGTGTCCTGCTGTATTTCCCCCCGACGTTGCCGCATGCCATGAAAATATAACGATGACCGGCCGCGTATCATGCTGATGTTAAAGGACGGCTCTTTTGTTCAAAGCAACAACTAATTGTAAGTGTCACAAAATGGTCAAATGATCGCACATTACAGCACTTTTTGGCATTACTGATCATGCATCGTATAGTTATCGTACAAATACGATAATTATTGAACATCTGGCAACGCTGTGTGGAAGTTACTTCACTTGGCAGTGAAGTGAATTGCAAAGCATAGACAAGTGGCTTCACCCTCTCAGATTATGTTAGCATTGCAGCAGTAAACACATGCATCAAACAGCTGTGTTTAAGAAAAGCCAGACTGGGAAAAAGGTGTTTCTCTAAAGCAGCACTGCTGTATGATGTTACCCATTAGTGTTTGATTATGAATTCATGCAAACTTGTGGATCTGTCGGCTCAGTAAAGTGAATCTTGGAGGAAGAACATGATCTGTATTCAGACATCATTTCTCGGTACAACCAAATGCTTGTACCAATATGCAGCACTGGTTGACATTTCTCTGAGCCTCATTTGTGAAATCTAGCACTGAGCAGGGAGGAGGAGAGAACGCAATGACTTTGTAACAACCTCTCTGGTTACATGGACTCTTTTGCTGTTTTTCTCGGCATCCTGACACATTTCTGGGTTTTCTTTGGGGGTAAACATCCACGGCAACACGGGAGACGGCGACTGAAACGAGCGGCTCGACAAACCGTTACAAATACCAACAAGAGAGCTCACTTATGCACTTTCCCCACTTTCTGGGGATCAGTGTGAGGAGAGGCAAGTGTGTCTCTGTTTGTGTGTCAGTGGAGGAGGTGCCTGTGACACTGCTGGGAACCGTCTGTAGTTTTTGACAAGTGTGTAGCGTGTGTGTGTGTGTGTGTGTGTGTGTACATGTTTCAGATCCTTCTCATCTCATTTGCCCCTGGAATGAGATGAATAACCAGACCCCCTCTGTCCCAGCCCCGCCTCCCCCCCTCGCTGGTATGAATTGCCAGGCTGATATCTCACTCTCCGGAGGGGCTGGAGGGCAACGGGAGCTGACAACACAATGGCATTGTCTCTGCTGATGGGGAGCCAAAGTCTTAGGGGAAACACTCCCCCTACCAGCCTCTCTGATAGTCTCCAAAAAAAAAATGTGGGTCGAGTGAGTCTGGGCTGGTTTGTGGGGTAAATAACGTCTGGGTTTTGGATTGGAACATTTGTGTGTGGTGGAGTGGTGCTACAGAGCAGCGCAGAGTGTCATTGAGGTGCGAGGGGGTTGAGAGGAGGAGGAGGAGGAGGAGGAGAGGAGAGCTGTGCCAACACACTGAGAGGCCACTCAATTATTTAGAGGAGCGGCCAGGTTCAAAGAGTCACACCTGCCGATCCACCACCTTCACAGCTAATCTGCTGCTGCTGCTGCTGTTTTGATCCAGTGGTCATAAAAGTACACAAATATCACTCACATTATTATTACTGTTGTCAACAATGATGAGGAAGATGTTAAAAAAAATTCTGATTATACACGATATTTGCTTTCTCCCTTCTCGCCATGACGGCTGTGGATATAAAAGATATCGGAGCTTTCCTTTGAAAGTTGCTTACAACTGCACGTGGTTTCCTCTTCTGTCCATTCATCCCCATGTTCAGACCGTGACCTCTGTCTTGCTGTTGGTGGGCAGTCCCTTGTGCTTGGGGTGCATGTGCGGCGAGTGGCCGTAGCCCAGCGGCTGCGAGAAGAGCTCTGGCAGCGTCTCGATGCTGAACTGCCTCTTGTTGGAGTAGGCCTGGCGCCGGCTGTTCTGCTGGTGCAGCGGCTGGTGCTGCTGCTGCTGGATGGGGTGGTGCTGCTGGCCCTGGAGGGCCATGTGGGAGGCCACCGGGTGCTGGATGTGGCTCTTACTGGGGTCCCACGCTTTGAAGGCTGAGCTGGAGGTGAGCGGGTGGGTGTTGGTCTTGGAGATCTTAGGTTTGGGGATCTGCGAGGCGTTGATGGTGATGGCCAGCGGCGCGTGGATGTCGGGAGGTGGGAGGAAGGGCTTATCCTTGGGGTGGAAGTTGATTGGCTGGAATGTGGGAGGCGACTGGCGATGAGTGTAATCTACCATTGGGTAGCTCTTGTAGTAGTCTCTTGCAGCCGTGTCTGATGATGGTAGAGACAAAAGAAGAAGGGACACAAAGGCAGAGACAATTAGTGATAAACAAAATCAGTGGTGTGTGTCATCACCACCTCACATCTATCTTTTTATACTGGCAGATGCTATTTTGTGTTCCTAGCCTGGGGATGTTGAAATATGATGTCCTAAATGCTGAAAATACTACGACAACATTGACTCACATAGGACTCAAACCTCAGTCTCCTGTGTGAAAGTCCTGTGCTGGACCCACTCACACACCACATCCTACTGCCTCTACAGACTACGTCTTTCTGGTGGTTAATTTGTATGTTTGATGTCATAAATTTACCACTTTAATCTCAGAGAATATCTGAGATCAACTAGTAGTAGCCTAACCATGACCTCTTTGCCGTAACTGCCACCGCTTCCAACCTCAACACGTCAACAGTATTGGACAATCACAGTATGCAGTGGGATCCTTAATAACGCTTATGAACAATGTGGAGATGAGAAATTGACGACATGGATGGTGAAGTGGAAGCCAGATTGTAAAAAGTGGTGAATATTTTTGGGCACATGACATGTTTGGCTGCTGTCCATACATACGTTTTTAGTATGGGTCCAGCACATTGTCTTATAAATGAGACCCCAAAAGTTTTATTAAGAATTTTCTCTGATTTTTGATTCTTTGTTCAGTGGAGGCATGCGAGAAAAATAATTCAGCATAGCACAGGGTGAGTAATTGATATACAGATGATCATCTGGGGGACGAAGTATTCTTCAGTCACACGAACACATTCTGACCCTGCTACACGTGTACGGATATTTGATCAAACAGATATTTTCCTTCACAGTTTGGCCTCTCTTCTACTTGCAAATGGAGTTTTAGGTCACTAGAAGCGATTTTCTGGAACACCCTCAAAGGTGCAGGTTTTTTAAAACTCTCCTTGTGGACGATTAAAATGGAGCATTTGGCAAATTGTGATGTCATCTATTCAATTTGCGCGTGCCCATTGTGGCTTTGTGGATTGCAAACACTTCTTTAACATTGCTTTGTCCAGTACTTTACACTTGAACTTAGGCCTAGTCCACATGGACCCATGTACTTCTGAAACCGTGTATTATTTGATGCGATTTGGCTGTTTGGCCACACGCAACCGCACGTTTGGGCCCCTGAAACCGCGAAGACTCCGGTGCCAGCGGTTGTGTGTAGATAGGATAACTGTAGTATTTTATTACCTGTCTCCATTGTTTGACGTCAGAGCAACAGTAAATAGCTAGTGAAATTGCAGACCAAACAAACATGCTGGTGCTAACTTTATTTGTGAACGTGCTATCTGCTCTCTTTGGATGGCATATCCAGCTGCTCCTGTCGCTAGCTACCCCAACTACACTACCACAAAAGCAGTGACGGGCCTGCCAACGGCAGTTCTGGATCCGGCCGGGTCGGACTTCTGTTGGCAGGCCCGCCGCTGCTTTCGTGGTAGTGTAGTTGGTCGTTCAGGCGCCTCTGCTGTTGAATTGGGTCGCGCTATTTTTGTGGATCGAGTTGTTTTTATTTTCTGATTGGTTAAAATGGCCTCTCCATTAGAAGTTACATCACCACCTACTGCTTTGGCATGTGTATTACATCACTTGGTAGCAGGTTTTGCCGTTTCATGTGGATATCATATTTTTTAATCACACCGCTCTTGTGGACAATTTTTTTTTTTAAACCGGAGCCCGAAAAGCTTCGCTTTCAGAAGTACACAGGTCCGTGTGGACGAGGCCTTAGTGTTGCTGCACCATCTGCTGCACCCAGTGTTTTTGCTCCTCCTCTGCATCCGCATTTTAAAGTCCACCAGAAACAATTGTTTTGGACCAGGCCTCGTCGAACCAGCAGATGGTGGGATACTTTCCAGAGTGGGGTTGTTGTTGATGTGGGATGGATGGGAAACTTTAGCATGTTCAGACCGTCACTCCTATTTTTCCTTAGGCTCCTTCATCCTTGTATCGAATGGAAATGAACGGAGGTGTTTTGAAAAAGGTAACATCAGTCTTTATACTTTACTACCGTTGTGACGAAGACAGCCGACTAAGACTCGTTTGGGGTCGTTTTTGCATTCAAGAATGGACGGAGATATTTTGTAAAAGGAAGGTTGTGTCCAATAGAAACATCACATCACACATACTGTATCTCCCCCGACACACACACCTGAGGCAAATCTGTCAGGTGAGCACGTAAACAAGAACAAGCCGAGGCAAAGACGATGAATCCTGCAGGGTGTACAGTATGTGTGTGTCCATGAAGATATGTGTGTGTGTTTGTTCCATATTTATGTATTTAGGGAAAGGGAGAGTGAGTGAGCGTCGGGCAAATCGAGAGATTTGTTGGGAGTAAAAATAGAGTGGGTTCAGCGTGTCGAGTCAGATTAGTGTGAGCTCCCTGAGTGGAACTCGACTCTGCTGCTCGGTCATCACCACAGCCCCCCACCCCCCACACACACAAACACACACACACACACACACACACTGCCCTAAAGACACTAACAACCTTGTTTGCTTAGCCCCGTTTTATCGGCCGTTTTTCCTGGAGAGAAATAAAAAACACTCCTCTTCTTTTCCCTAATTCCGATGCCCTTTTTGCTCCGTATTACTCCTCCTGTTAGACCTGTTATCTTTCAGTATCATAACATCTGTCTTCGTCATAACATAACAGGACGCAGCTGCTATCAGCTTGTACAACACGTTTGTGACATCTGTGTGTGTGTTTAATCTGTTTGTGAGCCTGTGCGTCTGATCTTATCGTTATGATACTCCAAACAGGAGCATGATAATAAGATTATGTCAATAGGTTGGCCAGGAGAAGCATGACCAGTTGAATTTGTTGTAATGAATGTGACTGCATGCGTGTCTGACAGAGAGAGACCTGCGCACAGTGCTCACAGGAACTTCAGGCTCTTCTGAGACGTAAATGCAACTAAAAAAAAATCATAATTTGAAAGCATATTTTAGTGGCATTATATATTTGCACCATTAGAATTAGCTCGAGCTCTGAGTTTTATGTTGTAGTTTCAGGAAAACAGACCAACCGTTTATTCAAATGACAGAGTTTAGCAGACGCCTGTTTTCCCCCTCTGTCGCCACCGCTGTCGATTAATTCCTAATAATTTATTCTAGCCGAGATGACTGAGAACATTTTCCCATATTTGTATTTTCAGCAAACACCTTGGGGAGCGCTCTCACATTCACACGTGTCAAGAAACTGTCCAGTGCCATCACAGTCTAGTAATTGCTTATTGAACACTTCAAATGTGGGTCCATTGTGTAACTCCAGGGCACTTCAACAGCAGCTGCTGAGGAAGGAGACAGAGTCACTGCTAATCGTTCAGTAAAATTCTCCAAGCTGCTCTGAAGATTTAAACACAGTCCTGCTTTTCTCAGTGTGTCATTAAATAAAACAAATATTATAATTGTTGTTTATGTCAAAGGCTAACTGGGTATTTTCTCTCATTACATGACAAAACAGCCTGAATGTAAGTTTAACTTTAAAGGTGCTGTAGACAACATACAGAGCAGTGATATAGCACTAAACCACAGTTTGCTGTGTAAAGATAAAGTGGAGTAATTGCGTCGATGCAATCTGTATCCTATGTAAACCTATTTCTAAGGCACTGTAAAGGTTTTGAGGCTAGTGATTGTGAGATACTGGCTGCATTTGTAGTACTGATGAAGAGGTGAAAACATAAACACAATGAAATCAGATTCATAATAAATACGCCACAATGACATATAAATAACCAGCAGTATTTATCAGTCAATGAGAATGTGTGTGGGGGCATGAGCACATACAGCAGCAGCAGTGGCGCACGTGAGGATGGAAACAGGCTCGACAGGGACGGAGCACCAGGTGCAGCAAGCAAACACTTCATCATCTGCAGTCATTTTGACTTGATACGAGCTGATTGGCTGTTTAAACAGGTGACATGCTTAACTTTCTAAAACCAACTGCAGTCACATGACACATTGTTTGGGTTAAACATGAGCATGTTACAGTCCTGGAGGATTATTAATGTGCACCTCCTCCTGTACTGCCTTAATATGCACATTCAGCACATCCAATGCATCAAAACATTGTTTTCTAGTTGGAGCCGCGCCTCGTTTTCAAACTGTATGGTTTGAGTAAAATGAACAATGACAGCAATATAGTCCACGATGAGCAGCGCTAAAATCAACCTGCGTAGTTGTCCCTCCATTCTGACCAATCAAGAGCAGCTTTCTCACACAAGGCATTTGATCTGGTCCTCTTGTAAATGCTGCCGTGAGAACACGAACCAACTCTAGGCAATTATACAACTTTGTGACAACATTAGTCCCTGATTCAGACCAAAGGAGACACTCTAGGGCTGAAAGCACCCAAAAAGAAAGGGAAACAATTTGAGGTGATCAAATGTGGCTGTATGTTGCCCATAAACTAAAATGAGCTTGACACTCCTGCTTTAAACTGAGACTTAAAAGTAGTGCAACCTTCAGACAGTTTGCTCTGCACACAGAGGGATACGAGAGACAAAGAACGATTACATGAATCACTTTAATTGTTCAAATAAGACATTTTGAGGGCATGTATTTTTTTGTAAAGCAATAAAATATCACAATTTTGATGACTAAGAATGAGCAGAATTAACAAAAGAGTTTTGCTTTCATTTGAATTTTGCAAGACGGGGATGAGCATGTCGAGGATTAGAGTGTATTTGTGTCTGTGGGTTCCTATATTTACGAACATGCGTGTGCAGCTGCACGTGTGTCAGCACTGTGCAACAAAGAACACATTTACATACATTCTCCGCTCATTGTGACGGGAATAAGCTTCTTGGAGTGTATGCGTCTGTGAAGTAAAGTGCATCACATGGTTTTGGCAGCTTTTACCGGCTGCCTGTTCGTACAGTGACGTGAAGACACTCATCTTACGTATTGCTACAAATGCATGTTTAATATGCAGAGTGCTGTTGGAGCCTTGAGCTCTTGGAGCCATTTTATTGTTTTTCAGTTTCTGTAACACTGTGTGCATCTTTTGGGTGTATCATACAGCAGCTGAAGCTACAGCAGCAGAATTTGGTTCAAATCTCAGGACAGGGCGAGAGAATCTGGGACGGCACAGAAACAATGAATTAAACACACCCTTTCTTCCCACAACAACTGCTGTTGCTGTCCATTTGAGTGTTTCCACACATGTTGCCAGCAGGAGCACCTGACAGCAGGGTCCTCTGTGACAGTATTATGTGCCTTCCTCTCCGTTTCACAGACCCTCCATCTGCTCTCTCTCTCCCTCTCTCTTGTTTTCCGATCTTTCCATCTGTATTTCATTTATTCTGTTCTCCTCAACAACATCAGCTTCTGCTCTCCATCCAGCAGCAGCAGCCTAAAGCGAGGCCTGTGGGCTCAATCTGGGCCGCTGCACTGGAACCGCAGAAGCTGGGCCCTGCAAAGGATTTCACAGTTTGACAATGCACTGTGTTCATTGTCATTTATTTCTGTTTGAGCAGTGATTTTGAGAGAACCTGCATATTAGCACGTCACAGTGGCATAAGCTGTAAATAACATTTATATCCTAAGGCCCCAATTGCACAGAATTGAAATTGTTTTTTATGAGGATGAAGCTTTTTGATCGCTGCTTTTGCATTGTATCTTTTTATCTTTTGCATTGTTATCTTTTTATTTTGTACATCCTTTGCACCACTTTATGCACATTCTTGTGTAATTCAGACCGATAGATTCAGTGCTAAACTTTGAGATCACCATTCCACCTCATAAAAATACTACTGAAGAAAATGTCCTCATTGGTCTCCACAGGTACTCCACTGATCATAGCTCGTAAAGGAACCCTATCCTGAAGTGTAAAACATAAAAAAAGAACTTTGAACCAGTGGAGTTTCTCTATCTTCAAAGCCATCTTTCTGGGGAATTTGAGATCATAAAAAAATACAAAAACTTTTTTCACCCGTTATGTGACCTGAAGCACAGTCTCAAAAATGCAGCAACCGCACTGCAAAAATATGTAATATCTAATCGTGTACTGAGTCACAAAGTTTTCCCCCTCGGTGAGTCTGTTTACACCTGCTAATAACATGCATCCTGGGGTGACTGGATCACAAGTGGACAGAGCTAAATATATGTGTGAACGACCACCAAGACTCTTTGTGATCTGATCACTCAAACCACTTGCAGAGGTGATCTGGGACGCACTAGGCTACATATCTTTTGTTGTGCAAATGCTGATACATCCTGATGCTTCCCTGACAAGGAGTACGTCTTCAGTGCAGGATGTGGTGGTTGTTCTAGTGACAACACACACAATGATCTATAACTTGTCCTTTTTACGACGAGTTGGAGAAAGTGTTGCGTGACTGACCATCGTTTTGCCCTCTGAATGGAGATGTGTTGGATTCTGCTGACAGCGTTATCTCCAGCTTTGCCAACAAAACCAAAATGAGTTACTGCCCATTGTTCCAACAGCCCATAAGTTTAAAGCCCCAATAATCCAAAAAATGTCCTACTGCACTGAAAGCCCATGTGGCTGACAAAACAAACGCCTATTGTTCCAAAGAGCCGTATAAACAGAAGCATATTACTTATTATCATGCAAAACAATCAATCAATCAATCAATTTTATTTATAAAGCCCAGTATCACAAATAACAGTTAGCCTCAGAGGGCTGTACAGCATACAACATCTCTCTGTCCAATTCTAAATAAAAAGAAACAAATGACATTCAAATGATTGTATTTGTTAAGATGATGCTTGCTTACTGTAAAAATCAATTTAGAAAATGTACTGCTCATTTTTCTACAGCATCTTGAAATAGTGCTCAGGCTGTTTGATTATTACACTTTAATTAAAGACTCCAGGGGGTCTTGACGACCGAGCATCCTGGCAAACAATTTTTCACACCCTCTCTGAGAACATCCCTCCACCTTCCGGCTTATGTTGTCTTTTCTCTTTCCTGGAGACCCGACACGCACCTGAACGGAGCTCTATATGGATCACGCATACAGAAATATTCATAACTGCTTCCTCAAGGCCGACCCAGATCATCTAAATTCTACCAAGTAAGTTCATCTCTTCCTCCTCTGGCTTCGTTCAGTTTGTTCATTCTGTACCCGTCCTCCCACTTTCTCACTCTGTAACCTTTCGCATCTTTATCCAACATTTTCAGCCGGTCCACCTGTCCTCCTTTAATTAAGACAGATACATCAGAGCTGCTTGAGCCAGAGTCCTGCTGCTACACCTGCCACAGGTTTGCTGTCAGAAAGTCCAGACCTCTTTGACCTGTTATGCATTTCTTCTTTTCTAACAGTTCTTCCACCCTTTTATGCTTACTGCTTCTTTTTCTCACGCTTCACCTCTTGTCTTGCTTTCCACGAGAGATTTTAGGAAACAAACGGGTGCCATTAACAGCTGTATTAAGTCCAAATGTGTTTATAAAGATCTCAAAGCAGCTAAGTCCAGATCCCTGCTGTTTCAGCTGGCAAATGGTCAGCTATCCCAACCAAACTGTTGTGTGTCCTAGCCATGACTTTGTCCACACAGCCAGGATCTCTGGACCTGGTGCCTTGTTTATCGCCCGGCGAGAGAGCTGATAAGCCTGTGTGAAAAGGTTTATAATCAAGTATGCTGATGATTCAGTGAGTGTCAGCAGGAGCTGCCTGCAGGACCATAAGGTCAGCCACAGACCAGTCTTGGACAATTATATGAACTGGTGTGATGAGTCTTACTTGCAACTCAACGAGTATGTTCACATGCACAAAATGTTCCGTTTTTTGCCCTTTTTCCAAAAAAGACAAATTCCTACTGAGCTCTTTACATGCAGCCGTGCATACACCGATTAACGTGCCCTAACATGTTGTTTAAGACGTCAAAATATGGAAAAGTGGAACAGTCAGAGTTGCTTGTCATTTTGCTTCTTTGCATCAGATCAGGATTTCTTCACAGGTTCCTGTTTGGCTTCTTTTTCTGATTAGAAATGTGGGGTTTTCTTTTGGGTATGCATTTTCACACCAGCATTGCAAATTGTTGGCTAGTTGGTTTGTTTAAAACGTATCTATGACTACACACAGCGCCGACTGTAAACAGGCAAGAGGCCATGTGTCTCAAACTGCAGTAAAAACCCCAACTGAGACGCGTATCCCAAATGCCCTGTACACATGTCCACACAATGCTTTTAAAACCAGAATGATATCGACGTATCAAACATGGCTTGATTGGAAAAAGGCCTAATTTGTTGTGACCGCATGTGTCCCATTCTTGTAAATGTGATATCTCAAGAACACCTTAGACTCAAGGATGAACTGATTAGATTTTAGTGGTCAAAGGTCAACGTCACCATGACCTTCATCCGTCTGTTTCTTGTTAACACGATAACTCAAGAACACCTTGAGGGATATTCTTACATTTTTGCACAAACATTCACTTTGAGTCAAGGATGAACTGATTGGAATTTTCCGGTCAAAGGTCAAGGTCACTGTGACCTCACCCCTCGCATTCTTGTGAATGTGGTATCACAAGAACACCTTTAAGGAATTTCTTTAAATTTGGCATGACTATCTACTTGGATTCGAGGATGAACTAATTAGAATTTTGCTGGTCACTGGTTAAAGGTCAAAGTCACTGTGGTAGGGAAGGAAAAGAAGGGAAAAGGAGGAAAAAGAATAGTAAGGCAAGGAAAGGGAGGTGAACAGAGTACAACAGACTAGAATAGAACAGAATCGAAGGGAAGGGAAGGGAGAGATTAAAAAAGAAGAGTGTGTGTTTGTATGTGTGTGTGTGTGTGTGTGTGTGTGTGTGTGTGTAAATGCATGTTGATCAATGTGTGGAAATGCTGGATGTGTGTGTTGTACTTGTGTTAGATGTAAGGTGCATCGTTAAGAGCATGTAGACCTACAGTGCCACATCAGAACTGAACTAGAACATAAGGGTAAATACAGAGAAGTGTGTGTGTGTGTGTGTGTGTGTGTGTGTGTGTGTGTGTGTGTGTGTGTGTGTGTGCGTGTGTGTATGAGAGGGAGACAAAAAGAGAAGATATCAAGCAGAGGGGCACAAAGAGGAGCACTTCATTGTTGGTGTGTCATTAGACAGAACTGAATACCTTGACGTAGAGAGAGAGGGGTGAAAGGAGCACTCCACCCGAACGTGTGAGGGATTTGTTATTTTGAGGTCGTCCTCAGTGAAATATATCTGCCTTCTCAGTGCTGAGTAGTTAGGGGGTTGCTGCTGCTGCTGCAGTCGGCCTCTGTTTCTCACTCACTGAGCAGAATAATGAGATGAGATTTTCTCTTTCCCAGTCTTCCTCTGTACAGTCACTTTAAACTCAATTTGCTGGCCTTTCCCTTCGTAATGTTACTCTCAACTGCAAATCTATTCCATTCTATTCGGTTGTGTTGTGTTGTGTTGTGGTCCTTTCCCTTCCCTTCCCATTAGTATGTATTTTTCCATCTCCACTGACCAATGGATACTTGGTCAAGACCCCTGGGGATCATGTTCCGTCATGACAGACGTCATGGCGTCAGAAGTGCTAGGCTTACTGATGAATGGACACGTTAGACTCATTTTAGTTGGCCCAAGGTCAAGTTAAATGTGTCAGAGGACCATCCTCGGTTCACAATCATCACATAGCTTCTGCATGTAGCCATGTTGATCCGAGCTCGCGATGAAACGTGCATTAAGAAAGAACTCCATGATCGGCCTCATCCTTGAATTCAAGAAACACTTCCCTTCCCTTCAAAGGGAATGCTTGTGCCACATTTGAAGATATTTCCTCAAGATGTTCTGGAGATATCCCATTCATGAGACCGAGATGGTTGCAAGGTCATGGTGACCTTGACCTTTGAACATCTTTGAAACTTTGAAAATCTAATCAGTTCATCCAAATTTGTGCCAAATTTAAGGAAACCCCTGAAAGGTGTTTTTGAGAATAAGACAGATGCAAGGTCACAGTGACCGTGACCTTTGACCTTTGACCACCAAAATTAAATCAATTCATAATAGAGTCCAAGTGGACATTTGTGCTAAATTTGAGGACATTCCCTTCAGGTATTCTTGAGATATCCTGTTCATGAGAATGAGGTGGATGCAAGGTCACAGTGACCTTGACCTTTGACCACCAAAATCTAATGCATTTGTTATTGAGTCCAAGTCAAATTTGCCAAGTCAATGTGCTAAATTTTAAGGAATTCCCTCAAGGCCCTCTGGAGACGTTGAATTCAGAAGAACGGGACAAACGGACGGACAACCTGAAAACAAAATGTGTCAGGCGGCAGCTACAGCCGGCGTAGAGGAATTAAAACAGTTGATACTTGTGTCTAACTATGCTCTTACATGTTAGAAGAAGACTGACTACCTCATCCACTGATGGTCTATCACTTCCTGAAATCAAAGACTCATTCTTTCAGAAATGGTTAGTGAATGCACCACTGCTTTGATTGTAAACTGTTATTTGCCACGTGGAAAGGCTTTACAGACACTAAAGCAAACAGTCAACAGAGTTTGTCTTTGTCCTTAAAAACTTTGCCTCATGCTCTTTAGTTTCTGTGTCTAATACTCTTCAGCTATGATGGGCAGTCCTGTCGCTATATATTTGCATATTGTGTCAATGAACAGTACATGTACATGTGTCAAACTGTCGCTCCTCATCATCATCATCGTCACCGCGTCCTTATCTGTCTGCAGTGATCAGATGATAGATGGTACATGTGTGTGTCTCTGTACATGTTTGTTCCCCTTATGTGTGCCTGTGCAGTAGGAAAAAGCACAGTGTGTGTGTGGTGCTTCGGACATGTTTATGATGTGTATGTTTATGTGTGTATTTCCTCAGTGTGTTTCTCGGGGACAAGCCAGAGGGCAAACTTGAGGCCTGAACCAGTCACTTCAAACTGCTGCCGTGCAGACTGCTGTCACTCACCACACACCAGCACCTAACTAATGTGTGTTTTATCCTTTCTATTGTGAACCAGCTGACTTCCCAGTCCTGTGTGAGTTATGTCATCATCAGCAGTGAATTTATGCCATCATCGTACCTTTTTTTTCCACAGCTGATTCACAGTTACTATTAACAGAACAGCAAGTTGTCAATAACTGTCAGCATTATAGTGGCTGAGCTTCAGGCAGATGACTAACCCGCACATAACAAACAACAGGGTTTTGTTTTTTTTAATGGTTGTGAGGCAACAACGATCCTAATGTGTATTTTGCTCGATACAGGACTTCCCCAGTTTCATAACATTATAAAACACACACACAGTATACTTAGTTATGTCTGTTGGTTTAAATAGACCATTTATTTTAGTGCAAAAAGGCACAGCTGCTGTTTTAAATCTACAATATGCTGCAGATCTCCTGTTCAACAGTGATAGCTTTTCAGTGAAGTGTGTGATATTCAGCTGCAGAGGACACAAATAGAGTTTACATTGATTTCATGCTTCATGATGAGCCCCACTTAAAGGCTAACTTTGGTATTTTTCAACCTGGACCATATTTTCCCGTGTTTTTGAGTGAGTGACTAATGGGAGCAACATTTTTTGAAATTGGTTCAGTATTGAGGGAGAGAGCTGCAGCTGAAACAGACACTGTCAATGTACGTCCACTAACAGGGCTTTCACACCTGCCCCGTTTGGTACCATTCAATCAAAGGTGTGAACACAGCAATCACACTCAGGTGTGCACCAAAACAACCAGACTGAGACCTTCTTGAAGAGGTGGTCTCAGTCCGGTTACAAACTCTGGTGCGGTTGGTTTGTGGTGAGAAGGTGTTCCGACCTGGATGTGAAGCAACTGCAGTCACATGACACATTGTTTGGGTTAAACATGAGCATGTTACAGTCCTGGAGGATTATTAATGTGCACCTCCTCCTGTACTGCCTTAAAATATTACATTATTATTTCATAGCGTGGTGAATGTGTCAGCTACAAGTTGTCCACAGGAGCGTTTTGGAGTCATTTGATGGTGTATTTGATTAGTATTGAGGGAGAGAGGGGGCTGTATCGTTCGCCTCCATTTTGTGCGCTGAGCAGTGGGCAGCTCTGCCCCAGCGATGTCACAACAGCAGGCACTGACAATTAAAGGTAATGTACCTACTCATATGACTATAGGGATTACTGCAATAGGCGAATTTGCCAAAATGTCGAACTATCCCTTTAATATGCACATTCAGCACATCCAATGCATCAAAACATTGTTTTCTAGTTGGAGCCGCGCCTCGTTTTCAAACTGTATGGTTTGAGGCATTTGATCTGGTCCTCTTGTAAATGCTGCCATGAGAACACGAACCAACTCTAGGCAATTATACAACTTTGTGATAAAATGAGTCCCTGATTCAGACCAAAGGAGAAGACTCTAGGGCTGAAAGCACAATTTAAGTGCTTGTTTTTGTCACAAACATAGATTATTAGTGTCTGACAACATTATGGAAAGGATCCCTACAGAGATCCTTTTTGTTCGACCAGAAACAGCCCCTAAATTTGTTACTGCAAGCAGCTACATATTCTAAAATGTGGCTGCTTCACACACATCTTTTACCTGGCAGCACAGAATATCTACACCTTAGCATGTTTCATTTATTGCTATCGTTGTTTGTTGTTCTGTAAGATCTATACAATCGGCAAAATTTCAAGGTACACACCCAAGATAAGTGTCTTCTGTTCCTGAGATATGACGTTTCATATTGGCACAGAAAGTGTTTTTTGTGGAACGTTATGATGTCACGGTGAAACTGACCTTTTGGATAAAAAATGCCCCAGTTTTATCTCTTCATGATTTTCTAGCTCGATATTTGCGTGAAATTTTTGCTCGTAATTAGCACATGAATTCTTGAGCTTTGGCCAAAAACATGTTTTGTGAGGTCACAGTGACCTTGAGCTTTTACTGTTGACAGCCAATTTTTAATCAGATCAACCTGAAGGACTTTTTATGTTGAGGAGAATGAGATGTACAACCTGAAAACATTATGCCGGTGACAGCCGTGCCAGTGTGGAGATATACAAATACCAAAGTTATGCTGTTAAGATTCCAGTCTTGTACCTGTGCTTATCATTTCACAGAGGAGAACTTTGCTAACAGCTTCTTCCTCTCACTATTCATGCATCTAACTCCCTGTAGTTTGTCCTTGTAATGGTGAACTTTGTGTTGCAGCACTATGTTGTGCATGTTATGTGTTTTTATATTTCATGCTTCATCTTCTTCTTCATGTCTGGTCCCTGTCATATATTCACACATGACATGAGTTTGTCATGTGAGAGGCTGAACAGTCATAATATTTACATCTGATTTCATATGGAGAAATGTTAAATCAGCCACAGCACTCCAACATGAGTCATGACTCAACATGGTTGAGTCGGACTCATAAAAAAATCATTATCCTAATTGGTGCTTGCTCTCCCTTAACCACTTTCCTGCTCAGTGTGTGTGTTGGGGGGACACTTAGTGTGTTTCATCATCCTGACTGAGTTTATACAGCACAGTATCTGACCTCGCTGACCTCTGTACATTAAGCCTGTGCTCTGTAGCCATCTTGTTATGTTCACTTCACCAGTTTAATCCATTAGTAAGTACTCAAATGTGCATATGGGTGGTTGTAAGGTCATGTTTCTCCATCTCAGCAGTGTGTGTGTGTGTGTGTGTGTGTGATCCCACTCACCCACGGCCTTAAGCGAGGTGTACTTGTTGAAACCGATTCCCAGGTTGTTGTGAGGGTGAGACAAGGCCATGGCTGGACCCAGGGGAGACAAGGCTGCGTTGTTCAGATGGTTATGATCTGAAGGACAGTGAGACAAAGAGAGAGAGAGTTTCCATTTAAATATTGTACATAAAAATACATTTCTGAAGTGTCAAAGAAAATGCAAATCGGGATACATTTCCATCAAGAGGGGGTAACATTATCACATAATTATAAGTCTCCTGTAACCCTGGCACATCACGGCCCTTTGGGACTGATTCCGATGATTAAACATAATGTTTGCACACAGTATCCTGAATGTGACGTCAGACGCTAAATAAGCTCTTTGTGGGATGTAATGATTAGCTGAGGCTGGATAAACATTTGCGCATTTCTATCAGCCTTCATTACATAATGTTTCTGCTGAAAATAAATATATTCATGAAGCTTTCAGATGTGCAGGTTACCCAGGACAGAGGCAAACGTTACCTAATATAGGCCGTTAGAATACACATGAGGACAGCTGGCAGGCAAAATAACAAGCACATTCACAAACCTGTAGTGTAAACACGCTGTGCATATTCCTCCGTACATCCTGAAAAACAGACGCATGAACAGTATGCTGTTTTTATAAGAGATTATGACAGTTTGAAATGTAGAGTTTTGTCAAGAAATAGATCCAGTTTCCCCTTTGAATTGCAGGAAAAGTATAGTTGAGGCAGTCTATCAGTCTTAGATTATAGTGATGCTGCTTCTACTTTCAAACCCCTAGATTCAGTTCAGCATTCATTACTGGAGATCCTATATGACACTCACCACTGTATTCTGTATACAGTAAAAAAGTTGAGTGGTCCACTCTGGAACAAAAGAATAACAAACACATGTATCTCTTCGTCCATAAATCCCTATGCTGGATTGAACCTCAGGACTCTACCAAACTTGCCCCACAAATTGCACTGCAGCAGTGTACTTGCAGTCTAGGAATGACCGTTTGTATCTGCACTCTCTCCCATTAAAAACCACTTATAAAAGTTCCCAATGCAACAACTCAGGAATATGATACGAATTTTGGAAGAAATTTACAACACTGGCAACCAAGAGTACATGTTTCCCTGATGTTAGCATGTAGCTACATGTAGCAATGTTGGCTATGTAAACACTTGCAGAAGCATGCCTGAAGCAGATGAGTTTTCAGAATGATGAGTTGCCTGAGGTTTTTGCTGACAGGAAATACTTTGACATACCTTTATTTCTTTCTCTGAAGCTTTGGCCACCTTTAATATGAGCATCTAACACTGGAACATTAGGTTCCCTTAACTGTTTCCCACTGGGTTAGAAGTACACACACACACACACACACACACACACACACACACACACACACACACACACACACACACACACACACACACACACACACACACAAACCTGACACCCGTGTCCACCAGCCCTGCGATGACTGAGATGCATCAGTGAGAATGAAGTGACGGGTAAGAGCGAGGCGAAGAGAGCCGCAGAGCGAGGGATGTGACACCAGCTCTGACTGATTGAATTAGAAATAGATCTTCACTTCCCCGTGTAATTGATATGCGGTGACGACACGCTGTGTGCGGCATGGAGTGCAGGGAGGCACAACTGTGTGTTGTAATTTTTATGTATGCAGAGCTGCGTGTGTGTAAAATGTGGGATGTTATTGTCTTATGTGGACCGCTGGTGCCACCTGCTCTCCTCACGCATTCATCAACCATTCATCTACTATTTCTTGAAGTTGCCTTGTCTGTTTTATGTCCATTACATATTTTTTCATGTGAAGCACTCACTGTCCTTATTGTAAAGTACTTTGTATGAAAGGTACTGTATAAATGAGGTTTATTATTTATCATTATTATTATCAACACGTCAGAAATAAGAAATTAAGGGTGCATTAACCTCAAGCAAAGCAACACAAACACTACAGAAGTTAAGAAAGTAGGTTTTTAGGTTTCTTTTTGAGCGATTACTTAATGACAACATTTAAAAGAATAGTTTTTGCTTTTTAAGTGTCCTACATTCTGACGCCATTTTCTCAAGCGTTCTTCTTGCAAGCCAACGACAGTGGAAACAATGAGACAGAGAGAAAGATATGGAGTAAAGAACAGGAGGGTAGAGAAAGAGTGGTGCAGAGAGAGAAAGGGAGGGAAAAATAAACAACTAATTGATGGAAAGATCCCTGGCCAGTCTCCAGTTTGACCACAGGGCTGTTCCTGGCCACCAGAGACAGAGACAGAAACAGAGACAGAGACAGAGACAATACTCGTGTTAATAAGGTACGGGGTGGGATAAGGAATATGGGAAATGGTGTTGGTTATTTGTTAGTTATGTAACAATGGAAACTGCTGAATGTCTCAAACAGTTTCCCAATTCCTCCATTTCTATCCAGAGTGAATAACTCCTTCAAAAAAAGTTATGAGAGGCCATTTCTCCATTAATGATACAGCGGGGTATAAGAGTTCTGGAAAAAGCTGGTGAGCCCATAAAGTCTGAAAAAGAGATATTTCTCTGACACAATTTTTTCCCCAAAACAAATATCACACATGGAGCTGCTGTTTTACATAAGTCTCACTGTAGGAGTGTTACCAATTAATCAGTGACACTCCTACAGTACTCCTAATTAAAATTAGGGAAATATAATCTCTTTAGGGTTTATGTCATGGTTTAGCTTGAGAAACAAAAAATTGGCACTTCAGCTAAAGCTGCAGTCAATGATTTTTGGCCACTTGGGTGCAGCAATATATATATGTGTATATATTCATTCATTCATCTTCTAACCGCTTCATCCTCTTGAGGGTCGCGGGGGGGCTGGAGCCTATCCCAGCTGACATCGGGCGAGAGGCGGGAAGCAAACAGGTGCCTCCTAGTTGAAAGTCAGTGGTTGTTGGACCCATACACCACCCCTCCCACCTGCCCTACTCAGACTGACGTTGTCACTTTCATTGTTGTCCTTCAGCATTTCACCCTGCTGCCGGCGAGTGCCATTAAACAAAAACACCGACCACCCACGTACCATGCTGACGTGAAAGGACGGCCTTTTAGCTCTGTGTCTGATGCCGGAAGTCACTGCCAAAGCGACGCTTTTGAACGACTTTAGGGTGAAACCAGGTTGATGAATGTTAAACCCTAAAACGGTGATTCCCAACTGGTCCAGATTTCTCCTTAGTCATTAGTTCAAGTTCCACACGGTCAATACGTTCAGCATCATACTGCCAAGCTAGTTTCTGGTCTCTGTTAGGAAGCTGCTAGTTAGTCACTCACTCACTAGCCCTTTTTAAATAGGAATTGTGCAAATTTGCAGGAAAGCCCAATCAGTCTTTTTTCAGTCTTTTTTGCTCCATTTCACAAATACAAACGAAAACAGCGTGGCTCGTAATGTGTTTTCCACCAGCTAGTTCCTGACTTCAGCAGGTAGGAGACTGTGTGTTCTTACAGAGCTTTTTCAGTAAACAGTAAAGTATTGGGCTGGAAATAACTGCAGCTTCAGTGTTCACAGACAGTTTCGGTTACAACATGTTCAGTCAACATGATAACTCACTCACTCAGTCGGGGCTGCGTCTGATTTAGGAAGTGAACACGGGATACAAAAGTTACAGCTGAATCGAATAATAACCAAACTCCTCTCTGTGAACAGAGCATATATATTTCCATTTTAAGACATCATGTTCATTTGATGAGATGTCAGGTCATCAGCCTGTTTTTATGTGTAATTCAGGAGGCTTCCTGCCTCAGTCACTTTGCTACGATCCATTGTAAGAGAGTGAGCGAGGGCAGATTGAAAGGGAATAAATTCTTCCCTGTATTCTGTATTCTTGAATAAATTCTCTCTGAATGTCCTACATTTTCCCCGCACGGGTGTGTGTGTGTGTGTGTGTGTGTGTTCATGAGTGTGTGCGCGTTCTTTGATGTACTGTAGTATAGAGGCCTCAGAGGAGAAGCACTCATAAGAATTCAAATTTATGTTTATTAAAGAGAAGTGGAGAAGGAAATGAGGACTTACAGTGTGTGAATGTGATGAGAGTGAGAACAGGAGATGTTTGGACGTGTTTTAGTGTGTATTATTGAAGGTACTGAGGCTCGTATGTCCACTCCTGTGTGAGTAGCGGCGTATATACTTTAATTTGCATGTGCATGCGCTCCGACCAGCATGCATTTGTTTTTGTTTGTATGTGTGTGCTGGGAAGCGTACTGTGTGTATGTGACTAGTGTGTGCAGGCAGGCAGCAGAGCACCGCTGGGTGATGGCCTAATTCAGCAGGGCTCAACATCAAAGAGGCAGACTGCTGCAAGGGCTTCAGCCAGCCTTACTCTGACATGACTACTGTCACACACACACAGAGGGAGAGAGGGATGCATGGGAAGAAGAAGAGAGGAAAATAGATGCAAGGAGGAGGGAGTGGCGTGGGGAGCAAGGAGGGAGAAAGAGAGGAGACTCCTGTTGTTTAATGCATTGTGCATAAAAGTAGCAGGGAGGGAGTTGGAGTCCTGCTAGCCGCGCGGGCTAAGATGAGTGCACTTATGGAACTGCAGGGCACACTGGATGAACAGCCAAGTGGCGTATATGTCACATCATTTCATGTAAGTGTATGAGAGAAGGAGAAGGGGAGAAAAAACAACAAGGACTGAGAGGGCAGGGCAGGTCAGAGGAGGTCATGAAGGAGAACTTTACTTTGTGACACATGTTGGAAAATTGTCTTCTGACTGCACCAGGGGACGGCACATTTTCTATATCATTATGTAACAAAGGCTTCCTAAAGTACAGCACCAGCTGTTTAGGGGACTGGCCAACGTGCAAATGAATTTATTAGAGCGGAAGCTACAAAATCATACGTGTCCTCGATCACCGCATGCAACCAGCAATATGCTACACCGTAAAGCAAAGCATGGATGAAGGATTTACTTTATTCAAAAGAAGAGAAATGACCTCATTTGCTTTCTTGCCAAGAGTTAGATGCCACCTTTATGTCTGTACAAATATGACGAAGCTACAGCCAGCAGCTGGTTAGCTTAGTTTAGCTTACAGACTGGAAGCAGACGGAAACAGGAAGCCTGGCTCTGAACAAAGGTGAGAAAATCTGCCCACCAGCACCTCTAAAGCTCACTGATTAATATGCAGGGTGCCAGTAAGGTCTGGTACTACCACGATTCAGTGCCAGTACCAGGAAGATGAGACAGCAGCTGCATGCTAAAACCCAAATACACCAACCTGCCCATTTTTCTGTTGTTATAGCGCCACCCAGTTGCCAATTAGAGTTAAATTTCTCCAGTCACCTTGAGGCGTCCTGTTCTACATATCTACCAAGTTTAGCATTCTACCCTCACTCGTGAACAAGACCCCGAAATACTTTAACTCCCTCGCTGGAGGCAGTAACTCTCCCCCAACCCAGAAGGAGCAATCCGGTGTCCGGCAGAGAACCATGGCCACAGATTTGATGCTAACTCTCATCCTGACCGCTTCACACTCGGCTGCAAAGGAGGTCACGGTGTGAACAGGTGCCAACAGAAGCCAACAGAACCACATCATCTGCATAAAGCGGATACGCAATTCTGAGGTCCCCGAACCTGGCGCCTTCCTCCCCCTTGGCTGTGCCTTGAGATAGTATTTTGGGCTGCATGAATCTACAGAAAATCTAGACTTCATCTGAAAAATGTAGACGCTTTAACTCCGTCACATACACACATATTTCCACTTCTCAGCCAGCCGTACTGCACCTTTAGTCAGTGTGGGACTATTTTACAAAACTGATGAAGTCACACAGCTCACTGTGCACTTGGGATTTTACTATATTTCATCATTTTATTTCACTCTTTTGTTACATACATACACAATAAAAAGGATTTTATTCTCAGATACCTTCAGCTGCTGCTACACAATGTAAAGAAAATACAGGAAGCAGGAACATGTTCAGTAACTACATACTCTTTGCATGTTAAAGCGTTCAGTGGGGACATGTGGGTGACATATGGGCCTCCTTCATTAATATTTCTCTCAGTGTGCGAGAACAAAAACACACGCAACATTTGTTTGAGGTGTTGTGAAGTATATCGTGCTGCGGCCCCTCTAAATCACGCAAAGAGCACATCCATAGAGTATGAGCAGCTGCTGTTTAGCTGAGCTCTCCCTCCCTCCTCCTCTCCAGGTGTCTTTTTATCTTTCTCTCTGTATCACCTAGTTTCTCTCTCTTACATTTCTTGTCACACGCCTCTTCCTGCTCATGTAACTCTTTTCCTCTTCCCCTCTTTTCATCCTTCTTCCGTTCTTTCTCACCTGCTTCTTCCTGTAACTTTTCTTATCTTGCTATTTTATTCTCTTTCAGTGAGTGCGAGGCCGGCCATCTGTTGTCTTGCAATGAAGCAACGTGTGGGGAGCACTCATCCACCTTTAATTTTTAAAATCCTCTACCTTAACTTTTATTAGAGTGGATAGACACGCAGCAGAGCATGAATATAGTTGTGTTTCAATCTTTTGTCTGTGGTGTGTTCACACTGTACTGCTCAGAAAACACTTCATTAAATCACCCTAACTGCCGGAGTAAATGTTGGCATTGTACGTTTCTGCAACCCACAGCTATGTACGTTATTATGTTGAGGACACGTTGAGATTTTATTACCTATTTATTACCTACCTATTATGTTTCTGCTTTAACTCTCCTAGCATGGATCCATCCTGCCTTGTATCAACGCTTCAGGCTGCTGCTGGTGGTGTAATGGTGTGGGGGAGATTTTCTTAGTACCAACTGAGCATGGTTTAAACACCACAGTCTACCTGAGTATTGTTGCTGAGCGTGTCCATCCCTTTATGACCACAGTGTACCCATCTTCTGATGGCTACTTCCAGCAGGATAACGCACCATGTCACAAAGCTCACATCATCTCAAACATGACGATGAGTTCACTGTACTCCAATGGCCTCCACAGTCACCAGATCTCAGTCCAATAGAGCACCTTTGGGATGTGCTGGAACGGGAGATTCTCATCATGGATGTGCAGCCGACAAATCTGCCGCAACTGTGTGATGTCATCATGTCAATATGGACCAACATCTGTGAGGAATGTTTCCAGCTCCTTGTTGAATCTATGACACCAAGAATTAAAAAGGGGTCCAACCTGGTGCTGTGTATGTGTTCAAGGATTCTTCCCATATGTCATCTGATATTTTAAAACCTATTTCTTTTTCCCAGCTGGCTTTATAACCTTCAGAAGATGGAGAGAGAACTGATAGGAGGGTGTCATATAGGTAGAAGATGAAGTTTTCTCAGTTCGGCGCACCCACGTTTGGTGGCTGATGTAGACACAGCAATAACTCGCTTAAATCACAACTGGTCATGTTCTTCGTTGGTCTCTCTTTCGTTGGACCACTGTTCTTCGTTGGTCTCGAACAGTGGTCTGCAGCATGGCAGGTGTCTCACCTAAGTGACACTCCATCCTCTCCACCTCCCAATGACAAAGTCAGCTCATATACTAAGTCACTTTAGAAACACTGATCATACAACTGTAACGTATTCGTGGTTTGTAGAAACGTACAATGCCAACATTTTCTTCTGGCGACTGTGCTGGTTCTTATTTGTCTGGATTGCTACATTAAACATTCAGTGATGTCGTAAAACTCGTCTTTAGTGGCAAAATTGTTTGAATTTTTAACTTTGCAATGACAACTGGCACAAAGAGTGATGAAATGACGAGAAAGAGTTGGTGCCCACATCGCTCGCCCACTCATTCCACGCTTCTCTCCTTTCTTTCTGTCGTCTTGCTCTTGTTTGTGTGTGTTTGTGTGCGTGTGTGAAATGGAGTAAATGGAGTCACTTCAGTACACAGATTCCAGTGAGGAAGTCTCTCTATCACCCCTCCCTCCCTTCTACTTCCCTCTCACACACTCTATTTGCAGGGTAAACGAGGGCTTATCCCAGGATAACACCATTATTTTCTGCCTTCAGTCCACACATTGGATGCATTGAACTCTGACTGTCTGTCTGCTCAGCACTTTATGTAATGCAGTGGGCTGCTATGCACAAAGAGAGAGACACACAAACACTAGGCTGGTAATAAACATGGGGATGGACAGCGCCTTTTACTTTTAAAACCCTCCCAGTGGAGAGATGGTTAAGGACGGCCTGTTGAGCACAAAGTGGACAAAGAAAGGAGGGAAAGTGAATGAAGGTAGGACGCAAGGAACCAAGGAATGAATATTATGTGAGGAGAGGCAGTTGTCCTCAGAACTGGCTGTCTGAATTACAAGAGGCGACACTGAAACAATGGAAATTACCTACAGTACCTACAACGCTTGCTTGTCAGACACTAAATTGTCATGATGTACCAATTTTTTGGCTTTCTCTAGAGATTAAAAGACACTCAAATGTGCAACACCCTGTCTGAGCCTCTCTTTTTTCAAGTCTCATTTATGCTACATGTTTTGTTTTTGCTTATATTTGAGTTAGATATGTAGCATGTGAAACAGGGTATGGTGAATGTGCTAGGAAAGGTAGTATCGGCACAGTCACTACCTGGAGCTCGCATGTACGGAGCCTGGGTTTATTCAAGGTGGCAGTGCTGTTAGGGCTGAGAAAGCCTGTGAGTTTACCTTCTCGATCTCCTTTAACTTCAGCTTATATTGGAGTTATGATATGTAGCATGTGAAATAGGGTATGGTGAATGTGCTAGGAAAGGTAGTATCGGCACTGTCACTACCTGGAGCTCGCATAAACGGAGCCTGGGTTTGTTGAAGGTGGCAGTGCTGTTTGGGCTGAGAAAGCCATGTGTAAGTAAGGTTATTGTGGTGTGGAGAGCAGTGAGACTTGGCATTAGGGGAGTGTCTCTGGGACACCAGAGATCATCGTCTAGCCTCCTGGAGGTGTCGTGGGACCAACTAGACGAAACACTGGTGAAAGGAGGTTCCCACCTGACGACCCCAAAGACGTGTTAGTTATCACTGCTCATTGGTCTGTTTAGTTAAGCCTTGCCAGAATAGCTTATCATAGGGCTTAGGAGGTTATTCACTGAGCGCTGATCCTTTCTCTAGAGCACAAACTTGTGTGTATTTGAACTGGCTCTACTGTTTCCAACATGGCAGCTGGATCGCAAATGTTCTTATTTTACAGCTAAACAGTACACTAAATTATGTCTCTGAAAGCATTTGATCCAGTGCAGTAACAGCATCTTGATTCAAATTGCACAGCGCTGCCTAGATTGACACCTGACCGCAGCTGATGAGCAGTGATTGACATGATTTCCAGCTGTGTTACAGTGTCCTGCATCCTCGGCTCTGATTGGCTGTTTTGCATAAGCAGCAGGAGATTCCAGCAAATGACTTTAGAAGAAATAGAAACATGATTTTTTTTGCGTTTTAAAATAATAATGTAGTGACAGTTTCAGCAAAAAAAAAAAGTTATTTCTTTTAAAAACGTCACTGACTGTAGCTTTAATGATACATTACACAATGGAGTGAATGATGAGAGGAGTAAGCGCTGATGAAGGGAAGTGACAGTGGAGAGGGAGTGCGAGATGAACAGATGGGAGACAGATAAAAAAAGAGAGGAGAGAAAAGAGCTGAGAACGTTCCTCTTGGTTTTCATTTTCCCCCAGAATGTAGATCAGCTGTTTTCAGCACCACGGACAGACACCATCAAGCGTCCCACTGAGATCTCAACTGTTTCCCTTCAGCACCACGGACAGCGTCATTAGCCTCAATACCACACTACATCTAACCCATCATTGCTTTGACTTTACTGGACTGTTCTGACAGTAAAGAGCAAAGCAAAACGCGGAGAGAGGCTGTTATCTCATCGTAATGGAGCCTCTTTATTATCCTAATTTGATCTGAGGGTATTTTTCTGCATCTTATTCGCCTCGTCTGTCTCCGTTTTCTTGCTTTAGAATTTTTCCCCCTTCCTTTGGTCTCTCATCTCTTCTCTGTTTCTTAAATAAAACGTCCAGTTGCAGCACACAGATCCACGCTCATGTAATTTTCATTAATCCAGTCAGGCTGATCAAACTGCAGAGATCATATTAAAAGGAGATCATTAGATGCCTTTATATAAGTAAACACACTTAGAGACTTCATGCAGCTGTAGTCCTAATGTGTGTTTGCGTGTGTGATAATTAGTGCTTGTCGGCGTTTGCATGCATGAGGGTGTATGCATTCTTTTGTGCTTGCATGTGTGTGTTATGTAACAGTGGAGCAAACGGTGCGAGCGAATCTCTTTATTCCATTATTTCTTTTTCATTATCTACAAAGAGCTTCTTTAACTCTGACAGGCGTCTCAAGTCCCACCGGCCCCCCTCAAAGTCACCATGACTCATTCTCCCTCCGCCTCCCCCCCCCCCCCCCTCCCGCTCTCCCTCTAATTGTTCTTCAAGGAATAACAAAGCAAACCCCTGGCCACCGCGTCTTAACTTCTGAGAATTCAATTATTCAAAGGAGGTAATTGTACTGCACAGTCATCTAAAACTCGCTCGCTAACCCGCAGACACTCACTGATGTTTGGTGTTTTTCTCTCCATGCGTCTGTGTTTGTGAGCAATCTTGTAACCTCGCTTCAGATTTGCTGTGTGTGTGCATCGGTACATGTGCAATTCGTGTATGTGAGAGTGTGTGTGTGTGTGTGTGTGTTGCATAATCATCTCCCGCTCCCTTTAACAGCTGCAGAAATTTGGGGAGGTGAAGAAATCCTCGTTACGCAACAGGACTCAATTCGGGTCTCATACATTAAGCTAATTTGCCTGAATTAATCTTTCATGAAAAGATTTCACATCACTTGCTTCAAATTCCAGATCAGGGTTTGATGTGCGGCAGAGGTCAAGTGAGGGTCAAGTGTCTATCTCTCCCTAATTGATGACACATGAAACAATCAGGAAACTTAGTCGCTATTTTGTGTCTTAAAATTACATTTGTGACAGTTATGCTAACCACCTCCTTTTGTTGCCTAAACCCAACCATGTGTTCTTGTTGAAGCAAAGAGAACGTCAGTTAGCGGTGTTGTACCAACGTAGTGTCTTGAACCTGAGCCCAACATGGGTCATTCTGGGGCTACCTGGGTACTAAGTTGCCCACTTGGGTAAACTCACCCATGTGGGCGATTGGCATGGGGCCAATATGGAACCCATGGCCACAACCCAACTCTCAGTGATGAAACATCTTCAAGAACAAACACCAAGTCGTTCCCATTTTATTTTTAATCCCCAAGCAATCCCTAAACAAATTGGATTCTCTCTTCCCTCACAGCCGTCTCTCCTCCCCCCATTTAATCTTCTAAAAAGGTAGTTACAGATATATACCTTTGTAAATCTCTGTGAAGGGGAGAGGCGCTCTGTCTCGCAGGCTTCCCATTCGCTCTACCTGCAGAACTAATGAATTAATAATAACCAATTCAGTATATCTGTGTTGGTGTGTGTTTTAGTTTGTGTAAGTACATATGTGTATGTCACTGCAGTGGATGCATACAGGTACACCGACTCTTACCTCCTGTGCTCAGAGAGAGCTCGTGAATTATTGAGCCAATCTGAGTGCTGAACATGCCCTTTCATCACAGAGGCCAAGCAGCCTCTGGGGCTTCACTTTACACTCACAAATCTCCCAAACTCAACTCAAAGGCGTCCTACAGGAGGGTCAGAGCATTTTAAGTCACACATGACATTCTTTCAGCACAGATTTACTTTTCAGGGAAGTTGCTATCATTGCGTGATGGCTGCCGCACCGCAAGTCTCATTTTGACTCCTCTTGTGGAAGTTGAACCTTTTACACCAACTTGTCTGAGGGTGCTTTAGTCTGTCCTCCTCTCACCCTACCATCAACGCACTTTAACATGATCATTTTATTGTTACACTCACATTTAGTTTGAATTGTTTGTGTCTTAGTGTGGTTTTTCTGCTTGCCTTTCATGTGTTTGGGGATGAGCCTTAAAAGCCCACCTGTCAGATGTCTTGCTCAGATTTATTATTTTGTATTTTTGTTTGTATGTTCATTTTATTTTAGGCAATAAAACCAAATGTCTAGATCATATTTAGCTTTGGCCTCATAGTCCTGGGGCCAGATGTATGAAGCTGCATACACAAAAAGCACATGCGTACGCCTTATCCCACACAGAAACTGGTATTTATGCACACCTCATGCATACTTCAGACCAGGCATACACACAGTTCTAGCTGATGTAGCTGCAGGTTAAATGATTAGGAGGAAAATAAGAATTAAGTGAGGCCATATGCAGCACTGTACTCGTTTTAACTTTGTCATAAACTGAACCCAGGCCTCTGCCAAGGATGCAGCCAACTTGGGGCGCACACACGCTCTGCCAGGTGAGCCAGAGGTCGCACCATGGCTTTATAAATCTGACGAAAATGCACACACACATATATCTGTCTTACACACTTTAAGTTGTGAATCTACACAGAGTTTTATGCATCTGACCTCTTTACGTTCTAAATTGCGTCAGGTGATTTATACCTGCCTGCAGACCTATGCTGTGTCTCAAATCGCGTACTTCTGTACCTGCACTTAATATTTTGAGTGCATAAGTGCATTCACACTGAGAAGTATGGAAAAATGCAGTGTACTATGAGTACCCGGATGGTGCACTCAAAACAGTGAAGAAGTGGAGTGTGGAACTATGGACACTTCTCGGCCTCAATGGTCGCCATCTTGGCTACGTAGTGGAAGGGGAGGGGACACTCAAACTGGAAATGGCGGCCGAGGACTGTGCGACCGTGAACATCGCTGCATTGTACAAATACATGTGTTTTTCACACTATGCACCACTATACTGTTGTCGGGTATAAGCCAGCTGTATGTTTATTGGGTTAATTTAGCAGTCTGTAATGATTTGGTACTGTGAACGATAACATGAATGCTGATGCTAGTTTGCTAACTAGCTAATTTGCGGTTGTCATTCCTGGTGAGTGCACAACGGTCGTGTTTGGTTTGAGACAACACTACCCTGTCGAAATTCGCGCACTACTCCACTAAGTACATAGTGCACATACACAATTAAACCTTTCAAGTTAAGCAGACTTTTGTTTTACTTCATTCAGTTCCCATACATCTATTTTGCTGCTAGGACTGTGTATCTGACTCCTTAAAGCAGTGCTTCCCCAACTGGGGGTCGCTGGTCTATTCTAAAGGAACTGCAAATGACTTGTGAACATGTCAAGTTTTTAAAAAGCATACTTTATTTTGAAGCTCAGTGAGTTTCCAGCACGTTTGAAGCACCGTTTTTTTTTTGCTGTAGAGTAGGCAACAAATGGACAGCTACTTAACAGAGACAGCGAACTAGCTTGATGACATGGCACAAGTATGACACTAAATATATTAAACTGTGTGGACCTTGAACTGATGACTGAGGAGAAATCTGGACCCCGTGGCTGGACCAGTTGGGAAACACTGCCTTAAGGGCATCGACTGACTAACCCAGTGCTGAGTAATACTGAAATTTCTCCAATTCAAGATGATGTAGACAAAAAAGGTACCAATTGATGTACTGTATTAGTATTAGTATCACTTAAGGGTATTTTTAAGGGAATTCTTAAACCAATATCCAACCCCAATCAGGAAACATGTATCGATCAGCACAGATTCAAAGTAACCTGTTGTTTATGCTTCAGTTTCCCTTTTAAAAACACATGAATGTTTCTTTTGTACAGTACCTCGTGTATTTTCCAGAAGTAAAAATAATGTCATCTGTCATCGTTATTTAAAAAGGTCCAGATGGGATTTTTCACTTTGCGGTTCTAAAAAAGACACGTCCGTACTATTTATTGTTCTGTGATCTTTTGTACAGGAGAATAAAACAGGACCATTGTCAGGCCTGCCACAAGAGATTTAAAGCCTATTTCTCCTCATCCATAAACCCATTTAAGTTGTGGCCAGGGGCTAATGTTGTACCCATAAAAGAGGTGAGGGAAAAATTAATTGATACATATTGTCCATTAAATCTAATTTCTTACATGTTTCTGTCACCGTGGGGCCGTGTCTTTTTCACTGATTTATGAGCTGTCCAAGGGCCATAAAAAACTGTTGAACCTGTTTCATTAGCTGCAGGTAGGGAAGCAACTGCACGAGATAGAACCAGTGTGCTTGGAAATGAAATATGCAGCAGGTGAGAATAATAAAAAAAAGAGTGTCATTTACGTTTATATTATACCGAGATGATTAGACTTTATTTACAGAACGAGTTTCTACGGTTATTTGTCATTGTTTATAAAAAAGTTAGTTACTGAGGAATTAATGAGGAACAACTAAGTATTTGTTAATGGTCAGTTCTTGAGTAACTCCCATTCAAATGTAATAGAATAGCTTATCATCAGCTAATAATCAATTAATTGATAATGACCGAGGGAACTACTCGTTTTCCATTAGTCTCTCAAGGAAACTAAAATTGTGCCATTATGGCAAGATTTTGGATGTGAAGCTGGAAGAACTGAACAGAAACGTTGCTTATTTGTTTGGTGTGGGAATAAAGCACGGGAGCAGCAATACATCGTGTGTGACAAATCTTGATTTTCTTACCTACACGATACCCACTTATCTCACCACAAAAACTTAAATAAAGTGGCAGCTGGCTGGAGGGAGATCGCCAGGGAGCTGAACGCTTCTGATAAATGGGCATCGCTAGTAAAATACTTGCTGTTGGTTACATTCCAGTAAATATCCCAAAAAAACATATTTACCAGTTAATATTGTGTTCACACCAAACGCAATGCAAATTGGTATGAATGCTAGAATATTTGGTTTACGCTCAAATAACTTGCATCGTACATGCATGAAATCATCAAATTGTTAAAAGAACTTCCCCGGCGTCATATGTCCCCATAGGATCTCAATGCTGATTGGCTGTCGTGCCTCAAATTGGTCACTGAAGTTAAGATTTTTCAACTCTCACGAATAAGCACATGACGCAAAATCGAGCTACTTGCTTAATTTGAGCCACATAATTTGTGTATTTCGCGTCATTTGCATCATGTCCATCGCACCCATTGCGCCACCTGGTGGGAATTTGCGTCTCATCTCATCTATACATTGACTTTACCTGTAATTCACTCACGCAAATTGTTTTATTTGTGCCCGGCGTGAACACAACATAAGAAGTACAAAGGTAGGATGATAGTTAATAGGATACTCACCAATCTTTTCAGTGGATATGTCTCCAGTGTGATCTCGAGTGCACAGCTAACGTACGTTGTTTTTTTTTTTTTAACATAACAGGAGTGCATATTTAGTGAAATGTGTGGACAGAAAGCTCTGGTTTCTGTAACATGATAGTCGGATGCGCGCTTGCTGTTGGGACATAGTGTCATGTTATATGTAGATGATTATTCAAGTGTGACACCTAGTGGTAAAATTTGGTACACCGGACCAGTCCAGTTTAGTCTGGCTGTTAATATCAAACCGGTTTAAATGTTTTTACACCAGTCCAGTCTCATAGAACTCCTCATTTCAACTTCATGACTCAGCGGTTCCTCATCCATTGCTGCGCTTTCAAAGCGAGCGGCAGGAATAAATAGTAGCAGAGGGTCAGAGAAAAGTTCAGCCCCAAATGGCGCACCGCTTTCCTTTGTGGGCTTCAAATCCAAAATGTTGTTGTTTTCTCAAGAGACTAATTATATTACTAATTATGTCTCATCATAACCCCAACAAACACATGAACTTTCTAGTAAACAAACACAATGCACGCCGCTCTCCTCCCTCCCACCTCTACTGGAACTTGATCTCCTTCATGTCGGCACTAAATTGCACACGTAGCAGCTCCATTTGTCAGTTTATAAACAAACATAATATTATGTTAATCACATTGTCATATTGCTTATTACTAATGCAATACATGTTGGATTTAGTCAGCCTGGTTACTGATGTAGGCTACTCTTTAATGTGCCAGAACATGTCATAATAACAAATGCAGGTTCAACCGGTTTGCATCAAATCAAAGTGGTTTAAGCTCGTACACTGACCTGCAGAAACAGCTTTCACTTGTAAATGAGGGTTAAACAGCAGATGCACATGGTCAAGGTCAGCGAGAACACACACACGTACAATATGACATATGGACACATGCTCTCACCTTCCGATCACTGCCAGGTTGTGTGAAAGGAGAGCATCAAGCATGGACTTAATTATTTATGTATGCATCCAGACAGGAAGAAAGGGCACGAGCCGAGGTATGCATATTAGTTTCTCTATGAAATATTACTGAATAGACCTTTGATGCAGCCAAAGGAATGCAATAAAGGATGAAAAGAGAAACGGAGAAGAGATAAAGAGGCAGAGAGGGAGGCTGCTGGAAATGGAGTAGAGGGAGGACGTGGAAAAAAACTGACAGAAAGTAAAAGATATGATGAAGTGCCTTAATAAGTTTGCTGGGAAAAAATGAGGATACAGACCAGTGAGAGAGAGTGAAGTGAAATCAGAGCTGGCTTCAACAGTTGGCTGTGAGAAATTTGACCTGGAGAATGAAAGTGAGACACAGGAGAGAAGAGAGCGTATACACGTGTGTATGGATGTTGTACGTGCGACAATCATTACACAAGAGCGGCCCTCCCTCAGTGTCACTGGCAGTTTGGCCTCCGCAGTGGGGCCGGTCTCTCGTGATGTAATTTGATGTATGATGGTTGATGACAGTGATACACAATTATGTGTGTGTGCAGTTGTGTGTTCTACGCTCCTCTACTTATTAGTGGGATACAGTGCTCCCCATTTACTGGACAACCATCCAGTTCACACACACAGATACATGACCACACACATGGATGCGTCATATATGCAGAACTCCATCGGCCATTTAATCTGTCGTGGTCACGCAGGGCAAAATACACACTTACACTGACTTGGGCAGCAAGTCATAATCTATTATGTGTTCTGAGGGCATTTATAGTGAATTATAAAGTAGTTATGATGCTTTATGACTGCACTCATAAACACACATAATGCTTAATGATGCACTATATATATTGATGCATGCTTTATCATAACATGTCATTGAGGGCTGCCCCCTAATAGTCAACCAAACGTTCGTTGAGCAGAAAGGCAAGATTTCATCGGTCGCTTAGTCGAAACCTGTATGACTGGACCATGTGGGACTTTAATTTGAAAGGGCAGACACAGGAAGTGTCCAAGCTCAGCAGTCAGACAGGAGTCAGGTTAATTTCCAGGGCTGGTACCTGCGGTTATTCCACAGGCTAGTTAATAACATGTCGGGCCAACCTTGTTCTGCTAATGCTTCGTCTGTTGAGGAGGAGAAGGGAGGTAGAAGACCGTGCTGTGGCGAATGGAAACCGGTGAGTACAACATGTCCGACTGCTCTATCTCAGCCCGTCGCTATGCGTGCTGTATACGTCATCGCGTCAGAAGGGCAAGGAAACGAGCATGCACAGAAAAACCAGAATGACCTTAAAGAGGAATGAGTGTATACAAGCGCGAGAAATTCTTTCATTTGGAATTAGAAACGGAATATTCCAGCACCTTACATGGATTGAATTTTCAATCGCATTGACCATTTTTATTACGAATTAGGTGTTTACAAGATCACTTTTAATAGGAATGAACTTCATTCCGGATGAAAATGGAATTAAACTGTCCATGTAAACGCACTCAGTATGTTATCAGTCAGAGTTCTTATTTACAAGAAGCAGATTTTGCAACTAGGCATCTTGCTGTGCCGCTATCTGCACGATTGTTGTTCCAAAAAGGAAAATAAGTTGTTGCATGGGGTTTGCGTTATACTAAAGCTAGCTCGCTATAGGGGTGAGAGGTCTGCAATCAGTGAGCGTCTAAAACAGAGCAGTTAGTAAAATATTCCAAAAACTGTGAATCACCACCACCGTGAGGTGTCCTTGGGTGTGTATAAATGTGCACAAAATATTAGGCTGATTGGCCCAGTAATGTGTGTGATTAGCTGCAGATGACTGAATGCACAATCCCCTCCTGGCTCATGCCTGGCTGAGATAATTAATTGTAAAAATAATGGACAGATTAATGGATAGTGAAATAATTGTTAGTTTCAGCCCTAAACTGAAAGTCCATTCCCTACAGCTAATGTGTAACCCTTTCCAAAGTGCAACTTGTGTGTGTGTGTGTGTGAGCTTGTTTCATGCTGTTGTCCCTGCCTCCCCTCAGCTCTGTGCTGTGCTGGTGCTCCCTGACTAATTGTGGCAGGTCTGTAATGTGATTGTAGAGGCGATAGGCCCTGCTGCTACTCTCTCTAACCACACAGGCACATACCTTATCATGCTAATTCTCCGGTGTGTGTGTGTGTGTGTGTATTTCCATGTGTAGAGGCCAAACTCTTTCCTCCCTGTATTTACACACGTTTCTATACAGGTGCATTTGAGTCCTTTTGTTTGCGTGGTGGAGTCTTTTTATGTGCCCTGTCTGCGTGTGCATGTGCTGGAATGATCTCATCCATATTCTCCAGGCAGCGGCAGAGGAGGTGGAATCGCTCAGCTCACTGACTTCATGCAGCACCATAAAAACCTCGCAGCCAGCCGGCGCTGTCCTTCACTCAACAGCTCCCATTACAACACTTGGCAAGGGGCGACTGATCAAGAATATTAACTGCAAACCTATGGTGGGGAGAGAAGCTCATACAGCTTCCCAGAATTACACCCATGTAGGTAACAAAAGACAAAAGCAAAGGTGCATGGTTTTCATCTCTTTAAATCATGTGAATGGCTTTTTAAATCCTCCACAGAGGCAGCCAGCAGAGGAGAGAGACCTACCAGCATTTATCCTGCATCTGTTGTGCATGTTTCTGCAGGATTTACCCTTGACAGTGCACACAACTGACCTTGATGCATTTTGGCGACTCAAACATCCAAAGATAACTGATGGACTTCTGTAATACCTAAAGCTTCGAGCTGTCACAGTGAGCTGAAGTAAAAAAAGAAATGTTTTCAAAGAGGTCTTCCTTCCTTCTGTTTTATCTTGTGACATGGACTGATTGAACTGAGGGTGAATAATGACACTGGCACCTCAATGACAAAAACCTCAAACACAAAAGCAGCTTTTTCGGTCTCTATTCATTTTAGCTTTCAGGGTGACACTATTATCCGACGTACATTTTAATCCAAAGTGCAGAAATGAAACAAACTTTAGTTTCAAGGATGTCACAGGAACTGATACTTTAGCCCCAAGTCAATGCAAAAATTCTGTGAATGTGACAGGTACAAGTGTTAATACAAGAACTGCCATTAAATGCAAAGGGAAGAAGAACAGCAAGGAAGATGGCGACAAGTGCAGCTGCGGCGACAGCTCCTCACGTGGCTTTGATTTCCACCTTTCCACACTGCACTGGAACAATGGATGGATTACTAAACTACCTGTCAGGCATAGGGCCAGGAGCCCAAAGTGACAGGGGGCCTTCAACTGCAAAATGTCCTCAAATTAACATGTACTGACCTTGAAGAGATTTAAAATGACCACAATGAGACACAAAACGACTACAAAGAGACCCAAATTATCTTAAAGACATAAAAGTCACTCCAAAGAGACACAAAACAACCAAAAAAGACACAAAATTGCCTTAAATTCTTGCCTCCACCTCAGTACAATGGAGTTGAATGGATTTTCATTTCTGGTGCTCGGAGCATTACAAAGACAGCAAACATCGAAGGAATAGTTCTGCATTTTGGCTCATACTTTCTTGCAGAGATGAAGATAAGAAGATCGATATCACTCTCATTTTTGTACAGTAAATACAAAGCTGCAGCCAGCAGCTGGTTATCTTAGCACAAACACTGGAAACAGGGTGAAACACACGAGCACGGCGCTGTTCAAAGGTTCCCAAACCTGCCTACCAGCGTCTCTAAAGCTCACAAATTCTTTTCTTGGAAGAAGTAACTTCCTGAAATGTCCCCATAGTGATGACAAGACTGCAGGAAGTTGCTGTGCCTGGGCTGAGAAATAGTCTGGCACATAAACAACCCCGAAACCACTGCGCTCCAGTTATTGTTCGGATTAAACAAATGACATGCAACAAGTTAATTAGAGAGCTTTAGAGGTGCTGGTAGGTGGATTTTTCCGCCCATGCAAAGAGTCAGTTCATTTCCCAAAATGTCACACCATTCCTTTAAAGCTCACTGCAGTGTTAACACTTTTTGCGACTAATGTTTCGTATTAAGGCTGTATATCACAGCGATGTTGGGTGAAATCCAGGATGCCATTTTTATATGTCTCAATGTCATGTTTTTGTCGTTTGGATTGTCTGTACTGTATTTTATTATGTTATTCTGTACCCACCTTTGCCTTAGGCTTTCTGTGTAGGCCTATGAAAAGCAGAGAGGCCCCAGAACAGAGCCATACCGCCAAATATAATACTGCAGATGGCAATTAAGTTTTCTCTGATTAAAGTGCACCTGACTGAAGTACGTTTGTTATGTAATGTAACATGATGGGGCGTCGGTGGCTTAGTGGATAGAGCAGGCGCCCCATGTACTGTACAAGGCTGTTGCCGCAGCAGCCCAGGTTTGACTCCAGCCTGTGGCCCTTTGCTGCATGTCATTCCCTCTCTCTCTCCCCCTTTCACGCTTGACTTTCCTATCAATTAAAGGCAAAAAACTGCCCAAAAATATCTTAAAAAAAAAAAAGCAATGTAACGTGACTTAAATATGACACATGAGTGACAATAGTGCGCTACAGCTGTATGTAAATTGCATAACGCTATGTTAAAACAACAGTGACTTCTGGTTTCACAAGGGACACAAACAGTGGTCTCCTGGATGAAAGTCCTGTGTTTTACCTCCCCAGCCTCCTCCCTACATGTACTTTCGCATTCTTTATTCGACCTATGGGGACGTAGCATTAACCTCCACCAATTGCATGACATCATTAAATCGGGGAATTCATCAAAGGATCATAATTGACTTTGCATTGTAATGCAACGTTAAGAGGTTTCACATAATTCTGTGAGATCAGGTTAAATTTACAATTTGTAATAATCTTATATATATAAACACAACTGACTTGTCTTGACATGTGTCATCAGTTAAGCACCTCCCTAAAATTTAACATGTTATATTTACTATATTAGGAAACGTGTTCATGAGAATTTGAAACATAAAAATATTCCTGTGGGTTATTTATCGTCCACCAATATAAAGGCATTTCAGAACTGACCAAAGGATCCGTGTGTGATTAAGTCGGTGACTTAGACGTAAGAAGGTGCGAACAGAAGCAGACTGAAAAACAAGAACACAACAGTTCTCCTCTCTTTTGCTATCCTATGAATAACATTACCAAAGATTTGAAACCAACACCTCACAACAGAAAACAGCAGAATACAAACAGCTACTGTTGTGAGAGATGTGCCGCGCTTCAGTGGGCTTTTTTTTCATGCGGCGGGTTTTTACTCCTCTGCCACAAACACACACAAACACCTCAGTCACGTGGTCTGCCCATGAGGATTGTGTACGGATGCACACAACTTGTACTAGTTCACATACTGTACGGACACTCACACACACACACTGAGGCAGTCCTTCCCTCTGTCCCTTTGTCTTGCCGGATCAGGAGCCAGCTCCTCTCCATGTTTTCTAAAGCGTGAATCTCTTGCTAGCGTGCCCAGCCACCATGTCTAACAGTGATTGATGCTCCACAGACTCTCAGACAGACGCCGTGTGTGAGCGTATGCGTGTGCACGTGCATGCCTGTGTTTGACCTTCAAATTACCTTCCATCCAAACAGCCACCCCCACCCCCATCGCCATCACCTCCCAACCTCCCTGTTTGTGCTTCCATCTTGGTGTGTTCTGACCGACACCAGATTAACATGGTGGATCGGGTCAGAGCTGCAAAGGCCACCTGGGGGGACGTTGGATTGTGGAGTTAAGGGGTTGAGGGAGGGGGGTGTTAGCATATCCTGCGCAGACTGCTAATTGGTTGCTATATACCCTGCGGAGGGGGAGGAACAAAGGGACGAAAGAATGGAGGAAGGAGTGGGAGGAAATGATGGACGGTGGCAAAGAGAGGAGAGGGAGGAAGGCCAGGGTGCATCCTGGGATAGAGGTGTGATGGGACGAGGGAGACGGGAACATAAAGAGAGACGAGATTCAGAGGGAGCAGATGGCCTCGAAAGAGAAACGGATGACATGAGAGTGACAAAGGAGCAGAATCACTCCATCCAGCAGCGGTGTCGTCTCGCAGAGAAGCAATCTGCTCTCATGTTTTCAGAACAGTCATCAACTCTTCCACTCATCACTTTAGAAAGTTAGAAATCAATCCATGCGTAACTATTATTCCGACTGCTCCGGCAGGATCCCAATTACATTTCATCTTTTTAAGTATACTCTCTGCTATTATTCAGTAATCAGCCCATACGCTCTCCGGTGCCCATCAGTTTCTCAGCCTCCCCTCCTCAGTCTCTACCCCACTTTCTGCTCCCCCAAGCCAGTGATTTGTGGATTCTGTCATACTCTGGCAGCTGGATCCTCTGCCTGTCCCCCTTAGAGGGAGAGGAGAAGGAGACAGAGACGGAGAGAGGGAGAAGGGAGGATGAGAGGATATAAGGGTCTAGCCACCTCCGAATAATTACACGTCCCCTCTCTCCATGCGCTGTCATCCTTTAGGTAGTGTGAAATGTAGGCCAGCAGACTAAAAATAATCCAGACATGCTGAGATGGTTTGCTCTCACTTTTATGAATGACTCCCCGCCATTCTTAAAACGATCAGGTTCCTCTGCACTGCCAAACAGGAAAGGTGCTTCAAAGCTCATTTCTCAATGTACACACAGGTGTTTTTTTAATCACTCTTGGTGGTTTAGACCTCTGCTCGGGCTGAGGGTCGGCGGGGGGCTTGTGCAGTGTGTTGCATGGTTGTGTCGGGGTTTGGGATCCAGGAGATGATGGATTGACTTGGCTGCTCAACCAAGCTTGTCGAGGTAGCATTAATTAAAATCTGGACTTATAAATTGCCCCCAAGATGTCTGACCGTTGTTCCAGATTTACAAACAGCATAATCTGGGAGAATTTCCTTAGACAAGACATTTGGACGTTTGTGCCAAATGTGAAGAAATTCCCTCCCTATCTGCACAATTTCGCCAATAAATTTGGACACTTAAAAAGATAGGAGAAGGGTATCTTTTGAAATAATTACAACAGTACCAACACCAGCAGCTGTACAAAGAACTTCATTTTTCTCATTTTTCTCTATTTTATACAATGTAAAATGCCATAGGCTTGTGCTAATAACGTTAGCATGTTGTATTTCTTTGGAAAAGCTGTTTAGTATAAGACAGTTGTTTTGTCAGTGAATCTTTTGAGTTGAAAGTAACGTTACCTTTGTCAAATGTTGCTGTTGTCCCCGGCCTCATATACGTAAAGGGAAATGTCCGCTAGCCACTTAGCTGATTTATACAATAAGAAATGCCATAGGCTCATGCTAATAACATTAGCATTATGTATTTGTGGGGAAATTTTTTTTGTCCGTGAATCCTTTGAGTTATAATGAGTTTGAAACGGTCACTATTAAGCCATGTTCAATGTGTATTTTGAATCAACACAACTTTACAGCACTTCACAGAAACCCCACCGCCAACTAGTGGTTTGGAGGTGTAACTGCAGAATGACACAAGCCATGTTTCCATCAGCCTGTTTAGATGCGCATCTAGAAGAATCACATCGGAAAATTATGATGGAAACGCCAAAATTCGAATAAACATCCCCTGATTCACACAAACTAAAATACATTCGCTTTAGCCGGGTTTTGGTTGATTCGAAAAAATGTTGATTCGCAAAACGGGGGATGGAGACATTTCTGTTCGAATTAAGTCTGACGTAGTACATCTCTCTCCATGGTGATATCCACACTCCGGATTGGGAAGGCGGTAATGCATTTACAAGCTGGTTGCCAACCGCCAGAAAACGCAGAAGAAGAAGAAGAATGCGAGACTTGTTTTGTTTCCGGTTCTGCGGAAAACTCACGCGAGTTCATAGTTTTCACCAAAGTCTGTACATTTAATGGAAACACACAGGATTCGTATTTCTTTTAATGCGCATTTCCCAATGATTCGAATCACTCTGGGATGGAAACATAGCTACAGACACACCACCGCACAAGTATAAATACTCACAACCACATAGGCCACGCATGTGCACAAGTAAATCTTCCTTTACAGGGAGCCATTTATATCTGCAGCAATTATGTAGCAAGTCCTCTTTCATGAAGTCCTCCATGTATTTTCTACAGTAACTCGCAATGGACAAACTAAAAACTGACTTTAGATAGGGCCATTCATATTTTTGCGTTTTAATGTCAGCCACCGTAGTTCTACATGCTTGGCACATGGGAAAAGTTTCAGTTGATTGCAATGCTGCAACCTCACCACTAGATGCCACTAAATCCTACATACTTGACCTTTAAATAAAGATGTCGGACAGCGGCAATGTCCATCGGTCCAGCCCTAGTCAGTGGCCCCGTTTTAAATCTGAAGATCATTTCATCTACAGTCAAACTGGACTTACTGTAAAACCTTTGAAGCATTTCTTCCTGTTTTCTTTTAAATCTCAGGTTCCCAATGTCAAATCCATGCATGTCATGTCTCATAAACGAATGTCGATTCATCTTGTTTCATGGCAGACATCTTGACATGTCACATCTGGGAAAGCAGGTGTACGAGTGCAATTCGGAAATAAATGACAAATTCAGTTTCAAGGTCCTGTTAATGTGTACGCTGCCTCACTGTCACACTGTCATGGCTTTAGGTCCCTTTACACTCTACGGTTTTTGGCTGTCTGAGACAAAAGTTGAGTCATGAGAGAAACGTGGCTGATTTGGATTTTTGGCGAGCAAAGACAGCCTGCTGCACAATTCTGATAGTGTCAGAAATTTGGGACCATATTCTGAAAATATAACCGCCTTTATGACTCATGTCTTTGAACCAACCAATCAGGATACGACATGAAATAACGCAGGTTTGACATTTTATAGGAGCTATTTCTGAATAAAGTTTAGGCATGAAACATACAGAATCGTTGTCTCACAGTCTCAAGGCACCTTTACTGGGACACTTGAGTAGAGCATCATTAATGTTATCGGTACTGTAACACCTGTGCTTCTCCTGTTGTGACAAGTTATAATGGCTGCTGTGAAAAATGCCTATTGTTTAAATGCCTTTTTGACAAACAAACAATAGACTCTGTCATATCAGGAGAGGCGCAGGTGCAACTAATTACATTAATGATGCCTCTTCTCCACCGGCGTGGCCAGAAAGCCATGGGAGTGAGCCAGTGTGCACAGTGTCACAGGCCTGACAATTGCTCACCTAAATGGATTTCACCCCTTTAAATGTTATTAATTACACCTGTGCTTTACCTGCTATGTCGAAATGTTCATAAAGGGTCTGATGTGTAAACTGTCATCCTACCGGCCACAATTAAACTGCCTGTGCTCTTTCTTCTGAATAATTAACCTTCATAATTAATTTCCCCTGGTATTTATAGCGGTTAAATTACACGACAATGAGAGCATAAATGCAGAGTTCACGGCTGAACTTTGCATTGTCAATGCAATTGTTTGTTGGGTTCAATAAACCTGTCCACTTACACTTTTTGATAACACTTCCTTAATGTTCTTATTGTCTGACACAATATGGAGTGGGCTGGGAGTTCTTGGGGTCTTGCTGATGAGTGAGGGTGATATAGAGCGTGCTATGGACAGGCAATTTAAGGCGGCATCAGATGTGATGTTGGTGCTACGCCAGGCTGTCATGGTGAAAAGGGAGCTAAGCTGGAAGACAAAGCTTTTGATTACTGGTCCATCTATGTCTCAGCCCTCACCTGTGGTCATGAGCTCTGGGTAGTGTTTTTCTTGATGCTGGAGGGATTACTGTAAAACTTCAATTACTAGCCCAGGCTATTATTCGCTTAAATCACTGAACTCAACAGGTCTATATTTGGGACAGGCCTTTAATTCCTTTTACACAAAACTATTGCGCAGCGAAGATAGGGAATACAGCCAAATTGTATATTTGAACCGGTATGAATATCACCCATGAAGGATCTGGGACGTGTGGAGATCTTTGCTGAGCCTGCTGCCTCTGCAACCCGGCCCCGGATGAAAATGAAAAGATGAAAATGGACTGATGCGTTTGGGTGATGGGACTTCATTCAGTCAGTGCTTGATCACATTAAGGTATAAGTATTAGAGCCTAAAACACACTGAGGGTGGATTGTGATTCGATCGGCCTGACCACCTCCAGAGGTCATCAGAGACACATTGTGACCAGAATGAACACAATTGGTTGAACACGTATTCAAGTCACATACATGGGTGGAAATCTGAAATCACGCGACCCGTCCTCACCTGGAAGTGAAGCTTTAGGACACGTGTTGCTCTTTCTCTCATCTGATGCTAACACGACTGCAGTGTCTGCCTAATAAGCAATGTACTCTTCCTGTCCATCACTGTCTTTACAATCAGGTAGGCCAGTTTCAACCTCGTCAACCTCATTGTTGCCCTTAGAACCTTAATGACTGGCTCTGAGGTATATAACAAAGACAGCAATGGACCAGCAAAGATTTTTGCTGTGCACTCTATGTAATCTAAAAAAAAAAAAGCCATTTGGTTATATTTTAGGAGCCAGAGTCAAGATGAGACTAAGGGCCTGTCCCACTACCCCCCCTTTGCCCTACCCCTACATTTGTGCGTTCCCACGAGGGGTAGTGGTGTCCTAATTCCTTTTTGCGTGTAGGGGTAGGGGGCATAACGAGGGGTAGTGGGTATGAAACTAGCCCTTCGGAGCGAGGGATTTCAGATGCTGACTTGTCAGCGAGAGGTAGACGTTGCCATGGCTACCACCGAGCAAGAGACGGGGAAAAAGTTCATACATAGCTGACTTTACCGTCGTCAGGTTCCTTGTTAGCTAGCTAGCTAGCTGGCATTATCTGGCGTCTGTCATCTGTCCTGTTCTACGAAGTTGTCGGATTTTTCACATTACGATAACACGCCAGCTAGTATAACTATGCTGCCTCGTAATGTTAGCTAGCTAACTAGCTAGTAGAAGTCAAACGAAGCATGATGAATACAGCAAACGCAATAGGTAGGATGAGCTCAACCGGAGACTCCAATCGTAGATGCCGGTTGGAAGTGCAGATGGCTCGCAGCTTCCTGTTTCTGTGAACGTACCCGACGCAGTGACGCAGTGAGTGGTGGCCCAATTCCTAGGGAAAGATTTCAACCCCTACCCCTCGTTGCTTCATTTCAAGGGCCAAGGGATTGTGAGCAATGGCTAGGGGTAAGGCCAAGGGCTAAGGGGTAGTGGTCATATCGCAATCAAGCCATTTATGAAGCAGTTGCTTAGCATATGGTGGAGAATGGCTATAACCATTCAGTTGTTTGAGCTGGATAGAGTGACTGGTTCCCAATGTGAACACTGGAGACATACTAATACCTTTAGCAAATGTAATCAGGTTAAATCATATACAAGAAGCATTTTCATGCAGGATGTAGTGGTCTATCCAATAAAAGCATTAATAAACCTCCATCACAGCAGAGTGTCTCATAGCAGAAAAAGCACAGGTGTAATTAGTAACATGGACAATGGCTTTGTTCCACTCTGGTGCCCCAGTAAGCCAACCCATTGGCATCCCATCCCACACACAACATAAGAAAAGGTCCACAGCCAGCCACTATATCCAAGCAGTTAACTGTAGAAAGAAAATCACATGTATTATAATAAGTTTAATGTCAAAGCATGTCGACACAATCCAACTAGCAGGTGACACAAATTGAGCTCAGTGATCTGTGCCTGACACTGTTGGCCTTTTTGTAACCTTTATTTGCCCAGGGACGCTTGTAACCATCTCTCCCAGCATTTTGCTCATTTTCATTCATAGCACTTCGTACAGTCACTCCTGAGAGCTGCCCGGCACAAAGCGTGCTGCCAGAGATCAGCTCCACTGAAACAAGCAGAGGTTAAGTGACTCGAGTTTCCTCCATGATAACTACACTTTAACTGCCCTCACCGTCCCCACTGGTCTCAAGGTGGCTGGCGCAAATCCTCTCTGAGCTGTGACCGATGCTGCCTCATATAAGCACTGTCCAAAATATCACAACAAGTTGATACAGAAGAGTCGTGACTTCATATGCCAAGGTCAGGATGTGACATTTGTAACATGTGATTCAGCCTGTTATTGATGGAGACAGGCTGGGTGAAGTGTACCACCTCGGGGTATGTTATAAAACACACTCACACTAGGCCACATGGCTGCACTGAGCTCAGGCATACATACATGCAAATGCTCTGTATCAACACAAGAATTGTGTGACGTACTTGTGATGAATTCTTTTAAACTTTAACACAGATTCAGTCCTGATTCTGATCTCAATGCTAAGACTAAATACACATCCAAAACAATGTTAGACTTAAGCTCTTGTTAATCTAACTAACCCAGTGGATCTCAACCGGGGGTCTGGGAATGAGTTCCAGGGGGTCTCCAGAAAAATTACTGTAGAGGTAAGCCCAATGTGAGTAAAAGTCAAGAGTGACTTTTCTGATCATAGGTTTTACTTCCTTCACGTTTTTTTCCCCCTCAACTGTATTGAAGTAGCAGTGGTAGTAAAAAGTCACAGGAAATATAGTAACAAGTCCCTAAAAAAACATCCACATTTGGGGCCTAAAAATCGGCTGAAAAGCAGCCACAGGTTGCTAAAAAGAACTTTGTTTGGGGGCTAAAAAGCTACAGAAAAGACAGCACGAGTCCCAAAAAAATCCCACATCTGGGGGCTACAAAGCATCTGGAAAAAGAGTCATAGGTTGCTAAAAACACACCTATTTCGAGGCTATAAGGCTGCAGAAATGACAGTGACAGGACCCTAAGAAATGCCCACATTCAGGGGCTGAAAGTTCGCTGGAAAAGCAGCCACAGGTCACTAAAAATAATCTTGTTTCGGGGCTAAAAAGCCACAGGAAATATTGTAACAAGTCCCTAAAAAACATCCACATTTGGGGCCTAAACATCTGCTATCTGCTACAATCTTGCATGGAGACTAAAAAGCTGCTGGAAAAACACCCATTTCTGGGCTCTAAGGCCGCAGGAAACACAGTGACAGGTCCCCAAAAACATAAGATTGGCATCCACAATAACCTCCACCCCCTGATGACAAAGTCAGCTCATATACTACACCACTTGTCACAAATGTTGACACATATGAAACATGCAAATTGTTTGCAGAAACGTACAATGCAACACTTTCTTCTGGCGACTAACCTGATGCTACATACTGTAGCTTATATGACCCCAAGCCCTAAATCCCCCTAAACCCTGACACTACAACAGAACTTACATTCAAGATATTCACAAGCAATAAAACAGCACATTAAATAGGCAGTACACATTAAAGAGGACAATTAAAGTGAACATGAAGGCCATATGTCACTGTAATGATACCATTCACTCACATGCATGCTGCATGTTAACATGCCCTGAGCACTGCTGCAGCATGACTTACATACTGACACACACATGACACTTATTATTGCACACATGCGCGCACACAGTGAGATACGTCAGCGGTTTTACCATGCTTGACATTTCTCTCACTCTGCAGCCAGCACATGTCGGCTGTCCAGTGACATTTCGCACACTGGGTGGAGAGATGGACAGAGACAGAGGACGAAATAAAGACAGAAACGAGGGAATAAATGAGAGCAGAGAGCAGTGGAAGGGAAAGAGAGAAAAAAAGCAGTGTTTTGTAGAGGTTTAAACAGGTTTTACTGCCACGCATTCACACAAACATGCTTGTCCTTATTGGCTCCAATCTTCCCTGCCTCTCCTCATCCTTCTCACTTTCTCTTTCAAGTTTCACTCCCCGAGTCCCACCATGTTTCTCACCTCATCGTCACCCTATTGCCTCCATCTGTCACACATACACGCTGCCATGCTGCACTCTCTCTCCAATATCTCTTTATTTTTGGCATCTTAGCTTTCACTCCTTTATGTCCTCTCTCATGCTCTACTTTTCATCCCCCTTCTCATGTTTTCTCCACCTCTAACCCCCCCAACCATCTCTCCTGCGCGATAGTGAACGATTGAGATGCCACAGCCAATGACAGGCTGTGATTGAAAATCCTGTTTAGCAGAGTGTTTCCTCCTCCTCTGTTTCTCCTTTTCTCCATCCCTTCTTCCCTCCTCCCCCCTCAGGCGTCGGCTCCTGCACGGTGGCCAACACCGGCCTCCCTTTGATCCCCCATAATGCATTGTGATGCCCGTGTCAGCGCTCAGGATGAACTCAGAGAGACTATCTCTAAGCAACAAGCTAAGATCAATAGCGCAGTGTCACCAGGGAACTGTCTTCTCTGTTGGTCTCGCTCCTCTCTCTGTCTGTCTGATTATCTCATTCTCTCACTATTCCTCACCATCTCTTTTTCTCCACCTCTGTTATCTCTCTGTCGCTTCTCGCAACCTTTCCCGCCCCGCACTCTGCCTTCTCTCGCTATCTTGTCATCTGTCTTTTTTGTGATTTATTTATTGTCTTTTTTTTCCCCGTTCTGCTTCCCACTCTTTCCTGCCACACACGCACAAGCAAGAATGCCTCAATGCGCATTAAAAATGGTTGTGTTATAAAAAGTTAACAAACCTGTCTCGGTGTTGCAGCAGCACCAGTGCTGTTTTCCTCACTGTGACAATTACAGGGTTCAATTTGCTTCTCCAGGCTCCTGTTTGCAGCTAATGTCTCCTTCCTCCCAAACATTACCATCTTTTTCATACAAAAAGAAATAGGACTTGACCGCAAGGTGCTCAGAATATGACCACTCCTCTGAAGAAACTGCACATGGTAATTTCTTGGCAGAGTGCAGCACTTCTAAAAATTGATTTTGTGTCCACAAAAAAAGGCCAGACTGACATGAACCACTTTCTGCAACCAGGCAATGATAAATTGACACTGGGTTTTCCCATTTTCAGCAAACACAGAGAAAGTGCCAGGTCAAAAATTGGTCATTGTAGTAAGTGGATATTGTTCAGTTATCCCGTATTTGTAGCTGTGCAGTGGGATTTCAGGAGCTACAGCAGAGCAACAGGTGACAGGGATTAAAGTGTGTAATCAACTGTTTTATTGGCTTTTGTCTTCAAAACAAGAATAAGAGTTTAAAGCTGTGCTCGCTGCTCTGTGAGGCTGTACTCAGACAGAACAGTGATTTGAGCTAAATGCTATTGTGAGCATGCTAACAGGTATAATGCAGGTATACACTCACTGGCCTCTTTATTAGGTACACCTGTTCAGCTGCTCCTTACAGCAAATAGATTGGAAAAACCACATTCAGATGGAAGCATGGATCCATCCTGCCTTGTATCAACGCTTCAGGCTGCTGCTGCTGGTGTAATGGTGTGGGGGAGATTTTCTTAGTACCAACTGAGCATGGTTTCACCAGATCTCAGTCCAACAGAGCACCTTTGGGATGTGGTGGAACGGGAGATTCTCATCATGGATGTGCAGCCGACAAATCTGCAGCAACTGTGTGATGTCATCATGTCAATATGGACCAACATCTGTGAGGAATGTTTCCAGCACCTTGTTGAATCTGTGACACCAAGGATTAAAAAGGGGTCCAACCTGGTGCTAGCACTAAACACAAAGTACAGTTAAGGCTGAAATTATTTGTTATTATTATTATTATTAACAAATATCAAAACAGCAAAACATGAAAACAAACAAACCTGATTATGACATATAAAATGAACATATCACCAAAGTTAAGGATGTCAATGGTTAATAATTAACTGTAATTTTGCTTCTGTTCCCACCCTCTGCTCACCCTGGTAAGTAAGAAGCTTCATTTTGAGTCACAAAAACCCTTTTACACTTGTTAAGTATGTTATCACTGCTAACTCTGTCAGCATCATTAGCAGTATTAGCACAAATAGGGTTGCTAACATAGTTAACATAAGGGGTTTTGTGGCTCAAAATGAAGCTGCTTACTTCTCAGGGGTACCGTCCTGCCACCGTGGGTCGGCACAGTGTTAACACCAGTAATCAACTAGCTCGCTCCCACCCGACCCAGGTTAATAAAAAACAAATGTTCACTACCTTTAAATGGATAGTCCTTCAAAATGTGGCATTAAAGCTCACTGTGTCAATTGAGTGTTGTACTAAAGAAGAAAGCCTCTTGAATTTGACGGCATTTAGCTTTTTTTTTGGTGTTGTTGATTAAAAATGAGCTTGTTAGTCGGGTTACTGAAGCTCTCGCCAAAGTTCATTCAGGAGGACGATCCATTTCATGCTCAGGCTGTAAGTTTCTTTCTCAACCTGCCATTCACTCCTTGCACATAATATTCACTCACCATCTGTCAGTGTCAATGTCTGGGCAGGTCCAGTTGAGTCATCAGCTGATTCGCAATCAACCAATGACACAGCGACACACCTTTTCTGTCAGCCTATCATCTCACTGCTCCTCATTTTAAATATGGTTCTGTCTTTGCCGCAGTTCTTTCTTGCTGCAGTCGTGCGCACCCTCCACCTCCACATCACTAACTAGTCTTAACGGATTCATCAGCCTCAGCAGTCATCAGCCACCACCTCCACCAAGGCTGGAGTCTATGAGGGATTTCAGATGACCTCAGATGTCCCTCGATCACAAAACATCTCCCTCTGGTGTCCAGGTGCCAAAAACTTCTGTTGAATCCTAATCGGCACAAATCATCTGTTGGTGTGTGCACTCATATTCTGTATTAGATACTATCTTTACTCCATTCTTCTTTCTTTCCTGATGAGAACATGAGAATGTACGGATGTTGATCTTTACATATACTCTCATGAATCACCTTTACAAAGACTCAAAAAACAACAAATTTCTAATCTGTTTAACTGGGAAAGTTGGTGACTGTCATTCAGTATCTGTGTGATTACCGTCCATCTATTCCCAGAATTTTACGAAATGTCATTACCACTGACAAAACTATAAAAATCAAAGCCATTCCTGTCCCAGGAGCCAACAAGAGGCCTGATGACTGATAACAGTGTGTGTGATAGGAGTGACAGTTTGACAGTGTTATAGAAAAAGACCATCACGCTGTGTTTCTGAGCAGATGGCGGAGCGGTAATAGCTGACAAGATAAAGCAATGACATCACCTCTAGCATGTTAGCTTGTGTTAAAGGACCTGCCTCTTCCCCATCTGGGTTCAAGAGTATTTATGGAAAAGGAGAATCAATCACAACGTGAACAGAACGGCGACATCACAGTGCACATGTGTATGACTTCCAGGTGTGACTACAAGGACGCAGTCGAAGAGCTGATTATCCAGATGCAGATCACAGTTTAATGCGAGGTATAAGTGATGTGTTGATTCGTCCTTGTGTTGCAGATCGGAAATTGGCAGGCTGGGATTGCAGCAGTGTGTTTCGACATATGGCGAGAGTGTTGGGACGAGGATGAACGCCGTGAAAAAGTGACAGTCGGTGTGAAGGGGGAAGTTTGAATGACATCCAACGTGGAATTAAGTCAATGTGTGTGGATTTAATGATTCAATTAAGAGGGATATTTGTTTTTAATGATAACAGAAGTATGACAAGTGTGTGTGTGTGTGTGTGTGTGTGTGTGTGTGTGTGTGTGTGTAACAGAGAGAGTGAGAGTGAGCACCTCTCTCCTTCCGCTGCTGTTAGATAAATGATATCTGTCACTGCCACAGCAGTATCCTGGCATTGCTTTATGGTCTCACTTTGTTATATGACAATCTCACCTTGTCTGTCATATTGTGTACACACACATGCACACACATGCGCACACACACGAGGAGAAGGTCTGTTTCTGTTAGCTCCAGTGATTGATGTAACTACTGTACTATCTGTGGCACTGCTGAACTCATCTGGTCGATACCACCTCATGAAGGCAGAGAGCAGTAACTACAGAAACAGTGGGGAAGAGGGAAACGCTTTAAAGCTTGAAGGCTCTGATCCAAACTGTTTAACAGATACACACTTTAAAACATGAACTCTATTCTTTCTTATGCTAATTATCACAGATCTTACAATAAACTTAACTCCATCTCTCAGTCGCATGGTGGTGACGTCACTACTTTCTGAGTCAAGTAGCTTTTCAGTAGCAAAGTTGATTCATTGACCAGATAGTGTGGTAGCGTCCATATAAGTTACAAGCTATTATTGCCAGGAAAAGATAATGCAGCAGACTTTTTTCCTGTGGAGACTGATGCAAGCACCCAGGAGCAGGTTTTTTTCATGCAGCAAAGCGAGACGGTCATTGGATAAATGCGACAAGATCGTCACTTCCAGGGAGGCTCAGCTTTAGGCGGGAGAGGACGCTCGGTGTCTGCATGGTGATTGGAGGAATTGGCTAAAAGGCTGAATGCCTTTGTGATTGACAGCGTTTCACATTTCGAGCTCAGTCCCACGCCGATATTTGCGAGTAGAGTCTTCTGACAGAGTGCTGTCCGGAGTTTCCATAAGAGATATAGCTCATTTTCACTGTTAAACCATCTGAAAATCTTTGAGGTTTTTGACATAAAGTCAAAAAATAAAAGTAGCTTTGCAAGTGTCCAGCTACTTTTGCCAATTTCACAACAATCTTTTCAAACTGGAAATGGCCGCCGAGGACTGTGCAACCGTGAACGTTGCTGCATTGTACAAATACATGTGTTTTTCGCACTAAGCACCACTATACTGCTGTCGGGTATAAGCCAGCTGTATGTTTATTGGGTTAATTTAGCAGTCTGTAATGATTTGGTTGATTAGCTTTAGCGAAAGCTAGCTAGAGAATAGTCACTGAAGTTTGATTTCTCCCTTTTTTCATGCTGTCTCCCTCCAGAATTACACATTTCACTGGTGTAATGTTTTTAATGGTAAGATAAGATGACAGACAGTCAGATTATGGTTTGAACTCAGTTCAACCAAATATGTAGTTGCAGCATTGTTGTGCAGAATATAGGAGGCTCTATGCTACTGCCAGAAATGACCACCCTCACTCTCAACATGGCAAATATAACTCTCCCACTCGTGCATTCTGTTCACTTCACACTTCACAGGTGAGCGCTGAGTCACTGAAACCAGTAAACTACAAACTAAAACCCTGTGAGGTTTGTGATCAGAGCTGCAGCCTCATGTGTGTCTGCTAACAGGTCAGTGAGACGGAGGTGAGCCACACAATTAGTCACTGCGCCCGTCTCCTGCAGTCTGTTCGGCTTCCTTCCTCGTCTGTCCACATGTCCACCTCTCCACCTCTCCTGTCGTCCCGCACACACAGTCATGTGTGTTTCAAGTGTGTGTTTTAAAAGCAGGCTGCTGGTCGGTGCTCTCTCTAAGACCCCGTGGCCGTCACACAGCACATCCACTGTCATAACAGACCTGACTCCCCCTCTGAGGATCACGCATGGTTGAGTGTGATTAGGTTAAACACGCTTTCTGAAATGACGTGATGTGATGTGGCATTGTGTGTGTGTGTGTGTGTGTGTAATGGACAGAGAGGAAAAATGGGTGAGAAAGAAGGCGTTTGTGTTTTCATGTGCAGCGCTCACATACATAGATTCTTAAGGTGTGTGCTACTTTTTATTGTTCTTGTGTGTGTGTGTGTGTGTGTGTGCGCCAAGGACTCCCATGCTGCTTTCCAAGAGCGCTGGCTTTCCAATGTGAGACAGATTTCAATCAGATATGTTACAGCATCATTCGGCTTATCTTCGAGGCACACACACACACACACACACACACACACACACACACACACACACACACACACACACACACACACACACACACACACACACACACGGAGCTGCCACGCAGAGCCCAGCTCAGCCACTGTTTCTTTAGTGATAACTACATCAATTTAAGCTCACAGTGGGAGCAACCTTCACAGACAGAGGGAGACATCGTTATCAAAGACACATCCTCCTCTGTTACCGCATATTGGTTTCACTCATGAAGTTGTGCTTGTAAATCAGTGTTGTCCTGTGAAAACCTGCCACCTTTAATCTTCATATAACAGTTCATTTTCCAAACACTGCCGAAACACCTCATGGCTGCAGGTGTTTGGCCAAATCATGCATCATGTGGCTGAATTACTCAAATTGAAGGAAAAGCGAACGACAACAAAATTGTAATCACTTTCGTGGAGATACAAGGTTTCCAGGAGACACGCTCCTTTCATCTGATATCATCTCTAAGCTTGTAATTGTTGGATTGAGCTCGCACAAGATGGCTGGTTTGATTGTGGGAAATTACTCTTGTTGAACATGACAGAACACACGTACGGACTCTCAGAGCGGTGTAGAGCACAGACAATTAACCGAGTGATGGCACATGGTTAGATCAGCCTGTGGCTGCACTGAAACATCCCAAAGAGATGCATCACCTTCCTTTAAATAATCACAATACAGCGTGCTTTTGTGTTTGGCAGTCTCTACAATGTGCTTTATATTATTTATTTAAATCCCTGGTTGGACAATAAAGCACCAAAGCAATAACTTCCCGAGACCTTAAGTTTTGTTTGGTATGCATTTTCAATTTGTTTCAATTTTTTCAAGTATGAAAAAATGAAACATTGTCAATGATAATAAATAAATAAATAATGTCCCAATGTTCTTCAATGAGCTGGTGAAAACTTCCCAAAGCCTTCAAACAAGTGCTTCCTAATTAACAGTGTCTCAGCTTGTTACTGTTGCTAGAACTGGTCAAACGTGTTGCCATATCAACCTACAAACATTATTATTCATATATAAACAAGTTTCAATCATAAAATGTGATCAGGTTTTCGATCTTGTCCACTTTGGTGTCGGGATCGGCTGCAGACTGACTTGGCAGAGATGGCTGCCATCTTGTTTTCACATGGATTAGTGTATTGTGCTCTTACTGCCACTAGATGGCACAATAATGCTGCGTTCCGGGCAAGTTTCTGAGCACGTAAGTCACCACTTCAAGTCACGACTCACGACTTCATAGCGTTCCAGGCAAGTCACGCCAAACTGTCAAAGCAACATGGCGGACCGTGCGAGGTTTATGTCTGTTTATGATCACTTCTGTCACCAAAGGTGCTGGTTCTTCCACATTTGAGCGAAACAGAGGAGGAGAAACGGTGCATCAGGTCACAGATGCTATTATACTTTTTATTTTACGTTATCTGTGTGTTTGGAAACGTATTTTGTATTGATTTATTCTTGCACTGGAAACCAGCTGTTAAAGCGGCTGCCAATAATGCGTTATTTGTCTATTTCTCACCGTGTATCACCTGCATCAACACCGCATCCATGAGGCTGCCATTGTTGTTTAGAGGAGTAAAGTCGTTGGTCTAGAGGGCTGTGTGACGTCAGAAAGCGTAACTGGGAGTACATCGATCTGGTACGAGTTCATGGGTGGTAAGTTACGGGTAGAAGGTTGTAAAAACACGAGTTATGGGTTGCCTGGAACACGCCATAAGTGTCCACAAATGAGGACAAAGGGTCTATTAGAAGGTCCAGTAAACCCAAAGTATGATGTCGCCACAAGTCACTGCCCAAGTGCCGGATTTCAGTGACTTCGGACAGAGACCAGGTTGGTATTAACGAGGCAGTCGAGCACCATAAATTGCATTTATTCATTAAAAAAGGTGATTTAATTAAAAAAAAAAAAGACATTTAAAAAAAAGCGCAATAGAAAGATAACCTTCGGAATAGCCCTGTTTTTAAGGTACAACGTGAAAATAAGTATACCCTAAAACTTCCATTAAAAGCCCAGTCCCAGTTAAACGCCCAGTCTCTTTTACACGCCAACAATAACGACACATTTTGCCAAAAGAACGCCTGACTCAGTGAGACGCCTGGTCTGGTTGCCAAGCAGATCTTTCTTCGGATGTATAAAAGCAGGTTGTTGGCTACCTCAAATTATGTGTCAATTCCTCGACTAGCCTGTAAGTTATTCATATTCCTTTAGTCCGTACGGGTCCTCAGATCAAAAGAATCAAAAGGGTTTTTCATAAAAAATAATCCAAGTTGTTTGTGTGAAAGAATGAAAGGCCTGTCCCAAATATAGGCCTGTTGATTTCAGTGATTTAAGCAAATAATAGCCCGGGCTACTAATTTAAGTTTTACCGTAGTATATTTTGGGAACACCAACAGTCATAGAAAATGCTAACAAAACAACCCCCTTAGTACTTTATCATTAACCCAGTTTAGCGTTAGTGTTCGTCTATATTGACCCAGACTGGATCAATTTCTAACCTATTGATTTTTAGTGTATTCGATGAATTTCAGACACAAGCAAATTGTCTATTAAAATACTGATGATTATTTTAATTCAACTTAAATCTTAGCAGGCGGTTAAACTTTGTAGAAATTACATTTGACTAATAAGGAACAGTCTGTTTTGTCCTGTACATGTACTTTATTGCCAGCAGATTATCTGCCCGCCACGCTCTCTGTCTCACACTCCCTCCCTCCCTCAGTCATCTCCCTCCCTGGTAGTCAGCATAAGTGCTACCCTTGGCCCCATGCATTAACCAGAGAACCATTGAGTCCTCTATGAAAGGGGTTATGCCTCATTATGACAGAATAACAGAGCCAAAATGGAGCCCGATCCCTCCCAGTCGCTCCATAACAGTAATACTATCAGTGAGCCTGCAGCAGTCGAGGCTAATCCCGGCCATTTAATGTATAGCCACGCACTGCACCTCACTCAGGGGCTCAGCAGAGGCTCATATCAGTATCCAACAGACACACATACACACACACACGTTCACACACTCCTCACATCCATGGAAATCCAACATTCTCCCTTTGAACTGCCTCTTCGCTCATTGCTCCTCGCGCATAAAATGCCACCTTCTGCTGCACATACAGGACGGCTAAGTGCTTTTGCATGCACGGTGAAACCTCTTCAGTGTGTCAGAGAACGCCCAAACAAGAATAAAAAGACGGACGAGTCTTTTGCTTTGCACACGGAGTTCATTCTACTATTCCAACACATTCTCACTCCGACCTCGTCACATATTAACATCTTGGTCATGGACTTTAAGGTAAGGTACCCTGGGCGCGTTGGTTGTTGATGCTCTGGGATGCCGTGTCAAGTTCTCTTCTTTCAAGACACACTTCAGTTTTCACAGGGAATTTACACCCCAAATTGGCGTTTTCTTTCCTTCAACAACAAACACACGTGGTTGGGTTTAGGAAAAAAGAACAAGGTTTGGCTTTATGATCTTATGGGACACGAACAAGTCACTGCCCAAGCACTGGATTTTGACGACTTCAGAGTGAAACCGGGCTCTAAATTCATGGCAAATCTGGGTGCGTTTATATTTGATGTATATGGACAGGGACAGGAAAAAAACATTTACACACAGCTACACGCAATCACATGGCTGCACATGCTTACACACACACGCACACACACGCACACACACACGCAGACATGCGCGCACACACGCACACACACTCTGTTTTTTAAGGTCAAAATGTGCAAAAATGTGTCAATCCATAATGGTTGACCCTCGGGATGGCTGGAGGCAGAGGAGGCGACAGACACACAGACACAACACACCCTCTTGCCATCCCTAAATACACACATCTAAACAAACACACAACCATTATGCATAAAGTCAGTACACAATGACAACGTCTTGCCAGTGTGTGCTGTCATTTGTCTCTATTGAGCTGCAATTTATAAAATCGTCTGTCCGCGTTATGCACGGTGGCTGTGCTGTCACTGCTGTGTGTGTGTGTGTGTGTGTGTGAGTGTGTGTGTAGGGGGGGCTGTCACCACTGCTTGGCGCATGGGGCTGCAGAGCGGGGTCTGGTGCCCTTCAAATGACTGAGAGAAAACATCTCCCGCGCCGCACTGGATCAATGCACGCACACACAAGCATGCAAACACACTCGAGCGTCTTGGCTCTGCATGCACACGTGTAAATAATCCTACAGATGTGCCTGGAGACACTCTGCGGTCCCTTATGCATGCTGTGTACATTATGAACACGTGTCCTCTGCAGCAGCTGCAGGCGTCTAAGTGTATTAACTCCACCCAAACAAGAGTGCAGAGATCCACATGACGTGATGATGAGCCAGACCTACGTCCTCTAAGTCTATACTTTCATCCATCAGTATTAAATAATGAATAGATTTTTATATTACTTTAATAAAATAAATAAATAAAAGACTGGGTCTCCTGGGTGCTTTGCAGGAGGACAGTAAAGAATATAGACAAGATTTTAGTAACACTGAAACTGTGAGTTCAAACACCACTCAAGCCTTCGGGACTGTATCTGTTCAGTTAGCGGTTCAATTATATTTTATGTAAATTGTAATTTATTTAAATGCTGACACAAAGCCGTCTCCACACTGCCGGGAATATAAATCTCGACACTGAATTACTGAATTATTTCTCTTTTTTTTTTTGTGTGTGTGTGTGTGTGTGAAAGTGACTAAATTGTCATCGTCAAAGAATACTGAAATCAGCTTATAAAATTCCCACCATGTGTAAGGTGTTGGCGCTACGGTCAGCCACTTTGTCCAAACTTAAATATCCCCAACAACTATTGGACTGATTGCCATGAAATTTTGTACAGACATTTGTGGTCCCCAGAGGATGAATCCTAATGACTTTGGTGACTCTTCCTTTTGTACCACTGTGAGGTTCAGGTGGTTTGGGGTGAAATGTCTCAACAATTATTGGAAGGAATCCCATGAAACTGGGTTCAGAGATTTATGTCTTTCTCACGATGACAAGTAGTCACTTCAGTGATTTCTTTAACACACAAAATGTAATTTCTGCCAGCAGACGAACTTAAATGATGGCGTGAAGTAATTCGGGGGTCATTATACGAAAACGTGCCATTTTGTGTCCCTCGAACAAAACTGTGCTATAAATGTCAATAAACAATAAATACATTATAATCATTTTAGATTTTTTTTCCCATGATAACTCTTGATACATCAAAACAATGTAAAAGTTTACTTCATTTGTTTTCAAAGAGTTTTAAACACCTTTTGATGATTGTTCTACTTTTACTAGCTATTAAGGCTCAAAAAACCCATAAAAACATAACTTTTACATAAAGACTCAAGTGTCCTTTCATTACTCATGAATGGGTTTTATTCTTAATATATGTAAAATGTTGTAAAAAAACATCAGTTTAGTCGGGTTGCCAGGTAGTTGTCAACCCTGTTACTTTTAAAGAAAACACCTGTTCTGAGATAATGGACTGCTCCGAAAGTTGCATCATTTCCTGGGAGTGAAATCAACTTCCTTATGTGAACATGCTGGTGCAAAGACAAGTTTCATGATTTTTCTTCGAGTTATATAATGTTTGACAGAGGGGGACGAGCTTATTGTGTCAGCCCTGTTTCCACAAAAGGACACCTTAAAAAGATATTCGTTAGAAATTTTTAATGTACATAAATAACATGATTTAAGCCTCTAATGAATGCACACCATGTGGTCTCATGATCTTCACCACATGGCTGCCAAGAACATTTTTCGTCAACTCTGTTACCATTATAGCGTAACAGAGTTGACAAAAGTATGGTTTTGTGAGTACACAAAAATACACTTTCTTTACCAATACAATCCTTAGACAGCTTTCTCTGGGTTTGAATATTGTTAGAAACATTTGGGAGAATGTAAAGACACAACTCAACAAAATATATATCACGTGCATCTTTAGACATTTTAATGTTAGCGCCATAATCAGTTGATAATTTTATCTTATGCAGTACTTTGGTTTCTGACAGCATACCAGCAAAACTAATAACACTCCCATCAGCCTCAGTCGACTTGTGTTCAGGGCTAATTCGCAAATGTTATCATGCTAACAGTTAAGTTAGTTAGTTAAGTTAGCATGTTAGCACTGTTACCTCTCTGTCCCAGTGTGTCCGTCAGTATTTGGACCTGGAAGTTTGCATTTATTAGTACACTGTTGATCAGTAGGCAGTTGGAATCGCTGACCCTCTGCCTTTGGTGTCTGTCTGTGTCTCTCAGTTTGTCAGTCTCAGTCATTGTTTTGGCGGCTCACTGAAGCCGTAATCTGTCGCTGCCCTGGCTTATTAATAAGCCATTTCTGAATATTCCTCCTCTGTGAGTTGGTTGACTTTCAGCAGCGGCGGCATCGTCACAGAACTATGATAAATAGAGCAGCAGCATAAGAGTCCATGTGCTCGCTCATTAAATGATTTTATTTTCTGCATTTGTGCTTTGAAAACTGAAAAACTTTGCATTGTTTTCTCCTGCAATATGGTGTTTTATTTTCATTTTACTTACACCATCCAGTTCAGACGCTTCTTTATCTGCGTGTCACATGAGGTGAAAAATAAGCTTTTGTTTTCAACCAACTCATAATCTTTACTTTTGTGTTGTTTTTTCTCTTTGTTTTTCCTCTGGGGTTCAGCACTGTATTTTCATCACGCTGCCTTGAGGTTTTGTCCCTGTAACCCCAAAAGTTTGCTTTCAACTCAGTGCAATTCAACTCTTGAACTCGTAAAAACACCAAAAGGAACATCAGGTCTATTTATTGTAGCTCTGTGATCATTTCTGGGTGACTTTAGAGTTCAGTCAGAAAATGAGGGATCAGACAGCTCAGTCTGCAGACACTCAGGCTATGATTTAGAGAGAGAAAGAAAGAAGAGGAGAGATAGAAGAGGAGGGCACGGAGAGATGACAGAAAAGGCGGAAACCGAGAGAGTGAAAGAGAGAGACCTCGAGGGAAACGGGGCTGTGAGCAGAAAGAGGGCAGAGGATGAGAGGAGATTGGCGGCTAATGAGAGGGAACTGGAAAGGGGAAGACTGAGACGGGAGAAGAGATAGTGGGAGAGGAAAGCTAGCGATGCACCAGAGGATTATCAGCCTGACTTGCACCTGATTTACACCCTACAAATCAGTGGGGATATCTCAGGCTTACTGTATATCTGGTAGTGTGAAAGCTTCATGAATTCAATCGTTACCGCCCTCAGTGCAGCAGACAGAGAAATATCACTTCATGCCAAATTCACACTACACAATATCAGCCTGATTATAGATTATATTGTATGGTGTCGGCTCGGATCGTGAAAGAAGGCGAGTGACAACGTGATAATCCATCATGTTATTTATTATTAATGGTCATGGACTTTCCACGTCCACATACGAGGTGCAAGGTACCCTGGGTGTGTTGGTTTTTGACATTCTGGGACGTCGTGTCAAGATCTCTTCTTTCAAGAAACACTTCCGTTTTCACAGGAAACTGGACTACGTCGGTACAACACCGCGAACTGAAGTTTTTTCTCCTTCAACAACAAACACACGTGGTTACGTTTAGGTAAAAAAGAACAGGGTTTGGCTTTAGAATCTTATGGGACACAACCACCCATCCCACTTGGACTTTCCCCACCTTAACTTTCGTCCTTGTCCCGTTGCGTTTCCCCCTGACGCCACCGGCGCCATTAAACTAAAACAGCAGCTAGCCGCATATCATGCCAGCGTTACAGGACGCCTTTTTTCGTTGGTTTCTGACGCCGCAAGTCACTGCCCCAGCGGCGGATTTCGACGACTTCGGAGTGAGACCAGGATTTTTCATCTCGTCATAGTAGACAACAACTGGAGCCATGACAGGGACACCTCGTGACAGAAAGTCCAGCATGTTTGACTTTCTTTTTGTCGTTCCAGACTTAGCAGCTGTCACTTTGACCAATAGAAACACAGAGCGATCTGCTGCCGTGGACAACTGTACGGCAACATCACACAAGCCTTTTTGATATTCCCTCTAGAGACGTTACCACACAGAGTAGAAAAAGAAAAATGATGGCGTTAAACAGCAGAGGCACTCTGTCAACATGGTGAGTACTGCATCAAGCTAGCAAACAGTTATAATATAAGAATAAATATAAATAAATCTTGAAAATGGAGGATATAATGTAAGAAAATTAAAAAATAGTGGCTTTTACTCACCACAACTGCAGAGGCTACCAGCTTAATTTGAAACAGACCACAAACAGGTCATTATTTATTAATCCCTCTGTAATTTTATATATTTACTTTTTATCCGCTCCCGTATGCCTTGAAAAAGTGAATGCACCTTCCTGTATCTGTTTAAAACTAAAAGCAAATTATAATTTTTCTCTCCCTTCATTTTCTAGAAAGGCTTTTATTGTGAAATATTTGCAGGAACTTGTTGTGGAGGATTCAGTGACTTGCATAGTTTGCATGCCGTACTTCAAATGTAGCTCCTGGCTTCTGGTGGCGCTTTTTATGTTACTGCAATAACATTTAGAGTTCACATGAACAGACACAGTGACTGAAGTAATGGTAATAATAAAAACAAGACAACAATAACCCCGATGACATCACACACGTCGTGAAAGACCATCCTGTAGTGTGTCATGTCTGACGGCCAAGTCACGGCACGATTTGATGACTCCACAATCGCCTAATCTGACAAAATGACTATCTGAACAGACAAAAATGTCGTGTAGTGTGAGCCCGGCATAACTTTCAAGATGAATATCACAGACTCATCCAAATAGATAATGAAAGCCAAACTTTTCAGTGATGAGAAAATCAGCAAGAAATTCATGAAAATATCTGCAACTCAGACAAATATGTAAGTGATGAATTTAAAATAGCTGTTTTTGAAAGTTCAGTGGTTTTGGCTGTGTCAGTATAGTTTGCGTGGAGGGAGATGTACAGATAGTTTGGCCTGAGGGAGGAGAAAAAGAGAGACAGCGAGACAAAGAGAAGTTAGAAGTTGATGGAGAGAAGGGAAATGCAGACTCATATTTCTCCTCTCCAAGTCAGACAATAATAGATGAGGCTCATCTGAAGGTCGAGTGAAAGAAACAAAGATGCAGCGGAAGAAATTCAAGAGTCAAACAGAGAAAAGCAGCAGAGAACACACAAAGGTCTGCTGAGATTAGGAGAAGAGGATTAAGGATATTAAAAGAGAAATATAGGCATAAATAAGGTTGACATGCTGGAGGCTAATACAGCCAACTATAATAGTACAGAAAGTTTACAGTGTGCTCGCACTGTAGTCCTTGTCTTCTTCTTAGCCTTAAGAGGCAACCACTTCTTAACAGAGACACCAGCAAAATGTGCACCCCAGAAAAATACATTTTTAATATGTGTTGCATTAGTTGTGTTTAAAATGTATTTAAATTCCAGTTAACTTTGCTTTCAATAGGCCGACACCCATTAACCAGTGACTAACTTTTTAAGAAGAAAATGCGAAAAGACGTGAGATTACAAGAGTCCTTTCCTTTTAGGTCAGCGCTCCACTGAGACATTTTGTTAAAGCGCTGCATTTGGTGGTGAATTTTTAATGTTTTGTGATGTAAATGTCTTGTTTTTTTATTCCAGTCAGGAACACTTTAGTCTAAGAGAACTTTTTTTTCCATTTACAGTATTATTTTTGGCGGTATGGCTCTGTTCTGGGGCCTCTCTGTCTTCCCTAGGCCTATGCAGGAAGCCTCTTCCATGCGCCTATGTGGAAAGCCTTAAGGTAGAGAGAGCACACTTCCCTGCCCTTCCATGCGCCTACATGGAAAGCCTAAGGCAGAGAGAGCAGAAGCAAAGAATGTTAAAGGACGGCTTTATTCGTCAGTGTCTTACACCACAAGTCACTGCCCAAGCGCCGGATTTCGACGACTGCAGAGTGAGACCAGGTTGATTTTTTTATTCTATTTAAATGTCACAAATTGTTGTCGGTTGTTGTTTAGGAATTTTTTGTTCATTAAGAAATTCTTTTCTAGACCAGGCAGCCCTAAGCAACTATTTATATATAAGGCCGGCACTGCAGAGATTACATTCAAAACCACAAGTGTAAATTTCATGGTGGCACTGGAAAGAAAGTCAAGGGACCAGTAAAGCTATTAGGATTCATCGCCAGGGGACCAGGAATGTCTGTAAAAAATATTTCATGGCAATCCATCAAACAGTTGTTAAGATATTTCCAAAGTGGTACACTGCCATCCCTAGAGCCACACTATTATTAAACATTAAGCCTGCTAATGTTCACATATACAATTAGCACTTAGTTTCCGAGTCTAGAATATATGTAAGAGTAAAAATGAGTTGACAACTGTGTAAGTTGTAGGCTGCTACTTGTTTACAGTTCTATTAAGGCGTACACACACTGACGTCTGTGTTGATGTATTACAGCTGCCAAGTCTGGTTAAACACATTCCTGTGATCCCATATAATGTGCTCTGTTCTGCAATATTAAATCTGGTTGTCTGACGCAAGCGGTTGAGGGTCGTTATAAGGCCACGGTAGCTATTCACAAGGCCATTAGGGTCAAGATCAGCCATTTCTGGCTCCCATGCACATCCCATCAGTTGGTAATTAGAATAAAAACTCCCATAAAGAGGCAAACAGATTGGCAGGCAGACCCAGGGTCCTGTCAGTCCTTCAGACATAATGGTAAGAACGTTAACCGGATTAGAAGACAAGTTGGCCACCTGATGTACAAACTGTACGGTACATTCATGCATGAGAGCATGTTTTCATGCTTGTATGAACACACACTCGCACACACACACATATACTCACATATTCTTAAACCATATTTGCTCTGTTTCACTTCCTTCCCTCCGTCTCTGTCTCTCTGTCTCTCTGGTGGGGTGTCGCTGACGAGCTCAGTGCGGATATAATTGGCACTGGCCCCATGTGGCACTGTAGTGAAGAAATCAAGGGCGCACAGATGTAAACAAACTCTCTCTCTCTCTCTCACAGATGCTAACACACACACACACACACACACACACACACACACACACACACACACACACACACACACACCAACCCCCCTGCCTATAGTACGTCTTTTCACTTAACACCCGTCCTGCAAGCTCCCGTGATACTCATTTCCTTGTTTTGATTTCAATGTCACACCGATCCTATCTCCTTCCTCGTCTCCCTCTTCCTGCATCAAACAAACACTCCCTCTCTCTCTACTTTAATATTCCCTCCTTCCCATCCTCCCCCTCTCACTCTGATGTTTATACTTCTCCCTCTCGCGCTGCCTCGTTTCCCTCTCTCGCAGGCCAGCAACATGCAAATTATGCCCCACAAATGCAAATCCGTTCCTATCTCAGAAGAGACCTCCAGTGGAGAGGAAGAGTCCGCCCAGCTCAAACATGCCCCACTGAAGTCTTTCCCTTCCGTAACAGAGGGGCGTCGTTTGTTTGAAGGTTACCTCTGAGAACTGCCGTATAAAGTAGTGCATGTGTGTATGTGCATTATTAAGACAATGCATCTTTATCCAGTGCTTTTTAAATGGTGATTGCAAACAACTAAAGGGCAGTTTGACTCCAATGGTTAATATTAGTGTTTCGGTAATTAATCATTCTTTCAATAATAGTAATTCATGAAGGGGATTATTACTGTAATGGTTTATGTGTAACAAAATAGTTATGTAGCTACCAAATGAATCATCTAATGGTTCCATTAGAGCCAAAATACATGAGGCACGGATGTGAGGCAACACCTCTGCCACAGCATGCCCACAGCAGAGTGCGTTAATTATAATCACCGGAAGCTGCAACACTGACCACAGAAGCACTGCTTGCCTCCAGCTCAACCTTATTCTGCCATGCAGCTATGCAAACCTTGCCTGGGTCCAAACCTTTGAATCCGCCCACTCCAAGTTCAAGTTAACTGATTCTGGTCTCTCATCGCCACGTGAAACAGCAGTTTCCAGGTTGAAATAAAAAATAACCAATGAGTGCCACCAAGGGGACGAAGGATTAACCAATCAGCACCATGGGTGGGACATTTTTAAGAGCTAATCGTAGGCTACTGGACATGCTTGAGTTTCTTGAAGACGTTTCGCGTCGCGTCCAAGAGGTTTCAGTTAAAGGGATAGTGCACCCAAAAATGAAAATTCAGCCATTATCTACTCACCCATATGCCGAGGGAGGCTCTGGTGAGTCCTCACAACACTTGCGGAGATCCAAGGGGGGAGTGGGTTGCAGCACAACTGCACACCTAATGGCTGACGGCGCCCCAGATTCAAACGTCCAAGAACACAGAATTGAAACCACAAAATATCTCCATACTGCTCGTCCGTAGTGATCCAAGTTTTTCCAAACAACTTTTTATGTTGGGGCTTCAGGACACTTGGATCACTACGGACGCAGGCTGAATTTTCAATTTTGGGTGCACTGTCCCTTTAAGTCAGTTCAGTCAGAACTGAAGAAACCTCTTGGACGAGAGGTGAAACGTCTTCAAGAAATTCAAGCAAGTCCAGGCCTGTTGTCTGCAGCTTTTCATCTAACATCTCACTTTGGCTGCTCCTGCTTTTACTCTCCCTCCCTGTGGTATCAAGTTGACAGTTCTGTCTGATATCAGGCAAACGTGACCCTTCAACAGGTAAAAACTACATAGAGCTGTAAATGATGAGCACAATCTGTTTAAAATGGATTTAGGGGACACCTTGTTGTACCAGAGGCAATGCAAAGAAGCAGAGCAACCTTGTTTGCTTTTACATTTCACATTGAAATAAATCAACCAAATCAGTGCATGCTGTTGTTAAGACGATCCAGTTAATTGATTCAGTACCAGTTAATGCATAACCAACTGCATTATCACTTGGAAAAACTCAAGATGTAGTTCTTGCAGCAGGTAAAAAACCCTGCACTGCCCCACCTACATGACGCGTCGCATCCGTGCCCCATGTATTTAGGCCGTTACTGTGGCTCAATGACATAACTGCGTGGTTATGTTTAGGAAAGTGAGAAAGACAGGAAGCTTTTAATGGATTTTGCATAAACTCAAACCAGTCACAGTCTACAGCCATGCTTGCAGCTCTGTGAGGCTTGTGCTTTGAGCTAAATGCTAACAGCATGCTCACAATGACAGTCCTAAACATGCTGATGTTCGGCAGGTAGAATGTTTACCACGTTCACCATCTAATAGCTTCATGCTAACATTTGCAACATTAGCACTAACACACAGTGCAGCTGAGACTGATGGAAATGTCGTTAGTTTTGCAGGTATGAACCAAAATATTGGACTACATGAATTTTTGACAATGATGTGGGCAAGGGAACACAAAAGTGATGAATTATCATCCTGAGAGAAACATGACAACAAATCATTCAATCAATCTCTCATCACTCACTCAGACAATCATTTCAAGACAAATGTAAACATTATGGTTGCACTAAAGTCGTTAGAATTAATCATCTGGGCACCACCGTTATCTGAGCAAGAGTTCATGGCAATTCATCCAATAGTTGTTGAGATATTTCAGTCTGGACCAAAGCGGTACACTGACCGACTGACATTTCTCAATCTATTCTTCCCTCTACTGCAACATAAGTCCAAAGCATGGTTGATCCACCTCTGTGTTTAACAGCTGGACAGGTGTTTTCTCTGAACATACCTTTGTTTATTGTGTCCAAAACGTTTTATGCTAACTTCATCAGTCCACAGGACTTGTTTCCAAAAAGCAACACACTTGTTTAGATGTTCCTTCACAAACTTCTGATGCTGAATTTTATCGTGAGGACACATGAAAGGTTTTCTTCCTTTAGTGACTCTTCCATGAGGGTCATATTTGTACAGGTGTGTCTGCACAGTAGAACAGTGCACCACAGCTCCAGAGTCTGACACATCCTCCTGCAGGTCTTTTGCAGTCAAACAGGGCTTTTGATTTGCCTTTCTAACAATCCTACGAGCAGCTTTCTCTGAAAGTTTTCTTGATCTTCCAGAACTCAACTTGGCCTCCACAGTTCCTGTTAACTGCCATTTCTTAATGACATGACGAACAGAGGAAACAGCGACCTGAGAACACTTTGCTATCTTCTTATAGTCTCCTGCTTTGTGGGCTTTGTTGGTGTGACGTGCCCTCTTTGTGAGATAACCCTTGATGAGGGAACTGAGAAATATTAGGGTGGAGATCTTTCCCTAAGAAATGAGACACCACCCGACGTGCAGGCATACGTCACGCGTAGTAGTGACGCAAAATACCGGTAGTCAAGTCAGTGCTTGTGTTGTGGTGTGTGCTATGTTTATTATTCTCTGTCTGATGAATCAACGAGAAGAAATGCTGAAAACAGGAGGCGCCTACGATGTCTTCTAGTTCCAATCGATTTTGTTCGAGGAAGTCGTTTGTTTAAATATTAAGTTGCTGACTTCGTAAAGTGTTCTGGGAAATTTCATCTTCCACTTCGTTGAAAGTGTGGGTCGGAGCTCCCTTGGAATCTAGTGCGGGTTTTAAGTGTTGGAAACCACTTCCACTACCTTGATACTGTTTTGGGACACCATTAGCCTAAACTTCCAAACCTAACTTTCATTTTGAAACCATCACGAGGGATCGTCTTGCTTGGAATTCAAACAACGGTCATTCAACGTCTCAGCATTTGCTTGGATTTCCTGTTTACTGGTAGCATCTGTGGCGTGATATGATCTGATCCACCCTTGCAAAGTGGAAGCAATGTGCCACAATTGCCCAAATTAACACATGAATAAATAAACAACAACAAAAACACTTTTGATTTTTTTTTTTCCTCCTCAATTTGTAACTTTAATTTTAGAAATTCTCTCCTCTCTGAATATACTCCCCTCCCCCAGCTCTGTATTTTATTCTTTAACCTAGAGGGGTCCTCATACGCTCTTTGAGATAAGACATGCTTCCTCGTGGGATTTTTCTTTAGGTTAACAATTTGCTTTGAGGTTTCCTAGTCTAACAATGTCCTACAGGTAAGTTCTTGTACAGCCAGTAGAGGCAGAAGCTTCCTGGTTGTTTTATTGGTGCTGCAGTCAGCTGACTGTCATTTGAGGCAACAAAGAAAAGTGAATTGTTGTGTTTCACTCTGTGCTGCAGTCGCTGCTACAATTAGAGGCAACGCTGGCACGGCTGACATCAGCTATAAGTGATCTGGGAGCGTTCTCTCATTCCCAGCTTTCCATCTTCCTTCCCGCTCCTCTTCCCTGCCATCTGTTCTCCTCTCACTCTTCCTCCCCTGCCACACTTATTTACATCCCATCGCCTGATATCCTCTCCATCGCTCACTCCTGCTTTTATATAATCACTCACTGTCTCGCTTCTCTGCACCTTAGTTTTTACTCGCTTTCTCTGATTTCCAGTCCTCTGCTAATCTGTGGAGATGTTTCTTTGCTTCCTTTTTGTTCTTCCTGACCTTTCTTTCAAATCTTTACCTTTATCACACCCTTAGTTTCACCCTTAACTTCTTTACCGTCCTCTTGTAACCCCTCAGTCTCTGCTTTCTATCTGTACAGTGAAACAAAATGTGTGTGTGTGAGACCGTGTAACCTGGTCTGAGTTGTGTGTAATTTGTTTGTATGTACACATGCAACCTTCTGCATGTGTGTGTATGTGCAGCGCAGGGTGACTGTCCTCAGGGCAGCTCTCCACACCAGAACAGAGCAGAGCAGCAGCTGACCAGCTGTCCCCCTCGCAGCTAGCAGCATGTTGTCTCTTCTATCTATTCTCTCCATCTCTGTCTCCGTTCATCCTTCCTGCCTCTCCCTCTCTTTTTATTTTCTCCAGCTCTTTCTCTCACTCTTTCATTCTTTCTTTCCCTCACACGCTCCTCTGCGCTCCAGCTCTCTCACACATTGCCTCTCTTTTTAATTCCTCCCTCCTCATCATACTCTGGACACAATGTGACACCCGCCGCTCACTGCAACACATTCTCACTCCGACCTTGTCACATATTGACGCCCAGATACGACGTGAAAGGCGGATGGTGCGTTGGTTGATGTTGTGGGACATCGTGTCAAGTTCTGCCTGTTACATGCATTGTCTTCTTTCAAAGTACACTTCCGTTTTCACAGGAAGTTTACCATTAACATACAGTCTCTTTCAAAATAAATGTACAACAGTGCGAATTGACATTTTTTTGTCCTCCAACAACTAACGCAAGTTGTTGGGTTTAGTCAACAAAAACACGTGGTTAGGTTTAGGAAAAAATAATCTTATGGCACGTATTTTAACTTTCGTTATTGTCCCGCCGCATTTCCCCCTGTCGCACTGTAATGGCGCATCATGCTAACATTAAAGGACGGCATTTTTCGTCAGCGTCTGACGCCACAACTTACTGTCCAAGCACCGGATTTTGACGACTTCAGAGTGAGACAGGGTTGTTCATTGTCATCATCAGCCCCCTTTTCACCTCCCTGTCTCCTTCTGTCTTTACCTTCACTGTATCTCCTCCTCTTTCTCCACCCGTTTCTCCCACTGCACGCCTCCGTAATGCCATTGTTAAGATATGTCCCTTTTAACCTCATCTAATTTTCATCTCCTCCCTCCTGTCTCTCTTCTCCCCATTACCTTGTTCTTTGACTTTGTTCAATAACTTCTCTCCTTCAACCCCTTTCCTCTGCATCACACCAGCTGTCTTTTGTAACCACACACAAACTCCCGTCTTCCTGTTTCACTGATTCAGTCATTGTCACCGTCGCATGACCTCAATACTTCCCTTCTTGTGTTTTTCTGTTCCTCCTCTCTGTATCTCCCTCGTTCCTCTCTGTCTGTCATATATGCAGCCTTAGACTTTACTTCCTGCCACATTTATCCCTTCGTTCATCTTTTACATGGTATTAAAAATATGTCTGCCTTGAAAATGAGCACAGGTGAGCGGGAGAGGAGAGGAAGGCAGATAAGGAGATCATTTTTTCTCGGAGAGGAAACATGAGGATTTGCCTGCTGTCTTCATTAGAGTAAAGGGCTCAGAACTTGTTAAGTGCATTTTTATCCTCATCAGCTGCACTCATGCTTCTTACTGCACTCTGACGTGTGTAGCTACAGCTACACTGCATCAGTGCACATGGTAGGTTTATTATACACACGTTGAGAGATATGAATAGCAAATTGTTTGCTGTATGTTCTGCACTGTTCCTCTGCAGCAAATTCATTAACACATTTTCATTATTGATGTGTTGTTTTTGATATTTCCAGCCTGCAGACTTCCTTTAGAAATTAGTTTGGAGAAGTTGCATGGAAAGGCAATAAAGCGATCATAATCCAATGTGCGCATTTTGCATTCTGTGCATTTATATCTGCATTGGAGGCAAGTCAGCAAGTCAGGGTGGAGAAGGCAGAAAACATTATACATATAAATATTGTATGAACCAAGACGTTAAGGATAAATGCTAATTATTACGTCAAAATCCACAGCAAAGAGAGACGGGAACAGGAAAGACAGAAAAGAGGTTCAAATCAAAGCATTAAATGTGCACGGTGCTGTATGTGACTAACTATATCATTAAAAATGAATAAATGAATAAAACATTAGAGTCAACAGCCATATCTGCTCTGTGAGACTGTGCACAGGTCCTGCAGTACTTTGAGCGAAATGCTATCATGCTGATTTTCGGCAGGTATAATGTTCACTCCCTCGGTTTAGCATGTTAGCATGCTAACACCTGCTAATTAGCAATAAACACATTTCTGCTGAGGCTGATGGGAACATCGTTAGTTTTGCAGGTATTAGTTCATAAATCAAAGTGCTCGGTGGTGCAACCATAGTCCTGTACATTTTTTTCAATGATATATCATCCTATCTTGAAAATAAAATTGCAACAAAAGCAGCATATCGTGTCTTTGGGTTGTTTTTTTTACTGATGAATGTGCCTGAGATGTGTTTTTTGGCGGTGTCCACTCACTATGACGCAAATACATTTGGATGCCGATGATTGGTGCACGTCACAAGCTAGAGGTCAGCGTATGATAAACATCTCTGGTGCTCATTTGTGATGCTCGCAAGACTGGGTTACTTATCTTGTGTGTTAGCGAGCAAACATAGTTAGAAATGAGCAAATGAAATCTACTGAGCATTTTTCAGGCTTTTGAAATAAGAAAGGGAACAAGCCTCAGCCTCAGAGAAGAATATGCAGAGAGCACCAGTACAAGCACCATGTCTGCTGACATTACTGCTGTTAGCATTAATGTTACAACAACAGAGGCTAGCAGCTAGGTACATGTCCAGGATCCACCTGCTCTGCAAAGCTATGACCCCCGGGAGGAATCTACTGCTGCAGCTACTCACGTTAGTGACTGCTGTGCAAGCTCAGAATACTAAAGTGTTTTGACTCAGGAGCAAATATCCTCGGTATCTAGTACCTCAGGATCTCAGGATGACAGCCCCTGACTCTGTTCAATTAAAAGCATTACAGTCCAGATTCAATATGCAGGAAGCAAATTCTAGAAGAATTTCTTGATGCAAGTGTTACTCTGCGTTACAGCAAAAACGTGGATGGAGTTTTTTTGTGTAGCTTGCATGATTTTCTCATCAGAAGACACGATTCTTAGAACAAAGGCACAAAGTAACTGGAGCAATGCAAAGAAAATAGTCTCGAGACACTTCAGTTCACTCCAGCTGATCTATTCCAAGTTGGATCACTCACACTAACAAGAGGTAGAACACCACATTATTTTATTTTGCTGCCTGTTGGTGTCAGGTCGTCGGTTTCCCTTTGAAATGCACGTGGAAGACTAATGAGAGTTTTATGGTGGTGTTGTGTCAGTAACGTTAGTGTTAATCTCTTACGTATGTCCATGTGTGGGAACCTACGTGTTCAAGGTACCCTACAAGTGTGTGTGCGGTTCCTGTGCGTACTATGAAATATAATCCTACCAGCACCACTGAAAGTACTGGACCAACTAAATTTTGGACTTGGTGGCACTAGATTAAGGACGTTTTCATGTACAACAGATTCGTACACTTGCATAATCATCTACATGACATTTTTGTTGTGCTACAGTGTTGAAAAGTGTGCAGCAGATGGGGATCAAGGGATCAAGTGTACTAGAATATGGGCCGGGGTCCCTGATGTGAAAGGAGGATCACCAAAGTTATTATAATCCATCCTGAGAGGAACATTAGTGTGTGTATCGAATGTTCAGTCATTTTAGTAGCTGGGATCAGTCAAAGTCAGTAGGATTCATCCTCTGGGGATCATGATTATCTGTATCAAATTTCATGGTAATATACTCAACAGTTGCCAAGCTATTTCAGTCTAGACCAAAGTGGTGGACCCTGTGACAGACAGACATTGTCCTCCACAGAGCCAGGCCTCTGGCATGGCTAAAAACTATTACAGAGTCTATTTCTAGATAAAATTCAAAGTGCTTTTACTTTAGACATTCAATTTAATTTTAAATGCTTTTCCCATTGAAAGGCTATAATGTTATCATTATGAGCGTGTCATTTGACTGTAAGTCTTGGACAAAGTGGCGAAGCACAATTCTTCATACTGCCTGGAAGTCTTTTGGATGAGCCCTAAAATTCAAATCATGGAGAGGGAGAGCAGTTTTGTGCAATCTTCAACCTCCTCTGAAAAGTGCTTGTGAAGTGCTAAACATTTCATCTACATTTATACCCATCTGTCTACCATCCTCTCCCCTTTTCTCTCTGCGTCTCTCACTCCCTCACATCTCTGTTTTTCCTCCCTCTCTCCATCTAAGTGGCCTGGAGGATTAAATGTGTTTAATTAAGAGGTGATTATGTGTAGACGGCTGACACAGAGGGATCAGGATGGCTTCATCCCATCGCCCCTACTGTCATCACCCTGTACCCCCATTCAACCCCTGCGACACACACACACACACTCACACACACTCCTCCCTCCACATGTCTGTTGTTTATACCTCCTTTCACACCTCTCACACCCTTCCTTCTGTTGTTTCCTTGCCCTTTTTTTAAATTTTATTTCTATCTGCAGGATTTATCTTCTCTCTGTCTTCTTTTGCTTCTCTCACTACCCCCGCAAATGATTCTTCTTCTTTCATGTGTGGCCTCAGTGATAGAATTTTACAGCAAATACAGCATATGTCATTATATCTAACCATGCAATAGACGTAGCAGGAGGGGAAAGTGAGGAAAATAAGATGGTAAACTTTGATAAAACACAACAAAATTCTATTTGAGAGCTACAGTACATATTTTCTTTAGGTATAAAATGGAGCCAAAAAACTTTTATTCTATTCTAGGGATGCACCAATTCATCAGTCAAACATTGGTATTGGCTTTGGTGACTGGCATTAGCGTATCGGCAAAAAAGATGATGTTCACAGAAGGCAGTGGCCGATGAGGCAGTGACCGATGAGTTCAGATATATGGATGCACGGATTCATCAGCCAAACATTGATATCGGCAGATATTCGCCTTTGTGACTGTCATTGGCCTATCGGAAAAAAAGATAACATTCACAGATAGCAGTGGCAGATGAGGCACTGGCCGATGAGTCCAGATTGTAGGGATGCAGTGTTTCATCAGCTGAACACTGGTGGCGGAAGATATTCGTCTTTGTGACTACCAGTGCAGCCTAAGCAGCAGGGCTAGAGATTAACGTCATCCTGTTATCCAGGGTAACATTAAAAAAAAACATGTTTAGGATGAACAGAGATCTTCCCTGAGAACCCTTTGGGACTAAAGGATGCAGTAAATTCACTATCGACACATTAGATGATTAGACGTGCAGGACAAGCACTAGCCAATGTTAGCGGTTAATAGCCAGTGGCCAGAACAGTTATAACAGAGTTATAATGTGATGTGTTAAGTTCTAATCAGTAAAAATGAGTAATGGGCAAAGATAAATTATAACATTATAATGATGTGTTCAAATGTAATCTTATCAAATTACATTTTGGCAAGAAACCTGAAAAATACAGTTGTCTGAAAGAGAAACTGGTTTATATTGTCACAGCAAAATGAAATAGATATTAGAGAGGAATTGAACATTATATCCAAGATTGTGTCATAGATATGTATGATTGAATTTGTGCTCATTTAGTATAGTGTAATGACTATTACTAATTTTTTTATAATGAAAAATGTTTTGCTTCCTTGCCACAAAAGGGGGAATAGATAACAACAGTAATTAAATAAACAACAACAACAAGAAGACATTGCTATCGATATCGGTTATCTGTGAGATGTTATTTTAAAGATCCATATTGCTATCGACCCAGAATTTTCCCAGAATCGGTGCCTCCCCACCAGATTCAAAGTTCCAGATTCATTTATGTTTTTTAAATGTGTACACTCCCTGATCCATTAGATTAAAAAAACAACAATTAAAAGATAATATCACACACAATAGACATTAACGCCAAAATAAAAGAGTTAAAAATGCTCTCACATACAGCAGATAGCATACTACCTATTGTCCATACTAAAATATGTGTGCATGGTGCTGAAAGGCTGATTAAATAATGGTGTCGAACACAAAAGAAAAATAACAAGGCAAAGTAATGTGAGAAAGCCGAGGAAGTAAAAGGGGGAATTTAATAGCAGGGGAAGAAAGAAATGTAAGAAGCAAGGGAAACGGAGACAGAAGAAAGCTGAGTGCTAATAAGCGCTGTATGGGGTGAAAAAGAGGCCAAAAACTTGTTTATTGCCATGGTGGAAAGATGAAAGTAAAGGGAGAAGCCTCTGTATTTTCTTTTTGTCTGAATGTGTGGAAAAATACTGAATGTATAAGTGTGTGCATTTGTGACAGTGTAAAAACTTTACGCCACAATGAATAAAATATGAACCAGAACCACATGAAACATCTGGTATTGTTGTTTGTACAGTATCTGAGCTGATATGTTTGATAAAGTAGCTTGATATGTTCATTAATATCACATGACTGTATGCATGCTTTGGTGAGTAACCAGTTACCAGCTTAAGTGGTTTACTATGGAGACATTAACCAAGCACACAGTAATACAAGTCAGTCTGGATACGAGAATACAAGTGGACCAAAGCATGGCTCTCATATTCTCTGCTGCGCCTGGTGACGAGGACAAAACAGTGAGGCAACGTGGACCTTTGTCCTTTAAAACATGCCATCACTCTTGTCACAAATGGGCCCTCAGGAAACATGCCCGCTAATTTGAGTCTCAATCCACTGAAGAAGCACAGGGTTATATTGAGCATGTATATGTGTGAGTATGTGTGTACTGTGTGTGTGTGTGTGGTCAAAAGAGAAAGAGGGAGACAGATGGGTCACACAGTGTTCTCTCTGTGGGTTTGGAGCTGGAACATGGCTAATTACATCTTAATTAAAAATGACCTGTCTGTCCCCGTGCCTCTTTGCCCATGGATGACACATGTGTGCTTGTGTATTAAGTGTAAGACAGACAGAAATAGAGAGTGAGACCTGGGCTGTATGTGTATAGGTGTGTCAATAGAAAAGGGTACAAGGGGGTTGTGGTGCAGCAATGCAAACATACTGGATATGTGTATTTAATGGGTCTATGGTGTCTTCACTGTCCCATGAGCTCAGTCCTGATGTGTTGTGGTGTGTCACACTGTACATTGAGGCTTGTCCCAGTCCTCTCAATTAATCCACCCCCTTGTTTCAGAATTGCTCTCCATTTGAAGGGTCGCTCTAAGACAGTGTATCTCGAGCACAGGCACTTGTGCTGTAGGGCGTACTTCTACAGCTGACAGGGAATTAGTGGATATGCTGTGGAGTAACTCAACTAATTTGAAAAAATATTACATTGTGTTATTATTTATAAAAATCACTTTTAATTTATATACACATATAAAAGACAGAAGCTCTAAACACTACAAGTTGAGAGTGTGTGAAAACTTCTTAGGGAGAAAGTAATGGGTAAATGGATACTGGATAATGGATACATGTACCTTTTACCAATAGTTCTAAAATTAATGGACAACTTACAATAGCTCGAAGAAATTGATAAATAGCTGAAATATATATATGTTCAGATAAAGATTATGAATAAACAGTTGAAATGTAGTTAGTTAAAAATAACTGATAAACGGTTGAACTAGGTAGGCAAAGGTAATACATTTTTAAAATAGCTAAAAGGTATGAAATAAAATCTGAAATAGTAATGGATAAACAGTTAAAATAGTTAGCTAAGGGTAATGGATAAACTAAAGAAATAATTAGCTAAAAGTTATGGATTAATAGTTGAAATAGTTAGCTAAAGACAACGGATAAACTAATGAAATATAGTTAGCTGAAAGTAATGGATTAACAGTTGAAACAGTTAGCTATGGGTAAAGGATAAACTTATGAAATAGCTAAAACTAATTGATAAACTATTGAAATAGTTAGCTAAAGGTAATGGATAAACTATTGAAATATAGTTAGTTTTAACTAAGCTAGCTAAAAGTAACTATTGAATCGGGTAAAAGTTATGGATTAATAGTTGAAATAGTTAGTGAAAGGTAATGGATAGCAATTGAAAGATAGTTAAAAGTGAATAAATGGTTAGCTAAAGGTAATGGATAAACTATTGAAATAATTAACTAAAAGTTACTGATTAATAGTTGAAACAATTAGCTAAAGTTAATGGATAAACAGTTGAAATAGTTCTTTAAAAGTAACGGATTAACACGTGAAATAGTTGGTGAGAGATAAGCGGTTAAAATGAATGGATAAATAGTTGAAAATAGTTAGCTAGAAGCAATGGGTAAGCTTTTGAAATACTGTCAGCTTTAAGTAATGGAGAAATGGTTTAAATAAATAGCGGCGTCTGTGAAGGGGCACCTGATTTATCTGACAAGGGAGAATAAATGACAAATAGGGTTGGAAACTACTGACCCTAAGACACATCTCATAACTTAACTCATCTGAACTGACATACAAACATAAAACTACAGAGTATGAATAAAACCAAACTCCTTTTTTTTTTTTTTTTTTTACTGGACCTCTTTATTGCACAAGCTGTGATTGATTTGTGATGCAACTGCAAAACCTCTGTCACCAGTCATTTGACATCAGCTCAGTGTGTTTGCATGCAAACCCAAACAGATACACAGACACACACACACACACACAGAAGACTGACCATTGTTGGAGCGTAGTGATCTGGCGGAGATGCCGTTCGTCCCTATAGGATGATGAACTCCGGTTCCATCCACCATTCCCGCCTCCCCTGGCTGCTTCATAAGCTCTGTCAGAGTCCTGGAGGGAGGAAGAAAAACATACACACTTTATTTAATCGTCCTGCATAAAAAGAGTACCGAAGAGTAAACAAAAATCAAAAGTGTCTGGACAAAGAGGAAGAGAAGAGAGAGTGTTAGGTAAATAAGAGATCTCATGAGACAAAGAGGACTGAAGGGAGAGTTGGAGAGATGTGACAGGAAAGAGTTGGGACAGAGTGAGAAAGATGATAAAAGAAAGAAAAGAGAAACACATGTTCATGTGGACAAAATATGAAAATCCATTATTAAAAGTATCCAAACAGCCTTTATGTTAATAGCTCTACCTGAGGATAAAGACACGTTTGAAAAAGATTGTTCACGTCTATAAAAACAAACCTAAACAGAAAATGCTCAGAATTAAATTCAAGAAAGTGGAATCGAGGATAAAAAGGATGAGTCTCTGGATGTTTGCCAACTGGGAGCATCAATCATTTATAAAAAAAAAATGAAATAAAAAAACCTTCCCCTCTTGCCATCTTTTATTGTTTGATGCCTTTGAACAAGTTCTGATGCCTTCTCAAAACTGGAACAGGGGCAGGAAACAGCCTTCCAACATGCAGATTTAACTCTTTGAGAGCACACAGAACCTGCAGCTGTAAACAAGGACTTCATCAGGGTTTTTATATCAGACTGAAGGTAGCTGATTTAAATTTAAGTGAATGCATTTTCTATTCTGTGCAAGATGAAAGAGGAAAAGGTGTTTTTATGCCTTCATGCTGGTGATAGCTGTTGCCAGAGGCATTTCTCAGGTTGTCCGTCAGCCTGTTCTTTGCATTCTTGTGACAATTATATCTCAAGAGCACCTTGAGGGAGCTTTTTGAAATTTGGTGCAAATGTCCACTTGGACAAACAAATAAGTTTTGGGTCACCATGACCATGTCTTATTCTCATAAATGCAATATCTTGAGGATTCCTTGAGGGATTTATTTATATTTTCAATTATGCCACAAACGTCCACTTGGGGCTCAAGTATGAGCTAATTAGATTATAGTGTACAAATGTCAAAGTCACTGTGACCTTGCACCCATCTCAGTGTCTTGAAGAGGATATCTCCAGAACAACTTAAAGGGGTTTCTTCAAATTTGGCACAAACATTCACTTCAAGGAGGAACTGATTAGAATTTGGTAGTCAATGCTCAAATGTCAAGGTCACTGTGACCTTGTCCGTTGCATTCTCGTGAACAGTATCTCAAGAACACTTTGAGGGAATTTCTTGAATTTGGCACCAACATCCACTTTGAGTCAAGGATGAACTGATAGAATTTGATGGTCAAAGGTCAAAGTCACCGTGACATTGCATCCATCTCAGTCTCATGAACAAGATATCTCCACAACACCTTGAGAGAATTTCTTCAAATTTGGGATAAAGATTCACTTTGAATCAAGGATGAACTGATTAGAATTTGGTGGTCTAAGGTCAAATGTCAAGGTCACTGTGACCTCCTCTGTCACATTCTTGTGATGGATACAAACCATACATGCAACTATGGGGCAATAATACGATACGAGTGGTGGTTTCACGTTACGGCAGTAATGCTGATTTGTCAAATGTGTCTCATTCAAAGCTGCATCACTGTCATATGTTTAATTACTCCAGTAAACAACCCTGGTGAAAACCAAAGGACGTTATTGGCCCTTTTAGATTGTCAGCAACCAAATTTTCTCCTGACACTCTTTGTTTTTTAATAATGTCATAAAAAAATAAATCAACCCGTCTGTTCATCTGAAAAGTTCTATTCTATTTCCAGCTCTTTGACCTCTTTAATTGGTTTTATAAACTTTCCAGTATTTGCTCACATTAACAAGGACTGAAAACAAGAGAACGCTCAACATCAACATGCCGCCGTTGACAAGGAAATTATAGCGACACAGTCAACAAATCAGCTGTGACCAGAGAGCTGCTATCAAGAGACCCATAAATATTTCCTCACTGTTAATCTCACTGTTGAAACCCTTAACACAGCCTTCTAAAATGCAGCAGAGCAATTGTCTTTTTATTAGCCTGCTGTGAAATGATTGCCTGTGGTCATGGGAGCAGTAAGCATCAAAACATGAACACATGCACTATATAATGCAATTCAACACAGTAGACTTGCAATACGTGCTAAGTATAGGTAGCATTCTGAAGGTCATTATGCTTCTCTTGTGTTTGTGTGTGTGTGTGTGTGTGTGTGTGTGTGTGTGTGTAATTTGTGCCCAAATAAAGAGATAAAATAGCATGAAAACTAAATGGAAATGTGTTTACTTCAGGTCATGATATACAATATCATATTGACATATTCCCATGCGAATATGTGACTACATCATAGCATTACAAATAATATCACGGTATAACATGTAATTAATCAAAGGGGCACGTCAGCAATTTTACACATGAAAATCAGTTTATCCATCATATTAGGATTATGAATCAAACCATGAAAACAGTTGTACAGTGTGGTCTTTGGCTCGGTTTAAGCTTGTACACTGGACCGGACCGGCAAAACCAGAAGTGTACCCAGCTCTACTGCGTTGCCTTGCACTGAATTAATCAACTTCTATTCCATATAAAGCCTAGACTGATATTTAAGGAAAAGGAAGATATCTGCCAGCTCTGAATGGCTCCTCGTTACATGACATGCAAGCATGCTGCTGTGTTCCAAAAGTTGACCTTTGTTTATCTAAGAGCGCAGCCGTCACACCGTGCTTAGGAAGGCTTGCTCTCACCTTCCAGCACGCCTTCTGTTCATCCACACTGAAAACAAAGGATTTAAGGGCCCAAAAACTGCAGCATTTGTTTGGGGCCCTAAAGCTGTTGAGAGACTTGTGTAACTGCACAGTTCAGCACCAAATCAGAAGTATCAGGCAGAAAAAAAATCTAAAATTAGATTGGCATTTCTTTCCTCTCCCTTGACACTTTTCTCACAGCTAAGGTGCCATGAAGCAATCCTCAGCTGCTCCAGTGGAGCTGCACAGCAACCAGCAGTTGTCTGTGGTTGTATTGGCCAGCTCCCTGGTGTGAATGTGAAAAATGCCCCGCTCAGCAAAACCCTCCCCTGGATACATTAACATCAGGAAAAAGTTTGTTTGATATTACGCCCTTGCTGAGATGACAAGTCAGCTCTTATGGTACATGGTGGGTAACCATTTGCCATTGATATATATATATATATATTTGTAATTGAATATTATGCTTAAAACTCAGGATGCACCGATTGTGAAATTCTGGGCTGATACAGACAGCAGTGTTTAAAAAAACAATTTGACAAATGGCCAATACAGATTTTTGTTTCTGTTGTTGTTTAATTTGCTTTTTGGTGTTATTTAATAATTATGATATAATAATAATAGTAATATTTATTTGTATAGCACTTATCTTAACGAGGTTACAAAGTGCACAGAACAAAAGGAAATAAAACACAAAAGTTACAATCAAAAAGTACAAGTCAGGCATTAAAAAAGGGAAATCTTTACCACAAAATATGTTCTAAGCAATGATTTAAAAACAGGTAATATGCTAGCCAGCATTATCTCCTCAGGCAGAGATTTCCAGAGCTTCGGGGCCTTGATTGCAAAAGCCTAGTCACCTTAAGTCACCAACCTCGATAGGGACGACTAGTGAGGCTTTGAAAGTTATCAAAAGAATCTTAAAATCAATTCTGAAGTTAACAGGCAACCAGTGGAGGAAGGCGACATTTGGGGTGATATGTGATCTACGATTTGTCCCAGAAAAAATACAAGCTGCAGCATTCTGCGCTAGTTGAAGCCGAGCTACTGAAAATCTACTGAGGCACGTAAACAGAGAGTGACAGTAGTCGAGGTGCAAGAATACAAACGCATGATTATTTGATTTAGATTATGATATCAGGGCTTTAGTGATCAGCGCCAAAGATTATTACTTCTGTCTTGTCTGAGTTTAGCTGCAGAAAATTACAAGCCATCCAGTTTTTAACAGCAGTGCTCCATTAAAGTGCTCAGACAGTTACATTATCTGGTTTAAAGGACAGGTAGACAGCGCAACAGTAGTGGGATATTCCGTTAAAATCACTGATACTGCATCCAAATGGAAGCATATAAAGTGAAAATAAAATAGGACCAAGAAGAGATCCCTGTGGCACCCCACACGTCAGTGGAGCTGAAGATGAAACAAAACAACCAAAGGACACAGAAAAGTCTCCACCTGAGAGATATGATTCAAACCATTTAAGAGCAGTTCCAGATATAACAACACACCGATTGAGTCTATTGATGAGAATGTTATTACTGACAGTGTCAAACGCCGCACTAAGGCCAAGAAGCAGTAAAATAGAACATTCCCCAGCATCCCCCTTTTATGTCAGGGGAACAAAGTAATAATTCATATATAAATAACTGAAGTGAAGACATTTTGTCCTTCATTACCCTACCTTTGATCATGCACATTTATGAAACAACCTTTAAAATAAGCTTCTTTTATATGGAAAATGTTTTTTTTTATTTAATAACTGCTGTACAAGTCTTTTTACTATATATATCAGAATTGCCTTTCTAATATCTATTTTATTTTGCTGCGAAAATATCAACATATTTCTCCTTCAGACAACAGTATTTATTCAAGTTTCTTGCCAAAAATGACATTTGTAGACTACATTTGAACACATCAAGCAAATATTATAATTAACCATCGCCCAATACTTATACTTTACTGAGTAGAGCGTAAACGCATCATCGTATAACTCAGTACAACGTCCGTAAACAATCCCGGCCACCAGCTGTTAACCACTAACGTTAACTAGCTCTTCTCCTGCACGTCATCTGATGTGTCAATAGTGAATTTACTGCATCCTTTAGTCCCGAAAGCATTCCAGGGAAGATCTGTTCGACCCAAACATGTTTTCTATCATGTTTATCAAAGTATACCAATGAGACAATGTGATGATGTTTGTGCTGACAACAGAAAAACATCAGCAGTCAACAAGGAGAATATTGGCCGGATAAATCGATGCATCGCTACTTAAAACCACAGCATGACAGGTCTGATAGATACAATGAAACTTTCATGATTTCCATGGGGAAATTGGTGCATTGACTGACATTCAAGCACAATAAATACCCTAAAAAAATGTGTCCTCGTGCTGGATAGCGTGCAGTATGTGCCACAGAAACACATATATTGTACCCACACATGCATCTCAATTGCCCTTTACATTTTCTGCTTGCTCGCCATTCCATTTTCTCTCCGTCATCTCATTAATATCCGTCCACTTCTATTCCATTACTTCATTTGTCTTCCACTCTTCCCCTCCCTCTCGTATTCTCAATGGTAACAAAGCGAGCTGTATCTCTGTCACTCTCTCGTCCCCCCGCCTGCTCACTCCCTTGCTTTCGTCCCCTCCAGAATGCTTAAGAGCGTTATTGTTGAGTACTTGTTGTTCTCTACACCCTCTATCTCCCTGGAAACATCTCCTCTTTTCTTTCTCTCCTCTTCTAATCCCGTCTGTCTTATCTTCTCAACTTTCTGCGTCTGACTCCATCCCCCCCTCCCGTTATCTCTCCCCCCTACTTTGTCTTTTTCTTTGCTACGAGCCTTTTTATCTCTCCCTGTATCGCTTCCTCAACCCTCCGCCTCTCTTTCCTCTCCTCTCAGCCCTCTGATTCTGCCTCTCATGCACTCTCACATCGTTGTGTCTGGTCCGTCTCACCCTTTGGCCCAATTTCTGTTTTCTTCCTCTTCTTTCGCTCCTTCATCCCCTTCAGTATTCTCAGCCCTTCCTCCCTCGTTTCTCTTCCCCACCCTGAGGAAACTGTCACATAAACTATTCCAACTTGCAATATTAGCACTCTTGAAATGATACAGAGTGATATGAGGACATCAGAGCGCGCTACCGGCACACACACAAACACAATCTATAAATGACTCCAGAAAATAATAAATGATAAAGTTATGACATACATTTACCAACAGCTTTCACCTCCAACAGCTTTTCACCTCATCTTTCTGACAAATGGCAAATCTGCACCGCTTAAGTTGTGGAGGAATTCAAATGCTGCGTAAACCCCAGATCAGAATAGCATCCACCCAGTCTATATGCCGAGGGATATCTGGCTCTTTCATGATAAGGGTGGAAGCTCTAAGTGTTGACATGCAGCACTTCAAACAACACACACTTTGAGCGCAGATATGAAGGAGGATAGAAGATGCTGTAGGCCCACACATGACACACATACACACCACATGCCTTCTTTATTCTGGAGGCACTTTAATTCAAATGCTGTCTCTTCTCCCGAAAAGCTGGGTTATAAAACGTTGATGGGTTAAACCAACGTTCTCTGTGAGAGGTGTCAAGTCTTTGCAAACCCACTGGAATTGAAACTAAGCTGATGTTACTTGAATTTTTGGTACGATTAATGGGTCATTTTTTTCATATAACTAAAAATATGTACTGAGCACAGTGCAGATCTCCACAGGTGGACATCCGGGATGATCGCAGCCATGTTTTAGAAGCGCCCCAGAAGCTAATAAATATACACACCTTGCTATTTTTGACAAAGCCACGGTGCGTTGCAGAGAGCACATCAAGCTTTCCTGCTAACAGGCAGTGGATTTGTGTTTCCTAGTATAGTGACCCGCCCTCTCCCTCTGATTGCAGGGTTTCACACACATTCCTTTATTGGTGGCGGGCCGCCATGATCTAACATCCCTCCAAAATCCCACATTAAGACACCAAGACCTTGAGGAACGACACAAATAAATCCATGGCATTAAAAACGTATGACATCTGGAGATTTCTGTAAGAACTGGATGGCAAGCACTTTGTTCTGTAAACTCTCCAGAAACCCCTTGTTGTCAATAAACCTATACAAGCCATACATCCTCTGAATACCCAAGGTCTCTAGTTTGTGGTTGTAAAGTTTCACGAGGCTGTGATTATCCTTTAGGTCTGTTTCAAAACAATGGTCTCACTACAGTGAAATGGCCGCTATGGGGACTGACATCATCACACATCAATAAAACTGAGCTCACTGAATCCACAAGAGTCTCAGCTTTCCAGCCGAGCCAAATTATGCAATTGCAAGACAGCCGGAAATAACACAAGGGGAGACTCTGGGGGTACCCATAGAAGCCATTTCCATTCAGATATCTTGAAATGAGAGGTCAAGGGATCCCTGTGAAAATGGCCATGCAGCCCTACCTGGTGAGTTTACCTGTTCTGCTGCCTGTGAATTCCTGTGCTGTCGCATGGCTACACATTCTGCCTTTGTGTGCGCGCCGTGGCATCAGCTCATCATCGCCGCTGCTTCCTCGACTCCAACTTACAGTCCTGCACATTACTGAACTGTTCGCTGTTAATCTTGCTTGCTGTTTCACTTGCCTGTTTGTCCTGTGTGTTGCAAGTGGCATCATTAGAGACTATTACACACTGTCCCTTTGTTTGTGCTGCTATTGGGTAATTCTAAAATTGAGCCTAAGGTTGGAGCGTTACGTAGCCCCCTTCCTCAGAAGGTAGCATGACATGTCTTCAGGTCCTCTAGTTTCATGATACCAGGTACTAGGTATCATCACTCTAGCTTTGAAGCTCAGCCCTCTACAGCCTCTGAAAGACAGATACACAGACGAGGGCTATTTTGTTTACGTTCTGCCAACTTTCTTCATATGGAAAAATGCCTATTGTTAAATTTTATGGAGAGTTGTTTTCTAGATTGAATATTGTTAATCAATTTTATGAGCTTTGCATCCACACAAAGCCCGATGAGCTTAATTTCCTATTAAATTACTAAAATATTGATTTTCCATGTTATGCAAGACAGGATATGAATTGAATAATGAATAAAAGCTGATGTACAGAGACTCTACTTTTCAAAACTCATAAACAAAAATGATTCAGCCCAAGGCTGTAAATACAGTATCTGCCACAGAGGGTTTCTATCCCGTGTGGTTTGATGAAACTTCTGGAAAACTCCACAGAAACATCTCCAGGCAGCCTGACGGGCTTAAAGCACCACATGCTCAGCTTTGTCCCGGCTGAGGCTTGCTAAACATTGCAGAATAAGAAAACACAAAACACTACAAGCTACTCCCCAAAATTTGATTTGAGAAAACATATAAACTTCAGAAGCCGCGGAGCTGTTCAAACCGATAACAGTGACACATTTAAAGTCCTTATGAGCCGACTGACGGAGCACCAGTATGTTTTCCAGTGAAGCAGTTTAATATGTGTGGTAATTGCTTCGAATGGAGACAGCCATCTACCATTGTGGAATCTTTGCGCAATTAGTGATCATTCAGACGTTCATAGGAAAAACGATTAGCCTCTGAAAACGGCGCTGATATTCACGCAGCATGAACCTTCTCAGGGGTGAAACATGTGGCACTTGATTAGACTCTGACAGCTCAACACTGTCTTTATTAATTTCTCTCCTCTCACTTTAACACGGCTAAAGCAGAGAAGTGAGATAAAGCTGCTCAAACTGCCTTTTATTTGCATCTATTTAAGTATATCTGACTGGAGAAAGGAAGATTTTATATGAGGAGTAGTAAAGACACATATTATTAAAGGGTATCAAAAGTATCAGGGGATATTCAGGCAGTATACGCCAAATAAGTAGAACATCTTTTAGGTCCAAGTGGAAGAAATAAATGATGACCTGTGATAAGTTAAAAGTAAAGATTTATTTATTGACTGATTTGTATTTGAAGTTTTTTGATAGATTTTCTGAGTCTGGATGGAAGTGATCGGCTGATCATCCCACAGGTTGCTGTTTGCAGAGCCATGCACAGCAGACTATAATATACATGTACACTCAGCTTATTAGTCACTGTACACTGAGACTAATTCAGTCTTACACAACAGACTATTAAAAAATTGATGACTCAGTCTGTATAATGTGTTAAGTGTGTGTTAAACTGCTTCATTAAAAATGTTTTTCTTGGAATAAATAAGGGAGCACATTTATATTTAATTGTCTCAAAGCACAGGAACATGTTTTCCATTTCCTCTACAGTAAATATAAATGTGCCGTGAACACTGCGCTCCAGCGGAGCAGCTCAGCTACAGACTAACTTTATGAGCTCATGTGAGCACTCATTGCTTTGTTGTTGTGACACGAAAACTCAAAAGAGTGATTAAGAGTCCGGCGTGATTAAGCCACTTGTTCGCCCACTCCCTCAGCAGCATGCAAATCTGCAAAAGCAATGTCAACTGAGCGAGTGGATTGTAACAGAATTTAATTTGCAAGTATTAAAGGAAACACACATTTTGTGATGTTTGGCCCAAACCCATTTTGCTACACCGCGCAACTCCCGGGGAGAGAAGAAGAGAGGGCAACTGTTTATTTCATGGTCAAATTGCAAATCAATGCGGTCAAACACTGTGGAACCAAATCACTTGCAACCATACAGTCTGTGATTGTTAGTGTATCACAACCTTGCAGTGGCCCCAGTCTTGGTTGTATAACTAAATGTGCGCTATTGCTTTCAATTGTCAAAGCGTGTTTCGTGCTAAAAATAAAGTGAGAAAAACACCCCACGGTCATGTAATAAGACATTCAGTATTGTTCCGCGCACAAACACACACTGGCGCACACAAACACATTCACTCCCCTGGGTCTATAACACAGCGTTTTGTAGCTGATTCACTCTTCACTGTCACAGCAGGTTAGTTTATATTACAAGGCCCCCCCACAGATGATGCCGGGGCCCTGTAACCTAGCATGGGAGCAAGCATGGAGATACAAGCCTGCTGTTTTCAAACACGGATGGTGTATAATTGTTTGGGATGCTGCTCGCCACCTACAGTTGTGCCACCTGATCAACCTACACAAACACAGATCATGCTCACACACTCGCACAGGCACCACAAACAGGAGCTTTACACACACACACACACAGCTGCCGGTGTCCTACCTACAGTTGTGCCTAGGGGGAGTTAATTGATGCCACACAGGAGTGACTCACCCTTTAATTCTCATGGGTGGTAATTTAGAGAGGTTACAGTGGGAGGGAAGTGCATGTGAGTGTGTGTGTGTGTGTGTGTGTGTGGTTACCAATAATTTCACAAAAAATCCTCCAGGGCAGGGAAAGGGAATTTTAAAAAATGGGCAAGCTACAGTGGGAGGATGTATGCGAGTTTATGACCATGCGGGGGCCCCTTTCTCACCGTCCTGTCTCTCATATTTCACTATTAATTAGAAATGTGAGACCCCAAAACACAAAACAAATACCCAACACAAAAAACAGCCTTCTTCATTATGACCAAATGATCTGATTTTCCACCTACTTGTTGAATATTACATACTGCACTTGAGTGTTTTGTTTTTAAACTTCACTCGTAATACAATTAAGTGGGATTTCTCGTTCTCCTTCATGTTGGTTGCAATGAGCACTTCTGCTTTTTTTATTTTGAAGTGTTTGATTGTTATGTAAATTAAGTTGAAGTTCATAGTTATTTTTTTGCCGAAAAGTGTTGCCTCATTTGAACTGGAATGCCAAATGAAGCCTTTGTAGGTGTGAGGAGAAGCCAGAAAGAGACATACACATGTAGCATCCTGGGTTACTGAACAGGATACTAGGTATAAGCCAAAGAGCCCTAAGTGTCAGGGACCCTTTCAAATCATCACTCAAATGAACACATACCAACCAGCAAGAGACTCAAAATGATCACAAAGGGGAAAAAGATAACTGCAAAAAGACAAATTACTTCAAAGAGACAGAAAATAACTATAAAAGGGGAAAACAGCCACAAAGAGACACAAAACGGCTCCAAAGACACAACATATGACCACTAAAGAGAAAAACTGGCCTAAAGAAAAGACACAAAATGACTTCAAAGAGGCACAAAAAGACAAAAAAGATATAAAAAATTAAAAGGACACAAAAGGCACAAAATTACTAGTAAAGGGGGAAAATAACCACAAAGGGTCACAAAATTGCTACAAAGAAACAACAAATGACGACGAAAGAAAAAAGAAAGACCTCAAAAAAGACACAAAATGATTTTCAAAGTGACACAAAAACACCACGCAGGTGTACAAAAGGAACTGCACAAAGACATAAAACCACTATACAGAGACACAAAACAACCAAAGAAAAGACACAAAACTACCTTTATGACAGAAAGAACCACAAACAAACACAAACAACCACAAAAGAACCACAGAAAGAACCACAAAATGACCAAGAAAGAAAGAAAATGACCTCAAAGAGATACACAATGATATACAGACCCACAAAAACAGTCAAAAGTCACTGATACAAAATGACCACAAAGAGATGCAAAGGAACTGCAAAAAGACACAAATATACTTCAAAGAGACAGAAAATAACTATAAAAGGTGAAAAAAAAGACCACAAATAGACACCAAAAAAAAAACCTCAGACACAAAGTTACTGCAAAAACAATCACAAAGAGACATCAAATAATTAACAAAGTGGAGAGCAACCATTAAGAGACACAAAATGTCCAAAAAAGGCAGAAATTTACCACAAAGAGACACAAAACAAAAAGAAAAGAAGTGAACCGACCACAAAGTCTGTTTGTCATGCTCCTATGTTGAAGAGGTGGTGGGGTCTTTTGCATATCAGCACCCAGGGGCCCATTGTCTAAGCATAGTGTATGTTTGTATGTTTATCTGTCTCTTCATCTCTGCCTCGGTGTCTTTGTCTTCTGATGTTATGAATTGACAGAGCCAACACATGAGGTCTTTCCATCAGTAATTCACTGCACTTTATCCCACCACTGCTGTCAGCGAGGATACACACACACACACACAGACACACACACACACACACATTTACACAAGGCCAGATTCCCACACACACACTGACAGTAGGCTAAATGGACACTGTAGTGGCACAAGTGGTAGCATGCATTATCTCAAAGGGGGTCGGAAACACCAGTTCCTCTGACACACAAACATTTGCATACACGTACGTGCGTGCGTGCACAAATGCACACAGCAGGACACGCAGATATGTTGTAGCTGCCAGATAGTGCACCCTTGTAGGCTTGGTACAGAGCCTGGATCTGTCTCCCACCCTGCTATACTCCTATTAGAGCTGACAGCTGCCAAATAATGTCCCTTGGCATGGCTGAGCGCCTGCCATGCCAGGGCCAGTTTGTGTTCATGCACAGTCACAATCCACTTACATGAGTGTGTGTTTTACCTCACGTAGGAAGAGTTTGATTCTAAAACAAAATGATGCCTTAATATTCACAAATACAGATATACCACCTTAAATATGTGTTAAGACCTTTAGGATTACTAATCATTTTCAATATTGCATTCAAAATGTGTTTACTGCCCTGACACCACTGTTTGTCAGAAACTAGGACAGAGAAAGGCTGTTGTTGTTTTATTTTATTTTATTTAAGATCTTTACAATCAGCACAGTTTCAAGGTGGACACCCAAAATTATTGCTACCAATTTAGTATCTGTCCAAATGCCCCCACTTCTGTTCCTGAGATATGACGTTTAATCATGGCTACAAAAGTGTTTTATGCAGAATATTATGATGTCACAGTGGAGCTGACCTTTGACCTTTTGGATATAAACTATGATCACTTCATCATTATATCCTAGTAGACATTTGTGTGAAGTTTTATCTTAATTAGCCAAAGGATTCTTGAGTTGTAGCTAAAAACATTTTTGTTTGTGAGGTCACAGTGACCTTGACCTTTCACTGTCGACCACCAAATTGACCATGTAATCGATTTACTCCTCAGTCAAAATAGTTGTTTGTGTCAAAGTCCCTCAAGGTGTTCTGGAGATATCGCATTCAAAAGAAAAAGAGGGATGCAAGGTCGCAGTGACCTTGACCTTTGACCACCAAAATCTAATCAGTTGATCTTTGAGTTCAAGTGAACGTTTGTGCCAAATTAGAAAAAAACCCTCTGGGAGTTCTTGAGATATTTTGTTCACAGGAATGGGACTGACAGATGGACAGACAGCCCAAAAACAAACATAAAACTGGAAATCTGAGACCTGACAACCATGTACCTACTCAGGTAGGCCTCAAGATTTAATGAATAAATGACGATAAAATATTTTTTCTTTTCATTCACTTGTGATTTGTTGTCATGATTTTAAACCTTGCAGTATTTTTTTCAATCATTGTTTGATTTGACTTTTCTCTAATCATTCATTGAAGGGCATTTTTTCAGGCCAGGACACATGTGACGACCTCTGCTTTCGAATATAAAAGGTCTTAACCCAGAGTAGATACAAAATACATGTAGTCAATTTGGTTTTACTTACAGGAAGTAAAACATTTTGTATAGTGGTATGTACACCGATTCACTGCTGAAAACAAGACTAAAATGTCTTTAGTTTTATGATGTGTTTATGTATGGATGCTCCTTTTGCTTTAATTTATGTGAAGCACACTGAATTGCCAGTGTGCAAAATATGTCCTCAAGGACTCAAAGCGTTCTACACTGAAGCTGATTTTAACTACAATGTTCACAACATCTAATAAAGCGTCACTTAGTGTTGCCAATCGTCGGTGCTCCTCTCATCTCCATTTCAATATCTCTGAAAATGTAACAGTAACGACAATAAAGATTCCGGATGTGTTCGATTCACAAGATTCTGCATTGATTTGCGTATACACCCGCATGCCTGGATTGAGCAGTAAAACAAAATATAAAACAAATTCAAAGCCAGCATGCTGGAAGCCGCATGAACCAGTTGCTGGCAGGATCTCAGCGCCGAGGCTGTAGTGTTGCTAAAGATGATGATGTCACAGAAAATACCATATGTCAACCTCTGAGTCACTGCCTGCACTCATTATTTTTGGGCCGCCTTTATTTTAGACACAACAAAACACACACACACACACACACACACACATACGCGCGCACATACAAAGATTCACTCTCCTCAAGGGATTTGTTCTCAAACATTCATCAGCATGACGCACACATAACCCACGCATGAATACACCTACACTCAGACACACATTCGTCAGCAGAATATCTATCATCCTGTGAAGCCTTTGACAGTATTGATGATATACAGCTACTCAGTATGCTATAATCTCACCGTCATCCATCATTACACCGAGATAGACAGGATGATATTGATCTGTTTTATCAGATATCTATCACTGTCGAAACCATACATTAGGAGGAGAAGTCATTATAGGCGTCCATCAGATAGAATTGAATACAGTGGATTTTATGCAACTTTACACTCTACAATTATTTAAACCAGCATGTGGCTGATTTGAGTTGTTTTCTTTTGTCTATTCAACTCCAGGTCTTTTACTGAACTACAGTCAGCATCCTGTTGCGCTCCATAGCAGCGAGCAAGCAGCTGGGCATCGGCCAGTGGCAAACAAGAGACTGACCGTTGTCATGTTTACAGAAGGTTGGAAAATAAGTTACAGCCATGTTTGGAACATCGTCACTATCTGCAGTGTTCCTATATTTTGTTTGTACAACTGGCTCCACAAGACCGTGTAGCTAAGCTGAAAACACACCAGCACCACTGCAGAATGTCATGTGACACGTCAACTTCCACCCCTGGAACACACCAGACGCTTCGCACTGCTGCTTGTTCACAGACGACCACACAAAGCTATTACTACTTTTACAGAACAATCTGCACCACTTCCACCTCTGCATTAGCTTAAAATGTGTGGACAGCCGCTAATTAAACTTGATCTCCAGAGCTGTGACTCGCCATTTGGCCATTGTCTTCATAATGATGGGATTGTGGACGGGATTAGCTCAGGATATTTCTCGACAATTAGTGTCTCATCATCCAGTCTTGAGCAACAGCAACAGCTACAGAGTTCTTTTTATACATTAATGGTGTGGAGAGGAGTTGAGCTGCTGTAGGAGCAGAGAAAAAGAACTGCTACGGGAGCTGGTATCTACATTCATGGAGCGAATGGGGCAGAAATGCCTTTAATTCGAAGGGCGGCTAAATTAGAGATAGGTCAGTGGCATAAAGTGCTGCAGGGTGGTGCATCCTAAAGCACCGATGCGCGTCTAGCTGCTACCGCTGTGGGGTTGTACATTAAAAATAATAGGGGCGTATTCGCCATAGTGTTGTGTCGTTCATGAACGAATCGTTCAAAAGAATTTATCTGTTGAGTGAACACACTGAACTGATTCCTTAATTTCTCAGTTCAGTTGAGCTCAGCAGCGAGCCTGCAGCCCAGGAGTGGAACTGCCGATTCGGTCCGATCGAATGATGAATCACTTGCGAGTCAGCCAGGGTGCAGGGAGGGACTGCCTACCACGTGACGAATCACTCGGTGAACGAATCACTCGATGAACGACATAACCCTGATCCCTGAGTGATTCAAATCATTTCTTCTCAGTGACACATTTTAATAGGGACCGTTTTCTCCATGCTAACGGCTAATGTAGCCAGGAGTCAAGCCACATGAACACAATCACACACCTCCCCATTGTTTTAACAGACTTAGTTTCCAGATAAACAAACTTAAAACGTTACGCTGGCCAGTAATGAGACTCACCGGTGCAGGGCAGACGCAGCAGCAGCTCAACCGTGTATCAGTTCAGTGAGTCAGACTACGCAGTGCTGCTCCCGCAAAGCACTGAACAATTCAGTGAACGAATCATTTTAATGAACTGATTCTAGTGATTCAGTAACATCTAAAGACCTATCACTGTTTTGCCACCAGTGTGTTTTGGCCTTTACACATTACATGAATGTAACAGTACTGTCACCCTAACATTTGATTCATGCAGTGCAGTCGACGTCCCAGCCATCCATCCATTTGACATGAACAATGAGATCAATTCCCCCTTTTATGCCTTTTATGGATGGACCCACTTGGGCCCAGCACACAACCTGTACATGTCATGTACTGCAAATATGTCACGGTCATGGCAGCATTGATGAATTAGTAATACCACTGCACTCTATCATCAGAGCACTATGACAGGCTCCAGTAAATGTTGTTAGCGGTGTGCATACTGCAGAGTTAAGTGACCTTGGATTATGACCGCAGGCTCGAATGCATGGCGTGGTCAGTGTGATGGTCATTCCCCCCGGGAGCTGTTTGCTCGGTTCAGGAAGGTGAGACACACAGAGGCTCACACAATTCAAAAACACAACAGGATGGATGAATGAATCGTAACTGCTCATTTTGGATGTGGTTTATGTGAGCACCGGGATGTGGCAGCTCTGCGTCTCCCAGATGGGTGCTATTTGTGGTTAAGGGGATGCAGCTGGTCATGTGAACTATCAATGGACATGCACACAGCTTGATTAGACACTCAGGAATGCCTGATGCATGAGAACACATCTACTGATTCCCATTTCACATCATGTTCGTGTCACATCATGTCAGAATTATCATTCAATAACCATTTATGTGTTCTTTTTGTCATTGACGGGATCTAGAAATTGATGCATATTGTTCCTAATCAATATGTGACCATTAAAGACACTTAGAAACTCTATCAATACCATTCTCATGTCACTCTTGTGTGCTAAATTTGAAGCCAGCAGCATGACAGCTTAGCTTAGCTAAGCTAAGCTTAAAGACTGGGAATGTGGGTAAACATCTGGCCTTACTCCACCCAAACAGAACATGAACTGAGTGAATAGTATTTCAATCAAGGCTTGTTTTCATTGTCTGCACATCTGTGGTGTGGATAAGGCTACATTAATATACAAATCTTGCTGCGACATAGCATGTGTAGTTGTCGTCGTGTGTGTTTCTCTCTCGCACCAAGCTGAAATCAGTATCCGACTTTGCTGTCATTTATGGCGTGTGGTGTTTTGCTGCGAACGAGGTTCTGTCCCTGTTCTTACACACACACACACACACACACAGGAGTTCAGCAGAGTGGAGGAGAAAAGGAGAGTGGAGAGTTGAAGATGGCTGAACTCTGTGTGTCTCTACAACTGTATCGAGAACTAACCACACACTTGCCTCCTTGAATATGAATGAATATAGGGGAAACACTGAAGTGGATATTTAGTGGGGTTTCTTGGCATTTTTTTTGGCCTGGCGGGGGTTCCCGTCAGGCCTGCACAACTGATAGAGGAAACACTGTGTGCTATCTTTTCTCTCTTGTTGCCCTTAATCTCCAAAGACTGCATCAACCTTGTCTGATCACTGTAGCTGTATTGTTCACACAGTTAAAACAAAACAAACTCACTGCTAATCTGTTTGACGCACGACAATAAACTTGATGCAATGCAAAGTAACGCAACAGAAAGCAACACTATAAAAAGCTTTGCAATGCAGCGCAACACAAGTGGGAGCCAGGAGTCAACCTGTGTTTAGCTCATAACACGCATTCGCTCATGCACAGATATTCCCTTCACACTGGATTCAGCTCAAAGTTCAGACTCAGGCACACGAATCAGAGCTATGTGCAATTTGTAGTTTGTAACACACACACACACACACACACACACACACGTATACACACATCCAGAGAGTGCAAGGACACTCTGACGATGTGGTATAATATACTAATGGATAAGCAAGTCTCACAGCCAATACCTGCTCCTCGTTTGTCATGAAATCAAACACACCTCCAGCACACACTCACACACATGTACAGTAAGTCTGATCTTGGCGTCTTCCCCTCACATGACTGAGTGCCTACCTACAGGGTGGGTCACATCAATGACTCTAATCTATCAACCTGTCTGACTTGACTGCTTCTAATTCCATCCACACACATCTCTCTCCCTTTATTTCTCTTTCTCTCTGTCTGCGCACCTCCTCTCCGTTCTTTCTTTCAACCTCTGTCTTCTTCTGAATCATCTTTTATACATCAATTTTTCCTCAGAAGTGGTCCACTTCACTTGTGCCACTTTCACTTTTGAACTCTGCCTGCATTCATCCTCCGAACTATTCTTTCTCTCTTTGTACTTGGCAGGTTCCCTTTGCCTTTTTTCCTCTCTCTTGCCTCTTATTGTGAAAGTTAAGAAGCCATTCTGAACAATTTAACAAACTTTTACTTACCCAGGAAAAGACTTGCGTTTGCTCTTGCCTTGCTCTTTTAAGATCAGTTTGCCTCACTTGTCCTAGTTTTGAAAATAGCTGCATATTCAAATGGACACAAACGAAACAAAAATGCACATTGATTGTACCCTGGAAACCCAGAGTTCTCGCGAGAGCACAATTTGAATTTGCTCATTACCCATGCCGTTGGAGCCGAGCTGCACCAATCACATCGGTGTATCTGATATGCAGTTAGTTACAGTGTGGGCTCCATGCTTACTGCGACAGCTTGTTGGACTATCACAAAGGGGCGGGGCTTAGCGAAAGGTAGTTAGTTAGCAGTTAATGCGTGTCGGGCTACTGGAAGGAAAATTAACAAAAAACCTGACATCCCTGTTTCCACCACTTGTCTTCCTGTGTCTTCTCTGCTCCCTGTTTTTTTTCTTTTGCACCACTCACTTAATATATATATGCCTTCAGCAGACAATAACAATGATTCACCTTGACTTTAATGTTCTTATATTACATGTTTCTCATTAAAAAAAAAATAGCTGATAAAACATTCAGTCAATTCCCTTGTCCACAATGGCACGTTCTGACAAACAGCCGTTCCCGGGGAAGAGGAGAGGGGCATGGAGAGAGGGAGGCAGGGAGAGATTAATGGAGTGATGGTATAAAAAATTAACTTGCTCAGTCCACTCTTTTGATAAAATACCAATTAACCAATCTTTTTCACCAGTTAATCTCGATCCCTTCCTTTCCCAAGCTTTCTCTTTTGCTCACATTCACTCCCTCCCTCACTTTTCTGCCTATGCTTGTTTTCCTCTGTACTCTGCCTGTTTCTCTTTTTAATGGCTCTCTAACTCTGACCACTATCTCCTCGTCCCTCTATTTCTCACAGTTATTTTATGTCTGTCCCTCTTTCCTCATCTCCCACACTCTCCCATTATCTATTTTTTTTTTTTTTGTCTCTTCTTATCTCCGCTGCCTCCTGACTCCCTTTCTGTCTCTGTCTCGGTCTCTCTCACTCGTCCTCTCTGTTACGTGTGCTGTTTAGCTGCGCTTAGCTTCACCTGTCAGCTTGGATCAGGGCTGTGGAGCAGCAACATGACAAACTGCCCTCTGATTCACTTACACACACACACACACAGACACACACATATATAAGCGCACACACTTGTAGCGTCTTCTCGCAACCCCCCCCCTCCATCCCCTTTTTCTCTATCTCTGTGTCTTTCACTGGGTTACTGCTTTGAGTTGACGCAGGCGTAGCTTCAGCTTGGCGTTACACACAGCCCTGTCTTTGTACTAATATTTTTAAAGGAATGTAGTGTGAGGGTTTTTTTTGCTAATTGGCCTATTGGTCAACACAATGAGATGTGAAAACCAAAATGTGCTTCTTAATGGAGTGCACTCACTGTTGGTGACAGTAGGTCACTGCAGCGTCAACAGATTAATAGCTCAACTGTTAATTATCTCAAATGATACGTGGCTGATTCTGCATGTTCTGCTGGAATTATTTAGAGCACAATAATGGATTTTTGCCAAAATCCAATATGCTGAGCTTTTCATGATGGCCAAATGGCAGTTGCAGACTGGTGTTGAGGGTTCGAATCACAGCCCTTCTATGTGGAGTTTGCATGTTCTCCCTGTGTCAGCGTGGGTTTCCTCCAGGTGCTCCAGCTCCCTCCCACAGTCCAAAGACATGCAGGTTATTTGGTGACTCTAAATTGTCCGTAGGTGTGAATGTGAGTGTGAATGGTTGTCTGTCTCTATGTGTCAGCCCTGTGATAGTCTGGTGACCTGTGCAGGGTGAACCCCGCCTCTCACCCAGTGTCAGCTGGGATAGGCTCCAGCTCCCCACGACCCCTGACAGGATAAGCGGTGAGGGAAAATGAATGAATAAATGCCAAAATCCAATAAGCTGATATTTTCCAACTCATTTCGCGATTGCCTGTATCGATATATGCACAGATTTTTTTCCACCCAACAGCAAGAACATCATGTTTCTGCGATAGTGGAATTAATATTTTATTATACCCACTCTTATGATGGCCCACTGGCAGTTCAAGATATGAGATACAAGGTGTTTCAAAATGTCCACGTTCACTGGGCAAAATAGGAAAACTAACCAATGCCAATATCTTATTTTAACATTATCTGCTGATACTTATGACATGCTGTTATAGTCGAGCACTCTTAAAAGAGATAGGAATCAAGAACTGACTTCACTTGAGAACCACTTCCAAATTGTCTGATCCATCATAATCGAACGCCTCTGAGCTTATTAGTTCCGTTCATAGATGCTGACGTGTTTTTCCGACAGTTGTACATTGCAAAACAATCACCTCAAACTCCTGCGTCTATGCCGCTGGAAACTTGGAACAAGAAGAACTCGTGGCTGAAAACAAGAAACGGTCAACAACCTGGCTTCATTTTAATTAAGGGCCGGTTTATACGGTTCTGTATATTTCTGAAAATGGGTATTTATATTTGCACCTCTCATTTACACGTAACCAGTGCTTTTCTCGATGAAAACAGAGTTTTTCAAAAACCGATAAGATACCGAAACCGATATGTTGCAACCCAGTTCGTGCATGCCCATTAGGCGCCCGGGAACCACAACAACAATGGTGGATATATGCCGGGTTGTTTACGTTTTGTTCGCACTTTTGGGACTACTTACGAGCTTACAAAAGAACTTAGCGCTGCTGCATCAACATCACCGCTACATCTGCGCACAAAGACGTCTGCTGTGCCAAATATTAGCAAGTGCATAGCAGCTAACTATGCCACATAAGGTTAAAATGTAGTTTATCATTGTTTTTACCAAGAGGAAAACAAATCACTGTGCATGTGCAGAACGTTCTTCTTTGATTTTTGACATATGGCGTATCGCCACCTGCTGGCCTGGCATGCTAACTGCAGCAAAAAGATGCCGTTTTCATGTTTTCATGTTTTTGTGTAAACAAGGATATCGTTTCCACAACTGATCGTGTAAACCCGGAATTGTTTTTTATACAGGATGAATAAAAACCAGTCTCCATTTGTTAAACAGTGCTGTCTGCATCATCAGTAAATGATCATTTCTGGTAAGCGTGAAAACACCAGCAGTATGCTGAAACACAACCGGGTTGTAAATTCCAAGAATGCCATGTATTTAACAATATAATCAGTAAGTGTGCATTTAAAACTTGGTTTGTACATAGTGTCTAATGAAAAATGCTTCCCGTGCATTATGGGACATGTGGGGAAACGAGGGTTGGCACATACTAGAAATAAAAGTCATTGATTGATTGATTGATTTTGAGTTTTAGTTTTTGAGTTCATCTGTCTCTCGCAAGTTACTGGAACATAATGTCAGTGCATTACTTGAACCATTAGCAACACAGACACACACTGTTGTTGACCCGACTAATGTGAAGCAATGTGCATGTGTGTTTATGTAAATAACAGCACATGCATGATGTCCTCAGGCCTCAGAGGCTCAGAGGTCATCCTCTGCTACAGGCTGATCTGTGAAGCTCATCATACGTAGTGAAAAGCCTCCATGTATGAGCAGCAGTTTGGTTTATATAATGTATGTCTTTAAATGAGCTACACACACACACACACACACACACACACGCAGCAGACCACACCACACATTTCCCCATTTTAGAGCTGAAAAGATTGTGTGGAAGCTGATCAGCTTATTCAACCACTGCAAAACATGCAAAATGCTCCAAATGCAGAGTGGACCTCTGCTTCATTTGTTGAAATATAAAAACACAAACGTGTCTCCTTCCAGTGCACTCACTCTGTTCTGGAGCCGTGTGTGTTTTACAGTCCGACACACAGATGGCTTTAACAATGTATTAATTTAGAAGCTTTTCAATCACTCATCTTCTGTTCTGCTCCTCCCTGCAGCTGACACTGAAGTCTACAAAATAATTCTCAGGTCTTTAAAATCCTCACTCAATTGTTAGACTGATGACTCTTCACAGTATTCATGATGTCGCTGGCATAGACAAACTGAGCAACCCTCTCTCATGACAAAGGGTCCGGCAGACATATACTATATAGGAAGAAAGAGCATTGATTGGTTGTCTCAGAAAGGTTCCCGTAGCTCTTACAGAGAGGCAGAGCCATAAATCTACTTAATGGCTGGAGATATTAGCATGAGCTAAGCTGGTGGGATAGTCATCAGTTAAAGGGAAGAGGAAGGCTGAGATGGATGGAGGGAGACAGACAGACAGATGACAAGAAGACGTGAACAGCAGACAGTGGTTTATTATTTGTTGAGTGGTTGTATGAATGGCTGCACACGTACAGATGAAGGCGCACAGGCTGTGGTGTCCACGGACAGACAAGCACAGGCTGAATGAGTTGTTTGACAAAATGTTGCCCCGCCACCAAAATTCAAAATACAGCAGCTTGCTTGCTAGTCACACATTAAGGGTGCTCTCAGACCCTGCAAAGAGTCGTCTCCTTTGGGCTGAATCAGGGACTCATGTTGTTCCAAAGTTGTATTATTTCCTAGAGTTGTTTTCATGTTCTCACGGCAGCATTTGCAAGAGGACCAGATCAAATGCCTTGTGTGAGAAAGCTGCTCTCCTCCAGAGAAGGAGAAATAGAACCAAGTAGGATAAAATACTCGCGTGCTCGACTGGTAGGAGGGGCTCAGGGTGGAGACGAACGAAACCTACCTCAGACGAGACTCACAAATCAATCATTTTCAGGATTTAGTGGCATCTAGTGGTGAGGATTGCAAAGTGCAACCGGCTGAAACTTCTCCCAGTGAGAAATCCTCCAGTGTTCACTGAGATGGTTTTACTGGGAGCTGAATCATCCACAGAGGTCTCTTCCTCTCCAAAACAAACAGAGCCCGTGATTAATATCAGTGAAAACACTGAATTAAACAGTTTCACATTACAAATCAGTGTTTCTCCTACGCTGTGTGGCATGTCAGAGACGGGCCACTAGCCCAGCACTTGCTAATCCTGACTCATCTTTTTCCTGTGATAACTGAAGATCCAGGCATTCAGGAGGTTTTTACCACGAGCTGAATTATCTGCAGAGGTCTCTTTCTCTCCAAAAACAAACACCTAACAACACTGAATAATAAAGCAGCTACTTTTCTTGGCACATAACCAACAGAAACAGAGAAAACACAGAAACAGTGGAACAACGTGACACCAACCACAGACTGTGTGTGTGTTTGTGTGTGTATAGTTACATGTTCGGTGTGTCTTGGTGCTTGTAATATACGTGTTGCCTTACACTGCACAGTAAATGACACACTGACTAAACACGGAGTCTTTTTGAAGTAGCTTGGCGCTGCAGGATACACAGCACACAGACTCACGCTCACACATGTTCGAGATGACAGAGATCAGGTGGTCGACTGAAGTGGTGAACTACATTTAAACAGCCAAAGCACAATGCTAATGCAAAGTGCGAAGGAAAACTACACACTCCTGTGTTATCATGCAGTAAAACAAAAGTTTCTTCCTGTTGACGACTTGTGTTCTTCGCGCGACGCCGGCTGCTTTGCTATGTTTCACTCTCAGAGGTGTTAGAGGGCTGACAACAGGGCGGAAGTGCTTTTTGGAAGTGACTCTTTTTTTTTTTTTTTTTTAACCATCACCCGCGGCCGGAGATGGAGGAAAGAGGAGGGAAGGGAAGAAGACATGTCAGTGAGCAAAAGACAGGCAGGGTGGGGGGGGGTGACAGTTGTAGCCTAAAAAGCCATTTCAGCTGGGTTGTGGGATGTCAGAGCTCTGCAATGACAAATTGCCTTCACTGTCATAATGATAAGGTTCAATGTGTTCAACCAACCACTTTATATACTGATACAATAGAAATGTTTTTCCAGCAGTGTTATTTTTCTAGATTTCATTTCAGGATGTCTGATTTCCCTGTGAACTGAAAAAGAGGCAGGAATGAGCAGAACAACCAAAAACTGCACTTCATACAGCCACTTCCACACTCATATTCCATATTGCCGTGCCTGAAAAGACATGACCATACACGTACAATGGGAACGTGTGTAGGCTGTTAGTGTAAACAGGAAGCAGACTGTCTACCCCGCGCTTGATTGCTTAGTTACAGAAAAGGAAGTAATACCCACACAAGGTGGATAAAATTACAAAATTTATGCAGGCATAGCTATAATGTTTTGTCAGGCTACAGCGTTCGGCGTAGACCCTACGTAGACACAGAGCCTTTGCCGTACCCTCCGCTAGCTGCTAGGCTAATGTATACAATGTAAAATGCCATAGGCTTGTGCTAATAACTAGGGCTGTAGTCAACCAAAGAAAATCTTGGTCGACTAAAGTCTCACATAATCTTCAACTAATCAATTAGTCGTGAAAAAAAAATAAAAATAAAAATCTGCACGTTATTTTTACTTGTGCGGTGGTGCGTCTGTGCCACTCTGCAGTTACACTTCCAAAACACTAGTCAGCGGTGGAGGACTGTGTTAAGTGCTGTACAGGTTAGTTCAAATCAAACTTTATTTATATAATTGAATCAAAACTCACATTAAACTCACATTAAACACACATTAAACATGGCTTAATGGAGACAGTTTCAAACACAAATCAGCTTCACTATAACTCGCAGCATTCACAGACAAACACTTGTCTTTATCTGGACACATTTTCCCCACAAATACAACATGCTAACATTATTAGCACAAGCCTATGGCATTTTACATTGTATAAATTAGCCTAGCGTCTAGCAGAGATTTCCTCTGCTCATATGAAGTAGGCTACAAATCCCTGAAGGATAGATCACATACACGACTTAAAATGCTATTTTAGTGGAAGCTTTACTGTCGTCACAATTTATTGTTTCTTATCTGTCACAGCTAACTTAGCCTGCCCCCCCCCCCCCCCCCCCCCCGCCGCAGGAAATAATGGATTAATCCTGGAAAGCTGTTGATGTAGCATTTTTCTCCTTATGAAAGTAACACGGTGATTATTCAACTAATGAGAATTTGGTCAGATGAGAGCATAACCACTAAATAATCGACTAGTCGACCAGGAGACTAATAACATTAGCGTGTTGTATTTGTTTGGAAAACGTGTTTAGTATAAGACACCTTGTGAGTTGCAATGGAGACGAATTTTGCAGCGTTACCTTTGTTAAATGTTGCTGTTGTCCCTGGTTTCATATGAGTAGAGGGAAAAGTCCTCTAGCCGCTGGGCTATTTCGTACAATGTAAAATGCCATAGGCTTGTGCTAATAATGTTAGCATGTTGTATTTATTTGGAAAATGTGTTAAAAGCTATGTAATGTTAAACTTGCGTATCATAACTAATCGTGTGCAGCACAGCAAGGCGAGCTAACCTTAACCTGTAATTACACTTTCACTTGGGCTTCATTTGGGATCCAATTCTTGCAATAATGATTTAATGTTGGTGTTCTCAAATATGGAAATTTCTTAAAATGCTCACCCCTACTTTAAGGAGAAAAACATATGCATCCCTTTTGCTGCACTTTGATGTAAGAAAAAATCTGACTTTGACCCTCTGTTTCATGTCATTCAGCTTTATCTTTCCAATTGGTCTGTCACTGTCCACAGTCGGTATGAAAACAATAAATCAAAAATGCCACGGGCTGTTATATTCTCGAACATCCACTTTTGTTCTTGTCATGGCATGACAGAATATTAAACTCCTGCCACTACATGTGGCGGATATATAAGGTGTTTGTTGCTGAATTGAAAGCAGTGAACATCTGGTTTGCCGTCTCCAGCCTTCCCACTACAATATGTATGCAGCATATACAGCCATCCTCCCCTCCCTTAAGATTTATCACACTCATTTGTACAAAAGTAGGGAGGAGAGGAAGCATGTGGCTGGAATGTAAATGTCCCTTTACATTTCACAGTGGTTCGAACTGATAAACACACCAAATGGAGGGGAGGAGGATATAACGATGGATGAATGGAAGGGGGAATGGGTGGAGGAGGTACAAAAGAAGTGGGCAGAGGAGAAAAGAAGGTTATAAAAGAGAAAATGAGAGGAGAGAAGAAAGAGAGTCATAACGATGGCGTGGCTGGATGAGAGTCACTGAAAGCCAGGAGCAAAGGACACATAGGGCTGCCTGCTCATCAAAAATCATGAGAGGAAGAGGTCTCAAGATTTCCTCTCTGTTCTGTCTCCCTAAAACTACTCATCATGTATAAAGACAGATGAAAATAACAAATGAACATGTTTCCAATAGATGAAAATGTGTAAGTTGCTGCAGGTGCTGTGAGAATTTGAACTCTGTCAAGAATAAAAAAGATGTATCTGTGACTTTATGTTTGTGAAAGTTAAAAACAAAAAATCTAGGATGAGTGCATCTTTATTGTTTTCTTCTCCCTATGTGTTAAATCTGCACAGAAGGAAAATAAAAGATTCCTCAAAAATCCAGCTGGCTGCAAAACACAATATAAAATGTGCAACTATTATGCAAAGTAATCTTGCTTTTACATTGTTATGCATCACTGATCATTTACATTACGTCTCTTGGGGGAGGCACATGTAATTAAGAGTTGATCTGACCTTTAAATTGGCTCTGAACTTTAATGAGACCCATATGGTGTGAGTATGAAGGAGAAACTGATTAGCCAAAGGTGGAGAGGGAGCACTCTAAAGTGATTCACTAATCTACACTGAATGTGTTTGCTCCAATGTGTCTGCAAAGTACACGTTCTTATGCAGCAGATTCTTCTAAATACTTCCCAGCAATGCTGTGGTTAATGTGTGGGTAGGTTTAGGCACAAAAAACACATGGTTATGGTCAAGGAGAAGATAATGTTTTGGCTTAAAATGCCCTGTTTGGGGGGACAACCCCAGCAAGAAAAGCAGAGATGTCTCTGTAAAAAACATCCACCTTTCAGGACACGATACTGGCAAAAGCAGCACTGGAAAAGCAGTGACGTTTCAGTGAAAACAAACATTTTTTGGGCCGCTATCTTGGGAGGAAGTGCAGCAATGTTTAAGTAAAAAATAATCACATTTCATGCCACTCCCTGCTAGAAAAGCAGTGATCCATCGGTAAAAAAAACAATCACTTTTCAGGCCACAGTCCCTGCTGGAAAGGCAGCTATGTTGCACTAAAAACCAACTTCTTTTGGGGCTGCTATTCATGGAGGGAAAGCAGCAATGTCTCGGTAACAAGCAACCACATTTTATGCCATAATCCCTGCTAGAAAAGCAGTGATGTCTCAGTGAAAAAGAAATTCTTTTTGGTCACTATCCATGGAGGAATAGAAGCAATGTCAGGCTAAATAACAACTGCTTTTTGGGCTGCTATTCATGGGGGGAAAGTAGCACCCTCTAAGTAAAAAGCAACCACATTTTGTGCCACAATGCCTGCTGGAAAAGCAGTGATGTCTTGGCGAAAAAGAAACGCTTTTTGTGCCACTATCCCAAGAAGAAATGCAGCGATGTCTCAATAAAAAACGACTGCTTTGTGGGCCGCCATTCATGGAGAAAAAGCAGCACTGTCTTAGTAAAAAGCAATCGCATTTCATGCCACAATCCCTGCTGGAAAAGCAGTGATGTCTCGGTGAAAAACACTTTGTGGGCCATTTTAGATTGAAGAATAGTAGCAATATCGGGCATGGTTTGCAGAAATGTACAACACCAACATTTTCTTCTGGTGATTGTGCTGTGTAGATATATAGTCGCTGTTTCAGGTAAATGCTGCAATAATATCAGAGAAAATACGTGTCGCAACATTTCTTTTTTATCATTAAGACTTGACACAAAACTAAAAATCACACAGTCAGTTTTACTTCTGTCTTTTTGTCTTAATGTCTCGGTTCTTGTCTTTCTCTGTCACAGCCAACTCACACCTTTTCACTTTCTCTTCCATCTGCATATCTTTTGTTTTATCTTCGTGCTCTCTATTTCCCTCTCTAGCTCTCTGTTTCTGTTTTCCCCAAACTCTCCCCCTCGCTCGTCTCTTGTCCTGTGTTATGCAACCATGTTTCTGTGCCTCCACGCTCCACTTTCCTTAGTAATGTAAGGACTGTGTATGGTTAAACAGTGCAGCTCAGCAATGGGTGAAGTGCTGGGTTTATTGGTTATTCGTACTGGCGGTATCCAGTGTTTTTATTCCTACACCGAGGACAAAGCAGGAGCGAACAGCGCGCATGAAGTGACTTTGTTTCCTGGAGCAATAGCTGAACTCTAGAGTGCTTGGTTCACGTCAGCCACTGTAAAACTCCACTGAACAGTCTTAACACAAAGGGCTCTTTTGTTGCCATATACCTGAGTGGATAGTGTGGTTACCACTGCCAACGTTCCCATAGTCACAGCACTGAGTGTCCACAGGCGTATAATGATTAAAAGGATACCAACATCAGTGCTTTGTGTTTTACTTGCAGTAAATGGAAATTTGAAGGGGCGGATGATAATTAATAATCTCATATTACTAAAACCTGCACGAACTGCAACATAATGAATTTTTTGGGTGTCCTGGGTGCAGCACAGTGAGCTGTAAACTCAACACTGACCTTATAAAGTTGATATGGTGATCGAGTTGCCAAACAACTGCCTAACTGCCATATTTCTTTTCACTGTAAACACCTGCCTATTACGGCTCACATGAAACCACAACAATTAGCTGAAAGATGCTAAAACGCTCAATTGAGCATGCTAGCATTGTCATTGTGATGATGTTAGCATGCTAACATTACCATTTAGCTCAAAGCGAGAGAGAGAGAGAGAGAGATGCTGAGCTATACAATATAACCCTAAGTGCCATATCACAGGCAGCTGGACTTGTATGAGTTTCCTGAAGGCATTTCACCCTGCGTGGGGGTTAGTGCACCCACACAGGGTTTAAAGCCTGCGACTTGGCACCAGTCCATTTCCTCTTGGATGAGAAGTGACACGACTCCAAGAAACTCAAGCAAGTCCACTTGCCAATGATATAGCACTTAGGATTACCATGACCTGGATGACAGAGAGTTTTCACTGACATGAAATACAACACATCTTCTTTGTGGCATCCATGTTGTTTCCATATTGACAAATTTAAAGCTCATGAACACACCAGTCAGATGAGCAACTTCCCAACTTGGGATATGGGACCATCCAAGGAGCATGTAAAGGCAGCGTAAAAATATGGATAATATATACTGCTGTGTTAAACCTGAAATCTGTCGCTATTCAGACTGAAGGCCAATATTATTTTTTTTAACTTAAGCACCTGATTGGTGTAAATTCTTTCAGAAACCTCCTCATGGTAACAAATCTGAACACACCGCCAACGTTAGCTGGGCTAGTGGCCCGTCTGCGACATGCGACTGATCAGCGCAGGAGAAATATTGATTTGTAGCATAAAACTGCTTCATATGGTGTTTTTACCTGTTTAATCACTGGGTCTGTTTGTTTTGGAGAGGAGGAGACCTCTGCGGATATTTTGGCTCCTGGTAAAAACCTCCGAAACAATGAACAATGAACAATGAAGGAATTCTAACTGTGGGAAGTTTCAGCTGACTGCAGTTTGCAATTGTCACCACTAGATGCCACTAAATTCCCTCAAATCTTACACACTGGACCTTTAAAATACGATTTGGTGACTGAAAAATGTGACAAACAATTTCAAATGGCTCAAATAATAAAACAAAAAATGCAGACACTATTTAACCTAGTAGATAACTCTGCTAAATTCTGACTACATGCCTCTAAATCCCTTTAAATCTCTCACACTGTTCCTTTAATTACAGATAGCTTTTCCCCCTGTAAATATATTAGACACTGCAGCGCCCAATCTGAAAAGCCTCTCCCTCTCTACTTGCTGATTCTTTTCAAATGGCTTAACACACTGCAGCTTGGTGTGTCCCAGACATGCTTCCTTTTTCAAATGTTGCTCCCAGTGCACCCCCTCTGTCCTTCATGCAGTGTTGGCCTTTTGGATGTTAGCAGGCCACGATCTGCGGTAGAAAGAGCATTTAATTTCTCCGTTTGCAACCCTCAGAGCAACCTGCCAGACAGCCTGAGGGTAACAGGGCCTGGCTATGATCTGTTAGAGGGTGGTCTCTCTAATGACTGGGGTCGTCTGTGCAGTCAGCTGTATAGGCTACAGCGGGTTCACTCTGGCATTTATACAAGCACATGCTGCATATGTTTAAAATATAAGGACACAATATGGTCACAGAATATGTGCACGGTTGCAGCTGTGTACTAACATCACTGAGCAAAATCAATGTTGATATTTTAACATGAAACCAGAGGGGTGAGGCTGGCTGGAGAGTTTCTGAGGAAGACAGCAGAGGAGGGGAGAGGAAAGGAGGAGACATAGCGTAAAATGGGGAAGGAGGTGATGGATGGAAAAAGAGATGAGTGGAGAGAGGGAGGAGTGGACGGATAAGGTGAGTTGTATTTTGACCATCATGGCTGTCATGTAGAAATGAGAAATCTCAGTTCCCCTGTCATTTTCCGTTGACTGTTATTTCACAGCGGCCTGTTGGGAGTATTATATTGTTTTCACTGCGGCTCAAGGACAAGACATCAAAATCTCTTTCCCACTCTTTCTTCTCTCGCTCCCTTGTCCATCCATTTCCCTCGTCCCGCGTCACTGTTGCATCACACAGACATTTAAAGCGTTGATACAGCGTCAGTATAATTAGGACACACATCGACCGAATGTGCGTGTGCGTATGTGTGAGCACTTGAGCGTGACTATTTATGTTCAGACTGATGTCCTTCTTTGACCCTGATGACAAACTTAATGCAAAGATTATGAAGAGCTCTGACTTTTAAAACATCAGATCTGTTGTGAAGTCCATCACAATCGTGGTCTCACAGTTACATGTGGTGTTATTGGATATTTGCTGCAATTATTACACAACAAAATAACATGATTCACTTGTGCACAAAAAAAACAATAATTAAGACAGCACTTGGCACAGCACTGGCATCACTGTGACCAGCTGGAAAAAAAAACAACCTAAATATTGGAAAGAGTTGACAGTCGGAGTATTAGGAAACCGGGCATCTCTCCAGTGATGATGGGAGGCTTCCAAAGTACTTAGAAAGATGCAGGTAAAATATTGAATTCAATATTTGCTGTTGGCTCCACAGACAGCGCCGTGGCTCCTGCAGCACAGTGGCTCTTGTGCACTATGACAGTGTCATCATGCGTTGTAACTGCAGGCCTGAATCCTGATTGATTTTCATCATAGCCCAGGCTCTGTGTTATTAATCCCGAGTGCAAAGAACAAATACAATCCTGTTCAGTACACAGATAGTAGAGATATTTTCTGCGGCTGCTTCTGGAGAGCACAGGCTTCTGTGGTGTGTTGTAGTGTTACATACTTAAAGAAACGCGCCTATGTTTGGTTGACAACCCTGATTACAACAGTCTTGGATGAACATGCAAAGTAAGATACGTTTAAAGGCAAAATGTTCCAACTCTTATGTGGAAGTCTAATTGACGGTGAAAGTAGTTGACTGAAACAATAAAATTCCTTAGACGTGCTATAATGACCGAAAAAGCAGGGTTTGCAGCTGCAAAATCGTTTGTTCTTCCTGCATCCAACATTGTCATTTAACGAGACTGTGATGTAGCTGGATGAACAAAGAACTACTGGTTGGATTTTGGCTCCAGGGAGTCAGGAGTTGTGCTCTGGATGCTGCTCAGAAACAGAATTTCTTCATTCCCTTCACTTGAAAAGTAGCTGCGTTCCAACAGCAAAAATGACATTCCAAAGTGTGGGTGTAGAGGATGCTATTGACGAAGATACATTGAACAGTCCTTCCAGAAAATCACAACCTTGTGATCGCAATATATTAACGCAAATTCAACAAAAGTCTGCAATATATGCGAAGGCTTCCAATTTTTCAAAAGTCCCGTGATTTTTCCACATTTTTCGGCGCGTGCAAAGTCGTTTGAAACATCATCAGACGCGTCATCAAATGCACAAATGGCATTGCAGTATGGAGAAATGCTCTGTATTGACATAATAATTTGCACTGTTTAAATGTATACAATGTGTTGAATGTATTAAAATGTTATTTTTACAGAGGATGTAGCTTACATGTTGTTTTACAGTCACATTGTCTGGTTTGAGAGCTACAATATTCACTCAGGAGTCCATGTTTTGAAACTAATTAAACAAAACTAAAGAGGAGAACTATAAAAAAAAAAACCATTTGCAGCTATTTCTGTAATATTCAGTATGATTTTTACAGCAAGTGACTACATGACTTATGTTTTTTGGAGCTAGTAGTTTAAAAAAAAAAAACCCACACACATTTTTTTTTCTACTTTTGTCATTTGCCGCAATTTCCCGCAAAAAAAACACATACAAATGTTGTTAGGTTTAGGCAACAAAAGCACATGGTTAGGTTTAAGAAAAAGAACAGGGTTTGGCTTTAGAATCTTACGTGACACAAACACTGCTCTCCCGGGTGAAAGTCGATGTTTCTTGGACACATCAACCTCCACTCCCACCTACCCTATCAAGTAACATAGATTTCGATGACTTCAGTGTGAGACCAGGTTGGATGTCCATTTAATGCTGATTTTTGTATGGGCATCACAAGCTCATATGCAATGCACCCTGGTACATGTAGGCACCGCTGGCATGACTACACAAGCAGGAGAACTCATTATAACACACTGAGGAATTTATTGCTTCAATTGACTACATTTACCATCAACACTGATTGGACATAAAAGGTGCCAAATTTTCCCTTTAAACCATGCCAGTGATGTGTTGAGGAAGAGAACGAGCTGGACAAACACTCTTATTACGCTGAAAAGGGAAAAACCCAGTGAAAACTAATTAATTTTGCTACGGCATAAAGAAGGAGTGTGCTTTTATGCTTGTGAGAGGCGAAGCAAATAGAGGGTGAGTAAGAGTTAATCAGATACATTGTTGTTTGTTATTTTGCAAACACATCTTTTCCCTGAAAACATCTTGTACTCTTCCAGCCTGATGTGAACTAACTGCTGCCTTTTGTATAACAGAAATTTCCAGTTAGTAAATGTGCAAATGTTGAGCACAGCTCGGTGTTGTTGTTGTTGTCGATGTTACTGTGAGCGTGTATGAGTATGAGTGTGTGTGGACGGGCTTGGTGGGAGGCAGGGGGCCGAGGGGAGTCGAGCAGAAGACAAAATGATAAAGTGGTGGTATCGGCTGCAGACCCTGAACTCCCCGCAGCCTCATCAATCATATGACATGTTACACACCAACATACAGAGTAAACCCCAATTAGCTGCTCTGGAACACCAGTAACTTACTGTATGAGGGAAATCCAGCCTCAGCCACACACACAAGGTATATAATTCACATTTCATGCCATCACAGTAAACAATCTATTTTGCCACAAACATTGGAGAGGGGGAAAACAAGAGTCAAACGTAGGCTGAAGATAGTCATTACACTCTGTGGGATACGCTCACTGTAACACATTCAGCTCTTTGCATTAATTCAGTTTTGCATTCTGGGCCAGTTCTGTTTGAGTTCAGCAGCTATAGTGCTGCGTTTTGTTTCTGACTGCAACAACAAAGTGATTGGATTTCAGCATTACACTGATTCATGTTGCTGTTTTTTTCTTTTTCTGGTCGCTGAGGATTATGGGTACTGATTTAGGCACATTTGCATTGACAAACTAAGTAAACAAATATTTCTCTGTTACAAAGTTAAAATATTTACTAGTTCATACCCATTGGTAGCTTTGTCACCTTCTACCTATGCCAGTCCTCAATGCCTATGTGCAGTTCCACATAGATTGACCTCGTCAGTGAGTAGAAAAACGTGGGACAGACAGAATGACTGACTGACAGTTTCCATGATTATGTACAGCATACCATACCATGACTTAGTCATACCAAACATTAGAAAAAACCCCAACAACATTGGTCCACAGGGGGAGCCACAGCGATCGGTCGCATTTTAGCCATTTTTAAGCATTTTTCTGTTGTTATAGCGCCACCCAGTTGCCAATTGATGTAATATTGCTTCATTGGCATCCTCCCATGACCCTCTACCACTGTGCCACATTTCACATGGATTGACCAAGTCAGTGAGGAGAAAAACGTGGAACAGACACACAGACAGAGTTTGTCATTATATAGTAAGACGACACCTGAATCAAACGCATCTAAACTCTCTGTTTTAGCACCTGTGTCTTTGAACCCCTTTCCTGAAAAACCCCAGTCTGTTCTGATTGGTCTGACTGGTTTTCCACATCTCAGCGTCTCTGCACTGTAATTGCAGCCAGGGAATGACCGTGGCTGAGAATAGAGGGACTTTTTACTGTGTTATATGAAAAATAAAAGCTTCTAAACACAACTGGACATGTTCCAGCTGGAATATGATCCCAAATCGGGAAGAAATTAACAACATTTGCAACCAAGTTTACACGTTTCCCTGACATTAGCAGTGTATGTAATGTAAACACTTGCAGTAATGTTCCAGGAGCAGATGACTATATAAAGACATCCAGCACACTACAAGAGTCACAGTTCATACTTTTACTTTTAGTAGGTAATGCAGCTGTGCTTAAATATGTACTGTTGCACAGAGTATACACACAATACTACGTCTCCTCCCATTCCGTGACTGTACCTTATACAAAGCACGGCAAACAGACTCATCTGTTTCTATCAGGTTACCTTTAAAACCTTTAAACCCTCTGGATCACACGGCTCTGTCCACTACTTGACAATGCCACCCACAAGTGCACGACATCTTTAACTGAGAGGAAAAAAACCTTTATTGTCGTTTCAACTTTTTCAGTCTGTCTCCTCCTGTCTGTGTCTTTTGTCTGCTATGAGAGGAAGATGAATAACCCAGCTTTTCGACCCGAAGGGTGAAAAACGACTGCTGAGATTGGTCTCAACATATATAGGCACTGCACTCTGCGGCCTGTCGCAACAAGTTTGTGTGTTATGGTGCATGTAGGTGAATGTGTATTGGTGAGAGAAAGAGGGTAAGCGGTAAAAAAAAAAGGTCTATTAATTTGATCATTAGACGACAGCTGCATTGATGTTTCTTTATATCTTACTGGCTACGTGCTGTACAGTGTATGTTCTCCTATCATGCCAAAAAAAACTTTGGAAAAGAAATGGGGCTGAGTGGGAGAAAGAGAAGCGAGACAGAAGAGAGGATCAAGAGAGAAGAGAAAGTAAGACAGAGGCAAAGCGAGACCAACGGGGAATGAGACGAGCACAAGCATACGAATATGAAAAGCAAACAGAACATGAACGAGGATGATGGTAAGGGATGAAAGTAGAGAGCAAAGTAAAGAAGTGAATTCCTTCTCGCTGTGCCATCCTGTTCCCCCTTCTGAGTTTCCCCCTCATCCACACGTCTCGTTTCATCTCCGTCCCTGCACAATGCTGAAGACGTACGGCGGGTTGGGCGATACCAGCTAGCAGGTAATTATTTTTTGGACTAAAAAGAAACGGAATGGGGAGAGGTGGAAGGATACGGAGGGATGGTGAAGGGGGAGATGAATGTCAAAGGGGATGGATGTCTTTCTCTTGTTTAATCTGTGTGTTAAGTTTAAACCTTCCTGCAGGTGCGATGGTGTTTAGAGATAAGAGCAAGGAAGTGATTACCGAGAAGGCAAAGAGCCACGACGGGCAGAGGATGATGGGGGAAGGATGGTAAAGAAAGAAAGAGATAAAAACACACACACACACACAAACAACAAAACATACCGGTTGATGTCCGATACTAATAACAACCTGTAAGACATTAATACGTACACTGTGGTAAATAAGAGCGGCATTTTCTCATTAGCAACAGTGCTGTCATGATCTGCAGTTAGGATAATGAGAACAGGGATAAAAGAGTGTTAGATGATGACTACAGAGAGCGGTTAGCGAGGGATGATATACACAGGCTTTGTCATAATGATCAGTTATGTAGGTCTCATCACATTAGCATTTTAAACGGTAAAATTTGGCATCAAAAGCTGTTTATTTTAATGGATCAGTGATGTGCACCATGGACTGTACAAACATATTGGACGTAGCCAGTGTGTAGTCACCAGTTGGTTTGTGGACTCACATTTTGAAGCCTTAATTATGCATAACATTAGGCTTTAATAATATTTAAATGGGTGAGTTATATATAAATTCATCCATGTCATGAATGTTGAAATTAGCTTTAGATAACAACCGCAGGCTGTAAACGTGTTTATTTCTGCTGTAAAGTTGGGCATTTAAAAACAGGGGTCTACAGGAATTGACTCACTCTTGGAGCCAGCCTCCAGTGGCCATTAGAGGAACTGCACTTTTTGACACTTCATGTATCCTCCTGAGACCTGAGCTTTTGGCCCAATCCCAATTCCTATCTTAACCCTCAGTCTCAAAAATCTGTGCGCCCGCAAAGTGCTAGTGCTGTCCCGTTTATCAGTGTGTTGAGTTAAGGGTGAAGATTAAGGAGCTGAGTCCGTACGATTCATTCAAAGCAAGATGGCGGCGGAAAGCGGTAAAAAGAAGAGTATTTTCCCTGCAAATATGAGTTTAAAAATTATGATAAGCATTGTAAGATCTTAGTTAAATGTCATTTTATGGATTTTATTGGACCTCTTTGTAGCGTAAACATGAACGCATTTTTTCGATAGTCAGTCACGTTAATGTTAGGAGTCAAGAGTACAAAGTCCCAAGGGTGGCTGCCATTGCCACTGGTCCGTGAGAAATGCATTCTGGGATACCTGACTGTCAAAAGTCCACTTACGTCATGCATCCGCAACAGGCAGACTGTACTTGGCTGGATGCGGACTTTGAATTAGAACAGTACTTGGGCTGCGACTGATGACGTTTCACAAGTCTGCAAGAACACAAGTACAGGCAAGAACGCAGATTGAGAAACGCCTCTTATGTCGAACGAGAACTTCCTAATTAACAGTGTTTTAGCAGGTTGCTGTTGCTTAAATTGGTCAAATTTGTTGCCATATCAAACCACAAACATTATAATTCATAAATAAACAAGTTTCAAACATAAACTGTGATCAGGTTTTGGACCTTGTCCACGTTTGTGTTGGGATCAGCTGCAGACTGACTTGGCAGAGATGGCTGCCATGTTGTTTTTCCATGGATTAGTGTATTGTGCTCTTACTACCACTAGATGGCACAAAAAAGTGTCCATGAACAAGGACAACAGGTCTGAGTTAAGTAGAATAAAGTGTAAGGTCAAGTAAACCCAAAATGTAACGTCCACATATGAGGACGCAGGGTGTCAGGAGGGTATAGTCCATGAAATTGGGAAGGCTGCAATCACGTGACCAATGCTCTGACATACTGTAGGTATGACAAGCATGAATGTATTAAGAGACTTAGATGCAGCACTGAAGGTAGGTCCCAGTGCATTGGATCTTCCACATTATAGGGCCCATAGAGCCGGCGCACTAGACACTTATGGCAGCTGAGCACAGCCAGGTGTGGCTGAGCGGCTAACTTCTGCCATCCAAATAGCTTACCTCCAGTTTAGCACTGCGCTAACTTAAATGGGGATAAAATGATTTGATATTGCAGCTCCTCTGACTTTCAAAATGTTATCCGAACAAAGGGATTAAATCATAATCACAAATCCAAAAATTACCCAGCTGATGGACACTACTTCACATCATTGGGCCCATAGAGCGAGCGCACTAGAAACCTCTGCTGGCCAAGGTGGCTACTTGTGGTTTAGCACTCTGCTAGCTTGAAAGGGGATAAAATGAATAAATCTTGCAGCTCTTGTAGTCTTCCCCAATATTATTGGAGCAAAAGGATCAAATCTTGATAGTGATATAAGTCATTTCGCAGAGGCTGTGAAGCTCAAAGACATGTATCCACTGATTTACAGCAGTCTCTTTCCCAGTGTAAGTCTATGGGGAGAAGTCTGTTTGGGATCCATGGCATCACGTGATGGACCCATTTGTGACCACTATGATGGCGGTGCAGTGGTTAGCATTGTCGCCTCACTGCACGAGGGTCCTGGTTTCGAACCCCGGGGTGGGGGAGCCCTTCTGTGTAGGATTTGCATATTCTCCCCGTGTCAGCGTGGGTTTCCTCCAGGTGCTCCAGCTTCCTCCCACAGTCCAAAGACATGCAGGGTAATTGGTGACTCTAAATTGCCTGTAGGTGTGACTGGCTGTCTGTCTCTATGTGTCAGCCCTGTGATTCTTTACGTGTTGTTTACGCGTTTCTTTATGCATTTACAAGCCGTTAGAAACCTACAGTAATCATTAACAAACCATTTGTGAATGATCACAAACATATTATGATAAAACAATTTAAACCTTCACAAATGCTTTATCTTAAATCAATGGCACATCAGTTTGCTAACACTGACATGACTTCAGGCCTAGTTTAGACTTTACTTTTTTTTGAGTTACAGCATTTCTACCTGAGTGAAATATTCAGTATTCTTCCCTCCTCTGAAAGAAAGATATTAAAAGATGAGAGGGAAACAGAAGGTTGAAGGGCAGATTGCAAAGAAATGAAGATAATAATCTGCATAACAGCAGAGAATGGTGAGATGGCGATAGATAGATAGATAGATAGATAGATAGATAGATAGATAGATAGATAGATAGATAGATAGATAGATAGATAGATAGATAGATAGATAGATAGATAGATAGATAGATAGATAGATAGATAGATAGATAGATAGATAGATAGATAGATAGATAGATAGATAGGATGTCAGTGGTGAAAGAAAGGAGAAAGAAAGATGACCAGCTACAGTACACTGGGAGCGATAATGCTTGCTGCTGTGTGCGCTCCAGCAAACAGCTACATGTAAGCAGTTGATTTTCTGTCAGGGCGACTTGGAGCCAGCGTCAATCCACACTGGGACAGACCATTACCAGGATCACTGGAGTGAAAATGGAGCCCACGTTGAACGCCATGTTCCCAAACTCCATGCAGACGATACACACAAACTTACACAGTCAAAGGAGTGGCTCACAGACACACGGTGCGACGCACACGGTCTCCAGCTCCGAGGAGTTAGTGAAACATTATTTAGACTGAATATAGACGGGAATATATTTACACACTTTAACAATGGAGCCTCCCACAAACCTCCTCCAGCGCCTTCAAATTACAAAGTCAAAAGTGACACAGATTGTTGTTAACAGCCCACAGCCCTGCTCAAAAATAAACCTCTCATTATGAAGCAATCACACTCCATTTATCTATATTTTGTCTTCTTTTCAAACATAAAGTGGCATATGGTGTTTTAGCTACTTATCTTATGATAAATATCTAGTCATTTGGGTGTGTGGGCTTTTTATGAAAATCTGATATAAATATCACTCACAGAAGAAGTAGGACGAGGAAGAGCAGTCAAGACTTTTTGGATGCTGTTTTGGATGCTTCGGCAAGTAACTAAATTAAAGTCAGCACAGAGAGAAGAGGAAGCAACCGCCAGATGGGCTGCTGCAATTTTGATACTTCATGTAAGTAGCTGGGATAACAGAGAAGATGTGGGAAAAGGTTAAAGAATCCGTTGTGCTTTTTGGTTGAGGAAAACAAAGAATGACGACATTTACTCTGAGCAGTGAGAATGAACCTGAAGGGAACCTGTGTTATGAATTGTATGCAAACATTTATATTTAAATCCATTAACCCATTCATTTTCTCAATTCAGTACAATTAAAAAAAATCATACATACTACATATGTAGAATGCATACATTCATATGTAGAGTGCATACATAGAAAGCCATTCTGCATGAGTAGTTTTACGAATGAAACTTTATGTTCTTCAGATATATACCTTTTATTTATCACAGATATACTTGTATTATAATAATGTAGTTTGTCAAGGTGGATCCAGTTTTAGATACTAGGTATACTACAGGGTAAATCAGTGGTACAGTACTTCATCTGATCGTATAAGCATATCTTATGTATTTATGTAAAAGTAACTAGTTGTAACTATACCTGTCAGATTAATGTTGTGGAGTAGAATGTGCAATATTTCTCTCCAACACGTAGTGGAGTCAAAGTATAAGTAGCAGAAAAGGGAAATACTCAAGTAAAGTACAAGCACTTCAAAACTGTACTTAAGTGCAGCACTTGAGTAAGTACTTACTCTCCACTGCTGAGCAGGACTGAGTGTTCCACAGCTTTTGAAATGCAATTTGCTTAACTGGAAGCAATTCACAACACTCACAGTAAGATGCATTCATTCTGTACAAGTATCACACTTTTATGTCTTTCCTCAACGCCTTTATGTCTTATGTAAAGCATTTTGTTGTTGAAATGTGCTAAACAAATAAACTTGCCCTGCCTTCAGAATTTTTATGTACTTTAATGTTTTTTATGTTTCTTTTTTGCTTTAATAATATGCATAATGTGCACCCAGGGATTATGCTGTATGAATATGCAAAATCTCATGTCATTTTGTTTTTAAAGCTGACCATCTGTCCTCCACACTCTCTGGCCTGGTATCCGTCACATGTTTTATACATGAGGCCACAGAGGAAAATGGGAGAAAGCAGAAGATGAGGTGAAGAAAACAGGAGGAGTAATTTTAGGATACAGTCTTAGAAATGGGGAGGAGAACGTAGATAAAATGGCACAATTGCACAGGAGTAGGGGAGGAGGTGAGGACAGGGTAGAGAAAGTGCTGTGGAGCCACTGCAGCAACAGTTGAGCTGAGGAACTTTCGGGCTCTGCAGCAATCTGTCTCTCTGAGCTCTGCTGCACTGAGGTGTGGTGTGGAGTTACAATCATAACACAACGGATTCAGCTGCCTCTATCGGACATGTGTGTAAAAAAGACTCACCTCTTTCTGTGTAGACAGAAATACAAAGTACGTATACAGCCAGCTGTGGAGGAAGGATTGAGATCTTTGACATAAGTACAAATAGCTCCATGTGTAGAAAATACTCATATACAAGTATAATTACTGGCATTGTTGTCACAGGTAAAGATGCTGCGAGTTGTAACAAACTGTATGGTTTGACTAAAATGAACAATGACAGCAATATAGTCCACGATGAGCAGCGCTAAAATCAACCTGCGTAGTTGTCCCTCCATTGTGGCAGAAAAGGAGTAAAACATTCATAACTATGTTTCCTTTGCTGAATAATCACTGAACCTAGGAATCGATGTGTTTTTTGTAAGAATAAATCATTTATATCTACATATGGAGCAGCTCCTGTTGCTGTTCTACAGTGACCTAGAACAGACAAACCAAACCAACACAGTCTCCCAACTTGTCAAATACTGACACATTGGCCCTTCAGCGTCAGACACTGACGCACTGAGACACCCTTTAGCAGTGATATGAGATGCACTGGGTAACAGCATTTTTTGATGCTCTAAGCAACAATAAAAGGCAATAAAGTCTGAGAGACAGTTTAGTCTCACCATCGCTATTGAGATTCATCAAATTCAGTGTATAGGTAGGGTTGTCATGAGAACTGATACTTCAGTACCAAGTCGATGCCAACACGCAAAAAATATGTCGGTACCTGTTGTTTTTTTTCAGTACCGTAAGTACTGGATACAACTTTGCCCTCGGCGGGCCGTGTCGATTTCTTTCAGAACTGAAGGGGGCAGTATATGCGCGTAAGTCTGTGCCAAGGACGAGCGCCAAAGAAGAATGCCTGTTAGCTCAGAGTTTAGATCGGGCCGAAAAACTCCGGCCCTATCCCATCTGTGCATGTTCTGTCCGAGCCCAGCCCAGCCCTTTAACTCTAATTATCAAGCCCCGTTTAAATCTGACTTTTTTTCAGGATACAAACGTGGACATTGAAGGCTGACTCTCGTCTTTCTTTCCATGACAAGCCTTCGTCATGTGCCTCTAAAGTGTCGAGGTCCCTGTCTTTTTGCTGTCACCCTGACTTGTTTAAAGAACTCAAGGTGAGTGAGTTTCAATTTCTGTTTTTTGATTTTTATCGTGGTATCGAATGAGTATCGAGAATCGTGGAAATCCACTGGTGGTGGTATTGTGACAAGCCTATAGGCTACACGTTGATACACCTGAAGAATGTTGGAATCACTTTCGGGCTGAAGAAATGATATATGAAATTTAAAATGTTGAAAAATAACTGTTGATCATTTCCATATATTTTTTGTGGAAGCCACAGGGAGCCACTGGAGAGGGGCCACAGAGCTGCATGTGGCTCCCTCGCCGCAGCTTGTACTGCACTAGAGCTTGAAATATATCTGCAAATCATTTATTGACAAAAATAAAAAGAGAGCTACACAACTGACTGATTATTAACATTTATAATATTTTTCATATTGACTCTACAGAATATTTCCTTAAATACTGATGAGTCATATGTAAATAAGATCTTCACACCTGCTGCTCACTCAATATTTCTTTCACAGCAGCACCTGTCTGAATACCACGAATAGCAACACAGTTCGGATTAAACAAACTGGTCTGAGCTTCATAAAGAATAAAACACATGGACTCGATTTCCTCCAGAGCAGCACTGCCTCTCTGAGCTGTTTACCTCAAAGTGTGCAGGTTAAAACCCTTTAAACACTTTATGTGCATGAAGGAGTTCCAGCAAGTAAGACGCGTATAAGAAAACTCCAGGCTGGTGCTTGAAAGCCAGCAGTCGGCTCTGAGCAAAGTGTGTGTTTTAATCACTTTTAGAGTCCAACTGCCAAAGATCACTTCGGCCGTGGAGTGTGCTTGGAAGAGCAGAGATGCTGGCAAAGTGAAGCATAAAGTGAAGTCAGTCATGACATGTTTATGGCACGAGAAAAAGGGCTCGGGTTGAAAATTCACAATTAAACCTTTCTGAAAAGTGCGCAGAGGCTACTTAAAGGGAGACGCAATAATCCAGTATTTATCTGAGTGCACTTTGGGAGGGTCAAAGTCTATTTTTTACACTGCCACAGCATCAAAGAGTTTATTTTGGGTCCAGATAAATCGTGGAGGAAGAGGAGGAGGTTAACTTAACACAACTTCTTATTAATGCAAGGTGAGAACAGATACAGCTCCAACAATAGAGCGCTGAAGCCTGAAGGCACATTTTACATCGACGTCAAGTCTCTTTGTGAAGTTAATTTGAAGAATTGTTTGATCTCTTTTATGTCATTTGCTTCATATTTTGATATTTTAATTGTCTTTTTTGCTCACACTACCTCAGCAGTTTTGATCTAAATGAAAAAGCAACTAAACTCCGCATCGTCAGTTTGTTCCATCCCACAGGCCTCGACATGAAAGCTTAATCTGAAACGCAAACCTCACCATAAAACGTTAGATTCATCTGGCCACAGCTGTAACCGTTTCAGGAAAGCAGAGCCGTGTGCACACGTTTATCTCTCGGCTCTAAACACCTGTCACAGGCGATGATGAAAAGCACCACTGCAGCTGAACAATAAAGGAAAATAGAAAGCGCCGTTGATGAAACACAATACAGTAGAGGAATAGAATGGCCGATGGAAATGGCTGTTTGGATCCCCAGAGGGTCATTGAATCGCCTGTGCCCTTGAACACACAGCTCTTCAGTGGAATAACTTATGGTAAGTGGTACAATGCTGTTAAAGGGAGTTAGTGCGCGTTATTTCTATATTTACAGTTTTAGGTATCAAGTGGTCACTTGTTCCACCAAACAAAAACACAAAAGGCACTCGAGCTGTGAATTGTCTGATCGCGGTGACCTTCTAAATATGATCCGGCCTGTTAACAAGGTCACTGATGCAGTATGTGTTATAGGTAATACGTCTTTGTCAGCACTCGTCACTACAGAGTGATCAGTGGTACTTATGTGAGTTAATAAGAGTTGCCATGAGTTTAAAGGAATGTCACTTACAAATATTGGTAGTCGCGGGTTGCGTTTTTTTGGGCTTCTCTCTAAAGTGGAGTTGCTTATTTGGGCTTGCTCTGTAAACGCGACCTTTCTCTATATATATCCGTCGCTTCTTTTGGGCTTGTTTCCATAGCCCTGGTTGCTGTTTCTCTCCTAAGATCTGGCAACACTGACATTGATGATGACAGAAACACACGTCACCAGGTATGATCACTCAAAGGATTACGATAGTCTCCGCGTCACAAAATCGGGGTGAAAATCGTGTAATGTGAAGTAGCCTTAAAGCCCACCTCAGACCAGTGATTCTCGATGAGACGAAACGTTTTAGAACGTTGCAGAGACGAGCTGCAACTCCTCCAGTTTCATATGCAAAAAGAATTATTGCTCTATCTTATTTGGTTGCAACTGGCGCTCCTGTAGGTCTTAAAGAGCTACAGCACGTCTCTTGTTTCAACTGCAGCTTGTGGTGAAGCCTGCTGGTCAAGTGATCGCAGACTTGTTGCAGCAGGTGCTTGTTGCTCACTGTTTCATCACTACTACAGATGCAGCTGTAGCCAGTATCTCACTATCACTGTCCTCATTCATATTTTAAGAAGCTACAAATTAAATTCAGCCACAAAATAAACCTGAAAAGCTGCAAATCAGACTGGAAGTACAGAGAGTTGTTGCATAGAGATGACACGCCACCTCATCTAGTTGCATTGGTGTGAACTGGCACGTTTTCAGAATGTTGCAGAACAGCACATTGCATGTTTCAGATCGTCTCGTCACAAATCTTTGGCCTGAACTGAGCTTAAGTCGTCAGTAGATTTAGTTTCACACGGGACATAAACAGTGGGCTCCTGGGTGAAAGTCCGGAGTGTGTTTGACCAAACCTTTGCAGACTTTCTTGCTCCTTATACGACGGCAAGTGCCTGGAGTATCAATAAATGCTGCCTCACATGGCATCTCATACCACCGCTAAAGGGTGCCTCTGTGTGGCGGTGTCTGACGCCAACCGGCCACTGACCACATGTCGGCATTTGACGCGCTGGGAGTGGGACCAGGTTGCCTTAAACATCTACAGCAGTACAAAGCAACAACCATAATGCAGCTGAATATTAATGCAGGAAACACTTTTACTTTTTATACTTAAAGTCAAATTAGCTGTTAATACTTATATATATACACAATAGGCAGGACTTTCAATAGGACCTTTACTTCAGTAGAGTATTTTCCCAGTGTGGCATTAGTACTTTTACATGAGTAGAAATCTGAATACTTCTCCTTGGTTGGTCTTGTGCGGAGTACAGATTATTTATCTCTTTATTCAGCCGGTGAGCGTTTAATGCTTAACCTGCTGACACTGGCATTAATTCATACCTGGTATTTAGATTATTTATGTTGTTGGCTTCTAAGTATTGTTGTATTTTCATTGATGCAGCAGTAGCTGTGTTTCAAGTAAAGCGGTACAAGCATATTTTTATAGTCTAAAAAGCTTGATGTGCCAGATACATATTGGCCAACACCTTGATTGCACTGGCACTGATTATCACTGCCACAGTGTGTATGGACAGGACATCACCGCTCTGTGCTTTCTGGCACCCTGTCGTCATGTTAGATGTGCTGATGACTACACATTCGCCTCAGTGATGCAGAATGTCAGCTTTAAACATTTGTTTTAATATCAGCCTGTTTATAGGTACTTGAAAAGCCCTTGTTTGTGTCCTCTCTTCCTTTCTCCTCCCTCTGTTTCCCCTCTTCACCTTCAGTGAAGCTGCACTCCATAATCTGATGAGCTGAGCTGTCGTTAATGTATTAGAAAAACAAAAAAAACTTGATACGGCATATTAATTCCCACGGCTGAATCACGTATCAAAGGATATGATTCATTTTTAATTTTGATTTGCAGCAGTTTCCTCACAACAGACGCAGCAGCAGACAGACGGAGAGCAAAACAAAAACACAAACAGCCGCTTGGGAGGTGAGAAGCAGTGCAATGGAGGGGACACAGCGGGAGGTGTCAGGGGGGCGAGGTACAGTTATAATGAGAGGTTTGTGTGTGTGTGTGCGTGTGTGTGTGTGTGTGTGTGTGTGTGTGTGTGTACACACGTGTGTTTTGTGCTATACATCATTGCACCGCTGCCTGTTGTGATTGCCTGACCCCGGGTTTCGGCACATTACCACCTTAACAGCTTTGTGGCTGGATTTATTTGACGGGTGCACACATAGGGCGCAAACGCACACACATGTGCACCCCAGACTCACACACACAATCACGCACACACACATGTTTACACACTGCTCTTTCTCGCTCACAGCTGGGTGAAAGTGTCTCGCTGTCAAATGTATGCAGGTTGAGAATGAATTTTAAAAATGCGAAAAACAATTTCACCAGTGTTCCTGCGGTCTGAGCAGAAACACAGAGTGTGTTTGTCTCTCACAGGTGCAATATCCAGAATCATGACATCATATTTCACGGTCAGGGTCTCAGACTCAGTGTAGGTTTCGGGTCATTTACATTTAAGGCAATTATTTAGGTCACTTGATGGTTATTTTTATTCAGAGCAGCTCACAACCAGCTTTAACTCAGACAGTTTCTGTTTCTTTTTTTGTGGTATTTCATTACCACCATCTTCTTTTCTGTTTGTCTCAGTAAGTTCATGACATTCAGTCATAAAACTTGGGCTGAGTGTAGGTATTGTTTTAATGAAACAAATTCAGCTCTGTTTGTTTTGTCTATTTGCTCCCACTCATGTCTTTGCACTGACTTCATGATGGTAATAAATTAGAGAAATTAAGCCTTATTAGCAACAGATACGATATTACTTTTTTACTACTAATTTGTAATATATAAAATCAACAACAGTATTTGCCTTCTCTTTAGCCCTTAGCCCCATTTATCACACAGTGGGTCTCATACAGGAGGCTTTATACGAAAAAATTTCCTCTTATTTTTGCTCATATCCATGATTTGTTCCTATTTTGTTAGCACTCGTTAATTTTTGGGATTCATCGGTATCTTTTTATTTTTGCTCTTCTCTTAGGTAAAAAGAGAATTTCGCGAGAGCACTCTTACCAAGATAAGAGAAAAACATCTGCGACCGGTCGCACAAAACTCCACAAGCTTTCTCCTCGAGTAAGACACTTAAGGTTTAATTTCTCCTTAGTTGAGAGACTTACACAGATGCACAGAATCCCTTAGATGGTTTCCTTAGGTAAGGAAAAACATAATTCATTTACTCTCTTAAAAGAGATTTTACAGTGGTAAAAGGTTCCATGATTGTTTGTTTGCTTGGACTCACGCTTGTGACGCCTGTTATCATCTCACAAAGTTGGCTTATTGTTAGACAGTAAAAAATTGGCGGAAGAAAAGAGGACAAGAACCATACTGGTCAGAGGAGGAGAAGATTCTGGAGGAATACAGACACTGAAAGCACAAACTAAAGAGTAAATCTGATCCCCAAATACCAGAAAACAGAAAACGATAGTAGGAAGAAATTACAAAACAAAAAAGTTGAAAACTGATACGTCACAAATGTTTTGCCATTGCTGGTTCTTGATTTTCCTTTAACGCCAGTATTGACACTGTGGTCACGAACATTTACTTTGTTAAGGTTTGCTGCTGAGGTAATCTTCTTACAGCCTTTGTAAGGGGGGAAACATCTCTCCAGTTCTGGTGCATGTGCCAGAGCACCTGCCTTTATGTAGTGTTAAGGGGCTGCTCATTCTGCACACCTGGGTAAATGCAGATTTAGATGGCTGGAGTTGACTTCTCTTATTTTTTTCTCTTAAACAGAAAATTAAGAGAAACTGAAGAGTGTTGCTTCCCCACAGTATTTCAGGGAGACCTGTTTTTCTCCAGACCCACTGTACACATTATCTGGAAGCAGTGACCAGGATGAAATCTGCTCCGAAATCTCCTCCAAGCACCTTGAAATAGTTTCCAATACAAATGAACCCGCCGACACGCCAGCAGGTTAAACAACACCAGCCCAGCTCCGTCCTAACAGAAGTCGAGAGTCGTCTAAAGGTTTTAAAAAAAGCCCTCAAGAGTGAAAATGACTTTAAAGCAAGTTTTAAAAGTCTCGCTCAGACAATGATTATCCATGCAGCCTGGCAACAAAGCTAACCAGCCATCCACAGCTCTCAATGGCAAATCAGCAGAATTACAACAGCTAAGCCCTTCACTCATCAGCACCTCCTCCTCTCGTGTGTAACTTTCTCCCCTCCTCCTTCTGTCCCTCTCTCCCCCGTGCTCCAGCGGACTGTCCTTTAATGGGCTCCTTTAACACCGAGTTCTGGTGGTCAGCTCTGTCCTCATTGTCTCTGCTCCCCCAGCATCACCCTCTGCCATCTCTCTTTTTATTTCTCACAGTCTCATTTCCTTTATGGTCGTCACTGACCCTTTTCATATCCTTTCCTACAAGTAAGAGACACTTTCTTGGGACTGAGCCATGGGAACACTGAGGAAGTTTAACCCATTTAATCCAACATGCAACAAGTCCTGATGTGTGAAAATATAGAGTTCCTTTATTTAAGTTAAAGTGGCCGTACCATAGTTCTGCATTCAAGAACACAAAGCCTTCATCAGCAGAAAGTGCTGAGCATTAAACATAAACTGCAGCAGAATGATCCCTGCAGGTGTGTCGTGTTATAATATTGGATTAGTATTACTGATTCATGACTGAGCAAACAGCATTTCAATATTTTAGATAGTCAAGATGGAGCTAATTTAAATACTGTTGAAGGCTTTGCTTAATGTATCGCATTTTAAAATCTCATTACATGTTTTGTAATTAAAATCTTGACCTTTAGTGGTATGAAATGGAAAAACTCAAGTAAAGTACAAGTACCTCAAAGCTGCTACTTTCGAGCATGACAGATCTAATCTGCTGTTTCAGTATGGTTAAGGTCTGAGATAGTCGAGTCACGAGCACAATGGCAGACAGACAAAGTTTGGAGACAAGTGAAAAACGGCCTAGCGAAAGAAAAGGAGCTCCTCTGTGTGAGGAGGCAAAGAAGAGCAAAAAGGAGAGTGATAAAAGAAGAGGAAGAACAAGAGTAAACCTCAGTCAGGCGTTCAAGAGATGGAGGGAGCTCCGTGACCAAAGAGGCTTCAAAACCCAAGTCCAGCTAGCTTTCTTTCTAATGGATCAGTAAGTAACACGGCTAAATGTTAGCTAGACCAGAGAGGACTGTACTGGCTGCTAGTTCATTCCTAGCTGGCCAGCATCACAAATCACCGCAACCAGGGAGCGGGTAGCGAGTGTTGGTCAGCTGACATCCTCATATTGGTATCTGTTGCCTCTTTAAAGTCAAATATTTTAATAACCATCCACCCCAGCTACCATTACAGTAAGATAGTACAGTTCTGAGTGTGCAATGGGACATTTAGAGCAAAGAAAAATATTTTTTGCAGGCACATAAATGATATTTTTAGAGAAATTATTATCCTCAAAGAACAATTTAACTCAAGGACACAAAAATCGAAAGCAAACAAATTGAACACATTTGCTTTTATCTCCCTAAACACACAACAGTGACGTCTCTTACCAAGTTTTATCCATTTCCTCTCTCCTCGTGTAACAATGTTGTTCATTTTGTACTTACACTTTCAGTGTTTGCCCCGATAAGTGCTGTTACTGTTATTATTGATTGTAAGAAGTAAAGAAGACAGAAAAATTGTATTTTCTGAATTCTCTTCAAGTGTGTAATGAGATGAAATATCTTAACCATTATGTTGTCAATGGCTTATCTGATGATAAAGACAGACAGTGTCACACGTTGTATGCACGAGCCAACATGTAAAGACTTAGGGTCCGTCCCAATACTCACACTTCCCCTCAAAATTGGCCCTAGCCCTTGTTTTTGCGTGTTGCGTTGTTTAGGGTGTCCCAAACTTCAGGGAAGTGCTTTTCAGCCCTTAAAATCACCACTTCATTTGAAGGGCCTTGCGATGCATACTTACAAACCCATCTCAGCTGAGGGGAAGATTGAAATTCCCAGGTTGCATTGCGAAACTATCCAGCCAGGTGCGTTTTCCAGGAAGATGGCAGCGTCCACGAGAAAGCCATCGCACAATTGTAAGTACTATTTTCGTAAGAATGCAAAAGTTCCAAAATATGTTGAAATGTGTTGAATGCTTGAAAATCGCTAATTCACGATGTGGCCGACATGAATATCTACAGAGTTCTCCGTGCAAGAAGCCTACGCTGACGATACATTTAAAAAAACGCATCAAGACGGTAACACCGGATTTTCGCCACTTGGGGACGCAATTGACTCATTTACAATAAAAAACGACCTTAGGACAACAGACTGACAGTAACAAGTTGTTTCTTTTACTCCTTACAAATAAATTTTGCAGCTTACTCACTCAGTGCAAACAAGGGTTGCCTCCTTCGTCTTGCAATAGTGGCGCATTCTTTGATTTCTTTGAGACTAAATTGTCCGCCATTATCAACTCCCCGTCACTGTTGAACAAACTCCAGGCTACAGTAGAAGCCTCAGCACATGCGCACTTGCACGCCCTAGCAGACACAGGTGCCCACAGACTCGGGCGTACTTTAAGCGGAGCGGACTCCGTGTAAAAATGTCCGTGAAAAATCCCCGCGATGTGAAAAATACATGCCGAACAGTCTTTTGTGTGACACTGGGCCGCATGGGCGTGCTTTGCGTGCACAGGGCTTGCGGACGTCCACTTTTACCGGGCGGACCTCCGCGTAGTCTGCTCCTTGTACGTTCCACCCGAGTATGCGGTCCGGTTGGTCTCAAAAAAAAAAAAAAAAAAAACTCAGTCCAAGACGGAGTACCGAACCGAATTGGTATTACCGAGAACCGACCCAACCCTACATGACATAGATGAGTGCACTAATTTGCATGAAGTGGCGTCCCACTTCGTAGGTAAAATTCCTTAACCCTCAACACTACCTCTTCATCGTTGAGGGGAATCTATCTGGCGAGTGCACTTGCAACCAAGGGGTAAGGTTAAGGGAAGAGAATTGGGATTGGCCCTTAATGTGGCAGATAATGATGGAATGAGACAGCTTCTTGAATGTCCTCGATGGTGCAGTGCCAGTCAAATGTTTGTAAATGTTGGTGTGCATACTGGGTTAATAGGAAATCGTATATGTTGATTATATATTGATATATGTGCAGACTCTCTGTCTCAGAAAATGGTATCATCCAGGCCTTGGTCAACACTGAACCCCAGGTTTTCATCCAGACTGTGGGGCCACTTGCTCTCGCTTTAGGTTAAGTCTTCTCTGAGCGCTGCCTCCTAGTCACCCACGTCCCCTTGGCTCCCCTCTGCAGGTTTATAACTGACATGAAGGATTATCCTGAGTAACCGTGTCAAAGAAACATTGCTGTTGAGTTTTTCAGATGTAATTTTTCTGACGCTTTGAGCTCCACAAGCTATGTCTATTAAATTTCATTATATTGGAGAGTCGATATCTCCAACACTCTGCATCTCACACCGAAACAATCTAGACTGATAAACAGCACTACAGGTAAGAGGAGAAATATCTATTTGTGCTTTTGTGGTGAACTGTCCCTTTAAAGATACCTTGTATTACTCTGTTCTTCTTGTTTCCACTCGGGGAGGATGGGACTGATTCCATCCAGGAAGGTCAAAGTGAACGGTCAAGCGAGCAGAGTTTCAGTGTCTTGCTCCAGGACGCTTGCCAACATCTGTCCTGCTGATTGGAAGCATACACATGTCACTTCTGAGAAACTTCAAGACAAAAGCTGGATTTCCTTTGACAGTCTGACCTGCATGTGGCGCAGGCGGCCAACCAGATTTCAGAAACATCTCCCAAACGACCCCTTGACTGAAGTATAAAGCTTCACACATAATTGTTTGATTCAGGGGAGAAAATGTGCCAAGAGCTGCCAGCTTTCATTGTGTTCTGGGTGGCTCAGCGCAGTCTAACACTAATGAGTGCTGATGTCCACCGCTATCCTCCTCTTCCTCCTCCTCCTCCTCCTCCTCATCCTCCTCTTCTCATCCTCCCCTGGAAGGTTGAGAGGAGATCCGGTAATGACAGGATTTTAAAGGAGCCCCCATGGCCTGACTCTTAACACCCGATAGGCTGGCCGGTCACACCCAGCACACACACTGTCTCCCTCTCTTCCTCTCCCCCACCCCCACCCTCACACACACACGCAACAAAAACACACACCCCTGTTCTCTGCACTAGAATTAGCCGTTGGCAGCACTCCAGTCAGATCCGCTCAATATTCCACCCTTCCAAAAACCACCCTCTCTCTTCTCATTGTTCACTGGAGGCCGCACATTGCCACAGTCATAGTTGTGTCACAGCAATCAATCAGCCATCAATGTGAAACGGCTACACCGATACAGAGAAAACACAACACAACTGCACTGTAATCCCCCCCAGACTCCTCCCAACTGTCCCCTGACATCTCTCCTCTGGAGTCTCCATCCTGCTGCCTGACCTCCATCTGCTCCTCACTCTCTCCGTCTCCTTCTCCATCACTATGTCCATCGCTCCCTCATGGTTGTGCACAGACATCACACCCATTATCACCTCTCTGTGATTCAGGCACTTGATTCATTACCCAGCTGGTGACCTTCTCACACATACAGAAATTCGCAGACAGACACACAAGCCCGGCATTCACACATGCAGGCATTTACACTCGCACACGATCACGCACATGCATGAACACTGCTGTGATACGACTGAATATGCAGACAGACTTAAGATTTTTTGATAATTTCAGATTTCTTTTATCTGCTTTGTATGCAGCTGACAGTGTTGAGGCTGTTCTCATGCACTGGTCGTACTTATGCCTACGAAAAGTAAAGCACTTGAATTGGTATTTAACCCACGTAATTCATTTCATTTACTGGTTTATTTAAAACAGGGACAGTGTGTGATATTGCACCAGATGCACATGTAACAATATAAAATGGTAATTCCACATAACATCAGTAAGTACACACACCTGTAGGACAGTGCATAAACAATATAGAGGCACTATCACACAACATGACTGGCTGTCTTTCAGCCATCTTTTAACATTAGTTTTAAACTGCATGGTGGTGCAGTGGTTAGCGTTGCTGCCTCACAGCAAGATCTGTTCTCCCCGTGTCAGTGTGGGTTTCCTCCAGGTGCTCCAGCTTCCTCCCACAGTCCAAAGACATGCAGGTTAACTGGTGACTCTAAATTGTCCGTAGGTGTGAATGTGAGTGTGAATGGTTGTCTGTCTCTATGTGTCAGCCCTGTGATAGTCTGGTGACCTGTCCAGGGGGAACCCTGCCTCTCGACCAATGTGTGCTGGGTAGAGCTTAGATTCTCTGCCCGAGCCCAAACCCGACATTTCCCGCCACTATCCTCAGGCTCGGACGGGTCAGGCATGTAATAATGTAATAATGTAAAAAAAAAACGAGATGGTTGCAAAACCAGAATATGACTACTGACTACTTGAAAAATGCCACATATATTAGAGAATCAGATGAATGCCAGTTTTGTGGTTGAGACCCTGAGTCAACAGTCCATCTCTTTAGGTATTGTCATTTTGTATCTGCATTTTGGGATGAGGTTCAAAAAAATGTACTCAAAAATGACTTCCTTAAGTCAGCTTCCTTAAATACCAGATATTTTAGACGGATATTATACAAATAACGAAGGTTATTTAGATAGATGTGAAAAGTCTTCAGTAAGTAAGTTAAGTAAATAAGTACGTGAGAACACAAATGTCTGAGTCTGCTGGATTGGACATTAAACGGATTTTATCCCACCAGCTCACCAGTAAACGTCTGTAATGTCAGATTAAGCCCATGTGCAAACAGAGAGGGTCATTTTCCAGAGAATTTCCAGTGAGCGAGTTGGTACATTTATTTTTATTATGCGACTATGTGAAACAGGAAGACTACAAACATCAGAGGGTGAAGAAGAAGGATGACTTACACAAAGACAGCAATGAAAATGTCAAAGTGGAGAGATGATGAGGTTCAGGAACATCTGTCGGTAAGGGTTGTCGCCAGAATTTATGAACTAGCTATGTAAACAAAACACAACAATTTCCGCAGTGTACTTTTTGTATCATGTCCTGCCTCCTGCAAACTCTAGCGTGTGTGCTACATGTGAGAATGGGCAACTCCGCAGTAACTGAATTCATCCGAAAATTTATCCAGAATCCAGAAGTTAATTCTCAAAAGCTGCAGAACTCCGTATTCGTCAGCTTTCACCGGCCATTGGTGGCACACGCAACAAAATGTCAAGCACTAGTTACCTTCTACTCTGAAGATTTTATACGCTAAAATTACACCTTCAACTCTTTATCTTCCCGCCAATCCAAGCCCTCGAAGAACTTCAGCTATGCGTCATGTTAACGTTGGCTATGGGACAAATGAATAAGACCCGTACTACCTGAGCCATGAGCGCCCAAAAAGGCCCTTGACAAGGCCCTCTTTGTTCTATCCAATCGTCCCAAAAGTTTATAAGTTGGTCTGAAATGTAAAGCTGAAAATTACAGTAAAATAGACATTAACTGGAGAGCTTCTTATATATATTGTTAAATGAGTAAGCTCTTAGGCAACAAGGACTCTTTTTCTGTCATCCATCCATCCATCCATCCATCCATCCATACCTGGAGTTGGTCATGTCCGTCTGTCCTCCCTGACTCTTCTCCAGCCCGAGCTTGGTGAAAATCCCAACCAACACCATGATGGCCACCACTCCACAGATAATATACACGATCATGTGGGTCCGATCCTTGTCCGGCTCCTCTTGGACCTCCGTGACGGGTGCTGCCGGCCGCCCGGTGTTTGCCCAGACGGGCGTGTCATAGTTGGAACACGAAGTCTGATCCAAACTGTGGATTTTGAACTGACAGCAGAAGCGGTAGAAGCAGGAGCCGCAACAGAACAGGTAGATACCTGCGTTACAGTTAAAGGGCGGGTCCCACTGACCCATGACATCATAGTAACCCCAGCAACGGTTACCGCTAGTTGGAGCGGTTTTGTCCTCTACGTCTGGCGTGGGTGTTGCCAGCGCGGCCTCTGGTACCACAGAAGGCTGCGCTGTCTGGTTGTTGGGAGACACCTGGGCTAAAGCCTGACCTGACGGCCAGGAGTTCAGTCCGCCCAGAGAGGTCAAACTCAGGAGGATGGCCAGCGACAAGCTAACCAAAAGTGGGTGCACGGAGGTGGCCATCTTGGACTTACTCCAGTATGTTGTGGCAGCTCAGTGCTGATGTGTAATTTGAAATGATAGTAGGTTTAAAAGCAACAAAGAAATAGAGAGCTGAGTACGCTCTTTGTCCAGAGCTTTAAATTGCAGTCACTGAATGAATCTCTGAGGTATTAGAAATCATTGAGATAACCGTTTTGATAAATAGAGTGCGGTCAGCCTATGTATGCATGCCTGGAAGAAAAATAAAGAGCATTCACTTAGCGTTGTGGGAGTTATTACTGCACGCCGTTACAGAAGGTTAAATTGTCGTCAAGGGGCCGAGGAACAAGTGAGTGAAAGAAATCAATCTCACATCTCAACAGGAGTGAATGGGTCCCTCGTGAGCAGGCACTCACACGCACAGACACATCCCTGGCAGTTTACTGTGTGTGTGTTTATCAGAGCGGATAAATATTCCAAAATTTAGGAAGTGTCACCTTTCACAAAGCCATATATCATCAGCAGACAGCAGAGGCGGCTGTAGACAAATCCAAATCCAGTGGCTTGGAGGGAATCTAGTTTAGGAGGGCGTGTTACCTACGAATGAACTTGCCTCTGGCATTTCCTGCAATAAGCTCCCCTGCTGATGGGATGAATAATCCGTGAAAAGTGAGAACTCTTGGTTCCTGACGGCGCTCGCAGGGGGGAAAAAGAAGGCAGATTCCTCTCAAACTGGAAGATAGTCACGGGCTCCCACATGAAAGGCTTCTCACTTCAGAGACGGACTCATATTCCTGAGTGGATAACAACTCTAATGCTCAACGCTGGAGTCAGATCAGTTGTGATGTCCTGGAAAAACTCTGACCAGAGTGCAGTGTTTTCCTCTGGAGTCGCCTCCACTTCTCCCTCTCAGATCTTTAACTTGCATCTATCATCCTCCTGCTCTCAGTGTCACTGTTCAAAAGAAGCTTTTTTATTTTTGTGGTGGGCATCTTTTCGCTGCCACCTTGCTCCACTTTGCTGAACGTGACTCCCTTTCTTGAGGTGTGTAGATCCAGTCTTTGGGAGTTAAACACTGAGCTTTTATTTTGGAAGGATTGTGTAGGATTCCTACTTCCAGCCCAACAGGTTACAGCAGCTGTGCGATATTCTTTAAAACATTACTCCAGGCTCTCGTCAAGCTGAAATCCTTTGATGATTACAGTCCAAAAGCTCCTGCACCTGAGGCGTGTTTTCCCTCACGCACACTCACGCACGCACGCTCACGCACGCACACACACACTCACGCACACACTCACACACACACACAGCTCTGATCCCCCCGGTGAGAGTGCTCTGTCAGTGTCAGTCTGTAGCTTTTAAGCGACACACACAAGGAGTCCAGTGGCTCTTTGTTCTCGGCGTGCGCGGGGCTCCTGTTGCTGCTGCTGCTGCTGCTGCTGCTCTGTGCACACTCCACTGGAACCCCTCCTCTGCGTGGATCCCAGGGTCTCTAACAGACCCAGGACACCAGCTGGGTGCTCTGTCTGTCAGCCCGCTCAGTCCTGCCCTACAAGTGCTAAGGGGAGAGGAGAAAGAGAGAGGGGAGGGGGGGCTGATGTTGTGATACTGGATCTCTGATCTGAATGTCTTAGCGTTGCTGCATCCAAGAGAAGCTGTAAAAAGAGATGCTGGGATGACTTGACCAGAGTGGAGTGTCCCACATAACTGACTGTGGCTTTGATGCTTTTGTCTCTCCTTCCTTTGCTCAGGTTTTGATTATCTTTACACCCTGATCTTAATCTCCTTCTATCCTCTCTTTGATATTTGTGCGTTCTTTCTCTCCCCTCACAACTCACCTCACCCTCTCCTCTCAGCCCGAGCTGGGCTGCACGGGTCTGTCGTCGCTGAGGAAATATCAGCGTGGGGTCAGAGAGCCCGCGGACTGCCCTCTGCACTTTCAGTGTTGTGCAAGCCTCACCGGAATAATACTCCCCCAGCCCATTCGGACGACAGAGACAAGTGGAGATGCGACAGCCACACAGGCGTGTGGCAATGAGGGCAGATCAGAAAAAGAAAGAAAAAAATCCTGTTTTCAAAAGAAGCCCCCTTGGAAATATAGGACTGTCTGCAGCAGCGGCTCTTTCAACTCACTTGCCTTTTTTTCCATTTGCATCAATGTATTTTTTTGTCCTTTTTTCCCCCTTTTGAGCAAAAAATTGACAAAAAAACCTTCAAAGCATTAATATGCAACAGTTTTAAAGCAAGTGCTGCATATTATCTCCCAAATTTTTTCATGCAATGGATTTTTTGCTGTCAATTCAGTCCTTGTCCGGCTGCAGCTTCTTTGAAAACAGGCATAATTTGATATATATGTATAGGAATTTTATATATATATCATATGTATGTGTTTTCACTGGTGCTCTGCTTGTGGGATGCTCCAAACAGAAGTGGGAAGAGAAAGGAGAATTTTTTTATTCCATCCTCTCCTTTTGTTGTTGCCTCTTCATCAGTGTGTATTCCCTTATTTCCTCGCCGCCTCAGTGCGTCTGTATCCCGTCCGCTGGTGATGCTCGCGATGCTGCTACTGCTGCTGTTCTCTGCCAGGACTGGATGACAATGTCTAACACACACACACACACACACACTCTCTCTCTCTCACACACTCCTCCCTCTCCAACTCACTCCTCCCTCTCTTGCTCACTCCTCCTCTCTCTCTCTCTCTCTCTCTCTCTCTCTTACACACACACACACATACACACTTGTGTCTTTTGTGCGTAAATGAGCGCAGCTCTCGCCTGCTGACTCTCCCTTTCACTCTGCTCCTCTCTGTCTCAGTATGTGTCACTGACACTCTTCTCTCACTTTTGTTTTTCTTTTTGGCTCCTGAACTCACTCTTTCCCCCTTTCATGTCCCCCCAGTTCCTGTCATCTGTTCTTTTATCATCCATTCATCTCTGCTCACCTCCTGCCTGTCTAACCTTTGCAGTTGGCGTGTGCACGTGTGATGCATCCGTGTGTGTTTGTGCCTGTGCGCAATGACTGCGCTGACGCCGTCTTTGCGGGAGCATGCCTGGAACATGTGTGGTGCTGCAGTCTATAAGGGCTGATTTAGGGAAAAGGACGGAGAGGCATGGAGGGAAGGAGAGGAGGAAGCGAGAGTGAGATAAACAGAGAGGAAGAGGGGAGGCAGGAAGAGAGAGGGAGGGTGGGGAGGGGAGAAGAGGACAGCGGAGCGGCTGCCAAAGCGAGGGCTTGACAGAGAGGAGCAGGGGAGGGAAAGAGGAGAGGAATTATCGCAAGGAAGGGAGGGGGGATTAAAAAATATGGGGGACGCAACTGGAATAGGAACTGACAGAGGGATAGTGGGAGGGAGTGGGGGAGAGATATAGATGGGAAGGGAGTGCAGACAGGTAGGAGGAAAAAAAGGAGAGCTATCTCAAAGGAGTGACATATTAGACTTGGATGGAGAGAAGAGGGAATAGTATTCAGAGAGAATTCAGGAGAGACTGTTGGAAAATTCCCCGGAAATCGATTGAAGAGAGACGGAGAAGCAAAATGTTATAAATTTTGAATCGTCTCTGATATAATGTTGAATGTGAACTAGATTTTGAAGAGTAGTTCCTTCGGGTCCGACCATGAACCGGGCAAACCTCATCAGAAAACACAGTAGGAGAAAGAAAAAACGCTGCTTAATATTTCATTCTGTTTTTAAGTGGCTAACATTATATTCATCTTAAATATTCATTCTTCAAACTTTTTACATAAAAGCTTAAAGGCTTTCTTTAATTTCCCTGTCATCCGCTCCTTTTTATCTTTTTATCTCTCCACACACTCTCCACAGACTCTCGTGCATTTCAGCCACTCTGTCCTTTTTTTTGTTGTTGTTTGTTGTTTGTTTTTGTTGCAACTACCCCCCGCTCATCTTTGCTCGCTGTTTGTACTTTGTCCAACCCTCTCGGCCTAAATTCGCTTAAAATCTTTGGCAGAGTGCATCAGGAGTTATGTCAAGAAACACACACACACACACACAAACATTGCGTGCCGATACACACACACACACACACGCACACACACACACACACACACACACACACACACACACACACACACACACACACACACACACACACACACACACACACACACACACACACACACACACACACACACACACACACACACACTCCCATGACTTCACACTACAGTTCTGTGATGTGCCACAAACCAGCTAATCCTCCTCCTCCCCACAGCCTGACGGTAAAGTGTCCTCAGCACATTTTCGCTAATGGAAAGCAGGTCATTAATTTGGAAATAAGAATCAAAGTTGTGGTGAATAAAGGTTGGTTTGCCGCCATCCCAAACGCGGGGCGCAGAGAGAGTGGGAGCGAAGGGTGTTGGCTGAGGATCAGGATGGAAAGGAAAGAAGGGTGAGATGGATGGAGAGGAGGAATCCTCGGGGAGAGATGGAGGGCAGAGAGTACAGATTGAACGGGAGATCTGTCTTAAATCATTTCTCTTTCTCTCCCTCTCTGCTTGGCTGTGGTCTAATGGCACATTTTCCACTCTGTTTCTGTCGCATTCTCTCTTGCTTTCTTTTCTCTTGCACATCTCAGGCAGTCACAGGCGAAGATTTCAGAGGGAACGTCCCCATCAATATTTAGAGCATGTGAATTTGACACCCCGCAACAGAAACATAAAAGTAGCAGAAGACCTTTGCTTTTACTGAATTAAAGAAATGTATACCATAGATTAATGCAGAATATGCAAAAATTGGAGCATGAAAAAGCAAGAGAGTGATGCTCAAAATTTTCTGGCAGGGAACCCCAAACCGCAGTTACTAACAAAACCTAGGCCCTTGCAAGTAGCAGTAGTTTCATGTGCCGACATGTTGTCACTCTGACCACGTTTGGTCATGGATTTTCCAGGAATAGATACGAATCAGATACGACCTGCAAGGTACCCTGGGTGTGTTGGTTGTTGACGTGTCAAGTTCTGCCTGTTACGTGCATTGTACTCTTTCAAAATACACTTCTGTTTTCACAGGAAATTTACCATTTACATACAGTCTCTTTCAAAATAAACTAACTACGTCGGTGCGACAACAAAAATTGACATTTTTTTCCCATTAACAAACACACACGGTTAGGTTTAGGAACAAAGAACAGGGTTTGGCTTTATAATCTTACGGGACACGAGCATTGCTCTCTTCGGCAAAAGTCAGCGTTTGTTGGACCCATCAACAACCCCTCCCGCCTGCCCCACTCGGACTTCCACCGTCTTCAAAGGAGAGTGCACCCAAAAATGTGGTTTCAATTATGTGTTTTTGGACATTTGAATCTGGGGCGCAGTCAGCCTCCATTAGGCGGAGTTGTGTAGCTACCCCGTCTCCCCTTGGATCTCCGCAAGTGATGTGAGGACTCTACAACTTCACCTGAGCCTCCCTCGGCATATGGGTGAGTAGATAATGGCTGAATTTTCATTTTTGGGTGCACTATCCCTTTAACTTTCATCCTTGTCCCACTGGTGTCCCTGAAAGCACTTTTTCTTTCTCTCTAAATCTGATATTTCTTCAGGGAGGGCAGTAAGTTACAGTGTGGGCTCCATGCTAGTGCTGACAGCTTGATGGATCACCACAAAGGGGTGGGGCTTAGCAATGGGTCAATCGTCTGGGTGGAAATGCAACATGGAAATAAAGAAAAGACTTTTTCTTGACAAACTGGAGGTGTTGCATACAATGGGAAGAAGCTCCATTATAGTGGAGTAAAGGCAGCATCCCCACAGCTGATACTGTATCTCCAACACTAGACACTAAAACTATCTAATAAATTGCACTACAGGTACGAGGAAAAATATGTCTTTTTGCATTGATCTGAATTGTCTGGGATAAATGTAAGAAAGCTACTGACAAAAATCTGAAAAGCTCCCTCGGCCCATTTTGCATGCACTTTTGTGACGGTCCCTAACTTCAGCTCATCATGCTTCAGTACCTGATCATGCGGCGCAGTTAACATCTGTGCAACATCAGTCAAGCTTTACTGTGCTGACCAACAAATTTGGTGAAAATGGATGAAATAGTTTTGAGCATTAAACTCCTCAGTGTTTTTAGATTATAGCATATAGTGCATTATCGAGAAAACAATAACCTGTATTAGTTTTGATGCTTAACAAAAAGTGATATTATGAGCCGGGGTATTCTTAATTGCGTTGCAGACATGTATCTGCAGTGGATATCACACCAGTGTAACACTGTAGCAGTGTATGTATGATGGCTGTGTTTCAATATGACTGACTTATTATGACACTGAGAGGAAGTGCTGCAATGTTTGTGTCAATCTGGTGACAGGTTAGTGGGCGGAGGGGATGCTGGGTGAGAATATTATCTGGAAAATGTATTTCTATTCATTTACATCCCTGAAAAGTTTATTTATTTTGACACCTTTTACTGCGTCCCATCTAAAAGCAGGTGGCTGTATTTGGTGGATTTTTAGGAGAAATATTTCTGTCACAATCTGACAAATTCAATAAAAAGTTCTCCCTCCTCATCTGTTCTTTCTCCTCCAAACTGATCTCACAGAAATACATGCATTACGTGGTGGTGGAAAAATTACGGCACCACAGTAACAATGCCAACGGAAAGTTAAGAGGATCCTTTGTCATGGTGACTCACAAATTCCCGGGTTCAGACATCACACAACGTGCTACAGTTAATGTTACAACCGCACAGGTAGTATAAAGAGCGAGGAGGTTAGAGTAAGAAGGAGGTTGGGTTGATGGGTCAAACAAACACCAGACTTTACCTCAGGAGACGGCTGTTTGTGTCCCGTGTGGAACTAAAAGTCAACATTTACTTCTTTTATTTGAATGTACTTATGTCCTTTACATACACATCACATCACTTGACGAAGTACTTATGTACCATACGTAACACACACAGATGTTATAACTGAAAACAATCCAATCAGTGGAACAAAACACCAGGAAATATCTTCATCACCAGAGGAGCCGGCTGGTAAATCAAGCTTTTACTAAATCCAGTTGGAAAAATCGTGAGAACGTCTTTTCCTTCCGAGAACGTCTGCGAGTGCGTACTCTTGCTTGTTGCTTGTGGAGCCGCCATTACTGTTTTGCAAGCTGCAGCCTGCATTTTACATCATCAGCTACGACTAGTCAACTAGTTCGTACCCACTGGTAGCTTTGTCACCTTCTACCTATGCCAATCCTCAATGCCTATGTGCAGTTTCACATAGATTGACCACGTCAGCGAGTAGAAAAATGTGGGTCAGACAGAATGACTGACTGACAGTTTCCGTGATTATGTACAGCATACCATACCATGACTTAGTCATACCAAAGACTAGAAAAAAAAACCCCAAAACATTGTCCACAGGGGGAGCCACAGCCATCGGTCGCATTTTAGCCATTTTGAAGCATTTTTCTGTTGTTATAGTGCCACCCAGTTGCCAATTAGAGTTAAATTTCTCCAGTCACCTTGAGGCGTCCTGTTCTACATATCTACCAAGTTTAGTAAAAATCCATATGGCGGTTAGGCCTAGATAAGAAATGAGCTCTCTAGCGCCCCCATTTTGTTTGATGGGGTCAATAATGGAGGGGTCCCCTCAGATTATGTGTGGTCATATGCCTACAAAGTTGCGTGGTGATGGGTGAAACCCTTGAGATGTTATACACCTTTATGTGATGAGCCACGCCCTCCGCAATATTCATTGCCTTATAGAAGCTCAGTTTTAGTAAGTTTTCCAACTTTTGCCAAGAGGGAACTTTAGATATTGGTCCCTAGATTATGTTCACCCAGTTTCATGCAGATCGCTCAAACTTCCTAGGAAGAGATCCATTTGAAGTGTTTTTCAAAAATTCAAAATGGCGGAAAATCTATATAAGCGGAAGTTATGGGTTCTTGAGGCAAATGTGTTCCTCATGAGGAGAGGCATCTCTGTGCAAAGTTTCATGTCTCTGCCACATACGGAGCATGAGATATGCACATTCAACGTTTGACATTTCAGTTGGTTGCTATAGCGCCCCCCTTTGGCCAATTGATGTAATATTGCTTCATTGGCATCCTCCCATGACCCTCTACCACTGTGCCACATTTCACATGGATTGACCAAATCAGTGAGGAGAAAAACATGGAACAGACACACAGACAGAGTTTTCGTCATGATATAGTGAGATGTAGTCCCTGACTGGCTGTTGGGGCGGCAGAGTAAAGACTGATACAGAGAGCGAAACAGGATGTTGAGCTTATGTCATCAGGATGGTCTCACCTGGCTCGGCCTGTTGCTCTGACGGCCCCATTGGTTCGAAAAATGTCCCGTTGGACCAATAGCCTCTCTGCAACAGCCAATCCCAAAAACAAACTTCCTGCTCTCTGAAAATACATGCTCTCAGCAGTTAGACAACTGATTTGCCAAGAAATATGATGACATTGTATGTTTCTATAAACCACACAGTGCTGTGGTTAACGTGTGGTTGGGTTAAGGCACATAAACAGTAGCATAGTTGTAGGTAATGAGATGAATGCACTACTGGGTAGATAAAAAGAAACATCATGGCTTGGCTCTACATTCATCGACCAATCCACCACCCCTCCAACACATCCTCACTCTGACCTCGTCACATACTGACATTTGGTCATGGACCTCCCACGTCCATGCCAGGCCAGCTGTGTATCATGCTGACGTGAAAGCACAGCTTTTTTGTCGTTCTCTGACCCCAGAAGTCACTGCCAAAGTGCCGATATTCAATGAGATCTGAGAGAGACTGGGTCGGGGACACCTCCTTATGTTACATCCTTACCGCCAGCGTTTCAACCTGTCACAACCCGCCGGTGTATCATAGTGCTGGGACAGGTGTTGTCAAGCCGCATTATGAACCAATTCCATCAGTACGCGTATCACACTGCCACAACAGATGCCATATATGGCGTATCATATCGCTGCCAAAGGTGGCTTTTGGCGTCTGGTAGCAGTACTTGAAGACATAGGAAAGAGAACAGGCTGTCCCTTTCTAAACCTGAAGTCGTGGTCATTTCACGTATTTCTGTGAGATCATGTTTTTTCCTCACTTAAGCTCTCTCTCTGTTTTCTTTCCACTTCCATCCTCTCCTCTTCTACTCATCACCTCTCCTCTTTCCCTGGCACTTGTCTCTTTTCTTTTGTTCCTTGTCCTTCTTTTCTCCTCTACACCCTTCTCCTCATCCAGCTCTTCTCCCTTCTTCACTTCCTCTTCTCTCCTCCTCATCAATCTTACAGAAAACTCAAGGAAGAACACGATCATTTTCCTCCCCTCATTCTCCCTCTTCACCTCCGTCACCTGCCGCCTCCGCTGCCACTTCAAACCACGTCTCCTCTACCCTCACTTTGTCCTTCCCTCAGTCTGTCTCCATCTCTCACCTCATCCTCCCGTCCTCTCATCAAACTGTCTCCCATTGTCTCTTAAATTCCAGTGCATGTGCCACGCCGCGCCACGCCTGTCACTCCCACTCCTTTTGTCTCGCTCTGTGTCACTTCCTCCCGCACACCAGAGCTGCGCATCATTCCTGTACTCTCTGACTGTCACTCAGTATAGATTAGTTCAGGAAAACGGATGGAGTTATGTGAGGGTAACTCAGACAAGGCCACGAGACGATACATAGAGAAGGGATCCGAAATAAGAGAAAGGCCTTGAAAACAAGACGGAGTGATTTCGTAGAAAGTGAAAGTATGAAGCGATGAAGTAGTTACAAACAAATAGAGAAGACAAATAGCTAACAAGGGAAGAGAAAGAGACATAGATTAAGTGATAGTGACGACATCTGCAGGGCTGATGGATGTCTGCGGTTGTAGGAGAGTTTGGCTTCTTCTTCTTTTTTTTTTTGATTCACTGCCCTGTTCAGCACCGATGCCCTCCCACAGCCTCGTCCTTGACTGCAGGGGCCAGACATCGTATACCTGCCATTGATTCGGAGCCGGCACACACTCACACACACACAAGCATAAATTAATACTTTCACACACACCTGAGCACACTCACTCACAAACAAAGATATCTCGTTCCCTGGAGGAGGCTCAAGACAGAGTTTAACAGCATGGAATTTAATGTTTATGTCCTGCGCCGTAATTAGTAGTGTTTGTGCCCCGTGTGTGTTTACTGCTATATTTATATTGCTGTTATCTCTCTGAGCATGACACTGGTATATTTCACTGCAAAGAACAAAGCGCTGCATTGAAACGTAACATGCTGCTGACTCTCTTAAGACAGGCAAACACTGTGTGGATTAAACAGGATTTTAGCCCCCCACTAACTTTAAGAATTGAGGCGAATTTCTGCCAAAGCTGTTGTCATTGGATGTGCAGTTCAAGGAGTGTCACAATGTCTGATCCACTGCCCGAGAATTCAGCTTTCATGGCTCTAAAAAGTGGTGGTCTTGTTTGAACTACAATAGTCAAATGTTGGGGGTGAAACTGTAGCCTAAAGACTGCTGTGTTATAAAACTAAACCTGCTGCTCAGCAGACATCTGCAGCTCCATAGAAAAAGTTGGATGATCTTTCCACTCGTTTTGTCATCACCGTTCAGGACAAGGTTGTTGTTTTTTTAAATTAACTTTATTGGAATTATAAATGGACCAAACCAACCAAAGGTTACATGTTTATGTTTAGTGTGAGCAGCCAAGTCGTGACCAGTCAGCTGATCCGAGCAGAGTTAACATAAACATGGGAAAGGTGCAGCTAGCCCTTGTTGCAGCGGTGGGGGTTGGAACCCAGCCTTCGTTCTTTGCTGCATGTCTTCCTTGCTCTCTCTCTCTCTCCGATTCTTCCTGTCAAATATATGCAAAAAAATGGTTCCTCATGAGGAGAGGCATCTCTGTGCAAAGTTTCATGTCTCTACGACATACGGGGCATGAGATATGCCCATTCAAAGTGTGCAATTTCAGTCGGTTGCTATAGCGCCCCCCTTTGGCCAATTGATGTAATATTGCTTCATTGGCATCCTCCCATGACCCTCTACCACTGTGCCACATTTCACATGGATTGACCAAGTCAGTGAGGAGAAAAACGTGGAACACACACACACAGACAGAGTTTTCATCATTAGACCGTTTCACTGATGCTCTGTTGCTCAGGCAACAGCTTTGGTCCCTGTGCACTTCCTGTCAGTTACTGCATTAAGAAACATGCCAACAGGAAGCACCTAGGGACCCATTAGAATGTTTATGTTGTCGAGTTTGAAATGGTCTATAGTAAGATTGAGTGAGAGGGCTGCAGCTTGCAGCTACAAAACTGGTGGTTAAAGTGTTTTTGTTTGTCAATATAAATGTCTGACAACATTATGGAAAGGATCCTACAGAGACGGACATTTTTGTTGGAGAGTATGATTCTTTTTTTTTTTTAAACCAAGATCGCCATCGCCAAACCCACCAGACTGGCTGTGTCTGTTTAAACAACAAGGACCTCACTTGCTGACAGAAAGGTCTATCTCTGTAGGGATCCTTTCTATAATGTTGTCAGACACTAAGAATAATAACTTGATCCTGTCAGTGGCAAAAATAAGCACTTTAAGTGGACATAAATGGACAGAACACAATTCAGTTTTATTTATAGAGCCCAGTATCATCAATTTGTCTCAGGGGTTGTTTTGAATATTTGTGGAGTTTTGTCTCTGTCGCCATTTTGTATGTTTTGTCTTTGCATGTCTTTGTAGTAACTTGGAGACAATATTTTGTGGTATTTTTTGCATCTAAATGAACACATTTGTCTCTGTTGTAGATTTGCATTTATTTGAATTTATTTTTTTTCATTTTTGTGGTTGTGTTTGCATCCCTTTGTAGGTCTTGTTTAAGATCTTTTGTGATATTTTTGCATCTATTTGTACATAAGGTTTTTTCTGTTTTTTTTGGTGATAGAAATTTTGAAGGCATTTCTAGTTCTAGAAATTTCGGGGGGAAATTTTGGGGGTATTTCTAGTTAAACAATAACTGTCGCTTTCCATAATGTTATCAGACACTTTGAATAATAACTTACAATAACTTACAATTTCCCGTCGGGGGCTTTACAACATACGACACTGTGTGTCCTCTGACCCTCACAGCCGATAAGGAAAAAGTCCTCAAATAAAATTCAAACTGGCAAAAGCAATTTCTTATTAACATTACATTGCAGCCCTCTTGCTCAGTACTGGACCAATTTGAAAAATATTTGCAGTCATTAGTCACCAAGACACAAAAACCTGGGAAAATAGGAGCCAGGTGGAAAAATACCACAGTTACTCTGTATTTAATATTTTATTTCTTGTTGCTTTCAGTCGGGAAAAAAAATGAAATGTGAAAACAACAAGTTAGTTTTATGTGGTGATATGTGTCAGACTATTCTCTGGCCCGCTGCAGTCTTGTCTTCGCTGTGACGTCACTGCGCCCAGCTTAGAAACAGTGCAACATGCTAATCAGTCAGCTTTAGAGGTGATTTTTTTCTTCAGACAGAGCCAAGCTGTTTCCCCTGTTTCCAGTCTTTATGCTAAGCTAACCTGCTGCTGCCTGTGGCTTCAAATTTGGCACACAGTTATGAATGTGGTATCGATCTTCTTATCTGACTCTCACCAAGTGTATGTCCAACATCTATCCATTTATAACAAAGCCACTGAAACTTGTACAATTCTCAGCGATCCCTGTACATCTGGGCAGGAATCAGCTGACACTGTGTTGCAGGGCAGGCCTCCAGCCAAGTACAGATTTGTGTCTAATATTATCTCAAAGGTTAAAGATAAAAATAAAAAGTTCTTGAAAGCAGCACTGTCTCAGTGGAGGTTTAAAGCCGTTCCCAGGCTCTCACTGTCGCAGCTCTCTTAAAATAAAAGTTTCATTCGCGGATGAATCCCCCCCCTCGTGCGGGCCAGCTGGGTCTAATTCCCGACTGTGGCACTTTTTGTACTGTGATCCCTCTTTGTCTGTAGCGCTCTCAGCTTTCCCTCTTCTTCAGTCAAAAGAAAGTACACAAAGAGCTCATCCTGCCTGTTCCTCATGTCAGACAGAAAAAAGAGAAAGGCCTGTCATGAAAGGAGAGCCCTGCTCTAACTTCTGTGAGAGACACAGTTAGTTTGATATAAAGAGAAGAACATTTATTGGATGTCTTGTAAATTGCAATACATAACTCTGAAGGGATGTTACATTATCCATATTACGTCCATCTGTTCCCTATGCTCCTTTGTGTTTTACCCCCCTAGAAGACACTTCCCCAAATGCCTTTTCTTCACTGGGCAGATCAATGGCGCTGCTAATTTATTTAAGTATTGATGATCCTCTTCAGCCATTTGTTAACCAGCCTATCCAGTCTTGTCAGTCAGCTATCCAAACACTTTGATGAAGGCCAAGAACACACTTGATCTATCAGCCAAAATTTCAATTGAACCCATCAGCTATTGAGCCAAACTGTCAACAAACCTGACGACACAGCATAATGAGGGGTATCATTCACTGTCCGTCACGGTCCGAACGAGCTGCTCCTTTGCCACTCTACTCTCTTCCATGTCTCCCATTCTGCAGTGTGAATGGTTGTCTCTGTCTGAACCCTGCAAGTGTGTGGGTTCAGCCTACATCCCCATGTGACCCTGCTCAGGATAAACAGGTATAGATGATAGCAAGAGTCAGCAGAGAACTAACCAGGCTAGATAACTAGTCGTGCACTCAGCCAGCGGTCGTCAATACAGGATTACCCGGCTGCGTCTCAGTGGGAGGTCCGTGTCATTATTAGCTGTCTGTCTCCGTTTCATCCTGATGCAGCCTGAGACCCCTGCAAAGCCCTCCACTGTGTGCATCTGTGTGTTTGTGTGGGTGTCAACAGGGACAGCCGCAGTAACCCAATCAGCCAGTCAGAGATGAGATCTGTCCTCAGAAAGACGGACAGGGTGAAGAGAGATGCAGAAAGAGAGGGTGCGAGGGAGAGAAAGATGGAAAGAAAGGTCGCCCGAAGGTGGACAGAGAAAGGTGGAGGTGGTGTGGGTGACATGGGTAAACAATGAGGCAGGGCAGAAACTGAAGGAGAAGGAGATTTAAATTTGTAAAAAGCCCCCAGCTCTCCTGTAGAAAACTGAGACCTACAGATTTTGGTTAGGTGATTATAGTTAGAGATTCTGCTGTCATCTTTGGTCCTCTATATGTTAGATGTGCTTCTGTATCTCTTTGTAGGTCTCTGTCCTCATTTTGCATGTTTTTGTAGTCGTTATGAGTCTGAGCAGTTGTATATTGTCTCTGTTGCCATTTTGCATCACTTTGTAGTAGTTGAAGACCTTATTTTGCATCGTTTTGTGCTATTTTTGCATCTAAATGTAAAAATTTTGTCTCTTTGTAGTTTTGTAATTATTTGAATTTATTTGTACTTGTGTTTCTTCTTGTGACATACACTTGTAGGTGCATTGTTTTGATACCTATCTGAGGTAACTGTAGCTTTTGGCCGGGAGCAGATATCATCAGGTGGTACCCAAATGTCACTGTGTGTTTCGGCCCTCAACCACAACACACTCTAGTCAGAGGGCAGTGATTGGCCAAATCACTGCCTATCTGCTCCTGGCCTCCAACCTTCCTCCTCTCCCTTACTCCAAACCCAACAGAAGGCTCGTTCAGCCTCCTCCCCCATCTTGCTTGCTCCTTTCGTCAAGGCCCAGAGCTGACAATAATCGCCATGCTGACTTGGCTGGGAAACCTCTGCATGTGATCTCCACCGGGAAGAGCCACGCCTGCCAACCCTCGTCCTTACAATCCTGGACTAAGGACTGTACCTCAAGGCCTTCCTCTGGTGGGCCACTTTGCAGCCTTCCTCCCATGGCACCGTTAGCTCGACCAGAATTATCTTCTGGTCTTTGGTTGACCACAGCACGATGTCTGGGAACTGCAGCCTTCTTCCCACATCAACCAACATCTCCCAGGAACAGGCGGCTTGCAGCAGATTGGATTTTGCCCTCTTGGTTGAGAAGGGCTCCTTGATGAAGGTGATTGTCCTCTTTGAGGTTGTGCAGACTGGCCTCTTCTTGCGTCTCTCCTGCTCTAGTGTGTCAGCGAGTTATAGAAGGACTTTATTGTGGCGCCACCTATACCGTCCTGGGGTTAGAGCTGTTTTGCACCTGGATAGTATGTGCTCCTCTCTCAGTCCCCATGTGTGCAGATGTGATGGCGATGGACGGGTGTCATAAAGTGGCCGCAAAACGAAGGAAATGCGGTAGGAATCCAGTCTCCATAGTTCTGCCCAAGAGATCTTCCACTTGGGCAGATCACTTTTTGTCCAGGAACCCTGGGAGCCTTGCTCCCCTGCTCTTGACATTCGCCTTTCCTCCTCTCGGGTCCGAACTTGCGCCTGGATCATATCCCGCCTGTTGTAGTAGTTGTTGTTGTTTTTGGCTCTATGTTGCTATTTTGCATCTCCTTGTTGTTGCTTTGCATCCCTTTGAAGTCATTTTGAGGCCTCTTTTTATATCTTTTTTGATGTTTTTGCATCTATTTGTACACTTTTTCTTTTCTTTTTTTTTTCTTAAAGTCATTTTTGTCTCCTATTGTTTTGCATTCATTTGTCTTCATTCTTTGGCTCCGTCATTTTGCATTTCTAAACATTTTGCATCTCATTGTAACCATTAAGATTACATTTTGCGTCTTTCTGCACTTACAAATATGCAATTTACCATTTTGCATTTATTTGCATTTACTCAAAGTAGCTTTGTGTCTCTTTTTGGTTGTTTTGAATCTTTTTATAGTTGTTTTTGTCTTTGTGTTGTCATTTATTCAAGATTTTGCTGTGTTTTTTTGTGTTTTCTCTTTGTGTTGGTTTTGAATCAGTGTCATCGCTTTGTATCTGTCAGTGGTAATTTTGCATATGTTTGTTGCTTTTTTAAAATTTGTTATGATTTTTTTATCTATTTCTACACATTTTTTGTCTTGTTTTGCTCATTTTATCTCTTTTATTGTTGTACATTTATTTGTATTCATGTTTTTATCTCTTTGTCGTTTTGCATTTCTTTGTGAGTTTGCATCTCTGTACTCATTTTGCAAAGATTTGGTTAGCATTTTTGTGGTAGCTGCGTGTCTCTCTTCCTGGTCATTTTGGATCTCTTTGTTGTCGCTTTGCCTCATTTAGTGGTAACTGCATATCTTTTTGTGGTATTTTTGCATCTATATGCACACATTACTTTGGACTTGTTTTGTCTATTGTTTTGCATTTCTTTGTTGTCACAACACTTTGCATCTCGGCCATTTTGCATTTTGCATCATTCAAGGTTGCATTTTGCATTTTATGTGGTAATTCCGTGTTTTTGTTGTTGTTTTGAATCTCTATATAGTTTTTTGTCTCTTTGTCATTTTGCATCTCTTACTGGTAAGCCTGCATCTCTCTGTACTCATGTTGAGGTCTTATTTGCATCTATTTGTGTTATTTTTGCATCTGTATCTACATGTTTTTGTCTCTATTATTTTGCATTTCTCTTTTGTTGTTTTGCAATGTTTTGTAATAATTTCAAGGTTTCATTGTGCATGTTTTGTGGTTGTTCTGTGTGTCTTTGTGGTCTGTTTGCATCTCTGTGTTGTCTAGTCTGACTTTCCAACAAGGAATGTTTACAGTCATGTCAAACAGATGCGGTGGCACAGGGGCCCCCTGGCCCCTTAGGCCCCGGGCCTGTGCTCAGAAGACCTGTTCAATAATCCATCGATGTCATCGGTACATGTCAGGGAGAAGTAAATGGAAATAATGATAAAACCCAAGTAAAAAACGAGAGTAGGCTAGAGTTGCTTGTTGATGCACAGACACTCACGAACTTTCCCTGGCTCACTCCTTCTCTCTCCTCCTGCTAAAGTTTTGTGACACAAAGCGGATTTGTAAAATCCAGCAGACTTTATTGCAGCTCAGTGATCTGCTCATGCACGCGCATTCATGTGTGTAAAGCCTACACACGTTTGATAGCGATACAGTGGAACATCCATAATACACACATGTATTAGCACATGTTGTATTCCATAACTCATCCCTTGTCCATTTTTAATGATTTATGCAGGCACTACTTTGGTTTAAGCCTTGTGCTTGTGTATGTGTGTGTGTGTGCACACAGTATGAATCTGTGGATTTCAGTGGATTAGCCTAGTTTAGGGCTGATGTTTTCATCACCGAGGCTCCTAAACTTGTGGATGACTCATATTTGGTCCAGTACCGCCGATGACATCACCATACATCTCACACTGCTTCTCCCGGGAGCTGTTTATCCAACTCTATATTTATCATCTTATCACACTTACAGAGATGCACTCCAACGTGTGCAGTCGATTACCTACGTGCCATGAAGAGCCCAGGAGCACCTTTAAGCTTTCATGAAGGGCTGTAAACCAGAGAAAATCCCATATATTTCATAGCGTGTAAATACGTGACATATATTGGAAAGCAAATTGCCTCTGGGAGGATATTTTTCCTGATCTAATCTAAAATGTTCATGCTGAGATGGCAGTATCAAAGTCAGGGCTTCCTCTTTAATTTGATTCTTTAAACTTCTTCAAAGGGAGAGTCGAGTCAAGGAGGCTTATGGCAACGCCTGAGCTACTGAATCCTCTTTTTTCTCGAGAGGAGCAAAACTATGAGAATGTTTAATGGTTGATTTCATAATATGAACTATGAAATATTCAAAATTAGCCAAAATTATTTATTGTATCCATTCAAATATTTATTCAGAGAGGTCCACCATTCATAATTCAGCTGGACAGTCCTGATTTAGTCAGCATATGTGTGTAATTAGCAATTTTGGGCTGCAAACTCTGCATGCATCTTGTGTCCGTGAGCAGCTGCAGCTGAAGCATGTCTGTTTCTTATTGTTCAGAAATGATAAAGACCCCTTGTAGTCTCCGACAAAGTGCTGTGAGAGCACAACTAACTCCTCCAGTCAGCTACTCCACCAAGAGATTTCTCTTTTTATTGGCTTAAAAGGAGCACTTACTCTGAAAGATAACAGTCCAGGGCGGCACAATGTGTGCATCAGAGATTTATTAGAACCACAAGTGATTTTGCCGTCCCAGTAAATCCCTGATGTTGACAACAAACTGCACCTTTTTCCCTTCTTTTCCCACAGATAGTCAGCTTTGAAAATAGAAGACTTCTCACAGTAAAACCACCTCGGGTCTAACTGAATTAAACTCCTACAAGGTGCAGTCTCCTCTTCTCTTTTATATTCCAAACTGGTTAGCCGTCAGAGCTCACTTTGCACAGGAAGCCAGGAACAACGACAGGAATGTTTTCTTCGCCATCATCAAAGCCCGCTGCGGTGACCTCATTATCCCTTTCAAAATTTCAAAGCACTCCAGAAATGGGTTCATCACAAAATCTGTCTCCACCAATCACAAACAATCTAAATCAAAATGAGGCTCTCCGGTGTAGCCACAGAGAATATTCATGTTCCTGAAAGAGGAAAATGGATGTTCACCACTATTAGATTGGATTCCAGTCAATTACTCTGCACACAACAATATCCTCGGAATAAATCTTGCTGAGAGCCATGTGTTTTCAAACCACACAATTACAAACCAATTAAAATTATCATATTACATTTCAAACATGAACTTCTTCCATTTAGATAATTTAATGTAAAATTAAAGCTGGGGTAAGCAGTTTTCTGGAGAGGGTGAAAAAACAGCTCTCCCCTCTCTGTCCTAAGCCCCTCCTACCAGATGACCTCTGGCATATGCACACCCTTCATACAGTCACCTGTGTTTCCCATATATTCATTTCTAGAATGTTATTTCACTGCACGCAGCTCATTGACCTAGCCACCCTCCGCCTCGCTCCTTCCGCTGTCGACCATTTTCCCAAGAGATGGCACCAGCACAGGACACAGAGATTTGGAGATTGGTTGTAGCAGCCTGAATTTGTCCAGCACAAACAACCCAGCACTGGATATCACAGGTGGCTTGTGGCCAGCAGTAGCACCAGGTCTAACCTGTGTAACAGCAGCAACAGAAAGTTTGCTGATCAGATAAGGAGTCTGGACTCCCCAGTTCCTCAGAGTTGGGGTTTGCGCCAACTGGAGATCCATTTCCGGAGCTGCTGACCGCTATTCTCCCAGCAGGGTGGTCTGTAGAGTTGCAGAGTAAAGCTGACAACACACTATGAGTCAAGGCTCTTGCTAACATTAGCTGCATAAATGTGAACCAAAGGCTCACAGCTGCAGCCAGGTCAGCTCTTCTTCTCTGCTCCTGTGGCAGCTCAACTCCTCTCCTTTTGCTATCCCCAGCTGTCATGTGTGTCCAAGAATGGTCCGATGAGGAGAGACTGGCTGTTAAGATCGAGAAATATCCTGAGCAATACGACATAATTCCTTTATTCTAAAGACAATGGCAAAAAAGACGTTGCCTGGCGAGCCACAGCCCTGACGATTGGCTCTTCAGGTGTGAGATCATGGTCATTAGTTGGTGTCCCGCATGATTTTACACTAATGCAGAGGTGGAAAAAGTACAGATGTTTTAGTAAAACTAGTAAGAACTGTGTGTCTTCTGTTGACACTTGACACATCATATGATGCAGCGCCATTTATGTCAATGAGGGTAAGCTAATTAAGAGACACGCCATTCTGTATGATGCACACATCATTGCATTGGCCTCTGAGCTTATGCATGAATATGCTGTAGTGTAAAGTGGGATTTTACGCTGCACCCTACGCCGTAGCCTGAAGTGCACCTCCCCAGAAATGTAACTACACATCACAGCGACGCAGACTTCCTGTCTATGTTTGTAAACTGAAACCTTTTCCATCAGTGGAAACAAAACTTTAATTACTTTAATTTCACAGATGAGAAACAAAAAAAAAATAAAATCGACAAATAAAAGCCCCACAAAATAGCATTTTAAATTTTTAAATAGCATGTTGTATTTGTGGGGAAAATGTGTCCAGATAAAGACAAGTGTTTGTCTGTGAATGCTGCGAGTTATCGTGAAGCTGATTTGTGTACTTGTGTTTGAAACTGTCTCCATTAAGCCATGTTTAATGTTTGTTTAATGTGTGTTTTGAATCAACTAAACTTTACAGCACTTCACAGAAGCCTCCGCCACCAGCTAGTGTTTTGGAGGTGTAACTGCAGAGTGACGCAGACACACCACTGCACAAGTGTAAATGCACACAACTGCGTAGGCCATGTGCGTAGGCTACAGTGTAGACTCTGCATAGAGCTGACGCACAAATATATCCTGCTTAACCCCTTAATGCAAAAGTATAAATGAAGCTTAAAGTGACTAATTTACTTAATCCTTGTGGGACCTAAGGCCGTAATAAGCTCCCTCCGTCACTCCCTATTTTTGGCAATACGTCGAGCCTCCCCTCCGAGTTAAGTTGATCTTTGCTGACTCGTCCGTCACAGCTCTGCTGCAGCCTATTTTGGGACTTCCAGGTTTTCCTTCACCTGGAGGAATGGCATTTACAAAGAATGTCTTTAAAGGGTTAACTATGTAGAATATTCTGTGTGATAGCTATTGAGGCCTCCCTACGGGATTTCATCTTCCTTTGAAAATAAATACAATGAAAAACAATGGTGCACAGGCCACATCTGTCACTCAGGTGTCCTGAAGCAGATGTTTCACAGGCAGACTCTCGTTCCTGACGTCTCCCGGTGGATTTCAGTGCACACACATCACACAGCAAGCAAACACTGAGATGTAATTTCTATCAGACCAGTCATTAGGAATTCATTGAATTCAAGATAACATGAGAGAAGGGAGTGTTTGAGCAGGCTGGGGCAGTTTGTCTGGGAATCTGAAGAGATCTTAAAGAAAAAAATATGCTGATGAATGTCTTTGTTTCACCTGTTAAGCAAAGCAAACATACTGCTTAGAGTACTTTACATAAAAGGACTATGCTACAGATAGACCTCACAATACAATAGATTCAAGAGCTTTACAATAAAACAATGATGGTGGGTTAATATGGAGTCCCTCAGGGAAGTTACGAGTGCAAAATGAGCGTAAATTCAGCCAGTCCCCAAGAATGTTATGTGACTTTGCAATTTTGTCCAATCACTGCAACTTTTTCATCACAATCTATCATGAGACTATCGCTGCAAGAGGGTGACACACAGTGACCGGGCTAACTGTTAGCATCACACGACATGAGTCCAGACATGTCAGTGTGAGATTGTTGGCATCTTTAAATGACTCAGTGTCAGATATTAGCCACTACCGCTGTGTTAGCTTGTTGTAACTGGGCAAAAAGAGCAGGAGGAGAGCGGCTCATGGAGAGGGTCCTCCAGTAGTACATCAAAGGCAGCAACAGCTGACTGAAATGCTTTTCATTATAGCAACATGCATCACAATTGTTCAGGAAGCAACGATCCCCGAAACAGCCTGCAAAATCCTGGAGGGCCTGAATATGACTTATATCTTTACTGTTTTAATTAACCCCAGCAAGCGCTCACTGACTCCTTGTATTAAATTTAACATTATTCTTGTGCTCATTAGTGAAAATATATCAGTTGTATTATGACTTGGTGCACATGTTGCTTATATCAAAGGATTACTGTATTTCTTACAGCAACACACACACACACACACACACACACACACACACACACACACACACACACACACACACACACACACACACACACACACACACACACACACTTCATCTCTATTTGCATCCGGTTAACCCCTCGAGCTGTACCTTTACATGGTCATCATACTGTCTGTAATAATACTTGACACGCAGACACAGATTGAAACACACACACACACACACACACACACACACACTCCTGAAGAGCGAGGACTTAAATTCTACGCCACCACCGTAAAGGTTTATCTCAGCCGTAATCAATAGTGTATGACTTTCATTATCTTTGTCGTTGGTAATATAATCACATCACAGTGTAGCCCGAGAGAACCGCAGCACAATCCTTTATCATCATAATCATCCTCATAATTGTTATTGATGTAAGTGGATGGATATTTAAAGCGCAGGGAAGCACTACACTCATCCTCTGGAAGATCATTTAGGTTGAAGATTGGTTGCAAGAGCTGTAAAACAGTTTCCAATTACATGGGTCAACAAACTATAGAAATGTTTTGTGCTCAGTGGGTCAGAGAGAGGTTAAACATGTCAGAGCAACATGAAGAGGAAAACAGTCTCATGAGGAGATTCATTTGTGTCCTCGGTGAACTAAAGGTTTAATAAACTATTGGACCTATCCATTTTCAAAGTCCACTATGTCAGTGTGAAGCCTATAAATGAATCAGAGGCATTTTGCGCTCAGTTTTTCTTGGCAGTGATGGACTGTTAAGGTGCTTTCATTTGGATATAATTTCAAAAGTGAATGTAGGTTATATGGAGTTAAGTAATACCTATTGGGTTCCATAATAAAACCAACAGTAGAGTACAAGTATGCAGATATTTTATACATATACTCCTGAAAAGGCAAATTGATCTTAACATTAATACAGCGTTAGTTCTCTGGATCAGAGACTGTGTCAGGGGAAGCATGTCAGACCCATCCACCAACCGTCCTGCTCACCCCTCTTGAACTTTCACCACCTTAACTTAACTTTCATCCTTGTCCTGCCACATTTCCCCCTGACGCCACCGGGCGCCGTTAAACTGTAACAGCAACCGGCCACGTATCAGACGTGTGCAGATGTTAAAGGAAGCCTTTTTTCATTGGTTTCTGACACCGCAAGTCACCAAAGCGCCGGATTTCAACGACTTCAGAGTGACACCAGGCTCGCCTACCTGGCCCACACTGAGGCCCTGCAATCATGTTGTTGCATCAGCGAGTACGAAATTATTGTGGCCAAGACTGGTGAACTGATTATTTGCACAAAACAAGATCTGAAGACAGAGCCGGTTTCACTCGATGGCCAACGTGTTGAAACTGTGGAAAACTTTAAATACCTTGGTACAGTTCTGGACTCCAGTGTGTTTTGAGAATGTGTTGGTCAGTTGAACCCAGCAATGTCTCCAGAGCCTCTGGTACCTGAACCCAGGTTGAAAAAAAGTGTTACTTTCCTTTAAAGTTACTTTTACTGCCCTCAACACAAAACAACAAGATATTTAGCAGCTGATTGGTCACATTGTTGCTAATGCCAGTATAGCGTACATCAGGGTAGCAAAGCATTTAGAAACAATGATGTGTCGTCTGTGTGAAATGCATCAAAGCAGATACTCAACTTGCTTTGACCACAGGCCACTTCTGTAAACTGCCAGGAGGCCGGGGGCCAGTTTATAAACAAACATTAATAATTAATATATAAATAATTCCACCAGACCTCTGTCGAGGGGTCCTGGGGATCATCCTCGGGCACTCTTTTTTTTTTATATAAACAAGCTCTATTTTGATGCTTTTGATGCTCTCTGGTGCTTTATTTATATTCAAAGTACAAAAAAACTTCCCGATGTGCATCGATTTCTTTCACTGAGTTAGAAAGTGGGCGGCGGGACACCTGGCACCCTACCGTGGGCCAGAACTGGTCTGCATTAAAAGATGCTTGGCTAAAAACACGGTGTTTCTTTGTGAGTCATGTGACCTGAGCTCACAGTTAGCCGTGGGTCAATGTGTCTGTGCGAGCCGGTAGTTAACCCTGGTGGATGACTTCAGGCTACCGTATGTGTGTGCTGAGCGACGAGCTCTGTGGCTGCTCATTATGTAGCAGGAAGTAGACTAAATTGCAGATATAATGAGGTCATAATTGGTTATTATGAAATCCATGTTATACTGCAGGACGTAAAATAAATTCTTCGACAAGCTCTCCATTAGGCTGCTGTGAGTTCATATGAAATTTAACTGTCATGCACTGTTATGCACATTAGTTCCCCGTGTGGATGTGGAGGATATACATGTAAGGCCTCGCTCACACTGACATGTCAGAGTTATAGGAGAGGAGAGCAGGACGCCGGCGTGCGCACACAGGGAACTAAACCGAGCTCGTCCGAGTGGGACAAGAATCACACAGCAGCATCCCCATACATCTGCCTGCCTGTCATCATCACTCAACATATGGCACAACACAAATCAGCAGCCGCACATCAAGGTTCAAGGCTGAGGAGCTCTCGGTGGACCCCTGTCTTTCTTCCTACAGTTCAACCACGGTGCACTGCTTCTGACACATCTCAGAGCGCAGATACCCAGAGATGACGCCCGACAAAATGATTACAGCCATGAAAGTAAAGCACATTATGGACGGATGAAAGTCGTGAGTCATCGGAAGACGTTTTCTTCTCCAACAGCTGTGTTTTTAAGGATAAAGATTAGCAGCATTTTTCATCATTAAGGAAAAATAATAAGTATTACGTAATTTTTCGGGGAGCCATTTGCCGTTGATTGTCTGTGTGGGAGACAGGAGGTTGAATCCTATCAGCTGAGTGAGGCGTTGGGATTTAGAGAGTGATTATATTTGACATCCTGCTAACAATCCCCCTGTTGGTGAAACCATTTAAAGGTACAAATAGCAAGATGTTTCACTTTTAGCTGGGGGCATATAACACAATAATAGCATCAGCTGTCAGCCGTGAAGACACTGTGGGGAGAGCGGGCGCTCAGCTTGTCGGATGAGCTGTTGAATCGAGGGAGGCAAAAAAACACAAAGATGGGGAAACTGTAAAGAGGAGAGGAGCTGAGGGACAGAGAGGACTGGGTGAAAAGAAGGTGCCTTTCAGTTTAATTAGCGGTGGCAAATTAATTAGCAGCAGGATGTGAATTAATTAGTGTTCCAAAGGCAGTTTAAAGGCAGTGCCATAAGGAGCCACTGTAGAGGTCCCATAAGGCTTTACAGTTTGTTGCAGCCCAAACATTATCCTATTAATTAGCAATTAAATGCTTCTTGAATCCAACTTTCTATCAATCTCTCGCTCTGTTTTCCTTCCTCTATCTATGCTTTTTGTCTCTGTATTATCTCAACCACACCTTCAAGAGACAGAAGTGCAACCCCCCCATTGATATTTACAGTACAAGTCCTCGTTGCAGCTGTATTACACATTTGTGCGACTCACTAATTCTGTTTGTTTATCCACGCAGCATCACATACTGTCTCCCTAAGGCTCTATTTTCCACCAATAAAAAAAGGAGCTAGCTCCAGTTTAGGAGATTCAAGGTTTTTTATATATATATTTCTTTCTAAAGATTTGCAGACGGGGGAGAAGCAGAGCACCATTTGATATTCTCATTGATTTTTAAAGCCATCTCATTTCCTATGCTCTCACTCCGGCACTTTCTGCCGGCTGCTTTACAGCCAACATAACCAGGTTGGCGTGCTGGAATGGGTCAGTGCACAGGAGATTGGCTGGTTTAAAGAGTGGTACCTGATTTGGGTTTTACACACAAAAAAAAAAGCAATGAAGAGCCTACTGTTGAAGGTATTGAAGCAAAGAAGGTGCCACAGATTTCATTCCTTTACAACGCCAACTGTGCTGCTGTCGCTAAACTGGGAGAATGAAAACATCTGCATCACAACTGGAAGATAAAAGATAAAAGGCATTACATAAGGTAAATATGTATGAAATGTCAAAAACGAAAAAACGTTTTTTAAAGATACGTAAATGTAACGTATCTGCAGTTAGCAAAAACAGACAATGCAAACATTTTATCCTGACAACTGGGCGGTTAGATTTCATCTCGAAGGAAACATGAATGCCTCAAAGAAGTATTTCAATGTTGGAGAGATGATCTTTCCATAAAACTGTCTATGCAGGAGAAGGAGGAAAGAAGAAAATACATCTACAATAGGTGCTACATGACCAAAGAAAAAGAGCAGGGTGATAGCAAAAAAAAATCTTCTTGCTGCTGGTTGCATACATCAATTTACGTGAGCACAATGTGCAGAAACACGCACCTGGTTTCCCTTAATTTATTGCACCAGCTCCCAAAAGGCTTTCTGTCTGTGCCTATCTCTTCTACCCACGCCCAACGCCCTTTGTTTTTGAGTTCTTTATCGACTATCTGGACGTTTTCCCCGGGCTTCATTAACTTACTTTCCATCTTGATGAGAGTGTCTACGGCATGGCCTCCACTAGAATCTGAAGTTGGCTCTGAACCAAGTTGTCCCTCCCCCAGTACCCGCCCCCGCTTTACTTCTGATTGGCTAGTAGCCTAACTTTGGTCTGGTTGGGAGCGAAAGCCATAGGTTGAGAGCGAGAGGTCTCCGTTTAAAGCGCTTCTACCAAAGCCCAGCTACTGTCTGCAATGCACGCATGTATCCTGCATCAACATTGTTTTTTTGTTTTTTTTTCCTTGCCGATCGCAGCACACCGGAAATCCAGCACGGTGCCGAATTCCCATCACCCCTGAAAGAGGAAAAGAACTGCAGTGTTTGCTTTTGAACACACCAATAAACATTCCCATTGACATACAGCAAGGAAGCCAGGAAACAATATAGCGCCAACTTCCTGTTTACAAACTCTCGGATTACAACTAAACGGTACACTAAAATGTGTTTCTGATGACATATTAAGGCAAGAAATAGGCAATATAGTAACAGAATCTTGAGGCCTGTTTCCACTGAAGAAGTTCCTGGTACTATTTTGGGGGCAGGAACTTTACAGGAACGTCTTCTCGCTCAGCCCTCTCAACCGCTGTTTCTCCACTGAGAGAGCCGGTTAGGAGGAAGGTTCCTGTAAAGTTACCAGGCTCTGGATGTGACGTAATCGTTGCGTGACCATTTTGACTGCGGCAAAGAAACAAACAAAGAACAACAACAACAAAGAAGAAGCAGCAGAAGTACGAAGCAGAAGTAACAAGAAGAAGAAAGCAGACATAAGAAAGACGATTATCAACATGGAAGGAGCTGAGGTGGTTGCTGGCTTTCTGGCGTGTCTCTTCGTTTACATGGCGGTGGAAGCTATGAAAACCAACGAATTGGATGTCTAGTTTCACCATTTGGTGAAGTTTACCACAGTGCATTTATACACACACACTACCCATGATGCTTTGATACAGAGCTGGTAATCCATCCCTTAGTTGTCAAGACATTTCACTCAACAACACAAATGTGAACCTGCTGGTGGGGCTAAAGGAACAGTCAAGGAATAAGTCTCATCTGGGAACTGGGAACATCTCTACGAAATTTCATGGCAGTTGAACCAAAGTTCTTTAGTCATTTTAGTCTGGACCAAAGTGGTGACAGTCATAGAGCCATACTGCTAATGTTGCTAAGAACAGCATCCGGGGAGTGACTGGCGTGAGGAATGTCGGCAGAGAGATCATTGGGCATATGTGGTGATGTCAGAATTGTCAATGAAGGGGCTTTGACAAAGAAGGAAAGCATACACGATGGAAAAGAAATTTACCCATAGAGGCTTAAATGCAAAATATAGACTCAGGATGATTTTATTTCTACTAAAACTCTTTTGAAATAGGCTTCCTCTCACAACATCCATCATCTATACAACCTCATTTATGCATGTATCTGCTGAGGGTGGGGCGATTATAAAATAAGAGGTGTGTATATCTAAATTGACTGATTGGGCGCTGACGATTCAGTGCAGAAACACCAGGTTTCATACTTTATGTGTGGAGATTGATTTTCTGTCATAAGTCAGGAGTACTGCGAGAAGAAGTGGATGCAAGAGTCTGAGAAACTTATGGAAAATTGCAAGTTCACCTCACTGGCTGACACAGTGCTCCATGCTCTATTGATTTGCTCTCCAATGCAATTATGATAATAAAGTTTGATACCTCCGTTTGTCACAACAAATAAAGGAGAAAAGTCAGCCTCTAACATTTCTTTGTAGCAGCAATCGTGTCATATGGCACAGTCTGTACATTATTTTGTGTTCCAGCATCTGTAGGTCAACGCAAGGTCCGCTTCCTGCTCTAGCCTTCCGTCTTTTGCCTTAAGCTGTCTTTGTCGTCTCAGCCGTGCTAACATTCCCTCCCCGTATCTCCCTTGATGATTATTCTCTTTGGCTCCACTCGGCTGAAGCATCATCCATGTTGGGGTCAGAGAGTTGGATCTGACGTCATGTTCTTCTTCTCCTCCTGACTCAACCTGAAGACGCGGTGCGGCACTCTGCCCTTCATGCAATGACGAGATTGGTGGCCCTCAAGTAACAGTACTGTACAGTCGTCTCCATGGAAACCAAGGCGAGATAAAGGGAGGAGGAGGGGCTCTCTAAGATGAAACAATTAGAACAGGGAAACTATTGTCGTGTGGTGTTTATATGATCTTCAACATGGTTTTTCCTGGCTCAAAATGAGGCAGAGGTGGCAGCATCATGATCATGTGTACACTTCTATTTACAAGCATTGTATTTCAGCAGTTCTTCAGTGATGTGTTTGGGGATATATCACTGTATAATAAAGTTACTGAATACTTTTTCCAGTAAAAAATAAAAATTATACAAAATCACATATTTCCAAATTAAAAGTTGTAGTACAATCAAAAGGAGACCACTGATGTGTGAGGTGATTCTGGGGACGCTGCACTGTAAGAGAGAAGTCAAGATTATTTTTACAGTATCTCATTTTGGTGTTGCACTTTATAGACGGTCCCTGCGCTCTTGTTTCACAAGAGAGATCCCTTTTGTCAGCGATCTCTGGGCGTTAGATATCAACTCACAAAGGCACCTTTTGTTGAAGTAAAATACGCACCAGGAGACGCCCAACAACTGAAGTCGTTAAATATCGGCGCTATGTCAGTGGATGTCCGCGTTAAGATCCCAACGAATAAAGGCAGTTTGTAACGCCACCTGCAACTACTGTAGTATAAAGAACGTCAAAGTCCCCATAGGAACAGTCGGAGGGGAGGTGGATGGGTCCAACAAACACAGGACTTTCACCTGGGAGGCTGCAGTTCAATCCCTGTGTGAAACCAAAAGTCAATCAAGTTATTTCAACAACAATTTAGTTAAGCTATTTTTTTTCTACTCTGCATAACCTACACATACCATGAGAACAAAAGTGTATTTTAAAAAGACAATGCATGCAACAATCTATTGACACACCATCCAGCAACGTCAAAAGACGCAGGAGGTCATCTTTAGAAATTCCACTGAGAAAGCAGCATTATTTGATGAGTTGGGATGAGAGTACATTGGCTGCACAAACAGAGTAACTTTATTTGTCCGGCCCAGAAAATGACTTGCTTTGATAGAATTAGGTTGTAGCTTATTGCCTACGTTACTGCGGCTGGAAAGAGGCGTTGTTTGTGTTTTTGTTTTTGAGTTCATGATCCAAGTAGTCTGAATCTGTGAATAGCTTTCCAACTTTCCCGAACTTTACAGAGCTACGTTCACAAAGGCCAACTGCTGTTCGTAGCAGTGTCTGCAAGCGCAAGCTGCCGATATAAAACTTTATTAAAACATCAAGCAGCAGGGAAAGGCCCCTCTCACCTCATTTCTACACGTAGCTAACGATGACTGAGTTACTGCTCATGCTGCTGGAGCATCAACGTACACTCATGTCTCTCCCCAAGAAAAGAAAAGTAAATAAAAGAAAAAATAAGGGAAGGGAAAGAAAGCTAGTTATGCAAACAGGAAGGCCAGGGGCCCACAGAGATTGCTTGTAAACAGGGCCCAGAATGTGGTGCTACGCCCCTGCTCACTTTGCTGCAGTCCAGCCAAAAATCTAACAGCTCTGCTCTTCCTCTTTGCACCTGGAAAGGCGCTGCCAAAACTGCCACTGTGCTGATTACGATACAGTACCACCACTACGGTGTGATGCCACAATTGCAGTTAAATGACAGAAATCCAACAACTGCAACATTCATTGGAAAGTGTTTTGTTCTCTGATTCTCTGCAGGTAAAAACCTGTTTAATGATCCTGAGCGGAATCTTTTATTAAACTTTTTTATTTTGCTTGAGCATTTTCTCGTCCTTTATTTTATTTATGAATCAAATAAAAGCTGAAATGAAACAGATCATAGCAGTAAAAAAACATTAAGTTGAGTTGAAGTAAATGAACCACCTGTTCAAATTGTAATTGTTTTAGTTTAAATTCACCAACAGCTTCCCGAGCTTACCTGAGGCTACATGTTGTTTCCAGGTAGACAGCTCATCAAGATGAGAGACGAGTGTTGTGAACTAACCGAACTGAGTGTCAGGACTAACAATACACCTCCCGCCTCGAGGCATCAAGTTGCAGTATTGTAGTATTTTTAATTCCTAGTGTGCCAACTCTGCTGACTTTTGGAGAAAGTGAAAAGCAGGCAGTTTGTGTGTATATTTCCTCTCTGGATCACAGTCTATTAGTAAAAAACTCAACAGGCTTCCTCCCTTACATTCATGTAGCTTGTCAGCAAAGCGCTGTAATGGCTTATACAGTGCTCCGTCTGTCTCCTGGGTTCTCAAATTTCTGAGAAGAATACAAATATAGCAGAGTTAATGAATATCAGTTGTCACTCACTGCCTCATCAGCCAGCTCAGGAGCTCTACTTTAAGACACTGATACAGTACAAACCCTCCCGTGGCGACACCGAGGGCTTCCTTCAGGTCATCTCTGACTCCAGTGTTACATAACATCAGGCTTCGGCTGACCATCGATTCTCCCAGCTGGGTCGTGGGTGGTGCCACTCACATCGACTAGTATGATCAATGCTAATGACACTGCATGTGCGACATGGCTACAACTTTTACCAGACTTCCTTTTTTTTCTCATTTAGTGCTAACACACATCAGGGGAAAACTCCAGGGTGATCGATCTTAGATGCCATTTCCTGATCCAGTGATGATGCTAAACTGTGCCGTTACAGAACTTCCAGCTCTGAGGGAGCACACAGATTAACACGCATTAATACTACTAGGCCCAACTCCAATCCTGCCTCTACACCATCACCATCACCATCACCCTCCCCACTTCCACTCTGTTTGTATGTTCGCATGGAGGGTCCAATATATGAAGTGTCCTCACAAACCAATTAGCAAGAAGTGGGAGCTAGTTATAAACCCCCCAGCAGTGAGGCTGCACTGATGCCAGCTCCCCTCAAGTATAGCGTCTCTTTGGTGTCCAGGAAGCCACATACCTACAAACATGAGTTCCACACGGTTATTTCCAAAGGAGAAGTAATTAGATACCTTCGCTCATAAACATGTGACTATTTTGTGTGCACACATGATGGAACTGACCTATGGCTAAGCCCCGCCCTCATAAGCGATGAGCCAATCACAGTGCATATAGCCATTCCCATACACTGGGACATCCTCTGCCTGGACGTCCATTGAAATGCATTACAGAAAGTCAGTTTGTTCGGTTTTATGAGCTTTTTCATAGATTTGCAGTTTAAAAATGGTCAAACGGTGTTCATGGGGTACATGCAGCTCTGACACAAGGTATCCTGAGAGGCTGGGCGACCAGCTGTATTTTTTACACTTTAAACCACATCTCAAGCGAGAAAAGTGTCTCCTTTGGATAAAGTTGTGTGCTAACGTTAGACCACAACATCAACTCTTGGTAAAGATGGTAAAAAGGCCGTTATCCTTTTCTCACATTCTGAGCCCAAAACCTTAACTTCAGTGGCACTTTGATGCACCAAAATTTGACTGTTATGTCTTCAAAAATCATCAATTGCCTCCTGCGAAATGCCGCTCACTGAATGTTGATATTTTGTCCGAGTGAGTGGCTTAGCCATAGGTCAATTAGAGGTTACACTATGAAGTTGGAATGGAGATTTGATTTGACTTGATTTCCTGTGTTGGTCCATCCATCAATTTTTATCCGCTTATCCGAGGCCGGGTCGCAGGGGCAGCAGGCCAAGCAAAGCACCCCACATGTCCCTCTCCCAAACAACGGGGTCCCTGTATTCCACCTAAAATCTACACTATGACACAGAGTAAAGCATATGTCTGGGCTTTTATTGTGAAATGTAAAATCGGAAGGAGTGGCTGTGGCATAGGTAAGGTATTTTGGTCGAGGTATTTTTTTGTTTCGTTTTGAACATACACGTATAGAAAATACAGGACAAAGAATTAAAAGTAAAAACGTAGTGCAGGAGAGGTTAGAAGCCAAAAAATGGCTCCCTAACAAATAACAACAATCATACATAAAAAGAAAAAGATAAACACAAAGCATAATTAAACAAGGTTTCCAGACTAAGACACTTACAAATGAGATGTGCAATTTACAAAACAACAAACAAATTACAAATGAATCAATGAAGTGTTAAGAGTCTTTGCAAATTAGAGTCCTTTTCAGATGTTTTTTGAATAACAATAACATAGAGGACTGTAGAGATGAAAGAAGGTTGCTCTGAAGAGATGGTTCTGTATTTAAATGGATATTGATTAAGGGAAGTCGGACAATATGGAAGATAAAAGTCCTCAGTGTGGAATATGAGTGAGTGTCTGAGGAAGACTTAAAAAGGTTCTGGAAAACACTCAGCAAGTCATGAGTGAGATGTATAAGTGTTTAGGTGCTGAGATCACGTGCAAGTTCAGGCTTCTGATTGACCTTTCGCTAAGCCCCGCCCCTTTGTGATGGTCTGATGGTCCATTTAGCTCCAAATCCACAAAACCAGCCTGAAAATGAAGGAAAACCCTGGTCTGAGCCGCCCTGATGCTACGTTATGATTGGCCAGTCTGCTCCCGGGGGCGGGACTTAGCAAAGGGTTAATGGCTGTGCAAACAAAAACGGTGTGAAGTAGTGAAAACGAAAATGGCAGTTTAAAAAGATATATTGATGTGTAAAATAATTGCACAAAAAAACATCCCCATGTGTAAAACGCTTTACGATGATGCTCGCTTACGATAAAAATCCTGCACGGCACCTTTATTATACGACTGCTCTTGCAAACATGCTTCTCTCTGTGTGAGTGAATGTTTGTGCCAATGTTTATGTATACAAACACACACACACACACACACACTTCTGCACCCCTCTTCTATCATGGTGTTTATATGCTGTCTCAAAATCCTCATTAAATGGGGCTGAAATGACACAGAGGTGCCAGGCCACCGAATCTGGGAGATTGGAGGGGATGATAATAATAATACTGTACTGAAGTCAGCAATAAATCACAGAGTGATAAGGTCAGCTCCTGAATAATGATCATAATAATGTGATGAGCTCCAGCCATGAGCCGGCAGAGGAGCTCACACACACACACACACACACACACACACACACACACACACACACACACACACACACACACACACACACACACACACACACACACACACACACACACACACACACACACACACACACACACTGGAACCCTGATATAAACACTGTATATGTTTAGTTGTGGGGCGTCTGAATGTTGATTTTGATTTTCGTGTGCGTGGCTGAGCAGTTGTGCACTCTGGATAGGTTTACTGAGAAAGCTCCGTTTTGGCAAGCCCTCCGCCTTTCCCATTTCCCCCCAGCCAGAAAACAATAGCTCCTCTGCTAAATATAGAACGTCTGCATTTTACCTCACTCTTCTTTCTCACTCTGTCCCACCTCTCGCTAACACACTCTCTTATCTCTCTAACATGTTACGCAATTCTCCCCATTTTTCCTCGCAGTGTCTGATCTGTTTGGCTGCGACAGAGCGGCGGCTCACAGGACGGTGATATCGGTTAGTGTGTGAATTCAACACTTAGATCTTTGAGCCTTTGGATTGGCGGGAAATTTGGCACAGAGCTTTACAGTCACCAGAGGATAAATCCCAACTATCCACAGACTTCTCACTCATCCACCGTTTTAGCTCACGACAAGACACCTCAAATACGACTTGTTCTTTGTAGTGATGGATGTTAATCATGCAGTTATTTATAATCACAATTCTCCGGGTGCAAATTCTCAAATGTGAGGCTTTAAATCAAGCAGTCTAAAGGAATACTTCATCCTCCCCAAATGATCCTTTGTATATCAATTACTCACAGTGTGTTACATTGAATTCAGGAGGACTACGAGCACAAGAGCTGTAAGTATGCAGAGCTGGCAGCTGATGCTGAGCAATGCGGCTGGAGAGCGAAGGTTTGCCCAGTTGAAGTGGGCTGCGGAGGCTTCGTAGGCAAGTCAACCACCAGGCTGCAAGAATGGGAACACGTGGCCAAGCCCAACGTCAGGCCATCAAAGCCCTCTCTGAGTTAGAGCTTAGATCGGGCCCAAAAAATCCAGCCTGACTCGGTTTAAACCCGACATTTTTTTAAGGATACGAACGTAGACATTGAAGGCTGACTCACGTCTCTCTTTCGATGGCAAGCCTTCGTCATGTGCCTCTTAAGTGTCGAGGTCCCCGTCTTTTTGCGGTCATACACCAGCATCGTGCTACACTTGGTACACTCGACGAAGCAAACACACGTCACTGTTGACAACTCACATGTGCGCGGCCAGTGACGCCATCAAGTTGGTTCTATAGCCTAGGTACTATTATGAGGAGCCCGACCCAATTAGCAGGATAGTGGCAGGAAATTACAGCCGGGTTCAGGCTCAGGCAGAGAATCTAAGCTCTACTCTACTTTTAATTTTAAACAGGTACAGGAAGTGTTGATTTAGAAATGACGGCGTGATGCATTAACTTTAATACGGCAAATAGGCGCGGATTAAAAGCAAAAATAGAATAATACAGAGGTAATAAAAAATAACAGCTGGTTTATAATGTAGTCTGTTTCAAATGAAGCTGGTACACTCCTCAGTTTTTAATTTTAATACTTTATATCCTCCATTATGAGGAAATAACATCGTTTGCTAGCTTGATGCTAATGGCAGTACTCAGCAGGTTGCTAAAGTGCCTCTGCTGTTTCACACCATTGTTTTCCTTTCTTACTCTGTGTCTCCCTAAAGGAGATATCAAACACGCTGGGGTGTTATCATACAGTTGTCCACACAGCAGACCGCTCTGCATTTCTATTGGTCAAAGTGACGGCTGTGACAGGAGAAGTCGTGAATGACGAAAAGAAAATCAAACATGCTAGACAAGACAGACGTGCCATTGGTTGTCGTCTACTATGACACTACACGAGATGAAACGATGGATTATCGAGTGAGTGTAACTGTATAGAGTGTAACCGGTGGACTCTTGTGATGTCTGCATTGTGTAGATATAAAGAGGCCCAGACCATGGATATCTACAGAGGCGATGTGCGTTTATTCCTCTCCCGACACCAGGTTGCAAAAACAAAAATCCTCCGTCATATACAACCAGTATAGTTGGAAAACTTACTAAAACTGAGCTTCTATAAGGCAATGAATATTGCGGAGGGCGTGGCTCATCACATAAAGGTGTATAACATCTCAAGGGTTTCATCCATCATCACGCAACTTTGTAGGCATATGACCACACATACTCTGAGGGGACCCCTCCATTATTGACCCCATCAAACACAATGGGGGCGCTAGAGAGCTCATTTCTTATCTAGGCCTAACCGCCATATGGATTTTTACTAAACTTGGTAGATATGTAGAACAGGACGCCTCAAGGTGAGAAATTTAACTCTAATTGACAACTGGGTGGCGCTATAACAACAGAAAAATGCTTAAAAATGGCTAAAATGTGACAGAACGCTGTGGCTCCCCCTGTGGACCAATGTTGGTGTTTTCTAATGTTTGGTGTGACTAAGTCATGGTATGGTATGCTGTACATAATCAGGGAAACTGTCAGTGTGTCATTCTGTCAGTCCCACATTTTTCCAAAACTCTGTCTGAATACATTGCTCTTCTTAATGGGTTCAGTTGACTATTTAATCTGCAATTTCCTATGACCTGTATCTCAAACACACACCATGTGAAACTGTACGGTTGCAACTGTGCACTCAATTGGTATGGACTAGTACACCATTAAACACGTGCACTGTACAATACAATAGTGCAAATAGGCAGGTAGGAGTGCATCTTATAAAATGGTAGTGTTCCCTAATACATTAATTCTGTCACGTTTTCCTTTAAAGATGATTTTTTAATGACACTTAATGGATTAAAACAATTCATTGTTTAACTAAAAAATGGATATATAAACTCACATCACTTTTCACACTAATTTCATTTAAATTAGCAACAGCTTCTTGGCCTTGATATGCAGACCTCCAGTAGCATGCTGTGGCCATGTCAACCTACCAATAGTATTAGCGTATTAATACGTTCTGTCCTCTGCTTGTAATCACACACTTCTGTTTCGTCCTGCCTCTTCTGTTGCAGAGCCTCGATTAGCACGAGCTCAGCTTGTCGTCATCGCAGCCAATGAGGTCACGCTGATGCTAATAGCTTTGATGAGCGTTTTCTCGGCGCTCCACACTCGGCCCCACTGCCCCATTATCACGCTTCCCCCCCTACCACACGCTGCGTCAGCATTTTCTCAGCCTGTATGCCGCATTGGCATACGCAGGAGAAATGTGTGTGTGTCTGTGCACGCATGTGTGTGCTTACTGCTTGGCTGTCTGTCGATGTGCATCGATTCAGCCACATGCTATTTGCATTTTGCTTTGTGTCTGTTGTGTGGAACAGTTAGTCTCAGTGCTGCATGACATGAGACACATGCAAAAATGAAAGGCAGCCAATTAAAAATAGTCTAAGTAGGACAGTCTCTCTCATCACTGGTATGAGCACACGAATATGCTGATGGGATGGATCTACAGTTTTTTTCCCTTCAATTCCTCGCTGTTACAATTTTGTCTTGTTCCAGTTAAGTTTTAAAAGATAATGTTAACGAGCACCCAATTTAATGCCCTTTTTCTTCACAGCCAGGACGACAATCTGTCTTCAAAACTGCATCAGGAAAAATGGTTGTAACATTCATGAGGCAATTTTGGGGAAGACAAAAAGGCGTTTCATGCAGTCATAGAGCATCTCCTCTTACAGTAATGAGCCAACCAAGCTGTTGCTGTGCACGTTTTTACTTTACAGCAGCTCAAAATTCAACTCATAAAGATTAAACTGAGCTGCTTCATAGTTCAGGATTTTAATTTTAAATCAAGTCCCAAAAAGTGAGCTAGTTTAAGCTCGTTCTGTCCATGGAAAAAAAAATAAAATAAAATGATCATGTGGATATTTCACCAAGGAGACAGCTGTACGTCTCATACAGACGCTAAATGCCAGTGTTAGATATTGAAGGGGCATGACCAGCAGTATTTTGACAAGCTGGGAATGAGAACAGGGTGGCACGGTGGTGCAGTGGTTAGCTTTGTTGCCTCACAGCAAGAGGGTTCCTGGTCCAAACTCGCTAAAGGTAAAAAGACTCTGAACACCAGCTGTCCTGAGGGAAACTTCGGAGGAAACCAGTTACGAGATGGATCAGTAAGTCTTTCACCCCTATACCCAGGTCAGATGACAGTTTCATGTCAGGACCGCTATGGGCCTCCACCAGAGTTTCCTCTGGCTTCACCCTGCTGAGGTATAGTTCACCATCTTTCAGGTCCTATTAGAGCGGCGATAGATGGCGCGGTCGTGCAGTGGCTAGCATTGTTGCCTCACAGCAAGAACCCAGGGTGATGGAGCCCTTCTCTGCGGAGTCTGCATTTCTCCCTGTGTCAGCGAGGGTTTGTTGGACAGTCTGGCAACCTGTTCAGGGTGTACCTTGCCCACCCCTAACAGGATAAGCAGATATGGAAAACGAATGGATAGGAACGGGTTGGTAATAAAAATATAATTTATTTTACACATTTCCAACAATGTGAGAAAAAAAAATGAACATTTTGAGCTCTGTAAAGATAACATTTGATTATAATAGACTGTACAGGCGTGCCTAATAAAGTGGCCACTGAGCATATGTTTGCCAGAGTCACTACTTCCACTTGCTAATGAAACATTACTGCTGAAGACAGATGAACTTCTGACCATCTAGAGCCGTTTAAAGTTAAACCTCCGAATTATACGTCTGCATTAAAGAGTCAGTCGGCGCAGCAACAACTGTTGAGTCAAAGAAGATTATGTGAGAGGAGGAGACGGTCTGCGAGGCTGCAGGAGGGCGGGGAGGAGGCATCAGGAAGATGATGGAAGGGAGGAAAATGAGAAGCAGGGCAAAACACATCCGTCTGCGTATCCTGAGACACTGTGTTAACATTTTTTACATTATCATTACAAATCACTTTTTAAACGTCATCACCCAATCACTGATTCACCCGCTTACATCAAGAATAACAGCATCTCTGTCTGAAAGCCAATTACCACGTATCAGAAACAGCCTTAACTACATAGTGTCTTATTAACGTGAACAAAAAGAAACATTGCAGAGGAGCGTGCGCTGTGAGACGAGGAGAGATGGCACCCTGTTTGACAGGCTCCATTAAAATATGATATTTTGTTAGCAACAAGGGTAGAGAGGATGGTCATTTACTTCCCTGTCAGGAGATTTTTAAATGCGATTCATGCCGTCGACAGAGCATAACAGAAACCGAGGATATGCGGAGAACATTCAGCCATCTGTCAATAACAACTGCCTCCTGTAAACACGGCGTAGCTGTACATTCAACAGCGTCTAAACGGCAGCAAACAGAGGGAAAAAGGCAGAAACATTTTGTCATGGCAATCTGTCGCATGTATTTTCATAATAATCAGAAAGAGGTACAATGTGTGTAATACTTTGGTTTGCTGACGGATCCTGTTTATTCATCCACTTTCATCTCTTTTCCTTGTAGGCACAAACCTCCCTAATTTATAGCATGACAGCAGCAGTTTTGAGGCCAGTATTTGCAACATTTTGATGCTGTGGCGGTAATCAGGATAACAAGCAGGAGGATAGAGGAGAGGGAAATGCAACTGAGGCAAAACTTCAAACAGCAAAGCACCATGGAAGCAGAAAATAACGTCTTAGAAAATATTTGTTTTACTGCGACAACAAGCGCCGTGACAACTGATGACAATCCAGGAAACCAGCAAATAATCTCCCATTATCACTCGTAATGATTCCTGAAATCAGACCCACCGAGACAAACGGTCACATGGGACGCTCCGCTGCTCCGCAGTAAACAAAACACTGTTGCGTGTCAGTTTGCAGCATCACTGCCAGCTCTGTGTCCACATGGTGCACTGTAGGTATCTGCGGTAGGCCTGACACTGTGCTCATGCTGCCTGGCACACATCCCCCTCTCTGCTGACGCATGTATTGGAAATCAATTGTGTGCAGGCGAACTATACAGACAGCACTGCACTGGGGTTTTCCAGTGTCCCTACTGAACCTTATGTGCTGAAGAGGTAAACAGTGCTCCTATAGCGTCCAGCTCTCAGAATCAGTACTGCAATTAAATTTCTGTATTAATCAACACGCCGAACTAGACAGAATTCTCTCTTCTTTGCTTGAGCCAGACTGGAGCTAAAGCATATGAACACTGCACTGAGAGAAATAATACAGCACCAGTTAGTTCTTATGGTCAGCACATTTTGTCTTAAAGGATAAGGCAGCGGATATTCTATAGTTTTATTGTGACCCACTAATCCCATGAACACACCAAAACCAACAATGCATCAGTCCGTCTCATTATTTTCTGACTCAGTCTGGCACTCAGCAGGCCATTTGGTTTCCAACATAAATCTGAATTGTTTCTGTTTATGAAGCCTGAATTATTTCCTAAAATGCGACACAAACAGGAGTAAACAGTTTATTTGTTGGGGACTGTTTTATTGCAGCAGCAGGACAGTGAAGACTGACTCCAATGCCCGTGTTCATCAGAGTAAGGGAACATGTCATCTTAGTGCAGGGGTCAGAAACATTTACTATCAAAAGGTAACAAAAAAACCCCAACTCAAATAATATCTAATATCTACTAGAAATGTTCTCTCCCTCTTCTTTCTGCGGTCGGTCGTCTTCTTGTACAGAGTGATCCATTGTCCCATTCACGGCTTTATTCTTATAAATGTTTTCATCCCTCACACTGGCTGCCAGTCAGGGCTTTGATGTGTCACACACTTAAGAGTTCCCATGCGTGAACGACGATAAATAGGTTCCCTGCAAAGATTTTTTCAGTTCAGTTTAATTACAATTTATAGCAAGACTTGGCCTCTTTATTAAGGAATTAGTGTGTACAACATACTGATAGTCAATTCAAAATTCATTCATTGCACTGTGCTATTTAAGCATCTGCCATTTCCTGTGAGAGGCTGTGACTTTATCTACATGGATTTCTAGACTAATACATGATGTTTTTATTTCTATTTGCAGACCGAAATAAATTGTAAATTCTAAAAAGTCACCTAAGACTTTTTCTGCATTGTGTAATTGGCAGGGACGTGCATAAATATGGCAGAGTAAAATGCTTGTTTTTATCTGTAGGCCGTGGTCACATGCTGTGATTAAGTAAAAGAACAAAAGAAGAAAAGGTAGAGATAAAACAGAATGACTGAAATGGGATGCAAGCAACTGGTGATCAAACATTGATAAGTTAGACATGTTACATTAGAAAATCTTGATGTTAATGATGATATAACTAAAATCACGGCAGTGAAGCAGGCAGCAGCCAAGAAAGCATAACAGAGATGAGCCAGCAACAGGAGAGCAGCAACACTGAGCAATATGAGTGGAAGCATGGGGGCAGCAGAACACAAGAGCATTAAACATTAAACACCTGCTGCCACACAGCTGCTTTAAACATCAGTAACTCTCCTGCACACACCTGAGTGCTCTATAGTTTACAGTTCATTTTCTCCTCAGTGAGTTTGTTGACCTTTGACCTCATGGCATCCACACTGCACATCAGCAAACAGAGAAATACCTCATAACTTGTTGCGTCATACGTCACACTGTTGGCAGAACATTTGCTTCTTTTGGTAACACACACATTAAGTTATCTTCTGTAAAGTCACACGTTCTAATTTCTGTATATTTTGACTCACCAGTGCTGAGGGAGTCGCTGCTGCTGGTCGGCCATCTTGTGAGACCTGAGCAAAAGATGCACACCTGAGGCTGAGCTCTTAAATACAGGAAGTGGCCAATTGGAATATACCAAGTGTTCACCACATCATGGGGGGGATTTGGATTTCTAGTTTAGAGATTTTGTTTATTTCTTTAGAGTCTATGAATAAAATTTTCATATTGAAAAACTAATTGACCTATGGCTAAGCCCCGCCCTCAAATGCGATGAGCCAATCACAGTGCGTATAGCCATTCCCACACACTGGGACATCCTCTGCCTGGACGTCCATTGAAATGCATTACAGAAAGTCAGTTTGTTCGGTTTTATGAGCTTTTTTCGGAGATTTGCAGTTTAAAAATGGTCAAGCGGTGTGCATGGGGTACATGCAGCTCTGACACAAGGTATCCTGAGAGGCTGGGCGACCAGGTGTATTTTTTACACTTTAAACCACATCTCAAGCGAGAAAAGTGTCTCCTTTGGATAAAGTTGTGTGGTAACGTTAGACCACAACATCAACTCAACGTGAATAAGATTAACAATGATGTCTACATCTGTTCTAAGGTAAGACTTATCTGTAATGGCAGAGATAACAAAGGTTGGCAAACGTTATGCTGAATGATTCAGTGTAAATACTGTAGCACCAAACTAACGGAGAGACACTCTTGGTAAAAATGGTGTCATGCTTTTCGTTTGCTTTTTTTTAACTTGTAGTTTAAGTGTTAGTGTTTGCCTTTGTGTTACACCCTTTGTTTCAAAATGGTTTGATGAGCCATTATATCCCCTCTGTGTTCATTTTGTTCAGTTTTATTTGGTTTATGTTAAGACAGCAGAGCTTGTGTTTCGCTGACGTCTTTTATAGGCCCAGAACTTTCATTTTTCTTTTTTTAAAATCCACCTGTGACTCCTCATGCCTGCCAGCTCACTCCCTCACACACTAGAAGTGGATATTAAATTTCAAGATTGGATATTTTGGCTGAGAGCAAATGAAATACGCTTTCAGTGAACATTTTGCTGATTGGTTCAGCACAAACATAGTGAGACTTGTCAGAAACCTTAATTAAGATTTCCTCATTATGTTAATAGAAAAAGTAACCCGTGTGTCATGACGGCTCCTTAGAAACATATTTGCTGTGGCAAATGTAATTTCCAGGAGACAGTGTTTGAACAGAAGAGACACTTCCTGTGAACATCATGTAAATTGACTTCACAAGTTCTGCTCATGTTAACAAGTGGCTGTCTTTGAAATTAACGCTGAAGGCAGAAAAAGGCAGAATTTGAAGATGCAGCGCTCCCCTCTCTAAGCCCCTCCCACCAGATGAACACAGGTATATCCAAGCTTCATACAGTAACGCAGTGATTCCTATACACTGATTTATTTAGTCTTATTTCATCGTGCAGTAAAGTCACTCAGCCCCTGCTTATCCCCGTCTCTCTCTCTGTTCATCAGACCACAAATGAGACAAGAAGTAGCAAGCTAACATTAGCCACCCCACGGTCCCTCCGCCTCTCTCCACACCACTGTGGACTGCTTCCCCAGGAGGAGAGCAGGCAGCAACTCCAGAGACAGAATTTCGGCTGGCCCCTCAGATTTTCAAACATAGGAGGTGAAGAAGTTTTCTCTCAGATCACTTAAATTATAATATGCTCAAAGTTTATTGTAGGATTTTTGACACCATAATTAAACTGCCTCCCCCTGCTTTAAAGGGACATTGTGTAACATTTTCTGTTGTTTATTGGCAAAAATTGATGTCTGCATTCATAAATATGTCATCACTGGTGTACTATTACCTCCACCAATAATCTGACTTAATCTCATAAAAAGAGAATTTCGGATTTGTTTGTAGATTGTGCGGCTAAGTCGTCTGTGGGGTTCCACAGAGGATACACCTGCCAGCAACGGACATACAGCACCGCCTTCTGCGTTTTCGTTGAGAGCCAGGCCAGCACTGCGTGACTGAGGAGCAGAAGGAGAGGAGCAAGAGGTGCTTCACTTCTACCCTGGCACATTTGAAACTAAGTCCCACTCTTTGAGCATAATGCAGGATCATGCATATGCAGCATCATGGGAGACGGAATCCTTGTCGCCAAGAAAGCGCAAAAGGGAATAGAAAAAGCAGCGTGACCGGCAGCACAGCCAGCATGGTGAGGAGGGGGTTTGTCAACTCGCGTCGTGTGTGTCTGTGTAGCAGCCTGAATGAATTCTCCATGTAGTATCGGATGACATGGTTTCATCAGTGTTATCATAGCTTTTTGGTCCACAGCGGCTACCGTTGTTGCAATACGTGTTTGAAACAGTGAGGCGCTAGAGTGCGCCATCTGTTTGAATGCAATATATGATTTCAATGTTTGATGGGAGAGATTCCTGCACACTGTGGCTTTAAGAGAAATCTGAATAAACCAAAATCCATGGACAGTAATCACAGCAAACATGTTGTGCACATTGACCCTTTCTTCAATTATTTACTCTTGGTGCCCTTAAATTACTTGACAATGATCCATGCAGATCTGATTATTCATATTAGCACGCTGGCACAGACATGCATCATGTTTACAAAAGACAATGCACAAAAAGGTCACACAGTGTGTGTGTGTGTGTGCGTGTGTGTGTGTGTGTGCGTGTGTACAAGAGGCCTCTGTATGCAGGGAGTGACCTTAATTTTTCCCCATCTTCAATTAGATGATTCTCTCAAAACAATAACTCAATTTCCTGATAAGTGATATCACTGCGCTCCCTCTGACATGAACAAGCGCCACGACACCGGCCCCCGCTAACGCTGTCTCCCTCCTCAAACCAACTGTTCGTTCTCAGCGCTGACAGTATTCCGTCTTATCTCCAACAGAAGGATTTAAATAGGCTACAGTGAACAGGACTTTTCTGTTAACATCAGATCTGATCGTCTACAATTGGGCTTAAAAAAAAAAAAGGAGAGGTGGAAAAGAAAAGAATAATTTGCAGTCTGACAGTTTCAGGACTGATGCAGACATTAAAGACGACTTGCAAAACTATCCGAGCTGTCATCCAGATCCAGTGTAATGAGAACAAGTGCTTTGGAAATTTGTCAGAGTGTCAACAAAATACTAAGTATCATCTTATACAAAACCACCTGTGGTTTGTGCAGCGGAGAGCTTTGATCTGTGTGTGTGTTTATGCATCTGCAACGTTTCGTATAACTAAGGGGAAAAGATGCAGCCTTAAGAAGAGTTGTGTCATTTGTTTTACATTTCTCTTTCATCACTGCATCTTGTACTCGTTTCTTTTCCCATATTCTTTCACCTCTTTATGAAATCCTCTCAGTGTGTTGTTGTGGAAGTGTCGGACTCTGCAGGTGTTGCTGTGAAGAAGAATAAATGGATGCTGGGTGTCGAGAGAGAATGGAGGGAAATGAGACATCACAGGTTGTGAATTAGAAATATGAGAGAATGAGGGAACTTGAGGTAAAGACATGAATAATGAGAGAGATATAAATGAAGGTGAATGCGCCAGGAATGTTAAAATCCTCCGGAGGTGTAGAGGTGTCTAGGTACTGCAGATGGAACTACTGCAGCTTCTGGAGAGGGAGATGTTGTACTTGTTACTCCACGTTAATTTGACAGCTATTGACGTAACCAGAGAATTCCAGTATCAAAGGGCAACACATTCTCACTCTGACCTCGTCACATATCGATGTTTGATCATGGACTTTCCACGTCCACATACAGATACAACGTGCAAGGTACCCTGGGTGTGTTGGTTGTTGGCATCCTGCATGCATTGTCTTCTTCTACAGTTTACATGCTGTCCTTAAAAATAAACGCACTGGGTCAATACAACAATGCAAGCTGACATTATTTTTCCTCCAACAACTGACACACGTGGTTGGGTTCAGGAAAAAAAGAACAGGGTTTGGCTTAAGAGTCTTATGGGACGCGAACACCGTCGGGTGAAAGCCGGTGTTTGTTGGACTCATCCACCCTCAATCCCACTTGCCCTACTTGGACTTTTATCCCCTTAACTTTCGTTCTTGTTCGGCCACATTGCAGATTAAATAGTCAACTGAACCCATTAAGAAGAGCAATGTATTCAGACAGAGTGTTTGTGAATTTTTAGCCATTTTAAAGCATTTTTCTGTTGTTATAGCGCCACCCAGTTGCCAATTAGTTAAATTTCTCCAGTCACCTTGAGGCGTCCTGTTCTACATATCTACCAAGTTTAGTAAAAATCCATATGGCAGTTAGGCCTAGATAAGAAATGAGCTCTCTAGCGCCCCCATTTTGTTTGATGGGGTCAATAATGGAGGGGTCCCCTCAGATTATGTGTGGTCATATGCCTACAAAGTTGCGTGGTGATGGGTGAAACCCTTGAGATGTTATACACCTTTATGTGATGAGCCACGCCCTCCGCAATATTCATTGCCTTATAGAAGCTCAGTTTTAGTAAGTTTTCCAACTTTTGCCAAGAGGGAACTTTAGATATTGGTCCCTAGATTATGTTCACCCAGTTTCATGCAGATCGCTCAAACTCCTGATTGACCAAGTCAGTGAGGAGAAAAACGTGGAACACACACACAGACAGAGTTTTCGTCATTATATAGTAAGATAAGATAAGATACTCTCTCCCCACCCACTTCCACTCCTTTCCACGTTCAGGTGGAGGGTACGCCACAATGAGCACTGTGCCAAACCAACTAGCAGGGAGCGGAACACACTCCGTACAAATAAAGTTTCATGCAACGACCCTCACAAACGTAAACTGCTAAAACCAAGATAGAAATGTAATTTTGTCACATAGACGTAAACAACTGAAAGGTAACAATGTATTGAGGATATATCGAACCCTTCTCTAGTAGGGGTGGGGAAAAATCTATACAGCGTATTATCGCGATATTTTGCATGGCGATATTGTATCAATACACGGACGCCAAGTATCAATCTTTTATTATATAAATCATTAAGTTTTGCAAATACACTTCTAATACAACTTTTCGTACTTTTTTGGTCCACTAGATGGTGCTGATGTCTGTTTGTTTTCCTGGTGAGGTCAGCAGACAGACCTGTCCATCAGTGTCAGTGATCTGATTGGTCAGACGTCGCGGTGTTGACAGGCTGTGATACAGAAAGGTTAAGTTTCAACACATTGCTTCATGATAACATCCAAATGTAACCTATCTGTAGTTGGCAGAAACATAATGGCAACATTTATTCTGGCCACTGGGTTGCATCAGTTGAGCTGAAGAAAACAATGTTGGCCGAAAAAAACAAAAAACAAATCTGGGGTTTCGAGTTGGAAAAACCTGAGTTTACCAGACGTCTGCAGCCCGCTCCTTCCTCATCTCTGCTTCAGGCTGGTGGCTCCAGGCGACATTAGCCACTATTAGCATAACACACCTGAATCGCTGACTGAACTGTTGGCGGTCTAGTCGCATAGTGGGTAATTTAGGCACCATATTTTGACAAGGAAGAAGAATGTGTGGGATAAAGCAAGATGATATCTCTGGCTGTGCTGCTTCTATTTTCATGCCTTTTTCAAACTGTGTTCAGAGTTAAACAAGTGCAACACTGGTGCAGTTCTGTTTTTAAAGAGAAAAGTCAAGGAACAAAAGTCTCACAACAAATTACATGAAAGATTTTAACATGAACGCCTTCAGTTTAACTCTGCAAGATGGGCAGTGATACAAACCTGCACCCCTACAGCTCTGCAGTCGTCCAATTCTCTGTAAAACTGCTTTTGCACATGGATACATATGTTTGTTTGCGGGCTCACTCTGCAACATCTAGCAGATGATTACATCACGCAGATGTGAAATTTCTCACGTCACAGCAAAGTCAGTGAGAGAAGAATTTGCATGAAAGTTCAGAGCTGAGAACAGGCAGCAGTGAGGTGAGCATTGTGTGGCTCTGATTGTTTCACTCACAGCCTCTAATCTTTAAGAAGCACTTCCTGTTCCAGAATCCTCCGTGGCCCATGTGTGGAAACAGGTTTAAATGTGGATTCAGGATGAGAGGGGGTGAGACAGGCAGAGGAACCAAGAGGATGTCTGAAATGTGAATGGGAAAGAGAGGAATAGAAAAGTAGCAGCTTTAGGGAGGATGGATACAAAGGTTTGGTGCTCGATGTTGAAATTAAAGAGCACGAAATAAGGAAATGAAAATGTTTCCACGTCCAATAATCGTAAAGGGTGTCTGCTCCCTGTGTGTACATTTGTGTATGTGTGTGTGAAGCTGACCTCATTCCCTCGCTACTCAACCTTTTCCTCTCCATTCCCTCGAGAGGAGCATGGACGTATAATGAATCTACACACATACAAAAATGAAGCAAAAATAGATAATAAAAAGACATTCACAGAGGGATTGCTCAAATCCAATATTTGTATGCTTCTGTATCCATATCTTGCATCGCAAGAGGAAAACATTGCATTGTACATTTCTGCAAATCACGGTTCACACATCATATTAAAGTTCCTAAAGTGACGTAGTGTATGTGTTAACTTTGTCACTGAGAGGTGGAGGCAGTGATGGATGGTGTGATACCTAGTAGCATGCCAAGCTGCAGACCACTGTTCAAGACCAACAAAAAACAAAACCAGTTTTTTTTTAGTTACCTGTCGCTGTGTTTCCTGTTGGAATAGTGCCATGACATCGCTGCATTTTCCTGCTGGGATAGTGCCACAAAAAGCAGCTGCCTTTTCCTGCCACGATAGGGCAACATAAGCAACCGTTTTTTGCCAAGACAATGCTGTGTTTCCTACCTGGATACTTTCACAAAAAGTGTCTGTTTTCTGCTAAGACAATGCTGCATTTTTTGCCAGGATAGTGCCACAAAAAGTGGCTGTTTTTTACTGTGACATGGCTGCATTTTCTGCAGGAACAGTACAACAAAAAGCAGTTGCTTTTTACCAAAAAACATCACTGCCTCTCCTGTTGGGATAGTGCCACGAAAAGCAATGTTTTTTTTTACAGAGACATCACTACAATACTCATAGGGATTATTTTTTTCACTGTATTTCCAGCCATGATAGTGCAAAGGACGGCGACTGTTTTTTACTGAAACATTGCTGCATTTTCATGCTAGGAGAGTGCAACGTAAAGCCAAGATACTGCTGCATTTCCTGCCTGGATAGTGCTACAAAAAGCTGCTGTTTTTTACTGTGACGTTGCTTCGTTTCTTGCTGAGATAGTGCAACGTAAAGCAACTAGTTTTTTCAGGACATCACCACATTTCCTGCCGGGATAGTACAATGAAAAGCGGCTGTTTTTTACTGTGACATGGCTGTAGTTTCTGCAGGAATAGTATCACAGAAAGTGGTTGCTTTTTACCGAAACATCACTGCCTTTCCTGCTGGGATAGTGCACCTGTTTTTTGTCGAGGCATCACTGTGTTTCCAGCTGGGAAACTACGATGAAAGTGTTTTTTTTTTTTTACCAAGATATAGCACTGATTCCTGCGTGGACAGTTCCACGAAAAGCAACTGTTTTTTTTTGTTTTTTTACCAAGACATCACTGTGTTCCCAGTCATGATAGTGCCACAAAAGTGATTGATTTTTACTGACATTGCTGTTTTTTCTGTCCAGATAGTGCCCCCCAAAAAACAAGTATTTTTTATTTTTTTTATTTTTTTTGTCTTTATACATCTATAACCAAGTGGTTTTTGTGGCTAAACATAACCACACATTAACCACTGCCTTTTGAATGTGAAGAAATGTATAGTTTTAACATATCTGCTACACAATAATGTGCATGTGTAGTGTATCCGTGGATTGCAGAAATGTAAGCTGCCAACATATATTTGGGCAAATGGATTATATATATAGTGGACTATAAGTATATAACACCCACACAACACTCCATTTTGTATTAGTTAGCACTCACACACACAGATAGACTGGACCAACATGTGTTTACATGTGTTGTTTTTACATGCAGTTTGAAGAGGAGGAAAGAAACATGACACGGGAACAGAAACAACCTTAATAGCAACAACCACAGCAGTTATAGAAGCAGCTGTACTGCAGGTAGGACACAAAACTTTGGCCTGTAGGAGAAAGAAGAGATCAGAGAGAGAATAATAAGATTTAAACTCTACCTTCCACCGGCTGTCATGGGAAATGTGCGGATGCCGAACAGGAGGTGGATAAGCTCTTAGCCTTGATCTTTACTGCTTGGGAATATCACAAATGCCTCTTAATATGCTTGACTGAGAATACAGGGGGAAATAACTGACTCATTGATTATGCCGGAGGGTTTTCGGAGAGTGTGGGCAGACGGAGGGTAAAACAGAAACTCTTATCATAATGTGGTTCGGCTTAAGACAGGGTGCTGCGTGGAGGCAGTGAAGATGTTTGTACGAGAGAGGAATGTGGACAGCACATTAAAGCCTGTGCATCCCAAACACGTAGTAGTGAACTCATAGTATTTTCCACTCTTTCCTCCACTGTCCTCCTCCTGCTTCTTGTAATTTTGGGGACAGGTCAGGCAACACCTGCATCTGAGTCGTACATCTTAAAACTCGTCACATGACAGATAGGGCGGAGAGGATACGGTGATGAAGATAAAACAGAGAGGGAGCAGGAGGAATGCATATCTGCATGATCTAATAAAGTTTGGGCTTGCACCAATTTATTAAAAACTTTAAATTTAAAACTGCTTCAGGCAGGATTCTGTATAAAAATACACACTTCTTATAATCATGAATCACAAAGTGGGGCTCCCAGAAAGAAGAGTGCTCCACAAATGGTTGCACCGATGTGTCCATCTGCTAATTATTCTTTTAGCTGATCTTCATTGGATTGTCAGGAATGATCACTGCATCATGGAATGACATTGATAAGCTCAAATTTGTAGAGTCCAGACTTGTTGTTAAAGCAGCCACTAACAGGTTCACTGTGTGACTAAGGCTGAATGGCTGCTATATTCGGACTCTCTGTCAGGGCTCTCACAAGCGCAGGTTCAACACTGCACAGAACAAGGCCATTATTTCCACTGGAGAGAACGGCTGTGCTCTCTCAGGCAGATGCCGAGTCATAGTGTCGAGTACACTGATTTTCCCCTCGGCTTTGTGGCCAAAGTTCAATTAAATTGAGGTTAATAAAAAGAATAAAAGAACATGTAGAGTTGAATATCACAAAGTTTCCCTGCTTCCTTTCACTGGTTCCTGTACAGCAGGGTCGCTCTTTGTTTCACTGTTAATCATTACAAAGCAAAAGCAGCATGTGTATACATTCAGTAGGCTATATCTTCAGTAGCTAGCTAGCTAACCCTACACTTTTCAGGGTTTGATTTTGGTTTTGGAACAGGGAAGAAACGTATATCTTTTTCCAACCCCTCCAGGTAACGAGTATCATTAATACACGACGTGCTCCAGGCACAACATTTGGGACGGGACTTAGCAAAGGGTCAATTGTACGATTATGTGCTGCTCTTCATTCTACAAGCTGCTGCATGCAAACTATTCACTCTTGCGCATTTGGTCTGAAACCAAACAGCATGACACAGTTTCCTCAGCATCCACCGTTTCAACCACCAGAGGAAACTCAGAAATCTCACTTTCATTTTGCCAAGCGGGACCATTGGTTATAGACTTGCAGCAGATGGGAACAAGAAAGTTTGAAATGAAAATTTGATTGACTGGAGAAAACATTTGGCTGTGGTTTAGCTTGTTGGCCGAGTGGTTTTACAGGACGAGGATAGAATGACCATGATTTGTCGCTTCACTGTGTTGCACACGATTTTAGCACAAAGACCAGGCTGAAGATGTCACGACAAGATTTCTGGGGACTGAATTGCCTGTTGCAGCATTAAAGTGACCACAAACGAGACAGTCAAACATCATAACTGCAAAGGTGGATACACAGAGAGGCTGAAGCCACTTGCTCCATGGACACACCGACTCATGAGATCAAACATACAAACCTGACAGAGGCCCTGACAAGAAAAACTACATCACCATAAACAGATGGGAGCGCTGGATGCAGAGCTGCCTGTGTCTGTGTCTGTGTGTGTCTGTCTCTGGCAAAGGTTCAGCAGTTTTGTTGAGCAGAGGGAGAAAGTATGGAAGCTGTCAGGGGCCATATGATGCTGCCTCTGCAGTTTACACATGGAGACAGAAAGAGAGATTGATGGCAAGGACGTGGAGACAACCCAGAGGACGGCGAAGCTCATACATATAGGGCTGAAGGTAGACATCAAATGTACAAGCCAAACTCATGCTGATGTGTTTTCCAACCATGTGTGTGTGTGTGTGTGTGTGTGTGTTTCCTCATACCTGTAGTGTCTGTCAGGTAATGTGTGCAGTAAAGGTCAGTACTGTCTCCACCACTTTGCTGACCTAGATTCAAAAGGCCCTTTATGTGTTTGTGTGATGCTGTGCACATTTGCGTGTGTTTTCTGCGTGTGTGTGTGTGTGTGTGGGTGGCCTGCCACTGTCTCTGTATAATCCCCCTGGTAGCATTTGGTTTCAAGCATAAGTCAGAGAACAGTCAGGGACTCAGTTTGCAATACGCCTGACCTACATCGGCTGCTCGCAGTGTGCTTAAGACGACACATGAAGTCACACTTACTGTATCCTCCTGCAGAATGCTGCTTGCACAGGCATGTGTGTATACATGGGATGCTTAAACACACACACACACACACACACACATACCAAGGCTCAACAGCTTAGTAATGATGGTAGTTTCACAGAAAATGCTGCTGTCACATTAAGGCAAGGATTAAATTCTCCTTAAGCTTCTCTCACCAGGCTGCCTCTCTCCAGGTGGTTAACAGGAGAGGTATAATCTCCACACACACACACACACACACACACACACACACACACACACGCATACATGCATATAGTGACAAGACCACAAAAAGAATTACAGCCACTGAAACATAGCGACTCAATGTGCAGAAAACTGTCTCGTAAAAGCCCAAAAATGGGGGGAAATATTTCCTGTACTTGAATATAGACGCCGTACTCAAACACATCTCCGTGCACACACACACACACACTTCCCTCATTGTGTGCTATTTGGAGCGATGTGGCAGCAGTAATTAGAGGTGCGACAGCCAGACAGGTAGAGGTGATGATAATGGGCTACAGCTATTTCTGTTCCCCACTCTCTGCACCTCTCTGTCTTCTCTTGCTCACATATTTTCTCACCGTCAAATATCCAATTCCCGTTCCCACACACACGGGCATGAATACACGCGCACATCACACACCCTCTCTTCCATCACTCCCCGTTCACCTCGTCTTTATCTCTCACTTCTCTCTCTCGCAATTTTCTTTGTTCCCTTTGTTTCCCTGTGAATTGACGTGATGTCAGCGCTTCATCCGGCTTCATTACGGTCTTCTGGCAGTTCCTCTGTGTTGCAGAGGGGGGGAGGAGGGGAGAGGTTAGAACATGGGTTTTGTTGTTTTTGCATATGTGTGTTGGCTATATCTTTCTTGAAGGTGACGTCACAGCCTACCTGCCAAACAGACGGGCAGAAAATAAGCTGTCCTCTGTCGTGCTAGTGAAGAGATGCGTTAATACTGAGTGCTGGAGCAGCTGCTTTAACATGAGATAATCTAATTAAAGAAGATTCCCTCTATGCAAGATCATCAGAATTTTGGCAGCCATTTTAGATTTTGACTTAGACTTTAAATGCAAATGCTCTTTAGTTATAGTCACGCTGTAGTCGTTTTTATCCTTCACAGCTTTAGTTGATGAAAAGTCATCACATTTTGGTCAAATTTTAGTCAAAGTTTTTGACAGGTTTAAAGGATGATTCACAAGCACACGCTTACTGATCATCATTTGAAAAGCTCAAAATCTGTATTTATGGTGTTGAGAACTTTGAGGCCTTAAATAGAGACTCAGCTCTGCGGTGGCTATAATCAGATTCCAATCTAAACTGGTTACAGTCCTGAACTGACCTGCATGAGAAAAAGGACATAACCAGCACACTGTTGCATGCTGGGGTCTGATAGCTCTGGATGCTGATGGGGTCTGGTTGTCCTGAAGGCTGTTGGGGCCTGGTAGTCCTGGATGCTGATGGGGTCTGGTTGCCCTGAAGGCTGTTGGGGTTTGGAAGCTGCTCAGACCTGGTTGCCCTGGATGCCGCTGGGGCCTGATAACCCTGAAGGCCATTGGGGTCTGGAAGTTCTGGATGCTGTTTGGGCCTAGTTGCCCTAGATGCTGTTGGAGCCTGGTAGTCTTGGATGCTGCTGGGGCATGGAAGCCCCGAAGGCTGTTGGGGTCTGGAAGTTCTGGAAGCTGCTTGGACCTGGTTGACCTGGATGCTTCTTGGACCTGGTTACCCTGGATGCTGCTTGGAACTGGTTGACCTGGATGCTTCTTGGACCTGGTTACCCTTGATGCTGCTTGGACCTGGTTGACCTGGATGCTTCTTGGACCTGGTTACCCTGGATGCTGCTTGGACCTGGTTGACCTGGATGCTTCTTGGATCTGGTAGCCCTGGATGCTGCTGGAACCTGGAAGCTCAGGATGCTGCTGGGGACTGGTAATCCTGGAGGCTGCTGGGGCCTGATAGCAGCCATGGCTGCTTGGACTCGGTAGCCCTGAATGCTGCTTGGGCCTGGTAGCTCCAGAGGCTGCTGGGGCCTGGTAGCTCTAGATGCTGCTTGGACCAGGTAGCTCTGAATGCAGCTGGGTCTTGGTAAACCTGGATGCTGCTGCAGCCTTGTAGCTCTGGCTGTTACTGGAGTCTGGTGGCTCTGGATGCTGCTGGGGCCAGTATGCACCAGGAGTTAGATGTTGGAGACGTTGATTTCCAATTAGGCCTTGGGCCTAGTTGGCCCACCAGACGTCCATCAACTTTGACCATAGCCAGAAAGTAAACATTGTCCACAACGCTGAGAGCAAACGTAGATCAAAGTCAGGTTAATTCAATGAACTGCAGTGTTTTAAACCTTGAGTGTGAACGTGCACAACAATGGCCTAAGTGCAAAGCATACTCCTGAACTCTATTGATACTGTATGGATGAGCAGAAACATTAGTAGCTGCTAATTATAAAAACTGTTTCATTTTTATGTCTTTGGTATTACCTCTGCAGTTCTCATTCAGTTTATTACCTCAATGTAGGCGTCACATTTATGTAATTTCCATTTGCTATGATTGTGTCCCAGTGGCGCCACAGAGCGAAGGTAAAACAGGTGGCCAGTGGGTGGAAACCAGGCCCATTTAATAACTGATTCATTAAAAAACAATGCATCAGCTATTCTTTGTTACGACCCCAGTGCATTGCTCCCTTTAATATGGCATGCAGCCCTAAATCGTGACGCTAAATCGTGACTTCAGTTGTCATTTTGTAAGCCTTTCACACATAAATAATGCAGTTAATACAAGAATACACATACATGTTATAGATGGTCTGTGCCTGCGTGTTTGTTCAAGTGCTTGCAGCCATGTTTGATTTGCATGTGTATCTGACAGCCGCTGTCAGCATTTTTGTCTGTACATGCAGCTCGAGCTTAAATCTGCCACCTCTGTGTGTGCTCCTGTGTGTGTGTTGGTATGAGCATGTCATCACAGCAGGTTTCCATTAGAGCGGTCCAGATTATCTGTCATCTGGAGTGAAACCGCTTTGACCTTCAGGATCTTACCTAGAATACATTTTGTCTTGTATTAAAGGAAACTGCTTCAGTAAGCAGATATTCTTCACACCGCCCGCTAACCACGAATTCATTTCACTCTCTCGTCCACCTTGAGATGTCATGACGTTTGGTCTGAGATAACCCGAGCTTTTAGAGGACTGTCACGTCTAATCAAAAACAAAAGCAGCACCACACTCAGCGTCGTGGCTTTTCTTTTTTTGGTGACTTTGGGTTTCTCTGTATTTGTCCCTTACATATAAACTACAAATAAAATAATAATTAAAAACAGTCTGTGACTCATCCTGAAGACTTATATGCTTTCCCTTGTAGGAGTTGTGTAAATACATACATGTATTCATGCACTCCTGTGTTTGAGAATAAATCTGTTTACTTTCTGTGTATATCTGTGGATGTGTTTCTGTCAAGTGTGTGTTTGGTGTGTTTGCAAGTACCAACATACTTCCACATCACAGGCAGCCCCCCTGTTGTGCTGAGGTGCATCAAAGCATCTGCAGAGTTACTGCAGGCTGCCCGAGAGCACAACTTCCTCTAAGCCCAGTCCAACATCTTAACTTTGGATTTAGGGGTGTATGGTTGTGTGTGGGTGGACCTCTGTGTAGCCGTAATCTTACACTTCTGGCTCACGGTAAACTATGCATGCTAGAGGAGGGCAAGGTTACAGAAAATAATGTTGAGATAACTTTCCTTGAGATGGACCGAATAATTATGGTAGACCATGTGGTAACTTAAAAATAATACATTTCACAACATCTTTGAAATGATATTATAGTGGTTCATTTTTCAGAGCAACTTCAGCCCTTTTCACACAGAGATGGCGCTACAGGGCAGCTACAGGGTCTCTTATTTATGCCTCTTACATCCCACAAGCAAAAGTGGAGTGACAAGTGACATAAAACGTATGTGTCGGCTGCACTTTCTAAACAATAACAATGGCAATAACAATCATCTACTGTCTCTATTACATGGTGGCTGATCTTGTCCTCTGCTCTGAGGTTAAGGAGCACCTGAATCTAATTGATTTCCCAACTGGCAGACATTTACAGCTGCAGTAATTCTTTTTTGAGTTAGTCGCTAACTGCTAACAGCTAGATTTTAAATCTCCTGCGATGGGTCGTACGCATAACATATCAACCAAACTTCACACCCTTGCCACCCATGGTCCATCCTGCATGCTGTCCTGTTTATACAGACACCGTTTCAGCGTTCCTGTCGTAGAGTAAAAGAAACATCGCTCTGTGGCCCTATTCCGCAATCGTACGTTACACGCAGCATGGCAAGGCAGCATAACAGCGAGGGGTTTTCAAATTCACACAATAATATCTTACAACAGTGGTTGTGCACAATTGTACAAAAATTAGCTAATGTCTGTGGAGAATTGTTTTGCCTCCAGCTAAGCCCCGCCCACTAAAAAATGTCATACTGTTTGCTAACAGTACAGGGTCTATAAAAATGTGCTATGACAAAAATACATTGACGTTTTGGGAAATGCCCTCTAACGAAAACTGTGATAAGAAGACTGACACCACTCTTGTGTCTGTAAAGTAAATGTGAAGCTACAGCTAGCAGCTAGTTAGCTTAGCTTAGCCTGGCTCTGTCCAATGGTTACAAAATCACCAGTTAAGCTAATCAACAAGGCACATGTTGTATGTTTAAAGCAAACAAAAGGCGAAGTGTAGAAATTACAATTTGCTGTTCTTTGAGGGATTATGTGCTGCTTTATTGATATTTATAGTTTTATATCTATCGTACAGACTTGAGAGTGGTTTAAATCTTCCCATTTAACTCTTGTTAAGAAAACAAGTAAGTTTGTCTCCAAAATATTTACCTTTTCTGTTGAGGCTTCACGTGGTGAATAGAGGTTTGCTACCTGATGTGAAGAATGTGGAGTAAGAGACCAAGGTAATATTATTTAGTTGTTAAAGTACAGAAAGCTAGCTATGTGTATCTCATTATTAAAATAATCAGAACATAATTATCTTTTCTTTTATTAATAAATCTCCATTTGTTTTTAGAAAAATCAAAATTGCACAGGACAAACACTTTGCCCAAAGCTAAACGACTATTTCCTAATGCTTTCACAATATTTTTACATGAGGCGGTTCAACACTTGCAGGAATAATACAGCAGAAAAACAACTTTGTAATTATTTTAAAGTCCTCACAAGTTTGACAGAGCCAAAGTGTGTGAGATGCATCATGTCAGGGACTGAAAATCCTTAAAAAGAAAAACATAAATCTCACATAAAAAGCGAGTGAATCAGGCACATGTGGTTGTCACTATATAAAATGAGTTTGCAGTGTTTAGCCGAGGTCTGGCATACGATACCTTTTTGTTTACTGGATACTCCCTCAAAAGATTATTTGTATTAATACAAGCAAAAGAATACAAAAGTTTCTGTTTGCGTTTGTGCTACATAACTGAAGAGTTTTGTTTTGAGTTGTTCCTCTAAAGGATAAACTCGCATTTTCTACATCATTTTAACTGAAAACACATCAGGAACGGAAGCCAGTAAAACAGGGGACAGATTGTAACAATAAAAAACATATATCAAAGTTTATATTGGCACCTGACTATTGTTTTAAGACAGAGCTGAAAATGTGTGAGCCTTTAAGCAGCCAGACTATAACAGCAAAGTCAGAAAATGAAGGAGGTCATATTGGACAAACAGTATAAGCTATGGTGTAGTATGTCTGTGGTGACAGATGCATAAAGGTGTAAAATAATACATTCAAAAGATGCCGTGAATGAAAAATGAACTTGAGTCGATGTGTTTGTGTTTAAAGTCACCAAGGTTTCTCAAGAGAGGCTTTGGATTCACAATACAGACATCTTGTCACAGTCCACACAAACCTGCATGACCAGTGTTCCACAGAAAGAAATCTGAAATACTATACAAACAAATGCATCCTATAATACATTCTCAGTGTCTGAACTGGTATATTACAGCACGATAAAATCTCAAAGAAGAAAGGGACATAAATAAATCCCTATTGGCAAAAGTACTGATACAGTACAGAGCAGTCAAATATCAGCATTAAGAGCAACAACTGAACTATTACAAGAATCCTCATTAAGAAGACATTTGTCAGAAATCTATAAAGTTTCCCTTTTCAGAAAGGGAGTGTAACTACAGTATGGCAGTTTTTTAAAACCTAAGTTTTCAAAGTGAACACAAAAACCCGTTGGTGCTTCACTGTATGTAGACATGAAGCATTGTGAACACTTATATCAAGCTGCATACTTGATGTAAGATGCAGTAATGCAAAGACATACTTCCACATTCAGAAAGTTTCGTACTAGAGAAATTCATTAATCTATAAAGTCGCATTATGTCAAATAAATATTAAGACACTTGGCTTCACGTGTGACGTATTCAGAGTGCAATTCTATATAAAAACCAACAAAAAAAGAAATGCACATTTTAAATATGCACATCTATTTAATAGTAAGTCCTCGTCCCTAATAAATTGGACCATTATTTTGTTGCCCCTGATCCCAGTCCGAGTCATTTAATATAGAGTATCTTCTGACGCCAAGTCTCGATCCGATACTTCTATTTTCCTAAGTAATACACCTGCACAGTGCATTTCAGGTACATTAAGGCTGTGGTGGGTTGCAGGTCCACTCTGAATGGACCGCAAGTGACTCGTGAACGTGTCATGTTTATAAAAAAATCCCCCTTATTTTTGAAGTGCAGTAAATTTCCAGCACAAGCTTTTATTTTGAAGTGTCGTTTCCTATTGTAAAGTGAATGAATAACAGACAGTTATGTTAAACTTCGTGGACCTTAAACTAATGACTTAAGCCTAGTTGACATTACACAAGCTGCAGAGTTGCCAGGTCCGCTTATTAGCCGCGACTTTGGGCTTGTTTCCATAGCCCTGGTTGCTTGTTTCTCTCACAAGATCTGGCAACACTGACAAGCCGGCAAACAACAACAACAATGGCGGCGTCCACAGGATCACGGGGAGCGCGGAGTGTTTGGACCCAGACCCAGGATGCAGATCTGATTCAACACTGGGAAGAATATCCATGCCTTTACCTTGTGTCGTCTCCAATTTAAAAACGTGGTTTGGTTATGTCACCGCGTTATCTGGGGCTCTGTCGGCGAGGGCTTGTGGAGAAATCTTGTGGTGTGCACACAGGTTGTAACACAGTTGGCGAGACTCCCACTGACAGAAACACACGTCGCCAGGTATAAACACTCAAAAGATTAAGATAGTCTCCGTGACGCAAAATCAGGGTGAAAATCGTGTAATGTGAACTAGGCTTAAGGAGAAATCTGGACCCTGTGGCCAGGTGGGAACCACTGCTTTGAGGTGTTTAAAATCAATCCAATGTACAGTCTCTGCAAGTCAACTGAAGAGCTCTGCAATGCAAAAAGAAAAAAAATCCCTGCATCCAACAGGTTCCTTAATTGTTAATTTATTAGCCTATTATGTATCTGTTATATGTACAGTAGTACATGTGGTAGACACAGGCAGTGTGTGGCCTACGTACCTCAATAATGCAGCTACACTGCCATTAATACTTAGTAACAGGACGTCGCAAGCACACGGTAAAAGTTTCTTGCAAAGTTAAAATGAAGTATAAAAGCACAAACACTCTCTTGCCACTGTCTCGAGGGAATTTCTCCGTCCCTTTAAGAGAGCCTTACCTGAGTTAGCCTACCTGAATGAACTGTTTTCCACTGAGTGTTTATTTTTGTCGTTTGTACCTCTTGTGTGTGGATTAAGTTTCATTAATCTATTACTGTTATTGGTCTTTTTGCTTATTAGCTTTTGTCAGGACTGCCCCTTGAAACTTGTCAAGTCAGAAACCCTTCAGCCAACTGAGATGGCTTCAAGTCAGGCAGTATTTTTATTTTTCTTGCTAGTCACTGTGCTGTGCAGTGTACCTCTGGGGACGTCCCCACATTTTGCCACGGACTGAGCGCTCTTGACTTTCACGCTGCTCTTTGGTACAGACAGCTTTGGACAAGATGCAGTAGCACAGAAGAGGAGGAACTTTTCACTCCAAGTCTCTTCTGCATGGACGTGGTGAATTCACAGCTCACAGATACTTAATACGACACAGTCTCTGGCTTTTGCTTGATATCTAGTGTCGGCAATAAATGTTGCTGCACATTTTCGATCCATCGTCGGCGCCATTACTATATATACACATGAATGCTGCCGTCACGCAGAAGATCACGCTGAGCTATGTTCAGACTTTAAAAAACATCGCTGAATGTTTGTATTCAACGGCTGAATCTGATTCAACTGATATAATTCTGAGTCGGTCACAGCCCTAGCTTTTGTTGCACTCCCAGTGGCATGTTGAGTGTGGTTGTCTGAGCAAGGCAGTGACACACCACGCGCCATGGATGAGAGCAAAATGCACGAGACTGCACAGAACTTCGATAAGTAGCGTAAAAAAACAGTCTCATACTATGTTTTCGTGTGTGGTGTGTGATGTTTCGCAGCAGGCGGGGCTCAGTCCCTGCTCCTACACATGGGGAGCTTAGCAGAGTGGACGAGAAAAGACAGCAGAGAGTTTGAGAGTTGACAACGGCTCTTGTGTTGCTCTGCATTAAAACTCAGTGAGTAAAAACACCTGTGTGACAGCTGACGAAAAACAAAGGATGAGACTGGGCTCTATATAGCTCATATAGCCCATCCTGATCAGTTGATAAATGCCTTGATCAGCTCCGATACAGATGAATCGGGACATCCCTCTCATCATCCATGAGAATCCCCATCTCACAACATAAAAGTGTCACCTTGAATGACATTAATGCGGAATTATGGCCATGCATCAGAGGGCAGCTTGTCTGCAAACCTCTTCGCTCCATCCTATAAACTATGTTGCGAGAAAATCAGTCTTTCACCTGAACTTTGGTTATTGATGAGCTGTAGCCGTAAACAATTGATTATCTTTACAACAAAAAGTAAAGGATTTGCACTCCTAATTAGACAAAGGTCAAATAAACCAATACACGTCTTCACTGTAACAAGGTTTCAAGAAAAGATGAGACTAATGTGTACCTAAGTGACGGGTCCATGGCTCAGGTACAAGTGTCTTGTCAACTATCGGGTCCACATCCACAGCAGTCCCTCTAATGTGTTGACAGAAGTGTTGCTAAAGAAGCAACAACAGGTTTAGGACCGGCCTAATAAGTGTCTGCACAAAAGAATCAATACACCAGAGTGTAAATTAAATAAATAAAGGTCAAAGTGCTCGAAGATTCAATACACCGGCGTGTGAGAAGATACAGAAAGAGTGCTCTAATCAGATGCTGAACCCCCAGCAGTCAATGTGTGAGTGAGTGCAACAGAGCCCCTTATTAGTCTTCAGGCTAAAGGCAGGAGTCCCAGTGTATGTGCAGGTCAGAGCTGTCCAGGAAATCAGTGGAAAAGACACTAGAAGGTGTCTGGGGGCAGAGTGGGCCCAGCGTGGGAGCCTCTTCTCTCTTCTCTCCAACCAGTCCAATACCGTCCAACCAATCCATACCGTCCAGCGCTTGCTCCCCCTCCGCTGCCATGTCGAAGGTATCCATTGGAGACAAGGGATGGTCCAGGATGCTGGGGGTGCACAGCATTTGACTGTGGAGGTCATCAATCAAAGTCAACAGGCCTCCAGGCTCCACCCCCAGGAGAGGCTTACCGGTGGTGCTTTCGAGAAAGTCCTCCAGGCGTCCGCTCCCAGCGCTGCTGAGGCGCTGTTTCTCCTCTGTGGCGTCGAGCTGGGTCTGAAGCTCAGACTGAACCGAGGGGGTCGACTGTGGGGTGTCATAGCTGGGTGGGACAGTGGGTGATAGCAACAGCTGGAGTGGGGAGGGAGGAGAGGAGTGTGGATGTAGATGGTCCAGAGAAGGATCAGGTGCTGGTTTGAAGGTGGTCGACATTTCTAAAGGAAGAAAAAAAAAACAACACAGAATTTTAAAAAATTGAACATGAGATTGGGCGCTCGCTCCAGATACTATAATCATCAAACTGCTGAGTGAATCAAAAAAGTTAATACACGTCACAAAAATCAGACAATGTTACTGCCTCTTACCTCCTGTCTGTAAGATGATGTCAATAAAATCATCTTCACGCTCTGTATCCTGAAAACACACACACACACACACACACACACACACAGGAAAAACTTTAGGCTTGAAACTGCGTGTAAATTTCACTAGTCCATACCCAGTAGAAAAACGTGGGACAGACAGAATGACACACTGACAGTTTCCATGATTATGTACAGCATACCATACCATGACTTAGTCATGCCAAACATTAGAAAAAAATCCAACAACATTGGTCCACAGGGGGAGCCACAGCGATCGGTCGCATTTTAGCCACTTTGAAGCATTTTTCTGTTGTTATAGCGCCACCCAGTTGCCAATTAGAGTTAAATTTCTCATCACCTTGAGGCGTCCTGTTCTACATATCTACCAAGTTTAGTAAAAATCCATATGGCGGTTAGGCCTAGATAAGAAATGAGCTCAGCAATATTCATTGCCTTATAGAAGCTCAGTTTTAGTAAGTTTTCCAACTTTTGCCAAGAGGGAACTTTAGATATTGGTCCCTAGATTATGTTCACCCAGTTTCATGCAGATCGCTCAAACTTCCTAGGAAGAGATCCATTTGAAGTGTTTTTCAAAAAATTCAAAATGGCAGAAAATCTATATAAGCGGAAGTTATGGGTTCTTGAGGCAAATGTGTTCCTCATGAGGAGAGGCATCTCTGTGCAAAGTTTCATGTCTCTATGACATACGGGGCATGAGATATGCCCATTCAAAGTTTGATATTTCAATCAGTTGCTATAGCGCCCACCTTTGGCCAATTAATATAATATTGCTTCATTGGCATCCTCCCATGACCCTCTACCACTGTGCCACATTTCACATGGATTGACCAAGTCAGTGAGGAGAAAAACGTGGAACAGAGACACAAACACACACAGAGTGTTCGTCATTATATAGTAAGATAAGATTTGCTCAGTTGTTCCTCAAATGGAGGTACTGGTGCCCCTAGTGGTACTTTGGAGTGCTGCAGGGTGTTTGAACAATTAAAAAAAAAGAAAATGTTGATTTAAAAAATATAAGTCACGCATAATTCCTGAATTAATGATGCTATAATACATCAAATAAAATGCTCATTTAAGTTCAACAAACCATAGTTTATATTATATTTCCATTCTGAAGGCCATCTGTTGGAAACTCTCTGTTGCTGCAGTAAATTAGTTGCACATAGTACAGAAGCCTAAAAGTTTCTGTCACATAATAATAATAATATAAACATAAGCGTTAAATGTTGCATAGATTTGACATGATTACATAATTTTTTATTACATTGTTGATTACCTTTTCGATTATAGTAATAACTTCCATTACAAGGATATGTAAGGACAGGTACACTATAAAAAAGCGCTCTGTCTAATCGGAGCAGGATTCAATGCCTCATGTTTTGCAACCTGCCAGTTTGAGGCGTTATATAGGCTTTTTTCCTGCCAAAAATATTTGGGTACATGGCTGAAAAAATATTGTAAATGTGGATTATTATTGAAAAAAGTTTGAGAAACACTGACATAAAACTATTTGACACAACCTCTTGATGTGAGATGTGAAATGATGTAAAACAGCACATCAAACTGAAATGCAGAGCAAAACAGCTTAGCTTAATGTAGGTTAGCAAAACCTACATTAACAAACACCCCCGGGGATAAAAATCACACATTTCAGATTGTGAACATCTCAATCATTTTGCACAATGACACAATCAGACACACAGTGGGTCATACTTTGTTATCAGGCGATGAGGCAGTGGTCTTAATGGAAGCTGGAGTCAGAGGACTAAACAAGACATCCAGACCAGGGCAAAACTCCTGGAGGGGAGAAGAGTGAAGATTTGTATGCATCCAAACTGATCACAATGCGACTCTGTGATACACGTCACCCTGAGAGATCATCCATGTCACCATGACATTACTCACAGTTTGAGAGGAAGGCGAGGGAGCAGTCTCCTGGTCCCTGAAGAAAGGCTGCAGACTGGGAGGCGCTGACAAACACTGAGCAACTTCCTGCTGAGGCGGCTCTACAGACACATGAAGGCCCTCGCTCTGTGGCTTCAAGTCATTAAAAACAGTGAAAGGATAAGTTCTCCTCACAGGGGAAGAGTATTCAGAGGCAGCAGCACTAGTTATTTCAGTAACATCTGAAATCACGCAGAATTTCGTTCTATTACGAGTGCGATAAGAGGGGCACAAAGATCAGGAGAGACTGCTGACGACAGCAAAATGTGCAGTCAGCACACGGCGTTCCACCAAATCTTGACACTTTCCAGCACACCTGCGCTCCCCGAGAGATACTGTACATCTCAATTAGCCAAGATGCGGCGGAGTTTTTGTTCCTCCTCCGTTAACAACATACATCATAGTAATGGAAGACGTCGTTAGAGTAATTAGCCACGCAATAATAATCAGCATCGGGCTAGTGTCAGACACTCTTATCAAAGAGTGCTGTCACTGTCTCCAGCAGCATACATCATTAATTTCCTCTGCTATTGGACTCGCTGGAGCACTTCTCTTTCACTCTCATGTTTCGCTCGCTCTTTATGGAGTATTAACGGACTGCTCCGTTATTGCTCCAGTGACAGGGGCTCTGGGGCTCTGGGGCTGGTGTGAGAATGAGGAAGTGTGTGTGTAGCATGATGCAGGTCCATGAAATGTGTGAAAGGGATGATTTAAGGCTGCTGAGTGACGGTTTGTGGTGGCAGAAATGCCCCATGCAGAAACTTTAAAAAGGCCAGATTATCCAAATAGAAAACTGTCATAGCTTGGCAAGCAGGTAGTTTTGAGGTATTGATCTATCATATTTAGGCTACCACTGGTGCTGAATATGACCTTGTTTAATGTACTTAAAGTACTGAAAATTAACATCTGAATGCTTCTCTTAAGAAACAATGACCCTCCTGCTACAGACAATACCCGGACACTTTTCATACTTTGCTGCAGCAGAAATTCTCCCAATGAAAACACTCTGTATCACGATTAAATACTTAAATCTCACCTTTGTCTCTTGTTGTTTCAAAAATCCCACATGCATGCTCTGTTTGGTTTGATTATCAGCTTTAGGCAGCTGAACAGGGCTGTGGCTGGGGAGCTTGGCTGGTGTCGACTGTAGTCGCTGGTGGAAAATGAAAAATGCAAACAATGTTGATAGTATTGTTAAGTGCTTAATATAACAATAAAAAGGTTACAAGAGCAGAAAATTGCTTTTTTATCTTTGCGTTCACACTCCAATTTATATACAGTGCCTCTGATCCATAATGCTGACATGGTTGATATTAACCTTGGAGATTGGGTAACACTAATTTGGTCATTTGTGAACCTTTTATTACACTTATCCAACATAATGCACACTTTGTGAGAGGCTTGTAGAGAGCCCAGATCTAAGTATGCATACATTGTTTATTTTCCTTGAATTTGTTTGCTTGATAAGTAAATAACTATGAGAATTTACATTTCTTTAGTTTCTTCTCATTGCTTGTGTAGAACGGCCCGCACACTGCACAAAAAGCAGAGGCACTAATTATGCAAAATGTGAATTTATTATTACATAGTGCTCAGTGACAAAAAGTGAGAAACAGAAAGGTGAACGTTTCGGTGGTCAGAGGTTAGTAGGTCAGTATAAATGACCCGGATGATGATGACAAGCAACTCTAGCGATTCATAAAAACATATTGGTGAAATGAACGAGTTTCGTGGCAGATAATGTGTTATTTAGAGGCTCATTGTTGGTGCCCCGATCATTCCCACTATATGGATGTACACGGCTCTCGCGGATCTAAATATCTTCAGAAGGACTCCAAATGACACCAAACTTATCTGGGTGAGTAAACAACCGTATTTAATGCCAGAAATAAGGTCCAGGTTGTAAAAAACATAAGGTTGCTGGTTATAGAACAGCTTTATGTGCTTTCTGTTTTGCATGCAAGCATGGTCAATATAATTTTACTGGAATTGATGTAACGGGCCTAGAACTAGCAATGTGTGCGGTCGACCTCTAATAGTAACCCAGACATTGGCTGATTGAATATTATTTCACTGATGGGTTGCCAGCAGCACATTTTCTCCGCCCCTCCTTGCCCTGCTGTCTGTATTTCTGTTTATCAGACCACAAATGAGATGACAATTAGCTAGCGAACAGGCTAAGCTGTGTTAAGGCAGCAACCGAAGGTTTGCTGATCTGGCCGGGAGGCGGAGCGGTCCACTGGCTGAATTAGAGTTGCTGTATCTGCTGATACAGAGTCTGCGCCTGTAAAGCTCTTTGAAATGACACACTTGATTCAAGGTGCTAGCTTGCTACATAAACATGACCTTAAAGTAGCCATGAGCCTTTAGCTCCAGTTAGCAGGAAGCTAAACTATTAGCAATATTTAATCTCCATCTCTGAAATGCTGCCCCGATATTGACATGTTTTATTTTGTTTATTGTCAGACTCTCTCTCTTTTTTTTCTCAACTTTTTTTTGATAAGTCTGTCTTCCCTTTTTGGGTTGCTTTGCAGAGTAGGCAGCCGTTGCCAATGGTGGAATAGCAAATTTCTCTGCAGGACTGAATTAGGCTTTCGCTGAAGGGACATGCATGCATGTCTGCCTTTATAGAGCAGCCATAAGTAACGCCCTCTTTCTGAAATGACCTTTGATTGGCCAAAGTCTGAGGCTTTCTAAAGCCTGAAAACTGAGCCAAGAGGAGGTGCAGAGGTCTAGTTTTCTCTCAGTCCACTTGAATTACAAAATGCCGAAAGGTCAGAATGGGATTTTGACCTAATGACGCCAAATTGAAACTGCCTACCCCAGCTTTAAACAGACTGCTGAAAATGAGTCATGTACCTGCAGTGTGACTTGATTGGTTGCTTTGCTCCCATGTGCGTCAGCTCTTTGGTTCTCAGTGATGTGACTGGTCAGTGCAATCAGGAAGTGGTTGCCGTTGCTATCAGAGACCAGAGTCGGGGTGGAGTCGCTCTTGAGGTGATCCAGAGGGAAAGAGGGAGCTGTGCCTGACTGCTGGTTGAGGTACGCTTGAGACACCTGGACAGAACCCATAATAACTTCTAGAGGAAGAGTTTTTGCTCCATATTTCATATCAACACACCAAAAATTCAGCTCATACTAGGATTTAAGAAATGTAATGCTGGTCAGCTGAGCTTCTATATGCTCTTTAATCTGACATTGTTCAGGAGTTTCCTTTACTGCAGAACTTGAGTGGCATAATGAGACAATCTGACAATGAAGTCTTAAACAAAAACATTCCTGACCTGTGGCGCCTGCTGCTGCTGCGCCTGCTGTTTCTGCTGTATCAGCACCTGCTGTTGCTTCAGATGTATCTTGGTCTGTATCTGGATTTGTTGCAGTTGTTTAGTCTGCTGCTGCTGCTGTAAAAAAGACTTCTGTTGCTTCAGTAGAATCTGTTGCTTCAGCTGCATCTGCTGGTGATGTTGTTTTGACTGTTGGTGCTGTTGCTGTGACGGCAACAGTTGCTGCTGTTGTTGCTGGAGCTGTTTGAGCTGCTGTTTGTGAGATTTCTTCTTCCTCTGCTGGGAAAGTTTCCGCAGGTTCTCCACTGTCTGACCGCGGTTCTCAATTATCTGCTGCTGGTTCTGAATGTTCTGCTGCTGCTGCTGCTGGAGCAAAAGTTTCTGTATGGCCTGTTGCTGGGCCAGTTGCAGAGTGGTTTGCTGCAGACGTACATGTTGTTGTTTTGTCTGTGAGCTCGTCTGCTGTGGCTTGACATGGAGCCGAATCTGCTCCTGCGCCTTCTGCGTTCGGGTTGAAGACTGCTGTAATCCACAAGTGTTTGGTAATTGGATAGCTGACTCACATGCACCTTCCTCTGCCTCCATGGCTTCCTGTTTGACAGTTACCTTGATAACATCCATCTCACATGAAACAGATGACGGTGGAAGGGGGACTGAGAGAGGGACACCGGGCTTATCAGGAGGCTCTTGTTTAACTCTTACAAGAACTAGCGGCTCTGCTCCTCCTCTGTTCCCCTGCTCCAGCTGCCTCCTCAGCACCTCCACCAGCCTCTGTTTCTGCATCAGCATCCTGGTCAGCTTCTCTATCTGCTCGTCCTTCTGCTGCAGCATCCTATCTTTGTCCACGGTCACTGCTGGAGCTGTGGCTGTAGCGGTGAGGGCGGCTGATGAGACCAGGGGATGGTTCTGCAGAGAGGCGGGCTTCACAGAGAACTGACAGGGTGCTGGGGTGGAACACTTTGGCTCCTCTTTAATGTTGGCTGGAAGCTGAGCAGCTGAACATGGCTGAAGGTTCACCTGGATGAGAGGTGAATTCATCTAGATATAAAGAGAGGAAATAAAAACATACAGTAGGAAGCCTTGACAGGGAAACACTATAAAATCACAGTTCTTAGCATGTAAACAAGACTAATGGGCAGATTCACGAAAGGATTGCGTGGCTCCTATAGCCGCTAAATCTGCACAAATGAGAAAGTAGGAAGCTGTGTGATTTTCAAAACACCTCACTGTGCTACCAAGCAAATCTCGACTTGGTGAAACTGAGCTATTTGCATGTATTTAAATGAGATAATATACATTCATTTGCCGCAAAACTGGACCCTTTATATGCAAATGGCAGGTGCCAAGCCTCTGTGCAATCAGTTGAATTATTCATGTCTGTCATGTCATGTAAAGGATATTTATACATAAACACATACGTTAATATGTAAATGGTTTCATGCCCAGACTTTCTAGTGAAGCACTGAATTATATTTATTCTTTCATCTTTTGTTTCAAATCGTGCCATCTAAAAAAGACGGTGTGAATTTGAAAATACCAACAGCCCATACAGACCGGGATATTAAATCCCAAATATTCTCTCTGTCATATTCAAATTCCTTGCTTGAAATTTTGAGGATCTGCAACTCTGAAAATTCTTTTTCTCTCTGCCATGATTCTGTTTACTGGGTTCTTTGCCCGAAGGCAACATTTGCCAAATGGATAACTGCAATCAGATGCAAAAAGGCTGCAAAACTTTATGGGCGTGTTTGCGCTGTAATATCTCGAGTGCATTATCTTTTATGAATCGAAACTTGAGACGGGGCAGAGTGGTTGAAAGTGATGTGCAGTTCACGGTACTATCAGCAGCTGTAAGAGTCTACAGCCAGACTCGAGCTAAATGTCTACATGCCAACACAATCACAGTGACAGTGTAGCAGGTATTATATTCATCATGTTACTCATCTCAGTTTACCATCTTAGCATGCTAACAATGGCTAATTAACACTAAACACAGAGTAGAGTAGAGGCTGTTGCTGCAGATATTTGATCATAAATTAAAGATTTGGACAAATCTTTACTGTGCTAGAAGTTATAAATAATTGTATTTAAATACACCTTTTAACTTCATATAAACATTCTTAAAATGTAAATTTTTTACTAAACTGACCTTTCGCTAAGCCCCGCCCCTTTGTGATGGTCCGACAAGCTGTCGCAGTATCACAATATATCACAAAGTTTCCCTGCTTCCCTTCACTGGTTCCTGTACAGCAGGGTCGCTCTTTGTTTCACTGTTATAATCATTACAAAGCAAAAGCAGCATGTGTATACATTCAGTAGGCTATATCTTCAGTAGCTAGCTAGCTAACCCTACACTTTTCAGGGTTTGATTTTGGTTTTGGAACAGGGAAGAAACGTATATCTTTTTCCAACCTCTCCAGGTAACGAGTATCATTAATACACGACGTGCCCCAGACACAACATTTAGCTCCAAATCCACAAAACCAGCCTGAAAATGAAGGAAAAATTCATACCATTTCCCCCATGGGGTCGCCCTTAAAGCTGGTATCCTCTGGGCTCATGGCGCCTGGCGAGCGGTCAGAGGGGGCGAGTGAGACAAGTGGGGGGGAGATGTTGCCGCTACAGGTCAGGAGCTGCTGAGGAGTGGTCTCACTGCTACCTGCATCAGCTGTTCAGAGGTTGAGAAAGGGTTGCTGTGACATCAGGCAGAAGGTACAAACACAATACATTATTTACACCAGTGGTTCCCAACTGATGGGTCGTGGCCCAAAAATTGGGTCGTGGGTTCATTCTGAATGGAGATTTGAATTTCTGTCTTCCTTATCTTTTAACACTTAAACACATAGTTCAGTGAGGAGAGGGGATTAAGGAAGTACAGATACATTTTCTGTTTGACTGACCGGTCAGAGAGGACGTCTGATGGCACTGATACTGAAACTGTTGCTGTTGTTGTGATGTGATGTTGTTGGAGGTTGCAGCACATTTGGAGGATTTTCCTGCTCCTTCCGCCCCCAGCCCTGTGGTACCCCCTGCTGTCAGAGAGGAGGAAGTGTTGCGGCCTCCATTCAGCTCCTGGTAGGTCCTCAGCCTCTCAATGAGGTCGTTTTTGGTGCCGGAGACTGGCAAGCTGCGCAGCTTCAACTCGGACTTCAGTTCCGCGACCTGACAGAAGACGGAGTAACAGAGAAATTGAGACTGACGGACAAGAACGAGGAAAAGCAAAGAGATGAGGATAAATACCAGAGGAAAATTGAAATGGATCAAAGGGAAAAAGAAGAGGGAAAACAAAAAGACAGAATAATCCATCACTGTCCCTTTCTTTGTCAGCTCCGAGTTGGCAGGCCACTTTTCTGGGACAGAATTTTGTTAACAAAGAATATTTTACATATGCCAGCTTCTATCCACCAGTTACTCCATTGACTCATAGCTCAGAGACAGCAGAGAGAGCTGTTGCTCTTCACTCTTGTGAGCAGGTGAGACATAATATATGGGTCATGCAGGTGTTTTATTTAAATGTTGCTGTGCAGCTAACCTTCATTTCATCCAGGTTTGGAGGCAGACACACTGGTTTTGCAGATATGTGACAGCTGTGACTGCCTGGGTTAAAGGGGGCTGTCAAAGGGGCAGCGACAGGTTGAGGTGGGGAGGAGGTGGTTGCGGAATTGGAGGAGGAAGAGGGAGGTGGCTGCTGATCTGACTGAGCTCTGTTGGAGAGAAAGCTATCAGGGAAGTGATCTCTACAGTCTGTAAACAATTAAACACCTTTACACAAGATAGCAGCTCCTCAGTTTTGAAGTCTGTTTCCCCCCAGGTGTTGCTACACACCACAAGCTTGACCATAGACAAAAAAAAACATACTTGGGTGGTGCCGGCAGGATGGCATGGTAGTTGTAGTGCTGCTGCTGCTGATTGAGAATCTGGAGCTGCAAGAAGAGCTGCTGCTGCTGGAGGATTTTGGCATACGATGAGTCCAGATGGGGAGGAGGCTCTTTATCTCCCTTCTGGTCGGGTGGGATGTACTGATGGTACTTTAACTTTTTAATCTAGGAGGCGACACATCAACAACACAGCAAATAATAGTTTTATTGCTGCTGCTATGAGTCATTTGTTTCCTCTGAGGTTTAGGTTTAGCAACATTATTGTCTGCATGTCTGAAAAAAGAAATGGAAATCTACCTTTGGCTTGATGTCCTTTGTTTTTTTGTGTCTCTGTGCGGAGCGGTCGGAGCTTGGTTTGGACTGGGACTGGTAAAAATGGAAAGATGCCAGTTAGTGCTTACTGTAAACTTTCATACAACAATATAATTCTATGTAACTTCATTATTCACTCTCCTTGTAGCTCTGCTTTGGTCTCTACTAACATCTGGCTCCTAAGCCTGTTAATGCCCTGGGAACCAGATGTATGTGTGAACTCATGTTGTATTTGCTCTGGCAGATCTGGTCTCCCTTCCAGTCAGACAGATTTGCAATAGACCTGCCCCGATCGGGCCAATCACAACCGTTTATTTAATACGGGTGTGTTTCAGATGATGACTAACAACTTGTGGAGTCTCTGCACTTTTGGCTTGTGTACCATCATGCCTGAGACACGCTGGTAAGCGTAAATCTAGCTTAATAAAAAAAAGTGGCGATGAGGCTGAGCTGTAGTGTGTTTGCATTTATACATGTCAGGGGCATTTACTGTAAAATACGATTTGATTATTATAAAATGTAATTCAGTCAGGAACACTTTAGTCAAAGAAAACTTTAGTGCCATTTGCAGTATTATATTTGGAGGTATGGCTCTGTTCTGGGGCCTCTCTGCTTTTCCTCGGGCCTAGGCAGAAAGCCTTAGGCGGAGAGGTAAAGTGCAACACACACTGCCGCCGGCGCAGCGCTGTGGCCGTCAAGTGCCACCCCCCAACACATATTGTCAGCGGCACCGTCGACACTAAAGTGTATTTCCAACCCCAGCCCACTAGGTGGCTGTACCTACACTAGTTGCCAACAGTTGCCAACTGCTAGTAACGGAAGAAGAGGAAAAACTTTGAGGCAACAACAACTTGGATTTCACGGGTGAGTTTCTTATCAAAATCGTCTTATGAAAAAATTGAAAAACTTAATAACGTTAAGCATTCAGATACCCCTTTGAAAGCTGCAACCGGAGTTGATACTACAGCGGCCGAGATGTACATAAAAGGCTTTTCTCGCAGTGGTGTGGGTTTGTTCACAGATTATAATGGAGGCAGGTGTTTTGACGCGCAGCGTATGGCAGCGGTGTGTGTTGCACTTAAAACTCTATGCCCTTCCACATGCCTACATGGAAAGCCTGAGGCAGAGACAGCACACCTCCCTGCCCTTCCATGCGCAAATGAAGAAAGCCTGAGGCAAAAAGGGCAAACCTCCCTGCCCTTCCATGCGCTTACAAGGAAAGCCCACAGCAGGGAGAGCAGCAGGGAACAGAATACAGCAAGCATCGATGACAAACAGAAATGACATTGATAAGTCAGACACAACATGAAAAGGAGGAGCTGGAGTGGAGGTGGGTTGGAGGGCCATGGAGCTACATAGAGAGGAACAAAAGATAGACAAAATAGAGGAGAGCCACATGATGCCCGCACTGGTTAGCATGGCTTCCGTGGTCAGTGTCCCGTGTATTTTGGCTGTTAGAGTGGTTGATTAGTCTAAGTTTAAATTTCTGTGTTAAAAACCAATGAGCTGAAAGATGGTACAATGGTCTGTAGAGCTGAGGTGAACTGCAGAGACGGGTGATAATTTTCTGTTCATGTTCTGTATTGGATTCTCGTGATTAATGAGAGACCGCTGTCTCATTAAACACAGTCATCTAATCCATTGTTCATATTAAAATATTGATAAGAGCAGCTTTAAATCGAAACACATTTAGCACTTTTCCCCACAGGTTCTATGACACTTTTTGGTTTGTGTTGACTGATGTCACTTACCTTTATCTGTGAAGTCACTCCTGTCCTCTGGGCAGATGATAGTCCTGTCCCATTGGTCAGTTTAAATAAGGGGGAGGATCCAGAGATTGGTGTGAAAGAAGGAGTAGGTGGGGACACCTGATTGATAAGATGAAAATGAGCAAAATTAATCACTGATGGCTGCACCATAGCTTTACCTCAGGCAGTGGTTCCAATTTTTCTATCTTAAGTAACCGACGACTCCTGACCAAGTGATATTTTTCTTATGGATATTTCATATTATATTCAAAGCATTAAGAATAACAGTACAGAACAACTGATAAACTTAACAGTTAACCAAAATAGTGAACACAGTAACTGCAGGAATTTTGGGTAAAACTAATAATTTGAATGCATTTTGAACAGATTATTTTTGGACAAATTCAATGTTTCCTTTTTCCTTATGCTTGTACATCATTGTATTAGCTCTTTGGTTGACGTTAGCAGAGAGCCTTCACTCTCAGTGGTGACCTCTAGAGAGAGTCGGGGCCCCCAGGTTGGGATCCAGTGACCGAGAGCAAGACCAATAAATCTGCAAAGGCCAATTTATCAACTTATAATAGTCTACTGAAGATAAATCAAAAATCTTGTGTCAGTGTGTTGTTGCACTGCTTATACTTTCAAGACTATTTTACAACTAAAGTTTTGAAAAAAGTCCAGCTGCCTACGATATAGCAATTAAGATTAACTGACAGATGGAAATTTAACTGTTTCACCAGTGAGATGACATTACAATGGAACATTTAAGTTTGCTACTGTAAAGGAATTTGCCTTATGTTTTATAATTGTGCATCTCTGACACACAACATGTCAGTCACCATTACCTGTGTTGGAGATGGGATGCTGCTCCCAGTCAGCATCTCTGGAGGAGAAGGTGGAGGCAACAGGCCCAGAGGAGACTCCTGGCTCACCGGCTGCTCTGGAGACAGACTGTAATTGCTGTCCTCATCACATGACGAGTTATCACATGGAGCCTTTGGAAACTCTGAGTGGGAGAGGACAGGAGAGAGGAAGAATTTAGATCTGAGCACATGGAATCATAAATGAAACTGGTATTTTTCACACAAGCAGCTATATCTGCAACCTGTATGTCTGTCTTGCTCTTGTATATCTCTACAATGACAGCAAGCTTTTATCACCTCAGCCAAAATGATCACCAGCATGTCCTCTACGAGTATCAGCAAACATCTCACTGCATGTGCACATCAAGGCCTATAAAACTGTACAAAAAAAAAACAAGCTTCTTCTCCGATGTCTGCTCTAGAACTGTCAGCCAGTGTATTTATGTGATGGTGGCTGCAGAGTAACCTAAACGCTTGTCCTCTCTGCCAGTTTTAGATATCTTCACTGAAAAAAATATTTCATCCGTTCACAGTGTGGCCAGGATGAGTCAAGCTTATCCCAGTGATAGTTTTCATTCATCTAAGTTCACTTTCAGTGCAGCCAAATAAGGCCGGCCACCTCATTCATACTGGTTTTTATGTGACAGATGGTGTCTCTCTAAGGGATGACGATATGCTGAGAATTCTGAAGGATCGGTTGCGTAAGTCGTGCTACGAATGCATTAACTGTTGATGTGAGGGCTCCTCCTGTTTATGCACAGCCTTCTGGGATACTAATGATATTCTTTTTACAAAATGTTTTTCAGGGTACAAATAAGTGCAGCTGAATAATATAACACATACATCAGGCAAAGTATGTTAGGTTAGAGGTGTGTAGGAGTGAAGGCTGGATCGGACTCATAGACTGTAGCAACTCCTCATACTTCATTATGTGTAACTCTGGGCCTAAATAAACTATAAAAAGGTAAGTTATGCAACCCCCCCTGCTGAAATTACCTATAGAGACCTAAACCGTTTTTTTGTACCAGGCTATAAATATGTTTATTTTTGCTGTAAAGTTGGGCATTTGAACATGGGGAATTCTATTCTTAAGATATCACTTTCACAATAATGAGACAGGTGAGGTCACAGTGACCTTTGACCACCAAAATCTAATCAGTCCATCCTTGACTCAAAGTGGACATTTGCGCTAAATTTGAAGTAATTCTCTCAAGGTAATCTTGAGATATGGCATTCACAAGAATGAGACAGACACAAGGTCACACTGACCTTGACAACTGACCACCCAGATCTAATCAGTTCATCCTAAAGTCCAAGTGGACGTTTGTGCAACTTTGGAAAAATTCCCATAAGGTGTTCTTGAAATATTGCATTCACAAGAATAAGAGGAATGTGAGGTCACAGTGACCTTGACCTGATGACCAAATTCTAATCAGTTAATCCTTGACTCAAAGTGGATGTTTGTGCCAAATTGAAAATACCTCAAGGTATTTTTGAGAAATGGTGTTCACAAGAATGAGACAGATACAAGGTCACAGTGACATTGACCTTTGACCACCAAAATCTAATCAGTTTATCCTTAAGTCCATGTAGATGTGCCCAATTTGAAAACAAAACAAAACAAAAAAAAACCCTCAAAGTGTTATAGGGATATTGCATTCATGAGATTGAGACCATTGAGGTTATAGTGCCCTTGACCTTAGACAACCAAAATTGAATCAGTTCATTCTTGAGTCCAAGAGGATGTTTGTGCAAAACTTGAAGTAATTCCTTCAAAGTGTTGTTTGGATATTGCGATCACAAGAATGTGAAAAATGCAAGGTCACAAAATCTAATCAGTTCATCCTTGACTCAAAATGGACATTTGTGCTAAATTTGAGGTAATTCCCTCAAGGTATCTTTGTAACACGGCATTCACAAGAATAAGACAGATATAATGTCACAGTGACCTTGACCTTTGACCACCAAAAACGAATCAGTTCATCCTGTTTGTGCCAAATTTGAATATATCCCCCCCAAGGTGTTCTTGAGCTATCACGTCCATGAGAATAAGACAGACGAGGTCACACTGACCTTTAACGACCAAAATCTAATCAGTTCATTCTTGATTTCAAGTTGACGTTTGTGCCAAGTGTCTTCATGGTTTTTCGAAATATTGCATTCACGAGAATGAGAGGAATGTGAGATCACAGTGACCTTGACCTTTGACAACCAAATTCTAGTAACTTAATCCTTCACTCAAAGTGGATGTTTGTGCCAAATTTGAAGCAATTCCCTCAAGGTGTTCTTGAGATATCCAAAATGGGACGAACGACACAAAAACGTGATGCCTTCGTCCAGGGCTGTCACCAATGTGACAGCAAAAAAACAAACAGCAAAGGACGAATGTTTTCACATCAGCCTCAGCATCAGGTTGAAACGTCCTCCAGCAAAGGAATAGATCCAAGTCGTGGTCCTCCTGCTAATTCTTCCCTCAGGGTTATCACACATCATCATTTCATTATTATACAGACTTTGAGTCTTTACAGGGATTTCATGTATAAAGGTACCTGGTTTGATCCGCTAGACAAGGATAGAGACTTTTCTTTTGCTGGTGGATGTGTGTTATTTAATTACAGGCGCTGCTGTGGGCTGCAGCAGACAGTTATGTAAAATACACTGCTGGTCATTAATCTCACATCAGCAGGCAATGATGAAAAGACAACATGGGGCTGATTTAATACCCTCTGATCCAATAACGTGATGACTTCCCTACTGCTGCGCTGTGTCTGTGTGTATCTGTGCGTCGTGCTTTGCATGTTTGTATCTTTGCATGTCAACTCTGTGTAACTCTTGCGTTCCCAGCGCTCCTGCAGTAAGTGGGAGCAATGCAATTGTGTTTATTGTGTGGCGGTGACAGAGACAGATAATCCACTGACACTGCACGTTATTGAATCTCAGCGTCCCTTCCTCCACACATCAATCAAGCAGCTACTGGACCCACCGTCTCTGATCTCATCATCTAACGTCTGACAGCAGCGGACTAAAGATATACAATAAAAGCGAGACAGTACTGCTCCTTTGTTTCTTTTATTGTTGATGCCAAAATGGAAAAGGGTGAAATTGGGGTTATTATATCTGTCACTGTGCCCAAACTGCAACTGATTAAAATCAAAGTCTTTCATTTAAAGTCCTAACTCTTCAATTAGAATGTGATTCTCCTAATGAAAGATAATGGGTTTTATTAACAGACACTGTGGCCATCTGTCAACAGAGAGGGAAGAGTTTTTACTTTCTGGCTGTCAAGCAGGGATGCGAGGGCATACAGGATTTACTATATCCTAGTTACAAGAGACAGTTCATCCCAGAGTCAAAAATACATATTTTTCTTCTTATTTGTAGTGCTACGTATCAGTCTTGATTGTTTTGGTGTGAGTTGCCTGATGTTGGAGATATTTGCCACAGAGACGCTGCCTTCTCTTGAATATAATGGAATTAGATGGCACTCAGCTTGTGGTGCTCAAAGCGCCAAAAATACATTTTGAAAAACTCAACAGGGGGATTGGACAGTGTGCTCCAATTATAGGGGTATCACACTGCTCAGTCAACCTGGGAAGGTTTATTCCAGGGTGCTGGAAAGGAGGCTGAGACCCGATTGTTGAACCTCAAAATCAGGAGGCGCAATGCGGATTCCATCCTGGTCCTGGAACAGTGGATGAACTCTTTACTCTTGCAGGGCGGCTGCAGGGGTCGTGGGAGTTTGCCCGTGCAGTCTGCATGTGCTTTGTAGACATGGAGAAGGCTTATGACTGCGACCTGAGGGGATTCTTGTGGGGGAACTGCAGGAATACGGGTCCTTGCATAACTAAAGTGAGACCTCAGAAGACGATGCCTTCTCTTGAATATAATGGAACTAGATGGCACTCAGCTTGTGGTGCTCAAGTCCCCCCAAAAAAACAATTGAAAAACTCAACAGTAATGTCTCTTTCCAGAAATCATGACCTGGTTACTCAAGATAATCCACAGACCTTGCTGTGAGCAGTTTCATGTAGGAACCATTTTATTTCTACCAAACATCCACCAGCCTCTTGACTGCGCAGAAGGAGGTGTGCATCTACTCATTGATGAGCGGCTCATGCTCAAAATAGCACGAGATGTAAACATTACTGGCGTCTTCTTTGGCTGAGCTGTAATGTTAGCTAGCTCAGTGGTGCTAGGTGAGTTAGCGGTAGATGCAGTTGGCGATTGTAGTTCTGTAGAAAGAAATAGTTCCTGCATGAAACTGCTCACGACAAGGTCTGTGGGTTATCTTGAGTAACCAGGTCATGATTTTTTAAAATGGATTTTTTGGCGCTTTGAGCACCACAAGCTGAGTGCCATTTAGTTTCATTGTACTGGTGAGACGGCAGACATCTCTACGGCCAATATCTCTAACTCTCAGCAGCTCAAACCAATATAATCTGGATTAAAAAATAACACTATGGGTCAGAGGAAAAATATGTATTTTGAGGTTTTGGGGTGAACTGTCCCTTTAACATTTGTGGCTTTTGAGGCATGAATACTCAGGTGGGGGAGTTTGTGTTTAACATAGTTTATCAGAGGGGAACGTATATTGTTTATTAAGTGTGTGTCACCAGGCATCTGTGTGTGTGCCTGTGCCTGTGTGTGTGAGTGGCGAGCACAGCTGAGGCATCTGAGAGGACGCATCAGTGTGTTCATGACAGCTGGAGGAGGGGACCAGGAGGGACATCCTGTCAGGAGCCTTAAACTGTGGGTGTGCTGTGATATATTGCACCTTTACATTTATATTACACCTCCCTCCTCCACATATATGCAGGGCATTTTCTATTTAAAGGTGTATTTAGTAGTTTATTTCCGCTAGGGGGCAAAAAAGAAACAAGACAAGAAGAGATGTGGAGCCACTGTGACATAAAGGCTTATAAAGTTGTTATAGCTAACAGTAGAACTTTTACACCCAGCCTGAAACCTGCCTCTATACTATCTGATACACATAAATGATTCAATGCTTAATTCAAGCTTATAGTTGGCTCCACTAGTCAGAGGTGACTGTGAGAGGAGTTAATTAGTCCAGCTGAAGATGGCGACAGTCCAACAAACAGTTAATTTGGGGGAAAATAATTGCAGAAACACTGAATTCTCTTGGATGGATTCCATATTCATTTAAAATCCATCTGACAGCTGGCCCGGCTCACCTATGATGGCCTGTTTAATGCTGGAGTGAACAGGCAGGATGTTTTTGTGGATCAGCTCCATGGGCCCCGGCCGGTGGGAGATCTTATCGTTCAAATCATCGGCAAGGCGAGCTCTCTTTAGTTGCAGCTGCTTGGCCTGAAGTGACGGCTCTGCTGATGTCTCTGGAAGCACGCGGAAACCAAACAACTTTAAAAAAAAAAAAAATTGCCAGTGTGCTCGGATCTTCAGAAGTTATTTGTCAGATTAGCCTAGGGTCCAGACAGACAGGAGGGTCTATGTGGCACTCACCCTCCAGGATGTGCATCCTGATTAGTTCAGAGCGCTGCGGTCGACTTCTGATCTTCCTCTTGAGATAGTCCTCGGTCTGGAGGTGGAAAAAGAAAAAAACTGTGACTGTGATTCACTTGTGGACTTATAAGATATGATTATAGTTTTTTCCATAACTCAAAACACTCTCACCAACATTTCATCAGCCCAGAACGTCTTTAGTTCAAACCTAGTTTTCCTCTTCTGCAATCATCATTACCAAGTTCTTTTTGATGATAACAATGAGTGCCATTGCAAGGACATAAATAACCCATTTTTAAGGTTATGGTTGTGGTGTTTACATGATCACAGAGGATCCGGGTTATTCATATTCCCCGTATACATTCCTGTTTCTTTAAGCACACTCCAGCTAGCATATTGGTGTATACAGGATACTCCAAAAAACCCAATCATAAACAGATTATTCATGTCCATGTAAACGCACTCATTGTCTAGAGTCAAGAAAATGGTCTAAGCCACAAATTTTAGGGCATAGGTTTTAATAAGTATAACATCAGAAAGCCACTGAAAGGTGTTACTGTGTCATATTGAGAGGAAGATGAGCTGGGGAACATAAAATACTGGGAACATTTCAGTTGATTTATTTAGGTTTAATTTCGTTTTTGCTATTCTTTAATGGTTTATGTTTGTCCATTTATTTTAGCTATCTATTAATTATCTATTAAATATACTGTTTTACAGTTGGTTTCATTTAGCTGATCAGTTGCTAACTACTGTTTACCCATTACATTTAGCCAACTCTCTATGTATCCAATACTTACTATTTTAACTATTACTTCGAACGAGGAATAACCAATACTTTTAGCTCACTATTTAAAACATTATCCATTAGTTTTAACTATTCCAACATTTATTCACTACTTTTAGCCAAGTATTACTTTTACCTAACTTTATCCGTTGTTTTTCCTGTTTAGTTAAAACATTACCCATTACTTTTAGCTCACTATCTCACATATATCTATTATTTTAAATTATGTCAAACGTTTACCCACTACTTTTGGCCAACTATTTAAAGCATTAGCATTACATTTAGGTCACTATTTCGAACATTAGCATTACCTTTGGCCAGCTATTTCTAACATTAGCACTACTTTAAACTATGTCAAACATTAGCATTACTTTTAGCCAATTATTTTTAACATTACTTTTAGCTAACTATTTCAAACATAATACTCTTAGCTAACTATTTAATACATTTATTATCTTTAACTATTTTAAACATTTATCTACTTCTTTTAGCCAACTATTTCAAACAATTGCATTACGTTTAACTATTGTAAATATTATCGTTAGTGTAGCTAACTATTTTGAATATTTGCATTACTTTTAGCCAACTATTTCAAAAATTACCATTACTTTTAACTATTTCAAACATTAGCATTACTTTTAACTATTTTAAACATTTGCATTAGTTGTAGCTAACAATTTCATACATTCGCATTACTTTAACTAACTATTTCAAACATTTATCCATTATTTTTTAATTTTAAACATTTATCTACTACTTTTAGCCAACTATTTCAAACACTTGCATTACTTTTAACTATTTCAAACATTAGCATTAGTCGTCGAACATTATCGTTACTTTTAGGTCACTCTTTCAAACATTTATTCATTTCTTTTAGCTAAGTATTTCAAACATTTATCCATTTCTTTCAGCCAACTACTTCAAACATTAGCATTACTTCTAGCTAACTATTTGGACTTCTCTGCTCATTTGGTTTTCACACAAGCTAAACATGGTGTTCAGGTGTTTACTCCGACTCAATATGTGGCTTTTTATACAATTCAAAGTTTCTATTACTTATATATTTAATAAATTGAGCTACTCCAAAATCTTTCCACAAAACCCCTGGAAACTGCACACATACCCCGGAGAACATATACCCCTTATTGGGAATCACTGACACTGCACCTTACTTAAAATATACATTTTCTGTGCAGATGGCCTTATCTCAGCACTTATTTGTCATTTCCAGCCCTTCTGTATTACATTATTATTCAAGAGCTGCTGTAATGATGTCAGATGCTACAAAGCAGAGAGAGACTGAATGTGTGCTTGAAACAGACCAGTTTTGACTCCAGTGATTGATGTGAGGGAGGCAAACTCACCCGAGCTCGTTCCAAGCTCCGTCTCTGTTCGTGGAAGGAAGCTGAACTTTTCAGAGCTTGAAGAATAAAGAGTGAGAGCAGAGCAAAAGTGGAGAGAGAGAGAGAGAGAGAGAGAGAGAGGACATTAACATGGCAGTATGTACATTCATGTCACTGAGGGGAAATGGAGAGCAAAATGGCTTTGAAAGGCTCTTTGCTTCAACAGTTCAGCTCCAGTTCAGTTTGAATAGGTTTACTGATGGTGACGATTATGGCCCTTATATTGCCAAAGCTCTCCCTTTCTCACATTCTGAGCGCCACGTCAGCGTAATAAATGCCAGGTCTCGCTGTACAGACTTACATATTTATGTGCCATGACAGAACAAAATGCATAATAGCCTGGGCAGAGGTCCCATTAACAGGTAAAGGGAGACATGTAATGGGATGGACTCTGAGAGTTCCGGTCCAACGAGCCTCTTTACAGCAGTGGAATTTATGGAATCTGTTCAGCATTCACAAATGACTCAAGCAAGACTTGCTGTAGGCCTATGATTATGCAAAAACCCAGGGATTAGTGGTGCTAGACACCTAAAAGCCTAAAGGGCTGTGATGACACCAAAATGCTGACTTAAACGCAGCATATCAGTGCAGGCATTATGATTTTGCTGCTAAAACAAGAATCCAAACCTCAAACTATTAAATAATGTTAAATTGGATGTAAGAATACATATGCAGGCAGATTACTAAGTAGTTCACAACTTGAGCATGATGGTGTTCAATGTAAAGGCCACACAAGTGGAATACAATTCAAGGACATGCATTTTATAAACATTTAAGATTTGATTTGCTTAATGACACAAGTGAACACTGCGGAACTGTAAATTAAAGTTTTTATACAGGGCAAATTTTTATTTGTTGGCCAATCATAGGCACCTGTGAATGAGGAAAAGGCTATAAGATAATAGATAGGAGGCAGTGTTGAATAGCTCTGTGTATGCATGCAAAAGTCCATTTGTTCTTATTAGAACCACGGCGATCTTTGCAAATAATTCTTCTGTTTTTTGTTTTGTTTGGTGTGTTTTTCAGTCTGGAATTTACCGTAACTACACCTTGAAATTCTGCGGCAAATTTAGGACATACCGTATGCACTGTATGCCACAGAAAGTTAGCATAAAAACTAGTAAGCGCACAGGCTATTTCATTCAATTGTTGTACGCAGTACAGCTTGTATATACTTTTTTTGTGAAAGGTGTGACTGCATATTTCGCTAACACCGGTAGCATGCTAGCTGTGTATCATATTGTGCATGCATAGTGGTTCGTACTGTGCGTCTTTCAGGAAAACATTTCATAAAACGTGCTACAATCGCGGCAGGGTAACCTCATTACTTCATGCATTATTGGTGCTAATTTGTCTCGATAACACTCTACACGCATATTTGATTGGACTGCAAAAAACAAAAAATTAAAAATGCGGTGCCAATTCTATTTTTCCATAAAGAGATTTCTTTGCGCTGAACACTAGGGGGCCTACTCCGTGTACTATACAGAATTACAGACACAAAACAAAACTGTGAGGAAATGAGGCGTTAGGCATAAATCAACTGTGCGTTCCAATACCCATATTACCAATGTGCCAGAAAAAGATGTAGTATGTCTTAATACATAGTATGTCAAATGCAGTGTGCCAAAAATACATCTGGTCCGATTTTGCAGTACGTAAGCCAGCAAAGTTTTCTGGCTGTTCTGACCCACAATCCTCTGCACAGTGGAAAATATGTCACATCAATTGAGCCACAAACAGATGTCAGCTTGACAGCTGATTGACAGCTGTCACAAGCCACAATGACAGTTGACAGCGCATTCAAGTCACTGATGACCAGTCGAACAGTAATAACAGGAATGACTGTTTAAGTGAACAAAATAATCAGAAATATTACAAACAACAGGAGGACATAACTATGAAAATAACAGTGGCAGAAAACTGCAGATGTATATTCAGTGTCGCAAATATGTTCTGACGCACAATGTGGTCAGTTATAACTTTGAACTACACACACTGCAAAGTAACAGCAGAGCTTTAGGCGGAGACGGGGCACGGAAAATTTTAAAGATCTGACTGCAAGATGGAGATGATCAGCATTGGGTCAAGCTGACGGCAAGCGCTGTGGCGTCAGCAAATCAGCAATCACGTGCAAGCGCCTTAAGTCTTACACATACACTTAAACTTAAAGTGCCTTTAGTTGCCTCGTTTTTGTGCTTTCTTTGAATACCATCCCTGCCCCTGACTGAATCATTCTTCATAGCAAAGAGAAAACACTGCAGCATAACAGCTAGCAGTGATGGGAAAATAATCTACAATCATTTTTCTTTTCATGATTTATAACATAAGTATAAGTAAACATTTGGTAGCCTACTAGTATGATAAAATTAATTGTTTTGTCAGTCCACTAGATACATTTAGCTGCAATAAAAGATTGAACACAAACTTTTTCTTATTTGATCAAAACACATGGTAACAGATCTACTTTGGGGACATAGTTGGCAGTTGAAAGAGCGTACAAAAAATAAACTGCAATATATGTTATCATTAGCAACATTTAAAGTCCCAGTAATATTGTATCGTGACTTAAATATCATTATATCATCATATCGTGGGGTCTCTGTGGTTCCTACTCCTATCAATAGCCCCTGTGAACCATTCTAATGGTAGGGGATGGATTTTATGTAGTTACAACATGTACGTCCAACCCTTTTCGTTATCATAATGTTGCAAATTAATGCATGCAGATAAAATGATAATTGAAAGTGCCGGTCAACAAAAGCAAGTTATCTCAGAGTGCTAAACAAACACACATACAGGATGTGCACACTGCTGAGTACAGTGAAATGTTTTCATTGTTCCGTCTCCATCTGCACGCTGGAATTGAAATGAACCAGTGACTGAGAGGTTAATGAGGGTGTGCACATCCATATTGGGTGGACAATGTATGATAAGTGGCCTTTTGTATCACAGTTCCACAACTTTAGGACAATACAGTCGTCCTCTCTTTATCTCTAACATAGAGACAAAGCAGCCAAGAAGTGTTTAATAGCCAAACATTTGTGACTGTGTGTGCCAAGCCAGTCACAAATGGCCACAGCACACGGCTGACCAAGGAAGATATCACATGTATGGAATTAAACACCCTTAAATTAAAGTCATCACTTTTATTTCATCGTCACGGTTTCATTTCAAATCCAATGTGTTGGAGCTAACACAACAGAAAATGTGTCGCTGTCCTAATACTTTCTGACTTCACCGTGTGCGCGCACACACACACACACACACGAGTGGTGTTCACTAGATTAGCGACCCTGGGGCAAGACTGCTGGTACCTTCTCAAGCCTGAGTTCACGTCGCTGAGCATTGTCACACTGCTGGTACACACTCACTCTTGCACACCCCGGGGACATCAACCCTCTTAGACCTCTCACCCATCCACACGGGGGTTTCGAACCTGCCTGTCAGTCACTTACATGGAAAATGAGCGGTGGGATGGAGGGACGGATGGACGGATGAGCACAAAATGAGGTTTTGGAGGCGGGGATGGGTGTGGGAGGGATGGGGATAGATCGGGAGAAGACGGAGAATCAGAGGGAGACGGAATATAGGCAAGACTGGGATGAGGAGATAAATGGAGAGAGGCAGCTGGAAGAAAAGTGGAACAACAGACCGAAGGGCAAATGAAGAGGAGGAAATGGAGAGTGGTGGGATGAGGTCAGGAAGAAAAGACTCCATTATGTGCATGAGTGGCTGAATCATTGCTTCTTGCCACCCTGCTAAAGCTAACCAGCATTCCTGGTCTTTAAACTTTGAGAACATGGAGCGGCATCACTTCATCTGAGGGGGGGCTCTGTTTTTATGTTCAGTCTGCAGCTGACCAGTGCTTTGTTACTTCTTATGTGTTAACTGACTGGCTGGTGACTTGAGAGACTCTCCTCTGTGTATTTCTTTACTGCCTGTTTAACGTCTTCTTTCTACAAGACCTAAGGAATCCATTGGTTTCAACTATGCCATGCTAGCTTGTTAGGAAGGGGGCGAAATAACGCTCCAAATTAGGCTCAATGTTGATGAGTAAAAATGTCTCTGTGATATTTTGAAGGGATTTTTCGATGGTTCTTATCAGTTCTCGAGTGGTAAAAATGCTTAGATTTTGCACCAAACCTGTGTAACAAATGGTACCAACATCACAGACTGTGAAAATAATGGACATAGCTACCATGACGTCACCCATTAGTTTGTGGACTCCTTGAGTTCGGCATTACTGCCATTGCAATCTTGGTTTCTTGGAGCCAGAGATGGCTATATTTGCGCGAGAAGGTGGCGCCGAGGAGCGAGGGGTGGACCTGAGTAAGAAGCAGAGGACAGGTCAGTAGATAGCCTGTCACGCAAAGTGGTCTGCGTAAAGTTAAGCTCTAATAAAATGCAAATGCGTGAGTTATGTAAAGATTCACCTTCCGTATTGTTGTCATGAAGGGGGAATTTAGGGATAGAGACCAAAACCATTTTTTGTACCAGGCTGTAAACATGTTTCATTTTAACACAGAGGTCTATGGGGACTGACTTGCTTTTTTTAGCTAGCCTCGAGTGGTCATTCAAAAAATGTAGTTTCTGGCACATCTGGGTTGCCCTCATTTTTTAGCCTCGGAGGCTAGTTAACACAAAGCTGCTGCAACAACTTGAGACCTAATTAAGCATAAGAATGACCATTATAAACGTTCAAAGTTTGAAAAGGTGCTCACCAAAGCATGATATTTATTACATATGCATGACTAGGAAAACTTGACACAGTGCTGAGCTGAAGGGCTGTACCAACGGTCAACACAAATTTGACTATTATATATATATATGTTATATCTATATATTATTATTGACTAGTTTGACGGTGTTCAGCGGGATGCTCATGGTGACAGCAGCGTTCATACAGTAATGTGCAACAATTCAAGTTAGTCCTCCAGGTTAATGCATGCTAACTACGCTAACGATGCATTGCAAAAGCGCAACAACGTTTTCCGCACACACTAGATACCAAACAAAAGCCACAGACTGTATAGTACTGAGTTGCTGTGAGCAATAAATTCACAACTTCTTAGTGTCAGGGAGATGAATGTGCAGGCACCTGCTGTCTCACTCAGACTCACACTGGGTCTGGGTCTGCAGCTGCCTCTACAGGAGAGCAGCGTGGAGGTGAAGAAAGCTCACTCAAAAAACAGAAAGACTGCTCACAGTCGACTGAGGAGTCTCCAACTGGGGATTCAACTCTTCAACTTTAAGGGGGCAAACCTACTGAGCTGCATCTCTTTCAGGTTCCCAGCTTTCAGGTGATGCATACGCCCTCTACGTGACATATACTGTTGACCTGCTATCTCCTGTTTGTAGAGAAACATCTACGAGAAATCCTTCTTGCCCTCTGCAATAAGCACCCTTAACAAAATAGACACTGCATGTTAATCTGCTCTCTCAGTTGCTGTTTCAACAGTCCTTTTCTGAATGTGTTTTGAATGTGAATCATGTGTAGGGTTGAGCCCCGTCAAAGGAGAATTTCTGTCGCTCTTAGGACGGACAATAAAGTTTATCTAATCTATTCCTAAAAGTGGGGCCATGGAGGGAGGGGTGGAGTAGAAGAGCCTTAACTGTGTGACATGTGTCAACTTCATGAAAAAGCTTGAATAGCGACACAATTACTGAAATAGCATTGTTGTCCTCAACAAACAAGTCAAGCTTGTTGCTGTCAGTACAAACACAGACCACAGACGCAGCCATTTCAGACGTGAGAACTCTGTGAGAGCTTCTCCACCTAAATCCAGCGCTCAGCTCTTTCTGTTGCTCTTGCGAACAAATATTTGAAAAAGGCTTCACCGGGGCATTAAAGTTTAGCTTAGCTAACGCGATAACCACGTGAGGATGAGCACGAACTGAGAGACATTTTTACACATCTGAGAAGTGTATAAATAACGTGCTGGGCAGGGTATCACACTGTGGGCTTATTATAGCACTGAGTCAAATGAACCCAGCCTAACACACACCACAGTCCCACGGCTGAGGGAATAAAAGACGTTTCTCTTCTACACAAAGCAGAAATTTGAAAGGCTATTCTTGAAAGGTGTGTGATAGTGGGAGGGAGAAGTGAAAGACGGTGAGTGATAAAGAGATACAGAGCAAAGATGGTGAGAGACAGAAGGAATCAGCACCACTGCTTTGAGAGGTCAAGTAGCTGTTTATAATATCGATTCAGAGGAAGAGAGGAAGACTCTGAGGCCCAAAGGGATGTTTTATGAAATGGACTGCAGGAAGGAGCTAAAGGATGAGGGTATTTGGGGAGGAGGGTTGGATGTAAGCATTTGGACCGTCAGTGAGAGGAGGTAAGAAGTCATAAACAGAGGGGTGGAAAGATGAGTCAGAGAGGGAGAGCAGCCACACAGTAGTGGACATCGTAGACGTGCTGCAGTGTTGATCTGCAGAGTGTGTTGTCAGTTGTACAACGATGGTAAAGGTCATGTGACACAGGAAGGTGGCTGAAATGTCAGTGGCTAATTGCTCCTGTCCTTACTCTGAAAACCCAAACCTGAACTTAACTACTTCTAAATGTGGTAAAGCGGCATTCAAACCTTTAGTCATGACGACACGACAACCGCCATCTTTGGCCTTGTAGCATCTGCCTGGTCTCCACATAAATAGGGTTGGGAGATATCGGCAAAATGTTACCAGGGTAAAAATTTTCACATCAGTCTATAGCCGCTTTTACACTGCCAGATTTTCCGTGAATGTTGGGCCGTTTTGTCGGCAAGCTGCGAGCGTTTAGACACACAGAGCCAGATTGGTGAGTTGGTCCAAGGTGCCCAATTTTCCGCGAGGTAGACATATTGAACAGACCGAGGCGGCCTTAAGCAAAAGGAGGAGCTGTTGAAGATGCCGCACGTGCAAGCCACTGGCGGTGGACAAACAGGAAACAGCTGATAGCAGGAATTAGCGAGCAGCTAGTAGCAAGAGGGAAACACAAACCTGACAGACACTGTAAAGATGAGCAACTGGGGAGACAAGGAATTGTGCGCCCTCCTTGTCCTCGCAAACGAAGAGGCCAATAACCGTCAGATGACGGGGACGGTGAAGAACGGGCCGACTTACGAGAGAATCACTGAAGGACTGACCAGCCGCGGCTTCCCTCCCACGTCACTGTTTACGTCACACGCTGAGCTACACGTTTTGTTACTTGCTCACGCCCCCCATTGCCCCGAAATAGGCGCATTCTGTATAAACAAAAGTAGGTAGGCGGCATTTTGCTGCACTCCCCGATTTTGTTTTTACACTGCCAATGCTGAAAAAAGACTGATTGGGCTTTTTCCTGCAAATCTTGAACTCAAGTGCTTTTTGATTAGATGAGTGAAATAAGGTATGTGGTTAACACAGGCTTTAAGAGACCACATTTTATTCTACGACACAAAATACATCAGTAAATCTGACGTTTCGCAATCAAAACAACAAAAAAGACGGACATTGAAGTATCATGGGATCTCTTAAAACAACCACCACTGCTGATGAAAATCTACCTGACGTGATTTAGGTAGAATGTTTATGAAAGAATTAATCAATTGAAGTTTTATTTACATTACCTATAGTCACATTTATTCACGTTACATCATTCAATTCCAATGCAATAGCCACAACAAATGGAACATTAATCTGCTAACTAGAGATGCACCGATCCAGCTTTTTCAGTTCCAATCGCCTCAGGTATAGGTTGCATTTTCCGATACCCGATCCATCTATTTTGATCGTATCGGATCGGTGCATCCCTGCTGCTAACCTAACCTTAACATTAGATGAGTCAATGACCCATACGGCAACTGTAGCTAACATTTTGTGGCAAATTCAATTGTGGGGCAGCCTGGCGCCATTATCCATGGGCAAAACAATCATACTAAGAGTAACTTTAAATCCACCCGAGTGGGCAACTGGCATGTGACCAATATGGAACTCATGGACAATCGCATGTAGGGCCCACTTTTCAGCCCGTTTACTACCCGCATGGGCCCCATGTAAATCATTTTATCAGCAAGCCCTAAACATGAGCATCTCTGTTCTATTCACATTCCAAATGCTACCAGCAAGGCTTGTTGGGACACACTGTGATCCCCCTGAACAATGCAGGAGACACGACACAGAGACGAAACACACACACCTAATCAAGCAGCAACAAGCCCTCAGTTAAGTAGCGTAAAGCGGCGTGGGCTAATTGGAGACCGTGTGAACACATCAGTTTGATTTCCATCCCAGCCAGTTTATACAAAGAAACACAAGCGAAGACAAACAAGACATAACACTCACTCCTCTGGTCACACTTGGCCTCATCACACCTCGACTGTCTCCCGTACAGCCTCGAGTATATGCTCACCACGCAGACAATCAGAAACTGTCCCATCATTGTTATCAATGTTAAATTTCCACTCGCATCTTTCCATTTTAAAGCAGCTCTCCACCAGATGAGGTCTGAGCCATGCTCATTATTAATGCTGTCTGTACACACAGACAAGAACTAGTTATTGCATTGTAATGGCTCTATATAGTGAAGGGGAAATAGTTTGTGTTTTTGTGATGCAAAGCAAAGTAGCTCCTGCAACAGCAAGGTGTGTGCACCAAATTGTAAATAGTTCACAGGCAGCTAATTCAAACATTTACCAGATAAGAGGAAATACTAGCAGATAAGATCCACAGTGCAAAACACTTCCTGTTTGGCAACATGTGAGACTGTTGTGAGATCAAATGTCAAAGGCAGAAGATGAACTTGATTATTTGTGAAGTGAATATTAAACGAGCTGCTTTAAACAACATGGGGTTATAAGCACTGATTTGTAGGTGATTTAGGTGAATTGTCTCATAGAGAAATGAATGTTCCTCGTGACCTTCCTCTCATGATATCTGATGAAAACAACAGTGTACTTCAGACAACAGGAGCATGTTCCATTAAACAGATCTAAAAGAAGAGCCAAAAGTATAAAAGCAGCACTGACAAGATGTAATCTTTGCATCTAAACATTTTGAGTTTGATGTTGTAAGGGGAAATCTCTCAATCAGATAAAAAGCAGGAAGCGGATGTTCACGATGGCAGTTGAAGTGTGACCTGGATTCACCTTTCTATGAAGACTGAAACTGCCGTCTGTCAGAGACTTGGCACCGTGTTAACCACAATCTCAATCACTTCAGAGAACTGCTGCGTTGCAAGTCATGAGGGTAAAGCGACAAAATAGATTCTCACATGCGGAGACTGAATGAAAATCCTCAACATAAGACAAAGTCGGTTTTATGACTCTGACTGTCAGTTGCTAGTTATTTAGGTGCACTTTGATAACATGAATGTACTTTAATACAGCTGCACAGCAATCAATCCTACTTTGAGGATGAGTACATGTTCAGGTTTTGTTAATTCCGCTTATAGAGGTGCTGATTCAGCTTTACTATCGGTGTGGAGAATGTTGAACCGTTGCCACATTTGTTCTGTGTATTACTTGTTGTATGTGTTTCATTTTATTCTGTTGGTTTTAGGGAGGCAAAGACAATCTCCATAATCCATTCTGCCATACTATATAGTACGGCAGGAAAATATTTAGCATGTCCCAATACATAGTATGTCAAGTCCAGTATGCCAAAACTACCAGGATGTTCTGCTATGTCCAGGCACATTTTGCCGTATTCAAGCCAGCATGCTTTTCTGTCTACTCTAACCCACAGTCCTCTGCACAGCGGACAATGCGTCACACGACTGTCAGAAGCTGCACTGATGGATGACAGCACATTCAGTTGACTGATGAGTAGGGCTGTCAAAATTGCTCAAAAATGACGTTCGAATATTCCTCCTAAAAATAAATCATAGGTTCGAACCACTCAGTTTTTTTTTTTTTCCGCATTATATCCACAAGAGGGCAAACTAATACAAGGAAACATACTTGTATATACAAGGAAACATAACTACTTGTAGGTATTTTTATTTCAACATAAACGTCTTTGAAAACATTTACATACCTACACATTAAAACACATAAAACAATTATCGATAACATTACGTTATAAACGACCGCGGACGTCTCGCTCGCCCCCCTCTGACGCGTCAGGCCACACCGCCCACGGAAGTGCTGCGAATAGCCTTGAAGCGAAGCCAGTTTCCTTTCAGCGCCCATGTTAACCAACTGCATCATCCACGCCGGCTGTGCCGCGCAGCTCCGTGGCCGGCTCGCGCCCTGCAACAATCGTTTCGGCGTCTGGTCTATTTTTTATCTCCACAATCGAATATCAATTTTCACATTCGAGGGTCCATTTTTTTTTCAAATCTAAATTTAAATTCGAATTTAGAATATTCGTTGACAGCCCTACTGATGACCAGTCGATTGGTAATAACAGAAATATTAGTTGTTTAATTGAATAAAATGATCATAAATATAATATGTTAGCAGTTATAACTTACTGCATCAGAGCTGTCCAGGTCGACCTCAGTCTCGGTGAAGGGCATTTTGTTTTATGGTAACGGGTGTGTGAGTAAGAGGGTCAGAGTTCAGGGCGCAGTGCTACGAGGAAGTACGTAGTATGTGCCGACATTACGTACTTTTTAAGGGCAGCTGCAGTACCTACTAAAATTAAAAAGAACAAGTATGTGATTTGGAACGCACCCCATGTTCTTGCCTGGTGGACAACTGAGGTTTATTCTAACGCCAGAAACACACCAAGCACTAGCAAAGTGCGGCCTGTGGCGAGCTGTCATGCAAAATCTATGTCTATGTTTGATTCTTTAGCAAAGGGCAGCCAAACTAAACGTTCGGGATGATTTAACTTTTGCCGGCTAATCACAGCCACAGAATCCCAATAGCCAGTAAAAAGAGTCTGGTGACTCTTGTGACATGCTGACCTATATAAAAAAGACTTTCTTTCCTCCCGAAACACGAGCACACTTCCTGGCTGCAGAAATATGTAGTTATTGTGGTAGGCCGCACTTCGCTGCTGCTTGGTGCAATTGTTTTGTGCTATTTTTCATCAAAAGTGTTATTCAGGACTGTTACATGTGAGGATACAATGGCTTGCTTTGTCACAGTGAACTGGACGCCCTGGGTGACTGGACTGTTGGTTGAATAAAACAAGCTTTTTCAATACATCACCTTGGGCGTCTTTCAGCTTCCAAAGTAAACTAGGCTAATCCGCCTGGATGTGTGCGGGTGGAACCAGACAAGGAATCTTCCGTTTCTGCATTTTACTTAACTCCAGCAGGTGAGTGCTGAACATACAGCCATTTACATCAGTGAAGGCAACTCTGCTGGGTTGCAGTCTCCAGCTAGCAAGCTAGCGCAGTTCATGCAATGAGCCACGAGCACCGTTTAACCTTTACTGACTGACTCCTGCTAAAACTTACTACCCTCACATGTCATCTTGTCACGTCAGGTAGCCAATCAAAACGTTACATGTAGCAATAATGAACATTTGTAAGGGAAGAGAGGGGGGACAGACTTAACTATTGTTTGCGCTACGCTATTTAGTGACATTTGATAGACGAAATGGTGCCTCAATTAATTGAACAAATCATTTTTAGATTTATCAGCAATACTGGCGACCTATTCTTTATGTGAGTCAGTATGTGAGAGGTTGAAGAAGCCGACTTACACGTAAACAACTTAAACCATACACTGCACATGCAAACCAGAGTTATGGTCATGTTTGCTGACAGGCTTAAACCATTCAATCTTCATTATCACACTGATAAGAAAAGTTTTACATGACACATGAATGAATAGTTGCCGTTTACAAATTAGCACACACTAAAAAGTGATTTTAAAAGGTTTCACCAGCTGTTAAATAACCCCATGAAAGGCTGACATTGTAGAGTCTGAATGTACTCGTAAACAGCAGCTACTTACGCGGCATGATCCCCTGGTTGACCAACTCCTCTCTGGACCTTCTCTGTTGTAGCTTCAGCTGCAGAACTAAACACCAAGACAGAGACAGACAAAAAAAGAAGACAGTCAGTGAGTGCAGAGTGAACAGGCAGCATCGTCAAACCGACCACACATCCTCTCTACCTCACTTCCCAGCCGCAGAAAACCACAAAGGTAGTGACATTACTCACAACTTGGGTGCAAGTGAAGATAAACATTGAATAAGACGTCTCTCTGTATGAATGTGAGACATAACGCTGACATCTGAGGGTTTCATCTACCATGCTGGCTGCTGAAAATGCTTCTCTATGGTCCTCTGTGAGAAGACGTACAAAGTTACACATGTTATACACTACACAGGGAAAGGAAACACACAAACATGAAGACACGTATGTGCAAAAACCACAGCGCAGACACGCCGACAGCTTCCTGTTTCAAGTATTTGATTAAATAGCAGCACACATACTTCACTACTGCATGTCTCACATGTCATCATCACAGAGGAGTAAAATATGTGACAGAGATACAGGCAAGGAGACTCACATGTTTAATGTCACCTAAAGGTTTATCAATGTTGCCAACTTGGAGAGTTTCTCACGAGATTAAGCAACTTTTCAGACTTTATTTCTACTTTTAAGCAACTTATTCAGACAACCAGGGAAAAAGCGTGAATAATACTGGACTACATCATATTATATTTCTTCCCATGGGTGCTGCACAAAGTAGTCACAGCCCATCGCTTTTCTGCTGAGTCTCCAACAAGCGCAGGCCATGTGGCAGGGAGGACTCCACTGAGCATTTTTTTGTGACTGAGCTTTCATTGAGAATTGTGTGCAGAAGCAGATAAAAGGACTGGCACAGTTAGTTGGCTTTCGGAAATCACACAATAATACAAACTCACTATTCAAGGGATCAGTGGAAGACCAGAGACTCATTATGTTCTGTGGAGTAAAATGTGTGTCTGTCTATGAAGTCTGGTGGCTTTGAATTTCCAGTTTACAAGGGCTGTGTGACGGCAAGGTGAGGCTGTGAAAATACTCTAAATATAGTGTATGCTTGAAGTGAAGTTTTTAGGTGTTGCTGTTTTTATCTGCTGCCCTCGTGCCCCAGGCACAACATTTAGCTCCACATCCACAAACCAGCCTGACAATGAAGGAAATCTGAGTCAATGGAGCACAGCTGTGTTGCTGTCGGACCCTGGTCTTTTCTGAGCAGCCCTACATGTGTAAATCCATCTTTTTGTTCAGGTGTACAGAGGCTCAGATACCATCAAGTTTCAACTATCATTAAAACTTCCAAAGTTAAGTGATATTTGCGTTCTGGGGTCACGGCTCCATGTCCACACGCCCAGAAAAGCTATCGAACTTGTTCTGACTCACCACATTCTGAGCCGACCGCGCATTTTCTCATACGCAGACATATCAGCAAAAAGTTTGAGGACAGAACTTCCAGAATGAAAATATAAATTGTCAGGAAATGATCTTCTGCAGATGGGCAGCTGCTGTATATCTGGGTCACAAAATCAGCATGAAAGTGTAACAAAATATGGCATCTGGAAACATTTTTGGTTTAGGGCTCTTTCACACACACACACACACACACACACACACACACACACACACACACACACACACACACACACAGACCATCTGCAGTTACAATATCTGCTCACACCTCAGCACTGCAGAGATGTGGCTGAGGTGTTCAGAGATTTTATATGTTGTGGCAACTACCAGTAATGACGTAGAGCACATAGCCTGGCACACACTGTAAACTGTACACTGTTAATATGAAATTACACACCAGCTACTCATTTTATAAACATGCACATTTAGTGTACGATTCTCTTCCTCCTCTGACGTAAGGAACACAATGTTTTAAGTCTCACAGAGTTTGAACACAAACCCTCGCTGCAGCCTCATTCTGTTTGATCAGAGCTGATGAAGGACAAATCCATAAAGTCGAAATTTACTGCTGCCCCTTCTGGGCCGAAGCCAATCACCCCAATGACATTCAAACTGTAGCTCAACTTTCCTCAGCACAGCGTTCTTATAGCGCGAGCTGAGACACCACATGGGGTCATTTGATCAGCAGCCAGACTAAAGCTAGAGTGCAGGACTTTTAGATATAAATGAACGTTTGTTACGTTCAAGCTCTTGCAAAGTTTACTCAGTGCTGATTAATATGGCCGCCAGTAAAGTTCTCTGTATTTCTCAGGATAGTAGAGTTTGGTGCCGGGTGCCTGTGGTGACTTTCCAGCACAGGAGCACCAAAGTGATAAATCTTACATCAACAAGTCGGCGCTTGAGGCAGGAGAGATTCATTTATTGACTTTACGTCAGATTCATTTCATTTTCATTGTATCTTTGGCAATGCTTTCATTTGTTTTCTCAAAGCTTCATCTGTATGTGAGTGATTCTGAGTTTTCTTATCACATTATGTATCACAGGCATGTGGCAGATTTGATGAATTTAAACTCAAATTGACAAAATTAAAAAGGACTTGCAACTTGACACTGACTTCAACACCAGTGACTAGTGACATCACTGAGACTTGAGCTTTTTGACTTGAAAATACTTGATGCCTTCCCCCAAGCCAAAAGATATTACAGACAGAGACACAACTACCAACAAACTTGTTTTAACAATTAAATACACATTTTAAAAGCACTCATGAATCTCACAAATCTAAATATAACCTATATATTTACTACTCTGTTGTTAAGATGGCATTAAATTTGAGGAAGAGAGCATTGTGACTTGCTTGGGACACTTCAGTCATGACTTGAGACTTGAATGCAAAGACTGGAAACATACTTGTGACTTCATTGTTGTATCCTATCAGACATTTGTGTGAAATTTCGTCATAATTAGCATAAGAATTCTTGAGTTTTAGCCAAAAACCTGTTTCGTGACGTCACAGTGACCTTGACTTTGACCATCAACCACAAAATTCTCATCAGTTTATTCTTCAGTCCAAGCGGACATTTGTGTCAAAACTTAAATTCCCTTAAGGTGCTCTTGAGATATCACGTTCATGAGAATGAGACAATGCAAGGCCAGACAGATTGGAGAGTTGATCCGATGTCAACTCAACCAATTTTCCGCCTTGCAGGGTAGACATATTGCTGAACCTTTTTGGTTTAAAAAGAACGAGGCGGCCTTCCGCAACGGGAGGAGCTGTTGATGACGCTGCACGTGCGAGCCACTGGTGATTGGATGAACAGGAAACAGCTGATAGCAGGAATTGCCCTCCTTGTCCTCGCAAACGAAGAGACCATTAACCGTCAGATGACGGGGACGGTGAAGGACAGGCCGACTTATGAGAGAATCGCCTCCCACGTCACTGTTTACGTCACACGCTGAGCTACACGTTTTGTTACTTGCTCACGCCCCCCATTGCCCTGAAAAAGGCACATTCTGTATAAACAAAAGTAGGTAGGCTGCATTTTGCTGCAGATTTTGTTTTTATACTGTCAATGCTGAAAAAAGACTGATTGGGCTTTCCTGCAAATTTGCACAACTCCTGTTTAAAAAGGGCTATGGTAAGCTCACCTTATAAGCACACACAAACCGTATTTATGTAATTACTCTCACTGCCAGAGAAGGGAGCCAAAATTTCTGTGCTCCACCTTTGTAGAACCAACAAACTAATATTTCATTGTGCAGGACTGCATCTAAAAGGAGGGCTGCAGGCCGCAGGAGTGCCTCAGTACATGTGGCAAATCACTCACATCTCTTGTGATCATTTTATGAATGAGCACAGGAACTTGACGCAAGTACAACTCAGAGGATGTATGATTTTTCCAATCTTTGTAAATGAATGTTGATAAAACTACACAAATTGAACACGTACATATCATCATTAATAAACTGTGATCTTTTAAGCAGTGCTTCACTAGCAGTCAGTTGGAGTCGTGTTTCTGGCCACCTGCTGAATGTAAAGCCAACATTCACTCTCCTTTTAGCTCTGTTTTGGTCTCCTGAGGGAAATATCTGACTCTTTAGCTGCTAAAAACTCCAAAATGTTCAGTGGCTAAATTTGTCTGCTGCTTGGTGCAGGGCAGGAAGCGTACAACAGCTTTCTCAGAGCTTTTTTTTGCTGAAAGCAGCTGTCTGCTGCGGCCCAGAACAATAATGAAAGCGGTTAGAGGGAACCAAAACAGTAACGTTGGGTGCTGGAAAACCAAAACAATGAGCTGTAAGACCATTTAAAGCTCTGTAGAGCTGAGGGGGGAACTGCAGAGTCGGGTTATAATTCTTTAAGCTCATAATTACGAGCCATGAAGCAAAGTGATTGCCCTGTTAGTCAGAGAGTTGGGATTACATTAAAAATGATTGTAATATAAACGCACTGTGCGCTGTGTGGTGGACTGGCACTATTAGTTTGCCCACAACCTGCCTGAAACTGACTCCTAAACTCCTCTCTACACAGAGACATTATCGTTCATAAACCAAAACATGACTTCGTTCTTTTCTGTTGGTGTCTGTTTAGTCAACTTCAAACAGCTAGCTCATTATTTCCCCATACATGCCCCTTAAATCTCACACTCAGACAACAGTGCAAAGAGCGCTTATCTGTCTCATGCATCTGCCCCTTTGGTTCCTCTTTTTCAGTTATCTCAAGTCTACATAGCGGTTTACACCTTCAACTCTACACTCCTGTTTTTAAATGTATGTTTTTCTACACAGCAGAAAAGATCTGTGTGTTCTGGCCTTTCAGCTCTGGTTGGTAATAATTACAGCAGGCTCTGTCGCAGGCAGACTCTACAGACAGTCCCTCTGTGTGTCCTACAGTAGCCTGAGATAAAAAAACAGTCTTCTCCCTTTGATTTCTGTGATGAGGATGTGGCTGGCGCAGAATGGTGCAGTTTCTCCCCACAGCAGCAGGGAAGATTTAACTGGGTCCTGCAGGCAAACACGGCCAGACCAGCAAAACAAACACTAACACAGATATTCATTACACGCATGCAAAACATACACGGGAGTGCATATTAATCGTGCAGAAACAAACACGCACATTTTAATACCTCAGCTTATGGCTGCGCAGTGTGAATATACACAAACAATCATGACACATGCACACACACAAGAAACACTTGTTTTCGAGGCAGATGATTTGTGCCAAGAGATGACAGGCAAGTGATGCAATGTGCTGATACAGAATCTATTCTGGGAAAGTGTGTTTATCGCTCAAATGTCACTACATAACAGCGAGTGTACCTTCACTCAACAGCAGTTTAAAGTAACACTTCACCCACAAAATGACCATTTAAAAATCAGTCCAGACGTATGCTCAGGACTTCCCGAACATATGCATTTTTTGCTAAAATCTTCGTATTTAAAACTGAACTTTTAGCAAAAATGCACGTGTTTGGGAAGTCCTGAGCGTACGACTAAATAAATGAGACTTGGATTATACTGCACGAGTTGTGTGACAGTTTGTAAATGGATATTTCAATATAGTTTGCTGCTGTTAAACATGGTCCCCAGTCAATTAATTAATGAATATGTTCAGCGACCATCAGTCTGTACAAGCTACATTTAAAAGAAATCATAGATTGCTTGTTCAATGAGTAAACAATGCAAAAACCCTATCAAAAAATATAATCTCTGAATTTACAATTACAACTGCAAGTCGGAATGAATGCAAATACCGGTTTGTCATTTGTGAGATTTTAAAGCAACTTCAAACAGGAATTCTCCAAATGATTTGTGCCCAAACTTCAGGCACTTTTCTTGCAACAAAAACTGTAACTTGGGGCACCCAGCAGCTCAGTGGGTCGAGCAGGTGCCCCATATACACAGGCAGTGCCCCTGCCACAGCAGTCGTGGGCCTAATTCCAGCTTGTGGCATCTTTATGCATGTTTTCCCCCCATCTCACACCTTCACACCTTAAAAAAAACCAACTAAGTTATACAGTAGGACAACTGTCTGATCATGAGAAAATATTGCTAGCATAAATATTGCAGCAACTACTACAAATCTATCAGTTTAATCTTTTAAAACACTGTTCCAGATTTTTATTGACTGGAATTTGTTAGAGGGATATTTTGCAGATTTGTAGATCTGTATCATAACGATGTGGATAGTATGTGAAACTGGACTGTTGCAACCTTCCCTCCATATTACTAGCACCCAGATCTCCCTGCTCATTTTTTGGCTCAAATATTTGCTGGAGCTGTGGCTATTGCTCAAACTACAGATAGCTCAAACCAAACTCAAAACTGTAAAACTAGGCCGTGCTGATCAAATATGAACCAAGATTCTGTTACTGTATTGCCAATTTCTCTCCTAAAATGTCTTCAGAAACATGTTTCAGTGCACAGTTTGGCTGTAAAACAAGAATTTGTGAACAGGAAGTGGGCGCCACACTGTTTCTTGTATTGTAAAAACGAAGCCTGACAGTGCTGGGATCAAATGGTAAAACTAAGCAGTGCTGATCAAATATAGTCAAGATTCGGTTCCTGCGTTGCCTATTTCTCGTCTCAAATGTTTTTAGAAACATATTTTAGCTTACTGTTTAACTGTAATTCAAAAATTCTTTGTTATAAGCCTGTCTCCATGTTGTTTCCAGGGGAAAAATGGACACGTTTGCATTCAGCAGGAGCATGAAGTCGTTCTGGTAGCTGTAGGTTTCTTGGGCAAAGCTAACGCCACAGCCCCTTTTCTCTGTTTTCTCTGTCATATAGCAGCAATTTCTACTGCTGTCCAGTCCAGTTTTAAGAAGAGACCATCTTTCCAGTATCTTCTGAGCCACGTGAACTTATTGAATCTTTAATTTGCCCATAACCCATGAATTAAAATTGTTATTAAGTGCTATACAAGTGGAATTTGCTTTCTGTCAACTCTTTTTCATACAACAGTACAGCACTTTCTCTAACCTGTGGTCCTCCTCCCTCCCCCTCCCCCTCCTGTCCTCTCACTCAGTTTTCTATTTGTGTCCATGTTGTAACCACTTGGAACCCAATCCCTCTGGACAGCCAGATTAATTAAAGGACCATTACTGTAAATTTCCAACGCACACATACACACAAGAGGAGAGACAGTTCAGTAGTGATAACTTGTAATAATAACTCTCGGCTTACCTTGGTTACAATTCTGTGAATGTATCTCATTGTTCCCACGAATGATAACGAGACCCGTGTGTCTCTGTGTAAAAACACGCCAAGCCACAATCCACAGAAAATCACACTGTGCAACGTACAACTGTAACCACCACATCCTGTTTGTCAGCATCTTACACATCACACACACGTTTCATTACACATATCTAACCAATACCAATTGCTATACACCAGTTTCAAGTATAATGTCAGTTTAAAATAATAATAATTAAAATAGCCTTAGATGTTATTTTAAGGGGTTGGCTCAACCCATGTCATTACACTTTAGACTTCTCTGGAAGTTTCTTGGAGTTCTCAGAGTTTGCCCTTTCCTAAATCGGTCCAAACTGCTCTCAGTCCAGCTACTTTGGTCTGAGGCCGCTGCAGTCAACAGGTTGCTGAGTTCATGTGCTCAAGGCAAAGTGTGTGGTGCTCGGGCTGGCTGAGCCCCAACTGTAACCCAGCCACTTGTAGAGTATTTGATCCACTTAGCACCTGGGGCTAGAAAATAAACCTGGATGACACTCAAAGGAAGGCCCGTGCACTTAGAACAGTCTGTGCAGTTTGTTATATGCTGTTTTATAAACTGATTATACCCTGCAAATATTGCCTGAGTGTACATTTTAGCTAATTACAGCATTTGTTCCCTAACACCAACCCAATGGCCAGAAAAATTGTTGGCATTGTACGTTTCTGCAAACCAAGGACATGTTAAGAAACTGAAGTTTCATTGCATCCACAACATTATACGTGCAGTATAATGTTGTGGATGCAATGAAACTTCAGTTTCTTTACATTTCAACAACACTGGGGTCAACCTGTGGTTAGGTTTTGGCTTAAAATCCCATAAAATATATTTTGGGGGCACAATCCTTGCAGCAATGGCTTTGTAAAAACAACCACTTTTCATGGCACTATCTCCGCCAACAGGGTGCTACAAAACACCCACGTTTGGAGCCAATAAAGCTGCCGGAAAAACACAGACAGGGTGCTACAAAACACCCACATTTGGGGCCTAAAAAGCCACTGGAAAAAGACAGTAATACAAACACCCATTTTTGGAGCTTATAAAGCTGTTGGAAAAAACACAAACAAGGCGCTACAAAACACCCACCCTTGGAGCCTAAAAAGCCACTGGAAAAACACAGAAAGGGTGCTACAAAACACCCATGTTTGGAGCTTATAAAGCTGCCGGAAAAACACAGACAGGATACAGATGCTAAAAACACCCATGTTCAGAGCTTAAAAAGCTGCTGAGAAAACGCAGACAGGGTGCTACAAAATACCCATGTTTGGGGCCTAAAAAGCCACTGGAAAAACACAGAGGGTGCTACAAAACAACCATGTTTGGGGCCTAAAAAGCCGCTGGAAAAACACAGAGGGTGCTACACAACACCCACCTTTGGAGCCTAAAAAGCCACTGGAAAAACACATAAAGAGTGCTACAAAACACCCATGTTTGGAGCTTATAAAGCTGTTGGAAAAACACATAAAGAGTGCTACAATACACCCATGTTAGGAGCTTAAAGGCAGCTGGAAAAACAAAGTCTGGGTGCTAAAAAAACACTCACATTTGGAACCTAAAAAGCGGCTGGATACACCCCTGCTTGGAGCTCAAAAAGCTGTTGGAATAATACTGATGGGGTGCTACAAAACACCCACTTTTGGAGCCTAATAAGCCGCTGGAAAAAGACAGGGTGATACCAACACCCATGTTTGATGCCAATGGAAACACAGCAATGACTTGTTAAAACACAACCAGTTGTGTCGAACAGTGGTCTGCAGCTTTGCAGGTGTCTCATCTGTGTGACATGCCATCCACCATCCCCTCCATCCCCTGATGACGAAGTCAGCTCAAATACTACATTTCTTTAAAACGTTGCTATGACAAGTGTAAAATGTGCAAATGTAACTCATTCACTGTTTGCAGAAAAACCAATATTTTCTTCTGTAAAACACTTAAGTAAAGCATTAAGCCAACAAGCTACATACATTTTAAAGGCATTGCCTATGTTGCAAGTTTCACTATATCCATGATATAGAAATTTTCAAGTACTGCACGTGCACCTGAACCATGACACACAACAGGTATCTCACCTTGTCTGAGACTCTGACATGCCCGGCGTTCTAACTCAAACCGTAGGGCTCTCTCATCCTTGTTCCTGTTGATTGGCGGAGGCTTGAGCGGGGCAGGATCAATGCGGACACAAGGCAGGTGCTCCAGCAGCGCCATCAAACCAGGAAATTATTTGGAAGGAGACTTAGGCACAGGCGCAAAGAAAACAAGAAGTAGGAAGTTGGCTACAGCTGAGTCCAGGTGTTGGATTTGTCACAAGTCTGTCCATCCATAGAAAAGAACAACGTTATCCTCTTTGACGACTGCTAAGTTACTGGATACAGTTGAGTAGGAGTGAAATTTTTTCAAAGTAAAGTAAGAAAAGAAGGGTTGTGCAAAGTTTCTGAGATCAAAGACCATCAAAAGACATTTCTCTTCCCCATCAGGACATCTTCTGAAAAAACTCCGTGATTATATTCAGTGAAAACAATGGAAGAGTCCTCTACAACTTAATGTATCACAGTGGTGAAATCTAAAAAAGCATCTATGAGTACAAAGCTACTGCAAAGCTTTTGAAGAGCTTCTGCTGCGTTTGCTGCAGCCACAGGACTGACTAAGACGCGCGTGTGTGCTCCTGTGTGTGTGTGTGTGTCAAATGTCAGTGAATCCGTGATCAAGCAGTCTGTCCCAGCTGTTGCTGTACTCAGTCACTCAGCCGCTGACAGACACAAACAGGCGCACACGAGCACGCACACAAATACACATATGTTCTGAGCGGGGCCCCGTTCCTCCTCGCCAAATTCCTCTCACTTAGCACTTCTGATCTGAGTTCAGTGTGGTGTCGATGATACGCACCTGTGTGAGCATCTCTCTGCCGTCATGCCTTCAGGCCTAAATTCATTACAAACACAAAAACACCACGACACCTGCTTCCACTCTGCGTGTATCATTTCTGTCTACTTTTTCGTCTGGCTGTCTTTCAGCCCACCTGTGTGACTTTTGCGGTTGCCGTTTTCTGCTAACCAGGAACTCAGGAGCTTCTCTAGTGCGGTGTAGTACAGGAGAGGGCACCAGCAGCACCAAATATTGTCAGATATTTGAAATGTAGATCACCGCGGCAACAACCAGCCGTGACACAACAGGTTATCTAAACAAGCCAGTCGCACTCACGTAAAAGAAAAATTGTTGTGCAAATGAAAGAAACTGAAGGAAAAACATGGAGCACCACAGCTGCTTTAAAGCCCGCTCTGACATCTTTATACTGTCAAGCAAAAGTAAAAGAAGAAAGGGGTCAACAGGCTGTGCAGCGAAAGCAGCAGCAGCATTTTCTTCCTCTCAAGTCTTCCATTTAACTTGCATTAATGCCTAGTTCACACTACACGACTTTTAAAGTCGTCCGATTGCTGGCTTGTAATCAGGAGTGCTAACTTTGTGGATTTTTCACTCCGAGACTAACTAATATTGAAGATTTCTTTGTTTCCCTGGCACAAAAAGGGCAGGGTTTTCCCTGGGAGACCAAGGTGGCAAAGGCCTGTGGCGGGGGGCATCTTGACAGCTGTACTTTTAGATACAGTCCCCCCCTCTATTAAATATGAAAGGAGGCCCCCACATGCTTGAGCTTTACACTGCTGACTTGTATAATCAGAACAGACATGCCCTGTGATTTTCAGCCTTCTATGATTATATTAAGCCTTTACAGCAGGCACATCCTGACAGCTGGGAATATTACTGTCAGGTATTGTCCCCCCTCTGTTAAAGGGGAACTAATGTTTTTTCAACCTGGGCCCTATTTCCGATCTACTTTTGTCTAAATGAGTGATAGGATGTTCAATATTTGACATTTCTCCAGTACAAAGCTAGGGCTGACCTGCCTGCAGCCCATGAGCCGCGCTATATTAAATAATAGGGCACTCAGACAGCGTCAAACAACTAGTGGTAGTAGTATAATTATCTGACAACATAACGGAAAGGAGAAATGAACGACTGTCTTTACTTTTAGCTGGATTCGGACATATTTGTTGTGGCTGGTCAAAACACTTCCTCTCCCTGCTCCCTCTCTCTCCTCGTCCCTCTTCAATGAGCTCTGCTCTGTGTGTGTCCATGTACTCCATGTTCAAATAAATACGGGCGGTCATCAAATTCAAATGGCTCATCCAGATCCAGTTGGTCATAAACAGGTAAAAAATCAGACATGACTACTCAAAAGAGTCTGTCGTGAGACCAACTGCCGTAAAACACCATGGACCGCATAGTGAAACACCAACGAAGAAGAAGAATCTCGCGAGACGTGAGATTTCAGAGCCAGACTTTCACTCTGAGGGAGTGCTTTGACTTGCCACAACAAACATGTCCGAATTTTTACCATTTTGACCAACTGGATCTGGATGAGCCATTTGAATTTGATGACCACCTGCATTTATTTGAACACGGATGTACACAGACGCAGAGCTCATTGAAACTGAAGAGCGGATGAGGAGAGAGAGGGAGCAGGGAGTGAAGTGTTTTAACTTGCCACAACAAATATGTCCGATTCCAGCTAAAGGGAAACACAGACGTTCATTTCTCCTTTCCGTTATGTTGTTGGATAATTATACTAACAATCCGAGCCTATCTGTGTGGAAAAAATGCACTTTTAGTGGACGTATTTTGACGTTGTTTGACGCTGTCTGAGTGCCCTATTCAAATTTAAAAAAAATTTAATATAGCGCAGGCTCAGGGGCTGCAGGCAGGTCAGCCCTAGCTTTGTACTGGAGAAATGTCAAATATTGAACATCCTATCACTCATTTAGACAAAAGTAGATCAGACAATAGGGCCCAGGTTCGCACTGAATCTGCGCCGCTACGGCGTTGCTTTGGGTTGTGAGCGAGCATGACGTGCATCTACATGGAAAGTAATGGGTTTGTGCGTGCAAAAGACACTACATCTGAACACTCCCCATGCACACACACACACACGCGCGCGCGCGCTTTGACCAAGGCGGTGGCCAAAATCACCCACCTTTGTCTTAGATAGGCAAGGAAATAACAACGAAAACAAAATAAACAACAACAAAAACATTGATATTTGCTGTTGGCCAAATTGGTATTTCAAACATTGGTATCTACAAAATTTCACTGGTAGAAAAAAGGTGTACAATCAGGTAATCAAGCATGTATAAAGTCCCCTTTGTACCTTTTTAATAGTACAATGATTCTCAATGTAGGACACACATAATGAAATTCAACATTAAGAGCCTTATCTCTGGTGGAAGATCTTATTTGAGGAAGCCTTGTCTTTGAAGCCTGCATTAGGCGAACAGTAAAAGACTGGGAGTCAGTTCTGCACTGGCTTCCATATTTAGCCATCCTTTTCACTTGGAAAATATAGAAAAAAAACAAAAGATTAAACTGCATCCACAGTCCAACCACCAGCTGATGTGTTCTCTTTCAGCAGGTCAATAAAGTGTGTACCCGCCTGCGTGCCTTCATCTCTTTCAGCTTCTCCTCTTCCTGCCTGCCTGTCTGTGTAAAACACCTGCTCCCTCCCATTGACAGTTTCATTCATCTCCATTATTAAGGCTTTGTCCCAGGTGACATCAGAGAATATGACATGACGTTCAAAGGTGACAGAGGGCCCTTTCAAGGTGAAAAAACCAAGCGCTTCCTTCTCATCTGTCGGTTCGCATTACAATGAACCCACGGTGCTTGTCATGTTCACATTATGTTGATGACACAAATTAGGCGGCGGCGGCGCTTCAAAAACAAAGAAATGATTGCAGGAATAAAGGACTGTTAAGTGATCTGATGCTGTGTGTTTGTGTGCACGCGCTAAATATGCAGGGTGAAGTGTCTGCGGGTGCATTTTTGTATCAGAGCGTGTTAATATGCAAGATGTGGTGTCCCCAGGCAAAGAACTCCTCAGTCTGACAAGAGAGGGGAAAACGAATCAGGACTCTGATCCGCCATTACTTCAGATAAGGCCCCAGCCAAAACGCTGGCAGGGATTATCCTGCTTTGCTGGGTGTGTTTGTGTGTGTAGGTGTGTGTTTATTCTCAGAAAGAGTGTGTCTACATGTATGTGTGACAATGTCTTCAACTCTTTTATTATCCACGTAGCATTAAGAGTATCTACAGATGTGTCCGCACACCTTTGCTTGTGTCTGACGCAGTAAAGTCTCCATAAAGCGTGCGCTCCTATCACTCATAAATACTGAGATAAAAGCCAACAAATTGCTCAGGGCTCCGAGTGGACTGTAAATCTTCATCTCTCTCTCTGTCTATCTGTCTCTCCCACACACACAGCTCGATGCCACTCTGTCGGTGGAGGGAGATTTTAATCGCTGTTTATTAATAAACAGGAAAAGATCTCAAAGCAGCGGTTTGCAGAGGTAGGGTTACTGAGGTCGTGTGAAGGTGAAGAGGGTATTTCCTCTCTCTGAGTACTTTAATATCTCCTCACAACTGCTACAGAGCAGAAGTTTTCGTGCTGTGGAGGATGGACGGAGAGACGTCTTTAGATGTGAGCTAAAGATATGATGTAACAAAAAAAGGAACAGGCACTTCCTGAATGCTCTATGTTAGTACAAACATTAACAGCAGTCATGGTGCAGAGAGAAGTAACTTGCTGCAAGTTTCAATATGAGTCCATCGATATGCACTGCCTAATGAAGCTCGAGCGAAACTTCAGTCAAAAAGACACTTTTCATGCTTAGGCTGTAACTTTCGTCCTCACCCTGCTATTCACTCCTTGCTCGCATGCACACTCTCTATTTCTGGCTTCCAGTCATTCGAGTCATCAGCTGATCCACAATCAACCAATAGCACGGTGACACACCTTCTTGATCAGCCTATCATCTCACTGCTCCTCATTACATTACATTTCCATGCCATCACCGGCGTCTGCTTGTGTTTGTTTGTCTGTTTGTCTCCAAAAAAACTCAAAAAGTTATGAACGGATTTTGATGAAATTTTCAGGAAAGGTGGATAATGGGACAAGGAACAGGTGATAACATTTTGGTGGTGATCGGTTGAATCAAAGTGGATAACATAATAAATAAAGTCTATCGTCTGACAGCCTGAGCAGCAATTCCAATTTCGAAAGACGGTGAAAATAGCGCCATCTGGTGGCCGGAAAGCACGTCTTGTTCTACTTGCTAAATATTGTTGTAATTCTAAAGTTGAAATTAATGTTAACCTAATAATGATCGTGATGCAAATAACCTAATTTTGATGCAGGCTGCAAAATCTGATGCAGAGGGGGAGGGAATATCACCTACTTGGCGGATATAAAACTACTTAGTACGACTACGAGCACTGGTTTAACAAGACTGTACTGCTGATATAGAAAACAAAACTGTTCCATAGATAAATCTTAGTATTAAATATTTTTAAATATTAAAGTCATAGGGCTGCCCCCAACAAAGAATTCAACCAACAGTCGTCATTTATGTTCATTAGTGGACTAGTCTCCTGCATGTTTCTGATGTGAATGTAATGATTAAATGATATATTTTGGTGGTTTGAGTTGAAGGTGTGAGAAAGAATAGTATCAGTAACATTGTTAACACTGATGAACCTTCATTAATATAGGCCTATATTTTATCTCCAAGTGCACGTCACACACTGAGCAAGCCGCCTGCTGAGCGTGGACACTTCCTGTGTCTGTCCTTTCACATTAAATTCCCACATGGTCCAGTCATATCGGTTTGGATTTATTTTGACAAGGTGCAGCTGCCAATAGAGTTTCATGGTTTTTTGGTTTTTCTTTTCCTGCGACTAGGCGACCAATGAAATCTTGCCGACTTGTGACCTTTCTGTTCGATAACATTTGGTTGACTATTAGGGAGCAGCCCTAAAAATTACAATCTCAAAATGGCACTGAAAGGAAAAGTCAAGACATCCCCAACTGCAGACCATGAATGTCTGCACAAAACTTAACTGCAATCCATCCAAAAGGTGTTGAGATATTTTATTCTGGACCACAGTGGTGGACCAACAGACTAACATAGAAACACTTTGCGATGTCTACAAAGCCTGCAATATTAAGAAACTCCAACAACCAGACTCCTTGTGGTCAGTGAACCCTGCACAAACTAGATCCTCTAAAACAAAGTTTAAATTCAGAAGTGCTTTCTGCTTGACCTCTTCACCTGACAGAAATCCTAGCTATGTGTTCATCAGTGTCTCACTGTCATCTCTGGGGAGGTATTCCGTGGATCTATTAAAAGGTTTCACTGTTATGTCACTGAGAGGAAATGATGAGACCAGAGGTCAAAGGTCAGCGCCAAAAGTAGCTGCTGCACACGAATGTGTCAGAGTGTGCGTTCATTAAAAACCTGACTCAATACTTCAGAGAGAGCTCCAACGGCCCCCTGCTCTGCAATACAGGAAATTAAAGCAAAGCTCTGAGGCTGCGGTGCACAGAGGAATAGTTATCCTGGCTCCAAGACATTAAGCTAATGCTTAATGGTATCTGGATACAGTTTATTTGTTATATTTAGAGCATGGTTGATGGTTGTTGTGGAGAAGTTGTTTTAAAGATTCATTAAGGGTGTTTTTTTTAGGTTTTAATAGGAGCACAGGCCATGAAAGCTGCATCATGGATTATAAACTGTCACCTATAACTTTTTAAATGGATACAGAATTCAAATGAGCCCTATTAGACTTTGTTTTTAAATAACAAAACTACAGCCATGAATGTTCATATTTTCCACTGTTATCTACCGACCACATCTTCAGTTTCGTGACCTGTGCTCACCCTAAAACAAGACAAAGCTGTAAACAAGTGTCAGATTAACACCAACCCTAACTCTTCCTCCCCCTGGTGGTGTTGCCATGCACTCTCCAATAATCAGATTTTTGCTCTCCACATACAGACTCTATCCTCTTTCTGTCAGAGTGTACAATGTAAATGTTGTTTATCACCATTTTAACAGCCATTGGCAACACAGCAGTCACTATGTTCAGGTTCTACACAGATACCATGTATTTTTTAAATTAGCTGTGGACTCTGATATCCATTTTCTAACCAACTCTGCTCCCCACGATCTACTTTATATGAGCCTGTCTTTCTTTTTTCAAACAGACCACTGAGGAATAACTCCCCTCAAAATGAAAATGTAGTTATTAACTATTGATCCACGTGTCAGTCAAACTGAATGCTGTGTGAAAACCAAAGACAGAATAATTTAGGTCTATCTCACCTTTCCTGCAAGCTATTAAAAATAATGGGACCAAACTTTGACAGCTCCAAAAGAGGCATTAAAAGTCCATATGGGTGAAGCATAATCAGTGTTTTGGGGCTATACGGTAACACTATGGGTCTAAAACCCAAAGTTTAAGGAGTTATTTTCAATCTTTTCTTCAACACTCAAATGACTATGGGGCATATTTATAATTGTCCACTGAGCCTCTCTGGCTTAAAGGAATGTTTCACCCCCCAAAACAGCCATTTGTATGTCAGTTTCTCACCCTGTGTTATGATGAATTCATACTTTATTTACTTTTATTCCATTTGAAGACAATAAAGCCTCCACAAAATAGCATTTTAAGTCTTGTGTGTAATTTATCCTTCAGTAATTAATACTTGGTGATTTATCCTGGCTTCATATGAGTAGGTCCGCTAGCCGCTAGGCTAATTTATACAATGTGAAATGTCATAGGCTTGTGCTAATAATGTTAGCATGTTGTATTTGTTTGGAAAACGTGTTTAGTATAAGACAGTTGTTTTGTCAGTGAACCTTGTGAGTTGTAATGGAGCTGAACTTTGTAACGTTACCTTTGTTAAATGTTGCTGTTGTCCCTGGCTTCATATGAGTCGTGAAAAAGTCCGCTAGCCACTAGGCTAGTTTATACAATGTAAAATGCCATAGGTTTGTGCTAATAACGTTAGCATGTTGTATTTGTGGGGAAAATGTGTCCAGATAAAGACAAGTGTTTGTCTGTGAATGCTGCGAGTTATAGTGAAGCTGATTTGTGTACTTGTGTTTGAAACTGTCTCTATTAAGCCATGTTTAATGTGTGTTTAATGTGTGTTTAATGTGTGTTTTGAATCAACTAAACTTTACAGCACCTCACACAAACCTCCGCTGTCAACTAGTGTTCTGAAGGTGTAACTGCAGAGTGACACAGACACACCACTGCACAAGTATATGTGCTCACAACAGCGTAGGCCACTTGCGTAGGCTACGGTGTAGACTCTGCATAGAGCTGACACACAAGTATACACCCAGCTTAAACCAAGTCTCATTTATCCAGTTGTATGCTTGGCACTTCCCAAACAGACAGCTCTTTTGGACGTGGAACTGAACTGAAATTTAAACTTATTGATCCTCTCTTCAAAGCCAGACTCAATTAACAAAAACAGTAATTTTACCTCACTGAACAAGAGAGCTGCTGGTCTACCTCTGCCTCTCACAGACACATTAAGATTTTTCCCAGTTTTTGAATTCTTCCAAAATTCAACATAACACAGAGTAATTAATATACAAACAGTCATTTGGGGGGTGAAGTGTTCCTTAAATTGCACACCTGGCCTGCTTCAACTCATCTATAAACTCCTCCTTTGACCTTAAATACTATTTTGTTCCTCCTCAGTTCTCCTGACCCAACACTTTCCCCATTTCCTCAGCCAATACTGTTTCCTCACTTCAGATCACCCCACCACCACCCACCCAACCCTCCTCTGATATTACATCTCACTTTGCTCTTAACCTCTGTACTCTCTCCAACTGGTTTAAATAGCAGGACCAGCTGGCCTCATCGCTATATCCAGAACCTCTTTATCTGTGCACACCGGGGCTAGGGTTGCACACACACTGCCACACACACAAGGGTTATTCAAGGCTGGTTAATGGGATTCGAAGGGGACTTAAACTAAAACTGAGTTCATCAGATTGTATTCTGTTCATGAGCCGTGGATTCACATTTGTTTGTCTTGCAGAAATGCTTGTTGTAGTACTTCTATTGGCCAGAAGGTGGCAACATGCACCACTTTAAAACAGAGGGCATTCCTGTGTGACTGGTACAGTCCTGTGCCCACATGTTTCAGATTACTGAAGCTCTTTATGCTTCTGACACACAAAAGCAAAACTTAAGATCCATGTGTGTGTCCTTCTGAGGAAAAGAAAACAGAAAGGGGAGTTTTTTTGTGTGGTTAAAACTTTATCCATTCAGCAGAAAACGGTTTACACTTAAGGCACTGTGTCCTTTGTCTTTTTATCACGACCTATCCGGATCTCTCCACATAAATCAAATACTTATTTCTGCTCTGGAGTTTACTTTTATTGGTCAAATTGCAGACACTCTGCCCTCTGCCTGTGCTTTCTTATTTTCTGTGTTCAGAAAGTTTATGGGCGTGTACATCCACAGCGTTCAGGTGAGGTCGGGCAGGCATACAAGACACAGCGCTGGAAAAAATACAGAAATATTGAGGAGTAATGCCAAACAAAAGTGAATCTGGGGTCGACTTTTACTTTCACTTTATAGCTGCGACCTGATGGTAGTAGTTGGAAGGATGGGTGCAGGGGGGTGTGGTCCTGTGTGATGGCAGTGAATTTGAAGCATTCTCTGGCACAAGAATTTCCTCAAGTCCAGCAAAAGCTGCATGTAGTAGCTACAGCTTGCAAAAAAGAATTTGAATATGAACACCTGTCCGTGCATGTGCGTCCTCGTGGAGTATTTTTTTATAGTGTTACTCGTGGCGAAAAACTCCACCTTTAATAACGGGTGTAAATGGGCCTTAGTCTTTACATCTGAACCCAGTTTCAAAATCAAGACCGTTCTCCACAGCCTGCCTGAGACACACAGCTGAAGCTCACATAAAAAGTCACTCTAATGAGCGGTGTATTTATACTTGCAGACACACAAGTCTTAGTGCTTGGGTCGAGTTTAAGGTCAACTTTGGTGTTTAAGAGGAGCACTTCACTAAAATAAGCTATGTATACAGTATTTTCACTAGTTTGAGAGTCTGTGTGTGTGTCTGTATGTGTGTGTGTCTAACCAAGCTCATCCATGAGTGTGTGTGCGTGCATTTGGAAGAGAACACTTGCTGTTTATAATGAGGTAATGGGACGGGAGACGTAGTATGTCTGAAATGTAAACTAGCAGCTCTACACATGCTGGAAAAACCACAGCACTCAAACACCCCCTCTCCCTCTCTGCTTCTTTGTATCAGGTAAATGCAGAGAAAACAGCCTCCAGTCATGTTCAACAGACACATGGAATCAAATGGGAGCATGCATCTGGGTATATCCCTGAGTTTTGGCCACTTTAACCACACATGTCCTTGCATGAGTAACAGCAGTTTCATTACGAGAGTAAAAACTGCCACTTACCATCCTTCCTGTCTCTGACTGGCAGCAGGTTGGGGGCAGGCTGCAGGGAGAGCTCTTGCAGCTCATTGGCCGCAGCTTCACTCTGAGGGCTGAGGATGAAGGCACCTGCATTTGGTCTTTCTCCAAACTTGGTCTCCATGGTTACCAGGGATTCAGAGTGGGGCTCGCAGGCAGGCCTAGGAAGCCAAGAAGCACATGAACGCACACTTGGAATGGTGAGTTTCAGAGACACGCGCAGCACAAACACCCACAAATACTCTGTTAATCTAAACGTGCGCTCTCTCTGTGTCCTTCCATCCATATGCCGCTGTTCTGCACCTGTCACACACACCACCTTCTATCTGTCTCTCCAACTCTCTCTCTCCATCTGAGAGACTCATTTGTAGTTACATGAGCCTGTAGTTAACAGTGAAGGCATCACAGAGGTAACAGACACCCAGCGCTGACAATGGCTCGGCCACTTGGGTTGTTATGGCAACTCACCATACAGTGGGAGAGTTGCTGGAAAGGTGGGGCGTGTACAAAAAAAAAACATGACAACACATTACATAATCGGCCTCTGGCTACTCTGACCAAACACACACACACACAAAAGAAGTGCAAGAGGCCTGAGCTACACCGAGTCCGCTCTAATTTACTGAACAACATTTAGACAGTATCTAAAATAATAACCTCAGTGTTCCCCCTATATTTGCATGCAGGCCCTAGTGAGCCTCCAGGCCAACAGCAACCCATGCCAGGCCAATAAAAATATTTTTAATGCCACTGAATATGTATTCCAGGCTGCTGTGAGTTCATAAATGAGGCAAGTGTCTATGGTTGATTCACACGTCTGTAATAACAGCAGAACAGTGTGTGATGTAAAGTGTTAAACTCAGCTGAACAGGTGACGTGAGGATAACGTCATCAGCTAACAGATTCTGTGTCTTGGGGAAGTAAAAAAATGTCTCCAGAACACCACAGGTCAGTATTGCTGGAAACTCAGGGTGATCGGTGACGCACGGTCTCTGAAGAGCAGCAGTCTCGTCAGTACTGATGTCCAGATTCTCAAGTGCAGGCATCGCCAAGTCCCAGTCTGAGCAGCAAAGACTTTCCTCATCCGTTGGCATTGCTTTGCATTTGAAACAAGTAGATTTGCTATAGAGCTCGTAAGTCACGCCCCTTCCGGTAGACCCCATCGGACCTCTAGGCTCGGAAAATATGAATGGGAGTCAATGGAGAGAAAATTATTATTTTCTGGTCGCAGTCATTAAATGCGTTGGATTACACAAATGTTTTGTGTGGGTCTAAATAATATTTTTTCATGTTAAGAGTTTGACAGTTTATTGTATGATTCTTCAGTTAAAGGCTGTGGAAACAACACAATGCCGTCACGTCATCACACTTTCCCTCCACTTCTCAACTCACAGTGCTGCTGCTGCGTCTTCTGCCACAATCTACGGAGCCATCAGATCAAGATGCTGCCATAGCTGAAACTTTCCACATGTCCAGACTTGTAGTGGTTAAGGCTTTGGTCCTCTCCTTGGAAGAAGGCGGTGAAGTGTACCAGAGGCACAGCCATGTTCCGAGTGCAGGCGGTGACGTATATCATACTGTATATACATTCTCACATAAAACCTAACAGTATCAAACTTCTTCCTGCTAAATTGTCGCCTTCTTTGCATGAAAAAATATATTAAAAATTCACAAACAACATATGTGAAATTAGTGGCACAATTCAAACGGGACCAGAAAATAATTTTCATCTAGCCATTGAAATACATTATGAGAAATCGGAAACACCCAACGTACGAGCTCTATTTACACAATGTGGGTGCTAGCTGTGAAAATGACAACTGTGTCAGTCTAAAACAGCAATGACAGTTGTGTGTCTACACCCCACTATTATTTGATAATAATGTCTGAGTTAGTCACTGCACAGATACTAACACTGACCATGGCATACAAAGATACTATGTATACTACAGTGATGGTTTAGAGTACTCCACGGTGCGACTTGCAGTCTTCTGTGTTCACCATAATGTAGCTCTGTTTATGCAGCTCCAGTGTTTACTAATCAGCTACCTGAAACTCTATTTATCTAGTAAAAGCAAAACGATCACATGTCTTTGTCAAATAAAGTACTGCCTAACATTTACTCTGCTGTGCACATGGCAGCCTTCATCTTAAGCAGCCAAAACAATGACAACCTAAACTGACTCGTGATAACTGTTTAATTTTAAAACAAGACGCCTGTAAAAGTGTCTTAAATATGCACGTGTGTGAGTCAGGACACAGGGCGACACTGGCTTGATTTAGCTCCAAAATATCCAGAGGTGTTTGTGTTGGAATGTAAATAATGTATTGAGTGCAGGCTGTTCAAACAGTCATTAAGTCAACTCAAAGCAGATACAAACCAAAACAGCCTCACACAGTTACTACATCTCTCAATTACTGCTGAGTGGAGTAAAGTGGAAATCAGTCACGATTTAATCTGGTTAAAAGGAGAAATGAAGATTGTCTCGCAGCTGCTGATGCACATACCTGCTCTTTATTTCCTGTTAAACCAGCACGCGGGTGTTTCCATCTCACTGGATCCACTTACACTAAAAACAAAGTGAGAGGAATTAGGATGAATGACATGACAAATAGAAGCAGTTGTTTAATCTCTGTAAACACATGGTGCAGCTCAATGCAGGTACGTCACATCTAATATGTCTGCTGACAATCCTGAGCCCGAATCTACAGCATGTTTGAAACAGCCCTGGACTCCGATGACGAAGGAAACGACTCTCTACTGAGGCGGAGTTTCTGAAAGCTCACCTCCGTAATGTGCAGAGCAGCAGCCTGTCAGGAGGAAAAGGTTAAGAGGCTCTCTGCCAGACTGGAGACTAATGAAAACAAGTCTCTGTGGAAACAGGTGGAGTATTTACAAGCTAGAATGACCACCTCGCGCATGTACACCTCTGCAAACCAGTTACAGTTTACATCCATGACTGTCCAGACTCATGCTCTGCAAAGAAGCTGCATACACTCACCCACCACTTTATTAGGTACACCTGTTCAACTGCTCATCAACACAAACAGCTAATCAGCAGCTCAATGCATTTAGTCATGTGGACGTGGTGAAGACGAGCTGCTGAAGTTAGGCATCCGAATGAGGAAGAAAGGTGATTTAAGTGACTTTGAACGTGGCATGGTTGTTGGTGCCAGATGGGATTTTCAGCACAGCCATCTCTAGGGTTTACAGAGGATGGTCCCAAAAAGAGAAAATATCCAGTGAGCCAAAACGCCTTGTTGATGCCAGCAAGTGTGTGATGTCATCATGTCAATATGGACCTAAATCTGTGAGGAATCTTTCCAGCACCTTGTTGAATCTGTGACACCAAGAATTAAAAAGGGGGTCCAACCTGGTGCTACTAAGGTGTCCCTAATAAAGTGGCCAGTGAGTGTAGCAGTAGTTTAACAGTGACCAGCATGCAGTGCAGTGAGCTCTGCTGTAAATACGTACCTTGGTTTTCTGTGTGCTCCTGTCAGGTGTCCATGTTACTGTCGGGTCCAACCAGGAGACGAGCAGAGTTTTTGGAGAAGCTGACAAGTTAGTGCGACAGAAACATTGTGACGTCAGCCAAACTTTCAAAACACAGCTCACACCAAGAGAAACTGTTCAGGAATAATTCTTACTGTTGTTTCCAAACGACGTCAGCATCTTCACTGCGGGACCCTCGCGCCGCCACAAAGTCCCGTTAACGCGGAACCGACCCAGCAGCAGCCAGTCTCACCTGCCAGCTGTTCGTCCTCTGAGCGCTGCCATGAGGACACAGCCGTGGACACGCGATATGATGTGTTTGTGTTTGATTCCTGTGGGAGTGGCCCCTCTCTGCTGCCGCGCGCTGCTCGGCTCCAGACTGAGACGTTCAGGGAACACGCACCTGTCCTGATAAAACAGGATTCACCTTTACTACATTTAGTTTGTTTACTTGGAAACATATTTTGCATTGTTTGGTTGAGTAATAGTCATACCATGGAGTTTTAAGACATAACTAAAATAAAATCAATACAATTGCAATTTTTTTTAAAGTTTTAAGTGACCATAAAGAATCCTGCACCTGTTCTGACAAAGTCCCGACAACACCTACACATTTAGAAAAGATATATCCCGGTTTACTGCTGATGACACTGACTCTGAAGTTTCTCTTTACTGGGAAAATTCCTGTTTAGTATCTGCCCTACCAATAATAATAATAATAATAATAATAATAATAATAATAATAACAAACAATTAGGCCTATATGTAACCAATTTGATGATCTTTTCAGGAAAGTATTATATTCAGAAATCCAAATTTAGCCATTCCAAACCTTTATTTTTTTTAGTACTTGAAAATGAAACTAAACAGTACATTGGGAGCATTTTTAATTAAATTAAATTAAAATTAAAATTAAAATAAAATAAAATAAAATAAAATAAAATAAAATAAAATAATTAAATTTAATAAAAATAAAAATAAAATAAAATAAAATAATTAAAATAAAATAATTAAATTAAATTATAATAAAATAAAATTAATTTAAATTAAATTGAATTGAATTAAATAACAAACTTGCAAAAAACAGTTCTTTGTGCTGTTTGTTTAATGTTGTAATTTAAAGATTTACTCTGGCGACCCGGACCCGGATAAGCGGAGGACGACGACGACGATTTACTCTGGCTCATATATTGTTTTGTCTGTCTTAATGACTTATTTGTGCATTGTTGTTTTTTTCTATCGTCAAAAAAAGATTTGAAACTTTTAAAAAACATTACACTGCTTCACACTGCTTCACAGGTTATCAGTGTAAGCTGTGTTAATTTTCAAGCATCTTTCTAAATCATAAAAGTCATAAATAGAAATGTAAAACGGACACAAAATATATAGTTATTCTAAATAGAAGCCAGAAAGGTAGGTGGTCAGTAAAGAAACAAAGAGGTTGACTCAGTTAGCTCAATACAATTATAATGATGAAGCAATCCTAACATTTCAGTCCATTAAAATTATGTGCAATAAAGTAGAATGACACAGGAAAAAAGAGTGTTGAACACAGTAACTGACATTTATGTAACACTAAGAATAGCCTTTGTTTGCGATGCCAGCTTCATGACTCCTATATGAAGATATTCATGTGTCTTAGTGTTCAGATGGAGTTTTGGCCCATTCTTCCACACACACGGGGCCACTTGTGAATTTTGAGAAGACTTGTCACATTCAAAACTTCAACAGTTAGTGTCCTCAGCTCCCAAACGCTTACTTCAGTGTCGCTAAAAGAAAAGCTAATGTAACCCACTTGTAAACATGTCCCAGCTGTTTTGAAATGTGCTGCAGGCATCAGATTCAGAGTGAGTACATTCTCAAACAGCAAGTTTATTAATTTGCAAATCATCGCATTCTGCTTTGCAGTCAGTGTTGTACATGCTTGCATTGAAGTGTGGGGTTATACTACTTAGGCTAATAGTAATAATAACAGGAAGAAATCAAAATATAAAATCACCTTCCTCTAATAATCTGTCACTAATGCACTCTTCTGTTGTCCTGCCTGCATCCTGCACCCTGCTATAATACACTGTCTTTAGTGGAGTTAAATTATATTTTTATGATTACACATTTACACCACTATTGTTGATCTGTTTACAGAGGTAATATCTTGTTTTATGTATTAAATAATTAAATAACACACACTTCTCTCTAAGTCTTCCACCAGAGGGCGACAAGATCAACAGCGGAACCATTCTTTCGGTCACAACAGAGGAGGGGACCAGTAATTGTGACGGACAACATGGCGGCAAAACATAGCTAATGCTACACAAGTGAAACAAACATGTGTAATTAACCTTTTATTAACTACTTTTTCCATATGGGAATGTTCACACCAAATCGGGAAAACGTACCAGACTTTTCCGGTGTCCATGACAACATATTCAGTTCTCTAGCGTCAAGTTAAATTTAATCTGACGAAGTATATAAGCGTTAGCTAGCTGTTAGCGTGTGCTAGTTCACTGTAGCTTCATAGAGCCACTGGAAACACGTTGCTAGTTATCAGTTAGTTATGTGGGGTGAAATCGACCCACCGGTTAAAACACAACCGTGTCTGCGTGAGACTGAAGACAAGGGTGAGTTACCGGAAGAAGACCCGGTGACACGGTCCGAGAGATGTGACTTAACGTTAATCTACCCCACAGTCACCCAGCAGCCACGGGAGCACACCCAGGTGAGACCAGCACCATCAGCGCTGTTTCAATGCTTGTAACGCACATATCTGCACACAGTATCATGACTGTGCCTGCTTATCGCACAGCACGCGAGCCACGCCGAGTCCACGTGTGTAAATGACATGATAGAGGCCGTAGCCAAGAGTGGGAGCCTGGTGAAGAGCCAGCAGCAAGGAGAGGCCGAGCTGAGCCTGAAGGAGCGCAGAGAGGAGCTGCTGCAGCAGTACAGGAGCAGACCCCTGGTGTTCATGGAGAGGTACCATGTACGTGTGCACGGCTCAACAAGTGTGTGTGTGTGTGTGTGTGTGTGTGTTTATTTGCCCACACATTTGTGTTCTGGGCAGTAGCTGAAGGGTGCCGATATATGTTGTGCCGATATGTAACAACTTATTTGACAAATAACCAGTAATACCCAGTTACCAATATATCTGCCTTTTTCCCTACCTGATGTTAGTGATCATCTTCCGAAATGATATATTTTGGTGGTTTGAGTTGAAAGTGTGAGAAAGAATAGATTCAGATTCAGAATACTTTATTAATCCCTGGGGGGGAATTGTTTTTGTTCCAATGCTCCGTGCAAAGTAGAAATAGAAATACAGCATGAATGGAAACGAGATAAAGATGAATAAATAAAATACTAAAATATACAATGAAATAAATAAATAAAATAAAATATTAAAGTAGACATTAAAATAAAATAAAATACAATATTAAAGTAGACAATAAAAATAAAAATAGATAATAAAATAGTAAAGTAGACAATCTGAAATGTATGTATCAGTAACATTGTTAACACTGTGCTACATTACAGAGAAATACAAAAGCGTACTAATGAACCTTCATTAATATAGGCCTATATTTTATCTCCAAGTGCACGTCACACACTGAGCGAGCCGCCTGTTAATGACGCTGTGGGCTAATGGGCATGTAGCTACTTCCATGTTTCACATGATACGTCATGTTTGTAGTCGACCAATGAAGATGAGTTTACATATCACCTTGGGTTCGTCCTTCACCTTTTCAAAATGATCCCACACTTTGGATTTCCTGCCCGACATGTTATTAACTAGCTTGTGGAATAACCGCAGGTACCAGCCCTGGAGATGAACCTGACTCCTGTCTGACTGCTGAGCGTGGACACTTCCTGTGTCTGTCCTTTCAAATTAAAGTCCCACAAGGTCCAGTCATATAGGTTTTGATTTATTTTGACATGGTGCAGATCCTAAAGCTGCACCTTATCTGATATCACAAATTAAAAAAAATGCATCACAGCACAGTCATTTGGCAAAAGTATCTAGCAAAGTGACAACACAGTTTTTGTGCTAACCTTTTCCTGTCGTTGTGTTATCTGCTCTCCCCTCATTTCCAGGCCTGCCTCAAGCCCCAGGACCTGCCGGCGTTTGCCCACGTCAGCTCAGATCCACGAGCTGCTCACTACAGCAAAGTGATACAGAGACGAGCGGCAGGATGCACCAACAGGACGAGGGTTCGAAACCACCGCTATGCTGCCCTCAGAGCCCTGCAGAGGGGTAGGGGATTCGTTTTGTCAGCTGAAACAAAAAAATATTGATTGAGTACATGAAGTGTGTAAACCAAATATTCTGTGCTCTTCTTTCCCTCCCACTGTGTCATCCCTTTTGTCCCTCTGCCGTATCTCCTCCTCTAGAGGGTGAGTATTTCAGTGAGGAGCAGATGAGGATGAGGGAGCCACTGCTGTATGAACAATATATTGGCCAGTACCTGACTGATGAGGAGGTGAGAGCATGACACAGAGTTATTTCATCATCAACAGTTGAGTCGAGTTAGTATTTTAGTAAGTTCTGAATGACTAATGTTTCAGGTGTTTGAGCGCTCCCAGGAGGCCATGCTGGACAATGCACAGGGGGGACCAGGGGCACCGGCGGGAAGCACAGGAGGGCTCGCCCACCTCCTCCTCAACTCCTACCAGGAACGTCTCATCCAGAACCGGCTGCAAGAGGAGCAGGAGAGAGAGGAGGGAGCACTGGAGGAGGAGGAGGATGACGACGAAGGTGAGAGAGGCTGAAGTTATAAAATGTTGTTTTGCTGCCCTTGTGGCTTGAATTCTCCTTGGATTCTCGGTGGATTGCCTCCTCTGGGTTGGGTGAGAGTTACTGCCTCAAGCGAAGGAGTTGGTCTTGTTCACGAGTGAGGGTAGAATGGAGCATGAGATGGATCGACGGCTTGGCGAGGCTTCTGCAGTGATGAGGGCGCTGAGCCAGAAGGCAAAGCTTTCAATTTACTGGTCCATCTACGTCCTAACCCTCACCTATGGTCACTTATGGTCTTCTGGCTCCAAGATGGTGACGGTCAAAAGGCCAAACTCTAAAAATCTGAGTCCTTAAACTAACAGGAGTCAGTGTCCATTACTTTATGATCTGTCTCCTTGTTCCTACTGCAGATAACACTGTCCAGCAGAAGGAATGGGAGCCCACCTCAGAGGAGAAAGCTTTGCTCAAGGAGGAGTTCATCAGTCAGATGCATCAGCGCTTCCTAGATGGCAAAGACAAGGATTTCAACTACAGGTCAGTCACACCGCCACTCAGCTGGCGTTCATACAATATAAAGGCTGCATGTTTGATACACAGACATTAAACAGTGTCTAAGTATGACCTTATTGTGGGTGATTGCTTGTGTGTCTATTACAGTGAGGTGGACGAGAATCCAGACTACGACAACTTGGACATAGTCAGCAGAGATGCAGAGGATAAATACTTTGATGAAGATGATGAAGAGGAGGGAGACGAGGGGGGAAACGATGAAGAGGAGGAAGACATGACAGAATAGTGGCTGTGGTCGTAACAAATGTTTCACACTCACTGCCGTGATTGAACTGTAAATACAAATGTACAAAATAAGGATGTGTTCTATTTTTGACTTGTGAATGCAAGCGTGGCTACAAATACTGTGTCTGAGTCTTTTTGCAAATATAAATATGGTGTCCTTCTAACTAAAAGGCTAAACGTCAGACTGATGACTTTCTGTTCACGTGCACAAATACAACTGCTGTTTCAATCTGCACATACCAGCAGAAGCCTAACACAGAACACAGATTTCATTACAAGAGGAAATTCATTAAATCATTAAAAAATTACATGCTAAAAATTCACCACATTAGTTTAGTTTTTAGGTTAATGCATGAAATAAAGTCCCTCTCCAAGAGCTGAGAACATTTTTACCAAGATATCTGTACTAATAAATGTAAATCAGCCGTCAGCCAGTTGAAATACAAAATCATCCCAGAGGACGTCAATATAACTACATTTTCAGGATGTTTCTTTACATCAATGCATGCATTAGAGTGGACAAATGGGAACTCAAAATGACAACAGAGACTTAATCAGCTATGAAGGGACACAAAATGACCTCAAAGACAAACAAAGCATCTTTAAGAGACTCAAAATGACTACAGAGAGATGTAAAGCAACTACAGGGAGACTCAAAATAAGTACAAAGAATGAAGGCATCTCCAAAGACACTCAAAAGGACTACAAGGAGACTCAGTGACTACAAGGAAACTCAAAAGGACAACAAGGAGACTCAGTGACTACAAGGAAACTCAAAAGGACAACAAGGAGACTCAGTGACTACAAGGAAACTCAAAAGGACAACAAGGAGACTCAGTGACTACAAGGAGAATTAGTGACAACAAGGAGACTCAGTGACTACAAGGAAACTCAAAGACTACAAAGAAATGCAAAGCAACTGCAAGGAGACTCAAAATGACCAATAGGATACAAAACAACCACAAAGAGACACTAAACAACTATAAAGTCTATGTGTCTTGTGTCTGTGGAGGACAGGTGGTGCAGCCCTCTGCATGTCTGTGGTAAGTTAGTCTCAAACTTGTGATGTCATAGGGTATAAAGTCCAGAGCTGTGCCCTGGACAATGAATAGGAAACTGATTTTGTTGACCCACAGTATGTTTGTTCTAATTCTGTTGCAGTGTTCGCAGGTCTGAAACTGAAAATGTCCCCATAAACTAAGCTATATCCTGTGGCTGCTCTCTGTGTCATCTGGAACATCTCACCATCCATTGTCTGTGGATCAGCTCCAGACTTCATACCCTGTGACATCACAAATTTGAGTTTTAGCACTGTAGTTTTTAAATTTGGGAAAGAGTTGTTTATGTTTACTAAAATATTTTTGAACTGTCTAACACCACTGGGATAAAATGGGTTTAAAATGGCGTTTAAGTGTCCCAGTCAGAGACAAAGCAGAAGTTCACTCATCTTTAAACTGACCTGTGAGTGTGTGTGTGACTAATTCATGCCAAGCTGTACATGACGAAGCAGATGCTATAGGCCTACTATCTGATCAAAACCTGCTTAGAGAGGGAGACACAATTCTATAAATATATATATGTCATATATATATATATATATATATATATATATATATATGCTCATAATACCAACACAGTTTTTGCAGTGTGGCTTACAGCAAACAGGTGAGCAAACACACCCTGTGTCATGTCATAACGTCTGTTTGTTCTGGCCATGCATACTCGTTTTGTAAAACTGCAGCAGGCTACATCAAACCATAAAAACAACTTCACGTTTGTCCAGAATCACCAGACTAGCTGCAGACAAAATTAAAAAAGCAGTGTCTTTCCTCATCTGCCCCTCAACAGAGGAAACAAACTGAAACTCTGAGCAGCACACACTCACCACCACAATGAGGTTCAGCTGACGGTGAAGGCCCCATGCACACAACAAAATAATAATAAAATACAGTTTAACTGCTTGAGAAATGAATTAATTTTTTTATTTATGACACTTACTGATAATAAAACACTGAATCACTTGAAACACAATATAGTTTTCTTGCTATTTTCACAGTTGCGTCATGTGCGAGTGGATTGAAGCGAGTAAGAAAGCTATAAAAACAAACGCTTTTCTGTTTAAGAATTATAAACTGTTACATTTACAGAAACATTTTTATCAAACGGATTGATTGGAATAAAATCCATTACACCAACTGAACATCCATTATAGACTTGAGCAATACCGATGTAGAGGAGTCATTCTTAAAACTCAGTTCAGACCAAAGATTCACACCAAGACAAGCTGGAACTCGTCTGCAACGAGGCAACAATGGAGGAGGTCACACTAATGTACCTTTTAATGGAGGCAGGGTTATATATGGTGGTGGACTGCGAGGCCCTTAAATTTTTTTAATGCCTTCGCCGTCTCCTGCGGTCGCACCTTGCTTGAACTATGCTACACGGCCTCCACTACCTCCAGTGGCACTGTTTCGTTTCATCCGTATCCGAAAGCTTTTTGAAAACAGCATGAGCCCATGCGTGCCAACAGCTGCAGGGATGTAAATGAGACGGACTCGGCTCAGCGGGGACAGAAGGCTGGTGTCAGAAAATGCCACAAGAAGTCAACGTCTGCTTTCAAGTCGGTCACTTCACCCCGCTGCAACTTCTCTCTGCTAGATAAAACGGTTTTGTCTCATTGCAAATCTTTGGTCTGACCCGGGCTTAACAATATCTCAGACTACACCTATTGATTTTTCTTACGAAGCCATGTGTTTTTTCCTGAAATAGACAGATGAAGAATAGACTCCTTGAAGGAAATCAAAATGACAACTGCAACTCCCATCAGAAAACACACAGTCGGTGTGTTACAAATAAAACCGATCACTGCTATTGCTAACAGGAAGAGGATGATTTCCCAAATTAAGGAGCTGTTGGAGATGTAATTCTCTGCGACCTGTCTTGCTTTGTCCTCCTCTCTCCTCCACAGCTTCTTCTTCTCCATCTCCAGCTCTTTATCCTTGAAACGATTTGGCAGCTTTTCCTCCCTGTCGGTGATCTCTTTATTTCTCTCCGCCAGGATGCTCAACTGTTTCTCCCTAATCATCCTCTCCGGTTTGGGATACAGGGCCGTTTTGTAATGACCACCTCCATTCAGGGCCATCAGGGTCTGGATCTTTGCCACGAAGCTCGTCACCTGGTCCTGGTCCTGCAGGTTCTTGTTGTTGAAGACATGGAAGCCACCGGTGCATTTGCGTATGAAGTTGCGGAGGTTGACTTCGCTCTTTGTGATCACATCGTTTATGGTTTTTCCCTCCAAACGATCGCCATGGGTGAACAGCACGATGGTGTAGTCCCACACTCTCGGGCCAAACATTGCTTCGATCAGCTTGTTGGTATCTTGGTCTTCCTGAGTCATCCTTCCAATGGGGTACACTAACACAAAGACGTGAGGTCCTTGCTCCAGGAGTTTGACACACTTGAGAATATCTCGCACAATCACCTCCTTGTTGCGGTCTGTCTCAAAAAAGCCGGGTGTGTCGATCACAGCAACGGGCACATCGCTCACTGTCCCAGTGACAGAGACGGGCACATCCTTAATGATCCCACATTCCTTTTCACAGTATTTAGTGACTCTCTCCAGCCTCATGTCTGAGACGAACGCCTGTCGCCCGAGGATGGTGTTCCCACTTGAGCTCTTGCCTACCCCGCTCTTGCCTAGAAGCATGATCCTCAAGGGCTCTGTGAATTCAACAAATAGGAAACATCTTACTAAACAATTAAACACAAGTAAATGCTGATCTTGCCTTGATCACTATTGCTCTCATTTCTCATATTTTCTTGGATTTTGTATGTTTGATGGTGAACACTTCAGTTTGACTCATACTCGATTTTAGAGGCAAATACCAGAGGTGTGGACATGAGTTAATGAACTGGACTTAATTCAGACTCAAGTTACAAATTTGATGACTACAGACTCGACTTGGACTTTGACTTGAAAATACTTGATACCTGCCCCAAAGCAAAAGGACTGGAAAGTATGATATTTAAAAACTGTGCCACGAGGCAATTACTTTCTCTTCCTTTCCTCAATCAACTCTCATTAAAATGGAAGTCGACACCTACGTAATTCCGGAAATGATGATCAACTTTGTTTGAACCAATCCAACAGCAACAAAGTGAGGTGCAGCAGAGAACCATAAAGAAGTTAAGTCACTGAGGGCTGGCTGGATAAAATGATACCAAAGATAATTTGGTTTGTGTACAAAAACAATGCGGTGGTCAACAAAAAATGAACTTTAGTATCCAAAATGTGTGGGTCAAAAATTACAGAGAGAGGCGCAACAACTTCCAGCTCATGATAACATATTTAGCAAGCTAATACTTAGCTAACATTAGCTTAACAGCTAAGTAACTTTTTAACAAACTTGCTTTAACAAAAATATGTTTACATATATATTTTAAAAATCATTCATGATTTCTGTGAAATTAATATATTACAACTCTGATGTTAAAATGGAATTATATTTGGTCTTGAGACCCAAAATTGAGGACTTGGGACGTGAGATGGGACTGGTGAGTCTTGACTTGGGGCCTGAGTGCAAAGACTGTCATCATTTTGCTAGTCTCTATATACAGACCCCGGAGATCTTGCCTCCGGAAGAAGAGCGGAAGAGCCCTGGTTTCCGGTTGTAGGCTGTTTGTAGTCCACGTGATGTTGGCCAATCATGTTTGAGCAGGCTGCAGTTGTTGCCAGGTTAAACGCTCCATGCGGTGAACTAACGAGGCGGAACACAACTGGCGTCACTGCAAACTCTGAATCCATCGCAGTGTTTCAGCATATGTACTTTTATATAAACGGAAGTCGGAAACGGAAATTTGCCTCCTCCGTCCAAATCAAACCGGAAAGCCAAAAAATCGGGGGGCTGCCCCCAGAGGCTGTATCACCATCTGCCGGAAGTCAAACGCCGAATACAGCCAGTGGGTTCCGAGAATGTCATTTTGCAAGTCCGAAGTAAAGTCCCAAGTCAAGTCCAAAGTCCTAACAAACATGCCCTTCTACAAATGTCATGACAATATTAAATTAACTCCTGAATGCTTTTTAGATTTTGCATTTATTTGTTAACACAAGTTTGTTAATTATTTTCTCAGCTAAGTTAAGTTAAGCTAATGTTAGCTAGTGTAAGAAAAATGCTCGACTTCAGCAAACACTGAAATGAGGAGACTCAGAGAACCATGGAGAAAAGTTACAGCCAACGGGGTTACTTTAATCGCAGAACGTTAGCATATCAACTAGTCTACACACCGAATCAGTTGGAACAGCCCCGAACAGTCACACTTCAACTTGCTTTTATGCTGGGCGTCTACTCGTTCATGCGAGTGTGGGTGTGTGTGTGTGTGTGTTTAGGTCATATTTTCTGGGAATCCAAAGTTCTTCTTATTTCCTGTTATTGTTCCTAACGGTGGCCTTCGTGCGCCGATATTTTCCTGTCCTCTTTGTCTCTCTCCCAGAATTGGCATCAACAGCCATCCTTTTTGCCAAACTGGACACATCTGTCCCACCTGTCAGGTCACACTAACCCAGCACGTTCTACTTCGTTTGACCTTCCAAGGCTTGACTTAGGCATGAACTACTCAAATTATCAAAACACCTTTTATGGGTCCTTCTGCTGCCAAATCTGATATTTGACCAGCTACTTTCTAAACCTTGTGTAACTGTCTATCTTTAGTATGACATGATACATTATCTGCCTCTACACTAGCTTACCAACCTTTGTGCTTAACTTAACTTAAAATGTCAAAGTTAACTGACAATTGTAATGATAATTTTAAACTCGCATGTATTGTGTACTGCAACTCTTTACTGACCACTGCATAGTTTCTGTATGTGAGCGAAAGTATCTATTGTATAAGTTTTTAAAACTAGCGCTGCGTAATAACCTTAGTTCTTCATTGTTCTCTGCCACTTAAGTGGATGCTGTTGGATTGGTTCAAACTCAGAGGACAAACTAAACATTTCTACTTTCTGTTAATTTAATATATTATTACTCTGATGTTCAAATGGCATTATGTTTGGTGAGGAGCTTGTTATGACTTGACTAGGACTCGAAACTCAAAGTTTAGGACTTAAGACTTGAGTCGTGACTTGTCAGTCTTGACTTGGGGCCTGAGGGCAAAGACTGTCATCAATTTGCAAGTCCAAAGTAAAGTCTCAAGTCGACTGAAGTCAAGTCCAAAGTCCTAAACTCTTAAGTTTCAAGTCCTAAACAAACACGCATTTATTTGTTAAAACAAGTTTGCTGATTAGTTTCTTAGCTGTTAAGCTGATGCTGGCTAAACATTAGCTTGCTAACTGTGTTAACATTAGCCTCAGCTTACAGAGCTTTGTGCAACTTAAAATGTCAAAGTTAGAAGTTGTTACGTCTCTGTACTGTCCAACTCGCATGTTTTGTGTACCGCAACTCTTTACTGACCACTGTGTAGTTTCTGTATGTGAGCGAAAGTATCTATTGTATAAGTTTTTACAACCAGCGCTCAGTAACATAACGTTACTTCTTCATATTCTCTGCAACTTGAGTGGATGCTGTCGGATTAGTTTGAAATAAGTGGGTCTAGGGAAACAAGTGTCGACTTGCTGGGGTTGATAAGTCTTTATGTGAGTTGATTCAGGAAATGAAGGGAACGAATTGATTCCTGGTGCATACTTTTAAATCTTGTGGCTTGTGGGGAAGGTAACGAGTATTTTCAAGTCAAAGGTTCAAGTTCAGTAGTGAGTCACTGATGTTTGGCTCAATCGAGTTGCAGGTCTTTTTTGATTTGACACATCAAGTTTGTGACTCAAGTCCACAAGTCTAGAAATAAGTTGTTTGTTTATTGCTCATTTCCTTTAAGAAGGTATTAAAATTATGCATTCATATTACAAACTTTCAAAAAAAACTGTGTGAAACTTACATGCAAGGATTCTAAGAAGGGTCAGTGTTAACCCACTTACAGAGGAGCGTCCCACGTGTATATCGAAGGGTTAAAATGCAATAAACGCACACGCACTGTGATCACACAGAAGTTACGTTATTTTCTCAGCTATTTTTAGACACAAAGAAAAGCAGAAGAACAAAAGAAAATAAAGTGCTAGAACTTTATTTGCTGCAAAGTGAAACTAAACTAGCCCCATGTTGTCGCCTACTCATTTTTTAAACATGCCTGCGTCTGCTCAACTTACAGGAAACAGCTTGCTGAAGCTTTAGACATGTGACTATGAACTCCTGTGATGGGGTTTCCTCTTTAAAATGTTAATAAATGCAAATAAAGTTCATTTCAAACCATTTGTCTTTATGAGCAGCTACAAACAGAGAGACAGAGAGACAGAGAGAGTTCATTTTCATAATCACCTTCCCCTTGATCTTCCTTCTCACCAGGCATGTTGTTAGGGTTGTTTTCACCCGTGCTGCCAACTTTCATGTCTGTCTAATGTCAGTGTTTACAGCAGCTTCTTTCTAAGAAGTCTCAGAGTTCTTACAAAGTTTCTCTGTGTGGATCAGTCCACTCTTGAGCTTTCTCTCTGCTGCTGCAGAGTGAAATGAAAAGTGAAAGAACGCAGAAACAAAGGCGGGACACTGGCCCGGCAGTTTACACGTTCAAGGCTCTGAGAAATGTTTTCCTGGAAAAAGACTGTCAGCATGAAGGTCTGACATAATGTGCAGTAAAACTTTAAAGTAGAAATACTTTAAAGTTTGCTAGTATAGTTTGCTTATGGAAACCAATGAAAGTCACATGCTATATTCTCCATGCATGTGTTAGTTTGACCATGAAACAACCTTTGCGTCAGACAGCCAACGAAAACAGGAAATATTTAAATCCAATGTGTGTGTGCACTGGTTGTGCAACGTCAGCTGACCAAAAAGAAATAGACAAATGGCGCCATCTAGTGGGAAACATATTGTACTTGAGATTGAGTGAGAAAGTCCTTTAGGAGATCCACAGTCAGTGGGTTCGGTTTCTAAGAGCAGGTGGGACCACAGCTTTCACCTTGAAGGACATCCCTTCCCTTCCCTTTATTGATTTAATATAGAGTTCAACTGAAGCTGATATGAGGCTTGTCTCATGTCTTTAATGTTTTTAACTTTTAAGTACTGACTTCACTTTTTTGTGTTTCCTAAACAGCAGAGCAAAGAGGGAATTTGTATTAACATGTAATTTTAATGCCCCAGGGTTCCCACAGGTTTTCATGGACAGAAATTCAAAACTTCTCCTTAGCTTTCAAGGACCCATAATAAAATATCTCTGACCATTCATGGCTTATGACACCAACCGAACAACAACGTATACTTATCTCTGATGTTTATGATATTATTATAGGTGGTACGCGGTCTGGGAGTTTTGGGGGAGTGACTGTACTCTCAAACTACCATGCCCTCCTTTCATAGCAGTTATTATAAAACCAAAGTTTGCATTGGCACTGAGTGACAATTGACCTTTCACTAAGCCGACAAGCTGTCGCAGTGAGCATGGAGCCCACACTGTAACAACTGCACTGCCTGAAGAATCATATTTTTGTTAAAATGAAAGAGTGACTCCAGAGAGAAGCAGACAGAGGGGTCTACAGTGTGTGTTTGAAGGATATATCCAGGATGTCAAACTGACTCAGCAGCAACAACAGGTTAAAAAGACAAAGATGTTAGAAGCTAAAGCCGAACTATAGGCTACAGATCACAGTGTAAAAGTGAACCACCACATCACTGCTGATCGCCACACAAGACAATGAATATAAAGGGAAACTTTGCTGATATTCAACCAGCTGTGTGGCATCACAGTGTGTGCAGATGAACTGTGTTTGGTTAGAAGGGAAGAAACATATATCTTTTTCCAACCTCTCCAGGTAACGAGTATCATTAATACACGACGTGCAACATTTAGCTCCACATCCAAATCCAAACCTGAAACGACTGCATTAGAATGGAGCACAGCTGTGTGTGTGTTGTTGCTGGACCCTGGTCTGAGCCGCGCACTGTCAATTTATGTCCACTACAAGTGCTTGTTTTTGCCACTGACAGGCTAAGGTTATAATCATAGGTGTCTGACAACTTATGGAAAGGATCCCTACAGAGATAGACCTTTTTGTTAAAGAGTAAGATCCTTCTTGTTTAACCAGAAACAGCCCCAAAATAGCAACTGCCAAAGCCACCAGACTCCATGTTAAAATGCTATAATTCTATCGTCGTGAAACACACACTTTATTCAAAGTCAACAGAAACAAAATAAAACTCACAAAAACATTTTGGTTTGTCTTCCCACACTTCCAACAATCATTAACTCTGGTTTGGTTGAAATAAGCCACCCAGTTAGAAATGCTGCCTCTGGACATGCTAAAATTACTGTTTTTTTTAATGGAGTCTGGTTGAACTGGTGCTGGCCATTTTGGGGCTGTTTCTGACTAAAGAAAAATGATCTTACTCTTTAACAAAAAGGTCTATCTCTGTCGGGATCCTTTCCATAAGTTGTTAGACACCTGGAGTAACAATCCGAGCCTGTAATAGGCAAAACAAGCACTTTCAGTGGAAGTAAATTGATGGTGCAAATATGCCCAGAGTGGTTACACTGCAGCCTGTTTTGCGGCTGCCAGCTGAAGCACTCTCGCCCAGACCTGGACCAGTTTAATAAATGGTTGTACCAAACTTATCTTTAGAAAAGTGACCAGCTTACATGATTTTCTAGAATTTTATTTACATCAAAATCAGGAGAGTAAAACCCTTTCAGTAGCATTATGGAACTCTGGGTAATTGCATGGTAGGAGTGTTAAGAAGTTCTCATATGTGGTCTCAGAATTACAAAGTCCCGGCTTTCACCCTCCATCACTTCCGATCAGCCAGTCTCTGCAGGAGGGCAATGACTGTGTCCTGTTTGGAGGAGAGCAGCTCCAGTGCTGTGGCTATCCTGCCGAGGGACTCTGCCATCCGCACCTCCCTCCTCTCGCGCCTCTTCTCTCTGGCTTCCACCCTGCGCCGAGCCACTCGGTCCAGGTAGGCCTGCTCCTCCTGTCGCTTCAGAATCTCCTGGAACAAAGATGTGCTTGTTTGCTCCTCATTTCCTTTCTGGTTCTGGCCCTCGGTTCCTGACATGGTCGCTGCAGGTAAGGAGGTGGTGATGGAAGAAGTGAGACAGGAGGAAGTATGGGGGAAAGAGGAGGAGAGGCCGAGGAGATTCTGATTGTTGCTAAGTGGCGCACTGCTGAGCCGGAAGGGTATGACGCCTGATGGGAATGATTGAGCTTTACGGCCTACGTAGCGTGACGCGTTGACATCTGCGTTGCTAATGGAGCCAAGGGAAGGGGAAGTAGAAGCTGTCTCTGTAAAACAAGGCGAGGAGATAAAAGATGGAGATGGCACAATGGTGGCTGGATGAATACTGGTTGTAACAATGTCACTGTTGAGGACGATCAGAGGCTTGAGCTCTGGAGCATTTGTTGGGCTAATGGTGGCTGTGGTCACTGAGGTAATGGCAGCAGCGCTACTGATGATTTGACTGCTGATGGCTCCCTGACCCGCTGAGTCCACACCACCAGTCGAAGCAAAGTCCCCATTCGGGCGGATGATGGTGGTGGGCTGCGGAACCTGTGGTTTTGCAGCGATCTTTGCCAAAGGACCGGGCAGCGTGGAAACAGTGTTGCCACCTTTGTTTCTTTTGTTGCTGACGATCTGAGTGCCAACAGTGTCACAGAGTGTGGCGTCCATCAACTATAGAGACATAAAGAGATGGAGAGTGGAAATAAACAACTCAAATAAACAACTCAAGTTATTTGTGATCAGATCAGGAGATCAGGTTTTGATTTTGTAAGAGTATACTCTGCCCTGCGAGCTTGTTAGACGCAGAGACTATCGTTCTTACCACAGCACTATGAGCCTCGTTTCCACCAGGCAGTCCGGTTCAGTTCAGTACACGGTTATTTTTTAAATTTCCATTGTAAAAAGTTGTGGATGGTACCAATGGACTAGTTCTGTACCGTCCCCATGTTTGGTCCCCCCTCTGCTGGGCTACCTAGCACACAGATCTGGTACTAAAAGGTGGAGCTGTAAACACTGTTATTTAATTCACTGGGACGACAGCTAGCTAGCCAGTTATCTACCAAGACATCAGCATACTAGCTGTTTTTTTGCTTGTAATAACTAAAAGGACCATAATACATTAAAACGTTACATTAAGACAATACGAGGGTCGTCGGAATTTTTAGATCTTTACTAACAATTTTTTTTGTTTTTTAATTTTTATGGATTTTTTTTGTTGCTTGTGACGCCATCTTGCCAATGAATTCTTATAACACTCAGTTTAAAGTGTGCCTCTGAAACACCTCCGCTTGTCGCCATGTCACCCTAAGGGCCATTTCATAGTCGGTGCACGCAACGCCAGCAAGTGACGTTCAACTGAAGTAGAAAGTAACTGTCAGCCAGTGGAATGTGTCTTCTGATTAATATTAAGTTTCAGTATGAAACTCGTGGAAGAAACTTTAGCTTGTACAGCAATGAAACATGATTTGGTGTTGGTACCTTGTTTCTAGGTCAGAACTCAGACCTGATCCAGTTCCATTTCCTGAGCCAACTGCAAGTCCAAATTAGCCCCAAAATTATTTATAAACTATAAGAAGTGTCTGGTGATTTTTTAAAGACATTTTAATATTTGATCCAACCTTGGGGGAAATTTTCCCTGAGTGCTGAAAGGAAACACTTACATCGAAGAACTCCCAGGATGTTTTGGCGTGCCCCGTCTCCCGGCTGCGGTCTTTAACCCTCTTGTATGTGACAATGAGGTTGTTCCACTTGCGGCGTATCTTTTCGACAGGAAGCACGTGCCCCTTGGAGGCCATCTCCTCCTGGACGCTCTGAAAGAGCTGTGAGCGTTCTCGAGTCTCGTAGAGGCCCCAGCGGCGACCGACCGCCTCTATCAGACACAAAACGGCTTTGGAGGAGAAATCGGAGCCGGAGGGGAGCGTCTTCTCTGAAGGAGCAGGTGGCATCGCTGAAGCTGAGAGAGGACACAGGTGATTTAGATTTCCTTTTCAAACTGTGGGGTCGCTTCATATGTAAATGTGTGTGGGAGATACACTGAGATATAGCTTCAGACCCTGAAAATGTGTTTACTCGACCAGCTTTTCATTATGAGCTATATTAAAGGGTAAATTCAGCATTTTTTGAATGAGAGGGCTTCAGCTGGCAGCAGCAAAGCAGGGGCATGTTTCATTTACGTCCAACCAAAGTGCTTGTTTTTGTCACTGACAGGCTCAGATTGTTACTCCAAGTGTCTAACATTGTGGAAAGGATCCCTACAGAGACAGACCTTTTGTTAAAGAATAAGATCCTTTTTGTTGAACCAGACACAGCCCCAAAATCAGAATCGCACCAGACTGCATTTAAATAAACATCAATTTAAGTATGCATAGAGGCAGCATATTTTCACATCTAACTTGGGTAATTGAGGGTTTCAACCAAACCAGAGTTGGTGATTTTTGGAGCAGTGGAAGGACGAACCGTGATGGCTTTTGTAAGTTTTATTTTTTTGTTTTTGTTGACTTAAAAGAAAGTATGTTTTACAATGATAAAATGACTGTTTATTTAAATGGAGTCTGGTGGGTTTGATGATGATTTCGAGGTGTTTCTGCTGAAACTAAAAGGATCTTACTCTTCAATAAAAAGCTCTATCTCTGTGGGGATCCGTTCCATCATGTTGCCAAACACTGAGCATAATAATCTGAGCCTGTCAGTGTCAAAGAGATAAAATCCTGTTGGTTAGTTGGTGCACCAAATTTTAAACGAGTTATTTCACGAAATATAATTTGATATTTGTCGCACGTGATGTGTTCACGGACGGTTGGAAATTTGAAAATCCAAAGATAATTTATGTTTTTACAGTTTCTGATGATAAATGGTGTCATTTCGGGAATTTCTGTAGAAAGCATGGCGCCCATATCCACGTGTTTTCTCCCGGCCTGAGAAGGACTAAATGCACAAACCAGCTCTTTTTAAATATTCAACAACACAATCTCTTTGTTCTGAAAATGCTGTTTGTTTGGTGGAAACAGGGCTTAAGAGTCCCAAAAAATACCTTAAATAATTTTGGATATTTAATGTTATGGAGATATGGGGTGCTTTAACATGACATACGATGGAAATACATAATTTTTATTATACACATTATATTTGGAACAGCGATACAGAACATTTTGGGTTCTGAAAACAGCCATAAACCAGGAGAGGGTGAGATTAATTAAGTAAAAAAAATCTATATATATATTTATTTCCAACATTTTAACCAGGTGTCATATTATCTTACTTACTGTACACGTTTTTTGAAAAGTCTGTCAGCACTAACAGGCATGTGAACACATCAAAGGTCATGTGTGTGTCTTTTCCTCTCCTGTGCAGGTGTGTGCATGCTCTAGAGTGTGTGTTTTAAATCACTGTGATGACAGAAGTCACACTGACAACAATCACAGCAGTAAAAGTATGACCCTCTCACACTGATGCACTCACCTGGAGCTATCTTCAGATAAGTCTTTCCATCCCCTGCTGTGGTGAAGAAGCGGTCCGTGCTCACTGGATCTGATGGTGACACACATGATAGACACATTTATGTCATCGTGATGGAGAATTCTAAAAAAAGATGTTAAAAGATTATTTGATTTTTTATTTTGCACAGTAAAGAAAAATGTGATTGAAACATAAATGAGCTGATGTCTGCACTCACACAGCAGCACAGGAGTAGTTGTCGTGTCAGCCAGCTCCTCTGCAGTCTGATCCCCTCCTCCTCCTCCTCCTCCTCCTCTTCCTCTGCATGCGGTATCTCCGCAGGGCGCAGGCGACTCCTGACTGCCCAAAACCAGCGCAGATGGATTCTCATCGACCGCCTCAGTTTTCACGTGCATCACCGCCACGTCGCTGCAGCCTCCGTGCACATTTCCCTCCATGGCTGACACAGAGGCACAACATGAGCCTAATGGAGGAGACAGAGCCCGGTTTGTCTGCGCAGGCGTTGGATTGGGAGAAAGTTTGGAGCGCGCGGATCTCAGTCGGTGATGAGTTCAGCCTCGGTATGTGCTGCTCACGTCATGACTCCCGCACGTCGGGGTAGTTATGTGCGTGATGGACAAACGTCACTCCCCCCTGGATGTTTTTCATGAGGGGCAGAGAAATGGCTGCGCTCGTTGTCCACCTCAGCCGACGGATGCGCAGCGCGGCTGCGCAGCTCTCGGCACAGATTTGCTGCTGGCAACTGTGTCAGTGACGTCACCTGACCGCACATACAGTACATGAGGCAACAGTATGAGATTAACAGGGTTTAATATCCATCATGTAATTACTCTCTTAAAGGAGGACCCAGTCTGTGTTTTTAACAGGAAATAAATTATTATTATTTTGTGTCTGTCGCAGCAGCAGGGGCGGATTATGAGACACTGGCCCCTGGGCACAGGTGTGCAAAAGGCCCCACCACCCCACCACACAGGAGACACACAGACTTTGTAGTTTTACCTCCTTTTTTGAATCTTTTTGCAGCCGTAGAGCATTTGTTTGTGTTTTTTTAGGTAATGTGGTGTCTGTTTAAATTGTTTGGTGTCTCTTTGAATTATTTTTGTAGTTGTTTTGTCTCTGCGCAGTTAGTTTGCATCTTTTTGTGGCAACTTGGAGTCTCTTTTGAGCAGTGTTGGGCAGTAATGCATTACAGTAATATTACACCACTCGTTACTGGAATAAGTAACTAATTACTAATGAAATTTCACTTATTCCAAAACCAAACAATTTGTTACATTACTTTTATTATCACATCACTACTGACTTGAAATACAACAATCACATCAGTGGATTCATTTTAATAGTTCTTGTGTTGTGCCTGCACATCATAAAGCACCAAACTAGTTGGAAAAACCAACCTAAACATATGGAAATATTTCCATTACATTGGTTTTGTCGGGAGGAAAGTTGACAAGAACACTGTTGCTGCAGGAAGCCAGACTAAAATACTTTACACTTCAAAAGACACGTCCTCAAACCTTCAGTCTGAAACACCTCGGCTACTACGACCGGCAGCACAACAGCGTGAAGCTCCAGGAAATACACCCCACCAAAGGTGAGCCCTCCTCGGCTGCAGACGTCAGCGCTGTATTGCTACACTGGCTAAACAACCAAAACTGGATTTTGATGGTGTACAGCTGCAGCTACAAAGAAGTGATGAAGCTTGTGGTTGGATATGTTGCTCCATGAGTGACTCTCCATCTTTGGGGCACAGCCCTGGGAAAATACCGGTCACAGGCAACAGAAAAGGTAAAGGTAAATAGAAGCTATCCAGCATTAGCTACACTTAACGCTGTGCAGGTACTAATTTTATGGGGTGTTATGGAAAAGTAATTTAACAAGTAGCGTAGTGAATTACTGAAAAGAGTAATATATTCCATTTTTAGAGGCCGACTGACACTTTGGGACCACGTGCTTGTGCCGCTAGACCCGTTCAGTAAGCCCTCCATAATTACAAGTATAGGTTTTATTTACCTGCTGTGTAAAAGTTCCATCAGTCACAGTGATGGCAAGTGACAGCCGTCTGTTTACATCTGGAACATAGATTTAACCTTAAAGAGGGAGGTTTTATCAAAATGAGACGTCTTTAAAGATGTACACAAATATTTTATTTTAAAAACAAACAGATCAGAAGAGTGAGACAGACAGAGTGCAAATGATTCATGCCTGAAATACTGTGGAAATCCTGTTTGAACATTTGCATGATGAACGTTTCAGACAAATACAAAGTCAAATACTGACTTTTGTCATAATACATACATCTTGACACTCGCCTCACATGTGGTGCAACATCACAGGAAACATGTCAATAAAGAGAACGTTTGACGCAACACACAGAAAATTAATTTTTACTTAACTTTAAAGTACTAATATAAAATGGTTTGTCTCCATTGTACAAACTCCTGTTTAATAAAAACACAGAAATATCAAAAATGTTTGTTACATCAATAAAGAAAGGCACTGACTATATTGCACCCTCATACTGTGATAAAAAGATCACAATTAGTGATCTACCTCAAAAAGCTTGGGACACAATCGCTCCTTTACAAACTCACATCGTCCACATCCACACACATGAGAACTTCTACAGAATTAATTTAAAACTAGGGTAAATGTATTATTATTATTTTACTTTACTGACCACCTGAGGCTGGTGCCGCGTGCACATTGAAATCATAGATAAATGAAAGTCATTTTACAGCTGCTCGTCATGGAAACAGAAAATTAATGCACACAGATAAAGCACCTGCGATCAAAGCCGACCTCGTCATGTGATAATGCCCGGTCATGGAATGAAACAGTTGTGCTGTATTTTAAACAGTCAATAAAATTTAGTAAATGGCAAAGCTTTGATTTTGACTGTATATTCATGTCATAAATATAGACTGCACATGTCAATGAGATGGTAACCTGTGTGAGAAATGAGGAAAATAATCATAATAATCATCTTTAGGCGCTTTGCTTAACTAAAGACTGATGTCTTTCTCCCTGATTTTGTGTTTAGATGGGCGGATACAATTTCAGAGTTTAAAAAAACAGTAGTAGTAGTAAATCCGCAGTGCGGCGGCTCGCTGAACTCTTGTGCTCGTAAACATAGTCCGACTGCGTTAGAAGTTTTACACAAAGTCGCTGTAAGTCCTTCATTTCCACAATCATGTGGACTGAGCACAGTTAAATCTCTCGGCATCCATTTTCAAGCTCTCTGTGTGTTTGTGTCCTTGCAGACGAGAAAAGGAGGAGCGCACATTTCCAGGAGGGCGCGTCCTTTTAAAAAATGTGTGTTAAACACGCTTTAGAAAGGAGTGTGCACAGACTATCAGAAGCCGGAGATCTCTGATTGTCTGGTGGTGAGACTAATGATCACTATAAGCAGTTTCAACTGTTTTGAAATCTCATCATGTGCTGAGGATCATCCCAAAATTATAAGTTCACTGTTCACAAGCACTGTAGTGACTAGGGCTGGGTATCGCCACTGAGTTCCTGAATAGATTCCATTTAGATTCTCAAGGTCCCGATTTGATTCTGATTTGATTTTATTCGATTCGATATCGACTGTATTGGGGATATTTCAGTTACAATACCAGTTTTTGCTAGTATGTGAAAGAGATTCTCAGAGAACTAATACTGTAACTTTTACAAGTAATTATTTGAAAAAAGGGAATAAATTCAGAACAGGGTTAAAATTGAATATATTATAATTAAATGTTTCCAGAGCAGCAACAGTAACATTAAGTCATAATACAAACTCAAATTTCACTGTAAACCAATCTAAAATGCCGTACACAACCCTTGTAAAAATCATTGTTTTCAATATAGACACAGCAGGTGCGCTCAAACAGCGCCCATATTTGTGCCCTAGGATAAACAGAGTTCAACTTTAGGAACACACCACATGTAAGATGACGAAGAACAACCAATCACAGCTTCAGATACTGTATCTTTCCCTTCATCCGTACATATCGGTCTGTGATAAATATGAAGTTGATCATGTTAGTGCAGGGCTTAGACCCAGAGCTTTACATCTGTCCCACAGACGATAGGCCTACACACTTATAAACAGCTCCTGGAAGATCTCAGGATTTCAGGTAAACAGGATATGATTGTTAAGGTTGACGCAACCTGCCGCTGTGCTCTTGAAAGCTGGCACAAACAAAAAAAAAAAGGCAGAAAAGTAGCGCCCAGAATCCGACCTCATGTTTCCCAGACGGTTAAAGCCCTTAAAAGTGGAACAGAGAGCAGGAGGAGAGGCTGCTGCAGCATATTAAATCACACCAAAACTAAAAAAGTGAGCAAACAGTTACAGATAAAGGAGTCGGTAACTTCAGAGCTTCTCAAGACTTTGATCATCAATAATTAAACGCCGCGGCTCGTTTACTATCTGCGAGATTAACAGGGTTAAAGCTTCACACATCTGCAGGGAAACGTACATATTAAAAGATCAATCTGGGATTTTATGAAACGATATAGTGTCATTCAAATGAGATTGGGTGAATTGATCATTTTAACCCGGCCCTGGGAGTGACGCTCACTTTAATCAAACTACAGTAAAAAGTTCAGTAACCTGAGCGCTCCACTCAGGCAGCATTACGCTCCTGTAAAGCCTGATTTATGGTCGTGCGTTGAATCGACGACGTTGCTACGTCGTAGGGTACGGGGCTACGCAGAAGGCTCGCCGTAGCCCCCGGCGTAGCCTAACGTGCACCTCCCCAAAAATATAACTACGCGTCGAGGCGACGCAGACCCAGCGCAGACCGGCACGGCTGTGATTGGTTTGCTTGGTAGCAACGCATTTCCGGTTCCGTATTTCCAGATTCCGCCATCCCCGCCATCTTTAAACATTTTCTATCGCAATGTAGATGTTGTTAAGGCTCATTATATATATGCCATTATGCTCAACGTTCAATATGGATACAGATATGGCCGGAGCCGTCTGTCCGTGCTCCGCGTTCATTTCTCTGTGACCGGAAAAGCCGGAAGCTAAACAAAGAATCAACTAGAGACGACGATAACCACTCAGGAATGGAACGCAGCCTCCTACCGCTCTGGCGGTGAATTGCACCGTGACGAAACGGAGTGACGGAGAAGTTCGAAGGGTTCACGATGGCGTCACGGCAACCACGAAGCGACGTCGTTGATTCAACGCACGACCATAAATCAGGCTTAACACTGGATCAAAATCAGAACAACAGATATTGTCCTATTAATATTATTCAAGCGACAATTTGCATCCATGAAAAACCTGACGGCTGCATTACCCACAATGCAACTCGGCCCAAACACCTCCGTCACTGCAAAAAGACTTCAAGTTAAACTGGATCATTTCTGTCTGACTTAATTCCAGTTAAATACTGTGACTGCAGCAGAGGGATCAGTCAGAAAGACGTACACCACAGGGCTATTTACATCATCATTTCTTAACCTATCCCAAAAAGTTACTGAGTTTGAAAACAGAACACAGTTTACCCGTCATCAGTTATCACTGATGTTGAACACACTTTTAAATTCTCCATCAAATAACTCCTTCAGTCCGTTGCCCTTGGCGAGGAATTCAGCGTTGTCCTGCAGAAGAACACAACAGTCCATGTCACTAAAATACATACTTAAAACATGTACTCAACTGTTCGGATCTTGAGGTTCTTGTGTGTATTACACGCGGTGTTTCTTACTCGGTTGTACGTGGCACAGTTGGTGAAAATGAGCTGGACGTCGGACACAAACTCTCCAACCGTCTGGTAGAGTTGCTCCTGGAGTTTGTCTGCAACTTTACCGAGCCACATGGGAGTCTTGATCACAGTGGAGTAATCTTGCAGCTGTGAAGCAGAAACAATTTGTATTATTTCCCATAAATATGAAGGTGTAAACAGGTGCATGGGAGGAGCAAGACAAAGACTCACATAGAGGCATGGGTTGGTAGCAAATATTTGTTCCCCATCAGCACTGCACAGATACAGGAGGAGATACTGGCACTGCTGTTGATGTAAGACAAGAGGAGGTGAGAGGCGGCGTTGTGTCAGAAAGGCGTTACGATGTGAGGACACAGAGTCAGACGGCGTGCTCACCAGCATGCGTTGGGATATCTGGCGAGACACGACGTCTTCCTTCTTCTGCTGATCTGGGTAAAGCCACGACTGAGAGGTTCTGAATACACAGAATGTGCACATCCATGGCCTGTCGTCCCTGCTCACACACACAAACAAAATATATTCATACACACATATAAAACATCTGACAAGTATCAGTCTTGAACAGAATATAGACTGCTCTTAATTTTTGTTTCATTTTAACCACGTCAATCCCACTGACACAGGACGGGTGGAACATGTTCTAAAGGTAGAGATTTATTGACTCAGTTTGCATAACGTGTCATTTGATGAGCTAGTAAATTTAAAGTCTGCTGAAATAGGCTTCGTCCTTCGTTCTTAATTTTAAGCTTTGTTTTAACAGTTTCCACACAATACATCTGGCGGTTAATACATTAACTTTGCACGTAAGGTGAAGAACAATGATCATAAATCATAAAGGAAAATAATGTAATAAGCAAACTCTTCAGTAATAAATGTTATCAAAACACAAAACCAAACAAAAGTACAATTAAAAAAATAGTTAAAAAAAACAAGCATGGACACACACACACCGTGTACTCTGTGTTCAAATAAATGCAGGCGGTCATCAAATTCAAATGGCTCATTCAGATCCAGTTGGTCAAAATCGGGTAAAAATTCGGACATGTTTGTTGTGGCAAGTCAAAACACTCCCTCAGAGTGAATCTCACGACTCGCGAGACTTGAGTTGTTGCAGGAAGTAATCTCTGGAGCGAGCTTACAAATGCAACTGTCTGGAGTAGTCATGGAAATGCACTTTCAGTGGACGTATTTTGACGTTGCTTGACGCTGTCTGAGTGCCCTACTATTTAATATGGCGCGCACTCACGGGCTGCAGGCAGGTCAGCCCTAGCTTCGTACTGGAGAAATGTCACATATTGAACATCCTATCACTCATTTAGACAAAAGTAGATCAGAAAATAGGGCCCAGGTTGAAAAAAACATTAGTTCCCCTTTAAATATTTTGTTTTATGATGATAAAATATAGCTAAGATAATAAAACAAATACATGACTTATATATTCTTGTATCTATTGTATTATTAAGAAATCAGGTTCAATAAGTGAAATGTTTTTGCCAAAATGTCATTGGAGACCCAACTGTAAATCAGTCCAGAAGATTGTCACATGTACTTATTGAGAGAGTAACTGGATAATATCTGTGTATAACCTTAAAAAGCAGCTCTTTGGTTTTGTTGGGCAGGAAGGAAGAGTGACTACAGTACTCCATGTCTCACCATCAAGAGTCTGGTCTTTCCATTTATATGTATGTCGAATTAATATGATGCCAGTTGGCAGTGCATTCATTTAAAATCATTGCGTGAATACAAAAGTTGTCAAATAGTTGCTTCACAAGCAGAATGTTGCCGTTAAACCTTAAACGTGATATTGGCTCTGCTCCATAAACAGCATTTGTGAGGAGAATACTTGTGCTTATAAAGAAGAGACCAACATAGCAGAGTTTGCTTATTAAAGTTGGAGAGTTTAATAGGAAGTTTCCCAACAGCATAGGCGTATATCCACTGCAGCTACTGCTACCTGCATTTTTAATGAGAAAAACATTAATTATTAAGATGGAATAAAGCAGAGCTTGAACATGGATTAAGTGATTTTTGCCCGTTTGGGGGCAGCGATACAAGCTGGAAGCACAACATTTACATATCATCTTGTAATAATGATGTTTCTGTAAGCTGAAACCATTTCCCTCAGTGGAAACAAAGCTTTTATTTACTTTAATTTCACAGATAAGAAACAATAAATGTTGAAGACAATAAAGCCTCCACTAAAATAGCATTTTAAGTCAGTTAAGAGGAAATCTCAGTGTGTCGCTAGGCTAATTTATACAATGTAAAACGCCATAGGCTTGTGCTAATAACGTTAGCATGTTGTATTTGTGGGGAAAATGTGTCCAGATAAAGACAAGTGTTTGTCTGTGAATGCCGCGAGTTATAGTGAAGCTGATTTGTGTAGTTGTGTTTGAAATCGTCTCTATTAAGCCATGTTTAATGTGTGTTTAATGTGTGTTCTGAATCAACTAAACTTTACAGCACTTCACAGAAACCTCCACTGCTGACTAGTGTTTTGGAGGTGTAACTGCAGAGTGACACAGACACACCACTGGAAAAGTATAAACGCTCACAATGGCGAAGGTCACGTTCGTATGCTACGGCATAGGGTCTGCCACACGAGTATAAATCCCGCTGGTCTACCTCTATCTCTTTCAGTCTCAATGAAATGCTTAATGCCAAAAAAAAGAAACAACTGAGATCACATAAAAATGTCTCATGTTGCGGTTGTCTTCTGTTTTCGATCAAAGCTCACCGTAAAATGTCGTCCTCCACATGAGGCAGGTGACATCTCTGGTGGAAGGAGCGAGGGCAGTGGTCACACTCCACCAAGTCTCCTTCTTCTTCTTCACCTTTACAGACGCAACACTCGTCGTCATTTTTCTGATTATCCTGCCAAAAAGACACGACAGCAACTCAAAAACGCACATCAGCAATGGCCATCACATTGTTTATGCAGAACGAAGATGAGTGTGGAATGAGGAAATGCTGCTTGTCTGAAACTGACTGATCAACAAACTCACCAGGTCTTCACTATCTGGTTTGCACAGTCCGCATTTACACAGCAGTGAGTGGATCTTCAAGATGTCTGCCTGAAAAGACAAATCAACAGTGTCCTCCTCTTTGTTTCAAGCTGTAGTTTAGGTCTTTTAGGCTTTGTAAAATGCTGTGCTTCTGCCAGAAACACAGAGACACACACTTTACAATAACACATCACCCTGATCATGGTCACCTCTATGAGGACGCTGAGTGGTTCCCCTTCATACAGGATGTCCTTCCTCCAGGTGGCATCTGCATCTGGACCTGACGCCTCCTTCACAAACTCCTCCGGAGTCATCCAGCTCGTCTCAGTACGAAGACTCTTCCCACGAGTCCCTGGTGGTAGGACACATTTCAGAGTGACACACCCACACAATAAACAGGTTGTGCAGATACACATACACTCGCTGGCCACTTTATGATGTACACATGTTCAACTGTTGCGCTATTCAGCCAATCACCATCCCTTTATTATCCAGCAGGATAACGCACCAGGTCACAAAGCTCACATCATCTCAAACATGACAATGAGTTCACTGTACTCCAATGGCCTCCACAGTCACCAGATCTCAGTCCAACAGAGCACCTTTGGGATGTGCTGGAACAGCAGATTCTCATCATGGATGTGCAGCCGACAAATCTGCAGCAACTGTGTGATGTCATCATGTACCTAATAAAGTGGCCAGTGAGTGTATTTCACGACTTTGTGTACAGTGGGAAACAGTTACCTGATGCAAACCGATTTCTGTGTAATGTCGCAGCCAAAGCTCCACATGTAACACTGAACACCTTCCTGCCACGGTCATGTCTTGTTGTACTGGTTTGTGGCTGCTGCTGCTGCTGAGGCCATTCCTCCGTCTGTCTTTCATCATCTGTAACGCACGTGTTTAAAGTATGACTAACATGAGGACAGGATACATATCTTCAGTTATTTCTATCATGAGCACAAATGTGTTTCAAGCCTGAATATTACTTTGTAGAAACCAGCACCTGTGTCATCTGTGGAACTTTCTCTGCTGCTTGATGAAACCTGGTCTTCCTTGTCCTGGTCGCTGCCGTCGTCGTCTTCATCAGACACTAAAAAAAAAAGAGGAGGAGGAGGTGAACAGCCATGTTTCAGTTGCTTGTATATGTCAGTGATTTCTCCCTCATTATTCCACAGGCTAGTTAATAACATGTCGGGCAGGAAATCCAAAGTGTGGGATCATTTTGAGAAGGTGAAGGACGAACCCAAGGTGATATGTAAACTCATCTTCATTGGTCGACTGCAAACATGACGTATCATGTGAAACTTGGAAGTAGCTACATGCCCATTAGCCCACAGCGTCATTAACAGGCGGCTCGCTCAGTGTGTGACGTGCACTTGGAGATAAAATATAGGCCTATATTAATGAAGGTTCATTAGTACGGTTTGTATTTCTCTGTAATGTAGCACAGTGTTAACAACGTTACTGATACTATTCTTTCTCACACCTTCAACTCAAACCACCAAAATATATTATTTAATAAGCATGTAAGATTAGATGCGACTACTTTTCACTCGACAATGATAACGTGATGAAAGCAGAAAATGGCGTCCCACAGCAGCGCGGGCGAGTAATGATTCAAAGAGATAAAGGTTTGTGACTGCAGTGAGTCAGCCCTGAAAAGTCAAAGGTTTCTTTAAATGCTTTTAAATGCTCAATGTTTTTTAAGAAGACATTGCTTTTCTTCAAGTGTAGTGTACGCTCAATTTCTAAGGTGGTGTATAGGCTCAGAAATAAACTTGATAATCCTCAGAATTCTGAGCGCTTGCTTTTTTATTAACAGCATTTACTTGTACTTTTACTTTCAACGACTTCAGTTAAATGTCTTGTCCCTTTCAATAGCTACACATTTTGACAAATAAAGGTCTGTCTCAATTAGAGGCCTGGTCTAGTTGCCAAGCTTATGTCCCAAATATAGGCCCGTTGATGTCAGTGCTTTAAGTAAATAATAGCCCGGGCTACTAATTGAAGTTTAACGGTATTCTAGTGAGTGACTTTAACTTCTGCTAGAGTCATATCCTGGTAAGACATCTGTACTTTCACCCTGAAGGGCCCGTCCCAATACCCCCCTTAACCCTGAAGGGCCCGTCCCAATACCCCCCTTAACCCTACATTTGCGCGTTCCCGCGAGGGGTAATAGTGTCCCAATTCCTTTTTGTGTGTAGGGGTAGGGGGCATAACGAGGGGTAGCGGGTATGAAACTAGCCCTTCGGAGCGAGGGATTTCAGATGCTGCGAGGGGTAGACGTCGCCATGGCTACCATCGAGCAAGAGACGGGGAAAAAGTTCATACATAGCTGACGTTACCGTCGTCAGGTTGCTTGTTAGCTAGCTCGCTCGCACTATCTGGCGTCTGTCATCTGTCCTGTTCTGCAAAATTGTCGGACTTTTCACATTACGATAACACGCCAGCTAGTGCTGCCTCGTGATGTTAGCTAGCTAGCTAGCAGAAGTCCCCTGTCGTCTGTCGTTCATCAAACGAAGCATGATGAATAATGTAAACACGATAGGTAGGATGAGCTCAACCTCAAGCAATCCTGTTTAAAATAGTTACGTATGCGTGAACGTGATCGACGCGGTGACGCAGTGAGTGGTGTCCCAATTCCTAGGGAAGGATTTCAAACCCTACCCCTCGTTGCTTCATTTCAAGGGCCAAGGGGTAGTGAGCGATGGCTAGGGGTAAGGCCAAGGGCTAAGGGGTAGTGGACAAGGGGGTACTGGGATTGGGCCTAAGTACAGCTTTAAGGTCCTTCAACCACCACTGACCTGTTATCGAATGATCATCCAGCACCAGTGACCTCTTGGCCTAGCAAAGAGATATAAAATGGATACAGCTCAGATCAGCAGCACCAATAACAAGAATATACACCACTAAGCATGAACGTATTTATGTATTTTTCACCAGTTTTTGTTCTTACCTTTTTACACCCTCCTTTGTACTTTCCTGCCTTCAGGTGACCTTCCTGCAGTGAAATTCAAAAACAGAAAATAATATTTCCACAACAAACGGACTATAAAGTTATCCAACAAGGCGTGCTAACATGACCAACGTTAAAGGCCCAGTGTGCAGGATTTAGGGGGGTAGATGAGTTTACATATCACCTTGGGTTCGTCCTTCACCTTCTCAAAATGATCCCACACTTTGGATTTCCTGCCCGACATGTTATTAACTAGCCTGTGGAATAACCGCAGGTACCAGCCCTGGAAATTAGCCTGATGAGGACACTTCCTGCGTCTGTCCTTTCAGATTAAAGTCACACATGGTCCAGTCATATCGGTTTGGATTTATTTGACAAGGCTCCAAGTAAAAACCTCCTGAACAATGAACACTGAAGGATTCTAACTTGGAGCCGCTAAATCCTACACACTGCTCCTTTAGAGAAAAGCAAGCTGTGCTACACAGTCGTGTTCCACATGTTTTTCAAATTCACTTTTCAACAAACCTTTACAAGTTTATCCAGTGGCGTGCCCTGACATCGGATGCTCAACTTCCAGTTCTTAAAGCTTTTCTTCCCCGCGAACCTCTCAAATTCACCGGGAGTAAACCACTGTTTGTTCAACACGATGCACTTCTCCCCTGAAACCATCAGAGAATAAGAAAAGTGTTCATGTCAGCCATCAATCATCTGCTGTTATTCATAATCAGATCCTCCAGTCACTGAGCTTTACTTTAGCCTACCTTTAGCCAGTCTTTGTCTGTCCAGTGTCCCCACCTCCTGTCCACAGGTCACAGGCAGCTGTGTCTTGTAGATGTCCCAGGTCCAAATGTCGCTCTTCTGTCCCTTCTTCAGGGGAGACGCTGAAGAATTAAAAAAAAGAACTTTGATTTATTTGTTACAAATGAGAAACTACAAAGACATAATTTACAGAGTGACAGTGTGCTAAAAGGCAGTAAACATTAAGGCATAGTGGGTCTCATTCATCGAACATGAGCAGAATGAATTTGTGTGTAAACTGTTCGCAGAGGGAAACTGACGAGTAATTCTGCATATATCAATATGCTAGCAGCTCCGGACTTTTCGTAGATACTAACAAGATCTACAGCTGCTTCTGACTGCTCGTAGCGCTCGTGTAAATAAGAGCTTGTATTGTGCTCTGTTATGTTCTCAATACACAGATGCCTTTGAAACAAGTAAGTTAAACATGAAAAGAGATTAGAAATGTCACACACTTAGGTAAACTACTTGGTATTTAGCAGATTTGAGCTTCAGATTAGGGTTCTAAAATCTGAGACTGGCAAAGAGTTGGAGGGACTTGTTGTTAAACTTAACAGTGGGTTAATGCCGACGTCAGACTGCCTGCATTGAGATGTTTTAACAGTGGTTTAAATAATGCCGAGGCTGAGGGCAAACTGACAGAGAGGTCTCTGCACTGATGCAAGCAATGCGCTCATCCGCAGCAGAGCGCTGTGACCGGCTTCCTGGGTTTTTTTTGTGTGTACTTGTGGGGTTTTATTGCATCAAATTTCATATTGAATCATTTTCGTTCAACTTGCTGGATGGTTCTTACAACAGAAGACACAGAGTTAACAGCATCTGCTACCTCCTGCCAGGCCTTTGATTTACCTGTCCCTGTCACACCACTACCAACAGAAGAACATACATTGTTTTCATTAACTCCACTTCACCAAAAGTTTCTCTTTTCCTCTTTCTCTATAGTCCATGGTAATTATCACCTCCTTCTATGGTGGTCACTGGCTATTAATGGGTGGGATGTATGCTAATTGCTGACTAGCAGGAGCGCACTGTCAATTTACGATTGATTGGTATTCATGAACATGCACACCTGCCTGTGATCAATTCTGACGTTCCCGTGGCATTCATGAATCCGAGGTTTTTTATGTCTAAATCTACTCACAGATATTCTAACATTTCATGAATGACAGACAGTAAGTTTAGAAAAGTAAAGCCTAAGTGGGAGTCGACTTACAGAAGCATAATTTCTTGGACTTTTTCCTTGGAGTCAGTCGAGTTGACGGACCGGCCTGCTCCTCCTCCTCCTCCTTCTCCTCCTCATCGCACATGCTCCTACTTCTTAGTTTTCTCTTCTTCTTTACCGAGTTCGTTTTCTTCTTCTCTCCGTCCTCATCTGCCGAAAGCTTCTTCCTTTTCCCTTCATCTGACTCCTCTGTTTCATCCCTCTCCGGTTGGTAAAAATGGAAAGACCCTGCGATTTAAATGAAAACCCAGAGATTAAAATGTTAATATTTTTACTGTTTTACTTATTTATTAATGTAAAAAAAGACATGAACATACAGCAGACAGACAGAAAAAAGTAATATTTATAAATGATAATAATCAGAAAAGAAGTGACAACTTCCTTATATAGATAAACCTATACCTTTGACTTTTCTACATATAGTTTTTATTACCATTTACCTCTGTCACACAAAAATAACCCATGTAAATATATATATATTCATTACCATATATCTATCTTACAAAAATAAACCTGTCTTAGTATATCATATAAATTACCAGTTATCCATGACTTACAAATATAAACCTGTCTAAATGTATGATAAATATTACCAATTATTTTTGCCTTACAAAAAATAAACGTGCATGTTTCAGTTCTGAATACTTACTTTTTTGCATATTCTTTTTCTATTAATTTGTCAGGTACCGTGTACAGGAACGTTAATCACAAAGATAACAAAAAGAGTCTGACCGTTCATGAGGTCGTTGTGCAGCAGTCGCAGGGTGGGGTACTGGTTCATGATGGTCTCCTTGAAGACACACTCCCAGAAGTCTATGATGCGCCTTGACTGTTCTTTTTCCAGCCAGTCCAGAATTTCATAAAGGCCTTTTTTTATGTTGTTGTTGCTCCTCATGCGACTCACCTTCTGCACACACACACACACACACACACACACAAAGAGAGCATTTGCACTGACATGTCGTGTCTTCCTGGTCAAATGACTGGTTTTTTTTTTTACCAGAGAGGTCAACTGGACAAAGGTTACATCCTGTAACAGCACAGTTTGCCAGTTCGTGGGTCGTTGCCATGATTTGTAGGATAATGTGTGATGTTGGTGCAAAGTGCAAAACATTTCACGGGCATTTAAGATGAGATCTGGTTGCTGGAAAATATGACCAAGGATTTCAAAAGCTTTCGCTGCTTTGCTCTTCTGAACAACAACAAAGTTACACATTTTTAGAATATTACAAATAAATATTTGGTGAAGTCTCTGATGTGACGTGAACTGCTTTCTTCTTGTTTTTGTTCTTTTCTAATCTCCATTCTTTATTATTTGTTCGTCTTTCAGCGCAGTTTGTTGCAGCTCTCATGACCTTTGTTTGCACATTGTATCGTTGAACAATACAAAAACAGCACTGTGACAACCGACCCCGGTCTCCCCTACAATGCCTGGTAGTTTACACTGTGCGCGCTCCCTTGGTGTGCGTGCACATATGGCGTGCAGACACAACTCTGCATGTTTGAGCCCACTCTGCCTCTACACAGATATTAAAATGTGTGTTTGCTGCTGCAGCCTGTTCCCGCCATCACGAGACGGGCGCGCCTTCCATTCAAAGTAGTACCACGTGAGGCTCTGAGGGTGTGTGAGGAAGGAGACCACAACAACAACAACAGCTGCGTCACCTCACTAACGTACCTGGTATCTGTCCTCCGGGATCAGGTCGTGATCTCTGAGCTGGCTGAGGAAGATGTGCGGGTTCTCCATGCAGGACAGTTCAGTTTTATGGCGGCGGAAGAACCGAAGGAGTTGCTCCTTCTCCATCCAGAACGTGGGCTCCGCCATGCTCCTGGCTCCAACACCTCCCCCCACACCTCTGCACACACACACACACACACACACACACACACACACACACCCCGGAGAGACCAGAGCTGCTCCACAGGTCAGGAGGTGTCACATCCACAGTGTGGCGCTCGGTGAAGTGATTTATGGAGGCTGCTTCCTCCGCACACGGTCCTGCTCCAAAGTTCAGGCTCCAGACAGTTAAATTAAAAATGACGCAGCAGCAGCAGCTCACTGAACTGCGTCACATATAAAAACAAAGCAGGTTAAAACAGACGGAAGTCTCTCCCAGTCCGATCACAGCGATGTATCCACAGCACAGCCTCTGCCCGCGCTTTGATCTCACTTCCTCCTTTTGATGACGTTTCGAAAGTGAAAGTGTTTCCCTTCAGCTGACGAGTCGCAGTTCCGGTCAGCGGCCACAGGGGGCGTCATCTACACAGAGAGGCTCCTGCAGGAACATGTCACAACACTAAGCTGAAACCACAGAGCAAGAACTGTTGCACCCGGGATGTTCTGGTGGAGGACCCATGGGTGTAATAGGAGACAGTGGGCCCCCGGGCACAGATATGCAAAGGGCCCCACCCCCTCTACCACACAGCACACAGACTTTGTGATTTTGCATCTCTTTGTCTTTCTCTGTCTGTCTGTGGTCATTCTGTCTCTGTGTGAGGTACTTTGGTTTCTTTCTTGTGGTTGTTTTGTGTCTTTTTGTGGTAGTTTGGGTTTCCCTGAGGTAATTTTGCATCTTGTTTTGGTCTTTTTGTGTCTTTTTTTACGTACTTTGGTTTCTTTTTTGGTTGGTTCTGTGTTGCTTTGTCGTTATTTTGTGTCTCCTTGTAGTTGTTTTGTGTCTTTTTGTAGTAGGTTGAGTCTCCTTCAGGTCATTTAGTGTCTTTTTTGTTCATTTTGTGTCTCTTTGAGGTAATTTGGTTTCTTTTTTGGTTGTTTTATGTTGCTTTGTAGTCATTTTGTCACCGTGTGGTTGTTTTGTGTCTTTTTGTAGTAGTTTGTGTCTTTGTGGTCATTCTGTGTCTCTTTGGTCACTTTGTGTCTCTTTGAGCTACTTTAGTTTCTTTTTTTGGTTGTTTTGTGTAAATTTGTAGTCACTGTGTGTCACCTTGTGGTTGTTTTGGGGTCTTTTTGTGGTAGGTTGGGTTTCCTTCAGATAATTATGTGACCACAAAAAGACCACAAAGAGGGTCTTTTTGTGTCTCTTTGAGCTACTTTGGTTTCTTTTTCGGTGTTTTTTTTCCTTGTGGTCGTTTTGTGTCTGTTGTAGTTTGGGTCTCCTTGAGGTAATATTGTGTGTATTTATGGTCAGTTTGTGTCTCTTTGTGGTACTTTGGTGTTTTCTTTGGTTGATTTTGTGTTGCTTCGCTGTAGGTTTGGTCTCTTTAATATAATTTAGTGTCTTTTTTGTTCATTGTGTGTCTCTCTGAGGTCTTTTTGAGTCTTGGTCAGAGGGGCCCCTGACACCTTGGGCCCCTGGGCCTCTGCCCGGTAGGCCCGTTCAGTAATGGCCGACATTGTTATTTTTTTCACCCCCTTATATAACCTCATTGCTGTTTTTTAGCAGGGGACACGTTCCCCTCAATATTCAGAACATGACAGTTTGTCCCCCCCCCCAAAAAAAACAAAACATAAAAGTAGCAGAGAAGTATTTTAAAAACAAAATTACATTATCACGTACATTTTGTACATTTGCATTTACAAAATTAACACCACAGATTATGTGGAAAATGCACAAATTGGTGCAAAACAATCATCAGGAAAAAAAACCTGTGTTTTATGTGTGTTCCCTCTGATGTTGAAAGAAAGACTTGCTGTCTTTAATGTGGGCCTTTATCAAACACGCTGGATTACATTGCAGCTGACAGCTGCTTTTACTAAGCTGGAAACCAGTTGTTCTGCCTGCGCACCTGCAGCCTGGAATAACATGCAGAATCTACAGCTTACCTCATTTTTATCCTTTCTGCAATTTAGAATTTTTATTTGATCTTGTCTCACTCCCATCTGTTCTTGATTCAACTGATAGACTTGCTTGAATTTTAACTGTTTTAAGTATTCTCAAGGTTTTCTTCAGGTTTTTCCCCCCTTTATCCCAATTTTTCACACATTTCTTGACTGTCTTAATACTTATGATCCTTTGTTTAGTATTAGTATTAAAGCTGAATAAATATAACTGACAAATTGCCAGCTGAACAGATTCACTGCAAACCTCGATTAGATAGAATATGAGGATGTCTCACTTGTCATCCCACTTTTACCCTGCCTCAATTCTGTGCTCACTTCCATCCCATGTATGTATCCTGTATCAGTAGCTCAGGCGCCAAACACAATCTGAGGGGTCTTGAGATGATTAAAGGGACCAGTGAGAAAATTATGTTGATCATTTTGGATATCTGGCTACATTTTAACAGCATTGACCATGTGACAAAATGATTTCCACACAGATATATAAGACAAATATATAATTTATTGCTTTTTCCCTCCGTCAGGTTGCTGATCGTATCCTTCCAAGTCATCGTAAATGACATCTTTGTGGTGATCCTGACAGGTCTGCACCACCTGTAGGACGTAGGCAAGGCGTCGGTCCAGAGCAGAGAGGTGTGGCTCAGAGAGGATGGGGGCAACGCCTCCCAGAGGATCCTGGGCCAGCGACTCCCGCATGACATCACTCAGACGGAAGCCAGGGAGGGACAAGAGGCACAAGCGGAGGAAGGTGGAACGACGGATTCTGAAAATGTGGGTGGAGAGACGAGACAAACTGAGACCTAAACAAGCCAGAATTTAGCAGTGTTAAGGTTTCTTTCACCTCTCAGAGTCCCTTTATCATATATGTGTCAAACTTTAATGAATTCAGTGTCTTCTCTATTAAACCTTGTAACTGTACTAACTTTTGAATCACAGTGAACAGACACTTTGTTTTACCTGCAGCACTGTTGCAACGGAGTGAGAATAGACGGCTCATCCCGAGAGTGACGCCCAAACCTGGAAAACATTATCACCAATAAAAGCTGTTCCAACACACTCTTTGTTGCTCTCACTATAAAAACACTGCAAACTGCCTGAGCTGAAATGAGTCAGCAGCAGATGTTCATGCTACTCACGCCCGGCCGTTATCCAGATGCAGCACAAAAGTCTCATTGCCGAATTTCTCGAACGTCTCATAGTGATGTCTGTCCATGTTCCCTTTAAAATAAAAACATTTGTGTTCATTTAGACTGCATTTAGAATGGTGATGAATATTCATTATAACATCCTGAGGGCATTAATATGAGAGATGATACTGTCATTTACTCATTTATTTACGCTTTAAGCAGGATATAGAGGTCAGTGACCCCCATCACACTGTCTGCAAGGGCTCTAATGTTGCCAACTGACTGATTACCAGGTTTAAAATGTAGAGACTGACCCATGAGGAAGTCCAGTATAGCCATGTCTATGAGATCCACCAGTCTGGTGCCGTAGTTGTAAGGAGGCGTCTGTTTCACCGTGTCGCAGTAGGCCGGGTCCTTCTCCCACCTGGGAACAGCGGTGGACGTGACTTAAAACAGGAGCCATAATAATGACAATCATTTATAACAACTATTTTCAGTTTGAATATATGGATTCATAAAGGGATGGACATGGTCAGCAACAATACTCAGGCAGGCTGTGGTGTTTAAACCATGCTCAGTTGGTACTGAGGGGCCCAAAGTGTGCCAAGAAGCCTCAGTTTCCTGTTGTTAGCTGACAGGAGTGGCACCTGGTGTGGTCTTCTGCTGCTGTAGCCCATCTGCTTCAAGGTTGGACAAGGTGTTGTTGCTTCAGAGATGGTCTTCTGCACACCTTGGTTGGAACCAGTGCTTATTTGACTTCCTGTTGCCTTTCTATCATCTTGAAGCAGTCTGGCCATTCTCCTCTGACCTCTGGCATCAACAAGGCATTTTGGCTCACTGGATATTTTCTCTTTTTGGGACCATCCTCTGTAAACCCTAGAGATGGCTGTGCTGAAAATCCCGTCTGGCACCAACAACCATGCCACGTTCAAAGTCACTTAAATCACCTTTCTTCATCATTCTGATGCTGTAATAACCAACTATTGAACGTTGTGTTGCAGTTTTTCATTTACACCACCAGAGGGCAGTATAGACTCATGTTTCTACAAACACTCATCTCCACAGCAACAAGGTAAAAACATTACAGTTCATAACATTTAAAACAGACAGATGTTTCCAGTAGTCTGCACAACACCAAATGTTTAAATGTAGGTGGATAAAATAAAAATGGTGATTACTGTTTTCTGATCAAATTGATATAAACATTAGTGACTGCATGGCTTTTAAAGGGAGAAATAACAGTGTACCCACTGTGCTTTCTTGGTGCGGCTGTAGGAGCGTCTCCAAGGTGACCTCCAGGACCTGCGGGGCGCTAGGGTGAGGTCAGGTAACATGGCAGCCAGGGAAACCTCCAGCGCATGTGGCTGACCGCACAGTGGGTGCTCTGACGAACAGTAGTACTCACACTGGCCATAGAAACACACGTTGCCTGCTGGAGTCAGAGAGACGGAAGCTCGAGTTTAGAGGTCGGGCAGTTTGTAGGCATGCGTACATACTGACCTAAACGCATACCGGGGGAAGTGAAGAAGGTCCTGGACAGCCTGCGGTCAGTGGTGATCTCTCTGATCTCTGAGGTGACGTTGATGAGTCGACCGACCACTGGAGGGATCCTGTTAAACCCCAGCAATCTGAAAACAAAAAGCAAGAATAAAGAGCAGTGTATAAGAGTGAAACACTATTATTCTTTTCACTACACACTTTACTCCTACAAGCTGTACAGTAGCTTCATGAATAAGTAATTCCAGTGTTGGACCAGTGCCCTGGTGGTTACAGAATGGTCCGTCCACCCAGCAGGACACCTCCTGCTTGCTGACAGAGTGTACAAAGCTCTGTACCTGTCAAGGTGAAACGCAGAGATCTCTGCATTGTGCCTCTCAAAGTCTGAGAAGTAGAAGAGGTTTACATCTGTCTCTGCGTCTCTGGATTGCCTGTGCAACAGAAGCACACATAATGCATGAGGATATGCCGATGTCATGTGGAAGAGGAGAATTTTGAATCATGAAAAATGTGACCTTGAGTTTTCATTTATCAAACACCACAGCTGTCAGTCATTTATGTATCAGCCAGGCAGTATGAGGACTATGGTGCTTACTTCATGGGTTTCAGCAGAGCTTGTCCGTAGTTCGGGAACGATATGAGCAGTTTGAGCTGGGTACCTCCTGTCTTCTGAACTGAAAGATATGGAGTGCACATGAATACTGCAGTCATCACACACTTGAGTATTAGATTAAAAAACTAGAACTACCACTTAGCAGTTATCTGCCTCCACCAACAAGTCAAGCTACAGTTAAAATCAATGTCTGCCCAGACTAATATGTTGCCATGACAGTAGACAATGCTTCAAATATGGATGTTACTCATAGTTTCAAGATGGGCGTCCAAGATTACTGTCACTAATTCAGTATCCGACCAAATGTCGCCCCTTCTGTTCCTCAGTTATGGTGATGAATACTGACTAGAACAGTGGTTTTGCAGGCATTATGATGTTACAGTGAAGCTGACCATTGACATTTTGGATAGAAAATGTCGTCACGTCACTGTGTCAGATCTTATAATCTTATAATCTCATAATTAGCCTATGAATTCTTGAGTTATGACCTGTGACCACCAAAATCTAATCAGTTCAACCTTGAGTCCAACTGGACGTTTGTGCCTTAATTTGACGAATGTCCCTCAAAGTGTTCTGGAGATAACATGCTCACGAGAGTGGTATGGACAGACATAATGCCTCTAGCCTCAACTGTCACCGGCAAGGAGGCATGAAAACATGTAGGGTCACATGAGCACTGCACTGAGTCTATGTCCAATGCAGTGCTATACACCTGTTTCACCACATGGTGGCCTATTACACAGTTAAACCCCAAAACATTAACTGCTACTACCCTCTATTTGGTATATTACTGCAATAAGACCTGGAGAAAGTACTTATGCAATTGATTTAATCAGTATTAAGCACAATGTACTATTATTATTTTTTTTTATCTGCTCAGAATTGAGAAACTCCGATCCACACCTTTATTACATCTTGCTTAGACTACTGTAATTTGCTATATTCCTGTCAGGCTTGATACAACCTCTCCAAACTGTAAAATGCTGCAGCAAGACTTCTCACAAAATCTATCAGAAGAGTATTTTAGCATCCCTACACTGGTTACCTGCTTGTTTTGGAAGTGATTTTTAAAACGTACTAATTTAGCCCCCCGTGAGCCTGAATGTAGCCTGAGAACCTCCAGCAGAGGTCTTTCAATAATTGCAAGGTCAAGGCTTTTATAATGCACTCCTTCTATATTGCAGTTCCTTTCTCTTGAATCGGTTATTCTTCTTTATACTTTACTTATATTCATTGTGTTTTAGTAATTCATTCCTTACTTGTCATTATTACTGTATCATTTCTACTTTTATCTAATTTGTTTTGTTTGTATGTCTTTGTTTTTGAAAATTACTTGATAAATGAAGTTATTATTATAGTGCATTATTTTGGAAGACGTAATAGGCAATGTGTAGAAAACATTTTTACAACATACAGGATGTTATCTCCCACATAGGAGATATCTCTTAGGAGATAATCAAACATTCTGTATATTATTCATGTAAAAACCTATGAATTGTTATCCTGAAGGTCGTATTTTACCCTGGCAACGCACAATCAAGGACTTCAGAGTATCATTAGCTATTTTTCAATGAATTTCAACTCATTTTTATCAACGCAGAGCTCTGTAAACTGGATGCTTCGGCACTTTTCGAGTGTTTCATCCAAAAAAAAAGCACGAGCCACCTCACCTTGACTTCACTTAATTTACCTATGGCTAGGTCCCGCCCTCAAATGCAATGAGCCAATCACAGTGTGTATAGCCTTTCCCATACACTGGGACATTCTCTGCCTGGACGTCCATTGAAATGCATCACAGAAAGTCAGTTTGTTCGGTTTTATGAGCTTTTTCTGAGATTTGAAGTTTAAAAATGGTCAAACGGTGTGCATGGGGTACATGCAGCTCTGACACAAGGTATCCTGAGAGGCTGGGCGACCAGGTGTATTTTTACACTTTAAACCACATCGTTACACACAACGTTAACTTCTGGAGCTAAGCTTCATTAACTTATCTGTAATGGCAGAGATAACAAAGGTTGGCAAACGTTATGCTGAATGATTCAGTGTAAATACTGTAGCACCAAACTAACGCAGAGACACTCTTGGTAAAGATGGTAAAAAGGCCGTTATCCTTTTCTCATATTCTGAGCCCAAAACCTTAACTTCAGTGGCACTTTAACCTGTAAATTTTGGACAGTGTAAATCAATTAAATCAAAGCATGTGTGTTTTTTTAAGTGAACAAAAGTGCTATATAAATAAAGTCACTATTATAATGCATTATTACAGGAACCCTAAGATGTACGAAAAAAAACAACAACAAAAAAACAAATCAAACTAAAAAATGTTACTACGTACGGGATGTTAAATCCTACAGTATGTAGGAGATAACATCCCGAACACAGAATATTATCTCCTAGAACGTGACCTTAGGTTTTGGACAACTTTGTCCAGAATTTTTTTTCATCTTGCCTTCAGGGCTTCCATACATTATTTATGCAAAAATGTATGAATTGTTATTTTGAAGGTCTCTTTCCTTTTGCCCCAGCGACACATAATCCAGGACTTCAGTGTATCACTAGCTAGTTTTCAACAAATTTCAACCCATTTGTAGGAACACTGAGATCTGTTTGGTTGTAGTTTCACCCTGAACACACACGGACAATGAACTCAGTGTATTATTAGCTATTAATCAAATTATTTAAACTCATTATCGGCAACACTGAGATCATTAAATTAAACACGGCGATACCTTTGGAGTCTTTCATCCAATAAAACCATGAGCCAACTCACCTCACTTCACACAACCAGGCGTGAATGAATTAATTTAAAGCACATGCTCTTTCAAGTGACAAGTTCAACGTTAAGGTCCCAGACGTTCAGATGAGGCTGAGTTTGCTGCCATGCTTGTAGGAGCACGCCCTGTAAATAATTCAAAAGCTACAAATCCTGCGAAATAGATCAAATCCTCTCATATTTATTTAAATCACCTGTTTATGACTCCATTTAAAAGAAAATGAATCTGAAATCAAATGTTTAATGGTATAAAAACTTTGTTGAGTGTTAAACATGGGCAAGAAAGGGGATAACAGTCAAAACAAATCAGCCTGTAGCTGAGATTAGTGCTTAATCTGCACCGTATAACACAAATCTCAATGCATTATTCATTGTGCGGCGTGCTGAAGACGGGGACAGGGTGTCTGAGATGAGTAAACACAACATGAGCATGTGTTGGTGCAAGTGAGATTGTGTGCCTGTGTGTGTGTTCATGTGTGGTACTCGGATCAGTGTCTTTGTGTGTGTGGGTGAGAGGGTGTTGAGATAATGTAAGTCTGTGGGAGAATTATTTTAATGATCCTATAACAAAAAAATCAAGTGCTGATTTAAGATGATCTGGTTTTTATGACACATCATTTGCCTTTTTCTTAATTAACGATGACTGTGTATTATGTGTGTGCCTTGGTGTTTTTAAGTTGTCTAAAAATCATGGTTTAGTCCAGTAAAATATACCGCATCAACCGCACAAACTGCAGCCTCATAAAATCCGTTGCATCTGGACACAGCCTCTATAAAAATTGTATATTACAAGCGTTATAAATTTAGTTTTTTCTGTAAGGATTTTGGGTTGTAATATATCTTATGAGTGTTCGTGTTATTGTGTCCACATCCAGTAAATGTAATACAGATATTCACATTGCACACACACAATGAATGTATAGTTCAATACATGCAGCTCTATGTTTGCTTCTCCACCTTGTTTAAACTTTCATTTCATTACCGAAGGGATTTGTGGGTCGTCAGACACTGTGCTGAATCCTCCTGGGTCTTTTAGTCTGCGTAAATGTGCCTCAAAAGTGTTTTCATACACAGCCCAAGTTATGTGCACCCTAAGGATCTGTCATCTTTGTGTGGATGGTGTGCATGTGTTTCTAAAAATGTAGTCTTCCCTGTTCTAAATATGAACTTTGGCACAGTTTACTGTATTCACTGAGTGAAAACTTTACTCTGCGTTGTCTCTGGCTCGTTCACAGACTAGCTTGTTTGTATTTAAAGAGATTAGAGTTAAAATGAAAAAGCAGCCTGGTTGAGACTGTGTAATGGTGTCAAGAAGAATCTGAATGATCATACTGAAATCAAACCCCAGCACTGAGAAGACGACTTGGGGTAAAGATTAGGTCAGTTTCTAAATTTAGTTTTGGTGTATTGAGCAATCTTGAACCCAAGTGGACAACATGATGCATAAAACTGTGATAAGCATGGGGATGGTGGCACTGAAAATGACCAAAAAGCAAAAGTTTGTTTACTTAAATTGTCCATCCATCCATCCATCCATCCAATTTCATCCGCAGGGGCCAACACATTCCCACTCCAACCTCATCACATATTGACGTTGGATCATGGACTTTCCACGTCCTCATGCAACGTGATAGGTTCCCTGGGTGCGTTGGTTGTTGACGTTCTAGGACGCCGTGTCAAGTTCTGCTTGTTACATGCATTGTCTTCTTTCAAAATGCACTTCTGTTTTCACAGGAAATTTAACGTTCACATGCAGTCTCTTTCAAAATAAATGCACAACGTCGGTACAACACCACCATTTTTTTCGATAACAAGCAACATGTGATTAGGTTTAAGAAAAAAGAACAAGGTTTGGCTTAAGAAGGTGCTGACACACCAAACCGAGTGGCACGTACGTTCCAAACGGAGAGCCGGGGCTAGCTCAGAGACTAGCGGAGGCTAACTGGCTGTGCTTCCCTCCGGTCATGCTGCGGCTAACGCTCCGCTAGCCTCACAGCTGGCTCGTGTTTGTTATTCAGGTTAAAGTGGGAAGAAGCAGCGGGTCTGTCAGGCAGCTGAGTGAAGTGGAGCCTGAGGAGGAAGCACCGGTTAGCCCTGGTTTCACTACAGGCAGATTCACTCGCTACAGGGGCGAGGAAATAAAACCTGACCAGCCAATCAGAGTGATCTCTCTCAGTGACTAGCTCCGCCGCCAATTCAGCATGCTCAGTTGGCCGAAAAGCTGCCGACGCCAAAGTGCCGGCAAAAACTAGGTTGACAGACGCTCACCGATGGCCTGACCTTGGTTGACGGCCGACCGTAGGCTTGGTGTGTCAGGGCCTTTATAGGACACAAACACTGCTCTCTCGGGTGAAAGTCGTGTTTGTTGGACCCTTCCACCACCCCTCCTGCCCGCCCTGGCTGGACTTGGGTAGCCTTAACTTTTGTCTTTGTCCCGCCACGTTTCCCCCTGAAGCCGCCTGGGGCCATGATACTATAACCGCAACTGGCTGCGTATCATGCCATCAATAAAGGATGCCTTTTTGTGCTAGTTTCTGACGCTGCAAGTCACTGCCCAAGCGCCAGATTTTGGTGACTTCGGGATGACACCGGGCTCCAGGGGCAGCAGGCCAAGCAAAGCACCCCAGACGTCCCTCTCCCCAGCAACACTTTCCAGCTCCTCCTGGGGGACCCCAAGGTGTTCCCAAGCCAGATAAGATATGTAATCCCTCCAGCGTGTTCTGGGTCTGCCCCGGGGCCTCCCACCAGTGGGATGTGCCTATAATACCTCTGACGGGAGGCACCCAGGAGGATCCTGATCCGATGCCCGAACAACCTCAACTGACCTCATTCGAAAGCTCCTTCTGGATGTCCGAGCTCCTCCCCCTATCGCTAAGGCTGAGCCCAGCCACCCCACGGAGGAATTGGATCTTAGCTGCTTGTATCCGCAGTCTCATTCATTCGGTCACTACTCAGAGCTCATGACCATAGGTAATAGATGGACCAGTAAATCGAAAGCTTCACCTTCTGGCTCAGCTCCCTCTTCACCACGATGGTCCGTCGCAACGCTTGCATCACTGCAGACGCTGCACCAAATTTTACATAGATTAAAATTTAGTGAACAAAACTCCACTCATAACTAAAAACTGGCTTGCCAGGCTGCCTTGTTTCAGAAAAACCTTTTCATCACTGCATCATAAAGATAGTGCTGAATGCAGGTCCAGGACTTTTATATATCAATGACTAAATGAAGTGCTTTTACCTGAATGGGTTGTGCATGTTTTGGCAGAACATGGCTCATATTGAAAGAGTCATGTCTTTGCCAGCTAGAAGCAATTGTGAGGAAGTAATTTTAGGAACAGAAAGATTAACAGGAAAGTAGTTAAATCACTGTTAATCCTTCACCTCCTTCACTGTTCACCCTCCTCTAATGCCTCTCCTTCGTCTCTGTGGCTTTCCCTGGCCCTGTCTGTTCCTCTCTCTATCCTCCAACCGATTAGCCCCGCCCCCCTCATTTGCTCACCAGCACCGAGGATACGTTGTGTTGCCAAATAGTGAGTCAGCTGAGCCAGGTTGGGATCCTTCCTGTTGTACAGCTCCCAGCGAGTGATGCCCAGGTGGAACCGTAGCCAGGGAGGGTGGGTCTCCACATCGCTCGTCCAAGTGACCTTGTCATAGCCCTCCTCCTCCTCCTCACTGGCACTCTGCCTTTAGGGGAGGGAGAGGAGGTGATAAATAGACTGAGCTGGCTAATGAATGAGACAGTGAAGCTGAAGTTTGTTGGTTTCAGGTCGACTTTGAGACGTAAAACGAGCTGTAGGGGGAAATTGTTTAATGAAGTAAAGTTCCATATAAAGAAACTAAAGCAAGACATTCTGTTCCAGGACACTCAATTAATTTTGCAAAACAAAAAGCAGCCTAAAGGCTACGAGATGACAAAAATAAATATCACCAAGAGTTATTTTTCAAGAACATTTTTCATGAAACTGTGGGACACCAGTAATTGTACCACACAGTCCATTCTGAAGTCAGACTCGTTTCCACTTATTTTTGTGACTGGTGTCTGTAGATCTGTCAATATACAGATGATGCCTCTAGTGTCCAACGCAAGGAAGTGCATTCCTTTACAGACAGATAGACACCTAATAGAAACTACCTGCAGTCATGGGGGGTAGACTAATGTTTTTATTTGCCATCCAGTAGTTTGGATTTTGCGCTCGGAACATTACAGGGTCAAAAACAGAATCTGCCAGGTACGTGGCATATGTTTTGTGAAATATTTAATTTAAAAGACGTATGAACTGCTGAATGAGTCATCATGACAATCTGACTGTATGACTGTAGAAAACTAGATAAACAAGTTCTTTTTAATCAGCCAAACTCACTTGACAATCAACACAGGCAACTGAGATTAAGGAAATAGCCTGTTAGCCTAACAACCTGTTAGCTGAATTAGCACAATGGCATATGGTCTCTCTGAAAACCTCCAGAAAACTCAGGGCAAATTCTTGAACGAAATATTATGGAGTGGAGGAGTTTCACAGGCACATCGGGTATCATGGATATCATGCTTTCCTCGTCTCTGTACACATATGAAAGTGGATACAAGGGGTTAGAATCTACAGCCATGCTACGGTCCATGCTGGACCACAAGTGTTACTTGAATAAGTAAACACTGACCAGCAGGACCAGACTGGCCGACCCGTATGCTCTCACTTTGTGGATGGATGATGTCACAGGAAGCCAATCTTACAAAGGAGGACAACACTTGGACAGTTTCCTCAAGTTTGTTTTGCTAAGTGAAAGGTAACTAAAGGTCGCGTTACAGAGACATTCAATATTCCTCTTAATCCCTCCCCAGTTCCTGATGAGGTGGACATGATAACCAAGACCTCGTGGTGGAGCTAGAGGACAGTCAGAGGGCACTGTGAATGTCTGGGGGCAACAGTTTCACTTACCACTGGCTGTCACTATTTATGGTGTCTTCCTTTTCCTCTTCCTCACTTCCTGTATCCTTTGCATGTTCAGTTTTCTTTACCCTCAGCAGCCAATCATCGTCTTGCAGCTCCGGATGTGGCAGATTGTACAGCGGGTGCTTGAACAGCGCCTCCAGCTTAGAATAACCCTTAACCTTGACTTTTCCAGCTCCAATCAGTTTCTTTGTCCTCTCAGTAGCTTCACTGAATGAGTCTCTCTCTTTACCGGTGATGACATTCAGTTTGTGATGCTCTCCATTCTGGGGGATCGTTGGCAGTTTATGTGAGGAGGAGACATCTGAAGAAGAGGAGGAGTGGGAGATGGACTGACGGTGCTGAGTATGTGTTCTTGGAATGGAGGAAGAAGAGGAGGTGGGAAGGACACAGGGTGTCTGGAGGACAGAGAGACAGAAACATGCCAGAAGGAGGTTGAGAGCGAGGGACAGACATGCCAGGCCCAGACAGATGGAGCGAGTTGATCGACCCAGGTTCTGCCTTATCATGCTGGAGGAAAGAAAGGCAACAACAGAGAGACATTTAAAATCCAAACAGACCATGGAGTCCTGCCAAACCTTCAAACATGATCCTGATGAAACATTTTCTGATCATTGTGTTCCACAAATATACACATGAAGGAGTGGACAAAATTGGAAAAAAACAACAGATGAATAAGAACTTTTACTTTGAACTAACTGAGTTGCTCACAGAGGCAGCAGTATCAAGCTGAATGCCAAATGCACTCCATGATACAACTAACAATGGACTGGCCACATTAAATAAGAGTCTAAGAGGACTACATGTGGCAGCTTGTAAGGCTGAACCTAGGCACAATGCTTGTATCAGCATGCTAATAAGAATGCTAACATGTTTAGCAGATATAGTGTTTACTGTAGCTGTCGGTGAAGATTCTCAGTCATCCAGGTCATGGTAATCGTAAGTGCTAATATCATAGGCAACTGGACTTGCTTGCGTCTCTTGAAGACATTTCGCCTCTCATCCAAGAAGCTTCTTCAGTTGTAAATGACTGGTACGAAGTTGCAGGCTTTAAACCCTGTGTGCGTGGGAACCCTTGCAGAGTCGTAGGGGTCACGTGAGCTCTTAGTTTCAGAGTCGTTAAGGTCACAATGTGAGTCGTTGACCCACCTGGCCACCATGTGAGTCGTTAGGGTCAGGTGGGACCAGGGGTGAATGGGTGTGAAGTCGTCCCAAGACTGCATTGTAGTTGGGGGATAAGTAGTGTCATAAGCCACCCCCTCTGTTTAACGATGGTCGTTCCAGCTTGACGTAGATGGCTTCTTTTACTCCTCTTCCAAACCATCTTTCCTCCCTGGCCAAGATGTGCACATTGCTGTCCTCAAAGGAGTGTCCCTACTCCTGTAGATGTAAGTAACATTTAGCATGTACTCAGCACTAAGACAAAAGACAGCTGAGGCTGATGGGTATGTCCTTAGTCTTCAGGTGTTTAGACGCAAACCAAGTATTTGAAAGCGGTTCCGCCCCCATGGGGGGGCCAGGGGAGGCCATCGCCGCCCTGAAAGGATTGGAGGCTAACATTGCTGCCTTTAAGAGGCTGTGGAACAATTGTTTTTGATGTTCGGGGGGAGGTAGTAGTATCATGTGAAACTAGACAACCTAAGGTATCCATTGGTTCAATCAAGTTGGCATAACTTGTCAGCAAGGGGGGTAAATAATGCTCCAAATTCAGGCTATATTTTGGCGAGGGAAAAACTGGCATGGCCATTTTCAAAGGGAACACACAGAACACACATTCACAGCCTGTACGACACAGTCTTAACAAAACTGCATATTATGAACCAACTGTCGAAAGTCGAAAGCAGAAGAAATGCATCAGTATGGGGCATGGTACTGTAGATTGCTTATGGAATGGAAAAATCTGATTCTCAGTGTGATCCAAATGTTGCATCAAACCATCACCAGCTGTTGTGAGCAGTTAAACATTTTTAGTATGGGAGTCACGTTAGTAGGGTCATTTATTCACTAAACGTCGGTAGGGTTGTCTGACAGAATAAGCACGCTAGCCCTGGATACGAAATCCAGTGTGTGTGTGTGTGTGTGTGTGTGTGTGGGGGGGGGGTTATGGCTTCCATATTGCCGCAATAACATCCAATTTTTAAAGAAATTCAACAGCACTTAAAACACCTGTTATGGCCTCCTCAGTTTAAACATAATCGAGACTTTATGGACATTTAGGAACACAAGTGTTAAGTACATTTCTGCATCCTCTATTCTTTAGCAAACTGGAGGCTTTTTCTACAAGAATTATACAATATACAACTACAATGAATTCCCAACTGCAGCTGTTCTGAGGGCAAACAGTCGCCCTTCACTTTATCATCTTTACTTTATTATTATTCTCTGCCAAACTCTCCCTGCTCTGTACCCAAGGCAAACACACACACACACACACACACACACAAATAAGCAAACATTTAAACACTGCACTGATTAATTTCATTGTCAGACAGACAGGTGGATGGACAGAGAGACAGGCACTCCTATATACATTCACACTGCACCGGTTATCTGTCAGATAACCCTTTACATCAAATCCTCAAATAAAGAAAAGCTCACTAAGAAAATCAATACATTATTGAACAACTCGCTGCTCCTACATTCCCTGTGTGGACCAGCAGGCTGGAGAAATTACTTACATCTCTTCCCCTTCAAGACCTTTTTTCTTCTCCCTCTCTCTATTCCACTCCTCTTCCTCTGTTAATGAGGCAGATATTCAGAGTTTGGTGACATTTCTACCCTTTTTTTTTGGTCCTGTTCTTTCCCCGGGAGGATGGTTTGTTTGTTATCATGCGGTCACTGCAGTCCAAACAGAAGGACGAGGACTGACATGTTGTGGTGACCTGTGTCTGTGTGACCCACAGTAAAGAGAAAGGGAATCACAGTAAACTGCCAAGTGAGCTTTTAGTCTGCCAGGATCAATGCAGGATGGGTGATGATACACAGCAGTCTTGTACAGAGGGGCTGACTCAATATCCATGACTCATAATAATAATAATCCTCAAACAGGTTGGGTCAGTGGAGCAGCACTGAAAAATAAATGACATATAACTAACAGATGGACATTTTGGGCAATATTTTATTTTGTTTTCCTGAGAATTAGATGAGATTTGATAGCACTCTGAAAACTGTAGGGTAAATATGAAGCTACTGTTTGCATCTGGTTAGCTTAGCTTAGCTTAGCTTAGCATACACACTGGAAACAGCCAGACTTGGTTGGATGGATGGATAGATATACCAGATACAGACTAGCATGCAAATCAGTGCGCTTAAAGGCCCTGACACTCAAAGCTGATGGTCGGCTGTTGGTCAGTGTTGGGCCATTGGCGAGTGTTTGTGGCCCTCGTCGCTGCGGTCGGTTCTGCACCTGTTGGCTTGTTTTTTTGGCCAGTTCAGCATGTTGAATCAGTGCTGGCAGGGGCAGAGCCCGTTGGTAAATGAAATCACTCTGATTGGCAGTTCAGCTCAGCGCACAAGAAGAGAAATGGAAGTGAGGAAAGTAAACAATCAGCTAAAGCCAAGAAGGCGTCAGCCCAAAATTAACTTATTATTTCTCTTTAGCCATTGAGCTCTTCAGCAGAAATGTTTCCAGATGGTTTGTGGTACTGTTCACTGGTGCACGGTAAATATACTCTATTCTTTCAACACTGGACTGTTTTATTAATGTGCTAACTGGCTAATTAGAATCAAGACGGTCTTTCAGTTTCTCTTTTTGAATGCCAATTATAGATGACTTCCATCTGCTAGTGTGGAGAGTTATTTCCTCTCACACAGGCACAGAACATACAGGCTAGATGGCCGTCGGCTGTAGTCTTTGCGATGTGTTCATGTGCAACTTTTTGGCTAAGACAAGGGAGCGTCAGGTGATGCAGCAGGGGGCCATCATAGTTCTCTGAAGTTGGTTTTGTGTGTTTGGGCTTTTAGGGGTGCTGGTAGTCACATTTTGAATCTCTGAATCAGTAGAATAGATATCAAAAAAGGATCAGTTTCTCTCCTCTACCTTGTACTCATTTTTATTTCATCAAACAGGTTAAACTGTATCTGTGTAAACAACATTCTGTTGTGGTAAACACATCTTACTGTGCAAACTCTTTGTCTCTCTGCTGTTGTTGTGCTGTGTACACTCTGACAACATACACGTCAAGCACGCACTGCAGCGCCCACCCAGATGAGTTTAAGTTGACACATAATTGCAGTGATGGCTGAACAAAAAAAGAGCATCGACTGGAGCCTTTCCACAGCTATGAATTGAAACATTGTCAGCAGTGATGTGTGTAGGAAGGCTGATCAGCACTGTGGCAACACCTCAAATTTGTTTTGAAGACATTACAAAAAACATGAAAAAGAAAACTTGGATCTGCAACAGAAAAGAAGGAAGGAGGAGGAGGTGCCTCAGCATCCAGATCAGGCCCCCCGAAGGTACACCGGGCTTTGAAGCCAATTCGACACAGTGGCCAAACAGTTGAATAAGTAATTAAGCAAGAACATTTCTTTATATGGTGCTTTTCACAGACATAGGTCACAAAGTGTTTTACAAGAGTATTATACAACAAGAAAGGAAACACAGAAGACAAAGTGACTGTGAGCCAAGTAGTTAAAAGTGCACAACTAGAAAAACTATTTGCATATTAGAAAATAACAACTTCTGAGTCTGCCACCTGGTGCCATGGGGCCCAAAAAAGACTTTTTCCCATAGACTTACAATGTGAAACAGACGTCTGTAAATCAGTGGATACATTTTATGAGCGTCACAAAATGACTTGATCTATGATAATGAAACATTAATATTTGGAAAATATATAAGACCCGCAAGATTTAATAATTTTATCCCTATTCAAACTATCCCTATTGAAAACTAGAAAACAATGTTCTGATGCATTGGATGTGCTGAATGTGCATATTAAGGCAGTACAGGAGGAGGTGCACATTAATAATCCTCCAGGACTGTAACATACTCATGTTTAACCCAAACAATGTGTCATGTGACTGCAGTTGCTTCACATCCAGGTCGGAACACCTTCTCACCACAAACCAGCCGCACCAGAGTTCATTTGTAACCGGACTGAGACCACCTCTTCAAGAAGGTCTCAGTCTGGTTGTTTTGGTGCACACCTGAGTGTGATTGCTGTGTTCACACCTGCCCAAAGCACATTTCCCAAAATGTAGAGCTGTTTACTCCGTGTTGTCCACATTTTTAGCTATTCTCTCCATCTTTCTCCTTTTGTACATGTCATGTGGCCTCCCTCGTATCTAGAGTTTTTCTCCTATGTCAATGATATCTGCTTCTGGTGTTAACTTTTGAAAGGACACTGTGTGGTTTCTGTTCATTTTGTGAATTCATGGCGACTCTTTTTCATGAAGCACAATGGCTTTAATACTCAGTGAAAATGTAGGTGGTGTCAAAAACTGTGACCTGGATCTTCCTGTATAAACTGTTTGATACTGGCGGCACATTAAAGCGCACACAGAGAAACATGCAGAGTGATGAATTCATATTCTAAAGCAGCCCAGATTAAATCAAATATTCATCTCTTTTACACTGTCTCTCTTTTTGTCTCTCTTTGAACCTGTCCCCTCTTCCTATCTCCCTCGCCCCTTTAATCATAAACCATCCATTATATCTGTGTATCTACCATCACATCTCCTGCTCTGACTCTAAATCCTCTCTGACTTTCAGCGTTTTCTGCCCTCTGAGGGTTTCAAAATCATTCTGTGGCGTACTGCTAATTAGCTGACTATATGTTGCTGCTAATTAGCCAACGTCGCTCTGAGACAGAATGCATTATGTATGTTAGAGCAAATCCCAGCAGATTAGGCTGATGTTTCTCAAACCTTGGGCAACATGCAGCCTCTGAGTGTGTGTCATTACATGTAAACAACTGTTAAATGTCACAAATGGGATAACAATATCAGCACGCGCACACACACACACACGCACACACACACACACACACAGGCAGATTGAGGGAGAGGAAATAGATCGCTGATTAGATAAATATTACATATTTGAGTACATTAGGAAAAATCTGAATGCATAACAACACATTTTTTCTCAATTATTCATCATGATAGTAAGGGGCTCCATAATAACTTGGTACTTCAACTGGGGGCGGGGCATAACATCCTGCGTCACACAGTGCGGTGTGTGCCTAATCAGTGGTTTTGTCGGCTTGCATTGGGTCACCTGGTTACTTTATAGATAAGCTCACAAAACCGTAGTGTAAAAAACTGTTTGATAACCTTATCTTTTGCTTGCCCCCGAAATCTAATGCTATCCCAGAATCCCTTGCGCATCATCGGCCGAGCCCAGCTGAAATCAGCCGAGTCTGTACGATTCATTCAAAGCAAGATGGCGGTGGAAAGTGGTAAAAAGAAGAGTTATAACTGTGAGAATTTTCTTTGCAAATATGAGTTTAAAAATCATGATAAGCATTGTAATATCTTAGGTAAATGTCATTTTATGGATTTTAGACCTCTTTGTGGCGTCAACACGAACACATTTTTTTGCTAACGATCGATAGTCAGTCACGTTAATGTTAGCCGTCGCGCTGCACACAAGCCATAACGTTAAATGTTCAGTTAACGTTACGAAATATCATTTGTCTCAGTGGTAATGTTGTTGTTAAGTTTTGTCAATATACGTGAAATGTTTGCACCGACAGACGGTGTCATCTACTGTAGCCGCAGCTGCAGGTTAATGTTTCGGTTTAACGTTAACTAGCATAAGTTAGCTGAATAAGTTACGTCGGTAGCTGTGTTACACGTTATTTGGTTGAATATCAACTGCTGTAGACAATCTCAGAAAGATGCCTAAAGCCCAAGCAAAAGACTTAAGCGCAGCTGCAGACGGCATGATTCGTATCGTTCGTCTGTAACCTTGTTCTTCTGCGACTACTGATGACGTACCTTGTTCTTCTTCTTCTTTTGAATTGACGGACTGGACGGAGCTTTGGCGTATTGCTGCCCCCCACAGTCTGAAGACATTTTGCAACACTTTGGGCCCCTGTGTACAGATATGCAAAGGGCCCACCACCTCTCCTACACAGGAGCAAGACACACAAACTCTGTGGTTGTTTTGTGTCTCTTTTTAACTTGGTGTGTGTTGTGTCTCTCTGTGGTCATCTTGAGTCTGTTCCTGGTCGGTACATGTTAATTTGACGTGACATTTAGCAAGTGAAGGCCAGGGGGCCCCCTGACACGTTGGGCCCCCGGGCTTGTGCCTGGCAGGCGCGTTCAGTTGTCTGTTGATGCTGGTGTTTTGTTCTATATATTTGTAATCATCTGTTCACTTTGAGTTTTGCTTCTTGTTCTGCTGACACAGCTGCAACCAGGACTAGACTTCCTGCAGATTTTTAAATCTTTTACCGACACTGCTTTGCCCGGCAAAACCATGACAACCCAGCTGAAACATCAAATTTTTAAGGAGCCCTGTGATGGTAATGCCCTTGCACTTCGACATCGACAATTCTCCATACAACAAATCTGAGGAGCGTCTAAATATATATTTCAGTGTATTGTCCTGTTTGGAATAGAGTTCTGCATATTGTGTATACTGTATTTAGAAAATGTATAATAGCAGCCAGTGCTGAACAATAGTACAAGAAGACCAAGGACATAAGCTGTACGAATTAAAGTGTGAGCATCCACACTGATGAACAGCCAAGAGTACAAGGATACGGGTCACCAGCTTGTGTAAGCTGTTTATAATTGTCTGCTCACTTCTGTTAATGACAATGACAAAACACTCACCACTGAGTCCAAGGGTGAGCCTGATGGTGTCCCAGATGTCCTTCATCCTGATAGCGTCTTTATAAAGATGAGGATCTCCACAATCTCATCTGCCGTGTCGAACGTGACGCCCTGTAAATTCAGATGGGTTTTAATTGTGTGTTAGTGTTTCTATCGTTCATCAAATCTCTCTGAAAGTGTTCCCAACGATATCCTTCGCCGCTGTCGTTGTCGTTAAACATATTTCCAATGAAACTATTCACATGAAATTTGAACCAGACATTATTAACTCAATTAAACTACACTGATAAACAAATTCTGACATTTCAATCAAGTGGAGTGACACAGCAAAACAGTACTGAACACTCAAACTGAAATTTATTTACTACTTGCTGGAGAAGCTTTTGTCTGCAATGCCAACTTCAAGACTCTTCCTGCATGAAGAAACTAACCTCTCACAGAGCCCAGATGGGAGTTTGGCTCATTCTTTCACACAGAAAGTCTTTCCATCTTGAAGATTTCGGGAGGTCTGCTTGTGAATCTTGAGAGAGAAATTTCACTTTCAGAACTTCAACAGTTATTGTCCTCAGCTCCCAGATGTGTTCTGAGTGTTGTGAAAAGACAAGGTGATGTAACACGGTGGTAAACATGCCTCTGCCCCAACTTTTTGTAACGTGTTGCAGGCATCAGACTCTGAATGAGTGTTTGTCTACAAAATACAATGCAGATAATAAGTTTAAACATTAAATCTCATGTCTTTGTGGTGGATTAAAAAAAAAAAACATTTTGAAAAGGATTTGCAAATGTTTGCGTTCTGTTTTGATTTGTGTTTTACATAATTTTGAGGGAACTGGGGTTATAAATCCATAAAAACATGTCACATTTATAAAGTTTTATTTTTATAAATGATAAATAATTTAAAAAAAAAAAACAGCTGGGCACTGTGGTTTTTAGTCAGTGTTACACAAACTGGAGTAAATTGTGTATTTGTTGGGGACTATTTTCAGCTGTGGATGGATATGCATTAATGAGTATTTAAAGGTCCAGTGTGTAGGATTTAGGGGATATAACGGCAGAAATGGAATATAATGTAATAAGAAGTTTTCTTTAAAGCAACACAATGGAGGATTGTGCGTTTTACCTCACAGGGTCCCCCTACAGACGAAAAACAGTATTGTCTTTTACAACTGTCGCAAAGATCTTTCTGTGCGTGCATTTGTTGACAAGCCAACGATACTTGAACGTGAACTTCCTGAAGCTGGCCGTGTAATGCGTGATCATCATGTCTTCAGAACAGGTAAAGTAGCCTCATAGTGTTTGCTGCTCTGTCCGCAGTCTCTCATTCACCGCTATTATGATTTACGATCGCAGTCGACACAAGCACATCGCGCTTGCGGTGCTAACAGCAAAGTATTGAAGACAAACTAAAATGAAAGCTGTCTGTATGTAGGCTACCTGAGGCGCCTGACCTGCAGACAGTGAGTCTCCTAAGTAGAGAGTAACAGCAGTAACAGTGCCAGGTCACCATCGGTCGGGCAGCTCTCACCAGCGTGTGAAAGCCGGGCCAATATTAAACCTTGTTCGAGCTCTTGTTTTATCGCTCTCCCGTTTTCTTTTCTTTGTCTCCTCAGACAACACCTTCACCTTCTTCCTTTTCTTTGTCGCTTCAGCCATGACAACCACGTCTAACTTCGTTCACCTCGGTTCGGCTACACTACTCTAAAGAGAGGAGGGGGATATGACGTATGCCGTAAAGCAACCAAATTTTGTAGTCCTTTTGTGTCCGGGTTCTTACCCGATCCCCGAAACTGCATAGTGCCAGTGCAAGTGAAAAAGACGCTCTCAAGCAATGACTGAGGTGTCATCCAACCTATTATGAGTTGATGTACCAATCACGAGGATCCTGGATATATATTTTGAAGGCTCAGAAACTTTGTTGTGTTGCTTTAATGTATAATCACCTGAAAATAAGAATGAGATATTTTTATCTACATAGGGAGCGAGTCTACAACACATTGTCACTCCGTCCTCGTCACATATTAAAGTTTCCACGTCCACATACAACGTGCAAGGTACCCTGGGTGTGTTGGTTGTTGATGTTCTGGGACGCCATGTCAAGTTCTGCCTGTTACATGCATTGTCTTCTTTCAAAATACACTTCTGTTTTCACAGGAAATTTAACATTTACATACAGTTTCTTTCAAAATAAAAGCACTACATCAGTACGACAATGTGAATTGACTTTTTTTTTCCTGGCTTTATAATCTTACTGAGCTCAAACACTGCTCTCACGGGTGAAAGACGCTATTCGTTTGCGTTTGCTAGCTGGCCGCATATCATGCTGACGTTACGTACAGCTTTTGTCCTTAGTGTCTGACGCCACAAGTCACTGCCCAGGCGCTGGATTTCGACGACTTTGCAGTGAACAAACAAAGCACTGGCTATAGATGGGGCCATTTACGTTTTCACATCGGCAACACACAGATTTTTTTGAACTGCCTTTTCTTCTTTTCTTTTTTTTTGATGGTTTAAATCGCCAGGTCCGTTTATTTTGGAGAGGAAGAGACCTCTGCAGATAATTCAGCTCCTGGTAAAAACCTCCTGAACGTTTGGAGCTCAAATTACATGAGAAAAAAGGTGAGCACAGATTAGCAGGTGCTGGATGAGCAGACTGTCTGAGTCATGCCTAACAGCGTAGGAAAAAAGTGTAACGTTAAAGTGCTTTATTCACTGTTAATACCAGTTTTAATCACCCGGTTTGTTCTGGAGAGAAAGACCTCTTTGGAAAATTCGGCTCCCGGTAAAAACCTCCTGAACAATAAACAGTGAAGGGATTCTAATCGGGAGAAGTTTCAGCTGGTTCAATCTGCAGTCCTCGCCACTAAGTCTCCCTAAATATCACACTGCTGAGCAGGACTGTGATGGGATGATTATTCTACTGGAAGGAAGACATCACCTTTTATTTAAAAAGCTTGAGATGGTGAATGGTGCTAACAGAGAGCATTTAAGAGGCCTTGAGTAAGTGAGCTGAAATACTGACAACTGCTGTCTGAGCGGAGACACACTGTCACACTGGGCATAATGAGAGCTCACATACACCAGTGCATCAGTGCAAGACATGCAGAATGATGAAGTGCAGTGCTGTGTTATGTGATGTGATACCTCATGAACTGCAGTCATATCACATTTCTCTTCCTCCAGCGGGAGATCTGAGGTCACCTCTGGGTCAGCTGCTTAACAACACAAGGAAAACTCAATGAAGACACAGCCCTACATCTGCTCCACCAGTGCTGTGATCTTATTACAGGATGTCGGGGAAAATCAAACACAATAACATATTTTAAATTTGTGTTGCTTTCCATTTTTCTCCAGTCTCTGTCCCATCTTTATTGCCTTTCTCCCTCTCATGCACACACACACACACATAAAACTCACATTCAAACAGTGAAAACATCCTTCAAAATCTTTGAAGCCCCGATTCCCTCACAGCAGTCGCAGCTTAATGTAGGTTGCTTGGAAACAACCCAGAATTTTGGCACCTAATTGGAGCGTGTGTGTGCTTTATCCAGCAGGCAGGCGGACGGCGAGTCTGTTGTGCAAACTCAGGATAATAAGACAAAGTGAATTTAAGATCACATCTGGCACATTAGAGGACGAACAAGCGGCGGAGGGCCTATCGGATCATGTGGAGGGGTGACTGATGAAAGCCTTGGAGGCCTGATCGTGTGTTTAGAGAGATGGAGTGTGTGTGGCTGCTTTTCTCAATGTGTATAAAATGTCTCCGCGAGTTTGTGTGTGTTTGTTCCTTGGTGTAAAAACTGCTTAAATGGCCTTATGAGGACCCAAGGGGTGCGAGAGGGTTTTTTTTGGTGCCAGCGAGCGTGGAATACAAAGAGAACGAAGTGTTTAATCATGTGTCGGTTGATGTTTGAAGTGCCGCAGGCGCTGTATCTCTCTGTGGTTTTCTCCCTCTTTGTGTTTAACCTACAGTATGTGTCTGCAGGTGTGTGCGCGCGCGTGCACGTGTGTGTGTGTGCGCAATGAAAAAGCCGCGTTTCATCATGTGTTGCCTGGTGTTTGATGTGATGGAGGGGCTGCTTGGTCTTTTCACTCATCCTCCTACTCCTTCTCTTCCTTTCTCACTCTGTCACAGCTTATCTTTCTATTCCTTTCTCTCACCTGCTCTCCTCTGCCTTCACTTCCTCGCTCGTTTTCCGCCTACTCCCTCCCTTTCCTCCCCCACAACCTCTCTCCCTCTCTCCCTCTCTCAGAGGCCTGGAGTCTTTGAAAGCATTGACTCCTGTGGCTCCGGCTGCTGCTGCTGCTACACTCCCAGTATGGATGGGCATGAATATTTCATCTGGGGAAAGGGAGGGCGGGATTGAAAGGAGTGGGAGACGAAAGCCGGAGAATGAGAGGCAGAGACAGAAGTGATGGAGCAAAACAGGTGAGCGATAAATAAAGACAAAGAGCAACAAATGCAATCGGGAAGAGAGGGAAACAAGAGAAAAGCAGGAGGAGGAGAGATAGATGTTGGAGGAGGGCGAGACCACGAGGAAAGACTCCTGTGGAATACCAACTAGAGCAACAATGAGCTCACAGTTTATATACGGAGACACACTTACTTCTCTGTGAACACACACACGGCATAACTCACAAAACACATACACAAGTAGAAAATCATATGAAGCCTCTGCAGCCTTCGTATATTCCCAGCAGGGTGATTCTAATCGGTCTCATCGTCTACATTTCTTCACTGCATCCATCTCTCATAACCTCTTGTGCATCCCTCTCTCTCGTCGCCCATTTCAAGGTGACAGCTTGCGGGATAATCTAATCCTGCATCTCTACACGTGGGACAATCTGTCATCGGCTGTCGCAAAGTGTGTAGATCTGTGTTATATATGTGTGTGTGTGCATGTCGCTGTCGGAGGAAGTGTGAGAAAGACGAGAGGCAAAAAATTAAGATAGAAAGGAGGAATGAAAGAGAGCACAACCCCAGCATGCCTTTAGGCTGAGACATATAACGCAGACATGAATTATGTAAAGACTGTTCATATATTACTGATGGGATGTGTGAAAACACCAGTTTGAACTTGTGTACATGGAACTGTATGTACAGTGTGTGACTCCAGATGTCACGTACAGTAATGTGGGACAGTTGAGTGTGTGTAATGAGAGATCAGCAGCGCTCTACACAAATATATAATTCATAAATATTTCCCTGGTATGAACATATAAGTGTTGCGACTTATTGCAATGCTTCCGCAAAGTGGATGTTAAGCATTTTACCGAGCTGTGATGGTTATATAACACGGCAAACAAGCTACTGCAGCTAGCTGCTGTGCTCAGATAACTTGTTGATCTATTATAGTGCGTGGGGTCTGATGTATACTGTGGCTGCAGCCAACTGTAAGACTGATCAGTATATAGACACACTGGGCTGATGCAGATACAGATCTTTTACATAACCGTATGTGTTAAATCATTTTTATGTTGGGACTTGGTCGGCTCATGGGTGAGAAGCCAGAGATGGATTGTTTGGCACAGAGCTCCACATAAATAAAGGGTATCAGGCTGTTCAACACAAAGTAATGCACCCAAATCCATACATATGCCACATATTTCGAAAGGCAGCAGTCACATGACCAAGGCACTGATGGGAGTAAACGAAGCCACTCCTAAGCGGTCTTGGGGTAACAAAAACTGTCCCCCAGGACTTTCCCCAGGAGTCAAGTGTTTGGAGTCCTGTGACCTTTGAGGAGTCATTTAAGGCATCTTTTCCTAAACCTAACCACAGTAACTTTATTTGCCTGAAACCAACACATTCTCGTTCAAATCTCGTCACAAATTGTCACATGGTTTCCTTGTCCACATACGACGTGCAAGGTACCCTGGGTGTGTTGGTTGTTGATGTTCTGGGACACCGTGTCAAGTTCTGCCTGATACATGCATTGTCTAATTTCAAGATACACTTCTGTTCTCACAGGAAATTTAACATTTACATACAGTCTCTTTCAAAATAAAAGCATTATGGTGGTACAACACTGCAAATTGCCATTTTCAAACACACATGGTTCGGTTTAGGAAAAAAGGACAGCGTTTGGCTTCAGAATCTTACAGGATGCAAACACCGCTCTCTCTGGTCATGGTTTGTTGGACCCATCCACCATCCCACCTGCCCGCCCTACTCGGACTTTCGCCGGTTTAACTTTCATCCTTGCCACCACCAAGCGCCATTAAGCTAGAACAGCTACCGGACATTAAAGGACTTTTTTTTTGTTGGTTCATTACAGCACAAGTCACTGCCCAAGCACCACATTTTGATGACTTCGGAGTGAGACCGGGCTCCTGAAACCCAACCTCCATAACTTTACGTTAGCTATGTAACAACACATTAAGGACCTAACGTCATTTGTGAGGCATTAACTTGTAGGATATCATACAAACCATTCTATAAGGATACTTTGAGTAAATTTACAGGGGTGCACCATCAAAAGAGGCAAACCAGGCAAATATCTGGGGCTCCCCAAATATTTTGGGGAAAGGGGCCCCTCATGGCAACTCATATTGGCCCAAGGTATCCTCATACACTGGTCCAGCCACAGGGTCTAGATTTCTCCTCTGTCATTACTTCAAGGGCCACACAGATTATTACATTCAACATCATACTTGTGTTTGGCCATGTCCCTGAGTGAGTTTGCCATCTCTCTGAAGTAGCTTTAAGCTACAGATAAGTGCCCCACAATTATGTTCTTCATGTAAAGTTACACAATTAATGTAAAGTTACGGAGGGTCGGTTTAGGCATGAGCAGTTTTTGTGGTTAGGTTTAGGGAAAAGACTCTCACTCAAAGCTCGCATTGTTCCAAACAGTGGTCTGCAGGGGAAAGTCCTGTGTTTTGTGACCCATCCACCACCCCAACCTGCCTCCTTGCTGGAAAACCAGTGGGTCCAGAAAGTCCCTGCTTTGCAGTTACCCCCAGAAAGCCATAAATGTGGGCTTGAGCAAAGCTCCAACCACTTTCACATTTATAAAAGATGAAGATGCAGCACTGTTAGAGATTGTTACCAACCCAATAGGAGAAAGCTTCAGTAACTAAACAGACACATGAAGTCAGAATGCACAATGGACTACAGCTTACAAAGTTAGGACCATAGACTCGGGTTTGGACCAAAAACAAAAAACCTCAACTTCATCTTACCAACAAGGTTAGTTTGATCCTGGATGAGCCCCCGTTTGTCACAACATGGCTACAACACCAGCTTATACAGTGTTGTAGCCTCATCACAGCCCAGCTGTTTGAGAGTTGACAACCTGTTTTTTCACTGGTAGAGGTTGTTTTCTATATGGTGTATGGGAGACTCCAGAGAGTTTGTTCTGCACTCTTTAAAATGGGACTCGTGGGAAACAGATTAAAAAAAGAATGACCTTAATCGAGGCAGCAGAGGCAGAGATATCCTGACTCTTAGCACCTAGTAATACTCTAAATAAGTGAGAATTCGCAATGGCCACAACCACGTATGGGCATGCTTCCATGCATTCATACATCCTCACACACACAACCACACACTTGTCACTAGTCCAACTCTGCCTCCTTCTGACAACCGGTTCATAAGTTATGAAAGTGGACGTGGCAAAATGCAGTCAGTGTCTTTCTATAAAGTTTGGTCAATACATTGTGCGCCAAATTTCAGCCTCCTTGGGAAAAAACTGTGGCGCCAAACAGTGGGGATTATTTTTTTCTTTCAATCTGGACCCGGGGTCTGTAACACAAGCTTCTTGGTAACCCTGACGACTTCAAGTGTTTTCACATGCTGTGTAGTAGCTCACTCCCCACGATGAATAAACTGAATTGAAATCACTGGTGTTTTAATATCAGAGTCTTTCTCTCAAAATAAAACTTCACTCACAGCAGAAAAAAAAACTTGTTTGCCAGCTGGCAGCAATATGAAGGATTAAAATGCTTCTGAGAAAAAAAACATATTAAAAAACTTTTCTTGTGTTGCACATTAACTAATGCACTCAGTTTTTAAAAACTGTGGTTGAGCTTAACGTCACAAAGTTACACAGAAAGCACCATAAAAAGTAGTGACAGGCATCCTAATTACACCTATGGCTTAAAGTGGTTTCTGAACCCATCCACCACTGCTTCCTGTATTTTAGCTGCAATTGGGAGTTCAGTTCCTAACTCCAGGTTACGCAATCAGGAACTATCATTGCAGGTGCTTTTAATGTTGCCAGTGTGCCCCCTGTGTCTAAGCTAACATGCTAACTCTGTCATGCTTGACTGGACCTGCAGTATTAGATTAGTTCCATCACACTGGTTTCAAGTGCTTCTTCTGTTTCCTTCTATTGTGTTTTGTCTCAAATGTCACTTAATGTCAGAACGGACACGCAGCATGTGAGCTGGTCAGCGCCGGTCCTGGGGGCTTGTTCCTCAGCCGAGCTCTAGGTGGTGGTTAGATTGTATCGACAGAGCTATGGGAGAGGTCAGAGGTCGGCGCAGCTTTCAAACAGAACCTCAGGTGGTCGCTGATGAAGCAATATGGACAACTTTGAGGTGGGCAGCTTACAGCAGCATGACGCAGTTACATGAGTTGGCTTCGACTTCACCCAGCAGCAGCTGTGATTGATTCCTCGCCTCACTTTGAATAGTGTCGAGAAATTAGATGACAGCTGCAAGCAGAGTTCACAAAAATAAAGTGGAGAGTATGAAGTGAAAAAATGCAGACATGTAGTAAGAGTGAGTCAGAGAGATGCACCGGTGTCGTGTTGCTAATACACGCTCGTGATTCCTAATTGATGAGTTTTATTTAGTGATTGCGTGGGGACTTTGGAGGATCCATTACTCACAGAGCCAGACTGAAGACGTGGGTTGTTGGTTTTTTTCTTTCTTCTCTCGACTGCAATTTTTAAATACTGAGGAGGAGAGAGCTGCAAAGACACACAGGGAGAGAGAGAGTCATTTTTAATTTTCTCCAGATCAGGTTGTCAGCAAAAATCCAAGATTGCAAATTGCCTGTGTGTGTGCGCTCCTGCGTGCACACCCGTGTTTGTGTATATCTTTCCACCCCAGCAGAAAATTGATTTCCAGCAGATGGCATGGAAAGTCCTCAGAGGACACGAGTGTGTGTGCTCGCACAGAAAATATTTGGAGGACAAAACACGGAGACGGATGCATTTTTAAACAGGCTTATTCAGACACACACACATGCACCTTGAAATGCAGCAGGAAGATTGGAGGGCGCCTGAGTGCACGACACATTTATATTTTAGTTAAGGTAATAAAACAGACTCTGCTGCTCGTTAGCTGCTCCGTGCTCTCCTCTGATCACGGCATACAGGTTGATAGCAGTCTACTGCACACATGCTCATTTCTTACATCCTAATGATGCTGCACTTACAAAGACAGGCGGACTACAAACACATTTGGTTTGCTGTTACCAGTTTCCTTTTTGTTCCACCTTATCCTCTGTATGTTTTAAATTGGGCCCTTCTGACTGTGGCGTCGTCTGTCTGCGTTTCTCACCTTTCATCATTCCCACATTCCTCTCATCTTCTCACTTTCGTCATTTGTCTTCACACCACACGTTTATTATTTAATTCTTTTCCTTTTTTGTGGTGTATGCGGCATGCAGAGCCAGGGAAATGATGTCTGTTATCATGGGTGGATTATCAGACTTCAGGCCCCTGGGCACAGACACGAAGAAGGCCCCACCACCTCTCCAACACAGGAGCAAAACACACGTTCTTTATAGTTATTTAGTTTCTTTTCGTTGTTGTTGTTTTGCATCTACATGCAGTCTTTATGGAGTCTCTTTGTGCTTTGTGTCTATTTGTAGTTGCTTTTCGTCTCTGTGTCGTAGTCATTATGTCTCCCTTTGATTATTTTGGCTGTTTTCATAATCTGTGAGTCTCTTGTGTGTCTTTGCAGCTGTTTTGCATCTCTTGGTGTCAATTTGTGCCTTTTTCTAGTTGTTTGTGTCTTCTATTGGTCATTTTGAGTCTCTATTGAATTACTTTTCATCTCCTTGTAGTCATTATGTTCCCTTTGTGGTGGTTTTGCCCCTTTTCCTAGTCTTTGTAAGTCTCATTGTGTCTCTTTGCTGCTGCTTTGTATCTCTTTTAGTTGCTTTGTGGTCATTTTTTTAGGATTTGCCTCTTTTTGTTGTCTTCGGAGTCTCTTTGTGTCTCTTTGCGGCTGTTTTGTCTTTTGAGGCCATTTTGAGTTTCTGTAATCGCTTTTTGTCTCTTGGTAGTCATTTTTTTTGTCATTTTGTGATTGTTTTGCCTCTTTTTGTACTCTCAATCCATGTCTCTAATGACGAATAATGAAAGAAAGCGTGGATGTTGGTGCAAAAATTAATGGATTTAGCTCCCAAAAAATTGCCAGAAGGAACTATTATCATCATAAAGATGTCAAAGTGAAAGCAAAATACTCAGCACACACAACTCCTGGGACAATTCAGTTCAGAATCCAAAGACAAAGTCACGCACAAGAACTCAGATGAGCTTAAGTGAACATTTAAAAAGCACAATGCGCAGTGAATCTTTCAGGATGCGTTTTATATAATGAATGAAGGCATAAAGTGGATTGTCACAGACAGGCCGAGAGCCAAGCACGCTGCGCTTGCACACACTTAAACAGGCATGCACACACACCAGCCAAAGCCCCCCCCCCCTTGCTGAACTGAGTCACATGCTTCAAGAATTATTATGCATCTCCTCACACCAGCACGACAGAACTGGGAGAAGTGAGAGACGAAGAGGTTGGGAAAGAGGAGGCTACGGAGATGTAATTAGACACAGAGAGAAAGTGAACGAGGGAGATTTGGAGGAAAATGTCAGGAGGAGATTAGTGTGGAAATTAGGTGATCATGTTGCCTGCTGATTAAACATATAAAACACTTTCGGACTAATGTTTTGAGCCGTGCATGCCTAAAGGTGGAGCTGTAGGTGTATGTCGAATAAGGTTGCCACTTTATGACATTTGTAACCTATGTTAGTGTGTATAGTAGGGTAAAGTATATAGCTGTAATGTAAACTTCAATAAATATTAGATACATATCTTTACATTTTACATAAATTCTGAAGTCTTTTTGCATTTGTTGCAATCAAATTATTAAAAACAAACCACAACAAGGACCAAAATAGAAATACATGAGACTTTTTTGTGTTATACTCAGTGTTCTTTTTTAGTTTTGCCGATTTTCAACCAGCTTTGCATCATGAAAATGTGTGCAGTATGTGTAAATGAACTGCGTTAAACATTCTTTAACTTACCAGCACCCAGATCTACCTGCTTAACCCCCATCTTGGATTTCTTGCTGGCTCTCGAGCTGTTTTCTTGAGCTACAGATTTTACTTGCAAATTTTTATCAAGGAAACTAGATGATGCAGAACAGCCACCACTCCACCCAGTTTGGTCTTGGCAAAGTGTTGGAACCATCAGTAGGTCCAAACTGGTAGCAAAGATTTCCGCGCACTTACATCTATGCAGTGACTGTCATCAGAGCTCACATGACGCAGGCAGGTAAAAGTCACCAATCTCAGTCTAATCACTGGCAATATGCAACACACCTGTGCACAACCCTGGTGGTACAAGCTCCACCTCCTGGGAGTTGTAGTTTTTAAGTATTGAATGGCAAACTGTGAGGCATACAAGCCCTGTTTAAGCCCCTGTTTGCCCCAAAAGATGACCAAACCGAGCAGGTTTGTTATCGCTGACCGGACAGCGAGTATAATCAGATCAGACAATAACTATCAGTAAGGCCCAGCTGTATAGAGGCTAGGGATGGGCATTTTAAGTAACTTCTATATTAGTTTACTTGCATTAAATTATTATAGAATACTCAAGTACTCGCAAAAAACTCATTTATTGAACAACCAGGCTCAAATTAGCCTGTTAAACCCCAAACTTAAAGTTAACATGAGAAAAATCATCAAACTTTCTGTTGCTGCTGTTACACAGTATAAACATAGCAGTGAAGAAGTAGTCAGTCGTCTGCCCGGTGGCTATCTGAGGAAATATACATCACCCAATATAGCTAATTAACAAGCTGATGAGTCTGCCTGTTAAAATGACCGGTGATAAATGAGGACATGGTGATTCCATTCTTCTTCCATAATGACAGACGGGACCACTAACAAATTAAGATGAACATGCACATTTAGATGAAAAACATTCGCAAGCATCACATAATGTGCATTTTGATTTTGTGGAATGACTTTCCAGTCAAAGATGAAACAACAAAAATATGATGAGTTATAGTGTCTATAATGGATGCTGTGCCCACCCCATTGACTTCAATAGAAGTGACACCAATGAAAACATTTTAACACTGTCATTAACATCATGACCTTTCCTACTTTTATAGTTTCTTTATAATGTGATAATGGTGGCTGCAAACACTGAGATCAAAAGGTAAAACAAGGCAGTTTTGATGAAATATGAACCAAGATTCTGTTTCTGCGTTGCCTTTTTCTTGCTTAAAATATTTTCAGAAACATATTTGAGCTAACCGTTTGACTGTAACTGGAGAGTGTTTAGGTGTGTCTCAAATCACATATTTACGTCAGTACTGTAGTATACTACGTGCACTATGTACTTATTGGTGTAGTGCGCAAATTTCAACAGGGTAGTGTTGTCTCAAACCAAACACGGCCGTTGTGCACTCACTGGAAATGACGACCTCTGTTTTCTCTGGTCATGTAGCAGTAATTTCAAAACTATTTGTGTCCTTCTACCCCACATACAGCCCAGTTTTATGAAATGACCGTCTTTCCAGCAGTGAAATACTTCTTTAATCGTGCATGTGCATTGGTGTTGCAACCATGGAAGTGTCTTTTTAAAATGATCTGTGAAATAAACACAAAACAGAACAAGTATCATACATTTATTAACAAAATTCATTCATGCCCAGCAACATATAAGTGGGTGAAATCTGCATGTTTGAGATTTCTCTCAGCAACAGAGAACTGACAAAATAACCAGTGAAACCACCGGCCGTGGAAAAATGTGAGACAAAGCTTTTCCCAAAGTCCACAAAAATTCTGTCTGAGATAACACGGATTACACAACCTCAAGTGAGTCAAGACCGCTGGATTATTTTTACCAACAAATGGCATCGAACTCGACAGGAAACACACAGCTGCACAACACAGAGTAACAAGAACCTGGGAGATTTTCTGATTAAATGGATGGGAGATGAAACAAACCAGTGGCGGCTTACAAATAAGCCATTTGGGGTAAAATTCTACAGCAGCATGAGCGTATACATTTTTAACATAAGTGGCCTCTGGGGAAGCAAAAGCGCTGACTTTGGCAGCATCACAGCCATGCTTTACCCATGGAGTTATACAAGGACACCTACCTGTACTTGAAAGAATATTGCATTAAACCAGGGAGGATGAGCGAGGGAGGGAGGGAAGGATATGAGATGCAAAGTGGGTGACAAAGACGGGGGAAGAGCAAAGCGTGTTCCTGTCCAGATGGACGCCTCTGTGGGGATTTTGGCCGGTGTGTGTTTGTGTGTGTGTATGAAGAGTAACGATTCTGGTACACCGCCATGTGGAGGCTGAGTAGGTGGATTACCTACTCTGGTTCAAAAGGGAAAGTGATGAGTGGGTGGATTTAAGGATTCGGAAAGAGAGTGGTTATCATGATGACCGCTAAATGTCAGGATGCGTCTGTTTGGTGTGAAAACCAATAACCCAAATATTAAAGTTGAAACCCGTCAAATTTTCATGAATCAAACACAGGTTTTGATCCTATTTATGGTCGACATCTTTTCAATAATAAACATTCAAGTACTGACTGACTGCACCTACCTCTCTATGTAGTAGTTTTCATTATACAGGATTTATACTTGTGCGGCAGACCCTACACACGTGGCCTACACTGCTGTGAGCATTTATACTTGTGTGGTGGTGTGGCTTCACTATGGGTCAATCTCAGTTCTTTTCCCTTAACCTTACCCCTTGGTTTCAAGTGCACTCGCCAGATAGATTCCCCTTAATGATGAAGGGGTAGTGTTGAGGGTTAGGGAATTTTACCTACGAACTGGGACGCCACTTCCTGCAAATTAGCGTAATAGACGTGTTCACCTACGTCACGAGTATCGTCAGCGTAGGCTTCTTGCACGGAGAACTCTGTAGATATTCATGTTGGCCACATCGTGAATTAGCGATTTTCAAGCATTCACATTCTAACTCAACGCTTACAGATAACATATCTTCATATGCAGAAACACAACATTCTGACATATTTTGGAATTTTTGCATGCTTATTTGCGAAAGTAGTACTTAAATTGTGCGATGGCTTTCTCACGGACGCTGCCATCTTCCTGGAAAACTCGCCTGGCTGGATAGTTTCGCAATGCATCCTGGGAAGTTCAATCTCCCCCTCAGTTGAGAAGTGTGTATCACACGGCCCTTCAAGATCAGAACGCGCAGGAATGCGCAAAAGGGCTAGGGCCAGTTTGTAGGGGAAGTGAGAGTATTGGGACGGACCCTTTAACTCACAGCATTCACAGACAAACACTCGTCTTTTCCCCACAAATACAATATGCTAACGTTATTAGCACAAGCCTATGGCGTTTTACATTGTCTACATTAGCCTAGTGGCTAGCAGTGATTTCCTCTTCTCGTATAAAGCTAGGGACAACGGCAACTTATAACAAAAGTTATAATTATAATATTATTATAAGATTCAAATTACTACATGCAAGGAAAATGACAGGAAAATAATAATGCTTGTAATTCAGCGCTGATTTTCACACTTGTTACCACCACTAACCACTGGTATAACACAAATCAACAATGGTGAAAATTATGGGGATTACAACTTTAAAGAGTAACATAACACCCCCTGAAAATCTTATTTCTGCTGACCTCCAGCGGCTCAACTTCTCACCTTGCTGAAGTGATGTACAGGAGCTTTGCAGTTTTAGTCTCCACTGTAAAAGCACTTTTTAAAGATTAAATACACCATGAAGCAAAAATATGTCATTTAATTTCCAATGGGACTGTTCAATCAATATTTACAAGGGCTTTAAAATCCCCGCAGAGCAGCACTGCAATTTGTGATCAACAGACACTTCCTGGAGAGGCAGAGGCAGCTGAATATCTGCTTGAGGTTTTAAAACCCAATGAGTGTCATTTATTCAGCCTTGACATGTCCTTAAATAAAAAGAGAAGACCCAACATTTTTAATTCACTGTGAAGGAAGCCTGAACACACTTTAACAGTCAAAAAGGCTCTTTCACACATGCAGTCCATTTCTGAAATGTGAAGGATCAGAAATGTTTCTAAGTGTAGTGCATGTGTGACAATCCAATCACTAGAAAAACCACGTTGGCAAACCACGGATATGTTACATTTGTATATTATTATGTAGTACATTTCAACAATGCTGTGGTTATGTTTGAGCACAAAAACCACTTGGTTGTGGTTGTAAAAGGATACTGTTTTGACTTAAAATACCTGCTTTTAGTGGCACAGTGCCTGGCAGAAATGAAGCACTGACACGGTAAAAACACAACCGCTTTTCGTGGCACTATCAGACAGGAAATGCAGCAGTTTCTTTGGCAGGCATTGGCAGGCATTTTGCCCAGGTGTCACGAGAACCCCCACCCCCTCCTCCTTTGAGTCAACTCAAATACAATGTCACTTTAGAAACATTGGTATGATATGTATTCATTCATTTTCCATAACTGCTTATAGTCAAATTGGGAAAACAATAAGGAACAGGAACTCTTTACCCTCCATGCAGAAGATGAGATCAACCGCCATGTCACAGGGATGGTGAATGTTTGTTATTGCCATGTTATGCCACTGTTATTGTTTAGAAAGTGCTGCTTGATGTGTATGTTTGATGTCACAGGGACGCCACTGCTGTGTTGCACGTCACACCTGTCACACTTCTTTTACTCCTGGAACACCTGCATGCTGTCTGAAATGACACATCAAAGAGGCTAAACACAGCCAGAGCAGCACATGCGGTGACATAATAAACTGCAGACTAATGGACTATTTCATCTTCTAGCAATGAATCCCTGTAGTTTGTACCGTATGACGGCCTGATAGTTTGTTGGTCCATCCAGTTCATGGATTACATGGGATTACAATCTGTCCATTCCGAGACAGAACGCTATGGATTAGATAGGGATTGGTAATCCAACAGGGAATATCATCCTCTGGCTGTGGATGATATGTGTCGAAGGCGCTCAGCCTGATGGTCAAAGAGGTTATATAGAACCTTGAAGGTCACAGGTTAAATCCCTGCTGCCGCTGGTACAGTGCGTCCATCTCTGATCGTCCTGTGCAGTATTGTCCTCACACACAGGGCTGCAGACTGCCACTGTGAGTGAGAAAAAACAAAGACACCAGTTCCTTAGTGCGATACCTTTGTCTGAGGTGCGAAAACAGAACAGCCTAAACGGAGAAGAGACTTTATTTGATGTGTAAGAATCACACATTGAATTTGTGTCTCCTCCTACGTCTCCGTGCCTTTGCTGCCTCTGAGAAATGTTGAGCGCAGAGAAAGAAATTAACACCCGACAGGCTGCCAAAAGCAGTTAGAAACTGACTGTGACAGGCAGTTTTGTTAAAGCTACAGCGCCGTAGCAGGTGTGAGACATGTAGCGAAAACAAAAAAAAGCCTGTTGCATATTGCATAACATGGTTCAGATATGTCCATCAGACTGTAAGATGCTGTGCGGATGTGATGCCTGAATGCTCTTTAGATTAGAGCAGCATGTTTGAACCTCTTCAGCCTCCACACGCTCACTGCTAGACCCGTCACAACATGTATGTACATGGGATAGCATATAAAATGATGCACAAGAAATCTTGATAATTCCGTTTCCTTTTTGTTTCATATTTCAACCTATAAAAACACGACAGTAAGATGTGTACCGTCAGCATGGCGGGGGTTAATGTTCTGCTCTAACAGTCACAGTAAGCAGTTTCTCACACACAGCAGGCTGCACCCACACTCTGACGAGGTTAACAGGACTTTGTCTTGGTTTAGGTCTAAGTTGTGTGACACCAGCCAGCTGAGTGTGACTCTCTGGCATGAGCAGGAGAGTCCATGATGGATTTAAGTTGTAAGTCCATTAGTCAAAGAGAGGATTGCGTGAACAAACGGCGCTCAGTCGGGTCTGATCCACTGGAACAGATTGACTCGCTCATTAGGGATTGCAGATAATGCTGCACAGTATCTGTACCTGCTGATGTCATATTTGCTGCCTTATCATTATCAGTCACTTAAAGGGGCAGTTCGGATGTTTTGTAGGGGGGTTGTACGAGGCACTGCATTACAGAGTAGTGTACTACCTGCAGTGAACTCATTGTCATGTTCAAGAAAGCGTGTGCGTGTGTATCTGTGGCTGTCCGCAGGCACTCAATGCACAAAGCGTGCTCGAGGCCAACTACTTTAGTTCGACACTCAGTAATAGTGATGGCTCATTGAAAGAGGAAATAAATGTGATCAAGAGGAGCAAGAAGCCTCAGCATCCAGACCTCTGACATAGAGACAGAGGTCACTGGCAGAGTCTGTTCAGACAGGCTCAGACAAGGGATATTCATGAATAAAGCAGTCTAGTGAAATTAATATTTTAGTCAGTTAAGCAAACTGATTATTCACCTCATAAATGATGCCACACTATAAATAACATTCACTGCTTTTAATGATAAAAAAGTATTGTATTGATATCGGCGATTATGGCCCTGTAATACCCAGATGCAGCACCACAGAAAAGAAGTAAAGTTTCTAATAGTGTTTAATGAAACCACTTATCTGCACTTATTGCAAACAGAAACTAGGAACATGGAGCTCTTGGTCGGGACAGAAGGCTGAGTGGTTTACCAGGGAACAGATGAAACTGGAGAGTCAGGAGCAGGCCGGGTGGGCAACGAGGATTCAGTCTGGGAACAAACGCTGGAAAGTCTTGCATAAATGACAAAGAACAATCTGGCAAAGAGAATGTGTGAAGCAGGAGTCTTTATACTGGCAGGAGGTGATGATCCACAGGTGCACAGGTGAGAGCAGTTGGCTAGATGAGGTGGGAGTGGTGGACCGGCAGGAGTGGGACATGTGTGGACAGGTGATAGGCTGGCAGGTAGGTGTGGTGGAGAGGCAGGGTCAGTGGAAATTCACTGGGTTAACTGAGAGAGTGGCATGTATGGCAGGTTGACAGTGCCCACTGTGACACACCTACTCTATCCTCTCAGCTGCTGGCTGCACGGCTAAAGTACATCACGTTTCAATAAACCTGAAATCAATGACAGCAAAGCAAACAGGGAAATAAAAGTTACGCTGATATTTTAAAAGACACAGATTGCTTGTTTGAAAATGTGACGTTACTACTCCACTGCTCATCTGGTTGTTATTGCAAAACCTCACCTCGGTCTGAACGATCCCCTTAAAGGCTTGTCAAATCATCACTATTGTGCGTATGCACAGAGGCCCAAGAGAAAATCAGAATAAAAAAATGATGTTGCATGACTTTTGTCTTGAGGCGATGTAGCAAGATAAATGGATTGTTTTTAAAGCCTCTTCTCATACAAGCTATTTGTATTCCCCCCCCCCCCCCCCCCCCCCCCCCCCACACACACACACACACACATTTTCCCATCATATCTGTAAAAAAAAAAGACAGTTTCATGACAGCAGCCTTGAAAAGTCAGAGCGTCGTGATGTGACTGCATCTCTTTCTTTGTCAGGAGACGAGTTGAGGGTGTCTTGGCTGAAGAAATGGGACATAAGGAATGCAGGGACTGAGTAAAGAGCAGGCGACAGTAGACAAGGAGCGGAGGAGGACGGGGGATCTTTGTGGAAATGTCACTGAGAGGAGGAGAGGGGGAGTGAGAAGATGGGAGGAGGAGGGTGAGAACAGAGGATGACAGAGAGGTGGGGAGAATGGAGGCAGAGTGAGAATTGAATGTGTCTACTTTAATATACACAAAATGGAGACATGGATATTACAGAGTAATGGCACGCAGGGAGATACAATAAGAGAAACACATGTAATGCAATCCCAAGTAACAGACTCGCAGCTTTTTTTTTTCATCATATTGGAACTCATGTAAGACATAAATTGAAAATGTAATTTTAAAGGAATACTTCCAACAGTTTGAGAAATACATTTTTTGCTATGACTTTCATGAGAAGATTGATACCGCTCTTATATCTTATACTTTGAATATAAGGCTTCAGCTATGGTAGCCAGTTAGCTTTGCTTAGCATAAAGATTGGACATCTAGCCTGGCTCTGTCCAAAGTTAAGAAATGCGCCCACTAGAGGTGTTCAGTACATGAGCTAATCTCAAAAGCATATTTAAAGACCACAAAGACAGTTTTGTTCCAATGCTTTCTCAAACCCAAACAACAGGATGACAAAACATCATGGTTATTGGCATTCAAAAAGGGGAAACTGGAAGCCTGTCATGACGCTAGTTAGCCACTTAGCATATTACCAACACAATCAAATGTTGAAAGAACAGAACATATTTACAGTGTGCCGGGGAACAATAACACAAACCATCATTAAACCGTTATGATAAAGACCTCAGTGGCAAAAGAAAAATAATCTTACCTCATGTGACGAGTTTGATTTGGTCTCATTCCCTCTCGACTTCAGCGCTCTGTTTACTTTCCTCACTTCTGTTTCTCTTGTTGTGCGCTGAGCTGAATTGCCAATCAGAGTGATTTTATTGACTGATGGGCTCTGCTGTTGCTGATTCAGTATGCTAAATCTGGCAAAAAAAAAGCAGATGGAGACAGACGAGGAGCAACAGTGTGGGACACACTGCACAGATGAGGGCAACAGATGTTCTCTGACAGTCCCGCATTGACCAACTGTCGGCTTGGTGTGTCGTGGATTCAGTATGGGAAAAATATGAAATAAGCTACGTATACTATGCTACAGTGTGATATCAAAAAGTCAACGTTGACTTTGCGCCATGAGCACTGATTTCCTGGGTTAAAGTCCTGTTCTTGTTTGACCCATCCACCACCACTCCCGCCAGCTCTACAGGGATTTAATCTTTACACTACATAACCCAACTTCCTCCTCTGCTCCTGTATAACTTACTACATTTTATCAGGAGGTGGACCTTTGTTCCCTTTGGACAGAGCCAGGCTAGCTGTTTTCCCGGTCCCAGTCTTTATGCTAAGCTAATCTACGATTCGTTTAAAATCAGCATTTCAATTATGTTGTAAGGGATTGACTTAAAAAAAATGACAAGAAAAAAAGACTGCATAGAAAATGTATCCATCTACGGAAGTGTATTGCATTCACTTGACATCATTCTGTTTTATTGAGTCATTTTTTCTGTTTTTCGGAGTATTTTTTTTATTTTTCTGTTTTTCGTGGTAATTTTTTTTCTGTTTATCGTGTTATTTTTTTTCTGTTTTTCGTGTTTGTTTTTTTCGGGGTAATTTTTTCTGTTTTTACTGAGTATTTTTTTCTGAGTTAAGAGAGCAATAGAACAACGGATGCTTTCATTCCTTTCTTGAGAGCTCGCTATAATGCTTGTTTAGTTGAATCCAGTTTTACTTTGTTTGGGGTTATGTGTCCAACTGATTCTGAAGAAACACTGCAGTGTCCAGCAGATCTGAATGGGCTTGTCATCTGAACAACCGAAAAGTCTTAAGGTGCCTGCGTAAAGTCGACAAACTAATGATAACACCATCTATATGACTGAAAGACAAGAGTATCTCCCAGTGTCTCAAACCCAAAACAAAGTAAAACTGGATTAAACTAAACAAGCGGGTCATGTTTGCTTCCATGAAAAACAGAAAAAAATACTCAATAATACAGATTTTTTCTTTTTTTATTATTATTATTATAATTATTATTATCATTATTATTATTATTATTATTATTATTATTATTATTATTATCCGTATTCATCTATACAGACTGAAACAAAAAAAAAAAGGTTTGTACGAGTGGGGAAGGTGGAAAAGTTTATGTATCACCATTGCATTGGTCAGTGGTTCCAAACTGGTGGGTCGCAGTCCCATTCTGAATGGATCACAAGTGACTCGAAAACGCATCAAGTTTGTAAGAAACACTTTTTTTTCCAGTCACAGTGAATTTCCGGCACAGAGCTGTTATTATTTTATGCCATTTCCTGCTGTAGAGTGAGTGACTAATGGACAGCCACTTGACAGAGACAGCAAACAAGCTTGATGACATGGCCAAATGCAAGTATGACGCTGAATCTATTAAACTGCGTCGACCTTGAACTGATGACTAAGGAGAAATCTGGACCCTGTGGCTGGACCAGTTGGGAACCACCGGCATAGGTCACTGCAAGCTGGAGGCTTTTAACACACTATATGCACACAGTGCTGTTACCAGAACCCTCCAAGAGCACAGAGCTGTGATATTAGTTTTTCAGAACTCTCTATTTCCATTCTCCAGTGTGCTCTACATTACTATCAGTTATTTTCTTTCTTCGTTTAGGGGTTGGCTGGCGCTTTTTAAATTATGTAATCTGGTTTTACTCTTTCCTCCTGCAGTGACACCTGACTGGAGAGTAAGCGCCACCTACTGCTTATCTTGTTGAACCAACTTCCAATATTTGAATAACAGCAGTGGGTTGAACCTGGCGTAAATGTGTTTAGTCAGCTGATTTTTTAAAAATCTGGAGAGAATCCCAACTATTACATGACACTATTGGCTGTTTCATCTACAGTGTGCTTTATGTGTTTCCATCATACTATATATGTTGTGGTGTCCATTGATGACTTTCATTGAGTGTGAATTCCTCTAAATAACACCTGCTACTGAGATACCACCAGTTTCTTTCCCTTCACAACTAGATGAGTAGCTATGACACAACAAATGACTCACTGAGTCGTCCAAATCCTCAATTTACTCTTAACTCACATCTACACCTGCTGCACCCGAGGGAGAAGTCTCCAGGCTTTTTCTCCTTGAACTCTCTCCTTTAATTTGCTCGGGAGGAGAATGAAAGAAAGACGTATACTTTGTCTCTGTCATTGAAGAAATAAGTCGTTTTCTTGTGGAGTCTGGAGAGCACTCTTAGTGTGGGAGGGTTTGCTCTCACAGCAGGTTTTGTTACGGCTGCACTTGAATTACAAGTGTGTGTGACTGAATGTGTGTGTGCATGCACGTGTGTGTGTCCTTGAATAAAAGAATCTCACCTTCATTCACTGCGCTTCTTTTCTGAAGCTACTTTAGAGGAAAAACGAATCACATCCTTTACATCTGAAAATTGGGACTTTAATAAAGATTTGAGGTTTGTACACGGCACATTATGCAGAACAATACAACACCATACAGGACGTGGACACACAGTATTTATACAAACAACAACATGAAAATAGACAGATACCAATGCATACTGTGAAAAAAAAATCTGAATTGTCATGTAAGAAAACATCGCCAATAGAGTTAAAAAGCTTTCATTTCCAACAGAATAATGCCACATCACTATCAAAAAGCCCAAAAAAAAGCCCTGACACGAGCTGAACAGACACCAGGCATAATATTATTAATAACACTGCAGACTGAGAGGCATCATCAAAGACACTATTAGGCACAGCAAGATGGTTTTGACCTGATTCAGCATCAGTTTGGTGGCACTGCACAGAAATACTGTCTTTTCAAATCTTTTATCAAACCTCTCGAATCTTAAAAACTGACGCTCAATTAGTTCAAAAATATCTTGCAGTGTGAGTTTTCCATCTGGATAATAAATTAGATGATTTGTTTACATGGGCACAAACACCCCGACAGGCACTTTCCACTAAGGATTACTTTTATGATGGGGAGAGCCAGTGTTTTTAGAAATTAGAGACAGTGAAATGGACAATCTGTATTTAACATCACGTCTCGCACAACAGTGGAGAATAATCATTAAGACGCACCGAGGCATGAAACCAACAAACAGTACAACTCATGCATGGAATGTAGGAAGGTTGGAGGAGTTGGAGGTTGCAGGTTGTTCATTTCTCAAACCACATTATTGAGTGGTTGCATCATGTATAAAATTGCAAAGAGGAAACAGTCGATATATACGAATGCTGAAGTGACTACGAGTGCAGTATGTAAATTTGAAAATAACATGTTGTGCATGTTTGAGGGCTGCACTCAAGACCATGAATTTAAAGAACATAAAAGGCTTGTTTGAGATGAGCCTTGAAAACGAGTAGTTGATTGCAGCAGGTGGAGGCACGCAGAGCGTCTCTGGAGCGTTGGATTGATTTGACTTGCAAAGGCAAAGCAACTGTGAAGTGAATGCAATAGAAATCCCACAATTATTGTATTATTCCTGACTGATTGCTTCACTCTATAGATCAATTTTAGCTTTTTTTAAAATAATTTCGAAGCTGCTTAAAGGAACAGTGTGTAAAATTTTGTGGGATTTAGTGACATCTAGTGACAAAGACTGGGGATTGCAGCCAGCTGAAAGTTCTTCTGGTTAGATTTTCCTCAGTATTCATCGTTCAGGATGTTTTCACCAGGAGCCAAATTACCTGCAGAAGTCTTTTTCTCCAAACAAACCAATCAGGTGATTTAAACACTGAATAAAGCAGTTTCAAGTTTAAAATCTGTTTTTCTGAAGCTGTCTGGCTCGTCGCTGAGGCTGCTAACGATGGTGGCCAACACCAAAACACAAACAACCCCATCTAGACTCAGTGTTTGGTTTGTCCATTATAGGCTGCCGTAGAAAAAAATAGCGGTGCAAGATGGCGGACTCCATAGAAGAGGATCCGCTCCCTGTGTAGATATAAACAGCATATCTAAGGTAACAAAAATAAAACACATCTTAAATTCATTATATTCCATTTATGCTAATATATCCGCCTAAATCCTACACACTGGACCGTTAGATACAGATATCGTAAAACAAACAAGACAGAGGTGCGGAGATACTATAAATAAATAAAAGCAACAGAGCAGCAGCAATAATGGCATCAATGGAAAACACAAAAAATTAATGAGACTCTAGTATCTGGATTTATGGAGAATCAACAACTTTTGATATCAGGAATGTACTAATTAAATACGTTTGTTACTGGTTAAAAGGTCCAGGGTGTAAGATCTAGGGATATATTAGCACAAATTATATATTTTATTCCAGTCCAATCCAACTTTACTTGTAAAGCACTTTAAAAACAACCTGAATACCAAAGTGCTGTACGGAAGAATAAAAAAAAAAAAAAAACAATAAATAAAAGACAAAACAGCTCGCACAAGGCATAAAATGAAAGGAAAATAAATTAAGAGACATGAAATATTTGTAAAAAATAACAGCTATACAATAAAAACAAACAAAAAAAAACCAAACAAAACCAATGTCTTACAGGGTGTCAAAGGCCAGGGAGAAGAGATTTAAGAAGAGATTTAAAAACAGACAGACACATGTGAGGAGCTGCCACAGTGATAGCACGGTCCCCTCTGAGCTTGCGCTTAGTTTTTGGCACACTCAGGAGCAGCTGATCAGCTGACCAGAGAGAGCGGGCAGGTGAATACGTGTGCAGCAGCTCAGAGAGGACGGGGCAAGACCATTTAGGGATTTAAAAGCAAATAAAAGAATTTTAAAATGAATCCTAAAGTGTATGGGCAGCCAGTGGAGTGAGGCTGGGGGAATGGGGGAAATGTGGTCAGGACAATATCATCTTTAGTGTTAAATCACCTGAAAGTTATAATTGTGTTTTTCGTTACCTTAAAATGAGCCATTTATACCCACATTTGGTGTCGGCCACCATAGCTCTCCTTCACGGGAGAAGCTGCATTTGGTTGCAGTCTGCAATTTCACTGCTAGATGCAACTAAATCCTACACACTGAACCTTTAAGGTCATGGAGAAAAGCTCTGTGGCACCAGAGGGGCACTTGGAGAGCGCAGACCTCAACCAAGGCCAGATGCATTATCTTGCAATGTTACTGAAAGTGTATCCGCTTGTGCTCCAAAGTTTAATGAGCTCTTCTTTGGCCCGTGCTTCCACCAAGTTCCATTAAAACCAGGCCAGTAGTTTTTCTGTAAACCTGCTGACATCAAACAAACCAACCCAAAAACATAACCTCCTCGACATAGGTAATAATGAAAACTTACAATGGAAGTGTTGTCTTTTAATTGTGAGTGATGAGGTAAAGCTTTTTTGGGAGCCAGTTGGAAATCAACAGCATGGGGTAAAACTCCCAATTAGCGCTCAGCTCGATCTACTGGCAAGTTGTTTCCCTTCAAGTGTTTTGCTTCTGCAGCTCGTGGAGACAAACTGTGGCGGCTCGCTCTCAAAACTGTATCCGCTTTTGTCCCAATGGATTTCCATGTCTCACGCTGGTTGAGTCTCCAGAGCAAGTCTGACAAAATGACTACCCATCATGCAATGCAACCAGGTCCGCATCGGTCTGGCTCATCTCAAACAAGCCTAAAGTGTGCTACAAGATGAAGCCAAAACTGGCCATCTGAGACAGATTTCCTCGATCAGAGCTCATATTCTTTGACCTTGATTTTCTAAATTTGCACTGGATGACATAAATGGGGCAAAGGCTTGTCAGAAAAGTGTAAAATGCCCCCAAAAAGAGTAACGTTCGGCTTGTGGTGGTGATTTCCTTAGGGAGTAAGACTTCTTGTTTTGGATTTGTTGAGTAACTTCAGAGACCGTCAGGCCTTAAAAGACAAACACAGACACAGCCTCCCGCCAGCCTCAGGCGCAGGAGGCACTGTCCTCTTTTGTGAAACTTGTGAGCTGCACAGTGCAGTGGCAAGACATTACAGGTATATGAATACATCATGCAGAGGTGAAAACAATGAAGCATTGCTCCTTAGAAGTGTCCAATCTATCTATTTCCCCCCCTGTCCTCCCTCTTTCCTTTCTCTTTCATCATCTACCCCTCGTTGCCATCTACTTAACATTCCCCCCACTTTGTTCCACACTTTTCATCACCTTACCTTGACTCCCAACTCTAAAGCTGTCGCAGCCCTTAATTAACTCCACTCCGACCCTGCTGCACTCATGGAGGGATTTCAGCTGGCTTTACACAACTTCTGGCAGCCATAGTGGAGGTCAGCAGCTCTTCAGCTTCAGCAGAACAACTTATTGTATTCTCCAGCGCGGCGGCCTCAACAGAATAAATAGTCAGCGGCCATTTGTACAGTTTGAGCTGTTAAATCTCATCTCAACTGATCTGATCAAGGAAAAGTTGGGAGATACACTTGTTGGCGTTCTTGTTGAGAGGTTGAGAGGAAGACTGATATCACTCATGTATGTACACCAAGTATGAAGCTACTAGTAGCAGCTGGCTAGCTTAGCTTAGCATAAAGGCTGGTAACAACCAGCATAACTTTGTCCAAACGTATTAAGATATTTTTGTAAGCAGATATTTTCCTTTTGCATTTCGGCCTCCTGTCCACACGCAAACAGAATTGTAGGTCACTCAAATGAAGTTTATTATAAAAATGCCTTCTTAGGTGCAGATTTTTCAAAAACTCTGGTTGCTTTGTATCTGTGTGGACGTGTAAAATGGAGCATTTGGGAAACAATGACTGTCACTGAACAATGATTGTCCTCAAAACTCACTGGTTTACTCATGTTTTGTTAAGATTACTTTGTGTAATGAATACTTTACATTTTAACTTAGTATTGCTACAACCCTTTATGGACGAATGAAGCCATCTGCAGCACCCAGTGTTATTTACTCCACTGGGACACAATTTAAAGTCTGCCAGAAACCCAGTTGAACCAGCAGATGGTGGAACAAGTTTTAAAACCGAGGGGGAACAAAAACTGTTTTCAGAAATCTCTGTGTATGTATAGACAGCGCCTGATGCTCTGCATTTAACAAAAGCCCTTTTTAGATAGGAGTTGTGCAAATTTGCAGGAAAGCCCAATCAGTCTTTTTTCAGCATTGGCAGTATAAAAACAAAATTGGGGAGTGCAGCAAAATGCCGCCTGCCTACTTTTGTTTATACAGAATGCGCCTTTTTCGGGGCAATGGGGGGCGTGAGCAAGTAACAAAACGTGTAGCTCAGCGTGTGACGTAAACAGTGACGTGGGAGGGAAGCCGCGGCTGGTCAGTCCTTACGATTCTCTCATAAGTCGGCCTGTTCTTCACCGTCCCCGTCATCTGACGGTTAATGGCCTCTTTGTTTGCGAGGACAAGGAGGGCGCACAATTCCTTGTCTCCCCAGTTGCTCATCTTTACAGTGTGTTAAACAAACAAGACACTCTATGTTAATAAGTGGGCTTTAGAAATGTTGGTCGATGGATTTTGTCACTTTGAACGGAGCCACGCTAGCGGTTTCCTCATTTAAAGTCTTCATGCTAAGCTAAATTAGCTGGCTGCTCTGAGAGTAGCTTCATATAATTTGCAAACATGAGAGTGATACTGTTCTTCTCAACAAGCTAATGAGCATATTTTCCAGGTTAGATAATGATAATTTGTTAGCTAGCTAATCGTACTAGTTTTGCTAAGCTAAACCTCATTGTGTTGTGTTGTCTGTGCTTTTACATTTACTCACTCATTAGTAACTAGCAGAAGGTTCGGCTGTTTGCTACTATTCACATTAGTTGCTTTCACTAATTAGGCTGCTAGCTAGTTTGCTAACAAAGCGCAGAGGAGCTTACTTTATTACAAATTTTTTACTTGTATTGCACATTTTGCATGGCCCTCCATGATGGCATCAGATGTGGTTGCTAGAAGTGTGAAGTAACAGCAAAGCCTTGACATAAGTCATACAGATATTAACCATCATTTTTCACTTTTTACATACTTGTCAGTCCACGTAGAGTTGTTTAAAAATCCTGGCGCAGAATCCTACCTTCTTGAAAAGGCTACAACTTCACCCCTGCCTTCGCCCGTCCTTCCTTCACTTCCCCTTCCCCCATCGGTCATTGAGAACTCCTGTTGTGTTTACTACAAGGCTCCCCCGGGTCCTTGGTTGCTCCGCCGTGAACCTCAACTCCGTTCTCGGTCCAGGGGGCCACGCTGCCCTGGGTTACTTTGCCGCAGCGGGCCAAGCTGGCAACCTGGTTGGAAGACAGGACCCGGTCCCAGAGACCCACCTGGGACAACTCTCCGACCAGAGCCTGGGATGAGTCAAATCCTCCGCCAAGGGAATCCTGAAGAGAGAGAAGAGGGAAGTGGCTGAGGAGAGAAACACAGGCTCAGCTTCCACTGCTTTGCTGCTGCGGGCGAGACTGTGGACTCGCATGATGTGATAAAAAGTGACCAGTATGAATGCAGGATTCATGAACAAAGGCTCCATAAGAGAGGGTTCTTGTGGCTTTGAATGAGGGTCCCTGAGGCTGTTAACCTTGCTGCTCATGACCATTATGCACACACACACCTTGTCCACAAACACTGCTACACAGCGCAGCACTTCCACACAGCACACTCCAACCTCAATTGAATTTGTAGATTTACCGTGTCTTACTTTCACCAAGGCTCTCAGAGTGTTTCAGGCTTTTATTTACTACTTTTATTTACAACTCACAGAGAATTCGGGAAGTGAAAAGACCCTCAGCTGCAGCGGGTTGTAAACTCTTATTTGCTTGCAGCTCTGTAGTCAGCAGTCTGAAGGGCATACCAAATTAGATTTCTTTTGAAGTAAGTCTTACTCGCCTCTAATCAGTGAAAACCTAATTCATTCAGTGTTTCACCCTCTCATTCGTGCACTCACCTGCTCCTGCCCCAGTATGAGCGCTCCTCCAGGTCTGATGTGATGTCCGGCTGCCAGTGCGTGACCCTCGCCCCTCAGCTTTCCCCCCTGGTAGGCCTGCCAGGCGCCTCCCTTCTGGCTCCAGCTCACACAGATGTGCTGCCAGCTGCCTCTGGAGAGGTTCAGAGGCAACTGCGCCACCTAGGAATGGGGCAGCAGAAGGACAGCTCAGATGACGAAGACGTTCCTACATGTCATCAGGCTGAGGCTCTACAGCACTCTGACATCACTCCGACATCTTATTTCTCCCTCGTCTCTTCACTTGGCTGTTATAAAGTGTTCCCTCAGTCCCAAAGACATCCTGCTACCTCCAAGGACACAGAACTTTTCCTCCAGGCATCTATTACCATAATGACTTCATTGAATTATACCTGAAGCCACTGCACTGCACTCCACCACCCTGCAGCGCTGTCAAGGTGGTACATTAGTTTGCAATTTAAACACATGAATGAGGCTATTTAGCTTGTCTGCTAAATTGGCTCTTTCACATGATGTCTTCTACTTATTTGTATGCTAATACACTGCAATACTTCTTTTATAATACACATTAAAATTCTAATCAAGACAAGAGATACAACTGGTAACATTTCAAAAAGTGGGCGAGCCTTGTAGAGAGCAGGAGTGAAACTCGAGGGTGACTGTGGTGATGATAAATGACTAAAGACCAAAGATATTCACATCGATTGCCGTCACGTCTCTCACACTATATCTGTCTATCATTATTTCTATTAAGGGAAAGTTAGCAACAAAAGTTTCTCCTCTGTATGTGAAATACAAGTTTATCAGTTTCCTACAGTAACTATACAGAATGTACTACTACAAATGTAGAGTCAGTATTCTGTAATAATATGGCATTTGCAAATATAAAGGTATGTCCATATAAAAAGTGTCCATATACACTCACCAGCCACTTTATTAGGTACACCTGTTCAACTGCTCATCAACGCAGCTCAATGCATTTAGTCATGTAGACATGGTGAAGACGAGCTGCTGAAGTTCAAACTGAGCATCAGAATGAGGAAGAAAGGTGATTTAAGTGACTTTGAACGTGGCATGGTTGTTGGTGCCGGACGGGATTTTCAGCACAACCATCTCTAGGGTTTACAGAGGATGGTCCCAAAAAGAGAAAATATCCAGTGAGCCAAAATGCCTTGTTGATGCCAGAGGTCAGAGGAGAATGGCCAGACTGCTTCAAGATGATAGAAAGGCAACAGGAAGTCAAATAAGCACTGGTGCCAACCAAGGTCTGCAGAAGACCATTTCTGAAGCAACAACACCTTGTCCAACCTTGAAGCAGATGGGCTACAGCAGCAGAAGACCACACCAGGTGCCACTCCTGTCAGCTAACAACAGGAAACTGAGGCTTCATGGCACACTTTGGGCCCCTCAGTTCCAACTGAGCATGGTTTAAACACCTCAGCCTACCTGAGTATTGTTGCTGAGCGTGTCCATCCCTTTATGACCACAGTGTGCCCATCCTCTGATGGCTACTTCCAGCAGGATAACGCATCATGTCACAAAGCTCACATCATCTCAAACATGACAATGAGTTCACTGTACTCCAATGGCCTCCACAGTCACCAGATCTCAGTCCAACAGAGCACCTTTGGGATGTGCTGGAACGGGAGATTCTCATCATGGATGTGCAGCCGACAAATCTGCAGCAACTGTGTGATGTCATCATGTCAACATGGACCAACACCTCTGAGGAATGTTTCCAGCACCTTGTTTAAGGGTTAAAAAGGGGGTCCAACCTGGTACTAGCAAGGTGTACCTAATAAAGTGGCTGAAGTGCACATGTCCCGATTCACGCGGGAGACTCACGATTTTTAACCCTATATCCCGCGATGCTCCAGGTCAGTAATTTCTCCCGCTAATCTCCCAATTTTACAGTGAAGGAAACAAGTAATATTGTGAGGGATATTTGTCACAGTATCTGACAACCCTGGCCTGCCTGCGCGTATGAGGCAAGCCGCTGACGTGACTCAGTCACTCGCTGGAGGCAATGATAAAACATGTAAATAAAACATGTTAAGATTCTTATCAATAAATAGTTTGAAACATGACCCAGGCACCATGACATAAGATCGACAGCACAGCAGCAGTGTTCAGGTCAGTTCACACACACAGTAGGATCTCAGGCTGTTGACTGATGCAGTACCTTGTCATTGATGAGCAGCTCAGCGGGGGTATGCAGACCTTGCAGCAGCACCACTTCGTTGGGCTGCTCGGGAACAGCGTAAGACAGAGGCGTCCCGATTCCTCCCTCTGCGGGCCGCAGCCACAGGCAGATGGTGAAGGCCCTCAGCGCTGGGATGGCGTGCTTCACAACAGCGTACATGTAGTTTGTCCGAGTTGGGAAGGACAGCCTGTAGCCCTCTGGGAAAGAATGCCCTGAGACACCTGGGACAGCAGGCATGAATAAGGCATGAATAAGGACGCTTAAGAAGTGATAGGGAATGCAATTAAGTCATCTATCTGGCAAGAGGATCAAATAGATTTCCTGCGTTTTTTTTTCCACATACTGTATCTGCACTTTCTTCACATCAAAACATCTGATCAGATTTTTAAAGCAGGGCATGAATTTCATAGTCTTTCTGATCTTTTTTTCTTTAACAGAAGTTAAGCATAATTTATTCATCATAAAGAAACCCCATGGCATGATTTGATTAGGAATAAAACAAAAATGAAACATCTGTGGTAACTTTTATGCCACATTATTTCTCACCATTACTGACTCGAGCCATCATGAAAGTGATTCATCTCTGTCACATATCATTCCGCTCTTTATTTTGTATACTTCTTTATTAGATTTTCATTTACACATTCAAATAAACACACTCTCTCTTCTCCTCCTCTCTGTTGATACCTACCTGCCTCCAGTCCTGAGATTCGGTGGTGGAGTTTATTGATGCCGCGGTCGATGTCTTGCCTGTGCTTCTCTGTCTCTAGCCTCAGGGCTTTTCTCTCTTTCTCTAGCAGCTCCACCTTCTTCTCCAGCTCCCCCTCCAAGTCTTCCATCCTCCAGGGCCTGTCAGCACCAGCTCTGTGCCCGGGCTCGGCCAACCTGTTTGGGCCGCCAGACATCCCGCCTTCCTCTGGCGCTCCTGACGTGCCGCTGTCCGTCTGGTTGTGAGGAAACGGGCCAATGTCTGACTGCAGAGGAGGGAGACAGTGGATGGAAACTAGTTCACAGTGTGGGTTTGATAGTCAAATATTGTAAAGAGCTCTCTGCACTTGCTGCGACGATAAAACACATTTACAGTTGTGGTCATATGGTGTATTTACTACCACAGCAGGGATTCTCAACAGTATGTCAGCTGCATGCCTATGCAGGGAAAGTTATTACACCCAATTAATAATTGAGTTTGCTGAGACATCACATCACGTCTGGGGACACAACTAGGGACTGATTTAATAAGGTTTCACTAAGCTGTGGTTAATGTTTCGTCCTTTAAAGCCGGACTCAGACTGCAGGAGTTTTAAAATCCTAACAAATCTGAAATCAGGTTGCATCACGCAGGAGAAGGAGACACTTAACAGATTCTCTTTAATCTCAAACATGCACACACTACAAGATCTGAAAATAATGGTGCATCCATAGAGCGTATAAAATAATGGATGTTACACAGTGGTTTGTGGACTGCCGATATGAAGCCACGAGTCTGGCAGCCGTCATCTTGACCATATTCAGATGAGAGGACAGAGTTGTGGATGAGCGAAGGGTGGATATGACTCAGACTGCGGCCTGTCACTCAAGCAGCCCCGCCCTTAATTATGCATAACTTTAAGCTTTAATAAAATGTTAATGAGTCGGTTATATAAAAAAGTCACCCCCTGTGCAGATGTCACGAACGTTATAAAACTAGCTATAGAGGGCGAACCGTTTTTTGTATCAGACTGTAAACACTTTTGGAGCCAGCCTCAAGTGGCCATTCAAGGAACTGCAATACTTCCGCATTGGCTTCATTTTTCAGCTCTAGATGTTGCCGTTTCGATGCATCACACACTACAGGATCTTATTAAGATTATTATGCCAGAGGGAGCATGAATGCACCACCTCACATGATCTCATGGGGGAGCAGATGTCGACAAAACAGACACTGACTTCGTGCTACAACTCGCTGTAATATTAGCAATACATTGTATTGAGAAAACGAAAGCAGAACGCTAGACGGGTCTGGATGAGAAAATGGTTTGAGAGGTGTAGTAACACGGGTTATCTATTCTTCAGCATAAAACTGGAGGTGAAATTTTAACTCTCAGTTTTATATCTGTCAACAGTATTTTGCTAGCTAACGTAACAAGTGTATAATAGAGATGGACGACATGACAGCTCCCCAAAAGTGAAGCCAAAACATCCCAATCGCCCCCTTGTGGCTGGCTGCAGTATAGATCATAAGCCCCGCCCCCTCCATGTTAGTGGATGGGACATGTGCCAAACTAAAAGATAAACACACACCAAATACATTTTTCAGACTTGATCTGTAAACTTCTCACATTTCAAGATAAACTGGGCCGAACACTGGTACCGACCAAGGTTCAGACCAGTCAACTCTAACTGTCAGAAGAGTGAATCGGGAATAAATCTTCCATAAGATGGCGGTGGGGTGTAAAGTCACAGTGGCTCTTGGCTCTCTGTGGTGCTTATTGTTTGTATGTGTGTTAGTGCATCTAGCTTATGATCAGGCAAAACATGTTGACAGTCGGATGGCTTCTGATTTCACACACAAATAGACTCAAAAAACAGTTTTTACCCATGGGCCATCAGGCTGATGAAGCAAAACATATTTATTTTTATTAAATAGTGCAATCCACTACTACTTGGTGAAATACTCCATTTATTAAGCACAGCTTGATGCAGCCTATTTTTTTGTTACATTATTTATTTCCAATTTTACGACTGATTATGTCGTCTGTTTTTTTGTGTGTTTTTTTTACTTGTGTGTTTCACTGACGTGTTGGCACCTGATCAGATGTAGCACTCCTAATCTCGCTGTATATTCTGTGTACAATGACAATAAAGGCTTTCTATTCTTTGCTCCTGTAGTCTGAGCCCAGCTTTAGAAGTTTAACTCTCCAAGACACAATCCTGCACATAATCCTTTGTTATCGGAGGCAATGTCGCACTTCTCAACATTCCCTCCGATGAAATGCATGAATTGTTGTTTTTACACTTTGGTATTGTTTGTTGGTTTGTGTTCTGGATTTCCCAAATAAGATGAAACGTGCCGACTAGTGAACTTTAGAGGTGCTGGTGGGTGGATTCTGTTACTTCACTTCGGAGAGAGCAAGGCTAGCTGTCTCCCCCTGTTTCCTGTCTTTATGCTAAGCTATGCTAAGTGGAAGTCAGCTGGAGCTGCTTAGTATCTTCTCATCGATGTCTCCGCTAAAAAGTGAATAAGCATATTTAAAAAATGTTGCACTATTCCTTTAAACTTGATGTTTTTACCTTTGTATTGTATCTCAAAGCTCACCCAGGTTTAGCTCCCCCATAAATTTATCATGCATTTACAACACTGCTTTGACTTTTCTGATGTATTCTGTGTTTTATTTGTTGATGTTTTCACCTCGCTCTACAGTCTCTGGCATGACTAAAGCAGCGCATGCACTTTAAAGCTCTCGCTGTGACAAGGAATTTCACAGAGAAGATGATAAAACCGTCTGTATCCGAGTGTCACACATGGAATTTTGGGGTATGAACAGATCTTCTTTAAACTCAGGCATCTCGTGTCTGCGGGGATTTCTTTTCAATTAAGTACAGCTCAATAAATAATTGCAAGTCAGAAAAGGCTGCCAAGAGAATCAACTATTTCAGTCAACACCAAATTGCTCGGCTCCGCTGCATAATGGTTCACTGAAATAAACACCCAAACCACCAGGGGAAGGAATGTGGGAAACACAGACGCTGCAAAATTCTGAAAACCTGCGTGGTCCAGTGTATCCAGCGAGCATGTTGTTTGACAGTGTGCAGTGGAAACACACAGACACCGCGAGGGAATTAATACAGAGAACATGTGCACATACGGTACATGAAAGCCGTATGGTGTGCACAGTGCTCACCTCTGTATGAGATGATACAGATAAGGGAGGGAAAATGCTCCTACAATGATAACAAGGCTACTGTGTGGAAAAACTGATAACACATGCATGGTTAAAAACGATTCTGAAAGAGCATCTGTATTGATTTTTGTCCCAAAAACGATACATGATTGATGGAATTTCCAGTGTAATCCTCAGTTTATCCTATTTAACATGTTTTCCAGAAGACTTGTCACTCTGTCTCATTGCTAGAAACCCTTTTATCTCGAGAATGAATACATAATGTGGTCAAATCAACAACACAATTGTCAGTATTGTCAGGTTTTCCTACCTGGAAGTTGTATTATGCCATTATCTTCAATACTGTCTAAATCTGAACCCTAAAATCACCTTGCTATGGACCGCACACTGATGCATTTGCTTTCCTGAGTCTTGGTGATCTACTCTCAAACACATTTGACAGTTCTGTTATCGAGCCTGGAGTTACGCTCCCAGGCAGGTATTTACATGTGCAGATGTCAAGAATTTCTACAGAAAGGAATCAAAATTGTAATACAAAATAAATGTAGATTTACATAAGTAGGGTGCAGGCATCATTATGGTTTTAAGGCATCAAATACAGCGCTGATTACCTACACATAACTCACACTCACACAACTCAACTTGCTACATCTGTGTGCCTCTTGTATTTGCATCAGCCACAGTGCCAGTCTGTCAGCTGGTTGGTTCACCACTTTGGTCCCAGTGGAAATATCTCAAAGACTATTAGATGGTTTGCTATGAAACTGCACAAATATTCTCGCTACCCAAACAATGACTCTGTGATGCTCTGACTTTTCCTCCAGTGCCACCATCAGAGTCAACATCTGCAGGTCAGACTGGGCTATTAAACATTTATTGGACTGATTGCCAAGACATTTGGTACACATTTTTGTTTCCTGCAGGATGAACTGCAGTAACTTTGATGATCCCTCAACTTTTTGATTTGTCCAATATTTTATTACCAAATACCTGCTAAAACAACCGGCATTCCCATCAGCCTCAGGCCCTGATGTCAGCGGCTTTTCGGCCAATTGAGCACGTTGAATCGGTGGCAGAGCTAGCCGGTGAAAGAGAATACTCTGATTGGCTGTTTAGGTTTTATTCCCTCCCTCCCACTTTAACCTGAATAACAAACCGGAGCTAGCTGGGAGCGGCTAGCGAAGCGTTAGCTGCAGAAAGACCAGAGGGAAGCACAGCCAGTTAGCCTCCGCTAGCTTCCCAGCTAGCCCCGGCTCTCCGTTTGGATCCAACCGGAGCACCGAGCCCTGGTTTGTTATTCAGGTTAAAGAGGGAAGAAGCAGCGGGTTTATTGGGCAAGTGGAGCCTGCGGAAGAAACACTGGGACCGGTGGAGGTGCTGCGGTGCTCGGCTGCACAGATAGGAAACCCCTTGGCTGACAGGATGTACCACTCTGTCACTCCGCTCTCTCTCTCACGCAGGCGCAGAACGTACGTGCTACTTGGCCGTCGCATGTAGTCCGTGTAGTGTGTTCAAATGCAACTGACACAACAGTTGGCTTAAACAATAGTAAATAATGTTAGCATTAGAGATGCATGGGTGTCAATTTTTCAGAGCCTATATGAACAGTGAAAGTGTTGTGAGGAACATTAATGTCAAGAATATTGATTAATCAATGCACATAAATTCTGATTAGTTAAAACAGTTTTAATACTCGTTTTCCGCAGGACTGACACAATGATAGCCACTGCACTTTTTCACTCTTGATGTTTACAACAGTCATTCTGCTGTTCTCTGCTACTGACCAAGAAAAGTTGGCGTCACGTTATATTTATGATTTCATAAAAAATACATTTTTATGCCAAAGTCATAAAAATGTCATGTCAAAGTCATGTTTTTTACTATTAAAAAAATTGTACTGAAAAATCAATATTTTCAAAGGTATTGTATCGAAGTTAGAAATTCCAGTATCATAACAACACTGGCTGTGTTATCTCTGTTACCAAAGTGTGTGCACTTAGTTAAAAAATGAGATGGTTCACAGTGTCCAGGTATGTGACTGGAGGTAGTGCATTTTCAGTGGTTTTTTCTATGGCCCATTTGTGCATTCGGACATTCTCCTAGCTCCTCCCCTTGAAATCTTCTTGCTTATCATTATTCATTCATTCATTCATTTTCTGTGACCACTTATCCTGCTGGGAATCACAGGGGGCTGGAGCCTGAGAGGCAGGGTTCACCCTGGACAGGTCACCAGACTATCACAGGGCTGACACATAGAGACAGACAACCATTCACACTCACATTCACACCTACGGACAATTTAGAGTCACCAGTTAACCTGCATGTCTTTGGACTGTGGGAGGAAGCTGGAGCACCTGGAGGAAACCCACGCTGACACAGGGAGAACATGCAAACTCTGCACAGAAGGGCTCCCTTACCCCGGGGGTGAGACGAGTGGAAGCACAAAATGGCCCCCTCCTTAGCTACCTTCTCATCAGATCCAGACAAAAGAGACAAAACGTGTTCAATTATTTTTACCACTCGCCTGATCAGGCAGTGAGTTACTCGGTTTAAATCATATGGATCTATGTCGTTTATGTTGACAATTTGCCCTGATACCTTGTTTGACCACTTAGCAGGCACAGGCAGATGGCATGTCCAAAATAATCTAACACAGCGTGACGTCAATTTCACACTCTCTATACACGCATCCATGCTGCCATATTAATCAGCCTAATGTAAAACAACTGCACAAAAACAAAAGAAGCAAAACACCCATTCTTTCATTGATCAGTCAAAGACAGAAGACACTGCTCCTCACACTCTTCTCTCACACACACTCAGCCTGTGCCACAGGTAGAGCGCAGTGACAAGAATCTCCAGACTGGAGCCGGATCAGCGTGATATTACAGAGCGCTTGGTACCACTGAGCCTCTGGTTATGATGGAAATGTCACTGCTGTTGCAGGAAAAAAAAAATCCTAACTGCTCAAACTGCAATCAGACACTATCAAGTGTAGGTATGCTGGAGATGAAAACCCATTACAGTGACTACACGTTCACATTTGCAGCCATGTCACGTTGCCTCACATGGTCTGACCAAATGTTGGATAGCAGGATGTGAAGCTAATGTGTGACTGGATCCTAATGGTGGTGGAGAAATAGAATAGCAAGTCAGCTGTTTGACCTCACTGGTGTATTCACCAGCACACACAGGATCTGATGTAAACACCACACTGTGAAGTAGGCCAAGCACCTCCTCCTACACAGAAACGTGACTTGGATGGTGAAAGACACACACACTGGCTCCGGTATTGTGTTTTAGAGTTAACTACACATCACCGTGCAGATCTGTGATATCAAACCAGAGCTTATTCCTCAATGATGTAGAACATGAATATTAATCAGCCTTTCTCCATTCTTGGTTTGCGTCTGTGGCAGACGTGATACGGAAAACAAAGTGTGTGTAATGTACAAATAAAATGACCCGTACAGACATGTCCTACATACACGACCACAGAGCGAGGAGTACTATACTGCAGAGAGGCACGTTTAGTCTGCGCTTTCTACAAATATAGGCAACTCATAAATTATGCATGGCGTTTCTTTAGCCAAAAATGAGGTTATACATCATCGGATTCTGGTCAGACGAGAGCACGTTTCATGTTACTCTGCTATACTCTCTCCCTCACCACCTCCTCTTCCTCTTCCTCCCCCTGCTGCTGCTCCTTTCCTCTCCCCCTCACTTCCCTTTATCCTCATTTCTCCTCTCCATCCTCCCCCTCTCCTCTCCCCTCTGTTTCTCTGCCTCACTTTACATCTCTGTCTTCCTTTTAACTTTCAATCTGTTTTCCTGGCGTGGTAGATTAGCGCGCTCGCCAAAGCAATCGATTCATGTATTATTAAAGGCATTAAAAGGCACCGGCAGAGGACAAGTTATAATTATAATTTTAAAAAAAAATCACTAAATACTGATCTTAACAGCAATTAAAATCATTTCAAATTGAATCATGGGATAATTGATTATGCTGTGAGAAGGGATAGGCACTGTATCGATATTCTATATTTGCCTTTGCTCATTTAATCATTATATCCACATTATTGATCATTATAATTCAAAATCTCATGATGTAAATATTTAGTTAAAACACCAATAGTCATATAATGATATAATATATAATATTGCTGCAATACTAATAGAGGTATTTGGTCAAAAACACTGATATTTGATATTCTCTCTGTGCCGACAGGAAGGTGGAGGTTTTGTTCCTTTATCTGGCTTCCACTATCACACATCACACACAAAGCTTTTTGGACAACTCACTTGTTCTCATTCAAAATTTAAAAGCCTTGCTTTCATAAACCACTCATGAGTACCCAGAAGGGGACTCTAAGAGTGAAAAGGAGACAAATATAGCCACAGATATCAACTCTGATCATCACTTATTGCAGCTACATGTAGCCAGAGCTGGAGTTATAGTATTCAAAGCTGATATAAGACCATAAGATACCAGTGAAGGTGGATGTTATAACAGGGAGATTGTTTTTTCTGCCTTTAAAATCCCATCCTGGGACCACACTTTGCTCCCTGGGATTAATTCTGCTGTGTTAGCTGCATGCAGGAGATGATTTATGATTTATGTGATTTTCTTCACACTCACCTCCAGTTTCTCTATGCGGTCTTTGAGCTGAGTGATAGCCTGCTCCAGCTCGTCCACAGCCCTGACGGTGAGCAAGTGGACACCGTCGGGCGTGGAACCCGGGCTGTCCCGCACCATGACCCGCTCCAGGTGCGCCTCATCCACAGCCGCGCTTTTGCCCCCCCACAGCCCCGCGGCGCTCCCGCGTCTGTCCGCGCTGCTGCTGCCGCTCTTGCCGTCCAGCCCCTTCTCACACTCGGATAGTTTCCCCGTCAGCTCCCGGATGGTCCGCTGGTCTGTTAGTATCTGGTCCTTCTGCTGCAGGACGGTCTGCCGGAGCTCCTCGGCGGTGGTGCGGAGGTAGCCCCAGTCCTCCCCGGCGTACAGCGACGGGTCATCCGCTTGTTGCTGAAAGTTTTTCGGGTTGCACTCCCCGGCGGGGATCGGCGTGCAGATGAGCCGACTGACCGTTGGGTCATGCCCGGTGAGTCCGGTGACCCCGTCCAGCCCGCCGAGCCCGATGTTGAAGGTCGGTGCTTCTGAGTCGGGCGTTTCAGAACCATGGAGAGCGCCCAGAGATCCGACCCGGGCCACGGAGCCCGCTGAAGCGGGGCTCTGCGCCGCCGCGTCCGGATACAGCGAGTGGTTATCGGATGCTGGTTGTTGTTGTGCCGCGGCAGCCCTGGAGGATCCGGTGTGGACGGCTGCGATGATGCAGATTACCGCTCCGATGAAGGCCACCATCCCGGCGGCCAAGATAATAACAATGAACTTCAGGGTGGCGGCGGGGGCGATCGATTATTAGAAAAATCTAATAATAAGGAGAAAAATAAAACACTGACTCTGTGAGAAACTAAAAGCTCCTAAACACCAAAGTGTCAAAATACTGTCATGGATGTAAAAAGAGAGACAGATCCTCACTTTTCCTCTGTGCCTCAAGAACAGGCGATTAGAAAATGAGAGTTCCGCACCATAATTGAGTCAACAGAAAACATGAGAAGCAGACAGACTGTGATACACCTCCTCCCCCTGTTCAGCGCGCATGTCCTCGGTATTCAGGCAGAATCCAGCCTGTTAATACTGAAACACACAGAGAGAGAGAGAGAGAGAGAGAGAGAGAGAGAGAGAGAGAGAGAGAGAGAGATCCGTGCACTCTGATAGCACATTTTTAGTACATTCTGTCTTGCTCCTGCAGCCTGGAGCAACTTTTCCAGCAGGGTTTCAACTATTCTTTTTAACACTGAGGACTGGTGATGGAAATATGAAACACTTTATATCAGATTTTGTCATCCAGATGATGCAGTATGTGCTAAAAGTCAGGAATGCAGCCTCAAAGTGGAGGGGACACACTGGCAGAATATAATATAATAAGTATGTTTCTTTGGTTTATAATCACCTGAAAGTGAGAATTTTGTGTTTTCATACCTGAGAACGAGCTGTTTATTTTCTATATAGGGAGCAGGTCCTTGTTCATGGAGAACACCATGTTGCACTGCCATGATTCTACAGTAGCCCAGAATGGACAAAACATTAGCTCTAGATAGGGTGAGCATTTTGACGTTGGTGAAATTAGTTAACAGCCCTCTGCGACAAGAGCATCCAAAAGACAGAAAAAAAAACCTTTCAGTCATGGACTTTCCACGTCCACACACAACGTGCACCGCTCTCTCGGGTGAAAGTCAGTGTTTGTTGGACTCATCTACCCGCATTTGGACTTTCGCCACCTTAACTTTCGTCCTTGTTCCGCCACATTTCCCCCTGATGCTGCTGGGCGCACTTAAACTGTAAGGGCACCTGGCCATGTATCGTGCAGACGTCAAAGGACGCCTTTTTCAATGGTTTCCAACGCCCCAAGTCACTGCCCAAGTGCCAGATTTTGACGACTTCGGAGTGTGACTGGACTCGTTTTTTAGGAGAGGGAGAGACCTCTGTGAATAATTCAGCTCCGGCTTAAAACCTTAAAAGGTTAATTCAGTCACCAATTAACCTGCGTGTCTTTGGACTGTGGGAGGAAGCTGGAGCACCTGGAGGAAACCCACGCTGACACGGGGAGAACACGCAGACTGCATACTTTTGTTGCCTAAACCCAAGAAAATAAATGTAAAAACAGGTGTTTTACCTAAGTAGTAAGTTTATTTTGAGAAAGACCATGCATGTAATGTTCAATAACTGAACATATCTAAAGAAAATCTAAGCGTATTTTGAAAAGACACAATGCATGCAGGCGTCAAATGAGATGTTGTCCCAGAACGTCCACAGGCAGAAGGGCATTTAGCGCATTATATTTTAATGTTTAGGTCCACGGAGAAAGCTTAGTTGGGATAAGCGACAAGCCGAACTGGGTGGGTTTACAGGTTTTAATCACCTGGTCCGTTTGTTCTGGAGAGAAAGAGACCTCTGGGAATAATTTGGCTCCTGGTTAAAACCTCCTCAATAATGAAAACTGAAGGAATTCTAACTGGAAGAAATTTCAGCAGGTTGCAATCTGCCGTCCTCACCGCTAGATACCACTAAATGCCACACACTGTTCTTTTAATGACTTTTCATTTCCTCAAGCTTTCACTGCAGATGCAGTTCTACACTGGATCTATCCAGCATGCATAACAATCCGGCATTACATCAGGAAATTGTTTTTCCTTCCCTTTGGCTTAATATTTTCTTGCTCAGCAACACATTACAGGCCTACTGTAATGCGATGTGTGGATGGTCATAAGTCAGCCTCAAGGCTCCCTATGGAACAGCTCTACAGCAGCAGAGATGACAGAATGATGGCCCTAGTGGGGGTTTATATGCACGTGTGTGTGTGTGTGTGTGTTGCAGAGCATGATACAGACCTGGTGCTATTAGCAAGTTTCATTAATGCTTGCCAGTAAAAAATACATTTTAATCTCGGTGTAATGCCTATGCACACACACACACATAATTAAGAAATATATTTATGAGCATGCATGAGAGAGCTCGAGTGACAGAGGGACAATTAAACTCGCACACACACACACACACACACACAACGACAGGTGTGAGAAAACTCCTCAGCCGTGTGTATAACATCAGTGTGTGGTGTGCATTCTCACACAAGTATTAAGTGGGATTTAAGCTAAGACCTCTCAAAGTCGCAGGTGCTGAAAGCTCTAATATAAGATGGGCGAGCGAAACAGCGTGAGACATGTCTGCGGCAAGAATAGCTCCGGCTCTCCGTCTCCACTGGAACACTGGAATAGTGAAGTAGATTGTTAAGTACTCCTGTAGAGACGCGGACGAGAGCTTTGGAAAAGTAAATACAAAACAGTCACTACTCACACATAAGTGAGAATGATGTCTGAGCTCCACACATTTGTATTCAGCGTATACACTAAATGTCACCAGTGGCGTTTTGGGCTGTAAATAGTTGTGCAGCAGTAGTGTGAGTTCTTATTAGAGTCATTTCCTCTTCTGCTTGTCACTGTATTACACCTAATGATGACTGCAGCTTGTTTTTTAGTTCAGTTTTAGGATGATGAAGGCGTGAACAGTGGCTCTGTGCATGAATGCATTTGAGGATTAAAGTATAAAATCATGTTTTCTTCTCCGAACTAAATGTTCCAACGCTGCAGCACATTTTCACTCCACTGAGCTGGAGCTATGATACAGGGGAGTATGAGTGCATTAAAAAGGCCAGGGTGGGGTGAAGCATTCTGGACACTGCTGCCCAGTTAATGATCGAAATATACTGCTGATGTATTATGTCTATAAAAGCCTCTGTGAGACGCTGCGGCCGGCGAGCCTGAGCTCGATTTATCATCCGAGTCACCCTTGACCTTTATGTTGTGTGCCGCAGTGATAACAGAGCTTTAAAAGTTTTCTTTGTTTGGAATTTTTCATTTCAGTAATGCACTTTGTACACAGGATTTTAGCCGTAATCTATACTGAGGATTTGGTCAGAGCTGCTCAGTTACTGGGAAGCCATTCTTTGCCTGTTGACGCCTTTGTAAGCGAGTGACTGAGAATGGATACAGAGCTGTGGAAACAAAATGAATCGAGGCAGTGAAAACAATTTTTTATACTCAAGCTTTTTAGTATGATTGTTTAGTACGGCAGCGTTGTTTTTCCTCCCTCTGTTGCATATTATGCATCCTCTGAAGTAACTGCTGCCTGATTGTTGTTACTATAATATAATAACCTGTTTGAAGGTCCACTGAGTCAGCAGAATGAACAGTATATATACACCAGAGAGAGCTATGGTGTGCAGTGGTGGGAAGTAACTGAGTAATGCACTAATGCACTGCACTTAATGTACTTTTTGTACTTTATACTCCCACTCTGCAAATTCAGAGAGAAATACTGTACCTTTTACTCCTCCTTAGTGTTTAACTAATAGCGGGGCTGGGCAATATGAAGATATTATATCGTTACCGAGATATGAGACAAGATATCGTCTTAGATTTTGGATACCGTAGTATCATGACATGGCATAAATGGGGTTTTCCCCTCATTTTAAAAGCTGCATCACAGTAAAGTGATATTAATTTATCAAATTACCACTCTATATCTGTTTTAATGCTTGCCTATATATTAGATATAGCCTATAAATATTGACAGTTACTTTCCAGATAAAGAGTTTACATAACAAATGTGGTAAGTTAGTAAAATACGATGAACTGTTATAAATTAAAGCTGGGGTAGGCAGTTTCATTCTGGTGTCACTGGGCAAAAAATCCATACTTTGAACCTATTGCAAATTAAGTGCACTGAATGAAAATTAGACTCCTGCACCTTCTCTTGACTCTGTTTTCAGGCTTTAGGAAATTTAACCCATGATGGGACACTTCGGCCAATCACAGGCCATTTCAGAGGGCGTTCGTATTGGCTGTTCTATGAATGCAGATACACAGTCCAGTCCCTACGGTGAAAGCCTGATTCAACTAGAGATGTACTGATACCACTTTTTCCTTCCCGATACCGATTCCGATCCCTGAACCTTAGGTATCTGGCGATACCGAGTACTGATACCAGCGTGTAAAATAAACATGGATGGGATATGAATTGTTGTATGTCTAAACTCCTGAAACTCTATGTAGAATATTCAGAAATAAATACATAATAGTTGAATGAATGCCATAAAACGTTTTATTATTATTATCCAGTGGTGACACAGATCAAGCCACACAATTTGGTAAAAAGACATTTGACAAGAATTCTTTTTAAACTCCGCTCCGTTTCTGTTTCGTTTGCCTGTAGCGTGCGTATTCATAATGACGTGAGGCATTACGTGGTATCAGATTGGTCATAGGCTGTACTCGCCGATACCCGATACCGCATTTTAGGCAGTATTGGAGGCATGACAATAAACCCATGCCAACATGGACTAAGTCTTTCAGAGATGAAGAGAAAATGCTCTTCTGCCAACTGGAGCTACAGACTCACAACTCTGGCGCCAAGTTCATGTTTATGTAGCTAACTTTAGCGAGAGCTTGATTCCCAGTGTGTTCTCCACCTCACTCCCGTGGCTACAGACCACCTTGCTGGGAGGAGAGCAGGCAGCAGCTCCAGAGAGAGACCTCCAGTCAGCACAAGCACAAGTCTTCAGCTCAAGGACACCAAACAGCCCTGACTCCCTACTGGATCAGCAAACTTTCTGTTGCTGCTGTTACACAGGTCAGAGCGGGCACTGCTGCTGGCCCCCAGCCCACTGTGACAGCCACAGCAGCAGCCACAGCTTTTATCTAATGGTAATTTAAATAGTTAAAGCAGCTGTTTCTTGTGCTGCCTGTACATTAATGCATCAGTAACATGTCCTGATTTTGCAAATCAAACATTAACCATCACAGAAACCTACAGCTATCTTGGAGTATTCCTTGAGTCACATCTCGCTGATCAGCCACACATTCAGAACCTCACACAGAAGCTCAACCAGATACGTCTATAACAAGATCAGACCATATCTCACCCCTGCTGTTTCAGACACATACCTACGCGTTCTCTCGACAGTATCCTGCTGTCTCCCCATATGGTCCCTCAACACAAAGGCTACCATTGAACCCAGAGCAAGACTATACAACAGAGCCCATGATAACCTCACTCTTTGGATTCGTCACTGCACCGCCCGCACACTCCAACACCTTGGCTTTTCAAAACGACACAAATAATCTCGTAATTAAATTCTATTTTCAGATCCTAAACAACAACTCCAGTCCTACACTTGTTGCTTTGTTTCCAAGTCACAACACAAGACATCGTTGGATCAGCTTTGCATGCACTTATTCCTGTACCACCAAAAACATTATTACTACTCCGCATCGTCTCTGTAGCTGCCAACGATTTGTTGTTTTGCCTCTGTTGATTGTTTCTGTGTTTAGTATGTTACTTTTAATATACTTTTACTTAAGTAAGCTTTCCAATTCAAGACTTTTACTGAAATGGAGTCGTTTTATATTGTAGTATTACTACTTTTACTTAGGCATCGGATCTGAATACGTCCTCTACCACTGATGATCAGATAATATTCGATATCTTTCAATCAATGTTCAATATGTTGCACTAAATCATTCATGTACATCAGCGTCTTGTGTTAGAGGTCTTGGTGAAATATTGACCTGGAGTAAATATTACTTTATGAAGAGAAAAGAAGAGAGGAGAGGACAAGAAAGAGATTAAATAAGTGTGTGTTATGAAGCTGTTTAAAATTCAAGTCATGTGTCCAGTTAGTTTATGGTGCCATCTAGTGTATGAGTCTCTCTCTCTCTGCCAGAGCCCCTCATCTGTTAAACTATAAACAAGTAAGAACCAAAGGTTTCACAGCTTACTGCCTCTCTTCCTGCTTAGAATCTCTAACAAACGTGTCAGATACAATACAATACTCTTCCCACAACATCCTACATTCATTCACAAAGGGAATCCATCACCGTCCATGTGACACCTGCACCTCTCCTCCAGGGGTTCACGGGGAGTTCACTGACTCTGACATGTCACATTAAGAACAAATCTGCGCTTTGAGAATAATAAATCCGTCAGAGCTGTTGGCCGAGTGCAGCTCACGCCGTGTGCGTTTCGGCTTGGCAGCAGGGCCGAACGCCAAAATATGACGGTTGGAGTAAGAACAGAAATCAATAACTTTCTCTTCACTTCTCTGGGGTTTGGATCAAATATCGGAGAGCAACTCTCCTCTTGTCTTTTTTTTTGGAAGGGTTACTGGTGGAAGAATTACATGTTTATATTTCTCATGTTTTAGTGCTCATACACTGAGAAACAGAAAAAGAACAATGGTCAAGATACATTCAGTTAACATATTCTATTAAATTTCTGTGCTACATTAAAAAATAAGGGGGCATCACTGCTTCTCTTTTGCCATGCACAGTCAATGCAAGACAGATTTTAACATCTAAAGTGATTAAAGGAGGATTAAAGGATTTAAGCACATATGACCGCTGAATTCTGCATTAACCAATCAAAAACGTATTATGTGTATCTAACCCTGTATTAAAGGATCAGGGGATCAGGAATTTCAAAATATGCTTGATTTATAAGTACAATTTGTGTCAAGTCAATTTCATTTACATAGCCTAAAATCACAATTATGAAATATGTCTCATTCATTTTTGATGCAAGAAAGTGTTAATGTCAGTCATCGGCGATGACTCAAAGTTGAGTATGATGGTCCTCCCTTGTTGGGAAGAAGAAGCCAAATCTGGAGCCACAAACTTTCTTGCAGTGTGGACATGGATGCTGGGTGCTGGCGGTGGGATGTGTGGGGGCCCGCTTGGTGGATATCCTCTCCTTCCTTTGCTGCTGCTTCATCCTGGCAGCCTGTTGGAGATGATCTTCATGGAAAGTGGCACCTTTATGCAGGCAGTTTCTCCGTGCAGGTCTTTGACTGGCAGTAGCTCCCCAGTTTGAGCTGTTAATGTTGAATTTTTTGAGATTGGTTCTGATGTTGTCCTTGTAGCGCTTTTTCTGGCCTCCAGATGCACGTTGACCGGTGGAGAGTTCAGAGTAGAGGACTTGTTTTGGAAGGGGGGTATCAGGCATCCGTATTACGTGGCCCGTCCATCTGAGTTGGTGCATTGTGATGGTGGTAGTGATGCTGTCTTTATTTGCCTCCTGTAAGGTGTTTGTCCTCTTATCTTCTCAGCTCACACGCAGGATTTTCATAGGCATCTCTGATGGTAGGACTCAAGGGTTCTTAAATGCCTGTTATAAGTGGTCCATGCCTCTGCACCATAGAGGCGTGTTGGCAGTATTCACTTCTGTTTTCCTCTGGATCCATACCTGCTCCACGGCTACATTCCATTCCATTTTCATCCGCTTGTCCGGGGCTGGGTTGCAGGGTCAGCACACCAAGCAAAGCACCCCAGACGTCCCTCTCCTCAGCAACACTCTCCAGCTCCTCCTGGAGGACCTCAAGGTGTTCCCAGGCCAGATGAGATATGTAATACCTCCAGTGTGTTCTGGGTCTGCCCCGGGGCCTCCTACCAGTGGGACGTGCCTGGAACACCTCTGACAGGAGGCGCCCAGGAGGATCCTGATCAGATGCCCGAACCACCTCAACTGGCTCAGCTCTACTCCAAGTTCTCTTCGAATGTCTATGATGATGAATGGAAATTATCTACAGAGACCAAAACTGTTTTTATTATTAATTTCTGCTGCACAGTTGGGCATTTCAACATGGGGGTCTGTGGGGATTGGCGTGCTTCTGGAGCCAGCAAGTTGCCGTTAAAAGAACTGCAGTTTTTGGCACTTCCACATTGGCTTCATTTTTTAGCCCTGCAGGTTGCCACTTGATGCATCCAAAGCCTGACACATCTAATTCCTCTGAGCCAAAGTCCTCCATTGTTGTCTAAAATTTATCAACTACTGACAGCAGGGCAACAATTTTGCACGAGGTGAGCTGTTCCTCAGGAAAAAAACAAATATTTTACCAAGGATCATGGGCACAGGTGTGGATTTTTGATGCAGAGAAGGCACAGATTGATAATTCTGTCTGATAATAGGCAACTTCACATTTTGGCGAATAAATCACCAATTCCACCTCCAGTCTGGTGTTCGCTCCATCCGTGATGTCGACTGGCTAAAAGTCCTTCCTTGGCGCTTTTTGGATATTTTTTTTTACGTGAACCAAGAAATTGTTTGCTGTTTTGTCACGATGCGTCAGTCAACTCAGTACTATGGGTGGATTCAACAATCTGGACCAAGGCAAAGAATTACATGTTTGACACTCAAAACTTCTTGGGGAGGACACTGTCATGCTCCTGTAGATACTCACAAGTGCACCAAATGAGTATTAATCCGCAGCTGAAGATAGTCCCTAACGAGCTGTTTAATGGAATGAACGTTTATTTACTGGATCCCTCTGTCTCGTTGTCTTTGTACAGAAAGAGACGTCGGGTGCGTCTGATCAAATCCTTTTTGTTTTAGTAAGGAACTAGTAGGATTAGGTACTGCAGCTGCTCTTGTAAAGTACGTGCTGTTGCATGCAGTATGCACACAATCAGGACACATAACGTTACACCCTGAACTTTGACCCTCTTGCTTTTATATCCGTTACCTTGAAGATAAACAAACACCTCTATCCAAGTTCCCCAGAGACGCAGACCGACCCGCAGAGCTCTGCTGCTGTTACTTTGTGATGTGTGTAGTTTAACTTTAAAGTTATAATTGTGCAGATTATAACTAACTGGTCGTCAGTTACTTGAGTGCACCGTCAACCGTCACTGCGACTTCTGACAGCTGTCAATCAGCAGTCATCTGTTTGCAGCTCAGTTGACATGACGATTCGTCCACTGAGCAGAGGATTGTGGGTCAGAACAGCCAGAAAAGCACACTGGCTGGATGTAGTAGAACGTCCTGGTATTTCTGGCATACTGCATTTGACATACGAAACTCTATTTTCTTCTGGCACACTATATAGTTTGGTAGTACGAGTTAGAAATGCTCATTTGATTCACAACAATATTAATCACTCAGTTTTGACTGTTGTATTTGCCACTTCTATGTCTTCAGGGTATTCTTTTCATATGAGCCTGCACAGGTTTCTACCACAGCCTCACATGCACCTTTTTATATTATTTTTATATACATTTATTTTGTATTTGTGTGTGTGAAACAAATAAAATAAATAAATAAAAAACTACAACTTTTAATAAATTATTTAAAAAAGGAAATATACCCATTTCTGCAGGCATACATATAATGATTTTATGCATTACAGGGTGAAAACACATCTCTGTTGTAGTCTTGAATAAAACATACAATATGGCGTACACACACTCACTCAGACACACACACACACACACACACGCCCAGACAGTCAGGGTTTACAGCATGTGTCAGCGTGTTTTATGGTTGAGCCTTGTTTAATTATTTACTCCAGTCTTTCTCAGGCCACAGCGGTGTCAGTTACCAACACACTAACACACTGCCTCCTCTCCTCCACTCCACGTCCAGTTCAATACGATTAACTCTTCTCACACAGAGGCTCTGCTACGTTTCCTGGATGATTTAAGACCTGCAGACCCTCTCGAGGTTTCACTGACAGTTACACTATTCTGGAAATGAACATGTCGGGGATGAATAGTGATCAGCTGCACCGCTCCACCTTGGGGATTTACTCGGTGAGTAACAGAGACTTTGTGTGGGCTCAAATTAGACAACAAACTTACCCTAGGCAGCGAGCGACACAGACGGGTGTGAGAGATACCCACATGAGAGTCCTGTGATTTCTTCTCCAAAGACACTCTTCAGGAAACTGGGACATGTTCTGGAGAGTACAGAAACATTTCTTGGTTACTGAGGAGTGAAGCTCAGTTTAACTTTTTAATGTAATTTCTGCCGAGTAAACATGATGTGAATCCACAAAGCTAGTTTCAGATACAAGGAGTATTTCCTTTGCTCCAGTCTCAGGTTTGTCTGTGCTCCGGTGTTGGGAGAGAGAGTTTGCGCTCATAAATACAGATTGCATTAAAGATGGATTTTATTGATTCTCCTTTAGGTGGGTCTTAAAGTTTCTCTGAGTTTCAAAATGGAACAGAAACTGTGGTGTATATGTATGTTTATGTGTGTGTGTGTGTGTGTGTGTGTGTGTTTCCCAAACAGAGCTTGATGGATGACTTCAACCCGAGCCTACAGAAACTGGTTTTACTGGGAAACGGCTACGTCCAAGCCTTCCAGGGTAAGACAGAGAGAAAGAATCTGTTGATGAATTTATTTCACTTTTAGAAACACCTACCTTTACAACTGCGATAAACTAAACAAACTATAATGGCTTTACATGCGATATGGGAGCTGTCGATTTCACTAGACCTAATTCCAAAGTCCATATGCTTTGGGAATATCCCAGTGCTGTTATTGTCTTTATTATGGGCCTGTAACCAAGGCCTACAGAGGCTGTTATGACTATATTGTCACCAGACAAACAAAGCCCCATAATGTCTCATTTCCATGTACAGAGATGGATTCAAGATGTCGCCTTGAATTTATTTCCATGGTCTACATGTGACTATGTTTCCTAAAAAGGTCAAGTGTGAAGGATTTAGGGTAATATATTGGCAGAAGTGGAATATAATATAATAAGTATGTGCATATATCTCCGTAGGGAGCAGGTCCTCAAGCATGAAAATCACCATGTTGCACCGCAATGTTTTTAAATAGACTAGAAAGGACAAAGCCCACAACAAAAAGCATTGGAAAACTGAAATGATTTCTTAATGTGAAACTGCTTTATTCAGTGTTTTACCAGTTTAAATCACCAGATGTGTTAGTTTTGGAGAGGAAGAGACGTCTGAGAATAATTTGGCTCCCAGCAAAACCTTAACAATAAACACTGAAGGAGTTCTAACCTGGAGAAGTTTCAGCTGGCTGCAATCTGCAATTCTCACACCTGGATGCCACTAAATCCCCCTAATTCTTACACACCACTCCCTTAACCCTATGGGGCCGAATGACGCATAGTGCGTCCGGATTCACACCTGTTCTTCTCTATGGTTTTTCTCCGCAACCGTGCATCATAGCGAGAAGCCACGCATATCACGTGAAACAGCGGGACCATAGCTTTCTGACATCAAGCACTTGTTGGTAGTCCAATGTTTTCACAGCAAAAAAAAATGATAAAGTCACACTAAAACTATGTATAGAAACCTTTCATACAGTTTTGCACACACATTACTCTTGGCTGTTGCTTAAACTACAGGCTGTACCTGTGCAATTCCATATTCCCCACCACCCATGCCACCACACAAGGAGTATAAAAGCAGCCAAAACGGCCCAACATTCACCGAAAATCTGGCAGTGTAAAAGGGGCTTAAGATTGTTTCTTGCCAGCTGCCTGCCATTGTTTCAAACAGACGTGTTTGCGTTACATGCATCTCCCACCAGCAGGAGCGTGCAGCGCAGTGCATTCTGGTAGTTGTAGGTTTTCTCCCTTTTGTGCAAAAGTGTCTTTTTTTTCTGGTTCTTTCACACAAAGTTAAAACATTTCTGTCTTTGTACTGCATAGACATCCTAGTTTTATAAATAGCCATCTCTCCAGCAGTTTAATAAATCCTATGAGGAAGAGAAGAGGTCGGGATTAAACTTTTAATTTGAATCTGAATGCACACTAACTGCGTCTATATTTTATGTCTTAATTATCCACATCATAATCACCTCTAATCCCTCTGCAGTGCATTCAGTGTGAGAGGCCTTTGAAAAGCTGACATGTAAATGAAATTCAACTGCAGAAGCAGTTTTGCATGATGATGCTTTTACGTGTTATATTACATTATAGGTGTTTGTTTAATATATGCAGGAGCAGTAACGCTACATCATCAGCAACTGATTCATAGCAGCAGCACTGCGCCAAAAGCCCTGCAGACATAAAATAAAGATTATTAGGTCTCCTGTGCCACCTGCACAGAGGCTGCAAGTCCTCTCCATGTGTTCAGGGTGGAGCAGTAATGAGCTCAAGCCAAGGCCAAGACGAATGGATCAGTCAGTCAAAAGAAAAGTAACTGCCGACTATTTTGATAATTCAAGAATTGTTTGTGGTTTTGCGAGCAAAAATGTCAAACATTCGCTGGTTCTAGCTTCTTAAATGTGAGAATTTGCTGCTCTTTTTTGTCATTTATGATGGTAACTGAAGAGACTTTGACTTTTGGACTGCTGGTTGGACAAATTAAGCAATTCAAAGATGTTGCTTTGGGCTCTGGGAAATTGTAATGAGCACGTTTTTCCACATAGATTAGAATAGCTGCAGTCCTGCCTTGAAAATCCAAAAATAATCTTTAGACTGTGCCTATCCATTGTTATCACAGCACTATCACAAAGGTTTTCACTACTGAATCCATTACCCTCACAGCCTCGGGGAGTGTGTGTTTGAATGGTTAGCGCTGGTTGTAGCCCCATCTGTCTCACCTGCTGAAAATCCAGCTGATGCTCACTCACGTCTGTCTAAAAGATCAGAACACCTCTGCTCGGGGATCTAACGCTGTGCTCAAGTTACTGAGGTAACACCAGACTGACGATTTGACCCTGTTTGACTAAACACTGCTCTACACAGATAGCTGTGACGAGAGAAAGGCTGAGGTTAAGAAAAAAGGGTTTAAAGGGGGGAATTTTTTTGAAGTGGAGTTGTATGACATACTTATCCATAATGTGTGTATTACGTACAGTAGATGGCGGCGGCACACCCTCAGTTTGGAGAGGCAGGGATGAATACAGCGACAGAAGTCCAGGAGCTTCTCCTCCATGATGGACGTTTCCAGGCATATTTTAGGATGACTCAGGGGCAGTTTGACAACCTGCTGTCCATCGTCGGGACGTATAGCTCTGAGTGCTCCAGCACAAACATCAGGCGCTTAGAGTGCAAAAACTGCGAGCACAAACCTTCATTCTTCTTTTTTAAAACAATTACTAAAAGCTGCTGAAACGCTTCCGGTGTGATCGATTGGTACGACTGGTGAATCTGAACAATCCCATGTGAATGCCAAAGACACACAGTAACATATACAAACTAACCAATTGTGGTAGAGATACACCAGCAGCTGTGTTCATTCATTCAATCATTTTCTGTAACCGCTCATCCTGTTGGAGGTCGCAGGGAGGGCTGGAGCCTACCCAAGCTGGGCAAAAAGCGGGGTTCACCCTGGACAGGTCACCAGACTATCACAGGGCTGACACATAGAGACAGACAACCATTCACACTCACATTCACACCTACGGACCAGGGATCAACCGATATGTTTTTTCAGAGCTGATGCCGATACTGATTATTATGAAACAGACATACCAATAGCCGATATTTACAACCAATATATGTCTGCTGTAAAAATCATAGTTGACACAGAATTAACAGTAATTAAGTAACTAACAGTGATGAAGTTGAAGAATATGCCAAATAAATAAATAAATACACAATAATCATAAATATAAAATTTAAAGAATAAACTTAAAAACAATAAAAAATAATAAAATAATAAAATAAAATAAAGTAGAGCTCAATTAAAAGGCTAAAAAGGTAGGTCTTGAGTTTGCTTTAAAGAGCCTAGAGTGGTACGTGCAGGCAATGAGAAGCACGCCAGGGGAAAAACAGCGCAGCTAAGCAAAACAAAACTGTTTATTGGCATATCGGTGGAAAAAAATCACCGATACCAATAACCCTAAAAATTCATAATATCGGCCCCGATAATCATCCAGGCCGATTATCTGTCGACCCATAATTACTGTATTTGAGAGAAAATTATTAAATAAAATATTCAAATATTAATGTGACAATTTTCTGTAAATTAATTTTTATATTGAGTAATAAATAAAAAGTAAAAAATAAAATTAAGAGCAATCAATAAATTAGTCATAATCGACTAATCAAAAACTCATTATTAGATTAATCAATAGTAAATAAATCATTAGGTGCACCCCTGTTTCTAAATACTGCAGAGATATTTGTGTGTATGCAAATTTAAATTATTAAATTATTTCCTTTATTGTAATTAATGGCTCTGTTTACCTTCTCTTGTCGTTCTGTGCCAGGGAAATTAATTTTGCCAATTAAATTTGCATTTCAAATGACTGTTGTGTTTGTGTGTTTCAGCTCTGGCTGTAACGAGTGAGGCCTACTTCAGTGCACTTTCACAGATTGGAGAGAAGGCTCTGCACACCATTTCCTCACGCTCCTTAGGTAGGTGTGAACACGCGTTCACGGGCAGATGGCTTGTGCAATCCAATGATTACTGAGTGGAAACACAAAGAGGGTATTTCTGTAGCTACAATCCAGGAAGTGAGCGCTTTGTCTTTGATGTGTTTATGGCCTTTTATTAAACTAATCAAACAGTGTTCCTCTGCGCCATGGAGACCAAAGTTTACCCTGTGGCCGTGCTTTGTTACTCCTCCATGTGTAGTGTGTGTGTGTGTGTGATTAGCAGTCTTTGATGTGTAAGAGCCGGAAACATACAGTGATAAGTTATTGAATTTATGGATTGTACAGTATCTACAACAGTCAGTGCTTTTAAAGAACCAAGGAGAAACATAGCAGAAGTCTCTTATTAGATTTATGACAACAGTTCAAAGTTAGATTGCAACACAGAGACTGTTTTTTCTGTGAGTTCCAGCCAAGAAGTGTTGGCAGAGTAGGTATCAGATGCCAGCAGGCACCATGAATAATAGACGATGACAGGCAGCCGGCCGTGCTCTGCTCACTTAACCCAGCCACTCTAAAGGGGAGTCATGTTAGGTTTAGTGGCTGGAGCTGAAGATAATGTCCACACTGGATTAGAAGTCTACTCTTACTGTTAGTTTCTTCAGTGAGTGGATGGATCCCAGCATGCATTTCAGGGACAGAGACGAGTCAGACTAAACAAAGTTCAACAGATATTCTTCAGAATGTGATGTTACCACATGTTAAAACCTGAAATTCAAACTGCGTTGTAGATGGTGTCAATCTTTTATCACATCCCTCTCCTGCCCCACACTAAGTATAGGCCTACGTCTGAGTAGGGATCGACTGATATGGTTTTTTCAGAGCCAATGCCGATACTGATTATTATGAAACAGAGATACCGATAGCCGATATTTACAACCGATATATGTCTGCTGTAAAAATCATAGTTGACACAGAATTAACAGTAATTAAGTAACTAACAGTGACGAAGTTGAAGAATATGCCAGCTAAATAAAAAGAGATAAATAAAAATAAATAAATAAATATACAATAATCATAAATACAAAATTTAAAAAATAAAATTAAAAACAATAAAATAAAATAAAAATAAAGTAGAGCTCAATTAAAAGCCAGGCTAAAAAGGTAGGTCTTGAGTTAGCTTTTAAGAGCCCAGAGTGAGAAGCACGCCAGGGGCAAAACAGCGCAGCTAAGGAAAACAAAACTGTATATCGGCATCATAGCCGATTATCTGTCAACCCATATATCTGAGCACAATATCAATAAAGGGTGAAGTCGGCAGTTGGCCATCAAAAGGTACTTAGAGGTGCGTTCACAATAACGCGTCTCTCCCTCTCCTCTCTCACTGTGCACACACTGGAGTAATGTAAACCTACGTGATGCTCGCGGCTCGACAGAAACCTCCATATGTGACTAATAATGTAATGTTTTGGGAGCTGTTTAAATGTGTAATTTGTTGAACTAGTAATATTGTAACAGAATCTGAATCTCACTCTGAGTCACTGTTGTTGCTCATGAACTCAAGAAATTAGATCATTTTTCTTTAGATTTTATTGAATATTTGAAGGCAAACTGTATAATTAGATCACTTATTTTATAATATTTTTTAAAACTAATTTGTCATCACTTCAAGAATATCGTTATTGCAAAAATACCCCTGAAATATGGTGATTTTATGGTGGTGAGTCATACAGCCCCCCCGAATATAAATCGAGATTATGTTGCGGTCCTGTCTTTGTTTCGCCGAAAATGTTTTTATAAACATATTTTAGTGTTGTGTTTTGCTGTAATAGTGAGAGTTTGTGAACCAGACATCTGCAGAAAAATACACAAACGGAATAAAACTGAGCTCAAGCAGTAAAACTAAGCAGTGCTGATCAAATATAAACCAAGATTCTGCCAGTGAGTTGTTCATTTCTTGCCTCAAATATTTTAAGAAGCATGTTTTAGCTTACTGTTGAACTGTAATACAAGACTGTTTGTTACCAGCCGGCCGCCATTGTTTCAAACAGATTTACGGTGTGTTTGTTTTGTACTCAGAGGTCAGAGGGGTGTTCCAGAAAGCGGGTTTAGTGAAAACTCTGAGTAAGTTAACCCTGAAATGAGGGAAACTCTGGGTTTTCAGTTCCAGAAAGAGAGGTAGATCAAACTCTGAGTCAATCACCATGGCAACTGAGTCTGTGAACATAACCTGCTCGACGGCAGGTTTTCTTTAAGAAACCCTGAGTTTTCCTCTGTCTCCTCCCTCTTACACGCTGTGTCATTTCCTCATTCATTCAGTCCGTGTCAAAGCTTGTATCGAAGCGCATTCATTAGCGCAGATTTACCGTCTGTCACAGTCTAAATCCTGCTGAATATTAGTTTGTTACTCAGGACTGTCTTAAGTTACTGAGTTTATGCACATCAATCATTTCCTTGGACATCAGTTTTTGTCTTTACATTCAAATATTACACAGTGAGAATTCATCCTCAGCTCAGAATCAAACCTCTGTCCTTTTTGTATTTATTATTTTTATAACACTGCACAAGGATCAGACTGTCAGACTGTTAGAGCAGCTCCCACATGTTTATTGCACATAATGTGTAGGTCTAATTATTTACATTTGTTTTAAAAATCTGTATGAAGCTTATCAATGACTAATGATCTCTATCACTGATGTCATTGGTCGCACTGATGGAACATAATTCCTATAGCCTAATATTGGGGATTATATGTTCATATTTCTGAGTGTCTTTAAATTTACTACATTTGTAGCTGAAATAAAGTCACTGAATGCTGTTGAGTCAAGATACAAATAGATGTCAAACATTCTAAAATCTACTGGCTTTAATTGCAAATCACCAAACATATTATTACTGGGTCAGACTGTGAGTTTACAGTCATGTCTTTATGTCTTTGATCTATAGCCTAGCCTATATGTTTGAAATCTTCCTATTTTTCAGTTGCTGCCTCCTGTGTTTTTCCCCATCAGATTAAATCTGAACAAATATATTATTCTATATTATTAACATAATGTAATGTAATGTATCTACAGTCTGATACACAGTCAGATTCCACCACTTTATCTTCATTAAGGAAATGTAAGTCTGATAAATGATGAATAAACAGACAACACTGAATAAAACTTTTTTATTAACTTTATGGTTAACTTATTTACACTTTCCTCGCTCTGACTCAGGCTCTTCTTTTAAAGAGAAACGTGCACCGTCTGCTACACATGCATTAATATCTCTACATCCACTGAATTAAAATGGAGGCGCTGTCTTTTATTTACCTGTTGCCATGGTGAATCGTGGAGTCGGCGCTCCATTGATGATGGCTTTTTATTTTCTGCTTAACTCAGAGTGAACATACTCAGAGTTGACTGAACTAACTCAAATCAGGAACCGGTAACTCAGAGTTTCCCATCTCAGGGTAAATCAACTCAGAGTTCAGGGTTAGACTCAGAGTTTGCTGAACCTCCTACGGTGGACAAGTCAACAAAAAAAATGGACACCTGCAAGAAACCCTTTGCTGCCCTTAGACTGTTTAGCAATATCAGTTGATAACAACGCTCTATGTGGTAATTTGCACATACAGACAGCGCAGCAACATGCACACGGATAAGAATTGAACAGTACTGTGGGTATGGCTGACCTAATGTAAAACAAATAAGATACAACTGCTATAAACATCACTTTAGCAGAGCGTTCACTCGCTATGTGACCAGCAGCCATCTTGAATTCCAGTTTCCGAGTTGGAAATCTAATCTCAGGGTGCGTTCCAGTTTAAACTTCCAACTGGGAACTGGGAATTTCCAACCTCTGAGTACAAAACGAACGCACCAGTACTGGTCTGGTGCAGTGCAGTGCATTCTGGTAGTTGTAGGTTTTCTCCATCTTGAGCAAAAGCACCCTTTTTCTGTTTTTTTCTGGTCGTGTAGCACCAACTATTTGTGTATTTCTACTGCACAGACATCATAGTTTTATCAAAAAGTCATCTTTTAAGCAATAAAATACTTCTTTAACCCTTTGAAACCTGGAACGACATCACTTTTCTTGTGCTGCTCTCAGACACCTTTTGCAAGTATTGAAACCTTTGAGTCCTGAGCGAATTGGTGTGATTAAAACATAGGAAAAAAGGCGATGAGCAACTTGGTAAGAAATGTCCCACAAACTGCAAAAAATTAAGAAAAAACAAAGGGGGGGAAAATGTGGAAAAACTATATTTATAATTACTATTAATACATTTTGAAATCATGTTACAGATTTGTTAAAATAATTTTTAAGCATTTTTTCCAGGTAAATTCTTTGTTTTTAACTTTGGTTGTTCATTGCCTTCTCCTCATGTCTTTGACAGAAATCAAGACAAAGGTTAACTGGCGGCTATTGTGGAAATATCAAAACACTATTTGGCAACTAATTCAATGCGATTCCATCAGACTAACTTGATAAAACTGGGATTCACTTAATCTTCATCATCATCTTCTAAACACAGCAGGAGTCTTCTTCTATGTGTTGACACTTTTTCATAAATAGATTCATCGTAAATTACACACACTGCTTCACCTGAAGACAGTTATCACAAGCATCTACTGTCTACATCAGCTGTCAAAGATTAAATTACATAACAGAGCCGCGGGCTTATTTCCATTGTGCTCCTCTCGGGGGGGAGCGAGATGCCTGTCTTTGCAAGACTGACAGGCACAAATAAAATATCCATATATTACATTCAGATATAAAGGAGACATAAAAGGACGACACTGCATTAGTTTCTGCAAGGTTTTTTTTTTTTGCCTGTTGAACTTTTAAATCTAAAAAGAACAAAATCTGTTGTGCTGCGTCTGAAGTGATTAAAGTAGCTGGAAAGACACCACTGGAACTGAACGACTCTTTTGTTGACAGGAAGCACACTAGGATGTACAAAATGTGCTGAATCAAGATGGGTACGGGGAGTTAACTTTAACACAACCCTGATTAACTTGTTTACTTTTATGTTCTGTGGTGTACTGTTAAACCAGGAGGTGCCAGCGTAGTAAAAAGGACATTGAACTAATGCTCCGGCTAACATCTGCAGCACTGATCCGTCCAATACTCTGATTCTCTTGCCAAGAATTTAGTCTGTTGGCAGATTTTAATGAGGGCTTTCATCGCCATGGCCTCCCTTGGTAAATGTTAATCTAACATTGGTTTCACACGTTTCTCACAGCCTTTTTAAAAACAGTTAACCCAGATCTTAAGGAGGACCCAAAACTCTAAAGGATTAACTGCAGGAAAACAAATAGTCACAGATAACAGAATGACATGCATATGAAAGCTCTGACGCAGCTGTGTGAAACACCTTTGCACTTTGCAATCAGTCCTTATCCATCTATTGCTGTTTGATCAAGGAGGCAAATGAACATTAAAATGAATAACTTATGTGACCAAATTAAGGATGAAACTTTCATATAATTAGTTTTTATTTCTACAGTCGGCCTGTAGTTTGCTGCAGAGATGACGTTTTACTGTAGGTCGACATGCAAGTTAGCATCGCCCTGGTCCCCCTGTCAGAAAGCCAATGGGATTTTTCTGCTGGATTCTGGATTATTGCAGAAGATAAGCTCTGTTATATATATATATATATATATATATATATATGCTCTTCATCCCCTTCCTCTCCCTCAGTGCTCGCTAGTGGCTCTGTTGGCGTTTCACGTCACTATATTTGCGTTAACAATCGCTGTGTCCGCGAGTTTCACAGCTTCCTGTTGGAGGTGTGCCGCTGTTGCGTGGCTGCTACCTTTCAATTAAGTCCCGAGCTCACCTGCGCGCGCTGTTATTGGCTGAGGTTGACACACCCAGAGCCCAGAGGGTGCAGCCTGCAGATACCTGTAGCCCCACTTTGCCTCTCATATAGATCTGTAGGCATTATATTCAGATTCTAAGCATCTGTTTGCCTGCTGTTGGTTCCTAAACTAAATAAATATGTTCCCACTCTGGAGTGTTGCAAATACAAAATGTGATATTTGTATATCATTTTGTACATAGACCAGACTATAAGTTACAGTCTATGGTTTTGTAAATAATACGTTTTTGTATTTGGGAATTTATTTCGTAAATTTTAGATGGATTTTGAACATACACTCACCGGTCACTTTATTAGGTACACCTTGCCAGTACCAGGTTGGACTCCCTCTTTAATTCTTCAGCAAGGTGCTGGAAACATTCCTCACAGATGTTGGTCCATATTGACATGATGACATCACAGTTGCTGCAGATTTGTCAGCTGCACATCCATGATGAGAATCTCCCGTTCCAGCACATCCCAAAGGTGCTCTATTGGACTGAGATCTGGTGACTGTGGAGGCCATTGGAGTACAGTGAACTCATTGTCATGTAGCCCATCTGCTTCAAGGTTGGACAAGGTGTTGTTGCTTCAGAGATGGTCTTCTGCACACCTTGGTTGGCACCAGTGCTTATTTGACTTCCTGTTGCCTTTCTATCATCTTGAACCAGTCTGGCCATTCTCCTCTGACCTCTGGCATCAACAAGGCATTTTGGCTCACTGGATATTTTCTCTTTTTGGGACCATCCTCTGTAAACCCTAGAGATGGTTGTGCTGAAAATCCCGTCTGGCACCAACAACCATGCCATGTTCAAAGTCACTTAAATCACCTTTCTTCATCATTCTGATGCTCAGTGTGAACTTCAGCAGCTCGTCTTCACCATGTCTACATGACTACATGCATTGAGCTGCCACAGGTGTACCTAATAAAATGGCTGGTGAGTGTATATGTGTAACCATACAACATCAAACAACACAATGTGTAGGTCTGGGGACATACTCAAATGACCACCTGGGGATCTAGAGGACTCACTACATTGAAAACCTATCAACATGACTGAAATATTAAATACATAACATGATGTAATTGTCTTTAAAGGTGACGTCCTGATTCAGATCTCTGAGAACCAAAGAAGACTCGCTGCTGAGATGGAGGGAGTAGTAAGTTACATCAGCAGTAATCAGTTACAACTTGTCTTTCTCGCTCCATTTTCTCAAGTGTTTCATGTGATTTTGTGTCTCTCCAGTTCCGCTGGTTCAGCGTGGAGGTTCTTCAGGAGATGGATAACAACATTAGACTGGACAGAGATTACATATCAGTGAGTGAGGGGTGCTTCAGCTGGGTCAAAGGGAACTCTTACAGACTGACTCATAATAATAACCTGGAATAAAAAATAGAATTAATAACTGCGGGGTATCATGGGAACACTCATGAACCCAGGGGTCGTGTGTGTGTGTGTTATTGGATAAATGAACACACTGATAGTGCTCATTAAGTCATTAAAATGAATGGGTCTCCATTTTCATTTCATTCTCTCTCTCATGCAGGGCAGCAGGAAGCACTACGAGATGGAGGTCCACACACAGGCAGCGGCTCTGGAGAGACAGCTGCGGAGAGGAGCCAATCAGGTTGGAGCAAAAATTCAGCCCCAGTGTATTGGAGTGTGTCCTTGCACAGTATAGATCTATATGTACTGGTAATTATGTGTTTCCTCAGGATTGCAGTGAGTATATGCAGTTCCTCAGGGAGAGCCACTGCGAGGCTCTGAAGGAGGAGGAGAGACGATACCGCTTTCTGTCTGAGAAACACTGCGGCCTGATACAGTCCTTCGCCCACCTCATGAATAAGGTGCTTCAAAAAGCATTTCACTGTTTTGTGTATTGTGTTTTCTTACAGGTGCCACATGGGTCAGGTTTGATGACAGGGAGGAACTGCAAAGAGAATTCACAATAACATGTAATGATTATGTGAGACGCTATCGGTCCCTGTGAGGAAAGCCCTATGTAATAACGAGGGTCAACACAGAACAGCAGCTTCACATAAAGCCTCAGCTTCTCCAGCAGGACTGAAACCACACTAATAGTCAACAGTTTGAACTCTGGACTCCTGCTCACTTTTTACAACACCACACTACCCGCCCAATTAAACACCTTTCATGCAGTAAACCCTGTTTTTCATGATGAGGCTTTCACAAAGCGCTCTGGGGACTGACCTGACACGTCTAATAGGCTCAATACCAACTTAAGATATTTAATACTTCACTGCCACTTGCCTTATCTCAAGGATTTTTAATAAATCACCTGGAGCTAATACAAGGCTCATTCCAGTAGATGACCTGATAACATCTGTTCCTACCTGAAGAGAGGCGTGCAAACCACTCTGCTGTGCCTCGCTGTACATCAGGCTGTCGAGGAAGCTGCTTTGAAAACATGGCTTTGGCCAATTATTTCACACTGGAAGAAGCTGAACTAGGGGAAACTAAAGCTACTTAGAAAAAGCAGTACAAACTACTTTGTAAAATATGATCATATCCTCCTGAAACCCTGAAGAAAATTTTTTTGGGGTGATATTTATTTTAGTTTGATTTGATTTAATTTAATTTAATGTATTTAATTTAATCTAATCTAATTTAATTTAATCTAATCTAATTTAATAATTTAATTTAATTTAATTCATTAGTTTAATTTAATTAGATTTTAATGTATTTTAATATTTTAATTTAATGATTGAATTGAAATTAATTCAATTAGTTTAATTTAATTAGATTTTAATTTATTTTAATAATTTAATTGATTATTTATTTATTTTAATTTATTCATACAATATAAATACAAATTACACAACTACACTATAACACATCAAAAAAAAACACTGACATAGACATACGGTAATAAAAGGACTGAAAGAAAAAATAAATCACAGACACACAAAAAAACCTAATCAACAAAACAAACAACCAAAAACAACTAAATAATGATATCATTATCATATTTCTTATAAACTTGGCCTTAATGTATTCCGTCTTTTTTATTTATTTTTTCATTAAGCATTATTGTTTGAGGGCACGTGCTTAAAAAAAAAAGAAATCGAACTTGATGCAGACCATCTTTTGATAGTCGTCCTCGTCCATACCCATTTTTCTTGTCGGCAGAATTTTGTATAGAATCTTTAATTGACAATATTGTGATTTGGAATCTATAACAGCTTTATGAATTAGATCATACCCCTGTCTCCATGGCAACAGGACATCCAATATCCCCTCCCAGTTTTATCTTATTTTATTTTTACATAGTAATTGGGATGTAGGAAACAGATCACCAAGTTGTTTTTTCTTAGAAATGTTTTACAACATGTCCCTTGTATTGGACATGGGGTCAGTCCTTTCACAAAACATTCCAGTACATGACATTTAGATTATATGATCAAATTCTCTTCTAAGATATGTAATATGCTATATGCTATATGCTATAGGTATTGTGCATGCTTTCAACTGGTTATACATAGTGTGTATACACAAGACAGAAATTCTGTTTACCCTCCCTTAAAATTGAGGTAAACCTGCTCAGGCTTTCTGATGTACCACAGTCTGGACAGGTCACCAGACCATCACAGGGCTGACACATAGAGACAGACAACCATTCACACTCACATTCACACCTACGGACAATTTAGAGTTACCAGTTAACCTGCATGTCTTTGGACTGTGGGAGGAAGCTGGAGCACCTGGAGGAAACCCACACTGACACAGGGAGGAACAAATAAACTCTGCACAGAAGGAACCAGGAACCTTCTTGCTGTGAGGCAGAAGAAGTGCCCATTTGTCCAGAGATCATACATAAACTAAAATATAAAATGCCCCATTATTCATGGGAAAGTGCAGGAATGTCAGCTTTGGTTTTGACGTCCATCACACACACACCTGTCCTCAGACACTAGAATCCAGGTCGGGGTGCTGCACCGAGCAGGATTACTGAGATAGTCCAGTAACTGAACATTTATAATCAATACGTCTGACTTCTGTGTGTGTGTGTGTGTGTGTGTGTGTGTGTGTGTGTGTGTGTGTGTGTGTGTGCAACAGACAGGAGGCTCTCTCCAGCAGAGAGCTGCAGCCTGGACGGAGGAGGCGGACGCCACCAGAGGACCCGAGGCCAGACGACCCACTTCTGCAGACAACTCTGTGAGTTGAAAGAAATCAGTCGTGTTTACTGAATTATTCAAGCCGGGCCGGGGCCGTGTTGCATTTGAATCTTTGGAAACTCCAAGAATATGCTGCTGGACTGAGTTATTATCCTGTCTGAGGGGAATGAAATGAGGGGAGCTGTTTGGTCTCATATCTTGTGAGATAGATAACAGCGTTTGAAGCTGTCAAAACTTTGTTTTTAAAGTGTCTGAATTCATAAAACAAACATTGTGTGGAAGCATATTGTGATGGGGTGTTGTCTGCACCATGAAATTGGTAACACTGGTACACACACAGTGAATTCTTGTGTTGATATTTTTGTTACCATGGTGCCCTCTGCTGGTTGGAGCCTGATTTAATTTGAAACCATCAGCATGCTGACAGAGGGAAGCTTTCTGAGGAGGATTAAAGACACATCTGAAATAAAAGGAGGGAGATTACAGACTTTATAGCAAAAAGGATATCAATAAGTGATTGTGAGAAGACTGTAAATATTTTCCTTCCCACATCTGAACCTTATATATCATGTGAGTCCTCAGCACGGCTCTACACGTCAAGACAGTGGGATTAAAACACAATGGATAATTCACAAACTGAAGCCATATGGTTCTTTGTATGCAGGCTGCAAATTACCATTCACATAAACAACAGACGCCCCTGAGATAAACCCTGTCAGTTTCAGTCTGTTCCTCACTGGAAGGTGACGTGCCAGCGAACCCCACAGATCCCACGTCCTGCTGTAATAACAATCGGAGGATTAACGTGGATTCTGTGTTTGTTTTGGTTGGACGTGGGATTTATCCTTCGCTTTAACAGAGAGAAGCCTGTGAGCTGCTTCAGACCTCAGCTGTGCGTCTGCAGTCACACATTATGAACACTGTAACATACTGTATATGAAACACACACGAGGCTTTTCTTAAGTGTTTGTGCGGATATGAAGTTTGCCGCAGGACTTTCTGGTTGTTTGAACCTGTGCATGTAATGTGTTGGTTGCACAGGTGAGGATGAAGGAGGAGGAGATGAGGAAGAGCAGAGAGGAGCCGACCCTCGGCAACATACCATCAAGAGGTGAGAGCTTTATTACAAAACCCTGAATTCATTTTAAGTCGAGGTATTACTTAACTGCAAGGGGCATATGGAACAAGGAGGTTTGGGGTCAAATTTTGAGCGTCCATCCTTCCGTTTTCATCCGCTTATCTGGGGCTGGGTCACGGGGGCAGCAGGCCAGACGTCCCTCTCCCCAGCATCTGGTCAGGATCCCCTGGGCGCCTCCTGTTAGAGGTGTTCTGGGCACGTCCCACTGGTAGGAGGCCCTAGGGTAGTCGTAATGCTGGGGGGATTACATATCTCATCTGGCCTGGGAACACCTTGGGGTCCCCCAGGAGGAGCTGGAAATTTTGAGCATCAAATACTTAATTTCTTGCATTCTGGTGATTTTTGCACCAATTTGTGCATTTTCTGGATCCATCTTTAATTTTGTCAAAATAAAAGTCCTTGAAATGTGCCATTGTTCTTTACTGGTGCGATACAATGGTACAATGCACAATAGTATCAATCGAAACCTTCTGCGACCCAACCCTCGAAGGATATCTCAGGGGAACTTGCCCCCTGGGGAAATTTTAGAAAGCTGACAACCAAATTGAGCATTTTCAGGCTGTCCTCACACGCTATTCATACGTCTTCCTATGAAAAGTAATGCACCAAAATTTGTTCAGCTCACACTCCAGCTACATCAGCTGATCTAAAACAGCTCGATTGCTGATTGATGGAAGGGGGTCAGCTGATAGATCACATGATTCCTTTCTATGCAACCAATGGGCAAATCTCATCCAGGGTGCCCTATTTAAACTGCTCTGGCCTGGCTACTGTTGCTGCTTCCTCTGCAAGCTGCTTTGCAACCTGCCTCCACCTCAGCTCCTCCTTTTCATGCTGTGTCTGACTTAACAGTGCCTTATCAGTATCAGTGTTTTTTTTTTTGTATTTGCTGCTGCTCTACCTGCCTTAAGCTTTCCATGTAGGCGCATGGCAGGGCAGGAAGGTGTGCTCTCTCTGCCTTAGGCTTTCCATGTAGGCGCATGGAAGGGCACAGAGGCCCCAGAACAGAGCCATACCGCCAAATATTATTCTGCAAATGGAAAAAAAACATTTCCTTTGACTACAGTGGTCCTGACTGAAATAATAATAATGGCAATTTGTGAAATTCATTCATGATTTTGATTACATTTACTAATGATTACAGTATTTCGTCGTTGCTCATATTTTTTTTTATCAGAATACAGAGGGGTATTCTAAGGCCATCGTAATATTGGGGGATGTATCTCTCCCATACATATTATAATTACTGCCTTGGCTTCACATATTTCATGTTATGTTTTCCCAAAAAGTATTTCTGTGATATTCATCATTCGCAGCCCATAATGCCTCCGTCTGCACATCAGTCCTCATTTTGCCTTCACTCCACCACCAGCTTTATCACTCTTTAAGCCTTTTATCTCTGTTTCTCTCCCTCCCTTCATAATTTTTGCACATCACACACTTTCATACCTCCTCATTTGTACGTTTCTGTGCAGAAAGTCTGCATAATTACTTGGCTTGCTTATCTAGAGTAAAAATAGATAAAGTAACGATGTATCTAAAACAGACAATAAACAATCTCCAGAATATTAAATAGGACTTATCCTTGCATTCCTCGCTTGCACCTCTGAATCATGGCACGCAGCAGGCTTGATGGCCCACATGCACTCCACAGAAAAACAATGCCACCCTCTTTGGTGTAATTCAGTGACTTGCCTCCCCTGCCACCCAAGCAAAAATAATTATGCATAGAGTAAGAAATTTAGCAGCCTGCTAACCCTCTGAGTTATGAATTCCAGGGCCATAATTAAAGAAATAAATCCTAGCCGCTTATATTTTTTAATTAATCATTTCACCAGAGATCATTCTCTGCAATCTGAGCTGGTTTATCATCGAACAAACTGTCTTCTCTGCACTTAAGTGTTTTATTTGTCATCTCTCCAGCGCCGTCTCCCCAGGGAAGCATTTCTCGCTCTACAGGAGGAAGATCCACAAGAGCGCGGGTGGCCCACCAGCCTGGTGGCTCCAACCCCACCCTGCTGGCCTTCAGCAGGGGAGAGATGATCACTGTGCTGGTTCAACAGCCCAGGAACGGCTGGCTGTACGGACGTGCTGATAGCAGTTCACGGTGAGAGATGTTCCCCGCTGAGTGTCTCGCTGTCTGTTATGGCCCATTGTGAATGTGTCTGTTGCTCAAGTACAAAATGTAGTAGCTGCTGTACTCTCTGCTTCACGCTGATACCATTCAGCGGTTCTACTGACAAACACTTTTTACATTTAATGTTCTGGACACAGGTCCCCTTTTCCTGAGTAAAAATAAACCACTGAGGAAAACAGATAGAAGCAATAATTTGTAAGGAATGAATAAAAATAAAACAGCATGAGGAAATAAACAGAAATAAAATACAAGAGGAAAAACATATTAAAGGCTGACACAACAAACAAGGAGGCAAAATAAAACATTAAATAAGACAAGGCTAAGAGTCCAAGGCAAACTCAATTTATTTTGCCCAGGAGCCACTTTTGAAAAATGACAGGAGGCCAGCAGCCAGTTAATAAACAAACATTTAGAATATGTATCGCTATATATTAAACATAAATTGCCTGTTTTCAACCTTTCAACATTTGCTGCCTTCACTCATTTTTGCGAGGAAGCAAATCAAGTTGCAGGGACCTCACACAGGTCAGGTGTACGCAGGGGTGTTACTAGGATTTGAGCAAATTGGGGTCTCAGCCTTTTTTTGATAAACAAGCTCATTCTTGATGTTTTTTAAGAACTCTGGCCGCAGATTTACATTCTGTGTACAAACAAAATTCCCAGTGTTATGCAGTTAACCTTTAACATGAATCAGAAAGTGGTTGGCTGGCCGCCAGCAGCCTGTGGAGGGCAAGATTTGGCCTCAAGTCACTGATCTACAGCCATGCGAGCAGCTCTGTGAGGCTCCCCTTGATCACAACAGTGGTCTGAGCTAAATGCTAACATCACTGTGACAATACTTACATGTTGATGATTAGCATAATGTTTTGTATGTTTACCATTTTAGCAGCCTTTTAACAGCCAAATAATACCGAAGCCAGTATGGAACACAAACCACATCACCACAAAAACTACAGTCCGCATCTTCAACTACAACGTTACATCAGTCTCACTATATGGGGCAGAAACATGGAGAACTACAAAAGCATCATCAAACAAGCTCCAAGTTCATGAATGACCTTTGCTCCCCAAAGAGCAAAAGGGTTTAAGTCAACATTTGCTAATAAGCTCTAAAGAAATAATAAATCTAAGTATTGGATTTGCTTGAGGAAAAGTTAGAGGATCACTAAATTCAGAGGGGTTCATCCTCTGGGGAACATGAATGTCTTTACAAATGTTCATGGCAATCCATAGGACCAGGGTCCTGGACCAGGGGCGTAAATATACAGACAGTAGACAGTGCAAGCAGTGTGGTTGCCCTGGGGCCTGTGAGGTCGTGGGGCCCATGGAGAGAGTGGGCCCTCCAATAATGTGTTGGGTGGAGAATGGGCCCTTATGAGTGATTGCCGCCTCGAAAATACCTTTTCCATCATGTATATTTTTTTGTAACATTCAATAGCATCAAAAACAAAATTCTATGTTATTCTATAACTATAAATCAACAATTAAAATTATTTTCTTTGGTATTTTTGTCACTTACAGATATGCAATGATGATTTCTGGGTAATATGTATGTTGATGTCATCCAGTGTCAAGTCTGGTACAAAACTGGGACTCAGTTGCAGAGGAAAACACAAAGCACCAGCAACAGTTTATCAAATCTAAATCTTTACTTACGAGGTCAGGGGTCAAACACGTGAAGGCAGTCAGCAAAGGCAGAGAAGTCCATTCAGGGAAATCACACAAAAAGCCAAGTCCATGAACCCAAGCAGAGTCAAACACAAAGAAAAAAGGCTGAGAACACACAAGGGCAACAATGACAATCAGGCAACTGAATGAGGGAAACACTGGGCTTTAAATACACAAGCGCTGATTACTAACGACACACAGGTGAGTGGAAGGAGACACAGGTGAAACACATGAGGTAATTAACACATGGGGGGAAACTCAGGAAGTAAAAGAAGCACCAAACACAATGACAACACATTTCAAAATAAAACAGGAAGTGGACACAAACACTTGAGCATAAGCTTGACATAATATCACACATTCAGCTGTGTTTTTGTTGTTGCTAATTTTTCGTGACATGCTTCATGACATAGAGAAACTGTCATCTTTAATTTCTGCCTCCTCTGTTTTCAGTCAGGGATGGTTTCCTGCCGACTTTGTGGAAGCAGTGGACGATCCTCCAAAGACAAGCAGCTCTGGGTAAACATCCAATGAAATGTATTCAGGAAGTATGACTGCTGAATAACATTATGACATGCTAAGTTCAGGCTGTTACTGTCATATATTACTGACTCATGTCCTGGTGAAAAATCAAGGTTTTCAGCATTTGAATGCAAGATGCATCCACCATACTGTAAATATGGAGCTACAGTCAACAGCTGGTTTGTTTAGCTTAGCATAAAGCATAAAACAGCCAGCCCTGATCCGTCTACAGGTAACAAAATCCACCTGCTAGCACCTCTACAGCACTACAGCTCACTAAATCCCTGTCATCCAATAGAGACAATAAAAAGTAATGGTCACAGCTCCACCTTTTAGTACCAGATCTGTGTGCTAGGTACCCCAACAGAGGGGGGACCAAACATGGGGACGGTACGGACAACTTTACACAGTGGAAACAGAGAAAGAGTGTACTGGACTGAACTCTCTGTAATTTCTCTCTGTGAGAGTCTTGTTGTCATCGTGAGGTTGCCAGACAACTAGCGTAGACTTTAGGAAATTACCAAAGTGACTAAGCATATCATTCACTGTTGAATTATTACTTTAATAGCCTCAGTCTAACACGTTACAGAGAACGCATTGATTATATATGATTTGTAGAGCATATTGGCTATCACAGGAAGTGGTTTGAACCTTGAACGTGGTCCAAGTGTCTGCCTTTAAAACCTGCTGCAGAATACACTGTGCAGCTCCCTCAGGCTGTCCTTATTGTTTTATGGGCTCAAAACTTTTAAAAGAGGGTCAGCGTGAAGCTCAGGCCTGGAATAATAACATGAACTATTTAAGATATTTGGGTGACCCATTGCTGTGAGGGAAACCAGTGAGAGGTTTGAAACTAAAACTCTGCTCAGTCACTGTGGACACAGGTCACAGCTAAATGCCGAAAATGTTAATGTAGATCAAATCTGCTTAAATATGACTCTGACATGAAATATGATGTGCTTCAAGGAAGAAAACATGATTTAGCTCTAATTTGTTTGTGTTTGAATCTAATCTCCTTTAAATGTGAGGGACGATAGCAGGTCAAGACTGAGGAGAGCGCACCTCACCTGTCAAGTGAAAATAACAGATACTATATAAAGAAAACAAACTTTTTGTCATTTCAGAGGCTCCTCTCTTCGGAGCAACAACAGCATTAGCAGCATGAGCAGCCTGCTCGACCAACCGTGGAGCAGCAGCCACAGCGCAGCCCCGCCCCCTCCACCTCCACCTCCTCTGTCTTCAAATAAACAGTATGAGATGAGACCAGTCGCACCAACTGCTGACAATAGGAGTTATGAGTCTAATTCAGAAAACAAGGTATGGCTATCAGTCAGTCTGTCTGATGATTTATTAATCAATCAAGTCACTCTCTTCCTGTTTGTCAAAACAATATCAATAATTTTTGTTAAACATGTTCTACAAATGGATTCAAATGGAAATGTAGTTCGCTGGGAGTACATAGTGTTTCATCTTGGGGACTGCTTTCTAATACTACTTTCCTTTATGTTTAAATATTGGTTAGCAATTCATAAACACTCATAGGTTTTTCACTTTCTATGCTTTCTTTGCTTATAATTCCTTTAAAATGGAGCTTTATTTAAAAAGTGTGCTGGGTTTGCTTTTAGCTATTCTGTTGGTATATTACAATACATTACAGTCTCCTGATGTCAGTATGTAAAGGTGAGATGATACTGAACAGCTCTCATAAGACGTACTTTGTAAATCTTTGATGGTGTTTCCCAGTCCGTCCAGCAGGGGCACTGCGGCAAGGTGCTGTTCTCCATGGCTCCACACCCGTCTTTCTGGTGGATGCAGGGAGGAAGCTCCAGCTGCTGATGGTGTATGAGCGAGGAGTTTAAGTGTGTGTGTGCGTGTGTGCTCCTTCTTTGGCATGCTGTAACTTAAGACTACTAGACTGAAGACCTATTTCAAGTCCTTGTGACTAAATAGGTCTGGTGCATAACCTTTGAGGTGAGAATACTGTCAGTGTCTTTTCTCTTCAAGGCTGCTCAAGCACACAGTGGTCTGAATGGCATTTCTGTTTCTGTCAGGGACATGCAGAGAGCTCAAGGTAACATAGCCTTCCTGAACTGTGATGGTTTGCTTTATAAAACGATTGATATGAAAGCAAACCACATTTTACCAATATTCCAAACATGATTTAAAGGAATACTTCAACCACAAAATGAGCATTTGTGTATCAGTTACTCACAATGTTTTATTTTGTGTGAAGACAGCTCTACTTTTCTTGCATACCTCCACAGTGAATGAAAACTGAGAACATTCTTGATGAATTGAAGTCATAGGGGTCCACATTTAACAACAGCAAAACTGTATCAAAAGCCCCTTTTGCAAACGCTCACACAACTTGTGCAGTATAATCCAGGTCGCATTTATCCAGTCATATGCTCAGTACCTCCTAAACAGACAGCGTTGTGTTTGGACCCAGGATAATAAAGAATATTCATGACTTTAGGATGTGTCGTCTCCAAGTTTGGTGACGTCACCGCGTTATCTGGGGCTCTGTCGGCGAGGGTTCGATCTTGTGGTGTGCACACACAGGTTGTAACGCCGTGGGCGAGTCTCCCGCTGACAGAAACACACGTCGCCAGGTATGAACACTCAAAACCTTACGATAGTCTCCGCGACACAAAATCAGGGTGAAAAATCGGCTTAAATCTACCGCTGTCAAGATTGGAAGTTTGTTTGTGTTGTGTGACTACTGTGAATTTGAATTAACCCTTTAAAACACAATAACACAAACTAACAAACAAATCAAGGCAGCGGTACACCAGCAACTCCTGTGTTTGACAAGGTAAAATTACTGTTTTTGTCAATGGAGTTTGGCTTTGAAGAGAGAACAGATAACTTTTACTTTTGGTTCAGGTCCCCGGCTGTCTGTTTAGGAGGTACTGAGCAAATGAGTGGATAAATGAGACTTGGATTGTACTGCACAGGGTTTGTGAGTGAGAGTTTGTATGTTCTGATATCATTTTGTTAAACTAAGAAAAATTAAATTTGACTTCAATTCATCAAGATTTCCTCAGTTTTCGGACTCTTCGTTCACCGTGGAGGCATGTGAGAAAAGTTTTCCTCACAAATTCAGTGTAACACAGGGTGAGTTACTGATAAACAAATTAGCATTTTCGGGGCGACGTATCCCTTTAAGGGACAATAATGACATATTCAATTCACAATAGCACAAAATGACCCCAATTTTTTGTCTTTTTTTCATTATGACACTGATGCATTTTCCTTGATGCCTCTGCGTGGTCTCTATTGTTCTTGCTCCCTCGTTCTACTTTATTGTGAACTATGATTAAGCAGTGTGTGTTAACTGGACACTCTGGAGTGTGTGTGACTGCCTGATACAGCACATCAATGAGCAGCTTGTGGGAGGACCATCTGAAAGCAGAAGGGCGAGGGGTCGAGGGCCGGAGCCTGCTGAAGCCTCCATTAGTGCATGTGTCCATATTTTCAGTTTGGATTGGCCCGCACTCACCCGTACCTTTCTCAATTTTTTTCTACAGAGATCAAAACCACCTGGATCACAACCAGAACTCTTCCCGAGGTAAGATGAATAAACCTGTGTCTCTCTTTCAGGTTGTAAAAATGTTTAAACGGCACTCATGTTCTCTTCTGCAGAAACTAATGATATTTTTGAAGTATATCATGAAGCCATTAAATGAGAGAACAACAGATGAGGGCAGTGATCTAAATGGCACAGAATTGCTTTCCTTCCATTAGAGTTTGAAGTGCAGTTTAGTACTGAAACCATTTCAGTTATGGCCATTTGGGAAACCATGACTATCACCCCCACTATCGCTTTCACTTCAGGTGAACAGTTTGCTAGATGATGCTTGTACAGTTCGAAACGCAGTTCTCATTTCTCTCATTATAACCTTCGCCGTAAGGCTCAGAGATGTTATTTTCTGATACTGTTTTTTTTTTCACTCCATCTCTGTCTTTGTCTTTTCCTACAACATCTATTTCCCTTCCTTCCTTTTTTACTTAAGGGGTACCAACCCATTTGCCACAGTTAAGCTGAGGCCCACGTCCACCAATGACAGATCGGCCCCACATCTGTATCGATGATGACATCTTTACCCTGAAACAAATGCTTTTGTCGAGCTTTACGTTTCATTCTTGACCTTGAAAATAGGAGAAAATAAGTATGTCTGGTCCAATGTCAGTCAGCAGACCTTCAGTGGACCTGGTGTTTGTCATACACTCTGATTGCCATCGTGTCCTTGTGCATAGATGCGCACAAGGTTGGAGAAAGAGGACAAAAAAATGTATTAATATTGTTAGGGTTAGGGTTAGGTTTCATTTTTAATTTTTATTGACTCTATTTTTGTGATTTGTAAGATAGTAAAAATGAATCTCTGTGATACAAACGTGTTTATGTAACATGAACTTACATGTGCATTGATCGTAGCTGGTTCTAAATCCTTATTACTGCTCTGACATGTTTGATTTATTGGTACTGTAATTCTGACAACAGATGATATGTAAATAACTCATTACTGTATATTATTGTCCATTTGGAAATAAATGCCTATTGTCTATGATGTGTTTATAGTGTAAACGTACAGCCCAGTAACTGAGAAAAATGTTGGCATTGTACATTTCTGCAAACCACGGATACATTACATTCGTATATTAGTATGTGGCAGATACAGTGAAACTTTATTTTCAACAATGCTTCAGCTAATGTGTGGTCAGGCGTTGGCACAAAAACCACTTGAGTGTAATTAGGAAAATGTTTTGGCTTGAAATATCCACTTTTTGTGGCACTATCAGTGCTAAAAAAAAATATCAATTATGTTGCTCAAAAATGCTTGAAAAACAGCAGCAACACCCAAGTTTGGTGCCTAAAAAGGTGCTGGAAATACAGCTCAGGGTCACTAAAAAAAGCCCCCATTTCTGGTGCTTAAAAAGTTGCTGGAAAAAGAGTGACAGGTCACTAAACAACACCCAACTTCGATGCCTAAAAAGGCGCTGGAAAAACATTCACAGGTTGCTATAAAACACCCAATTTTGGTGCCTAAAAAGATAATGGAAAAAATGCATCAGGTCACTATATACACCTGTTTGGTGCCTAAACAGTGGGTTGTAAAACTGAGACAGTTTGCTATAAAACAGACAATTTTGGTGCCTAAAAGGGCACTTGAAAAACATTGACAGGTTGCTATAAAACACCTAATTTTGATGCCTAAAAAGATACTGGAAAAACAGCATCAGGTGGCTACAAACACCTATTTGGTGCCTAAACAGTGTGTTGTAAAACAGTGACAGATTGCTATAAAACAACCAATTTGGTGCCTAAAAAGGCAAAGGAAAAATAACATCAGGTCACATATACACCTATTTGGTGCCTAAACAGTGGGTTGTAAAATGGTGACAGGTTGCTATAAAACAACCAATTTGGTGCCTAAAAAGGGCCGAGAAAAACAGTATCAGGTCACTAAATACACCTGTTTGGTGCCTAAAAAGTGTGTTGTAAAACGGAAACAGTTTGCTATAAAGCAAAATCATTTTGGTGCCTAAAAAGTGTGTTGTAAACAGTGACAGGTTGCTATAAAACACCCCATTTTGGTGCCTAAAGAGATACTGGAAAACCAGTGAGAGGTCACTATATACGTACACCTGTTTGGTGCCTTAAAAGTGGGTTGTAAAACAGTGACAGGTTGCTATAAAACAGACCATTTCAGTGCCTAAAGAGACAGTGAAAAAGACAGTGAAGGCTCACAAAACAAATTGTTTTTTTGTTGCTTTGTTTGTTGGTCTTAAACAATGGTCTGCAGCTTGGCAGGCGTCTTGCCAAGATGACATGTCATCCACCCTTCCCCCCACCTCCCGATGACAAAGTCAGGTCATGTACTACATTACAATACAAAGGTTGATATGAAATGTATTCGACATATGACATACAATGCCAACATTTTCTTCTGCCGACAGGGCTGACAGTTGATGTTAGGAACCAGTGCTGAGAGATGAATCTTATGTTTTTATTGCCATTGTAAAGCATTTTGACCATTTTTCTCTACATGCTCTACTGAATTAAGTCCATTAATAAATATTAATTGCATGACTAATTTACTTTGGAAAATGGCTTGTAAAAAAGAAATGTAACCTCTGGCAGATCTGAAATATCTTGTAAAAATAGGATAAAAAGTCTGCGCCAGAAATGTGATGAAAAATGCAATGCGTTCATGGATAATTTAATACTGTCTTTATAATTACATATACTAATGTGTTTCATTTTATCAGCAGGTGGCATTTTTCACTGATGGCATAATGATAATACAGATCTATAATATAATTTGATAAAAATGTGAGTTATTAAATAATAAAAAAAATTGGTATTACATCATCAGTTTAAGCTCCTGATTATTTGATTTCAAATATTTAGTATTGCTCTAAACATTCACAACTAAATAAAGAACTAAGTTAAAGTTAGTTTAAAAGGAAAACTCTTTCAGTAGTTGTTTATCGTATGAATGACGCTGACCTCAGCTGTCTGCTGGGACCAGCACTGAGCTTCTCTGAGCTCCACTAAACTGCTCTTCTTTTAAGTGATAGCCTCTAAGCTTCAGATCTGTGTTTATTTGCTCAGGCAGTAAAATGGCCTACTAAAGAAGATCAGGATTCCCGCGTCGCCTGTTTGGGTCGTCCGCTGGGGATACTTAACCCAAATTGAACCTCAGTGTGAATCCAATTCTGCTAATGGCTTGACAGCATGGCTCTGCTAAACTAGCACAGCACATCTGAATAAAGACTCTTTGCCAAGTGGAATAATGTGGCCCCCGCCTCCTTTTTTCTCTTTGAGCGAAGTTGCATTCATAATGTGGAACAGGCTAAAGGAAGATGCTCATCAGTGATCTGAAATGTTTCTTTTTCTCCTTCCACCACTTAAGCTCAGCATACACTGTGCGATTTGAGCCTGTTTCTGACCTGATTTTTGAGCCGCGTGATTCATTTTAGAGTCGGACTGAATTTCAGCTTTGTCCAGCATCATTTGCTGTGCAGTATACAGCGGGGAGTGAAGACTGATCATGGATTGAACTGCTCCTGACCAACCAGCGGATGTTCAGATAAATTTCTTACATGTCAGAAGTTTTGGTCAGTCGTTGTCTCGCACAGTTGAAGCAGAGCCACAAGTCGATTCCCCAAGATCAGCATCTGTTTTCTTTCACTGGTGTCTGCATGAGGTGGCAAACAGTGTCTGAAAGTGTAATTGCAACATAACGCTTCATGAGGACGGAAAATATGGAGGGCAGGTTGGTCAGAAGTGTTCTGTTTCCACTTGTAGTCCAAGCGTTATTGACTAATCACATTAAAATGGTACGTACACAGTCCATGTGGAGAGGCAGAATGCAGTTAGCTTTATATTTGCTTCTAAAACATTTTATCAGCATTCAAATGCAGCTATCTATTCATAGAGATGGCCTAAAATAACCAGCACACAAAAGAGGAAGTACTGGCTGCCACACCGTATCAGCCCAAAACATTGGTCCTCGCCCTCAGAGGCTTTATCGTCGTCAAACAAAAGCAAATTGTGGCAACAGCATATGTGCCTCTATGATGTTTTTTTCCTCCTTTTGTCACGACCGATATGAACAAGTGAAATGTAGGAATGCAGGATATATACACTGATTTTCAGCTGCCTGGTAATACTTTCTGTTCGGATACCCCTGCCAGCAAATAAACTTCTATGCAGATGATATATTCCTACAGTAGGAGTTGGAATTAGACAACAACATATGATTTCAGCCTGTTTTAGAAATAATGTTGAATTCCAACTCCTACTGAATGAGTAAATTGTCAGCAATGTAAAGCAAATGTTTAGGATTTATGTGCTCACACTGTACATGTAAACTATACAAGGGCGCGTTTACCCCTGAAGACCACTCTGGCTATTGACAGCTGTCAGTAAAGATTTGTTTGTAACCTACGAGGCATTTTCTCAGGTAGAAGTTTGTTTGCTTGTCAGAACAAAAAATAGCATGGAGAATGTGGGAAGAGTCAAGCACAGAGAATACTATCTGACTCTTCCCATATTCTCCACGCTGAGTACGAGCTTTTACCTTTGGGCAGACGATACAGGATGCCTGAATTTTAACTTAACTGTTTTAAAAATTCATTTGTGCCAACCTCAATTAGGATTTTAAATAATGTCGCTTGATGCTTAGGGGTTGTGTTTTCCGTCCTTTTCGCTCTGTTGAGTGCTGTAGCTATGTGCAATATGTGAGTGGGTGATGTGCAATACTGTTACGCGTAGTATGTGTTTTAATGGTGTATGCTTAATTTCTTCAGGACAATTATTGTAAGGCAGCAATACTTGTGCAGCTTCTGATTCCAAGACAAATTTCCCCACGGGGACAATAAAGTCTATTGTATTGTATTGTCTGACTACGTTCCAACCCTCACCTATGGTCACGAGCTCTGGGTAGTGACCGAAAGAACGAGATCGCGAGTACAAGCGGCCGAAATGAGTTTCCTCCGCAGATTAGCTGGGCTCAGCCTTAGAGATAGGGTGAGGAGCTCGGACATCGCTGCATCGAAAGGAGCCAGTTGAGGTGGTTCGGGCATCTGGTAAGGATACTGCTATCCCCGCAACCCAGATCCAGATAAGCGGAGGACGAGGAGTACGAGTACGAGTATTGCATTGTATCGTACCGGATCGCATTGCATCGTATTGTATCATACCATATCATATGGTAGCATATCATATCGTACTATATTGTATCGTATCTAATCTTATCATATTGTATCATACCGTATCCTATCATATTGTAGCTAATCGTATCGTATGGTGTCATGTCATGTTGTATTATAACATGTCGTACCGTATCGTACCTCTCATTCATATCAACCGTGATAGGAGGAGGAATCGTATGCATATACCACAGCTCGACCAACCTGGCCTCCAAATTTTCCCTCCACCTGACGCGTTGTGTTGCCATGACATTTTCACAGGCACAGTGAAAAAACAAATGGCACATATTTTGGGGAATGAACTTGTGGCTTTGACAAAAACCAACCAAAAGTTCTGTCATGTAAGAAATGAATCCGACCGTCCAATGGTCGCTCGGTTGCAGTTGATTGGGCCGTGATCGGTCCTCGCTCCACTCTGTGCACTTCATGGCAAATGACCCCCAATTAAGCGGAAATTCGGTCCGACCTTCAGATCAGTCATGAGGTTCAAAATTCGGGTCAGAAACAGGCTCAAATCTCAGTGTGTGACCAGCCTTTAAATGACGCAGTCGGTGCTAATGAATGCTAACAAATGACACTGTAGGGTAATTTTGACCTTCTTAAAGCACACCCCTTTATGCATTATTAGGTTGCTGTCAAGATATGCTTCCCTCGTACTGCTTAATAAAAGTGACAGGGAAATAGAGGAAGACAGGAGAGAAGGAGAGCCGTATGTAGAATCAGATAAGAGACACATCAAAGGAGGGAATTAACAGAGGAGTCTTAGTGAGTCAGTGTTCTTGAGGCTTTGTTTTTTTCTCATTTAATTTTATTCTTTCACAGCTTGACCTCTTTCTTCTTTTGGTATGTTTTACAACAGCTCATTACCAGAGGAGAAAGGGATGGGTAGATAGATAGATGGATGGGGTGATGGCGTGGGAGGGAGAGAGGGGAGCGAATGCAGGGAGGGAACAGTGCCAGGAGTGAAATCGACAGAGAGAAGTGAAGAACAGAAAAAAGGGAGAAAGAAAGTCGGAAAGTGGGAGGAAGTGTTGACTAAGGAAATGAAGAGATAAGAAAGTCGGAAATACAGAAGGACATTAAGGTCTTTCTCATATAACCTCTATTTTCTTTAAATATGTACTTTATGCTTTAAGATGTGAGGTTTATTCCTGCAGGCATGTTTTTATATCTATACATAAACAGAAACAAGAACAGTTTGTATAAAAAGGATAAAATAAATAGGATGAATATAGCTGTGGGGACGTTTGAGGAGGTGTTTGTGTGTGAGGGGGGTGGCACACCACAGCGGACTTCCTACAGTGCAGCATGGCACCCAGTGAAGACAGCAGTGGGGGAAAGTTGAGGAAGAGGAGTGTGTGTAGCAGGAGTCGGCTGCAGTCTGGTGGGGCTGGGAGTCAGGGTGGGGCGGTGAGGTGTGGGTGCTGGGGAGGAAGAGGGGCCAGCGGGATGTAGCGGTGGCTGGGAGGTGATCTCAGAGTGTTTATTCTTTCACCAGGGCAGCAAACTCTGCAAGAGAGGAAGAAGAAAACACAAGTTGTCAGGAGTTATTTTCTCGCTGTATGTAAAGATACACCACAGGGAAAATGTTTTTAGTTACATGTCGACAGCATGTCAGGTCTCAATATTGAACTAAAAAGAAATATGTGATGCTTTGAAAAATGGTCAAAAATATATAGTGTGCACAATGTGTAGTTAGGGACTGTGCAAGAATTATAAGGCGAGAGAGTGGGGGCAAAAGGGGGAGGGGTTAGCTTTTTTTTTTTATCGTGACTGAACAAATGGTGATCTGAAATTTTAGTGGTCTAAAAATCTGAATGAAATCATTCAGAATTAAAGTCTTTCCAGGTACATGAGAAATATTCATTCCAAATGAGGGTTTACACAGGAGATCAGTTTAATCGCCTTTATTCGGGTCTGCGCATGGTTTGGGGCAGATGTTATGTGTTTACGTTTACCGGGAGAAAACACTGTAGTCCTCGCTCTGGATAACAAGATGGTTGACGCCGCCATTCTTAGAGCCTTTTTCGTGCTTGTTTTGCTTATATTCTTGAAGCAGCAGTACGACAACAACCTTGTTCTGCTAATGCTTCGTCTGTTGAGGAGGAGAAGGGAGGTAGAAGACCGTGCTGTGGTGAATGGAAACCAGTTAGTGCAACGAGTCCGACTGCTCTATCTCAGCCCGTTGCTATGTGCGCTATATATGTCATCACGCCGGAAGGGCAAGGAAACGAGCATGCACAGAAAGACCGGAATGACCTTACAGAGGAACGAGTGTATACAAGTGCGAGAAATTCTGTTATTCGGAATTAGAAACAGAATATTCCAGCCCCTTACATCGGATTGAATTTTCAGTCGCATTGGCCACTTTCATTCCGAATTAGGTGTTTACAAGATCACTTTTAATAGGAATGAACTTTCACGCTGAACAAAAAAGAAATGAAACTGTCCATGTAAACGCACTCATTGTGTGAGAACATGTGAATGGTTACTGAGTAGCAGGAGGCACCTTGTATCGTAGCCTTGGCCACCAGTGTGTGAACGTGTGTGTGTGAATGGGTGAATGTGACATAGTGTAAAAGCATTTGAGTGGTCAGAAGGCTAGAACGGTGCCAGGCATTCTTGAAATCTCCAGGACAGTCTTAATCTGAAGAGGTTTTTACTGGTTAAATGAACAAATAATTAAATAAAACTACTTGTTACATTACTTTTGCATTACCCCACAGCATTGCCTGAGATGCACTAGTTATTGCAAGTTGACAATATCACATAAAATCTACAAATGGCCACACATCAGTACAAAACAAGGCTCGGGAGAATGTAGACAGCACTGCAGCAGGCTGTAAATGCCTCAAACTAAAACTACGTTAATATATAAAAGAGGCTGGCCATCCTTATACTGCCTAGTACAAATATTATTAACTTCAGAATAATATCTCAATAGGCCTAAATAAAATAATATAAGAAACTGGCCTGTCTAACATCATTAGATGATGACAGATTGACAGATTTAAAAGGACAAAAACATGTTTTAATGGCATATAAGCTGTATTTAACGGGCCAGACAAACTCACTCAGGCCGCTTGCTCACCAAACCATGTCTTTAGAGTAAATCAGTCCTGCTTATTTGACATGTTTATCACTAAAGCGGCAGTTATACCTCATCAGGAGGAGTCTATCAAATCGTTTATCAGACAACCTGCTCCTCCTTGGTGTCATCACAAGACTGCCCAGGCTGAAGAGCCTCTCCACGGGCAAACTAGACGGCATCGCTGTTGTCAGCACGTTTGTTGATCGTGCAGATCATTAAAGAACTTCTGGAGAGGACACAAATCATGTCTCTTTATCAGGGCTTTGTTTTCTAGTAGAAAATAGGACTATTAAAGGGTAACTTTGGTATTTCTCAGCCTGGACCCCAAGTGATTTATGGGAACAACAACATTTGAAATCGGTGCAGTACTGAGTGAAACAGGCTGCAATGTAACACTGGGAAAGGATCCCTTCAGAGATGGACCGTTTGTTAAAAAATAAGATCCCGTACGTTTCACCAAAAACAGCCCCAAAATCACTAGCACCAAACCCACCAGACTCCATTTAAAAAAAACAGCAATGTTATCACTTTAAAACACATAAAGGTACATACTTAATTCGAAGTTGACAGAAACAATATAAAACTCACAAAAGCCATCTTGGTTCGTTTTTCCACCAGCTCTGGTTTGGTTGAATGAAACCCTTAAGTCATCCAGTTATATATGAAAATATGTTGGCTTTATGCATGCTAAAATTACTGTTTTTTTAAATGGAGTCTGGTGTGTTTCGCAAAGGCATTTTCGGTGTTTTTTCTGGTACAATAACAGTGTTCATTCAGTGACCGTGGTGATAAGTGTTTAGTAGTTCTTCAATAATAAAGAGCAGCTGCGTAAACAGCATGCGCCGCTTATTATGTTTACCATCATTTCGGTAATTGTTAATTCCTCTTGTAATGTTCGATTTGGGCAAACATACAGTCCAACACTCCTCCCTGCCCCAATAATTTCTGAACAGTCCCTTAATAGGCCTAATCATGCAAACAGCCATTGTGTTCCTTTTGCATCTGTCCGTCTACAAATGGGTGTCTGTTGGACGTATTTCGATCGCTTACAATTAGACATGCTGTGTGGTTTGGGTAATGTTGACGGATGAGGACAGTCAGTTAAACAGTGATGTCATTACTGCACCAAGGTACCTGACAGATTTAAGTTTTACGTCTGTGGCATAGAAAGTTCACTGTAGTCTTAATACATGACCAATAAATAAATGTGTGGTAAATCTCACACAGCAAGAAATGGAGACCGTCTGTTTGTGTTTGTGTGTCTTTCTTTCTACATTTGTTTGGCATGCCGTTGTTTGTGTGACCCCCCACTAACAGAATTTGATGTTTACCATCAACTCCAATCTTGCCGTCTCCATCCTTGTCAGCTGCTGTTAAAAATGCTTTGGTTTCCTTGTCTGTCAGGTCCCTGCCATCTTTGGCGAAACCCTTCAGGACGAATCTAGCCAGGGACAGAAGAGCACAACGGATACACGTCACACACCACTAATATTTTCTGTGCGGCAAGAACATTTGTTGCATTGCTTTGTCTCACTTGAGCTCCTCCTCCTCTATGAAGCCGCTGTTGTCGGCGTCCAGCACCGTGAATACCTTCTTCACGTCTTCAGGAGACTTGGCATTCAGACCCACCATCTCGAAAAACTTCTTATGGTTAAAGGAGTCAGCAACTGCACACACACAAACACGGAGGCACAATGTATATATTAAATGTGTTAAATATATATATAAAATAAAAGAGAAAGTATTGTCAATTTATTCATTTTCTGTAATCGTTCATCCTGTTGGGGGTCGCGGGGGGACTGGAGCGTATCCCAACTGACACTGGGTGAGAGTGCAGGGTTCACCCTGGACAGGTCACCAGACTATCACAGGGCTGACACATAGAGACAGACAACCATTCACACTCACATTCACACCTACGGACAATTTAGAGTCACCAGTTAACCTGCATGTCTTTGGACTGTGGGAGGAAGCTGGAGCACCTGGAGGAAACCCACGCTGACACAGGGAGAACATGCACAGAAGGGCTCCCACACCCTGGGGTTTGAACCCCAATCCACAATCCACCACAGTGCTGCCATCATGTCAGTGTATGTTTTAGCTAACGTCTTTCTACAACACTGTTGATATAGAGCGACAGAAGTGGAAGGAGCTGCTGGTTCTGGAGCACTTGGTTTGGTTTCACAAGAACAGTCAGTCAAAAGATCAACTTTCATGCTAGAAAACATATTTTTTGATGAATAGTCAATGGTACCAATGTACATAAAAACTTGTACACAGGAGTTAAAGGTATTCAATGGGCAGGGATGTTCCCAATTTCCATTTTTTGCTTGCCTGTGTCCTCTCTTTTTATCCCCTCAGCAGAAGTTTGCAGAGTTTTGAGTCATGGGGTGGATAACTTATCGGTCGATCAATCAGAGCTGATCAGACCAGATTGATAGATGGGAGGAACAGCTGTTTGAGAGCAAAAGCAAACATTAAGACCCAGCATAATGCACGGCTAAGTCTCACTTTCACTGTGCCTGATGTTCTGCTGCTCCGTCTGTGCCCAGAGTACAATCTGAATTGCAAAAGCGTGATGCACTTAAAGGAAATGACCACTTTAGAATGAAAATACAGATAGTACTTACTGACCCTTATGCTGACAAGAAGTCCAGTGTAGTGTTTTTAATCCATCGGAGGATAACAGCTAGCCGGAATGACAGCTACACTTTAAGTGCATGAAACCCACGTTTTGAAAATGTAATAAAACTCCTCTAAAGCATTTCAAAAACGTGTGCCCTGAAGCCGTGGCATGCAAAATTGACTTGAAAAGATGTAATTTACTCCACTTAAATAGCATCATGTTGTCATTTTTCTGCCATGGTTTGCGTCCTGTAGGCGATATTTTTGTGGGCGTGTTACACCAAAACCTGTTTCCTCCCGGCAATATTTTTGCAAGCGCACCGTTGCTGGCACCGCCAAGAACGATTGTGATTGGTTGAAAGAAATACAAGCAGCCGGGGCGTTTTTTTCTCCAATCTTAAAGTGAGAGTCGGCCCAGCCAGACATTTCTTTTCTTGAGAAAGGTGAGCGAGACTACCTCACAGCAAGAGGGTTCCTGGTTCAAAACCAGAGTGGGGGAGCCCTTCTGTGCAGAGTTTGCATGTTCTCCCTGTGTCAGCGTGGGTTTCCTCCAGGTGCTCCAGCTTCCTCCCACAGTCCAAACACATGCAGGTTAACTGGTGACTCTAAATTGTCCGAATGTGAGTGTGAATGGTTGTCTGTCTCTATGTGTCAGCCCTGTGATAGTCTGGTGACCTGTGCAGGGTGAACTCTGCCTCTCACCCAGTGTCAGCTGGGATAGGCTCCAGTCTTTTACTTGGTTAAATAAAGGAAATATATGTGTGTGTAAAAGGTCAAGCTCTCAAAAATAGAAGATCAAATGTGGCAGCAGATGTTTTAATCATGGCGTGCCGCCACAAATAAATGAATGTGTAGGGAAACACACAAACACAGTGTTGCTGCTATTTTTCCTTTTACCTGCAAATGCATCTAGGGCTTTCTTGATGTCATCAGCGTTGAGGATGCTGCTCATTGCCATCGTGGCTGTTAAAGGAAACAGAGATGGAAAAAAAAGACAGAGACAGAGAAGGAAGAGAAGGACAGAGAGGGGACAAGGTTAAAAACAAGGTCGCCGGAGAGCAGGGAGAGAACTCAGAGACATTCTCGTATTACACTGGTGACACTCTCGAAATGGAGCAGGAAACCAGGACATGCGAGAAGAAGGTGATGAGTGACAGAATGAATTAGTGACAGTCGTGGTGGAGTGACAAAGGGAGAAAGGGGAAGGAGATGAGACAGAGGTGGAGAAGGGGAACGATACAGGAGCAGGGTGGTGGCGAGAGAAGACGGGAAAAGAAGGTCTGGTTTTAAAACTAAGGAAACAGTTAAAAGAAATATAAGAATAAAGAAAGTGAGAGGGGAGGGACAGAACAACCAGCGTGGTGTCCTTATCGGTGTCTTCAATTTTATCTGTATGATATCATCGAGCTGTCACAGATGAAAGCAGGGCACAGAGTCAGCAGGGGTTTAACGAGCCATCTGAGTCTTCAGCTGTGTCTGAAATACCACAGGAGAATTCAGTTTGTCAGCCCAGTCCAGATGGAGAATCTCCTCATACCTCACACTATGAAAGGTGAGCCCGACATTTAACAGCCCTTTGGCTTTTTACTCTGTGTGTGTGACCGAACCCGATCGCCGCACAAAGTTGTCACCTTCCCTCGACTTTGACTGATGCCCTTCTGTCCTCTGTTGCCACAGCAGACAAACGCATACAGCATGTATACACTCGAAGGACGCAGAGAGAGGCAAACACAAAGGGAATGTACAGCAGTGTGGGGAGATGTGGTGATGAAGAGGAGTGAGTGACATTTGGATTAGAGGATGCAGGGCTCTGATTTCACTTCGCTCATTGTGGTCTGGCAAAACCTGATAGGAATTTGCTGACACGCATTTCTTCAAGTAGGCTGTAAGACAGATGATCGACACTTCACTCAGACATCCACACAAACCTCACCTGCACTTAGCTGAACAGCTGTCTTTACTTCCAGTTAAAACACTCCCTCAGAGCCTTAAAGGGACAGTCCCCCCCCCAGCATTAAAAACACATGTGATTCCTCTTACCTGTAGTGCTATTTATTAACGTGAGTTGCTGAGTGTTGGAGATATCAGCCGTAGAGATGTCTGCCTTCTCTCCAATATAATGGAACTTCCTTATACGTTTCCTCATACAGCAGTTTGTATGATACCGTACAAATTAGCGCCCCACAGATGATGTTATGCACTTAATGTAAAGTTACGAAGGTAAGGTTTAGGAAAAGAAACGCGGTGACAACGTACACATGGTTCCAAACACCAGTCTCCTGTGGAAAGTCCTATGTTTTTTGATCCATCCACCATCCCAACCTGGCCTCTTACATGGAGCGTTTTCCTCCTTACTGCTGTCAGCACATTACTTTTTACAGGAACAAAGTACAAACAGTACATGAGATCAGCCTGGTAGCTCTGAGCATCACAAGCTGAGCGCCATCTAGTTCCATTATATTGGAGAGAAGGCAGACATCTCTAGAGCTGATATCTCCAACACTCTGCATCTCACACCAAAACAATCCAGACTGATAAATAGCACTACAGGTAAGAGGGGAAATATGTACTTTTGATTTTGAGGTGAATTGCCCCTTTAAACTATCCACAAACATCAGTGTATGTATGCTTGATCTAACTTCCAGCTGCCTGGCTCAACGGATTCTCAGTGGATGTTTTACGGACTAAACTCTTATGTTGACAAGACTGGAAATCCACATCAAAAGCACGACATCAGTAGCACATAAGCACGTCTGAAGTGTCAAGTCCTTTAAACTAACTTTGACTCACAGTGTGCTGTTAATGTTCACAGAATCAGCCGTCCTGTCAGCAGAGACAGAAGCCAGCCAAACTGTCTCTAACAGGTTGACTAATGTTAGAAATTTACCGGACAAAAGTGTTTAGTAAACCTCATCAGGTTGTTTTTTTAATTGATTGATTAATTGATTTTATTCTTCCTGCCCTTTATGGTGTCTACAGGGAATTCAGAATGCTCATATTGTGATGTTGATGATGATGATATGGCTATGACCACTTAACAAAGCATTACATGGTGATGGCACGCAATATATCAAAATACTTGCTGTCATCATAGAAACAATGCAAATAGAAAGTAAAAAGAAATATATCTGGAGCTAGTTTGTTAAAGCCTAGTTCACATCACACAATTTTCACCACGATCGTGACGTCCCAGATGATCTTGAGAGCCACCCTGGGTTGGAGGTGAGTCTGCCACAATGAGTCCTTATCTGTGAACAAGTCTGTGAGCAAGTCGCCCCCTCGTCTGTGACTGGGACTGGATATCTGGCATGCTAGAAAACTGGAGAGGTGTGACACAACTCACAAAGAGCATCAGCCAATGAGAGGCCTGCCCTGGTTGCTTGTTTCTACCCCACGATCTGGCAACACTGACAAGCCGGCAAGCAGCAACAACAATGGATCAAATCTAAAGCAAATAGTCGTAAAATCATCCTAATATGTCACAGAGACTAAGGAATAATGTTGATATAACATACTGATCTCACCGACAACAATAGTACAGCCAGAATATTCGCATTTTTAAAAACATTTTACAGTCTACAGAGCTACAATGGATGACGGTGCGACTAAACCCAAATGACCTTGTTATGATTCCCAAAAACGCCAAGACAAAACTTGAGGCAAAGCGAGGGTCTGTATAGGAGATGCTTTTGAACGGTGGAGACGGTTGAAAGCCGAGAAGAATTTAAAATCGGATGTCGAAGTGGCTACTCTTCTCCTCGACAGGTAAGCTTTAGCCAAAGTTGGCTAACTAGCATCATAGCTAGACGGGGATGGACATTTCGAATACTTTCAACTGTTATTCATTTTTGATCATACATTGTAGCCCATGTGCAGGTGTGTCATCGACTGATTTTTTTTGAGAAACAAACGTTAGCAGCACAGCATGCAGCGTTATCAGTGTCCCGGTACATAGCATTAGCAGCCGACTCCTCCTCCACTGTATCCTGGCAGCTAAGAAGCCGGACTTTAAAAATAAAAAGTCTGTGCCGGAAATTCACTGCACTTAAAAATAAAGTGTGTCTTTTTATAAACTTAACATCTTTGCAAGTCACTTGGGGTCCATTCAGAATGCACCTGTGACCCACCAACTGGGAACCACTGCTTTAAACAAGTTTTTGTGTGACGTTGTTCAAGGAATTTGCATATCCACCACCAGGAAGGATCCTAACTGACTTCCTATTGGCTATGTTTCCTTGGTGCTAGCACGCAGTTTTGACACATTACATGTCATCACCACGCAAGACAATGTTGCGCAGTCGTGGTCATGTCACATATTTCTTTGATACCAGGCTGATTACGAGCGTACCAGACAGAAAAATAGAGTGGAAGTACAAAAAGCAGGGGTTTCCCGTCATTGGTGATGTCCTTTTAAATGCCTATCTGTCCTGAGAGTTGAGTGAGTGGTGGCCCTTTAAAAAACCTGTCTAAAAAAGGCTTTTTGTGTGGACTGTCCCCCTGAGATATTTTAGCGTGGCACAAAGTGGTGCTCTGATTAACATCGCCAGCACGGCTAAAAACCTTCACTTGTGAGACGTGGCTCGGCTTTTCAAGGCTACTGGGATCCTGTGGAAGAGAACTTACTGTAAACAAGCGAGCTTAATTTACTGTAGTTTATCTGCAGTGGGCCCCTGAGCTCTCGGACACAAATACACACAAGATACACACTAACATCTGTCTGTTAGTGAGGGCAGCCTACTGTACACCACTGTGTTTTTATGAAACGTCTTTAACCTTTAATCTCTGATGTTGATGCAAAGCAGTGAGGACTGAAATGTCTCATTGAAAGGTCACAGTAATGACAGGGTGTCACCATCATCCTTGCGCCATCATCATCACTGTGTACTCTGTGTGCAGCACATAATGCTGAGCTGGCCCGTATCGCGGCTCCGTCCTTCTCAGTGGAAATACAGTCTGTACATTTCCATCCGTTACAGATCGCTCATGCAATAGTGTTTTGCTGCATCACGCCTCAAGCTGTGTAACTATTCTAATATCATCTGCTTCACAGTCTGACACACTGTGCTTTTATTTGGCTGCTTTTGAAGCTCATAACCACAAAAAAACAGCATGTAATTCACGTGGGTTTCATTTAAAATCAGCAGGAAATATTTATCACAGTGTGGGGAAATAATCTGTTAATGACCAGAGAGGGCTCCCATTATGAAAATGATCATATTTGTTGGCTGCAAACTCAATTAAAAGAAATGAAGGCATAACTTAGGAGACGGTAAATACGTCCATGGTTATAAAAACATTGAAATGAATCCTGGTTACATCTGCAAGTGTTGAAATAAAGCACAAACAGATAAATGTTGTTCACCACTATTAGAGGGAGTTCATGGATTTCTCTCGTTGTTGTCACACTCAGCTTCAGTGATGTATGAGCTTCTTTTGTGGTTGGGTGTTATCTAGTTCAGTAACATGCTGCTGCACACATAGATCAATACTCAACACTACTTAACTTGTGTGGCCACACATCCAATCTTTCATCATTATAAAAGCACAACCTCCTTCTCTGACCTTTACCACAGAGGTGGCCGCGGGGGAAAAGAAACAATTCAGCGTGAAATGAGGAGGATAAGATTGATTTATCCAGATATCTCAGTCAGTGTGCCACCAGCGGAACTGTATAAAGCACGCCGCATTGATTTATTTAAGGGAAAGTATATAAAGACCAATTGTGGTTGTGCTCAACTGCGGTCCGTCTCTGCAGATTCTTGATCGCAGTCGGTTATCTGAAATGCTTTGTTGTTTCTCCGTCGACTAGCTCGGCCTGCACTGCAGGGCTGCCGGCTTTTCAATTTAGCTCGGAGCAAGATTCAGTATCGGAGAAGGTGGTTCATTTTATGATTAGGCCTACTGTGACATTCCCCTACACAGGGGTCATCTCTCATCAACCTCCAGGAATTCAGGAATTTTTTAAATATTAATTAATTTTTTTTTTTAAATAATGAGTGTCAAGGATCAGTGGTGCAGTGGTAGCTGATGAAGTGGGTGCACTATGAGGTAGATTAGATTTGGTAGGTTATACTCGCAACCATGCAGTCGTCTCGTTGGGGTCAGGTTGGATTACCAGAACCATCAGGAAACATCGACAATCATAGAGCAACAGCCAACGATGCAAGATGATGCAACGTTAAAGGAGCTGATCGAATCGTATTTCACTGGAGTTCTACCTTGTATAATTTCAATGATTGAAGTCTCAATCCAAAATCAAAATTCAGGACTCTTGTAGAGGTTGCAAATTTGTGTTTTTACATTTTCATTTGAAAAACAAAAGGATGTCTGTGATCATGGAACTGACATTTTTAAGGGGTCATGTATGCACTTTATATAAGGTACGGAAAAGGGGTAGAAGCTAACAATGAATGTGTTTACATGGGCATGAATAACCTGCTTATGATTGGGTTTTCGGAGTATCCTGTTGATTTGTTGACCATATCCTGTTTTCAGAAACTGTGATAAGTCCTTATCCTGTTTATGAGAAATCTTAAAATGTAACCTGGTGAAGAAACCAGTACACTGTTGCACTGTTACACCTCATCCTGGTTACTGAGTGCTGTTGACCATCTGTGCAGGTGTGGCTTTAGCTAAGTGACGTAACAAACATTTTGCAGGCTGTTTTTTTTTTTAATTTCATGGCAGCTTTTCCGCAAAAAATTGCATGGACGGCAAAGGGGTTCTGAGCGAATCAATATGCTGCACACAGCTTTGAGATTTTACCCGTTTCAAATACTTAAATTTGCTGTAAAGTTGCAAGGTTGCACAGAATGCACGAGGATCAACTGAATTTACAATAACTGTCGCGATCACATCATCACAACATCCCTGGAGAGACTGGCGAGATGGTCTTAGGGTAATGAAAGAAGCTGTGTATCTTCATCAGCTGCTTCCCTTTCCTACATAGTGTCAGTGAAAGTGACGAGCTGACTGCGGCGTGCAGGATGGTGTTATGAGAGTAATATAGCTCCTGTTAGGAACATTAGCTCAGTATGGAGTGTGTGTGTGTGTGTGTGTGTGTGTGTGTGTGGTTGAGAGAGGGAGGGAGATGATGGTCAGCGCTGTTGGCGTTCGGAGCAGAGAAGAAATTAAAAGTGATAGTAACTGTACAGTGTAGGTTGGTTTGTTTTCATAAATATCACAGCACCTGCACAGATAATATGCAGCCATCAATAATCAGGGTACCAGTATTTATCATGAGTTTTGGGCAGTGATCAAAAGAACGAGATCACAGATACAAGCGGCTGAAATGAGTCTTCTCTGCGGCGGGGATCAGCCTTAGAGATAGAGAGAGGAGCTCAGACATCTGAAGTTGAAGCCCAGAGATGAGCTGCTGCTGCTTCACATCAGAAGGGGCAAGTTGAGGTGGCTCAGACACTGATCAGGATCCTCCTGAGCGCCTCCTGTTAGAGGTTTTCAGTGGACGTCCAACTGGTTGGAGGCCGAGAACATGCTGGAGGGATTATATATCTCATCTGGCCTGGGTAAGCCTCGGGATCCCCCAGGAGGAGCAGGGGAGAGGGACGTGTGGGGCCGGCTGCCCCTGCGATCTGGCCCCGGATGAGCGGATGAAACTGGATGGATAGTATTTATCATGCAGACGGGGAATATGACTAAACCGATTTCTCTGTGCTAATGTAAACACCATGTCCCAGATATCATCATGACCTGGAATAGCCTCACAAACAGGCTATTCATGTCCATGTAAATGCACTCGACTTGTTGGCATCTCTCCTTCGTGAGGTCGGCCTTTGAATAATACAGTATGTGACACTGACTGGGGTTTCCTTTGTGGGAAGTCCCATCATCCCAATGGTGTGGGAAACCTAAGCACACTGCCGTGCTGCCAGCTCCCCAGTTTACTGTAACAGCTGCATGAACGTGTGAATATGTGCGTGTTTACGTGTGTTGCCGAGGGTGCCAAGCAGGCTGGGGCGAAGAGGTGGACAGCTTAAAGGAGAATGTACTTGCATTTCAAGAAACCCGAGCCCCTAATGTTCACTTGACAGTTGTCTGTGTGTGTTTGTGTTTGTGGGGGAGTCTGTGAAACGCAGAGACAAGTGGAAAAAGGAGAAAGGGAGTCGTACTGCAGAGAAATATGCCTCTTCAGTATCATTGCACGGAGAGCGTGAACTGGAAGTGAACTCTTGTCCTCTGCAGGAAAAGGCTTTGAAGGTGCCGTGTGCCCCCCCCCCCCCCCCCCCCCCCCCCCTTTATGCGGCTGTGTCAGTGTGCTGCAATGAGGCATTTAACAATGAGCATTGTGTTGTTGAATCATTGTTTTTATGTGACTCATACACCCCCGGAGCTTTATGCTGTTTTAAGTTTAAACTGAGGTCAACCAATATTGGGATTTCTTTTGTAATGAATGGCTGAATAAAAACGGCCGCTCCTCTCTTTGTGCCTCTGGGTATTTAAAAAACAACTTTGATAAATAGATATGTGGAGATATAATAGGATTTGGGTTATTGTAATATTAGTGGTCTCCGTGGGCAGTAGGTATCCATCCCTGGTAGAGTTAAAGACACGCTTCAGATCTTTTTTCTTACATACAGTAGATGTCAAGTGGCCCCTAGTTTGGAGACGCAGGCTGGAGTCCAACATGGAAGCTAAGCAATGTCCTGCTGTGGAGGGGCCAGCAACAAAAGATATGTCAGCCACCTAAGAAATCTATACCAGTTTAAGTGTCCACTATATTTAGAACATTTTGACTGCCATACTTAACTGAGAAAAACAGTGATTTAAAAGTGATTGAACACAGCAGCTGCTCGTCTACTGCTGCCTTGATCAGTTATTTTGTTTGTGTTATTCTGAACTAACCCGTTTGAAAGCCAAACTCACCAACTGATCAAGGCAGCTTGCCTCTCCAAAACATATATTGCTTTTGGCAGTGAAGTCTGGTGGCCTTGACAAAAGCATACACGGGGAATTGAAGTCGTTAACGGCGTCCCCAGTGGAACAGGCTGTCTGATTGAAAGGTAAAGCTGTGAGAAGCTCTCAACATATCATACACTTACACTGATATAGATTTTTTTGGGGTGGCCCCAAACTGGGCTGATGTAATACACTGACTATGGATAATTACCCCCTACAACCCTAATTCAGATTTCCAAACTGTCCCTTTAACAGAAAAGATCAAAACAACAAAACTCGTTCTACAGGTTAGAACAAATCTTAACGAATGGTCAAATGAAAAAATAGCAAATAAGAATTGTTGCGTTTTTGTTACCTTGGTTAGACTGCCATATTTCTACAGTTGCCCAGAATGGACAAACCAAGGCTCCATGTCATTGGTCCGACGTCCCGTTGTTCCGATATGTGATTGTACTTGGCTATACTGTTTTTGTGTACCATAGAGGATCAGCTAACGCAACAAAAGTAGGCTACTGGTCGAGATACAAGTGCCATAGAGAGGAGAGAATGAAACACCATAACCTCCTGTTGTTAACTCTCCGGGTTGTGTGGGGAGCTCTCTGTGGTGTTGAACGGCTCCTGGTGGGCGTATTTCTGCCTTGATGGTGCCTAAACCTAACCAGACCTTAACCACAGGGCATCATGATGATTTCGGAACAATGGGTTTAATATGGTCGGAACAATGGGATGTCGGAATAATGGGCTGTCGGATCAATGGGCAGACCCCCAAACCAAACACTGGCTCTGGATAGGGCCATTTGTGTTTTTTGTCAGCCCCCATAGTTAGCTGCACCTCCACGACGAGCCAAACAGCATTGAAGAAATACAGATTTTTAACGTGAAACTGCTTTATCCAGTGTTTTTACAAGTTTAAATCACCGGGTCTGATTGTTTTGGAGAGGAGGAGACCTCTGCGGATAATTCAGCTCCTAGTAAAAACCTCCTGAATGTTTGGATCTTAAATTATCAGAGAGAAAAGGCGAGCACAAATTAACAGGTGCTGTTGTTTCCATCTCTGACAAGCTGAACAGCATTGGAGAAACAGTGATTTGTAACATGAAACTGCTTTATCCAGTGTTTTTACTGGTTTAAATCACTGGGTCTGATTGTTTTGGAGAGGAGGAGACCTCTGCGGATAATTCGGCTTCTACTAAACACCTTTCTGAACACTGAGGGAATCCTAATTAGGCCACTCAATCTTACACACTGTTCCTTTAAGTAAATTCACATCAAATTTTAACATCTTTTTTGTCCCGTTTCCGCACAGAGACCCAGCTTCCATTGCTGCACTATAAACCTGACAAACATGAATGACTAACAGGCCGTTTTCTTGAAACAAAGCGTCCTCTGTGATTTTCTTCCTCCATAAAAGCTTTTTATCTGAATTGCCACTGATCTGCACAGTTGATCCTCAAATAAGCTCGATGGCTGATGTTGCCGGAGCTACCTTTTCAGTGTGTATTACATTGTCTATTGATTTCATGGAGCTGCTGATAAAGAGGGAATGTACAATGGTGTTCATTGTCACAGCCGCAGCTGTGCCTCTGTCTCTCCCTTGTGTTTCTCTGTGTTCCACACTCCTCTTGTCTTCCATGTCCCTGGTTTGTCTCTGTGTGTGTGCTGTGTCTGAATCCTGTCTCGTTGCTCACCTGGACCCAGCCTACCAACACACCTGGCTACAATCAGCTCATCAACCCACAGCTCAAGAACTCATCCCTTTCTTGGGTCATCCGTATGTTCACAAAGTTCCCCAGCTTTATATTCCCCTAATAAAACCCTGAAGACACACTTTTCATCCATCTTTCTAGTTATAAAAAAGTACAAAGGTGTACATGTTCAATATACAGTATGTTTGAAGCACTTAAGGATGCAGTTCTCTATCTTGTTTGACAATTCGGGCACCTACATCCTCTCAAAGTTGTTCTGTTGTCTTTCCTCTGCCACTGTGGAGATATCAATGCTTAAAGCCAAGAAAACCGTTTTGCCCCCAGAACTGAGAACGTAGGTTTCAGCTGTAGATGGGCGATTTCAATATGCTGACCCAGGGAGACGTAGGTTAAATATGTGACCTGGGGACAAAACATTGCTGAGAACATAAAACCCGTTGAAAGGTTTCCTTAATATGGCATAATAAGAGGATATTGAGTTGGAGAACATAGACAGGCTTTCGGCTCTTCTCCCACTCATCACCAGATCGTTGTTCCAGTCTCAGTTAAAGCCACGCTCAGGGCAAGCTCCTCTATCTTTGAGAGTAGAATTACTCTTCTTGTTATCAGTATTAATGCTTGTTTGTTCCCCCGTGCCCGAGGATTCCTTCTTGCCTGCCTGCCATGCCGCTGCGCTGCCCTCCAGTCATCCCCAGTACTGTACTGTTACAGCACACCTGATAAACTTCACCTGCATCCTTGCGTCTGTGTTCTGCACTCACAAGCCCAGCTGACATTCATTCAAAAGCAGAAACACAAATGTGCACCCATGAGTGCACACACACACACCCACACACACACACACCACACACACACACACACGCATGCACGCACACACTGGATTTGATAAAAGTAGTACAGAAGCCTGGGGATCGTCTGGCTGTTATCACCACTGTCCACTGGCTAATCCTCTGGCAGGTACAGGAAAGGATAGATTAACCACACAGTTACAGCTTGGCAGCAACAATAGCCCTGTCAGTGTGTGTGTGTGTGTGTGTGTGTGACAGTGTGTGTTTGTTCATAGCTGCACAGTATTTATCTGCCTTGATTGACAGTGACAGTTCGTGAATTATAAATATATTATTTAAACATGTTTTAAGTTTCTTTTCTGGCACCTCTCCTCCACATGATCATTTTAGTCACGCCATTGTAATTGACTCTGTAACTGTTTATATATGTTGGTATGACTGAAAACAAAACTACTGTGTCTCAAATTGGACACATCTGTACTTACTAAAGTTGAGTGTGGAACACTGGACACTTCTCGGACTCAGTGGTCACCATGTTGCCTACATCGCACAAAGAGCAGGACCACAAAAGCATCTTAAACTTGTGATATGTCGGCCGACTTAAGCAGTAGTTGGTCGACATTTGTACAAATATACATGTTTATTTTTAACTATAGGCCTACCCCAAATGATAACATGAAGGCTAACGTTAGCTTGCTAGCTAGATAACAGCGGCACATTTTATCATCAGGTATTGACGTTAAATGTGTTGTCCAATAAGCTAAATATTTAGCTTTCCCACCATTGTCGAGATACTCCGTTAATCTGTGTTTTCACTGTTGTAAGATAGGGGGTGCTGTTATACATCTTGTGAAATGGAGCAGCACTGCTGTGTCCAAAAACAAATGAAGAAGAAGATCTGCTGGAAACCGGAAGAAGATGTTGCACTTAAATGCTGGCCCTGACGGAAAAGTTTATGGTTGCACAAGCCATGTTGATGGACTCAGACTCCGACACTTCCTGTTTTGATTAACATTTTGAATCCAATTTGGACGAAGAAGCAAACGAGTTTGGTGGGACGATGGGATCAGTAACACATGGACAAGACGACCACAGACGATAAGGACACAACAGATCACTGAACGTGGCAACATGTTCCTCTATACCTCAAAGAGAATATCATTGTCGTTATTATTATTATTTTAATTTATACAGTTCAAACTGAAGTAAGGAAATGGGAAAAAACAAAAAATGTAAATGTGGAATTGATTTCATACTTGAAAATGACAAAATGACATTCTTTGACAAAAATGCATTTTTATCAGCTTGTTGTCCAAATTTGTTTTGTTTTTTTATGAAAATGCACAAATTCAAGCGTTGATAAAAAAATAGAATAAGAATAAAATGTTTTTGTGTTTTAAAACAGAGGGTCTCTTCTTTAGTTTGATGTGTATACTGTTTACATATTCACAGAACAAATTATTCTGTGGGTCTTGAAAGATGAGTGAACATGATCAAAAATGCTTCATTCTTTTATTTTAGCATTTCAACATGCTAACAGTTTGTTTTCTAAGGATGAAGTCCAGCTGAGGCTGATGGGAGTACCATTATTTGGTCATAAATTCTGACCTGGTGAGGGCACTACAGCAAATTTCAAGATCACCGAAGTTCCATGAGTTCTTTCTGATGAGATTTAGCAACTTTTCAGACTGTCTCCGTGACTTTATTTCTAAAAAGCAACTGGCAACAAATTTAGCGACGTAGAGCATTGTGTAAAAAGCAATAAATATATTGTATTGTAATTAATTTCCATACATGCTGCTTAGAGTTAAGGCTTTTTCTATTGAATTTAATTCAGCGAAGTTTTGATGCTTCAAACAATTTGGATGATGTAACCAATATGTAAATGAGTGTAGGACATCATCATCACAAAGCTATCGGCTATCAGTTCATTCTGAGGGGAACATGAATGTCTGAACCGAATATATCAGCAATTCATTCAATAGTTGTCAACATTTAACGAAAAATTTAAAAAAATCAACCTCTTGGTGATACAAGAGGTAAAGTCGGGAATCCCTAAAGTCACTAGGATCCATCATCTGGGGAACATGAATGTCTGTACAAATCTCATGGCAATCCACAGATAGATGGTTTGAGTGTATATGCCATGGTTACACACTCCCACTTCACAAACTGGAGGCACCACTAAGATTCACAATCTCATAAAGCCACAAACTAATGAGATGACTTTGCAAAACACATATGCGATGAAAGCAATCCTAAGCGTGCGGACTCGATTCACATTTGCATAAAATATTACCAAACAAATTAAAGATGTAAATTCCATTTAATCTGCCATTGAAAGCAGCAGTGTTATGAGTGTTAAAAAGCACACATATTTCATTGTGACACACAAACAAAATATTATGCGCCCCCCCCCCCCCGTCATTAATTAACTGAGACTGCATCCACTTAAGCGTGGTTCTGTTTATGAATATTTATAGTATTTAATGCTTCTGCATATTGACTACATGTAAATGTTTCTATAAAATCTGTGATCAGCCATTGAATCAGAAGAAATTTATTCTGAGGATGAGCTTGATGCCTTTCACTGCATCAGCATTTTGACAAAGTTGCGCTACCCTGGAGCAAGGGGTGGAGACTGGATTCAATCTCATTAGGTGTAATTAAAAATTTGACCTTGAAAGATATCACAAGCGAGCACTGCAACAAAATGGCCTCTTATTTTGGCAGCACACCGCTGCTATCAGAAAGCAATTACCTTGTTGATATACTGCCTCTGTATCTATATCGGATCTCATTCTGTAAAGCAGTTTGTAAAGGAAGGTAAATTGCGTTTCTTCACACGTTTCTCTATCTATCACTTCTCTTATTAGTCTCATCCATCACTGCATCTGATTGCAAAATAACATCAAGAAGTGTAGAAGTACTGTGATGTTGATATCAGCCATTCATTCATTTTGTCCACATGTGTCTTGTAATAAACTGGATTTCTTAAGATCTCTCATCTGAAGACTTGTGATCTGCTGCTACTCTTTCATCTGTCTCTCTTTCTTCCTGTCAAAACTTTACACCTCTATATATTACCTCGTATAAATCTATCTTACCTGATTACAGGCTGACGGGTGTTGAGATGGGAGAAGGGCCAGATAGGTGCAGGAGGGACGTCCGGTAAAAGATCTGAGGCTCTGCGCTTTCTGTTTTATACATGTCCTCCTCAACTATTTTAGGATGAAAAATGGGCACCCAGTTCAGCTTGGGGTCAGTGATATAGACTGCTAAGGCCGGCCCGTATCGCTTTCCTGACTGCACTCATGCTAATCAAACATGACTATTAATAATCATCAATCTCCACCTCTCTCACCAGCCAGACTTCTTTTCTTATGCTCACCCTTTCTCACCCCTCCCTTTCTCTCACACTCGCTCCGTCCTCCTCCCAGCCATTTGATTTCTCCACCTCATTTTCTCACACCTCCCACCCGAGGGACACTCGCTCTGTCCTCTGGTCCCCTCTCTGATCCGATCTCTCCCCTCCCTTTTTTTTTGCCTCTCTCTGTCTCTCTCTGCTCTTAAACTTTTAATTTTCACTTTTAATTCTCATCTGCTATTTCTTTGCTTTAAGGCATTCAGCATCATCAGTGACAAATGATAAAACCCAGACCTCCTCGATCTTTATCACTTGTGTTTTTCTCTCTTTTTAACTAATCTAAAATATTGGAAGATGCTAACAAAGCCTCTTTTCACTAATTATTGCAATCAAGAACATGTTGCATGAGTGCAATTGTCTATTTAGTAAGCCTAATTATTATTTATAATCTTTTGCTGATATCACAAAGTGTTTCCGATTCAATACAGGGGCCTGCAATCGACGTGTATCAGTAGGCGAATTTTCCTCAGTGTCTTTCTCTTGGCTGCCTGCCATTGCCTGTTTGGCACAAGGCCACTAGCACCGTTTGAATGATTAGGAAGAAGGTGTGCTTGGACGTAAATTTTAAAATAAAGGTGTATTTGAAGGATGACGGTATGTAATGATGTTTCCACTTGCATCGATGATACTGGATCATTGATCATGGAACTGATAAAAATCTAGATCAAAGTGTCATCACACCCCAAATATATATGCAGTTATACAGTAGGCTGTATAGTTTATAGTGATAACAGGCATTCTTTCATTTTTTTCCTGTCACTACCCACTACTCTCAACGCTGCAACATGTCGTACTGTTGTGTTCCTGGCTGTACCTCATTTAAAACCTCTTGTACTCCACCCCCATTTTGCCTAAAATGACATACCCAAATTAAAATGACTGTAGCTTCTGAACCGCTCTGACTACATGCATGCATGAGGTCTTGCCAGAAAGAAAACTCTCTGAAGTTTCTTGTGAATGTGTCAGAAACACTCTAGGTGATACAGAGACAGAGTAATGGGCCTCTGAAGTCAGTAAAAAATTGAAGATTTTGCCTAAAATAAAATAAAAAATGTATTTCAGGATGAATAACTGTCTGTGGCTTCATCTGAGCAGGTAAATGACACTGTGGGGCTGTGGGCACACTATCAATGAACATTTGTTTCAAATTTGAAGAAGACTGTTCAAAGTATGACCATTCTACAGTGTTTTTTCCATGAAAAGATCCAGGCAGAGCTCCAAAAGACAAGTCGGTCGCTTCGCTTCAAAACAGTACTATCAGTGATCAAACAACACTCAGCCAGCTTCAGACATTGTACCCTATTGAAATCAGGTGTGATTATGATAGCTGATGTTGTTTATGACACAGAAACACCATAAAATATCACCAAATAAAGCCATATGAACCGTGAAAGTTATGATCCCACTTTCTAGACGGTATATCTCAGAAATAGTGGTAGGAGTGAGACTCTCACCTTTTATAAAAGAGCTACATACCTGCTACAGACCTTTCCTGTCGAATAATGGCATGACATGACTTTTCACCACTCATCACGATTTTGGACTTTGTGTGTTTAGGCTGCTCTGGTGTGAAATCCATAATAAATAACAGAAAAACAATGTTATTTTTGAATCCTGGATCCAGCAATACCAAACATCACATGGTTTGATGACATAGTGCGTCTGGGAGATACCATTTAACAGAGGAGGGGGGGAGCGAGGACGTCGGCACCCTGGCGGGATAAGAGAGGTTAAATATCGGGAATCTGACAAACTGCTGTCCTTCCATTGTTTCCCGGTCGACCAGGCTTTAAGAAAACAAGGGAGTGTTAAAGTCCACAGGGATGTCGGCCCATATTTCAAGGTAAAACAACATTTGATAGCCCATCAAGCTACCCCCGGCATTAGCTGCAACTGCTAACGTTAACGCTAAAGTTAATGTTGATGTGATATCCTTGCTAATGTAACGTTTCATTACATTCATTGAACAACAGCGGATGACGTTTGTAAAAGCCATTATATAACTTTATATAACTTAGACTGTCTTAAAATCAAACCGAGCAAACATTAGCGTTAGCATAACAATGCGGGCAGTCAGTGCCAGTTTCTTATCTTCAATATTGTGAATAAGGAAATTGCTATATCCTCTGTTTTGCATCCTTTTGGGGATGTTGGCCTTTTGGCTTGCCCGTAAATCAATTTGGTCCCAGGAGATGCAGAGCAGGCTTCAGACTCCTCCAGTGAGGCATGTTTTCAATGGGTTGCTATGCTACAGCGTTGAGTCTTCCCACCCCGAGTGATGACGTCAGTAATGATGGCGGCACTGTGAATATGGCTAATTGGGTGGATGGACTATCTTTTATTGTTCAGGGCTAAAATGTTTTCGTGAAAGGGAACTTAAGTTTCTGAAGGAATACTGCATGCTGTGCACCATTTTAAACCTGGCCAAAAATAACGGAGTAACTAATGTGTTAGAGTATTAGTTACTGCCAAAACTTGGCCGACAAAGCTTTGCCTGCTTTATTGGCCCTATGCTGCAGGAGCAGAGCAGAAGATCTGGGTGATCTGAGGCACGGAAGTCAAACTTTATTGGCTTCATGCACCACTGACCAACTTTCATAGGAATGAACAGGTTCCGCCTCAGACACTGTGTCTTGTTCTTATACATCGATGGGTTAGTACGACTGTTATAAGTCAGCTCGTTAGAAATTTTAGCCTTCAGTATTCTCAAAGTTTGCTTCCCTTTTTCCCATCTTCTCTCAGGGGTCAAATTAAACAAAAAGTTCATAGACTTTGTGTATAGGTATAATGTGAAATCAATAGCTAAACTAAGATGTGCAGAGAGCCAGAAAACCTCCATGATCCGCTATGCAGATCAGGCTCTGCAGAGAAAGAATACGCAAGAGGCCCGTTGCTCTTTATCGTTAACCTCAACAATAAAACACTCTGGCGTAGTCAGGCTATATATCCCTCTGGGACAGTGCAGCACTCCCTGCCCAGGAATCCTCCCTGAGGCTCACTTATAGTTGCAAAGTGATTATAGATCAGCTGTTTCCACCAGTGGTTTCACTGAGGTGCCTCTCACGCGGACCTTTAGGAAGCATTTGGTTTTGAGAAACAGATACAAGACTGTCTGTACACCAAAGCCATAAACAAGTTTTCTTGGGAGGGATGGATTCATGTGTTCTTGAGTCCTTGTTCGAGTTGTTAATGTTTGTGCGCCTTGGACTGCAGTGAATGCCGTGAGTGTGTAAGAGCCATTAAACAAGAACGGGTGTTCTCCGCTGTGGAGCAACTTTCAACAACAGCTGGTACCTCGGTTAGTGACAAGTTACTGTATTTATGAGACAGCTATCAATTTTATGATAAACGTTTTATTGATATTGGATGTTTTTTTTAGCTGGAATCATTTTGAAGGTAGCAGAGATTTATTGTCTTTGTAACTGAATCGTGAAATGTTTTGTAGAAGCTCTTGCATGCCAGCGACTGTCCTCACCAGAAAAACGACAGGATGGGTCACTGGAGCAAATACTTAAGATGACTTATGATGATGTTTACTACAAAGCCATCTCGATGTTTGAATAGTGATTGACTTTAGTCAGGAGTCTCAACCACTGACTGTATAATAAAGATGGACGGCATGTAGGCTCCCCAAAACATCATCACCCACTGGTGGCTGAGTCCGGTATAGGTCAGAAAGGTCATCGTCCATCTTTATGTCCAGTCATTGGTCACAACTACAGTATCTCATACGAGTCATTTTGCTGCACATTTGTCATTAAGGTATGAGGACGGGTTGATCTGCGTAGCTCTATGAAACATACGTTTCATTCTGTTCTCTGTCTCTTTCTGTCCTCTGCTCTGTATTCCCCTTGGCATAACTGCACAGGGACATCACTCCCAGTCCAATTCACAAACCTTCCCTTCAAAGTCCTAAATCTTTTTAACTATTCTGTGCCCTTTCTCTTTCATCTCTTATCTCAATTTGATGCAACCTTGTGACAAATGTTCTCTCCCTCTTTCTACGCATTTGCTTGTACGGTCGTCTAAATTTATAAGGGCCGCAGAGGGGGTTGCCCTGACACCATGACGTCCCAGGGTGCTTCTTGCAGTTCTCTTTGGGCTGATGGGGAGCTCAGCTGGGGGATGGGAGGAAGGAGAGAGTAGAGAGGAGGAGGAGGTGATGGAGTAGTGACAAGCAGAGCCAGGAGGGGAGATAGAAGTGGATGATGAAAGAGGAGAAATTAAAAGAGGAATGGCAAAGGGGAGATTAAGAGGAATGCCAACAGAGCAAAAGAGAAAAGTAAAAAGGGAGGGATGAGGCCAGTGAAGTGGTTCAGGGCTAGAGGTTGACAATGTCTCTCACCGGGGAGTGTCGATGTTAGATGAGGCATGGACGGGGGTGGAGGATAGGGAGGAGAAAGCAAAATGACTGAGAATAAGAAAAAGAACTTTCCCATCATGGGTAAGGTCAAGCAAAGCCTGAATATGGTCCGACAAGGAAAACCGGAGACAAAATGGAAACCTGTCCTACTTTTTTTTTCTTTTCTCTTATCAGTGGCAATATGGCAAACTTAATAATCAAATACCTTTAAAATTCCAGTCCCAGTTCTCCCACTGCTTCAGTTTTTGATTATTTCCGCATCACCATCATTTAAAAGAATTCTGGCTTGTGTAAATACATCTGGGACTCTTGCTCATAACGGTTTGTTTGAGCTAATTTCAAATGATGTGTGTGCTTACTGACTGGCTTATTAACGACGAAAATTACAACATTCCTCACTGGTTCATTCACAGTGTGCATTATTTGCCACTGGGGCCTTCTTAGCAGTCATGCAAGCCATTACCAGATCTATCGTTTATCACGCAAACAAGCACTGCTCACTCTGAATTCTCCTGAGGGTATCCCACTTCAAGTCTGTTAGTCAAATGATAATAGAGTGTTTGTGTCGCAGAACAAACATGTTGCTTCATTCAAAATTTAATGTGTTAAAATCCCAATAATTTATTCATTTTCATCCACTTATCCGGGGCTGGGTTGAGAGGGCAAGGAAACCCATCTCCCCAGCAATGCTTTCCAGCTCTTCCTGGTTTATCCTGAGGTGTTTTCAGGTTAGATGATTTATAAAATCCTTCCAGTGTGGTCTGGGTCTACCCCAGGGTCACCTACCCGTTAGACGTGTTTCCAGAAAACCTCGGACAGGGGGTCGCCTCGGAGGCATCCTGATCAGGTGCCTGAACTACCTCAACTGGTCCCTTTGGATGTGAAGGTGCAGGAGGGTTACTCCAAGCTTCCTCCTTATGTCTGAGCGCCTTACCCTGTCTCTACGGCTGAGCCCAGCTATTACGGAGGAAACTGATTCCAGCTAAATGTTTTGGTTACTACCCAGAGCTAAAGACCATAGCTGAGAATTGGGACATAGATGGACCAGTAAATCGACAGCTTGCCTTTTGGCCCAGCTTCCTCTTGACCGTGTTGGTCCAGTGCAATGCCTGCATCCCTGCAGACTTCGCTGCACCACATCGCGTGTCCACCTCACAGTCTACTTTACCCTCACGCATTGCCCTCTTTTTGCACACTATACAAACTTGTGGTCTAACTTTTTCCTGCACAGGTTTTGAGTAACACATGGGATTACATTTACATTACATTCTGTAACTAAGAACAAAGGGAAGTTATTCTCAGGATCACTCAGAGGATAAAACAAATCCCAGGGAGGAAAAGAAGAGAGAGCAAGTGATGCAAATAAGAAGAGGCAAGAGACAGGACAGAGAGAGATGCCTTTGAACCTGAGTCCAGGTAAGCCAACATAATGCAGACACATTGGGAACCTCTTTCAGGGTAGTATCGAGGGACAGAGAGAGAGACACAGGATGTGTGTTTCAAGCCATCTGGTCTCTGCACATTTTGATTTTGTTCTCTAAAAATACTATGCATGGATGTGCCAGAAATGTGAGAAAATACACAATCTAAACAATAAATATCACAAATTGTTACATTTGGCTGAAGGGTATCCATCCTCTCTGCTTTTTTGTCTTCTCTCCCATTTACCTTCTCCTAGACTACTCACACTTCTGTTTTTGACACTGTCCAGCACTACTTCCTCTCTGATCTTCTTGTAGACATTGTCATGGTTCCTTTACAATCCAAGCCTCTTTCTTTTACTCTGTCTGTTCAAGGCATGTTGTGCCATTATTCCGCCCTTGCCTCTTTGTATTAAAGGTAGGTACACAGAAAGGGAACACATTCATCCCGCCTTCAACCCAGCAGCGGAGATAGTAACAGAAACGAATCAATAGCTGTGTACGAACTGAACAGGCACGACCATCACCTGTGCTTTCGGAACATTGGCATGATATCTAAAATAGCAAATAGTTGGGGCAGCTTTGGCTCAGAGTGTGGAGACAGTCACCCACTGATCAGAAGATCAACTCCTCCAGTCTGCATTGTGAAGTATCTCTGGGCAAGATACTGGACCCCAAATTGCTCCAAATGGCTGTGCCATCGGTGTGTGAATGCTTGTGAATCTTTAACTGGGTAGCACTTGGCACCTTGTATGGTAGCCTTGGCCACAAGTGTATGCATGTGTGTGTGAATGGGTGAATATGACAGGTAATGTAAAAGCACTTTGAGTGTTCGGAAGACTAGAAATGGGCCCTATAAGTGCAAGTCCATTTACCGTTTAAATTCACACAGTGATTATAATAAGATGGAACCTAACAAGAGCTTAATAGTTAAAAATACATACATTTCAAAATAACAAAAGCAGAGCTCTCCTGGTTGGCCTACATCTCTGGAAAGCTTGGCAGACTGCATTTTGTTTTTTTTCCAAGGTAACATGTGATAGAGGGTCAAAGTTCAGGGTGCAATGTAATGAAAAGGTAGTGAGTCCCCATTGTGCGCATACTGCATGCAACGGTATGTAGTTTTTAAGGGCAGCTGCAGTGCCTATTAAAAGTATAAAGAAAAGGTATATGATTCGGAACGCACCTCCCAGAAATGATCCTATCATAATGTTGTCATCTGTTTAATGTCATCTTTGTAGATGACATTCTTCTATATATGACAAAGCCACTGCCCTGCTATGCAGATGACACTCAACTCTACTTCTTCTTTTCAAGGTTAAAACATGTGTCTGAATATGCCTGACTGAAATATCTATCTGTCCTTTATGACCTGCTTTTTCCTTTGGAAATCCTGCCCAAAGCCAAACTGTTAGGATTATCCTTTACAACCATCTTACTGCATCATAAGAAAGAAGGTCTATTATGCTATGGAATAGACTGTAGCGTCAGTGCATGATTAATATTGGATGACACCTACTATATACTTCTCTTATCTATTACCACAAGGTCAAGCTTTTCTAAGCTCAACAGTTTCCTCATTCTTTAGAAAAAGGTTCTGTCAGTTTGATACACACACATTGTTGGCAGCTTGACTGCAATTTACAACACTGATACTAGCTTGTATCCCACATGCCACTGCGCTAATTCAAGTCTACATTTGCTCCTCACCTTGTGCATGGCTACTCTAGAAAGGTAGAGGTATTTGTTATTCTTTTAATAATCAGCCGATGTTCTTATCCAGTCACTGGATAGGAACATCTGCTAAATGCCGTAACAGCATATGATGGTAACTGAGGTTGCAGGTCTTTGACATTACTTGTCCTCAGCAATGTGCAGGCTGTCTTCACGCAGCAGGAAGGCTTTCTCTTAGCATCTGATCATATTATGCATTTAAAGCAAAGTTCCGCCATCAGCATCTTTCTTTGACAAGGTTTTTCATTCAGAGAAAGCCAGTCTGCTTGATTTATTTAGTTCGGAGCAGCGTAAAGTGCTGAAGTTTGTGCAAAGTGACAGACATGATAGACGCGGACATGATAGAGGGAGAAAGACATAACAAAGAATGAGATTGCATGGAACAAATGCTGATAGAGACTAACTTCAGTGCAAGTACATCTCACCGGGACAATACTAAAGTACTTCTGAAAAAAAAAAAATCTATTTAAAGTCATGCTTTAAGATTTTGTTGTGATGTTTGTACATAAATAATATCATGGGCCATTTAGGGATATTTCACTATGCCAATACTGTGAGGAAATAAAACATATTACAATATACCATCAACAAGTCAACAATATGAGTTGTGTCAGCCATTGCAAGAACCATAAAATCCATAAAAACAACTGAGGGTAGTCAAAAAAATATGTAAATTTGTGAAATGTCAATACGCAAAGGCACTCTCTTTCAAAACGTATCATGACACACACTCACAGGTGTCTGACAGAGAGGGAGAGAGACAAGGAGCTGTTCTATGGCATCATCCCCGTCCTCCACAAGCACTATTACATTACTCTGTCTCAGCAGTTATTTTTCCATCTGTCTCTCTCTCGCACTGAAAAGGTGCAGAGTGAAAGAGTGGACTAAGAATGGCGAGGGAAACATGAAAGGCGGGGATGAATGAAAGAATAAAGAGGCAGAGAATGGGAGAAGAATGGAAAATATGGCACATACTGAGCAGAGGGGTGGGACGAACGATAGATAGATAGATAGATAGATAGATAGATAGATAGATAGATAGATAGATAGATAGATAGATAGATAGATAGATAGATAGATAGATAGATAGATAGGGGGAGGGGGACATGATACTTGACAGCAAAAATGAGAACGAGACAGGAGAGGAGGGGAATGATTCGCTTCTTGATAGGAAATCCAATCCAATCTCGTCTGCTGTCTGTTTCTGTGTAAGTGTGTCCAATGTCTGTATGTTTGCCCGACGCTCGTGCAGCAGGATCCACCTGCTTAATCATTGTTCTCTCTGCATAAACGTTAAGGCATTCAGCACCTCTAACACTATATAATCAGGTCCTTAAGATGCAAAAGACCAGCTGCAGGGCCTGCAGATAGCAGAAGCACAGAGATACCAAGAGACTTAGAGGACAGAAAGACTGATTGACCTGTCCGTACACACACAGAGGAACGACACCTCAGCAGAGAGAAGATAGGATGACAAAAAATGGAGGCAAAGGGCTGCATAGAGGAAAAGAGGATTTGTTGAATGAGATTTAAAGGAGGACGATATATGAGTGTGGTCAAGCATCTTTCTGTCACAGTTCAGCTCTGCCTCACCACTCTGCACCTGCCTGCTTCAATCTGCCAATCAGACACACCCCTCTCATCAAGCCAACTCCACTCACCTGTGCTCTCTGCTCTGCTCTGGCTGCATTTAAGCTCCAGCTCCACTCTCACTCATTGCCAGATTGTTCTCGATGCTTGCACCAGACTCTCCAGCGTTTTTCTGCCTGATCTCCCGGTTCCGACCCTGCCTGCCTCTGACTATCCTGCCTGACCGATCTCCTGGATATTACCTCAGCCTTCTGTCTTCGACCACGAGTTTCGCCTATCCCCTCCTGGTTACACACCTGCTCGGCTCTGTGGCTACACAGCTCACCACCGGACCTGTCTGCCTGCTAGGTAATCCACCTGTTGCTGGCTTTGCCTTCAGTCAGCGACGCCAGACTCACTCCTTTTCTGATCTCGCAGATCACTGTGAGCCAAGACTTTTCTCCCTGTCACTGTATAAACTGTTCAAGACGCCAGTGATAAATAAAAGTCATTACCGACTGATATCCTGTCTGCCTGTGCTGCTTTTGGGTCCTCACCATACCCGTGACAGTACAATCTGGCCAGACATGGACCCAGCACACACGGCTATGGATCGCCTGGAGAAGGTAGAGGCGATGCTCCAGCACCACGAGGCGCTGCTGCTTTCAAACTCGGCAGATGTCCGACTGGCAGTGGCTAAACAGGAGCAGGCGTTTACCTCGCTAGCCTCGCAGGTCCAACAGCTCGCCGCAGCTTTTGCTCAAGCTGTCCCTCTGCCTCCGGAACCAGTCCAGCCTCCACCAGCCCCGGCTGCCTCTGCCTCTGCCTCTGCTTTCGCCTCGGAGCCTCGTGTGGGGGTTCCTGAACGCTACGCCGGGGACGCGGAGGGCTGCCGCCCGTTCCTCACGAACTGCTCCATCCTGTTCGCTCTCCAGCCCCACACCTTCGCTTCTGAGGACGCCAGGGTGGCGTTCACCGTGAATCATCTGACGGGGCGCGCTCGGCTGTGGGGAACAGCCGAGTGGGAGCGTTGCACTCCAGCGTGCTCCTCTTTCCAAGCCTTCGCCGCCGAGCTCCGCAAAGTGTTCGGAGTAGCTTCCCGAGGTCCGGATGCTTCTGGAGGGCTTCTGGGTCTGAACCAAGGGTCTCGTTCAGTGGCCGACTACTCCATCCACTTCCGCACCCAGGCTAGCTCCAGTGAGTGGAACCAGGCTGCCCAGTGCGACGCATTTCTGATGGGGCTCGCTGACTACATTAAGGACGAACTGATTTCGTACGAACTCCCCACCACTCTCGACGGCATCATCGAGCTGGCGTCCCGCATCGATCGGCGCATTCAAGCGAGACAGCGGGAGAAACACCAGGGGCTCACGGGACGACGCCAGCTCGCCCCGTCACCAGCGGCTTCCGGGGTATCGACGCCTTCTGGCAGCCGGTCTTCAGGGGAGCCTGAACCCATGCAGGTTCGTCGGGCCAGCCTAACTCCTGAAGAAAGGAGGAGACGCCGCGAGGGGAACCTCTGCCTGTATTGTGGCCAAGCGGGACACTTTATTTCCAGGTGTCCGCTAAAAGGTCGGGCTCACCAGGAAGGGAGGAGTTCCTGGTGAGTCATACATCTAGCTCCTCCCCCAGCTCACGATCCCTGTGTCAGGTCCGCCTGCTACTGCCTGAGGGATCCCAGACCCTCGCCACACTCATTGACTCTGGCTCTGATGCCAACATTATGGACTCTAACCTAGCTCAGCAGCTGGGTGTCGGTCGGATTCCCCTGCCAGCTCCAGTCTCCACCAACGCTCTGGATGGCCGACTTCTGGGTACTGTGACCCACATGACAGCGCCTATACGGATGTTAATTTCCGGGAACCACCATGAAACACTGCAGTTTCACATCCTGCACTCTCCTCGTCATCCTCTCCTCCTGGGGTTCCCATGGCTCCGACGTCACAATCCACACCTTGATTGGACCACAGGGGCGATCCTGGGGTGGAGTTCATCTTGTCACCAGGTCTGCCTCAAGCAAGCCGCCACACCACAACCTTCTGCCGGGACCAGTTCTTCAACCGATGTGCTGGGGGTCCCGGCTGAGTATCTGGACTTCAGGGAGGTCTTCAGTAAGGCCAAGGCAACCTCCCTTCCCCCACATCGGCCCTATGACTGCGCCATTAACCTCCAGCCCGGTGCCACGCCGCCCAGAGGACGTCTGTATTCCCTGTCCGTTCCTGAGAGGGGGGCGATGGAGACATATATCACCGATGGTCTAGCGGCGGGCATCATCCGCCCCTCCTCGTCTCCGGCTGGAGCCGGTTTCTTCTTCGTAGAGAAAAAAGACAAGACACTCCGCCCCTGCATTGATTATCGTGGATTAAATGACATTACTATCAAGAACCGGTACCCCCTGCCTCTCATCTCCTCTGCTTTCGAGCTCCTAGAGGGGTCCACCATATTCACCAAGCTTGACCTGCGCAACGCTTATCACCTGGTCCGGATCCGTGAGGGGGACGAGTGGAAGACGGCGTTCAATACCCCCACCGGTCACTACGAGTACCTGGTGATGCCCTTCGGCCTCACCAACGCTCCTGCTGTCTTCCAGGCCTTGGTTAATGACGTGCTCAGGGACATGCTCAACAGGTTCGTCTTCGTGTACCTCGATGATATCCTGATCTTCTCCCGCTCCAGAGAGGAACATGTGCATCACGTCCAGAAGGTCCTCCAACGTCTCCTGGAAAACTCCCTGTACGTTAAAGCCGAGAAGTGTGAGTTTCACGCCTCGTCTGTCTCCTTCCTGGGGTACGTCGTAGGGAGAGGGACCGTGGAGATGGACTCAGCCAAGGTTTCTGCCGTCACCACTTGGCCCGCCCCTGATTCCCGCAAGCAGCTTCAACGCTTCCTGGGCTTCGCCAACTTCTACCGGAGGTTCATCAGGGGCTACAGTTCAGTGGCGGCCCCCCTAACAGCTCTTACCTCCTCCAAGGTGCCCTTCCTCTGGTCCACGGCCGCCAATGACTCTTTTCAGGCCCTGAAGACACGGTTCACCTCTGCCCCCATCCTCCAAATGCCGGACCCTGAACGGCAGTTTGTGGTCGAGGTGGACGCTTCCGACCTAGGAGTGGGGGCCGTCTTGTCCCAGAGAGCGTCCTCCGACCAGAAGTTGCACCCCTGCGCCTTCTATTCCCGACGTTTGACCCCGGCAGAGAGGAATTATGACATTGGGAACCGAGAGCTCCTCGCCGTCAAGTTGGCCTTAGAAGAGTGGCGACACTGGCTCGAGGGGACTAAACTGCCGTTTCTGGTATGGACGGACCATAAGAACCTTGAATACCTCCGGTCCGCTAAAAGACTGAACTCCCGCCAGGCCCGATGGGCACTCTTCCTGACCCGCTTCAACTTTTCCCTCTCCTATCGACCGGGGTCCCGCAACGTCAAGCCCGACGCCCTGTCCCGTCAGTTCTTGGAAAAGGAGGGGGACAGGGCCGACCCAGACACTATCCTGCCTTCTTCCCATCTGGTGGCCACACTCACCTGGGAGATCGAGGAGAAGGTCAGGGCCGCCGCCCAAGACCAGCCCGGACCCAGCGCTTGCCCTCCCAACCGTCTGTTCGTCCCGCCTGACCTCCGATCCGAGGTTCTTCAATGGGCCCACAGCACTCAACTCACCTGTCATCCAGGGATCCATCGGACCAAGGACGTTGTGCAGCGCCGGTTCTGGTGGACATCACTGGATGAGGACATTCGTGATTTCGTCAATGCCTGTCCCACCTGCAACCAGCACAAGCCGGCTCACCATGCCCCTGCCGGTCTTCTACATCCTCTGCCTGTACCTCATCGTCCCTGGTCGCACGTTTCCTTGGACTTCGTCACCGGTCTACCACAATCCAGCGGCAACACTGCTATCCTAACGGTGGTAGATCGGTTCAGCAAGATGGCACATTTCGTGCCCCTGCCCAAACTTCCATCTGCCAAAGAGACGGCTAAACTACTTCTCCTCCACGTCATCCGTCTCCACGGCATCCCAGTGGACGTGGTCTCTGATCGAGGTCCCCAGTTCGCCTCAGTATTCTGGAGGGAATTCTGCTCGCTCCTGGGAGCCACCGTCAGCCTGTCCTCGGGGTACCACCCCCAGTCCAACGGCCAGACCGAACGCAAGAATCAGGAGATGGAAACGGCACTACGCTGCATGACGTCCCAAAACCCTACTTCCTGGTCCGAACAGCTTCTATGGGTAGAATACGCCCACAACACCTTGACCAGCTCCGCCACCGGTCTCTCCCCCTTTGAGTGCACCTATGGGTTCCAGCCACCGCTTTTTCCTGCACTTGAAAGAGAAGCATCCTGCCCCTCTGTCCAGGACTTCATCCGCCGTTGTCGCAGGACCTGGACCCGAGCCAGGGCGGCTCTACTCCGGGCCGCTGACCGCTACACCGCGGCCTCCAATCGCCACCGCTCCAAGGCCCCAGACTACCAACCGGGTCAGAAAGTTTGGCTCTCCACCCGTGATCTTCCCCTCCGGGTGGAATCCAAGAAACTGGCTCCTCGCTTCATCGGCCCGTTCGAGATCCAGGAAATCGTCAACCCGGTGGCAGTGAGGCTCAAACTTCCTAGAACCATGCGAGTTCATCCCACGTTTCATGTCTCCAAAGTAAAACCAGTCCGAGAGAGCGCCCTGGTTCCTGCCACGCCGCCTCCACCACCTCCTCGCCTCATCGATGGAGGTCCCTCCTACACTGTCCGTCGCCTCCTGCAGTCTCGCCGGCGTGGGAGGGGATTCCAGTACTTGGTGGACTGGGAGGGTTACGGCCCTGAAGAAAGGTCCTGGGTCCCTGGGAGGGACATCTTGGACCACAACCTCATCAGGGACTTCCATCGACGCAACCTCACTCAGACATCCAGACCCAGGCCACCTCCCAGACCACATCCTCCGTCGGAGTCCCCGAACGACAGCGACGACGCCAAGGACAGGGCGGGCCCCCCCTACTCTGAGGAGGACGACGACACCCTCCCCGGGACCAGGGAGGTGGAGATGGACGCTGGACTCTCGGACGAGTATTAGCCCTCCTCCAGGCCCCCCGCCTCCCACCCGGCTTGGTCCATTCTTCTTGGGACGTCGAGAGCCGTCCCTTGTGGGGGGGGTTCTGTCACAGTTCAGCTCTGCCTCACCACTCTGCACCTGCCTGCTTCAATCTGCCAATCAGACACACCCCTCTCATCAAGCCAACTCCACTCACCTGTGCTCTCTGCTCTGCTCTGGCTGCATTTAAGCTCCAGCTCCACTCTCACTCATTGCCAGATTGTTCTCGATGCTTGCACCAGACTCTCCAGCGTTTTTCTGCCTGATCTCCCGGTTCCGACCCTGCCTGCCTCTGACTATCCTGCCTGACCGATCTCCTGGATATTACCTCAGCCTTCTGTCTTCGACCACGAGTTTCGCCTATCCCCTCCTGGTTACACACCTGCTCGGCTCTGTGGCTACACAGCTCACCACCGGACCTGTCTGCCTGCTAGGTAATCCACCTGTTGCTGGCTTTGCCTTCAGTCAGCGACGCCAGACTCACTCCTTTTCTGATCTCGCAGATCACTGTGAGCCAAGACTTTTCTCCCTGTCACTGTATAAACTGTTCAAGACGCCAGTGATAAATAAAAGTCATTACCGACTGATATCCTGTCTGCCTGTGCTGCTTTTGGGTCCTCACCATACCCGTGACACTTTCCATGAGTCTGTCCATTGTGCTGGATAGTCCTGGAAGTGTCAGAGTTGTCGTTTTTAACAGCACCTTTGATAGTTTCTTCTTTATAACTATCATCACTTCATTCCCACTGTCATTGGGATTATGACAATGAGGCTGTCTCTTTGCTGGCATGACACCAAAATACTTTTCAAGCAATTTCACTATCACAGACACATTTCTAATGCCAGAATAAAATCATGAGAGCTTTGAGAGAGTTGTGGCATGCTCCCATGATCTTACACTTTTGGTGGAGTTGGTCACAAAAGGTGTCTTAAAGGTCCACAGTGTAAAATTCAGGGGGATTTAGTGGCATCTAGTGGATAGAATTGCAGATTACAAATAACTGAAACTTCTCCTGTTCAGATTTCTTTAGTGATCATAGTTCAAGAGATTTTAATCATGAGATGAACGATCCGCAGAGGTCTCCTCCTTTCCAAAAGAAACGGACCAGGTAATTAAAACCGGTTAAAACACTGAATAAAGCAGTTTCATGGAAAAAAAACTCATTGCGGAGGGGCTGCTAATTACAGTGGCTGATGCAAAAACACAAAAATCAGTCAGTGTTTGGTTTGTCCATTCTGGGCTACTGCAAAGACCTCAAAGTGCAACATGACGATCTCTGCAGACAAGGATCCGCTACCTATGTAGGACCATGGTCTCACATCAAAGTCTTCGAAATCAGGCGCTTGAGCAGTGACTTCATCAGAAACCAATGAAAAAAGGCGTCCTTTGACATCTGCATTATACGTGGCCGGTCGCCATTATAGTTGAACTGTACCCAGTGGTGTCGAGGTGAAACACGGCAGGACAAGGACGAAAGTTAACCCTATGGGCCCTCAGCCTTTTTTGGGGTATTTTTACTGCCTTTTAAGATCATATCACAGTCATTATAAAGGCTACATACACATGCTATATCTTGATGTTTTCAGGACAGTCTGGGCTAACCAGATTTGCCATCATTCCATGTCCTTCAATGTGCCTGTATTTTATATTAATTTTATATCAATGAAAAAAGCAAATCCATGTGACTAGATTCTTCCATTTTTACATGTATCTCACCATAGCAAGTTGGAAGTTGACATATTCTGCCATATATGAAGAGGGGAGACTCTCTGGAATCTGGCAATATAAGAACCATGATGGTGGGACGTTCTGTCACTTCACAGTTGTCCAAAACATGTGACTGTGCCAGGCGGACATGATTGCCAGTAGTTTTTCATTATTGCAAGAAATTCCATTGACTCATTCACAAGTCAAAAATGTGTTTTATCCAAAAGAAACATGCAATATTTACATTTAAGATCATAGAAAAATAGTCAACCAAGTGCAATGATGTCCTCCAAGATGATATTTGCCACTTTGTTTGCAGTCAAGAAAGTTTGTTGTTGTTTTTCAGTTTCAGTTATATATTGGGGGGGCATTTTGGGCATTGGGGGGGCACATGTCCCCCTCAATGTATATAGTGGCTACGGCCCTGTCAGCATGCATAATTAGGCCTCAGTTGTCTGGGTGCGCAAAGGTAAGGTGCGTTGGTCTTGTCATACAAGTTTGACGAGTGTCAACTGGACAATATGGAGATATTTGCATCTTGAAAGCCGGACTACAAATGTGGATAGACAGGGAGAAACACAGGCAAGCCTAAGACGTGGTAAAATACGATATTCCTCACTATATGAAGTGACTGATAACGAGATCTGTATCATGGATTGTAAAGAAATTTGTCAGGTTTTTATTTTGTAGACAATTGATCTGTATTTACAGCGTGATGGGATGACAGCATAATGATGTGTGTGGTATCACTGGACAGTAAAAGTGGAGAGGGCTTCACAGTCTCAAGAACGTGAACAAGTATCTTAGGAGGAACTGGTGGAGATGTGGAGTGAACAAGGGTAGGTATTTAAATCTGTGTGTATCTGATTCACCAACCAGCACCTTCTTTTAGTGAGGAATCTTCATTTTTGTTGGCTCGCCTCTTGCTCCATTGGTCCCCTCCCACTAAAATAGCGCAGCTAACCAACAGAGGCTGGTGGCGAATTGAAGCAACAAAATCAAAATGTAAAGTTTGTATGCAAATACAGTTTATCTTTATGGATTATATTAATACTGGCTTGAAGAATACTGCGAACACATGACACCTTTATCTTGTGTTACTAGAGTTATGTGTCTTTGCGGACATGGAGGGAATTGATAAAATGTAATATTTCATAATATTCTCCACCAGGAGACGGATGGGAAATAATCTCAAAAGAAAGTAGTCTTGCAAAAAGTGACCCTGTTAGATGTGAGAGGGCAGACTTCAGTCGTATAAAGGTTATTTCAAAGTATTTTATACTTATTATTATCAGCTTGAGCCTTGAGACTTGTGTGCTTAGTTTAGTGTCACTACAAGATGCAGAGCTTCTCATTAAAGAGGATTCTTCTACAACTTGTCATATTTTTATAGATGTTGCCATCTTTCTTATTGTGCTGTTGGGATCTGGGATGTGGTGACATTTATACATGTAAGACTCTGAGGTGAATAGAAGGAGCAGTCAGATCATGGTGATGGAACTCATCCAAAGAGTGTTCTCCTATTTAATATGCTATCTAAATCATGTCCTTTCAAGTGTGTGTCTGTGAGGGGGGTTATTCACACAGTATCTGGTGCCGGCCTTGGCTGGCAGAATAGTGTGAACCCCGGCAACAGGTGTCTGGGAATAGTTGAGACTGACTTCAGAAGCAATATGAGTTCCAACACCGTGTTATGAGAGTCGATGAGTATTCAAAGACACAGACAGAGAGAAGAAAGGTGGAGAAAACTTTTTCACCAAGTTTAAGAGAAGTTTCCAAAGTTTTTTTGTTTTTGTTTTTGTTTTTAAATCATCAGAAAGAGGGATGTTTATGAAAGAAGTATTTGTGAGACAAAGAGATGGGTTCTTAAAGGTTTCAGCCAATCTTGCAGCCGAGGGTTTGTGAGGTTTTACTGAGGTTCACTGGCGTCCCTAGAGGAGGCGCACTGTCACATCTCACAGTTCAAAGAGAAGGACCCAAATGCAGATACACCAGTCAGGCAGGATGATTGCAGGCTGGTTCCAGAGAACAAAACCAGGCAGGCTACAAAACTGAAGAAACAGTCTGAAACAAAAATGAAAGTACCAGAAAAAAACTAAACCAGGAAAAAGGCAGAATAGTTTAAGGAGCATGAGGGAGACCAGGGAAAGCACACAGACTAAATACACATGGGACTAATTAACTAATGACTTACAGGTGGGAGCAAAAACAGGCGGGAAAAAGATAAAGGCAGGAAGTTAAACAAGACATGGCACCTGAGGCGTGACCTTCAAAATAAAACCCCAGGACAATGAACAGTATCTGCAAAACATAATTTAAACCTTGTCTCCAGCGACATCACAGCTAACTAAATTTGTGTTCAGCAATCCATTCAGGTAAAGTCATTTAAATTTGTAGAATTGGGAAAGGTGGAAAAGTTAGGTTATCAATAAAAGGTAAATGCCACTAAGTGCTATGGAAACATTCCGTGCATAAATGATGTGCCAAGGTTCAGGATTACTCTTTTTTTCCTACGTGCCCAGAGTCAGTTTTTACTGCTTGCATACAAATGTCTTCATTCATTGGCTGTTGTTAAATAACAGCAAAGACGAAATTCAGTTGACAAGTTGTGACCTTTTTTAGAAACTTGAGGTGCTTCCGAAAAACAGCCCCTTGCTCTCAGATTTGCCACATATTGCACAATACAGTTAGCCTGGAAATCCAGACCCAAATCTACAAAGATTTAGGGTCTGGCTATGAGTAATGCAAATTTCCCAACTCAAGGGGCGGCACCAAGCATGCATTTGAAAATATCACACCACGCAATTGGATAACACTACGACCAATCAGAACAATACACGGGGTGACGTATCCAGAGCTTAGCTACCAGCGGAGCTAACTGGTAGATTAGACTCTTGCTGTATCCGGTCGGCAAAACAGCAAAAACGTCCTTCTTGCAAAGGAAAGATTCGAGTGCCGTCTTCTGTTCCTCTTTTAGAGAAAAAGCCAAGTCTAACTCGTTCATTGTAGCAGCCAAAGCCGTTTCAAACAACTGGTGTTCATCCGTAGCCATCTTGCAATGTTTACTGACTGTTTCCAGACTTTGTCGTCGCAGCGCTGTCGTCATCTGTTTAGCTCACCTCTGGCCCGCCTATATCAGATACACCGATGTGATTGGTGCAGCTCGGCTCCAACAGCATGGGTAATGAGCATGAGCAAATTCAAATTGTGCTCTCGCGAGAACTCTGGGTTTCCAGGGTACAATACAGTTGGAGTTTGCCCACATCCTCTAATTCCACCAAACTAAATTCCTGCTTGCGCTTTAGCTCGTAAACCTTTGGTGCTTTTCAAACTCAAGGAAAGATCCTAAAACAGCCAAATTTCAAGGAGGCTTCGTCATCGAATCCTGCCAAAGGACTGTTGCAGTGTCAAGGACCCTTTGAATTCTACCAAGGACTGAGTCCTTCCTTAAGAGAATTTTCAAGGATGCACATGTTTATCCTCAGCAACACAAGGTACCCACAGTTCAGTGCAGTTAATGCACATGTGCAACTCTAAACATAGATGAGAATGAAGCAAGCTGCCTTCATCCATTACTCCGGAGAAAACAATGTGTTCAATTATTTTTTAATTACCGAGTCTGAAAATTTGTTTACAATTTGAGCTACATGTGGATGCAAACCCAGTTAATGTGACAGGTGAGTTCTGCTTCATACATCCCATAATACAGTTTGTTAAAGGTGGATACACTGATCTGGATTCACGTGTGCACTAGTGTGAATGGCAGTCAGTGTTAATTGAAGATTTTGTGTTTCATTTCTTCATATCTATGAGCAACAGGAGCTTTACAGCATTTAAAGAAAAACAGATGAGGGCAAGAATGCCCACACACACTCACACACTCCTGCATACACGCTACATGTAACCCCCTCCTACTCTCAGTTACTAACACCTACTCAACATATACATGTCAGTATGCAAATGTGCACACATACAGTGGATCTACACACATGCTACACACATGCATATTCTAAAAATGAACAAAGAAGCATTTGACCTTGAGGTTGGGTGTGTGCACAGGGAAAAGTGCTGGTATGTGTGGGGTGTTAGCTGGGAAGTATATCGAATTCCAACAAATCACTAGTGTCAGGCAATAAAAAAGAGAAAATCTCTGAAGATTATTCCACCCTTAAATCCTCTCAAGCTTGAATTACACCAGCGGCACATGGCCACATCTGCACATTATGATAATAACCAGCAACGACTGTCTGTCACAGACCGCCTGACGTTCATGTGTTCCTTTTGTTAATCCAGGGGCGACTTGGTGTCACCACACAACTAAATGCTGCACATTATAAAAACATTAGAGCGATAACAAGACCGGCGTTTGTGGGGAAAACAGCACCTGCTCTGCTCTCTCATCCTGCAGATGTCTGACTTTATTTGCTCTTTATGGCCAGTGTAGGTTTAAGAGTCATTCCTAAGTGGATGGTCCATTAACACACATTATGCTAACTGGCTAACAGTGCGGTGTGAAAGCCAGCCGCATTGCAGTTGAAGTCTAATTTCAGTCAAGGGTGAAGGACTCTTCTGGACAACACTCTGCCAGTTTGAAAGTTAGAAAGGAGGGACCTCTATCATTATATCCGTCAATCAATTCAGCCACAAATTAAAGTCATTAGTGTACATTAATTAAGGGTGTGTGTGTGTGTTTGTGGCGTCACTGCAAACTCTGAATCCATCGCAATGGTTCAGCATATTTACTTATATATAAACGGAAGTCGGAAACGGAAATTCGCCTGCTCCACCCAAATCAAACCGGAATGCCAAAAAATCGGGGGTCTGCCCCCAGAGGCTGTATTCGGCGTCTGCCAGAAGTCAGACGCCGAATACAGCCGATGGGTTCCGAGAATGGTATGGACCCGACATGGGGATCTTATCTGGAGCCCACTTGGGTAAAATCAACCTTGTGGGAAATTGGCATGGGGCTATTGACTCTGTGGACAATCCCATATAGGGTCCATTCATCAGCCCATTTTCAACCCACAAAGCAATGTTGGCTGGGGTGTACCTAATAAACTGGCCACTGAGTGCATGTGTGTATCTGTGTGCTACAGGGAGGGAAAGATGGGGTTTGACACCAGAGAGAAAGACACTATAATTAAGTCAGGTTAATGCACTGCCATCTCATGTGCATTGATCTGCTGCCTGCTAATGTCCCATAGCGGCTTGACTTGTTAGACTTATTAAGTGCACACCTACAGCAGCAGCATGATCTGATTATATGAGAGAGCACTCACTCAACCTGCACTCGGAGCCATTGGTGCCGTCATTGAATGCAGCAGCAGTGACAGTAAAGATGGTTTAATGAAGTCATGCAAATGATGGATTTTTTTTATTTTTTATTCCCCCAGTGCAGCACCCGAAATGCAAAGTCTTCTTATCATATTGTAACGAGAAAACGTCACGCCGTGTTTCATTTTACGCCGTGCAAAAAGAGAAATTGGTTTCATTTTAATTCCTGGATTAAAATGAATTCCCCCACAACTAGCTGCGGTGCATTTTATGGAGGAGATAGCAGCAGAGTGTGGTTATAATTGAGCAGTTTGGGTGAGGTGTCGCCGAGCCTTTGAACAAACTGCATCATTCATGACTTCTGGGGAAACAGGCGTAATAAATCTTTCGAAGAATGGCTCGCTATCACTGTTGGCTCTGCAGAATGAAGGTCCCGAGTAACAAAAGCCGCAGACAGAGCTCACCTGTATCATCTTGGATTGTCGAATATCAGTTGGCAAATGTCAAACATTAACTCAGGGCTAAATTATAACAGAGGCTCTGGAGTGCATGTAGCCAGAGAAAGTGGTTAGCATTGATGTGACTGATGTTACACAGCTAATGGAAAGTTTTAAAACCCCTATGGAGCACGTCGGCCAGTGGGCACTTAAAATATTAATACACTGAGGTATGTTTTGATTTAAACATAACTACTTATCTAATTTAATTTTATGGAAGAGAGGAGAAGAAAAGAGAGGAGTACTTTTAAAAGCAGTCCGAGCTCCTCTGTGGTAAGAAAAAAAAAAGCATCAACAACCTCAGGATTCAATTTCATGTTCAGTTTATTTTCTCGTGCTTTCATGCAGAGCTTGCCTCGGATCAAACAGCCTCCTCCAAATGTGACTTTATCTGCTGCCGGCTTACCCTTTGGCCTGTTCCTCCATCACCACACACACACACACACACACACACACACACGCACGCACTGGTACTTCATGAGTCAGTAAATACGCCTGCTCATTAACCTCTCTGATCTGTTAATTGTTACATTACAGCAGCACACATAAAGCCTGTACACGCAAGTACTACAAGCACAAACTGCTTCCATCTCATTAAAATCATTCTGATGAGAGGTTCCAGCTTGGATGCTAAATAAAGTGATCTGATAAGATGTGTGTTTACACCTCCGGCCATCGTATCCAGGACAAGCTCAACAAAGACTCACTCCTCTGCTCATCCAGATCATCAGCACTTCTCCATCTTCCTCTCATCTCATCTTCACCTCTACGTCTAGACCCCGGGGGGTTCTCTATTCGACTATGGATTCATCACCCTCCTTTTATCATACCATCTCGATAGGGTCTAATCGCCAAAGACTTCAGTGCACATTAATTAATATTCTTTTTGCTGTAAAATGAGTCTCTCCAGATTAAAATAAGATTAAAATACCATAAGTGTAACCCAGATTATTTTCTGTAGCTACAAAGTACAGATGTCTCCTAAAGACCTCACATGCAGACTGGTGGTAGATGCTGAATGTTACCCAAATCTCTCACATGCAGGCTGCCAATGGTAGTAATGGATGATTGTTATGTCCAGCGACTCCCACAACATTACATAAGGCTACTTTTCAAAAGCAGTGAATAAATTTTATAAATCAGAGCGCTCACATGAGAACACAGCACTAGCAAGGATGTCAATAGAGTTTGAGGACACTGGGGGCTAAGCTTGCACCTCTGCAGGGGACGTCCGGGTGAATCCTACCCTAGGAAAATGTATTGTCAGACAAGCTCTGTTCTTAACGCATTATGGCTGTTTACACTCCAGATGTTAAAAATGTCAGTCGTTGTTGGTAATTAGCATCAGTATTGAGTAGAAATAAAACACTTCAAAACTGCTTTCATTAAACATTTAAACATTTGCTTACTGTTGAAGTTTGTATTTGGAGTCACACCATAATATTATGCAACATGACTTGAAAGAGAACCTTGTGTTACTCTGCAATTGATTCATAGCCTGGTAACACCATCCTGAGGACGTGAACTCAGCGTTCTGTTTCGTCTCTGTATCTGTGTGGCGCAGCTGCCACCCCAAACACTTTCAGTGGGTGGGAGTACTCACCTTCAGCCAGTCATTGTAACAAAACACCTGAGAACATCTTATTCATCACCAACGAAGCCAGTTGATAAATCAAGCTTTTGCCAAATAGAGAGGGGAAAAAGGGAAGAAAGGCGAAAACATCTTTTGAAAATCTCTGTTTTAGTCGAGAAAAATGCCTGTTACGTGTAAACAATAGGTGCAAACACAAATTTAAATACCCGTTTTCAGAAATATACAGAACCGTATAAACAGGCCCTTACAGTTAGCAGTCTGCATTTTCAGTCATCACCTACAATGCCGTTCCTAATTGGCTGCTTACATTGTGGCGGTCTTACCGGGCGAGTTGATTCGAGGTGTTTGGAGCACGATCTAAAGAGTACGGTGATTTAAGTGAGTGAAGTACCAAACTACCCTAGTGTTCCACGTTTTTCTCCTCACTGACTTGGTCAATCTATGTGAAATGTGGCACAGTGGTAGAGGGTCATGGGAGGATGCCAATGAAGCAATATTACATCAGTTGGCCAAAGGGGGGCGCTATAGCAACCCACTGAAATGTCAAACTTTGAATGGGCATATCTCATGCCCCGTATGTGGTAGAGACATGAAACTTTGCACAGAGATGCCTCTCCTCATGAGGAACACATTTGCCTCAAGAACCCATAACTTCCGCTTATACAGATTTTCCGCCATTTTGAATTTTTTGAAAAACACTTCAAATGGATCTCTTCCTAGGAAGTTTGAGCGATCTGCATGAAACTGGGTGAACATAATCTAGGGACCAATATCTAAAGTTCCCTCTTGGCAAAAGTTGGAAAACTTACTAAAACTGAGCTTCTATAAGGCAATGAATATTGCGGAGGGCGTGGCTCATCACATAAAGGTGTATAACATCTCAAGGGTTTCACCCATCACCACGCAACTTTGTAGGCATATGACCACACATAATCTGAGGGGACCCCTCCATTATTGACCCCATCAAACAAAATGGGGGCGCTAGAGAGCTCATTTCATATCTAGGCCTAACCGCCATATGGATTTTTACTAAACTTGGTAGATATGTAGAACAGGACGCCTCAAGGTGACTGGAGAAATTTAACTCTAATTGGCAACTGGGTGGCGCTATAACAACAGAAAAATGCTTCAAAATGGCTAAAATGCGACCGATCGCTGTGGCTCCCCCTGTGGACCAATGTTGTTGGTTTTTTTCTAATTTTTGGTATGACTAAGTCGTGGCTATAACCCAACAGCCAGGCTCTGAATACATCCCTGAGCACTAGCATTAACAATTTATGAGCAATGCTCTTACAAAATCAGCACAGGGTGGCACTAAGGAACAGCATGTTGTGTGTGGCAAATGCACCAGCTACGTCACCAAATGTTACCACATGGGGCAAACGTGCGGAAAGAATCATTTCCGTATGTCAACCACAGAGAACGGATTTAGCGTTTACTGGGTTATAGGGTGCTAATATTCTTCTATTGAACAGATCATCAGAGGTTAAACCACCCCTCTTAACCTGATCAAAAATGTCTTCCAATCGGGCCGGTCTCTTCAGATTAAGGTGGCTACATGAAGCGTTTTCTGATTATTAGTGGAATATTATGGTCCATGTAAACACACCTCGTGACTCTGTGCCTGTTCTGACCTCACAGTGTTAATGTGCACGAGCCTGCCCTGGGGACACGTTACATAATGTGCATTATATATGTTCTGAGCAGAGTGAGGGGTCCACATAAGTGTTTACATGTTTGTGTAGGCATGTATACATGACCATATGCCTTCACATGTGTGAGTGGGATTTGTTAGTGCAGCTAACATGTGTAGGCTGAGCAGTAATCAGCATTGGAATCCATTTCTGTTTCGCCTCAAGTCCAACGATAATGTAGGAGTGAGCGTTATTCAGCCAGCAGCGCTCCGTAACATCACACTCCAGTCCTTCCCCTGACCGACAAGCTCTGTAGAGGAAGTGTGTGTGTGTGCGTGTGTGTGTGTGTGTGAGGAAAAAAAGTCTTTGCTCTCAAACTCACAGAGCTCGTGAGAATGAATAATGATCAATACTCTGACCTTTGCTGTTGCCACCTGAAGGGTAGCTGCTGCACCCACGGGAGTCAGCGCTCAGCGGCCTGCTTCAAAACTTAAAGCACCTATACCACTAACGCATGTCAGCATGTCAGTGTGTGTTTGTGTGTGTAGGGGAAGCACACACACACAGCTGCAGGGTATACAGTACTTCCTACATACTGCACAGCACTCCAAAGAGTCTTAACTCTTCTCTCATCTCACAGAACATGAAGAGAAGAGAATGTGGATCTGATGGAAGATAAGTGAAAGAGAGAGATCAGGAAACAAAGGGGGTGAATGACAGGAAGGAGCAGGAGGTGTGTTTGTGATTTCCTCCGGTTTCCTCATCCACTAGCTGGCCTTCAGTTTATCATTCATTCAGGTCCCTTTCCTATGTGCTTGGCAACATTAACAGAAGATGCGAACAGCTAGGACACACACACACACATCAGGTCACGCACATTTGTCCCCCTCTCTCAAATCATATCACACACACCCGCAGGGACAGACACACACACCCGCACACAGAGGATTTCAGTTGTAGTAGTTGTTGAACTGGGCCTGCCAATAACCGCAGCTGACGAGGAATCGGAGGTGACAGATTGAGGCAGGTGAGGAGGAGAGCGGGGAGGAGGGAGAGGGAGACAAGGAGACTGACAGGGGGAGTAATTGGGTGAGGCGTGTGATGTCAGAGAGGGGGATGTGAAAGAGAGGAAGCAGAGAGTGGAGAGGTGGAGTAAAGGAGAGAATATTACAGGACTGATGTCTCCTCATTCACTGCTGAATGTGTGATTCAGCTGCTGTGATGGGACAGATAAGAGGCCAAACTGTTTATGGCCCCTTTACATTCAGTTTTTGCACTTATTCTTCTTACATGCACGAGTAGCATGACTCCAGGGATGGCAGCGTTAGTCAGTCGGGTGCTCGGTCGGTCCACCACTTTGCTCAAGACTGAAATAGCTCAAAAACTGCTACAGAAATTCATGTACCACTTTGGATAAATTATAATCTTGTTGGTTGTCCTTTAACTTTATGACTAAATACTTGCTAACAGTCCCAGCAGTGTCACCTGTTCTTTACATTAAGTGCTAATTAGCCAATGTTAGCATGCTAAGATGCTAAGCTAAGATGCAGATAATAAACATTATTCCTGTTTAACATCAGTATCTTAAAATTGTCATTGCGAGCATGTTAGCATTTAGGTCAAAGCACTGCTGTGCCTAACTACAGCCTTACAGAGCTGCTGGCAAGGCCCTAGACTCTTTGGGCTTTACAAGCACATTTAGGCCGTGTCAAACTCCAGCTTTGCTTGTTAAATGATGCATAATCTGGGTGCAAAGTGAGGCCTCTCCTCCCCCCCTCTTCTGTTAAATGGTATCTCCCAGGCGCACTACGTCATCAAACCATGTGACGTTTGGTATTGTCGGATCCAGGAAGCTCTCGACTTTTCAAAAATAACATTGTTTTTCGTTTATTTATTATGGATTTCGCACCAGAGCAGCCTAAACACACAAAGTCCAAAATCGTGATGAGTGGTGACAAGTCATGTCATGCCGTTTGTGTGGGATCACAACTTTCATGTTTCATATGGCTTTATTTGGTGATGTTTCTGTGTCATAAACAACATCAGCTATCATAATCACACCTGATTTCAATAAGGTACGATGTTTGAAGCTGGCTGAGTGTTGTTTGATCACTGATAGTGCTGTTTTGAAGCCGAGTGACCGACTTGTCTTTTGGAGCTTCGCCTGGATCTTTTCATGGTAAAAACACTGTAGAATGGTCATACTTTGAGCAACCTTCTTCAAAAAGAAATGTTCATTGATAGAGTGCCTACAGCCCCACAGTGTCATTTACCTGCTCAGATGGATCCACAGACAGTTATTCATCCTGAAATACATTTTTTATTTTATTTTCGGCAAAATCTATAAAATCTATATAATTTTTTTACTGACTTCAGAGGCCCATTACTCTGTCTCTGTATCACCTAGAGTGTTTCTGACACTTTCACAAGAAACTTCAGGGAGTTTTCTTTCTGGCAAGACCTCATGCATGCATGTAGTCAGAGCGGTTCAGAAGCTACAGTCATTTTAATTTGGGTATGTAATTTTAGGCGTTTTAGGTACAAAATGGGGCTGGAGTGCAAGAGGGTATAGCATAAGGGGCAAAGCGGTTCTATTTAGTCCCTCGATTTATCTTAGGGGTGTCCTGGGCACACGTGGCGCATTTCAACTTACATGGCAGATTTAGCAAATTGGAGAAGTGAGTGGTCTCCGGCTGAGAGTAATGCAATAACAGCAGTAATGTCACTGCAGTAAATACTGCGGGACATTAAAATAGCATAGGAAACATAACTAAACTCTTAGCTTCCAAAGTAATTAAGATACGATGCTCATTGTGCGTAAAGGTGCACAGAGTCTTAATAGGTAGTCCGACAGCAGCTCTGCTCTGATCTCTGCTATGTTCACATTTTACAAAATGTAAGTTATATTATGCACGCAGAGTGTACGCGCATCTTACTATTTCAATACTGCACTCTTTAAAGAGCAGGAAAATACTGCGCCACTGACCATAGACCAGGTCTTTGCTGGTCAGTGGTGCAATCACTTTCTGCTGTCTCAGAATAGCACTGTGCTAACAATGCACTGGACACCACCTCATTATAAGACCTACACACCCATGGGCGCACAGATGGGCGCAGTACAAGTACATCTGGTACTTACATAATGTGAGAGCTGGGCGTGAAGATGACTACTGCGTCGCTCTGACACTAGTAATGATAGTTGTGCTACACTATGCAAGTCTTGTTAAGTCCCATCTAACATGTAGCCTATCTGAGAGAGAAAAAAAATCACACTTTAAGCTAAGGATAACTTCTTTCTCGCCTAACAAAACCACCCAGACATGATGTTTGCATTGTAGAAATTTTTCAAATTCACTTGTGTCCTTTCTAAGGCTTTTTCTTTTTTCCTCCTCTGTATTCTGTCTGCCGTACCTCGACATCATCCCACGTCTCCTTCTCCTTTTCTTGTCAAGGTAACAGCTGGTGTCAGGCCACAGGAATGTGTTCTCTCTTCCTTTCTTTCTGGCCTTCTGGGAGAAACATCTGTCTCTCTCTCCCTCTCAGCTGGGCGCTGCCATCTGTCAGTTTCATCAAGGTCTCTGATGGCTTTCTCATTTCTCTCATTTCATCATCAGGCCATTCTCTATTCAGGTGAGACGAGTCAAGATCAGATGCTGTGCCTCAATGGGCAGGTGTCTCTTTGCATCTCAAGTAGCTACCAAATGCCTCATATCGAACGGGAACCATTCAAATGGAGAAAATGTCAATTTTAACCAAGATGAAACCAATGCACTTCTGCAGTAACGGAAATTACTAACTGCTGAGTTACAGTAACTAAAAGTATGGTGATTGATCTCTCCTGCAAGTAAGAGTTTCATAGCGCAAAGCGGACAGCAAAGAGTGAATGTCGCATACAGAATCAAAATCAAATAAAAACCTAACATAAACTTGCAAGCAAAATTAATATTCTACTCACTTCCAGCTGTTCAATTGTCACCAGGACTTCAAGCCAAGTTACTGAGAGGTTCAACACTTTATTTTATGATTTCATTGGCGTATTTCGGCACTGCATTTAATACAGTTAAGTGGTAGTTAGGAATATTGTGTCACTCTGACAGCTGCCTCAGGATCTTTATGCAGGTTCCAGGATCCTCTTCCTTTATAGTACCTGACAGTGTAACATCACCTACTGTATAATATTCTCTAGTTCATCATGGCTTCATGTCACACCACTCACTCTTCATTTCTGTCACAGTGAGGTGCTGCTCCAATACACTGGCACAGCTAAATATTTCATGTTTTCATCTGGTGATGTCCGGCAGCGAGACTTGATTGTTATGCTAATAATCAAATCTGGAGAATGAACATCTCCTCATGCAGAGGTGACGTTTGTCAGGTTGAAAGGAGCGCTTTACTTGTGTATTCAAAGGAGCTATATCAGACATTCAGAGGAGTAATATAGCAGCAAACCCCTTTTTAAATAGGAATTGTGCAATTTTGCAGGAAAGCCCAATCAGTCTTTTTTCAGCATTGGCAGTCTAAAAGCAAAATCTGGGAGTGCAGCAAAATGCCGCCTGCCTACTATTGTTTATACAGAATGCGCCTTTTTCGGTGCTCGCTAATTCCTGCTATCAGCTGTTTCCTGTTTATCCACCGCCAGTGGTCGCCTCGGTCGTTTTAAACCAAAAAAGGTTCTGCCAATATGTCTACCCTACGAGGCGGAAAATTGGGCGCCTTGGATCAACTCACCAATCCGGCTCTGTGTGTCCAAACACTCGCAGCTTGCCGGCAAAACGGCCCAACGTTCGCCGAAAATTTGGCAGTGTAAAAGGGGCTACTATTTGTTCCATAACGATATAGTGGCGTAATGGCGTCCTGAGCAGTGAATGAAGTCACGCTTCCTCTGCGTGTGTTTGACGAAATCTGTAGACAAAGCTGAATCAGATGTTGAATAATTGCTACGCTCTGAATGTTTTAAACAGCTTCTTTAGTGAAACACACTTCAAACAAATAAGACAAAAGTAGTAAGATATTTTGGACAAGACAATGTTCTTGCATTCGTCCCACTGTCCTTTCAAATGAACATTACTTTAACCTCGTCTCTCACACGTCATTCGTTTCCATCTCCCACCAAAGTAAAAGAATCTGCAGAAAAACTTTCTGCAAAGACATTTCACGGCTCCCATATTACAGATTCATTACACACTGCGTAAGCCTGTCTCTGCCAGCTACACAATTTGAAAGATGCTTTTTAGGGTGAGTGAGTTTGGGAGGGAGGGAGGGTCTAACTTTTATCCATTTAATGCCAGAGTGATGTTAGAGTCCCTCCAAAGTAGTGCTCTGATGTCACACACTGGGACTGGAGCCAGACCGGACAGCAGAGTTAAACACCGAAAAGCAACACAATGATGTTTCCCTACCTTTTCTTTCTATTGTCTGCTTTTTGTCTTATTTCAATTACAGTTTGGCCTCGTCCTCGCCTCCATTCTCCCTGCTTTTGCTTTGTTTCTCTATTTTCTTCCTTTTTTTTTTCAATTTCACTTCCCCTCATTTGTCTGCGTGGCCCCTCGCCATCCTCTTGAAGCTGCAGAGACAATGTGTCCCTGCACCCCAAATTAACACCCTCATCTATCTCACTGCCTCTCCATCCTTCTCCTCCCTCTCATTTGGCTGTCCTTCCCTGACTCTCTCTACTCTCCTCTTCCCATATCCAACTCCCCTTTTATTAATTTCACGCTTTTATTTTCTCTAAGCAACACACATCCATGTGGCCGCATCCTCCTCCCCCTCTCCTGGCGCAGTTTACATCCCCCATTCTCCCACCCTTAAATCCTTGATTCTCCCCCCTCCTGTTTATCTCTCCTCCTCCATTCCTGAGTCCCTCCACTCCTCTGGCAGGTTCATTTGGCCGCAGCAGACGGGCTCTTATGCTCCAGGTGTGGCGCATTGAATGATGACCACAGGAGGACCAGGATGTGGCTCACACACACACACACAGACACACACACACATGCAGTGAGCAGCCAATGGCCCCATCATTGCACCAACCCTTCTGTGCCCAGCATTTCTCCCTTTTTTCTTTTCTCTCTCTCCAGGAAAACTATCTGTCATGTTTTGCCAGTCAGCCTTTCCTATAATAATGCCTCATTCAGATAAGTGTTTCACATTGTGACTAATAAATGGGTTTATATAATATATAACAGTTTTAAAGGTCCAGTGTACAGGTTTTATGGGGATATATTGGCAGAGATGGAATAAATTATAATAAGTATGTTTTCTTTAGTGTATAATTACCGAAAAATTAAAAACCATTGTGTGTTTTTTGTTTCCTTAGAATGAACTGTTTATATCTACATAGGGAGCAGGTCCTCGTCTATGGATATCGCCATGTTGCGTTTTTGCATCGGCCACCATAGTTAAACGCCCCTCTGAGACGACAAAGTCAGAAAAACTCTGATTTTTTTCCCATAAACTGCTTAAAGGAAAAGTCCAGTATTTTGCACTTTGAGCCCAATTTCTAGGTTGTTTAAGATGAAATAGAGCAGTTAAGACCAAAATAGTGACGATTGCTCATTTTCATTTGGCTTAACACTGCTGCCTATGGCCATGTGTGAACCTGACCTAAAACCACCCTGAAAGTTCATTTTCAAAGCCATGAAACTCACCGAGTGGTCAGTGGTGTTCGTTGATGTTCTGACATAAAAATCGTAGCTAACTGTGGTTTCCATCTGTGTTTTCGCTCTTCATCTCGATTGTGGTATTATTTTTCACCTGTGTGTAAACTTCTGCTTGATCGTTCGTTTGACCCTGAGGCGTTATACACTCCAGCCCACTTGATGGCGATACTGCTCCAACCGGCAGGAAACCATTGTAACGTAATGGGACACAGAGAAGGCACAGAAGAAGAAGGCTGGCATTGTGTTCAAAGGCATCGTACTGCGAAGGTTGTTTACAAGCGAGTAATCCTTTGAGCAGGTGTTTAAACTTATTACAAAACTTTGTCGTTCATTCTCGTTCTTCCTCCAGGAGCGCACACAGCACTGTGGAGCCGGCACTTTCACTGAGCTAAAAGACTACAATGACTACAACCTTGTCGTAAACAACCCCCTTTCCATTTCCGGTGGCAGATTACTACCAACGGACAATGAGGCTTCTATAGAAAGTCAATGGATTAGACAAAATGTGTCATGTGACTGCAGTTGGTTTTAGATCCAGGCCGGAACACTTTCTCACCACAAACGAGACCACCTCTTCAAGAAGGTCTCGCTCTGGTTGTTTTGGTGCGCACCTGAATGTGATTGCTGTGTTCACACCTGCCCAAACTAACCACACTTAGGGGGCAAATGAACTTGAGTTCAGTTGGCTCCTGGTGAAAACCCTCTGCACAGTGAACACCGGAGGAATCCTAACAGGGAGAAGTTTCTGCTGGTATTAATCTGCTGTCCGCACCATTAGCTTCCACTAAATCCCCCTAAATCTTACACACTGGACCGTTTATAGTCAGTCAGTATTTCACATGAAAAACACACACACACACACACACACACACACACACACACACACACACACACACACAAATGAGTGCTGCAGTCATTTGAGGTCTGAGTCTCCACGAGACAAATGAGTATTCAATGCCATCTCCTCGTCCACTGGGTCCTCAGTAAGCCATTACTCCCTCCTCTCCTCTCCTCTCCTCTCCTCTCCTCTCCTCTCCTCTCCTCTCCTCTCTCTTCTTCTCATCCCAAATGGACTAATTCATCTAGCCGATTAAATAGACAGCAGCATCAATAGTTTTCAAGACTGCACTATCATAATTTTGCCTCCAGGCGCAATGAGCTGTAAAAATGGCTATTATAACTTGTTGGTGGAGACAGAAGAATCATTGTATCTCAATGGGAGTTTTCTGAATGAAAGTAATCTTTCACTCTATAAAATAAGTGAGACATTTGCAACAGCCGAGGAAAATTTCTGAATTAATTACTTTTTGTATTGATATTTGTACGAGCCTGACTTGAGGGACAGATTTATGTGGTTTCTGTATTTATCACAAAATGGAAATAGCTCCATTGTTACAAGTTCAATCAAGGGAGTAGATAAAAGGTTTGGAACTGCAGCAAAACAATGCTGATGTAATACATTATATGTCTCATTTATTCAGTCCCCACCTCTGCGTGGTAATAGTTTTACTCCTAATAGTCATTGTCAAGTGAATAAGGTGTCACTGCATGGAATTAATAGGTATTCCTGATAAAATGGAGCTTAACCAGCTGAGCAAGGTGGCTCTCTTTCAGTCGTAGCATGTACCTGCGCTGGCACTTTCTCTGAGGGCAAGAGCACCAGTGAAATGAAGCCATGTTTGAATGAAAAGAAACATTAAGATGGCCTCTTGTCCTGCTCCATCAGGCAGAGAAGAGCTTAGGATGTACTGTGTGTCAAGCTGAGACAAGGCTGAGAAACCACCTCGGAAACAAGGACATATAGGTTTTGTTTCAACACTGGCTGGGACACCAATGAAACAGAGGCTTTGGAGGTCTTGTGTTAGAAAATTTAAAGCTTCAAACAAACCAATTTGTGCATCTTCTGCAACAATTTATGGTGTAAATGTCTTTAAGTTTGTCAAGATAAAAGTCCTCTGCTACTTCCATGTTGCACAAATGCACATGTCCTAAATATTGAGGGGGATGTGTCCCACGTGTCCCCTTTGAAATCTTCTTGGACGACTCTTTCTGGTGTCCAGTATTCAGCCTATAAACGCCCAGTAGCTCATGAATCCCCAACTTATCTTAAGTGCTGCCCACACTGCCTGTTACCGTGAGTAAACCAGAATCTATTCAATTGGACGCGAGTCGAGACCTCTGACAGCCAAATGGTGCACTGATGCGCTTCTTGGATGGTCATTCTTCACACTTTGGCGTGTTTGTGAGCTTTACGTTTAGTTAAGTTGTTGTTGACAACAACAACAGCATTTCTCATCCAGATTAATGTAATGTTGTGTTTTTATGCCTGAACCAAAACCTGATTACACGACTTTAGTCAGCATGATCACATCGCCGCTATTCAAGTGTTCCTTCACTGGCTGCCTGTCCATTTTAGAACTGATTTAAAACTTTAGACTTTGAGTTTTCAGTTTGGTAGTTTTGCAGACTGAGGTGCGCTGAGATGGGTGTGGCGGTGCAGCAGGGGGAGGTGTCGACAGATCCAGCTTGGCGCAGTGACAGTTTCGTGCCAAAAGGCTTCGCCAAAGGTGCGCTAAAAGCTCGCCAGCTGAAACCAGGTCTACTGTCAGCGCAGGTGGAGCACAGCCGGTGTAAGTGGAAGTTTGGCTGAACGGCAGACAGTGCACACACGTCACCAAAACCTCACAGGCAGGTTTCCAGAATGTCAGGCACATTAACAATGCAATAAATACCACATAAACCACTATTCAATGCAACTATCTGCAATCAGCACATAAATGTATCTTTATATCAACTGTCCCGTCACATCTGATGTCAGATCAAAGGGGACTGGCACCGTTTGGCACGTTTGGCACGTTTGGCACGCGTAATGGAAACCCAGCCTGATTTGATTAACACAGCTGGAAACTAGTGAGTTCACGTCCCTCTCAGCCAACCACAAGTGAGAGTGAGACTGCGAGAGAGAAAGAGAGAGCGCGCGTGCATGAGAGAGAACCCGTGGAGGTCTGCTTGCAGTTCCGTATATTCGGACACTGTGAGCTTGGACCTCCTGGACCAAAACATCAGTTTCCTCCTGGGAGAAGTTTGGCCGTCTGACGCTGCTGCTCTCTTCTGCCATGGCGAATTGAGTAAACTCTCATTACGCCTTTGCGCGGTGCATTTAAGGGCGAGGAGAGAGGCTTATTTGATTGGTGTGTGCTGTGTAAAACTCACTCCACGCCTTCTCTCCTCCTCTTTCCGACTTGCACAGGTAGGAGTGACGGAGGTGGGAAAGAGGAGTAGCTGCGCTAGCTTGCAAAATCAACGACTTTCACCCAGGAGAGCGGCGTTCGCGTCCCTTAAGATTCTAAAGACAAACCCTGTTCTCTGTTCTTCAACCTAACTATGTGCTTTTGTTGTTGAAGGGAAAAAAAAACTCAAGTCGTAATTCCGAAATTGACACAGCATCCCAGAACATCAACAACCAACACACACAGGGTACCTTGCACGTCCGTGACCAAACGTGTCATGGAATATGTGACGAAGTCGGAGTGAGAAACGGATCAGGTGAGCCATGATCGGGAACACCACATGAATGCACCAAAAGGCTGCAGAGGGCAACAGGAGGTCTGCTACCTGCCCCTCAAAGAACAACAGATTGTTGATCCGTTCTTTAACACTACAGAGCTTGCATAGCCTACCTACATACAAGTGGGATGCTGAATCAACACATTGAAGTGAATATTTTACCCTATTATTTTAATGTATACATGATGAAAGGTAATGCATTGAGGAGAAGTTTTGTGGGCACTAAATGCAAAGCATGCATGCACTATAACAGAGTGTCATAGAGAACCTGACGCCATATTTTGCAATAAGTCTCAAAACTTGAAAGGTCTGATACATTTACACGCATCATTTAAAAGGAAATGACACTGTGAAAAGAATGGCTCCAGCCATCACTACTCATCCCCTGCGTGTGTGTTTTAACAATGGAAGTCATTCAGCCTCAACTGGCTGCAAAACATTTTAAACCTGTTTTGTTTTCTTTTATTTGTTTGCTGGAGCTTTAGAAAAAGCTCTGAGTGATGTGCTGTCGAGTCTCTGCAAGTCCCGCAGGTAGATCATGAAACTGTTTTTACAGAGTTGGGTTTCATTCATCTTTTATACTCGCTTTATCCCTTTCAGGGTTGCAGGGCGGGGCTGGAGCCATCCCAGCATGCACTGTGGTGAGAGGCAAATTATGCTGGACAGGTTGTTAGTCTATCACGAGGCTGACAAATACAGTATGACAGATAAAAACACTCACACCTGCCAGCAATTTAAAGCCCTAATTAATCTAACCTGCATGTTTTTGGACTGTGGAAGGAAAGCCACTCACCACTCTGCCAACGTACGCGCCGTCATCAACCTTGTGTTTTGAATATTAAATTGGAGACAAGCAGGATGTGATGGCGTGTATTTTGCTTCACCGTCAGAATTCAAATGATACACATGCCCTTGACTTTGACTGTGAAATGTCTGTTTTTAAGTGTTCTGCGTGATCGCTGTCACCGTCCTGCCGGCTGCACGTCAGTCAGAGTGATCTCCCATCCTCCTCCTCTTCACTGCGCCGCCTCATCCTTTTTACTGCCTTGTTCTCTTGTTTTATTCTTCAGCACTGCAAGACACAGAGCCTGAAGGCCAGGGTGCTGCCAGGACACACATACACACACACACACCTCCAAAATGCACCCACACACTCATGCATGGATTCACTCTAAGAGAGCAGGTACTGCACACATGCACAAAAAAGACACACATATTGCGCACATACACGTTTGTGAATGACATAACAGCTGCACTAGGTACTGACGGGAGGATTCAACACACACATAGGCTGCACTGGTTGGTGCGTTCATGCCAGACTGTCACTGTATGAGGGTCAGAGTCTACTGCATGCAGTATACATGGTACTGTAGCTCCATGCATGTGATGTGGGACGGAAGTTCACAAGTGAAAGTTCTGCCGGGAAACTTAGTCCTGTGATGGTGAGGCACAACAAGCGCACACACGCCTGAAGGTTCTGGGTCAGATACAACAACAATGAAGAGAGAGTTGTGTTTAAGACGATTAAATACAGGCTACAATGAGGCTAAAAACAGAGTCCAAATGATGTTTTCCCAAACAACTTTTTATGTCGGGGCTTCAGGACATTTGGATCACTTTGAATGTTTAAACAAGTTAATTCAAGGAGGATTTATTTCAAACACTCCTTCTGATGCCTGTTGTGGCCAGTTGTATTTTGGGAAGATGTTTGCTCACTGTAATAATCAAGTGTTTGAAATGTTCCTTATTTTTGTAAAGAAAAAAGTGTACCAAAAGATGCCAGTGGACATAACGTTCCCTCAGTCACCAGCAGGGTTTTGTCCGTTTTTGACACATGCACTACATGTTCAAATCAAATGAAGAGATGTTTGTTGTCTGTACCAAAATTTTGTTGAACTGTGACTCCTAAACCAGGAAATCAACTGAACCATGACTGCTGTGCACCGTTACACCCTCACTGTCAAATAGAGCTGCATTCCCACCTAAAACCTTTGGTATAGTACGTTTAGTACCTTACATAACCCATACCGACATGAACCTAGATCCTAGATCTGTTCAGCATTTCCACTGCAAACAGTACTACTAGCTGTATTTCCTTTACACCGGTAATGCAGAGGGAAGTCTGCACCTCATTTATCGTCCACAGAGCGAGGCTGCATGCCAACATTTTCAGAACAAAATAGAGGCTGCAGTGAGCGTCTCTCTCCATGAGATATTTAAAAGTAGTGGGTTTGTGCATTGACTCCTTGTCAGGCAAGAGCAGGGGTTTAGTTCTGGCGGAGCACTGTGGAACGATACTCTGCCACGTTTTTCTCCAAGTGAGGATTAGACTTTATGTAGTTTACATGTATGGTTGGAGATCTGATCATCACTAAAGCCTGTGTCATCCAAGAGAGATAATAAAAACAAATGGAGTAGTCAAAGATGTGGTGATGCATTGAGTAACATGCAAGTTGTCGGCAGTCGGCACAGTGAATTAAATTATTTTCTCTCAGTCTATAGCTGCTACTTCTTAACTAGTAAAGATAAAAAGGCAGCAAAACATCCTTTCATTTTTTAGTTATAGTTGATTTATGTATGAACAGCGGTTACAAAACCTTCAAAACCAGCCACGACTCAGAGCAAGTGACTGTTCTCTATTGACCAATCAGACTGCAGTGTTTCTAGCTTCTCCTCGAAATTATTTGACACTGACGGATCCATGAAATGGAAAACCGAAAAAAAAGTGACGCTAGGTGCAAGAAAGTGTAGCTTTAACCTTCACCTTCGACTGCACCGAGAGAACATTCTCGGAGTTACACTCTACGCCATAAGAATCTTTAAGTACTGTTATTTGTCACTGACGAGCGCCGTTATAGAGGGGCACTAGTTTACTGTAGTGTCTTAAAAGAGCGTCGGGGCCATAGTGTGTGTGTGTGTGTGTGTGTGTGTGTGTGTGTGTGTGTGTGTGTGTGTGTGTGTGTGTGTGTGTGTGTGTGTGCGCGTGTGTGTGTGAGTGTGTGAGAGAGAGAGAGTTTGTGTCTCCCCATCTGAAAATACTGCAGTCTTCGTCATGCCTGGCTGCCTCACAGAAGTGTGATGTAAGGGCCTGGTTTTCTCCTCGGCTGCTTTAAAGTGATGGAGTCCAGTTTGGCTGGGCTTTGTTTAGGGAAAACACTAAATCAAACCAGACAGACATCGATCGTGTGTGTGTGTGTGTGTGTGTGTGTGTGTGTGTGTGTGGTAGCTGGGTTGGCACTTAGGGCAATGCAACACAAAAATGGTGTGAGCCCTGAATAAATGGGGTCACGAGTCTCACGTCTCTCATTTCTTACACACACCTCTTGCAGGGCAGCGGTCTACACACTCATACACACACACAAAATATGAAACATAAGCATCCATAATCACACAAACAAAACACCCCCCCGGCCTTTTGGTGCCGATCCTGCTCTCCCTCCTCTCCCTCCTCTTCCTCTCCCCCTGCCTTCTCTTTGTTTCCTCTAATGTTGTCGCTCTGTCTTGCTCTCTGCCAGCCGCCCCACGCAGCGTGCCAGCTTGAGTGAAGCTTCGACAGTGTTTGCCCTTCCGTCCAGCGGACAAGGCTTGGGATCCTATGAGGTGAATGGCAGACAGGCCCGATTTGTGTTGATTTTAATATGGGTTGATGGACTCTGAAGTCTGACTCACTGCCTGCCGTCTGTGAGGGGCGCAGGACAACCTTGCCTGGTTAAGAGTAACCGCTTACTTCATCGGTGCCGCGGCGGGTCTAACACTGGTCTTGTCCTTGTCAGGATGGAAAAGCCGCTTTTGGTGTCCTGCTCAAAGGCACTTCAGACAGATGCTTGTTAGAAAAACAGTGTTTCTACTCACTTTGCCATCCTGATGCATCAATGGCCTGAGGGACTACGCAGGGGTGAAGTTTACACACACACACACACACACACACACACAGAATTCCCTTCAAGTTCAGTTTGAGTTTTGTGTTTGCTCTAGGTCACTGAAAGACACATTTGCAAATGAAAAGGCTCACCACCGATTACACACATGAAGTTCAGTTTACTCATCACCAGGAGTGGGCTACTGCTCAGGCAGTCAAAACATTTGTGTCACTCTGCTTTCCAGAGTTTTAAACGGGGTCATTTTGAAAGAAGGGGGCATTTAAGTCCAGTTCAGACCGAAGATTCATTTTGAGTCTAAACCATTTTAGTTGCAGAGAAAAGTTGCAGCGGTGTGAACTGGCCGTCTGAGCTCCACTCAAGCTGGCTGATAGTGTCACCTGCAACTCCACTGGTCAAATCGTCACATGTGCCGGTTGTCGGATGGTGTGACGCTGCTGCTGGCTGTACGTGCTTGCGCCCCCTCACTGTTTCATCACTACTACAGATGCAGCTGTAGCCAGTATCTCACTATCACTATCCTCATTCATATTTTAAGAAGCTACAAATTATTTTCAGCCACAAAATAAACCTGACAAGCTGCAAACAGAACGAAGGTGCAGAGAGTTGTTGCTTAGAGATGATACACCATCTCATGTAGTTGCATTAGTGTGAACCGGCAGGTTGTTAGAACGTTGCAGAACGGCGCATTGCAACTACTGTTTCAACTCGTCTCGTCAAGAATCTCTGGGTGTGAGCTGTGCTGTAGAAGGCAGGGAGGGTCTAAAGAAAGATTGTGCTATCAAGTTGCATTATGGGAAACATAAGATTTAGTGCATCTGCTGCTTCATAATCAGTCTCTTCCCCAACTTTATGGACGTGCAATACCAAACCACTGGGTTGGCCTTCACAAACACATCCATGTGGCCGCAGGCACTTTCGAAAATGCTTGGCAAGTGAGTGGATGAACCATCTGTCGGTCACCTTTGTCGCCAGGAGAAGTGCAAAAGCATCTGTTCAACTGAGAAAAACCTTTCTTTGCTCTCCTTTCAATGAAGAATACTCTCCAGTTCTGACTTAATAACACGTATGCATTATTTTTAAACTGATAAGATGGATTTTCGTGTGATCTCATGGTCTCTTAAGTCTTGCTTGATCTTGAAGTATTGTGAGAATCTAGTAATGTCGTACCTGATGTGTGTTACAGGACAGAGTAAGTTATTTCGATGTATTTCCAGTTATTAAACAGTTACTGTAAGTTTAGAGAGCAAAGCAGGACTCAGACTGTTAAAATGAATCATGTAGAAGTTTTATAACCCTATTTAAAATTAAAATAATATTATTTTTAGTTGGTGTGCTATAATTAGTTCTTTCACTTGCTCATTTCTGATCCAAAAAATAACTCAGAGGGAAAGAGAAACTGATCTCATTCTTATGTTTGGATTTGTCACGGCCACTTTTTGTTGCCCTTTATTTTAAAGCCACATCTGATGTCCCCTGTGAAAGCAGACTCAGTGTTCCTGGGATTATCTTACAGAGAAAAGTCAAAGCTCCACTGATCGATATTACTGATCTGGATATGGAATGAAAGGACTCGCTGTGATGTGAAAGGGTCACTGATACTGTCGATCCCACTGAGAATCAACACCCCGCTCTGCACGAACATGTTGTTTTCATTCACAGTTAACCTATGACACATTTTGATGTTGGAAAAATGAGATTCTTGGCTTTTCAATAATATCACTATTGTTTCTGTACTGCATATATGAAGCAAAACGTTCCTTCATTAATATCGGCCTATATTTTATCTACAAATGCACGTCACACACTGAGCGAGCCGCCTGTTAATGACGCTGTTGGCTAATGGGCATGTAGCTACTTCCATGTTTCACATGATACGTCATTTTTGTAGTCGACCAATGAAGATGAGTTTACATATCACCTTGGGTTCGTCCTTCACCTTCTCAAAATGATCCCACACTTTGGATTTCCTGCCCGACATGTTATTAACTAGCCTGTGGAATAACCGCAGGTACCAGCCCTGGAAATTAACCTGACTCCTGTCTGACTGCTGAGCGTGGACACTTCCTGTGTCTGTCCTTTCAAATTAAAGTCACACATGGTCCAGTTATATAGGCTTTGATTTATTTTGACCAATGAAATCTTGAATGTAGCTGGTAGAAGACATACAAAACAGGTTGGCAACAAAAGCGACAATGCCGGCAAAAGTAACTCAAAGTACTAACAAAAAAAAACAAAAAACACTAACTGAGCAGGGTGGCATGAGGAACATAAGGTGAGGTGATTGCAAAGCTAGCGAGGTACAGGTGAAACGTATCAGGGCAGATCAGACAATCAAAACTGGAGGGACAACACACAGAGGCAGGAAGTGAAGTGGTGAGGTGAATAAAAGAGGAAACACTAAATGAAATGAAATGAATAATAGAGTCAAACAAAAGACAAACATGATCTCAGGAGGAGATCAGGGCAGATCTTGACACAAATGACCAAAAATCAAGACAAATCCATGTTCGTCTAGAAATGAGGTGTTGCGTCACCCGCTTTGCTTTGAGAGCAGCTTTGGGCCACGACTGAGGAGACTCTTTATCTTCTTTACATGGAACAAACAATGAAACCACATCTCTGAAAACTATTCAACAGCCGTCCTTATCAAACACATCTTAAGTAAACCTTTGTTTGTCTTCATTCTACCTTTTGTCTTTGTATCTTTTCTCCCCCGGTCCTGTATCTTCTTTTCATCTCTACATATTCTCTCTCCCTCTCGGCGTGTCTCTATTTCCACCTCTCTTTGTCATCTCGTCTTTTTGTCTGTCGAGCAGCTTTAGCACCCTATTGTCGCCTCTCTTTTCTTTTGGTGGGACGCATTCACTCCCGTCTCCCCATTCTCTTCTGGCCTACAGCGTTATGGGCTACCCAAATAAAGAAAGGAAAACACAATTTGTATTCTGGACCACGTCTGTGATGTGAGAGGAAAGTGGAGAGAGGGAGGGGGAGAAAAGAGGCAGCGAGGAGAGGAGGGGTTGTTAAAGTCACAGTTTGAAGTTGGTTAAATTCATTGGACATAAAGTGGGATGTCTGGAGGCGTTCGCCTACACTGTTAGAAGATTTGTTTCTTCTTCAGAAGGGAAGTTTGACCTTGAGTCAGCACAGCAAAATGCATGTGAGATACCACACCGCCATTCACTTCCTATCATGAATATGACTCTCGCTATGCTGCTACTTTAAATTAGGCATTTATCTTGAGCATCATTCATCCATCTCATTTTGAGCATCATTACACAAACGGTTTGTATATTGACACACGACTTGACTGCACTGCGCTTGGTGGTTGTTTAGGACTGTCTAAATATAGACTGTGTATCCCCACAGTTGGATAATGATGCGTTTAGCAGAGTAGGAGAGTGTGTGGGAACTCGAGCGCTCATCGATACACTTCTCTCAGCGCTGGTGGCATGCTGTGTGTACAAGCACTCGGATCTGCATCTCCGCGAGTGAGCAACGCTTGCCCGCACGCATGAGTGTGCACGGGGATGCCAATTTATGCCAGTATGTGTGTGTTGCCCTGTATCCCTAACCCCGGCAGTGATGCCTGGTCAGCAGCAGCAGCTGACACCCTCTTGTCACTGACAGCAACTCCTGCAGTGCTGAGGGAGAGATGGAGCGGGGCGGAGGGGGGGGTAGAGCTCCATTGACCTTGCAGCAGAAAACCCCAACAGTTACAGCAGTAGTAGCATCCTCTCCACTGCTCAAACACAAAGACACTCGCTTCAAGAGGGGCTTTCACATCAGCACACACACTCCCTCACAGCGTCTCGTGTTCATTCTGACACTCGGTCCACACTCTAGTGCTTAGGACTTGCCTCGGGCCTGTTCGACGAGGCAGGCCTTCTTACAAAGCGAGAGAAAGAGAGCAGGATGGAAAATGCGTGGAGGGCAAAGGGCTGAGGATGGAACACGCACATTCACATAAAGGGAGGAAATGTGCAGTCATTCATGAAGCTATAAAAGACAGAGATGGTGCAGCCAAGGTAGATCTTCAGGAGAGGACGTGAGGAGAGAAATACAGAGTCCTGATGGTTTACTGCTAAAGCTGGATCTTCCTACAGGCAACTGTAGTCTGTAGTCGGGGTATCACCTCTAGTCATGGCAATGCAGCTGACCTTAAAGGGATAGTTCAGATTTGAAGTGGGGTTATATGGGGCACACTGACTACAGATAAGATGTCAGCACGCCCGCCCAGTTTGGAGAGGTAGGTTGGAGTCTGCTGTTGGCAGGAGCTGCAGCAAAATGCATTTTAGCCACCTAAATAAATCAATATCACTTTAAGTGTACACTACATTATGATTATTTTCACCGCTTTACTTTTCTGTCAGACAGTCCGTTTTGGCGAAGAAACTGTTTTCCCCCATCTGTGCTCTCATCAAAGCCAGACTCCATTGAGAAAATAGTACTTCTAGCTCTCTGGTCGACCACTACTTTGATCAGTTTGTTAGTTTGTGTGGCTTTGGCATTAAAAACAGTCAGTTCGGATTCACCAAAGTCACATAATAACACAAACAAACAAATTAACCAACTTCTGTGTTCAGCCATGTTAAATCACCAAATTTTTTTAGCTGGGAATTTCTCAGGTGGTTAAAATATGCTTTGTTGCTGACCTCTTCACAGTAGTACATTGTTCGGCTGCCATGATGGACCCCCGCCTGATTCTCCAGACTGTGGGCATGAGTGATGAAGACTATTATCATTCTTCCATTCTTCCAAATGAATGCCATTTTTTAGAGGTTAGAAATGCTCAAAGACTCATAAACTTTGCATCACAAGTGGTGAAAAATTCGATAATTCATGGGTCTCATGCTAGGGCGGGACTGTAGCCCTTTTTTAAACAGGAAGTGTGCAAATTTGCAGGAAAGCCCAATCAGTCTTTTTTCAGCATTGGCAGTATAAAAACAAAATCAGGGAGTGCAGCAAAATGCCGTCTGCCTACTTTTGTTTATACAGAATGCGCCTTTTTGGGGCAATGGGGGGCGTGAGCAAGTAACAAGACGTGTAGCTCAGCGTGTGACGTAAACAGTGACGTGGGAGGGAAGCTGCAGCTGGTCAGTCCTTCAGCGATTCTCTCGTAAGTCGGCCCGTCCTTCACCGTCCCCGTCGTCTGACGGTTAATGGCCTCTTCGTTTGCAAGGACAAGGAGGGCGCACAATTCCTTGTCTCCCCAGTTGCTCATCTTTACAGTGTCTGTCAGGTTTGTGTTTCCCTCTTGCTACTAGCTGCTCGCTAATTCCTGCTATCAGCTGTTTCCTATTTATCCACCACCGGTGGCTCGCACGTGCGGCGTCATCAGCAGCTCCTCCCACAAGTCTTCAACATCCCTTCCCGTTGAAGAAGGCCGCCTCGGTCTGTTTAAACTAAAAGGGTTCCACCAATATGTCTACCCTACGAAGCGGAAAATTGGGCGACTCGGATCAACTCGCCAATCCAGCTCGGTGTGTCTAAACGCTCGCAGCTTGCTGGCAAAACCAACCAACATTCGCCGAAAATCTGGCAGTGTGAAAGCAGCTTATGACTCAGTATGAACCTACAAAACTTCAATAAATTTGCCCCCGTGGTACGTTTCACCTAAATGTACAAAATTTGGTAAGCATATACAACATCTCCGGACGTACAAAAAAGCCTTGTGGAGCCAAACCCTACACCCAACAGGAAGTCGGCCTTTTTGAATTAACTGTGCAATTTGACTGTATTTTTTGCCACGGCTCGTATTTTAACACTCTCCTAGAGGTTTTACTCGATTGACTCCAGATTTTGTATGCTCGCCTACGGCACTGAATGTGCGAGGCTCGGCACTATATATGGTAAACATGCCTCATCTCCATGAGCATACAGCTGCTGTACATGTAAAGATAATGTGTTTCCACTTCCACAGAAAGGCGCCCCTGTAACAAAAACCTTTTCTCCCTAGAAGTGCAATATCAAGGTGTCGTCTGTCTCCAACCGAACGCCTCTTACTGATGATAACGCAGGCCTCAGCCCGGAGTCACCAGATTGAATATGACACTGAAGTGAATGGGTCTCATGAAGGAGTGCAGTATAGGATAAACATTGTAATTGAGTGTCGCTCCTGCTGTTGGCTTCTGTTTATCCTGCTGGATCAGATCACTGATATGAATTTTGAATGAGAGCATCACGGTATTTAAACCCTTGAGATGTGTTTTATTGCCTGCAACCTACAGAGAAATACTATTCAAGTTCAATCATTTGCTTTGCTGCGTCTCACAGAGTTGTGGAGACTTAGTGTGGCATATTGATCCGTGAGAATGAGACAAAGTGTTTATACTTTTTAACTCTGCAGACCTTTCGACAGATCTGTTACCACAAATGCATTCTGTGAACAACACTTGATTTAAATTTTGTTCAGGTATCCAAAGACATCAAGTTAAATTCAGGGCGGTAATGGCAGACTCCGCCACTAGCAATGACAACTGCTTTGTAAAGAGGTAGTTTCAGAGAGAAAACATTAAATTGTCATCACTGAGAAGATGTTTGTGATCATGAAAAGTGTAATGGTCAAAATTGGGTTATGTTTTCCTGAAAATAATTTTAGAGCTGTAGCTTTAAAAAAAAAAAAACAATGTCAATCTACTGTGTGTTTATGTGACAAGCTGGAATGAATGCATTTCGTAAACAACCAACATGGCTACTGATGAATCTGCAATGGTAAATGTGTTGAACGAACTGGAATGTACATTTTCTTTAAAAGCAGAACAAACGGCTGCACTGAAAGCTTTTATTGAAAAAAAAGGATGTGTTTGCCGTCCTGATCAATTATTCGCACTAATGAACTTTGGAGTCAGGTGTACCCAGAACCTGGCCCAGGTTTCTGATGTGAAAGCTCCCTAAAGGTGGTCCAATAACCCCTATTAACCTCAAGTCATGTCACTTCAGAATCTGTTTGGTCTCAAGACAAGTAAAGAAATGAAAAAGATTTGGGGGTGTGGAGTGACAGAGAAGTGACCTCACCAAATCAAATGCTCCCCAAGGTGCCCCTTACTACTCACACATCTATAGCCCCATTTCCACGGAGCAGTACGGTACGGTACAGTTTAGTTCGGTTTGGTTTCAGCTATCATGTCTGAAGGGTTACTTTTGGTTCCAAAGGTACCAGTGTTTGGTGGAAACAGGGCTTATCTGAAGCAAGTATCCTGCCCAAGGAGGTGAGGATCGAACCACAGATCTCCTGATTAGTGGACAACCAAATCTCCGACTGAACCCCAGCTGCCTACTACTTTGTAGGTGATGTAAGTGCCAGGTTTTGAAGAGAGAAGAATATGTGGAATAAAACGGGTGATAACTCTGGTTCTGCTGCATTGATTAATCAATGTTACAGATGTTTCTGTTATTTTCCTCCAGACTCTCCTTTTTCTTCTTGTCTGTCTTTTTTTTTAATAAAGAAGAGTCGTACAGCATGGCGAATGTGTTTATGTTAAGCACCAATACACCAAAGTAAATTCCTTGTATGTAAAAACCAGATTCTTGTTCTGATTCTGCACAAATATTTTACTTAATTTTTCACTTGTTCCTTGCATGGACACCCTTTACCTGGTCACACCTTTAAATCCGCCTACCCATCAGCAGTTATGTTTACAAGAGAAACAGGCGGGAAGTTTTGATGTTTCAACATTTGTTTTGGATTGAGGTCAGCTTCAGGTCAGCTGTGTGCTCAAAGCTTTGGGCCAAAGCCCAGACCAGGCTCAATGAATCGGGCTATAGTGTCAGAATTTTCTGGCCCACACTCTGCTGGGAATGTTTCAGCATAAAGCCGGGTATAGTAGGCAATAATACAGAGACTGAGCCAGGGACGAGAGCGTATGGGTATGATGGGATAAGGATTGCGGATTGAATTAAATGTAGAGTCAGGGAATTGGAAAATAAAGGTCAGACGATAGGGGAATACAGGAAGAGGAGGAAGCGATAAATGGAAGGAAAACTTCCCCTGGCCTTTGTTCCAGAGGGGGCAGGATGCGTCCGGGGGACATGGCACTCAAGGAGGATTGATGGATATTGTTCACAACGATTGCTGCTTTGCAAGGCCATGGCCACGGCTCATCTCGTCTAATCTCTGCTATTGAGATGAGCTGTCATTCACTTCACGGGTTGATAAGGCAATTCCATCTGACCACTGACAGTTCGTTGCTCTACATTAACTTGAGCTGTTTCAAGATAACTCTGCTTTGCATACAGGGCGCCGGGCCTGTACGGCACTTCTTCCTTTTCCCACTTGTTCTCTGGTGTTGCGCTGGGAGCCAAGAAGTTTTCACTCACTTTGAATAATCCTGCTTTGAAAACATGAGATGTGGAACAAGAACGGGGAACAGGTAAAGAATTTAAAGTGGTGCTCCATTTACGGAAAGTTTTTTTTTTTTAAGAACAAAACTACAGATTAACAACTGGGAAAAATATGCAGCTATTTTCAAGGACATTTTTAAAAATATTCACATACAATATGTATTGTAAATTTAAGGATTGGTGACCTCTTAGAATAGTTTGACATTTTGGGGAAAACAAAGCTCATTGACTTCTTGCCAAGAGTCACATGAGACAATTGACACCACTCTGTGTCTCGAGAGTGGCATGAATCGTTTTATCTAACTCTCAATACATATCCCAACATCTATCAGACCCATCTTGTTCCTGTTTAAATGGAAATGTAAGACTACAGTCAAATTAAAAATGAATGTGGACCAAATCCATTTTTTTTGCTCTCTCGTGACGTGGATCAGACTAGGCCTCTATGGGCCGCACACTCTACCAGGTGAACTAGAGGTCCCTGCCAGATGCTTTCTATCAGGGACTGCATACCAGGTGCTGTAACCATAGACTGTATGGATAATGAATGATATGACAGCTCACCAAAAGACAAAAAGCCTCGTCTGTACAGTGGGAGAAGGTCGAGACACTTTGTCCATCTTTATTTCCAGTCATTGGCCATGTCAGCATTGTCATCAGGGGCCAACAGAGATATTGGACATTCTTCGGTTTTGTACAAACTGCTCCACCTCACAGCCCCGCCACTCCTGACTCCTCTCCTGGTCGCACCCACACCTCTCTCTCCACAGAACTACCAGCAACAGCTGCTGATGGACCTTGTGGATCGAAAGCCTGTTATCCTGAAAACATATGCCCAATTCCCCAAAAATATGCTGCACAATCTCCCAAACAGAAGCACATGGCTAATTATTATCGGACATCCCTACTATGACGATCATTCAGGAGATGAAGCTTTCATCGCTATGTCGTTCCTCCTTTGCAAATGTCACGTCTTTTATCGTTGCTTCAACGTGCATGTGTGTGATGTTACTAGATGCATGTGAGGCATTTTGGGGCAGAGATCCATATGGGTCACATCAAACGTGAGTGTGAACAGTTAAGGTAGGAAGATCAGATCTGGGGAAATAATCAGAATTGAGCATAGGAATATGAGCCGAGAGATGTAGCCTATGTTGTCGTTGTCAATGAGAGTGAAGCCTTATGGTGAGAGATACCTCCCCCAGTTAGCCGGTTGCTTAACCTGAAGCCTTCATTTTAGAACGTAGTTGAGGCTAAGGTTGATTCAGAAAGTCATCACCTGTACGCTACCACTTGCTGTCATCACTACCACAAAAGGACCCGTTCTCAATTCATCAGAATGGACAATGGGAAAAAACACAAATGATGCCGGGCACTTTTTCTAGTCAAAGTTTTCCACTCAAGGTGTTAAAGGTGCTCCTGTAAGAACCAATGAATGAGCGGGATTTCTATAATCCAGCACTGGCAAAACAAAATGACATTTCTCAACTGAGTAAACGTTTAACCTTAGAATTGATACACTGCGTTAAAATTCAGCGTGACTCTATATATACCACGACTTTGTTCCCTAAAGACGGAGGCTTTAAGTGGCTTTGATAAAATAGGTCACATCATCATCCTACTTAATTTTTCTTTTCTTAAAAAAAAAAAGATCGAGCTCTAAAATAAGAAATGTCTCGATCCATTTTTACTCGCTCTTCCTCCCAGCTGACCACAGGTTGGTTAATGAGCTCATTTAAGAGGTCATGGGTTTTCTAATTGGAAGCGGCTTGACTCCTGTTGCACTGGGATGACCTCTGTGACCGTCTAAAGTTAGTATCAACTTTTTGACCTCTTTAAGAATACTTGCGCTTCTGCCACCGCTGTCCTTAGATATAACACCTAACCCTGAAATAGCTCAAAGAACCTTCTGGACCTGAGTTCTCCCTCAAGGCAAAGAAGTGATTTGCTTGAGGAACATCTGACAAAATTGAGGTGTAAGAGCAGAAATGAGCTGCAGGACAGAACATCCTCAAACCAGTGGCACTCAGAGTGACGCTGGTATTGCAGTTTAGCCACCACCGGGCAGCATAACACCTGAGACCTTTCCATTCATTGCGTACAACACCTTCACATGACCTCACAAAGTCCAGCTGAGCACTGTCTGGCAGGACACCGTGCCCCGCTTCAATCCCATCACTTATCCAAATATTAGCTGAACCGCAGCATCTGATGTTTCAATAGACGCTGTTCACTTCACGCTCATAATTCCTTATTAGCAGGTGGCTCCGTTCCAGCGCCGCTGCCACCCGCACAAACAATGACCTGTGCATTACAGCACTACACCAGTGTCTGCAGACGTACACACAGAAGCTAATAAGCCCCGAACCTGCAGCGCCGGGCACGTTTTTCACTGTTCATCCTGCGTATCGGCGAGACCATCAAGCGCCCTCCAGATGCCAGTCGCCTAGCACAACATCTGTCCTTGACCTTGGCGATGAAGACTCACCAGTGACGAGACTGTCTGCCTATCACAGCCCTCTGTCTGGGCCCATTATGATAACAAGTTTTATGTGTGTGTGTGTGTGTGTGTGTGTGTGTGTGTGTGTGTGTGTGTGTGTGTGTGTGTGTGTGTGTGTGTTGTGTCGGTGTGATTGGCTGGTTGGTGAGAAATTCATGTTATCTGTGACCTGCTCTGCATCAGTGCACACTTTGTCTGTGTGTGTGCTTCTGTATAAGCCCATTTGTATCAGTTTGCATCTGCAGGACAAGGTCCAGTGACCCATGCTGCTATGGTATATCGTGTGTGTGTGTGTGTGTGAGTGTGTGTGTGTGTGAGAGTGTGTGTGTGTGTGAGAGAGTGTGTGTTATCAACCTAAGATGACGTAGCATGCAGCCTGATAAGCAAATGCAGCATAAAGTATACTGCATGCATGCTTGACACTGAGTGTTTCTGATTTCCCTTCTTTTCTCAAACCCTCAGCAAAAAAAACTCACCTTCCTCATTCTCTTTCATCAAAATCTGTTCTTTAATTAATGCCTTTTAACAAGGGCCCTGAACACGGGGTTAATTGTGTTTTCCATGACAAAATCAGCCCAAATGCAAATCATCTCTGGGCGACCTCTGCGCCGCGGCTGAATGGTGTTTTAATTATCCAGACAACCCCTTAAGTGGCGGAGAAACCGTAGTGGCCATATGCTCAGCAGTCACAACTTATCTCACAGTTGCATATCAGCTCACAGGTGGTGGTGGGGGGGGGGGTGTAGAAAAAGATGACAGCTGATTTAAGCGACAGTGAAACGAGGGAAAATAGGTTGTGGGAAGTAGGCAGGCGGGAGAAAGGAAAAATAAAGGTCAAGGTGAAAAACTAAGATCACAGAGAAAGCTGTTCCCCAGGGCGCATCTTTCCATGGATGTTTGCCCACATGAGCGCCCTGCTTCCATGTGACTACTCGCAATTAACTGGTCCTCTCACCTACGATAACAAGCCCACACAAACAGCCGCCCCTCTATCCTTCCCAGTAAAATGACATTTCCCTAACCAGTCCACCCACTGGCAGGCTTCCATCTTACTCACATTCGCTGTTATGTCTCCACACAACAATGAACTGCAGAGGAGAGAAAATAGACAACCAGAGGGCAATTGGCAATGTGGGACACAGGATAGGCTCCCTGACCATACGTGGGAACACACACAAACATGCTGTATCACACACACACACACACACACACACACACATGCGTGCTAACACACAATCATCACCCCCATTGGCTCATAATGTTTTTTTCATTGTGTGTGGTCTGGACAATGCAGCCAAGGTAGTGAAGGATAATGAATCCATTTCTATGGGCAGTTTGACAATACATGTAGCTGTGTGTGTGTGTGTTTCTGTTGCTTTGTGCATTTTTAGCCACGCTAGCTGTGTGCCCCCGGGAATGGCAATGGCAAAATATCTCTTGATTGGTCCACCACTGTGGCTCTGCAGACCAGCGTTTGAGATCAACCGTAACCAAATGGTTTTATTGTGCCTAAATCTGACCACACATTAACCACTGACATAATAATAATAATAATATTAACAATAATAATAATAATAGTTTTATTTGTATAGCACTTATGTAAACAAGGTTACAAAGTGCTTCACAAAATACATGAAAGGAAAAGGAAATAAAATTCAAAAGCTTCAAATCAAAAAAGAAACCTCTCCTATAAAAGTATGTTTTAAGCAATGATTTAAAAACAGGTAATGTGCTAGCCAGCCTAATCTAGCTAGTAGAGAATTCCAGAGCTTCGGGGCCTCAATGGCAAAAGTCCAGCCCCCTTTACCTACCAAGCTCGATTTAGAGACAACTAGCCAGGGCAGACTTGAGGATCTCAGGTCACGACTTTGAGCATAGGTAGTCAGAAGCTAGGCTACATAACTATAACCATGTTGAGCTTTAAAATTTATCAAAAGAATCTGAAAAAATCAATTCTGAAGTTCACAGGCAACCAGTGGAGGGAGGTGAGAATTGGGGTGATATGTGACCTACGATTCGACCCAGTTATAATACGAGCCGCAGCGTTCTGCACTAGTTGAAGCCGAGCTACTGAAGATTTACTGAGGCACGTAAACAATGCGTTACAGTGGTCAAGGCAAAGAGAATACAAAAGCATGAATAAGCTTTTCTAGGTCAGGAAAAGACACAAGTGATTTAAAATTGGTAATATTTCGTAGGTGGAAGTAACAGGATTTAATGAGATAATTGGCATGTATCATCTACATAATAACGTATACATATAACGTATGTCTGATTTGAAGAAACGTACGATTCCAAAATTCATTCTGGTGATAGGGTTATTGTTTGTATGTTTTTTGGGGGTAGTTTTTTTGTGAAATGTCTCAACAACTATTGCAAAGACGAATGCATTTCCATAAATAACCCTTTGACCTCTTCAGTAGAAATGGTCAGCCAGTGCCTACATTTGTATTTGTGCTTACTGTGATGTCGTTTCTTGGAGTATCTTCAAATGCCTCATATCCCTAGAATCTGCACAACCTAAGCTAAAAAGTTATTTAAGTCAATAAACCATAATTACTGACAAAAGTACGGAAATTGTGCCTTTGGAGAAAAAAAAACCAGTAGGTTTTTCCATCAAAATTTACAAACCAAAAACACAAAACATGTAAACCCAAACAACTTTTAAATGTAGAAACATAAACAAAATGTTTCTTAACACTCCATAACTTGTACGAATTATGCACATTATTTAGTTTTGCAATATGGTCATTTTTATGGGCAAAGGCATTGTGATAGATTTATCACCCTAACCCTAACCCTCCTCTAGCACCACCGTACATTTTTGCATTGTTTTGCACTGCACGTAAAGTAGTACGAGTGTACAATGTAACGACACTGAAGACAGAAGCCTTAGCCTTCTGCTATCTAGCTAGTCTGGTTTTTATTTTAGATACAGTATAGATAGACATAGATATACAAGATTATGCAAACAATGATCTCAGGCATTATGGGGAACATCCAGCACAATTATGATATAACACCATGTTTGCACTGCACGTAAGGTAAGGTGTTAAAGGTGTTAACATGATGACAGGGGAGACACAAACCTTAGATTTCTGCGGCAAAAAGAATGAATGCTGTAGCTATTATGGTTTTATTTTACTTCTGTTTAAACCACAATGATCTTAAAGGGTTAATACAGGCGAAGCAACTGATACCAGCCCTAACTGTACTTTGTGTTTAGCGCTAATTAGCAAACGTTACTGTGGCTAACATGCTAATGTACGACGATGAACATTGTATACGTCCTACCTGCTAAATATCAACATGCTAGCATTATGAGCATGTTAGCACGCTGAGGTTAGCATTTAGCTCAAAGCGCCACGTTACAGCTTCACAGAGCTGCAGATTCTTGTTTCACATTAGTGCCATTTGAATGAGTCAGAATTTAAACCAGTTGAGATTTCAATATTTAAAATGACCCTACTGTACATTACACCTCATTACACCTCAAATGATTTCACACTTTTAAATTGATTTTTAATATGCGCTAACATAAGGGCAGATATATGCACACCCTGTTAATGATAACAATTAAGTGTACGGACTTAGTCACACATTTTAGAACAAGCACTGAAGCGAGCTTTCTGTGGATCATTTACCTCATAATAGACTAAAGCATGGGCCATTATGCTTTAGTGTAGACAAAAGAACAGTTTACCAACCCTCCATGTGTCACGTCAGGGGAGAACACATTACAGGAGTAATCTATAGTATCAGAAAAATTACTGTTTGAAGGTAGTTTAGATGTTTGTTCCTCCTTTTGCAGGAGTGAGTGTCAGCTTTTTCCAGTGGTGGATTTTCTTGTTCACATTAGGATGACCGTTCAGTTCAGCAGATGTGCCGACTGCCCTTCAACCGAGCAAAACATGGATACACAAGAGTGGATATTGTGTCGGTGTGAAGGACTGTGCCTGGATCTTTGTACTGTGGCAGAGGGAAGTGCATACAGACAGACACAGATACACACCTTTTTTTTCATCTCAACTGACAGGCCACAGGGGTCACCTCAAACCAGCATTTAGCAGCACTTAGAGCTCCCACAGTTAATCAGCGCACTTAATAGGACCAACTAGACCACATATTGTTAATGCACACGCACATTTATACACACACACGCTGAGTGAAGTCCCAGTCTGACTGTTACGGTGCTTAAATACCTTTCCCGGTCCACCTGTCCCAATCCCACCGACGTCGGTCTGCAATTTCTCCTACACTGGTTCTCCATGCTTCCCTAAACACAACAGCATCTGCACTGCATAGCCACACACACACACACACACTTATTTATTTATTTATTTCTCTTTCTTTCTCCTTCTCGCACACTCATCCACCTTCCTGTCCCTCCTCTCCTCTTCTCTTCCTCTTCCAATCTATGCACAGACATAGAAACCCATTCCCTCTCACACAAACGTCCCATACCCACACTGTGAGGTCTCCTCCCAGAGGAGCATTATATCACACCTGGGTATTTCACACTCCGCAGAGCTCCACCCTCGTTAAATTACTGATTTCCCATGAAATCAGGAGAGGATATGCTACCATGCATCACGCTTGACTTTTATATCTAATGGAGAAGTGGTGATAAAGTTTATGGGGACGTATGATGTGTGAGTGTAAGAGTGGAGAAAGATGGGCAGGAGGAGAGGCCCACAGGGGCATGTGGATGGTGTAAGAATAGCCTATATAGAAAAGGGAAAGAATAGGATTTTTGAACAATAATGGCTGCTTAGTTTTTTGGTCTCCTCTGTATCGAGGCCGATTAAAATACTTTCATGTCTCACCCTGTCTTACCCAAATTATCTCTTAAATGGGTCAAAGCCTATCTGTCTAACTTTCTCTATTTCCTTGCCTATGAAACATACTTGCGGTGTACCTCAAGGATAGATTCTGGGCTCTGTTCTTTTTTCTATTAAAATGCTTTCCTATGGTTGACATATTGTTTTGTATATATGCAGACGATGCACAATTATATCTTCCTGACAACCCCGCTGAAGTTTGGCTGCCCTAAAGGACTGACTTGAAGATGTTGGATGATGGATAACTTTGTCCATTTTAATGAGGACAAGATTGAGAGAACAGTTTCCTCACCCAGTCTGAATCAAACCTATTCCATTATTGGATTATTGCAGTTTGCTGTCAGAAAAAAGGCAATAAATCATCTGCAGTTTGTCCCAAATGCAGCTGCTTGGATTTTAACTATAAGTATACGGAAAAAAATATGTTGACCCAATTTTAACAACTCTTCGTTAGCTTCCCATTGTTTCCAGTGAACTCTGTCTCCTAGAAATGATTGTATGTCACTAAACTGCATCCTTAAATACCGTTTTGTGGCAACATAATCGCTGCCTGGTTTATGTTCAGAGACTTTTCTTTAAGGTAACTGAACACTACATTTAGGGTCCATGCAGGCTTCATAAGATAAGAGGTAGCTGAGGGTAGGGGTATCAGGATCAACGGTTTTTATTAGCCCCTAAGTTTCTTCCCGATCTGATACTTCTATTCGTCTAGAACATCATGCATCATCAATGACAGCAAAGTGCAAGAGACTCCGCTCTGAGCTGAAATGAAATGTGTGCTCATAACTTTGATAAATAACATAAATAAAAAGTCTCATTCTTCATTTTACTGTTGTTTATGACACGTGGAGGAGAGATGGGGAGTTGGAAAATTGACCACAGCTGCACTCGTTGTATTGCTGTGCAGGAAAGCTACGCGAGTTGTGTGACAGCTGATGGAAAACTTTTTGTTAATGCATTCAGTATCAAATTTTTTGTCAAGTACGTTAATTAGCAACATTTCTTCATTATCTTAATAGAAAACATAATTTGCTCAGCATTACATTTCCCTTAAAACATATTTGTGGTTTCAATTGTAGCATATATAAACTTAATTTCTAGGAGACAGGGCTGTTCTCCAGGACCATTAAAATGATATTACTCACTTACAAGGATCCAAGCTTTATCTCTGAACTATCATACCCATTCATACTGGATGACCATGCATTTTCTGTCATGGCCACTAAACTGTGGAATGAATTACCGTTCACAATCTGCACCTCTGTTAGCTAAAAACACACTTTTTTAAAATTAGTATGATTACACACCCCCGGGGCCATATTACACTTCTTTTTTAACTTATTATTTCATCAAATTTATCCAGTTTTAATTTCAATCTGTGCCAACAGCATGACTCCAGGCATGGAAATGTCACTCAGTCCATTGTTTTGGTCCAGACTAAAATATCTAATCAAGTATTAGATGAATTGCCTTGACATTTTGTACAACAATTCATAATCTCCAAATTCCTTCTGATTTTGGTTATGCCCTGGCATCTCCAGCACCACAACAAGGTTGACATTTATAGTTCAAAGAAAAATATCTTGACAAGTATTGGACGGACTGCCATGAACTTTGCTACAAATATACAAGATTACCAGAGGATAAATTGTAATGACTTTTCCTCCAGCGCCACAGCATGTCAAAGTTTTTCTTCATAATATCAACTTCTATCAACATCTAGACGTCTAAACTTCTCATCAAATATTGGCCTTATTGTTCTTATCTTTGTCTCTACACTGTGACCTGAGAGGGCATCTGAAGTTACCCATCTCTCCTCCACCCTTTCTTACCTCCGTCTTTCTCCCTCCTTCATCACCTCCCTGTCCTTCAAGTCTAACGCACCATCAGCTCTCCATCCCCTCCCCTCCCCAAACAAATGTCACCTCCTAATTGGCCTGCCTTGGCGAGGCAGGAGAGCATCGCTGTTTGGACAGCTGTTAATCTAAGAGGGTTGGCGGTGGCAGAGGGATTGTGCCAGTGACGGTGGCGGGGAGAGGGATGACAATCTGGAACAGCACTGAGAATGACGCAATGAGGCAGAAAGACTTAAAAGAAGAAAAAAGAAGTTTGAGTCTGGCGAAAAATCACCGCTTGCGCCACAGTCTGTCCACACATCTGTTATTATGACACTCTGTTGTGCCAATGAAAAAAAATAAAATAAATGGGAACCACAAATTAAAATGCAGCGTCACTACACATCTCTCACCCTCTGCACGTTCCTGTACAGTAGACTGTGTAGGTAATATTAATGTACAAGCGCATACCCTGCAGTTTCATTCAAGCATCTGCTCCGAAGCCTCAGCATCACCCTCACAGGAATGTAATGGGTTTTCACCCCTCCTCATTCTCTTTCTTTCACACACATACACACACAATGAAGCACACACAGGCACACAGCGCTCGGGGAACCAATCACCATCGCCTGTTTTCAGGTCCTGTTTGTGAATGGGATTTTTTACGGGAGAGGAGGAGGCAGGCACCGCTGCATTTGTAGGCATGCAACTGCCACACCAGGGGAAACATCAGCATCCCGTTTCTGAATTATTTCTCTCCCTCTGTGTTGGCTGCTCTCTAATCCATTTTTTATGTCTTTGGTTTGTTTTTTCTCACGCCCTCATTTCCATTTTTGGTTTTCTTTGCATCTTCTTGAACTCTGTCTGACTCTGTCTTTTTCAAAAAGATTTTGATGCAGCAGTCACAATCGACTGCTGCATCAAAATCTTTTTCCATGCTTTTCTTCCACTTTTCCCCTCACACACCATCACCGCCATCATCATCATCATCATTGCCTCTTTTACATCTTTCTCATTCTCCTGTCATGTCACTCTCCCATATACTGCAGAACAGCTGGCTTTCTCCACTACCCTTCTTCTCTTCTTTTCACCAGCCATCCCATCTCCCTCCTAAAGCAGCAGCTGATGCATGTAAGGTTAATGACCACCAACACACACTGACACACACACACATACACACTTACCTCCAGTGACAGGGTCTTCGTCCCGAGTGCTTCTGAATCCTCAGTAGTTGGAGGAAGAGCGGCGAGCCTGCGAGCTTCTTGCGGCTGGAGAGAAGTGGAGGACAGAAAGAGAGAAAGAGACAGAAAGAGGGAGAGAAAGAGATAAAAGACAAGAGACAGCAGAGAGAGTGAGAGGTATGAAGAGAGAGAGAGAGAAAGTGGACTAGAGCAGGCGGGCTGTGCGATCCAAGAGGAGGAGGAGGAGGGTGCTCCGGCTGGCTGGAGGTGAGATGAAGGGGAGAAAGGGAGAGGGAGGGAGAGATAAAGGAAGAGGGAGGGAGAGAGTGAGGGTGCGCTGGATTGGGATAGGAGGGGATTGTGTGATGTTTGAGAGGAGGAGGAGGGATTGCAGGGAGCGGAGGGTGAGGAAAGTTGGAGCGAGGAGGGAGGAAGGAAGGGTAAGGATGCAGAGACAGAGGAAAGGGAGGGAAAGGTGGTTAGAAGGGACAGAGAAGGCAGAGAGCATAGAAACAGGTATGCTGTAATCCAGAGGGCTCCGATTTATTGGCAATAAGTGAAGACATCACACCTCACAACTCTCGCTTTACTCCATTACAGCTGTAACCTTTCACAGCCGCCAAAACCACACAAGCACTGCTCATGTCAGGCCGTCACATGCCGCCCGTCTCACGGACACAGTCAGTTTGAGGGTGGAGAAAATGCCCTTCCATCCATTAAATCACACTGTAATCCAATCCTGTGTTGGTGTGTTGCAGTACGGATACCGCAATTAACTTTGCAGCAATAACTTACAGGAGCCGGCGGACAAAGGGGCCGGGTGAGAGAAACAGCAGAGCGGGAGACGCAAGAGAAGGTGGAGGAAGAGGAGCCGGCTGAGTTCTGTGAGAGCTGGAGACCAAAATGGAATCGGGGGAACGTGGTACGCTAAGAAAAGGATGCAGTGATAATGACAGAGGGCATTAGACAGGACATGTGGAGAGTGGAGGGAGAGGAGCAGATTGGCCTCTGGCTAAATGCACTCAGGGATGAAAGAATGTTGAAGAGGAGAGGAGGAAGAGAGAGAGAAAAGGAGGCTGAATGGAGGATGGTGATATTGTGAAAATCCACTGATCTGTCATGTGCCTTTCAGAGAGTTTAAGGAGGGTGATGTGCACAGTATCGTACAGTATGTAACCTAGAAACACATTAGAGTCATGAAACAACAGGCCCCCAGGCACAGACGAGTAAAAGCCCCCATCCCTCCTATATGAGAGCTGGGAACCAAGGCTGGGTGTTTGTCATCATTTTGCACCTTGTTTTAGTCATTTTCCATCTGTATGTGACTGTTGTTTGTCTCTTTATGATGGTTGTTTGGTATTTTGTGTTCGTAGTTTTTTGTTTTTGTTCTGTTTTTGTCTCATTGTAGTCCTTGTGTGTCTCTTTGTAGTCATTTTGCAGCTTTTGTAGTCATTTTGCATCTGTTCGTGATTGGTTTTTGTCTCTTTATGGTTGTTTTGCATCTCTGGTGTTTTGTTACCTAGTCTTTTTGTTTTTGTTGTCATTTTGTTTGTTTTTACTTTTTGTGGTTGTTTGGTATTTTGTGTTCGTAATCTTTTGTTTTCATGCTCCTTTTTTGTCTATTTATAGTCGTTATGTGTCTCTTTATGCTCATTTTGCATCTTGTAGTTGTTTTACATCTGTTTGGTATTTTCTGTTTGTGGTCTTGTTTTTGTCTCTTTTATCGTTTTTGCAGGTCAGAATGAGAGTCAGCACCTACCAGTCTGAGGGCATGGTTCTCTGCCGGAAAAAGGTTGATTGCCCCTCTGGACTGGGAGAGAGTTACCACCCCAAGTGAAGGAGTTCAAGTATCTTCAGGTCTTGTTCACGAGTGACGGTAGAATGGAGTGTAAGATGGATCTGTGGTTTGGCGCGGCATCTGCAGTGATGCGGGTGCTGTGTCGGACCGTTCTGGTGAAAAGAGAGCTGAGCCAGAAGGCGAAGCTTTAGATTTACTGGTCCATCTACGTCCCAACCCTCACCTATGGTCATGAGCTCTGGGTAGTGACCGAAAGAATGTGGTTTGGATACAAGCCGCTGAAATGAATAGGGTAAGAGGTTCAGACATCCAGAGGGAGCTCGGAGTAGAGCCGCTGCTCCTTCACATAGAAAGGGGTCAGTTGAGGTGGTTTGAGCATCTGATCAGGATCCTCCTGGGTGCCTCCCATTGGAGGTGTTCTGGGCACGTCCCACTGGTAGGAGGCCCCGGGGCAGACCCAGAACACACTGGAGGGATTACATATCTCATCTGGCCTGAGAATTTCATTGTGGTCTTTTTATTTTTTTGCGGTCACGTTGCGTCTTTTCTTGCACCTTTTTGTGGTCATTTTTGTCTCTTTTTAGTCATTTTGTGTCTCTTCTCTGTATCTTTGAAATCATGTTGTGGGTCTTTGCACCTGTTTTGTTAGTCATTTCTTTGTTGTCATTTGCGTCTTTCTGTGGTTGTTTTGCTTCTGTTTTTAGTCGCTCTACATCTCTCACACTTCATTGACTTTTCAACAAGCAATGTTAACAGTCACTTCAAACAGAGGCTCTGTCTGCCTAAGCCGGATAGGCCCGTTCGGTAATCCATCCATGATTACAGAGTGGTGAGAGAAATCCTGCGAGGTGTTGAATTATGTGCAATTATAAGCTTGTGTGTTTTCTTTTTACATATTTATGTGGCCATGTCTGTGACTGTTTTACCTTTGCAGGCGTATGTATCCCTGAATGAACCGAAAAATGCAGCACTGGGGAAAAAAACACCTTAGGGACATGGTTTTGGAAAAAATGTACTGATTTACGGATCAAGTCTCATTCATCACAGTAAGGACCTGAGGGGCATTAAAGGACCTGTGATAATACAGATGTGATGCATTTGAAATCTCTATTTGTATTCCGTGTCAGAGGTCCAGGTCAGCTACAGCGCTCTAGAGCTGACGAGGCGAAGATTCATTTTCTCAAGGTGAGGACTCATTTGCTCAAGGACACTTCAGCAGGGTGGATGCCGGCCAACAAAGAGCTTAATCCTGGGACTTCTTGTCTCTTTTTCAAAAATAGCTTTACTCAGCTGTTTAAACACACCACTGACAGGAGCAGTCCATTTCCATAAAAGCCAGCTAAAATCAAGCTTTTAAAAAAAAAACTAGAATGGCCCAAGGCTTGCCTGTAATGTGTTGTTTTCCCACACACTAATGTGCTGCACCGTGATTCTCGGGCAAATCACCCTCCAGAAAGTCTGCGCGTGGATTTGTGCTGCGAGCAAAGTCCAATTTTGTGTGTTGTAAAATAGATGGACAGCGAGAGATGCAGGCGCAGTTCCAGCTTTGAGGGATTTCGCCTCACAAGTTGCTACATTTCTGTCGACTCCAGAGCTGCGGATCAGACTCTGGCTGTCAGTCCTGCACAAGCACCACTGGCGGTAAAAGAGGAAGTGAAAGCTCACTCTCTGAAGTAAAGCACAATGTACTTATTCAGATATAAATCATGGTTTGATTCTTGACTTTTCTCAATGCCATTTTAAATGTTCTGTTTCTGTCATTTAGAGCATTACTATAGCAGCAAACAGCTATTTGCTACGTAAAGATGTAGTGGACATCCTGAGCAGGGGCCATACTGGAGGAGACTGGAAGGTGGCTACCATGCAACACCGTCCCACCACCGGAACTGCATCACCAGTGCTTTCATGCCTCTGTGCAGATGATAGCTGTGGCCAAAGACATTATGTTTTCGGGTTGTCCATCTGTTCCATCCTTGTAAACGCCTAAAGGTTATTTCTTCAAATTTGGCACAAATGTCCACTTGGACTGATTAGTTTTTGGTGCACATAGGTCAGTGTTCAAGGTCACTGTGATCTTGTCTGTCTCAATCTTGTGAATGTGATATCTCCAAAATAATGTCAGGGAATTTCTTCAAATTTGACACAAACTTCCACTTGGAATGAAAAATAAACTAATTACAATTTGTGGTCAAAGGTCAAAGGTCAAGGTCAGTGTGACCTCTCAAAATCTGTTTTAGGCCATAACTCAAGAATTCGTACACTAATTATGACAAAATTTCACACAAATGTCTAACAGGATAAATATTATGAAGTGATGACATTTTATACCCAAAAGGTCGAATGTCAGCTTTCACGTGACATCATAATGTTCTGCATTACACACTTTCTCAGGCCTTTACTCATAGTGTCATATTTCAGGGACAGAAGGTCAGATACTGTGTGTGTGACTAATCTTTGGTGTCCACATTGAAACTGTGCTCATCATACAGATCTTCTGTGCTGCTGGGGGAAGATATAAGTGAAGCATCCGAGTTTTCGAAGACATGGACGGAAACTGTACGAGAAACTTGACTGGTGCACAGAGGCGTACAACCACAGGGTGGTTTTCTAGTTTTCTTAAAAATTACCAAAATAAAAGTTTAAGATAACTCAAGCATTTGTTACCGGTTAATAGGCGTCAGGCTCTCGGGCTAAGCTAAATTAACCGAAACTGACATCCCTAATTGATAGACTATGCTTTGAATGTTGCAAACAGCTCCTTTACAAAATGAGAAAAGTAAGGGAAGTGATTGTACCATCATTGCTCTCGGGCTGTAACATGCTTTGTATTGCTGAGGGAATTCTTTTGAATGCTTATGTCATTTCAATTGCTGCATGCGCCAGCGCTGACACTGGCATAAATTTCAATGTGATTTTTTTTGCTTTCATTGTTCTCAAGTGATTTTGGGAAACAGGCAGTAATAGAAGGCAACTGTGCTGTGACGGTAATAACATTGTGTGTGTGTGTGTGTGTGTGTGTGTGTGTGTGTGTGTGTGTGTGTGTGCCCTGTGATAGAGAGAGACGGAGCAAAATTAATGAGACAGGAGAAAGAGAGCAAGACGTGTCTCCTCCAGCTGTTTATCAGCCCAGAGCACTCTGCTCAGATTAAACTACAACTACTTTATAATTACTATAATGTATTCTTATTGGACAAGTATGCCTTTCTTAATAAAGAGTCCAATAATTGACTCTCTCCCGTCTTTCTGCTGCTCCGCCCCCCCCTCTCCCTCTGAAACACTCACTATTGATCTCATTAATTTACATTACATTCTCATTAGCCTCAAAGAGTATTTAATTTTACACCAGCAGGATGATGGCTGTGCAATGGTAAAAGAAGCACTATTACTCAACACCAACAGATGGGTCCAATCATTCCAATCATGCTCTGTATAAATCCCATTAGCACTGAGTAATTAAAATTATATTGTTCTTATTGATCAATTAATTCTTTCTTTTATTCTGTCAAAAGAATCCCCCCAAAAATGACTTTAATCGCAGAATACAATCCTTTAATATGACTTGTCTTGTCTGTGGAAATCAGACTGTCTGCTTTCTATTCCACTGCTTGTTTCTGCTGTGAGAGTTGTGTGTCTTCATAAATGAGATTCTTCTGAGGTGAAGGTGGAATTCCACCCTAAAAAAGCATTTTGCAGATCACGCTCTGATCCCTCACTGTAAATCTCTCAAATCCTTTGCATGCAGATTGCTTTTACTTTACTGTTGCATAGGTGTGCAAAAATCGCCAAAAGGACGAACATGTCTCTGTTAAATCAACCACAGATCTGTAACTGAGACCATAAATACACGTACACACACACTGCTCAAGCTGCAAGGCAGGATTTATAACGGCACAACTTTGTTATCAGTAGGAATCACAAAGTGAGACAGCAGCAGAGGTGCACCGCATCCTCCGAAAATGATTCAGTGAAATTTAAAGGCAGTGCACGAACTCTGCAGAGAGCGCTGGATGTGCCTTTAGTACAAAGCTGTCACATGTTAGAAAATAAAAACAACCTTCACAGACAAAAGAAAATAACCTAAACAAACAATAATCTTGTGTCTTTCTCTTTGTGTATATTTGCTACAGGGCTGAACAGGATGCAGAGTGGTGAAGAGGAAATAAAAGTTTCCGTTTGGCTCATACTCAGTCAAATCAGCTAAACCACACCATTAAAGGGACAGTTGATCCCAAACTCAAGAGTACATGTTTTTCCTTTTACCGGTCAGGGTACGACAATAATGACTGCCCTAAATTTTCATGTTGGGCTAGTAAATCTAGCAACTCATTTGCCCAGCTGAGCAATGCTGAAATTGAATTAATCACGTTGTTTTTACCAGGGCTGATGATGAGAAGTAGTTAAGGAGTGAGCCGTCTCACTTCCTTGTCATCTCTACTGAGAATTGAATATGCAAACTACCCATCAGGCACTTGCGGGAAATTGTGCTGTTTAAAGTCAAAGGTTATGGGCTGAAGCACACAGGAGCATTTCAGCTCTCCTGAAAACAAGTTCAGTTGGCTGGCAGAAGAAGATGTGGGCGAATTCCAATTATGTTTTGTATAGTTTGCTACAAGTTTAAGAGCAAGGCGGATAAAACACCATTGTTTTATCAGCAGCATTTGTTTAGGACAATCAACTATCGTCTTTCTTGTTATTTGATAATTGCTGATAAATAAAACAACTGACTTCAGGCAAGGAGAGCGCTGACCCAACCTATCAGACAAGTTAAAAATTCAGCATGGAACCCAGCCTGTAGCGCTATTATCAGTCAAGAAAGTAGCCAAGTGTTGGAGATATCAGCCGTAGAGATGTCTGCCTTCTCTCCCATATAATGGAACTACATGGCACTCAGCTTGTGGTGCTCAATGCCCCGAAAATACATTTGAAAAACCAAACATCAATGGTTGTTTTGGACCAAAACAGTTTTGGGGACTGCTCCCTAACTACACCTGCATGGCCTTTTTTTCTGTTTGACAGCGCAAGATTTAAACATTAATGGAGCCCTGCTCCGCTAAGCTGTAATGCTAGCCAGCTCAGTGGTGCTAGGTGAGCTAGCAGTAGCATGGATGTGTAAAGAGTCCTGTATACAGCACTGAAGCATTGGTGCATGAAGTCATAAATGCTCAACTGCCACATATGAAATTACCCGGATGATCGGCACTGCTGACCTGGCATGCTTGAGACTTCTGGTGGCTGAGCCAGCTACGCGCAGATTAGCACTCCGCTAACATGAATTGGGATAAAATTATTTAATCTTGTAGGTCTTCTATTTTTCTGATGTTATAGGACCAAATGCATCAAATTCTTAAAGTAATACAAGTCACTGTGATGCTCAAAAAATGTATCGTCTGATTTACGGACATCTTTTTCTCAATGTATGTCAATGGAGATATGACTGACCCTGCCATTGTAATTCCACGGTTTAGCCACTATGAAAATTGGTGTCAAAGCCCAGTGCACTTCCTGGGGGCTGGGGCGGTAGATGCACGCCTCCTTCTGCACAGTGCATGTAGTTTGGTAGAAAGAAAATAGTTCCTACATGAAACTGCTCACAGCAAGTTCTGTGGATTATCTTGAGTAACTGGGTCGTGATTTCTGGAAAGAGACATTGTTGTTGAGTTTTTCAAATGTATTTTTTATTTTTATTTCTTTTGACGCTTTGAGCACCACAAGCCGAGTGCCAGTTCAATTATATTGGAGCGAAGGCAGACATCTCTACAGCTGATATCTCCAACACTCTGCATCTTAAAACAAAACAATCTAGACTGATAAACCACTACAGGTAAGAGGGAAAATATGTGTTTCTGATTTGGAGTGAACTGTCCCTTTAATAGTGTAGTATGGATTAAGATAATTACACTCTGTGAGGCTGCTGCAAATGTGCTTTAAAATCTGGTATTTTGCTTTATAAAGACCATTAGTCTGAGTGTGAATATAAATGAATGTGTGAGCATGTCTTCTCTTACACACTTGTAATGTGTTTTATGTGTCCAGCTTTTGGTGTGCGTGCGTGTGCATGTGTGTCTGGCGCATTGTGAAAACACACTGTGGCTGTTGACATTTCATTTGGAGCTGATGGTCTCTGGAACTGATGTTATTTACCGAGCGATAAAGTCATTCAAACAGAAACAGATTGGAACCCCCAGAGGTGGTTGCATAATTAGATAACCCAAACCTCTGGCACTCAGCACTGCTGGATGGTTTTTATGCCATCCTGTGAATTTATCCGATTCAGTCCGCTCTGTGGGAATGAAAGGGCTTGGTTCACTCAAGACAAAATCATTCGACAAAGACTGAAATAAACTACCACAAGCAGGCCGTTATCATCCATCCATCTACAGCAGAGATGTGTCACTGAACAGCAGTTGTAGTTTGTGATCACTAGGTGGCATGATTGAGGTTGAAATAACGCTGCTGAGCTGCCTGGTGTATTCAAAGAGACATTATTATTATGCTAAGTGATTTTACTGTTGTGTCATTGTATGATTCTGGTGCAATCTAAAGACTGCACCAGGAGTGAACAGCTGGATGATATGAAGATATGCTGCGTGCATCATGGGTCGATTACTGAACAGGCCTACCTACCAAAGTGTCACTCAAGTGCACTGACAGGAAGAGACTCACCATGACCACAAAGAGACCAAAGATAGGAACTGCAAAGTGTCACAGCAACACAACCCTGGGCACTCTGGGTGCTATGTCTTGGGGCTAACACTCAAAGAGGGCTTCCAGGGCTTGGCTGCCCATACAGCATACATACCTGTACATCACCAGAGAGTGAGCATTCTCTGCCAGGTTTAAGGTAAGGGATGTGGGCCTACCTGTTGCCTTGCTGTCCCAGAACTGATCCAGCAGCCGTCACTCGGCCAGCTCGCTCTGCATGGTCCAACACTACAATCACAGCATTCAGAAACATCTTTCCCCAACTGCAGTTCCCCACCTGGTCTGAATTGTCTCCCTTAATTACTTTGGCACGCCCCCTTTCAAACTAACACAGGCTCCATGCCTAGGTAAGCCCAACCCACCAAGTCTGAGTGGCACACAGGACAGCCAGCATGAAGAATTATCAATAGAGACAAACCACAAGGAGGCACAAAATGGCTACGAAGAGACATAAAAAACACCAAAAAGTCAACAAAAGCCCCGTTTCCACCGAGCAGTACGGTTCAGTTTTTACCCGTTCCCACTGTGGAAAGTTGTGGATGGCACCAATGGAACCGTTCCGTACCGTCCCCATGTTTGGTGCCCCCTCTGTTGGGGTACCTAGCACACAGATCTGGTACTAAAAGGTGGAGCTGTGAACACTGCAGTCTGTTGAAAGGATGTTTTGCTGCCTCTCACAGCAGCTGGAGTCTGAGAAAAGCACTGGGCCGACTACCAGCAACTTTTAAGGTGAAACGTAAACTTGTAATGTTACTCAATGCATGAGATGATGACATGAACCCATCAGCACACCTTAAATTTGAATATGACATTTCAACTTTTACCATTCTATTGGTTTTTATTGTCTCTCTTGGATGACATACACTTATAGTACTGAGTGGATCTTCAAGCCATTATGTATATTAATTTTGCCTGGGTTATATGAGCTACAGCAACACTAAACCCCTGAGCTTGCCTGAGAAGGACTAAATGCAGACTAAATGAGACTCTCACTGCAGCCAGTTCTGTTTTGTTCTGAAAATGCCAACATGCAACCTTTTTCTGTGGACGATTATCAAGGTGCAGACTTCCATCTGTGTCACCGGTGAAGAGCCAGGAAATACAGCAAGTGCTTGACACAGCAATGAGTGACCCGCCCACATTTAAGGGTACTGTTTGTGGTGGAAACGCTAAGCAGACCTAGGGTCTAGGTAGCATGTCTGAAGGGTTACTTTTTAAGGTAATCCTTCAGGCATGGTTTGGTGGATACGGGGCTACCACAGAGACACAAAACAACCAGAAAAATTATGCAAAATTAGCATGACCACAGAGAGATGCAATACCACCACAAGGTTTGTGATTCTTACACCTGTGCAGGCGAGGTCATGGGGCCTTTTTCACCCTGCACCCTGTCTCACAATCTGCAAGAGTGACCTATGTGACCAGTATAAGTGTAGATGACGTGACCATGTGAGTCATTAACATCTGTCATCATTTTGGTGCCATATGCAAATGATTTATTTGGCATTTCTTTGTAAAAACCACAAACTGATATATTTCTCAAGAAAACAACCCTCTGAGCTCAGGTCCCATCATTCAGTCGTGCCCTGTTCTGACCACGTCACGTCTTGACACAAACAAACCTCAAGTAGCTGATATATAAAGATCAGCAACTTGGTTGTTGAGTTCCTCATTGTTTCTGAGAACTAGAGGAACTTTTTTTTTTTTCTTTAAAGGTCTCTAGAGAAAGAAGCTATTCTAGTCTTCCCAACACGCCAAACCCACTGTGAAGTGCTGAAACTGACAGCTCTGCAGCAACAGTTGCTTGTGGTTGAATGGTGTTCGTATTGTAATGAAAAACAACAACTCCCTGTGAATTCACGCAACGCACAGAGGCATTTTGTTGTTTTAATGATATGTTTTTCATCTATTTTGATTCAATAAATGTTTTGTTTTGCAGACTTCAGCTTCACTCTACAGTAACGACCATTAGATTTAAAATCAATGTGTGAAGTATTTGAAGTGTGATCTGCAGCAAAGTGGCAGCAGCTGAAATGAGGAATTGGCCGTATCTTCACTCATCATCAACTTTTCTCAGGCTGAGGCGTTAAAGTTATTCGTTAGCAGGAAGTCTGAGAGACAGCGAAGGAAAGGGTCAGCTTTGACTAACAAATAACCAGAATAATGAAGCTGACTTGACATGAGCTGTGTTTTCCATCAAAAGCAATAATAAATTCACAAGCAAATAACAACACTGAGCTGTTTTTTATCTTTAAACTACTTTTTCCATAAACATCTAATGCTATCCAAGCATGTTCCTCGCTTCTCCAACATGGCCTTAAAACGTCCTTTACATTTTACATCTGCGTCACATTGATTCTGCAGTTTTTTTTTTCCTGCCTCGTGACTCAAAGGCATCAAGGCTGCGATGCGGCTCATGATCCGAGACAAGTGAACCGCTGCATCTGTCAGACGGCATCAAGACTTTAAAGCCGCGTTGAAACGACAAGTGTAACTGTAGCACAAATGCAATGCATGGCGCACTGCCATGTAAACTCCATGTGGCAGAGACGTGCGGGGACGAGACACTGAGCGTCAAAGAGTGCACTGCCAAGATGTTTTGAGGAATTAATATTAGAGGGAAAGTGAAAGGAGCTGCTATGCAAACTGAGTAAAAGCCCACTTTCATATGTGAGATGTCAGTTAGTTCATATTAAATGGATACTTATGTTTAAATGTATATTTTGTGAGCTCTATTTATTAAAAAAAACAACTTTAATCAACATGAACTCATTGAAACAGATGAAAAGTCACAACACTTTATTTTATTCATTCTATTGATGTAAAGATGTACTGTGTGTGATTCATGTGTGTAGGGTCGGTGGTTGAGGGGTTCTGACTCAAAGTGAGTTTAGCGGACTAGAAAGCGTCCACCCAGAATGAGTCAGTATCACAACAGTAAAGCAGAGGGGCAGCTTTTACTCTTTGTTTTAAACATTTAACTCCCAACATTTAGGCATTTATAAAATACCCTCTTCGAAATTAGAACTGAGATGTAACTCATACTCCCGACCACAACTAGACAATATTAAATAAGTGTTTTTCTATGGGACTGTTTTTATTTCTTCCACAGTAATTAGTAGCTAGCTCCTAAAACATTGAGGCAGAGGGTGCTGTCTGTAGCTCTGGTTGAGGGTGAGAGGCTGTCAGCAGATACACAGAGATCTGTGTGGATACATGAGACCCTAAAAAAGAGGCTGGATCATGGGGAGTACCACCAGTTGGTCCAGGAGCTTCTCCTCCATCATGGACGTTTCCAGGCATATTTTAGGATGACTCAGGGGCAGTTTGACAACCTGCTGTCTCTAACTCTGGATATCCAGCAACTGCTACCACCAAATGTACGATAATTTGACCATTTCATGAATGTGTGGTTGTAATCAGTATGCCAGAGTTATTTTGTGGGCCCTGAAGGCATCTGTTCCCATGTGACATGTTTCGGGCGAGAATGAGATTCAAAACAGATGAAGAAGAAGAAGAGGAATAACAGAAGCAAGAAAAATGGAAAAAGTAAACACTAGAGTGGCTATATTTGCCGATAGCTTATTTTAGTTATGATGATAATTTCCCTCAAAATACGATAATTTTGAGTCTCTGGTACGATAATCCTACATTTCCCACCTAGCAAAGCTGGGGGAGACAGTCACAGTGGTGGAAAAATCACACAAAGGGAGGAAGTCAGGGTCTGAAACGAGAGGGAAAAGGTGAGCACAAAATAAAACAGGAAGTGCGAGACGAGACTAGACATGAGTGACTTTACGTAATTTAACATAAAAGTGCTCATGACAACGAAAGACTAAACATGAAACTCAACTAAGGCATGATATGATAACCATAAAACATAAACATGAATTAAATTAAGATTTTGACGTGACCACCAGTTTCTCCTCCACTGTTTACCAACTTGTTTACTAAACTTGTCGTGACCACCACAGAAGGCCCGCCTCTCAAATCTTCTGATTGGACAATGGGATAAAAGATAATTAAAAAAAAGATGACTGAGGTGCTTTTCCTCTCTGAGATGAAGGTTTTTCAACTCAAGGAGTTCAGAGCGCTCTGCGAAAAAGGCCAGGCGCCTAGAGCGCAGAAATGTGAGGCATGTCACAAAAAAATGCTTTCTGTGTGATCAGGGCCTCACTCTGCTGTCTATCATGTCAAATGCTCCGTGAACGGTGTTTAAACTTTCAAACTAGACAGCGCTGATCGAATACGAATCGAGTCTGTCACTGTGTTGCCTATTTCTCACCTCAAATGTTCTCAGTATCATGTTTTAATGTACTGTAGCTGTAAAATGAGAAAGTTGGTCAAGCCAGTGTGAGGTACTTTCCAACATGGTGGCTGAGTCACAAACCTTATATTTTGTTGTTAATGTCGATTCTAGCCAAGACTGTCTGTCTCAGGTACTTCCTTCAGAACATTGTGACAGTTTCATTAAATATGACACCAAGGAATTTTTTTTTCTGTGTCGACAATATTAGCGACACAGCAACTGGGTGTTGGTCATTTTCACTGGAAAGTGGTGACATGAAGCAGCAAACTGACGCATGGCACTGTTGACATGCTACAAACGAAGGTTGAGACTAGACACACCCTCCACACACACACACACACACACGCACACACACACAAAGCACTCACAGAGAATACGGGGGGGAAAAAACAGGAACTGAGGAAGCGCTATCATAGGTGGGGAAACACCAGGGGCAGGTTAAAAACTCAAAAGAGAGAACAATTTTAAATCAATAAATAAGTAACTGAAAAAGTTGAAATAAATGAGTAACAAAATAGAGGAACATGCCAGCTAGAAAAAAGGAATTAATATAAACAAATACATAGAGCAATACACAAAAATAATAGATACAAAATAAAAAAAGATGTAAAGTTCAATTTAAAGCCAGGCTGATAAGGTAACAGTGAGGATGATTGAAAGGCCACTACCAGAAGACCTGAGATAAGATAAGATAAGATAAGATAAGATAAGATAAGATAAGATAAGATAAGCTGTGGTGAGATGAGACAAGACAAGATAAGACAAGATAATATAACATAAGACGAGATGAGATGAGATGAGATAAAAGATAAGAAAAGATAATGTTGCAGCTGTTCAAGGTGGAGCTTATGTTACCTACTTTATATCCTGTCTGTAGTTTATTAATCTGTATTAATATAAGACAAATAGTAGTGAAGTAAATGCCTACATTCAAAATATTCAAGCAACTACCTCAAAACTGTACCCTTAACTTAACTATACAATTTAATTATATTCTATTAGTTATTTTTCACCACTGAAAATATGCTTAATTTACTTTACCTCCATCTTGCAGATCATTAACTTATATTTCATCTTTTTTTACTAAATCATTTTACTCTCGTCAGTCTAATCTACTGTAATTACTCGTGCTCTGATTAGAAACAAATCTTATTGATTTCAAAATTACACATTTTCCTCAAGTTGCAATGTGAAACTGTTCCCACTCAAAAGAAGTGGGTGATCCATACACCAACACATCAGCGGATCACCCTCTGACTACACATACATTACACCCACCTTTGACTTACAGCTGCGGGGTCAGACCGCTTCTTTGGGGCGTTCAACGTCACTTATAGGAAAATGGAAAGCATCTGAAGTAGCGGTTAAAGTAAGCAAGTTTAAGGGGGAAGTAGCTGTAACCATATAAATGTGGTTATATCTATTGTTTCAGAATGTAAACAAATATCTTAATCATGATATCTAACAGGGAGGTTTCAGCCACATGTGGCAGAGCTAAAGGAAATGTGCTGTTATCTCAAAGCATGAGGTTCATCAACCACTGATACTTGTTTGGAGGCAGATCTTGAGCAGCCATATCATGAAACCAAAATATGTATCCTCTGTGACACCAGAGAGACAAACTGGTTTGATTTATGGCTTTTAAACAGGAAATGTGAAATGGATGTCTGTTACAAGACGGGCCTTGATTCACCAGAGCATCAGATGTACTCAACTTCTATTGAGCCTTTGTCATTTCTGTTGTCGGTTCATTTCATTGACTTTCTACAGCAGCTCCAGAATAATTCAAGTCCTCAAATCAACATTTGCAAACCAAACCAAAGGGCTGACTGTGCATCAAGGTCAACATGACATTAAGTGTCAGAGTGGACAGAAAGGGGAAACTGAACTCATCACAGAGGAAACTCCCACAGAGTTCTCGACAGTCTTCATGAGGAGTCGGCTGACAAGAAGGAAGCAACACTGAGAGATAGACGAACGGACAAAAGGAGTCTTTATCATGTCAGGTAGGAGGCAGATTCACTGGATATGAAAGAAAGTCTTGCAGTGAAAGTTGTGTCACATTGATTCTCACATGAATCAATGTGTTGTTTCAAAGCTTGAACTCGTCTGAATCTGTAAATATCACCAAACGTGTAAGTTCAGCTCTAATTTCACTGACATACATGTCAAAGGCAACTAGATTTTGTCAGACATGAAGAGTAAATGTGGTGAGGACAGGCGTCATGTTGACATCCTGTGACTCAGACCTGACTTAAATTACAGTGAATTTTCATCAGACAGAAGTTTTGTAACTCTGTAAACTGGAAGGAATGTAGCAATAATAGCTGTGTTGCATTAAAAAGCTGATCATGTCACCCAGACACCAAAATCAGTGTACAGTTATTTTATGATAACACTTCTCAGGTGCTTTACTATCACTTTCCTACACGTGCAGGTTTTCCACGCATGTGCTCGTATTTGGGTTAGTCTCAGTTTACCTTTCACCCGTCTGATATTTTTCATGTCAGCGCCACTGTGAGCCGTGTCGTCGTGCTCGACTGTGTGGCCGACATCACCGCATTATTTGGTTTCAAAGTCAGTGTTGGATTCCCATATTCACCTGAAGGGGCTTTCCCCACAAACCTGCTACTGTAAACAGCAGCTACACAGGAAGAAGATGAGTCTGTTATGAGCGACCCTTAAAATCCCCTCTCTGGGTTTCCCTGTGCTGAAATTCTCACAGCTCTCCTTTATTCTCTGTGGTCTCTCTGTTGATGTTATTTCTCCTTTCTTTGATTGCATATTTCCTGCTTTATTTGAAGTTAACTTTAAAAGGCTAAAATGGTGTGCCGTAGGATCTAGTGGTAACCACACATTTTATTATTGCAATATTCAACTGGGAGTATACATAAAAGCTATAAATGAATTTCTAATTGACTGTGTTAGTATGTTGTGTGCACCCATGTTCTTGGAGGCAAACTCGAGCTAGAAAATGAAATTTAATTTAATTTAATCTAATTTAATCTAATTTAATCTAATTTAATTTAATTTAATTTAATTCAATTCAATTTAATTTAATTTAATTTAATATGGGGCGTCGGTGGCTTAGTGGATAGAGCAGGTGCCCCATGTACAAGCGGCCCGGGTTCGACTCGCCCTTTGCTGCATGTCATTACCCCTCTCTCTCTCCCCCCTTCACGCTTATTTGTCCTATCTATAAAGGCAAAAATGCCCAAATAAATATATTTTAAAAAATAAATAAATAAAAAAATAAATAATTTAATTTAATTTAATTTAATTTAATTTAATTCAAATACACTTCACATGGACCCTATTTGTTCCTGTCTGTTCACGTGTGGGAATTATTGTGTGTGACACATCAGAGAAACAAAAATGTCCCAAAAAAACACATGTTATAGAAGCAATTGTGTGCAGATATAAATACAGGTGTGCCTTGAGATTTTGGCTTGCCCTTTGGTGTGACGTGGGCATGAAAAGTTTGAAAACCACTGCCTTAAATTACTCATACTGCATTCTTTCTTTCGTCATCATTAACTGCTTTCGAAAAAGAAGTTTTGTTATTTGTTTCTCTCACACTTTCTTGTCACCCTGAACTTGCACAGTTAAAAAAAAAGGCTGAATAAATAAACAAATAAATACCACATTATATTTGCATGTACCTGAATAATTTTTTCTTGTATGCTCTTTGTGCATACATATGTGTAGGTATGTATATGTACATCTTTATATATCATACAACTTCAATTAAAAGCCTTGTCCCAGTTAAACACCCAGTCCCTTTTACCAGCCACATTTACCTCAAATTATGTGTCCATTGCTCAATTACCCTGTAAGTTATTCATATTCCTTTAGTCCGTAAGGGTCCTCAGATCAAAAGAATTAAAGGGGTTTTTCATAAGAATGAACCCAAGTTGTGAGGATTGTTTTAAAAGGATATAGTGGTGTGTGTGGGCTCTTTCTGTTGTGCTGTCTGTCAGAGCGAGATCAAATAAATGATTCATAATTGTCTGTCATAAATTGTCTGATTTTACAAGAAATATTCATACTGGTTTAAACAAACATAGTAATTGTTTAATTAATTAGATATAAAATAATAATAAAAAAAAATATTATTATTATTATTATTATTATTATTAGTAGTAGTAGTAGTAGTAGTAGTAGTAGTAGTAGCAGTAGTAGTATATTATTTATTATGGTTTTTAGAAGCTGATAAATGATGGATTTTTTGTTCATTTCATGGTGCACAATGGATTAACGTCCAGAAATGGAAATGTTGTGTTTAATAAGTGTGGACGCAGATACTCAAATTTACAATAAAAAGTAAATTTAACAAAACAAATTAATAAACAATGAAATTATAACAATAAACATATAAAAAAATAACAATTAAAAGGACATTTTTTAACAGTTGTGCCGAGATGGTAATCCTAGATTTGCAAGAGCTACTTCGAAAATGTTTTGATTTGCAAGTTTTTATGTGTCACTACACTTTGCTCAGGTTTGGTTAGGTTTCAACACAATCAGCACTTTGCTAGAGGTTGGGAAAGATCATGGTTTGGGTTCAAATTATTACTTGAATCATGGAAACTTAAATCACACCAGAGTTTGCGTGAATCTGGCGTTACCATCTAGCCACAACCTGACTAAATTGGATTTTATAAAAGGCATTATATCTATTTGGCACAAAACATTTAATTCTAAAATGTGCATAAAATAGGCGCAAAACTGAAATTAATTTCACTGCACTGTGTCATGTTGTATCAGCATTCCATTAACGGCCTTTTGCAGCTCACTTCCGTTATATTGAGATTCACTTCTGTCCCAAAAACTTTTTTAAAAAGCCTTTTCTTAGAAGTTTTAAGCAGAAGTTTTCTCCAGAGCATGATCTGTGCCAGGCTGCGTATATTAAAGCAGAGTAGTAAAGCCACTCATCTGTGTCACCAACATTTGGTATTTATTTATTGATGTGTTTGGTCCCCAGTGACAGCGTGTGTGTCTCTCTCAGGGCCTGTGACATGTGAGACAGAGAGATAAGAGGCAGGCGGATGTGAGGTGACATCCCACAACAAGCAGACGCTCAAAGAGGAAGTGAGTGCTGGGTCCTGTGGTCATTACTCATTTCTTCACAATTTCTAGTAAATGAACATATGCTCCCTCCCCCTGGTATCTGTTTATGACCAACTTTTCACCTCATGTGCGATCGTCTGAATGATGTTAACACTCAGGAAATTTTACAGAGACCAGCTCGGAGAAAAAGGCGCACCTGGCCCCATGTGTCACCAGGAACGATGCCTCTCTTCTGGGTTGTGCTTTGGTCAACGTTTCCTCCTCTGGTTTTCCTCTGTGGTCGAGATTGTTGTCGCGTCCATGAGAGCAGCAGCTCACAGAGAGGTGAGTCTCCACAGTATTTGCGTTAATGTCTTAGTATTAAATCCCTGAAAATTGTCTGTTTGAATATTTCAGATTATAAACTGAATCATTGCTGAGCTAATTCTGTACATTTTGGGATGTTTTCCATACTATCTTTGTGACACATCATATTAATATAAAGACGTACAATCACTAATTGAAGGTATCTAAGTGCATTTACTTTAGTATTACTATTTTCTGCTACTTTATACTTCTGCTCCACCACAATTCAGAGAAAAACCTGTACTTTTTGACTCATTAATCCAGCTGACTGTTTCCAGTTCATTTGCATGTTTTGCAAATGATAATAATTTCCCATTCAAAACATGTCGTCAGCCTCTAAAATGGGATCAACTGTTCAGTGAACAAACAGTTTAAAACATTCCAGACTAGATACATAGATCATTTATTGTCATCATATGTTACACTTTGTTAGAGCAATCCAGTTGGCAGCATATAAATGTTTGCACATGAAAATAGAAAAAGAATGAAAATACATGCAGTACTTACTCACCCTCATGCCAACAAGAAGTCCAGTGTAGTTTTTTAGGCCAGTCATAAGGTCAGTTATGGTGTACCACAAGGGTCTGTGCTTGGTCCCCTTCTCTTTACTATTTACATGCTACCCCTCAGTTCATTAATCAATAAATACAAATTAGGTTCCCACTTTTACGCAGATGATACTCAGCTCTACATATCCATCAAGCCTGACACCTCTCATCACCTGATCCATCTAGAACAGTGCACACAAGAAATCGAACAGTGGATGTCGTCAAATCTTCCTTCTGTTAAATACTGAAAAAACTGAAATGTTAATCCTAGGTCCAAAGCACATCAGAAACAAATTCTGCAATCTCACCTTAAACTTAGCTGGTTCTATCATTTCACAAAGCCCCCGTGTTAGAAATCTCGGTATCTTATCCGATCCTAATCTCTCCTCTGAAGTCCATATTAATAATATAACAGAAACAGTATTTCCACCTACGCAGTGTTGTCAAGATTCGTCCCATTCTCTCCATGACTGATGCAGAAACACTGGTTCACGCTTTTGTCTCATTCCGATTAGATTATTGCAACACACTTTCCTCTGGCTTACCAAATTCAACCATTAGGAAACTACAACTCGTTCAGAATGCTGCTGCCAGGATATTAACCAGAACCAGACAATTTGACCATATCACCCCGTTCTCATTTCAGTTAACTGAACCAAAAAAGCCTTAATGTCTTAATAATACTACAATATATGTAGAAATACTTTTACTTGAGTAAGATTTTGGATGCATGACTTTTACATTGCATTTTACACTAAAGAATCTCAAACTTTTTTCCACCTCTGGTTAAGGCTTTGGTTCCCGACCAGTTGTGAAGACTTAAAATTAAACCGTTATAAATGAGATTAGATACAGACTTTAAAAAAACAACAACCTCACAGCAGAAGGGCACAGTGAGGAACTGAACATGAGCTACAGTCACAGAGCCATCAGCCTCTCCTATACAGCCTCATCCTGCATCACAACCAAAGATTTAATAGACCAATGGCAAGTGTCAGAGAGAGGAAAACACTAAGTTTGTGTGTTTAAAAGAAATAATAAAAAAATGACATAATTTGTGTAAAAAGTTTCTACAAATATCAGGAAAATTCATTCAAATCACTCATTTTACACAAACCTGCTGTTACTGCGCTCACTATTTGTGTAAATGTTGTAAATCAATGTTGTAATCAATGGCAAATAAGCGCAATTTAGCAATTGACCAATTACCAACAACACTTCCTCTTCCCTCTGTTAGTGTCTGCGTTGCTGAAATCCTTAAAATGCTACAATGACTACGAGTCCTACGTCCACTGCCAGTGGAGGGAACGTGGAAACACGACACCGCAGCTCTGGTTCAAGAAGGGAATAAACGAGTAAGAACAGCATCAGGAGGAACAACAACCCAAACGCTGAAATAACTGTTGCCATTGTGTGTTTCTGCAAACCAGAAATATGTCACATTTGTACGTTTTATATGAAGTGTGTAACATTTCTTTACATTTCAATTGCCAGTGTTATGTTGTGACAGTGCTGTTGTTATCATGTTATATTTAGGCACAAAAAACACTTGATTATTGTTAAGAAAACATCATGTTTTGGCTTTGAATACCTGATTTTGTCGCCACAGCCACAGCTGGATATGTCCCAACCCCTGCTGCTTGTGTCTCACCTTTGTTTCCCATCATCCCTTTGTCCTCCTGATGAGAAACATAGCTGACATACATGGAATCTGAACTTATTCCTTTGGAAATGTTGATATGATACACATAAAATGTACAAATGTGACGTATCTGTGGTATGTTTGGAGGCTGGCTGGTTGTCAACACTCAGGATATAATGTAGGATTATGAGCAATATATCAGTGTGTTAAGTGTTCTGTCCCACAGCTCTGTGCCGTGTCCTTGCAGGGAGCAGTGTGTGCCTTATGGTGCTAAAGAACAAGATGCAAGTGGCCACAGGACTCTGCAGTGCAGGTATAAAACACGTGCATTTTCCATCGGCATCGAACACACCGTCTTCTTCCTCAAGGACGAAGCACAGAGAAATTGCTCGCCTGTCCAACACAAGCGTCTGGATCTTTCTCAGCACTGTGAGTTTATCTGTCCATCATAACTGTGACGTTTACTGTGATGATAACGATGGAGATATCCAGAAGTGTCATGGCTTGAGCTCTGTGTGTTGTTGTGTTGTGCAGTGAGGGCACGCCCACCAGTGAATCTGTCCATACATGATGGAGGTGATGGAGGCCGATGGCTCAGTTGGTCCAGCCCTTACTCCCCGTCCTCCACCCTGAACAGAAACATCACATATCAGCTCAGCTACAGGACAGATGGACAGGACAACTGCACGGTCAGCATCACACATACTGTACATACCATAGATGGTGTGAAGGAAGTGGACGTAGTCACCGTGACGTCACCCATTGGTTTGTGGACTATCGTTTCCTTACGCCAGAGGTGACCATATTAGGATGAGAGGGTGGAGCTGTGGGGATGCGAAGGGTGAGATGAGAACCCGAGGACACAATGCACACCCACCAATACTGTCTCCTGGCCACAGCGTATGAGGTCACTAAGCATAGCAAATGCTAAGTAATTAGCTAACAAGGCTAGCAAGGTGCATGATATTAATTTGGATGCTAATTTTAGCTCGCGGAAAAAAAGGCTTAAGACAAAATGGACTTTCTGGGAAAAAAAATAACAGCCATATGTTTGCTTGATTTATGCTTGACACGTCCACGAGGTTCGCAAGGTTTTCACCCGTCTGTGTTTTGTAACTACATGAACCTGGATGTTTCGGGGAAGTAAGTTTGCGATTCACTGCTACAGTTTTAGAAAATATCAGTTTGCCATGACGACAAACACAGAGTATAAAAGCATACCCTGCTTTATTTTACTCTAAATGGGGATTTACAAAATGGTCACCATGCATCGTTGAAGAAGACTTGAAACTAGCGATCTGAGGCCATAAACACATTAGGAAAATGTTTACTGAGGTGATAAATCAGATGAGAAGAAGGATTATTTTCTCATAGGTTTCGAATCAGTGAACCCATAGCTTGACGCTCCAGTCGTCCCATTCGTCTTAAACCACACGTGAAAAAAAAAAGTGTAACAGTTTACTTCAAAACTCAAAGATGGTACAGAAACAATCATCCATTTCGAAATAAAGAAGTAAAGATATACAAGTTAGGAGGTCAAAAAACTGCGTGGCTCCACTCTCCACTGCAATTTATGCTCTCAAATCCAAAAACACCCCCTACTGGTGAGAGTGTAAAAAAAGGTAAATAGTAGATAATAATACCCTTATCTTTAAAGTAACAAATGTAAAAACTGCATTTAGGCTCCTACAGATTTGTGTTCAATCGGACTCCTTTTTGGAACCAGTGTGGTCGCCCCCTGCTGGCCAATAGAAAAATGCACGTTTAAGGCACTTCAGCATTGGCGTCACTTTTCAGACCCCAAGGCTACGTCCACGTCTTTTATACAGCCTATGGTACATACTCCACCAGCTTTTGACCATGTGATAAATAAATGTTGTTGAAATCATGAAGTTGGTTTTGAAAATATTTTTAGTATCAGAAAGTTTTTTGTGAGTCTAGACATTTTCGAAACATTCTCCTTTATATTCAGTTATGATGACAGTGATATGACTAGAATGCTGATGTTTAGCAGGTCTAAAGTTTACCATGTCACCCATCTCAGTTTATAGCATGTTAGCATGCTAAATGTTCCCTAAAAACAAATACGGCACTCCAGACCTATAGCTAACTGCTAATGCTAATAGGTGTATTTGATTCTTTAAATCCCGGCACACTGACGCAAACACAAAAAGGTTACTGTTCCAAATATTTCTGTGATCTTGAATTCAACATTCTGTAAGCCAGAGCTCTCACACATTTCTTTCCATCCTCTCTACAGTCTGAGGAGGTCACAAGTACCAGTGTGAAACTAGAGAAGCGATTGTTGCTTCAGGGTCGCAGGTATAAAGCCAGGGTGAGGGCCCGGGTCAGCGTGGGTCAGTGGAGCGACTGGAGTCCCGTGGTGACTTGGCACACTGAAGAAGGTGAGTCAAAGACAGCATTCAGTGTCACTGTAAACCTTATATGCAGTTATATAACAACCATTATGGATCATTTTCTGTACAAACTTGCTTCAACTCTGACATTTCTGAGTGAAACCATTCCCTCAGATATTAAATGTACTGGATCATTTGAGTCCAGAAGGGTCTTTTCTTCTGATACAGACACTGCTCCTTATCTTCTGTCCTCACATTTCTAATCTTTTCCCTCTGTCCATTTTCATGGGAAAAGTCGGGAGCTTTGCAGCTGTTGTTATTAACTCTCTTTCCCTCTGTGGCTCTAGACACTGGGCACTTTCCCAGTTTGCACTGTGTGCTGGACGGAGAGAAGGAGGTGGTGTGTAGCTGGGAGGTGAGCAGAGAGGTGGCTCACTTCATTACATACCAGCTGGCATGTGGACACAGCCAGGACGCACTGTAAGTCGACAATACCACCTGGCTGAGGCTGAAAAACTGCATCCAGTTATCATCCATTCATTCCTCTCCTCTCCTTTTAATCCCTGCCTTCAGGTCTGAGAGATGCTGTGTGAACCAAACCGTCAGCCCTGACCTCAGCAGGGCAGTGGTGAGGTACAGCTGCTCGCTGACTGTCGCAGACCCTGCACATCTGCTCGTCGAGCTCCAACCAGCACGCAATGCCAAGAGTTTTAAGGCCGACCAACACAGTGAGTGGAGACGAGACAGAGGGCACAACATTGTAGAAGAGATTGTGTGTGTGTGTGTGTGTTGTGTGTGTAAGGGGTGGGGGTGGGTCTCTTTGAGCAGAGTAGGGAGCAGAGATGAGGCGTCCTGCCAAATTAAAAACACACAATGGTGTGATAAAACTGCAGAGAGCTGTGCAGAGCAACTGTGATGTGGTTAAGTGTCCCCACCTAGTGTTTGAATGACACTACTGCATCCCTGTCAGCCAATAACATCATGGTTTGGTCATTAAACCACTTACACATAACACACTTGTCCAAATATTCACCAAAAGACAAACAAGACTCTTTTCATTTCATCAGTAATAACTAAAATAAGTGCAACTCTATCATCTAGTAAGCTGTTCCTAATTACAGCCTCCCAATGACAGAATATAGATTAAAAAGAGCCATGTTTATGAATTTTAATGGGGTTTTTTTACTTTGAGTTATATTTATGCTGGTCTATAGTGCACTTACACTCAATAGTCTGGCACGTCACCATTTAGACATTCATACCCATGACTTGCGGCTACAAACTTAACCCTGTTAGCAATGTTTAATTATTTTAATTATTTAAAATGTCCTGCACATAAGTATGTTGTTTCATTGAAATAAAAATTGTAACCAATAATCTAATTTATAATTTTTTTAAGCAGGCATGTTGTTGCAAAGATAGAAGAAATTACATAAGTAATATATCTTTTATTTCAGTTACTCCTCAATTCTTTATTATAATCATTTTACATTTTAAGGGTTTTTAAAAACTACACAATTTCAAATCAACACTGAGTCAATTCCATAACTTGACTCCTAACACTGAAACACATCTGTATTTTACGTTGGTTCTCACTTTACATGTTCCATAAATTAACAGCCCTCTTAAATTATATTTTCCTTCCTGTAATTTAAAGGATTTTTGAATATAAACAGGAAGACTTCTGTTCCCAAAATGTATTTCCAATGATTGATAGGTAGATTCACAATGACCTGATTTATGTATTTCTCTAAAAGCTCTTTTGTGAAGTTTAAATATAGGGTCTAAATTTGTTTTATATGCATTTCTCCAAATATTAGCACAGTAGGACACACATGACATTACAAGTGAACAGTACATTATACAAACATATCTTATTCAACAACTCCCTAATTCTAAAAAGAACAGCAATACTTTTAGAAATTTGTTCTATATGTGGCTTCCAGCAAAGTTGGTGGGTTATCATGCCCACACATTTTGTTTCATATAATCTTTTAATTAATTCTAATTTTTAATTCAGTTTTAATTCAATTTTATATTTGGTCTTATCTTCATTTAGTGATAACTTATTATCAGCAAACCATTTTTTCAACATGATCAATTCCCTTTCTACTGTTTTCAATGAGTCTTTCGTGTCATCACCTGAACAAAATACATTAGCATCATCAGCAAATGTTTCAAATATCAATTTATTAGATACTGTAAAAATATCCTTTTAAAAAAAGTATAAATAATTTAGGTCCCAATACCGAACCTTGTGGAACACCACAGGGACTCTCCTGTTCAGAATGAGAAATACTAAATGGATCCTTGAGGGGAAAATTACGATCCCTCTTGATTGTTTGATTGGTTGTTGTGTGACTGTTAGACATGCAGTCACTTCTTGATTGTATCAAGAAGGCCATTTTTTAATAAGTAACAAAACATTTTGAAAACAAACAAACCAATAAAAAACATTTCTATCATTAATGTATGCGACAAATTGTTTTGTTGCGCAGTTCGTCCCAACCCACCAGGGCAGGTGAAATTGAGACAGAAAGGCAACAACTGGATCGTGGAATGGACCAAGCCCAGCACAGCTTCAAAACTCATACTGAACTATCAGGTCTGCTATTACAGGACACAAGATCAGGTGAGACACTTTAACATTAGTGTTTTTCTTTCTGTCCAACTGTACACCTGTATTACAATCCCTTCATACTACCCACAATACCCCTTTCATTGATTCTACTCGCATTCCTTTTTTTAGGGATCTTCAATCTTGCGAAACATTTCGGAGGGGTCCACGTCCCTGAGCATTCTGGGCACTTCTCTGGCTCCATCTAAGAGCTACCAGGTCAAGGTCAGGTCAATGGTCTTTCCTGATCACTACAAGGGAATCCCTTCTGAATGGACCGACCCTGTGGAGTGGACCTCGCTTAAAGGTACTTTACAGTCAGAGCATGCACAAATACATGCAGTGATAATGCATCCCACATGTGTGTGATCTCAAACACACATTCAGAAACATTCAGAGTTGCTGGAATTACTTTTTGTTATTTATTGCATTTTATTATTTTCTAGATAAAGTGCCCAGTTTATTCAGAGATAGTAACATGAGCCAAAGGTCAAGAGTGGTGGTGTGGTAAGAAAATAGTTTTGTTGTAGTGGAGGATCTAGACGGGGCTGATGGCAGGGAATGGAGTCTGGTGGCAACAGAGATGATTGAGACCAGGGCTGGTGTGAGTGTGGAAATGGGCAAAGTGTGGAGTAGTTTGGCGACTAGGAGATTACAGGCAGGTAGGACGGGAGACAAGCATTAGGACAGGCAGGTGGGTGATGATCCTGGGACACAGGAGAGACAACTGAGTCACACAAAACACAGGGACAACAATTCACTAGTGACTTAAGTTAGGATGTTTTCACATTTGGTCCTTTTCAGCCATCTAAGCGGTGGTGACTCAGCATTTTTTGCACATATGTGAACACTCTTAAGAGATCTCAGACCCCTGTGAAGCGAGCCGAACTCAGACTCAGTTTAGTTCGCTTCAAGTGCATTGCGCGGTTCACTTAACCTGTGCATTGTGAATACAAAGTGCTCCAAGTTCGCTTTGCCATTGCATTTAGCCCTCTAGATCACATGCTGTTGCACTGGGACACAACAGTCTACAGCACAGAAACACTAAGGTTCTCCCCAGGTTTTAAGTTCATCTGAAAGTAAGGGGTTTCATAACCGCACTGCAGCGCCACATCAAAGTAAAGACAAAACTACGTAGGCTATAGTGTGACCAGAAAGAGAACTGAGTCCTCTTTCAAATGAACTGACAATATGAACACAAAAAGAACTGAGTCCCTTTCTGTTGGTCCGCTTTTTGGTGCACTTTAAGAGGACTGAGTTCAGTTTGTTTTAAAAGGACTACATGTGAAAACACCCATTAGCTGGCCTGAAGGGTAGCTGCCACTGTGTTTGAAATGACCGTCTTGCAAAGAATGGTTGAAGAGCCGGGGTAGATATACTGCATGCTGATGAGAAACAGGTGAGCAGAGTGGAGGTGGTGATGAGTCCATTGCAAACAGGTGAGCCTGATGAGCAGAACTACAAGCCAGAGCGAGGTAGAGAGACCACACCCACACCGGGACACACACAGAAAAAACAGAGAGAGCGAAAGACAGGGGAGCACTGAGAACACAGGGACTGTACCATGGATGATCAGCATCACTCTCAGTAACATCATAATTTGGTTTTCTCTTCCCTGACAGCCGCCTGGTCCCCAACAACCCTGATATATTTCACCATCAGCATATTAGTGGCCACAGTCTTCCTCACACTCTACTGCACCATTCCAGCCTGTCAAAGGTACTTTGTCATGTAATATTTGTGCATCTTCCTTTTCCTCCAAACTAGAGATTGCCTGAAAAGTTAAAGTCTTGTGAAATCAAGTAAAATGTCTGGACCCATTGGGTGTTAGTCTGACAGCGATAAGCCTCTGGGGGCGAGGGCCAATGGGGCCCAGTGCACAGACATGAAAAATGGTGCGTTCGTTTTGTACTCGGGGGTCGGAAATCAAAAGTGGGAATGACGTCACCTCCGAGTTGACAACAGTTTTTGCATTCTAGTTGACGACGGTGGACAAGTTGGAAAAAAACATGGATGCCCGCAAGAAAGCCTTTGTTGTCTTTGCACTTTCAGAGACAGCTTCAAAAGCATCATGCACTCCAACTGATGAACGCCGCAGATGAGGCTGACCTAATGTCAAACAAATAGGATAAAACTGCTATAAACAGTGCTTTAGAAGAGTGTTGATGCGGTTGCTCCCAGTTGGAAATCGGACCTTATCTGACTGGGAACTGGGAATTTCCAACCTTTGAGTACAAAACGAATGCACCAAAAGGTTCCACCATTTTTCCTACATAGGACACAGACTTTTATCTTTTGGGGATTTTTAAGGTATATATATGATTTTAAAAAAGCTGACGCATTTGAATACTGATTTGGGTGTCAAAAATACCATAACAACAGTAGATGCTCCAAAGCTTCGAAGCATTTGGGACAGCACTACCAAAACCATTGAAAAATGAAATTTAAGCATCAGTGTTTTTACTTTGCCCCTACATGTCTTTACTCTGTGGAAATGTTTTGCTTTTTAAAAGATGAAAGAAGCACACTTCACCATTTGATGTTTTATTGACATGAAAATAAATAAATTACATGCTATCTTTTGAACAAACAGGAAGGTGGTTCTGTGGGTGGACTCAGTTCCTTCTCCAGGCAAAAGCAAAATCCTGTCTGAGCTCAAGGTGAGACTGATTTTATAGCTCGGCTGAATTATTCCCATTTCTGCTGTGCCAAGAAATAATTCTGCATATTTATGGATTTGTCCAATTGTATTTTCTAATGTGTAAACCATGATGTATTTTCCAGTCTGCCACCGGCCAGACCCTGATGCAGAGTGAGAGCACGTCCATCTGCAAAGTGCAGCATTTGGACAGCATATCCACATGGTAATAAGTTACACACTCAACATTACCTAATAAATTATATTAATGTATTTCTTCATAATGAATGAAAAAAGGAGGATGTTTGGATGCAGCTGCAGTAAATTACTGATGATTCCCTTCTCTCTCTCTCTCTCTCTCTCTCTCTCTCTCTCTCTCTCTCGCTGCAGCTCCTCAGATGTTTTGCTGTGGTCAACCAAGGACACTGAAAGACAGCTTCTGGAGCAGGATGAGGGCTGCTGGCAGTGCGATGACCCGCCCTCTCCTGCTGAAAAGGTTAACGTCTCTGACACGTCCTCCATGAGCTTCAGCGGGCCGTACATCTTCTGTCAGGTCAGTTACTCACAGTCAGTGGAGTCTGTCAGGTATCCAGGTGAATTTTTCAAACAGTATGCTTTTGTGTTTTCTGTCAGCTGATATAAAGTTCATGTGTATTTATAAAACTGCCTCAGATATTTGCTTGCCTTTCATGCAAAGATCTGCAGATGAACACAGGTCTTAAAGGACATTTTGGTAAATAAAAAATAATTATTCACAAACTCGCCCGCTTTACATGAAAAGATAAAACTGTAAAAAAAACGACATGTTGTGGTTTTACGTTGGGTTATGTATCAGACTATTTCATGGCCAGTTTCGGGACAAGAAATAACGCATCACATCACCCTGGACAGAGCCAAGCTAGCTGTTTCCCTTCTAGTCTTTATGCTAAGCTAAGCTAACCGACTGCTGGCTGTAGCTTCTTAAGAAAAAAAGATGATGGACTATTTTGTTAACGCGTTAATAACGAGGTCATGCAAATTCCTTTTAATGCCACCAATTATTTTGACACATGTACCTTCTATAATTATGACCCTCGGCCCACCCGTTTGGGAAATCAGGATGCGATGCAGCAGTAACACTACAAGCAGAAACAAACCTCCGTGAGCAGAAATGGATTAAGAAAGGCATCTTTTGAACAGCAAGTTCAGCTTCAAAGCTCTGCCATGATTCTTTAGGCAACACCAATGTTATTTGCATTTACTGTCGATAGCTGAGTTACCACCAGAGTACAAAGAGCTGCTTTAAAAAACAGCAGTGTTTAGTTAACCTTTACGAGTGTAAAGTTGGACACTACATTGTGTTATAGCATATTTGTCCACTCCAATGTTGATAAGCGTATTGAAAACTTGAAAAATATCCCTTACATTTAGAACAGATAAATAATGTGCCATAAAGCCATAAAGTTCCACACTGAACAGCTTTGTTTCTATCTGACAGTCATCAAGCCGCAAGTCAGTGGATGTCCAGTGTGCAGAGAAAGAGGAAGAACAAGAAACACCATCAGATGACTCCGCATCTCCTTCCTCGGGGACTTTCACTCTTTATGGTGAAGGTTATGTTTGTCTGCCACATCGCAGTGCCTCCAGGTCCACACAGGATCTTGTGTCTTACAGCGACGCCAACACCAACACCGACAGTGCTGAGCAGTGTCCAGATAAGATGGACGTCCAGCCGGGCCTCAGCGAGCCCACCAGCAGTCACCAACCTCCAGCGTATACCTCAGGACCTTTCTCTCCCTGGCCTCAGGAGGGCAACATGCAGGCCTCGGGGTACTGCCACCTCCCCACGGCTTTCATGAGAGCAGCAAAGTGATGTGCAGCATGCAAGCTCAGAGCATTTCAAGGACAAACTGTGAAGCTTTCTCAGCAGAGATTAAGAACAATTAATCAATCAGTGATTTCTTGTTTTATTATAAGCTTTTCATTCTAGGCTAAGTATGCCTCCATGTGAAACGTGTTATTAATGGGTTTTTACACATTAAAAACCAACCACATTGCTTGGTTTCATGTCTTATCAGACCTAACATCAGGTTGGACGTCTGACCAATGGAGGGCAGCAGTGAGCTGAGCCTGAGAGTGCAACGCAAGTAAATCTATGGGATGGACTAAATAACTCTTTGTCTTTGAGCTTTTTTTGGAAACTTCCTCACACATTCCAGCTCAGGATGATATAACAGGAGCATCCTGCAATCTAATGCAATGCCATACAACAGCTTTGTTTGAAGGACTACTTTTGTTCAGTCCAGAATGTTTTATTTAATGTTCAAAGTGATTCTTCATTTCTCCAGAAAAGGAATCATTTACTGCACCTTGTACATTTCTCTAAGCATGTGCAGAATGTGCGTGTCTGACCACAAACTCTTAACTCTTTTACTTAAATTTCCTGTGACTCACAGCTGGTGTAAGAAACAGAATTATGTAAACTGCATTTCATGGGAAAAGCATGTAAGTTTATTGGTACCAAGTTCGCTGTGGTTGTGTATGCGTGTTTGCACAAAGGTGTGTGAGTTAGGACCTTGTTGTCAAGCCTGTAGCATATGTGTTGCTGAAGTTACCTGTACCTTATATATGAAGTATGTTCTCTCCACGTTGATGAGCTGATGCTATCTTCTGTGTGGCACTGTTAAATGACAACAGAGACTTTTGAAATGCCACTGATAATATATTAAAGCTACCCTTAATACATGAGACGTGCCATCTTCTGCACGTATGTTACATTTACTATAGGTCTGTGTTGATGTCGTTGATCATAAACGAGATGCAAAGTTTGCTGCACTTTTACACAGTGATATGGTTTTAAACTTGTAAAATTGTGTATATGTTTTATGGCACAAACATACAGTTTTCAGACTGGCTGTCAAACTGCGTGGCATATGCTTAATTGCCAGTTTATTAGGTACACCTGGCTAAATCTCACATTTTTCACGTCACTGGTGTTTGTAAAGTCTATAAACACAATGACTGAACAAACATTACTATTTAACTGTGTGCACGTTTTGTAATTAATAACATGGTTATCGTAGATTAGCTGGACTAACCGTTAGCTGTTAGCCGTTAGCGGTGTCTGTAATAACTCAGTAACTCAATAAAAGGTCCGTGAAAAAAACATTTTTTCCAGCGGTTGTCGCAGTTACAACGTGATTGAGCTAGCAAAGCAGTTTTGAGTTGATATGTGTGGTATTTATTCAGTTTTGGGAAATCATGATGTCTAGAAAGCATCAGTGGCTGCAGCTGACCGGGACAGCTAACACTAGCAGCAAAGCTAACATCGGGACGTCATCTGTGAAAGGCCTCCCGTTGTCGGATACGACATGAAACTACTCCAGTTAGCTTAATCATAAGACATCCACTGGAAAAAAAAAATTTTCACGGACCATTTATTGAGTTACTGAGTTATTACAGACACCACTGACGGCTAACAGCTAACGGTTAGCCCAGCTTATCTACGATAACCATGTTATTAATTACAAAATGTGACCACAGAAATAGTAATGTTTGTTCAGCCATTGTGTTTATAGACTTTACAAACACCAGATTAGTCTAAACGGTGATATAGTGACGTGAAAAATGTGAGATATATATATATATAGCTAAACTCTGCTAGTTTTCTTCCCGGAAGTATTTGTAAACAACAAGGCGATTCCCTCCATGCCTGGTATAACGCACCTGGTACCTGGTGTTTCTTTCATTTTGTCCACTTTATTTACATCAGTGGAAGTAAAGCATCTTTGAGGGCTTTAAAAGCGCTATATAAATAAAATGTATTATCATTATTATTATTAAGTAGTCTTCTGTAACAACTGGTGAACCACTGAGAGTGGACTAAAACGTTCGACTCTGGAGACACTTCTGGTAAAAAAAAACAATCTTTACTGGTCAAAAGGTAGGTTCAGTACACAGAAGGACAATCATTGGAAACAAATTGACCGACAGGCCAAATCCAAAAACCACGAAAAATACACACGGTGAAACAAAAGGCTGGAACGCTAGACACACAAGGAGCTAAGACGAACTGGCACTGAGAAAACAAGACACACTAAATACACTGGTGAGGGGAAGGATGACGAGACACAGGTGAGACTAATCAGGGCGGGACGACAATCAGACACAGGTGATCCAACTAATAATGTGACTCAGTAGTGTGTACAGCCCCATGTGCCAGTATGGGCTCCTGACAACATCTGCACTTGCTCCTAATGAGTCGGCGGATGGTCTCCTGGGGGATCTCCTCCCAGTCCTGGATCAGGGCATCAGTGAGCCCCTGGACAGTCTGTGGTGGTACTTGGCGGTGTCTGATGATCCCGTACATGATGTCCCATAGGTGCTCAGTTTGATTTGAGTCAGGGGAACAAGAGTGCCAGTCAATGGCATCAATGCCTTCGTCATCCAGGAAGTGCCTACACACTCTGGCTACATGAGGTCGGGTGTTGTCCTGCATCAGAAGGAACCCAGGGCCCACTGCACCAGGAGGAAACTTACGGCCCTGTCCAGCTCTCCTCATGTAACAGCTGCTCTCCCAGTATCTCCTCCATGCTCTTAAGACTGTGCTGGGCGACACAGCAAACCTTCTTGCAACTGCACGTATGGATGAGCCATCATGGAGGAGCTGGACTACCTATGCAACCTGACTGGGCTGCAGGTACCACCTCATGCTAAAAGTAGTGACAAGGACACTAGCAGAATACCAAACTAGAGAAGAATCTGCAGGAAGGACACCACATGTGAAACCATTGCCTTTTTGGGGGGTTGTCTTAGGTGAATTTCAAAGGGTGCATATTAAGTTTTAACAGGTGCAGCATTTTCAGTGTAGACATGTAGGCCCATGTACAGAAGGTGTATATCTAGAGTCTCACTGTGTCTCACTCACATGCACGCAGACACATATTCTCATTATTATCTCATTTATTGCTCTGTTTATCTGCACATCTGTCGAGCCTGACAGGCCTGTGCAGAGTATTCAGGTCTATCAGTTACTGGAAGCAACTGCAAGTGTGTAATACATATGGTGTACATACATGTGTGCGGTTGCAATGCAGAATTACTAACAGCTTTATATTGTTAACATATAAGCAATGCATAAATCTTTCTTGTCTCTGTAGAGCGAACACAATGCTGGAATTCCAGGCATGCTGATATCAACTTCCTGTGTTTTCAGCCCATCGCTAGGTACAACTTCCTGTCTGTTGAGGCTTGAGGAGCAGTTTGACACACAACGACTGAGTCATGATGCCCACTAAGACGCTAACCCACTCCTTTATATGGCCTTGAACATGGTAGTGGAAGGAGAGGGGACGGTGGGTTTTCCCAGCATTCCTGGATTTTTCAGATGCACCAAAAACAGTGACATTCCTCACAGTCTCCGTCTGTCGGCTATTGTTCACTGGAGGGACAGGGTGCTTTGAGAGAGTAAGTGTGTATATGAACGAGTGACAGATTCATATTGATCTGCATCAGTGCAGAGAGAAAATGAAGGACAAAGGTTGACCAGAGTGAGTGTGTATGTGCTTGATGACAGGGTGGTCATGTGGTCATCTGTGTACAGCATGTCCCTGTCCTTTGTCGTACATAAAAACAGGAAAATAAAAGCGCTGGAAGGTGTAGGGAGTGCGTGGCGCCACACGGATGCTTGTGTAACCTCCTGTTCAAAGGCCTCCTGTTTCCTCGCTACTGTACATCGGGGAATTCAGGTCATACCCAAACACAGACAGTTGTGTCTTCGAAGGCAGCTTGTCAGGGCAGATTTTAAAGGTCTGAAACCTGTCCTCATAAACCAAATCATCCTTTTGATACCACAGATGGGTGATCATATAAACTCACACGCTCTAGCTCAGTAGAAAACACCACCATTCACAACATGACAGTTTAAAGTCCCCGTGAAACAGGAGTTAGAGCGTCTTTGTCTTCTGCACAGCGATGTATTCACCCGTGAAACAAATTTTTTGATTGGTGTACAGTTACAAAAGAGATTTAAATCAGATTGGACTGCTGAAAGTGGGCGGGTTTAGAGTTTAGAGTTGAAATAAGAGCCTAAATTTGGTCCGTGTACTTCGCGGCCATTCGTTTTTCGTTTCGAAATAACAAATTAAAACACGGGAAACCAACCATTATCCGTTTTTTGTTGTGAAATGACCAAACGAAAAAGGAAAAAACAATCCGTCTCCCATTTTTTTATTTGATAATAAAGAAAAGAAAAACGGAAAACGAATTGTTATCCATTACCTGTTATCCAATTTAGTTTGAGAATTTAAAAAAAAAAACCCTGTGGGAAACTCCTTTCTCTTTTTTTTACCACGAGCGAGCCACCACTTTTTTTTTCAGAGGACGAGAAGGCGCATCATCAGAGCGCGTCAAGCTGCCTTGTGTGTGTGTGTCTGGAAGATTGCTGCATGGACCTGGTCATGAAATGTACATACAGACCATGTACATTTCCTATAACTACTAGAATATTGCTTCATCTGACATGCTATGCTAACTAACGGCATATCACATTACACATTACATGTCCGCAAAAATGATATGCAATAAGTGAATTCATAAAAAAGTTTTATTCCCATGGACCAAACGTTCCTTTTCGTCCACCAGTTTTCTGTGAAAGTGACGTCAATTTCAGTCAAGTCGGCAACTCCTGTTCCAAAATTATCTCCGAGTTGGTTTTCTGACATAAGTGGGCGTTCATGTGTATTTTCCCAGTCGTTAAGTCATTTTTCCGATTATTCCGACACGTGAATACAACTTACTGGTCACAGAGAAGAAACAAACAAAAAATAGAGAAAGGAGTTTCCCACAGGGCTTTTTTAAAATATCCAAATTTAATTGGATAACGGATAATGGCTAACGATTCGTTTTCCTTTTTGTAAGAGCCAAAATATATTTTGCTTATGTTTATTGTTTATTTGTATGTATGCACAGGTATGTCACATCCGGTGGTTGACACATGGGTGTGGTTTAAGTTATTTAACTGGGAATTTAAATCCCTGGCGGGAATGGAGACAATGGGGTTGAGTGAGCTCTGATATTTTCTGTTGACCGTCACGTTGGATCACTGTATTGTAAGTCTTCTTTCGTTTGCAAAATAAAACTTATACAGCTGTCAGTGGACTGATTCAATGAAGGAGCGAGTCACAGATGCGAGCCCACTTAAGCCTCTTAGCGGCCTTTTTATTGATAGCAGTCGCTACACTTTTTTCTTTTCTTTATTATCACATAAAAAAACGGGAGACAAATTGATTTTTCCTTTTTTGTTTGGTCATTTCAAAACGTCCCCACCACCATAAATTCAGCCTGCAGCCTGTAACCACAGTATTTTGGGGAAACAGGGACACACTGAGGTATCATGCTCTTGCTAGCCTGCTAACCAGCTCTGTCAAGCTAGAAGTTGTACATTAACTGATGGATGGATGTTGTGATATCATTGATTGAAATTGATTGGTAGCGTGCATAAGCCGATAAGGCTTTTTCCATTTCACTGACTTTGAAGGAATTAATGATCTTTTCACTATTTCCTTTGACTATACATCTCTTTTGCTGATAAGGACGTGAAACAGGGGCAGTGTTTTATTTAGATAACAGTGGTGTGTTCTCACTGATGTCTAAAAATATGCATTTTGACATTATCAAAAATTGTGGGTGTCCCCCACCCTCCGATAAATGAGATTAGAGAGAAGAATAGACCTTAAATAGGCTTTTTATTAAGTGATGTTGAAGCTGCTGCCGTTCTGCATGGATGCACATTCCCAGAGGCCCACCATATGTTTCAGTGCCTGATTTCACACACATAAACTCGTTTCCATCACTTAGCAGGACAATGCATTCTTTAATTCTCTAGAGAATTACCCTGACCCTGATCATAACCACTATGCGCATTCCCAAAACCCTTATCCTAACCTTAACAAAAGGTCAAACCTTTGAGGACACACTGTTTGTTCCCAAACGTGAGATGAGTCCCCACAATGTGACTGTGTGACTTGTGTCCCCATGACGTCAGGAAAGGCACCAGTGTACTCCACCAATGAATCCTAATACAAATGATATTATGCAACAGGCTTTAACTGGTGATGATGGTTGGGTCATGGTTCTAAGCCAGTTTGGTCTTTGTTAAATTGTTCGTCAGGTTCTGGTCTCAATGGGTCATTATGTTGTTTGCTGGTCAGGTAACCGTGTTGTTGAGACCCAACAAGCCATATCTTTCTTTAAGGTCAGCCAGTGAGCTATGAACCATCTCACGTCTTTAGTCACAGTCTCTGGTCCCTCGGAGACCCTCCCACGCTGTCATGGTGGTTGACCCCTGTGTGTGTTTGTCACAGTCAACAAGCCTCCACGCACTTCTCTTTCCCGCTCCTGTTTGAAGTCAGCGGGGGTGGGGACCTGCTGGGACACCCGCGGAAAAACAGGCATCCCACCTCAATGCTGAATTTGGAGATGGTGTGCTGTTTAGAAGTAGTATGTCTGTGTGAGACTGACAGTGAGGCAACGGGAAGTAATACATGAATAGCAGAATACACACTGAATTTTAGGAGTCATGTACAGGGGGATTAAGGGTGAGACGCTGATGCTAGCAGCTTTCTGCAAAATTGTCATTTGGTGCAGACATCACACCTGGTGATTCATGGAAATTACATCAAGTCGAGACCAAGAACGTGGCTCCTTAAGTCCTAAATGTGTGAGGACCATAATTATGACTGCATACATGTAAGTCAACCCCCGTTTACTCTAAACATGGTTTAAATCTGACATTTATTCCACTTCAAAGCCATTCCTCGTATGATTTCATTTAGACAGTGGAGCAGATGACTTCTTGACTCGATAATTAGCAGACATAACTGTGCAGATGGCTGCTGAGATGGGGAGTTTTTACAGCCAAGAGTCAAGTGGGTAAATGTGAAAAACTAACCACAAAGAGTGTGTGTGCCAGAGTTCACCTACAGCACATCAGCCCCCACTCTTTCTTTACTCTCCCTCTTGTCTCAGATAGAGCAAACCTCATTGTGCATCACTGGGACTAACGCTCAATACTAGGCAGTGTGAATTTAAAGAGTCAATGTGATGTCTCTGGGGAGCTGCAGATGCTCTGTGTAGACGCAATATGCCAAACAGGCTTAGTAAATAAATCCACCTGGGTTCACAAGGGGGTAAGAAAGTCAAAGAGTTCATGGTGTCATAAAAAAGTCAGGGTTTATCCTCCCTTAAAGAGTTTGGAGTTTTAAAAAAAAAAGTCTGTTTTCTGCTTTGGTTCAGACTGAAATACATCAGCTGTTGAATAAATGAAATTTGGGACAGACAACCATGTTAAGAGGATGAATCCTAACGACTCAGAAGATCTCCTGACTTCACCTCCAGCAACACCGTGAGGTTGACATTTTTGGATTTACGTATCAAAGTGACATTATATATATGAGCCAGGGCCACTGCTGGTCATTTGGGTGCCTGAGGTGCAATTGCTATGGTGTGCACGTAGTGACAGCGCTGGAAATGAAAGCTGGAAGGTATGGTGGATGGTGCATAATCTTGGCAAGACACCTCCCAAGGTGCTGACCACAACAAACAACATAACTGCTTATTATTTCGGGACATTGCTGTGTTTCCACCGCTGTTTAGGCACCAAACATATGTGTTTTGTGGTGACCCATTGCTATGTTTATAGCAGCTAATTAGGCATGAAAAGCAATTGTTTTTCACAGAGATATCACTGCTTTTCCAGCCAGGACTGTGCCCCCAGACCACGTATTTTAAGCCAAAGCATGATCTTTTCCTAACCATAACCAAGTGGTTAACCACAGAGAAGTTGAAATAGGAAGTTCCAACATATCCGCTGTAGGGCTGTGCTATCAATCGTCGGGTGATCGCGATTATGATTTTGAGGTCAAACGATTTCAAAGTTACTGAAATCGAGGGTAAACGATTTTTGGTCACAGACACCTGGAGATGTGATTTTGTCTTCTACGGAAGCCGCGCATGCGCAATACCGCCCCCTTCCTCCTCTCACTCCACAAGCCAGTCAAGTAGGTGAACTACGAATGATGCGAGGGGCAGGTGATTTCAAAAACAGTGTGTGGAAAATGGCAGAGGGAGAGGGAGAGAGGCTGGTCTGTGTGTGTGTGTGTGTGTGCGCGCGCATCGGGGCCAAACTCTGCCGTGTGCGATACAGAGTAAAGAAGAATTGTAAATGTGCTACCATGTAGAGACGGAAATGACATGCCGTCGTGTAAACAATATAAGTCATCACGTGCGCCGCATAATCGTGATTTCAATCTTGACCAAAATAATCGTGATTATGATTTTTTCCATAATTGCACAGCCCTAATCTGCTGCATAAAAACATGCAAAGTAATCTATCCATGGTTTGCACAAAGGTTTCTGACTAAATAACCTGCAAAACTAATGGCAACCCAACTCATCTGCTCTTTGTGTTTGGTACTAACTAGCACATGTTAGCATGCTACATGCTAAACTAAGATGCTAAAGATAATAAAACCCACACCTGCTTAGCATCAGTATGTTAGCGTGCCAATGTTAACATTTAGTTTAAAGCACTGCTGTGCATAACTACAACCTTATGATGCACTTAGCATGACTTCCTCATTAAAACCAGCTTTTCTTTATTTGTCTGTTGCTCATTCACTGTCGGCCCAGTTAGAGTTTAATAAAACTTTGGCCTTACGGAAGCTAATTCGTGGTCGCAGAAGGAAAACTGGTGAAAATGAATAAAAACACAAAACAAAGTAGATTTAAACACATTAGCTTCTTATACCCATATGAAAATAGCATTAGGTGGCAAAGTTATCACAAACATTCTGTTTCTTATCATATTTCACAATAAAACAGACACAATCAGTAACAGTTGTAAGTTGGCACGAGGAATGTACAAGCCATGTTTTTCAATAACTTAAGATGTTTGGCTGATTATGGATTATTGGACACAAATAGCATCACCAGTATTTCTAAATGCTGTTACTAATGGAAATACAAGGGACACAAAAACTATCTACATTTGCAATGTTTGGCTTCTTGCTGGCTCTTTAAGTGACTTTTGATTTACTTAAATGAAATGTCAAAAACAATGTGTTGTAGATTAATGAAACAAATACAGTGGGGGCACTTGAAGAAAAATGTGTTGTACTGTAGGTAGGCGTTTCTTTCCTTTCCTCCCAGAGTTAAGAAGGAATGTGATTGTTTCAGTGGAAGGGAGACGTGTCTTTATCAAAGAGAGAAACAGATAAATGCTTCTATGTGAGTATTGAGATGCATGAAAGAAGTGTAGGTACAGGCACAAGCCCACACACACACACTACACCACACACTTTGGCATACAAAACAAATGCACATTTGACACAGAGGTTAAACACAGCATGATTCTGGGAGGACACAGAAGGTTTTGATCTTTCTGTTTGAACCACCCAGCCATCGTGAAGCATCGTTACATATCTCGACCACATCTTGTTTGCAGTAGTTGAATAAAAAGTTAATCCACAGTAATGGCAGAGATAAATAAATAAGAAATATAGTACAACATCAGCTCACAGGTGTAACGCTATCGCCTCGTCTTCAGATAGCACCTTTTTCTTCACACCTGTGATGAGATTTTGAAATGCAACATTTGATGTTTTTGTCCTCTAATCACATCTGTGTAATTCCAGTGTTTGCAATGAGTTAAATATTAAATATGGTTAAAGAGAGACCATCACTGTTTTACAAAGCTAATAAATGATATCAGGCCTTGGTGCGGTAAATCTACACAGCTTTGTCTTCCAACACTGAGACCTTCAGTATGTAGTTCTATCCGACATGGAAATACTGCTCAGTTTAGTCAACATTACTTGTTGTTGCAGTCCATTGATGATTGTCTCTATGTTTATCCAATTACAACACAACAAATTCTTCAGTGACACAAAGAGTTATGTCCATTTGAATGTCCATTTTTCCACCAAATGTGCTTTGTAGTCCAGTCTGACTGTGGTTCAGTCTTTAGCAACAAACTTTGCCATTTAAACCCCACATAGACTCGCTTCTGTCAACATATAAGTGCAGTTTCTCTCTGTTGATATCAAAACAAGGTTTCAAGAGGAGTTTTGAAATTGCACTTTTTTCCACAGTTCTACAGCGATGCAGTTTCAGTCCCCCACAGGTGCTGTGCTCACACACAACTTATCAGTCTTTGGGTGCCACTTGTTACTTCATACCAGCAACTGTCGTTGTAGAGGAAAGCGTTCTCTTGACAAGGTCCACCTTTTATTTATATTCCATTTTCTTCTTACCCTCCTCTTATTCCACACAGGAGTTACAGGTTCACCAGACAGTCATTAGTAGTGTTACGGAGGAGATCTCACAGGACAACCAGGTTACTGACAAGTGAATAAATACTTATATGAAGGGAGTCACTCTGCTTCACCTCTGGATCCACGAAATACACCAAGTTCACTTTGTGTCCCTGAAGGGAAAACACAGGAAGACGTACTTTAAACCCCTTACATGCTGGTGACTAAAACATAAAATGCATTATTAATCAGTAAATCGAAATATTACACACGGTCATTCAAAACTGATTGATTTATTTTTCCTTTATTACCTAAATATTCGGTGAACTCACCTCGCTTTATTTTAGATTTACATTAGCATCGCTCTCATAGCTGCCTTGCTGATTTGTTTGCGATTCTTCCTCCTCCTTTTCTTTGGACGGGCTGGGGGTCTGGGGCCTGCTGGAGCTGATGGCTGCCGTGTGGTAGTTGTAGATGTTGTTGCTGCCAAAAAAAGATTTACATATTAACTAAAAAAATACTAAAAATCTGTTTGTTTGTTTTCTTGTGGCTTTGTGTTACTGCCAAAATCCTTAAACATATACAATCCGCATTCTCATCCCAGGTCATCAAATAGCGACACTTTCTCATTCCCTTGGCGTGTGATACCCATGCTAAATTCACCCTACCTTACAATATTGCCACATAAAAAAATTGTGATACCACCATACTACCATCACCAGTATCAAATCTTGCAAAGGGTGGGTTTACACTGGAGGTAGTTAGTGAGTCTCATGGAGATACCAAAGGGTGCTTTTGGTGTCACACACCGAGGGGCATGACAAAGCATCACTATTTGACGGCCAAGGAATAAGAACAGGCTCTTCTTTGTATTTTTCTCAGTTCATAGTTCTCAAACATGTCTCTTACCTGGTTTCTGTGTGGTTGTTTGCAGATGATGATGGTGTTTACCATGCTGGTGATGTTGACTATCCGTTTCCTTTCCTCTCTGCCTTTCCTCCTCTTCACGTTTCATCTGCTGCTGTCTCAGTATCTCCTTCTCTTGGTCCAGCCTCTTGTGGAGAAGCAGAAGCTCTTTTCTCTCCTGCTCCAGTTTCTCCTCCTCTGTCTGTAATATCCTCACCTCACCTGGAGTCTCATTGTCTCTCCGTCTTGCCTGCTCTCGAGGCTCTGGATTCGGCTCTTTGGTTGGTCGGAACCTGCTCACGACTCTCTGACTGGGCGCCTCAGTAGGACTGAACTCGGCTTGAGGGATCTGAGTAGCAGGGTGAGAGGAACCACTCTTGTGGCTCTTTGAAAGTTTGGGTTTGTCTTCTTGCCGTGGTGGCTTGTGTGTTTGTGTGCCTTCGTCCCTGCTCCCGTTTGCCTCATTAACTTTCCCTTCAGTATTGTTGAGCAGCAACCCATCTTCACCTTCCACCAACTTGTTTTTTACCTCAACACCAACGTTATCCACTGAGGAAACAGTCTTGTTGCCATCCAAGATCTGACCATTCCTCCCATCCACATTCGCCACATTCTCACTTTGGTCTTTGGTCCCAAGGAGCCTGGTGGCGTTATGTGCCCAGTGTGGAGCAAAAAGAACAGCCTCTCCAGAGCGAGATGTATCCTCCCCGGCCAAACTGTACCCTTCACCAGGCTGAGTGAAGGTGTCTCCTCTGGGGCTCCAGTGCTGCTCCAGGAGGTCCTCCAGGTGGGCCCTCTGGTTCTGCTTCAGCTCATCCCACTGATGGAGTTCATCCTTTGAGTGCATCTTGACCTTTTACAATAAAAATAAACAAAATGCAAATCAGCTAAATATAAAGTAAACAATGGAAGAAGTGACGCGGTAATGCACTGCCCTGACAGTATAACAAACAACATTCACACTGTACCTGTCCGTGTCCTTGGCTGAGCGTCTGGTTTCGATGCTGGTGGTTATGCTGTCTGCGAGATGATTTTTTCTTGGGCACAGGAGGACGTGGAGTGGGCTGACATCGGCACTCCACATGATCAACGACCGACACCACTGCTTTGGCGTAAGTTGGTCTTTTGTTGACGTACTCTATCTTCATGACCTGGTGAGGTTCATAACAGTGGATTGGAGTGTTATACAAACAGCCTTTCCAGGATGTTGTTGATGTGTGTTTTTAGACATTTGTGTACTGTTAATTTCTGTGTGTGTGGTTGTTTACCTGCAAGTATCTGGTGTGTGTGACGTGAGGGACACACTGCAGGCTCTTGGTGTTGCAGCAGCCAGAGCAGCGCTGCACCTCGACACAGGGCGGCCACAACAGGAAGTTAGCGTTGCTGCGGTCCAACATCGCCCTGGTGACCTCGACCACCTCTGTACGAACTTTACACAGAGCCTGCTGAGCTGGCTGGGCATCTGAGGGATGAGACATGACTGAGTGAGAACATGGACAGATTATGAAACAACAAGCTCCTGAGCACAGACACAAGTCATTTGTCTCTTTTTGAATGTTTTGTGACTTCATGTCAATTTGCGTCTCTTGTTTTGGCGGGTCTTTTGGTCATTTTGTAGTTGTTTTGTGTCTCTTTGTGGTTGTTTTGTGTCTCTTTCTGGATGTTTTGTGGTTGTTTTGTGTCTCTTTGTGGTTGTTTTGTGTTTCGTTGTGGTTGTTTTGTGTCTCTTCATGGTTGTTGTGGTGGGTCTTTTGGTCATTTTGCATCTCTTTTTGGCTGTTTTGTTGTTGTTTTGTGTCATGATGTTAATTCGCATCCCCTAATAGTTGTTTTTGCAGGGTTTTTTTGTAATTTTGTGTCTCTTTTTAGTCATTTTTTTTATTTCTTTGTGGTTGTTTTGTGTCTTTAGTCTAAAGCATCTCTTCATATCTGTTTTGGCAAGTGTTTTGGCCAGTGTGCATCTCTTTGGAGTGTCTTTATGTTGCTTTTTGGATGTTTTGTGTCTCTGTCAAGTTGTTTTATGTCTTTGGGGTTCATTTGCATCTCTTTGTGGTTGTTTTGTATCTATTTGTGGCTTTTTTGTGACTCTTTGTGTTTGTTGTGCCCCTAGACCTGTGCCAGATTCACTCATCCATCTATGAGTGTGAGTATGACTGGTATGACTTGTGTTAGGATTTTGTATTAAGCATTCTAAAAAATATTATTATAATTATTATTTACTCTATGTGACTGTTAAGACAACTAACCACTGACTTTGGAAAACCCCTTCCCTTTGTGTTTGTTGAATCAATAAGTAAAGGACAAAAAAAAAGAAATGCACATGGGACTCCTCATGATTTCCCACAGAAACCCTCCCAAGTTGCTAAAAGAAGAGCACAAATATGAGAAGCCTAATTCCTTTCAGTTCCATTAAGCTCACTCATTCATCCACAGTGACTCATCCAGCTTGTTTGCATGTGTATTAAGTGCGATAAGAGGCTCTCACCATTGAAGCCCAATTCACCATTTTATACAACAGTGGCTGTGACTTATGCAGCTCTCCAGTGTAACATCCACTAAAGCCTGTTTCTAGGTGTTGCAGAGCACAAACAAGCAGGCTGATTATAATGTGAAACTCATGCATTTTAAATGAGCTGATGTGCTACAACTTCTCCTAGTCAGACTTGAGTGGATTATTGTATTGTATTGCTCCGTTACACAGAAACACAGAGGAATTTAATTCCACTTTGCTTCATAGAAATTCACTGTTGAATTTGACTGTTCTGTTGAAACATATAAGGACACATCCAAGATATTAGGCCTCGTGTGAATGATGATTAATTAAGGCCCATTAGTATCTCCTCATGCTAGAGGGAATCCAACAAAGTCACCCCGACTCTTGTAGATTGCTGTCTGGTAATTCAGACATCTGCTTTATCATGATGGCGGAGAAAAAGGTTAATGGGAAGAATTTTACCGTGTCACTAAAGCCATACTTGTCACATCAATCAGCTCCCAGGAAGACGCAGGGAAAACAACCAGTCCTCCACTAATGAGGATAAAGTACTTTTACATTCATGAGGAAAATCAGGAATCCTCCATGTCAGTGGCAAACCGTTTCAGCATTTAATCAAATGTTAGCAAATGTCGACATCAGTGATTGCTTTTTGGCTTGAAAGAATTAAACGCAAACATATCCATAATGTGACTTGTAGCAATTTTAATTAAAGATATCTAGTGCAACAAGAAACCAGTCTCTCCAATGACACTGAGTAAAAAGGAAGGAGGGGGCTCAACTCACCGAGGCTCCTTGGTAGTCTGTGACCTCCATTGGCTGCAGAAGTCGCGTCCTCCTCATCTGAGACAAAACAATAAACACACACAGATTTGACTTGTGTCGATACAGCAACTGATTTATGAATGGTCTGTTTATTGGATGTACAGTAAACTTTATTCTAAGGCTTTCAGCGCCCTCTGCATGTATAGCGATAAAACATGTTGTAATTATGAAGTAATTCGGACTGTGCGTGTTCTCTTCCACACGTGTGTTTTAAGATCGTGTTCTCTCTGCCTCTTGTTTCTCCATTTGTTTGTCCGAGTTGGTTTTATTACTGCGATGTTTACAAGTCACAATTAGGTTAGAGGAGCAGCATGTTAGTTTTCAGTTCATCATTGCATTGCCACTCACACAGTTTATTTAATGAACTCTTAATTACAATTTCTTATTTCTTATTAGTCATGTGCTGTTTGTCTGCACTGCCGTTTTTTATTGATATCAAAAGGATGTTGTGCTTTATTTTGAACGGATACTCAGCCCATAGGTCATATAACTTTCTAATACACTTTCTTATGTGTACATGTACTGATAACACTGTATGTGATAACACAGTGATGATGAAGAGCAGGTTGTCTATATATTCTGAAATTTCTGCCTTATTATTTTAACGTAACCATACTCTAAACAGTCAAAATGTATTTTTTAATGAATTTGTAATAAATAAATGAGCTCCAGATAAATTAAGGATCCCACCAGTGTTTTAGGTTGAAACAGCGTTATTGGTGAGACTTAGGTATCTTATCTCACTATATAATGACGAAAACTCTGTCTGTGTGTCTGTCCCACGTTTTTCTACTCACTGACGTGGTCAATCTATGTGAAGCTGCACACAGGCATTGAGGATTGGCATAGGTAGAAGGTGACAAAGCTACCAATGGGTATGGACTAGTTAAGAATGGTTTAGGAAAGATTTAGTTTGCTCCGTTTAATGTTAAAGATTAAAATGTTTGGGGCACCCAGAGGCTCGGACGGTGGAGCGGGTGACCCTTGGACACAGGTGTCCTTGTTGCAGTGGCCACAGCCAAAACAGTTTTGTGGTTTTGAACATTAAAGATGTATTTAAGGGTAAACTAAGGATGTGGACAGACTGTTACTGTGTCAGGATCCATAAAAAGACTTCCAATACTGAGCCTGGTTTCTACCGCAGAGAATCAGGGCTAGATATAACTGGAGAAAATGAGAGAAGGAGAGATTTATTTTCTATTTTCAATCTTGCATTATGAGAATAAAGTCAAAATGTGGACAATAAAGTTGATTTTCAGTATCTGAGCCAGGCTTGAGGAAAAAAAATAAGTTGGAGGAGAAAGTTTTTTATTTTGGGCATTACGAGAATAAAGTCAAAATATCGAGAATAACCTCGACATTTCAAAATAAAAATCAAACTTCTAAGAATACATTAAACTACTGGCGTTTGCATAAATGTCTGCCTCTGTAAAATACCTTGTGTAGATGAACTGGTGAAACTGCAAATCAGAATCAACGAAGAAATTATTTCTCTATTAATGCATAAACACTCGGGGTGGGAATCACCAGAGGCTCTTTGATACAATATTGTCACAATACTTTAGTCACAATAAAATATTATTGCAATTTTAAACATGTTGCGATGAGTATTGTGAGAAAATATTTTGCGATATATTGCAATTTATTACCTTTTTTCAGTTTTCAGTCTGCTCATCTCACTTAAATCTTTTTTTTTTGCTATTTTATTTTATTTTTTTAATAATTTATTTAAAAAAAAATCATACTTGTAACGATACGATATTGCCAAATAAAAATATGCCGATAACTTTGCTGTATCGATTTTTTCCCCGAATAAACACAGTGTGGTGATAAGTGTTACGACTTTGAAGAGACTGTGCCGAAAATTGCGTCTGTTCAGAGAGAAAACCAAACAATCTGTCTGAAGGTAATTTTTCTTCCCATGTGCTGAACAAAAATCATGTCATTTTGTCTTCCTTATACCTGGCCCTCAAAGTCTCCCATACATTTCAGCGTGTGTTATAACAGTAATATCAGAATGCGCTGGTCTTTACCTACGGAGTCAGTGAGCAGCAGCAGCTGAAGGTCCTCTATGGAGGAGATGGGGCTGTTTCTAACCAGCTCCACCAGGGCTGCAGGCAGAGGCTCCCCCTGAAACACACAGGTATTTATACTTCAACATGAGAGACCAAGGAATAAAACACAGAGCTAGTCTGAACCGTCAAAAGGCACGTATCCATTCAGACTCTTTGCAGCATGACTATAAGAATAGCTCTTTGAGAATTTCCCACCCTGTGTTCATCCTGCATGTGACATTACACAGTTTTCCAAACAGTTCCTCTGAGGAAACGGAATCACTGCAGCACGTCTGCAACAACCACTTCAAGTGTTTCAGTGTGAGTGTGTGTGTGTGTGTGTGTGTGTGTGTGTGTGTGTGTGTGTGTGTGTGTGTGTGTGTGTGTGTGTGTGTGTGTGTGTGTGTGTGTGTGTGTGTGTGTGTGTGTGAGTGTGACTGAGGCACAATAGGTGATCAAAAAGTAAACAGAGCATTATCCCCTCTATCAAAATATGAACTTTGTACTAGTAAGAGAACTATACGAGTAAAATGTGACGATAGCTGTACTCCTGATGAGGGGAAATCCTGCTTTGGGTGGCTTGGGTTGGTTTTCAGTCTCTTACTCTTTTGATCAAAAACTCAACTCTGTGATTGTTGTATCTCAATAGTTTTCTAATAAATTATAAATAATGCAACTTCTGATCAACAGAGTACAGGTACAGATACAGATCATTCAGTTGGTTCAGCAGGTACAGATAAAGGTGTAGTCACTCATCACAACCTGATATCACTCTCAAACTGACCGACAAGGTTTTTACATCAGTGACGGCTGTAAACACACTGAACTGGGTGCAATTCCAAATCTTAATGGTCCAAAATCACTGACTGGGCCGTTAAAAGTCTACATCGAATCTAATATTCCACTGTTATTCCAACACATTCTCACTGCGACCTCGTCCCATATTGACGTTCAATACGACGTGCAAGGTACCCTGGGTGCGCTGGTTGTTGATGTTCTGGAACACCGTGTCTTCTTTCAAAATAGAAGCACTACGTCAGTACAACAACACAAACTGACATAGACGTGGTTGGGTTTCGGAAAAAAGGACAGCGTTTGGCTTTAGAATCTTACGGGACACAAACACCGCTCTCCCAGGTGAAAGTCAGTGTTTGTTGGACCCATGCTCCACCCCTCCCACACACCTTTCTTTTGCTACCTTAACTTGGCAAAAGCCACGTTTCCCCTTAACGCCACTGAGCACCATTAAACTATAAAGGCGACCGGCCACGTATCATGCCGACGTTACAGGACCACTTTTTTTGTCATTCTTTGACGCCACAAGTCATATATTCTGAATATTCTGAATTAGGCCTTGTTCCAAAAAATAATTTTCTATTTAAGGCAAGGGATATGCTGATAATATTTGGGTTTTAATATCAGTCTTGAACATGTATTCAGCGTATCCAGAATATGAGGCTTAACTGGGATTTTTACCACAGATTGCAACACACCTCGTCTCTGTTTACAGTCAACTATGTGCATTGTCACTGATACGTTGTACATAAACCGGAAACCAACCTGAGGACACCCACATCTCTGGTCAGACAGAGAAACACACCTACTTTAAAACATTATGAAAGATATGCAGATATTGTAACAGTCGTAGAGCTGCTGTGAAGCTGCACCTACTTAGGGCAGCATAAAAGTTTATCTTGGGTGCGTCTGTACAATGGACAACCAAGAAAGGGCGGCAGAGGAGATACCTGCACACCAATGCACCTGAGCTGAACAGCCACAGAAAAGGTTCACAGGCTGAGATCAATGCAAAGAAAAAAAATTTATTTAGAGCATCCGTGCACAAAAAGAATCGTGCTCAAAGTGCAAAAAGTGATAAAAAGTGACTAAAAACAGCAGCAAACATTTCAGTCCTTGACTATCATCAGTGCTGCTGACATGACACAGAACACACAGAGACACAGACCGATTCCTACCAGGTGTGATGAATCAGTCAGCAGGTGCCACTAATTAGATGAGATCAACTCTGGGGAGCAGAGGCCTGACTACCAAATCACAATCACCTGTCCTATGAGTATTGTACTGATCACAACATCCTCAAACACCCATGTATGACAGCAGAAAAAGCAAAGCAAAATAAAATAAAATTTAAAAAAAAGAAAAAAAAAAAGCAAAATAAAATAAAATACAATAAAAAAAAAAAAATATATATATATATATATATATATATATATATATATATATATATTTTTTTTTTTTTTTTTTTTAAACTTTGAAAAACTCCTATTTTGATGCAAAGAATCAAAGTGGCACGTTATTCAGAGTGTGCACTGAGCCATGTAAACAGGAATATTAGTGGGAAATTCATTTTTTGTTAGCCATGTAAACACAATATTGTCTTTTTTCGGAATAAGGGCACAGTGGAATATTTTGTGCATGTAGTCACTGACTATGAATATGTCACACCATGCAGCTCTATGACTCGTTTATGGCTTTTTAATAGTTTTGAAAGACAATAGCATGGAGCCTATAAATCAGGTTGTGGCTCCACAGGAAATACTTGTTAGGAAAATTCATTTCTGGTTTTGTTTTTCCTTTGTTGATAACAAAGGGATGATATAACCTTAGCTTTGCACTTAAACAACACACATCTGATCATAAATATTTCCACACCACCACACCAGACACCAAGCAACAGCTCCACACTGTGACTGCATGGACCAAGTGTGGGTTTAACCCCCCGAGTCATTAATGGCTGCGAGAGCTGAAGGGGCTGCGGGGGAAGTATTAACCAAAGCAGACACACAATGGTCACTAAGAGCAGGGTGAATGACTATTGGTGTTGTGTCTTCTCATCTGCTAACATTTAGGGGTCAAAGGAGTCAGGAAGGAGTCAGGAAGTGGGGGAAGGAGTGATACGGAGAGGAGGAGGAGAGAAGGGAGGTGCATCTGAAAAAAGAGAGTGATAATAGATGAATAAAAGACGGGTTAAAGTGGGCAAGGATCAGACATGGGTCGAGACACTTCCTCATGATGGTTTGAATGCTGTGGATGTGCTTCATTTGCTTTGACGTCCCAGAGATGCCAGTGATGATGAGTTTAAGGAGACAAATGTGGTCCGGCTAATATGATCATCAGCAAACACACAATGCTGATTAATTTTATAGCGTGAGTCCACACCAGTAAACTGCATTCAGGTCCTGGAGAATATAATGAAAGGAAGTAGTCATCCATGCGTGGACATGTATTGTCATCCTGCCTGTACTATTCACCACTGACTTTCCTCCATTGTTGGTCGGCCTTTCAGAGTCAGATCATACAGCGGGGAAATGCCTGCTGTATTACACTTACATCTCTGTTGGCGAGCTGTCGATGCCCCTAAGGACTCATCATGATGATTTCTTCCCCTCGCCAAACGGAGCAAACCCGCCTGCTCGGCTAATTGTGCTAATTATAGGATGTGTGCCTTTGTTCACAGTGGTGCCTGCTGCCATGACGATTTGTGTCTAAGCAGGAAATACTAAATAAACACCTCGGTTCTGATAAACAAAACAGATGTAAACAGACGCAGAGTCCACAGACAGAATATGCAAACACAGTTACAGCATTCAGTGTGTAACTAGGGCATAAAGACTATGATACGTTACATAAATCAACATAATAGAATAGCTGCGTATCAGCCCAGTCGCCAGAGCAAAACGTTGGCATTGTACATTTCTGCAAATTTGCATTTGTACGCGGCACAGATATCATATCAGCGTTTCTAAAATGGCGTAGTGCATAAGCTGACTTTGTCATCAGGAGGTGAGATGCCTGCCAAGCTACCGACCAGGGGCTCAAGACCAACTAACAACCCTTCACTGTGTTTCCTGCAGCTTTTAGCCCCTAATCGTGCTTTTCAGTCACCAGTGGCTGTTTTTCCAGTGGCTTCTCAGCCCACAAACAGCTTTATAGTCCCTTAACAGGACTGTTTTTAGCGACCCGTTGCTGTTTTTCCAGCGGGTGTAGTGCCACAACAAGCAGTTGTGTTTTTAACAAAGACATCACTGCATTTTGTGCTGGGACTGTGCTCCAAAAACTGAATATTTTAAACCCATACATGATGTTTTTCCAACCATAACCAAGTGGTATTTGTGTTAAGGCCTAACAAAACATTAATATCCACAGTGTTGTCTGAACATAAAGTTTCAACGTATCTGCTGCATAATGTCCAAAAGTAATATTTCCAGAGACTAAAATGCCAACATTTTTTTAATGGCAACCGAGTTGTGCTTATAGGGGGAAGTTTTTATGGCCTGCATGGATGAAGGATGTCATCAGCGCCCTATTCATAAAGACAGACACAGCTGTTAAACAGGCATCATACTGGAGTCATCATAGTTGACCTACTATTAATCAACAGCAACAGTGTAAGCAGTGCCATTTCTTAGAAACTGCATTGTATAACCTAGCTGCTCCCTGTATTGTCATACAGTCGTTTCTCTTTCTTAATATCATGAGTATTCAGGTTGTCTCGCACACTATCTGCCATTCACCACCACCTAAAAAACACATTTTTGACATCATCCAGCACTTAACACCTGAAGCAAGCTCCCATCCCCTGAAGGTCTTTTGGACTTACTGAGGAATGCCAGGTACAGGCAGCGGCTGCAGTGGGCAGGGGAGGAGAGGGAACATCTAATCGTACATAATTAGAGGGTCGAGTCTGCTGCCGGCGCAGCAGCACCAGCAGCCACAGCACACGTGTGAGGTTTCACATGTAGTCACTGAAGCTGCGCCTACACGTGCGCGACACTAAAATGTGTGAATGGATGTGACTTTAATTAATTCCTTTGTCATAGCTGTGAATTGGAAACGCAAAGGATAATGAGGAGTCTGTGTTATCTTAATGTCTGTGTTCCTCTTTGGTGGTCCACAGCTGAATGTATGTGCACTTCATATATTAGCAAGCTTTTAAATTACGTCTCTCTCGTGACTAGCTCCATCTTAAACCCATTCTCTTGTGATAATGTTCTTTATACACAGGACGTGATTGAACCTACAGACTCCATCATTTCACAGCTGCCATACTGTAACTTTAAAATCAGACACGGGGAATTCCTGGTTGGATACCTCAAAGCCTTTGTAGCTTTCTCCCTTTAAAACACTCGGCCTGTCAAATTTTCTTTTACATGTGGTGCCTACAGAGGCTATAAACTGAGAAGACGGGTTGATGACAGGAATTTAAAGTCATCCATCACACACCCTAAATCTTATGTGAAGTAGACATGGTGATGGTAGAGTACATGCATACACTAAAGTATATGGGTTTAGTGAATGAAAGGAGGAATGAAGCCACTTCAGATGTCACTTCACATCCTGCAGAAACTCTTTATTTTATCCTTCTTTTATATTATTTCTACATTAATTGAAAGCCAGTAGTTTCCAATGTGTGCTGACGTTACTCAGACCTTGGTACAATACCCAATACTATCTGTCGGATGAGAAAAGGGCAGGTTGTGCCCTCTTTTTGACTTGTTCAAATATCCACTTCCTATGACTGATGTGTTAACTGTGTGGGTTTTGACCCCATTTAGTTTTACAAGTGACTGACACTCATTGTGTGGCTGAACTTCCTGGGCTGGGAACCCAGATGAAATCTTATCAGAGGCAGAAATACAGATAAAATCTGACTCAATGTGCATCTGAACCCACTTCTATGGACTTTACTTGAGCAAAAGAAGCAAAGAGTTTCGCCAAAGTGAACATAACAATGTCACTTATCATGAGGCCTCACTTGACCTGGACGAGACCTTCAGTTAAGTTTTGTCTTCCTGTTTGACCCCAGCAGACGGTTAGACTTTGCCCGTCTATCCTGCGCCCGTATTTCACTGCTGCCTGTTCATTTTTAAGAGTTTTAAAGAAAGTGTTGCTCAGATTTGTGTTGAAATGGAGCAGCAGTGCAAAAGTGGTTCTCTGGCAATAGAAACAGCGCTAATAAGAGCATCATCTGTGTCTATGTGGTAACCCTGTCACAAACTTAAAGGGTCAGTTCAGCCCAAAATCAAATATACATATATTTCCTCTTACCTGTAGTGCTTTTTATAAATCTAAATTGTTTTGATGTGAGTTGCCAATTGTTGGAGATATCAGCTGTAGAGATGTCTGCCTTCTCTCCAGTATAATGGAACTAGATGGCACTCAGCTTGTGGCGCTGAAAGCATTAAAAAAATACATTTGAAAAACTCAGCAGCAATATCTCTTTCCAGAAATCATAACCTGGTTACTCAAGATAATCCACAGATGGTGTTGTGAGCAGTTTCATGTACAGTAGGAACTATTTTCTTTCTGGCAAACTGCGCAGAAGGAAGCATCTACTCATGGATGAGAGGCTCCTGACAGCACAAGATGTAAACTTTAATGACATCCTGCTTGGCTGACATGTAACGTCAGCTAGCTGAGTAGCGCTAGGTGAGCTAGCAGTAGATGCACACTTCCTTCTGTGCTGGAATACAGTTGCCGGGTGTAGTTAAGTAACAAGAAAATAGTTCATAGGTCTGTGGATTATCTTGAGTAACCGGGTTATGATTTCTGGAAAGAGACATTGCTGTTGAGTTTCAGTTGTATTTTTTGGTGCTTTGAACACCACAAGCTGAGTGCTATCTCAAAATTCACATGGACGCCCCTTCAGGTCGGATCAACCACTCAGAAAGTCAGCAAAAAATTTGGTATGCAAGTTGCAGACACATGGCCGACTAAAGTAAATGTTTGGTTGATGGCAGCAAACTTTTTACTGAGTCACATATTGCATGTCAACTTTTTGTCAAATGTATTTTGTGATCTCAATTAGGTAGAGAGGTTATTTTTCAGCACGGAGTTTTAGGGGATGTACTGGTGCAGCAACAAGTTTGGGACAAAATGACTTTAGAATATAAAGCTTCAAACTGTTATAATGCCTTGTTCAAAGGCTCCGAAGAACAACATACAACACATCTCTTCTGTAGTGTCCACATTGATTCCACATCATGGCATAAAGCTCATGAACGCACCAAATTCGGAAGCATGACTTCCCAACTCTGAAATGGGACCATTTGAGGAGCACGTGGACGCAGCATGCAGGAAAAAGGCAGACATCTTTAAGGCCGATATCCGCAACACTCTGCAACTCATTCCAAAAAATTCTAGACTGATGAATAGCACTGCAGGGAGGAGGAAAAATGTGTCTTTTCAATTTTGTGGTGAACTGTGCCTTTAAAAAGTCTCCCAGTATAAATGTAAATGTTTTAGATGCCCAACATTTGGCAAGACAACTTATTTACCTGTGTTGATGCATGACAAACACAGCTCACACTCTGTGTCATCTCCCCTCTCCGATATATTTCATAAACGTGTCCCTGCTGCTGTGGTCTCTCCTGCTCCCTCTCCTGTAGCTGCCATGTGGCCCGCACAGCATCATGTTACAGTACGATGCTGCTCACTGACTGATTTATGGCCTCGCTCAACATCTGGAGCAGCATCCATGAATGCACCACGTGGAGCATCCAGCTGTATCATGGCAGCCTCTGTTTCCGGGCTCATCACAGAGGACTGACCTCTGCATGTGTGCGCCCCTGGGCATCCATTCATGACGCCAGTTAATGGGGGGAATAACTGTTATTTTCTGCGGGGATGGCACCCCTCTCTGAGTAATAACAATAAGGGAGGGAGTGGGTTTTATTGTGAGAGTAAACTGAAGCAGGTGCACTGGATTACAAGTTGTAAAAATAACCTGGATTTGAAGAACATGTTGGTCTGAGTGGCTTCTGCTGTGTTTATTAGGAAGAACACAGATGCTTTTGATATTATGACTCATAATTTAGATCCAAAATAGAATAAAAACAATAGAAACATAGGCCAGGGTGATCAATTATATTATTGAAGACACATATATTAGGATATATACGGTATTTTACTTACTAATTTGCTACAACAGCTTTATATTTATATATCCAGCATGCTTTAATGTTATATCCCGTTAATGCTCGTGCACTCATACTATTTAAACTCCCTTGTTGCGACAGGTTTTGCTTTAATATTTAATACAGTGCACCGTGAGAGGTGAAGCATCTCCCAAAGTTGGTCAAACTGTGACGGACTGTGATGCACACTCACCTCGGTGACGCCAAACCGCAGACACGCCGCCAGCAACGCGAGCAGCAGCTGTACCCACGAGCTCATCTTGCTGCCCAGCCTCGAGCCTCCTCGACGGACCGGGCATTTATGGAAGCGCGAGAGTCCGTCTCTCCTCAGCACTGCGCGCGGGGGGGCAGCCGCTCGCCCTGCGGAGCTGCGCGCGCGTAGACGGTGTGTCCACACTGTTGTCTCTCCGGCACAGATATCCGAAGAAGAAGAAAGAGGCACGCAACTTTTTAAGTTTCCCTTGTGACAAAAATACTAAATAAACGTCCACGTTTTAATTCAGGCGCTTCAGTCTTTAGTTCACCTTGCGCAAAAGTGCCTTTCCGACTAAAAGCGCACTAAATTAAATTAACAAAATGCCGAAAAACATCTCCAAGTTTCAAAGCTCACAATACAAAACTATCCAGGACGCACAGAAAGTGAGCAAAGTTTCAGTTATTCCATAAAAAAGTCCCGATTTCTTTAAAATACACCAAATTAATCCACTTGACTTCTCTCCTCGCAGCGTCTCTGTAACCGTGATGCGATCCCACAGTCCAGCTCTCAGGCTGAACGTCTGAAATAACGTCGCAGCTCTGCACGGTAGTTTGCTTTCCTCTCCTTCCAAGTAGTCTTATCAATACGCAAAGCTCTGTGAGGCTCGGTGCGCCTCAGCCCTGGACCTGCCTGATTACGCAGCGGTGGAGATGGTGGTGGTGGTGGTGAGGGGTAGAGCAGATTTCCAAGAGTCTCTCTCCCGCCCCCTGCCTGAAGAATGGGTGGTAATCTGCGCACAAAGAAGCGACATTAGTGCACAAACGACCGCCTCACAGCAGCAGCGGCCGCTCTGAGCAATATTTCCTCTGTGGTGAATCATTAATGCAGATATTCCTGAGGCTGCGCCAGCAAGTTCTGTCCTTGTGTGTTGATGTGAAGTCTGTTTCTGCTTTGAAATGTTGCTTTTATTAACTTTAAGGGTGTGAAAATATCAATAGTGTCTGTGTTAATGAGCAGTAATAAGTAAGTAAGTAAGTAGTTTGCTGAAATATTGTTTTCAAGTATAGTTTTGAGGCACTGGAGTATTTCCATGCTTCTTATATTGCACTCATTTCTTTAACAACTTTAGTCTTTATATAATTAGGTTATAAAATATGATGCATTGCTGTACATTAACCCACCAACAGCAGATTAAGTGGTTAAAATTTGCTGCAAATTGTCAAACCACAGCAGTATTCAGATGTATTACTACAGCCCAAACACCAGAATAAAAGATACGTTAGATTTGTGCATTATTATGTAGCAGTTTCCACAACACTGTGGTTCATGTGTATTCATGTTCAGGCACATTTTGGCTTAAATACCCAGTGTTAGTGGCTAAGTGGTGGGGCAGCAGTATCTCAGACTATCGGGACTTGGCTTGGGAACTGGAGGGTTTCCGGTTTAAGTCCCCACACGGCCCAAGTATGGAGCGTGGACTGGTAGCTGGAGAGGTGCCAGTTTGCCCCCTGGGCACTGCTCAGATGCCCTATAGTAAGGCACTGAATCCCCGACTGCTGTCCAAGGCTGCCTCATCGCTCTGACATCTCTCCATCTAATGCATGTAAAGGTCCTGTTTGTGCATGTGTGTGTATCTCGGGCCTGTGTGTGTATGACAACAGAGTGAAAAAAATTTCATTTCCCCTCTGGATTAATAAAGTATTCTTATTCTACTTTTTCTGAAAAGCTACTAGAAATGCAGCGAATGACTTTTTGTGCCAGTATCCCCACTGGACACAGAGCGACAGGTCAAGAGGTCAAAAAACACCCAAGTCTGGAGGCTGAAAAGTCACTGGAAAAGGGGCCTTGGGTCACGAAAAACAACACTTACATTTGGGGGCTGAAAAGCCGCAAGAAACACACCATGTCCCTAAAAATCACTCTTATTTCCTGGCTTAATGCTGCAAGAAACACAGCAACAGGTCTTTAAAAATGCCGTCGTTTGGTGGCTAAAAAGCGGCAGGAAACAGCAAAGGTACCTAAAAAACATCCTCCTTTGATAGAAAGCTGCAGGAAGACACAGCAGTGTCCAGTGAAGGACATTAATACTTCCTCCACTGCTGTTTGTTAGTGCACAACACACCTATGTTCTACTTTTAGTTTAGAGTTTAGAACAGGTTCCCCCGTATGCACAAACTCTACTTCTGATGTGTCATAAAAATATTGGTAATGATGTATAAATGAACTGTGGTGAACTTTCCTCCATTTTACCAAGGCACAGATCTACCTGCTCTCCTCTTAGCTCGAATCCGCCAGCAGCTTTTTGCTGTCTCGATGGCGGTTGCTTGAGCAGATTGTACTTCCACATTTTCGTACACCCGCCACCACAGACAGGGAGAGTAGGCCAATAAAAGAGGATCAAGAGAGAGACCCGCCCCTTCCTCTTCCTCTCAAACGCAAACTCCGATCAAGCTGTTAAACTAGGCAGTGCTGCAAACATGAACCAAGATTCTGTTACTGTGTTGTCTATTTCTCGCCTAAAATGTCTTCAGAAACATTTTAGTGCACTGTTTTGCTGTAATAAGAGAGTTTTTGAACAGGAAGTAGGCGCCATACTGTTTCCTGCACTGTAAAACTGAGATCAAAAAGTAAAACTAAGCAGTGTTGATCAAATATGAACCAAGCTTTTGTTACTGTGTTGTTCAGAAACATATTTTTGCCTACTATTTAACTGTAATTCGAGATTGTTACCAGTCTGTCGGTTTCCTGCATCAAAATGGACAAACTTTTATTACGTCACCCAACAGCGGGAGCATCTATAGACCAAATTCTAATGTTTGTTTAGAATCATCACGCGCTTCAGAGGAAACGTAAATACTGCCTCAATTCATTCATTTTCAGCCTCCTAAAAAAAAGCCCACCTAAAAATGATCAGTTAGAATATTTTCACTGCTTCAACCTGCTAGCAGACAACCCTTTCAGACGGGGAACTGAATCCATTATCTCAAAGCCACCAGACTCCACTGACAAAACAGTCATTCTGCAGAATATGGGAGTAGCTGGCTTTACGATGCAAGTAAAGCAACACAGTACATAAAGTGAGCTCAGCAGAGACAACAGATGGGTCAGACTATCATGTTTAACTATCTTTAAATGTCATGGTGATGGCTGAAAGTGACAATGGAAATAAACATGTTTGCTGATTTCGCATATCTCTGCAATTACAGTCGACCCAGAAGCGATGATTGTTGTTAGCATTCTCACTCTGACCTCATCACATTTCGACGTCACTGGCTTTCCACGTCCACATACGACATGCAAGGTACCCAGGGTGTGTTGGTTGTTGACGTTCGGGCACCGTGTCAAGTACAGCCTGTTACATTCATTGTCTTCTTTCAAAATACACTTCTGTTTTCACAGGAAATTTAACGTTTGCATACAATCTCTTTCAAAATAAAAGCACTACGTCAGTACAACAGCGCAAATTGACTTTTTTTTCCTCCAACAAGAAACGCACATGGTTAGGTTGAAGAAAAAAGAACAGGGTTTGGCTTTAGAATCTTATGGGACATGAACACTGCTCTTTCAGGTGAGAGCCGGTGTTTGTTGGACCTCTGCCACCCATTACTATCCGGACTTTCGCCACCTTAACTTTCGTTCTTGTCCTGCTGCGCTTCCCCCTGTTGCCGCCAAGCGCCATTAAACTATAACGACGACCGGCTGCGTACCATGCCGACCTTACAGGATGGCTTTTGTCGTCAGTGGCTGATGCCGCAAGTCACTGCCCAAGTGTCGGATTTCGACGACTTCAGAGTGAGATCAGGTTGGTTTTCTCTCGTCATGTAGCACCAATTTTGGAAGTATTTGTGTCTCTCTGCTGCATCGACAGCCCAGTTTTATGAAAAGACCGTCTTATCAGCAGTGAAATGCTTCTTTAACAACAACAACAACAACAACAACAACCCTGCAATCAACTGTTTCACTTAAAAATTTAAGAGCTTGCCTCCACTGTTTTAATTCATGAAATTAATGCAAAACAAAAGATGCTTAAAGCAAAGAGAACACGTATGAATAACCCATGACCCTAAATTCAGCCTATTGCATAACAGACCTTTACACAGCCACCATTGCTGGAGAGGTCACCGGGATAGTTGCCATGCCAACTGACTCCTCTGGTTACCTCAGCATCGCAGCTATAGCTGGACTATCAGGAAACAAAAGGTGTTTCTAAATATCACAGGAGTTATTCTCAGAGTCCTGACCTTTGACGGTCACCCGTGTTTAGGGAACATTTTTGAACAATGCCTGACGGTGACTCTGCATGTTCAGACTCAGGCGACCCAGGCCAAAAATAGTATATCAGCCCGCCAACCTCGTGGATTAATAATGATACATGACAGGGGGTAAAGAGCAAGAAAGTTTTTATCATGGAAAAAAACATTTGAAAGGTGAAGTGCATTAAAGAACTGCTCAATAAATTGTTTCTGACTGAAGGCATTTCAGACAGACTGTCAGAGTTCTCTCAAACAGCACTTTACTGCAGCGCTGAACAATGTCCCTGCAGTTAGTCAAGTCTTTTCTCTCAGTTCAATCATGGCCCGGTGAATAATAGGATGCCATTGTTTTTCTAACAAGAGTCAATGGAGGAAACAGCATGAGCTATGGAGCTATATTTACACTCTGTTTCATATTCGCACGTTTGGCCAAGGCCACTGGCAGTGTGGGCAGCAGTGACTTAGGATACTGGTGCAATGCAGCACTCAGGAAATGATGGTGATGTAAAATAAAATGATCACACTGTAGAGCTTTTTTTCTTGTTGTAGAAAATAGCTTTTGTTGCCATTGCTATTTACTCTAAAGTTCCAAAGATACTTCCTGCAAAATACTTTTTAAAAGGTCTACTTTCTTTTAATGTACAGTTTTTACTACAGGAAACAGGAAGTCTGTAGACGCGACCATGATGAGTAAAATGTGGGCTTGATTTCCATCACAAATACTTTAATGTACGGCAGATTATTAGTGCCAGACATCAAAGGAAAAAATTAAAGGAGGATTTTGTTTTTCATGATGAGAATAAAGTCGAAATGTTGAGAATAAAGTTTAACCTTCAGTATCATTGCCAGGCATAAGGATAGATTCGACTGAACGTTAGTCGGCCAGAAAGTTCATTAGTTGCTTTCACTGGTCGCTTAGTTGCAGGAAAAAAAACATATGAAACTCGAGGAGCTGCACCTTGTCAAAATAAATCAAGGTTTGCTCAGTGTGTGACGTGCACTTGTAGATAAAATATAGGCCTATATTAATGAAGGTTCATTAGTACGGTTTGTATTTCTCTGTAATGTAGCACAGTGTTAACAATGTTACTGATACTATTCTTTCTCACACCTTCAACTCAAACCACCAAAATATATCATTTAATCATTACATTCATATCAGAAACATGCAGGAGACTTGTCGACTAATGGACCTAATTATTACAGGAGCATGGGGGGAAGTAAGGTAGCGTACAAGTTACAAAGTTTACGTAATGTTGTATAAAGATAGAAGAGGTCTCAATAGAGCAAATCACCATTACGTCGTGCTAACAGCAGCGATCACTTCTGGGTAGACAACTGGCAGTTGATTACAGCTACAGAGATATGTAACCTTTCTGATATTTCTGCTGTGCTCATTACCTCTGCCAAGGAGGTTATGTTTTCGTCGCTGTTTGTCCATTTGTCTGCAAAATAACTCAAAAAGTTATGAACGGATTTTGATGAAAGGTAAGGAAAGGTGGATAATGGGACAAGGCACAGGTGATAACATTTTGGTGGTGATCGGTTGAATCAAAGTGGATAAAATAATACAAAAATAAAGTCTATTGTCTGACAGCCTGAGCAACAATTCCAGTTTCTAAAGACGGTGAAAATAGTGCCATCTGGTGGCCGGAAAGCACGTCTTGTTCTACTGGCTAAATATTGTTGTAATTCTAAAGTTGAGATTAATGTTCTGTGTTGGAAAAAAAGAAAGTGAAAAATACAAAAAAACATATTATATTCCGTGTTGGTACAAAATAAAATACACTACAGTGTCTCCATGGTGAAGGCATATATAACCTAATAATGATAGTGATGCAAATAACCTAACTGTAATGCAGGCTGCAAAATTCGATGCAGAGGGGGAGGGAATATCACCTACTTGGCGGAGGTCTGCACTCTCTGAGTGCTTGTCTAGTTTTATGTTCTGTGTTGCTTTGCTATCATCATTATCAAAGCAAGTCTACCAGCATAGAAGCTAAGCAACGTACTGCTGTGGATGGAGCTGCAGCAAAGCCTATTTTAGCCACTGAAAAAAATCAGTATCAGCGCACACGTACAACGTATTTGAATATCTGCACTGTTTTACCTCGTGCACTAATCAATGAATGCTGCAGTAGATTCAGTGTTATGAACTAAATTTCAGTTCTTGTCAGCAGAGTCTGGTGGCTTTCATGTAACAGCTTCAATTCGGACCACACAAGGCATTTTGTGGAGAGGCAGCCTGGAGGGAATTCCATAAAATTGGGCACAAACGTTCGCCTGCATTCAACAATGATTTTCCCCATTAAAGGAGTTTTTCCTTATCTGCTGTGAGGGTCCAAGGACAGAGGGATGCCATATGCTGTAAAGCCCTCTGGGGCAAATTGTAATTTGTGATATTGGGCTTTATAAATGAAATTGAAACTGAATCAGATTTTGGTGGTTACGGGTCAAAGGTCACTGTGACCTCACGTTTTTTTTTTATATATATATAGTCATGAACATGATATCTCAAGGCGGCCTTGAGAGAATTTCTCCAAATCTGGCACAAACGTCTATTTGGACTCAGTGATGAGAATTTGATGGTCAAAGGTCAAAGGTCGTGGTGACCTCACAAAACATGTTTTTGGCCATAACTTCAGGATTCATACACTGATTAGGATAAAACTTCACACAAATGTCTGACAGGATAAAATGATGACGTGATGACATTTTATATCCAAAAGGTCAAAGGTCAAATTCACTGTGACATCATAACGATCTGCAAAAAAAAACATTTTTCTGGCCATTACTCAACATCATAACTCAGGAAAAGAAGGGGAGACGTTTGGTCACTGAACAGGTGACACTAATCTTGGGTGTCCACCTTGAAACTGTGCTGATCGTTCAGATCTGCTGGGGGGAAGATGTGCCAAGTGCAACTTGATTAGTTCACAGAGGAATACAACCACGAGGCAGTGATCATTTCTTATGCCTGGCTCTCATATTAGAAGTTTGACTTTATTTTCATAATGCAATTTTTTTTTCAGTCCTCTCCCTTCATTTTTGCTTTGCCATAATACTCTTACGTAATAATGTGATCCCTATGCCAGCAGCTGAGCTTAACATTTTGGAAAAGACAGCTAAATTTAAGGGTTTCTGATAATGATCTTCCTCTCACCTATGCCATTAGTGTTGCCAGTTTTACAGCCCTGTACACGTCAAAACATATTTTATCTCATGCTCAGGTTGCGGCTCCCAAAACATGCGCATGTGGTGTTTTTGAGTTCTAAGGAGAAAGGGAAAAGGAGGAGGAGGAGAAGGAAGAGGAGGATGAGGAGGGGGGAGGCAGGTTCTTGACTAGAGGTAGGGATTTTCCCACTGGGAGCTGCAGTCGTTTCACACTATAGCGGAGTTTCTCTCACAGACACACACTCACACCTGCGACTGTAACATCTCACCACAATCCCACAGAGAGAACGCCATCCATCATCTTCTACAAAGACGACGGCTTAATAAGAAACATAAAAATACTGTATATGCACCCGTGCAAGTGTGTGTGTGTGTGTGAGGGTGTGTGCCTACAGATACACATATGCACGTATCTTAGGAAAGTTAAATTCCTATGCATGCAGATACACTCTTGCATGTGCACACACACACACACACAAGTACACACAGACTCAATGAAATTGCCCATGAGGACCATTCACACACGTTAAAGCACTGTTGTGTGGAGCAGATCACACCCCCTCAAATATTGGCTCACACACACACACGCTCACTGTCCCGAGCCGACAACCAATTTCATGAACGGAGGACAGAGGGCCTTCTATGCTTAACAATTGAGTGAGAAATGACAGCACTCGCTCAAATATTTAAGAGCTTTTCAGAAGATCCGGAGAAGGTCACAGCACCCTGAACCAATCTCCTATCTGAACAATGATGCCATTTGATTTCCTGCGTTTTTTCCATCGTTGGCTGAAAAGCTTCAGTGGTTAATTTGACGCAGTAATCGCATAGCTGGGTCCTCCCCCCCACGGTCAGCTTTTCTAGACAAAAAACATGAATGTACTGTATTTGTGTTGTACAAAAGGACCATGGGTGCACGTGTGTGTGTGTGTGTGTGTGTGTGCAGAGGTGCACTTTGGGCTGCCGTCACATGCATCAGAGTTAAGAGGGGAGACGATTGACCCTCGATTAGTCGTGGGGATAGACTCTCTCCAGCGCGTGTCTCTGAGATAATAGAGGATCGTGTAGACCAAATGGACTAATGGGAAGTCATTAGTTGGCCCCTCGAGCTGGGAGTATGACCGCTCACCCTGGCTCTCAGGTTTCTCCATCCTGGGAGGAGGAATGCGCCTGAATCACATCAAAAGAGGAAACAGGGGTAGATTCAGGTGCAGAGGCTGATTTATTCACATTAAGCAACAGCACAAGTTAAAAATATGACTAAATACGTCACGGCAATAACACAACTTAGATGTGGGACCTTTCTAATGATTGACCAATGATCAGTTTGGCAGAGTTAAAGCCGTTCAAAGCCTTCATGTCTCAGCGAGGATCTGTCAACAGCATCTAACGAATGGGTCTGAATGAGTGAGAGCGAGAGAGACTGACAGTGTGGAATTATCGGAATGCACTCCACTGAGACAAGGACGGAGAGAGAGGACGGTAAAGAAAAGGAAAGACAGACAGACGGAGAGGGAGACACTGAGATATGCAAAGTGGCAGAATAGATTGAAACACAGAAGAGACAAACAAAAAAACTGGCTGATAAAAAAAAAAGTCTCAGCAAATCTATGTGGAAATATATCAGGGTACTCGTCTGAGAGAAGAGCACACAGAGTCAGTCTGTTTCTCTCACAGTGCCTCTGGACACAAGCCAACAGCCGTCCCCCTGATGTTGTGGCTGAGGATAATTTACAGCCATGTAACTCTCACAGCTGATATGGACTCTGCTGTCCTATCCTTGTCCAACACATTCTCACCAGCAACCTGTCGAATACCGATGCTTGGTCAGCGGCTCTACACCTTAGGGTGCTTTCAGACCCAGAGTTGTCTTGCTTTGGTCTGAATCAGGGACTCATTTTTTGGTTCGTGTTCTCACGGCAGCATTTACAAGCGGACCAGATCAAATGCCTTGTGTGAGAAAGCTGCTCTTGTTTTGTTTCCAGTTCTGTGGAAAACTCGTGCTAGTTCGTAGTTTTCACCAAAGTCTGTACATTTAATGGAAACACACAGGATTCGTATTTCTATTGATGCGCATTTCTCAATGATTCGAATCACTTTTGGATGGAAACATAGCTAATGTGTCATGTGACTGCAGTTGGTTCAGATCCAGGTCGGAACACCTTCTCACCACAAACCAACCGCAACCAGAACAACCAGACAACCAGTGTGCTCTCCAGGTCAGGAGCCCAGTTTTAGAACAATAGATTATTAAATATCTGGCAAAATATACAAATATACAAGATAGAAGTGTTTTCAAGGAGCAAGAAGCAAAAACCAGTGCTTAACAGAGTAACAAGAGGAGTAAGACAATCACAAGAGTTACTAAAAATGAACTAAAATGGTGGAAAAAACAGACTGCTCCTATGGTATTCTGTGGTGCTCCTTGGTAAGGTTGCAGGCCGGGTATTCAGCCTGTGGCTGCTGCGGCAAGGACATTGCCTTCATGTATGGGACACCTGCTCAACCCACTAAGCCACTGGGCCCCTGTATAATAGAGAGAACTGCTGACTTTTGTGTTGCAGTGTTACCAACAACAGCAACATTCCAGTGTAAGACCTGCTGTCAGGAGTTTATTTCCAAACTTCAACCTGTACTCTGGTCATAAAGCAGGTTCCACCGAGATTTGAACTCGGATCGCTGGATTCAGAGTCCAGAGTGCTAACCATTACACCATGGAACCTCTGCAATGTGGTGTTGCTCGTTCTGCAAAGTACAGCGGTTAGTCAGGGTGTCAAAACCTGTTTCTGCATTTGCTGCCAGTGTCTGACTGATGAAGAGTCAGTATTTGACGAGTTGGGAGTGAGACCAGTCTGTACTCTCAACTTCAATCAGCAGAAAAATGTTGGCATTGTAGATTTCAGCAAACCATAGTCATGTTACATTGTACGTTATTATGTAGTGGGTACGTTGAAACTTAACATAGGTTTAGGCACAAAAACGACTTGGTTATGGTTAAGATGAGATCATGTTTTGGCATTAAATACCTGCTTTTCCCCCTAGAAATGCAGCAATGTCTCAGTAAAAAACAACCAGAGGAAAAATGATGACAGGGCACTAATATATATATGTGGTGGCTAAAAGCCTGCTGGAAACACAACACCTTTGTTATTTGTTGGTCTCAAACACTGGTCTGCAGTGGTTTTGCTTCGGTGTCACACCATCCACCTTCCTCTCAACCTCTCAGTGACAAAGTCAGCTCATACACTACGTCATTTTAGAAACGCTGATATGATACATATGAAATGTACAAATGTAATGTATTCATGGTTTGCAGAAACTTTCAATGGCAATGTGTTCTTGTGGTGGCTGGGCTGACACTTGGTCCGTCCCACATAACTGTACCAACATGTTCTAAGTGGTGCAATAAACACATCTTGCATAGCTTATTTATTCCATACACAAGGATATGGACGTACAAAACTGACCCAGAAGGAGAATCAAAACTACTTTTTTTGATCCCCCAGGAGAAGTTGTGATTTGTTACAGTCACCCCAGTGTAAAGAATAGAGAACTATAAGAAGTAGGAAAAGTGTATGAAATAGAAGCATGTTAATATAAAGCAAAAAATAAATTTAATTTAAGTTAATTTAATTTAACTTTAAATTAAATTAAATTAAATTAAATTAAATCAAATTAAATTAAATTTAATTTAATTTACTTTACAGTTATTTGCATGATAAAGTCGTACACTGACTCATACTGTATCAAGGTGTCTGTTACACACAGCACTGACTTCTAAGGGGTGTCAATACTGAGCTAAAATATTAGCTATCAGTCGGAACATGTGTTCTGGCTCTGATTGATCAGAGAAAAGTAGAGAAAGCTTGTTATGTGATGTTAAATAAGTCTAAAGGAAAATATGTGGAGAAATACCATGAAGTCTACATTGCACATTTCTGACAGCCCATCCTACTGCTATTGTTATTATTATTATTATTATTATTATTTACAAATGTCACCACACTGCAAAAATGGTTTGTGCAGATTACAAAATGTGACATAAATGTGTTTTAATTGTATTTCTGATATTGTTTAGATTCTCATTATCTCAGTGTCGTCAGCAAATTCTATGCCAACACGGGGTGTACAGTATGTTCTCTTTCCGACAAAGGGCCAAACCAAACTGTTCACACTGTGTCAACATTTCTTTTCCAAATTATTTCTGTTGGATGAGTTTGCTGCTGACGCTGACATTATTTAGACACTAACAAATCCAGTGAGGATGGACCACACCACGCTGCAGAGTATAAACACCTCCATGAGGAATGCCTGGTTTTGTTCAGCTCCAAGAGGCTGTATACAGCAGCATTCCTCTGCCAGCCTCCCCTCCCTGTCCCGGTTCACAGGGGACTTCCCTGCTGTCTACTGTACCCAAACTGCTCTAATGAATACCACATAGGCCTACTGTACTGCGAATAGCTGTGTAATTGGTATCGCCATGCGCTAATAAATTACCTCTGTCCTCTAAGTGATTTATTCTCACTCTGACATTTCTCCTCAAACACTCCAGTATTATATTAATGAATACTGCAGTGAATTTAAGGCTACCATTCAAGCGTGCATGAGTCTAAGCCTTTATTCTCAAACATACTGTACATGTGCCAACTTGTCAATAAGCCACATCTATCAGCACTGAGCCCACTCACTGGCTAGTTGCACAATTTCAAAGGCCACACTGCAGGAACAGATTAAAAATGCAAGCATCAGCACAAAGTTTGAAGGATAAAAAGCAAATATAATGCTCAAAAAGATGTTTGAGATATTAAAGATATATGAGAGATATTAAATTGGATTTCATGACCACTATTTTTCTACTTAATGAGCATATTTGTTTTTGGCAGCAGTATGGCTCGAGGAATAACTCGTCGGCCTATCATTTTGGTACAGATTGAAATATCGTTTAAATAAACACACACTGCTCCCCGCACCAACCCAACAACCTCCTTTACCTTACTTACACATGGCTTTCTCAGCACAAACAGCACTGCCACCTTCAACAAACCCAGGCTCTGTTTATGCGAGCTCCAGGTAGTGACAGTGTCGATACTACCTTTCCTAGCACATTCACCATACCCTACTTTACACGCTACATATCATAACTCCAATATAAGCTGAAGTTAAAGGAGATAGAGAAGATAAACTCACAGGCTTTCTCATCCCAAACAGCACTGCCACCTTCAACAAACCCAGGCTCCGTTTATGCGAGTTCCAGGTAGCGACCGTGCCAATACTACCTTTCCTAGCACATTCACCATACCCTATTTCACACGCTACATAGCATAACTAAAAGAGTTAAAACAAAGTAAAGTTAAAGGAGATAGAAAAGATTAACTCACAGAATCACCAAACACACTCACCTTGCAGCATGGTCTCAAACAAAAGGGATTCAAATAGGCCACTCCTACACTTAAATAACCTTCCTCCTCCTGGATTTCTCAACACTTACTGTATGAATTGTCATTTAATTTGGAACTCTGATCTCTTCAGGACTAACTGCAATAACTTTGGCAATCCCTTAACTTTTCAACTTGCTCCATCGTCAGGTTGAAACATCGGTGTGTGACGCCGGAAGTCACTGACCAAGCACTGGATTTTGATGACTTTCGAAGTGAGTCCAACATCAGGATTTTGATGACATCTGTAAATCTGTTGAAACTTTTTTTTTTTGAGCATCATAACCGCAGAATGACCCAATTCACTATCAAGCTTTGATCCATTCTGTCCAATAACATTTTGAAAGTCTAAAAGAGCTGAATGATCACATCCTTTTTATCCCCATTCAAGTTAGTGGAGTGCTAAACTGAAAATTAGCTGCTCAGCCACTGTTAGTGTCTACCACACTTCTTCCATGGGCCCCACAATGCAGAGGATCTTTCCTATGGCTTTTTGCACCACTGAGCAACTTTCATACGAATGAACAGGAACCCCTTTCCAAGGCCATATCCAGTTCTCCTCATACATCCATGTGACGATCATGTTAAACACCTTGTAAACATCATCATGTTAGCATGCTAGAGTTAGCATTTAGTCTACAGCCTGATAGAGCTGCTAGCATGGCATTTAAGACCTGAGTGGGGCTACAGTCAACTAAGTTTTTAATCATTTCAAGATATAATATGGAATAACAAAATAATACTTGAAATGCTTTGACAATTACTAATTGGCTATGATATATTATAATTCTTGACACGTGAATTTTGACCAAAGGTAATGCAAAGGAGACGGTGAGACAGTCGAGCACATGATGGAGTAACAGGAAGCGGTGTGTTCATCACATAACAGAAATAGAAAGGGAAACAGAAGTAGAAAAGGGAGGAGGGAGACAGGATTACAGGTGTATTTGTAACGGTCAATCTATAAATGCCTCCTTGAACTTTGTTCCTTTACGTTCTTCTCTGCAAAGTGTTTGAGCCTCCTCCCAGTCGTTCCTGTTTACAAGGTTGCTTCCTGATGACGTTGTGCTGAGTGTGTCATGGTCCGTCATCTGGTATTCCTCTCAGAGAGCAGGACAACTGTACAGTATGTGTGCTGTGTGTTTATCAATTGATCCTGTTCTTATTAAATTCCTCCACAGGATCATTTCAAACAGATTTCAGATAAACTCTTGTCTTGTTATCTCTGGCTGAGGACTTTTGTCGTCAACTCTCTGGTGACATGTTCTCTTTTGCAAACCTGTGGACCTTAGCTGTGTAGTCTGTAGCTGACACATGTGCACATCCTGGAGCAGAGGACGTGACGTTCTCCGACTTTATGAAAGATTTGACATTGTTGATCTAACTGTCATAAACGGGCCCATGGGGGCCATGATAAAAATGGGAAGTGGACTAAATAAGGAACCTAAGGTGTGTTAATTGTATTAGTTGTACAGTAGTGTTTTACATGTGTTCAGTAGAGAACATGTCACACTTTAATGGAGGTTCTGGAGCTGTTTAAAGGCACCTAACTGATTACTGAATAATTAGTAAAGCAATGTCTCGGGCTGCCCCCTAATATTGAACCAAATGTTGGTCAACCAGAAATGTCATTAGTCTGTCAAGATGTCATCGCTTAATCTGAGAAAAACAAACAAACATGAAGCTCTATGAGGAGCTGCACCATGTCAGAATAAATCCAAACCTATATGACTGGACCATGTGGGAATTTAATTTGAAAGGGCGGACACAGGAAGTGTGCACGCTCAGCAGTCAGACAGGAGTCAGGTTACAAACAGATCACAGCCTACAGGTATCTTTCCCTTCTTTTGCAAATATTCAGTCTGATAAATACAGAAAAGTTGATCATGTTAGCGCAGGGCTACCCAGAGCTTTACATCTGTCCCACAGACGATAGGCCTACACACTTATAAACAGCTCCTGGAAGAAGATCAGCTCCTCAGGATTTCAGGTAAAAAAATTTAGTTTTAATTTTTTTTTTCTTTTTCTAAAGGAGCTAAATATAAGAAATCTAAAGCAAATAGTCGTAAAATCATCCTAATATGTCACAGAGACTAAGGAATAATGTTAATATACTGATCTTTGGCCTGTTGCGCCACCCACCACAGTCTCAGCATCCGGGTTGCCAGTAGTTACGACTGAAATACAATGGCTGACGTTGCGACTAAACCCAAACGTTATGATTCCCAAAAACGCCAAGACAAAACTCAAGGCAAAGCCAGGGTCCATATAGGAGAAGCTTTTGAACGGTGGAGACGGTTGAAAGCCGAGAAGAATTTGAAATCGGATGTTGAAGTGGCTACTCTTCTCCTCGACAGGTAAGCTTTGGCCAAAGTTGGCTAACTAGCATCATAGCTAGACGGGGATGGACATTTTGAATACTTTCAACTGTTATTCATTTTTGATCATACATTGTAGCCCATGTGCAGGTGTGTCATCGACCCGACTGATTTTTTTGAGAAACACACGCTAGCAGCACGACAAGCAGCATTCGCAGTGTCCCGGTACATAGCATTAGCAGCCGGCTCCTCCTCCGCTGTATCCCGGCAGCAGCGTTAGCAGCAGAGAGGCCGGACTTGCTCAAAAGAGGGGCGGACACGTCTGGCTGCAGTATTTTGAATTTGAGTGCAGTAGTCATTTTGGCCACATTCTTACATACGCCGCCTTTAAACTTTATATACTTTATTAATCCCCTGAGGGGAAAAGCAGTTTTTTCACTCTAGGCTATACAATGCTTGTTAAGGTTGCTTAGCACCCTCAGACGCAACCTGCTGTGCTGAAAGCTGGCACAAAAAAGGCACAAGAGTAGCGCCTAGTGTGAGACAGCAGAGCCAGTTAGTATGACCTTCCTATCAAAAGTTATTCGTAAACATACCTTCCTGTTTTTGGACGTGACTCCTCAAGTGTTGAGTTCACCCACTTCCCGACGTCCTAGAAAGTGGTATAGACTTTAAGCCAAGTTCTACTAGATTATTTTTCTAATCATTGAGCTCTTTAGCATAAACTGTTCACTTGTTTACTGGCGTATGGTAAAAACCCTTCGCACTTTAACATCGGTTGTGCTGTTGATGTGCTAACCGGCTAATAAGTGTCTTGAATCCGTGAAATGATGAATGTAGACTACCTCTGACTGCTGCTTGGCAATCATTTCCTTTCACTTGGGCACAGAATGTACGTGCTAGCTGGCCTTTGGCTGTAGTCTTTAAGGTGTCTTCAAGTGCGACTTTTTGCCCAAGACACAGGCGACATGAAGCAATGCAACAGTTAACATGCGTCGCTGCTAGTTCTTTGTCAGTTTGGTATGTCTGGGCTTTTGGAATTTTCCACCGCCTCCACTGTACTGCGCCTCCATCACAACTACAGTAAATTGCGAAATACAGAGAGATTTCCTTGGCAGCAGTCAGCTTAATCACCTTTATGTGAACTTATTTGGTGAGGGCTTGAATGTAATGGATGTTCATTCATATGTAAAAGTCCCACACTTCAGCTTTAAAATGTGAGGTCAGAAAAACAGAAAGATGTTCATTTGTTAAACTAGCTTTAATCTTATTGGTGGATATAATTTTGTCATCAGACGGTTGACATACTGACACCGCTATTCACTTTTTACAAAACATAAAATCAGCACCTGCTTTTAAATTCCACACACAGGCCTCCTCGGTATTATCTCCCAGCCCCTCAATGTGCCGCATGAATCTGTTAGTCCATTAACTGGAAGATAAAGACTCTAAAGATCCACTGAAAAAGACATAAAACAAAAGGTCAGGAGGCTGCAGGTAATTAACGTGGCACACCCACGCTTGACACCTTTGTAATTTGGTAGCGCTTCCCTTTGTTGCTTTGCCATGCAGCTGCTCACCGAAAGTTGAAAATCCTTAGAGCGCCATAAATTACACAGATGTCAAGTCCTCCGTGCAGATTCTTGGAAGGCTTTTACACACACACCTGCACTCACAGCTACACCCATATACTGTAGTCGGTCCCTGCACTCCGTACGGTATCTCACACATACTTAGTAGGAAGTTTTAATACTTAAGTTGAGCCGAGGACCCTGTAATCAAAGTGAACAATCAGACAGGTCCAGACAGAACAGTAGCGGTGCAGGGGGAACACTCAGCGAATACCAAACTGCATCCGAAAATGCCTTAAATATCTCTGCCGTACCTGCTTATTACATTATAAAGGTAATTACTTCTGATGGATTTGGGGGTGGCGAGGCGAGAGAGGAGACGGAAAAGAGCAGGCAGTGTTTCCACTTTCTATCTAGGTCATTGGAGGTAAAAAGAAAAACATTCTGGGTAAGAAATGAGGCAGAGTGAAGAGGATACACACTCACACAAGCATATACACCTTGAAACCACATTTAAAGCCAATATTTTTCTAGGACTGAGGCAGTACTGAAGTTGTGATGATGAGATTTTGGTGAGATGGAGCTGGCGGAGTGAAAAATGAAGGAGGAATTAGATCAATATTCAGTGCCAGGAGGACAGGTCCGGAGCAGGTAGGCACAGAGGAAAAGGGGAGGAGGAAGCTTCTTGAATAAAAGGACATAATGGTTTAACAGGGGAGGAGAGGAAATGAGAGGAGTGGTGCTAAATGAGAGGGTGAGAGCGAGGCGTTAGTTGTTAAAGAGCTAGGGAGAGTGGAAACGGGGAAATCCAGGCTTTACCTCCCAGAAGACAGCGGTGGGAGGGGTGGAGGGGGGGGGGGGGGGGGGGGGGGGGGGGGTTGCAGCAGCCAGGCAAGAAGACCTGCGACTGACTCTCAACTGCCAGTGAGGGTCGTTGAGTACAAAAACGCTTGGCGTCTACTGCGGCAGTGATTTCCATCCCCTCCTACTCCAGATACAATGAAAATTGTGTCTGAAAACAATGCCATCTGCAGAGACAGAGTGGGAAGAAACTTTGGAGTGGCCCAGTTCAGCTGCATGGCAGCCAGGGAACTGTGTCAAGGATGTGATGTCTGGACGACTACAACAGAGCAGGGTCTCTGTGCGCCCTGTTTCTTAGGAGGGACCAGTCTATGGGTTGAGTCTGTGTTACTTTGTGCCAGTCTGATTCTTTTTTCTTTTAGTCAACAAAATTACTGTCATCATTATTCCTGTTGTCATTCCAAAATGAATGTGTAAAATAAAAACAATGCAATGATCTGCTGATTCATTTTAACATACATTCGATTAAATACAGCACAAAGACAAGATATTTCACCACTTTGTGAAAAACTGCATGGGCAAAAAGTCCAGTAGTTAAGAGCAATATTTCTCCATGAAAAATTGGGATTTATAGATTTTACCTTCTACAATCTACATCATCATCAAACAGTTCAGAGAATCTGGAGAAATCTCTGCACATTAGGGACAAGGCTAAAAAACAGTATTACGTTACGCTGCATCTTAAAAAATCAAGTTTATACTCTAACATGCAAAGTGAAAGCCATTTATCAACAACATCCAGAAACGCTGCCTAGTTCTCTGAGCCCGAGCTCACCCGGGATGGACTGACACGAAGTGGAAAAAGTGTGCTGTGGTCTGATGAGTCCACATTTCAGATTGTTTTTTGTTAATCGTGGACCACCAGGAGAAAAAGGACCATCCGGAGTCTTACCATCACAAAGTTCAAAGCCAGCAGTGAAGGTATGTGGGGAAGTGTTAGTGCCCATGGCATCATGGGTAACTTGCACATCTGTAAAGGCTCCATAAGTCCAAGTGGACATCTGTGGAAACTTAAAGACATCTCCTCACCACGTTCTTGAGATACTGCGTTCACGGGAATGAGACTGCTGTAGCTTTATATTTACTTTCAACGTGAAAGAATCGTGGCGATATTTTTGGTCGTGGCTCTAAAACAGTGGTCCTACGTCACACAGTGAGAGAGGCTCGAGGATGGCTGCTGTCACGGTCTTGCGATCAAAGACAGTCTGGGATCAAATCCTGACAGTGTCAGAAATTTGTGATGACCGTCGCTAGCAAAGAGGAAAACCATGTGGAGTTGTGCCAACAGAAGCCTTGCCTGTATGTTGTGTCCTCCAGCTCTCAACATAATCGCGTAAAAACGTACGAGACATGGAAGGAAATAGCGGCGGAGTTACAGCTGCCAGATGAGCAACCTAGCAGCTAGCAAACACACACACACACACACAGACACACCGCAGTATATAGTGCCCACAAAACTTTTAATAAGGTGACCCTCTAGGTTGTGCTTCACAGTTGGAGAAGTAATAACCCGTGCAGCATCCTTGCGCACTCAGTATGGGCAGCTATTTCATGGATCCACAGAGCAACGTGAACGCCTAACACTAGTTTTACAATAACATTGTTGTCACACACAAACTAATTTCTTCCAAAGCAGCTCGATCTCAATGATGCTACACTGACGTATAAACCGGAACTCTCTCTTCCCCGGCCTTCTTCCTGGACTCCACATGGCTTCAGCAGCAGCTGCTGGCTCGCTCTCTCTCTCTCTCCATGTTTAATTCCCCTCCTCATCCTGCCTCTCCTCTCCCTCTTCTTCCTCTTCCCTCCTCTGGGTTTGTTTGTTCTCCCTCAGCTCCCAGGTGTTTTCCTGCACGGCTCCATGTTCCGCTTTAACTCGTCTTCCGCTCTGACTCAGGTACAGCATACCAATAGTTTCCCCTCGCTGCTGTACATAACACGCTGATCAATACACACACACACACACACACACGCACACAAGCGCGTGACACACTGTTGGCATATTGAAGCACAGACATAAATCACACACACATACTGTCACACATCTCACACCCACACACACACACACACACGGCTTTATTCCAGCACGCTCTCTTTCTCCCTCATCCAACAATAACACAACAAACCTTGCTTCCTGTGCGTGGGGGAACAATAGTGGGATAGCTTTGATGGCCAGAGGTGGTTTGTTGTAGATACTCTCTTATCGGCCTCAGCATCAGCAGATCAGCTATAGATCCTGGCAGCGTCCTACTATGGAACAGCTTTACCCTTTAACCACTGTCAGGATGTCAGGATGTATGGACGACTGCAGACAACACCTTAAACACGGCTTATTTTTGCAAGCATTCTTTTATGAGCTTTAGCTGATTTCAACAGCATATGTGTATTGTTAGGAATATCCTCATGCTAGCTCATTGTATACGTAGTGATTCTACAGAAAGATAGCAGCTCTGCCCTAAATATTGACTCTACGTGTGCTACAGCTTTGTTACTATTAAACTCTTTTGTCTTTTGTAATGTGATTAAAGCTGCACTACTCAGTAGCTCTATATGTTTTTAAAAAAACAATCAAATGACTGTATGTGAAAAGTGTTTTAGCGCCTTTCAGCTCACTGTTTTGGTTTCACAACCCACATCTTTCATCAGCCATCTGTCTAGCAGCAGAAGCTAACGATGAATGAAGATGGTGGAGCATGAATGTAATGTCCTCGTCCGTCCAGAAGTACATCTTCTGCTTCTCGGTTGCCATGGTGTTTGTTTGTTTGTTTGTTTTTCCGGGAGTTACTGCACTGCTGCCACATCATCTTCTTCTTCCGGGTGAAAGCCTACGAAAGAAAAAGTGGTGCATGTGCAGAATGCCGAGTGGATACATGCAGCAATAATTCGATTTTCAATCAATTTATCTAGGTGTGTTAGTTGAGCTACAGATAGTCCAATTTCAGTCTGACTAAGCTGTTTACATGCAGTTAAGGTCCTGTTTATACAACAACAATTTCAACTGAAAACGGTAAACTTTAGTTGCGTTTTGGCCGATCGTTTACACGACAGCGGCGTTTTGGGTGCCTGAAAACGCAACATTTTGAAAACGGGTTCCAGAGTGCAATTTTTTGGAATCCATTGTCATGTAAACTTGCAATATGCACTTTTCGCACATGTGCATTACGCTTCCAGTCACTAGGCATGTGCAGGAAAGTCGACCATCACAACAACAATGGCAGACTCCCGAGCTCTGCTTGTGCTGCTCACTCTGAATTTATCAATGCTTCCCTATCATAGTGTAGATTTACTGTAGCAACTCCACTTCGCTGTCCGTCCAGACAAACGTTTGTGCGGTTGCCATTTTGTTTGTTTATACATCGCCGCTCTGTAGAAGGAAGCGTAAGCGTCACACTGCCAACTACTGGCCTGGCATGTATACTGCAGTGTTTTTGGTCATTTTTGTGGATCCCTGTGCACAGCGATTGTTATCAAAAGGCTGTCGCCTAAACGCAGAACTTTTTTCAAAACGAAAATGAGAAACAATTCTGTTTTCAGTGGATCGTTTTCGTGTAAACATGGCCTTAATCTGGTTTCAATCGGACGAAGCCAGTAATTCAATTTTCTCAAGCTGCATGTAAACATACTGACAGAGACAGACAACCTTTCACGCTCACATTCACACCTACAGATAATTTAGTCCCCAATTTGAATGTCTTTGGACAGTGGGAGGAAGCTGGAGTACCTGGAAGAAACCCACGCTAACACGGGGAGGACATTCTGTGTAACAGAAGGGCTCCCCCATCCCGGGATTCAAAACAGGAACCCACCTGCACCGTGACTGTGTCATTGTCATATTAGATATTATTGATTTGTAACATGCACGACTAGAATTTCCCCACTCCCGTTGCTCAGCTTTCACATTTGTAATTTTGCTCTGTTCAAGTCTTTTTCTTTGAAGTCTTTATACGACTGAGGTCATGCAACTGGCATTAAATAGACGTCCACTTCCGTGTTTTGGTACAGTTGGTTTTCACACATGATGTGAAAGTACCCGAGTACACATGAATGGTACTTGAGACTGCCTCCTCAAGTGGACCCTGGCACGGATCAACGAACCGTGCCCGAGTACGGTACACAGTGTTCACACTAGTCAAACAAACTGGACATTGTGGTCAAGTGTACTCAGATCTGGGCCCTGATGTTAAAGCTCCCTGAATATTGGATTTAAAATTTGTTGGATGATCATGAAAGCACACAAACACGTGTAAACTCAGCAATACTAAAAGCACACAGACTCAGCAACTAATCACACACACACACACACACACACTCATCGTCCTTCCCTGTCCTTCTCTGGTTTCTCTCCTCTGTTGTCTCACTCTCTCCATGTGTATCAATACTACCATTGATTCAGTAAGCCACAGGCGTTACCGGGGTCAGAGCTGTGTTGGGATATCAGTTGCCCCTGGCAACATCTCCATCGGTCCGCCCCCACATCCTACATGCAGCCCCTGTCCCTTTTGTCCATGCACTGCACTCTATACCCAATGATGCACCGTGTGTTTGTGTGTGTGTGTATCACTATGGAGCTCGGGCCGACAGCAGCTGTGTACGGCTGCTTGAGTATTTGTGTGTGTGAACGACTGCGTGTGTGTCCTGCGTGGGAGAAAGGAGGCGATGAGTCATAGCACACATACCACCAGGACACAACAGCTCCCCCTGTTGCCGGGGCAGGGGAAGCCCCGGAGGTGTGGGTGTATTGTCTGGGAGAACAGAGCTGAGCGTGACATCATAGGACGTCTCGCTCCTACACCGGTCAGTGGAGAAGGTCGAGGAGGATGGGGGAGGAAGAGGAGGGGGGAGGAAGAGGAGGGGGGGCAACAGGTGGAGGCAGAGGTTCTCTTTCTTCTTAACATCAGGGACAGACTGGTGGAAGCAGAATCCGTCACTCACTCCTGACTTGTAGTAATACTTTGATAACTGCAGCTCTCATCAGCTATTAACTTTTATGAATGAGCCTCAGTGTTACGCTCAGTGTTTTTCAGTAGGGTTTAGTAACAGCACTGATTGAGCTGTGATGCAGAGGGAAGAAAATTCTTACTGTTGGATCTCACTGTGACACCGACCAGCTCTGTGTGTGCATGTGTGTGTGCTTTCTGTGTACTTACATTCAGTGGCAGAGCGGGTCTGGCTGGGAGAGCAGACCCAAATGTTGTCTAATGAAGTACCGAATCTTAAATGTTTTTCAAATACCTTCAACTTTGTGTCATTTCCTCTCGGTCTCTCTGACTAGACCGACAAAACAATGGAGCAGAAGTTCTGTCACTTCTCTATTAGTAATGCTGTTTACGCCAAATTCCTATCTTACCCAGCAAACACTGGTCAGATGGTAATGGTTTGTCCCTGGCCCAAAATGGTCCCAGTCGGACACCAAAAAGCATAAGGCAAGTTATGAGTTAGAGGATCCAGATGGTCTGTTATTTTTTCATACACCAACATCTTATAGACTATTACTATTATTTAACTTTTTGTGTCGTTTTTCCATATATGCAGAGTTGGGGTTCAAGTAGGACATTCAGGGTGACAGTGACATTTATGTAATATGGGAAAGAAACCAAGTTGGCTCTCCGAGTTAATGAATGCTAAATATGGTAACGACGGACACTTTTGCAGACACTTGATATCAAACAAAAGCCAGAGATTGCATCGTATTAAGGTGCCATGAGCTGTAATTTCACCACTTCTAACCATGAAAAGAAGATACTGTTATCTTAGAGTCTGACAGGACAAAGGTTTTCTACCTCCAGGCAGCTGTCTCCATCGACCTACAGCTTCCTGTATCAGAGAGCAACATTAAAGCGAGCAGCGCTCCCTCTGCAGCTACATCTGAGGACTGAGATGTACCCAGAAGTACACTGCACACTGAGTGACAAAAAATGATTGCTCAGCCTCAAGAATCTCAGTCAACTGAGGGGTCTCCAACTGATGATTCGAATCTTTGACTTTCATGTCCACTCCACGTCCAAAGACTTGTGTTACTCAATGCTATTTCATGAAATACATTGTTTTTTTGTATTTCTACATGTAAATTATTTTTCTGTATCATTGTTTGTAAGAGCTATAAATGTGCGTTCACACCAGAAGCTTCCAAAGAGGCAAAGCCTGTCGCAGACGCCCAAGAAGCACGACTGTCAAAACTATTTGTGGCAGCTTTAGTCGCTCATCACGTGAATCATTGAACATTCGATCGTGCTTATCAATTTAAAGGAGCCACAAAGCGACTACTGGCTTGAAAGCAGCGTAGTTGCTGCTTAGAAAGTTATGTTTGGTCAATGAAAACAGAAAACATATGTCATCCCATTCAAGTCTTTATCCAAGCTGTCTTTGATTGCATGTGTGAGAGGTTGCCGTCAGAGCATTTTGCCAGGAAATCAGGTGACATTGTAGAAAGATCGACTAAGTTAATATACAGGAAGTTGTGAATGAATGGGGAGGGCACAGGACTTTCACCCAGGAGAGTTTGAAGTATTATTTTGTAGTAGGTCAATGTTCCTTGGACGCTCAGGAAGGACGGACAGCTGACAGCCAGGTGACTGTTTTTGACACCTTGATTGGACATTCAAGCCACAGTCATTCAGCGTCTCAGTGTTTGCTGGGTAACTATGTATCAGACAGTTTGTGCCTCTTTTTAGGCAGAAGTGTAAACTAGTCATTTTCAACATTTGTTGTGTCAACATTTGAGAATGAAGATGACAGCTGGAAAAAAATTAGGATCAACAGGATGATTTCTTTCCTTGGTAATTACCATGTTTTTAGCAAATGATGTACAGATTTTCAGGCATTCTATTAACTCAAATTGCTTGGAAAAAAAAAACTTAAACTTCAATTCAAATCAGCAACTCCGTCTGTGTGTGTGTGTGTGTGTGTGTGTGTGTGTGTGTGTGTGTGTGTGTGTGTGTGTGTGTGTGTGTGTGTGTGTGTGTGTAAGAGACAGAGGGGGCCTATAAGTGTGAAACAGCATGTATCACTCTTCAAGCCTCTGTACCTTTGTTGTACGCCGGCCGGCTTCACTAAAACACAAACACACACACATTTATACACAAGGACAGGACCCTCGCACGCGCATCAACTCATACGCTCACATGCACGTGCGCACACGCAGCAGGGAGAGGAAACTGCAACACAATGATAAGGTCTGGGAACACAATAGGCTCAGCAGTGCACAGACAGAAGCCAGGACCAGTTTAGCTCTGAAAGGTCAACAAGCCTCTCCAAGCTTTCATTCAGTTCCCCCAGTTATTATTGTTCGACATTATAATGATTACTCTGATGGCCTTTATTTTGCAAATGTGGGAGCCATCCGGAAATACCAGTGAAATATGAAAATGCGGGCCAGACCAGCGAGGAGAGGGGAAAAAAGGTTACTTATTTTGGAGGGTGAACTTCTTTGACGTCAAGTTTCCCATGGCCCGGCCAGGTTCATCTGAGAGCTCTGGTGAGGTGCCAATTAATGCACATCTGCTTGTGTTCACACAACAGACTAATAATTCCTATCATAATAGTGAATGACACAGGTCAGTGGCTTTACGTTTCAAACTATATGAACCCCCTAGCGTCTGCTTTGGATGTTTAACGCTGCTTTCACACTATTGCGTGGTAACCTCCCTGACAATCGCCTAGCTGCAGGTAACCAGCATAACATATACAGTATGCACGGGCACCTTAAAAAACTACACAATTGGAAAAATATACACTGCTGTTTACTTCATCACACATATTGCAGATATGTCATCGAGAGACGAGAGAGTCTTTGCCTATTTTTAATTTGTGATGTGTACGGCTCTGAGCAAAAAAATGGACAGTGGAGACAGTGATCTGTTGAGAGTGATAGTGACATCTTTCACTACAACTTCAGTGTCTACATCTGTAGGATACGTTGCAGACATTAAAAATACTCCTGGTAAAACAGTAAAGTTCAACAACAGGAAGGACCAGAACATTTTCAGTGTTCTCCTTCTGCTACAGATAAAATAATGAGGTTTTGATCAACAAATATCCCTAATTTTGTTGTCTCCTTTCTTTTATTTCTATATTCCCTCCCGTCACAGGGATATAAACACATGCTGCCTGTGTGCTTTATGTACGGTGTAACCTGATGGTCACCATTTCTGCTGAGAAAAGACAATAGTTTATTTAACACAAAAGCATCTTGGAGGGTGGAGCAGGTGGAACCAAACACAGGAGACTGCAGGAAACAGCAACTTGAAGAAACAGCTTTTCATTCAAGGTTCTTGCAGGAAAGGTAAAATGTATCATAGCAGAGCAAAACCAGGGATCCAACCCAGACTGAAGACTTAAATACTAACTGATCTGACGAGGGGATGAAGTGCAGGTGGAGAGAAGGGTGGAGAGGCTCAGGTGAGGGTAATGAGGTGATTAGGCAGGAGAACAGGGAGGTAGCTGATGAGCAGGGAAGGACTAACGAGGCTAATTCAGGACAGGTGTGTGGAGACTGATTCTCAGCTGTGAGTCCGGATTAGGGTTAAAAATAAAAAGGCTGACTAAATAGTACTGGCAACATAAATGATTATGATGCCATATGTGTTTTAAAGATACAACTCAGTATTTTCTCCAAGTAAGGTTAAAGAATATTTGCAGTTTGCATAACCTGATTAAAATGTGTAAACGTTTTTTGCTTGAAGATCAAATCATCACTGAAGAGTATGTCATGCAAAAGTGACAATAAAAACAAAATAATTGGTCAAAGTTATCACATTTATATTTAAGACACCATGAACTCATACATTGGGTAACGTGCATAAAAAAAATCCACCTTAAAACCTGCCAGTAGCTGCCAGCAGTCACCTTTAAGCAGCACAGTGAATTAAATTATTGTGTCTCAGTCTGTTGTTAGCTGACGTTAACTAGTGAGGAGGAAAGGCATCCTTTAATTTTATACTTATAGTTGATCGTAGGTAAACTTGACACTGTAATTGTTACATGACCTAAATCGATGAGTGAACTTCTGCCGGTATGTCCACGGCATCATACATCCCCAGATGATCTTAATGCTGATTGGCTATCGGGCGCTAATTGGTTGCTGAAGTTCCGATTTTTCAACTCTTGCAAATAAGCATATGACGCAAAATCTCGCTTCTCGCTTTATTTGCGCTGCTTAACTCATGTATTTCGCATCCATCTCACCGCCCGGCAGGAATTTGTATCTGATCGCATCTTTCCATTGTCTTACAGGTAATTTACTCATGTGAATTGTTTTATTTGCACCCGGTGTGAACACAAAATACCAGACTACAGTGTATTCACATTATTATAACACATTTAGAGCAGCGCACATAGATTTAAGAACACAAAAGACCTCATTGGGAGGCAGATGAGTCCAACAAGCACAGGACTTTGACTCAGGAGACTGATGTTTATGCCCCATGTAAAACTAAAAATTAATGTTATGTTATTTTGTCACGTCAAACTAACTTCACCCACTTTCTTTTGCGAAGCCTAACCAAGTTGTCATGTTGCCTGACCACCAACCTCTTCTTAGTCATGTGAGTCGACTCACGTGACCCCGTCTGATTCAAGATACAATGCAAAGGAGTGCGGATGAGATCACACTGACTCCAGTCCAGTCTTCACAAAAATTCTGAGGGCATCAGGACACAGAGCCAGAGTGTGACAAAAAAGTCTAATTGCCTCCTTAAAAATGTGTCTTTTGCTTAATTACATTATATTCAATGAATATGCAAATGTGTCCCATTACAAAAGTTTAACCATTGGACACCAGATGTCTACTACTTCACCACAAAGTCCATTCTCAGTGTGTGTGTGTGCTGATAGTTTGAAGTTGCATATTGGACCACAAGTCCTGTTTGTACGTACATGTCTTAAACTTTAGTAGATTAATGTAAAAACAGCTGTATAGTGTCAACCTCTGTACGCACATTATCTGCACAGTGATAAAGTAAAAAAAATAAAATTAAGCAAACGCAAAACACAGAGGAGAAGGACAGGGATGAAAAACGCTGCATTGCCAGTTTGACATATTTGGTACAATGTGACATTGATAATGACGTCTTTGTTGTGTCACACCACATAGAATGAGCCTGTAACTACTGATGCTGCATCAAGACATCAATTCAGCCCACGAGTGGCGCCGACCTCGGGGGTCCGTCTGAAAGAACGTCTGACTGATCCTCAAAGCAGTGAAGGACCAGGGCAGGTCACAGCCCACTCCAAAATGTCACAGCCCTTACATAATCCCTGTGTGTATTTTCTGTTGGGACACACCAGCTATACCCCTCTGCCCGCTCTGAAGTCTTCCAAAAAGACAAAAAGGTCAGGATATTAGAGAGGGGAGAAAGACTCTGGCATGCTCGCCTGGCATTATGCAAAAGGTTAGCATGGAGAGTGGGAATTAGGACAATTACAGAGTGACCTTGATCTCGTCTCTCTGACCTTGATGCTGACTTATGGATTGTGTCATGGTTTCTGCCTGAAGGTGACCTATGAAGTGTGTTCAAGTCTGAGTCTAGCTTTGTTAAACTGGTATGGTGAGTGGGCAACTGGTCATCTGACGACCTCAGAGGGTGGCTCGAATCACTGTCATACAGTCTGACTAATTGTCAGTTTAGTCATTTTATGTCAACCCAATCACCAGAAAAAAAAATGTTGGCACTGTGCATCCCTGCAAGCCAATGGATACATTTCATTTGTACGTCATTATATAGGAAATACTTTGAAATGTTATGTGTCATCAACTTTACGGATAGGTTTGGGGTCCAGTGCCACTGTTCTGACAGCCCAATATTCCGAAGCCACATTAGTCCAAAAAATGTCCAACTGGACCGAAAGCCCATTCCTCCAATTATACGAAACCAAGCAACTCTTCACAGCATTTCCTGGCAGCATTTGAGTCACAAAACCCTGATGTTTTCCACTGACCCATCCCTGCTATTCCAGCAACTCTTGTGCCACCAAACATGGGTGTTTCAGGCTGCTTTCAGACCTAGAGTTGTCTTGCTTTGGTCTGAATCAGGGACTATTTTTGTTCCAAAGTTGTATAATTGCCTAGAGTTGGTTCGTGTTCTCACGGCAGCATTTACAAGCGGACCAGATCAAATGCCTTGTGTGAGAAAGCTGCTCTTGATTGGTCAGAATTTCCATGTGGGAAAAATCCAGGAAGTAAAGCAAACGTTGAAGAAGAGTACACTTGCAAGATAAATGTGACACTTTCTAATGTCACAATGGAGGGACAACTACGCAGGTTGATTTTAGCGCTGCTCATCGTGGACTATATTGCTGTCATTGTTCATTTTAGTCAAACCATACAGTTTGAAAACGAGGCGCGGCTCCAACTAGAAAACAATGTTTTGATGCATTGGATGTGCTGAATGTGCATATTAAGGGGCATAACGGGCTGTCAGAGAAGTGGGTTTTCAGTCTTTTGGACTAATGGGGCTCCAGAATTCTTGGCCATCGCAAACAATGGGCAGTCCCATGGTTTGGGGGGCACTATCTTGGCTGGAAAAGCAGCAATGTCTTAGTAAAATGCACTTTTTGTGGCACTATCCTTGCTGGAAAAAATAGCGACAGGTGGCAAACTAACACCCACATTTGGTGGCTAAAAAGCAGCTGGAATCACAGCGATGACTGGAAACTGCAGCTTGACAGGCATCTCACTAAGGTGACATCCCATCCACCCCTCCCCCCCACCTCCTAATGACAAAGTCAGCTCCTAAAGAAACATTGATATGATACGTATGACAATACAAATGTAACATATTTGTGGTTTGCAGGAACGTACAACACCAACATTTTTAGTATCATCATCCAAATTAACATGACTTGACGTGAACAGACAGTTTTATTTTATTTCATGTTCCATGCCAATAAAACTGACCTCTGCCCAATTACTGTTTAATCCTCTGGAAAATGTTTATTGAAGCTCCAAAGCAATGCAAAGCCCAAGGGAGAAACAAAGCTTAAGAAATAGCTGCCAACATCTAAAAACAGCATGATTAAAAACAGAAAACCTTCGTAACGGCAGCCATCTCTGCTAAGACAGTAGTTTCTCACCATCTCAAAGACATCTAAAGCCCAAATATAGTTCTGCAGCACAGGGTTACATGTGAATCTCTTCTGCAGGCTGGATGAGAATCTGTAATTGAAGAGGGTTGTTTTTGTTGCCATGAGAGTGATACTTTCTTTCGTATGAAGATCTGTTTTTCCACGTGTTCAAAAGCAGTAATCTCACCAAAGAGACAGACAATTGGAGCCTCGTAAGTGCTAATGACTGTTTGCTGTTGCAGGCAAACAGTCGCCCGCGGTAATGTGAGACAATGAAATTTTCTTGACAGTGTCTCGTGTATGTGTGTGTCAGACAGAAAACATCAAGGCATTTGTGCATGTGTAACGAGCATGTATGATACATGGAGAAAATACCATGTGTATAGTAAATGGAATGTACAATATGCTGGTTCTGCAGCTCATCAGTTACTTTGGTTCACATTACTTTTCCGAAGCACAGCATGTGTTTCAGATTGATTTTCTACCCTCCAGAAAATGGACGGCTGCCCAGAGGCTAAAAGCAAATCTAAAAATCTTTGCTGTGCTTTAAAAAGTTGTCAGAACTAATGTAATTAATTAAGGACATTCAAGGTTAAATGGCTACCCACCCACATGGTTCACTTACATTTCCAGAAACTCGGTGACACAACATTAAAGGTGTATTTTGCCTGGGATGAATGACTCATTCTGCTTTGTTCCCTTGAGGAAGAGGGAAGTGGGGACACCATAAAGTTTCATCACAAAATAAGTTTGGGAACACTCACAAAGCCCTCTCACAACTTTCACTTCAACCTCAGTAAAGCAGGTCTAACAGGGTTCGGCAGGTGTTTGCTTAGGACAGGTGTCATGTCGCAGCCCGGTGTCACTATAACGACACCAGGGACGTGCTTTAGCGTCTGCATAAGACAAACTAGGCTTTCAACAAACTGATACGAACCAATCTGTGTCATCATTAGACATTCAGAGCGATGGTTGTACTATAAAGAGTGACAGACTCTTCTAAGGGTGGGTGGGTCCAACAAGCACAGGACTTTGACCAAGAAGAGCAATGCTTGTGTAACACGTGAAACTAAAAGTCAGCATTGAGTTATTTGGTCACGTCAGTCCTTCGTCTCATGAGTCAGCTCATGTGACTACTGTCAACCACAACCTTTTCCAACCCTAACCAAGAAGTAACCCAGAGTCCACTCACGTGACTTACTGCCAACAACACAAAATGCCGCCCCCGGCTTCAAAGTTTGATGAGTTGGGATGAGTTCACGTTGCATTTCAAGACAGCTATATTATATTATATGTTGGCTAGTTCTCCAAATCGCCAAATATACCGTTTAATGCTCTTTTCTTTCCATTTCAAAGCTGAAAATCGTTTGGTCGACGTGTAAGGTACCCTGGGTGTATGGGCTGCCGTTTGTAAAGTGGCTCGCGCTGAAAATAACATCAACATTTTGCCACATTTAGCTTCAAACAATGTTTAAAAAAGTGTTGTGAATTTTTTAACATCACCATCACCGTTCTCCAAGCTGAAAATCTCAGTTTGTCAGACCCATCGAACACACCTCCCGCCCACCCTACTATGACTTTCACCGCCTTAACTTTCGTTCTTGTCCCGCCACGTTTCCCCCTGATGCTGCCAAGTGCCATTTATCTATAACTGCGACTGGCCGCATATCATGCCAACGTTTCAGGATGGCTTTTCTCATCAGTGTCTGACTTAGCAAGTCACTGCCCAAGTGCCAGATTTAAACGACTCCGGAGTGAGACTGGGTTGTTCATGAAGGAATTCCTCCTAAACCTTGAATCAATATCTGTTACTGAATAAATATGAGGGGATTTGCAGCCGTACCAATAGAGTCATTTAGTATAATGATGTCTTGTGCTTCGTATGGTTGTAGAAGGTAGAAGGAAGCAAACTAATTAGAGAAAGCTTTCACCAGCCCTTCACATTATTGAAACATTATGAAAGTATATTTCCAATACTGTCCATTAAAATAACATCTGAAGAATGGATTAATATCCCAACAGACAAACAGTTTGAGGTGTAGGTTGTGACAGAAATGCAATCCAGGAAATATACTATAAGTATGAACTTTCAGCCAGCAGCAATGGGTAAATGATGTTTGTATATTGTTGGGGGAGTCTTGATAAACATTATTTTAAACATGCATGGCCTCGTTAGCTTCCAGACCTCATGCGTCTTGTGACATACGCCTGGTGTTTGCTCTGAGAGTTGCTTCATGTTGATCCCAAAACAAATACTACATGTGTCTGGAAACACTGAAGGAAGAAAGCCTGTGTGTGCATGTGTGTGTGAATAAATGCCCAGCGGTTCTGCATCACTGCACACGCATGTAAGTGGGAGGGGAGCCATGCTTCATTGTCCATGTGCTTTTCGCTCGCTCGTTAAAAGCTAATTTCTCTCCCCACCATCTCCCTTCCCCAACTAACCCCCCCTCCCTCCTTCTTCCCCTGGCTCTCTGTCTTGTGTGATCAACAATAGTCTATTCTGTGCTGTCCCGTGCGAGTGGAGACACACCCAAAGCCAAGGCCACGGTGCGAGGGGAGATTGTTGGGTGGTGGCCAACTGAGCGGGACACTGGCTCAATTCTCGTCTGGGAGCGTGGATCCTGCCTCGACAAGAGGGAAGAGGTGGTCTGTTTGGCAACTCTAACGGTCATTATGGTGCAGAGATTCCCCAACCAGGGCTCCTTCTGCAGCTGCCAAGAGTATACAGAAAGTTTTAGGAGTAGATGAACTAATTTGAAATAATATAGAATATAATATATAAAGAAAAAAAATATATATATATATTGTGTTTTTTAAAAATAAATCTATCTATGTACTAAGTCAGCTGGAAACACCTGAACACCACGTTGTGTTCTGAGTGCATGAAACCAGGCCTCCAGGAACACTGCTCATCGCTGCTTCCGGTTGGCCACTCGCGGTATTGCAGTGAAAAATTCCCCTGCAGCCCAAAAAGCATTTTCCCCATCGACCACCATTATAAAGAGTAACTGTGAAACTGTTGACAAGGTCAAATATGGTCACAGAAGTCACAGGACTCTGTGAACTGATTGGCTGCAGGTGTTCTCTGGCTGCAATTTGCTGCTGTAAGTTAAACTGTCCATCTTTTAGTTTGGCCCAAGCAGCAACCTCCAGGGCTGAAAAATGAACATGGAGGTGCCAAAAACTGCAGTTCCTTAAATGACCACTTGAGACCGGCTCCACAAGCTATTCAATGCCCATTGACCCCCATGTTAAAAGCAATCAGGTTTGGAGTGGCTAATCGGGAGAACCGGGACAATTCCCGCTGGGTCGGTCTGACGTTTGGGCCGCAAGGGCCGATGTTCAGTTCTTTTTATTGGGCGCCTTCTGAGGCGGAGACACCGGCTCCGCGCGGCTGTGCGAGCCGCACTCTGATTACACGCGCATCTCCGGCGATGAATTTTGGAGTCGTTTACCGACACGCCTCTTCATTAACAAAGCACACAGATGAAGGTGAAGTCTCTGCAGCAGCTGAATTGGTGAGGTGGAGACACCAGCTCCGCGGTGCTCTGCAGCAGCGGTCTGATTACATGCACATCTCCAACCACAACTGTTCAAGGTAATTAATTATGAAGTCAATGAATTGTGTGGCGTTGTAACATATAACACAACATTATATAATTTAAATAATAGTATGATGCGACACCACATAACTGGGAAACTTTGTCATGTCGCCCCTCAGAAACAAGATCCAGCACCAAGCACCAGCCATGAGCCCACATGTCCAGAGTGGGCACTACTTATTTGAACAGAATATAGGTTCTGATGTTGTTGAAAAGGATGTTGTGTTGTTAAGAATAATGTTGGATATGTGCACTCATGTTGAAATAAATCTACAATGTGAAGCAACCCTTACTTGGAAATATTTTAGAAAAATAATGAAACTCCAGGGCTGGAAATGAGTCCCACTCCGGCCCTGGCAGCAATAAAATGTTTACAGCCTGGTACAAAATCAACATTCATGATAACTGTACAGGAGGTGAATTATTATATAACTCACCCATTTAAACTGTATTAAGGCTTAAAGTTATGTATCATTAAAGGCGGACTGCTTCGAGTCACAGGTAGGATCCACCCCTTGCACCTCCACAGCAAATATGGCCACCTCTGGCTCCAAAAACCAAGATGGCCACAGCTGAAATGTCGAACTCAAGGCTTCAAAATGAGAGTCCACAAACCAGTGGGTGACATCACGGTAGCTACGTCCATTTTCTTACAGTGTATGGTTCAGCTGCTCTTCTCCAAAGAATCAAAAGGCTGCAGCTTGATAGCAGCTTGCCGCCGGCCGCACTTTGCCACTGCTTGGCGTATTTTTCCAGCATAAAAGTTGAAAAGGTAAAAAGGAGAAGGCAAATGGTTTAAATGGCAAAAATAAATTGCTGAAATTAGCTAATTAGCTAAAAACAAAAGTAATGAATAAAAGATTGAAACGTCAGTGTAGCTCATCAGATGGTCGTACTACAAATGCAACACTGAAAGTTCAAATCTAAAAAAAAAAATACTGGGACAGTTATCATTTTTAAACAATAATAGTGCTAAACATCCAGCACTGTGCCTTTTATATAATTTGGTGTTCTGTGTTTCTCACCTCCTGTGTGGTTGTCAGAGCCCCAAAAGTCCCCACCTCTTCACATAGCAGAGGATACCAACACACACACACACAGAAAGGCTCGACCACAATAAAGGCCCTGATCTCGGCCGGACCACAAGCTGAAGGTCATTCTATCGACCCGTTATTCTCTATCATGACAATCTGTTCCTAAGTGCCACAGCTGGAGCCCCCCACACACTCTGCTGCCTCCTCTGATAAGACCAGACTCTCTTCATTGTCCGATAACACAAATATGACACACCAACACAGCATCTGAGGGTCCCTGTCTGCACCAGCCAGCCTAATTATATAATTATCCCTTGTCTGATTGTGTCTGTGCAGCTGAGACGAGGGAGGGCCTTTGTGTGGCCGGTGGAATGCGGTGCGCTTGGCATTTTTCAGCGAAAGGGCAGCTTTCTGGAAGCCGCTGCCAAAGGAGAGGAGAGGAGGGTGAGATCACGGCTGCTGATGCCCACTCTTCTCTCTTTTCTGCCTCTATCATTCACTCCATCTTCCTCTTGCTCGTCTTTATATCTGTCTCTGGATCTAGTTGTCGCACTTCTGGACAATCCCATCTCTCTTCTGTCATTATCATCCTGTGGCTTTCCCGCGTGCCCCTTCATCTCATTCTCACTAACCATTTCTCCCCAACACTTAACTCCCTGTTCCTCTCTGAACCTCCAAGTTTGGCAGATCCAGCTGTCTTGCAGATAAAGTGGCCTTTCGAGATGGAATGTGCAGGATTTGGCTCCGCGATGATAAGAGCTGACAGACTGTTTCAGAGAAGCCGAGCGGCGATGTCTGATAGCGAACTTGGAGGCGACTGCTCCGCCGCATGATAGGAAAGCGTTGCTATTGTTTCTAGCGGCGAGCTGTTGAGGGGATAAGAGAGACTAGAGCACGAGCAGGTGTTGGGAGAGATTACAGCATAGGCCTAGAAAGCATGCACCTCTTTCTTGAATCAAAGTCAAAAGCAACAAGGCGGGCGTCACATAAACCATGCTCTCCTACACCACAATAGAGGATCCAGACCTTTTTTCTGACATTTACATCAAGGGCCTCCCAGCCTTTGCACGTCGCTACAGGTGATTTTATGAGTTTTATTACTTTATCAGACGCCTTTTATACTCACTAATGAAAACAGCAGGGCCAAGGGTGTTTTGGCGCCAACGCTTACCCTCTGAATTCCTCCGTATGTGCTGCTGTATAATTCAAGAACACATTGTCATTGCAGCAAACTTCGCCAAGCCAGATTGCACTTTTAAAGAAATACTCCATCTGAGGTGAACTCGTGTCAGATCCTTTAACAAGTTCTCAAATCGTTTTTCCCAGTGCACATTTTGGAGTCACTTGCGTCACAAGAGCAATCTGAAGTTCATGCTGCCAGTCAGCTGCAGTGAACAAGTTTATCAGAGAAGTGTAGAATCTGCATGCTGTCTGCAGCAGAAACACCGGTAACCAACAGCACTTCAGAAATTCCCATAGAATTCCGAGCTGTCCGTCTGATCCCAGTGCCCGCTTGTTGAAACCCCCCTCTGGTGATCACACAGCATGGAGTATGTGAAAGAATGCTGCCGGGACATAGCAGGACACTGGGGGCCCAGTATTCCCAGCTCAAGCTTCACAAGCCCTCGGTGTTTTTTTATTTTAATAACATCAATAAAAGACACAAACAAAAGTGAAAATTTGATCACAAAGTACGTATAAAAAGGCAGTGCCAACAGACCCCAGGACAATATGTTTAAATAAACAGAGAAGCTGGATGAGAGAAATAGTTTGAGAGCCGGAGCCAAGAGTAGGACCTCTCCCACTATCGGCATGGCTGTGAGAGCTCCATTGTTTTGTCCATCTCAAATAGCCCTGACAAATTGTGCTGAATGTAGAACCTCTGTCTAAACTAGAGGCATCTTCCAAAAACATGCTGGCACGGCGCCACAGCTCTATTTTCCCATCATCAGCCAGCGTCACTCCACAGCGCCCCTGCTGGTCAGTGCTGAGGCTGTGAAGGATGGACTACATGCATGTTTGGCTCAAAGCTTTCATTAACTTCAGCAAAATCCTTCAAAATAAAAGCCTATATATATATCAAATAGTGTGTTACAGTTCTCATCATGCATTATGTCATTGGGACTCTTTTTTTCTCATGCTAACAAAACTTTGCCTGCACACCTCCATCCTCCTTTTCTATTCCCCTTCCTCTATTGTATTACCCAGCTGACAGGTGGAGAGTGAGGCAGAAAAAGAACCAGACTTTTCCTGGTATTCACTCTCAATGCACAAATCATGAGCTCATGTCAGATTGTAAAAAATTAAGACTTCTTTCTGGAGCATAGAATACCATAAGGAGAGAGGGATGAAGGGGTTTATGGGGAACAAATAACAGTATATGCACAAGTGATTAATCTGCAAATGAATTGTTTCTATACAGTTCCATTGTAAAGAGGGATTATTGAAGAGACAGTCAATAGGATTGGCAGGCAAATGGTGCCCCCATGTGGTAATATACATTTATTGCAGTATAGGCCAAGACAAGTTTTATGATCTCAGTCCAATTACACACAGCTTCCACTATTTTTAGAGCGCAATATCAGTAATGCAATATCTATACTTCCATCAATGATTTCCTTATTATACTGCTTTGTGTTTTTTATACTTTTTGCTTTTTATACTGCTCCTTGTTTTTGTACAGTTCACTTATTTTTCATATTGCTTGCTGTGGGACAAATAAAGGTTTATCTCATCTCATGCCCCGTCAGTGAAAGCCTGATTCAATGGCAGAGGATCCTGCAGTTGTTATTCCAGCACTAGCAACAACTTTCTACACTGCAAAGCAACCTAAAAAAGAGAGATGGACGTCGTAAATAAAGAAAGTCTGACAATAAATAAAATAAAACAACTGTCAATATGAGTGACGCATTTCAGAGATGGAGAGACATGTTGCTGATAGTTTAGCCTTCTGCTAACCAGAGCTCAAGGCTCAAGGCTGCAGCTTCAAGTTCATGTTTATGCAGCTAACGTTAGCAAGAGCCTTGAAACATAGTGTGTCCTCCATGTCACTGCTCGCTGCTGCAGACCACCTTGAGGGAGGAAAGACAGGGAAGGAGGGGAAGAGGGAAGGAAAAAAGAGAAAGGGACGAAGGAACGAAAGAAGGAAGGAGGGAGGAAAGAAAGAGGGAAGGAGAGAGGGAGGGAGGAAGGAGAGCACTATATTGTTAAGATATTGTTTTTGTTGTTATATTTATTTAAAAGCAAACTTAATAAAAAAAACTCACATTTTGATGTTTTGTTATGATTTTCCTTTGATATATATGGTCTGAGTCTCGACCTCTAAATGTCTTGGTCTTGTCTCGGTCTCGGTACTCTCTGGTCTCGGTCAGTGCGGTCTTGACTCAACACTACCGCTAGTAGGTGGCCACAGCAACCTGAATCCAGCCAATGCAAACCCCAGCTCAGGGCGACTGGACGGCATAAAATGGTAAAGATAATAAATCTTATAAACACTCAAAACAAAGTATGAGACAAGAATATTTAAAAATATCAAAATCCAGTTTTTCTTAAAATATTTACAAATACACTTGTAATGTAAATCTCTCACCATTACATCATTAAAAATATTCAATACAAAAATATAATGCGCAGCAAAGTAATATCAGGCATCGTACCTTTAGTAAAGACCAATATAGCAACTGTGGTTAAAGCCCCGAGAAGATTATTTTTAGAACTACTTGTATGTCATTTCACGTGTGTGTTTTCAGCTAACTGTATTAACAACAGAACTATTCACTTCTATTAAGGCAGGGCTGCTCCCAAGAGCCTGTTTCTGTATGGTGAGGTGGTGGCAGTCGATGTGTCTGAACTCAGCTGCAAAGAGTCCAAACAGGAAGAAGAATACCATGACCAGCGCCCATTCGCACACAGCAGCCTCAGAGACGTAGCCTGTATTGGCGAGAACAGCCACTGCAGGAGGGAAGAGAGCAGTCAAAGAGTGTAACACTAAATAAATGCATGTCTTGGTAAATCAAATAGTAAATGTATTTGTAAAAATGTGATTTTCCCGCTGGCAATCTTTTTATTTCCTTACAATAATAAATGAATGGTTGAAAATACTTGCTAAAACGTAGCTAACATTTTTAACCATTTATACATTTAGCCTTTACGTACTGAACGATTGGTTGAAAATAAAAGCTAGAACTTAGCTAACATTTTTGATTATTTATACTTTACGTTTAGCTTAACAGTAATGAACGAATGATTGAAAATATTAGGTAGAACTTAGCTAACATGTTAAACCATTTATACTTTACTTTAGCCTAAAAGTAATGAACTAATAATTGTGAATGATGGTTAAAAAAAATATTAGCTAGAACTTTTTTTTATTATTATTATTTTTTACCATTTATAGGTTACTTTTAGCCTAAATGTAATGTCTATTGATTGTAAATATTAGCTAGAGCTTAGCTAACATGTTAAACCATTTATAGGTTACTTTTAGCCTAAATGTAATGTCTATTGATTGTAATTATTAGCTAGAGCTTAGCTAACATGTTAAACCATTTATAGGTTACTTTTAGCCTAAAAGTGATGAACTAAAGGTTCAAAATATTAGCTAAAACTTAGCTAATAATTATGACCATTTATACATTACTTTTAACCTAAAAGTGGTTCAAAATATTAGCTAGAACCTCCCTAACATTTAAACCATTTACAGATTACTTTTAGCCCTAAAAGTTTGGGGACCACTAGTCTTAATAATAAATAGCTCTGCATTGTGGTTGCAATAAACAATAAACATACATTCCTTTTTATTCCTTTGTATTCCTAATAATCCTTAAATTCCCCACAAGGACACAAGTGTCAATTTAGCTTGGATTTTGTATTTAACAAATTTGTTTGTCTTAATGCAGACTGATAGGAAGGATACTAGCGATGACCAGGCTGGTACAGAGGGTGCAGCAGGTCGCCCTGACGGGCCCGACCCAGAGTCGGTCCTTAGACGGCTGAGCCCTGTAGGTTAGAAACAGCTGCACCCAGAAGTAGGCCAGGCCGACGAAGAAAGCCACGAACGCTCCAAACAGGTGAACACTCATTACGACTGATTGCTTAGTGGCAAAAGCAGAGGGAGCGTGCAAAGATTGATTATTATGGATTAGAAAAAGACCAAAAAAGAGTTATTTATTATTCTCTAATTGTATTTCATTTTGTAAGCTGTTAACCTGGAAGTTGCCAACGATGGAGATTGCTGTGCCAGAGATGAATCCCAAAACAATGCTGGCTATGTTGGCCTTGCCATGCTGACCGTAGTCCTTAATCTGCTGGAAACGGATCACCACAATCCACAGGGCTGAGTGATACAGACAGAGAGTAAGTGAATTTACAAGAAGACAACACGACCTTTCTATAAATAAAACAGGCATAAGTACAAGACTTCAAAATATTTGAAAACTACCACAGCCCTGATTAGTAGTAGCAGCTTTGACTTAATTTTCAAGCAGGTACACAGAGCCCTAAGCATATGATGGACAGATCTTAGATAATGACTCCTGCTACCGAGAGCTGTATAAATAGATCTGTCATTACCTAAAACAGCGCAGATGTTGCAGATCTGGGCGAAGAGACAGCTCTGAGGATTGTGGGTGCCACAGTAACTAACGGGTGAATGAGAGAATAAAAGCATTATCATTCCACAACATGATTAGGCTCACTTTAACTACTTCATCATGTCTCAGTGGCATCATACCAACCTGATGTAAGGGAATCCTTCTGTGAGGTTGACTGATCCATTTGTTACAGAAACAGCAAACCTAATGGGAGGAAAACAACCACTGATTTATTTTTTTTATTGTGACTGGATACACCCATGAACCAAATCATATCATCAGTCATGTTTAGTCATATAACAAGTGGTTTGGGGGTCCTCCGCCAAATAATTTTGAGCATCAAACACTTCATTTCCTGAGTTCTGGTGAATTTTTATGCACTAATTTGAGCCTTTTCTGCATTAATTTATGCTGGAAATGTCATTTATTTTTGTAGAATAAAAGCTCTAAGTTACGAAATATGCAACTATGCTGCCATGTTGTTTCTACGGGAGTCCAGAAAGGACAAACCAAACATTAGCCCTTTTTACACAGAGCTTGTGCTATAGAGCTGCTACAAAGTCCCATCTTCATGCCTCCTTTGCATTTTTACACAGAACCAATCAAGGGCAGCATCATTCTGCTCCAGTGTGTGATTATAGACAGCATCCGGACGTCACGGAAGCAAGAGAGGTCTACCAGGCGTGACGTGTAACACAATAGTGTCTTGTGTGACATAAAACATTTGGGTCAGCAGCACTTTATAAACACATGACATGACAATAACAATCATTTACCATCCCCGTTATATGGTGACTTATCTTGTCCTCTGCTCCGAGGGTAAGGAGTTAGCCGCTAACTGCTACAAGCTACTTTTTAAATGTCTGGTGGTGGGTCACACGCATAACATGTCGTTTATAAAGGCACCATTTCGCCGCTGTTACTACCTCCCCTAGTGACTTTCAGGCGAGATCACTCTGTCCCACCATTCTCTGATCATACCTTATATTCAGAACAGCAGCGCAGCATAACGGCGCCACATTACTGCCGTGAATAGGCTGTTTAAAAAGGACTATTGGCTCAAGATAAGGTTTTGGCATCAGCCACTGTAGTTCTCCTACATAGTTTCAGTTACTTGCAATCTGCAACCTCACCACTAGATGGCACTAAATCCTACACACTAGACCTTTAATGCAAATTTGTTATTACATTATTCCCTGTACCTTTTCCCTTCCACCCACTGGGAGGTAGGTACTGTGCTGATAACCTGTATCCACAACATATCTAGTGTGATTTACAGGCCGTAACCTAAAGCATTACTGCATTAATAACTAACAATATTAGGGTTTTTCTGCAGGTTTTTCTCCCTACTTTGCACTGTCCTTTCTTAAATAAACTTAACTGAAACTGCAACAGCAGGAAAGCATTAATAAAGGAAGAAGCTAAACACTCACACAGTCCACATCCCCACAGTGCCGAAGACAGCCAGACAGATAGGGAGCAATGCCCACAGCCACATGTTGCAGGACAGCTGGAGTCCAACAGGAGCTCAACTCTGAGAGCGGACACACCTCTGACTGAAAGTTGCAGTGTAAAAATTAAATACTATGTGTATGAGAGAAGCCGAGTGTACTCAATGGTTGCAGGTTGAGATGCAGCGCTCTGTCAAAACTTTACCTCAAATAGCTCATTCAATCTTTCCCTTTACCTTAATGACACTAACACACGATGAGAGCTCACTGCACTTTGTCCTGCTGGAGCAATAGGTCGACTTTGTGTCAGCAAAATATGATATCAAATTACGTGAGTACTGCAGGAGGAAGGGTGGAGACTGGAGAGATGAAGAAAGGAAACATATCAAATTTGATAACTTTAAGATTTTTAACAATAAATTAAAAAGCCTTACTTCATTCCCCGCACTGAGAAACACACAGTGGTGTGCTACACTGTCAGGTGTGGTAAACACTTCTATTTAAGGGCTGAGCTGGACTTTGAGCCCGTTTTTTTTCAGATTTACAACCTCTTGAACAAGTTCCTCTCAGTTTGAAGAGTGGGTTTCCTCTCCATGGTTTACCTTTTCCTTTCCGTTAACTGAAAGCAAACTGCAAAGGCAAAATAGTAATGAGCGAAACTCAGCAACAATATTCAGGTGTGTACAGTTGGGCATCATAAATGTTAAGTCACTCATTGCTGGATTAATAATTATTTAATTTGCAGCTCTCTAATTGTGAGGCAGGTTGTAAAAGTCCTCGCAGCACATATGACCTTTGGTTCCTGTCAATAAACTTTATAGAAACATTATCAACATAATTTATTACCACATTATTGTTGATCACGTTGTCAGAAATAAAAACACTGTGACTAAGATGAATTCATTCAACGATTGTTCTTTATTGAGGTGCAGCGTTCAGCACGGCCACACATCATGATGAAGTCTCGCTATCTTGGCTCCAGTGCAAGTCATTGTGTCTGTGTCTGTGTCTGTGTGTGTGTGTGTGTGTGTGTGTGTGTGTGTGTGTGAGTGTCAGAGCTCAAGCTCAATCTTGACATCCATCTTGGCCTTGTACGGCTCCAGCAGGGGGCGGACTTCCTCAGATAGGAACCTGGTCACCTGGACGAGGGTACAGAGGATGCATTACACACCATGAGTAGTTCCAGACTTCTACAGACTAAAATTTTCAGAGAGGTCTTGGTAGATTTTCCAGACCATACTTGACATCTGAGTACAAACGGCGAGATGTTTATGTGAATAAATGGTTTGAAAATCCAACTATTAACCTGTTCAGTGCCTTGTAAAAGTATTCACACCCCTCTTTAACATTAAATCCTGTAATTTAAATGGATTTATATTTGGATTTTCTTTAATGGGTCAACTTAAAGCTGAGACCTGTGATGGCAGCTAGTATAAAGACGAGGGACTGCTGGTGTACCTGCTGGGGAGCACGGCCGATAAAGGTCTTAGGGTCCAGTATGGCGTCCAGCTGCCCCAGAATGGGGGCAAAGTAGGGGTCTTTCTGAACTCTCTTCAGCAGGTCGTTATCACCGCCCTCCTGTTTGACCACAGCCGCTGCCTCCTGAGACAGAACACGAATCTTCTCGTGGCAGTCCTGAAGGAGTAAGAGATGTTATTTAAAGCACAAGGGTCAGGACACAGTGGGCTGTTGTTACACACAATCAAAAATCAACACCAGTACCTGTCTGTTGCCTCCAGCCTTCACCATGGCCATAATGATGTTCTCTGTGGCCATGAAGGGCAGCTCGTGGCGGATGTGTCTCTCGATGACTTTGGGGTAGACCACCAGTCCCTCTGTGATGTTCTGCAGAGTGCTGAGGATAATGTCAGCCGTCAGGAAGGACTCGGGCAGGGAGATCCTCCTGTACATGGGTAAGGGGGTGGAATCAGTAATTATTAGGAAGCGGGAGAGAAACGCCTCTGCATGATCCAGTACCACATTTGTACCATTACACCTCTAATGACAAGCAACAACCTCTTATTAAATGAGTAACTCTGGGTTGACACAAGCATGTCAGAATATCTCCCACATGCAGTGCATATGTGTGTCTGGGGTGCTGACCTGTTGGCGCTGTCGTCCAGCGTCCTCTCCAGCCACTGCACCGCCGCTGTCTGCAGAGGGTCGGCCATCAGTGCCACCAGATGTCGGGCCAAGCTGCAGCACCGCTCTGCACGCATGGGGTTCCTCTTGTAGGGCATGGCACTGGAACCTGGAGAGGAAAGACAACTTGATGCTGGTATAGTTTGTACAGGTACGTGCATTACAGGATAACGTGTGGCAGAATGTGAATGTACCGATCTGCTCCTTCTCAAATGGCTCCTCAATCTCCTTCAGGTTGGCGAGCAGGCGGATGTCTGTACAGATCTGCAGAGGAGAGATCAAAGATGAGCTTTGACAAGTCTTTATGTGTTTATGTGCATGTGCAGGTTTCCATTTGTCACCACTAGATGGCAGCAGTTCTCTCTGAGTCTCCTGCAGCTTACCTTGTGGACAGTGGCTCCCAAACTGGCCAGGCTGGACAGACAGTCAATGTCCACCTTACGGCTGTATGTCTGTCCAGTCACCAGGTAGGCTCTGTGTGCACGAGAACAACATCAGGGCTCATGATAAAGCAAGTCTCCATAACCTGTTAAGTAACACCACCTCTGCTGTGGTCGTGACATTTCACAGTTTACACAATAACTCTGCTACGAACTGTGCATCATCTCCATGTCTGCTTGTCTTGTGTTATTTAAGGGTGAGTTCAGTATATTTCAACCTGGACATTATTTTCCCATGTTGTTGTGTCTAAGTGACGAATGGGAACAACAGTTTTTGAAACAGGTCCGGTATTTAGCAAGAGCGCTGCAGCTGACAGCGGCAAAACAGGTCGATGTAACCACTGGGGACATGTTCACACCATCAATTTACATCCACTGTAAGTGCTTGTTTTGGCCACCAACAGGGTCAGACTGTTATAATAGGTGTCTGACAACATTATGGAAAGGATCCTTAAAGAGAAAGACCTTGTTGTTAAAGAGTAAGATCCTTTTTCTTAACCAGAAACAGCCTCGAAACACCACTGTCAAACACACCAGACTCCATTTAAATAAACAGTCATTTTAGCCTGTATAGATGCAGCATGTTTTCACATCTAACTGGGTGAATTAAGAGTTTCCTTCAACCAAACCAGAGTTGGTGATTGTTGGAACAGTGGAGAGATGAACCAAGACGTTTTCATGAGTTTTATTTTGTTTCTGTTCACTTTGAACAAAGTGTGTTTAATGATGAAAAAAATACTGTTTATTTAAATGGAGTCTGGTGAGTTTGGCGATACCGATTTGGGGTCTGTTTCTAGTAAACAAAAGGAGGTCTTACTCTTCAACGACAAAGTCTCTTTCTGTCGGGATCCTTCCCATAATATTCTGAGGCACTTATAGAAATAATCCGAGCCTGTCTGTGACAAAAACACTTTTAGTGGATGTACACTGAAGGTACAAACATGCCCCGAGTGGTTACACTGCAGCCTGTTACACTACTGCTGTCTGCAGCACTCTTACTCTTTGGTAATCATATGTCTTCCATCATACTTACATAACAGATCTTATTCTACCAAATATTAGAAGCAGGAATTGTTCATCTTGTTTATTTTAATACAGAACTTACTTTTTGAAGCCTGCCATCCCCGTCACCATTCTGTCAAGCTCCTCCACCTGATGAAGGAAAATAATTCAAGTTGAGCACTGTTACATTTATCATCCAGATGAAAAGGAATACTTTGCACATCTATTCCCAAACATGTACGTAGGAGAGGGACGAGCAGAACACAACTTGTAGAAAAATTCCCGCACAACGTCAAACAAAAATTATGATTATAATGTTGCAGCGTTTTGGTAACGATTTGTCAGGTAAAACTGCTTGATCAATAATCTTACTATATAATGACAAAAACTCTGTCTGTGTGTCTGTTCCAGGTTTTTCTCCTCACTGTGAAATGTGGCACAGTGGTAGAGGGTCACGGGAGGATGCGAATGAAGCAATATTACATCAATTAGCCAAAGAGGGGCGCTATAGCAACTGACTGAAATTGTCGTAGAGACATGAAACTTTGCACAGAGATGCCTCTCCTCATGAGGAACAAATTTGCCTCAAGAACCCATAACTTCCGCTTATAAAGATTTTCTGCCATTTTGCATTTTTTGAAAAACACTTCAAATCGATCTTCAGATCGCTCAAATCGAAGTTTGAGCGATCTGCATGAAACTGGATGAACATAATCTAGGGACCAATATCTAAAGTTCCCTCTTGGCAAAAGTTGGAAAACTCTGAGGATTGGCATAGGTAGAAGGTGACAAAGCTACCAATGGGTATGGACTAGTCTAAATTAAAATCATTATTTTTGCAAGTTAGACAGTGTGCAGGAGTTTTTCTACAAGTTACATACACAATCCACCATAATAAAATGCTTCTGGATGTTAAATCTCCATCACTGTCTACATGTAAATTTATCAATGATTTATACTTTCTCATGGTCCCCCTGGAAAAGCTGCAGGAAGCTGGCCTGGGTGCCAGTGGTCCCCTTGACCCCACGGAAACGCAGGTCATCACGGGCTCGCTGCAGGTTCCGCATGTCCATAGTCAAGTCCTGCAGCCACAGACATGCTCGCTTTCCTACCGTGGTCAACTGGGCAGGCCTGCAGGCAGAGCAGGAGGAGGAGGAGGAGGAGGATATATGTTACACTGCATGTACTTCATCAGGAGAGAAATTAAGGTAAGGAAACATTGCAAATAGGATGCATGTGGTGGGACACCCCTCAGCTGTATTCAGACTCACTGGTAGTGTGTGAAGCCGAGCGTGGGGAGGTCAGCGTACTTCTCTGCAAAGTTTGCCAGTCTGTCAATGACTCTGGCCAGCTGTTGGAAAAAGAACAAAAGGTTTCAGCGATGAATTGTTACATAATACGCCGCTGTTATTCACGCACATACAACCCCCGCATGTTAAGCTTACTTCTGTTATCTATGTGTGCTGTGACAAAATACTGCAAATAATCTACCGTGGTGAGTTATTTCTACATTGTTGACTTGTTACTGAACAGCTGAGGCTTGCCAAGAAAAAAAAAATCATATACCAATTTCATAGACGCACACTGGATGGGTGTGCATGTTTTCCGGGAAACAGCTGAGCCTCACCTTAGGCAAGAGAATGTCGAATCCATCACGCAGCATAATCAGATCCTGAGGAGGAAAAACAAAACCACTTAGAGAACTTGAGATCTTTTGAAGAAAATTTCTGCGAGCAGAGTCGGAGTCTTATCATCATCACCAGACACATGAGAGAAAATATGAGATGACTGATCATGCAATCAAAAAAATGAACACAATGTCCGTGATAATTACAGTATTGTCTCCCACGTAGCAGGAGGTGGCCCCGAGGTGGATGATGGGAGCAGCGGTGGGGCAGCAGTGTGCGAAGGTGTGCACGTGAGCCATGACGTCGTGCCTGAGCTTACGTTCCTCCTCGGCCGCCATGGCGAAGTCAATGTCCATTTCATGGCTCTCCATTTCCTGAATCTGGGCGTCTGTGATGGGCAGACCCAAAGCCTGAGGAGGAGAACAGTGAGGACAACGAGACAGGTGAGAGGAGAGACACAGTGATGAACGGAAGACATTGCTGCTAGGAATAAACAGTATATCTTATTAGTTTTCTTGTTCTTTTAAGGAGACAGATCACCCTAAAATCTCTTCTTCTTCCTCTTACCTGTAGTGCTATTTATCAGTCTAGATTGTTTCATTGTGAGTTGCAGAGTATTGGATATATCGTCCGTAGAGATGTCTGCCTTCTCTCCAATATAATGGAACTAGATGGCACTCGGTTTGTGGTGCTCAAAGCACCAAAAAAAAACATTTGAAAAACTCAACAGCAATATCTCTTTCCAGAAATCGTGACCTGGTTACTCAAGATAATCCACAGACCTTGTTGTGAGCAGTTTCATGTAGGAAGTATTTTCTTTTTAGTGAACAACACCCACCAACCGTATCGCTGCGCAAAAGGAAACGTGCATCTACTGCTAGCTCATTTAGCGCCACTAAATGAGTAGATGCACTCTTCCTTCTGTGCACTGCATTGTCATTTATTCTATCAATAGGGATGTTTTTATTGATATCAATGCCATTAACAATTCTGCTGATCGGTCCGGTTCTTTATCAGCTCCCTTATTGATTCCTGATCAATTTTTGTGGGGAAAAACGTAGGCCGACACAGGTTTTTTGGGTCAACACAACTGCTTTGTTATCTCTGAGTCTGAACACAGTTTAGGAGAGATGTAGCTGTTGCAACAGTCAATCTGTCGTCATCTAAGATAGATGAAACAAGAGAATATTTGCACAGCATTTGTTTTAATTTACATATTCTTAGTTAACAGAATCTGCTAAGCCTGTCTGTGTGGCGCTAATGTTATTACAACAGCGGATATTTGCCCTTGAAATCAGACGTGCTGCTCAGTTGGGAAGCAGCAACACTCATGCAAAGTGTCAAATACATGGCTTCATTAACTTATCTGTAATGGCAGAGATAACAAAGGTTGGCAAACGTTATACTGAATGATTCAGTGTAAATACTGTAGCACCAAAGTAACGGAGAGACACTCTTGGTAAAGATGGTAAAAAGGCCGTTATCCTTTTCTCATATTCGGAGCCAAAAACCTTAACTTCAGTGGCACTTTAACTTGTTGTCTTTGATGGTGACGGCAACCAGATGCGCTTCACAAGCGTAACACTGTGACCTGTAAATGTTGGCTTGTAATTTAAGCTTTTCATCGACCTTCTCAACAATAAAATGATGAATATATCCCTCCAATGCGTAGTTTAGGCCCTTTTGGTTACTTCTTAATGACATCTGATTGTTATGTCCCCAAAAATCATCAATTGCCTCCTGCGAAATGCCGTGTACTGTGACACCTGCCATAGCGCCTATGCATCTATTCATGGACACGAGGCTCGTGGTCAAGACAGACGTGAACATTAATGGCGTCCACCTTAGCTAAGATGTAACTAGATAGCTCAGTGGTGCAGCAGTAGATGCACACTTCCTTCTGTGCCATGATACTGTTGGTGGGTGTAGTTATGTAGAAAGGGATGGGACCAGTGAAGAAACCAGTTCTCAGTTTCTATTTCCATTATATCAGTGGTTCCCAACTGGTGGGTCCTGGTCATAAAGTGGGTCACATTCTGAATGGACCGCAAGTTTGTAAAAACACACTTTATTTTTAAGTACAGTGGATTTACAGAACTTTTATTTTCCTGCTGGAGAGTGAGTGACTAACAGACAGCTACTTGATAGAGACATCAAACTAGCTGGATGACATGGCCAAACACAAGTATGACACTGAATGGATTCATCTGTATGGACCTTTAACTTATGACTAAGGAGAAATCTGTACCCCGTGACTGGACCAGTTGGGCTACGGCTGAGATCTCCAACACTCTCCAAACTCACGCCGCAACAACCTAAACTGATAAAAAGCACTACAGGCAAGAGGAGAAATAAGTATTTTGTATTATTTGAGTAAAATGTCCCTTTAAGTTAAAAAAAATCATGTCACTTGAAGATCTTTGAACAGTAGACAGACAGCCTGATGTGACATTAGTCATCCTTCTCTTGACAGCCATGTGCTCTCCTCGTGAGATCCTGATTAGATTGGAGTTGTTCTATAAGGATGCAGCAGTCATATGATGGGACTACTTAATTGAGAAACTGAGCCCTGAATGTACCTCTCTCCCTCTATGTTACAACACAACAACGTCAAAGGGTCAAAGGTCAGACTGTGAGCAAGCAAATAGTGACCCAACATAAGAAATGATAAAAAAAACTACAAAGGCTACAGAAGCTATGTCAGGCTATTAACATGCAGCCTCTCATGGGGCGGTCTCCTGTTACTGTGACATTCTCTGCACGCTATTTTCATACACAAGCCACACAGCGGCAGCCACAGGCCTCACTAACTCTGCCCAGGCAAACTGTGGCAAAGCTAACCTCCGAAAAACACGTCAAAATACAGGAGAGCTAGAAAAGATGGACTCTGATCAGATCTGATTACTGTGTGGTCATGTGAGGTGATACATGTGAGACAGGATCAGTCACCAGTTAATCCCCCACATGCCCATTTTTAATTTAACAAATGTACAATTCACTCTGAGGAATTAGTGCTTGAGCCTTTGTGATGCCTACATGGTTACATTAATAGTTGTTCTGAAATCATCTGCAACTTCAAAATTCTGCTCGGTTAAATAATAATTTGACCCCGCTGTGCTGAACACGAGCTGAGGGATCCCATGGCTGTTTAGTTTGGGAGCTAAATGTCAGGATGTTTCAGAGGGTGTTTACTAATGACCCCAGGAGCAATCAGTCATTACAGACTCACTCTGTGCAGCCAAACATCCTTTATAAACCCACAATCATTAAGTCTCAATTCCAGAAGACCACAAGTTTCCAATGAAACCAAATAGATGAGACTGATTTATGAGGAAATGTGTATGAAATTAGGCACAACGCATGTAGATCATCTAATGGAGTGGGGCAGCAATAAAAAACATGGAATCTCTGATTTTACGATTTGACATATATGTATATAAGCTGATACAGGAAATATGAGTGAAAATGTCAGACAGTGAATGATTTTAACAACCTTAAAGTTATTTAAGCGGGAACAAATGGAGAAAACTGTCTGTAACATCAATGAAGAGTAGCTCAAACAGAGTAGAGTTGAGGTTTGTTGCAGTGACACAGTTGGCTTTTGACCAATGTTTTCGGTCTCTGGTTATCATAGAAAGTCTGCAGAAGGGCTGCAGTGGAGAAACTGGTATACCGAGGTATGGAATTTGATGTTTATTATACCATTTACATTTCCTTATCTGTGGTATTGAACTGAAATGTCTCAAGAAAAATAAGTGCAATTTTTTTTCAGTATCTTTAAACATAGTCACAGTAATCATTGTTATTTAGAGAACTGTATCTTGGTCAGGGTGGAAACGCCCCTGATGCCTCTGAAGCCTCTTACATGAAGTAGGCAACACATTGTTTAACTTGCTCCTGAAACCTGGCACCTCTTAGGCTGCTGTCAGCCCCAGAGTCGTCTCCTTTGCTCTGAATCAGGGACTAATTTTGTTACAAAGTTGTATAATAGCCTAGAGTTGGTTCGTGTTCTCACGGCAGCATTTACAAGCGACCCAGATCAAATGCCTTGTGTGAGAAAGCTGCTCTTGATTGGTCAGAATTTCCATGTGGGAAAAATCCAGGAAGTAAAGCAAACGTTGAAGAAGAGTACACTTGCAAGATAAATGTGACACTTTCTATTGTCACAATGGAGGGACAACTACGCAGGTTGATTTTAGCGCTGCTCATCGTGGACTATATTGCTGTCATTGTTCATTTTACTCAAACCATACAGTTTGAAAACGAGGCGCGGCTCCAACTAGAAAACAATGTTTTGATGCATTGGATGTGCTGAATGTGCATATTAAGGCAGTACAGGAGGAGGTGCACATTAATAATCCTCCAGGACTGTAACATGCTCATGTTTAACCCAAACAATGTGTCATGTGACTGCAGTTGCTTCACATCCAGGTCGGGACACCTTCTCACCACAAACCAACCGCACCAGAGTTCGTTTGTCAATCGTGCTTGTCAATTACTAATGACTACTGGCTTGAAAGCAGCGTATTTGCTGCTTGCTGTTGTCCAGTCAAAAAGCTCATAGTTGGCCAAAAGAAAGTTATGTTTGGTCAATGAAAACAGAAAACAAAAATCAAGCTAGGAAGACTTGCATGCTACGTCCCAACATTAGCCTGCAATCCTCTCCTCTATTACTAACATTACACACTTTGAAACTCACCAGACCAACCAACTACCTCCGTGACGCGGTCCCAAGCCTCATTCTTTTTATTTTGGTCTCTGTAACTGAACAGCGACACATTATAAAGGACTGAGTGGGCGCGAACAAGTAATCAACTTCTCGATATCCATTGTGGGAACAAGTGTGCTGTAGGAACCAAAGTTCCTTGTTCTCTGGGACACACTTCATCGAAACATATCAGCATTTCGATTGGTTGTCGCCGAACCGCATCAGTGCTCATTACCATAAAGTAAAACGAGTTTTAACTCCCCTCCAGACTGCTCCGGTCGCTTTGGTCGCCCAAGACGCGCGGCTGACGACCAGGTCACCCAAGTCGCCGGGCGACTTGAAAATTAATGACTTTTTTTCGAAAGCTCTGGTCACTGTTGGTTTGAACATGCAGTAGGTCTAGTCATCTAGTGGGCCAGATTTGATCCTTTGGTGGGCCAGTTCTGGCCCACGGGCCATATGTTTCACACCCCTGCAATAGACCTTTAATTGCTAAAATTCATATTCATGAAATGCATGCATTAAAACTTACACATGGTTTCTGTGCATCAAAATCATGATAAAATACCCCCTCTCTACATTATATGTGGATTTTCTTTGTGCTTGCTGTGTAGTACAAGTAGCAGACACACCTCTGCTCAGTTCAGGAGCTGACGGGCATGCACAGCATAGCAGAGAGCTCTTAAAGGGGATCCTCCTTAAAACTATATTTAGAGCAGGAAACTCAATATGGCTCCTGAAGGTCGCAAACTTCAGCTCGTAAGACTTTAAGCATGAAAAAAGTGTGTTTATAAGCACAACAATGGCACAGACACATGCTATGTGTGCTGTAAAGCAGCTACACACCTTCTCAGCCTTGGCCAGGTAGATCCACAGCTTTCTCCAGGTTGTGAATTTCTTCCTGTCACTGAAGTTGTACGACATTTCCTTGCTGGCATACCTGGACACCAGCGGTGAGCGGTACTTCATGAACTCGTCGGCTCCCTCCATGACTGTGAGACGAGGTTGTGTCTGCCTAAACACACGAGTCTGCCCTCCACCTTCCGCTACACACACTAGCTCCTCTGAATAGCCGCGCCGACTTCAGCTTGTAGCATCACATGGGCAAAGAAGCGGGTTTTACGACAGTAGGAGTCGGCGTACGGCGTGAGGTAAGAGCGCGACGCTTGTGGCGGTGTACGGCAAAGAGGCGGCTGTACGTGACCGCCTCATTACTGTTCAATTGTTTGTTTAAAACAGCTGCGACACACCAGAGTTGAAACAACGCCCCTGTGCGTGAAAGTACGCCAATAAAGACACGCTACAAAATGCACCAAATTGTTCATTTTTAAAGCTCATATTTTTTTTGATACTCTTTCTTACATGATTTAACTCGGTTCCGTGAATGTATCTCGCCATACAGCGTGTAATTGATGTGTTCAGGAGCCAAGGATGAGCTCACACACTCAGGATGACATATATGTAATGTTTCAGCCCAGCATCCCTCACACATTACTCACACTACAGTGACTGTGCTTTGAGTTCAGTGCAATTAGATAACGTCTTGCAGTCATCTGCTATTTATGGGAGCTTTTATGTATTATGTAAGCTGGGGCTGCATGTCTTATATCAATATTTAAATTTATTCATGCAGTATACATACCCCCTGCCTCCCTCACAATGTTTCTGTGTCTGCAGGCATCATATAAATAGTAGTGTTTGTGCATGATGCAGCAGCTGGGGAATACATCCAGCTGTAAACAGAGAGAGAACACTGTGCTCCCTCTCTATCTCTCTCCCTCCCTCTCTGTCTATCCATCTTTCTATCTGTCCTCCTGACTGCAGTCTGCATACAGTGCCACACTCTTGCTGCTGCTGCTGCTGCTGTGTGATACGGGCAAGTGGGAGGAACAGCTTCCTGTGTTTTGACTTACAAAAAAAAAAAAAATGACGAGACATCTTCCTGGAGCTGCTGCAGCAGGGGTGGATTTGGCTTCCAGACTCCTGCATTGCACAATCTTTCCCCTCTGCTTGGACAGATAAATAAGACGGAGGAGACGGGGAGAAGCCACAGAGGAGAGGACGGGAAAGAGCCACAGTAGGGTGAGGGGGTGTGGAGGATAATAGATTTAAAAAAAAAAAAAAAAAAAAAAAGGGGGAGAGAGAGGGGGAGAGGTTGAATGGCAAAGGAGGTATGAGGAGAGGAAGGGAGGCAGACACAGGGAACAGAGGATAGAGTGAGTTCCACTGCAGTAGAATGAGGGTGAGAGTGAAAGAGAGAGCCAAGAAGCATTCGAGCTGCCAGCCTTTCACACACCACTCAGGATCCGTCGCTTTCTGAAGGGGCACGAAGAGGAATCCACCGTGGAGGCGAGAAGGAGAAGGAGGAGGGGGGCAGAGGAGGAGGAAGCCAGAGGTTCTACACACAAGATGGCTGCTGTGTCCTCTGCCTCTGACACTGGTGAGTGGGCTTTCATCCTTTGCTGAACACCTTGTCCCCGCAGGTTCCCCCCTCCATCATCACCATCCATTCAGTCAGGCACAGCATCAGGCGCAATCCCTCAGAGCCATTTCATGTTGGGGCCATTCGCAATGCTGGGAAACTGTTGCTTGAGTCAACTTCCTGTGTTTAGCAGCTCACATGGAAAGTGTCAGCAGCCGTGAGTAACGGGGGGTAAATCAATAAACTTCCCTCTCCTCCCTCTGTGTTCTCCCCTCTTGTCATCCCCACAGAGCGGCTGCTGCTCCTCTCTCCATCCTCTGAATATTCAGTCTTTCACAATGACTGATGAAAACATTCGTCCTCTTCATGCAACTTTCACTAAATCATATTCTGTCCACATGCCTTTCTTTTTGGAAGGAGTCCAAGGTTCCTCCTCTCTGACCCAATTTTTCCAAAGGCTAAGGACAGAGGAAAACAAAGAGGAGGCATGCTGGGAGGAAGGCTAGGGGGAGAGAAGGGGGTAAGGACAAGAGGCAGTTAAGGAGAAGAGGTATAAGGTAACAAGGAGCTCAGATAAGAAGGGCGCAAAGAGGAAATCTGAGTGAAGAGGTGGGGGGGGGAGAGGGATAGGGCTATATGTTGCAGTGGAAAGAATGAAGTTTCCTCATCTCCGGAAAGCACTTTGCGGACAAGGCGATCCCTCAGAGACAGAACAGAATAAAGGATTAGGATCATTTCCTCAGACGGCCAACTGCTTGGCTTCATGCAGCAGTCAGACAATCAAACTTAAATCCATCCTTGTGGGGAACCTCCTGTCTAATCTCTCTGTGTCTCAACAGGGGACCCCAGGGGCCGCCACCCCCCTGAGCGCAGACTGCTGATCCTCGGGGGGCCCCAGTCTGGAAAGACCTCCACCGCCAACAGCATCCTGGGCGACGAGGTCTTCGACGCTGGGACGGAGACGACTCACAGCAACGTGGGCCAGACGGAGATCTACGGCCGACGGGTCACTGTGGTGGACACGCCGCCGTGGGCCATCCCCAATGACCCGGAGGACACCGGTGAAGCTGACAGCAGCGACAACGCCGCGGCAGAGTTGGACAACCCACAGCGGCCGGCGCCGAGCCTGGACAGCGAGGGACCGTGCATGGGGGCCATTCTCTGCCCTCCTGGACCCCACGCCATCCTGCTGGTGGTGTCGGTCACTCAGCCCTTCACTGACATCGAGAGGAGGGCCGCGGAGGAGCAGCTGGGGGCGCTGGGTGGGGGGACCTGGAGGTACTCCATGGTGGTGTTTACCGGGGTGGACAAGCTGCCCAAGGGGGTCTTCATTGAGGAGCACATAGCGAACACTGGAGAGGCCCTGCAGTGGCTGGTGGAGAGATGTGGAAGCAGGTGTGATGTTTACCTCTCTCTTCTTTCTCTGAGTTCACAAAAGTCTGCTGTGGCGAGTCTCTGTTAGCACCAAACAATCACAAATATCGTGGTTGGAGAAAAAACCTCTGGGAGCAACTGGCAATATTTTGTGAGCTCTGAAGCAATTTGAGACCAGTTCAGACAACATTTCGGCTAATCTCTTTAAACGGATATCTGCATATGAATTCACATGAATTAGAAGAAAGATTTAAAAAACGGTAAATTGTCATCACAAAATAGTCGATCCATTCTGAGACTGCATTTCAACCAATGCTTTCCTCTTATCTTGCTCTCCACATGAACTGTTCACCTGCAGACGATCAAATCCCACTCAAATGTGATTCGTCAGTACCACTAAAAACAGAAACCAGAACGCATCCGATAGCAAAATCTTATACAGTTGCCTTCAGATTCTGCATACAGTGTGGTGTAGTGGAGGGTGTCCGCAGGTATACGGGGTATACCCTCCTCTTTTTCTAGCTGTTTACAGTATACCCACCTGTCAGCCATATGAGCCATTGGAATATATGGGAGGGGAAACCCACTACCTCCTCTGTAACCTACCCATCCACCTAGCAGTACACCCACCTCATTAACAACCACTACACCACTGTGCATCCAAATGCAGATCTGTTTATAGAGTGATGTCACCTGAGTCAGTGTCAGCGGGTCTGACGTCTAAAAGTTTGAAAATGAAAAAAGTATCTTGGGTTGTGGAGAAAGAAGTGAGCTTACAAGACCTTTGCAGTCCGCTCAGAATCAAAGCGGCAGAGGCCACTGTATCCTGACTTGTAGTCTGTATGAAGTACCTCGAGTTGCAATACCCCCTGATGACATCACTATGACATCACCGGGGGATTTTTATTTATTTTTTTTTGAAAGCTCCCTTCAGAGCAGCAGAATACATTAGGGACCGTGCACATGCCACGTCTTTCACCGTCTGGAAAACACAAGGTCGGGCGCTGTGTGCGACTCTTGTGCCTATCCTGTGCCAACTTTCAAGGGCGCGGAGACAGATTGCGTTTGAAGTTGCCAAGCAACCATAACAAGCACCGTATCATGGCCTATTCACATGACATCCTGAGTGCAGAGCTGATCGTCTTCCAGGTGTTGTTTATTAAGTGTGTAGGCGTATTTACCACAGATTGATATTTACGGAAGAAGCGAAACATGTCTGCAGCTGTGATTGGTTGTTCCCCAGCACGTAACATGTGGTGCATGCTGGCCTGCTGCATTCCATAAGTTGAACTCAGGTGCTCAGAAACGCGTGTGCAACGCTCTGTTGTTTAAGCGCAATTGCCCGCATCTACATTGAAAAAAAAGGGTCTGAGAGCACAAAGAAATGCGGCATGTGTTCGTCTCCTTCCACAACATGACTCATCATGATGATTAAAGTGAACTATATCTGGAAATTGGCGGAGTGTTCCTTTAAAATGTTTTTTCCCCCCCTGCAGGTACCACGCTTTTGATAACACTCGGAAAGACACAGAAGACAACACGCAGGTCCCCGAGCTGATGGAGAAGGTGGAGGAAATGATCACCGACAACCAAGGTTTGTTTTTCATACTATGATCACTGCATCTCTCCTGTGCTGTGATAAAGCAAATAAGCATCCCCTCTGCACTCTCTATATTAATCATCACTGCATTATTACTGAACACACCAGTTGTGTTATAGACCTGATTGAAGACAGTGAATAATTCATTGTCACTGTCACGCAGGCTGGTACTTTGAGGTGAATGAGTTGATTTTACTGGAGGAGGAGCAGGCCAGGAGAGCTCTGGAGGAGGAGAGGATGAGGATGGAGGAGCACGCCAGACAGAGGGAGCAGATGATCGGAGGGCCTCCCAGAGGTATGAGGGGACTGCGTGTTTGTGTCACTGTGTGTTAGAGTGTGTGTAGGTGAGTGAGTCATGCGTTGAAGGAGAGAAATGAGTGCACATGTGTCATAATGCTGCTCGAGAGGAAACTGCAGAATTGGTGTTCCAGAAAACAGCTTACTCATCCTAGGCAATCAATATTGTTTTTCTTTGTCTCTGTTTTGGTCTTAATGGTGTCTCATTCTCTCACACTCGTCCTTTGTCTGTCTTTTGTGGTTTTCAGAGCTGAGACTGCTCCTGTTAGGCTGGAAGGGTGTTGGGAAGAGCTCAGTGGGGAACTCCATCCTGGGTCGTCGGTACTTTGAGTCAGGTCAGGAGACAGAGTTGTGCCTCAGGAGGCAGGCGCTTGTGTCCGGCCGTCGGATCACAATTGTCGACACCCCAGGCTGGGATTGGTTCTCAGTGAGGCGGACCCCGAAGCGTATCCGCCAGGAGTCCCAGCGCGGGGCTGCCCTCCTGCGACCTGGACCCCACACCCTGCTGCTGGTCCTCCCCGTCGTGTCGTCCCTCACCGCCAGGAAGAGGCGGACACTCCTGGCCCACATAGAGACTCTGTTTGGGGACAGCGCGTGCCTCCACACCATGGTGCTGTTCAGCTGTGGTGATTGGCTGGGCCGCACGCCCATCGAGGAGCACATCCTTAGAGGAGGGAGGGAGCTGCAAAGACTACTGGAATACTGTGGGAACTATTACCACGTCCTGGACAGTAAGACTCCTGGCAAGGACAGGAGTGTGTCAGTCCTACTGGATAAGATAGAGGAGATGATCAGAGAGAACGGGGACAAGGCCTTCCTCCCCATACAGACCGAGTGGCGTAAGTCACACAGCTTTACTTTCATATATAGTCTGCAAAGTTAAAGGTCCAGTGTGTAGAATTAAAGTGCATCTCTTGGCAGAAATGGAATATAATATTCATATCTATGTTTTTATTAGATTATAATCACCTGAAAATAACAATTATTGTGTTTTTGTCACCTCAGAATGAGCTGTTTATATCTACTTCAGCTCCTCTCCAAGACATGTTGTTTCTGCAGTAGGCCAGAATGGACAAATCAAACTCTTAATAGGGCCGTTCATGTTTTCATGTTTTCACATCTGCCAACTTAGTTCTCCTGCAAGTTTCCGTTCTGCAGCCTCACGACAAAATGCCACCACATCCTGCACACTAGACCTTTAAAAACTTCCGTTTTCACCCTCATAATCAAGAACACATAATCCTCCTCTAATCTGTAGAGATGTCTGTCTTCTCTCATCTTAAAAACTTAAGAGTCTCTTTCCAGAAATCACGACCCAGGTACTTAAGATAATCCACAAACCAAATGTATCACTGAGATGTAAATATTAATGGCGTCCTCCTTGAGTGAGCTATAACATTAGCTTGTGCACAAGTGTATGAGTAGATGCACGGTTTCCTTTGTGTGATGATACAGTTGGGTGGTGTAGTTCGTCACGAGGAACCATTGCTTTTCTACTGAACTACGCCCACCAACCATATCACTGTGCAGAACAGGCTGTTCTCACGCATTGTTGGTACATATACCCACAAAAGTAATACACCACGAGTCATATATAACCCATGTAATTGGGAAGGTTGCAGTCATGTGGAAAGAGTAGGATAAAGACCGAAAAGTCTGTGTAAGGACGCAAAATAGGTTGGTGGATCAGTCAAACAACACAGGACTTTCCCCTAAGAGACCTGTGTTTGTTACTAAAGTATTTTAAGGTACGTTGTCACCATGTTTCTTTTCCTAAACCTAACCTACATTGATTTACGTTAAGTATTTAGCGTCATTCGTGAGGCACTTATTCGTTTGACATCATGTGAACTGTTATATGAGGATGCAGTGCACAGAAGGAAGAGTGTATCAACTCATGGACGATTGGCTTGTGGTTGTGACGAGATGTGCGAGATGTAAACATTAATGGCGTCCTCCTCAGCTGAGCTGTAACATTAGCTTGCTCAGTGGTGCTAGTGAGCTAGCAGTAGATGCACGTTTCCTTCTGCGCAGTGATATGGTTGGCTTTCGGTAAAAAGAAAATAGTTCTGACATGAAACTGCTCACAAGAAGGTCTGCAGATTATCTTGAGTAACCAGGTCATGATTTATGGAAAGAGACACTGATGTTTTTCAAATGTTTGGCGCTTTGAGCACCACAAGCCGAGTACCATCTAGTATCATTATATTAGCGAGAGGGCCGACGTTGTTACTCACAATGAAACAATCTAGATGATAAATAGCACTACAGGTGAGAGGAAAAACATGTCTTTCAGAGTTAAGGGTGAAATCGTCCTTGAAGTTTGTGTCTAACCACTGAAATATTATATTATACATCTGTCTAATATGACTGTGTTGTGTCTGACAGTGAGCGAGGAGAGCTCTTACTCCTCCGACAACACCGAGCCCGAGGACGACTGTCGAGGATGCCAGCTGCAGTGACACCACCGCATTAAAAAAGGAATGTGGTCCGGCTTTTTATCCTCATTCTGAGTCTTCGACAGGCCCAAACACCACCTCACGTAACTTAAACCTCATCTTGATATCCCAGCTCCAACTCCGAAGAGTCTTAGGGGAAACAAACGGCTCGGACTGGGCGAGTCTCGACATGAGTAGCTCTAAAAAGACCAAACTGATCGCTGAGCAAAACCTCGACCTGGACTGACACTCTCCTCGAACCAAAAGAGGAGGAGAAATATTCTGCTTCTGCTTCAAGGGACCAGAGCTCGATCCCTGTTTGTGAGCATGTACACAACTGCTGCTAAAGAGACCCTGTTTCAACACTGCAGAGTAAAGAATTACTCGTCATCGTTACTACGTGTTCAGACCGCACTGATACAAGCTGAACGTATAAAAAATGAAAATCAAAAGAGGACAATATTTAATCAGATTTGATGGTAGACTCATGTCTGCAGAACTTTTGTCACTTTTGGTTACTGGAAGGCTAAGAGTGTGTGCGACGTGTACCACAAATTGGGACTGGATTTTACTATATAGTCATCCCCTTCTACATAAAGTGCCATTTCTGTCATTTTCTTTGAATCAGTTTGAACCAAATTGGGATTGAACCAATCCAAAATTTGAAAAGTGTTGGAATCTGTGCACACACATGTCAAAAAAAAAAAAAGGCTTGAGTTGCTTGTGCACTCCGTATCATGACAGTCCACATTCAGACATGAGTGATATTAAAATTCTCGTCATAAACATTTGATTCGTTTCAGCTCAGGGAGTCGGGGCCGAATTGCTTCCTCCGGGGAAAATCTGGTACATTTACAGAAATGCTGATTAATGCTGATTGCTAAACTGCAGAGTCGCATATTAATTCAAAGTGGAGGGTTGTTGGGTTTTTTTTTTCTGGGAGGATTTGTTTCAGTTTGCTGGAAGTGAAAGAGAGTTTGCACTTTGCTTGTGATTGGTTCCTTTGATTCTCTTGTGCTGAAAATTGAATCCATCCCGGCAGTTAATGCAGTCACAACGAGCCCACCTCTGCTGTAGCATCCGTGCTCACCTGGAGCGTGAGCAGTTACAGGCTGTATTGAAACTGTGTGCAGTCTCAGATCCCTGCGGAGCAGCTCGGGCTGGCTCGCCGTTTTCATGCATCCAGTGCATTTATTTATCGACAAGGTAGATTCAGCTACGTGCCTCAGCATCAAAGCGTGAGAGTGGGAGTACTGTGCAGCCCTGCGGCAGGGCAGTATCCTATAGGCTACATCAAGCTTTCGCATGCTACAGAAACAACATAACCTCATGAACCATGGGAGCTCACTCACATAGGGCTTTTACTACCTTTTCTACATCAGTGAGACATCTGTATCTGACATCAGCTGCGATGTTTTTCAAAAGATTAAAATATATATACTCAGCTCTGAGAGGCATGTTAAGACGACGCATGCAGATAAACGAGTGCCTATAGAGCTGAAGGCAACCTCACTTCTTACTCCTCTGACTCTTGCTTGAGCAGGCCTATGTGAACCTCTGGTAACGACATCACATCCGTCTACCTTTTACAACTGCAAAAAAAAGATAAAGTGTACAAAAAAAAATCACACTCTGAAAGGTACGAATAAAAGCATATATGATATATATGACCGACACCACTGCCATGCTGTAAAATCTTATTTTCTACAAATGATGTAGCCTATAAAAGAAACCCTGACACTGCGTCCCCTCTGCTTTACCGCCTCTGTGCTTCATCTAGTGACGTAGGCTACCGCAGCACTTTGTGTGACGAGCATGACTTTACAATTTGATATGAGGATGTTTCAAACGTTCATTTGGAGTCTTAGAGTCCCACCTCACCTGTGAATATATTGTATAAGTCGTGTATATTTACAGTGTAAGACATGTTGCGTTGTAACGCTTTTAGCGGAGCATTTTGCACTGTGTAAGTTTGACCACTTTACCGTGGCCAAAGTGATGTTACTTCCTGTGTGGTCCTTCCTAAATGGTGATTGCGTCATCAGTACTTTGCTCATCCTCAGACAACAATAAAAGATATGGATATATTGTTGTGTATTTTTGGCTTTCATCTTATTATTTAACTATTCTTTTTGTGTGTCGTGTGCTTTGTTCCAACTGATAGACTCAAGTAGCCTACTGTACTTTGAGCATTGGAGATATCGGCCGCAGACATGTCTGCCTTGTCTCAAATATAATGCAACCAAATGGCACTCGGCTTGTGGTGCTCAAAGTGCCAAAAAATACATTTGAACTGTATCACTGAGCAGAAGGAAGAGTGCATCTACTATTTGAAGCCTTTAAGACACAGTGGTGGACTCACAAATGCACACAAAAGGCAGTCAGCACAGGCAGAGGAAATCAACTGGCAAAAACTCACTGGTCTAAATATGAAAAAAGGTCAATCTCACGTGGAATACACACAAGGAAGAACACTGAAAACCTCACACGAAGGACAAAACAATCTAGCAGCAAACAAAGGGAAGACACAGACTTATATACACTCTGACAGGAGGGGTAATGAGACACAGGTGAAAGCAATCAAACAAGCAAACAAGACAGGCAAAGAAGGAAAGATGTCTTTTCATTTTGTCCTGTATTGCGAATTTTTGCGAATAGAACAATAAAATGCATCAGAGTCAGAGTGCAAGGTTTGTGTTTAATGATTTTCTTTTCAGATGACAGATTAAAAAATTGCATCCACAAAAAACTGACTCAATGTGCAAAGGCCTTTACTCACCCAGCACCGCTGAGCTAGGTAACGTTACAGCTCAGCCAAGGAGGACACCGTTAATGTTTACATATCGAGCTGTCATATCGAGGAAGAAAATAGTTCCTACATGAAACTGCTCACAACAAGGTCTGTGGATTATCTTGAGTAGGATCAAGATCAGGATTAACTTTATTGTCGCACAGAGTGGGAACTTTTGTTCTATACTGCAGCCATAGAAATGCACCTTACAACATAGTACATAGACAAATCAACATTATACCCAACGTAGCATTAGGAAACACAAAATAAATAAATAAACAACATCCTAGGCTAAAAATACCTCTATAAAAATGCAAATCATCATAATCCAGTGCCAGGTCGGGATTTATCTGTCATTGTTTAAAAGCTTTATAGACAGAGGTATGGATGAATCCTTAAAACCAGGACATCAGTTCTGGAGAGAGACACTGCTGTTTACTTTTCAAATGTATTAATTTCCTTGGTGCCGAGTGCCATCTAGTTCCATTATACTGGAAAGAAAACTGAATTTTCCTGCTCTGCACCTGACATGGATCAATCTCCAAAAAGATCTAAAATTAGAAACACGTATATCAATTGATGAATTTAAGGGAATCATAAAGAATGTGGTGACAGAGACATGTGCTTGTTTCTTGAGAGGCCGCTATGTTTGAATTGTGGATTTTTGTGTTATATGTTGTATTTGTTGCATTTTAATGTGTTTTGATTGGCTGCTCAGACAGGTCTCGTTTGTAAAAGAGATTTTCAATCTCAATGGGACTTCCTGGTCAAATAAAGGTTAAGTAAATAAATAATGGCACTACAGGTAAGAGGAAAAATATATTTTGGGGGTGAACTGCCCCTTCAGGATAAATACTTGTAGTGGAGTATTTTCACAGTGTGGTATTAGTCTTAGATTACCAAAAATTAAATGTCCAGCCATACTTAATGACTTCAGACCAGTAGCCCTCACTTCGCACATCATGAAGACCTTGGAGCGGCTGATTCTACACCTACTGAGACTTGAGGTCAAAGACAAACTGCAGTTTGCACACAAACAACACATTGGAGTGAACGATGCTGTCCTCTACATGCTTCACCGTGCCCTGGCTTATCTGGAGGAACCCGGCGCTTATGTGAGAATCACGTTCTTTGATTTTTCAAGCACACTCAACACCATCCAACCCAACATGCTCAAAGACAAGCTCACAGAGATGGCAGTGGATCCTTCCTTTATCTCCTGGATCACAGATAGCCTAACAGGAAGACCACAGTATGTCAGGTTAGGGAAGTGTGTTTCTGGGACATTAATGAGCAGCATGGGGGCTCCACAAGGGACTGTCCTGGCTCCACTCCTGTTCACACTGTACACGGCGGACTTCAAATACAACTCTGAGTCCTGCCAAATCCAGAAATACTCGGACAACACTGCTATTGTGGCGTGTATCAGGAATGGGCAGGAGTCTGAATATAGGGACCTGATAAAAGCCTTCAGTGACAAGAACCGTCTCCTCCTGAACACCTCAAAGACCAAGGAAATGATCATAGATTTCTGCAGGTCCAAGCCCTCTCGACATCTGTAGTAAGATGCTGCAGATGTTTACATCCTTCCACCGCTGTGCAACACTATTTCCATGTATGCTGCATTCAAAGTACATATCTCTGTGGTGGAAGTAGTAGTTGTGCTGTTAGTCACCAGGTGGCACTGTACAAAGCAGATTTGTCAGCCAACATACACATAGAACACTAACAGTGAGGCTGATTACACCGAGAAATACGTTTTTAAAAACACTGTGAAATCAGACATCTTAAGTATTATCTTTTATACAATGGCAGACAAAAACGCCTTTACTTCAGTCAAGACTCAGGCTAAACAAAGCATCTCCAGGCCAGAACAACAACACTGACAGCTGACACACACACGCAGAGAGTCAGTTGGCTTCAAGTTCGTCACATTATGTCATATTTGTCAGATAGCCCGCAAGAAGTCTGAGTAAAGGGTCAATCTTCATGTTGCCCTGCATGTGTACAGTTTATTCATTGCATATTTGTATACTGCATATTCAGGTTCGGATTCAGCTTTTTTAATCCCAACAGGGGGCAATTTATATGAACAGCTTGCCTTTCACACATTACAGCAACATGTAGACATAGATGTTCACTGAAAAAGGTACCCATGTATTGTATATGTTCTTACTTATGATGCATAATATAATCGGAAATTAGTTTTTAGATTTAGATTTTTTAAGGGGGGAAGTTGTGGACCCCCCCATCAGATTTGGTCCCCCCTAATGTTGACTCCATCACTGCAGCTTTGCAAAGAAATGAGAGTACATAATGTACAGGGGCCATTCTGTGCTGCACTCTGCAGGATTCATTGATCTTTGTTCCCGTATATCTCATTGTCACCAACTGTACAATTAGGGAAAAGAAGATGTGGCCAGTCATAGATATATATTAATAAAGTATTAACCTCCATTCTGCTTCTTTGCTCCCAATGAGGAGAGCAGTAACAAAGTGCAAGGTAAACACAAATAAATGTCCCACATTTCATCTTAATCCCAGCCAATGGTTTATGTTCCTCTTATAGTACATGTTTAATAAAAGTCTTAAAGTTCAGGTCGTCTGAAACCAAAATGAAAAATGAAGGCATTTACAGAAGTACGACCGCGGCCAAGTTTTGTTCTGGAGGAAATATTTTTCCTATTGTTAAGTGGCTCTGCAGCCTTTTGACTCTGGCGTGCCTCCAGATAAAGATCGTCCCTGAGTTATCTGGACGGAAGCCTGGGCCAATTACAGCATGCACAGCGGGGCCAGCTGTAGGCTGAACACTTTGGTTGGTAATATTATTCAAGCTGCGCCTTTACTTTAGGTCAGCACTCTCTTTATTGCTCTCGCACATGCTCTGCTATTCCCCCTCGGACTGTGACAAATGCAGACGGTTACAGAATCAGAGTGTGTGTACGGACAAAGGACTGACTCAGTTTTTAGCATCGCTCTCAATATACTTACTAATTAATACACATAACAGCTACGAACAAGGAGAACAAAGCTGGACTAATACATACAGACAAGGCTATTATGTTTACAAGACTGTGGGAGAATAGGGTTTATATACATGTACAAATATATATTGATATATTGATTATGGAAGCTCTGGATAAAAACTGTCCATAATACACTTATTCAACTTAAATGAATGAAGACAACAATTTGCATGCATCTTTTTAAGTAATTCAAACTCTGAGTCAGTTCTATGGGTCTTTCATTATCTGACAATCTCAGTTAGTTTGGAACAACCAACATGACTTGTTTTGACCTCGAAAAATGTGATTAAGGTAAATCAACTTAGTCTTTATCCAAATGTTGTGTTGATATTTAGTGGTCAAACAACTTTTTTTAAGATAATTTATTTATTTGAATTCTATCATACGCAATAATGTTAGAAATGTTTTGGATTTTGACCAGCTTCTTAAAATGATTTGTCCACTGACTTAAACACTTTAATGAAACAAATGTAATTTTCTAATACTGAAAGCCTTAGAGTGCAGATAATAAATACAATTATTCTATCAAGTAAAATATTTATACTTAAAGCTCAATCGAGAACAAATCTGAAGCTGTTTCCTAAAAAAATACACTGCAAAGTCAATTTCTTTAGGTAAAAAACGATTTCTCACAGAATAAAAACCCAATTCTAAAAAATTAGGATGCTGAGTGAAACCTAAATAAAACACAAAACGCAATTATTTGCAGATTGTTTTTTAACCTTTGTATAATTAAACACAGTAAAAAGACACAATATTTAATATTCCAACAAATTACAAAAGAAGTTTGAACAGGGGCATGTTTGTGGGAACTGATACTAATTTAAGTTTTGGGTCAATAACGAAGTCTGGTCTAAGTTTAATGTGCAGAACTGCTCTGACAATATGTTTGATGGAAAGGAATTTCATGTGTTGAAAACTTATTTTGCCCACTGTACAATTAAAAAGGACTCACAAATCATTGCGTCCCAACATTTGTGGAACTAGGGTGGTAACAACACAACATTAAATGGGAGAAATTTTGCTCTATCAAACTATAGTGGGACCATCTACCTGTGTAAATCCCCATCTCCGTGGTCACATTCACAAAGAGCTGAAGCTGGTGGAGAGGTAGAGTTGGGTGTCATCCACATTGCAATGAAATTGAATGTTATATTTGCGGACAATACTGCCAAGAGGGAGGAGGTAGATGATAAACAGGAGAGGTCCGAGCACAGAGCCTTGGGGTACACCGGAGGAGAGGGGGACTGGTTGGGATGTAAATGTTTTCAGTTGACCCAACTGAGTGAAACGTTAAACTGATGATGATATGATACAATAAACAAAGCAATAATGTCATGTGTGGGCTTCGACTGTATGTTTTCAATCCTTGCGCCTGAGAGGCAGACTGATGGACACCACACATCCAGGATAGAAGACAAACTTACTACCACCTTGTCCCTAAAACATCTCACTGGGGGGCAATACCACAACAGATACATGAGCGATTCTGCCTCACCGCAGCCATGCGGTGTAATATTTTTTAAATGTTGTATCGAGCACATTTGAATACCATCATTGTGTTTCTCCTGCTGGGCTGAGGTCAGTGAACGAGAGTCTTTCTAAAAATGTGAAACCGGTTTGCCTCGTATCTAAAAGCTCACATGACGGTCAGTCTGATTGGATGCATGTGTCTGCAGCACGCTGCCTGTCAGGCGGGCTCCATTATCCTCTCCACAGTTTGTTTGTATGAAAGAGGCTCCACTCAGATGGACAGCCACAGGCTCATTGTGATGGGTTATCAGGCCGGGAACAAAGACTCTCTGTGTGCGGGTCGAGGTTACATTCTGAGCAGACTGAAAACACTCTCAATACTGTCCACACTAACACACAGGCTTCCTACAGCTTCAGAAGACTTCTTTTTTAAGACTTTTATGAGGCCAATCGGGAAGAAATTTAAGACCAATTTACAAAAACTAAATAAAAGGAAAAAAGTTTGCAAATTAATTTAAGGAAAAAATGATGTTACCAATTATGGTAGTGTCACAATGCAAGGTCTGAAAAAAAAAATCATGAAATCCTACTTCTCATGACTTGGCATTTTAAGAATTGGACATTAAGGTTTTTATCACCAATAATGTCTTATTTATAAAATAATAAATTTATTAAGGAAAAATAGTTATCAGTTATGTTGAGATGTCACAATGCAAGGTCAGAAAAAATATTTATAAAATCCTACTTCTCATCTTGGCATTTTTAGACTTTAAGATTTTAATTACCAACTAATGTCTTATTTTGAGAATAATACTTATATATGACTTTGAAAGACTTTAATGCCACTCAGAATTCGACTGACAACTAATTTTACAGTAACAAAAACTGAAAAAATAAATTATTAGAAAAGCTGTCATTACCAATTATTGTCTTATTTTTAGAATAAATTTATATTACTTAAGACTTTAATGCCACTTGAAAAGAAATTTCAACCCAATTTTACAGACAAAAACTGTTACATAAAAAAACAAAAAGGAAAAACAAATGTTACCAATTATGAACTATCAAAGTAAAAGAAAAAGTAAAAAATCTGAAAAATTCTGAGTTCTCATGTGTTAGCATTTTAAGATGTTTTTTTAAGTTATGATTTTTATTATGAATTAAGGGCTTATTTTTAGTTTAATAAATTTATAATATTTTTAGAGACTTAAATGCCACTTGGAAACTTGGAAAATGATGTTACCAAATTTGTTGGCATCTTGAGACTAAGATTTTTAATATTAATAAAAGGCCTCATTTTAGATTAATAAATTCAGTGCCTTTAAAGACTTTTAAGGATACACAGGAACTCTAACAGCAGCAGGGTTAGATGGTGTCACTACATGAAATGATGCATACTTTCATAACCTATAAAGACTTATTCAGAGGAAAAAATGCCCAATTGCCTCCCACTATTCACCACTGCTGCTCCAGAAGGAAACACACCAAATGACTGATTAGTTTTAAGACTCTTTATTAAGAGATAATACAGGTGGTCCGGTTACTTGATAATACATGATTTTTAAAATACATCTACTGGCAGGTTACTGAAGGTCCAGAGATACGAAGAACAGTACAAACATTAGACACAAGTTTATATACTGAATGGAAAATACTCATTTCCATACATCTACTCTACACAAGACAAAAAAGTATGCTATAGTTAATACCAGTGTTAAATATTTAAAAAGGAGGTATCCTCAGATTTAATCAGATTGTGGATCCGAGACATGCCGTGAGGACAGAAGACAAACTTTACTGATAGTTATTTGTGCGTAAGAAATAAAATCTGCCCAGACAAATTTCTCAATAGTCACTTCTGGTTACACGTCATCTGTCATTGTTGGGTCCGACCACTAGGGGTCAGCACTCAGACCTTTTTTGGTCCTGGCCTGGCGGACTTCATCCATCAACTCTTTCAGGTACTCGATCTCCCTGGCCATGGACTCAGCCTTCTCCCTCAGCTCCATGTTCTTCCTCTCCAGGCGTGTGTGCTCCTCCAGAAGTGATTCCTGCTCTGCTTTCTTTTTCTGCCTGTAACGCGTGGCAGCCGTCTTATTCTGCTCCATCTTCTTCAGTTTCTTCACCTTCGGTGCCTTGAAAGATGGCCTTTCCTCTCCATCTGCACCCCGCAGGGACTTGACTTTGACACTGGTGGCACTGGTAGATGGTGGACTAGATTTAAATGCAGGCTCGGGGTACGGTCTGCTTCTGGAAGACTTGTGTGGAGGGGAGGCGGGAGGGGAGGAATGAACGATCTGTGGTGTGGTGGTTACAGTGGTGGTGGTGATCCCAATTTCATCTTTGGGAGCCAGCACAAGGACGATGCGGGTGGGGGAAAGGGAGAGCACGAGTCTGGGGACAGGAGGGACGACAGGAGGGACGACAGAAGCAACCACCGGCTTCACCTCGCTCTCTGAGACGTCCACTTCGCTGCCCAGGTCCAGGGTGTAGGCTGGGGAGGAGGGAGAGTCAACCTCGGGGGAAGGTGGGTCTGGAGAGGCGGGCTCAGATTTGATTTCCAGCTCCTGCTGTGGCTCTGGGACACACATGGGAAGGCAGGGAACATCCTGGTCATCAATGCAGGATTCTTGTTCATCAACTGGAATGACTGACGGAACTGAACAGACAGTGGGAGGAGTAGAGGGAGGGGAAGGTATGCTTGGAAGAGTAACAGAGGGAGGACTGGAGAGCACAGGAGTTGAGAGAGTGGGCAGTGGGAGGGAGTCGAGCTCCATGGGGCAATCCAGGGAGGCTAGGAGGTCTTCTGGAGAGCTGGGGGACTCTTCAGCAGAACCGCAGCCAATCAGGGAGTCCAGGTCAAACTCGCTCAGATCCACCTTCTCAGCCATCCAGTCCAGGTCACCAAACATATCCTCTGGGGAGGCAAATGAGGCAGCACATTCATCAGTCTGTCTACACTGAGAGATGGTGCTCTGATAAAAAGGTGATTCAATTTTTACTTTAGACCATCATTACCTTTGACGTCATCTGAGACTGCCTGTCTCAGGTGACCAGGGTGGCCCATCCAGGGGAGGGAGAGCAGGTCAGACTCCGTCCCAGCTTTGTCCCCCTGGAGGAGGACGGCCGGCGGTGAGGGAGGAGGAGAGTAGAAAGGAGGAGGAGAGGAGGAAGAGGACAGCGATGAGGAGGTGAGGGGCGACACGGGCGAGGTGTCCCCCTCCAACGAGGTCCCTCCTCCTTCCTCTTGATCTCCTTGGTCAGGGCGTGAAGATAGAAGGCTCATGGCGTCAGCCGTGGGAGAGAAAGGTCCCCAGAGAAGGGCCTCCATGTCTTCCAGGCCAAACTGTGAGCTTGTCATCGTCATGGTCATAGTGGCTGTTGTTGGTCACAAACGGTGTGCGAAACGGTATGAAGGTATCGAAATCTTTTATGCTGTCTAAAGCAGCAGTGGTGAGGGTTTCCAAAAAGGACCTGAGGGGAAAGAAGGAATTGGTGGTGAAAATGTGAACATCAATGTAACACAAATATTCTTTAATTAGTAAAACCCATTGAAATATTTCATAATTAAGACTTTAAATGTGTGCTGTTTGCAAAAAGACATGTGTGGGGTTAAATTATAAATATGCAATATATGTTTTAATGATGATTTTGTGTTGGATGACATTAACAGTCTCAAATGAAGAACACTGATGCACAACACTGCCCCCATCACTGCAGTGCTCCTGCTGCACATCACGTGTTCCCACCCAGCTACCAGTCTTGTGACTGCTGACGTCACTGTCTCTAGACAGGGTCACGGAGGACGTCACCGCCTCCTCTGTAAACAGCCGCACTTTTGTTCTCAGTCTGCCGAGGCGACGCCGCCATTTTGACAAAACGAGGAAACGAACCATTTTCTGGCTGCCACGTTGACACTCATAACAATAACACAGCTGTTCCACACAAATACAAACAACTCGGTCCTTCACATTTGAATTAGCTGAAATTATCTCGGTATGTTGAATAAAACACAAAATACAGACATTTCATCTTAAAAGTCAGAGGTTGCGTCATCTCAGTAGCTGATTCCGCATTTCAATGTTATGACAACGTCATTTTATTAAACTAATCGACGACACATTAACGCAAATCAAATTAATTAGTCAAATTTATTTTAACGCGGCGCAGCTTCGTCCTCGCGGACACGACTGGCTGCCGAGGCGCCCGGCCACCGTAGGCCTGACAGCTGTCATCGACAAAACGTTACAAAAATTAATACTTACGACATGTTTCTGAATATGAAGTGACTCAGTGCACTGGCGGGATGCACTGTTTTGTTGGCGGCTGGGTCGCGGCACACTTTTACACTGCCATTTCGGCCAAAAGAGCGATGTTCAACAAATGCTGCCTCTTGTGTCGCTGTGCCTCCGGAAGGAAAATGGCGCATGTTGTGGCGCGGTGCTAATATACTTAAAGCTCAGAGTGGAGGTATCCTTCCGCGGCGGCCACCATATCACTCCGCCTGTGTTTGTGTTCCACATTCCATGCATAGTTGACTGTCCTGAGAAAGTAGTCACTGTTCCTGGTGTTATTCTGATTATTCTGATGATGACAGTCATTTCTATTTATTAATTCTGAGGTTTTATAACAATCACAACAACAATCTTGAAGTCTTGATGTGGGAAAATCAGTTACTGCAGTGCTGGACCCAGCACATTTGGCACCCTGGGCAATCTTAGCAGCAGTAGTAGTAATATCTTGAATTATATCTTTAATTTTTATTTCATTTATGACTAACAAGCAGAGGTATGTGCAGGTATACTGGGTATACTTACCCTTTGTCTGGCTGTTTACAGTGTATCCGCCTGTAAGCCAAAAAGACATTGAGTGTCCAAGGGTTGAGTCCTAAAACCTGGAAATGAGTTTGCATTTTGCAACCCACGTTCCCTGAGATTAAGGCTGTGGTTAACACAAGCTGAAGACACTCTCACGTTTTGTTCTACGACGTATAATACATCAATAAATCCTCCACCAGTGAATTTTGAAGCTTATGGGCTGAATAGGACATTGTCACCTGCAGTGCATCCACAACTCTCACGCATAGTTAGTCTACACTGCTATTTATCTATATTCACATCCATTAAATCGGCCATTTATTCCATTGTGCACTTTAAATACCAGACGCCTCGTAGTCCAGGGCTCCTTACATTCTAAGTGTGCTTTTATTTATCTGTATGTATGTACACATGTGAGTGCATGATGGCACCTTGGGGCTGGGAGAAAGTACTCTGTATGTGGGAATGACAATAAAGTTGAACTTGAACAGAACATCATCACGCCATGCCGCGCCGCGCCACGCCAAACATGGCTTTACAATCTTGTTTTGGTGGTGACGTTAGGTCGTACGACTATACTGTAGTTTGTTTGTAGCCTGATGTTAGCTTTTTACTTTTGGTGGTTGCATTTAGACGTCAGTAATCATGGTTGTTCATTTGTGAAGCTTATTTTGCTGGACATGAACATGTCATAAATGTTTGCGATTGAGCTTATTTTCGTCAATAATCCAAAATCAAATGGAAGAATCCATCGGGCTTTCGATGAGGAAACCAGGGTGATGCTAGCTTCTGCATCGGCCTGCATAAACATGTCATCCCTGCAGCACTCTATGTTATGTTAATAACTGCACTCACCAGCGAGCTTGAAAGTAAAAGTCAACCCCAGATTCACCCTCGTTTGGCATGTCGCCTTACTATATTTTGTTTTTCCGGCACTATGATTCTTAGATGCTTGCTGCTTGATGCATGATGGTTGAAGCTGTCTATACTCCGAAAGTGCAAGGGCAACAAAGGCTTCCTTGCAGGTGTCCTTTATTTTTATCCAACTTGTCCACCGTTGTCACCTAGATTGCAAAAACTGTTGTCAACTCAGAGGTGACGTTATTCCCACTTTCAACTTCCGACCACCTTCCGAGCAGTCTGGGGCCAAATAGTGGCTGTTTTGGTAAGGAACCGGAACCAGGGCGAGAGAGACAGGATGCACCTTTCCGTCAAAATAAAAGCACCAAGCTAATAAAAATGCGGTGAAACTTTTTAATTTAAAAAATATAATTTACAAGAAAGGCCCAAGCCATTAAGTTAATAGATTTTCTTACACCCCTCATCACCCAAAAATTGATGGTGCACCAGAATTTAAAGTTTTACTTTGGTGAAGTTGGTGAATTCCAGATCCACTCTCTGGACTGGAACCAGAATCCAGACAAAATTCAGAGTGAATGGAAACCAGACTCTTCGCCGTACGTGAAGAGCCTGGTGACGCGAGGCTACCACGAGTACAAAACGAACGCACCATAAGCCCCAACCTCTCCTGAGACATTGTAGGGGGACACGCCCATAAAGGTCCCAAGCACAGAAAAAAAGAAAATACAATACATAAGTGATGATTTCGAGACATTATCTGTGTTTGAGTCTACACTTTCTTTTTTAGAAAAACAAATTCTGCATAGTGTATCTTTAAATACTGGCTTTTGTAAATTGCACATTAGCCTCGGTTTTACAAATATAAAATGTTTATTAAAATATAAGAGGTAAATAAAGTATTTGATCTTCAGTTAAGACATTGTTAAACATAGTTCTTTCTCTCATTCACACACACAGACACACAGTCACATACAAACACACTCAAACCACCAAAAGTTCTCTGAATCAACCAAACAGTTCCCACATATGATTGAGGTGTTCCAGCTCATCCTGCAGATTTTTCGCCAGCAAGCGAATTCTACCAGAAAACCTGCTCTTATTCGACTTCTTCAGCTGCTGTTCATCCTTCTCTGAAAAATACTGATCCATTTCCTTGATAAAAGCCATGAGCAGTTTCTCAGATGCCATCCCAGCTGCGTGTGCAACAGGAGTCCGCCTAGAATTGCTCATGGCTGTTCTAAACACAGACTGTGACAGATGTGCCATCTTCACTGCATCCACCTGCGCTCCCGCCCTCTGTATCCTGGCAATGTCGTGCCGCCGCAGCTCATTCATCCCAGACAGGATAAAATCCAGACAGTGCTCCGGGTCAACAATATAACCCTTATAGTCGTATACGAGTTTCTCAACTGCCATCCTGTTTACCATGTTCTTTCTGGTCTTGGCATTGTGGGCGCCGATGCCCCCAGCGGACGCCACCATACCAGCGCCAACAGCTGTAGCGATCAGCGAGGCACCGAAGGTCACAGGAGCCAAGGCGATACCCAAAACTGCAGTCATCCCTCCAACAACTCCTGTCGTGCCGCCAGCAATGTCCATGGTTTGTGCCTTCTTCTTTAACTTGTCCAGGTTGTCGGCGATGCAGTTGAACTCTGTGATGATGTTTCGCAGGCTTTCGTTGTGTTTCATCATGAGGCGGTTGTAGAGGCGCAGGGCCTTCTTCACAGTCATGGCTCTCTGATTAAATGACCTGCATAGAGACGACAATCATGTCTTTATCCAGCTCATTAAGTTAAATTTGATATCGGTCCTGAAAAAGTTAAGCCTGTTGGTAACTTTTATATAAAATTAGCTTAATTAACCTGAGGAGTCTCTAAAGCACTTTTAAATTAATAAACTATCACTATAAGAATAGGGATGTTTTGCTGCCTCTCACAGCAGCTGGAGTCTGAGAAAAACAATTCACTGGGCCGACTGCCGGCGACTTTTAAGGTGGAACGTTAACTTGTAATGTTACTCAATGCATGAGTTGATGACGTGACTCCATCAACACACCTTAAATTTCATTATGACAGCTTTGACCATCACTTTAGCTGTTTTTTTGTCTCTCTTGGATGACACAGGCTTTTAGTAATGAGTGGATCTTCAAACTTTAAAAATATATATATGTTTATTTCAACGGGATTATGTGAACTGCATATATTCTAATCCTCGCTTGGAGAAAAAAACGAATAGTGCACGTGTGCTTATGTATTGATAGTGGTGTTAACATGATGAAGAACAGTGATTATTTAGAACCCCAGAGGATCCCCAGAAAACTGTAGCTGTTCAAAACTGTGCATCTGATTTTCATAGACAGACATTACTAGAACAAAACTAATGGGCAGTTAACAAGAAGCAATTCATGTGATGGTTTCTGTGTAGTTACCTGATTTCCTCGTCTATACTGAGGCCATATACAGGTGGAGTCATGTAATCAGGTTCTGTTGGAGTCACAGCACACACACAGATCAGACTAGGTAATGCACTTTGATTAATTATAATGCTCTTTGTTACTGAGGACACAGACATTTTTGCAAGGTTACTGGTACATTTCTTTTAAAATGAATCAATACACATTATTGGCAGTCATTACAATAGCATTTGATGCTTCTTTAGTATTTGAGAAAATGAGATATCTTTCTAGAGAACATTTTGTACTTACTTGACACTTTTTTCAACCATCTCAACATCCCGATGATGTCCTGAGGGAAACAGGTTATTTTCTTATTAGAAAGTATCGCTGAAACACAATAAATGTCATACACAAAACCTCCTCAAGCTTTGTGCTTAATTAAAGAGTGTTAAATCACGGTTTATTTGGAGGTGAATGTGAGGGGCAGAGCCGTACCTCTGGGTCAGCCATGGTCTGTTGGTGAGAAGAGTAACAGCCAGTCTGGTAGCGGAGTGTTGGAGTCCCTAGTGTCTGGTTAAACAGACAGAGATTAATGAGTTGGAAATATATTAAAGCACAACAGTGTCTACAGCTGTGTGTGTGTGTGTGTGTGTGTGTGTGTGTGTGTGTGTGTGTGTGTGTGTGTGTGTGTGTGTGTGTGTGTGTGTGTGTGTGTGTGTGTGTGTGTGTATACAGTGTGTCTCTCACCATCTGATCTCCATCCTCTGGCAGAACGTCCAGGTAGGGACGGTGCTCTATCTCATTGTACACGGACTCTGATACTGTCCCTGTTGAAGGTGGGGCCGGTGGGGTGAATGAAGGTGGACGTGGTGGTCTCCTCTGTGACATACAGAGAAAATAAAGTTGTTTATCACCTCTCCTGCACAAAGATGCAACAATAACATTTCTCCAGAGAATTCTATTAATAAAAAATGATGCAACCACAATGTTGTGGTTAACATGTGGTCTGGTTTAGGCACAAAATTATGGTTAGGGAAAGATCATGTTTTGGCTTGAAATACACTCTTTTAGGGGCATAATCCCAGCAGGAAAAGCAGTGACATCTTGGTGAAAAACAACTGCTTTTCATGCCTAAAAAGCCGCTCAAAAAACACCTCCAGGTCTCTTAAAAAAACACCCATATTTGGGGTCCGAAAAGCCGCTGGAAACACAGAAATGACTCGCTAAATAACAATTTGTTGGTCTGGAACACAGCCTGACAGGTGTCGCAGCTGTTCAGGTAGCTGGCCTCAGACTATATTGCAGGTGAAGATGCTAGATGTGGAGGTCCTGAGCTGCTGTGGTTACACATGGTCTGAGGCTGGTTGGATGTACTGCCAAATTCTCAGAATCCACACTGGAGACAGCTTATGTCAGTGAAATAAACAGCTCTCGTGGACACTCCTGGAGCCAGCATGCCAATGGTACACTCCCTCATGACTTGCAACATCTGTGGCATCGTGTTATGCTGCACAATAAAAGTGGCCTTTTCTTGTGACCAGCCCAAGGCACACCTGTGTAATTATGCTGTTAAATCTGCAGCTTGATGTGACACACCTGTCAGGTGGATGGATTGTCTTGTAAAAAGAGAAGTGCTCACAAACAGATTTTACCAAACAAAACAGTCATATTGGTTGTTGTGGCTTGGTGCAACAAACATGGATGTCACTCTCCGTTGCGAGTACAAACAGCTGCATTTCACAGTCACTGAATAGCAAGAAAAAAATGCAGCAAAACATAGTGAAGCTTTAAACATCTGATTTTCCATGACAGCCTGCCAAACGCATGTGTTTCCGCACCTATTGTTTTGTTATTGGTTTTTTTGGCACCTGTCAAAGCATGGTTCATCACCTGTAGTCTGCACGGGTTCACATACCTCAGGAGGCGAGTCGGGGAGGGTGGACTGACAGAGTCGGGGCGGAACTACAGGTCTGTCTGTGGGCTGAAAATCAAAGGCATTCACAGTGTGGGGAAATACTCCAGGTAAATATCATCAAAACATTGAACATACTGCAACATTTGTTTTTTGTATTCATGCTGCTGATTGTTGAGTTGGAATATTAATTTATTACCCCAACTCATAGCAAACACTGAGTCCATAGCGCACACATTTTAGCTTGCAGTTTACCATTGCTCTGTAAATCCCGAAGAGGTTCCCCTCTCCTTCAGAGACATCTGCTGAGACTGGGGGTTGTTGCGTAGAGCTGATGTAGGAACATTTGGACGGCTGACTCTCATCAGTGTCGCGCTATCCAAGAAAAATATTAACAAGGACAAAACATTATAATATTTCACATTTTTAAACCAGGAACAGCTGATTCAAAGGTGAGCTTTTCATCTGTTAATAGTATACCATATATACTGTATACAAGGCTTTTGGGACAACTCAGAAATGACTGTCAGTCACCTTCAGATGTGTCTTAAAGAAGGAAGTCTAACGTGTTGCAGAAAGGTTGGCATGAGGTGAAACATGTTGGCCCTTACCTCAGGTTTTAACTTCATTGTACAACGTGGTGAAGCGTAATAGACGGAGGGCAGAGGGGGGCGTTCAGGCCGCCATCCAGGAGCAGACTGTGTCTTCTCAGCACTGACAGCTGGAGGCTAGCAGAGAAATTAAGAAGGAGGAAGTAAGTTATAGTCTCTCTAGTTGCCCTTTGTATGCGATTGATGCGATTGATTTGAATTGCAGAGGTATATAAATTTGGAAAACTTGTTTATTTCTGTTAGTTTTCAGCCATAACTGTAACGTTAAAGATATGTGGTTAAACATGGTGATCCGACATATATGACATTTACTGCCGTGTTTATTTTGTGTCCTGTGTTGCCTTACTGTACTGCTGCGGATAAGGTCTGCAGCAAAACAGACTTTAGCCACCAAAAACAATTAACATCAGTGTAAGTGTATACTATATTTGGACTGTTTTCACCGCTAATATCTTCTTCTCGCTCTTCTTTGGTGTTTTACAGCAGTTGGCATCCTTCAAGTTGCATTACTGCCTCATTCTGGATTCATCTGACCATTGCCCTCCTACTCTTCTACAGTCTGATAAGTCCTGTCGCTTTAAGAAACCTAAATATCACCTTTCTCCCCTCCACTGTGTCTCCACTTTCAAGCACATCCTTAATCCTAACCTCCCTGCTGCCTGCCCTACTTTTGACCCCGCGTCTTTGTTTTGAACTACCCTGGAAATCCAGAGTTCTCGCAAGAGCACAATTTGAATTTGCTCAGCGAGTCACTCTGGCAATCAGTAATGATGCTCATTAACCATGCCGTTGAGCTGCAGATGACGACAGAGCTGCAACGACGAAGTCCGGAATCAGTCAGTAAACACTGCAAGATGGCTACGGATGAACGAGTTAGACTTGGCTTTTTCTCTAAAAGAGGAACAGAAGACGGCGCTCGAATCTTTCCTTTGCAAGAAGGACGTTTTTGCTGTTTTGCCGACTGGATACGGCAAGAGTCTAATCTACCAGCTAGCTCCGCTGGTAGCGCTCTGGATACGTCACCCCGTGTATTGTTCTGATTGGTCGTAGTGTTATCCAATTGCATGGTGTGATATTTTCAAATGCATGCTTGGTGCCGCCCATTTTCATTACTCATAGCCAGACCCTAAATCTTTCTAGATTTGGGTCTGGATTTCCAGGCTAGTTTTGAACTTCATATAAATGCTTCCTTTTGTCCCACTGTCCCAATACTGCTGCCACTGATCGACTATTTCCCAGCAAGTAATGCTTTTCACCGCTAATACCTTACACACTAACCAACTAAGTAACTGAGGCAGTGGTAGACCAGCAACTCCCATGTTCTGCGAAGTAAAATTACTGTTTTAGTCATTGGAATCTGGTGGCTCTAACATAATGGCTTGAGTCTTTGAGGAACGGCTGACTGACAGCAAGTGAAAGTGTTGACAGTATTCTACATACAGTGTACACTTACACTGATATTCATTTTTTTTAGGTGGGCTTAAAACAAACCGATTGAGGCAGCGTTTGCTCAGTGGTGATTCATTATGTGTGTGAAAATTGTGATTTGGACTGTTCTCATCCGACTCTCAGCCAGAAAGCTCATAGTTCCCAAAAATGTCCAATGATTCCTTTAAGATTAGTGATATAATAAGACATCTTTGAAGCAGTAAATTGAAGCTTGTTAGTTTGTGTGAAATATCATATATCATATATTCTCACAGTTGGCTCAGGAATGGAAGTTATGTAGTGATTGCCTCCGTCGACTGCTGCTGTGGGTTTACTGAGGGTCATACATTTGCTCAGTGGTGGTCTGGGAGGAGGACGGACAGGGCGAGGCGTCTTGTAGTCTTCAGGATATCCATTGGGCTGGGGACTCTGACGACACAAGGATGTGAAAACATTAATAATGATTAAAAAAATAGGTACGATCACGAGTGAATCTGACAACATCACTCACCACTGCATCGGTTGTAATGCTGGTTGTGTCTGCAGAGTCGACAGTGATGCTGTTGTTGGTTAACTGGGACGTTGGTAGTGTTTTAGATCGCGGACGAGGTACAGGCTTGACTTTAACATCTGTCTGGTTTTCAACTGTGACGGCAGACTGACAGTAGAAAAAACAAGAAGTGAATCAACATTTCCAGTGATGCATAACAGCAGCAGCTAACCAGTGAACATAACAGCTATACCTAAAACTTTAAGGTCAGGCTTTCAGATTTTCACTGATAAGAGGAACTATTGTTTACCATTGGTGCATCCAGGTCTTCGTAGGTTGGCTGCACGACTTCATAGGAGCTGGTGATGGCAGACTGGGTGGAGTATTTCGTCCTGGGGGGTTTGGGAGGCTGTGGGGTTTAATAGTGACAGAAATTAACAGTCTAATATTAGAAGTATTAAGATAAGAGCAAAGGCTGACAAACAACCACTGATAGGTTTTTAATTGCCCAACATAACACACAGTTATGGAGGTTAAGTTAGGAAAATAAAGTTACATAAGTTAGGTTTAGGAAAGGAAGCGTGGTAACTATGTACCTTAAAATAACTCAAAGTTTCACACAGGAAACTATCAGCAGTCTCCTGGGGGAAAGTCCTGTGTTTGTTTGAGCCAGCCACCACCACAACTTGCTTCCTTGTGCTGAGTTTTGTCACGTGCTCCCCAGTTACGTGGGTTATATATGTCCTCCTGAGACCCCAGCTTTTGTTTGGTCTGCACTTTCAATTTCTTCAAGCTGTCTGTGTAACAGTCACAATAATAAAGTCCCAATGTAAGTATTTTTAAATTAACAGCACCTTAGCGTGTTACTGTTGCTAAAATTGCTCACAATTTGTATGCAATATTAAACTACAGATGTTATTAAGCACAAGTAAACAAGTTTCAACCATAAAATTTGATCAGGTTTTGTATGTTGTCCTCTTTTCTGTCGGGATCGGCTGCAGACTAAGTCAAGCAGAATGAAGTATGACGTGCATCAAACCCAAAATGTAATGTCCTCATATGAAGACGCAGGGTCTTACTTTTCATAGGTAACAGTGCATGAGAACAGTCTCCATTGCTACATGTGCACTGCATCACTGTGCTGTTCTTCTCCTATGTGGTCACATATGTGTTCTTGTTGTCCGTTACCAGGGAAGTGCCAGGTTTTGCGCCTAACTGACAGTTCAGTTCCTTTTATTGAAGATGGAAGCAGAGGTGTGGTGGAGAGGTATTATCTTGCACAAAAACTGACCGTATATCTGCCCTTCAGCAGCTTAAACCCCTCAACACGTTTGAGTACGTCGTTACACACATCCTTAAGTTATGATTTTATGCTGATAAGTAGTTGAAACCACCATGGATGGATTAATCTGTGAAGGTTCCTTGGGGCAAAAGATGAGCTGCTTGGCCTCTATTAACCCCCTGTTATAGTGTGTGTAGTGTTCCCGTGCCTGACCCGAGGTTTACTGTTTGTTAATTCAATTTAAAACAAATTAAACTTGACATCTGCAAAATGTAAGCACTATACTGAAATAATGAAGAGCTAGATTCTTAAGGGCCTTAAGAAACTGGAGCACAGCCCTCCTCATGTTAGCTGATGTCCTGTGCTTTTCCTGCTACGACAAGCCAACGTGTCTGCAGCAGTGAAAAAGGCCCACTGTAGCTGTCTTTGTTCCAGATTATCAATTTGTTGATTTCAGACAACCCCCTTTTTTCCAATCCAGAGCAGAGTAAAATAAAAGTTTTATCACATCCTTCAAGGAAACACACATATGCGTGTCTACCGTACTGCAACGTGCAATTACTTGATGAGATTAAAGCAGTGTCAATAAATCAAACAAACATGAGTGTCATGCATTGAGAAAATTGCATGTGAAACCAGTTGAGCTGAGGTGTGCATTGTTAACAAAAACAATTCTAGGCTGGACGTCTTGCAGGAAACCACGCACACGCAACACTGGTAGATCTACCTGCACGATAATTAGTGCTGCTCTGTGTTGTCCTACATATTTCAGTGGTTTGTACATAAGATTGTTGTCTCATAGGTGCTCTGATTGTAAAATACTTTGGCCAAAATCTTCATGGCTAATTGACACTGTCACTTGATAAAGGGATGATTCGAATTTTTTGAAGTGGGGTTGTATAAGGTACTTATCCATAGTCAGTGTGTTAGCCACTTAAAAATTACTATATCTCTTTACGTGTACAACATATGTAGAATATTTTCACCGCTCTACCTTGCCACAAACTGCAATTCCTGACAGGACAACTAAGCCGTCAACTTCAAAGCCAGACTCCATTGAGAAAAACAGTAATTAACATCGCTGAACACAGGAGCTGCTGGTCTACTGCTGCCTCCATCAGTCAGTTTGTTTGTGTTGTGAGACTTTGGTGTTTAAGAGGGTTAGTTCAGATTCACCACAGTCACACCAGCAGCTCTGTGTTCAGTGAGCTAAAATCACTGTTTTTCTAAATGGAGTCTGGTGGTTTTGACAAAGCATAGACAGGTAACTGAAGCTGCTAAGGGCTTCCCCATCACAACGGGCTGTGTGCAGCAAGGTAAAGGAAGTGATAATGCAAGCGACGTACTTGAAATTAACCACTTTTTGTTAATCACAGAAGAAGCAGGTATGAAATACGGCAGGCGAAGAATAAAAACTTTGCGAACTCGTACGGGCAGTTCTAGTGCCCTGCACTCTAATAAAATAGCAGTACTAGCTAGCTTAACGGAGTCTGGCTTTGAAGAGAGCGATATCACGGCTTTAGTTGTCCATTGGAAATCACTGTCTGACTGCAAGGTAAAAGTATTTTAAATATAGCATATACTTATACCAATATTTATTTTTTTAAGTGGCTGAAATGCATTTTGCTGTTGCCTCTGTCCACAGCAGTACATTGCTTAGCTTCTGTGGCAGTACACCTGTCTGCTTCTCCAAACTGGGAGCACACTGACAAACATCTCATGTACGTAACACACTGATCACAGATAAGTACCTCCAGTCCAAAAGATCCCAACCATCCATTTAAGTACAGTACGTGAGTAAATGTACTTAGTTACATGTCACCATTTCACGCAACTAAAATGTGAGGCACCACACTGGCATGTTTCTGAATCTCTGAGTGACACCAGTGGAAGAAAGGAGAAGCAAGGTGTAACCAGATACACCCATGTCAGACAGAATTTGTCATGGATCCTTCAGGCCCAGCTCCTCTCTAAAACATGTATTTGAGTATTTATATATGACAGAAAGAGCTGATTCTTACCGTCATGTTCCAGTTGATCAGTTCTCAGTCTTCTCTGCTTCACTACTCCGCTTGTTCCTTTAGTTACGAATCCAGTGTAGGAAATGGCTCAACGATTCGCGGTGCGTTTACATGCCTGTCCTCTCGTCAGGCCACAAATGCCATAGATGCCTGTCTCTCTGTGTCGTCCGGTGTCAATAGGTCTAAAGGTGTGATTTCCCTGGAACGTCACAACAGAGAAAAGAATGTGTGGGTGGATCCCCTTAGTGCACAACTTCCATATAGACATAAACAACAAGTGGAAAGAAGGAAAATAAAGATGTCAACACTGTCGTTCAGGCATCTACACCCACACACAAACTCAACAATATCAGTCATGAGGATATTGCATTGACTTATAACTCTAACCTTAACCATCACCACTACATGCCAAACACCAACCTGAACTCTAAACTAGCACGAACCTTGACCATACACCAAGTCTCAACCCTTTCACCTTGTGCCTGACCAGCTTTTCTTACTGTCAAAACCGCAGTCTAACTGATGCTGATGGACGATTGTGTGTTTGCCAGTCTTTATGTTTTCGTGTTTTCTGTGTTGGGGAATTTATCTACAACCTGCTCGACAGGTCAGGTGAGTTGGTGTTGTGTGATCTTGTCTGCAAATGCTTTCACGCTTTGTCATTGTCCTGTGTTAGAAAGGGCAGCTCGATGAGTGACAGCTTGGGTGACTCCTCCTGAGATTTTTTATGCTGCGGCTTGGAATTGAAACTCTTCTTTCATCATTCATAATTACATGTTACAATGAGTGCTTAAGGAAGTTATTTCAGACACTGACACCTCCTGTTGGATCTTCAAAGGATAGTCTGACATTTTGGGAAATGCGCTTATTTGCATTCTTGGCACCACCCTCATGTCTGTACGGTAAATATGAGGCTTTAGCCAGCAGACAGTTAGCTTAGCTTAGCTTAGCTTAGCATGGGAGTGTTTAAACATTTGTGAATGGGGGCCTGATTAGATGATGTGAAAATACCTGGGTGTCAGCTGCTTCTCACATCATATGGGTGACACTTTTAACACAAATACAAACAGCTCCTGGAAGCAACAGCCCTTGCTCTTGACTTTATGCGTCTTTGCAGTAGCCATGTCTGCTACCTAGCAAGAAATGTGGTGTAAGAGTTGTCTCACCTTTAAGGTGGCAGTGAAGGTTTGTAACAGCACCGAAATGATGTCTGTATAAGTGGGACGGGATCATTGGTAGGATGAGTGTGATTTTTTGACAACGGGTTGTGCGTGCGTCCAACTGCGGGAGATTTAAAAAGTAGCTCTTAGCAGTTAGTGGCTAACTCAATGAGATTCGGAAGCTCCTTACCCTCAGAGCAGAGGACCAGATCACCTAGCTGTCTTGCTTTGGTCTGAATCAGGGACTCATTTTTTTCCAAAGTTCCACAGCAGCATTTACAAGAGGACCAAATCAAATGCCTTGTGTGAGAAAGCTGCTCTTGATTGGTCAGAATTTCCATGTGGGAAAAATCCAGGAAGTAAAGCAGACGTTGAAGAAGAGAACACTTGCAAGATAAATGTGACACTTTCTAATGTCACAATGGAGGGACAACTACGCAGGTTGATTTTAGCGCTGCTCATCGTGGACTATATTGCTGTCATTGTTCATTTTAGTCAAACCATACAGTTTGAAAACGAGGCGCGGCTCCAACTAGAAAACAATGTTTTGATGCATTGGATGTGCTGAATGTGCATATTAAGGCAGTACAGGAGGAGGTGCACATTAATAATCCTCCAGGACTGTAACATGCTCATGTTTAACCCAAACAATGTGTCATGTGACTGCAGTTGCTTCACATCCAGATCGGGACACGTTCTCACCACAAATGAACCGCACCAGAGTTCATTTGGAGCCGGACTGAGACCACCTCTTCAAGAAAGGAGAAACCAAAAGCACAACATTTGATTAAGCAGAGGCCAAAAACATACTGACATATATATGGCTACTAAGTGTACTTACCTGTACTTCAGTCTGTGTGTTTAGCTTTATAAATTATCTGTAGAGAGGTATTCAGTAAACTTTATGAAGAATGTTATCTGTTAAATGAAACTGGGCTTTCACACAGTAACACAATGTGTCCTATCATTCATTCCACAGTCACAACACAACTCGTGACCCTGTAGAGACCTCGGTGCACCGGTGTGTAGTGCTGGCTGATTGATATCCGCTTCCACCAATCAGAACACGGCACTGATTATTTCCCTCCAATCACTGAGCTGTATCACGAGGGAAACCGAGTAAATGCGGACATTGCCGAAGCGCCTTCATTTGGGTTTCTGCGTCAGCTGGAGCAGAGGTGTGTGTTGGAGCTCGTGTTAGTAACGGAAACAAGTTGAAAGTGTGTGTTATTCCTCCAGAGGACAGAGATGACACGGCTGCAGATGTTTTATCTCATCGGGGCGCTGCTGGTGACACAAAGCGCCGCCATCTTCAGGTAAATACTGTTTATCAGCTGATGTTGTGGCAGCTAGAGTCAAGCTGTGTGTCAGTCTGTATCACTTCATATAGCCACAGATGTGCGCTTCAGTCAAAGCAGGTTAATGTGAGCGCGTGTGCATTGACTTCCTTGTTTCATGACGTGCCCACGTGCCTCCAATTAATGTTCAAACTGTTCACCTGCAACAATGCTGCACTGAAACTTGTGTTTGGCTCAACATTTTAATTTGCATGAAAGTTTGTGCGAACATTATGTACCAGGAAGGAGTCTTTTTGCGCACGCGCATGTTTGTACCCGTGATACTAAATTGATTAATGCTTAATTTCAGAATTCCCCTTCATAAGACCAGAAGCCTCCGCCGCCTGATGAGTGATAACGGGATGTCTCTGGAGGATCTCCGGGCCTTGGCGCAGAGCAGCGGAGCACCGGACAGCTCTCCCTCCCCCAACTTGCCTGTAGAGAGGCTGACCAACTTCATGGATGTATGTACACATGCAGTATTAACCTCATAATGATAAATCAGTCATCCCCTCCCTCTGATGTGAACAGCAGCTCATTGGGGTTTATAGTGCGTGTGGGCAGCAGGGGCGTAATCTGTGGGGGGGACACGGGGGGCATGTCCCCTGCACCTTTTTATGCAGACCTACACCATTATGAGCATTTATACTTGTGCGGTGGTGTGTCTGTGTCACTCTGCAGTTACGCCTCTAGAACACTAGTTGGTGGCGGAGGTTTCTGTGAAATGATCAAGTTTAGTTGATATAAAACACACATTAAACATGGCTTAACAGAGACAATTTCAAACACAAGGACACAAATCAGCTTCACTATAACTCGCAGCATTCACAGACAAACACCTGTCTTTATCTGGACACATTTTTCCCCACAAATACAACATGCTAACATTATTAGCACAAGCCTATGGCATTTTACATTGTATAAATTAGCCTAGTGGCTAGCAGACTTTCCCTCTTCTCATATAAAACCAGGGACAACAGCAACATTTAACAAAGGAAACAGTACACAATTCTGCTCCATTACAACTCACAAGGTTCACTGACAAAACAACTGTCTCATACTAAACACGTTTTCCAAACAAATACAACATGCTAATGTTATTAGCGCCAGCCTATGGTATTTTACATTGTATAAATTAGCCTAGCAGCTAGCAGAGATTTCCTCTGCTCATATGAAGCCAGGATAAATTACACACAAGACACACAAATGTTATTTTTGTGGAGGCTTTATTGTCTTCACAATTTATTGTTTCTTATCTGTGAAATTAAAATAAATCAAAGCTTTGTTTCCACTGAGGAAAATGGCTTCAGCTTACAGAGACAAACAGGAGTCCTGCGTCACCGTGACATGCAGTTATATTTCTGGGGAGGTGAACGTCAGGCTACAGCGTAGGTTGCAGTGTTGGCTCTTCGCAGACACAGAGCCTACACTGTAGGTACAGTTTCGATTGACGCAGAAGTATAAATCCCACTTTAGAAAGTGGATTGGACCTCTCCATTTTTCACATTCTAGCTTCCTTTCACTCCAGATATATACAAAAGTCCAGCACACTTCACTTAATCCAAGACTTAATAGTTACACAAGGTGCTGTGGGTCAGAAAAAGTTCAATATTGAGGCAGTATGAAAAACAGGAGGGAATGATTAAGTAAATACCGTACCATGGGCTGAAATCACTGTTTTTGCCTGGTACTGAAATAACTTTGCATGGAATCAGAAAGAGCCTGTCTGACGCGTGTGTTTCACAGCAGATCTCAGTGTTTCCTGTGACCTCTTTTGTGTCCTCAGGCTCAATACTACGGGTTGATCAGCATCGGCACCCCTCCACAGGACTTCACTGTGCTGTTTGACACCGGCTCCTCCAACCTCTGGGTCCCCTCCATTCACTGCTCTTTCTTCGATGTGGCCTGCTGTAAGTGCGGGGACTTTTGGGGGAACTGACTCATTTAACAGCTCTATATGTGTGTCTGCTGGCTACTTCCTGGAACATGCTCGCTGTATTTACCAAACAGTGCCTAAAAATATCACACTGCTTCTAGTCTGCTGCATCTCAGGGCTGTTTGACATCTTCAGTGTAAATTCAGGACTAATTTAACATCACAAGTCGGTATTCTGGCAATGATGTAATCACAATGCAGCACACTGTTTCATTGCAATGTACAGTAAGTGGAGGGGAAGTTCAAACGTTACACAAAGGAGCGTCTCTGTGTCCCATTAAAAAGAGGATGTAAAACCAAACTTTAACCTCAGCTGCATTGAAAGGCCAAACTGGCTTTGAACAGTGTGAAAGACAAGTGGTCACATGGGAAATCGCGCTGACGGCAAATCAATGTCTAGTTTATTCTTATCATGTGCACAACAATTACAGTGAAGCAATCGTTGACAATGATTAATCTATTGTCTCAGGCTCCGTCTAACAAGGCTCGATAAGTCTAGAAAAAGGAAATCAACAAGAAAAAGCAAAATCTGAATCTGAGACATGAAAAGTTAAATTAAAAAAAAAAGTGAGTGAAATTAAAGTAAATCAGTGTAAAAACTTTTGAATCAGAGGGCAGACTGGGCACAGATTAAGGTGCAGACACACCAAACTGACATCAAAGAACTAGCGGTGATGAAAGCCAACTGTTGCGTCGTCTACATCGCCTCACATCACCCTGTGTCAGCTGCATTTGAACACACTACAGTTATTGGCATTAGCAAAAGAAAATCATCTGTTGACCAGTTAATGTATGAATGGAAGCAAAGCAGCTGTTCATTGCCGATGATCACTTCTGGATGTCTTGTAGGCACCTTTTCGTACGCCTTTGCACCATTTGGGGAACATATTTGGAGTTGTATCCACCACATTTTTTTCCCCTGTACATAAAACTACAAACGCAGCTATCAGATCTATGATTCATTGACAGCCAGCTCCAGGCAGGTTAGTCTCTCCTACTCGGGGCTGTCGACAACTAATTTTTATTTTCAGACAGCCGCCTAAATTGGCACCTTTTTAGTAACAAGTAAGCATGTGTTAAGACTTAAATTTAAAGCCGTAGTATTAAATTTATGTCAAAGAAACAATTTTTAACATTCTAATATTAATAAATAGCTGCTCTTTTTTTGTGTAACTCCAAATAGCCTGCTGTTATTGATATATTATAAGACAATTGGCCCCGGGACATGAACATGTAACAGGCCCCCACTTCTCCTACATAGGAGCAGGATGCGCAGACCGAAGTGCAGCTGTGTGTCTGTGTGGTCATTTTGCTTCTCTCTGTAGTCCTTTGACTTTCCAACACAAAATGTTAACAGTCACATCAAACTATGAATCAGTCCCTCCAGGATTTTGCAGGATTTTTCTTGGATTGTTGCGGCTTTAAATGTCCGATTTCATGGCAGCTTTTCTAAAAAATTGCACTTTTTTGCTATGAAATTGTGATAGCAAGGGAAAGTTGCAGAAATAGTGGCACATTTTATTCGTTTAATGCATTAAAAATCAAAGGCAACTTGTTCCACTGAGAATAAAAGCGCACTGTTTATGCTACACTAATGTACCACTAACTCTGCCTATTTAATTTATCTCACTTTGATTCTCTGCGCACTTGCAGTAGATGTTGATGCACATTATGACTTGCTGCAGTCTCCAGGTGTGTTTTGCTGCAGAAAAGTGTTTGTCAATCGATTAATTTCCCTTCGTGTTCCACCAGAATGATGCAAGCGGTGCAAAACAGTATAAGAATTAAGTCCTGTGCTGTTTTTTCATGCAGAACATCAGGGCATTGCCTTGCGCAGTCTTAAACAGTCATTTCTGTTGGACATTTGTGTCGCACACGTCTGTATCCTCACAACCAAAAACAAGGAAGTGAGTTTGGTGACGTTGAGCAGGGGACTGCTATGGTTGATGAAACTCACGGGAAAGTACGATGATGTGTCAAATTGCAGAACAGTTGCAGTAGTTGGTTGAATTTGCCTTAACTGTTGTGATCGCAGCATCTTAAAGGGGCTGAGTCATGGTGTATTATCACTAACAACCATCTCTACATTCCCATTTTGATCCACTGTCCTCTCTCATCAGGGCTGCATCGTCGTTACAACTCTAAGAAGTCGAGCACATTCGTTAAGAACGGCACAGAGTTCTCCATCCGCTACGGCAGAGGCAGCTTGTCTGGCTTCATCAGCGGAGACACTGTGTCTGTGAGTTTGAGACACACTCACTCACTCACATTCCTTCGCTTACTCACAAAGCTCTTTGTTAGACTGCATTCCTGAATTTTGGTGGTCACATCATTCCTATCAATCCATTCAAAGTTTTTTGTTTTGTCTGTCGATGTCTCTCTGCTGCTCGCAGGTAGCAGGTCTGCCCATCCCTGGCCAGCAGTTTGGTGAAGCGGTGAAGCAGCCTGGCATCACATTTGCAGTGGCGCGGTTCGACGGGGTCTTGGGCATGGGCTACCCCTCCATATCAGTCGCTAACGTCACCCCGGTGTTTGACACGGCCATGGCTGCCAAGCTGCTGCCTCAGAACATTTTCTCTTTCTACATCAGCAGGTTGGTGTCTGACAGAAGAAGCATTTAAGAACTGTCAGTCAGAGAGAGTTTGTGGTATGTTGTTATGCCCTAATTCAGTAACTGTGGGGTTTTCCCAGTTGTGACATGAGTGTATTTGTTAACACAGTGGTTAATGCTTCCCTTAGAGACCCAAAAGCAGCAGTAGGCGGAGAGCTGATGCTGGGCGGGACAGACCCTCAGTACTACACCGGAGACCTGCACTATGTCAACGTCACACGAAAGGCCTACTGGCAGATCGAGATGAAGGGGTGAGAATGAACGTTTTGCTGTGTCATTGTTAGGAGGAAGTGGAATAGTGTTGTTGAGGTTAACGCACTTTCTGTTCTGCGATTGTCATCCACACAAGTGGTTATTGATATAGTATGTCCACTGATGTGGAAGGCTTGTACTTCCTGTCAGTCCTCATTTCAATGAATAATAACTGAATGAGCTTCAGTTCAGTTCCTTCTTGAATATTTGTTCATTGCAACATAAATTGGATGCCAGAAAAGATGTTGGTACAAAGGTCATACCAAAGACTTACAGGGTAGGTTTTGTAATTTGCAATCTGGACCCTTTTTCCCCACTGTTTTGTATATACGTGACTAATGGGAACTATTGTTTTTGACACTGGTCCAGTATTGAGCAAGAGAGTTTTAGCCAGCAGCAGTGAAACCGGCTGCCATGTAACCACTCAGAGCATGTTTGCCCCATCAATGTACGTCCACTTCAAGTGCTTGTTTTTGCCACTGTCAGGCTCACATTATTACACAACATTATAGAAAGGATCCTGATGGAGATGGACCTTTTTGTTAGAGAAAGATCCTTTGAGTTAAAAAAGAAACGGCCTCAAAATCACCATCAGCAATTCCACCAAACTCCATTTTCACATCTAACTTGGTGAATTAAGGGTTAATTTCAGCCAAACCAGAGTCAGTGATTGTTGGAACACTTAAAAGACAAACTAAGATGGCTTTTGTTAGTTTATGTCAACTTTAATAAAGGGAGTTAAAGGCCCAGACACACCAAACCGACTTCAGAGATCTAGCGGCAACGAAAGCAGATTGTTACGTCACCTCACGTCACCTGTGTCTCGGTGGTAAAAGTTGCACTGCCTGCATGAGAGGAAATAGCTCACCACTCCAGCAGACAGCGATTGACTGTAATCTTCATTGAAAATGGAAACTGAAAAACTGTCTTGAAGCTAGTCAGCTAGTTAGCACATCAACAACACAATCAAACATTGGAAGAACAGAGTATATTTACGGTGTACCAGTGAACAATAACACAAAGAGCTCAATGGCTAAAGAAAAATAATCTTACCTCATGTAACAAGTTTGTTTTGGTCTCACTCCCTCTTGACTTTAGCTGTTTGTTTACTTTCCTCACTTTGTTTCTGTTCTCATGCGCTGAGCTGAACTGCCAATAAGAGTGATTTCATTCACCGTTTAAACTGTTTAAATGAAGTCTAGTTGGTTTAGGATGACGATTTCAGGGCTGTTTCTGGTTAAACAAAAAGGATCTATCTCTGAAGGGATCCTCTCCATAATATTGTCAGACACTTAGAATAACAATCTGAGCCTGTCAGCGACAAAAACACTTTTTAGAGGACGTACATTTACAGTGTGAACATGCCCAGAGTGCTTACATTGCAGCTGATCTCACAGCATACCAAACCACTTTCAAAAAGTTTTCAACATTAGTCACTTAGACAAAAATATAAAAGAATAAGGGCCATGTTGAAAATACCAAATTTGCCCTTTAAAGTAACATTAGCTCGGCTTCATACAGTGTGTCCCATGTCAAACAGAATCCTGTTTAATCGCACTATGAGGGAGGGGTGAGAGTGTTCATAACCCTGTGTGAAGACAGTTTCTCACTCATGTTTATCATGGGAGTCAGAAACGTCCACAAAGTCCTCCTCATCTTATCTTCACCTCCAGACACCAGAGGCCTCCTCACATAGAGCATGTTTAGTGTGAAGGTCTCTCAAAATACCAAGACAACACACAAATTATTTTATTCCTTAATGTCTGGTTAAATGCTGTCGTGAAACAGGTGCATGCATGAAAAGGTTAGTGTGATGTAGTGTAGTGAGTGTGAAGGCTGCTTTACAGTAGCATGACAACACATTTCCCAGCAGGTGTTGCTAACAAACTGCTGCCTCTTGTCTCTCTGCCTCGCCCTGCTGCTGCTGCCCGTCTAACCGGCCCTGCAGAGTTGAAGTTGGCAACCAGCTGACTCTCTGCAAGGCCAGTTGCCAGGCTATCGTCGACACGGGGACGTCCCTAATCGTAGGTCCTGTGCAGGAAATCAGAGCGCTGCACAAAGCCATTGGAGCTCTGCCCCTGCTGATGGGAGAGGTAAAACAGAGCTACCTGACAGAAAACACGATGCTGCACTTTTGTATCCCAGATGTAGCGTGTAAAACCTTCACTGGAGCGAATTGCTCGCTTTGTCTTTATGGTCTCTCGAGATCATTTAAACACATCCTCCTCTCCCTCCTCTCTAGTACTGGATCGACTGTAAAAGGATCCCATCTCTGCCCGTCGTCTCCTTCAACATCGGAGGAAAGATGTTGAACCTGACTGGAGAGGATTATGTCATGAAGGTAGATACACTCAATCTCAAGATGGACGACATTCACAACCAATTGACCTTTCGCTAAGCCCCGCCCCAGAGAGAAGCAGACAGAGGCGTCTGCAATCTGTGTTGTTGTCGGACCCTGGTCTGAGCCAGGCCGACGCTACGTTTTGATTGGCTGGTCTGCAACCGGGGGCGGGACTTAGCAAATGGTCTATTAGTTGGGAAACACTGCTCTAAAGTGTCCTTGCAAAACTAAACAAATGCTTTCACTGAGAATATCTGTCTCCTCTTTGATGCAGGAGACCCAGATGGGGACATCGATCTGTCTCTCAGGCTTCATGGCCATGGACATCCCGCCTCCCGCGGGGCCCCTGTGGATCCTGGGAGACGTATTCATCGGGAGGTACTACACCGTGTTCGACAGGAACGCAGACCGTGTGGGCTTTGCCCCCGCCAAGTAGATTACAGAACACTGTTTGTGTGAAATATGTTGCACTTCTCTTTTCTAGCGGTTATTTGACTTTCAAAAGTTTCACCAAGCGAAGCTAAATTTCGTCATCAATGTTGCGTCATTTCATCTGCAGCAATCAAAAGCATTTAATGGTCGCTGTATTTCACTGTTAGACCCAGCTCACCACAAATGTCTCCCACCTGCTTAGAATAATGAGGTTTACATGAGGAAGTGGCTGCTGGATGCTGCATTAAAAGCCATTTCAACATCGTTAGCAAAGAGTGCTGATGTGTTGTGCCACTGAACAAAGGGACTGCCTCACCCTTTTGTTTTAATTTAAGCTTCATCTTCAGTCAGAGCTATGTTGATATGCAGTTTATTTTTGTAATGTGGGTGTTTCGGGGGAATAAATGCACCTCAAATTTTGGGATGTAATTTTGTTTCATTCCTAACAACTGAACCACCTTTCCAGCTCCCAATGCGTACGTACTAATAGATGTTTTAATTGGGGCTGCTTTTGTACTCTGAAGGTCTCAGGATGTTTCTCTTAATATGCCAATGTGAATTTTATTACCAAATCTCACTGAATAAAGCTTTAAGTAAATAAATGTTTTGTTGAACTTTGAATGGATGGGGTTTGATTGTCTCACTGCATTTCAAGTTAAGTGTTAAGCTCAGACAAAACCATATGGACGCTGTTCACGAAGTGCACTCGCACCAAAACGTTCAACATTCATCTGGCAAATGGCACATTCAGAGTGCTTCAGTATAAATATCTTTGTATCTGGCTGGAGAATAACCTCAACTTCAAGCATCATATTAATACTGATTAATTAATTGAGAATTCTATTTGGTTTTCTGTACAGAAATAAGATTTGCCTCCCCTTTCTCCATCGGAAAAGAACTGTAGAATTGTTTCTTACAGTGCACCTTATTCATGGAAACATCTGCAAAAGACCTTAAACTTGGACTCTGCCGCTGTTCAAATACTTATTTTAGATCTCATTTTAAATGACTGAACACTTGAACTATACATGTATCCCATAGCATGTCTATTATCCTGTATTTTAGCTTGAACTCTTTTACACTGTTACGGTTTGTCAGAAGGTGTGGACTTAAGATACTTGATTTGGACTCAAGTCAGATTCGAGATTCCTAAAAGAACGCCTGGTCTCCCAACAAACGTAAAAATAATGTACCTGAATGTCTCCTGTTTGATAATGTCACTTTTACACAATGTGAATTAGTTTGAGGAACCTTGGGTTCTGCCGTTCATGTGGATGCCACTTGACACGCTACACCCACAAGTACACCCCCCTATTGGCAACTGCACTCCCTGATGGAAGTGCGCCCCCCAGGCAGGACGGTGCACCATGCCACACCACAAAAAGTGCTCGGTAATGGCTCGGCAGACGTGACTAAACTCAAGGCGTCAACTTGGCCTCCAAACTCCCCAGATCCCAATCTGACTGAACATCCACTGGGCATGCCAGGGCATTACCTCGCAACCCGCAGGACTCAAAAGATCTTTCCACAACTCTTTGCTGCCAGACAACGCAGGACATCCGCAGAGGTCCGGTCTCCAGGCCTCAACGGGTCAGAGGCCCCGTCACAGATCGCACTTGACTCTGACCTGTCGAGGCCCAGACCTCCGGGGCACTGGTTTGTTGCACAGATGCTTGATCAGATTGGGATCTGTGAAATGTGAAAGCTATGTCGATGCCTTGAGCTCTTTGTCACATTATTTTGGCCAATCCTGAGCAGTTTTTGCAGTGTGGCAAGGTGCACTGATATTGCTGCTGGGGGCTACCACCATCTGGGATACCGGAGTCCGTAAAGGGACAAAAAATAATGACTTCAGACTCGACAAACTTGACTTAGATTTAACACCAATGAATTGTGACTTAACTTGGAAGCCCTTTGAAAATTCTCGACACCTTCCCTCAAGCCAATTGGGTTAGAGAAAGTTAAGAAATATTTCCAATACGAGACGAGTTAAATACAAGAAGACATGACCGAAACATACAAATTCTGTTCTCGGACTGGCTGTTAATGTTACATGCAATGAACGTGAAATGCCGGCACTTCTTCTTTACAATTAAGTTCAGTCGCTGTTGTTTTAATAAACCTGTGACAAAAAAGTACATATTTTTAAAAAGTTTTTAAGATTTTTGTTAATTTAATATTATTAGTCTGCTGTTAAAATGGCATATTTGGTGAAGAGCACATTATGACTTGCTGCAGAAGTTTAGGACTTGGGACTTGACTCGGGATGTAAAATGACTTGGTCCCACCCCATTATTTTATTTTTATGGTTTGCATATTTATTAACTTTTTTTAAATGTCTTTGTTCATGCTTAACATCACTGAAAAGTTTGATTTTGCGAGTCTTAAATATATAAAGGTTTGAATGATGAATCATTAGAAAAAAACCAAAGATGGATGTTATTTTTTTAACATTTAATGAAGTATACAAAGTGCTGCACGTTCAACTCCAGAGCTGAACTAAAAAAAAACAAAGCTGGGGGAAATTACACAGCATGCAGCGAAGCATATGGCTAGTGTGAACTCCACAAGGTAGAGGTAGTGATCTACTTTGGGTTCCTGTTTTACAATGACATTACAAATGTGGCACAGTGACTCCTCTCCCTTCAGCACAGCAGTATCATAAACTAGGTCTGCAAAGGAAGACGCCTAATACGCAAACAAGGACCTACTGTGGATTCATTTTATATCAGTACATCCAGAACAAAGCACTTAATGAAGCACAGGAAGTGGTACTTTACATGTTGAATTGAATGCAAATAAATAATCGGCTCTTTTTTTTTGGTTACAAATGTACAATAAATACAAAAATATTCACCTGTTTGTCCGTTATTATCTGGATGATGATTATTAACTGAATGCACGACGGACCTTGAAACAAATCCCTCCACACTGTGCACTACATACAAACTGAGAAATGAGGGGACGCTTGCTCCATTATCACTGCAATTACTTTCATCCTAAGGCTAAAGGTGAGAACAAAAAGCAACCATGTGATTATTCTTAGACAACATATTTTGGATAGTCAGAGAGAGACATGAACTCCACTTCTGGCAGCTGTTGTCGTAGCGACTCCACGTGCTGACACCTGCAGCGAGCAGCAGGCTAATCTAGCATCAGAAACCTCGGCTATCAAAGCTGCTTTTTACGACGAGTGGATCCCGCGCAATCAGATCATCATGTAGAGGAGATTAGCACCTGTAAACTATTATTATACACATATGGTGCCAAACGCTTCCTGTGCAGGGTCAGGACTGCGTGACATGGCCTAGTATGCTGCACTAATCCACGTCTGGCTCCCTATGGTGGACAGACTGGGCACCTAGAAGTTAATCAGGGTTTAATGTGGACTCACAAATACTGAACGACAGAGGTAACAGGCTCCGAGCTGACTGCAATCTAGTCTGACTGTGGCATTGTTTCAACCTGGACCCTATTTTAAGATGTTTTTGAGTCTGAGTAACTAATAGATTTTAAAATTGGCCCAGGATTGAGCAGGGTGTGAAACAGGCTGCAATATAATCCCTGAATCGTCGATTTAAGTCCTCCAAAAGTGCGTGTTTTTGCCACTGACAGGCTCAGATTGTTATCTTAAGTTGCTGACAACATTATGGAGATGATCCTGACAGAGAAATAAAATGTTTTTCTTTACCTCTCACTTGTAGAAGTCTCGCTCTGGAATCTTGTGTACTTTTTTCCCCACATTGCCGAAATCAGCTACATATTCAGCCATGGCATTAAAAGCCCTTTAGATCATGGGTTTTCAACAGGGAGGTCCTCAGAGTAACTGCAGGAGGGCTGGCAACATATTGTTTGAAATTCATATTGATGTGAAAATGCACATTAACATGAGTCCAAAATATTATTAGCAAATATACTCAACACTGATTATAAGCTAATTGTTCTCCACGAGTCCTCCTGCAATTATGTTGGCAACTCTACGCTAAATAAATGTGCCTTCCATAAGTATATTTACTAGTAAAACATTTATTTATTTCATTTCTGTAGCCACTTATCCTGAAACAGGGCTGCAGGGGAGCTGGAGACTGTCCTAGCTGACATCGGGCGAGAGGCGGGCACACCGTGGACAGGCTGCCAGACTATCAAACATGATGTTTAAAAATATGAATCTGTAAATTACTGTGCTGTATCACAGGCAACTGGACTTACTTGAGTTTCTTGAAGACGTGTCGCCTCTCATCCAAGAGGCTTCTTCAGTTCGGACTGGTATGGAGTCGCAGGCTTTCAACTCCATGTGAATGTGAACCCTTACAGAGTCCTTGAGGATACATGTGAGCTCTGAGTTTCAGAGTCGTTAACCCTAACGACGCACAAGATGGACAGGTGGGTCAACGACTCACATGTGACCTTAACGACTCTGTGAGGGTCGCCTACATGGAGTTTAAAGACTGCAACTCCGCACCTGTCAGGTAGAAGTGACTCTTGGAGGTGAAACATCTTCAAGAAACTCTGCATACAATTTAGCGCTTATGATTTCCATGACCTGGATGACTATGCAGTAGAGGGTCCCTGCTCCTTGGGGTACTTGGCCAGAAGATTCAAGACCCATGTTTTAGGGTAACACTAGGCTACGCTGTCTGTATTCTAACACAACAAACTCTTCCTGGGACTCCTCACTCCAACTCTCACTAACATTTCCACCTCTCACGAGATTTCAGAACGAGACTTCTCCCCAACGAGACTTGGCCACAACAACAGACAGACCAGCAACACATGAAAAAACATTTGTAGGGATCATTTCCAAAATGCTGTCAGACACTTTAAGTAACAGCTTTAGCCTGTCAGTGGCAAAAACAAACACTTTAAGTGGACTTAAACACAATTGCCTGTAGGGATTTCATTGCAGCGCTCTCACTCAATACTGGACCAGTTTCAAAAACATGGTAAAATGGAGTCCAGGTTGAAAAATACCCCTTTAATACTGATACTAATCCAACAAATGAAAAACGTCCATGTATATGATATGACAAAAGTACCATGTTTACAACAGTGTGTTGTGGGTTTAAAAAACAAAAGTATGTGAGGAACTTAAGTGTCCAGAGATACTGGGCTGCCAGTGTTTGCACCCCAAATAATAATGTGGACATTAAATTAAAGCAACAACCAGCAGGCTAAAGCACTTTCTGAAAGTTCCACTGAGACACTTTGGACCACCTTGCTAACATCATGACAGTGCAAAATAACCCGTGATGGAGGTCATTAAAGAAACAAGATAATAAAGCATATCAGACCTGTGAGACTGAAGAAGAGACCTCCTTGTCGTAACGAACAAAGAGCAGCTCTGTATTAGACACAGTCACATGGAAACATTGTCCAAATTTCATGATCGGCAACAAACCAGAAAACTTCACATTTCCATTAACTCGAGCATATTCTATTTGTGGATTCAACTTTACGTCTGATTCATAGTTGAATGGTGAGTTTGAAGTATTACAAAAAGACATCGACATATAACTCAGTGTATATTCACCTGTTTGATTTCTAGATTAGGTAACACATGCAAGCTGCAGACATTCCAATCACAGTCTAATGTTCGTTTTATGCAGATCCCTGCAGACATGGAAAGCATACATCTTAAACGTAGCCACTGTATTAATGAAGTTCTAAAAAAAACCCTGACTCACACCAGCAGCGTTTAAAGGACCAGTTTGTTGGATTTAGGGGCATCTATTGGCAGAAATGGTATTTAATATTCATCGCTAAATAAGGATTGTTGTTCTACACTAGCTCTCTCCGACACGCTTGGCACTAGGGATACGTTTCAGTTCTGCAACCTCACCACTAGATGCCACTAAATCCTACGCGCTGTACCTTTAAGATTATATCTGATACCAAACGGAGCATGAAAAGACAGTTAGTGTCTCTTTAGGCTGACTGACAATTCATTAGCTTACACAAGATCAACATTACACTACTCTTTGACACAGTGAGTTGGACAACATTTAATGGCATGTCCTCCTGAAACTGTCCAACCAGTTAAAAAGAGCTCATTGTGATGCAGATGTACAAACTGTGTCTCAGACATCATGTATTTCCCGTCTGTTTAGACTTAATCCCGATGTATTAGAGCCGTAGCAGCATGTTGCCTTTCAACTTCATTAATACAATGGCTTTAGTGAGAGCCGTGGACTCCAATGGGCCTTCACTTTCTTATGAGATTAAAATAGCATCACACCACATACAGCTTTCATGTCAAGACTCAACAGACAACTGCTACTGTGTGTATCCTGTTTTCTCACTGATGGCGTTTAAGACAGAAGAGACCGAGTGTTTCAGGAGAGAGGATGAATCCATGCAGTTGTTTTTCCCCCCTCAGGGACCTCATTACGGCTCGAGGTCACCACTGCCAGCACAACAGTGTTTGACGTTTCAATGCCATGTTGCCGTGTAGTGATGTTTGTATTCGAGGTTGTCAGGGGTTGAGTGGTTGTGCCACAGCAGTTCTCAGCAGCCCTTCGGGATCTGAGAGGGCACAGTAGAGCGTATACCCCAGCTCGTCTACTTCCTGTGCAGTCAGCTCACAGAATAAGTTAACTTTAGGGCTGAGGGCGCACGGCAGCCTCCCGGCCTCTAGGTGTCCCACCAGCGCTCGTAGCAGTTGAAGGAAGCGGTCAGCCAGCGCTTCTTGGGTCCAGTCGCCTTCTTTTTCGCACAGCAACAAGATGGCGTTGGTGAGCTGGCTGGCGTTGAGCCGGTTGAGGGCAGGGTTGAGCTTGCACACGGCTTTCGCCAGCTTCAGGCAGGCGCATCGGCAGCCTCCGTCCTCCTGGTCCAGGGCCCTGAGTCGTGCCGTCTCAGCCACGCGGAAGCTTTGGCGCCACAGGTTTTCATGGCGCTCTGCAGCTAGTCGATGTGGTTTGGCAATCAGTGAGGTTCCGTCCTCCATCACAAGTAACGGTAAGAAGTCTACGTACAGTTTCCGGTCCGTCTCGTACTGCACCTCCAGGGTCAGAGTTTCTGAGGGAACGACAGGACGAATGATGTAGTCGAGGACGCTCCCTATAGCTGGCCAGTTGATAGAGCCCGCCACAAGCTTGTCAAACACTTCGAGGACTGATTTAGGAGAGAGGTAGCCTCCGACCATGCAGCGGTCCCAGTAGCTGCTGTTCCGTGGGAAATACTCCAAGTTCTCCCTGCGTACGAGCCAGAAACCTGGGACGTTCATGATGGTGTCCTCCCCAGGGACGGACGACCACAGGTTCTTCTCCAAGATCAGAGGCACCATGAGCTGGGCGTGGTCCGCTGTCACCACCTACAGATGGAGGAACGGGATTAAACTGGAGAAAGCATGCCAGGCCGCAAAATTTTGCAAACTAAGTCTTGTCTCACAATTACCTAACTATAAAGGTAACTCGGATGGACGGAGAGATGAAAATTAAAATATTATTAATTATTATATATTGTTATTATTATTGTTAGATATATAATACAGGGATAATAAAGGGCTGAGCTATATGGCTAATATGGTTAAGTAAACTATTGTTTCAATAAAGCTAAATAAAATATTGTGACAATAAAGTTAAATACAGTACTTTTAAAATAAAGTTAAGTAAAGTACTGTTACGATTGTGTTTTGTAATGCCACAATAAAGATTAATTAGTACTGTGATAATAAAGATAAAGTATTGTTATAACAAAATAAAAGCAGAATCACTGGTGTTTTTATTCTGAAGAACTTGTCTTAAACAGGAAGTGCTGGTGTTTTTGCTGTGTCCTTGAAGCTTCTGGTCAACAGTTCAATGTTAGCAGTTAATAGAATATTCAACTGTAACCACATCACATATCAGGTGTAATCAATATATCACCTACCCCTAATAAAACACATAAAGTAATAACATATCTCCTTTATCTAAAAGGTAGGACAGTGTGTGTGTAACCTCTCACCTGCAGGTCATCATACAGACTGCCACTCAGGTACATCTCTCTGAGCGGCATGTCGGGCAGTTTGGCATGAAGGAACACTCTGAGTTCGGCACAGATGTCCAGCGCTGCCCTCCGAGCCAGAGCCTGCTCCTCCGAGGGGATGTTCACATTATTTTGGTAGAACTCCCACAGATGTTCCTGCAGTGACAGACGCATTCGGGCCCGCTGCAGGTCTGACTGAGTGGCACCGCTGCCTCCCACCGCAGCTCGACCCAGAGCCCTCCGCAGACAGTCTGGGGACATTAGGAGCAAGTGGAAGTTACACAGATGCAGGAGAACGTTGCAAACTTCCATCTTCCACCATTTCAAATAATGACTGACGGAAAGGTAGCAGGTTAAGATTAAAAAACAGAAGAGGCATCGAGGTCTTTTCAAAATAGTAATCTACAGATACTAAATTAATCAACTACATCGTATCAAACTAATATAAAAGCGCTGACTAACTACAGCACAACAGAGAGCCGACACCCACTGTAAAGGAAGAGCAAGAATCCTCCAAATAGGCTGTCTGTCAACAGATAAAATGGAAACTGGCTGAAAGTCTAAAACCACATAAGAGGCTGGTCAATACTGCAAAACATAATACGAAAAAGGACACTGGAGACAGTGACTACATTAACATGCACACTAATATTCCACTGTGTATTAATTCTGTGTGTATCAAATGGATTTTTTATTATTATTCAATTAATGTTATTGTATTTTTAGAACAACAAAGAAACAAATCCCTTGGAGCATATACACTCTGAACTCACAACATCCAAATCCCTCAAACAGAGGGGGCGGATTAGACTACCAGTTGTACACAGTAGCCCCTTTTACACTGCCAGATTTTCCGCTAATGTTGGGCCGTTTTGCCGGCAAGAAGGTGGTTGAAGGAGTGAAAGAGGAAAGGTGTGTTTGCACGGTCCAACAAATCTATGAAAGAAGCAAAATGGCACAAGCAGCTCCAGGCGTTATACTTCTCCATACTTTGACAAGATTAACGACATGTAAGGGCATGTTAATGTAAGTATGCACAGCTGCATGTAAAAAGAAATATTAGTGGAATATTCCTTTTCATTAGCCACGTAAACAGCTTAGTAGGAATATTGTTTCCTTTTGTGAAATAAATATTAAAAACTGAATATTTTGTGCATGTGAACTTGGTCACTGGTATGAGACTTATTAAACTTTTAAAGGGCACTTTGTGTTCCTCACCTGGTTCAAAAGCATGTGAGGAAGTGGGCAGAGACTGCAGAGACCTGCTAACTGTGGACTTCATGTCATGGTTCAGTACCCGTGGTGATGAACCCATCCAGGCTGGCTCCTCCCAGCTTCTCTTTCCTGTCGGCTCCATACCGGTGGGACTGGTGGGGGCGCTTATGGCCCGGTCATACATCTGCACAACAAAGAATAATTGTGTGCACAGTGTTCATGTTGGTATGGATGATTTAGTCAGAGTTTTTATCCCTTAATCATACAAGGGAGAGGAAGGGTGTGGAGAAAATTGAAAGTCGACATTAAATCTTTTCTCACTTACTCTTTTGACAGCAAGCGTTGCAATGCCGAGCATGGCTGCTCCTCCTACTCCCAGCACCAGCTTGGCATTGGAAAGCATGAAGTCAATGGCTGTGCCGATCCCATTGTCATCTTTCTTCCCTTTGCGGTCTCCATTCACCCCCGCCATCCTGCCACTGAACACAGAGGAGTTAAAGAGAGTAAGACAGAGGGACACTGGTAGAGAGAGGACAAGGACAGATGAAGGTCTTTTCTTTTTTTGCTTGGCTCAGAGGCACTGATTTAATATTACACCTGCAGGAGGAAAATCTATGAGTAATCCCACCCAACATGGTCATATTCATGACCTGCGATCTTTGCCCTGTCCCACAAAACTAAATAGCCCTCCACACCCCACAAAGAATGTCTCATTTCTAAACATTTTCACTGACAAGACTATTTTCTGAGTTGCACACCCACCTGGGAGATACACCTCCAGATGACCTTTAACCCACCTCCAGATGACCTGTGACCCCTTCCCCCTACATAAGCCCACCCAGTCGGCTGTTGAGGAAGAACTGGCCCCTCTTCAGCGCGTCCTCCTTGTCTTCAGGTACCGTCAGGGCTTGGCAGCGGCGAAACTCACGGGCCACGGCACGGCGATAGTAACTGCGGTCAGTGTACTGAAGGTGACGCCCTGCACGGAGCAGCGCCCGGTACAGCTCCAGCACGGCACTGCGAGACCAGCCGCCCATTAGGGACCACACATGGAGAGGGGGGACACCCTGGCACCTGGGGGAAGGAGAGCAGAAGTCATGTGAGGAAGGGACTGATGCAAACGGATAGCAAAGGTGCATCATGTTTTTGTTCCAAAAAAGTTGGGACACTGTGTAACATGTAAATAAAAATAGACATGACATGCAACATGTATTCAGTATAATACAGTACAGAGACAAGATGTTCAAACTGATAGTTTTTGGAAAACATACACTCATTCTGAATTTGATGCCAGCAACATGTTCCAAAAAAGCTACAGGGGGGAATCAAAAGAAAGAAAGTTGTGGAAGGCTCAAGAAACACCGGTCTGGAACATTTCACAGGTGAACAGGTTAATTGGGAACAGGTAAAAGTATAATTGTTGGGTATGGAGGGGGCAGCATAGAAAGGCTCAGCTGTTTACGAGCAAAAATGGTCACTTCATAAAAAAATGTGTCAGCGGGGCACTGGTGGCTTGGTGGTAGAGCAGGCGCCCCATGTACAAGGCTGTTGCCGCAGCGGCCCGGGTTCGAATCTAGCCTGTGGCCCTTTGCTGCATGTCAATCCCTCTCTCTCCACCTTTCACACTTGTCTGTCCTATCAATTAAAGGCTTAAAAATGCCCAAAAAAAATCTTTAAAAAAAAAATGTGTCAGCAAATAGCCCAACAGTTTAAGAACAACATTTACCAAATAACCTTTGCATGGAATTTATAGATTTCACAATCTGTATTCTCTAATATCAACAAAACATTCAGATAATCCAAAGCAATCTCCGAACGTATGGGGCAAGGCTGAGAACCAGCACTGAATACACATGACCTTTGATCCCTCAGATGACACTGCAATGAAAACCTACATCATAGTATAAAAGATAAAGGGACTCAGGAACACTTTTGAAAACCACTCGGTAAACACAGTTCATTGCTGCATCTACAAATGTAAGTTAAGACTCTACCATGCAGAGTGAAAGCCAGATATCGACAACATCCACAAACGGTGCCCACTTGTCTGGGCCTGAGCTGATCTGAGATGGACTGGGACAAAATGGAAAATGTGCTGCGCTCTGACGAGTCCACATTCACATTGTTTTTGGAAAGTATAGGTGTCATGTCCTCCAGGCTAAAGAGGAAAAGGACCACCCAGATTGTTACCAGACAAAGTTCAAAGGCCAGCATCTATGATGGCAACTTGCACACCTGTGAAAGCACTGCGAGTGCTGAAAGGTACATACAAGTTTTGGGGCAACATATGCTGCCATCCAGACAATGTCTTATTTGTGTTGACATCACTCCCTGATATCAAACAAACTGGGAAAGAAATTCAATTTCAGAATTTCAATAATTAGTGTCCTCTGTTTCCAAACACTTACTGAATGTTGAAAAAAGAAAAGGTGATGTAACACACTAGTAAACAACCCAACTTATTTGAAAAGTGTTGCACACATCAAATTCAGAATGAGTGTATATGTATTAAAAAAAACACTACATTATTCAGTTTGAATATTACTGGACTGTATTCAATCGAATATAGGTCAAAAACGTTTTGCTAATCATTGTATTTTATTTAACTTAGGTTTTACACAGCGTCCAAACTTCTCCGACAGGGTTGTAGGATGATGCAACCATGTCTAAGATAATAGAAAGGTCATATGGGCCAAAAGTTAATCTGGTCTTCGTGCTGCATTTTCATTGAAGATGTAACTGGTAAAAAAAAAATGAAAGAATAAAAATGAGGTCACAGTCAGAGAGTCTGGGTGGAGAGAGACAGGAAGCAAGAGCTGCTGTAGAGATTAATTTATTTTAACAGTTTATGCACTGCACTGGGAAGTCATGCAAGCTCCTTAGGAAAGATACCTGCCTTTCACCCTTATTTGGAGACCACTCTGTTCTGTATTAGAAACAGTAGTATGGAGGGATGCAGAAAGCAAACATGATCCCACAGTTCATCCATGAGCCATGCAGCACATATTTATGCAGCCTATCTCTGCATTAGAGACAGTACGTTGTAGATTAACTTCACAATTAAGAGCTGGACACCTTTATGACAGAGGGCACAACAGCCTGCTCATTTCTACAGTTCATATGTCGCCTGCTGGATGGCACTAATTCTTCACACTCAACCACACTACTGTCCCTCAGGTGCAGGGCTCACACAGACTGTAGCGTTTGCTACGGTTAGCAACCATCCAAATGTGCCCACTTAGCTTCACATCGTGGGTCACTACCTCCCAGATCCCCAACGCCTGCTGTGTGACCACTGCCTCTACTAACTGCAAAACAAAGGCTAAGTAATCCACCGAGGCTCATTTGTCTTTAGAAAATGGCTGGCTCCATGGAAAGTCACACATTCGCTCACTCCTGGCTAGCATGTTAGCTTAGCACGCTAGCTAGCTGTTGGGCTACGACCTTACCTTTAACCAGCCTCGCTGACAAGACGCAGTCATAAAAACAGAGCGGAGGACACAGAGGAGGCAAACTGACAAGAACACACAGCGCAAAACACACACACCAACCTACGTTTCAGAAATAAGAGCAAAGATGATCTTCAGACAGAGGCAGAGCTCTGCTCAAGCCGGGGGTCAGAGAGACAGTGGCAACCGGAAACAAATAGTCTACTACTCAACGGTACATCCGGGTTACCATCGTCACAAGACAGTTACACATTTTAAACTTTTATTTATAAATTTATTTTTATCGTATTTTTATACTATTTCCATTGTAAATATCTATTTTAGAAATCAGATGAATTTAAAAAAAAACATGATGCAAAAACAAACAAAAACATGATGCAATGTTTGTGTCTCCGTCATTGTGTTTTTATGATGTAAGGGTTACTTCTGGGTATTGCCATAAATTATTTAAGATAAAGTGATGGAAAAATATTTTAGACAGAGAGTGGCAGTGTCTTTTTTGTGTGAAAGCAGACAGAATTAGACCAGGAGAATAAAACAAAAAAAAGATGTCTCCTCCTCAAATATCATTTGAGGTTCCTATTTAATCCAAATTTATTCATAAAGCACATTTAAACACAACAATAACAGCTGACCAAAGTGTTTCACAATCAAAAAATAGCAAAAATTATAAAGAATAAAGGGAAAACAAATGGACTATACAAACATCACATTAGAAACACAAAGACCAGTTTAAAAGACAGAAGCACAATAATATGGAAAGACAACTCTCAGGGGATGGATGGATGGATGGAAAGTAAAAATTAAAGACTGTATTAAATAAGGAATGCTGTGAAGTAGTATACCTATAAATGCTACCAGAGGGTGAATATCTATATGAATACAAATGCAAACAACAGATTACAATCTATTATAAGAGACAAAGATATTAATGCTAAGACGTCATGTTAGGTGGCTTTTGCTTGAAGTTGTATTCCACTGTGCCAATGATGTAGTTTTATACTACAATGTGGTATAATTGTGCACATCACAGCTGTGTTTACAAATAAATGGTGAAAATGTGTGATACACCCAATTAAACACTTCCTGACAACATGCTCTTTGGATTTTATTCTTGAACACTGCTTTGATGCTTGATAGAAAAGAGGGAACCAACCTCATCAAAAGTTGAATTTCAGGTACAATGGAGACTTTTGCGACGTTACCTTGGATGTTGGTGAAGTGTTTGGGGAAGGCGACATCTCTAGAGCATCTTCTTCATGAAGTTATTGGTGAGCAGATGCTGCCGAACCATTTTCAAGTCACTGACCATTTTTGGTGGAATATTAATAATCATGAATATTTCTCACCCTTCATAGATACATAGCATTTGTTAAAGTATTGGGTCACTTTTGACCATAATCCTTCTTTGCGAAGTGTTTGTATGGATTTGCAGGTGTGAGCAAATCTGCATGTGACATTCTTATATCTAAATCTATATATCTAAATCATGTACAGTCTTTTAAGTTTCCATTATGAACACTGACCCAACTGACTCCTTATAATGTCAGAGTGTTGATAGTACTGGTGGCCCAATATATAAGAGTGAAAAACTGAGATGTTGTTGGAGCCCTAATTGGTAGACTGACATTAACCAGTCAGGTCTGTTAGAAAAAAAATAAAATAGATTTAAATCGAAAAAAGAGGTGTCTTTTATTTTACCTGTAACCAACCCAGGAGTGATGTCATGAAGTCCTAGAGTACATCTCCACATCCCCACAGCAAGGTGAGAAATTAATCTACTGGGGAGTTGGCAAAAATACATTTTCAGAAGGTGACTGGTTACTCTTTATACATAATATGACATATTTTGTAAAATGTTACGTCCCATTGTCCATGTCAGTAATCCATCCACACCTGATATGTTTTTAAAAAGTCATTTTTACTTCGTTAAAAAGAGCAATGATACAAGATCCATATGACTTTCACAAAAATCCTTTAAATACCAAAACAATTTAATAGAAATAAAACAAAACAACATAGTGAGGAACGGTACAGAGATTTGCTTTGCTTGCTCAGACAATGTTGTATTATTATTTTGAAAATATGGTCAACCATTATAACAACTGTAGCACCTTGTGTTCTTGCATAGTCTGAAAGACTTTACAACCTGAAACTAATTATATTGTCAACACTTTAAATAATGACACAACAGGAAATGAAATACTGAAACAATTCAGGTTGTACTTTCACTGTTTGTGTATGCTCACTTTGCAGTTATGTTGGAACTAAAGCTTTACCATGTAACAGGAAACAAACTCTTAAACAACTGCTGATTTACTTCCTTATCTCAAATTAAACTCTCTTTCGATGTATTGATTTTTGCCACTTTTACTTGGTGATGATTATAAGACACCCAAAGCTGGATAAAAGCTCCAGTGTCTGAATTATTTAGGCATTTTTATGGTTAAAATCCATACTGTATATTCGTCTTTGGCCCCGTTATTACAAGTATATCACATTTAATAACCTGAAGATTGGTGTAGTACTCATGGTCAGGGCATGTATTTCATTCCTTTCATTCTAGGAATGATTTGTATATCTCTGATGTCATCATGCTGAAGCAACCAACACAAGTAGCGCTCCGTCCCCATGCCCCATCCACTGGTGAGGAGTGGTTTCACTTGCCGCATGTTGATGTACCATTTGTAGGACTGCTCTGGCACTGCATGGTGCCTGAGGGCCTCCTGTACCATCTCAGGGGTGGAATGACGTTCACCGAGACCCACAGTCTCACCCAGCCCCAGGAGGAGGTCAGCAGCTTTGGCTTTGCACCGCCCAGTGCCCTCCACGTACGCCTGGTAGAAGGGAACTCCTAGATGGTCCATCTCAGTCAGCCAAACAGCGCCACCATATTTCTCTATCAAGACCCGCTCTCCTTTGCGTGTTAGTTTTCTGCCAAACTGCGGCTGTCCATCTTGGACCCACTCTAAGCAGTCAGCAGAGGGCATCATGGGAATGGCCTGGTCTAGAGGGATTCTTGGGAGTGGGGATTTTCCATCCAGCTTACTCAGCATGGCTTTGACATGTGTAAGGGTCCCGGCAGTGTTGAGGATAATATCAGAGTGTTTCTTCAACATGGACTTGGTGAGATGAGCCACGTATCCCTCTGCTGTAGAGATGGCATTGTCCATGTCACCCAACAGTTCACACTCCACATGGTAGAACTGGTTTAAGTGTGTGGCATCAGGATCTTCCCCTCTGAAGCTGGGAGATATGTAGTACGTCCCTGGCAGGTTCTCCTGGAAGCGAAGGAAGTATTCAAGTACAAATTGCATTGAGTCGGCCAGGTAGATGTCCTGGCCCAGCAGGCTAACAGAAACTGGCTCTGAGTCAGATCCCAGGCCCATTGGTGAGGAGATGGTGTCCGTGGTGAGAGGGGTCAAAGCGTAGGAGAACTGGCAGGAAGTGTGGAAATATTCCACTGTGCCGTGGAAAAGAGTGTTCTGAATCTGGAACAGGTCGCGATACCACTGACTCTTGATGGCAAGTGTGGAGTGAGACTGAGGGTCTTGCCATGAACGAGGAGGCCTGCACTGGGTGATTTTGGAGTGGATCTTTTTGAGGGCCTCAGGGTCGGCAGCTGGGCCGTGCAGTGATGACACATATCCAGGGTAGGTTTGGAAGCATTCTGGTTGAAGCTCAGCAGGCTTTGTGCCATCTGGTGAAGGCAAAAGAGGGATTAGCTTGGCATGAGCATAGTCGATCTCAAAGCCCTCGAAGATCAGTGCAACACCTCGAGCTCTCATCCCCTCCTCCAGTAGTTTGGCAACTTTGCAAGTGGCAAGGATCAGTGCTCTGTAGTCAGCTTCCTCCAGTTTCAAGATGTCACTGGAGAGTGGTTTGCGTGGCACCACAACTGTTAGTCCAGGAGAGTTTGGGTACGGTGTCAGGAAGGCGACATGCTCACTGTCTTCCCACACTCTCCACTGTTGCTGCTCTCCACGTACAATACGACTGAACAGGTTATCATCGGAAGCATCTCCAAAAAAGTCAAAGCAAGAAGGTGCATTTGGTGTTGGCAGTCCATTTCTAATCTTGGCTTGAACCTGGGCCAGTGCCTCATCATCCCACCGTGGGCCGCTCTTTGAGGTGCAGTAGCCAGGATCATTAGTGTGGAATTCCTCTTCATGTGCAAGATGGGGCTGCCACTTTGGCTCCAGGCCATGAAGTGGGAGCAGCTTGATTTGTGCTGGGTGATCAGGGGTTGGATTGAAAACCAAAGCACAGCGCTGCACTCCCAGTCGCTCACATAGTAAACCTGACACAGCTCTTGCTCCTTGCAGCATAGCCACAAAATCAGTTGTAGCCAACTTGAAGATGCTCCTTGCCCCACTTAGAGCTTTTCTAGTCAGGATGGTTGACCCAGGGATCCAGGGTTTGGGATCCAGGTAGGCAACCAGCTCATCTGTTTCCCAGATCACATCAGAGAAGCTCGTCAGGGGCCTGAGGACCTCTACTCGTGAAATGCCGCCTATCACTGAGGCCACAAACATTACACCAGCATTTGTTTCAACTATGGCATCACCTTTACTGTCCACAGCAATGACCCCTGCACAGATCCCATCCAGATTTTCAGCCATCACTTCTCTACATGCCTGCCTGAGTCTGTAGCCTTTGTGGTGGTAGAGACTGGCTATTTTCTGTGCAACTGTGTGCCTCAGAAATACATCTCCATCTCCAGAGCAGGTAATAGCTACCTTATCATCAGCATATATTCCTGCCCCTACTACTGCTGTGTCTCCAACTCGCCCTTTCAGCTTTCCTACTAGCCCACCTGTGGAGGATGCAGCAGCCAACCCACTCCAACGATCCAAAGCCACAGCTCCTACTGTCTGGGGGTGATTGTTTTTTGAGGTATTTCCAACAGTGAGCTTTGCTGCTAACTGTCTGTGACGTATATCAGTGTGGAAATACTCAGGCCCAACAGGCTTCTCCTTCTCCTCCAACCCTCGCAGAAACTCTTCAGCCCCGTCTCCTACAATGAGTGAATGTGAGCTTTTCTCCATGACACACCTGGCTGCTTTTATTGGGTTCTTCACACTTTGCACACAAGCAACAGATCCTGACCTCATTGCATTGCCATCCACGATGGTTGCTTCCAATTCATTTTTGCCATCTCTGTTGAATACTGAGCCTTTACCTGCATTAAACAGGAAGCAGTCCTCCAGAGCTTCTACTGACCTCTGAACTGCATCTACACTCTTGCCACCTTGTTGAAGCACTTGGGATCCAAGAGTTAAGGCTGTCTGTAGAGCAAACTCAATAACGCCAATCACTTCAGTGTTCAGCATCACCTCCTCTCCAGCCCCGCCGTGGATCACCAGAGTGTGGTCTGTGCTCGTGCCAGGGCTTAAATCAACATTGTTTGAGCTCTCTGGACAGAAGGAGGTCCCTCCATTCATTTTCTCTGTTTGACCCTGATTCAGTAGACACTCCAGGGCTCCCATCTGGCATGCAATGGCATATCTTAGAGCGAGAAGCATCACTAACTTCAGGTTTATCATCAGGCTTTCTTTAAGCTTCTCCAGTACCAGAGCAAAGCTCCCTTTCCCATTAAGCACAATACGAACCTTGTCTCTCTGCCCAAGGTAGGTTACAGCCAACTGATCTTGTGCATAAACATTACCTACTCCACACTCCACATCCTCAACCAGATCTGTACCTGTGAGGTACACAGATGGACATCCAAAGGGGTCCAGGTACTTTCTCAGTGGATTATTAGGCGGCAATAATCTACGCAGGGCAGCCAGGTGAGGACCAACTCCTTGACCACTTTTGGTGTTTTTGATGAGGCTCTTGTGCTCCAGAAAGGCAACATGGAACAGACGTAGGACGTCAGTGGTGTATTGAATTTTGTTATCTGGACCAATGCAAGACACTAAGGCACCTGCTAACTTGTGAAAATGCATGGTGAGTGAGTATGTAGGATCACAACGGCCGTGTTTGAAGTGGCGCATATGGGTAGGCGTGACAAGGAGATGCCTGGTTGCAGATTCCCCAAGAGTCTGCCTCAGGGAAAGCTGCAAAGAGAAGTTGATCCAAGCATCATACAGACCTCTCTGCCCTCTGAGGGTAGAGAAGACATCAGGAAAGGAGGGCACATCAAGAGTGAGAACTGGGTGTGTTGCTTTTAAGTCAGGGCTCAGTTTGGGAGTGTTTACTCCTTGCAAGGGGAAAGTTAGGGATTCTGGACAGACAGAATTAACATTATTTACTGTGACAGACCCATTCATTTTGTCTGTATCGGTATGGACTAGTTTTAAGTCAGCAGTCTCAGACAACCTGTACACATTCTCAGTCACAAGCCCAGCAACCATCCCATCCACAGCGCTGTGCTCAAACAACATCCCAGCTGTGTTGTCCTTGAAGACCACCAGGTTCACCACCTGTTCAAAAAAGCAGAACAACAAAGATTGGTTTATTTCCTTAGTTTATTTCAACATTTCAGTGAGGGCAATAAAAAATATCTCTTTCTACTTGGGCAGCAATACATTGCCTAATTACTGCTATTCTAGAGTGTGCCATGATAATTATCAAATACCAAGTTCAACAGTGTAAAAGTATGCGTGTGAAAGAGGTGAGAAATTGGACCTTTATCCAGATTCAAATCAGTACCTTGTCATAGTATCTCAGATATGGACTGTCTCCTCCTCCTCCCAGCCTCACTGCATTGAGGATATCAGCCAGTTCAGACGGTGCGTTGCAGTCTTCCAGACAGAGTGTCAGCACAGCACTCTCCATCAGCTTCAGTGATGCCGCTGCGTCTCCTCCCTGCTCCAGGATCTCCTCTCTGGTGGCAGCCCAGGCTCTGCGCTCCAGAGCCGAGAGGCTGCAAATGACAGAGGGATCGTTCTGTTTTCCTGCACTGGGTTGATCCATCACCTGAGCGAGTTGGTTGTAGATGTCAATGAACGGTCGAGCAGAAAGCGGTCCACCAGTGCTTGGACGCCACAGTATGTCAACAGGGAACACTCCTCCAGCACAGGTGATGATGGCATGGAGGCTGTCTGGGTAGACCTGGAGATAACAAAGCTACACATTAGAAAAAGAGCTGATCTGACATATTGATAATTGAAACCTCTAATTTTTCATTTTGCTCTGATGAATCTTACCAGTTGTGCCCTGCCAGTAATCTCACCTTAATCTCATCTTGACTCCTTCCAGGAATCCGGCTGGCAGCGAATACCTCAGACTGCTGTGTGCGCTCCATTGGCACATTGCCCTCCAGTAACAAGGGCTCACTGTACAGCTTTGCTGCCGCCCAGAGCAGAGAGGCTGCTCTCCCCAGCTGGGTACATCCCTTTGCTTTGGAAGGTGGAAGAACAACAGGGAGGGCAGTGGAGGTGGGCAGTGGGTCAGCACATGACAGCAGACCTTTCTTGAACTGCTCCGTCACCCAGTTCTCTTGGCCTGAAGCTCTAGTTGCAAACTTTCTCTGGGCCTCTTGAAGGAGCTCCCTCTGCTGATCCAGCGTACTTTTGAACTCTGGGTAAAGGTCAGGAGTTAAAGTGAGCTGCAGGACACGGCTGACTTCCTGCAAGGTAACATCCAGCTCTGGAACAGGGTAGTCGAGAAGGGCCATCCTGTTGGTATGGAGGAGGCTTGGGTGAGAGAAAGAAAGAAAGAATGACTGAGTCTTTGATGGGTTTGACTTTGCACTTTAGCTGCGACTGAATAAGAAGCATACAAAGAGCACAGATGAAGAAACCCATACACCTTCATGTAAATATAGCATATACAGTACAGCAACTGTTAAACTCATAACTCATAATCATCAGAAGATGCTAGCATGGCACTAGGAATGGCAGGTCGGTTCACATTTGTAGGAATATGAGTTCTAATGATTTTGGTGACCCCTTGACCTTTCCTCTTACACCACCACAAGGTCGACCTTTTGCTGTTGTTGTAGTCTGTGAAATGCCGCAAAAAAACAGTTATGTTGCCGTGACATTTGTTACCTCCCCTCAGGTTGAGTTTCAGCTTTGGTGAGCTGTTAATTTTTCACCATAGTCCAATATTTTGGATTACTGGACAAATACAGTGCTGCAGGAATGAGTCCTAAAACTCTGAGAAAGGAGTTAGCATTTTAGCACTCCTGGTTCCCTTATCTCAAGGTAAATGGGTTTTTTTTAACAGGTTTCGGGTCAGATGAATGAAATAAGGTCTGTGGTAACACAAGCTTAAGAGACTTTCAAGTTTTGCCCTGCAGCATAAAATTTGTTGTAAATACCCCACTAGTGAGTTCTTTAGGTGTCTTACAAAAGATTGTTGCAAACAAGTGGCTAAATGAGACCACAACACGACTGAATATGATTTTACAGCGTCAATGTGGTGGTGACGCGAAAGTCATGCAATCCCGCTGTAGTTTATTCATAGCCTAACGTTAGCGCTTAGCTTCTGGCGATTGCATTTACAGTTCAAAAATCAGGAAAGTATCTTTCACTTGTGAAGATTAACTTGCATGTAAGTATCATGAACATTTGTTTGCCACAGAGTTTTTTTTTGTTGTTGTTGCAATAATCCAAAATCCAGTGGAAAAATCCCATCGTCTTTTTGTCATGGGAACTGATGCTCACTTCCTTGGTGGCCTACCAAAGGTGTGACCTATAAAACAGATCAGTATACCTGTGTCTCAGCATGATTATTGATCTTGAAAAAGGCCAAAAGGCTGAAACATCGTCATCACCCAGGCCCGCCAATACACATCATTCCTTGAGCTCTACTTTGTGTTTAGTGCTAATTAGTGAATGTAAGCATGCTAACACACTAATGTAAGCAACTACTGTAAGATGGTGAACATGGTAAATATTTCCAGCTTAACATCAGCATATTAGCATTGTCATTGTGGGCATTTTGGCTTGCAAAGGTTAGCATTTAGCTCGAGGCTACATACAGCCCCACAGAGCAGCTAGCATAGCTGTGTACACTGAGGTACAGTACAAACACACACTAACTGGCATGTACCCCCTCTCATTGCCCTTTACATTTCCTTCACATGATGTCCAACCTTTCTCACATTACTGGAACCACTAATTCAATTATGCGATTTTGGGTAAAGGACAGCTGGGTCTAACACAGGTCTCTTTGTGTATTAATCTAGTGAACATGAATGGAATGCATCCAGTTTTTACTTCGGTGTGAGACAATACCTCCTGGACTCAGCTGTACGGACCTGAGTAATGGCTGATAACTAATCCCATCTGCTCTCACGTGAAAGCACTCACTCCCCTTTCACCACTCCTCTGCACAAAACTAAAGCTGGGCATTTATTGACGCTGGTTGTCAAGGAAATGCCTCGCTCGCTGTATGACTTTAGATAAATTAGATTTCTCCTGATTTGTCTCAGCAGTTCAAGTCCTCCACACAATGCTGGCTGTCTGTGAGATCTCTGAGGAGGGATTCAGGCTCTGCGAGGATACTGGTCCTGTGATTCCAATAGCTCATTTATACCAAATACAAGCAGCACTACCAATACTATATATTACATAATGTATATTTTGCAATTCAACAATACAAGAAATTTGGTTTATAGACATTTAAATAGGTCTTTCAAACCAGGCCAAATTAACAAAGCACAAAAAATACCCTTTTTGTTCTGTTGTGCTTACCCACTCTTATTTGCTCTTAATTTAAAGGTCCAGTTCACCTAAATTGCATAAGATTTTCTAATTTTAACTCCTGTGATGTCGGGCAGATCATTCTAAAATATCTATCTCTGACATGTCTGTCATTGCCCCAGCACAACCGAGGTACAATAAATGGAATTTAGTCTGTGGTGCTCAAAGCAGTGAAAATTTGAAAATAAAAATAATAAAAATTACAGCAACTTTTTAGGAACATGATGACAATGACCTGAGAAAAGCCATGGAAATGGCTGTCAACAATGGAGGAAAAACTTCCAAAGAAATAGTCCCTAACTGTTCACAGTGAGATCTTTGGATTAATAGGAGTTAACGGGACAATGGTATATCATATGCAATATTAATAGATCTCAGGTTTAATTCACAAAATGTTTAAAAGACAAAAAATATAGACTGAAAATACTTAAAATAAAATTATTCCATTGTCAATGAAAGAACTGTTTGTAATCATAGAGACAACAATATTAATGTATAAAAAGGTAGAAGAACCAGAGGAGCGTCAGTGACACCTGACTAATATACTATGTCTCGACTTTGTTTATTGAATTTAATCTTTAATATTTAAAATTCTATAAACACGCGGATGAATATATACATAATGAACAATATTTGACAGTTATTGAAAAAATGTTTTTAAGTGAGGAAGTGCACTTTTTTGTGCAAATAGCTCAGAGTTAAGTGTTAAATCTTTTGTTTTTTGATTAATAACTCTGGACTGGTTCAGAATTCACAAGCAGGCATTTTGGAAGCAGAAAGAGCTCATCAAGAGCTTTAATGTGATATATATGTATATAACAAATTTTTGCCCAAAATGTCACTTACGGCCCTCCGGTTCTCACCCGTCAGTGTTCATTCTTTTGTCTGAGGACTTATTTCCATTTTAAAACTATTCTCAAGGCAAGAAATCACCTCGAAAACTACCAAAAAGCAATCACAGTGACAGAAGACTACTTGTTAATTTCATTTTATTCTATTTTATCAATTTTATTTTTATTTTATTTTTTGGTCAAGGTACTATCATTTGATTTTTTTCACGTACAGTAGATTATAAAAACAACAAGACTGATCAAGTTTCAGACTAATACTGATACTTCACATTTTCAAACAAATCAATCACCCCTTATCCACATTATTGACATGTTTTTTATTTCAGAGAGAAAATCAACTTACCTCAATATGGTAATTTCTCTAAGATCTGGCCAGCTGGTTTGAAGGAAGAACAGTCAGTGGGAGGAAAACTTGGTTGGACTACAAAAACACTGAGTTTTAGTCTGTAATATGGAAGCAGTGACTCCAATTAAGCAATTAAGCTTCGTGCCTCCCCTCTTTCTCTGTCCTCCTCTCCCTCAGTCTGTCTCTTCCATCTCTGTTTGTGTGTTTTATATACTGTCACATGCCTTTTACATAATCTAACTTCACTAGAGCACTATCATCATGTTTAAGGCAACATTTAGACACAACTAACAGGGAGTGTTTTAATGGTAAAAGCACCAATCCTCTTGAGGGATACATGATGGCCAGTCGCTTGATCTGCTACCTGGGATCAATTATTCAATCTACAGACATTAATGGACCCAGTGTGCTCCCAATTTTACCTGCCAAAGGCCAGCACACACACAAAAATAATTTGACGAGGTGTCTCGTGGTCGGGCAAATTCATTGTCTGACATTTATATCCAAGGTCCTCCTGTGCCCCACAGATTAGCTTCAACATGCAGCTGCAGTCATTATTTTAGATTTGGCTCTCATACAGTGGCTTTATCTGAAATGTAGTGGAGTAGAAAAGTATCTCAAGTGTTGTAAAAGTACCTCAAAACTGGTAAATGTATTCAGTTACTTTGCCCCATCAGTCAGGACACTGTGCTACTACACCACCTGGTGGAGCCGAGGAGGGACACAGACATCGGTCTCAACACTGAGGCCTGTTACAGAGAGACATGGGAGGAACTTCACATGGAGGCCAAGTGGAGTCTTCCTACTGAACCTGTGAGTGTCACTGCCAGGTACGTTAAAGGAGCAGTGTGTAGGATTTAGTGCCATCTAGTGGTGAGGTTGCAGATTGAAACCAGCTGAATACCTCACTGCTCATCACTCCCTTTGTATCTGTGCAGTAGTGGATCAAGTACCTGAAAGCCATACTCGAGTAAAAGTACAGATATTTTACCAGAAAATTACTTTGGTAGAAGTTAATATTTTCCCTTAAGTCTGAATTATGGTTTCCTCAAAATAAAATCAGTTGCACAAAACTTAAGGTTTCCTTAAAATGTTCACTCAAGTATTTGTGGTTTCCTCCTTGTCTTGGTCGTATACTTAAGGAATCTCTTTACTTTTGCACTAAAAAAGACCTTAGCAACCAAACAAAGGTAAACAAACTGAAGGTGCATCTGACTCTATCTTAACTGTGACATAACTGAGTTTATGCTGATAAATGAAACACACAGCAAGAAGAGTGTTCTGCGACCATGAGAACCCATTGGATACACTTCTATGACAGTATTCCTCCAGAAGTATAATTACTCCTCCGACCCGGGCGACCGACTGTTCTGAGACGACAAGGGAGGCTGAACTTCCCCTAATTCATAAAAGAAATGGTCAAATGCATGATGATTGGAGGAATTGTCTAAAAGGCTGAACCCTTTTGTGATTGACAGCGCTTCACATTTTGAGCTCAGTCCCATGCAGATATTTGCGAATGGAGTCTTCCGAGTGCTGTCCGGAGTTCCTTATTTCCATAAGCCATATAGCTCATTTAGTAAATTAAATGTTACTTTTATAAGTTACTGCCTCGCTACAATACTGCTTCAGACCAATATGGTTTTCTTGTCCTCTGTCATTTTCCTACTTTCTAACTAAAAGCCAACTCTGTGAGACGCTAACAGGCGCCACAAGTGTGAGTCCAAGCAAACAATTTCCATGGAAAGTGGTCAAATTTTAAGAATAATAATAATAATAATAATAATTATTATTATTATTATTATTATTATTATTATTATGTTTATGTCCTCTAAACATGAGCACCACTTAAAAAATTGAGCGTACATTACACCTGACGGAAAACTAGGTCTTTTTCACAACTTTAAAGATTTAAAGAACAAAGTCCAGTTTTTCCTTCCTCTCTATTCCTCCATTTGTCTGTCCATCCCTTCCTCCCATCCCTCCCTTTATTGTAGTAGGTAACTGAAAATGCTTTGAGGAAATGTTGTGCAGTAAAAGTGAAACACAAGTAAAGTACAGCTACTCCCAAAAAATACTCAAGTGATGTAATGAAGTATTATTATTTCGTTACATCACACCACTGCTTTCAGGTGATGTTAAAATGTGCCCCTCACTAGAGCCAGTGTTTGGTGATTATTCACTAATGAAAATGTAATTCTATTATATACACTATAATAACAATAAGAACATCATGTTAAATATCTGCCAATAGATCCCACTAAATCCTACACACTGGTCCTTTAAGTGTCAGCTATAGGCATGAAGCGGAGTGAGTCAGTGATCATTTCACAGCCTGAAGAAGTTGCATCTTCCGCTTACCAGGATTATTATACCCCACCCACCCACCTTGGCCAAAGTCTTAACAATAAAAATAAACCAATTTGATTAGGATATAATCAACCCAACAATGAGACCTTTGTTCTTGTTGTGGAGGCTCAGGAAGTGGTGCACGAGTAACATAATGATGTACGAGGAAGAAAAAAGAAACATCACAAGATCATCAGTTGAGTCAGCGGTGGCTGTTAATACACTGTCTTTGTTGTAGTCTTCATCAGTGATGCTAAAGGTGAGGCTGCACTACAATGAGGGAGATTTAAGTGATTCACAGTGAGGAAAAAAGCAGGGGAATGAAACAACTTCACTTGAGTCATGCAAGCAGTTACGCCCAGCCCGCCTGGTCTTACAAGACACAAGATCAGAGCAGCTCAGGACCAGAGAGAAAATTACACACACAAAACACATTCTTACCTTCTCTTCCTGGCTTTAGCAACAACATTGGCAAACGTAGATTAATGAGCCATTCTAGCTTTTGGTCCTCTGCGCACCAGCAAGTGTCAGGGTCAGAGAACAGTAACTCTCTTAAGTCATCACTGTACACTGCACTGTCCTACAATATAACAGAAAATGGGACTCACGTTCACTTTGGTACTTGGATACTGTTATGTCTCAAGTAAGCCTGAGCTTCTGACGGTGTTTCTGAAACCACATTTCAATATCACCTAACAGAGTATAAAATAACAGTAGCAAGAGACACAAACATGGGGCTGGGTTGTGGAGGGTTTTGAAGGTGAGCAGAAGGTTTTTGTAGTCAATGCAGTGCTGAACAGGGAGCCAGTGTAGCTGGATGAGAATGTGGGTGATGCTACTACTTTTTCTGCCTGGGATCATAAGTTGTCCAACGTTGACTGAACGTTGTCCAAGGTCCACATCCAGTAACAATACCGTCTCATATCAAGTGTGTAGCACAAAACCAATTATTTTCACAATAACTGCTTTAAAATTGTGAGACGTCTGCAGGGTTTTTTTCGGTGGTGGTGGGGGCCTTTTCTTTTCCATAGGCTACGTGACTGCCAAGTGTCTTTCTGTGAAAATTAATTTTAAAAATGAATTAATTAATATCAAGAAATTTAATTTCATTCAAAGTGGCAAATGCAATATTTTAAAATTGTTTCAGCATAAGCTTCATTTAGTGAATGCTTTCGTTATTACAAAGATTATTAGAGAGGCTGCAGCTACAACCTCCTCTGGCCTCCCTTACAGTTGACACGGCAGTGAAGACAGCAAAACCCTGACTTACTGATCTCATATTGTGCCTAACTTTAGTGCATCACAACATATTAATCTGCAGATGTTCCTGTGCAAAATGAGAAAACCCAACTATTACGTGGACTTCAGTTTTTGAGCTAGATGAAGGTCAGAATGTTTTTAGCTGAGACTATTTCTGGTAAACTTGCAGCCCCTACCAGCTGGTTAAGAGGAGTGAGGAGCAGGCAGGTAATGACGGTACAAAAAAGTCAATAAAACAGTTTTGTTTTTGTTGTTTTTGAATAATGAATCACCGCAACCCCGAGATGTCCTTGCAGTCGTACATGTGCACACAAAATATTAGGCTGATTGGTCCAGTGGTATTCAAGATTAGCTGCGGACAGACAGATACACACACACACACACACACACACACACAACCAAAAGCATGATAATATATCTGATTAGGATATCATCATCAGCCCAACAGTGAGAGCTTTGTCCCAGTTGTAGAAGCTACTGTGAGGCTGAGGGCGACGTAAGAGTAACGCACTGATGTACAAGGAAGAAAAAAGACACATCCCAAGACGTGGCGAAATGAGGGGTTGAATACTATACCCATAGCATTATTTGATAGGGTGGTATTAGACTATCAAAATATGTTACCCCTGAAATATTGATTCAAAATGTTAAAATGACATCTATGACTTCTACTCCACCCCTTCCTACCACAGACCCAACGACCACCGTTGGAGCACTAACTAACCAATGACATCATTGGCCTTGTGAAGACCTCCTCAGAGGTTAAATACCTGGGTTTGTCCACACCAGTTTGTCAGACTAGCTCCAGCCTAGTATTATAGCCTATATTCATTCTTTCCTGAATTTCATGCTTTTACCTTTCATATTTATATATTGCTTTATTTGTTCATTTGTTTGTGTCTGCATGTCCAGCTAACTGGGAAAAAAAGGAGGAAAGTTAGTTTAAAGAATGATGTCTCCCAGTACAAAAGGAAATTGGAGTCACTGCCTTTGCATCATGTGGATAGTTTTCTAGTAAGAGATAAAATAATTGTCCTCTCTGACGACTTTTCCTCCGTCCCTCTAACTGGATTGGTCTTGGAGTAATTTCCAAATTAAGGTGGAGAGACATGAGGTCCCCTCATGTCTACAATAAACCACAGAGACGAGATGATGTCATAGATTTTAAATAATATTTGTGTATATCAGTAGTATTTCATCTTTGTTAATGCTGATAGAAAATTTTGTGTAAAAGAAAAATAAATGAGTAATTTGGAAATATCTCCCTAATTTAAAGAGTAAAAAAATACAAATAACTTAATTACATCAGCCAGCGTTCAGATTAGGTGCTTAATACAAAACACTTGAGATTCATTTACAACCTAATATCAGCTCATCTGGGCACTCTCTTTTGTCCTTTGTAAGGAGAAATATAAAATATAACTTAATAATCATGACAGTCAGTGTAGTCCGGAGAGATGTCTGACACATAGGAAAAAATCTGGATGCATCCCATTTATGTTCACTTAATTAATACACAAAGAGACATGTGTGACTCTCCTGTCCCGTCATTACCAATCAGTGACTTACTGGCTCCGCTTTTGTGAGAAAGAGACACCGGAGAGGAACAGAGAACGGTCAGTCAAGGACATCATGTGGAGAATGTAAAAAGACAAGGACACAATGATGACATGTGTTTTTATATGATAGTGGGGTAACACCACAAAGGTTGACAGAGCACCACCAAGACAACTTGTCCTTCATAATTATATGTTATGTAGCACACTGTTTGAGGAAACTATGTCTGCATCTATTAGTATCTGTGTTGATATCTTCCTGTGTATATTGGTTTCATATTTTCATTTGTACTTTTCTAATTATCTCCACAAGCAATAACCCTTCGGGGCACCATATGTCTAAATGTGTGCATATATGTGTGAGTGTGTGCATCTGTCTGTCCGCAGCTTATCTGAAACACTACTGGACCAATCTGCTTCATATTTTGTGTGCACATTTATGACTGTGTGCTGGAGGACCTCTAGTGGTTGCAGTGATATGTAATTGCTGAAAAACCTGTTTGTATGGCTGTTTTAAACCATCACTCTCAGGCCCTGATCACACAAAGTGTTTTAGCAGCTGCAGGCGGCTTTTTGTAATTATTTTTAATGAGAATGAAGCTTTTTGCTCATGGTGTCTGTTTCCCTCTGACGCTGCCCAGCACTGCTAAACTAACGGCGACCGGCTGCATATTATGCCAATGTTAAAGGTTGGCTTTTTTCGACAGTGTTGGACACCGCAAGTCACTGGCCAAGCGTCGGATTTCGACGACTTCAGAGTGAGACTGGATGGATGCAACATGGTGATCCCCATAGATGAGGGCCTGCTCCTTATGTAGATATAAATTAATTTTTCTAAGGTAACAGAAACACAACGATTCTTATTTCCAGGTGATTATACGCTCAAGAAAACATACTTATTATATTCCCCTTAATCCTACTCAGACTGTGAGAAATATGCACATGACTCTGGACACTGACAATACAGTTTTAGCATGTTGCACGCATGTCTTGCAGCACTGGACACCAGCAGCTGAACTAACAGCACTCTGTCTCTGTCTGTTATTATCTCTCCACACTCCTGACCAGCTGGTGGAGGTAATGCACTGATGCTGTCACCCAGTAGAGGGGAGGTTTAATGAGGAGAGCAGGGGCCTGTATCATGAAGCAGGATTAATGTCTCAGCGAGGTAACTTCAGGGTTAACCTGGGTTTTCGGTCTCACGAAGCCGGTTCAGTTCTTATCGGGGTAGATCACCATGGTAACTTACTCTGAACAGCCATCCTGCTCCGGAGCAGGGTAAGTTCAGGGTTGAATCTGATCCTATAAAAAGCACCACCCACTGGCCAATCAGCTGCTCGGAAAAAAAATGACTCCGCTGACAGAAATGCAGCCCAGTCATGACGGGAAGTTTAATTCATTTGATTGATTTTGATTTGAAAGTTTATTTTGAACATTAAAAAAGAAAAGAAAGCAACAACAACAGACAATGAAAAGATTGTTCAAGAGGGAGTGGAAAGAAGTCCAAATCTCATCCCCCCCCTTCATAAGGAAGAAACTGATCATTTGTAGACACTTAACAGCACCATTAATTAGTGCCAACATTTTGTTTTGTTGGAGGAAATGATCCCTGTTAAAGATAATGGGCCTAACTGACAGCTTTGCTGCTGGAAATGTGGAAAGTGCACTTTTCTTTTTTTAATCTTGTAAATTTTATACTGTCTGTTTTTAACATTATGTGCAAATAAACTAATCTAAACTAAAACTAAACATGATTCATCCCGTTATGTGTTGCCACGCATGTTTCCTCCTCCTGCAGCTGCCGCGGTGTTGGACTCTTCTCTAATGTTGCTGTTCTCCTCCTCATATTTTAACAGAATTAATCTCTAATCCTCACGAGAAATGTTTTCCCGTCACATACGGCGCTCTGTGAGGACGCTCAGTGACGCTGCGCTTCTCTCATGATTGTGATTGGTCCGATACGTGCGCGTTCATGTCTCTTGATAAAACAACCCAGGACAGATCTGGGTAACCCAGGAAAGGTTGATCTCGCTTTGTGATACAGGTCCCTGCACTTCACTCTACTGTCAGCATGGGGCTGCAGACTCAGGCTCTTGTCTCTGCAAAATGGCTCGCAAACATGATCAATCGCAACCTTGTCGGACCGCGTCTGCGGATCCTGGACACGTCCTGGTACCTGCCGATGATGAAACGAGACGGCAAGAAGGAGTTCGCACAGTCTCACATCCCGGGAGCGTCTTTTTTCGACATCGACGAGTGCTCGGACAGGACGTCCAAGTTTGATCATATGCTCCCCACTGAGCAGTTCTTCGCAGACTACGTGGGGAACTTGGGCATCGGAAATGACAGCCATGTGGTTGTTTACGACGCCAGTGATTTTGGGGCGTTTTCCTGCACCAGGGTTTGGTGGATGTTCCGCTTGTTCGGCCACCCTCAGGTGTCGGTGCTGAACGGGGGTTTCAGGAGCTGGGTCAGGGAAGGACACCCAGCCACAGGCGCGTACACCAAGCCCGCAGCGGCGCGCTTCACCGCCACCATGAACCGCTCCTGGGTGAAGTCATTTGAGGACGTGACAGAGAACATCTCAACTCAGCAGTACCAGGTGGTGGATGTGAGGCCCCGGGAAAGGTTCCTGGGGAGAGAACCTGAACCGAGAGAGGGTAAATCAAGGTTCATCTTTACACTGCAATATTTAAAACTTAGGAGTCTTTCTCAAGTTTCTTTATTTGGTTTTTGTGCCTGCACAAGTAGCCTAATATATTGCATTGTGGGTAAAATATTTTATGGTAAACACAAGACAGGTATACTGTACACCACTGCAAAGAGAAAAAAAAATGATATTAAAGGGCAACTTTTGTATTTTTCCACCCTGACCCTGTTATCACATCTTTCTGTGTCTAAGTGACTTATGTTAAGAGAGCACTGGTGAAACAGGCTGCAATGTAAGCACATGGGGCAATTGTGCACCATCAAATTCCATCCAAATAAAGTGCTTGTTTTTGCCACTGACAGGGTCAGATCAACACATTCTCACTCAGCCACGACCAGATTATTAGGGACTGTTCTTTACTTATCAGAGAAGGGGGTGGCTGGAGTGTGACTTCCTTTTTAATTTTTTTTAAAGCTACAAAATGTTTTTCCTTGAGCCTCCCATAGTGACCAGGGGAAATGCATGACCACCATAAATAGGCCCTATGCATTTTTGTTTTTTTATCATTCACACCAAATGTGGATATTAGACTCACTGCAAATCCAACACGTTCTCACTCCGGCCTCATCACATATCAGATACGACATGCAAGGTACCCTGGGTCTGTTTGCTGTTGACATCCTGGGACGCCGTGTCTGCTGCCTGCAACTTCGTACCAGTCATTTAGAACTGAAGAAGCTTCTTGGATGAGATGACAGCCAATCAGAGTGATCTCTCTCACCAACTAGCTCCGCCGCCGATTCAACATGCTCAAAAAAAGCCGCCGACGGTGCAGGACACACCGCAAAAACTAGGTCGACAGACGCTCACCGACGGCCCGACTTTGACAGACGGCCGACCGTCGGCTTGGTGTGTCAGGGCCTTTAGACACAAGAACAAGGAAAATAGGGTCCAGGTTGAAAAACTTACCCTTTGAGACCCTTTTTTTCCATTGTCACTCTTGGCCGCGTCGATTCTTGTTTCCATTGTCAGTTTAAACGCAAGCCGGGCCGCCTGCCCTCAGGTGGGTAGCGGTGACATCTGTGCTCCCCTCTGTCTGCAGGAGACCAGAGAGAAAGGCGTTTTTAAAAGTCTCTGTATGTTCAGCCCTCAGTATGTCTGTAGCTTTTAACTGAATCTCTGTGGTTTGGAGTTTATTTTCTCTCCTGCGTCCTGTTTGTACTTTAGATATCTGCTTTATTTTACTGTTTTATGTTTGAGTTAATACATGGCTGTCTTCAGACAGTGCAGACAGTATGTGAAGCGAGAATTATGACAGTCAGAAATGTGCTTCATCAGGACAGTTTGGATGTGGTTGGATCAGATTTGACTGACGGTGGTCTGCCTCTAACAGCAGAAGCAATCATCCACACAGAGGTTCAGTTGTTGCCGGATCATGATTGGTAGACGGAAATATGTGTTATCATGTTTTTCCAGCCAAACTCCGCCCACTTCAAACCCACAAGACAAGCACAGACAAAAACACAAATATCCCACTGCAGTCTGACATGAAATAACAAGAACTGTTGTAACCTCAGCACAAAATCTTGATCTGAGGGCCTTTTATACATTTGTGTGTGTATATTTTGCTACGCATGCATGCAAAGACCTAAACTAATATGTCACCGTCCCACAGGTGTCCAGCCGGGTCACATCCCTGGCTCCAAATGCATGCCTTTCCTGGAGTTTCTCGATGACGATGGCATGATGCTCTCCACAGAGAAGCTGAAGAAATTCTTTAAGGAGTCACAGGTGGACCTGAATAAGCCACTCTGCGGATCCTGTGGCTCCGGTGTGACCGCCTGTCACATGGTGCTGGCTGCCCATCTGTGCGGCGCTCCAGGGGCGTCTGTGTACGATGGATCGTGGTATGAGTGGTTCACCAAGGCTCCATCAGAGCACGTCGCCTCCGAGGTCAAAAGCCAGCTTTAAGGAGGACGAAAGCGTGACAAAGTTTTATTTTCAAATCTGTTGAAAAATTCACTTTGTGTTAATGATTGATTCATCATACTTTAACTTTATCATAAATACTTTACTTAGACTCCCATTTCAGACCTTAATTACTGACCACACTCAGCAATACAAAGTAAACACAACACGTCAGACCTCATGAAGATGGTGCTAAAAGTTTCCAATTTCTGTGTGTGTTTCTCTCTGAGCCTCCTTACAAGCCTTTCTCTCAATTATCTGAATATAGCTGCCAGTTTATGAGAATAATTCTATATTTTTAAGCACTTATCCAGCTCATTTGTTTAGCCAAGCCTTGTTCTCTTGCACTTTGCCTTTTGTGGGCTATTGGCACCACCTGCTGGTGATTTCGAGGAAGTCCTCTTTGATAAGACGTGCCTTGTGAGTCCAGTTTGTATAGTGTAGCTTCTATAAATGACCCTAGATGAAGCACCTTAGCGTTTGTTTAATGAGATTTTATATTTTAATCAAATAAATATATTTTTAAAGCTCATCATGGCTTCTTATTGAAATCAAGTGTAAGAATGTGTTGTTGTTTTTTAATGTAAGGGACTGTTCGATATTTGGGGGGGGGGGGGGGGGGGGGGGCACTGGGGAGGGACTTTTTATTTTGGCTTCAGTGAGGTAAATGCAATTTGATATGGTTGTTTTTTGTTTCGGTTTTGTTTTTTGTTTGTTTGTTTGTTTCATACCATCTGAAAGGCAAGTTTATTTTCTTTAAAAATCACCACATTTCTCATGGCCAGAAACCATAAACAGAAACTATCATCAGACTTTTTAGTTTTCAACGGTCATTGAACACATCATGCGTATTGTTTCAGCAATAATCCAACCAATCCTCACTACGAAGTAGTTGAAATCCAGCGCTTGCGCAGTGATTCCTGGTGTCAGACACCTTTAAGTAGGCATGATTCGTGTCCCATTGCTGTCATAGTTTAATGGCAGCTGGCGGCATCAGGGGGAAATGTACTGGGACGAGAACAAAAGTTAAGGTGGCAAAAGTCTGGAGGGGTGGTGGATGGGTCCAACAAACACCAACTTTCACCCAGGAGAAAGGTGTTCATGTCCCGTTAAATTCTAAAGGCAAACCCTGTTATTTTTTCCTTAACTCAACCATATGCATTTGCTGTTGAAGGAAAACATAACGTCAATTCAGTGCGTTTATTTTGAAAGAGACTGTATGCAAACAGTAAATTTCCTGTGAAAACAGAAGTATATTTTGAAAGAAGACAATGCATGTAACAGGCAGAACTTGACACGGCGTCCCAGAACGTCAGTGTGGAGCGTTGCAGTGACGCCAGCTGTGTTTACCATCGCATTCAAAAGAATGAAAATAAAAATCCCCAAATAAACAGGCCTTTACAAAAACAGAGTTCAAATCAATGGATATTAAACAACTTCATCAAACAGTAAGAGCTAAAATTAACCATAAACATGAAGAAATGACTCTAACACAAACTTTGATATGTGACGAGGTCTCAGTGAGAAAGTGTTGGATAATGTCACTCCCATGCCATTTGCAATGGGTCCAATATCTTCATTTGGTGTGAATAATAATAATAATAAATACATAGGGCCTATTTATGGTGGTCATGTATTTTCCCTAGTCACTAGGGGAGGCTCAAGGACAACTATTTTGTAGCTTTATAAACCAAGTCACACGTCAGCCACCCCCTTCTCTGATAAATTAAGAACAGTCCCTAATAATCTGGTTGTGGCTGCAAACAAACAAACAGCTGCTGTGACTTTGTGTGAATATCTAAAGCCCACAGAGGAAGGTTCATGTCCACATGTTTCCTTCCACGTCGTCCTTTAAGAGCACAGTCATGAACATTTCCCTCTAGCGCTCGCAGCTTGTATTATTATCCAACAGCCCCATCATGGCGGCACAGACCCGAGCTCTGGTGTCAGCTCAGTGGCTGGCAGATGCCATCAAAAACAACCTGGTCGGTCCCAAGCTTCGTGTCCTCGACTCTTCATGGTACCTTCCCAAAACGAAGCGGGACCCGAGGGCTGAATTTACGCAGAAGCACATCCCGGGCTCGTCTTTCTTTGACATCGACGACTGCTGTGACAAGAGCTCAGATCTGGACCACATGCTGCCAACTTCCAGCCACTTCTCCCAGTATGTAGGAGACCTGGGCATCGCTAACGACACGCATGTAGTCGTGTATGACACCAGCGACTTTGGGTCGTTCGGCGCGCCCCGGGTGTGGTGGATGTTCCGGCTGTTTGGGCACAGTTTGGTGTCGGTGCTGGACGGTGGTATGAAGAACTGGCTGGCTGGAGGTTATCCGGTGACAGCTGAATACTCCAAACCGGAGTTTGCAGAGTTTAAAGCGACCCTGAATCAGCCGTGGGTGAAGAGCTATGAAGACATACTGGAGAACATCAGAACCAAGCAGGTCCAGGTGGTGGATGCCAGGTCTGCAGGGAGGTTCAGGGGTGTTGAGCCGGAGCCCAGAGATGGTAATTAAACATTTCTGCGCTAAAAATCTCAAAAGATCACAATATGCATGTCTTAAAATTTCCAAAATAAAGGTTCCTTAGAGGCAAAGTGTGGTGAGTGCACAATTAAGGAAGTTGCATGAAAATAGAACATTGCACTTCTGCTGTTAGCAATGACAGATTACAAATCTAGGTTGGTGCTGCTACATGATGGTTTCATGTGTGGACCCTTACACTTGAATTAAAAGCCTCGACCCGTTTACTTGCCCGGTGTGGCTGTGGATTTTAACAAATACTTTTTGTTTTAGTACAAATACTAAAACTCTGAGCAAGATATCAAGATATCAGCAAGACAGATATCTCCAATGTAGTTGTGGATGTCTGCAACTGAATTGTGGATATCTATAATTCCAGTTTGAGATCGCCATTTTCACTAGTCAAAATGACGTTGTAGATATCTCAAACTGGAATTATAGATAATCATAATGTAATTGTAGATATCTATAATGACAAACCCCATACACATGGCAAAAATAGTTTGAATCTTACTAGTCAAAACTGAATTACAGATATCTGTAATTGTAGTTTTGACTAGTCAGAATGACGTAAGAGATATCTTGAATTAAAAGTCATACTAGTCACAATGACATTACTACTAGTCAAAATGACGTCATAGATATCTATAATGGTAATTCCGGATAGTCAAACTTGGCGATTAAATGTCAAAACGGCTTGCCATAAGTATACCCTCCTAAATCCTTCACACTGGACCTTTAAGTTATGTCATTATTATTCCACATTTTCACAATGTTTCTCACTCCTCTGTTCCACCCTCGCAGACACGCTGCCAGGACATTTCCCCGGTGCAATCAACATGCCGTTCACGACTTTTATGGACGCCTCTGGAAAGGAACTGGGAACTGAGGGCCTGTCTAACTTGTTCAAAGAGGCCGGGGTGGATCTGAAGCAGCCACTCTGGGCCACCTGTGGGTCCGGTGTCACAGCATGTCACATTGCTCTGGCTGCTCACCTGCTCGGGCACCCTGGGGTGTGCGTTTATGACGGCTCCTGGTCTGAATGGTTTAAAAGAGCGTCTGCGGAGCATATCCTCTCAGAGGGAGAGGGGAAGAAGATGTGAATGAAAGAGGAGCGGCAGTGGAGCACTACAAGCAGGGACGTGATGTGACTTTTACAAGGGAGAGCAGCGTGTGTGCTGCCAACAAGAGTGATGAATCAAGACTATAAAACTAGCCTTATAGTGTACTTTGTAGTGATACTGAGGAGATGCTGCTTAAGGCTGCGCACAGTGAGCTGCTTATGAAACTTAAAGAATAGTTGCACCTTTCAGCAGCTGTCAGAAGCCTTTAATGCAAATCTACCTATGCAAATTATCTGCCTTCACTTTATAGGACAGTTACATGTTTTAGGAAGGTTTACAATATCCTGAAGTAACATGATGGTGTTGTTTGTTACTGTTATGTCTCAGTATGATATAAATGACGCAGTTAAGTAGGAATGAAGACAGGGGATGTTTTGTTCTTGAAGAGGGTGCACTTTCACAATAGGAGGAGGTCATGTGAATACTTGATGAATTCTTTTACAAGTGTTAAAATAAACATTTAAGCTCATTGTTTTGTTCTGCTATGAATGGGTGCAGTGTCCTTTTTTCTTGAAAATATGTCTAGCTCATGACATGAAGGAAAATCTCCCTTATTCAGTAACCAGGAAAGTAAATATTTAGCTTTTTCAGAGGGCCATGGAAGGCAAAAGGGCAAAATAATGCACATGGAAGAAATAATGACTGACTAAATCTCCCTCACAGACCATGGGATTACAGGAAACAATGTTCTTTTTCATCCACACTTCCGCCGAGTTTTACCCAAGTCAAAATATTTGCTATTATTTTTCTACTTCATTTTTAATATTTGCAAAGTTGCAAAAATGCATCTCGGTGTGATCCCTGGAAATTAAAAAAATAAATAAAAAGAGGCAGATAATAGGCCCACAAAAAGACTGCAGCTTTTGCTGAGACACGATACAGCACAAAAAAAAATTGGGATGCTGACGCAGAGGAAATCAAAACCAGTTCAATCCAGTTCCTGTGCTTGATTCGAGGTGTCTGGCAATATGCCCGATTTTCAGAAAAGAGAAAGAAAAAAAAAAGTTTATGTTCTTAAGCTTTTATCACACCATGCTAGTACTACATGCAACTGCACAATGTATGGTATTTAACTCATAAAGGACCAGAAATGTTGATCATGTAATCAAAATAATAATTTATTAACTGCTGAGCCTCGCAGGAGTCCCATTTTTAGGGGGGTTTGGAGATTGCAGTGAAAGCTGTGCAGTTATTCCACAGTGCCTCATTGTTTTTTGTTAATGGCAATTTGGCGTTGTCATCTTTTATCTGTTGAACATAGCGAGTAATGAGTTATCTTAACCATTGTTTGTGATGTCAGCTGTTGCTATGTTCCACTGGGGTGAAAGAAAAAAGGGAAGAACAAAAGAGCACTACCACTGGGCAGAAGAAAACGAACAACTCTTTTGAACAATTCTTCTCACAAAGTGGACTTTGCATCGAATCTGCAGAGGTGCATATTGCTTTAGTTAAATCAAACCTCTCTCTCTGTGACTGACAGCAGCTTCATCAATGTCTATTTGGCTTCTGATGCTCACCCACGTATGCACTATCCAGTTTATCATATTCTTAGATAGTATGAAATGTCAGCACAATGTAAGCTTTGTGAAAAGCTTTTAAATTATCAGTAACTTTAAACCTGTTACTAAAAAGACAACAAGTCTTTTAATACAATTAACTTGACTTCAGAATGTTACGAAAATAGCATGCAGTCCCATTTACTTAAATAAAATTGAAAAGAATACTTCACCTGTAAAATTACTTATTCATTATTCACCCTGTGTCACCTTGAATTCGTGAAGTATTTCACAAACACTCAGGTACTGAGCATACGACCAGATACATGACACTTGGGTTATACTGTACGTGTTGCGTCACATGGAAGTTTGGGGTAGTTTTGCTGTTGTTAAACATGGTCCCAGTTTACTTCAGTTTAGGGATACATGATATTGTATTTTTGCCAATATCTGATATGTCGATATATAACAACTCATTTGGCCGATAACCGATACTGATATCAATATATCTACTTTTTTCCCCACCTAATTTTAGAGATCATCAAGTTTTTTTCTGTAGTGGAATTAATATCACATTATGCATGCAAAATAATTATTTATTAATCAATTAAAACGTAAATACATAAATAAAACAGGGAACGGAAGATGATTCGTTTAGGCTGAATGACTCAAATTTATTGAATCATCCAAACGCCTGAATTGCCCAGTATGAATGCCACAACAAACATGGCGGACATCTTGTGACGTGTGTCTCTGAGGTGTCCCGTGAAGTGCCTGAAGGTCCTCAGGAAATAAACAAATTGGGGTCCTTTCTTGCGACAGGCTAGCTGCCGAAACGGTGTAACGAGTCACATTGTTTTACTCAAATGTGCTAAATTGTCAAAAATAACACCAATATATTTGGATTAGATTGTTTGGGGAATGTTGATAAAATCCAGGCTTCACTCGGTTTGGTTATTTTCGCCCTAACTGACACAATAGTTTTGTTTTTGAGCGACGAAGGGTGTGTGTGTGTTTTTTAACGGCCGCCGTCAACACAGCAGCAACGTTAGCATTAGCGAAGCAATCAAGCTAACGTGCTCAAACCCACGTAATTCCGATATTTAGCCGAATAAAATCAGAGGTAAGTTCAGGTGGATTTATCTCGCAGGTTGTTTGGAAGTGTTGAAGAATTTTTAGCTCATTTTTAGGGGATTTTAGCGGCTAAATTAACCTCGATATTTCTGTTGGCTTTATAAACAACAGACGTCAATCAGTGTTAACGTTTCGTCGTGAATAGCTAACGTGTATTGCTATTTACAAGAAATAGAATAGGAGTGACGTTACAGCACTAATCTGCGGACAGTTTAAATTGAATAATTAATCTGTTTGTGGTTGTGTTTCCACAGGGAGGCGTTGATGAGCAGCAATGTCTGGCATCGCTCTTAGCAGACTGTCCCAGGAGCGCAAAGCCTGGAGAAAAGACCACCCGTTTGTACGCTGCAGCATGTTTACCCTCATTTAACATCAGTGTTTCACCCTGTTTCTTTTGATGTCATTGATTTTGTTTGCTCAGGCTGCCCAGTGACGTTTTGTTTCTCCTGTAAACAACACAGGGTTTTGTTGCTGTGCCCACCAAGAACCCCGATGGCACCATGAATCTGATGAACTGGGAGTGTGCCATCCCAGGGAAGAAAGGAGTAAGTTAGCTCCAGCTGCAGGGCGTAAATCTGTCCCATAATGACCAAACATAGACCCTATCAATACATGAAGAACTACATTACTTTTGCGAGCCATGTCGGTGATAATGTGCAGCGAGCGGGTCATTACTGCAGAATAAACCCTGACAGGACGTGTCATGCATCACCCTGAAGTAACCTGCTGCCTGTACATTATCCTGCCTATACTGATCTAGAAAAGATTGTATTGATAGAAAAACTAGTCCTCTAGAGTCTATGATCATAACTGCACTGTATACGTGTGTGTATGTGCATATATACAGGTGTGTAGACAACATAAAAAAACATAACTTTATTTAACTTGAGGGGAAATTGTTGTGCAGCAGCTTAAATACAAAATTGGAGGGCAGGTACAAAGCATGCAGCATGCAAGGACTAACATAGCAAAGTAGAAAAGCTATGTATCGTTAATATAAAATGCGATGTAAAGCAGATTCAAAACTTAACATAAACTAGATATTAGTAAGGTACAAAATAGAAAAACTTATAGCAGTCGCGGGAGGCTCTGGAGCCTATCCCAGCTGACACTCGGTGAGAGGCAGGGTTCACCCTGGACAGGTCACCAGACTATCACAGGGCTGACACATAGAGACAGACAACCATTCACACTCACATTCACACCTACAGACAGTTTAGAGTTATCAATGAACCTGCATGTCTTTGGGCTGTGGGAGGAAGCTGGAGCACCTGGAGGAAACCCACACTGACACAGGGAGCTTACTGTAGGGTTTTCAAGATGTAAAAACTGGCAAACAACATTCAAACATATAACAAGAGTAACAAACAAACAATAACTTGCAACCAATGTATACTGTTATGATTAAGACTGCAATAATGATCCGTTCATTGAAATACAGCCATTAAGCACAACCGTTACACTCATTTCATCAGCCCTACTTAGACATATGCTGTTCATGACAAAACCGGCATGAAGAAACGTGTTCGCCTATTACACTTCCATCTTTGAATTGTATTTCAAATTACACGTATTTTGGTACAGGGATACCACTGGTTCATGCTGTAATTCAGGCCGGGTGTCTGATCAGACTAATTGCCATAAACATATAAATACTGCGGTGACCCTTGTGCGTAATTGCGCAAGGTGGCACTGGCACATAGTCCTTTTTGCCTCCAACTTTAATAAATGTGATTCTTTGTGTCGCACATCAGTGTCAAACATCCTCAAATTTAAAAGCAACACATTAACTACATGTTGGTAAAGGAGTAGAAATATTTGGTGTACCTTTAGATCAGACCACTTTTTTTTGGCTCTGTCACTGTCCGTGCAGTCCCACAGACACAGCTGACAGCATCAGCAACGTTGCCACTTTTTTTCACTTTCTTTTATCAGTGATCCCGCTGCTGTGGCCACCAAATCAAATCTTTCTTCAGTCCTCCACCTCCCGTTAAAGGGTCTCTAGCTCAGTCTCGGAGAAATTCCGTTTTTTGGTTCGTTTCACACCTGTCGCCGTGACTCACAACGAGAGAACACGCGCATGCCAGCTTATTTATATGCAGATCGCATTCATGAGGTGATTTGCATGACCATTTGTGGTTGAACTAGGGCGTGTAGAGGGCGGAATATGAGGCGGATCTGGGTGCGCACAACTCCAGGAAGTCTGTGATTTATAAAGAGAACATGGCGTGCAACTGTGCATGCACACGGTTTTATAAATCAGATTATTTTTAGGCGCACGCCATTTTCAGCTTTTAGGCGCACGTCAACTTTTAGCATGAATCCTAAGCACTCTTTTATAAATGAGGCCCCAGGTCATGTGTCAAGAACAACATAAAAACATGACGCTGAAATGACAGATATCAGCAAGAAATTATAGCACATCAAGTTCATTTTATCTTAAAGGCCTCGCACTAAAATATGTTTTGGAAATAAAGTGTGCAGTGTCTGAAGTTAATAGTGTGAAGGTCACCTCCAAGTGTCTCCGAGTGTTTTAAGCAAAGCGTGTTAAGAAGGTCCTTCTCGTATCTCTACTTTAATGTAGTCCTTTCCATTTGATTAATATCCTTTTGTATTTATCAGTTATTCTCTCTGTATTCTTTCATCAGACCTTGTGGGAGGGAGGACTCTATAAACTCAGAATGCTGTTCAAAGATGACTACCCCTCCTCACCACCCAAATGTGAGTACCACTCCACACCTGTCAGATAGTCTCACTCTGACATTTACATGCAGCTGTCTGTTCAAAATGAAAGAGAAGAAGTTTCAAAAACATATTGCACATTGTGTGCTAAAAACTATGCATATAATCCCTGTCTGGTAAAGTTAAATGATGCTACAGGAGAGTTTGAAGGTGCAGTGTTACTAATCCATTTTTTAAATAAAGATTTATTGAGCTGAGTCTCTAGCAGGACATTTGTTAAATACATGTAATGGAAATCTTCCCATGTCAGTCTGAAGAGTCTCACCGTCTTTCCAATGACCTCCCCTCAGGCAAGTTTGAGCCACCAATATTCCACCCAAATGTCTACCCATCCGGCACCGTGTGTCTGTCCATCCTGGAGGAGGACAAAGACTGGAGGCCTGCCATCACCATCAAACAGGTCTGAACCCTCCGCAGTCTCTATGTCTTCACCTCGTATCAATATGCAGTTGCATCGGGCAGAGTCCTGTAATTGTACACTGAACATTGACGTTTTTGTCTTGTGTGGATCCAGGAGGGGGAACTGTGGGCTTCAAATAAACCAGTAGACTCTCACACTGACTGCTCTCTTGTTGCCTGTGTTTCCAGATCCTGTTGGGTATCCAGGAGCTGCTGAATGAGCCCAACATTCAAGACCCAGCACAAGCAGAGGCTTACACAATTTACTGGTAAGTGTGGCTGCTTCGACGACTTCACTCACAAGTAGACCCACAAATTGTATTTATTTTTATCACTAAACAAAGGGCAATACTTAAGGCTGTGGGTTAAAGGGATAGTGCAGATTTTTTTGAAGTGGGGTTATGTGAGGTGCTTATCCATAGTCAGTGTATTACGTACAGTAGATGTCAGTTGGCACATCCAGATTTGGAGATGCAGGCAGGAGTACCGCCATGAAAGCTAAAGAGTGTATTGCTGTGGATGGAGGCAGCAGCAAAACGTATTAAAAAAATCAATCAGTTCCAAGTGTGTGCTACATTTACAATATTTTCACTGCTTTACTTTGCTGTCAGACTGCATTTTCCAATGAGGAACTGAAGCCGTTATGGTCCTGCCCTCAAAGCCAGACTCCATTGAGAAAAGCAGTAATTTAACACCACTGAACACAGGAGCTGCTGGTCTACTGCTGCCTCGATCAGTTATTACACTTGTGTCACTGTGTGACTTTGGTGTTTAAAAGGGTTAGTTCAGATTCACCAAAGTCACACAATGACACAAACTAACTAACTGATTGAAGCGGCGTTAAACCAGCAGCTGCTGTGTTCAGCAAGCTAAAATTACTGGTTTTCTCAATGGAGTCTGGCGGATTTGACAAAAGCAAAGATAGGGAACTGCAGCCGTTAATGGCTTCCCCGTCAGAAAGCTTAGTTCCTGTCTGCTTCATCAAACTGGGGGTGTGCCAGCTGACACCTACTGCACATAATACAGTCTGGGTAATATGGATAAGTACCTCATACAACCCCTCTTCAGAACATCTGAACTATCCCGTTAAGTGGCTTGGTTTAAAAGTGACAATTTCATTCAAAGGTCATGAATCAGTGTCATGAGTCAGGGCAGTACGCCTCTCCTAAGATAAGCCATGTCACAGACCTTTAGAGAGCAAAGTCAAGTCATAACACAAAAGACTTAAGAAATATTTCCTGTTCCTTCAGTACTTTATACACTGATATGTTATCTTGGATGTGGTAACGAACAGTAGCCTGTTTCAAATGCCTTTTATCTCTTTGTGTTTCAGTCAGAACAGGATGGACTATGAGAAGCGAGTAAGGGCACAGGCCAAGAAGTTTGCCCCCACATAGAGAGGAGCGCTGGCCTCTACTCCGCCTGAGCAGCCTGAACTGATGGAGGTTACAACCAGGAGGCAGGCAGCACCTGATGGACCACTCCAATAAGAATCCAGTTTTGAGTATTATCATACGATTACACAGGTGACAAGGGAAGCCTGCTTTTCTTTTCTTCCTTTTTTTTGTTTGCACAGGAAAAGTTCAATAGGGTCAATAAGGTTCTTTAAGTTCATAATTTTACCTTCTTCAAAAAATATTTATGCATTTTTAATGAAGAGCTGAGGGTCCTAGAACTGTCAGCACGACTTTTGCTATTTGTAACTCTTGTATAATCCATATCTCCAGTTTGGTCATGAGTGCTGCTCAGCTCATTCATGCCTCCATTCATTCTGTAAATCATAATTATCTATCAACAGAGCTGTAAAAATGAGATGTCCAGACCACTCTCTGTATAGTTCAGCCGCTTGTGGCAGAGGAGATCTAGTTTATTCTTAAACTTCCAGTTTTGTTTTTTTAATATCAAACCCCAGAAGTATTGTAGATAGTGTTTCATGACTATGGGCATAAAATGGGACAAAGCTGATAATGTGCTCCTGATCCCTTGTTTCGTTTCTTTCACGTATCCCTCACATCTGAGTTTCCAAACATCAAAAGAAAAATGTCAACATGTCAAATTTAATTTAAAGACAATCCTGGCACTTGTATATTGGTTTTAAGCTAAACTGTGGCAGTTTTGGTGGCAGGAAGTGATGCTCTGTTCAACGCAGAGAGGGAACGAGTTAAGCCTGATTTATGGTAGCGCGCTCGCCACGTTTGATGAGTGTCACTCGACAGAAATAACGTATTTGACAGGAAACATGAAGGAGTTTGTCTCACAATAAATTCAGCTACATGCACAAAATAGTCATTTTTTTGCTCGTATTCTGAAAAAGACCACTACTACTGCTGTTTACATGGCTAATGAAAATGAATATTCCACTAATATTTCTGTTTACATGTAGCCGTGCATACTCCGATTAACGCGCCCTAACATGACGTCAAAATATGGAAAAGTAAAATGGATGGAGCCGCTTGTCATTTTGCTTCTTCGCATCAAAATAGGTTTTTTTTTCCACAGTGTCCCACTGGCGGCAGGTTAGATGGGCCGTGCAAAAAAAGCCTTCCTCTTATACTCCTTTATTCACCTTCATGGAAAGGTTGACATAACGATAATTGCGCATCTTAGAACATGTTGATACCTGCGGCCCAGATCACAGAGAAAGTGTTCATAATTGTTCTTAATGAGAATGAAGCTTCTTGCCAGAGCCGTGTTGTGACGTGCCTCGTGTTTCTGCGCTCTAGGTGCCTGGCGTTTTTGCAGGAGCGTTTTGAACTCCTCAATTTGATAAACACCAGACATCGTCTCTTTATTTCTTTGCCTTTTTTTCCATTGTCAAATCAGATCATTTGAGAGGTAGCAGGTTTTCTGTGGTGGTCACGAAAACAAGTTTACAGTTTGTAAACAGTGGAGGTGAAACTGGTGGTCGCAGCTGCTGGATACTCAGAGCTATACGGCCCGATGATAGACAGCAGGTCGTCAAACTGCCCTTGAGTCATCCTCAAATATGTCTGCAAACTGTCATCATGGAGGAGAAGCTCGATGATTGACAGGGAGCTGATCAATCAGTGTAGATCAGTGTTTCCCACAGAATTAGAATCGCTCTCTGAATTCGGAGGATTGGGTCAGTCTGTGAACACAGCACAGGCGGAACTCTTCATGACTTCCTCTTTTTTTTTTTTTTCACAGTTTTTTCCGGTTTGTGGGGTGGATTAAAACATGGCTGTAGATGTTTTTATCGTGGCTGGCTGCTACAAATGAATGTGTGGGAAACCTGGAGATACATTTAACAAGTTAAAAGCATATACAGCAGGATGTTGGTGATTTTTAACAGCTGTCTGTGTAGATAACGCTTCACTAAACGCAACAGAAATAGACAGGTCTCTGGTCACCATGGAGACTTCAAACCTTTTGCTGAAACATACACTGAAAACAATACACGACTGTTAAATCTGTCGAGCTACAACTATCAAAAGTGTCGAGCGCCCTATCAGAAATAAGGCTTCTTTGTTTTTTTTAACAGGTAAAAAAGGGGCACGTGGGTCGGGGCTTTGCTTCCCTCTATAAGTTTAAATCATCTTTCATTGCAGTGCAGCCAAGATAACCTTCAGATTCTTTTAGTGAACCAACTGGGAGTGAAACTGTTTGTCAGTGACGGTGTTGGACTTCACGCACATTTCCACACCAGTTTATCTGCTTCCCAAACTGCCACAGTACGAGGTAGACGAGGAGCAGCAATGTAAAAGTAACACAAACTGTTGATGTGTGTTCGTTTCAGCGCCTGATCAGTTAGAAAAAGCACGCCATCGCTTTCGGTTATTTTCTCCCACCGCGCTCACTAAACACATTGAGACCTGTACAAATCCAAAATCTGTTAAATCTTCACGTTGATTCTGGCGAACACGAGCTGAAGGATCCTCATTGGAATGGCCTCTCAACCAGCAAGGACGGCAGATGAAAGTGCACTTGAGAGTTAAGCGAAGGCCTGAGATTTTTTTGCCTCTGAATATATGAGTGCATGTACATAATATAAATAATGAGAAATTGTGGAAGTTATGTTTTATATTGTTTTAGCCAGTTGACATTTGTGTGTGGTATTATGACAAAGAACACAATAAATGGCATAAAATTGTGAAATAAAGTTGAATAAAAGAAAAACGCCTGTGAATTTCTTCAGAACTGGAGTTTTTACAGGAAAAGTCGAGTGTTTGAATTTCAGGAGAGCGAATGAGACAAATTTCAAGTTTGAAGTGGTCTCGAAAAAATTGGGTTCACAGGGTGTCGACAGGTCCTTAAAAAGTCTTAAAATTCTTTAATATAAGGCCTTAAAAGGTCTTAAACTCAGATTCAGTGGGTGTTAAATATTTTTTCGTTCACATTACCGTTTAAGTTTCTCCAGCCTGACAGACCCAATGACTGCCTACAATCATTGGACAGATTGAAGAAAGAGATTTTTTTTCCAGTGTTATTGCTCGAAATATTGCAGTAATAAACAGCATTTATGACAATGAGATTTTGTTTTCTTTCTACATTAAACATTTTGAATTTACCAGCAGCAAAATTATCTACAAAGGTCTCACTCTCTCCCGAACAAATAATCCAGGTTAATAAAACCGGTAAAAACATTAAATAAAGCAGTTTTACAATAAAAATCTGTGCGTCTCAGACGTAGTTCGGGTCCAGCTCCTGCTAACGTGTGCTCACCTTTTTTCCTCTGTTAACTGAAAATCTCCTCCTCGTCCATAACAAACAACGTAGTGGTTCAAATGAGAAAAACACACATCAGATCTTAATGAAAGAATTATTTAAGTTGAAAATCTTTCCCAATGTACATTGTATAATTTGTTGTAAACAAAACTATGTAACTACAATGAAAGGAAACCAAAATTATCAACCCACTGAGGGCTGGATTCAAAATCACACCGAAAATCAGAGTTAAGAAACTGAAATCACAGGCTGAGCTCACTCATAATGTGACTCTAGTGTGTGCAGCGTCCACGTACCCGAATGCACTCCCGACAACGTCTGGGCATGCTCCTGATGAGTCGGTGGATGGTGTCCTGGGTGATCTCCTCCCAGACCTGGATCAGGGCATTAGTCAGCTCCTGGACAATCTGTGGTGGCACTTGGCGGCGTCAGATGCAGCGATGCGTAATGTTCCACAGGTGCTCAGTCGGGTGTTGTCTTGCACCAGGAGGAACTAATGTACAACCTGATTGGGCTGCAGGTACGGCCTCATGCTACCAGTAGTGACAAGGACACCAGCAGAAGACCAAACTAGAGAAGAATCAGGAAGGCTAAGGAGAGAGCAACTGTCCCTTTTTGGGGGGTCGTCTTGATTTTGCCTCTCCTTTGCACCTGTTGTCACTTTGAGTTGCACCAAAGCAGCTGAAACTGATTCACAATCACTCGTGCTTCCTACATGGACACATTGATATCCCTGAAGTTTAACTGACTTTGTGTTAGACTGTGACCACTGAGTGTTCTTTGAGCAGTGTATGTTTAAAATCATTGTTTCTCCAACACTTCAACAAGGCAGGTGTTGGAGCCAAGCTGCCACTAACGTTTGCTCAGCTTGTTTCTCTGATAACTTAAAGGTCTGATGACTTAAAATCCTTCATCCGCTTAAAGTATATAGTGAACAACAACCAAGATCTAAAAAGTAAAACTTCCTTTATGGGCCTTTACCCACTTGGCCATTATATCCAATTCGGAAGTACTTGTTTGAAGACATTGGGGCTTCGCTATTCGACTATGGATTCATCACCCTCCTTATATCAAACGGGTGAAGCAAACGGGTCAGATATTCGAGAGGGAAACACTCCATGATCATCTTGTGCCTGTTTGCCTTAGATGGTGATTTTTGCTGAATGTGTGACCAGTTTCAAACTGATCTCTGTTTAAAGAGATTTAGCAGATTTCATCCGATGGAAACTAGAGTCATTTGGCATCAGTAGAAAACTGAGCTCAACAGTGAATCAATCCTGTTTACTTACACTCTACTAGAGTTTAATACACATATCTTGTCGTAACATAGTTTGGGCCGGTATCCTTCCTCCCTGCAATAATACTTTTAATCCAAAAGAAATTGATCCAACTGGCAACCTCACCACTGACGCCAAAGCAATAACTATACAGCTCTGAATAGCAAATAACATCATAATTGTGCAGAATAAATTCTTGCACCTAACTTTTTTTTGCACACCGAGATGTTCGCTGATCATTTCTCTTAAAATGTCACAGTTTTTGTCTTTTTTTTTTTTCCCCTGTCCAGAGTTGAACCCTGGTGTATTGTTCTCGGGTGTCTTGCATGACATTCTTAAGAAATTTAACACCTTTAGTTTCAACCCACCTCTCGTGCGGTTCATCGTCTCGGTATGACCTCAATTGACAGAAAAGACGCAAAACCAGCAAACACACAGGTGAGAACATGGTGTTTTTTCTTCTCTTCTTCTCCCCCTCACTGTTGAATGTTAACAACGTGTTGCTCTTGGTTATGATTTCCTCTGAACACGCTGTGTTGTAGGTGAGGGCAGTACAAAGCCCTCAGGTGCCGTCCCTGTCGCTTCCTCGATATGTTGATCCTGGATCAGCTGTTTCGAGCCCTCGCAGCTATCACAGTCTGGGCTACTGTCTTCGCACTAACATGTTTCCAGGTCTGTACATCATCATTGTGTTTTAATTTTCTTATAAGGCCTCCTTAAATCTACAAATAACCTTAAGTTTGAGAGGGAGCACACTCTGTCTTCAGCTGTCCAGAGTACAGCTTCTATTAATCAACACACTGCTGTCAATATGTTGTGAGGTTAACATGATATTAACAATATTTTACAGGCAGGGGCCACGTGGACGACACTGATAGTAAATCAAGGGAAGTAGTAGAGTAGTCGTAACACAACCTGTCTTGTCCTGCTGAATTATTCAGCGCAGTGTGACACAAAAACATATGCCTCTTTCACCCTGAAATGTTCAGGAACATTTCCTGCATGGAGTCATGTATGAAAGGGAGCAGGAAATATGTACCTCCAATTTCTCACTTCAAGCCCTAGTAACATTTCAGGGAAAATGAAACTGCTGCAGCATTGCGGGGATAAGCATGTAAAGGGTTACGTTCATCTGATGAAAGATGCTTTCACATGGAGGAGCGAGTCATAAGATGTCACCAGTGATGGATTTGAATCTACCAAGTAGATAACAAAAAAACATCTTGTCTCACAAACTTGTTGGGTTTTAATTATATTACAGGAACACTGGCACCAGATTAGAAGCAGCTGTGAGTCTGCTGTGTTCCTAAAACGGCCTCACCCTATCTTTTTCTTCACAGTGCAGGAGAAGATGGGCATCTATTCATGGGCAGTGGGCAAGCATGTGAACACACTTCCAAAACACTAGTCAGCAGCAGGGTTTTTGTGGAGTGCTGTAAAATTTAGTTGATTGAAAACACACATTAAACACACATTAAACATGGCTTAATAGAGACAGTTTCAAACACAAGTGCACAAATCAGCTTCACTGTAACTCGCAGCATTCACAGACAAACACTTGTCTTTATCTGGACACATTTTCCCCACAAATACAACATGCTAACATTATTAGCACAAGCCTATGGCATTTTACATTGTATAAATTAGCCTAGTGGCTAGTGGACTTGTCCTCTGCTCATATAAAACCAGGGACAACATTTCACAAAGGTAACAGTACATAATTTAGCTCCATTACAGCTCACAATGTTCATCAACAAAACAACTGTCTTACACTAAAGACGTTTTAAAATACTATTTTTGTGGAGGCTTTATTGTCTTTAAAATTAATTGTTTCTTATCTGTGAAAATGAAAGTAAATAAAAGCTTAGTTTCCACTGAGGGAAATGGTTTCAGCTTACAGAAATAGACAGAGGGTCTGTGTTGCTGCAACGTGTAGTTACATTACTGGAAAGGTACACGTAAGGCTACAACATAGGTCAACGTTGATACGGCATATAGGTATAAATCCCACTTCAGTGGTGCTAGGAGAGCTAGCGGTAGATGCATGCTTACCTCTGCACGGTGCTACAGTGTGTGGGTGTAGTTTGCTAGAAATAAATAGTTCCTATATGAAACTGCTCACAACAAGGTCTGTGGATTATTTTGAGTAACCCAGTCATGATTTCTAGAGAGAAACACGTTGATGTTGGGTTTTTTAAATGTAATTTTTTGCCACTTTGAGCACCACAAGCTGAGTGCCAGTTCACACCAAAACAGTCTAGATTGATAAAGCACTACATGTTAGAGGAAGAATATGTATTTTTGATTCTGGGGTCAAATGTCCCTTTAAGCTCTTTCAAAAATAAAGTACAATAGAAAAAACGAGGATAAGTAAATAAAATGAATGAAAAGACAAAAGAGGTGAAGGTCTTTTGAGTAGCAGTGTGTGAGAGTGAATGGCACTAATGTACAATTACATGATATTTCTTTCCTGTTCAGCAAGGAGTGTTCAAAGGCTATTAAAATAAACTATCAAGCATTTCCATCTCTTGTAGAAACGGCCTTTACACATTTTCCTCCTTTTCCCATCCTTAATTCGACCCACTGAACCCCCTGCCTCCAGGAGCTCCTTTCACATGGAAGTCTGCCTCCAGAGACTCCTACATCCACCACCCTCTGACTGCCTGGCCTCCTGATCACTGGTACGGCCACAAGACAGACGAAATGGGTAAACGCTCTTTCCTGTCCCTCCGTCTCTCTATTTCTCTTCCATTGTTCTGCTCTATTTGGTCTAACGTGTGTTTTTTATTTTAATATAAATTTATCTGTTCCTAACATGTGTTTCTATAATTCATCTGCAGTCCAGTGGACAGAGAGAAACATCATGAACCAGAAACTCGACAAGATATTGACGGAAGCGAGAGGAAAGAACGCCGCAAAATGATGTCCGGCCTCCCACCCTGAGACCACAACAGCAGTCAGCACACTTGTGATTCACACCTTGGCTGAAACGCTAAAATAAAGTGTGATTTACAACCATGCATGCTGTGAGCTTGTTGCTTAACAATACAAAACAAGGAGGGTTATGTTAAAGAGGAAATACCACTAAAAAGATACTTGGTGAGACAAAAGATATCTGTGATATCCCTTTGGTTTTATGGGGTGCCGTTTGTAAAGTGGCTCACGCTGAAAATAACATCACCATTTTGCCACATTTAGCTTGAAACAACGTTTAAAAAAGTGTTGTGAATTTTTTAACATCACCTTTTACCACATTTACAGCAATATTTGTTAATTTAGAAATATATTAAATAGTTGAATCTAAATATTAAATGTGGCACCTAAATGTTAAATGTTAAATCTAAATGCTAAATCTAGATTTAGATTTAGATTTAATATTTAGATTTAACATTTAGATTTAGATTTAACATTTAGATTTAGATTTAGTTTTAGCATTTAGATTTAGATTTAATATTTAGATTCAGATTTAGATTTAATACACACACACACACACACACAGTCAATATAGTCAATAACATGGCTGGGCACTGAGGAACCAGGTGAGGAAAGAACCACCTATAGGGTGGACTCCAGTCCTCTGGACCTGAGGGATCTCCAGGACGACGTCCCCGCAGGCAGACCGGGCACACCTCTCAGCCTGGAGGCCCCGCATGTGGAAACACTGGAGCTAAAAACTAAAAGACTAAAAGGCAATATGATAAGATAAAACAAGTATGAGATAAAATAATAATGAATAAATAAATAAATGAAGATTTAGAAACTTAATAATAATGAAATGCTCGCCTCAATAAAGATTAAAAATACAAATCAGCTTCACTATAACTCGCAGCATTCACAGACAAACACTTGTCTTTATCTGGACACATTTTCCCCACAAATACAACATGCTAACATTATTAGCACAAGTCTATGGCATTTTACATTGTATAAATTAGCCTAGCGGCCAGCAGACTTCTCTCTACACATATGAAACAGCAACATTTAACAAAAGTAACAATACATAATTCAGCTCCATTACAACTCACAAGGTTCACCGACAAAACAACTGTCTTATACTAAACACGTTTTCCAAATTCCGACACAGAGTTTTTATTTTGAAGGGCCGTTTCCTGCTGTAAAGTGAATGGCTGGTGGACAGCTACCTGGTAGAGACAGCAAACTAGCTGGACGACATGGCCAAACGCAATTATGACACAGAGTGTACTAAACTGTGTGGACCTTGGTCCAATGACTACTGAAAAATTGGGGAAAAAAATTGTAAGCCAGTGATATATGATTCTCAAAATAGCCAATCTGCACAGTGAGAACTTTTACTGTTGGTTCTTTAGGTATATTTTAATGTTAATAGTTTTTTACTTTAACTTAAGTAGAGTTTGAATGCAGGACTTTACTCATTTCTCCACTGTAGTGTTGCTACCTTACACATGTAAAAGATATAAATACTCCTTCCCCCTCTGCGTAACACATACAAGTCATAAACCGCTGAAAGCTAGCAGGAGCTGAAGGGTTACTTGTCTCTCCGTGTGATGTGTAAACGCAGCAGAATGGAGGTGGTTTCAACAAAAACCACTGAAACTGCCTTTTTGTCACAACCTGCTGCCTCTACTACCTAAATGATAAGTATCTCTTATCTGATCCGGTCTGTACTACACAGTGAAAGCAGGTCGAGAGGACTGTTTGAAGTTGCGTACAATGAGTCAAAAACGCACAATAAACTGATGAAATCAGCCGGCGGTGATCTGGAGAGCAATGACTCACAGTTTGAAGTCATGTCACTCACATGAAGCTCTGTGCAGTGAGGTACATGCTGTGGTTTCTACAGGTCTCTGTTAGCCTCAGTTTAGTAAAGAATATTTGGGCATGACAGTTTGCACGTATCATGTGCTCAGGAGAATTCAGAGTGTTGAACACAAACTATCAGTAATCAGTAAAGTACATTTATTCAAGTACTGTACTTAAGGTACTTGTACTGTTCTTTTCTTGTTATTTAATACTTTTGATCAACTTCATTCCGTATATAATATTATAACCTTTTTATTTTACTACATTTATCTGACAGCTTTAGTTACTAGTTACATTACAAATTAAGACTTTTGCACAAAAAGCATGAGAAAATTTATAAAACATGCAGTTTTGTTACAAATTAAACCACCCAACAGTTACAAGTACAGCTAAAACAATAGGTTGATTAATCAATTAGCTGATTGACAGAAAATTAATTGGTAACTATTTTTGATCATTTAGATTTTTCTGGATTGGTATTTTTACTTTCAATACTTCAAGTACATGTTCCTGATTATACGTACTTACTTCTACTATAGTAACTTTTGAACATAGGACTTTTAATTTTAATCAGTCAAGTGCGTCTGACTCCACCTCGATGGGCGGCGCTGTGTCCTTTTTAATACAGTGCCTGTTGAAGTAGTTTAAATAAATCCTCGTTTTCCTGCCATCCAGAAACTTCGATAATGTTTGGTTGCTTTAGCTGTTGGAGCTTGAATTTAGTTTTCTCGTCCGTCTAGAAGTGCATCTTCTACTTCTCGGTCGCCAGGGTGTTTGTCTGTTTGTTTGTTTTCCCGGGAGTTACAGCACTGCTGCTACATCATCTCCTTATTCTTCCGGGTGAAAGCCTGCAAAGAAAAAGTGGTGCATGCACAGAAACGCCGGATGGATGGATGGTCTTGCAACTCGACTTAGACCTTACCACCAATGATTCGTGTCTTCCCTTGCACTCGAGCCTTTAGACTTGATAATATTTGATACCTTCCCCCAAGGCCCAGAGATTAAAAGTATGTTATTTGAAAAGTGTTACACAAATCTGCTAACACTAACACTATTCATTCCCAGCAAGTCAACACCTTATTCCACAGATATACAACTTTAAAAAGCAATCAATAGCTAGAGCATTCATTCTTTTCGCAGCAGAAAGCTAAGTCCTCTGTCTTCCTGTCATCACGTCACCTTAGGCAAATGTGGTATTTCACGGTAATTATGCTGGTAGTTTGCCGTAACGGCCACAGGGGATTGTTATTTGCATGATTCTGATTAAATCGATTCAAAATAAAAACCATTATAACTTGAACATTTATTCTCCTGATGTAAAACCATGTTTGATTTCTGTGTTTTTTAATAATAATAATACATTCGGAGATGATTGATGTTTCGTAGGTGGAAGTAGGCAAACCGGGTGATGTTATTGATGTGGTATGGAAAGGATAGAGTGCTGTCAAGGATGACACCCAGACTCTTAACCTGGGAGGAGAGTGAAACTGAGGAGTTATCAATACTGAGAGAAAAGCTGACGGTTGTGGATAAAGTGGATTTGGTGCCAATGAGGAGGACTTCGGTTTTGTTACTGTTTAATTTAAGGAAGTTTAAGGTGAACCAGGTTTTTATTTCAGTGATGCAATCAGTGAGGGAGGTGGGCGGGAGAGTGGACGAGGGTTTAGTGCTGAGGTAGAGCTGGGTGTCATCAGCGTAACAGTGGAAGTGAATGTTAAATTTGCGTAAGATATTGCGCAGGGGAAGGAGGTAGGTGATGAAGAGGAGGGGCCCCAGGACAGAGCCCTGGTTGTACAAATAGTTAGGGATATGAAGGTTTTGAAGATACTCCAAGACATGACATCACAATAAGCAAAAATACCAATGAAGGCAATGGCGGACCACTTCAAGTGCAGAATTCAAAGGGTTAAAATGTTATGTTCAGGACTCAAAATCCAAAGTTAAGGAATTTGGATTTGTGTGCAAATACTTGATTTGTGACTTGCAAAACAATGATTTGGTACCACCTCTGGCACTGAGCTCAGAGCACCACTGTGCAACCACAGCTTTACCACCTCACAGAGCCGTTAGCATAGCTGTACACTTACAGGATATTGAGCTTAGTCAACTCTGGCCCCTCGCCTACTTACAGGAATTGTTCTTACTTTAGTGGTTGACGTCTCCGCCTATATGAGTCAATAAACAGTGCAAAATAGAGACTGCTGGTTTGGTGTTTTTACATTAGCTCTGTATTAACTGCGATATGTCAGTAAACATTACCCATTGCATCATGTTTTTTTGTATGTTTTTAGTGACAGGTTTTTCATCTTCACTGTGCCCTCCCTTGTTATTGTTCTCACCTTCTCTCCAGTCACCCGCCCCCCCCTCGCCTTTGTGGTTGATGGAGACTGTTTTGTTGTTGCCGTCTGAGCACAAACATCACTACGGCCTTCTCGGCAGCTTCCAGCCTCAGACACAGCGGACTCTGACCTTTCGGCAAGAGCTGTGAGCTCCACTTCCTTTGCGGCTTCAAACCCCGCTCGCCCTTGTCTCTCCTGTTACCACTGCTAGCTGATGCTGACTCCTAACTTGGTGCAGGAACTAGTTGGAGGGGTATGGGTGGGTGGTGCATCTGATCACTCTTTGGCCTACTGCAGACCTGAAACACACTCAGGCACCCAAACCAGGCGGCTGCTGACAGCTGAGTTCAAACATGTTGTGTTGCAACAGTTGTATCTGTGAATGCTTTGTGGTTTGTAGGTCTGTGTGCAGCGTGGATAGGTGTTTCACAATGGCCCTTCATTGAACTTTAACTGAAATGAACACTTGTAGATAACACAAGATTGATCTTACCTATTCTGCGTGCTCTGCTTTGCTGTCTGCACACAGATTTTGGCATTTGACTACAAAGGGTTGAGTGTAATTGGGTGAAAAGAGACACTTACAGATGATTGTCTGCTTCTCCATCCCTTTGTCTCCCCGCTCCATCTCTCTATCTTATAGTTTGATGGACATCAATTTGCACAGATATGTTTTGTTAATGAAAATCTACAAGCAGCACACGAGAGTCTTCTATCAGATATCATTGCGTCATGGAAGCCCTGGCATTAGGGACTTTACGGAAATCATTGGGATGATAACAGGGGCTGAACTTTGTTTGACTTAGGGATATCTACATCTTATCTATTTAAGAAAATAAGATAACCATTCCGATGTCTTGATAATGCAGCAGTATCCTGCACGTTCTTGTCTGAAAGTTGTGTTTTAGACACTGAGAGTGACAATACGACAAGCATAACACCCCCTAATTTCTCAACTAAACCCTAATTTCAAACTCAATATGATGATAAAATAATAATTCTTACATTGCCTAAATCAGACACGTAACAAATGGGGCATTCTACTTCCAGAGCCTTCTCTATATTTGAAGTTATTACCACTGAATAAGCAATAGGAGCACACACAAGGTTAAAACTGAAGTAGGCAGTTTCATTCGGCATCACTGGGCAAAAATCCCCAAATAAATCCCTTAAGTGACGTTGTAGTTGAAGAGGACTGAGAGAAAACTAGACTCCTGCTCCTCCCCTTGGCTCTGTTTTCAGGCTTTAGAAAATCTAGGCTGTAACAGGAGCATTTGGTTAATCACAGGCCATTTCAGAGAGAAGGTGTTCTTATTGGCTATTACTACAAATGTAGATGTGTGAAAGCTGGATTCAGTGGTGGACAGTCCTGCAAAGAAAGTTACTATTCCAGCACTGGCACATCAAAGCAACCCAAAAAAGAAAGATGGTCTAATTAAAAAGAGAGTCTGACAATAAACCAAACAAAACAGGCGTAAATATCGGCAAGTGTTTCAGAGATGGAGAGGAAGTGTCGCTAACAGTTTAGCCTTCTCACAGCTGCAGCTTCAAGTTTATGTTGTGTTATGTAGGTAAGACGAGCACCTCGAATTACTGCGTGTCCTCCACCACACTTCCTGCTGCTACAGACCACCTAGCCAGGAGGAGAGAGGTCAGCAGCTACAGAGACAGACCTCCAGTCCGTGGTAACAGCAACTCGAATCCAAACTCAATTCTCAGATGGATTAGCAAACTTTCTGTTGCTGCCGTTACACACGTTACACTGGCTGCTGCTGCTGACCACCAGCACTGGCTAAATACAAGTCATTACAGCCACCGACCGAAGGTCTATTTCCCCGAGTTGCTGCCTACTGTAGTGACAGTCCAAGGAGGAAGGAAGGAAGATGAAGGGACAGTGGGGTGGCACGTCATTTGTGGTCTGACAAACAGTGAAAGTGGGGCAGGTAGGGGCCGACCCAATGTAGATAGATAGATAGATAGATAGATAGATAGATAGATAGATAGATAGATAGATAGATAGATAGATAGATAGATAGATAGATAGATAGATAGATAGATAGATAGATAGATAGATAGATAGATAGATAGATAGATAGATAGATAGATAGATAGATAGATGAGCAATGAACGAACAAACTAACAATCAGAAATCTCTTGTGGCTGCAGAACTGAAACGTTAGGTGACCTTTGAGTGAGGAGCAGGCTGCCGCTTTGACTCTCAACCTCCTTTCCTCTGCTCTTCCCCTACAGAGGCACCAGAGTAGTATGTCTATGTGTCTGCAGTGGTTGCGGCTGTAACAGCAGCGGTTTTGATGCTGTACAACTTCTCTGTGTGTGCATCTAAATCTGGTAGCTTGAGCCACTTTAATCCTCTGAATCTTCAGTTTTAAACTAGAGTTTCACTGACTTTAACCACTTCATAGGACAAATGTGCAAGTTTCCCTTTATATAACCCACTTTACGTTGTGATTGAAACAGGATGTGGTGTGCTTTGTATTTCTTGTTTTCAGTGCAATTATTATCTTAACGGCGTCCAGGTAGAGCTGCTGCTGCTGCTGGTGAGCAGGAGGAGGTGCTATGCTCCTCCCCACCTCCTCCCCCGCCGCCACCCGTCCTCTCACACCATCACACACAGCTTCATAAGGCTTCCTGTAAGCCCCAGTCACAGGTTGTGGTTACAAGTGGAAAATGTCACTGGGCACTTTAAAGAAGAGAGAGGGGCGAGAATGAGGAGACAGAGGGATGATTGACAGAGGAAGAGAGAGACAGAGGTAGATTGCACAAGAGAGTGAGACAGTGATGAGCGAGTAGAGAGATAGAAAGAAAGGAAATCTTCTTCAGTCGTCAGTGCAGCAGAGGAGGCGACAATGTGTTTCCCCTCAGGAACCCCCTGCTACCTTTACTGACCACGGCTCTTCAGGTACTTTTTAATTTTACAACTTCTGGTAAAAATAATACAAGAATAATGTGTCTATTTATTCTACCACTTATTTTTTACAGTGTCCTTTCCGGCTCACGCTATTTAATTTCTATTTAGATGATGTGTAAGTTTCTTGATCTGCTGCCAAAGCTCGGAACAACTGGTTTTGTTTCCTCTGTACGTTATGTAATAATATAAATTACGGTGACACATCTGCACTTTCCATAAAGTTACTCATAGTCCTGCTCAGTTCAGGCTTTGATGGAAAAAAAACGGTTGATGACTCAGACTGGTGACAATGTCTGTGACAGTGAAAAAAATATTGCTCATCTTAAGGTCATATAAAGTAAATCTGTACAATAATATATATATACAAAAGACAGTTTATTCTATTTTTCATTGTTTTATCAGCAGAAATGCCTGAATGTGAAACATGAAGTCACTAAACAAAGTGTGAGACTTATTAATGATCAATATGACCAGTATGGAGCACTTACTGTCGCACACTCTTATATGTCGTGCAGCAGCACAGGTGCCAGTGATCTTGGTCAAGTTTCACTTACAAGTGCAAGTTGCCGCCTTCTCAGGATGAGTATGAACCTCAGTATGGATCTGGTGTTGTTTTCTCACTCTCAGAACCACACAGCACGCGGCTGATGATTGGCTGATGCAGTTTCAGAAATTAGTTTCTATGCATTAAAGAAAAAAAAAATCATGTAGAGGTAGAAACTTCTTCTTGATCCACCCCAGGTATGATGTGGTCATGATAACCACCACTATCAGTGGAGGAAAAATGTTTACTACTAAAAGTTTACTAAGCTATACTGCAAGTGCTGCGGTTGGGTTAAACATGTACGCACTCCTGTTTGTTTTTTAAAGGGCAAGTTCCGTGTTTTCCAACCTCGGCTCTATTTCCCATGTTGTTGTGTCTAAGTTACAAACTAAAAAGCGGTTTTGAAAACTAGTCCAGCCGCAGTTGGCTGCGGTGAAACCACTTGTTAATTTACATCTACTAAAAGTGTTTGTTTTTGCCACTGACAGGCTCAGATTGTTATTTAAGTGTCTGACAACATTATGGAAAGGATCCCTACAGAGACAAACTTTTGTTTTTAGCATTATCGCCTCACAGCAAAAGGGATGCTGGTTCGAACCCCAGGGTGGCAGAGCCCTTCTCTTCGTGTCAGCGTGGGTTTCCTCCATGTTTATTTCCATAGGGACAAGTATGTAGCACGCATAAATGCCACACACCACGGCATTTATAGCCTAAGCCGATTTGCAATGCCCGTCCCTCACTGGTTCTTACGATACAAAAGACTCAGCAACAGAAACACAACTAACAGCGCAAAGCACAAACAACAATAAAACATACAGACAGAACAAACTGCAATTATTTCTGTTTCTGGTTAAACAGAAAGGATCTTACATTTTAACAAAAAGGTCTGTCTCTGTCGGGATCTTTTCCACAATGATGTCACACACTTATAATGATAATCTGAGCCTGTCAGTGGCAAAAACATTAACATTTTAATGGATGTAAACTGTCTGTGCGAACATGCCCTGAATGGTTATATCGCAGCTTGTTTTGCTGCTGCCATCTGCCATCAATTGTTGTTCTCATTAGTCATTGAGACACAAAAAAAAACGATGATTCAGATTCTCATTTTAATGTACGGTATGTGCTGACCCTCTCTGTTCACAGTCATACTGCGATCATGGCCACGGAGATCCTGGTGTCCTTATACGTCCTGGTGGGTCTGTTCTCAGTGCATGCAGCCCACCCTCACAAAGGCTCGCAAGGTATAACTGAGTACGGCTGTAACTGTAACAGCCTCTGTGTTACTGTCCTTTAGGCACAGGGGATAGAAAATAATAACTCTTTAACTGAGCTTTTTTATTTTGTCTTCCTGCTGAATTTGTCATTTTTGAAGCCAAGTGACACAGCAAAGTCTCTTTCCATCATTTCAGTATATTGAGTAAAACATTTTAAAGTTAAAAACTCCCTCAGGGGAATTTCACTGATTATACTGTAACCTTGCAACTGCAACTCAAGTATGTATCACAGCTTTATCTGAATGCCCCTACAAGTCCAGTGAGACGCCATCCTAATCTCTCTCTTCTTGTTATGTCTCTGTGACTCAAGGACTCTCCTGCGTGAACGACTTTGTCAACAATGTCAGCTGTGCGTGGGACGGCGCTCCCCTGGCTCCTGGTGTGGACTGCTGGATCATCGGTGTGAAGACAACCTGGATCTTAAAGAACCACAGGAGATATCCCGGAACAATTATGTAAGATGTTAGAAATAAACCGTTTGTTTCTATATTTTGAGCTCTGTCGGGTGGTCAAATCTGCAGCAGTTAATGGTTATTTTTGTCCTTTTTTTTTTTTTTTTTTTTACTTAGTCGAAGCTGCAAGATGAAACGACACAGAAAATCTCCCCCAGGCTGCAGTTTTGTCTTTGAAAATGAAGTAAGTCACACACATATCATTCATAAGAACATGCACGTCACATTTTATCACCGATCATTGATTTTTGAATTTCTAGATCAGCCATCGTGTAAAAAATGATGTCATGAAATACAGAATAAATTCATACAGTCGTGCTCCAAAGCCAAAACGCTTGTTGAGAACTGTTTAATTGATGATATTATGGGTCCCTGTAGGAATTCAACTTTTTTAAAGACATGCCGTACATCAGCATGGAGTGTAACGGCACGCTGGTGGAGAACCTCACAAACTATTCGCCATACAAACACAGTGAGTGGCTTTTACTTCCTCAGTAAGTTGTTTGAGTTGCCTCTGAGAAGATTTACACAAATCTGGACATTTGATATAATTTCTTATTTATTAAAAAAATGCATGAGGGTAACACAGTTTTGCAAAAATAAATAAATAGTGTAGCTTCTGTTAAATTTTAAATTGCTGGTTTTCAAAAAAGTGTCACCCAGAAATAGTTGGTCAGGCTATAAACATCAGGAATAATAAATTCATTGCACACCTTCTGCATATGTCTGTGTGTGTCTGTGTGTGCATACAGTCAAAATGCATCCTCCAGGCGTCCCCAATGTCAGCAGCACGGCCAATGAGACGAGGATATCGTGGACTCCAGGCAGTCCTCGCTCTCACTTCATCACATCCTTTGATTTCCAAGTTCAGATCGCGGAGAAAAACAAGACATGGAACGTGAGTGTCGCTGCACATGCATGCACGAATGGGCTTTTTTATAAAAATACAACTCATATTTACTCCACTCTTTTTCTTTTCATAACAATGCTATATGAGCCCCATCTGTAAACACCCAGTGGAAAGTGATGCACAGCAAAGCACAGCTGTTAATGTCAGTTTCAGTCTGACGCAGTTGTCATTTTCACAGCCAGCGCCCACGTTGTGTAAGTACTAACACCCATCTAGGTGCCTATGGGTGTATAGAAAATGTGGTGTGGACTATTGGTGCATTGCGATTTTGAGGCAGCAGGAAGTGATTGCACCACTGACCAATAAAAACTTGGTCGAAAGATAGAGTGGTGCAGTATTTTCAGTATTTTTATTTTATTTTATTAAGAAAGCAATATGTACCTACATTGGTGCACAGTATACACTCTGCTTGTTACACACACAGGAATGGGAGGGTGGGTAACATAATACATCATTAACAATGAAAATATTAATTAGGCTCTTTAGAATGTGGACATAGCAGAGAGCAGAGCTGCAGAGCTGCTGTCTGACTCCTCATAAAGAGATTTAAAAGCAAATGCTAACATCAGCATGCTAGCACAAGCCTATGGCATATTACATCGCATAAACTTGCCTAGCGATGAGCGGAGATTTCCTCTGCTCACGTGAAGCCAGGATAAATCACACACAAGACTTAAAACGCTATTTTTGTGGAGGCTTTATTGTCTTAATAATTTATAGTTTCTTATCTGTTAATTAAAGTAAATAAAAGCTTCATTCCACTGAGGGAAATGCTTTCAGCGTCGATTCAACGCAGAAGTATAAATTCCTCTTTGATTAGCATGCTGCTAGCATGGCTAAAACTATGATAAATTCCCCACACTAGATTTTAAGGTGAAAATATAGTTGCAAAATTTGCCTCGTGATTATCTGACCACCATTTTTTGTCACCATTTGCGCAAATTTGTGTCTTCTTTTTAATCAATAGCCAGATTGTTATTACTCATTTTAAAAGTGTCATATAATGCATCGCTAACATCAGCTCCTCATAGCCTTTTAGTTTTGCTGTCACTTCCCCTTTTCACTGAAGTCTGATCTTTATGTTGCATCAATGCCTGGTTTCACACATACGTCATACAAATGCAAATGGAGCAGAGCTGATGCCGCTCATCATTTAAATCACCTTGACCATTTTGTTTGTGGTTGTTAAGATCCACCCTGACTTAGATATATCGCCGGATTATTATCTGTCATCAGGACGCCAACATTCATCCCACACAAGAACAAGAGCTAAGGATACCTGCTGGGCGATTTAAGGGGCACTGCCACGTCAGAGTGAGAGTCAAACCCATCTCACAGCCGCACAAAACCCACTGGAGCAACTGGAGTCCGACAGCATCCTGGGTGGAAGCAACAGATGTGGTGACATCACAGCATGAAGGTAACAACACTGTGCATTACAGCAACAGCTCACAGGTTTACAGTTCTCATTTTAACGAGGAACTAGAGTGCTTTCTGGGGTTCCAAAATTATCCTAGTCAGTCTGAGAGGGAACATGCATTTTCTCTGTTTCAGACTGGCTTCTGGGGCAGACACCACATATAACACGTGGAGTGATGTTCAGCTTGGGTCTCATCATCGTAACACTGATCCTTTACAAGAGTTGTGCGAGCAGGGGGTGAGTATGATGTCGATTTGTGTGTGTTCATTTGTGTGTGTTATCAGATAGTGTGTCGAATCTAATGGCTCCTTTTTGCCGTTTCAGGCTCCTCAAAGGAAAGCCGGTACCAAACCCCTCGAAATACTTCCACACTCTCCACTCTGACCACGGAGGGAATCTAAAGGTAAAAATAAATGTTCTCACAGAGCATTTTTACCACTCTGTACTCTGTGGCCCCTGCAGTAAGGCAATGCTGCTTCGCTATTATAGCTGGGCCGGCCCTCTCATGCACTGACTATTACAATAACACTAAAATTACTTGTAATTTTAACAGATATATCAACCACAGTCCCACCTTGTGTATAACAGTTATGGTTTTGATAGTGATATATACACCTTTTAAATCAGGCTGCGGTGGTTTTAATCCAGGGCAGGCTGTTAAGGCCCAGACACACCCAACCGACATCAACGAACTAGTGGCGACAAAAGCCGAATGCTGCGTCGTGTCACATGAACACACCGCAAAGACTACAGCCAACAGCCAACTAGCATGTTTGATCTGTGCCTGCGTGAGAGGACAAACTCTCCACACCAGCAGAAATCAGGGAAAAAAGGGAAACCGGAGGGCGACCTCTTGCCCACCTGGCAGAGTGTTTGTCCTTGCAGCCGCCCAGGTTTGATTCCAAGCTGTGGCCCTTCCCTGTCGTTCTTGAGCTGTCATCCCCCAAAACAAAAAACTTAAAAGACAAAACAAAGGGGGTAAACTGGAACACCATCGTGACACCAATTAACACATTAACAGCACAATCTGGGGCGACTGGTGGCTTAATGGGTAGAGCAGGTGTCCCATATATGCAGCCGCAGGTTCAATTCCAGCCTTCTGTTTCTCTTCTCGTGCTCTGAGATGAACTGCCAGTCAGAGTGATTTGATTCTCGATGGCCTCTGTCGTCACTGTCACTGACTCAGCATGCTGAATTGGCTGAAAAAAGCCGACAAGGGCCAACAGTGCAGGACACACTGCAAAGACTAGTGTGACAGCCGCTCGCTGACAGCCCAACATTGACAGGCGGACGACGGTCAGCTTGGTGTGTCAGGGCCTTTAGATCAGCGTTAATAAATATGGTGCTTTGACTGCTGTACTGATGACAGGCTGGTTTGCAGGATGGGAGCTGCATTTGGAGCCTCTCAGTGGTGACACAGCAACATTGTCTGCTTTACAACAGTCTGGAGTGGTTGTGTAGAGATAGGAGGTAGTTCCAGTTGAGAAGTTGTTCAAAGTGTCCGATCCATCAGTATTGTACAGTATGCCTCCAAGCATATCAGCTCCTTTTATTGATGTTTTTTTGACAGTTGCAAAACAATGACATCAAACTGTCTATGCTGCTGGAAACTTGGAGTAAGAAGGAGTCACGGCAAAGAGAAAGAAACAGTCCAAAGCATGTCAATAGTGCTGCGTATGTCTGTGAAATAATCATTTCAACTCAGGGTGGAAACACCAGCAATATGCTGAAACATCTTTCTACGCGACATGGGCTTAAATTACAGGAAGGCCATGTATTTGACACACCAACGCCGACTTTCACCTGAGAGAGCGGTGTTCGCATCCCGTAAGATTCTAAAGCCAAACCCTGTCCTTTTTTCCTAAAGCTAACCGTGTGTGTTTGTTGTTGAAGGGAAAAAAAAACGTCAATTTGCAGTGTTGTACAGATGTAGTGCTTTTATTTTGAAAGAGACTGTATGTAAACATTAAATTTCCTGTGAAAACTGAAGCGTATTTTGATAGAGGACAATGCATGTCACAGTCAGAACTTGACATGGCATCAACCAAGACACCCAGGGTATCTTACGTGTCGTGTGTGGACATGGAAAGTCCATGACCGAATGTCAATATGTGACGAGGTCGGAGTGAGAATGTGTTGGTATATATCCTGTTATGGTGACATTAGCGCCACACAGGCAGGCTTAGTGAAGTTTTCTTTGTCTAAGGAGCCCTAAATGAAAAAAATGCAATCGATGGTACCAATAAAATCCAATTAGTTCCCATCCCCAGTTGTGTGTGTCCGAACATGCACTTGTGCTCAGGCAGAGTCTGTGCTTCTTTGGTTGAATGACCTCTTTGCATATTTTCAGTTAACAGTTTTGGTTCATAAGAGGTAAAGGTATGTCGCTCCCCGCTCACTGCTGACTGCCAGGAAAACGGACTGCGTTTCGGCCACAGCCCAGATCAGTAGAATCAGTTTTAAACCACATCGTTGTGTGGTTTGTCTGCTGCTTCTGTTCAAATCAACATGTACCAACCAACATCAACACTCACAGAGCTGAGAAAACTCTCGGAGAAAATCAGAAATAAACATTCACACACAAACGCTCAGGACAATCATGACTTCAGATTTCTTAGGTTGTATTTTCTCTTCTAAATCTCTGTTTCTGTTTCCCCAGAAATGGCTGAATCCTCTGACAGCCTCTGAGTCATTCTTCACGGCCCAGCCACATGACCGCATCTCGCCGGTTGAGGTGTGCGACAGTTGGGATGTGGCCCCCTCCACCTCTCCCTCCTCCGGCTCCACCAGCGCCCTGCTCCACTTCAGCAGCTGCCCCTCAGCTGGCTCGAACACCAGCGGGGTTGTTGACAATTCCTCCTCCTCATCCTGCTTCTCTAACATGGGCTACTTCATGTCCAGCTCCTCCGGCGGCTCAGCTCGAAATGACCCCAACCCTGTCTACTTCACCTATAAGGAGGATTTCCACAATCTGCACAACAGCCTACACCTCTCCCTCTGCCCTTCCTTCGACATCTCTCCAACATATGAGAGCTTGAAGAGGGAGCCACAGAGCCCAGACTCTGGTTTTGGCATCGAACAGGAAAATGAAGAGGACAAGGAGGACAAAAGGGTCATGGATGTAGAGGGGAAAGAGGTTTCAAATGATCACCAGAGCCCTCCTCTTCTCATCCTCCCTGTCCATTTTCCCTCCCATGTGTGCCCTCCCGCCTCTGCTCCACCTCCTCCCAACACTCCCAGTCTAAGTCAGGTATACTGTGAAAGCCAGCAAGTAGATGAACCTGTGGCAACTGCTGGTGGCAGCTACACAGCCTGGCCTGTGGCTGGTGCCATGTGCAGGTCTTCCTCCATGCCTGTGGAGACGGGTAAAACAGGGTATCTGACCCTGAAAGAGCTGCAGACAACATTCAGCAATAAATCCATCTGAAAACTTGTCATGAATGTAGAAGAATCCCTGTGTGATGGCTGTAAACTGTTAACATCACAAACCTGACTGATTGTTGTTTCTAATAATTGTGGAGTTGAGCATATCTGACAGAATATTTGGAGTGTTCTTGTGCAGTTTTGACAAAGACAAATGACCCTCTCCAAAGTCCCGCCCCCCTTAGTTACTGTTGCTCGATCGGACAAGCTTGACAAACATAAACATGGCGACGCTGGTTCTATTTGGTTGCAGTAAAGTGTTTCATGGCGTCTGCGGCTTTTCAGCCGATTGAGCATGTTGAATCGGCGGAGCTCGTTGGTGAGAGAGATCACTCTGATTGGCTGTTCAGGTTTTATTTCCTCGCCCCTGTAGCGAGTGAATCTGCCTGTAGTGAAACCAGGGCTAACCGGTGCTTCCTCCTCAGGCTCCACTTCACTCAGCTGCCTGACAGATCCGCTGCTTCTTCACACTTTAACCTGAATAACAAACCGGAGCTAGCTGGTGTGGCTAGCGGAGCGTTAGCCGGAGCATAACCAGAGAGAAGCAACAGCTGGCTTTCGTCGCCGCTAGTTCTTTGATGTCGGTTTGGTGTGTCCGCACCTTTACAGATTTAAACAAAGGAACATGAGCCTTGATCTTTTCTTGCTGATGACAAATCATGTCATCTTAGGGTGCATGTACATCTGCCAAACTCAAGTTCGTTTGCCCCCCAAGTGCGGTTGGGGCAGGTGAGAACACAGCAATCGCACTCAGGTGTGATGGCTGTGTTCTCACCTGCCCAAATGATCCGCACGTAGGTGGCAAACGAACTTGAGTTTGAACTCTGTGAACTCTGGTGCTGACATCCGAACCAACTGCGGCCGCGTAGGGAAAAAAAGTCGATATGTCATTATTGGTTATTGGTCAGCTGAGTATCAGCGTATCGGATATTGGTAAAAAATATCATGCACCTCAACTTAGGACACAACTAATCAATGTAATGTGTCTATGAAGTTTGTGACAGTCCCCAGCCACATCTGTTAACCATCTTGAACATTTGGTTTTCCTTTAAACATAGAAGAGCCCAGCACAGAGCATATTAAGGGAAATGTTGACTGGTTCCTAACTTGCTCAACAGAGCAAAAAGGGGCGGGACTTAGGAATGGTCAACTGTGTTTTTACAAATTCTATGATTTTTATGTTTTAAACCTGCATTTATTTTTAAATAATTTTAGGTCAAAACTCTCGCATCAAGTTATTCTGTTAACTACAAGTGTTGCTGGAGTTTTCACCTCTTAAACTCCTTTCCCTTCTCCATGCACCTTGGAAATAGGTGTAGTTGTGCCACAAAAACCCACCCTGCTTCTACTTGATTCATGTTTTGGTCACTTGGAAGACAAAACAATCCGAGAGTGTATAACTGACATATTGTAACTGTATTAAGTGTTTTGTGGGAACGTCTTAGCACATAGTTGCCTATTTACACAGCGAACTGACATTGAGCTATGTTAGCATTTACTCTGAGTCATGTCTCTGGCCACTTGATGATTGTAAATCTAATATTCCTTCTCTTCTTTTTGCTCTGTTTTGGTCTCCACCAGCTACTGGCTCCTTAACTGCTAGATGCACCACTGTGTGCAGATTGTTGCTAAAAACTGCTGCTGGAAACAAGGTTAATGAGTGCGGTAAGACCGAGCCAAAGCAGTAAAGTAAACTGAAAACAATGCACGAAACTCGAGGTGAACTGGGTCGGGTGATTATTCTGTACTGGTATGTCTCAGTTAGCAACCCCTTTCACATTATGCAGTCATTTTATTAATAATTGATATAAATATTTAACTGGAGCAGCTTTGAAATGAACTTTTTTATGCTGTAATTGTTGTTATAATGACTCCAAATCAACATTAGACTGACTTTGCTGACTAATAACAATAACTGAACAGGAATCTGTGGTCATGAGATTGTGTAAGATATAAGCGCATGTGAGAACAGAGTTTAAAGGGGAAGTCTGAGACACACTGGGAATAATTATGTGGTCCATTACATACAAATTACATCCAGTTGAGTCAAGTAATTCTAACCCAAACGGAAAAAGTGCCATTTATGTAATTAAATCTATTAAAACTGAGATGAATAGACTATGAGATGTTGTGTAACCAAAGCTCATAGAATTTAGTTAATTTACTTTAGTAAAATTTGTGTAATTACTATCAATAAATTCTATGTATCTCCAATATGTTGACAGTAATTGCCTAACCTTTAATAAATGCACAGAATTTATTTACAATTATTATATAAACTTTATTAAAGTAAATTAGCTAAATTCTTTGAGCTACAGAGATTCTTACAGTGTAATCATCTCAGTTTTATTTATTTAATTACATACATTGTATTTTTGGTTTATGTCAGGAATCCTTAACTCTACTGGGTGGATATTTTATATGCGATTAAAATACGTAAACCTGACAATAGACTAACGCCTCATTTCCACTTACGCATGTGTACGGAGACAAAGCAACCAGAAGCCCATTCATTCCTACTCCTCCCCTTCGTAATATTTCGGTCTGGACTTTGCCTCAAATACGTTAAAAACTGAGCTTTTGCGGTGGATTTCGGAGAGACCGTATGACAACGTGCTAGCTTAGCTAACAGGCTGCTGACTGGTTAACAGACTATTTTCATATTCAGGTGCCTGTGTTGATTGTCAAGTGAGTTTGTTTGATAAAATATGACTTGTTTATCCATTTAATTTTTATTTTTATCATAATTGCAGCAGTGTTCAATAACAACCTGACTTTGAGCCAAATGGCGCGTGAAAACTGACCAGTTGTGCAAACTGTTTATAGAGCAGGACCGCTGGGTCTATATGTAGCAGATACGTGTGTGTAGGGTGGTGTACGATACCTCACTGTTGAATGTGTACAATACTGCTGGACTCCTACTTAAAACATCTTTTTGTTTGTTTCAGTTAGCTATACTGCATTGGTATTAAAATACTATATAAACTGCCAAGTGAAGTATGAAGTAGACGTTACTCTAGGCTAAATGCTGCTGTCAGTTATTAACGACACTCTCTTTTTAATAAAAAACACAGACAAAGAAAATCCCGCAGTTCTGTAGCCTACTTTGCTTTTCATTACTTTAAACTTAAATCTTACAAAGACATACTACTGACATCATTTAAAAAAAATCATTCCTACAGGCAGATGTCGAATTACCAAAGCAGTAAAACGTGATTTAAATGTGTTTTGATTTTGTAAAAAGTACTAAATACTTTTAATAAAGAACATATGAGCATTGCTTCAGAGAAGACTTTGGAGACATTGTTTATGATCGCTCGCATGACCCAACCTGGTGTTTAAGTGTCCGAAACTGACGCATTTGTGCATTAAATTCATTGATTGTGGTCTGATCTGAGTGTCAAAAGAAAGGCACTGATGTTTTTGTTGGTCAATCTTGTTTGTTTGTTAATATTTGTCACTGATTTTATCCTGATAAAGGTGAGACACCCCAGCTGAAAATATCAACACTGGTCAAGTTTGAGATTTTGGGCTATATTGCTTCCATAACATGTTTTCTTTAAGACTGGCTCAGAAGTTTTAGTTCAGGTTTCTGCTCTGGAAATGTTTGCCAAAAATGTGCATTTCATGAAATAATGCCTCATATGCATATTCAAATATAACATATCAGTAAAGCTGTAATACAAAAAAATAATTGTATTGATGTAAGCAATCAACTCAGGAAGTTTCATGGTGATATCTTGGCTACTAGTTACATTTTTTAGTCCATACACCTTTAATGGAATACATATTTTAAAGGCTGTTCGAAGGTCAAAATGAGTTTCTCCTCATACTCTGAGCCAGAAATCTCTTCTTCAGCAGCACTTAAACACATCAAACTGTCCAGTTTTATTTCTGTCTATATCCAAAAGCTTTTTACAGAGGGGTTTGTTCATATATCATTCATAGCCTGATGTATTTTACTTTTTTTCCCACCTAAAAACATGGCAAAAATGGATTTTTATGCTGTATTTTCTGATTAATGGAGTGAACAAAAGGGATATCTAAACTCTGTAAAAACCTCTCAAATGTCAGCAAAAATAAACAGGAATTTTGAACCCGGCTTCATCCAGTGTTCAGATTTTTGTTCTGGAACTTCATGCAAATTAGTGCACATTTCATGGGATTATTTCTCATTTGCATATTTAAACGTAAAATGTCATAAAACTTGTCGTACAAAAATGAACTGACCTATGGCTAAGTCCCGCGATGAGCCAATCACAGTGATGGTGACGGCAACAAGATGTTGATGATGAGATAGATGAATGTTGATAGTTTGTCCGAGTGAGTGGAGGGGGCGGGGCTTAGCCATAGGTCAATTGTCTTGATGTAAGCGATCAACTTGGGAAGTTTCACTGTGATATCTAGGCTACTAGTTAAAACATGTTACCCTGTTCACCTGAAGTGCCTTATTTTTTGTCTAAAAATGTATGGAATATTGCACTACATATATTTGACAGTCATTTTCTCAAATAAAAATGTAATTATAGCATCAATACTCAATTAGTTTAGTTTAGTTAGTCATACACTGAACCAGAAATCTCCTCCTCAGTAGCACTTACATAAACCAAACTTTGCAGTTTTAGTCCTATTCTGAAGATTTTTACAGAGGGGTTTGTTCATGTATCTTTCATAGACTGATTCATAGAACTGTTTATTCCTAAAAACATGTCAAAAAAATGTTTCATTCTGTGGAAACCTCCGTAAAAACCTTTGACTCTAATTTGTCATCAAAGTTAAACAGGAATTTCAAACCTGGCTTCGTTCAGTGTTCAGATATTTGTTCTGGAAATCCATGCAAAGTTGTAAAATTTCAGAAAACTTGTGATTCAAAAAGTGACTGCCTCAAAATTTCCTCAAAATGAGTTTTTTCTCATACTCTGAGCCCTTAATCTCCTCTTCAGGAGCACTTACATGCACCAAATTTTGCAGCTTTAGTCCCATTCTGAAGGTTTTTACAAAGGGGTTTGGTCATAACTCATTAATAGCCTGATTTATTGAACATTTTATTCCTAAAAACATGGCAAAAATATATTTTTATGGCTGTTGAGAGTATTTTCTGATTTATTGAGTGATCAAAAGAGATATCAAATGTCTGTCTGTAAAAAACCTTCGACTCTGAGATGATTAAACAAGATTTTTGAATCTGGCGTTATCCAGTGTTCAGATTTGTGTTCTAGAAATTCATGCAAATTAGTGCAAATGTTTCATTAGATATTGAAAAACTTGTAATTAAAAAAAAATTTGTCTTAATGGAAGTAATTAACTTGGAAAGTTTCCCGGTGATATCTATTGGTTTAAAGTTTTATTCTGTTCATCTGTGATGTCTTCCCTTAACATTATCATTGATAATCAGTCCCAAACAGAAGTTTACTGTGCACAATAAAGGATTGTGTTGGTGTGTACAGGCGTTAGTTTCATATCTATTAGATTGCTATTTGTAGATTGATGTAAATGATTGAGGTCAGTGGTAAATGCTGCTGCTCTCGTCTCTACACATGCAGTATATTTCCGTTGCACTCACTGACATCTGCGCAGAGACCAAACAAAATAAAACTTCTGGTAGAAATGGGTCACCCCTTGACTTCCTGTGTCGTTGTGGAATGAGGGCTGAGGGGTGGGCATGTGCGCCGACATGAGAAAGAGTGTGAGAGTCAGCATGAGCTGTGTGAGTGCGTGTGTAGTTGTGAGTGTTTACATGTCCTGTCAGGTGGTCCTGGCGGTGTGTGTGAGAGTGAGCATGTGTATTAGAGTGTGGTTTGACATTTAACGCTGACACAACCAGCAACATCCGCTCACCTCACAGAGAATTTATGATATTTAACCATGTCAGTAAGAAACAGCACAAGATGTGGCTTTTCATCTGTGTTTCTACACCTCTTCTTTCCACATCACCAGAGATCAACCTGTTAGACTTCATACCCACGACACCAAGCCTCCTCGTGAAATCACACACAAAAGTAGTGATATTTGTAATAAAGAGAGCTCTTTCATGTACCTGCTGACTGCCTCATAAGTTACTCATTTGGTGACTCATTATGGTGACCCAAATTCACAAATTATGTAATATACCGTAAGTAGATTTGGCATCTTTCCAGCCTTAAGATGCGGCAACAGAAGACACGCAACACACAAATGCAAGTTATTCTTGCGCAGTGCTGCATAATACTCACAGGAGGGGTTTTTACACACAATAAACAACTATTGATTTTACCTAGAAAAGCATTCAGTCAACAAATAAACCCAACACAATGGGTGGTTATTCTGACCCAGAGTTGGTGCAAACTCAGGTGTTATTAAAGTTGTTTTTCAGCTGGACACAACAAGCTCAGGTTTTACCTTAAAAATTGCCCCAGATGCATTTTAGTGGCACAAAACTATGTATAGGAGACAATCAAAACTGTTGTTACTAACAATATAACATATAGGTAAATACCACAAAGTGATATTGAAAAAAACCCCACTGATACTGGGTTTAAATAACTCATTGTCTTGAGCAGTGATGGAATAACTATTCAAATATTTTACTAGAGTAATAATAGTAGTAATATTATTGTGTGCAGCAATTGTTCTGACCCAGTATTAGACACACAACATGTGGACGTTTTTAAACTTTAAAATGGCCCCAAATGTATTTTAGTGGTGTAAAACTTAGTATGGGTAACAATAAAAAATGTAAAGGATACACATTGTGTTAACAATGAGTCATAAATAATGATAAGTGATATATATATATTTTTTTTAAATTTAATTTAATTTTTATTTTCTGTTATCTATTCTTTTATATTTGCTGTATTTCTTGTTTTATATTTGTTATACATTTGCTTTTTCTGCTGTTATTTTAGCCCTTGTTTTTTACACTCTTTGCATCAGCACTCCTCCAACTTTGTATTATAGCTGCTGCTGCACAGCAAATTTCCTCAGGAGAAATTAAGTTCTTATCTTAGAAATACTTTGAGTAAAAGTCCTGCATTCAAAATGTTACTCAAGTACACATATTAGCATACTCAAAGTCCTGAATGTAAAAGTGCTTGTTATGCAGAATTGCCCATTTCAGAATAATATATATAATATTATATGACACTTATTATTGATGCATTAATGTGACATCACTTTAATGATGCAGCTGCTAAAGGTGGAGCTAATTTTATTACTTTATATACTGCAGGTGGATCAATAAAGTGTCATCTTATAACCTGTGATAATGCGTTATTATCTATTTGTTTTATTTTGTATCATCAGTCTGATGTCACAGTTGTAAGGTATCTGTACAGTGTTTCCTGTTTTATTTTGTTACTCACCTTTCCCCTCACTGCTGTCAACTTCACTTCCTGCCTTTGTGAGAGTTCCCGCTCTTGCCCTGCCCTGATTGGTTTCACCTGTCCCTCGTTAACACCCTCTTGTTCTGTGTGTCCTGCCTGTTTATTGACATTAAATCTTTGATCTCATCCTGCTGCCTCATCGTCTATTTTATCTCTAATTGGGTCCTTCTCCTGCGGCCTGCTCTCAAACATGACTTTGGTAAAATCAGTTAAGTTATCAAATAAGTGTGGAGCAGTAAAAAGTGAACTATTTGCCTCTGAGTAGAGGAATAAAACAAGTACCTCAAAACTGCTCTGGTGGTCTTGGGTTTGCTGGTACTGAGTATTTTTGCTGCACTATATTCATTCTGCCACTAGGTGACATTATAAACCTGAATAAACTGGATGAGGGAGTCCTCTTCTTCCTCTTGTATCTGTTCAGTGTCACTGTTGTCTGTACAAAGCAAAACTAGCATCTCTGTCATTTTACATCCATCCCTACGCCCCTGATTCAAAGAACAGTATCTGTATCTGCTGTGTATGCACGCAGTGTCCAGCTGGACGCCTCAGTGTTCTCAGCCTGTTTGAATTTCCTCTGCGTGCTCTGTCAGTCACTGAGAAAGCGTCGACCCAGCTGGCCAGAGTAGAAAGAGAGAGAGGCAGAGTATATAAAACAGAGAGCGCAAATGAAAAACATACCTTGTAAACTCTGCTGAAAAACCACAGGGCTTTGTTCTGGATCTGATGCTCAGAACTGGGAGGGTGTGGGGTCGGCCTGACCGTGTGTTTCACCCTCTTCATGTGGAGTAGAAACAGAAATCCAGACCACTGCTGTCAGGAGACACGGCAGTCACAACCAGCACAGAGGCCACAGTGGAGCAGGACAACATATTAAAGAGGCCATGAGCTTATGAAGTTAAAACAGAGCAGCTGTTGATGAAGCACATTTGGTACATTCTGCAAGTACACTTACACACTTTCTTGCAGAGAGGGAGAGTAAGTGAGAACATCTACACCGCTCTTATGTATGTGTGCTAAATAAGAAGCTCGAGCCAGGTGACTGTTAGCTTAGCTTAGCTTAACACAAAGCCTGGAAACAGGAGGAAGCAGCCTGGCTCTGTCCAAAGGGAACAAAATCCACCTACCGGCACCTCTGAAGCTCAAAAATTAAAATGTTTCATCTTCATTTGTTTGATGTGCACAAAGACTGAGGAGTAAAAACAACAAGTTGTCAGTCTACAGGGCGTACAGGAGGCTGTACACTCACCGGCCACTTGATTAGGTACACCTGTTCAACTGCTCATTAACGCAGATAGCTAATCAGCCAATCACGTGGCAGCAACTCAGTGTATTCAGTCATGTAGACATGGTGAAGATGACCTGCTGAAGTTCAAACTGAGCATCAGAATGAGGACGAAAGGGGATTTAAGTGACTTTGAACGTGTCAGAGGAGAATGGCCAGACTGGTTCAAGATGATAGAAAGGCAACAGGAAGTCAAATAAGCACTGGTTCCAACCAAGGTGTGCAGAAGACCATCTCTGAAGCAACAACACCTTGTCCAACCTTGAAGCAGATGGGCTCCAGCAGCAGAAGACCACACCAGGTGCCACTCCTGTCAGCTAACAACAGGAAACTGAGGCTACAATTCAGGCTGCTGGTGGTGAAATGGTGTGGGGGAGATTTTCTTAGGACCAACTCAGTCCAACAGAGCACCTTTGGGTTGTGGTGGAACGGGAGATTCTCATCATGGATGTGCAGCCGACAAATCTGCAGTAACTGTGATGTCATCATGTCAATATGGACCAAAATCTCTAATAAAGTGGCTGCTTAATAAATTACTCAAAGTACAAGTTACTTTTCACTTTAATATTTTTAGGGTGCAAAATGATTAAAAAACTTTTACATCAAAGATTTCTTGTGCAATGAATGTGGTCCTCTTTGTTTGCCTGAGCTGAAACCACAAGAATGTTTTGAGGCCTGAAATTTCAGCCCTTCCCTGGTTTTCAACTCTGAATCCAAGGCCCCATGATTATGTCCGCCACTAACAATACGTTTTTGCTCAGAAAATGGGGGGTGGGGTTGTTGGAAAAAACACGATTCTACTTCTGGCCCCAAAAGTCTCCACCATTCATGGACACGGGGGAACACGAATGTCTGGTAAGCAGTCACCACACCCAGATGAGCAACCTGGAAGGTCAAAGGTCAGGGGACTTTACGGTGCTCCAAGGTCAGGGAGATGCTGCTGCTGGAGCCCATAAAACAGAAACTGAGAGATAAATGAGACTTCTGATTTACAGCTGCAATACTTCCAAATAAAATACAGCCTGAAGGATCACCAGAGGAGGATCACTGGGGTCAGACTGACAGACAGACAGAGAGGAAGCTGAATTATGAGCGTCTGATTCCCAAAGACAACAGATAGTAAATGTTTACACAGAGATAGCATCAGGTGGCTACAGACGAGTCTCGTAATAGTTTACATCGGCCGGAAAACCAGAGGAATGTTCTTCTGATGTAACTGCGGAGCAGCCTATGAAACCTCAGCCCTCGGGACGCAAAGGCAGTAATGTTCAACAGCTGTGCTCATGTTACACGTGTGCACAGAGTCTGCCTCTTCCTCCTGCCGCTCTCTGACGGGACTGAGCTCTATATGCAAACAACTGAAACACTGGATGATGAAATATAGATGGAGTTATTTCAGTCACCTCTGCATCTTCTGCAATGAGGAGGGGTTGGTCGCAGAATAGTTCAACATTTTGGGAGATACTCTTTCTTGCTTTCTTTCCAAGACTAAGATGATACCACTACAGTATATGTAAAGGATTTTCTCGCTCTTCACACTACCTATTGCGTGACATTATCTAGGAAATGTGTGTGTCCACAATGAAAAGGATCCTATCTGACTTTCCACTGGCGCTGTTTTCATGCTGCTGGTATGATATTTTAATACATTACGTGCCATCATTACATAAGGCTGTGTTTAAAGAATACTTCACCCACAAAATGTTTATCACTTCCTCACCACGTGTTACCTTAAATCCGTGAAGAAAACATTTTTCTCGCATGTCTCCTCAGTGAACAGAGAATCCAAATCAGGTGAACATTCTGAATATTCTTAAGCGCTATTTCATAGGCAACTTGACTTTCTTGGGCTTCCTGAAAGATACTAGATCTCATCACAGCAATGAAATCATCCATCAGAAACAACAAGCTCAAATATACACATGTGCCCAGGCACACAACTCAGCAGTGCATGAGACTGTTTATACTGATGTGATTTAAATCCTAATGTTTTAGGGGGAAAAGTATCGATACGACTGGATAAATGAGACTTGTGCTGTGTCTCAAATCGCGTACTTCTGTACCTGCACTTAATATTTTGAGTGCATAAGTGCGTTCACACTGAGAAGTATGGAAAAATGCAGTGCACTATGAGTACGCGCATGGTGCACTCAAAACAGTGAAGAAGTTGAGTGTGGAGCTATGGACACTTTTCGGCCTCAATGGTCGCCATCTTGGCTGCATAGCGGAAGGGGAGGGACCACTTTTCAAACTGGAAATGGCGGCCGAGGACTGTGCGACCGTGAATGTCGCTGCATTGTACAAATGTTGTGTTTTTTGCACTAAGCACCACTATACTGTTGTCAGGTAGAAGCCAGCTGTATGTTTATTGGGTTAATTTAGCAGTCTGTAATGATTTGGTACTGTGAACGATAACATGAATGCTAATGCTAGTTTGCTATTGAGCTAATTTGCGGTCGTCATTTCCGGTGAGTGCACAACGGTCGTGTTTGGTTTGAGACAACACTACCCTGTCGAAATCCGCGCACTACGCCAATGAGTTCATAGTGCACATAGTATACTACATGGAAGTGTACTAACGGAAGTATGTGATTTGAGACACAGCATTCGTTTATACTGTCCCTGTTTGCCTCTATTCAGAGTGTTCACCTTTTTTTGGATTCTTCGTTCACTGTGGAGGCATGTGAGAAAAACAGTTTTCTTTACGAATTCAATGTAACACGCAGTGAATAACTGTCACACAAATCATCATTTAGCAGGTGAAATATTTCTTCTTTTTAGGACAGTTTATTGAACATGTTAAAATAATAAATTATATCTATCTTGGTTGGTTTAAACAAGTCAACCCTCAGCTAAATAGGGGGGTGTCGCCCAGGGCGCCATTTAGTCTAGAACCGCCACTGCCCATAACTATTCAACAAGTTTTTGGTTTTGTTGTTGTTGTTGTTGTTTTGTTTTGAGGCTGAGGCGGAACAAACCCTGCAACACCTCTCAAGCTCACTGATTAACACATTAAAATATTTGTGTAATCAGCAGGAAAAGCTCAGTGTGAAAACAACACGATGCCGTCTCTGCCTTTTATGCTAAGCTAAGCTAACCAGCTGCTGACTGCAGGCCTGTATAACCAGATAAAACAGTGTTTTCAAAGTTATAATTTCTAAGCAAGACATTCCCAAAATGCTGAACTATATCTTTAAAGGGCCACGACTCAGAAGTGTTGAGAGATAATTATTAAAATGTGGCCCACTTAGTTATGAGACTAAGAACGGCCACAGATAAAACACAAAAACCTGCTTTGGCTTTTGGTCCAAACCTTCAGCATCTCTACGTTGTGTCAAAAGTTTCTTTGACGCCAAATGGTAGCCAGTCCATGAATACTTCTATCTGTATGATCTACGGCTCATTTCATTAAATCTGTTCATAACGCTTTATCTTTTCATCTGCCTCGCAGCAGCACGGAGCGCTGCTGTTCCTGATGGTGATCTGGGAACATGCGGATTACTTTGGTGTCCATGAGAGAGATTCATTATCATAGGATAAGCCCATAATATCCTGCGACACACACCCTGGAGGCCCAGAGCTGGAGGTTCCTCCTCAGTGTGGTTCCCCCCTCTCATGCTTTACATCTCCTCCACTGAAGTTTCTCTCTCAGTGCATTTTTTAACACTGTGTCCTATAATCACATTTCCCTGCGTCTCTCCAAATCAAACCTGAAGCGGAACATTGCAGCGTTAATTTAGGTCTGGAAATAAAGATTACAGCCTCTGTGTGTGTGTGTGTGTGTGTGTGTGTGTGTGTGTGTGTGTGTGTGTGTGTGTGTGTGTGTGTGTGTGTGTGTGTGCAGCTGCAGATGATAGGAAGGAATGAGGACTGGAGGAATTTAGCACAGAGGAAATGCAGACCCAGGGGAGGACGACCAGAAGTTTAGTGACTTTGTAATAAGACTCTGCAGGGTGGTCTGCTGTACATGAGTATTTGTTTGTGGCACTTTCCAGGCAAGGAAACAAAAACTGCATCACTGCCTGTAACTTTAACATCAGTTTTATATGCTCAGATCAGGGTCATCACTGTCATCCCCCAGATGTTGTCGTTAAATAAAACTACAGAGACTTGTTTCCTGACTCTGCATCAAACTAGGAGGGATCTTTAGGAAACAGTGACAGAGGTGCTGCTGATTCAGGACTTGTCTCTCCTCTTTCCTCCGTCCTCTGTCTCTCCGGCGGACTGACGCGGCTGCAGACACGTGAACGAGGTGAGAGTCATTCAGATAGACATCTCGGTTGCATGCATGAGTGAACAGGAGAGTTGTGATGATTATTTAACCAGGAACTTAGAAAGTTAGTGTGCGCTCGGGCGGACCGGCACCGGCTGCACGAGACACGAGACAGAAACACGCTTCTATAACTTAATGCATGGCGAGCTGCAAAATGTAGCTTATATTAACTATGTTTTTAACGTTTTCACTGCTGAGATAGTGACATTTTGGAGACTTACTAAAAAAATCGCATGCAAAATTCTCAGTTGAAAAATATTGAAAATATTGAAAAAAAAAAAACTGTCACTTTTGAACCAGTTCTGAGCTCCTTTTAAACCTCAGAGTGCTCACTGTAATATAAACCTGCAACTGTGGTTCTGTTGAAGCAGCATACAGGTTACATACCTGTGCGTCACTGTGGTGCGTCTGTGCCACTCTGCAGTTACACCTCCAGAACACTAGTCGGCGGTGGAGGTTTCTGTGAAGTGCTGTAAAGTGTAGTTGATTCAAAACACACATTAAACACACATTAAACACACATTAAACACACATTAAACATAGCTTAATGGAGACGATTTCAAACACAAGTACACAAATCAGCTTCACTATAACTCACAGCATTCACAGACAAACACTTGTCTTTATCTGGACACATTTTCCCCACAAATACAACATGCTAACATTATTAGCACAAACCTATGGCATTTTACATTGTATAAATTAGCCTAGCAGCTAGCAGTGATTTCCTCTGCCCATATGAAGCCAGGATAAATCACACACAGGACTTAAGGCGCTTGCACATGATTGCCGATTTGCCAACGCCGCAGCTCTCGCCGCCGGCTTGACTGAACGCTGAACTCTCCTCCATATTGCAGTGTCCGCCTGCGTTCTACTGTAAAATAATGGGCTCTACATGGAGAGGTCAGCATCAAACGGGGTCGAAGTTCAACAAAACTGAACTTTCAGCGTCGCGTCGGTGAAGCCCACAACGCAGCGCCGAAGTCGAAAAGTACCCTGATGTTAGCGTGGTCATGTCCAAGTGCCTTTAAAATGCTATTTTTGTGGAGGCTTTAATGACATCACAATTTATTGTTTCTTATCTGTGAAATTAAAGTAAATAAAAGCTTTGTTTCCACTGAGGGAAATGGTTTCAGCTTACAGAGACAGACAGGAGGTCTGCGTCACCACGACCTGTAGATTTCTGGGGAGGTGCACGTCATAACATTGAAAATGCTCTTTAAATAGAATTACAATGAAACAGACAAATACCCAATCGATGCAAGGTCCCTCTGGCTGGAGGAAGAAGTTAGACATGGTGGAAACCTGTAAATACAACAAGTATTAAAAAGAAATATTTTCACTGGGGAAAGGGGGAATATCTATAAAGGGTGTGATTTTCTGTAACTGCAGTATGAAATCTACAAGTAAGAGTAAAACATATTATATGACACAGTACTATTCTCTATATTGCTTGTATGTTGCTGTATGAGTTGAATGTTGAAATCCTGTTTGGTGCTCACTGGGAACTTAAACTTTTAAGATCAATGTAAAAAATTGTGTATTTACTATTAGAAAACGAGAGCACAAAGACATCAAGATGCACAGCTGCCTCCAGAAACTGTTTTCTAAATGTATGAGAATTCAGCATTTTGTATATTTCATGCACACGTTTCCAGTTCAAGTGGGGTTTTCCACTAAAACCAGTTATGTAATATCCCTGGTAAGTGAGTGAGCCATATAAAACACACTGAGTGACCCGCAGTCTGGAAATACCAACAGAAACTTAACTCAAGCAGCAGATCTTCACTGCAACATGACTGACACCAGATAAAACACCATTAGGACCAACAATAATATTGTGATTGAATGCGTCCAGTGCAGCTGCAAAACTGCTGTTGGAAACACACACACACACTCTCTCTCTCTATCCCTCTCTCTCTGCCAGTGTACACAAATGTGATATGGTAAACATACAGTGTACAGTTGACAGTTTTGCATGTTGCTGCAGTCATTTGCGTCTCTTTGTAGTTACTCTCTCTGGTTGAATTTTGCATCTATTTTCCATCTCTTTGTAGTCACCTTGCGTGTCTGTGTACTAACTTTATGTCTCTTTGTTTGCATTTTGCATCTCTTTGTAGTCATCTTAGTCTTTTCGTCGTCGTTTTGTTTCTCCTTGTTTGGATTTTGCATCTCTTTGCTTTTATTTTCTGTCTCTTTGTAGTCATCTTGGGTTTCTTAGTCATCGTGTGTCTCTTTGGTTGCATTTTGCATCTCTTTGTTTTCATTTTCCAACTCTTTGTAGTCACCCTGTGTGTCTTTGTACTAATTTTGTGTCTCTTTTTTTGCATTTTGCATCTTTTTGTAATCGTCTTGAGTATCTTTGTAGTCGCCTTTGTCTTTTTGTAGTCAATTTGTGTCTCTTTGTTTGCATTTTGCATCTCTTTATGGTCATTTTGCATCTCCTTGTTTTGGATTTTGCATCTCTTTGCAGTCATTTTGTGTCTCTTTGTAGTCACCTTGGGTGTCTTTGTTTGCATTTTGCATCTCTTTGTAATCATCTCGAGTCTCTTTGTAGTCATCTTGGATCTATTTGTTGGCATTTTGCATCTCTTTCTTTGCATTTTGCATTTCTTGTAGTCATTTTCTACCTCCTTGTAGTCATCTTGAATCTCTTTGTCTGCATTTTTCATCTCTTTGTTTGTTGTCATTCTCCATCTTTTTCTAGTCACTTTCCATGTCTTTGTAGTCATCTTTTGTCACTTTGTTTGTATTTTTTGACTTGTATGACTTTCTGGTCATCTTGCATCTCTTTGTAGTCATTTGATTTACTCTGCAACAATAAATGTTTTTTTAACATTCAAGTGAAAAAGAGGCCCCGGCAGGCCCGTTCAGTAATTCATCCATACAAGCCTGTCTGCAGAGGTGGATAAAATACCTTTATATAATGCAGTCCAACAAAACAACTCCACCACTGTCTATACATCCTCCAAATAACTAACATTTCTCTGACACAGTTTCAAAAGAGATAAAAATGTGGATTGTATTAGAGTGTACATATGTCCTTTATTAACTGTTAAGTCACTGTAAAGAGAGTTACGATGTAGTAAAGTAGAGCAAAGAGCACAAAATACAATCTGGTCCAGTTTTGGAATTCCATAGGAAACAGTCCAAGTTGTGTTTTGTCTGTTGATCATATTCTTTTTTTAACGTTTATGTCTGTGTTTGTGGTCGTTTCCTGAGTCGTCCAGTCGTGTATGAAGGATACAATAGTCAGTATGGGTACAGCTGTCCTATATAAACACAGCAGCACACACTGTTCCAGTTACAGGACACACAGACTGGCTGATCACTGAGTCTGGCAGACAGCCATCACATTTCCATTGAAAACTACTCAGCTTGGCTCTCTGTGTAGAAAAAGCCACTCTGCTGACTTTGTCTGGATAAAATAAGCTGCTGTGAGGACTCAACCTTTCCAGAGCTAATTGGGGATAAATTATGGGCTGCCTGCGGGGTAATATTTCAGGTGATTTATGGTCCTTGTATGCATGCCCGCTCCCCTTATTTTGACATTTTCTTTACTTTGGAGATTTGGAGGAGAAGTACATTAGTGAGCGTTCGAGGCACCATTTGACCTCTCAGAGTCAGCTCTGTGGATGTATGAGGGCAGGATTTTATTTTATTAACCAGTGAAATGCCACAGTGAATGCACGGTCACCTCATGAACAAATATGCTTGTGTAATTCTAAGAATGTTTCACCTTATTTGTTATTTCCCTCCCACCATTCCTGACTCCTGTGTCTTCTCTTTGGGCTGATCGATGCTGTCTTTGGCTCTGAGCTGAGGATTCCTCTTTCTCTTTTCCACCGCTCTGGGAATGACATTCAGGACACATAATGATCTTATTTTCTTAGCAGCTGCTGGACAACTGATATTTCGGCGAGTACATATGTTTCAAGGATTGAACAGAATTGTCTTTGCTTCTGGGGATTTCCTTGTCCTCATGTGAACTGACTATTTTTTATTATCTCCGCTACAAAGGTTGTGTTTTTGGATCAGCTTGTTTGTTTGTCAGCAGGATTACAGAAAGATTACTGGCCTGATTTTTATGGAATCTGGTGCAAAGGTGCAGCACAGGCTAAGGAAGAATTTACATTTTGGAGTGGATTCAAATCATGGGTTGGATACACAAATTATTTCTCACTTTTGTTAATGATGCAAGACCAGGCATTTGACCTTGGTGGATGTCTGCGCTCAGGCTACAGAGTGCTTTCCCCTCCAGTTTTTCTTGTTTTCTGAATGATCTAAATGTATTTTAAAGGCTTTAGGGTTGATGTTGACATTTGTGGGCCATCTTTGGGGGCATTAAACCCATTTCAACTTGTCATCTGATACCACACCCTACAGCTGCTGTAAAAATGGGGTGGTTGAGTTTTCACCACCATTTTCACAATAGCAGCCGAGATCAGATGAAAAAAACAAGTTCAGAGAGAATAAGGAAAAGAAAGGAGCAGAGAAGCATTTTATCATTTCTGGTAAAACCTGCTGTAGCGAGCTCAGTGAGTGAAGACATGAGTGTCATATAAAACTAGACGACCTAAGGCATCCAGTGGAGCCAAACTATCTTGTTGAGAAGGAGCTAAATAAAGTCCAAAAGTTTCAGCTCCAAAGCTTCAAAGTTAGGATAAATTTTCTTGAGGGAAAAAGTGCTTTTGCCATTTTTCAGAACAGATATAATATTTCTGCATGCTGGGTCCTCCAAATAGGCTTGGAATTGTATAAATTGGGTATGTCCGGACAATTTAGACTCTTGTGGCTCACTTGTATTCTCGTGTGATGATGTTAGTCCCCATTGTGTCATTTCATTGCAGTGAGGCCATTTGAAATTGCCTGTGTTGGTATCAAAGCCAGGGGCGGGTGTGCGTGGTTGGTCTCAGACTGACTATCATCTCCATGAGCTGTGATGGCCGAGTGGTTAAGGCGTTGGACTTGAAATCCAATGGGGTCTCCCTGCGCAGGTTCAAACCCTGCTCACAGCGACCAAAAGAATTTAATATTTCTAAATTTGATGAGTGGCCCAAAATTCTGTCTGAGTGAAGTGTTAAACCATGAAATACAGCGCTACTTGTTACATACTTTGCTTAACAACTTAATGACAGTCCCTCACATCAGCCTCAGCCGACTTCTAGTGCTAATTAGCAAATGTTAGCATCAGCGTCACCAAGACACAGAGTCCCAAAGTGTGACGCTCTTCCAGTCATCTGATAGTTTGCTCTGATCTCCCTGCAGGCACAGCCATGTTGGGTGCCCTCGTCCTTCTGTCCCTCACCTCCCTGGTGGCCCTGGTGCCTCCTCCTCCCGTCCCCTGCAGGCAGTGCTGTGATGACCTGGAGCCACCAGAGGGCAGCGGAGCCCAGCCTCCAACAGGAGGTTTCAGCCATGTGCCAGAGGTCCGCACCTACATCAACATGACCATCCTCAAAGGTACTTCATCTATGTCATGCCCAAAACCACTTTTTGTCTTGGTTGATGCAAATTCCAAATCTTAGTCGCCTTATGCTGCTTTAAAAGTTCACAAACGCTGATTGACAGATATTTTAGACCACTGAGGACTTTCATAATCTTTGGCTTCACCTCATGAAAAGGAAGGATTTGTCAAAGTAGCTCCCACAGTAACATCATTTTGTGCAGGTGACAAAGGAGACCGTGGCGACAGAGGAACACCTGGTAAACCTGGACAAGAAGGCCCTCCAGGCTCCAGAGGTCCCGCGGGCTCAAAGGGCGCCAAGGGCCAGGCAGGTCCCCCAGGAGACCCCTGCAAAGTCCAGTACTCCGCCTTCTCCGTCGGCCGCCGCAAATCCCTCCACAGCCTGGACTCCTACCAGGGGCTCGTGTTTGACACAGTCTTCGTCAACCTCGACGACCACTTCAACATGTTCAACGGGAAATTCATCTGCCACGTCCCGGGGATCTACTTCTTCAACGTCAACATCCACACGTGGAACTTCAAGGAGACGTATCTGCACATCATGCACAACGACACAGAGCAGGCCATCGTGTACGCCCAGCCCAGCGACCGCTCCATCATGCAGAGTCAGAGCGTGATGCTGGAGCTGGAGCTGAAGGACGAAGTGTGGATCCGCCTGTACAAGAGGGAGAGGGAGAACGCAGTCTACAGCGACGACGTAGATGTCTATATCACTTTTAACGGCTACCTCATCAAAGGTAGCGTAGAGGGAAACTGAATAAGAGAGGGGAGGCAAGGCCAAGGATGAGACTGTTGGATGGAAAGCAAACAAATTGAACTGACGCAGCAGCAGAATGCAAATTACTGTAAAATAGTTCTCTTCTTCCTTTTATATCCAGATATAAAAAGGAGCTCAGCATGCTTCACAGTGGTGCTACAATCAAAATGGTCGCTAGAGAATGAGCAATACCTCTGAGAAAATGTGAAGAAACAAAGGTGCTCATCAGCCTAGTAGAAGGAAAGTAAATACAGCAGATTAATTGTCTTAATGCTGCATATATTTCTCATTTTTCATGGTTTCATTAAAGGAATAGTTCAACATTTTGGGGAGAAATATGCTAGCGCTACCAGCAGCTCTAAAGCTCACTAATTAATTCGTTTTATCTTGTTTGTTCAGGAGCAGAGACAACATTGGTTTTGCACAAATTAAACGAACAAGATATAACTTGTTAACATAACAGACGCAGTTAGAGGGATTTTATCTCCTACAGACAGAGCCAGGCCAGCTGTTTCCCCTGTTTTCAGGGTTTATGCTAAGCTAAACTAAACAGCTGCTAGCTGCAACTTAATATTTAGCTCACTAGCATGAGAGTGGTAGCAATCTTTTCATCTAACTCTCACTAAAAAGGCAGATGAGTGTATTTCTCAAAAGGTCAAGCATGAGCTGCCAATGTTTCCTTGTCAGTCTTTGAAGGTCTAGTGTGTAGGATTTTGTGGCATCTAGTGGTGAGGTTGCAGATTGCAACCAAATGAAACCCTCTCTAGAGCCAGTGTTTGATTTGTCCCTTCTGGGCTACTGTAGAAACAACATGACAGGTGATTATAAACTATTAGTTTAGTAAACTATATAGTTATTAATATTAAGTCCCATTTCTGCCAATACGTCCCCATAGACCCTACGCACTGGACCTTTAATCCCACAGAGCAATCATTTTAAAAGCAAAAAAAAGACAGAATTTTCCCTGCATATTTTATAATCTGTTTACTTTCAGTGACGGACAATGAAAATCAAAAGATGTCTGACATTTAGTATTCTCTCTCTGTAATGAAGACACCGAGCAATGGCTCATGGAATCCAATATGTGGTGCTAAAACATGGTGCTAACTTTGTTTTGTACAGATTTGAGTTTGTGAACCTGCAGGAAGCAAAATGTTCTCTCCCCGTAAGACTTTATGTATTAGATTTACTTTGATATTTTTATTGACTGACTTGTGTTTTGCTTTTAAAGTGTGCTTGAAGGTGCTGATTATCCTCCCTTTGTTCCTCCCTTTATGTTTAGTATCATGTAAATATAAAGTCATTGAAGATAAAACGGTGCAGCTGCAACATAAAGCAGTAATATGCTATTGTCAGAGATTAAATCTCAACTGTGAAACAATTACCTGCAATTAATAGATAGATGGAGTTCCATTTTCCAACTGTCACCACAAGAGAACAGTTACGATTTAATGTTAATTTCCGTTTGTTTCTAATTGCATCCACTCAGTAAGTTTGAATTCATTTAAAAAGTATAAATGTGGTATCATACAATGTTGTAATACTCTTGTAGTAATCACACTAATGTACTATGTTTGTACATGATTTTACTAACAATGATTATGTTGACATTGTCACAGATTAAACATAGTTCCTCACCATGACCACTGGAGGGAAGTGTACACTCATGATTTTAAACGTCAGCCCAACAGAATCAGTCTTTGGGAAAAAAATTCACAATAAAACGAGTTAAACAGACAACAGTGTTTCTCTTATTTGAAGGCTTACATCACTGTTAAAGGGACAGTTCACCCCCAAAATCAAAATTACATATTTTCCTTTTACCTGCAGTATCACAGCATAAAAGAGAGTGTGCTTCCACAGCTAGCTCACCTAGCACCATTGAACGAGCTCAGTCAAGGAGGACGCCATTAACATTTACCGCTCGTGCTGTCACGAGCACGAGCCTCTCATCCATGAGTAGATGCACGCTTCCTTCTGCGCGATGAAACAGTAGTGAGTGTAGTTTAGTAGAAAGACAATAGTACCTACATGAAACTGATCACAACAAGGTCTGTGGATTATCTTGAGTAAGTGGGTCGTGATTTCTGGAAAGAGACATTTCTATTTAATTTTTCAAATGTATTTTTTTGGCGTTTTGAGCACCACAAGCTGAGTGCCATCTAGTTCAATGTATCCTCAAAATAATTTCCTTAAAATAACTAAAGGTTTGCTCGGTTTCATATGGGACACAAACTTTCGTCTCATGGGGGAAAGCTGTGTGTTTGTTTGACCCATCCACCACCCCAACCTACATCTTTGTGCAGACATTCGCTCTGTATACTGCCATCTAGTTCCATTATACTGGAGAGAAGACAGACATCTCTACGGCCGATATCTCAAACACTCTGCACCTCACATCGAAACAATCTAGACTGATAAGCACTATAGGTAAGAGGAAAGAATTGTAGTTCTGATTTTGTGAGGTGAACTGTCCTTCAACACAATCAGAGATACCCCTAGGAACCACTGATATGATGATGGCTGTTTCTAAAAATTCATCCACCAGGAAGCAGATTTTGCCGCTCTCACAGCTTGGTCTGTCTGCACTGACCAAAAAAGGTCTTGTCATGAAGACTGAGATAGAAGTGTACACAGTGACCTCTTGAGGATTGTGTGGTGAGCTGCTCAGTAATGAGCTGGTTCCTCTCTCAAAAATTCTGTTTTATTCTTAGCGTTTCTTCTGATTTCTTGGACACTATCAGTCATTTGGTCTTCTTCTGCATTCTCGAGTTCCTGCTGCCTGAGCTAGTCACTTCTCATCTTTGGGGGGCATCTTTCTGATGTGTTCCTAGATCTTGGTAGTTTCATCCTGGACAGTGGCTCTGATGCACTACACTAGACAGTTTCCAGCCTCAGGGCGCTGGACTTGGGATGAAACCCTCCATGCACTGTGAAAAGCTTCCTTGTCTTGGTATCTCCTCCTTTGGCCAGCTTATTGTACCAGCAGGGCATCTGATGACTGGTTGATGGCTCTGACCTCATTCTTATATCTGTATATACTGTTATGAATATGTAGTAGGTTGGAATGTTTACTTTCCAGGCCTAAACATCCAGAGGGTTCATTGATACTACTTAAACTGTCCACATTTCCTGTTAACATTTTTTGTTTAATTGCACTGTGGCCATTTGTCTTTCCTGTTGTCCTGATAAGAGGCATTTCCCTTCCCCCATTTACACAAGACTTTCTCGACACAAAGGGATTGTTCTGCTTCGTGGTGTTGAGACAATAACATATATTACTAGAGGGATATTTTTGTGCAAATATATCTAACATTAATCATAGTGTCATTACGTCATATAATACTGATACAGAATGCATAATTTACAGAAAGAGACGACAACATTTTCCATCATGCCCCACAACCTTTATTTCTCTTGTACAAAGACCAGATGATGCATGACACCATAACACTGATGAAACTGAATGCTTTGCATTTTTCCCTTTGGATGAGAGAAGAAACGAGTTTGTGTGACGGCAAAGTCTCTTGTGACTTTATGAAATATTTATACATTTTACAAAAACATGAATCACAAAAATAGATTTGAGTGTTCTTTTTGGTCTGTGACACTATTTAATGTTAGGAATCGGCATGAGGTCAAAATGTGGGACAATGTTTGGCACTGCAGCTTCGACAAATATTTAAGCTGCTCAAAGCAATGACGTTGAAGCGTCGGGTCACTGTGGACAAAAATAGACACCATCAGTCAAACTTTAATCTTCTTAAACATCCACTGAAGGGTAACTTTGGTGTTTTTCAACCTGGACCCCGTTGTCCCAAATTTTTGCCTAATGGAAACAACAATTTTGAGGTGTTACATCCACTATAAGTGCTTGTTTTTGCCACCGACAGGCTCAGATTATTAGTGTCTAAGTTACAAACTAAAAAACGTTTTTGAAAACTAGTCCAGCCGCAGTTGGCTGCGGTGAAACCACTCGTTGATTTACATCTACTAAAAGTGTTTGGTTTTGCCACTGACAGGCCCAGATTGTTATTTAAGTGTCTGACAACATTATGGAAAGGATCCCTACAGAGGAAGACCTTCTTGTTTTGTTGAACCAGAAACAGCCCCAAAATCTCTATCGCTGCAATATAACCACTCAGGACATCATCGCAGTCAGTGTACGTCCACTTAAAGTGTTTGTTTTTGCCACTGACAGGCTCAGATTGTTATTTTAAGTGTCTGACAACATTATGGAAAGGATCCCTACAGAGAAAGACCTTCTTGTGAAAGGGTAAGATCCTTTTTGTTGAACCAGAAACTGCCCTGAAATCGTCCTCGCCAAACCCACCAGACTCCATTTAAATAAACAGAAATTTTAGTGTGTATAGAGGCAGCATGTTTTCACATCTAACTGGGTGAATTAAGAGTTAATTCCAGCCAAACTAAAATTGGTGTTTGTTGAGACAGTGGAAAGACGAAGATAAATAGTTTGGTGAGGTTCATTTTGTTGCTGTCGACTTTGAATGAAGTGTGTTTTTATGGTGATAAAATTGCTGTTTATTTAAACAGAGTCTGGTGGGTTTGGCGATAGTGATTTCAGATTTCAGGGCTGTTTCTGATTAAACAAAAAGGATCTTACTCTTTATAAAAGGTCCGTCTCTGTAGGGATCCTTTCCACAATGTTAACAGACACTTAAATAATGCTTTGAGCTTGTTAGTGGCAAAAACAAGCACGTTCAGTGGATGTGACACACATGCCCTGAAACTGTTTTTCCCCTTAGTCACTGAGACACAAAAACATGGGAAAATATGGTCCAGGTTGTCAAATACCAAAGTCACCTTTAAACACTCCAAGACTGGTTTTCCGATTACAGAAGCAGCATGTACTCATAGGTTTTACTGCACCAATAAATAAACCGTTACTTTTTCCCTTACAAAATGACTCCATCTTACGGTGTTGTTTGCACTTTTAAAGAAATGAAAAAATACAGCCATGAATTAAAATTTCTGACATGGTTCAGGACAGTAACATTAGAAAATACAGCAAAAGGACATTATAAAAATACCAAAGAAAAATCCGAACACTGGTGAGGTGAGAGTGTGAGACGACTTTTCTGTGTGTATTTAAACCGACATGGAAAAAACACGCCCAGTGATGATGACAAACTTTTGGGAAATCCAGCCACAGATGCTAAATAATTCCATCCTATCCAGGTGTGACTAAGTCATTAAGGAATCAAAATGCCCCACACTGGTACAGAACAAACAAACCAAAAGGCAGTGAGACAACACTGAGTCAAGTGTGAACATGTACATCTCGGTGACTTGCAGAATACTGTGGCACAGAGCCACGTGTCCATGACATCACATACAGTACAAACTACACAGTTTTCCTGCGTGTTTAACGATACACAAAGCAATGCACTGGACACGAGCACACTGACAGAGTCCTCACAGAGTCGTGAATCATACAAAGTCCCATAAAGACAGTTTCTGCTGAAGGGCTCTGCTGTTTTCTATTCTTTCCAAAGAATAACCACACAAGATAAACAAGGCCCAGTATATCAAATATACCTCGCTGCGGCTTCATACAGCTCTCACTGTATTATGTTCAAAGTAAAAATTAAGTCCTTCTACAAAAATACTTTTTTTTTTGCTGTGTAAACTTTTGCAACCAAAGGCACTGTCTTGTCCTTCCGCTCTTCATATAAAACATGCAGCCTGATCCATGCTCATATCATGATGTGATTCATCCTGACTCAAACCACGATCTCGCCTTATGTGGAAACTCTGACGTTAAAAGACCCCCCACCATCACCACCACCCACAGTGAACAAAGAATCCAAAATCAGAAAGTTCCTGATGAACTGGAGTCAAAGGCGACAGTGTTTAACACAGAAAAAAACTATATCAGCTTGATTTACAAACTCTCACACAACTCCCAAAGTCACATTTATCGGTCGTGTGCTCAGTAATTCCCAAAGTAGACAGTGCTTTCCAACGGCAACTGAATTAAAAGTGAAACCTATTGATACTCTCTTCAATGCCAGACTCCACTGACAAAAACAGTAATTTAACTACTGCTGCCTCAGTCAGTTTGTTAGTTTGTGTTTTTGCTCGACAACCAGCAGCTCCTGTATTACTGTTTTTGTCAACGGAGTCTGGCTTTGAAGAGAGCATAGCTAAGTTTCACTCTTAGTTCAGTTTCCTGTCAGATAGGGCTGTCTGTTTGGAAATGAGACTTGGACTATACTGTACGAGTTGTGTGAGAGTTTGTAAAAGGATGTTTTGACTAGGGCTGCCCCCTAATAGTCGACTAAATGTTAGTCAGCCAGAATGGTCAAGATTTCATTGGTTGTTTTACCGCAGAGAAAAAAAACACATCTCTTGTTGTTGTCTTGTTGTCAGAATGAATCCAAACCTATATGGCTGGACAATGTGTGACTTTACTCTGAAAGGACAGACACAGGAAGTGTCCTCATCAGGTTAATCTCCAGGGCTGGTACCTGCAGTTATTCCACAGGCTAGTTAATAATATGTCGGGCAGGAAATCCAAAGTGTGGGATCATTTTGAGAAGGTGAAGGACGAACCCAAGGTGATATGTAAACTCATCTTCATTGGTCGACTACAAACATGACGTATCATCTGAAACATGGAAGTAGCTACATGCCCATTAGCCCACAGCGTCATTAACAGGCAGCTCGCTCAGTGTGTGACGTGCACTTGTAGATAAAATATAGGCCTATATTAATGAAGGTTCATTAGTACTTCAAACCACCAAAATAAATCATTTAATAATCAAATCTATATCAAACATGTAGGAGACTAGTCGAGTAACGGCCCGAAATGATGACTATTGGTCGACTAGGAAAATTCTTAGCAGGGGGCAGTTTTTGGATTCTTCGTTCACCATGGAGGCTCATGGTGAGTTCAATGAAAGGGTGTGTATTTGATGTAGAAATTTTGGGGGTGATGTATTTCTTTTATACTGACCATAGCCTCATCTTGCACCAACCCAGCTTTTGTAGTGATGTATTCTCACTGCACATACTGAAAAACACTCCCTGTCGTCTTCATGAAATGTGCTCAGCTCCTTGCTACAAAATACTGCGCCCCGTGAAAATGCTGCCCTTGAAAAGTAAAAACAAAAAACCATGTTCATCATTTTTAGAGGGGAACAACAATGCTGTTGCAGTCTCCAGGGTTACCCAATGTAGGTCAGTGTTAATAACTGCAGTCTGTGCACGGAAACACAAAGGTGATCAAATGCTGATGATAACGACGCCGTGGCGGCACAACAGAGCAATTAAAGAAAATGTTCCCTTTGAAAAACAGTTAGTTTAAATACACAGCGGCTCACCTGTGTACATCCAGCTGAGATTAAATCAAAAGAATGTCGAAACTCCAGTTTTGTGTCTCAAAGACAAGCTGAGACAAATCGAGCTGTGCAGTCTGACGCTCACTGGAGCTGCTGTGCTTCTATATGATGAGATGATAACATGCTTTTAAACTGGTCGAATAAAGCAAGCTGCTAACATGTTGTCTGAAATGTTTCTATTAATATAACCTCCACTGTGAAGCTTAATGAGCCAGGTCTGGAGAAGCAGTAGGGTTTGTAGCATGTGTTACATAACATACGAGTATCCTCTTAATCTGAGTATGAGGTATAAAAGACTTCTACCTGTTTCTGGTGCTGATAGCTGTCATTACTGTGTATTTTTAAACACATAAAAATCCCTTTCATGCTTGACATAAACATTGCACTTACACAATGTGAAATAAATTAGATGACAACTAATACTCTAGTGCAACTACACTTAAAGGAACACCTCACCCACAAAATGATCATTTGTTTGTCAATTACTCACCAAGTGTTACATTAAATTCATGAAAAAAAAAAATCAGCTTTTCTTGCATGACTTTGTTGCGATTAAAGAATCCGGAAGTGCAGAACATTCAAAACATCCAAACTCTCACACAACTCGTGCCGTACAATCCAAGTCGTACGCTGAGTACTTCCCAAACAGGACAACGTTTTCCAACAGACAACTGACCACAAAGTGAAACTTCTCTAAGCCAGACTCCATTCATAAAACAGTTCGGTCATTTTGACTTGACCAGCAACTTCACTACAAGCTGACTGGCTGTAGAAGCAGGTGATGAGCTTTACGCTCTAAAACCAGCTACTGGCGATTTGACCAGCGGAGTTGCAGGTGACACCATCAGCCAGCTTGAGTCATGTTCACACCACCACAACTTTTCTCTCCAACGTTCTAAAGCAGTTTCGTCTCATCGCTAATCTTTGGTCTGAACTGAGCTTTAGTTTGTGTTACGACGCTCAAGTTCAATCAGGAAGACTTTCTTTGTGCTCATCCATTCACAACTCTTTCCACCCCACTCTCACTACTGCCTCTAATCAGCTGACTATGGGTGCTCATTCTTCTAGTTATCCAGTCAAAGTTAGCCACGATCTCTCTCAGCCAATCAGGATGCCACTGCAAAATTTTCTGCTCTGTCCTCTGCTGCTGCCACCCATTATTTCAGGCGCACCCTCCTCCACCCCAGTCACCTCCAGCCATCGTATCTGGAGTCCAGGACAAGCTAAACAAAGACTCATTCCTCTACTCATCCAGATCATCAGCACTTCTCCATCTCATCACCACCTCTACCACCACCAGCGTCTAGTTCCCTATTCGACTACGGATTCATCACCCTCCTTAAATCACACCATCTCTACGGGGTCTAATCACCAAAGACTTTCCACATTTTTATTCTTATTTGCACGTTAATAAATATTCTTTCTGCAACAAAAAACAAGTCTCTCCTGATTGAAATGTAGTCGTTTGCTCTGTAAAACACTTGCACATAAACAGTCAAACAAAAGTGAGACTTTGTAAGCTGATTTTCTAATGAAGTTGTTGAAAAACGGCCTCCTTTTAATCCAGTTCACCAAGAATTATTTTTGTTCCTGGATTCTCCATTCTTCGTAAAGGTATGCAGCAAAAACATGGTCTTCTTCACCAGCTCAGCGCACCACAGGGTGAGTTACTGACATACAAATGATCATTTTGTGGGTGAACTATTCCTTTAAAACTAATCTAGCAACACCTTGTTGTAACTAATCACCCGCCGTCCGCTGCATCTGTGTCACGACCAAACGGGTTTCTACGACATCGCAAACAGAGTATGGCTCCGTGACATCACTTCGGCGTCCTGCTACAAAGCCTGTGTGATCGTCACAGTTGGTCACAGCACGACTGTGACGTCACAAATGACAGGCGTGGCGTGACATCAGCGTTGCGAGTGCTAGACACTCAGTTAAGTGCTGTGTGTAACTCTGGAGAAAGATGGCTGATTGTTGAGTCTCACTCCCAGGTTGTCAGATACTGACGCTTTGGGTTGCTGCTTGGGTCCGACTACCAACGCAAAGCGAAAGTATTTGATACCTAGAAATGAGCCTCGACAGTGAGCTATCTTTCTCCAGAGTTACACACAGCACCTTCGGGACTACACTGAATGTGCAACATGTAAGGGACACGTGCTGTTTGCACAACTCTAACTTGTGTGCTTCTTGTTATCTTTGTGATTTCATAATTGATAATGGCTGTTAACCTGGATTCACCTCTTTAGTGTGCTTCCTTGGAGCGTCCCTAATAATGTGCACATTCAGTGTACAACAGACAGGAAAGGAGAACACATCTGCAAAGCCCAGAACAAGGGGGAGGTGTCACTGTTGCTGGAGTGTAGCATTATCTCATTACATAAAAAACGGTTTGTCTGTGTGTGCCTGGGTCAGTTTAGTAGAAACACGAGTCACTCATTGAGGATCGAGTCCGGTCTGTCGTAGCCAAAGAGCCTGAAATCAGGTTCGTACAGCTTGTAGAGTTCTCTCCGCGCCTCCACAGGCACTGTGCTGAACCAATCAGCCTCCCAGCTGCTGGCTGTGAGGTTCCTATGGGAGGTGGGGAACTCCACCACGTTGTCCACCCGCAGCTGGCGCAGTAGGTGCTCGGCATCCTCCTCCGCCGTCTCCAGGTGGCCCACAAAGTCATACTGAATCTGGCATGGATGGCACAGCCGATACACCTGCCGCCAGTGCTCGTTAAAGGGCATCTCCTTCTCTGTCTGAGGGTCCAGGAGGTACTGGATGAAGTTGGAGAAGGAGGGATGGATGCCCACGCCGAACGCCTCATCCACAGAGGCAGGGGGCGTCGGCTGGTTGGCGTAGCGGCGCAGCATGACCTGTGCAAAGCGCCGGTAGAAGTCTTCGTTGCGCAGCTCGAACTTGTTCCGGTAGGCCGAGATGAGGCGCACAAAGGGGTCCCGCACGAAAATAAACTTGGTGTACTTCTTCAGCTTCACCTTTGAAAAATGAAAGAGGATTTTATTAACAACATCTCATCACCACTCATACAACGGACAATTAACGAAGATGGTGGAGGCGTGAAAATATGTGACAGAACTACTAATAGCACGCTTAAAGATAGGGTTGTGTCACAGGTCACACGTGCCATGTCATCTCATTCACAGTAATACCAGTAGAATTTTTAATATGACATGAAAATCTCGCAATATTTCAACTTGCTGACAAATTGACGTCATGCTGTTACCCATGGCAACAACAAGCATGGCTGAAAGCAAAATTATTACAGACTCCACGGTGCTTCAGTAGTGTGGAATAAACTGTGGCATCCTGAATGTTTCATGAACAGCCCCAGACTTCTCAGACTCTTTTAGTGACTTAGGGAACTCATTCAGCGGCTCCTCTGGCAGCAGCACAGCATCTCTCCCTCTCCTCTCTCGCCATGCGCACACAGGAGTCGATGTCGACAAGAGAATTTGTCATAAACCTTTGGTAATGTAAACCTACATGATGCTCACAGCTCGACAAAAAACTACATATGAGTGAATGTGTGATAGTTGTGGTTTCATAACAGCCTGTCACAGGTCACAGCATGATGATTAGAGGAGACTGTCTTGTGATAAAACTTGTGATTCACACTCACATTTAAACTATGACGTAGATGTCAGAGGACTCTAAAGCTTTGACAATGACTGGTTTCCCGTGTGGTGAGTAACCTTTTGTGAATATTGACTTTCTTTAAAAATAAATCTGTGGCCAGAAGCACACAGTGACCCAGGTTGGGTTTCATTTGTCTCAGTGACCTCTGCATCATTACGTGACCTCTGGAGTTCCACCAAAACACGTCTCTAAAAATAAAGCTCATGTGCTTGTGTGGGAGCTACAGAACTGCCAAGAGTGAAGAAAGCTAGCCGATGGAATAATATGATAAAAATCTAGGGCAAGCCTTGAGCTTGAGTTTTGTGTTTTGTGCTGTTTCTTTGACATTTGTTGTGGTTTCAGGCATTGCAAATTATATTAGAGCAGGGGTTTTCAAATTTTTTGGCACACCAAAGGGCAAGACAAAATCTCACGGCACACCAGTGTACTGCAGCACACAATTTGAGAACCACTGGCTTGTGTGGCTGTGGATTACGCTACATACTTGTCTCCCTACAAATAAACACTAAAAATAAAAATATATAGTTTAGTATCTGAACAGACCTTCATGAGGTGCCTCGCAAACTTGCCGTAACGTTTCCAGAACTTGTTGAAGGTAAAGTGCATGCTGCTGTTGTGGACCAGGTCTCTGGGGATGGCCATCGGGTCTCTCTGGGGAACACCGTCCCTCAGCAGGCTTTCACTGAGAACTATCATGATGCGCTTCCAGTTACTGCACGCAACCTGAGAGCGGGAAGGCAGGGAGCACATGTCAGAAGTCTAAAATAAATATTCAGTTATTACAGTGAAATGGGTGGACGCTGGAGGACGTAGGTGGGACTGTATTGGCATAAGACGATTGGACATACTGATCTGTTTCTTGTCTGGTCATGTGAAAAATACATTTTAACCATTTTAAAAGGGCACAAACATCAACATGAACATAATTAAAAGGAGGTAAAATGTTGTAGGAGTTTGCATACCTTGGGAACATAGCAGTAGATGATACCGTGCCTGTCGTCCACAATAAGGTGATCCAGCTCCCTGTTGGGAATGTCGTCAAACGAACGGTTTTTGCCAGGAAACACCACGCTGTCGTTAGCACACATCTCCTGAAGCAACTTCCGCCGCTGCTCCTGGATGTACCATTTGGTGGAGCACAGACAAATGTATTATTTATTAAAATGTTCATCATGCACAAGTAAAAGAGACATTAGGGGGGTGATCACACAGAAATGAGACGCTAGAGACGCAGACGCTTCAAAGACGCTTGAAACACTGGAAGCGCTTATTCAATGCGTGCTATCTACTGGCGTCTGTCGCTCAAAAAACTTTAAAATATTTTAACTTTTCAGCGTCTACACGTGTCTAAAAACGTGTGTCTAAAAAGACACCAGAAAAACGACCTAGTCGTTTAAGTCCCCCAAAAGGAAAATTTTGTCAGCATATAATAAGATAAAGTTTTCAGTCTGTTCATCTCACTTCAATCATTGTTTTGCATCACATGTATGAAGTGGACGGAAAAAGTAATTGATTTTATTATTCAAGTAGGTTACCTAAAGTTAATTCTGTATTTGTAATATCAATAATTTATTTAATTTCACCACATGACGATACAATTTTGCCACACAAAAATGTTGTGATACTATGCTGCATCCATTTTTTCTCCCACCCCTGTAATAAACTCATTTAATTTACGGTACACAACACTGATGACAGGCTGCCACCAGTGAATCCTGGTACAATCATGTGAGCTAGCTTACACTTACGGCCTGCTTATATGGTTCCGTATATTTCACGTAACCGGCAGGCTAGATGGAGATTTTGGAAAACGATGACGTTGCAACCCAGTTCGCACATTCGCACATTAGGTGCCCGGGAACAACAATGGCAGATATATATCAACATCACCGCTACATCGGCGCACAAAGACGTCTGCTGTGCCCAATATTAGTAAGTGCATAGCAGCTAACTATGCTACATTGGTTAAAATGTAGTTTATCATTGTTTTTATCACTAGCACAGAGAGGACAACAAATCACTGTGCAAGCGCAGAACGTTCTTCTATGGTGTTTGACATATGGTGTATCGCCACCTACTGGCCTGGCATGCTAACTGCAGCAAAAAGCTGCCCTGTCTGCATTTTCGTGGAAACAGGGATATCGTTTTTACAACTGATCGTGTAGGCCGGGAATTTTTTTTTAATACGGGATAAATAAAAATCTGTTTTTATTTGTATTGGTATCCGTGTAAACAAGGCCCAAATCACTGAGCAGCGTTTATCTATAACAATGAAGTGAACCGGAAAACTAAGATTTTTAACAATCTGTGCAAGAGACTGACATACGTCCACCATGGAAACCACTGGCAAAAGTGTAAAGGTTGAGGCTAATGCACCTCGAAATGCTACAACTGCTGCTGCCACAGGCCAAGTGCAAAGAAGAGAAGACCCAAGTGCAACTCAGTTGTGTGTGGGGAAGGGTCCCTGCTCTATATTTCTATAAGCAAAGGGGTGCTTGGCCCGAAAATTGTTGACGACCTCTGTTTGAGACTGATAAATAGCACTACAGGTAAGAGGAAAATATTAACATAATTAACATTTTAACATTTAATACTTTTAGTGCAATTAAAGATAATATATAATATTCAGAGGAAGAAGAAGAAGAAGAAGAAGAAGAAGGAGATGATATTAACCTGTCTCTCACGGAGCTCAGCTGCCACTGGAGTCAGGTGAATCTTCCACTCCCGCCTGGGTATATACCGCTCCTCTGCTTTCTCCGATTGGTTACTTGTATCAGGTGGCGCGGGGTCTGTGGGCTCCCCAGTTCCCGGCTCTAAGAACTGGTTTACGAAGGCGTCGATGTCGGACAGGAAGGACGGGGTCCGGGAGGTCTGAGGCCCCTGGTGAGGAGGGGGATGCGGGATCTTGGGGCCCGGCGACACAGGAGTGTGCAAGTACAGGTGCGAGGCGCCGACATCGTCCCAGTAAATGATGATCAGGAGGATCATGAAGGCCGAGCCCAGGACGACAAAGATGCGGAACATCCTGGACGTTCCCATGGCGACTGCTGCTCGCTACAGGATCACCATAGCAACTGACTATGACTTGATAAGGCGTCTACAGCGTCACCATGGCAGCAGATTGAAATAGTTTTTATATGTGATCGCCGGGGCAACAGATTGGAGTTATAGGGCTCTTGCTACAGGGTCACCATGGCAACAGAGTCAAGGTCCAGGAGCTCTCTCTCTCTCACCATGGCGATAGATAGACGGCAGCTAGAGCAGAGTCTGTGGCGGGCTTATCATGATGCTGCTGCACTGCAGGAGTGTGCTGTACAGGAGTGTGACTGGTCATCCATGGATAAAGTCTCACCTCTGCTCCACGCCTGCAGCACCCTGCACACACACACACACACACACAGAGGGAGAAAACCACCGTTACATAGTCCATATTTCTCAGGGTTTAATAAAAACCTTAGTCTCTAAAAATCAAATTATGTGCTTGTCTAATCACTGAGCAGCAAATTGTCACCAAAAATCATTGTAACAGACATTATCACATCTAAATTGGATTTTTTTTTGAGAGAGAATATTTGAACAAGAAGAATCACCAACACACAGATAAGCTCACAAAAACGCAGGGATTTCAGCAGCGAGCGAGAACAAAGACAATTTAATGACAAACCAAGTTACATGTAAAGTATAAAAATAGACCAAGTCTTTGGACCAGCACTTTGAAGATCGTCTAAGTGTTCACATGTGTTGCTGAATTTCTTGTGTTTCTAAATTCAAGCATCTAGGTAGAGTCTCACACTTACAAAAGCCAGTGTTGTAGCATTAAAGATCAGCCTTGGTCTCAAAATCACTTTTTGAAGGTCTCTGTCTCAGACTTGACCACATTTTTAAATAAAGATGATTAAAGGTCCAGTGTGTAGGTTTTAGGGGAATATATTGGCAGAAATGGAATATAATTTAACAAGCATGTTTTCTCTAGTATATAATCACATAAAAATAAGCATTATTGTGTTTTCGTTACCTTAGAATGAGCCGTTTATATCATAGGGAGCAGGTCCACATCTGAGATCGCTATGTTGCACCACTATGTTTCTACAGCAGCCCAGAGGGGACAAACTGGCTCTAAATAGAGCCATTTACATTTTTGTGTTTTGTGTTCCTCCACTACAGGAGCATGGTGAAACTGTTTTAATCAGTGTTTCACCAGTTTACAGTGTTCCCACACACTGTCATGGACAAAATTCAAAACTTTTCCATGACTTTTCAAGGACCCATAATAAAAAAAAAAAACGCTCACTCCACTCCATTTTTCAAACATGTCACATTCAAACTCGGTTCAAACATAATTTCAAATAGTGGGCAAACATGGTTCATAAATGGTAATATATATATACTAAGACAGATTTATATTTTGTAAGACAGACATTTGGTAATTAAGGATTATTTTTGTGTGACAAAGTTAAATGGTAATAATAAACTCTATATTTTTAGAAAAGTCTAGGGAATGAGTTTATCTATATAAGGAAGCTGTCTTTCTTTCTTTTCGGATGTGTAAATCAAACTAACTAAACATTGACAATTTCCTTTCACATTATGCTTTTGAATTTTTGTAAATACTACTGTCTGTCTGCTTGTTTGTATATTCATGTCTTTATTTAACATGTCTGAAAAAAAGATCAAATATTAAACATAAAAGAAGAGACAGAATGAGGGGAGAAAATGAGGAAATAAAACGTTATCACACAACGGCACATATTAAAGTTACGTTATGCAGTCTGCTGCAGAAAATACATTTGCTGTTATGTTACATTACATGGAAGGGTATCCATGGAGGATTACTGCGACAATTTCATTACACAGAACAAATTCTTATGACTTTACCAAAGTGACCGTGGGAATGCTGGATAGAAATCACAGCGTCCGTTTGTGTAGAGAGGAACAGACCTTTGTGGATAATTCAGCTCCTGGTAAAAACCTCCTGAACAATGAACACTGAAGGAATTCTAACCAGGAGAAGTTTCAGCTGGTTGATATCTGCAATCGTCACCACTAGATGAGGACACAAGATCGCCTCTGCAATGCCTTTTCATGATTTTATCATGTCTTTTTTCATGGTTCACTCATTCTTACACACATATATACAGTATGGCAATATAAAGTAAATGAAGAGGAGTATTTCTTTGTTTTCTGTTGGGGTTTTTATGGGAAAGTGGATCTTTCAGATTAATTTAAGGACTGACCATGGCTTACGTGTTCCACATTTTATCGTAAGTGTGTCATGCAGCATGGGACTCTCTGGCCTGGACTTGGTCTCAACCCCTTTATGTCACGTCTCAATCTCTATACACTGGTTTTGATCATGACTTGGTCTCAGTTTAGGTGGTCTTAACGACAACATTTACAAAAAGAGACAGACTACGGATTATCAGGACAAAATAAAATACGAAGGAAAAGTTGTTATGTGAGTGAGGTTTTCTTGCTCTTCTGTTAAAAAAGGCTTGAAAACTAGAGCAGTGTGAGTGAGTCTGACAGCGCATTGGCTTCACATTTTTGAACTGAATTTCTCCTTCACCTCTCAGAGTGAACTTAACTCCCACTCCCAGCAGTAAAATCACAAGTGGTTGTCAAATGTGTGCATGCCAGAGGGCTCTGCATACCAAAAAGTAATAACTTCTGCACTGCACAAGTATCCTGCTGTACCCATACCAGGCTTCCTATAGACTATGGTACAGCTCGGGCACATTTTAATACTGAGCAACCCTGAGGTAATAAAAGCCCCTATGTTAGCAACCTTTGAAAGAGGGCCAGTAGCAAATATTTCACACACCTAACCAAGATACGTTCCGCATGTACACTGAAGCTTACTGTGTTCATGCGATGCACAAAATAACCCACGGTGAGCTGAAGAAAGATGGCCTGTGTCTGCTCTACCTGTGGCTTATCTTCGTCACAATTTCTTACTACCACTTTATCTACAGACTGTCCTCTCCTTCTTCTTGTGCTCGGTTTAAAAGTCACAGGGCGTCACTTTTCCATTCTGACACTCTTCTATATTTGGAGCTCTCATGCAACAGTCGTCATATTATTTCCTCTTTCCTGAAGCTGAGAGGAGACCATTGACATGGAAAATCATCATTCCCCTCTCCAGAGGCTGCAGACTACACTCCTCATCCTCTTTGCCACACCAATGAATCGACTGCTGTCCCATAATGTGCATTAAATCAGGCATAGCAAGGACAGGACGTATGAACATGTTCTGTCAGCGGTGGAATGAGGAAGGTGGATTTACTGAAATTAAAGTTAGAAAAGATGTGCTAGTTTATAGGTCTACTTCAACTCCTCCACAGTTTAGAGGAAATATTGCAGGGCTGCAACTAAAGATTATTCTGATGATTGATTAATCAAATGACACTTTTTGTCTGTAAAATGCCAAAAAAAAGCGGGAACATACCCGCTGTAAGGAAACATCTTAAGGTGAAGATTCTCAGACAGAGACAGAGACTTCCTCTCTAGTTGAGTTTCTTTGGAGCACAGCACAGGAGAGCCAGGTCCTCAGGTCAAGACTCAGCCGACCTTTTACATCAAAAGGAGAAGGGACACTCCTTCAAGGATGGCAATCACATCTTGGCCAGAGGAAGCCATTTACGTCAAACTAGCACAACCATCGTTAAAAAGAGGACGTGACCTCAGGCCCCGCTTCCCCAGACAGCTTAGCACCCTTTCACACCTGGACCCATCTCACCCTAATGACACACATGATGGTGAAATTTGTGTGATCTCGCCGCTTCTTAAAGGGTTCACACCCACACAGAGTTTAAAGCCTGCAACGCCACACCAGCCAATTAGAACTGAAGAAGCTTCTTGGACGAGAGGAGAAAAGCACTTCGAAAACCACATCTTTAGATGTGTTGTTTTGTCCGACCAACAGTCCATAACACAAAGATATTCAATTTACCTTAAACTGAGAGCCAAAGCCGTAAAACACATCATCTTCACATATGACTGACAAGATTACTGGAGTGTCTATATGCTCCTGGGTAAAAACAGTCACACTACAAGTATTAGGCTGTATCCCTATGACACATCATTATGGACCACACTGCCTGCTGTGATAAGTTAGTGCTTGTTATGTTGGCGCTTCGAGGCTGGAAGCAGTTAGGATAAGGAGGCAAAAGAAGTTGTGGTTGGGGCTTGTACTATCTAATCTTGGATTTTCTCTGAGGTTAAAGTGGTAAATTTACGAGAAAAACTCACATTTACCGCCAGAGTCAGGAGATCTGGGTTAGGAGATGAGTTAGGCACAGGACTTTCACACAGGAGACTGGGGTTTGAGTCCCATGTGAGTAAAAATTGTTTTAGGGTGTATAAAGCTGTTGAGTGCACACTGTGTACACAAACTTAAGACCTGTTCAAGTAAACGTCATATATCGACGCTGCTAGGACGCCCGGGAATACACACCTGGGTGCAAAAAGCCTCTGTCAAAGATTAATCTATCATGGAAATATTAGCCCACTGGTTTTCGACTAATTCAGGGGTGGCTGTCCAGTCAGAGACCAAGAGCCACAACAATTACCGTACAGGTACAGGTATTTCTGGGCAGTAATGACGCCAATTTATTCACCTGGAGCCGGGCTTCTTGGTCGCCGGTAAGCCGTTATCTTGCGCAGTGGAGCACTATGGCTGTTATTGGCCAGCGCATGGACACTCACCCTCCTTTAATTAGACTATGAACTTATCCCACAGTAGTGGCACCATGTCATGTACCATGTTGTTTAAGTAGCAGCCTACTGCGGTCTACCGTTGGTACCAGTATACCGTGCAACACTACTCCACACACATCCACACAGTCTCTCCCTCTCTCGTACTCTCTCCACACATGCACACACACACACACACAAAGACAAGCATTTCTTCCCTGACATTTTTTGTTATATGCGATATCGCCACTGCACTGCAGTCCTGCATTCCTCCCGAACTACACACCCTCTCACCTGTCCGTGCGCACTCCTCTCTCTCTCACTCGCTCCACTTAAGCCTGTTACATTTCTTAAAGGGCCATACGCACTCATAACAATAAATTGATTTTTTTATGATGGAAGAGCTGCACGCGGATGGTTTTAATTAATGGATCGAAGAGCCGCACCCTGATAGGCAAAGAGCCGCATGCAGCTCGTGAGCCGCGGGTTGGCCACCCCTGGACTAATTGATTCCTTTCAGCTCTAAAATATATTGTATTTCTTCCTCCACTATTTTTATCCGACAGCTTGAGTGATATCTTACTTTACAAATTAAGATTTTACACAGGCTACAGCACTGGTTCTCAACCATTCCCCTAATGACATGAGGTTTCCCTTCAGGGATCTCCATCTGACGTGATTTTAGTTGCTGGATATGATTAAGACCAGAATTCACAGTTTCAACTACAGCTGAGGAAAAACCGTGGAGGAAGTGAAACCTATGATTAGAATAGTCACTCTTGCCTTACTCACACTGGACTCACTTCTACAGTGAATTCCGTAATTTAAAAAAAACTATTTCCCATTTTCATCATAAGTTTCCTGACGTCATACAAAACCAACACAAAAAAAGTCAATAAACCGTAATTAAAAGCGACAGGAAACCTCTTCTCATGGGGGTGTCCTTCTGTGCGGACTTTGCATGTTCTCCCCTTGTCAGAGTGGGTTTTCTCCGGGTACTCCAGCTTCCTCTTGGTGAAGCTGGAGTACCCGGAGCTGGTGATTTAAACTGGTAACAAAACTGACTAAGGCAAATTAGCGTTTCTTGGATGCAGTCAACGTGCCGCTAGCTCGGTACCTGCTCGTGTGTGCTCACCTTGTTTCTCTGATAACTTAAGTTCCAGTGGTCAGTTGCACAAAACAACTTAAGTTAACATTTTCCTAAAAGTCCTGGCTAAGGTTTCCTCATAATAAAATCAGTTGCACAAAACACCCTTAAGTCTTCTCCTTAAGGTTTCCTTAAAATGTCCATTGGCAACCAAAGCAAGGTAAAAAAAAAACTTCAGGTACTCTGACTCTGTCTTAACTGCAACATGATCAAGGTTATGGTGATAAAGGAAAAAACGAACACACCCTGAGAAGTGTTCTGCAACAGGAGAAGCCAGTGGATACGCTTTTGATTTTACACCTTAGATTTGACGGAATTTTCATTTTAATTTCTTCCTACAGTTGTTTTCTGGTATTTGGGATCAAATTTACTTTTTAGTTTGTGCTTTTTATGACTGTATTCCTCCAGACGTTTAATCTTTTCCCCCTCTATCTAACATGGTTTTCTTGTCTTCTTTTCTTCTGCCATTTTTTCCACTATCTAACTATAAGCCAACTTTGTAATATGATAGGCATCACAAGCGTGAGTCCAAGCACACAAACAATCTCCATGGAAACTTTTACTGCTTGTAATCTCTTTCAAAGCAGTAATGTTTTTCTTTAACTAAGGAAGAGTCTGCTCTTATGTCTGGAACCTCCCGTCTACAACAGGCTTGAGACTCGCCCTTGTTGAGGACTTGACTCAGATTCTGGAGTTACTCTCTCATCCTGAAACCTCTTTCAGGAATCTGATCCAGTTTGATTCGGCAGTGGGAACCTCTTGCAACTGCATGCCCTTTGCTGACGTCAACCCCATCATTCAAACCCTAAGGAAACCTTTTAAAGTATTCTGTGCAACTAGGTCGAGGAGAAATTAAGCCTCAAGGAGAAAACTTAAGGTTTTCACTGGCAGCCAAATTGTCCGCAGAGGCTCTCGGTACTTCGATTGCCGATGCAAAAACACAAATGTCCCTCTAGAGCCAGTATTTGGTTTGTCTGTTCTGGGCTACTGTAGAAACATGGCGCTGCAACATGGGGACCTCCATGAACAAAGACCTGCTCCCTGTGTAGATATAAACGGCTCATTTTAAGGTATCGAAAACACAACAATTCTTACTTTCAGGTGAAGAAAACATACTTATTAAATTGTATTTTTATGTCTGCCAAAATATCCTCCTAAATCCTACACACTGGACCTTTAAAGCAGGGCGGCAGAATTAATGCAATATTTAATTCTTATTTTCATGCATCCTTATTATATTATATTTTTCATTTCTCCCAATAAATCCTTTAAATTTAAGCATCTGCTCACTGTCAATGTCTTTGCTAATTATACTTGTACATAAGCAACATTCACATGCAGGACTTGTGATGCATTTGGATTTTACAGTGTGATACTGCTATGAGATGTAACTGATTACTTCCTGCACCACTGTCTACTAAAGCACTAAATCAATATTTGGGGATACAGATGAGAAACACCTCTGTCCACGCGCCTCTTAGTGTTGACATGAATAATTTTGGGTGCACACTTTGCAGCGGCAGCATCACGTCAACAAGTCTCAGTGTGATTTAAAGTCGCGCCGTGGGGCTGTTAACCGTCATAAATCAGTGGTTTGGTCGCCTCGTAACTCGTGCACGTTTGTTGTGTTTACCACCACGTCAACGCCGGTGTCACACCAACAGATAAAGCCCGTTAAAGAGCAGCCGACGGCGGGTACATAAATCACACCGTCCTGTCCGCAGCAGCCGCCAGCGGATGCCAGACCGGACACAATGTAGCCTTTGACGGGGAGCGCAGCGCCGCGGGAACGGGCTGTTCCTCACACCGGGAAGCTCGCGGACATGTGGCTCGGTTCGTGGAAGCGTCGCGTGGGGCTGTGAGTCCAATTCCCGTGGAGATAATAACGAGAAAACAACGAGCTTCCGTACAGCCTGTGGTTTTATCAACAGACGGTGCTGTCAGCGTGCCTGTAGCGGTGTCTAGGTGTCAAAGTAGTGCACAGCCTCGGAGCGGAGCTACGTGCGGTAAACACACTGCAGCAGCTCAGAGGGGAAATGTTAGGGTACTTTCAACAACAATAAGAAAGGTAAAATAAACAAACAACAACACCTTCTCACCTCTTTCTGTGCCCGCGAGCTCCCAGCGCCGCGTCAGCTGAGCCTGTGATGCGAGCAGTCCCTTTTTTTCCTTGGAGATGGAGCGGGAGCACGCGAAGCACCGCGAGAGTTTGGAGTTGAGGTTTCTGCAGAGTGAGCTCATGAGGGGAAAAATTCACTTTCTGGGTCAGCTCCAGCATAACATGTCTCTGCTCCGGGATGATTTATGTCGACAGTCTACCCTCCTCCTCCACCTCCTCCTCCTCCTCCCACAGGAGGAGTGCTGAAAATAACCTGCTGTACCTGCAAAAACAAATGTCATCTTCACTCCGCCAAAAAAGATTAGACACAAAGAATGATAATGAGGAGATGTGGCTGTGGGGGTTCTGTGTCTGTTTCTGTTGCCTCAGGCTGATGCGGTTAGAAATCCTGTTATTTGTGAACTCTTTTCATCCTGTGACATCAAACGTAGCGAGGGGCCCCCACAGAGCGGCTGATTCGGTCTGCACCACACACACACACACACACACACACACGCACGCACACGCACACACCATCATCATCTGCTTTCAATCAGCGTCACACATTCACCCTCACTTCTGATTTTACTCTCACTGCTGTGTTGTCATGACTTTGCTTAATATAAATTCATAACAAGGCACTTTGAACACACACACACACACACAATGAGCACACCAGAGACCTACAAGAGAAGGAAAAGAAGGTGCAATCAATCAATCATTTCTAAGCACTGATACATACAGTATACTGGGACAAACACTTTATTAGGTACACCTGTTCAACTGCTCGTTAAAGCAATTAGTTAATCAGCCAATCATGTGTCAGCAGCTCAATGCATGTAGTCATGTAGACATGGTGAAGAGGAGCTGCTGAAGTTCAAACTGAGCATCAGAATGATGAAGAAAGGTGATTTAAGTGACTTTGAACGTGGCATGGTTGATGGTGCCAGACAGAGAAAATATCCAGTGAGCCAAAATGCCTTGTTGATGCCAGAGGTCAGAGGAGAATGGCCAGACTGCTTCAAGATGATAGAAAGGCAACAGGAAGTCAAATAAGCACTGGTTCCAACCAAGGTGTGCAGAAGACCATCTCTGAAGCAACAACAACTTGTCCAACCTTGAAGCAGATGGGCTACAGCAGCAGAAGACCACACCAGGTGCCACTCCTGTCAGCTAACAACAGGAAACTGAGGCTTCTTGGCACACTTTGGGCCCCTCAGTTCCAACTGAGCATGGTTTAAACTCCACAGCCTACCTGTGTATTGTTGCTGACTGTGTCCATCCCTTTATGACCACAGTGTACCCATCTTGAAGCGTAGCTGTAGATGTAGATTACATTTTATCATGTTTATCACTTTCTTATATTTACTACTTTATGTAGTGTAGGAGTAGTGTAAATATAAGGCTTTGTATTTCACTACACAGTGCAAAAATGCAGTAGTACAAACTAAACTGAAGCTGATGCAGTGTTTGGGTTTCTAACTGTGGCTGATATGAGCATTTCTGGGAATACTGCATATCTCTGTATGCATGTCTTTCCCCGCAGATGAAGAGATTATCCAGCTCCCTTATGAAACAGGTTACTCTAAATCCCCTTCTGGCCTGCCTGCCCATTTCTGTCAAATTGGACCTTCTGGTGGCCTTTGAAAAAAAAAATGTCTACACATGGATTTATAAGCTGCAGAATTCAACTAAGTGACCAGAGCAGATGCAGGCGGAGAGATTTGTGGATAATTCTGCTGAGGAAACATAGAAATCGTCTTTTTTCGTGAAGCCATGTTCCAGAAATTAAAGGGTTTACACTCAGCTAACTGATTCAAATCTACAGCTGTGTTCTAAAGACATATATCTGGTTCGCTCTCACCTCCTGCATGGAGTCAAAATGTCATGCGAGGATTGACGTATTTGCATTTGGAAATTGAGCTGTGGTTTGCAGCTGTGGGTAACAGGCACTTGCTAAATGTGTGAGACTGATTGAGGTTTGTTGGGCCTACTGCAACATCCTGACGTTTTTCTCACAGATCATGACGTGGATGATGATTGAGTAGATTTCTAGACCGATAAACAGCAGTACAGGTCTGAGGAAAATGTGTATTTTTGGTTTCGGTGTGAGCTAATCCTTTAAAATCAGTGAGCTTGGAGGATATTATTGTTGACTGTGATCTTATTTAAAGCATAAAACAATGCATAGTTACATGAAACAGGCATAAAAAATAGCAGCTTCAATGCACAGTTCATGATGTAATAAAAGTGAAAGAGAAGCACCACAAAAAACTGAATCCACATGACTGCAACCTGCAACTGCCTTTTAAAATACACACACTAACACCAGCCAACAGCTAAAACCTGATGTTAAGAATATGATTTCTTCATCAGACTTTATTTCTAAGCATTCTTTCTTTCTTGTGTAATGTGGTATAGCCTCAGGAAATTACTCAAATGAAATCTGATAAGAGGAAATTATTTTTTCAATTTATAGACGTTCGACTGCTGACAGCAGAGATGTTGCTTCATATAAAAGTGGTCAGGTGGGAAAAACGGTTCAGAACCGCTGACTTACATCACTGACACTAACACAGAAGAAGGAGAAGAAGAAGAAGACAAAAAAGAAGAAGAAGACTAATCCCAGAGGGGAAATTCAATTTTTATTTTTAATCTGTTGTCATATCCTCCTGAGACCCGAACTTTTGTTTGTTTTGCATTTTTAGTTTCTCCTAGCTATTTGGGATCGGTAGGACGTGATAAGTATAAAAAACTACACACTGTCAACTATAACTACGTCCCAATGTCCTCAGACAAGTACTTCCTCATTAACAGTGTCTTATTTTGTTGCTAAAATTGGTCAAATGTCAAACTACAGACATTTTTAATCATAAATAAACAGGTCTCAGTCATAAAATGTGATCAGGTTTTAGACCTTGGCCACTTTTGTGTAGGGATTAGCTGCAGACTGACTTGGCAGAGACGGCTGCCATCTTCTTTTTACATGGATTAATGTATTGTGGTCTTACTACCACTAGATGGCACAAAAAGTGTCCATGAACGAGGACAACAGGTCTGAGTTAAGTACCCTTGAAATCAAGAGCTCAATTTGAATTTGCTCATGCTCATTAACCATGCCGTTGGAGCCGAGCTGCACCAATCACATCAGTGTATCAGATATAGTCGGGCCACAGGCGAGCTAAACAGATGACGACAGTGCTGCGACAACGAAGTCCGGAAACAGTCAGTCAACATTGCAAGATGGCTACGGATGAATACCAGCTGTTTGAAACAGCTTTGGCCAGTTTAATTTTTTCTCTAAAAGAGGAACAGAAGACGGCGCTCAAATCTTTCTAGATTTGGCTTTGGATTTCAAGGCTATAAGTTCAGTAGAATGAAGTATAAGGTCAAGTAAACCCAAAATGTGACATCCACATATAAAGACACAGGGTCTCAGGAGGATATGGAGACAGGCCTGATATACAGACACATGCACACACAGAACATGTGCATGCATTAAATATAGAGAGATGTCAGAGTGAGGGGGCTGCCCTTGGACAAGTGGTTGGGGAGTCAGTGCCTTGCTCAAGTGCTCAGGAGGCCAGCTGACACCTCTCCAGCAACCAGTCCACGCTCCATACTCGGTCCAGATGTGGACTTAAACTGGCGACCTCCCCTGGTTCCCAACCCAAGTCCCTTTGGACTGAGCTACTGCCACCACACTTAAGTTTGCCTTTGTATTAAAACACTGATGAGCCCTTTAAAACACTTGCACTCATGTAAAGCTGCAGTTTCCTGTCTCCTGATGTGGTGCAGACTTGTACTGTGTCCTCCAGAACATTAAACGCTCAGTTCTCTTCTACTTTATTCAGTTAAAATAGCAACAATTTGCCGGTTTATGTAACATTTCTATTTCTGTAACATTTTGAGGAGAAGCACTGCGTAACAAATCTGCAAAAAAAATCCCATCGTATATAAATAAATAAAAGGTTGATGTGATTTTAATTCAACTTGACTTGACTCTTAATCATGTGAGAGCCTGACATCAGCCACTAGGGGACGGTAGCATCAAAGTTAACTCCGATCACACTGAACTTGAAAGTGCAGCTCATATGAGTGAACTCTGAACATCTTCCCTTTAAATGCTTCAGTTTAAAGTAAAAAAAAAAAAAAAAAAAAAGGACCCATTAAAGGTTTTTCATATGTTTATTTGTCTAAATCAAAGTGAAGGCACACATTTACAAAATATATAATGCATTTATTCTAATGATTTTTGAGTCTGAGCATAAATATAGTATTATGCATAAAAGCATGATGTACAGGGGTGTTTATGGTGCTCAGCTACACATTCTCATGTGTGTGTGTGTCTACAGGAGGTCCTGCTCCACCCAGATCGTCTTCTTCTGCTCATCCTGTATCCGCTCCTTGATGACCCTGATGAGGTCGTCCGTCCCTGCCCAGGCCTCGGGCTCCAGGGTGGCGTAGAGGCAGGGAATGCCCTCCAGCTCCTTCATTTTCGCCCGACACAGCTTCACAAACTCCTCCTCCGACTCCACGCGCAGAGGCAGCTTCCTGTGTGGACAGGAAACAGGAAGGAAGCAGCGCTGCGGTGGTGAGTGTGGTGATGTTTGGAACCCGTGATCTCTGATGAAATCCTGTAGATGCTTTGCAACAGTGGTTTGTCTACTTTGTTGTCTTTATCAGAGAGACAATAATGGGTTTGTATTCTATTTGTCTTTTTAAAGGTATAATCTACCACAGTATACGTCAGGCATCAGAGTTTGTTGACATGTAAACATGCATCCCCACTGACAATATTATCAACACACCAAACTGAAACACAGCAGGACATGTTGCTTTGAGTGAGATGCTCAGTTCTCTTTGTGGACAGGAAAAGCTCGTCTTCAGCTGCTCCCATCACTGTTTCAACTTCACAACTATTTACTGTGCAGCACATATAAATGCTTTACCTCCCGAGACCTCAGCTTCTATTTGGTACATATTTTACTGTCTCTGAGCTGTTTGGGATCAGTTCGACCTGATGAATATAAAAACTAAACATTGTCTTTGAACAGGAAGTAGTTTAAGACAAAAGATGTCCTCATATGTGGACACTGGGTTCATTTTTGATAGTTGCAGTGTGTAATAAAGAATAAACTGTTTATGTCAAAGTCTGAACGTTGTTGTGCAAAAACTAAATCCCAAAGTCTGATATGTGTTCATTTAGAAACTCAGCATCAATTTTCCTCTTTTCATACACCAAGACAGGAAGGTCCTTTTCTCTGTAGAGACAGTCTGACCATGAAGAAGTCCCTCAAATGAGACGACAATCAAGACCCAGTGTCCTCAGACGAGTACTTCCTTATTAACCTGTTACTGTTGCTAAATTTGGTCAAATTTGTTGCCATATTAAACTACAAACATTATTCATCATATATAAACAAGTTCCAACCATAAAATGTGATCAGGTTTTGCACCTTGTCCACTTTTGTGTCGGGATCAGCTGCAGACTGACTTGGCAGAGACGGCTGCCAACTCGTTTTTACATAAATTAGTGTATTGTGCTCTCACTACCACTAGATGGGACAAAAAGTGTCCACTAACAAGGACAACAGGTCTGAGTTAAGCAGAATGAAGTACAGTATAAGGTGCAGCAAACCCAGATTGTGATGTCCTCCTATGAGGAGGCAGGGTCTCAACCCAAAGCAAAGATACTCAGCACTACAGGTTTCCTCTTACTCTATTTATTAATCTAGATTGTTTTGGTGTGAGTTGCCGAGTGTTGGAGATATCGGCTGTAGAGATGTCTGCCTTCTCTCCAATATAATGGAGCTAGATGACACTCAGCTTGTGGTGCTCAAAGCGTATTTGTATACTCTATCACAGCATAAAAATTAAGTGTGCTTCCACAGCTAGCTCATTTAGCACCACTGAACTAGCTCGGCCAAGGAGGACAACCATTAACATTTACCTCTCTTGGGTTTAGGACAAAAGAACAGGGTGTGGCTTCAGAATCTTACGGGACGCGAACACCACTCTCTCAGGTCAAAGTCAGCGTTTGTTGGACCCATCCTCCACCACCCCTCCCTGCCACCCCACTCGGACTTTCACCGCCTTAACTTTCGTCCTTGTCCCGCTACGTTTCCCCCAAAGTCATCAGGCGCCATTAAACTATAACAGCAACCGGCCGCGCATCATGCCTACATTACAGGATGCCTCTTTTTGTTGGTTTCTGATGCCGCAAGTCACTGCCCAAGCGCCGGATTTCGACGACTTCGGAGTGAGGCCGGGCTCCTACGGCCAATGACATAAGGTAGTTAAGATGGGTCCTAGTGCACATTTTCGTGCACATATCGTCTCATCACACGATCAGAGACTTAACACTGGATGACATCAACATACATATTACCCAGAAATCATCACTGCATATCTGTATGTAACAAAAAATATCAAAGAAAGTAGGAAATTAAGGTATTATTAATTCAATTTAACAATTTTAATAGTCAATTTATAGTTATAGATTATTTTAATTAATGGAGAAGTTGATTAACATTCTACTGATTGCTACTGACTGTTTTACAAATAAAGATAAACATGAAGGAGCTGGGTTTGTTTTTTCCAAGGGCATATATAGCAAATAGCACTGTTTTTAATTTAATGTGAGTTTCTCTTTGAACACAGGCATATTTTCAAGGTGTAAGTCACTCATAAGGGCCCATTCTCCACCTAACACATTGTTGGAGGGCCCAGTGCAACCACACTACCTGCACTGTCTACATTTACGCCCCTGTCTACAGTCAATATCCCCAACACTCGGCAACTCGCACCAAACAATCTAGACTGATAAACAGCACTAAAAGTAAGAGGAAAAATATGTGTTTTTTGGGTGAATTGTCCCATTCACAAGGTCAAACAGCAACTTGTTCTTAAGCTGGTTCGCTCTCACCTACTGCATGCCATGGAGTCAAAATGTCATGCGAGGATTGACGTATTTGCATTTGGAAAATGAGCTGTGGTTTGCAGCTGTGGGTAACAGGCACTTGCTAAACGTGTGACAATGACTGAGGTTTGTCGGGCCTACCGTAACTTCTTGACATTTTTCTCACAGATCTTGACGTGGATGATGATTGGGTAGATTTCCCTCCGCAGGAGGTCTTTGACGCAGCTCAGCTCAGCCTCCAGCAGGCAGTGTTTGCCCTGGTGACGGGTGGAAACAATGGGCTTTGAAGAAATGCAGATTTATGCTATGTGATGCAGACACTGGCACACAGTACATGATCGAACGCACAGATAAGCACATAACACAACGAGAAAGTCTCACTCTATCAGACGGCATTTTGCCAGATTGATAGGATTTAAAAGGACATGCTGGTATGTTTCACATCAAACAAATAAAAGGATCTTACAATAGTTTCTGGTTTGTTTGAAGCAACAGTTTAACATTTTGGGAAGTTGGGTTATTCACATCTTGCGGAGAGTTAAATGACAACACCCCTCTCAAGTCTGTGCACCAAATAGGAAGCTAGAGCCAAAGGCGTGTTAGCTTAGCTTAGTTTATCACAAAGCCAGTGTACTTGGTCCATTATTATTCCTCATTCATATAAATGATTCATCTAATGTCTTAAATAGCCTTTCCCCAATAATGTTTGCAGATGACACAACCCTGTTCTCTCCAATTCAATATATTTAAATATAAGATAATCTTACTTAATCATTTTTAGTGGCAGAAAAAATATACTCTAAAGATTTCTTCAAAGTTATAATTGAGTCTATTAAGATGCCTCAAAAGTCCAGTACAAAATTTGGGGCATTTTTGTTGATGAGTTTGAATTGAAGCAAACAACCCGACTAGGTTAGTGAAAATAATAAGGGTCAGTCATCTCCTAACCCTTTATTATAGTCTGATTTATCCCTCTCTTTCATACTGTAATGTAGTTTGGGCAAGTGCTTTTCCGACTAACATAACATTTTGGTCCTCCAGAAGCGTTGTGTTAGGATCACAACCCAATTAGAGTCACACTTCTGATCTGCCCCTTTATTTCAGAGACTTCAGAGTCTTACTTTCTATGACATTAAAATTTTTCAAATATGTATTTTTTTTACAAAATACTTTTAAGTGATGGGAATATTCCACTCAGGACTTATTTTACAGCTAATAGTAAAATAGTAAAATTCATGTAGACATGTAGAGGTCAATTTTCACATTTCATTATTATAATATACTATTTTATGTATTGTTCTGTATCTTTCTGTGCTTTTCTTGCCTTTTTTTGGGTTTTAATTGTGCAAAAAATGTAAACAATAAACTACATGCAAGTGTAAAAACATAAGTATCCCATTTGAGTTACAGCAACAAAAAACAACCTGCCGGACCAAACTGTCTTTTTCATTTTTTTGTTCTGTGGGAACAAGCAAGACGTAACTTTCTTATTAGTAAACTGCAGAGGTGCGAGGCACCAACACAACCATGCTAACTGTTTCCCTTTGTTTCCAGTCTTTATGCTAAGCTAATCAGCTGCTGGCTCGGGCTACATACTTACAGCACAGATTTCAGAGTGGTGTTTCAAACAATGGCATTACGTACAAGAAAAATGCAGGCACACACACACACACACACACACACACACACACACACACACACACACACACACACACACTAATCAAATACCTTAGAAGCAACAGCCTCTATGTTTTCTCGGGTGATGCATTCAAATGTGGCTTGTTTCTCTTTGTAGTGAATGAAGGGCTCCACATTCTGTTTCAGGTGAAACTCTTCTTTGGACAGGGTGTCTAAAATACAAAATCACAAGCAGAAATATATCATGAACTCTAAAAGCTGAGAAACTTTCATTTGTCAATGATCACCACGGCACATTTGGTGCACAAGGAACAGAAACTCTTGAGGTTTTTGCCCTGGGGAATCTCCAGACGTCCCACAGTCTCTTGGCGTACCAGATGTTCGACTCTGTGCACCAGCAGCTTGTCGGACCCCATGGGGACGGTTTGTTTGTCATGGGACAGCAGTGTTCATTCTCTGTGTCCCTAAATGGAGGTTTAAACTCCTCTGTGTTGTTGTTGTCATCATCAGCATTATCAGCATGCATCATCCTCCTAATTATCAACTAGGCCATCTTCCATCCTGCCCCCGCCGTCTCTCTGGTTACGCTCCTTAACATTTACACCACAGTGCAGTACAATCCCTGACCTGGATCCCAATAGTAGCTTCCTTCTCCCTTCCTTCCCACTACCTCCTCCACCTCTATGACATTAAAGTTCCTCTCCTGGCACTGATCACACCCCTAATAATTCCTCTCTGTTCATTAAAAGGACATTTTTAGAAGGTTTTTTTCCCATAAAAAGTCACGCCTTAAAATGGCTTATACTCCTCTTCCACCAAAATTAGTGCTTGTATGGGGGTTTTTGAATATTGGAAAACCCATTAAAACTAGGCCTGCTTTCCCACCTCCAGTAGCCCAGAGCTGGCTCTTCAGTAGAAGTGTGCCTTTCTGGTGTGTCACGCTCAGTGTCACGGACAGGCCAGAATACAGAGTTGATATATGGCAGAAAGCAACACAGAGGCCAATGAAAATGTCAAGGTGTTTACCTCTTTGTTAAATATCTAGTACTTATTCAGTGTCTCTCTCAAACTCTGTGCCAACCTAATTTTGGGGTTGTCATGTTTCCATCACTGCCCATTGGAGCCTTTTGGAGCTGTATAAATACCTGTGACGACTGCAGAGTCCCAGGAGTGAGTGCCCATTGTAACTTTCCCAATCAACACAAAAGACATGTTAGAGGGTGGTTTTTTGTCCATTGGGACAGGGTCTTTAGATGTAACTCTACACCTTTGCAACACCTTTCTACCGAGTATGCAAATGAGTTCCTGCCTCTATCTCCTTCCAACCATCAGCTGAACGCCCTCAGCGTACCTGCTCACCTTCAACCAGGGGCATAGCACCAAATTCAAGGCACTATGCCTGAGCAGTCTCTGTGAGCACGATGCCCTTGTGGGGGATTTATACTTGTGCGGCAGACCCTACACCGTTGTGAGCATTTATACTTGTGCAGACGTGTGTCTGCGTCACTCTGCAGTTACACCTCCAAAACACTAGCTGGCGGCAGAGGTTTCTGTGAAGTGCTTTAAAGTGTAGTTGATTCAAAACACACATTAAACATGGCTTAATAGAGATGATTTCAAACACAAGTACACCAGTCAGCTTCACTATAACTCCCAGCATTCACAGACAAACACTTGACACATTTTCCCCACAAATACAACATGCTAACGTTATTAGCACAAGCCTATGGCATTTTACATTGTATAAATTAGCCTAGCGACAAGCAGAGATTTCCTCTGCTCATATGAAGCCAGGACAAGACTTAAAATGCTATTTTTGTGGAGGCTTTATTGTCTTCACAATTTATTGTTTCTTACCTGTGAAATTAAAGTAAATAAAAGCTTTGTTTCCACTGAGGTAAATGGTTTCAGCTCACAGAAACAGACAGGAGGTCTGCATTACACGTCAGGCTACAGAGCTGATTCGACACAGAAGTATAAATTCTGCCTTACTCTCTTGATCCGCGTCTCTCTCACACATCTTTTAGCGCATTTATTGACAAATCCTATTAAAAGGGCGGACTTAACTATCTTGCACCTTAAAAGGATGACATGGGCCTCAGAGAGCTTCCACATTTTTTTCGAATACAAAGTTCAGTCTTTCAATTTATCTAATCAGCCATTTATTATTTATTAAAAAATTTCAAACAAAGCCAAACTTTTCATTCCAGGCTACTCACGGGCCACCCTCCCACTGGGGCCCTCTGTAATCAGTCCCACTTTTCCTGCCACTATGACTTCCCTGACTTCAACTCTGCTCATCGAACGTCAACATCAGAAATGTAATAGTAATCTATAACATGAGCCTTCAGCTTGACCACATTATCAATCAATTCATGTGTTGCTAGTTTTACTTCAGCCTTGTTTCCAACTGCCAACTCTAAAAGTGGCATGGAAAGCTGATGCTGATGGGATTGGTTCCTTAGGTTTATGATGTAACAAAGCCTGCCTGTCTGAATCCATGTTTTCAGACTGTTATTGGTACACTGCAGTTCCAAGGCAACAAAGATAAGCCCTGGCCTTGACTGCTTTTTCACTCATTATAAATCTTGTAGTATATTAAAAACACCACATGGAGATGTTAACAAGGCTAAAAACTTGATTTTCATTAAACAAAATGACACATGTCGCGGTGAGTTTGCTTCTTCTCATCACACACTGACCTGGTTTGCAGGTGTTGAATTCCATTGCTCCCCCCATGTTGAGTATTTTCTGGATAATGGTTTTGGCCAGAGCAGCCGGACTGAATAGGACCGGCCTTCTCCTCTGGGTCCGCTGGGGGGTGACTGTACTGTAGGGAATCAGGTTCAAACTCCGGCTCAGCTCACTGTCTGGGTCAGCAGTGTCTGTTTACAGCCACACAAGACAATACACACACACAGAAAGAGGAACACTTAATGATACACGCAGGGCAGAAAGATTTAAGGAAGCCTAAAGGTTCACAAGGCAGGTTATTTTAATCCATATATTTCAACCGCTTACACACTTCAGCCGGCATTTCAACTTCTTTAATTATTTACTCTTTAAATGGCAATTCAGCTTTTTACTATTCTTATCGACCGTTTCAAACATGACATTAATAATCTTAATCTGTCTCTTTGTACTGCTGCCCTCAAATGAAACTTGTGAGCTTGTGGTCACCACATGGGAAGTCGTGTGCACGATATGCTTGGCATTCAAGTGGTAAGTCATGAGAGCACTGCTGCCAGGTGATGGCAACATGGCTACAGAAGCTAACAATTTAGCAAGTTAGCAAGTGGGTCATGTAATGCAGCAAATGCAGAGACATAATGACCGAGGAAAAAGACCTCAGACATATTATGAATTTATGAAGAACAACTCTATACGACTTAAGTTACAGCATATTAAATTACCATCCACTGGAAAATTCACATCCATGGCGATCAGCAGTGATGTGGTGGTTCACTTTTACACTGTGACACATGTCACAGTCTGTACTTAAAATGACACTTCACACCCTCTCTGGTGTCTCCAACCTACAGCTTGCTCTATTTTAAAGACAAAGATTTGAATGTGCAAATGTTCTTTTCCACTCATTTTGACATTGTTTCTATTTATCTATCAAGATGTTTCTTCTCGTTGCTGTGGAGATTTGTTCCTCCTGCATCACATTGTACTCACCTTCAGGTCTAAGCACCTCAAACCCTTGTCTGGGTAGTGTTGTGCTGCCTGAGTTGATGATCCTCACACGCTCGTTGCTGTTCATTCGCTTGTATTTGATGTCCACCCTGCTGACAAACTGCAAATTGAAACAGTATTAAAGGCGGCGTCTAAACTGCTTTGTTCAGTAATGCTGAAAACAAGGGGGAGAGATTACTTTATGTTTTCAATAATTCCAACTGGGTGAAACATTTCGGCATGAAAGTCCTCAAATATTCATGACTATGACTGCACACTTCTTAGTTACCCTTCAGTTAAACTACATCATGTTCGTCAATGCAGGCTGCTCTGGATACCTGCAGCTGTCTACAGTAGTCGGAAATCGGTATGGATTAACAGTAGTATTTCTATTTATGTTTTGACATTGTTTTGCAGTTGTCATTTCGCTAGCACCACGCAGGAATGTGGTTATAAAAAGTGTCATCTTGAATACGGCCAAGTCCACACGTACACAGGTATTTTAAGAGACAGGGTTTTTCCCTCCTTCGTTCTATTATTATTATTGTGATTGTTGCAAAGAGCAGTACACAAAAAAATCAGGGTATTGACACACACGTATACATGAGGGTAGATGAAAACAGAAGTACAGACAAACCGAGACAAAAATAGAAACACAAACTAGAATTACTGCTTGTAAGCCTCTGCAAACCCGTCACTTACAGCTTACATCCATGTCTGTGAAAACATGGATCCTTCGCACACATCTCCCCCCGCAGCAGCACGGAAGATCTATATAATCAGCACAGTTTCAAGGGCTGACCTTTGACCTCTAGGATGTAAAACGTCATCACTTTATCAATGAGCTGGAGAAGTGTTAGCGCTGAAGACCGTGAACGTCTACTCAGGCTATAAGCCCTTGGAGTATGATGAAGCTGTCTGACTGGACTAAATAACTAAATAAAGGGAGAATTAAAAAAAAAAGAAAAAATATATAATACTACTACTACTACTAATAATAAATACGTTCAGGTTCAGACAGAGGTTAGCCAGGTGATATTTCTGAGTGTATTTAATATTGAATGTATTCAGCTTTCTTTTTTTCCTCACCGCCCCTCAAAAACCCCTCTTTGAGACTGACAAAACCCCCACAGAGGTGCTAACTGAATGCTGTTGTTCTTGAGAAATTTCAAATGAACTTGAAACTTGACCATGACTGGAAGTGGAGGTGGTGAGAAACCTCCTGTCTGCCCATACAAGCACTGTTTTAAAAAAGTAACATCACCCTAAAGCCACACTGAGAAGAAAAAGAGGTTGGCCAGTCAGAAGCCTGAAGAAAAGCTGTTATTAAAAGGCTACCTGGAGCAGTGACGCCTCTGTTCCTCAATATAGTGGAAGAGTCACTGTTCATTTATGTGTAAACAGGTGAAAAGTTGTGATAGAAGGGAAGGACTTTTACAAAAGGTCAATTTTCAGGGTGCTTTGGTCTGAATCAGACCAATGCCTTGTGTGAGAAAGCTGCTCTTGATTGGTCGGAATTTCCATGTAGGAAAAATCCGGGAAGTAAAGCAAACGTTGAAGAAGAGTACACTTGCAAGATAAATGTGACACTTTCTAATGTCACAATGGAGGGACAACTACGCAGGTTGATTTTAGCGCTGCTCATCGTGGACTATATTGCTGTCATTGTTCATTTTAGTCAAACCATACAGTTTGAAAACGAGGCGCGGCTCCAACTAGAAAACAATGTTTTGATGCATTGGATGTGCTGAATGTGCATATTAAGGCAGTACAGGAGGAGGTGCACATTAATAATCCTCCAGGACTGTAACATGCTCATGTTTAACCCAAACAATGTGTCATGTGACTGCAGTTGGTTCACATCCAGGTCGGGACACCTTCTCACCACAAACCAACCGCACCAGAGTTCGTTTGTAACCGGACTGAGACCACCTCTTCAAGAAGGTCTCGGTCCGGTTGTTTTGGTGCACACCTGAGTGTGATTGCTGTGTCACACCTGCCCAAAAGAACCGCACTGAGGGGGGAAACAAACTTGAGTTTGATTGAACCGAACCAGACAGGGCAGGTGTGACCAGGCCTCTGAGGTTAAAGGGTGTAACTTTAAGCACTGGATGATAAATTCAGTTTTTCTTCAGAGTGATGATCCATTTTGTTCAACACAAAACATCTGAGCCTGTGGCAGAGGTGCACCACTGCCTGGAAGAGACAAAAATCTTGTCCTACAGCAAAAGCTTTTATTTCCAATTCCTTACCTGTAGTATCTGAGTGAGGAAGACGCTGGCTCTAGACAAGCGTGGGCTGGCTTTAGGATCAGGAGACGGGCTGGCTTCTTCTGGCACTAAACTCATCTACACAGGAACATACACACAACTTATAGATCAAACAAAGATTTGTTTTTAGATATATATATATACATATACATATATATGTGTGTGTGATTTATTTTTTAAATCTTTGCTAAAAAAAAACAAGTTTCTTACTCTATGGTTGCGGTGGACTTCATTCTCTTCTCTCCCCCCTCGACACACAAACTTCTGAATCTTTACCAGGAGCAGCTGCTGGGCTCTACATTCACACACACACACACACACAAACACAAAAAAAAATCCAACTCATGATTTCGACACAATAACAAAAGTAAAAATGTATTATCAGGTGAGAGCCTGTCATCCACCAAGCTGCTTCCTGTGCTTCTCTGCTGACAACAGGTTGTGGGACTCAAGTGTGAAAAAGTACAAAGGTTTGACTGTGTGTGTGTGCGCATGTGTGAGTGTGTCTGTGTGTTGCTGCTGTGTTGGGAGATCAGTGAAACTTCTAAAAAGCAGATGTAGCCCTCTTCGTCCCCTGCCGAACTCTGCTTGGTTGCTCAACTGTTACATCACCTTTACATCACTCTCAGCATCCTGCAGCACTAAAGTGGAACAGATGCATGAGAATCTATCACTTCCAGCACTTGAACAGTCTCTGACGCCACGCTGGTTTGACCTCTTCAACTCCCCCTCTCTCACCATAGGCCTTTTTTTGTCAGGGGAGCGGAATATGTTAAATGCGTAGGCTTCATATGCAAAACTAAAGGTTTAATCTAATTCTTGCTTTCAGTGCCAAAATGTCATTTAGTTTTAACATAACCTCTCTGTACCGTGAGTTGCTGGGTATGGTGCCACGCTCAGACAGGTCGGTGCCGTCGTAGGGGTCGACACGAGAACACAGCCACTCACAGCGGCCCTGGTGCCTGGTGTCCAGCACGTGTACCACCTCATCACAGCGCACGCTCAGGGAGCAGCTGTCCGATTGGCCGGAGATGTTTAAGTTGACTCGTATGTGGAAGGAGTCGCCAGATACCAGCGGGCCTTCTGTGATGTCCCTCTGGAGTCGACGGTAGCCTAGAGCGCACACACACATTTAAATATACAGTATATGGATACTACACATACATATATAAAAACTACACTCACAGTCAAAGTTGGCTCGATAGTGCAGCTTGACTGGTCCGGAGCAGTGCTGCAGCGTCCAGTGGGCTTCTTCCTGAGTGCTGGTGTCCAATGAAATGCTTTGGCTCTCTCCACGTATGCATCCCTCAAGCTGGTCACAGCATATGACAGATGACAGGTTAAAGTATTCATGTTAAAGGTGTGTTATACATAATTCTGGAACTTTAGCAAATTAGTCCCTCGATTATAGTTGATGGTCACTGGATAAATGAACATTAAAAACAAGCAAGCATTTGAAAATATAAAAAAAATAAACTTCTCATGGTTAAAAATAAAAGTTTTAGCGTCTGGATTTGTTTTATTTTATTGTGAGTATATAGACTTCACCTATTTATTCGTGAACCTCCATTTTGAGGCCTTGAGTTTGGCAGTTTGCCCGTCACCATCTTGGATATTTGGAGTCGGAAATGATCATATTTGGACGACAGGGAGGAGAAAACCCCGACGCTAGCTGCTAGCTCGGTTAGCACAGTGCATTTACAGCTATGGTTTACTGGGATTATCCATTTATCCATCCATTTTGATGTGCCCGGGTAACCTCTAATGGGAGAGCTCAGGAGGATCCTGATCAGATGCCCGAACCACCTCAACTGACCCCTTTCAACACTAAGGAGCAGAGGCTCTACTCAGAACTCCCTCCGGAGGGGACTGTGATAATGCTAATGCTAATTTTTACCATTAAAACAAAATGGAAAACAAGACTGAAACACACTGAAATAGTGACAGCTACAGCTATACTCTGTGAATCTGGGGTTACGCCATGGTTATGTTACCTAACCAGTATTGTCATTCAAAGCAGCCATTTTTTCTCGTGGCCAGCATATTTACTTAGTTGTGTGCAGTGGTAGAGCCAAGTTTGTACGCTATGCTACAAACACCAGCAGTGTGACAGGGTGCTGAGCGTCTGTCAAAACAAGTGCTGCATGTTTGGGTTTTTCTCTGAGCACCAAGAGTTAAAAAATGGAGAAACATGTTAATATACTGTATATATATATATAATATATCCATCCATCCATTTTCATCCACTTATCTGGGGCTTAGCTGGGTCCTTCCTAAGATGTAGCTCGCATTTTTAGCATGGAAAAAACTCTTCGGTGGACATCGGGCCTATATTATGTGTAACTTTAAGCCTTAATAACATTTAAACAGATGAGCTCTATAAAAATTCACCACATGTATGGGGATATTGGCTTTAGAGAACAAATTGTACCAGGCTGCAGGCATGTTTATTTCTGCTGTAAAGTTGCTCGTATTAACATGGCGTCTGTGGGGATTGACTCACTCTTGGAGCCAGCCTCTAGTGGTTATTTGGAGAACAGAATTTTTTGGCCACTTCTGCATTGGCTTCATTTATCGTCACTCTTAACACTTTTTTCTGTACATTTGTCCAGACAGTGTTTTTAATTGAGTGGACTTTTCCTTGTATTACAGCTCTGTGTGACCCTGGAGTTTAACTACGTACACATAGGAGGTGGTGGCCCTCTCGTAGCCCCGCCTTCTCAGCGATGGAGCCCGACTGGACAGCTGAGATGAAAATCCCACTTTCGTTGCCACCGACCAGAGTGATGTCCCTCAGCAGGTTGTCGCCTAGCAACGTCAGCTCCTGCACGGGCTTCAGGGAAGTGCTGATTCTGGAGAAGGAGGACAGAGACGGGCGGAACGGCCTGCACACAGGAGAAGAAGATGTGTGTGAGTAAGCTTGACTGTCAGTCTTTCTTGTGTATGTGAGTGCATCAGAGTCTGTACTTTACCTCTCCAGAGAAAGTTTCCTGAAGATATTGTTGACCTGCTCTAGGTCGTAAGTGTCCATCCCCTCTGACTGATGGGACGAGGAGGATGAGTGGACGGAAGGTGGACCACGCTGTACTTCGTCCTCTAAGAAAGAGACAGAGAGGCAGAGACAGACAGAGAAGTTAATAAAAAATGGTAGAAGATAAATAAAGTCATTCAGTTCAGAAATGTCATTTGTGCGATTTTGGGCAATGTGTAAAAGTATACTTTACCAAACTCCATTTCCATGTTGTCACTATCAAAGTCCGAGAGGCTGAAAGAGACCAAGCATCAGACAAAATAAATTAAATACAAACCAGCACCAGCATGGACTGACTGACATGTATACTCTAGTAATGGCCGTGGGTACCTGCGGGGGTGGAAGTCATGCTCCTTCTCCCGCTCTCTGCGGTACAGTGACGCTTTCTCTGGTGGCTCAGGCAGCGTGGAAAGGATGCTGTCGTTACGGTAACGCAGCTGGAGATTTTACAAGTGAACAAAGCAGAAGTTTCAATTTCAGACACAGACATGCAAATCAGCGATGTGTTCGAGCCGGAGAAAATAAATCTATTTGGCTTAGGGTTAATACAGCATCATTTCTCTGCATCAACACCTGAGACAAAACTCTGGACTGTAGCAGTGTTTTAAAACCTCACCATGGTCGGCCTGTTGGACTGTTCCCCCGTGGGGAGTGAAGATGGGGATGTGGAGAGGGCGGGAGCGGAGAAGGGTGGATACGTGGGGGAGATCGGCACGCTGGGGGAGGGAGGGAGGGAGATGCTGTTGACGTGCAAGTTCCGCATCTGGATCTCCGGAAAATCTCCTCCGTTGACTGACAGAGCTGAACGTTGGAGACAAATATAGATGAATGTTAACAACAGAAATGTCACTGTTACAGTGGAATAAACTGTATGACTGAACTATGACGTGTTACCTGTGGATTGAGTGGCCTCTGAGTTGGGTACACACACTGGTGACTTTGCTCTGTTCTAGAATACAAAACACAAATTTTATTGTTTTTATATTGTATTATTTCATCTTTATGTCTATGCAATGAAAATATTAGAAAATTGATTTCACATGGGAATTTCAACTGGAGACTTTGAGGATTTCACACAAATTAAATGAACTCTAAAATAAGAAACTAGACATGTTTTTGCAAAGGATTTTTGATTATTTGAATAATCCTTTGCACACCAATTATTCACCCTGTGTAATGCTGTATTTTTTAAAGGAAAAGTTATTTTTCTTGCATGCCTCTACAATAAAATGAAAATCTGAAAAAAAATCTTTTGCAATTGCAGTCTTTGGCAACTGCATTTAGTCACTTTATTAGGTACACCTGTTCAACTTCTCGTTAATGCAAATCGCGAATCAGTCTACCACGTGGCAATGCATTTAGTCATGTAGACATGGTGAAGACGACCTGCTGAAGTTCAAATTGAGCATCAGAATGATGAAGAAAGGTGATTTAAGTGACTTTGAACGTGGCATGGTTGTTGGTGCCAGATGGGATTTTCAGCACAGCCATCTCTAGGGTTTACAGAGGATGGTCCCAAAAAGAGAAAATATCCAGTGAGCCAAAATGCCTTGTTGATGCCAGAGGTCAGAGGAGAATGGCCAGACTGGTTCAAGATGATAGAAAGGCAACAGGAAGTCAAATAAGCACTGGTTCCAACCAAGGTGTGCAGAAGACCATCTCTGAAGCAACAACACCTTGTCCAACCTTGAAGCAGATGGGCTCCAGCAGCAGAAGACCACACCAGGTGCCACTGCTGTCAGCTAACAACAGGAAACTGAGGCTACAGTTCACACGGGTTTTCTCACCAAAACTGGACAATAGAAGATTGGAAAACCCACATTCAGGTGGAAGCATGGATCCAGCCTGCCTTGTATCAACGCTTCAGGCTGCTGCTGGTGGTGTAATGGTGTGGGGGAGATTTTCTTAGTACCAACTGAGCATGGTTTAAACACCACAGCCTACCTGAGTATTGTTGCTGACCGTGTCCATCCCTTTATGACCACAGTGTACCATCTTCTGATGGCTACTTCCAGCAGGATAATAATAATATTTTTGATATGAATTCAACATGACACAGGGTGAGTAATTCATATAAACTTCATAAGAGTAAGACACTTGGAGAGTAAGTAGTTTAATGTGTGGTATGGTGGTACGTAAAAACTGTTTTACTCCCAAGTTGAGTCTTCAGTATGATTCCTAAGAGTTTGACAAATACGGGCCCTGGCCTTTGCCGTAATGTTCAATCTGTGAATAGGTAAGTAAGTGTGAGTGGTGGACAGTAGCTGACCCCTCCTTTGAGGTTGGGTCTGCGTTTGAGGCGAGGCTCTTCAGATGTGAACTTCTCCTCTGGTGACTCATCGCTGGACCATTCTGGACCCTGGACGGGTTTGAAGTCCTCTCCTTGAGAGATGATGGTGGGAGGCAGGTCCCTCGGCAGACTCTGCAAAAACCGAGAGGATAGGATTAGGAACATTTCAATTAGTCATTGGAAATACGGCAAGTTCCAGAGATGAAGTGTGAGCACTTATTTACTCTGCTGTATCTAACCTGGTCCAAAGGAGAGTCCTTGGACAGCCGTCGTAGGCGACACTCCAAGGTGACCAGCTTGGCTTCTTTGCGTACGATCTTGATGTGGAGCTCATCGCTCTTCTCCTCCAGCTCCCTGATCTGTTTGCGGTATTTGTCTTTGTCGATGAGACTCTGAGAGAAATGATGCTGGGCCTCATCTCTGGCTCGAAACGCCTGCAGCAGCGGAAGAGTGGAATTAAGCAAAACATTCACACTGACAAATATAAAGAATCAGTTCGCCTGTGTGCTTTCACCTGGTCCCTCTCTTTCTCCACCTCCTCCAGCTGTGCGGTGATGGTCTCCATGCGGTTGCGATACATCTCACAATCTTTTTGCAGTGTGGAACACTTCAGCTCCAGATCCTCCTTTTCCTCCAGGTACTACACACACACACACAAAAACCACACATGGGTTAATTATAGTTTACTCGACAAAGGCAGATACAGGAAGAGAAACAAAGAGGGAGAAAGAAGAAATACCAGGTTACACACACAAACAGAGGCCATTGATGGGGGTTTCTGCAGAGGGTGTGTTTCACAGATGGTCTCATGGGCATTGGGCTCTCTGGTCATGGGTTTGTGTTTCCAGGGTGTGTTTTCACTTACATTTCTTTGTTTGCAGACATACTCTGCTTCACACTCAAACACTTCTGAACAATCATACATTCAATCAAGGTTTCATACAAGGAACCAAGAACACTTAGGTGACCTCCACATACCTACCCAGATCCCTGTGTTATGTTAAAGTAATAATACCACAGTTTCAAAATACTCCATTAAAGGCAAAAGTCCGACTCCAAAACCATGAAACATTTTTCCCCTCTTCCCGCTTATAAGCCTCTGTTCATGAGTAGATGCTCACTTTCTTTTGCGTGGTGATACAGCTGTATTTGTTCCACAGTAATATGCCCCCTGTGACTGCTGTATGATTACATCATAAAAACTGTTACTGAAACAGTGTGTAAACAGCATTTTAACGTAGTAACAGGTTGCTGTTAATCTATAATTAAGTATTTTTTAAGTATTTTTCTCTAATATTTGATTTTATTGTGACATTTTGGACACTTACAGTTATTTAAAGGTCTGAAAACTCTGGAGGGGAAGTTGCGCTTCAGTGAAACTGCTAACAACTCAGAGACACCTGTGACTTTGGCTGGACACCGTTTTTTTGTTACTTGTCACATGTCAAAATGGCTGAAAACCACAGATTTAATCTACAACAATGTATTGTATCTTGTGAACTCATCATAAAATTGTAATGTAAATATCTTGATCTGAAAGGGACTAGTAGCTAAAAACTGTCAAATAAATGTGGAGTGCAATATTTCCTTCTGAATTGTAGTGACATACAATGGAAATACTCAAGTACAGCACAATTACCTCATTTCACTTGTGTAAATTCATCTTGTTTCATTGCCTGCCTGTGTGTCTGTTACCTTATCTCGTAGTTCCTCTGCCTGTCGGATTTCTTCGTGTAGGTTGTAGAGGCGGTTGACCAGATCCTGTCTGTCTTCTAGTGCTTCCTGTCTGTCGTGTTCCAAAATGTCAAGGATGGCCTTGTCTGACGCAGGCAGTGGGCCAGGCTGTGTCATAAAGAAACACATTGTTGGGTGTGAACTGTGTAGTTTGCATTAAACAGCATCAGGGGTCCTTCAAGAGAGGACTTACTTTGTAGTGATGAACCCAGGTCCCCTTTATCTATGGAGCACCTTAGCTTTGTTCAACCAGTCATTTTGGATTTTACAGCCAACAACTTTATAGTTTTGGTTCACTCTCATGATTCTAATTAACTTTATTTAGCAGATTAGCAAATTAATGCTAATATTGCTGAATGTATAAAGATGCGTTTGTTGGCTAACACGTTAGCATGTCAACATATTTACTGTTTTTGGCACTGACCTGAAGTGGCTAAAAAAGAATCAGTTAATGCAGGTTTAAACTGTGAGAGGACTGTAACATGTTCCCAGAGTCCTATGGGGGGTCCTAAGTTCCACATTCTATGTTCCCAGATTCCTAGGTTCCCCCAGTCCTAAGTTCCCAAGGTCCTAAGTTCCAGATTCTTATGTTCCCATGGTTTATGCTCCCAGGGTCCCAAGTTCCCACAGTCCCATGTTCCCAGGGTCCTAAGTTCCACATTCTATGTTCCCAGATTCCTAGGTTCCCCCAGTCCTAAGTTCCCAAGGTCCTAAGTTCCAGATTCTTATGTTCCCATGGTTTATGCTCCCAGGGTCCTAAGTTCCCACAGTCCCATGTTCCCAGGGTCCTAAGTTCCACATTCTATGTTCCCAGATTCCTAGGTTCCCCCAGTCCTAAGTTCCCAAGGTCCTAAGTTCCAGATTCTTATGTTCCCATGGTTTATGCTCCCAGGGTCCTAAGTTCCCACAGTCTCATGTTCCCAGGGTCCTAAGTTCCCAGGGCCCTATGTTTCCATGGTCCTATGTCCAAAGAGTCCTAAATTCTTGGGGTCCAGTGTCCCCAGAGCCCTACCTTCCCAGGTTATATGTCCCCAGCACCCCAAGTTCCCACGGTCCTATGTCCCCAGGATCCTAAGTTCCCACTGTTGTATTTTCCAGGGGTCCTAAGTTACCCAAGTCATATGTTTCCAAGGTCCTAAGTTCCCAGGGTCCTATGCCTCCAGATTCTTATGTTCCCATGGTTTATGCTCCCAGGGTCCTAAGTTCCCACAGTCACATGTCTCCAGGATCCTGAGTTCCTACTGTTGTATTTTCCAGGGGTCCTAAGTTCCCATTGTCCTGTTTCCACAGTCCTAAGCTTCCACAGGTCTATGTTCCCATGGCACTGTTCTGTCACGGTGGAGATATCAATGTCTCAAGTCAAGAAAACTGTCCTGCCCACAAACTTAAGGACGTAGGTTTCAGGGAGTACAATATCAACTCTAGGTAGGTGATTTAAACACATTAATCTTGAGATCTGTGCTATAGCTAAGGGATGGTTTGTTCCTGGCCCACCAGACAACGTCTTATATTGCTTATCAATCCCTGTGTGTCTGTGCATGATCGTGTGTTTTAGGCAGGCCATACCTGTATGATGGACTGTAGCTCCTGTAGTTTGATCTTGAGCATTTCGTTCTCTCTTTCTAGCTCAAAGATCTGCTCTCTCTTCGGCCGGTTCTCAATGTCGTTCTTCAGCTTGAGACTCTGCCTCCTCTCCATCTTATACTCTTCCTCCACCTTGTTCAGCTTGTGCTTTAACTGATCAACCTATACACACAGTGAGAACACATAGATGTTTGCAAATACACAATGTAATGACAATGTTGCGCATTAACATGTCCATCAGTACCTCTAGCTGCAGGTCTCGGCTCCTCATCACAGCCATGTTCTTCTCCTCGCTTAGCGTGGCGTACCTCATGGCCAGTTTGTAGTTTTCATCCTTCACTCTCAGAAGCTCGTCACTGTAGGCGTTCCTTTCCTCTCTCAACTTGTTGTTCCCTGGAGAACAAAGCTTAGTCATTAATACAGTCGTACATGAGTGTGATCCCTGGGACTTTTCGGTGGAGAGCAGCTGTCAGTTTTAGCATAACTGCAAAACATATGAAAATATGATGCTTATTGATAAATACAGAGAACCTATTCACATGGAACACCAAAGATTTACATATATGTATTATATTACTTTAAAAGATCAAAAATCATATAAATAAATTCTGTAAATACATAAATGAACAGAACTTAAAGAAATGAACTTAAATGTAACTCATTATTATAAAATAATATTTCATCATTAATCAGATATCTTTCTCCTCTTCTGTAAATATTCAGTCTGATAAATACGGGGGAGTTGATCATGTTAGTGCAGGTCTACCCAGAGCTTTACATCTGTCCCACAGACGATACATCTACACACCTACATACAGCTCCTGGAAGAAGATCAGCTCTGCACTTAGGACTTAAGGTACATTGGCTCTACGGTGCTTGGTGGGTTGTTTAGTAACCTCAGACCCAACCTGCTGCTGCGCTCTTGAGAGCTGGCATAAAAGTTGCGCCCTGTGCCTGACCTCCCGTTTCCTAAGTGGTTGAAGACACAGCGTGTGTACAGCCCCTAATAAGAAACTGTAAATTGTGAAGACAATTAAGCCTCCACAAAAATAGCATTTCAAATCTTGTGTGTGATTTATCCTGGCTTCATATTGCAGAGCAAATCTCGGCTTAATAACATTAGCATGTTGTATTTGTGGGGAAAACGTGTCCAGATAAAGACAAGTGTTTGTCTGTGAATGCTGTGAGTTATAGTGAAGCTGATTTTTCTCTATTAAGTCATGTTTAATGTTTGTTTAATGTGTGTTTTGAGTCAACTAAACTTTACAGCTTTTCACAGAAACCCCCGCCGCCAACTAGCGTTCTGGAGGTGTAACTGCAGGGCGACCCAGATACATCTGGGTCACACTGAGAGAAAGAGTTTAAAAAACAGGATAATTTGCTAAAATTGGGATTGTTGGTGTAACAGAGTTTGTATTGTATGTAATTCCACTTGCTATTATTGCCATACTGTGATAGTGATGCACTTGCGTAGGTATGTGGATATACCTGTGTTACTGGCTCACCAGCCTGAAAATGGAGGAAATCTAAAAAGACTACATTATCAGTGTCAGTGGAGAACAGCTGTGTTGTTGTCAGACCCTGGTCTGAGCCGGCCAGAGGTTATGTTATGACTGGCCAGTCTGTGTCCAAGGGCAGGACTTAGCGAAGGGTCAACTTCGCTGATTTCCATTGTCTTACTACAGTAGCCTGTGCATATAAAAGCTTGCTTGTATTTCTGCCAGTGTTCACAGAAGCACCTATTTGTCATCAGTTTTGCAGGTAGGCTGTTATCAGGGCGGTTAGGGCAGTGTGAAAGCAGCTTCTGAAAAAGTATAAAAAAAGACATCTTTCTATTTGGATAAAGGTTTTAGGAGGGACAGATGCCATTTTAGATTAGATTTAAGATTTTGCCAATTCACCCTGACAAGGAAATTTGCAACAAAGTTGCCATGCCAGTATCTTCCTCATTTGGGTGTTCACCAAAACACTGTCAGAGAAACATGAGTTGACCGCTGGCCTGGAAAGTATTCACAGATTATTTTCAGCTTAAACGTGAATGTACTTCATGCACCAGCTGCAGGTTTCAACTACACAGGACATGATACCACAGTGAACTAGTTTCATGAGTAGGCTTTGGCAGACAACGTGACAGGCAACTTAGCCTTAATAAACTCAACTGTGGTGGACCGAGCAAACCAAGCATGTGTGGTGGGGTAGCAGTTTCAGTTAATAGTGGTGTATTTTTGGTTTGAATAAACCAAAAATACGTGGAAAATCTATCAATAGGGATTTTAAATTCTCTTATGGGGAGAATGCAGTGCAGAAACACAGATAGAGAGGAGCTTGCATGTCATGATCATGGACCGCCAGAGCAGGATGGCTAGGGGGCTGTGGACTGGGTAGCTTTCAGGGTCAGATATATTTTATGTATATTTTATGAGCTCAATACTGATATATCAGTAACATAGGCCTATGTCTGATACAATGAATAAAGAAGTAAATTATGCCGCCCCTTCTTTGGTGTTCCATGGTCCCTGTGTCATGATCAGAGCATATGTAAAATATAACATGTATTTTTACTCTGTTGGAAGGCCTGAAGCTCCTGATTGGCCAGCCGTAGCTTCCTCTGCTCGTCCTCCAGGGTGCAGTTCTTCCTGCTGAGCTCAACATGCTGCAGGGTCTTCACTTTGGACTGCTGCTGCAGCTTCATCACTTCATTCATCAGGAACTGGGTCAGACCCTCATGGCCCTCCTCCACTACAGCAGGGAGACAGACAGCAGGGGCGAGGCGAGAGGAGGAGAAAAAAGACACAGTGTAAAATATCATATATAGATATTACACCATCATTAAGCTGCAAGCTGATTTAGTTTAACCGCAGATTCTAACCTCAACCAGCAGATGTATGAAAGGTTTTGTAATGTTCTTCCCTGAGCAGAGCTACAAAACCAGCTATACAACCGGCAGTTAAATGTGTTTCTTTTTCATAAAATTTATTCAAGATTGCATATGATGATCAGCTTGTTTCTTCACTTAAGGTCGCATACACTACGCTGTTGCCTGACATGCACCTTCCCAGAAATGTAACTACACGATGTAGTGACACAGACCATAACAGCTGTGATTGGTCCACTTGGTAGCATCGTAATTCCTCCTGCACATTTCCAGTTGCTCCTTTTTCTCCGTGAACATTGGTCAAATCGAGGAGAGGTTAACTGAGGAAACCCGTTAATATGCAGGCTGCATTTCTACAACTTGTCTTCACCATGTGACGAAGACTGCCAGATGCCAGGAAATTCATGGAAGGAGATTTCCACAAACATAGGTGTGGATGTCATCACAATCGGAAGGAAAATATGGGCATTGTACGTGTCTGCAAATCACAGATATGTTTCATTTGGATGTTATTATATCGCAGACACGTCAACTAGTTTCCACAATGTAGTGGTTAATGTGTTGTTACGTTTAGACCAAAAAAACAACTTGGTTATGGTTAGGAAAAGATTATGTTTTGGCTTAAAATTCTCAGGTTTGGTGGCATAATAATTCAGCAATGCATTAAAAAACAACCAGTTTTGTTGTTTATTGGTCTCAAACAGTTGTCTGCAGCTTGGCAGGCATCTCACCTAGGTGACACGCCATCCCGCGTCCACTCCTCCTGATGACAAAGTCAGCTCATATACTGAGTCACTTGAGATGTGTTGAAATGATTCGCATGAAACATGCAAATGTAACATATTGTGGTTACAATGCCAACCTTGTCTTCTGGCAACTGGGCAGGACTCCAACATGATCTGCTCACTTTCAGTTAAAATTGTTTGGTGAACACAAAGAGACTCAATACAGTGGCATAAAATTCCCACTGCCAAGTAGTGTTTTAGAGGTGTAATTAATTGCACACTTGACACACAAGTATAAATGCTCACAACACTGTGTGCCTCTTGCATAAGCTACAGTAGGCTCTGCGTAGAGCCTACACACAACTATAAATCAACCTTTATTGTCACTTTGTTTGATGCAAACAGCTTAACGTAAGGAAGAGGAACTACACTGTATTGTCTATTTAAACCCAGTCAAGCTGTGTGTCCATGCATGTCTGCATCCAAAGGTGTGTGTCTCACCTACGATGGTGGAGAAGCGTCGTGTGGGATCCTTTCCTGTGACCAGCTTGTACAGGTCAGGGTAGTAAAATTCAAGACTCTCAAGAAACGCCACATACCCCCGCTCTCCTTTAGTGTGGAGGATGTCAAGTAGACGGCCTGACAGAGGATGGATCAACATATTTTGAGATTAGGAGGTTAAGAGGGTGACAAAACAATTGTGTGAAGCACAACATGACTACACAAGTGCGTACACATCCCTCTACCCACTTGTGCGGTTTACTTTGCAGAGCAGCAGCATGGAGTTGAGGATCTCATCCTCGTCCTGCTCATCCAGGACTTTGCACTGGCGGAGGTAGGGGGTGAGCTTCGCCGGGAAGATGGCGCGACACAGCTCGTAACGTTTGCCATCCACCTTCTCCCACAGCGCCTCCACATCGTCACATGTCCCGTTTTCCATCTCATACACCCTGAAAAAAAGAGAAGCTTTTGTTTATGTCATTTTGCATCATCACAAGTGAATCAAAGAGACGCAGATGAGCACTACAGTGTGTGTGTGTGTGTGTAGGCTGGCATATTTCAAGTATATTAATGTTGACTGTTGGTGGAGAAATCGGCACCTGTGCTTGATCTCTGGTACATTTCTCCTGTGATATTCAAACATTGACACAAAGTGGTGATTGCAAAGAAAGCAGGAACATACGTGATTTGTTGGGGTTCTGAGGAACCACAAAGGTCATATCTAAGTTTACATGTGGTTAGGTGTCTGTAAGATGAAGGGAGATAAACCAAAGTTTAAAAACACAATCTGTTCTGGGGAGTTTTAGCCATGCTATTTCAGAAAGCTTTATCCTCTTCCTGTGTCGAGGGGAAGCAGGTTCAGGTTGTCATGGTCACACAGTTTAAGATCTAGTTTGACATTCTGGGAAACACATTTATCTGCTTTCCTGATATAACGTGTTACTGCAGGATTTTTTGAGGTGCTATCAGGCAGATTTTGTCACCTTTAAACAGAGCCAGGCTAGCTGTTTCACCCTGTTCATGCCACGCTAGGCTAACTGGCTGCTGGATTTAGTTTCATATTTACTGTACAGTAGAAGTGTGGACTCAAGACACATGACTTGGACTCAAGTCAGACTCGAGTCACCAATTTGATGATTTTAGACAAACAAAATCAAAATATTTGTTATTCAACTTGGACTTTGACACCAATGACTCGTGACTTCACTTGGACTTTAGCTTTTTGACTCGAAAATACTTGATACCTTCCCCCAAGTCCCAAAATTAAAAAGTATATTATTTAAAAAGTGTGCAACAAGTTAAATCATTTCCCTTCATTTCCTAAAATCAACCAATATTAATGCTATTCAACCCCAGCAAGTTGATGCTAAATCCCCCAGATCAACTTATTTGAACAAATCCAACAGCATCCAATAAAGCTGCAGGACAGAACAATGATAAGCTGATGTTACATTACTGAGCGCCAGTTGGAAAAACTGGCTCAAAAGATAATTTTGTTTACATACAATAACTACACAATGTTCAACAAAAAAACTAATTTAGGTATATAAAACGTGTGGGTCAAAAAATATAGACATGATGCAACAACTTCCAACTTTGTTCGACATTTAAAGTTGGACAAAGAATGCTAAGCTGAGGCTCGCGTTAACTGTTAAGCTAAAGTTAGCCAATGCTTAGCTGTTAGCTTAACGCTAAGTAACATTTTAAAGGAGCAGTGTGTAATATTGAAGGGGATTTAATGGCATCTTGCAGATTACAACCAGCTGAAACTTTGGTTTTTATCATGTCCGCAGAGGTTTCTTACTTCTCTCCGCTCCTCCCTTTCAAATCAGTGCTTTTTCAATGCTGTGTAGCTTGTTGGCGCCAGGCCGCTAGCCCAGCACCTGCTAATGCGCGCTCACCTTTTATCTCTTATAACTTAAGAACCAGACGTTCAGGAGGTTTTTACCTGCACCAAATTATCCAAAGAGGTCTCTTCCTCTCGAAAATACACCCACCCAATGATTTAAACTGGTATAAACACTGAATAAAGGAGTTTCACATTAAATAATAGAGGTTTTTCTAATGTAGAAGGGCTGCCAACCCAAAAACATGAATGGTCCTATCTAGTGCCAGCGTTAGGTTTGTCTGTTCTGGGCTACTGTAGAAACATGACGTATTCAGTGGGCAAGGACCCGCTCCCTATGTAGACATTAACGCTCATTCTAAGGTAACGAAAACACAATTCTTACTTTTAGTTATTAAACACTACATATTGCAAATATTTCCCCCTCAATCCCAGATGTTGAACTAATAACTGCAATTTTTAAAAAGCCTTTATGATTTTTGCTCATTTAATGTTTTTCTTGTATTGCAGAGCACATTAAGACTAGTTCAGGACTTGAAACTCAAAGTTTAGGACTTTGGACTTGACTTAAGTGCAAAGACGAGACTTGTAAAACAATGACTTGGTCCCAACTCTGTTGCAGAAACACCAGTAGAGCTGTACCGAATACCAGTTTTGGGATATCGAAGTTTCGTGGAGGAATATTTGGAATTAATCGCAGCTTCGTGGGGGTGATGAAGTGTTCCACATGCTTGACCTTTTAGACATCTTGCTAGTATATTTATAATATGGTCAGACTGTTGGAGTCACAAAACCTGGCCTATCGTTAAGTTTGTCCTTGTCTGAGGATAACTAATAATTAACGCTGATGCATACTGAATTATGCTGGATTGCTATTTCTTAATTTGTGGGCAATCTGGGATGTTTGGAGCATTCAAATATTGGTTTTGACATCGCTTACCATGGCAGCAACTGAAGCTTCGCAGCATTGAGGTAAACCCTGGATATGAGTGTTATCTATCTTCTTGGCAAGAAAGCAAATTGTCATTGTTGCCATGCCAGCATTAGCTTTATTTATAACTGACTCACTTCTCATGATATGATCATTGATAATTATCTGCAGAACAAGCATGTGAGGCTTCATGAAGTTTAACAGCACAGCCTCAGAGTGAAGCTTTGGGTCCCACACACTCTCCACTTCATCCGTTTCCCTCATAAACAACATAAACTTTAACCAACTGACGTCTTTCCATTTAATCTCCTTTTTTTTAACTTTTCCAGAGACATATTTCAACTCTTTTTTATCTGCGTCTCACTCCCACTTGATTTCCTCTCTCTTTTATCATTTCACACACACACACACACACACACACACACAAACATGCTGTCCATGCATCTCTGGGATTTGCATGCCGTGCGGCCACATGGGTGTTATCCTACAATCCTGCTTTGTAACTTGCAGCCTACAGTTAGGCAAATCGATGCTATTCGATGCCATTACTCATGTATACACACACACACTTTTGCATACAACCGTAATCTGCACCATGCATGTTAAAGATTACACATGCACAGACACGTGCTGGTTTACTAAGTTTCAACAGGACCGATCTTCAGTCAAATTCATGTCATGTCAGTGACTTTCTTTATGTGACATTATTAAATTTTCAAATATTCACGCCGTCAGACAGTCGCTGAACGACATCATTGATAAACTGCTTTTCAAATGCAGTCTGAGGCAGACAGAAATATCACACCCTCTCAACACTCGAAGCTATTATTTCTCTCTACAGTGAGTGTGAGTATACTGCCACAGTCACAGCAGATGATGAAACCGCAAGCGCTCACACCAACACACACCCATGCACTCATGCAGAAGTACAGCGTGCATGCAGACACGCACGCGCAGACCCCTTCAGTAACCACATACATGTTTCCTCTTCTCTCTTCTCTTATTTTGGAGTTCATTACCGAGAAAGCTCATCCTTGCTTCCTCCTTTTCAAACCAGATGTGAGTAGTCGCTCTCTTCCTCTATTCTGTTTTAGTCCTCTCAGTCGGCTGTTTTTCTTTATAGTATTGTGGTCAGGGGAGTTGATTGGGTTTTTTAGAGTAGTGTATATGTGTGTGTGTGTGTGTGTGTGTGTGTGTGTGTGTGTGTGTGTGTGTGTGTGTGTGTGTGTGTGTGTGTGTGTGTGTGTGTGTGTGTGTGTCCTCGCAATAAACCTTCTGTTTTTCCCTTTTTTTTCAGCAACTGCAGACTTAAAAGAGGCAGACACACAAACACAACTGCGTGCAGGACTCTGGTGCACTGAGCAGCGTGATTGTTTCCATTATTTTCTAACACCCCGCTCAATTGTCTGTTTGAACTGTTTCCCACCTCGCCTTGCTCTGCCTTTATGTCTCGTCTAAATCACACTCACGGGGTTACTACTGTGGACATAAGCACTCTGTAGACATATTCATTATCCTGCTGTATGCAAGTGTAAATTCATGCTCAGCGTAAAACATTCAGTGATGTCGACCACCATTTTGTCAACAAAGACACACAGTATAGTCCGCAGACAAACTCAGCTTTAATTTCACATATCATCATGAGTCGAGGTGGGTGCACGATAAGGTAGATGAGGAGGGAGTGGGTTCACTCTCCTTCATATTCCAGCGTTTATTTTGACTGTAAACAGCCAGAAAACCAGGTGAGTATACCCTGAATACCTGCGTATACCCTCCAGTACACCACTGCATATCATGTGAGCATGTAATATACAGTATAAAACATTTAAATTGGACTGATTCCCCATTATTGTAAAATTCAAGCACAACAGACATGTTATTTGCAGAGTGCTCTAAAGCATACGCCTGCCATCTTAAATGAAACTGAGGGTGAAATATTTTTGCAATTATAAACATTTTTAAACATTAAAATTATCACATATTTAGTCCTACATTAAACAGTAGGAACACGTATATGAAACTAAGAATTAAATTTGCTCTGATGATGATCAGGTGATGTTTGCGGCACATTGTCGAAGTATAATCGGGGTCATTGGGGCTTCAGGCTGTCATGCTCTCATTTAATCACAAGTGTCTTACTCTAGACAACAGGCATCAAGATCATAAGGTGACTGACACCTTTTTACATCATGCAAAACACAATTTGATCTTTTAAAGTGGCAAAACTATGGAACATGGCGTTAAATAACACAATAGTAATTAACATAACCCAGTTTAAAACGAGGTATAAAGAGATGATTTTCACAAGGTACAAGAATGAAAAAGGTGTTATTGACTATCTGCAGGTGTTCACTCTTTATTTATTCAATTATTTATTACCATCAGTTTTGTGTATGTGTGTGTATGTGTGAGTACGTACACATAGTTTGTGTATGTGTGCATAGTTTGACAAGCAAAACAAATCTGTCATGATTGGATAAGGATATAAAGATGAGATTTCTTTAATAAGGTGTATATATAGAAGAGTTTTTATATCCTAAGTAATTATTTTATACCTTGCTGTGAGACAAATACAATTGGTATTTAATTGTCAATCACCACTGTTTGATTGTTTTGTTTTTTATACTACTTACATGTTCAAAATAAACTGCGACTAACTAACTAACTAGCTAACTAACTAAATCATGGCTGAAAGAAACAACATTGCTCTCACGCTCAGCACAACAGTAGAAACACCAGTGTTTTGTATTTGTGTGGATGGATTTTGGGATGTATTTGTGGTGCTTGCGGATGCATTTTCTTTTAATATTTTAATTTCTAAAAAGCCTCCTGTGGACAGCTGTTGCAAAATAGTGTTTCACTACAAACACAAAACGCAGCACATCTGGTTCATGCGCATAAATGTGCAGTTCTAAAGCTGCTGTGACGTCCACATCAAACAAACAAAACTAAATCTGCGCTGAAAAGCAGCAAAGTGTGTTGAAAATAGTAATCGCTTCATATCTTGGACCAAATGCTGATGATTCCCACAAAAGTTTTAAAGCTGGGCATATACTAAGGTGCAAGTCAGATCTGAGCGTTAGAACAGTTCATGAGTGAGAACAAATGCCTGCAGAGATTAACCCTTTAACCTCTGTGACCTGCTAATGGAAACTTCCTACATATTTATTATCACCACAAATTGTCAAAGGACCATATGTGTCACTTTCTTTTTTTTTTTTGCCATTTCCTCCAGGTTTCTTTTGTTTCATTCTTTTTATTAAAATGTTTTAAAGTAATTTAAATCATTGTTTAATAAAATATTAACCCTTTAAACGCCAGTTTGTATCATAAACCACTAATATGCATTTGTTAAGAAAAACATATTGAAATATTTTCAACATACTAACAGGTAATGAGATTGTTCTGCTGTTATTATCTCAGTCTGACAAGGGTCAATCGTGACCCACGACACTGATTTTGGTGCTTTTATTCTCTATTTCTATCTTTAATATTTTTTTAAGTGCAATATCAGATTTTATTTAAAGTCCTTTCATATCCTCCCGTGACAAAAATACGTCATACCACCCTCCCCCTGGTAAAATTATGATTTTTTTGATCAGTTCCATTCTTTTATTAAAATGTGTTAAATGGATTTAAATAATTATTTAATCAAATATTAACCCTTTCCATGCCAGTTTGTGTCACATACCACTTTGCATTTGTTAAAACAACTCAAATGAGGGCACTGGGGTTAAAAGAATACCGCACCGGCAAAACCATCATTGTATATCAGTTACTTACCCCATGTTATGTTTAATTTCTGAAGAAAACTCTGTGTTTCTCGCATGCCTTCCATGAGTGAAGAATCCAAAAACTTAGTAATGAATTGGGATTACAATGGGGCCGACAGCAAAACTATATCAAGACAAACTCTCACACAGCTCGTGCAGTATAATCCAGGTCTCATTCATCCAGTCGTATGCTCAGCACTTCCTAAAAACATGCTCACTAATTTAAACTTCCCCATAAGCAGTGCACAGATGATTGGTGCACCTGGGCAGGTGTGTGCGTTTGAACTCGTATGCAGAAGTGTTTTAACTAGTGTCGCTTTGGTGAAAAGGCATGTGTTTAGGAAGTACTGAGCACACAACTGGATCAATAAGACTTGGATTACACTGCACGAGCTGTGTGAGGGTTTGTCAATGGATGTTGACATGTTGACAATTTGCTGTTGTTGATTGGGGTCCGTCTTCATCAAGAATTTTCTCCATTTTGGATTCTTTGTTCAGCAGAGGCATGTGACGAATTCAACATAACTCAGGGTGAGTAACTGACATACAAGTGATCATTTTGTGGGTGAAGTGTTCCTTTAAAGATAAGACACCAGATGACTTGACAAACAGTGCCACTGTGAGCTTTTTGAGAACTGGTGGGCTGCTGAATGGACCGCAATTGACTCAAGAATGCGTCACCTTTGTAAAAAAAAAAACACACTTTCTATTGAAGTACAGTGAATTTCTGGCTCAGAGCTTTTAATTTGAAGAGCAGTTTCCTGTTGTAGAGTGAGTGACTTACGGATAGATACTTGACAGAGACGGAAAACCAGGTCAACGACATGGCCAAACTCAAGTTTGATGCTGCATATATTAAACTGTGTGGACCTTTAACTAATGACTAAGGAGAAATCTGGACTCTGTGGACGAACCACTGCTCTAGAGCGTATGAGGTGTTTGGATCCAGGTCCATAACTGTGAGTTTTTTCCTAATGATGATTCAGTTTAGCAGCATAACACCTACATTTTTAGCTACAAAGACATCTTGCAGGGTTCCAAAATAACACCTGTATGATATGATGACATGATGACATACTAGCAGAGCATCCTTACAACAGCTGCATCCAATAACTAACACAAGTTAAAGTAATCTTTAACATGTATCGGCCATATACACCCCAATGTCTACATGTCATTATTCATATACCATTTCATTACTTTATTGCTTTTCATTTCTGATCCTATATCTTATTTGTCTTTAATGCTTTTGCTCCTGCAGTAACTTAGCATCTTAAAATAAGTCAGTGTTATATATTGTTGGATTAGTGTTTTTAGAGTACAGGTTAAAGTAGATTTAAATGTGTGCTACTGTCTGCTGGTGATGAATGAGCAACCGTTTTAGCTGATGGTTGAGAGGAAATGGTTCAGTGGATTGTTCCATTATGATTGTATTAGTTTCTGCAGCTTATCTATGTCACCGCTCTCTATAGGTGTTACTCAGATTTCCTTGTGATAAGTGTTTGTATGATGATCACTGTCACTTTAACACCGTGTGAGCGATGATCTGTGTGATGTTACTGTGACACATCGTTAATAATTTCCTCCCTGGTTTTTCTTTTGTTTTTTGAAATGCCAAATATGTGAGGATGTGGGTTCCATATTAGCACTGGGGGGGATCAGTGGCGTAAATTTGGACTGAGAAGTAGGGGGACGCAGTAAATTGAAGGGTGTAAGGGGCTTCCTGCAGAAAAAAAGAGATTTGAATCCTATTTTGCCGCATTTGTATACACTTTTTGGGACTACTGTACGCAGAACAAAATCCAGGAGATTATTAATTGGTCATCATGCTAAACTCCTGCAAGAATACCACCACATATGTTAAATATGTTGCTCCTCTGTGCTTCTTTTTGGAGCACATCAGAGCAGAAGTCACGTTCTCCGCCTGAATATGACGGCTGGACAGTTAGTCACATTTTAAACATGATTAGTGCAGCTAAAAAAAAAAGTTTTTGAACATGATTTCGAAAAGAGTCCCCCAGTGGAAATGACACCTCAGCATGTATGAGCATCATAGTGACCCAGATTCATTGCACATTCAGCCAACCACACACAAACTAAGAGGCGTGACACTGACCCACAGACTGAAGATTACAGTCTGACATCACCACAGTCACTGGACCTGTTGATGTTCCTGCATGTTTCTGTCGCACACAGGTTTGAGCTCTGTGCGTCCACGTCAGTGAGACAAGGCTCAGTGATCCTATAGTGGCCAAGTGTGTGCCCAGGCTGACTGTGAGTGTACTGGGCGAGGATTGGCTGGCCGGCTGATGGGCAGATATGATTGGTTCAGGTGTGCGAACCATCATAAAGGCTCCATTGTCCAGCAACATAGCTGGAGCTTATGGGAATTTGATATGTGGGCTTTGTCCGTGGACGGAGGGGGAAGAGAGACGGAGATCCCATTGAATAAATTCTGACATATGCAATTGTATAATTTACATCATTTTAAAAATGAACACAGTCATCTTATAATTATCATACGGTACAGTGAAAAATAGGTATTTTATGTCACAGTTATGACAATTTTTGACACTGAAGAGCATTTTTCTTTCTATGGAGCGATTTCTGGTTAATGTTTGCTCACTAGAGCTACAACGATTAATCGATTAGTTGCCATCTATTAATAATTTGATAATCATTTAATCAGTTTCAGTGATCTTTTTAGAAAAGTTCTCTGATTCCAGCCTTTTAAATGTGAATATTTTCTAGTGTCTTTACCTCTCTGTGACAATTAACTGACATTTGAGGACGTCATCGAAGGCTTTGGAGAACTTTAATAGACCAAACTTATCAATTAATTGAAAAAATAACACACAGATTACTCAAAAATGAAAATACCCTATGGCCGCAGCCCTAATGCAAACTGGTTGTGAGGTTAAAACTTCTGATTCCAGCTTCTTAAATGTGAATATTTTGTGGTTTCTTTGCTCTTTTATGACAGTTAATTAAATATCTTTGGCCTGTGGACAAAGCAAGAAATATGAGGACGTCATCTCAGGCTTTGGGGAGCTTAAATCGACCAAACTTATCGATTAATTGAGAAAATAACACACAGATTAGCCTACTCAAAAATAAAAAATATCCTATAGCTTCGGCCCTTGCTCAAACTGGCTGTGAGGTGGAATGGAAAGTTTTTCTCATGCATAACTTTCTATTGCTTTCAACATGTCACATTACAACACAGCAAAACTGATATTTAAAAAATATCAGGTGATGAATAAGTAGAACACAGTGGCATCAGTGTGCATGCACATGACCTGTGCGTCTTGTTCCTCCCTCACTGGATCCCATTGTCTTCTGCACCTGCTACTGGAATCCCAAACATTTTGATGCTGCCAGGTAATGACCCGCTGCTGACAGAGGTTGAGCTATTGTGTTACCAAACTAATAATTTAGGAGCTGGAGATGACAGTGAGGGGAACATGCCGTACATTAGGATCTGCAACATTCACAGTGCAGGTGCACAAGTGATTAGCAGAGTGGATTTACTCACTCAGCAACTCAGAGATTGAGACACTTTGAAAGGAAGTTTGGGTGAGTCGGACAGATGTGTGTTGCAGTGACACGCAGTGTGACAGGCTGTCATCGCCGCGGTGATATTATGGGGTGTAATATCACCTCTCTGCTTCTCGGTTTTTCCATTCCGACTCCGACAGACGCAAGTTCACAAGAGTGTCCGGACACTTTAAAAACATATTTCTATATATCTGAACTCATCAACACACGGAAGCCAACATGCGTAAACACACTGGTCATGATAAGAGTTATTTTGCCTACCTGTGGTGCGTTAAGTTGTCCAAAGAGTGTGGGAGAATTCAAACTTGGCCAAAGTTTGTTTGTGTTGTTTTGTCTCTTTAAACCGGTTTGTTCACCATTAATCCCAAAGTGAGGCTCAGGTTGTCTCCATTTATCCAAAAGAGAGGTGATTTTGAAAGTAGGCTGAGTGAAGAGCGCATGGGAGCCTTGGCCCCGACACTGTGCCTCAGATGAAAGATAGACAGACAGAGGCACAGAGAGAGACAGAGAGAGACAGAGAGCGGAGGCGTGAGCTCAGATGGAAATAACATGTTCACAGCAGAGAGGTGAGGAGGAGCGCAACCCCGCAGTCTCTCTCTCTCTTTCTCTCTCTCTGTGACCTGTCTCACTCTGCTCTGTCTGTCTTACAGCAGGTACGGTGGCCGCATGACTGAATATAACAAAGTGACTCATTAGAAGTTTATAATTGCTCAGTTGTAGGTTTATCTATTGTCTCTCAGGTTTTCATCTAACACCACTGAGCTGCATGACATCAACATGACAGGCAAATATATAAATATATGGAAATACTAAATTGCACTTCACTTCAGTGTATTTCCATATAATCTTTAACCCATCTGTCTGATGGCTGCAGTGACTTACAATTTCACATTGAAAACACATCATGATCTTATTTGATTCACTGTCATAGTTGCAAACAGTTAAATGCTGCATGGGCTGCCATTAATCAGGAGCCTAGTAATGATAATACATGATAGTATGGCAGTCACAGGGGCCACAAGTCCCATTCAGATTGAAAATCTCTTTACAGGAGAGACCTGGCCGAGGCAGCAGCCAATCAAAACACATTTAAAATGCAACAAATACAACATATAACACAAAAATCCACAATAACACAACAACTAACAGGAGAAACAAGCACACGTCTCTGTCACCACATTCTTTATGATGCCCTTAAATTCATCAATGGATATAAGTGTTTCTAATTTAAGAGCTTTTTGGGGATTGTTCCATGTCCAAGGTGCAGAGAAAGAGAATGCCGTTTTTGACCAATATTGCTTTATAAATAAAAATATACCAGTGCTGCTGTCTGCAAGTGCAATGACACGCAACCCACCAAATCATAAAGAACACAGTGATGAGTAAGTGACTTTGCAATTGTAATAAAACATAGAGATGCATGGTACACTGAATCAAGGCTGCGTAAAATGGAGGAGGCTGCGTGCATATACAAAATGTCACTGTAATCAGTCACAGACAGAAAAGTGGCCTCCACAAGTTTTTTCTCAGCACTGAAAGTAACTGACAGTTATGATGAAGTTTTGTAGGAACAAAATGAACCATTACCACATCGTTACATGTAGTATTTTGTTTCCTCATGTACCGGAAGTAAACTGTGTGCTCATCTATCTATCTATCTATCTATCTATCTATCTGGGATTAATGAAGTAAAAGTAAAGTAAATAAATAATTTGAAACAGATATTTGAAGCAGGCTAACTAAACAAAAACATGCTTTTCTTATGATACATTAATTTTCACTTGATATGATTAGACAAAATGGTTTCAGGGAAGGCTGGAGAAGGCTGCAACAGCTCCCACTCCTCTAATCAGAAACATGCTGGAGTGATGACACTCATACTGCACATGCTCAGTTACACCTTCAACCCCAAGAGAGAGGACACATTCAACATCTGCTGCTGCATTTACTGTGAAAGAAAAAAATATTTTGGAGGTATTAAAGGATTTTTTTCAGGAGCTGTATTTTTGTCCTACTACCCTCACTTTAGTTTGAAACATCACTTGGTTGACTTTTATGCGACTATGGTCAACGTGTGTCCAGGTCAGTGTGTCACATGATTCAGTCATGGCTACCAAACAGACTGACAGTATTTTCCAACATGCGCTGGCATATTGATGCCATTATAGAAAGATTAAATAAGATTATGTTAAAATGCAAAGCCTACATTTACACATGTCATTGTGAGTCATGTAACTATTGGAGGTTAGCGTAATAACATGATCATTCCCTGTTAACCGATCACTATTTACACTGAATTTTATTCACTGAAAACTCATTTTGCTGAATATTTATTTGTTGTCATGATTTATTTTTTCACGTTACTGTATTCCTTATCTCATTGACTCCTTTAATCTGCTGTTGTTTTCTCTATCTTTGCCTGTAAGGTGACCTTGAGTGTCTTCAAGGGTGCCCATAAATAAAATGTATTATTATTTTGTTTTAACGTAACCTTGTCATTGTAATGATCCATTAATCAAGTAAGCCATTATTGTTTGTCATGCACAAAATAATTCATCTTAAATTAGAAATTTTATTCTGTTTGTTCTCAGTCATATTATTGAACAACGATGCATATTCTCAACATACAGTGCTGACTGACACAAAAGCAAAAGTAAAAGTTATGTAATAAAATGTGATGTATTTTTAACATGTTGCAACAGGGGTCAGTTTCAACATCTGACTTCCTCTCTTCAAATAGCCTAGATATCGTGAATGAATAAACGAATGAATGAATGAAGAAGAAGAAGAAGAAGAAGAAGAAGAAGAAGAAGAAGAAGAAGAAGAAGAAGAAGAAGAAGGAGGAGGAGGAGGAGGAGGAGGAGGAGGAGGAGAAGAAGAAGAAGAAGAAGAAGAAGAAGAAGAAGAAGAAGAAGAAGAAGAAGAAGAAGAAGAAGAAGAAGAAGCTCCATCACAGCCCGGCAGTGAAGGCGGAACTAAAGTGGCGGTCATGTGATTCCAGTCAGGACCCGATTAGCGGCCGCACTGTTTACCTTCCGCTGCACACAGACACGGCGGAGAGGAGGAATGTCCGACTATCTTTCAAAATGTATTCCCACGGTTCAGAGAGTTTAATTAAACAAGCGAGGTAAGGAAACAACAAAAGAACTTTGTCCACCATTTTAAGCTCTTCTTCTTTAGCTGGTTTCCGCACAGTGTTAGCGCTTCCGCTGCTAAGCTAACTAGGCTAAAGCTAGCTAGCCTGTCAAAAACTTAATGTTTACGTACATGTAGCGTGATTTTAAGGCTGTATATTAACGGCTGGACGGCTAACAACTATTTTTTATCATCACGCCTGCTGTGATTTAATTAATGTAACAGAATTTATGTTATTTAAGTTAATGTCACCCTTTAAATTGTCGTAGAAGTGTTCAGTTTGAAACAGTTGATTTTGTGAGGCTGTAGCTCGCAACACTACACATGTGTTAAGTTTTGCAGGTAAATGATCTAAAGGATTTATTAATGATCAAGGCAAAGACACAATTATTTGAAAATTTATTTATAAAGGGACAGTGCACATTAATTTACATGATCACTTAAGTCACGTAAATGTGCCCAGATTTAGCCATACAGGCTATTTTTTTATCTGCAGTCCCTGGCAGGTTGGTGGTATATGTGTATATAAGAAAAATACATTAAAATAACATACACAGATAAAAGGAGATTGATGATGTGTCCATAGAAGGTCACATAAATACAGAGCGAGCATATAACCATACACAAAAGCACACAGCAGGGCACATAAGCAAAAACAAGACATAAATTAAATTAATAACACAATGATATAACCATATAACCTAAAACATTGAAAGTGTACTACACTAAAGTACAACATAAACCAAAGCACACAGCCACAAACAAACACACAAAAGCACATTACATTTATATTGCACGTAACATACCCAAAGGCAGCCCAAAGTGCTTTATAGGAGACACAGGCCAATTTATATCAACACACTTGGCTGACAACCGATACTGGTATCATTATATCCACTTTTCCCCACCTAATTTTAGTCATCATTAAGTCTCTTCTGCAGAGGAATTAACATCATATTATTTATGCATACTCTTATCGTGATGGCCCACCAGCAGATGGAGACATTAAGTAAAATGCTTTTCATTGTATGTAATATTTATTCATTGTGCAAAATAAGAAAAAGCATATCGGCCGATATTATTGGGCATCCCAGGTCGCATTGTCTCAAGTCTCGGCTCTTCTGGAAATTTGTTCCACATTTTAGTGGCATACAATCTAAAGCAGCTTTATCATGTTTGGATGTTACTCTGGGAACAACCAGTAAAGTAGAACCAGCCGACCTGAGAGGTCTGTGAGATTCAGAGAAGGCAGGAGATCAGACATCTTGGACCTAAACTGTTCTGTGATTTATGGACTAGCAGTCGAATTTTGACGTTGATTCTGTTGAAATATAGTTTATAAATATTGTGTCAGTTGATATTCTTGTCTTGAAGAACTTTCCAGTGACACCTGCACCTCTGTGTGTCATTTCCAGGGAGATTCAGGATTCTGAGCTGCAGAAGTTTTATGGCAGATTAGTGAAGCTGCTCCAGGGGAAGGAGCTAGGCCATGAGGCTGTTGACTCCCTCCAGAGGCTGCACCTCATCCTCTCTGCCAACAAATACATCAGGACGTAAGAGCTCCAGCCTGCACCTCTCATACACCCTTCACGACCCTCTGCCCAGTCACCTTTCTGTTCTCATCACATTTAATTTGCTCCATCATTGTCCAACGCCTTTTTTCTTCACCCTCTCTTCATCTCATTCCTCTAAACGCCGTTTACTGCCTGTTGTGATGTCACATGCCCTCCTAGATGGCAGACACAGTCTTCAATCTCCCTCCATTTCTGCTACTGTTAGCTTTTACTTTGTACACACAATGCATGTCTGTACATCAAGTGGGAGAGGGATCCCTCAGCTGCTCCTCCTGAGGTTTCTTCCATTTTTTCCCTGTTAAAGTTTTTTGGGGGGAAGTTTTTGTCTCAAACAAGAGTCAAAGGACAGGGGGTTTCGTATGCTGTACAGATGCCCTTTGTGATATTGGATATATATAAATAAAACTGTCTTGACTTGACAGCATTTCCTGCCATATGTCTCCTCTGTTGTCATCAAAGGTTGCCCCCAGAGCTTCAGAAGAGGCTTCAATTGCTCCTCTCATCACCCGCTGAGCAGTTTCAAGTGCTGGGCTCAGCTGTGCTCAGAGAGACGCTGCCCCCCTCTGGCCAGGATGTGAACTACAGCCAGGAGAGCATCAGTCAGCTGAACAGCCATGCTGCTGCGCTGCTGCTCTCACAGGTCTGAAGTGATGCATATATCTTATTTGGCTTCAGTCGTATTTATTTTGACACGTAAATGAGATTTTAAGAGGATGTTTGTTGCCTCTTAAATTACTAGTGTCTAACCAGATGTCATGGTTTGTCAAAATTATCAATCAACAAAAGATTTCTTTCTATAACTGACGTGAGCAAAACATACCGTAGTTTGTTTTTGTGTGTGTTTAGGTGCAGAATTTAAGAAAAGAGTTTGGTGGCAGTGAAAATACATAGACACACACACTATTCATGGATTCAGCACACAGTGACTTAGTAAGACACAGAGGAGCTTGTTTTGTTTTCAGGTGCCTTAACCCTGTCTTTTGTAAACTTTCCCCCTAACAGGCTGGATCCAGGGCGGACCTGTCGTCTCTGTGCGCTCAGCTCCTGCGCAGCCTGGAAAGCCGACAATCAGAGGGGCCGCCTCACTCGCTCACACACACCCTGCCGATCCTCAACACCATTCTCACACACAGCCCCAAGTGCCTCACGGAAGGTAACGTACGGAGTTGGAAAAGTAAATTTAAAGCAAAGCTATAGACATCTAATTGATGATCAAGTGATTCCACCTGCACAAATTTCTTTCTCTGCCTCTGACTGACAGATCACGTGACCTTACTGAGTAAAAAGCTTGTGGATTGGCTGCGTTATGCCAGCATCATTCAGGGAGGCGGCGCTTCCTCAGGAGGATTCTTCACAGGGCAGAGGTCACGTCAGGTCAGTAATCCACTTTCATATTGAGCCTTCACTAATACAAAAAGCGGAGAAGATGTAGACATTACTTTCTGTTCTCCTTTTCTTCTTCTTCTTCTTTATTGAGTATTTTTGTTTTCTGTTCTCTATCAGCCGGTGCCGATTGCAGAGCTGGATGGAACAGTGTCAAGTGATTTCTTCACCGTGCTGTGTGTGGGCCAGGGCTTCACCGAGGACCAGTGGATGAACGTCTACTCCTTTTCCATGCTTCGCCATTGGCTCCTCACCTACCACTCTGTTTCCAATGGCAACAGCACAGCTGACACCGGTACCACCTTTCCCACCAATAAAACCCCCAATGTTTTGTCTCCCCATGCTCATCGCTTCATGTCATAGCTACAATGTACATACAGGGAACATCAGCCTCTAAGTATCAACCTTGGTGGCTGTGGTTTGTTCATATCATCGATCTCAGATGTCCTGCTCTGTGTTTTCATCATCTCCAGCACACAGGCTGCAGCACAGCCTCTCCCTCTCCCACTCCCACTCCCACTCCTTTTCTAATGGTAAGACATGTGGACCTTCCCTGCATGCATGTGCATCCAAGAAGCTGTAAACTCTTACGTTTCTGTTCTGTTTAACTTCGGGGCGGCACAGGTCAACTCACAACACTTGATATGATCATGACTTACACTTTATCTAACAAACCATCTCACCACAACCCTGATCTGTGACTTCTTAACTACTCTTTTACTGGTGTGTGCATCTTTAACCCTTCCCTTAATCAGTGGTGGAATGTAACTAAGTACAATTACTCAAGTATTGTACATTGGTTTAGATTTGAGGTAGTTGAACTTGACAAATATTTTGTTTTTTACTCCACTACATTTTGTCTGACAGCCTTAGTTACTTTACAGATTACACTTATTCAGATGTGTTGATTTGATGAGGTGCTCTTTTATGTGTTGAGAAAATTCTCCTCCTTCTTAAGCTAAATAAATTCTTTAAAAAAAAAACCTTGAGGATCAGCTGGATGATGCATCGTCACAAAGCTAAAAACAGGGCTGTTTTTCTTACACCATAAAAAGTTGACTTTTGAGAGATGCAGGACAGAGACGCTGTCTTAAACATTTACAGCTGTAACATGCAACACACACATTAATACAGTAGGAATATTTATGCAGAAACATCAGATATATTATTTAAACACTATCGGGGAACATTGTACTGCACAGTGAGCACTTCGCTTTGATACTTTAAGTACATTTAGCTGTTTACACTTACATACTTTTACTTAAGTAAGGGTTTGAATGCAGGACTTTTGCTTCCAGAGTGTTCTCTGTGTGGTATTGGTGCTTGATCTGAAAATTTCTTTCACCACTGCCTTTAATCTCCTCACGAGGTTGTAATCTTGAATGAGTCACTGTGATGAATGACTAATAAGCTGCTCTGACTTTGACCACGTTCAGAAATTCAGACATTAATATTACTGTACTAAACGCATATTTGACGTGTACAAGGAGCAAGCCAGATTCTTTTATGTGTTTTATTGTTTGCACTCAACACTTCTGTGAGTTGTTGTTCATGCCTTACTCTGTCAAAGTACATTGATCCATATAAATATCTAATTTATGTTCATTCTGGACGATCTAACAAAACACCTTAAGACTATTTTCTGTGCTACGTTACATACCCAACAGTCAGTTTTTAATCTTTCTAAAGGGATGTGATTGTGTGGATAATTAACCTAAGTGTCTCTAAACCTTTATAATAATCTGTTAACTAAACCTCAACTCCAAGTTTAAGTAAAGCTTTGAAGGTTTACTTCAGTATTCAGTTTTTGTGTGACTAAATCGGTACAATGGGTATTGATGGGGGGGCTGCAGCCGGCAACTGCGAAACAGGCTGCGATTTAACCACTCATTGCCTGTTCACACCGTTTATGTCCACTAACAGTGTTAGTTTTTGCCACTGACAGGCTCAGATTGTTATTCTAAGTGTCTGACAACATTATGGCAATGATCCCTACAAAGATAGACCTTTTTGTGAAAGAGTAGATCATTTTTGTTTAACCAGAAACAGCCCCAAAATCACCACCAAACACACCAGACTCCATTTTAAAAACCCCAGTAATTTTAGCGCGTATAGAGGCAGCATATTTTCACATCTTAACTGGATGAATTACGGGTTTGTTTCAACCCTAACCAGAGTTGGTGATTGTTGGAACAGTGGAAAGACAACCAAAGATGGCTTTTGTGAGTTTTATTTTGTTTCTGTCAACTTTAAATTAAATTTAATTTACGGTGATAAAATTACTGTTTATTTAAATGGAGTCTGGTGGGTTTGGGGATAGAGATTTCACGGCTGTTTCTGGTTAAACAAAAAGGATCTTACTCTTTCACAAGAAGGTCTGTCTCTGTAGGGATCCTTTCCATCATGTTGCCAGACACTTAGAATACTAATCTGAGCCTGCCAGTGGCTAAAACAAACACTTTTAGTGGATGTACATTGATAGAGCTAACATGCTGCGAGTGGTTGCTCCTCGTCAGGCAGCTGCCAGCTGCAGTCCTCTCACTCAATACTGGACCAGTTTCAAAAACTGTTGTTTCCATCGGTTACTTGGTTTTGAGTTTTCTAGTTTTCTAGGACTACATCAATTTAAGTTTCTGTTTATATCACTAACTTGCACATTCTTTGTTGATTCCGGAGGCTAAAATAAGAAGTTCGTCTTGATTGAAGTGTCTTTTTTCTGTAAACCACAGCACTGGTCATGATCTCCAGAAACTAAAACCTTTCCAAAACATTCTAACCCCTGTTTTCTGTTCAGATTTGGCAGTCTGAGAATACTTCATGTGGAATTTGTTTATAATAAATGATCACTTCTTTGAGAACTTTTCGACCTCTCGTTCCTGCCCTCCCATGTTGCAGATGACCGGTCGGAGGTGGATGGATCAGTGGTTTCCATGGTTTCGGCCACTTCCTCTTCCAGCCGATTGCTGCCTCCAAAGGAGCGCCTGAGAGAGAAGGCTTTCCAGTACTGCCAGCGCCTCATTGAACAGAGCGATCGCAGTGAGTCAGCGTGTGTGTGTGTTAAACTGTGCAGTGTGTGTGAGAGAGAAGCAGGTCATGTAGTTGCAAATCCAGAATTTGAACTAAATAAATCTTCTGTTTTTTGTGATGTATGTTCTTCTCTTTGTCTCAGAGGCACTAAAAAGGACAGACACAGACCTGCAGAAAGCGGTGAGCCTGTGTATTAAATATTAACAGTATCTTACAGGTTCTTATAGTCCTATCCATTTTTCCTGCAGTAATAACGGTCAGTAGTGTAACATTGTGTCGTGTGTAAAGAGCACTTATCAGTTCTTTTTGATTGGGGGAATATTTTGCTGTCTTTTCTGTTCCTATGCTGTTACTAATTTAGTGAATTACCACCTACACGGTTGAAATTCATGTCACTTATCTGAGGGTAAAAAGCAACTATGGGAATGGCTGACTAGAAATATTCAGTAAAACTAGAATAAACAGATGAGACTTTTTGGAGGAAGATTTATTTAAAAAAAAAAAAAAAAGGGAAACACAGCGCTCACATTTTTCTTATAATCCGAGCACTCTATATCCGGATTTTATTCTGGTCCTGTTTCCTCTCTCAGTGTCTGGTGGAGGCGGTGTGTATCCTGGACAGTGTGTGTGAAGAGGACGCCTCACTGGTCTTTCGAACGTTCCCGTGCATCAAGGCGCTCTTCGGTCGGCTCAGCTCAGACCTGTCGTTCGCCCGAGTCCTGCTGCCCATAGCTCAGTTCTACCTCAACCATGGTGTGTGTACACTTCTCTCTGTGAATCACACATGTACAAAAGCATAAATATGGATTGATGCGTGTAGGTTCTTACACACTGACAGTTCAGTAACTTCACTGAAAGCATTTGAAACGTGTATTTGAACCTATCTAGGCGAGATGGCTGCAGTGGATTGCGAGGGAGTGTGGAACCTCGTGTTTGGCCGATTCCCTGCCGAGCTGTTTAACGACCACTTCCTGGCACATGAGCTTCTACGCTTCCTTCGACTGAACCTCGAGAGCCTGCAGCTCCGAGTCCCACAGTACACACGCTCCTTCCCAAACCTGCTGAAGGTGAAAATACAGACTAATGTGTACCATACATGTGCCTGCTGAGGAGAGGACACGTTGTGCTGAGTGAGCTTTGTGTCTGTCTGTCTGTCTCTGTAGTTCTTAGCGTGGGACAGCCCAGCAGTGGTGGATGACTTCGTGGATCTGCTGCCCTCTCTGGTGACAGCTGGAACTGCAGTGGAGCTTCTTCACACTCTGCTGGACCTGCCCTGCCTGTCTGCCACGCTGGTTTTACAAGTCAGGTGCGCAAACACATGAGCCAGAGCAAAACTGTCTCCAGGACTGATTTGATTATGTTCATCATACGGGGTGTGTGTGTGTATGTATGTGTGCTGCAGGTCCACTTGTTTGCCCATCTCTGAGGCTGGCAACCGTGCCCTCCCGTCACTTGATGCATTTCGAAACCCATCTTTCCGAGGGCTTTTCCTCTTTCTGCTTCGAGGAGAAGCAGGCTCAGGTAATCACAGTCACACAGTTATAATGTATTAAAATATTAGTCTTACATTTTGCTTTCCTGGTATTTCCTAAAATGCAGAACAGTGCCCTTGAAAGAATACTTCACCCCCCAGATGATCATTTGTGTATTAATTACTCCCCATGTAATGCTGAACTCTTCAGGAGAGTTAGTTCGGAGGAAAGCAGCAGGTACATTTAGTTCCTTTGAAACATAGCTAATCACTTTTCTTTCTCCCTCTGCAGGTGACACAATCGACCGACTGAGCACGCTCCATGAGCTGCTGGCTGAGACAGCTGATTGGCCGAGAGTTGTTCAGTGTGCCCAGATTGTCCCTGTGCTGTTGCACATTTTTTTCAACACAGTGATCACGGTGAAGAGATTAAAAGTTCTTTACAAATTCACCACACCTACAACTGTCAGTTTATAATAACGGCATAATGTGTGGGCTTGTTTTGTAGGTGGCTGATGAGAAGCTGTTAGCCCACTTGATCCTGGTGATGCTGGAGAGAAGCAGCCTCCTCCTCAACATCCCAAAATACCATAGAGAGATACACAGGTAAACCCAAACACACACACACACACACACCCCACACACACACACAGTGGAACTAAAATCTGCTGTATATCTTCACCCTGACCTCATCACATGCTCCATCCTCTCTGTCTCTGCAGGGTGTTCAGCTGCCACCTGCTGAGGTTGTGCAAGCTCCACCCGTCTCTGGTAGTGGACCAGTCTCACGACATGCTGGAGTTTGCTGGAGCCACGGCCAACGTCTACAGCAAGGAAGAAATCTACACCCACGTGGTAATGAAGCTGTGTGATTTTGGGATGATTCTTTCTCCTCTCTGTGTATTTTGGATCTTGTAAAAATCTCAGGGTCCTTTCCCGTGTACTGAAATATGGTAAAATATCACGCCAGACACGAAACTGTGCCAAAACCTGACACCAAGATAACACTGCTCTTGTTTGGCTTTCAGGTGTGGGTGCTGGGAGAGTACCTCTCTGTGTCATGTGACTCTCGCTGCTCCGTGAGGCTCATCACTTCCTGTTTTGAAGCGCTGGAGGCGGTGCTGTTTGAGATCACCTCGTCTGCCCCACCACCTGGAGCGGCCTGCCCTGCTCCCAGAGCTGTCACCACTCTGATGAGCTCTCTGGCTAAGCTGGCGTCACGATCACATGACCTCATACCCAGGTGACGTCCATGCACGTATATAAATTAATTTCTTTTTTAGCATGTGCGCTGTGATGTAATTCTGTGTTTATTCCTGTTTCAGGGTGTCTCTGTTCCTCTCCAAGCTAAGGACGGTAACTAGAGGCGCTCCAGTTGCCTGGTGCTCTGATGAAGAGGACCTCGTTGCTGTAGTAACGCGAGGCGAGGAGTTGTGGTCGCTGCTGAAGGCCCCCGGTGTGGCGCAGAGCGTCCTGACCCCACCTCCACATGTCACCACACCCCAGTGGCACAGAGACATCAACGTGGCCATGCCCCTGCGACTGCGGGTGCTCACCAACCTCACACACAGACTTCCACAGCACACGTCATCATTTTGAATTCGCACTTAGAGATTCTCTCATGAAACAAGCATCTCAATGAATCTTGTGATTTTTGCACCTTATTTTTGTAAATAAATGTGATTGAAACTTGACATTATGAAGCATTTTTTGGGAATCTAAACAAAACACACAGACGTCTCTAGGTGTAATATAGTGTCTCTTCTTTAATACAGTGAAAATACAATTTTAGAAAATAGATCATTTGATTTAAAAAAAAAAAAAAAAGACAAAAAGCTCACTTCCTGAGTTAAGTGCTCTGTTTTTCTGTTAAAACAGAAACAGTTGAACTACTAGAGGTTAGGGAGAACCTGCAAGTGTGATCCACACAGTGTTTGAAGTATAAAAATTCAAACTGTAAAAGTAAAAAACAAATATACCTGTGTGTTAAAGGGGAAATTCGCCATTTTATATGTGGATGTCCAATTAGTGTTGATGGTAAATGTAGTCGATTGAAGCAACAGATTCGTCAGTGCGTGCTGTATTGACAGAGAATGTTGAGCTTGCAGCTGCAGCATGTGTTTTTCTTGGATCCAGCGCCGTCATTTGACGTCACAGTGACGTAGACGGAAACAGGAAGAACTACAGCTCATATCAGCTTGTACTTTGCCTCCAGGGGGCGTGCTCTAGATGTCCTGTCTCTGTCTGTGTGTCCTCACTGACACGTAAATATTCCTCAACAAGTTCCCTCCTATTTTTCAGTAATAATTTACTGCTTACACTGACTACATTTACCATCAACACTGACTGGACATCCACACGTAATGTGGTGCATTGTCCCTTTTAAAGTCTGTCATTCAGAGGAATTTGGGGGAATTCTACTTTATTCAACACTGTTGCTGCTGATAGAAAAGTGCTCAAGGTTAAGAGTGCATCACTGAAACAAAACTGGCAATCATAGTCCTCTAAACAAGATAATCAACGCGCACAGCCTTGACATTCTTACGAATTTAACATCTGACCCAGAGCACAGTTAGCGCTACATTAGCTCTACATTTTCATCTTTCAAATCACGTTACAGTAAATTAGTTGATTTCGAGGCAGAATCAAGACTAACATCAAAACAGAATCACAATCAGGCCAGTTTTACTGAGGCCTCCGCTACAGTCGACATTTTCCTGGAATAAAAGAGGTCTGTCATCCAGCAGATATATGGTGACGTTGATTAATGCAGTTTAAGTCAACCTAAGATGTTTGTTTGTGAAACCAGTGTCAGCGAGTGTGTTGTTTGTAGTGCCAGCTCTACATTTTCATATTTTGCCGCTGTGCAAAATGGACAAAACTAGAATAAAGTCAGGGTTAGCACCAGTATAAAGGAATGCCTCTGCGGTACATTTTGGCACATCACTTACGGTTGGAATATGGAAAGAGTGGAGTTACTAGTGTAGGATAGTTCAGGAGGTGTAGTCACAGACTGTATTGTGTCAGTTTTGTTATGGAGTTGTGTGATTAACGGAATAGTTTGACAGTTTGTAGGTTTATTTGCTGTCTTGCAGAGAGTTAGATAAGAAAGTTGCCCACTAGCTCACCTGGTAGCGCAGGCACCCAATGTACAAAGAGTGTCCTTGCTGCATGTCATTCCCACTATCTCTCTCCATTTCATGCTAAATTTGTCCTATAAAATAAAGGCAAAAAATCTGCAAATCTTAGCTTAGCGTAGCATAAAAGCAGTGACTTCCTGGAGTGTCTGCTGATTGCCTCACAACGTCAAGGTGATGACAAGACTCCAGGAAGTTCCTGCTATCAAGTTACATATTAAAGCGCGCATGAAACTGCAACTTGTCATTTTTAGATCTTAGATTTTTGTAAAAATTAGTTGATGAGGCAGCTTTAAGCCCCGTTCACACCAACGCAGCTAGACGAGACGGAGTATCATCTCCAAAGCAACGACTCTCTGTACTCTAAGCTAACTGGCTGCTGGCGTACACATATGTACACGTATGTAGCATCTAAGTAGCATATATGCTACATATTTAGCACACAGACAGAGTGGTTTCAATCTTCTTATCTAACTCTCTGCAGGAGGGAAGGTGAATAAGTAAAATAGCAAATTGTGAAACTGTTCGTTTAAAGGTGTACTATGCAGGAATTGTCAGTTACAGTTCGTAAACATGCCCGCAAGCAACAGTGGGGGCTTTGCCCACTTGGTGTTTTCGTCTTTTGATATTTGGGGGTATTTTTTGGCACTGTGCTTGTGATTCTCATAGTTTCCTCTTCCTCCTGTGTGACAGCGCCACAAAGGTGAGGGGAGACATGTCCAGTATTGTTCGAGGGTTTTGAAGCAGAATAGCCTTCAAATATACTGTCAATGTGTCTTGCAGTGTCTCTGTCTTGTTAAGTTAACTTGGTTCAGGTGTGCCGCTGCACACAGGTGAAGGGGTGTGGCCTTTGCAGCACAAACAAGCAGGGAATTGTTTGGGGAGGGTTTTGGGATTTTGTTTGACGAGGAGGAAAGGAGGACGTTGGAGGAAAAATAATTCTCTTGCTTTTGGTGTTTTCTCGACCGGGTGTCGAGGAAACACAAGTAGGACTGGGTTGTTTCTTTTCTTGTTTCCACCCTGGTGAGTTTGATTCCTTTTTTGCAATGTTTTGCTTGTTTGCTGATTAGCGGAAGTTCCTATGATTACCGTTTTCAATTTTTTTTTCCTCCTGTATTTTCTTTGGGGAGGGGAATAATATATAAATAAATCATGTTTGAGCCTATTTAAGTTTCCTTTAGTTCGTTCTTCTGCTGGTGTCAGGAGGGAGCTGAGGGCAGGTCCCTAATTTCGTCTACCCCGCCTCTAACCAAGTTAAAGTAATCACTGTAGATTTTTAATTTAACTCATAACAAGGCTTTAGAGCTAAGCTGATTGTTAGATTGTTGGATGATTGCTAATTGCTAGTGGGTCATACGTGACATTTGAGGGATTACTTTTGTATGAGTCTACAGATTGCTTTGTTGGAAAATCCTGCATAGTATACCTTTAACTGAACATTCGTCATCTAAAGTTTCTGGCACTTTATATGTTGCCATTTGTGCCAACATCTCCCATGAGGTGATGGAGACACCTCTTACATCATGTGTGATAATAACATGTCTGATACAGCAGAGTTCAGTTGTGTTTTTGCTCGTGTTTGATCCAGTCAAACTGAATGTTCCCTGATCAGTCTGTTATATGATTAGCATGTTGAAATGACATGTAGTTACACAATAAGAGTGTTTGGTCCCAGGGTTTCTCATCTGACAGTCAGATCATCTCAGCACAATCTGTGTAGCCTCAAGAGTCGGGTTAGTTGTAGTCAAAAACACAGTGGTCTCAGAACACAGGTGATGTCAGCTGAGAGCAGCTAGTCACCTCGACGTCTGCAGCAGCGGCCCAGGTAAGTACAGGTACCTCCAGATGGCGTAGTAATGAATGCATGCTCCCGCTGCGACGAAAAGATGCCAGATGGCGTGGGCGAACGGGACGAGGCCATCGCTCTTAAAGAAGACCACGCCCACCACGTAGAAGACGCCGCCCACTGCCAGTTCACACACACCAGCACGATCCACCTGCAACAGTTAAAACAATGCAGGTCCTTTGGTCTTTTCATGGGATTTTCAGACTATAATACGTATATATATATTATGACAACAGTCTGCTGGTATCTCACAGGAACTCCATGTGATTTGTAGGCAATGGGTTAAAGCAAACAAAACCACCTGTTTGGTTCTTTAAATACTGACAGTGTCTGATTCCCACACAATAGCAGGAAGTCTGCTGCAGCGGAAGAAGGCTTTACATAAGTTTTTTTTCCCCCTCAGGAGCAGAGAAAGAAAACTCTTAAACCTTTGTGTTCTGCACTCACCATAGACAGGATGACCAGAGCAGGAACGACCCCCATGGCCACATATCCAAACAGCTCCACCAGCTTGTACCTGCAGGTAGGAAACAGAATATAACACCTCCAATCTTCCACCTAATTGTTTCTGCTTCAAACAGCAGCTCATTGTTTGCTGTAAACACTTCGAGGGGCAGGAGTCTGGTGTCAGGTTGACTGTGTCACACGGGGACACGGGGACACAAAGACAGGCTGTGTTACCTCTCGTGGAAAAAGAAGACATACATGGATCCTACACAAGCCATGACCCATATCAGCCAGCGCATGTGGCACGCCCAGGGCCCCAGCTCCCTCAGCATCAACCTGAGCACACACACATTGGTACGGTCACTCTTTGTCAACCAGCTACGTTACCCACCAGACTGCATGTGACTTATTGACCCACCAGGGAGAGTAGGACGCAGCTATGAAGAAGTAGATGGCCATTCTGTCACACATGTGGAAACGCTGCTCCACCTTCCTGCACACAGACAAAGAGAGGACGAGCTCATTCGTAAATCATGATAACCTTTATCTAGTTTAATCCATAATCTCCAAACTGTGCAGGATCCAGCCTGGCCAAAATATCACCAAGCAAAGAGCTGAAGCTTCACAGAGCAGGTTTGGTTGTTGCGAACACACACACACACACTACAAATTCAAACTTCCCTTGACTCTGTCCTTCAACATATAAAACAGAGTTTGTTGTGTCTTTTGGACCATCATGTGTGATATGCCACAGGAGCTGTTTAACAGTTGGAATCTAATCACCACATTCTTGGTTGAATATGTTAATAAAATCAGAGTAATCGCACAAACCTGAGCTAGAAGCTAAAATAGCTCAGAGTTACACAATAATTAAAATGATGGAATTTAGTCCTGAGCTCTGTTTTAAATACATAAATGACTGAGTTAGATTATTTATTGTTTATTTGACATGAATCAGGATATCTCAGTTCTTGAAATTAAAGCATCTGCAGCTGTTGATGTTGAAACAAGTCCTTAAAAGTGTATTAGCAAAAGTAAAAGTGAAAGCCATTGTTATATTTGGGTTTTTGTGAACGTACTGCACCGTGTCTTTTGGATATGTGCTGCTCACAGTCTGGTACCTGGTTGCCACCTTTTTCTGAACTCCCACCTCACCTGAGCACCCGAACACAGACATGAAATTAAGATTTTTTGTGCACAATTAATATTAAAATATACAAGTGTGGCTGAAACCATTATAACAGTCAACTGATCACAAAATTAAATGGTAAGTATTTTGACAATTTTCAAAAAATTCTTAATGCAAAAACATTTAATTTTTTTACTTATTAAATTGATTTAAATGTTTCTTAACTGAATACCTTTACTTTTAATATTTAAATAAATTTTCCTGTTTATAATTGCATACATTTAGGTAAATAACATTTTCAACGCATGGCTTTTACCGTAGACTGTATAAAGAAAATGGACGAAGCCACTGTGACATCAACCACTGGTTTGTGGACTCCCATTGTGAAGCCTTGGGCTCTGCATTTTGGCGCTCGCCATCTTGTTTTTGGGGGTTTTTTTGCAGCCAGAAGTGACCATATTAGGATGAGAGGGTGGAGCTGACTCACAGATTGTAGTACCACCTCGCCAACAGCCTGTCACTCAAGCAGCCGCGCCCCTAAATATGCATAATTTTATGCCTTAAATAAAATGTAAACAGGTGAGATTTATACAAATTCACCCTCTGCACAGTTGGTATGAATGCTGAAATTATGGCTGTGAACGTGTTAATTTCTCCTGTAAATTTGGCCATTATAACATATTTTTCAATGGGAATTGACTCACTCTTGGAGCCAGCCTCTAGTGGCCATTAGGGGAACAGCAGTTATTTGGCACTTCTGCATTGGCTTTATTTTTAAGCCCTGGAAGTTGCTGCTTTATCATTTTCAGATACTTATTCATCTCTAAATGATATGATGAAAAGTTTTAATATAATTCTAATTTTATACAAGAACATGCAGCCACTATTAAACCATTATGTCTTGGTGTTATACAAATCAATTAAGAAAGATCCAGTGAACAAAAAGGGCACCACCTCAAATAAAAATGATTAGATCACTGAGAGAATTAAAAATTATTTTGGCCTGATAACATGTTAGTCTGGATTATTTAAGCAGCATTGTAAGAGCATGGCTGTGTGAGATTTATTTTTTATGGTTAAAGTTTTATGGGGTTCATGACAGGAAAGTTGATAAAATTGAATGTGGAAATTCAAAGTGTTTGTTTCTACGTGAGAGTGTGTTTGACTGTTAATATGTGAGCGAACACTTAGTAGAGGGGTACGAGCTGAAGATGATGTGAAATGTTTTCATTACCACGCCACATCTGTTGTTTGCTCTCTGGCCTTCTGGCTCTGTCATAATTAACAAACTGTACGTCTGAGTGTGATGTAAATGTCTACCGGAGCAGCACATAAACACACACATGCACATCTGCCAAATCCCTGCCAGCATTTTCTGCAACACACATACACACACACAAACCGGAGGTGGCTGATTTTCCAGGCAGCGGTGTGGAAGAGTGTTGAGGTGACAAACAGGCCTGTGAGACCGCTCCCATAGAGCCAGGCAGCCGTGCGATGCCATTGGTCCACAGACAGGAAGTAGAGCACAGACCCGCCCAGCAGACTGGGGAGGATCCACAACTGGGAAAAGATCAGAAACACACAAAACCACAGGTTCACATCTTTTTCTCTTGATACATACTGATAGGCTGCATCTTACATTTCATTTGAGACCTTTTTTTTTTTTAATTTTCCAGTTAAGTGTTTTAACTGTATATAAAATAAATCTAGTATTTGCAAACACTAAGAATGTAACCAGGCATTTTACTCTGTAGAGCCTCTTGAGGGGAAATTATACTGTCCTTTGTCTTCCTGACATTGTTAACATTCCTCTGTGAATCCAGGAGAAACAGCTGGAACCTCTGTTCAAGCAACACTTCAGGAAATACTCAGTGTCTTGCCAAGAGTTCAATGAGAAGATTGATACCAGTCTTGTGTCTGAATGCTAAAGGGCCTCTCACACCAGATGTGACGAAGAAACAACGCAAACATGCTAAATACTCATCACAAACACATCAAAACTATTCATACAGGTTCATCATATTTGTGACATGACGATGTTCTGTATAGCGTGGTTGATTCTTTATTGCAGTGCGAAAAGTTCAAAAAATTGTTCTCATTCCCAAAAAATGTATTATATTGGTTTTTGCTGTGTTAAAATACTACAGTTTGAAAATATATATTGCCTTTTGAATTAACCACAGGCTAAATAACACCCCCTGCACACAAAGGTGTTTAGTACAAAGGCAAAGATAGCACTAGCCAGTTAGCTTAGCTTAGCATAAAGACTGGAAAAAGCTTTGTGCAACGCTAACAAATTCCGCCGGCCATCTTATGCTCACAAGCTAACATGTTATGTTTAATCCGTACAAAAAAAGGAGCGTAAAAGAATCAATCATTGGGAAATGCGCATTAAAAGAAATACGAATCCTGTGTGTGGTGAAAACTATGAACTCGCGTGAGTTTTCTGCAAAACCGGAAACAAAAAATGTCTCGCATTCTTCTTCTTCTATGTTTATATAGAGGTGAGAGGTGTACTACGTCACAAACTGTTTCCATCCCCCGTTTTGCAAATCAACATTTTTTTCGAATCAACCAAAACCCGGCTTAAGCGAGCGTATTTTAGTTTGTGGGAATCAGGGGATTTCAATTTGAATTTTGGCGTTTCCATCAAAATTTTCTGATGCGATACTTCTAGATGCGCATCTAAACAGGCTGATGGAAACATGGCTTATGATTCATAGTTCGTTAATTGTGATATGATTTAAACAAATAAGACATTTTCTCACTGTGGTCCTTTTAAAATGAGCAGCGGTTGAAGTTAATACATTCCATTATGCTCAAGGAGTTGATGCGCAGACGCTAGCATAGTTAGCTTGTTGAAACGTTGACTACTCCTAACCGTGACGTGATTGGCTGGATTAAAATTTGACAGGGGATTGTGAGCCTCTGATTGGCCACATAAAAAAAAGATTGACACATACCCCACCCTCTCGAGCTCCCGCATCTAAAACTGGCTCTGAAACTTGCATATGCGCACGTCTAAAACGGTGGCTGTTTCCTGCACATGTGCACAAAGCTACCTGTTTCCTGCTTCCAGTCTTTATGCTAAGCTAAGCTAACTGTTTCTATGCTGTGGCTCCATATCTACCACACAAACACAAGAGTGGTATCAGTTTTCTCATGCAGAACGCAGTAGTAAAAGGTGAAGATGATACTTGATGTGTATGGGATACACTGCCCTGTGAAATAACACTTAAGACAGCTGAGTGAAAGAATGAATGAATGGAGTTAAGTATCAGAAAATCCTGTCCTGTTCTAAGGATTTAAAGTCATTACGGCCATGTTTCCTCTCTGTTTCCTTCCATGTCTCTCTGTCTGTTTCATTCACTGTCTGCCTTGCTCTGTCGGAGGCGGAAGCGCGCAGGGATTACAGCAGATTAGAGAAAGCTACAGGCTGAATCACAGATTATAGCCTCTACGGCACTGCCAAAAATCCTCCATATTCTGCCTCATTCCTCGCAATCCTCTCCATCTTTGCAGAGGCTTCTCTGAACTCATTGACTCACCCAACACAGAACGCACGCTAACAGGGCTTAAAGATATGAGGAAAGTATGTAATGATTTCGTTGAATATAGCATTAACAATATTAAGCTTGACAAATAAAAAGATATTAAAGTGTATTCATTTCGTGACTCAGACTTCCTCTGTACCTATATTTACTTGACTTAGGTCTTGAGGATCTGCAGAGTTTATTTAAGACCTGTACATTAACAACCACTTGACAGCTTTACTGCCACTTTCTTCTTTACTCTGATCGCTAACAGCTGTCTACTGTGCGCAATCTAACATAACTGTCTCTCTCTGGATCTCGCAACTGAGCTATTCCTCAAAGCCTTCCATTATAACACGAGTCATCTTTCTCAACCCAGTTGTATGGTTTTCACTAAGATGCAATAGATGTTCTTTTGCATATCTTTGTTTTAGGATTGACCGCCATTTCATGGTCATTACTGCAAAATGAATCCTGGCAGGGTAATGCAACACCCCACATAAACCCCTTTTAAGGTGATGCAAGACCCCTCCACTTCTCGTCAGGGTCTTGCATCACTCTATCAGGGTTCATTTCTCAATAATGACCCACTCACCGCACAATATCTTAGGCTGTAGAGTGCCGTAACTGAACAATCAGAGACAAGTATTCATGGACAGGATCTGAGGGAGCGGGCGTGGGGAGGAAGAGGTCTGGATGGGTGACCTCAGAACTGCATCTCTGCTTTTTGCAGATGATGTGGTTCTGTTGGCTTCATCACACTGTGACCTCCAGCAGGCACTGGGGCGGTTTGCTGTCGAATATGAAGCAGTCAGGATGAGAGTCAGCACCTCTGAGTCTGAGGCCATGGTTCTCTGCAGGAAAATGGTGGATTGCCTCTCTGAGTTGGGAGAGAGTTACTGCTCCAAGTGAAGGAGTTCAAGTATCTCGGAGTCTTGTTCATGAGTGAGGGTAGAATGGAGCGTGAGTTTGGCACAGTGTCTAAAGTGATGCAGGGAGCTGAGCCTTAAGGCAAAGCTTTCAATTTTCTGGTCCATCTACGCTCTGGATGTTGAGTGTAAGAAAGAGATTGCGGACACAAGCGGCCGAAATTAGCTCCTTTGAAGGGTGGCTGGGCTCAGCCTTAGAGATACGGTGACAAGCACAGACATCCAGAGAGAGCTGCCAGTAGAGCTGCTGCTCCTTTGTGTCGATAGGGGCCAGTTGAGGTGGTTCGGGCATCTGATCGGGATGTCCCGTGGCAGACCCAGAACATGCTGAAGAGACAATATATCTCGTCTTGCCTGGGAACGCCACTGGATCCCCCAGGAGGAGCTGCAAAGCGTTGCTGGGGAGAGGGACATCTGGAATACTTTGCTCAGCCTGCTGCCCTGCGACCCGGCCTTGGATAAGTGGTAAAAAAATGGATGGATGGAGGTAAAACAAGCCTCACTCTGTCTGTCCTTGCACCGTGTGCTCTAAGACAGACAGAGGCAGAGTAGCAAAGAGGTAGAGCAGAGCAAGGTCTCACAGAGTACAGCAGACGTAACATTGCTGGCTCCCTTGCTTGCTCACTTTTCCAAGCACTGGCCAAATCCGATCATATTTACTAGACCAACGTAACCATTAAAATGGCGCTGAGCCATCCTGCAATCAAGAATGTCATTTAATACGCTGTTACTACATTTAAAGTCTTTCATAGTGTGTTTATCGTGCAGGTTGATACTGCAAAATGACAGTGTAGGCTACTGTGCAGCCCTGACAGGGACAGTTTGGGATAGAAAGAGTGAACCAGAGGAACTCCAGGAGGGCTGAGGAACAGAAAGCTTTTACTCCAACAGTGTGTTTATGTCTGTCTGTATTTGTTCAGCTCACCCCGTGTGTGGCACAGTTTGCAGCATGTTCGTATTCAGTGGGCTGGTATCTCTTACTGGCTGGAACCCTGCAGTTCATGAACCTGAGAGAGAGGTGAGGTGAGGGGGGGCAGAGACAGAGAGACAGAGCGGGGAGAGTGAGACAGGTTCAGGTAATGAATGCAGATCTGGAGGCAAAACAAGGTTCAGCTTTATTAGTTAATAAGTTACTGTGTGCTGAAGCCATGAAGGCTAACGATGTGTGTGTGTGTGTGTGTGTGTGTGTGTGTGTGTGTGTGTGTGTGTGTGTGTGTGTGTGTGCGTGTGTGCGTGTGTGTGTGTGTGTGTGTGTGTGTGTGTGTGTGTGATGGTCGTTCTTGGAGGATTTACAGGTCTCTAATCCACATCACGTTGTCTGCATTTTAGTGCGCCTCATCGTTACTGGGGCAACTGTCTGCGTTGCTATGGCCACCAGTGATGTCACTGCCTGTACTAAAACAACAGGATACCACTGACCACTAACTCTATTTTGCATTATTTGTTATGTTGCCATAAACTACTGAGGAAGTTACTCTGTGTGTGTGTGTGTGTGTGTGTGTGTGTGTGTGTGTGTGTGTGTGTGTGTGTGTGTGTGTGTACGCTATTTAATCAGCAGTAAATCTCTCAATCCCAGCTTACAGGGAAAAACACATCTGGAGATGTTACGAAACCACATTTTATACGACAAGATGCACACACACACACACTCACATAAACAAACACTCACACACACTATTTTGAATGTAGCCTCTCGTGCAGGGCCACAGGTGTGTCTGCGTCGGTCAGCTGTGTTATTTGATTACACATTTAGGCCGATGCCTCATCATCACACACTGAGATCACGCCTCATTCCCAACACACACACACACACACACATCCCGTAACTGTTTGTTGTAATGTACTAATTCAGCACAGTGAGGAGAAAGTGAATCAGGAGAAGACGCAGATAAAGGGATCCCGTCTCTTGTCGCAACCTTCACCTATAAAACACCCAGACACCAAAACATGTCTGTTAATGTAGCTGGAAAAAGTCTTGCATAACACAACGACCGGACATCTGGTGGAAAAAAGTAATTTTCAGAGTCCAAAGCAGGCTCGGGTAGTATCAAGGTATTAGGGTATACCAAAGTATTTAGAAATACAAAAGGTTTAATTTTCAACAACTCTCTGCAAACCTCAACCTGCCAAATATCCATTTTTTTTTTCAGGTATTTGCAAATCAGATATTTCCTTCACTCTCAGATACCAAGCTTCCCTGAGACACCTGATACGAACACAGCTCATATTATTCTTTGCCTAAATGTGTCGCACAAACATTTAAAATCACAAGTCACAAGATAACTCTTATCTGCAAATAAAAGGAAACCTAGTCAGAAGAACACGCTACATATCTGCTGCTCTTATCACGTCTAGATCACCAACATTAGCTTTTCAAAAGTTGTCACGTGAATGTGGTCGTCTTACTTTACATTTCAGCGTGAGATGAGTGTGTGTGTTTGTGCACTCACCACCAGAACCCTCATAACAAGAATGTCAGTGTGTTTTCCTGCGGTAGGTCAAGGTGTTATGAGTGTTACGAGGCATCAGGGCTGCACAGAACACATCTGACTTTCACACACAACCTCCACAAACACTTTGTCCGCATCTCTTTTTTATTTGCTAACTAACACTAACATAGCAAAGTTATTACGCCTGTCTTTACTCATCTTTGCCAAGACGCAAGTCCATATGAGCGGCCCCACACAGGTCAGCTGCACACAGGTGTTTCAGTTTGGGAATTGAGGAGATTTGGAGCCCAGACTTCTGCCAGGAGGTTCGGGGATCCTCCTCTCTCCCACCCTTCTCTGCACCCATCTTCATAAGGTGTATTTTGATGTTTTTTTATACACTCTGGCACCTTATTCACATTCAAAGTACAAAATAAATCCCAGTATGAATCAGTTTATTTTCATTGTGAATTAGAAGTGAAGCTCGAGCAATAGTTCAGTCACGCTCCATCTGTGGCTGTCAGTGTTTGGGGCTGTCAATCAAGGCTTTTGCTAAATCTTATCTGCACAAATCATCTGCTAGTCTGTACACTTACATTTCACATTAAACTTCATTCTTCTGTCTCTCCTGATTGAAACAGGTTGGCGAGCCCCCTGCACCGAGATCTGGCCCACAGGCTGTAAGCTGAGTATCACCGCTCTGGACTTTTCTAGACTTAGGATTACTTGTTACGTGTGAATGTTTGCATGATTGTGTCACATGCTCTATCTTTCCCGACATGTAAACACTTAGTAACATAAGATTATTGCATGGCCGCCATGCCTTTAGTTTCCCTGCAGTTCCACCGACAGTCCGTGCCGAGTGCAAAACAAGAGAGCAGTATTTTTCTGAGCACTGTTGTGGTATTGTAGGGCTATCAATGGACCTGAATGTAGCACTCTGATGTCCTCTAATCGGTTATGACAGAACTCTGTGTGTGTGTGTGTGTGTGTGTGTGTGTGTGTGTGTGTGTGTGTGTGTGTGTGTGTGTGCGTGTGTGTGTGTGTGTGTGTGTGTGTGTGTAATGAACTGAAAGTACAGGATAGGGATTCACAGGCTCTGATCAGAGCGGGCATTGTTGTCCTCATCAGCACACTATTCTCTCCTTTCTCTCTTTCATGTTTTCAGATTGTTTCGTTCCATACACTTTTCTGCACGTGTGTGTGTGTGTGTGTGTGTGTGTGTGGCTGGCTTGTTTTCACCTCACAACACGAGTGTTTGGTTACAAAAGCCCATTACAGCACATTCCATACATTAATAGGATTGGTTGCATCTGAGAGGATCAGAACCTTTGGGTCACTGTATGATAGCATACGTAATAGGAATGTGTGTGTGTGTGTGTGTGTGTTCGTGTATACACTCTCTGTAACTGCAGGGCTTTTCCTTTTACAGTAAAGCTCAAGTTCATCTCCTCGGGGACTCAAACTCTGGTTCTCACGATTATCGCCGTCTCCCACACACACACACTCACACACACATACACACACACACACACACACACACACACACTCACACACACATACACACTCACACACACATACACACACACACACACACAAACATAGACACTAACTGACTGATTAATGCACTCAAGCAGAGCTGAACGTGATATAAACTGCTGTGCGTGTGATGTCACATCCGGTGACACGCAGCAGCGCGATACAGAAAACTGACTGAGACACTGAAACAACAAGGGACCTGGACGGCAGAAAGACAGACAGGAAGTAGAGCTGCAACGATTAATTGATTAGCTGTCAACTATAAAAGTAATCGCTGACTGATTTGATAATCAATAGTAGTAGAGTATTTTTTTTTAAAAAGGAAACAAGCCGAAATTATCTGATTTCAGCTTCTTAAAGAAACAGTGTGTAAGATTTAGGGGGATTTAGTCGTGAGGATTGCAGATTGCAACGAGCTGAAACGTCTCCTGGTTAGAATTCCCTTCGCATTTATCGATCAGGAGCCGAATTATCCTCTCCAAAACAAACGGAGCAGGTGATTTAAACTGATAAACAACACTGAATAAAGCGGTTTCACATCAAAAATCAGTGTTTCTCTGACACTGTTTGGCATGTCACAGGCAGACCACTCACCTAGCACCTGCTAATGTGCTCACCCTATCCAGATGTTCATCAGGTTTTAACCGGGAGCCAGATTGTCTGCAGAGGTCTCTTCCTCTCCAGAACAAACAGAACTGGCGATTTAAAGCTGTAAAGCGGTTTCACGTTAAAAAAATCTGTGTTTTCCAGCACTGCTCATCTCAGAGGTACCAACACTAAAATGTGAATGACTCCATCTGGTTTGATTTGTCTGCTCTGATCTCTCATTTATAAAACAGGATCCAAACTAAAAATGCACGTACTGACAAGAGCCAAAAATGGCATGCACCAAAAAATACTCAATTCAATATTCAATTTCCTGCCTCCAAAATGTTCGTAAGCATGAGTCAAAGTTTCTCCCATCAAGTCTGTTTTCATAGATGTCAACTTTTGCGTGGGAAGTGGCGTACGCCTCTTTCAGGCCTCGTTTTGTGCATATGCAATGTTTATAAATGAGACTCCTGGGCTACTGTAGAAACATGGTGATGCAACATGACGATCTCCAGAGACAAGGACCTGCTCCCTATGTAGATATAAACAGCTCATTCTAAGGTAACGAATACAAAAACACACAACTCTTAATTTAAGGTGATTTATACACTATAGAAAACATACTTATTCTATTACATTAAATGTCTGTCCATATATCCCCCTAAATCCGACACACTGGACCTTTACATGTGAGTGTTTTCTGGTTTCTTTACGACCGTAAACTGAATATCTTTGAATATCTATCTTAAAACCTCCTGAACAATGACCACTGAGGGAATTCTAACCAGGAGAAGTTTCAGCTGGTTGCAAACTGCAAACCTCACTGTTAGATGCCACTAAATCCCCTTCAAACCTGCCTGCTGTCCCTTTAAAATGTTTTTATTGGTGCCTTCTGTGTTCACTTCAATGCGCAGTTTGTCCAACAAAATAATACTGTGAATAATTTATATTTTAGTTTGTTGTATTTTATTGTAATCTTTCAAGTAACATGTTTTCACTTTCCTCATATCCTGCAGACCTTATTCTGTTGGTAAAACTGACAATGAAGTTGTTATCATGCTTCTCTCAGCTTGTTTGGGTACTTCACTAGTAATGAAAGTAATGGTCTTCACACACACACACACACACACACACACACACACACACACACACACACACACACACACACTAATCTATAACATCCCTGTGTCGCTGTGCCAGCGCGTCAGTGCGCATGGATGCACAGGATGTGTCACACATGAAAAACATGCTGCCAGTCAGATATCAGCTCTAAAAGTTTCCTGAAATATAAAAAAAAATTACCTCCCAAATTTTGTTTTCTTAAAGTCCATCTCGTGCGTGTAGGCTCTGTGCGCGCGCGCGCGCGTTGGTGCGCTCTATTTACCAACAGCACACACACACACACACAGCAGCGAGCGTCGTCTCCTCCTACGGATCCCCCATTCCGGATGTCCCACCGCCGCGCGTCCGAACACACACACTCCAGTCCGACAGCGGGGACATCGACCTGCAGAGTCAACTACACAACCACAACTCCACGGCTCTGTCTAAAGTGTGGGGACTCCTCCGGTGGGCAAACTAGCAGCCATCCCGGCGGCGGCAGCTCGGAGGAGACGTGAGCCGCAGCCAGCAGCAGCGTGAGAGGAAACTGTGCAGAGTTTTGTTCCGAGTCTCAGATGTGTTTGCAGGATGTTCCGCGGGACTGGGTTTGTAACCCCTCCTCTCCTCTCCTCCCCTCCCCTTTCCCTATCCAGGCTGATGATAACACAGCAGCAAACACAACCCGCTCCCCACAAAACACACACGCACACACACAACACAACACAACACAACACAACACTCTCCTGATTCAGTTTTCACTTGCAACTGGCTGCACCGGTTGTGGCAACAAATCCAACGGGAAAATACAGAACACTGACACAAAGATAACAACACAACGTGATCAAATTATTATAAACAATGTGAGAAAGTTGTTCATGGTGTCCTGCCTTCATGTGCAGGGGTGAGAGAATAATGTGCGCGCACACTGGTGGGCAAAAAGCAGCATTTACAGTCAGCCAGCTCCAGTCAGGCTCGGATTTAAGAAGTCCAAGGTTCCCCAAACGCACCTCAAAAAGTTATTTCTCATTATTTAGATGTTTATTTTTAATTTAGTTAACTTCTGAATATTTTCTGCACATTTTGCTGGGCAGTAATTATACCTTTACTCCAATTAATTAATATAATCTAAAGGTATTTGTTCTGTACTTGAGTTTTTACATTTTACACTACTTTTACTTCAATATTAAATATTGAATATTAGTTTTTTTACTCTGCTGACACCTTAGTTTATTTTTAAGATTAAGACTTTATGTAAAGAAAACAAACATTTTAGAAAATAGTTATAATAACATATTTATATAGCACCTTTCCTACAAGAAATGCAGCAGGTTCTTTATAATAAGGGAATTATATGTATCTTCAAATGTCAATAGAACAGACATAAAACAGGCCAACAAGGCAAGTCGGTATAAGATGACATTTTAATACAATAAAAAAATGAAAATAGAGTACATAGAAGACATCATAGCTTGACATCAGCAGAGCAATAAATCTTAAAATCATTAAATCATAAAAGCATAAAATACAGCACATAATTAAAGTATAAACCAGTGGTTCTCAACACTTGTTTTTACGTTGTTAAGGTGATATCCCATCTAAACTTCTCAGATGGTTTCATTAAAAAATAATGAATTAACATTTCTGTAAATATGCCAGTGTTAGCCAGCTGGCAAATTCTCACCTGCAGTCCTTTGGTAAGAAGTTCTGAAACCAATAAAAGGATAAAATTCACAAGACAAAGACAACATTAAGACATTTTTTTACACATGTTATCATTTTTATAGTTTCATATTATGACCCTTTGGAGGGGGCTCTCGACCGTGAGGTTGGACTAACTGTACAAAAGTATCTCTACTGTGACTAGATAAATGTTGCTTACACAGTAATGCATCATAATCTGTTGATGTAATGTCTAATATATCAGCCACAGGGTTATTTCTCTACAGAATGAGTACTTTTACTTGGATACTTTAAGCACAATTTGCTAATAATACTTCTGTGCTTTTACTTTAGTGGCATTTCCCTTGTAATAGAGTACTTTTACATTAATGTACTGGACCTAACACTGATTGTATCTCCCCGAGTTGGAGTCTAAATGCTGCCTGCTCCACCCTGCCAGGAGTAAACAGATGGAGTCATTTATTTACTTATTTATTGGCCTTAAAGTATGTAAATATGGTGAGTATAAAACATATGAATCATCCTGTAAAATCCCCTCAAAATGAATGTTTTTACTTAGTCCAAGGTTCCTAAGAAGCCTTATCTCCAGTAAAAAGTGAAAGAGGTTTGGCAATCTGCACTGTGATATGTCAGCTTTAACCAACAGGTAAATGATGTCATGTGTCAAAAGGTCCAGTCGTACAAACACCATCAGGGACGCAAGACAAATACTGGTCATTTCAACCAGAACTGTCCGTCTCTGTAGCAGTTATTTGTTCTACTACTGCGGCTCTGAAGTACATCTCTCATCATAATAAAAAGGGAAGCATGTCATTCTCTCTGCCTCTCTAAATTTGATTTAGCAGATCCACTCATGCTTCCCACCGCACGCACACACACACTCACATTGCATGGAAAATTAAATATTATCCAACAATAACAGCGTCCAGCAGAGGCCCTGTGTGGCACTGTGCAGCAGCTGTGTGAGACAGAACAGATACATTATGCAAACACACACAGAGAGACATCCAAACAAGTCTCCACGTTTCAACCAGAGCCGTGTTACACATTCACCACGACTGTGTTTACAGATAAGATTCAAATATCAGTGACAGTGGCCGGTCGAGCATATTTGCACAGCGTCTGTTTGGACACATTATGTATTTGTGGCGCTCCAGTGAGTATCATTATTTTCTGTCTCTTGAAATCAAAGCATCTTATCACCATCCCCATATCAACTTGTTTCTACCAGCTGTGTGCGCAGCTTTGCTTCCTATGTCCCCCTCCCCATCTCTGTCTCTGGCTCTGTGTCCATCATGTTTATTTGGAAGCTATGGCTTGTGTAAACCAAAGGCTCGTACACAGTGTGTTGGAGCTCGGCCTGTGCTGACAGACCTCTGGAGGAGAGACAGACTTGGCCCACCAAAAACATAAACTGGACCAAAGGACACAGCTGACACAGAGTCACATCGTCACAGGGGCAAAGAAAGAACTTTGGTGCTCTGATTTACAAAATGGACGCAGTCACTGTCGTCGTTTTACATCTAAATGTGTCTGTAATGCTGTTTAGGAACTATCTGGTCATTAGTCATTAGTTCAAGGTCCAAACAGTTAAATACATTCAGCATCATACTTGCTCTGGACATGCTGTTCAGGTAGTTTTCTGTCTCTGTCAGGTAGCTGTCCACTAGTCACTCACTCACACTTCAAAATAAAAGCTCTGTGCTGGAAATTTACTGTGCTTCAAAATAAAGTGGAGCCCTTTTTAAATACGAGTTGTGCAAATTTGCAGGAAAGCTCAATCAGTCTTTTTTCAGCATTGGCAGTATAACTACTTTTGTTTATACAGAATGCGCCTTTTTCGGGGCAATGGGGGGCGTGAGCAAGTAACAAAACGTGTAGCTCAGCATGTGACGTAAACAGTGAGGCGGCTGGTCAGTCCTTACGATTCTCTCGTAAGTCGGCCCGTCCTTCACCGTCCCCGTCATCTGACGGTTAATGGCCTCTTCGTTTGCGAGGGCAAGGAGGGCACAATTCCTTGTCTCCCCAGTTGCTCATCTTTACAGTGTCTGTCAGGTTTGTGTTTCCCTCTTGCTACTAGCTGCTCACTAATTCCTGCTATCAGCTGTTTCCTGTTTATCCACCGCCAGTGCCTCGCACGTGCAGCGTCATCAACAGCTCCTCCCGTAGTGTGAGGCCGCCTCGCTCTGTTTAAACCAAAAAGGTTCGACCAATATGTCTACCCTACAAGGCGGAAAATTGGGCACCTCGGATCAACTCGCCAATCCGGCTCTGTGTGTCTAAACGCTCGCAGCTTGCCGTCCATTGCAGTCCATTCAAAATGGACCCACGACCTACTTTTGGTGCTCGTCCCACCAGTTGGGAACCACTGCTCTAAGGAATCAGTGTTTCTCCTTATGTATGGCTGAATTTCTCCTTAGCTGAGGGACTTCCACAGTTGCACAGAATCCCTTCATAGGTTTCCTTAGTTAAGGAAAAACATTACCCTGTAAGATTTTACAGGGGGAAAAGTTTTCATGGACATTGTTTGTTTGCTTGGACTCACGTTTGTGACGCCTGTATCGTCTCACAGAGTTGGCTTATAGTTAGATGGTGAAAAAAATTGCAGAAGAAGAGAGGACAAGAAAACCATGTTGGTCAGAGGAGGAGAAGATTATAATTCTGGAGGAATACAATCATAGAAAGCACAATCTACAAAGTAAATTTGATCCCCAAATGCCAGAAAACAACTGTAAGAAGAAACTACAAATTGCAATTGATTCAGTCAAATCTCAAGTGTAGAATCAAAAGCGCATCCATCAGGTCCTCGTGGTTGCAGAACACTCTTCTCAGGGTGTGTTAGTTTTTTCATTTATCACCACAAACTTGCTCATGTTGCAGTTAAGATAGAGTCAGAGGTACCTTAAGTATTTTTTTTAACCTTGCTGTGGTTGCTAAGGTCTTTTGTGCAACGGTTGAGGGATGCCTTAAGTATAAGACCAAGACAAGGGGAAAACTATAAATACTTAAGTGAACATTTTAAGGAAACCTTAAGGAGGAGACTTAAGGTTGTTTTGTTCAGCCAGTTTTATTTTGAGGAAACCTTAATGAGGACATAAATCTTAACTTAAGGTATTCAGATATTCAGTTTTGCAGGTAAGTTGCACTTCTGGCTCCAAGTATCCAAGATGGCGACGACCAAAAAGTCAGACTGGAGGCTTTAAAACAGGAGCCCACAGACTTATTGCATCCTCTTTTTTTGCTTTCTTTCCTCTCATTATATTTGTGCCAACTAGCTGATAGTGTTATTACTCTACATCCGTCTTTTGTTCTGTGAGATCCTCGCACAGGATGAGCAGCTGTCTGCAGAGCCTGTCTCTGCCTTCATGTTGTTATCCACTGAATAATTTGCGTAGCTCGCAGTCCTCCTCCGACATGCTCAGACTTACACCTGAAACTGTAATGAAACTAATACACGCACACAGAAACTGTGACTCACACCCCAAATTACACGCTCGACACTTCAGATCACCAACGGTTTCCTTCTCATCCCACGCCTGAGTCGCTGCTGCTCCTGCCAGCAGTCATTATTGCGTGTATGTTAAGTTTTGATATTCATATCAGAGACACATGCAAAGACAGGCCATTCAGAAAATAATTAATATGGAGTTCACAAAAGCTGAAATGCCTGTGGTCTAACTTCAGTTGGTAACTTTTAGTAATACTGTCCAAACCAGTTATATGCAGCAGTTACACCCCAACTTTGGACGGCCCTTTGGCACGAACCAAACTCCACCACTGACACAGTTAACTTCATAAGACATCTGTAAAGACTCAGATCCATATGGCATTTATGAACGACAAAACAAGCAAACATGACAACAAACATCAGGCCTCCCTTCTTTGCTGCTGGCACAGGAGCCCTTCAGCACCTCCTCCATGCCAGGTGCACTGTACCTTGTTAAGCAAGGCAGCACACCTGCGTATGTTGTTTAATTCACAGTGCAACATACACCCCTATGTGCACCATAACAACTATTATGCATTTCATATGTGTGATTTTTGTTTATATCTGATATTGCTACAAAAATAGAGCTTTGCATTACTTTATATATGCTCTGTACAACATGTGTTCTAACAGCAGCCCACTGGAATAATGCAACCATGTACAATTTTTACTTTAGTTTTGCAAAACACTTGAAAATTTAATAATAATAATTAATGATTATATATCTTACGTATATCTTTATATCAACCCAGAGCGGCACAGAAGGACTTGAATGACAACATGTTCAACAATAATTTTTGCACTGACACAAAATGGACATGGAGCGGGATCAAAATAAAACTCTTTGTTCAGGAAGTCAGTGTCAGGGTGTTTGTGATTATCTTAATGAAAGTGATGATTATCTACAGTGAGGCTCTTTCACTTTAGAAAGAAAGGAACAAGAGAGAGAGTGTACAGCAGGCTACAGTTTTGTCAGTTCATATTAACAGTATATTTATAGATCACCACACATAGCCTGCATTGTTGAGCTGCACAGTGTTATAGTTTATTTATACTTCGGAAATGAAAGAAAGCTGAGATATTTGGATAAAGATTATTTTTAATGAACTGGTAAATAGCTTTTGGGGCAGCTTTACAAATCGTGTGGTACAATCAAGATAAAACATTGATACTTAATTATAGGCTGGAGTCAAGAGGAGCTGGGAGCTGGTCAGTATTATCAGCGATATGTAATAGTAATAATAACAATAGTAACTTTATTTGTAGAGCACTTTTCGAACTGAATGTGCTTTCCAATGTGCAGACAATACAAAACAAAAGTTATACTAATAAAACACAAGCATATACATACGCCCACACCATACATACAACATATCCACTTAAACACATGGCTGCAAATACACACACTCCCACACACACAATTAATGGCCAATCTGTAGGAGTACGTTTTTAGATTTAAAGACGAGATTTAAAGACATGAACAGAGTCAGCTGATCTGATGCTCAGTGGGAGGCTGTTCCAAAGATGGGGAGCAAGAACTGAAAAGGCTCGATCACCCTTTGTCTTTAACCTGGGCTCTGGGACAGTTAGAGGACCCAGACGAGCAGACCTGAGGGGCCTGTTTGGACGGTACGGTGTGAGAAGCTCAGTTATATACTCTGGTGCCAGATCACTGAGAGCCTTGTATGTGAATAAAAGATCTTTAAATGGATTCTAAGAGACTGGAAGGCAGGGAAGCCAAAATAAATGTAAAATTCACACACCATATTGAACATACCTTTGAAGGTACACTGTGTATCTTGCTCATTTATTTCAGATGTTGTTTGCACCTATTGACAGCAGGGGGCGGTGTTACACCAAATCATGAATGATTACTGTACAGAGTGTTTGAAGAAGAGTCGTGTTTGCCTCCTGTCTCTCTGTGTCTCTCCTGAGGCTTGATAATAAACCGAAAAAAGCATTCAGACATATTTTATGATTAAATTTGTATTTATTATCACGAGGATTCTGCATTTGACAAAACAGTCCTGTTTCTTTAAAGGCACAGCACGCTGCGTCCTCGGCGCACGCGCAGTAAGGGGGAGCAACAGCCCCTATGACAAACAACAACAATCACTACAGCGGGGCTGGAAAAAGAGAGATGGCTCCTTGAAGCTCAACACTTCTGGCCCTTCACAGTACCAATCCCAGCCCAGCTGCTGCTATTTCCACCGGAGCTTTATATGTCGATGGTGCCGAGCAAATGAACCTGGCCAGTCAAAGCGGGGATGCTGGCGGAAGCCAGCTCCTCTTCGCCAACTTCAACCAGGACAACACGTAAGAGAGGGCCGGGGACTGAGGCTGGGGATCCGATGGCCTGTGCTGTCAAGCTAGCTTAGGTGGCGTTAGCTAGCTCAGTGTGGACATGTCTGGGCGCTTCACGGGCTGACAGGGCTGAATGTGAAACAGTCTGCATGTTGTTTCTCGCAGTAGAAATGACCACTAATGTAAGCTAGGTGTAGCTAGCTACGCGGAGTGTCCAGTCGAGGCTGGGCTACGTGTTATTTCACCCGTCACTAGCTTAGCTCTGTAGCTAACATGATGCTGTGTGGTGATGCTAACTTTAGCCACAATACACATGTAGGTTAGGTGTCATGTAACTTAGCGGGAGGCTGTGGTGACGATTGTTATGATACATATCTGGGATTATAAAATGTATAAATTAGCTGAGTTTATGTGGTTATGTATATTTTTAGCGCAAGTGTTGAGTGGGTGTTATTTCTCAGGACTGGCGCTACAGTCAAAGGCTGCTTTATGATGCTGCAACACACACAAACTGGGTCACTGTATTTCACACACGTCAATAAGATATGCAGCTGTATGTGGCATTGGAGAAGTAGTCCGCTACATGTAGTGGGCACTGCTTTACACCGCAGAGGCCTGGTGTTATTGCAAAACTGCTCCAGCCGTGTGACCACTGTCACAATCTGATCATAACATCCAGTAGGCAGTGGCCAGATCCCTCCAACATCCAGTGTGTGTTTGGGTGTATTAGCCTGCAGATGCAATGATTGTTCATGTCTGCTGTTGTGTCTATTTCCATAGGTCCTTAGCTGTTGGCACCAAATCAGGATACAAGTTTTTCTCTCTGTCCTCTGTGGACAAATTGGAGCAGATATATGAATGTAGTAAGTATTGCCTAAGCTCTGTTTCCTTCAGTCTCATTAATCAGGGACCAGACTGAGAACAAAATATATATATATTTGCTCACTCATTTTGTGTTTAATGCACACTGTCTAGACACAATCACCATTAGAGCACTGCTGTAACTTTAAATATTAATAAAGATTGTTTTCCCACACCCATATCTTAAAGCATCAAGGTCACTCCTCATTAGTGGATTTACATAATTTATGATATGATCTCTGCAGCAGTCTTATGTTGTATGTGAACCACCCATGTACGGTGAGTTAACATGTACCTCTTGATAATCCTGCTCAATTTGAATAGTCAATGCAAAGCAGGTAGTAGGAGATAAGTGTGTAGGACCAGGAAGTGCTCTCATCTATAATTCATAAACCCATCTTTTGCTGGATATGTTTACTGAACATGAATAATGTGTTTAAAGTTTTGCAGTTGTGTTCAGGAACAACGAAATCTCTGTGACTCAGCGTACTGCCCAAATTCTGCACCATTTCACTCACTTTTAATTTGTTAGGGTCACAGAGAGGCAGCTAATAAAAGATGACAGGAGTGAACGTTGTCAAGTGTTGATTGGTGTGTGTGTGTGTGTGTGTGTGTGTGTGTGTGTGCAGCGGACACGGAGGATGTGTGCATCGTGGAGCGTCTGTTCTCCAGCAGCCTGGTGGCCATCGTCAGCCTGAAGGCCCCCAGGAAGCTCAAAGTCTGTCACTTCAAGAAGGGAACTGAGATCTGCAACTACTCCTATTCCAACACCATACTGGCTGTCAAACTCAACAGACAGGTAGGAAGGCGAGGGCAAAGAAAGACCTGTCTGTCAGATGATCTGTCTCACACATTTTCTCTTGAAATAGTCACACGTTCATTGAAGAACAGATGGTGTGTTTATCTTATGCCAATGTCATACCTGGCTGTTTGATACTGGTACGGATACCATGACGTCGATACTGGTCCCTGAACTGTACTTTCTCGATACTAATTTTCTAAAATCCATTTTAACGAAAAGAAAATTACACATTACAGTTCAAATATGTGTAGCACATTATCACAATATCAGCATTTGCCGCCACTTTTGAATTGTTTTGGAGCTGTATTTTCCCTCTCCTTCTTGGCATAGCAACTCTGAGCACAGATGGAGCAGCAGAGTGCCAAGCACAGTGAAAATGAAACTTTCATAGCGTTGATTTGTACAGCTTTAGTGTTGCCTATCATTTTTCCAAACTACTTAAAATGAAACCGACTGGAAACGGCGTACCCCACGGCCCAGTGCTAGGTCTAACCAACAAAATAAAGTAGCAGCTGTTCCTGTAATCCATCGATCTGATCTGATCAACTTTGGTCTTTTTGAAGACAAACTGATCGAGAGGATGTCTTTGGGTGTGATGATCATGCACTTTCTCAATTTTCCATCCGGCTGTGGCTGAAGAAATCAGTAACACTCACACTACGTTCACAGACTCGGTAAAACCTCTGAATTCAGAGAGGGAACACAGAATTATCACAAAGGGACACACACAGTGGAAAGTTTACCAGTTTGGCCTGGTCACCAGATGTCGCCACACATAGAATATATTTCTGTAGGACAAAAATTGCAAGTTGTATTTGTCTGCTCCTTGTCATTTTTACACAATCAAAGCAGTTTCATTTACTAAAATTTGGTTTACTTAAGTTGCCTCTTTCAACTTTTTAATTTTATGTTTCGACACCCTGACATTTTAGCGCTCAAAGCTGTTTCTCAACATAAAAAAATAAAAGTTTATCACAACTTGACATTGTCTGTCAGCATAATATCAACATGGCTCCCACTTTAAGTCACCGCACCTGTCACTGCAACTTTAACTTTAGTAAACAATCATGTACAAGTTGGCTGATTTTTTTTTTTTTTTTTGTTAAATGTTACCTAATAAAATCCCAGACATCACAGCTCCGTCCACAGTAATCTGGGATAAGGGGGACACCAAGCCTGAGAAAATGGAGACACACTTATGATCTCCTCCTAGATGTTTGTTACACCTATATGACACACGCTGTAGTCAAGCCTCACAAAATACAGCAACACGCGTCTCTAGACATAACGTAGAGTTTTACCTGCCCGCCTCTACGATGGGTAACGTAGACAGCCGATCACTAGCTTTATTAGACCTTGGCACAGGCATGCTGGATGCTTCCTGGCTCACAGATGCTAATGAGATTTACTCCTTAGGTATCGAAATTTGGTTCAGAATGACGCAGCATTTTTCAATCTTTGGTAGTGTTGAATCTATTTGGTCAGTGCCATAAAAGTATCAGAATTCAGCCCTGTACTGTAGCTGGCCAGTGTATCAGCACAGCAAAATGTCTGACCAGTGTTTGAAGTCGACGGCTATGTCATTGATGTTTTGTGGTTCCTCTGCAGAGGCTGATCGTGTGTCTGGAGGAGTCGCTTTACATTCACAACATCCGAGACATGAAAGTGCTGCACACTATCAGAGAAACTCCACCCAACCCGTCAGGTGAGTCTGAAGAATGACGAGAAACACAATATGTATGTGTATGTGTAAAGTACAGTAGGTATAGTATGATAGTAAAGTGCTCATAGGGGGAGGAAAAAGGTTTTTCCTTTTCAGTCTACTGTGTGCTCAAACTGAAACCAGAGATGTGGCATTCCTCTGGTTTTTGGTGCTTTTAGTTTCTCTTTCATTTTCACAATTTATTTTTAGTTCACTATTAGCTCCATTTTGTTTGCTGTTGCCCCAAAGGCTGAAAACTGTCACTGCGGTCTGAGTTACTCCTGTGATGTTTGTCTGTTTGATGCACCCACTGAACACAAACTCACTCATGCTGTCAGAACCATTTTACACATTCAGATGACTGTAGTCTCACTATGTGCCTGAGTCACTCTTTCACTTTCCCTTATTGTCGAGTTCAGATGAAGGTGGCTTTGTTGGAGTCTGGTGTGTCTTTGTGCCTTTGTTAATGAGTTTGTGTTTGTGCTCATGTTCCTTCAGGATTGTGCGCCCTCTCCATCAGCAATGATAACTGTTATCTGGCCTACCCAGGCAGCGCCACGATAGGAGAAGTGCAAGTGTTTGACACAGTCAACCTGGTAAGTGAACGTGTCTTTCTTTAAGGCACCATGTCCACCAAAGCATAGCTGAGAGTGCTGGATATAATATTCAACCACATCATGATGCAGAGATATGAAGAAGTATAGGCCCAGACTTTTCATGATGACAGTAAATGCGTGACAATACCAACTGAAGACTGCGAGGGCTCAGTCCGCACGGACAAGCGCAGTGTTTTTCAGCTCTTAGCGCTCAATAAAAACGCTAAATGCACAGCGTTCAGTGTAGAATAGACACTTATGGCCTCGTCATGCTGCTGGCGTTTGTAGCGTAGCGTAAATAAGTGGCACTCCCACTGCAAAGAATTAAAAAGATGCATTTGCTATGATGGACATGAGCCCTGAAGGTGGACTCTGTCTGTGTTCTTTCATTCAAATGGGAATACTCACTCAGCCATTCGCACAAAGCAGTGAAGGAGGTAAAGTGCTGATAGTAGTAATAACTTAAAGGACCACCTAAAAAAATCTAAATCAGTTTAAGTGTACGCTATATTCAGAGTATTTTAACCCCTTTACCATGCTGTCTCCTCAGCTAGTATTTCCTGGTGTAGCTGTGGTGCTGTTTCTTTATGCTAATTAAATTGTACAGTGTTTATTGTATGTACTTTTAGAAAAGACCCAAAGCTGACATGAAATGTAAGCTGTCCTGCGAGACTCTGTCCTTTGTGGTCTTACAGCCAGTGGTTCCAATTATCCGCCACTGCTCACTATTCTCTGAAGAAGAGCATCTCTAACTAGTGTCTGTATGTGTGTCTTCCAGCGAGCGGCTAATATGATTCCAGCCCACGACAGCCCATTAGCGGCTCTGGCTTTCGATGCCAGTGGAACCAAACTGGCCACAGCCTCAGAGAAGGTAACACAGTCGATGTCTGTGCGGCTTATTTATGTGTGGTCTTGTTTCCTGCCTGGGCAAATACACATCACTGTTGTTGCTTCGCTTTAAGTGTTGTCATCCTCTGTGTGTCTTTCACTTCCTCCCAGGGCACAGTCATCCGTGTCTTCTCCATCCCAGAGGGACAGAAGCTCTTTGAGTTTCGAAGAGGAGTCAAGAGGTAGATGTTTTGATGACGAGCATGATTTTGCACCTGTTTGTGCTTGTGTGCTCATATGTGCTGTGTATTTGTGTTCACCTGCTTCCCTTTCTTATCTCAGGTGTGTGAGCATCTGCTCACTGGCGTTCAGTATGGAGGGCCTGTACCTGTCGGCCTCCAGCAACACAGAGACGGTCCACATTTTCAAATTAGAGACGCAGAAGGAGAAGTATGTGTAAGTGTCCAGTTTCAATCATGGATCTAATATGGTGAGTGTTTGAGACAAAGACAGTAAAGAGGAGTGTCTTTGATTCTCACTGTCTGTCTGTGTGTTTGTGTTTGTGTGTGTAGGCCAGCGGAGGAGCCCACCACATGGGGAGGCTACCTGGGCAAGGTCCTGATGGCGTCCACCACCTACCTGCCTTCTCAGGTTACGGAAATGTTCACCCAAGGGCGAGCCTTCGCCACTGTTCGTCTGCCCTTCTGTGGACATAAGAACATCTGCGCCTTAGCTGTGTGAGTATAACACACACACACACTCGCACTCAAGTCTCAAGTTACTGTGGTGAAAATCAGGCGTGTCGAGTTAAGTCCTTGCAATAATTCAAGCAAGACAAGTCGTATGAAATTCTGATGGTGTGGTCAAACATTAGCTTTCTAGCTAACATTTAACCGGCCAGGAAGCTAATGAGTTAGCAAACAAGACACATTCACATACCTGTCTCTTGTTTTATGGAGTTAGATGTTGTGTGTGCTGAGGCTGTGGTTCTCTGCTGGATTGCCCCCACTGGGTTGGGAGTGAGTTAATGCCCCAAGTATCTCGGGGTCTTGTTCACGAGTGAGGGCAGAACGGAGCGTGAGATGGATTGGCAGTTTGGTGCGGCATCTGCAGTGTTGTCATGGTGAAAAGGGAGCTGAGCTGGAAGGCAAAGCTTTCCATTTCTAGTCCATCTACGTCCCAGCCCTCACCTATGGTCAGCTGTGGGGTGTCTGGGCTCAGCCTTAGAGATAGGGTGAGGAGCTCAGACATCCAGAGGGAGGTCGGAGTAGAGCTGCTGCTCCTTGTCGAAAGGGGTCAGTTGAGGTGGTTCAGGCATCTGATCAGGATCCTCCTGGGCGCCTCCTGTTAGAGGTGTGCCGGGCACGTCCCACTGGTAGGAGGCCCCGGGGCAGACCCAGAACACGCTGGAGGGATTACATATCTCATCTGGCCTGGGAACACCTCGGGGTCCCCCAGGAGGAGCTGGAAAGTGTTGCTGGGCATTGACTTTTACTCCTCCTCTCCCTTCTAGTCGGTTGCCAGGTTTGCATGTTTAAAAAGAAAATGTGACTTCACAGTATCTAGAAAAATGCTAAATTTAATGCTAAATCTGTCTCAAGTTAAAGTGAAGTCTCAAGTCATGAAAACCAAGTCAAAGTCAATTTTGACTTTGTCCTCAATTTGCAACTTAAGTTTGACTTGAGTCAAGTTATGTGACTTGAGTCCCCCACGTCTGCATATATTCAGCATACAGCACTGGTCTTGTGTGGGGCTGTTTTGTTTTTGGGCCCTTCCTTTGAAACGTGAAGTGAAAGTGGAATTAGAAGTGATGTGCATGACTCACGGCCAGATTAACATGTACAGACAGGTCATACGAATATGTGGTGTGCCTTTCATTCCATCTTCATTTATTGTTATAAAACAACATCAGTCAAATGAGTCAAATCAATCATCTGTGATGTTTAAAATTCAGCTGATGACGTTTACTGATGCAGTCTTGTTACCGCTGCTCGTTTTAACCACCAGTTTGGCTGCTTCTGTAAAGTATGACTCATTAAATCTCCTGTGGCTCCGAGTTTATCTGGGAAGAAGTTTCTCAACACTTTAAAGCAGTTGATTTTTAATGAACTGCATGTTTTGGCTCGACTTTCTTTAGGTACTAGGTTCTTTTCTCTATTTCGTTCTCCGCTGCAGATAGTACCCCCTCAGTGTAGGCGGCTTCTCATCTTATCGCCATAGCGACGCCAAAAGAGAGTGAGTCGAGTTAAGCAGTGCCGTGCCGTACCAGGCAGTGGTGTGGTCAAACATAGTTTCAGCTGTTACATAACATCATGTGAATCATGGAAGAGAAGATTGGTGTTGAGTAAATGAGAGGGACGTTTGTGAATCTTTGTTTTTAATGTTTTAAATCAGGATTCAGAAGATTCCCAGGTTGTTGGTGGCGGCGGCTGATGGTTACCTGTATCTGTACAACCTGGATCCACAAGAGGGAGGGGAGTGCACGCTTATGAAGCAGCACAGGTAACACACGCAGTAAATGCATGGTCACAGGTCACTGAAGACTGTAATCTGATGTTTTACAGCCTGAAGTTTGAGAGTGTTATTGAGAGTTTCTGATACTGGATCTCCTCAGGTTAGACGGCAGTGCTGAGCCAGCCAATGAGATCCTTGAGCAGGGGTCACATGACCGCCCACTTGTGGCCCAAACCTACAGTGCTGCTGTCACTAAAGGTATGTCACACCAGTGTTCACATCACTTCATTTTACTTTAATTTCCTGCTGTTTTTCTTATGATTTCCCTGAGTTTGGTGAGAAAGACTCTTTTACTCTGTTTACTTTGACTACTTCTCCTATATGCTGAATTCTATGCTTCCCTTTTGACACATTTATAATACGTTGGAGTGTTTTGTGTCATTATGTTTAACTAGAAGTTCAGTGATAAGTTAAAGATGTACAAAGAGAGTTTGATATAGAGTCGGAGGTGGGGCTCTGTTTATTCTGATCAAAGCTGCTCAGGACCCTATTGTTGTCCTGCATGCTCTTCTTGTTTCTTCTTCTTCTTCTTCTTCTTCTTCTTCTTCTTCTTCTCCTTCTTTCTTCTTCTTTCTTCTTCTCCTTCTTCTTCTTCTCCTTCTTTCTTCTTCTTCTTCTTCTTCTTCTTCTTCTTCTTCTTCTTTCTTTCTTCTTCTTCTTCTTCTTCTTCTTCTTCTTCTTCTTCTTCTTCTTCTTTCTTTCTTCTTCTTCTTCTTCTTCTTCTTCTTCTTCTTCTTTCTTTCTTCTTCCTTCTTCTTCTTCTTCTTCTTCTTTCTTCTTCTTCTTCTTCTTCTTCTTTCTTCTTCTTTCTTCTTCTTCTTCTTCTTCTTTCTTCTTTCTTCTTCTTCTTTCTTCTTCTTCTTCTTCTTCTTTCTTCTTCTTTCTTCTTCTCCTTCTTCTTCCAAGGAAATCCTACTTCCCATGCGTGAAAAATCACCAAACTTTGCACAAAGGTCCAGTCCCATGCCAGATTGCCTCAGCTGCAAAAACAGGCCAATAGTCCTGATGGTGGCGCTACAGCAAGCCTCTAAAGTTCAAAACTTTGAAAATCCACAACAAATCAACTATATGTGCTACAGATTTGCAACTTTCACCAAAATGTAGCCTCAATACTGAAGAAACTTTTGTACATTTAAACCGATTGCAAATTATGAAGTCCATCCCTGTTGTTTTTTTTTGTTTGTTTGTTTTTTCAAAAACTGTAAAACTTCTTAAACCTATCTCCTCCCACAATTTTTGCTCAATTGAACTTGCTACAGAGCATCTTCAGACTGTCCTACACAAACGATCCACACAGATTTTTGATTTATCGAAAATTGAGCCTACAGTGCATCAAAATGTTTGACTGTAAACGGTACTGTAAACATATACTTGCAAATTCTTGCTAAATACATTTTCAATGTTCATTAAAAAAATGACAAAATTTTGGAGTCATGGTAGATGATGTTTGGAAAATATCAGAAATTTTAGCTCAAAAACTGATTTTTTTTTTTTACAGCATTTTGAATTTTGCTCTCATGCAAACAATTGGAGTCAATGCAAAAATGGCATTTTTAAACATCAGTTTTTCACTTATGGAGCCAATAAATCATTGTTAAAAACAAATTACCAACATCTCCATGCTGTCTAGATGCTATTTGTGTATTTTCGTATTTTTGTCTTAATTTTTAATTAATTTTTGACAGCCGTTTGAAATCTGCCTTTACACACTAACAGCTGCTGTCTTGCACACAGGTGACTGGCTTAGTCAGTTTGTGAAGCTACATGTGATGTTTCTATTTGCCAGTTAGCTCAGTGAGATAGAGGATGGTTCTTGGTGTTGAAGATTGTGAGTTCAAGCTTCAGCTCATGCAACATTTCCAAATGAGAAATCTACCCAAACTTTTCATAAAGGTCCAGTCCCATGCCAGATGTCCTCAACTGGAAACACAAGACAATAGTCCTGATGGTGGCGCTACAGCAAGCCTCTAGATTTCAAAACTTTGAAAATTCATAACAAATCAACCATATGTGCTACAGCTTTGGAACTTTCATTTTGCCTAAAATTTCCTGGCACCGACCATTGCTGCGCAGCATCTATAATTTAATCTTGTAGCTTTTCTAGACTTTTAAAATGTTATCAGACCGAATGGATCAAATCTCGATATGAAACGAGTTACTTTGCAGGGGGGGTTGTGAGGCTCACAAAAATGGATCCACTTTAGTAGTTTTATTTTTTCAACTAAAAGTCTTTGGGTTTTTTTGGTCATAACATTATTGATATAGTTTGTGTTTAACGACCTTGGTGCTGTCTTGTCATTGTCTTAGTCGTGGAAAAACAGGTTGTTGACAAACATATTCAGTCATAGTTTTTGTTAATGAAATTAACACTGGTGTGTTACAGGGCTGGGCGACTATGTACGAGCCAGATATAGATTTAGACATCACAGTTTATATTGATATAAGGTCATGTTACATAAAGCCACGCCAGTGTGCATCTGGAGTTCTCCAGCAACACTCAGAGAGACACAGAGCTGCTCCTCTGCTTAATCTGTCTGTTCATTAGTCCACAGTGCAACAATGGTCTGTGTGTTGCACAAGCTACGCTAAATCAGTCTGTGAGATGAATGAAGTTACCGCAGCACACATGTAGTACAGCACTGTGCTGCATGTGTGGGAGACAGAGCTGCTTGATTGTGGCGTTTGTTGCCAGTTTGTGTGTGAGGTGGATCATAGTGCGTCACCGTCCTTCTTGGTAGTTGTAGTCTATTGTGTGACATGGAGACAGCACCTGGATGCAGGCAACAGATGTGTTTTAAAAAATGCAGTGACAGGCCGACAGTTGGAAAACAGCTTTCTAACTCCGTTGTTTCAAACCTACTTGAAACTTAAATAGTCATGTTATAGTTCAGTGTCCTGTGCTGCAAACCTTTAAACCACTGCAGCTCCAGTGCTGTGTGCAAAAAGTTAACGTACAGCCCTGCTGTGTATTTGAAATATTTTCATTTACACGTTGTGCAGCTGTAAATTTTCAAACAGCTGTCTTTGCATTTTAATTGTGCATTAATTGTAATTTAAATGTATCGCCCAGCCATTGTTTGTCACAGAAGTCATGTACAAACTTATTTCAGTGTTTGACCTCTTGTTTCCCAGGTTACTGTGAAGAGCAGGGCGCCGTGGGCGGTGCAGGGCTAGAGGACGACCTCAACGACTTGCGCTTAGAGGAGGAGAACGAGCAGCCACCACTCATCCTAGAAACTGACTGACTGACCTAACGGACGGCTGTACCCACCAATCAGAGGGCTCCTCTGGTGCTGCTATGAACATGTGACACAAGGGGGGCACGGGCAGGATCAAAGACGGGGGCGTTTTTAAACGCTCAGAGTGTTCATGAGCCTGTCTGTCAGTCTGTCTGTGCGTTTGTCTGTTCACATACATGTCGACCTTTCCTTCCTCCCTCCCTGATTCCTTCCCTCCCTCCTTCCTCTCTCTTCCCTCAGTTTGCCTGCGCAGGCCAAACTGACGCTTTGCATGTACATGTGCCAACTGCTAAAAACATGCTCCGATGTGAATATCTGTGAGTGTGTGTGTTGGACGTTTGAGGAAAAAAAAATGTAGCCGTGTCTGGGCTGAAGACACACAGAAGTAAGCACTGTGTAAACTGAAAGTGATTGTGTAAGTGCCTCTCTGCCCCAGTGTCACGGTTTCTTGTGTCTGAGAGGGAGGATCTCTTTGCATTGGCTCAATAAAATCTATTTTCAGTTGTCGGATCTTAATCGAGAGTGTGTGTACTGTCTTTTCTGACTCACATAGTCACACACTGTCCTGCTGGGAGTGTGTAAGCACTCATCTGGCTCCAGTTGACCCTCCAAAGAATGATTTAGAAGCCTTTGGCATGAGGCAGAGGTGTTTGCGATGAGGAGTGTGTGTTTGTGCGCTTGTCGTGCAGCCTCGTGTGTGTGCGTGCGTGTGTGCTGGGCATGTACATTAGCAAAAACACTGAGTGATTAGCCTCCACTTGTCCCCCCCCCTCACTTTTACCTCATCCACACAGAGGCTCAGTGGACCCTCCCGCCCTCTCCCCCCTCCTCAGGCCTGCAGTCATTGGTTGGTTTTAAACTCTGATATTAATGATCTTTTTTTAAATCTACATAACCAATCATAACCAACGATGTGTCATGCGTAAGAAAACATGCATGGTGTTGTTGATGTGGTACTTGTCCATACACTGAAGACATTTGGGCGCTGAGGATCAGTTTGAAGTCAGTCAGCAGATCGGTTGAGAAAGGCAGGAGCTCCTCACCCTACTGTATCTCTACTCTGTACATTACTAGATATCATATTGTCAGGTTATGACCGTGGCTTGAAGATTTGACACTCTCTGGGACAGTCGAGTGAACTGTGGATTATAATTTGATTGATCTGGAGCTCAGCCTCATCGACTGGTCCAGGATGCTGCATGAATCCCACATTAATCCTTTGGTGTGTGTGAGGCCGCTAAACGAGGATTAGCCACGGGATTGTCGAGCATTTTCTAATGATTTTGTATAAAATGTGAAACGTTCATCTGAAACTAAAATGAAAATAAATTCCATGTTGATGTATGAGATAGGTGCCTTTTGTCCTTGTGATGATGACGTGCTAATTTACACTCATTAAGAGAGAACAATTAAAGTTGTATTAGTCGGCATCACAGCTACTGCAACTACAAAACATACGTTTGCTTCATCTGATTTTATTTTGCAGTAATTTCATGGAATAGGTGAACACTTTTTAACCTGCATTAATTAATTTAAGCCACCTGGGGGCAGCATAGCAAGCTGTGGAGAATAAATCTGTAAAAGAATAAAGTAAGTGTGGAAATATAAAGACATCAAAATAATTGAAAAAATAAAAAACATTTTAAAATAAATTTATATGCTGTAAAATATAAATATTTACAGAAAAAAATAGAAAATAAATAATGCTCCCTACTCTGATTTATACTTAAAATAATTTATACTTTTTTGTCTTCATTTTTCCACAAATATTTCTCTTTATATTTCTGCATTTTTTATACTTACATATTTATCCCTTTGCTCTTACTGTTTCTACATTTTTAAGCAATTTTTTTATTATCATTTTATTATTTTTTGTTTTCAATTATAAAAGAAATTACATAATATATAACAAATATTAAATATATTATTTTAATACATAAAAATAAATAAAATAGTCAGTCTAGGCAGTATAGATGGTAAACCATCAAATGAAATGGCAAACAAAATTTTAAAAAAAAATATATATATTTCTCCTTGAATTTATTTCTCCTTATTTTTATTTTCTTTTCTTTCATTTATATTTATATATTTTTTCCATTTATATTTTATTTTTTAATTTGTTATGTTATTTTCTTAATCTTTTAGAGAACTATTCTTTTTTATGGCACCCCTATGACTCCACAGCTGCCTTTTAACACATCTAGAGCGACATAGAGCTACATCTAAGTCCAATATTGTCTCAGCGCTGCTTTTCTGTCCACTCCAGCGGACATTTTCACCTAAGGGTATGTATCTATTCACTGTAGTGGACACTATGCATCAATGGTATAAAAAGTGATACAATGGAATTCAATACAAGCATGAAAAAACGTTTTTTGGCATGTGTATTCATACCACTGGCTCTTAGAAAATGTTTGAATGCATATTATGTTATATTAAGTATCATTAAATTACTTTTTATACCACTAAAGCATGAACAGATAAGTAACTTCTTCAAAATAACATATATTGGAACAAATATAATTTTTTACTTGTTTGAAAGTGAAACAAACACTAAAATTACTACTTTGTGATGTAATAATTCATGTATTCATGCATGCATGCTTGTGTTACCTGAAGGCCCCCATAGTTTCTACTACATGCTTGAAAAGGAAGAGGTGAGCGGAGGAGTGTTCAGTTTTGCTCCAGTCTGCGATCTCACCACTAGATGCCACTAAATCCTACACACTGATCCTTTAACAACACATGAACACTGTGACTTCACATCTGTACACAGGTGAAGACTGAAGAGTCAAAAACACTTCCTGTATTGTTGCAGGATGTGTGCCTGATGAATAAGCCACACACTTTCTGCTCATTTGCTTGTCGTTTATTAAGACTTTGCAGCCGATAACTACACACACACTTTTAACACACATGCAGAGCGACACACGCAGGTGGGCTCTCTATACGTTGACGTGAGAGCACAGCTTCACCTACCCCTCCCTCACCAGAGGACACACACTGACTGAGATCATGCAAGGTACAGACACATATACTAATAAACAATATGGCACTTTACAGAACCATGAGAGCAAAGGTCGGACACGACCAGCGCTCTGTACCTGACAGTGAAACACGTTCAGGTGAACATTCAAAGCCTGCAGACACACACAGTACAGTCAAGGCAGTAAAACATAGCGTGCGAGCTAAAACCGACTACAGGCTAAGTGAGCAATCCTAACACTACATTGATTAAGACTATTGGTGATGTTAAAGACTGTTTTAATTATTTAAGACTTTCTAAGAAGCTCTGGGCCGTTTTAAGACTTTCCTTGGGGAGCCTGAGCTCGTACTTCCTCGGTGAAGCGTCCTCTGGAGGGCTGGATGGGTGTGTGTCACTCTGTGGGAGCACAAAGACAGCACATGCTGAATGATACTGTGTGTATCAGAGATGATACACTCACATAAGTGATCTTCCTTACCTGCTAGCGGTGTGTGTGCGTCTCTTTTCCCTTCTACCCTTCCTGTCCCCCGCTGCTCGGCTTGGTGACCTGGACGATCTCCACCGAGGTGAAGCCCTTAGTGGTGGAGGCTCGGTTCCTCATCCTCATCTTATTCAGGGTCATCTCTGCCACCTCTGCGCGCTCCTCAGCGTCATCCAGTTCATGGATCGTCTTCCTGTATTTAGACAGGCTGGTGTTGGCCTGCTCCTCCTAAAGCGACACAGGAAACACGTTTGTCTTCAATATGCTCACCAACATGTCTGCTTTTGAGGAATTAGACGAAAGTGCCTCTTTTTGATTGACATGATTTTAATATTCAAGGCTCTAGTGGGATTCAAGGAGTGTAATTAAAAGTGACACAATTTAAAGGAATTGTTCAACATTTTGGAAAATATGCTTATTTGCCTCCTGGCAGAGAGTTAGGTGGAGAGATTGATGCCAGAAATTCTCTAAGATATGTACCTACAAAGAGCTTGTCCCTTAAAACGTCAGAAATGCGCAAGAAAAAGATAAAACTAAGACTTTGAATCCAGCGTCTCCACTCCTACTCACAGCGTCCTCTATCTGCCGCTTGTAGGACTTGAGCTTGTTCTGGAGTTTCTCCACCAGCTCCTGCATGCGCTGATTGGTCTTGTGGTCCTCCTCCGTCTGGAAGATCAGCTCTTTGAGTCGACGCTCTCCCTTACGGAGGTTTTTCACCGTCTCCATGTGGCGCTTCTGCTCCTGGTCCAGGTTATTCTCCAGCTCCTTGATCTGAGGGAGGAATCGACACAATATGTGGATAAGAGGCCTCGGCCAGGTGTGGTGTCTGACCTGGCACCATTTTGTCACTGTTACGGTAATAACACAGCTCCTCACCCTGGTTTCCAGTTTCTGGATGGCGCGTTTCCCGGCCTTCAGAGCCTGCTGCTCAGCCTCCTCCAGCCTCAGTGTGAGGTCTCGGATGTTCTGCTCCTGGTTTTTCTTGATCTTCTCCAGGTGGGAGCTGCGGTCCTGCTCCTGCCGAAGCTCCTCACACAGTCGCGTCGCCTGAAGGGAGACACGTGCATGAAATCATTTTGAACTGACCTTCATTAAGACATAATGTTTCCAAGGTTGAGACTTTTCGTGTAGTCCTGCAGCTTACATCAGTCACAGCCTTCTTGGCTCTCTCATCAGCAGAGCGAAACTCTGAGATCAGCTCTTCGTTCTCGCTGGACAGTCGGGTGAGATCAGCCTCCAGTTTTCTCTTCAGGATAGTCAGACTTTGGTTCTAGAGCGAAAGAAATTAAGACATTTTTACTGAGATTATATGATAATGAGCAAGATGTCAGAGCAGTAAGAATACATGTGTTTCCTTCCGTCAGTATGGAAGTGCCCACCTGCATGTTGACCTCACTGAACCTCTCCGTGATTTCCACCAGCTCCTGCTCGATCTGTTTACGGGCCCTCTCAGACGCCTCCAGGCCTCCTCTCAGCTCCTCCATCTCTCCCTGCATCAGGCACAGACGCCGCTCCTGCAGGCTGTACTTCTCCCTCAGCTCGTCGTGCTGACGGGCGTCCTCGTCCATCTGCACCTGCAGATCCTGGATGAGACACACACGAGGATTAATGCTGTCATATTTTCAAGCTGTTTTTCCTAAGCAGTTACCTACAAATAAAACTCCTACTTTGATCTGCTGCTGCAGCTTCTTGAGGGTTTTAACCAGCTCAGCGTTGTTCCGGTTGGCATGCTCCAGCTGGATCTCCATCTCGTTCAAGTCGCCCTCCATCTTCTTCTTCATCCTCAAAGCCTCGGCACGACCTTTGGCCTCTGCCTCCAGGCTGGCCTGCAGAGACTCCACTGCACGTGCATGGTTCTTTCTAGTCGGCACAAGTGACACAGGTCATAGTAAAGAACTAGTAGTTTATAAGAATAATTTTTTTATGTTAGAATGATTTTGTTATGAGGAATATTTGCATAGAAAGGGGACAATTTTACACATAACTTTATTTTAATACGCTCAAATAGCACAGGAGCACCAAGACACTTTCTGCTTGGCAGTGCAGTTAGAGATGCATTTGACCCTCTGAAGGTGCCCTCTTTTTTTTGTCTTATTCATGCAGGTCTAACGCCTCCAAAATCCATGCAATCCTTTTGTGTATTCACCCGGGCATTTTCTATAGTTATATAATAAATCAACGGTTTAATTAAGAGTCTGAATGAACATCATAGGGTCTTCGCACTGGATGTTTATTTTCTTTCACCCTTTTGTTGTGTGATTTATTATCAAAAAAATGACATGAAAATATAGATTGTTTGAGCACCATGGATGTGATTTGCCATGTGCAGAGGACAACAACCATATCTTTTAGTACTTTATTTTCTAGCAGATGATAGGACATTTTTTAAGTGTACTGTAATTTTGCCGTTTGCTAAATCCACTTATTTGCTAACCTGGTGACTTCAAACTCCTCCTCCTTCTCGTGGATTCTGCGGTCGATGTCAGCCTTGACCTGAGCAAGTTCCAGCTGCACACGGACCAGCTTACCTTCCTCCACCTGGACACACACACACACATTTTGACAACTGTAAAATAGACAACTACACAATGGACAGAAAAGTTGTCTTGTTTTCCTCCTGTTACTTTTCCAAACTTCGTCTACATCATCCTCTCAAACTGTTTTGCAGTCAGAGCTCACACATGCCAAGTTCTGTCTCGGCCAAAAGAAGCTCTCTGTACCTCCAGTGAAGTTTCGGCCTCCTCCAGAGCCAGCTGCAGCTCCTCCTTCTCCACCTCCAGTTTCTTCTTTGCCTTTTGCAGCTCGTGGACGCTGCGGCCTCCTTCGCCAAGCTGCTCGACCAACTCCCTGATCTCGTCTGTGGGGAGAGAGGGCACATTGTAAAGCAGGAAAACATGAGTGCATGCTGCGGATCAAGGCAGGACTACCAACTTTTCTCATTATAATCTATTGTATATGTTATCTGGAGCTGTTAGGAGGTACCTGAGAGGGTTTTGTTCTCCTTGCGGACGGCCTCTATCTGATCCTGGCTCTCCTCGTAGGCCGTCTTCAGCTTGTAGAGCTCCGTCATGTACGAGCGGCTCTCCTTCTGGCTGTTGTCCAGTTCCAGTTGCAGCTCCTCGTTCTTCTGGGTCCACTCGGCCGCAAGCTTGTCGAAAACTCGCTGCTTCTTATCCAGAGCTGCTGCCGCTGCGTTGGACTACTCTCACGGACAGAAAGGAAATAAATACCCTTTCAAAGACAAATCAAAGTTTCAGTAAGTGCATTTGTGTGTGTGTGTGTGTGCATACCCTCTCCAGGTCTATGGTGAGGTCCTCCACCTCTCCCTGCAGCCTCTGCTTGACCTTATCCAAGCTGGCGGCTCTGGCTTGGGCCGCCTCCGCTGCCTCCTCAGCCTCCTGGAGACGCGCTGCAAGTTTGCGCCTGGCGGAGAGTGGGTGGAGGAAGAGAGAGGGAGAAGCAACCGTGGGATTACATTAAAAAGTATCAAGACTGGTTCAGTTGTGTTGTTACAACCACTATTCATACACAAGGGTGGTGTTTAAAACTTTGTATTTTATTTACAGATGTAGCTGCTGTATTTTTCAGCTCCATTAGACCTACTTCGTCTCCTCCAGCTCCTCGGTGCGGTGGATGGCGTCCGTCTCATACTTGCTCCTCCAGGAGGTGACATCCGCATTGAGCTTGGACACAAGGCGCTGTAGCTCCCCACGGGCTTCTGATTCCTCCTCCAGCTGCTCTTTCATCAGGGAGAGGTCGTGACGGGCGTTGGCCAGGCCCACCACTGCTGTGTTTCGGCCCTGCAGAGGTGGAGAGATCATCACCTAAAGGTTCTTCGGCTTTATTCAGTTAAAAACAACATTTGTATCGAGTCTGCTGTTTGCTATAATTGCTTTTACTGAGAAAAGAAGAATGTTTTTATATAGTATACACTCTCCGGCCACTTTATTAGGTACACCTTGCGAGTACCAGGTTGGACCCCCTTTTTAATTCTTGGTGTCAAAGATTCAACAAGGTGCTGGAAAAAATGAAAGTTGGAAAGAACTTCAGCAGCTCGTCTCTTCACCATGTCTACATTCCTAAATGCAGTGAGTTGCTGCCACGTGTTGGCTGATTAGCTATTTGCATTAGCACTTGAACAGCTGTACCTAATAAAGTGGACGATGAGTGTATATATCTCTTAAGTCTTGAAAAATCAACCTATCTTTGCACCCCCACGTATTGGTCAAGCTCCGCTTTAGCACCAGGAGAGAAAATCCTGGCACCGGCCACGCTTGTACCTTGCTCTCCTCGTCCACCTGCCGCTTGAGCTCATCGATCTGCGTGGTGAGGGAGGCCTTCAGCCTGGTCACCTGTGTCAGCTTACTCTGCACGTCCACCAACTCTCTGCTCATATCGTTGTTCTCCGCTACATGTACACAAAAAGGAATAAAGTGTATAAAGAAAACTTGAGTAATAGTGTTTGTGGCGGTGCACGTGAGTGTGTTCTTACCAGTCAGATGGATTTTGGCGGTGTTGAGCTCAGTCTGAGTGCGTTCCATCTCAGCCAGGCGAGCATTGGCCTCTGCCAGGTTATCCTCCAGTTTATGGGCGTGGGCCTCAGAGTTCATCTATGCATGTGAACACCCAAATACACACAGATGCAAAAACAGGAGTGTGTTTGAGTTGATATTCATAAATAATTAATACACATGGTTTTCCAAACAATGCTGTACCTTTGCTTTCTGAATGGCCTCCATTGTGGCGTTGAGATCTTCGATCTCCGCCTTCATGCTCTGTTTGTCCTTCTCCAGTTTAACTTTCAGCCTGGTCAGGTTCTCCAGGTGCTCCCCCATGTCTGCCATCGCATCTGAGTGCTTCTTCCTCAGTGCCGCCGCCGTGGCCTCTGACTGGAGCGCTGCCTCCTCCAGCTCCCGCCTCAGCTTCAGGAGCTCCGTCTCCCGCTTCCTGTTCTGCTCTATCTAAAGGGTTTAAATGGACATAGGTAAAACATTTTTTACCGATTTTACTCCCTCTTGTTTGATTGACAGCTGTCAGTGATGCTCACCTGGGCAACGGTGGCCCCTCCCACCTCCTCCAGCCTATCACTGAGGTCCTCCAGATCTCGGGATAGCTCTGCCCTCTGCTTCTCCACCTTTCAGAAAACAGACAACTTTAATCTCTCTAAGTTATATCCCACCTGCCTGCCTATTTATACTTGTCATCATATGGATATATAATTTTAATTCTGCAGTTATATATGAGGTTTAATCTGTACCTTGGCTCTCATGGCTCGTTCAGACTCCAGCTCCTCTTCCAGCTCCTCAATGCGGCTCTGAAAAGGGTGACAAATGTGTGTAAGAGCACAAATAACGATAAACCAGATCATATATCATCCCCCTTTACTTCTTCAGTTCCTCATTTCACCTTCTCCCCTACCTCCTAACCCTATATTCACACTGCTTCTCTCTTTTTTATCTACTATCACACCTAACCTCCACACACCTCCTCATAATCATTCCTCCCTCCACTGACCTCATGCAACATTCATCACTTCAAATTTACAACTGCTAAAAACCTATCATTTGCAAATACTGAATTCACTGATACTGGAACTAAAATTCTAAATGAACAGAGATGTAATTAATACAATTGAAACCAGCTTGTGTCGTGCATCGTGGAGTAAAAGCCTGCAGACCTCTGCACCTCTTAACACAAACCTGGTGCTCTTTGAGCTTGCGGGTGAGCATGGTGCTAAGAGACTGTTCGTCCTCCAGCTTTGAGTTCATGTTGTTGATCTCAAAGTCTCTCCTGGGTGAACACACAGAAAACACACACACACACAGCAGCAATGCATCAGGACGTCAAGATACTTCTAAGCTTTAATGAACTTGTCAGCTTCAGCGTGTGTGTGTGTGTGTGTGTGTGTGTGTGTGTGTGTGTGTGTGTGTGCGCGCAGGCTTTTGTCTCTCACTTCTTGATGACTTCCTCGAGGTCGATCTTTGCGTTCTCCATCTCATTCAGGTTCTCGATTGTCATCTTCAGGTCTCCCTCTGCCTTCCTCCTCGCCTTCTCCACCTCCGCCCTGATCCTCTTCTCCTGCTCCCAGCTGTCCTCCAGCTACACACACACACACACACACAAACACACAAAAATCCAAACATGATTTAGGCACTAATTCTGAGTGTATTCACTTGCAGGTCTGCTGCTATTCCTGCCGCACACAGTCTCAATAAGTCAAAAAGACAAACCATTTCTGAGGTCACGTACCTCATTCACTTGGGAGTTGAGCTTGCTGTTGGTCTTGGTCAGATGGTTAACTTTGTCTTCCTCTGTTTGGAGATCCTCCAGAGTTTTCTGATAACATTATAACAATTTAGTCAAGTATGAAACCAGTATTTCAATTAGTAGATAAAATGCGTGTGCTTGTCTACCTGTTGCAGTTCCTCCAGAGCTCTCCTTTCCTTCTGCAGTTTGCTGATTTGGTCGTCCCTCTGGCTCAGGTCACCTGTCATAGTTCGCACCTTGTAGTCCAGACCCTAAACATGCCATTGAGCAGAATACAACTTCTTGTGTCCACTGATACAGATAATATTTAGTGAAACAAGCAACAGCTCTCTCTCCACAGCCTCCTTTCCTCTACCTGTTTCTCCTTTTCAGTCCTGGCCAGTGTGGACTCCAGTGACTCCAGATCTCTCTTCAGTTCATTCAGCTCCCCCTCCAGCTGTCTCCTCTGGCCATGGAGAGAGGCGGTGTTCCCTTCTTCCTCCTCCAGGCGCTCACGCAGATCCTAAATCCATTGTTATTTTAGACTCAGGACAGTTTTTCAGCTGTTTACCAGACATATGACTGTCCAGTTTCACAGATGATTCTTGTTTGTTGCCATAATAACACAATGTCATTCATGCCCAGGAGGAATTCTAGTGTTAAAAATTAAAGAAGCGAATACACTTATGATGTGCATATACACATTTATGGTTCACATATAACATGTTACCTGCACTGACTCCTCCAGCTGGACCTTTTGGTGCATCAGCTGGGTGCAGCGCTCCTCAGCATCACCCAGCGTGTCCTGCTCCTGTGGAAAGACAAAGAGATGAGTATGTAGTGTTTCTGTGTGTGTTTATAACTATACAGGTGCAGGGACAGAGGAAAGATACACCACTGGCTCTGGCTTGAGAAAACTGTCATACTTAGGGAGAAAATTTAAGGTGTTTTGTGCAACTTTAAATTGTGTTTTATGTCATACAAATTGAGCACAGACATATGTAATATCCTGCTGCCATTTGTTTGGATCTGTAACAGTGGCACAGCTTGGGAAATTAATTTAAATCATTTTACTGTGCTGTAGATATTTTTAGTAGAATATTTTTTCATCTACATGGTTCGAGGAGTCTTTAAGGATTCTGGGAAGACCTTCAGAACAGCAGTAAGTGTTGCTGAATGACCCTCTGGGTTTTTCAGACATTGTATTTACTTTTCAGAGGAGCTGATTCTCAGCGCTGTGACTGGAATGTAATAGTAATACACAAGAGGTACAGACTGGGGCTAGAGATTTCTGTGATACTTCACACCAAAGAATATCAAAGGAACAAGAGAAGGAGAGGATTTTACATCAGTGATTCACTCGTTCTTTGATTTGACTGCCTCGAGGCCAGGAGGAGTATTTTAACCTTGTGTTTTCCTGCATATAAAGATTTGCCAAAAGCCAACAAGAACTTTACAAGGTCTCAGTAAAGTGTGAATATCATATGAATGTAATATGAGCACACACAAACATCAGTTGAGGAAACTACAGTATCTAGATGTGCACTTACTGCAGCCAGCGCCAGGGCGAGGTCGTTCTTCTCCTGTGACAAAGTGACCATCTTCTCCTCCTGATCTTTGATCTTGCCCTCCAGCTCCTTCACCCTCTCTACTGCCACCCTCAGCTCCTCTTCCTTCTCCTTGAAGATCTCCTCCTGACGGGCGACCATCAGCAGGGGCTTCACCTGAGGGAGCGAGGCAGTAAATATGATGATGAGGATGATAATGATGATCATTTATCATTTGTCAAAAGGAGAAGATTCTAGTAACCTTAGTGTAGAGTTTCCACCAGCCCCAGAAGCGTAACTGAAGGAACTTCCTCACGTTGCGTTGGATGGCCATCAGTGCAATTCTGTATCACACACACACATGTGAATGCAGAAACACTTTTAGTACATATGTACAAATAATCAACCAAAATATGCTCCATCTCTGAGCTGCGGCTGTCTGAAAGGAAAACACACTGACCGTCTGTCCACCATCTTCTTAAACTCAATCCTCATCAGAGTTCCTCTGAGTTGAGCCTGCAGCATGGTCATGATCTTCGCCAGCCGCTCGTCACGCATGTCCTCCAGCTTTGCCAGGACACCTGCACGGAAAAACACCTGGAGAGGGAAACACAGACAGGTGAAAGATGGAAGAACAAGAGGGATACCTGTTAACACACACAGTTCATATTACATTACAGACAATAAGCAACAAAACAGCCAGTAAATAAAAATTGATTCAATTTTCAAGTCTTTAATATTGATTCATTTGTATTTGTTCAATAAGAGATATAATCTAAATGTATTTTATTGCTGATTATATAACGGTGGTGTACCTTGGTGTGGCCGATGCGGTACTCCATATTATCCAGGCCAATTGAACTGAGGATGAGCTCAGACGCCTTCTTGTTGTCAACGAATCCCTTAGGAATGACGTTGGGGTTGAGGATATAGTACCTAAGAGACATTTGGAAAGGCGAAATGTGACAGTAGTAACATTTTTTATAATGAGGATTTTTATCCATTTTAACACAGTGCTCTTTACATTTTCAATTTTTCTACAATAATAATAATGAAAGTGGTGACTCTAAATTGTCCGTAGGTGTGAATGTGAGTGTGAATGGTTGTCTGTCCCTATGTGTCAGCCCTGTGATAGTCTGGTGACCTGTCCAGGGTGTACCCCGCCTATCGCCCAATGTCAGCTGTTGTAGTCTTCAATGAAAACTTGCAAACATCCACAAATCTGTGACCACTTTACCACCCACACAAACCTACCACCACATCCCCTTTGCCACAAAAATACAAAAAAGGGGATTCCTAAGCCTGGGGGCTAAACGGATTGCTCCCATCGACAGTAATTAAATTAACATGGAGGAAAATCCTGGTAAAAAGAGATAAATATAGACAAAAATGGGAGTCAGACCTTTGTTTGAACTCTGGGTACTGTAGCCTGTTGGGAAATCCTTTCCTGCAGATGCGGATCCCCTCCAGCACGCCGTTACAGGCTAACTGGTGCAGGATCAGAAAGTTATCTGTCACACCTTTACAACACAGAAAGAGAGGAACAAGGTCAGCAAACATTTTACCAGTATCTCAGAAAGAATACGTTTCTTATTATAGTGAGACACACTATGGTTTCAAGATTCTGACGTCAACACACACTCTTCACCCACTGACCTGATTTCTTGTACTCATTGGGCACAATGCAGCGGACAAAGTGGGGAGCAGTGCTTCGCAGGGTGCTCATCAGCTTGTTCAGTTGTTCCTGTCGTGCACAAATAATCAATTGACACCTATGAGATCGTGAGCATGTTGTTGCAGAGCTGAGTTGCAGTATTCTTATATACACAACATGTGTGTGTCTGGCTGAGTTACCCTGTAGAAGTTAGAGACGGTTTGAAAGGACGAGCCTTTCTTCTGTTTCTTGGATGCTGAAGCGGACTCGTCCTCTTTGAAGAGCTGAGCCAGCAGAGGTAATGAGGACTTCTGGAAGAGTCCCACCACCGTCTCATTCAGAGGGTCTTTGTTCTTCTGCAGCCAGCCGGCGATGTTGTAGCCCACCTGTGAGAGGCAAAAACAGCATTAAATGACCTATGTACACACAGTTACACATCCTACTTCACAGTCAGAGATATAAGTGGCTGTGTATGCACTGGGGCATTGTACTTAAAGCAAAACTTCATCCTCCAAATGACCACTTGCATATCAATTGCTCATGTATGTGTTTGTTACTATCTTTTAAACTATGCTTTACCTCAACACAAACACACACATCTTCCCCATCCCTATGGAGGCATTTGTCTAGCCACTAACATCGCCACAACAATCCAGTACTCACAGTGCCGGCATAGTGCACCAGTTCAAAGTGGACCTCGGGTCCTTTCTTCCCCCCTTTCGGCTTGAGGAAGTTGGCGGACTTGCCCAGGTGGTTTTCAAACAGAGATGCTTTGAAGGTTGCGTCTGTTGCCTTTGGAAAGACACACTGCTCCTCCAAGATGGAGAAGATCCCCATATGCTACAGGGGGAGGCAGAAATAGAAAAAAGTGGTGTACTCAATATATACTATTTTATATGTTCATGTTTGTGCACTTTATGCTGACTGTATCTTACCTTCTCCAGCAGGTCGATGCAGGCCTGGAGGTCCAAGCCAAAATCAATGAAGACCCAGTCAATGCCCTCCTTCTTGTACTCTTCCTGCTCCAGCACAAACATGTGGTGGTTGAAGAACTGCTGCAGCTTCTCATTAGTGAAGTTGATGCACAGCTGCTCGAAGCTGTTGAACTGGAGATAAAAGACAGAGTTACATCGCAGTGATGAGAGTATAAGAAGAGACTGTCTGACAAATGTTGCAGACATGATCATATCCAATTCATTGATTCAAATCTCACCTCAAAGATCTCAAACCCAGCAATGTCCAGCACTCCTATGAAGTACTGTCGCTGCATCTTGGTGTCCAAGGTCTTATTGATGCGATGTACCATCCACTTGAACATTCGGTCATAGATGGCCTTTGCTAGCGCACCGATGGAGTACACACACTGGTCCTGGTTCTGACCTGACATTTCAAGTTGTAATATTGTAACGAGTGCATTGTCTACTCTCATTAACAAGTCTTTGTTTACAAGAAAAAGATTAAATTGATCTACCTTTGGTCACAAACTCATTGCCAACCTTGACCCTGGGGCGCGTTATGCCCTTCTGCAGCTCCCCAGAGTTGATGGCCATGAGGTGGGCGACTTTGTCAGCCACTTTAGGAAGGGAAGAAAAGAGCAGACAAGGAATTCAGGATATAATTTCAACAATGTCTTGTCACACATGCTGAAAAAATGTGTCACCGCCGTATACACAAATGAAGTAGGGACTGATGAAAGGAAAAATAGATAGAAAGAGAGCGAGGTGGACATGATATACCCTCAGTGGAATCCACATCAGCCTGTTCCTCTCTGGCTTTCTGTTTGAACTTCATGTTACCGAAGTGCATTATGCCTCCAGTCAACTTGTACACACTCATCTTCTCCTCAGAAGTGAAGCCCAGAACATCAAAGGCTTCCTGTAGACACACAAGCATACAGAGAGAGAAAGGACAGAATGACGAAGCGAAGAGAAGCAATAGCACCATCAACAGGCTCATTTATATAACTTCTCATTGGTCATGCACAGATGTACAGTACTGCATCTCAGTCTTTATCACTGATTTTAAATCAGAGCACAACATTAATAACTCAGCTCCCACAGAAAAACTATGAACTCACATCAGTGAGCAGCAATTCCTCCCCATCATCCACGTTATCCACCACAGTGACTCCCTGACACACCCACACATACTGTTTGGGGTCTGGTTTCAGCAGCAGAGCCTCTGGAAGACATAATATGAGACACTAGTCATTTGTTACCCCGAGAGCAAGTCCAGATGTTTAATACCGGATAAAGAAAGTATCATTTCAACCAGTTGTTCCCAACCTTTTTTGACTGATATACTGCCCCAGCCCTGCCAGATGTCCCCAAGCACCCCTTCATCAACACCAATAATTGTGTTCCAAAGGTCTTCATTTGAATTGATTTTAAATTGAATGTTATTAAACTCAAAAGAAGAAATACTATATGAGATTTCGAATGAAAGGATCTCAAATCACTGCCACTTTTAAATGAAAATTGTTGAATCCATTCTGTCCATTATGTCTTTTTTCATGCGAAGCACTCAGTGCGTATGTTGCCCTTATTGTAAAGCACCACATTTCTTGTATTAAAGGTGTTATAGAAATAAAGTTCATTATTACTATTATTATTATTATTATTACTATTACTACTATGTTTCATACTACTAGTGGCATAAGCTCCATGTTTTTACTATTTTGGTATTTCAACTATTATCCACTACTTCTAGCTAACAAGTTAATGCAACATTTCCTTTACATATTTTTTTTTTTAGCTCAAATTGTTTTAACCATTTATCTGCTACTGCTAACAACTGTTAACCCATTATCCATAGTTAAATAACAAATTTGAATTGTTTACTCATTACATAAAGCTAACTAGGCCTATTTTAACTTAATTAACTTAATTGTAGCTTAAGTTACTATTTCAGCAGTTTTTACTATTTTATCTGTTAACTCATTACTTTTAGCTGTTACAACTGTTAAACCCTTACTTTTAGCTAACTATTCCAACTGTTTATCTTTCACTTTTAGCTATCTATTTTAAAAGTTAGCCACTTACTTTTAGCTATCTATTCCAACTGTTAATCTTTCACCTTTAGCTAGCTATTCCGACTGTTAGCCCCTTGCTTTTAGCTAACTATTAGAACTGTTTATCTTTCACTTTAAGATATCTTTTTCCAACTGTTAACCCCTTACTTTTAGCTAACTATTTTAAAAGTTAGCCCCTTACTTTTAGCTATCTATCCCAACTGTTAATCTTTCACCTTTAGCTAACTACGTCAACTGTTTGCCCATTGCTTTTAGCTAACTGTGTATCTATTACTTTAAACTATTTCAACTGTCTTACATTACTCATTACTTTCAGATAACTACTTCAACAGTTACACCATTACTTAATGTAATTTCAGCCATTTATTCAGTGTTTTTAACCAACAATTTATTAATTACTTTTAGCCAGTTCAATCGTTTATCCAATACTATTAGCTACTTTTCACACATTCACCTGCAACAAGTGGTGTTCACATGTTAACAGCTGACATAAGTAGATTCCTTTTAAATTCTAATGTTTTTAATTAGTTGAGTTACTCCACATATTTTAACATAACCCCTGAGTTACAGGTATACCTGGCTGTAAATCACTTTGTATTTTAAATAGCACTTTACCCATTTTATTTCTTCACACATGCAGATGTATTGCAGTATGAAGAAAGCTTAGGGCAAAATTTTCATCTTTCAACACTTAGTGTTTACGAATAAAACATTAAAGTGTCTCCAGCAGTGCAAATATCTCTAGTTTGTAATAAGAGTAGTGTTAAGTAGTAACACTGTGGCTTTACTTTTCTCACCTAAGAGTTCTGGCTTCCGTCCAGACAGGAGTTGGTAGAAGATGTGGTAACCTCTCTCAGCAGCCTGCTGCGAAATCACTCTTGATTTCTCCAGCAGATCTGAAGCAAACACAGAAAAAACACCACAGACACAACAAGACGAATAGTATTAAAGATGCTAATTAAATTTCTGAAACAGTTTTCCACATGAGGACATCTTAATTTCTTTAAACATAGCATGTAAAAAAAAAAAAAAACAGGTCTTGGTATTTGACCAAAAAGACAAGACAATGAAATCCACTCACAGCTCTCAATGTCGGCGCCAGCCAGCTTAGCTGTCGGCCCAAAGTGGATCCGGATGAACTTTCCCTGAAATGACACAGAAATACTATTCATACAGATTTGCTAATTGTAGGCTTCTGCTGTCATCACATGGACATTGATTGTTTCATTCAATTATGTTAGAAAAATATCCAGTGATGATTTCTGTGTTTTGTCCCTACAAAGCGTGAGGAGTTGTTGTTCCTGATGGTCTTGGCGTTGCCAAATGCCTCCAGCACTGGGTTAGCCTGAATGATCTGGTCCTCCAAAGAGCCCTGAGAGAAGAGAAGAAGAAGGAGAACATTGCTTGATTTTGACAGATAAGAAAAGCAGCACACAAAATCATGTTTATACACGTACACTAAGACCACTTGCCTTGGAGTCGGGGGCTTTGCTCCCAGAGGCTCCAACATTGGCAAAGTACTGGATGACCTTCTTGGTGTTTTCAGTCTTGCCAGCACCAGATTCTCCACTGGAGGAGAGAAACGAATAAGGATTTAATATTAACAACACATGCTGGCCACACCTTATATTTATAGGAGACATAAAACATGTTGTCCTTACGTGATAAGCATCGACTGGTTCTCATGCTCTGCGACGATGGGACATAAAGGGAGCGGGAGGGAAACGGAGAGAGTGTGAGAGAGATGGGAATAATTACTGCTGATTTCCCTCTGAGCAGATCAGAGGAGTGCTGATGTTCTCTGTCAGCACTACCAACAACACAGACAGCTGTCAGCTCTCCCCTGATGCCATATAATGGCTTCAAATATTTTTCTGCTCCCTGAACAAATCATCACACGCCACACTGATTACACAGCAACTGCCCCACTCCCTCTTTCCACATAAAGAACAGCGTAATGACTTTCAAGCAACACGTCTCACGGGGGCTCAACCCAAATCACCACATACCACTTGCATGCTTACTTCTCCTCTTTACGTCCCTCTGCTCACCCACCAGTGACCTACAGCATGACTGATTAAAATGTTTCCCCTCCCTCACCCTGCCATCGCCCTCTCCTCACCCATCAGCATGTCGTGGTAGGCATTGTCAGAGATGGAGAAGAGGTGAGGAGGAACTTCATTGCGTTTCTTCCCCTTGTATATCTGGGCCACTTTAGCGCCATAGATGGGCAGCCACTTGTACGGGTTGATCGTCACACAGAAGAGGCCTGAGTAGGTCTAGAAGTGGAAGGAAACATATAAAGAGAATTAAATGGTCAACAAACTCAGTAGCATGAGAACAAATCTGGTTCATAGGCACCTTGACATGCCTTTCCTTCTCTTTCCTCCTTATCTTTCCTGTCTAACATATACATTCAAACAAAAAAGTCTGCTGCCACAATTTTATATCTAAATATGAAAATATATCAAATTCAATACAGCTGAGGAGTTGCTTTAAGAAAAATGTCATCACACAGTTGAGCCTGCCTAGTTGTGTTCTTGTACTGGTGATGTCCAACTGCCCTTTAAAAAAGTATTCCACTGTTTTATCATTAGGTATATAGAGTTGGGAGAATTGTAAGAGATGTTTTCTTTTTTAAAAATCACAGTCAAACTTAAAGCAGCACTGGGTGAGATATTCTAACCTTTAATCACTAGTATGGGTGAAACTTCTAAAACATTGGATCATACATTTCCAAATGCAATGAATAACATATTTCATGAGGGTTCTCATTCCAGGTATTCAAATACCAACGCTGTTTCGTGCCTTTGACATATGATACCAACACCGAAAGCACCTTCTGGCGCGTCTGTGCGACACACCCTTCAATGTCTGCGTGTGACGCACAGCTCTCTCCTGGGTGAAACTTATGACGCATGGTTAAAGTTGTCAAATGGATCTGGTTCAGTTTAGGCAACAAAAGTAGTTAGGTTTAGATTAACAGCATGTTTTAGGTTAAAACAAGTATTTAATGTGATGTAAATATCAGGGATGTGAATACAGACTGTGCAAGTAGTGTGGCCACACTGGGGCCCGTGGAGAGTTAGAAGAAGAATGGGCCCTTGAGAGTGATTCAGGCTGCTTCAATCAAAAATACAACTGTAATTACATAAGAAGTTAAACTAAAAGTGGTGCCTTTTGCTATTTGTGCCCTCATAAAGGCCAAGAAGGCAGAGTCAGCACAATCTATAGTAAAACGTTATGTTTATTCTACATAAACTATAAAAACTACAAATAAACTATACATATAAAAACACTAACCACTAATTAAATAAATCACTTTTTGTTTTCTTTGATATTTGTGCCATATACAGATGATACAAAAATGACGACGGGGTCATAAATATGTTGATTCAGTTCAATGTAAAGTCGTTATTTGAACATTTGACGAGATGCCAGGATGCTAGTAAAACATAAAATCTGGTTAATACATCACAGGTGACATCAGTATGTGACGGACAGACATAAATTACGTCATGCTACATTAAAATAACTTTGACTCGTACCCCACATGACAAATTAAGTGATATTCATGTGTAAAGTAGCAGCTTTTGGTTAACGGTATCATATTAACATGGTAACAGTTCTCTGGAGCACAAAACAAAGTATATTCTCCTGTCCTCGAGGTGTCATGTGGACATGTTTTTGGGGGTTGTCGTGGTGCTGTGACAGGCTTACATAGATCCTCATGTTGACGTAGCGGCTGCGCAGGTTTTCCATGACGCTGGCCTCGTTGAGGAACGTGAGGTTGGCCATGTCGCTGGCTTGGAAGAACTTCGGAGGGTTCATCTGCTGGATGTCATCCTTCCTTACACTCACAGTCTGATCAGAAAAGAACAATCACTCAGTCAATCTTTACTCTCAACGTCAGCTCACTTTTACTCCATAAAAGTAGGTCTTGACGATAAAATAACTCACAGTGTTCTTGGAGGTCTTGACGGTGACTTTGTCCCCATCTTCAGACTGGATCTCCCCGGCAATGAAAGCCTCCTTCTCATCTTTGACCCAGCAGGAGCGCTTGATGTCGTATGATTTGCTCATAGCATCCTGGCGCTCCTTCTCTGAGGGAACCAGGAAGGGCATGGGGTCCACATCGTCCCCACATTCCCCTTTATATGGCATGACTGCTGCTGCCACCGACGTACACCGACCAACTGACCAGCTCACTTACCTACAGGCTGAGAGAAAACAGAATGTGTTAATAGAAGAAGAAGAGGAACACTGACCATTAGGACCAAATATCTGACTCACTCACCAATACAGGCGGCGGAGGTGCGCTCAGGAGGAATATGGGAGTGTGAGCTGAGGCCATGCTGTTTTATATCAGACCTTCTCCATCCTGATATGGTCACTACTCTAAAACCAGCCATCACCCTGAGGTCTCATCCCTCCTATCTGCCTGGCAGCGCGGGATCTGGGAATTCTTCAGTCTGCCTCCGTCCATTTAGGGTTTCCCTGGAAAGCCATCACTCAGGCTGAACCCATCTCCTTTCCTCGCCCCATCACTCGATCCATCCTCTCCACATCTCCGCCCTACCACACCTCGATTTTCATCCCACCGTGCCTCGGCCCTGGACAGTGGGGATTGGGATGAGTCAGGCATCTTAAATTAAAACCACGAAGACGCAGAAACAGAGGGACATTTTTCTCATATTTTTTTTTTTTTACAGCACTGTTCACTCTGCTGCTCATCAGACTGTCCAGCAAGATGCACTGTTAATGAAACATATTCTTATGTCATATCTGTATATGGTTTGGTATGTGTGTGTGTCATATGTGATATTAAAACAGTCCCTTGTAGATAGGGCCAATGACAGATTTCTGAGGCACCATGGGGCAGTTATGAGACAATGGGCCCCTGGACACGGACATGTTAAAGGCGCCATCCCCTCTCTCCTGCACAGGACTGGAAACACAACTCAGACTTTGTGGTAATTTTGCCACTTTTATGTTGTCTTTTCGTAATATTCTGGGGTCTTTTTTAAGGATAATTTTCTGTCTTTAGTGGCCATTTTGTGCCTCTTTTAAGTTGTTTTGCCCCTGTTTGTGGTTATTTTGTGTCACACTAAGGACTTCTAGTATCTTTCTTGGTCATTTAGTGTTTTTGTGTCTTCTTGTTATCATTTTTTGGGTAATTTTATGTCTTTTGTAGCCATTTTGTGCTTCTTTTTGGTTGATTTGTGTCTCCTTGTTTCTATTTTGTGTCTCTATTAGTTAATTTTTAGTTTCTTCAGGGTAATGTTGTGTCTTTTATAGTCATTTTGTGCTATTTATGGTTGTTTTGTCCATCTTTGTGATTATTTTGTGTCACTTTTGGGTTTTTTATTGTCTTTCCTGGCCATTTTGTGTCCACTTGTAGTCATTTGTGTCTGTTTTTAGTTGTTTTGTCACTTTTTGTTGTTACCTTGTGGTCCTTATGGTCATTTTGTGTCTCTAAGAGGTAATTTTGTGTTTTGCTTAGAGTAATTTTGTGTCTTTTACAGTCATACTGTACCTCTTTTTGGTTGTTTTGCCACTTCTTATGGTTATTTAGTGTCTCTTTGAGATTGTTTTGTGTCCTTTTTGGTTGTTTTGTGCCTCCTTATTGCCATTTTGTATCTCCATGAGAGCATTTTTTTGTTTCTTCTGGGAAATGTGGGGTCTTTACAGTCATTTTGTGTTTCTTTCTGTTGTTTTAATCTGTTTGTAGTTGTTTTCAGTCTCCTTGTCATCATTTTGAGACTTTTTTGGGGTGATTTTGTGTCTCTTTTTGGTTGCTTTACCCCATTTGTAGTTATTCCGTGTCTCCTTGACATCATTTTGTGAGTCTGTTAGTCTGTGAGATAATTTTTTGTCTTTTCTAGTCATTCTCTGTCTCTCTTTCATTGTGTTTGCCCCTTTTTGGTGTAATTTTGTGCCTCTTTTAGGTTATTTTGTATAATTTGTGATCATTTTCTGTTTCTCTGTAGTCATTTTGTGTCTCGTCCCGGTCAGTACATGTTAATTTGATTGACATTTTGTAGATGAAGACCAGGGGGGCCTACTGGCCCATAAAGTAATCCGTCCATGTGAGGCACAGTTTGATTCTCAGCCAAATATGTAAGAGTTTTGCCAAAGTAATTTACAAAATGAAAAGAAAACTCTTGTGTCCACTGGGAAACTTTACACTTCAAAGCATCACTGTCTTGATCGTATCCAAAATCTCCCCTCAATCTCAGTTTCATTTTTCAGAACTGAAGCAGCTGTTTCCCCTGCTTCTTAAAGGGCGATCTAGACTGATGCTAATCACACACACACACACACAGAGTAAGCCTAAGGAGAGTGAATGGTTTGACTTTGTCCAAGACTCTGTAAAAAGCCCATATTTTGCAACAATATTGTAGTTTAAAATGATCTCTGACAGTTTTAGTTGTAGATTTTCTGGCATTACACAGATTCTAAGGAGCAAAAATGTTCTACCTTTAATAAAATCACTGTCCAGCTTTATCTTCCTTTCTTTTACAGCCTGGTGTCGTTTGTTTTTTTTTTACCTTCTTTTATCTTTTCTTTTTCTATGTAAATCATTTTGCAAGAACAAACACACATTTGGCCTCCCGCTGGGATTTTCCAACTGTTCTGCGCAATGAATGACTTCATCCTCATTATCTGTGTGTGTGTGTGTGTGTGTGTGTGTGTGTGTCCCAGGGGTATAACTAAGTTTGTCTCTATGATTGGAATTATTTAAGTAGTTATGAACACACTCAGTTGGTCTCAAGGGTCCCAACGGCCCTTTGAATAACTCACACTGCACACTGCACAGTCTCACACAGACACACACATAATCACATAATCATACTAACAGCTGTACATGACCGTTTCTGAGGGATAAAATGATTTGTGTGTGTGTGTGTGGGAGTGTGTGTTTCTGGCGATACTACTGTACGGCCACCTGTGGCGTGTTGACACATACGTGATACATAGAACCACAAATGGGACTCAGACAGATGCGCAGTTGTGGATTAAAGGTGGGAAAAAGAGACTGAAACAAAAAATTACTTCCACCTGTGCCTCTCGTGCATGTGTGTGTGTGTGTGTGTGTGTGTGTGTGTGTGTGTGTGTGTGTGTGTGTGTGAGCGTGAGCCTCCCCTCTGGAAGTGTGTGGTGTCCTGCAAGCTGTTTCACTGCTTATGTGGATTTACTGTGTCCTGTAAACAGGCTGGTGAGAGGGTCCATTGTTCCACCAGCTAATACTGCAGCCGTGCAGCTAACCCCTGTGCCGCTAAAGAGCCAAATCCCTCCAGCCATTATCCCTGCCCACCCAGCTCGCCCTCAGACTTTAATGGATTGTACCACACTTAAAAATCCTGACAAACATTCTTAAAAACGTGTCATATCATTTGAGATAAAGTAATGCATTATTTTAACTTGATTCTTGGGCGATAGTCTCATCTGCATTATCATCATTAATATTTTTGTGCATAAAGGCTGTTTAAAATAAAAACTATTGTTTAAAGTCTTCTATCTTGTTGCTTTTTGGAAGCTCCAGCATCTAAGACGTAACTGCCTGTTTTTGTTTTGTCCCTCTTTATGATAATTTTGTGGCCCTTTGAGTTCTTTTAGTGTCTTTCTTGATAATTGTGTGTCTCTTTTTGGTTGTTTTGCCCCTTTTTGTTGTTATTTTTTGCCTCCTTGTCATCATTTTGTGACTTTTTGAGGTAATTTAGTGTCTTTTGTATTCATTTTACATCTCCTTTTAGCTGTAATTGTCTCTTTTTGTTGTTATTTTTCCCTCCTTGTCATAATTTTGTTTCTTTTTTAATTATTTTCTGTCTGTCTGTAGTCATTTTGTGTATTTTTTTGGTTGTTTTGCATTTCTTTGTGGTCTCTTCGTGTCTCTTCCTAGTCAGTACATGTTGCCTTGAAGTTTGGTACAGATATATGTTCATGGCGCCCAAAGGATGAAACCCTAATGACGTTGTTTGCAATGGTAGAATGTAAATAAGAACACGTACTCAAGTACTGTACTTAAGAACAATTTTTTTGAGGTTCTTTCACTTGAGTAATTTTATTTTATGCAACTTTCAACTTCTTTTCTACTACATCTCAAAAACTAATTCTGCACTTTTTAGATCTCTACATTTATTTCATAGTGATAGTTGCATAAAATACAGTTGCAGATTCAGATTTTTAATAATAGTAATAATGCATATTCTTTACAGACACCTTTCAGAGCACTCAATAACCTTACAAGACACAGGTAAAAAAACAAGCAGCAATGTGTCCATAGATCATAAAGTCAAACCACTTTGTGACCACTTTGTAGAAGCAGTATCCACATACAGAATAAAGTATAGAAACAAAATATATATAATAATTGATTTCCCATCTTACATCTTTATTATCCTTCTGTATTTCTTGATAAAATGAATCTAAATGTCTGTATTTGTAAACTGTAAAACAAAATAATAGACATTATAACTTTGGCAAATTCAGCATACCATGCATCTCTACATTTTATTCCAAATGCAAAGTCACTTACTCATCACTGCCCTCTTTATGATTTGGTAGGTTGGACATCACTGAACATTCGCAGACAGCAGCATTGGTGTATTTTTATCCATGCAATTTTGGGCAAATTCTGGCCTAGCTCTGCACCCTTCTGTGTGTCAGCTACGCTCCTCCAGGTGGTTGCTTTTCAATGTACCTCAGGTTTTAACAGATCTGGCGAAAACTGCATTCTCCTACCTTAGGCATGGAACAGTCTCCAAAAAGATCTAAAAGTAGAAACACTTATATCTAGAATGTGAGAATGTGGTGACAGAGGCCACTATGTTTGGATAGATGTTGTTTTATTGTAGATTTTATTTGTTGCATTTTTAAATGTGTTTTGATTGGCTGCTACCTCGGCCAGGTCTCTCTTGTAAAAGAGATTTTCAATCTCAATGGGACTTCCTGGTTAAATAAAGGGTAATTTTTTATTTATTTATTTATTTATTTTTTAAACCCATAAAATACTGTGGGGACTTTTCGTACTTAATCATGAAGGCAGCACCTAAAATAAAAAGCAAAACCAAAGGTCTGGAGGTTCCAGGAATATCCTCACGGGCACGCCCACGCTTCCCGGACGCGCGCCCGTATCGTTATACCGTTAAGGACATGACGTCATTACGTGCTTTGAGCCTGCCCGAAAATGCTCTCCCGTGTTGTTGGATTTCGAAAGATCACAGGACTTTGCGATGAAATAATACATTTTTACCGGTGAAGAAAACACAAACAAACCGCATGTTTTTAAACTGAAGTTACTCGGGTTCCCGTTAAGTGGCGAAACGGTGTTTTTGGGAGACTCCAACGGGAAGTTTGTGTGATCGTTTTTCCCGGAGTGATGTCGAATCCTGGGACTCGGAGGAACGGGTCCAGCATCAAAATCCGACTGACAGGTAAAAAAACGACACCGAGAGAAACAGCTTACGGTGCATGTTTTAACAGGAGCTAAAATGTGTCACCTACAGCCCTCTGTTGTAAAGTGTTGATGTCGGCAAACCTAACCAGACACCACGGAGTGTCTTCGGGGCTCTCGGCTCCGCTGTTAGCCCAAACATCCGGTTTTTGTGTGGCAAACACAGCAGCACAAGTGCTAGCTTGTTAGCCGAGATGCTAACCAAATTACCGAGAGGACAGTCAAGAAGCTGTTCACTATCATGTGGGTTTCGCAGCTGAGGCAGCCAACTAGTCAGCTGCTTGCAGGTCAACAGAAACACAGACTCTTAAAAGCCACGTTTAGAAACTTTATCGATTGCTAACACTTGTTTCCTAGCTAGTTAGCATTAGCTTATAATACCACTGTAGTTACCGTTGACCGCTAACGCTTGCTAGCTACACCCATTTTTTGGGGGTTGACCAGCCGAACACATCGCTTGACCTGAATGCGACGGGCTCTGAGAGCTAATATGGGACTACAGCTTCTCTGATAATCAATCTCTTTGTACATTTGACATGCTTGCCCAGATTACTCATGAGCATTGATTGGCATTTCGCTGCTGTGTCAGCTGTAGCAAGACAAACGTCTGACTCGTTGAACTTATCCTTACCCTGACACGTTTGCTCTTTTTGGGCATCCTGTACTCGACACAGATAGTCTGTTCGTTTTGGGGTCATGCTCTCCTCTGTAGGGCACACAGGAGTCTCTGCCTCATTCTTTCTCTCACACACACGGACACAGCTGGAACAATGGTTTTTACTGTAGCTAATGTAACCCCACTGGGAACCCAGGGGCCTCTATTCAAATGGAAATGACCACTCTGTGCCGCTGGGCAGACGCCTTGTCCCTCTGCTTCAAAGTTGAGCAAACACACAGCAAAATGTGCTCGCCAGCAGACTAAATATTTCTTCTGGTGGTTTGTGTGCACCGGTTCAGGATGGTTCATCAAGTAGCGTATGATTGTGATGGATGTTTTTGAGTTTAAGTGCTTTTGTAAATGCTGATGAAGTGCCACATGCTGTCTGTTTGTTTTCCTGCCCTGTCCCTCTATTTCTCAATTTCAAGAGAGCAGAGCAGGCATCACTTTTGACAAATGGTAGACTCACGTATCTGACACACTTCACTTATCACTCTGTTTGCTCATTTCAGTTCAAGTTAAGTTTATCTGTATTGGCCAGTGTCATATCTCAATTGGCTACGAACACACACGCAGCAGCGGCAGCAACAGTTCTTGGTCCAGTGCAAGCCCTCTAGGGTGAAAACCCCCTCCACAACTACAACTTAGCACACAATAAGGGACGTAAGTTAAACAAACTAAATTATAACAAACTATGTAAACAAAAAGTAACAGGAACAGTTACAATTAAAGCAATTGCCAAAATTTCACTGGCTACAGCTTCTCAAATGTGAGCATTGTCTGGATTTCCAAGTTGTCTATCAACGAGTCAGTTTCCAGAGCCCAAAGTAACATCTTCACAATGCATCTTTTGTCCAAAGCAGCAAATTCCTACACCTGAGAGGCTGGAAATGGTAAATGTTTGACATCATTGCTTGATTGTTAAGTCAATTTAAAAATAGTTGGCAATTGGTTTTTCTGTGATCAATTAATTGATTAATCATTGCAGATATTGGACTGTTGGTCAGACAAAACAGAACAACACGCTTGAAGACATGGACTCTGGGAACGTGTGATTCATTATCTGCTGGCATTTTATAGACTTTAACTCAATTTCTTTATTTTGAACGTGTTAAAACATAAATAAAACAAAAATAACAAAGAAAGTGAACAGTAATCCTAAAGCAAACTCTTGATTTACAAATTCTCATAAACATTATTAAATATTTATATATCCCAAAAGGAGTAGGAAGAATTAAATACTTGTATTATCCTACCTTTTTTCCATGACTCAAACAACGTACTAAAAATTTTGGTTTATTATCTGCATTTTTTAAGTGTACAACCCAAAAATCCGCTCAGTATCAGTCAGGTGTAAGACCAACCAATTAATCGATTAAACAAGAAAACAGTTAATACATAAATTGCTGATTAGAATAATCTTAATTTCAGCTCTAGCTGTAAGAAATACACTAAAATCATTCATCAGTATTAGTGTTGTCACGATACTTGAATTTGAAAAACCTTGAAAAATATTAGCCTAATATTTGTTACTATTCTCGATACCACGAGGGAAAACTTGACATTGGTGGCATAAAATACATTTTTTTAAATTAAACAATAAATATAACAAGACTATAACATGACAACTTTTCTTCTCTTGATTAATAGCAGAATTATTATTAATGTAGTATACATCAATAATAAGAGAGAGCCAGAAAGTACAGTCGGTGTCTGAGTATCAATACTGCCGAAAATGAGTATTGAAACCGTTTCAAATATTCAGTATCAATATGTATTGATCAATCAAGCAGAACGCCATCAGACAGTTGTGTTTCCGATGATAAAGACAGCAGTGAAAGTGTGTGTGGATGTTTCAGACTGTGGAGGGTGTGTGTTTGCATGTGTGTGAACCAGTCACTCATTATTTCAGCTCGGATGCAAACAGAGGTTATTGCCCCTGACTGTGCCCCGCCCCCACAGGTATGAGTGGAATTCTAATTGGGTGAGGAATGTGTGATGAGCCAATGGGAGTACAATGCCGCCCGGCTGGCCAGCGCTGTGTTTAGTCTGTCAGAGAGAGGGGTTGTTTGGCCTACATCAGAAAAAAAGGCCTGTGTGTCTGTGGCGGGGATGCAGACAAAGACCAGGCGAGTTTGACACTGGTTCTGATTTCAGAGACTGCGTTGGGTTTATATGGTCGTGTCTTAGCTAGCCAAGAGGTGACTTTGTGGGCAAGCTGAAGTTAGCTGAAGGAAGAGTGCTCTGTAAGGAGTGTGCCACATTATCTATAGATTTTGTCTTATAGTGAGATGTGAATGGAGAGTATTCAGCTTTTTGATTTTGTTTCCCAAAGGCCAGGATGATGTCCTCACAACCTCAAGATATTAAGTTTACTGTCACGTAGTTGTAAAGAAACCAGCATTTTTTTACATTTAAGAAGCTTGAATGCTTTTTGAAACACTTGAACAAGTATTATGAGTGAGCATCGAATGTTTGATCGAAATATTCTTTATTTTATTGCTGTAACAAACGGTTCACAGCTTCGTGACATTTGCATTTGAATCCTAAATCAATTTTTGCATGTTGTTTCATTCTGCTTAAACCTGGTATTTCTGCACAATTGCAGCTCAAGATAAGGCCACACTAAAATTATTAGTATTATGCTATATTTGTAGAGTTGGATTCCAGTGGTGGCTGTGTGGGATCGTTGCCCACTCATCGTGGGTGAACCATTTCCTACAACTCTACAGCGTTGTTAAGGCCAAAAGTCAAAATTTATTGATGAAAGATAGATGTAATCATTTCCAAAGTTTTTTTTATCTAACCAAATATTCTGCTTCAGTCCACATTTGTTGCCGTTTAGCCTTTAAAAAACATTTTCACTGCAGTCAGAAAATGTTTTGCTCTCCCGCTTGCTGCACACAAAGGGAGTCGCACCTATATTAACGTGGTGGTCTAGCAGCAACATAAATTACATTTATATAACCACAACAATAAAAAATCTATTTTGGCTTTAGCTCTGTTACAGTAAATAGACTAAATCATTTAATCCGAGGAATCCGTTTATTCAAATTGAGGATGTTTAATTAATTTTTAGTGTGATAATGCCATAAAACATGACAACAGACATTCAGAGCTTCATTTGAAAACCTCAGTGGAAGCTTTCAAAGTAAAACATAACATTTAGGACATCCCTGGTCTGTTTATTATTTGATAGTTTTGCACTTTTTACGCATTAATTTACATTCATGTTGGAAGTACTAAAGAACAACTTGGTGCTTGCACAGCATCGACAATTTCAAACAACACCCGACCCAGTTCAGATTGTGGTTTTAAAAGAATCTTCGTTCCCCCACTGCCGGCAAGGCTTGAATGCAAAACACAGGGAAAAAATGGGTCAAATAGTTGAAAAAAGGCTGTTTTTGTTTGGGAATGAATGAGCTTTATTGTGGAAAAAAATGCTGTCTAATGAATGAAAGAATCAGTGATTCAGCAGGATAATGTTAATTTGGTCATGGAGGCAACACGTGCTGCTCAGGTTTTGTTGCCAGGTAGTCGGATTGAGCAGCTCAGGAGTAAAGAGGGAGAGGGTGAAAAGGGAAAGGGGGGAATCATGCTTACTTAGGAAGCAGCATAAGCACTTCTAATCCTCTCACTTACTGAGCCGGCAGCTTGTGCACAAACACTTATACACTCTCAAAAGCACACTGAGTAAATGTAGAAATTGAGAGCGGAGAGACCATCGCTCAGACAAGCACATCGATAATATTGTTTGATTGTTTTTAATACTGGTTATTTGACAACTGGTTCGTGAGTGGCTTGTGATTATGAAACCTACTTTCTGTACTTGTGTGGCAGTACGCACAGAGGCCCATTCGTCATCCTGCATGTGTGTTTGGATGCCGGAGCAGGGCATGTTATTAAGTAGGTGAGATATTTACTCACGTGCCCTCTGGCAGCTGCTTTTGTTTTCGGAGCTGAGACGAGAAGGCTACACAGGAAGTGACGTCGCTGTAATCTCATGGGTCACTCTCAAGTAGCACTGTCTGGTAAGGAGGATCTTAGTATTCATTTTTTTTTTTTTTTTTGCTAGATGTGCCATCACAAGTATTGATTTTAGAGAACAGATAGTTCACTGCACCTTGGCATCTTCTCAAATGAACTCCACCATTATCTGTGATTTAAGAAGCTTTAACGAGCTCCTAAGCTTCTACAGTTTTATGGGTCCTGTCATTACCTGAAAAATAGCAGGTGCTCTCTGCTTAAAGAGGTATTTCACTGGGCTTTTTATAAAACTGGGCTGTCGATGCAGCAGAAAGCCGTTTGGTATTGGTGCTATATGACCAGAGAAATCAAAGAGAACGGGCTGAGGTAGAAAACCTACAAGTACAACTACAGCTCAGCAGTGCACTAAAGCATGTTTCTCAAGACATTTGAGGTGAGAAAAAGGAAATACACCGACAGACTCTTGGTTTATTTTGAGATTATATTGAGAGACACTCTGTCTGCTTATATAATCTTTTTGTACATGGTGACAGGCATATGAAAATGCGGAAGTGCAATCTGTAGTTGAGCAACAGCCCTAGAGCCAGCAAAAAATTTGTGGGATTTGAGCTGAATGATGAGCAAGTGCTGGTAAGATAGAGCGAAGTTTACCACAGTTCATTTGCACATGCCACCCACATTATTATGACACAAAGCTGGTTAAATAAATCAGTATCCCTTTAAAGAGACTTTACTCTTACTGTAGAGCTGTTTTTCAGTCTAGATTGTTTTGGTGTGAGTGGCTGAGTGTTGGAGATATCGTCCATAGAGATGTCTGCCCTCTCTCCAGTCTAATGGTAATGGATGGCGCTTGGCTTGTGGTGCTCAAAGTGCCAAAAAAGTACTTTTAAAAAACTTAACAGCTATGTGTCTTTGCAGCAATCATGACCTGGTTACTCAAGATAATCCATAGACCTTGTTGTGAGCGGTTTCATGCAGGTCAGGGACTGTTTTCTTTCCACTGACCGACACCTGACGACTGTATGGCGGCAAAGACGGACGCATGCTTCGACTACTAGCTCACCTATCACCACTGACTAGAGCTAGCTAAGTTATAGCTAAACCGAGAAGGACGCCATTAATGTTTGCATCTTGCGCTGTCACAAGCACGAGCCTCTCGTCCATGAGTAGATGGATGATTTTTTTAAGTGCCATCTAGTAAACATTATATTGGAGAGAAGGCATTTCCAACACTTGGCAGCTCACACCAAAACAGTCTATACTGATAAATAGCACTACAGGTAAGAGAGAAAATATGTATTTCTTATTGGGATGAACTGAAACTTTAAGCTGCAAGAGCAGAGCTAGATTGCAAAAATATTTGTGGGAGATGTTGATAGTGCTAAAACATGTTGTGGCTATAAATTCCTAGTGGAGCTGCAAGAGATGTACAGAGGTAGCTCCTCTTTTCATCATCTCCCTTCAAGTGTTTCTGCTTGTTCCCTCAAGATTGGATGAATAGAATTCTTCCCCTGCTGGCTCGCTCCAGCTCTCAGGTTTTTATAAAAAAAGAAAAAGGACATAAATGCCAAAAAAAGAAAGCGGCAGTGGGGAAATTGAGAACCAGCTGAGCTGTAGCTGTGTGTGTCTTTACCAGCCGTGACCTTGGCAGAATGAGGAATTTCCTGAGACGCTGAGAATGAGCCTGTCACACATTCAGTGCCACAGAAGAGCTGGTCAAGAGGCGGAAAAAGAGAGACGGGGTGAAATTAGGGGTGTCCCTCCCTTGTTGTTCCTGACGAGAGATTGGAGGATGAGAGGGGTGGATAGCGGAGCAGTGACAGTGACTGAGAAAGTCCTGTCTGAAAGAGGAAGCAGGGGCAAATTAGAAACTTGATTCTCTCCCACTCCAGCTGTGTTTCTCGCATTGTGTCTGTGTCGAAGAGATGAGGTCTCAGTGTGGAATGTCTGAGTCAGGAGGAGGAGGAATGGAAGAGGTCGATGAGGAAGAGGGAAGGATATCCTGCAGCCATTCTCCACGGGTTAATCACAGGAAATAAACCACACTTCGCCAGACACATCTACGCCACCACACAGTCACCACATCCTAAACCACTGGCTGGCTGACTAACTTCCTAAATCGCTGTCTGGGCCAAACCAGATCATGGCAGATTTTAAGTGGACCTCAAAGCTATGATAACAGTGTCAGGTGGTGCAGCAAATCATTGAGGAGCAGTTTGAATGAGATGCCTTTGTTTCCGAGAGCTGAGACAGTACTACGAATCTTCAATACTTAAATGCTGCCAATAAAACCTGCCACTGGGCAATCAGCATAGATTGTATTCAGGTTTGCAATTCAGTATTTGTTTCACTGTTGATTCATCAGCATATACTCAATTGATTATGTCAAAAATTAAATTAATTGCACTTTTCTGGAGTATAAAGTGGCATCCATATAGCTTGCTTTATTTGATCAACAGGTAATGGATACTAAAACAAATCATATTTATCTATTCATTTATTAATTTTCACCTTTATTGATAGTAAGGCTGATGATTGGATAGGAAAGATGGGGGAGACAGGGGAGGATGACATGCAGCCAAGTGCCGCAGGTCAGAATCGACCACGGGATTCTGCAAAGGACCAGCTACCCAGCGAGCTAGAGATCGCATCATTAACCAGCCAAGTGATTTTTATAAGTAAACAGATAAAAACAGCTCGTCTTCACATAGGAAACACTGGTAACAGCAAATATTTGGCATTTTGGATTAAAAACTAACCAAATGACTCAGTGATTTTCAAAATAAATAAACAGATGAGTCACCTAGTTGTTTCAGCTCTTATTGTAACGCACAAAACCAAATTTAAAGCTATGAGCCTTTAGAAATTCAGCCTATGTAGGGGATGACACTCCTCCTTCCCCCTCTAAGGCAGCCTGCCTCTCCCCCGTCTAACTAGATAAAGATGATTGACATGATATAGTCACACATTCCACCTCACTGGTCAGATGGGCTCCCAGTTATTATTTCTTGAAAGAACAGCAGAGAAATGGGGCCAGAGGTATTTCTAGAAAACCTTCTGTCGCATTCTTCCACTTGTCTCTTGACACCAAAGACGACAATTTATCTTAATTACCTGTCAGTCAGTAGGTGTGTTTACATGGACGCCAATATTCCACTTATAATCAGAATAATGGCCCAATCTGAATGAAATTGCCTCATGTAACCACCTCAGTTAGAAGAGACTGGCTTGATCGGAAGGAATTTTTAAATCTACTTTGATAATCTAGCACCTAATAACCCTGTAAATATCTACTTTCTGCACAATTGCTCTATGCGGGGGGACATTAGATGACGTAGGGTGTGCTTGTGCCAAATGACATGCCGCGACAGCTGTTTCTAGACGCTTCTGTCTGATGATTTTGACAATCATTCATGAATTTAAAGAAATATTTAGCGCTCAGCTGGTGCTACGTCCTTATGTGACTCCTCTGTGGGAGTCGCTGGACATAACAATTGTCTATCACTACCAGTACTCCAGCCAATTCTCCTATACTTTATGTATCGAATGAATTCAATTTTCTCGATAAAGCTGGAAAACTTCTTCTGTTATATTTGGGAAAAAATAGATGCTACCCAACAGTTAAGTTAGAATCACTGAACATGATGATTTCAGCTTGTAGAAGAAATATTGTCCATGTAACGGCAGCTAGTGTTAGGCCATGTTTACACGAAAATGATCCACTGAAAACAGAATCGTTTCTCATTTTTGTTTTGAAAAAAGTTTAGATGACAACGTTTTGATAACAATCACTGTGCACACGGATCCGCAAAAATGATATGATACTATGATGGGGAAGCGTTGATAAATTCAATAGGATGAGCAGCACAAGCAGAGCTTGGGAGTCTGCCATTGTTGTTGTGATGGACGACTTTCTCGCGCATGCCGAGTGACTGGAGGCGTAATGCGCATGTGAGAAAAGTCTCCGTTTTCAGAGGAACTGCATATTGCAAGTTTACATGACAACGGAGACGGTGCCATTTCCAACAAATTGCACTCTGGAACCTGTTTTCAAAACGTTGCATTTTCGGGACCTTAGTTCCCTGCTCTTAGGGAGCAATCCAAACGGAAATTTAACACCTGTTCATAAGAGTACTACAGGTGTTGGTGATGAGTGTCTTGCATCCCTTGATTCACTATGTTGTTTGAATAATCAGCTCAACATCGATGACGAGACGTTAAGGAGGGTTTTACATTGCTGAACTAAAACTAAATTCTGTGAAACCAGCAAAGGGTTTGTTTGTAAAGTCATCATACTGACACTAACAGCCTGTTTATACCTGGTATTAATATGCGTTTTGGTGATCTGAACACCAGTGGACAGTCGAGACACATCGCTTTTCACACCTGAATCTATCTTGCGTCTCCAGCTGACCATTGATCAGATTTTATTATTGTCACATCTCTTGTTACTACATTCAAACTCTTGGCCAGCTGCTTGCTAGCATGCTTGCTAGTCAGGTTAGCGGTTGTGCCGACACAGCTCTAGATATTGTTATCAGCAGAATTTGGGCTGTCTCCTTCCAGAGGACAAAACAATAGACAGTCACTAATGACATAGTCCTTGTCGGGGATTTATTAGTGTTAACACTAAACAAGAAATGCAGTGAGATGATCTCAGGCCACCAGTGCAAGTGGTTTGAGTGATCATCACATGCATCTTGGTGGTCGTTTATTCTTGTATTTAGCGCTGTATATTATGATCTGAGCAACCAAGACATGCGTTAATACCAGGTATAAAACAGAGCCTGATATTCATCAATCGTACTATGACTTTTTACGGACTTATGTTTTATCCACTGAAGGTAGCCACTGGCAACAACAGCTGGTTGCACTACCAGTTCTTTGTTGCCTTTATAAACACCAAAACTAACGTTTGTGTAGTGATTTCCGTCCTCCAATATCCTGTTAGGCAAAACATACCCTGAAAACCTACTGTTTAAGGTACAAACCATCTCCTTCAGACAAATTGGTTTAACTTGATCTTTATCAGTGTGACCTGTTGGCAGAGGGGTTTAAAGATGCTGACCAAGAAATCTCGTGCTTAGGAAGTATTTTTGTTCCTCACCTAGACCGAGAGCTAATTCTGTACATGTTTATGTGCATTCTTCAACCACATACGCTTCACAACAACAGCCTCGAATGCTGATATTTACAGCTTGACATACAGTTTAAATATTATTATAGCTTTCATGTCAGTTGCACCTTACGTTGCAGTCCTTTTTAGAAAGCATTACATCAGCCTTGAATACAAACCACCAGCTTGTTTTTGTCTGATGCCCACTCTGTCCTATAATCAAGACCTGTGTTTTGACTGACGGGACATGATTGTGTTTCTAAGAATTAGTTTATTGTGGTTCAGCTGTTTTTAGGTTTACAGCAGAGCTCACTGAGCTGACCTAGAGTGACACATGCCAGCTTTCACACCGCACAGGCTGTCTGACAAACAAATAACAAGGAATCTCAAACACACACCCATAAACATACACAATAAAGTAAATACTTTGCACACACACGTACAAACTCTTGGTCAGAATGAGCTTTGCTCTCTGGATCCACAAAGATGATGTGGCAGTAAAGGCATCCTGCCACTCTCACTGTGGGCGGCCTGTGGATGGATGTGTGTGTGAGTTAGCGTGTATGCAGTGATCCTGACACCAGCCTATACTTTACTGCTCATTCTTGTCTGCACGTCACATAAGTTTTCCTCCACATTACCATCCTCTGGCATTCATATATTATCCCAACCAGCATTCTTCCTCCACACAGTTTTTTTATATGCACCAGCATACATTTATAGCAGCCTACACAGCGAGGCATCATTTACATATTTGTGTGTTTGGCATTTTGTTCATAATGTTTTTATCTTTTGCAGTATTATGTGCCAAGAACCTCGCAAAGAAAGACTTCTTTCGTAAGTATCTTTTAATATGCTCGTTTTCGTGTGCATGAATCATGATGAGATGATGTGTTTCAATAAGGGTCTGTGTGTGCCATCAAAACCAGCACTGTAGACTGGTTGGTTTAACTTTGTATTAGTTTGTACTGTGTATGAGCTTTTGTCTAACGCTGCGTCTGAAATCACATACCATGCATACTACACTCCCAATATACGTAATAACATTCAACATACTTTTGTGTACATTACATCTTTTCAGACACACTGAGCTGTAATTGCCAACACCATTTCCTAAGAGCTTTGTTGCCGAGCGCTGTGTTTCATCACAGCTGTAGGAGTAACATTACTTCAGCTGTTTGAAAATGCAAACATCAGGAAAACTTGTTGTGTGGCGGTACATCACAGGCATCTTCATTACCACGAAATGCTTAAATTAGCTAAGTGCTAACATCAGCATGCTAACAAGCTGATGTTTAGCAGGTATGATCTTAACTTACGCGCCAAATTTCATGGCACGCCATCCATATAGTGTTTTGAGACATTGCAGTCTGGGTCAAATTGGTGGAGTGACGGGCTGACAACCGTGTGGCCACGCCGCTAGCTCGGCTAACAAAAAGCCCAAACCATGTTGCACCCATAACCAAGCATGTAAAATGTCATCCATCTGTAATGTGATCCTACCGCAATACTTCATATAGCTTTTCCTAAATTGCACACCAGGCAGCAGACTCGTGACGGAAGTTATTCACCTCTAGACGCCTCTTTTACTTATTGACGTTACAGTCAATGTTACTCCAATGTTATCGTCACTACCACATTGCATTGTGGGATAATGTCCAGTATTTGCATACTGTAATATTTCTGTTGAAATAGTATGCAAGTCACATATTGTTGATTTCACACTAAAAAAATCTCACATGCTGTTTTAGCCTACTTCATAGCATGTTAGCATGAATTTCAGGATGGAACTATAGATGAAATTGGTGTGACTTTTTGATGACATTTTATGTGTGCGACTCCTCGTCAGGAGATTTAAAAAAGCAGCTGATAGCAGTTAGCAGCTAATCTAAAGAAAATTAACACAGATGAAAATTGAGGAAACAGTGAGGTCAGGGAGGAGATCAACCAAGATATAATAGGGAAGGTAAATGATCGTTATTGCCTTGTTATGCCATTGTTATTGTTCAAAAAGCACCGCCGACGCTTACGTTATACGTCACACTAGAGGCCAATGTTGTTAGTTACATGTCACACCACTTTTTCGTTCCACAGCGCTGTCCAAAATCCCACACTGGAGCGGCTGCCTTTGTTTGGCTCTGTTTAAAAATGCTAAGGAGTCATAAAGAAGGGACTTTTGAGCCCTATGGTGCGATCTCTGTGTAAAAAGGGCTTTGGATAGCGATATGATCTCCCCTCTGTTTCTTTAGTGTGTGACATAGTTTTCCCCTGTGATACTGTTTGTATATTGGCCTGCTTTGTACTCTTGTATACCAGAAAGTTCAATAATAATATTGGCCAGAAAAAAAAACACTAAACAAATTGGCATCAGTGACCCTCAATTGCATTTTTGTGTCATGATGATTTACATCTCCACCTTGTCCTCACACTCATTTCCACCATTTTTACCATGCTGTGATTACATTATGCACCACCAGCACCCAGTTATTATAGCTGTTATTGCCTTTGAGCTTTTCAAATTGCAGTTCAGTCTCAGTAAACGTACAGATGAGAAGGAAAATCTGCTAAATGCCTGCAGCAGTAGAAAGCTGAGCGCTGTTGTGGAGATATGTTATCTTGCAGTGCTTAAGCCAGTTGCGATATTAGTAATACTCAGATATGATCGTCTTTGTGATTCAATATGGAGGATGCAAACGTTTAATTTGCGCTGTGTGCTGCAGGCCTGCCAGATCCATTTGCCAAGGTTGTGGTGGACGGATCAGGTCAATGCCACTCGACAGACACAGTCAAGAGCACACTGGACCCCAAATGGAATCAGCACTACGACCTGTGAGTCACCTGCACCACACACTATTATATGTTTTCTCATTGGTTTGCTTTGATTAAAATGGAACAGTATATTGCTCCAGTTTGGTCCTTTATCTTCAGTCATGTTCCAAAAAATATTTTTTATTTTATTATATGTGAGCTAATATGCTACTTCCTGTAAGTTTCATATCTCCATCTAATGCCGGAGTGACAAAACTTTTCTTAAGACCATAAGATTGCTCTCACTGATACCAGACTGTGTTGAAAAACATTGGTTAGACACGTGACAATCTAACATCTGTTATTCAGCTACATTGGAAAGACAGACTCCATCACCATCAGTATATGGAACCACAAGAAGATCCATAAACGACAGGGGGCGGGCTTCCTGGGCTGCATACGACTGCTTTCCAACGCCATCAGCAGGCTAAAAGACACAGGATGTAAGTCTGTCTCTCTTTTTCTTGCCCTCTGATTTTTAATACACGCACATGCAAATAACAGATGTTGATTAAACCAGATTTGTTTTACGTTTCCTTTCTCCTCTTCTTCCAGACCAGCGACTGGATCTATGTAAGCTGAACCCGTCGGACAGCGACGCAGTGCGGGGGCAGATAGTAGGTAAGGCTCGACACACAGATACATTATCATTACAAATGACCCCCATCGCCTCTGTCCCCGTGTCACTGTTGTTTGCTTATGTGCATATTCTGCCCTCCCGCTCTGTCCCACTGTCGTCTCTCTGACCTTTACCGCCTGCTCGTTTCCAGTGAGCTTACAGACGCGAGACCGCATTGGCAGCGGAGGCCCCGTGGTGGACTGCAGAGGACTGTTGGAAAATGATGGGTGAGTGTGTCAACACGTTTTTACACTGCAGCGTACAATAACATGCCTCCATGCCGAATGGTTTTTCCTCGTTGGTATTCTTATATTTTAGAGTGCCTGGATTGCTTTCCTATTTAAACAGTTTTTTCCCTGTTTTGCAAGAGTACCCGACACACTATTTTTAATCTATGTTTGATTATAAAGAGCAGCCAGTTATCTCCCTTTAGCCATATAACAGTAATAATTAAAAGCACATGTAATTTAGTTGCTCAGTCTGGAAACTCTGCCTTCTATCCCAGGCCTGGCAAAGACAGTCGGCCACAAAAAAGGTTCCCCTTCTGAAACAAAACTCGAATTAATAATAAAACCTAAAGAAACGATTCCATGTAGTATATTGTTAAATGTCTAATAGCATTATTTGGGTATGAATATAGCCCGTTCTGGGTATATATACACGTCTCGACTGGGGTATTTACTGCAGCCAGCGACACACAGCCTCTTGTCTCTTCATTGTGAGTTCTGTGTGTTGTCATGGAGACGCTGTACACAAACCAATCGCCCAACAGTTTGCAAGGCTGGTGTAGAGACGCATGCCCAAAAGAAAAAGCCGTCATTTCTGGTTGGACGAAGAAACACACCCACTTTTACACATGATGAAAGACTTGGAGATTAACAGGTTTTTGGATATAGAAAATATCGCAACCCCGACCTTTTTAAGGTGATGTAGGAATGAGAGAGGGAGGCTGTGTTTGCACAGTCCAACATGTCCGCCACCAGTTAGAAAACTGCAAATCTCCAATTTTGATGCAAAGGAGCATGTTAGGGCACGTTATTCAGAGTATGCACCACTGCATGTAAATGGGAATATCAGTGGAATATTAATTTTCATTAGCCATGTAAACATCTCAGTAGTGCTTTTGAGGTTTTTGGAATAAGGGCAAAACCAGAATATTATAATAATATTATATAAACAATTAAATGCAGTAAAATTGTAAATACTTTTGTTAAAGTTTTTCACGAGGGATTGAATGCAATTTTGAACAGGAAAAAAAATATAATAAAAAAACAAACAAGACAAAGATAACAGTGTCTGAAAAGGAGTAGGTAGAAGTTAAATTTATATTTCCCTACCCCTTTCTAACATTTCTTCCAATTAAAAAATAAGTAATGAACCCAGTTTATTTAAAATCCAAGTACCACCCAGTGTTACAAATGGTGTTCAAATGGGTTGAGATCAGGTGACTGCGAAGACCTTAGCACATAATCACATTGTTTTCGTTCTCCTGAAACCATCAGGGACCCCTCATGTTCTTTATGGAAGCACTTGAATTATTTATTTAGGTTTGGGTTTTATCCATCTGTTTAATTTAAGGACAAATGTCAACATTCTGTGAACTGATTAAATTCAGTCTTATGCCAGTTTCAAGGATCTTCTGTGTCATGTTGGGATCCAAAGTCGAACTGAGACCTACTTTTGGTGCTTGTTTTTTTTGCAAGACAACTTTATTCACAGTAATCATTCCTTTAATTCTCTCCCAATCTGCGTTCCTCTGAGATCACTTGACTAATCATGTGCTTCAGAGAAACAGTAGATGTGACTTCACTGGTATGTGTTTGTGTGTGTAGACCTGTGTTTGAGGGATGCTTCAGTGAAGAGCCGCTTCCCTACTCCGACCCAACTGGCGCGGCGGGGGGCGGGAACTGTCGACTCGACTCGCCCAGTCAGGAGGGCCGCCTACAGACGCAGCGAATCAGAGGGCAGGATTCGAGAGGACACGGACACACCCCTCAGAACAGACCTCACGGGCACCAACCGCCTGACCTGCCAGAGGGCTATGGTCAGTCAGACATTCCTCTTGATATTTAACTCATCTCCAAATGTCTCTAGTTGTAGTTGTAAAGTCATTTAACACCTCTCTTCTTCTTCTTCTTCTTCTTCTTCTTCTTCTTCTTCTTCTTATAACAGAGCAACGAACAACAGTGCAGGGCCAGGTGTACTTCCTTCACACACAGACGGGAGTCAGCACTTGGCACGACCCTCGGATACCGCGGTACGCTTACACTTCACTCATGTCTAGTCCAAGCACAACCTGAAATGAGATGAACCTTGAATAAACCCCACTGACAATCTGGGTCACTGCAGCAGCAGCAGCAGCAGCAGAGTAAGAGGACACAGAGGAGACTGTAACAGGAAGAGAGAACAGTAGAAATCACCACACATGGGTTATACTGTAGATGACACAGCAGATAAACAGCATACTTGTAATGCTATGTAACTTATGTAAGCTATGTAAGTTATGTATATGTCCCCTAAAATGTCTCACTTTGACTACAGACCTGTATCGAATTATCTGCGACTCCCTGACAGGAAGTAACTCTATAACAGCAGGCAGAGGTAGTCTGTAATTGTCAATCAAAAGGAAAACCAGAAGACTGTCATGACGCTAGCTAACCAGTTAGCATACCATGTGCCAGCAAACAATAACACAAAATACTATGAAGCATTATTGCTAAAGAGCTCAATGGCTAAAAAATAATCTTAAATTTTATAAAAAGTTTGTCACAATCTCATGCCCACCTGACTTCAGACGTTTGTTTGCTTCCTAAACTTCCATTTCTCCTCTTGTGAACTGAGCTAAACTGTCTATCAGAGCGATTTCATGCACGGACGGGCTCTGCTGTCTCTGACGCCGGGAAAAAAGCCAACAAGGGCCAACTTTGTGGAACACACCGCAAAGAGAAGGGCGACATGCGCTCACAGACGGACAAGAGTCAGCTTGGTGTGTCAGGGCCTTAATATGTGTGAGAGATGTATTAAGAAATTTAAGAAAATAGGCCTCCACTTTTTTGACAGCGAAGCTGTTCCCAGATAAGCGCTGCTGTTGTCGTCTGTTGACTATTAAGCTCCATGTTCTCCTTATTTTGTTTTGCACTAATTACACTGACAGATTACGAGTAAATCTCAGGTCATTTCCTTCAGTCCTGGCGCCTGCCTTTAAGTCAGTATGAGGGGTTAAGCACGTACAGTATGTAGGGTCAGACCTGTTACAGACAGAGGTCTGGGTTGAAGGCTGTTGTCTGACCAGGGTGAATTGGTGCAGTGTGTTTTGCTGCTGGCTGAAGTCTCACTCTGGTTCCTTGTTACTGGTGCAGGGACCTGGCCAGTGTGAGCTGTGAGGAGCTTGGGCCGTTGCCAGTGGGCTGGGAGGTCCGAAGCACTGTGTCGGGCCGAATCTACTTTGTGGACCACAACAACCGAACGACACAGTTCACAGACCCGCGCCTACACACCATTATCAGGTATGAAGTACTCCTGTGTATCCCTCATGGCAAAATCAACCCTCACCTGTGTGGCAGACACCCATGACACATGCAGAATAAGTGGTTTTTAAGACTAATCTGTGGTTAATCTAATCTGTCACGGCCGCAATGCTGAACTCAGACTGGTTCTGAACATGACCTACTAACAGTCATCAGCTCTGTTAATAACTCTGAGTCGTGTGATTTACAGAAATGTGGGTTTATCGTAGATTTAGCTGCAGTTTAATCCAGTCTGCTCTTTTTTTGCTGTCTTCCTGTCAACTCTTCATCTGACCGTCTGTCATGTTGTCTCTTCCCTGTCCCCCTTTACGTCTTCCCACTTACAGCCAGCAATCCCAAGCGAAGGAATCCTCACAAGCCCCCCAGATGGATGTGGGGGGTGAGGAAGGGGGTAATGGAGGAGTAGGCGGAGGAGGAGGAGGAGTCGACGGAGACGTGGCGGCGCGCTACGAGCGAGACTTGGTCCATAAGTTGAAGCTGCTCCGACACGAGCTGTCCTTGCAGCAGCCTCAAGCAGGACACTGTCGCATCGAGGTGTCCCGAGAGGAGATCTTTGAGGTGGGTGCCGCAGTCAACATTTGTCTCCTGTGAAGGGCACATAGCCAGACAATGATGCCGGATAAATCTGGCATTTGTGCAAATGTGGAGCTACGGAAGCAGTGTGGATGGAGTGGGAAGCTCCTGTGAAAGTTTACATTCATTCAGACACATCCACACTCCTCCTCACTCATACACCAGTCACAACAACCATCTATTTCTCCTGAGAGGAGCACAAAAGCAGCACTGATTGTGCTTATAAATAAACTGTTCAATGGAGAAACACTGATCTAAAGGGCTGTGATTTGGGTCACCAAGTCTACATTTAGACTGGAAGCAATCTCAAAACCGATCCTTAAGACAGTTTGATCAAAAAATGGAGGAATACTCTGAAACAAATCTATGTATGTATTTATCTGTAAATTTATTCCTGCCAATAAAAAAAGTTTGATCGGATCGGATTAGTGTGCACAGACATCACCAACCTATCCACATGGGTTGCTGTGGTTACAACATAGGTGTCATTAACTACGTAGCTAAGCTAAGGACAAACAGTCAAGTTGTCAAGTGTGATTGGTGCCTGCAAAGTGCCAGCAGTCAATTTATTTCATCGTCTGCTGTTGTCCTGCATAGCGCTCTGCTAGTAGCATCGTGGATTCTGCTCAGCACTTAAGTCATTTTTAATTTTACGTTGTTGTGTGTCGCGTTGCAAGTGACACAAAAGACAATTTGGGATCTAACTTGAGCGTCTGGACTGACACCAGTCTGTAAGAATTAATTGGAATCTTAAAAATCGCATTTCATATGTTTTTTGCTGCTGTTTAGACTTGCTAAGATCAGTGGATACAATCTGGATATCCCAAAAATCAAATATGGGCTGGCAGTCTGAACATGGCCTAACTGTTTCTCTTGTCTCTGATAATGTGTGTGTCAATGTTATTAGGCATTAATGTTGATTTTGTGTGTGTGCGTGTGTGTGTGTAGGAGTCATATCGGCAGATAATGAAGATGAGGCCCAAAGACCTAAAGAAGCGTCTGATGGTGAAGTTCAGGGGAGAGGAGGGCCTGGACTACGGTGGGGTGGCCAGGTAATTTGCTGTTCACATCTCTGAGTGCTTCACTGATTGATTGATAGACTTAATCAGACAATTTTATTTTTGTAAAAAGAAAAACACCAACACAGACAGGACGTGGGTGCCTACATAAAAGAAGAAGTCAGAATAAAACAATACATGGGGATGGGGGAGTGTGCAAGTGAGGGGAACAAGACTGAAAATCTGGCATGACAAGAATGACACACAAAGGCATTAATCATAAGAGCAGTAATACAGTACGCAGGCGTTTCATTTGTTGTAGGCTATCCATTTTTGTCAGCAAACCTGTCCAAGCATTGCAATTAGCTTTTTTCAGAAGTCTCATCCAATGAGTTCATCTTTCATCTCCCTGCTAAGTTTAGTTGGTGTAATTATAAAGTAATAAATCTGTAGTTTTACAGCTAAACAAATAGGATTTTTGATACAGTTGAAAACATATATATACTCCCATGTTTCACTATATATCAAATTCCAACGTTTTACTTTAACTTCCAAGTTGGAGTTGAAGTTCTAAGTTGTCGTATTGCTGTACACAGCTTCACCAGGACAAATGAGTCCTCAATGAGTTTGTCATGTGAAGTGAGTTGCACCACATCTGAGGGGAGGTTGTTCACTAGAAATCATCAAAGTCAAAAAGTGATAGATCAGCGTTCTAAGTCAGTAGACTAAAAACTTACAGAAACATTGTGTGCAATAGTCTTCCTTCCCCTTTCTCTGTAACTCTCCCTCTCTTTTAAACACACACTGGCGCCACAGCACCACTTGTGTCTGTCCTCAACCCATGTCTTGCACACTCATTGGCTGTAGCTCGCCCACAGAGTCCCCGACAGGTCCACATATTTAGCCTGCTCGGTGGAAACAAGGCTTAAACTTACATCTTTGAACAGTTCACACATGACGCTCAAGCACCGATTTACAAACACCAAACACCAATTTGCCTCTGATGTGGGGCCTTTTTCGAGGAGCTCCAATAACTGTTGGTGAGCAGAAAATCAATGTTAAAGTTGTGTAGTGAATGAGGCATCAGTGACCTTAACCTGGTGCACACTGTGGCTGGTTAACTGCTGCAGAGCCTCCACAGCAGAGAGAAAAGATTGGACGTGAAACAACTAAACATGATTAAGTTTTACATCTGTTCATTAGAGCTGCTAGTTTGAAACAAGATGACTTCAGTGGACACACAAGATCATATTGTTTTCTTTCAGTTTCCTCATTATTTAATGATACATAAATGTTACCAAATTCCTCTGAGTTTTGAACATTTGTCAATGATGCTGTGCTTGTCCTCAGGGAGTGGCTGTACCTGCTGTGTCATGAAATGTTGAACCCCTATTACGGCCTGTTCCAGTACTCCACAGACAATATCTACACACTACAGATCAACCCCGACTCTTCCATTAACCCTGTGAGTACACACACACACACACGCACATGCACACACCTAAACCTCATCACGGAAGATCTGAATAAGAGGATTCTCTCTGACCCTGTATCTCTGTCTCTCTGTTCTTCTGTGTTATGTTCTTTCAGGACCACCTGTCATATTTCCACTTCGTGGGTCGTGTGATGGGTCTGGCAGTGTTTCACGGTCACTACATCAACGGGAGCTTCACGCTTCCTTTCTACAAACAGCTGCTAGGCAAACCAATCCAGCTCAACGACCTGGAGACCACCGACCCGGAGTTGCACAAGAGTCTCGTCTGGATATTGTGAGCAAATGCATCTTCACACAAGTCAAATCAATCTGTCAGAAGAGTTTTTATCATGAACTAGTTCTTAGTTTTTGTCCTGCACTTTCCCCTTTTGGATGTGGTCAGATTTTCTATTTCTAACCTAATTTAAAACTCTTTGTGCAGAGAGAACGACATCACCTCAGTCCTCGACCACACGTTCTGCGTGGAGCACAACGCCTTTGGGAAGTTCTTACAACATGAACTCAAACCTAATGGCCGCAATATTCCCGTCACTGAGGAGAACAAGAAGGAATATGTAAGGTAAGGACATTGAGACGGTTATGTCACATCTTTAATGTGGGTGTTATTCAAACTGTGGCCTTGATACACAGCGTAAACATGATACTGTCTTGTCAGCAGAAAGAGGCACCTGTTTATTGCAGTCTACTTATTTGTCCTACATGATGTGTGTTTGTGTTTTTCAGACTTTATGTGAACTGGAGGTTTATGCGTGGAATTGAAGCCCAGTTTCTGGCTCTACAGAAGGGATTCAGTGAGCTCATCCCCCAGCACCTCCTCAAACCTTTCGACCATAAAGAACTTGAGGTACATGTGCTGTCCAGCTCATCGCCTGCCATGTTATGTGGTTTTGTTGAACACTTAATTTGCCGTGTCGCCTTTGCTTCTTAATCTAATTCCCTCCCTTGCCACCTGTCCCTCTCCTCCAGTTGATCATCGGTGGACTGGGTAAGATCGATCTCGCGGACTGGAAGACGAACACCCGCCTGAAGCACTGCACAAGTGAAAGCAACGTGGTGCGGTGGTTCTGGCAGGCGGTGGAGGCCTTCAGTGAAGAGAGGAGAGGACGCCTCCTGCAGTTTGTCACGGGCTCCACCAGGGTCCCATTACAGGGCTTCAAGGCGCTGCAGGGTGGGTCATGCACTGGCTCAGAAACCACACACACATACTGTACTCACATCAGTTACGTTTTTCATTTGATGAATTCATTTGAACATTTGTTTGAGCTTGAGGACATTTTACTTATCAAGCAAGAATATATAGGACGTAAAAAGACTTCATTTAGGGCATTTAAAATGCATCTTTTTTTTTTGATAACCAATTAATTGTTTTGCTTATAACTGAAAACATCAGCTAATTTTTGGTCAACTTTGATTTGATGTGAGCTTTCACTGTTCAAAGACTGCTGAGTGTTTCTGTGTACCAGAGTAGAGCAGTGATAACTAGAATGTATGTGTGTAAGGTTCTACAGGTTCTGCAGGACCAAGGCTCTTTACCATCCATTTGATAGACGCCAACACAGACAACCTTCCCAAGGCTCACACATGGTAAGAAGATGATTTTTCTCTTTTTATATCTGCACAGGAGTCAGGTCTGATGTCACTAACTGTCCCTGTCTGTCTCCAGTTTTAACCGGATAGACATCCCTCCCTATGAGTCTTACGAGAAACTCTACGAGAAACTGCTGACGGCTGTGGAGGAGACCTGCGGCTTCGCTGTGGAGTGATGAATCCACAACCAAAAACCAACATACACACAGTCACACTTGCGCTTGCACTTGCACACAAACTATTTGACATTTGACATCTATATACACAGACATCAACAGAATATCAAGTATACGCGGAGTATACGGAGCGGCCAAGCATCACAAGAACACCGGTCTCTCGCCACCTCTTCGCCACCGAACTGTTGGGGGTTAAAAGAGGAAGCACAGCGGGAGAGGAAAAGATAAAAAACAAAAGCAAAAAAAAAAAAAAAACAGACAAAAAAATAAAAAAGTATTTTAAAATTTTTCAGATGTTTTGAAGAAGCATTTTTATCCTTCAGTTTTAACAAGCTATGATGTCATTCTTCAGAATGTCTACCGCCGCAGTGACTCCAGACAACACACTCGAGTCAATGGACAGAATCGGCCAATCACATGCGAGCCTGCGAACTTTGAAATCAGACGTGTGAAGAACAAGGCGGAGACTGATTGTCTTTCTGTCTGACAAGCTGATTGACTAGTATTCATGCTTCATGTTTAACCACTGTCGTGTATCAGAGCGTGTGCATGTACGTGTGACTGTGTTAGACAGTGAGAGAGCGAGACTGTATTTGTGTCTGTGAGTGTGTGTGTGTGTGTTTGTGTGTGTGTGTGTCAGGCATGGCACCCGGTTATGCTGTAAAAAACGATCAAATGAGCCTGCTCCTCTGTTTGGTAACTTTTTTGTCTCTTCCGTTTGTATCTGCGACCACTCTGTCTGATCCACTCTGATATTTTATTATTTATTACTAAGTGATTACTGACCAAGCTGCTATCTGCTCTACAAAGAGCTCACACTAATCTCTTCATCACCCCCTCTATCAGAGTTGAAGGGTCAATTCACTTGTAATTCAAGCAATCCACAAAGTGGGTTTCATTGAATTTCGTTATGTTTTTTAACATTCACATTATTGTGGAAAAATTTCTCTGTCCTTGTATAAAAACTGTTAGTGTTTCGGTGTTTTAAAGGTGCAGTGTGTCAGATTTAGGAGGATATATTGGCAGAAATGGGATATAATTTAAACACCTGGGAAAAAAATAATCCTGTGCTCGTTACCTTAGATTGAGCTGTTTACATCTACATAGGGAGCAGGTCCCTGTGCACCTAGATTGCCATTTTTCTACAGTAGCCCAGAACAGACATTTGCGGTTTCCTGTCTAACATGTTTGTTAGCAGCCCCTCCGCGATGAGCCAAATAGCATCCGAAAAACACTGATTTTAACATGATACAGCTTTATGTGTTTGTACTGGTTTTAATCACAGGGTATGTTTGTCTTGGAGAGGAAGAGGCCTCTGTGGATAATTTGGCTCCTGGTAAAAACCTCCTGAATTTCTGCATATTAAGTTATTAGAGAAAAAAAGGTGAGCACCAATTAGCAAGTGCTCATCGCAGACAGGCTGAAGAGTGTCGGAGAGACCTTGATTTTTAACGTGAAACTATCTTATGTACTGTTTTTGCTGGTTTAAAAGTAGTTGCTTTGTTTGTTTTGGAGAGGAAGAGGCCTTTGTGGATAATTCAGCTCCCGGTAAAAATCTCCTGAGCATCTGGATTTTAAGTTATCAGAGAAAAAAGGTTAGCACACATTAGCAGGTTCAGGGCTTGCTGCTTGTCTCCAACATGCCATATAGCATCGGAAAAACACTGATTTGTAAGCTCAAACTGTACTGTTTTTGCCGGTTTAAAACAATTGCTTGTAGAGGAAGAGACCTCTGTGGATAATTCGGATCCCGGTAAAAATCTCCTGAACATCTGGATTTTAAGTTATCAGAGAAAAAAGGTGAACACATTAGCATGTTCAGGGCTCGCTGTCCATCTCCAACATGCCAAACAGTGTCGGAGAAACCCTGATTTGTAACGTGAAACTGCTTTATTCTGTGTTTTTACTGGGTTTTATCCCCTGGTCTGTTTGTTTTTGAGAGGAGGAGACCTCTGTGGATAATTCGGCTCCTGGTAAAAAATTTGTAACGTGAAACTGCTTTATGTACTGTTTTTGCCGATTTAAAACAATTGCTTAGTTTGTTTTGGAGAGGAAGAGACCTCTGTGGATAATTCGGCTCCCATTAAAATCCTCCTGAACAATAAACACTGAAGGAATTCTAACCGGGAGAAGTTTCAGCTGGTTGCAATCTGCAATCCTCACCACTAGATGCCACTAAATCCCCCGAAATCCTACACACTGTTCCTTTAAATACCATGTTACATTTATTTTGACGTGAAAGGGATTGAACCTCCCGGCCCTAATTTTAATCCTTACTCTACTGACGGCTGTGGAGAGGTCCAATGGCATGACCTGGACGTTTAACAAAATGAGCCACGATGACGGAAAGAAGGACTCAGCTTCAGGAAATCTTTGGTTGTATGTGACATGTATAATAAAATCTCACAAGCCTTTCATACATGTTTCATCATCCATTTCACCATCTTTATTTTTTTTCTTTTCTTTGTGGCCCTGATGTTTCTCTGCCCGTCTCTTCTGCATAGCCTGAATGTTAGAAAAAGTAGTCCTCGACCTCAAAGACCACCATGAATGAACAAAAGTCTCTCTGCAGTCATTAATCCTCCAACGAAGTGAATGAAATCAAAAAACCTAAATGTTGAGCGAGTAATGTGGAAAAACAAAAATTGGGATTTGTTGTAGATTGATTACTGAAGACTGTTAAGCAGTATCATTTCAATCTGCATTTTCTAGGTTCACTGTGTAATGGATGCAAGAGTATTGTAACTTACTATGTACTAAACATTTATGAAAAAAATACAATGTAAATAAGATTATATTAAAAGAAATTAAATTGAAAATAAATTCCTTGTGTTGTGTGCATTATTTTCTCTGTGAATGTAAATGATTTTAAATCAATCAACAAATAATCTCTGTATATAACTGTATCTAATAAACTCTGATGTATTGTAATGTATTATTCATAGTATAGAGGAGGCAAGTCAGAGTTGTATTTCATTGTCCTTGCCAGCAATCAGAAGAGACAAAATTTGTAGCAAAGCTTAGTCTTTTTGATGGATTTAATTCGAAATATAATGTAGATTTATCCTGTTTGGAATTTCAGAATTGACAGCTTTTAATTTCTAATTTGATTTTAATTATAGTTAACCAAAACTAAACTTAAAAACTAAAACTTGGTTTGAAGAAGCACTTTAGTTAGCCTCACAAAATTAACTAGACATAAGAAAAAATGAAAAACAAACAACATTGTTTACTTTAAAAGCTAAAATAAAATAGAAATATACAGAAAATGTCAGTCTATCAGTTTGGGCAAAACTGTCAACACAATAATCATGAGGAGGTATTTTTTTGTGTGTATTAACTGAGACTGGGATGTCTACGTGACTGAGTCAATTGCACTCACATTATAATAACAGGAAATTAAATATATATTTATTTTAGACCATAAAATCTAAACTGAAACAAGAAAACCCACTCTGGAAACTAAGTGAAACTAAACTGATTTAAAAACTAAATTTAAAGCAAAATTAAAGCTGAAAAGCTTTAAAAGCTTTTAAAAAGCGGGCGGCACAGTGGACTAGTGGTCAGCTGGGATTGGCTCCTGGACCACTGCAGAAGGAAGGATGGCGAGGTGTTCAGGTGCCGTTCACCAACAGTCTTGCAGTCTTCACTACACAACAATAAACATGGCCTTCTCATGAGATTAAAGGGCAGTCCTGAGCTTATTAAGACACTTAATTCTTCTGCTATCATCACCACTTGCTGCACGAGTCTTTAGCATGACACACCGAGAGAGCTGCCAAAACACACACAATGAAGTACACATCACACCCTCACAGGTTACCCATAAGGCCACCGCCCTCAACGGGGAAAAGGGTGAGCCGGTAAAACTATCAGGTTACACCAATGAATGGTGTCATCATCAAGATCGTAGCGCTTTTCTACCCAGATTTAAGGTTTACCCGGTCAGTTTGCTAGGAGCAGTGCATTTAAGTATAATACCTAATTTCCTGTTGCCAGTAGGTGGTACTATGACTATGACTCAAAACTGGTGTGTAGATGTCTTCAGGCAGAGACTCATAAAATGAGAATTTTAATGCAGATTGGACCGTGTACAGTAAAGTTACAAGCTACTAAATTCAGCCTCGCCGTTCCCCAAATTGCACCAAAACGAAATTGAAATGGCTGACTTAACAGTTGAGGTTAGGGTATGGCTCCAAGAGACTTTCTGTTGAATCTTGAGTTGATACATGTGCCTTCTAGTTTTCATACCTCCATGTGAAATGTGCTGCGGGTGCTGCTCAATAGAAATTTGTAGGGGGCGCTTTCAAGCCTTTTTTTCCACACCCAAGCATGAATCACATAAAATACATTTTTTTCTTTACCAGTTTCAAGCACATTTAGATCCTAAAAATGTAATAAATAACAATAAATGGAACAATTTCCAAAGGGTAATCGCATCTTTCAGTGCTAGGACCCTAATAAAATGAAAGCTAGCCTGTAAAACTACAATAAATCTGTTACACTGTAATATATTTTATAGTGTAACATCTCTTTTCTTTCTTTTATGTTTGACCTGACCAGTTAACTAAGTTTTGTACATGTAAATTGAATCTTTCCCCTGTTCAAAGGCCTAGCCATGGGGTTTTTTCCCATAAGGACTACTTTTCCCAGAAGTCCACTGTCTTTACGGAGCTCTCGCACCGTACGCGTGACGTACTACTGTTCTTGTTTTGGCAGTTTGTTTCGGTATTCACGGATTGTCAGTCCACCAAGAAGGCGTTTTGTATTGGTTATCCACCACGAAGCTGCGGTATTGTACATTTCTGCCTGTGTATTATTCATACGTATATATTAAATTGCACGTTGCGCGTTTGAAGCCATGTTATGAATAGAAATCCCGACAGAAGTGAGCTAACTACTTAACCCCCTAGCTAGCTAGCAAGCCCAAGCTAATGAGCATTAGCTTAGCCGAGAGCAGTGGTTTGTTCCGTGTGTCTGCGCGGAAATGATCGATTTCTGTCCTGACATGTTTGTTTTTATCCACAGCATCTCAAACTTTAAGCTAACGTCTCGGTGTTTAGAGTAATGTCAAGCTGACGGACAAATCGCAAGTTCACACAGCTAGTATTTCAAACATTGCCAGCTGCTCGCAGTGTTAGCCTCTGCTGTTGAACATGTAAGATTTACATTGATTTCATGCCAACTTTGATCAGATCTAGGGCGACTGGGGCTGGGTTAGCAAGCAAAGATGACGGAGTAAATGCTTCAACATAATCTAGTGGGATCAGGTTGGCCGTCACAATGAATCAACTCTTAGTTAGCTCGCTAATATTATTTTTTAATCCCCCCCGGGACAAATAAAGTGGGAAGTGAACTGAATTTTTACTTGATGACACAAATCCTAACCCTCAACTGTGCTTCTCCTGTTTTATCTCAAGCTTCCTCTTTGTTAAGTCCTCTTTTGTAAACATGCTGGCTATTGGATAGTCCCATATAAGTTATTTATTAGCCCTGTGTCATCGGGATATTTACGGTAATAGGGTGGAGTCCAACCCTTCCCGTGATTGGTGAATGTTATGATAAATCACACATTTGAAAGTGAAAACATTTGTTGTAATTCCAGGGGAATACCAGCACCTTAACTTTTTTTTGTGCGTGTGTGTGTGTGTGTGTGTGTGTGTGTTTGTGTGTGGAGTAGATGGTATTGATTGAGCAGTGACTCTGTGTGTGGGCTGATTCAGGGAGCTGGTAAGTGTAGTTTCACAATGGCAGATGGAGGCAGTGATGATGATGTCATTCACCTGGCAAGCTTCAACGTCCACCGCAGCCAAGGTGAGACACATTTTCACATCAACCACATTACTATTATTAATCACATTAAACAGTAAACAGGAATGTTTCTGATCGACATAATAAATTCATCATAAACAGTCAGTGTTGACTTTTGCCGTGTTCTGCTTTTTTTTTTTTTTTAACCTTTCACGCATTTTTCCTTTATGACACAAATTTGTAATATTTACTTTCCACTGTGCTTGTGTAGGTGCCCGTTCACGTAAGAGGGAGCTCATCACCATTTCCGATGACTCAGACGAGGAGCCTCTGACTCTGGTACCTGCCAGCCCTGTTTTAGTCCCGGACGATGCAGATGACGACGACGTCAGCATATTAGAGGTGACAGATAAAATCTTCTCTTAAAGTCCGCCTCCACTCACAAATGTGTTTGTCTTCTGTTTATGTCCCCTAAAACCATAACCTTGACAATACTGACTTGTATGTGCGGAGGTTGTCACTAGAGAAGTGTTATCAGATTCCTCTACTGAAGGGGGCGATGTGTGTGCACTTCCCTAAAACCTGAGATTCAAACATACGCTGGGAGCTAGATTAGGTATGTCACTGAAACAAAGGTAATGCATAACAACGGGGGAACAGATTTTGACACAAGACCAACAAAGAAACCTGAAACCCTCACTTGGCAGTACAGACAGCAGAGTTAGCATTAGCATAGTGAAAGTTTTGACAGCAAACATGGGAGTGTGTGCAGGTTTTGGATGTAAACCAGACTCTATTGCTGTATCAGCCACTGCCAGTTAGCTTACAAGCTAACGAGCTAACACACAACAGAAATAATGACACCTAGCATTCCGACATGTCTGCTAGAATTCTGGTGTACAACAGACTTCTTACCTGAGATGGGGGACAGATATATATGGTTGAATCTCCTCCATGTTTCCCCTAACACTAGGTATCTTGATGTGCACTGCTCTTTAATCAGTCAGGGAAATGAATGTAAAAGTAAATATGAAACCTACCACAAGCAGCAGATCCATACATTTCTCAAGGGAGAAACAACAGATCTGCTTCCAGCTCCTCTTAAGAGTTTCTTTTAAATGTTAAACAAATTCTAAGTACTTTAAAATGTGTCTAGAGGGGGACCTTTTGGTGCATATAAAAAAGACTTGTTATTTGAAGCTTCCCTGTTACTTTGTTAAAAAAAAATTAAACTTTTTAGACAAGTTTAATCACTTACTTTTTTATACAGTTGCCATGTTGTGCTGTTATCAGTAGGTGCTGTCAGTAACATGAGCTGCAGAAGTTACAGCAGAAGTAACATCTTTGTTTCCACTCATCAACAGCTTGTCTCTCGCCTTCTTTGTTTTCCTGCAGCCGCTAACTCCTGCTCGCAGACACGTGATTCGCCCAGCAGCAAAATGGAGCGGGGCCTCGCAACACAACCTAATTCAAGTTGTAGGTCATAGTAGCGCAGCTTCTGGGGTTCCCACGGGGGACCCTGGTTCTGCCCCCTCTACCTCCAGAGATGCCAAGGCCAGCTCCTCCGCAGCAAGGCCAGCCATACGGACACAGACTCCGGTGCAGTCTAGCACTTCCGGACACACACAGCCACAACCTGGCTCGTCATCACACACACTGTCTCAGCCAAAACTTAACACAAACTCACAGCAACAACAGCAGGACGGTATGTCAGCACACACAAAAGTGGAACTCCATGCAGTGTCTATTCAAACCCCATCTACCTCCACAAATGCCAAGGCTAGCGCCAACACATCCAGAGCACCTACACCAGTACGTCATCAGCCTCAGCCTGGCACATCTGGACTCACACAGCCACAAGCTGGCACTTCAGTACACATAATGGTGGAGCCCCAGGCGAGTACCTCTACCAGTGCCACACACACAGTTGCATCAAGTTCTTCTGCAAAGACTCAAGAAAAGGCGAGTACAAGTACTCATTCACAAGACAATCCTCAGGCCAGTACTTCATCTGCACAGTCACAGTCTCACGCACGGACACAGTCACAGCCCGGTACATCTACACAGCTCCAGTCCAGTGCGACCACAACGCTACAGCCCCATCTCATCCAGGTGAAGGGGGTGAAACTAGTTGTTCTTCCCCAGCAGCCGAGCATCCAAGCCTCTGCTCTCATAACCCAACAACAGCTGCAGCTCAGGCCCCAGAACCTGCTGCAGCCTGTGTCTCTCCACCACATGCAGGGCAATCTTATTCAGATCGAACCACAGCCCCTGGCCCAGGCCCCTGCCCAGCCTCCAGCCCAAGCCCCTCAACCCCCTCAGGTGATACCGGTCATCCCCCCTGCAGTGCTAATAGCTGCAGCCCCCGAGAGACTAGGACCTCCAGAGGCAGGTCACCGCATCATCCTGGGCAGCCAAGCACCTGGGGAGGCTGTTCCCAATCCTCCGCTACAGGCTGGTGCCTCTGGTGTGGTCCTACCAGCCCGCAGCCTCCACATCAGGGTGCCTAACGTGAACTCTAACCCTCCCGTTCCTCCAGCTCCTGCAGCTTCAGTCCCCCAAAATGGGGGAGAGGCCCGTCTTGTTCTGGCACCAGCTCCAGCTCCCCAACGAGTCAATCCAGCCCAAGGTCTGGTCGCAGTCCCTCCTGCACCAGAGGACATTCCCAGAATAGAGGATGCACGGCCTGGTCCCTCTGCACCACGAGGGAGAGCAGAGCAGGAGCCCCTCGTTAGAACCCTAATCACTGGTGTTGTGAGTATCACACAAGTGTTGCATGCATTGGTGTGGTCTGCTTCTCTGTTATCTGCCTCATCAGTTGGTTTATATCAAGTTAAATGATTTGAATATTCTCACCTTCTCTGTCCCGACTACATCCCGCCTGTTCAACTCTCTGTGTACCCTCTACAGTTGGATCTTTTCCCAGACGTCCACGAAGCCTATGTAGCAGAACTGATCCAAAAGAATAATGTGAAAGACTTGAATGTGTAAGAAAGAAGCATCAACCTTTTTTTTATTTAATATAATTGATCATAACTGATTCAACTTGTTAGGAAACTTAATATCTGATCAGGTTTCTAGATTTGCTGCTGTGTCCTTCATACTTGTGGAGTTGAGAATCTTTTGGTGTCTTGATTTATTCAGATGTAGGTCCCTTCCTTTTTGCTTTAAAAGGATTTATTGAACTGTCAGAAGTTTAACTGACAGTATTACCCACATTTTCCCAACTTTTAACAAATACTTTTAGGACACTTTTCATATTTTACTAATATTTTCTGTCATTTTGCTATTTTTTCCAACATTTAACTAAAACTTTTCCTACATTTCTCCAAATATTGATATATTTTTTAAACATTTTACTATTATTTTTCTGATATTTCCTCTGACATTTTACTAATACTTTTACAACAGTTTTACAACATATTATTGATATTTATCTGACATTTTTACAATAATTTACTATTATTTTCTGACATTTCTCTGAATTTTTTTTTTACATTTTACTGTTATTTTTCTGACAGTTTTCTGATTTTTTTAAAAAACATTTTATTAATAATTTTCTTTTTCTGACAATTTTTAAAATATCTTTTCTGGTATTTTTTCTGACATTTTACTAATACTTTTACAGCAATTTTACAACATATTTATATTTTTCTGACATTTTACAACATTTTACTATTATTTTTCTGAAATTTTACTAATAATTTTCTGACATTTTTTCATTTTACTAATTTTTATCATTATTATATTTATTTCTTTTAAAGGATTTATTGAACTGTCAAAAGTTTTTTGTTTTCCTACATTTTTCCAACTTTTAACAAATACTTAAAAACATTTTTCCATTTTATTAATATTTTCTGACATTTTACTGGTTTTCTCCCAACATTTTCATTTATATTGTTGCAACATTTCTTCCAATATTGTATTGATTTTTTTTCTGACATTTTCCAAAGGCAAGAGGAGTTTTGACCTGGTAGTTGAACTATATTATTAAATATTATTCTTATATTTTTTCTCACTCAAAACTAAATTTGGTGTACACTTTATTGCCTCATATGCAATAGAGCATAAATCTTAAATCTGTATATTTGAATTTGTTCTGTGTAGATTAAAGGGTATTAGTAGACCATGGTACATGTAACTGTGCGTATGTCTGTGTAAGCTTGTTCTCACGCAGCTCCCCTCTGTTGTATTTCCAGTATCTGTAACCTGCTGTTGGAGAATCCAGAGTATCCAAGAGGAGATACCGTGGCAGCCACAGCAGCTCCCACCAGCATCCTACTGGAGTCTGGAGACACCCAGACAGAGGTGTGTGTGTTTGTGTCTGTTGAATCTGCAAGAGAATGAAAACTGTTGAGGGCATCACTGATTGGTGCAACAACTTTCTGTACTTCTGTTCTGATTAGCAGCTTTTCAGGGTTATTTTATGGCTGAATATAATTTGTAGCTTCTTAAAATATGAATGAGGATAGTGACAGTGAGATACTGGCTACAGCTGCATTTGTAGCAGTGATGAAACGATAAAAAAACAGAAGTCATAGGGGTCTGCGTTTGACAATAGCAAAACTATGTCAAAATATCTGCTAACAAAATCTCACACAACTCCTACAGCATAATCCAAGTCTCATTTATCCAGTAGTATGCTAGGTACATCCCAAACAGACAGCTAAAAACACAGGAGCTGCTGGTCCACCACTGCCTTGATCAGTTAGTTTGTTTGTGTTACTGTGTGACTTTGGTGAATAAGAACTAATCCTTTAAAACACTAAAGTCACATAAACTAACTGTCTGACCAAAGCAGTGGTGGACCAACAGCTCCTGTGTTCAGCGATGTTAAATTAGTGTTTTTGTAAATGGAGTCTGGCTTTTAACCCTTTGACACCTGAGCAAAAAACATGGGAACAGGGGAATGAGCAAGGAAAGGAGAAATGAGCCAAAAAACTAGCAAGAAATCAGTGGATAGAGAAAATTAAAAACAAGACAATTAGTATAAGAAAGAAAAGAAAGTGTTTTCCCCTAGATTAAAAAAAAAATCTAAATTCTAAATATATATTTATATGTTTGTATTGCAATTTCTGGGACAATTCTTACCAAGTTGCTCATTGCCTTTTTTCCCCCCATGTTTTTGAAAGAAGTCGCATCAATTTGCTCAAAGTTCGAAGGTTTTAATACTTGCGAAAGGTGTCTGAAGGCAGCACAAGAAAAGTGATGTCTGTTCTTTAATTTTTAACATACTAATTTATTTATTTTATTAATTAATTCATTCATTTTATTTTTTCTTTTAATTTTCATTATTTTTATTTATTTTTAAATATTTATTAGTATTTTTTATTTTTTTTTACCACATTTTTTCATGGGTTGAAATATGTTTATTTATCATACCACTAGGCCTCACTTTGAAGGCATAATCATAACAAATGTTTTACCTGTGTTTGAATGTTGTGTTACCTTCCCTTCAAAGAAAAGGGAGGAAAAAAACAAAAACAGAACACTTTGCAACTAAGATGTGATGTAAGAATTGTGCTCCGATGTTGTTCTAAATAAAAATTTAAGTTTAAAAAAAAAAAAGGGGGGGGGTTTAGAGAGCATAAATAAGTTTCACTTTCAGTTCAGTTCCCCGTCGGAAAGGGTTTTTAAGTTTGGAAAGTACTGAGCATTCGACTGGATAAATGAGACTTGGGTTATACTGCACGAGTTGGGTGAGAGTTTGTAAACACATGTTTCGATAAAGTTTTGCTGTCATCAAATGCAATGTCTTCTATGACACCAGTATATCAAAAAAAATGTTCAGTTTTTGGATTCTTCATTCACCGTCGCGGCAAACAAGAAAAACAAAGTTTTCTTTACAAATTAAACATTAATGCAGGGTTAGAAATCAAAATACAAGTGGTCATTTGGGTGGTGAAGTATTCCTCTAACATCTTCACCAGCACAGTAAGCATCTCGAACAGTGTGCATGTAAACTGAAGAACTGGAAAAACAAGCAAGGATAGATTGTTCCTCATTACATGATTATCAGTTAATCTTAGCAAACGAAAATATTTTATGATGGAGCTTTTCTTGGTGTCAGTCACCACATGACACTGTACTGTTGTGGGCAGAGGATACACTGAAAGAAAAATCTACACAATGTGAGTGTTTCACATTGAAATGAAAGAAACTATGGCTTTATTTGTGCTGTTCTTTTTGCAGAGTACTCTACACACACTCATAAGTACAGAACAGGAAAGAATCTCAGCTCAGCTCTCAGACTTGTTCACACAAAACAGCAGATAGTGCACAAACACACCCTTGGTCTCTGCTGCCGAGAAACTTGACGATTCAGCTGTTCTCTCACCCGCCCTGCAATTGGAAAAAAGCCTCACGCGTCAAAATCTCAGTCACAGTCATTTTTCTCTTCATGTTTTGATGACAGATCCATATTCATCTTTGAATCAGATATCTCAGTGTCGCGGTGCTGTGCTTACGCTTCTGTTACGGGTCTCCTCAGGTGACAGAGGACCTGTTTGACTATGCCAAACTTGGCTCGGTGGGACCTGAGGCTGTGATGCAGGCTGCCGACTTGCTCATGGCAGATTTCAGGATGCTCAGCTGTCAGGACATCAAATGGGCCCTCAATGCTCTGAAGGGACACTATGCAATCACACGCAAGGTACCTGTGGTCTCATAGCACACTCTGCATCTTTGGGAATGCAGTTACAGTTTAATCATGTCTTTGCTTTTGTGCGCTCTTTAACAAATTTCACTTTAACACGCGCTTTCCCAGGCCTTATGTGAAGCTCTGAAGAAGTGGCAAGATTCAGGCGACCCCTCAGGAAAGAGACGACGGAGCAGAGCCTCCTCGGAGCGCTGCTACGTCGATTTCCATTTTGAGCACGGTGAGCAAACTTTTATACTCTGTCTGTGTGCACTCTGCTGCTGCTGCTGCTGCTCACTGAATGTGTGTACGCTTTTTGTCCCCTCGCTCCCACAAGCCAGTGTTTGACAATAAAGCCCTGCTGCTGTTCTTTTATTTGCAAAAGCTTCAGTAACAGAGTTTGACTGCAGATCTTGCAGGTGCATCATGGGAGGATATTTTAACACTTTATTTTTTTCTGTTCAGAAATCTCGGCTTTCAGCAGCGTTGTAGAAAAGCTGTTTTGGTAACTGTCAAACCTACCTTCGCCGTGCACTGGATGTCTCACTCACAAGGTTCCTCTTGTGTATCAGGTTCAGTAAAGTTTGAGAAGAGGATGTACTTCTTGGAGAATGACCGTCGCTACTACAGGACGTACAACAGTCTGGAGGCTTCTGTGCAGAAAGAGCTTTCGTTCTATCAGCAGAAGGCCAAGGAATGGGCAGAGGTACACACACTCATACACACACAGGCACACATTTTCCCCACAAACACAACATGCTAACACCATTAGCACAAGCCTATGGCATTTTACATTGTATAAATTAGCCTAGCAGCTAATGATCTTTTCCTCTCCTCTTATAAATCCAGGGACAACAGCAACATTTAACAATATTTTACATAATTTGGCTCCATTACAACTCACAACTGTCTTATACCAAACATGTTTTCCAAACAAATACAACATGCTAATGTTATTAGCACATCACTCAACAGCAGGACACGTTTGGACAACTCAAATAAGTCAGTGACAATGCCTGACAAGGTGTGCGTTATCAGGAACTATAGACGATGGATAGCACATTGGATAGTTGCCTCCAGAGTCCGTTAACCCCTGATTATGGTAATAATCCTCATTGGCATTATCCAGCTTATACCATGGTCACTTGCAAAATAAAAAAAACCCAAGACGATTCATTTATATTTTTATGCATGTTGAGATCAAAATCCAAAGTTTGTTACAAGCCTCGGGTTGCCCGGTAACACCTGAGGGGCTGACTAATACCTGGAGCAATCATTACGCTCCCATAAGATTCGTAAGCAATGGAAACGTTATTCACTGCTCCAGTAAATAGGGTGAACCTTAGATACGACTTAACAACAAGTGGTATTTCTCGCCCACTCAGCTTGTAGAACCCCTTGGCTCAGCTATTAGCCAGGAAGCTACCGTAATGTTAGCAAGATTCAAAGTCAGTCACATTGCGTACAGTTGACAGACAGTAAGTATAATTTGATCATGTATAGCTTGTGTGTTACAGTCACCACGCTGTGTTCAAAGGAGGAGGCACTGAAGGACGACACTCAGTGCTGGAAAATGATTCTGTTAAATAATGTGTGGCAATGACTTGTAGGTGGCTTTAACTGCGTCCCTGTTGCTATGGTTACTCATTTTAGATACAGGCTGATACTACTACTTAGTAGGTGACCATTATCAGGAATAAATGGACACCCTGCAGCCAATCAGAATTTAAAAACTAATCTATACAGACACCAGTTATCGCCTTGTGCTGCTCAGTTACTGTACACTACATTTCTTTAACCAGAGAATGTAATAGCAGACGCTGACCTTGCTCCACCTACCAAGGCTTGGCTGCTGTCAGGTGTAGCACAAACACACTGTTTCTAGGAGTGTAGCAAAAGTGCACGTAACATCTCCCAGTTAACCCACCTCCTCTCTCTCTCCAGCACGAGGACTTCCTCCTGGCTCTGCAGGTCAATGAGGATGAGTACAAGAAGGTAGGAAGCTCACAGACCTCGGCCAAATGGATGTAACCTTCACAGTGGATCATACTCATCATTATAAATTTCTAAAACATTTTTTCTATAGCAACACAATATAGAATAGTGCTGTGGCGTAAGGATCAAATAACTGTAATTTGAAAGGGGTGTGCTTGTTTGAGATAGTGTTTGCTGGCCAGTCACATGGTGGCTGCTGAGTGTATAGTTGGTTACATTAGTATTATTTTTAGTTAATCTAATAGTAATTTTAAGACCTGGTTTAAAATAAATCCTCCATTATTTCCCTCAGAGTCAAACAGCTGAATTGTTAATATTAATATAGAATATGTTGGTTTGAAGGTAATTTAACCGTTTAATCTGCTTTATTACCATGAGGCATCTGACACTTTTGCTAACTCTGAATGAATAATTTTTATTTCAGTAATAGGCTGAAGCTCCAGGCTTTTTTTAGCCTATCCTATATCAACCAAAGCATAACCCAGAATATCAGCTACAAAGGAATAAATTAAGTAATAATTAAATACATTATAGGCTAAATTATAATCTTCAATTCTTTTATATTTTGATCATTTTAAATCGTGATAATTTAGCATTTTTAACCCACTCACTTACTCAACAGAGAGCTACACAGTTTGAATTTAGCACTCGGCCCATTTCATAGTTTGACTCCCAAACCTTAAACACAATTGGATTTTACACTGGTTCTCACTTTACATGATTCATAAATAATCAACCCTCTTTTTTGGTATATTTTAGTCTAGCTATTCAAAATATACAAAGCACACAGTCACAAACATAAATTTTACACTGCGAATGCTTCAAAAATAAAGTAACAGACAATAAAGTAAATTGACACGTAATAATGCATATAAATGAAATTAAATACCATACCATAAAAATGGGGGGTGGGGGGTTTGAGAAATAGGGTGCATGGTCTATAATACTAGTGTGGTGAAAATAGAACATGCAGACAGTCTTTAAGTCTTTTCAGCACAATTTTTAAGTGAACAATATATACAAACACAGACACAGATTTGACATGAAGGTTAATGAGGAACCAAGAGCTGATTATTCAGCTTAACAAAGACGACTGAGGAGAAACCAGGGCTGGGCGATACAGACCAAAAATCATGCATCTGTATTTTTTGGCATGAAGTATTCATAGTAAGTTGAAGCTTACTCTTTCAGTTTCAACACCATTTAAGTTCAGTTTTATTTCATACATTTTCTGAAAAGACAGTCCCTGAAAAATGTAGAGAAGTTTAAAAACCTCTGAGCTACATGAAATGTCTCTGTGATTCTGTCTCCAGGACGGCCAACTGATCGAGTGTGGCTGCTGCTTTGGGGAGTTTGCGTTTGAGAAGATGACGCAGTGTTCAGACGGCCACCTGTTCTGTAAAGAGTGCCTGGTCAAATACGCTCAGGAGGCAGTATTTGGCTCCGGAAAGGTACACACACACACACACACACACACAGTGTTTTTTCTCACGTTTGAGTAGAACATAACTGTGAATGTTGCCAGGCAACTATAAATGAGTTTCCTCTGTAAAAACCAAATGTCTTGCTGAGCTGGAGAATTAGTTTATAAAAGGATGCGACAGTCAGACATGTTGTTGTTTTTTTTATTGTAAAGCTATATTTTGCAAATTGTATGCAGACGATTTTGTTTTTTGTTTGATTTCAAAAGGCTTTGCAGGTTACAAGTCTTTTTATTCTGCACTGAAATGAAAGGAATCACATTTATTAATCTGTAACACTGTCACAGAACAAGGCAAGCAAGAAGCTTATGCAAGATTTGAACAAAGCAGATCTTTAATCACATACAGAGTTGTCAGTTTATTAGGTACGCCTGTGTAATGTAATGCAATCCAATAAAACAGTTGTGTAGTAACTCCTCTGTGGTGCTGCTGCTTCATCATTATGAGACTGTAGTTGTGGATTGAATTACAGTGAAAGATGTTTTTCATTTTTACTCTAGCTCCTTTTACATAAGTCAGTTTGGACTGTGATACATAATAAATTTGGAGCTCACATTGTTCGTACATGTGTGTTGCTGAGTGTTGGCTGAAGGCGGTTGTGTTTGTAATTACTTGTGTGTGTTTATTTTGTAGTCAGAGCTGAGCTGCATGGAGGGGGGCTGCCCGTGCTCGTACCCAGTGTGTGAGCTGGAGAAGGTCCTACCAGAGAACATACTGTGTAAATACTACGAGAGGCAGGCGGAGGAGGCGGTCGCTGCCACCTGTGCTGATGAACTCGTGCGGTAAGAGTGTGTGTGTGTGGATTCTTTTACACCTTGCTGAGCACATTTTTTTCTCCTGTAATGTTTCCATTTTTAGTAGAGCAGCGATCAAATTAAAGTAATTTACAACAATTTTGTTCATTGTTTAATTGGTTAAGTAAAAAATGCCCAAAAAAATCCCAGGTTTGAGCTCCTTAGGTGTGAAAATGTGCTCTTTTCTTCATGTTTAACAAGGTGTTTTATTAGTAATTTAATAAATATGTACAGAATATTAACAACAAACACAGAACCAGTAAGGACAAAAAGACATTCCCACCCACTTATCAACCCACTTGGGTAAATCAGAGAGGGTGTAATGCAGTATGAGCAGTAACGTCATTGCAGCAAATATCATGGGACATTTAAGCAGCAAAAATAAAGACTGTTGTTACAAACTTGACGGAGGAAACAGGACAAAACTTTTAGCTTCCTTCAATCATTGTTCCGCTGCCCCTCGTGTGTAAATATGCACAGTGTCTCTTCTCAAATGGGAGTCGATCTGCAGCTCTGCTATGCTCGCATTTTAAATTATGTAATTAATGTTTTCTCATTTATTTATTTTTTAACTCACCAGCAACCCATCTGTGTGTCCTTTTATGGGAAACACATAGAGTAGATGTGTGTTATGAATCTGCTAATGCAGGTGCATCTTACTATCTCAATAATGTACCCTTTTAAATAGCAGGAAAATACTAACTTGGTCAGTTGTGTAATCACTTTCTGCTGCCTCAAAATATCAATTCACCAACAATTCGTCTGACCACACCTCATTTTAAGACCTACACGCCCATGACACAAGTGTGTCGGTTTGAAACTACTAGTGACAGTTGAGCTGTGTTGTGCGCAGCTTTGCGCTGGGTGTAAGCTGATAAACTCACTTGTACTCAGACCAGTGCGTTAATGCTCCACAGATCTTCCTGGATCGATGTAGTGAAGTTTTTCTTGATTGAATTTTGAATGTCAGTATGTATGCCTGTGAACTGATGGTCTAAAGGGGATCTGTACACTCATAAGGGACCTGAAGTCATGTCTGTTTTGTTTCCTCACTGTGGGATTCTTTTATCTGTGTCTCATGTACAGCTGTATCATAAATTTCACTCCCTAACCCTCCTTCCTGTCTGGCCTTTTTTCAGGTGTCCGTTTTGCAACTTCCCAGCCTTGTTGGACAAAGACATGTCTCTGTTTAGCTGTCCCAACCCTCGCTGCCGCAAGGTCAGTCCCACTCTGTCTTTATCCAGTTCATTAAACACTTTAAACTTCTGGGGGAAGCCAGGTCGTTGCGTTGCTACTGGTTTTCCTCTACAGACCATAACTGTAAAGGAATATGTAGGTTAACACTCTGGCTCTTGCACCATATATCCATCATCTGCTGTGATCACATATAGCTCAGAGTTGAAACAGCTGCGACTGAACCTGATTTTAAATTTAACATCATGAATAATTCAGCCCGTCGTGACAGTAAAAACCTGAGCGCTCTGTGTGCAGCAGCGTCCACTTCAGCATACATCATCTCAGTGCGGCCTGGACATGAGAAAGAGATCAAGTCTGTCAGGATCGAAAAGATTGATGAACACTTTTCTGCTGATGATGAAACGGTTCCATCTGGCGAGGTCACCACCTCTGTCTCCCTCTCTGTTTATCTCAAGGCCTCCTCCCTCTGTCTGAGGAATGCAGGGGGAGGCGTCACTTTGTGTCTGCCAAGGCTGTCACATGGATTCCTGTCTAAAACCTCCATTATTTGGCAGAAAACACACACAAACACACACCCACAATCATATTCTGACTCTCACCACACAAACATCTATCTATCTTCTTTCTCCTGGTGCGTCTTTGTCTCTTTTAGTTTCTGATCTTGTGTCTCACACTCGCTCCTGACACACACACATTTCTGCTATCACTACATTCCTGTAATGGGGGAGAGATCAACAGCCCAAAATGACAAATATGTGTATTCACCCCTTGGCACACTGACACCAGTCCTTCAGTATACACCGATCAGCCAAAACATTAAAACCACCAACAGATGAAGTGAATAACATTGATTATCTCATTACAATGCAATGTTCTGCTCTGAAACCTTTGGCCCTGGCATTCATGTGGATGCCATTGCAGTGCAAGTATCCCTCCTCATGGCATCGACACTCCTGTTGGCCCCCAGTTGGAAAACACCCCATGCCATGCCACAAAAACTGTTCAGGAATGACCTGAGGAATGTGACAAAGAGCTCAAGGCGTCGACTTTGCCTCTAAATTCTCCATATCATAATCTGATGGAGCATCTGTGGGACGTACTGGTACACCACCTTGCAACCCATAGGAATCGAAGGATCCTCCGCCAACGCCCTGGTGCCAGACACCACATGACACCCCCAAAGGTCCTGTGTTCATGTCTCGACAGGTCAGAGCCAAGTTTGAACCAAGGAGGCCTGGACATGGTTCACGGCTGTCTCTGCTGTACCAGCACGTACCATGAATACTCAAGCAGATTGGTATCTGGGGAATTTGGAGGCCAGGTTGATGTCTTGAGCTCTGTGGCATGGTGCATTGTTCTGCGGGCGGGATCGGGGACACCACTTCATGCAAATTAGCATAACAGATGTGTTCACCTATGTGAGAGACCCAGCTTGTTACATATTTGACGGGAAATTAAACACCATTATAGATGCAAAAATTGGAAACATCTTAGTTTCAGCTTCCCAATGTTATGATTTGCTGTCTTTCTCTGTTTTCATGTCGTGAATTGCTCATGATTGGACAGAAGAAGTCGTTCGGAAATGATACGTTTGGCTCTGGGACGTTGTTATCTGCAGTTCTTACATGTAGACATGAGATCAAAACAACTAATCTTAAATATGTTTAATGCAAGTTTTTAATCTTTGCTTATACAAATACTCGCCTCCCTCCTGACACTGTTGTGCAAGGTCAGTGGTTCTGGGGAGTAGTTTATTTTCACTGTCTGACTAAGAGTCATAAGATTGACTATTCTGATCAAAACTTTCACTTCCTTCATGGTCATCTCCTCAACTGTAGTCAACAGCGATATAATTCTGGTCTTAATCATTCCTAACAACCAGAATATTTTCAGATGGAGGTCTCTGAAGTTAAATCTTATCAAATGGGTGCAGTGCTTCAAATGAAATGTGGAGACAGGTCTGACTATGTGAGTATAGCTGTTTATTAGCGTAGAACCAGAGATAACGTCTTTTTATATCTTCTTCCTTGTTAAATGCCACCACTTACATAACTCACAGTGCAACAGAGATCTGATTGTTAAGCTAGTTGCAGCTAGTGTAGCCTCGAGTACTTCCCAATATCTAAAAACACACTTTAATATGTTCCCCTTTAAGCTTGTTAGTATTTTATGACACATTTACATAATTCTCTGTCCGGCAGCACAGAGATCTTCTGTCTCTGTGTCTGCTGACTTCACCCAGGCTCCACTAGTTCCTCTGACAGGAAAGTAATCATGTGCTTTTCAACACCAGTTTCCCTGCAGTGGTTTCTTCATTAACCACTGGACAGTGAGAAGGTCCTTCTGTTCCAGTAACATCTTCACTTGAAAGCAGCAGAGCCCTAAATGTAATCTCATAAACATCTAAGCTGTGTAAATGCAAAACGCTCTGCACAGATAAGTTTGTCCTGTCTCCTGCTGTTCTGTCAGTTCACCTCTAGGTGGAGCCAGAGGTTCACAGTGGCTGCCCTGCAGTGTGTCTGCACAGCTGCATCCCATTACATACTCACACACACCCTAGGATACAAAAAAGTTAGCCATGCTCCAGATATCTTTTGGGCTGATCCTTTTCTGAATATTAAGATAAATCTAACAATATCAGCTGCATATTTAGATCAACTATTACAACATGTTTTAGGTCTTATGCTCAACGTCTGACATCGGGGTGCTCATGCTCTTTTTTTTTTGTAAGTAAGTCAAGTGCTACAGAAAGTCGACACAACTTGCTTCCTCTTTACTGTGTGGAGAAATCAGGATGTGAGTCTGTGGCTGCTGTGGTGTGTGTTGTCTGGAAAGTCTGTGTTTCCTCTCCGTGTGGTCGCAAACCCAGATATTGTCACAAGAGCATCTGTATCACATAGATCTTTATACTATCTTTCTTTTCTTTGTTTCTATGTATGCAATATTTTTTATCCCGCTCCCCGTCGGCATAATCTCAGTTGAAGACAGTTGTTGTACAGTCAGCCCGCTCCGCCTGTGAGCAGGGAGGGGCTTCATTATGTAACTGACACACTTCCCTGAGCCCACCCGCCTTCTGCCACACCGCCGCCTCATTGGCCGGCTGCACGCTCCACTCCCCTCTTACTGGTCTCTCACTGGTTGGACACACTTCTGCCTCCATTTCAAATGTGGTTCAGATCAAGTTTGACCCAGATTCTCCTCCCTCTTTTTTTCCTTTCTCCTGCTCCACACACACACGCGTGCGCACACACACACTAATGTATTCCACATGTGGTTATGAGGACATTTGGATGGGCTTGTTGCTGGCCTGCGTATGATTACTTCATGAGAGTAGAGGAATGTAAAATGTAGGCCACTGGAAGGCTGTCAGAGTGCAGACAAGAGCTGGGATCTGTGCACTAGAGTCTTTCTGCATGTATTATCACATCTTGATTGCAGTAAAAGCCGCCTCCCTGCAAACACACAAAAAAAAACACACCCATGTACACATGCACGCTCACCACAGCCCCCCAATCAGAGGCTTTGCAAGCAGCTCGCACTGCCTTATAAGGGCTGCTGCAGCCGGCTGCACCGCAGGAGACGAGATAGGAAAAGATCCAGAGGAGGAGAGGCAAGGTATGAATGAAGATGGAGGAAGATGATGCTGTGCGGGAGGGTATAGGAGGGGAGGAAGGAGGGTAGGACCCAAGGGAGAGGAGAGCAGGGAGTGGAGAGGGAGGACAAGTTAGAACAGGATGGGTGGAGTGAATGAATGGATGTAGAAACTGCTTAACATGCACTAAGTCCACAGTGCAAGTTGCACACATTGTTATCATGTGCATTTCTACAACCTTTCATCCACACTCACTTGTGTTAAAATATAAGACCCATGGTACTGGCGGGAGGCGGCGGGGAAGACACGCCCCGTGCAAGGGTTGACACCCGACGTCATGGGCTGTATTTTTAGCCGCGCTATAAGAACTCAGGTGTGTTCCTGCCTTTCAACAGCTTGTCAAACATGTCCCAGACACACACGCTGTCACTCTCTCTCATGCGGTGCCTCTTCCTGGTCTCTAGGTTACCACTAGGGGGCGATCATTCACTACTCTGCCTCCCGTCCTCCCCCCTCCTCACTCTCTGCCTCCAGGTCTTTGTGTGAGCTGGCTTTTTCTGTCCAATTCTGCGCCCTCTTGGCTTGCACATAACCCCTCCAGTAAAGACTCACGTTTAAATGATATTAGAAACCAAAGAGTCTCATTTTGCTTTGTGCTCATGCATCTCTCTGCTCGGACACTCCCTTATAAATCAGAAACGACACAAAAATGTGAGCACAGTTGGTCTACTTCTCATCTGGCTCGTGTTAAATAACGACTCTTCCTTTGCTCAACGCTACTACAACTTAACTTTGAAGGTCCTTCAGAGAGTCTTTAGGCGTTTCCATCCAAACCGTTCCAAATGCCAACGAAAACTCCAGCTCCTCCAGCTCAGCTCCCCACCCTCTGGCTGACCTTGCACACACACAGACACACACACAGCTGTCTCCGTGAATATTGTGAGAGCAAGCCTGTGGTGGCTGAAATAATAAAACAACACACAGCGACTGAAGGATGTGCAAAGAGGTCACAGGACGTCAAGGGTGTGTCTCTGACTGAGGTTAAGGGTCAGACTGGAGGTTGCCATGGAGATTTACATCACACTGGTGCTGCATCAGCTGTCACATGCCACGCTCTTCAATATTAGATGAGCGGTTCAAATATTAATGGTGACACCACTTAGCTAAGGGTTAGCAAGGGAGGCAACCCTTAGCTAACACATGTGTGTGTGTGCAGTGATGCTGTCCGTGTCGAGCGTCTCGGGGCTGACAAGACGAAGGAGGTTGGAGGTTGGAGGATGGAGTTGCTGTTTCTAGGCAACCAAGCAGTCAGCGACGAGCAAATCACACTCTTGCTGCAGTCACACACACATTTGCAGGGAGAGCCACACCTAGTCGCTGTGTCTGTCTGCAAGTCCAAGTCCCTGCAGTGGCAGCACCAGCAGCATATAGAGCAGACTCTGACTGCAGGGCTCCTCTTATTCAGCAGGATTACTGTGAGACGAGGAGCAGTAATGGGTGGATGTGGAAATGTGGGATAATCTCCTGGTATCTGATGATGTATTAAAAGAATAACAAGTGAATAAATGTTAAGGGAAACAATTCACTCTTTTTGTTTTCTTATTTTTTCTCTCCCTTTCTTCTCTTCTACATAATCCAGACACATTTATTTATAATTCCTGTCTCGTCTTTTCCTTCAGGAGAGCTGTAGAAAGTGCCATGTCCAGTGGAAGCAGCATGTGGGGAAGACGTGTGAGCAGGTCCTGGAGAGGGACGAGATCCGCATGAGGGTGCTCTTGTAAGTGTTCTCAGGGCAGGGACACATGTCACGTCTTTAACAGCCTGGAAGAGGCAAGGTCGGGCGCTAGGTGCGGCTCTTGTGCCTGCTCTGTGCCAACTTTAAAGCGTGTGGAGACAGGTTATGCCAGACTTTGCTAAGCCACCATAACCACCACGGCATCACAGCCTACTTAACAGACATCCCAGTGTTGACTGTTTTTCAAGTAATAGGCCTAAAATATTTTTATTTATCTGATTATCAACCGGCATTTACTCAAAAAGCAAAGATGTGGTTGGTTTAGCTTTGATTATCAGAGGGTGGGTTTCTCTTCACCAAAGGTGCACAGGACCGCCTGCACCTCTGATCATCCACTGAACGAGGTTGAACGCTGACATTTTCATAACAAAAAAAGAACAGGTTGATGGGTTTAGAGTCTGTCGCAGTCGATGGAATATCTAAAAATGGTGGGTTTGTGCATTGAGTCTCTGTCGAGCGTGATTGTCTTTTGACCAATCAACGGGTCTGCAGGGTTTCTAGCTTCACGACATAGTATTGGATCAGTGTGCTAGGGTGTGACCAAAAAAACGGGACATATGGAGCGGTTTTGTTGGTACCAGCCACAACCTTCAACAATGGAAACTCAAAAATAACCGTAACAAACTGAACTGAACTGAATCGGACTGCTTGGTGGAAACGAGGCTGCATTTTTGTTGCAGGCCCCTGTTGATTTTCTCTGTTATCATTGCTGTCCCCTCTGCTCCTTGCTCGGAGAGGATGCTGGGTAAACAGCTCAGTTTGCCGGACAACACTCCAGGAAGTGGATAAGCCGGCTGCTTCCCGTGGCCCAGCAGGCCCACAGGCAGTACTTCCTGTTTTGAGCCGTGCTCAGATCTTCTTACTTCCTGGTGCTGAAAGAGACAGGAAGTGGCCTGGTAGGAAGATCAGTGGAGCAGGTCTGAGCAGCACAGACATGATGACTTTAACAGGACCTAACTAAAAGAATCACGATGGCAACATCAAACCGCTTCAGATTTTAGGGTTCGGTCTCTTATAAGCACAGATGATCAAGAGCTGGGGGAGGCCTCAGTAAACTTTTGTTCAGAACAGAGCTGTAACAATAAATTATTATTATCTTTATATCAAGATATTTATTATGAATATCATTTGATTCCTCTGTGAAATTATCCACTAGTGTCAATGAAAGGTAACTCCAGCACAGTCAGCATAGTCAGGTTTTCTCAAGGTCAGAATATTTAAAAATGGTTGCCACACCCATATATACACAGTCCAACCAGCCCAGGGTGAAAAGCCTCTCAAAAAGATTAATAGTTAAAGTAATAAATAATAAGAACTCAATCAAAATCAAATTAAACATAAGAAAATTTTGAAAAAGCACAGTTTTAAGCTATGTAAAAGGAAACATTAAAATATTCTACATGACAAAAATATAGAAACAAATGCATATTAAACAACATACATCATATTTCTCTGTTAACTTACACTAATATGAATGCATGTTGTCGTTTAAGCTTATGAACAAGATGCTACACAGGGTTAGCATCCCCTAGTTTAAACCATGCACTTGAAGTTAGATATAATCCTTAAAGCTACACTATGCAGGATTTCCTTAAAAAACATTAGTGGAGATGAAGGCCGACTCTTCCAAAAAGTCGTACCTGAACAATCCCAAAGACTACAGCCAGTGACCAACTAGCATTTACATTTTGCACCTGCATGCAAGGAAATAAATCTCCATAGCAGCAAGTGGCGGTACTCTGTATTCATCATTCAAAAAGGGAAACGGCAAGACCGACAGGACTGATTCAAGACGCTAATTAGCCAGTTAGCACATTAACGATACAACCTGCTAGTTTTTAGCTAGCAAACAATAACACGAACGATTACAAACTGTTGAAGAGCTCATTGGCTAAAAACATAATTTTACCTCATATAACAAGTTTGGTTTGGTCTTCACTCTCTCTTGACTTGAGGTGTTTGTTTACTTTCCTCACTTCCTTTCTCTTCTCATGCACTGAACTGAACAGCCAATCAAAGTGATGTTATTCACCGACAGGCTCTGCTGGCTCAGAAGCCAATTTAACATGCTGTATCAGAAAAAAGGCCACCTAGGGCCGATGAGATACAACCATGTGAGACGCGCTGCAAAAACTAGGGCAACAGACACTGACTAATGGCCTGACATTGACCGACGACTGACTGTCACCTTGGTGTGTCAGGGCTCTCACTTTCACTGGCGATACATTTTACAAACTGTAACGGAAAACTGCGCAATATACCTTTCTGAGTCCGCCAGTCCCGTGCTGAACCAAAGCTAAACATGAAGCAGGAACAATGATTGAACCTTAATGATGACAGCCATGAGAGAGACGACTGGTTAACAGTGTAGCACCAAGGGGATCTGTGCCTCAGTGGGCTGATTTATTCTTGTGTCCCACAGTCATGTTGACTTTATGATAAAGCTGCAGGAAGCGAGTTGAATGAAAATATTTCACAGGAAAACTTCGTGTGTTTGACCCTGAAACAAACCTCTGGGTTACGGCCTCTTGTTAACACTCACAAGGAAAAACCATCAGGAACCTGAGCTGCAGACTAAATTTCTCATTTCACTACAAGATTAAAAAACACAAGGACGACTCTGGCCTTGAGACTCTGAGGAGAAAGGTCATCTGATTATCTGCAAAGAGTCAGATCAGATGTGGTTTTGGCAGCGCTGTTATGTCTCTGTCTCACTCTCGTGTTCATCAGTTTGTGTTTAACCCTGTCTGTCCATGTGCTGCAGTGAGGAGCGTATGACGGCAGCTCGGGTGAGGAAGTGCGTCAAGTGCGGGACGGGCCTGGTCAAGTCAGAGGGCTGCAACCGGATGTCGTGCCGCTGTGGCAGCTTCATGTGCTACCTCTGCAGAGAGCCCATCACCGGCTACAACCACTTCTGCCAGCACGCCCGCTCTCCTGGCGCTCCCTGTCGACACTGCCGCAAGTGCTCCCTGTGGACCGACCCCACGGTAATCTCTCAGACACAGTCTCTGCCTGTGAGCTTTTATTTTGAGGATAACAGCACCTCATTTCTGTTACAGTGTGTTTTCAGATTTAGTTGTGTGGTCATTCACACATTCAGTCCCAACATATTTCCTTAACCCTCACAATCATGCTCATTCACTCTCCCTGCACTTTGACCCCCGACCATCTGACACTGTGGCCGCCCACAGCGACCTGGCCACAGTATCACTGGCAACCACAAGCAACAATTAGACCCTGAGTAGTTAATGAGCTGGAGATGCTCCAGCAGCAATAGAGAGCCACCAGAGCTGGCCAAGAGCTCGTCTCCAAGGCTTTGCCAAGAAATGGATGAATACTGGTTACCAGAGGGCCATTAAAGGGCTGGTAAAAGAGGTCGAATGCCTCCTCATTATTGAAAGGTTTCCCTCATCAAGATGTGTTCATAGAGTATATTATAATGCAAGGATCAGAACTGTCTGTTTTATAACAGTTTAGACCACACTGGCTCTTCTTAAAACAAACTGCAGTCCCTCCACAGCAGCTCTGACCTTTCTCCAGACTCAGACACAACAAGCCTGCAGGTTAACAAAGGCAGTGTTGGCCGAAGTCTGCTTTATTCTTACGCATCAGAAGGTTGAGGCGTAGCTACTGTACAAAGACCAGGACACTTCTCTTGGTTAATTATCTGTGTACCTCAAGAGCTCACTTCACTTTGATAAACTTCTGTGTTTGTTTCTGCAGCAAGACGATGAGCGAATCATTCAGGAGATCCAGAAGGAAGGAGAGGCAGAGCTGAATAAGAAAACTGCAGGTCAGTAATCACTGTTCAGCTTAGAAGGGACAGTTCTCCAAAATTAAAAACACATATTCTTCCTCTTACCTGTAGTGCTGTTTATCAGCCTATATTGTTTTGATGTGAGCTGCAGAGTGTTGGAGTTACCAGCTGTAGAGATGTCTGCCTTCTCTCCAATATAATGGAACTAGATTGCACTCGGCTTGTGGTGCTCAGAACGCCAAAAACTACCAGCCTACACCCGTCAACTGTATCACAGCACAGAAGGAAGCGTGCATCTACTCAAGGACGAGAGGCTCATGTGTGTGACAGCGTGAGATGTAAACATTAATGGCATCCTCTTAAGCTGTGCTTTAATGTTAGCTAGCGAGCAGTAGATGCACGCTGATGTTTTTATTTCATCAGGCTGTTCTGAATGATTTGGGAATCTGTGTGTGGAGTTAAAAACCAAACTTCCTTGTCTGGTTCAGACAGCCATGAAGGTCATGGGGAAAGGGAAGGGGAAGGAACACCAATCCCTCCACACACTGTATGAGCGGTCTGTTCTCAGACATACACAGAGAATACTGTCTGACTCTTCGCACATTCTCCTCGCTGAGTACGAGCTTTTACCTTTGAGCAGACGATACAGGATGCCCAAATTTAAGCTGATAGTCATCTACTTCCATTATATCAGAGAAAAGACAGACATCTCCAACACTCTTAAAGGGGAAGTTCCGTTTTTTACAACCTGGACCTTATTTCTGGCATTAAATACGGTTGTTTACTCACCCAGATAAGTTTGGTGTCATTTGGAGTCCTTCGGAAGATATTTAGATCCGCGAGAGCCGAGTACATCCATATAGTAGGAATGATCGGGGCACCGACAATGAGGCTCTAAATAACACATTATCTGCCACGAAACTCGTTCATTTCACCAATATGTTTTTATGAATCGCTAGAGTTGCTTGTCATCATCATCCGGGTCATTTATACTGACCTACTAACCTCTGACCACCGAAACGTTCACCTTTCTGTTTCTCACTTTTTGTCACTGAGCACTATGTAATAATAAATTCACATTTTGCATAATTAGTGCCTCTGCTTTTTGTGCAGTGTGCGGGCCGTTCTACACAAGCGATGAGAAGAAACTAAAGAAATGTAAATTCTCATAGTAATTTACTTATCAAGCAAACAAATTCAAGGAAAATAAACAATGTATGCATGTGTGTAGGCTACTTACTCAATCGAAAGTTGCCCGTTCGGTCCTGCAGGCTTTGGCTGGGTCTTCCAGTTTACTTTCGGGACACGAAAAAAAGTCTCTACAACAGCCCGGTTGATCATAGAAGTGAAATCCTCTGTAGTTGTGAGACAGTCATTTCTGAAGACATCCAGATGTGTATCTCCTGGCCTCAAATCCCACTCGGAGCAACAAAGGCATTCTTCCTCTGTTGGCATAGTAGAACACTGTCCACAAGAACACCACCAGTTAGCATCTATTCTCGGGCGTGCAACGGTTTGTTGTTCTCTGACCAGCTGTTCCTCTCTCTGCCTCCGCATCCTCCTTTCAAAGAGCTCCTCATCCGTATACTCTGGCTCAAAACGGTAAGGACGTCCATCATCTGACAAAATCTGACAAATATTTAGCCATGTTTCAAAAAACTAACAGTAGCAAATTCCAGCTGTAAACAGAGCACCTGGATGACATCATCCAGGTCAGAGGTTAGTAGGTCAGTATAAATGACCCGGATGATGACGACAAGCAACTCTAGCGATTCATAAAAACATATTGGTGAAATGAACGAGTTTCGCGGCAGATAATGTGTTGTTTAGGGCCTCGTTGTCGGTGCCCCGATCATTCCCACAATATGGATGTACGCTGATCTAAATATCTTCCAATGGACTCCAAATGACACCAAACTTATTTGGGTGAGTAAACAACCGTATTTAATGCCAGAATTAAGGTCCAGGTTGTAAAAAACGGAACTTCCCCTTTAAACTTGCATCGAAACTATCTAGATTGATTAATAGCACTGCAGGTAAGAGGAAGAACGTGTTAAGGGCCACTATGAAAAGTGAAATGAATGATTTAGTTGGAGCTGTTGGAACTATTAATTATTGCTCGGTGTTTCTGTCCCGTTTATCATCTCGTCCAGTGTTTTTTCTTCACCCTGATGTAGAAATGTGGTGAGTTATGTTCCCTGGCAGGGAAACGTTGCACTGCAGCAACATTCTTCCTCTCTGCTGCTTCCTCTTTGTCTTTTCAACCATTATTTATTCAGACAAGTTGGCTGTTTACACCATAAACCGGCAGCAGTTGCAGGAGTGTTTCCTGTGTTTGGTTTTCCTGGATGTGTTTGAGGCCGGTTCGAGTCAAACCTGCAGGAAGTCTAACAACATTTCAACAAGCTATCAAACCGTACAGGAAGATCTGCTTCATCCATAACTTCATATTTTTTTCTTCTTCTCTTAGATAATTCAGGGAAGAGGGTCGGCCCTCCTCCGGAGCCCATCACTGATGTCAAGCGGCCACGTGTGGGTCCGCCCCCGGAAAACCCACCCAACCCGAACCCCGCAGCCCCTCCTCACCCGCAGGCGGTACAAGCCCCTCTGTTTGTGCCTCCACGTGCCCGCTACCCGCCGCCTCTACCCCAGGGCAGGATGTACGTCATTCCCCGGCAGCCCCCAGCTGCTTACGTGCCCCCCCTACAGCACCTGCCCCCTCTGAACAATAACAACAACAACAACCACCACCATCACCACCACAACCCTCCCATCAACCCTCATCACCAGAACATTGACATGATGGACCTGCCCATGCACTACGGACCGCCGCACCGCTACTACAGACGCTTTTAATTCACAGACACACTCGCTGCAGTTATACTTCTCATTTCAGTGCTGTTTTCGGGTACTGATGTGATTTTGTATCCGTATCGGTGGTCGTCACCACTTTCTACTCGTTCTCTGCATCTGTTTTCACAGCTCATGCGTGCTTAGGCAGATTTCGGACCTGCCGCTCGATGCATCGCTTTGTGTCGAGTTGATGAAACACACTGAAATGATAAGTGCATCTGTGGACATACACACTCGGACACTTTGCCTTCTCCCGCTGAACTTGGGACTTGATTACGAAATTGATCCCCCGTTACTTGGTTTCCTTCTTTTTCATCTTTTTCCGTTTGGACAAATTTGGGGTTGAACTGATGAACAGTTTAGAATCTTGAGACAATTTATTTCCAGTTTATACAGATATTTTTGAGTACATAATTGAAAAAAAAAAAAACCAGTTAGCATTCCCTTCTGTATCTTTTGTGTAACGTGTGAGACCACACAGTTTTCTAATAAAGTGTTAAGTTGACACCGTCCTGAGTCTCTGCTTCATACGAGTTTAAACTTTTGTTTTTATAAAAAGCAAAATAAGGTCATGTGTCTGTTCTGACTCCCTTCCTGCTTGTCTCTGTCTCTTGTTGAGTCTCTCGCTCCCCCTCCTCCCTCCTCTCATGCAGAAAAAGGGGCTGACTCATGATAACTGAACCCCCCCCCAGGCTGTGGACCAATCACATGACAGAGTGGGTGCTTTCTCGCCACCAATCACAGAGCAGCGACAGCCAGGCTTTGTGATGTTACCGAGAGGGGGGCCTTCTTTGTTCAGCCAAGTGTGCTGTGAGTGTGACAAATCACTTTGCTACACACACACTCTGTCACACACTCATAGCCTCTCGTTTCTGCGTGCAGACTATAAAAGTAGCACAGCGAACCCCCGTTTTAGCCCGGGGGTCCTAATGGTTTTAGTCATGGGTGGTACGAGACAGACTGTGTTTGTATGAGAGCCAGAATTAGACTTTAATCACATTCAGCATCTTCTAAAACCAGCTGAGCCGTCATGAATGAAATGATGTGTGTTGTATTTAACAAAGACACATGAGGACATGGAGGGGCTTCCATAGAAATATGAATCGTGGAATTACAGCAGGTTTTTACTGAGTACGTCTGGCATCATAAGACAGCAGAAAACATTTCATTTGAGTGTACTAAATCCTGGCACAGCATCCACTGAAACTATATGACAGAGAATATGAAAAATAAAAATAAAATAAAAAGACAGCTTATGGCTCGTGGGCACTTATTTCTCTGACTACAATAACACCACAAGTAATTCCTGTGGAGGGCAACCAATATATTTGAAAAACTCAACAGCAATGTCTCTTTCCTGAAATCATGACCCTGTTACTCAAGATAATCCACAGACCTTGTTGTGAGCACTTCCATGAAGTCAACCGTATCACTGCAGAGAGGGAAGCATGTCCTGCGAACTCATCAGGCACCACTTATATATAATACATATATATATCTCCAACACTCGGAAACTCATGATCATGAAATGAGAAACCGATTTAGATGCAGAGTGATTGATTCATGCCTTTATTTCAAGTTACATTTAGGTACAGTTCCTGTTACATTAAGAATTGATTTTAAGCTCCTCCTCGTTTTGACCGAGCTACATTGCTAACTCCCTTGTTAACTACTTGCCTCCAAGAACACTGCGATCATCTGCTGCTGGTTTATTGGAGGTTCCCAAAAACAGCCTGGAGAAGATCGGAGATGCAGCCTTTGTCGGTGACGCCCCAAAGATATGGAACACACCTCCTATAGATATCAGGGAAGCTAGCTCCCTAAATATTTTTTAAAAGAAAGCTAAAAATGTATCTGTTCAATTTAGTCTTTAACTCACTCTGACTTTCCTCATACAGGTCTGAACCTCTTTCATTTTACACTTTTACTCTCCATTTATGCTTCACGCTGCTGCAACTCCTTTAAAATCTTACTTGGTTTTATCATTTAGAGTTTTACGACTATGATTTTATGACTCAGTTCTGTTTATGTCCATTTTGTCTATTTTCATGTGAAGAACTCACTGTCTATACTGTCCTTATTGTAAAGCACTTTGTGGTGCATTTCTTGTATGAAAGGTGCTATGTTAATAAAGTTTATTATTATCATTATTAAACCAAAGTATTGAACAATTCAGGGGATCACCAAAGTCAGACAGATTTGCCTCTCAATTTGTTGAGTAGTTGTTTAAATTTTTAGGGCTGGACCAAAGTGATGGACCAACATTGTCATCACTTGAGCCACACTGCTAACATGGCAAAAAGAAAAAAGTGAAACAACAAATACTGATATATCCTCCTGACCTATGGTCCTCCAGAAACACTCAACACCACACTTTGTACAATGCAGCGCAACTGTGTCTTTCATTAGACTCTCCCTGCCTGGTAAACATTAATGTTTGTTCAACTCTCTGCCTCCAGTAAACACAAGCTTCCCTGTGAGCCCAAGCAGAGATGACCAATGTCGACATTTCCTCTGACATCAATATGACCTCAGACCTGACAAAGCCACAGCAGACTACTGTTAACACCACTTTACTTGCCACGATAAATAAAATGATCCTAATGTGTAAAATAGGTTCCCATTTGAGTGTGTATGAGTGTGTGTGACTTCCATGACCGTCATAAACATAATGGCTGCTCAGCTGACTGTATTAACCCTCTATAAACCCTGACCTCAACCTGTGACCCTTCACCCTGACTGTCACTGCTCCTCTCCTGAGGACACACAGGACAGAGCCGTGATGAGCCTGGATCCCTGAAAACAATCACCTCTTTCTCACTAAACCACAGAATAAGAGTTTTGTTCCTTTCTCGTCCTTGAGCACACCCCAGGGCCCTCCAGACGAGCGTGTGGGTCATGGATTACAGTCGGAAAGTCTTATAGCGTATTATCTGCTAATGACTAATTTAATTCAAAGAACAAAGGACTGGATTAAGGGACGTGATAAGGCTTAATAAAGGAGACTTCTGGCAATGCAGTGCTGTCACTCATACACACTTGGAGATAAAGCACACACTCTGAAATAAAAAATGAATATGCAGTTAGATGAAGATGGATTATTTAGAGTTAGAGACCAGAACGTCACTAGAGGGAGGTGTGAATGCTCTCCATCAGGACAGAAAACTGGTTGAAAAATCCTCTTATGTTGAATTTTACAATCTTAAATCATATTTGATCTATATTGTCATCTGTATTATATGTTTTTATGTTGAAAGTCTGTGTCACTGTCAAACAGCAGCAGACAGCTGTGAGGAAGACGATGAGGATAAAATGATTTACTCAGTTATAAATTAGCAATGTGGAAATATTTTTGGATTTCAAAGAAAAAAGGGGTTAACAGACAAAACACGTGCCATTTGTAAGCAATGCAGTTGTGACATAAAAACCGGAAGTAACGTTACCCGCCTGAACTAGCATCTCATCCTGCTAACTGCTTCCGCAACATTAGCTGCTCTGTTTCAATCTGAAAAATGTTTTTGCAAGTTCAACTGCACTATTCTGTGGGGAGATGCAGTGACTTTAACCAGTGGTGAGTAAGAAAATAATAAATAATACATTTAATTTGTTAAGCTATGAGTATAGGAAAGTCCACTAACGGCTAGGCTAATTTATGCTAGGTTAACATGCTAAAGCTAATGATGGGTGACTAGCAAAAAACATGTCTGTGAACCTTGACAGTTTTTATTGAGCTGAATTTTATACCTCCGTTAAATTATGTTGTTGTTAATACATGTTTTATGGCGGTTGGGAGAAGTTTCATGTCAGGTTTTAAAGCCAGACAGACCTGAATTTGTGGTTTCATTCAGCTTCTGCAGTTACACCTCCATCACGCTAGTTGGCGGCGGAGGTTTCTGTCAAGTGCTGTAAAGTTTAGTTGATTCAAAACACACATTAAACACACATTAAACATGGCTTAATAGCGACAATTTCAAACCCAAGTACATAAATTAGCTTCACTATAACTCGCATTATTCACAGACAAACATTTGTCTTTATCTGGACACATTTTCCCTACAAATACAACATGCTAACGTTATTAGCACAAGCCTATGGCATTTTACATTGTATAAATTAGCCTAGCGGCTATAGGAGATTTTGTCTTCTCATATGAAACCAGGGACAACAGCAACATTTAACAAAGGTAACGTTGTAAAATTTGGCTCCATTACAACTCACAAGGTTCATCGACAAAACAACTGTCTTATCCTAAACAAAAGCAAACATAACATGCTAACGTTATTAGCACAAGCCTATGGCATTTTACATAGTATAAATTAGCCTAGCGACGAGCAGAGATTTCCTCTGCTAATATGAAGCCAGGATAAATCACACACAAGACTTAAAATGCTATTTTTGTGGAGGATTTATTAGCCACACAATTTATTGTTTATCTGTTTAATTACAGTAGATAAAATAAGAAAAAAGAATTCATATATGTCATGATGAAACTTGTGATTTACACCCATAGTGAGCATTATACATGTTAAACATCAACATGCTGACATCGTAAGAGCATTTCTCATTATAATACCTTAAAGGATTTTTATTTCATCACATAAGCATTTAGCTAAAAAGCACTATTTGTGATATTTTAACAGAGTCGGGCAATGTGACGATATGTAGCCAACTGTAAGAAGTTATCAATTTCTTGAACCATCAGATATATAACCACACTGTTTATATAAGAGTAGCCATCTCTTTTATGTCTGGTTTTATTAGACATTGTCAGCAATGCTGCATATTAGTGAGCGTGACTGCTTTATGGTGACATTGAATTTTTATGTAAATTTGGAATCAATGTGATGTATTTGTCAGGTTTTTAACTTGCGAAGGGAGACTTCCGGATGCACTACTGTTTGTGAGCTCTCGGTGGTAGACCTCAAAAACTGCCTTTATCCTTCTTTATTTACTCATAACCTTGAGTAACGAACGAGAAAAGAGACACCAAGCAAACTTTTGTATGGCAAGCTACAATTTTCGGAAGAAAAAATAAAGTAAAACTACACCTCGGACCTCACATCGCTTGCACACTGGGCATCTGTCAGGAACAATGGCAGCTGGGCCAGAAGAGACCAACACGTTCCTCTGTAGCCTTTTGGAGGCTATCCAGAGACCCAAAAATGACCTCACCGAGCATATTGATAAGATAACAGCTGACATTCAAACCACATTGATCAAGATAGAGACATCGCTCCCCACGCTCTCAGAACAGGTCGAGGAGGTAGAGATACGAGTGGGTGTAAATGAAGAACGGTCAGAAGGTCGTGATGTGGTAGGATTTTTGGAAACACTCATTCCCCACTGACAAGGTTTTTAACTCGCAGGGTTATCCAGCAACTGATTTTTAAATATGTTATTATATATCACAATATATACATTGATATTACAATATAAACTTACATACAAAAGAGTATTTTATCCATATGGCCTACACCCAATCTCAGAGCCCATTTGCTATCAGTCTGACAACAATAAGCCTCTGGGGAAGACAGCCAATCATTTCAGGCTGATCCGGTTTTGCCAGCAGACATCAGAGCCAAGACTTCCTCTTCCATGCACTGGTCATTTTGTCTAATCTCTGTAAACAGGCATCTGCATATGAATACAGATACAAAAAAAGCAGTACTCATTGTCAGACAGTAGTTGATGAGTTGCTAAGATTGTATTCCACCTAATATGTTTCACCTCTCCACACAGACTGTTTACCTGCCATGCAAACGTGATACCACTCAGACTGCAAACAGACTTCAAATGGACACCAGAACACCGCTGATACCAAAATCTTGTCCCATCGCTTGCACCAAGCTTGTTTTCCTCAGGGTAGGTCTTTCTTTTTATCTCTTGTTATCCAGTTTTATCTCTTTCATGCAGTAAGTAACTGTCATTGTGTATGAAATGTACCTTATCTGTAAAATAACACTGTTCCCCATTCAACCACTGAATACACACCATCAGTCCTCCCAGTGAATAGACTGGTGTTAGTCTGATGCTCTGAATGGGTTTGATGAGATAAATTCGAGAAGCATTTCTGTTTTGAAAAGTCATCGAAATATGAACCAGACATGACCTGCATATCTGCCGGACACCTGAGAGGGACAAACACCACCCCCACTGCAGCTTCCTGCTTCTGTGAGAGCATGACTGTAACAGCATAATGTGTCCACACACACAAACACACATATTCCTGTTTTATATGTGACCGGAACAACCTTCACACCCCGAGAGTCACACACTGTGAATGCCATGCGAGCGTGTGTGTTTGCATGCATGCATATTAAAGCCCTCTGCTGCCTCGTCCTCATGGGCCGCTGGTGTCTGGCAGCATTTGCTCCCCAGACGGTTTCTACCGCTCCACCTCCGCTGGCACTGTTTGTGTCTGTTGTTGTTTGTGTGTATCTTTAATGAGTGTGTGTATATTTAATGAGTGTGTGCTTTCACAGCTGCGCTGCTCAGTACAGCTGCTGGTAAAGTCTTTGTAGGATGTTTCATACCTGCCGACTAGTTAAACAGTCATATGCTCTTTGTTAGTTTTTGGACTTTAAATCTACGACAGATGTGGAAAAGATCTGCAAACACACAAACAAATTCAAATAAACAGACTCATGTTGCAAATCTGCAAGTGTAGAGATGAGATTCACAAATAAAACTGGATCTACGTCTACGTGAAGATTTATATTTTCATCCATCTAGCTTGGTTTGTCAATTGTACAGACACACCCCAGATAAACGTTTTTGTTGCCCGCGTTCTTAGACTCTTTTAGTGAGTTACCGCTCAGGGGGAATTGATAATTATCATTGTATATGTTTTTTGAACATTAAAGCTTGTAAACATGTTTGAACCCGAAAATGACAAGCTAGCATGCTTACATTAGCATTTAGCTCAAAGCACCTCTGTCTCTACAGCCTAACAGAGCTGCTGTCATTTTTAAGGAGGAATGCGTTGCTATAATCAGCAACATGTGGCTTATTTTTCAGGTGTGAACACGTCCTCTGACACAACACACAACTTATTGAGTCAACCTGCTTTTCAGATGTGGGTGGAGATGGCGGCCATTTCGCACACAGCCTCTCCTCCCCCCCTCTTTGCACTCGTTCATTTGTTCTGAGTTCCAGCCGGCTCTGCCTGCAGCCTAACACTTTACCCACAAACCGTACCCATTTCTGGGATCTGGGTCATATTTTGAGTGACTCATCTTTTCAGCAGAAATTGTTCAGAAGGGGGAGGAGGGGAAAAAAGGGAAGGAGGAATCAGAGGGATGGAGGGATTGATGGTTAAAGCAGAGAGAGGGGGGGGGAGAAAGATTAGGTGGGACATGAGGCAGCAGAGGGGAGGAGATTAGGTGGAGGGGGGTGTGTGTTTGTTTTGCCATGTTGGGTGTTCCTCTGGGATCTGCAAGCCTGACGGGTGGTGGTGGTGGCAGGGGTGGTGGTGGTGGGGGGATTAGAGACCTGCTCTGGAGGCTCCATCATTACATTACCACCCTGAATGGTATTCATGTGTGTGAATCTCCGAGAAGGGGAGGGGGGGTGCGTTGCCCTTTTTCTACACTGAGAATAAATGTTTCAACACAAAGGCTCTATTCAGGAGGCAGGAAAAAATGTGTGTTTTTCCATATGTATGTGTGTTTGTAAGTGGGACAGCACATTGAGCCGCTGCGGTCAGAAACTGGCAGCAGACCAAGCATGAAGCACTGTGATTATGTGAGAAACGAGCAGAGCGCAAGAAAAGGCTGTGATTTGCAGAGCTGTGCAGGTTTATGACTATTGTAGTGTTTGTAGGTGGAAAATCATCATGTGAGAACAAACAAGAATCCAGATCCTTAAAGGGATAGTTCAGTTTTTTTTCTTTTTGAAGTAGGCTTGTATGGGGTGCGTATCCATAGATGGTGTATTACATACAGTAGATGTCAGTCATCACACCCCGAGTTTGCAGAGGCAGGCTGGAGTGCAACATGGAAGCTAAGCAATCTAATGCTGTGGATGGGGTCAGCAACAAAGAATATTCTAGCCACCCAAGGAAAATCACTATCACTTGAAGTGTACGCTACATTCAGGGGCCGTAAACATGCCGCATCTTTACCCGCCTGGAAAACCTGAGGTCAGGCGGTGGCTGCTACTTACGTGCTTTTTTTGAGCCAGCTTTCAAGAGCATGGCGGTAGGTTGCGTCTAGTGCGGAGCTGATCAGTCTCATCAGTCTCCAGGTGCTGTTTATAAACGTGTAGGTCTTTGGTCTGTGGGAGAGATGAAAAGCTCTTGTAGCCCTGCTCTAACATCATCAACTTTTTCATATTTACCACAGACTGATGATTACGTTGTTCCTCATCACATGGCATGCGGCGAGCGATGCAGCACTCCAAAAGTTGAAGGCGTTTATGGACGGCATCGCTCTGGCTTTTGAGTGCACCCGCCGTGCGATCACATTTAAAACAATGAATTTGAGGGTGCAAAAAAACACACGGCATGGGTTGGGCTTTTTAGAATATTTGCAACACTGTACCTTGCTGTCAGACAGCAGTTTCCAACAGGGAAATGAAGCCATTATATCGCTCTCTCCAAAGCCAGACTCCTTTCAGAAAAACAGTGATTTATCATTGCTGAACACAGTAGCTGCCCCGCACCAAAGATGGATGATAATACCTATATTGGATGCCAAGATGGCACCTATTTATTCCAATGGAGTTGCTCACTTGGTGCATACGCCCCTCTGTTGGGGTACCTAGCACACAGATCTGGTACTAAAAGGTGGAGCTGTGAACACTGCAGTCTGATTGGTCAGTAGAGGACGGTCACTCTGCTCAGGGCTGAGTTGTGTCTGGTTTTGAGGCTCATATAACCGATGTTCATACTGTGGAGAGTTTTACATATATTAGTAAACTATAACTTTAAAAAATAAAGGATGTTTTGCTGCCTGTCACAGTAGCTGGAGTCTGAGAATTCTTTTTTTTTTTTTAATTCACTGGGCCAGCTGCCGACAACATTTAAGGTGGAACATTAACTTGGAATTACTTTTGGTTTTATTGTCCCCCTTAGGTGAGTACACCCTGGACAGGTCACCAGACTACCACAGGGCTGACACAAGGAAACAGACAACCATTCACACCTGCGGCCCATTTAGAGTCACCAATTAACCTGCATGTCTTTGAACTGTGGCAGGAAGCCGGAGTACCTGGAGAAGGCCCATGCTGACACAGGGATTACATGTGGCTCTGCACAGAGGGGCTCCCCCACCCCGGGTTCGAACTGGAAACCCTCTTGCTGTGAGGTAATGCTAACCACTGCACCACCTTACTGCCTCTTGATACTTCTCATTTTAAAACAGTGACGTTAAATAATTTGCTAATTAGTTACAGCTGATAAAATCTGTTTGTGCCAGTGTTTTGCCACTCTTAAAATTGTATTTTCTCTATCAGAAAATTTGTAGTTGAATGAGGGGAACAGTCATCAAGAAAGGACAAAAACAACAACAAAAGAGACTTTTAGCGTTCCAAATCCCAGTTTTATTGGTCGTTGGATTTCAGGTGAACCAATGGCACGAGAGAGAGGTTAATCCACAATATCAAAAAAATTATACAAAATAATAATACAAAAAGAAGTTCCAGTTATACAAAGCAAAGATGTGGATTCTTTTTTTTTTTTTCATCTTTTATTTTCCTACTGCCCAAAAACTCAAGAGTAAGGCACAGTCATTACCACATGTTTACCCTTCCACATCCGTTTGTCTAAGCCTCGGTCTCGGTTACCTCGGAGACACGAGTTTCTCCGGGGACAACCGCTCCTTTTATTCGCTTGAGATTCTCAACCCTTCATGCCAAAACGTTAAAAATTTCAGAGAGAAAATTGGATGGACTTGGTGAGGAGCTGGCTACAATCATGTATCATTTTATAGGGCTACGATGTTTGGTTTTTCCGTACTGATTTTCACATCAGAGGAATGTTTGATGATGAAGATGATGGATGGATGAGCCCAGTAATTCAGGGCTCAGCGCCACGATAATCTTTACTGTATTGTAAAAATCAGTAGACAGAAACCATACTTACATGTGTGGAGAAAGCTGAAGGGTAGAGAATCAAAGGTGGGTGCATTGTGCTACACGACTGCATAACAGACACTTCAGTTAAATAGACGACAAATTCAAAGTCTGCTTCTTTTTTAAACATATCCCACCCTCACCGAGGAGTCAGGAACATAAAACTCCAACAAAAACAAACACAATTTGGTCACATCTCATTACGAAGGCTGTCGTGACACTCCTCAAAGCTCAGACAGAAATTAAAACTGAAGACGAAGCAGATTTAAGTAATTAAGGGCACTCTTTCAGCACCTTCGGTTTCATGGCAAGGCTCTCAAGTGCAGGGGCAGGGACGCAGCATAAAGCCAATATCTGTCAGTCCAGACAGTGTGAGATGCTCGACAAGACTAACAAATCTGAACACGTCATGAGTTAGTAGCACCAGGTTCCAGTTGTGTGTGTGTGAGATGATAGTTTGTTAATCCAGTATCAAAGGTTTGGTCTAGATAAAGGCTGAGGTCTAAGGTTTGGTTGAGGGATTCAAAAAGCAGCTTTCAAAAGGGTCTATAAATCATTTCACTCCAGTTGCTATGGCTACCTACTGTACCCATGATAATGTCTGTGCCTTGGACATAGAAAAAGAAATCCAACTGTGTATCAGGGAGTGTTTTTTAAATCTTCCAGTAAGACAGGTGAGTGCAGTAAACATACAGTATGTGGCCGCACCATTTCTATTTTTAATTTCTTTATACTGTTCTCGGGACAATAGGTTTAGTGTGTGGAGAAGAGGGGGAGGAAGGTAAGTGTTTTAACTTCCTACATCCTGTCAAGGAAGCTGTAAAAGAAGGAAAGGACATCAAGGACGTTAAATCTTGCATTGGAGCCAGACTGTAGTGCCATTTTGGCACACCAAATCACACTGTAAGCCACTTTGCTGTTTCACCTTTGACTGAAAAAAATCAATGCTCTAAATTAAAAAACACACTTTACATAATGCTTACTGATGTTTTTAACCTAAATGTGCACAGTTGTTTTCCTCTTTATTGGTCTCCAAACAGATTGCGGCTCTGTCCGTCATTAAGGGAACAGACTGGGATCGCCATCTCCTTGTTTACGCCCTGTCATTTTAACAGAATCGTCCGTAATTTGTCACTCTTTAATAAGCTAACGTTTGATATACTGGTTGATATATATTTCCTCAGATAGCTTGTGTATTTTGAGTCCATTTTCCCCACCGAAATCTAGAGAGGGACACAGATTAGCTTAATTTTTCAGACAACAATAAGCCATAAAATTGCAATACTCAGAAGGGTAAACGTAAGCTGGAGGTGGCACTAATCAGCAAGTTGTATAGGCCTCTGTAAATCTTGACCTTTATCACTTAAGTGACCTGCAAGTTACCGATAGCCTACTGGCTATAATTGCAGTCTGGTCAGCGATAACAGGTCCTACCTGCCCCGTTCAGTCATGCATCATGTTGCAGCCATTTTGGAGCAAATGGGCTTGACTTGAGCTATGATGTGTTTGTAGACCAATTACAAGGAAAACAAACGCACACATTATGATATAAAACGTCAGTCGACATTACGTGATGTAATCAGGTGAAAGGATTTTTCAGTCCAAGGTTATACACCAAAGATGGTTGTAGTGTGAATGTCATGCCCACTTTGACTCCAATAGAAGTGGCACCAAACTCCGACGTCATGTCCTTTCCTTCGTTTATCGTTTCCTTGTTTTGGTCCGGGTAAAAATTTCCCCGCAACCAATGAGAACACAGCTAGAGAACAACACAGGAAACTGGTTTACATTTGAATATCTTACAGTTGAGATGAATAAGAGTGGGAATGGGTTAATAAACCCGTCAGTTACATCATCTTCGATATCTTCGTCATCATCATCAGATCCACTCCAGTTATACCACATGGTCATCACACAGAGGCAACGGCGCCTGCTCATGAAAACAAACATACTCGACCTGGTCTGACAGAAGCAGTAAATCTGTTTTCTACAGGATGCAACCGCACAAAAACAGACCCACCGTCTCCACCTTGTATATCCAGCTAACAGGAAGCAGATTTTATCCGGTGGTGGTGGATCTGTTTTGGGAGATTAGATCAGGTAGAAGCAGATCCAGCAGACCAGGTCAGATACCATAAATACTGCCACCATGTGCTGCTCACACAGACAATAGAGACAAGTAGAAAGACGAGGGGGGTCGAACTCAGAGAGGAGGGGGCTCTTTAAATGTGGCTCTGCTCTGCTCTGGGAGAGGGACGGCCCAATCGTAAGGCAAGGAGGGAGTGTGTGGCAGGTCGAGCAGCGAACCAGATCGGAGCAGAAGAAAGTGCACAGCCCCACGGTAACTATGGCAACAGATAAAGGTCGGCGCTGCAGAGCAGAGCTGGGAAAGGGAGGATAAAGGGAAGGAAAAGGGAGGCAGGAGAGAAAGGAGTGTCTCCTTCCTTTCGTCTTCTGTCCTCCCTTCTCTCTGTGTAGTTTATCAACATATAAAGTCAGGTTATAATATGAGGAACAGGACAGGAGGGGGAGTGGAGGGTGTGGATAGGTAGATGTATGGACGGGTCGTGCTGCGTCGCCACACTTCATTCATCAGCATCGCAGCAGTGGGCGACCGCATCCCCGCTTCCCTCAGTACTCCCAGAGTGTGGCGGTTTCCAGGTCATCAGCGTTGGCCTTCAGGACACCAGCGTGGTCACCACGCAGGTACTTCCCGTCAGCGGCGTGGCGGACGGCCAGCTTGTTGTAGTCGCAAAACTCAAAGAGGAAGTCGACAGGTGTGTCGCTGCTGCTTACCACCGACTGCTCGTTACCCACCATCCAGTATTTACCCGTGGAGTCTGCAGGAGGAGAGGAGATGGAGTTGAGTTGGGGGCTGTCATGTGGCAGAAAGGTGGGGGAAGGGTGTGATAAAACGGAAGAGGGAACAAAAGATCCGGCTTAAAATTGCTTTGTTTGAATTACATAATGCGAAGGCGGGGAAATTATCCGAATCAAATCCCTCTTTTTGGCCCAAACCTAAGTCCATAATGAGAGTTAATGATTTAATCCCTCGTATGCCTGCAGGAGGTCCCTACACACGCTTTACCTTCCTGCTGCCTGTGGAACAATGCTGCACATGTGCAAGTTTACATCCCAAAGTAGCCAAGATGTCCTTCAGCAAGAACATTTTGTGGAAACAGTCTGAACAGGGATGGTAAATTAATGTTATGCCATAAAGTGCTACTGACACGTATATTATATGTCACGCTAGAGGCCAACGCTGCTGTGTTACACGTCACGCCTGTCATGCCGCGTTTGTCCCTGCAACACCTCATGCTATCTAAAATCAATCACTGGGGGCGGCATTATGCGGGCGTGATTTGATTCTGTATAAAAAAGACAAGGTGGTGTGATGAAGTGACTTTGTAGTCGGTTAGCTAACACGCTTAACCCTTGTGCTCTCTTAAGGGAGAAATTTCTAAAGACTGCTTAAGACCATAAATGATCCCAGGCGACATTTGTCACTTCATAAAAAATGTTTGAAAAGTTTCTGAAGTTTTTTTTTTTTTTCATTCTTTTAATGAACTTCTTTTTAATTAATTTGAATCATTATTTCATTAAATATTAACCCTTTACATGCCAGTTTGGATCAAATACCACTAATTTGCATTTGTTAAAAAACATATGTAACAAAATATTTATAACATAATAACAGGTAATGAGATTATTCTACTGTTAATATCTCAGTCTGACAAGGGTCAATCACACCCCACAACACTGATTTTGGTGATTGATTTTTTTTCATGTTATATCAGATTTTGCTACAAAAATTCCAAATTTCCTCCTAAGGACCAAAAATGAATGCCCCCCCTCCCCCCGGTAAAATTATGAATTTTTGAAAAATTGCTCCAGGGTTTTTTTAATTCATTTTTTAAATTAAATTGTTTTTAATGAATCTAAATCATTATTTAATTAAATATTAACCCTTTACATGCCAGTTTGGATCAAATACCACTAATTTGCATTTGTTAAAAAACACCTATAATAAAACATTTATAAGATAATAACTGGTAATGAGATTATTCTACTATTCATATCTCAGTCTGACAAGAGTCAATCACACCCCACAACATTGATTTTGGTGCATATTTTTTTTAGGTGGAATGTCAGATTTTGCTACAAAAATCCCTTATTTCCTCCTAAGGACCAAAAATGAATGCCCCCCTCCCCCCGGTAAAATTATGAATTTTTGAAAAATTCCTCCAGTTTTTTTTTTAATTCATTTTTTAAATTAAATTGTTTTTAATGAATTTGAATCATTATTTAATTACATTTGAACCCTTTACATGCCAGTTTGGAACATATACTACTAATTTGCATTTGTTAAAAAACACATATAATGAAATATTTTTAACATCATAACATGTAATGAGATTATTATACTATTATTATCTCAGTCTGACAAGGGTCAATCACACCCACAACATTGATTTTGGTGAATTTTTAATTTTTGGGTGGAATGTCAGATTTTGCTAAAAAAATCCCTAATTTCCTCTTAAAACCAAAAATGCTTTGGCCCCTCCCCCTGGTAAAAGCATGAACTTTTGATTAATTCCTTCAGGTTTTTTTTAATTCATTTTTTAAATTAAATTGTTTTTAATGAATTTGAAACATTATTTAATTAAATATTAGCCCTTTACATGCCAGTTTGTATCAAATACCACTAATTTGCATTTGTAAAAAAAAACAACAACACACATCTAAGAAAACATTTATAACATAATAACTGGTAATGAGATTATTCTACTATTATTATCTCAGTCTGACAAGGGTCAATCACACCCACAACATTGATTTTGGTGCAATATTATTTTTGAGTGCAAGGTCAGATTTTAATACAAAAATCCCTAATTTCATCAAGGGACCACATATACCATGTCCCACTATTTATAAAAGGTCCACCAGGCGGCAATATCGTAATGCTGTTGTGCATATTCTGTAACCAGAAGTGGAATCACTGGGTTTGTCTAGAAACTCGTGTTGCTGCATTGTAAAAAATAACATTTAACACTGAATTTGGGTGGGGTGGGGCATTAACCCCCTCCATGTATATGGTGACTGACCTGCTGTGCGCACTGCATTTTTCTGCAACATCCAATCATTGCCCCCTCCTCCAGGCGTGACGTAACGTTACTCCGTGTGTGATTCTTGCTCAGAAATTTGCCTGACATTGTGATTCCTCAACTGATTCTTACTGTGTGCACAGCTCACAATGCGTTAATCACTTTCCTCGGGACGCTGTGCAAGGAAGCAGAGAAGCCTTCCAGAGGAGCCTTCCTCTGTCACCATTGCGCGTTCCTCCTCCGTCACTGCAGTGCTCCAGGCTGCTGGGAAACACGGGAGCTTCAGGCCCATTTATGCTCACCGTTAAATACCGATCCGGGTACGGACGGGGAAATCTGTCCGTGCTCCGCGTTCATTCAGTATTTATTTATGCACGTTTCCATACGGGCCAAATGGTGCAGTAACACCGGCGACCGTGGGGGCAGTGTTGCTGTCACTACGTGATACTTGCGCTAGCGACACACGAAGAAGAAATAGCAAACCAAGCTGCTAAGCTGGTTAGCTGAAAAGGCAGATGCAACAGCTGGCGATCCAACCAAGGATCGCGAAATTATAACTGATTTGCCTGCATGATTGCGCGCAAAAGTCACACATAAACATTTCTGGAGCTGGGTACATTTCACCTGCATACTGATCTAAGCGCCGTGATTTAGATGTTTACACCTTGCCATTCGCTCTGCCAAAATTCGTAGGGAACATGAGTTCATGTTGACATCTGAATTGACGAGGGGGCTGAATCCCTCAGTTTGCTGAGATAGCCTAACATTACATGAATAGGAGGGCCCGTCTTGTGACTCTTACGCGCGCATGTACGTGCACGCACGCTCGTGCACGTGGGGGCGCGCACATATGTGCACATGCATGTGCATGTACACATGCACATGCATGTGCACATATGTGCACGTACACATGCACATATGTGCACAAGTAGCAGTTAAAACACGGTCATGTAAATCACAAGCTCTCCGTTTTCCTGGCTTGTGCATAAACGTGGGTGCGCATGCGCTATCGTCCACGCGGGGGCGCCAGAGTATAAGGATATGCTGAAAGGGTTCCCACTTAGTCGATATGTGGAACAGAATTGAGAATCACTTTCATTAAACCTTGTTTCAAGAGAGAGAAAAAAAAAAAGTGTTTTCAATGTAAGTCGATGCAGACCAAAAAGGCTTGAGAGGGAAAAACCGCGGTTTTGTTTTAATCACAGTGTAGATAGGTAGTGTAATTACAATTCGTTAGAAATTGAAATTTCAAGATAAAATACCCATCTTGACCCAATATGAAGGCTGGATAATGATCACAGCCAAAATGAATGCAAAACAAAAAATTAAAAAGAGCCAAAAATGATCCAGGAGGGCACAAGGGTTAAACAGACCTTGCAGGCTGTAGGCTCCATCTCTGAACTCCAGGGTGAAGTAGTCATAGGAGGAGCGGTTGGAGTCAAGCGTCCCCGTCACCTTCCTGCAGCCGATGAAGCCGTGCTCCCCTCGCAGCACGATGATCGGGCGGTTAATCAGCTTCATGAGAAACTCCTCGGACTCACCTGGAGACAGACAGAGGGCACAACATGCTTACTGGAGAGTGTATAAATTGCCATAAAGACACAACAAGCTCAACAGTTTATTTCACTGTGGGCTTAAATGACTGACCTAAATACATTTCATTTAAGGTTTACTATGCAGGATTGTTGTAAACATGCTAATGAGCAAATGTGAAAGTAAAAGCCGACCCCAGGTTCACTCTCGTTCGATGTTTCGCCTCGCTATATTTGCATTTTTCAGCGCTGTCTCTCTTGTATGCCTGGTGCTTACAGTCTGACACCTGGTCGCTTCCTTTTTATAAAGCCTCAACCTCACCTGAGCGATGTGTACAGTCAAGTGCATATCAAGTGCAGAAAATAAGAAAATACAAGCAGAGCGCAGAGTCTCTGCAGATAAATACACCACCACACACTTCTAGTGGGTCATAAGTGATGACTCAGAGGGATTACTTCTCTACAAGTCTGTTTTTTAAAAAAGAAATCCTGCATATTATACCTTTTAAACAACACGTTTGACTCCAATATTCAAAACACCACAATCTGTACATTAAAAACACAAAGTTGTGCATTATACTGCAGCTCAGTCTTTGAGGTTAAAATGCTGAGTTTTCATACATCTCATTAAAAATGTATGCAAAGCAACTTGGCTTCAAACGTGCCCTAAAAAGCTCAGTGTGGCAGCCAACAGCTCCCTCATCAGAAACTGCAGCACGAAGTAAAAGCTTGTGCTTTGATCCACTAATGCCAGCACCCAGCGCCCGCCTTATAATTGGACTATCTTCTGATCTGCTTGCTGACATGATGCTCGTTACTTTGCAGCCATGAAAGCGGATGCTCTAATGGCCAGAATCTCTTCAAAGTCTTCACATTGGCTGTTTGTAGCATCTGTGTGAGCTGGCGTTATTAAAAAGTTGTAGATTTTGACATTTTGTGAAATATGTTTATTTGCCGTCTTGCTGAGACGGATCTAGCTGCAGAGCTCCAGGCTTGGGCCCACCTCTTCTGTCGGACCCTTTCTGGTCCCGAGCATGGAGAAGGAAGTCTGATATTGTGTACGACCGCAAGAGACAATCATCAGAATGTGGCAGTGCGCATTCATTAATTAGATTAAACCCCAGGCTCGGCACCAATTTTATCAAGTTCAAAAATACAACCTAATATTTTGATATCACGGTAAAGTTAGGTAATGTAACGTTAAACAGCAAATAACTTGTAACTCGCAGCATTCACAGACAAACACTTGTCTTTATCAGGACACATTTTCCCCACAAATACAACATGCTAACCTTATTAGCACAAGCCTATGGCATTTTACATTGTATAAATTAGCCTAGCATTTAGCTGACTTTTTACTCGACTCATATGAAGCCAGGGGCAACAGCAACATTTAGCAAAGCTAAATTCAGCTGCATTACAACTCACAAGGTTCACCGACAAAACAAGTGTCTTATACTAAACACGTTTTCCAAACAAATACAACATGCTAATGTTATTAGCACAAGCCTATTGCATTTTACATTGTATGAATTAGCCTAGCGATGAGCGGAGATTTCCTCTGCTCATATGAAGCCAGGATAAATCACACACACGACTTAACATGCTATTATGTGGAGGCTTTATTGTCTTCAGAATGTGTTGTTACTTATCTGTTAAATAAAAAATAAAAGCTTTGTTTCCACTGAGGGAAATGGTTTGAAAGTACAAAAATAGTTGCCGCAATGTGTAGTTGCATTTCTAGGGCGGTGCACGTCAGGCTACGGCGTAGGCTACTGCATCGATTTGCTCTCATACCTGTCCATTAAATGTAAGGCTTCAGCCAGCACCCGGTTAACTAAGCTAAGCACAAACAGTGGAAACAAAGGGCAACAAAATCCACCTCCCAGCATCTCTTAAGCTCATTAATGAACATGTTATATCTCATTTCTTTAATCTGTGCAAAACCCAAACTGTAAGAACAGAATTTGCTGTGTTACTGTGGGTTATGTGCACCGAGATCAAAACCTTTACTGAAGTTAAGTACCTGCAGTCAGCATCTTGCTTAAGTAGAATTAAAGTGAAAATACTTGTTCTGCAGTAAAATGTCCCCTGAGACAGATACATTATTATATATGACATAATTAGATTGTGTATACTGATGAATCAGGTTGAGGTACTTGTACTTAAGTAGAGTACTTGAGTAAAACTGTTTTTCCTCCACTGTTTTTGTGTCACAAGCTCCTCAGTGACTCTGCATACTCTGGAGTTTTCTCATGATGTTTCCAATCAACATGATTGACTCAAATAGAAACACAGCATGAGCATGGCAGCGGAACAAAGACACAGATTGCAACGAAGCTCATTCTCCGAAGAGTAAACAGCTACATTCTGCTGTTACGAAACAGAACCGGCGCCGAGGCCTTTGAAGCCCAGAAACTACTGGAACATCCAGCCATGATTTAATTCCTGCGCTGTGCTGAAATCCCCCATCGCTGCTGAAAAGTAAATCAGTTAGCTACGTGTCATTGTCTGAACGGCTGAATCAACAAATCTCACCAACCGGCAGAGTCGATGGTGGCTGCTAGCTGGCCGTTTTTCTTGGCGGCGACGTATTTCCCATTGGCAGCCCGGAGAGTCAGCCTCTTCCCACGCCACTCAATGTCAAAGTAGCAATTAGCTGACCTGCACAGAGAGAAAGAGGGAAAGTGAAGGCATGAGAGATAAGCGGGATAATTACATTTACATGGCAGTTAGAGATCCAGTGGCACACTTGTGTGAGTGTCAGGTGTAAACACACAGTCACATTTAACTCTCCTGTTGCTGAAAACTACACACACCTATTTAATCCACAACTTAAATAGCTGTAATCGGATAGGTAGGGTCAAGGTAGAGGGATAAGCTTCACTTGTAGTCTTTGTGCCAAGTGAAAGGATTAACTAAGAATTTGATTCAACTTCACCAGAGTAGAGTTTTATTCTCTCATACTGTCGTCACATTCTGCTTTGCTATCTTTCATTAGAGAGGCTCTGAAGCATTCTCCAAAATGTTTCCTCAAACCTCGGAAAGAAGACTTAACTTAGTGGGAGCAAAGATTTTTGTGGTCTAATCTGTGAGGAGAGTCAAATGTCAAGAATGTGATGAAGGAATTTGGTGGACTTCCTGCGGAGCGCTCTGCAGTGTCGATGACTGTCTCTGCTCTTATCTTTAAAAAATGGAGCGGTGTTAACTCGGGACATGCGCTTCTCTGACCGCACTCACACAGGATCACATTTTTGTTGCATCACTTCTTTATCTTCTCTACCACTATAAAAACACTGAGGTATTCAAAATAAGGGTCTTCTTTACAGGGACACTTCACCCAAAAAATCAAAAACACATTTTTTCCTCTTACCTGTAGTGCTATTTATCAGTCTAGATTGTTTTGGTGTGAGTTGCAGAATGTTGGAGATTTCAGCTGTAGAGATGTCTGCCTTCTCTCCAGTATAATAAAACTAGATCACACTCTACCTGTGGTGCCCAACACCAAAAAACTAAGTTTGAAAACTGAACAACAATATCTGTCTCCAGAAATTATGACCCTGCTACTCAAGATAATCCACAGACCTTGTTGTGAGCAACTTCACGGAGGAACCGTTTTCTCTCAACCAAACTAGACCCACCAACTGTATCAGCGTGCAAAAGGAAGCGTGCATCTACTGCTAGCTCTCCATGTTGCCGACATATCTGAAGGGGTGAGACGACTAATGTATTTTTCAAACTTAGCCAGTGACTACTGTTGCGATAACTGAAGCTTTGTACGAATAAACGTGTGTATTTCTCATTACCTCTACACTGTTGTCAAATATAAACAATCAGCTTCTTTATTTGGTTAATTGACCCTTTGTTAAGCCCCGCCCCCCTTAGTTACTGTCGCCACGTCCGTCAAGCTTTTGCTCCTAGCATAAGAAATATGGAGTTTTCAGCGATATCAGTGAGAGATATTCCAAAGAAAATCACATCAATTTTCTGGAAGAACTGTTCGGGGATATCAGAGAGAAGCCGACAGAAAGGTCTTCAATATGCATGTGAGAGCTACATTCACAATATCATCTGCTGGCAGAATATAAATCACGAGAACATTAAAATAGAGGGAAAAGCTCACCAGTCGCAATGCAAGCGTCAGGCACCCCACGTCTTGAACAAAGAATGTTCTTGTACAGCAGTATGTACAGTGTATGTTCCCTCCTTGGGGCAGACAAAGGGAGAGCAGCTAGCACACAAAGCTACCGTTAGCTATCGTTAGTTAGCATCTTAACTTGGAACAAACATAGGTGTTTTTATTGATCTTTGCTGGATTCAGCTGTTTGTGTGGTCTTCCACACTGTTGTAGCCATATCTTCTTTGGGTCTTGGGCTTGGGGATGGGGAAAAAATGCAACACCACCTTCGACACTTTTTGGTTATCAGTTGTCGGACTTGGTAACTTAACGTTACCATATGCACGCCGCTTCGGCATATTAGCTTCTGCTGAAAGCTTGATGGACCTCTCGGTTGCTACACACGGTTGCTAACATAGGATTGGACAGTGACTGATCAAGGGAGAGGCTTAGCGAAGGGTCAATTCTGTAATAATTTGGTACTGAACAAAATGCTAACATTAGCTTGCTAACTATAATTTTGGTTGAGAGAACCCTTTCATTTTCTAAACTTTTATTGTGAAACATTTGCAGGAACTTGCTGTAGAGGATTCAGTGACTTGCACAGTTTGCATGCTGTACTTCAAATGTAGCTCCTGCCACCTGGTTGCGCTTTTTACATAACTACCGTAACATTTCAGCTGGCACATGAACAGACACAGTGACTGAAATAATATTAAAAATTAATAAGAATAGGACAAGAATAACCCGATGTCATGAAAGAAGACTGGGGATAATTGGTCCTGGACCATTGTGTAGTGTGTCATGTCTGTTGGCCAAGTCACGGCACGATTTTATGCCTAATGTGACATAGAGACTGTCGGAACAGACAAAAATGTCGTGTAGTGTGAACCAGGCATTATAGTAGAAAATCTCAGTGTTATATTTGTGGTCAGATGCTTGACAGGTTGTAATTATTCCCAAAATGTGGCAGCTATCATTAACACAGTATATCAGGTGGTGATAGAGCCAGCCATATTGTGAAAGCACTTTTGTGACATTGGTTTGTCACAAATAGGTCATGATTTCTGGAAAGAGAGACTGATGTTGAGTTTTTCAAAACATACCTTTTTGGCGCTTTGATAACCACAAAGTGCCATCTAGTTCTGTTATATTGGAGAGAAGGCAGACATCTCCACGGCTGATATCTCCAACACTCTGCAACTCACACCGAATCAATCTACACTGATAAATAGCACTACTAATAAAAGGAAAAATATGAATTTGTGATTTTATGGTGAACTGTCCCTTTTAAAGAAGACAAGAAAAGTCTGAGATTCTACTCCTGAATCTGTCAGGGGGCCTCACCGGGAAATCATCCATGAGCAAAGGGTGAAAGGTCAAAGGTCAGGGGTTAACAGCCCGCACTCTGGCCGGGCAGAGCCACTGCACATAAGAGAAAATCACTCTCCACAGGTTGAGGTTGAACACAGATGCACTTAATCTCCCACAAGATGCCACAGCCATGAGATGAGGTCACTCACTCTTCACCTCCCACACACATCATCCACCCCTCACTGCGCGCACACACACATACACACAAATCTCCTTTGTCATGTCACAGCTCACATTACTGGGACTACAGACTAAGAGCTGTGACGGACCAGTATCAGGTTCTCTGTGATCACTCACACACACAGATTGGAGCAGGTGTGGTGAATTTAAAGTTTCAGACGTGTATCTAAGGGAGTAGAAAAGAAGAGACATGACAGTGATGTGTGATGCGTACTTGGTGGAGGCAGTGCACTGCAGGCCACCGTTGGCAGTCAGGGTCCAGTATTTCCCAGCAGCGGTCCGGAATGCACACTTCCTGTTTTCGCGGCAAATCTCCACCTGGAACACTTCCTGGTCGCCCTCCTCGTCCTGATTGGCTGACAGGTCCATACCTGGGTGGGGTCAGACAGTTGGGGGAGAGGGTTTAGCTAAAATACAGGCCAGTGGGTCAGTCGTTAACGCACATGTGAGGGCTGCAAATAGCCGCAGAGGATGACCATTACCAACAGTCCACACACACGCCCACACACATCCTCTGGTCAGGATCAGACATACTAAATGAGCAACATCAGACGGGTTTGGATTAGTGAAGGATTTCACACAGCTGCACACCCACACATACATCTGTCACAGTCCAGACAGACCCCTCTACAGTTCAAAGGATTAGTCGTCATGGTGGACGGTCACTCAACACAGAAGAAAAGAAACACACACAAGGCCACATGAGTCTTCACCTCACTGGCATCTACCATGGACAAAGACTGCAACAGCTAGAACTGGAACAGTTGATCAATCAACAGAAAATGTATCTAAAACTATTTTGATAATCAATTATTGACTTAATTTATTAAGCAACAAGACTGAAGAGTCTGCAGCCATGCCAGTGGCTCTGTGAGGCTGTACTTAGCGCCGCAGTGCTTTGAGCTAAACACTGACATCAGCATGTTGATGTCATCAGGTGTCATCCTCCTGGCACCATTGGGCTGTTCTCACGCACTGTTCATATGTATACCTACGAAAACGAATTCATATAGCCCACAAAATCGTGAAGGCTGCGACCACATGACAAATGCGCTGACAACGAAAGAAGGAAGCAGTATAAAGAACAAGAGCATAAAGTATGTAATAGAATGTTAAGTACGTAACCTGACAATGGCCAACAATGCTTCTCATCCTAAACCTAATGAACATGACTTTACTCTCAAACACTCTGATACCAGCTCCTTAAATATGAGGGTTTGCTGCTTATCTGTCTCTTATATCACTCGAAATTCAAAGTTTTTGGGTTTTAACTGCTGGTTAAACAAAAACAAGAAATTCCAAGATGTCAGCTTCAGCGCTAGGATATTGTGAGATGCATTTTTGAAGGTATTTTTGGAGCTGTTGGCCTGTAATTGAGTGGACAGTTGTTAGCGTGGAGGGGGGTTGACATGCAGCAAAGGCTCGTGGGTTCAAATCAAACTCACAGCCGCTGCAGCATGGACAAGGCCTTTGTACCTGGGTCACCTGCCCTACCAGGTCAGCTAATAGACACCCAGTGAAAGGCTTTTTACACTATTTTCTGATACTTTATAGGCAAAACGTTTAGCTGATGATTTACCGGGTCATATCTAAATCTGGCGCTGTCCGGCAGCGGGGGGTGTGTCATTGGAGTGTTGGATTATGTTGGATTATATAGCAGTGACCTCCATATCACCTTCTGATGCCTCTGTGCCTCTAGTGAAAGAGTAACTGTACATTTATGTATAAATATATAAAAACTCCTGTTAGCATGGTTAGAGTCAGCGCTATTTTGGCCACGCCTGCCATTGTATGTAATGACGCCTCATTTGTGACGCCTCACAAAGGAGACAACGGCCCAAAACTCACCCTGGTTACACATCAACGCTGAAAACAGTTTCTGAAAATTTTCATGCTGGAAAAAGTTTAACAAAAGGTTTGCTTCCAGTGAAATAAAACAAAGTTTGCATGTGGACGAAAGACCAAACCGCACAGAAAAAGCTGTTTTAAAAATACGCGTGTACGGCTTAAATCTATAGGCAAAAGCGCTGATGTGCACGTCTGTGCTCGTGTGTCTGTGTCTGTGTGTGTGTGTCCATCAGCCCGACTGTATGTGTACAGAACGCCAGACCCCATTAAAATCACATCAACCCCTCTGAAGCACTTACAAGCAACAAAGAGGTAAACAAACATGAGAGAACTTTAGGATGGAGACATACATGACTCTCCAGTGCACCACTCTCCTCACACTCACTTCATGCAGCACAAAGTGTGCTATTGTATATGATGAGGTCACGGCGTGGATGGACCCGTAGCCAGAGGGCTGCACAGAGAGAGATGGACTGTCTGTTGGACTGCTGTGTAAATGTGTGCAGAGCGAGACAGACGAAGAGAGAAAGAGAGATGTGTTCGAGAAAAAACCAGCACACTCGTGTTCCCCATCCGTCTCTCTTTTCATGTGTGACGCCCTCCCCCACTCCATCTCAGTTTTTCCCATGTTGCCTTGTTCTCTCACAGCCTCACAACTGGCCGCAGTGGTCGCGTAAAATATGTTAAAATCTGCCCAAAAATGTTGTTTAACAATAAATAATATCATCATGTGGGTCAAAAAATGGAAGTAGGCTTTTTCTTTTGCTAGAGACAGGGTTGCATAATTTTTGGGGATAGCAGCGGAGTGTTTAATCTTTGTTTTCTCACCCCAGATTTATAGAAAAAAGGATTACATGCTGTAAATGATGGCTTAAGTGTGTGCAGTGATTCATATATGCATGTTTTCCATAAGCAGAGGACAAGAATCCTGTGTGTTTGATGTTCAGTCATAATGAAATGGTAGCTTGTACACACTGGGGGTGTTTTTGTCGTGTGATTAAGGTCGAGTCCACACGGACTGCAGTATTTTTGTAAACAGGGTTTTCCCTCTTTCGTTCTCAAAAAAATCCCACCCACACACAGTGTTAGTACCGTATATTTAAGTGTATGTGTTTATGTGTAAACATGTCATATGTCATGTTAGTAAGGGTAGAATCAGCACTATTTTGGTCATGTCAGCCATTGCATGAAATGCTGCCTCATTTGTGACGCATCACAAAGAAGATTACAGTGCACACTCTGTCGTTACAAGCCGGACCTGTTTTTCCTGTCGACAAGTCAACACTGACAAGAGTTTCTAACAGTCTTCTAACTGACTTTGGAGAAGCCAGGGGTGGAAACAAAGACTAGTGATGCCTGACAGAAAGCCCATCCCTTAAGCAGCTCTGTCTTTTAATATCCGTATCTAATGTCACAACAGGCGATGGACAGAGGTTACTAGCATTGTCACCTCACAGCAAGAGGGTTCCTCCAATTATTCTCCCCATGTCAGGTTTCCTCCAGGTGCTCCAGCTTCCTCCCACAGTCCAAAGACATGCAGGTTATTTGGTGACTCTAAATTGTCTGTAGGTGTGAATGTGAGTGTGAATGGTTGTCTGTCTCTATGTGTCAGCCCTGTGATAGTCTAGTGACCTGTCCAGGGTGAACCCTGCCTCTTGCCCAATATCAGCTGGGATAGGCTCCATCAGGATCGATTTGCTCTTGAAGCCAGCCCAAAGTGGTTATTCGAGGAACTACGGTTTTTGCCACCTCTGTGTTGGCTTCATTTTTCAGCCCCGGAGGGTGCCGCTTGATGGCAATCAAGGATGTAGTTGCATGATTTGCAAATTTACATCACTGCCAGTATGAATAGTTTTGATTCAAAGTATTTGACGGCAACTATTTTGCATTTTCGTGTCATGTATTTGTCATGCCCCACTGTGTAAGGTTCTTTAGAAGTAGAAAAACCTCGAGGAACCTTTACATGTTCCTCCAAGTGGTAATGTTGAGGCTCCCCAGAAGTTCAAAAAGGCTCCTCAAGGAATCCTTCAGAAAGCTTCTTCAAGTACCCGCTTTGTGGGCTTTGGGGTTTAATTTGAAACTCCAACTTGATCTCAGTCTTACTCGTCATATTTTGCTGCTCGGGCTTAAGCCCCTGGCATTACTAAATTAATGTCGGAGGCAGCCATTTGCCTTGCATCTTGAGGCAGAAGAAGTTGGCAGTTAGGTTTAGGCAACAAAACGACTAAGTTGTGATTAGGAAAAGACTGCAGATGTTGCATGTGGCTTTGAGTGGCACAACTGCTGCAGCCGATGTTGTTTGCTGGTCTTGAACTCAGGTTTTCTAGGTATTTGTTGGACGCAAAGGGGTAGAGGTAGTTGATGAGGTGGGTGGGCTACTTGGTAGATGGGAAGGTTACCTAGGAGGAAGTGGGTATACTCTCCTATATATGCCACTGGCTTTTTGGCTGATATGTGGGTATACTGTAAATGGCCAGAAAAAGAGATGAGTATACCTCATAAACCTGGGTATACCCTCCACTACACCACTGGTTGGACCCATTTTTCAAGCTGAGTGTCCAAAGAAAATATTAATGACTCTCTGGAGTGCTTTACCTTTTCAAAAACGTGAAACATAAAGTTCAGCTCTGCTCCCCAGTCCAATAACTTTGATGCAATCCCCGACAGTTTCACAATAACCTCAGCCAATATTCCTTTTACCTTTAACACAACACAATACAAGCTGTGCACTGTTTGTCTCTAACTGAAGCCAGAGATGTACTTTTCATTAAAAGAAAAGTATTACGTCAGGTCGTTATCACCAAAGAATTACTGCTCGTATTTCTTGTCTGGAAAAAAAAAAAGAAAGAATTACGTATCACTCCTCTCCTGCAGAGTGCCCGCTAAAGTCAACTCAGGAACTCTGGCCTCTGCGGAAAGATTGAATTTCTACAGAAATATGTGGGGATGCACATGTACGAATGAAACACACACACACACACACACACACAGATGATTGAAAGGGAAAATATAAGTGACCATAATGGGAACCACATGGTGCAGGGGTGGGGGTGGGGGGGTCAAACAAGATGAAATGTAAGTTTAGCTCCAACAGACAGGGAGGGTTTAGAGGAACACATTAGAGGAGGGGCAGAGGAGGAAAAAATGAGGAGAAAAGAGGGTCGGCCTCTGCTCGCCTCCACAATCATCAGTCACTTCTGAGCTCTCCTTTAATCCTCGCTGCTTCCTGCTCGGCCAACACATTTACTCCTCAGTACAGTAGCACAGGAGATAACATTTATTACTGTGACAAGAGGGAGAGGAAACCATCTGCTGCACAGTTCTACCCACCAAAAACTTACTGCGGGATTACTGAGTCACCTACATCATGAGTTAGCTTATTCCAAAAAAATGTTCATTCAGATGTTAGCAGTTTATCAATCAAGGACTTTGAGTCATGATATAATAATAAACGGCTCAAAGTCCATAATACCTTAATTTAAAAAGTTATAATCTCACTCTGAGGAGGAAAAACACATTATGCAGTTGCAGTTGTTCAAAAAAATATACAAAATATAAAAACAACAAGTGACTGTTTATAAGGGGTGTTATGAGCTGGCAACCAGTGATGACTCCAGGAAGTTACTGGTTGAATCAAATGCCAAACTTTCATGTTAACACTTAATTGCACAGACACAACTTGGACAAACATCCATCATATACTGCGTCGCAAAGCTAATCATCTGTCTGCTAGCAGTGATATGAGCCAATTACTAAAATAATACAGAAATGAAAATAGACTAGGTGCTTAAAGTACTGCAGTTTAGGCTCGATGGGAAGCTGACAGTGAGGCCTTGGAGCGTCAAGACTGGCTTCCAGGCTTTGCAGCACTTCTGCCTCCTGTCTAAACCTGGTATTCTTACCCAGATGCGCTCTCAAGATTTAACGCAATTCAGCCTGTACCCTTATGTGCCAAGTTCAGAACCCAACCTCACTTTAGAGGTGCTGGAAGGCAGATTTGTAGACTCTTTGTTTCCCTGTTTTAAGTCTTTATGCTAAGCTAAGCTAACATTAGCTGCTGACTGTAGCTTTATATTCATCACATGAGAGTGATTGTGAGAGTAACTTTGGGCAAGAAAGAAACAGGCATATTTTTGGACGACCTCTAGCTCAGCAGGTGGAGTGTGCGCCCCATGCAGGCAAAGTCTTTTGCAGCAACGTGGGTTAGATTCCACCCTGCTGCTCCGTCTTTCTTCAACTTTCCTGTCAATGCCCCACTATGCTGTCATTAAGAGAAAAAGGCCCAAAAATAATCTTAAAGAAAAGGGCATGTTTCCCAGATTGTCAAACTATTCTTTTTTTTGTCCGTTTTCTAAAAATGCTAACTATACCTGTGACACAGTCTGGCCCGACAGAGCCACTAACTCATCCTAAAATAACATGATTTGTGCAGGATTCAGTGTCTCAGGATCTAAATACTTTCAGCTCTCAAGACTAAAGTAAATACTTAATATTTCTGGCATGAAACTGTCTTCCGTTCGGCCATGTTGTTACCGGCTTCTTCTTTGGTTACGTGTTTAATGCTATTCGACTTGCGGGTCAAAGCCCAGGGTGAAAACTGCAGAGCATTTGGGTCTGATTGACTCAATACATACAGTGAGTGAAACTGCACTCCCTTTAGTGTATTTCTCAATGACAGGTTTGATGAGTGGTGGAGGTTGTCTGATATCAGACAGAACTGTCAATTCATTACACTGTGTTTCTATCTTTAGTCTGATATGGTGTTCACAAACTAATTTCCTCTGCCTATCCTGCATCGGTAACGTGAAAATTATTTTGTGTATCCATCTTGTCGTTCAGATCTGCTCTGGATCCTTCCTTGGCCGATGCTACACCCTTTGACCAAGTTTCATGGAAATCAAGCCATGAGTGTTTCCGTAATCCTGCCGACCAACCAACAAAGGTAAGAGGTATCAAAACATCTCTCTTACGTTTCCTTTATTTTTCTTTGCTCAGACTGCGTTAAAAATCAGCTTTCACTGTAAAAACAAATATTTGAATAAATGTAAACCCTGTATAAAACCCCCCCACAAATCCACACTTAAGTCCGTCATCATCCTGACAGTTTCTCACATTAGATGAAGGAAAAACCAACATGAATTTCACTATATGAAAATAAACAAGACACCCTTTTACATGCTGTACTGTGAACTGTTTCCTCTACAGCTAAGCTGGTTTGAATAAATGATTCCCAAAAAATCTCTTGATTTGAATTTATGTGGTTGAGTCTTTTCAGAGCTGTCAAAGAGGTTTTTTTTTACTCCTGTCAATATATTTTACAATCCTGAATCCTTTGAGGGAATTAGCATACTTGACTAGTCTGTAGGTTTGAGGAAGTGTTCGTCTCTTTTCACTGCAGTCACAGGGCTTAGTGTCTCATCTTTCAACACACACACTGGCCGAGTTATCACAAGGAAAGAAAAATACTGGTGGGTACACACACACACACAACATGAAAAAACAAGACTGACAGAGACAAAACAGTCACTCTGAGGCCTGCAGAGCCTCCAGCCGTGACCCAGAGAGAGGCCGCGGCTGCCTGTCAGGGTTCATCAGTGTGTCTGTGTGTGTGTTATGTACCCAGATACGTCTGTACTGATCACTGTGAAGCTCACAGGGTTAATGGAGGAGGAGGGAAGAGGGTCACTTACACACACTCAGAGTCCCTCTTCAGCAGACCACACCAAAAGAAGTGACCACACATCCAGAATCCACCCAAACCACACCAAACACACACACACACACACACACACACACACTTGAAAACAACCCCTCTATCTTTCTGTCCACCCCACCCACCACATTCAGCCTGATGGCGGCAGGCACAGATTGTTGGCCTCGGTTACTGTGAGCCAGCAGCACCGGAGGCCTGCTGTGAACGCACGCGATTGTATCAAGTGTATGTGTGTGTGTCTGTGTTTGTGTGTGTGTGTCCTATTGTTCAGCAGGCCTGACCGAGGAGGCGACCAGCTGGGGCACAAACAGGGAGGCAGATCGTCGGCCTTTGTTCTGATCCAAACACACACACACACGCAGAGCACAACCAGCCAGCCAGCCTACACACTGAATACTGTAACATCTCTGCTCATACAGTACACACAAACTGAACACACACCACTCCACAATACTTCCTCTAACAAATGCAAAAAAACAAGGTCAGACATGCGAGACACAGTATTGTGCCCGGGGATGTCCCAAATTTTTTGGTGAATTGATTTCAACCTCATTCTGTGTTCAGTGTGTTGCAAAACATCGACTGAAGAACAGTTGGAGTTAGAGGACATTAAAGGATAACTTTGGTGTTTGGACCCTGTTTTCCTGTGTTTCTGTGTCTCAGTGACTAATGGGAACAAGTATTTCTTAAACTGGTCCAGTATTGAGAGAGACCGCTGCAGCTGGCAGACGCGAAACAGGCTGAGACCAATGTGCATCCTCAATAGGTCTTCGTTTTTGCCACTGACAGGCTGAGACTGTAATTCAAAGGGCTCATGTATGCTCAATGTTAGATAAGGACACCAACAGAGCCTTCAATCCATGCTCTGCATTCATTTTGTCCATATCTGTTCATGCTTTCTGAAAGCTTACAGATACAAAATGAATGAAATGAAATGGAGCAGTACCGTTGAAGATCATGGAGGCGGTCTAGCGTAATTCAAGCGAGATACGACCGTAAGAGATAAGGAAGGAGAAAAAAAACAGATTATGGCGAAACAAAATGAATTGGTTATATGTAATAATATATAGTGAAAAGAATTCTCCTTCCATATGTCGGGATGTATATAATGGCCCCAAATCGCCATCGCCAAACTCACAAGACTCCATTTAAATAAACAGTAGTTAACATTGTAAAACACACTTAATTTAAAACAAAAACAAAATAAAACTTATTAAAACCATTTTGGTTTGTCACTCCATTAATTCACTCAGTTGGATGTGAAAATATGTTGGCCCTGTAAATGCTAAAATTACAGTGTCTAAGAGATTCAAGCCCAGTTCAGACCAAATCGATTGGACGAGTTGAAACAGGCAACTACTTACAACGTGTCGTTCTGCAGTGTTCTTAAAACCTGCCAGTTCACACCACTGCAGCTAAATTAGACGGTGTATCATAAAGACAAAGGGCTTGGCAGGGACAGAGCACCTATCACCTAAGCCGACTGGCTGTTGAAACAGGTGTCGAGCTCAGACTGGCCAGTTTGCACCGCTGCAACTTTTCCCTGCAACGTTCTAAAATGGTTTCGTCTCATCGCAAATCTTTGGTCTGAACTGGGCTTAATGGGAACAGCCAGCCCCACCATCACCATCACCAATTCACCAGCCTAGAATCAGCACTATTTTGGTCATGTCAGCCATTGCATGAAATGCTGCCTCATTTGTGACGCATCACAAAGAAGATTACAGTGCACACTCTGTCGTTACAAGCCGGACTTGTCGACAGGAAAAACAGGTCAACACTGACAAGAGTTTCTAACAGTCTTCTAACTGACTTTGGAGAAGCCAGGGGTGGAAACAAAGACTAGTGATGCCTGACAGAAAGCCCATCCCTTAAGCAGCTCTGTCTTTTAAAATCCGTATCTAATGTCACAACAGGCGATGGACAGAGGTTACTAGCATTGTCACCTCACAGCAAGAGGGTTCCTCCAATTATTCTCCCCATGTCAGGTTTCCTCCAGGTGCTCCAGCTTCCTCCCACAGTCCAAAGACATGCAGGTTATTTGGTGACTCTAAATTGTCTGTAGGTGTGAATGTGAGTGTGAATGGTTGTCTGTCTCTATTTGTCAGCCCTGTGATAGTCTAGTGACCTGTCCAGGGTGAACCCTGCCTCTTGCCCAATGTCAGCTGGGATAGGCTCCATAAGGATCGATTTGCTCTTGAAGCCAGCCCAAAGTGGTTATTCGAGGAACTACGCTTCCGAGACACACCCAGAGCAGAGCAGGATGACACACTGGAGAACAGCTTAACCCTAACCTATAATAAAGTAGATGACATTAAGGAGCAGAGACTCCCTGGTGCTCTGCAGTCGACGTTAGGCAACTACCCCAGCATGCTCCCAGCACACACACACACATAATGACATAAAACACACAAACAAACCGAGGGTCTATAAACACATTAAAGCAACAGTGTGTTGCAACCAGTGAAAGTTACCAAGGATGCATGAATTTATGCCTCCCCTCTTTTTTCCGCTGTCGGGTGAATGTGAGCGTGTTGATGTGTCGTGGATGGAGCAACTCGTCACCCTTTACCCTGCAGGGATTAACTCACACCAGCCAAGGTCGGGGCTGCGTGTCTCATGTCTCATTTCCTGCCAGCGGGAGGTTGAAGGATACAGAAAGGGTGTCAGGGCTGAATCATGGCCAGACACAACACGAAGCCTCAGTTTCTGTCTCCATCTTTCACCACACACACATAACACAATACATGATTCATGACTGCTTTTGACTCTGGTTTTATGTGATTACTGTTTTTCAACATTTTGGAGAGCTTTCACTGGAGTCTGCAAAAGTTTTATACCTTGATCTGGTTTCTAACATTCTTCTGAACAAAAGTCAGCTGTTAAAGAATAGTTAAACATTTTTCACTAAGAGTTAGATGAGAAGCTAGATACCACTCTTGTGTCTATACTGTTAATACAAAGCTGCAGCCAGTTAGCTTAGCTTAGCATAAAGACTATAAACAGGGGCTTGGCTCTATCCAAAGCACCAGCAACTCTTAGAGCTCACTAATTAACATGTTATATGTCACTTGTTTAATTGTTAAAATACAAAGAAGTGTAAAAACAACAATGACTTAAGGGATTTTTATGTCACTTCCTGGACGTCACGACCTGAGAAAACCAACAGTATGTGGTTTTGGGAGGGTTAGGTGTGAAAATATTTCTTAGCCAGGTGCAGTAATGTCGCGGAGATCACTGCACCTGGCCAAGAAATAATCCCGCATATTGGTTTTTGTATAGTGGACAAAGTCAGGCTAGCTGTTTGACAATGTTTCTAGTCCATATGCTAAGCTAGGTTAAGCTAACTGGCTAGCATTTTTGTCCGGGGGGTTCCTCAAACAAATACCTCTTAGGTAAATATGAAGCTAAAGCCAGTAGGTGGTTAGCCTAGCTTAGCATAACGACTGTCAGCAGGGGCAAACAGCTAGCTGGGCTCTGTCCAAAGCACCACCAACGCTATATGCTCACTAATCAACACATTATATCTTGCTAAGCTAAGCTAAGATAATTGACTGTAGCTTACTATTAAAGACATATATTTCTCTAGTAAATATGAAGGTACATCCAGAAGCTGGTTAGCTTAGCTTAGCATAAAGACTGGAAACAGTGGGAAACAGCTACAGATTAGACAAACTAGATATCAGATGCTTTAATTAGTGAGCTTTAAAAAAAAGGTGCTTTTAGGCAGATTTTATTACATTTGGACAGAGCCAGGCCAGCTACTTCCTCCCATTTTCAGTCTTTGTGATAAGCAAAGCTAATTGACTGTAGCTTTATATTGAATGGACTAATATTTGTCCAGCAAATATAAAGGTATAACCAAGAGCTGGTTAGCTTAGCATAAAGACTGGAAACCGTTACAGCGTAGACAGACTAGATACAAGATGTTAATTTGTGAGCTTTAAACGGGCTGGTAGGCAGATTTTGTTACCTGTGGATAGAGCCAGGCCAGCCATTCCCCCCTATTTTCAGTCTTTATGCTAAGCTAATTGACTAATGTGGTAGCCTATCAATCTTACCATCTAACTAGTCTATTTCTCTCAGTGTCAAACAGTTTCTTTAAACATGTGACCCAGTGCCCTTTCAGAGTTTCTTGGCATTTTATATCTTTTCGTGTGGCTTTAGTCATGTTTTATAGGACTCTGTGGGGCCTCATACATTCATACCAAGTCTTGTAAAGCCAGTTTCCAGTCACTAGACAGGAGGTTAATTACAGGATGTGACCAAAAAACAATGACAATGCACTGCCTTATTACCATATCAGAAGTGGTAAATGTTTGACACAAAAAATACCCCATCTCAACAGGGTCACACTACAGAGACACAATTATAGGTGCTAAAACCAATGAAAACCCACAGGATTTATATCTCCGCGTCACCCCACTCTTGCTTTCTCGTACCTAGAGACAGAGAGGACCACCAGTCAGCACTCAGCGGTCACACCAGTAGCAAACAGGATATGATGGCTTATCATCCATTTAGCTGACAAACCAACCAGCGGTCACTCTTCACTCAAACTCGCATTTTAGGGCAGAACAGGCCACTTAAAGGCCATTGAGATCCAGGCTAACTGACTGATAATGGTGTCTCAGTCCATATGAAGGTCGTTAACTGTCTCTCAGGGAATTTGTGACCATCTCTAGTTCAGGGAAGAGGAGAGTGGACGTTATGGTCAGGGAACACAGGGTCAGATTAATTTTATGAATTATGAATGCACAATTTAGAAGACAGCAGAAGCAGGACGATGGTTTAGGACTGCAAGCTCCAGTAGGCCTGGATTATTAAATGGCTTTGGTTCAAATTCAAAGAAGAATCCAGCATCATATCATCATGCAACTGGAACACGTGAAGTAATGTGACCATGCTGGCAAACAAAAAGCCTCCTTTATGGTTATTAGTGAATCAGGGAAATAAAGAAGCCGTGATGACAGATGTGAGTAGAAGAACAAATAAATAAATGACAATAGATGGAACAAATGCCCAGTAATGAATTCCACATGATTTCTTTGAAGCAGTTTGGATTCACAACAACAAACACACAACTCGTGACGGACTGCGATGAGCTCAGAATATTTGACTCGCTGATATTTGATATATTTCAATTATTTAACCTAATTTAAGTCAGCTGGATTCTAAACTGAGCTACATAAACAGAAAGTTTGTAATTGTTGTTCAACATGGGTCTTACTTTTGTAGTTTGGGTAAAGAATGCCATGAGAACCGATAAATCTGTACCACCTTTATGCCACAATTCTGAGAACATGACAGTTCTTGTTCTTCTCCACTACTATAGGTACTAGAGATGCATTTCTTCTGGACCTGACAGTGCAACATATACACCTAAAACTGTTCTAGTCTGCTGTTAAATGCCAAAGGAAGAAGAATGGTAAATGGTAAGTGGACCACACGTGACATCTGACTTGTACATGTCAGAAACAACAACCAGAGAAAAGAAACATCTTGATATAGTGTAGGCTGTATATTAATGTTTCCTAACCCACAAAATCTCATGAACCTAGGATGAATAACGGCATTTAAATTTAATTTAACCGTTTTGTTTTTTTACTGTGATATTGAATTGGGTGTCGGAATTGCTGAAATTTGCTGACATTGTACAGACAACTACATTTCTGGTATTGTTACCTGCCTAGTTTTGGTTGTCATGCAACACATGCACAGCAAAGTTCATGAGAACAAACACTACTGAGGATAAGAGATGTTTTAACCTTCCAAATAAGAGGTTTAAAAACCATCTGACTGCTCAGTTTTCCCCTTCGAACTCCAAATTAAAAACCAAATAAGTAAAAACAATTACATTTTTTAATTTGAGGAAGAATTTCATGTGAACAAATACATTTAAATGTCAGAAACAAGCATGTCTCAACATTTCTGACAGACTCATTCCTCTATCTAATGAAAGGATGTTTAAACTGGATTTGATCTTGGACTTGGTCACCAAACCAACAGTTTTGATTGGACAAAGCAGCTTTTTGGACTGACCCACTTCAGCTCTCTCCCACCGAAAAACCTTCGGCTGCTAATGAAAGCCAGCCAACTTCAGCTGCCATCTTGGCTGAGGGTCTGCCCAGCGAATAGCCGCGGCACAGAGGAGCTACGAGCAGCTGTCGGTTTATAAAAACATCTGGAGCCAGTTTAATTCCACTCAGCATTTAATCCACATCACAATGATCCAGTTGTTGGAGGGTTGAACGTGGTCTTCCTCTACAGATTCAGACCTCCTGCTCATTTTGAAAAAGATTTGAGCTGCAGGGTGGCAGACAGAGCAGCGAGGACACGGCTTCAACTGCACAAGAACCCTGAGCATGGCATCATATCAGTCACTGACCTCTGATTAGGGATACATCATTACAACTTTACAAATTATTCTGCAATACTAATTCCCTCTCCTTACAGTCTACTGGTTTGCGGCTTCCTGTTTGGTACAAGAGAGAGTGCAGCTATTGGCTGCAGACAGTGTTCACGCCATTGAACTTCACTGTTTGCTTGAGCCGAGACCAAAAAGTTACGATCACATTAAACATGTTTGACTTTGTCAGAGCATCAAGATGAGAGAAAGACCGACTTCAGACAGCTCTGACTGAGTTTTATCACCACCCGAATGGCTACCGCAGGAGAAACAGTATTGCCAAAACTGTACAGTTAGACTTCTATGGTCATATCACCCAACCTTAGCCACAAACCTGATGTTTTTAAAAGTGGGTTCTTGTTCTGTTTGTATCACGATCATGTATCATGCACACACATGAGCACATGCAAAACATTCCTGCAAACATTTGAACACCCATCCTCTAGGCGAAAACTGGCATCAGTAATGTGGAAAGACAAACAAAGGAAAGAGGGAAAAGACTGCAAGCTCGTAAACAATACAGGATTTTTTTTGCCTTTATTAGACAATACAGAGATAGACACGAATCATCTTCTAACTCAGGCTGCTGTTAGGGACTCAGCCAATGTGGGTGCTTGGTCAACCAGGTGAGCTACCAAGAGAACCCAAACAATGCAGGATTCTACCAAAAAAGACATTTACAAACTGAAATGCAGGAAGGAAATGCACTCAACATGTTTGCTGTACGCGAGGATATAGTTGTCACAATACCGGATTTTCTAACTTTGATACAGTACCGTGAAAAATGTCAATATCTGACCCCATTTTTTGACGCCACAGCACAACAGCGACAACTTTTCTTTTCTTGGTTAGTAGCATAGAACACCAAACTATTAAGTTAAAATTCCAGAGACATTTAACAGCCTCACATCAGCTCAAAGACAACTTCTTAACTATTTCCTTATGTCAGCTAAGACATGCTTGCTGATGTCGTGGAAGGGTACAAACATCCCTAATGTGAATATGTGGCTTGATGAAGTTGTCACCAGTTTAATGCAGGATTCTTCCATTTTGTTTTGGGTGTCTAGGTTGGGTGTTTTGCAAATGCACTAATTATAGCTATATTGCATCTATTATTTACCATTAAGTTCTTAATTTGTATATGCATTCTTACAATCTGTGCACACTGACACCGCTCTCAATAAAAGCTTTAACTACTAGTAGCAGATAACACTGGGACCACTGCAGTAAATATTATCAACAAGAGTGATTCATTTTGAGAAACACTGAATGCAAAGACAACTTTTGTTTTCGAGAAAGCTCCACAGGCACCTTTAATGTGGATGGGTCATCATCATGGCCGATACCCGACCTGCGTACTAAGATCAGTATCAGCACAGATAGCTGTCCAGTGTGTTGGATAGGTATATATTTCTACTTCTATGGAGGAAACACACATATGAACATTTCTCTCTAAGCGTCAATAAAGCACTCAGAGCTGCAGCTGATGATTTTTATTGTTCCGTCTACTGGCTATTAAAGTTAGCAAAGCCAGAGTCAAGCTGCTTTAACAGGACAATTTTACAGCGATTACTCTTAAATAGATGTAATAATCTTGGTTGTTTTTATGTAGTGTGAGTATTTGCGCTTGTGTAAGCAGGATGCTGCTGTGACATTTCACTCAATTGCATTTCCAGTAATAAAAAGACATAATCTGGTCTCACAGACAGCAATCACATTTTTCACTAGAGGGATTATTAAAGTGCAATTCATGCTCTCATTACAGACAACGTCATCATCTAATTCCAACAGATCCCTTTAAAAATCGCCCACATAAATAGTGTTTTCATGACCCTTTTTATTCAACCTCCACCTTTAAAACTGGCCTCCATTTTGTGCCCAGCTGAGCTCTACTTATGGAGGAAAAAAGGAGTAACAGCTGACAACCCAAAAAGGTGGATAAATATTCCCTCATCACATAAACAAAGCCGGGAGGCAGAACAAACAGGCTCAGGGTGTGACGGAGACACAGGAGCGGAAAATAAAAGAATAGACGGGTCATACTTTCTGAGGAGAGGAGGCAAAACCACTAAACCGCACAAAATACTCAGACCCTAAATATAGATTTAAAGAGCATCAATTAGAATATTCCTATCATTCATTATGGCAGACGTCAGCGCCACAGTCTCTCTGCTTTCTCAGAGCGCAGAGTGATTTTTGTGCTGACTCAAAGAGGTTTTTAGAGTGTGATTCACACTTCTCACTGGGACCTTACATTTAAGAGCAGTGGTGAAATTCAAGGATTCATCCACTGACAGAAGGTGGTTATCTATTTAGGCACACATCACCATGAGGGATGTCACCGGTAATGACCTCAGACAGGAGCAGCAGCAGCCAGGCCTGAAGGCTGGGGGAGGAGGCAGGAGGTGGAGGAGACGTGAAGGGAGGATGGGAGAGAAGAAGAGGAAATGATGAAAGAGATGTTTAAAAAAGGAGAAGGGAGGCGCAGCATGTGAAGAGGTGAAAGGAGGTGATGGCAAGGTGGAGATGGAAAAAGTAAGGAGGGGTTGAGGGAAGGAAAGGAAGGAAGAAGGTGGAGGACATGTTTGTATCTGTGCCCACTCTGACAGCTGAAAACCAGACACACATGGACAAAATTAGCTCTCACAAACATAAACACTGAACAATGTGGAAAAGGAAGATTAACCAGTTAAAGGACACATATTATGCTTTGTGTCTTATAGTATAACAATGACACACGTTCATATCAAATATGGCCACAGTTTCAAATAATGAGGTGAAATGTCTGAGCAAAAACCTCAGACTCCAGTCCGCTCTGAATACTCCCTTTCCAATGCTTTTTCCACTCTGGGTACAGTCATGAGGGCTGAATTTTTTCATATGGTCATGTGCTCCTGGCACGCCACTGCAAGTATTTACATTACCTAGCCTACGCTGCTACATGCTAACATCAGGGACGCTAATGTTGCGAAGTTTTCCCTGATTGCGGATCATGTTCAGTTGTGCTTAGAAGCTTTTATTGGTAAATTTTCGTGGTAGAAAGTGCTGCTAATCTCCGTCAAAGTCATTCCCTGTCTGCAAGTACACTGCTAATGTACAATTAGCTACATGCTAACGTTATGAAGCCATGTAAACTTAGTTTCCGATGTAATTTTTCACATTCCTGCTGAAACGCCTTCAGTTGTGTTTCAAAGCTTTTATTGGTGATCTTTCATGATTGGAAGTGCCGCTATTCTCTGTTAGTCATTCCCTTGCTGCAAGTACACTGCTACATGTAGCTAAATGCTAATGTCAGGGAAACATCTTGTCTGCTGATGTAACTCTCTCACCGATTTCAGATTATTGACTACGAGAACATGTCCGGCTGTGTTTAGAAGCTTTTATTGGTGATTTTTATGGTAGAAAGTGCCACAATTCTTTGTTGCACTCATTCCCTGGGTGCAAGTACACTGCTACATGTAGCAACATGCTAACATCACTAAAACATGTAAACTTGGTTGCCGATGTGGTACATTTCTCCCTGATTTGGGATCACGTTCCTGCTGGAACATGCCCGGTTGTGTTTGAGAAGCCTTTAATGTAAATTGTTCATAAGAACAGTGCTGCTATTCTCTACAGTCATTCATGGGGTGCGAGTACACTCCTACCATACATGTAGCTACATGCTAACACCAGGGAAACATGTAAACTTGTTTGCTGATATTAATTTCTCCCAGATTTCAGATCATATTTTTGCTGGACCATGTCATGTTATGTTGAGAAGTTTATTGGTGACTTTTAACGGGAGAAAGTGTCGATATATACATGGTCATTCGCTGGCTGCTAGCGCACTGCTCCATGTAGCTACGTGTTAACATCAGAGAACCATTTTGGCTGCTGATGTTGTAAAATTTCTCACTGATTTAGGGTAACTGACTGCTGGAACATACCCGCTTTTATTTAGAAGCTTCTATAGAAAGTGCCGCTATTCTCCGTCACAGTCATTCCCTGGCTGCAAGCACACTGCTACATGTAGCTACATGCTAACGTCAGGCAAACGTGTGGCTGTTTTTAGAAGCTTTTATCTTTGGTTTTTCACTTTAGAAAGTGCTGCTATTCTCTGTTACAGTCATTCTACAGCTTCAATGACGGTGCAGAGATGCCAAGATTCGGAAGACCTGGATTTGCTGACTGGGCTTTTACAAGAGGAGGGCTTTAAGAGACTACAACAGAGCATTTCAGACAGGTGAGTACAGGTGTTCCAGCACAGATTGTATAGGGAAATTGAAAGTTTTTGACCATTAAAGCATGTAAAAAATATTCTGGAAGAAACACAGAAAACAAGCATGAACCTGGAAATGAGCAATATGTGAACTATACGAGGAACCATGAATCTGTCTGAAGAGTTCATGTTGGGTTGCCATGACATCAGGCCTGTGTGACTAATGATACATGTTGTATTCAGTAGCTCATTAGTGTTAATGATGATGACTAACATATGACTGAGAGAACAACAGTCCAAGGGACCTGCTTCAATACAGATTATGGGACGATAAACTTTACAACAAACTTAATTTTTCCTCCTAATTTTAGTAAATATTCTGCAGGTTTTGAGGCATTACACACATGCACCCTTCCTCTCCTCTATGTGTGAAGCTGCTCTGTGCCAGCTCTGCCCCTCCAGTTTAAGGCTGTTTTACATCTGAATGATGGCACACGCTCACATGATGCTGTATGTGTGTTCACAAGGCCGAGGACTCTGTTAACACTCCTTTCATGTGTGTGTCTGTAAAATGCACTGAAACACTCACAGCTAACATGAACAACACTCAGTGCCTTTATTGAGTCGCATTTCTATTATGTGGGTTTTCCCCTGCACGTCAGTATATTAAAGGCCCACAGTGTTTTGGAGTTTGAATGATTAATAGCCTGTAGACACATATAAGGAACTGGACTGTGATCAGACAAGCTGAAGTTTAGCATGTGCAAATACACTCACAGAGGTGTGTTGTATGGGTCATTAACATACATTCATACAATTTAGTGTGTGTGTGTGTGTGTGTGTGTGTGTAGGCTGCAGGGGGGATGCAGGCTGACATTCCATCACTTTAACCCTTCATCTGCCAGAGGATGAGATACCAACACACTCTCACTCTCACACACACCCTTAGGAGCACCGGGCCACTCATACACACACACACCGGGTCACCACACCCACCTTGCCGGGTGGAGACGTTCCTCTCGTTGGCAGCGGTGAGCACGACCTGCGGGTGGCTCTGCTCCAGCACGAACAGCTCATCCTTGCCCACGCGCATGCTCTTACCGGACTTCATGGTACCGGAGGGCCCGGAGGGCGCCAGGTACCTGCCGCTACAGTCCCTGAACGCCACCTTGCCGGAGCGGAACTCCAGCGTGTAGCCCGTGCTCTTGTCCGTGGTGGCGACCAGCGCGCCGTCGTTTCTCAGGAACCGGTTGTCGGAGGTCTGCAGGTGGTAGCGCTGCTCGCGGAACACCAGCGTGATCATGGAGTCCACCCCCCACGGGACGTCCCGGTCGATGGCGATCTCGTCCACCTTGCCGCTCAGGTGCGCGTACCGCTTGCGCGTCATGCTGAAGATGTTCACCTGCGGGTGCATGGCGATGTGCACGCTCCATTTCTCCGCCACGGACGCGGTTTGCGCGAAGCAGATGATCCGGTCCTCGGTGCCGCCCAGGTAGCGGCCGTGCAGCTCGGACTGCAGGGACCAGCGACCGTCATCATGAGCGGTGATGATGAACCGGCACTCCGGGCCTGGGGTCTCGCTGTCTCCGGTGACGTTCCCGTCCTTATCGGCGGCGATGTACCGGCCCAGATGTGACTTGAGGTGGAACACGTTCCCGCTGGACTCGTCGCCGCTCTGCTCCAGGGTCCAGATCTGCTTCTTCTTCATGCTCGAGGCGGAGGCGTTGATTTTGAAGCCGAAGGTCTCTGCTGTTAGGTATTTGTTCCCGCAGTTGATGAGACCGAACTGGATCTGCAGCATGTCGCTGGTTCCGTTAGTCGCGCCGTTGGTTGTCATCGTCGGTTCTGTGCGCTCGAGCCTCGGACCGGACCGGTTCTGTCTGAGAGGGATGGGGGGGCGGTTCTGCTATAGTGAGCTCGCGGCTGAAAGGGTGGGATGCTGTGCTGCCTCGCGTGCTTCTCTTTGTTTGGGGAGTGTGTGTGTGTGTGTGGCTGAGAGGGAGTCTGTGAGCGCGCGCCACCGGTCCTCAGTGCTCTGCCTGTCTCAGCAGCGCGAGCCCGCCGCCACAGCTGCAGCCTATATAACCATCTGTGACGTTGTGCTGCTGGCCACGCCTCCTCAGAGGGACAGAAACCTGTGATTATTAACTTTTATTTCTATTTTTCCTCTGCTGGTGTGCCCAAAATATTGTCCTGTGTCTGTCATTGTTTGTCAAAATAGTGTGTGTGCAGACAAGGGCGTAGGTTTTGTCCAACATTTGGGGGGACACATTTGAAAAGGACGGGTGGGTGTCTCTTGCCAAAAAAATTTGAGCATCCAACACATAATTTCCTGCATTCTGTCAAATTTTATGCACCATTTTGTGCCCTTTCTGCATCAGTTTATGGTGAAAATGTCTAATTTTGTCAAAGAAAAAGTCCTCTTCTGCGTTCAAGTTTTTACACGGTGGCAGGCGACACACATGCCGTAAACATTGAGGGGGACGTGTCCCCTGTGTCCCCCCACTAAATGTACTCCTACGTATACAGAGAAATGGAGAAAGGCTGCAACTAAGGGTGCTGTCAGACTAGCCCGGTCTCACTCCGAAGTCGTTGAAATCCGGCACTTGGCAGTGACTTGCAGCGTCAGAAACCAACGAAAAAAGGTGTCCTGTAACTTCGGCATGATACGCAGCTAGTTGCCGTTATTGTTCAATGGGACCCAGTGGTGTCAGGGGGAAACACAGTGGGACAAGGATGAAAGTTAAGGAGGCAGAGTCCGACTGGTTTGAGTGGGAGGGTCCACTGGTGTTCTCACGGCAGCATTTACAAGCAGGACAGATCAAATGCCTTGTGTGAGAAAGCTGCTCTTGATTGGTCAGAATTTCCATGTAGGAAAAATCCAGGAAGTAAAGCAAAAGTTGAAGAAGAGTACACTTGCAAGATAAATGTGACACTTTCTAATGTCACAATGGAGGGACAACTACGCAGGTTGATTTTAGCGCTGCTCATCGTGGACTATATTGCTGTCATTGTTCATTTTAGTCAAACCATACAGTTTGAAAACGAGGCGCGGCTCCAACTAGAAAACAATGTTTTGATGCATTGGATGTGCTGAATGTGCATATTAAGGCAGTACAGGAGGAGGTGTACATTAATAATCCTCCAGGACTGTAACATGCTCATGTTTAACCCAAACAATGTGTCATGTGGCTGCAGTTGGTTCACATCCAGGTCGGAACACTGAGACCACCTCATCAAGAAGGTCTCAGTCTGGTTGTTTTGGTGCACACCTGAGTGTGATTGCTGTGTTCACATCTGCCCAAATGAACCACACTTAGGGGGCAAATGAACTTGAGTTTGATTGAACCGAACCAAACAGGGCAGATGTGAAAACACCCTTAAACTATAAACTCAAAATAAGTGTGCTACAAAGTGAGAGGACGTCTTTACAAACATTCACATATAGTGAATCTGTTTTGCACCGACTGATAACATCATATCATTCTCACTGTCTCTCTCTCGGACACACTGATCAGATGGACTCAGCATTTGAATCACAAGGACGGGGTGTGTGTGCATCCACACACAAAGCTCTATTCATGGCTTAAGCACGCACATCAGAGGGCAGGAAAGGCCCGGCTCCATAAACAAAGAGGCCAAACAGATCACACTGGCATCTTCTCAGTGTGTGTGCGTGAGCGTGCACTCAAACACACACAAGTGTGTGAGGCGTGGGGGTTATCATATCAGCAGCAGCTGCACAGAAAACACACACACACAGCAGTCAAAGAAGAAGCAGCTCATACCTCATTTCTCTCCCAGTTAAATTACACGAGTGTCTTTCCAACACGGGTGCAGCTCAGCTGTGTGTCTGTTAGTGAGCGATGGGTGTGAGAGTAGTGGTTGAGTCCTCCGCCTCCTCTGCAGCCCGCACATCATTTATGCAAAGGAAGACTAATCTGGGATCAGAGCTCTGTTTGCACACATTACACCGAGTTAAAGACCAGACTTCACTCACAGGACTTAAGTTCAGCAGATGTCTTTGAGCCAAACGTTGAATCCTGACCAGCTGTCTGAGTCACACCCTGACCTTTAATGTACAAAATTTATTTTATCATTTTATTAATATTCAGTGTTTGAATGGCTTGTTATAGAGGCAGTGTGTAGGATTTAGTGGTATCCAGCTGTGAGGATTACAGATTGCAACCAGCTGAAACTTCTCCCGTGTCAAAAGGGTTAACGACCGGTTAGAATTCCTTCAGTTTTCATTGTTCAGGAGGTTTTTACCAGGAGCCGAATTATCCTCAGAGGTCTCTTCCTCTCCAAAACAAACAGAACAGGTGATTTAAACCAGTAGAAACACAGAATAAGCAACCCAGTCTCAATCTGAACTCGTCAAAATCCAGCGCTTGGGAAGTGACTTGCAGCATCAGTGTTGACGTTCTGGGACATCATGTCAAGTTCAGCCTGTTACATACATTGTCTTCTTTCAAAATAAATGCACTGCGTCAGTACAACACCACAAATCAACGTTTTTTTTCCTCCAGTGTGAACGCTGCTCTCCTGGGTAAAAGTCGGTGTTGGTTTGACCCGTCCTCCACCACTTCCAACTGTCCTACTTGGACTTTCCCCACCTTAACTTTCGTTCTTGACCCGTTGCGTTTCCCCGTGATGCTGCAAAGAGTTGTTAAACTTTAACAGAATGGCTGCGTATCACGCCGACGTCTTTTTGCGTCAGTGTCTGACACTGCAAGTCACTGCCCAAGTGCTGGATTTCGACGACTTTGGAGAGAGACCGGGTTGGTTACACATTAAAAATCAGGTTTTTCCAATGCTGTTCGGCTTATCACGGCGGGGCTGCTAACTACATTGGCTAACGCAAAAATGTGCAAACCTGAATGGCCCTATCTAGAGCCAGTGTTTGGTTTGTCTGTTCTGGGCTACTGTAGAAACATGGCGGTGCAACATGGTGATTTCCATAGACGAGAACCTGCTCCCTATGTAGATATAAACAGCTCATTCAAAGGTGATGAAAACGCAACGATTCCTATTTTGAGGTGATTAAAAACTAAAAAAAAGTCATACTTATTATATTCCATTTCTGCCAATATACCTTTAACTTTACTCATGTCTGATCAGAGCGTCATCTGTGTTATTGCCTCTTTGCTGTATCTCAAAAGTTCAGATTGACAGGAAGATGAAGCAGAAGTAATTTGCCTCCTTCACATAAATAAATAATATTCATAAGTTATGCCTGTCACAACCAGTATGCATCAAAATAGTTCTTAAGTGTGTTTCATCCACCTCCCTGCATGCTGGTCGTTCTGCAAACAGAAAAGTAATCCGACCCTATAGATGTAATCTAATCAACTGTAATCCCTCCCTGTCTCTTTCTCTCCTGCAGTCAGGGTAAATCCAATCTTCAGACAGAACATCTTCAAACAAATCACATTTCAATGTAATTTCAGCTCCAGAATCACGTAGTAATGAAATCACCAGACTTGTTCTGATACATTTCGGCCTGTTTGTGTTGTGCAATGTTTATTCCTAATAGCCCGAGTTATAAAACTGAATTTTACAGAGACGTCTGAGCCATTTCCTGCAGTGGAGCTGCAACAAGAATAACAACGTTACAGGGAGAGTGTGGATATTTTGAAGTGGGGCTGTATGAGGTGCTTATGGACAGTCAGTAGATGTCAGTCGGCACGTCCACAGTTTGGAGAAACACGAGTACCACCATAGAAGATAGGCAATGTAGGCAGCAGCAAAATGTATTTTAGCCACCTAAAAAAATCAAAATCAGTTTAATCAATGCACTATATTTAGAATATTTTCATGCCTTTTCCGACAGGGAGCTGAAGTCATTAAATCTACATCTATGGTCTCTTAGCATCCACCAGACTTCATTGACAAAAACAGTGTTTTTAGCTCACTGAACACAGGAGCTGTTGTTCTACCACTGCCTCCATTGTTTGTCTTGTTATTGTTATTGTGTAGCTTTGGGAGATCCGAACTAACCCTTTAAAACACCAAAGTCACACAATAACACAAACAAACAAACGAACAGATCAAGACCAGCAGCTCCTGTGTTCTGCAAAGTAAAATTACTGTTTTTATCAATGAAGTCTGGCTTTAAAGAGAGCATCGATAAGTTTCACTTAAAGTGCAGTTTCCCATAGGAAAAGACCTGTTTGACATCCTTATGATAGCGTACACCTAAATTGATTTTTTAGGTGGTTAAAATGTATTTTGCTGCTGTCTCCATCCACAGCAGTACTTGCTTAGAGGAACGAGATAGCAGTGAGCTCGAGGACCATCTTTACCATATGATACTCAAGAAAAAACGCAGATGCTCTTGAAGAATGGGGTCAGCACATGGGAAGAAAAAATGAACTTTAGGCGGGAACAGATGCATTTGAAATAAGTTCAGTAGCCTTTATTTCAAAACATGGGTGCATACATTAAAACAGCGACCAATTTTGACCCTAGGGTCGTCATAAGGGTGCAAAAAAGCAGGACCTTAGGGTGAAAACCTCTCTCTTCCTGTTCCACGCCTGAGTGCCTGAAGTTCAGCACTTTGCTGAGCTTCTGAAGGCGTGTTGACTGTCCTCTATGGATAAACACCTCACACACACACACACACACTTCAGAAAACTGATCAAATTCCTGTTTATTATGTTGGTCACCTTATTTAAAGAGGGAACTCTGAGAGAGAAATAAAAGTTTAATCCCTTTCAGTTCACACAAAGAGCCTTTATAGCCCTGATTTTGCTTCCTGAATTTTTGTTTTGGGATTTTTTTCTTTTTAACTGCTGGCAGAGCTCCTGTGACGCTGCCTTCAGGTCCTGTCAGAAATATCCAAACTCAGGTGGCATACGAAGAATAAAATGTTCTATATTTTGTAAGATAGATTATAAGATATTTTTTGATCTTGACCCATGGTTTTTAAACTTTTTGCGCCCAAGGCACACCAATGGCAAACTAAAATCTTAAGGTACATCTGTGTTAATATTGGTCCACAGTAGCTTCTATAACGTGTGTTACCACTCTTATCACGAGATAAGACAATAAAAATAGTAAAAAAAATAAGACAGTTTCTTTTCTCTTTTCTTTCAGTGGTAGGTCGTCTTCGCTGGTGCTTTGTTGTAATTTGCTCCGTACAATAAGGCGATCCATTGTTCCACTCACAGCTTTCTCCTTTTAAATGTTATCACCCCTCACACTGGCTGCCAATCAGGGCTTTGATGTGTCACACACTTATAATTCCGATGCATGAACAGTGACAAATAGATTCCCCTTCACGTTTTTTTTTTTTTAATTAAATTACTTGAATTGAATTTTTTAGCTAGAGTTTGCCTCTTTATTAGGAAATCGGTGTGCACAACACACCGATTTCGACATCAAAAAGAAAATAGAGCATTTAGACATAAATGATAATATTAAAAACTGTTTCAGTTTATGTAAGGACTGGACAAACAACATGGACAGAGTCGGCTGACTGTTTCCAGTCTGTATGCTAAACTATAATAACTTCCAGCTTCACTTTGAACCAGAGTGGTATCGATCTGCTCATCCAGGTCTTTGCAAAAAACAGCAAATAAGCGCTTTCCCCCAAAAAAAGACATAAGAGCAGAACGACTGCTCCTAAAATGGAAAATGGAAGGAGTCCATTATTTAGGATTGACTGACAGAGTCCAGCACTGCAGCAGCGTCAATAAGCTTTTTCTGCAAAGTGCAAATCCCTCACATCATCTGGTGCCAACTGCAGCACAAATTAACTGAGAGGATTCAGTTAAATAATTGATTCAGGTTTGTTGTTGGATTAACGGACAGTCAACACTCGCAGATGCTCCACTGGGAGTTCATCTGCTGGTCAGGATATGTCATCCTCATTACAGAAATCCTAATCACAATGAGCTGGGAGAAGTTTGTTCTCAACTTGGTCACATCCATTTTGGGTTATATCTCAGTATCTATTTTTTCGTTGGTGTCTGATGCTGCAAGTCACTGCCCAAGTGCCAGCCTGGGCTGAAATCATATGGCAAATACAGTGATTGTTTTTCACTTCTATTAACGTTGGGCATTTGGCCTTGGTGTAATAAATGCCACACATCTTAAACATAGCTGGTTTTAGAAATATGATGACTCCACATACCAATCTGCATTCATGCCAGTAATCCTCTGAGGTAGCCTATCATGTAGTCGCTCAAACTTAGGCGGAGGACTGCACTCTCCAAACATCCTTTTCATTATGATTGTTTTATGGGCTTTTATGGTCCTTTGATGTGGTTTACTGGGGAAGTGACATACTCTGCATCACAGCTGAGCTGTCACCAGTGAGGAGCTCCACTGCTATATCTGGTAATTTGGCTGCCGTTCATACGTAAACTGAACATCTCTAATATGTTACTGCCTGGCTGAAAGCTTACTACCATAACCTCTTACACCAGTGGTTCTCAACTGGTGAGGAGCGGTCCAAAAATGGGTTGTGGGTCCATTCTGAATGGATCGCAAGTGGCTCAGAAACATGTTAGGTTTATAAAAACACACTTTAGTTTTGTGTACAGTGAAGCACCATTTCCTGCTGTAGATTGAGTGACTAACGGACAGCTACTTAACAGAGACAGCAAGCTGGCTCAACAATATGGCCAAACACAATTATGATGCTAAATATATTAAACGGTAAAGCCTCATAGCAGCCATCTTTCAAGAACTTCCCATGAATTAGAAGTGGTGCTACAAGAGGAATTGCAACATCTAGTCCTTTCAATGAACTGTGTTGGCCTCAAACTGATGACTAAGGAGAAATCTGGACCCCAGGACTGGACCAGTTGGGAACCACTCGTTTAAACAATCATGACAAGATAAATCTGTTGCAGATAAAATGGCTGCAGAGCTATAACATAGCATTTGTATAGACCGACTTCTGCACTGGACTGAACGTAACAGCGTGAATAAGCAACAGACTGACGGATCATAGAGAGCTGAATGTTGAAGCTGTGATGCGTTCACTCATGCATGTACATGAAAACCTTTGAACTGAACATTCAAATCAGCAAAATGATTCCTCAAAACAATCCACAGCAACCAAAATAATGTCAGCGTAGTATGATGTAGTGTGTGTGTGTGTGTGTGTGTGTGTGTGTGTGTGTGTGTGTGTGTGTGTGTGTGTGTGTGTGTGTGGAGATGCAGATGTATCTCCTCATTCTTCGACTATCTTTGCCACCAGATGGGCACCTCCAATATTGCGAATGTAAAGTCATTTGTGTTTTAAGGAGACGCTTTGACATGCCACACACACACACACACACATTGTCCCTCGCTCCCTGATTATGCATTTCTTAATGAGATTTTCACCCTGATATGACATTAGCATGATTGCTGATTACAACACACACATAGAAATATACACCCCTGGAGAGGGCTCGCCCCAGGAGCCGCACACTGCTGGTCAGAAAGAAGAGCGAGGGGAAGCTATCTTTGTTCCCAAGCCGAGCTTTGAGGACGGTTGCCATGGATACCAGCCTTCGAATCAGTCAGTTGATGAAGGGCGGGCGGTCTGCTGCAGCGAGCACACACACAAGCACACACTGACACACTGACACACTTGCTGCGCTCACAACAACACCTGCAGACGGCGCAGCACTGCAGCACTGCGTCAGAACACACAATGCTGACCAATCGGCGCCCTTGACTAACACACACCTCTGAGCCGGAGCCAATCAGAGCGCCTCCTTCACCGCTGCATTATAATATCCACCAATCAGGGAACATCAGTCCAGATGTGTCTGGAGAATATGAGCCAACCAGCATCCAGGCTGCTGTGAGAAGTTTTTTTTTTTATTGAAATGGAAAGTCCAGGATTTTTTTTTTTTTTTTTTTTTTTGGGAGAAGTCTGCGTCTGATTAATTTAATAGCCTTAATTTCCTCATTCTTTGTTTTTGGCTGCAGCTGCAGAGATGTTGTTGCAGCCTTTAGTCATGACTCACAGACGTAACTGAAGTGTAACAAAGACACATTTGATAAAGAGAAAGACAATGAAGTGGAAACATCAGCGACGGAAGGAAGGATATGAGAAGAATAAGACAGGAGGATTGAATGATGTGAATATGAGGAGGAGAGGGATGAAGAGCGCTGAGAGGGATCTGCGTCTCTCCCCTGACCTACATTCAGTCATACACAGTGTTGTATGATGCTGTGTATGTGTGTCCAAATGTGTCCGCAGTGACCTTGGTCAACACGTTGGTTCGACTTTAATCAGATTTACGCTGACATGTTCGAATAGGAGCTTTGGCAGGTTCAGTGTGACGATACGCAGCAGAATGATTATAAGAAACATGTCGCCTCTCCTGCATTAACCTACATTTCACTGTGAACATTGACCGATTAAATGGATGCAGTAGTTGGCATCCATTGGCCGAGAGAGTCTGGATCAGAGCGTGTTTGAGATGAGATGTTTTTGTACATGGAGGCATCAGCGTTCATGTCACAGTCTGTCCCATTTTGGCGCTCCAGTGAACAGAGGTGTGGACTCGAGTCAGACTCGAATGCAACTTTGGTGACTGTAGCCTGGACTTGACAAAATCAAAAGACTTGCAACTGACTTCGTTTCTCTTCTCGTGCACCGAGCTGAACTGCCAGTCAGCGATTTCTCTCACCGACAGGCTCCAACGTTTCCAATACCAGTTCCACATGCTGAGTTAATCAAAATTTAAAAAAGCAGACAACGGCCAACACTGTGGGACACACTGCAAAAACTAATGCGATAGATGCTCACCAGCACCCAACTTTCAGTTCAGTGTGTCAAGAACTCACACCAAAACAATCTAGACTGATAAATAGCACTACATGTATGAGGAAAATATGTATTTGATTTTGGGGTGAACTCTCCCTAGTGGCTTATTATTAACTCAAGCAGGGCTCAACTCTCATGATTTTTTAGATTTAACAGCTGCAGCTAATTTTGATAGACGTGTCTGATCCTGATTGACAGGTCGGGGGTGTCAAGATAAAATCTTTACACAGCTTAAACCTAATAAAATGGTCTCATCTTACAGTAAGTGGTCAGCTTTAAAGAGCAAACTAATCTCTTTCTCCTGGTCTCTGAGGAAACATGATCCTAACAATCAGATAAAGAGAAGAGGGAAAGAGAGGGATGGAAATTATCAATACAATCAATATACAGACCAGCTGTAATCAGGGATAAGTGATAAAAAGTGTCAGATCATCTGCTCACCAGAAAACATCACATTAGGGTCGGTGTGGTGATGATGGGACACTAAGAAATAATTTGGATTTCATGCTTTCTTGGAGATAATGACAGGTTTGTATCATCTGCCTGAAACAATGTCACATGATTGAATCATAAGACCATTACTTTAGCTTTAGTTCTCTCTGTTAGATGACATACACTTTTAGTAATGAGAGGATTTTTCAAGCGTTCAAAGCACCGAAATATATTTTTGACAAACTCATCAGCAATGTCTCTTTCCAGAAAACATGATCTGGTTATCCAAGATAACCCACAGACCTTTTTGTGAGCAGTTTCATGTAGGAACTATTTTCTTTCTACCAAACTACACCCACCAATTGTATCACTGCGCAGAGGAAGCATTCATGTACTCATCAACCAGAGGCCGTCATACAGCACAAGATGTAAACTTTAATGACGTCCTCCTGGGCTGAGCTGTAACATTAGCTAACTCAGTGGTGCTAGGTGAGCTAGCAGTAGATACACACTTCCTTCTGGCTCGAAAGCTAGAAGCTGCAGCCATTTCTAAGCCTCTGCTGTACTTTGTGTCTAGTGCTAGTTAGTAAATGTTAGCATGGTGCAACGCACTTAACCAAGATGGTGATCGTGGCAACATTATACCTGCCAAACATTAGCAGGTTAGCATGTTGGTGTGTGTGGGTTTCTTTAGGCAGAGAACAACTTTTATAGGAAAATGACTCAAGGTCTTTTCTTCAAATCTGCATTGAAACAGTTTTAAAAGTGTGAAATGGCTGTGTGAGTGAGCACGCTTTGTGCGCTGGTGTCTCTTGCAATCACTGAGGAATGTGTGTGTGTGTTTGCACAAGAGTGTGTGTGCGCACAGCTGCAGCCCTACCAAGGGCCTCCTCTCCACCAACAAAGAGCTGGAGGCTGGAGCCACTGGGGAACACCACACACTCCCCTCCTCTCCTGCGGCTCCATTCTGCACACAGCGGTCAGGTCAAAGGGCAGCATGTGTGTGTGTGTGTGCCCATGTGTGTGTGCCCATGTGTGTGCTTTGGGGGGCCTCCAGCTCCTCCACCCCCCTTATTGTCATGGTGACTGAAGCAGTCGAGCCAAGATCAGCAGAGCAACTTCATAGCTTCTCCCTCTGTTTAACACATTATGAAGTGTGTGTGTGTGTGTGTGTGTGTGTGTGTGTGTGTGTGTGTGTGTGTGTGTGTGTGTGTGTGTGTGTGTGTGTGTGTGCGTGTGTGTGTGCGCGCGCAGCAATAATGCCTGTAGCCGACAGAAAGATATAGGTCAGTCAAGAGAAACAGAGCAGTTCGGCTGGAGTGGGAATCCGCAGGGTGTGTGTTAATGTGTCAGAGTGTGTTTCTATGTGTTCATACGTTAGTGTCAATTATATCTGTGTGTGTGTGTGTGTGTGTGTGTGTGTGTGTGATAGCATGGCTTTCAGCTATGTGCACGACTGTCACATTATCTCATGTTCAGCTCCCCATCCCCCCACAGCAGACACACTGATTTCTGTGGGACATGAAAGGACACTCTGATTTTCCTCTCAAGGTCACAAGAGCGCATCACACTGCTTTGTGTGTGTGTGTGTGTGTGTGTGTGTGTGTGTGTGTGTGTGTGTGTGTGTGTGTGTGTGTGTGTGTGTGTGCATGTGTGTGTCTCTGAATTGATTGCGGGGGCTGATTGGCGCCTCCAGCACTGACTGCAGGGAAACTTGATCAGGATGCCACTAAAAATACTTCTTCCTGCCTCTCAGCGAGGGCCCGTGACATCACGTCCTGTCCTCATGAATGAACACTGTTGCTGTGGTCAGTCGCCTGAATATCCCTCCTTCCTTTTTGTTTTTAATCACCTTGTGCAGCCTCTTTGATCTCTGAGGCAGCTGCAGAGTTTTATTATACCATCTCTCCATCTTAATAAAGAAACAAACTCATGTGACGATCTGTAGAAAACGTGTTCAAATGGGTCGACTTAGTCACAGATAAATATTTTAAAGCTTTGGTCAAGTGTGGGTGGTGGAGAAAGCCTCACGCACAACCTTATAAAGTTGATGTGGCAAAGAGTGGCGTGGTTACACATCGAGTCATGGGTCTGGTCACCTGATAAATGTTTTTAGCTCTGCTTTGGTTTCCACTAACTCCTGGGGAAGTATCTGGCTCTTTAGCTCCTCATATCAGTGCTTCTCTGTGTTCACCCAACCCGCTCTCCCTCCCAGGGCGTCGAATACAGCAGCCTGGTCAGTGACACTCGGCTTCTGACACAGATGCTCTAGACTTCCTTTAGCATCTGTACGAGACGTATTGGGCTCTCAGCTACTACTAGCCAACTACTGGCCGATTTTGATTAAACTTAGTCGAAGGGAGCAGCACAGGCCAAGGAAGATCCCATTACATTTTGCGGCGGATCCAAATCAACAACACATTCTCACTTCGACCTCGTCACATATCACCGTTTGGTCATGGACTTCCCACGTCCAGATACAACGTGAAAGGTATCACGAGTGCGTTGGTTGTTCTGCCTGTCACATGCATTGTCGTCTTTCAAAATACATTTCAGTTTTCACAGGAGATTTAATGTTTACATACAGTCTCTTTCAAAATAAAAGCACTACGTAAGTATAACTACACAGATTGACTTTTTTTTCCACTAACAACAAAATCATGTGGCTAGATTTCAGAAAAAAAGAACAGGGTTTGGCTTTAGAATCTTATGGGACGTGAATGCCGCTCTTCCGATTGAAAATTGGTGATTATTGGACCCATCTACTACCCCTCCCATCCACCCTACTCCGATTTTTGCCCTCTTAACGTTTGTTCTTTTCCCACTGTGTTTCCCCCAACGTCCCCAGGCACCGCTAAAGTATAACAGTGACCGGCCAGGTATCATGCCAATGTTAAAGGATGGCTTTTTTCGTCTTTGTCTGATCATAGGGCGAATACACAGATTATTTTTCACTTCTATTAACGTTGCCAAATTGAGCATTTGGCCTTGGCGGAATAAATGCCATACATCTTAAAATCCAGTAGCTAGTAGCAAAGTTCGGTGGAGACAGAACATAGTTGGTTGTAGAAATGCGATGACTCAACGTCACAATCCACACTGATGGGCACCAATAATCCTCTGAGGTAGCCTATCATGTAGTAGCCCAACAACCCGACCTCATACTGAAGTCATTGAAAACCGTCACTTTGTTAGTGACTTCCGGCCTCTGACACCAACAAAAAATGCCGTCGTTTTATGTCGGATGTGGCCGGTTGTCATTATTGTTTAACAGCATCCAGCGTCAAGGGGAAATGTGGTGGGACAACAATGAAAGTTAAGGCAGTAGAAGTCTGAGTAAGGCTGACAGGGGAGAAGTGGATGGTCCAACAAACACCGACTTTCATCTTGTGAGATTCTAAAGCCAAACCCTGTTCTTTTTTCCTAAATCCAACCACGTGCTTTTGTTGTTGAAGGAAAAAAACGTCAGTTCATGGTGTTGAACCGATGCAGTGCGTTTATTTTGAAAGAGACTGTATGTAAACGGTAAATTTCCTGTGAAAACAGAAGTGTATTTTCAAAAGAGACAATGCATGTAACAGGCTGAAGTTGACACGGCGTCCCAGAAAATCAACAACCAGCACACCCTGAACCAAAGCACATCATAAGTCTGCATGGAAAGTCTATGACCAAATGTTGCTACGTGACGGGTAGGGTTGGGCACCGTTCATAATTGAACTGTACCGGAACCAGTATCTGGAATTCGGTACCGGAACCGAACGGTACCTTATTTCGGTACTTTTTAAAGTCTAAACTTCTCAGTTTCAACTGAGTCTGAGTGCGACTCATGCGCTCTCGCTCCGCCTCCACCTCGCGTACCGAAATTTGGCACCGATTCATTTTAAGTGAATCAGTACTCGGTAGTACCGACGTGAATCAGTACCAAGTACAAAAAGTACAGAGTTTCGGTACCTAACCCTAGTGACGGGGTCAGAGTGAGAATGTTCTGGTCAAACACACGTCAAACTTTTACCAGAGGACTGCTGTTTGTGTCCCATGTGAAACCAAAAGTCAACTTTGACTATTTTTTAACCATATTACATAGTTACTGGTGTGCGTCTTGTAACAAAGTTGTCAAAGATTTAGTATGTCCCAAAACAGAGTATGTCAAATGCAGTATGCCAAAATGTATGGCCTATGTAATTTTACTATTGTGAATATAATATAGTGGAATCTACAGTGTACACAGTTAAAATAACTACAGATAAATAGAGAACAACAGATCTCCTGATAATATCATATCACATATACTGCACATATATTATGTAGAGCACTGTATAATGCATCTATTAATCAATATTATTATTATTATTTACATTTACAAAATATATCAATGATTATAGTTCTCATATTATGGCTGTTAGAGCTGCACAACTGGATGATGTTCACACAAATATCTGCATAAAACACATTGTATAGTCTCATTTATCTTAATGTAAACAGCTCTTTAATGTCGTCCTCCTGATTTCTTTTATCTCTTATTTTAATTGTATTCATATTAATAGTTCTTGTTCTGTCCCTGGAGATCAATAAAGTTTGATCTAACCCAGTATGTTGAATTAGTTACAGCCCTGCTGCCTCATGGAGTCTAAAGGAGCTCTGTTGCTCCACCCACTGGCTGCAGATGGGAACTACAGCAGCCTGAACATCCGCCTACTGATGAATCCATTTCATTGTCACACACCCACACTGCTGAGAGTAACACGTGTATCCACAACGGATGGACACACACACACACACACACACACACACACACACAAACACACACACACACACACACACACACACATAGAGGGTACATGTTGAACTGGCAGGTGTTGCTGGTCATTGCCACCACTTTCCTGTTGTATCCCCTGAGCCCCCTTCTTCCTTCTTCCTTGTCCTCTCCCCCTCTTTCTCTTTCTCTCACTCTACCTCACCCTCTTTTGCTCTCTACCCCCCCACCCTCCTCCTGCTCTTCCTCTCTCTTCTTCTGTGGTGCTCCCATCCTCTCTCGTCAGCTTTTCATCTTTCTTTCTCTTTATGGGCAGTAAGGAGTTTTAGATGCTAATGATATGCCCTCTTGCAACAAAGGGTTGGAGGCCCCCTTACAGAGCCTCTTTGGACACACGCACACACACACACACACACACACACACACACACACACACACACACACCAGCTGTTCTCTGCTGGCCTCTTATTACACAGACCCCCTGAAAGATTTAGCTGCTCTGGTTCTTTTCCATTTTACACTCACTCGTACAGTACACACACACAAAAACACACAGTTTTTATTAACAGGCATGAGCACACACATACACACACACACACTATGAGTGGCCAAGTTTGGTCAGTTGAAAATATTTTTGTGATTTTGAAGTTTTCAGGGCGAAATGTCACCAATTTGTCTGATTTTACAGTAAATTTGTTTTGTGGGTCTCTTTTTTTTTTTTTTTCCATCACTGGTTTCAGTCTCCTGCTGTGAATAATTGATGATTGAGAGCTGATAATGAAGGACAGCATGTGTGTGACAGACACACACCATCTGCTGACACACACACACACACTCACACTCACACAGTGGGATCATTAACATCTGGTGCAGATGGCCGTCTTAAACACACTGACCAGTCGCCCTTGAGGGCCAAACCAGGGGGTAAACTGGTTTGAGCCCAGTGTACAGACAGAGACTGGGCAGATTTTCCTCATGATAGACTGAAATACAACTTATATTTTTTCCTTTGAGTTTACCTACAGTTTTAATCTGAAAAAATTTCCTTTAAAATAACTTGTAGTGATGAACGAGAGACAACCCAATCGTGTCGAAAAAGTCAGATTGTACGTCTCTGCAAACCATGGATATGTTACATTTGTACATTATGTCGCGGATAAAATTACATTTTATTTTTCATGTGTGGTTAGTTTTAGGCACAAAAACCACTTGCATACAGTTTCGAAAAGCTCATGTTTTGGCTTAAAATATCAGGTTTTGGGGGTAATGTCTCAGTTCATAACAACTACTTTTCATGGCACTGTCCCCGCTGGAAAAACGGCAACAGGTCCATACAGAACATCAACGCTTGGGGTTTAAAAAGCCGCTGGAAACACAGCAATGACTCACAAAATCACAACCAGTTTTGTTTGTTGTTGGTTTTAAACACTGGTCTGTGGCTCGGCAGGCGTCTCACCTAGGTGCCACACCATCCACCATCCCCTCCACCTCCCGATGATAAAGTGAGCTCATATATTATGTCACTTTAGAAATGCTGATATGGTACGTATGACATGTGCCTGGCAACTGTGCTGAGAGAGATCATTTACCTCTAAAGCTTCATCACCTGAGCATTCAGAGGAATTTGTCATTATTTTGTCTGGCTGTATCGAACAGTCTGAAGCCTTATTCATTATGTTGATATTTCAATTCTGTGTCAATATTCAAATGCTGCACAGCGTGTCTGTTCATTCTGTTTAAACCCAGCATTTCTGCAAAGTTGTCACTGAAGATTAGGCTACACCAATATTACTAATACTAAACTCTTTGTAGTAGAATTATATTCAAGTGTTGGCTGTTTCTGACTCGTGTGATCCAAATATTTCCGATAACTCTAAGTTGTTAAGTCCAAAAGTCAAGCTGGATTGAAAAAACAGATAAAGAAATTAATTTCTAAAATTCACAGCATGTTTTTAATCTAACAAAATAATCTGCTTCAATGCATTTTTGGGGGCATTTAGCCTTTCAAAAACAACATTTTCACTGCAGTCGAAAAATTGTTTGCTCTCTGGCTTGCTTCACACAAAGGGAAGAATGTGCCTGTATTATTAATTGGGAAGTCTAACAGCAACATAACGGCACCATGAATGACATTTATTAATTACAGAAAGTTGATCTATAAAAGAAAAATAACTCATTTAATCTGATGAATCACTTTATTCAAATTAAGGATTTTGTTCTTTTTTTTAGGGTGATGATGTAATAAAATATGACAGACAGCAGCTTGAAATGTAAAAGTAAGTGACACACTCTAAAGTTCCTACTCTGGCATTATTAAGTGAATCTTTTGAAAACTCAGTTAGTTCAGTACACCCGACATGGTTTGTTTTGACCTTGAAAAACTAATTTAATATTTGTCCAAAAGTTGTGTTGATATTAAAGGTCAAACTATTACGATATTAAGATATTATTTTAATAACATCTTGTTTAAAAATGTCTTAAAAACGTCTCTTGTCAACTGAATAAAACAGGTTAATGAAACAAACGTAATTTGTGATGCTCAAAACTTCTTTATTTGAAGCGTTATCTACTGACACCATGACTCATTTCTTAGAGTGCATTTTCTTTATCTCTAGCTAATCTACATTTCCTGTATTGCAACAACCTCTGATTCTATGTGTAGTGGTCAGCCCGTTTAAGAAAAGCTTAAATATTTTGTTTACATCTTCCTGCAGTTAAGAATGAGTCAAACTATCTCAGCAAAGTTGACAAAACTTTAAAGTTACATACAGTTTTCTACATGTGAATCAGACTGTATGTCACGTCTGCCCCTTCCTGCTGAATGACAGAGCTGCACGTGTTAGATCTGACTAAGACTGAATTAACCTCAACTCTCCTTTCTGAACCAGAGCCCAGAGATGTGACGCATGTATGATATTAGAGGTACACTCGTGGAGTTAACCTAGCTTATCATACTTTCTCCTTTGTAAGAAAACCTGCCACTTAATCCACATGTTAGTAATCCATACTGCTGCTCCATATTTCTAATCAGTAGAGTCTAAACTATCTGTGTTTAAACTGTTTGAACTGCTGATGTCATTTTTGTGCCAGGGTCAATCATGTCTCAACTTATCTTAAAATTCAGTGTTTGGTAAAGAAAAAAAATGTCGACATTTTCAAGAGTATTATGATCTGTAATAAAAAATAAAATCTGACATCCACACAGGAAGTTCAGTTTCAGTTCTGTTTATTTTTCTGTTTTGCTGTCAGGACTTATTTCTTGTGACACATCTCATGGAAAGAAAAGTCATTTTTGGTGCAGATCTGGGGATACAAGACATCCATGAAAATGTCCCCTATTTTTATATCTTTATCTTTCGATATCTTTTCATTATCTGCATTCAGATGATGTTTTTAAAAGGAGGCTCAAGACTCACCTTTTTAATTTAGCTTTTTTAATTTAGCATTGGCCGTCTGGATAACCGGTACAACAAAGCTGGTTATGAACTAGTTCAGTCAACTCTGGGTTTTCCTATCCAGCCATGAGCGTGTTCATGTAAAAGAGGCGGGGGTGTTAATTATGAGCGACATCACCAGAGCCATGAATAAAGGAGGCTGATATGAGTCGGGGCGTTGACAGGCGCCCTGAAGTTAACCTGCTCTGGAAAAGAGAAGCAGCTTCATGATACTGAAAACCAGAGGTAACCCTGAAGTTACCTCGCTAACTCTAAATCCTGCTTCGTAGCACAGGCCTCTGGATTCAAGAGTGTAGGTTTCAGTTCAACACTGGGGGAGACACATATAAAACAGGAGGTTGGGGGTCCTCTTTTGAAAAGTTTGGAGCATGATACACTTAATTTCTTGCATCCTGGTGAATTTAATGCACCAGTCTGTGCCTAGTCTGTGTGCCCCCCCCCCCCCCCCCCCCCCCCCCAAATCTACACCAATGCCTAAAATGATAGGCAGATAATATTTTTCAAATTTACTATGAAAACAATAATTGTGTCGACGTATGTGCACAATGACTTTGAGTGAGAGTGAAAGAGAAGTCGTCAGGGTTCCCATCAGGTCACTGAAAAATTATTAACTTTCCTGTGTTGTATGAGTCATCATGAGTGTAGCGCAGACAAACATATTTTAATCTTTAATCCATTGTTGAGCTCAACAAAACACCCCAACAGTAAAATATGATATTTCAATGGAAACAACCTTCACAGTCTTTGTCTGGTATTGACAACAGCTGATAAACAGAAGATACAAACAGAGTCAGAGTGAAACTGTAGACGGAGGGGTTGGAGGGTGGTTCACGGGGTGGTTTCCCCTGTGCAAGTTTTACTTTTAATATTCAATGCAAATAACATAATTCCCCATTAAACTATTTTTGTTTTACTTGTAAAATGACACAGAAATTTACAGGATTTTTTGGCGAATGACTCAGCGGGACATTCAATGGTCTATCATGTTTATCAGCTGGAGAAAACAACTGGGACGACCCCTCCCGTGTGGGTGCTTTTTAGAGCACAAACGTGTCTCCTCACTCGCATATCCTCCTTGTGTCTTATGGTACGTGTCCACAGGATCCGTCATTTCCACATTTGAGACAGAACATCCGCTCCTTTTTGGCATAAAGTTGAATCTAGGCTTCTTTATGCAAATCAGAGGCACCCTGTGCATCTCCAGGAGAGAGGAGGTTTTGCCAGAGGAGCTAAAAGCGAGGTTGCACAGGTGTATCCTTCGACAAAGTCGAGCAGTGATGGCTGATATGTGATAAAATTTTGAGTTTTGAGCCATGACTCCTTCTATTCTGGCTCCCAGTAACACCACAAGACCACATTTTAGGCCTCCGATGTAGCCTACAGCCCTGTGATGACGAGTCATGTCTTGCCTCCAGCTAATGAAATGACATCATTGTGATGTCGGCCCTGAAAGGGTCTATATTGGTGCTTCAAAACGCAGCGACAGCTGATCGTCCCCCCGCCAACAGCGTCTCAGACAGATTCTAATTCTGTGGGGAACACTGCTCATAATAATAGGCTCCGAATCTGAGACAGCATCGCAACTATTTTTGTAACTGTCGCTTGCCCCCACAAAAAATGCCTATAAACATCACAACATGCAGTGCAATTTTTTTGAAAAGCTGACATAAAATCAGGCCGCAACAATCCCAAAAACAGCCCATGAAATCCTGAGGGACTGGTTTATAGTTGTCACTGCAAAATGCGCCCAATACAGGTGGCCCCAGACATTTGCCTGGTGGTGCACCCCTGCCTGCTCAGATAGACCATGGATGTGACCGATTGTTTACATCTCATTAATTTGTGTTGCCTCATTAACATTATTTAACAAATGTTTCCTCTCTGACCCCCACCCGTCTGTGTGCCCTCCCTCCTTTTGTCTGAACTGCGAGCCAGTTCATGACACCATCCACAGCGTGATATCTGTGGTGATATATTGCGAAATTAGGTCAGTGTAAGAGAGAAGAATTAAAGCCAGGACTAAACACACACACTCAACATATTCCATTTCCTCTCGACAACATCGTGGCCTCCTCACACACACACACACACACACACAAACCACAGACACAAGCACATTCCTTTTACATAAAAAAAAATGGCAGTGTGACTAATCTGTGCGTTACCAAAGAAACGGGTGGAAAACAGACAGGAGTTGGACTGCTGCTTACTGTGTCACACACACTTTCTGCTCACACACACACACACACACACATATAGAGTCCCTGAGGCTGTCTCCTATCCCTTATGTAACAGCTTGCTAGTATGTTCCAGGTTATCAGCTTACAATCAGATGAGCCAAGAAAGGTGTAACTCCCCCTCTCGCTGTCCCCCACCTCTCATTCTTCTATTGTCCTATAAGCTTTCTGCAACAAAGACAACTGAGTAAAACAGCGGCGAGGAAAAGGAGGGCTACAACTGGATCAGAAAGACTTTGCAAAGTAAAGAGAATAAAGTAGAGAAATAAAAGAAAGAAAGAAGGAGTGATCTGCAACGAGGGATTTACAGCAGGTCTGTGACCACAGTCTCCTTATAAGGCAATCCAGTCCAGGTGATTACCTGCAGCCCTCAGCCAATGGCCACACAGCGAGCTATCAACCTGCGAACGCCTAATCTGGACACACACACACACACACACACCTAAACACACTGAACATTTTCATATCAACGTGCAGAGCTATGGCACTTGAGGGAGTAGCTGCAGCTGAGGGTTTCATGAAGAGCTTTTACAGTTGCTTACACTGGACGTCTTCCCAGCACATCAGCTAATGTAGTGTGTCTCGGTTGTGCATGTACAGTATGTGTATGTGTGCGTGGTTATGCAACAGCGCAGGGAGGAAAACGCGGTGCCTCTTGACCTACATTTTGGGGTCTGACTCGATCCCAGTGCTCAGGGAATCCCACATTGTTAGCTGTAACATGCACAGACGCAAACTTTTTTTTGTCTTTTCTTGTATGTATCTTCTCTCTGTGAAACATTCCTTGAGCTGAGAGAGAAATGGGAGTGCAACTAGGCCGCAGCTTTGAGAAAATCTTGCGGTCAGTGTAACAATGCAGAGGGAGAGGAGAAGGTCTGCAGGGAGGGAGGGAGGGAGGGAAGGAGGGAGTAGGGAGGGAGGGGTGTTTTATTTGGACACACTGCCAACCAGGTTTGTTAACCTACACACACACAGATGGTGGAGTTAATTAAGAAACATACCGAAGTCTTGGAGATGACACGGAAAGAGTAAAGAAAGACAAAAGAGGAGAATCTAGCCGAGGACTGTCGACCATTACATCACCTCTTGTTTCCTCTGGGATGTGTCGGGCTGGTGGAGGCAGGAGGGGTGAGGGCTCTGGGCTGTTAATGGGAGTAGGAGGGGGAGGTGGAGGAGGAGGAGGAGGAGGAGGGGTGAGGATGTTGATGGGAAAGAGCAAAGCCTGAGTCAGAGAAGGATCAGGAATGAATCCATCTTATATTCCTGTCTGCCCTCTTCTAACTCTTCCCTCTCTGTTTCTCAGCTCCACCTCATTTTTCAGTTTATTCTCCGTCCTTTCTTCTTCTCCACATCTCTTTTTATCTTTCTCTAAAAGCCTGGGGGTGGAGGTGAGGAGGTGGAGTTGAGTCAGTGGAGGTCACGCACTGATAAACAGAGTGCCAGGAATGACAGATGCCTGAATTAGAATCTGTTTATTAATTTCCTGTGGTACAGTGTTGGACGGCAGCACATTCCTCAGACAATACAGGGACAGAGTTCAGTAAGAGAATAAAACTGGGTTTAGTTTCATGGCTACTTCCTGTCCCAGGCTCAACACTAACTTTTAAAACTGGTTCAGCTTTTGGTTGCCAATTTTAGTCACTTTATATTCTGAGTAATTAAGATAAGAAGCAGCTACATGTCAGCTTAATAATAAGAATATGACGCTTAAAAACATTGTCACACTAACTGAACAAAACTCTTTATACTTTTTGTTTTATCTGATTGCAGAGCCTGGTCTCGCACTGAAGTTGTCGAAATCCCGCACTTGGACAGTGATGTGTGGCATCAGAAACCAATGAAAAAAGCCATCCTTTAACATCGGCATCAGCTGGACAAGGATGAAAGTTAAGGTGCAGAGCAACTCAAGACAAAGACAGACTGATCATATGGAGAGTTTAAAATAGACACTGACAATAAACGAAATAAAACATGCGTTAATACCAGAGAAGACTTTCAGAGATGGAGAGAAAGTGTTGCTAATAGTTTAGCCTTCTGCTAACAGGAGCTAAAGGTTCACAGCTGCAGCTTCACATCTATGTAGCTAACGTTAGCTAGAGCCTCGAATCACAGTGTGTCCTCCGCCTCACTCCCCGCTGATACACACCACTTCACTGGGAGGACAGTAGACAGCAGCTCCAGAGACTGACCCACCGTCAGCTCCGGGGGACCGGATAGCCCTGACTCCCCGCTGGATCAGCGAACTTTCTGTTGCTGCCATTACACAGGTTAGACCTGACCCTGCTGCTGGACACCAGCCCACTACAGCCCCCAAATTTTGGGGGGTTTAGTGTTCATCTTGAAAGAAGACAATGCATGTAACAGACAGAACTTGACACGGCGTCCCAGAGAGTCAACAACCAACACACCCAGGGTACTTTGCGAGTCGTATGTGGACGTGGAAAGTCCATGACCTAAACGTCAATATGTGACGAGGTCAGAGTGAGAATGTGTTGCTGCATAAGTGCAATGCAAAGTGGCGGTGATGAGCTAGCTAGAGGTATACACTATGAATCAGCTTATTACAACAAACGTCAGAGAAACTCGGATTACAACGCAAACAGAGGTAGCGTGGCTTCATTCTCTTCTTCATTCTCTGGTGTCTCCGATGCCATTACTCCAACATAGCTTTGTCTCGATTCAGAGGCTGCAGCCTTCGAAGACTGCATTTGAAGACCAGTTGCATTGGTGCGACGAATGCTGTCCCATTTCGAAGACTCCTTCAAATGCTGCCTTCTTTCCCAGAATTTGGAGGATGCAACGAATGAATCCTTCATTGCCCAGCTTATCCCAAGATGCACTGTGTGCCAGTGACAAATAATAACAATCTCTGGGTCCGTGATTTAGGGCTAACTAACATACTAGCTTACTCTTTCTTTCTTTCTTTCTTTCTCTATTTTGGAGACCGTTCAGTTTAGCTGATGCGGTCTGTAAAGGAGGTGGCCAACGTCCTTCAAAGGCTGCAGCCCCTGAATTGAGACACAGCTTCTATCTTTACTAACAACAGTGCTTTATCATTGCTCTGAATGTGGCATAAAAACTACAGCAGTAAAATACAACATACACATGAATGCAGCAGCAACATTAATCCAAATACACCATATATAATTTAAAAACACTTACAGGGAACAATTCATTGCACAATAAATACTTTTACTTTCCTTATTTTAAGTACATTTTGCTGATAATACTTGCATATATTTACTTTGGCGAGGTTTTAAATGCAGTACTTTTACTTGTAGTGAAGTATTTTTACCGGTGGGATAGGAGTACTTTTACTTATTAGCACTTTTACTTAGCCTCACAGATTAAGGCGTGGCTGTGGAGTCTTGTTAAAGTGTTAAGCCATGAAACCTTGAGATTAAATGTAGCTAACAGCGACACATCAGTTGAGAAGACGGGAGGTGGCAACAACGCTTGTGACAGAATATATTTTTGAGGCAGAAACAGATAAATGACAGCGAGCAGGGTTAAAAAATTACGCAGCATTAAAATGAAAATCCTCAACTCAGGGAAATGTAAATAACCCTAAAACAGGAACTCTCTTATGCTGTTGCTCCAATTTGGAAAAAAACAGACATGCTGTGCTGATGACAGCTAAACAGCCTCACTAGGCTGTTGCCCAAAATTTCCTGTCCTCATGACTAACATGCTCACAGACAGTGCAGCAGATAGAAAGACACAAACAGCCCAGATATGGCTTCCTGTACTCTACCAGTGCCACCGTCTGAGCTCGTACAGTGGTGCTGTCTGTGTCTTTACCTGCAGCCTGTAACCTTATATGGTGCCCTGTAGTGAATTAAGAGGAAGTCCCCCTCTGTGGAAAAAAAAAGTGACAGCCTGGTGGTTTCAGTAGACGGTCGGCAGCTGTAGGAGGCAGCACCGAGCAGCAGCAGCAGCAGCCCACACTGCAGCCTCAGCTTTAGGAAGTGGTGTGAGTGCTGATTTTCATTTCTACTTCTTTCATTACACATGCATGAACACAAACACACACAAAAGAAGTATTATTTAATGCTTCGTCCTACACAAGGCTTTGAGGAAGTACAACAGGAAGTGGGGGCTTTTCTTTTGTTGTTTCATGTGTGTCATTCAAAGACACATCTCTGATTTGATCCTTATGGAGAATTGACCAGTTTGAACCCACCAACCTTTGTACATTAGTGACTCACTGGTTTACAAGGCCACACATGGAGTACACACACACACAAACACAAACACACACACACACGCACTTCTTCTTCTGTCTGAGAAGGAAACTGGAACGTCCTCCTCTGCAGTTTCCAGTTACTGAAACACAACTGAGAGAGAAGTGAAATTGACTCGAGCTGTGAATTCCCCTGAAATCACACACACACACACACACATACACGCCCAGAGTCACAGGAGGGCACATGCACGCAACAAAATGGCACAGATTGTCAGTTCATTGCTGACAAATTGATACATACATGCAGGTAATGGAGGTGCTTGTAAATGGGAGCCTAATGAGACAAACACACACACACACACACACACATAATTTCACAGTCCTCAGGGGGTGAAGCTGATTTCCTTGAGACGGCGTCCCATGTGACCCGTCTTGCATTCCTCAGATTGTTGTCATGTGACAAACTTAAAGATTTCCTTTTATGGATGTCAGCGTTAACAGGAGAGGCGTGGCCTCACTAATACACACCCAGGTCAATAAATACACACACACTCTCACAAACACGCGCACACACACACACAAACAAAGAATGCACATTACTGCACACCACAATAACTCACACACTTCTGCCAGCTCAAACACAAACAAACCCACAGAGATAAGACAAAAGGGCTGAAAGCAGACTGGCAGCAGAGTCATCCTCCTCTAAGTCACACACACACTTCACAGGTACAGTCAGACTCAGGCCGCCTGCGAGTTTCAGACCAACTGCTGCATTACATGAGGCTCAGACCACAGCAGTGAACCTGCTCTGACTGAATGACACTTTGACTTTTAGATTAATGTCAATGTTACAATGTAAAGCGGTAAAGAAATAACGTTGTATTTCGTGTAGTCGGGTAAGAGCACGAAAGAGCACAGGTCTCGGTCCATGCCAAGGTTGTTAGCACAGTTTATTAGTGTATCTCATAGGGCTGGCTTTTGATACACGATGCCTTTAAGCACCAACACATTCTCACTCCAACCTTGTCACATACTGACGTTTGGTCATGGACTTTCCACATCCACATACGACTTGCAAGGTACCCTGGGTGTGTTGGTTGTTGATGTTCTGGGACAACAAACACACATGGTTAGGTTTGGGAAAAAGAACAGGGTTTGGCTTAGAATCTCTCAGAACGCGAACACAGCTCTCTCGCGTGAAAGTCTGTGTTTGTTGGACCCATCCACCACCCCTCCTGCCTGCTCCAGTTGGACTTTCATCGCCTTAACTTGTCCTTGTCCCACCGCGTTTCCCCCTGACGCTGCCAGGTGCTGTTAAACTATAACAGCAACTGGCTGCGTATCATGCCGACATTAAAGGACGCATTTTTGCGTTGGTTTCTGACACTGGTGCTGGATTTCGACGACTTCGTTTCCATTCAAATGATACCTGCATTCGGCCCTTTTTACCCAAGTCTAGAAAACGAAATATGATTGTTATGGTTCAGCTCGTAGCCAATCATTGGAAGTGTTCTTCGATTTAATGCGATGTGCGATTGGCCCTCTACTGCAGCAGCTACAACCCTTACAGACTGCAGTGTGGTGAAGTCGAGCGCAGTGTATTTACAGAGTTGCTTGTACAAAAATAAATATTTTAACAATTTGAACACTTTCTTTTTGTTTTTTAGATATTTTTTGGTGTTTTTTTGCCTTTACTTGATAGGACAGATATAGTGTGAAAGGGGGGAGACAGGGTGGGGATGGCATGCAGCAATGGGCTGTGGGTTGGGATTGAGCCCATGGCCACTGTGGCAAGGACACAGTCTTTGTACACATGGTGCCTGTTCTACTAAGTTAAGTTAAATAAGTTAAACTTCTTGTAAGAATCATTTGGATGAGATGCTTTCATTGACATGATGGGTATTGAATGAAGTAAAGAAAAAAAGGTATCAAAAGAATAACTCTATTGGTATCAGCACCACTTTAGGGACACTGGTACTGGTATCATAATTATTTTTTTAACAACACCCACCCCTAGTATTATCATAATCAGGTTTCAGTGTGTCAAAACATCCTAAACTAAGTATGTGTTTGCTTGCAGCAATACTGTCGACGGAGTTTAACGCTTTGAAACCGGAACTGAAATCAGTATCCTTGTGGTGCGTTCAGACGCCTTTCACAAGTATTTAAACCTTTGAAACCTGAGAACTTTGGTTCAGATTCTTTCAAGACAATGGCAAAAAGACACTGGAAAAAGGTGACATGAAAGAGATTTTTTTTAAAAAGAGAAAGAGAGGAAATTATTACTAATTAAACGAAAAAGGAAAACATGTCCAGGAACCTTTTTTTGATTATTATAATTATATATTTAAAAGTGTTATGATGTGCCTGGCATCTTGTTGCATCTCTTATTGCTTGAAAAACAGACATGGGAAGACAAAGTGGATCTTAAACATGTCACTGACCGAGCACCTTAGCTCTGTAGCCGTACCAGGAGGCCCAGATTCAATCCCAACACAAGGCCCTGTCATCCCCGGTCTCTCCTCCCTTTCCTGTCACTCAAGCCATTAAAATAATCTAAAACGTGTTTCTGAATCTTCATCGATTGATGATGAAGCCCATCTGACATCAATGTAACCCGCTTAGAGACGGTCAGACATGCTTTGACGCGACTCTGATGGTCCATCTTGGGCGCGACTTGGCACAGCTTGGCATGTTTATGCTGGTAATGGAAATGCAAGTCAACATGGCCGGCAGTGCCATTGTAAAAGCCCTAAATGTAAGCTCTCTGGTGTGTTCTGGGTGCGCCCCCTTGTCTCCTCACAGCTGGATCTTTTCAAAATGAAGAAGCAGTGGCTCGTCTCTATGTTCCCCATACTGCCAGGCATAAAATTTCAGGGTGGGACACCTCAGACCTTCTTCTACTCACCTGTAAGTAGTAACCGTTACATATATTCGGTCTAAAAAATAACAGGATCTCCAGCATGTGTACATTTTTGATTAAAAAGTCCCTGAAGGTTGGTTAAGCCCGGCTCTCCCTGCATGTCTCACACTGACACATTACATCATGCTGTTCTCATGTAACAGTCTGCTGCACAACAGCACCATGTTCTGCTGCTGCATAGCTCAGAGTGGACTTTGTCCAACCCTGGGCTGTAAAGAAAAGCCACTGCGCCGCACTAAGCTGAAAGATCGCTGCCATGAGTGATTAAGCGGCTTCCAGTCACACACACACTCCGAGCACACTTATAAGCACAGCAGGTAATGAGTGACTGGCTCGTGAATGTGCTGATTAGGAAAGGATGTTAAATCGGGAGACGAAGGAGAGGAGGATGAATGACAAAGGAGAGGAAGAGAGGAGAAAAAGAAGATGTGATATGTTATAAACCGAGAATAAAAGATGGAGAAGGATCGGAGGAAAGGTGTGGCAGTTTCTTATGAATTCTCTATAGGCTGCACATTCTGCTGCCGGTCTGCAAGAGCCGGCACTCCACTTCCTCTTTACCCCACTTCCTGCCGCTGCTGCTGGCCTATGCCCTTATATGGCAGCCGCCGGCAGCCAATCAGTGCGGAGCAGGCAGCTCATTCAAACAGCAAGTGTGAGAGAGGAGAAGGGTGGGAACTGCAAACAGAAATGAACAGCATCGCACCATACAAAACAATATAGCCCCCCAGCACAAACACACACACGCACACAAACCTGCCGGCTGGCGTAAAAACAAAAAAAGAGGTGCTACAATACAACAAAGCAACGCAACGCATGCAAACTTTACTCAGTTATTCAGGGGCACCGGGTGAATGCTGCAGCGCCGCAGTGAAGTTGTTTTTTGGTGGCAAACGGAGAGGGTGGGCTCTCGGTTACTATGCAGAGGAGAGGAGAGGAGATATATTTCTAGGGCTGAGAGCAGGATGTAGACAGAGGTATGACTTGGCACATAATGCCTCTATATTTAACAGTTTACACAGAAGCTGACACGTATTTGTCATTTGTCAGAATAAGATAAAGACAGTGGACAGGAAGAGAACAATCCAGAGATAAGAGGAGAATCAGAAAGAAAGCAGGGAGGCACGACAGGCTGTAGCGTTACGTAAGTAGCGTCCAAACACAGCCGAGTGCCAGGGACTGCAGACCAAAGTGCATGGGCGTGTGTAGGCTGCTGACCTCTCTCACTGCATTCGAGCTCCAGCTGAGGGGGCAGCGATGGGATAAGGAAGATCAGGAAGTAAAAGCAGGGCCGGGGGCCTGTCCAGAGGCTCGAGACTCCCAAACGAGCCAATCACAGAGCTGGCAGCTTGTGAAATGAGCCAATCTGAGAGGAGGAGCCCTCCCACCAGACGGAGACAGATGGTTGAGGACAGATAAGCCTCCCTGGGTTCACCACAATGCAGGGGGTGCATAAGGAGTGTGCGCATGTGTGTGTGTGCGTCAGTGGGAGTTAGAATTAGATGCAGAGATGGATAAGTCCGTCGCTCCTCTCAGCTTGAGGAGAAGATCTCTTTGATATTTTGCACAAACTACATTCAAAAGTAGGAGTATTGTCCTGCAATGGTAGGCCTCAGTTTACACCCATGTCTGTCCTGAGTCATATGCAGCCATGACAGCTAACTGTGCTTCAAATGATGCAGCAAAGAAGCTTCACACACATCCTCAATCCAGCAGCACAGAAGATCTAAACAATCAGCAGTTTCAAGATGGACACCCAAGATTAGTGTCACCGATTCAGTATCTGACCAACGTCTTCCCCTCTGTTCCTGAGATATGCCGTTGAGTAATGGCCAAAAAAGTGTTTTTGCTGAACATTATGATGTCACAGTGAAGTTACTTTTGAGCTTTTGGATATGAGATGTCATTATTTTATTCAGAACATGCTTTGAGAGGTCCACGTGACCTCCAAGTGGATGTTTGTGCCCAATTTGAAGAAATTCCAGAGATATCGCATTCATGAGAATGGGACAGATGTATGGACGTTCATACTGTCATGACCCAACTCGTAGGCCATGACAAAAATGGGAGACACACATGACATCAACTGAAAAGTGTGCAAATTTATTACTGACAGACGATAACTGCCGAAGCATAATTAAGCCATGAGGTGTGTAAATCTGTGTGTCAGTGTGTTGTCAGGTGAACGGGTGAGTGAGTGATGTGTGCAGGGTGTTGTACGGTGTAGAACACAAACTGTACACCAGACCGAAGCCACCTACACAAAAAAACGTGGTCGGATGAGGGGAAGAGGACGAACTGATGGCACAGCCAGGCTTCGGTAAGCTGCCACCGGGACACTGGCCACGTGCTCCCAGTTGCCACTTACTCAGCTCCGCCCGACAGGACCTGAAAGACACAGCAGGTCTTACAGGTCACAGAGGCGTAAAAACATGTCTCCTGGTCCCTTTTCCTTCTTTTATATATAAGATAATGTGATCATGTTTTTGACTTTTCATGCAGTTAACACCTCAGGAAATCTTTACATGCTGCTCTGGGTTCATTTCTGACACTTCTCCATTCATGGTTAAAGCGCTGGAAGCCGTCATCAGCCCCTGTTTTGCACGACACCTGAGTTAAACCTCACAACCTTAAAAGGCAGCTGTTACTTTGAGCCAATAAGAGCACAGAACGCCGGGAGGAAGTGAGGTGGATGCACAGGAAGAGGAAGAGGAGAAGAAGAAGAGAATACAGGGGGCCTGGTGTTTGTTCATGAGGAAAAGAAAAAAACATTTCAGCCTCAGACGCTGCATGTGGTTACTTCATTAGTTTGAAAGAGAAGCTCTCTTTGTCTGGCGAAAACAAGTCTGAAAACTGTGTTAAACACATCAAGCTTGATCAGATTTATCTATAATAACATTAAGAGTTTCCTTTAATCGATTATTAGCGGAAGATGTTTGGCATTAGTGCGCAGCCAGCAGCTACACTTTTATTTCAGAGCTCAGTGCTGGAGCGAGACCAACACGAGCTGTGACACACTTTTATAAGAGGAAGTGCCAAGCCTGTAAGTCACCAAGAACGTGTTTGGATCATCACAACAATATGTGCTTTGTAATCTGAACTACTTGTTGTACTGAGGTGTGAAATGAAAGAGGTGTAGAGAGATTTCCAGTGAGCTTTGCAAAGTTTGATGACTGGTATAAGATACTGGTCAGGCAGCCATGACAAGGAGTGGCCAGTAAAGTCAGTGTGTGTGTGTGTGTGTGTGTGTGTGTGTGTGTGTGTGTGTGTGTGTGTGTGTGTGTGTGTGTGTGTGTGTGTGTGTGTGTGTGTGTGTGTGTGTAAGAAGTGGGGGGTTGGAGTTAAAGATCCAGTTGGGCCGTAAATGGGAAGCTAATCCAATCGGCGCATGAACAGGCCAGCTGGCAGGCACAGCACACACACACACACACACACAGCTGGTAACTGGCCCGTGCCTTGTAGTCACACCGTCACCACGGTGACCCACAGATCGATGACGCTGCAGACGGCCGATCTATTGGCTGTATCACAGGAGAGAGGGGGGATGAGGAGAGGAAGGAGGGAGGGAGGGAGGCAGGAAGGGGGTGAGGGCAGAGTGGTGAATAGGGCTTCCCTCACTGAAACTATGACCAGTCACAGATGGCAAACAATCGGTCAGCCAGTCACTTTTCAACAGGCTGCAGAGACGAGAGAAAGAGAGGGTGTGAGGAGGAGGAGAGGGTGGAAAGGCTGGTTTAGTAAGATAGGAAGAAAGAAAAAAAGAGGAGAGGAAGATTTTGCTGCAGACAGACAAAACTTTTAGTCGCTGTCTGCGTCAACAGCTCAATAAATGTTTAAAGCAAAAGTTTGACATTTTGGAAAGTGAGTTTATTTGCAACACATTCTCACTCCGACCTCGTCATGTATCGACGTTCTGTCTGTTACATGCATTGTCTTCTTTTAAAATACACTTCGGTTTTCATAGGAAGTGTAACATTTACGTACAGTCTCTTTCAAAATAAAAGCACTGCGTCAGTACAACACTGCGAATTGATGTTTTTTTCCCTTCAACAAGGAACACACATGGTTAGGTTTAGGAAAAAAGAGCAGGTTTGGCTTTGGAATCTTACAGGACGGGAATACCGCTCTCTCAGGTGTAAGTCAATGTTTGTTGGACCCACCTGCCCCACTTGGACTTTCGCCACCTTAACTGTCAACCTTGTCCTGCCATGCTTCCCCCTGACACTGCCCGGCACTGTTAAACTATAAAGGCAACTGGCTGCGTTAAAGGATGCCTTTTTTAATTGGTTTCTGAAGCCACAAGTCACTGCCCATGTGCCAGATTTCGACAACCTTGGAGTTAGATGAGAAGATTGATGCCACTTTCCTGTTAACATATCATTAATCTTCTCATCTCATAGCTTTAGAAATTTATATTTCCCTTTCCCTTTGGCCTCTTGTCCACAAACAAACAGAGCTTTAGGTCACTAAAATGTAAATTTGCCTTCTTATGTGCAGACTTTAAAAACTCTAGTAACTTCGTGTCCATGTGGATGTGTAAAACAGAGTCTGGGAAATGATGACATCATCTCCTCTGTTTGCACATGCCCATTGTTGCTTTGTGCAATGAGAATATACCAGAAACAGCAACAATAGCAGACTACCTGTTTTTTTTTTTACTTTTTTTTTTTTTAGCACTGCTTGGTGTACTTGGACTACTTTGTACTCAAACTTAGTGTTGCTGCACCATCAGCTGCACCTGGTGTTGTTAGCACCACCTCAGCGTCCACGGTAGAGTCCACCGGATACAACAGTTTTGGATGTGACCCATCAAAATTAGAAGGTGGTGGGACAATTGGTGGGAGGGACTGTTGTCAATGAGGAGCGGAAGGAAAACTTTTGCATGTCCAGAGCGTCACTCATGTATGTTTGATTGAGCTCTTTTGTCGAAGGAGATTAGAAGGTTTACTACCATACAGAAGTATTTCAATACTGGAGAGATGTTTTTTGATAAAACTGGGCTGTTTGTTTTATATGGCCACAGAAAACAGAGAAAAAGGGCTGTGGTATTTGCTTATAACCTATATCTACCAGAATGCATTGTGCCATAACGGACCAATAAGCACTTCCATGGTGGGTGATGTAATGCAAACTCTTCTGTTTGGCACAATGCAACAAGCTGGTGACAAAAATCTCCTATTACAGTGAGACGATGAGCCAAAATATGTTTCTGAAAACATCTGAGGTGAGAAATGGACAACGCAGTGACAGAACCTTGGTTTACATTTGATGGGCACTGCCTAGTTTTACTGTTTAATCAAATTTCGGTCTCAGTTTGAGAGGAAGGGGCTGTTCTGACTGTAGATCTTCTGTGGTCTTTGTGTCCCTGGAAACTTGACAGATGACACAAAACGCATCATCTGGCTGGGAGATCTGGGCGGTAAGATGGAGGAAAGTTAACCACAGTCGATTTATACATAGTACTCACATATTTATGATTAAAAGCTGGTTGAAAATCAGCAAAGTATCCCTTTAAAGACGAGGAGAGACTGTGGAGGACAGCTAGCGCCAGCGAGCGTTTGGAGGCGTTTTTGAATTCTTGTGTGTGACAGAGATATTTTGTAAAACGATGGTCTTGTGTACAGACTATTAAACAGAGGGGAAAATGTATAATATGTTTGCGAGACGGCACTGGGCGGCACAGAAGTTTGCATGTTCTCCCCGTGTCAGCGTGGGTTTCCTCCAGGTGCTCCAGCTTCCTCCACAGTCCAAAGACATGCAGGTTAACTGGTGACTCTAAATTGTCCGTAGGTGTGAATGTGAGTGTGAATGGTTGTCTGTCTCTATGTGTCAGCCCTGTGATAGTCTGGTGTCCTGTCCAGGGTGAACCCTGCCTCTCACCCAGTGTCAGCTGGGATAGGCTCCAGTTCCTCCACGACCCCTGACAGGATAAGTGTGTACAGAAAATGAATGAAATAAATCTGTACACATGTAGACAGGGCCAAATGAATTGTGTGTTTAGCACCTGCAGCAGTCTTGATTCATATCAAATGAGCTAACAGGTGATCTCATTGACTTTTTGTCTTTCACCTGCTGAAGTCAGGCCATGTGACAAGTTAATCAGTAACCCAGTGACCACTGCAGCACATGTGTTTATATGCATGTGTGTGTTGTTCAAAGGTCAAAGAACCTTAAAAGACAACAGCTAATCATAACCAGTGCTATCTTTGATGACAGTGCGAGTATGTGTGAGTAATTCAGAGCTCAGTGGAAAGCTTTATATGGATATATGATGTGGGTGAGTCTACGTGGGTGTCAAGACTGTTTGTGTGTGTGTGTGTGTGCGTGTGTGAGGGTCAAACAACAGTCTTTGCTGATTTCTCGACACCCTGACCTCTCAGCTAAATGAAACAAAATCCAAATTAAATGACACAAACACACACAGCCTTATTAAGCATTCATATGCGTGTGTGTGGGTGTTTGAGTGTGCATTTGTGCCTGCGTTGTCTCAATGTTTACCAATGAACTGATGGTGTTGTAACACCCCTGCGTGACGTCATCCGCTCAGGTTTTTCTCTTCAAATATGGTAACTAGTTAGCCAGCAGCAGCACCACAGAAGAAGAAGAAGCAGTCTGTTCTGCAGCGCTGCCACTCCCTGCATTACCAAACCCCTCCCACATGACTTCCTGTTCCTCTAATGAGTAAAGATGCCGCAAGTTTGTCTTTGCTTTCAACCTAAGAAGGCCATCATGGACTGATTTAGTTTCACAACCTCCTTCTCCTCTCTCCTCTCTGTCTACATTAACGCTGTCTCCTCCTCTTTGTCTCTCTGTCGCTCTGATTCTGAGGAAGATTTGATATTTTCTGGCACTCATGGCACCAGGGAGCCGAGGCTTTAACAAGGGCATGTTTGGTGTATATGTGGGTGTGTTTGCGGGGGAGGGGAGAGGAACCATGAAAGGCCTGTTGCTAATGGGTGAAGCCGGCCATAGGGGGTGGACATGAATACTATATCTATTATACACACACACACACACACACACACAGACACAGAAAGAGTTAAACATCTGCTGCCTTGAGTCTCACTGCTATTAGACTACAAGGCTGCAGCTCAATACAAAAAACATTAGTTGCAATTAGCCTTGAGTGAGGTTGAAAGCTAAGGCCTGCAAATGTGGACATCCAAAGAGGAAAACAAAAAGCATGAGGTGGGAGCGAAAGATAAAACCATCAGACTGGATCTGAGTGGAGTGAAGATGTTGGTAAAGGGAGAGGAGAGGAAGATGATTTGAAATATATGACATCATATTGGAAATGCACTTTGTCTGTCACCTACAGAAGTTTCATTCTTGCTTCACTGCATCTTCGCACATGTGTGTGTGTGATAGTATGTATAAGTGTTTGGGAAAGGTCACGAGAGGTCGAGCTGAATGCCTCAATGTTGGCATTCCCTCCTTTAGACAAAAAAACAAGAAGTTAAAATGAATAGTTTGAAATTTTGGAGAAACAATGATTCACTTTCTTGCGGAGATTTACATGACAAGATTGATACTACTTTCACTTCTGATATCTGTCTCACTGTCAATTAAAATTAAAAGCTGAAGCCAGCAGCCAGTTAGCTTAGCTTAGTACAAAGATCGGAAAGAGATAGCTCTGTCCAAATGTAACTGGTGGACTCAAGGCCCATACCGTGGATATCTTAGGCGATCTCCATTTGTTCCTGACAACTCTGACAGCAAGATGTAGAAACAAAATCCTTGAGCCCCTCTCCCATGGAGCACAACAGCAAAAGGAGCGGCCATGTTACATTTCATTAAGTATGATAAAACACAGAAAACATACCTGACAACCATATAAACTCGAGCCCAAATTAAGTGATACAGGAATATGTTAGCATAACATGAACTCATAAACAGCTTAACAGTATTAAAACATGGAAATTACAATAAAAGCAATGTCACTTACCTCTCCTACGGACAGCAAAAGGGGAGAGGTAAGGTGGGAGACACCCCTTTATAGGTGAGGAACCCCCAAAGGTAAGCATAGGGGTACAGAAACTGAGTATCAAACGTTCCACATATTGATTAAGAAGCTGCAGCCCACAGCTAGTTAGCTTAGCTTAGCATGAAGACTGGAAACAAGGGTAACAAAATACACCTAGCAGCATTTCAGTACTAATCCTGTAACATCTCATTTGTTTGTCTCAGCACAAACATTTGCAACATTTACATTTGTGAACTTAAGGTGGATTTTGTTACCTATGGACGGAGCCAGGCTGGATGTTTCCACCTATTCCCAGTGTTTGTGCTAAGCTAACAGCAGCTGCTGACTCCAGCGACGAATTTACTATAGAGACTTGAAAGCGCGATCAATCTTCTTAGACAGACCTACTCACTTTGCAGGGGGTTAAACAAGGTGATACACTTTTATATCATGGAAAACGTTGTGGTCATGTTGATGGGAATAAGGCCCTCAAACAGTGCTTTACTAACAAAAGCTGTTTGTGCAGTGCGGCCTTCAAATGCAAAACTCTCTAAGCCACATTCAGGAGGGTTTTCCCCACCGGAGCACTGCAGATTGTGTTCAGTCCATGTCAGTATCACCAGTCACTGACATGGGTGAGTTATGATACTCCAGGTTAAGCCCCCAGGCTCTTGAATGCCACACAGAAAAAAAACACCAACACACATTGAAAGGTACAGCTGAACAATTCACCTGGCTGAAAACCTTTGCACCAGCTGACTCCGGCCCCACGTTGGCCTCCGCTGGTGGCCGCTCGGTCACGCTGCTGAACATCATTTTCGCAGAAACATACAGATGAGGTGTTTTTGCTAAAGGGCAGAGAGCTTTTACAACTAAATTACAGTTATTTTCAGTAGCTTCTGAACTCTTCCTGACTGTAAAGGACAGCTTCGAGCCAGTCAGAGCTTCTACTTGTTGCTCTCATTAAAGTGTCACTTAGTTTGATGAACGGCTTATTTAGGTAATCACAACTTGTAGTAAGAGTTGTTGAAGACAACACCTTGAGAGCCTGTGTATAAACTTCTGTCTGGATGAAAGATCCTCCGAAAAAATCATTAGCTCTGTTGCATTAAGGAGCTTGGCAGCAAGGTGCAGGTTCAGAGAGCCTGCGTTTCACTGGTGTAAACATACACACACACACACTGTTATGACACATGAGAGGAGTCTTCCCAGGACACTATTCCAGGCACTTGGCTCGTAGAAATTCCTACTGAAGAGTGTTGACAACACACCACTTAACCAGAGACCTCTCAATTACTAACAGTGCACACACATACATGAGTAAATGCATATCCAAAGTCCTGCTTATCTAAGATGACTGACAGCTGATTTTATACACTAAGTATGTTTTCCTTAGTGTATATTCACCTGAAAAAAAATCACAGTGTTTCCGTTACCTTGTAGTGAGCGTTTATATTTATATGGGGAACGAATCCTTATCTACAGCATTGCAATCTCTCTTTGGAGATCATCATGTTGCACCACCATGCTTCTACAGTAGCCCACAATGTACAAACCAAATACTGGCTCTTGTTGGGGCCATTTGCATTTTCACATTGGCCACCATAGTTAGCAGCCCCTCTGCAACGAGCAGCCTTCGAAAAACAGTGTTTTTTTAATGTGAAACTGTTTTCATCACCTGGTCTGTTAGTTTTGGATAGTAAGAGATCTCTTCGGATAATTTGGCTCTTGCTAACAACCGTCTGGATTCTAAGTTATCAGAGAAAAAAGTAAGCATACGTTAGAAAACACTGATTTGTAACGTGAAACTGTTTTAGTCAGTGTTTTTACTGGTTATAATCACCTGGTGCCTTGTTTTGTAGTGGAGAAGGCCTCTGTGGATAATTTGGCTCACGGTAAAAACCTCCTTATTGTTTGGATTACACATACAATTAGCACGCATTAAGTTAACAGAGGAAAAAGGTGAGCACACATTAGCAGGTACTGAGCTGGCGGCCTGTCTGCGATGAGCCAAACAGCATCTGAAAAACATTCATTTGTAACGTGAAACTGCTTTATTCACTATTTTAAACGGTTTTAATTACCTGGTCTGTTTGTTTAGGAGAGGAACAGACCTCTGTTGATAATTCAGCTCCTGAGAAAAACCTCCTGAACATCTGAATCTGAAGTTATCAGCGAAAAAGGTGGGCACACGTTAGCAGTTGCTGGGTTAGTGGCCAGTCTCTGACATGCCGAACATCATTAAAGAAATGCTGATTTTTAACGTGAGACTGCTTTATTCAGTGGTTTTACCAATTTAAATCACCAGGTCCATTTGTTTTGGAGAGGAGCAGACCTCTGTCAATAATTTGGCTCCTGGTAAAACCTCCTAAATGTCTTAATTACAAATAAGATTAGCACACATTAAGTTAGCCAAGAAAAAGGGGTGAGTACAAATTAGCAGGTGCTGGGCTAGCAGCCAGTCTGCAATGTGCCAAACAGCATTAGAGAAACACTGATTTGTAACGTAAAACTATTTTATTCAGTATTTTAAACAGTTTTAATCACCTGTTCCATTACTTTTGGAGTGGAAGAGACCTCTGCGGATAATTTGGCTCCCAGTAAAAACGTCCTGAATGTCTGCATCTGAATCACATTAAGTTATCGGACAAAAAATGTGGGCACACAGTAGCAGGTGCTGGGCTAGCGGCCTGTCTGCAATGTGCCAAACAGCATCTGAAAAACACTGATTCGTAACATGAAACTGTTTTGTTCAGTGTTTTTAACGATTTAAATCAACAGCCCTTTTGTTGTGAAGAGGAAGAGACCTCTGGTATAAACCTCCTGAACAATACACACTAAGGGAATTCTAACAGAGAAGTTTTAGCTCGTCACAAGCGGCAATCCTCATCGCTTGACGCCACTAAATCCCCTTCAATCTTACACACTGAACATTTAACAAAGTGATACTGAAGTAAAAATAATCTGTAGTTTCACTCTTATGCAGGAGTAAATTCAGAAGAATATGGCACGCCACAAACTGTTTCCCACTTGAATCGGTGTAGGCTGGGCTGTAACATGACTCACTCACTAACTAACTAACTAACTAACCTATGTATGTGCAAATGTAGAGACACACACACACACTGTCAGCACTCCCTTAAAGCCAGATTAAATATTTCCCAGCCAATCCCTGTTTATTCTTTCACAGTGTCAACATGGAGAAACACGGTTCAAGACACCTGAACCAACCCTTTCCCCTCCCTCATTACAGAAATGCAACATTATCACCAATGAAATGACGATAAATGAAAAGTCGAGGCTAAAACGTGTCACACAGGGATAAAGTAGGTTCAAGATTGGACCCTTTACTATGAGATTTAAGACCTGTAAATCAGTAAGTGGGCCCAGCAGACCTTTGATCACCTTAAACGCACTCCCTTTCATCTGCAAAGCCTCTAACATCGTCTCTACAGAGAGTGTTTCACTGGAGTCAAAGCTCGACGTGGGTGAAATGACAGGTGCAGCTCTGATTGTTCCCTTTAATTAAATGTTTATCACCACTGAATAATTATTTAAGTCTGGGAAGCAGGGTGTTTGTAAAATGGCCTGAAATTAACCCCTTCAGAATCTGCAGGGTTAGGGGGAAGTTACACAAGCAGCTGTCGTTGCAGCTGATTTAAAGGGGTCACAGGAACCAATAGTGTCCATTTAAAGGCAACTTTTCACAGCATGAATGAGGACAAGGAAGAGAAGAAAAGAGCAAAAAAAAAAAAAAAAACAGGAGTTGGTGCAACTGAGAGAGAGAGGAAGGGGAAGTGGTAAAGGAGGAAGAGAAGAAGTTGCTGCATGTCTCAGTGGCCTCAGTTAGAGCTTTAAATGGCACTGAAGCTGCCCGGCCAGTCCGCTAACACACACAGCACAAAGTGAATGATAGTGTGTGCCACATGTTTTAAGGAGAAGATAGTTGAGAGAATGACAGAGAAGAGAAAGAGTGAGATGTGGAAAAAAAAGAAAAGTGGAGTGGTATAATTTATGATAATGGTCTGATGGTGTACAGAGACTTAATGTGGCAGTGAATCAGTGGATGGAAATTTTACTAGCCTACAGGCCCTTGGCTAGCCTTAAAATCTAAGTCTGAGATTGTGTCACATGGGCCTCATTAGTCATGATGTGAATGAGGCAGAGGGCGAGAGGCCTCAATATCTTAAAAGTCCAGTGGACCAGGAGGTGGAAAATAGGAGCGATTATACAAGCGGTGTGTGTTTTATCTAATAGAGGTGAATAAAAGCAGGTAAAAAGGTAAAACAAAGGGGTTTGGTTGATGAAGCTGGAGGACAGGGAGTGCTGACAGAGAGTCTTCCTGTTTCATAATGGTTCAAAATGGCACACAGTAGCTTTGGTAAGGAGGTGGGCAACCTGCGGCTCCTAAGCCCTTCTCCTGTGGCTTTGACTGAAATTATGTGGAAATGAATCATGGTTATTTTTTTAACATTTTGAATTTTCATTTATCATTGTTGTAGGCCAAAAGTGCTTCCCTCTGTGTGGCCTATACACCAAATAAAAATCATCTAAAATGTGCTCCATACGGCCTGGCGCCATTTCCTAAGTCTCCCCAGCTCCTGGAGGTCGCACTATGAAGTCCCGTCTTTACACCGCCTTTGCATTTTTACAAAATGCCAAACAACGGCGGCATAATGTCTGATTTTCGACAGTATGCCAGCATCCCGGAGTCAAGAGGCTTAATGGCCATGACGTTTTACAGTGTCGGCCTCAAGTGTGACATATTACATACATGTCGGCAGTGCTTTCTAAACATTAACAACGGCATAACCTGGCAGCAACAATAATTTACCGTCTCTGTAATACGGCAGCTGATCTCGTCCTCTCTCAGCGTGAGGAGCCCCTGGACCTCAATGTTTCCCCAGTTTGCAGCCGCTGATCTTCTACTTTGAGTTAGCTGCTAACTGCTATTAGCTGCTTTTTAAATCTCTCAGTGGTCGGTTGTACGCATAAAATGTCATCACGACAGCTGTCCGTTTTACACCGACCTCACCTCGGCGCTGTTACTACCCTTGTCACCGGCTTAGAGGCGAGACATCTCTGTCCCCCCTTTTCCACGATCGTACCTTTTCCACAGAACAAAAAGGCGGCACAACAATGCAATATCCGAATCCAAATTTAATAGTGCTTGGACAGATTTGGTTGCTTTCACCACCAACGCTGCAAAGTTAAAGCACCAAATTATCACTAACAATCCACTGCAGAGTGGCCACCTTGTGGTAAAACAAATGAATGAATGCTCATTATTGGTCTCAGATGAAGACGCACCTTTCGTCAAAATGTTAGTCTTTAAATAAAGTTTGCTGCCTCATGTCCCTATGCTTCAATACACATAGGACCAATTCAGACCTGTGAGTGATGCTGATAGGCTCGTTTAGACTTCACAGCCTGTGTTAGTAGTAGTGCTTCTTATTGTAAGGCACAAATATGTTTTGCAGCTCCAGAGAGATTTTTTGGGTTCTTCTGATAGTAAAGGTTGCCGTCCCCTAACCTAGGTGTTTCCTATGTGATTGACAGATGGCTGAAACAGCAACTGAAAACCTCCACTTTCACTCAGCTGTATTTTGGGGCTTTTTTTTTTGTTATTATCACAAGGTACATTGTCTGAGCACTACTATCTGACTCTATTTATAACATCTAGTACACTGCAAGCACCATTAAAATCTGACAATCCTAACAAACCCCATCCTCCCCTGAAACGACACACCTTTGTCAAACTATCAAATCTCATGCAGAGGCAGAGCAAGCAGACTCTGGCAGGATATTCAGGAGCAGCCCAAAGAGCCTGTAGCCACAAAGCACAAATACTTAATCAATAAATGAACATTATCAGTGAGCACTATGGGGAAGGGGTGGCCTACATATCATAAGTGGTCATCCTTAGCTTGTGAGATCAGCTCCACTACTGTGTGTGTGTGTGTCATGTGTGTGACCTGGTGATGCAGTGGCTGTGGCTCCCACTGAGCTTACAGCTGGTTTTCAAAGTGGACAGCAACATCAGCATCGCCCCCCCCCCACGCTCTGTGTTGTCTGGAATAATCAAATAGAGTCATGTAATCTAAAGAAAGGAGCTGGGAATGAGGGCAGCTCTGGATGAAAGTCTTGGGCCTTTGCAGCCTTCACAGGGAGGAGTCCTTTGGTGCTGAGCTCTGTCAGTGTGCCAACCAGCCCCGAACAGGTGCACGGAGGACATTTTAACACGTATAAAAGCTTAAACATGATTTAACATGTATATAAAAGAGAATATGAAGAGATTAGGCTTTACTAGGCCTCACAACATCAATCCCTTCCCTTTTATTTCTCCAATCCTTTGCTATTATCGCCTCCCTCTCTCCCTCTCCCTCAAATCGCGAGCGCCCAGTGCAGCACAGTGCCCCAGTGCATGACGCCGGACCAATCAGAGGGCGCTATTCCGAAAGTTTACCTTTTATGGCTAGAGCCGGGCAACTGACGCAGTATAAAAAACATGCGCCCACAGCCAACGGATTCACTCTGAGCGCCGTCACACGCAGCTTGTGCGGGATATCATTTGCCTGAAACCGGTTCCCTTAAAGCGAAAAGCCCCCCCACCCAAAGGTAAGGACACACGAACTGATGCTTGTATTTCTAATTTTAGATTCATGTTCCATGTAAACATCGAGGTAATTTGTTTATTTAAAACGCAGCTGTCTGAAATTTGCCATTTTTGAATGCAGTAGATTGAAGTGACCACGAGGCTCTTTGTCCTGCCACACATGAACTGTACTGCTAATTTAACTTCATGGCTTTAAAAGTAAAAATGGCAGGAAGTGTATGTGCCTGTGTGAAGACATGCAGTGGTGACTGCAAGACACCGCTGAACTTGTGCTAATGCGACTCACAGGTGCTTTTGAGTGTACTGTTAGCCGGCTTATAATTCATGTTACCCTGCGAGATAACGGTCCTACGTGGGCTGGGTGTTTTCACCCTGCGATTGAGCAATATTTGCATTTGTCTTGCCGTGCTGGTTTGCATCTCTTCCCCTCAGCAGGGTACTTTGAAAGAGGCTTTGAGTTGAGGTCGTCTGGATCCCGGCTGCTCCCTTTGTGCGCCCGATGCGGCGGGGTGTGACCTACTTTAGCATATTAGCTTAGCCACATCATGCTAGCACCGCCCTTCACACTTGCAGCAGTGGCAATTTTTAATAAAGTTTTTTTTTAAATATTTTTTAATGGACGCGTGTGTCCACTTCCTGGTCGTGTTAGATTTTCACTTCAACATTATAATAATTTATAATAAGAAGAAAAGGTCTAAGATTATGAGGCCTGTTAAAAGAATAAATGTAAAAGCTTAAATGGATAAATCTGTATTTAAATGATTTCCGGTGTAGCCAGTTTGCATAAGGGGGAAAAGGGAAATGGCGATTCATCCACCCTGTTATAAAAGGCGTGGCTTTCAGGAAATGGAGCATCAGTCAAGGACTTGTGACCATTCATGAGTCAACACATGAGTTCATTATGCAACTTGATTTTATTTTAACTAACGCCCAGTGTTTAAAGCCTGTCTTGAACACACTGGAGTGGCAGTAATGGTGTCTGCGGTCGTGTCAGACATGTTGAGTGAAATGAATGAAGCAGTTCAGTATGACGCAGTGATATTGAAGCAAAGATTTCTGCCGGGTCTTGAACAAAGTGTGATGAAGCACCGACGTGACGGCAGCAGAGGAAGTAACGGTTGTACCGGGCGGAGGGAGTGGTCGCGCGGTGCCGGCTCTGATAATGTCGAATGTTCCTTTTCTCTCGCTGTACTCGGGCGCCCTGCCTGGCCGCGCGCCAAGGCGCCGGTAGCCGCAAAGCTGCTCAAAACCGAACCATGTCCTTATATGGTAATAACAGAATGCAGCGCCACTTCCTTTTGTCTGGCTCGGTCGGAATGTGCGGCACGAGCTCCACCCAGCGGCTAGTCTCGTGAACTGCAGCTAGTTGCGTGAACAGGAAGTCAGAGTGTCAGGCGCTGCTCGGAGGCGGATGTGACACTTACCGGTTGTGTTTCTGCTCCTCACAGTTCAGCCATGGAAGATGAAATCGCCGCACTGGTTGTTGACAACGGATCCGGTATGTGCAAAGCCGGATTCGCCGGAGACGACGCCCCTCGTGCTGTCTTTCCCTCCATCGTCGGTCGCCCCAGGCATCAGGTGAGTGATTGATCTCCAACAGGATTGATTGATGGATTTATTTTGAAAAAAAACTACAACAAAACGTAATTAATAAAGGACATAATAAAATCAGTATTTCTACAAGAATACATTTATTTAATCCTACTTCTTAAAGAATAAAATAATTAATCATACTTACAATTCCTATAATATTTACTACTTTTTACACACCTTTATTTATCTTAGACATAACTAACCGTGACTAGCTATTTAACACCTCTAAATACAACTAATATACAATAAACTGTGCATACTCACAATATAAATCCTTGCATACTTACACACACTTAGCATACATAATAAAGCCAAGTAATTTATTTGAATTAGCCCTCCTGCTAATTATAATAACTTATGATGTTATGTTAATGCCTACATTTACAGCCTTAATTTAATCTAAATGTATTTAAACACAATTAAGTGTTAATATCTTAAATGCCAGCTTAAGTTTGGCTCAAATGTTATGCTGTTAAGACTTTATAGCAGCTAGATCACCTTTTGTGTACTTACAACCATTGTGAAATCGGTGTGCTATTAAATAAACACAGCCATTATAAATTATGCTATGCTAGCTCTTATGCTATTTTAACACTGTTGTCTTTCCCACATCAAAGTACATGTAGTCAAGATGGCTGCCTGTAACTAGATTTAAAAGGCCTTACTTATCCCCATATTTCATTGCATAATTGAGTTAATTTGAGTTTCAGTGCACAGTATGTTTAACAATCTGTTATCTCTTGTCCAGGGAGTGATGGTGGGTATGGGCCAGAAGGACAGCTACGTTGGTGATGAAGCCCAGAGCAAGAGGGGTATCCTGACCCTGAAGTACCCCATTGAGCACGGTATTGTGACCAACTGGGATGACATGGAGAAGATCTGGCATCACACCTTCTACAACGAGCTGAGAGTTGCCCCTGAGGAGCACCCTGTCCTGCTCACAGAGGCCCCCCTGAACCCCAAAGCCAACAGGGAGAAGATGACCCAGGTACACACCCTTTAAATGTGCACATGTGGAGTTGTAGTCAGACAGTATGTTAAGGTCCAGACCTAGTTGCCTCATTTCCTCCTTGGTCTCCCTCTTCATCCCATTCTCACTTGCTCCTTCCTCCCCCTCTCCTCCAGGACCTCTCTCCTATAAGATGATCTATCATCAACAGGTCTCTCTTGACTGTGTGCCTTATCTGCACTTGTGTCTAGCTGAGTCAGTAGATCAGCACCTAATAGACATCTGACATGCACAAGTGTGAAGGAATGTTGATTTTTCTGCACTTTTTCCTCTACTAACTTAAATCATAGCCTCACAGTAATGCATGTAGTGAGTGCAGTGGCCACAAAGACTTATTTATCTGCGAGTGAAAATATTAAATTGCTTTTCTCTCTTCACAGATCATGTTCGAGACCTTCAACACCCCCGCCATGTACGTTGCCATCCAGGCTGTGCTGTCCCTGTATGCCTCTGGTCGTACCACTGGTATTGTCATGGACTCCGGTGATGGTGTGACCCACACAGTGCCCATCTACGAGGGCTATGCCCTGCCCCACGCCATCCTGCGTCTGGACTTGGCCGGCCGCGACCTCACAGACTACCTCATGAAGATCCTGACAGAGCGTGGCTACTCCTTCACCACCACAGCCGAGAGGGAAATCGTGCGTGACATCAAGGAGAAGCTGTGCTACGTCGCCCTGGACTTCGAGCAGGAGATGGGCACTGCTGCCTCCTCCTCCTCCCTGGAGAAGAGCTACGAGCTGCCTGACGGACAGGTCATCACCATCGGCAATGAGAGGTTCCGTTGCCCAGAGGCCCTCTTCCAGCCTTCCTTCCTTGGTACGTTTCCAAACTTCACCTGCGCTACACACTAAGAACATACTAAACTCTTATGGTTATAATGCACTTCAACATACTGACGAGTGTTTTCATCTTTGCTCTCAGGTATGGAGTCCTGCGGAATCCACGAGACCACCTACAACAGCATCATGAAGTGCGACGTCGACATCCGTAAGGACCTGTACGCCAACACCGTGCTGTCTGGAGGTACCACCATGTACCCAGGCATTGCTGACAGGATGCAGAAGGAGATCACAGCCCTGGCCCCATCCACCATGAAGATCAAGGTGAGCTGACTTGATCCAGAGCAAGCAGACTTAACACTCAGCTTCTGCCTACACAGTGACAGGTTAGCATTTGTGAAGAAATGCTATGGTATGCTAACGGTGTTTCTCACCTTCTCTCTACAGATCATTGCCCCACCAGAGCGTAAATACTCTGTCTGGATCGGAGGCTCCATCCTGGCCTCCCTGTCCACCTTCCAGCAGATGTGGATCAGCAAGCAGGAGTACGATGAGTCCGGCCCCTCCATCGTCCACCGCAAATGCTTCTAAACAGACTGTTCCTCCTCCCCCTCCCCGACCAAACGCCCAACAACTTCAGCTCTGTGCAAAACAACCACACACCACACATTTCTCATACACACTCAGGCGCAGAGCCTAGATGACCAACTCATTGGCATGGCTTCAGTTATTTTTGGCGCTTGACTCAGGATTTTAAAAAACTGGAACGATGAAGGAGACCGTAATGTTTTTGGCTAGGTTATTAAAAAAAGCACCCCAGGATTCTGCAGTTGCATCTGGGGACTTAAAAAATGTACATTTTGTTTTTCTTTTGAGTCATTCCAAATGTTTGTTAACTGCATTGTTCAGACACATGATTCCAAATGTTAACTGCATTGTTCAGACACGTATTCGCCTCTGTGAAGGCTGCCCAGTGGTTGGCGCATACTTAAACATGGTTGTAGTATCGCTTGTATGTAAATTATGTCTGGGTTTTTTGTACTTTCAGCCTTAAAAATATCTTGGTCCTGTTAATTTTTTTGTTTTTGTTATGCAAAACCCAATCGTGACCTCTTCTTCCCCCTGTTGGAGGTTTCATCCCCGGGGTGGTGGGGCAAGGGGTCTCGAAGTGATGGGGTAACATGGGGTGCCAGACCGGTGGGGCCAACCTGTACACTGACTAAACAATCCCAATAAAGTGCACATGTGTTCCGACATGACGTCTGACTCTTGTCTTCTGTGAACTGTCTATTTTACTGTTGAGCTACTGAAAGCTAAAGAACATCTTAGCTTTTTGCTTTAAGTGCTGCCTAGACTTCATTTATTCCTAGTAGGTCTTCAAAGTCAGTCTCATATTTGAACTTGAGGGCTTAATTGCTGCAAATACCTAACTTTGTTCATCTATCTTTAATTTTGTCTGAGTGAAGCTTTTGTCCATATTCTAAAATTACAAATCCTACACCTACAACCACTGAACTTAATACTGTCATTTTACTGTACTTGCACTGCCATGTTGGCAAAATATGTAACCTAACACACTGACTATTCCAACATAAAACCTGTAAATCTTGGACATTAGTCGTCACTGCTGGTTCAGATAAGTGATGACAGACAGGAAAAAGGACTATCTGCAACGCTTGGTGCTACATTTAGGGAGAGAACCTCCATCAGGTGACCCTCACTTTATATACAGATGCTGCAGGTTATTAAAAGTAACACCAGTGATCTTACAGCACAACTTGACCACTTTTTCCAACCTGTTCTTGTTTTTAAGGCTCAGATCACCAAACCAAAGCGTTAAAAGAACAAACTTAATAAAAGCAGCCAAACTCCTCAGCTACCTTGAAAAGAAAAGGTGCCTGTCATCTAAGACGGTGCCCAAATACTTGCACTACTGCACTGCTGCCACCAGCTCCCCCTTGATCACACAGGGAGCAGGAAGCCTCCTCTGAAAATAAATAAACATCTCCCTGGTCTTAGACACATTAATGCACTGGAAAGACTGGTCGCACCAATTAACAAATCCATCCAGTGGCGGGCCATGATCATATTCTGATCCATGAAGAAGACTTGCAGTAACAGTCTTCCACCTACTTAAGGACAAATCTTGATGTGTGATTACACAGTCATTTGTGTACAAACAAAATAAAAGAGGAGAAAGTGCACATCCCTGAGGGGCTCCAGTAGATTTCCTCACCTTTATACTTGAAAACAAATTAAAAGTTGATAATGAGAGGCTATTTGTCTAAAAATCAGCCTTAAATTGAGTGAAATTGTCTTTAAAAAAGCATTAGATTAGTGTCTGATACCTGCTGATAGAAACGCTTTATTCAGATGAAATAACGACAACAATTATACATTTTATTTAAAGGCGCCTTTCACGGCACTCGAGGTCACCTTACAGGCATAGATAGAGAAAATTACAGTAGATTAAAAGTCAGCAAGGTCAGGAGTAACGTAAAATAACAGCAGCAAAGCAAGTTTACAGTGAATAAAATTCTGCATACACAGTGGATATGTGTGGCTAGATGCACGGGAGTCAAACTGAATAGGCTCTTTGAAATAGCGTCTGAAGGCTCTAGACCCCATGGTGGGCAGGCAGGCTGGCGGGACAGTGAGGTGGATGGAAGAGGAAGACCTGAGAGTGGGGGTGTGGATGTGCAGGAGTTCAGAGAGGTACAGAGGAGCTAGGTTGTGGAGTAAGATCATAAAGTCAATGTGGTGTTAAACAGGGAGCCAGTGACGCTGCAGAAGGACAGGAGTGACGTGATTGGTGGAGGGGGTTCTGGTGATGATAGTATGTGTAGTATCTGCTGGGCCCTTTTTCACCAGAGCAGTGGAGTTTATTTTCCACTTGGGGTCCTCGCTGATGACGGTTCCCAGGAATGTAAAACCAGGGACCCTCTCCACGTCCTCCTCTCCTATTATGAGTGGTAGGTGCTCCTCCTGTTGCTGCCTGAAGTCAGTCATGAGCTCCTTTGTCTTTCTGGTGTTGATTTGTTGAAGCAGAAGTAGTCACGTCAGCTGAACCTGTTTACCCCTGCGTCACAACTGCCTCACCTCCTCAGTACGTCTTCAGTCCTGTTACCACTTCCAGCCCTGAAGGCACGGTGGAGTTCTGTCAGAAACCAACACAATGACAAAGCCTCCAGTGTGAGCTCCACAGTTTGCCTGTGGGAGTGACGAGTCATGACTTACAGGTGTGTTTGCAAAACCTGAGATAATCCCAAACATCCTGTATTTAGTAACAGTGAGCTCCCTGTCTCTGTGTTAGCACTGAACTCTGATGTGAATGCAGCTGTGTTTTTAAACAGCAGCAGTGTGAATCCTGGATGATGTGAGATTATATGATGTCAGAAATGTGTGCAGAGGTTTGCTGCTGCACACAGGACCTCAGACTGCAGCTGACCAGGGTCACTTTTTTCTTCCTTGGTGTGATAATGCCACATTCAGCGTGATCACTATCTGATATCTGAGATAACACAGCGTGAGTGTGGATCTGAATTTCAGTAGCTGATCCTTATGATTATGACTGATGAACATTAGCTGTGTTAGTGCCCCCTCCAGCACTTGATGTCCTACACACAGTGAGTAATGTGCATGTATGTAGCGGTGGTGCTGCTCATATTTCCATACATTACCTGCTGTGTGGAGCTTTGGGGAAAACACATAAGAAACCAACACTATTACAATTTTCATGCTACAGAAGAAACATAAAAGAATTAGAAATTGATCAAATCATAATGAACCATTTAATGCTCTGTTTATTAACTTACATGCTTTAAAATACTGTGATCTAGTTGATCTTTAAATTGCACAGATAATGTACAAAACACAAAATAACTTCAGCTTCCCACTGTATTCAGAAAAGGTTTGAATTTAGAGAGAGCAAGTAAGAATTCAGGGGAATAGATGTGTTTTTAAACACAACATATAAACTGCTGTACAGTGTTACAAAAGAGAAAGAAAAAGAGAGTATGCATATGCACAAGTATACAGATATAAGTATACAGATACCTAGATACACAGAACCTTCAAAGAAAACAGGCAGTTGAAGAAAATAAAGGCTGTTGTGATTGGCTACAAGATGTCAAAAATAAAAATGAATATTAATAAATAAATGGAATAGATTTATTTATTTATATATTTGTCCATCTATGTTTGTTGTTAACTTATGGAATTGACAAGTAATTAAAATGTGTAGTTTTATTTGCAAATTTAAAAAGGTGTTAAACAAACATAAAACTACTACTACTTCATTTTAACTTATTGTATTTTTGTTGTTATTTTGTTGTATAATTTATTCTATTTTATTTATCTATTCATTTTATGTTATTTCATTTTATTTTATTTTATTTTATTATATTTTATTTTGGGGTTTTTAAATTTTATTTCATTTTATTTTTGTTGTTATTTCTGTTTTCATTTTGTTGAATAATTCTATTCTATTTTATTTATTTATTTATTTTATGTTATTTTATTTTATTTTTGTTGTTATTTCTGTTTTTATTTTGTTGTATAATTTTACTCTATTTTATTTATTTATTCATTTATTTATTTTATTTCATGTTATTTCATTTTATTTTATATTTTATTTTATTTTATTTCATTTTTTGTTTTTGTTTTACAATTTCATTCTATTTTATTATATTATATTTTATTTATTTATTTTAATTTTATTTCATTTCATTTTTGTTGTTATTTCTGTTTTTATTTTGTTTTATAATTTCTTTCTATTTCATTTATTCATCCATTTATGTATTTTATTTTATTTTATTTTTGTTGTTATTTCTGCTTTTATTTTGTTTTTAAATTTTGTGTTATTTTATTTTATTTAATTATTTATTTTTGGATACCCTAAAACTAGTAATGAATTAGTTCCTTGTGACAATATGCCAAGTAAAAAGGGTGGGTATAATAAACTCAAGCGTTAGTCTTAATCTTTTGAGTCAATATTTTTGTTTGTTTGTTTGTTTTCCCTTCAATATATTATGTGCATCCCTTTTAGAAAATTAATAAGGACTGAATTAAGTCACTGCTACAACAACTGCTACCACATATTGTATGAGGAAACAGTGAACCCAAACAGTGAACCCAGAGAGCAGAGATAAATGAAAGGGTGTGGCTCGTGCTGTACAGATTTGTGCCACTGCCACGCCACAACCATCACTGACTCTTATCTGTTTACATGTTTCTGATGTTTTCTGCTCCAGGGTTCATGCTGACCTACTTCCTGTTGTGTTACCTGGCTCAGCTGACCGGCTGTGACATTATGAATCAAAAGGTCACGGCGGGCTCAGAGGACACATCACACCGAGGTCAGGAGAATCAGATCTGTAAGTGATTGTCACACAGAAAGCTTTTTCTCTGCGTCCTCAGGCGTATCGTCGTGACATCATCTGCGATCATGCTCTCCTCGTGGGATCATGAGATTGTTTGTTGGCTGGAAATGCTTTGATGATGAGGATGAGTAACTGTTGGCAGATTAGAAAATGTTTTTGCTCACTGAGGACACACGAAGCTGCGATGATCTCAGAGACTTTAATAACAAGTCTTTCCAATATTTTATTTGGCTCAGGGAAACTCAACTTGATTTTCCTGTGGTTATACTTTGCAAAATGACATGAGGCCAGGGGCAAGTTATTAAACAAATATCAATATATTTATCAACAAGGCGAGTTGCAGCAGGCCCACATACGTCAGGTGTACGCAGGAGCGTTTCTAGGATCTGAGGACAAGCTGGGACCTCTGTTACTAAACTGTATTTTGATGCTATTCATGCACTCTGTCACCTTATTAACATTCAAGGCACAAAACAAATCCCAGTTACATCAGTTAATGTTCATTGTGAGTTAGAGAATGAGTCGGCATGCTTCCCAGCATCCTTTCATAGATCGTAAATTGAGCATCACTCATGTGGGCTCTCCATAACCACATTCAGTGGTGCAGGAAATATTCAGATCCTTTGCTTAAATAAAAGTAAAATACTCTGTTACAAGCAAAAGTCCTGCACTGAAAATGTTACTTAAGTAAAAGTATGTAAGTATAACCAGACAGATGTACTTGAAGTATTAAAGGTAAAAGTACTCAGTGCAGAAAAATGCAAGACCCAGTGTCCTCAAACAAGTACATCCTAATTTACAGCTTCTTATCTTGTTACTGTCCCTAAATTTGGTCAAATTTGTTGCCATAACAAACAAACATTATTAATCATAAATAAACAAGTCTCAACCATACAATGTGATCAGGTTTTGCACCTTGTCCCCTTGTCCCCCCCCTGATATATATATTATATTTTGTTTGTTATATTTTGTTTGTTTGTTTTGTTATTCTTTTGCGGGGGTGCAGTCACTGAGTCATAGAGTATATGGTGGCAGTTGGAGGGTGGGGGTTGCATGGGCAGAGAAGGCTCTGCATAAATTGCAGTGAATTTTCAACTATCTATTTCTGTTTTTGTAAAACTCTATTAAAAATAAGATTTTAAATTAAATAAGGGTGGTCAGTGGTGGAATGTTAGGAAGCACATTTACTCAAGTATTGTACTTACTTGAATATTTAGTTCTCGTACCACTTAATACTTCTACTATGTTACATTTCAGAGGCGAAATTGTACTTCTATAAATTTGTATGACAGCCATAGTTACTTTACACGTTAAATTTTTGCACGCAAACATGAAAAAAAAATCTAAAAATATTTAAAAGAACAAATAAATTCAGTTACTTTATAGGTTTAATTTTTATTCATAGAAATATTTAAATACAGCTGAAACATTTAATAACTGAAGTAGTTTTTTAATGCAAAAATATTTGGGAATCTTAAACTATGGTGTTTTTGCATGTATGCATGAAAAATTAATTTTCTGTCAGTTGATGAATCAACTGATTATTTCTGCTGTATTTTCATATTTTTCTGTATAAAAAATAAAATCTTTAAAGTAACTATTTTTTGTATTTATTTGTTCTTTTAAATGTTATTTATTTAAAATATTTTATTTATTTATTTTGTTGTAATGTCTATTTTATTCTATTTCTTTTTCATATTTTATTCCTCTTTTTGATTTGATTCCATTTCATTTATGTTTCAGTTGCTTAATTAATTTGATTTTTTTTCATATTTTATTTCTCTGCTTTTTATTTGATTTAATTTGTTATGATTTGATTAATTTTATATTTTATTTTTCAGGGTTTTTTTAGATTTCATTTCATTTAATTTTTAAAATTTTTTAGTTCATCCGTTTTTTAATTGATTTGATTTTTTTTTTACAGATTTTATTTCTCAGGTTTTTTTATTTGATTTGATTTGATTTGACTATGGTCATCAGACAAATGTATTAAAGTCAATAGTACAATAGCTGCCTCTGAAAGAAGTATACAGTGGCATTAGAAGAAAACATGGAGTTAAGTATGAGTACTCCACATTTGTACTTAAGTACAATACTTAGTTACATTCCACCACTGACAGTACTGTTGAGTGTTGCTCTGACTCCTCTGTTATCATGGCCAGTTTGTTAATGTGACGCAGTTGCACAGTTCAGACAGCAGGTGGCAGCGAAGCTCCATTTTTAATTTACATCCAAAAAAGAGGTGTGACTGCTCTCTGCATGTTGCCTTCATTTTCTCTGCAACACTTAAACTCACACTAAAGCTGAAACATACAGCTACAACTGAGCCAGTTATTTTTATACTGGGTTATGAAATGGGCGTCTTTGATAATAAAGTTAAATCAGACTGAATGGATGTGGTGTTACTGGGCTGTTGTAATAGGCAGACTGGTAATGAGTATGGAAATGGGGCAGTGCAAGAGACAGGACTGTGTTCAATACAGCAGTAAAAGGGTGGATGGAGGGTGTAGGCTGTTATGGGAACTGTGCATGTTTTAAACCATCTTTCCTCGAGTGGTGGGAAAAGATCCACTGCTGACACGAGCACATTTCCTGTCCACATCTAAAAACGGATCTCAGCATTTGCATATTACAGAGAGGAACAGAGGATGAGATGGATGGTGGATGGTGCGGCCCCACCCTCGTGCACTATGCATCATATATCCTGTTTCTGTGTGTGACACCACAGATCCAGCACAAGCCAAAGTCATGCTGCATCCATTAGTCAGGCTGTCCCAGTTTCATACAGTATTCTGGGCTGCAGGGAGGCACCTGGTGATATATGAGGAGCCTGGAGGGCTGTTTGAGGGGACACAGGGGCCTGTGCACATGCATGATATGAATTCATACGTGCATGTATTAAGGCAGGTTGAATACAGAGAGCCTGATGCATACACACTGAAGATCAAGTGTGCTTGGTATTGGAAATTTATTCCATCTCGCTGCAGCCCCCCGCCTGTGATTCTGCTGAGACTGCTTCCCTCTGATATCCTTTTATTGCCACGCCAGCAAAACACTCGCTGGCAGGGAGGCAGTGCTTGGCATGCCTGTGTGTGTGTGTGTGTGTGTGTGTGTGTGTGTGTGTGTGTGTGTGTGTGTGTGTGAGTGAGTGCAGCCATACTTCACTTTCCTGTGCTTGTGGAGGTTATGTGTGTGCTCGCCCGTGCAGGTGTGAGCGCTGCAGGTGTTTGTGAATGAGGCACTCCAGAGACAACACAGAGGGGGACCAATTTGTCAGAAAATGAGGCTTGCTGTGTTCCTCCATTTACTACAGCTGTGCAGCTTTACTGCAGCTCCGGTCGGGGTCACTGATGCACCCCCCTGCACGCAGTTCTCATCCATCCCCAACAGGTGGGGTTGCTGCGCTACACGGGCCTCTTTGGAGCATAAAGTGGGTGAAAGGCAAAAAGAAGGCTAACACTGCTGACAGAAGGAGGCCAGCAGAGAATAATTGATCATATTCAAATACAGTAGCTCCTGTTTCTGAGTGATTTGCATTCTACCGGGGGGTGACATGTTCACTGGAGGTGATGCACCCCCTCTGCATGTATCCCGCTGAATGTTATTTAGTTTGATTGACTGACAGCAGATGTAAAGTGTTGTTTCTGTCAGTGAGCTGCTGACTGACAGGAGGCTATAAAAACCGGTCAGTTGGCTCATTTTTAATCTGTTGTTTTCTATCTGTCTCTCAGTCAAAGCAATATGTTCTGCACCCACGATGGCACATTTCCCTGCCTGCCACAGTCCAGAATAGAAATAAGGGATTTGTAGTAATGGCACACTTGATGGAGAGAAGCAGTGTCAGGGTTAAAAGGAGGTGTGCAGGCGTTTTCTATTTTCTCCTTGAGGTTTCAGCGACCCTGACACATCACCACTGTACATTTACTCAGCAGGAGACGTGTCTGTTGCATCAGTGTTTCCTTACGGCTGCGGTGGAGGCCCGGTGTTTTTTCTCGAGAAAAGCCCCACCATTTCTCAGAGTTCTAACCACACGACTCAGGCACAGGAACAGGCACCAAAAATACACACCATGTGCACTGCAGGCTTGCTCAAGCACCCTGCATGCACAGTTGACAAGCCACCCACCCTCCATCCCCCGACTCGGTTTGAAGCGGTGGCAGATGGGAATCACTTTGCTTTGACTTCCATGCGTGTCCTCGTCTTGGTGCCATTTTCCAGAAATAAGGGTGTTTATTTTGATATGATTCAAATAGAATTTAAACTGCAGCCTTTTGGATGGCGGGACAGCACACATCGATTTACACAAATATAGCAGATGTTGTGGATTCTGAAGACATGTAGGTCTTGGACTTGGTTAGATGTGGTAGAAATTTGGGTCGGTATGTTTGTTTGTGTTCTAATTGACCCTCACTCTGCAAAACATGGACACGGTACACTTGTAAGTTATTATGTAGCAGATATGTTGAAACTTTATGTTTCAACAACCCTGTGGTTAACATGGGGTCAGGTTTAGGCACAAAAAACACTTGGTTATGGTTAGGAAAACACCTATTTTTTTGGCTTAAAATGCACATTTTTAGTGAGACGATCTCGGCTTGAAGAGCAGCAATGTGACGGAAAAAAAACAACCATTGTTGGTGGCGCGAGCCCTGTATGAAACTCAGCAATGTCACAGTAAAAAGAACCTGCTTTTGGTGGCATATACAGTGATGTCTCAGTGAAAAACAATTGCTTTTAGTGGGAAAAAAACTGGCTGGAATCACACCAATGTCTTGGTAAAAAACCAACCATTTTTGATTGCACAAACTCCTGTTCAAATGTGGCAATATCTTGGTAAAAAGCACCAACTTTTGATGGCGCAATCTCCGGTTGAAACTCAGCAGTGTCACGGTAAAAAACACTTGCTTTTGGTGACACAAGCTTGACTGTAAACACTGCAATTTTTGGTTGCACAAAGTCTGGTTGAAACGTGGAATTGTTTCAGTAAATAACACCAACTGTAGATGGCACAATGCCCGGTTGAAACGCAGCGATGTCTCGGTAAAAACACCCATTTTTGTTTGAACAAAGCCCAGTTCAAACATACCAATGTCTCAGTGAAATACAATTGCTTTTAGTAGCACAAAACTGGCTGTAAATGCTGCTGTGACTCAATGGAAAACAACAGTTTTGGTTGCACAAAGTCGGTTGAAACTCAGAAATGTTTCAGTGAAAATCACCTGCTTTTTGTAGCACAAACTCGGCTGTAAACACTGTGATGTTTCAGTCTGTGAAGTACAGCAGTGTCCCGGTAAAAAACAAACCTTTTATGGTGGCACAAAGTCCGGTTGAAACACAGTGATGTCTTGGTGAAAAAACACTTTTTGTGGCACAAACTCAACTGTAAACACTGTGGCGCAAAACTGGCTGGAAATACTGCTACATCTCAGTAAAAACCAACAGTTTGTGGTGGCACAAAGTCCAATTCAAACGTGGTGATGTGGTAAAAAAAACCAACTTTTGGTGGCACAAAGCCCAGTTTAAACGTGGCAATGTCTCTGTGAAAAACACTTGCTTTGGGTGGAACAATCTCCACCAGAAAAGCAGCGACCTCTACTTAAAAACAACCAGTGTTGATGTTTGGTGGTCTCAAACAGTGGTCTGCAGTGTGGCAGGCATCTTGCCAAAGTCACACCATCCTCCATCCCCAGTCATCTCATAGAACATGTTACCAGAACTACGTCACTTTAGAAACACTGAAATGATACGTATGACACGTGCAAATGAAACTACCCATAGTTTGCAGAAACATACAATGCCAACATTTTCTCCTGAAGCCTGGGCTGGTAGTGCTGTGTGTGCATGTGGTGGCTCAGCCCTGCTAAAATAATAAACTCCATATATATTATGTATGGGAAGAACACCTATGACCATATACGTCTCACTATTTCTGCACACTGCAACATCCAAACATCCAAAATACAGTATTGATATTTGTGTTGAAAGATAATCAGATGTGGACAAACAGTGTGTAGATTATCTTTGTAATCTACTTACACACATTCAGATGTGTGTGTGTGGCCGGCTGTTTGTCCTCCAGCAGAGAGCTCCTCACCCTCCCTCCCCCCTCCAGTAGTCACCATAAAACCCTGCAAGCCACTGTCTGATGATTGGCAGGTACCCCATGAGAGCTGTGTGTGTGTGTGTGTGTGTGTGTGTGTGTGTGTGTGTGTGTGTGTGTGTGTGTGTGTGTGTGTGTGTGTGTGTGTGTGTGTGTGTGCCTCAAGTGGAGGGGTTGGTGTGTGTGGTGATGTCAGTCATCTCAGACTCAGTGGCATGTTTACTGCATATATATATATATATATATATACAGTGTGTGTGTGTGTGTGTGTGTTTCTGTTTGTTTCATCCCATCAGAAAACATGACACTGCAATTAGCCTCCTTCACAATCATGTAGTGAGTGTGTGTTGCTGCAGTGCAGCAGCAGCAGTCGCTCCGATACCAACACAGCACTTGTGTTGAGCATGAGACAAGGTATGATGAATGATTTAGCACTTTGGTCATGCGGGCGCTCCGTGTGTGTGTGTGTGTGTGTGTGTGTGTGTGTGTGTGTGTGTGTTGGGAGGGGTCACATAAAATATCTGGACTGTTTATTTCTGCTTCTCATTTGTCCAGTTAAAAAGTGTTGTATAAAATATGTTTAATTTGGAGCAGATCATAAATCCAGGTTTTATTATCCCCTCAGCTCGAGTGCTGAGTGAAGAGCTGTTGCTGAGGGCCGGGTGCTTATGCAGGGGGGACATCTCTCTGTGTTTATTTATTTATGTATTTCTTTTCCATAGAGGGCTGAACCCCCAGCTGAATTAATCAATGCTGCCTCTGCGCTGCGTCCCCTGTGGGTTAATGCAGCCACACGCCTGCAGAAAATCAGATTGCCTGGCTGCCAAATAAAATAATTTACCTGATCCCTCAGCTGATAGGACAGACTCACCCCCAGAACCCCAACAATGGTATTTGGACAGCCACGCAGCTGGGGGTTGGTGGGAGATGTGGTGATAGATGCAAACAACAAGGGGAAGAAAGAAAAGCACAATGAGGCTAAAATAAGACTCAGGGATAACAAATGTTCTCATCCTGTAATCTGTGGTCGGCAGAATAAAAACAATGTGAGGGGAATGAAAAATTGGCCTGGTGTTTTATTGACTCAGCAGCATCTCAGGCTATAAATCATGGTTTTCTGTACTTTTCCACTGTGGACACACATAGAGGACAAGCTCTGGGCTTTCAATTGGGCCATCCTCAAAGAACCCAGTTGGTGTATAGGCTATAAAAAGAAATAATCTACCAAATGGTCCCATCTGCTGCTGCAGTAACGCATCACTGGGATAAGCCTAACCTAGAACTTAACAGATCTGTGTTATTAACATTAAATGAGGGTTGGAAGCAAAGCAGACACTGCTCTTGGCTGCTTACTGTTCTGTTGATGGAGAGCGCAATAAAAATTACGAATACATTTTTACTGGATTATGTTGGTTGATGGATTTCAGCACCATGTCAGGCTATTATAAATTAAGCCTGTAACGATCTGTCATAACGACATCAACCTAGAGGTAATTTCATTAAGATTATATATTTAAATTACAGTTACTGCTGAATACCGTTGAGTTAAACCCGTGCGTAAAACATGCGTAAAATGCCGCGTTTGTGGAGAAGACCGCTGTTGCGCGCTTTATTATCTAAAGGAATCATGACTGAGCTCTTTGATAAAAATATATGCATACCACCTCGGCCTTTCGTAACCCGCACAGCAGCCAAACCCACCGCAAAGTGGAGATAACCCCCCACGAAACGCCGCCGCATCTGACAAGAAAAACAACAACGAGAAAATGAAACCTGCCTCCTGCTCGCGGGCTGAAGAGACAGCAACAATAGGGCCCTAATCTAAAGGCATTGTCTGAATTCCCAGTCGGAGCGATTTGGAGAACAAAGGCTGGCTTGGTCCCCTCGGACGGCCCCGGGACGGGACATCACTCTGATCTCCGCCTGGTAATTCCCTCCCCGGGTCCCGTCAGGGGTGACAGGCGCTGCGAGCAGACAGGTCAGGGCTGTCGCTGAGCGGCCTCTTCTTTATAAGCTCGGCTCGGTGCTGAAGTTGTTTTCCAAAGAGGGGAAAAACACCAAGAGGGGCCACCGGGAGTGTGGCGAGTGTGGCAGCCACACATCGGGCTCGTTTCTCCGCTGCATGACGCGTCCGTGGCTGCATCAGATGAGCCTCCGCGTCCTCTCCCCTCTCCGTCACCGGTTTGGTGTCTGCTGCAGCGCTTCCTTTCCCCTACCGGAGAGGGCCGCCTTGAAACCGGCCTCATGTGGAGGAGGAGGGGCTGAAGGAGAGGAGGGGAGGGGGTGACATGGGCAACTTGAAACCGCCTCAGATTTTTTTTTTTTTTAATCAACATTTTCTGTAACTATGTAAAGCGGAGCGGTTCACCTCAAATGAAACGTATGGATGATAAAATAACCGTGAGAGTGAAACACTGTATGCATCATGTGTTTAGAGCCCCGGGTCACACCAAAGGTCGACCACCCCCCTGTCTGAATATCAGCACTAAATGAGCACGCCACTTCTCCTCCTCTCCTCTTCTAATGCAAATCTGTCCCCGCTAAGACTCCACCATCCACAGATTATACACAAGGAGACATCCAAATAGTGCCTGTTATGTTCATTTGCATACCGACAGCTTTACCCCGTGGTGGGAATAACAAGAACAGCGTCCGTGAAGGCAACAACAAGGATAGTCCCTGGCTGACATGATAAAGATCCACAAAGCCTTTGACCTGTGAAATGTGCCCGCAGACCCACATAATGCTGAGTGATGGCGAACAACTGCAGAGCCAGTTTAACCCCAATTAACAGATAATACAGCATTTGATGGAATAAAGATAAATCGCCCCGCCTCTCCTCTAACTGTAGGCAGTACTTAATTTGTATCTTGCATAGCTGCATATAAGGAGCCAAAAACTTTGTGGCAGTGTGTGCAAAAGATAAGATTATAGTTACTGTATAGACTTCTTCTTCTCGGCCTTCATGAGTGTCCTGGATGTGCAGGCCTCATGTTTGTGCTAATCTATGTAAAGTGTATGTTTTTTATTCCATAATTCAAAGGTTTTTTGTGAACATCTGGGGGTGTGGGGACTCTCCTTCAAGAAATGTTGACTGTCAGACAGTTCATTTCCTTCGTTAAGGTTGGTTTTTGAGCACCAATTTGTGCCTTCACATAAATGTATTGTGGAAATGTCACACTTCCAGCCAGTTATCATTCCTGGGGCATCAAATATCGACACTTCCTTGAATCCCTTGGCTTGTGATACTAAAACTGCAGGCACATCTTGGGCTCTTTTTTAGAAGAAGAAGAAATAATTCACTAATCCCTGAGCGGAAATTGAATTTTTTCACTGCAACCACTCATTGCAACCATTAGCCCTCTTTACACTGCCTGTTTGAGGCGGGAATGTTGCGCTATTTCTCTGTTTCACTGTTCCTTATTAAAGGTATGACTGCAGAACGAGGGGACTGAGCTGTTTCATCTTTCAGCTAGCAGGGGAGGTCGTAACAGCAGTGAAAAGACGTCTGTGTCAAAGGTATAGCCGGCACAATGGGACCATGGACAGGATGGGGTGGGTGCGACGTTTTGACAATGTGCTATGTGCGTGGCCCACCACTGGGTGATTTAAAAAGCAGCTAGCAGCAGTTAGCAGCTAACTCAAAGAAGAAAAGCAGCCCAAACTGGAGAGACAGTTTGGTCCAGGAGCTCCTTACCCTCTGAGCAGAAGATGTTATCAGCCGCCACATCACAGAGATGGTAACTTATTGTCATTGGCATGCTATGCCATTGTTATTGTTTATAAAGCATTGCCAGTGTGTCTGTCGCGTCACACTGGAAGCAGACACTGTTGTTTTAAATGTCACACCTGTCTCACCTCTTTCACTTCTGGAATGCCGGGATGCTATTTAAAGTCACACACTCTGGTGGCATCATGCCTGCGTTGTTTGGCTCAGTGTAAAAAAACAATGACTTCATAATGAGGGAACAAGTAGCAGCCATATTACGCAATCGCAGAGTAAAAACTGCTTTTGAGGTTGCGTAACTGCCACCACCTTTACCGGAGGCAGCGCCAGCCGGTGGCATGGGCAATGCAGGCGAATGCTAAGGGCGCCGTCATTATTGGGGGGCGCCACAAATGGGGGAAGAAAAAAAATCAAAATATGTATCTATTTTTTGTGACCTCGTCACATATTGACGTTTGGTCATGGACTTTCCACGTCCACATACAGGTGCAAGGTACCCTGGGTGTGTTGGCTGTTGATGTTCTGGGGCACCGTGTCAAGTTCTGCCTGTTACATGCATTGTCTTCTTTCAAAATACACTTCTGTTTTCACAGGAAGTTTAACGTTTACATACAGACTCTTTCAAAATAAAACACCACGTTGGTACAACAACGCAACTTGCCGTTTTTTCCCTTCAACAACAAATATACATGGTTGGGTTCAAGAAAAAAGAACAGGGTTTGGCTTTGGAATCTCCCGGGACGCAAACACCGCTCTCTCGGGTGAAAGTCTGTGTTTGTTGGAACTGGACTTTCGTCGCCTTAACGTGTATCATCCCGGCGTTAAAGGTTGCCTATTTTCATTGGTTTCTGATGCTGCACGTCACTGCCTAAGCGCTGGATTTCGACGACATTGCAAATTAATATATGTACAGGCTTCAGATCCACTCATTACTAAAAGTGTATGTCACATATGCACAGGGGATGCACTTAGTTGAAATATTCCCACCCAGAATCTCCGTCTTTACCATAACATGCATAATAACTGACGCCTGCATAAAGTTGAATAATTCAATTAGAAATTAATTGAAAGGCCTTTAGAAACTGTGAGATTATTATCTATGTTTGCATTCAGGCTCCGTTTTAGAGGAGAGCAGGGGTGTGATGGAAAATAATTTACTAATTACGCACTGCTTCCTGGTGAGAAGAAACTAAAGCCCACACTACATTTAAAAAAAGGGAGTGCAATATTTTTTAAGAGTAACAACGCCCCCATACTTCCCAATCTTTGAGCGTCTATTATAATTAGCGTGGAAATGGGTGGTGGTGGTGGTGGGGGTCGCCTTGAAACTGGCCCCCCCACCACCACCATCACCACTAAAAAAAAAAAGAGAAACCCAGTGCTTGTTTTGATCACTCAGTCTTGAAGGGAGAGGGGACCTTGAAACGGCTCAACCTCCTTGCTCCATAATTGGTTTTATAGTGCTGGCGAGAGGCCAGGGCTGCTTTCTGTTTTTTTAATACACACACACACACACACACTGGGGTTTGATTGACAGCGCCGACAGCCAATCAGAGCGCAGCTGTGTGGGAACGTGGAGGGCTGGTCCCGGGTTGGGTGGCAGCGAGGGGGAGGTGGGCGGGGCCTGAAAACAATGCTGTGTTTCATTGCTGAGGAGTTTACGGACGCGTCAGGGGCTCGCGCTGCCCCCAGTTATCCCCCAGTTTACCTTCGGACCAGCCTGTAATGGACTACACCAGTTCTCCCAGCGACCTGGACGCATTTTAGAAACACTTTTAGCTCCTTCACCTCCAGGTTTCCCTACATTCAAGTAAGCGGTCGATTTTCCTTCTTCTTCTTCTTTGGTGTTTCTTCTCCCAAAAGTGACTCCGTGTTTTAAAACACAATTTAAACCAAGTGAAAAGGGCGCGGAGGTTGTTTTTTTTTTAGCATACGACATTTTGGATTTTTTTTAAAGCGATGTTGGCGCTGTTTAAAAATCCCACTTTCGAGATGTTTCCGCCGAGAAAGTTTTGCGTGTCGTTAATGGAAGCGTGAAAAGTTTGAAACGTGGCTGAAATGCCCGAGCTGCTCCGCTGCCGCCGCGCAGCGTGGAGCTACACCGAGGACGGTGCAAGCTAGCTAGCCTCCCGGGGGTGCTTCAACCGGGGGGTTTAAAAGCAGCATTACCGCTTCAGTGTTGTTTGTCTCAAGTTAAAATAAAGGTTTATTGTGATTTTTAGGAAGCTGGTCTTCAGATCCCGCCCGCCTGGATATCACGAGTCTCTGCTGTGATGTGTTTGCTTGCAGCCTTTGAAGGTTAACTCGACTTTCGCCTTGTTTTTTAGCCTAAAATTACACAACTAATTATGTTTAAATTGCGTTTCTCTAACTTAAAATGTAAAAAATGCCTCCAGAAATAATAACTAAATTTCACCCTCTTGTTGCCTTCGGATAAACTCGCATTTGCTTGTTGTTTTTCCTCCATAAAGTAACTTTTATTTATTTTTTTGAGCTTTTAAAATCACGCACACACACATCTGCGAGTTGTATCCTCAATTATCTGCCATGCAAAATATTTAAATGGACATTTTTAATAGATTTAAGACGCATTGCACGAGTCGATGTTGATTAAACTGTATAAACGCGCATTTATCAAGTGAAAACAGTATTTATATGATTTAATATGAGCTCAAATGAGTGCCCTCAAAGTAAAACCGTCGTTTAGTTGGATGTAAAATGAGGTTTTAGTTTTTAAACATTACCCAGGGAGTGTTTACGGGGCTGGGTTTTGATTTCTTTCCTCTGGGCTGCTGCACCCATGTCCAAATGGCGAAGTAGCCCGGACTAAATTCGCATCTGTGGGCAACAAAACACCGCTAACCCCGCTGATTAATGATGCAGGCTTTTGCAACCTTATTTATTTTTAACCCGTTTGAAATTTATATTTGATGCGCCTCCAGTATTTATGGTGTATTGGTTTACAGGGGCGACTCCTCGGCCCATAGCCTACATTGCTGCTTTAGGAAAACAGCTGGGTAATCGGAAAAAGGTAGAATAGGCTGTTAAAATGTGACCGTGTGCGTTTCCATCGCATGATCCGCTTGGTGTTTTATTTTATGGCCGGGGCAGAGCAGCTGGCCGCCCCTCTCCCTGGTTGTGTTTCCCTGGGAAGCGGAGCCCCGGAGCGGCCGCCTGCTCGGTGTGCGGTGGGGGTGGAGCGCTGCTGCTCGTCCGCTCCAACATTAGATCATAATATTGTAGATATAAGTTAAAGCTGCATTAAAGAGCTGCAGTTTTGCACCAGGAGCAACTCGCACCGTGTTCCTGTCGACCAGCTTAATGAACGTTTAGTTTTTGAAGTGGTTTTCCAAACTGCGTCATTGCACATATGGACCGCCTGTTCGCTGGAAAGAGGAGAAATCCTAAAACTACCAACAGTTTGTTCAGTGTGCCTTTAGATTTATTTATCAAGCCACTGTTTTCTTGTTGTGTTTTGTAGGTCAGCAGGATGGCTGATAAGGAGCCCGAATCGCCTGGAAAACTAAAGACATTATTATAGCCAGAATTGGCTTTTTCGGAATAGGGGGCCTATCCGAGCGGACTATTTCTTTTCTCAACTTTCCCCACTGTGGATAATGGATGGCAGAGATTTTGGACCTCCCCGATCCGTCCACGTACCACCTCCGTTGTTGGCGGGGCTCGCAATGGAGTCTCACCGACTCGGAGCAGCAGCAGCAGCCGGGAGGATCCCTCCCTCGCCCGGTCACTTGGGCGCGAGTCATCCGCCGCCTCTCCATTCCGGAAAATTCCTGCCATCGGCCATTAACCTACATCCACACCACAGTAAGTACACGATGCTTCAGTGCTGTAACATGCCTGCCCCTTGAAATCATCAAACCATGAACTTGAAATAACGCTGCGCAAATATTGCGAACAGTTTGTGGCATCGTGTGCGGTCATCGCTCGGATGTCGCTACGGCGTTCCGTGGGAAATGTACCCAGCTGTAGATTTCATAAAGGAGGTGTGGCTGTTTATAAAGCTGTGACAAGTTTCAGATGTGCAAGTATGGGATCGGGTTCAGGATTCTCCGCCTTTGCAATGGTCAACGCATTAGCGGAAAATTACTTGGCAGCGTGCAACACGCAGCGGTGGGTTTTTAAGGCACAAACAGGGCTGACTGTTCAGGGTTGTGGTGTGGGTGTTGTTGCAGCAGTATGCAGGTCAGGGTGCAATGGTCTTGGATTGCATGTGGACCATTATACCGTCATTGCCGTGGAAGCAGATGCAGTTTGTGTGTGTGTGTGTTTTGGGAGATTGGGGGTGGTAAAGTTGCGACCCTCAGAGAGATGACAGACCACCTCTTAACCTTTCTGGGGGGGTTTCTGAAGTGTTTGTGAGAGCGAAGAATGGCTGTGGTTCAGTCTCCTGTATTTGGAGTAAAAGCCACTCGCCTGGAACATTTGGCAAATGGCTGGTGCTGCTTTTAGCTGCGTTTGTTCCATTTGTGTTGGACATTTCTGCTGCTGCTTTAAATTGGGGAATCTGTGTGAGGGGAAGAGAGGGAGAGAGATCAAGTGAGTGTGTTTCTGTGTGTGTGCGCACTTAAAGGTCCAGTGTGTAAGATTTAGGGGGGTGTGTTGGCAGAAATGTAATAAAATATAAAACGTATGTTTTCTTTAGTGTACAATCACCTAAAAATAAGAATCCTTATGTTTTTGTTACCTTATATCTCCATATAGAGCAGGTCGCCATCTACAGATATCACCATGTTGCACCACCACCATATTTCTAGAGTAGCCCAAAATGGACAAACCAAACACTGGCTCCAGATAGGGATGTATTTTCTTGTCTCCCACCCTAGTTAGCAGCCCCTCCCTGATGAGCAGTGTTCTTGTAAAATGGCTTTATTAAGCGGTTTTACCAGTTTAAATCACTGGGTGTGTTTGCTTTGGAAAGCAAGAGACCCCTGTGGATAATTTGGGTTAAAAAAACCGGTAAAAACCTCCTAAGCATCTGGATCTTAAGTTATCAGAGGAAAAAGATGAGCTCACACAAGCAGTTGTTGGGCTAGCGGGCCATCTCTGACATGCCAAACAGCGTCAGAGAAACTATGATTTGTATAGTGTAACTGCTTTATTCAATATTTTTACCGGTTTAAATCAAAAGGTCCGTTTGTTTTGGAAAGGAAGAGACCTCTGCGAACAATTTGACTCCAGATAAAAACTTCCTAAACATCCGGATTTTAAGTTATAAGAGAAAAAAGCTGAGCTCACATTAGCAGGTGCTGGATTAGCAGGCCATCTCTGACATGCCAAACAGCGTCCGAGAGTAGAAAAACCCAATTTTTTTAAAAACCTCCTGAACTATGAACACTGAAGGACTGAAGGACTTCTAACCAGGAGAAGTTTCAGCTCTTCAGCTAGACACCAGAAACCCCCCCCCCCCCCCCCCTAAATCTAACACTGTACCTTTTTAAAATGAGCACATGTTGGGTGCAGACTGGTGGGTTTTAATGTGTTTGTTCATTAAAGAGAAGGTGTGGTGTGAATCAGGAAGATGCTCCTGAAAGCAAATCCCTGTGTGTTTACATCATGTAGGTGTGTCTCTGCGTTAGCCAATGGATCGTCTGCAGTATATCTTAGTCCCCGCTGAGCTGCTGGTGATTTTACTCTCACTAACCACACAGCAGTGTCTGCTTCTGCTATTAGTAATAGAAGCCTTGAAATAACATTGTGCTAAAAAAGATAACAGTGCATATTTGCATACGGTTTTGTGGTCAGTCAAAGGGAAAGTCAGAGCCTTGTCATCGAGGTTCAAACCATATGTTGTGTAGGAAAGATAGGTCTGCCGTGTCTTTCGGAAAATGGAAAGTCTGACAAACGCTCTCATCGAGTTACTTACTTACATCCCCCTGAAGTCATGTCGCTGCAGACAGATACAATTACAGCTCCTCTAGTTTCTTTTCAGAGGTAAACCCCGCCCGGAGATAATAATATTCCAGTTTAGTTGTGTTCCCCGTCCTTATCGCTGAGCGTGGGCTCAATGCAGCACTTGTCACTTTGGAGCGGGAGGTACTAGAGGTATAGTAAAGTGAGGCATTGCTCCCAGGGCAGGGCTCTGATGAAGCGTTAATTTGACACACCGACAGAGAGCCCACACACACTCAACCTGCACACATGCACATGAAAAGCTGTCAGAGATGAAATCAACTCGCAGCAGGGAGCGTTGGGATGATTGATGGGTGTGCCGTGGCAAAGAGATGTGCCAGTTTACTGCAGCTAGTTGAGCTGATTTTTGCAGCTGCGGAATAACAAGGAAATATTTGCAGGTGAAGTGATCGGATGTGCTGCAAACCGTGCAAATACACGTCTTTGTAGCAACAGTTTCAGTTGGGATGATGTTCCTCCATTTCCCCTCCCGTGGCTCTGAAACGAGCTGAAAATTGCTTGCGGTGTGCATGTGTGTGCGCACTTGCGTGTGTGTGGAACAACTTGATGTGTAGCCAGGGGGGGGTTTGTGAAGTGGGATTGACCCAACCACTGTTCCAGCCCAGATTGGCAGTTTAAACACTCCCTTAAAACGGGATACATTTTATTCTGCCCACACACTGACCTTCTCACTCTCTGACTCTCATCTCCCCTACGCACACTTGCAGCCTCCACCCACTAAAAACACACCACCGTACGATGCAGGTCATTTAGCTTAATGGCGCTCCTCAATATCAAATCCCCACACACATTACATTAACCAAACCCAATCGAGATCTCGGTCCCATGCTTGTAATAACACTATACAGCCCTGTTACATGATAATTACCCGGTAATTGCAAATGTTCATAATGTCCCCCGTTTAATTGCAATAAACAGCTTGAACGCGGCGCTCAAGGACCTGGCGTGCAATCACAGGAGCCAAGGTCGCCCTGCTGCTACTGTTTTTGTTTACATATGTCTCGTGGAATTCAAGACATTTGTTTTGCACTGTTGTTTTTGGCTGACCTCTTGATAGTGGGGTTGACTTTTTATAGCTGCCAACACACCATTATTTCCCAGGAGTCTCCCTTATTATCTGTTTTAGTTCAGTTTTAATAGGATTTCCACCTGACTTAACAGCGTGTCTCCTTTATTTCCACATCTCAAGGTTGGCAGATGTGTGTGTGCATGTGTGTGTGTGCGAGGCAGCTCGACATTTGTTTTAAATGCATTGTGAAGCAGCAAAGAGTTTGTTGACATTTGTGCTGCTTGTGCACTCTGTAAAGACTTAATTTTCCATCACCAAATCTTGCCTCATAACTCTAGCACCTATTCCAGGCTTTATCTAAACACGATGAGGTCTGAGTCACTGTTTATAGATGTAAAATGGCTGTAAATGGTCCTCTTGTCTAGAGGAGGTCTGCCGGAGCCTCCATCACCAGATTGAGGCCATCTGTCCTCTTCCCTCCCTCTGGCATCCGAGAGCAGCAGAGGTACGACCTGCTGAAATGTGACTGCACCAAGGAGACGGTGCTGGAGAGACTCTACTATTACTGTTAAAGGTTGCAGATTAATTTATTGTGAAGGGCGCGTATCAGGAATTGAGATTATGTGTGGGGTTTTGCAGGTGAAGAAATTTTCGGAGCACTTTTCTCCTAAAGGTTCTTTTGCACTGCATCTCTGTGGGGTGTAAAAAAAAAAATACAGTTACACTTGAGTATCATGATACTGTGTCGATTCTCAAAAATACTGTAACAATTTTTAATAAATACTTAATATTTGTGACACTTATGCGTATTGTTTTGTATTTAAACCCCGACCGCTAGATAGCAATGTTGTTCACAATCTTCTGTAGTGCAGTATAAGGGACAAAATTAAGACTACTGAGAAGTCTGCAAAGGCTTTATCCTTGCTGAAGCCAGCTACTGATCTGGCCATTGATAAGCTGGCACTGGTAAATGGGCGGCCAGCGGTTGGAAATGACAAGACAACTATTCATTTGACCAAGGTGCATGCGTCTAACCTAGCAACCCACTGGATCAGTTACTGGTTTGGGTAGTCATTACCCCTAGCAACTTAATGCCAACAAGGACTTTATGGTGCATTCATGTGGTCCTCATAAACTCTAAAATATTCACTAGAATGGCCACAAAAGTTGCTTTCGTCCACCTGTCCTCTCAATACAGCATTTTTAATAATTATATGGTATGATCATAACTGGAGTGGCGAGTCATTAGCTTCTGAGGCTGGTAACTAGCATGTCAAGGCTAGCAACCAACAGAGCGTCTGTTGGTTTGGCTGGTCATAAGCAACCCAGCTCTGACAGGGACTTCATGGTGCATTTATGTGCACCATGTAAACTCTGAAATCTGTACCGGAATGGCCACGAAGGGTGCTTAAAACGGGAACGTTTAATTTTTATTTCTTGACGCCACCTTAAGGACAGCTGGGCCTCAGGATGCACACTTAGTTAACTTCATTTCTTTTCTATTTGTTGTCCTAAAAGCCCCTTTGTCCTTCGTCACAATGACCCTCCATAGCAGCTCTATGGGGTTTCTGCTGTCCATTTGTTTCCAAACCATGCTTAGGAAGTGGTCAGTCTTGTTTTGTGGTGACTGTCGTTGCTGGCTCTGGCCGTTGTTGTCTCATTACTGCTGTGTTTAAGTAACTACAAGTCACTTTACTGTTAGACAAAAAAAAGCTTCAGTAAAACAAACAGTAAAAGAGATTTGTTTTTGTTTTTTTAAATAAAAGGACTGAATGGGACATTGTTATGATTTTAGCATATTATCATATACAATGTATGTATTTCAACAAAGGAAAACTGGAAGAAAGTAGAGAACTGTTCCCATTATAAGCAACCTTTGTGGCCTTTCAATTATAGATTTCAGATGTTCTGAGCTGCACCTGAATGCATCGTAAAGTCCCTGTCGATTCTCTATTGTTTTGGGTTGCTAATGACTAGCCAACCCAATAGCAAAGCCACTGGGTTGCTAGGCTAGATGCATGCACCTTGGTCGAACAAAGAGTTTGAGACTGCCGGCCTCTCTGTCACCAGCACGGGCTTATCATTGACCAGATCAGCAACTGACTTCGGCAAGGATTTAGCCTCCGTCGACTTCTCAGCAGTCTTCATTTTGTCCCCTTTCCTACAGCCATTTGAGTCTTTACTCCAATGTAACAACATATCGCAAGTATAATCCCAAAGAACACAGACCGGTGAAACAGACAGAGTCAGACAGGGTGCTATCTCCTAAAATTAGACTTAAAAAATTGCAAAATATCGCCCTTGGCATTTCCCAGAGATCACTTAAATCAAGGGACAATCAAAAAGCATAAGACAGTTTTTCCTTTTGGTTTTTGACCAGTTGAACATTCACTTTTTCTTCTGATCCAACAAAACAATGTTGCTGCAGCTGTTGGAAACATAAACACATCACTCTCTGTGTATCGGTTGCTTTTTTTTTTTTTGGGTGTTAGAAATTGTAGAAGCATTCATGAATAGGGTGTAGGTTGAATCTCTGTTGTGATATATCAGACGGCCATTGTTGTAGATGATTACTTCAACTGTATGGAATGACCTTACATGTTCAGGAGTGCAGTACGGAACAAATGCATGTTTAATGAGGCGAAAATGTCGTTCAGGGCGGCGTCCCTCATTGGACAGACTTAAGGGATAACACATCTGAACCAGCAACTTTTCTGCTCTGGTCTGTCTCTCTCTCACTCACTCACTCACTCACTCACTCTCACACACACAGACACACACAAATTTCACTGTTCACTAGGGAGCAGGAGATAGGAGTGAGACGCAGAGGCAAATGTAGGTGTTGTAGCGACTGCAGAGAAAGGAAGTCAATAGATGGAGATGGAAACAGCAGCTCGAGACAAATGGAGAGGGAGAACTAAGTGGGCACAATCCCTAAGGTGGAGAGCAGTGTTTTGTTTTCAAGGGATAAGAGCTGACGTTGTTGTTTGTGCGAGAGAAAGAGTGTGTGTGTGTGTGTGTGTGTGTGTGTGTGTGTGTGTGTGTGTGTGTGTGTGTGTGCGCGAAGGGGAACGGTGTAGATGAGAGGATTGAGGTCTTGTGTATGGGAATGGGAGCATGTGATTGTGCTTAGCGCAGTTAGAGCCGGGGTTTCCCCCTGAGACTCTCTGCAGAGAGAAAAGGAAGAGATTTATCCTGACCACAACACATTCGTACACGGTTAGATAAATGTGGTAGCCCTTCAAATGTTCTCTCTTTCAGTCACACACACACACACGCACACACACAGAGTTGAGTGTAAGCATAATTCATGCAGCTAGCAGGGCAGGGCAGGGTTGTCTCGGCCGATGCCAATTTATCTTCCACGCCACTTGGTTAGTGTGTCTGTTTACGTTAAAATTAATGTGTTGAGTGTGTGTTTATATGTATTCAAGACACAGACCCATACGTGTGTATGTGTGTGAGGAGACGTGGCTCGGACACGTCCCCTCTCAGATTAATTGAATCCTTCAGGAGAGAAAACAGGCCCCTTAAGAGAAAGCACAAGGCACTGCTGCCCTTCTACAATAAACCTGTCAGAGGCAGACAAACGACACGCACACACACACACTCACACATACACATGACGCACACACATACAGCTGTCAAATGTAAGAGTGATAGGCCGGTGTGTGTGTGTGTGTGTGTGTGTGTGTGTGAGAAAACGAGCGTGCCGTGGCATGTCGAAATACCCAAAGCATTAGCTAAGTCGTTCACTCTGCCAGAACCCTCCCTTTAAGTCAAACAACAGCCTCCAACACACAAAGGTCACACACTGCGTTGTGTCTGTCTGTTTGGCTGCGTGTTGAGTCTCTACGTGTCCCATTACTAAGGCTTATAATATTCCTCCAGGCAAACATAGTTAAGATTTAAAATATGTAGTGACATGTAAGAGTCGCACAGAGCAGGTTTGACATGTGAGGAAGAGTCTGATTTGACGATGTAGTATGTGCTTTAGCAAGTCGAGCCGACGAAACAACCAGCAGATGTGACGGTTTAACGCCTGGCATTTATTATAAAGGAATCGCTAATGCTGGGTACACCCTACATGATTTGCTACACTACACCAGGGCTGCACAATGAATCGAATAACCTCGATCACTATTTTGGCTTCCCTCAATTAAATTACCATGATCGACTGTGATATTGATGTTTAAAATGCACGCTGCACATCAAATCAAGTGCTCTTGCGCTGACCCTGCAGTGGCAGCCTGTGAAAAACTTGACCTGAGTATTTCGGCTGCAGTCCATAGTAGTAGAGTGAAATATAACAGAAAGCAGACATCAGAGCAAAAACCTGAAGTCTGGAGCAGATAATAAAGACCTAGTCCTGACCATTTATTTGGAAGTAGGGATGTCAGTTTCAGCTAGTTTTGCAACCTTTGGTAGGTGGCTTCATTTTGAGTCACAAAACCCCTCTTGCATTGTTAAGTATGTTAGTACTGGCCATGCTGACACTGCTAAATGTGCTAACAGAGCTAAAAGCAATGCTAAAGGGGGTTTGCGCCAGTTGGAGCGCCCATTAGGTCGCCCAGTAAAGCAGCCACCCCATGTACGGAAGGCTATGTCGGCCGTGAGTTTGATCCCGACCCATGGCCCTTTGCTGCATGTCATCCCCCTGTCTCTCCCCCTTTCACGCTAACACTATCCTATCAAGTTATGGTTAAAAAAGCCCCAAAAATAATTAAAGAAAAAAATTGAGCTGGTAACTCATCGGGGCAACCTTGGGTGAGGCTCGAGGGTGGGCTCAATGTTTCCACAACAACTCTGTTGGGTCCATACAGCAGCACTAGCAATAATCAATGCAGGAGTGGTGCTGCTAGTTAGCTACCACCAGATTGACATGTGTGAGCGGTCAAAAATATTTTCAGCAGTTACTCAATTCATGGTCAACCACTGACATCCAAGTTTGGAAGGATTTTGGATTTAAAGTGCATGAGTATAGCATTTTGGCTGCAGAATAACACAACTAACTTGATCAACCACCTGAAAAAGACCTCATGCATATGTTTAAATCTCGTCTTTTGTGAAAAGTAGTGCAAAATCTAACAGCTAGTTCTCCCTGCCCATTGTCCACCATGTTTGTCTACTCTGAAGTCACGTCTGATTGTTAGAGATTTGCAAGATTTCCGGATTAGAGAGCGAAGGCCAATAACACATCCATGGTTGGGCCTATGGTGGTTTGTGAGTGGAATCTGTTGGTGTGTGTTGTGCTGTTTTGGCCAAATCGTTGCTCTCCACTTACTACAGGAACAAAACTGTTGAATGTATCATTACATGTTGTCATATGTGGGGTCTGTCACATTTTTAACATCTGTTAAGAAGTGAAAAAGCCAACAGCGTGGGCCAGTCTTGAGATTTACTGATGACTCGTTAGCCTGTAAAACTGAATGAATGACACACTGTCTCTGTCCTCAGTGTGTGTTTTTTTTTTTTACTCTGCACCAACATCATCGGAACAGTCTGGATTAATTTTATCTACCACCGACAAATGTCCTGTTTAAAAAGATCAAATCATTTCCTGTCTGTCAGCACCTCAGTGCCTTTGTGTTTATGGCTTTATGATGAATGTTAAACCAAAAGTCAACCAACAGCTGTGCTGTGGTACAAGTGTAGATGGAGTAGATGGCGTTTGTTCTTTAATGTATGCGAGTTTAATTGCAACTATGCATGCCATTCTGTCAGTGAGTGACGCTGCATGACTCTGTGTGTGTGTGCGTGCGCGTGCCTGTTGCGAGCATGTTTCCATTTGGTGGTATCGAGGAGTGTGTCAAAATAACACCTGCCGTCTTCACAGGAGATTTCTGAGTGCAACAGCACGGCACAGCGAGACTCAAACACACAAACGATGTGTGTTTCCATCCAACTGTCAGAGCAACTTTAATATGAGAGTCGAGAGAAAAACCCCACTAACTTTGTGTCTCTTTTGTCGTTTGTTGAGGTGAATACATTGACTGCTCTTGTTTTAGCTGGATTTCAATTGAGATTGCTCCATTTAGCTGCTTCAGTTTCAGCGTTCTGGTATTGTTCGTGCTGGATCACTGTCACACTGTCATGGTTTACTGAAACACTTGAATAGAACGAAGTCATTGTAGTCATGTTATCAGTAGCACCTGAGCAACTATGACAAGTCAAAATGTCTGCTGTGAAAAAAGGACTATTATATTTTCAGTTCATCAGCTTTTGAAAAGAGTATTATTATAGCAGACACTTTTTTAACCATATTCCAGTTTCTAACACCACCAAAGCTGGGAGTACACTGTATTCTCATCTGGTTTTTGAGCCGCTTGACTCAGTTTAGAGTCAGACTGAATTTAATCTTTGTCATGGATTGTTTGCCGTGAAGTATACAAAGGAAAGTGAGGACAAATCATGGCTTGATCAGCTGCTCCTGACTGGCCGTCAGATGTCCGCATGAATTTCTGACATGTCAGAAATTTTGGTTGACTCTCGTCAAGCTCTTGCACAGTTGATGCAGTGCCAAAGGTCGATGCCCCAAGATCAGTGCCTTTTCTATCACTGCACCTGCATGAAGCATAAACAGAGCGTCTGAAAGTGCCATGGCAACACGGAAAATATGGAAGCAGAGGGCTGTCCCTTGAATGTTGGAGATTCGAATCATCAGTTGAGACCCCTCATTCGACTGAGTTTGCTTCAGGTAGAGCAGTTGTTAGTCAATGTGCTGTGACGTGTACTTCTGGGGACATTTTTGACCCTCGACCCTGAAGTGAGTGCTCTTGACTTGTAACGCAGCAGCACAGGAGGAGAGACTTTGCACCATAAGTCTCCAAGACATCTTCTAGGAAGTGGTGAATTTAAAACTCACAAATACTTAATACGACACAGTGTCTGGCTTTTGTTTGATATATAGTGTTATCCCACTGAGCTTTGTTCAAACTTTAAATCTTTATATGGGGGAAAGAAAATCATCAAATATTCGTATGAACCGTCCAAAACTGAAAAACTGTCATAACTCTGAGTCAGGTGCAGCCCTAGTGGCCAGTTTGGTCGAGCTATGGCGGTACTGTACAGCCCTCTTTGATGTTTCCTCCTCTTCCTACCTCGACCGATATGAATGACAGAAACATAATGCATTACTGTGAACCATACTGATGTAGTGTTACACACCTCCAAACAAACCTAGTGAACAACTTGACCTGCCTTGGAGCTTTTAAACAAATATTTGTTGACCTTTGTCAACAGCCAGAATTGTCTGCAGGGTCCGACGGGCTGTTTTTATTTTCTATTTCACACAAATGTGAGCACTCGGGTGGTGGCTTGATGATCTGACTGCGCAGAGTGAGCTTTGGCTTTACATCACAGATGAATTCCTCGTACAGTGGGAATTACAATTATATGTTTCTAAAAACCAATCAGTCTACGCCCAGCTTTGGTTTGGGATTGTCTCTGTTTGACTTATGTTCCAGTTTCAGTTGATTATTACATCCAACTTTCTTGTAAATAAAACCAGCGAGTCACAAGTCCTGTACTCCTGTTTGCACAACGTTACATCATGTAGTAGAATATGAGTCACAAGCTTGTTTCCGTCCAGACATTGCATCCACATCTGTAACAATACAGTGCCCATTGCACCTGTCATGAATAATTAAAAATATGTGTACCTACATTCTTGCATATTTAAACATAATCTTTGCCTAGCCGAGCTTTAATGGTCTGTTAAAGATAAACATGTATGGCCTCCAACAACTAAAGAACACATAGAACATATAATAACAACATAAGCAATGTGCCAAATGCAAATTTGAGCTCAATTGACTTAAATATTAAGAAATGATGAAAACTGGGCAAACACCTGTATTTAAATAGCAAGAAACTAATAAAGAAGTTGGTTTCTGCAGCACTTATGTAATCAAAGCAATGATGTGCAGCTTGTTGTGGGAGTGAGGCCAAGATGTATATGTCTATTGGCAATATGTTATTGCCAAGCGATTTGCAGCATTAGATAAACAGCAACAAAAGACTGTTTTGGAAAATTATATGCATTTTTCTATTATTCATGCGGTCCTGTTGATGGATTCTGGTGTCTTGAGACTTGTGCGATGTCCATTTGTGCCTCATTACACCACTGTCTTTTTACCATGTAGTTTTGTCTTCAAATGGTCTTGTATAGATCTATTTTGCATGTGATTCTTATTTGAGTGTTATCATTTATTCTTCTCTTGTTTCTCCATCTGTGCTGCTGGAACAACAACTGAATTTCCCCACTGGGGATCACGGGCCAGTTATTCGACATGGGGCTCCTGGGCACAGATAAGCAAAAGGCCCCACCACCTCTCCTACATAGGAGCCAGACACACAGACTTTGTTGTGATGTTGCCTCTTTTTTGTGGTTGTTTTGCGTCCGTTTGTAGTTGTGATGCATATTTTGTTTCTCTTTGAGGTAATTTTATCTCTGTCTTTTGTTGTTTTCTGTCTGTTTGTGGTTATTTTGCAGTTCCTTTGCATCTCTTTGTGGTCTTTCTAGGTCATTTTGAGTCTCTTCCTAGTTGGTAATTAAGGCTGCTTTTAGACCTAGAGTTGTCTCCTTTGGTCCGAATCAGGGGCTAATTTTGTCACGAAGTTGTATAATTGCCTAGAGTTGGTTTGTGTTCTCACGGCAGCATTTACAAGCGGACCAGTTAAAATACCTTGTGTGAGAAAGCTGCTCATCGTGGACTATATTGCTGTCATTGTTCATTTTAGTCAAACCATACAGTTTGAAAACGAGGCGCGGCTCCAACTAGAAAACAATGTTTTGATGCATTGGATGTGCTGAATGTGCATATTAAGGCAGTACAGGAGGAGGTGCACATTAATAATCCTCCAGGACTGTAACATGCTCATGTTTAACCCAAACAATGTGTGATGTGACTGCAGTTGGTTCAGATCCAGGTCGGGACACGTTCTCACCACAAACGAGACCACCTCTTCAAGAAGGTCTCAGTCTGGTTGTTTTGCTGCGCACCTGAGTGTGATTGCTGTGTTCACACCTGCCCAAACGAAATGCACTTAATGGGCAAACATACTTGAGTTTGATTAGACCAAACCAAACAGCGCAGGTGTGAAAGCACGCTTAGTGACATTTTTAAGATGAAGGCTAGGACGGCCCCTGACACTTCCTAGGCCTGCACCCAGTTGGCCAGTTCAATAATCCTTCCATACTGGTGTTCGGTGCAGGTTTATCTCAAGATGTATGTTAGGTTTTTCTTTTTTAGAATATTTCTTCAGTAGTTTTTAGCCATTGGTCTTAAGTTCGAGACACTACCCCCCCTTTTTAACTTTCTATTTATAGTATTATTAAGAACCAGTTAAGCTGTTGACAACCCATTTGTTCCAAGTTTGCTTTCTGTACGTACGTCTGTTTTTCACAAGAGCATTTCCTTTGCAAATGTAGTGTGTAATTTCTTAATCAACAAAGACTTAAAGTAACCACATTAGATATTGACACATTGCATTGCGGTTTGCAGAGCTGGAGGTTGTCGTGTCGTAACGTGAATGAAGCATTTTTAAGTGGGTTTGTGTTTAGCTTCAGCTCTCAAAAAGAGAAAAAAAAGTTTCCTCTAAACAATTCAGAAGGCAGAAAAACAGACGTGAACACCCTGAAATTATTAACAGACATTTTTGAAACCACATGCTCGCAGCATGAATCAACACACCAAACAATCCACCACACATAAAGACAGATATGTGTTACCAGACATGTATGCAAAACCTGCACAAGCCCTCACCTGTGTGTGTGTGTGTGTGTGTGTGTGTGTGTGTGTGTGTGTGTGTGTGTGTGTGTGTGTGTGTGTGTGTGTGTGTGTGTGTGTGTGTGTGTGAGGACCTCTTTCTCTGCTTTGCTGTCAGGATTAATGGTTACCAGTGTCAGTGTGGCAGTTAGCTGTGGCAGAAGCGGACAGCACGGCAGAGTTTTACTGTTTGAATGTTTTTCTTGCAGCGAATAAAAACCAGAGATCAATAGCGATTCCCCCCCAGCTAACCCTGCTCCAAGTCCCACTGATGGATAACAGATGGGTTCACAGAGTGTGTGTGTGTGTGTGTGTTTGTGGCAGACATTTATACCAGAGATTTTTCTCTCTCGTATTTTTAGGGCTTTTGTACATGATCCAGCGTTGTCATTTTTTTGGATTCTGTTGTGTTTCAGTCCATCTCAGATCGATTTCGCGATCAAGACTCTTGTTCTCGAGTTTGATTCCTCTGATTTTCACTGTGTGGGCGGGTGTGTGTGTGTGTGTATGTGTGTGTTTATGTGTATCAGATTTACAGCTCTATCAGGATTGATCTCCAGCAGGCCTTCTTCCCTCTGATATGGAGATACGTTTCTTATGAAGATCTGAAAATGGAGGCTCAGAACGTGTTGGGGAGTCAGAGAGCGCGTTTCTTGGCAACTTGGTTATCCCAATATGGCAAACTAACTGTCTTGTGAAGTGGGAGCCAAAGTATGTGTGTGTGTGTATGTGTGTGTGTGTGTGTAGGGTGGGAAAGCGGGGACGGAGTTGTGAAGGGAAAGAGAGGAAGGAAGGAAAGGGCTGAGAGAATGAGAGAGGGAGGTAATGAAAGAGTAATTCCAAAACATTTAAAGAAACATTTCCCTCTCAGCTACCATTTGGATGTTGTTTCTGGAACGAGGAGAGCAAATGTTTTCCCTCGTTCTACCCCGCCCTCTTTTTTCTCCCTTGGACTGTTCAGGAAGGGGAAAAGGGATTTTGGGATTGTATTTTTTTTTCCTGATCACTGGCATGAAGCGAATCTGTGGTCCGTATGTTGCTGTGTGTGTACTCACTGCACACATGGATAAAAAGGCCTGTAGGCGGCTGTGATGCAGAGATTGATCCATACTCTAGTGGGGCATCAACAAGAGAGAGTGTGTGTGTGTTTGGCCTGAAGGAATTCAAAACGGCTGACATCCTACCAGGACCTTAACATGCTTGACAGGTGGTGGTTGTGAATGTATTGTGTGTTCATTGAGGGGGTATGTCTGGGTGTTTCTCCTCACACACACCAGGTAACAATTAGAGAATGATTTGTTAAAACAACAATGTTGGCACGTCTCCTGACACACACTGAATGGAAGGATGGAAAAGGTGGCGGTGCAAATAGGTTTCTTTTTAAATGGTTGATTATATTACAACTGACATTATGAAATTACCAAGAGAAGTCATGAGTCACTTGAGTTAAACGGAGCCTTATCTCACATCAGACCAGCCGCCTGAGGAAAAAAATGGTGGCATTGTACGTTTCTGCAAACCACAGATACATTTTCACGTATGTATCATATCAACGTTTCTAAAATGACGGATTATATGAGCTGACTTTGCCATCTGGAGGTGGAGGGGATGGTGGATGGCCTGACACTTGGGTGTATCGCCTGCCAAGCTGCAGACCACAGGTCACATTTCAAGACAAACTAACAACAAAATTGGTCGTTTTTTTTAGCAAGTCACTATCACACCAAACATGGTGTTTATTTGGGACCCATCTCTGTGTTTCCAGCGGCTTTTAACCCCGAACATGGGTGTTTTTAAGGGACTCGTCACTGAGTTTCCTGCAGCTTTTTAGCCCCACACATTGGTGTTTTTAAGGGACCTATCACTGCGTTTCCTGCAGCTTTTTAGCCCCAAAATGTAGGTGTATTTCTGGGACCTGTAGCTGTGTGTACTGCAGCTTTTTAGCCCCAAACATGGGTGTTTTTAAGGGACCCATCACTGTGTTTTCTTTGGCTTTTTAGCCCCAAAATGTGGGTGTTATCTAACTATTCCTGGCTCTTTTTCCCGCGGCTTTTTAGCCCCAAACATGGGCTTTTTTCAGGGACCTGTCACTGTGTTTCTTGCAAATTTTTAGCCTCAAACAAAGGTGCTTTTAAGGGACCTGTAGCTGTGTTTCCTGTGGCTTTTTAGTCTCAAACATGGATGTTTTAAAGAGAACTGTCACTGTATTTCCTGCGGCTTTTTGTGGGTGTTTTTAAGGGACCTGTCATTGTATTTCCTGCAGCTTTTAACCTCCAAACATGGGTCTTTTTTAAGGAACCCTCACTGTGTTTCCTGCTGCTTTTTAGTCTCAACCATTGGTGCTTTTCAGGGGCCTGTCACTGTGTTTACTGCAGCTTTTTAACCTTAAACATAGTTGTTTTTTAGCGACTCTTTGCTGTTTTCCCAGTTCGGAAAGTGCCATAAAAGGGGTTGTTTTTTAACTGAGATTACGCTGTACGCAGTGTCCCCCAAGACATGATCTTCTCCTGACCATAACAGAGTGTTTTTCGTGCCTAAACATAACCACAATAACATCAGTGTCGTTGAAACATTAAGTTTCAACATTTCCGCTACATAATAATGTGCAAATGTAGCATCTGTGGTTTGCAGAAATGTATAATGCCAATATTTATTCTGGCATTGGATCACTTGCATTACACTAACAACAAATAGCAAAGTGATTTTTTTTTTTACAGTCACACAAAAAATTGGACGGTACTCAAAAAAATAGGAAACATAATGTTCAGTTCAACAGCCGGTTATTGTCATGAGATATTTAAGATGAGATAAGATATACTTTCTTGTGCTCAAGGGGAAATGTTGCTTAGGCAATAGTGCTACACACAGCTGCAACTTAAAACAATATGTAGCCACCAAGACAGGACAGTAGTACAACAAAGATACTGATAAATTACAGAAAGTATCACACATGGCTTGTGAGATAAAATAGTAGATACATAGGTATTATATTGTATTTAATATTATACATGATGCATACAACTAAATGCAACAATGCTCCTTGCTTATGACTCACACGAGTATAGATAAACCTGTTTTGACTTTTACTGATGTCCATAAAAGTATAAATGTTTGTAACACAACATACAGTTTATTGCAACATGCTATGGCTGTCCTGTGAAAACCGTGTATCACCAAATTAGCTTTTTTAATAGTTTATTTAACTTAAAAGTGCAACACATCTTCAGTGGAGTCAAAGCATGTTGTTGATAATATTTATGGTGGCATTTCTGAGCAATAGCCTCTAAATATATTTGCATACTGTAATTACCTCTGTGTGTAGCAGTTTCATTGTGGCTGGCAGGGTCCGCCATTCTCACATTGCATTCAAATTACCTGCACATGCATTGGGATTAACAGGAAACAATGTATGCATGTAATCCAGTGTTCCATCGTTTGATTGTTTGATAAACGCCGCACTGTTCTCTGTTTGCTTTCCTGCAGCTGTATCAGAGCTGTTTTAAGTTATTGCTGATGCGACACAGTTTGGCCTATAAACAAGACACTGGTTACTTTTAGTGTGTTTTTGTCAGCGGATCAGTTTCAGTTTTTGCAAGGAGTACCGAAATATGAAGGAGCAGTCGCAGTGATCTGGAAGGCTGCTTCACACCAAATCTGGCGTTGTGTGACGGAGTGGGAATGTCACCCAAATGGCCCGTTTGTGGAGAGTGGAGACCAACTCTGGAAAGCCAATCACCACATCTCAGTGACTGAGTAATTGTCTTCGTATCAGTTGTATCTTTACAGCCACAAAAGACACATGTGCACACACACAAATGAAGCCAGTGTTGTCCTTTGTAGGAAAGTACAGAAGAGCTGTTAATACATTATTTCTTTTACTCACTATAATATTTACCGATAGAAAAACTGTATTGCTTGTTCCTGTGGACTGCTGGCGTCTTTCTGGTCTGATTGCCGGTAACGTGATCGGCCACTATGTCGGGTTGTGTTTCTCCAAAAATGTAACCGGTTTTAGCTTTTTGATGCAGGCCGCTGTGTTATTTTTTGTTCTTGCCACTTCTGCCGCAGCCTGGGTCCATCATTCAAATTAATGGGAGGAGTGGCTTTTTGGCTACAACGCCAGATTTGGTGTGAAAGCAGCCAGAGACGAAGAGTGGAAAACTACTTTCACCGCATGCTGTGTGACTTCAGATCACGGTTGCTCATGACACGATGGGAAAAGACATATTATTGACAGACTGTTGACAGCAAGTCTTTGCTGTAAAATTAAAGACACTTTTTAAAGATTTTTTTGCCTTTTGCCTTTAATGTACAGGACAGAGTGAAATGGGGTGAGAGAGATTTGGGCGTGACATGCAGCAAATGGTTGCAAGCTGCCACATAATCCTTACTAAGAATTCCAAGTCACCAAATGTGGAGATGCCTAGTTTTCTTTGGCCAGCAGTGATGTATGCGTATGAAAAGGACAAAGTAGTATAATGACTTCTGTGTGTGAATATGTCTCTGCTATAATGAATAATAGATTGTATCATTAAACGACACAGATAGTCATCTCTTTTCGGAGGTATAACCTCATCGCTGTGCTGCTCTTCAGCGCAGGATGAGGGAGGTGTGTTTTTCTGCAAAGTTAACATACTGAGACAAACTGAAGGTTAGTCACAGGCTGTGTGCGTGTCTGCATGTTTGCGTGTCTGTGTATGCCCAGTAAATCGCGTGATCGGTGGATTCGTATGTGCATGCCTGCATTTCTTACGTGCGTATCTTAGGCATGTATTTGTCCATTTGTTTAGTGTGTGTGTGTGTGTGTGTGTGTGTGTGTGTGTGTGTTTGAGGCTCCTGCAGTGTTTCTGACTCAAAGGGCATTCACTGCAAACCCTCACAAAACTGTTTGCACATGTCAGTGATCACACAGAGATGCAGTGCAACCACTGAAGCCACGCACACACAGACAGACACATGCATGCATGCATGCAAACATGGAAAGACGAGAATAAATCTGTGTCTTATAAAAGCTGAGTGTGGAAGGATCCACCTTCACTGAGGCACACTGCAATACTCCTGTATGCGTGTGTACACACCTCTGTTTGTGATTAATTGCAAAGCTGCATTTGCTATTGATTTAAAATGCTGTGTGTGTGTGTTGTGTGTGCAGGCGCTAACGGACTGCGGGTTTAATGTACTGATTTAGATGCAGGGGAAACTCAGTGAGCACAGCATGTCTTTCTCAGATTCCCACAGGACTAATACAGAAACACACACACACATATACACACAGTCCCTTCCCCCTCGCCCATATACAGACGGCACCCTTTCCCCTACACACATGGTTAGTTTTATCAGGGTAATGGCTGTGCAGTGCGTTCAGTAATGGGCTGGGTGGGTGGGGGAACCTCGGCTAAACATGAAACCTTTTCCAGCTCTTAGGAGGTTGTGATTGGAAGAGGCAGGGACGGTTCAAAGGTTCAGAGTTTACTAATGGTCACACATGCAGGAGTGGAGTCTAATAAAAACAATCGATAACCATATCATACATGCCGAGATATGAAATGTTTTACGAGGATCTACTCTGCCGATGGTGGAGTGATGGAGCTGGGTTTAATGGTGAAGTGTGTGTGACGTCAACATGCTGTGAACAGAGTGTGTGTATAAACAGATCACTGTGTGCAGGGGTGGCGGTCGGTCTGTTTGTATCGAAGCCAGATTTGAGCATTATCAGGGCAGAATGATACTTTTGGGGTTGTTGTTTCTTTTTATCATAAAAAAGTTAATGCCAGCAGCCCTCATGTGATAGAGGGATGTTTGTTGAAAAACCTGAAATAAATCTAATGTCGAAAAGTTGACATCAATAATGTTAAAGTGTAGGGCTGACCTTCGAGGGGATTAGTGTTGCGTTTAAGGCCTCCCCCCAAAAAACGGAAAAAAAACGCAGAAGCAGATTTTTTTTTTTTTTTTTTTTCGAATCCCGTGCCATTGAACGAAGCTTCAAAGCTTCAAATTTTTTGGGTCAGCCCTATTAAAGTGTACGCCACAGGCTGTATCAGTCTGTGGAAATAAAAACTTTAACATTGGTTTTCATGCCGGGCAAGTATTTTATCAGCCTGGGCAAAGAGTGCATATCTGTGGATCACAGTTAAGCCCTTTGATGATGCCTGCTGCTGTGCAACAGTAAAAATATTATGTTGTGATTTCTCCCTTAAAGGGTAACTTAGTATTTTGGAACCTGGACACAATTTTCACATGTTCTTGTGTGAAAGTGACTAATGGGAACAACAGTTTATGAAATTGGTTGAGTATTTAGCAAGACCACTGCAGACAGCAGCCACAAAACAGACTGCAATATATCCACTCGCCATCAATTTATGTCCAATGAAAGTGCTTGTTTTTGCCACTGACGGGCTCAAATTGTTATTGTAAGTGTCTGACAACGTTATGGAAAAGATCCATACAGTTACAAACCTTTTTTGTTGACCCAGACACAGCCACAAAATCGCAATCACCAAGCCCACCAGACTCCATTTAAATAAACAGTAATTTTAGCATGTATACAGCCAGCATGTTTTCACATCTAACTGGGTGAATTAAGAGTTTATGTCAACCAAACCAAACCTGATTGCTGGAGCAGTGGAAAAACTAACAAAGATGGTTTTGCGAAGTTTTACTTTGTGTCTGTCGACTTTGAATGGAGTGTGTTTTATGACAAAAAAAACATTTTTTAAATGGAGTCTGGTGTGTTTGACGATAGCGATTTCAGGGCTGTTTCTGGTTAAACAAAAAGAATATTACTCTTTAAATATGGATATTGTCCATAATGTAGTTAAACACTTAAAATGATAATCTGAGCCTGTCAGTGCCAAAAACAAACAAAAAACAAACTTGAACAGACGGTGTAAAAGGGGCTCTTGTCATACATCATTGTACCTGAATATCATTTGGTTTTAACGAAAATTGAGGGTGTCACCTTGGGCTTTGAGAAGTTATGATGGGCTTTCTTTTACTTGTCTGATATCAGACAGGATTGTCAGCTTGTTACACCCCTTTCCATCTTTACTCTGACATCCACTGTAGCCGATGTCAGTCGGGGAGAAGGGTTCAGTTGCTTGTAATCAATCACAAGAGACCAACATAGTCACCTGAATTAAGCATCAAGTCCACACTGATGTGTAGCCATGTACCTCCCTTGCTGGGGTTTAAGAGTGGAGTGGAGCGAGGTAAAAACAAACTATGATGTTGGGCGATGTTGACATTAACACATGTCATTTAAACAGCCTCGATAGCAGCATCTGTCTCGTCTTCAGCACTCGCCATTGTTATTACTCCTCATTAGACTGCTTTATAACGCTAGACAATAGTGTTAGTCCCACCCATAGCACTGAATGGCTAATTGTAAGTGCCACAGTACGCTCGCTGATAAATTGTCAATGGAGAAACTGCTGTTTCATGTCACAATGCCAGACAAATCAGTCAACTCTGTGGAGTGGGCGGATTCAAAGGTCTAGACCCAGGCAGTTCTTGTGTTTGATGGCATGTCATAGACCAAATGATTGATTGAAAGAATCTTCAGCAGAGTGCTGAGGTCACCAATTGGGCTGCTCACACAGCCCAGTTCTGTATCTTCTGGAGAATTTAAAATTGAATAGATATGATTTATTGAAGGCAGAACCCACAAGGTGACAAGTGGAAGTGGTTGATAGGAAAGATCAGGAGGTAACTAAAGGGAGCTCTGATGGTAAACTCCCCAACAGGGACATATCTGATGACATGCATGTGTCCAGCCGGGTTTACACAGCTCCCTTCTTCCTCGCTCCCGCTGTGATGATTGCGGTTTTCAGTCGGCGGTTACATTAACTGTCCCCTCTCTTCAGAGTGCAGTCTGTCTGTGGTCTGTCTTGTGGAAGCAGAGTGCATGGTGGCTCAGTTGTAATGTGATTACAACAGACTGCTTCGGCACAGAACCATCAGCACGCATCGATTGTGCACCACACCCCCCCCCAAAAGCACGCACGCTGTAAAGTGACAGCATGTACAGTATAAATCGATCGTCATTTATTAGTTTGGTTCTTGCGGCTGTGTGGTTGACTGACGGACTTGTTCTTTTTTTTTTCCAGGCGATGCCTTCCCGGCAGGCTCCAGTCCTTTCCTGTCAGGTTTTCCCGGCCCCTCCCCCCTGACCTCTGACCCTGCATACAGATCAGCCAATCCCAGCAGTCTGCAGATGGCTCAGCTCTGGGCATCACCGGCTCATGAAGGTAAATCATTTGCCTGGACAAACATTTCCATCTCTCCCTGTGTTTTTCTGTCTCAGTACAGATTTCAAATTCTTAAGACACATCATATATTTCTCACAGTCTGCTGCCGTCCAAAGCCCAGGAGGCTCTTTCTTCTGCTTCTCAGTGCTTACACCAGTGGGATCCTGTTCCATTTCTGTCTCTCTGCTGCTAGCTGCGCTGCTGGCTCTGTCCTATATGCGTCTCGTTTCCTCCGTCCTCCACCTGTCTCTTACTTTCGCCTGTCATGCGTTACTGTAATCTATCTTCCTCTCTCTTGTTCTTTTTTTGAGCTTCCTGTCCAGTGTGCGCTTTGTCTCTGTCTGTCTCTGTGTAGCTCTCCTGCCCCACTTTTCCTACAACACCTCTCTCCTGACCCAGCTTCCGAACACAGTTTTAGACGCACAAAGGTGTATGTATATTTATATCTTTGTGTGTTTTTGTCCTCTCTGTGGACCTCTCTGTCTCTGTGCTCGTCTTAAGGCCTGCCCAGTAAGTGATTCAATCTCTGCTCCCTCCTCATTCCCTCCTCCTGTCCTTTTGTGTCTCCTTATCAAATCTCGCTGGAGTAGAAGGTCAGATAGGAGGGAACATATCCCAGAGTGCATTTTGGCAAGGTAAAGGGAGAAGGACGAATGGATTCTATTTAGGGTTCGTTTTAAAGCTGATTGCATCGCCTGTGTGACACAGATCTCGTCCAGTCCGCTGCAGCAAATCAGATTCTGTGTGATTAGTTTTTTAAGATTTTGTCTCAATCGTACTGTCTTCGATTTAGGGACGGTTCAAAGGGGGCAGCACTGTGATTATAACCAAGAGTCTGAGCAGTAATTCCTCCGACTCTTTGCTGGTTCCCTGGCAACTGCTCAGAGCCAAGAATAGTGCGACACATAACTCGAAACAAAAATGGCATTTCTGTGTTTTTTCACTTCAGTGTCTTTGCAGATTAAACAATCAAGATATAATGTGTGAATTTTGAGCTTTGGGGGTGCTAGTAGATGCATTTTGTTACCTTCAGTCTTTATGCTAAGCTAAACTAAGCAGCAGCTGGTGATATAATAAGATCCCTCAGATTTCAATTTAGTGGGATTTTGTATTCCTAATTTATAAGGAACACAGCTGGTATATTTTATACTTACTGTGAATATAATCCAGTCCATCATATATCACTATATGTATTTTGAATATACTGGCACTCTGTGTGGACATTTTTTAGGGAAGCGGACTTAGTCACATGTGTATCCTGGGCTGTTTCCATGTACCATGAAGGTCAGAATAAGAGTGCACTCCAACTTTAGCAGCGGCTGCTTTGACCACAGAGATGTGGGTGACGGCTGACTCCACTGTGGTCTTTTCCTCGGCCAGATCTTAGGCTTCTCAGGTGGTCCAGAGACGGCGTGTTTACCATCAGGTTGATGGTGTTGGTCTCTTTCAAAGAACATGAATAAAGTGTGCCTTTACGCAAATCCGCAACTTTAGTTAATAATGCCTTAACTTTGAAATATATGAATGACCTTTTGTTATAATACTTGAACTATACTAGGGTGTCTACAGGTCCTTAAATTTTCTTAATATATGGCCCTCTTATATTGTCTTAAATTCAGATTCAATGAGTCTTAAATACTTTCAGTCACACTACTGCGAACATTTCTCCAGCCTGACATACCCAATGTCTGTTTATAATCATTGAAGAGACCAGTATTGCAATATAAATAGCATTTAAGGCAGCGATGAGATTTTCTCTTTCCATTAAACTCATTAAACAATTCAAAACAATGACAAATAGTGTTCAGAATATTCTCCAGAATAACCTCAAAGGTTCTGCATGCTCAAGAAAATATGCTGAAAGCAAACCATGGCAAACTCAAGTCCAACAAGCAACAACAGATGGACACATTAACCCAAATGAAACATTACTTAGTTAACTAACACAATGTAGTGCCTAACTCTGCACTTGTAAAGGCTAACTAAACATCCCCTGTTTTTCAGCAGCTCGACATACTCTGGTGGTTACTCATTTCGCATAGACAAAAAATGCAAATGACCATCAGGCAGGGCTTTGCATCTAAACTTCATCTACTTGCATCTAGACATCAAAATACGCCTTTCTTTATCCATTTCTGCTCACAGAGGTTTGTTTTTTACTTGCCTCTGCTTACATTACTGCTCCATCAGAGGTATATGTATAAATAAGTGTCATTAAAAGGAATTTCCATTGCATGTTTGTCTTAAATTTCATAAAAGGTGGTCTTAAAAAGTCTTAAATTTAACCTGGTTATATCTGTAGACACCCTGTATACATAATTAAGGGATATTATTTCAAACTTCTGTCAAGTTTGTTTCTTAATATCCATATAAGCCTATTTATTGAAGAATGAATGAATAAAATCAATAAATCCTTGTTGGTCAGGCAGGGTGGGCCGCCCCTCCTAAAATAATGGTATAAATATATCTAATGTTGTTGCAGAAAAAAATGCCAACCATAAAAATGATCAAAAACAGGGTTGCTTCGATGAAACTCTAAAGGAATATACCTTTAAATCATACCCTCAAATACAGAAGTCGATCAGTTTCAGCCCCCGCCAACACACACCGTGTTAGACTTTATATTCAGTCAAAGCAGGAGGGATAAAGTATGGATGGACTTTTGACGCTTGACTTATAGTTGAGCCTGAATTGAGGATGAAGTCTCTGAAGCTAAAGAAGCTAAAACCTCCTGCTGGCTAAAGAAGCCTTAGAGTTGACTTGCTCTGATATGAATAGAATCTCTCACGGCCTAAGAGAGATTCTTAATACCTGGTAGCTGGCTTTAATAGCCACTAAAAGCTGGAGATGTTTCCGGGCGGCAGCTAAGAGGCAGACTTTGGATATGCCTGGGATCCTCCGTGGCTGCATAGGAACCCGTATCAAAGCTGTCTGAGATCAAGGTTAGCTGTTAGCTGTGGTTAAAGGAAGCTTTGCAAGAAACTTATCCCGCATGCCTTTAGTCCCCCTCACATCATTCCTCTTATATTTCTGTCTCTCTATGCCTCCGTCTAACCACTGACACCCTCACCACCCGCCTCCTCGTGCTTCTCCATTTCTGCCTCTCACCAGATTTATACTCCGGCTCTGCTGCTTGCCGCTGCGTGCTGGAACGGCAGCAACGTCTTTGATATATCTTGGAGTGGCCAGAGTGTGGGAACAGGGAATGTCTCACCCTCTCTGGGTGGCAGTCTTTTTTTTATTACATGTGGTGACACCAGCTAGCGTCACACTTGCAGCCAGCTCAGTCCCAACACAGAATCCAGAGCATTACACCAGGCGCGAGGCTTTGTCTATATTAAGAGCCAGTCTCTGAGAGTGGTAACTGACTGTCGGGCAGACTTTCACTCAACATCAACCTCGAGCTAATCTAGGGCTGAGTGATTAATAGAATTTAATTTTCAACCAGGATTTGGCTTCAAACGATTATGAAACAAGATGATCAAGATTATTTTGTATCCCTGTCTTTTACAGCAGGAGGCTCAATGTTTTCTCTGACTTTCTCACTGGATTTAACAACTTCTCAGACCATCTTAGTGACAAACTTAGAGACTTATGCAGACCATCAGGAAAAAAGCAAGAAATATATTTAAGTATATTGTGTTGTAATTCATTCCCATGCTGCTCGAAGTAATTGCAGTCCCAGGCTCTTCTACCAACAGTGCGGGGTCTCTCTTTCTCCTCTTGCACCATGTATTTGTTTTTAAGTTGAGTTCAGTAAATGCAGATGTTTCCATTGTCAATGAGTAATCGTTTGAAAGAATCGTGATCTCAGTATTGACCCAAATTATCATGTTTCGATGATCGCGTAGCCCAAAGGTGAACTCATGAATACGCAAATTGTTAAAGGTCCATCTAAATGTAGAGCAAGTTTTGAATGAATTCTCCAAAATTCTGCAAAGTATAATGCAAATTTATGTGGCCCATAGAGCAGGCGCATTAGAGACTTCGGCTTAGCTACTTATGGTTTAACCGAATGTGTGGCTCTTCTAGACTCTCTAAATGTTACTGGACCGAATGGATTGAATCCCAATAGTGAGGGAAGTGATTTTTGCAAAGGTTGTGATGCAACAAAATGTATCCGCGTATTTACAGACGCCTCTATCGCCGTGCAAGACCATGTGAAAATGTCTTTTTGTGTTGGAGCCAGCAAGTTATGTTCTCATTTATAAAACAATGTGTAGGATTTAGACTAAAAATGTACACAAGGACAACAGCCAAAGATGGCATGTGCCAAAAAATATTTGACAGTTTCCACAATCAGGCTTCCATCTTACCATCTGCAATTTCCTTTCTCTAGAATGTTCGTAAGCATGGGTCAAAGTGTCTCCCACCAAGTTTGTTTTATAGATCACAACTTTTGCATGGGAATTGACGTACACCTCTTTCAGGCCTTGATTTATGCGTAAGCAATGTTTATAAATGAGACTGCTGGTCAGATGCAAGGAGGTTAAAACATGTCAGTGTACTTGGTTACAACACATGAGCAGTATACGAGCAATAGCTGGGGCGTTATCATAGGACTTGGGGGATGACTGATTTGTCAAACTGAGACTTCCACTGTTGGCCTCAAGCTGGAATAGTTTTGTACGAAAAGTAAAGATACAGGTGAAAATTACAATTCTTTAAATATTGATAAAGACCATAAACAAATATTTTCTACATGCGAACATTCTCTTGTATATCAGCCGCCATCCAAATTAGTGCACCCAAAAGGTGTGTCAGGTTGAGCGCATCCAAGGAGGCTAAAAAGGCCTCACCCAAAGAGCACTTGAGTGGACACTGTCCTTTTATTTCTGGTACCATCTGCTGTAACCCTCCAACATCACAGCTCCAGTTAATTACATTGCACTTGTGTCATACCTCATAGCTCCCATGAGGTCAAAGAGCGTGTCCCAGCCTTCTTTGAATAGCCGTGGTCAGGTGACTCTGCAGAAGAGGGCGTAATGAGATGTCACAATTAAAAGAGGGGCAGTCAAACCTCAAACACAGGAAACCAGTGGATGTACCATAACGCAGACACACTGAGGGTTTTAAGCAACTACTAATTCAGCTATGTGCTCTTGGAGAAGTTTTAGTAACAGTGCTGTATGCAAAGTGTGTTAGAAGCCATCCAGAGACACTAAGGAGAGCTTGCAGTGACCTGTGCAATGACTGAAACTTTTTTGCCTTATTTCAAGATTTGTTTTCTAGGTTTTGATGTTTCCACTCAGGTACTTTAATGCAGAAACGGACCATGACATTTTCAAAATAGTTGCCAGTTAATAAACCGCATGTCAACTCTGCTGCTCTTTATGTAAGATATAATATTTTTGTTTGTTACATAACAGCAGAAGATGCCTCTAAATCCTCATGCATCACGTCTCTCGGGTTGTCCAGTGGCTCCAAATGGTCCTCATGAGAATTTCAAGGGAGACATAATATTTACAAGACTGAGCTGGAGAATAAGTTGTTGTATAGTCTCAGTTTCTGTGTAAACTACATCGTAATAACATGTTTTTTGTGTTGTGTGTGTGTGTCTGCAGGCTACCCTCCTCTGCCAAGCAGCCTGTACTCCAGCCCCTATCTGTCCCTGGGGCACCTGGATTCTCCCTCGCTGTCTCAGCACCCTCTCTACGACTCACATAAAGGTCAGTCGCTGTCACCAGCAACATTCACGGAGACAAGTGGCTGAATTTAGTGCACATATTCTCTCATATCCTGTGATACATGAGTGGAAGTAGGTTTTCATGTCGAGCCTTTTCAGTTAGTGGGGAGACTCGTAGTTTGTTGTGGAATGAAGCCAGAAATGGGGAACATTCGTCTCACAGGGGACCAGTTTCAGCTTTGTTTTGTGTTTTATTTTCACGTTTAAATGTATAGTATTCGTCTTTTCTTCATGGATATGACTGTTACAGATCTTCTGTAGGTTTGTGTTACTGTTATACTTTCTTGGCAAATCGACATTTAAATAGTTATCATGCTCTGTGCTGCTGTTTTGCTCTAAATCTTCATCTGTTTCAACATGTTGTATTCATGCTGTGGGTGTGTGTTTAGACTCATGTCTCTTATGTTTTGTGTTGTTTTTTTTCTCCAGAGAGCTTTTTCCTGCCAGCCTCCCTGAGCCAGTTGCCTCTTCACCCTCCATCTGCTCCTCCGACTGCCCCGTCCAGCTCCACACCCCCTCAGAGGACGTCCCGGGACGGGGGTAGAGACCGGCCTTACCGAGGGGAGAGGGAAAGAGAGAGGGACAGGGAGAGAGAGCGTTCGAGAGAGGAGCAGAGGCCACACAGCGTGGTCGACCTGACGCAGGACGGGAGAAGCGAGGAGGACCGCAGAGCAAGGAGCGGCGACCGGGAACGAGAGAAAGACCGGGACACGGAGAGAGACAGAGACAGTTGGCCCTTCCATCCTCACTCCAACCAGCAGAAGTCACACTCCCAGCCTTCTACTGTGGAGCCACGATCCAGGCCGTCACCCCCGCAGCACTCCCTTCCATCTGGCGGGGGTGGGAGGTTTCATGGACCAGACACAGACAGAGGAGGTCGGGAGGAAGAGGGCAGCTCTCGACCTCACCACAACCATAACTCAAATAACGCTAACTCAAATAACTCTCACTTAGACAGACAAAGGAGAAATGACTCTATGGCCATGTCAGCCGGGACCCTCCACATCTCCTACGCCCTCCCCCCTGCGCTTCAGCCCTCTGCCGCTGGACCGCCTCACCCTTCCACAACCAGAGAGTCTATCAGAGAGCAGCGAGTTAGCGCTCCGACATATGTGCCTTCTGTGGAGGTTTACGACGAGCGGGTTGGGCCCATTCAGATCGCCTCGCAGGCCCGCGACAACAAACACAGCGACAAACACAGAGACAGAGAAAGGGAGCGCGACAGAGAACGAGAGCGCGACAGAGACAGAGAGCGCGAACGTGAGAGAAACAGGGAGAGGGAGAGCTACAGGTTTCCTGAGAGGAGCCTGATGGAGCATCCTCGCCTCTCCCAGTCTGGCGAATCAGGCAATCAAAGAGAGGAAGGTTCTGTCATTTGTTCCAATGGATCCATTGGTAAACGAGGCCAGGACGCCTCTTACTCCAGTCAATCAAGGTTCAGCCCGGAAAACAGGGACATCTCTAAACACTCAATCCGATTGGGTATAGAGCGGGCAGGGGCGGAGCCTAAGTGGAATACCATCAGCCCTTTAGCCAACTATGCCACGAGTCACATGGCTGCCCTGGCAGCTCAACACGGACACACACTCTCCTCTCCCCACAGCCAGCCTACACACACACAGATGTCCCCTCACACAACCAGTCGGCCCGGCAACAACTCCCACTCCTCCCACAGCCATTCCCCCCAGACACACCCCTCCCAACACACACATGGGCGTGCAGGTGAGGAGGGGAGTCAGAGACGCTACCTGGACCCATCGGCGCTCTACCGACCTGGAGGGTCGCTGGGAGGAGAGCGCGGTGTGGGAGCAGGTTCAGATCCCACAGAGGTTTCAGCCATGCAGAGTCTCATTAAGTACAGTGGAAACTTTGCTGCTGAGGGTCCTGGGTCCTCCAGGCATGCTGCGGATGGCCGAGGTCCCTTTGGGGGCCTGGCTAGCGTCGGGATGGAAGCTGAAAGAGAGAGGGAGAGGGAGAAAGAAAGAGAGCGTGACAGAGAGAGGGAGAGGGAAAAAGACAGAGAGCGTGAAAGGGAAAGAGAGAGGGAGAGAGACAGGGAAAGGGTGTCGGTTGGATCATCAGGTGGTTCAGGGGCGTTGAGGGTGCCGCCACAGCTGAAGAGAGAGCAGGAACGGCCGGATAGCGCACGCTCATTTGGCCGAGAGGGGGAAGGGGAGGTGCGCCACCCTCCGGTTGGCATTGCTGTAGCTGTGGCCCGGCAAAGAGACAGTGGGAGTACCAGTAAACAGACCAGTGGACCCACGGACACACAGAGGACCCTGCTGCAAACAGCCATTAAAGGTAATGACATCTCTTATGTAAAATAACCAACAAACAACTCACTGCATTACTGCTGTTCGACTGCTAAACACTGTTTCACTTCAAAATAAAAGCTCTGTGCTGGAAATTCACCGTACCTAAAAAATAAAGTGTGTTTTGTACAAACTTGAAATGACATTCAGAATGGACCAGCGACCCACTTTTGGACCACAACCCCACCAGTTGGGAACCACTGAGTAACCAAGTCATGATTTCTGGAAACAGACATTAGTGTTGAATTTTTAAAATGTAGTTTTTGGGCACTATTAGCACCACAAACTTGGTACAACCTAGTTCTGTTATACTGGAGAGAACTCAAACATGTCTATGAGATATTTCCATCACTCAGCAGCTTACACCAAAACAATCTAGACTGATAAATAGCACTACAGACAAGAGAAAAAATATTTATTTTTCATCCTGGGGTGAACTGTCCCTTTAAAGCCTATGTTCCTGTGGAGCCAACCCTTGAGTAGAATATTGTTTTCTTGCATGTAATGATAGTACAAACTGAGAAATGGATCAAGTTTAAAATGCTTGCAGGAGTCATGCGGTGACCCTCTCTTACCCTTGCACAAATAATTATATATTTGATCAGTTAATTCAAGTGTACTTAACTTGTTTTAAACATTTTTCTAATATATTTCCTCCTGCTTTCACTCTCCACTCTGGCTCCTCTCAGAGCGGCTCTGCAGGGAACATACAGTAGATCCCCTCAGTTAAATGAACCACGAGCAAATGATTCCTCATTTTGGTTTCCATGAATAATGGAGGATTCATTTTCTTTCGGATCAAAGTCGTGTTCACTCAGCCCGTGTTTGACTTTGAGGTGTTCATGCACGTAACGTGATTGGAATGGTGGAAATGACCCCCCCCAACCCACCCACCCCCAAATTACTAATTATGTCATGACTTGTGTTTTGTTGAAAGGCTCTTTTTGGCGAATCCGTAGGCTCTCTGTGCTGCATAGCAATTCCTGCCATACAGCGCTCTATTCTTGTACGTCAAGGTCATTCAGCTACAGTGCTCTCTCTCTCCATCTCTCTGTCTTTCTCCTTGTTTCTGTTTCTCTCTCAGCTCCATGCTCTTTCTGTCCTCCCACAGCTCAGCCCCTCTCTCTCCGTCTCTTGCTCTTTTCATTTCGCTGAATGTCTCTCTCCTTCCCCACCCTTCCTTCCTCTGTGAGAAGGTCTTTGTGGCGGCACTCCCTCCTTGTCCCACCTCAGGCCCCCTGCTCTTTCTCCACTCTTTTCTTCAGCGCCCCCTTCCCCACCCCACCACCACCCTCTCTGCATTAAACATGTCATTACAGAGTGCTGCTAAAAGCTACAAACAAGCCTTGAATTACAATAAGACCATGGGTGCGTTGCTAAGCAATGGATCAGTCTTGAGAGTGACGGACTGTGTGTTTGTGTGTGCGTGCGCGGGTGTATACGAAGAACCGTTTGAGATGTTTGTGTGTTTGCATGCCTGTGTGTGTGCATGCACATGCATGCCTGTTGGGGGCGTTTATTCATTTCCTTGCTTGAGCAGAGTGATTGGTCTAATAGCATCAGTCTCACAGGCTGCGAAGAGCTCTAAATAAACAGCGGAGGATTTACGCAGAAATCACAAATAGATGGATGGATGAACGGAAAGATGGAGGGAAGCAGGAAGGAGAAGGAGAGGGATAGGCTAATGATAAGAGATGGATAGATGGGACGTAGATCGATAGGTTGATAGACGGGAAGAGAGAGCTATGTCAGGAAGTAAAGAAGTGGAAGAGTGAGATGGAGGGAGGACCAGCGATGGAGGAATGGGGAGAAAGAGGGGGCGTGCAGTGCTAATCGCTGGCTTTCTGATGCAGAGAGGATAGCATGTGGGACAGGCTCCTTGTAACCTTGGTAACAGTCTTGAAACCTTTCCTGCGGAGCATGTCAGGGATTGTTAAAGTCTCTTGTCCCTTTCCGGGCTGCACACACACATACACACACTTATAGAGCAGAACTGAAGGGTTCAGCACACTTGTATAAAACCTTTCTGCTGCTTGGGGACCTTCAGTCAGCGTCGATGAGATGGAAGAGGGTTAACGGGAAAGAGTGCGAGGAGGAGAGCCTCATGTTTATTCTGGACTGCTTGGTTGAGTGCTGCTGCTTTTTTATTCCTCTCCATCTCTGTCTTTTGCCGTTGGCCCTTATAGTAAGCAGGATGGGTTTATGTGTGTGTGTGTGTGTGTGTGTGTGTGTGTGTGTGTAGTGAGGCAGTAGTGGTATGTTCACACATCTCCTGTGGCACTAGACTAATAACTGATAAGAGCTGACACTCAGAGTGAGAGCTGTCACTCCATTCGTGTGTGTGTGTTTGTACAGTATGTGTGCACACACGCTTTGTGTTCAGGCTGTGGCCCAACATCATATTTTTAGCTTCTCCTCTCATTTTGACATGCTGTGTCGTGTCATCATTATATAGCCAGTGTCACCTTGTCTTCTTCCCCTCTCTCCTCTGCTGTCACCCACTTTCCTCTTTTACTTCTCACCACATTATTGCTTCCTCTTACCTCTCTGCTATCTGCTGTATCTTCTTTCACAGCTCATTTTTCTCATTACACGAACACTTCACTGACAAAATTATCATTTAAATGTCAATTACTCACATTACTTAGTCTGAATTTGTGAAGGAAAATTTGTTTTTTCTCACATGCCTCCACGGTAAACGAAGAATCCAGAAAACTCTTGATGAATTGTAATTAAAGAGAGCCGCATTTAACAACATCAAAAGTATATGAAAACATGTGTTTACAACCTCTCACACGCCTCAGCACGCAGTGCAATCCAAGTCTCATTTATCCAGTCATATGCTCGGTACTTCCAAAATAGGCAGCCCTTTTTGACGGGGAACTAACACTGACTGCATATAATAATGGACTTACCTACGATGACATCACCTATTGGTTTGTGGACTACCGTTTTGAAGCCTTCAGTTCAGCATTTTGGCTATCGCTATGTTGTTGTTGTTTTGAAGCCAGAGGTGATCATATTTGGACGAGAGGGTGGATCTGACTCAGAGAGTGCAGCAACAACTCCCAGCCTGTCACTCAAAGCAGCCCCTATTTTAAATATGCACAATTTGGGGCCTTGATTGAATGTTAACAGGTGAGTTATAAGAAAATTCACCTCTGGTACAGTTATCATGAATGTAGAGCGTAATAACGAAGACCAAAGGCGTTTTTTACCAGGCTGTGAACATGTTTATTCATGTTGTAAAGGTGGGCATTGTAACATCGGTGTCTGTGGGGATTGACTCAGTTGTCCATATGATGAACTGCAGTTTTTGGCACTTCCACATTGGCTTCATTTTTTAGCCTTGATGGTTGCCTCTTGAGAACTAAACGGGAAGTGAAACTTATCTATGCTCTCTTCAAAGCTAGACTCCATTGACAAATAGTAATTTTACCTTGCTGAGACACTGAGTTAGTTTGGATTCACCAAAGTCACGCAATAGCACAAACAAACTTACTGATTGAGACAGTGGTCGACCAGCAGCTCCTGTGTACAGCAAAGTAAAATGACTGTTTTTGTCAATGGAGTCTGGCTTTGAAGAGAGCATAGATCAAATTTTAATTTCACTTTAGTTCCCGGTCGGAAAGGGCTGTCTGTTTGGGAAGTACTGGGCATACAACTGGACAAATGAGACTTGGATTATACTGCACGAGTTGTGTGACAGTTTGTTTAACAGATGTTTTAATGTAGTTAAGCGTTGACCTCTATGACCCCTTTGTTTTCTGAATCTTTGTTCACCCAAAGGCATGTGAGAAAATAAAGTTTTCTTTACAAATTCACTGTAACACAGGCTGAGTATTTGATGTACAAATGGTCAGTTTGCGGGTGAAGTGCTCCTTTAATACATACTTCATGTGGGATCAGGGTTTAAACACTGAAGGAAGCCACTAAACATCTTTGTCTGTGCCTCGTCCCATTACAGATGAGGAGCGAGGGGAGGACCGAGGGCGTCACCATGACGACAGACTGTTGGCCGGCCGGCTGGAGCGTGAGCAGGAGAAAGTGCTCAGGTAAGGTGGAATTGTAACCTTGTTAACACAGTTTGAATGGTTGCCAATGGAAATAGTGTAAAAAGTCTACTGTTAGAAAATATGAACTCAGTGACATTTTGTTCAGACAGTATACTTCTGAACACACAGAATAAATAAAACTGTCTTGTCTCCTTCCAGAGAGTCCAAAGAGCTGGCAGAGTTTACTCAGATGCACCCTACGCCGCTGTCTAGCGGCCTGACGCCCAGTATGATGACTCCCAGCCTCATGACACCCAACCTAATGGTGACAGGAGGAGCTGCCCTGGCAGGGGCGGGGCGATGGCCTCCAGACCCCTCAACTCTGACCTCTCACCCCTGGATGCCTCGACCTGGCGCTCCCCCAGTGTGGCTCTCCAGCTCACCATACAGTACGTGGACTTACATGTGACGTGACTGGAGACACTTACAAGCATATGTTTAGATGTTCCCAAAATTGCAGTCAACATACCTTGTGACACTTTAGTGTGGTGGTTGAAGTGAGGCATGTATTTAGTGATTTCAAGAATTTATATCAGGAGACAAGTGATTAGATGTACTTAGAATTCTACTCAGCTTAATTTTACACTTAATTTTTGAGTCATTTCCGAGCTAAACGCCAAATATGACCAAGTTCTCATTTCTCATTTGCTGCTTTTCTTTTTTCTATGTGATCGCAATCTGAATATCTGTCAGCTGTGGACTATTTATTTTTTTTTTTTTTTAGACAAAACATGCATAAACAAACACCCGCATGCATGATAAATGCAAAATTTCCCTTGTCAGAGCTGTATGACCTTGTATTTTCTTCATGTGAGCTGATACTTCATATGTCCCCTAAGGTAGAGTGACAGATGTGAACAAGTACAGCTGCACGCCACACTAAGCATGAGGAGTACAATAGCTTTTGCCCTTTTCACTGAGCATTATGTCTTACTCTCTGTCAGCGGAGTTATCCAACCCGGTGCTAAAGACTAAAGAGTCTAAATCAATTCAACCCCAGGACGTGGCGTGCTTGCAAAATTCTACATGCATCCGTGTAGCCTCTCACGATTGGCGCAGCAGCAAAGGGAGGTGTTGTCTGCGCGTCCAGTGGCTCGTTCAGCCGCAGCCTCCAGGGGTCAAGTTCCACAGACATTCCTGATCTTTGCAGGACATTCCTGCTCCTCCAACGCTCGCTTGTCCAGAAATAACAGCATCAAGACACACAGACACACACTGACATACTTATGTGAGTTTACACATAACTGTACACACACAACATCTGAAAGTATGGTACACACACACGCAGGCGGAGCTCCCCATGGGACAGCTCTGTCTAGACACAGAGGGCAAAAAAATAAAATCACTCAAAAAGCAGCTAAATTCAGAGAGTGCTTACTGATATAACCCCACTATGACTTTACCATGGGTACTCTGGCTCAAGAATGATGCTGAGTTTATGTTAGTTTTAGCTGGGAAAATGTTGTTTTTTTTCCTCTAAGTCTCTAACATTTTTCACACTTTCTCTTCCCTTCCCCTCCCATTCAGGCCTGGGTCCTTCCTCACTCCACCAGACCCTCCCCCCAGGCTACCCACCCTCTCTGCCAGGCTCCATACCCCCTCCCTACCAGTTTGCCAGGGACCCACAGTCTGGACAGCTAATAGTCATCCCCACTGAACACCTGCCACACTACGGTATGAAAGCTGCTCTCTCTGTATAAGTGTGTGTGCATGTGCATCAATGAAATCTAAAGTATGCGCCCATGATGCTGGTTTGCTGATTTTATCACTTATAAAATTACTATTTATTGCATTTTAGCAAAAAGAAATGATCACCGTGTTCATTTTGAAACAGATGTTAGTGTTTGTAATTACTATAAACAGATGAGACCATATCCAATAAGAGTGACAGCCTCCATATGGTGGTGTGGACTGTGTGCCAGTAGTTTTTGCTTTCTGCTACTGTACAGCACAGAACAGCAGGGTGCTGTGATGCACTTTAAACATGATTATCCACTTCTGGAAAGTGAAAGAGAAACTAATATGAAGCATCAAAATAGAGCAGTTATTCCAAACCAAGGGGTACTTGTACCCAAGAGGTACTTCTGGAGTTGGAGAGAATCTAGATTAGCTCAACTAATTTGGGCAAAATATAAATTAAGCTTTGATTGAAAACACATAGCCTCATACTGAGTCAGCTACAGCACCAATCTTGTGACTAAGAGTGTGTAAAAACTAGTTATCAAACGAGGAGTTATCAAAGTCTGCACAGTTATCTAAAACTAATAGATATGGATGATTTATAGTGCTGGTTTCAACATAGCAGAGTTCCCTAGTCTGCAAGTTGTCTTAGTTATGACTTGTTTGACGTGTTTCTGTTTCTTTTGTGAAGATCCACAGTGCTCACACGAGGCAGGGGAAAAGTTGGAACAAAGTTTCAGAGAATACAAAAAAGAAAACAAAACAGCAGGCCAAGTCCTTCCAAAAATACATCTCATACAACCCACTACTGACTAGATGTCCTATTTCTGTATTCTCTCACCGTAAAAACCTGTTATTATTCACTTTAACACTGCTTAACACGGTCAAAACCGTAACGTAACACAGACTGAAAGTTGTCTGTACACAAGACAACAATCTCCTTTTGTCATTCACACAAAATGTTGTAAATAACTTATGCCTGTGTTCTAACATAGAAATTAAGTAAATATAAACATAACCTCAGCAGAGTCCACTACTACACACTTATCAATATATATTACAGTGCAAACTTAAGTAACGTCAGAACCAATATGGTATCATATGAACGCAGACATTTTTACCATTACTAAATATGTGCTTAAATGGCTCTTACACTGTTGAAATAGTTAGCTAAATGTAATGGAAACTGTTGAATTGGTTAGCTAAACGTAATGGTAAACCGTTGAAACAGTTAACTAAAAGAAATGGTTAAACAGTTGAAATAGGTAGCCAAAAGTAATCACAAACCGTTGTAACAGTTAGCTAAGTGTAACAGTTAAAGAGTTTAAATGGTTAGCTAAAAATAAAACGGTTGAAATAGCTAAAAGTAACGGTTAAAAAGTTGAAATGGTTAGCTAAAAATAAAACGGTTGAAATAGTTAGCTAAAAGTAATGGTAAACCGTTAAAATAGTTCGCTTAAAGTAATGGGTAAATGGTTGAAATAATTAGCTGGTTAGCAAAAAATAAAACAGTTGAAATAGTTAGCTAGACGTAATGGAAACTGTTGAAATTATTAGCTTAAAATAATGGCTAAATGGTTGAAACATACGGCCTCTGCTGATCCAAGTTATGATAATGCTAAAACTAAATCAAACCTAAACACTGGTTCATTTTTGTATGTAAAAATACACCCTGAGGGTTGTTGAAATGCAGTCTTTATATATTTATAGACAAATGTAAATGCCAAAGGGTGCTACTTACTTACTCACTTCCCTCTGCCCCCCTTCGCTCCACAGGAGGTGATGTACTGGAGCGTGGAGCCCCGGTGTGGTCAGGGGTATACGGTACAGGCAGCTCGCTGCAGCATGCAGCCCAGCTCCAACTCCTCTCCCAGCAGCAGATGCTCCGGCAACAGGAGCTGCTCATGATCCAGCAGCACACAGCGCAGGTCCTGGAGCTGCAGAGGAACGCACAGCTTGTCGTAAGTGGACTTTGTGTTGTTTAATATGCACGTATTCAGAGATATTTACATACCAACAAATGTATATATCCACCTATGTATCCAAACAGAAACATAAAACATAGCGGGTCTTTTATGTGCATTATGTCCTTACAAACACACATCATATCAACAATGAAAACATATGGTGGTTTCTGGCTCTGTAGAAGAACCTAGAGCTAGAAATGAGATATATAATATTGCATACCCACACAAAATCTCATTCTACAGCAGGGTGAAGAGTTAAAGCAACAACACAAAGGACAAGGCTGTTGTTAAGGTTATTCTATATTCTACTTATTGTCAACAAATCCCATGAAAAGACCAGAGCCAATAATGCAGCCACATCTCAATACTCTGTGATTTTCCTTCTCTGTCTGTGACACTCAGCCTCAAACCCGCTGCTCCCTGCTGAAGACTTCAATCTTTAAAAATGGGTCACAAAGCCTCAGTAATTTCCCAGAGATGATGTGCGCCCTTCACACATTTTTATGTCATAGTAAAGTTGTACAACACATTCAATAAACAGACACTACACAGCACATCCTGCAGCTGCAGTAGAATACAGTCCAGGAAGTCTAAACAATGCAGCCACACACTAATATTTATACCCTGAAGTGTGTCCCATCATACACACACACATATGAAGCCGTCTCCTCTCCTGTGTTTCAGGAGCGTTTAAAGGCCAGCGAGCACCGGCCAGAGCTGGAAGACAAGGCAGACAAGCGGAACGTCGACCCCAAACCTCGCCCCTCCTCGATATCTTCCCCATCTCCCTCACCCATCCTGCACCCCCGCAAACCTCCCCCTCCCTCTCGCTCGCCGACCCCGTCTACCTCCTCCCTCACCCCGCTGCCTCAGCTCCCGTCACCAGTGACCACCCTCAAGTCAGAGGAAGGCGGGCAGAGGGTGTTGTCTCACCCGCCGACGCCCCTGCCTCACCCGCCTTCCCCCCGCTCAGCCTCTCCGCCACCGTCCTCGCCACGGCGGCCTAAACTGGAGGCGGCTGAGGAGGGGGAGGTGGGACGGAGGGAGCAGAGAGAGCGACAGAAGCCAGCCTCTGCTCCCTTTCAAGGCATCTACTCTGGTGAGTCTGGAGGAATTTAACAACTGAACTTTCATCATCAGAAGTTTAAAAGACTTGTTTCTTTACAGGTATTTTTGTCGCTAAATTCCTGACCTGTGCACTGAAATGTTTTATAAGGTTTTTGGGCTCAAGACCTTTTGTGTTATCCAGGATCTTTGAGATTATCTTATCTACTGTGTGTCTGATACTTTATGAGCTACGCTGGACAAACATGAGGCTAGCAAAGTTTTAAGTTGTGATCTACAGACCGAATCTGAGTGTGTGTTTACAGTAACTTCTGGTTTTAAAAAACCCTTGCGTCATGTGCATAAAATGAAACAGCTGAGGAAATGCTGCCTGAATGGCTTAGTTTTTAGCCTTCTAAAAAGAGGCTTACCTAAAAAATCAATATTAGTTTAAGTGTGCGGTTTACTTCAAATATTTTCACCTCTTTACCTTTGTGTCAAACAGCCCTGTTGCTAGCCTCTCTACTCAAAATTAAAAATTTTATTTAAGACTATTATTAATGTATGCAATTGTGTTCACCCCTTGAAATTGCTTATTATTGCTTACTATGGTTATTATATTTTTCCCCACTAAATATTACTTGTTAGCTTTTATTTAGTAAGTTGCTGTCATGTTTTTTAGAGAGGTTCATAATACACGGTGCACAGTGTCACACATTTCAGTAGCATTTAAAATACAAGTTAGTTATTAAGAAATGTAATTAGCAAAATCAAAAAGGCCCATATAATATAACAAAATATTTTTTGGACTGCGTTTAACCTTTTGGATTGAATTGTGCTTAATTTTGACTGTTTTGTTTGAGTGTTTTCTAACGTTTAGAGGAGTCGACTAGTTAGACTTAATTATTATTAGACTTTAACTTAAACATCAGTGAAATTAGTTGTTACTAACATACCGACTAGCAAAGCAACACAGTGCATAACATAAGCGCAGCAGCAACATCAGATAAGTTGGACCACTGTGTTTCATTATATAACTTTAAACATTACAGTTACAGCTGAAAATGACAACAGAAACGAGTACGTTTGGCGATTTCACAAATCTCTAAAAGGGTTGCAAGGGTATTAACTGTATTACAGAATTACTACAATAACTATAAGTCAAAATGACCCTTAGAAAAATTACAACGAAAGTGTTATATTTGGTTGAACAAACTTTTTATTACTATTAATGAAACTTGAAGCCGTTTTTTTAAAATGGAAGTTTGTGCAAAAAGTCTCTATTTTGAAAGTAACTTAAAAAAGTTGAGCTTCGTTCAGTTGCATTTTTTTTCTTTCATATCGTAGGTACGCAAATGTACATGGTATGATAATCGTCACAGTGTACCTTAACACTGGTGTACCACTGCACTGCTAATGTCTGCAATTCAAATCAATCGCCAGTTGTCTACCTGGAAGTGACTGTAGTTGCTAACTTGAAGTCACAACGGGTTGGTCTATTAAAGGATCTTTGAGCAATGAATTAATCAGGCCTGTTCATGATATTGGGTTACTATATTAATGACTCCAATTTCTGTATTTTTGTTTTTTCCATGACAGATCTCCCTCCAGGTTACCCTTACCAGTCCATCACTGCGCCTTTCGGCTCACCTTTCCCCCCTTATCACATCCCAGCACCCACAGGGGCAAGCACAGAAGTTGTCCCACCCCACCGCTCCCGCTCTCCCGCTCCCGCCTCTGCTGTCCCTTTGCCTTCAGCCCACCTCCATCCAAGACTGCTGGACGCAGACATCAAGCCACAGAAACTAGAGCCGTCAAAGACAGGATCTTTCCTCAAGCAGGAACCAGGTGTGGAGCAGCCTCCACTTGACATAATGCCAGAACCTCTGGGTCCTCTTCGCCGTAGCTGTAGCCCTGTGCTACCCAGCCAGGACAGAGAGGAAGACGGGAAAGCCCTGAAGCCTCAACCTCAACCGCTACCTCTGCTTGTCCCCAGCCCTCCACCGCGACAGGGTGAAAGACTGGAAGAAGTCAGGGAGGAGGAGAAGGAAGGAGGGCAAATCAAAATGGAGGTTTTATCTTACTCCTGTCAGGCAACATACCCCCTGCCTCCTCCACTCACAGAGGCCGAGCCTAAACCAGAGGTCATCAAGGATGCAGAGCGATATCCCCCATGCATCGCCGTAGAATCAGACAGCCAGAAGTCTGCTCAGATATGTACGTCACTAGAACAAATCACCAGCACAGTGTGTGAACAAGAACAGCCAGACACTCCAATCAGCGCACACACTCCCAGTCAGAAAGAAAGTGTCACTGAAACTCCTATTTATCCGCCTCCCACCTCCAACTCGCCGCTCCCGCTGGTCATCGGTCCTGAGGATCCCATGGCAGGGATGTTTGCTCTGCTGGCAGCCAGTGAGATGGCGCAGGCCCGCCCCAACACCCCACCTGCCCCGACGCTCATACCACAGATAGAAAACCCTCCCATGGGTGCAGACTGTGCTGGCACTTTGGAGATGGTGGCGCTGGAGGGGATGGCCTTGCTTAGCCAGATGGCCCAGCGAGAGATGGAGCACATCAGCCAGGAGCAAGGTGAGTATATCAGAGGGGGTGAGGGGAATGAGGGGAATTAAAAGTGGAAATTTAAAAGATCAAAATTGAGTCTTATTCTCTCATCAACTCTTTTATATTTCTCTAATCTTTGAATTTCCTCTGCATCCCATTCAGATCTGACGTTAGAGGGTCTGGACTGTCTTCTTGAAGCAAGCAGACAGATTTTGTTGGAGGCCATCGAGAAACAGTCCCACATTGATCTGCCTAGAACGCTGGACCCCAACAAGAAGTACAGCTGGAGGCAGAGGAAGGAGGAGCCGGTAAGATAAAGAAAACTGTCACGGCCACCCAGAGCTGAAAATGTGTCAGTGTGTGAAATGTCGTGACACCTTTCTCTCTCCTCTTCAGCTATACAGTAAAATGTCCATGGACGTGTTGGACGCAGTGGAAGTGGAGTACCGCGTCCGCCTGGCTGAGCTGCAGAAGACGTACAAGGAGAAGCAGAGAGATCTGAGCAAGCTGCAGAGACGCAGAGACAAGCGGTGAGCTCGCGTAGTTTACTGCACATACAGGATAAATTAATTACACCGCTGCTGTAATTACACACACAAATATGTTCCCACGTCTCCACCCCAGACAAACACACCTTTAACTCTTTTATGCATGTGTCAGTGAGCGGCAGCAGCAGGAGGATGAGAGGCGAAGTCTGACCAGACGGGGCAGGGGAAGACCCAGGAAGAGGAAACTCTTGGCTACACCTCCCAAACTGGATGGCAGGCCTGGAAAGTGAGTGAGAGCTCCACCTGGCATGAGTTTCTGTTTGAATGTTTAGTTTTTTGGCAGTGCAGAAACAATGCAAATATTCTGATGTCTCAGGGTGGGTAGGACAGTGCAATACTCTGAGGACTCTGAAGCCGGGGAGGGACAGAGGAAGAGGTTCCGGGTGTCCAGAGAAGAAGAAGAGATGGAGGCAGGAAGTGGTGGAGTGAAGATTAAGAAGAAGAAAAAGAAGAAGAAGAGCTGGAATGACCAGGAGCCATCCACCAGTCATGCTCTGGAGGTACAGCCACATAGAAGTGCATTTTTTAATTTTCATTGTAGTGTTGACATCATTGTTCGGATTAATAAAAGTTTTTTTGTGGTGTTTTTTTATCAGGTGTTGAAGGCAAAGCGAGGCCACGTGTGTGAGCAAGAGCAGCTGGCGTCAGACCTCGACCGAGCGCTTTCGCTCTCGCAGCTCGGCTCACTCGGGTCGCTTGGCGCATCTCGCAAACTGACCTCCAGTTCCAAATTAGACAAGTCGAAGAGCAAGTCTGCGGAAAGTCGGCTGAAGCAGCGCGGCATCCTACCGTCCGCCAAAGCAGGGAAACACAAGATGGCCGCCAAGGCTTCTGCCTCGGAGACCGTCCGGAAGGTGAAAGGTCAGAAGAAGACTGCTATGTTCTCTCCCATGAGATCAGAGCTCAGCAGCTGCTCCAACAGTGAGTACTTGAGACACAACAGCTTTATATAACTGATGCTATCAGAGAATAGAGTCAAAGTACTACAGCTAACAGTAACAAAACAGTTTTATACATTTCCAAAATACAGAAAAACACCAGACTTATCGTTTAAAATGTAACTTATAGGTTAGTTCAGTGATAAAAGTACTCTTACCTTACTTAAACACTTAACACTATTACTGTATGGAGAACATTTTTTAACTAACCTGAGGTAGAGTAGTCGGGGTGTAAATCACTACTTGCACCACAGTACAATAGTATTATCTATTCTTGGGACAAGAAGACAATATTTGCTGACATCACAAAGTCTTCCACGATACAATTTTGATCTAATTCAGGGGCCTGTGAACAATATGAGATTATATAATTTGCCCATGTAACACAGTCAATTACAGAAGAAGCTGCTACGAGGGGAGAAAACGCGGACTAATGGGCCGACAGTGAAGTTCAGGCTCTGTTGAGCAAATGTGCGACTGTGGAAATAATGCGATTTTGACTCATCAAAGCTAAAGTGACGTTGCTGTACCAACCACTGGCCAGCTTACAGTGCATCATGTCAGCGTTCCCTATTGGTGGTGTGATTGCATATAGAAAAAACCCCTGAAGATTTGAAGTTCTTGTGGAAGCTCCTCAGTGGGCAGTTCCTCTTAAGAAGTTCCCCTAACTGTCTGGGTCTGAAAATGTCTAATGTAGCTGCAGTGATAGGAACAAGTCAGTGGAGTGAGGTCCCTGACACCTTTTCTTAAATCCAAAATGTTTCTACACTGCTGATTTATTCCTGAGAGGCAAGTAAATATCGTATTTCTCTTGGCTGCCTGCCATTATTTGAGTTTCATAATGAAGGCGAACCTTAAAGATGATGATCTGGATCGATCAGTGTTTTCGATTGATCCAGATCAATGAATCGTTACACTCCTATTGAGCAGCAGACTAAAAGACCCCTGCATGCGCTTCATCCTCTTGAGACCAGCATGCAGCATCGACTCGTGGCATTATACAGCTACTCCTTAGGTCATCTAGTTATGTAGACCATAGCTGAGTCAATATTTTAAAACAATATAGATTGAGGTTTAGTTTGAAGGATCCTGATGTTGCTGAGGTCAAAGCAGAAATCTTCTTGGTGTCCGACTCCTTATTTCATGAATCATTAACCGTCCTTTCTCTGCACCAGACTCAGATTCAGAGGAGCACAATTCTGCTCGAGGGGGCTGGCCCCCTCTCTCAGGGACGCGTTCCCACGGCAACCTGGCCAGGAAGAGGCGGTCTGCATCGTCGCCGACATCTCCGCTGTCCAGCCAGAAGTCTCAGAAGAAGAAACACAAGCACTTATCCCTGCTGCTGGAGGAAGCCGGCCTCAGCTCCTCCGACGACTCCTTCGACCAAGGTTACTGACAAATCTTACAGCTCCCCGCCCCTCGCTGTAGAGTCAGACAGAAATGTGTCTCTGAGCCTCGTCACAGCTTGTGTCTTTGTTTGCGTTTCGCTAGGGCAGCTGTTTTTCCTGACTGTGCTTTAGCTCGATGATCTCTACCTCTCTTGCTGCTGGCTTCTCTATAAAAGTTGCCTTGTTTTTAAAAAGAGTTAAAAACCTATTTCTATGGTGTTTTATATTGCCTGGATTGCAAACCGTTTTTTGTAGCATTTGTACATTGAAAAATTGTGTGAATTGTGAGATTTTTTCATAAAGTTGTATTGCAGTTTGGTACCTATAAGCTTTATTAAAGGTGTTGATTTGATTGGCACAGAAAGCAAAGCGCTGTGGTCCTTGTGTCTGCTTCATCTGTCTGTCTGTCTCCGTCAGTCTGTCCAGCTGCACCTCACACATCCTTTAGACTGCTCTGTTCGTCAAATATCCCTTTAGTCCTCTTGGCAAAGGTTGGAAAACACTGCTCAGATTAAGGTTTGGAAGTTAAAACATAGAGAGCACCGAGATGAATCTGTTTATTTCCTGGTCATGAAATAGAAAAATGTGATGATAGTTGGATCTTTTTCTAATTTTTGAATTTTTAGTTAAATGTTTATAGATGATGTGATCTAGTTTTGATGATGTGGGGGAAAATTTTGCATCTCTACTCATTCTAAACTCCTTGATGGCACCAATCACTAAAGATACTGGGGATATTTGGACAATAGAGCCCCTCCTCTGTGTCTACTAAACCTTCAAATAACCCTTTTCCCTTTACGTTGCTCTCTCAGACACCTTGCTCTGTCCTCTCACCTTTCCCACCTCACCTCTGCCCCTCCCCTCCCCCCTCCCTGTCCTACCCATGATGCTTTGAGTGTCTCTCAGCCTGTTCCATGTGCTTGTGCTGCTGCTGCCGTGACATTACAGAAGCTTGGCAAGGACTAGCGCAGCCTTGAGCCCACGCTACCTCGCTGCGGCTAGTGGCTAAAGCTTTGCTTAAGCTTGACTGTGCTAAGGCCAGGCTACGCTACGGCTAGGCTGCGCTCTCGCCGCCGCGCTGCCCCGCCCTGCCTGAGGCCACACCCCTGTCACCTGCTCTGTAAGTAGGAAGTGCCCCTCCCTCTATTCTTTATTGACCGCTAACATGGACTATGCTGAAATTGAACTACATACACAGAACATTAACTTTTTTTTTGAAGGGATGCACTGATTTATCGGCAGTGGAATTAGGGCTGCAACGATTAGTTGACTAATCGACTATTAAAATAATCGGTGACTATTTTAGTAGTCGACTAACCGGTTTGTGTCATTCATAGAAAAGTACTATAAAAGTACCCCAAAATACTCTTACTGCAGCTTCTTATGTTCAGATATTGGAAGCTTTACACACTCTCCCGTGACAGTGAACTAAAACCCTTTGGCATGAGTATGAAACAAGACATTAGATGACGTAATTTTGGGGTTTGGGCGAGACAGACCGACATTTTTCAACATTTTAACACATTTTTCGATGAAATGATTAGTCGACTAATCGAAGAAATAATCGACAGATTAGTCAACAATGGAAATAATCATTAGTGGCAGCCTTAGTTGGTATCGGCCTGTATTCTGCTTGTTGAACACCAGCGGTGTATCGGCAGATAAGATGACTTTCACAATGGCAGTAGCCGATATTTTTCTGTTGTGACTTGCGCAGACTAAAAAAACAATAAGGCTTCTTAGGGACTGAAGACAATGTGTTTGGGACCAAGAAAGCACGTTGTAAACTCACTATTGAGGCGTCAGGTGACACGCTATATCTTTTTCCTGATGATGCTTTGTTGTAAACAACAAATCCTTGTTGTAATCAGCCAGAAAACTTCAAGTTAACGTTAGCTGTTAGAAGCTGGTGGCTGGAACTAACTGCTTACAGAGGGCAAATTTGTGTTTCCTAGCACAGCGAAGGCATGACCTGCCCTAGTCTGCAAAACTCTGCCTCTGATTGGCTGACCCTGACTCCAACCAACTCTCACTCCTCTAGCCTAAACCCAATCAACCCAACCAATGATGGCATTGCGTACTTGCCAGCCAAAAGGAAAGTCCGGCGGGTCATGCTGTCGCTACCCTCAGACGTACAAACTCTCAAACGGTGGTTGCATTGAGTTACATTATGATGCATTCAAGCTCTTATCAGGAAAGATAAGTATTAAGCGAAGGCAAATTGTAACGTTATCATGGTGTTTTCAAATGTTGCCCTCTAAAACTTAGCTTTTGGCAAGAAACTTGAATTATTACATCTATTTGAAGACGAAATTTGTCGATGTTTTCGCATAAACCTAAGAGTGATATTGGAGAGGAAACTAAGATATATTTAGTTTGAAGATTTTTTAAAAAAAAGATGTTTTTCCATGTGAAAGACGGTTATAGTGAGGGTTGTTTCATAAATTTGTTTCCTAAATTGATAGTGTAGTGATGGCCTAAATGACTAAAGATTCCTTTATTTCCATGGTAAAAAAAAGGGGGATAATATCAACAAAAACAAACAACAACAAAAATCAGCATCAGCTATCAGCCAAATTGTTTTTTTAAACACCGGTAACGACCCATAAATTCACAATCGGTGCATCCCTAGTTTATTTGTTAATCTGTTTATTTATTTGTTTCTTTTTATTGGTCTCACAAATTAAAGCTCTTTAAGAGAGCCATGGTTACCTCCCAACTCCACTTTATGTCTCCTGATGGCTTGTAAAAGTTAATTGGGAGACTTTTGGTGCTTTGCCGGGAAGGAGGATGTAACCATGGTTACTCAGACCTCATACCAACATTATACCAAGGGGCCTCACAGGGCTGTCCTCTCAGTGCCTGTCTGTTGTATCGTCTGCCTGCTTCAGTTAACGCACAGTGGACTCACAGCACAGCAAATCCTGACACCTTGAAATTTAGTTTTTTGAGTATTAATTTTACTCTTGTCCTGAGCCACAACAAATTTAAATAAGACTCATGAACCAAACTGAACATTACTGTTTTGGTTAAAGAGTAACTTAACACCCCATGAAAATCTTGTTCTTGCTGACCTCTGTTGGTTTAACTGCTCATCTGGCTGCAGTGACGTACAAGTGTACTTTGGTGCACCGTGACATCACTGCTCTGTACAGTTACAGGCGAAACCTTCAACCAGAGAGGGCAGCAAAACACAGACTTTCAGCCTGGTGTTACTTTTTAATAAAAATCTGTTAGCACAAATTATTGGTCATTTTTCTACACTTTAATTTCAGTAAGATGTTGTACTGTGAATCCACTCTCAATGTTAATGCTCTAACCCCTGAGGAGACGCTCCTCCTGCTCATCTGTCGCCATGGATCTAACTGCTAACTACCTGCAACACACGGCTACAGTGTGTGTGTGTGTGTGTGTGTGTGTGTGTGTGTGTGTGTGTGTGTGTGTGTGTGTGTGTGTGTGTGTGTGTGTGTGTGTGTTGCCTCTGCCTTCTTGTGTGCTGCACTGGCGGGTAGAAGAAGAAGGTTTTTAACTTCTCTCTGTCACGTTCTCTGAGAGTTTTTTTTAAATAATATATGATATCTGATTCAGAGTTAATGCTCACATGGTCTCAGCAGTAGTGTGTGTGTGTGTGTGTGTGTGTGTGTGTGTGTGTGTGTGTGTGTGTGTGTGTGTGTGTGTGTGTGTGTGTGTGTGTGTGTCAGTGTGTGTCAATGTGGCTCACATGCATACGTTGGTTAAATCGTAATTTTTCCAGCTGTATCTTGCTTACACAGCATTACAGTGTGAAGGCAGGCTGCATTATCCTCTCCCTCTACTGTTGTATCAGATCAGCCTACATGTTAAGCTGTGAGTTTGAGTGTGTGTGTAAAGTGGGTTACTGTAAAGTCCAGGCTGCTGCACCCTTCTACGCAGGGCTTAACTCAGCTTTTGTATTCAGTCTTGTCTTAGTAAAGCTGTATCTTGATCATTTTTCTTTGTTATTTCTCAGCGGTGCAACTTTTGTGTCCGCAGTCAGTAGGAAGAGGAAGTAAGAAGTGATTTGACCTTTGGCCCAGACCCATGCTGCAGCCACATGCACCTCTAAGCTGAAAAATCTTTTCTCTGAATACAGAAACCTCCGAGGACGATGACGACAACGAGGACGATACAGATTCGGACGACGATGGCGGCTGTGAGGAGAGCGGGCTGGGTCTGCTGGCCAGGTTTGCGGCGAGCGCACTCCCTGTCAGCTCCACCCCGCTGAGCCTTCTCCATGATGGCAAACACCGCAGCAGGCAAAGCACTCTGGGTAAAGACAAATACATATGAGTAGATCAGAGTTTCATGTCTGTCTGTGCAAAAAAACAGAATATAAATTAGCTTTTTTGCAAAGTAACAAGAACATGCATAGTAAGAAATACAGTATTCTGTTTTATTTCGTATTATTTTTTCCAAAATGCAGAGAAGCCTGTTCTTCGCACAAACTCGCCTTCGTTTACTGATTTCACAGATTCCCTCGACAGCCTATAATTGTGATTTTTTTTGTGGTTGAGCAGCTCCACCGCCTCAGCATTTGTTCAGGATTATGTTATTGATTCATGGTTAAATATTCATTCATTTCTAATTGTCACATCAGGGTGCATGTAATGATTCAGCCCTGAATTATGTATTAGTTTCAAATTGATCAATAGTCCTATTCACAGGGTTATTGATCCCAGAGAATCTAACACCTGGGTTTATTACTGCTGCATGTTTTTCCTGTACAGTGTGTATTTGTGTGTTCTCACAATGTGTGACCCTCCCTTCTCCTCCATCAGGGTCGTCAGAGTGCGAGTGGTCAGACTCTGGCTCAGACTTGCGACTGAGGAAGTTCCCCTCTCTGCTGCATGGCAAGCGCTCCGCCCCAGAGCTCCCCCTGTTGCCCCCAGCAACCCGCCGCATCGACCAGACCAGCCCCACTAAGCGGGATGACACTCTGCCAGTCAAACGCAAGCCTCTGCCCAAGCCACGCCCCTCACCCCGGTCGCCGCGACGATTCAGCTTCGACCTGCCCTCCAGCTCTGGGTTTGGAGGCTTCAGCGAGGATGAGGGCTGGACCAGGCGACGCAGCGAGAGGATTTTCCTCCATGACGCCACCACCACGGCCAATCAGATGCCCGTGGCAGCCTCCACCTCTGCCAGTCAGAGCTCCTCCTCCTCCTCCTCCTCCTCCAGCTCGGCCCCGCCTCTCACCCCGAAGCCAGTCTCCAGACCCAAACCCTCTCCGCCCAGCAGAGAGGGGAAAGATGTGGTGAAAGTACGTCAATAATTCATCAAGTTGTTACTCGCCAACTGAGACGAGCCCGAAAGACAAAGAGGCCCGAGTCCTTTTTCTCGCCTCTCTTTGCTCCTCTTCCTTTTCTTCTCTGTTACTGTTTCACTCCTCTCCTCCTCCCTCAAACTCTCATTCCCTTGCATGCTTTTGTCTCCCTTGACACCTCTGTGTGCGAGAGTGTGTGTGAGAGTGTGTGTGTCAGAGTGCCAGCAGGGTTTCCCAGTACTTCAGTCACTGCAGCACTCCCCTGCTGTCTCTGTCGTGTTACTGACAAGAAAGGACAACTGCAGGCAGCCTGGCAGCATCCCGCCCTCAGTGTGTGTGTAACTGTGTGTGTGTGTGTGTCTCTATGTCTGTGTGTGTGTCTCTCTGTCTGTGTGTGTGTGTGTCTGTGTGTAAAAATGTAAATCCGTCCAATTCATCCTCAGTGCCGTCGTTCATATGCATGTTTTTAACTCTGTATATTCTGACCAGAAAAAGAAGCTGAAGGACTCTCCTTTGCCCGTGAGCCCGTCCACTCTGTGCAGTCCAATCACAGACAGCCCTGCACCTCTGAGCCTCAGCCCGGCACGCAAGAGCCAACCAAAAGCCAAGACCAAGGCCAGAGAGGTCAGTGTGATGATGGACCAGCTGCAAAGTCATTATGGATGTGAACTTAATTATTCTGGCAAGGACAAAACCAGAACGTTTTAAGTTGCTACACCTAAGCGTGCGCACACCCACTTAACTTTCTAGCCAGCCGTGCTGCACGAACACATGCACATGCTGTAACAATAAGTCTCAACTGATAGCGTGTGTTGTAATTAACACGGTTTTGTTCTGCTAGTGAGAGTAAACCTCTTGTAACGTGTGATTTCTGCCAAAGTGTTGCATTGCTCTCCATCTGCCACCAGCCACAAACTCCAGTTTGTTTTGGAAACACTAAAGTGTGCAGAGCTCTTTGTGGTGGTGGTGGAGCAGCAGAAAAAGATTGTGTATTCAACAGCATAAGTGTTGTAATATGTTACTGTTTCACTTTGAAAAGTTAATTTGTGGCGTGTCAGCCTGGTAGTTTGGTGGGCTGCCACAAGTTAATCTTAAAGAGCAGAATCACATTACAGAGCAGGTTTATTCCACGATCACAGATCTCACTGACTGACTTATTGGATAATTAGTGCTGGGACATTAAAGCCTGTGTGTGTGTGTGTGTGTTTTTTTGCAGCCCTCCAGAGGAGCGGTGAGCCGGCTGATGGAGAGCATGGCAGCAGACGAAGACTTTGAGCCCAATCAGGACAGCAGCTTCAGTGAAGACGAACTTGTCCCGCCACGTAGCAACAGCGTATCGGAGAGGTCCTCCACACCTGGTCAGTACACACAGACACCATTCACTGCTGCTGCCAGACGTCACTCACACAGTTAATAATGACATGCTTATTTATTGCATGTGTTCTCGTGTTCAGCTCCAGTGCAGTGTGTGTTGGATAAGGATTCTCTGGTGGACGGACTCAGAGTTTTGATCCCGATGGACGACCAGCTGCTGTACGCAGGACACGTGAACACTGTACACTCCCCTGACATGTGAGTACGCCTTTAAACTTCAGAGGGTAAAAAAGACGGGACCACAGTGATTTGTTTGCAGCCTTTATTCAAGAAAAAACATCTGTTTGCACTATTAAAAGCCACAAATCCATCAGCGTGCTCCCATTTTTGTCCCCGTCGAAGTTTGCTGTCCTTGATTTTAAAAGTTCCTGATTCAGCTGCTTGCTGATGAAGATACATGGAGAAACCCAAACATTTAAACTGCAGGAGAAAATATTGTTGGGCAGCGTCCGCAGGTGCAAAGCACAGTGTTGTGTTACAAAGCTTTGTTGATAATTCATATGCACAACACAGAGAGAAGCATTTCACCTCCATGTTTCATACATGCAGGGGCACACTGTACTCTTAAAAGATAGTTTTGACATTTGAAGGAAATTGTTTCCTTAGAAATCTAAAGCCTGCTGTTGGTTAGCATAGCTTAGCATAGAGACTGGAAGCAAGGGCAAACTTTGGCAAGCTAGCCAAACTCAATTGCCATATTTACTCTGGTTTACTTCAGGTTTTTATGGTTATTAAACAAAAGAGATAAAATGTTTTAATTCATGCTGGTAGGCAGATGCTGTGACCTTTGCACAGTGCGTCTTTAATGCCAAGCTTAGCTAAGCAGACATATGTATTAATGCTGCATTCAGGTGCTCTCGTTCATTCGTAGAGCCTACACTGCAGCCTAACGCGCACCTCCCCAGAAATGTAACCACACTTCCCCACAACCCAGACCCCACTGTCTATTTCTGTAAGCTGAAACCATTTCCCTCAGTGGAAACAAAGCTTTTATTTACTTTAATTTCACAGATAAGAAACAATCAATTGTGAAGACAATAAAGCCTCCACAAAAATAGTATTTTAAATCTTGTGTGTGATTTATCCTGGCTTCATAGAAGCAGAGGCCGCACAAGTATAAATCCTCCTTAAGACAATATCTAGTCTCATATCATGATATCAATATAATATTGATATATTGGCCAACCCTAGACATCTCAGTCTTTGCATTAAAGCAAATAGAAATAATTCACAAAAATGTGAAACTGTTCCTTTAAACAAACTTGCACACACACACACACAAACAAGAAAACATCAGATTTAGATCTACTTTTGGTCATTGTGCTGATGCTCAAATCCAGAGTGGCTCAATTAAAAGAAAACAAACAGACTAAAGCCCTGTTCAGACAGGATTAATATTCCAGGGGGACGTGAGTATTAGCTGTGCTCCGCTCATTTTTGCCAGAACTAAGGTACTGTAGTGGTAGTTAGCAAAAGACCTCACATTCCCCAGCCTGCTGCACATCAAAGCAGTCAGGATCAAGATAAAGGTGCAGTGTTGTCTCTGGCAAAGAGACTGTTAACACTCCTGAAACTGTCAGGCGGTGTCATTTAAAGCTCACTGACCGATTGCAAACTTTTGACCCCAAACTTATTCCCACATTTTTACCCCTGCAGATACAGCGTGGTGGTGGAGGGGGAGAGAGGGAACCGACCTCACATCTACTGCTTGGAACAACTGCTGCAGGAGGCTGTGAGTAAACCCGGTGGACGACTCAAAGCTCCACATCTCTCTGTTTCTGGTCATACATGTGAAAGCCTTGATGTTGTGTATGTTGACATATTAAATCTTCATTCTGTGTGTTCAGATCATTGATGTGAAACCTCCATCAGTGCGCTACCTCCCAGAAGGCACCCGCATCGCCGCCTACTGGAGCCAGCAGTACCGCTGCCTTTACCCCGGCACTGTTGTCAACGGTACAGCAAACACACACCTGCCACTCACACAGCCAATTTAATTGTAGCTGATAGCACAAACAAACATTAAAGATCTTTACAGAGTATAAAACTGCCGAGTTTATTACTTAGAAGAGCTGAATGGTAATGGGAACATAACTGGAGTTCTGTTCTTATTGAACACTTTCCATTCAATGAGCTCTGCTGCAATGAACACAAACAATGAGGACCGATATTGCCTGAGTGACTGGATGTCAAACAGTTCTACAAATCACAACACAAACAGGTTTTTAGTCTCTAAATATTCTCTGCTTATTTTTCTTCCTCTTAAACAGGAAGTTCAGATATCGATGAGAATGATGACCTCATCACGGTGGAGTTTGATGATGGTGACACAGGCCGCATCCCCCTCTCTCACATCAGACTGCTGCCGCCGGACTACAAGATTCACTGTGAGCACACAGACAGACACACACACATACACATACAAAGTCACAGAGTTATATTAATCTGAGGGTGCTTTCACACCTGCCCTGTTTGGTTCGGTTCCATCAAACTCAAGTTCGTTAACCCCCTTATTGCAGTTTGTTATAGCAATATAGTCCACGATGAGCAGCGCTAAAATCAACCTGCGTAGTTGTCCCTCCATTGTGACATTAGAAAGTGTCACATTTATCTTGCAAGTGTACTCTTCTTCAACGTTTGCTTTACTTCCTGGATTTTTCCCGCATGGAAATTCTGACCAATCAAAAGCAGCTTCCTCACACAAGGTGTCTGATCTGGGCCGCTTGTAAATGCTGCCGTGAGAACACGAACCAACTCTAGGCAGTTATACAACTCTGCAAAAAAATTAGTCCCTGATTCAGACCAAAGCAAGACAACTCTAGGTCTGAAAGCAGCCCTACCTTCACTTCTTGGTTTGAGCCTTGACATATTTTTGCTTGTGCAGTCTTCTGGTTTTGACTCGTCTCCAGAGCAGAGAACAGGCCGTGGTGAGTGATTCAGTTCGCTACCTTGGATATACGCCTATGTTCAAAGAGTAACTCACGCTAAATTTAAAATGGTGCCATTTGCTATGCCCTCGAAAAGGCAAAACTTCTCCGTCATGGTTTAATTTTTCTTATTTTTTGGTAAAATAGTCAGTAGCAATAACAAAGTTAGGTGCTTATTCTATAAAAACTGGAATGATTTCTTATTTTCTTTGGTATTTTCATCATATACAAATATACTGGGTGTGTCGTCCATGTCAAGTCTCCATTTGATCATGTGACGAGACAATACAATACACAGCAGCAAGTTTAGGTGCATATCTTTGAAGACTGACAAGCTGAGCACATCTGCAAGACGAGGGAGCAGTCATGGCTTTCAGACATAAAAGCATCAGTAAGAAAAGGCAATAGAGAAAAGAACAGGAGGAGAAGGTAGTAAGTAAGTAAGTAACTCAGTCCAACACATTGTTGGTAAAATATATATTCGCCTAATGGTGTGTGTGTGTCTTCATAACTAGTATTTAGTGTGCACCGGGGCCCATCATAATAGCGTGCACTGGGGCCTGTCGTAACTACCTTATGTCACTGCTGGTTCATCGCTACTCTTTAAACTGCTCTGTGTGTGCATTTATATATATGTACTGTGATAGTTGTTTCTAAGTGGATTGCTTCCAAGACTAAAGCCTGGTTCGTCCTCCGTGGTCGTCCACATCAAACACAGGGAGGAGAATGGGGTTTCCTAAAGGAGAGAAACAACACGAAGCACTTTGCTGACAAAAAACAAAATATTTATTGACCACGGAGCTCAAAACACCTTGTTAGAGTTTTTCCTGTGGGCACTTCTGTTGTTTTCTGCACATCAGAAGCTGGTGTAAATATTTATCTCTTTGCAAGCAAGGTGCTTCAAACATGATGTTTTGTGAGGGAGTGAACTCTGAGAGTGCACACACTCACAAAGACATAATGTTGGTCAAAATAGCCGATCGCGTTGGCTCGGTTTAGAGGTTTGCAGGTAACACACAGCAGCATGCCTCTATTCAGATGTTTATTGATGTATTTTTTTTGTTAAGAAACCTGAATAGATTTAATTTCCTGCAGTTGTGGTGAAAGCATACGCAGCATAAAGGTCAAATATTTCAGATAAACCATAAAGTCTGCTGCCTCTGTCCAGGCGCTGAGCCGTCCCCTGCTCTGCTCGTGGCCAGCTGCTCCAGGAGGCGAGTCCGCAAATGCAGCAAAGAGGGCAAAGAAGCGGGAACAAAGCCAGAGGAGACCACTCCTAAGATCAAAGGAAAGCCAGGCCGCAAACCCAAACCCAAACCAGGTGAGCTAATCAAACCGTCTCCTCAGGAGCTGATGGATGGATTTATTGGGTAATAAAAGTCTTTGTCTTTAGTTGGATCACTGGGGCTTTAAGCTCGACTTTTAGTATCATCATTATTCCTTTTTCTAATTGTTATTACCAACCCACCGACCCGCTGCTTATCCTACTAATAGATGATATCCTCCGAGTCTCATTCTGCTTGACTCTAATGTCTCAGTGAAATCGCTGGTAGAAACAATGAGTGTCCCAGAAATGATTGACCAAACGTGTCAGATCTGTTCGAATCATCAAAGAAAGAAAAAGTAATATTTCCTAAGGGAGGTAAAAGTAATGGAGGGGTTGCTGGAGATAAAACTAGAGCACTGAACATTAAGTACCGCCATCAAGTTTGCCTTTATTTGAGATACGCTGCCTTTTTTCTTCTTGGAGTAATTCCATGGGACTAGTAAAGGACATCTCCTCACGCACTGGAGCCAAATGTGTCATCGTAAAAAAAAGAAAGGATGGATTTCAAATTATTTGCCTCGGTGCTCATCACAGAAGAGCAATGTGTTTCACTCCTGAGTGCCGTACTTATCTGTTTAAGACAGTTTCATTTATGTTGATTATTGGGAATAATAATAGAAATGAGTTACATGCAGTTTGTCGCTGCCCTTATTTTAACATATTTATCATAGAGGCCATTAAAGAGGTAAAATAAAAACTGCTTTTGTCATCTTTGTCTTTTGATTAGTCTTTTTAAAACCACAGAACCAGCGAAAATAGCTCAAGGCTCAGAAAGATCTTTCATCAAACATCTCATATTTGACCACGGCTGTCATCTCTGATATCAGTTTAATGAATTTGCAGCCTCGCTGTTGTTCCATAAAGCTCCGAGTCTGTTACCCTAGCTGTAATAAATGGCATGTTGCATGTCTGATTTGCTGACGCTGGCCTTGTTTCGACTGGGTAAGCAGTTCTTACATGCAGTGTTTTCATTTCAGAATTGTTTCCTTGCTCGTTTCTCTACTGCTCTCAGCACATGAGGCTGCACACCACAAAAATCATGAAGCCACATAATGAAAACGTCCAGCGTGTCCAATGTAAACCCATTTACAGCTGACCAAAAAAAATCCAGTTTCCTCCACTAACCTTTTCCACTCTGCAGGGACACGTCCCCAGCCAACATTACCGTCAGTCAGAGGTTGTAGCAGGCTGAGTTTTGAAGCTGGAGCCAATATACAAGAACTAGGGAATCCATTGGTATTAACTTTCCTATGTGAGGGGGTTAAATGATGCTCAAAGTTAGGCTAAATTGTGGCGAGTGAAAAACTGGCATGGACATTTTCACACAGGTCCCCTGACCTCTCACCTCACGATATCTGAAAGAAAATGGGTTCTGTGGTTACCCACAAGTCTCCCCTTTATAAAAATGCCCACTTTATGCTTATCTCATGCAGTTTTTTTTCCTCATGCAGTACAAAAAGAAAAACGCCAGTTAATATTTCTGCATACCGGGGTTCCAAAGCAGTATTGGAAATGCATAAATTGGGTAGAAAGCTGTGACTGTTGTGGATTAAAGAAAAGGCATCACTGTATAAAATGATGTGTTGTGACCTCTATGATAATCACAGCCATATGAAACTTTACAACCACAAAGTAGAGACCTTGGGCATTCAGAGGGTGTGTTGCTTTCATAGGTATGCTACCAATAAGGGTGTTTCTCAGCAGTTTTCGGAACAGTGTTCACCATCCAAACACCAAGAAATGCAGTTCTTATAGAAATCTCCAAATGTCAAATAAAAGTTTTGGATTCCAAATCACAGTAGGATTTTTCTATGGTGTTCCTCAAGGTCTTGGTGTATTATAGTGGGATTTTATGCTCTGCTTTAATGCTCTAAGCCCCTATACGCTAAATACTTTAAAAGTTTGAAATGTTTAATACAGATTTATCGCTAGAACAACTGACATACAGTGCTGACATACAGTTCCCAGCTTACAGGTGATGTATACCACTTCTATGTGGCATCTACTGTTGACCTGCTCTCTCAACCTAAAGATCCCCTCTCGCCCCTAAAAATGACAATAATAGGTCTATTAGTGAGGGGTGGAGTAGGAGAGGTTAAACCTTTTTGTTGTTTTTCTTGTCTTTTTTTAGACACCTCCATGAACCCAGACAGCCGGGAGAAAGCCGATGCTCCATCTTGCTCCGCTCAGCCCACAGAGAGACCCCAGGCTCCAGTCAAGCCTTCCCAGGACAGGACCTCTTCAATCCAGAAGGCAGCTCAGGAGAAACCCCGTCCTGCATCCCGACCAACGATGGGAACCCAGGCCAAACCAGCCCGCAAGAGCTCCACCACGTCTCCCGCAAGTAGCCCCACCCTTCCCAGCCCGGTGCCCAGGAAGGCCAGCTCAGCCCAGCCTTCAGCTCCTAAACCAGCCCGCGCTCTCCCTCCCTCCCTTTACCCCTCCACGTACGGGAAAGTCCTGACCGTGGATCTGTACAGCGAGCCCAACCTCAGCTCGTACAACAATCAGCGCCGAGAAAGAGAGAACAGCAGCAGTGTCAGTCCCACTACAAACAGACCGATGTCCAGACCCAGTATGGCGACATCATCTGCTGCACCCAAGCCAAGTGCTTCATCCACACCCAGACCCACCGCTGCCTCCTCACCAAAAACAAAACCCTCCTCGGACCATCACGGCAGCTCCAGACCCAGCCACAGCTCTGGACTCATACCCAGCAGCATGTCCAGGCTGTCAACAGGCAAACCCAGCTCCTCACTCACTCCCAGACCATCATCATCATCTTCACTGTCATCATCATCTGCCCCTAGACCCAAACTGAAGATGCCGTCCGACCAGCTACCCTCAAGACCCAGCCCCATCTCCAGACCCAAGCCCAGCGCGGGGCAAAGTGATGTGGGCTCGCTGGTGAGGCGCAAACCTCTGTCTGCAGAGCCCCTCGTGAAGCTCGACCATGAAGGTGTCACCTCCCCCAAGACCAAGAAGACAAAGGCCCTGATGTTGCTGGAGGGTCGGGGTGTCAGAGGAGAACACACCCCCATCACCACAACCTCAACCAATCAGAAACTGCTGAAGGCTAAACCGAGAGCTCCAGACAGAGAGTCTAGCCTACCGGAGAAAGACTCCACCTACAAAGCACCACTGCTGACTAAGGAGAAGACGGAAAATCGCGGAAGTACTGCTCGAGGACAAGAGATGGACACAAGAGAGGAGAAAGGTAAAAAGGAGGAGAGAAAGGAGGTGGAGAAAAGAGAGGAGAGGAAGATGAAAGAGGAGTCTCAGAGCAGCAGCAGCTCAGAGTCGGAGGAAGAAGGGGAGAAAGGGAAGATGAAGAAAAAGAAGAAATGCACTTCAAGTTGCTCGTCCTCCTCTTCATCCTGCTCTGGCTCCTCCTCATCTTCTTCATCATCTTCTTCCTCCTCGTCATCGTCGTCCACTGATGACTCCTCGTGCAGCTCAGATGAAGAGAGGACACCTACGCCTCAACCAGCCCCTGTCACCCCACCACCAGTACAGGACAAACCGAAAGAAGAACCAAAAGAAGAAGAAGAGGTGGAGGTGAAGAAGGAGGTGGAGGTAAAAGTGGAGGAAGAGGAACTGTCTCCTCCCTCACAGTCTCCCTCCCCGTCAACTTCTCCGACTCCTTCCACTCCTGCTCCAGCTAAACCTGCCAAACCAGCCACTGGAAAGGGCTCAGGGCAAAGGGGTCGTCCTCCGAAGCCAAAGCCCAGCGGAGGAGAGGGGAAGGTGGGGAGACCAAAGCGGAGAGAGGGCGTCCACCTCCCCACGACCAAGGAGCTGGCGAAACGTCAGAGGCTTCCCAGTGTGGAGAACAGGCCCAAAATTTCTGCTTTCCTTCCAGCCAGGCAGCTCTGGAAGTGGTTCGGAAAACCCACTCAGGTGAGGAGAAAAATCACGGTAAAACTGTATTTGTCCAAAAATCCTCCTCCTTTCACACTGTGACCACTTTGTCCTCTTCTGATCTCCCCCCAGAGACGCGGTATGAAGGGCAAGGCTAAGAAACTCTTCTACAAAGCCATTGTGCGCGGCCGAGAGATGATCCGCATCGGTGACTGTGCCGTGTTCCTGTCTGCCGGCCGGCCCAACCTGCCCTTCATCGGCCGCATCCAGAGCATGTGGGAGTCGTGGGGCAGCAACATGGTGGTCAGGGTCAACTGGTTCTATCATCCAGAGGAGACAAACCCCGGCAAGAAACTCACCGACAAGAAGGTAGGAGGGAGCCTGAAGTTTTGAAAAACTTTTTTAAAGTTCATTTGTATAGGGAGCATACATTAATGCCACACATCACAGCATTTATGGGCGAAGCTAATTTGCCATGCCTGTCCCGATTCTAAATCAGGATCCAATTCGAGTTCTGTAGCTAAAGAATTCCACACGTTAATTCCTGGGCTGACTGGGCTTTCCTGCAAATTTGCACAACTCCTATTTAAAAAGGGCTACCAATGGAATTCTAACCTGTAGAAGTCTTGTTCAGTCTGCAGTCCTCACCACTAGATGCCACTAAATCCTCCTAAATCTTACACACTGTTCCTTTAAAACATTGTAAAAAGTCAGATATACATGTCCTTTTTATTATAGAGAAGACATAGATGCTATATAGATACTGCGATCAAAATGCTCTGAGACTGAGAAGCTCTGTTTTAGTACCTGTCTCTTTAAACCCCCTTCCCAAAAGCCCAGACAGAGGGTGATCATGAGTGTATTCAGGCAGACAGAATGAGAAAAGTAGACTGCTTTTTAACATTACAGCTTGTAAACCCAAAATACAAGAACGTTCACATAATATGGGGCCTTTAAAAATGTGTGGTCATTGTTGAGTCAGAAAACTCAATAAATCACCATCTAAAAAAATTTTTATTCAGTACAGGATAATTTTGTTTCTTGAAGTATTACGTCTGAATAACAGAAGGTCTTATTCACGGGTGAGAGCACTTTGACACGTATTTAATTTCCGGAACTGTAATTCATTACAGGGGAATTATTTAGTCCAATCTCATAACTAATGGAAACTTCCTGCTTCATTTTTCTCTGTTATTTCCTCATTGCAATACATCATGCTACTGTATCATTAAAAAAACATGAGGTCATCGTGAGAAGGTTGATCATGACTTTTTTAGTATTGTATGCATGATTCATTCATGGCTGTTAAGTAAAAGAAACGCACGTCAGGCTGAATATATTTTTGTGTATGATTAGTTTGAAGCTTTTTTTGCTAACACCGCTGTCCTCTACAGAACTGGGATCAGATGTGTGGTCAGTCTTTACCGGCAGCTCTGCACTCTTCTATCCAGAGGAAAGACTTCATGGAGGTGAGGAGAAAATAATCTGTTATACCTGTGTTTTCCAGCTCTGACCTTCAGGCTTCAAAATTCCTGTTGATTTGATTATAACCATAAAACAGACTAAAGGGAGGCTTGGACAATATGGAGCCCAAAAGTTGACTTAAAACATTTCTGAATACATCAATTGACAATGCTATTAGCTATATAATCAGTATGGAGTGAGTGATGAAGAAAGCTTTAAACCTTCCTTTTACATCCTATTTTTATACAACTTCTTGGTTGCCTCGCACGTCGCCTACGCTGTTGTGAGCACTTTATACATGTGGGGTGGTGTGTCTGTGTCACTCTGCAGTTACACCTCCAAAACACAGGAGTTGGGTTTCTGTGAAGTGCTGTAAAGTTTAGTTGATTCAAAACACACATTAAACACACATTAAACATGACTTAATAGAGACAATTTCAAACACAAGTACATAAATCAGCTTCACTATAACTCGCAGCATTCACAGACAAACACTTGTCTTTATCTGGACACATTTTCCCCACAAATACAACATGCTAGCGTTATTAGCAAAAGCCTATGGCATTTTACATTGTATAACTTAGCCTAGTGGCTAGTGAACTTTTCATCTTCTCATATAAAACCAGGGACAACAGCAACATTTAACAAAGGTAACAGTACATAATTTGGCTCCATTACAACTCACAGGGTTCACCGACAAAACAGCTGTCTTATACTAAATACGTTTTCCAAACAAATATAACCTGCTAAAGTTTTTAGCACAAGCCTATGGCATTTTACATTGTATAAATTAGCCTAGCGACGAGCAGAGATTTGCTCTGCTCATATGAAGCCAGGATAAATCACACACAAGACTTCAAATGCTATTTTGTGGAGGCTTTATTGTCTTCACAATTTATTGTTTCTTATCTGTGAAATTGAAGTAAAAAAAAAAAAAAGAAACGCTTACAAACATAGATGTGTCTATGTTGTCACAACGTGTAGTTACATTTCTGGGGTGGTGCACGTCAGACTATGGGGTACGTAGGTTCGACTTTGATTAGATGCAGAAGTATAAATCAGGTTCGGGGTAGAAACTCAGCTGTTCAGGAAGACTCTTCTTTCTAAGAGTGTCGTTGGGTAGAAAAGAAGCATGTGTTTCATTCACAGTATTTTGAGTAGCTTTAGAATAAAAACCTCTGTTTCTGTCACAGCGCGCCCTCTACCAGTCGTCACACAGCGACGAGAACGACGTGCAGACGGTCAGCCACAAGTGCCTGGTGGTCAGCGTGGAGGAGTACGAGCAGATGACCCACACACGCCGCTACGCCGACAGTGAGGACCTCTACTACCTGGCCGGCACCTATGAACCCACCACTGGCATGATCTTCAACACCGACGGAGTCCCAGTCATCTGCTGAACAAAGACAGAAACTCATTACGAGTTGCTGAAACCAAATCGTGACACTCACTGGGAGTCAAACCCGACCAAGTCTAATCACTGATCTTCACTCATGACGGATCTTTCAATGAACTCCACCGCTCCGACACCACGATACACTTCAAATAGACTGTCGTGAACAGCTTCTACTACAGAGACGGAGACACTATAGACAGTATTACAAGGAACACGTCTCCTGAAACGTTTGCACACACAGACTCCATCAACATATAACACTGTTCTGCTCGATGTGTTCATGGGAAACGCTTCAGAACACGCACGAGCACCTCAGTCTCCTTTTACGTGTAAATAATCCTCTGCATAAACAAGCATTTACACCACACATGCACAGACACGTGTAAATACTCACCTCCATGTAATACACACACACACACAGTTATATAGAGGAAAATATGAGTGTTTTATTTTCATGTAATAGATTTATGTCAGAGTACTTTTTTCTAAAGAGGTAAACAGTTGAGAAGCTTTAATGAACTGTGAATGATGATACAGGAGAGAGGCCCCGTGTCTGTCCGTCAGACGGCGGTGATGTGACGTTGTGATTATGATGTTGCCGTGGTGATGTTACAGTCATGTTACAGTCATATAAATGTATCTACAGAACAGCAGGAGCGACAGACAGAGAAAGAGACGCACAGAAAGCGAGAGGTAGAAACTCCTTCCATTGCTGTCCAACAGAGAGCACTTAAAACACTTAAATTCTATCCTCCTTTAATTTAACCCCGTAAACTCCCCTTGACAATCCTAACGCGGGCAGGAAAGCTGTCCGCGTGCTACTAAAACTTCTGACTCCCTCAGAGACTCAGGCTTAAAGAGAGAGGAAGGAATCTTGTACTATTTAAAGCACTTCCCATTTTTCATCTTTGAGTTCTTTATCTTTAAGGAAAAATCCACCCTGAACAAACACTATGAAACAAAACCAGCTGCTGTTGATTTATCTTGTATATTGCCCATTTTTGCTCTGGGGTTGAAGAACAAAAACGTGGAGAAGTAGATCCTGAAGGAGGCAGAGACACCAGTTTCTCTACCAGACAGACACCTCAATAGATACAGTCGGTATTTATGGGAAAATAAACGTAAAAATCCAAAGTTAAAGGGTATTTTCAGCGTATTTTCCCATGTTTTTGTGTCTAAGTGACTACTGGGAACGACATTTTTTGAAATTGGTCGAGTATTGAGCGAGAGCATGTTTGTACTGTCAGTGTACATCCACCAAAGGTGCTTGTTTTTGCCACTGACAGGCTCAGATTGTTATAAGTGTCTGACAATTATTTAAAGGATCCCTACAGAGATAGACCTGTTTGTTTAAGAGTAAGATCCTTATTGTTTCACCAGAAACACCTGAAATCACAATCATCAAACCCACCAGACTCCATTTGAATAAACAGTAATTTCCATGCGTCAGTCAAAGCAGAGCTGTCCCTAATACCAGTTTTTGGGCATCAAAGCTTCAGTGAAAAATATCCACGATGAATCAAAGCTTTTAAAACAATTATGATCATAGTCTTTATTGATAAAGTGCTTGTCAAAACAGTGACAAAGTGCTCCACATGTCAATAATTAAAACAGACAGGACATGAAAACAACTCAAGAACTGATAAAAAAAAATGAGTGTATAAAAACTGAGGAAATAAAAGACTAAATTAACTTAAAAGAAGGGATTCAAAAGAGATCACTGACTTGTCCGACCTGATTTTTCTCGGGCATGTTCTTCCAGAGCTTCGGGGTCCGGGACAGCAAGCGCTCTGTCCCCTTTAGTTCTCAGCCGGGCCTCTGGAACAGACAAAAGACCTTAACATATATTCTGGCTTGTACGGCATTAAGAGGTCGTAGATATAGCTGAGACAGAGACCATGGAGAGCCTTAAAAGTAATCCGTAAAATCTAGTCTGTAGTCTGGAGTTTCTAGTTAAACAAAAAGGTCTATCTCTGGAGGGATTCTTTTTATAATGTCAGATGCTGAGAATAATAATCTGAGCCTGTCAGTGGCAACTCCAAGGACTTGTAGTTCTGCGACTTAAAACGTGCATGAAATTCACTAAAACATGCTAGTCTCTTACATCAAAGCCTGTAGGGCTCTGATTTGGTTTAATTAAACATATCTATAGTCTCCTGTGTGAGTTGAAAAACTGCGCTCTCCAACGACACACTGACTGTATGTATAGAGACGCAGCACAGCTACAAGATTTAAAGCATACTGGAAAACTGAAGACAAAAATGGGCAACCAAGAAAAGTAAACTACAACACTTGATGACAAAGTGACTCCGTACATGCACTGAACGAGCTGATGTATTGACAGTGTGGGAGTCTCAGAGGGTGGATTATTCCTTTTTTAAGGTGTTTTCAGGGTTGTAAACATTGCAGTCAGTCCAAGACGCATCAAGGTCATGGCACCGATAGTCAGTGTGAAGCTGCCAGCGCTGATTACATCATGAACATAATTCAATTTTAACAGTTTGGCTTCCCTCATTGGCTGCAGCGTTTTCAACCTCTAAATGTCCCGTGCTGAATTTTTTTTTTTTTTACTTTTGCTTCTGCTGTTTTATGGACGTCTATCGATCACATATTCGCCCCTCCGAAGCAATCATCTTTGACATGAGTGCACTTTGAACGAGCCCCCGCTGCAGAGGAGACTCTGTGACTGGGAGTCTTGTATGTCTTCCTAGAGTATTTACCTAACCGCCCCCCTCCTGCATGCCGCTGAAGCCCCTTCGCCCTTACACACAGATACACACACGCGTCCCTTTGACACACTCTTCTTTTCAGCTTTCTTTTAGCTGCTTATGAATTTTTTCCACGTGCCTAGTTTAACCGTTTTTTAGGGTGAGACTGTTGAATGTCGTGCTCAGGGTTGTGAGCATTTGGGCGGCCTTTACTCTCCCAGGCCTTATGATGATGATTCGCCAAATCTCGCTTAGGTCCCGCCCCCTCTTCCCACCATCATAAAAGTAATCAGACTGGTGTTTTCCCCAGAAATGCCTTTCTTCTTTATGATTTAAACAACTCCGTTCCTGAGCTCTTAACCCACGTCGTTACACTATTGTGTATAGAGTGTGTATCAGATATATCAGTATCTGTATGCAGTATATGGTATACTGTATCCATAGTATATATCTGTGATTATCATGTTGATTTTCTCGTATGTTTCTTACCACGTTGCCCTCGCTCTGCTTCGCCGCAGAGATTGAAGATTGTCTTGTTGATATTCAATAGGTTTAATATTTTCTACTCTTTTGAGATCTTTTGGTTATGTCTGATTTTATGATATCATAGTTGTACTCACTCTGAGAGAGATGTTAATGTTGTTAATGTGACATATTCCCGTTAAATGACACAAGAGGTCTGCCAGTAGAAGTGGATTTTCAGTGCAGGAGAGCTAAAGGAAAAGTTTGATAATGTGCTGCTAGTATTGAAAGTGGTTTAACAAGGTACAGAGTGACTATATGTGCTGTTTTTCTAGATAACTTGATCGATTGACGCCTGAAAAGTAGAGTTGTTCTGATACCAGCATCAGAAATGCCTCCAATACTGCCTGAAATGTTGGATTGGGTATCGGCAAATACGAGTCTATGCATCGATCTGATACCACATAATTTATTGCAAAACTGTAGTTTTACAGGGCAAAAGAAAAAGGATTCAGGGTTCCCACGGTCATGACATTCCTGGTAAAGTTCTGAAATAAGTTTTCCAGCCTGAAAATTGTTTTTGATTAACAGAATGTTTTGGAAAAGTTTTGACTGCAGCTGTCAGACAGTTAATTTTTTTAAATCACTGAATTTTAATGGTTAATCTCGTTAAATCTCATTTTTTTGCATTTCAAAGCTGTTTCAAGTTCCTTTTTACAAGATAAAATCATTCTTACCAGAGTGTCTTGATTGATAATCAAATGAACGCAAAGAAATTAATGTTATGATCTTGATTTTAAGATTCATTTCTTACATATCAGTGTTGCGCTGCTACGGCATTTCAGTGCGGCAAAGAAGAATTCAGGGTTCCCATTGTCATGAAATTCCTGGAAAAGTTTTCCAGACCTGAAAATGTTTTTTAATTAACAGAATGTTGTGGGAAAGTTTTGAATAGAGCTGTCAAACAATTATTTTATTTATTTTTTATCACAATTAATCACTGAATTTTAATAGTTCATCTCGTTTAATCTCATTTTTAATTCCACGTTTAAAACTTCAATATTTTATTTCGTATTTCAAAACAGGTTTAAAGTCATTCAGATGAATGCAAAGAAATTAACATTATGATAATGACTTTTAGATTTATTTGTTTCAAATCAGTGCCTCACTGCTACAACTGTTTGATCTTGAAACCATGGCAATACGCCAACCCGAGGACGCCCCTCAGGCCCGAGTCTTGCCACCCATTTAGCAACTTAAATAACGTAAATAAAGTCATGAAAATGGGATAAAAGGTTTTTAAAATGTATTGCTAAAAAGTGAGGGAACCATGAAAATTGATTTCCAGTAAAAATGTTGGCTGTTAGCAAAATCTCAAACTACACAATAAGAGAAAGTCTGTGGCATTTATTCTCTGTATGTATTTGTTCATGTTTCACAAACAGTTAAACCTGAGCCCTGCCACATTATGATAGCAATTATTGTAGGAGCTCTGGGTGTTTGACTTCCCACCTGTGCAGCAAGTGCTGGGGCTTATTTTCTGATGGACGTTTGCTTGCATGCACTGTCCACGCTGCGATGGCACAGAGGTGGTTGAAAATCTGCACAGATCCCTCGATATTATTTAAGTTTCTTCCTGGTCTCCTACAGTTGTGTCTCACTTGAACTACACTGCACTGCCCCAGAGTACGGACAGAAGGCTCCGTCCTTCTCCATATCTGACGTTAGGCATAAATGAACCCTGAATAGTTAGTCTTTTACACAGTGGTATCAGATCAGTGTTCGGTATCAGTCGATGCTCAAGGTCAGGTATTGGATTCAGTATCAGGAAGGCAGGAGTGGTATCGGAACATCTCTACAGAAAATCTCATCTGCTAAAGCCCCGCCTGCTCCTTCAGGCTGAGACTCACACCTCCGCAGAGACAAGTTCAAAAAGTTTTGAGTGACAGTCGGCCAAAATGGATCTGCGGCTGCCATCTCAGCCGTGGGAGCATAATGGGTACACAGGTCGTACCGGTGTTTGCAGAGTGAACACGTTAATGTGCCCGTTATGAATGTTTGTTTACCCCTGGAGCTGCTGAAGCACTTTTTTTCTGTGTGTGTGTGTGTGTGTGTTTGTGTGAGAGGATGGAGACTGATAAGACATCACGCTCTTATCCTCCACCACACACACATACACACACTTACACACCTATGTAACCCTTTAAGGTGTGTGTTATTGCCTTCCAATCTCTATTTGCCCCTTCTATCTCCATCCAAAGCCCAGCCTTAGGCCTTCGAACAGGGTCCAACACACACACACACACACACACAAACACTTATTGCCCACTTCGCCTTCATTTTCATTTGGTGTCGTACGTTTAAGAGCCTGACTTTGTAAATGTTCTTTTTAATCATCGTTTATCTTTTACTTTGGCTTTTAAATGTTTGTTTTTGCTGTGATCTATTTTTTCAGCTCTGTATTTTTTCTTTTGTGCATGATTTCGTCATTTGTTTTCCCCCTTTGCTTCCCCTCTCTGAACAATCGTCCACGCCTCTCAAGCAATACTGCTGACAGGCACTGGGAGCTAGCTGCTAGAGAGAGAGAAAGAGAGATGGGATAGAGAGCATACGAGAGAATGGGAGAGAAAGAGAGGTGGACTGGAGGCTGGTTCTTCGTCTGCTGTTCCTTCAGTATCGTTATCGTCCTGTTACAGAAACAAACAAAAAAAAGATTATTTTGAAAATAAATAGAAAAATCATCTAAGTTTTGTAAATGATGCTTCACTGTCCGGTGGAGAAAAAGCTATCAGAATATACTTTGTACACATGTCTAATCTTGTAAAAATGCAAAAAAGAATACATTTTAGAGATAAATCTGAAACCAGATATATTCTGTCACCCTATACTGTATGTGTAAGGTTTTTTTTTTCTTTTTTTTTTTACAGACAGCAACCACGTTTATCAGTGTTTCTTTTAAATTGTTTTAGTAACTCAATATTTTATAGTTAATCAATAAACAGATGGAACTGTACTGCTGGTGTTCTGAGTCTCTGGTGTGAAAACAAATATCGAAGGCTTTTCTCAGATGTCTTTTGATGATGTTTTAAACTGCGGCACATTTCCCTTTCATCTCTCTTTGAGCAGTTTTGTTCAATTCATTTGCAGGAAAAGAAGCAGGAACACGGTTTTGATTCATTTTGAAGTTTTGTTAAATCTTCACAAAGATAATTTGACAGGAAAGTTTGACATTTTGGAAAATTCTTTCTTTCTAGTAGATGAGAAGATTGATTCAACCCAGCGGTTGGTGAGGTCAGCATAAAGACTGGACTTGTACAACCTGAATTAATGAGATTTAATGTGTTGAAAGTTCTGGGTGTGACATTCGGCACATTAAAATAGCAAACTACTGTTTGCTGTGTAAAGATATAGTGGAGTCATGGCATCCTCACACCCTCTCTGTGTGTTGTCATCCGAGCTCCTCTGTCTGATGTGGTGGGAGACAGTCCGGCTGCACATGTGTGTTAGTGCATGTGTGTGTATGCCACTGTATAAGGGGCGGTTCACATGCTGCGTTCTTGTGCCATCAAATTCATTGTTTTAAATGCAGACACGCGGCAGGCATGCTTAAACGCCAGAGCAGTGCACACGTGTTCCCAAACACATATTTTTCATTCAACTTTTGAAACACATGGCAGGGACAAACCAATCACAGCCGACAGATATCTTTCTTTTCTGTAAATATTCAGTCTGATAAATATGGAAAAGTTGATCATGTTAGTGCAGGGCTACCCAGAGCTGTACATCTGTCCCACAGACGACAGGCCTACACACTTATAAACAGCTGGAAGAAGATCAGCTCTGCACTCAGGATTTCAGGTAAACAGGCTATATGATGCTTATTGGGTCGCTTAGCAACCTCAGATGCAAGCTGCCGCCGTGCTCTTGAAAGCTGGCACAGAAAAGGCACAAGAGGTTAAAGATGCGGCATGTGTACGGCCCTAACTAATCGCCACTGTACTTCACTGTGCTCATCAGGACACAGCTATTGTTTTTCCAACCCTCCTTAGATAAAACCACGCCCACTTCTGCATGAAGAAAGTGGGCTGCCAGACGTCATGGCCTGATTTTCAACCAGATGCGTTAGTGTGGTCTCTATCCCATCTCTCTTGTGGGCAGTTGATCAGTGTTTGCCACGACTGGCAGGAGCTCCCCGCTCATCCACTGCTGGAGGTCTGCCAGACTTTTGCCAGCAAATGAGGGAGGAGCTTTGGGTGTTTAACTTCCCACCTGTGCAGTGAGTGCCCAGAGCTATTTGGCCACTTCTTCCTGCCCACACTGCAATGACACAGAGCTGGCTGAAAATCTGCACAGATTCCCTTTAACTAATGACACTGCTGCTGTAGCTGTCATATTTAGCATTGACCAGCCCCCGACTCCCTACAGCAAACTTTCCAGAGGCAGTGAGCCAGTCAGATGCAGAGTAGGGCGGGTCATACCTTCACCATTCTAGAGAAAAAACTTGTTTACTGTACAGACATGAGAGATGTTGATCTTCCTATCCAACTCCCTGCGAGAAAGTGAGTCAGTGTGTCTCCCAAAATGTCAAACTATTCCTTTAATGTAACAGTTCAGAGCACAGTTCCACTTTGCTGATCTTTCTGCTCCATCACTTTGTCTCCTGCAGCGTTCACTGCCACTACAAGAAGCAGCTCACTCAACTAAATTAGCTGCTCTGGTGTTGTTTTTTGTGCCTGGGTTCAGTTTGTGTGGACTGCCCCTTTAATCAACAGTGGACTCCATCAGGCCTCCATTTTGGCAGCCCAGTAATGAAGCTGCTGCTGGTTGTGATAAAATGGAGGAAAGTTCAGCTTCCTCTGCTGAGCTGCAGAGCTGACCGCGGGAGACACATTTTCCACCGCTGACCGTTCATGACTCTGCCCTCAAAGAGCTGGCAAGGGTGCGTGTGTGTGTGTGTGTGTGCGTGCATGTGTGCGTGTTGAATTCCTGTGTGTCCACGTGTAATCAAATCTTTGCTGACATGAACTGAGTGTGTGTTCCTGTTTCACGGTGAGAGCAGCAGTCAGGGGTTCGGCCGCCTCTCTGTTTCCCCCAAAGGACCAACATCAGCATAACATCAGAACCTGCTGGGCGCTTCCTCTGACACACACACACACACACACACACACATACACACACGGATACAGTACACCAGAACAGAAAGGTTCATACACTGGCACACACACACACACACACACACACTCTCCATCCTCCCTCAGCAGCGCCCTACACACCCTCCTGTGGGTGTGTCAGCATGCAGCGTTCTGATTGGCTGACATCACAGGAACAGAGGCTTTCTATTGGCTGAGGTTTCATTGCAGCTTAAACACAGGGAGCCGAGGGAGACGCAAGTGTGTGTGTGTGGGTGTGTGTGGGTGTACTTGCTCCTGTATGTGAGTGTTTGAACTCATTACTTTTGAATCTCCCCACCCACCACCACCTCTTTTTCTGTCCTTACTCCTCAGCTATTCTCTGTGTGTGTGTGTGTGTGTGTGTGTGTGTGTGTGTGTGTGTGTGTGTGTGTGTGTGTGTGTGTGTGTGTGAGTGGGTCGTACACACCAGTTTCCCAGGAGACAGGTATCTAAGTGAGGGGGCGTTCAAACGCACACTGAGTGAGCACAAACAGTTTGAAAGGCTTGTTATTCAGACTGGAGTCTGCTCTCAGACTTTCAGAACACCGTGTTTGTCCTTCGACTCTGTTTTGTCAGGAAGAGAAAAAGAGTTTTCCTTGTTTGTATCTACACTAACTCTATTTTACCCTCATTCCCTCTTTCCGTGTTTCTGTCTGTGCGTAACGATCACGTCTGTCACTCTCAGATTACTCGCGTATCTCCCCCTCTGTCCTCCTCCTGGCTTATGCAGACTGAAATCAGGCGGTCTGATCTCCATCACCTTGGAGACACCTGAAGCCTTAAATCTTCGTGTTATTGTCCGTCCTGCTGCTTTGCAACAAAAACATGAAACTGGATATTTTAGGAGGGACGCTTGTTTTCGGGAGGGAAGCTGATAAGATCGCTACCACTCTCTTCTGTGTATTAAAGTGGCTGTAATCAATATTTTTACAACAACAATGGATCAAACGAGAGATTTAATAATGTAGACAATGTGAAAATGTTTGTAAACGACACCGCTGTTTATCTGCAATTAAAGAAAGCACATCTCAATCAGCTGTGACTGCAAAGGTCGCCATGGTGATGGTAAGGGCTCAATCAGACAGAGCGCGAGGCACACCGCACTGCCTTTTTTGTTGAAAACTGTCGCTAGGCAACTAACAAATCCCATGTTCTTAGCAGGGCCCCAGGAACAGAGTCCGCCAGGGATGACGTTTATATGTAGGCCGTCAAGGAAGTTAGCATCGCTGTGGTTCCCTCGACAAAAAGCCAGTGGCATCTTTCTATTGACTCTTTGGATAATTGACCTGTGGCAAACTTACACGACAATCTTCACAACTAAACACCACTTTCATGATTATTTACGTCTGAGCACAAACAGCAAAAGTGAAAGCTAATGTACGCTATAAACAAAATACGCTAGGGTCGCATGACGTAACATCACCACCATAACGAGACTGGCACAGCTTGGCATGATGGCACTTTGTAGTCTCATTTTGCCACTTCTAAGCAACCGCCACTTTTACAACACACTGAAGCTTCGAGGTTCATGAGTGGGGTAGGAAGCAATTCATCTTCATAAACAACTGCTACGCCTTGACTGCCCCCTTGTCCCAAGGTGCCCCCAGGGTTCGGTGCTTGGTCCTCTCCTCTTCATCCTCTACCTCCTTCCCCTCAGTCAGATCATCTTTTGTCACGGCCTCCATTTCCACTGTTACGCTGACGACATCCAGCTCTACATCTCCACCAAATCCATCAGCTCTCAGACCCACTCCACCCTCTCAAACTGTCTCTCTGATATCAGACACTGGATGCAAACAAATCTCCTCAAACTCAACTACGACAAATCAGACTTACTCATAATTGGTCCAGATTCCCTCACCCTGACGGCCAAAGACTTCCTCCCCCTCCTACCTTAAAGACCTTCTCCACTCCTACACCCCTTCCTGCACCCTCTGCTCCTCTGACGCCAACCTCCTCACCGTACCTAGGACCAAGTGCCGAACCTGGGGCAACCGAGCTTTGTCTACTACTGCCACCGCCCTCTGGAACTCCCTCCCACAACACATCCGTGGCTGCACAGACCTCACCTCCTTCAAGACTCAACTTACTCAAAACATACCTGTTCCGCTCTTCATTTAACTTTTAAATTTGATCCCACCTATTTTATTCTTGCTCTTCCCTTGCACTCTTACTGTTATTTGATATGTAATTTATACCGCACCTAACTTTGTAATTTGGACTTTGGACAAGGGAACCGGACGCTCTAACGTGCTAACTCATTTCAGAGTTTCAGGACTCATTCATAATTTTATAGTGGCCAAACAGTGGTACTGCAGTTTCCAGTGTCCGCATGTGATGCCATTGTGTCCAGAAAGACTCTTTCCCATAGACTTACACCGGAGAAGACTCGTCTACAAATCAGTGGATACATTTTTTAACATCACAACCCCCGGGAAATGTCTTGTTCCACTCCCATGTGGACCGCTAACATTTACAAAGTCTACTCGGCCAGCAGAAGTTGGTCGCGCTTGGCCAGATCAACGGCCAAGCTCAACGGCCAAGCTCAACGGCCAAAAGTCTATAATGCACTTGCTCTTTAGAACAAAGATGTGGAAGCTGCACTGACCATTAGCACAATTTCATACAGCTGAAATTCAATGAGGAGAGAAAAGAATATTTATTTACATGTGCACATAAGTATGAGAGAGGTGAAAAGTCTAGAGTCTAGACTTAGTGGTGGTAATGAGATGGGATGAAGAGGGAGCTGAGGATCTGGATGTGAAGAGGAGTGGGCTTTTGATGAGCTCGTCCTGGGCTCTGGATGAGGGGACTGGAGGTGAATGGTGCGGAGAAGAGTTAAAATGACAGGCTAACCAGGAGAGGGAACACCCATGGTCAGCTGATTGGTGGAAGTGGGATAGAGTGAGAGCTGTGAATGGATGTAGCCTGAAGAAAGTCTGAGCTTCATTAGAGCTTTAATAGCTTCATGTGCAACTGAGCAACTTTCATAGGAATAAACAGGCTCCTGCTGCCAGTGCTGTAGCCAGGTGACTTCATAAATCCACGGTCCTTAGCTTGACTGCTATTTTGTTGAGAAGCAAACTTGCAGATACCTTAAAATCTGCATATAATTTGACAGGTGGAGGGTACCTGTTCTGGCTCTGATTGAGGGTGAGAGGAGAGAAACAGGGAAACGAAGATCTGTGTAAGTATGAGACCCTCTGACAGAGGACAGATCACAGGGAGCTTTGCCTGGATGATGGTCGGTTCAGAGTTTATTTTAGGATGAGTCGGGGACAGTCTGATAATCTGCTGTCTATTGTCAGGCCTGATTATCGTTGGTAGAGTGTGAGAACGTAGTAGACTGCAGTTTGTTCAGTTATGTCTTGAAGCTTGTCAGGACAACGTTGAAAGTGAGTAAAGTTAGCTTAACACACACGATAATTAATCACCGTACGACCCCTCAGATACAGGAACGTATTCCCAGAGCCATTACAGAGTAACTAGTAATTCCCCTGCTGCATGCTTTTATAGTATATATGTTCAAACTGTGTGTGTGTGTGTGTGTGTGCTTTGTTTCCTCTGCCTTTTGATCTCTCTCTCTATCTTTTGCCTCCTGTGATAGATTTGAATGTGAAATGACAACTGAGCCTCACAAATATTAGTTCAGAGTGTGATCCCACATGGAAGTGTGTGTGTGTGTGTGTGTGTGTGTGTGTGTGTGATGTACTGCATATCAATTAGCTATCTATTATTCATGCTGACAACGTAATGAATGAAACATCACAGTCTTTGTATTTCAGGCATGTTTACTTCTCTCTCTCTCTCTCTCTGTCACACACACACACACACACACACACACACACACACACACACACTCTTCGTTTCTCTGTCTCACACATGGCACAGCTGCCGTTGTGGGTATTTAGACAGCAGTGACAGTGTGTGAATGAAATCCAATTGTTGCTGTGAAGACGTGGTGATGCCCACTGAATACCTGACAGCTGAAGACAACCAGCTCCTCCTAATGACGGAGCAGGGGCATCATTTACTGAGAGACTGAGTGGGACATGATTTAGTCTCTAAAATCTCTCTTATCAGCATCCTCTGAATGTCCCTAAAATCCAGACAAGAAAAGAGCTGATTAAAATGCTGATATCCTCATCCTGGTTTGCCTGCATGTGTCTGTGTTTTGCCTCTCAGGCTACATACTGCCATCAATGATGGAGGCTGTTGGTGCCACTCAGTACGTTTACATTACATAGAGAAAATGGATTTATGTGTTAGTCTGACTTAAACCAGACGTTTAAGAAACATGTTAGTGCGACTGAAATCGTACTAAATCGAATTTCTTAACGTCGGCCTAACACATCCAGATAACGCGACTGAGAGTTGAATTCCTTCTGCGTGTATACAGTCAATCAGACCCAAACTGGCCGAGGCGCTCTGAGCATGCTCCACCGTTTCTGCCTCGGGCTTTGACCTGGAAGTTGAATAGTATTACCCTTTAGTGGTGGTACGAGACGACCCGAGCAGCAGCATTTTTTGACGCTTACAGCAACAGAGTGATCACACATGTTGTTTTTAGTCCTTGTCATATGCAATTTATATTTTTCAGTTTCTGCCACTTTACGTGCAGGTTTGTCACAATATATAATATGAATATAATATAAATATATTTCTATTTATTTGGTATTAAACCGTTTTTCGTGTTACCAGTATACATTCATGTCATTTTCATTTGCAATATCTATCAATGTGGTTTCTGTCTAGTAGGGCTGTACCAATATATCATGTTACCTGTGTCACATGACCCTCACATGAGCGCTTAAATTGCTCACCTGTTTCCAATGCATTTTACTCCCTGATGGAGACTCTCTCGTCAAGACATGTTGGTTTATCCATGTAATATTAAAGGATTTTTAACTACAGTTTTTGGACTGCCTGTCTGTACTATGGACTTTTACACTGAGTGAGCTATCTTTATCTAATTTAAGCACAGTTTGGTGAGATTATTTCTTTTAAATCACATATTTAAATGTATAAAATTGTATATATTACATTATTTTAAGGTAATTATAAATAATAGAAAGCTAAAAAAACGACATGTTATATGTGGAAAATGTGTTTCTCCTCATATTCCCCTCCCTGATGGTTTCATGGAGGTCGTCAGAGACTTTTTGTGTTGTAAAATAACAGGTCTAAAAATACATTTCAGAAAGTAGGTGTTACATACTGACTTAATTTTAAAAAACATTTTAGCTTTTTAGTCATCCCTGTATACAAGTGTCTCATTGTCTTTCTTGTCTTGGTTCATTCAAGTCCATGTCTTCACCTCATTTGTTTCCAGATCGTCTTCACCTCTGAGTGAGAGTTCCAGCGCTTCCCTGGTCCATGTGAGTGTGTCTTTGACCGTTGTTGCCCTTTGACCACCATTTTGGCCTATCGAATTGGATGCCCTGAACTTTAATCTGAGTCTGAGAGTCAGCCAGTTAAACTGTTGTCTTACTGCATTATGAGTTAAGTGTCACACTTACTCTGTAAACTTTCAACAACCTGCTCTCGGTTTGCTAAACTTAATGATGCAAATGCCATTAAAGCACATTTGAATTAGTAACATCTTGAACAGGAAATAAGAGGATGGGAACTGAAGTCTTCTCCAGCTCGAGACTGCCACCTGTGGGGGAGGGCGCACGCTCACCACCAGGGAAAGTTTTCTGTCATATTTCATTTTTATATCTTGTTATACAGGGACAGACTGTTTTTATCGTCCTCTATCCATCCTGCTTATGAGACGTATCTGCGCATCGTGTCACTTATCAGGATGCCTGCGTCTGTTCTTCTGGCCAATCATCTGTTCTCTGGTTTTCACTCTTTTCTCCCGTCTCATCCATCACCTCTTCCTCCTCTCCCTCGTCATCCCTCCATAGCTTCATGTTTCAGCTGTTTTTCCTCATCTTCACTCTCTCTCATGCCCTTGTCTTCCTCTTTCACTTTGTTTCGGCTCTTACTTTTTTCATGGTTTCCTCTATTGGCTGTTCCTCACTTTATTTATGTAGTTTTGCCCTTCTCTTAGGTCAAGTCAGTTTCATTTATACATCGGCTTTATATGGCTTCAAATGTCCACAACAAAAAACCTATCACGGGAAAAACACCTCACCTCAAGAAGGAGAAGTCGCACGCAATAAGTAAAGTGGATAGTAGTATGAGTCGAAGTACAGCTGAGCTGATGTTAAGAGGAGGGTGGTCCAGGTAATTGCTGACAACAGATGATACATTATCAGCTATGGGTAATGATAATCATTTTCCATATCTCTCCTACACTTTTCTAACCAGTCAGAGTGTTTCTTTACCAGCTGTGACAGCGCACCAAGGGCTGGCACTGTTCAACATGTTCTCATCCCAAGTCATCAGACATCAGCACTTTGTCAGTTGACTTCTGTGTCTACATATGATGCGCTATGTATCCTTCTGTGTCTGCTGTTGATGTTCTTGGATGCAGCAACCAACACCAAGATGTCATCCAAAGAACATGGTTAGGTTTAGAAAAAACATCATGGTTTGACGCTACATTCATACAGGAAGTGAACACCAGACTCCCAGGTGAAAGTCCGTGGTTTGTTTGACCAATCCACCAGCCCTCCCAGCTGCCCTATAAGGACATTTGAGACCAGTCTCACTCACTTGCAGTGTCACAAACCAACCAAAAAAGACGTCCTTTAATGGCGGCATGATACGTGGCCGGTCACTATTATAGTTCAACGGCATCAGACAGCGTCAGGCGGATGGGTGGTGGATGGGTCCAATGAACACCGACTTTCAGCTGAGAGAGCTGTGTTCGCATCCCCTAAGATACTTAAGCCAAACCCTGTTCTTTTTTTCCTAAACCTAACCATGTGTTCTTGTTATTGAAAAAAAAAAATGTGTTGCATTGATGTAGTGCTTTTATGACTGTATGTAAATTGTAATTTCCTGTGAAAACAGAAGTGTATTTTGAAAGAAGACAATGCATGTAACCGGCTGAAGTTGACACGGCGTTCCAAAATGCCAACAACCAACGTACCCAGGGTACCTTGCACATTGAATCTTGATATGGAAAGTCCATGAACAAACTTCAATATGAGATCAGCAGCGTTTCAAACTGACATGGTCTAGTGGTGTATCATACTGCAGACAAGACAAGTGCCGTCCAGCTGATCGGCAGCATATCTTAACACCAAAGGTTACGTCCAGCTACGTGACTTCAGAGTCAAACGGGTTCTGTTGTCTTGGCCTTGTCAGTTTGTGTGTGTTATCATGGTAAAATGTGGCCCTGGTGAGCAGGACAGGTGTTGCCAGGTGTTTACGTGTCTGATAGTGTCAAAATGTTCAAAAAGTCTCACGCTGACCTCGTCACATATCAACGTTCGGACTGTGACTTTCCACGTCCACATACGACATGCAAGGTACCCTGGGTGTGTTGGATGTTGATGTTCTGGGACACTGTGTCCAGTTCTGCCTGTTACATGCATTGTCTTCTTTCAAAATACACACAGGAAATTTAACATTTGCATACAATCTCTTTCAAAATAAAAGCACTACGTTGGTACAACAACATGAATTGATGTTTTTTTTCCTTCAACATCAAACACAGGTGGTTAGGTTTAGGAAAAAAGAGCAGGGATTGGCTTTAGCATCTTACAGGATGCAAACACTTCTCTCTCGGGTGAAAGTCAGTGTTTGTTGGACCCATCTATCACCCCTCCTTTCTGCCCCTGTCGGAGATTCGTCCTCTTAACTTTCATCCTTGTTCGGCTGCGGGGAAAGAAAATCATAAATTACAGGTTGAGGATTGTGTTACTGCAAGACAATACACTATATACTAATGTTCACATTTTGACAGCAATTAACAAGAAAAAAAGATTCAGTTCTTTTTAAACTCTGTATTATTATTTTCTTTAACGTTTTAAAAACGGCAGTGATTACGAGATGCAGAACAAGAGCAGGAGGAGTAGAATCAGGCCATCTGTTTAACACAGATACACAGGCAGAGTTCACTGGGTTCATTTTCCTCTCAGTACTGAAAGCACAAATATGGATTAATCTGTGACTGTGACTGTGTTCACCACGTCTTTCTATAGTCGACGGTGTTGTTTTACACACTTAGATGAATTAAAAAAAACAATGTCCTTGATATTAAATGTCCCACTTTCTCTTAAACTGGGGCAAGACCAAAATACGCGGGTGGGGTTGACCAGTTCAAGAGCAAGAGAACACTGGGTCAGATCTCTTCAGGTCAGTGACGCTGGTAGTTTTCCAGATATGGATATCCATGTTTATTTCTGTAGGAAGTGGTGCAGTGGTGGTTGATGAAGTGGGTGTGCTACCAGGTAGATGGGTGCATCACAGAGGAAGAAGTGGGTGTACTCTCCTTTAACCTAAATGTAATCTACTGTAAACAGCTCCATGACTCCAAGGGTACCCTGGACGTTGTGTGTGGACGTGCAAAGTCCATGACCAAACGTCGATATGTGACGAGGTCGGCGTGAGAATGTGTTGGTTTCAAAGGTGGCAATCTGAATCACTTGCAAGGGCACGCCGCTCTCTCTATGGGCCCCAGTGCAATCACACTGCCTGCACTGTCTATATTAACGCCCCTGTATCTGGGTCATTCTTGATAGATTATCTGGATCAAGAGCCTTCGATCTCTCTCAGAGAGAAATGTCAGATTTGTAAGTAGTTTAACCAGCACCAAGGACTCTAATGGCTCTAATCCATCATCTGATTCTGTTGTACTTCTGTGATGTGAGTGTCCTAATCTAAATTTGTGATAATATAATAATTATAAAGTGAAGTATAATGGGAAATGTGCAGAAAAGAAGCTACTGGCTTGCCCAGCAGTTTCAGTGCATCACAGTTTAAACAAATACATCTTCTGATAGTGCTCACTTCCTCCTCTAATAGGGTTTCGTCCACACCGCAGAGACGCTAAAGAAGAAGAGGAACCAGCCTTTGATGATGTGAAAGTGTCACATGCACCATTTTCACATCAATAAACGGGCTTTATGTAATCGAACAAACTGCATCGCTTTATGGCACAAAGTGATGCAGATTTATGGCACACATTGGACATTCATGTGGAGGCGGTTAAACAAGTGATGGGCAGATAAATCTGACAGGAAGCAGTGAGGCACAAAGAAGAGCGCTAACAATAGTCCTGGTGTGAGTTTTATCACCATTTGTTTCCTCATACTGAGACATTACCATCCGTTTGAAGAGTGCATATTGACCTTTAAAACACGGCACCATTAAAACTTAGACACAGTCAGAGAGGAGAGCCGACCACCAGACCTGTTTTACCCTTACTATCTGCTCCATCTTCCTCCTCCTCCTCCTCCTGCTCTCTACAGTATGTGGAGCAGAATGACTAATGATCAGTTGCTCTGTCACACACCAGAGACTTTCTTCCCCTGCAGCCACATCCAAAATTAGCACGCACACACACGAGTACACACAAGAACACACACACAGGCAAACACCCAAATAGGTTCCTGCAAACACGGACGCACACTCTGACCTCTGTGAAACTATGAACACAAGACAGGTCCTGCAACAGAGAGGTCAAAAGGTCAAATAAAGGAGATTTCACTTCATGAGAATCTCCTCCTTTCGTCCTCCTGGGCTTCTGACATAGATGTGAAGTTAAATAAAGACACAGCCTCTGATCTGTCTCACAAACGCTCCACACACACCAGTGTCCATTTGGACCTGAAGTCCTCGCTCCGCTCAGTCGATGATGTCGTTCTCTGAGCTGCAGCTTCCTCTGCTGGACAGAAGCAGCTAACGCAGATTTCACTTCACTCTCACTCAGATACTTGCTCAAGTCGAGTGTTGATCTCACCTGTCTTCAGGTGTTAGATGTCTGTAAAAATATAAAAAGGATATGACACAACCAAAAACATTTGATGCACAAGGCAACAGTTTGGTGGAGAGTTTGTTCAAAGTGTCAGCCACTGAGCCCTTACACTTAATTCAACCATCAGCAGTTTAAATTCCATAATTTATTTATTATATTTTCAGCTTTGTGATTAACGGTACAATAATTCTGTGCATCACTGTCTCAACTGTACAATAATCGGTGTGATGATTCAACTGCTGCAATAGTTTTAATTTTAATATATATTCTTACCTCACTACTCTAGCACTAGCACATATTTTATCCTATATATTCTTTACAAATAGTTTACATACTGAATTTGAACGTTGTAGCATCACACACATATTTTTTCATTTTTCTAAAAGTTCTTAGTTTTTATACATTATAGGGCAAAAAAATTGTAGCGTTTTAAAAATAATTTACATACTAGTTTTAAACATTAGCAGATATTTTTATATTTTTAAATCTCACTAATTTCTATACATTGCAGCATAATGCGCATATTTTTTTATATATATATATTTTAATTTTATATACTAATCTTAAACATTGTAGCAAATATTTTTATGTTTCTAAAAATTCTTACTTTTTATACATTGTAAGACAAAGCACATATTTTATCCTTTATATTTTTAAAAAATATTTTACATACTAAATTTGAACATTGTAGCATATTGCAAATATTTTTGTATTTTTAAATATTTTATATACTAGTTTTTATACGTTGGAACACAATGCAGATATATATTATATTATTAGATATTATATCACATTTGTATTTCTAAATCTTACTAGTTTTTATACGTTGGAACACAATGCACATATTTTTAGCCTATTTTTTGAAAATATTTTACATATTTGTTCAAAGCATTGCAGCATAATGCATATTTAAAAAAAATATTTTGACCTAATTTTTAGTTCTACTTTATTGCAATTCTCTTTGCTACATATCAGAGCGACTGTATCGTAGCCTATCACAATTTTTCCCTGGGGATCAACAAAGTATTATTATTAAATGGAACTCTGTTTCTATAAAATGTCATTGAATGTGAACATTTTGATAGCAACACAAGTTAGTTTTTAGTTTAGTGGCACTCGTTTGTAAAACTAACTAACAGTTTAGTTTTAATCAAATGTATTTTTATTTAATTAATTAATTAATATAACAGCGACCTTTCAGTTACAGGAGAATGCTAAGGTGCCATCATCCATAGGGCTTGCCACAAATGGGGGAGGAAAAAAAATCAAAATATTTATCTTGTACTTTTTTTTATTGATACTATTATTACTATGATCTTTGAGATATTACATAAGGCCACAACAACATAACTACATAACAAAGCCTGCTAAGTAACAGCCCCCCTTCCCAGCTGGTTCCTCTTTTCCTGCTCTCTGGGGGGAGATGGGCACCAACTGTGCTCGTACCGCCCCTGCAGACAGGTATATGGACAAGACTATCACCTGTCCTCGCTGCTGCAGACAGGTATATGAACAAGACTATCACCTGTCCTCGCTGCTGCAGACAGCACAGAGCCGAGCGGACATACCTAATACTGTTCAATATTCAGGGGGGGATACGAGCCACCCCTCCCTTGTTGGACTGAGCCTCGTTTTTGGTGAAATCTGATTGGCTCAGTCGTTTCCCACCTGTGTGACGTTTCTCATTGTAAACGTCAATGGAGAAAAGACAGAAGACACGAGCTGGAAGAGAAACGCGTAGTGCAGAAAAATCACGAGCTAAAAAGTGACCCGTAAATGCACCATCTGGCAGATCTCCTCCGTGGCGTGCTGCACTGCTCCGAGGCTCACAGTGATGTCATGTCAGGTAGGACTGTCTCCATGTGTCTGAAGGCCTGTGTTCCTCTGCTGTTGTTTCTGTCTCCAAATATTTGCTTTTATTTTAAAGTACTTAAAAGTCGAGCTGCTTGTTTTTACTTCCTATTGCACACAAACACACTTTTTAGTTGCTCTGTTGTTACAGGACAGCACTGCAGCTTTTGATCATACGCTGAAGAGCATGGAGTGTGTGAGTGTGCATGTATGTGAGAGCATTTCTAACCATTTCAGGGCTCTGTTGACTGGCTGTACATGTCCTGGTGAAGAGTTGTGATCTATTGTGATCTTTGACCCACGCTGAAGGAGAGCATGAGGAGCATGGAGACAGGAAACTGGCGACACCGACTGTTAGATGGAGGGTTGATGATTAGTATGGATTCTGCACACTGTTTTATAAATGAGACCCCTGGTGTTGTTTTGATTCAGTGCAGTGGTGACATGATGTACAAACTGAGGAGGCAGTTGTCAACAAGTGTCTTCATTAAGGTCTTCAGCATTGTCAGACAAAAACAGTTTTAGTGTTAAATTTACTGCTGAAAAAACTTCATAAAGACCTCTTCATCTCAAAGTCTCGGTTTTAGTTTCAGTCCCAATCCGCCCCTGAGTGACTCAGTAAATTCCAAAGTGGTTAAAACCTCCACAGTGTGCTGTCAGTCAGCCCGATCACCAGAATAAAATGTTGGCATTGTCTGATCTGCAAACCACGGAGAGGTCATGTTTGCACGTTATTATGTGGCAGATATGTTGAAAGTTTATGATTCAGCAACGCTGTGGTTAACGTGGTTACAGTTAGGCACAACAATCATTTGGTTATGGCGAGGAAAAGATCATGCCTTGACTAAAATACTCAGTTTGGGGGGGTAGAGAAAGCACCAATGTCAAGTCATCGCTGTGTTTCCAGCAGCTTTGGAAACACAGCGATGACTCAGCAAATCACAACAGGTTTTGTTGTTTGTTGGTCTTGAACAGTGGTCTGCAGCTTGGCAGGCGTCTCGTTCTGGTGTCACACGATCCTCCATCCCTCCACCACCCAATGACAAGTCAGCTCAGATTTGTCATTTTAGAAATGTCGATATGATACGTATAAAACTTCAATGCAACATTTTCCTCTGGTGACGGGGCTGCGTCAGGAAGTGTTGGCAGAAATGGCTTGATTTTTGTTCAGGAAGTTCAAATTTTATCTTGTTATTGTCTCGTGTTCATTTAAAAAAATATTTCCCAGGGGTCCCCGGAGACCAGGGGGCCGTAAGAAGCTGCTTATATTGCTTAATGTTTATGGTAGGCTCTGATTTTGTCACTGAGGATGAGAAACCCTGTTGCATTTCTTGTTTGTCCGTTCACCAGCTCCAGCTCTGAAGGATCAAACCTTTCTCCTAATGTTTCATGTTTCACAGAAACCTAGATAACTCTAAGCAATAAAACCATCAGGGTTAACACAAGCTAAAGAGACTTTCACGTTTTGTTCTACGGCATAATATACCAGTTTAGCACTCTGCTAACTTGACCAGGAAAAAAAAAATCTTGCGGCTCTTGCAGTCCAAATGGATTAACTCTTGATAGTGTAACAAGACATTTCCCGGGGGTCTTTGGGCCCAGTGGCATCACATGACGGACCCAGGAAATTGCAGTATCATTATTTGGCCTTGACAAAAATTGACTTCAGAGCCTGGTGCAACAGAGTCCACCAGGAATGAGTCCTAAAACCAGGAAATGAGTTAGCATTTTCCAGCTTTCAGTTCCCTCGTCTCAAAGTCAGCGGGTTTTCGGTTGGTCTGTGGTTAACACAAGTTTGAGGGATTTCCACGTTTTGTTCTGCGACATAAGACACACCAGTAAATACTCCACTCATGAACCTTGAAGCGTCCGTATGTTGTAAAAATGGCAGCTGCTAACAAGTGTCTAAATGAGACTACAGAACGTCATGCAGCCTCAGTGACGTTTGTTAATAGCCCAACATTAGCTTTTTACTTCTGGTGATTGCATTTAAAAATCATAAAACTGGGGTTCATTTGTGGAGATTATCTTGCTGAACAAAACCTGTGAGTATCATTAATGTTAAATCGAATGGAAAAATCCCACAGCCTTTTCGATGAGTGAACCAGGATGATGTCAGCTTCCGCGTCGGCCCACAAACAAAGGTCATCCCTGCAGCACTCTATGGCTGCATTTATAAAAACTCCAAAGAAAAACATTCTGAGGTTTTGTGGTGCAGATCTGTTTTGCTCACAGCTGCTTCAACGGGAAAAAAATCAGACTACCTAAATGTGGTGGCTTCTTGTTGTGACAGGGGGAAAAGTCTTTTCACCTTCCATGTAAATACATAACCTCAGAAACAGGAACAACACAGACAAATATGTAAACAACTGTTTTATTAAGCTGTGACGAGGAGGTCTGTGCTGGGCACAACAGATTCGTAGCCAGAAGAAAACGTTGGCATTCTGCATTTCTGCAAACCACAGACACATTACATTACATGCTGCAAAAAAATGGCTGATGTGAGATGAAGAGACTGAAAACATTATCATATTAGATAAAACTGAATTGCTTTGGGGACATAATTTACAGATTAAAAAAAAAAAGGAAATAAATTGCATTTTATTACAATATATTTTGTGTTTCCTTTGTGCTTTGGGATTTTTTTGCATGCCACCAATAATATTCATTGCCAATATTTATCCTTTTTCCTCCATTCAAGTTCCTCCAATCTAATTCAAAGTTAAAGGTTATTTTAGAAAAACTGTTTAAAGAATGCCATGACTTTTAGTCCAAAAAGGAGTGACCCCCAAAAGATATGAAAGTGGTTTGCTTCTTTTGTCTGTCTGGTTTGAGAAAGGTTTTTTTGTGGACAGGAGAACAAAAGTAACGCATGACATTCTTCCAACTAAACTCTCTCCGCTTGTTGTTTTCCATCGTTGTCTAAATATCTCTTCTCATTCCTCTTGTGTGATTTTTAAACATTAAACGTGAACAGTAACAAAGACACTACGTATAATATCCCCAACCCTGGCAAGAAGAAAATAAATAAATAAATAAATAATAAAGTAAATAAATAAAATATGTAAATAATTTAAATGATAAAATATAATTGTGGACGTACATAATTATAATCACAGTGGTGCATAATTTGCGAAAAGATTCAAATTATATAAAATCATGAGTTTCCAAGAAGTCCATATAAGGACTCCACAAACAAACAAAGTCTCTCCAAAGTTAGACAGGCTGTCAATTCCTTTGTCCACATTCCAGTGGAAGGTGTATCCACATTCATCCATAAAAGTGCAAATTATACTTATAGATTGTGAAAGTCCAAAGTCTCTAAGCGGTGACTCAGTCCTCAGTTTGGCACATAAAGGAACTTCCTTTCCAATTATGAGGCTTAACATTTAATCACACTCTTCCAGAGTTGTTGTAGCTTTGTACACTCCCATAACAATGAATCAATGTACCTTTTTCTTCTCTGTTCTTCACACAGATATCTGGGATATTAGGGAACAACCGACTTCACCTGCTAGGTGTAAAATAGCTTCGTTGTATTGTAACAGTGTATATTTTCTTAATAGACTGGGTTTGGGCTTAAAACAAGTCATTTCCCAGTCTGCCCTTCAGATGTCCTTCATTATATCAGCTCTCCATGCCTCTTGCTTTTTGAGGGATGAATCTCTTGAATACAGCCTCGACCATTTATGTGGGATGAAGTTAATTCCTCAGTTTTAGACAATGGATGCACAGAAAAGAGTTGTCTTTGTGTATATAAAAAGATAGATATTTGACAAAAAGTTACCTTCTACATATAAATCTGAAATTTTCTCTACACCTTTATTAAACCACATCTTAAATCCACCATCTGCTCTCCCAGGTATAAAACAACTGTTGCCCCAAAACTGTGACAATGCAGATGTATCACCAACACGCTGGTGTGCAGAGTACCACACTGAGATGATGTTGTTAAGAACGAAGTTCTTTGTCTGCTTACGTAGCTTTTTGACACTTTAATAAATATTTGGAGTAGTTCATTTTCTGTGGCCATATTTCTCTTTATTTTTTGTCTATATATAATCACCAATCTGTAAGTATCTAAAAAGGTCCTGGTTTTGCAAACTAAATTTACCCTTAAACTCCTGAAAACTCCTTGTGATACCTTTATAAATATTTTTTTTTAACTGTAAAGAGCATCAGGAACGAAACATTGAGAGCTGAAGTGGACACATTTGCTCCAATCCTTGTTAACCTTTCAATCTCATACTGATAAATCCAACTGAAGATAATTGTCCTCCCACTCCTGAAACCAGGCAGCTCTGTTTGGTTGTTGAATCGTGTAGTTATATGCACATATTTTGCAGAGAAATCTGAATTAGCTGCACCTTATTCTTAGTCTGGATCACTAAGGCTTGTATACTTTTCATTTTCACAAATATTGTCTGCAAAATATCTTGTGTAACAGTAGATATGTACACAAATACAGATGTTTCACAGTGTGCAGTCACATGAGCGTTCAGTCTAAAATAATCAGCATGACGTGGCTTCTGAAGAAATTCTTTGCTGTTAGCTGTGAGGAAAACGACTGAATAAATTAACAGAAACAGGAAGTCGCAGCAGGATGATAGATAACAGACCTGAACATATACAATGCAGAATTAAAAGGTTTTTTCCCCTGTTTTTTTTTTGAAAAGTCCAGTGTGTTTGCACACAGCTGGAGACTAAATTGTCCCCCAGCGGTGAAATAACCTTGACTCAATAGTTCACTCCAATTTCCAAATATTCCCCCGCCTCTTGTTTCATGTGTTTCCCCGACACCTCTGTCTTTCATAGGGTTTTTTTCCACTCTCTGTGGTCGCCTGTCTGTAATTTTCGGTGATCTCATCCTGGTGAAGCTTATTTTACTGTTAAACTCATCATAAATCACTCTGGATAAAAGTACCAGCTAATGCCAAAAATATGTTCTGAGATGATAAATGATTCATCAGTGAGCGTTCGGTCTTTCTGAGCTCATTAATAAGATTTGAAAGTGTCAGTTTTAAACACATCAAAGTGTCGTTGTGGTCTGATTCATTTTCTCCACTTCTGCTTCAACTTAAACTGTTCACTGCACGAGCAGGTCGCTCCACTGGCTTCAAAAAGTGACACTTGTGTGTAATAATATAAAAACTGTCATGAAGGAAAAGACAGTAGAAAAATCTGCCACTGCAGTGGATTATTAATCTTAAAGGAACAGTTTGACAGTTCTTATGTTTCTGCCTTTTTGAAGCCTCAAATTTGGCTTTCATTTAAAAAAACAACAACAAACAAACCTGAAACTCTATTAGGAGCTGCGACTTGTCAAATTAAATCAAAGCCTATATGACTGGACCATGTGTGACTTTAATTTGAAAGGACAGACACAGGAAGTGTCCACGCTCAGCAGTCAGACAGGAGTCAGGTTAATTTCCAGGGCTGGTACCTGCGGTTATTCCACAGGCTAGTTAATAACATGTCGGGCAGGAAATCCAAAGTGTGGGATCATTTTGAGAAGGTGAAGGACGAACCCAAGGTGATATGTAAACTCATCTTCATTGGTCGACTGCAAACATGACGTATCATGTGAAACATGGAAGTAGCTACATGCCCATTAGCCCACAGCGTCATTAACAGGCGGCTCGCTCAGTGTGTGACGTGCACTTGTAGATAAAATATAGGCCTATATTAATGAAGGTTCATTAGTACGGTTTGTATTTCTCTGTAATGTAGCACAGTGTTAACAATGTTACTGATACTATTCTTTCTCACACCTTCAACTGTTGTTTGACATTATAAAAGAGACATTATTTGTTGGCCTGTTTTCTTTCCTCACTCTGTATGTGGGGTTCCCCTGCCTTAATTCCCATTGTTTGAAAAACTTTTTGCACAAAGTACACAAAGCCATGTACGTGTTGCCTCATATTGGTTTCAACCATGCTGGGAAATCTTGGTTAAATGGCCAGTTTCAATTCAATTTTCCCATCTTCAGGGTGCAGTGACATCAGCTTGCTATCAGACAGTGGATCCTCTGCTCTGGGCTACAAACAATATATAAGTGTTGTTGGTTTTACTAAACTGAGCTGGGATTTTTCAGTGCAACTTCAGAAACAATTCACTCCTTCCTTCTTCCTGTGTCTAAGCATTTTTAAGACTTTTGAAAGATTAATTTGAAATATTTTAACACCAATTAAGGCCTTGTTTTTAGATTAATAAATTAAATGCCTCTTCAGACTTTTTAAGGATCTGTTTAGCTTAGCATAAAACCTGTAAATATGGTGGGACAGCTCATCTGGCTCTGTCCAAAGGAAACAAAATCTGCCTCCCAGTTTATCTAAAGCTCAAATTTGCCAACCACCAACAGGCCAGAACCTGTTTGGATGCTGGGTGCTGTTTCATCTGGCAACTGTGTCTCAGCCAGGATAAGTCCACATCTACCATGTCCAAGTGGGCCCAGATTCAGCAACTAGGGCCCCCATCTGTAATACCTAAATCTAGGACAAACTTGGTCAAAGTAAACGGGAGCTGGCTCACATTTGGCACCATGGAGCCAGAACTGGATACCTGGCTTTGCTAAAGGCAGTAAGAGTAAAATGTTGAATTGTCATTTTTATTTTAACGATTAAACAAACAAGATAAAACATTTTAATTTAAAGGTGCTAACAGGTGGATTTTATAACACGCTAACTACATTTAGACAGAGCCAGGCTAACTGTTTCCCCTGTTTCCAGTCTTTATGCTAAGCTATGCTAACTTGCTGGAGCCTTATTCAACATACAGATTTAAAGCCCTGTTTCTACTGAGCAGTGCGGCACACTTTTTTTTTTCCTGTTTCCACTGTGAAAAGTTGTGGATGGTACCAGTGGAACCTTTCTTTGGTCCCCTCTCTGTTGGGGTACCTAGCACACAGATCTGATACAGGACGGTCACTCTGCTCAGGGCTGAGTTGTGTCTGGTTTTGAGGCTCATGTAACCACTGTTCATACTGCGGAGAGTTTTATTAGTAAACTGTACATTTAGCTCTCCACAAGAAAGTGAATAAGTGTATTTCCCATAATGTCAAACCTTTCCTTTAAATCAGCCTGAAGGGTTAAAACAAATACAGGTTTGACATGCAGCACTTTGGGACTTCCCTTCTCTCAAATGTCCCGAAGGTTTCTACCAGAGAGAGAGACAGAGCAGGAAAGAGACATGTCCTTTAATGACACATCTGACCAAAAATAACTAAAAACACCTTCAAACCCGGCAGCTCGCTGAGAGGAGAGAGGCCCGCGTCGATGTGGCGCCGTCAGCACACTGGGACACACATACAGTAATGAGGTTAGCTCCCAAATGGCACCCTACCATTCTTCAAACGGCGCTGACATTAGGCTCCATTCAAGCCGTTACCTACATAATGTAGTGCACTTCACGGCTTTCTACACTGAAGCCTGTTTTCTTCATAATGTATAAAGTCTGAACTCTGCAGAGCCGGGAGATCCTCTGATCGCTGAAAAATTAATCATGTCCAACAGGAAACGTGAGGAGGCTGAAAGAGTAAAGGAAACAGGTGCTGCTGAGTAAAGCTACCAAAAATGTGAATCTGACATGTCCAGAGGCTTTCACATGAATAAAATAACTCCCCTCACTCTCGTCAGTACATTTCACTCTATATATTTCCAGCTCTCATCCTGTTTATTACATTCAGTCTTTTCTCAGCTGCTACTGATCAGAAACAGGCAGACTTTTTGGCACGTGTTCATTTCCCCATAATATCCCACATCATTACACAGATGTTACATACAGACACCATTCAGAGGGACACAAACAATTCTTTAAAAATCACAGCTGCAAGTCACAGCTATCATCTCCCCACCTCACTCATACCGACATTTTGTTCTCTTTCCATCCATCAGAGGGCGCAAGACGTGATGTGAGACTCACTGAACAACTCAGATCTGCTTATTCTCGTCTTCTTTTAGCATTAAATAAAAAGAACAGAGAGCTGCGCCTGCTGATGCACAATGTACTCCTACCTCCATAGAGGTTTAACAAGGCTGAAAAAAGTAATGTTACTCATAACTTAAATAAATACAAGTCTAATTCAAATTTAATAAACTGGCTGAGTGGAGACAGACCAGATGCAAACATCGTATATATGTTGAGGGAATCTGATCAACATAAAGTCCAGGTTGATGCTGCTACTGTTAATAAAAAGGATGTTTTTTAAGAATTCAATAACCTAAAGAAAGTCAAGTTTTGATGCACGTTTACCATTAATTGAAAACTACAATTGCTTTTAAGGCACAGTAACATAAATAACATTTTTTTTTTTCAAGTTCTAAATCTGTGTTGCAGTGTTTAAAGTTACGTTTTCAATTATTCTAAACTAAATACATGTTAGAAAACATTGAATTCCCTCGCTTTTCTCTTCCTGTAAGACATTAAAACAATTTCAAAGACTCTTGAACCCAAGTTTGTGTACTTAAACTTGTCCAGTCATGATGTGATTCGGGGTGACTGGATTCCAGCCTGCAAAAACAGTTTGCTTCTCTTTAAAACCATCTCATAAATCCACGTATTTTATTATACTCACAAATGCGTCACATTACAGGAGCGAAACACACTCTTACTTGAATTTAATGGGGCTCCCCTTATGTTGCTCCTGTTGTAGTTTTTAAATGTGTCAGTCACTGGGCTGGGCTCTGACACATCATCGGTCAGCTGTTGACGACCCGTTGCTAAGTATTTGTCGCTCTAGTTTTTGTGATGTGTCCAATACAGTTGCACTAGTTGGCCCTTGTTGGCTGCTGCTGATTTAGCATGTTCAACTGTGATTGGCAGTTCAACAAGAAGAGAAATGTTAGTGAGGAAAGGGAACAAATGACGAGACAAGAGAGCATTTGATCGATCATTTGTTCTTTCAACTTAAAGCCCAGTTCAGACCAAAGATTCACAACGAGACGAGTTGAAACAGCAGCTACTACGTTCTAAAAACCCGCCAGTTCACACCGATGCAACTAGATGAGACGGCGCATCATCTCTATGCAACAACGCTCTGTACTTCTGATTTGCAGCTTTTCAGGATTATTTTGTGGCTGAATGTAATTTGTAGCTTCTTAAAATATGAATGAGGATCATGATAGTGAGATACTGGCTACAGCTGCATTTGTAGTAGTGATGAAACGGTGAAAAACAGACACAAAAGGAGCATCAGATGGACTGTATTCATAATCAATACGCCATAATAATATAAGTAACCAGTGCACCGACTCACCGTCCGACACTGGCACATGTGAGGACAGGAACAGAGGGCTCGGCTGGGACGAAGCACCTGAGCAGCAAGCAAACACACCGTCTGGTCTTTTGACTTTTGACCAGCTGACTTCACTACGAGCTGATTGGTTTTAAAAAAAGGCGACGTGCCTTACGTTCTAAACCAGCCCCTGGCGATTTGATCAGCTGAGTTGCAGGTGACACCATCAGCTTGCTTGTGTCGAGCTCAGACGAGGAGTTCGCACCGCTGCAACTTTTCTCCACAACGTCCTAAAACGGTTTCATCTCGTCGCGAATCTTTGGTCTGAACTGGGCTTAAGGTTGTGTTGTTAACGTGCTAACAGGCTAACTAGCGTCTCGAGTCTGTCCTGTCGGTCTTCTGGTTTCCCTTTTTGAATAACGAGTACAGAATACAGTCACTTCCTCTCACGAAGGCGCAGAACATACGTGCTAGTTGGCCGTTGGCTTTGTCTTTTCGGGGTGTTCAGAAAAACTTTTTGGCCGAGTCACAGGCAACGTAATAGTCGCCACTAGTTCTTTGATGTTGGTTGGATGTCTGGGCCGTTATCATCTGTGTAATGTCATGAATAATGTTTGGCATGTGTTGCCATTAATCCATGATAACTAATGGAAATGTTTAGGGTTAGATTACAAGGCGCATGTCGGAGATCGTGTCACACATGTCTACTGCGCTGAAGAGACTTTACTTGGCTTTGGCTTGTAATAAGTGTTTTAATTTGGGTTTTCAATCGAGCTCAGGCCCAAAACTGCTGCCGTGTTTCGAGCTCTGGTTAGGCATGGACAGATACTATGTGTACGTGTAGGGTTGAGCCTGATTTTTCAGGCCTGATCAGAGCTCTAGCACTCAGAGGCTGTCGGAGATTTTAACAAGGAAATAGCTGAAACATATGGTGAAGAAAAATCCACACTGACATCATCTCTCCACTCTGAATATCAACATTGTGACATGTAACATGTATGTGACCTGTGACATGAGGTATCCTCGAAATCCGCGAGTCGTTCGTTCCCTGCAGCGAAAAACCACTTGACTTTACACTGTACAAATGTCAGGCGGTCTGTTCGCACACACATGCAGACAATAATTTCACTGTGAGACACTCAAAGGGCTTCTGTTGGCCCTCTGACAGATGCACAGCTGCTGTTCTCCACCTCCAGGGAAAAGTTCATCACAGCGGAGCCGTGACATTTGAAGGTCAGTGAACCACCAGGCTGAAGAGAGAGTGTAGAAATCTGCTACGTTTTTACTGTTTTACATAATTTCCTCCATTTTTTTTGTATCTTATTCCACTTTTTTTCCCGGATGAGTCGAATCAAAGCGAAGGAGAATCAGTCTCTCGGAGTATAAACTGTTAAAGAGTTCTTTACAGATGTCTTTCTGCAGCTGGACTTGAGTCCATCAGTCTCCGCTGCCTCTCCTGGCCGGGATCTTATGTGTGTAAATGGCTGCAGGTGTGTGTACGTGTGTGTGTGTTTACATCTGTGTGTGTGTTTTATTGTGTGTGGACATTCAGAACCCTGTCGCGTTGGCAGGTGTGTGTATATTGACTGGGGAGAGGCGGGTTCCTGATGCATGAGCGGTGAAGCTGTAAGCTGCGTACGCCACAGCAGAGCCCACCATCAGGCCTGTCATATAGGAGACTGTCATGGTGTTCCCTGGAGAGACACAGAGAGCGGAGAGTGAGTGTGGAGCTGATACAGAGGACAGAGAACAGAGGACAGGCTCATCCAGAGTGGATGGTATTTCTAAATAAAAGATACCTCAGGGACAGTGACATGTGAGCATAGACTGTTTAAAAGATGTGCATGTAGCCTCCGGGTTTGAAGGGTGAAGCCAATGTGAAGTGCCTGCATTCTTTCTAATGGCCAGCAGGGGGCGACTCCACTGGTTGCAAAAATAAATCTGATTGTGTAAGTCAATGAGATAATGACCCTACTCCTGACTAAAATTAGACTGCAAGAACATAATCTAAATGTCTCTTAAAGCCCCTACACCAACCTTTATAAGCAGTCTTTCTCTCCATATAGTTATTTATATACTAAGGTGTATGACTCACCTGCCAGCTCCCTCTGCTCGGGCGGCACTTTGCCCGCAGCCTGGATCATCGGCACAGACCCGAAGTAGCCGTTAGTGACTCCCATGAGGAGGGAGAAGAGACAGGGCCAGGCGGGATGGGACAAAGTGGGTGCGTCAGCCGGGTACACGCACATGACGAACAGAGGGATGAAGACCACCCTCAGACAGGAGAAGAAGAGCAGACGGCCTCCGGACCAATCGTACGGCAGCGCTGCCAGGATCTGAGGAGAGAGCAGGAGGGTGTTTCAGTGAAATTTTCTTCTGCTTTGTGGCAGAAATTTTGCAAAACCCAGCACAAGTCTTAAAGTTCAAAGTGAAAGTTGAATAGTTCTGGAAGTCATGGCGTACGAGCTGCTCATGGCACTTGCTAGAGAGCACAATAAAGAAGTAGAAATTTTCCCCTCTCTGTTCTTTCCTCTTATTTTATCATGACTTTTTTCTTTTTACCTCTAAGCTACCTTAATTTCCCTTTCCCATTTTCTTTTTAATTTGTCGTCTCCCTCCATATCCTTTTCCTTTTTACCCCCGTTTCGACAAACTGCTAAATTTGCAGCGCAGACAAAGTCAAAGCGAACAATTAGAACATTTTCCCCTCAACTTTTTCCCTTTCAAAGTCAAAATTATGACTTAAGGACACCAGATAAGCTTTTATTTCTGAATGTTCAGATGAAGCCTTTGAGCAAAGTGCTATTATTAAAAATAAACCACTTACTTCCATCCTTACTCTCAGGTTTAATAAATGGAGCGACTGCTTTCAATGATTTCACAAGGTCATCTCCAGTGTTACGGTGTGACTTTGTCTCTTTCCTGTTTCCGTATGATGTACAATTAAATCCCAGAATCTCAGGAGGTGTGAAATGATAGAGATCACCAAGAACTACATGGATTTAGAACATAAAAGATGAGGTTACAGTGAAAAATTATTATTATTTTAATACATGCATCTCTCTGTTGGTTATTGTTAATTTTATCCAGTGAAAGACTTTATAAAGTCAGTTTCAACATGAGCATAATGGTGATTTTTAATAATAATGATGACTGGGGTTGACCTCCAGCTCACCTGGTAGAGTGTGCGTCCCAATAGGCTAACTCCTCTGCAGCAACCTGGGTTTAATTCCAACCTGCGGGCCTTTGCTGCATGCCCTCAACATCACTGTCTCTTTCCAGAAATCATGACTCGATTACTCAAGATAATCACATTTCATGTATAGTAGGAACTATTTTCTCTCTACCAAACTACACCTGCCAACCAGATCACTGCACAAAAGGAAGCGGGCAACTACTCATGGACGAGAGGCTCGTGACAGAGATGTAAAGATTTAGGTCCTGATCAGACAATGTGCATTTTACAACCTGAAAAAAAAGGAAGTGCAGCTCATGGCCTTTTTTTGTTGAAACCTACCCTGATCAGACAGAGCGCTTTTTGCAACCTGTTGTCTTTTTGTTTTTAATTGTTCACATGTCCTAAGCTTAACCGCCATTTTCCTGCGAGGCAAACTCGCAGATACCTTAAAATCTGCATTAGAAATGGACAGACAGACAGTTTTCAGTTATTATAGCTGAAGTTTTATTAGGTTGAAGTTTGTTGGAACTATGCTGAAAATGATGTGTCACTCCATGTGCTAATAAAGATGATAAAGAGGTAACTTGCCGTGCCCTGACAGGTGCAACAAACAGCAGCCTGTACAACGTGTTCCTCACCTTGCCAACAAAGTCGGACATGTTGAAGGTGGCCATGATGAGGATGGGGAGCCACTCTCCTAACTTGGGGTTTCGTATCTCTGACTCGAGTCCGGGGAAGAGACACAGAGTGATGCTGTAGGTCACTGCTATAGACAGCATATAGGCCCAGATCACGCGGGACACCACGTAGCGATGCAAGATCATGTCTGGTTGGAGAACACACACACGCACACACACACGGTAATATTTTAAAACCCAAAGCTCTCACTTGAGCAGGTTAATTCACTGAGAACACTCCTGAATCACCAGGGGATGCATTTAAATTTCAAATCCGTCTGTTGGAGTCAGAGGGTAATTGAGCAGTGAGAACACGGGATTAAAACGGAGAGTACCGCGGACACCAGGCCAGCTCCTCCTTATCTTGGCTTTCGGGGCGTCGAATCGCACATAGGTCCCACCCTCAAAGTCCTCAATGCCATCCTCTGTAGTGGCTGGTGCTGTCCCACCATTGCCCTGAAGAAAGAGAGACACAGACGCATACTTTGAATTTGCTAAAAGGAAACCTGTGTATTTTTCAGCTGGACCCTATTCTCCCATGTCTTTTTGTCTAAATGATTAATGGAGACGACAGTTTTTGAAATGAGTCCAATACTGACAAAGAGCGCTGTAGCCGGCAGCTGCCAAACAGACAAACGCACCATCATGTACGTCCACTAAAAGTGTTTGCCACTGACAGCCTCAGATTATTATCCTAAGTGTTGGACAACGTTTTGAATGGATCCCTACAGAGAATGTCCTTTTTGTAAAAGAGTAAGATCCTTTTTGTTTGACAAGAAAACAACCAGAAACAAATCTCTATCGCCAGACCCACCAGACTCCATTTAAATAAACAGTTATTTTAGCAGCATTAAACACACTTCATTCAAAGTCAACAGAAACATTAAAATTCAAAAAAAGCATCTTGTTTCGGCTAACCACTGTTCCAACAATCACCAACTCTGGTTTGGTTAAAATAAACCCTTAATTTATCCAGTTAGATGTGAAAACATGCTGCATCCATACACGCTAAAATTACTGTTTATTTAAATGGAGTCTGGTGGGTTTGGTGATGGCAATTTCAGGGCTGTTTCTGGTGTAGCATAAAGGATCTTACATTATAACAACAAGGTTTATCTCTGTAGGGATCGTTCCATAATGTTGTCAGACACTTAGAATAATAATTTGAGCCTGTCAGTGGCAAAAACAAGCACTTTTAGAGGACATACATTGACGGTTTGAACAGGCAATGAGTGGCTGCAGCCTCTTTTGCGACTGTCTCTCTCAATACTGGACCAATTTCAAAAAACGTCTCCATTAGTGACTTTTTTACCCTTTTTCGACAGTCATTGGCTGGCTTGGCTTGGCTTGGCTTGGCCTGGCGTGGTTTGTGCCGTCAGCCCAGCACTGCAGGGATTTGCATTTCCATTACAACAGCGCTACCCACTTGAAGGTGTGTCCTTAACTGGTGATGGCTTGTCTTGGCTGATGACGTCTAAAAGCAGTGAGCAAATCGACACCACGTGTTTTTCAATGACACAGCAGGCTACCCGCTTGAGGGCGGGCGGCCCGACTTTTGGATCAACTCCTGAGTAAGTCCATCTCTGGCTTGGCTTGGTGTGGCCAGGAGTGACAGTGGAAAAAGGGTGTAAGGCACAAAAACATGGGAAAATAGGGTCCAGGTTGAAAAACACCAAAGTTTCTCCTCATAAAACAAACACATGACAGAAAGGAAATTCATCACTGACATTACATCAGCCTTTCACTTTTAAATCTGAATGTTTTAAATCATAAAAAAACATATCAGAAACGTCATCGTTTTGTTCCTCATTTCCTGAGAACAATTTCAAGGCCCTCTGAAGGACGTTAACAGTTCATTAAGAAAACACTAGAGGTAGCCATCACACAGTAAATAAACACATTCTCTTGCAGTGGTGTTGAACTTTAGCTGCTCAGCTTTTTTCATTAAGAATGGCTTCCCGGCTGCATGACATCAGCGCTTCATGGCAGCGGCTATTAAAGACGATCACTGTGAGTGGCTGCAGGTTGATGTAATGATGTTGGAGAGGCTGCAGACTGGACTGCAAATAAGCCCCCGAGCCACACACACACACACACACACACACACACACACACACACACACACACACACACACAATCTTGTGCTTACATCTTTGTGAGGACCCTCATCGACATAATGCATTCCCTCGCCCTTTACCCTAACCTTAACCATCACAACTGAATGCCTAACCTTACCCTTACCCCATCCTAAGCCTATCTAAACCTGGGCCTTAACACCTGGTCTTATCCCTTGAAGAAGCGAGGACCCGCCAAAATGTCCTCACTTTCCAAAAATGTCCTCACTCTGAAAAAACGTTTTATGGTCCTCACTCTGTAGCAAGTACATGTTCGCACATAATCAAGCCTACAAACATAAATGTCATCCTTCATACTTCATTGGAACACACAGGCGCATCCTTCTGCTTATGCACACACACACACACACAGACACACACGCGCACACACACCGATCCATTAGTTGATTAGAGGGACTTGCGGGCCAGAAGGCACCACTCTTCTTGATTATCCCTTCATATAGAGCGCTCCGTTTCCCCCGGCAACCAGAACAAAGAGCTGCCTGAATCAGCCCCCAGACGCAGAACACGACACACACACCACACCACACCAGCACACACACACATTACTGTCAAACACAGGGGGGCGTCCCTCACACACTTGTCTTGAGCGTAATGGCGCACAAACACAAACACGCACACATGAAAAGATGACAGCCCGAGGTGATGTGTCTTCCTTTGAAGGCTCTGAACACACACTCGCTGTGTGACGAGGAATATTAGCTCCATGTCTTCAGGCTACAAAGTGGTGCTGCGAGCGTGAATACAGAGTGGATTTACCTCTTCGTCTGTCACGTCTTTCTCTCGCTGTCATGACCGGTCTCCTGCTCTCTGCCCTCTCTTTTTGTTTTTCACATGTGTTTTGTCTCTCCGTCTCTCCTCCGTGCTTCAGCAGTTTTCTACACACCGCCCTCCCCCCAAAAATGGCCTTACAGTTTTTCTGTACAAGCAGCTTATTGTGGCCCATATTTACGTTTATTGTTAGGCGAAGCCCTGGTATAGACTGTAGCATCTGAGTAGAAACCCACGGCGTCATGAAATGAAAGAGTGCTGAGCAAAGTCTGCCTCGGTTAGTTTTTAGCCACCTTAAGCCCTGCGTAAAAGGATCAATATTAGTTCAAGTGTACACTATATTTAGAATATATCACCACTTTACCTCGCTGTCAGACGGCCCCTTCTGACAAGGAACTCAAGCTGTTATCTCAAAGCCACCAGACTCCATGGACAAAAACAATAATTTTACTTCGCAGAACACAGGAGCCTCCAGTACTTGTAAGGTAAAGTGATGCAAATACTCCAAATATACCATACACTTAAACTGATATTGATTATTTCAGGTGGCAAAATTCATTGTGCTGAGGCCCTGTCTGCGGCAGTTCATTGTTTAGCTTCTGTGCTGGTAGATTTGATTTATCAAAGATGCTAGCAAAGCAATGAAGTACATAAAATAAGCACAGCATATTCGTCAGATTGGTCGGACCACCATTTTTAACTACATACCTTTTAAATTAGGACTGTCAATTAAATTAGTTACATGCTCTGTGATTAATTAATCTAAATTAATTGCATGCATAATTTCTGCTGTGAAAATATTTAGATAATTTTAATTCAAATGAATTTTGGCAGATGTGTTGTAATAAAACTTCTGGATTTTGGACACAATTGTCCTCCTGTCCTCTACCACTGAAACTGGTCTGCAATCCATTTTGCAAGGGAGTGAGTGAGTCGGTCACAGGTTGACTTAATCAGTTTGCGTCTGAACGCCTGGTTGAGTTTGGCTTGACGAGGCTGACTACTAGCGCAAGCATCAGACGGAGCAACTGCTGAGTCAACTGCGACACCTAGTGGTTAATTTGGTATACCTGTCCTGTCCTTAATATTAAACCAGTCTGAAAATTTTACACTGTTCCAAATGTAGTTATGCAACAAATGTACTTATTTCAACCCAAACCATGATCTTTTTTCTAAACCTAACCAAGTATTTTTGTGTCTAACTGCAACTGTTTCACAACATTAACCACATGTTTCAAGCTGCAACTGTTAGCACATGCACCCGTCCAACAGTCATATATGTATCACCGACTAAGAATATTACTAGTCGACCCATAGTGATCACTTAAGGCCATTAGTCGACTAGTCTCCTGCATGTTTACGATATTAATTTAATTATTATATTATATATTTTGGTGGTTTGTGTTGAAGGTGTGAGAAAGAATAGTATCAGTAACATTGTTAACACTGTGCTACATTACAGAGAAATACAAAACCGTACTAATGAACCTTCATTAATATAGGCCTATATTTTATCTACAAGTGCACGTCACACACTGAGCGAGCCGCCTGTTAATGACGCTGTGGGCTAATGGGCATGTAGCTACTTCCATGTTTCAGATGATACGTCATGTTTGTAGTCGACCAATGAAGATGAGTTTACATAGTCCAGTCATATAGGTTTTGATTCATTTTGGTACGAGGACATGTTGGTTTTCTCCCAGCCTTTTTCCTCTCAGTGTCGTGACTCTCATTTCTGCTCTATCCGCAGGAGGCCTCGACTTCTCCCTTTCTCTCTAAAACTCCATCTGTCTTCATCTTTTTTTTTCTGCATCACCCCGCACCACTCTCATCCCTAATAACCCCTCCCAAAATCCCTTTCTCTCTCTCAATATTTCCCTTTCTGACTGGCAGCCAAAAACCAGCACGCAGCTTAAATAAATGATACTGCATTTTTAAAACCTACACAGCCCTCAATCCCTGCGTGCAAGACACACTCACTCCTGGCAGAAATCAACAAGGAAATGGGGATTGCATGAGACCACAGTTTAGAGACATTTCCTCCCAGTCTTGGTTTAGGAACAGTTTGTCGTTGCAACATTTATGAAGGATTAAATGAATGAAACATGCAGAAGCTTTAATCACAGATTCTCAGCCAAAGTTGAGAGATTTCACTGAAAATCACGAATGAGAGCATCATGGTGGCACCAGAGGAACAGTCAGGATCATGAAAGTCAGTAGGATTCATCCTCTAGTTGTTGCAATATTTGACTTAGCTGACAGCAAACAGACCAAAATCGCCACCCACAGAGCCATGCGACTATCATGACTGTATGCATGCACAACATCAACATGCACATGCACACGGTATAGCCAATAAACTCTCCACAAACTTACAAATCTTACTTCCTCTGCCGTGACATCATGGTGAACTCTGTATCCGGTCCCGTTGTCACGCGGGTCGTGACCTTTGCCTTGACCTTTGCCCTGGGCATGGTTGGTGTAGTAGCGGACAAACTGGGAGCGGCGGACCAGCAGGTGAAGCAGGAAGCAGAGCATCTCCATGCTGATGGAGATGAGGAAGAAGATGAGCGTGTTCCTCCTCTCGTCTGGGATCAGCAGCTTGGTGAAGATGCGCGACAGGGAGATGATCACACCTGCTGTACCTGAGAGGAAGTGCCAAGAGAACGGGAAGCAGGTGAAGGAGATGATAGCAGGGAACGGGATATGTGTGCACAGTTCTTTGAATGTGTGTGCGCACTTACTCTCTCCAGTCATCACCCCCTGCGTGTACCTCTTGGGCAGCATCCCCATGTAACCATAGAAACTGGACTGCTGCACTGGGGAGGGAAGAGGAAGTGTTTATCAGTGCAAACACACTGTAACACTCTGTAACAACACAATTTATTTAAAGGCACAACTTCCTGGACCTTCGAGCGTCACTTGGGAGAAGCCTCTCTGACCTCGGGACCTCCGCTAATTAAACTGTTACTACTGTTGGCTGAAAGGCTGAAGGCTCTGTGTTCACACTCACAGCGACTACGAGGAAACTGGCTCGGTGTATGAAAGTCATTAGCAGCAGCTGAAGACTGTTGCTTGTTCATTTGACAGCTATGACCGAGCACCACACTTTTGCATTGCTCTGTATCTGGGATTTTTGGCATCATTGCAGAAAATGTGGCAAACATGAGTTTATTATACATACATGTTTTGTTCAGCAGGATGATCTTAGAAGCATAAATACAATCACCAGAAGTATAAAGCTCAAGTTAGGCTATAAACAAACTCCACTGTGGCTGCAGATGCCCTCACAGGACAGGTTTAAAGCCGTGTTCAGCTTGATGATGCTCTGTAGTCTAATTTAGCCTCTTGTTAGCAGTTGCTAAGTTGCAGTTTTTTAAGACCTATAAAATTCACATGTATGTACTGACCAGTGGTGGCTGCTGGTCTTTCAAACTCACTTTAAGTTTACATCATAAAATCTGTCATAATTGTAGTGAGGCAGTAACTTATAAAAGGAACATTTAATTGAAGCTGTTTTTCAACCAAACGCATGCTTAGAACCACAACAACACACACCTCAAAGATTTTCAGATGGGTTTAAACATCTGAACTGTGTCTACACCACCAGAACTGACTTTCTCTCAAAATAAGTTTCCCTGAAAGGAGCAGCACCTTTACACTGGGAGATTGCGTTTGAAAACTGGTGATAAACAGCTGACGTTTGAACATCGTAGTCGTGATGTGAAACGCATCCTAGCGCAAGTTTAATGCAATGTAAATTCTTATTTTAATGTAAATTCAATAGTGCATATTTGACCATTTCTTCTATGAAATTTTAGGGGAAGTTCAGCCTCCCTCTCAGAGCAATCGCCCCTGGTACTGACGTATTTCATGCTAGAGAACAACATGTGAAAATCTCCTAAACTTATGTTGACATCAGACCTTATTTCAGGCATCAAACCAAGAACCTGGGAGGAGGGAACCAGGAGGGTTAAAATGGGAACTCATTTCCAGGTTTTGGGACTCATTCCTGCGCCACTCAATGGCAAAGGAATCTAGTGGCTATTTTTAACAGGTTTTCACATGTTTAAAAAACTGCATATATGCACTAATTTTGGTGGGGAAAAAAGATGTATAAAATATGAACAATAAAGCATAAATATAACCTCTGTCTTGTCAAAGTGAGCTGAGCAGCAAAACAAAGCTACAGTATGTTAGAATGAAATAAGGGTCTGATCTTTCTTTCTTATCATACTTATAACATTGGGATGAAATAACTTTTAGTACTTTTTAGTACATACATTTAGTATGATGCACTCAAATAGCAGCAAAAGTCTGCATACTGCTACTGATTGAGTTACATGTGAACACTAGCGTAGAAAAAACCCCCAGTTCCTGCATGAAACTGCTCACACCAAGGTCTGTGGATTATCTTGAGTAACCAGGTCATGATTTCTGGAAAGAGACATTGCTGTTGAGTTTTTCAAACATATATTTTTGGGACTTTGAACACCACAAGCTGAGTATAATCTAGCACCATTATAGTGGGGAGAAGGCAGACATCTGTACGGCTGATATCTCCAACACTCAGCAACTCCCATTGAAACAATCTCCATCAATAAATAGCACCACAGGTGAGATATATTTCTGATTTGGGGTGAACTGAATCCTTCTTTCTTCTTAACCAATGAAGGAAGCAAAGATGAGTATTATTAGTACCTGTACATCCGAAGGCCACCACTCCAACTGACACCAGGTTGATGATATAAGCCTGCCTGGTGCTGAACTTGCCCAGCCACACATCAAACACACTGACAAAGACCAGCGGCCCGAGAGCTAAGATGTAACCTGCAGAGAAAGAGACAGTCAGACAGACGGACAATTGAGGAGAAGCCACTGAAGCAGGTCACGCTGCGATCGCATGACTGCGCACACATTTGACAGGGCAGACGCTCGAGCTGTATCGCTTCCATCTGAAGTCCGATCCCGAGTTTATTAACTCCAGGGACGAGCTCTCCGGCAGACAACACACTTCAAAAGACATTTCCTCAAGGATGCAAGCAGAGCTATTTTAAGCTGCAGAGGGTACGGCGGTGAAACCACGCTCTTACATGTGCCGTGTGTGTAATGATTTGAAAATTCTCCTAAGGGGGACATACATTTTTAAAGAACATTTTTTCAGTAGGCTGAACAGCTTTAATATTTGCAAAGACGTGTAACAGCATTAAAAACCCGCATTTCAATTTATAATTTGGGGCCACATTTACATCTCTGAAGTATCAGGCTTCAGTCTTTAACCTGCTTCCTGAATGTGCAGGCTTGTATCTGACTGGTTACTTTTAACAGCATAGTGGTTTTGCTTTGAAAATGTTTTGAACAAACTGAAGATGATGCAAGATTTTTAAGTGATTCAAAGAAAAACAAAACCCACACTCTTTTAAGACAGACCCTCATGAGTTTGAACTTTTTTTTTTTTTTTTTTTACACATTTTAAGAATAAAACCCACAGGAAAATTACAACAGAGTGTATTTTTCTCTTTCTCTTTATACCGTCTTCCCCATTTCTGCTCTGCGTACTCAGCTCTGATAAGCTTTAAGCTTCCCAGAGGGTCATTAATAAATGAGTAACAGAAGAAGTTCCCATAATCAGAAATTTTTCACATTTATAGCTTTGTCTGTGAGCAGGCTCCTGCGTGACTTACCCACAGTGATTCTGGTGTGCATGCTGAGTCTCTCCACCAGCACGTTGTTGAGGATGACGGCCAGCAGAGCCACCAGGATGTACGTCAGACTCATGTCGAACACTATGGACGTCCCTGCAACACACACAAACGCTCACATGACTCCTGGGACTTTGATATGATTATCTTTTCTCCAGGGGACACATGCATAAACAATGTGTACACACAAAAACCATGTATACACCTTTACCCATACATAAACTGGTATTTATAAAGGGAGAATACGCGCACTGCACGCAGACTTCAGACCAGACATACACATAGTTTTAGCTGAGACAGCTGCTGGTGAAATGATAAAGAGGAGATTAAATACAAGTTGAGGGACCGGTAACCTTGTTTCAGGTTGTTTGCCAATTTCACAGATTATTTTTGCAGGCTGTGCAGCCCTCTGTAAAATGTCAATCAAAGGCACATTTAGAAACTTGATTTTAAATTATTTATGAGTGATGATGAACCCATTTTTACCTTTAATGACATTCTAACTGTAAGTGTTTAATTTGATCACAACAATTGATCAATTTTTTATAAAGATTATTTTTATGGTCTTTTTTTGCCTTTATTGACAGGACAGAGAGTGAAATGGGGAGACAGAGAGAGAGTGGGGACTGACATGCAGCAAAGAACCGCAAGCCGGATTTGAACCCGCATTTTTAGATGTTAGGTTTTGTTCTCCGTACTGAATGACTAAATGTCTCCATCAGGAGGACGTTGGCATGAGATGTTTGGAAGACTCTGGATTTTGGTTACTTAACAACACAACTTAAAACCAGCAAAACATCACCTGTTGTCATTATTCTATGTCAAACTGATGTTGGCATTAGACGTTGTCCTGATAATGAATTTTGCACATCCAATGTCACAACTTTAATTCAACCAAATGGCAACGTCTAACAATGCTGTTGACCAGCTGGGAAGTCTGTTTGAACATGAGCACTAACTACTGAATGAATCATTGAACATCCTTCTGACGTTCAGTAATAATAACAATTGATATTTTACGGTTTGCAGAAATGTGATGAATTAGTGGTATGGACGCTTCAAATATCAATAGCCGTGCATAATGACAGCTGCTCTGGCACTGGTGGAGAACTGTGCAAATGCAACACAGTGAAATTGCACTTTCTTTTGTGTATTTCTTATTGACCACTCTAATGAGTGATGGAGGTTTCCTGATATCAGACGGATCTGTCAGCTCATTACGCTGCGTTTCTATTTTCAGTCTGACATGGCATCCACTCTAACCGAGAGGGTGATTCAGTTTTCCCTAACCACTTCCCTCGCCTAAAACCCTTGGGGGAAAAATTGACTTTCATGGTCCTGGTAGGGAAGGGGCTGCGAAGTGGTAGACCTTGAACTGCTTCTCCCCTTCTCCCGTCTGAAATTCAGAAAATGGTACAGCCTCTGGGGTGCTAGTACTCTTACTCTGACCCAAGGAGGGCCATCCGCAGCTGACGCGCACCAGAAATGCAGTCAACCTCCCACTGCTTTGCTCCTTCTCTGGAACAAAAACTAAAGTCCATGAGAGACCCAAGTATGTGCCTGAACCACACATCATTGAGATGATCAGCCATGCCACCATATCTGTTTTGCTGAGGTTTTAAGAGTGGACTGGACTGAAATAAAACAAAGTTCGATATCGGGTGATATTTAGAAAAGCCTCGACAGCAGCATCTATCTTATCTTTAGCACTTGGCATTGTTGGTATTACTCCTCATTCATTCTGGTGCACCTATTGGTGCTCATTGGCTGTATTTTACTTTAACCGAGGAACCGTTGTTTAATGTCACAATGCCAGACAAGTTAGTCAACACAAACTCAGGGAGAGGTGATTAAAAGGTCTGGACCCAGGAAATTGTGGAGGGGCACAGGTATCGATATGCAAACGCAGGTTTAAAGGTGTTCGTCCGTCTATTTATGGCAAACTGTGGGAGTGGAAATGAGGCTTGGGCATGTGCACCCAGTGGTACAATAATCTAGATTCATAAAACAGAGTCAGGTGTAGGCACGGCTTTATAAACCTGACAGAAAGAATGCGTATGCATATAGTTTTGGTCATGAATCCAGACAGAATTTTATGCATCTGGCCCCTGGTGAGTCTGTAAAATTCATGCATTCTCTGTAGGTGCAGTTCATGCATATTTATACCTTCAAACTTGTGGTGCAGGTAGTCCACATCAGTGATGAAACTGTTGTAGGGAAGCAGGAAACCCACGCCAGCCAATAGCATTGCAAAGTAGATGCCATGGTAACGGTCGTCAGGGATCGGCTCCTCAAAGTCTGAGCGGGAAGGAAGGAGTCAAGGGTTAGAGAATTAAAAGAGTATGAAATCACACTCCAACAGCGGGGATAAAAATGACTTCAAAACATCTGAATTAGGTCTCGAGCCAACGCACTCGATCTTCATTAAAGCTAATCAGGATGAATGAAGCCGCGGCAGCAGCAGTAACGCCTCCGCTCCACTGATGGAGCAGCTAATGCAGCAGAGGATCTCGATCCTCCAGTGCTGCTGAGAGATTGATCAGAAGAAGTGCTGATCATGGACGAGCTGCAGAGTAGTTTCAGCTAAGAACTGGACTTTTGTGTTGCAGCTGATTCAGTTTCATGGTTAAAGTGTGATGCGCAGGTTCTTTATATAACTGCTCATAATCCCTTCCTAATCCTGTGAGCCTCCTATTAACTGCTCCAAACCATTTCCGAGCATTTGCATTTTACAGCTCACTACAGGGGGTAAAAACATGAATCTGAGACTATTTATTTCCCTTCTTATTTTTTATGTAACTTGTTATTATGGCATCTAGGACCTGCATCGAGCTCCTCGGTAATCTACATTATTTTCTCAGAAATAAATGCCTGTGTCAATAACTATAGGCAATCCAAAGTAAACAGCTTCTGGAAGCTTTTCCATTTCTGCTGCTCTGTTGGGTTTGTTGTTTCTGGGGTAAAATAAAACCCCTTGCATCAACTGTGCAGTTCGAACGAGCAGTGAGCATCACCATGACTGCACAGACAGAAGAAAAGATCCCTGCCTGCAGAAACTCAAACCTCATTAACAGAAAATCCAATGAAGAAGATACGGCGGCACCGCCCACACTGTGTGACTGACATTTCAGTGGAAGTCTTTTATGGCGGATTTACCCTTTCCAACATTCATATTTAGGCATTGTATGAAAAAGATTTAAGTGGTAAAGGACGGACTTTGTAAAAAAAACCCAATATCCTTTCTCTTTGAGCTCTAAGAAAAAATAGCAGCATCCAACACAATAGTATAGATGCTTTTACAGTTAGTAAACAGTATGACAGTTTTGGTGAGCGGGGCTTAGCTGGAGGCAAAACAGTTCTCCACAAACCTTAGATAGCACTTAGCTAGCATGTTCGCTTGTTTTAGGCAATGGAGGAAAATTATGCGAGTGCACTCTGGCACAAACTGGACCATTTGTAAATATAGAGCAGTGTCTGAATTTACCGTTCAGTTATTCAGAGCACCACACTCTCAGAGTGGCAGCGCGCACTCTGGGCACTCTGTGGAGACGGAGCATCAGAGTGCAGGGCAGAGTGAATGTGTGATTAACTTACCCGAGTTGAGCCATGACTCCTTCTATTCTGGCTCCCAGTGACACAACAAGACAATATTTTAAGGCTCCTGTGTAGCCTACAGCCCTGTGGTTCAGAGGCAGGTTTTGCCTTCAGATAAAAAGGGTCTGTATTTCAACCTTAATATCTAAAACTTCTAATGTGCAGCACCAACTTACACATGAATAAACCCCTGACACAGAGACAGAACTGTTGTCCTCGGCATATGAAACATGCTGCCTTTTTCTAACTGTTTATGTAACTATAAGACAAAGGAAGGCTGAAATAAAATATAAATAATAAAATACCCTCTCCTGCTCTTGCTTCAGCCAAAAGAAAAATTACACAACCCTCCCGTTTTCTGACCCCTTCTCACCCCCTGATAACTTTCCTACAGTTCCTTAGTAGAACCACAGATTGTAGAGTAGGTGCAGGACTGTGATGACAGGCTAAAATTAATTCAGTCTTTGAGTCTTTTCCAAACCTCTCTCTATTTTTCTCTTTAAGGGAAAAGGCAGACTGCTTACTCTTGTATTCTGCTGGCTGTACACTGGCTGAGATATGGAGACTGACAGCTGCAGGAGAAAGAGAGAGAAGAGAGAGTGGTTGCTGATAATCTCGGCCCCTCGCTGTGTATCCTTGGTCATTTGTGATCTGATTAATGTGCCCTTTATGCAACCTGAGTAACCAGGCAACACAGCAATTTTCTGTTAACAGACGTGCATCCTGTTTTGACAAACACTTTTTTTACACTGTACTCGGTCTGTGTCACTGCTTTTATTCCCTCATCCTGCACAATCATCTACAAAACACATGCACACACACACGTTTTACATTCAGTTCAGTCTTACAGAACGCAAAGATCAAAAAATATACCAACAAGGTGACTTACTCTCAGCACAGTTTGGAGTATTTTTAAAAGGGAGCTGAAATTTAAATTCTCCTCACTTTTAATGTGAGGTTTTATAATGATGCCGCAGCTGTTGTGCATAATTTCTCATCAGAGGATAAAACCTTTCTTGGAGGTATTTGTGGAAAACAGTGGCTTCAAACCTCCGGGTGGCTGCTGACATTTGAGCGTGGGTGTTGCTTGGAGACGCACTGTCAACGACAAGATGTTTTTTCTCCTTCTTCAACAAGTACACAGAGCGTCATTTATGTGTCATGTTGTTTGTTCATTAGCCAACCCTGTCTACTCAAGATGAAGCTAGCTGGGCTAACTAGCCTCTACCTGGAAAGTGGAACCTAGTTAGCTTAGCATGCAAATGTCATTGGCAGCTCCTGCACTGTGTTCGTTGTGCATTATACAAAAGATGGGGGGTTAGCTAGTGTTGGCAGTCTCTTTCTTATGGGTGCAAAATACGTGGCAACATCTGGGGCTGAAAAATTAAGCTAAAAACTGCAGTTCCTCTAATGACTACTTAAAGCTGGCTTCAGAAGCCAGTCAGTCCTAATAAAACTCCATGTTTACAGCAGAAATAAACATGTTTACAGTCTGGCACCTCTGTCAATAAAAGTTTGCTCAACTTCTCCATAGATTTACTTCGTGAAAGAAATCTTTTTATCCACATTGAAGTTAGGGCTTAACCAGAAGGTAGCCACTTGGCCCACCAAAGTCTGTAGTGTGCTTGCTTTGTGGGTCCAATCCAATTTTAATTTCATTGACAAAATCTATGGCGGAAACGACTTTTCTTCCATGACAAAAATGAGACGATGAGCTAATAATAGATCTTGATAATAAAAACAAATTTTCGTTGACAAGACAAGACGTGGTGGACTATCTGACGCTGAAAGACGAGAACAGCAGTGCTTGCAATTATCTTCAAATGCCACAGGAGCGACAGGCTGGTTAACTCCAGTAAATAGTCTGCACCAGGATGTTTCAGTAGCCAGCAAAAACACTCACACTGGATCAGTGCCAGCTGTTGGTGTGAGTTGTGACCTGTAATTTAGCAATAAATAATCAGCCGTGTGTGTCTGACTGTGGATGGTGGAGCTGCTGAATGGTTTGTTAGTTGCAGTGGTGGCTGTTAGCAGCTAGCTCTGCTTGTTCACCACTGAATGGAAGTTGGCAGGACTCCACTCAGTCCGGGCTGTCTTAGGATGGTTTATGGGTTGATGGTGTTTGACAGGCAGGTAGGAGGCTGTAGCTGTGCTGTAAGTTAACAGTCTGAACCCGGATCAGTTTTCTCTGACAAAGATTAAAGTTTAGTTTTAATCACCGACTCTGTGAAAGGACACGAGGTCAAATCTCCAGACTAACATGTTGCAGCTGAAGAAAGAATTCAAGCTTTAATTAAGTTGTTTTTCTGCTTTTTAACAGTCATATGGATAAGTCAGAGTTTACAGTAAACCTGGGGACAAATCCTAGTCGCCTCAGATTAGTTATTTGTGGTGTCAAAGTTTTTGAGAGCATAAACAGAGAGACGTTGAGGTTTTCAAATGAAGATGAGTAAGTGTGTGCTCGTAAATCAGCCCTTAAACCTGTCAAATGCTGCTGGAGAAATGACAGTTTGGAAGTGTGCAGAAATGATTTGTAGTTGTAGGGAAAAAATGTCTAAACGAAATTTTTATACAACCTCACCTTGATTAGAATTTCTGACACTTGAATTAGCCTCACTGGATTAGTTTAAAGATAAAAAAAAATCACATATAGAAAACATATCATGACTAAAACTATGACTAATAACAATGACCAAATGTGACAAACTATGAAGAGTTTTCATTTCGAGACTACGTCTAAATCTAAAATAGCGGTTAAAATGAACACTGGTCCAATGATGTAATTTTACGCCTGGGAAGTCAAACTTTGGCTTCATGCACCACTGAGCAACTTTCACAGGCATGAAGGTGGCCCCACCTCCAGCACTGTATCCAGTTTTCTTTATACATCAATGACCGTCACTGATAAAGCTATCTCCCATCTTCCTTTTTTGTTTCTAAGGAAATAAAAGCTATATATTTTGCAAACATGCAAATCAGGGTTTTCTTTGAAAATAGAAAAACGGCGGTGTGAAACTATCGAGGGACTCTGGCAGTGAATGTGAATAATATCACTGCACATATGTTCATGATATTCCATCCACCTCCTGTATAGATACATACAGGGTATGATGCAAACATATTTTGCGCTGCTCAGCATATTGTGAGACAGAGCTGTGAAAATCGATCGGATTAATAACACACACTAACACAGCAAACACTTTGTTTTTCCTGTTGTTTTGAAGCACAAGAAGGATGTTGGTGTGGTTTTCTTTTTTCACTTTGATAAATTGTTGTTGCTGATACATCGATCTCTTTCCTTGTTCCTTGTCTGTCTATTTATAAACCAGTACACACACACACACACACACACACACACACACACACACACACACACACACACACACACACACACACACGCGCACACACACACACACACACGCACACACACAGATAGAATAGAAACTCCCTCACCGGGCTCGGACAGAGCCAGCACTCCTCGCTCCGGGGCGTCTTTACTGATCTCCTCCTCCTCCAGTTGGTATGAGTCGAAGCTGTAGCTCTGCACCACGCCGCTCTCTCTGCCCTCCCTCCACCCCTCCCTGCCTCCATCCCTCCATCCAGCTCTCCCTCCATCCCTCCACACATCTCTCTCCTCAGGCGTCTGGACCGGTGTGGGCCTGCGGCGCTCTGCTCCCACAGAGCCCATGTCTGCGCTTCAAGTATACACTCACACACACAAACACACACACTTAGCACTCCTCTTGACTCTACAGGCTACACACTCATGGGAGCGTGCATGTTAGACACAATCCCCGAGACACGCCCTGGAAGAGAGGCAGGAGACCTTCAGATGATGGAGGATCTGCGGGGCGAAACAACAGGAGACAGAAACAGAATTAAAATGTAAAAGAAGAGGCAGAGATGGAATAGAAAGAAAAAAACAATCTGTCAGCGCCGTGCTGAAAGTGACAAGAGTCAAGGTTAGACACTCCAAAGAAACTCAGTTTGCCGTGTGTGTGTTTGTGTGTGTGTGTCGATGTGTGAGACGCATATTAAATGAGAGTGACAAAGGATGCATAGGAGACAGACAAGGTGAGCGAAAATGCAGCTCTGCATTCAATAAACAGGCGCTGCGATATCTATTATTGTACAACAAGAAAAGACACTGACACAAAATGAATCAGTCTCAATTCTGATGATCAGTTAAGCAGAAAATACCAAACCGTCACTGATTCAAGCCTCTCAGATTTGATAATTTGCTGGTTTTCTCTGTTTTATAACTTTGTGTTCTGAATATTTTGGGAGTTTTGACTGCAATTAAGACAAAACCAGCATCCTGAAGACGTCATTTTGGTGTTGGGGGAATTGTGGCAGACCTTATTCCACTATCCTCTGACATTTTATGGACTAATTGATTGATGAATCAATTAACTGAGAAAAAACAAATCAATCATCAGTCCATAATGAAGATAATTGTAGCTGCAGCTCTATATAAGTGGTTTGTTTGATGAAGAGGACAACAAACCAGAACAAATCGCTTGAAATAAATTGTCTGACATAAAGCGTCTTAATTAACTAATGAATTCTGGGACATTCAAAGTGAAGTCACCAATTAAGATTAAAACACTGGCAGGTGTAAAAGGGCTGCTGTTATTTATGACATTTATCCAGGGGAGTATCTTTGATTTGAGAGCTGGGGGGACACCATAAAAGGGGGGTCTGGGGTGAAATGAGCGATTTAAATATTAATTCCTGCACTGCTTCATACATTAAGGGGCTTTTTTTTAATAGAATATTTCAGAGCAGAATCAGCAGTTTAATTCATATTCTCTGGTGTAATCTGACGGCTGGACAAATAATTGCGTATTAGAGTCAAAATAAAATTAAAAATGTCTTTTAATCCCTTTTAAATTACATCCTCTGACATTTTCTGCAGCATTTCAACAGTACATGCCAAAAAAACCAACCGGCATTTCTTCATCTTCTTATATCCAAATCCAATCATGTTTTCCTCTTGTGCAACAAGATAACAATAAATAAATAAAAAATATAAGTTGCCTCTGCACAGCCAGTCTTAACAATCAGGTGCTGGTCAGCCACAGGAACATCTCAGATAAAATCATAAACATAAACCACTGCACACTGAAATGAATATCTGTGATTTTATCAAGAGGGATTAATGCGTTTCGCCTGTGGCTTCTTGAGCGAACCCGGAGAAGGCACGGGCGAAACATGTTGTTCGCTCTTAATAAAATCACACCCATTTAGTTAAGTGTGCAGTGGTTTATGTTTATAAATAATAAATGTTTTTGATACAGCACCTGCCACAGAAATAATATTCACATAGTACAATCAAACAATACATAAAAACAGAGGCGATATAACAGTTTAAACAAAGCAAAGAAGAAAGTAAAACACAGAGCAAATTCAGGTTACTGAAGACCTAAAACAGAAACACACCAGGGAACAAGCACGAGACAATTTAGGTTTGGACAAAGGCCACTTTAAGAAGACGGGTCTTACATAAGACAGTACCGACCAGTCTCAACCATAATATCATGACATCCACCCATTGATCAATCTGCAACTTTTAGCTGCACAAAGCTAGCTAGCAACAGCATGGTGCCTCTGTGTGTCTTTGTTTCCTCAAAATAACCGTGGTCACAGGCCGCAGAGTAGAATTTATTCACTCATGGAAAGTGTTATCTGTGACAGATCCAGATTACGTGCAAGGAATTTTACAAAACATGGAGCATACGATGTGCTTCGTCGTCTGTCTCTCCCTAATGGAAATACTATCCTGTCGGTGTTACTACACGCCCACATTTCAACAATCAAACCTCTGTTTTCATTTTCAAAAACAATGTGGCTGAGGTCTAATTCATTCATTCGTTCATCTCTCCCTCGTCTTCCTGATCTAATGGTGGGGGAAGTGTGTGTGGAGCTAGCAGTCTGCTGTAGCTCTGCTAAACACAAACCCTGCCCACTTGTAGCAGCCCAGTCAGTGTGAAGGATTTTATTTAAATCCCTCTTGTACCTACAGAGAACAGAAGGTAAAGACTCTGCAGCACTGGGACTTAAAGCACAATTTGTGTGGTTGAAAGAATAATAAGGGTTTGAAAATAGGAGGGGAACAAACGGGATTTTGAAAAGTGGAAATTACATCTCTGCATTTTTAATCATGCACACTGGCTGCAAATTGTGATTACTTTCATGGACAACTAATCTGACAATTATTATAATAGTTTCTTGATTACTTGTTTCATTGTTTGGTCTGTGAAACATGAGAAAATGGAACAAGATGCACATCACGATTTCCTAAAGCCCAAGTTGATGCCTTTATACTGTTTGTTTTATCCAAACAACAGCCCGAAACCAAAACAATATTCTATTTACAGTGATGAAAAATACCTTATCGTTTAAAATAAAAATTCATTCATTCATAGAATGAGCCGTTTATATCTATCTATCTTATATCTATGGAGGCTGCTAAGTCGCACTGCCATGTTTCTACAGTAGCCCAGAATGCACAAACCAAACACTGGCTCGAGGTAGGGCAATTTGCGTTTTTTCTCTGGTCACTGTGGTTAGAAGGTCTTTCATGAAGAGGGCATTAATTTAACAAATCACTGCTTAATTCAATGTATTTACCAGTTTAAGTCACAAGGTATATTTGTTCTGGAGAAGAAGAGACCTCTGCAGATAATTTGACTCTCTGTAAAAACCTCCTGAACGCCTGAGTCTTAAAGTTATCAGAGAAAAAGGTGAGGAGCATTAGCAAGTGCTGGGCTAGGGGCCTGACCTCGACATGCTGAGCAGCGTCAGAGAAGTGCAGATCTTTCTTTAACCTGAAACTGCTTTATTCAGTGTTATTACAGGTTTGTTTTGGAGAGGAAGAGACCTCTGTGGATAATTCAGCTCCTGGTAAAAACATCCTGAACAATGACCACTGAAGGAAATCTAAGCAGACGAGGTTTCAGCTGGTTGCAATCTGCAGTCCTCACCTTGAGTTACCTCTAAATCTTACACACTGGACCTTTAAATCTTTTTAAATTTTAGGCATCCAGCCTAATCATGCAACCTCTTCACCCTCTATCAAACTCAACTGAAGGTGTCGTGCCTAATGCAAACACCTCTCATAAGGTCTTCCTAGCAGCTGAAGCGTGGCTCAATAACCTGCTTTCATTCACCGAGGGTCAACAGGGAGCTGCTATTGTTACAGGCTGGATCAATATAAATGAGTACTGACACTATGTTCCATATGCAAACACTTAAAAGCACAGAAGCTCATCTACCTGCACACCTGTGTGGTTACACAAACACATCAGTACACGCACACAATCCAGTTCTGTCATCACCTGCTCACCTCTGATGCCCTGCATCACCAAATCAAGCCGCTCACTCCTGGAAACTGCTTTTGTCTTTAGGGTGAGATCCTATTTTAAAACCCCGGCTGTCTGCAAAAGTGTCAGGATCTGATGATGTAAGAAGGTTATCATCTTTGTAATTTGGGCTCATCCTGGCCTCCGGTGCAGATGCAGAGGAAGAGGGAGAGGTATGATTGAATAGAGGCTGCCTCTCCTGGACGGTAAAGGCTTATTGAGAGCAGCGTGTGTGCTTGTTTTAAATCTAATAATGATGCCAATTCACTTGCGTCTCACACACACAGCCGCGTGTGTGCAGTGTGCGTTTGCAGACTTGAGGCGGCGCTCTCAGCCTTCCTCCGTTAAATTAAAAGGCTCCAGCCTGCGACCATAATTGAATTGCAGTCTCATATAACGCTGCAGTTTCTATTGTTTACATATATAATAAAAAATGAGCATCAGGAGTGAGTAAAAGCACTTTATATCACACCTGCAGCAGACAGCCTGGGGGTGAATATCAGTGTTAAATGCGTTTAAGTCCAAATCAATTAAGCTCACGTGATTTGCTTGTAGGGCTCCTATAGAGGCGCGTGTAACATGAAAAATTGTGATAAATCAAAGGCAAAAACACGACGGCTGAGCAGTGGAGGACACACACACACACACACACACACACACACACACACACACAGATGCTCTCTCAGTTATTCCGCTTCTTCTTTTTCCCCAAATCATCATTAAAACGATGCCAATCAAGTCCAACAAGGTTTAAATGTCGCTTTTAAATCCATCCTGGTGTTTGTGTGCGCGCTTTCCGCCTCAGAGGAAAAACAAAAACACACAAACAACAGGTTATTAATGGCCCCTTTACCTCCGGTGTCTCCCCTCTCGCTGCCCTGGTTCGTGCCCGCTCCCCGCGGCTCTCACAGCAGCAGGAGCGAGTCCTTTTCCTGCGGGATCCTCGAGGTGCCGGCCGGACCTTGTCCCCCTCCTCAGCCCGTCTCCATCAGACAGAAGGGAAGCCCCCGGTGCCGTCCTGCGTGCGCTCCTAACGCACCATCCAGCAGCAGCAGCAGAGAAAAGGAAGCGTGGATGGATGGATGAGGAGAGCGGAGGGGGGAGGAGGAGAGAGGAGGTGGAGGAGGGGTTGAGGGAGGAGGAGGAGGGGGGGGGGGGGGGGGGGGGGGGGGATGTTGCCTCTGGCTGTTCATCTTTTGCAATCAGTCTTTTCAAACGCGCTATTAGAGAGGAGGTTGAAACCATCCAGATGCATGTTTAATAACTTTTTCTCTTCCTCCAGAAAACACTTTGCATACCGTTTCAGGCGTGCTGTAAATTATTAAGAGTGTTTTTGTACACACCACAGGAAGTAAACTGGGATTAAACACTGAATTTCAAGGGAGGAAAAAGACAAAATGCATGACATTTTTAAATATTTTATTATAACTTAACAGTGTTATAATTCAGCCTATACACTACAGACAGACTCCTCTCTTTACAGCAATATGTCAAATAAAGAACATTATAAAATTGTTCTTTTATATTGTGTAATGTTTTTTCTTTCTTTCCTTTTTCTCCATTTTTCTCAGTTTCTTCAGTTTTATTTGCCTTTATTGTCGTGGCGTATGAAGAACGCGTGTTGCCAAAGCACACAGATAAGGAAAACACTGGAAATGAAAGGGGAAAGAACAATAGAGGGAAAGTCACATTCACACACTCACAAACACACACACACATACACACTTATTGGCACTGGAGCTAGTGTGTGATTGACAGTTTTATCAGTTCAGTTCAATATGCTAATGCTTTATTATTGGCAGTGGCTCCGTCATATTGCACACCCCCACTGCTGCCATAGAGGAGCACAGCCAGATGGGAATTAGCTAAATGGTATAGCTGTCTTTTTTGGGGTGTGCAGTGGCCCAAAACAGACCCGGGATCCGCTGCTGAGGCTGCATTGCACTGCAATGGTGTGAGGTTGTGGGTTTAAATCCTGTCTTTAGCATCTCTGTCTTTGCATGATTTGTGAAAAAAAGACACAGATGTTTTGACTCAGGAAAGTGTTGGCATTGGATGTTTTCCTACATGTTATACAAATCATATCAGCGTTTCTAAACTGATGTAGTGTTTGAGTTGACTTCATCAGGAGGTGGAGGGGATGGCTGATGGTGTGTCACAGAGATAAGATGCCTGTCAGGTGCAGGCCACTCTTTGAAATCAACAAAGAGTCAATGCTGTGTCTTCCAGCGGCCAAACCGTCGCTGCATTTCCTGCTGGGATAGTGTCACAAAAAGCAGTTGTTTTACGGAGACATTACTGCATTTCCCGCTGTGATAAACAGCTGTTGTTTTGTATTATGAAAATGCTGCATTTCTTGCCGGGATAGTGCGACAAAAAATGTTCTGTTTTGTTTTTTACAGGGACATGGCTGCGGTTCCTGCTGTGATAGTGTCACGAAAAGCAATTGGTTTCTGTCCAGACATCACTGCATTTCCTGTCAGGATAGACCCACAAAAAGCAGATATTTTTTACAGAGACATCACTGCGTTTTCTGCTGTGATTGTGCCATGAAAAGAAAGTGGTTTCTACCAAAACAATGCTGCATTTCCTGCTAGGATAGTACCACAAAAAACAGGTATTTTTTACGAAGACATAGCTGCATATCCTGCTTGGTTAATGCCACGAGAAGCCATTGGTTTTTAGACAGTGCTGCATTTCCTGCCGGGGTAGTGCCACAAAAAGCAGCCAAATTTTACCCAGACACTGCCAAGTTTCCTGTCGGATAGTGCCATAAAAAACTGTGTTCTTTTTTTGCCGAGACATGCTGCATTTCCAGCAGGTGTGACCAAAAGCAGGTATTTTAAGCCAAAACCTGATCTTTTCCTCATCAAAACCAAGTGGTTAACCACATGTCAACCACAGTGCTGTAGAAGCATAAATTTCAACATGTCTGCGGCATAAAAAATGTGACGCATTCATTCAATGCCAACATTAATTCTGGCGATTGCAAAAGACAAAGCTTATTCATAACCGGAGCACTAATTTTTCTCCAAAGCAATCACAGCTTTGGAAAAACAACAGACACTTTACTGACTGTACTGGACCTCCCTGCTCCTGAGACCTCGATATGATTCTGCTTCTCAGTGTGGAACAGCTTCATTCTTCATTGTTGTTAGCCTCACACTTCTATTTGTTGACACTTCAGGCTGAATTTTCTCTGGGTTTGTCAGATTCAGAACAAAAGAGTAACAGCAAATTGTGCTCCGGCTGTTTTAAGCCCTGCCAGCGGCACGGCTCTTTGCTTCAGCTTTAAATTTTTCAACAACTTTTGGATGGATCCATGTCTGCCCCTGGATGAATTGTAATAACTTTGGTGTTCCTGACTTTTTATTTAAGTCCATCTTTAGGTAAAAGTTGGTTTACGACCAAACACCTGCAAAACTGGTTTCAGTCCTCTTAGCTTCAGCTGAACTTTGTGTTTAGTGGTGATTAGCAGATTCAGTGTCTTAGTTAGCATTGGCTCAACCACTGTGCTAGCATGTGCAACCTTTTAGTTTAGGGTTGATAAGATTTTAAAGTTCTCCTTTTTGTTTATTCTTTGGGCTCAATTTTTATTTAATGATGTCACCATATAATGTAATTTAATGTGGAAGTACAACTTGTCAACTGGCTAGTACGCTAACTAGCATATCCTACGTTTAGATCGGTTCCCGTCTGCATCCAGGCAGGGAAAATGAAAGGCTTGCTAATGTTAGCGATGTAGCTAATGTAGCTAGCATGCTAGCTATGGCTGATCACTGACCGGTTCCTAGAAATACATTTAAAAAAGATTGCTCACTGATTGCATTTTGTTAAAAATAATATATAGAAATAAAAAATAAATATATATAATTATATAAAAAAAGAAGTATATGATGCATTTTGTGTATCCTTGAGCTCTAAAATGGTTTGAATGCATTTGGTTCCTCATAAAACATTTGCAAAGACATTTAAAAAAATTTTTTTTAAATCCATCATTGTTTCCATCCATTTTCACCAGCTTACAGTGTTCTTCATACCCATCTTTGTCGGTGCATTGCTGCACATCTTGGTGTGTTACCGGCACCTATCAGTGTGTGAAACCATTGACAGGACTGTATCACGTCACGGGTGCATGAGATAAACAAACTTCAGCTAGTAAGGGTGAAAAATTCCACGGGAAAAAGTAAAGTTTTGCTGTGCTCACTGTTAACTATTGAAATTGGAATTGAATATGAACACTCACTCAGTTCAGCTTTGGTCAAAATCAGGCCTACATACTCATTATTTCCACAGTCTTTTCAGTTCCTCATTGCTATCCAAGGAAATAAAAACCCAATCTACAGTGACGGTGACAAAAAGATACTAAACCGTGGCATTGAAAGCCAAAGAAATACTTAGAAATGCCAAGTGCATTGGAAGCAGCTCTGTCCGGACAATGAAACAACACTAATCTGCGATTTATCAAGCAAACTGTTCTTTATGAGCCACACAAACATATCGTGTGGCACAGCAGGCATTTTGACGCCGGTCCAGAAACACGTTCTTGAGATGAATTTAATCTGCGTGAAATCCTCTGGATCACGAGGGCGTTGTTTTCTGCTTGTCTGCATGCTTATCTCTTTAGCTGGCTGTTTGTTTACCTGTCTGCCTCTCACTTTACCTGTCAGCGTGGGTTACATTGAGTTGCCGAATTTGTGTCTTTCTGCCTGTCGAGCTCTCCGTTTGGCCGTGTGCCTGCCTTTCGCTCTGCCTGTCTGTCTGTCTGTGGCTTTGTCTTTCTCTCTGCTCAGCTTGTGGGAAGGCTTGCAGCTCTGGATTTATGCTGCGTGTTGAATAGTAATGGTTTGTCATGTTGTTTTAGCCCACAGCAATCTGTCCATAAAGAATGAGTTAACGTTGGGATGTTGGTGTGTGTGTGTGTGTGTGTGTGTGTGTGTGTCCAGTAAATATTTTTCTCAGCAGCTCTGTTATGAATGTGTAAAAAGGTCAGGCCGTGTTACGCCTCCTTCACTCAAACAGAATTATTTTTTTGTACAACCAACACCCTGCAGGACTGTACTGACTCAAGTGTCAGTAAGTCTGTGCAAGTGTGTGTGTGTGTGTGTGTGTGTGTGTGTGTGTGTGTGTGCTTCATTTGAACCTTTTTATCAATGTGAATATTCTTGTGCACGTGTGTTTGGCTGCTGCTGTGTGTGTGTGCATTCATTAACACTGATTTATTGCATGTATACCCACTATTTACTCTAGCTAGCTTGTGTGTGTGTGTGTGTGTGTGTGTGTGTGTGTGTGTGTGTGTGTGTGTGTGTGTGTGTGTGTGTGTGTGTGTGTGTGTACCCCTCCATCCGCTCATCCATCCCTCCTTCCTGGCTGGTAAAGATGCTGAGCCTCAACAGTGTCTATATTTAGCTGCTGGTTCAATCAATGACGGCAGAGCCACAGCGCCATGACTCTGCATACTGATAGTACTACCGCCTATCGCCACCTCCGCTCACCTCTGGAGAAAGAGATAAAGAAAGCCAGAGAGAGGCAGGGAAATGGGCAAATTAAAGAAATGATGACGAGAAAATGAGCGCAAAGCCACTTGAAGAAGAAAAAAAAACGTCAGTCAGATGGGGCCTTAATCCAATCACACAGTTAGAGGAAGAAAGGAGAGAGTGAGAGAAATAGGCACCAGGAGGAAGAAAAGGAGGTAATGATGTGCGAGGCATGCAGGTGAAGAAGAGGAGGGATGAAAGGAAAGAGACAGGTGTAAACGCAGAGGCAGAGGGATCGGGGGATGAGGACAGATGGAGACAGAGAGAAGGGGTGATGAAGATGCAGGGACAGAAGGGATGAAGACACGCACAGAAAGTAAAACAGAGAGTAAAAAAAAAAGCTGCAGCGTCTGAGGAAAGAGGAGAAATGAGTTCCTTAGAGATGAAGAGACCGAGGGAAGAGAGGAGGAAAGAGATTCCGGGGTGGAAAAAAGGAGAAAGAGAGTTCACACAAGAGCAAGTAGAGAAAGCTGAAACAGACTGCAGGGTTTTTCTCTAGTGAAAGAGCAGAGTGTACTCTGTCGGTGTGCGATGTAGCCGAGCGGATTTGGAGGAAATGAAAGCAAAGAGGCACACAGAGGAGGAGGGAACAGGTACATCGAGGGAGGAAGAGTCAGAGAGAGAGAGACACAGACTGAGACTCTACTGAGATGTGACAGAGAGAGATATTTCATCTGACATGCAGTGGAGCACTGTGGACTGCAGGGAGGTCAGGAAAGAGTCACTGCTCGCCGGTGTTACACCAAATTCTGTGACCTGTCAGAGTCTGTGACCTGATTGGGAATCCAGCCAAACTTTTCCACAGCATATAAGGACTATTTTAAAATGATGGGAACTATTCTTACTTGCTTTCGTACCAAGAGAGAGATTCATTTCCATAGATATAGAAACATAGTTGCCTCATTGGCAATGGCGATCATAACGTAGCATGGGGCCGGCTCAGACCAGGGTCCGACAACTCCATGCTTACTGCGATAGCTTGTTGGACCAGCACAAAGGGGCGGGGCTTAGCGAAAGGTCAATTAAATAAATCCATTAACCAGCACATCAAAAGCTCAATAATCAATATGTCATATATCATTTTTTACAGATTAAAGACACTGTTTATATCCTGTTAATGAGTGAGCTTTGACGGTGTGTTCACACACACACACACACACACACACACACACACACACACACACACACACACACACACACACTTGTTATTTCTGCAGGCTGCACAGATTCACACACACTGGCACATAATCTCTCACTGCTCCTCAAATTATCTCTGTATCTTTTTCTTCCCCAGGACGGGCATAAAAATGCAAACACACTCAAACAGACTTTGCACACTCTCTTGTACACACACACATGCTTGCGCTCTAAGTAGCCGTGAAAACTGGAAAGCGCCTTGAGCACTTGGAAAGCACTTGCTGTAAATCCACACCATTGTTATGTTTGGCTGTGATCTGTTCTGGGCTGGAATTACATGATGACACAGGCGCAGCACAACGTCTCTCTCTGTCTTTTTCTCTGTGTGACACACAAACACACATACTGTACATACATACAGCTTCAACTAATTCCATACCCAGATCCTAAACCAATCTTGACCTTAAATATTTCTGAAAGCAAAAGTTTAATATTCTGCAAAATGCACTTATTCACTGTCTTTCAGAGAGTTAGATAAAAAGATCGATACAACTCTCATATCTGCAGCAGCTGGTTAACTTAAAACAGGAGGAAACAGCTAGCCCAGCCTGTTCTCACTCCCACGGCATCAAATACTGATGCCTTTTAACGAACCTCAACAGCTCATAGCAACGTCTAGCATATCTGTGTTACGTACAACTGAAACACATTGTCATGTAGAGACAGCACAACCTGTCATGCTCTGAAAACCACACCCACCAGAGGGGAAAACTATCAGCGCTACGATATGCAACCAAGGGCTGAAACGCTGACAAAATGCCTGTAGCTAGCTAAAAACATTAGATATCAGCATGTCAAAGGGTTATTTCACCACCTTGTGTCTACCAGAGAGGAAAAGTCACATTGACAAACTCAGTATTTTCAGTCTGTTTCAGATGTCCCAGCATCGCTTTCTAGCTCCTCCTGGAGGACCTCAAGGTATTCCCAGGCCAGATGAGATATGTAATCCCCAGGAGGATCCTGATCAGATGCCCGAACCACCTCAACTGACCCCCTTTGAAGTGAAGGAGCAGCAGCTCTACTCCGAGCTCCCTTCAGATGTCCGAGCTCCTTATTCTAAGGCTGAGCCCAGACACTCCACGGAGGAGACTCATTTTGGCCGCTTGTATCCGCGATCTCATTCTTTCGGTCACTACCCAGAGCTCATGACCATAGGAGAGGGTTGGGACGTAGATGGACCAGTAAATCGAAAGCATTCTTAGAGTAATGCTCCCATTAGATGGCTAAAAAAGCTCAGTTTTTTAGTTTGGCAGCTTGTAAAAACTTTGTTATGGACTCTTTACCTGGTTCTTCTTCTTTGCAGAAATGAGAGTGGTGATCTTCTCATCTAACGCTGCAAGAAAGTGAGGAAGTGCTGAACAAGTCCTTGATAGATGGATTTGTTCAGCACAGACACAGGATCAAGACCCTTGATGTATCCAAGCCTGAAAGGCACTAATAGAGCTTTTTTTATTTTTATTTTTTTTTTACCAATTATGCTTTAGCCACTGATGTTCTTCCAGTCTAGTTTTAAAAGCACACATGCATATAGAAGCCTGTGTCCACTGTCCTTTTCTCCTGCTGTGAGAGAAAAGCCAATATCTTTTGTTGCTGACCTAGATCTCAGTACCGACATCCACACCATAGATTATGCCTGTTTGTGTGATGACTTGTGAAGTGGAGTTTGTCTCTGGAACATGTTCTTTACTCTCCTCCACAGTGAAGAGTCTCAGTCGATCTGACCCACTCGTGCTCACCCTGAGCTTAAACTGCCTGTAGCGTCTTTGGCCAAACACTGTCCTCCATTTCTCCTCCACTTTGCCCTATTATTTCCTGAACCTCACATAAATCTTCATAGTTACTGCAATGATGCAGTTATATGTCCCTATAAAACTGAACTGCACAAGCCAGAAGGAGTAGAAGATTTTTATTCAAGGCCAGGAGCAGCAAGATGCAAGTTTATGTGTAAATCCATCAGATCAAGACACTGTGTAGGTTCTGTTTGTGTGCTTTTTTTTTAGATGGGAAATATTTTCAAAATTCTGTTTCTAAATTATGCAGATAATGCTCACAATACTGGAGTTTTTGCAAACCTTGGATACGTACATTTGTACATTATATTGTCGCAGGTACATTGAAACTTTACGCTTCTCAAGAATGCTGTGGTGGTGTAGTTAGGGTCAGGGACAAAAGCACTTGGTTATAGTTAGGAAAAGATCATACCCACGTTTTGGCACAGTTTGTCTGTGAAATACACCCAGGTTTTGATGGCTCAAATGCTGCTGAGAAATGTTGTGATGTGTCCCTCAAAAACACCCAGGTATGGTAGCCAAACACAACTGGGAAACACTGCAAATGATCGCTGATAAACGACCGGTGTTGTTGGTTTCAAGCAGTGGTCTGCAGCTGTACAGGTGTCTTGCCTAATGGACACCCCATCCACCACCCCCAACCTAACTGGACACAATGTGAGCAAGCCTGCAAGCAAACGTCAGATTGTTTCAGTCAGTATGTTTACATGCACGCAGTCGTCGAGCTGAGCTCATAGCTCAGCTAACCAGTCAAGCCGGACTTCTTGTCTTGTCTGAGTATACATGCGGTTTGCTGCGTTCTTTTTAATATAGTGAACTAGTTCCAGTTGACCCAAAGAGAAAGCTAACGACAAATAAGATGTTTAGCCTTTTTAGCTGTCGGAGCATGAATGTAGATTCCTCCAACCTGTTTTTAGAGCAACAGCAAGCCATTGCTTCGGCTCGCTCAGGGCTCGATTGCTTCCTGAATATTGTTGTCACTCGTGGTGTATCTGGACACTTTCTGCACTCCATCAGCCAGACGTCACTGCTAAATGTATGTTTGGAGGAGGTGTTTTACCTTAAGAGTTTTACAACAAACTGCGACTTTCTTGACTTACAAAATGATCTTTTAAACTGACCAACATCATATGTCTAATTCCTGGTAAAATTCAAACGAACATCAGCAGTGTTAACATTGTCATTGTGATCATGTTGTCACCCGAGAATTTAGCACAAAGCCCTGCTGTGTCTAAGCGCATCCTCACAGAGCTGCCAGCACGGCTGTAGAATCCTCTTTTTTTAAACTCAAATCCCTGTAAAACTCTGTAGCTGTGTTACTTGTCTCCTGACTGACCACTGCAGGACAAAATGAGCTGGTGACAGTGTTGTCTCTGCATGGCAGGGGAAGGTGAAGTCGACCTGGCCTTAAGCCTCTGCGGCAGATTAGACACAGATTGGTCCTATTGCTTTACTGTGAAATACTGCAGCTGAGGACAGAGAAAAATAAATTCACAGCACACACACACACCAAAACACACACACGGAGGACACAAATGCGCACGCAAGCAGGGCTGTGTAATTGACATGGTAAAGGGGATAGTTGTTACATAGCAACCTTTAATAAACAACGGCTGCAAGATGGAGACGATGATAATGAGAGACACCGAGCGAGAGGGGAGTAATTGAACTCTGCTTCTCTGAGTGTCTCTGAGCTTTGGTTACACGGCGTTGAGTTTTGGAGCAGGGATTTGTTAAGGACGTGTGTGTGTGTGTGTGTGCGTGTGTGTGTGTGCGTGTGTGTGTGTGTGTGTGTGTGTGTGTGTGTGTGTGTGAGAGAGAGTACAGTGCGCGTAACAAAGCTCTAAAAGCTTGAAGTGACTGAAAGAGAAAGCACACAAACGCACACAAACAAAAACACACACTGACAACACACGCAGAGAGACAAACCTCTCCAGAGAGCGCGGATCAGATTTGAAAGGGAAACAGCAAAACAGAGAAGAACTATGAATAGAATTATCTCAACCATGAAAGAAGATTTCTCCCCTTCGTCTGCCGCTTTATCTATCTATCTATCTATCTATCTATCTATCTATCTATCTATCTATCTATCTATCTATCTATCTATCTATCTATCTATCTATCTATCTATCTATCTATCTATCCTTTTAATAGGGACTTTAGGCCACAATTGCGTATTCGTTCGTAGTGTTTTAGCGCTGTTTCAGAAATAATCTCTGTCCATACTAATAAGCCTGAAAACACACATCACATCTCCGTACACTGGGCATGCATGTGCCCATGAAAACAGGAAGCAAACTGTCTACTCCGCGGTTGGTTGCTTAGTTACAGAAAATAGGAGATGCTGAAAAGTAGGACCACAGGTTTAAATCACCAACTGTGTTTGTTCTGGAGAGGAAGGACCTCTGTGGATAATTTGGCTCATGGTAAAAACCTCCTTAACATCTGGATCAGAAAAACTGTGAGCACACATAGCAGGCGCTGGGCGAGCGGCCTGTCTACGACGTGGCGAACAGTGTAGACAAATCAGTGTTTGTAACGTGTGTCTTTTTTACCAGTTTAAATAATCCACTCTGCTTGTTTTGTGGAAGAGACCTTTTTGGATAATTTGGCTCCCATTAAGAGCCTCTTGAACGATGAACGCTAAATGAATTTGTATTGGGAGAAGTTTAAGCAAGTTGCAATCTGCAACCCTCACCACTAGACGCCACTAAGGGTGCTTTCACACCTGCCCTGTTTGGTTTGGTTCCATCAAACTCAAGTTCCTTTCCCCCCTCAGTGCGGTTCCTTTGGGCAGGTGTGACACAGCAATCACACTCAGGTGTGCACCACAACAACCAGACCGAGACCTTCTTGAAGAGGTGGTCTCAGTCTGGTTCCAAATGAACTCTGGTGCGGTTCGTTTGTGGTGAGAACGTGTTCCGACCTGGATGTGAACCAACTGCAGTCACATGACACATTGTTTGGGTTAAACATGAGCATGTTACAGTCCTGGAGGATTATTAATGTGCACCTCCTCCTGTACTGCCTTAATATGCACATTCACCACATCCAATGCATCAAAACATTGTTTTCTAGTTGGAGCCGCGCCTCGTTTTCAAACTGTATGGTTTGACTAAAATGAACAATGACAGCAATATAGTCCACGATGAGCAGCGCTAAAATCAACCTGCGTAGTTGTCCCTCCATTGTGACATTAGAAAGTGTCACATTTATCTTGCAAGTGTACTCTTCTTCAACGTTTGCTTTACTTCCTGGATTTTTCCCACATGGAAATTCTGACCAATCAAGAGCAGCTTTCTCACTCAAGGCATTTGATCTGGTCCTCTTGTAAATGCTGCCGTGAGAACACGAACCAACTCTAGGCAATTATACAACTTTGTGACAAAATGAGTCCCTGATTCAGACCAAAGGAGACACTCTAGGTCTGAAAGCAGCCTAAATCCCCCTAAATCTCACATACTGCTCCTTTAAATGGATAAAAACTGTGGACAAATGTCTGAATTGGGGACAATGAGCATGAATCATTTAACGTCGACATTGTGTGCCTCTTATTATTTAAGTAAAGTGCTATTTTTCCCCTTTTATGGACAAGCCTTCTGATGTTATAGTTTGTACACTTGCTTCTTGACAAAATTTGAGTAAAATTAAAAAGTAAAAAAAAGAAGTGTAGTCTACTGCAGGTCTGTTTAGCACTGTGCTGTTTGGCATTCAGCAGAAGTGTAGCTTCGATTAGTCAATGTGCCATTAGCGCCCATTACATTTAAGTGCGCATGTGAATGTGAATGGGAAACTTTGATTTAGTGGCTAAAGCTATTATCGCTGTGAGCAATGAAACAGTCCCTGTGGAGCCTTTCTGCACATGTAGTATCCTCTTTCTCTGTCTCTTTATTCATCTATGGCTGTCTCTCTCTCTCACACACACCCACCACGCACATAGGTTCCCCTGGGACCCTCATCAGGCCAGTGAGCTCCTTTTAGCAACTCCCCCGGTGATCTCCATATCTCTAATGAGATTATCGTAGTAATAGGAGGGTTGATAAACCCCATTACCCACAACCCATCCCTCCTACCTGCCCGCCTCTCAATCTGTTTGTCTCATTTTTGCTCGTCTTTTCACCTGTGAGCTCTCGACCAGACAGAGAAGAGGAAAAGGAAACACAGAGGTCACTGAGAGGAGGAGAAGGAGGAGATGGCAGTCATGACAAGGAGCCAGTTAAGAGGGGGGGAAAGAAGAAGAGAGACTCAGAGGGCAAAAGAGCAGGAACAGAGAGGAAAGAAATCAATGTGGGAGAGAGAAAACAGTGAGATAGTTACAGATGGAGAGACGAGAAATCGCTGGCGAGGGCTGAGAAGTGGTGGTTTTTAGGAAAAAACAAGGGGAAGTGTAGAAAATGAAATGAAAGGATGTGGAGCATGAAGGATGGATGAACAGGGAGTGACTGGGAGAGTGGCTGTTTAAAGGTCATGTGTATTAGAGAGCCGTGTGCAGAGACATGGGCTCAGTCCCCTCCTCTTTTCTCTCCTTTATCCTTCATCTCCCTCCATCATCCTCTTCCTGCTGCCAGCTTCCCCTTTTGTACTTACAGTCTTCATCTCTGTTCTGCCCTCATCCTCTTTCATCCCTGTCTGCTCTCCCTGTCTGTCTATTCTTCACCGCTGCACAAACTCCCTCCCCCCGCCGCCCTCCCTCCATCCCTCGTTCTTTCTCTCTATCTCTCTCCATCAGCTTCAAAGAGCTGTCTCTGTGGCAGACCTCGAGGGCACCTGCCTCTTGAGGTGGAATAAAATCGTCCGTCCCCAAGTGCTTTTGTCTGTGTGTGTGTGTGTGTGTGTGTGTGTGTGTGTGTGTGTGTGTGTGTGTGTGTGTGTGTGTGTGTAGCTGGTACACACTCCTCCGATGTGCAGCGAGGCCCCGGGCAGAACTATAACAAACAAACAAAACCAGTGAACAACCAGGTGAACCTGGACCAGAGGGTCATTTCTGCGTACGGGTTTACTCTCTAAATTAGATTATGTTACAGTGTTGTCAGTAACCTTTACAACCCAAATGAAATTTGTGTGCTTGCGTCTATATCTGCATGGCTGCCGAGTGTGTCAGTCTGTCACGGTGTGTTTACATCTCTGTATGTTTGCATCTGTGTGTATGTGTGTGTGTGTGTGTGTGTGTGTGTGTGTGTAGGTGTTCGATGAGTGCATTTGGGAATGTGCCACCTCTGGGGGCGTGTGCTGGCTTCTGAACGGCACCGAATGAGATTGGATTAGAGTTTCTGGCCCGAGCTGTGTGTAAATCAGAGAGAGCGCAAGATGTTGGTTCAACCAAGTGTGTGACTGAGTGTGACCTTCATGGGGAGAGGAGAGGAGAGGAGAGGAGAGGAGAGGAGAGGAGAGGAGAGGAGAGGAGAGGCCTGTAAAAGTGGTTTCACGCAGCTTGTGATTATATGGGCCACTTTTTGGATTCATTAGCTGCATTTGAATTAGTACAGAGATGTACAGGGACGCTGTCTCTGTGGTCAGTCTGCCACAGCATTAAAGCTGCACTAATATCTTTGTATTAACCCTTTAATGTGTGAATTATGACTTCCTCAGTCAAGATTTTTTATTCCTCTCTAGGCATTAAAAAATTGAAAGTCGCTTTTTTTAAACATGCATTTTTTCAAGGACTTCCGCACACGTGATATAAACCAACGAAAAAATAGACCTATTATGTGAAACTAGAAAAACATATTTCTAATGCAATTAAACTAGTGTGTTTACACATTCTTATCATAATTGAATACTGTTAAATGCAAAAGCATTGAACCTTGCTCCTGACTCCTCAGCTTCTCCTTCTGCTCCTCCATCCTGTATCCACCCAATTCAGCTCCTCGAGGAGGGTGGGCAGCAGCTCCAGAGACTGGCCCTCAGTCAGCAGCTGCAGCAACTCAAATTCAGCCAGTGCAAATGCCAGCTCCAGATCGGCAAACTTTCTGTTGCTGCTGGTACACAGGTTAGACCCACCAGCCTGCTGTGACACCCGGCACTGAGGAATGCGTGCAAGCCATATTTGAGCCGCTACAGCTGCCTAAAGTCACCTTCTGGTAGAGTTCTCAACGGGCCCAAAAATTCAACTCGAAACCGGAGTTTGTTTTTTTTAATGGAAGGGGGAAAAAATGATGCTCCCCTCAGCAGTCTGGCTTCCCTGGATCAAATACAGTATCTTTAATCACTTAAAGTCAACCAGTCATTCATGTCCCGAAATAATATTACCAGGCAAGCTTCAACATCAGCCTGGGGGAGAGCAACCATTGTGCATCATGTAGCGCTGCACTTAATGAGCCACTCTCAACACTTTTCCTGCACCTGAACGCTGACTGACTGAACTTCGCTCACACTTCACAGCTGCATATCTTGTTTTAGTATTATTATTTTTTTCATCAGAACGGAATTCAACATTCTTTATTTTTTATAATTCATATAACACATTTTTCTTGCTTAATTATTATAGTCCTATTATCATCCCCCCTTCAACTTCAACTCGAACACTTTATTAAAAACGGTAACTATAACATTCAAACTTCAACAACATAACATTGAATAATGAATGGATTTGGAATAATCTTAACAGACATGCATATTTTCTTCCTCACAGGCTGCTGAGTATCTGTTTAGCCTTTAATAATTAAACATTTAGTCTTTAATAGATTGGCCCAAATAATAAATAAAACGTGAAACAAATAAAATTAGTGACTGCTGTGTTTTTTAAAGTCCACTTTCGTTAGGAGGGCCGGCCGGCTGGGAATCCCTGGAGCAACATTGGCACGTCAGTAGGTTTTCTGTGACGCTGCGCTTCTTCTACATTCACCAGAGCTTAGTGCTGTCACACCCTCACACAGTGCGCTTCTCTGACATACAGACACACTTTTTCTCTCTCTCTCTCTCTCTCTCTCTCTCTCTCTCTCTCTCTCTCTCCCCTGTCCAAGCCCGACTCAGCCCGCCCAATTAACTTAATTAGTCGGCCCAGACCGACCCGACCCATCGGGCTTCCTCGGGTCGGGCTCGGGTTGAAATTGAGAACTCTACCCTCCGGGGCTGCTGCCAGCTCTCCTTCCGGAGAAGCAGTCCACATTGGCGGGGAGTGAGGAGGGACTGTGGGGTGACAAGCAGCTAATTCTTGTCTCATTAATCGTCTGATAACAGAGGTAAAGCGGGGCAAGGAGGGGCTGAGTGAACGAGCAACTCTACAATTAAATAAGATTAAATAAAACAGTGTATTGCTGGGGTTAGTGTATAAAGTGCGTTTATATACATGTGGTCGCCTGGTCGACTGTCTGAATAGCTGTGTGTATGATCTGAAAGCATGGGCAACTTAAAGCCGAAGAGAAGAGAAGAGACATCTGGGTCAACATCCAGTGGAGAGAGCTGAATCATCAACATCAAAGACTAAAACCTGGTAAAGATTCATCCATGTTCAACACACAATTAGTCATGTATCCGCCTACGTAACAGGTAGGTGGATACATGAATATATTGTGTATATATGTGTGTGTGTGTGCCGGGAGAGAGGAGAGAGCAGCAGAGAGGAGATGAAGAGGGAAAGCAGGGTGGATGTTGGACATCTTTATGAGTCCTCCATCTAATGAAAGTCATTAGAGCGAAGCAGCAAAATCAGTCAAATAAAGGAAAGAGGTTGCTGCTCAGTGTTGGATGAAGGCCAAAACCACATCTACACACTCTAATTCACTCAGTGTGTGTATGTGTGTGTGAGGGACAGAGAGAGAGATGAGATAGATATAGAGAGGGGTGTATTGATCGGTGGGCGTGTTGAGAGGGGACCTGAACCACCACAGCACCACCTCTGCCGCTCACACACACACACACACACATACACAATAAGGTCTTCTCTATATCTTCAGGTACATTATGTGTGCCAGTGCTGCTGGCTGTAGTGCTGCTCATTGATCGGCTGCTTTCTCTTGAAAAAAGTGATTCCTCTGGTCGAGTGTCAGGAGACATGAGTGTGCTTAAACCTTCAGGTCAGTATTTCAGAGTACAGGAGATCTGACTCACTTTATACCGGGAATGATTTCTTCAGTGTTAGAATCGATGTTACCCTAGAATGAGCCGCTTGTATCTACATATGGAGCAGGTCCTCGTCTACAGACATCACCATGTTGCACAGTCATGTCTCTAAAGAAGCCCAAACACTGGCTCCAAACAGGGCTATCGTAATGAGAAACCCCTCCACAGCGAGCAGTGTCACAAAACACTTGTTTTTTAACATGAAACTGCAGCGTCTTTCAGGGTTTATCAGGGTATCACACTGCTCAGCCTCCTGGGTGAAGTTTATTCCAGGGTGCTGGAAAGGAGGCTCCCACTGATTGTTGAACCTCGGGTTCAGGAGAAGCAATGTGGATCAGTGGACCAGCTCTTTAACTTTGCGAGGCTGCTGGAGGGGTCGTGGGAGTTTGCCCATCCTGTCCAAGTGTACTTTGTGGACTTGGAGAAGGCTTATGACTGTGTTTTGAGTTTCCTCCATGGGGTGGCTGGGCTCAGCCTTACTGTACGCTCAAACCAGAAACTTCCAAAGATATATAAATACAGAGGACCATCTCTTTGGAACAACCTTCTTTCATCTCCACAATCATCTACATTATCATTCTTCAAAAAACATCTGAAAAGGACTTTAATTTGCAACGACTCTTAACACTGCATTAATTAATTTGTAATTTGTTTTTGTTTGTTTTTTGTAAATCGTACATCTCTAATCATTTTGTAATACTTCTTAGTCTGGAACTTTTGTTCAGTTATGCAATCTTCACTTTTACCTTTTTACGTGTGATTGTTGTTATTTAATAGGGGAGGTGTCTCCTGCACAATGTTTTCACTTTTAATTTCTGTTTTTCCTGTATTTTCTATACATGTATGTGCAAATAAACTAAACTAAAACCTCTGTGGAAAATTTGGGTCTTGGTAAAAAACCTCCTGATAAACTGTGAGGACACAATAAGTTATCAAAGAAAGAAGTGAGCACACAGCTGGGTCCCTGAGATGCCGAACAGTATAGAAGAAACACTGATTTGTAAAGTCAAACTGCTTTATTCAGTGTTTTTACTATGTTAAATCACCTGGTCCCTTTGTTTTGGAGAGGAAGAGACCTCAACAAATAATAAGGCTAATTAATAATAATTAGGCTTAAAACCCGTCTGAACAATGGACACTGAAGGTGTGAGCTTTGTGACATTAGCACATTAAATCACCTTTCTTCCTCATTCTGATGCACTTGTACTTGGGTAAAGTTTTGAATGCAGGACTGTGACTTGTAAAAGAATATTCTGACATTGTGCCTTTGCTTCTTCTACTGTTGATGTATTTTAAACGCCTCAGTGATAAACTGCCAGCTAAGTGTGTGTCCCTGAAACATGTCTGCAGGGGATCTTTGAACACACCGTGTTTGTTTTTGCACCAGATGGTCGTCTATCTGTGTAACGTGTTGTGTTTGCTAAACCTTTTGGTCTAATTATGGGACTCCTGGTTTCATTTCTTCTGCTGCCCTCTTGCGGATACAGTCAAAAACTACACCGTCTCCCATAATGCACTCTGCCGTTTTTATTCCCATCATTCCCCGCTGCCAGCCCTTCGCACCAGTCAAGATGGCGGACAGACCAGGTAATACAGCGTGTCCTCTGCTAAAATAAACCACAAATTTCCTCTTTGATATGATTTTTCGTTTGTATATTTTTACTTTGTCACGGGCTGCGTGTGTTTTATCGTTAATCAGACCGTTATTGAGTCGTTTAAAGGTTTTGATCCGACTGTAGGCCGCGCTGAGTCCGTTAAGTCACGTCAAGGACTTTCCGTGTCATTGCCGGTGTTTTGCAGTTTAAATGAATCTACCGGTCTCATTTGGACATTTAACCTTCATGCTCGGTGATGAGAAGCTTTAGTTGTGACTTGCAGTTTTGACGAAGCTGTCATAATTAAGCTGTGTTTGCACATTATAGTTATGTAACCGTTTCTTTTGCTAGCTTGCACGGTAGCCTGCAGACACAGTGACTAACGTTACTCCAAACTGATTATTTCTGACTTAATTTAATACTACAATCAATTAAACGTTAAGAAATGAAACATGAAATGATCTTTCTTTGCTGTACAATTGTGTCTGGGCTAAGAATACTTCATTCATAGTACCTGTCATATAGCTGCACACCTGTTAAATGTCAAATATGTCAAAAGCTAGCTCGAGTAATTAGTGTATTTGAGTGTAACGTTAAATATGAGACACTGCAACTTCATTTGTGTATTTTCAGACTGAATACCTCTGTTTTACAACTTCTCAGATGATGCAATTGATGAATACTGATTACTTAAAACAAATCAGTGTTTCCTGTATCGATTAGTACGTCTAATATTATCTTGAATAATAGTTTTGTCTAAGGGACCCATTTTCTATCATTGTGTAGACTCATCACCTGTCAGAGATTTTATGTGTATTTCACGTCATATTCAGTGCATACCAGTAACAATATAGAACTAATGATTAACCCAAATAATGATTGCAATTACTGTAGGAAGTTTGAGTAAAATTTAATCCCTAAAAGCAATTCACCGTCAAAAAATAAAACACAGAATAACCTTGCTGTGCTTTACAGCGGGGTTTTTGAACAGTGGGCTGAAAATACTTTATTCATAGTAGCTGCAATATAGCTATAAACCTCTTAAATGACAATGTGTCAACAGCTAGCTCCAGGTAGAAAGAAACAAGCAGATTTAAGTGAGGAAGTTAGTGTATTTGAGTGTAAATTTGAGACACTGCAACTTTATTTGTGCACTTATAGACAAAATACTTTTGCTCAACGACTTTTCAGAGGATGCAGGTGTTGATTACTGATCCCTTACAACAAATAACTGCTTCCTGTATCAATTAGTCTGCCCATTATTATCTTGATTAATAGTTAAACCTTCTGAGTACCCTGCAGGTGTACTATATATTATATTCTTGTATTTATTTTTATCTTATTAATTACCTGTCTATTTCTGACTTGACTCTAAATGTTTTTTGCACAATTCCTCTGTACCCAGACTGTGTGCAAGTTATCTTATCTTAGTCTATAACAGTGCTTCCCAACCTTTTCTATCATTGAGTAAACCCATCACCCATCATATTTTATGGATATTTCATGTTATATTCAGTGCATACCAATAACAATACAGAACAAACAATAAGCTGTACAATTAACAGAAATAATGAACATATTTAGCAAAACGAGAGATTTGGATGAATTTTAAGCACATTATGTAAACTGTAAACTTTGCATCAGAGTTTTTCCTGATATATTTTAGGAACTTTTTTATGATTCTTTGTATTATTTATCTATTTTTTAATAATCATGCAGATTAAATAGGCTTTTTTTTTTTTTTTTTTCAAATTCAGTGTTTTCTTCTCCGTGACATTTGTTATTGTTCTATTAGGTCTTTGATTATTTTGACTCCATATTTAACTAAAGTAGGATGACACTGTTTTGCAGTGTGTGGTGGCTCTGTGAATTAAGCTCGTGATCAGGTCCTCGCCATGTCCTTAATGTGTGAGATTTTTTTTAAAGTTTAGGATAGAATATATCTTTCTTTTCCAATAAAAATCTTAAATTTAAAAAGGTTTTCATCACTGGCCAACTGTATATTCTTTTTGATAAGTTTCTTTACACCTCTTAAAATCAAGAAAGCCTCTCGACCCTCTGTGAAGCTTTGGCGACCTTAAAGCTGAAAGGATTTAGGTTATTGTTTAGTTGTCAAATACTGAATTAATCTCTTACTAATTTGATAATCAATTGATTAGTTTAAGTAATTTTTTTTAAGAAAAAAATTTCTCTGATTTTAGCTTCTTAAATGTGAATGTTTTGGGATTTCTGTACTCCTATATGACTGTCTTCAAGTTGTGGACAAATCAATATATTAAAACACGTCATCTTGGGCTTTAGGAAACACTGATTGACATCTTTGAGCATTTTCCAACATTTTATAGACCAAACAACCCATCCATTTATCAAGAAAATAATCAACATATTAATTGACCGTGACAATAATCAGCCCTAATAAAATATTTGAAAGTTGTAAAAAAAAAAAAAAAAAAAAAATGCCCATTGTAAGTCTCCAAGAGTCCAAGGTGGCATTTTCACACTGGAAATTTTTCGCCATTTTTGATTGATTAAGCAATTGTCAAGATTTTTGTAAAATATTTTTCTGTTGATCGACTAATCAGTTAAAATACCAATCATCTCAGCTGTAGTAGATTTACTTCATAGCTGCAGATACTGTTACACGACCTCTGGATGAAGTGTTAATTGACTCACTGCTTAAATCAGAGCACACTAAAAAAGCCACAGCATGTCTTGCTCAGTATGGACAAATGTGTGATCAAACTGTTTTTGCTGTTTCTATTTGTGACCAGTTCCCGTAATTGAGAAGCGACTGTTGGACGTGAAACTGGGGGAGCTGGGAACCTGGCTCGGAGGTCGAAGCTTCACTCCCATGGGCCTCATCTCAGCCGTCCGCAGGGGTAAGGAAACATCTTCTGATTAAAACTTTTACCAATAAAAACTGGATCACAAATAAGGCTTTGTTAGAGGTTATTTTAAATACCTGTAACCATTTTTGATACAACAGTAGCAGGGGGAAGTGATTAAGGAACATGCCGATAAAGAAACTGAACATGCCTCCTTTTCCAAATTATCAGGGTGCATTGAGAAAACAAATCTGACTGCACATAAGATATGGAAAGTTTGAAGATTTTTAAATGTTAAGTCTTTAAATCTTCAGTTGTTAAAGATGACAAAATCTGTTTTTTAGCAGCACAGTTCACAAGAAATCACACCACAAAATTAAAAGTAAACACCGATAGTGTGGACTTCCTCCACTGCATCTCGAAATGTAAACTCAGTGAAAATAATTTGTGCATGTGGTCCGTAAAAATCTTTTCATGGCCAAAAAACTGTTTGCTCTCCCACTTGCACAGGGATGCAGAAATCTGTATTTACAGAGTGGTGTAGCAGCAATCAAACAGTGCTATGTCATCAAAAGTCACAGTATAGTATGTCATGAAAAGTCATAAAGTCATAGTATAATATGTCATTTATCTTTCCTCCAGGCCATGAGAGATACTACAGCAAGTACATTGACGTGAAGAGGGGAGGCATCGGCGGTGTAGCTATGATGCTGACGGCCTATGTGGTATTGAGCTACGTGTGGCAGTACGACCACATCAGTAAGAAACTCAAACACTCCTCCCCATTTAAGATGTTTTACTACAACTATCACTTTAATCATCCTTTTCTCCATCTTCTCTTCCAGAGCATGATCGCTGGAGGAAGTACCACTAAGCCCCTTCAGCAGCCATCAGACCTCCGGGGGTTGAACTTGAATCTTTTTGTTCCCCCTCCTCTTTCTACCCTCAGCTGTCTGTGTTGAATTTGTGACTGTTGTGACCAATAAACAATACTGAGATTTATTGTGGATATTGTGTTTGTGTGAGTATAGTATTTAAACAGAAAGTCATAGCATAGTATGTTGAAAAAAAGTCATGAAAGCGTCATAGTATAGTATCCTTTAAAAACTCATAAAAATATGTTAGTATAGTATAGTATGTAGCAAAAGTTAAAAAGTAAAATATACTGTATTGAAAAAGGTATAAAATATAGTATGTGGAAAAGTCATGGTATAGCATGTCATAATGTCACAAATTTCACCATAGTATGTCGAATAAAAGTCATGAAAATGCATGTCGAAAAAAGTTTATAAAGTCATAGTATAGTATGTCGAAAAAAGTGCTAAAAATGTCATAGTAACCTATGTTGGAAAAAAGGTCAATAAAATGTCAGTGTGTCGGAAGTCATACTATAGTATGTTAAAAAAGTTATAAAATTTTCATAGTATAGTATGTCGAAAAAAGTTATAGTACAGTATGTCGAAAAGAGTAAAAAAAAATGTCAGTACAGCATGTCGAAAAGTGTCAAACAAATGACATAGTATAGTATGTTGAAAAAAGTCATAGTATAGTATGTTGAAAAGAGTAAATAAAAAATGTCAGTATACTATGTCGAAAAAAGTTATAGTATGTCGAAAATAGTAAAAAATTAAATGTCATAGTATAGTATGTCGAAAAGAGTAAAAAAAAATGTCCTAGTATAGTATGTCAAAAAAAGTCACAGTATAGTATGTCGAAAAAAGTCCTAAAAATGTCATAGTATACTATGCCGGAAAAAAGTCAATAACATGTCATAGTGTGTCGAAAAAGTAAAAAAAAAAAACACGTCATAGTATAGTATGTTGAAAAAAGTTATACAAATTTCATCGTATAGTATGTCAGAAAAGTCATAGTATAGTATGTCGAAAAGAGTAAAAAAAATGTAATTGCATAATATGTCAGAAAAGTCATAGTATAGTATGTTGAAAAGAGTAAAAAAAGTCATGATAGTATGTTGAAAATACTAAAAAAAACATGTCATAGTATAGTATGTCGAAAAAAGTCATAGCATAGTATGTCGAAAAGAGTAAAAAAATGTCAGTATAGTATGTCGAAAAAAGTTATAAAAATTTCATAGTATAATATGTCGAAAAAGTCATAGTATAGTATGTTGAAAAGAGTAAAAAAATGTCATATTATAGTATGTCGAAAACAGTAAAAAAAATAAATGTCATAGTATAGTATGTCGAAAAAAGTCATAGTATGTCGAAAAGAGTAAAAAAAATTGTCATAGTATAGTATGTCGAAAAAAGTCATTAACTTGTCATAGTGTGTCGAAAAAGTAAAAAAAACACGTCATAGTATAGTATGTAGAAAAAAGTTATAAAAATTTCATAGTATAATATGTCGAAAAAGTCATAGTATAGTATGTCGAAAAAAGTCATAGTATAATATGTCGAAAAAAGTCCGAAAAATGTCATAGTATACTATGTCGGAAAAAAGTCATTAACATGTCATAGTGTGTTGAAAAAGTAAAAAAAAAAAATGTCATAGTATAGTATGTCGAAAAAAGTCATAGCATAGTATGTCGAAAAGAGTAAAAAAATGTCAGTATAGTATGTCGAAAAGAGTAAAAAAAATGTCATAGTATAGTATGTCGAAAAAAGTCATAGTATAGTATGTCGAAAAGAGTAAAAAAATGTCATAGTATAGTATGTTGAAAAAAGTCATAGTATAGTATGTCGAAAAGAGTAAAAAAAATGTAATTGCATAATATGTCAAAAAAGTCATAGTATAGTATGTTGAAAAGAGTAAAAAAGTCATATAGTATGTTGAAAATACTAAAAAAAAAACATGTCATAGTATAGTATGTCGAAAAAAGTCATAGCATAGTATGTTGAAAATACTAAAAAAAAAACATGTCATAGTATAGTATGTCGAAAAGAATAAAAAAAGTCATAGTATGGTATGTCGAAAAAGTCATAGTATAGTATGTCGAAAAGAGTAAAAAAATGTCAGTATAGTATCTCGGAAAAGTCATAGTATAGTATGTTGAAAAGAATAAAAAAATGTCAGTATAGTATGTCGAAAAAAGTTAAAAAAAAAGGTCATAGTATAGTATGTTGAAAAAAGTCAGTATAGTATGTCGAAAAGAGTAAAAAAAATATCATAGTATAGTATGTCGAAAAAAGTTATAAAAATTTCATAGTATAATATGTCGAAAAAGTCATAGTATAGTATGTTAAAAAGACTAAAAAAGTCATAGTGTAGTATGTTGAAAAGAGTAAAAAAATGTCAGCATAGTATGTCGAAAAAAGTTAAAAAAAAAAAGGTCATAGTATAGTATGTTGAAAAGAGTAAAAAAATGTCATATTATAGTGTGTCGAAAACAGTAAAAAAAAATAAATGTCATAGTATAGTATGTCGAAAAAAGTCATAGTATAGTATGTCGAAAAGAGAAAACAAAATGTAATTGCATAATATGTCAAAAAAGTCATAGTATAGTGTGTCGAAAAGGGTAAAAAAAATGTCATAGTATAGTATGTCGAAAAAAGTCATAGTATAGTATGTCGAAGAGTAAAAAAAAATGTCATAGTATAGTATGTCGAAAAAAGTCATTAACATATAGTGTGTCGAAAAAGTAAAAAAAACACGTCATAGTATAGTATGTAGAAAAAAGTTATAAAAATTTCATAGTATAATATGTCGAAAAAGTCAGTATATTATGTTGAAAAGAGTAAAAAAATGTCATATTATAGTATGTCGAAAATAGTAAAAAGATAAATGTCATAGTATAGTATGTCGAAAAAGTCATAGTATATTATGTCGAAAAGAGTAAAAAAATGTCAGTATAGTATGTCGAAAAGAGTAAAAAAAATGTCATAGTATAGTATGTCAAAAAAAGTCATAGTATAGTATGTCGAAAAAAGTCCTAAAAATGTCATAGTATACTATGCAGGAAAAAAGTCATCAACATGTCATAGTGTGTCGAAAAAGTAAAAAAAAAACACGTCATAGTATAGTATGTTGAAAAAGGTTATAAAAATTTCATCGTATAGTATGTCAGAAAAGTCATAGTATAGTATGTCGAAAAGAGTAAAAAAAAAAGTCATAGTATAGTATGTCGAAAAAAGTCATAGTATAGTATGTCGAAAAGAGTAAAAAAAAAGTCATAGTATAGTATGTCGAAAAAAGTCATAGTATAGTATGTCGAAAAGAGTAAAAAAAAGTCATAGTATGGTATGTTGAAAAAGGTTATAAAAATTTCATAGTATAATATGTCGAAAAAAGCCATAGTATAGTCGGTTGAAAAGAGTAAATAAAAATGTCATATTATAGTATGTCGAAAATAGTAAAAAAATAAATGTCATAGTATAGTATGTCGAAAAAAGTTAAAAAAAATGTAATTGCATAATGTCAAAAAAGTATAGTATGTTGAAAAGAGTAAAAAAAAGTCATATTATAGTATGTTGAAAAGAGTGAAAAAAAGTCATAGTATAGTGTGTCGAAAAGAGTAAAAAAATGTCATAGTATAGTATGTCGAAAAAAGTCATAGTATAGTATGTCGAAAAGAGTAAAAAAATAAATGTCATAGTATAGTATGTCGAAAAAAGTCATAGTATAGTATGTCGAAAAGAGTAAAAAAAATGTCAGTGTAGTATGTCGAAAAAAGTCCGAAAAATGTCATAGTATACTATGTCGGAAAAAAGTCATTAACATGTCATAGTGTGTCGAAAAAGTAAAAAAAAACATGTCATAGTATAGTATGTCGGAAAAAGTCATAGCATAGTATGTCGAAAAGAGTAAAAAAAATGTCATAGTATAGTATGTCGAAAAGAGTAAAAAAAAAAGTCCTAGTATAGTATGTCAAAAAAAGTCATAGTATAGTATGTCGAAAAAAGTCCTAAAAATGTCATAGTATACTATGCCGGAAAAAAGTCATTAACATGTCATAGTGTGTCGAAAAAGTAAAACAAAACACGTCATAGTATAGTATGTTGAAAAAAGTTATAAAAATTTCATCGTATAGTATGTCAGAAAAGTCATAGTATAGTATGTCGAAAAGAGTAAAAAAATGTCATAGTATAGTATGTCGGAAAAAAGTCATTAACATGTCATAGTGTGTCGAAAAAGTAAAAAAAAACCACGTCATAGTATAGTATGTTGAAAAAAGATATAAAAATCTTATAGTATAGTATGTCGCAAAAAAAGTCATCGTATAGTATGTTGAAAAGAGTCAAAAAAATATCTATGTCGAAAAAAAGAAAAAAAAAGTCATAGTATAGTATGTCGAAAAGAGTAAAAAAAAATGTCATAGTATACTATGTCGAAAAAAGTCATAGTATAGTATGTCGAAAAGAGTAAAAAAAATTGTCAGAGTATAGTTTGTCATAGTACAGTATGTCGAAAAAAGTCCTAAAAATGTCATAGTATACTATGTCGGAAAAAAATAGTTAAAATGTCATCATGTGTTGAAAAAAGAGTAAAAAAAAGGAAAAAGTCATAGTATTGTATGTTGAAAAGAGTAAAAAAATGTCATAGTATAGTATGTCGAAAAAAGTCATAGTATAGTATGTTGAAAAAAGTCCTAAAAATGTCATAGTATACTATGCCGGAAAAAAGTCATTAACATGTCATAGTGTGTCGAAAAAGTAAAACAAAACACGTCATAGTATAGTATGTTGAAAAAAGTTATAAAAATTTCATCGTATAATATGTCAGAAAAGTCATAGTATAGTATGTCGAAAAGAGTAAAAAAATGTCATAGTATAGTATGTCGAAAAGAGTAAAAAAAATGTCATAGTATAGTATGTCGGAAAAAAAGTCATTAACATGTCATAGTGTGTCGAAAAAGTAAAAAAAAACCACGTCATAGTATAGTATGTTGAAAAAAGATATAAAAATCTTATACTATAGTATGTCGCAAAAAAAGTCATCGTATAGTATGTTGAAAAGAGTCAAAAAAATATCTTAGTATAGTATGTCGAAAAAAAGAAAAAAAACCGTCATAGTATAGTATGTCGAAAAGAGTAAAAAAAATTGTCAGAGTATAGTTTGTCATAGTACAGTATGTCGAAAAAAGTCCTAAAAATGTCATAGTATACTATGTCGGAAAAAAATAGTTAAAATGTCATCATGTGTTGAAAAAAGAGTAAAAAAAAGGAAAAAGTCATAGTATTGTATGTTGAAAAAAGTTTAAAAAAAAAATGTCATAGTATAGTATGTCGAAAAAAGTTTAAAAAAAGTCACAGTACAGTATGTCGAAAAGAGTGAAAAAAAGTCATAGTATAGCATGTCGAAAAAAGTCCTAAAAATGTCATAGTATACTATGTCGGAAAAAAGTCATTAAAATGTCACAGTATGGTTTGTTGAAAAAAGTCATAGTATAGCATCTTATAAAAAGTCCTAAAAAGTCAATAGTATAGTATGTTGAAAAAAGTTATAAAAATTTCATAGTGTAGTCTGTCGAAAAAAGTCATAGTATAGTATGTTGAAAAAAGTAAAAAAAAAGTCATAGTATAGTATGTTGAAAAAAGTTGTAAAAATTTCATAGTATAGGCTGTCAAAAAAAGTAAAATGTCAGTGTGTCGAAAAAAGTTAAAAAAAAAAGTCAAAGTATAGCATGTCATAAAAAGTCAAAAAAATGTCATAGTATAGTTTTTTTGGAAAAATCTCATAAAAATGTCATAAATAGTACGTGAGAAAAAAATTAATGTCATAAAAATTTCATAGTATAATATGTTGAAAAAAGCCATAGTACAGCATGTCATAGAAGTCATAAACATGTCATAGAACAGTATCTCAAAAAAATGTATAAAGTATAACATATCATAGTCATAAATGTCACCCTCAGCTGTCTGTGTTGAATTTGTGAGTGTTGTGACCAATAAACAATACTAAGATTTATTGTGGATATCGTGTTCAGTTTGCAGTTATATAGCTGCACCTACATCCTAGCTGTATCACAGGGACAGTACACCCCTAAATCAAATACATTTTTTACCTGTGCTGTTTATCAATCTAAATTGTTTTGGTGCGAGATGCCGATTGAAGATACTGGCTGTAGAGATAAGTGCCATCTAGTTCTGTTATATTGGAGAGAAGGCAGACATCTCTATTTCCGCTATCTATAACACTCGGCAACTCACGCCAAAACAATTAGACTGATAAAGAACCACAGGTAAGAGGAAAAATTCTTGTAAAAGATACAATTCTTAACTCTCAGGAGTGTATCTACCTCACTGTTGTAGTGAGATGAATGCAAGTATAACAAGTCAATTTGTAACAAGAACATTTATTTCTACACACTGTACAGATTGTGAGATGTTCAGACTGTTAACACAATGAAGTGAAGAGACCAGGAACCAAACTGCTGTAGCCACACATATCCTCTTGGATAAAATTTGAATGCTCTTAAGTCAGATGAAACAACGCAAGATCTCCACACATAACTGGTAATTAACAACATCCCAGGATTTAAAATGTAAAAAGTCCACAAATGTGAAGTTTCCATTACAAAGTCGACAATCTGACAAGTGTGTTATGGTGTGTGGGAAGCTGGAAGATTTCGGGTGGTGTTTTGAACACAATACAAACCATTGCGGGGTGGATTTGAGCTCTGGTTAATTACAGCAGTTCAAGTACAAATGGCATTCATTTACATTCCTCCTGGCATTTATCACGTTTGTTTTTTATTGCATTTACACTGTCAGATTTATCACAAGTAGCAGAATAGAAAGACTGGTCTGGTGTCACTGATGCAGTCACATGACCCAAGGAAATGTACATACTGAAGCAGCACCATGTCACAGCACTGCACTGCACTTCTGTTGGACCCTGGGTGTGATGTCTATAAATACTCAGTGTGCTTTACAGTACAAACTTTGTAGAAAACTCTAAAGACTTGCACACAAGGCAGCCAGCCACTCAGATTGTGACTCTTTTTTCTGGTGTTCCTGGATATTTTCATGTACCCACAAAGAGTAGAAATAGTAGCTTGTTTATCGTTCCTCCCTTCTGTGTCTGTAAGACGAGACACACTCAACAGTGGCAGTCAAAGTCTTTATTATCTTCAGTCTGCAGAGCAAAGGATCTTCCTCTCCTCTGCTCACATCAGGATGACTGAGCTACAGCACCATGGTGACCCCGAGGCTGAAGATCACTGTCCACTCAGGAAAGCAAGATGGCCTTTAGTGCATTTGTTGGCATAGTGGCCCTTCTCACCGCACTGCAGACACAGGAGAGACACAATAAGAAGATATTAATGACTCCTTATTAAAAGCAACAACAAAAAAAGAGCTAGATGTGGCACAGAAATTTCCCTCTTGTTTTGATATAATCCCCATGTCTAAGATGGCTCATTTTAAGCACCATGATACATACTATTAAATGTCATAGTATAGTACGTCGAAAAAAGTCATGAATAAGTTATAGTATAATATGTCAAACAAACTCGGTATAGTATAGGATAGTATAGTCACAGTATAGGATGTAAAAAAAAAGTAAAAAAAAGTCATAGTATAGTATGTCGAAAAAGGTCATACAAATGTCAAAATACAGTGTGTCGGAAAAAGTTATAAAAAGTCATAGTATAGGATGTTGGAAACAGTCATAGTATAGTATATCTAAAGTCATAAAAAGTCTTAGTATAGTTATGTCAAAAAAAGTTCAAGTATAGTTTGTCAATAAAATGTCTTAGTATAGTATGTAAAAAAAAAAAAAAAAAAAGTCACAGTAAATATGTCATCAAAAACTCTAAAAATTCTAATTCGGCTCCTGGTGAAAACTTCGTGGACGTCTGGATCTGAAATGGTCAGAGTAAAAAAGTGACCACACACTAGCCTGTGCTGGGTTAGCAGCCTGTCTCCAACACACTTAACATTGTTGAAGAAACACTAATCTGTACTGTGAAACTGCTTTATTCTTTGTTTTTACCTGTGTTTATCACCTGATCTGTTTATTTTGGAGAGGACAAGACCTCTGTAGATAATTTGACTCTAAAAACCTCCTGAATGATGAACACTGAAGGAATTTCAGCTGGTTGCAATCTGCAAACCTCACCGATAGATGCCACTAAATCCCTCTAAATCTTACACACTGAACATTTAAATGAGGAAAAAATAAAACGTCTGCTGGCGGTAACTTCATATTTACTGTACAGACACGAGAGTGGTGTTGATCTTCGCATGTAACATATTTCCTAAAATGTTAAACCACTGCTTCAAGGTGTTACGCATCAGGTGTTACGTCTAAAACTGATTTTGAACAGATAAATGATCAGATGACTCACCTTATAGCAGGTGACCTGGTCCAGTGGCCGAGGCCCTCTGTTGCCGGTCATGTTATTTTGCTGAGGAGCAGCCATTGTTGTGTGGTTCTGCGGCCGCAGGCCTGGACTGGAGTTGGTCAGTTGGATTAGGGAGAGCGACGAGCGACCGATGGTAGGCACAGGCTGCAGCAGGAAAAACACAGAGAGACAAATCAGCTTTTGCTCTGCTGTTCAGCCACCAATGGTCAGGTAGATAACATGGAGCAGAGGTGCTGTGTGTATTCAAGTGTTTCCTCCTTACCTTCGTCTGGTTCTGGATTTGCTGTGGTAGAGGAGGCTGTTCAGAGGCTCCCATAGGCAGCTCAAAGCGAGGGCTGTAGAAGAACATCTCACTGTTAAATCTACGTAACTGAAACGTGAAACTAACTCAGCCCATTTGGTCAAAAAAGATTTTACTTGATGACTTAAGTCATGAAAAAATAAGACAGACAGAACTATCCCAAATTACAAAACCAAATGCTGAAACAAGTCATTAGTAGGGATGTCCCGATCCGATCTCACAGCAATGCAACAAGTGCAGCCATTATCAGCTCTACAAATCTACGTCTCCACCGGTCAACACAGTAAAAAATGTATACTGATGTTATGTATGTAAGTTAGGAGCACTTGTTTCAGCTCAGTGTGAGTCTCTCGTGTTTTACTGTCATCTCTGGTGCATGATGTTTCACCACGAGCGAAGAAGAGACAGGCAGTGGTCTGTTACACTCAACACACCACTGTGGCAGATAAAGCCAGAACTGGCACTGAATTATGACGATTTGCATTTTTGTAGGAATATTTTTAGCATATGATGTTATTTATTTATTCATGTTTCTTATGTTATGGCTGCTTTGATTTGTCAATGTACTAGGTTGTATGATGTATTTCTGTGGCTGCAGTGTGGATGTAGGGACAATAAAGTTAATCTTGATCACTGCAAGTACAACAAAAGCCCCGCAAGCAAAACACAAATTCGAATAGACTAATCTATTAATGTTATTGGTGCAGAAAAAGACTCAATGAGATACAGTTCATTAAGGTAACAAAAGGCTGCATCAAAGCAACAATTACAAAGGGAATATTCTCTCAAAGGCTAAAAGAAATTCCCTTGAGACAGCTGTAAAAAAAAATAGAATTAAAAAAACATAAAGGGACAGCTTGGATGCAGACTTTTTTTCCTTGATGCATTGCAGAGCTCTTTAATTATCATACATATACATTGGATTGAGGAAAAAAGGGAGTGCTGCACTGAGTTGAGGCTCTGTAGAGTTAGTTGTAAAATAATCTGGTGCTCCTCAAAGACAGACCAAAGAGTCACTAAAGATAAAAAACAACAACTGGCAAACTCACTCAATGTAAAAGTCCGTAGTATAGGCAGGCAGTGAAAAAATTAATCGGAGGCACTCTGACTGTAGTTAAAATTCCTTTATTGTTCTTTATCCATGTGCTTCAGATGCATGTTTGGACTACCTGCCTGTACTATGGACTTTTACACTGAGTGAGCTGGCCAGGCATTATTTTTTTATCTTTAAATAAACATTGGATTTTATGTTAATAACTTGTCGTGTGTCCTGTGCAGCTGTACTATCTAGGAGAATCAAGGTATCTGATCAGGACTCTATCTGCAGCATTAAGCTTTACATTTACATGACTCAGATCAGGGGCATAAAATCTTGATCAGGACATCCCTACTCATAAGAGATGTCTTTTCTTTTACTTGCAACCTTAACACATTTTATTTTAAAAGATGTAAAAAAGGATAACATACTGCATAAATTTACAGGATTTCCCCTCTGGACAGAAGCCCACGAGGTAATTCATACAGATCACTCTTCTCGTGTGTCTGTGTCTGCAGTCAGGACCTGTGACAGAAACATGGAAGATGGAGAGAGATCCACAACAGAGAGTAAAGAGGCTGCTGATGAAGACATTTAAACCAGCAGGGAGGACTGTGTTTAACTGTATGTTTAGGGGGTGTTAATATCAGTGCTGCTGGAGTGTTTATGTGAGCAGGACGCACCGTGTTTGCAGAAGCCTCGGTCATACCAGGGACAGTCTTTGATCTTGGATTCTGGATCAATGTGCAGGAATGGACATTCCTTGTTGCTACACTCACCTGCAAGGGGCAACACACACGTTATAAACACAAACAAATACACTCTTTATACAACAATGCAAATACAGTCACTGAACTTTATGAAACATGAAGTCAACGAACCAAACTTGGAGTAGAAGTAGCATTCAGGCATCTTGGTCATGTCGTATTCATGGAGGAACTCGCACTGGTCTCCCTTCTTACACAGTCCTCTGAGCCAGTGCTTACACACCACCGTCTTCTCTCCGCTGATGTGACGGAACGGACACATCCCACCTGGGAGTGCAGATGAAAACAGATATAACATCTTCCCAAGTCATGCCCACGGGGCAGCCAGTGTCTTGCCGATTGCTGACCTTTTTCACAAATAAGGATTTTGGTGGATTATTTTGATGCCTTGGTTTACACATGAAGTCAACATATTCAGCTGGTTTTTTTCCCCGTGGCTCAATTTTACATGCTGGAGAGAAGAATGTAAAAAGAAGTAATGGCACCCTGCCTGTAGAGCAGCAACGATTAATCGATTAGTCGTCAACCATTACATTATTCGGCAACCAATTTTATTATCTTTTCATTTAATTGCTTTGATATATTTTTAGGGAAAAAAATAAGTTAATATTCTCTGATTCCACCTTTTTAAATATTATTTTTGGGCGTTTTTGCCTTCAATTGATAGGACAGTTATGCGTGAATGAGGGAGAGAGAGAGTGATACACGGCAAAGGGCCATGGGCTGGAATCGACCCCAGACCACTGCAGCAAGGACGAAGCCTTTGTACATGGGGTGCCTCCCCTAACCACTAAGCCACCAACACCCATGATTACACTGTTTTAAATGTGAATGTTTTCTGGTTTCTTTACTCTTCTATGATAGTGAAGTGGACATGTTTGTACTGTAGACAAAACTAGAACATTTCCCAAGAGATTTTGACAGGTGCCTGCTACCACCACTGAGCACTAAGTACATGTACACATTTGCTATATGTGCTGCCTACTGCAAGTGCTACATACTACATGTATTACATGCTAAATGTACTACAGGCACTGAGGACTATGTTTGTATAATGGGAATGAGAATTTTACACGGTTCTTTGCAATTTAATAAAAACAGCTGGGTGAATCTCTAAGAAAAGTCACAGCGATACATTTGCCTATGTGCTGGCAACGCTGCAAGACGAGTTTCACAGCAAAATTTATACAGAAGTTGAATAATAGTAGTAATAAATGCAACAGTTTATATATATTTGCCTTGCTGTTGCACAACAGGCACACAAACAAGACAAGTGAGGACGTCACTGGGCTCTGGGAGACTCTGATCAACATTTTTTGCCATTTTAAAGACCAAACAAATAATCGATTAATTAATCAATTGCTTAATTTACAATAAAAACAGTTGTTGAAGCCTTAAGCTACTGTAGGCTTTTATTCATTTCATTTGTGAATCTCAGCTTGTATTTGAATATGAGAGCTTATCCTTGCCTGGTTAATTTATCTATAGGGGTTTAATGTAAAGACGATATTGGTGCATTGGGGGAAGTGTAGTGATTTTAAAGCTTGACATGTACTGTAGAAGTCAGAGTAACTCTGCTGCTTCAGTTTTGATCATTTATTAAAATCCATCTCTTGTGAGCACCCAGCCTTTAAGGAAGTGAGACACTCAAGTGCTGGACTGTTGTCACGGTGTGTTTTTACCTTTCAGACAAGCTGCTCTCATGAAGAACTCACACACAGCAGACCCGGACTCTGCAGAGACACACATTACAACCTTAATAAACACATGTCAACACAAAGCTAATAGATGTCACTGTCAACCTGCCCTTAGCTACCATAGTTTCTATCGATTACTCTCACTATTGTTTAGCCAACTACATGCTAGCATCCGAGCACTTACTGTCCATGCCGGGGAAGGGCAGCGGCTGTGCTCCTAGCTGCTGCTGCACAGCGAGCTCCAGGTCAAACTTGAGGTGATCCACGTTAGCCAGCATATCCTGCATGTTTGCGGTTGTTTGTTGTGCTCCGGTCAAAGGAGAAATGGCAGTTTCGGTTAGCTAGCTAGCTAGCTTGCGATGCAGCTAGCAGGAACTTTCTCCAACAGCCAGCTAATGTGGCTAACGAGGCTAGCGACTACACGATAAGCTAACACCGATCACCGAGCTCCCCAATGAGAAACCACAGTGGTCGCTGTTGTTTGTAGCTTCACTGGCTTGTTTTAAGGAAAACCTCCGGACACCAGTCGGTCTGTAACTTTTGTTTGTAACGAAGTGCTTCTTGTTCTTAGCTGAGGATTGATGGAGGGCGCGCGCTCACTGACCTCTGACCCGACGGAGTTAAGGCAAGACCAAACGATCACCGATGAACTCGCAGCCACAGCTCGGTGTTATGGTGGTTCAGTTTTTACTGGTTTAAATTAATCATTTTAAACTCAAATAAAATGTATCAACATATATTACGAACAAATATATAACTGCAAAAGAAAAAAACGGTAATAAGTTCCCCAAACAAACGTCACGCCTCTGAGAGTCAAAGGGACTAAAAATCAAAATATTTTTTTCCGAATTACTTATTTATTTTTCATATTATTCAAATATGCTTTTGTCAAGTGATGTCTTTTTTTTGTTTTTTAAATATTTAAATGCGTTTAAATGTCCTACATGACGATTAAAATGTCACAATCCAGAAAAAGTTTAAAAATAAATAAATAAATAAAAAGTGTAGTAAGTTTCCCAAACAACCTTTACCCCTCTGAAAACCAAACGATAAAAATCGATAAAGATAAAAAATAAATTATTTTTCCCCCCGATTTATTTAGATTTTTTCCATATTCTTCAAACATGTTTTTGACATGTGATGTCTTATTGTTTTTTTTAATAAAATATTTAAATAACTGTTATATACGTTTAAATTTCCCACATGATGATCTAAATATCACCCTCTATATGTTGCCAGAAAAAGTAAAAATAAATAATTTTTTAAAAAAAAAATACATGTATTAAGTTCCCCAAACAACCTTTACTCCTCTGAAAACCAAACGGTCGAAATAAATTTCTCTTTTTCTCCCGAATTATTTAGATTTTTAAATGTTTTTTGACATTTGATATCTTTTTGGAGGTTTTAAAAAAACATTTAATTGTTATACGCACTTTAGTTTCTAACATGAAGATCTATGTTACTTTCTTCATGCTGCAGAAAAATAAATTTTAAAAAGTGTATTAAGTTCCTCAGTCTTTACCCCTGCGGAAAAAAACAGACTAAAGATTAAAATAAATTTCCATTTCCTCCGAATTACTTAAATTTGTTTTTTTCATATCCTTCAATTTTTTTTATTATATTTTTTACATTTGATGTCTTTTTAATGTTTTTTAAATATTCAACTAACTGTCTGTCATATATGTTATTTCCTACTTGACAATCTGAAAAGCTTTTTTTAAAGAGTAATTAGTTCCCCAAACCAAATGGACCAAAGATTAAAAAAAAACACTTTGTTTTTTTTAAAAAATATTTGCGTAACCGTTATATAAATTTTAATTTCCAACATGATGTTAATGATACTTTCTTCATGCTACAGAAAGTTAAAAAAAAGAAGTAAAAAGTGCAATAAGCTCCCAATCTTTGCCCCTAAAAATGAAATCAACCAAAGATCAATAAATTCCCATGTCCTCCAAATTATTTAGATTTTTTCCATGTTCTTCAAATGTTTTGACTTTTGATGTCTTTAATTTAATTAAGTTAAATACGCTTTAATTCCCTACAAGACGATCTAAATGCTGCAGATAAGGTTACTAAAGAAGTAAAGTGTAGTAAATTCCCCAAACAAACTTTACCTGCCTTTTTTCCCCCCATTTTCTTCAAATGTTTTTGAATTTTGATGTATTATTTTTATTTAATTAACTGTTATACACATTTTAATTGCCTACAAATGTCACCCTCTACATGCTGGCTCAAAATATTTCTATAGTTTTTTCATAGATGAGGTTCTGGTTTAAAAGGAGTCTGGAGTCAGGACCATTTTGCAGTAACTGAAAGAAGATACACAGAAGCAGTTGTTTCATTCATTATGGATTCTTTAATTGAACCAAACAATAATTTATCAAATTGTATTTATGTATACAGTATACGATAAGAGAATGCCCATTTAAGAAACCAATAGTCATCCTTCATGTTTTGATCTGGAGTACTTCCTGTGAGAAAACTTCAGAATAATAAATTTAATACAAAAGAACCAGTGATTTGTGACAAGATTAAAGCTTGAAGGTACAGTGTCAACACTGGATAACTGCAGAACAATGTCTGCAAATCCTTCTGTCCAAGCTGAGACTGAGCTGTTGTGAGGTCGTGAGGAAGCGTCTTGATTTGAGCACCGATTTAACAGGTGTACACTTAAAAGAAATACACACATGAAACAACACACCATTATATTTGGCTCAATAATGTTTGTCACAATCATCAGTCCAGCATCCTTCAGTGTCTGACTCGCTGCCCTCTACAGCTCAGGTAGGCCAGGCATGGGGAACTGACCAGCGAAGGCCTCCACCTCCAACCTGATTTCTGATACCCGCTTCTGGAACTTCTCTCCCTGAGACAGCGCCTGAACGAACTCCTTCAGAGTGGCCTTGGGATCCAGGCTTGTCTGTATCTCCAAGGTCAGCTCGATACCTGCAGGAGGAAGGAGAGCAATTTAAATTATGTGAAATCATGTCTTGTTTGTTTAGGTAGATGGTTTTAAATACTAAAGCAGCTGTAAGGCTCAGTTATCTGAGCTATGGAGAAGAAGCTAATCAGAGGCATCACTCAGAACTTTAGCAGATTCACTGTTTCATTGTTGAAATTTATAACAAAACACCAAAATGTAACTGTGAAATTAAAAATGCTAAATGTACAACTGAATTTCTTCAAGTCTTCTATTCTACAACAAGGAAGAAACTTGTACCTTCACACACATAACATGCACACATAGACCCCTTTTCACACAAATTTTCATGCTCCTAAGAATGAGTCCACATTTTTTGACATCCCAAAATAGCGAAGAATTGCAACCTTGGCTTGCCATACTTGCCATCTCTCAAATTCTGATGATGTTTGAGCCTCTGAAATTTGGCACAACATCAATCAAACACTTTACACTTAGCAGGAAAAATGGAAATGTCCATGTATATACACTTTGACAACACATTTTCACTCCGACCTTGTCACATATTGACATTTGGTCATCGACCTTTCTGTTTTCACAGGAAATTTAAAGTTTACATACAGTCTCTTTCAAAATAAATGCACTAGGTCGCTACAACAACGGGTCTTGACCTTTTTTTCCCTTCAACAACAAACACACATGGTTGGGTTTAGGCAACAAAAGCTCTAGAATCTTATGGGGAATGAACATCACTTCCACCAGCCGGAGTTTCATCCTTGTCCCACCGTGTTTTTCCATGACATCATCTGGCACCATTAAAGTGCCGGATTTCAATGATTTCGCAGTGAGACCAGGCTCACTTTGAGCGACTGTCTGGGGTCCCAAAACCACCCATTCTGCACTTTTTCTCTTTTTAAAAAGGAACACCGTAAAAGATTTAGGGGGACTGCGTAGCGTCTAGCAGTGAGGACTGCAGACTGCAACCAGCTGAAACATCTCCTGATTCAAATAATTTTAGTGTTTGTTGTTTCAGATGTTTTTAGTAGAAGTCAAATTATCTGCAGAACAAATGGAGATGATAAAATGGTGATACAAACTGGTACAAACACAGAATAAAGCAGCTTCACATTAAAAAAATAAAAATCAGTGTTTTTCTGACACTCTACTCGCGGAGGGGCTGGTAACTATGGTGGCTGACGTGTTAAGGCAAAAAGCCCTGTCTAGAGCCACTGTTTGGTTTGTACCTTCGAGGCAACTGTAGAAATACGGTGGTGCAACATGATGATCTCAGTGGATGAGGTCCCGCTTCCTGAGTAGATATAAACCACTCATTCTAAAGTAAGGGAAACACTTTGATTCTTATTTTCAGATGATTAAACACTAAAGAAAACTTATAATTTGGATCCCCTGTACGCTGTTTTGTGTGAGTCACTGCCAAATTTCATGGCTCTAAAAGTTATGTTTCTGAGGATAATGACCGCTAAAATGGCTTCCTGTCTAACTTGGGGTTTTTGGTAGCTGAAATGACAACACTCCCAGGTGCAAGAAACTATGCAATTCTCAAAATCAGTGACATCTTACAGAATTTATTTAGTTATTTATTTATTAAGTTTAAACAAAATCTAAAACTTTAATAAAAACCTCTCATTTGACCTGGAATGACCCCATGGGGCTTTTAGATGCTTACCTCTGTTAATGAACCCAGCCACCTTCTTGAAGTCTTCCTCCACCAGGCCTCTGGAGGTCAGAGCTGGAGAGCCAAACCTCAGACCACTCGGGCGCAGAGCACTCTTATCACCTACACAAACACGTGTGTGTGGAAACATTAAGACTTCACAGAGACAAAGGATAAACTACTTTGCCACAAGATTACTCACGCTAAGGGCAAACACAAGTGCATGTTTATCATACCAGTGCTAAAACACACACTCTACCTGGACAGGTGTTCTTATTACAAGCAATGGCACAGGCTTCCAGAACCTTCTCAGCTCGGCCTCCATCAGTTCCTTTGCTGCGCAGATCCAGCAGGATCAGGTGGTTGTCAGAGCCGCCTACACAGGAGAAGAGAAAGTGAGTTAAACTACAGCGACTATAAAGCTATTCACTGCTATCAGAAATCTGCTACTACAGCCGTCTTTTCAACTATACTAATGGAAAACAGACATGCAGTATGGTATAAAGGCAAGTTTTAACAGTTATCGTCATACTTTTCTTTGTGGTTAATGCAATTTGCTTCTGTACAATGGTAACTGATACTGAAGATATGTTTCAGGTCCATTTGTATTGGTAGAGTGGACCTGTGTGGCACTCACCAGTAACAATCTTGTAGCCGTGGTCAATAAGAGCGCTGGACATAGCTTTGCAATTAGCGAGGACCTGCAGCTGGTAGGCCTTGAACTCTGATGTCATGGCTTGTTTGAGAGCGACAGCAACACCTGCCAGAGAAACACATGAACTTTAATGAGATCGATGCTGATGTACTCGAATGACAGTCGAGATGTTAAAGAGAGAAAAATGATGAGGTGTACCTGCGATAGCATGGTTGTGTGGTCCTCCCTGCAGTCCAGGAAACACAGCCTGGTTGATCAAGGACTCCAAGTTGTACAGAGTCTCCTTCCCCTTGGCGTCCATGCTCCGCACGCCTGGAGGAAGGAAATAGAAAGGCAGAGAAAAAGAAAAATGGAAAAGATAAACAGAAAGAAAAGAAACACTGATAACCAAACTAAAAACACACATGGTTTGTCTTTGCAGAAACATCATATTTCATTTCTACCTTTCCTGTAGAAGATGAGTCCAGCGCGGCAGCCACGCAGCGTCTTGTGTGTCGTCGTGGAAACAATGTCACAGTGCTCAAATGGTGAGGGCACGACTCCAGCAGCCACCAGTCCACTGATGTGAGCCATGTCTCCCATCAGATATGCACCATTCTCATTAGCAATCTGCTTCAGGCGGCCGTAGTCGAGGTTGCGGGAGTAGCAGCTTGTTCCTGGAGGAGAATGTGAATGTTTTCAAGACCTTTGGATGCACACTCCTCCTCATCTGATTGGTTTGTTTGCTCGGTGACAGTTAACAAGTAACGGCAGAAGTACCTGCGATGATGAGTTTGGGGTGGAACAGCCGAGCGTTTTCTTGCAGTCTGTCGTAGTCGATGTAGCCAGTTTCTGGATTCACCTAAAAACAGGACACCATATTATATCAAACACATTAAAACAAGCTACTCTACACTCTACATCTTTTCAGTTCTCTGTACTATAACATCATTACACTATTGTTGGTAAATGCCTATAGGAATCAACTAACTCTTCATTCTTAATTGTCTTGTTTTGTTTGTTTGTACCCAAGACTCCCTGGAAAGCAGTATTGATACTGAGTGCATTATCTTGGTGAAAGGATAATGTGAAGTTGCCTATAGAAGCAAGGATTGGATAACTACAAGGTTAAAATGTCATATTTTTCTCTTGTTTTCATTCCATCAAATATGAGCCTCTTGTTTAACTTCTCCAGCTCTCACGAGGAGCTGCAGGCCAAAGCCATGTGCACATACCTACACTAATCAGGACTAATCTTATTCAACCTGGTGCAGGATTCCATAATCGAGTAAGTACCAGGTACTCCAAACTTTAAGTGCGTTTCAGAAAGACATTTTTTTCAGCAAGAAAGAAGAAACTGCTTGTTTAAATTATATTCTTAACACTTGTCATAGATAAAATGGCTTGGTGAGTCTAACAGTCATGAGAAGTCATTCTTGATATTGTCAATAAACGCCATTACAACTGCCACCTCCAAATTAAGAGCCTTGCACCTCAATTCTTATTTATCCAACAGTTATTACAAAGTGAAGAGCAGTGGTTCCCAGCTGGTCCAGCTACAGGTCTAGATTTCTCCTTAGTCATTAGTTTAAGGACAAAACAGTTTAATATACTCATCATACTTAGGTTTGGTCATGTCTTTGAGCTAGTTTGCTGTCTCTGTTAAGTGACAATACGTAAATAACTCACTCTACTGTGCCAGAAATTTCCTGTACTTCAAAATAAAGTGTGTTTTTTTTCACTTGCGGTCCATTCAGAATGGTCCCGCCACCCACCAGTTGGGAACTACTTGAGTAGAGTTACTATTTTTTATGTTCGATTCGATTTCCTGGGTGACAGTTTTGTACCTTATACGGCATGGACTCGAAGAAGATGGACGTAGCTGAGATCTTTTTCTTCTCTGTCATGAAGCCGTGTGTAAGGTGACCTCCATCAGGAAGGTCCAGCCCCATGATCCTGCCGTGGGGCTCCACCACAGCCGTGTAGACGGCAAAGTTAGCAGGTGAACCTTACAGGGAGCACAAACAAAAGTATGACAAAGTTTAAACACTGATCACATCAATCAGGCTCTACACCAAACAGCAAAGGGGTTTCATATGTTTAATCTCTATCTGATACCTGAGTATGGCTGCACGTTGACACCCCATTTCTCTGAGTCCAGACAGTAGGCCTCCAGCGCCCTCTTCTGACAGAGTCGCTCCAGCTCGTCGACATGCTCCGTGCCACCATAGTACCTGGACACAACGATCATACTTATTACTGCTATGTTTATTTGTTATTATATAGCTAAAATAACACAGAATGCACCACTTACATGATGTAATCAAACACTGGAATTTAAAAATAAGCTGATAACTCTTGTACCTCTGACCAGGATACCCCTCAGAGTATTTGTTGTTCATACAGGAACCCAAAGCCTCTAGCACGGCTCTGCTGGCGAAGTTCTCTGACGCTATCAGCTCCAGACCGTACGTCTGCCTGTGCTTCTCCTTTTTTATGATGGAGAACACCTGAAACACAAATACTGTGTTATTCACAGGACAATCACAAGCTGTCACACAATCTCTAAAGCACTAAATGATTTTCAAGTGTTGTCACTACTGAGTCACCACTCCAGGCTCAGACCTTCTATTCTTTATATCCAGTGAACACAAACCTCAGAGTCGCTGATGGACAGAGGCTCCAGCATCATCTTGTTGTGGGAGTCCCATGTTTCTTTGCTCACAGTGTGGCCGTTTGTCAAAGACATGGTCGCTGTTTCTCTGGTCGTGCAGAGTGGTGGAAGTCTATAGGGGAAGATAATTTCTTATTTAGAGACAAAATAAAAAAAAGTCTTAGAGATAGGGCGGGGCAATATATCAATAGTGATATGAGACTAGCTCTTGTCTTTGATTTTGGATATTCTTGTTAAAGGTGTTGTATTTTCCTAGTTTAAATGCTGTATTGCAGTAACGTGATTTAATTTTCTAAACATACCAAAGTCAAGTTTGTACAAAATTCTTTTGTTTTACGTCATCACATCTGCTGCTGGAGGCGGGGCCAGATTAACTCATGAACGGGTCAACACTCTTTTACTTATTAACTTAACTGATTTAAGTGTTCACTTAGATTTTGTTTACATTTCATTCCCCCATGTGCAGCTGCAAAGACTTCACTGTAATGCAACAGTCTGTTTCTACTATTCTAAGATAAACGTCAGCTCTATTGACTCATCTCATGTTTACATCGTGGACTCTTGCACCTGAGGCTGGTAAAGCCTGCTCTATACTGGCAGCGACAGTTTTCTTACAGGGAAATAACAATAACCAAGTACGACCTTAAGCAGTAACTCCTTGATTCTATTCAAAAGAAGGGCAGATACTGAATACACTTTATTATATCAGTTTATTTTTTGCAAGTAACAGTGTTATCGTGATATTCTGCGTCATCATACTGTGTTGCCCTTAGAAACGAATTTTAAATGACACTCATAACGGCATAAAGACATAAAGCAATGTCAAAGTGAGACATCTTTTTGGCACAAAGTTGCTTTAAGGTCAGACAACCTTGTTGAATAGGGTCATTTTTTAACCAAGAGAAACCACAGTGAAACTTGCCCAGTTGATTACTTACAGAGAGACAATATTTTTCTGTTTAAATATGCAAATGAAGTATTATCTAATTAAACATGCACTGATCTGCACACATTTCCAGAACAAAAATATGAACACTGGATCATAGGCTCAAAATTCTTGTTTCATTGTGTTGACATGCTAGAGCCAAAGGCTTCTACAGACGGAGTTTTAGATCTTTCTTTTTATCACTCCATAATACAATAAATACTGCCATAAAAAACAACTTTCACTATGTTTTTATAGGAATATAAAGTTATATAAATCAGGCTATGAATGATTTATAAACCAACTCCTCTGTAAAAAGCCTAAGAATATAGACAGGAATAAAAATGGAAAGTTTGGTGTATGTAAGTGTTAACTAAGTGGAGATTTATGGATTGGGGTAGAAATTGTATTTAATAGATATCACCGTGAAGCTCCCCCAGTTGATCTCTTACACTAAGACAATACTTTTTTCTATTACAAGCTTTCTGAAATCTTATATTTAAATGTGCAAACCAGTGGTTATCTAATTAAATATACACTTTTTGCATACATTTCCAAAACAGTAATCTCGTAGGGCTTCTGCATCTACTTGGCCAGCACTCATGATGATTTTACTCATGTTTATGCACTTTAAGCACCTTTTTTGTGCACGGATATCTTAAATACAGACTATTTTTGCATTGATCTCAGCCCCTGGACCTTTTTGTGGCTTGCTAGCCCAGTTACATTGCTGTGTGGGTATATCCTCTGCCGTCAGAACAGCAATCTGAAATAAAATAAACACCTTAATGTGTATTTTGGACGTTTTCTTTGCACTAGTCTGACAAAGACAAAATCTCAAAATTGACCAGTGCATGAAACCACTACATTTCACCTCTTGCATAAGAAAATATTTTGCACGAATGTAGAATACAGTCAGTGCTGTTGACTAACAGACTGTCACAGCTCCATTGTAACAGCCCTAAGCCTCAGACAAAGGAGGACACATGCAGCAGTGTTGCAACCATCAGCTGACATGGCCTCACCCGTTAAACTTTGAACCTCTTCACAGACTGATAAGAAACTGACCTGCAGAGACTGTCTAAACAAAGGTTGCATCAGGTAACTCAGATAACACATCTATTACTCCTTGAAGTTTACAGTTGTCTTCACACTTGCCAAAACTTTATTTGAGCATCCCAGTCCTATCTGCAGAGGTAAAAGTCACTGCAGGTCAGTCATGCATTAGTCAAATGCTGCTCATCAGACGTGAGAGCGCATGATTTTTGTTAGGGTGAATTAAAGGTGATTGGGACATAAGGTCAAGTGGGACAGTATAACAAAACAGGTTTTATTTTCTCGCCTTAGGAGTAGAGAAAATAAATAATATAAACACATATAAAAGTAAGCCATACCTTTGAAACCATGTAATCAAATTGCATTTTTTTGTACCTGAATGAAATGCATTCATTGAATTTTGGATTTTAAGTTGTTGGGTTTTTTTTTACCTCAATTAAATGTATTCAATGAAATTTGATGAGAGAGAATTTCAGCAATAAAGCAAACATAAAATGTGCATGTGGAAATATATCCAAATATCAAAATTAATTGTGCAATAGAGATGCACACACCAGCCTGAATCACTGATTAGATATGCTGTCTCAAAGGTCTTGTCCCAATCACTCAAATGTTACCAAAAAAGGTTCAGTTCAAACAAAAGGTTATGTCACACTTCCTGGGTCAGTGATATAACCTCCTTTCCTCCTCAAATGGACAGGTAACATCTTCATTATTATAGAAATTAACTGGCCAGAAAATTACTAGAAATCTTCAGCTATTTTTTTTTTAATTTACGCCATTAAGCTTACAGAAGGAGGACATTCAAAAACTGTCCCAATCACCTTAACTTACCCTGTTTTTATTATCTGCTCTGGTCCACTGACACACAACGTTTTCTAAACATTTAAATTGTAAGGTGAGCTGTGTGAACTTTACCTCTAGTGCTAAAAATACCCACAAGCAAACAGTTTGAATCAACAACTACTTTAGCTTGTTACTTCTGACAGGAAACTAGCATAAAGATTGTTATCTCATATCAATAGTGCCGCGGGAAACAAAGCAAACATATATTTACATATGGTGCCAAATACGACGTTTAAATACAAAACCTAACGTTACTTCTTCTTCTTAAAGACGTATTTCTATCTGCTAAAACAAACATGAACTAGTTTCCATTGTTTTCCTGCTTTTCTTCGTGTCTATAAAACATTAACTTGCTAGTTCACTCACCGGTTGAAGAGAGACTCGCACCGCGGTCACTGAGACTGGACTGAGACGTGATCGCAGCTCAAACAACAGAGACCCGGGGGATAAAGTCCGCGAAACTTTCAGCCAATCAGCGCACAGCTTCTTCTTCTTCGTCCTTTGATTTTAATCCAGCATGTTCGGAACATCTCCGCCACCTTCAGGTCAAGTGCGGACATTACAGCTCACATTAGTGGCAGAATATTGGAATTACATTAAATAAATACCAGTGTTAGGAAAGCTACTTTTAAGATGTAATTGGTAACAGATTAGTCGTTTTTAAGGAAGCGTATTGCATTCACTTGACAAATAAAAAAGCCTTGTTTTTCTGAGTAATTTATTTATTTTTTTGTTTTTTTTTGTGTAATATTTTCTGGTTTTCGTGGTAATTTTTTCTGTTTTTCGGGGTATTTTTTTCAGTTTTTTGTGGTAATTTCTTTCTTGAACGAGGAGACGAGATATTTGAAAATCTCGTGATAAGATCCCACCTGGCACCTGCAAGTGACCCCTGCATCCATGGTGACTCCTGCTCATGGATGTATTTTGCATCCGTGCTCCTGCTCCTAGACAATTTCAACTACAAAAAAGAAATTACCACGAAAAACAGGGAAAAATTACTCAGAAAAACAGAAAAAATTACACCCAAAAAAAAAAACAGAAAAATAAATAAATTACTTCGAAAAACAGAAAAATAGGGCTTTTTTTGTTTGTCAATGGAATGCAATACGCTTCCGCAGTTTTTTAATATTTTTTTTATTATTATTTTATTTTTTTATTATTATTTTATTAAATTTTTTTATTACATTTGATTACTTTTTTATTTTAAACACTTTTCGAACAATAAAGCACAAGGCCACAGGTCAGCAACCTTTACTATCAAAAGAGCCATTTTTGACCAAAAATAATCATTAAAAAAATCTGTCTGGAGCCACAGAACATATTTGAACCCTATAATGGGTAAAACACAGACTATTAAGCCAAAATTAGCCACTCAACATCTAAAAAAGCGTTCATTAAAGCGTTTTTGCGTCTTTGGGTATCCTGAAAAGTGCTACATAAATCCAATATATTGTTATAATTATTATTATGTTTCATTACAAGGTGACGACTCTACAGTGGGCTGTTTAGGATTATTTGGAACTTTAACTCTGCAGAGTTGCCGGTGAGAGCAAATGAAGCTGTCCACACACTACTTAATTCTCTCATCTCCTCCAAGACTTTAACTTTTTTTGGATTTGGAAACATAGCCAGCCTAGCTAGGGATATTTAAGACCTGCCAGTGCTCTTGAGGTTTGGCAAAATTTGGAGGAAAAGATGCCAGGTTGCAGATGCTTGAAGCACATTTTGGTTGATGAAATGTCTTTTTTTATTTTAAGTGCATAGGTGCATAATTTCTTGAGGTCAACAACAATGATAAATGTAAATTAAAATGTAAAAAACAAATCTTTATTTACTTCCATATGGTTTCTTTGTCAAAGCCACAGGGAGCCAATAAAGAAGCGCAAAATGTGGCTCCAGAGCTGCAGGTTGTCAACCCTTGCACTGGGCTGTGCCAAAAGAAGGCATTCCTGCACAGCAAAAAGATGCAAAGCACCATACTGAATGCTATTTTACAGTAGGGATGCACAATAATATCGGTGTATCATCAGTATTGACCAATATCAGCTTTAAAATGAACAATCGTCAAACATGCTATTTCTCAATTTGTACAATGAATAAATATTAAATACATGGAAAAGAATTCTGTATCATGTCTCCATCTGCTGGTGGGCCGTCATGATAAGAGTATCCATGCATGCATGACATTAATTCCACTGGAGGAGACTTGATGATCACTAAAATTTGCTGGGAAAAAAGTGGATATATTGATATGAGTATCAGTTATCGGCCAAATGAGTTGTTACATACCGGCATATCAGATGTTGGCAAAAAATCCAATATTGTGCACCCCTATCTTTATTATGGGCAGATATTATATGATTATAAAAGGCCCCACCACCTCAAGACACACACACTTTGTGGTGGTAGTGCCTCTTTGGTTGTCATTATGCATCTTGTTGTGGTTTTGTGTTTCTCTATGTGGTTGTTTTGTCTTTTTTTTTTGTAGGTATCTTGTGTCTTTTTTGTATTTCCTTTGCATTTTGTGGTCTTCTTAAGTCTCTTCCTGGTAAATTTGTGTTAATTTGAGCGACATTTTGCAGGTGAAGGCTAGTTGGGCCCCAGTACCTGTGGCTGTGTGATGCATCCAAGATCTTCATGCTAACACCTTAAACTCCAGTGGACCAGTTTTTTTCTTTACGGTACTTGCTGCTGGTGTCAGGGCCAGATTAACCCACAAGGGGTCATCACTCATTCTTATCTTATTAACTTAACTGACTAAAGTGTTCAGTTAGATTCTGTATGCATCTTATATCCCTAGGCGCTGCTGCAACACCTCCTCTGCACTACTACTATTCCAAAGTAAACATCTGTTATATTGACTCATCTGACGTTCACATCGTGGACTCTTGCACCTGAGTCTGGTGACAGCTGTCCTAAACTGGTCATGACAGTTTTCTCACAGGTAAAAAAATAATAAAGCAAAGACAGAAATGTACACATTTTACTGGTTTCATCATATTAATCTGAAATAATTCCATGAGTCAGTTATATACAAGTTAGGATCCCCCAAGAAAACATAGTGGCAAAGCTCAGTTAGCAAAGTCATAGTTGCACAATGACAAGTATACCAGTATTAATATCTTGTACGAGATCATAGGTTAGCAGGGGTTCATTCCTAGTGTACGTGAAGACCGATGTTTTCTCAATTGTAGCTTTACTTCCTGGCGGGATCAGCGAGGCCATTATTCCATGCCAAAATATACACACCCCCTCTCCACTGGTGTTGTCGCAACCATTTTCCAAATGGTCATATGTTTACAGTAATGTCGACACCATAGCTCTTCCTTTAAAAATAGTCAAATATATATTGCGCCAGTCCGTGAACATGTAAAAATGCCTCTGATAAATACTCTGCATCATTTCAGTGAGAGGGAGTTTACTCCTCGCGCCGCCGCTGCTGCTGCTGCCGCTGCATCTTTTGCTGTAAGCGGAAAATAAAAGAGACACAATCAGCTTAACACTCCATGGACATTACACTTAAACAGTGGCAGTGTGGAGACTGTGGCTGCTATTTGAGTGTATCGTACTAAAAGACTGAGGCTGCATGTCCCGGACAAAAAAAGTCAGCATCCTCTTCAATTAATGGCCTACACAGAAGGCATGGAAATAAAGTAACACCACTTTTCTTGTACTGTGGTCTAGAGTTGGTTAATCCCGGTGTTATAAGTATGATAAGAAAGAAAGATCAGACTCTTATTTCATTCTAACATACTGTAACCTTGTTTTGCTGCTCTGCTTACTTAAACAAGACAGAGTGCCTTTTCCCCAGCAAAATTAGTGCATATATGCAGGTTTTCAAACGTGTGAAAACCTGTTAAAAATAGGCAATAGATTCCTTTGCCATAAAGCGGTGCAGGAATGAGTCCTAAAACCTGGAAATGAGTTTGCATTTTAACCCTCCTGGTTCCCTTGTCTCAAAGGCAACAGGTGTTTTTAAATGGGGTCTTGGTTAGATGCCTGAAATAAGGTCCGCTTGGGTGGTTTTCACATTTTGTTCTCCGCCGTAAACTACGTCAGTACATACTTGTGAATTTTTGAAGCTTTTACGTGACTTAAAAAAGGGGGCTGCGAACAAGTGGCTAATGAGACTACAGAGCATCGTCAAGGCGACCACAGCTTTACAGCCGTGCTGAGAGGACAACGGTAAATCATGCGTCCATGGTGGTTTTTACTTCTGCCGATGGGATTTAAGCCTCAAAAATCATAAAAGTGGTGTTCGTTTGTGAAGATAATCTTGCTGAACTAAATGTGTTTGTATCATAAATGTTTGTTTGCAACAGAGCTGTTTTTCTGTAATAATCCAAAATCCCATTACCTTTTCGATAAGGGAACCGGGCAACTTTTGCAATGGCCTACAAACATATGCCATCCCTATGATGACGGAGATAAATTTACCACTCAAAATCTTTAGTCACGTTTGAATCAGTGGAGCTTTGGATTTCAGACAAAGGTAGACAGACGCAGGCTTCTCACAGATTTTGCTCACTTAAATGACAGGCTCAAAATGCTCTACTAATAAAGTGAAGGCCAAAAACACATTTAGAATCCTAACAGGCTGAATCATCACATATTTAAAGGACTATCTTTTGTAGCAGACTGAGATCGTTTGTGTGGAGCAGATTCCAGTCATCTAAAATGATAAATCATACATGAAGTATGTTAACATCGCTTTTTCAACATTATTTTTGGGGCTTTTTGCCTTTAACGACAGGACGGTGTCAAGTGTGAAAGGGAGAGAGAGGGGAAGACACGCAGCAAAGTTGCCATGTGAAAATGATAAAAGGATATAAACGGGGGCATCCAGTAGCTCAGCGGGTGGAGCCGACTCCTTGTGCTGCTCTCAGCCTCATTTTGGAGACAAGAGAATGTCGAACTCTTACACGCCACAAGATAACGTGCGAACAGTCCATGTTGACCTGACCTGCTCTACTTTGTGAACAATAGTGCAGTTTCTTCAGTAGAAACGAGCTTCCATGGCCTCATCAGGTAATAAACTGTGTTGTGTTTTCCTGGATTAGGACACTTTATATTTACAGTCTATATTACAGTCAAGACTATAATATTGGTAATTATCTCGATAAATGTTTTGCTCACCTTTTTTCTCTTCTTCTTTCTTTCTTGCCGCCTCTTCTCTCTGTTTCTTGATAATGGCGAGGCGAGCGAGGTCGGCTTTGGCCTGATCCGTCTTCCCTGCCAAGTGCATCTTCATGTAGCGCTCCTTCGCTTTCTGCTTCTCAATCTCCTCTCTGTGCCGGAGTGTGTGTGTGCGTCAAGATGGGGAGAGTGACATAAGCAAAGTCATTGTTAAACATAGGGAGCTGGGGATTTATAGACATAAAATAACCCATCAACCTTTTGTTGTTAATGTCCTAATTGCTACATAAAAAGCTTTTCCACTGTGCCGTCATTCTTGCGTGTTTCACCATGACACCATTTTCAGAATACGCTACTAATGTGCTTTTTTTTAACCACATAACATTTTGACATTTCTAGCACATAATAAATAAGACAGTAGAACTGGGTATCAGTGTGTTACACTGCTCCATACTACTCCAAATGTCAAGGCATGCAACTTCTATGTTATAGGTCCAGTGTGTAAGGTGAGAACTGCAGATTGCAACCAGCTGAAACTTCTCCTGGTTAGATTTCCTTCAGTGCTCACTGCTGAGGAGGTTTTTACTGTGAGCCTAATTTTCAACAGAGGTCTCTTCCTCTCCAAAACAAACGGACCAGGTGATTTAAACCAGTAGAAACACTGAATAAAGCAGTGTCACGTTAAAAAACTGTTTTTCCATCTATGTCTGTGGCGATATTCGGAGTAACTCCTCTTGATGTTAACTGTAAGTAGAGCCCAAGCAGACATCGTCTCTTGCTGCTCACTTCTGGCCAGAAGGCTCATCCTGTGTAAATGGAAGAACTTTTCACTTCCAACATACGGACGTTGGATCAAGGATGTTATGTCTCATTTACAATATTTACAAAGGATCAACTGCACGCTTCTTTGACACTTGGCAGACATTTTTAACTTTTGTGGCAAATATGGAAGCTGAAAAATTGTAATAAAATATGTTATACTCTACTTAAGTCTCACAAGTTAATTAATGTCTTGTCATTTTCCCCTTTTTTTTAATATATATATACACACACATAGAATTTTTTTTTTATTCATGTATTTATTTATTTCTCTCTTTCTTGTCTATTAGATTTCTTTAGACTGGTCTGGCCTTCTCTGTTTGTTCCTGGGTTGATGGGTGGGTGGGGTTGTCAATTTGCCCTTGCTGGTTCTATGTTTGTTTGTTAATACTCTGTGCATCTTTATTAAATTACCAATAAAAATAAAATAATTTAAAAAAAACCCACCTATGGCCCTATCTACAGCCAGTGTTTGGTTTGTCCATTCTGAGCTACTGTAGAAACATGGCAGTGCAACACGGCAATCTCCGTAGATGAGGACCTGCTTCCTATGTAGATATAAACTGCTCATTCGAAGGTAACCAAAACAGGGAATTTCTTATTTTCAGGTGATTATACATGAAAAAAAATATTATATTGTAATCCCTTTCTGCCCTAAATCCTACACACTGGACCTTTAAATACTTTGTGTAATAAATGAAGTTCCCATTTAGCACCAATGTGATGCGACACCACACACACACCTCTCTCTCCTTGATAACTGCTTGGGCTCATCCAGCTCAATCTGCGTCACCTTCTTGGACTTCTGAGCCACTCTGTTAGGATTCTCGATTTCTATCAAGCCCTCCACGCCCGCTCTCCTCCTCTGCAAACACATCACAACAGCTCAGAAAGAATGAAGTGACGGCTTACATGTATAAAATGACTACATGACCATGAGCCTAAGGCACAGCCACGCAGATGTTACAATGTGCTTTACAGGTGCACACTGATAACAAATGATTATACTGTATTAATGCATGTTTGATCACAGAAACAGTGTGGCTGTACATCTGAGTTTTCATCGTCGCTGTCTTCTGATCCTGATGCCGGAAGCTTCTCCTCTGCCGCGTCAATCTGAGCTGCACCCCCCGCCTCTTCTGCTTCCTGTTCTTGCTATAACACATAAATGAAGAGGATAAAGCACACAGGAGAATGTTATCAAACCAGTGCATCAGGTCAAACACATGCACTTACAACAGGGCAGCTTTTTACTCCATTCAAAAGTCAGAGCAGCTGCTTTCACCTATGCCCTCCTCTACATTCTGGCTGGTGGAGTGCTAATGAGAGTCTTTTAGAGGAACACTCCAGCAATGTTAAGTATCACGAACAGTTTACTCAGTTACATAGTTTACTGTTTCCAGTGGCCAGAATGCTGTTAAACTGCATTTTAGAAAGTGTAGGATCCAGCATTTTTAGAGCTTGACCAATACTTCAAGGGATAGTTCGTATTTTTTGAAGTGGGGTTGTACTGAGGTACTTATCCATAGTCAGTGTGTTACAAAAAGAATATGTCAGTCTAAGCAGGCAGGAGCCCAACACAGAAACTAAGCGGTACTGCTGTGGACAGTTAACTCAAGTCAACTCAAATTTATTTATAAAGTACATTTAAAAACAACTCATGTTGAACAACGTGCTGTACCAAAGGAATAAAATGCTAAAAACACATACACACGAGAGGCAACATAACTGTCAGGTTCACAGCTCACACCTTTAGAGACACAACACACACAGGCACACATCAGAGAAAACCACGTCAGGGAGACTCAAACACTGATGAATAAAAGTAGGTTCTGAGCCTGGACTTAAATGAGTCAGTGGTGGGGTGGATCTGATGGGGATGGGGATGCTGTTCCACAGTTTGGCGGCAGACACAGCAAAGGCATGATCACCCCTGAGCTTAAGTCTGGAGTGTTACAGGTAGCCAGTGGAAAAGAGGCTATGGGTGCCTGTGAGGAGTCTGGCAGTGGCATTGTGAACCAGTTGGAGGCGGGACAGAGAGGACTGACTGATAACAGTGTACAGAGAGTTACAGTAGTCTTAGGAGGAAGAGATGAGTGTGGGTGACTATCTCCAGGTCACTGAGGGAGAGAAAGGGCTCTCCCTGAAAGAGCCAGTTCAGGGAGAGCACCTAAAATAATCAACATTAGTTTAAGTGTATGATATATTAAGAGTATTTTCATTGCTTTTTTCCCCCATGATACAGCCCATTCTGATCTACGCTCCTGTCAAAGCCACCGGTCTCCATTGACAGGAACTAATTTTAGCTCAGAGACCACGGGAGCTGCTGGTCTATCACTGCCTTGATCAGTTAGTTAGTATGTGTGAATGTGTGGCTGGTGAATCAGAACTAACCCCTTAAAACTCCAAAGTCACACCTTTGAGGCAGTGGTAGACGAGCAGCTCCCATGTTCATGATGAATAACTATTTTTCTCAGTGGAGTCTGGTTTTGAAGACAGCTTCATTTTCATGATGGAAATCACTGTCTGACATTAAGGTAAAGCAGTGAAAACATTCTGAATAAACCATACACTTAAGCTAATACTGATATTTCAGATGGGACTTTTTAAGGTGGCTATAATAGGTTTTGTTGCTGGCCTCCATCCACAGCAGTAGATTGCTAAACTTCTGGTCTGTGCTGACCAACATCTACTGTATGTAATATACTGTTTATAGACAGACAGATAGAAAGATAGAACTTCATTGATCCCAAACTGGGAAATTCTTGTGTTACAGCAGCAAGTAATCAAACAGTGTGTGGACAGTAATATACACATAAATACCAGAAGACAAAAACAGATCACAATATGGAAAAGTGCCACATAAAACCCCACTTCAAAACAATCTGAACCTTCCCTTTAACCCTTTGAAACCTGAGTAAATTGGCTTGATTTCTTTTAAAAACATGAGAAGAGGGCAGGAAGCAACGGAAGAGGAAGCAACCCCCAAAATATAGTAAGAAATTAGTAAAAAGAGAAAATTAAAAGCAAGAAAATCAGTAAAAAAAACCAAAACAAAAATAATAATTAAAAAAATAGAGGAAGAAAGTTTAAAACAAACAAACGAGGAAATGACCTGTAAAGAGTGCTTAAGAATTACAATAATTCTGTAACATAATTTCAAAATGTAATAATAATAATAATACATATATAGTTTTCCTCTATATTTTCTTCATTCTCTAGTTGAATTTTTCAATTTCTGGGACATTTCTTACCAAGTTGCTCGTTGCCTTTTTTACCATGTGTCTGGAAGAAATCACATTTGAATCAGGTTTAAAGGTTTAACTACTCACAAAAGGCGTCTGAAAGCGGCACAAGAAATGTGATGTCATTTGCTCGGTGTGTGACACGACTCAGCAGTCTTTGGGTGTAGACGGGACCAACCTTTTTCCTCTCCTTCTCTGCCTTCATCTGGGCGTCTATCTCCTCAGGGCTGGTGTACGTCCGCATGCGACCCTTGTGGCCACTTTTCCTACCTTTTTAAAAATCAAACAAAAGGACAAAATACAGATTCAGTATACTGGGGATAGTGTACAAACAGAACAATGAAAAAAATGTGTGTTGATAGCTTTTTTTGTTAGTTGAAACAGAAAGTAGTTTCACATTTTGCTCAACATCCTTCAGGGAGACAACAAAATAAACTTTTTATTGATACATTTACATTTATGAGTTTACAAACATTTCCATCATTGCTATCATATTTATCATAAAACAATATGTCTTCTTGTCATGAGTTAAGAAGAAACCAAACACCACATCTTCAGTATTTAAAGATATGATGATCTGCAAAGCTCTTGCCAGATTTCTTGGTGTGAGAACAACACCAAAAAAAAGGTGTAAAACTGTTTCTGAATATGAATATATGTTTATGTCTTTCTGTAATATCTGCATCTAATGACAGGCAGGGTGCCACCTTTCCTACCTGATGAAACATGACATCACACATAGATTTGCATACACAGTACACCTGTGACAAACCACAGCCACCAGACATGTGTCAGCTGAAGCAGACCAGTCTTTAAACTCCCTCTGTGTCTGTTTAATGTTTACAACGCAACCCCAAAGCACAGGTATGTAAGTTAGAGACGCATGTCGCCTGGATCGCTGCCTCCTGGTGTTAGGTGGCTAACAGCAGGTGAACACATTAACAAAACTGGTATCAACACCGTGTAGCGGGTTTGAAGATCAGTCTTACCTCCTTTGGGCATGTTGACAACTTAATCCTGTAATAAAAACTCCCTGACAACTCAATACTGACAGAAAGTGTCAAAAAACACAGCAGCGCGAACTGACAGCTGGCTAAACTCACAGTGGGGATGAGTATCAAAATACTTTGAGTAGTCCAAAGATGTGCCATTTAGAAAGTTATAAATACGGGGTCAATTTCAAGTATTTCATTACCAAAATTTCTGCTATACACTTAATAACTTACACATTTCTATTCAATATGCAGTTACGAAATAAAATGACGTGAGTTATGAAATATAACACTAAATTCAGTTATTTATGTTCAGGCAGTTTGCTGGTGTGCTAATGTGATGCAATACGCCAGGAACGATAGAAAGATATCTGCGTTGATTTAAAGTCAGCAAACGTCTTTTTACAGACCTAAATAAATGTTAATATAATCACTAATGGTGTGTTAGTGAGATATAACATTTATGAAGTTAATAAACGCCGAAAAACAGGATATGTATTTTTGGCGTCGCGACGTCATTCGGGAGGGTAACACGAGAAATGGACCCTTCGCGTGACGTCAAATAGTAGCGCCTGAGACGAGATCGCAATATCAACACATCGAGAGCTTTTGTTCTATATTTGTACAAAACAGAGCAAAATGCCCAAAGTAAAGAGGAGTCGGAAGCCGCCTCCAGACGGCTGGGAGCTTATTGAGCCCACTTTGGACGAGCTGGATCAGAAAATGAGAGAAGGTAGGCCGGTAGAGGATGATTATACCGCTGCTGCTCAAAACACTCGGCCCCACAATGCGCAGTGTGTGGTGGAGAATAAATATCGGCCTTCATTTTACATTTATTTAAATGTCGAGCGATCCCTATTTTGATCTAGTTTACAACCAAGGGCGTTTCTAGGTTTTGGGGAACTGGGGGCTTAGCCCTGGCCTCTGCAGGGGGCACGGGGGATCCTACCCAGGAAATGTTTTGGATGAACAAGCTCTATTTTGATGGGTTTTTTTTAATGCTCTCTGGCATCTTATTTAGCCCTAAAAGCTTTTGTTACTTCCTCGTTTAATTAAGAGATGTGATGTTCAAAATATTAGTAGTTGTTAGTATTGAGAGAATAATAATTTAATGTGGAAAATTTTGAGGTACTTGTACTTTGTACTTGTACTATTAATTTATTATTTATACTTCTTCCCCTCTACATCTTAGAGGGAAATATTATACTTTTTACTCTACTACATTTATTAGTCTGCTTAAGTTACTTTGGAGACTCAGATTGATCATACAAATTATAATTATCTCATAAATGATGATACATTATCATAGATTAAAATACCCAGCAATATATAAAGTATTTAAAATGAGCTCTGGGGCGCCCAGTACCTCAGTGGGTAGAGTGGGCACCCCACGTACCTTGCCGCAGCAGCCTCAGGTTTAATTCCAGCCCATGGCCCGTTTCTGCGTGTATTCCTAGCTTTCTCCTCCTTTCACACTTCAAACTGCTCTGTCATTTAAGGCAAAAGCCCCCAAAATAATCTTAAATGAAGCACTCCAACTTTAACAGCTCCAACATTTAAGTGATTACTGGTGTGCACTCTCTTGTGCCCACGCAATCACACAAAAATGCGCTGTTTGAATTAAACAGAGAACCTAAAACTTTTAAAACAATATCATATTGTTTTTGATAGATTGAATACATGATTGGAGTGATACATTAGTATATCCAGGGGGTTTTAAAATTATTTAATAAGGCCTATTCTTATAGCCTTTAGATTAATAGGTCCAGGGCTGGAGCATCAGATGCTAATGCCTAACAACACCACTGTTTACAACTGAATAATCCTTTGGTGGTGCTGGTTAAACAAGATTCAGCTGACATTTTGGAAATGTATACACTAGTTGTTTAACTGGAGCGCAGGAACTGTGTATTAGTCAATCAAAAGACTAACGTTACTAATAAAGTTACTGTAGTTCAGCCAGATGCAAGTGTTGAATATATGTCTGTAATTTAATGTGATTTTTGTTGTCTGTAATTCAATCTAATGTTAAATGTCCAAAACAATGTGATCTTATAGTGTCCCCAGTCCATTAATTTGGGCTCTACCACTTCTGGAACACCATCCAAATTATGAATAGGAATAAATGTATGAATTTTGAGAACGGGTAAAGTTCCCCTTTAAGACAGAAGTCAGCTTCTGATTTTGTGGCACCAGCTTGGGTAAGGCTTGGGAAAGTGGGTCTCTTCAGAAGTGGTTTTCCCCAGATTAGTGTGGAATTACTTGACTGATGTGCACAGAGTGCTGACATCAACCCGATCCAACACTTTTGGGAAAGATTTCTCATGGGCATGCAGCAGATTAATGCACTGCATCAGATGCAACATCACTGTCCTTGGCTGTGTTTCAATTTCTACATCCCAAAGCTAACTTTCTTGTTTTTCCTCTGTGTCCCAGCTGAAACAGAGCCTCATGAGGGGAAACGAAAGGTGGAGTCCCTTTGGCCAATTTTCAGGCTGCATCATCAGCGGAGTCGATACATCTACGACCTCTTCTACAAAAGGAAAGCTATCAGCAGAGGTAGGCAGTTTCACTCACACCGGTTGGACTACTTCATGTCTCATGTTTCACATTTCCTCTTCATTTTTTATTCTTCCTTTCCTGACTACTTAAGCATTTGATGTACTCCTTCCTTACACCTTCAGCATGACATAGTTGTTACCTGTATAAAAGTTGTGTTTGAATAACTTTTTATGTGTACATAATGTGTTTCTAATGACCAAGATTTTCTGCAAATACCTGTCACACTTCCTCAAGTAACAGTTGCTCAGTAATTCAACATTTCCAAAGACTCACTTTAGTTAAGTGTCCGTGCCTTTGCCCCCTTGCAAGGGTATTTCTCTGTGCACTAGATGCCAAATCAGTGTTGTATTCCTGTGTGTTTCCTGACAGAGCTCTATGAGTACTGTATAAAGGAAGGCTATGCAGACAAGAACCTGATTGCCAAGTGGAAAAAGCAGGGCTACGAGAACCTGTGCTGCCTGCGTTGCATCCAAACACGAGACACCAACTTTGGAACCAACTGCATCTGCAGAGTCCCCAAGAGCAAGTTGGAAGTTGTAAGTAGCTAGTGATTCTCCCGAAGGTTGTCCATTTTAATTATTTTGAAAAAATAAGCCCAGTGAGAGCTTGTATAAAATACGTTAAAGGCTTCAGTTGCCCCCTGAGTGAGATAAACTAACCACAACACTGCAACACCACACCAGAGAGTATCTCGGGTGCTTTGATTGGATGAGTGGGGTCAGAGGGCTCAACAGTCACTGTGTCAACACTGAAATTTGATTCTTCCTAAAGAAAAGAATGACAGTTATCCAGTTACTTTCCTAAACAGTGACGTTATATCACATAAAATGTCCTGTTCATTCCCAGAGTTTCCTTGTGGTCTAAATCCTGCTGTTTTTTCTTCTTCTCTGCAGGGAAGGATCATTGAATGCACCCACTGTGGATGCAGAGGATGTTCTGGCTAAGTGCAGTTTTTGTACATCCATTTTATTTTCCATTGGGCGTCAGGGCTCACCCAGTCTCCATCTGTGCACTCTCAAAGCCCCAAAGCAACATCGCCTTTATTTCAGTCGCCTGCATCAGAAACTGATAACCTCACCATCATCTTCATTTGTGCCCTTAAGGGGTTAGCATTTGACTCTTCTACTTGTGAACACAGCGGAGCAAAGGTGAAGACACCTAGAGGGGCCATATTGTACCACTTATATATTTTTTTTCTGAATTTTTTTGTACCTAACTAAAGTCCTCAACTTGAGGTCAGCTGTTTCTGCATCAGGCCTGTCATTCCAGCTAAGTCATACCCACTGTGAAGGTCATGTTAAGTTCTGATGTGTTTCATTTACAAAGGGCTGGGAGGGAAGTTTTGTTTTGTTTTGAAATGTCATTATTTTAAACCTTAAAACTTTTTCTTCATCATTGTTCTTGTAGTGTAATTTTAAATAAAACGATTCTGATTTACCTCCTGTCTTACATTTGTATTTCATGATGCAGACCATGAGGTGTAAGATCCAATTTAGATTCAAGTACCATCGTTCTTCATCTCTTCTTGAAGTAGCATAAATCACTGGGAGGTTGGACAGTGTCTTCTAATAGGACTGAGCATTGTATGGATATTGTATCGATATCTTGATATAAGACAAGATATCTTTTTAATGCTACATTACAGTTATGTTATAGCTGTTCTATTATTTGCCTTGACCAACTTACCCATCTTACAGATGCTTATTTATCAAAAATCTAATTGTGTAAATATTTTGTGGAAGCATCAATAGTCAACTCACTACAAATAAATAAGTACAAATCCCATTCAATTTCAGGATAAAACAAGGTCAGTTTTCTCAAAAGTAAATGTTCATGTCCCCTTTTCCTAGAAATAGCAGTTTACCATTGAAGTCTAGAGAGGAAATAGACAAGTTTTTTTTGTTTCAACTTGTAGTTATGAAGTAAATGGTGATTGCACAATGACTGTTAGATTGGTTCCTTATAAGCAAGGGTGTAACTTTTGTTTGAGAAGTGAGGGAGACACGATAAAATGGACTGTCTGTAGTCCTCTTAGAGAAAAAAAAATCTTATTTCCTGCATTTCTTCATGCACTTAGAGACAACAGTAACCAAAACAAACTCTAGGAAATATACTCATACTAAATTCTGCTACATATGCTAAATACAGTACTCCTCTGTGACATTTCCTGGAGCATGTCAGAGCAAAATCAACAGCTCAATTCACATTCTCAGCCAGAACGTGATGGCTGGCCAATCAGACGCTTATTAAACACAATTTTTGTGCTTATAAAACTGTTAATAAAAGCTGGGGAACACAAACAGGATATTGAAAAGACATGTCCATGTGTTCCCAATTGAAATCAGACCTCAGTCTCTAGCCTCGCTTTCACTGTGCAATTCTGTCTGCCACCAAATACGATTCTCCGGGAAAATGAAGGCTCAATTTACTGCAAAAAGGAAGCATGTCAACAAACCAAGACAGGAACCAGAACTGTTAGCTATCAGTAGCTATCACAGGTTACCAAAGAGTATCAATATAAGTTATTTCAGTTACTATCCCCCCATTCTCTGAACCCATCGGCTGTACGTGATTGGTCAAACATGAGTGGTCAATATCATCTAGAGACGATATGGCTCACATCACAAAGCAGAGTCTTATTCAGTACATTTATAGTTTATAATCATCAATGTAGCTACAACCAACAGCCAAAACAGCTAAGGACAAAAATAAGTATAAGCGTAGTAATAGTACAGGATGAGTCCTCCCAGTGTGGATTTGCAGATATATCATTTGTGGTAGTTTGTTGTTTCATCTGAAGCTCAAACACTGCATGATCTTTACCCCTGACTAAATGTTAATGTCACTGTGCAACTGTAAATACACACAGCAAAGGCCAGCTGTGTGTGAGCTATCCTGCTGTGCAGCCCTGTTAGATGAAGAAGCTCCAAAAGAACCTCCTCCCATAAAGTAATGAGATCGACACACAGCTGCCCACTCACTCTGCCCCTGCAGAACAGGATTACTGTAAAGAGCAAGCAGTATTATTGTTCTTATATTGTTCATTTACTGCTCCTTGCTTCGTGAGAGCACCACCTTGCCTTCCACTGCTCCAGCAGGGCAATTAGTTGTTTTCACAGATGAGCATTTATAATTCATGACACCTCAAACACTCACACATCCGTCATCGCTAAAGCAAGTCACACACACGAGTCTGTTGGAGTGTTTAACGTTTAATGATGATCTGTAGGATGCATTGGTTTGTTCTTCCAGTATCTTACAGTGAGATTCACCGTGATCACCAAACTCACTGTGTCACCCAGGCATCCAGGCAAAAATGAAAATGGATTCAAATAATTTAATGGAGAAAACGAATATCATCAACATTTACATAAAAGCCTCAAGACATTCACAACGTGCTTTATTAAAATCACTGGCAGCAACGCCGTCTCACGGGGCCGAAGTGAGCACGACATCCCCTCTTGATGAGATACAAAAGGTGGACATGATATGGCAACATAAGGACACTGAGTGACGACATGTTAAGCACACTGTGGTATGGCTTTTTCGGATTACATTCACCTTTTTGCATTAGAGGGACGAAACCTAAAAAGAGGAGTGGCTGTAACTTCTTAGCAGTAACATTAAAGAAAACACCACGTGGCCAAAAAAATAAAGAAACAGTAAGCATTCAACTGACGTAATACATGAGGTGGAATTAAAAATATGAGGTTGCTGTTAGTTAAAAGCATGTACCTTGAAGGAATACTTCATTTTGTATATCAGTTATGTACCACCTGTTAAGTTGACTATTCCTCGCAAGCCTCCACAGTAAACGAAGAATCCAAAAACTGAGAAAATTATTGGTGAATTTAAGTCATAGAGGTCTGAGTTTAACAACAGCAAAACTATATCAAAACGGCTGTTTACACTCTCACACAACTTGTGCAGTATAATCCAGGTCTCATTTATCCTTCCGTACACATTTTACACACTTCTACATAAACAGTGCAGGTGCTACTCATCCATCCCTGTGACTGTTTAAGTGTTTTTAGGAGTAACATTTTGTGTTTTATGTGTTTAAGAAGTACTGAGCATACGCCTGGAACATAGGCTGTATAACATAATAGACGTAGCCGCCATGATGTCACCAATTGGTTTGTGGACTCCAGTTTTAAAGCCTTGAGGTTGCCATTTTGTCTGTCTCCATCTTGGATTTTTGGAGAAATAAGTGACTATATTTGGATGAGAGGGGGGAGCTAGCTCGCTAACTGGTTGCTTGGTTAGCATGGTGCATTCACAGCTATAGTTTGCTTTGATAGTGCTAATGCTAATGCTAATTTTCACTAGCGAAATAAATGCTTAACACCATTAAAACAAAATGTACTTACGGGAAAAACTGAACATCCGACTTTTCAGAGGGTCTTTTAGTCCAACCAAATGCTAAACATTTGGTTGTGCTACATTACATTTGGGTTTGGCGTTTTAGGCAACCAAAATATTACAATTAACTAAAAAGTCTTGTTTTGCATTTGGTTGTACTAAAAGACCCTCCAAGAAGTCGGATGTTTTGTTTTCCAGTAAGTATTTTGTTTTGTGTGGTGTTAAGCACATATTTCGCTAGTGAAAATTAGCTTTAGCATTAGCACTATTCCGGCTATAAATAAACCATGCTAACCAAGTGAGCAGTTAGCTAACTATCTGAAACACACTGAAATAACAAATTTGTGAATTTGGGTTACTCCATGCTACCGAACCAATGTTGCCGTGGTAGTAACTTGTCAACGGACGGACCCACCTGTCACTCAAAGCAGCCATGCCCTTAATTGTGAGTGAATCTGGGCCCCCTCCTTGCAGCTGTCATGAAGGGGGAAATTAGCTATAGCGACCAAACCTTTTTTTGTACCAGGCTATCAACATGTTTATTTCTGCTGTAAAAATGGGCTTTTTAACATGAGGGTCTGAGGGGATTGACTTGCTTTAAGAGCTAGCCTCAAGTGGCCATTAGAGGAACTGCAGTTTCTGGCACTTCCGCATTTGCTTCATTTTCCAGCCCCTGATGTTGCTGCTTAGACTGGATTAAGATTATACTGCATGAGTTGTGTGAGAGTATGTAAACAGATGTTTTGAAATAGTTTTGCTGTCAAGAACATGGACCCCTATGACTTCAATTCGTCAAGAATTTTCTCCGTTTTTGGATTCTTCGTTCATCGTGACCGCATGCGAGAAAAACAAAGATTTCCTTACAAACTCAACTTAACACAGGGTGAGTAACTGATATACAAATGTTCATTTGGGGTAGAAGTTTTCCTTTAAAATCAATATGAGTCTTGATCGTAGCAGGAAGGACAGCAGCCATGATCCCACATTGTTTGACCTTTCACATTAAAAACTCTGACCATGTAGTCACAAGTACACGTACCATTCTAGATACAGAATTACAGCTCCATCACTGACGCCACAGAATTAGGAACAGTAAAATCTAAAATACTATCAAAGACGCCTCTTCAGTATTGTTGCACTGGCCACTATGATTAAAAAAAACAAACTCCTTCTACTTGTGAAATTCTTCAGCATCCTCCGAAAAGAAAATCTCAGCATGATGGTCATGATCCAAATTGTGTCCCAAAGCAATAAATACAGAACAGTTGAGTTTTGTTCACACATCCAGCAAGGGTTGTTGAGAAGAAAATAAATAATAGGCAACCGTCCTAATTCAAGTGTTAGAGTTTTGCTTGTGATGGCACAGGAAATAATTTTGCTCCCATAATAAAATCTATACAAACACAACATCACCGTCTCAGCAACATCTTCTTAAACTGTTCAGCATCGTCTCCCAAGTCAGTTCATCCAAATACAACGAAACAGAAATATTATCAATATGGTGAATCACCCTGGCACAAGACAGTCTCATGCTGACACCACAACACTCTCACACAACTTTAAGACAACAGTGAAATTCAATACATTTAGGTTAAGTAGCGTTAAAATGTTCCTGACCATGTGAGTAATATCCATGAAAATGCTGGCCAGCACTTAGCTAATAGTGACAGATTTTGGCTGCCGCTGCCCAGCATGGGTGAGTATGTGTCGTGATGACGTTATTTCTGCACATGCAAATATCTCACGTGGGGGCCGACTGGATCGAATTCACACAGCAAATACACTTCCTCATGCATCACAGCCTGGAAGCTGGGAATGTTTACTCCATGCTCTCAAAAAGTCAAATCTACTCAGCTAAAATCCAACACTGTGTCTCTACTTGGAACAAAATCAACATTAATACGGGAATGTGTGTTAAAATTGATTCAAGAAAGAAATATTTAAAGGATAGGCTTCAGAAAGATTTTGGCCTTTGGAAGGTATGTAGTAGTTTTAAAGAAAGAGGCGTGTCACAAAACCAGCTGCAACAAGCCGCCTACTGAGGTTTTACGGACAGTTTCAGAGAGACGTGTGTTCTCCATAGGCAGAAAATGTCAGCATATGTGATGTTTGTTACAGTAATCCTGAAAAACATGTTTACATATAGCTGAGATGATGTCATAGCTGAGAAACTGCTCACTGATTGGTGGGTGTTGGTGGACTTAGCTGAGGTCAGACCAGCAATTATGACACTCAGACAGCCATGTTGGATTGAGTTTTGTTACACGATGTATGTGTGTGCGTGTGCGTGTGTGTGTGTGTGTGTTAGGAGGGGTAGGGAGACTGAACTTAAAGGAATAGTTTGGATTTTTTTTAAGTGGGGTTGTGTGAGGTAGTTAACCATAGTCAATGTATTACCCACAGTAGACGGCAACTGGGGTGACCCTAGTTTGAAGTACTGGACCGCTGACAGATTAAGTGAATAACATCTTGTTACAATGCAATGTTCTACGGGGAAACCTTTGGTCCTAGCATTCATGTGGATGCTATTTGATACACACCATCCACTCAAACACCACCACAGACCAAGTACACCCCTTTTTGGCAATGGCCCCCACAGCTGGACAATGCACCACGACACACTGCAGAAACTGCTCAGGAATGGCCCGAGGAATTTGACAAAGAGCTCAAGGCATCGACCTGGCCTCCAGTTTTCCCAGATCCCAAACTGATTGAGCATTCCTGGGACATGGCGGTTCCTACAGATGCCCCCGATCCACCAACAATTGGCTCTGACCTGTCAAGGCATGGATACAGGACCTCTAGGGGTTGTTCTGTGGTATCTGGCATCAATGCGCTTGCAGCGGATCCTTTGAGTCCTGTGGGTTGCAAAGTGGGGCACCAGCACGTCCCACGGATGCTCAATCAGATCGGTATCTGGCTAATTTGGAGGCCAGGTTGATGTCTTGAGCTCTTTGTTACATTCCTCAGCCCAATCCTGAACAGTTTTGGCAGTGTGACGTACACTGTCCTGCTGGGGGGCCTGCTGTTGCCGTGAGTGGGCATACTTGGTCTGTAGTGGTGTTTCAGAGGGTGGAGCGTGTCAAGTGACATCTACTTGGATGTCAGGGCCAAAGGTTTCCTAGCAGAACGTTGTACTGTAACAAGATGATAAATGTTGTTCCAGTGAACCTGCTTGTGATTTTAATGTTGTGGCTGATCAGTGTATGTACTGCTGTGGGCAGGGTTTTGATATAATAAACATTGCTATTAAACAGCGATTTCTGATTTATTAATGCTCTCTTCAAAGCCACCAGACCCCTTTGACAAAACAAGTGATTTTACTTCACAGAACACAGGAGTTGCTGGTCTACTGCTGCCTCGATCAGTTACTTTGTTTGTGTTATTGTGTGACTTTGGTGTTTTAAAGGGTTAGTTCGGATTATCCAAAGTCACAAAATAACACAAACAAAATAACCGATTGAAGCAGCAGTAAAGCAGTTACTCCTGTGTTCTGCAACTTAAAGTTACTGTATTTTTCAATGGAATTTGGTGGCTTTGAATAGAGCAAATAGAGAAAATATTCTAACTATAATGTAGATTTAAAGTGATACATATTTTTTAGGTGGCTAAAATACATTCTGTTGACTGCCATCTACTGTCAGTAATAAAATGACTATGGATAAGTACCTCTTACAACCCTACTTTAAAAATATCTGAACTATCCCTTTCAACAAGCCTTTGTAGGTAACTTTTTTTTTCAGTGGAGGTGAAAAACACATAGATGACTAAAAGGAAAATAAGTAGAGCCAACCTTTGTCTGCTCTGTTATGTGTGTTTATGAGGGTCAACGTGTGAACCAAACACAGGCAAAGTGAACCCACTCACTGACATTCACAACTCACTCTGTCTCCTGTTTCCTGCGCACAGAGGAAAGACAGAGACCAGAGAAATAGACAGCAAGGCAGAGAGAGATTACACAGATAAAACAATAACCAGTGCAGAGTTTGTCCTGAAACTAAAATAGCCGTAGACCTTTATAAGATCACCTTTTAAAAACCAAAGGGTCAAAGATGATTTCTGCTAAAACGTGTGTGGGAATCCTCGCCCCAGTATCAGATTTTGTATAAAACGCTGGTGGTGTAATTAAAACTAAAACAAGGTGCTGCTGCACTGCTCCCAGTGTCGGGCTGTAGGTACTGCTGAGTGATGAGCTGGCTGAGGTAGAGCAGTATTTGGCTGTCCTCCTCTCCCAGCCCCAGCTGCTCCTGCAGGAAGCAGCGGCGTCGGCCCTCCACGACCTCGGGCCCCTCCGTGGGGCTGACCGGCAGGTGGAGGTGGTGGGTGAAGGTAAACAGGAAGGCCCTGGCTGCCATGTGACAGAGGGTGCTCTGTAAGTGAAGGAAGTAGGTGGAGCCACGGCGGATGTAAGTGCGGTGGTCGGCTATGTTGGCGAGGAGTTGGCCACGATATGGCGGACAGCGCAAGGTCTTCTGGTCAGCATCCAGGATGGAGATGTAGCGACTGTAGCGGGACAGCGAGTAAAGCATGCTGGAGCCCACAGGGGAGGCTATTCTGTGGGGGACACACAGACATACACTGGTGTTCATTACTTTGCAAATGCAATACAGCACACACAAATACAGTGTAACTGTTAATTTGTACAGGAAGTTATTCATGTTTGTGCTAAAATTAATATATTTTTAATGAGGATTATCACACGCAGCACTTTTAAGTTTACACATTCAAAAGCACCCATATGCAGTACACACTTACCAGCCAAAACATTAAAAGCACTGGCAGGTGAAGTGTATAACTTTGATCATCTTGTGACAATACAACCCTCTACTGGGAAACCTTTGGTCCTGGCTTTCATGTGGATGCCACTTGACACATTTCACCCACCCAAACAGACCAACAACAGCCTTTTGCAACAGGAAACTAAAGCCATTGTCTGTTGTCTCTTCAAACCGCTTCAACCACTGCTTTGATTGGTTAGTTTTTTTGTGTTATCGTGTGAATTTGGATAATCCAAACTAACTCTTTAAAAAAGTCACATAATAACACAAACAAAATAACTGATCAAGGCAGCAAGAGACTTGTGACTCCTGTGTTCAGTGAGGTAAAATCACAGGTTTTGTCAAAGAGCATGGTGGCTTTGAAGAGAGCATAAATAACAGCTTCAGTTCCCCATCAGATATTGCTGTTTAACGACAAGGTAAAACACTGACAGTAGTGCACCAATCAGCCACAACATTAAAACTACAAACAGGTGAAGTGATTAAAATTCATCATTCTGTTACAATACAATGCTCTACTGGGAAACCTTCGGTCCTGGCATTCATGTGGATGCCACTGGACATGTTCCACTTATGTTCCGCTCTTGCACCCAAGAGCGCCCCCTCATGGCAACGACTCTCCCAAATGGCAGTGGCCCCCAGCAGGCCAGTCCACCATGCCACGCCGCAAAAACTGCTCAGGTGCCAGACACCACAGGACACCCCAAGAGGTCCTGTGTTCATGCCTCAACAGGTCAGAGCCGAATTTGATCCTTGGAGGCCCCACTGTGTATCAGGGGTATCTCTGGGGTGCTGGTACGTCCCACAGATGTTCAAACAGATTGGGATATGGGAAATTCTGAAGGCCAGGTTGATGCCTTGAGCTATTTGCCACATTCTTTGGGCCTTTCCTGGGTAGTTTTTATGGTGTCATAAGATGCACTGTCTAGCTGGGGGTACCGCTGCCATGAGGGAGTGTCACTGCCATGAGGGGGTGTACTTGACCTGCAAGAGCGTTTGGATGGTTGGAGCACGTCAAGTGGCATCCACATGAAAGCCAGGACCAAAGGTTTGCCAGTGGAACATTGCATTGTGACAAAATGATCAATGATATTTACTTAACCAGCCAGTGGTTTTAATGTTTTGGCTGATCAGTAAATACAGTATGTATTGTCACTCAGCCAAAATGAGTTAGAAAATATTAACAACAATCCAACATCATGGATCGCCACTTTTGTGTCTAGAATTCTGTACAGCAATTTAAATAAAAATGCTGGCTTTGACCTTTTTGTAGTTATTATATGACAACTAATTTGCAAATACATACACAGATATGTCTGCACAAATGCTTTACATTAATAAACAGCGGTGTTAAGATGAAGAAAATCCAGTTTAATGTGTGTAACAGCAGTGTCACGATTCAGTAAATGTTTTATATGCCAACGTCCATCTACTAAATCAATATGATAAATACACCCAGAGGTGCCTTGATCAGTTGTAAAGTCCACATCGGGAAAGATTAGCCCCCAGCGATCGAATGGTTGGCTCAGTCTGTGGACTGTTCAGCATATGTTAAGCAATAGTCCCATTAGCATTTATGTCAAGAGATTTAGCTCTCTGAGTGAAAAGCGAGAAGAGGTCGTTGAATGAGCTGGTGATGCTGCATCACCTCCTTTATAGGGAGAGTATGTTCCTCCTCTTGATGCAGTCGTCACAACTACCAGTCTATGGGCTGCCGTAATGGTATTGAGCCTCTGAGAAATATGCATAGGGGTGTACCCTATAGTGAGATACCGCACTCTTGTTATCAGAAAACCGGGGTTACCTTACCTGCAGATGTGTCTGCACAAATGCTTTACGTTAATAGGGAGATAGGGAGGTAGATTCTGTAAAAGTGGTATACAGATACAGTATGATAAATACACCCAGAGGTGCTCTGATCAGACGTAAAGTCCATGTCACATCCTCCGCTCCTGACTCTCTCAGCGCCTCCAACTGTCTCAACAAAGAAATTAGTCAATGAAGCTATGGCCTCCTCTCTCAATGTAAAATGATTAATACTTTGAGGCCCATTCTGGCGTCAGAAAGATGAGTCCTATAAGTTCAAGGAAAAACGGAGGCTGTAGGTTTAATAGGTGAATAGTTGGTTGTGTGAGTCATTCATGACTGAGTCAGACCAGATGAATAACAGGATTGTAACTTGTGATACAAACTGTAAAGAAGAATAAACCATAATGTTCAAACTTTGCATTGATGGAGAATCTCATTAGTTTTTCAAGCACAAAGAACAATGTTTTAGTGAACGTAACATCACTTGCGTGCGTCACCATCATTTGTATCAGAGTGTCAGTTAAAGCTGGGGTAGGCAGAAATCCAGATAAAAATCTACCCTCTTCCTGCAGCTCTCCCCTCTCTGTCCTAAGTCCCTCCCACCAGACGACCACAGGCATATGCACGCACTTCATACAGTAACCCAGTGTTTCCCATACATACTGTAATTTATTTAATCTTATTTCCTTGTATGGTTACACACAGTGCATTCACTCAGCCCCTCCTTGCCTCGCTGTCTCTGTCTGTTTATCAGACCACAAATGAGACAAAAATTATCAAGCTAACATAAGTCGTCCCTCCGCCTTGCTCCTCGCCCCTGCTGACTGTTTCTCCAGGAGGTGAGCTGGCAGCAGCTCAGGAGACAGATTGGTCGGCGGCTTTAGAGGCTCGAATTCGGCCAACGCACACACCCCAGCAGCGGTTTTCACAGCAGGCTTGTGGCCAGAGGTAGCATCAGGTCCAACCTATTAGCTGATCTGGCGGAGAGTCTGGGCTGTCTGTTAACCGTGAACTGGGGTGTGCGCTGGCTGGATTTGGGTTGCTGTGGCAGCTGACTGAGGGTCTGTCTGCAGAGCTGCTGCCTGCTCTCCTTCTGGTGAGGTGGCCCGTAACAATGGGGAGTGAGGCGTATGACACAATGTGATTTGGGGCTCTAGCTAACTTCAGCTAGGCCTACATAAACGTGAACATGAAGCTGCAGCTGCGCGTCTTTAAGTTAGCAAAAGGCTAAAACTATTTGCCATTTTCCCTACATCTCTGAAACACTTTGTTGATATTGAAAGGTGTTTTGTTTCATTCATTGTCTTTCGGACTTTCTTTCTTTTTTCTTTTTGAAGTCTGTCTTCCTATTTTAGGTTGCTTGGCAATGTAGGTTGTTGTTGCCAATGCCAGAATAGCAACCTCCTCTGCAGGATTCTCTGACACTGAATCAGGCTTTCACCAAAGGGATGTGCACATTCATCTGCATTCGTAGAAAAGCCAACAGAAATGCCCTCCCTCTAAAAATGGCCTGTGATTAGCCAAAGTCTCTCTCGTCACGGCCAGAAACAGAGCTAATAGGAGGTGCTGAAGTCTATTGTTCTCTCAGTCCACTTTTATCACAATATACTCAAAGTTTACAATGGGATAATTGCGCAATGAAGTCGAAATTAAAATGCCTACCCAACTTTAAATGCTTTAAATATAAATGCAAATTGGAAATACCTTTGCAATCCAATGAGTTTCCACCTCTGCAGGTCAGTAAGGGTGAAGGAGCAGGACAGCCAGGCTTGAACCCTCTCACCACACTTCCCAGGACCAGGCACGAAGAGCGCCAGAGCAGCAACCAGTCTGCGGACTCTCCCCTCATCTGCCCCGAGCACCACCAGGGTCCTGCCGCTCAGCAGACACCATAGAGCTTGCATCGCAAAGGGGTACTGTCGCACAAACCTCAAGGCTCCTTGTCCAGCCTTCTTCCTCTGACGCAGTGTCACCACTCCCCCATAGCCAAGAGGAGAAGCAGCCCGATCAGACCCTGTAGAAGCACTCATGGTACAGTCTGACCCATCCTCCACTGAGGTACGGGAAACCGCATCTCCAAGGGGCCCGACAGGCAGCTCGAGCCCAGCTGCAGGGCTGTCTGAGCAGGGAGAACCCACCGCGTAGTCGTCCTGTAGTGGAAGGAGGGCCTGGGGCTCCTGGTTGACCACCAGGGTTTCACAGGGCTGCCGCTGGGGGCTTTGGCCGAGACGAGACACCGCCTCCGGGGCAGAAGCCTCATAAAGGAAACCCTCTTGGGCCATACAGCATGCTGTATCTAAAGGAACCAACAAGTCTGACTCCTCCTCACAAGCCCCGTCAGTAACTCCATCACACTCGTCCTCCCTGCTAGCCTCTAGCTCTGACACCACCTCCAGCAAAGACACAGGTGTCTCGTCTCCGTCATCATCCCCAGCAGTGGTCTCCATCTCCTCACTGCTGCTCTCCCTCTCCAGATCAGTGTTATGATCAGGGTCAGGGGTCAAGTCAGAATCAGGATCAGGAGCTTCTGATTTCATACTTGATAGATTCTGTTGGATCTCGGCAAGACCCACCCCGCTCTTATCGCTGCTGAAGCTTCCTTTGGTCTCCTCGGAGCTCTCCTGGGTCTCCAGAGTGTGGTCCGAGGGGGAGGACTCCAGATTGTCCGCAATCCCGAGCTCACTCTCTTGAGTATGGCTGGTCTCAGAGGCTGGGTCGAGAGGGTCTGGAGGCTCCAGGGCATGTAGCTCTAGAGGTTCTGGTCCCAGCACAATAGGAGGTGGATTTAAGAGTGTAAAGTTATCTACAGCATGGTTCACAGCACAGAATGGTCTTAGTGTTCCCCCTACGTCCTCCTCATCATCACCGAGGTCCTCCTCAAACAGGAAGTTGGTAACTCTCTGTTTCCTGCACAGTGCCCTCTCCAGGCGGCGTGTGTGCAGGTAACACAGGTCTCCCCGGAAACTCCTCTCAGTCTCCTTCAGGAGCTCAACAGTGGCCTCGTAGAAGGTATCGTCACACAGCTCTTGCAGCGTCTTCAGGCGCTTGTCAAAACACTTTGCGGACTTGGCTTTGATCAGCTGTGGCGTGTAGGAGGGCCTGCGTTTAATGACTTCATCTTCATCCTCGTCCACTTCTTGTTCACCTCCTTCATCATCAACTGGACCCTGCCCTTCCTCCCCCTTCTCCTCTTTGTCAGTGTATTTGAAGGGGTTGGCAAGCTTGGCGTATTTCTCTAACAGCTGCTCGCACTCGCTCAAGCACTCAGTGACACACTTCTGACAGGTGACGGCGTGAGGATCGCGGCGCGGGCGGTGATGGTAGGAGCTGATCTGTCTCAGCAGGTCTCTGTGTTCGTAGATGCTCTTCTCCACGTTCGCAAGCTCATTGGCTTTCTCGACAGCATGAGCGGAGTACATGCACTGAGGACCCGCCTCTCTCTGCAGGCCCTCCTCCTTTTGCAGCACAGAGTGAGTGTATCTGAGTGGAAGAAAACAGAGCTACTGGTTCAGGTGTTCATACAAGGAAATACAGTTTGAGAAAATTGTATTTTTTCCTCAAGAGGAGCATTAGCGTAAAGAGAAACCACAAGAAACACAGAAAACCTGCAGCAGGTGATATTATGAACTATAAGAGTTGCAGAGATATGGACTCACAAATCTGATGACTTTAGACTCAATAAAATCAAAGAAGGCTTGCAACTTGACTTGAACTTTAACACCAGTGACTCATGACTTCACTTGAACTTGAGCCTTTTGACTTGAAAATACTTTATGCCTTCCCCCAAGCTCAAAGATCCTGAATCCACCAACATTAACACCATTCAGCTCCAGTGAAGTCGACCCTCAAGTTGCAGGAGAAAACCATTCAGGACGAACATAATGTTACTGAGCGACACTTGAAAATATGAGACCAAACATAATTTCTTCTGCATACGAAAACTAGGAGGTCATCAAAAAAGACTTGCAGTATGCAAATTGCAAGGGTCAAAACTTACAGCCAGAGACAACTTCCAAAAAACATGTTTCAACAAATAAGTACACATTTTAAAAAGCACTGATGATTTCTGTCAATTTAATATAGAAAATATATATATACAACTTTTTAACTCTATTGTTAAAAAGCAGCACGGTGGTGCAGTGGTAAGCATTGTCACATTTACACGTTCTCCCTGTGTCACTGAGGGTTTTCTCAGGGTATTCCGACTTCCTCCCACAGTCCAAAGACATGCAGGTTAACTTGTGACTCTACACTGACTTATTTAGGACTCAAAACTCTAAGTTTAAGACTTGGTACTTGACTTGTCAGTCTTAACCTTGGACTTCACTTGAGACTTGTCAGTCATGAATCGGGATTTGAGTGCTAAGAGTTGAAACTTACTTATGACTTCCAAAATAATGACTTGGTCCCACTCCTGAAGCTCAGGGTTGGGGTTCATTAGCCAGTCATGTTTTTGGCTATGCTAGCAACAGATGGCAACGTGATCCCACCATGCTGTTACCATTTTCTTCACAGATTATTGTGTTCACTATTAACCCAAATGATTCAACAAAAGATTTGACGGAATTCATAGTAAAAAGATAGATGTTAGCAGTTATAAGGTTATATTGAAGTACTTACTCCAGGTCTTGGAGCTTCCTCTGGAGTTCCTTGGCAAACGCTCGCCTGTTCCCGGCTTTCAGACACTCAGAGGCCTGTGAGAAGCGCAGGGACAGCTCCTGAAACTGCAGCATGATCTTCCTCTCGTCTGCTGAGACGTAGGCCATACAGAATGGTCGCACAAAGCCCCTCGCCTCCAGGTCGTAAAGCGTGAGGTGATGGACGTAGGCGAACGCCCCTTCCTTTGAGTCACCCAGCACCACCCTCGAGTCCTCCACAAAGCTGAGCCTTGGGTAGCCACTCCCAGGCGGGTGTCCCACAAAGGAGGCTTGGTAGTCCACTGACATGATGCGCAGGGAGAAGTAGTTGAGATCGAAGGTGCCGCAGACTTTGGGGTCGTCAGGGATTGTGAGGAGCGGCTGAGGGCCCACCTGCTCAGAGAACTCAGAGATGAGGATGAAGTCTTTGGTGAACTTGGCGTAAGAGGTTTTAGCCCAGGGGTTGGAGTCAGCAAGCGGATGGAGAGGGACAGAGAACTCCTCGGGCAGAGCCCAGGGGTCAGGAGTTGTCTGCCCGTACTCATCGTCTTTAGTGAATGCCACCACGTCAGGTGAGCCTATCATAGTGGTGTTGTTGAGCAAGGCATGAGAGACACAACACACAGCGCAGCACAGTTACCAGTCATAAACCAGCAGTCAGGGCACAGCGGTGGAGGGTAGCCAGTATGACCATTCTGCTGCACATTTGTTAGTGAGGTTAGAAGAGCGGGAGAGGGCCCCACACAAAAATCAAGCTGATTATATAATTTTTAAAAGGGGGTCCAAGAGCAGGGTGGGCCCAAAATCCAGCTGTGCCCCTGCTGAAGAGAGGCCACAGAACAGGAGTCTTGATATTTGTCAGATAAAATAACAGCAAACACCTTCACAGAAATACAAATCACTGCCCTCTGTTAACAAAAGCAATTATCCTGCGCCAATCAGAGTCCGGGCAGACATCAGACCATTCATGCTGTGCAGGGAGAAAAAACATTCAGCAGCATCAGTGAAGCGCTCCTCTCCTTCTCCCCTTCACCTCTCCTCGCCTCCTCTTCATCACGTTACCGTGTTGTGGGCTGTAAAACGGGACGCTGGTGCGACAGTGACACCTTTAACAGACAGGAGCGCTACATGTAATTTTCACATCCAGAGACAGACGCCATGTTTACCCAGCTGGTTGTAGTCTCGTCAGGTGACCAATCCACCTCCCCATCTGGAGAAATTCCACCTAAAACAGAAATTTAACATGCAATTTCTGATGGATAAGTAAGCTGCTTGATATGATTACTAAAAAAAGACTCATCTGCCGAACTATAAATTATATTATTGGGCAGCGAATATATACATATATACCCAGCGACATGCATACTGGTGCATGATGTTGTGTGGAGAGTGTGGGTACATACAGTTGGGATGTGATCTTGTAGAATACAGACAAGGTTAGGTTGCATGTTGATCTTGAGTATTACCAGCTGACTTTTATTTTTTATTTTATGAATATTTATTTATTTATCTATTTATTCTAAATTAGTTGCACACCTACTTTGTGTAGGTGGGGGTGGGTAAAAAGTATTTCTGTTTACAAAGAAAAACATGACACTGTGCTTCTGTATTATCATATATGCAAATTGCTGAATAAAATTTGGTCACAAAAAATATTAATGAGCCATCAAAGTCATTCACTGTCAATTTTCCAGTTTAGGAGGATTATTTTTTTTAATGTTTGTTGCAGGGTCGTAACCAGGAAAACGAAATACTGAGTCCCCTATACAAAAACATTTTTTTCTCATTTGAATTTTTCACCTGCTTGTTCATTCATTCATTATTCAGTTGTATTTTCTAAAAGCATTTGTGTGTGTCCTGATATTCCTCTAGTTTATAAACTCAACAACGAGCAACATGACCTTTCTCAAAACAAACTGATTACCTGGGGTCCTCAAAATGCCTGACATGACAAGTTTGGTTTTTGTTTGCAGTTTCTTATTTCCAAGTAATGATTTCCAAAAGTCATTTAAAATCAGCTGAATAAATTAATATAAAGACTAACCTCTTTGTAGAATAATAGTGAAAGCTCTCTGAGGAAGGTATGTTAGAGAGACAAGGCTCAAGACAGAAAGGGCAGAGGGCCCACAGAGACTGCCTTATGCATAGCGCACAGAATTTGGTGCTATGGCCCTTTTTACATCTTTTTTTATAGTCCAGAATTCTGTAGATAATTGAAGGCATGCTTTATGGACCATGTGTTAAAATTCCCTTAGGTTTTTGTAGGTAATACTGAATCATTTAGCCTTATCTATTTATTTGGCCAGAAAGAAAATGTGTTGAGTCTAAAATATGATGTATTAAATTGTAAACAAAATGTGCACGATTTAAAATGTTGAATTTAAACTCACCCAAGGCTGCTAAAACGCCAAATTCCCTGGGAAAATACCGAGGATATTATATCAGATGTTAAAATAGCAAAACACAAATTCTGATTTAGGGTGGATTTCCTGTTTAACGTTGATATAATATCACAAGGACATTTACTCAACAATTGTTAATATAAAAAACCTATTCATATATTCCTATATTCATATTTATACGCGGCGCATGTAAACGAAAGTCAGTCTGAATGCACTTATTGCATTATTATTATTACGGTCCTTTTTTATTCAGACGTTTTTGTTGGTTCCTGGATTTACGACAGTTTTACGACCTTGTTTACGGCAGTATTTGACAGGCGAGCGCGTAATTTGTAAACAGAGCTAACAGCCTGACTCTTACAGGTCGGCGTTGCCTCGTTTAAAGTTTTCAATCGGCAATTTTTGATGGACTTGGATTGTTTTTGTCATCTTCTCTCTTTTTAATTCATCGGGAGCGCATATTGTAAAGCGGTGACCACTTTTTAAACACTTTGTCAAAGTTTTGTACATGGCTTCAACTAGCTACGTTAGCTAACATGCTAACCCAGTGGGGAGACTAACGTTAGCGGTGAGGCTGCCTGGAGGACCGGCTGCTTCATGTGAGAGCAGCCAGACATGCTAGTGCACCTCCTCGGGAGATCTTTGCTTCGATCGGGACTACAGCGGCTCGGGGTCCAGCGGAGGTGGTTTTGTGCGGCGCAGAGGGAGCAGTGTCCGGACACACCGCAGCAGGCAGACATGATCCGGGGCCGGGCTCAGATCAAACGGGTCCTCTGTGTGGCAGAGAAGAACGATGCGGCAAAAGGCATCTCAGAGATCATGTCCAGCGGCAGGTCCAGGAGGGTTAGTCACAATGACTCGGCATTAATTTTGATGGTCGATCATTTAAATCTTCTTTCAAGCAGCACAGCTAAACAGGGTTGGAAATTAGCACCAGCCAGCAGCCAGATGCTGATCAAATAAGCAAGTGGCTGCTAGATGTGCCTCATTCACCTACCAAAACACACCCAAAGATAACTGATTGAGTCTATTAAATGGCTGCTAGATTTTGAAATCCGCCAGCCACAGTGACAGGTGGACAAAAATGAATCTCCAACTCTGCTTTCCACTTTTATAAATTACATAAAACTTGAATACCTTTTTGCTTAAATGATCAGTTTCCTCATAGTGAGTGAATCTTTCCAGGTTGTGGCACACCTCACACTGGATTGCAGGATCACTTTTACTAATGATTTATTATAGTGACTCCATTATTTGGCATCCAGCTAGACACCATTTTCAGCCTAATATAACATTAATCTTATATAGAAGCCACTGGTGTTCAGCGTCACATGCTCCCCAAACACCCTCACCCCCACTCAAGTGATTTCTCAATCGCCTTGTTAGATATTTTTAAAGCAATAATTCATTGGTTCTCACCTCTTAAATGTGAATATTTACTGGTTGTCTCAGTCCTCTATGAGGGTTCACTGAATATCGTTGGGTTGTCGACCGTTAGTTGGACATCATAACCAGTCTTAATCAGTTTTTATTGAGCTATGGATGAAATCACACATATCATACTGCAGTTTCAGCGCTCATTTAATTTTACAGGAAGCAGTTTTGAAATGATAAGCGCACATATGTAGGAGAACACAAACAAAAACATGTTAACAAGACAAAACGTAGGTGTATTAAATACTCACGTATGTATCAATAGATTTGCATTACAACGGACAGTGTGAAATGGAGGGACACACGAGAGACTGGAATACAAGACCCAAAGTCAGCTATTCACAACTTGCACCAAAACTGTAAACTTCACTGGGAATTTAACAATTATAAGTTACTTTTAGCACCTTTTTCTGGATTATGTGTTGTTAAAAAAGAAAACTTTTCATATCTAGACATAACAGACAACATATACGCCAATACCAATATATCTGTGAGAGGCAAATATCGGCTGATAAAATCGGCTGATCGATATATCTGTCGGGCTCCAGTAATTATTGATTGGTATTATGATAAAGCAACTTTTTATTCATAAATTAAGCAGTTTGTGGGGGAATAAACAAGATGGGAATGTCTGTTTCTGGCAAGTCCAGTGACAAAGTAACTCATGACTTTGAAACATCAAATTGCTCCAGTACTGATCTTCTTTTCCATTTCAGAGGGAGGGGATGTCGAAGTTCAATAAAATCTATGAGTATGAATATCATCTCTTTGGTCAGGTCAGTGGACACCATGAAATAATTAGACATGTACCTGTGTGTGTGTTTTTTTGTGTTTCACATTTTCTCATTATGTCTCCATCTCGCTCCAGAATGTGACGGTAACAATGACGTCAGTATCAGGTCATTTACTGGGTCTGGAGTTTAAAGCACCATTCCAGAAATGGTAAGTTGAAAGAGCTTTTGAGCTTTTTTTTTTTTTTTTTGGTATATTCAGCATCACAATGTGTTAAATCAGCTGACTGTATTTGTTCCTCTTTTCTCCAAAGGCACAGTTGTAACCCCGTGCTGTTATTTGATGCTGAGGTAGAGAAGTACTGTCCAGACAACATGATACAAATTAAGGTATGCTTATATGCTGCTGTCCTCCCAGGGGCCACACTAATACACAAAAACAGATATTTTTTTTGTATTTAAATTAAGCTATGGCATCTGTCACTCGTTCTGGAGCCACATTATGTGTGTTACTGTGATGTTTGATTTGTGTTTGGACCAAGATTTACTCACAACTCTCCGCCAGTTTGTGTTTTTGTGTTTTTGCTCCAATAACTTGCACAAGTTGGCAGCAGATGATGTACTTTTTCTCCCTTTTCCTCTCTCTTTATTTGGAGGTCACAGTTTTAATTGAGAAGAAATAGTGATGATTATGGATAGTAGATATAGACTTGACAGATTCTCTCACTCTTCTTTACCATGCTTTCTTTTTTCCCCCCTCTCTGTCTCCAGAGGACACTAGAGAAAGAGGCGAGACAATGCCAGGCCTTAATCATCTGGACTGATTGTGACAGAGAGGGAGAAAACATTGGCTTTGAAATCATAGATGTCTGCAAAGCAGGTATGATGGTTATATGTGTGTGTTGTTTTTGTATTTGTTGTATGACTGCAAGACAAGTGAGCATGCATATGACAGCCCTTTTAAAGAAGTAGTTTGACATTTTGGGAAATATGCTTACTTCAGAAAGTTAGATGAGAAGATTGATACCACCTGTCTATGTGGTAAATACGAAGCTGGAGCCAGAATACAGTTAGCTTAGTTTAGCTTAGCTTAGCATGTAGACTGGAAGCAGAGGGAAACAGCTAGCCTAACAAAATCCACCCACTATTGCCACTAAACAAATTATATCTCACTTGTTTAATCCGTTGAGGACTAAAAATGACATGTGTTTTGTGTGTTTGTCCACAATTGGCTCCTGATTATAGTGTGTGTGTGTGTGTGTGTGTGTGTGTGTGTGTGTGTGTGTGTGTGTGTGTGTGTGTGTGTGTTGTTTTTAGTGAAGCCCAATTTACAAGTCTTTCGGGCGAAGTTTTCTGAGATCACCCCCAACTCCATTCGGAGAGCTTGTGAGACTCTGATGGAACCGGATGCTAACATCAGCGATGCTGTGGATGTCCGTCAGGAGCTGGACCTGCGGATAGGTAAGAAAGCACTCTTATACTGTACTTAATAATACATGGTGACACACTAATGCCGGGGGAATAGATTCTTTTAGGATTATGAGACGGCTCAACTGATTACAGCACAATTACAATTTGGTGACCTTGATTAAATGTCACTTCACCAATCATACAACACTTTAAAAATGTATGAACAGAAGTCAGTCACATTCAAGCCCTTGACAAACAAGGTCATATAATGCTGATTGAGCTCACCGCCGCCAGAGAAAGCTCTGTATTTCGAAGTGATTTTACCAAGCAGGCACACAAGCCAGAGCTACAGGGGGCAGGGACGGGGGAGGGAGCACAGTGACAGAGCAGCAGGTGTGGCGAAAAATCCTCAGAAACGTCCAAGAAAAATTTCTGTAATTAATTCTTCAGTTAAAAAAAACTCAGAGAAAGGAGTAAGTTAACAAAATGAAAGCGATCGACAGCAGGAAGCTCACACGCGTCAACAGTGTTTATGTAGTTACTCTCACTGCCAGAAGGGGGAGACAAAAGTTCCACACTCAAGCTTTAATATGTCCCTATCCGCTCTCCTGTGCTCATCTCCTGCAGGTGCGTCATTCACTCGATTCCAGACGCTTCGCCTGCAGAAGATCTTTCCAGAGTCTCTGGCCAATCAGCTGATCTCGTACGGCAGCTGTCAGTTTCCCACTCTGGGCTTCGTGGTGGAGCGCTTCAAAGCCATCCAGGCTTTCATACCCGAGACTTTCTACAAGATCAAAGGTACAAACTCATCTGTGCACAGACACACAGATCAGTTGTGTTGAGGTTCTCAGCTGATACTCACTCCTCTTCATGCCTTCTGTTCTTTGTGTCTGTCTTTGTCTCAGTGCTGCACGAAGTGGAGGAGGACACTGTAGAGTTCAGTTGGAAAAGAAACCGTCTCTTCAACCACACAGCTTGCTTGGTGCTCTACCAGATCTGCATGGAGGTAAGTGCCTGCTTTATATCTTGTTATTGATTTATTTTGTTACGTCCGTTGTTACTAGTTTATGTTTGTGAATGTAACGTTGACACCCTTATGCTTTTAGTCTTCGGGTTACTTGTTTAGTTTGGTCTCTTGAGTAATAACTCAGTTTCTTCAGTAAAATCTCTGTTAATTATTATGAAAAGTTGTGTTAGCACACATTATTGAATAAGAGAAGTGCAAGCAATTGTATCACATGTATTTTTACATATTCAAAATGTATTGATTTTTTTTTTTTTTTTTTTGATATTTTATGGGAAGATATTGAATTGAATTTGTGAAGAAAACATTTTTTTTTGCATGCCTCCACGGTGAATGAAGAATCAAAGTCACTCTATTCTCTATACAAAGTTGGACTTCATTGACAAAACAGTAATTTTACCTCACTGAACACAGGAGCTGCTGCCTCAATCAGTTAGTTTGTTTGTGTTATTGTGTGACTTTGGTGTTTTAAAGGGTTAGAGAACATAGATGAATATAACTAGGGCTGCCCCCTATTAGTTGACCAAACGGTTGTCAACCAGAAAGGTCATTGGTCGGCCAAATTTCATTGGTCATTAAGTAGCAGAAAAACCCCCAATGTGAAACTCTATGAGAAGCTGCGCCTTGTCAAAATAATTTAAAACCTATATGACTGGAGCATGTGTGAATGTAATTTGAAAGGACAGACACAGGAAGTGTCCACGCTCAGCAGTCAGACAGGAGTCAGGTTAATTTCCAGGGCTGGTACCTGCGGTTATTCCACAGGCTAGTTAATAACATGTCGGGCAGGAAATCCAAAGTGTGGGATCATTTTGAGAAGGTGAAGGATGAACCCAAGGTGATATGTAAACTCATCTTCATTGGTCGACTACAAACATGACGTATCATCTGAAACATGGAAGTAGCTACATGCCCATTAGCCCACAGCGTCATTAACAGGCGGCTCGCTCAGTGTGTGACGTGCACTTGTAGATAAAATATAGGCCTATATTAATGAAGGTTCATTAGTACGGTTTTGTATTTCTCTGTAATGTAGCACAGTGTTAACAATGTTACTGATACTATTCTTTCTCACACCTTCAACTCAAACCACCAAAATATATCATTACATTAATATCGTAAACATGCAGGAGACTAGTCGACTAATGGCCCTAAGTGACGACTATTGGAAGACTAGGAAAATTCTTAGTTGGGAGCAGCCCTAAATATAACGGCTTTAGTCCCTGACAGTAGGGGCTGTCTGTTTGGGAGGTACTGAGCATATAGCTGGATAAATGAGACTTGGATTACACTGCACAAGTTGTGTGACAGTTTGTAATTGGATGCTGTGATATAGTTTTGCTGTTGACCCTTATGACTTCCCAAATTCAGTGTAACAAGGGTGAGTGACTGATTTACAAGATCATTTGCAGGGTGAAATGATCCCTTTAAACAGCTATTGCAATGATGTTCCTGCATACCAAAAATGGGTGTGAGGTCGGGTGTCTAGTGGCCTAATGGGTCAGAGATACAGCATAGCTTGCAACATCACCAGGGTTCAACATGTCAGCTCTCTTTCCTGTGTTTTCTGTCTGTATCCCAACTTGTTGCTTTCACACAGGCAAAATGCCAAAAAAAATTTGCTGTTGCATAACAGATGCAAAATGTATTCATACTAAAACACAGCAGGAGCATGGACACATGTATATTGTGTTTGATTGACTAATATAAAAGCTAAAATACACTGATCGGTGATGTTACCTGCGTAGAAAGGCAACTGTGTGCGTTTATTTCTTTCTTGTGTGCGTGTGTATGTGTGTCCACTTTGTGGTCTAAGTGCACACATGTGTAACCTCTCCTCGACCTTCAGTTGTTACGTGATGAGGACACAGCAGTAAATTTGAACGTGTTGTTGTCGACCTGCCAGGGAAAAAAAGAAGCGTACTAAAAGCCACATGTAGAAATGTACACACGAAAATATCCTTTTCACTCATATCCAGGATCCCATAGCAACAGTCACCTCAGTAACCAGCAAACCCAAGAGCAAGTGGAGACCGCTGCCTTTGGACACTGTGGTAAGAATACAAAGTCAAACAGACACACACACACACTCAGCACTATAGAGTGAGTCGTGTTTGTCCGCTTCAGTGTCCTTGTATTTATACCTCCTTGCTGCTTTGTCCCACTCAATCTGAACAATCCTCTACTTTTAAATGACCGACAGGAACTGGAGAAACTTGCGTCCCGTAAGCTCAGAATAAACGCCAAAGAGACCATGAAAATTGCAGAAAAACTCTATACCCAAGGGTGAGTGCACGTTTGGTGATGTACATTCATACTGCAGAGTTTTTCCTGGTCCAGCCATATGCTGAATGCCCTGTTCAGTTTATCATCCAACAGTGGTTATTTGATATTTTATTTGAACGTGTTTCAGTCAGATATCTGGCTTGGAGCCACTTTATTAGAGGCTTTGTGGCGTCAAATGTATTTATTGTTTACCAGGTTGGTAAAGCTCCTCAAAGTCGTGCCTATTTTTATACATGGAAAGACGCCATCTGGCAGGGTGGTGTCCTTCTTTAATAGATGAGTTTACATGCAGTGTCACATTTCCTGTTCCCTCCTGGTCTGTCTGTGTGACTGCCCTTTTTTTTTCTGCTCAGGTATATCAGCTACCCCCGCACAGAGACAAACATTTTCCCCGCAAACCTGGCGCTCAGCCCCCTGGTGGAGCAGCAGACACACAGCCCAGTGTGGGGGACGTTCGCTCAGAGGGTGCTCGACCAGCCTGGGGGTCCAAATCCAAGACAGGGCAAGAAATCTGACCAAGCCCATCCCCCGATACACCCTACCAAGTTCTCCAATGCGCTCCAGGTAAATCTGCAAAAAAATGGAGCTCAGTTGTTCAGATGGTCCTTTTTTTACCCTCAATTTTTCCCCTTAGACATTTTAAACAATAACGAGGCGATAACTAAAAAAATGTACTAATTTTTCCGAGCAAAATGTTCTTTTTTGAATCATAATAAACTAGGCATGTCACCATATTGGATATTAAGTAGTCGATACCAAAACAAGTGAAATTCCATGATTCTCGATACCCGTTTCAGTATTACAGAAAAAATAAATCTCATATACTTACACTTAAACTCCTTTATTAGAACCATTAAAGATAAATTTGATTTAAATTTATTATCAACAATGTGATGGGAACAATTGGCCCAAAGATTTCACGGATCGCTTCTGCTTCTTTCTTGTCCAGGGCGATGAAGGACGTGTGTATGAGTTCATTGTGCGGCACTTCCTGGCGTGTGTATCCCAGGATGCCGTAGGGCAAGAGACTGTGGTGGACATAGACATCGCCAAGGAGAACTTCTCCACCTCAGGACTCATGATCATTGCAAGGAACTACTTGGACGTTTACCCGTATGACAGGTGGAGCACCAAGGTATTGTGTGTGTGTGTGTGTGTGTGTGTGTGTGTGTGTGTGTGTGTGTGTGTGTGTGTGTGTGTGTGTGTGTGTGTGTGTGTGTGTGTGTGTGTGTAAATAACAGACTATGAATGTCAGCTCAAGTAATTGGTGGTCTCATCTTCTAAACTAAATAAACTCAGAGAACATTCAGAGTGTGTTGTTTGTGGTTCCAGTCGCCTGCTGTCTCTTGCTCCATTTCCAGTAAACCTGCTTTGTATCTGTGTGGCAGGTGATTCCAGTGTACGAGCAAGGCTCCCAGTTCCAGCCCTCTGCTATTGAGATGGTGGACGGACAGACGAGTCCTCCGCAGCTGCTCACTGAAGCCGACCTCATATCACTGATGGAGAAGCACGGCATCGGTACAGTGCAGACACACACACATGAGTCTGCAGCCAAATACAACCAGAAGTACAGAAAATTTACCTCAGTGAAAACGGTGTAGAAACATCCCTACACCTTGATGCATTTCTATCATCTCAGTGCATGTGGTCATCACTCAGCCCGTACACACAGTTTTTTTGTGTGTGTGTCGGGGTGTGTTTGGTGACCTGTTTACACTACATTTAGGTTTTTCAGTTAGAGCACGTAAACACTTAACATGAGCAAACTAAATGTAAGCAGCAACTTTTGTAAACCTTACACTAAGAACTTTTCAAGTGATTTCACTGATGCAAACAAATTTACGATGTAGGAATAAAATCATGACAGTTTTTTGCCAGAGTTGCCAGAGTGATTTGGTGTAAGGTGGTCATAAAACTCAGCCTTTTTCTCATCTTGATGCCTCTCATTCCCACGGTCTCCTCCAACTACAATATTGCAGCTGTCCAACACAGGCCGGTAGCAGGTTGAGGCGATAAATCCAAAATGTACAGTTTGTTCACAAATCCAGTTTATCTTTATGGATTATATTGATGCCAAATTGACAACAATACTGTTGACATATGACGACTTTTATCTTGTGAATCTAGAGTCACATGTTTTTGCAGACACTTAAGGAATTGTTAATATGTCGTATTTTTTTAAAGGCAGTTTTGCGTAATTTTTCCAACCAGGAGCAGGATGGAAAATAATTTCAAAAGAAATCTAGCTGGAGATCCCTAGTCTTTGCTGAATTGTTAAGTCTGTGACTAAAAACTTGCATTGTCTATACATGTGAAAGGGAGTCAGACTTTAGTCTTTAAATGTTTTTCCAGTCCTCTAGTGTATGGCAGGCATTAGTGACCCTTTTGTAGAGTTAACATTGACTGGTTATTAGTACAGGTTTAACTGTTCTGTGTACAAACTGTGTGTATTACAGGCACCGATGCAACTCATGCAGATCACATTGAGACCATCAAGAGTCGCATGTACGTGGGCCTGACAGCTGACCAGAGGTTTCTGCCTGGAGAGCTCGGCATGGGACTGGTGGAAGGTATGTACACACACACACACACACACACACAGTAGGTTTTAATACATAGCGATGTTGATAGGCTCCTTTATGTCGTTGTCCCTGTCACTCAAATGTGTTTGTTATCAAATGTTTGTGTTTGTTTAGGCTACAACTCTATGGGCTATGAGATGTCTAAACCAAACCTGCGTGCTGAATTAGAGGCAGACCTCAAGCTGGTATCAGAGGGCAGGAAGGACAAACAGAGCGTGCTGCAGAACCAAATCCAGAAATACAAAACCGTCTTCATTGAGTCCGTCAGGAAGGCAAAGAAGTTAGTAAAAGTTTACCTCAGCGTAGAGTTGTATATTTCTGATGCACCATCTGCACCCAAGTGAACAGAACGGTGCCATATTTTACAATGATGGATTACTAACACCTGTCCTGTAGTCATTGCAGGATGTTGGCTGTTGTGACTCTGGTAAGAAGTAATTTTTCTGTTGTTGTCCCAGATTGGATGAAGCCCTGTCGCCATATCTGGGTGCAGCTCATGAGATCACTGAAGCAGAGCAGCAGGACATGGAGATCCCGCTGCCTGTCAGGAAGTGCCCTCACTGTGGGCGGGACATGGTGCTGAAGAAGAAGAGGGAGGGAAACAGGTGAGACGAGACACAAGGCAAAGTTTAAAACTGTATCATCACGACAAAATGAAGATGGTGCCTCTAAAAACTTCATTCTGCATTTACTGAATGCTCACCTCCTCCCCCGTTTCAAAAGGTGGCATCGATGCTTTCATTCACTTCTCACACTTTAAGAGATCATGCCAATGGTTCTGCATATTTTATCACATTAACTGCAAATCTTAGTTTGATTCTTTACTTTGGTAGCATGTCATGATCTCAGTTAGCAGAGACTTGAAATGTTGTTAATGGCACACTAATGCAGTGTTATGTTGCTGCTACAACAGCAGCTTTTTTACTTTAATATATCAGATTCACACGGTTATTCTTAGACATCCATGTTTGCTAAATGTAACAACACGGCTCAAAAGCTCACAACTTTTACAGGGTGTCCGCAAGTACCCCAACCGCATGGGGCGCCTCACCAAGGGCAGCCCCCTCACTCTGACATCTCTCCACTTTGTGCATGTATAGGTCCTGTTTGTGCGTATGTGTGTATCTTTCGGACCTGTGTGTAACTGGCAAGCAAGAGTGAAAACATTGAATTTCCCCTCAGGGGATTAATAAAGTAAATAAACTTAAACTTAAAACTTAAACTTTGAAGTCTGAACAGGCAGTCTACAGCTATTAAGTTAAATTAATGGCATTTTATAACCTTTTCAATACAATCAAACTTGCTTTTGAATACACACCAAAACACATTGATGTCAGCTCAAAATGAACAGCTCTCTGGTGATTTTTTTATGCATCAGTTTATGATATATGTCTTTAATTATGACTAAATAACCGCTTTGCTACTTAATGTTTTTATTGGGGGGACAAATACACATGTTCTAAATACTGAGGGGAATGTGTCCCCCTGCATCCGCCCGAAATCTACACCTGTGTTTCCCATAGCACCAACACCGCAATTTCTTGAAGTGGCATGACTTAAAAATATTGAAGACAATCTGAATTTAAGACAATTTCATATTTCTTATGTCCTTTTATTAGTAAATGTGTATTTAAGACATTTTAAGACTTTTTAAGGACCTGTGGCCACCCTGTTAAAATGACCTAAATTCAGTTGTACAAATACAAGGTCTTAAATGTCATTAAGTAGTCTCAACTTTGAATTTGTGAGGTCTTAATTGCCACAAATATTTGATCTTATTTCATTTATCCATCTTTAATTTCTTTCAGTCGAAAGCTCCTCTGCGTCAAAGTCCACATTTCTGATGTTGGAAATCTTTAAACTTTTACTTTTTACTTGCACTTACTTGTTGATAAAATCTTGATTAAGCTAATTCACTCAAATAACCATATTCCTACATAAAACCTATGTCTGCAAGGAAATACATTATTTTTTATACTATAAGAAAAAGATAATTTGTCAAGGAACAGTCTTAAATGTGATTAAAATGATTGTGAAAAGGTCTTAAAAACCATTAAATTTAAGTGTAGACAACCTGTTTTTGTGGCCATGAACACACCATCTAGCTGCGAAAAGAGTTCCTATAAGCACATAACATAAGTTTCATAAAATACAAAGGTGAGTAAACAGTCACTGTGATAGATTACATAAACCAAGCTTGTTTCAAGGCTTTGCAAGTTGATCGTCATATAAAAAATGATTTAAATAAACGAGAAAAAGATCACTGACGGTCATTGTCAATCTTTTTCTACCTCTCTAACTCTTTCTATCATCCTGCAGTAAGTACCTGTCCTGCACGGGCTACCCAGCCTGTAAGACGGCAGTGTGGTTCCCCGACATGGTGCTGGAGGTCAGCAGAGACGACAGCATCTGTCCCACCTGTCAGCCGCGCCCTGTTCACATGTAAGTATTCATTTTATACTGAACCATATTTAATTTCATTTCACAGAGCTGGATCACAGGAAACCATGCAAATAGTTTATGATCCTGATACGTTCAGACTTTCAGAACGTTTTCAGTTCCCATCTTCCTACCTGCTTTGCGTATTATTTTGTGCTCAGATATTTTGCATATGAATTGTGAAACATTAGATGAGCAAATCTGGATGTTGCTCATTCAGTTCTACATATGTAGTGCGTACGATATAATGTTTCAGATTTTGATATTATATCAAAGTAATTTGGATACTCATAGATTTTACACATGTATACATGTAATGTTTTCTGTGACAAAGGAGAGAGCCTTCTAAAGTTTGATAGAATAACTCTGAGTTTAGTGCTAACTAGCAAGTGTTAGCATGCTAAACTAACATGGTGAGAACGGTAAACATGTTAACATCATGAGCCTGCACCTCATGCACTGCTGTTTACATGGCAGATACTTGGAGAAGCGAGTGGTCTCCTGCTGAGAGTGATGCACGAGGAGCAGTAACGTCACTGTGGAGAATATCATGGGGCATTTAAGCAGCAGAACTAAAAACTGTAGTTATAAACTTGACACAGGAAACAGAATTAAACTTTTAGCTTCTAAAACAATCAATGAAGGAACGCTTCTTGTCGCGCACACGTGCACACAGCATCAGCAGCTCTGCTCTGCTCTCTGCTACGTTCACATTTCAGAGAATGCAATTAATATTTTCCTTGTTAGTGATGTGTTGTTTCACCGACCTGCAACCCATCAGAACGTCCACGCAATGTATGAGCATAGTGAACCCACGTATGTTGGTGCATCTTACTATCTGAATAATGCGTACTTTAAATAGCACGCCGTTCTGCGCCACTCTGACTTCAGACCAGGTTTTGGATGGTTAATGGCACGTCATTTTCTGCTGCCTCAAAAAACACAATGGACCAGACCACACCTTATTGTAAGACTTACACATCCACGGGCACACTGATGGGGGCTACTTGCACAACATGGGCACTGGCAGTGAAAGTAACAGCTGCATCAGTCTGTAACTAGCAATGATACTGTGCACCACTTTGTGCTAGTTCTAAGAATGGGCCCGTAGTATATTTTATATATCTCGTACAAGTCTCACAACTTTATGTTCTTAATTGTTTGTTTTAACCTAGATTTAAAAGTCCAGCTTGGGGTGGCAGGGGCTGCATATTAGTTTCAGCCAGAACCCATACAGTATGTGCATAATATCTGTTGCATTGCTCCTCTGTATGTAACAGTGTTTACCAGTTTGGTCCCTGTTAAATATATAAAATGGAAATGCAATACTAAATGGCTGAATAACCCGTTTCAGCAAAAAGAGAAATGAAAGACAGAGTTTTTTATGGGAGTTTTAAAGCAGGAAACAACCAGAATATTTGCATATTATATTCCTATATAGTTGCCCCTCACTGGTTTCCCCTTTTTTCATCGCTGGTCTTTAAAATCGGTTTCAACATTGCTGCTCTGCTGGTTTGGTTTTACTGCGGCACTCTGTTATAAATACTTTATCTTAACTTCCTCTCAGCACAGTTCATACCCACAGCATCTACACGTATGGAACATTGAATTAAAGACACTATTTTACTTCCACTCCGAGGACCCTGTGCTGCCTTGAACACACAGCTTTCATTTCTCAGATTAATGAGAAGTGTACGTAGGCGCAGCTTGTTGTGCAAACACAACAACAAACACAGATGAGGCTCTCAGTGACTTCGGCAGTGCAGAAAACTTGTCAAATTTCTTGTTTACACAGTGGGCGTTAACCCTTTGAGCACGTGCCTCGGCTCAGTCCAAATATAGGGCACGCTCGCAAGCATCGAGCCAAAGTGCTCCACACCAGCATCTGTTTCCATAGCAACCAATCTGGTACAGAGCTCAAAGTTGAACTACAGCACTTACTCTAAAACAATATCACAGTTTTTTTCTTTTCTCCCAGCAGTCTCAGCGTGTTGGATAACTTCAGATGCTGTGAACAGCAGATGTATGCAGTAATAAACTGTGAGCCTGTTTGTACCCGGTGCTGATGCATCTTGGGTGATCCAATTACAGGTGCACACGTCTAAATACAAGAAGGGCACCAAGATGCATTGTGATCTGATCACTCAAACCACTCGCCAGGGTTGTGTGGGGCACATCTGTCCTGATGCATCCCAGACAGGGGCTGCATCATCAATACAGGAAGTGGAGGTTGTTTTTGTGACACTGCACTAATGCTCTATGACTTTCCCATTTTACAAGCTGAACGAAGTGTTGCGTCACTGTCCATTATTTCGCAGACATGTTGAATTCTGCTGATATTTCCACCTGTATTGACACAACCACTAACGTTACTAGCAGCTGTGTTAGCAAGCAGCTAGCAAGAGTATGAATGTAATAACTGAGTAGGGCCCTTTGACCTCCTAGCGTAAGAGACATAGGCAGTAATGAAATCTGATGAAGCCGTCAGCTGGAGATGCATGGTAGACACAGGTGTGAACAGCAATGTGTCCCAGTTGTCCACTTGTGTTCGGATCACCGAAACACATTTTAATACCACAGCCACAGCAACTTACTTTATTATTCAAATTATTGTTGCGCACACTTTTCCACAAACTGCTTGCATTCAATACACACACTAATAATTTGGCATAACGTGTGGTTAATCTCTGATCCCACCTGCTATCGTCTGATGATGATAAGCCTCTGGGGATTTTGGGAAATCCACTGAAGCAAGTGGATATCCGGATATCCGAGCAAGACTTCCTCCTCTGTGCATGGGTCATTTTGGCTGATCTCTGTAAGCAGATATCTGACTGTGAAAATTATGTTCTCACGTCTTTTACATAAGTTTTTCAGTCATCTGGATAATGGGCTGATAGGAAAAAAAAACAGCGATGCCATCCAGCGCGCCCGCGGACAGGCTGTCTGATGAACAGTTTGATAGACTCCTCCTGATGAGGTGTAACCACTGCTTTAGTGATAAACGTCAAATAAGCTGGACTAATGCAAGCAACTCCAGTGAGTTTGTTTAAACTTGTCATCATCTCGTTCTGTCAGGAAGGCTGACGTCTTTTATATTGTTTTATATATTAATATAGTTTTATTTTGAGGCAGTTGCAGCCTGTTGCAGTGCTGTCTGGATTCTCCTGAGCCATGTTTTTTTTTTTTTTTTGCTGATGTGTGGGCAGAAGTAAGGTTTAATATTATATTATTGTTATCTTGTAATTACGTAACAATGCGTCTCAGGCGATGCTGCGGACAAACACAAAAGTAATGTAACAGGAGGTGTAAAAAATGACTCTCCACAGGCAGTATTTAACTAATGTAATGAATTACTTGTCTTTTAAAGTAAGGAATACTTTTTTGAGTAACGACTCTAACACTGCTCCACACACGCTCAGACGTGATTGATCAATATTACTCAGACTACAAATGGAAACCAGAACACTTTCGGTGCCACAATCTTGTACTGTTGCTTACAGACTCTGCACACATAAGCACATTTCTATTTATAGAGATGAAGTAATGATCGATTACTATCTTAAAACTGGTTACATTCACTTCAGAACTCTCCACACAGTCAGTGAGGACTAAACTTTGCTATGACACAAACTTCATTTGAAAATCTTATCTTTAAAATTTCTTTTCTCTCTCAGACTTCAGTTAAATTTGCATACAAATAACGAAGCCCTGTAATACCTGGTGGATTTGGACCAGCGCAGCACAGTTCTTTATTTTCTGTTGCTGTTGGCTCAGCTCCATCACACTGTGTGTATACTGAGTTTGACTTCTTAAACATTTGTCTCCTGTGTGTGCTGCATTCTTCAGGTTGAAGTTCAAGTTCCGCAGGGGCAGCATCCCTCCCATGATGCCTTTAGAGTTTGTTGGCTGCATCGGTGGATGTGATGAGACGCTCAGAGAGGTGCTGGACCTGAAGTACCTCCGAGCAGGAGGAGGTGGGGGAGGCGGAGGAGGAGGAGGAGGAGGAGGAGGAGGAGGAGGGGGGGGGGATCCTCGTCCACCAGCTCCAAGGCCCCCCAGACCAGAGCCACCCAGAGCCCCACGTTCAAATCCTCGCCCTTCTCTTCCTCCTGTCCCCTCCTGGACTCTACAGCCTCGCCCTCCAGCAGGTGGTGGTGGTGGATCCAGTGTAGACACCAACAGTGATGTCATTGTGTGTAACTGTGGTCAGGATGCGCTCCTCCTGACCGTGCGCAAAGACGGCCCCAACCAAGGTCGCCAGTTCTACAAGTGCAACACCGGGAACTGCAACTTTTTTCTGTGGGCGGATCAGCCGAGTCAGCAGGGGGCGCCGCAGAGTCGAGGGCCTCCGCTGCCTGCACCATCGAGGCCCTCTCTGGGGGTCAGTAACCCCCCTGGAGGAGGAAGGGGGCTGCAAGGTGGTGCAGGAGGACATGCAGGACAGATAATGTGTAACTGTAACGAGGCAGCGGTGACACGCACGGTGCAGAAGGACGGTCCAAACAAGGGCCGGATGTTCCACGCCTGCGGGAAACCAAGAGAACAGCAGTGTGGTTTCTTCCAGTGGGCTGATGAGAACGCACCTCCACCAGGTGAGGCACACACACACACACACACACACACACACACACACACACGCTCTACCCTTATTAAGCTGAGGTTCGAAATGACAATCCATTATTTGCCTAAAGCCTGATTTATGAAGGGGCGCTCGCTCGACAGAAATTAAAGAGCTGTGCAATGTTCTCAATTTATGCTTCGGCGAAAGGTTTCAGTCGTCTCCATGGTAACTAGACGCTATCCTCTAGCGGGCTTGGTTAGTTACATGTCAACTGCATCTGTATATATCCATCCTTTCAACAGCTGTTTGTTCTGTGTGCTTCTTTTGCATGTTGATATTGGAAGGATTTGATGAAGTCAGTGTGTTTGAGGAGGAGGAGATTTTTAAAGTTGCTTCTACTGAGAAGACAACTGGAGCACAAGACAATGAGGTGGTCAGTGTGTCCATTGAACCAAACACAAGGGAGCGACAGGGTGAATATGTGACCCAATCACACTGCTTAACTAAATATGACAGTGTCCACGACATTACAAAATTCTCTAGTTGCACAACATGAAAGGAAAGTGTTCCTATTATTTTTTGAGTCACTCTAATGCACCACCTGACCCGGCATCTTGAGAGCTTTAATTAAAGGCAGGTGTGCTGAAATGAGCAGGGTTACAGTCTTTTGCTGCTGCCTATTTGGTTACTCTTAGTTTTTTATTGTTTAATGAAGTCATTTAATACCCATTGATTTGAACTTTGTTTTTGTAAAGGCCTGTTTATTTGGGGAATGTTTATTTGGGGATTTTGTTTTCATTCTTTTGAACACGACAGTCAAGACAGTCAGTTAGTGTCATCTTGCAACCCTCCGCACATCCTGCAAATCAGTCAACTCTAAAACCAAGCAAAGCACCTGGATCATCAAACAGTGAGTGAAACTAAACCAAAGACAGTGATGGGGCTATTTTCGAACTTATTTGCAAGCTGCAATACAAAGTGTCGAGCAACACTTTTTGCTATCGAAAATACGTCATTTCTTTTGAGCAAAACTCATCAGAAGTGTCAAGTGCTCTGATATAAATCAGGCTTAAGAATGGCAAAGTCAGTTGGGTTGTTAACCACTTTGGTCCAGATATATATCTCTGTTAGATAGAAATGTACTAGATTGATTGCCATGAGTTTTGGTACAGACATCCATTCCCCACTCAGGATGAAATGAAATAACTCTTGTGATCCCCTAACTCTCATCTAGAGCTGTCATCATATTTTTCCAAACTTTTTTTTGTGGCTTTATGATTTAAATTCCTGCTAGGGGTGGGTCATGATTTCACTTCTTCCACATTATTTAATAGTCATTAAATTATTTTAAAGTCAAATAGTTTATTCGACCATCATCTTGTCCTAAAGATGGCGCCTGGTAGTAACACGAAACTTAAAATGCACATCCTTGATTCCCGCAAAACTAAAGAAATTTCAGTCAGCTGTACTTTGTGTCTAGCGCTTGCTAACACATCATATCAGCTAAACCTCAGTATGTTAGCACTGTCAGTGTGAGCATGTTAGCATGCAGATGTTAGCATGTATAGTGGATATGGAAAATATATAATATAATAATATAAAATAAACATTGATTGCACAGTGTAACAGCTATAGAACATTGATACCATCAGCGCAGGGTTTACACTAGACTTTGATTTTGACGGCGATTGTGGCTGCTAATATTCCATAACTCTGGCCATACGGAACATCTGCTGGACATATGTTTTACATTGTAATACAACAGCCTTCATTTAAATGGTAATACGACACTTTTGTTAATTAAATAACTTGAAAATAAGCTAGGTGAAATAAAGAAGCGGCTTATTGAACAGAGTGACTCATCGCATGTTTAGTGGCAGAGGCAAAGTGGAAAATGACTCACTGTGCCAAATGTCACATCTCCATTCTGTTCTATGAGGAGACCTGTGGTGTGTTTGAGGTCTTCCATGACGCCGCCACCTAACTACTTCAGCATGCCAAGAGAAAACGGTGACTGGCATGAATGTGGCATGTGCTCTGAAGAGGCAGGGACACCTCTGTGCAGCTTTGTTGGATAATTAGATCTGAGTTAGTTATAAGTTTATATTTAAGTTGTCTTGCAACATATTTTATAGGTCACAAAATATTAGGCTATTTAATATGCTGTTAATGAATTTATTTATTTGGCATGTTTCCCACCGAGATAACTCCACGTGATACCGGCGAAAAAGTCTGCACATGCCAGCTAATGTAAACCCAGCATCAGTGTTTAGATTGTTTCCCTATAAGCCTCGCTTTCACTGTGCAATTCTATTTGCCACTGGGCACAACCCGGGAAAATGAAGGCTCGTATTACGGCACAAAAGAAGTGCGGCACCCAAAATAGGAAGAGGATACAGTTGTGCTTTTGTTTTCCCAAGGAGTTTCCGATAGCTATCCCTAGTTACCTAATGTTATCAATAGAAGTGCAGAAGTTCTTTGCAGTTTCTGTCCCCAGGAGCAGAAATGGAGAACAGTGGAACAACCGTCTTTAGTTTCTGTTAGCGGCGGAGGTCTCGTTCTGACTGTATTACAGGTGGATCACTGAAACGCCTTTGTTGCGTAAAGGAAAATATTTGTCTTTCAAAGCAAACAATCAGAGTTGCGGTACTTAACTTTTACCTGCTGACCAAGTGGGGACTTTTGGGAAAATCCATCTGTAAGTGTGTTTTGGTTTCAGTCTGTGGTATTCATACCATTACACTTAGTCGCTTTACTTTCTCTTTCTCTTGCATCACGAGCAGACTGTGTGCCATATCGAAGGGGAAAAACATCCCTTAATAAATTCGCATATACAATACATCACAGAGAGATATTTGCAGTGCATTGCATTTGATTCCTCACAGTTAAACGTCTCACCGCATTAATCTGGCTGTCAAATAATTTACACCATGAGCCTGGAGTCTTTGTGAAACACACTGTGTTTATTTAAAACATCTTCATACGAGCAAAACAGAGAAGATGTACACTGAGATCAAACACCAGAGAGAGAACGAGAGAGATCAGCCTCACCTTAATCTGAACTCACCGATAAAGAAAAGCTGTCACGACTCACAAACACTTCCACTGAGACCTTGAGGCATCCACTTACCAGGCTGACACGGTGCTGTCAGTCCCAGTGTACACAGAGAACTCCGCTGCTGCTTTTCCTGCAGTGACCTGTAACCGCTTCATGTTGTGTTTGACCTGTGTTTTCAGTGTCAGGTGGGTTTGGTGGTGGATTTAACGGCGGTGGAGACGGAGGGAGGAGGGGAAAGAAGATCCTGGGAGATGCTAACAGACCTCCAGCTGCTAAGAAAGCTCGTACCTGCGGCATCTGCCACATGGCGGGACACACCCGAGTCACCTGTCCCCAGCGGTGACCGCTGCTCTAAGACACTGTGAAGCTTATGAAGTCTGACTTCAAAGTGTGAAGTCAGATTTAATTTTTCAAACACGAAGCAACTCAGACCGTAAGTACCTCTTCACAGGGGGTGGATCTCTTCTTCTGGTATTATCGGAATATAACCGAGAACTTGTCCTTCCTGTAAAGTCACATTTTGATGACAGTTCCAAGGGGTAAAAACAACTTTGATCACAAGACCAAAGTCACGTAAATGACTAAGGAAGCCAGAAGTTATGTTTCCCAGACACAGTTGTGCAGCACAATGATACCTCTGTTATAAAAAAGGGGGCGTGTCTATGACAATTTGTGACTAAGATCAATAGAAATGAGGTCTCTGCTGATCTGCAGTGTGCTTCTTCAACATGAACGCCTGTTTTCTGGCCCCTGGGAGGAAAGTTAGGAATCATTTTGGGGTCAGTGTATTTCCCGAAATGTGAAACTTTTCCATTAAAGGGACAGTTCACCCCAAATTCAAAAATACATATTTTATCTCTTAACATGTAGTTCTATTTATCAATCTAGATTGTCTCTTTCCAGAAATCATGACTCAGTCACGCAAGATAATCCACAGACCTTGTTTTGAGTAGTTTCATGTGGGAACTATTTTCTTTCTACCGAACTACACCTGCGAACTGTATCACTGCACATAAAGCGTGCATCTATTCAGGGAAGAGAGGCTCGTGCTTGTGACAGCGTGAGACGTAAACATTGATGGCATCCTTCTCGGCTGAGCTGTCACGTTAGCCAGCTCAGTGGTGCTAGGTGAGCTAGTAGTGTATGCCCGCTTCCCTCTGCATGGTGATACAGTTAGTGGGTGTAATCTTTAAAAAAAGAGTAGGTCGTTCATGAAACTGCTCACAACACGGTCTGTGGATTGTTTTAAGTAAAGCCCCGATCACACAAAAGGTGTTTTAGCAGCTGGAGTTGAATTTTGTTATTGTTTTTAATGAGAATAAAGTTTTTTGCTTGTGGTTTTTGCGCTGTGGAGGACCTGGCGTTTCTGCGCTTTAGGCACTTGGTGTTGTTGGCGGAGCACTCTGAACTCCTTGAATTGAAAAAACTTCACCTCAGAGTGGATAAGCAGCCGCGTCATCTCTTTTTTCCCATTGTCCAATCGGATTATTTCATAGTCGGGCCTTCTGTGGTGGTCACGACAAGAAGTTTACAGTTCTGTTTTTTTGATTTTGGGGTGAACTGTCCCTTTAAAGCACAGAGCAGCATTCATTAACAGATGTGTGCTCTGTGTTTTTACTTTTTGAACTCTTGCTGCCAGATGAAAAGAGGAGTACACGGAGAGGTTGAACAAGTTTTAAAACGTGTAGGTGTTTGTAACCACAGTAACCTGAAGGTGTTAGACAGTTAATGGGAAATTCACTTATCTGGTCTCGGATCAAATTGACACCCTGTTTATTTATCTATATTCACAATACTGACTGCTTGCCTCAGATCAGCCCTGCTGTCTTTAATGACCCAATGTGTATTTTAAATAAAAACCTATTTGCACAGTTTCTTAATAATTAAGGGTGTGATTTTGTTTTTTATCATTTACACCACCACTTTACATCTTCAACAGCACCCAGGTAATTTACATTTCCTGATTCGTCAAGGTCTCCTCTCTTGATAGTGTGTGGAGTTGTAAGTATCAAAGATTTCTATATTAATATTGATGAATGCTAATCATCATGAAAGTGCTGAAACCTTCAATGGTAATTTATAGCTTTAGAGTCATAACAGAGGTTGATTGGTTGTTATGAGTTTTGGTTCCACAGATTTTGATTCTTCAACTTTGAGCCAGCTAAACTTTGGAAACTTTCTTGCTACTATACATAATATAATAAACATAGTGAGATTATAATATACAACTTTTATCCCTAATGCATTTTGCCAAACATACTCAAGTGAAAAGTGTTACACCACATTACATTGTTAAAGAGTTTAGTTTGTGCAAAATGGAGAAAAAAAATAGTGCTTATGTGAGCACATTTTCTGTCCTGACCAACGGTAGAAGAACTACTTAGATCATTTCCTTAAAGGGACAGTTAGGTTTTTTTATTAAGGGGCTGTACAGGGTACTTATCTATAGACGGTATATTACATCTGTCCATGTCAGTCGGCACGCCCCCAGTTCGGAGAGGCAGGCTGGAGTCTGATATGGAAGCTAAGCAATCTACTGCTGTGGAGGGGTCAGCAACAAAATGTATTTTCGCCACCTAAAAAATTCAATATCAGTTTAAGTGCACGCTGAATTGAGAGTAATTTCTGTCACGTGTCAGTTCAGGAAGGACCCAAATGCAGACTACCAGGCTGGTTAACATCCAGATACAGCAGGTAACAAAGTCCAAATGAAAGCAGAACAAAAAAAAACCCTGAAAAACCAAGGCATGATACGAAGCATGGACAACATCAAGAACACAGGGGTGAATGCAGGAATGACCACAGACAAACTGACAAAGGGAAACACACAGGTATATATATACACATAAAGCTAATCACAAGAACGAGACACAGCTGGATGAGGTGGACACAAGCAAAAGGAGGGACATGGGGATTGGCTGACATCAAGGGTGTGAAGGGAAACACTAGGATAGAGCAAACGACTAATACAGAACAGGTGTGAAGGGAAGACTCTGGGAACAGGGAAGGACTAACGAGACCGGTGTGACAGAAGACAGGCGGGAAAATGCACAAAGACAGGAAGTAAAACCAGACACGACACATGAGGAGAGACTGTACAAAATGAAACAGGAAGCAGATTAAACATCAGTGATTAACATTTCACGGGTGCTTTCACACCTGTCCTGTTTGGTTCAGTTCAATCAAACTCAAGTTCGTCTGCCCCTTAAGTGCGGTTCGTTTGGGCAGGTGTGAACACAGCGCTGTCCTGCCTTAATATGCACATTCAGCACATCCAATGCATCAAAACATTGTTTTCTAGTTGGAGCCGCGCCTCGTTTTCAAACTGTATGGTTTGATTAAAATGAACAATGACAGCAATATAGTCCACGATGAGCAGCGCTAAATGTCAGACATTGATTTCCAACAGTAAAATGAAGCTGTTTTGTCACCCTCTTCAAAGCCAGACTCCATTAAGAAAAACAGTAATTTAACATTGCTAGACAAAGTGGCTGCGGGTCTACCGCTGCCTCGTTTAGTTACTGTGTTTGTTTTACTGTGTGACTTTTAAAAGGATTAGTTCAGATTCACCAAAGTAAAAAAAAAATAACACCAACTAACTAACTTATCAGAGCAGAGGTAGACCAGCAGCTCTTGTGTTCAACAAGGTAAAATCACTGTTTTTGTCAATGGAGTCTGGCGGCTTTTACAAGAGCAGAGGTGGGGAACTGAAGCCGGAAATGCCTTTCCCGTTGGCACAGTTTGTCTGACAGAAAAGTAAATCAGTGTAAATACTCTCAATATAGTGTACACTTGAACTCATATTGAGTTTTTTAGGTGGCTAAAAAGTGTTTTGTTGATGGCCCCCATCCACAGCAATACATTGCCTAGCTTCTGTGTTGGACTCCAGCCTGCTTCTCCAAACTGGGGCCGTGCTGACTGACATCTACTGCATGTAATTTGCTGCCTATGGATAAATACCCCATATAACCCCACTCAAAAAAAACTGAACAGCCCCTTTAAGTAAAAGTAGCACACTACCACACTGTAGAAATACTTAATTACAAGTAAAAGTCCAGCATTCAATTCTACTCCAGAGGTACAAAGGCATTAGCAGAAGTACTTATTATGTCACTGTTATTACTGTTAAGTAGCAATTTACTGCACCAGCTGAGCAAATTGCTGCCAGTTTCCACCACTGATTATGTTTTGTGTGTGAAATTGTAATCTGCAAACTTTCCAGTAAGCACAGCTGTCAGATAAGTGTCGTAGAGTAAAAAGTACTGCGGTGCAGCTCAAGTATAAATTAGCATAAATGGGAATACCTCAAAACTTTCCACCACTGGTCCTGATTGACTGCAGACATGCACACTGTGTGGGTGTAACTGATACCAAATGTTATATGTTAAAGGGGAACTCCAGTATTTCTCAGCCTGCACCATATTTTCCATGTTGTTGTGTTTAGGTGACTAATACCAAAAACAATTTTTGAATTATTGAGGAAGAAGGCTGCAGACGGCAGCAGCGAAACAGGCTGCAGTGCAACCTGAGTGCCACCGTCAATTTACCACACATGAGCAAATAGCCAATAAGAGTAATTTATCAATGTAATCTACGTAAAAGACGAACAGGCGACATGAATAATTAAACCACACAATTCAGGTAACGAAGCAACAAACACTCGAAAATACTCTTTTCAAGGGACAGAGAAATTTCTTTGAGACAGCGACAAGGCCATAAAGATTACAGAGAGGCTTCACTGTTTTATACTTTAGTATTTTGTAAAGAAAACAAACATGGTAGTTTAGATGCAGGCAATTTTCTTAATGCATTGCAGAGCTATTCAGGTGTCACGTGCATACGCTGGATTGATTTCAATAACTTTAATGTATAACCCTGATTCCAAAAAAGTTGTGCCGTTGTGTAAAACTGGGACGGGCGTGTTTACCACTGTGTTACATCAATGTTTCTTTTAACAACACTCAGTGGGAGTTTGGGAGCTGAGGACACTAACTGTTGACGTTTTGAAAGTGTAATTTCTTGCTCAAGATTCACAAGCAGCCCTCCAAACTCTTCAGGATATAAAGACTCTTAGAGTGGAGGCCCATCTGAACATTGTGAGCGATCAGTTTCTTGAGAGATCAGAATCTTGACGGTGGCATTTCAAACAAAAGCCTCTCAGCCAAGTGTGCTCACTACTCTCTTCCTTTGTCATTCCACTCTATTGCTCATAATTTTTATGGAATTTAATGTTACGAATGTTACGAAAATGTCGATGTGCAGCATTGTTTTGTGGAAAATAAACGAGGTGCAGACTTCCCTCTGTGTCACCGGTGATGAGGAAATACAGCAGTTGCTTGACGAAGCAGCGAGTGACAACAACCCCGCCCACATTTAAGGGTACCGTTTGCAGTGGAAATACTAAAGCCCCATTTTCACCAAACACTTTCAGTATGGTACCTCTGAAACCAAAATTAACCCTTCAGACATGGTACCTAGACCCTAGGATTTCCACTGCAAACAGTCCTTTTAAATGTGGGCGGGGTTGTTGTCACTCACTGCTCCGTCTCTGTAATGGGCTAAACAAATAAAGTGCGAGCCCTCAGGGGTGCAGAGGGTGAGGACAAATAGAAGTAAATCGGAAACGCATGGATTCCCGGTACACGGCTGCAGGTTACCCTTCTCTTTTTTTCCTCTGTTGATATTAGAGAGAAGGGGCGGTGATCTTCTTACCGTCACGTTGGGTGAGTCATGTGTGAGTCATAACATGTGGGGGGGAATGACTGTTGTCACTCACTGCTCTGTCCAGCACTCACTGTATTTCCGGTGACATGGAGGTCTGCACTTTGTTTATCGTCCACAGAACGAGGCTGCATGCCGACCTTTTCAGAATAAAATCTCCGGCAAGCTCAGGGATTTAGTGTCGCTGGAGCCCACAGGAACAACCCTCAGCGACGCTTTTTCTTTATCTCCAAGAGAGGATTAGAATACATGCCGTCCCGGTACAAATTTACATATATATATACAAACGCTTGAAGATCAAGAGTATGTCATATAAAAACTAAATTAATGGTCAAGGCTGTCACAGTGAAATCTGAGGTGTGCTGGTGGATTCATGTCAACTCATGCATTGAGTAACATTACAAGTTTAAACGTTTTTAATTACTGATAATACACCATCCATTTCAGTATGAAAATCTTGTTTGGACTGCCGAATTGTAGGGACTTTCACTGCTCTTTGTGTCGTCAGTGTTACCTATCTGCAAACAGCTTGCACTGCTTGCCTCTTCAAAATCCGAGCCTGGCAGTTTGTCTTCCTTAAAACTTTCTTCACTCGTCTCATTTTGATCTTTGCTTCCTTTCTTTGGCACTTTCACCCTGCTGCATGTCGATACACACCTTTCGTGGCACTTTTTATGCAGAATGAGATAGTTTAAGTAGTATTAATTTCAGATTAAGCAACGGAGCAAGTGTAACCACGACTGCTCAGCGCACCGCCATAACCAATAATGAGTGGATCTTAAAGTACACTAATTTTGTTACGTGAATATCCTAATCCAAACTCTAGCAAGACTAAACCCCTGAGCTTGGCTTAGAAGGAATAAATGCACAAACATCCTATTTTTAAATATCCCATGGAGAGAGACTCTCACTGCAGCCTGTTTTATTTTGTTCTGAAAATGTCGGCATGTCGACAAAAACATTGTAGGGTACTGTTTAGGGTCTAGGTATCATTTCTAAGGGGTTGCAAAGGCACCATACCAAAAGTGTTTGGAGGGAACGGGGCTTTAGACACCAAACATGGGGAAAAAGGATCCAGGTTAAAAAACACCGGAGCCCCCCTTTAATATCTGTTGCATAAAATGTTTCCTAAAAGAAATATGTGTGGATCATTAGCAGCCTCCTGTCAGACAAAGTTTGTGCAGCTTCATGTTTCACTGCAGGTTTGATGGGTTTGATATTTCCCAGCAGTGCTGCCTCTGTAACAAATGAAGTGGAGCCCTCAGGGGTGCACAGGGTTTGGACAAAGGGAAGTAAATCAGAAACGCATGGATTCCCGGTACACGGCTGCAAGTTCTCCTCTGTGTTTTTCCTCTGTTGTTATTCCAGAGAAGTGGCGCTGATCTCCTTACCGTCACGTTTGGTGAGTCATGCGTGAGTCATAACATGTGGGTGGGAGCGATCGTCCTGCCGTGTTGTTTTTGCCGCTCCATCCTCGGCTCCCGACTCCGCCACACTAGTATCCGGGCAGATAACGAGTCATGTGATCGCCGTGTTTCTTTTCTCAATTGCTGCGATAACCTCCTCCTTACGGGAACAGAGCCGTTTTGTTCCCGTATTACAGTTTTTAAAGTGATACGGTAACGCAGCTCCCTATAGGATCATCATGCAGGAGAAATACACCATTAAACACAATGAGATCAGCGCGAGACGTTACCGGAGACACCATCACACAGCAACACTGTGCAAAACCTCTGCAGCCCATGGTCACATATTTAAGGGTGTTAAAACACCACAGTGCACACTGACATCACCAAACTGCTGCAGGAGTCTGAAAACACTAATGAGAATATTAAAGGGGCATCACAGCAGAAAGTTAAAGGGGCTGTCTGCAAGTTTTACACATGGGGTGCAATTTCCTCGAAATCGTTGCAGAAAAGACAACTTCAGACCATAGGCTATGGTGGCTTATGCTATATTTTACCGAGCTAAGACGAGCAAAACAGTTGACTTATTTTACACGCCGTTTCTGTAGTAAGGCAAGGCAACTTTATTTGTATGGCACATTTCATACACTGCGGCAATACAGAGTGCTTTAAGCACAAGCAAGTGATACAAGAGGTACGACATGTTTGAAGTAAGCTTGTGTAGAAACTAAAACAATGAAAAGGTCATGTTAAGTACTCCCATATTTAGATGCACAAGTAAATAAATTAGAAACAATTAACAGGTAGAGTATGCAGTGTAAAACAGGAAAGTTTTTTGCTTTTTATCCAGATGTCCTTTGAGGTTTTGGAGGTTCATATGGCGCAAGCACATGGGTGATATGTAGACGAGCTGCAAGATATTGAAGTCTGGTCGCTGAGTGACTGGCAGCCAGTGTAAGGATTTCAAGATATCAAGACGTTGGCGACGGCGTTCTGAATAAGTTATAGTTTTTTTTGAGAAATTATAGACTTCTTCTCGGATTGCAGTATGAGAAAGTTTTAACAGAAACTGTGTTACAGACTTGACGTGTGAAGATTAAACATGTCCACATCCCTACTCATCACATTTTGATGTTTAGGCCAAAGCCTCTGGCGTCACTACAGTGACACCGGGGCAGCTTTTTGTGTTGTGTCTTGACATAGGGGGTCGCGGTTAAGTTTAGGAAAAAATCATGGTTGATATTGGTTGTGAGCTGACTCACGAGACGGCTGACGTGACAAATGAATCCAATGTTGATTGTTAGTTTCACATGGGACACAAACACTGCATGGGTCAAAGTCCTGTGCTTGTTGGACCCCTCACACCCGCCCAAGCAGGCTTTCTCACCCTTTATACCACGTCTATCACTTTGACCAACTGTTAATGACATGGATGGGTTTACATTGGGGTTGGTTAAAAGCTCATCTCATATAGACGTTAAAAGGTGCATTGTGCGGCACCGAGGGCCACAGACAAGCAGTGTGTTTTGACTCTCTGAGAGTGAGACTAGGCTGGGTATTTGAAAGATGGTTTTTTTTTACAAGGTTTGGAGGATCTAATGAAAGACACTATCCCGTTTCCTTTCGGGAAATGTAGGATTTGTAGGTTTTGGAGACTGTCCCACTCCAGGGATTAAAAGCCGGTATATCTTGGCCTCTGCTGAATCAATTTATGTTATCTGTCTCTACAAGTCCAACCACTTTCTGGAAGTGACAGACTGAATCCACTGAAGTACAATTTTAAAGGGATACTTCACCCACAAAATGAACATTCGTAAAGAAAACCTTGTTTTTCTTGCATGCCTCCACGTACATTGGTGAACATTGATTATTTGATTTGTTGTGGGCCACGTGGAACAACAAAACAAAACTAAAACTACATCAAAACATCTGTTTGCTAACTCACACACAACTTGTGCAGTATAATCCAAGTCTCTTTTATCCAGTCATTTGCTCAGCACTTCTCCAACACATGCACTTTTGCAAAAGAAAAGAGAAAGTAAAAGAGGGAAAAAAAGCTTTGGAGTCTGGTTTTGGGTACAGCATAGGTAGTTTCACTTTCAGTTCTGTTTTTACTGGTAAGGTTTAAATGAAAATGAAAATGCATTTGTTTATGAAGTACTGAAAGTTGTTTAAAAGCAAAAATAACAATCCCAATCCCAATCCAATGATCACTCCCACATATTGTTAGTATTTCTGGTTCTCTTGGTATTCTGTGATCATGAGATGCTTAATTAACTGATTAAATGAGAGGTTTTGGGCTGTCACAAGGATAATTTTAGCAGGTCAGCCTGGGCTTTCGGAATATGTGAGAAGGTTCTTACTATTTTCTGTCATTTATATACTAAAGAATTAGCAAATAATTGAGAAAATAAATGCAAGATTGATGATGAAAATAATCATTAGTCGTCACTCTTGCTAAATCTAACCTCACCAGAACAACTGTAGACGCCTCCAGACTTTTTAATCATAGGGTGCTTTCACACCTGCCCTGTTTGGTTCGGTTCAATCGAACTCAAGTTACCTTCTAAGTGAGGTTCGTTTGGGCAGGTGTGAACACAGCAATCGCACTCAGGTGCGCACCAAAACAACCGGACTGAGACCCTCTTGAAGAGGTGGTCTCAGTCCGTTTACAAACGAACTCTGGTGCGGTTCGTTTGTGGTGAGAACGTGCTCCAACCTCGATGCGGTTGAGACTTGAGATGAATGATGCCCCAGAATCAGGCCAAACACACTGGCCTGATTCTGGCTGCCGACACTCAGTATGTTTGCATGACATTAGAGAAAATCGATTTATTGTAGTCTGTCTGAAATTGTACTAAATCCTCAAAGTCAGACCAACACACCCAGATAATGTAAGTCGAATTACTCCTGCATGTATACAGTCAATCGGACCCAAACTGGCCTTGGCGCTTGGTGCATGCACCACAGTTTCCGCCCTGGGCTCTGACCTGGAGGTCGGATAGCATTAAATGGGTAACAGAAGAAGAAGCCATTAACAACGTGGCAAAATCTACATCCAGAGCTTTGCATTTATGGACGGGCAAAATGTACAGAGCTGTAAAGCTGTCCACCATGGTACCAGTCGCTGCTAGCTAACCGTAGCTAACTTGTTGTTTGGTCTGTGACGTAATAAGTCAACCAGAAAAAGGTCCAATACTAACAATCTGAAAGGGGCATATTGCCACATATCGTAGAGGAGTTGGACAAACTTCATGCAAGTCATGCAAATACCATAGTTCAACGTAACTGTGCACAGAAACACTGACTGGGCCGTTATCAGAAGTAACCTGGCCCAAGATCGGCCGAAACTTGGTACACTGAAAGAAATAAGTCAGGCTGTGTCTGGTGACGAATTAGAATTTGGGCAAATAAACTGGCCAAATTCCAGTTGCAGACACAAACATCACTGGGTCACTATAAAGTGATTACACTCTACTAAACACCTCAGATGCTAAACTGTTTATCAACTTAAGAATATTATGGAATTATTACAGGGTTTTCTGGTCGGGCTGTTTATATGATCTCAGAATTTGAGGGTCAGAGGTCACAGTTGGGTTAGCTGAGGTGGATCACTCTTCAGCTCTGAGCTGTTCATCAACTCTTCCTGCTGTCTCATCATCATCATCATCCAGCTTTTCAGTGGTTGCCTTAGAAACAGTTGCCATGACACCCAATGCCCGTAAGTGATGCAAGTGTTCCAGGTGCAGAGAGACCATGGACCGTGTGTATGTTTCTGTGTGTGTGTGTGTGTGTGTGTGTGTGTGTGTGTAGTTACAGAGAGTTTTACTGTAAACTGATCCACACCAGCCTCAATGAAAGATAATAGGAAATTGGCTCTGGGCCTTTTTTCCACAGCACTCACTTTACCTTCATGAGCTGTCCCCACCTGGGGGCTGGACGAGTACACGCTCAGGTATGAAGTTAGGTAAGTGTTTGTGTGTGTGTGATCAGAGGCTGTGACCATGTCACTGAACAAGAGTCAGTCCTCTGTAATGATTATATAATAAATGTTGGCTGTAACATATCAGCGGCCATTATCATCACTGAGATCTTCCTTCTGTGTTGTACTCGACTTTATCTCCAGCTCTCCTCTCTGCAGAGATGTTGCTTAGCATTCTGGATGTAAAATTAAGACTTTCAGTCCATGTTTAGCTGTTTAGTTCCATATTTGGATCAAACAGGGCTGGAGGGGTGAACATCTCCACCACAGAGTGAAGCAAAGCTTTCATTTCCATTGCAGATTCTGATCTTTCCTGCCTTTACTACTGTTACATAAAAATACACGAGCTCACACTCTGTTGCATGCTCAGGCTGGAGTTCAGTGTTTTAACTGCACAACTTCATTTAATTGACTGTATTACACCTGTGAAAGAGCAGATGCCTTTATATTGGTCATAGTAGTCCTATTTTTAGGCTACAATTGGAGTGAGATGTTGTGTTAGTTAAAGGAATAGTCTGCTGATTTTGGGTGTCAGTGTATTTGCCATATAGCAGAGAGTTATGCTGTGTTCTTTTGAAGCCCCGAGCTCCGCATTTCAGCCGTCACCATCTTGTTTTTTTGGAGCCAGGATTGGGCGAGAGGGTGGAGCTGTCAAGGAGTAAGGGGTGGATCTGACTTGTAGACTTGTAGACTGTAAGCTTTTCATTTACTGGTCCATTGATGTCCCAACCCTCACCTATGGTCATGAGCTCTGGGTAGTGACCGAAAGAATGAGGTCGCATATACAAGTGGCCGAAATGAGTTTCCTCTGTGGGGTGTCTGGGCTCAGCCTTAGAGATAGAGAAAGGAGCTCGGAGTATAGAGCCGCTGCTCCTTTTCATCAAAAGGGGTCGGTTGACTTGGTTCGGGCATCTGAACAGGATGCCCCCTGGGTGCCTTTAACATGGGCGTCTCTGGAGATTTACCAACCCAGTCTCACTCCAAAGTTGTCGAATATTGGCACTTGGGCACTTCCGACATCAAACACTGACGAAAAAAGCCATCCTTTCACGTTGGCATGATACGTGGCAGGTCGCCATTATTGTGTAACTGCGCCCGCTGGAATCAGGGGGAAATGCAGCTGGACAACAACCTATGTGAGGCTTGTGAGAGCAGTGGTGGATGGCTCCAAAAAACACCAACTTTCCGCCAGGAGGCCAGTCTTCACTACCTGTAAGATTCTAAAGCCCTGTTATGTTTTTTGCAGTTTTTGGCACTTGCTCATTGGCTTAATTTGTAAGCCCCAGAAGTTGCCACCTGCTTGTAAATGGACTCACCGGCAACAGTGAAAGTGAAAGTCAAGCCTGGATTCACTCTTGAGCTTGTTTGGAGATTTTAGCAGGGGAGCGCAGCTACTGGTACATCGATGGATAGTCGCCAACCGAGGGGGACCTCGTCCTCATTGACCGAGCACGGGGCTTTGAGAGGGACACACATGGAGCAGTGAGGGAGGAAGGGGACGCCCGCCTAGCCAGCTAGATCAGCTGAATCAACCCTAGCAATCAATGGGGTGACAGATGTCACAGTCAGATCGCCAGATTCACTTTTATTTTGGAACAAGCTTTGCCGCTTGTCATTTTGCCTGGCTATATTTACATTTGTCCGCAGTGTCTTCTAAGCTTCCTCTTGGACATGTGCTGCTTGTGTTTGGCACCTGGTGGCTACCTTTTTACCTCACCTATGTCCAGGAATGTCCCAAATAAAGCAAATGAATAAGAAAACACAGGCAGATAAATACACCACCACACACTTCTTGTGGGTCATAAGTGATGATCTAGAGGGATTATTGTTGTGTGTGTGTATACACAGTTTATTTTTTTTTCCTGCACAGTAAATCTAACTTGTAATATTTTTCTTAGGAAATGTTGTGAAATCGCTGTTATGTGCTCCCACTCCTTCCCCTAACTTCAGTTTCACGTAACCTTGTCGCTTTGACCCTCCCCCCTCCTCCTCTGTCCCTCTTCTGCACTCTGCTCCAATTTGCGTGCGCGTCCCCGCGGGCGCGGGCACGCACACTGGGGGCTCGGCCCTACGCAATGGAAAGGCGGCGCGCCCGACTTAAAGCAGCGTTGTCCTGTGTTGATGTGTCGCAGATTTTAATAGAAAAGTGAGGGAGGCAGGTAGCCGAGCTGGAGTTTGGAGTGAGAGGAGCGCAGAGACTCAGCGCGCACAGCAAGTGTTCACACGGACATCCAGCAGCAGCAGCAGGGGCACTTTGAGATCATTTTATCCTCTCTATTCTTTTTATTTTAAACAATTTTTATTTCGACAACAACAGCGAGAGCCAGTTTGCGTCTTGTTTTGGAGCGTGTGTATCAGCGCGCGGAGATGGAGCTGTCATCTATCGGAGACCAAGTGTTTGCTGTTGAGTCAATAACAAAGAAGAGAGTGAGGAAGGTAAGAAGTGCGACTTGTAACACACTTCATATAACTTACATAACTTATTATCCTGTGTTTTTACCCGGTCGGAACAGTATGTTCAGTGTGCCATCCGCTGTCCTCGTGCACAACAAAACTAGGCTACGCACTTTGCCTATACTTTACGCAAGAAGGATGCTCCGACTGTTCTTTAAATTAACTGCGCCAAAGTTTAACACTGTTCCACAGCCTGTCAGCGGGTCGCATCCTGTAACCTTCCTGTGCAGCAGCTGAGACGCTGCAGCATGTACGTGTTTTTGAGGGAGCCTACGCAGCTGTAGTAAAATGCAAAAGGGGGTGTGTGTCTGAAAACGGGTCCGGTGTGTGCGGGGAGCTGCGCAGTTGATATAAGTTACGCCAGCAGCGAGCGGCGGAGTGTCGGTGTGAAACTGCTGCGTAATGTCACTGAATGCTGCGTTATGGTGACCCATTGATTCACAGTGGAGGTGTTGACTCGGAACCGTAACAGAGTATCGCCACAGGAGAGAAATTGAGCGGCATGTGTCGCAGCGTGTGTACGCACATTTTATTCTGTGATGCAAAATAATTGGAAAGTGCAGTGCGACATCACCTGCGTGTCATAATAACAATAATAATAATGATCGTAATAATAATAATAATAACAGGCTGTGATAAAGTTTATTACGACAAAATGACATGTTGCAACTACACGCGCGGCTGGTGCCCTCATAATAAACAGCTCGCGCTCTCCGGGGATTGATATAGTTATTTTCCTCTCTGGATGACTGTCATCATTCTGCCAGGCTCACTGCTGGTTGAACGTTGCGCAACCCCACGTTGTTTACATGTTCCCGAGGCCCCACCTATCAGAGCTGCCGGTGTAATGTTCTCGATGGATCCCGTGCATTGTCGAAAGTGGCTGGTGAAGCCATGCGCGGTCACGTCACCGCCAATGCGAGGGAGAAAAGCTGCTGTTTGGAGGCAGCCCAGCCCCGCTGTCATTGACGTCATCCCTCAGAAAAAAACCATCATTTGAAAGGGAGAAAAATGTCCATGACCCTCCCTCCACCCTCCCTCCTCACTCCACACTTTAAAGTGACAGTCACTGCTTTCCTCTGGCACTCACGCGCTCCCAGCAGCCTGTTTCTGCATCACACTGGAGCAGATTTAAAACACAGGTTGTGGGAATGTGTCTCTGCTGCACCTCCTCTGACCGCCCCCCCCCTCCTTCTCTCTGTCTCTCCTCAGGGTAACGTGGAGTATCTGCTCAAATGGCAAGGATGGTCCCCGAAGTGAGTAAGCCTTGAGTCATCATCCAGTGACCTCATCCCCTCAATATGAACTCAGTAGCCTTTTCAAAATGTGCTTCTTGATACCTGAGCGTCACATGCTGTAAAGACAGACAGATAGATAGATAGATAGATAGATAGATAGATAGATAGATAGATAATCTGAATGTGCGTGTCTCGGCAGGTACAGTACTTGGGAACCAGAGGACAATATTTTGGACCCGCGCCTGGTCCTGGCCTACGAAGAGAAGTGAGTAATCTTGGCGAGTTTTTGGTTTTTATGCTTGCAAAGCACTTTTTTTTGTTCTCTTGCTCACAGTCTGTTTCTCTTTGTCACTTTGTCTCTGTCCTCTCCCGCCCGCCCCTCTGTTTCCTGTTTCCACTTCTCTCTCCCAGTCAGGAGAAGATCAGAGCTCTGGCCTATCGGAGGAAAGGTCTCAGACCCAGGAGGCTCGTCCTGCGGGTAGCGACACTTAACTTTGCTCTTGTCTCTTGCCTTTATTATATACATTTCTCTGCTAACGCTGACTGCTCAGTGAGGGGTTTGTTTATGAAGACAGATGGTTTCCGGTTGAGGATGTTGCGTAAAAGGAACAGCAATTCTGAGTGTATTTAAAACAAGAAGTTTCAAAATTGATGCAGAGGTCAGAGATATTCTGACTTTTAGTTCCTATTAAAGGTCAAGCTCACAACCATGGCATCTTTCATATGACCCTGCCTGCCTGGTAAAACCCCTTTCAAACTCAAATCTGCAGTTTGTAATGCAGGTTTTCTGTTAAAAAGATTTACACCTGCAGCCAAAGCTCAGAAAAACTTTTTTTCTCCTTTAGAAATCTCCTTCCAGATCCCCAGTAGACATTATAGTAGTGCTAGCATTGACATTCAGATTGTTTTTTAGGTCTGTTCATTCACTTTTAACTCAGTATTTAAGCACAGTTGCAGATACAGATTAGGCTACACTTGCACTATTTCAGGCAGGAACACTTTTGTCAAAGGAAACCTTATTATTATTATTATATTTGGCGGTATGGCTCTGTACTGGGGCCCCTCTGCCTTTCCTAGGCTTAAGCAAAAAGCCTTAAGGCACAAAGAGTACACCTCTCTGCCCTTCCATGCGCATACGTGGAAAGCCTAAGGCACAGAGCACACCTGTCTGCCCTTCCACGTGCAAACAAGGAAAGCCTGAGGCAGAGAGAGTTAACCTCCCTGCCCTTCCATGCGCCTACATGGAAGGCCTAAGGCACAGAGTACACCTCTCTGCGCTTCCATGTGCAAACAAGGAACGCCTGAGGCAGAGAGAGCAAACCTCCCTGCCCTTCCATGTGCCTACACGAAAAGACAGCACCAGCAAAGACCCCCCGGGAACAGAACAGAGCAGCATCAATGACAAACAGAAATGACATTGATAAGTCAGACACAGCATGAAAAAGAGGAGCTGGGTGGAGGCAGATTGCAAAGCAGCTTGCAGAGGAAGCAGCGACAATAGGCAGGCAGTTTAAATAGGGCGCCCTGAATAGGATTCACCAATTGGTTGCATAGAAAGGAATCATGTGATCTATCCCCCATCAATCAGCTGATCCATCAGTTGGTTGGGCTGTTCAAGATCAGCTGATGTAGCTTGTTAAATATCGCGATACCGTAAAACTTCAATATTTTGAGACAGTTATCGTACTATGAAAATGTCACACCCTCGCAGCACTCCTCCAATGATTCATGACCAAATCCCTGCAAAACTAATGAGCATCAGCCCCATTAGCAAATGCTAGCATGCTAACAGACATAGCTAATCTGGTGGTAAATATTACTTGCTAAATATCAGCATGTTAGTATTATCAGTATGAGGTTGTTAGCATGCTATGGTGTTAGCATCTAGCTCAGTGTCCCAGAGTTGTGCCTGCTAGTATGACTGCAGACGTTGTGGACAACAGTGGAACTCTATGGCACAGAGGACCAGGCTATAATCAGGCTTTTGATACACAGTCAATACTTAGTAGGATTAAGTGATAGTTGATTTTGATCTTTTTATGGGATTTGTTGACAGTAAGAAAAATATAGAATAGAAACAAGATGTATATGTGCTCACGGTTCATGTGCTAACCTGCCATCTTTGCTCTGCCCCAGAACATCTTTGCCATGGACCTCCGCAGTGCCCACAAGGTCTCAGAGAAGCCCTCGCCTCGACTGCGCCTCTCCCTCACCCGCTCCATGAGCACAGACGTGGACCAGGGCGAGCGGGCCAGCCTGTATCGTCGCTTAGCCAGGAGAAAGAGAAAGCAGAGGGTGTCCAAACGGGGGCCAGAGGGACCCCCGAACAAAACCATCCGTCCACTGAGGAAGAGGGAGGAGCCTGTTGAGGACTGGGGCGGCACCAGCGAAGAAGAGAAGCACGGGTCTGAATGCACCACAGAGGAGAGACGCGAAGACAGCTTATATGGTTTGTTTGACAAGTTAATAATAAATTCAGCAGCTTGATCGTGACCTTTGACCATTGAAAATTAACAGAATGTCTCTTTTTGGTACTTTAAGGTCAGTCAGATTGCAGCTCCCCGCCCATGCTTGAGCGACAGGACTTAGAGATGCCAGTAGCAGGTATAGAAACATGGCTTGACGGACCAGGCGGCGAGATACCTGAAGAGAAACAGAACCAAACCTTTGCGTGCGACCAATCAAAAGACAGTGCCTCGGTGGCTGAGGCCGGACCAGAAGATGCGGTTTCCATGGGCAACAGGTCAGATTGGGATGGAGGTGAGAAGGGCATGGAGCCGGAGTGTCCCACATTAGAGCCCATCAACAACAAAACCTCTGTGATAGTGAGCGTTCAGGGGAGCAACGAGACGGCGGCTGACTGCTCCACCACTGAGGCGGGCAAGGAGGAAGAGGTGAGTGGCGACAATCAGAGCGTTACCACGACGACACCGGGCTGTCAGCCTGCTTTCGCCGCGGCAGGACATCCTGGGAAGGTGATTTTTACAAAAGTGACTATCAACTCTCTGACAGTGACTTTTAAGGAAGCGACAGTGGCTGAAGGCTTCTTTAAGGGCTACTGAATGACCAGACAGAGAGATGGGGAGAGATTTAAATAACCTTAATTAGACTTGCCACTCATTTTGTATATGTAAATAGTTGTTTATGTTATGTAACTCCACATGTTTACAAAGCTACACTCATTTCCTACTGAGTTCAATGAAGACATTGTTGCCTTTAAATAAATAAATGAGTGGTAATTTTATCATTGTGGCTCATTTATGAGGTGTGATAGGAAGCCTGAGGCCCCAAAAATGTCCTCAAAGCATCCTCTGCAATCCAGAGGACTAAGAGGATCTCTGGCAGGTTTCGTTGCCGGGGGTCACTGGGTTTACAGAGAGTGGGAGACAGATGCTGAGACAGCAAACCTAACAGTACATATACTACTTCCATGCAGCTAATTTTTTCCCAATTATCCTCAGTGCTTTCCAGCCAGACATCGGTCACACACTCAGATCTGTTCTCCGGGCCTGTTTGAGTCGCTCCTCTTTCTTACAAATACTGTTTTGTAAATTGCTCTTTTTCAGTATTTGCACAGAGATAAATGCATGCCCTGTCAGTCTGTGCCACACATGCACAAAGCCCTGTCCTGTGGTTTGTTGAAGAGGTTTATTTCTGTCACAAAAGAGAAAAGAAAAACACACAAAAAAAAACAAAGAAAGAATTAATGCCTGCCGCTTAGATGAAGTTCTGCATTTCAAGGAGGCTGGATGCACAAAAAGAAGTTGTGTTTGCTGTCTGTCTGTCCTTTTACTTTTCAAGTATGAAATGCTACCTGGTTCTATTTTTGTATTACCAATTGATAGTCCACTCTTTTCACTAGCCTTTGTGCGTTTCAAAAGAGGCTATATCAGTTTACACCGCCGCTGTTTCGCTGTGTACAAATGGAAGCAAATGTACGTTATAGGTCAGGCTGTAGTGAGCTATTATTTATTGCATGTCACTTGTATAAGCTAAACTAACTTATGTCACTTATATGTGTCTTTCTCTGACAAAGATGAATCGTCAAACATGTCTTCTCTCTGAAAATGGATTTTTATTTTGACTGCATTTCCAATAAATATGTACTAAAATAAAAATGTGTCCTGGAGCCTATTTATAATGTGGGATTACTGCAAGTATATGTACATTAATTATCAGGAAACACTACATCATTGAGGAAAACACATCGAAAACTCAAATCAATTAATGACATACGATACAATGACCTTTTTATGACATATGACATTTTTATGATGTATGACATTATGGCTTTTAATGATAAACTTTTTTCAACATTCTATAGCCTACTATAACTTTTCATGACTTGTTATGACATACTATACTATGACGATTTTATGACTTGTTATGACATACTATATTATGACGTTTATGTCCATGGCATACTATACCATGATTTACTTGACATACTGTACTATGACTTTTTATGACTTTTTTGACATACCATACTATGACGTTAATGACTTCTTGACATACTCTACTATGATGTTTTGATGACTTTTTTCAACATAATATACTATGATTTTTTTTTTGTTTACATACTCTCCTATGATGTTTTTATGACTTGGTCACACACTTTGACTTTGAACCCACAAGCATGACAAGAAACAGTCAGTTCAGTTCAATGTCCAAAAGGTTTAACCCAACAAACAGACAAGGGTTAGTACCAGTAGATCAATCAGAAAGAGCACACTTAACTGACAGGGTGAGGCAGGGAATCAGAATCCAGGTAATCAGGTGCAGAGTAACACAGTCTTCAGGTGATAAGGTAAGGGCTGGAGTGCTAGCAAGAAACTAAGACAATCTGGCAGAGGATGAGGGGAAATGGGCTAGTATATATACTGAGGAGCTGATGAGGGAATAGAGTGCAGGTGAGGAGATGGGCGGGGAACGTCAGGTGAAAGGGGTGAATGAAGGTCAGGCATGGCAGACTGGCAGGGTCTGGAATGACTGGAGAAATAGTCACCAAGAACAAACTACTGAATGAATACTGAACACAGATCAGGAAGGATTCATGACACTTTTTTATGACTTTTCGACATACTATAACTTCTTTTTATGACATACTTTGAAATGACTTTTTTCGTCATACTATACTATGACTTTTTACAGCATTTTTTGGCCTACCCTCACTTTACAAAAACTACCAGAGTCAACAGTGATATAACCTATGTTAGAGGTTCCCAACCTTTTGCCTTGGAGGACCCTTTTCTATATCTGCAGGAAGTTTGTGTCAAATCTGCAATTTGAATTAATTTTTATTAGATTTTGAGCAGATCTTCAATGAAATGTTGAGACATAGGCCTGATGCACATTTTTTAAAAAGCTTTCTTTCACCCCTTAAAATGTAAGAAGGCCTCATGAACCCCTCTGAAGCTTTGGCAGCCCCTAGTGGGGGAAAGGCCACCCAGTTTGGGATCCAGTGGCCTGTGTAACACTTGTATTACGTTTTAGTTTCCCACTTTGTAAGACCTTTGAGGCTTCTGAAACCTGCTACTACTGTGTGAGCAGCCTTTAGAAACTCTAATGATGTGAAATATAACTCATTTTATTATATATATATTAATTATATTATATTCTAAAAGATGCATTTAAAAAAGAAACAGCTATTTTTTTTAGAGCTGTGGTAAAATACACAGTCACAACACAGTAAACACGTCCCACCACTGAATGTGTTTATGCTCCACTGTAACTGCCTTGACAGTGAGCCATCATGTGCTACGTGCCACCACTAGAGGACGTGTTGTTCTCAGGAAAGACAGATTACTGAAAGTGACGCCATCAAGCACAAGTTTAATAGTGTCTGAATCATAGGCTCAGTATGTCTGAAGCGCAGCCGTGGGAGTGGGAGGAGGTCACTAACAAGAAACATCATTTAGAAGACATAAATATCTTATTTAACCGTGCTACTGTGGAATTTGGAATCGTGGTTGAGCTGGAAAAGGGAAAATTACACGTTATCCTGTAAAATCACAAGATCAGTGAGCATCATGTCAGTAATGGCATCTACTTTTCCTGCTCAGCCTCTTTTGACTTTGGAATAGAAACCAGCTGTGATCACAGCAGAGTGGATCCAAACACAATATACTGTGTGTACCGGTGGTTAGGCTCTTTTTCCCCCTAAAACTTGACTTTAATGTTACTAATCTAATTTTCTCACAGAAAAAATAAAACATATTTGCAAATGTTAATGTCCAAATAAAAACTCACCCACCTCTGTACATGCTCCTAATTAATGCACATTTGAGTGTACGTGTATGCTTGTGAGTTTGTGTGTGTATGAGCATGTTTGCTTGTTTTATGCATGACATCATCTGTGGAGATGTGTGTGGGTGTGTGTATGTATTGTATATGTGTATATTTTATGGTACTTACTTGGGGGAATCAGTTAACAAGCTAATGACATGCTAAACTGGTTGCTACAGCGAGGCTTAGCCATGACATGACCCCCAGATATGTATGTGTGTACTGTGCTGTGTGGCTATATGTCGTTTTATTTGTCTTAATTAAAAAAAAAAGTTAAATAAATGAAAATTGATCAAATTAAATTGAATAAAATAAAATTGAATAAAAAAAAAATTTGAATAAAATAAAATAAAATTAAATTAAATTGAATAAGATAAAATCCAGTTACTGCAGCAGAGAAAAAAAGCCGTGGACAGACTGTCGAGACTTTTACAAGCAAGACACAAGAGAGCAACAAAGAAGACGGCCATATTGTCTTTTATCATGTCTTTATGGTCGTTTTGCACGTCCAGGGGTTTACCGATCATATGTGGCTTCCCTGGCCGCCCCTCTTGCCCCACCCATGGCTAAGGCTATTAGTTAGTTTGGCATTTTCAACATGTTCAATAGTATAGTGAGTTTTTGTTTTTAGTCATGATGAACAAACTATTTTAAATATGTGACACACTTGATAATGTTACAAGTAGACTACGACTATCTCAGCTCCCAAAGCAGAGAGGACACAGATGTTCCACTTGTAGCTCAATGGGAGGTAATTCACAGTATGTGGATTGTTTTTCCCCAAATATGATAATATAAAGTATCATTTTATTGCAAATTATCATCACAAAGCTGACTCATTGTATTCACTGCTGGGAGTAACAGTTTAAAACCATCGAGAGAAAAGTTTAAACGCAGCAAATGATCACTCAGTGTGTTTGTATTGTGGTAAACTGTCCTGTTGTTTGTCAGGAGTTCAGTTTTAAAGGGACAGTTCAGCCCCCAAATTGAAAAGAAATCCTAGTTTCCTCTTAACTGTAAATGCTGTTAATCAAGCTGGACGGTGTTGGTTTGAGTTGCAGAGTGTTGGAGATATCAGCCATACAGATGTCTGCCTTCTCTCCAGTCCAATGGAACTAGATGGCACTCGGCTGGTGGGGGAGAGTTGCCACCTCAGGTGAGGGAGCCTAGGTGTCTCGGGGTCTTGTTCGTGGATGGGGGTAGAGTGGAGTGTGGGATGGATCGGTGGTTTGGTGCAGCTTCTGCAGCTGGTCCACCTACGTCCCAGCCCTCACCTGTGGTCATGAGCTCTGAGTAATGAGATCACAGATGCAGGCGCTGTGGGGAGCTGAGGTGGTTTGGGCATCTGATCATGATCCTCCTGATCCTCCTCTGCTGGAGGTGTTTCAGGCATGTCCCACTTGTACTCGGACATGCTGGAGGGATTACATATCTCATCTGGCCTAGGAGGGCCTAGGGGTCCCCCAGGAGGAACTGGAAAGTGTTGCTGGGGAGAGGGACGTCTGGGGCGCTTTGCTTGGCCTGCTGCCCCCATGACCACGCTTCAGATAGGCAGATGAAGGTGGATCGATGGATGGACATTGCTGCTGAGTTTTTTAAATGTAAGCCGAGTGCCATCTACTTCCATTATATTGGAGAGACGGCAGACATCTCTACAGCTGATTTCTCCAACGCTCAGCAACTCACATCAAGACAATCTAGGCTGATAAACAGCACTACAGGTAAGAGGAAAATATATATTTTTGATTTTTGGGGTGAACTGTCCCTTTAAACCCAGCGTGGACACATAAGAGACCTGGATCAGCCTTTATTACCTGTCACTAATAAGTCAGTGCTCATGTCCCTGTAGGAATGATGACTCAGTTTGTGCAGTGATCTGATTGGTCAGTGGCCGGGCTGTTGGCAGGGTTTTATCTTATCCAGAACAGGTTACCATGGTGATTCACCTCAATTATATGTGAGCCCTGTTGTGATTCGTCGTGCGCCTCGTGTTCACCAAATCTCTACTTCCGACAAACAGCCACATGCAGGACACATCACGGTTGGTAATTTTCATTTTATTATAAAAAACAGTATTTGAGTCCACAGTTTGCGTTTCCTTTGTACAGTAAAAAATATTAAATTAAACTCCCAAAGTTCTTAGCAGAAAGATAAAGAGGATGGAGTTTGAGGGGAGGGGGAGCAACTTCCCCCTGAGGAAGAGGAAGAGGAGGAGGGGAGGGAATTTAAAGTCCGAGGGGAGCAGCAAAGGGGACGAGGCAGAAAGAGACGGAGAGCGACTGCTCCTATCTCCTCCTTTCACCTCATTTCTGTGCAACACAGTTCATTTGGATCAAAATCCTCTGTTTAACTCCAAACAGCGGAATCCTAAAAACACTAAAAGGAGCCCACCCCACCCATTTGTTTTTCACATCCCAGCCCATGTACTCAAAATGTTTCAGGCACACAGGTATGCACCCCCCCTCCCCAAGCCTCCACTGCTCCATATTAAGTGTCTTTAAAGGAAGGAGTGCACACACATTCGAGGGAGAGGGCTTGCATGTTTGCGAGGGAAGAGTCCCTTCCAGCATGACCGATGTCCAATACAGAAGCTGGCCGGGACGTCACAATATGTCCATTCAACATGTCAAACTCACAGCAGACCCTCAACCACTGCAATAAAACACTGACATGTAATTATTCCCACCTGGACAGACCCAACTAAAGAAAGTGAAATGAAATCTCCACTAACCCCCCGTCATAACAGTCAATAACAAAAATATATTTCTATACGAATTGTAGCAGTCTCAGGGTACATAACACCCCCACCCCACCCCAATGAAAAGAAAACAATAAATAAAGCAAACCCAAACATTTAAAAAAAAAAGAAGAAGATATGCATCATGTTTGGATTTACATTAATAATAATCCACATCACTCTGCAGAACAGAAACAGACTGAATGATGGGGAAACCGATAAAAAAGTTCTTTGCATTAAATCATTTCCTCTTTAATTCTCGACCACTTTTAAAATCTTAAAAACATTTCTTAAAAAAGGCAAGTACTCCTATACACCCCCCCCAAAACCCCGAAAATATCACCTTTCTTGTATTCAGCAAGAGGTGGAGGTGAGGGGGCGGCGCAAGAGAAACCATCCCCCCCTCTTTGTCCACAATTGGCAAAAAAATATATTAACAGCAATAACTTACAATTCATTTATTCTAATTTATTTAACGACTGCTTGATTTATTGTTCATCTCCCATAGGAAGTTCAGTTCAATGCATCTTTATTGAAAACATTTTAAATAACATTTAATAATAGTATAAAAAAGAAAGGCTAAGTAATAACAATAACACTGTCCTGGGTGAGTGCAGTTTGTGCGAAGAATCACAGAGCGTCTCAGCTCAGCTTGACACGTTTAGTAGAATTCCTACATGATGTCTAAAGGGTTGTGATTCATGTTCTGGCCCAGCGGGTCCTGACCGTTGCCCCCCGGCCCGTGTAGACCAGCCATGCCGCTCAGCTGTGAGAGCATGGCGCTCTGGTCCGACCCAAACTGCTCCATAGAGTTCTGTTGCTGCTGCTGGGCCGTTGGCTGTTGTTGAGGGACCACCATGCCCGGGTGGTGCTGGTTCAGGTGACCTGGGTGTGGCGAACCTGTCTGCATCTGGGGGGAGATGTGATGTGGGGAGGGCTGAGGCTGCATGCGCGGAGATGGGCTGGAGTGTGGCGGCTGGGACTGAGGTCTGGGTGAAGGCTGTGGGGATCGCACCTGGTTGGCTAGCGATGTGGACAGCGCCTGGCCCTGCAGGTGTTGGTGTGGATGGGGGGACTGAGCCATCTGCTGCGGCTGCTGAGGGCTCATGGGATTGCTGTGTTGGGCCGGTGACCCCCCGGGGCCCAGATGTTGCTGCTGCTGGAGCATTCTCTGATGGATGGCCTGTTGGAGCAGAGCCTGAGACGATGAAGGTGGAGGGCCACTTTGATTGGGCTGAGGGCCCTGAGGTGGCTGCTGAGGACCTCCTCCACCTGGCCCTGTGTCGCCCCCTGGCAGGCCAGCCATGGCATTCTGCTGCTGCATCTGGAGGTGATGCTGGTGCTGGAGCCTCTGCTGGAGTGCAGCTGTGGCCTGCTGCTGGGCCACTGACCCTGGGTAACCCTGCCCTTGCTGGCCTGGGGGACCACCAGGCTGCTGAGGGCCAAGAGGCGGACCTCCAGGTGGTCCCTGTCCCACTGCAGGAGGCTGCATCCCAGGCTGTCCCATGTAGCCCTGCCCCTGTGGAGGCTGTGGCTGCTGGAACTGACCATGATTCACCCCCATCTGCTGTTGCTGCTGCTGCTGCTGTTGTTGTTGTTGTTGTTGTTGCTGCTGCTGCTGCTGCTGGAGATGTCGTCTCATGAGCAGCTCTCTGAACTGGGGACTGTTGAGATTCCCCATCTGGGGCCCTTGGCCCTGCATACCTCTGCCTCCCCCTTGCTGCTGTTGTTGCTGCTGCTGCTGCTGCTGGAGAGCTGCCACTTGCTGTTGTTGTAAACTGCTGAGCATCGGCCTCGGCTGCTGCTGTAACTGTTGCTGCTGCAGCTGTTGTTGCTGCTGTACTTGCTGTAGTTGGGCCATGGTGGCCATGTTGACATTTGTCCCTCCCTGACCCCCCATGTGCATCCCGGGCTGGCCGCCGCCTGCAGCATTCATGTTCACCTGTGGGACCCCTCCTGCCATGACATTCCCAACAGGACCCCCTGTGGGACCAGGACCTCCAGGGAGACCACCTGGTCCCCCAGGGCCCCCCTGACCCCCCTTGTATTTTGAGGCCCTCTGCTTGATAAAAGCAGCCATGAGCTGTGGGTTTGACCGCAAGATGTTGAGGACCTGCTGTTGCTGGAGTGGTGAGCTCGGCGAGCGGAGAGTCCGTAACAGCTCCTGAAGGGCTGCCTGGGGGATGTTCCCACCAGCAATACCAGCTCCTGGGACACCAGCAGCTCCAGGGACAGCTCCCCCTGGGATGCCTCCACCAGCACCTTGCTGCTGCTGCTGCGCCATATTCATCAAGGCAGCATGGCCCTGAGCTTGTTGGTGCTGCTGCTGTTGCTGCTGCTGCTGCTGCTGCTGAGCTGCCATCATGGCTGGATGGCCCAATTGGTTCATCATAGCTTGTCTCTGCTGAGGCGGCATCCCCTGGCCCGCCCACTGCTGTTGCTGCTGTTGAGGGTTTTGAAGTGGAGCACCCATCCTCTGCTGCTGAAGCTGTACCTGAGGGGGCAGCTGGCCCTGCGGCAGGTTACCCTGCTGAGGCGGTTGCTGCATGGGCCCACCAGCACCAACCATCATCCCTGGCGGAGCACCTTGTTGTTGATCCATGTGTGCCCGAGCAGCTGCCACTGCTGCTTGGGTCTGTGGTGGCATACCCTGGGTGCCAACCATCCCTACTCCCCCTGGGTGCCCCATGCTCATCTGCTGACCCTGACCCTGCTGATGGTGAGGGTGGGGAGGCATCAAGCCCGCAGCTGCCTGGGCTGCTTGTCTCAAAGCCAACTTCCTCTGAGCGTCGGCTACCTGTTGGATCTTCATGGCAATTTCTACTGCTGCCGGTGGAGGACCAGACGGAGGCTGCTGTTGCTGCTGTTGAAGGGAAGGCTGGCCCTGGGGTTGGCTGGGTGGTTGTTGGCCCCCAACATTTCCAGGCATGACAGCGCCACCAGGCTGCTGCTGCTGCTGCTGGGGAGGTGTTGCGGAGCCAAGGACAGGTTTGCCCTGGGACTGATGGAGTGGGGAGGAGCCCGGGGGTCTGCTGGCATATGGAGGCAAATTGTTGGGATGCTGTTGGAGCTGTTGAGGGTTGGTCCCTGCTCCACTTTGCTGCTGCTGCTGGACCTGAGGAAGCATCTGCTGCTGATGTTGGGGAGAGCTCATTATCCCCCCAGTCCCACCTCCTCCACCTGGCATCTGCTGGAACTGATGGTGTAGTGGATGTTGAGGAGGCATGCCACTTTGTGGGGGCATCCCACCTGGTGGCTGTTGCTGCTGTACTCCAGGTCCAGGGCCCATTCCCTGCTGCGTGACTGGAGGCATTGTCTGAGTCGGTGTCTGGGGCGTTGGAGGCTGGGTTCCACCAGAAGTTGGGGTGCTGGGTGCTGTTGTACCATTGTTCCCTGGTGACGGTAGTCCTACGACAGGTCCTCCTGGTGGCCCTCCGGCTGCCTGCCCCACCCTCTGCATGCTGGCCATTCTCCTCCTCAACATCTGCGCCTGCTGGAGCCTGTGCTGCAGCTGTTGCTGCCGGAGCTTTTGCTTGATGTTCAGACAGAACGGGACGGGACATTTGTTCTCCTGACAGTGTTTGGCATGGTAACAGCACAGAGCAATGAGCTGCTTGCAGATCGGACAGCCGCCATTTGTTTTGCGCTTGCAGCCTTTTGTGTGCTGAACAACGCGCTTCATCTTCTGGCAGGACGGCAGGGAGCAGTTGGCGTTGCGGCACTGGCATGCGTGGACCAGCGACTGGATGCAGCGCTGGATGCTGAGGCGGCGAGAGTCTCCGGGGCTCTGGGTAGCTGCTGCCGCCTGGTTGTTGCTGTCGTCGTCCAGTCCAAGCCCCAGCTTATCCATCTTGTGCTCATGACCTTTAGTGTTGTAGCAGGTGATGCACAAGTCATAGTCCTGGAGAAGGAAGGGGAAAAGAGAGATGGGAAGATCAATATGAGCGAAGTACTGGATTGATTAATACATGTTTACAATTTACAGTCAAACTACCGTCAGTGTTCTACACATTGTACATTCACTACATTTTGCACAGTCCTTCAAAACGGCTTTATCCTTCATCATCTTACCAGCACCCACACCAACGCAGCCTTTTTGCAATATTTTGGTGTTGTATAATCTCTATAAACAGATGTCTGCACATGAATGCAGAGTCTGTAGGCAACAGGACAACATTTTGGTATCAGAGGTGCTCTGGTTTCTGTTTCTAGTCTGAGTGGTACCGACCAATCACATTTGAGCGGGCTCAAGCAAAAGAGGTAGAAAAAATTGGCCCAAAATGCAATCTTGCAATCATCTGCTATTTGCTAATAATTTGACAGATATCTGTTTCATCTCTCAACTCCATTCTTGTGTCTCAAGTTGCTGATCGGACTGTTAACAATGACCGGCGCACGGAAGAGGAAGTTTTGGCCTGAATATTTGTTAACCAAATTTCCTCTAGCTACACCATAACCCCAAAATATTGGCTGCCCCCAAAAGCTAACCATTGTCAGACCAATAAGAATGAGTCTTCATAACCATGATCTTGCCTTGATTTTCCAGCTAGTTGGAAGACAGTGAGGAGTCGTGTCTCAAGTCAAGACTCTGGGGTGAGCCCAGGGCAGCTACTAACTCCATATGTACTGAAGGTTGCACAAGGCTTTCTACGCTGTCCCTGACTCAAAGGTCACAGAGGAGCTGGCAGCGACAATGACAGCAGTACAATGGAATAAGCCGTTTCAAATTGGATTGGAGGGTAAAAACACATCTGTTAAACCACCAGATTTCTGTTGTCTCCTTTCAGTTAAAACCTCCGACCTTATTTATTTAGCAGACACTTCACCAGAGGCAAAAAAAAACAGAGAATCTGTAATCTGAATTTTTTTTCTCGTAGCTCGTAGCTCTGCTGGAACCAAAGAAAATAGATGGGAGAAAAAAATCGTGCAGGTCATCGGAACAGCAAAAGTGTCCCAGTGCCACTTTGGGGCCATGTCCACACCGTGGCACTGTTAAACAGCCACAGATTTGTCCGATAACCGTACATGCAGCATGGTGTGATCATGGCTGTACAGCCTTTTAAAGTGTCCAATCTCAAAAAGGAAAACATTTTTTCTTGTCACCACTAAAACTTTAAATCCATAGGGCGAGGTTAATTGAAAAAAGCAAGATTTGGGTCTCGATCCTCACCTCGCAGACGGTGCAGTGGAACCGTGTCTCCACGTGGTGTTTACACTCATTGCAGGTGTAGACGAAGCGGTCCTGGCTCTGGTTGTGCAGCTCCACCAACATACACATGGAGCTCCACTTGGACCTCCTGAGAGAGCTGAACTCCAGGTGCTTGTCCCTGGCCAGAGTCAGGAAGGCGTCGCGGCCATCCATCAGGTCACAGGCCATGAGGGGGTCAGGGTCAGTGATGGGGGGCAGCGAGTTGGCGGTGGGACCAGCAATAAGGCGGATGACGAAGAAGACCTGGAATTACAAGAGGAGAGGATCGGCTATAAGAGGTGTAATTGAGGACCTGATCGTACACACAGGCTGTCATGAAATTTGATACTAGATCAATACAAATATTCAAGAATAGACATGAAATTACAACCTTAATCCTCCAGTGCAACAGCTTGACCTACTCTCAACAGGTGCTACAGTAAGATTCCTTTATTCTCACTTTCCCGTGTATGAATATACCATTGTCTTTTCTTGTCTATTATAGTTGAGTCTTTCTTAGGCTGCTCTCAGACCTACAGTTGTCTTGCTTTGGTCTGAATCAGGGACTAATGCAGTTCCAAAGTTATATAATTGCCTAGAGTTGGTTCGTGTTCTCACAGCAGCATTTACAAGAGGACCAAATCAAATGCCTTGTGTGAGAAAGCTGCTCTTGATGGATCAGAATTTCCATGTGGGGAAAATCCAGGAAGTAAAGCAAACATTGAAGAAGAGTACACTTGCAAGATAAATGTGACACTTTCTAATGTCACAATGGAGGGACAACTACGCAGGTTGAAAAATCTTATTGTGTGCGCCTAAAAACTCACATTGTCTTTACACTTTAGTCTTTTCAACGTCTTAAAGAGTACGGTAGGCATCAGCATCAGTTGCTCTAAATTTATTAAAATAATAATAAGAATGGCTGAAGGCTCTAGAACCCATGGTAATCAAGCAGGGAGACGGTGATATGAGTTGGATTGCATAAGAGTATCTAAGGTCAGACAGCTATCAAGGGGCTTGATTCTGAGGAGCCATAAAGGTGTGGAGCAGAATCTTGAAATCAATGTGATATTCAACAGGAAACCAGTGAAGATGCTGCAGATCAGTAGTGATATGATCTATGGAGGGGGTTTATCATCAGTGGAATGGTGTGATACTGGTGGCAGGGATGTGTATTGTGCTGCTGCAGGAAACAGCTGCCTGCTGACGTTGATAACAGCTGTGAAAGTGAGTCAAAATGCTGAAATAATGGGCGATAAAGCCAAAACAATGAGCTGAAAGATGACAAAGCCCTTTGTAGAGCTGAGGGGAACTGAAAAGATGGTGATAATTCTCTGTGGGTTACATACAAGTCGTCATGTGATCCATTTTTAAGACAAAACTATGGATTACAGCCACTTAATTCAGTATTTGTCTGTTGTCAGTACGGTGGGGTGAAGGACATTGTTTTTACTAAGCTCAGTTGTTGCCAAAGTATAAGATGTACCTACTCTACAACAATTTAAAACAGCAGCAGTGACGGATACTAAAATTTTAATGATCTGCATCCACAGAGTGGAGTTAGCATGACGACTCTGAAGACAAGTCAGCGTAATGTTCTTGTAATTATGCCATGTAATCCAATAAAAGAGTAAGCAGCTAATCAAATTTGACTTGCATACCTCCTTGTGTTTCTCCATGGTGGCGTAGAGTTTCTGGGAAAGGTCATTGGAAACATTGGGCATCCCTGGTTTCTTCTTATTGGCTCGGCTCATGCTGCTCTTGTTCTTGCTTGTCTTTTTATTGTTCTTCTTTTTGGCGTTCTTGCTGTCTCCTTTTGTGACCTGTAAATGTTTTAATGTGAGTTTCGCTGTATCTGCATGGCACTGCTGTGACAAACAAAAACATTTTGTGACAGGAATGAGCCTGAGAGTGAGGACTACATGTGGACCCTTAGTCTACTCACATCTGTGCTCTCATTGGAGGTGCTGTTCTCCTCCCTCTTCCTCTCCTCCTCCTCCTGCTCCAGCTCCTTGATACTCTCCTCCAGCACGTTGGGCCAGAAGTCGCCCTCAAAGTACGGCAGCTCCTTGGCACTGGTCAGCCGGTCCTCTGTTGCCTGCTTGAAGATGTCCTGAGGGATAAAGGGATAAGTGTTCAAGTGCATGTAATGCCTTTAATGTCCTTATTTGCTTTTTCAACACCTCTCCAGGTTCAGAGCTTACTCTCGACCGTGGAAAACAGCAGTTGAGAAAATCTCACCAAATTTCATTTCACATGATTTTTATCAGCAGATGGAGTTTCCTCAGTTGTTACGGAATTTTAGATATCAAATTTAAATTTTTCTGATTCAAAAGCTGGAGTGTGGGACTTTTACATATGAATGAACGTCTGTTATATTCTAGCCTTTGCCGAACAAATTCAAAAAAATGCTGATTAAGCCCCACGCTGCCAGGGGAAGCTCTCTGTATTTCGCAGGATACCAGCAGTGTGTTGTTTGGTGTCTGTTGTGACTTTTCCTGAGCTGGTGCATCAGGAGTAGTGTGTTTTACGTCAGCCAGAGCTAATGTGGGCAGGAAAGGGGGTGAAACCATAGCAACAGCGCAGCAGCTAGGAGTATGACGAAGGCTATGGTAGAAAATCCTAATAAGTGTCTTCAGGCCTGATCACTGGACGCAGCTTTGTGTAGTTGTTTTCAATGAGAATTAAGCTTTTTTGTCTTGCGGTTTTTGTGTTTGGGCACCTGGCATCATCTCATCGTCCATGATGGAGGAGAAGCTCATGGACCAACTGGTGGTACTCTCTATGATCCACCCTCTTTTTTAGGGTCTCATGTACCCACGCAGATCTCTGTTTATCTGCTGACAGCCTCTCACCTTCAACCAGAGCTACAGCAAGTACCCTCTGCCTCAACGTTTTAGGAATTACACACTGATTACTGTCAAATAACTAAAATAAATAAATGGCAGACTGGTTACATGGGAAGGTTATGGTAAGAAAGTGAGTCCGCCTGATTCACTGCCGGCTAGAGCTCTGATTCTCTGACAGAGCCCGATTGGACCTGGCATGACCTGCCTGGATTGGGCTGCGCGGGGCTGTAATTTCTCATAATCCCCCCTGGGCTTGAATCTGGACGGGTTTTGCCAGTTTATCAGTGGGTTTAAATTTTTAAATGAAATTATTAGTTCTCATGCATAATTGGCAGGAGTTTTAATGGACTGAATCAAGAGGGAAAGAGGGGGAAAGACTGTGTTTGCCTCTGCCTGCCCAGCAATAATGGCAATAATAATAATAATAAAATAAATAAATAAATAATAAAATAAAATAAAACTCAGGTTCATTACCAGGCTCAGGCTCAAAGCTGCTGCCATGGGTCTGACTTGCACAGTTTCAAGCCTGATTTTTTTGGGGCTTGATCAGGGCTCTGCTGCCAGTCAGGTAACATCTCTTCTGTGGGGCACTTTGTATTTTTCATGGCCAATATCATACAATATCTGCTGGTTAAAGAGTTCACCAAAGTTGAACTCTAAGACGTAAATTTGCTTTGCCAGTGGAAGCAAACGTTTTATTTGCTCCTTGTTTGCAATGAATGGAAGGTAAAGGAATTGTTATGCAATGTTAATTTCGCTCATGTGATGGGTGGCCGTGCCCGAAAGGTCTACAAAATAAAGTGATCAACTGCAGGCAGCTCACCTACAGGCAGACATTATAAACACGCCTCAACAGTGTTTGTGTAATTACTCTCACTGCAAGAGGGAGGCACTGAAGTCCCACACCACAGCTTTCATAAAAAGACATTTAACATCTGCATGCAGCATAATCAGAAGCTCCAGAACAGCTTATTTATTGTGGTGAGATTGTTTTCTCAAAGAACACAGTATTAGCAGAATGGGATCATCTGTTTTAAGGTAGAGTGAATCAAGAAAGAAAGCCTGACGTTTGGGTCGATGAGTGAGTCAGTGTCTCTGGGCCTGCCTGTTTTGTGCAGCGATGAATGCATTACCTCACGCTGTTGGCACAAAGACTAATCAGAAAACATGTCTCACCTTGTAATCGTGGACGATGCGCTCGGCAACAGCCTTGTCCAGCATCTTTTTGTACCACTCCTGCAGCCGTTTTGGCTTGGGGATCTTCTGGTCCGCTGGGTGACAATGGAAGATGTAATCATCCCCTTCACTGGGTGGACAGGCCCAGATATGACCCGTTGTATACCTGACACAGACGGTGTATTCATTAGCAGAGAAGTAAATTGATTTCCTTTTATTCCATCTGCCTGCTCATTTTCATGCACTGAAAGCGGTCTGTAGCAGCGCCTGGAACACAAAGCCTAATGACACACTTCTAACTGCATAATGAGCTCATATTTTAACGCCTGTGTGGCTGTAATGCACAAGCTTTCATTTAAAGAAACCACATAACTGATTTCTGCAGGTATTATTTTATAAGACAGTCAAAACTCTTCTCTTACCCCTGCCTCCTGACGTACTCCAGGTAGCCGATCAGGATCTCATGGTAGACGGCAGTTCTGAGGATTCGAGGTTGGAAGAAGTGCACGCTGTCCAGGTAAGAGATGTACACCCGTCTCTGGTTGGGAGGCGGGCAGTCCGAGCCGTACTCTTGAACGTGCATGCCGAAAAAACACACATCTGCTCCGTCGATGTCCTCAAATGCAAACAAGGCTTTCATCCTATACGGGAAGGACTCAGACATCTCTCCATTGTCAACGAACCTGGAGGGGAAAAAGAGATGCCAGGGTGAGGAAAACAGCCTCATCATCATCATCATCATCAGCTCTTTACTTCTGTGTCTTTACCATAATGTTTCCAGTGTTTCCCCTGGGATATTTTCTAGCAGCGGTGCTAAATTGTGAGTTTAATTTTGCACCACTGTCAGATGTTTTAACCTGTCCACCGACAGCTGCAGATGTCAGTTTACATGTAACAAAATGCTTCCCATATGCTGTTACAAACACTCCTGCACCTGGGGACGGATGTAACATTTCACATCTAGTGTTTGGATCAATATCGAGACTCGTTCATTACTTGTGAATACAACTGATGACTGTCAACAAGTAGACCTTAGATGCAAGGTAGCTGCATAAAAAACGTATCCCAAAAGATGAACATCAAAACCCAACATTGTTACAATCGCCTCTGGTCTCACTTAATCAGCCCTGCGTTTCCAGTCGCAAAAGAGTTGGTATAAATAAAGATGCTATATTGGTCATGTGGGCACAAGACAGGACAAAATAAAGCTAAATGTAAACACTGTGTGTGTGTGTGTGTGTGTGTGTGTGTGTAGCGGTGTGACAGTGTGTCGGCACTTGGGACAGGCAGGTGAGCTGGACGTCAGGTTAGCAGTAAATCATGCATGAAACAGTGAATGTTCAGTGCGAGCTGCATGTTGTAAAAACCATTAGACCAGTGAGGCCATTTTAGCAGCGATACCGATTGGTGGGCATACAATCGGAGCACCCTTATCTGAGGGTGTTCGATATATAGCTCCTGATTTCCTGCTGGTCCCTGAATCTGGCTTTGTAAAGTAAAGAAAGCGAATTAATGCATATGGGGACACTTTCATATAGCAGTGGCACCAATAATTTATGCACGTAGGAGAAACACTGGTTTCATCTTCTGAACTATTAGACAAAATGACATCCCAACATGGGGGTGTGTGCAAATATGGACCACACCTCCTCACAGTGCAATGCTTTAAATAGGAGAGTCATAATTAGCTGGTTCGAATTGAGACGATGACGACTTCTCGACAGAGTTGTAGTGCTGAATGTTGAAAGGAGTGGGTAAGAGAAGAGATGGAGGCATGTACCCAGTGACTGGAATGTTTAAATTAACACATTACAGTCTTTTAACACATCTGTGCCCCAAAACTACATCAACTATAATAAGTAAAAATGCTGCAACATTTGTTTTGACTGGTCTTGAAATCTGGTGCGGATGCTTTGGGGAAACTATGAAACTTTTTGATCACATGAAAAATCACACTTTTATCTATAGTTACCAGGGTTGTGGAGAAATGAGGAAACTGCTGCATTGTGTTTATTAAACATTTTCTAAATCAAATATTTTTCACACTGCATGTGTGTGCGTATCTTTGATATTGAAGTTATTATGAGATCATGGATGCCAAACACTTGATTGTGCTCCTTGCAGTTTTTAAGATACAGACATTTTCTTATCCTACTATATTTAGTCTTTGGGTACATGGGACCACTATAGAAATATGAGCTATAGAAAGATATGGAAGAACAGCAGTCCCAGGTGCCCAAAGTCTGAACATTGATAAGAAAATGGCTGTATCTCAGCAATTGTTTGACCACTTCTGATAATTTCTCCAGATTTGGCTTTAGACGAGCCAAGAGAACACTTCCAAAAGGAAATTAAAAATTTCCGTTGCAGGCACAAATGGGTTAACTGAGTATCAGCCAGGACTCAGGACAAAACCACAGCACAGAATGGACTTAGCAAATTTAGTGTGGGATGTGCTTTAACTGTTGGCATTTTGTGGAAAACGCCAGCTGGTGAGATTTCCCAAATGGATTATGAAGTGGCATTAATACTATAGTAACTAGACAACACACAAACTTTACTGTGCTGCTGTAGCAGTGGGTGGTCTAACATTCATCAGCAGGCTGTCGTACTTAAATTCCGTTTTTTTGCCTCTTAGATAAAAACCCACTGTTTCCCACTGTGCATTTATGCTCCACCAGTGTTCACAATATTTCCCACACTTTAGTAAACAAACGCTAAATTCAGTTACTTGTTACAGACTTGCCTGTTACGTGCTCTACTGTGCACCGTGGCCAACCAGCTGTTGCCTAGCAACAACACATTGCACATTTTGTTTTTGCATAGCCGTGGAGGAACTGCCGTTTGGAAACTGGTCGCTTGGAGAAGCGATGCCCCTCGCGCTGCTCCTCGCCCTTGTCTGATCACAGCCATCGATGGCCAATGCAAACTGTGAACTAACTGCAGCTCGACGCAGCCTCTTGTGGGTGTAACGTGAGTCCTTTATCATCATCATCATCATCATCAAACCAAATTCAGCCTTATGTCTGATCTGCTGTGGGACTCACCCGCACCTGATGGTGACGGACTCTCCATCACTGCTATGCACAGCTCTAATTAATTACTGCAACGTAATCTGATCTCGTTATCAGTGTGGTTACTAGACAGTGGTTTTAATAATGTGTGATGCATCGCTTGTTTATCCTAAAGCTCATTAAGTGTATTATTATATTTAACAAAAACATAATACTCTCTTCTGTTAGCGAAGGTGCCCCTTATTTCAAGCGATGCTCAGCCCCTCCACTGTAAAACATGAAGGGAAATCATGTTCTCCTCGGTTATATACTTTCAGGGACACATAGTCCTCTTCTCATTTCTCTTTTTTGTGCCTCTTCATTACCTGCCTGTGACTGAAAATCAATAACCGTGCAGGGTCTTGCAAGATGTCTCAATTATGAAAATGTATCTCAAGGAGAGAAGTGGCTGGCTGGAGGAGTTACGGGTGCTCAGGTGTATCCTCTGCAGCACCTGTGACGTATTAAGGAGGCGTGACACGTGGCTGGAACAAACAAACCATGACTCTACAAATGTCAATTGTTCCTTTTGTATTCTTTGGTTGTATTAGTGTAAAATGTTCAAATGTGCGATGAACACCGTTACGCTCATCTGACAGAGATCATAAAATACAGTGGTATGCTATAACAAAACAATGGACAGATAACGCAGCTGTGCCGCACGTCATATGTAACTGACAGCACTTTCAAATGACTTTCGAGTGGGATTCAGACGCAAGGAGAGGAGGTGAGGATGTACAAACTAAGAAATGATAAGTGAGGATACTGTAGAGAAGTGCAGTATTGAAGCAGCTGTGCGAAGAGTTTCCTCTGTCGCTGTAGCTTTTTTTTTTTTCATGATACAACACGCTGTGGTGAATGATAAAACCCATATTTGCAATATGTTTGTCTAACTTTGTATCTGCAATAAAACAATCACAGACAGGATTCTGTTTTAAATACTGCAGTGATTTGAATGCTTGTTCATGCACGTGTTTGTCAATCTCCACTATAACACTGTGGAAAACTTCTGGTGTATTTTCTAACATAAAATGATGATAGGATAACTTTGCCAATTGTCCATTTTGTTTGCCATCACGTTCAGTGTTTTGCTGCACTGATGAGCGATATGTACAAATATCAAAGTTAATCAACGAGCCATCTTTCGCAGTGGTGAAATATGACCTCCTACCTGGACTTCATGCCCGGCTTGACCTCGACCACCTTGTCTGACACGTGGACCACACGGATGGTGACATCACCAGAATCAGGGAGGTTCTGCCGCTTGATGAAGTCGTTGACTCGCGTCTCCAAATAGCTCCCCAACTTGGTCTGAGGAAGTCCTGTAGAAGACAAAACAGAGGATGATGAGTGAGAGGTGCAATACAGAGAGGGGTGGGAACAGACCAAGAGATAGGAACCCTATGTGTCCAAGCTCACTTCACTTGTAGCTATAGCCAATTTACCACCCTGAACTTATTCCTCAATTTTTCAGGGTTTTCGACAGCTGAGGGACAAAATCTGTGTCTAACTACATAGAATACTTAAAAAGATTTTCCTCAACTGACAGGTTGCATCTGCTTGGTTTAATTCATAAAAGTGCAAAAGCGTTAAAACAAAATGTTGTGGTTTTACAGGGGTTACGTGCTGCCAGGCCCAGTGACCTTATGGAGTCTCTGCTGGTTGTCTGAGAAACTCATGCTGACAGCAAGACTTATTTAATATAAGTAAATATTGTTGCACAGACATGAGAGTGATGTTAGTCTTATCACTTTACTCTCAGCAAGAGAGTAAATAGGCAAATGTCTCAAAATGCTGCACTGTTCTATTTATAATATCATCTGCTTCAGTCGAAAGTACACTGACTGAGGCTTCATCCACACGAATACGTTTTCATTTTAAAACAGTGTTTTAGCACTGTTTCAGAAATAATCTCTATCCATTCTAACATGCCTAAAACACATCAAATGACCATTCCTGTACACTGGACAAATGAGCACTGGAGTTAACAGGAACTAGACTGTTGACTCTGCGGTTGGCTGCTTAGCTACTAAAAAAAAATACAGAGGAAGAACGACAATAACGAAAAGTAAGACCAGAGATTTCTTTGTTTGGGCCGTTGACGAGGTGGAACGGTTACTGTTAGAAGGAGCCCTGACACAACAGAGCTGATAGTCTGCCTTTGGTGAGCGTCTGTCGCCCTAGTTTTTGCAGCGTGTCCCACACCACTGGCACTACTCGGCCTTTGTTGGCTTTTTTTTCCTGGCTGATTCAGCATGATGAATCGGCATCTAAGACAGCAAAGCCCATCGGTGAATGAGATCCGATTGGTAGTTTTATGTGAGATCAAAACACACTTGTTTTTTGAGGTAAGAATACTGTATAGCCACTGACCACTTTAACAGAGACAGGCACGGGCTCACGCACAGTAGATATACTTTGCTCTTTCAGCATCAGGTTGTGTTGCTCAAGTGCAAACTGGCTAATTAGCATCTTAAATCTGTCCCATCAGTCCTCCAGTTACACTTTATGAATGACAAATTCAGTCTACCGCCACCTGCTGGTATGGAGAGTTATTTCCTCTTGCACAGGCACTGAGTGTATGTGGTAGTTAGCCACTGGCTTAAGTCTTTGCGGTGTGTTCAAGCGCAACTTTTTGGCAGAGACACTGGTGATGTGAGGTGATGCAACAGATGGCCTTTGCTGCCACCAGTTCTCAGATGTCAGTTTGGTGTGTCTGGGCCTTAACACGTGAGTAAGGTGGTCATAGCGGTGGAAAACTCAGATTGGGAGTTGTTGCAAAGCAAATGGCCACAGGAAAGGACTAACATTAGTCACACAGGAAGGATGAAATCACAAAGGGTATGTAGACCTAGCTAAAATGTTTTGGCATGACATGCCATGACTTGTAAAACAGAATCTGGAAGCGAACATGAGCGTCTGCATCATTGTTTTCAAACTAAAACAGGCTCAACAGCGTTGTTTTTAGGGGTTGAAAAACGCCAGAGTAGTGTGAACACTAGGCATTGATGCAGCAATAGTTATGTGTTTTAAAAGGAAAGCATGTTATTGTGAATGTAGCCTGATCTTGGTCCCCCCCCAAAAAAGGAATTAAAGTGTTAGGAAGTGGAATGATTGGAAAAAATGCAAGTACAAAGATGATCAAATTAGGGGTACAATGAAACAGTGAAACTGCTATTAGACAGCAGCAGAGTTCATGTTTTGAAATGCTGGTGTTTAGGCAAAAGGAAAAAGGGATGAAAACACAATGACAACGTCTGGATGAAGGAAAGGAAGCAGGCAAGGTCATAAAACACAGACATGAAATGAGCCAGTAGCTCGGCACTTACTTTTGGCTGCGTATTTATTCTCTTTTCGCGTCTTGTTGGCCTTCTTGAGGCAGTTGTCACACACAAAGCTGTGGTTGAGGAAGAAGTAAACAACAAATGGTTAAATTTGTAGCTTGCCACCAGCTCTGTCACAATCAGCACCGATGACAGTGATTAAGTGGCTTTAATCAAGAGATGACTTGGTCTTTCATGTCCGTCTTCCTTTCTTTAAACAGCTTTAATGACTCTGACGTTGCTCATGTCTTTTAATTACAAACAGACCACACATGAAGGCAGCTCAAACTCAGAGGAATGAGAGACTCTAACTCTGCACTCGAGCTGCAGGACGTTGTTTGTGTGAGTATCTGCTGCCGCCACATTGGCAGACATTTTCTGTCCCGAGGCTCCGACATATTCTCAGTTTGCACCTCAAAATGTTGGAACTGTGTATTCTTTGACAATTTGTTTACAACAGCACATCTACAGCTACATGAAAATGTGTATTTGTTAGGTCTTCATGGTACTTTTCGAGCATCTTTATTGATGCTTTAGATGAATCTAAAGCTTTTCAAGGACCACAAAAGGCCAAATTAATTTTCCAGTCACGCAGCAGAATGTACAGAGTGTGCGTATGATAGCTGGCTCACCCCGACGGCCATATGGTATCATTATGCAGGACGCAGATCTGGTGCATTTTACGACCGCAGTCAATACATTCCACAAGTCTGAGCAGAGAGAGAACAGGAGACAAAAGACAGACACAATATCCGAAGTTAATAAGGCAACGTGCCACGGGTTACAGAGACACTCTGTTTGTTCCTCTGAAGGAGCTGCAGAGCCGCTAAATAAGTACGTTTAGCAAACAGGACAGTTATGACAAGTTATTATTCAGATATAATCACTTAATATTCATATATAAGCACCAAATTCAAGTGGCTTAAATAAAAATAAAATCCATAATCATGATGCAATTCAATCTAAATACATAAAGTCAGTGGCTACATTATCACAGAGAAGGTGCAAAATAATTATAAATAAGATCTGATTAGTTAAAAGAAGGGGACGTACAACTCAGGGTCGAGTGTGTCGTTCTTCTTTCGCTGGAACTGGTCTTTGTTGATGGACCTGCAGAAAACACCAGACAATAAAACACTGAGACACAACACAGTAGTCCCTGCTGAGTGCACAAATATCCTCAAATCAGAAAAGGTGTACAGAAATTCAAAATGTGATCACTAGCTTCAAATTTCAACACTACCTATCAAACTGAGATACAAACTCTCGTCAGTGGTAAGAGTTGCATACATCACATGGTTACTGTAAGACTGTAATGTGAAATACTGACAGAATTATAAGACATATGACAAGATAAAGAGGCTCTGAAATTTCCTTCATATGTTACTAAATTCATCTAAATATCATCGTAACCTTTATCAGTTGGGTTTATATAATGTTACAGAGCATGAGGTGATGTCATTAAATGTCATATTTTGTCCAAACAACAACCCAAAGACATTTAATTTACAATGACTATGTTTACACGCAAACTAATGTTACTATTATTCCACATATGACAGTACTCTGAATTTCATATGGGTCACATGAACAGCATATTCCATTGTCTCTGTGGTCAATTAGGGTTTTTACCACAGTTAGTAACAAACAGCCTCCTGTCTTCTTGACGATAAGCTTTGTGCATTGTACACAAACCAACTAACCAACCGTTTTGAAGGCTGGGGTCGAGATGCGCACCCAAAAGTGAAGCCCATATCTCCTACTTTTAAACGTTATGAAAGACTTGGATCAACATGTCCTTGGACAAATATCCCAATGCCGACCTTTTCAAGAAAGTGGTTGAAGGAATTAAAAAGGAAGGCTGTGTTCGCATGGTCTAACATGTCCACCATCAGTGGTGAACTTATAAATCATCTTATAATGACACCACATGTTAGGGCATGTTAATCTGAGTACGCATGGCTGCTTGTAAATGGGAATATTAGTGAAATATTCATTTTCATTAGCAATGTAACCAGCTTAGTAGGGGTATTGTCTTTTTTTAAGTAAAAATAAAACAACTTTGGGGCATGTAAGCATAGTCACTGACGTCAAACAGTCAAAAGTGGCAAATCTTTCTCACACTGGAGAAGCTGGAACCAGGTAATGTTTGGCACTGACTTGAAAAGATGGCTGAACCAGACATCAAATAGTTGCAAATGAATGCAATTAATTGACAAGAAGATCAAAGATCCCAAAGTTTCCAAACACACTGAAAATGTAAGGCTGAACTTTGCAAAAATGATGCATAACATGTCCACTGTTTAATATTTCTGTTTCATGTAATGGTGCAGCCATGAAACCCAGTGTGTAAGGTAAAATATTTCACTCAGTATAAACACCATGCAGCTTCAATGAGCAACTAGAATAAGCCAATACAGGCTGGATATGTGATTCTGTCAGACACTGTAATGCGGTACAGTATTTTAATGTGACTCTTATTTACTCATTTTATTATTTTCTTAGACACTAATATTTATAGCTAAGCAATCAGCTGGCTAATGTTTACCTTTAATCATTAACCTACATTTGTATAATTTAATTAACTCCATGTGGGCTCTTGGCTGCTAGCATACATCACATATCTGAAGCTGATGGAGCAACAAGAGATGAACTACGAGCTAGGTGGACAAAAACTGTGCATTTCTCTGCCTCTATGTTTCAAAAGTTGCTCATGTTTCCACCCTTACTTGCAAAAAAGTTCAAATGAGCATTGTCAGCAGACTCCAGTGAAGTGGAACCAGACTTTTGAACGTTTACTTCTTGAGTGAGAGTGGTCAAGGGGAGCTGCCCCCGACTTCTCGCACATACAACAGGCTCCACTTGGGAATAAAAAAAAAAGAAGCATCGTACTCGAGTGTGTGTTGGTGAGATAACAGGAGCAAGATCATGTTTATGTAGCCTCTATTTTGTTTCTCTAATTTCTCCAATGCCGAGAGCTAATCCTGTAATCTTGATCTGGATCTTATCAATACTACGATCTTTAATAATTTCGTGCCCCTCCCCTCTGTGGAATAAGATGATTTTTATAACCTTAAAGCTACATAAAGTTAAAATGAGAGGGTAAAACAGGATGTAAAAGGGTTAACCTTAAATTCGTGCTTGTAAACAGCTTTTTTGGGGAGTAGATATCCCCCCAAAAAATGAGTTTATAACAGCTGGTTACATTCAATCTTTGATGCTTCCAACACCAGAATTGCATAACTGCTCATCTGGGAAAGCATCACATGAGAACCTCAAATTTCTGATGAGAGAGCTGTTTTCTGCTGCATGTCAGAGGAAGGCGGGAGTGTAATGGTACTCACGTCTGAGGCTGGGAGGGGTCGTCCCCCAAGGAAACGCTCTCGCCCTGGATTTCGTTGAAACACTTCTCGCAGAAGTGGTACCTGTCAGCAAGAAGCCCATATTTTGGTGAACTACACCGTTCGTCATCAGCACAGCCAATCACAGAGAGGGCACGAAGAAGCAGCCGCCAATCAGGGCAGGGCAGGACAGGCCAGGGGGCGGACACACAGGAGGAGGCAGAGGGCAAGGTAGGTCGTCGCCAGGAGGAAGCAGCCAATCGTGATGCAGGGTTTTTGTGTGGGCGGGTGTTTTGATTTTGCGCGTAAATTTTTGGAGTGGATGATTGGTCACACCAAAACAGGCCAATGCAGACATCACAAGCGTTAAAAAAGGAGGGAGAGAAGAGGAGAAGGGAAAGGGAGGGGGGGGAGGGAGATGGGGAGGTCAAAATGAATATTAAAAAAGCGTGAAATAAATCGTTACAGGTCAGACGGAGACAATGGAGGGGACAGAGAGGGAGAGGGGGGACATGGAGGAGGGAGGGACGGACAGGATGTGAACAACAACCAACAGAGGACAGAGAGCCAAGGCAAAGCAAAGATTAGCGTCAGACGTCCAGTGGTAAACAACAACAACATTACAGCAACATGAGAGACCACTAGGAGCTGTGGAGGAGGAGGGGGGTGAGGATACGAGTCGTCTCCCAACATGAAAGGGTGGATGAGGAAAAAATAAAGCAACAGAGACCCATCATCCTTTCAGTTCATTTATAAAGTGGGACCCTTTCTTCTGGTGGTGAGAATGGATAATCCCCTCCCCCTTTATTTATTTATTTATTTATTTATGCGAGTAAATATCAGAAGATGCAAACTGTCATGTGTTGTGCATGTAAATTTACTCAGTGGGAAACAATGGTGCAACAAATAAAGAATAACTGCAGAAGAAGACAGGAGCCCACTTTATGAATGAGAACATAATGAAAATTAAAATGGTGAACTGTGAAGATGGAGGATGGTGCCAGGGTAACCATTTGAAGCCAAATTAAAACTCATCTGTGATTGCACTGATTGCATGTAGGCAATATAATCAATGTGCAAAATACAACAAGACACAAAACAAGCTGATCTCATTGGCTGCACGATCACAGCAACATGTCTAAATGTCTATAAGATGTCCTTAAGTGTGTGTGTGCTTGTGCTCCAATGTGTCGAAAGCCCTTACCTGTTCTGGTAGCTAAAATAAGCAGCGTCACGTTGGATGGTGCATAATTGTTTTCCATAGCAGCATAGAGTTTGGGGGGAAAACTCGTACTGCAACAACAAAGAGAAAAAACGAAAAGGTTGTTTGCGGTTATCTGAGAAAAACAGTTTTCACACAAGCACACCGTACTTGGATCCACAAAAAAAAATTAACTCATAGCTCACAACACGCCCGTATGTTTGTATTAATTTTCTGAGTCATTTATGTGGTCACACTGAGCCTAAACCACACCTCAATTTTACCTCTTTGGGGAAATACTTTTATGTTGGTGGAGAGACAGTGCAGATAAAAAGATTGATACCACACTCATTATTGTTAAGACTACAGGCTGCCACTTAGCTTAGCATAAATACTACAAACAAAGAGAAGCAGGTAGTCTGGCTCGGTTCAAGGGCTAAAAAATCCAACAACCAGCAGCTCTAACGGCCCTGAAATAAAAGCCCACAGTCGGCCATCAATGAGAATGTGTTGGCCTCTTCTTTGCGATGTGCCCTTCACCGTTGGCCCTCAACAGCCCTTGTTGGCCCTTTTTCCAGCCAATTCAGCATATTGAATCGGTGTTAAAGACTGCGGAGCCTGTCGGTGAATGAAATTTTTCTGATTTTTGAGTTCAGCTCGGTGTACAGGAAGAGAACCTGAAGTGAGGAAAGTAAACAAAGAGCTAAAGCCAAGAGAGAGTGAGATCAAAACAAACTTGTTACATAAGGTCAAAAAAAAATTTTTTAATCCACTGAGTCTGTGATGGTTTGTGTCATTCAGGGCTCCGGACTGCAACCAAATGGTGGCATTTCATGACCATTTTTAGGTCAATGCGAGTATAATTTACAACTACTTGCTCGTGTGACCCGCAAATATACAGGCATTTCTTTTTTTCATGTTGTAAAACAAGGGAATGGGTCTGCCAGTGTAGGCCAATGTGTGTGAGAGGGGGAAAGTCAGGGAGTGAGTGATAAGTTAACTGCGAGGATCACTCCATTATCAGTAGGCTCATTCGAGATGAACTGCACCTCGCCTGGAAAGTGGATGAGAGCAGGCGGCTGCAGCAGGAGGCGTTGACAACAAACTGCGGTGAAGACGGAGGATGGATCCACATGTCCACCCTCTGTCCTTGCAGACTGAGCCCTTGCGGATTTTAGCTGTACATAGTGTGATGTATTTACTGTCATCACGTGACGAGACCGTTTTACTTGTTGTCATATATATGTCATATATTCATGTCATATAAGTTGATGAATAGCGCTGACTCATCTGTTCTGTAAATTATGTCTGACTATAAGGTTACTATTGTCAGAGGAATTCTTCCTTGCCGTTCGTATGGAAAGTACAAACAAGGAATGGGGGAAATTTTTCACCTTTATGCTGGCAGCAGAGGAAGTACCAGCACCAAATCATCATCTGTGTAAAAAGTGTAAGACGGCAAGACAGGACCATGGATGTGTCAGGTGCGATGATTTCACAACATGTTATGTGTGCAACACACCATTGTGAGATTTAAAAAACAGTTAGCGGCTAACTCAAAGAAGAACAGCAACCATAAATGTCCAAAAATTGCAATTGTTAATGTTAATTAGTGCTTAGTGGATTTTGCTGTGTTGTTGTCATTATGCTAAGCTAAGCTAACCGGCTGTAGCTTTACATTTACTGTACATATGAGGGTGGTATCAAATTCTCCTCTAGCTCTCCACCTGAAAGCAAATACAGATATTTCTTTACACCCTACTACTGATCATAAATTAGCTAAATAAAAAAAAACAAGCAAAATGTCTTCACTAAAGAAAAATATTCCTCATTTGGGACCAAATGAGTTTACAAAAGCAAAAGCACACCCTCCTGCCTTACCTTCCTCCCACAACAGTATCCTAGGCCCTGCATGACAGGATCGATCTCCGCCTCAAACACCTCAGCCAGCTTGGAGCAGTACTTGTACACGCGTGACGTCTTGCGGTTGTACAGCCAGGCGTTGTTGAACATCAGCCAGATATCCTCGACATACTGCCAAGGCTCTTGGTACTGTCCCGTGTCCAGCTTCCGCTTGATGGTCGACAGATCCATGGGGTTCTTCACGATGTCAAAGTAGTCCTGATTTGGGACGGGTGCCATCCGGATTCAAGTGGCAGGTTGAGGTTAAGTTGAGATGGGTCGGCGGACGGTTTGGTCATTTGAGGGACCAAGGTGAGAGAGATGAGCGTCGTCAGTTGAAGGTGTGATGAAGGCATCGCAGTCAACCAGGCGGGACCAGAGTAGGGAGAGAAGAGGGTGCAGGGGGACAATGTTGTTGAGCGCTGCAGAGAAGAAGGTTCACGTGCAAACAGAGAGACATGACAACTTCTGCCCTACAGCTCTCTGCTTTGCACCCTACATTTAAAGTAAAGTCCCTTTATGTGCTGCGTACAGGGACCAGGCGACTGCCACAAGTCTGTCCGGTCCTCTGCTGCACAAAAATGGAAAAACTGGCTCCAGATGAGACGAGATTGCAATTTACATGTTCTACAGAGTGGTGCAGGAATGAGTCTTAAAACTGGAAATGAGTAAGCATGTTTGCACTTCTGGTTCACCTGTCTACTGTCAATGAGATTTTGGTTTGGTGCCTGAAATAAGGTCTGTGGTTAACACAAGGTTAAGAAACTTTCTCATTTTGTTCTGAGACATGTAAGAGGCCATTAAATATCCCGCTCATGAACTGTGAAGGTTTAACGTGTCTTAAAAAAGCTGTTTGCTAACAAGTGGCCAAAGAGGCTGCAGGACGTCGTCACGACAAATGATGCATTACAACCTTGGCGTGGTGGTGAAGCTGAAGTCATGCAACTGTGGTGTAGATCGTTAAAGTCAAACATAAGTTTTTTAACTCTGGTTATTCCATTTACGCTTATGGGAAGATTAAGACTAAGAACTTTTAATGCCTTTTTAGAACAAAATTTAACACCAGTTTTACCACAACAGAAAATTAAAGGGGGAAAAAACAATGACTGACATTATTTTCTGACTTACGGTTGGGGATAATTTTTGCCCAGATGTTTATTGTAACATAAGACATGTCTCATGGCAGAGACAGGGGAAGAACCGAAGTGGGAAACACCTGGTGTTGTTGGCAGGTTTTCTTGGTGATTTTGTGTTTCTCACTCTGCATGTGGGATTTCCCTGCCTTGATTCCCATCGTCCCAAGTTCTAAAAACCTTTTGTGTGAAATATACTGAGCTTCATTTGCACTGTCTTGTACTACTTTCAGCCGTGCCACAAATTCTTGGTTAATAAGCCAAATTTGTGTTAAATTAGCACTTCCCTATGTCGTCCAGAGTGCAGTAACAACTAGCTAGCAGACAGTAGATCCTCTGCTCTAAGCATCCTGTCTAGAAACACAACATGAGCGTTGCTGGTCAAATCTCATGAATCTAAATTTGGACGATCAGCTTTTTCCATAACAGGCTGTCAACTCTGGGACACATTACCGACTGAAATCAAACTGATTACACATTTAAAATCCTTCACAACAAAGGTCAAATGCTGGCTAAAAGCAAACCAGGGTTGCACTCATTCTTTGGTAAATGCACTCAAACTTTTAAGGGGTATTAGCGTGAGTGTTTTGGTGGTATGTCTTTTGTAGTAGGTGTATTGTGGGACATGTTGCGATGTATGTATTGTGATATATGTATTGTGGTGTGTGGATTGTGTTTCATGTATATTATTGTGCCTTCCATGTTTATAGAGTATTGTGGTTTTATGATGGTTTAAACTGTATATTTTTTTTTTTTTTATTTTAACATTTTAGGTCTACATTTTGAAGCCCAGCTAGGAACAAGAGTTGAAAATTGTCCCTATTAAAAAATAAATAAATAAAATAACTAAATGCGTGTGTCATTCAGTCAATTATATATGTATTTAAAAAAAAAAAAAAAAAAGATGTGACCAATTATTTAGGGATTTTATGTTGCAACATTAAAAAGAATTTTTAAAATCATGCTTCCGATGTTTTTTGCATTTTTTAAGACTTTTTAAAAAGATTAATTTAAGATATTTTAACAGTGACTAAGGCCTTGTTTTTGACATTTTAAGGATCTGCGGGAACCCTGCATGAAAGTGTTCATTTGTCAAGATTATCTTGCTGAGGAAAATACGTAAGTACTATCTACTTTTGTTTGCCACAGAGCTTATTTTATGCAGTAATCCAGTATCCAGTGGACAAATACCATTGGATGCTAACTCTCAGGTTGGCCTACAAAAAAGTGTCATCCCTGCAGCACTCTACAGCAACTGAAGCCAAGCCTGGTGAAAAAAATTATATATCAATTTGTCTTAATAAGTATCTCATTCAGTCACACAGTGTTGTGCAACAGCTGGGGGAATGATTCTCTGCTGAAGTCTGAAAGCAAACAAATCTTTCAGGCCCAGAAAGCGATCAGGGTGCAAAACCAAGAAGAACAGAGCAGTGGCAACAGCAACAAGCAGACAGAGGTTTACTGTCTTTAGCAACAAAGTGGTTGGCATTAACAACGCCAGCAGCGTGAGTGGCAATACGATGGCAGAGTTAAAGCCAACGGTGCAGAGGGGAAGCAAATGTAAAGGGGGACGAATAAGTCTCCAAGTGGTTTTTCTTTTTCCTGTCATCTCTCCTTCGCTTCTTCTCAAACTCAAACACCATTTTGAGAAAGGAGCGAAGAGGAGGGCGAGGAAAAGAAAGCCTTTTTGGAGATTCAACCAAAAATAAATAAAAAAATTAAGAGGAGGTGTGAGTTTCAAAGAGCAGGGTCCATCTCGGTGTCACCATGGCAACAACAGTTAGGAAACAGACCCTGGTCTCTGAATGGAACCACTCACATGAACGAACAAGTGATGCATATTACCCTGTCGGTCTGCAGAGCCGAATGTATACCAGAACAATTCAGTGTACAAATCCCACATCTTACATTTTCCACAAGTGGCTGAATGTTTATGTGAAAATGCTGTTACATAATTATGCAACAGTGGAAAGTTGCATCACTTGACTGTGGAGGTCCCTGTAGAGAGGTGAGCCAATAGCCTGGTGCTCGCTCATCACTGCTCTAAAAACGGCATTTATTAAACTTCATATTGCACGAGGCAGTGGGAGGACGGACACTGTCACTCTGTCTGCAATACGATAATGATTTTTACGTCTTGTACTGAATCAAGTGCTCTTCCCCCCCCCTTAATTTGGATGCAATGAGGGTAAAGGTATTGTCCCACCTCTACACACTGCCCACCTGAACACCAACACACTACTACTGGTGAGGAACTGAACTAGAAAGCTAGCGATGGAATACTGGGATGAAAACTACGAAAAATGATGATTCAAATTAAAACCTAAAATCAGATGTCAACAGCAATCAAATTAAAGTGATAAATGAAAGCAAGTGACTTATGAACTTTTGTTGGAGCTTAAAGCAAATTATGCTCTTCCTTTGGACTTTGTTCATTAAAAGACACAGTGGTGACATGTCTCCATTACTGTCTCCTTACGCCATGCTCACACTGGACGCAGAAGCTCCTTATATCTCGACTGTGGCACAAGAAGCCAGTTACTCCATGCCAATCAGCAAGTGATCCTGTTCCTCTGCTCTTTTCTAATCACATGTAGCGCTGTGTGTGTTTCTGCTTGTCTCTCTTGCTCTGTCTAGACACAACTGACATATATGGAAGCACAGCGTGCATATTCTACCATTTATCATAATCAGATCATTGATATCATATCTAATATAGCGTTTATAGTAGATTGTCAGTGTGTTTTACTGCCAGATTTGTCTGTGGCTTGCGTAAAAAATAGACCAGGCGGCAGAACTATCGCTGCAGATCGTGAGCTGGCCATGGCGTGTCATGTGTGAGCAGCCCAACTGGTTAACATGGGCGCTGAGTGGAAACAAGCAGGGCTCATGGACACTTGGCATGCTTTGCGGTGCTTCTGCTCCCAGTGTGAAACCAGCATATTTGGAGTGCCATAAAAGGCAAATAGATATTTGTTAATTAAGCATAATACTCTGATGGAAGCTCTTTTTTAAGGTTATCATATTTGGGGGATTTAAACATCAGCTGTCAGCACAAAAACCTAAATTTCAATCCAGCCAAACTTTAAATGTTGTTTTAAATCTGATTTGTGCATCATCTACTTTTTGTTCTTCGTATTTCCATCAAAGTAAAGACAAATGTTCATAAGAGTCATTGCTTTGATTTACAAATGACAAGAAGTTTCAAAAAAGAGACCACAGACACGCAAACACACACCCACGCACACTTTCAAATCTCATTTTCTAAACTTCTGACATGCAATGGGAGAAAAATGTAACTGAAAGATTAAAGAAACTAGAAGCAGATACATATCAAATAAATTTAGAAAACATTACAACTATGACAAAATGATATTTAAGATGAAAAAGGAAAACAAACAAACAAAAAAAAGCTACGTTTTCAGAGGAGTTGAAGCAAAATGGCAGCCAGTGCAGTCCCTTACCAGGTTAGTTTTGTTACTAGTTCGAATACGTACGGGTATTCCCAGTAACTGGGGGTCCACCGGCTGACGGAAGGGAAGGGACTCAGGGTCCTGCCGGTACAAAGCTTCCAGTGTGGGCATCAGAGCCTGGCGCAGCTCCTCCGGCTTAAAGACTGGAAAGGGTGGAAAAAGAAATGAGGAATGAAAGAGATTTAGGATGGAAGGTGAAGGAAGAAGAGGCATGGAAACAAACTGCATGGAAGCCTCTCCTCTCTGCAGCTTTTAGGGACTGTTAACAAGGAAACTCCACTGACCTTATCACATAGCCAGTTAACAATGGCCATAGCACAGACTGTAAATATTAAGTAGTAGTAGCTTGTCCATATGAAATAGATAGGGCTAGAAGCTTGGTGGTGAAGTGACTAGAGAGTTGGTTCCCAACTGGTCTAGCCACAGGATCCAAATTTACTACTTTACTTTCTCTGTCATGGTGCTGTCCGTAATTCACTCACTCTACAGCAGGAAACTGTACTACAAAATATAAACGATGTACCAAAAATGTTTTACAAACTTCACGTTTGTAAGTCATCTGCGGTCCATTCAGAGTAGACTTGCAACCCACTTTTGGACCACGACCCACCAGCTGGGGACCACTGCTCTTGGACATGTACCAGGTCGGGTCCATAATATCTTAGGCATAAACTGGTTGGGTATATATACCTATTTAAAATTACTGAATCATATTGTGTCTCAGAATAAATTCCTGAGATCCATTAGGGTGTGGGTCCATTATTTTGGATCCGTAGAGACTTCTAATAGTGATTACACACAAGGCGAGTTGGTGAGCTAAAAATTAACTCAATAACCAGCCCCTCTGTTTTTTCTTTGGTGCTCTGTTTATTTCACCCTGGCATTGTGTTCGCAATTGCTCAACATTTTATTCACTAAATGGTGATTAAACGGAGAAAATCAAGAGTTTGCTAACTGGACAATAAGTTCACACAGTTTATTCAAAAGACACATTTGTACGTCCCCTGTCTCATAACTGTCTGCAAAACAATTCTCTTTTGCGAAGCAGTTTTAACTCCGACAGAGGAGGTTTAATAAAAGTTGACTCTACACAAAACACATATTTACTTCTGCTTGAATTCTTGTTAAAGTGCTTTTACTTGAGTACGCTTTTTGGCAACTCTACCCCCTCATTAATGTGCAGGTAAGTGTAGCTGTTAAGTCAGCGATACAGTGAAGCCTCTACACTTACTTTTCTTCTTGCTCTGAGTGCTGGCTGGAGAGCTGCTGTTGGCTGATGACCCTGACCCCTCCTCTTCCTCTTTGGGCTCCTTCTTCACCTCCGGCTTCTTGTCTTCACCTGCTGGCGCCGACGATGACGTTGAAAATGAAGACGTATCCATGGGCTCGCCTTTACACCCATCTCCTGACAGCTTCTCTTTCTTTACCTGAGAGGAACATTCAAGAGTCAGTATAACAATCTCCTCGATCAGAAGGTCAGTAAGTCGACATGAACGGTCCTACCTCTGGTTTCTCCTCTGTCTTCACGTCATTATGACCCTTCCCCATCTTCCCCTTGCCCTCTCCTTGGGCGTCGGCCCCTTCGTCGTCCTCCTCCTCCTCCTGCTTCTTCACCTCCATTTTAATATCTTCCTGGCTGGGAGCGGGGCCGTCTGCCAGGGTGACCTGGGAGCTGGGGTCAACACTGCTGCTGACTGAGCCTGGAGAGGACACCTGACCGTCTGCTGTCAGAGAAGGCTTCGGAGACAGCTGCAGCAAAAGAGATGGAGGGATGTTGAGCAATGGCAAGTTATGAATGAAAGGACACATTTGTTTTTTTTGTTGGGTTAACAAACTCATTCACCACTGATTTGTAATTAAATTCAAGGACTTTCTGATCTCATTCACAGTCATTTGAAGCCATCCATGTATGTGTAAAGCCTGAACTTAGCCCTCTATTTTCAAATTGACAAGCTTTCCAAGACTTTTCCATGAAACCTGCATTATGTTTAATCCCTGTGAGTGAGAGGAAACTAAAGAACAATTAGACCTGCATGGAAGTATAACAGGGATAAAGGACTCTATGCTACTCATAACCAAAGGGTCACTGAAGCAGAGCGAGCAGGAAGCCAAGAGCATCACTCAAGAAGGTTTAAAGGTGGTTTAAAGTTCAAAAAGCAAAAACAGTGATTTCTTTCAAAACACATTATACGTGTACTTGTTGAAAACATGTGAAAGATGGTAAATTGTGTAATACTGCATTGTGGAGCTGGCTGCTTCTGTCGCTTCCCAGCAGCTTGATTTTGTTTCAGCTCCTTCAGCGAACATGCCCCCGGCTCATTTCCACTATTTTTAAAGTTTATTTTACATACTTGCTGATTTTTTTTTAATTCTCCAAATTTGGCTGGGTGGTTAATAAATTATTTTTTGTGTTGTGACAAACTCATTACACATTTATTTTTGCTTTACCTGTACTTTAAAAATGGCAAGATGTGTTGGGAAAAGAGTGGGCAAAGTATTGAAAGCAGGGTGATCTACTCACTGGGGTCTGCGGTCGCTGCAATGGCACATGAGCATTCTGGGTAGGCACCGAAGAAGCTTGACCTGTTTGGGGGCCTGAGGAAGCCGCACCCCCAAGTGTCTGCTGTGGAAGCTGATTGGCCTTTTCAGAGTTCACCACCTGCCCCGATGGCTGCTGCTGCTGCTGCTGCTGTTGTTGCTGTGAAGCTTGTTGTTGTTGTTGCTGCTGCTGCTGCTGCTGCTGCGGGTGCTGTGGAGGGGGCAGCTGCGGCGTGCTGGGAGTCTGTGGCTGTGGAGTCTGAGAACGAGGTAACGTTGGGGGTGTTTGATGCGGTTGAGGCGTTAAGCTGCGTGCAGGTGAGGGGGAGTTTGTTCGGATGGGTGGGCAGTGAGGGTAGGAGTTTGGCTGGGTGGGCGTCGAGGATGGAGGCAGGTTGGGTAGAGGCCCAGCAGCGCTGGCACTACCAGGCCCCATGGAGCCTACAGGGGCTGCGGATCCTGGAGCTGAAGAGGCAGGCGGTGCTGCAGGGCTGCTGGCTGGGAGGGAAGGCGGTGTTGACATCTGGTTCGGCTACAGAGGACAAGACAAAGAGGTTAGAAATCTTTCTCATAGAAACTTTGGATGGATCTCCAGTATACAGGAGAAACAATGAAGAACATGGGTCTGATTTATTATATAGCACTAGATTTTACCAGGTACACAACTCTGGAACTTCTGAGTCACAACACTTAATTTCCAATCTCTCTTGGAAACCTACAAAGTGAATTAATTAAACAGGGAAGACTGCCAGAAAGCACAAATAATCAGTCTTAAAACCTCGAGATAGAGCCAATAAAGAACTGCAATCCATCTCTCGCAGCGGTCATGAATTACATGCCAAAATCCTGAAGACAGTTCAGTTAATTATACAGTGTTCATCACTATCCATCAATTCCCACTAAGCTACTTGAAGAGTTGATGCTTATGTTTGTCCTCATTTGCACATCCACTGAAGATATGTTTGAATTTCATTATATCACAGTTTTCCCTTGGAATCAAACACATCTTCACGTTACAAGGTACTGCCACTTTGTCACTTAATCCTTACCGGTGGCACGGCGGTCTGTGCTCCTGGCTGGTTCATGCCAATAGGACCAGAGCCAAGTCCAGGACTGGACCCGGGAAACTGGCTTGGAGGGAGGTACTGGTTCTGTAACTGTGTGGCATTGGGCTGGCCCATCCTTGTTGCTCCCATACCCATCTGGAAACGAGACAACAAAGGGTATGTGAAGTTTTGGACAGTCAATTGACATTTAAAAAAAGAGTCAAAATTACTTTTTAATGCGCATTATTTTTTTATGCATATGCAAACTTGATTAATGTAAAAGTGGTTCTTCTGGCTTCTTTGACTGTGTATCCTCCTCCACATCAATCACAGCTGAGGTTACCAGCAGTGTTCAAGTTAGGACAACAACACTGTCTAAACCAGGGACACTCAATTTGCTTTGCCAGGGGGGACTTTATGCAAAATGACAGGAAGCCAGGGGCCAGTTGCATTGGCCCTGCACAGGTCAGATGTTTGCATGGGCATTTCTGAGATATGAGGACATAGGGGGCTTAGCACAGATCTCTGTCCTCCCTGGCTCTTGGATACACAAGCTAACAAGCTATTTTTTGATGTTTTTAATGCACTCTGGCACCTTATATACATTTTTCTTTTTTTATTTTGAGTTAGAAAATGGCCAGTGGGCCACCCAGCACCCTATCATGGGCCAGATTTGGCCCGCAGGCCATAAACTGAGTGTCACTGGTTGAAACCTTTCTGTTTTGGAAAATCATTTTTATGTGACATTCTAGCATAATATTTATATATCTTCAAGTAATCTGTGACAAAGATGGTGACAGTGATGCATACCTGGTTCATTGGAGCATTAAGAGGAAGAGGAGACCTCTGACCCATCTGCTGCATCCCCATCTGACCAAACTGGTTCATTCCTAGAAGTGAAGGAGGACAGAAATGAGGCATGTCAAAGTGAGAGGTAACTCTGAGATGTTCACATTCAGGATGTCACTTCAATTCAAAAGTCCAACTACTGGAATTAAAAATTAGTGTATAAGCAAAAGAGGATGTGCTTTGTACTCCAGTGTGGGTCAGTCTGACCCATAGCATGTCTAGTTTCTTTATCAGTAAACTTATGAGTCAAAACAGAGAAAACTAGCGAGCCTGCTGAAAAGAAACGTTTTTGAACTGAACTGAAAGAAAAAAGAAAAAAAAGTGAAACACAGACAGGATGTCACCTGGCCAAGTTTACTTTGAAGCATAAACTGCAGGAGGTATTACGGCTAGCAGGCTGACAACAGATATACGGAGTTTCATCTAACACTTGTCACTACCCCCTACAAATGTCCTTCACACACTGAAGCCAAGCAGTGTCCTTCCTTCTCTGATGCTAGAATCATTTTGGTGTGCAGTCAAATAAAATAGAAAATAAACAACGAGGACCTCCTGTTAATTTGGAAAAAAATCAAAACTATCTGTACAGCTTGATAACATCAGAAATCTCATAATTTGAGTGAACCAATCCTTTAATGTAACCACTCCAAACATCCTCAGCAACTTGGATCACTTTTAAGTTTACTCTTCTACAACCAATAAGCCATCTGACGCACTCTACTCATATTTTCATTTGTATTAACTTTAGATCTGGCCTTATTATTTTAAATACATTTCTGCAAGTTAAGTCTGGCCTTTGTAATAATGTAAAATACAGTAACGAGGGACGTACCTGCTGGGTTCTGCATCCTGTTGACCATCTGATTGGGTCCAGCTGGTCGAACCATGGACGGATCGGCGTGAGGACCATCTGACAGGGTGATAAGAGTTACAGGAATAAAGATCTAGTCTGTAGGATAACTGAAAACCAGTAAAACCACGGATGAGTAAAAGATGTTTAAAGGGTGAGAAAAATGGTATGAAAAACCAGTGGTTTGCCAGTGTGTTTGCTCCTTTTTCCACTTTGAAATAACAAATGTGTGTGTCTAGGTACACATAGAAGCGTGTGAGGGAGGTAAAGAGTATATGTACTTACTTGGGGGTTGCCCAGGAGCCATAGGTGGCTGTCCCATGCTAGGAGGCACCTGTGGGAGGCCTGGGGAGGCTATGCCAGGTTGGCCAGGCATCATGCCCTGCTTCTGGAGCCGCGTCCTCCTCTTTTCCTCCAGCTCCTTTTGGATCTTGTAGATCTTCTCTGCCAGCAGGTGGTAGTACTCCGCCTAGAACAGACGTGACACAAGCATGAGAGGATGTTACAGGACACATCGCAACAGCACATAAAATACTTTCATGACTGCAAACTGAAGGTCATACCACAATACCTTACAGTCTGCATGTGATGGTGTCTTACCCTACTGTTGGCTGACTCGTACATGTCACCCTCTACTTTTCGGGCGTAAGCCACCAGATTCTCCATCCGCCGATCCTTCAGGGCCGCTGGATCAGGAGTGGGGAAGATTGCCTGCACGCTGCTCTCACACATGCACAAACAAGAAGGACACACAGATACAGTTAAGGCGCCCAAAATGACACCCAGCGCTGAAAATGATCTCATATCATGTTTTTTTTAGCTCCCGGCTATAGTGAGAGTTCTTGGTAGCAAGATAAAGCAGACTCACAGCTTATGGACAAGGTGGTTGCGGAGGTCCTGCGTGATGTCTTCATGCCAAGACTTTCTCATGCCTGCGGCAGAAGGAGGAGTCGCTGTGGGCATGGAGCCCAGGTTCCCCACACCATCATTCATCAAACTGAGAAATGACAGATAAGGAGGACAGGAAGTAGTGAGACTTTAGCCAATTCAGAGCTAATTTTGACTTTCATAGTCAGTTATATTACAGCAGTCCTACCTCTGTGCATTCATGTTGCCGTGCAAGAGGGCATTTGGCAGTAGGCTGGACTGCTGGTTGGGGGATTGTACCCCCACACCACCGTTCACTCCCATGGAGTTTCCACCTGGAAACAGTAACAGAGTTAAAGTTAGAGTTTGAATGATATTACTTTAATTGGGAAATGCTGACAATATAAGATGCATCTTCCAATCAGAACATTTTCATGAGAAGAAATAGTGATTTATTTCTTCTGTAAAGATCCAGTAAAATGAAAAATACATTTCAGTTTTAATCCTGTGTCCCTGTGTTAATTGCTCATTTATCTCTTGTTTTATGACAAAAATGTAGAAAAGAAATCATTATCAGAGTCCGTCTTTCTCCTCCTGCAAAATCATCTCAAAGGTTTGATGACTCATCCTGCACTCAGGGGTGTTTACATTAGTTCATCCAATTAAATGAGACTTTGGGCGACCAACTACCCTACATTAGTCATATAAAACCACACTTTACCATTTGTGAGTAGTAGTAGCTGACAGAGCAATACGGAGGGAGATAAGAAGAGATGTGTGTTTGGATATCAGTGGGCAAAAACTAAATAGTTTTCATTTCCAAAACAATGGTCTGATTCATTCATCTCTCCCTTGTCTGTCTCCTGATCTAATAACAGGGGCATGTTTAGCTCTGACAAAATGCAGCAAAAATGTTTAATTACACGGGCGGTGGAGTGTTGATCAACCTGTTTTGTTACGCGAGTGCACTGCCTTTAGTGCGACAGGGTTTATTTACACATCGCTGCTGATTTGCAACACCTCCGACACACCCACCACCCACGACAAAATGTACCTCACAGCCCGTTTGGACAGTGTTTCATAGAATGTAGAGGAAATATGTCTTTCAACCCAGAAGTGGTAGCAAAACGGTGTACATTGTTTTCAGATTGAACATGCCCAAAAGGAGGAAGGAGTGTAGAGCCGACTACGCTGGAAAATACGTCACAGTATAGAAACTCAAGACGATCCAACTTATGTTTCACTAGGACTTTAACAGTGAACCTATCGAACTTGTGTGATGAAGTCTTAAACCAGCAGTCAGTTTGCAGCTGGATGAGACCAAGGAGGCCATTTGTACCTGACACCAGACACTATCCAACAATGACCAAAGCCTTTTCGGGTAGCTTTAAAAAATGGTTTGTTAAACAATAGTTTAGGAAAGATAGTTGTGTTTATATTTCCATTAATCCACAAATGGATACAAGACACTTGGATAATGCTGCGCAGGAATTTTCGGAACGTTTCATAACATTTTTTGTCAACCTTCATTCGGCTATCGGAGTGTGTTTGCACTAAAATGCTTTTTATTTTTTGGATGCCCCACTCGCCTTAACGTCATTTGATAGAAAATGAGACCAAACCAACGACAGCCCTGTATTGTTTGTCAGCAAGTTAAAAAATGAATACCCATGCACAGTGACAGTGCTAGTAGGTTGCAGTATAATTAATGATGTGCACGATGACACTGTAAACTAACCCATGGCGTTTAGAGTCCTCATCCCAGGCTGCCCCGGCAGCCCCTGGTTTGGCATGTTGGCCTGCGGTGGCTGCTGTGGCATCTGGTTGCCCTGGTAAGTGAGGCCGAGGGCAGCGTAGGCCCTCTCTATGGAGCTGGGGTCGATCTGGTTGGGAGGGTTCAGGTTTGGAGTGTTGGACTGTCCACCAGGCACCCCTGAACCTAAGGAGTTCACCAAACCAACCCCTGCGCTGTTAACAAGAGCTGTCAAGAGAACAAGAGGGAGGGCGGAGAGGATTGATGAGACGGGAGGTAGCAGAGGATGAGCATCTGTGGCTTCAAGCTGACTGTCATTCACTTTATCTTTAAGTAACAGGACTCTCAATCATTTCATGGTGGATAATACTGTGTAATAAGTCAACGATAAGAGCATTGAGCATGTAGACTGCTCAAAGACACACACACACACACACACACACACAGAGTGAGAAACACTCACACTGTTGATTCCTCTTGTCTCCAGCGTTTTTCAGTGGCAGGCATACAGGACAGTCATGTCGTGTGCAATTCTTCCAATGAGAGATGATCTGTCTGGATGAGGCACAGTGTGCCACTGCGGGGAGAAGAGAGAAGTTTGAGAAAAGAGAAGAGACGTGAAAAAGAGAGAAGAGGGATTGAGAGGGAGAACAAGTGAAAAGGGAAATTGTGACAGAGTGAAGGAGGGAGATGAATAATGAGACAAGAAAAGGATGAGAGAAAGAGGAAAAAAAGCCAGGAAAGTCAAGGCGAAGAGAGAGAAGCCAGAGACTCAGAAAGTTATTGTATGAGTCATTCAGTACAATAAAACTACGTCCAGATGAGAGAAGAGAGGAAAAAATACAGTAGAAGGGCCAGCGAAAGAGAGAATAACTCATTCTGATACAACAAAAAACTGGGCGGCAAACCAAGAGGGATATAAACAACATACAAGAACAAGCAAAAAAAAGGTAAAATGAACTGCAGATACACGACAACTTTAAACACTGCCTAGTGTTTATGATATAAACCACAAACCATAAAACTAGCAATCAGCATAATTCAACAGACTCACCCTGGCAGGACTTGCCAGCCTGGCAATGAGTCATGTGGTTGAGCACGTTCTTCATGGTGCGGCAGTGAGGCAGGTTGCACTGCCGCACCTCCCCGTTGGCCTGCTCCCTGCGCTGGCACTTGTGCGCGTGGAGCAAGAGGACCAGCTGCTGTTGAATCAGCTTCCGTTTCTCAGGGTCTGCGGTAGGGGGCGCTGCGCCGGGACCCGCCCCTACAGCACTGAGCCCGACCTGGGCCCCTCCTACTGCTGCTGCTCCGCTAACGGATACGCCACCAACTGCTCCGGGCTGCTGCTGCTGAGAGGCCTTGGGACAGAGAGGAGAGAGGAATAGATGAGTGTTAGAGAACCAAGACTGTAATGAGGAGGTGTTCATGGACCACATCCGATGGCCAACTTGGTAACAACTTGGCGGCTAACAAATCAATCCAGTGATAAATCTTTTCTTGTGATTGTCATCTAGCATCAGAGAGAACTTATGTGTGCAGTACTGCAGATTTTCTCTGATTTAAAGTGAAATTACTGGTCTGACCACAAGAGGATTAAGACATAGACAGAAGCCATTTTTATGCAGAGATCCCACGATAAGTCCGCAACGAAGATCATTCATCATGCCGTCTTTGCTTTTTTTTAGAGAGTGCCAAAATAACGCCAACATAGTGCCACCCCAGTGTGTGATTTTGGATAGGATGTCAGCATTCCAGAAGCAAAAGAGGCGCGATGAGAGTGATATGTAACAACAGCGACAGCCACTAGTGTGAAATATGACATACAAATCAGGCAGTGCTTTCTAAACAATCACAGTAGCACAACATGGTAATAATCATTTACCGTCCATATTATATGGCGAAAGATCTCGCCCTCTGTTCAGAGGTAAAGAAGCTCTCTCAGGTCATTGTCTCCCCAATCTAAGGACATTTTCAGATGCTGTTTATCTTCTTGAGTTAGCTGCTAACTGCCTCCAGCTGCTTTTTCAATCTTCTGGTGATAGGTCACACACATAACGTGTTGTAAAAACACCACACCAGTCCCAACCCGTCAATTTGGTGCTGTTACTACGTCTGCTGCCGACTTAAAGGCAAGAAAATTCTGCCCCTCCCCGATTCAGCAACTCTTGTGTGAGGCGGGATAATGGTGCGACATTCTGCCTTCAGCAGGCAGTGTCAAAGGGATTACTGATATGGTGTTAACTGTCAAAAGAACTTAAAAGTTAAAAGTTTCTGTTAATGAAGCAAAGGCAGTGTCTTCAGTCTAATACCTCAAAATAGTTGAGTTAAGTGATTCGGCGATTACACACTCTAAAATGCTCTGTGAATAATGAAGCAAAAAAGTCAATTTCAGAACTTTGCTTCCAGCTATTGTGGAATTAAAAACAGGAAAGCCACCTAAAGCATGAATAAGACTGTTCTTTGTTGAAATAAATAAAGCCTGTGTTTAATTACAGCCAAATCGCAATAAGCATAAGAAATAATGCATGCCTGTAATACAACTGTGCAGTTGACACAGTGAGTATGTTTATGGGTATAGAGTATATGCTTTCTGCCCTTATTACCAGAAAGCATATTCCTACTGAGTAATATCAGCATATCCCACATCTAACTGGAAAATGCTCAAATCGGAAATAAAGCCTAATTTGGAATATCCCATCCTGTTTGCATGACCTGCATCAAATTCAGAATATGTAAAAATAGCCAATCTGCTGACTACTGATCACTCCCATGGGCTGAATATGATCAGCGCCAAATTCTTCTTATTCAATACCTCCCTAATGTCCAACTTTCACTCGAATTACAGCTCAACAGATGTACCTCTCTGGTGGACAAACTATGTAACGGCAACACTGATTCTAATTTAACTCAAATCTAGTTTAGCATTTATGTCCTGCAAAGTCATATACTCCAATACCAATATATCTGTAATGAGCTAATATAAGCCTGGCTGATTTATCAGTCTAGCTCTAATCCGAATCATATGAGATACAGCATGTAACAGAGCGAGGGACCCAAGAAAAGCAAAAACTGATGGATAACATCAGTGTTAAATGGCGAGCAAACAAACGGGGCAACATTTTTACAGCCACTCTGTACATTTACATACAATTTATGGCCTTGAACAGGGACGTTAATAACCTTCAGTGACTCATAGCGATCTGACAGTTCTGGGGCGTTTGGTTAATCTCACTTCAAACGGTTTAATTTCTCTGAGGTTGGTGAGATTATTGTAATAGGGATTTGAGCTTCTTCACTAAAATCCCATGCAACACAGCCACGTCTCTGATTATTCTATTCATCATAGGACTGCTTGCCATGTGAGACAACTGAGTTCGTCTTAAACATCTGTAGAGGTAATTTGCAGGTAATTTAGCTACCAGTTACTAATTTCTCTGCCATTGTGTTGTCAGTCAACTCTCCTTACTTCCACTGCGTGATTTCTTCAGTCTGCGCTGCTCACTCTGTTGCTGCTGAACGAAACAAACAACTAGAGTTTATGACTGTAGCATTTGTTGTCCGACAAACTATTGATAAAAAAAAAAAATTGAATTATTATCTAAAATGCAGGTGGACCTAGTCAGATTAACCAAACCTTCTTAACTGCACAAAACTTTGTGGATGAGTTTAATTCACAAAAATGTTACGAAAGAAGAATTTTGTACTGTAAATCTCCAAGTCCAATTGTCAGGATTCAGTAGATGACAAAATAACAAATTTATCAGTGTCACTGCCATTAAGGGCCCCAGAACAAATGACTACACTTGTAAACACTGTTACCACAGAGCCGTACAGTAACAGAAAGAAAGAGACATAGAACAGAGAAATAGACAAATACGAGAGGTCGGTCAAGAAGACATGACAGCCTTGGTGACGGGTTTTAAAACATTAGCCAGTGATATAAAGATTACTCAGGTGCAACAGGGGATGTTCACCTGGACTGTAACTTGCCTTAAGGCCCTGGTGTCATGACAACACATGCCAATAAAATCATTTAAAAAGAAATCCTGCACTGAGTGACCTGTGGCTGTCAAGTCGGGGCTCTGCTGGAAACAAACTAGTTTGTATGACATGTAGTCAATTTTCTGTGTTTTTCACACCTGTCAGAGCCTTTAGAGACGTTTGACCAAGAATCAGTGACAAACGTGGCAGTGGGACACAGCCGCGACAAGACAGATGAATGGGGCGCAGAGAAGCATTTCATAACTCAGGTAGCTACGTTCAACAGGTCAGAAAGTAATATTCAGGTGGATGATGATGAAAAGGAGGAGGATGTGGACCGCACAGAGAGATTGAGACAAAGGGAGGACAGCTCCGCCCATTCATGAAGCTGCGGTGCCAAATGAAAGACAGGGAGGGAGTGATGACAGCCAGATAGGTAACTCCAGTGGAGAGAGGCATTTTGTCACGTGTTGCGAATTTTCATAACAATAAATGCATTGGACTCAGCATGCAAGGTTTCTGTGCACAACGATTCTTTTCAGATGACAGATTATAAAAACGCATCTGTAAAAAATGGATTCAGTGAGCAAAGGCCTCTAAAGTCTTGGGGAAACGAGTCTAAGACAGAAGATCATCTGCCTAGTTTTTTTTTTTTTTTTTTTAAACTCCACATACATGGCTAATGACTGTGTGAAACACACTGACATTATCGGCACATGAAAAGTTCATGTTGATTATGTTTATCAACAATCTTCCATTGCTGACTTCACCTTGAATCTGCAGTAATATAAGTGGCCTCTAGATGCATGATGGTCACAGAGTTTATCCAAAGAAATCTTACCATCCCAGGCATGCCTTGACCCGGTGGTGCCTTCTTGTCCATGTTAAACTGGGAGGCCATATTGTTGGGCAGGCCCGCCTTATTCTGGAGCTGTGGGCCCAGCCCTGCTCCAGGCAGCCCCTGGCCAGACTGGCCGTACGGACCGCCATAGGGGCCCGCGTTGGCCATCATATTCATCTGAAGAGCAGGTTAAGGGGGGAGAAGAGGCGATGAGAAAGATGAGATGAGTGACATGGAAGAGGAGACATGTGGAGACAAACGGAGAAGAGGGGGAAATAAATAGTTTTGAGATCAAATCAATCACTGTGAACATATGTGAGCATGATTTAAGCAGCCAGAACATAAATCTTAACAGTCAAGGAAGATATATGGGAGGTCTTATGATAATTACACAACACTACAAAGTACATACATATCAAACTACATTATAAAATTACTCTGAGAGTGTCAGTGAGTAAATGGTGCTACAGGAACCACATGGTATCACTTTCCAATTACTACTGGCAATTAGTCTTTTATAATGAGCTTCCATTGTGACTGTTCAGTTACATTATTAGTTCCTCTTTATCCTGACCTTACTTTATTCTCCACAATTAATTAATACCACAGACATGGTCTCAACGTCAGTGTTTAGGTTCTAGAAACAAGGTCACCACCAACTATGGTCTTAAACCCTCGCCTACAGTATTTTCAGCTACATCAGAGTCAGACTGAACGGTTCTTTGTATTAATAGCAGCACAGTAAAAACTTTAAGTGATGTGGTAATTGTTGCTATGTGACTATTAAGAGTCTAATGAAACTGTCGTCTGAGAAAACAACTTGGGTATAATTTCCTCTGCATTGAACATGGATAACGCACACACTTTGCTGATGAATACTGTAACTACAGGACATTACTAAAAACATCCTGTGTGTGCTGACGCACCGCCACAGAGTTATACTACTAGTTATGCCAAAAAACTTTGCATTACTGCTTTCATTTCACACATTCAGTCAAAACTGTCCTGTGGCGTATTGACTAGCAAGGAGGTTAACCATCAATACCACAGAGTGAACGGTGATGCGACTGTGAATCCAACACATAACCACACTTATGTCTGCAGCTGCTCTGGAGAACTCCTCTTCAGCGGTCAGACAAGAGAAACTATGGGTCTGGTTCAGTCTAGAGCATCACTCAGGTCTGAAACCATGAGTCTGCATTTCATGCTGTGAACCGAAACTACTTTTCAACTGTAACGAACTCGAATTTTGAAAGCTTTTGGGGTGGTATTACTATGAATCTGCCGTCTTGAATTACTTTAGCAACTCAAGAAATTCCATCCAGACCAATCACATTTCCACAATGTCTTTGCGGTAATTTAAAAATTCAATGTTTTATACATATGTATGAGGCAGTGAAAGTGTCTACAGGCATTAGACTCTTAAATTTAAGGCTTTTAAGGTCTTTTCAAGGTAATTTTAAACCAAATTTAAGACAGACTTCTGGACAGATAATCTTTTTATTATTCAAACACTGCAGCTGAGTATAAAGGTAAGTAGAATATACATGGTGCTGTGCAAAGGTAGGCTTTTTTTAAGGAATATGGTTATTAGAGTGGGTTAGATAAATCTACATTTTGCCAGCATGTTAAGTGCAAGTAGAAAGTACAAAGACTGTATAGGTTTTGTGGGAGGTTTAAAGATTTGGAACATGAGAAATGCGGACTTTCACGCCCAAGAGCTTGACTCATTTTGACAAAAAGATATTAGATGGATAAATAAAATTAGATAAAATGTTTATGGCAATGACGACCTCATGAATTCTAATTTAAGGGTTTTTAATGACTTTTCGGACCTTTATAAAATTTAAGACGTTTTAAGACTCTTAAGGACCTGCAGACACCCTATGTTAAAGATAAATTTTAATAAATTTTTTTAGATAGAGGTTCCCACGTGTGGCCACGGTAGAGCTATGACATATTGACCGATATAATTTATATATTAATGTCCTAAATATAATGGATTGCACTGAAGTACACAGGAGAGTTTACTTTTAACAATATAATGTCACAACATCTTTCATATGAAAATTCTGAAAGTATGGGATTCAGCAGAGCACCAAAACAACTTTTTTAGACCAGTATTTGAATCTTAGCCTAATTAAAATTTGCATCTTACCACAATTGATAATTTGCTATCAAATAGTTGCTACTGAGAAATCTATCTATCTATCTATCTCTGCCTGACAACCAGAGTATTTGCGATGCCTGGCTCTGCTGGGTTGAGTGTCTTACCTTGTTCAGTGCTCCGGGTTGCTGTGGCCTCATCCCTGCCTGACCCCCGGGTCCCATTTGCTGACCGCCCTGCTGCTGCTGCAGGGTTTCCGCTAACAGATTACCATTGTTACCCATGCCTGCATTGCCAGGGTAACCCATTCTTGGTGAGCCATTCATCACCTGCCCCCCCATCAGGCCTTGCTGCTGCTGTCCTGCGTTGCCCTTCTGGGCACCCATCATGGCAGCTGCCCGATTGAGTGCTGCCACCCCTCCAACCATCCCAACCTGCTGCATTAATCCAGGCTGCTGCTGTTGGCCCTGGGGGGGCATGCCTTGAGGTCCACCAGAGGAGACACTGACACCCCCCATCATCCCCATGGAAGCCCCGGGCGCTGTGCTGTTGGAAGTGGGGCCACCCTGCTGTGCTGGCGCTCCAGCACGCAGGAGCTCAGACAGCTGTTTGTGTTTCGCAGCTGCATCCTGGCCTCCCAAACCAAGCCCTCCTCCGAGTCCGCTAAGACTGGTATGGAGTTGGTTGACATCCCCTCCATTGGTTAACCCCAGGTCCGAGGAACTAATGAGCTCATCTGGGAGGTCGTGCTCCAGGTCAAAGAGTGAACCGAAATCTAGGAGTGAAAGACATTAACATTTTTAACAATTAGAAAATGACAGATTAGGTTCACAGCTCTGTAAACTGTGGATATGCACTGCATACAACATTTTTTTAGCAGTAATTTAATATACGTATGGTACAACTCTGGCAGCTTAAAAACTATCAACCATAAGCTCATAGCAAGATAGGCAGTCGAGCAGTAGCTGCTTCTCACAGCCTGGATTTCTCTCCTGGGCATCAGTTTGTGGTTTGATAGGGTGCCAAACATGTAGAGTGAACGCAGTAGGGTCAGGGTGAGAAGCCACAGAGGGGTAAACACTACAGTACCCAGGTAGGTGTGTGCATTGGATCTACAGTTATGTGGTGTACAGGCATTAAACAGCAAGGGTATCAGAAGTCATATCCGCTGCAATGGGAGGCAAATGAAAAGGGAAAGCTGTCTGAGAATATAGTGAAATATATTAAAATCATTTTTAACGCTCAGGCTTTGACACAACAAACCAAATTGTCCCTTCAGATGGCACCACAAAAAGATAACCTGCATTTTGGTTGTATTTATGATGGCTTCTGGCACGCCAACATCTCATAAAATTCTCCTGAAAAACCAATGCTGTTGTGTAGATGCTGTGCTCGTGTTTGACTTCATGCATGAGACTACTCATGAGCACAGGGGTCTCATTCAAAAACACAGCGTACGCACAAAACGAGGCCTGAAAGAGGTGTACGGCTCTTGCCATGCAAAAGTGTGACCCATGCTTACGACATTTTGGAGATATTGTCAAATATTGACGTTTGGCTGTATGTACATTTTCAGTATGGATCCTACGCATTGTTTTATAAAAGTGACCCCAGATACTGTAGGAAATTAAACATGCATCATGCCTGAAATTCATATTAACTCATTTTCTGACACAGCTGGAGAGCTGATAGTGTGGCCACCAATCTTTGCACACTTTGAAAATTAGAAATTATTTTATTATATAAATGTTGGCAGTTTAATCCCAAATGGAAAACAGTGCCAACTACTACCTAAATCACCATGTCTCATTACAGCAGGATGCAAAAGGAGGAGGTGATGCCAGGGGTTTATACATTCATTCTTAATTTGTGTAAATTATTTTAAGTTTAATTCACAATCCAACTGAAAGGCATTTAAGTGATGTGCTTGGGATAAGTGTTGAATCATCAGGAAAACAAACTGCAAAAAGTGCAGCGCGGTGTCACGGTTCAGACTCAAACAATGGAGGGTGAACAAGAATGGGCTCCGTCGCTATTGAGAAAGGATTTAAGAAACTAAAAAGCCTTTTAAACAAAAGACATGAAAGAGGACATCTCAGAGACGGGCTGCCTTTTCATTTAAACACGATACCACACTCAAAACAGACACACAGCAACATCTTCCGTTGGGCAACAACGGTTTGCGCAACTTTAATGAAGTGTCGAACAATGGCTAGCTGGTGTACAATAGTTCAATAAAAACAGTGTCGGCTAACAACACGTGAAGCACAGCAAATTCATGGCCTCAAATACTTTTACTGAACTACAGAAAGAGCTAGTGAGGACAGGGAAACGTTGGTCTGGTGCTAAATGAGGTTAGCATGTTAACAATCACTGTTTTTCTTTGCTAGCCAGTTACCGAGCTCAGCTGAGCCGGTCCGGTGGGGTTATCAACCTAGCTAGCTAGCTAGCTCGCTCGGTTACCGTTACTTTCTCCTAAAGCTGTTTTGCTAACAATAATTAGCCTTAAAGTTTACGGAGTATTTGTGTAGCTTCGTGTTTAGCGTGTGTGTGCTCTTGTGCTTCCAATTGATCAACTTTTCGACGAGTAAGACAACTTGAAGCAAACTGGGGTGACTCGACTCTTCCATTGTTTGGAGGTGGATCTTTTAGTTAGTAGCTAGTTAGCATGTCGAGGCTAACACATCAAAACATCCCTGCAGGAAAGTTGCTCCAGCCTCATGCACCACATCACGTTTCCTCTGTAGCTACACAAACTCTTAGTGTAGACTTTTAAAATCACGCTGCACTTAAATTAATGTTTAAAAGCATTACTTTTGGAGCAGCTCTCAACTAAGTTGCTGTGCAGCTCCAGTGGGACTCCGAGGACTGGGCAGTGATTAATACACCAACAGTCGAAGCTAATTAATGTTTTATCTATCGGAGAAGTAATGCATGCAATATATTTACCGTTTCCATCACTGGCAGACACCGAGAGAGCTGGAGAGGACAGCTTGGGCCTCTTGGCTGAAGGCGGGCCGGACTCCAGGACATTATCGGCCATATTTTTGACGAATTAAACAATTTTGCTGTAGATCCACGGAGGGCAAACGTATTTCCTTTATTTGCGTCTCCTTATCCCTTTAAGAAATGCTTGCGATCGTTCCCCCACCGCTCGGGGGGACGGTAGGGGAGAAGAGAGCAATGTTGAACTCTTTCCCTCACAGTTCTCCCTCTCTGCAGATATCAGTCCCCCTCCCCTGTCGGAGATTTTGTTTCTTCGCAGATTTGAACAGGAGGAGGTGGGAAGGTGGAGTCGGCGGAAAAGGCAAGCGTGCGGCCCTCTGACAACCTCATGTAGCCTCTGATGCGACACAAAAATCGTCCCGGGATCCGTCCTCCGTGCTGCACTCAGTCCTGTCCGCCATAGTCGGCGCAGAAATCCCGTGTAGCAGGTCTGAATCGCTCCAGTGGGCAGTCTCGGTCAGGGCACCAAAATAAAACTGCTATCCAAAAACTGCTATGTGTGTATCCTTGTGTTAACTTCTGGAGGCTGTTCCCTCATGCAACAGTTATGAGATCCTCGGTTGCATTTACCTGACCAGGCATCTCACTGCTGCCACAGTTTCCTCACCAGCAGTAGTCCTCAACAATTAAAGCGTGTGTGGATCTCTGGAGTGCAACACTGAGAAAAGAAACTTGCATTGGCTTGAACAGTAACTGAATAAATAGCACAGCAGCTCTGCAGAAAAGTCCCCACTCTTGCAGCTACTCAGATAAAAAGACAATATATTGCGGGTGTATATATCCATGCATGACTTTGCTGCTGCATGTCCATGCTGACGAAAATGTGCACTTAGTGTTTGACCATGCAAGGCACTGGGTCAGAAAGGAGCAAGAGTCGTATTGCACATTTGGTTGTTGCAACCCCCTTTTGCACGATTATGCCTATTGCAGACAGCAATCAGGGTTGAAAATAGAAATCCCCTCTCCTTGTGCAGTTTCTTTGACAGTACAGTTCTTGAGGGCAATCACGGCTCTAATTGCCAATCAGCGGGCAGTCAGATTGATCCAATTAGTTTGATTTTTGCAGAGGACGGTGTGTGGGGTTACTTATCTCGCTTCCTCCTCCGGGTTTTCAAGCACTTGAAATCTCAAGATAATGCAAAAGAATGATAGATACTCCCAGAAATGATACCTGTCAATCTTACAGGATGTCCAAGTGGCCAAGAGGGAAAAGATGTTAAGCACAAAATCCGGAGCACAGCTACGGCGACAGGCGAGAAATGTGATATAAAAAATGACGGTGGGTCGCTCACAAATTATGGCTATTTCGGAAGCGGAAAGCTTCAGCTCGGCACACTAATGTTGACACCCCCTCCCCTAAAATATTTTGGGCTGACAAAATCCTCTCATTGACTCTTTGTGATGGAGAATGCCCCCCTTCGTGTTGATCCTGGCAATTTTCCCCTTCTCTTTAAACCCGTCTTTCTTTCCACCTCTCCCTTCTGCCCGGCAGCAATTTATTTATATAATTGTCTATGCGGACTCTTTCCTTCCTCCGCCGCGGACACATAATGATTTTTCATGTTGATGTTTGTCCCCTTTTCGCAGGTTTTTCCTCGCTATGATAATATATAGCCCTCTTCCGCCTCTCCTCTCTGTCTCCGCTCCGCAAAACACCCCCTTCCTTGGATTTTTCGGAGTGTTTCCTTCTCATGCATACATATATACCACCGAGTCGGGTTTTCCCTCCACTGACGTCTTATCTTTTCGGAGATGCTTCTCTCTCTCGGTAACACCGACAGGATTTCGCCACTCTTTCTTCCTCCCGGTGGTTCCCGGAGTGGCTGCCGTCGGTTGCCGGAGTCGCTCCTTCTCTCGGTTATCTCCTCCTGTTTCTGACGGTCTGTCCGCACAAACAAAATGGCGGCTTGTTGTTTCTACTCCTCTGATACGGGGGGAGGGTTGGAGGTACAGCAACATTAGGCGTGAAGGGGAGGAGGGAGGGAGGGAGGAAGGGAAGAAGAGGGGAGGTTGTCTTCGTAGGTGTTCGGGATTGTCCGGAAACCGGTTCCGTGCTCTGTCGGCAGTCTCCGATGTCAATCTGTAGGGGCCAGTGGCGCTCCGTGTTTCTCTCCATCACCCACACAGCGGTGATAACAGCTGCAATCAGTGGCCTCAACTACTGTACAAGAAGCACTGCTGCTGACGTACTTTAATTCTACTTAATTTCCATTTTATGCTACTTTACAAATTTATTTCACTACATTTTAGTGGGAAATATTATACTTTTTACTCCACTGTATTATTATTATTATTAATAATAAGATAAGATAAAACTTAATTGATCCCACAGCGGGGAAATTCACATGACAGCAGCTCTAAAACTCTTCATTTCAATGCCTGAACATGGCAACATGAACAAAACAAAATTGCGAATAATGCAACATTTCTAAAAGTCTTGTGATCAAAGCTAGTAATGTCCTTTTGTCTTTAGGAACAGTGTGTCACACCTTACTGCTCTATATAATCTGCTGAGATAATACAGTAATAAAGTCCCAATGTGAGTTATTTTTGATTAACAGCGTCTTAGCTTGTTGCTATTGTGAAAATTGTGCACATTTCTATGCAATCTTAAACTGCACATGTTTTTAAGCACAAATAAAAAGTTTCAACCATAAAATTTGATCAGGTTTTGTATCTTGTCCACTTCTCTATCAGGATCGGCTGCAGACGAAGTTATACAGAATGAAATATAAGGTGCAGCAAACCCAAAATGTTATGTCCTCATATGACGACACAGGGTCTCAGGCGGATATATATGTATGCACGTATGTTCTGTGCATATGTATGCATTTGTATATATGTTTTCTCACTCACTACTGGTCAGTATATGGACAGAAAAAAACAAAAAGAGCTGATCAAACTGCGTGTGTGTATTTAGATACAGTACTTGCTCATTTATGTGGTTATATGTCGACATACTCAAATAAAACACATTTGACACTAGTTTTCAACGATTATGGGCTTTTACATGTAGACCTAAAATGTTATTAAAAATACACAGTTTAAGTGTTCCTTTAATATTTTTTCTTTTGAGCAGTATATATATATATTTCTATGTGTTTGTATGCACTCTGGTACCTTATTTACATTCAAGTGCAAAGAAAAATCCCAGTGTAAACACATTTTTTACAGTTTACACCCATGTCTGTCCAGATTCATATGTGCCCATGACAGTCGACAACTCTCCAACTATGGGTGTTGCAGCAAAGAAGCTACAACTTCTAAAAAGATGCTTCACACACATCTTCACCCCGGCAAAAATCACAGTTTCAAGATGGACATCTAAGATGAGTGAATTATGGTGTTGAATAATGGCCAGAAAAGTATGTTTGCAGAATGTCACAGTGAAGTCGACTTTTTGGATATAAAGTGTCATCACTTTGTGATTTTATCTTGTTAGACATTTGTGTGAAACTTTGTCATAATTAGCATATGAATTCGGGAATTATGGCCAAAAACATGTTTTGTGAGGTCACAGTGACCTTTAACCTACAAATTCTAATCAGTTCCTCATCAAGTGCCAGTGGATGTTTGTGCCAAATTTGAGGAAATTCCCTCAAGATAATTATAAGATTTCATGTTCACAAGAATGCGACACAGACATATGGATGAATAACCTGAAAACATAGCAGTTGTTGCTGGTGCAGAGGCATAAAAATACATGCCCCGTGTATAAAGGCCATGCCCTTGCCGTAGTGGTCATGGGTTAGATTCTAACCTGAGACCCTTTGCTGCATGTCGTCCCCTCTCTCTTTCACTTTCCCGCTCATCCTGTCCTTTCTGATAAAGGCAATAAAAGCCATAAAAATAATCTTATATAAATACCAAAGTAACATCAGTAAAATGAACTTCAAGTATCAGAAGTAAAAAATACTCAACGCAGAATAATGCCCCCTCCGAGTGTTACTTTTATATTATCACAATATTGTTGCCTATGCATTAACGGCAAAAAGTATAGGGCAGTTTAATCTATTGCACAGTGACATGAATAAAGCAGAGTGACATACAAATACTTTAAACTTGTATTTGAGTGAAATAAAATACAGTTTTGTGACCAAATATGAAATAAAATCATGTATTTGTATTAAACATGAGACAATGAGATCTTTTTAATACATATAAACATAAGTGTCTTTAAAAAAGATCATATTTCTCTGCTGAGGAGACACACGTAACACACACACACCCTTCTCAGTGTACACTTTATAAGCCTTTTTAGTGTATTGGTATAATCATTACCATCATTCCAGGCTTACCAGGAGCAGCTGTGTGAGACATCTTTATTCATCACCTGTGTGTATTAACATGGTGGTGTGTTTATTTGACGTGTTGTGGGTCTCCCTGACCTTCCTTTAGCTCGGTAGGTGCATGTTCAACAGTTTAGTGTTTTGATCTTTTTTACTGTAGTGTGAGCTGGGGAAGACTTCTGCTTTTTGTGTGTGTGTGTGTAAGAGACAAAGGAAGTGTGTGTATGTAGGCTTAAAAAAAGTTTTCTGGGTGAGACAAGAAGCAAACAATTATGTCCTAGTGTGACATGATGGTGGCAATTGTGAAAAACAAAATGGTTGCTGGATCTAACCACTGGTTCTTCAGTTGAAAACTTGATGGAAGAGGTTGACTGTTGTTTCTAGGTTTTTATTTATAGTTCAGTGTTGGATTAACCCACTGATAGCACCATCACAACACAAAATGGATGTGTTATACTTGATCAAGAATGGTCTCCATGTGGTTTTGCTGTAGCCCTGACGTGTATTTTGAGGAAGGACATGTCAGTTATGGCGTAGTATACACGTAGGCTCCAAAGCCACACCAAAACCCCTTCACACATAACTAAACCCACCTCTTACAGCTGATGAGCTCTTCATCATCATTCACTGAAAACTACAAATACTTTAAACATTTAGGTAGACAACAAACGCACCCACAAAATCTATGATCTTCCACACCACATTTCTACATGTTTGAGGCCTCGCTGAGTCTTAAACCAGAGTCCTGCAGTGTGCTCCCACCTGTCATTCATGTACCTGGGCCCTGAGCCTGATGACGTCATCACCGTGGAGACGGTTGGAAAAGCACAGCACACTGCCTGCCATCGATGCCACAGCTCACTTAGTGAATTGTCTGTCCCTCCCTGCCCTATCTCTGGGCGCAGGCCTTCTCTACATCAGCAATGGTCTTTGGCGCCCCAGAGGACAGAATCAGAGGGCCCCCCTTGTCTCGGATCACCACGTCGTCCTCAATCCTGATACCCAAGCCGCGGAAACGCTTCGGTGCCTGATCATTGTCCTCGCAGATGTACAACCCTGTGACAAGAGAAAGACAAAAATTGGAAAGTAGGAACACTGTAGCCTGACATCACCATTTTTGATTTCCAAGGAGCGTGATCAACAGCAGTGTATCAAAATGACTGTAGATGCAATTGGATAGATTTCAGAAAGAGTCAGAGCAACGAAACGTGATGTAGCACTGAGCAACAGACAAGTGTAAACAGACTAATCAGGGACTGCTGTGGCTCAGAGGTAGTCAGCTACAACTGAAACAGAGAGAAAGTTGTGAACAGGGCGAGGACGGTGTGCCTGCGTTGCTGCACCGTAATAGACTACGTGAGAGCAAATACAAAAAACATGCCACTGCACGTTAATGTTGATCAATGTTTGGGTGCTTTGAGTAATCGAATACAGCCAAGGTGGATCTAACTGTAACACTCCTCCCGATGCTTTTTTTATTTTCAGTATCTTATCTTACTATATAATGACGAAAACTCTGTCTGTGTGTCTGTTCCACGTTTTTCTCCTCACTAACTTGGTCAATCCATGTGAAATGTGGCACAGTGGTAGAGGGTCATGGGAGGATGCGAATAAAGCAATATTACATCAATTGGCGAAAAGGGGGCGCTATAGCAACCGATTGAAATTGCAAACTTAACTTTCGGTTATATAGATTTTCTGCTCATTTTGAATTTTTTGAAAAACACTTAAAATCAATCTCTTCCTAGGAAGTTTGAGCGATCTGCATGAAACTGGGTGAACATAATCTAGGGACCAATATCTAAAGTTCCCTCTTGGCAAAAGAGCTCATTTCTTATCTAGGCCTAACCGCCATATGGATTTTTACTAAACTTGGTAGATATGGAGAACAGGACACCTCAAGGTGACTGGAGAAATTTAACTCTAATTGGCAACTGGGTGGCGCTATAACAACAGAAAAATGCTTAAAAATGGCTAAAATGCGACCGATCGCTGTGGCTCCCCCTGTGGACCAATGTCATGGTATGGTATGCTGTACATAATCACGGAAACTGTCAGTGTGTCATTCTGTGTGTCCCAGGTTGAAGGTGACAAAGCTACCAATGGGTATGGACTAGTTGTATTTATTCAGTACTTTAAATGTCATAGCATAAGATATGCTTCTCACTTTTATAGACTGATGTGACCTGCTGCCTTTTGGGAAAGTGTTTGTTCAGTATTTGTAAAGTGTAATGCAGAAGTGTTCAAATGTTTCTCTTTTTTTTTAATAAAGAAAATTGTTTACTTAAGTTGCCAGTTGGCAAGATGTTCCCTCAGTCCTCAGCAAGGGGATTTTGTCTGTCTTTGACACTTGCAATACTGTTAGTTCAATAGAAATTAAAAGAAAAGTATCTTTAAACATTTGGGTTTTTTTTGCTGTACTGAACTCGCACCATTTTAAAAACCTGTTATCACCCAGAGTCTTGTTTAACACAGCCACAGCTGTACAGAAAAAAAATCAAAAGACTAGTTTGTCTTTACCTGGTTCTATTGTGATGGCCATTCCTGACTGTAGAGGTTGTGAGCGGGACAGCTCAGGTGTGTCGTGGACGTCCATGCCCAGGTAATGGCCAACATGGTGGGGGCAGTACCGCCGTGCAGCCTGGGATGAGCATAAACAAAAGTAAAGCTTTAAGTAGTTGTATCAAAGTTTGCCATTGTCTAACTGCAGACCCACAGCATTACTAGCATGATATGCCACAGTGGCTTACATGGCTCTACGTGCACTAACAGAACAGGACTGAACACAGGAGCATCTGGACAACTACATTAGAGGTAAACACATTACATACAATAGAATAGTGACATCAGAATCAAAAGTTTGTTTTAAAATTAAAGCTAATAAGGCAGAAGAGGTGCCTGAAGCTTGCAGGGGTACGTTCAGCCCCTGTAAAACATATCAAAATGTTTATTTAAATGCACTGAACACCCTGTCACACAAGCATTGCAACTTTGGCAGCTGAGAAGGCAGCTTATTCTATTAAAAAACAAACAAACAAAATATTGATGGCATTTCTTGTAATGTCTTCAATTGTTGCATACCTCAAGCTGCAGTGGAAACATTTCTAAAGGACTTAGATCCATCATGCACACTGACTTTTTAATATTGCAGGGTTTATATATACATCACTGCTGATTGGGTAACACCTCTGACACACCCACCATACAAGACAAAGCATATCTCAAAGCCTGCTTCAGACGGTTTCAAGGAATTATATTGTTCAACCGAGAAACCGCAGCAAAACGGTGCACACTGTTTTGATGTTGAACATGCCCCAGGCCTTTCTTGGTGATTAAATTCTCCTTTTAACATTAAAATAAATCAGTTGAGTAAACATACACTCTGCTTTGGTTTGGCGTTCTTGTGTTATTTCTCTGAAAAAGAACCACTGAAGAAGAGGAATGCCTCTGTTACATAAAGTTTAGCGAGCATATTGTGTTTCATGGAGGCTGTAATTAGGTAATTTCATAATTTACATTGGCCAGGGGAGCTTACGGCTATTTCCTCACCGCAAACCACTAGCGAGGGCATAAATAAACTCCAACAAAAATGTTTAAATTCAATGTCCAGCTGACATGGTAACAGTGATAATCTGATATTATCTCCCCTCTGGTGTGGTTGACTGACGTTCAACAGGCAGGGCTGGATTTAAATTCACTTCAGCAACATAAAAAATAGGCTTGCTGGTCTGCATGCACACACACATGCATCCAGGCACGCACATACACAATAACTAACTATTAACTATGCTGCCTTTGAAAATAATACTGCTCTGCTCTGATTGGAACTTGCTGCCTTCTTCTTCCTTGTTCATATCAATTAAGTCAAGTCCAGTGTTTCTACTCAACAGCAACTCTGTTTTCCAAAAGCCAAGAACTGCTTCTTTGTTTTTCACAAAATCGCTCCTCATATGGGACAAAACTCAGAAATCATTTTTACCTTCAGTACATCAGCATCAGTGGTGCTGGCCTTGACGATGCCTAGCCGCCTGAGCTGTCGTCCCAGCAGAGCCAGCATGGTGTTGTAGATGTGATCCAGACTGACGCCCGGGGAGCACAGAGACAAACAGGCGCGCTGGACCTCGAGGACGGCCTCGTACATCTCAGCCTGGGCAGGGCTGAACCTGGAAGGGAGGAGGTGAGAACAGCAGACTGTTAGAGGAATAATTCAACCCCAGATGATCATTTGTGTATCAACTGTCCACCCTGTGTTGCACTGAATTTATGAAGAAAACTGCATCTTTCTCAAAAGCCTTCAGGGTGAATGAAGAATCCAAAAACTGAGAAAACTCTTGATGAATCGGTGCCATAGGCGGCCGGGTTTAACAAGAGCAAAACTATATCTAGACATCTGTTTACAAGAACTCGTACAGTGTAATTCAAGCCTCATTTTTCCAGTTGTATGCTCAGTACTTCCCAAACAGACAGCTTTTTCTGACAGAGTACAGTACTTAAAGTGAAACTTGTCTCTGTTTTCTTCAAAGCCAGACTCCATTGACAAAAACAGTAATTTTACCATGCTGAAGACAGGAGCTGGTGGTCTGCTACTCCCTTGATCAGTTAGGTAAATTTTGTTACTGAGTGACTTTTCTGAATCTGAACTAACCCTTTAAACACACATGTTACACAAACTAACTAACCAATCGAGGCAGTGGTAGACCAGCAGCTCCCGTCTTCAGCAAGGTACAATTACTGTTTTAGTCAATGGAGTCTGGCTTTGAAGAGAGCTTAGGTAAGTTTCACTTTCCATTTAGTTCCCCATCAGAAAGGTCTGTCTGATTGGGAAACACTGAACATACGACTGACAAATAGGACTTGGACTATACTGCACAAGTTCTGGGAGAGTTTGGAAAACAGATGTTTTGATATAGTTTTGTTCATCAAGACTTTTTTCCATTTTTGGATTCTTCGTTCACCAGAGGCATGTGACAGAGCTTTCCTAACTAATCCCACATGAAACAAGGTGAGAAATCAATTTAAAAATGGTCATTTGGGGGTTTCAGTATGCCTTTTGAGATATGTTTGTGGTTTGTCATTGGAATAATTCTCAAAAACACCATCACACTAATTAATGGCTCTAAAATCTCATGACATGAAAGATTTCAAAACAAATCACGCATAAAGCTAAAAAGACATTATACTACCTGAAAATATCCAAGATAAAAAACTGAGAAACAGATCTAGGAGTAATGTTCAAGAAACAAATGGATTCCACTTAAAGGTCTGCATTTAGAAAACAATCATAGTGAAGACGTAGCATATGTTGCAAGTCTCTAGATAAAGATGCACCAATGCAAAGATATTCTGTATCAACATTATTTGTCTTTAAGCATCACAACCTACTGCTGACTTACTTTCCATTCACTGGCCATGTTCGAGTGATATCACTGACGTAGCCAAAGTATTCACAACCACCATCAAGCAGAACCATTTCACCATCCTGATGGAAGAGGGAAAGAGGGGGGATAGTGAGAGTATAATGAGTGGGTTAAGATATTCGGTCACTACTTTACATACACTGTTTAAAAAAAAACGGAGAGAACACTTAATCATCACAGTATAACACCAAGTCAGTTAAACTTCAATCTGTCCATTTAGGAAGCACAAGTGATTGTGAATCAGTTTCAGCTGCTTTGGTGCAAATCAAAGTGACAACAAGTGCAATGGAGAGGCAAAAGCAAGACGACCCCCAAAAGGGAATGGCTTTACATGTGGTGCCCACAGACAGTTGCTCTCTCCTTATCCTTCCTGACTGATTCTTCTCTAGTTTGGTCTTCTGCTAGTGTCCTTGTCACTACTGGTAGCATAAGGTGGTACCTGCAGCCCTCCAGAATGGCACATCCATACATGTAGTCGCAAGAAGGTTTGCTGTGTCTCCCAGCACAGTCTCAAGAGCACAGAGGAGATACCAGGAGACCGGCCATTACACAAAGAGAGCTGGACAGGGACGCAGAAGGGCATCAACCCAGCAGCAGGACCAGTATCTGCTCCTTTGTGCAAGGAGGAACAGGAGGAGCACTGCCAGAGCCCTACAAAATGACTGGTGTGCATGTTTCTGACCACGCTGTCAGAAACAGACTCCATGCAGACACACAGGGGCCATACACACAACTGAGTCACGTTATGAGCTGTCGTGATGAAAGTTGCATCAGCCTGTGATTTCAAACTTTTACTTTTTTAGTGTGATTTTGAATCCAGCCTTCAGTGGGTTGATGATTTTGGTTTCCACTGACTGTTGTTGTGTCATTTTGTTCTCAACAAATTATACAATGTACATCAGTAAAGATTTTCAACATGATTAATTCCTCATCAAGATCTGATGTGTGATTTAAGTGTCCCCTTAATTTTTTTGAGCAGTGTACATAACCACCAGAATGCTTAATGCAGATGTGCACTGCACCTCATGTGTCAGGACAGATCTGCGAGCACATTCAACACATTCCTTTACCTTGATAATCTGGTTGTTGTTTATGTAGTGCAGAGTGTTGGCTCGATTCCCTCCAGCAACAACAGGGGGGTAGGCCAGGAAATTGGCGCCATGGATCCGATTCTCAAAATCAAACTGGAAGATAAACAAAAGATTTTTTTTCTTTGTGAGAGCTTCATGTTTGCTGTCATCTATACTCTATCAAGACGCAGTAACTGAAGGTTGAAGAAGGTTTTACTATATATAAAAAAAACACCATGATACAATAATGTGTCATTTGTGAGAAAACAACTAAAAACCAAACCACAGTAACTTCACTCTGGCTTTGTAATCTCTGAGCTTTAATAAACTGCCATCTTTGTAAGACAGTTAATTATTTCATGCAGTAGCTAATGTTAATTCCATCACGATGTAGAAAAAATACCCCGACTGAACTTAAAGTTACCTTGGCAAAGATTACAGCTTCATCAATGTCTCCTTGAGACATGGCCATCGTCCTCTTAAAGGCCTGAAAGACAAGGATATGAGTTAGAGAGACAACATTGTGCATCTATCTTAAAAAAATAATACAAAAATGAATATGTTGCCCTGTTTGCATGAAACTGACACTCTAAGTGATTTAAACACCAACCTGTGCTGCGATGTGACCTGCTTCTTGCATGAGCGCCACCTCTGCTGAGCTCTTGAGGGCCCTAAGGGAGTGTATGAGGGGTCTGACAGAGTGCGGCACTGGCCCTGCCTCCAGTACGGGACTCACGTGAGCCTGGTGGAGGCGAGGGTGGGCGGGCTTAGAAGTGTCGTACCACAGCACATTGCCTGAAAGAGGATCGAAGCAGAGAAAAAATGGCAACAGTGAAGTTCTGATTAGTTAGTGGTCGAATGTCAGGTTGTGTTTTCTGTCCAAAACCAAAAACACATGTCAGGTCTCTATGTGATCATGTGACAAGATGATACGATCTGACAGCTTAGATCTTTTAAAAAACAAATGCAGTGCTCGATCAGAAGGCTTGACAGGTGCACCAACAGTAACTAAGATGGGTGGGGCTTAATAAACACTTCAAAATGAAGCAACACAACACCTTATTCAATGACAAATGTAATGCACCCTCACACTCACACCTTTAAGGCTCTTGAGCACAACACACAGCTCTTCTGTGCTATGAACTCTCTCTATGCCGGTCAAAGCAGCCGCCCCATCCTTTCCTGACCGGGGCCCGTCCCACAGTTCTCTGCCCGGGTCTCTGCGGGGGACGAATAAGATGGCCTGGTCTGGTCGCCCTTTTCCATAAAGAACCAGGGCGCTGTCCGGCTCTAGGATGCCACTGAGGTAGAGGAAATCCTGCAGAACATTGAAAGCCTTGTTAACATTACACAGAACTGACAAGAAATCACAAACATGAGACTTGAAAGTAAGAGCAGACAACTCTCCTTATACTTTAAGTTTCTATCTGCACATTGCTTTCTGTTTATGTTATATAAGGTGCCTTAAACTGTAACTTTAAGATTTAGAGAGAATATAAACATGCACCTGGTTCTGGTGGAAGGGATAAGGGATGTCATTGGTCATGTAGCGGGTCGGATGGGACAAAATGATGACCACATGGGTGCTGGAGGAGGCAGAGGGTCCCAGCCTGTCTGACTGGGCCTCGATAAGCGAGGCCAGTCTGTGTCTGCGGAGCTCGTACTCAGTCTGGCTCAGGCCTGGAGTCACCTCACCTGAGGAGCAGAGATCACACATGTGGTGTTTCAGTGTTAAACAACAGCTCTTTGCCTACACTTACACTGTGCACTACTATTTGTTTCCTTGATGTTTTCTTATTTCTTCTTTATGTCACATGAGGTTTCGGGTGAAGACTGAATGTGTTAATTCATTATAGCTCCTGTGCTCCAGGACTCACCATGTTTGATGAGGTGTGGATGGGTGAAGGGGCTGGGCTGGCCCAGGTACCGAGGTGGAACTGTCTTTGGTTTCAAACCTCCTGGTTTCACAGAAATGTTTCTGCACGGGCACCAGACACATCCTGCAGACAGCAACACAACACAGGGTTCATCCCAGTATCCCTCCTCAACTCCTCTCTCCTCGATCACTTGACCTCGAAATTAATTGACACCCACCAATTTTGAAGGACATCTCAATTTGTTAAATGCACTTGGCAGAGCTGAGGAGAGAGGAGGCTTTCAGAGGGAAAGGAAGCGAGGATACACGAGTGCAGCCTTTGTGGAAGTCTTTTACTGACCAACACACCCCACTGATTGGATATCAGTTACTGATCGGACAGCGCAGCGCTGCAGCTGATTGAACTGATCTGATACATCACAACATCACTGTTTCATACCAAGTGAAGACAGATAAAGATTAATATCAAGTGTATCACTCCTAAGTGTTCTATTTAATTTATTATTAATTTCAATTTTTATATTTTATTTATATTTTTACTTGTTTATAAAGCTTTAAATGACCTTGCCCCTCTATACATTTTATTATCCCTCCTGTTTATTTCTATTCTATTTTATTTATTTACTTTCATTTTATTCTACAAGTTTTTAATCATCTTTTGAGTTAAATTGATCTGTTTTGTCTGGCTTACTTTTTTAATATTTTATCATCTCACTTTATGTATGATGATGTGTGTTATCTTTACAACTATGTCTCTTAGGGGTGGTCGATATGGCCCTAAAATAATATCACGTTATTTCAGGGCATTTTTGTGATAACCATATTCTTGATGATATTTTTTTATTATTAATTTAAGAAAATAGTATTGCAACAAAATAAGTGATATAGTTTTATTTGTTAATCAGTTTATTTTCAAATATTCAGTAAAAAATAAACTAAAATGGTCTCTTATTTATTTAGTTTGTGAACAACAACAGTAACTCAGAGTGAAATTCAGATTCTGTATACAATATTAATACTACAACAAAATAAAATCTACCACAAATTACAAATATAAACAGCTCCCAGATACAAAAAATGTCCCTGGACATTTATGCTCTGCCATTTCTCCTCTAATCATCAGGGTGTAACCTGTGACAGGCTGTTATGATACCACAACTGTATGTTCATAACATTACAAAATATTGATTTTTTTTGGCCGGTATCTGGTATGCTGATATATAACAACTTATTTAACCGATAACAGATATTGATATAGAAAAATCTACTATTTTCCCCACCTAAGTTTAGTGATCATCAAGTCTCCTCTGTAGTGGAATTAACATCATATGACACATGTATACTCCGATCATGATGGCCCACCAGCAGATGGAGACATGGAATACAATATTTTTCAATATATGTAATATTCATTCATTCATTATGCAAAGTAAGAAGAAGCATGTTGGTCGATACTGATAACCCGTCGATATGATCGTGAATGCGGTTCTATGAAACCTACCTAGCAACTGTTTGGAGTATGTAGTGGAGTAATACCTTCATATTACCTTCTCCTTAAGTAGCATAAAATGAAAAATACTCATAGTACAAATAACTTAATTGTGTACTAAGTACAGACAAACCCAAAGTGTCAAAGTGGGCGCACCTCGGCTCCAGTTGCTCCGCGGCAGCAGCCTGACAGCAGACCGGACCAGGCTGCTGGTTGAGGGCAACATTGCTGCTGTAAGTTAGTGGAGGACACCGCTCAGTCACAGCATGTCGTCCTGCTACAGACATTAACAGCCATTCAAGTATAAAGTACTCAACAAACGCTGGATATTTACGGAGTCAACATGGCGGTATGTTGTTTGGACTTACCGACGTTAAACCCGACTCGTATAACTGTTAAATGTCCCTTTGCTTGACAGTTAGCTTCGTTAGCTTGAAGCTCCCATGTTAGCTAACAGTGCTCATAAGAGGATGATGGGAGTTTGATGCCCTGCGTTTGGCATTACAGGCAGAGATGCTTAGCCACGCCCCTTTGCTATGATTGGCAGAGCCGAAGCTCCTTCTTCTTCTTCTTCTCCTTTTTCCTCTTCTTCTGCTTCTTTTTCTTTTGCTTCTGCTTCCTTTTTCAAAATTTTCTTCTGCTTCTTCCTCTACTTCTTTTTCTTTTATTTTTTTTTTTTGATTTTCACAATGTTTTATTTGCAAATATGAGGTTTAACAAACACATGGCAGAAAATCATTGAAGATTTAACAGACCAGGGTTACTAGAGTTCATTGCCAGACCTTTAAAACTGAGGCTTCTTCTTCTTCTACATCTCCTTCCTCGGCTTCGTTTTCTTCTTCTGCTTCTTTTTTCCTCTTCTTCTTCTTTGTATTTCAATTAAAGCTCCCATATTCTGCCTTACTAGGTCCATACTTTCATTGAGTTTTTCCACTAAAATATGTTTATTTATTCAAATTTGATTTTGTTATTTTTATTGTTTTTTGGCAGACTGGGACTGGTGCTGTACCTCATCTTGCCCGGATCTCTGTTACCCTGTTTGTATTATTTTTTTATTTTTGTTTGTCAAGATTGAATGTCTCATTTAATGTGTGGAACTGTCGTCATGTACCAACCTAAACAAAATCAATTTAAAAATGAATTATAAAAAGGGAAAAGAATTAGGGGTCAAAGGTCAAAATGATGCAGTACAAACATTAAGAAGAAAAGGCAACAAAAATAAAAAGGAGAAAAAATCCAATTAACAAAAATGGAGCACAAGAGAGCAAGGAAAGAGACTTTGGACACAGTGAAAGAGGGAGTACATCATTTTCATTTTGCACCCAGGTTGCTCATTAAATGAATTATATCAGTGTAAATAAATGACAGGATATTATTCGTTTTTAAGGACAGCCAGTTATGAATATCAGACTAAAACAAATTTAAACATGGACATTTAAAAAATAGATGGTCAATGATCTCAGCAAACTGGTCTCAGAGAAAACTGCTGGATCATATGAAGTAAATCTTCCCCAAATACAGTAAAATGCTGCTTTTACTGTTAATGCATCCGTAATAACAATCCAATAACAGGCCCATGATATATATATATATCTACCAGTCATAGTGGGCATTTTTCTTTTACTTGCAGTGGAGTAGTTTTATATTGCAGTCGTGCTAATGTTTTTCATAATTTATACATGACTGTCTTTAATCCAGGTTACAAAAACATGAATGATCACATCTTGAGCTATAAATGATTGGCAGCTCTGTGAGAAACCAAAACATAACCATTTGATTGGTGGAGGCTGTCGGTGAGCATCTGGGAGAACTTCCTGAGAGCCCAAAGTCAGGGGTAAAAAAAAAACCTCATGTAAGTAGGTTAGTTCTTTTCTCCCTGAATTTAGACTCGCAGGTAGCACTGTACTTAAAATCAGCCCCATCAGAGAGTCACTCAGAAAAGGATTCAGTGCCATGTCGGTTTTCACTTCAAGGAATTTGCCTTGGTTTTTGGTGCATACATTAAACATACAATAAACATATTACGAGGCAAAAAGTAAGACAAAATACTGCAACACTCAAAAAGGTAAATATAGAATAGAGGAATTACAATAAAAGAGCAAAGATACTGGTGAAAACACTATTACATAACAAATATGTGCAATATAGTTGTATAGTTTTGTTCAGGTTGTGCAAAAATATTACGCAACTAATCAAATTGTTTTGTGAGGCTACAGGCTGTGCAAGCACTTGTATCATTATCATAGGATCAACTAATTAATAATTACCGTGAAACTTTAATTAATAGTTTGGGTTATTACCTGCTTAAATCACTGAAATCAACAGGCCTGTATATGGGACAGGCCTTTAATTCCTTTCACATAAAATTCTTACTCAAATATAGTCAAACTGTTTATTTAAACCAGTATGAATATTACTTGTTTACAAATTTGTCTTTAGCTAATATATCAACGAGGAATCATTCATTTGATGTAGCTCTGACAACAATGTAGGATTACGGCACCAGGCATACCGACACACCACCACTTTATCCTGTTAAAACAATACTCTCAACTTGGATTCATTTTTATGAAAAACCCTCTTGACTCTTTTGATCTAAGGACCCTTAGGGACTAAAGGAATATGAATAACTTACAGGGTAGTCAAGGAATGGATGCATAATTTGAGGTATCCAACAACTTGGTTTTATACATCTGAAGAACTTCTGTAGTAATAAAAAATGAACTGCTTAACCAGATCAGCTGTCTGATTGAGACAAGCTAGTAAAAGCGACTAGCCGTTTAACTGGGACTTGGTTACTATTTGAAGTTTTACGGTATATATGTATTAAAATTACGTGGTGAAGAGGGAGCTGAGCCAGAAACTTTTGCTTCACTGGTCCATCCCAACCCTCACCTATGGTCATGAGCTCTGGGTAGTGACCGAAAGAACAAGATTGCAGACACAAGTGGCCAAAATGAGTTTTTTTCTGAAGGGTGACTGGGCTCAGCCTTAGAGATAGGGTGAGGAGCTTGGACATCCGGAGGGAGCTCGGAGTCAGGATCAGGATCAGGATATACTTTATTGTCCCTTGCGGTAAATTTATTGTAGACAGTCATGCTACATAGGCTGCAAACAACATAACAATTAAAGAGACTCACAAAAATGTCAGACAATAACAAAAAATAAATCAAGAATCATTAGCACCATAAGTAGTCAACGAGAAGTGCTAAAGTGCTATCAAAGATCCCACCATCAAATAAATAGTTTGATTAAAACAAGTTTACAATAATATAAAATCAATAAATAAGAAACAGAACAGCAAGAATAAAAAAGAGACTGAATAAAATCAAGATAAAGAATTAGATACTAACCAGATCAAACAAGGCACATTTAAGACCAGAATAAAATTTTAGGCGACAGTTTTGTTTAGAACGGTGATGGACGTTGGGAGGAAGGAGAGCTTATAGCGATTATTTTTATGTTTGCTTGCTCTGTAACGTCTCCCCGAAGGTAACAACTCGTATTCAGAGTGCAAGATGTGAGAAGAGTCTTTAAGGATTTTTTGAGCCTGATTTACAGAGACTCTCTCGAATACAGTCTGAAGGGATGAGTAGTTTTTTGTCCAATCACCTTCATTGCAGATTTGATCAGTTTCTCTATCTTCGATTTCTACTGAATGGAGAGAGTGCCGAACCAGGCGACAAGACCGTATCTGATGAGACTGTCAAAAACAGCATTATAAAAAGTCAACATAATTTTGAGGCTGACTCCGAACAGTCTGAGCCTGCGGAGAAAGTGCAGTCTTTGGGATAGTTTAGTACATAAAACATCAACATCTACATTCCATTTCAGTGAGTTGTCCATAACAACACCCAGATATTTGTATGAATCAACCTGCTCAATAGTACAGTCACCGATTACAGCACAGATGTGACTTTCAGTCTCCCTGAGAAATGATTCTTGACCCCAGAGTAGAGCCGCTGCTTCTTAGCATCGAAAGGGGTCAATTGAGGTGGTTGGGGCATCTGATCAGGATGCATCATGGGCACCTCCTGTTAGAGGTGTTGCGGGCACGTCCCACTGGTAGGAGGCCCCCAGGCAGACCCAGAGCACACTGGAGGGATTATGCATCTCATTTGGCCTGAGAACACACTGGGGTCCATAGGCCCTGGATAAGCAGATGAAAATGATGGATGGATGCTAATAATAATGTAATGTTGAAAAGGCTTTTATTTTACTATTATCATTATTATTTTTACCAGTAAACATTGTCTGACCTTTAGGGCTGCCACGATTAGTCGACTAATAATCGTTAATCGTTTGGCATCAACCACTACACATGTAATGCGTCGTTTCCGGTTGTGTATGCCTGCGAGGCCAGACTCCGGGCAGCACACACACAGCCCTCCTGTCAGTCTGTCCGTTAGCTCGCCTGAATGAAAACACGGGAGCGACGACACCGCTGCTGAAGCCGAGTTGTGGAGAAAAAGAAACTGCAGCCTTCCTCTGCGGGGTTTCTTCTCGGGTGTGGACGGTGTACAGCTTCGATCAGGTGCGTTTCCCATCCATTACTGACATTAACGGCCGCAGCTAGCAAATGTTTGTCATTAACTACGGCCCGTATCGAAGCTAACTTAGCTAACGATGCTATCATGCGTCAAACAGTTACCGCGTCACCCATTGGACTCACATTTCCAGAAACTTCTGGTTTGCGACCATTGAGATTACCCTTAACGCTAGTTTTAAATGGTTTCTTCATTGCTAGCCCCTGAATTGTAAGTGTGAATAAAGTGTGGTTGCAGCGCACGGTCATTGAACCTGTGCACGTTAGCATAACTAGCTTAACAACGCGGGCATTAACGTTAGCAGGTGAGCACGTACGTAAACAAAGCCAGACTTGGCTAAGTTGTTGCTTGTTTTTCTTGCTGGTTTTCCTCCACATGCAGCGCGCTGTGTGCTGGACGTGACAGGGCAACATGGACCCACGGAAAGTGGCAGAATTAAAGGGCTTCGTGCACATGTGCGAGTCCAATCCGGAGCTCTTGCACCTTCCAGAGATGGCATTCTTCCGGACCTGGTTGGAGAGGTCAGTACACCTGGGGGCAGAACTGTTGCTCCAACCTGTCAACGCACCGTGCATGTGTCCAGGCTGTTATGTAAATGATTCATAGGGGATTTATTCTGTCATTATGTCACTAACGCGCACATGCATAATGCACTCACATGATGCAAAAACAGGTTATTATTTCATGAACCCAGAAAAACAAGTGCAGATTTCTGTCACATGAAACATTTTTCACAATTGACATAACAATCACGTTATTTCTTCTTAAGTGATGCATTACGCTTCACTACATTACTGAAATACTTAGATAAAGTCTCCAACAGACCACGTGCCCAGTCCCGCCCACCTTCTAGTAAAAACCATGGACCACAGGGTGTGTGTGTGTGTGTGTGTGTGTGTGTGTGTGTGTGTGTGTGTGTGTGTGTACTTGTACATGCCGCATAGTGAGGACATTTTTGGTCAGTCCTTTCTTCTTCAAAGGTCTGTTTAAGGCTTAAGTCTTGGTTTTAGGGTTCAGGTTAATGTCAGGGTTAGGGTTGGGGTTAGGCATTTACTTGTAATAGATAGGGTCAGGATAAGGGGCTAGGGATTGCATTATGTCAATGAAGGTCCTCAGAAAGATAGAAGTACAGGATTGTGTGTGTGTCAAACCCTTGATTCAACAAGGGAGTGTTTCTTTATCTTTGATCATGAACATTAGGACGAGTAACTAGTCAAAACACACAGGAACCATTTACACTTGTCAAAAAAATTGGATTCAGAAACTCCATGGTTAGTATAAAATTTTAGGTGTGGTTAAGTTTTTTTTCTGCCACCAAGTAAAACACTGTCATACACAAAGTAGTGCATAAAAGTCAATTTACATAAATAGGTGTTTGATTTCCCAACCACAAATGGCCCAAATCCTCTGGCTCTAACTTCTCAAATTATAATATGTTCTGATGAAGATCTTTAGGGTCTATTAATTTGACAGAACAATTTGAAGACAGTTTGATCACCACATGTTCTTGAAACTGTTTTTACCATTTTATAGACCCAAGGTAAGGCAAGAGTTAATTATGCCTTTGAAACCTGAGCAAATTGGCTTGATTTCTTTTAAAAACATGGGAAGAAAACAATGAGCAACGAAAGAACAAATGACCCAAAAAAAATGAGCACGAAATTAATTTTAAAAAAAGAAAAATTAAAAACAAGAAAATAAATTTTAAAAAAAAGAAAAATAAGAAATTAGTTTAAATAAAGAAAAAGAAAATTACAAGCAAGAAAATTAGCAAAAAAATAGAAAATTAAAAAAACAAGAAATTAGTAAATAAAACAAAGAAAAGAGTTAAAACAGACAAACAAGGGAATGGCTTAGAAAGAGTGCTTGAAAATTAGAATAATCCTGAAACATAGTTTTAAAATGTAATAATAATGACTATAAATATATTTTCCCCACCTTTTTTTCTAGTTTTTTTATTTATTTTGATTTATTATTTTTATTTTTATTTTTTACAATTTGTGGCACATTTCTTACCAAGTTGTTCATTGCCTTTTTCCAACATTTTTGAAAGCAATCACACCAATTTGCTCCGTTCAAGGGTTTGAATACTTGCGATAGATGTCAGAAAACAGCATAAGAAAAGGGATGTTGCTTCAGGTTTCAAAGGGTTAATCAATAGAGAATTAGTATATATATGTATAACATAAATAAATAAGAATAGCTATAAAAAAATGAGGCAAATACAAAGGTTTTGTCACAACACTGTCATTTCTAACTTCAATACAATACTTTTAAAAATAGCAATATTAGATACCCTTTTTGATACCAGGGGTTAAATGATATTTAGGGCATACAAGTCTTTTATTAAAAGATAAATATAACGATGCTATAATGTGACTTTTCTTGGTTACTTGCAGAGAACAGCAGAATGACTGTAACATTGATAATAAGGGAGATCAAGAAAGCACAGCTAGAACCAGTACTGCAGAAAATGAGTACTGAGACAGTCTCAAATATTCGGAATCTATGTATTAATAAATCAGTTGTTTTGACACTGTTAATATAAATCTATGAGTAGAAATTAAAAAAATAATAATTAAAAAACAATTAATTGTGAAAATAATTGAAAAAAAAATGATGAAGATAACTTTTATAAATGAGATTTATGAAGTGGCAACAGAGAAAGGAAAATAACCTTAATTATATAACAGTATACGTATGTTTGTATTGTAATATGGATGTATATATTTTTGTGGTATGAATACATTTTCTGGGCATTTTATTGAGCACATGTTCATAGAAAAAATAACCATATTGAAATATCTGTCTTGGCAAATAAAATCCGGCAAATAAAATAAGTGTTTCCATAATTTTATACTGCAGCATGGGTGCAACACTCCCTCCACCGCCCAAGACAACGGAGTCATGCCAGGTAACACATGAATATTTTAATTATGCCATTTATTGAAAACTTGTGATGATTCAGATTTTTTTCCCATGCTTGTCACATCATGTTGTAACAGAGCGCTCTCTGACTTGTAGGGCGGCTGTCCCTGTGGTCCTCCTCCTACATCAGCTCCAGCTCCAGCTCCACCTCCTGAGCCAGAGCCTGCTGTGCAGTCTGAGAGTGAGGAGAGTGATATAGGTACACGTTTTAATTAAGATTGACTCATCTGCGTTCTTTACGGGTTTGTCAAATGTAAACTGACTTTCAGCCGTTTGCAAAACGTAATGATAGAGGTCAGTGGTTCTAAACTTTTATTCTTGTCAAGGACCCCTAAAACGATATACATTCAGTACAGACCCCCATTTGGTAAGATTTTTCTTCAGGGACCTCCATCTGAAAAGATGTTGGTTGTTAGATATGATTAAGACCAGAATTATGTAGCTGTCAGACACAGTCGAGGAGGTGACGGTAGAGGAAGTGAAACCCATGATCAGAATAGTCACTGTCACGACTCTTATTCACATTTGGCTCACTTCTATAGGGAACTAAACTGTGGAAATAGAGTATTCCTCATTTTTCTGGTGACCCCCTGGAACTTCCTGAAAGACCCTTGGTGGTTCCTGGACCCCTGGTTGAGAACCACTGACGTAGGTTAAAGCACTGATAATAATATCTGAAAGGACCACCAACAATATCAGTTTAAATGTACGCTATCGTTTAAATATTTCTACTGCTCCACTTTGTTGTCAGCCCTTTCCATCGGGGACCTTTTTAAAGCCATTATGATATTATTACAGACTCTGCAGTGGTTCCAAAAAGAGGAGCAGCTTCAGTAGTGTGGGATGAACTGTGGCGTCCTGAATGTTTTATGAACAGCCCCGAATTTCTCAGACTCTTTAAGCAACTTACTGCAACTTATTCAGTAGCAGCAGCACAAATTGCAATTCTTTTTTCTTAAATCAAGTTTTTTTTTGTTTTGTTTTTTTTAATAATTTGCCATATTGTCAACAATATCATTATCACAAAAATACCGTTTTAACACTTTGTCTTTTGTCACTTCATTGATAGCACCGGGCTAGCTTTTTCCAATCTCATGCTAATGAAAAAGCCAAGGAGTCTGTCCTTTATTTATTCCATACACAGCTTGCTTTTTCACAGCTTGCAAATATGTCCTCATCTTTATACATCACTTAAATTCATTTAGTATTTTGCCTTGGTGGGAAAGAGTCGTCATATTTAACTATGTGAGGTTCGGGGCGGTCAGACGCAGATTTTTTTTTCTCAGTAAATGTATCGCACTTGATACCTGTACATCCTTATTACAGTGTTGTGATCAGCAGTAATGGATGTTGTGTGTGTGTCCCAACAAGAACTCATTGTAAGTGTCAAATCTTTTTTTAGAAATCGACAAAGAGGGAGTGATCGAACCAGACGATGATGAACCACAGGAGATGGGAGAGATGGAAAATGTCGAGGTAAAATGTTGTTGCTTTTTTATGTTTTCTATTAATCATGCATACATTTATTCACACTCAATCCCTCTTCTCTCAGTTTATTAAATGAGATTTTATGCCTGGAAAATAACCAAGCGTACACTATAATTTCCTCAGGTCACAGAGGAGATGATGGACCAGGCAAGTGATAAGAAGATGGCAGCCATTGATGCTTTAGGAGAAGGTAGGTTGGTACTGATACAGCTTCTGTATTGATTAGGTGAATGGAAAAGTGCTCAAAACTGAATTAAAGTTATGATCTCTAATACCAATTTTGTTTTCTCTTGCAGGCGATCTGCAGAAAGCTCTGGATCTTTTTACCGAAGCCATCAAGCTGAACCCCTGTGTAGCCATCATGTACGCCAAGAGGGCAAGGTGAGAGTCCTCGGAGTCTGTCATTCAGGTTCACCATGGCAGAGCATTTAAATAACACTCAACAAGGCCTGTGAGTTTAATCAGTTGTCCTTTTTGTGTTAGCGTCTTTATCCAGATGAAGAAACCCAACGCAGCCATTAGAGACTGTGACAGAGCCATCAGCATCAATCCAGACTCTGCACAGCCTTACAAGTGGAGGGGAAAAGCTCACAAGTACGTTTCTGTTTTACACCTTGGCACCCACACAACATAACCAAATAACACTCACAAGTATGACACACCTCATCTTGTTTGACTGCTAGCATTAATATTTCAGTGTTATAGCGAGACCAGTGATGTAGAATAAATTTATATTAGTGTTGCTTTCAATAAAGCTGGAAGCATTTAGTTTACTCACTGAGTGCGCTGCTGTCATTTTCCATCAATCCATCCATTTTCAACCGCTTATCTGAGGGCGGGTCAGGGGGGGAACAGGCAGAACACAGTATTACAGACGCCCCTCTCCCGAGCAACTCTTTCTAGCTCCTCCTGTGGGATCCCAAAGCGTTCCCAGGGCCAGATGGGAGTGTTCTGGGTCTGGCCCGGGACCTCCCATCACTTGGATGTGCCCAGGAGGCATCTTGACTAGATGCCTGAACCACCTCAACTAACCTCTTTGGAAGCGAAGGAGCAGCGGCTCTACTCTGAGCTCTCTCCGGGTATCCAAGCATCTTACCCTATCTCTAAGGCTGAGCCCAACTACCCCACAGAGGAGACTCATTTCTGCCCCTTTTTTCTGTGATCTCATTCTTCCGGTCCCTACCCAGAGCTCATGACCATAGGTGAGGGTTGGGACGCAAAGTGACCAATAAATTGAAAGCTTTACCTTCTGGCTCAGCTCCCTCTTCACCACGATGGTCTGGTGCAGCCAAACACCTGATCCATCTCACGCTCCATTCTACCCTCACCCGTGAACAAGACCCTGAGTTACTCGAACTCTTTCGCTTGGGGCAGTGACTCTCTCCCAACCCAGAGGGGGCAAATCACCTGTTTCCAGAATCACAGCCTCAGATTTGGAGGTGCTGACTCTCATCCTGGCTGCTTCACACTCGGCTGCAACCCGCCCCAGTGCATGCTGGAGGTCACGGTGTGATGAAGCCAACAGAACCACATCATCTGCACAAAGCAGAGATGCAAGTCAGAGGTCACCAAACCAGACCCCTTCCTCCCCCTGGCTGCTGTCATTCAACTTGTGTAATCAGTCAGTTTAAAGGGGGACGACAGGAGACACTTTCTGCCTTGTTTGCAAAATGCGTTCCCTCAGTTACTTCATTTTGACAGAGCGTTTTTAATTTAACCGGCACAGCATTTGTAGCACTGGTTCAACAGACTAAGAATCTCAAATTGGGGCTCAGCATAAACATCTTTATAGGAGTACCAAGACATAAATACAGGATGTGTTGCAGTCTGCTAGAAGAGGTGGTACAGTACATCTTTAACAGAGGGTTAAGGCCCCTATTCACTGTGTTAATATGAGCTGACAGCTGTGATGATTTCTTTGACTGTCAATTTAAAATGGCCCTAGTCTGCACTGTGAGCACCAGTTTTGAAAAATGTTCAACCATTGTTCTTGTTTATATCGCAGTCTAACACAGATTGTTATCAAGACTTTTATCAGACTGATCACACAGAGTGAAGTAAAATGAATGTAAGATTGCTGTTGACTTAGTTTGAGGATGGGTCAACTATTAAAGGCCTCATATGTCAGTGAATCCATGCAGTTTTTTGCCATCTGGTGAGAGAACTGACAGTACTATGTTTTGCTTTCTGCCGTGTGTGTGTGTGTGTGTGTGTGTGTGTGTGTGTGTGTGTGTGTGTGTGTGTGTGTGTGTGTGTGTGTGTGTGTGTGTGTGTGTGTGTGTGTGTGCGTGCGTGTGCTGCAGGCTGCTGGGCCACTGGGAGGAGGCAGCCAAGGATCTGGCGACAGCCTGTAAACTGGACTATGACGAGGATGCCAGTGCGATGCTGAAGGAGGTCCAGCCTAAGGTATAATGCCAGAGATAAGAGGAAACATAGCTGTGATACATATATGTTTATTTATGTGTGTAAGCTCAGAGTAGAGGATTCATATCGCGTGATCTATTTCAGTGTTCACATGATCCTGATGCAGATAAACAGTTTGAGTGTCGGAGGGCTTCAGAAGCTCTTGAAGGCTGACAGGGAATGAAAGCTGATGCTCCCAGCTGTGAGTTTCAGGTCTGTGTTAATCTTGTCAAGTCTCCCCTCTTTTGTTTTTTCAGGCTAACAAAATTATCGAGCACAGACGCAAATACGAGCGTAAGAGAGAAGAGAAGGAGATCAAGCAAAAACAAGAGCGGATAAAGAAAGCCAGAGAGGAGCATGCGCGGGCTCAGAGGGTGAGACACTTCCCACCTCTTGCTACAAACAAATGCATCATCTAAATTCATGGATTCATCATTTTGAACATGAATAAAACGCTGTTACCATTTTCACAATGAGAATTTTCAGTGAGGCTCAATCAACAACAAAGAAGCCACTACTGAATGCGTCCGACACTGAAACTGATCCTGTTCTTCTGTGTCTCAGCAGGATGAGGAAGCACGACAGTTTGGAGGAGGGTTCTTCCCAGGTAGGAGGTGAAAACAAGCCAGTTCAGTGCATGATGGGATGAGACCAACACTTCAAATGTCAATTATAAGAGAAGCAAATAAAAAGATAATACCCTGTGGAAAATAATTCAGTCTTTTATATGCATTTCATTTTTTTCTTCGATCGGCTACACAGTCTTGTTTGAAGGAATCATGTCATTGAGAGTTACAGGTCTTTGTTTATTTTGAGTCATATGTTTAGCAATAACGAGCGCTGCTACAGTCAATGAGTCTCGTTTATATTCTGCAGGACCTGCAGGATTCCCAGGCGGAGCCCCTCCCGGCATGCCTGGTCTCGGTGATCTCCTGAAGGATCCTGAGGTGCTCAATGCCATGAAGGTGAACATTGGTCCTCTACATCACTTCCACTGCTACATCCCATGGCTTAGGTTAAACAGATCTTAAAGGTTTAGGTTTGAGGAATACACTTGTTTGCTTTCTTGGCAAAAGTTAAATGAGAAGATAGACACCGCTCTCATGTCTGAATGGTAAATATGATGCTATTGCTGCTTAGCTTAGCTTAGCATAAAGACTGCAGGTTGTAACAGTGGTTCTGACACAGACAGGACAACAAAATCATCATCCCCACTGTAACAGGGGGAGGATGATGTTGAAGGAAGGGATATGTTTTAATTCCACACACCAGAGCGTGTATTTGAGCCTTTGGCAGCGCCAAATAGAGAAGGACTTAGATGTATTATCCTGTTGTTCACTCAAAGAGATTAAAAAGCTAGAGGGTGGGGGATCCTGTCTACATAGAACAGCCAACGCACTCTCACAGCTGCCACACCATTAGAAGAAAGCTCACATTACTGCCACTCAACCTAACTAGGGCTGCCGCTAATGATTATTTTCATTGTCGACTAATCTGTCAATTATTTCTTCGATAAGTCGACTAATCATTTCATCGAAAAATGTGTTAAAATGTTGATAAATGTCGGTCTGTCTCTCCCAAACCCCAAAATTACGTCATCTAATGTCTTGTTTCGTACTCACGCCAAATGGTTTTAGTTCACTGTCATGGGAGTGTGTGTAAAGCTGCCAATATTTGAATGTAAGAAGCTGCAGTAAGAATGTTTTGGGGTACTTTTGTAGTACTTAAACCGACTAGTCGACTACTAAAATAGTCACCGATTATTTTAACAGTCGATTAGTCGACTAATCGTGGCAGCCCTAATGCTAAGGTATCACTGACCTTTGTACTTTCTATTGAACTCCAGGACCCTGAGGTGATGGCTGCCTTCCAGGATGTGGCACAGAACCCAGCCAACATCGCCAAGTACCAGAACAACCCTAAAATCATGGCCCTCGTCACCAAGCTGAGTTCTAAATTTGGAGCCCCACCACAGCCATAGACCGGGAAGGACCAAAGATGAGAGGAGAGTGGATACGTGGTGAAACAATCTGGAGAGCCACAACGCTTTTCAACAATTAATCCACTGTGTGCAGATCAAACAGGGGGAGCAGGTGACGGGTTATTTGGTGTCATGTAGAGAAAGTGGGGCAACTTTTTAAATGTACTTAGAACTTAGCAACGTCTCGACTAAGCCACCCGATGGTCAGGAGTCAGGTCTGACAGCTTCCTCCTGACGCGTCTCAGCTGGGACTTTATTAACCACAGGTTGATTTCTTAACCTGTATCTGCAACAGCTAAACTGGGAGCTCCTGCATTAAGACGCCAGCTCACAAATATTTTCACAGCCATTTAATACGTGGTGATGGTTTAGCTACTGGTCTTTCCTTTCTCCGAGTGGAGCCGAACTCTCACACACAACTGTCAGCGCTTTTTGTTATCAGATCTATTATTATAACTGCAAAAAAGAAATTCACTGATCTTGTTGTCTGACCCTGTTGGAAAAATGATGATTCACAATAATAAAAGTTCTGTTGCTGCAAAACAGGTTTGATGTTCTTCTCTAGTTCAGTTGTTCTGTTACTTTTACATTGCATCTTGTACAAACCAGACTGGTTTCACAGAACACGCTCAACACACTAATTTTTACTGCAGGTTCTCATCTGTTTAACGGAGAAAAGTTTTGTGGCAGTGTAAAGCTCAACTGTAGGCAAACCGGCTGAATTTGAAATATTTCTGTTGACAAACTCAAATTCTTGTTACCAAACCTTTATTGATTAATCAATAAAAAAGGCTGAGGTGCATCAACAAATTACTTCTTCGTCCGATTGACAGAAACCCTGAGTATACAGGCGAGTCCCTCCAGGTGCTGCAGTGTAACTGAGGCCCAGGGGGAGAGTGGGTCACCAGGACATGTAATCCTCACAGAGCATCTGTCTTACAGCCAGAGGATTACTGACCTGGATCACTGCGTCAGAGCTGATCTGAAGAGCAGCTTTTTGTCCACCAAAATGTAGTTTAACTGTTAATGGGTAGGTTGGCTATTTTTCAACCTGGACCATATTTCTACCATGTTTCTGTGTCGAAGTGACTAATGGGAACATATTTTTAAGTTGTAAACAAGCTGCAATAAAATGTTAGTAATAGCTAATAATGCACCATCAATTAACATCTACTAAAAGCGCTTGTTTTTGCCACTGACAGGCTCAGGTTGTTATAAGTGTATGACGCCGTTAAAGAAAGGATCCCTACAGAGGACTCCCTTTTTGTTGAACCAGAAACAGCCCTGAAATCACCATCATCAAACCTACCAGACTCCGCTGATTTTATCAGCATAGAAGATACTTAATTCAGAGTCAACAAAAATAAAACAGTCTTGCTTTATCCTTTCACTTTTCAAACAATCGTCAACTTTGGTTTGGTTGTAATAAATCCTTAATTCACCCAGTGAGATGTAAAACTATGCTGCCTCTATACACGCTTAAATAACTGTTTATTTATATGGAGTCTGGTGGCTTTGGCAGTAGTTGTTTTGGGTCTCTTTCTGGTTAAACAAAATGGATTTTACAGGGCTATCTATGTAGGGATCCTTTCTGTAATTTCATCAGACAATCAGAATAACAATCTGAGCCTGTCAGCAGCAAAAACATACACTTTCAGTGGACCCAAGTGGAGACATTGCAGTCTATTCACTCAATACTGGACCAGTTTTAACAACTGTTGTCTCTATCGGTCACTTAAACACAAAAACATGGGAAATACTGTCCAGGTTGAAAAATACCTAAGTTACCATTTAACCAAGCTGTGGATGAGTCTTTGCACACACATCATAGTAAATGATGAACCATGTTATTTTCAGCAGCCCAAACCTGCTTCACAAACCAGCACACTGAACCGCCAGAAACTAAAACTACTGTCCGTACAAGTAAAACAAGATTTGATTTGTGACAACATTATTGTTTATTTGTGTACTTACAACATACCAAAACAAAGACATAAGCGTAAAACAACTAGGCTTACAAGCAGGGTGAACAGGGAAACAGTAAGGGTGATGCTTGTAGCAGCCAAGAAATAGATCAGCAATAATACAGCTAGTGTCCGTATCTGTAAAAACATGACAAACGAGGAGAGAGAGAGAGAGAGAGAGAGAGAGAGAGAGAGAGAGAGAGAGAGAGAGAGAGAGAGAGAGAGAGAGAGAGAGAGAGAGAGAGAGAGAGAGAGAGAGAGAGAGAGAGAGGATGTTCTGTCAGTACAGATGTTCATTTCAAGGAATGTTCACAACTTTTCACTGTCTGAGGAAATGAGTTGTAGCCAAAATAAGATTCAATGCACAGCCATACATCTGTGCTACAACTTCAAGAGTTGTATTTAAATCTACAAGTGCTGATACTCACTTCTGAAACTCCCACTCCCTGTTGTCCAGAGGGCACACCTGTCGGGTTTTCAGCCAGCGGGAAATACAGTGGAAATGGAAGGCATGCTGGGGGAGAGAAAAACATGCACTGCATAACTTAACTGTCTATTGTTAATGTAAACTTATCTCAAAACTGCATGGTCAAAAATAATAACTAATTAGATCTCTAACCAAGGGTATCTTTTAATGACAGGAATTAATGCTCAATTCAGATTTTTTCTCCCAGTCCAACATTTCTGGCACAGGTTTGACATCAGTGTGAACAGATCTCTGACCCGAAACGCCTTATAGCAACCAATAACGTCACATATACGCGTGTTGGAACGACAAAAATAGTCACGTGTGAGATGCAGACGTGGGAAAAAAATGAACGATGCAGCAGTACAGGCGTTAATCTTGCAAATGATTTGCTGCCGAGGTTGGACAGCAATTTGTCATATGTTCAGGATGAGGGTGAGAAAACGAAGGAAAAAAAAATAGAATTTCAAAAAATCATACCTGTCACACGAGAGCAAAAAAATCAGATTTAGGCCACATCTGTTTGTAAAATGAATGTAGCCCAAGTTGTATCTAGCCAAGCAGACAACTTTGGTTTTATTTTCAAAGAATTTGAGATATCCATCTCTTGAAATTTCTGACAATTTTTGTTTGTGATGTTAACATTAAAAGTTAGATTTCACCTGGCATACACCAGAGGCCTCGTGAAAACCTGTTATTGGGAACCACTTTGCACTTGAAGGGTAAAAAATGACAACACAACTATAATTGGCCCGATCAGACACATGTATATGTTAGAGGCTGGTAGAGACTCACATTGCAGACACCCCAGGCTACAGTGCACTCCTCGGAGGTTGCAGAAGCTTGGTTGGCCTGGCACTCTATACCTGAGGAGGGAGGGAGAAATGTGTCAACAATGCAATTTCACAAAACACACTGACAAGTCTGATGAACGGAAGTCAGAGCCTAGCAACTTGACCATTATGTGTCAGAATCCAAAGCTGTGTGGAAGTGAACTCACAGAGATCCATGATGTGGTTCCTACAGATCGCACAGTTATCCACCACAATGTCCCACGCCCACAGCGCCACAGCATTCCACTGGTGGGAAAATCACAATCAAACATTATCTGACCAACACTTTAATTGCAAGTGGACTTGTTGACAGTGGTGTGAACAGATTGAATGAACAGCTTCACAACACGTCAATTTCATATTTCAGATAAAACATTTTAACATGCTCTTGTCTTATCTGGGCAGCAGACAATATGGAAACAGAAAGTGAACGGTAGAGCCCAAGATATTTGACCTGATGGTCATCTTTACAGATAAATGTCAACAGGAAAGATTTTACCTGGGAGTTTATGAACCAAATCAAAGAAATTAAATTGTGGGTAGGTAGAGGGGGCTGTTGAATAATGTGACACAAAACAGTTTGGCTTCCTAATGTTATATTACTGTACTTATTCTGATATATTCAGCCAGATGTAATTTAATTTATAAATAGAAAAGGCATAGTATCTCTGCTTCTTTCATACCTCATACTGAAATATAAACTCAAGAGCTTGACTGAAATAAGAGTTGCAACATCACCTTGTCGTATCATTACATCTTACTGATATACCGTAGCTAATGTTGATGATGTTGATGAACGTAGTCATGAAAGCCGGGTTCCCAAATCAAAATGTTTTATCAGTCGGTACCGTTAGCGCCTACTTTGTTGAGAGTTAAGCACAAAATTCAGTCACACTTTATTTAAGGTTGACCTGAAGTCCTATATTACAGTTAAAGTAGGTCACAGAAGTCTTGTAACTCCAGTTTTTGACTGTTTGCGGGGGCTGTCAATCTACGGAAATCAGGTTTAGCTGAGCTAACTTAGCTCGCAGAGTTAAGAGCTTTGTTGTTTAACGTTACTCAAGGTTTAATGTTAACATTGGGATTTGTTTTCTGTTTTGTTGATTACATCGTGATAAGGGTTAGTGATATCCGTCACGTCACTAAAGATTCTACGTATATATTTTGCTATAGCTAAAAAGAGAAGTGCAAATTCATGCCGTTTGACACAGGCTAACAGCTAACTAGCTAGCTACAGTCGTATCGGCAAGCTACAGGGAGTTAGCCATTTGGAGCAGGCTAACAGCTAGCTAGCTAGCTACTGCCTTGTCGGCAAGCTACAGGGAGTTAGCTGTTTGAAGCAGGCTAACAGCTAATTAGCTACCGCTTTATCGGCAAGCTACGGGGAGTTAGCTGTTTGGAGTAGGCTAACAGCTAGCTAGCTACTGCCGTATCGGCAAGCTACAGGGAGTTAGCCGTTTGAAGCAGGCTAACCGCTAGCTAGCTACAGTCGTATCGGCAAGCTACAGGGAGTTAGCGCTAGAAAGCTAACGGGTGTGTTAGCTAGTTAGTGGCTGTGAGATGTGTTAACAATCATTTGTGGCTGCTGGGAGATAAAACAGGATCTTAACACAAAAACACCGAGTCACTCTATGCAACCGTACCTTCTTTACTTCAAATCGCTTCTTGCTAGCTCCACTGTTTGTGCCGCTCGGCGTATCTACGTCCATAGCTGCTGCCATCTTGAAAGGAGAAGTTTCGCGTGAGGGTTGAGTTACCCGGAAGAAACACAGCGGTTTCCGTCGGTGTATTTAGTGTGTTAATCCCGGATTTTATTCGTTTGTGTCGTGATACGGTCATTCTGGAGAGGAGCTGGCGGTGCTATGTTGCTTAAAAGAACGGCAGCGTTTGGCATTTCATTAGCATATAAAATGGAGGACAAAGCAAAAGGTCAGGTTCCACCGAGATTTGAACTCGGATCGCTGGATTCAGAGTCCAGAGTGCTAACCATTACACCATGGAACCACATGAACACATCGGGAGACACATGATTTCATAAAGTTGACTCTGTCTTTCATGAAGTACAGATCACATGTTTGTGGCTGGTTGTGTATCGTGATCTTATTTCACTGTAGCTCTCACTTTGAAATGAAAGAAGAATGACAGGCTGAGGTCTCAGGTTGCATCTTTCTTTTATTAAATCCCACACAGAGCGTTCAGTAAAATAAAATAAAAACAGTTATTACAGTGTCTTCTTCTTTGTCACTTTTGGTTTCCTCTGAGGTTTATTCCTGGTTGGTTTAGTTTTGAGCTTTGCGGGCCTTGCTTTGACTCCAGGGGCCTTGGAGAGGCTGGGTGATTTTGCTTTCTTCACTTTTGGAGGGCCAGGGGCCACGGCAACCTTCTCACCTGGAGGAGAGCTGCTTTCTGGGCAGGATGTGAAGACCTGGACGTCCCTGACCCTCTGGCCTCTGAGCTCAAGAGGGTGACCACATGTGGCGATCACCTCCAAACTTACATTCTCCATCCACCTGAGAGACAGAGGGGGGCAGAGACAGTCAGATAATTATTGTAGCCTCATGAACAATCTCAGAACCAACAGGAGACATTGTCATTTGGAGAAGAAGTATTCCTCTCTGCACTGACCTGCGTAGCGGCAGCAGAGCACAGTCACACAGCAGGGGGTTGTCCTGCAGGTCGATCACGTCCAGACCGGTGAGTGGGCTCAGGTCAGGAAGCTCCTCCAGCTGGTTTCCTCTCAGAGTCAGAGCCCTCAGCCCTGGACCCAGCCCCACCAGAGCATCCCTGGACATCTGGATGGTGATACAATTTAAAGAGCTGATCAGCTAACAAAGACAATAAAATAAACTTTATGATGCATGAACACTTAAGACATAGGGGACCTTCTCCACGCCCATGTGATCCAAGTAAAGCCTCTTCAGACTTTGGGATATGGGCTTGAACGCGTTTGGTCCCACCCAGCGAATTGCATTCTGAGACAGGTTGAGCTCCTCCAGGTTAGTGGCCTCAGACAGAGTTTGGGTCGGCATCTCTGTCAGCTGATTGGAATCCAGGTGAAGCGTACCCAGGAAAGCAGAGTCCAGAGCACCCTTGGCAACAGCCGTTATGGTGTTATTGGTCAGGTAAAGTTCCCTGAGTTTAGGGGTTACTGAGGACAGCAGACCACTGGGCTCGAGTTTGGAGATGGCATTTCGCTCCAGGTGTAACACAAACAGATTTGGTAAGACTGCCAGAGCTACAAGAGCGACACAAAGAGACAGAATATCATGTGATTATTCACACTCATATTTACAGTGTACATTTCTGTAACTACAGCCAGACTTGACTTGACTAACCACTCACCTGATCCAGGGAACTGCACCAGTCGGTTTCCTTCCAGGTGAAGATACGTGAGCTCGGTGGCTCCAGTAAAAGCTCCAGGGTCCAAGGATGTGAGGTCATTGTCAGACAGATACAAGTAAAACAGGTTTTTCATTCCCCGAAAGGCACCGCCTTCAATTTCATGGATTTTGCAGAACTCCAGGTGAAGAGAAACAACTTGGCTGGTGCCTGGGAAACTGTTGGCAGGGAGGTAGTGGAAGTGGTTACCTCGGAGGTCGAGCAGCTGCGTCTTGGTGGGGAAGCCTCGCGGGATTTTGGTGTGACCCTGAGCCTCACATGTGGCGTGCTGGGCTTCAGTCTGGGGAGGGTCAAATCACAGTGGAGTTTAAGAAACCATACATCTTATTGGGATTTTTAGAAAAGGTGATTGACAAAGCATTCAGATGTTTTACTGAAAAGTTAGTTGCTTAATTTGTCTGTCTGTATTGTGGTGCTAGGTCGGAGTCACTGCCAAGGGTGGCTGGCACAGCGCCAGACTTCAAAGCCAATATTACATAGTAGCCAAATCCTGTAAATACAACTTCTAGCTCCGTCACGTGATGACTTTGGGCCCAAAAAGACTTTTTTCCATAAACTTACATTGTAAAAGAGACGTCCGTAAATCAGTGGATACCTTTTGTTGAGTGTCACAGCCCCTGCAAAATAACCTGCTTCACTTTCGGAATTGATCCATTCAATCCAATAACATTTCAAATACTTCAAGTCTGCATGTCGAAGTATCCCATGGCAAGATACTGAACCCCAAATTGGCTGTTCCATCGGATTGTGAGTGTGTTAAAAACTGAGTAGCAGCTGCCACCTTGTATATTATATATATATTTTTAGGTAAAGGACAACCAGCTTATTTGAAGAACAATAATCCCCTAACAAATGTATATACAGATAAATAACCTCAAAGATAATCTAATAATTTAAAGATCTGTAATTTTTCTAGAGAGCAGCTGATGTTGGAGCTGGACCTTGAAACACTCACATCACAGTCACAGTTAACTGGACACTTGACTTTCTGTTTGGGCTTGGCTGCTGGCGGGGCACTTCCCGTGCTCTCATCCTCCTTCTCGATCTCGTCATGCAGCGCCTCCCCCCTGCTGCGGCAGCGCAGGTCCAGAGGAACCACAGCCTGCAGCGGCTCATCAGAGAGGTGAGGTGGTCCAGCGCAGGCTCCCAGCAGCTTCACACCACCGACAGTCGCCCACTCCCTCAGAGGCCGCATGTAGCAGTTACAGTACACTGGGTTGCCTTTAAGAAAAGTAAGTAATGGGTGTATTAAACAAGATATACGGTATGTGATTATCTTCTATGTCTAAATCTGTCAGTAAGAAAATGTCAGAACACAGCTGTACCAGTCAGGTTGAGGCTGGTCAGGTCCTTGGGGCCTGAGAGGGGCTCCAGGTAACGGAGCTGATTGTGGCTGAGGCCCAAGTGTGAGAGGAGGGGGGCGCGGGACAAAGCCTGATCTGACAGGTCCTGAAGGGACATGTGGTCGAGGTAGAGGTGTGTAAGCTTCGCCATGGAGACGGATTCTTCCCCGAGGTAGGTCATGGGGTTGTGGCTCATGTCCAGGCGCGTGACTTCAGGGAGTCTGTAGAAGGAGGAGAGAGTAAATTACCTTAGTGTCATGAAGCTGGAGTGGCTAAAAATGATGGTTTTGATGGCAGTTAGCTGACGTTAAAGATGACCTCTTTTCCTAGTCGTCAAGTGTTTTTGGTTATTTGGTTTGGTTCATTAGCAACTAGGGAGAAGCACAAATGAATGGGAGAGAATATTTCAATAAATCATTCAAAGAAATCGTCTTACTCCAGAGTGATCTGCCCCCCTCACTTGTGAATCAATGGCTACCCTCCTGATGAGAAACTTTTGCAAAATAATTCCCTTGTGTCTCAGAGTAAACATGAGTAAACATCTCAAAATAAAGAGAAACTATTGATGAGAAAATAATGAGTGACATCAAAATGAGGAAACTTATCACAATAATGACTTAGTGTCTCAAAGCTCTTTCAAACTAAGGACTTACCTTAAATTAATGACTTGTTATCTCCAAACAATCAGAAACTTTCTTGAAATAATAACTTAGATATCTCAAAAATAATGCCATAATAACATTTGTCATTATTTTGAGACACTAAGTCAATATATTTTGGATATTAAGTGATTTTTACCTGAAAGTCTTTTATTATTTTGAGATACCAAGTCATTATTTTAGGTTAATAAGTCAATATTTTTGAATATCAAACCATTACGTAGATAAATACAGTGAGTATTTTGAGAACAAAGTCCTTATTTTAAAAAGATCTTCTCATTTTTTCTGGGAGACACAAACTCATTATTTCAAGAAAGTTGCTCATTATTTTGAGTTATTGTGTCAATATATTTTCCATACTATTTTTTTTTTAGAATAAAGTCATTATTTGATGAAAGTTCCTCATTATTTTGATATATAACTCATCTTAAAAATGTTTCTTATCAAGATGGCTTACAGGTTCATAAGCACCATTTGATATTAAAATTATACTTGTATAATGCCCATAATGATCCCTCAGGTGGTCCCACCTGGTCATGGTCTGAGTGGGAAAGAACTGCAGCTCGTTGTGGTCCAGGCTGAGGCGGCTGAGGGTGAAGAGTCCAGTGAAGGCTTCAGGGGCCAAGTTGTTGAGGGAGTTATGGCTGAGACGAAGCCACTTGATACTGTTCAGGCCCTGCAAGACCAGTCAGATGCCAAACATTATAAATCACCGTGGAGTGTGTGCACTTCATGTGTGTGTCTCTGCATTTGTATTTGATATTAAAAAGTCTATAATCCCATAAATCTGTGCACCTGGAAGGCCATGTTGGGGATGTAAACCAGCTGGTTGTATGTGAGGGCCAGCATGTTGAGGAAACCCAGCTGTGTGAAGGCTCCAGGCTGGATCTCCTCCACACGGTTATGGTCCAGGTGCAGCTCCTTCAAGGAGGAGAGGCCGTCGAAGGACTCCTGAGGTAGGACGTAGAAAGGGAGGGAAAGAGACATCAGACAACCTTATATGTGTTTGTAAAATGTTTGAAATATTAACTCATTCTCCTCTCACCTGGTAAAGGATGTCAATTTTGTTGTAGGCCATATTTAGGGAGACCAGGCGACCCAGGGTCCTGAAAGCTCCTTCCTTCACCTTGATAATGTTGCAGCGCTGCAGGTTGAGGTGTGTGAGGTAGGGCGTGAGGATGAACGCCCCCCTGGACAGCACCTGCAGGTTGTTGTTCCTCAAGTCAAGTTTTACTGTGATCTGTGGGAGCAACAGAACACAGATGGTACTTAAGACACTTACCTTCTTGCTGCTACAGCTGAACAGCAGCATGAGTGGCATACAAGATGTCTGAACCTAATTTATTTAGGATGATTAAAGATTCAAACTGAAGAAACATCTGAAATGCATCAAAAACAACTCCTCACCTCATCTATAGTCGGAGGAATCTCCGTTAAGTTCTTGCCAACGCAGGCGACCGTGAGTTTGTTGCTGTCGCAGCTGCACACTCTGGGACATTTGCCTCCTTCGATGGGAAAACTCAGCAGCAAAACCAGCAGGAAGGAGGCAGCAGAGAAGAAATGCATCTGTGCCAATGTTAGAAATATAATTAAAAAGTCAAAGCTGTAAACATTTAACAAATATACCTTATCTTCAAGAAAAATATGGTGTTGTTTGTTTCATTTTTTATCTTTATTGTTTGTTTTTTACTGCTAATTGTATTTTTCAATTATATTATTATTTTATAATTATCAATTAGTTTTTACCTTATTTTTTGTATCACTATGATCATGTCTCTCTTTTAATATCATTTTTATCTTTTTTTCCCCCAATTATTACTATTTTTATTTATTTGTTTTCAACTCCTTATTTACGCAAATTTCCTTAACACTATTATGATCTCTGTTTTTTGTTTTGTTTTTAACAATAATTTGTGTTTTTATTTTTAATTAAATGTTACTCCAGATATTTTTTTCACTATTACATCTGCACTTAATTTGCTTTTCATTGTTATTTCAAATTTGGTGGTTATATTATTATTCATTTTATTATTTGTTTCTCTATTTGTTATTAAGTCCTTACTTCATTTTTATTATCCTTATTATTTACTCTATCTTTGTTTCTTTTCTTTTTTTTTTACTGAAAATTGTTTTTTATTTAATTCTAATTAATCTTAAGTTTGGTCTTGTTGTATCACTATTACATATGCTTTATTTCATTTTTATTGCATTTCAAATTTGGTTATTATTATTATCTTTATTATTTACTCCTTTATTTGTTATTAAGTTCTTTTTTAATGTATATTGCATTTTTACATGTATTTCTTATTTCAACTTTTTCAACTCAATTTCAACTCCAGTTTAATTTTCTATTGCTTCCATTTCTTTCAATTTTTATCTTTGATTTTATTTAAACCGTTGTGATATTATTTTTTTAATCATTATTATTGATTTTTTTTTTTTACTAAGTCTTCTTCACTTAACTTTTATTATTACTATTATTATTCTCTATCTTTCCATGTAGGTATTTACGTATGTATAACACTTAGCATTAAAACCTAAGACACTGAATTATTAGTTCATGTATGCTCTGAAATTTTCAATAAACAAAACTGGGGAAGAACAAGTTAAAGCTGTTGTCAAAACTCTTCACCAAGTCTTTGCACAAGCAGACACAAGCTTCACCAAATCTGAGTGCTTAGAGAACATAACAGCCTTTTAAATTAGACATATAATGAATGCTAAACTGTTCGGACTACTACCTGAATTACTGACTACTTACTTCTCTCTCTCTCTCTCTCTCTTTATGTTGCAACAGATTGGTTAAAAATATAAAATATTTTGGTTGTTGATTTTCAAACACTATATTTACTTTTCAATACCTCAAATCTGCACGAGACCATCTCATCTCATCAGGTGAAAAAATGTTGTGATAAAAACAAAAAAGTCTGACCTCAAAAACAAAAAACAAACTCACTGAAGAAAATAACTGTCTTACCTTCAAGCAGAGTGCCACACTGTCACAGCTGGTTTAGACTTCAGTTATCTGCCACCGACTTTTTAATTTCCCTCTGAGTGTGCCCAGCAGTTACTGTCTGTGGTGCAGCAGGCTAACAAACAAGGCTTTGGTAAATTCTTCTACATGACCCCTGATCCCTGAGCCCCCTCACTGCAAATTAACACCTTGGCTTTACATTTTCTGTCCAGTTAGGAGGCTGAAACACAGGGAGCAACTGTTGGTTTGTAGCATCAAGGCTTTTTTTTTGGTTCTTTGACCCCTCCAGTGCCACAAAACAAATTAGATCAGGAAACAAGAACATAAAACCTGAGCTTTCTCTACAGACTCTTTGTTACAGAGTAAGCTCAACATTTCTAAACCTGGATCCTTTTTTTGTTTTTGTCGTAGTAACCAATGGGAACAACTTTTGAAACTAACCCAGTACTGAGTGAGACGAACAGGCTGCGATGTGACCACCTGCATGTTCGCACTGTCAATTTACGTCCACTTAAAGTGCTTGGTTTTGCCACTCAAATCGTTATTTTAAGTGTCTGACAACATTATGGAAAGGATCCCTACAGTAATAAACCTTTTGTTTAAGAGTAAGTCCTTTTTGTTTAACTAGAAACAGCCCTGAATTTGTTATCAGCAAACCCACCAGACTCCATTTAAATAAAGCGTAATTTCATTATTGTAAAACACACTTAATTCGAAGTCGACAGAAATGGAGCCAAAGTGTCTCTTTTTTGAAGATGGCACAGCGCATCATCAGGTCAAAGCTCCCTGGACTGGATATTATTTACATTAACAAGCTCAAAAAGAAAGCCCACATTATCCTCACAGACATTACACACACCAGCGACTCCATGTTTGAACTGTTACCATCTGGCAGAAGGTTCAGGACGATCAAATCAAAAACCAATAGGCTGAAAAACAGCTACTATCCCAGAGCTGTGGCCTCTATTGCTCCACCATAATACACAGGGTTAAACATACATGTGTTTGTCACTGCTGCTATTTTATCCTTTTCATAATGACAATAATGATGAATTCATCACTTCATTCAGACCTGAAGGCTCATCCTATGTAAGTGGAAGGACTCCTCACCTCCAACATATGGACATTGAATTAAGGATGTTACGTCTCAGTTCACTTGTTCCTGGGCTGATGGACAGGTGGGGTTATCTCTATGTCCCCACTGGTTCTGTGTTTATTAATTCTCTGTATATCATAAAAACACCTTGTTTTATAAAACAAAATAAACCTTGCAAAAATCCCCTTGGCTCCTCTGTTCACTGTCCCAACAATCACCTGCTCTGGTTTGGTTGTAATAAACCCTTAATACACCCATTTAGATGTGACAATATGCTGCCTTTATACACACTTAAATTAGTGTTTATTTAAATGGAGTCTGGTGGGTTTGTCGATGGCAATTTCAGGGCTGTTTCTGATTAAACAAAAAGCATTTTACTCTTTAATAAAAGAGTCTGTCTCTGTAGAGATTTGTTACATAATGTTGTCAGTGGCAAAACATGTCTCACTTGGTTACATTGCAGGTTGTTTTGTAGCTGCTGGCTGCAGCGCGCTCGCTTAATACTGAACCAATTTAAAAAATTGCTGCTCTTATGAGTGATTTAGAGACATAACATGAGAAAACAGGGTCCATTTAATAAGCAGGGATAAATACTGATGTATTTTTGTTGCAATAAAACCTGATACAAGCTGTTTTAATGCTTGATTTTCATGTACTCGTATGTTCTTGTGATTACCGCTTTAAAGAATATCTTTATTTCTTTTTTTAAAGATGTTTTTGGGGCATTTTTGCCTTTATAGATAGGATAGTTAAGTGTGAAGGGGTGAGAGAGAGATGGGTAATGACATGCAGCAAAGGGCCACAGGCTGGTATATGGGCCGTGTATATGGGGCGCCTGCTCTATCCACTAAGTCACCAACGCCCCAGGAATATCTTTATTTCTTGAATAAAGATTCTACGCAGTTAATAGGCAAAGACTTTGAAATGCATCCAACACTCAAACCAGCTTTATTTCCACGTCACAAAATCCAGAAACTCTGCACCATGTGCCTCACTAAAGGCAAAAAATACATAAAGATATATTTCATCCCTTTTGATTGTTCTATGGTACTTTACAGTCTTCTTTTGATAATATTCATCGGTCAATATATATTTAATCACGCCGCTGTTTGACCATAATATTGAATTCAATAAACATTTAATATAAAACAACAGCATAGTAAAAGTTAGATATGAAATAGAGAATGTACACAAGCTAAAGTTTCAAGCCAGGGTCGATTGTAGTTCTCACCATAGTGTGATCTGTGCTTCACTAACCAGCAGACAACACACAGACCTTAGTTAATGTGAGGAGTGGGGCTTTTTCTTATTCATCAGAACACAAAGAGCATTAAGACCAAGTTGTCAGTGCCGTCCTGTGGTTGTGTGAGTGCACACGAAGCACTTCAGTTAGTCCACACCGTAAGAGCATACTCCAAAACACCAAGCATTCAAGTCCAGTCCAGAGGAAGAGGTTTGATGCTGAACTTGTGAAGGACAGCAGTGACACAGTGAGTGTGTCTAAGTGGAGTCTGTTCTTCTCAAGTGCTGCTCTGCTTTATTTGCTTCAGGTTTGGGTTCATGTGTGCTGGTTTCCAAAAGGTCCATCAGTGATCAGTCAGAGCTCAGTCTGTGTGTGTGTGTGTGTATGTATTTGTGTGTGTGTGTGTGTGTCCACAGTCCTCAGCCCTCAGACCTGACCCTCAGCAGTGTTGACTGGAGGCTGTTTCTGGCGGTGCCACATGACTCCAGAGCCTTGTTGTTTCTGTGGAAGATAACAAACACGATTAGAGGTTCATTTTATACACACATATCTTCTTATCATGAGGGCTGACAAACTTTTCTGTGAACGTTTCCCTGCGGTTTTGCTTTTTACAGTCAATATAAATAAAGTAAACAGACAATATAAATACATGTAGGTACTAACACACAAAAGAAGTCCACCACATGTTTAATGGACTGTTCGCCCCTCTTGTGCCCTACGCTGTGGTTGAGCGGGAGAGACGGAGCAATGGTGGCTGTGCTCAGGGAAGACAGGTGTTGGCGATGGGCACAGAGGTAAAGCTTCACAGTGAAGAGGGAGCTGGGCCAGAAGGCAAAGTTTTCGATTTACTGGTCCATCTACGTCCCAACCCTCACCTATGGTCATGAGCTCTGGGTAGTGACCGAAAGAATGAGGTCGCAGATACAAGCAGCCGAAATGAGTTTCCTCCGTGGGGTGGCTGGGCTCAGCCTTAGAGATAGGGTGAGGAGCTCTGAGTAGAGCCACTGCTCCTTCATGACGAAAGGGGTCAGCTGAGGTGGTTCGACATCTGATCAGGATGCCCACTGGGCACGTCCCACTGGCAGGAGGCCCCGGGGAAGACACAGAACATGCTGGAGGGGTTACATATCTCATCGGGCCTGGGAACAACTTGGGGTCTCCCACGAGGAGCTGGAAAGCGTTGCTGGGGAGAGGGACGTCTGGGGTGCTTTGCTTGGCCTGCTGCCCCCGCAACTCAGCTTCAGACAGATAAGCGGGTATAAAAGGATGGATGGATGGATGGATGGATGGATGAGTGTTGCTCATGGCATGATGGAAAAAGTCAAATTATTGACAGACTTCTCCAGTAAAACAATGTGAGTTTGTTTTAATGTACTAGTGCAGGGCTGAAATCTCTTATAACTTTAACAATAAATTACCATAAATCCTTTGCCTTAATTTATATCATATAGACAGACAGGTAATTGTTAGCCAACTAAAACTGAGGGGTGAATTAAAAATAATAAATAACAAAATTAACAAAAATAATAAAATCCAGGATGAAATAATAAACTAAAAAATAAAATAATAAACCCATTCAGAGAGAGAAATTAGTAACCACCAGAGTGCCCACGACCATTACTACGTGCACCGGGTGCAAAAACATTTCAGTGTGTGCTTGATTCCTTAAGACAGTTTAGTAATGGTGGTGTGTTGTACCTGAAAGCTGCCTGCTGATTGGCTCACTCAGTCACGCCCTTACCGGGACATGAAGGCCTCCAGCACAGCCACGCTCTCTTTGGGGAAGTAGTCCTGTCGAACAACGTGCTCCAAGGTGTGGAGGTGACCGGGAACCACCAGTACAGGCTTCACCTTGTCCTCACTCTGAGCAGAAGGGAGGACAGGACACAGAGATGGATGGTGAGGACGTTAGTGTTAGAGGAGTGTTAGGACAACGGAAAAGGAATCAACAGACACCAGAGAGTGACAAGGAAGAATGTGTGCAGATTAGACAGACCTTGAGAAGTCCGAGCAGCACTAACAAAGATGATACAAAGCTGTAGCCTTGGAAGGAAGGAGTGGCAAAAGCTTTCTTCAGCAGAGTGTCTGTAAGGAAAACAAAATCCTAAATTAATTTGTGACACTCAGGTTTCCTCCTCGTCAGTCAAGCACTTCTGTCAGTGAGAACATGAACAACAACAATTTAATCAACTGATGTCTCACCAACGCTGTCCAACACTGCAGTCTTCACATCATTATTCTCCTCCTTGTACACAGACGCAATCTTGAGGAAGGCTTCAGCTGTTTTTGTAGCATCTGACACGTCCACCTAAACACAGAGACAGGAAGAAACAGTTACTGACGTCCATCCTGCTTCATGCACATTGTGAAACTGTTTATTTACATCAAGTAAACACACTGGAAAAAAAATCTTATGCCACATTTCAACTGCACAGTGCAGCTCAACTTGACTTGTCTCACTTTTGGTACCAGTTCTTTTTTATGTATTTAATTTTCTACTGCAGATAGTTCCCCCTCAATGTGGGTGGGAGTCTCAACTCATCACTGCATCAAACTGCCATGAAATCATCTTCAGTGAACACTTGCTGAATCCTTTCATCTGCAACCGAACATTGGCACTTCTTAAGACTCTGTACTTGTGTTTAAAAATGTTTTGGTCTACTGATGGTAATTAAAAATGGCAAATTTGTGCAGGATGTCCCGTATCGCGCTGTTGATAATTCTCTATGACCAGTAAGTGGTCTGCAGTGTTTTAACTCCACCTACTAGTATTGGCTCAGCTGGCATGACACCTTAACCAAAGCCCAGTTTCCACCGAGCCATCCGGTACAGTTTGGTTTGGCACACTTTTTTCTGTTTCCACTGTGAAAAGTTGTGGATGGTACCAAGGGAACCGTTCCTAACCGTCCCCATATTTGGTCCCCCCTCTGTTGGGGTACCTAGCACACAGATCTGGTACTAAAAGGTTGAGCTGTGAACACTGCAGTATGATTGGTCAGGAGAGGACGGTCACTCTGCTCAGGGCTGAGTTGTGTCTTGTTTTGAGGCTCATGTAACCACTGTTCATACTGTGGAGAGTTTTATTAGTAAACTGTAACTATAAAATGAAAGGATGTTTTGCTGCCTCTCACAGCAGCTGGAGTCTGAGAAAAATAATTCACTGGGCCGACTGCCGGCAACTTTTAAGGTGAACGTTAACTTGTCATGTTACTCAATATATGAGTTGACAACTCGAATCCATCAGCACACCTTAAATTTCGCATTTTGTTGGCGTGCAGTCACGTTCTGTGGATGACAAAACAAGGTGCAGACTAATAAAGGGGGAAATACAGTGAGTGCTGGACGGAGCAGTGAGTGACAACAACCCTGCCTACATGAAAGAGTACTGTTTGCAGTGGAAACGCTTAACGGACCTACGGTCTAGTACAATGTCTGAAGTGTTGCATTTGGTTCCCAAGGTACCATACCGAAAGTGTGTGGTGGAAACAGGACTTAAGATGGTACCAAAAAAGTACCAAGTGCTAGGTACTATCTACATCTATTACTAATGCACAAACCATTTGATTTAAAGAAAGCCATGTCATACCATGCAGTGGATATGCAGCATTAAATTCCGAGCTTAAATGTCCTTAAAAGTCTAATGTGCAGGATTTAGTGCCATCTAGCGGTGAAGTTACAGAACTGAAACTTCTCGTGTTCAAGTGTGTAGGAGAACTACTGCTACACAACAATTCTTAGTTTCAAGTTATTTTACACTAATAAAAGCATAGTTGCGAATATTATACAGTTCTGTGGGTGGAAACTACATGACATCTTCCCTGTGTTTACCTGCTGCTCAATCAGCATCGCTCTCTTAGTTCCCAATTTTAGCAGTTTGTCTGGGGATGGGAAGCTGAGGAACGAGGAGACGTCTGGGGGACGGGGTGCTGATGTAGGGGTCGACAGCTATGAGGGAAAAAGAGGAAAGTCAACTATACAACAATATCAAGGACACATGTACAGAAAACAACAGCTAGTGTGGCCTTTAGATTGGACGTTGTGCCATCTATGTAATGCAGACTGACGTGGTTATGCTATCAGCTGTTGACATGTCAGCAGAATTAAAATAGTAACAAATGCTCCTAGTTAATGATAAAGTAAAAACAATTATACAGAAAGATCTTTCCATTTCAAATTCATTGTTTTGCCTCTTTTCAGTCCAGAATCTTAATCTGGGAGAAACTGTTGGTGCACCGTCCTGCTATCAGATCCAGCATTTCAGTTTCTGTCAATTAATATTTTATGAAAAAATTAGAGCTTTGTTTTTACTTATCCTACCGACAAATGTCAGCTTGTGAATGTTTTCAAACAAAGGATGGTTATAGCCAGTGGTCGAATTGTTAATTTTTAACAAGGGGGATGGGATGTAGCTTTGATTTTTTTGCGTGCACACATCAGCAAATATGACAGCACAGATGTGTAAAATTAATCAAGATAAATAAAAATGGCATGACCTATACCTGCCTTTAAAAACACAAATAATGCAGTAGTACTGCTATTGCAATACAGACAAAAAACATTTTAGAGTATAAATAAGAGTAGTTCTGAAATAGCTGTGAAAATTAATTTTAGAGTCATTCTTATCCTTTAGACATTTCCTTAGCCAGTTATAATTTCTCCTTACCTATTAAGCCTTGGGCTGATAATTGGTGCTGCTGTCAGGTCCCTGTCCTGATACCTGCCTGGTTTCTCCCTGTCCCTCTTCTATCTATTGCAATGATATAGATAATAAATGTGCAAAGCAAAAATGGAAGATAAAAAAATAATTGATAAAAAGAATTCAGAATAGTAGTGGTGACAGCTGTGGAAATTAATCGCACAGTCACTTTAACGCTATAGATATTTTCTCTCGGCCAGTTATAATCTCTCCTCACCTATGAGAACCCTGCATGATCATCCTTGCTGGCCTCTGATCCACTGTCTCCTCCCTGACCCTGCTCTTTATATTGTGGCAATAAAGATTAAAAAAATATGGGCAAAGCAATAGTGAGCACAAGTTCTTATTAAGGAGGAGTGGGTTTTTTCCTAGCATGAAACTAGCTAGCAAGCGATTTAACATAGGTAACAATAACATTCGTGTTCTTGTTAACTAGCTTAACTTCATATATTGGCATCTATTAAATAGTCATCATTTAGCTAACGTTATCTACATGCAACAGCATTACTCAACTTACACACCTAAAGATGGCTCGAAAAAACATGTTTCCACATGTTAAAAACGAATTGAATGGTGTTAACAGCTGTAAAAAGTGCGGGGGACGGAGGACACAGATACGGGAAGCGCGGGGGGACATGTCCCCTGTGCCCCCCCCCCTCAAATTACATCTGTGCCTTCACACACAGATTCTAGATTAACAAGGGGGATGCTTTTTGGTCAATTTTCTAACAAAGGGGATGGCATCCTCCCTCATTTCGACCAATGGTTATAGCTATGATTTGAACTAGTAAAAAGTATATATTTTTTTGGAATTGCAGTAGCATCCCTAGTGCCAGAACACAAAGATTTGTCCGTAAAGTATTTATCATTTAATAATTCTTGTTTGGTCTTTAGAAATTCCCACCAGGCATTTGTTTTAGCTATTTATTAAGTCCAAATTCAAACTTCACTGACCTCATGTCTGCACAGGTAATTAATGTTTCATTTTTTGTGTTATCTGTTCCTTTGATGTCTCACATCACGATCACACCTTTACCTTACCTTGACGCCATTGCTTTCCTCTTCCTCCTCTTCTTCCTCTTCCTCCTCTATTTCCTCCTCATCCACATCCTCGTCATCTTCGTCCTCTTCCTCATCTTCATCTTCGTCCTCGTCATCATCCTCGGGCTCACCCTCATCGTCACTGAGGGAAATTAAAAACACTGCTCATTAGTGAGGATTTTGGGATGAGATGTATTTTTCTGAATGACTGTTGATATTTGATAAAATCATGTGTAAAGTCATTGTGGAGCACATTGTGTCCGTTTTTCAGGTACAGATGTGACGCATACTGTCAAAAACATCATCAACACGTACGCATCAAACAATAGAGCAAGTATAGTAACAGTACAGATGGGATTTACACGAACCACAAGGGATGTTACAGTGGAGAAATGTGCATCAACCTTTTGATTCTGGAGTGCTGGACATTTACATATCAATGAACATCCGTTACATTAAAACCCTTACAAGTTAACACAATGCTGATTAAACCTATAGCCACCAGAGAAACCTCTCTATATTTCACAGCACACTGGAGTTTTCATGTCTGTGGTGACTTTTCTAGCTGCAGCTAGTCCGGCAGAAAACTCTAACAAGTGTCCAAGAAAAGTTTCTGGTGTGGATGCTCCAGAAAAAAAGAAACTCTGCTATCAGAGGAAGTAAAAAGAAAGTGCTCCCGGGGGCGAGGGGGATGCAGCAAGCTCACCAGTGGGTATATGTCTCAAGCACCTGTCAACAGTGTTTGTGTAATTATTCTCACTACCAGAGGGGGGAGACAAAAGTCCTGCACTCCAGCTTTAATCTAAAGATAACTGTTTTCTACACTAGGTGCAAGGCAAAGGTGGATTGTTCAGGATTAAATATCTTTGCTTGATTCTCTTCAGTTGTTTTTATGAGGCAGGCATACATCGATCCAGGTTTTGATGGTAACAAATTTCTGAGATCAAGCCTAAAGCTATACAGCTTTAAGGTCAGGGTATTGGAATCAACTCAAATCAATATCCTCTTCAGGTGTTTGTTTTTTCTTCTCTGGCCTTCAGTCTTAATTACCGACTGAAGTAAAAAGTAATCTTCTATCTGTCCAACAGCTCATGTCTTCCTGTGTTATTATCTTGGATCTCATGAAGCCCAATATGTTTTACAAAACATAACTCAAAAACTGAGAGGGTGACATGACACCACCGAAAGAGGGTTTTCAATATGGAGTTCATACACCTTTGCTTTGGTTTCCTCTCACTGTCCAAACATGGACAGGTCAGGTGAACTGGAGACTCTAAATTGCTCCCCAGTGCATGCTGGGTTAAGTTCGAGGCCCCCGTGACCCACAACAGCATAGACGGGTACAGAGAAGGACATGTGGCGCTTAAGTATGACGTGATTACCTGAGTGATCCTAAAAGATCTCCAATGTTCATGCTTTCCATGGTGTCTTTCAGAGCTTTGCAGCCGTCCTCTCCAAGACAGTTACCTGAAAACCACAGAGATCATTTTAGCAAAAGATACAAATAAATAACTAAAATGTCGATGTGTGATGAGCAGCGTTATCTCTTTGCAGGTTTTACCATTTAGGTCCAGCCTCTCCAGCTGGTCCTTGTCCTTTACTGCTTGTGCCACAGCCAGAGCGGCTTCCTCCGTAATCTCGCCAAATGACAGATTGAGCTCCTGTTAAACAAAACAAAATATTTTCACATCCAAGTTGTCTTCACACACAAACACCTGTGACATGTTAATCCAATAAATTATTATTCTGAGAGGTGGTGACAGTGTATGACTCGCTCACCTTGAGGATCGGGAGTCCCTCTGATACAGTCTCTGCGATAGCTATGGCTCCAGCTGGCCGCACCAAACAGTCTCCAAAATTTATCACCTGGATGCTGCGTAGGTGTTTCAGGGCCTGTGAAGGACACACACATTATTTACTACAGCTTCAATTGACCCTTCGCTATGTCCTGCCCTCGTACGCAGACTGGCCAATCATCACGTAGCATTGGGCCGGCTGTGCTCCATTGACTCTAATGCAGTTGTTTCAGATTTCCTTCATTTTCAGGCTGGTTTTGTGGATTTGGAGCTAAATGTTGTGCCTGGGGCACGTCGTGTATTAATGATACTCGTTACCTGAAGAGGTTGGAAAAAGATATACGTTTCTTCCCTGTTCCAAAACCAACATCAAACCCTGAAAAGTGTAGGGTTAGCTAGCTAGCTACTGAAGATATATCCTACTGAATGTATATTAATGTCTGACGTCTCTGTACCTGAGCCATGGCGATAGCCCCCTTCTCAGTGAAGGTGTTGTCGTTGAGGTTGAGGATGCGAAGGCCTGCGTTGTGCTGCATGGCCGTGGCCAGAGCTGTCACACCAGGGTGATTGATGCCATTCTGGGGCATGTGAACCTCCTCCAGGCTGCCCATCAACTGGGAACACAAAGTGTAAGCAGAAGATTAGTCGACCTACACATCAGTTTGTCTATGAGCCGCACTGATATAAACTGGCGTGAGATCAGTGTTTTAAATGAGTCATACAAGGTGCTCCAGACATACAAGCTGTGCTAAAATATCTCACAGTGGTGGTAAGGTGATGCAGTATGACAATGTGGCATTATTAGAGTAGACTTTGTGTTCAAGCTCCAGGAGCAGTGAGTCCTGTACCTGGAAGGCCTGAGCGAGGGCAGTGGCTCCATCGTTCTCCAGGCGGTTCCTCCCTGCGACAAACACCTTCAGGCCAAGGGGGGCGCCCTCTGCACTGGATTTTTTGTGGCACTGGCTCAATGAAGCAGCCAAGATCTGAGGAGAAACACAGATGCAAATTTTTACAAACATTTTTGTTTCAGGAAATTCTCTTTAAATTTACTTTTAAACTTTTAAAATATCTCTCTGCTCTGACACCCAGGACTTTGATCAAATTAGTACGCTGGTGAATTTAGATTCTACCTCATGACATTACATTTTCCTTGGTAAATCCTCCATTATTACAACTACAGTAACATCCGTGGGAACCAGAAGTGATGTCATTTTAAAAAATAAGACAATTTAACATACGTACGTTCCTGAGAAGTCAAACTGGAGGTGAGAATTTGCAAACTGTGTTAACAAACATTATCCAATGTTATGGCCAGAGGTTTAACAGCAGCTGACATTTTGGCAGCATCCATCTCTTTGCCTTTAACTGACTGCTTGACTTCAGTGTTTAGACTTAAACTGAAACTTGTACAGTTAGACTGGCAATCATTAGCCAGATGAATCTGTAAACTAATGCTTTATTTGTTCTGGCAGATGAGTCTGGTCCCCATGCAGGGCGGGTTTGGTTTGATAGAATGACTGGGAGCTTAAAGAGCCTTTGCTCTTTGTGCAAAAAAAATAACAGATGACATCATTTTTGGCTCGTGGACCGTTGTGCCGGGAATACTACAGTGAGCATAACCCATTTTAGTAAAGAGAAGCCAGTCACAAACAGCCAAGATGGCTGCAGCTGATGTGGAACTTTCTGTGTGACTAATATTTTCAAATTCTGATGGCAAAAATGGAAACACTCGTTCACAGACATATTGATGCTGCACCATGACAGCTCCTCTCTCTCTGTTCACGGTCCAGTAGGTACAGCTGCAGCTGGAGCAGCCATGTGACCCACTCACCATATTTACACATAGTCAATATTCAGGCCCCTTGGTCTGGAAGTGGAAACCCTGAAGAAAATCTTAGCGTTTAGCAAGCTATAAAGAGATTTAAAGAGGCGGTGAAGGTGAGGGTAAAGGTTACATCTTGTTACCTATAAGGTGAATTATCATATAGTTATAGCTGCGTTTGGCCTGTGTTTAAAGGTGTGAGAAAGAATAGTATCAGTAACATTGTTAACACTGTGCTACATTACAGAGAAATACAAAATCATACTGATGAACCTTCATTAATATAGGCCTATATTTTATCTCCAAGTGCACGTCACACACTGAGCGAGCCGCCTGTTAATGACGCTGTGGGCTAATGGGCATGTAGCTACTTCCATGTTTCACATGATACGTCATGTTTGTAGTCTACCAGTGAAGATGAGTTTACATATCACCTTGGGTTCGTCCTTCACCTTCTCAAAATGATCCCACACTTTGGATTTCCTGCCCGACATGTTATTAACTAGCCTGTGGAATAACCGCAGGTAACGCCTGTCTGACTGCTGAGCGTGGACACTTCCTGTGTCTGTCCTTTCAAATTAAATTCCCACATGGTCCAGTCATAAAGGTTTTGAGTTATTTTAACGAGACACAGCTCCTTACAGAGCTTCACAGTTTTTTTTTCTGCGACTAAACAACCAATGAAATCTTGCCGACTAACGTCCTTTCTGGCCCGACTAACATTTGGTCAACTTTGAGGGGGCAGCCCTACACTGCACTGAGTGTATATTATCAAACAATGATACTACATAGAGGAAACGTTAAAATCAAGAAAGAGGTTCTCATGACTGACCTTCCCCCCTCCGATGCCCATGCCACAGTTGTTGAGCCGTAGCTCCTGCAGTGTGTAGCAGGCGGTGCTCTTGAGCAGCTTCTCGATGCCTTTCACCCCATCTGGCCCAAAGGCGTTGTCACTGAGGTCTAAAACAGTCAGCCTGGCGCCCGCCAGCATCAGAGCGTCACCCAGTGAATTCTACAACACATGGAGGGAAACAGACAAAATTATTGGCAGTACAGCAGTGTACCGAGGACTAACATAGTTATAGTTACAACTATGTCATCATTCAGGAGTAGAGCAGGACATGGAAAGTGGGCAATATTTCGACAGGTAAACTCTAAGAAGAAAGAAGTGCCTTACCAGGGCAGGTGGGATTTCAGAGCGCAGACGACCTGTGAACATGTCACTCCAGTAACAGCGCTGAAGGAGAGAGAGAAGATACACAGTGTCAGACACAAAACAATGTTGAATAAACTCTATTGGAGCAACAGGGCAAAATCATGTTTCGATGTACTGAAACCAGAGCTGCAGAGATAATTAGACTGAAAGAAACTTAATTGGCAACTATTTTGATAATCAAATAGTCATTTTTTAAAGTGAAAAAGCCAAACATTTGCTGGTTTCATGCTTCTTAAGTTTGAGAATTTAATGCTTTTCTTTGTCATACATGATAATAAACTGAACAGTTTGGGGGTTTTAGATGTTAGTTGGACAAAATATACGTTTTAAAGATTTTACTTTGGGCTCTGGGAAATTACACAGGGAATGTTTCACTATTTTCTGACAATAATAACAAAACAGCTAATCAAGAGGGTAATTGGCAGATTAATCGACAATGAAAATAAGTGTTAGATGCAGCTCTATACGGTACAGCATTATTTTTATCATTAGAAATAAAACAAAAAAACAAGACAAAAGATCAAAAGGAAAATAAAATGTCAATATTTTTAATATTTAAGTCAAATGTCCAAGCAAAAATGCCAAATGTCCTTGTTTCAGGGTTTTTGTTTTTTTTTTTAAAAAAAGGTTTTTCATCATAGTAAATGGAGTATCTTATAATTTTGTGTTGGTTGGACAAAAAAGCAATTTGCTGGCATCGCGTCAGCCTAAATTAAAGTAAAATAAGAACCTTGATGATGCTCTGATATTTCTATAGACCTGTTGATATTCATCAAGTAAAAATGCCAAACAGTTCCTAGTTGCAGTGTGACAAAGGTGATGAAAAAGGTTGAGAGTAAACGCTCCAAACCTTGAACTTGCTCTTTGTCTCCAGGGCTTTGGCGATGGCCTGTGCTGCCTCCACACCCACAGTGTTTCCCTCCAACCTCAGAGCCTGTAAGTCCTCAAAGTCCTGGATTTCCTTAACCATCTCCGCCACTGCAGAGGGGCAACAGGTTAAGAAAGAGGGATGGGAGTGTTGGGATGTTTATAATGACAAATCGTTACAACCCAGACTCAAGTGCGTTGAAGTGATCAAGCCTCCCTGGCTTATAGTCAGGGTTTCTGGGACACTGACGTGTGACACTCACCTGATTTGGCATCGTCCAGCTTTCTCCCCTGGCCTTTGTAGCTCAGCTCTCCGTCCTCTACTCCAGTCTTGGCCAGAGAGTCGGCCAACTGCGCAACAATGTCTGTCGCCATCAGGACACCTGAGAGACAAACACATGATTCACTTTCAAGCTGCAATCTGTCGTAAGGCTGCTGGAGTATCAGTTCGTTACTGGCTGTGTTAATCTTATGCTCAGTCCACTTTTATAGATATATTTATCTTCAATTTGCAATTTATATCATCCATAGTATCCATCCTTTTTATTCTTGCACAGTTTTTATTTATTAAATACCTTACATTTGCAATAATACCTACACAGCTAACTAGGAATGGGACTAACAATTATTTTCATTGTTGATGATTTCCTTGATTAATCCTTGGACTTTAAAATGTCAGTAAGTGATGAAAAATGTCGATCAGTGTTTCCGAAAGCCCCAGATGACATCCTGAAATGACTTGTTTTATTCACAACCCAAAGATATTTAGTTTACGGCCATAGGAGTTAAGAAACCACAAAATATTCACATGCAAATACTCAAAACAATCAACTTATCAGTTAGTCGTTGCAGCTCTACTGTTAAACACCTTACATTTGCACCACCTCCTTTAGTTCACTCTTTTATAGTAGCAGCTTTCTGTAGAAGTTCAGCTAGAGTGTCCTTTCATTGTTGTGTTTTTGTTCTTGTGTTTCTAGTCTTTGTTACTGTGCGTACCTGTGTTTTGTATGTGTCATATTAGCTACTGGATGTCTATATTCCCCCCAGAACCAACCAAACAACCAACCGTCCATGCATCCATCCATCCATGGAGTTCAGTAACAGAGTTGGTTTCCTCTCTGCCCCACAGGCTGCACTAATTACCAAATAAGCACCAGAACACTGACCACCTAATAGAAGTTACATAAACTCCAAAACTGTGTGTGGACACTTTGGCTTTAACTACCTTGTTTATTCCTGGAAAGCTTGGCCGACCTCTCCACTGAACAAAAACTGCTGAAAAGGCTGTTTTCACTGAGGGGAAATCCACCCTAAAATAATATTTACATCTGCTTCACGATATCACACTGCAGATCAGACTCAATGTAAACACTTGTAGTTATCGCTTTGGATGCTGAACAGCACACAGACAGAAATATTAACTCTACAGTAAGATTAGATTAGGGACAAATCCCAGAGTTCCTGTGTATACACTAAACTAACAGCTTCTATTTTTTGGTAAAGTCAACAACATTAGATGGGATTATGATGAGGGTAGTGACAAATTTGCTGTCAAATTAAATTCAAATTCATGAGTATAGGTTTTCACGCTCTTTTAATACAGTTTACAACAGTCGGGTTTTACACAATCTGACTTCAGGGGCTACACTCGTCACAACTGATAGTTGTTTTGGGGTGGATTTTCCCCGGTAGGCAGCCGGCGGCTAGCATTAGCCGAGTGCTGCTAACGACATGCTAACACCAAAACGGTTTGATGACAGTGGAGCTGGTAAACCCGTTATTAACAACCGTTAGTTTAGTAGCATATCTCTTGTCTGCTGGACACTTAAAATACGTAGTCCGGTGGTTAAAGGACTACAGAACGGAACATTTAGTAAGCTAGCGAGCCCAGGTTTGTAGGACAGAGCGTGGCTTTGACACGGCCTCTCCGGTCGGCCATCTGAAAACCGTTAACCCGACCCCTCCGGTCCCCGGTTTATGTTCGTTATTACATAAACTCCAACTCATAACTTAGTCTACCGTCAATAGAAATTAATATCTCCATTACCTGAACACCGCTGTGCCGGTTGAATCCAGTCCAGTCACACACTCCCGCTCACTCCTGGCGTTTAAAACCAAATCCAGCACACTACACTACTTGACGGCCGCACATCTGGGAGACAAGGGAGTTGTAGTCCAATTGGACTACAACGGTCCTGGGTGCGTTCACGGTCACTACCACGTCCAGTCTGTGGGAAACACTGTCTGAAATGTTTGAGCTCTAAAGTTAAATAAGTGAGTTAAAGATACAATATATTTAATCAGTTGGATTTTTTTTTTAAAAAACATCAACGTTATGATCAAATATCACATTTATTCATGTAAAAAATATATACTGTAATTATTATATTATTATGTATAATATAATAATTAAACAATAAACAGTTATGGCAATATCAGGCTATATCTCAGTTTATTGTGTTGACCAAGATTTTTTATTTATTTATTTATAGGCATCCCTTGTCGTTTCTGCTATTTTGTTGAATGCGGGTCTAAATATGTAAACGATTTCTTTTACAAAAAATATTTTAGTTCATTAGTCAGTTTCAAGTGGAAACTTGATGTACTGATCCCTGAATGTAAAAAAAAGTTTAATCAATCATTTAAATAAAAGAATATGAAAACTTACTATAAATATAATAATAAACAATTATATAAAAAAAATAATTTTATGTCTAGTCGGTTTCAGGGGGAAACTAGATGTACTGACTCTCTGAATGTAAAAAAACAAAACAAAACAGGTTAATCAATCATTTAAATGAAATAAAAATATATATATTAAAAACTTTCTATGAATATAATAATAAACAATTATACAAAATAAATTTTTGGTCATTAGTCAGTTTCAGGTTGAAACGTGATTTACTGACAGATGTAAGAAAAAAAAGTTTAATTTATCAGGTGAATAAAATAGAAAATAACTGTAAATATAATGAAAATTAAGTAGAAGAAAAATATACAAAAAATAATTTTAGTTCATTAGTCAATTTCAAGTGGAAACTTGATTTACTGAAAGAAAAAAGTTTAATTAATTAGGTAAATTAAATTAAAAAAGTATATAAAATGACTGTAAATATAATGATAAAAAATTAGAGGAAATTACACGTCAGTCAACTTCAGGTGGAAACTGGATTTACTTGACCCCTTGATTGTAACAAAACAAAGGTGTATTTAATTGGGTAAATAAAATCAAAAATATAAACTTACTATAAATATGATGACAAACGATTCAAAATAAATTATTTAAAAAATAATAATGAATAAGTACATAAACAAATGTATGTACTTATTCATTAGTATCTTTTGTTTACGTTATTGTGGCCTCTGTAGGAGGTCTTTAACTAACCACGGTGGATATTTAGCCCCGAGTTCAATCTGTCAGGAACCACTTGGGTCATCGTGTTGATGTTGAGGATTACACGGTTATTGTTCCTAAAATAACTTGTATCGTGATGTCAAATAAAGAACTAAAACAAACTGTGTGTGAATTCATCGCAGAATACGAAAGTGTGGGTGGAAGTTATGGTGTGTAAGCAGGAAGTGGTGCCTGACAGAATGTACTGAGGGTTGAAACACTAGTGTTGGTTAAAGGGCCAGTGGAGGTCTGTGGGTGGCTCATGGGTGCACTGGGGCTGCTGGGAATCGAAACTTAACTGAGGTATGTAAAGTCAGTCACGGAGCGTCGGCGGGAGTCTTCCTCGTCGGTTTGCCGTGTCTCGGCGTCTCACCTGGCGAAAGTTGCTCCGTCTTTCCTCCTCGGATATTAAACTTTGCCTCGGTTCAATGAACTTCCTCACTTCATACGGTAGGTGTGTCTGAAGTTGGCCCACTCGCGCCATGATAGCCAGGGAAACATGAGGGCTGAGGGGCTTACATGCTGGGTATTAGTGCTTATATTTAATGCTAAATGAAAGTGACAGGCTCGGTGGGTGTCTGTGCAGGATGTGACAGAAGTGGTCAGTTCTTGCTTTGTGCTCATGGGGGAAGTGGGCGGTCACCAGCTATATTTCAACACTGTCAACATCCATCCACTTGTGGTGTGTTTGTCCTCTCCCCAGGGAACAAGCATGGACCCTGCAAGACAGAAACGCAAGGAAGAGATAAGCAGATCTCTGATGTTTATGCAGTGAGATGGTTTCTTATTTAATTTGAATGCAGCCGAGTTGAAAGTGAAACCTGCTCTGTCCCTGAATGACTCATATCCTTGATGCGTAAAGCTGTGGCACTACTTTTCTGATCAAGTTTGCATCTTGTGTTGTAGGTCTTCCTTGGCTTATCCAGAGCCAGAGGGCTACCAGGTACCAAACACAATGTCCTGTCTGTCTCCACTGTCTCTTCACTCCTGTCCTGTGAGTTTTATGTGTCATCATGTTCAATCACTCAGTCCTAAGTTGCTCCTGAGCTTTCTGTTGTGTTTGTCCTGAAACTCCTCTGTCTTTGTTTTCATTCCTGGCTGCATGTCAAATCAAGGACTTCTTCCCATTCTCCTCTTGGAGGCCGTGTTAGGTTACAGATTGCTTTCAAAGCTGTCGTAATACTCAGAGTAATCACTTTTGAAAGAGCTGCTGGTTGCTGTAACCATTCTTCCTGTCAATACCACAATGAAACTACTGGATAGACTGCCATGACATTTTGCGTATTCATTGTCCCCCAGAGGACAAATCCTACTAACTTGTCCTGTAGTCCCACCAGAAGGTTGATGTACTTGTATTTTAGTAATAATAATAATGCTTTTTTTTTTATAGTTGCCTTTCAGAGCGCTCAAGGACACCTTACAAGACAGAGTGAAAAAAAAACAGCCATGTATCCATAGATTATAAAATCAAACAATCCCATAATACACAGTAAAAGTTGATGAAACGACCACACAAAAAGCATAACTATAAATATTACGTATAAAATGATCAGTGCAGGTGTCAATATGTGTGTCAGCATTATGTGCCAGCTTGAAACACTGTGTTTTCAGACAGGATATGAAAGTGGCGTCAGGCAGTTACAACAAGCCCTACTGGGTATTGTGCACTAACTGTGTCGTCCCATGATCAAACAGAGACTCATCACTGGACATCAGCGCGTATATTACGCAGCAATCATCACTGTATCTGTACATGACAAAAAATACCAAAGAAAATATTCATATTTATAGTTTATGTAGAATAAGCATGTCATTTATTATAGATGCTGCCGACGATAATACAAATTCAGTGTTACAACAGTAAGGCCTTAAAAGTCATTAAATAGTCTTAAATTTGAGTTTGCGAGGTCTTAACTACTGCATATGTTTTTTTAATTTAATGCTTATTTAATTTGAGTAAGTAAGTGAAACTTTTCTATGTAAAAGTCCACATTTCTCTTTTTTTAATTTAAATTTTTTAGGATTATTTAACATATGTAGAAACCCAAAAAAGATAAGGTGAAAGGGAAAAAATAAAATGCATAAATACATGCATAAAACACATAGCAATATCGGGAAATAAGCGTCATTAATATAATGATGATGAATCAAGAAATTTAAAGAAGGAAAAAAGTAAATGACTTATACATTATTTCATAGGATGTAGTTAGATAAACCCATAAATTTAAATTTAAAGTTAGAGGATACATTATGTAACATGGACAGCAAGTATTACCTGGTTTATCTTTATTTTTATATCTATTTTCATTTATGTAGCCTACGTATTAAGACCATGAAGCCTTTTTGTGTTTGCCATGGTAGTACAGTTTTTTCATTGTCTTATTTATTTGCATTTATAAAGAATGTTTCCTTTAAACTTTAAAAAATCCTATAGAAAATAATAATTCACAGCCTTTTGTTTTCTAAAGGTGTTGTTTTACTTTATTGTGGTTTAATAAGTTTGTAAAACAGATGTAATGACACGTTTTTAAAGCCCTGATGCAGACCTGCAGTGGTCGCAACATGTTGTCTCTTTGAATGATTTATCCGCTGCAATAGAGGCTTCTCAATACTTCCTTCCTTGTTTTCTGTATTTCTGAAATACCTGGATTGACTTCCTGTGATTCCTGTTATTTCCTGTTCTCCATTAGCACCTGACACAAGATTCTGATCTACGTTTGATTGTACAGAGCAACAAGTTGTCTCTTTCTTTCTGAAAAATAAAACAGTGTGAACAGTGTGAATGTTTACAGCAACCAGTAAAGTAGACGTAATGGTATTTTAAAAGCCATTGCGCTAACTGTCCATGTGCATGTGTAGTGTGATCCAAGAGCAAAATAATAAAATTGACAGGGTTGGTCTGCACAGGGTGGATATATAAACAGAATAAAAGCTTAACTGTGGGGTGTGACTGATCCAGTTTTTGGGACAAACAACCACCAGCAACTTATTTCCCTCTTTCTATTTCCTCTCAGGACTTCCTGACCCGCTTAGTGTGCAACCTGCTTGACGAGGGCAACGCTTTATTCAAAGACAGTGAGTGGGAGCAGGCGGTGAGGGAGTTCAGCGAAGGCTTGAACGTCTCCTGCTACGCTGCAGCCGAGGAGATCCAGATCCCTGAAGCTCTGCTGGAGAGCCTGTATGTCAACCGGGCTGCTGCCTACCACAGCATGGTGAGACACGGATTCAGACACTTGATGTCGACAGCTGTTTGGCAGAATGTGTACAGCTGTGACTATGTACTGACGGCTCGTGACAAACGCTCCTCCACACCCAAACCTGATCTGTGTGTGAGTCAGTCAGTTCAGGAGCCAGATAAAAGTGGATCGACCCATTATAATAACAGGTTAGAGGCATTTTTCAACCTACCCCAACTTGTAATCTTTAATACCCATTATTACAAGGCTTTGTTGGTTGCTATGGCAGTAGCTCTGATCATAGACGCCTAGCAGAAGCAATAAATAATTTTTAAATTAATATGTGTATTGATTTCTTCAGCATGTAGCAGTGTAATAAACAGGATAATGTACATCGAGCGGATCATTATTGAGAAATAATCCGTGACAGGCTGATGCAAAACCCTGAAGAGAAGCAGGGGGGTCTTGATACATCCTGAGGAAGTTAATGTCACCACCATGGCCGACCTGTAGGCTGAAGGGGGATTTATACTTGTGCAGCAGACCCTATGCCGTGGCCCACGCCGTTGTGGTGTGTCTGTGTCACTCTGCAGTTACACCTCCAAAACACTAGTCAGCATTGGGGTTTCTGTGAAGTGCTGTCAAGTTTAGTTGATTCAAAACACACTTTAAACATGGCTTAATAGAGAATTATTTTAGCACAAGCCTATGGTGTTTTACATTGTATAAATTAGCCTAGTGTCTAGTGATCTTATCCTCTTCTCATATAAAAGTAGTACCTTTCTATGTGTAACTTTAAAGCCTTAACATTTTAACGTGAGAGTTGTATAAAGATTTACTGCTGTACAGTTGTCACATGGTCGAAAATAGCTACAGATACCAAAACTGTTTTTGTACCAGGTTGTAACTGTGTTTATTTCTGCTGTACAGTTTGGCATTTTATAGGGATTGACTTGCTTTTGGAGCCCGTTTCCTGAAGGAGTTCATTCAGCAGTAATGACCTCCTCATTGTACATTATCCTTTGCCTAACATGCCGGTGGTTCGTCCACCACAGCTTCGTGTCAGAAATGCTTTTCACTATGTAAACTATTTTATGCTGTAGCATAAATAATCAGTGCAGGGGATTTCACCACAGACACCAAGGCAGTACATGAATGCTTCGGGAGCGGGAGACACTTCATCAACATGATAAGAGTCACAGGGAGGTTTTAGCCTGAGTTCAAGGGGAGGCCAAGGCGAACCTGGGAGGACCAGGAGTAAATCTCAGGCTCAGTCCTCACAGACACAGGGAGTTTGAGAGTGTTTTCCGTGTTATTTAAACTGTAGTTTAGGTCACGGAAAATGGTTCTCTTGTAAAATTCCCTCCAGGGTGAAGATATTCTGAAACTCCTTTGACACCTTCGTCTTATTTCTCTTCTTCGTTTCTCCTTATCGTCTTCCCCTTCCTTCCTCTTCTTCTTCTTCTTTGAAACTCCTTTTATGCCTTCTTCATCTTCTTCTTCTTCCTTTCCAATCTTTTTGCTTCTACTTCCCTCCTTTTCATCCTCTCCCTCTTTCCTCCTCTCCTTCTTCATCTCTTCTTCTTTTTCTTCTTCTTCCCTCCTCTTCTTTTTTCTTCTTCATCCATCCTCATCTTCTTCCATCCATCCTTCCCTTCTTCTTTTCCTTCCTTTTCTTTTTCTTTCCTTCTTTTCTTCTTCTACCATCCTTCCTCTTCCTCATCTTTGTCTTCTTCCTTATTCCTTCCTCTGCGTCCTTCTTCTTCTTCTTCCTTTCTCTTGTTCTTCTTCTTGTTCCTTTCCTCTTCCTCCTCTTCTTTCCTTTCCTTCTCTTCTTCCTTTCTTCCTTATATTTTTTCTCATTCTTCCTTTCTCTTTTCCTTCCTCCATCCTTTTCCAATATTCCTCCTCTTTTTTTCTTCCTCTTCCTCCTTCCTTATTCATTTCCTTCCTCCTTTTTCCTCTTCCTTCTTCTTTCCTCTTCATCCTCCTCCTTCGAACAACAACCTGCTTATAAAAATGAAACTGATCCGACTCTGAATGTTTCAGTTCTGTCCTTTACTTTCATCTCTCATGTCTTCCACAGGGGGAATATAATCGAGGCGTGGAGGACTGCGACAGCGCTCTGAAAGTGTGTAAGGAGAGCCGCAGGGCCCTGTACAGGAAGGCACTCTGTCTGAAGGAGCTGGGGAAGTACAAGGAGGCCTACAACTGCACCACAGAATATCTGCTCATCACTCGGCTGGTAAAGGAAGGGGAAGATGAAAATGAAAATTTTAGATTGACCCTTTGAATGGTGATGGCTGGCCCTTAAAGTGAAATGCTTCTTTGTACCAGAGTAAAGCTCTAGACAGCGTTGTGAATCCATCAGACATTTTAGAAGCCCCTCTCTGCTCCGCCAGTGACACAAATTATTTTTCATGTTTTGTTTTAAGAGATTAAACAGTGTTTAGAAGCATGGATTAAACTGGTTCTGGACATGCAACATTTCACATTTCCTTTTGGTAACTGTTTCAGACTTGTTGCTGGTGCAGTGGATTGATTTGTTCTTTTTCTGTTGACAGGACAAACAGGTGAACGAGCTCGCACAGGAGCTGGCTGTCCATCTGGGACTGAAAAATCGGAAACCCTATGTCGGAGCAAAGGTTAGTAAAGTGACGACCGGTTAGATTTTGTTCTCTGCGGAAAATAAATGAATAATGTTTCTCAATGAAGTCTCAATTTCTCAGTCTTCAGCTCTGTCATAGTCAGATAGGAGGCTGTCTAGAGGTGGGCAAGGATAAAATCCCATAATTTCATATTGTGATAACAATACATAAATCATGACTTTGTGTCCTTGTAGTAAAAATGATTTAAGTGTGAATTAAATACCATCAAAAAGCACATTGGTGTTACAAGTAAATATGTAAAGGGGATAATAGAGTCCAGAGATAATAAAGAAATGCCTACGACTGTAGATATGGTCAAGAAAAATCAGTATATATTGTCTTATTGCCCAACGCTAATGCAGACGTGCAGATTTGTCCTGACTTGATCCTCACTTTGCTGTGTCTCTCATATCTGGTCTGTTTTTGTCTTTCCCAGGAAGGTGCACTTATCATGAGAGGCGTCACAAATGGAAACATGACTACTGAAGCCATCAAGGCAACTTTCTATTATCTTAAACATTTTACCACTATACATTAGAAAAAATGTGAAAAATAAAACAAATTTCCAAATTCCAATATTTTTATTTCCCAAATGGGAAAACAGCTAATGTTTTTTTGTTAAGCATTTAATCAGTTTCTCATATTTTCACATGCTTATTATATTTGTTTTATTTGTGCTTGATAACTTCAAATACTTTTTAACTTCTCACTTCCAGGTGTCTGCTGCTCATGTAGGAAACGATATGAATCCTCTGAGTGGCCTCGCACCAGGTGTGAACTCTTGAATCCTTTGTCAGAATTGTTTTTCATTAACAACAGACAGCATGCAGTGTGTAATCTTAATAAATTCCATCCTGTTTCTCTTTAGTCCGTTTTCCCAGCATGTCTCCGTCTCCCAGTCCCTCCCCAACTCCTGCCGTCTCCTCGGTGGTGATCGACACGGTGGACACGTTGGAGGACTGCGAGCTGATGGGAGACGACTTGGACAGCCTGCTGGACTGCTTCCCCAATGAGCAGGAGGTGAAATATGTGTTTGTGCTGCCTTTGTCCTTGTGGAGTAGTAAACTAACCTTTGTCAGTGATAATGGAGTGAAGGAGTCCTTGATTGTGGAGGACTGCTTTACTGGGAGAGCATGTGTGATACGCCGATACTGTCCAAGTCTTTAAAAGTGTGGGAATTATACACAGGGTAGGAACAGGTTCTTTCATGTTTTGGTTCATTTACAACACATTGCATACTTTGTTATTCATTCCAGTGCTGTAGAGTTCAACCTGTCAAGTCTGAGTCTTGCTTTGGATACCTAATCATCACAGATGATGTTTGTGACAGTAACGCCAGCGTAGGGGAAGGTGAAAGCCAACCCCAGATTCACTCCGCTTGACATTTTGCCTCTCTTTTTTTGAATATCGTTGGTGCTGTGCACACAATTTTTGTAGCTTCCTCTTGGATGCATGCTGCTGACAGTCTGGCATCTGGTCTTCTACTTCTACTTCTACAAAAACTCTTTTCTGGCTGAAATTCAACGTCATAACTCAGGAACAGAAGCGGGGACATTTGGTTACTGAGTTGGTGACACTAATCTCGGTGTCCACCTTGAAACTGTGCTCATTGTGTGGAGCAGAAGTGTCAAACATACGGCCTGTGGGCCCAAACCAGCCCGCTAAAGGGTGCTGTCGGGCCCAGTGGATGATTAGACTGATGATTAGAGGTGCCAGATTTCAGGAGCAAGTTAAACAATGCGTACCTCATGTAAAATTCTGCCTCAGAGGCTTTTCCACCTTGACCAGGACACAACTCTCTGATATTACAGTGAATATTTAAAGCCTCAGTGTGTAAAAATGGTGAGTAGTTTATCTTCACCTTAACCGTCTACAGTGACGGCAAGTTCTAGGTAAAGGCGAAGCGCGTATATCCCTTTCGGCCACTGTATTCAAATATGGCGACGCAAGAGGGCAGCCTCCAGCAGACCGCGCCCTGCCTGTGTGTGTATATAGAGAAATCATTCTAAGCCTATGAGAAAACTTCTTTACACAAAAAAGGCAAAATATTGGCGCTGATGGTACTTAAAGGTCATTTTGAGATGGTTTTATTGGTTCAGATTGGGCTGTACGTGGCTCATGAACTAAAATGACTTTGACATCCCTGGTGTAGATCGTCTATGCTGTCAGGTTGACGATCTGTGTGAAGCATCCATGTTTTAGAATACAATCTTTGCAGCAACATCCATATTTGAAGCATTATTCACTGTGATGGCTACAGATGAGTCTGGACAGACTTCAGTGAAAACTGTAAATTGGCTGCCTGATGGAGGCATCTAACCATGTAGTTGTATCCAGCTACAGTCAGCCAACATCCCCCAAAAACTTTGTGTATCATCATTAAATTGAGCAGCCGTGTCACTTTGCTCATAGGTTTTTTTATATTCTGTCCCTTATTGTCATCCATCTTCACATCACTATACCTCTCTATGTTTTCCAGACCCCCACCAGCAAACACACAGTTACGTCTGTCCTGCCCGCCCCGACACCGCAGCTACCCCCGGCCTTCTTCAGCTCAGCCGTCAGCCCGCTCAACTCCCTGGACTCCTTTCCAGGTGGTGGCTGCAGCACCACATCTGCAACATTGGATACCCTTGACGACCTGTTGACCTCTGGATTTCTAGTTGGCGTGGGCGCTCCGAACTTTACCTCCACGGCGCTGGATGCTCTGGACGGCCTTGATTCCTTGGATGACTTCCCGGATGTGACTCCAAATGCTGCTGCTATTGCTGGAAATGAGTCCAACACAGAATTAGATACAGGGGAAAAGTCCCTCGATGATTTGCTAGATGAGTTAGATACCATAGAGACGGTCCCTGATCCAGGTGGTGGTGAAGTCCCTAAAATTATTGTGAAAGCTGTGGACCCGCTCGACTCCCTTGATGTCCTGGACATGTTTCCCTCAGTGAGAGGTGTCAGTGCAGCTTTGCCAGCAGTCTCCTTCGGGGTAACAGGCCTGGACTCGCTCTCCAATTTCAGCTCCACTGGTGATTATGATTTCATGGTGACTTGTTTTAGTATTGGCAAAGCAGGAGGTCAAAACCGCTAATAGCAGATCAATTAAAGAGTGATTAGAGCACTTGCAAAGTGAAAGTGTGGAGTATTTTCATATAAGATTCAAGCAACAGTGTGTAAGATTTAGTGGCGATTTTGTGGTGGCTAGTGGTGAGGATTGCAGATCGCAACCGGCTGAAACTTCACTTGGTTAGAATTCCTTCAGTGTTCAGGATTCTTACCATGAGCTGGGGTTTTCCCAGAGATCTCTTCCTCTCCAAAACAAACAGACTAGATAATTAAAACCCGGAAAAACGCTAAATAAAGCAGCTTCACGTGTTCCTCTGACACTGTTTGGCATGTGAGAGACAGGCCGCCAGCCCAGTACCTGCTAAAATGTGCTCACCTTTTTTTCTCTGGTTACTCAAGAACCAGATGTTCAGGATGTTTTCACCAGGAGCAGAATTATCTGCAGAGGTCTGTTTCTCTCCGAAACAAAGTGACCCGCAGATTTAATTTGGTAAAACCTCTGAATAAACTGTTTCTTGTCAAAAATCTGTGTTTTTCCGACACCTCGTCATAGAGGGGCTACTGTGGTTCCATCTAGAGTCAGTGTGTGGTTTGTCCGTTTTGAACTACAGTAAAAACATGACAATCTCTGTGGATGAGGACCCGCTCCCCATATAGATATAAACGGCTCATTCTAAGGTAACAAAAACAGCAACTTGATTAGATGCTCGATCAGACAGTCCTCCAAGAATTGCCTCCTTAACATGGTGGAGGGATTTACGGGTCCCTGTGAACCTGGGAGCTGTGTTGTCCGGGGCCAATAGCCCCTGGTAGGGTCTCACAAGGCAAAGTAGTCCCAGAGGACGGGCCAGACTAAGAGCAATTCAAGAAGACCTTGATGAAACGGCGTAATTGGACTTGGAGGACCTCGCCCAGTATGGGGACACTGTGGCCCCCATCTGGAGCCAGACCTGGGGGGGGGGGATAGATAACATGGAGCCATCACCCTGTGGGCCCACTACCTGCAGACACAGCATACAGGGTTCGGTGCATTGTGTGCCAGGTGGCAGGCAGGGGCTGGACCTCTGGCGTGCTGATCCCTGGCGTCAGCGACTGGCTCTGAGGACGTGGAACATCACCTCTCTGGCGGGGAAATTACACTCAGTATATATTATATTCTATTATATTCCCTAAATCCTACACACTGGACTTTTAAGTGCTCCCTTTTTTTAAATTTAATACCACTCTTTGTTTGTAATAAATGAAATAAAGCATGTTTACATTACATGTTTACATAATGTGCTATTTATTTCCTCTCAGGTATCACAGGCTCTCACGCTGCTGCAGCTCCAGTAATACGATCTCCAAAGAATAACTACAAAGTAAGACTGATTATCTGGTGTGTGTTACCTGCTCTGCTGTTGTGTGTTTTGTTTGATATTAACTGAAATCCCTTTCTCTTTCTGTGGCAACAAAGGAGAAGAATAAACAAGCACCACCTGTTGGCTCTAATCCATTGTCCTCCACCCACGACTTCCTCCCGGCCTGCTCTGCATGTTATCCACGTACAGGTACGTCAGCAGTCCGGCTCCGTCTCAAATAACCCTTTAATATTTCCTGTTTGGAGCATGTCTTGAAAGGCTCTTGTGGTTTCATCTTCATCCTGAAGTTCTTCTTTTAATGTCGCAGGCAAAGGGGTGTATTCATTTGTTCACAAGCCAGACCTGGTCCACAAGTGTAAGCAGGACATTCTGTTGTGTAGACGAAAAGCAGATCATCCTTCAGAGTGGACCAGAGTGCGAAAGATTCCTACCTGGAGTTCCTTCAAGGGGCCGTTTGTACTTTGCAGAGGTAAAACCTTTTGTCAAAAATTTTGGTGTGATATTTGACTCTGCGTTAAGTTTGACAAACTAAAAAAGGCAGTTGAGATGTAACCGAACAGAGAGACAGTTTCTTCAGAAACAGCCAGAAACAAAACATACATGAGTGTTTTATGACAGTTGACAAGCTAACTCCTTCAACAGACCTTTGGAATGCAGGGAGAGGAGTTCACGTCTCGGAGGTCACACATTTCTCGTTGTATTTTATGGCCCAAATAGACTGTTGGTCTGACTTCGAGCAGGAAATGAAAGTTAATCATTTGCTGACAGGATGCAAGAAGGAAGAGCGTCCACATGGCTCAGTGTGCTCTCTACACATGGTGCTGGGTGTCATCACAGCAGCTGTTATGATATCTGAGTTTTGGCACTGATGCAGGAACGTTTGTGGTCACCTTAGGTTGAGCAAAGCAACAGGTTTTAGTTATTCTAGCAGCACTGCACTATATAGATGATGATGTCTGTCCATAGGTCAGTTGTTCGATCTTGCACACTCCTGGGCTTTGTTCAAGTTCAGCGTCTCTGGTTTCTGCATCAGAATATTACTTTTCACAGCTTTGTGTTTTCTTACATTTCAGAGCTGCTTAAGTCTGGGGATCTGGCCCGGTGTAAGTACGGAGAGGAATGCACATTTGCCTACAACCAGCTAGAGATAGACGTTTGGACAGAAGAGAGGAAGGGGACGCTGGACAGAAACCTGCTGTTTGAAACTGCAGACCTCAAACCAGATCCTGTGAACAGCATCATCCGCCTTCTGCAGGAGCACAAAGGAATGTTCCTGTTCCTATGTCAGGTTAGTGCCCTTTTACCGTTCATACAATTATTATTATTATAAAAACCTTTTAAATCTCATGTTTTGTCTGTTTTACTTAATTTTTTATAATGTGTATTTCTGTTTTATAATTTGCTTTTTTTTTTTAAATATTATTTATTAGTTAAGGATTTGTTTTTTTATGTCTTTCTGTTTACTTTGTTGTAGTTGTTGTTTTGACCACTGAAATATTTATAGTTGTTTTATGTATTCGGACAGTAATGATATAATAATAATAATAATAATAATAACAATAATAATAATAAAATATTTCATATATAATTATTAAAATATTTTTAAAATAATGTCATTAAAAAAAATTAAAAATTAATATTACAATTTTAAAAATCGATTTAGAAATACATTTTTTAAAAAACTGACTTATTCATCAGTTAATAAACACATGCATAAATGCTAGAATAAATACGGAAGTAAATTAATAAATATTTAATTAATAATTAAAAGAATAAATAAAAGCTGAAAAGTATTCTCAGTTCAGTTCTAAATTCAGTTATTTATTTCTAGTTTTAAACTGCATTTGAAATAGATTTTTAAATTCAACTATGTAATAATGAATTAAGTAATGTATTTTTAAATTTTTATGTCATTTATATAGATCCCTTTTAATCTGAACTATTAATTGATCAATTAAGATGTCTGTAAATATGTTTTATAATTACTCCTTTCATTGCTCATTGAAATATCAAATAATGAATAATCTTTTTAATTTAGTCAGTTTATTAATAGATCAATACATTTATAAACAAATTAATTCATGTTTATTCTTATTGTACAATTAATTATAAATTAATTAAATGCTTTATTACAATTTCCACAACGCAGAAAAGAAAATGTAAGTAATTAAATAATAAATTAATGAATTAATAAATACTAGTTATGAATCAAGGAATAAATTAAGGGTATTTATTTAGAAATTTCCTGCAAATATAGTATTATTTTTGTATGTATTTACACTTTAATTTATTATTATTAATTTTTTTTCTATTACTTTTTGTCAGTGTTTGTTTGAGAATCAGAATATACTAACATCATTCAACTACAAACACAAACATTTAGAAATAAATAGCAGTAGAAATGTAGAAATACAGAATTAAGTATGTTTAGATGTATAGAAATGTGAGCAAGTGTCCCAATTTCTTCTAATTGTTTATGTACATGTATATTTAGTTGCTTCATTTATTAAAATACTAATTAAATTTATTGGTATTCTGTTATTAAGCACAAGCCTGAGTCTCAGTCGTACAGACGAACAAGAAGTACCAGTAGCCAGTGTTTGTTCTGTCCATTGTCACACTGCATTACTGTATTTATGATTTCAGTCTTCACATGCCTGTTTGTGTCTGTGTCAGATTTATGCATCAATATCATGAATCATTTAAGATCATCACCTCTCAGTCTCTAAATGTGAGTTTTTGTGTTTCCTTCTTTCCTCTTGTTTTTTTGTTCCTTCTTTTGTTTTCGTCCCTGTGTCTCCGTAGGTATGCTATGACAGTAAACCTAGAATCATCAGTAACCGCTCTAAAGACAATCACACCATCTGCTCTAACCTGGACGCTCGCCACAGCTTCGATGCCAATAAGTGAGCATGTTTACAGCATAAGTGTCACTTAGAGTCTTCATCCTCTGATCATCATCATCATCATAGTTCTCTTCTCCTCATGTCTTTCACTCTATCTTAAACGTATTCTGTTATGTCCCTCTGTGACCGTCAGGTGCTTGGCGTTTGTGGTGAGGACCCACAGTGTGAACTACAGTAAGGTGCGGCCGCTGAGCGTCAAGCGCCACTTGGATTTGTGCCCCAAAGCCATCCGGTATGGCTGCCAGAGAGAGGACAGCTGCTGTTCTGCCCACTCCCCCATAGAGCTGAAAACATGGAGGGTGCAGCGGGACACAGGTGCAGACTGTCAGACACATGCAGTAGGAATAAGAATACAATCAATACCATGTGCTGTTTCTCTTATAACAAGTGCTGACTTTATTTCTCTATGTGTGTGTGTTGTTTTCAGGTATCAGCCCAGATGAGATTGTAAAAATATCCATAAAGTATCAAGACAAACAGGATCAAGCAAACTCAAGCAAACAGAAAGGAAATAGAGTAAGAAACCATTTTTTTGTTTCATAGTTTTATTGGAACAAGACAATGTCCAGACTTGTCCAGCATACCTCCCATTTGTTCTTACTGTAGTAAATGTAATGAACCTACATGTTGCAACAGTGACACCATGGGCCTTTCTCCCTACCCACCTTCACTCCATTTCCACATTCACGCAGAGGGAAGTGGAACAAATACATATGGAGAACATGAAATGGGAGTAACTTTCGTTTTTCTCCATGGTTGTGACATGGTTCCACTGCAGAAAGGGAAGTTGGTCCTGTAGCTGGCTGCTGTATTGATACTCTAGACCAGGAGTACACAACCTGTGGCTCTGTTAGCCCCTCCTTCAGTGGCTCTGTGTGGCTTTTACTAAGAATTATATGGAAATGAATAAGTTATTTTTTAACATTTTAATTTTTATTGCTGTAGGCTTAAAGTGGTTCTTCCTTTATGCAGTTGTAAAAATGTATCCATTCATTTTCTGTAACCGCTTATCCTGTTAGGGGTCAGGGGTGTGGTGGAGCCTATCCCAGCTGACACTGGGTGACAGGCGGGGTACATTCTGGACAGGTCACCAGACAATCACAGGGCTGACACATGAGCCATTTTTAAATAGGAATTTTGCAAATTTGCAGGAAAGCCCAATCAGTCTTTTTTCAGCATTGGCAGTATAAAAACAAAATCGGGGAGTGCGGCAAAACGCAGCCTGCCTACTTTTGTTTATACAGAATGTGCCTTTTTTGGGGCAATGGGGGGCGTGAGCAAGTAACAAAACGTGTAGTCCTTACGATTCTCTCGTAAGTCGGCCCCTTCTTCACCGTCCCCATCATCTGACGGTTAATGGCCTCTTTGTTTGCGAGGGCAAGGAGGGCGCAATTCCTTGTCTCCCCAGTTGCTCATCTTTACAGTGTCTGTCAGGTTTGTGTTTCCCTCTTGCTACTAGCTGCTCGCTAATTCCTGCTATCAGCTGTTTCCTGTTTATCCACCGCCAGTGGCTCGCACGTGCGGCGTCATCAGCAGCTCCTCCCACAGATCATCAACAGCCCCTCCCGTTGCAGAAGGCCGCCTCGGTCTGTTTAAACTAAAAAGATTCCGCCAATATGTCTACCCTACGAGCTCGGAACAACTCGCCAATCTGGCTCTGTGTGTCTAAACGCTCGCAGCTTGCCAGCAAAACGGCCCAACATTCGTGGAAAATCTGGCAGTGTAAAAGGGGCTATAGAGACAGACAACCATTCACACTCACATTCAGACCTACGGACAATTTAGAGTCACCAATTAACCTGCATGTCTTTGGACTGTGGGAGGAAACTGGAGCACCCAGAGAGAACCCACGCTGACACGGGGAGAACATGCAAACTCCGCACCTCTGCACCACCGTGCTGCTACTATGATCTGGTTCCCTCCCCTTAAGTTTGGTGAACCTAAATAGCGGTGGAGTCTCCCTCGCTAGGCTAGCTATTGATTCCAAATCCAAAAAATAAAAGTTCTCAGAGGAAAACAAAGAACTTAATAGTGAGTATAATATAATCAGTGGTTCCCAACTAGTGGGTCATGGGTCCATTCTGAACGGACCGCAGGTGACTCGTAAATGTGTCACGTTTGTAAAAAAAAACACACTTTATTTTGAAGTAAAGTGAATTTCCAGCACAGAGCTTTTATTTTGAAGTGCTGTTTCCTGCTGTAGAGTGAGTAACTAACAGACAGCTAATTGACAGAGACAACAAACTAGCTGGCTGAAATGGCCAAATGCAAGTGTGACGCTGAATGTATTTAACTGTAGGGCCTTGAACTAATGACTGAGGAGATAACTGGACCCTGTGACTGGAACCGCTGGTCTGCACTTGAATGAAGGGTGCTTCAGTGTCCAGTTTGGGAGAGGCCTATCAAAGGTTTTTGAGCTTAAAAGTGAAAGATAAAGAAGAAATGTTGTTAAATGATTATCACGCTTATCTTTCTTATCATTTAATGTTGAGCAGTTGTCTTCTGGAGTTGGTGGGAGCAAACAACGAGGAGGAGGAGGAGGAGGTGGGAAGAATCTGAATATGAACATGAAGTTTGCCTGCTCTTATTGCTGGCGGGACGGCCTGATCAGTGAACCAGAAAAAACCCTCAAATACTGCAATGCAAAGGCCAGACACTTGTGAGTAGAAAATAATATATAAGCAGAGTTTCTGTACTGGATAAACATACCCATCACCCAGAGATTTATCTTCAAGCCTGTCTGATAAAGAGGTGAAAGGTTAAATGTTGCACACACATAAAACTGGTAAATCACAGTGAGTCAGAACGATCCACTTGTTTCCCACCTCATATTTTTGTCCTCTTCTTGTGTCGTCACCTTCAGGTGGAGTAAAGAGAGATGGGTGCTGCTGGTCAAGTCCTTGGAGAGAGGTAGATGGGTTCAGGTTCGACCACTGCCACATGCCAAGAACCTCCCTGTGCAGTATGATGTAGGTCTTCCTCTGCTCCTATGCACTTTCATACAAGTAGTTTCAACCAAGCAACAATCCCGCACTGATGAGCGATGGTCTTTCTTTCATTTCTTGTCTTTTATGTTTACAATATTTGACATTTGTAAGTTTGCCTGATGTCGTGGTGTTTGTTAAAGTTATGTACATGTTGTGATGTGTGTTAACAGCTGCACGTTTTCTTCTGGCAGATATGTACCCAAATTTTGGAGAAAAGAAAATGTAACTACTCTGGAAACTGCACCTTCGCTCACAGCCTGGAGGAGAGAGACATGTGGATGTATATGAAGAATAATGACTGTGAGTTATTAAAATAGTGTTTTTAAAAGAGCACTCCACTGACTCCTTCAACAAAGACTACATATAAATGCACAAAATATTCATATGTTTGCCCTTATTCTGAAAAAGACAATATAACTTCTAAGCTGTTTACATTTCAAATGAAAATGAATATTCCACTAATACTCATGTTTACATGGAGCAGCACACACTCCCCATTTATGACGTCAAAATGTGGGAAGAGGAACGGCTTGTCATTTTGCTTCTTTGTGTAAAAATAGGATTTTTTTTCCCACTTGTGGCGGAGTTGTTCCACTGTGCAAACACACTCTACTGCTTTTATTCCTGCAACCACCTTCCTGAAAAGGTCGGCATTGCAGTATTTGCTCATATAAAAAAAAAAAACCTCTTGGTATTCAAGTCTTTAATAATGTTTAAAAGTAGGTGGATTTTTCCTTCCCTACCAGAAAAGTGTTTTTTTCTGCCCAATGCAAGCGTGACGACACACAGAGCTGTCCGTTACTTATAGAATACATCCTGTGGATGCACTGGGATGCATCGTTAGTGATGTATCACTGATATTAGTGTGCTCGTAAATGTGGTCACTGTCAGGGTCACGATGGACAGTTAAATTCCTCCTCCTTGACCAAACCAGAGGTCTCATTTATAAAACAATGCGTAGGACTCATACTAAAAATGTACGTACAAAAGCCAAAAATGGCATGTGCCAAAAAATATTAAACAGTTTCTGCAACCAGGCTTCCACCTCAGCTCACCATCTGTGTTGCCAATTTCCTGTCTCCAAAATGTCCATAAGCAATAAGTCTGTTTTTATAGATAACAACTCAGAGTGATAACAGATTTGTATTTATGCCTGCAGTGCGTGAAATGCAGCAGATATACGACATGTGGCTGACATTAACTGCCCAAAACCGCCAAGCAAATGGAGCCTCGATCACCCAGCCTGTACCAGAAGAGAAATACATCGTCATGCCAACTGACTATGCTGAGCCAATGGTGGGTACACGTTTGTTTTCAAAGACCAGAAGCAGTTGCACTGAAACGTACACGTCGCGCTTCCTGACTATGCATCTGTAAGGAGACAATGATGCTGATGCTTCCTCTTTGTATTTCAGAGTGGCTTCCACTGCCGTCTGTGTGGTAAGCACAGTAACAGTGAGCGGCAGTGGCAGCAGCACATCTCCACTGAGAAGCACAAGGACCGAGTGTTCAGCTGTGAGGGAGAAGATGAAGCTCTGACGTGGAGCTACCGATTCCCAGGCCCGTGCTTTGAACTCTGCCCCAAGTAAGACCTTTGCCTGGATCAGTTTTTGGGGTGCAGTTGGTGTAAAATAAATAATTCACAGCTTAAGGCAACTGGTTTGAGTATCTGAGAAACCCAAAGATAAACTTAACACCCTCTGAAATTCTATCTTACTGATCTTTTCAGTATGTCAGTGTTAATGATGTTAATATTTGACAGGTTGGATGGCGGCTGTCCCGACGGTGTGAGCTGCGACTTCGCCCACAGCGTAGAGGAGCTGCAGGAGTGGACAGAAAGACGAGATCTGCTGCGGCGGAAGTTGGCCAAAGCCAGAGAAGACATGCTTATCATGCCTGACGAGTTTGACTTTGGGAAGTACAACTTTCTACTTCAGGGCTGAGGAGGTGTTTTTTTTACTTAACAAGCTAATAACTGCCAAACTAGCATTTAAGTTTATTTTTAAAATCAGGACCAAAGTTCAGCAGGTGACATGAAGAAACTAGCAGTTTTCCTGCCAAATTCACTTGGAATAAGACACAAAGCATGTTTATTATTTGCATTCCCTGACATGCCATAGTCTTTACTTTAAATTGGTAATTATGTGTATTTCTTGTTACATTATCAAACATTTTCAGACCGACTATTGCTCATGGCTGTTCTGCTGAGACATCGGTAAAGAAAGTTTTTAGTGTTGTGAATCTAAGGCTCATGTTGGTGCCACAGTAGATACACACACCGTTCACCACAGGGTATTCTTAAAAAGTTTATATCTAACCATACATTCAGCCTTTTGAAAAATGTTTGTTAAATTCTTTTACTCTTTTCTTCTCTGTTTGAGTCCTGTTTGAGCAGGGAGTAATATTTACAGCTTTCATTCCATAGTTCACTAAGAGAGAGTGGGTTCGAGGCCTTTTACTGTGAATTGAAATAATCCTCACAAATGGTTTCTCAAAGTCTCAATAAAAATTGTCCAAATCAGTTTGTACTCAAGCAAAGATGTAATGTGGATTTGTTGGTGTGTTTGACTTTGTGTGTTTTTATGTGGAGCATTTTTGTGTCATTCTGGTTTCTAATATGTTTATTGTCAGAGACGGGTGTTGCTACATTAGTTGCTACAAGTCCCCCTCGCCCAGGTCTGGCTCTAGAGGCGGGCCCTAATGTCCATATACTGGGTGAGGTACTCTGTCCCCGAATGTGCCATTTCATTGTGGTCTTTTTGAATCAAACTTAGTCTTGCCCCTCCCCTGGGACCACTTTCCCTTGGAAAGCCGCGACCCGGCTTGGGATAAGCGTTTTAAAATGGATGGACGGATGGAGTTATGCACTGTGTCTTTAAAGTGTCAAATTACTTATTAACAAATGCACAACAGCAGTGTGCATTACCACTGAAGATTTTGGGTCTTAGGGGCTCAAACAGTGCTCATTAAGATGTATAAAAATGAGAATCACACAAGTCAAAAAGAAAATGAAAGCCTGAGACATAAAATAGTGCAAGTTCAAATATAGGGATAAAATATAACAAATAAAATGTTAATAGTTATATGGATTAGTGGTTTACAGTAATTGCAAATAAATAAGATATATTTTAAGAGGAATTTAGTAAAGATGCATAATGTTAAGTTAAATATTCTGAGCAAAAATTTAAATGCAACACTTGTTTTTGCCCATTTTTCAAAGGTTTAAGTTAAAGATGTAAGACTTTTTTATGCTCTCAGTAGATAAATAACTTAAGTTTTGTTTGTAAATTTGTTAAATCTCATGTTAGTGTATCTGCCTGACAGATGTGTCATATGAAGATTCTTTTTAAACAGCATAACTGGGGTGCTCAAAGTGTACAAAGGCAGCGTCCTTGCTGCAGCGGCCTTGGGTTCACTTCCAACCTGCGTCCCTTTGCTGCATGTTATCTCTCTTTTAACGCTTAAACTGCTCCGTCCAATAAAGACACAAACAAACAAAACATATTCTGAGAAATAACATCGTTGCGACACAGATGTACCTTGGGATGGTTACAATTAAAGGCCACCCAAAAATGTGCAGTTTGCCACAGATGTTGTGAGGGAGAGAGCCTTTGGCATGTTTACTGCAGGAATGTTCACCAGAGCTGTTGCCAATGAACTGAATGTTCATTTCACTGACATTACGGGTCTCCAGTGTTGTTTCGCTGAATTTAGCATAACATCCAGCCGACCTCACAACCACAGACCACGTGAAATCACACCACCTCCTCAGGACATCCACATCCAGTGTCTTCCCCTGCAAGATCGTCTGAGACCAGCCACTCAAACATCTGATGCAACAAGTGGTTCACACAACCGAGGAATTTCTGCACAAACTGTCATCTGCATGCTCATCGTCCTCACCAGGGTCTTGACCCAACAGCAGTTTGACAATGTAGCCGACGTGTGCAGTTGTGTTGTTGGTTGGATGTACTGCCAAGTTCAGGGGAACGACACTGGAGACGTCTTGTGGTCGTGAAATAATCATTAAGCTCATGGCCAACAGCTCTGGCATTGTGTTGTGATCAAACTACACAGTTTATAGTGGCCTTTTATTGTGACCACCCCGAGGCACACCTGTGTGGTAATGATGCTGTTTAATCAGCATCTTGATGTGATGCACCTCTCAGGGTAGATGGATTGTCTTGGAAAAGGAGAAGTGCTCACTGACATGGATTTGAACAAATTTGTGAATGTAGGAAAAAAGCTGTTGATCTTTAAATTAAACCTGAAAAAAAAGAGAGAGAGAGAGCAAAAACAAGTGTTGCGTTTAAATTTTTTACACACAGTATAATATACTGATTAAAAAAAATGTAAAGGCAACACTTGTTTTTGCTCTCTTTTTTATATACTGTATATACCAAGATTATTACAGTTAACTGAAACTAAACTAAAAGTAGCTGTAATAAAAACGTTTAATTTAACTGAAATGAAAATAAAAACTGGACTTAAGGAAAAAAAGTGCAACAAAACTAACAAAATAAATATTTACAGGGAATGTATTTAGTTGTATGTGTCAATTTGGTCAATTTTGTCAACATAAAAAGCATGATGAGTGTGCAAGCATTGGTGTTTATTGAGTCTGGGTTGTTCATATGACAAATACCACCAATTTCAAAAACACAAAAAAAGTAATGCAACAACAACAAAATAAGGCAAAATAAAATAAAATAAAATTAAAACAGCAAACTCTCTCTGGAAACTGAACTGAAACTGAACATTAATTAAAACGAAATAAAAATAAAAACTAATAGAAAATACAAAAGTAAGTAAATACATTTTCATTGTAATATGATACTTTTTTTTTTTTTTTTTAAAAAAAACTTTATCTAACAATCCAATGTACAAAGATGAGTGCCATTCTACAAAATCTGAAAATTTAATAATTTAATATCAGTAAACAGATGTTTAAAATATAATAAATAAAGTAAGAATTGATAATAAAAAACAACAACAACACACAAACAGTTCATTTCACGTGTAGTTTGAGCCTTCCCTTTTTACTGCAGTACTCAAACACGTCACAAGATGGCGCGGAGAGCTTCCGGGTTCTTGTCCTCGGGCCTCCTCTCTCCTGCACGTGCTGCCATGCGTGGAGAGAAATGTGCTCAGCTCAACAGGGTTGTTGTTGTTCTCACCTTCAGAGCCCGCCTCCTGCTACTCATTGGCTCTGCGGCGTGACTGACAGGCGCGTGCCCAGCGCTCGTCAAATCAGCATCATCCAAGGGGCGTGGCTCCGCCTCCTCATTAGAATACAAGTTGTTTGGACACATGGAGACGTCCCCGTGATGCGAGTTGCCGCAAAGTTGGTTAGGAGTGACTGAACTCAGGTGCTGAGTCACAGTTTGAGCGTTTCTCTGTCAGACATCAGTAGATTCTTCACGGGTCGGTCATCATGTCAACTGCTAACCAAATCTTCTTCGGAGATAGGAGCGATGTTCCTGATCTCCTCAAGTCCCTGGCTGACTATCCCTTCTCCTTCCCTGCCTTTGATGACAGTGGTAAGAATATCGTCTCGTGATTTATAAAGCCGTCAAACAGCCTTGAAACTTGCTGCAGCTGTTTTCATATACTGTAAAGTATTGCACGTGCAATTTGATGTTGCTTATGGAAATGGGAAATGTACTGTTGCATTTATTCTGCTAAGCATATGATGCACACACTAACCTATGTAATTTAAACCAGCGGTTCTCAATCAGGAGTCTGCGGGCTCTTGTAATTCACTATGAAAGTGAGCCCAGTGTGAAAGAGTGAATATTCTGATCAGAGATTTCTCCCTTTCCTCCATTATCCTCCTCCTGAGACTCAAACTTTTGGTTGGTGTGCATTTTAAATTATTTCAGCAATTTGAGATCAGCAGGACCCAGTAGTTATAAAAAACTGAATATTGTCAACGATATTTAAGTCCTAATGTCGGTATTTAACTGAGCATTCAAACTAGTACGTTGGTGTCTGTGTCACTCTGCAGTTACACCTCCAAAACACTAGTCAGCGGTGGAGGTTTCAGTGAAGTGCTGTAAAGTTTAGTTGATTCAAAACACACATTAAACACACATTAAACACACATTAAATACACATTAAACACACATTAAATACACATTAAACACACATTAAACATGGCTTAATAGAGACAATTTCAAACACAAGTACACAAATCAGCTTCACAATAACTCGCAGCATTCACAGACAAACACTTGTCTTTATCTGGACACATTTTCCCCACAAATACAACATGCTAACGTTATTAGCACAAGCCTATGGCATTTTACATTGTATAAATTAGCCTAGTGGCTAGCTATCTTTTCCTCTTCTCTATAAAACCAGGGACAACAGCAACATTTAACAAAGGTAATGGCACATAGTTTGGCTCCATTACTCCATCACAAGGTTCACTGAAAAACCCTACCTGTCAAGTTTTGGATTTGAAAATAAGGGAATTTTTTCAGTGCCCACCGCGAGACTACAGGAGGGAGCATTATTTGACAGGGTGTTATTGGACTATCAAAATATAAATAACGCAGAAGTATAAATTCCGCCTAAGTTCCAACATCTTCAAACAATTACTTCCTAATTAACAGTGTCTAACTAGACATTATTAACTATTATATTCCCACTTTTGTGTCGGGATCAGCTGCAGACTGACTTGGCAAAGATGGCTGCCATTTTGTTTTTACATGGAGTAGTGTATTGTGCTTTCACTAGCACTAGTTGGCACAAAAACAAGGACGACAGGTCAAGTTACGTCAAATGAAGTAAAGGATCGAGTAAACCCAAAATGCGATGACCTCGTAAGAGGACGCAGTGTTTCAGGAGGGTGTTCTCTCATCAACTGTAGATGACAACAGGAGAAATTTTGCTCTTAATCATATCTAAGTACCAAAATATTTCCAGAAAGAGGTCCCTGAAGTGAAATCATACCAAATGGGGGCCCATAACTTAATTATTTTTTATCAGCTTAATGGGCCCTTGACACAAAAAAAGGCTGAGAACCACTGGATTAAACTACAAATAGTATGTTAAGAGGCATAAATTTCCTTCACCTGGACCACTCACAACATCACTGGTGATAATAATCCAATCAGTGGCCATTCTGCTGCCTAATGAATTATTTAATTTGTACATCCCAGTTTAGAGTACTCCAGCTAGCATGTTCAGGTTTCTCAGTAACGGAATATGGTGCTTATACGCTCAAACACATAAACAGGGTACTCCAAACACCCAATCATAAAGGCTTAATTCATGTCCATGTAAACACACTCATTGTATTGATTACTGTAGTAAAGGTGACCATGGTTGAATGTTCAAATTAAACCTGTTGCAAGTTTGAGCTGCTGGTCCATCTCCTCCGATGACTCAAAATGTGGCACAAGTGGCCAAAACTAGCGAGCTGTATTAAGTCAGCAGACTGTGTGTGTGCTGCTGTTTCACAGTGCAGTCACAATACAGAAGCCTGCAACTGATGCAACAACACTGAAACACTCCTCACTCATGGTTTCATCACATCATTAGTGTCTCTGTGCACTCTGCTCATCTTGTAGACTTTCTTGCTTACTTGCTTTTTTTAGTTGGATTCTTTATTTGGGGCATTTTTACTCGATAGCTGACAGTTGGAGTGACAGAAAGGAAGGTGACAGTGAGGAGAAGTGACATCCAACAGAGGCCTCCAGCTGTAATTGAACCAGATATCACATGTGATAATGGCGACACTCCTGCAGATGGTTTGTGCATCGTGGTCGGCTTACTGTCTACGATCAGACTGTCACATCCAAGTGGAAGTGACCTTTAATAGCACTGGAAACATTACTTTGCTGCTATGCTATTTTACTATGCTGCTAGCATATTTCATGAATTAAAATAGGTTGCATTCACTGACTAAATTTGTCTCTAAACTGCTGGGATGCAAATTAAGAATGTGGACATGGCTAAATGAGGTCTGTCAAACGCTCTGGGTAGTGGCCGATAAATGAGATTGCGGATACAAGCGGTCGAAATGAGTTTCATCTGTGGGGTGGCTGGGCTCAGCCTTAGAGATAGGGTGAGGAGCTTGGACATCCAGAGGGAGCTTTAAGTAGACCCGCTACTTCTTCGCGTTAGGATGCCCCCAATGCACCTCCCTGTCTTGGTAGGACGTAGACCAAGGACACACATATCTCTGGCCAGGAGGAGCTGAGAGGTGTCGCTGAGGACAGGGACGTCTGGGGTGCTTTGCTTGGCCTGCTGCCACCGCGACCCATCCCCGGATAAGCGGATGAAAACGGATGGAAGTCTTGGAGGGGTCTTAGCAGGGTTGATGGGAATAGACAAACAGACAGAGGGGTCCTCACCCTGGCATCTGACCTCTGGCAGTAAGAATGAACTGACCTCTAGTTTTTGGTACATCTGTGCAATGATTTATGTCTTTTGAGCAGATGCAGAAATACTCATGTTGTAAACTTAAATATATTGGCAGCATGGTGCTGCTCTGGTGTTCTGCTTCGATTAATTGATCCTTGATGCAGTACATAAACAAAACCTTCATGCTGGACCACAAGGCCGCCTCCTATCTGAGCTGCTCCATGAGCACAGTGTCTCCATCGACGTGAACCGACAGTAGAGGGCACTGAAACGTGTTTATGTTTGCACGCTTTGCACTGTAAACAGCAAATCTGAGCCCAAGGCTTTTCTTGTTTCCCAACAAGTTCTGCAGCATATTTACCAGATAGCAGGGATTGTCAACTTTGTATACTGTGATTTTGCAGCACTACACATGATTCAATGTCACACTTACCTAGTTAGCCCCGCCACATGACCACCATAATATTCATCATTCTGTCAAAGAGGGAGTCTCAAGCTATGAAACAGATGTGTAAAACAGTTTTATTGTGTTCTTACTTAACAAAATAAACTCCAAACAGTCAGTATGCAAACTAAATGACAAGTCTGGATTGCAGTATGAGCAGATTAAAAGAGATTAAAAATACCATAAAACTTCAATTAAACGCCCAGTCCCTTTTACTAATCCGATGTGGCTACACATTTTGACAAAAAAAGGCCTGTCCCAATTAGAGGCCTGGGCTGGCTGCCAAGTGATTAATTTTTAGAGAAGATCTTTGGATGCAGAAAATAGATTGTCGGCTACCCACTTGAGTTAACATTGGATGCTACATTGTTAGCTCGATTACATTCTCCTTAATCGAGTCATTTAATTAATTTTAATGAAACCATGAGCACCAAAGAATAATTCATTCAGATTTACCGGCATGGTAAACAAGATAGATGAAAAGAAAGTGGTGACTCTGGCCACCACACTCCCTACCTCTGTAGCCGTCATAAAGTCAAATTATGTGTCCATTCCTCGGTAACCTTTAAAGTTATTGTATTTCTTTAGTCCCTAAGGGTCCTCAGATCAAAATAATCAAGAGGGGTTTTCATAAAAACAGGTGCTGTAATCTTTGGGTGCTGTAAAAGGAACTCTCTCCTTCTCTGATGTGCCGTCTCTTAGAGCTAGATCAAATAATTGATTCATTGTTAATGTAGTTGATATGTTACATTATTATTTTTTGCACATTGAGCACCCTTCTTTTTGTGCACGGATGTTCTGAATAAATTGACTATTATTTTTGGTATTGATTTCAGCCTGGGAACCTTTCTGTGGCTGTCCAGCTCAGTTAAACAGGTGTGTGGATATTTCTCCTGCCATCCTCTCTTGATTGCCCATTGTACCAAAGCACCCAAGATAAACCTTTTTGTTGCCCTGAGTCGGCGCAGCTTCACAGCAGCCCTAAGACTTTGTGTTATTGGGAGATGGTGAAGAGAAGATAGAATAGGAGTGATGTGATCAGAGCTTTTAGTTTTTCTTAAAACTCTGCTGCTGCAGTCTGAATAAGCTTTGTCAGTCCAGTAAAAAGTGCATTACAGTAATCATGGAAATTAAAGTGTGAACTGGCTGTTCAGAGTGTCTGAGACAAGATGCATGTAAAAAGACAAGTGTTGTTGTTTTTTTAGACGCTGTTGTAGAGTTTGGTTGGTTCTTGTGTGTGGTGCTGCGGCTGAAGGGCTCAGACTAGACTCGTGACTGTTTTTCTAAAATCCTGACCTTGGGTGTAACAGGATGTTGCCATACAGTCACTGGGTGCCACACAGTATTCTCGGATGGTGGTGTAACTTGGGTGAACCACGAGGGATGTTTACCGGTCACTGGCTCTATGTATGCAGCATGTTTCCCCGTCATCAGCATTTTCAATTATTAAATTAAGGGAAAATGTAAAAATCTGTTTCATATTGGTGTTTCCTCCACCTATTGCACCATGAGGAGAGAAGACAGGAATTTAAACAGTCCATCCAGTGATGGAGCAGCTGCAGCTGCAGAGGTTTAACTGGTCTCCTCTGTGCTTGACCAGCTCCAATTTGTTTACCATGTGGCTACTGTGGTGAGTCTGTGAGGACAAATAAGAGATTAGTGGGGAAGGTGGGGTGTTTTTGCGGTTTGAACATCGTGTTCCTGAAACTAAACATCCTGCTCGCGCGCTCACTGTGGCGCGCAATGGAACAGCGCGTGCACGGAAACGTGAGATTTCCGCTTTGTAGCGTTTGATGTGGGAAAATTTCATTATTAGAATAAAAATATATTATAACAACGGTTGTGTGAAACGATGGGTGGCATAGAGAGTATAAACGATAGGAGCACGTGCATACAAAAGAAACAAAAGTTACATTTAGAGGGTTATTTTATTTTAAAATGTAGTTTTGGGATGTCGAGACATTGTAGTTTTGTCAGGAAGTAGAACCAAAAGGTGGTGATGTATCTTAAAGACACGAGGTGGTGATATTGTCAGGTGATAAATATGCACTCAGTTACCTTTTGGGTCCCCGTGACAGCTGTTCCAGCAACGAGCGCGCGCCCGCTCCAGCTCGCCTTGGCCCACACGTGCTGAAGATGTGAAGCCACGCCCCTCGACAGATTGTACTTTCACGTGAGTAGGATGGAGGCGGAGGGCACGTGTTTTGCCACGAGTGTCTCCTTGTGCAGGACCGACGGAGGGAAGGATGCACGAGCGCATTCCATTGTGTGTGTGTGTGTGTGTGTGTGTGTGTGTGTGTGTGTGTGTGTGTGTGTGTGTGTGTGTGCGCGTGCAGAGTGCGTGATGCAAAGCTAAGGTTAATGTGTGGTGATGACAGAGGTGTGCAGGTGATTAAGATCGGATGCTTCCTGCAGGATGTGTGCGCGTGCTGTGATTATTTATATTATTTATATATTTTGGATTCATATGCAGCATGCACGAGACTGTATGTTCCTACTATGGTGCACATATGTACTGTACATGCCTCTCTATATAAAGAACTGAGCAGCCACAGAGCCACTACACAGACAAAGAGGAGCGCCCGTACACATTCACACAGACAGCACTGTCAGCCAATCAGCTTCTACTATACCACAAGTAGGCGGGGCACGCGGCTCATGAATATCCAACATGAGCGCTCGGTGGGCACAGAGAACAAGGGGCTTGTGTAGTGTTGTTGTTGCATCCTGAAGATATTGACAAACAGGCCTGAAATCGGCACCGTCAGTGAAAACAAAGGGAGATCCGCGCGTGTGTGAGAGATCCTGTTGCATCCCGGTGCAGGAGGCGAAAGAGGAGGCTCGGTACCGTTAGGGAACATCGCCCCGGTGTGCTCGCAGCGTAGCAGGGAACAATGTCAGGCAAAGCCGCGGTGACAGCAGAGCTCAAGCCGAGCGATGCCGTCGTTACAGCGGCTCCGCAGAAGTCCTTTCCGTTTGTGTTGAAGAAGATCATGGACATCCCTCCTCCTAACATCCTGGAGGAAGGCGACGACGGTAAGACACACACATATACACACACATATACACACACACACAAAGAGCGCTTCCGTTTGTCTCTGCATTGTGAACCACAAGTTTGTTTATACATACAACAAAATGTGCGTAATCACATCTGTGCAATGCCGCGTTAATTGCAATTGGATGAAATTATGGTTGGTAATTACACCGGATTAGGACGGATGTGTCATATGTTGCACGGAGCCAGTTTCATGTGAGGCTGCGAGGAAACATAAAAAGAACAAAAAGTTCCAACTCCTCTGTGCTGCTCTCCACACAGCGCACGCACACTGGGAAGACACTCAGGGATAAAGGCGGTGTTTGGCTTTCAAATGCACACATTGGTGTTGTGTTATCTGGTCCCGAGTGTGTGTGGTGGTGGTTTGTGTTGTGGTGGTGCATGTGTGGAGCAGGCAGGCGCTCTGTCCTCCTCCCTGAAGCCTCAATCTGCCTTTTATTCCATCTTTCCATCCACTTTAAAAGTCACTGACAGGCTAATTTGATGTAAACCCTCTTTTTTAATTGATTAATTTTTGCACACTGCCACACCCCCCTCTCTCCACCCTGCCTCTTTGCATCCACTAATTATGCGTCCCTGTGCGTGCACCTGTCTGAGCCTCTCCGAGGGGACCAGGGTTGGCATGTGCATACGCGGAAAACATTTCTTTAACCACTCTTCCCCTCGTGTCTTTAATGCAGAAATAGAGAAAGAGAAGCTGTGCTCATCTGAGGATGTGGAAGGAGGCGGGGCCGGAGCAGCCAGTGCTGGTGGAGGTTCCAGAGGAGGAGGAGGCGGCTGTGGCGGTGGTGGTGGCGGAGGGGTATCAGCCTCCTTGACCCCGGCCATTTGGGAGAAGACCATCCCCTACGATGGGGAGACCTTCCACTTGGAGTACATGGACCTGGATGAGTTCCTCCTGGAGAACGGGATCCCTGTGAGTCTGGAGGAGGAGGAGCTGCAGAAGACGCTGGCCTCAGTGGGAGTCAAAGGCAAATCCATCCCCAAGGTTACTCCTGCAGCTACTACTACTCCTCCTGCTGCTGCTGATGCTGAGGCTGAAGCCACTGTCCCCACCTCAGCAGCTTCCCCCTCTGTCTCCGCCACCTCCACGGTCACCTCAGACCCAGAGGAAACAGTGACCGTCACCACGTTACAACCAGCTAAGCTAGAGGAAGAGGACGAGGAGGAGGAGGAGGAGGAGGAAGAGGAGGAAGGGCAAGAAGAGGAGCCTGAGGAGGCGACAGCAGAAGTGACAGAGAAGAAAACAGGTGACAAATATAGATTTATTATACTCTTTGTGGAGGTGTCATTGTGCAGTTCCTCTTTATGATACTTCAAATAAGTCCCATTGACTTTAATTATTTGTTCCTGTTTGTTTTTAAGTTCCTTCATTACTATTAGACTGAATCGTTTAAGCAAAACAGTTCCTGCTGGCTGAGACTCTTAAACTCTGTCTCCAGAAGCTGAATACAGGGTGTCTACTATAATCTAAACTAAACTAAACTACTATAATACTGTCATTTTAATTCATATTCACACTTACCTGTTGACTTTACTGACTCTAGTCACCATATTCCTACACAAGACCACATATATACTACTTGCCTGCAATGCTAACCTGTGATGCTTAAATAAGTATAACATGATTTGTCCAAAAATCTGTCCTAAATTTGGTTAAAGGTGTCCCTCTAAAGCTGAAGCAAGATACCTCAGAGGTAATACAACAATAGAAGCCCAAAAGTAGTGAAGGCAACACAAAAATTAAGGTGAAATTAAATAAAATAAGATCAGAGAGAAGACGGAAGATAATGAGAAGTAGAGATAAAAATGATTAAAGAAAACATACCAATAAAAGCAATAAATACTTAATAATAAAGCCTGAGACAGAATTAAACTGTCAATAAATAGAGGTGTACTTTAGGTGTACTATTAGTCGCTCTACCCTTGTAGGTGCTGGCGTAACATTAACATTGAACACGTAGACACACAGTTTAAACCTGACCTTTGAGCCTATGCTATAACTTTGTGTTTGGCCTGTCACCAGCATGGTGGTCCACTATACGCCACTGCGACCTGTGAAAACCTTGTACCTCCAAGCCCTAAAAAATATATTAACCCCTGAAAACTAAATGCAGACATTGTCACTGCTTTGGTGAGAAAAAACATAAGCTCATATGAACAGCTGTAAGTTCAGCTACAATCAGAAACCAGTGTATCACACAGACGCCCAAATATTTTCAACCAGATACCTGTTGATATTGGAGCGATTATGCAGGGTTGACTGTTGTTGCTTTCACAAAATATTTACACAAGATTTTTGATGAATAGTCACCAGTAATGTGGATATAATGACGAAGTGGGTAAAGGCAAATAATAGAACAGTCTAATGAGTTCAGAAAATTACACCAACTCACTGTAATGCAGCCTTTAAAACCAGGAAAAGACAACACTTAGGATATATATCTATATGTTGCCCAGCCCTACATGCAGCCATTAAATTTTCCTTTAAAAAAATGACATTACAGTACATCAGGAAAGACATGTCGTTGTTTCAGTTACATGTTCATTACAGTGCACTCCAAAACACTCGAACCACAGCCACAGCCTCAAACATTCCCACAGAGTTAAATACTGAACACTATGAGCCTCACAGAGAGGTGATGTTTTACAGGATCTTTGTACTGTTTTGGATAACAGTGGACAAAAGGAACAAGGAACAAGGAAACCATAAAAAAATCCTCCATTGTGGGTATTTTTCCTGAAGTTTTCCTTGGCAGCTGACAGGAAGTGAACAGGAACCAATTCAGTGATACTCAGTTTATGGTTTGTTATCGAGTGCTGGGTGACCCGCAGCGCATTTTCTAATCCACAAATGAAAATAAATTGATTCAAATTGGGAGTACTTTGACTGTAAAAAAGGTGCCAGAATGCATTTAAAAAGCATTAAAATACAGCTTGATTGGCAAAAAGTGTCAGGGGAGGATTCCCCACACGGCCTGACAGAGGTCAGGTCTAAGCCCCTTATGTCCTCAAATCCTAGAAACTGGCCCCTGACCTTCTGTTGTTTTGCAAAAGTGGCCCCCGGGCAGAGCAAGCTGAGTATCAGGTCTATCACTGTACCACCATGTCTTAGAGCTGCTTGTTTTGTTTGACTGACAGTAGCCTGCAAGTGTTTGGTATTTTCTGTTTAATATGCTAGAGTTAAAATTGTTTATTGATAAACTATAATCAACAATATTAGGGCTCAGTCAGTCAATAAGTGTAAGTCCTGATATTGCTCTGGCGGAAAGGTCATTTTACACGGTGTGCTATGAGCTCAAAAAGTCTGTGTAAACATGTGTAACATACACCCTACTGTCACTTAATCCCCACTGTGTCTTTTTGCGGCCTCTCATGTATCCAAGTTTACTTTGTCTCTCCATCCCCACAGATCGCAGCCCCGCAGAGCGCAACACGCCCTCCCCCATCGACCCAGACGCCATTGAGGTGGACATTAACTTCCAGCCGGACCCCACAGACCTGGTCCTGTCCAGCGTGCCGGGGGGAGAGCTGTTCAATCCGCGCAAACACAAGTTCTCTGAGGAGGAGCTGAAACCGCAGCCGATGATCAAGAAGGCCAAGAAGGTGTTTGTTCCCGATGAGCAGAAGGTGGGTCAGTTTAAACATTTGTGCAGTGTCTATTGAGCCACAAAGAAACACTTTGTTTGTTTGAAACTCCATTTAAATAAACAGTAATTTTATCATTGTAAAACGTACTTCATTCAAAGTCGACAGAGACAAAATAAACCCCAGAAGAACCATCTTGGTTTGTCTTTTCACTGTCTGAACAACCATCACCTCTGGTTTAATTGAAATAAACCCCTAATTCACCCATTTAGATGTGAAAACATGTTGACTTTATACTGGCTAAAATTACTCATTTTTTAAATGGAGTCTGGTGGGTTTTGGATATTGCAATTTTGGGGCTGTTTCTGGTTAAACAAAAAGGATCTTACTCTTTAACTAAGAGGCCTATCTCTGTAGGGATCCTTTCCATAATGAGAAATAATCAGTGGTAAATAAAAGCACTTTCAGTGGATGTAATTGTTACAGCGCACAAATGTCCCTAGTGGTTACGTTGCAGTGTTTTGCAGCCACTAGCTGTCCAAAAATTGTTGTTCTCATTAGTCACTTAGAGACAAAAACACGGGAATAGAAGTTCCAAGCTGAAAAAAACCAGTTACCCTTCAATAGATACAGTTGGTGTACAATTTTGTACAATACTTTTGACCCCAACAGAATGATTAAGTGTGATTGCAGTTGTTGTGGTCAGCTCTGGTGAAGATTAAAGCAAACAGAGTGGTGGCCTGTGGATTAGAGATCAAAGATGTGGGGGATGTTTCCACGACACAGATGTTCGTTTGTTTCAAATCCCTCGCTAATGTTGGTTATGTTCAACTGTGCTTCTCCTGTTGCCCTCAGGATGACAAATACTGGTCCAGGAGAAAGAAGAACAACGTGGCAGCAAAGCGTTCTCGCGACGCACGACGGCTGAAGGAGAACCAGATCACAGTGCGCGCCTCCTTCCTGGAGCGGGAAAACGCCGCGCTGCGGCAGCAAGTGGCCGAGCTGCGGAAGGACTGTGGCCGCTGCAAGAACATCCTGACCCGGTATGAGGCGAAGTACGGCCCGTTGTAAAGAACTCAGAACAAAACCCACGACGTAATCAATGAGACAAAAAGCAGAACTCCCTTCCCCGCAGAATTCAACACAGACACAAACACCAAGGGAATCTAAATTTGCACTGTCGTCTTCGCTGACCTCCAGTCACTGTGTCGAGCTCCAGCCGTTGTTTCGATGCTGGAGTTTCGGATGCACACTGGCAGGCGGTGAGACATGATGGGAGCGGTGGTCACAGGAAGGCCTGTGGAGAGCGCCTGGCTCCTACACTCAGAGAGGAAGGGGACGGTTGTGGACACTCCCATGGTCAAACACACATGGATAAATCTGATCTGTCTTAAGACGGTCTCAAGAAAGTCAGGAAATAAGCAAAGAGCAGACTGGTACAAAAGAATCACAGGCTTTTAAATACTTACACAAATCAGTTTTTATCACTGCACAGCACTTCTTCTTAGTGGACCAAAGCATGATCGAGTAACGTCAGTTAGAAGTCCTGTATTTAGAACGGTGCACACATGCCGCCCCTCACATTTCCTTGTGTTGCACTCATGTTTGTGTCTGTACTTCCGTTAAAAATACTCCAGCTGAGGCTCAGATGAAGGATGTTCGTTAACTCACGGCAGGGCAGGAGAGAGACAGACGGGATAAAGGAGGCAGATTCAAAGCGGTACTTCCAGCCTGAAGAGAGCGGAGGCACAGACCTCAGGTTGGCAGAGGAGAAACGGATTGGTGGTGTGATTCAGTCACAGTTCTTCCTTCTTGTAACCCACATGCACGCCTCTGCGCACACAAAAACTGTTTGTATATATAGTCATTTCCCTGCACCACATAGATATGTGCGTGTATCCGTGTGTAATCCATTTTTGCACTTTCTCTTAAAAACAGATTATAGTGGTGGCAGACGTTAGTTACCACCACGACGGGAGACACAGTAGCGTATTAGGGGGAAAAAACATGCATGACCTAAAATTTAAAGCTACTGTGATGTAGTTTGCTTTTCTACTAACCTCAGATCAGCTTCCAGAGCCTCACAAGATTTTATCGAAGATTTTGGGTTTCCTTAATAAGATATTTTAAAATGAAGAGTTTTTTTCTGTCAGTTCCTTTTTGAAGGCATAACGTGTGATGATCTCCAGGGCCCTCACTGGTGGAGGGGTATGTTAATGCGTAGGGTTGTTTATTTTACTGCACACCGCAGGTAGAGGGCGCTAGAGCCACTGCCTGCCCGGTCACGGTGTAGTGATGGCTGGATTGATTTTTAAAAAGAGAAAACATTAGCCAGGCCCAAAGTTGACTGCGTCTAATCCTTGTAAATAAATGATTGTCTCATGGTCTTTATTCCCTCAGACGGGGATTCTGACCGTGTCTTTATTAACCCAATACTATTCCTTATATTTGCCAAATAGTCAATGAGTGCTGTATTTATTCTGATGGTAATAATGCATCTGTTGATTGTGATGTACAACAATATGTCAGATAATTATTTCCTCTGAGGAACAATACTTGTAACGAAACCAATGCAGGGAAATCAATGGGTAAACTGTGCTTTTGGATGTTTGTTTTAAAAACAGATTTATATAGTTTTATGGGATTTTTTTTTCCTCTGTATACACACACAGCATGTGTCTAACTCTCAAAGGAGAGGGCACACTCTTATTTACCTCATCCAACACTTCCTGTTTTGAATGGTTAAGCGTTCCGTAGGGCTACAAAGTGGTGTTGGTTGAAGCAGAGAGCACATAAAAAGCAGCTTAGTTCCATTTGGCAAAACTCCGACTTTATAGTTGTTTTTATTTTTTGCTAAACTGGCTGTGTCTAAATTAGTAAATACATTACAGACTGTTATGGGACTCTATATCTCAAGTGTCTTTGGCTGATGCACATTTTGCGATCAGTCGGCTTGTGCTCATAATCGCCGTAATCTTGGAAAGAAAAATAAATGTGGCAATAATACTCTGTTATATAATGCTCGTTTTATTTCAGTGATGATGTTGTATGTAAAATTGCTATGATGTACTAAATAGAAAATGCCCCCAAAGTCATTTGTGCTTCCAGTTTAGATCCTCTGTAGTCTGGATCCTAATGCATGAAACCCAGTCAACTTGTCTTTTGTTTTGTTTTTTCTTGAATATTTTACACCAAGTGTACTTATGTCTGTAAACCATCACTGAAAACTAGATATGTTTTTGGATGGGGAGGTTGGTGGTCTATTGTACAGTTCCGTCAAAAGAAGAGAAGCAGAACATCTTTGCTGTGATGTCCTGTGTTTATGACTTGCATAATGGCGCCACCTGTCCCTGTGCAGCCAGTGCTTGACCTTGGGGCGAACGTCAGCTGAAAACAGCATCTTTTGATCACTGTGTGGATTGTTTTCTATTTACTATATAAGATTGATCTATATCTAGATACAGTACACTGGATCAGTCAGTGATTTTGTGTTTTTCTCGATAGGCTCTGTGTTCGTTCCAGTTTCCTGATGGTGTAGTGTGAGACATTACCTTGAAGTGTGTTTATGTTGCAATGACATTCAAACTCTGCATTGACTGTGGTCGATGGATGCAAATTTTTAGTTAACTTTTAACCAAATTAACGAAAGGTACAGGCTAAGACGGTCTTTTAGAGGACACAAATCAAGATTGTTTATAGTTCTGCACACAGTAGCAATCTCTATTTTAATTGAAGCACCTGTTTTCTTCTTGTGTTCTTTTATTCAACGCTTATTCTGCTGTTAAGAAATTAAAACAATTGTTTCAGAGCAAAATTCAGTAACTGTAACCTCCATTTATGACTTAAAAGTAGCTTCAGCGGGCATTACATCATTAGAGAATTGAGCATGAAAGCATTAATTGACCTGCCCAGAGTGAAGCAAGTAAACAGATGTGTCAGGACATCTAAAATCATTAATTCTCATGTCACATATTTAGCGTAATGCACAAAACCTGTATGAAAAACTGTAGTTGTAACACTCCTGCAGGTGGCGCATGTTTGAGAGCTCTATTGTTTTCTTTACCTGTAGATGGTGCAAAATAGCATCTACATTTGAACTAGCGTTGTCAAATATATCAGTTTATCGATTCATATTGATTCTTAATATTTAAAATGGTTTCTTATTTTCCGCAGTATTGATACACCAAAACCAGCAGCGCTTTCTTGCTTTCTCTTATTGTTAATGTTTACCACAGTCATTCTGCTGTTCTCTGCTACTAATCAAGTAAAGAAATGTTATTATGTTATCTCTTTTAACACAAATTTAATGCCCTGAGTGTCAATTTTCCCCAAGGTCGGTATTTTTCAAGGTGTTATATCGAAGTTAGCAACTCCAGTATCGTGACAACACGAGTCTGAACTGCTGTTTTCAGCTTCTGGCCTGAAACTGTTGGCACTGGCTTTTTGGGTGCTGCGCATCAATGACACAACGTCCTTGTTTGCTATTCAGAGTAGCTACAATACTCCTGAGGAAGAAAAAAACTATATTTAAAAGTCTCTATTGATTTTTAAAGTTTTGTTTATGTGGTGTTTTTGCTTTACTTTCTCTTTTTATATAAACATATATGTTTTTGTTAGGTGTTTTTGTATTGTCTTTAATCATGTATGGGATACATGCAACTGCAGTACCATGTCCTAACTGTATCTTGTATCATGCAATTGAAATAAATTGGGATTTAATGACATGTGGGGCTCTTTACGTGACCTTGCTTGAGTCTTTGAGCAGCTGCGGCAGCTTTAATGGGAGGCACACTGGTGCTGGGAGACAAAGAAACAATAGACAACAAAAGGAAGCACAGTTTGGTGGACGACTGGAGACGTCTTCCTCCTCCTTCACCTCCTCCTTGATGCGCACGTTCACACACACATAACGTGATCACACTTTTCATTCGCCTTGTTGTTTTCACTGTCCCCTCATCGCCTCGGTCCTGCTGCTCATCAGTATTCCAGAGGAGTAGGAGATGTTGCGTAATGATCACATCGACACACTGGGGAGCAGCGTTGCGTAACAGTAGCAGCAGCCTCAAAGACCAGCGGGATGGGTGTGTGTGTGTGTGTGTGTGTGTGGAGAAAGGAAAGCGAGGAAGAGAGGGAGGGGCTCTGGGAATCGGGAGGGGGGGGTAAGGCGAGGAATGGATCAGGTGGTTGGAAGGATGGAGAGGAGGGAGGAGAGGGAAGGATGCTGAGGAGGGAAGAGCAGGGGGTGAAGGAGAAAGGGGGGTGCAAACAAGATGGCAAGGGGATGGACAGAGAAAGATGGAGAACAGGGATGCAGTTAAAAACATGTGAGCGGAGGGAGGGAGGGAGACGGGATGCAGTGAGTGGGCGATGAAGACGTGGAGGAGAGCCGTGGAGGAGAGCCAAGGAGGAGCCCAGCCATGCATGTTAATGTCACACCACTACATGTTACTATACAGAGCGCAGCCCAGCATGTTCACATGAGCCAGCCAACCTTACAGCTGGCTGCGTCCGACAGGCACACAAGCACAGGGCGGATGGATGGACGGACAGCCAGACAGACAGACAGACAGACAGACAGAGAGCACTGGATGATGAAATTTAAAGTAATATCTGCTGGGATGGGTCCAGCTGAGGTGGGTGGTGAGCAATCTGGCTCCTCACCATTTGAGAATTTCATCTTTGCTTTGAATTATTGATCAAACATCACTTGAATTTGTTTACTGCAATAAGAGCTCCGGCATTTCAATCTGAGGCTTCTCACAGGAACACAGGGATCTACTTTTCATGGCTTTGATCTGCAGTATGTTCAACAGTAACTGAGTATGACATGCTAAGAGGTGAGAGGTATAGCTGGATGCAAGGGTGTGGGTTTTGTGTTAATATTGTGGGGGACACATGAAAGGGGGTGTCCAGGGACAAACCTTTAGTGTCTTGCATTGTGGTGTAGGTATGTTAGTTGGCTTTCGATACCCAACAGCCATTAATCAGTATCTAGCAGGTTAATCTTGAAGTGAAAAACGCAAAATGACTTGAAATACAAGAGGCCTTTCCTTTTGATCCACTGAGCTTTAGCGCCATGTTTCAAAGCACTATCCAATAACAGGTAGTACAATTTTAATGTGTTGTGAAGTAAATATCTTGCTTTTTTAAATTTTTTTTTTTTGATGGCTTTACTGACAGACAGCCGGCTAGCAGCAGCAACATGAGGAAACACAGTGCCCTCTGCCCACCCTTTGGTTTCCATCGGTTGGCTCAGGTTAGCCTTTGCTGCTCTGCACTGTGCACTAGCCAGGTTGGGCGGGAGCGAGCTGGTAGTGCTGCTCATTTGCAGTTACTGCTGGTAATACCATCCCTATAGTGGGACAGCATTGCTGCTGGAACAGTAACCACCCTGCAGTCTCCTTCAGGTAGCCCTGGAGCGTAAGTGGCTTCATTTTGAGCCGCAGAGCTCCTTTAGCATTGTTAACTGGGGATGCATGATATTGGGGTTTTGCCAATATATGGACCTCACTTGTAGAGTGCCTCTCTAGTCCTCCGACCACTCAAAACAAGATGCCACCTGCTACTTCCCATCAGGAGCAATTTGGGTTTCAGTATCTTGCTTTAGAATACTTCGAAATGCGGACTAGAGGAGCCTGGGATCGACCTGCTCTACCTTTGAGCCACAACGGCAACAACTCATTAGGCCGATAATCGATGCCGATATTGATATGTCCACTTTTCCCCCACCTAATTTTATCGGTCATCAAGTCTCTTCTGTAGTGGAATTAACATCATATTATTTATGCATACTCTTATCATGATGGCCCACCAGCAGATGGAGACATGAAATACAGTGCTTTCCAATGTATATAATATTCATTCATTGTGCAAAATAAGAAGAAGCATGTTGGCTAATTCACATCCCAAAAATACAAAAAAAAAAAAAAAAATCTTTAAAGGGAGTTTGTGGCTCAAAATACAGAGGGTGCGCTGCTAGTTAGCTCCCACCCAACCCAGCTGGTGCACAGTGCAGTAAGCTGAAGAGTCGCAAAAATTAAGTGGGGACTAACATGGGTAATTGGTCAAAAATATTCTTGGCGGTTTACCAATTAACAGTAAACTGTTGGCATCCCTTTCCTGTTGATTTTTATGCACCAATTTGTCCCTTTTCTGCGTCAACCTATGGTGGAAATGCCTCTAATTTCATCAAAATAAAACTCCACTGCTACTGTCATGTTCTTATAGACCAAATAACAACTATCACATCTTTAATGTACCAAATCTACCGCCACAGGAGTGAAGCAAAACATATTCTGGCACCTAGAAGTCAATATTGGTGTCAGTGTACACTCTATATAAACATTTGCTCTGCTTTACCTCACACACTAAACATTTGGGGTCATCGTAGACCAGCAACCCCAGTGTTCTGCAAAGTAAAATGGAGTCTTGACTTTGATATAATGGCTTCAATTCCCTGTTCAAAAAGGCTCTCTGACAGCGAGGTGAAGCAGTGAAAATATTGTAAATATAGCGTTCACTTAAACTGATATAGATTTTTTTGGTGGGCCTTTTCATTGGTGGCTAAAATTTAACTAACTGAGGCAGGGTGTGCTCAGCGCCATTTCTTTATTTATACGTGATGTGAGGTTGTTTTTTTTTTACCCAGAAGCTGGAGACAAATACACATGTTCCCAATATTAAGGTGTGTATTGCCACCCCACCCCCCCAAAATCTGCACCCATGCCTTGATGTATCTATGACAGTAAGCTGAAAATCTGTCACAATAAAGGTCACACAGCTCCGCATGCACACAAACGAGGATGACACAATTAGCTTATTTTCCATGCTTATTTTTTGCCAATCTGTTCTTTTTTATTACAAACTTAAAAAAGAATCTGATACAATAAGAAACTGCAGTAGTAACTCCCCATTCCCAAGGGGCAGCACAGAAAACAGGTCATTGCATTTCAGTAGTGAAAGATTCATTACACATCTACAGGGTGTACAGATCAGATACAAAATAGGAAAAAAATAATAAAATACAGGCAGGAAAGAAAGCACTATATTTATACATCATCTGAACTTTTAATTATATCTATCTGACTCTTAAATGTTAAATTTTACATAGAAAATAAACTTCTTTTATGACAATGAAATATTCCAAAGTGCAAAATAAAACGCACACGTCGATATAAGCAAAGGACATCAGAATACAAAATTCTTGTTTTTCCTCTTCGTCAGTGTTCAACCCTGATCGTAGAGTAGCCTGCGTTGAGAGTTGATGTTTCAAACACTATCTGATGCGTTCTTTTCAAGTGTAAAACACAGACTGGCATTCACTCTTAAAAGATGTGAGGGCAAAACAGCTTTTACGGTAATTGCTCACATCCTCAGATCTCTCACCTCGAGAGCTTGATTTGTATGCAGAAGAAATTTAATAACTCACCTCGTTTGCTCTGAATAATCTGACAGATGTGGGGAAAGAAAAAAGGAGTCACTTGGACAATTTGGACATGCATGTGACTAAAAATCTCTACACACTCACACACACACATACAAATGAACAGGTGCCTCATGTATTTTTCGCAGGCCATCTCAACCAGGGTTGACGAACATCAGATCACATTCACAGCACATTCATTTCCTTCGTCCCTTCCGAACCTGCCGTAATACTGTCGTCCTATTGAGGAGATATACTATAATTTTTTTTTTTTTTTTCGGGTGCAGAGAGGTAGAAACCCCTTAAATCCTTCAGGGTAATTTAAATTATGGCATTACATTGCACTGGAGAAGGGTGAGCATCTGTGTAAGCAAAGACAGTCTGGGATATGGCTATAGTATCAGGACCAAAGGACCAGGCTGATGGGGAGGAGAGGACAAAAAAAAGGGGTGAGGAAAAGTAACATCTGATGGAATATATAATACGAGGGAGGTAACATAACATTTTGCTCATATAAATCTGGGGTCAGGTACTGTAGTCGCACACACAGGTGAATAGAGCGTTGGTGCTGATGTTAAATTATTTAAAGGTCCAGTGTGTAGGATTTAGGGGGATATATTTGCATAAGTAAGAAAAATAAGAATTGTTTTTGTTAGCTTAGAATGAGCCATTTATATCTACATAGCTAGCGGGTCTTTGTTTCGCAGTAACCCAAAGCGGTCAAATCAAACACTGGCTCTAGATGAGGCCATTCGCATATCTGTGTCATCCACTGTAGTTAGAAGCCACTTTGCGACACAAGCGTTGGAAAGACACTGATTTTATTTTATTTTTCACGTTAAATTGCTTCACTTGATGTTTTTACCGGTTTAAATTTGTGTGGTTTGGCCCCTAGGAAAAACCTCTGAATGTCAGGATCTTAAGTTATCAGAGAAAAAAGGTGACATGCCAAACAGCATAGGAGACACACTGATCTGTAAAGTGAAACTGCTTTATTCAGTGTGTTTACTGGTTTAAACCTTTTGTTTTAGAGAGGAAAAGACCTCTATGGATAATCTGGCCCCTGGTTAAAACTTCCTAAACATCTGGATGTTAAGTTATCAGCGACAAAAGGTGAGTGCACAGTCGCAGGTGCTGGGCTAGCAGCCTGTCTCCAACATGCCACACAGCATTGGAGAAACACTAATTTGTAACCTGAAACTGCTTTACTCCGTGTTTTGACCTGTTTAAATCACCTGGTCTGCTTGTTTTAGAGAGGAAGAGACCTCTGTGGATAATTCGGCTCCTGGTAAAAACCTCCTAAACATCTGGATCAGAAATTAGGTGAGCAAACAGTAAGTTAAGAGAGAAAAACTGAGCCACATTGGCAGGTGTTGAGCTCATGGCCCCTCTCAGATATGCCAAACAGCGACTGAGAAACACTGATTGTGTATGTGAAACTGCTCAGTGTTTTTACTGGTTTTAATGTGGCTCCTGATAAAAACCTCCTGAACAACAAATACATAAGAAATTCTAACTGGGAAAAGATTCAGCTGGTTGCAATCCTCCCCAGTAGATGCTACTAAACCCCCTTAAATCTTACACGCTGTTCCTTTAAAAATAAAAAAAAAAAAGAGGGGAAAAAATTGGGTAATGGACAATTTCAGGGGCAAAAATAAGCGGGGCGGTGACACAATATGCAGTGACTTCACATTAAAAGGGGAGATGGACATTGCACTCTAAAATAAATCTGAAATGTGGAGATTTTTGGTTTAAATGTACTGCCTATGGGAGTAGTGTTGTCAGACTGCCCTGGGAGCACAGAGAGAGAAAAGTGATATCAGCCATCTTTTCCTACACAATCCCACTGTAAACATTCACATCTTGAACTTCAACTCCAACTTGAAGAATGAATACATTTACCCGTCTTATTAGACAAATGCTGTACAAGGTACAATACACATTCAATACTTTTTATTCTGTACATCTTTTTATTTTTGTCTCGGTTTGCATATATTCACGTTATTTTCTGAAAAAATAACCTCAGCATGTAAGAAACTAAACAAAGAATCTGAACATAAGAACTTTGTATATACATATTCGTGGACTCGTCATGTCTTACTCATACAAATGTTAAGTGATCATTTTGCAAAAACAAAAATATAGAAATATTGGAAATAAATTACAAAACAAAAAAATTATAAATGCATCTCTCCCTCACAATCGTAACATTTACAGAGATGTGTACCTCCCCACCCCGTTCCCTTGAAAAGAAACCAAAAAAAAGAAAGAAATAAAATCTTGCATGCATATGACAAGCTGTCACATTGCAAAAACCAGCGTGAGCACAAGTCAAGGGGCCTCGGGTCGTCTTATACAAAAACATTTATGGGTACTTGCAAACATTCAAATAAACGGATGGGACTAACAGCATCTCCTCACCAGTGCGATGCATTTGAATACAAATTAAGCTCCTGTTTGAATCTCTAAAGCATTTCATGACAGCTGAATTAATTGTTACCAAACAGAGGGCGAAGGAATGGCGTATCGCTCGTGTCTGTGGGCGACACGCAGCATCAGGAGCCCAGTAATAAAGTGCCGGACATCTGAGAGTTACCCTTCCCTGTAGTGACTAACCAACAATCACATGGACCCGGCTGGTAAACAAACCATTGTTAGGGACGAGAGACTTCCACAGATCTGACACGCTGTCCAATAAAGCCACAAAAGCCACACACCACATTCATCTTTGTCCACGTAACTGCGGAAAAACACACAACCTGAACTGTATCACTCTGGTTTTTCTTTGTTAACAGCCAGAAGAGAAAAGATCAGTGAAGAATTTCAAGAGGAGGGAGAGAACAGTGTGAGCCTTTGGCTTCAATACCATTTAAGCTCACCAGAAACGTGTTCTGGGTTTTAAAGTGTCGCTCTCTAAGCCAATACAGCCTGGACGCCACCGAGGCAACACAACCCTCTAACTGCTTCGCGCTCCCTTTCCTTTGGTCTTCCCCTCTCTACCATTTCTCCTCTCTCCTCCCCATGCAGAGGAAAACCTCTCCTTCATAGTCAAAGTCATGCTAAGCCATTTATCACAATCCCTGCTGCATCCCCTACGCCTCTTCACCTTCACACACTGCTGACTGGAATTGTGTGCATGTGCACGTTTCTGCATGTGTGCGCTCATTTGAATTCATGTATGAGATCATAGCTTACATCCCAGCGTGTATAATTGAGGTATCAGTGCAGTGTTATTTTCTTAAAATGCAAAAAAATTGACTTGCTTTTCACATTCCCCAAGGTTTCCCTGACCTTCCAGCTGCAGCTTCCCCTGACAGATACAATACATTCTACTACATCACTCCCTTACCACCCCAATGCTCCCCTTCTGCTCCCTCCGCTGCTCCCACTTCATTTAAACCCGTGTCATGTACGCATTCCAGCTGACGATAAACTGCTTCCAATATGCGCCCCGTGACAACAGAGTCAAATTGTGCCCGCACACGAGTGCGTTTCAAGGGTAACGGGGCCCACCGTACAAACAATGAGTCTCTCCATCACGCTGAGCCACAACAAAACAGAACAGGACTACACACACAGAGACAGCAGAGCCCCCCTCTCTGTATTTGTGGCAAGTAGGGCAGAGCAGATTGCAGAGCAAAGTGCTGAGCTTTCCACAGCCGTCGTTCCCTGCAGGACTTGGCGAGGTCCTTTTTCACAGCATGACAGTGCAGTGCAAAAACAGAGCTATACTAGAGCCGGGTCCATTAAACTACAAGTCAAGGGGAAAAAAGCCCCTCACATTAACATTCAATGCTAAATAATAAACATAAAGAGATTGGCAACGACTCAAGGTAGAAAGGAACTCATCCACCACCCCACCCACTCCTGTCATCAGAGCCAACACACAGAACGTGATGAGTAACGGCAACGGACAAAAGGGCAGGGTGGGGTTGGAGGAACGAAACAAATCACATGAATTATTCAGTGGACGTGGTACTTTAAATCTTTGTAGTAAAACTAATTCTTAACTTGTATTAGTATTAGAACAATTTGTTAGAAAAACTGAAAATATCTGGAGCATCATTGTCCAAAACCCACCTCCTCCGACAATTCTTATCGTTACAAATGAAGGCTTAGTTGGCCAGCACAACAGGCTGGAAGGACTGGCTAGGATATTGCAGGTTGTAGCTTCCTAAACCCTCGACAAACGGCGGCTTCTCCATGTAGGAGATTCCTCCGTTGCTGCCAATGATGCCCACGCTCTGGGCGGGGGGAGGGCTGGAGAAGGGGTCAAAGGACGGGTGGGTGTTGACAGTGTGGGGGGGTTGAAATGGGCTGGCATGGGGCTGCATGGGCTGGGTGTCAGCATCAAAGTAAAGCGGGCCTGGGGATCCTGGGTAGACAAACTCTTTGGCGTTGGGAGAGAGCTGGCTGGCGATGGGACCTCCGAGGGAGTGCAAGGAGAGAGACAGGGGCTTGTGCTTCAGCAGCTCTGGAGCCGAGATGGTGGTGGGAGAGCGCGTGAGCATCCTCTGGGCAGGTGGTATGACGACTCCAGAGCTAGCTGCCGACCCGGCCCCGCTGCACTTCTTCATCTTGGTCGAGCCGAATTTAGTGGCGGCGAAGCTGGCGGTGGTGAAGGTGATGGGCTGAGGACGGGCGGTGGGAAGTGCGGAGGGTGGCTGCTGAGCGGAGAGGTAGGGCAGCCCGCCGCTGGGAGGTGAAGGGGTAGAGGTGTTTGAGGAGTGGGCAGCTGGATCGGTGGGCGTGCTGGAGCTGGGGTAGCTGAAGAGGCCGGGGCAGGACTGGGCAGATAGAGGTGTGGGAGAGCTGGAGAGCGAAGGCATGAGGGCGGGAGATGCCTGGCTTCCTATTGGGACAAACACCTGAGCTTCTGGGTTAAAGCCCAGACTCTTGGCCTCCTCTGCCTCTGCATCTCCTTTACCCTCTCTGATCACCCCCTCAGCCCTCTCGCTGTCACAGCCGAGGCCTGGGGGGTCCTCCAGGTAGAGAACCTTCACCGCCCCCTTCTCTCCAATCTGGTAGGAAACCTCGTAAGGGTCAATCCAAACACTGAGCTCCGCAGGAACATTTGCACGCACTTCCTCCGTGTCCAGTCCACTTCTCTTGGCGGCCAACTCCACCACGGGGTCCCTCGGCGCTCCCAGGTGAATGCAGCGAAAGGCGGAGCCCCTGAGAGGGGCCTCAGGGTACCAGTGACCCTCAAAACGAGACATCAGTATCCTCTCCAGCTCCTCGCCGAACAGGTCAGCTCGACGCCGAGGCAGCTTGTTGTACAGGTAGGACACGATGAAGTTGAGGGCGACCTTCACTTCTAGATGCATGGCTGCACCGGGTTAGCGCCGTCGTGGGAGCAAAGTGATCAAGATGATGCTGAAAGTGAGGCAATGCAACTGTAACAAGGAGTTTTTCCCTCTGGCTTATTGTAAAGTGTATGATTCTTTTAGTGTCACCATGGTAAAGGCACCTTGAAGGCGGGGGCAGCAGGTTGCAGGCTGTCTTTTGTTATCACAAATACGTAGCAATGTTTTCAGGTCCCAACTGTGAAGAAGAAAACAAAAGAAAGAAGTCATTTTAAGAAAGAACCAGAGGAATATTAAAGGGGAGATCAAGGGAGATGAATTAAAAATAAAGACGGGGGAGGATGCTGTTACCCAGCTGTAAACAATTAATTACAGTTATAGTTTTTGGACATAGAAAGCCAGATTGTTGAACGGGGGCTGGAGTGTGCCGCCAGAATTAACAGACTCTCCCAGTAATTAATTACAGCTCATTATTTTAGATATTAATGAAAAATATATGCATTTAATTTTTGTCTAAACACCAACATCAGCACTAAAATATACTGAAATATATATTGTTTTCTGCCAATCCTTTGAACAATCGCAATATTTCAACCTCACGCTGCTGAATGAGGCACTTGTGCTCATGGTGGTTTAGTAAATGTATCAACTGAAGAAGTATTTCACTGTTAGAAAGATGATCTTCTCATAAAACAGGGCTATCTATGCAGTACAAAGACAAATACTTTTGAAATCAGTGCTACATGACCAGAGAAAACAGAGGCTGTGGTATTCACTTTCCCTAAGAGGTAGAAAAAACTTACAACTACCAAAAGGCACTGCACCTCACAGGTTCAATAAATGCTCCGGCTGGTGGGTGATGTGATGCTAGCTTTGCTGTTTTTTGGCAGGAAACAATAGTGGGTCCAGCCGATAACAAACAATCTCAAATTACAGTTAAATGGTGAATTAAAATATGTTTCTGGAAAAAAAAATTAAGGCAAGAGTAGTAACAAAATCTTTGTTTATATTTGTTCAGCACTGCTTGGTTTAACAGTTTCATTCCAGTATTTTCAGCTTCTGATTTTACAATCCAGCTAACAATATTCTGCCCACTTCCTGTTCACAAATACTCATGTTACAGCCATACAGTGCACTAAAATACGTGTGACGACATTTTAGGCAAGAAAAAGGCAAAACAGTAACATATTCCTGATTTATATTTGATCACCGTTGCCTAGTTTTACAGTTTGACTGGGAGCTCTCTCTTGATCCACTTCTATTCTCTTTGACATATTATAATTAAACAGTAAACTAAAGTACATTTCTGAAGACATTTTAGGTGAGAAATAGGCAATATAGTAAAAGAATCTTGGTTCTTATTTGATCATCACTACCTGGTTTTACAGTTTGATCATGAATTTGGTCTAAATTTAAGAGAGAGAGAGAAAGAGGGGCTGCCCTCTCTCTCAATCCACTCTATACTCTGTCATATTACAGTTAAACGGTAAGCTAAAATAGGTTTATGAAAACATTTTATACAAGAAATAAGCAATACAGTAACACTGCCAGTAGCACTGGCTTGTTTTACAGTACAGAGTCTGAGGGGTGGGTCTCTCTCTTGATCCGCTTTCATACTCTCTGTTGTACTGCAAACATTTAACATTTAAGAGGAGAAATAGACAACACAGTCACAGAATCTTAGTTTATATTTGACCAGCGTTATTTTACAGTTAGATCTGAGTCTGAGGTGCAGGTCTCTTGCTTGATCCACTTCTATACTCCTTGTTGTATTGCAGTTAAACCATAAACTAAAATGTTTCTGAAAACATTTAAGGTGGGAAATAGGCAACGCAGTAACAGAATCTTGGTTCATATTTGATCAGCACTGTTAGGTTTAACAGTCTGATCTGAATTTGGTCTGCGTTTGAGAGAGAAAGAAAGAGGGGTGGGTCTCTCTCTTGATCCGCTTCTATACTCTGTGTCCATGGTGGTGGATGTACAAAAATGAGGCAGTATAAACAGTAATTAGAGCTAGGTAAGGAGGGGGAGATTGGAGATCTGTGCTCTGGTAAGATGGAGAAAAGTTGACCACTTTTGATTTCCACATATACCACCCACATTGTTATGATACAGAGCTGGCTGAAAATCAGCAAAGCGCCCCTTTAAGTGAACGCTTCATTGATTTACATAATTATTTGAGTGGCACACTCCAGCCTCCATATAGGTCACTGCTCTAATGAAAGCAAGAAAAATACACGCCTGCATGAGAGCAGTGGAAGAGCCACAGCTTAATACATTATGTACTGAGACATTTCTATACTGACCTGTGAGGGCAAACATTGATTCTAATAAAAAAAAAAAAAAACTGGGCAATGTGTTGTGAAATGTTTCTGAAGCCGTCAAAAATAGATTCAAAGGGCTCGAGGAAACGGTGTGAAAAGCTTCCATTATGCCTTTAGGAATCAAATTATAGAGGATAGCAAAATACAGTATGTGTGATGAGCGGAAAACATCCCAGTTTCACCTAATCTACATACTGGGAGGTGAGCAAATTCATTTACACGACCACTATTCTTATTCAGTAGCAAACACCACTGATACACGTTTTATATTTTGGTTTTATCGGCTGCAGGATCTACTGATGGATGTAACAGATGCTGTGTTGTGGGCCTCATAAATCCTTTATAATCTGAATCCGATCCCACGGAGTGCCTCCTGCCTAATGCTTCAACACAGTCACACAGCATCCATTCATCACCGGGCAGAGTCAAACTGAATGAAAGATTACATGTAAAAAAAAACCAAAAACACAACAACACCACAGAAACACAGAGGGAAGAGGTGTAAAATGGCAGGACAGTTAGTCGACTTCACAGAACAGCATTTCCCACCATGCAGCGCGCGCGATCACCCCCTCCCCTCCCCCTCTATACACACACAAACAATTCACTAACATTCACTTCCCTGCCAGATGGGGATTCGGCAGCTAAGATTAGAAAGACGCCTCCGATTAAAGACAATTCTAATGTTATTACAGATAAAGCTGCACAGGCTGGATGCAGGGCTGCTGGAGTGACAGTTCAAGATTTACATTTCCCCCTATTGCACGAAAAAGGTGACATTGAAGGATAAGATGGGGGGTTGGTTAGAATGGGCTATAAATAGGGCCCCATTTTGCATCATCTATGGTGCAAATTCCTCTCCAGCATCTGAGTTATTAAACACGAGATGAAATGTAGGAAAGGATCTTTTGAGCACATGAGAATCCACCGGTCCACCTGCAACAGCAAGCATCACTAAAAACCTTGATTGCACACACACAGCTAAGCTACCTCCAGCTTCTCCTGCATTTCCTACCTCTCATTATAAATAAAGGCAATAAACACAATGTCATCCAATGACATCAGGGCAATAGCTCAGTTAATATGTGCAGATGTGTTGCTGCATGAGTGCAAGAAATGGTCCTAATCTTAAACCACAGCTTGCAGTTTTAATAAAAACACCCAGATCTTTCACGTCCATAAATCCCCCGGCTGTGTTCATATATTTATTCCTCACCTGCAGGTTTGTCACACAGCTTGAAGGCTTCATTTTGTGCAGGCCTGTTGTTGCGGGTCAGAGCAGCAGCAGGTCCTATAGTGCTATTTTTGTTTACATGGACTCATTATCAGAGCTGCAAATGTGTGGCACTGTGTGCTGCAAAGCATCTACCACATGCCAGGTTTCATCTATTGAGCACCACATCTAGTGAGCTTACAGGCAGCACAAGCTAATGCACATTATATATAACAGGTATAAGCAGAAGCACCTTTAGAAATGTTATGAGGGAGGGTTTATGGAGGCCATGGACATAAAGCCTCAACACAATTTTCCTTTTTGCTGAATGCCTCTCACTTCTCCCTGTGTAACTGTAAATACGTTGATATTCATGGAGCTTTTTGCATGCTGCACAACAATGGAGGTAAACATGCAAGACGTGGCGTGAGATTGGAGAAATATCACCCAGGTTTGCATGTGTGATGACAAGCTCAGATAATAAGGGAGCAGGGTCTACCTGGGGATTACTGCCATATGTCAGTCAAAAGGCACTGGAGCAGAAAGGACACTGGTTTAGCTGACATGCAAGTGAAGAATCCCCCCTCATGCCAAATTGTCGCTGTAAATTAAATTATAAGGCTAATTAAGTGGTGAACAGCCTATCGACCGAGCGTGTGCTCACTGTGCAACGAAGAAGAAGAGTCCCTCCTCAGCATAAACAACCCCATCACACAACATATACACAGAAACATGACAGCTGAGCAGATTTTAAGGGGCACCTCAGCTGATATGTAATGGCCTGAGAGGAAAACAAAAGTCTGTATTTAATGGCTGAACCTGTGCTCATTCATTATAGTCAGCGCGTTTTGATGGACATCCAGGACAAACAGCAACACACAGCAACATGCTGTTGTCAATGCACACGCCTTATACGGGTATTTAAATAAAATGTAGCCATTCAAAGCACCGGCTGATATTTAATTACTCACCAATCGTCTCTGATGCTCCAGCTTGACTTGTACTCCTGCGTTTCTGTTTTTATTCCCTTGTGTTGTCTCGGATTGCAAGGCGGATTTATCGAGTCGTTGCTGCAGATATTCACCACTAGATTTATTTCACCTTGGTGTTGTTGGTATTTTTTAACTGCTGTCCCAATTCTCACACAGCCAAAGGATTTTCCCAGTTAGTCTTCAGCTGACAGTTTGCATGGAGGGTCCAGAGAAACTTTACTGTTTGACAACCCGGCGTATTTATACAGTGTGACTCGCCCACACGCCCGTGACGGCAGGGACTACTTTCTTAATATTATTGTAGCTGCTGTTTTATTATTTTAAATAAAGGTGTCCATGCACCTGCTCACCTGTCTGCAAATCATCAATGACGTCTCTGTACTTATTATCTATATTAATATTAACCTGCAGCTTGAGTTTGAAAAATAAATACAAAGATTAACATGATATTTTTAATTTTCAAGACAATATGTGTATTTATAGTCATTTTAGAAAAGCAGCGACGCCAAAAACTGAAAATGCAACGTTTTTAAGTCCATGTTTACCTAACAGGCTCTAGTTTAATCGGCGGAGGGATATTTGTAGTTTTCTACGGTGCTGAGCAATTTGCTAAAAATATAAGCGGTGATAGCAACAGAGTCGCTATTGGCTGAGAGGGGGGAGGACCCACACAGTATTGGGCTGCAGCCTCCATTTAACAGCTAAAGAAACCTGGCTTGTACCAGGCGCTTCTGGGAAATGATGTTCTTCTTTCTCACTCAATGATGTGCGGTAACGAGAGCGTTAAATAATAAAACGTGCTTTGGCTTTTTGTTGACTCTGGGTTTCTATTCTATTCTATTGTGTTCTATTATAAGACATTTATGGTGTCTAATCAGTTGGACTATGGAAACGGACTTTATATAAACAAAATGAAATTGATTAAAATCATATGAATTAAAACCCACACATTCCCAAATGTTCTTTATTTAATTTGTTTTTTAATTTTACATGAACACATTTAGTGACCATATTTTGCAGGCATGCCTCCTATCTTTACTTCATCACTTGACTCTTTGGTTTTAAAGCTCAAGTGTTTCCATTTAAAAAACAACAACTTATTTGTAAAGATGAAAAACACATGAAAAAAAAAACTAATTTCCGGTGCAGTACAGTTATTGAGCTAACATCAACTTAAGGTATTTGAAATACATTGTCATGCATTTGTTTTTGATTTTTTTTTTTTTAATTCTGAAGTATTGGATTTCATGTAGAAAATATTTTCAACATAAAATGGGGTTGAAAATGACACATTAAAGGAATGGACAGTACAAAGTGAGCCTATAAACATGCTGTTCACTTCAATAGTGTCAAGGCTATTTTATGATTTTTGTAATGTCTAATGTTGCATTAAAATATCAAAATGTACTATTTCTTATATTTCTATCATATTATCTGTGATATTATGGTATGTATTATGAACATAATTTGGTTCCAGTGGTGTAAGAGGTGTTGAGAATTTTTACTTCAGGAAAGTAGCAATACTGAACTGCAAAAATACCTAATATTAGGAGTGAAATTTATCAAAAATTATCCCAAGGTACTTATATCATCATTGATTCATCACTGTGTAAGCAATATTTGTGATGTTGTGCTGTGGAGGTGAAACTTTTAATTCTATGCTCTGACTACTTTGCATATCTATTTTAGTCTATACAATGTTGGGTAAATGGGCAAGTGTTTTGTAGGCCTATATATGAAATATGAAACTTTAAAGCACATGTCAAGTAAACGTAGAGAAATAAAAGGACTTAAAAAAAATGTATCCCTGAAATGAACTACTCAAGTGAAGTACAAATTTTAAAACTGTACTTAAGTACAGTACTCAAGTAAATGCTTGTTAATTCCCACCATTGCCTAGTTTATGCATATAACAACATGGTAAAGTTTCTATGAAAAATTTGTGTTTAGAGTTCAGAGAAGGACTGTATGAAGAAAAAGCATAACTGCATTGTTTGTCTCATCAAAATCAAATAATCTAATACTACTACTACTACTATTAATAATAATAATAATAGATAATTTTTTTAAAAAACATTTTTATTTAATAATATTTTATTTATAAAAATATTAACATTTACTTTATTTGATTCAATTTAATATATATTTTTTTTAACCCAATAATTAAATCAAAGACGTCCACTGTCTTTGATTTGACTCCTTAAGCCGGTGACGTCACGCGAGGGCGACACTCATCTTTGTCAGTGAACAAAATGGCGTCTTATTGTTTGACAGTTACTAGGCTGCGGGTAAGAAAACGTTATTTTTCCTTCGCAGAGTTTTTAAATGCCTTGCTATCGAGTACACATGTGACAATAGATATGTGTTATCGTTTAGTACAGCCGTTATTGCTCCAGCTTTACCGACAGCCGGTAAATGTAGAGAAGAGTGCGCACCGAGCCGCCGTTAGCCAGGTCACCGTGTCCTCGTTTGACTCATGACAGCGACGCATCGTAACGGTTCTAAACCAAGCATGACTGTACAGATACCAGTATTATGTTATTATAATGTTAATAGCGGCATCAAGTTCAGTCAGTATCAGCTGAATAGTGGATGCTAACGATCCCAGGTGGCTTGATGTTTGCAAGGTGATCGCAAGGTTACGAAGTTTTCGTCAGACGCACTTTATAATAGCTCGCTCCTGACAGCTGGGGCTGATGCTCAGCGGTGTGTTTCTGGGCCTCTGTTGGTTAGTGGATGAAATTAAATGGTACATGCTTATTTTGAATTACACAGGGCCCTCCATAAGCAACTTTTTACTAAAGGATGTTAACATAAATCAACCTACCGCTACGAGGCTGAAGTTGGCATCCGATTCACAGCTTCGGATTGGAATTTTCCGGTCCACCTTAAAAGTGTCATAACGCCTGTAGATGGCGGTATTCAGTCGTTTTCCTAATTCATGAACTGAGAGCATGAAACATTGTGGGAGGATGAAAAGAGAATCAACCCTTCATTGCAACGGTATTTAATTCATCTAAAAACCAGGATTTTATTTATTTTAGTTGTAGATCTACTCTCTAATATGTGTAACTCACAGTAAAATGTAAATGATGTATTTCTATGTCTTTTTCTGATCTACATCACATTAGACCTGTTCCTGATATAAAACCACAAGACTTAGACTCCTCAAATCTGGACTAGATTATTAAACAGAGTCAATACATTCATAAAAACACTGTCTCTGATTTGTGAAACCTTTATTTTATTTGTGAAAATGCAAAAAAGGCGCATTTCACTGCTTTTTTCTCATCTAGACCACATTAGACCAGGTCCAGGTCTACAACCGCTACACTTAGACTCCTCAAATCTGGACTGAATTATTTTACAGGGTCTATACATTCATAAAAACACCGTCTCTGATTTGTGAAACCTTTATTCTATTTGTGAAAATGCAAAAAAGGCGCATTTCACGGCTTCTTTTTCATCTAGACCACATTAGACCAGGTCCAGGTCTACAACCGCTACACTTAGAGTCCTCAAATCTGGACTGAATTATTCTACAGGGTCTATACATTCATAAAAACACAGTCTCTGATTTGTGAAACCTTTATTCTATTTGTGAAAATGCAAAAAAGGCGCATTTCACGGCTTTTTTCTCATCTAGACCATAATAGACCAGGTCCAGGTCTACAACCGCTACACTTAGACTCCTCAAATCTGGACTGAATTATTCTACAGGGTCTATACATTCATAAAAACACCGTCTCTGATTTGTGAAACCTTTATTCTATTTGTGAAAATGCAAAAAAGGTGCATTTCACGGCTTTTTTCTCATCTAGACCATAATAGACCAGGTCCAGGTCTACAACCACTACACTTAGACTCCTCAAATCTGGACTGAATTATTCTACAGGGTCTATACATTCATAAAAACACTGTCTCTGATTTGTGAAACCTTTATTCTATTTGTGAAAATGCAACAAAGGTGCATTTCACGGCTTTTTTCTCATCTAGACCACATTAGACCAGGTCCAGGTCTAGAGCCGCTACACTTAGAGTCCTCAAATCTCACCAATAATAAAAAAGAAAATAATAAAAATGAAAATAAAGATGTTAAGAAATACTGAACTGTGCCTTTTTTTTTGCATTTTCACAAATAGAATAAAGGTTTCACAAATCAGAGACAGTGTTTTTATGAATGTATAGACCCTGTAGAATAATTCAGTCCAGATTTGAGGAGTCTAAGTGTAGCGGTTGTAGACCTGGACCTGGTCTAATGTGGTCTAGATGAAAAAGAAGCCGTGAAATGCGCCTTTTTTGCATTTTCACAAATAGAATAAAGGTTTCACAAATCAGAGACTGTGTTTTTATGAATGTATAGACCCTGTAGAATAATTCAGTCCAGATTTGAGGACTCTAAGTGTAGTGGTTGTAGACCTGGACCTGGTCTATTATGGTCTAGATGAGAAAAAAGCCGTGAAATGCGCCTTTTTTGCATTTTCAAAAATAGAATAAAGGTTTCACAAATCAGAGACGGTGTTTTTATGAATGTATAGACCCTGTAGAATAATTCAGTCCAGATTTGAGGAGTCTAAGTGTAGCGGTTGTAGACCTGAACCTGGTCTATTATGGTCTAGATGAGAAAAAAGCCGTGAAATGCGCCTTTTTTGCATTTTCACAAATAGAATAAAGGTTTCACAAATCAGAGACTGTGTTTTTATGAATGTATTGACTCTGTTTAATAATCTAGTCCAGATTTGAGGAGTCTAAGTCTTGTGGTTTTATATCAGGAACAGGTCTAATGTGATGTAGATCAGAAAAAGACATAGAAATACATCATTTACATTTTACTGTGAGTTACACATATTAGAGAGTAGATCTACAACTAAAATAAATAAAATCCTGGTTTTTAGATGAATTAAATACCGTTGCAATGAAGGGTTGATTCTCTTTTCATCCTCCCACAATGTTTCATGCTCTCAGTTCATGAATTAGGAAAACGACTGAATACCGCCATCTACAGGCGTTATGACACTTTTAAGGTGGACCGGAAAATTCCAATCAGAAGCTGTGAATCGGATGCCAACTTCAGCCTCGTCCTACCGCTTATGAAGTAACCTGCGCCCTACACTCGATGTCATGTGTTGTAAATGATGAATACATGTAGTTCTGTTGTCTGCTGGGTGAGGTTAGAGGTTGGAAACTTAAATATCATGATATTTTTGATAAAATATCTTTATCAACATGACGATATTGTAGGAATGACTATTGACTATTTACACAATGAGATATTTGATAAACAATTATTATTAATGTGGATAAAATGACAAAATGGCTAATGGCAAATAATACAACAACTAGAACAGTCTGGCAAATACAGAAAATTACATCATTTTATTGTAGTACAAACCAGGACAGTAGAACACTTAGGATACAAGTGGACATCACTGACCACTCCCACATAAAAGCAATGGTATATATATATATAGTATATATATATATTTTATCTATAAAATAGTATTGGGCAATCTTCCAGCCTACTTCTGCACCCTTCTGTGTGTCATTTCTGGTAGTTACCAGCTACACTCCTCCAAGTGACTGCTTTTGTACGTACTGCAGATTTTAACTGATCTGGGGAAAACTGCATTCTCCTACGATGCACCTTGGACATCGAATACTCTTTAAAAGGATCTTAAATTAGAAATGCTTATATCCATTGATGAATTTAAGGGCGTCACAAAGAATGTGGTGACAAAGACATGTGCTTGTTTCTCTTGAGAGGCCGCTGTGTTTGAATAGTTGTTGTTTTATTGTGGATTTTTGTGTTATATATTGTATTTGTTGCATTTTAAATGTGTTTTGATTGGCTGCTATCTTGGACAGGTCTCTTTTGAAGAGATTTTCAGTCTCAGTGGAACTTCCTGGTTAAATAAAGGTTAGATAAAATAAAAATAATAACAATATCAAAAATTTAAGACAGTTTTCTATCTCATAGTACAATATTGAAATAATATCAAGATAATGCCCAGCCCTAGGTGCAGTCTTGCTTTTCGTGGTGCTTCATCAATTTATTATCTCAATATTTACATTGATATTTGAGAACGTAAATCAAAAACTATTCTCACAGAGATGTCATCACACATAAACGTTCACTTATGTCAACAAGCATTTTCCCCATAAATAAATATGGTATGGTAAGTGGTATAAGGAGAATATACAGGGAGAATATCAGAAAATACATATTATAATAATACACAATAAGCAAATAAGTGGAAAAAAGATGAAAATGGTTGCCAGGGTAATGTGCTTTAATTTTTTGATGTGCCATTTACCTCCATTTGCAAATGTTTATGAGATGTCTTTGTCCATTTGAAGAGAAGTACTTGATATTTAGGCAGTGCAGTAAAGGCCATCAGTCTCACTTATTGCATGCTTAGTTGTTTATATAAACATGAGGAAGACTAGATAGCATAGCATTGCATTGATTTACAACATAATATAAAATTCAATTACACAAATTATTGCACTTGTTATTGTCAAAAGAACTGGCCCAAACACTGAACCTGCTGCCCAGTAGTGTGTCGGTGTATTCTAGTGTGGTTACACAAGAGATCTGTGAATGTTTTAAACACATCTGAGTATAGTTTGTATGATGAGATAGCCTTGGAACCAACCCGATTAGATTGAGAGTCTCCACATTTTGGCTTAACATTAGCTATTCCTTAAATTGCAAGGCAAAGGACATCCCAAAATATCTGTTTCTGCTAATGAAATACCAGTGAATGACCAAACTGGCCTTATTCAGCCTTGATCACTGTTCAATGCTGGCCACCAAAAACCCACATATCCTGGAGCAATGGGAAAAGGAGTCAGAGCAAATCTTCCACTGCTGCTGCCACTTTATTTACACTGATTATGTTTGTAGTAAATGATGCTCTTCTAAATTGCCTGTACCTCTAGTGCTCATAGTTTAAAGTGTAGCGTATCAGACTGATAGTAACAGCCTAGTGGGCGAGGCTTTCCCTGAAATATGAGCTGGATAAACTTTAACCCACTTTTCTCTGGACATTGTGATTTTCCGCTGAATATCAACACTGAGGGTGAGATCTAAAGGAAGTAAATCTAGCATCCCTCATATTTTGGCATGGTCACTCTTTAAGCAGTGTTCTGATTTAATTTCTAATATTTTCTGCCAGAATGTTGATGCAGTAGTTGTATATTATCTATTTTACTCCTCAATAAAATTTTACATCACACACTTGAAGTACATTAAAGTTATTAAAAGAGAGGTCTTAAAATGCTTTACACAGTGTCTACAAATAGATTAATGTCAGTCTGCTATTGCTGGAGAAGAGAGATTGGGATTGTATTTTGACAGCCTGTTTTAATTACCAGCATGAACATAATCCTGACTTTTAAATTAAGTATTGACAAGACAGCTCTGAAAAATCCCCCCAAAATGTTGTCAATCCAAAAACAATGTAACAATGACTGTTCATTTAAAAATGCCTTGTTCAGCTCCAATACTGATTTGTAGAGTGGCTCAAGACATTCCAAGTTCCCTTGCTGATCTGATCAATTTATAACCAAACTGACGGAGCCTGTTTGTGACCAAAATGGAGGATTCCTCTGCGTCTCTGTAGGCCACATTGTTACTGGTGTGACTTGCAAGATTATGTTTTAACTATCCTCACATGTGATCCCATTCTTGTATAATTTAGTGACCTCTCTTTCCTCTGCATATTTATTATATAACTAAAAACTTAATGTTTTAGTCCTAAATTGTACAATAAGACTTTGTTGTTAATTCTCAACACTGTCCTCTGTTTCCTCTGGTCTAGCTGGCCCTTGGAACTGGTGCAAGGCGCATTCATGTCTCCTCAGTCTTCAGTGCCAAGGCCAAGGTGGCCATGAGCCGCTTTGAGCCCGGCTCCAGCATTAACTATGAGAAGATGCACGAGAACATCAACACTGTGCGCAGGAGGTCAGCAGTTGCTCTTCTCAGAACTACACATGGACACACAGAGTCCTTGTTGATTACAGTTTGGCTCATGAGGAATGGCTGGTGTTCATTACAGCTGCACAGTTAATCTTGTGGCATTTACAGTGTTGACTTGTCAGGGTCAGCAGGGGCCATGGAGCTAACTTTGGATGTCCTGGAGTTCCCTTGTACTGAGCTTACCACATGCTGTAATCCAGGCATAGGAAATGCCTTTTGTGTGGCTGTTATGTGACTATTACATGAACAGTTAGCCCCCAAATGTTTGCTGTCACAATAAGCTACAGTTACTTTAGTAGTTCAGGGCTTTTCCATGATTCTTAGCCACAGATGAAATGTAGTGTTTTCCAGGAGTGAGACACAAAACACAGGAGGACACTGCAAAAACACTTAAAACTTATAGTATCTGACGCCACACTTTCTTGTAACTCCACCCCACCAGGCTCGGCAGGCCTCTCACGCTGTCGGAGAAGATTGTGTACGGTCACCTGGATGATCCAGTGGGGCAGGATATCGACCGCGGCCGCACCTACCTGCGCCTGCGTCCAGACCGCGTGGCAATGCAGGATGCTACAGCTCAGATGGCAATGCTGCAGTTCATCAGCAGCGGTCTGCCCAGGGTAGCGGTTCCCTCCACCATCCACTGTGATCATCTGATTGAGGCTCAGATCGGAGGGGCCGAGGACCTGCAGAGAGCTAAGGTGAGAACAGATGGATGGAGTGTGGTATTATACATATTGTAGTTTTAATATTTTGGCTGTTCCCAATATTTAGATGCTTCAAAGCTTCATGCATAATGTTGACATTTGAAATTTGGGAAATCATTTCTGCACAGTTGCAGATAAAACTGAGCCTACACTGATATTATTAGTATTATACTTTTTGTAGAATTAGTTTCCGGCTTGTGTGATCCAAACATTTCCAATTACTCCAAAGTGTTGTCAAGTCCAAAAGTCAAATTTAAGCCTTCTTTAGGGTGATGGACTCATAAAATATGACGACAGACATGCAAAGCTTCGTTCGCAAACCTCGAAAGAAGCTCCAAATTTAAAATTTGACATTGATTTGATATGTTTCTATGGTACAACCATTGGTTGCAAATTGTTATTGACAGAAGAAGAGATTTCTCTTTGACACTTTTCACCTAATGAGATGCATGTTTTGGTGCCTTTCTGCTTTGCTACTGGCCTCATTCTGCCATATATTTTCAGTCTAATCTGATCAGACAGAGTTTTGACAAGTGGACATGGACTTGCATGCTTATTACTACAGCACAAAATATAAAAGGAGGTCATCGTCCCTCTGGTTAGAAAATGACTGACAAAACATTACAACACTGCGTAATGCTGACTTCAGGTTCAGGGGACCAGAGCTGGTTCAGGTTTTTACAGCCTGTCACACACACACGGAGTTGATGCCAACAACAACAGACAATAACTCTAAGCCAGTTTGCTTGTAAAGTGTGTATCCGATACCAACCTCATAAGGTCCCATTAGTGTGTCGGCAGGAAGCAGTTATGGAGAAACTCAGCAGCTTTATAAGTTTCTCCTCTGACTTTCGGGTCATTGTGTTAGTTGAGCCAGTTTTTATCAACCAACACAATGAGTGCAACAAGAGCCAATTTCTATTTTGGGCAGTGTTTGTTTGTTTCAAGATAACTTTTCAGTAACTAACAGTAGGGTATATTGTCTTGAACTGGCTTGTTTAGATTTATTTAAAAATTGATCCTTAGCTAGCTGGGATTGATGAGGTTGCAAAGGTAGCGGCCTTAAAGGAATAGTTCAACCTAAAATCAAAAATACATGTTTCCTCTTACTCAAGATAACCTTGTTGTGAACAGTTTCATGCAGGAACTATTTTCTTTCTACCAATCTACACCCTGCAAACACATTACCGCTTAGAAGACAGTGTGCATCTACAAATGGACCAGAGGCTTGTGCTCTTGACAGAGCGGGTGTAAACATTAATGGCGTCCTCCTTGGCTTAGCTGTGACATTAGCTAGCTTGGTGGTGCTAGGTGAGTTTGCAGTAGATGCACACTTTGTTCTGGACAGTGACACAGTGGCACAGTTTCTGGAAAGAGACATTGCTGTTGAGTTGTTTAAATGGTTTTTTTTTGGCGTGTAAGCACCACAAGCCAAGTGCCATCCAGTTCTATTATGTTAGAGAGAAGGCAGACATGTCTACAGCCAATATCTCTAACATTCGGCAACTCTTAACAATCTAAATTGATAAATTACACAGGTAAGAGGAAGAATATGTATTTGTGACTGTCCCTTTAAACAGTTTTCTGGGGGCACAGTAGATACAACGGGTTGGTTCAAATTCTGTAGTTGTGATCAAATTGTTGGATTACAGGGCTCAGGGTTAAGTGCTGCAGCAAAGTTTATTATTTTATGGTTACATCAAGGATTCTCATGCATCATATGTGAAAATAACTGTTCCCCAATAACTTCTAACGCAGGAGATAAACGAGGAAGTGTACAACTTTCTTGCCACTGCTGCTGCTAAATATGGAGTTGGCTTCTGGAAACCTGGATCAGGGATCATCCATCAGGTACAGTACACTGATTTATAATGATGCTATAAATTATTTCAAACTACACTTTATTTGAAGTTTGAGGCCCCAGGAAAAAATGTTTGACTGACTCTGAATGTCTCTTCCTTTGGATAGATCATCCTGGAGAATTACGCCTATCCTGGAGTGATGCTGATTGGTACAGACTCCCACACTCCTAATGGTGGTGGCCTGGGGGCCGTCTGCATTGGAGTGGGTGGTGCTGATGCCGTGGATGTCATGGCTGGAATCCCCTGGGAGCTCAAGTGTCCTAAAGTGAGTTGTGGACATTTGATATCTTGTAAATGAATTTTAATTTCATAGCAGTTTCAGCCTGTTTTCAACCACTAGGTGTCTCTACAAATGTTTCTACCTTTGTCTTTTTTTTATTTTGTTTTCCTTCAGGTGATTGGAGTGAAGCTGACAGGAACCCTGTCTGGTTGGACCTCTCCGAAGGATGTCATCCTGAAGGTGGCTGGCATCCTGACTGTAAAAGGTGGCACAGGAGCCATTGTGGAGTATCACGGGCCTGGAGTTGACTCCATCTCCTGCACTGGTAGGGATGAGATACATCTGAAAAACTGGAATGTTTGTGATAGACACTCTGTATTTATATGTGAAAATTGAAGACAGGAAGAACAGTGGCGACTTCAGTTTATTTCACTCTACTTTGAATTTTCAGGAATGGCCACTATCTGTAACATGGGTGCTGAGATTGGAGCCACCACATCCATTTTCCCCTACAACCACCGCATGAGGACGTACATGGAGAAAACTGGCCGTGGAGGTCAGTTTCTTTAATGTTACTCTGTCTGTTTAGTCTTTATTCACTCAGTGTGTCGCACCTACAACTTTGTCTCCTCCCTCATTCCCTTTCAGAAATCGCGACTGTGGCCGATCAGTTCAAAGATGACTTGGTCCCAGATAAAGGCTGTGAATACGACCAGGTCATTGAGATTAACCTGAGTGAGGTGAGTCAAAGCGTTGTCACAAGTCTTGTAATTTAAGGCCAGTGTTTCCCTGAGGTTGACTGCCTTTACCTGAGTGATGGGCTGGCAAAACTCTCATTCTACCAACCCACCAAATTCGGTTATCAGTTTTATCACTTTAAATTTTCTTTAAATATTTAACAGTTGGCCTGTTTTTTTCCCAAATGTTCATCAGTTAGTTTTAGAAATCCAAATTAACCACTCTTCACGTTGATAGCATACTCTAATTCCAACCTTTTTTTCTACTCTGGCAACATGCTGACACCAGCTCATGACAGATATTTTTATATTGTCATCTGCCCAAGGGACGCTACCGTTTACAGTTTACATTACGTAGTAGGGCTGCCCCGAATAGTCAACCAAATGTTAGTCGACCAGAAAGGTCATTAGTCAGCAAGGTTTCATCGGTTGCTTAGTCCCAGAAGAAAAACAAACGTGAAACTCTATCAGGAGCTGCACCTTGTCAAAATAAATCACTAATAAATAAAAGCATGTAAACCTGAAATACAAGTATGAACCTATGAAAATAAATATAAGACGTCCCCTTTAAGAGTCGCCTACCTACCAAATTATGCATGTGTTGGTATGTTAAGTAAAAGCTTTCCTGAGGTGACTTTAAGTGCTGTACACTAAAACAGACTCCAGCACCCACTTCTCATTTAGTCACATACTTTGGCTTCATCCCGTTCTGTGTCATGTGGATGGTGAGGCAGCTTAAGTGCTTATTATTAGTGTTCCTCTTTAAAAAGTTTCCAAATTTAGAAAACAATATTTATAGCATACGCACACATGTCCCACATTACCTGAATTATGAATTCATTATGCCTTATTTCAGTTGAAGCCCCACATCAACGGGCCCTTCACCCCTGACCTGGCCCACCCCGTGTCTGATATCGGGGCTACGGCTAAGAAGAACGGCTGGCCCCTGGAGGTTAAAGTTGGTCAGTATTTGTCACACAGCTGTATTATCTTACAAATGTCAGTATTTTTAATGCTTTGTCTAGTGAAATTGGATATTTCTTTCTTTGTTCCTAGTAGCTGTGTTATTGACCTGACAGGATGGCATCACATTACAGCTCTGCATGTGGCCTTCCAAAGTAGCTTACTAAATGCGTGCTGAGTACAGTATAATTCCAGTCATTGAAAGAATGAGTAGAATATAATTAAGATGACAAATAAGTAAAATTACAGGCTTGCTTGTCTTTTCTGTCTTCTCCTCTTTAACAGCCTTCCTCTTATTTCATAGGCACAGATGAATACTTAAAATCTTCCACTGTAACTGTAGACTCATTCACTTTAGTTTCCTTGTTCTCTTCTAACAAACATTGAACTTGTGTCTTGCAGGTCTGATCGGTAGCTGTACCAACTCCAGCTACGAGGACATGGGCAGAGCGGCCTCTCTGGCCAAGCAGGCTCTTGATAAAGGTCTGAAGTGCAAGGCCCAGTTCACAGTCACCCCAGGGTCTGAGCAGATCCGTGCCACTATTGAGAGGGACGGATATGTGAGTCTCTTTACAACATCATTGACCTTTCATTAAACTCTTTTAAAGTCTTAACTACATGTTTAAGTCTGAATGGACATGGATGTGAACTACAGCTTGACTGGCTGGTGTAGGAATACAACCGTGTGGCAGTAATTGTAGTTTTACAGAAAACATTTATACAAAGATGTGTGTTTAAAAGATGCAGGAAAGGATTTCTTCAAACTCATGTTGTACCTGTTTCAGGCCAAGATCCTGAGTGATGTTGGTGGAATCGTACTTGCCAACGCTTGTGGGCCCTGCATCGGACAGTGGGACAGGTATGCATGCTATTTCTAACGATAACTTCAGCCGCTAAGGGACACAAGCAGGGCTTTAGACCTGATTTGAAACAGGTGGCTCACAGTAGTAAAGGTGGAAGATCAAAAAGAAAATTCCCCTGAGTGATGCAGGCTAAACACAACGCATCAGACTAACATGCTCTGTGTTCTGACTTTTTTCAGGAAGGATGTGAAAAAAGGAGAGAAGAATACTATTGTCACATCCTACAACAGGAACTTCTCTGCCAGGAATGATGCCAACCCTGCTACTCATGCTTTTGTCACCTCTCCTGAGGTAAGAAGTCTGCAGGTTGAACATCAAGTTAAATACAAATGCAATTCATGACCACATGGGCATCAGTAGGAAGCCTTACAGTAGCTCATACATATAGCATAGGCAGTGTGTGTCAGTAGAGGACTTGACAATAAAATTCTTAGTTCTGTATTCCTTGATTGTTTTGACATTTGCACACCCTAAATGCCTATTATGTAATTCATTGTAGATCGTCACCGCCATGGCCATCGCTGGAACTCTCAACTTCAACCCAGAGACCGACTACCTGACAGCTCCTAACGGAGAGAAGTTCAAGCTGACTCCGCCTACTGGTGACGAGCTCCCCTCCAGAGACTTCGACCCAGGCCAGGACACCTACCAGGACCCCCCGACTGAGGGCGGCTCAGTGAAGGTGATTTTGTTTTTTTATTTAATAAGATACACTATCTTATGATGACAATCTAGAGAGCAGAACAGCATTAATAAAACAGACTTCAGGTGAGGTGAGCGTCTTCTGTCAGAGTTTGAGAAGGTACATGAAGGAGTAAACAAGTGTAAACTAACAGTGTGATCAAGGCTTTTTCACACAGAGATGTGTTATGTGACAGTTGTTAAAAAAACAAAATGATTGTTTTGGTGTTCAAATAAAATTCAGTTTGATATTGGAGTTGTCTGCCCCACTATCCTTTGAAAATATTCTTGGAAGAGCCTTTATGTCTTACACTGAATTGATGTTGTTCAGGTGGACGTGAACCCCACCAGCAACCGCTTGCAGCTGCTGGAGCCCTTCGACAAGTGGCATGGAAAAGACCTGGAGGACATGAGGGTCCTTATCAAGGTGAGCAGGAAGTGGAAGGGAAGCTGTGGTGGCTGTGTAAGTAAGGAGTAGCGCAGGTTACAAGACTTTTGGCACAGCTAACCTGTCTCGGGAAAATTTCTTTGATCTGAGAGTAAAACCCTCAAGTCGGCACAGAATTGCCAGGCCCCAGATAAGTGTATGAAAATGGATGGATGGATGGTGTAGCGTTGAATTTTCTGTTCCATCTTTCCTTATCCTCCGAATTGCCCACTCCTCCTCTTCCTCACTTTTCCTCTGTGGCCGTAGGTGAAGGGAAAGTGCACCACTGACCATATCAGCGCTGCCGGGCCCTGGCTGAAGTTCCGTGGTCACCTGGACAACATCTCCAACAATCTGCTGATTGGTGCAGTCAACAGTGAAAACGATGCCGTGAACAAGGTCAAAAACCTGCTGACAGGAGAGTACGGAGGTGTGCCCGATGTGGCCCGCCACTACAAGGTGAGTTTGATGGGATGGTGTCAGTTGATGATTTGTTTTACATTTAGACATTACATTGACTTAAATGGCACACGTACTGTAGCTTCTGTAGCGTGCTGTCAAACTGAATAAACACCAGGCAGAGTTTCTCCAGCAACTAAGTTCCCAATTTCCTCCTTAGCACGTTGTCACCACCATGACAGCAGTTTAAATGTTTCCTTCGTCTTGTTCAACTGTATAATCCAGGCCAATGGAGTGAACTGGGTGGTGGTCGGAGATGAGAACTATGGAGAAGGTTCCAGCAGAGAGCACGCTGCCCTGGAGCCACGACACCTTGGGGGACGCGCCATCATCGTCAAGAGCTTTGCCAGAATCCACGGTAAGTTTCAGAGCACAGAGAGTGAATAAAATAACACGCAACCTCCAATCTGTCTCTTTCATTTTAGAGATATTCAGGCATCACTGCAGTTTTATCATCTTTACACTCAAACTGTTAATTTATCTTCTCTGTGAAAGGTAGAGGCAGCAGGGAAGCGGCACCTTTAGGTGTGGTTGGCTTTCAGAGCAAGCTGATGATTATTGAGTCTGGCATGTTTACAGTCTGCCAGAATAAGGAGTATGCAAGAGAGCCTCCAAGTTATAATTACAGTCCATTAGTGGCAGTTTGTTATCGAAGGCTTGATGCAGGTAAGTGGGCAGATGAAAGGCCGTCTGATCTCAGGAATGTTGCTTTGATTTTTTGGTGTGAAAAGATTTCTTCAGAACCAGAAACACACAAAATAAACCATTATGTGCAGTTGATGCAGTTTTCTATATGCAAAGCTTTCAGTGTCATTTGGTGTTGACGAAAACGATTTTTAGCATCATGAGTTCTGTGTAAATGGAGCAGCTTATTCATCATGAGATCTGGAACCAGTCCTTAACAACCAGACACACATACTCACATGCATTATGCTCCCTGTCCTTGTATTTCTGTGTAACAGATGCACTCAGACAAAGAGCCCCTCTCTTATGGAAGCACAGTATCAGTGTCGGTATCTTGTTATGTCTCTTATTTCCATCTTTTCTCCTCTTCACAGAGACTAACCTGAAGAAGCAGGGCCTGCTGCCTCTGACTTTTGCCAACCCCCAGGACTACGAAAAAATTCGCCCTGATGACAAGATTACAATCACTGGGCTAAAATCCTTTGCTCCTGGCAAGGTGAGCAATATTCTGCACTAAAGCTGGCCATACACTGTACGATCTGAGCCCATTTCTGACCTGATTTTTCTCTGAGCCACACAACTCAGTTTAGAGTCAGACCCAATTTTTTTGTGTCTTCAAAATGTTAAGTTTTAGTTTAGTTTTTCGCAGTTTTAGTCTTCATAATACAGGGGAATTTGTCAGGTGCAAGATTTTAGAAGTTCAGCATAGGTATTAAAATACAAACACAACAGCCGCACAACTCATTTTAGAGTTGTACTAAATTTCAGCTTTGTTGGGCGTCATTTCTCGTGCAGCGTACACAGGGAGCAGGTACCTATCAGAGCTCGACCATCTGTTCCCAAATGGCCACCAGACGTTCAGTTGAATTTCTGACATGTTGTAAATTTTGGTTGGCAGTTGTCAAGCTGGGGGGGGGGGGTATCATAGTTTTGTATTTTTCTTTTTTATTTCAATGTTAAATTTTGTTTTTAATTCAGTTTAGTCTCAGTTAGTTTCCAGAGTGTTTTAGTTTAGTTTGAATTACTTTCAGTTTTAGTTTTGTTTTTGTTTTCATAATATATGAGGTATTTATCAGGTGCAGGATTTAAGCAGCTCAGAATAGGTATTAAAATACAAAGACAACTTTGTGAAGGCAACTGACTCACAGTGATTTAGACATCCCAGTCTAAATAAACATGCACCTATGCCTCCTAATTCTTGTTATGTTGACAGATTTGACCAAATTGACAAAGACTACTAAAACTTAAGACATGCCCTGCACATTTTTTTAAATTTTATTTTAGTTTGGTAGTACACTGTATCGTTCTAGTTAGTTTTCTTTTTTCTCAAGTCTAGTTTAAATTCTCATTAAATAACTGAAACGTTCTTTGGCTGTGACTGGATTTTGTCTGTCCGTCCCATTTTTGTGAAGGCGATATCTCAACAACACCTTGAGGGAATTTTGTCAAATTTGGCACGAACATTCGGTTGGACTCAACGATGAACCGATTAGATTTTGGTTTGGAATTTGTAGCTTCTTTGCAGCAACATCTGTATTTGAAGCATTGTCAGCTGCCATTGCTACATGTGAGTCTGGACAGACATGGATGTTAAGTGGTTCGTGGAGGCCTACAACCACAAGGCTGTAATCCCAGTTTAGTTTTATTTAACTATAGTAGATTTTTGTCAGGCTCTCGCACAGCTTTAGCAGAGCGACAAGTCGATTCCCCATGATCATGTGTTTTTTTCTCACTCTTTCTCACGTTGATGTTTCCTCCTTCTCCTTTCATGACGTATATGAACTAAGAATGTTGGCACTAATGCATCTTGAACCATACTGGTGTAGCGTTACAGACTTCAGCTAGCAAACAAACTTAAACCTGCCTCAGAGCTTTCGAACAAGCTTTCTTTACAGTCACACTCAGGTTGTGAGTTGATGATCAGAACGTACAAAATGAGCACATAAATCGTGAGCTCTGGCTTTCCATTGTAGATGATTTACTCGTACAGCATGAGTTAAAATTAAACAAAAAATTTCTAAAATCGGACTTAAATCATACAGTGTATGCCCAGCTTAATGAAACATTGACCCCAAAGACAGCGGAGCCTCTCTTAACATTATGTCAAAGAAAAATTGGATAAATGATTAACACATCTTGTTCCTCCTTTCAGCCCCTGGCAGCAGAGATCAAGCACAGCGACGGCAGCAAGGTGTCCATCACTCTAAACCACTCCTTCAACGAGACACAGATCGAGTGGTTCAGGGCCGGCTCTGCTCTCAACAGGATGAAGGAGCTCCAGTAACAGGTGGAGATGCGGGAGGTGGGGCCTGTAGGGGCCATTGAGGGGCCTTGGCATGGGTTAAGAAGGGGAGAAGTGAGGGCAGAGAGAGGGGCTTCGCAAAGAGAAAAAGACGAGGTTAACGGTAGACGGTTACCTGACCTGTTGGTTTAAATGTTGTTGTAGGGACAGCTGTAGTCATGATTAGTTAAAGAAAACACACACACATACACAAACACACACACACACACACACACACACACACAAGGTCGCTGCACAGATGAAAAGCGCACACACACATTGACATGGGCACGCACATGCACAGACAGGATTACTGTGAAAGCACTCCTGGACGACAGGCAGAATTACACAAACACGCTCAAATCAAGCGCACATAACCGAAGCTTAGTAGTGTGTGTGTGTCTGTAAAAGGCAGCATCGTGCGTACTGGCAGCACTCCTCAGTTTAAAATCAGATTTGTCAAGCTTAGTTGTTCATTGAGTGTTACCCTGCAGCGCTCAGCTGACTGTTTCACACACAGACAGTTGATTGAGCCTGTGTTTTCCTCATTCTGTGAACGAATCTAGCAGTATACAAACCTGAGTCAGACCCTGCATTAATAAAGTTAGATTCAAAATACGATTAAAATAGAAGTGTTGAAGCAGAGATAACAGTTTCCTAATATTTAGTGACGAGTTAACAGCTTCCTGCTTCAAAATCTTTAACTGCAAAGTCCGTCCAAAGACAAGACAATTGTTGTTCTTCGTTATGCTTCCTGTTTTATATTTGTTGCAGTGGTTTCCATCCAGACAGCTCAATAAGCTCACTGAGTTGTCCAACTCAAATGAATGTACCTTTCCTTCATTATCCCCAGACCTGAAGAACATCTCCACCACATGTTCAATGTGATGCTGCATTCAAATGGAACTTTTGAGCTCGTGTTTATGACATGGGAAGCGAAGTGAATGTGAGCTCATGAACTCAGAGCTCTCAGAAAATTCAGCTTATGAAGCTGTGAACACCACAACAAGGAGGCGTTTATTTGGACTCTTCTCGTGAATGTGGTAAACACAACCCCATTGGAACGCAGCATACTTGAAATGCACTAAATAGCGAAACTAACTCCACAAGTCGTCCTTCATTTTCCTCCTGTATCGGGCTGCTAGGTTTGCCTTCAACTTGAACAAGTGTCGCCTCACTAGTCGTAGTTTTGAGCCACTCTGAAAACAAACTACCAGGCACACTGACTTATTTACTGTAAGCAGGATCGGTTGAAATCCTGTCAGCCCCTCCACTGTCACGGTACAACTGCAGCCCAATCTGTCGTCACACCGTCTGAGGTCTTGTGTTTTCATGCTGCTGCTGTTGGACCTTTCGTTTTGACCTTGAATCTGTGTACACTCCACGCTTCTCGCTCACTGCACGATCGCTCACAGGGCTGCAACGAATTATTGTTTTCATTATCGGTTATTCTGTCCATTATTTTGTCTATTAATCGATGAATTGTTCTGTCAGTAAAATGTCAAGAAATAGTGAAATCTGCCCTGTGAAATTTCCCATAACCCAAGTTGATGTCTTTTAAATGGTTTCACTGACCAACTGTCCCAAAAATCTAAAGTGATACAGTTTATCATCACATATAACAAAGAAAAGCATCAAATTCTCACATTTAGGAGGCATGAAATCAACAACTGTTTGGCCTCATTTGCTTTAAAATTACTAAAACAATTATTTGATTGTCAATTAATTATCTGTCGATCAACTAATCGATTAATCGTCAAATCATTTTAGCTCTACTTGCTTGTTCTCTGTCTTTCTGCATGATATAACACCGCATTGTGTGACAACACAACACATACCACCATTGTGTCAGCGCTAGCCTTGCTATTTCTTTCTTTCCATCTGTGTTTTGTCCTGTGTGGGTGCGTGTGTGTATGTGTGTTATACATGATTGTTTTACTGGGTTAACATCAGTGTGTGTTTGCATCTGTGTGTCCCTCTTTGCTCACCCTGTCTCTTTTGCTGCTCTTTCAGGCTGCTTCATGCAGTCCAAACCACAACCTGATACGTTTGGGGAAATGGACTGAAGTCAGATTTGTGTTGCTGCACCGGGCAAGTTTTTTTATGTAGGAAGGAAACTGCAGCATAACAGTGTCATAAAAAATCAGCCCACAATATCCGGAGAAAGCTCTACTTTTCTATAGTAGGTCATTTGTCTCATCAACCCAATGAAATCCTTTAGGTCAAAGCTTCCCACACGTGATGTTTTCTCTCATTCTTTCTGCTGGTCCTCACTATCATCTGGAGCTGCCAGCGTGTGAAATTGCCTCGTGTAGCTTTAACGGGAGCTGACAGGCTGTTTGTCTTGGAGTTGAATGTTTTTTCAGGTTGAGGTTTGGTCCTCCATAGCATGAGAAAGCCTGCTGTCTTCTTACACAAACTAACGCACAATCTAGTGTCCAGATGCCTGTACACTAGCACTTTGTAGAGTTAGGGAAGTAGTTTTAGGTGTGTTTCGCCACGCTTCTTTTATCCTTTGCAAACATTTCACTCTGTAGCGTACGCCTCTGTCGTGTGCGACTCCACAAGACTGACATACAGCGCATAATGTTCACTATCGATACACAAGTTTTCAGTAGAACATGTAGATTCGAAATCATTCTTGGATTAAGTTTGACATAATGTATACCTAGTGTGCGACACTGAAACGCTGTGGTTATATATTTTTGCGAGCTTAGGGACGTTTGAGGTCATTGCTGCTTTTTATGCTGTTTTATGTAGGTGTCCTCTGTTTAGCTTGTCATTAACCAGAAAGTTTATAAATCAGTCACTTCTTCATTCTGCAGTCCAGGAAGTTTGGATTAATAATTACACTTCCTGAGGTGAATCCCTATATACTTAAAAAAAAGTCACTGAGTGTGGACCTGTGTGTAAATGACGTGATATATAGTTGCACTTTGTATAGGGGTGTGTACATAAATGACAAATCGTTATATAGATAAATATATATATATATATATGAGAGAGAGAGAGAGAGTGCTGGTAACATGCTGTATGCTGCCTGTCTAAATGAGAGCTGTTAACTCTGTTTGTGACTTCCTGTAACATAATGTCATAACATAGAGTCCCTCGTGTGATCTTGATTAAACTCAAATTCCTTTAATCGAATGGTTTCACAAACCAGTTTTGGATTGTGGGTTAAATTAAAGCACAGGTGTCGGTTCGTAGCTGTCGGCTGCCGACAGTGAAAAGGGACGTGTTATTTCAAGAAAGGTGACTTATTATTTGTATTTTCATAACTTTTAGTTTTGTTCAGATAGTTTTCAGGGACAGAAATGATTTAGAATAGCAGCAGCCCAACTTTTAGAGTCGTTTTGGACGTTAATGACTTTATGTAGGGGTTATCTGTTCATATAATCAACTGCTCTTTAAGAATCATGTTTTACGTCCTCATTAAGATCATCACTTTGATGGTGAAACACTGCGCCCCAGTGTATGAGATTTACTGCCAAAGATGCCTGATGAAAAAACTGAGATAGTAGGAAGTAATAATTACCCATAAAGGAGCTCTTTATGATATTTAGAGCATTAATATAGCAGAAAAAACTATTTGCTATGTAAAGATATGGCAAAGTAATGGCGTCCTGACCAGAGAATGTAGTCACGTCGAGCTTCTCTGTCCTTTGTTGTGGTAGATGGGCTAGCAGCATGTTAGCACATGTGAGTCCCTGTGTACTGCACTCTTACCACGGTTACAGCTGATATCAGGACGGCGTTGTCGCTGAAGCGTAGCGCCCACCCTCCTGTTCCCTCCCAGGCTAACACCGTTAGCTCTGCACTGTTGCCACTGTTAGAACTGTTTGTTAGCTGCCAGCCTCCATGTTGAGAGCCGTATGCAGACAACCTCTGAATCATAAATGCGCTCTGAATATCATATAGAGCTCCTTTAAGTTGTGTTTGAAAAATCAACCCTGTCAGTATGTGATCTTTCAAATACATGACTGCATAATTATTTGATTATACACAGGGTTTTATTTCCCACAAAATTCACCAGGATCAATGTTTATTCTTAAAAAAATACTGATGAATTTAATCTTTATTTCTCCGTCAGCACATTTAAAACAGACGCTTGTGAAGCACTTATTGTATACTGTGATGTAAGATAGTGCTCTGTCGTTCATTCGGTGAAGCCTTTGAGTTTTAAAAGCGCTACTGTAAAGTGACAAATCAGATGTTTATGAAGGCATGCCTGTTGTGTGATTTTTGTACTCAGGTGTGCTCTGTTTGGTCCTCCTGGATGTGTTTGATATCTATTTTACAACCAGCTTCATTTTGTTCAGGTACAGCAGATAAATGAACAGATGTTTTATCACAGAGATGATTCCCCTCACACTCCTGTAACAGCATTAAACTTGACTTTATATAAGCAGATGATTCAAAACGACCACAGTTTTATTGCTTGGGAGATTAAAGTTATCTTGACAATAACAAAATAACTGGTAAATTAATAAAGATAAAATTGTGAAGTGAACGTCTTGTGTTTTTCTTTGTGTAATGGAATCAGTGATGAGTTCATGTGTAGACTGTACGGAGTCTTCCAGTAGATGCTGCCCTCAAGTGCTCGGTGTGAACTCCAACAGGCTGCGATCCAGTCTGTGGCGAACACCCTCAACATATGTTCACTGACATTTGATTAACATTCATAATTATTTATCTATTCTGTTTATACAATAATGTTTATCTGTTCACTTTAAAACAACAGCCACAACTTTGAAATATCTACATATATACTTGCATACCTGTGTCTACTTAAATGGATTTGAACTCTATGTACTATATAATTATTTTTCCACACTCAGCTAAATTTAAACTATGCTCGTGAGTTTATTATTCAGATCAGAAATCACCTTTTCATTTATTTTTAAAAATGTATTTGCAGGTAGTATAATACCAAAGTGCAGACTGATGCAAATTGTCTCATCATGTCAAGGAATGGAAGTAAATGTTTCCAAAATAATTCAGTTGTTTATTATAAAAAGTACATTTCACAAACATGAAGCCAAGCAAACTGGCTCGGACGCCTATTTTTTATTATTTTATTGTTGCACTGATATAGCGTGGCACCTTAATTAAAGATGTGAATAACAAAAACAACTAAAAATAAAGTAATTAACTTTACTGAACAAATAAATGGATTGAAAACATTTACACAAATACAGAAAAAAGATGATTCAATAGAAGTGAATAGTCTATGACAAAATTAAACAGTTTATTAATAGTGCTGCAGACAAGGGTTTTGTTAACAGAGAATTCATTAAAAAATCCAATATAAGAAAACAGAAAATGACAGTTTGGTACCTATATATTAGTGTCTATGTATATATTTGGCCAATCGTATCACTGAACATAATTTTTTACATTTTATCTATTGATTTATATTTAGATCTTTAAAAAGTATGGAAACCAATTATCCTGTTAAGGTTAATACAATGTTAACAATAACAGAGCTAATAATTTTAGATATCTATATGTAGCTATCTGTAATTATGTATAATAGTACTATTACTGCACTAATAATAATTATTTTATTATTTTTATTTTATTATTTTTTTGTTAAAATATGCTGCTTGGAATTAGTATTTTTTATTTATTTATTATATTTATTTATTGTGACTTGAAGATGTTTAATAAAGGTTTTTAAAAAAACAATGGGAACTTTAAAAATGTGCACTGTCGCTTTAAGTTTTGCGACATGTCGTAAAAACTCACTGTCGTAAATCATCACATGGAGACATCATGGACGGCTTTGACTTGGTTCGCTGCAGATAATCATAGTTTTAGTGGTGACATTAGGCAGACTGTGAGCAGTTATTGATCTGTATTTTATCTGTATTTGTGAGAGTGAGTTTGGCGGCACCTGACAGCTCAGTGCGGTTATTTCACCGCAGCAGCTCCGTGTGTGTCTGTGTGTGTTTATGTTCCTGTGTTGGTGAGTAGCTGCTCACAGTGTCCAGCCTACATCATGTTCGTGTTGGTGGAGATGGTCGACACTGTCAGGATCCCTCCGTGGGACTTCCATAGACAACTCAACGACGCCATAGCTGAGGAGCTCAACAAGAAGCTGGCCAACAAGGTATAAGATGTTCACCCTCACCGGCCACTTTATTAGGTACACCTGTTTCAACTGCTCGTTTATGCAGATAGCTAATCAGCCAATCACGTGGCAGCAACTCAGTACATTTAGTCATGTAGACATGGTGAAGACGAGCTGCTGAAGTTCACACTGAGCATCAGAATGAGGAAGAAAGGTGATTTAAGTGACTTTGAACGTGGCATGGTTGTTGGCATTAGATTTTCTTGGTACCAACTGAGCATGGTTTAAACACCACAGCCTACCTGTGTATTGTTGCTGAGCGTGTCCATCCCTTTATGACCACAGTGTACCCATCTTCTGATGGCTACTTCCTGCAGGATAACGCACCATGTCACAAAGCTCACATCATCTCAAACATGACAGTGAGTTCACTGTACTCCAATGGCCTCCACAGTCACCAGATCTCAGTCCAATAGAGCACCTTTGGGATGTGCTGGAACGGGAGATTCTCATCATGGATGTGCAGCCGACAAATCTGCAGCAACTGTGTGATGTCATCATGTCAGTACGGACCAACATCTGTGAGGAATGTTTCCAGCACCTTGTTGAATCTGTGACACCAAGAATTAAGACAGTTCTGAAGGCAAAGGGTTCCGACCTGGTACTAGCAAGGTGTACCTAATAAAGTGGCCGGAGAGTGTATACTTTATAAAAACATCCTTTTCTCAATAAAAGTAGTTTTCTTTTTGGTGCCTATAAAACACCCCCAATAAACCCCAAAGTGCTAAAGAATGAATAATACTAACACAAATGTATCTCCACAGGTGGTCTATAACGTTGGCCTGTGCATCTGTTTGTATGACATCACTAAACTGGAGGACTCCTATATATTTCCGGGGGATGGAGCCTCACACACCAAAGGTATGATGCTCTCTCATCTGCTCTCTAACTCACATCATAACATGTTTTGTGTTTTTATTGCCACTTAAGATTTTAGACGCGTTGCCAAATATTGCAAACAGATTGTAAATAAGTGGGTAGCTGCCTCGTTTTAATTTGTTTATGATAAATTTGATCTCACAGTTTCCTTTTAGTGCCCTGCTCAGATTAAAGTCCTGAGGTACATGCTCATATAGAGCCAAAACAGGTTGCTGCTGTTTTCTATATCCAGTAATAAAACACTTTCTCAGGCTTGCAGAGTGAAAGAGGTTGGTCTCAGGCACCGCAGTGAAACACCCTTAGTGCCACTGTTAGCACTCAGATCTTAAGTCATGAATAACCTGACTCTAACCCACTGATTGGCTCCCATCTTTCTGTCAGTTCATTTCAGGTACGTTGTTTTTCATCCTTTCCTCGATGAGATCCTGCTCGGCAAGATCAAGTACTGCAGTCAAGAGGGAGTTCATGGTAACGTCTGTGTTTTCACCTCAGCATGTTTGATTTAATCTCCAGAAATGCATTAGCAAATGGAGTATTTGTTTCCTCCAAGTCTGAGGCCAACACCTCGGGGTCCTCTAGGAGGAGCTGGAAAGAGTTGCTGGGGAGAGGGACGTCTGGGGTCCTCTGCCTTTTCATGTTACACTTTTTCACACCTCTGGCACTAAAGAAGCCGCCTTCCTCTTGCTGTCTACTCCTCATTTGACTTTCTTTTAATATAATTTAACTTCAGCATTGGAATCGTAACAAGAACTGGTTTATATAGAAGTAAAAGAAATTAAACTCCACTACAAAGTCTGAATTGTGTTTAGAATTAGAAAACATAATGAACAGTCGACCTGAGGGCTCACATGTGTCTCTGCTCTCACATGTACTGATGTAAACACTGACACCGTAACCTCTGTTTCACAGTGACGATGGGCTTCTTTGACGACATTCTCATTCCACCAGAGTCACTTCAACAGCCTGCAAAGTTGTATCCTTTTTCTAAACGTTCCTGTAGATGTAGGGAAGTGATTGCATCACATATTATTACGATTGTGACTGTAGCTGCAGCTCCTGACCAGTCGAGCGGTCCTTAGCTGCAGCCTCAGTGATGAAGCAGAGCAAGTCTGGCTGTGGGAATACGAGACGGACGAGGGGGCCCACGACCTCTACATGGACCAAGGAGAGGAGATCCGTTTTCGGGTGACAGATGAAATCTTTGTGGACACGTCGCCAACAGGCCCGTCAACCGCTACGGCAGACACGGCAGCACAACCGGGACAATCGACGGCGCCGCCTGCAGAGGAGAGCGTGGAGAAGAAAGAGGCGCCGTACACTCTGATTGTAAGTGATTTATTCTGGTTGTTATAAACGCTGGTGTGACTGGGCTCTTATACTGGTGTAAAATTCTGAGATTACGACTAATTAATTAAAATGATTACAATTACGATTCACATCCATCCTGAGCTTTTGCCTCATTGTTTCAGGGGACCATCTGTGACCCGGGGCTGGGGCTGCTGTCATGGTGGAACAGTTAGCACTGCAGAGGAAGAGGAGGACATTTGGTGGTTTCAAACAGATCAACCATCGAGACGAGGGACAGTCGGTCGACACAGAAACCAGCTGTTTGGGCACAGAAGGCAAGACACAAGGTTGAGCTGCTCTCTGAACCAAGATGACATCGGTATGAAGTGACTGATGTCACCTCTGTCACACTGAGACTGTGTTGTAAATACTGCTCTTAACTTACCAGCTTCATGTTTACATGTAAAATTAACCATATATTTGAAAACAGAATGATTCAAGGGACATTTGTGATCATTTGGTATATTTCAGGTAAGATTTTGACAAGAAAACAACGTGTAAGTCATTCATTATTTGTAACAACAAACTGTCATCAACTTCAGTATGATAGTTGGACATATACAAGGCACAAAACCTGACTTAAATGGCTTAAAGTCAACACTGAATAGCGTTTTTAGGGATGAATAAATGGTGCCGTATGCTGTGAGACCTTACGATTCAAAAAGGCTGAGTGGTATTTTTGACCCACAGGACAGCTTATAACACATTTATATCAAGGTGCAAACAGAGGTAAAATTGCAACAATATATTTTTGTCAGTGGGAGAAAAAGTTTTCAAGCTTAAAATATTTAATTTTTATTTGTTATTTCTCCCCCACACATCCTCAGTTTATTTAACATCCCTGCAGTGTTTTGTATTTCTCTATAGTCTCACAGTAAAAGGACGTATCATCAGTGTGAGTGGTTGTGATTTCTCATTTTGTGTGATTAGAGGAAATATATCCAAACGGATTAGCGGGCAGCTTTTAAATCCTACAGTTTGAAGGGCAGTGAAGGCCACAGTGCTGCTTGTTTATAACACATCTGCTCTGTGCACTCTTAAAGAGACAGTCCAACTCAAAATCAAAACTACTTTTTTTTTTTCAGTGGTGCTATGTGAGCTAGCAGTAGATGCATGCTTCCTTCTGCATGATGATTTGGTACAAAGAAAATAGTTCTGCATGAAACTGCTCACAACAAGGTCCAAGGTCTGTGATTATCTTGAGTAACCAGGTCTCACTCTTATACTGACACGAGTCAGTGTCAGAAACCGATGCACGGAGGCAACCATTAGCAGCGGTGTGAGACAATGTGGAAGGCGGCATTTGTTAATGCTCTGAGCAGCTACCATAGTACCAAGGGTGAGAAAGTCCGCAAACAAACTCTGCAGTTTCACCTGAAAGCCTGCTTTTCACATCCAGTATGAAACCAAAAGTCAGTGTAGTTGTTTTGATAATGAAGTGAGCTATTATGTTTAGCATACTATTTTAGTGATGTGTCATGTGATGTTACACTGTTTTTTTTCTCCATCATGTTGTTTTCTAAACCTAACCATGTGCATTTGTTGCCTAAACCTAAGGAAGTAAACCTAAAAATGATTTTATTTATTTTTTTACCTACATTCTAAGTTTATTTTGAAGAAGACTTTAAATTTGTAGAGCAGAAACTGTACATTTGAAAATGGAAGTTTAATTTGAAAAGAGATGGTGCATGCAACTAGCCTAAATTGACACGCTGTCCCTGAACGTCCAACGCTGACGCAGGAGGAGTACCTAGCATGTCTATTTTGATGTGACGGGCCACTGACCAAGCGTTGGTATTTGATGAGTTGAGACAAGCCCCCGGCCATTTCTGTTAAAGTAGCACATGAAGCCAAAAAAGCTCAGTTTTTGCTGTATAATTGTGGCTCCTCTAGACTCTCGAAATGACTCTCCAGAAAGTGAAATGTACCACTTTGCGGGGTTGTGACCCTCAAAAAGTGTATCCACTGATTTACAGATGTCGCTTTCACAATATGAGTCTATGAGGAGAAGTCTTTTTGGGCCCAGTGGCATCACTTGATGGATCCTATGGTGTGATTCCACTTTTGGCCACCATGTTAAACTGGCTCCAAAACCCAGGGCTGTTCCTGGAGGCTTGGTTGGGGTGAGAATGTGTTGGGATTTGGGGAAAGAGACATTACTGTTCAGTTTTTTAATGTGTTTTTTTTTAAAATGCTTTGAGCACCGCAAGCGCTCGGGCAGTGACTTGTGGCGTCAGTTACCGATGAAAAACATTCGTCCTTTAACGTTGGCATGATATGCTGCTGCCCGGCGGCATCAGGGGGAAACACAATGTCCAAGTTGGGCGGATGGGTCCAACAAACACCAACCTTCACCCAGGAGAGCAGTGCTTGCTTCCTGTAAAATTATAAAGCCAAACCGTGTTCTTTTTTCTTGAACCCAACAATATCATTTCTTAGTGTTGTACCGAAAGAGACTGTAAGGTAACAATAAATTTCCTGTGAGAACTGAAGTGGATTTTGAAAGAAGACAATGCATGTAACAGGCAGAACTTGACACGGTGTCCCAGAACGTCATCAACCAATGCACCCGTGGTACGTTGCATGTTGTATCTGGACGTGGAAAGTCAAACGTTGATACGTGACAAGGTCGGAGTGAGAACGTGTTGCAAGCCGAGTGCCATCCAGCTCCACTGTATTAAAGAGAAGGCAGACATCTCCAACACTTAGCAGCTCACACCAAAACAATCCAGACTGATTAACAGCACTTCAGATAAGAGGAAAATGCTGTTGTGTCTTGGATGAACTGGGCCTTTAATGTTAGTCCCTATTAGTTTAGCAACTCTGACACACTTCTGTGTATTTATTAGAAATGCAGTGTGCTGTGTGTCATGTGACAACTGCATGGTCAGTCCGTGTTTGTCTCAGTTGTGTGTTGTGAAACTGGGTCAGACTGTGAAGAGTGTTTATTGACAAAAGGAGGTGGTGTGCATGTGACCCTGCCTCACAAACACAGCCTGCAGGAAGCTACTCACCATGCACATATATTCATAACCACAGGCACAGTGGAGCTAAACGAGCGCTCTCTGACCTCATCACAGGCATTCAAACCTTTCCTGGTGGTTTTAAGTGACATATGTGAAAATAGAAAATCAATCACACATCCTTAATAACACATCAGCACGGGAGCAGCTGCAGTATGGTTAACATCATCAGTACCTCTCAAGACTGAGCACACTGTGCCCCAACAGATGACACACACGACGAGGAATGAGGAGTCATTTTCTGTACACACACACACACACACACACACACACACACACACACACACACACACACACACACACACACACACACACACACACACAGTCGCATCACGCCATCGGAATCTCCGCCAGCTGCGCAGACTCAGCAGCCCCTCGCGTCGTCACATCAGGGTTTTCCGTCGGACTGCACGGATTTAGTCGACTTATTTATTTAACAAGTCGTTATATAATACACACCGAGTCAAGGCAGACTCACACACACGCGCTGATCATCCTCGACCCACCGGAGCAGAGCAGCCGATGCAGTAAGTAACATTTCTGTGGCTATATGTGCATGTTGAGGTGGCTGCAGGGGGGAGTGTGTCAGGGTGGCTTTGTTTTGGGGTCGGGACATTGTATTCTTTGCATGCTGGACAGGAAACCCGTCAAGTAAATCAGATGGATTTTATTTTATATGATGTGTTGATCTGTGGTTGTGCTGAGGATGGACTGGTGGAGCATGTCTACAGTATCTGACCGCGTCCTGCTCTGTGACGGACCTCTCACCCTGCTTTTGTCCAAGTTATCCTGCGTGAATGCTCTGAGAAATAGCAGATATTATTAAGGCATTATTAATCCGGTATTAATTTGGTTGTTTGCTTGAATAAAACAAGGGGAGAAGCAAATATGTAAAATGTGGTTTCATGGTTTTCTTAGGAAAGTGAATTCAACTAACTAACACACACACATTTCACTGACACACTGCCTTTTCATGATCATCACGGGACAGGGGAGAGATTTGTGGAGCCGTGACCCTCTTATTTCTGTTGCTTCATTTCTGCACATCCAGATGTTCTCCTGCTGCTGCTCCTGCTGCTGCTGGTGTCTGAGTGTGTGTGTGTGTGTGTCAACTAAATGTTTGGATCCATCCCCACTGAAGCAGTTTCTCATATTGTGAGCTTCATCTCTTAGTGTGTCCGGACCCTGTGTAATATTACGCCTGTAGTACTCCTGTTTGGATGCAATTGATCGTTTGGGAATGGGGGCGCTGACGTCAGGAAACGCACCACTGGAGGCGGCGTTCTGCAGCTGCTCTGACGTCACGCCGCGTGCGGAGCTCCTGCATCATCACAGGCGAGGGGATGGAGTGTGCGTGGGCGTGAAAAACATGTAAAGCCTGCCTATATGGATCGACGCGGTGTGTGTCAGTGTTAATGGTGTTTGTGGGGTATCAACCCTTGAATGCTGACCAGAGAGCACTCGTCATATCCGGTGCGATATTAAGGTTATGGCTTTGATTTATTATGGGGTGTGTGCAGTTTTTGGTGGAGGACATCAAGCAGTATTCTGGTGTGTATGTTCTGGTGAATATCTGCATACTTACACACACAACACTAACCCTAAAGGTGTGTGCTCAAACACCCCACTACACATTTCTCCTTAGAGACACAACAAAGGCTTATCTTATCTTATATTTGTTCTTATCTTATCTCCTGACCTTGAAATATCACTGTGGGGATCACAGATTACAAGGTATTAAAGGGCAAGGTCACCTGCCTCAACAGGATATGTCCCGGATTTTAGTATTAGTGAATGATGTACTCTATAGATAGACAGAGATGAATAATTTAGACACACTCTGTAACTCTGACGTGTATTGAATACACACTGTACAATGATAACGCCCTGTCATACACTAAGAGATAGGAATGCAAGTCAAGTAGATATGAAAATTGAATCTTCAACCCCTAATAATCACGGGGGTTTCAGAGGAATGTAGATAGTTTCCGAATGAGACAAAGGGAAACTTACAAAGACGCAGGTGAGAAAAAGAAAATTAGTGTTTCTACATGTAATGAAACTTGGGGCTGGATTTAAAGGGGCAGTCTGCAAGATTTCCACCCCAAGTTCAGCTTGTTCTCTAAAGTGAGGCTTGAAGACTTTATGTTTTTAACAGGAACCCTGTGTTACACACTGGAGATGTGGAGTTTATTAAAGGTCTTATGGGAACCATAGACTGTGCAAATGATGGACGTAGTCATTGTGACGTCACCCATTGTTTTGTGGACTCCAGTTTAGAAGCTTTGAGTTTGCAGTGATTAGCACTGGGTTCGAATCCACCAGCCAGCCAGGGCCCTTCTGTGTGGAGTTTGCATGTTCTCCCCGTGTCAGCGTGGGTTTCCTCCAGGTGCTCCAGCTTCCTCCCACAGTCCAAAGACATGCAGGTGAATTGGTGACTCTAAATTGTCCGTAGGTGTGAATGTGAGTGTGAATGGCGGTTACATAAAATGAATGAATGAAAATATCTGGCCATCGCCATCTTGGATTTTTGGAACCAGAAGTGACCAATTTCTGGATAAGAGTGTGGAGATAATCCTAAGGCGCCTAAATTAGTGCATTATAGCAATGGTGTGATAACACTGATGCTAATGCAGATTTTTTTTTGTGTGTGAAAAAAATTCAATTCGATTCATTTTTCAATTTTATTTATTATTTTATTTATTTTTATCCTTTGGACCCTCACAGCGGATAAGGAAAAACTCCACATAAAACCCCCTTTCACGGGGGAAAACCAGGGAAACCATTAAAACAAAATGTCGACTTCTGACTCCTTAAAGACTCCTTTAGATCAATCAAAGGCTGAATAAGACCAAGACCCCAACCTCAATGCTACAATTGATTTTCATGAACTGAAAACACACTGAAATAGTTACAGTTATAGCTACACCTATACTCTGTGAATTTAACGTCACGCCTTAGTTAATGAACCAACGGTGTAGCCGTAGTTACTTGTAGAGAAAACTCCTGTGCACAGTCTAACTTGCAAAAATAATGATGATAATGCTTTATTAGGAAAACCTGATGAAACCTGATGACTTTTCTCTGCAAGCTGTGTTCTGCTCGTCCCTCTCCGACGTACCTGTTTGGACATAGATGTAGGAAGTATTCCTTTCTCCAACTTTAGGATACACACTACTACATCACTGCACTATCCCCTTAACGTTAAAGGGGACTTGACTAAGAAGGCATCACATCAATATCTGTTTTCCTTTTGGACTGATTTTTATCTAATAACACAGCCTAAGGGTAGAACAATATATTCCTGGACAAAAGGAAGCAACACCAAAAAGACATTTCTCACCTCACAGGCCCTTTGTTTGTGTGTTGTTTCTGACTTGAACAGGCTTATGACCCCTCCCATCCCTCGTTTCCCCTCATCAGGTCTAAAGCCACATGACAACTCTCTCATCTTCCTCCATCCCTCTCCTCACAGCCTGTCCTCCTGATAGACCTGAAGTGACAACGCTGACCTGGATAACTGCTGAGGCCTCTCCAAGCAGACGGACTTACAGATACTGCAGCGGACAGACAACTGTGTCAGCAGCCCATCATCAGCCCATCATCAGCCCGTCAGCAGCCTGCAGCTCGAGGTGTAGCAGCAGCATCCAACACTGCATCCACACCATCCTCCCTCATCCTCGTCACTGCTAACATGGCAGACCCCAGCCTCACGTCACCCTCCAGGACCCCGCTGCGCTCCCCCAACAACTCCCTCACCCTCTCCTTCCCTTTCCTGAGGGAGGGGAGCCAGGTATGGGAGGAAGGGAGGGAGCACCCGCTGCCTCGGGATTTGCCCAGCCCGCTGATAACCAAACGCAACCGCACCTACTCAGCGTGAGTATGATGCGTTCATTTATCACTTAGAGTGTGGTGGTCTACTTCAAAACTTCACTGCATCTTAGAGGAAAATGTTCTTTTTATTCCAGTACATGCATGAGAACCAGGTTGTTTACTATCACGTCAGTTAATTTTAAAGGGACATTTCACCCAAAATTAAAAAAAAAAAGCATGATTTTCCTCTTACCTGTAGTGCTATTTATCAGTCTAGATTGTTTTAATGTGAGTTGCTGCATGCTACATGAGTAGATGCACGTTTCCTTCTACGCGGTGATACAGTTGGCGAGTGTTGTTTGGTAGAAAGAAAGTAGTGCTCACAGCAAGGTCTGTGGATTATCTTGAGTAACCAGGTCATGATTTCTGGAAAGAGACATTGCTGTTGAGTTTTCCAAATGTATTTTTTTGGCGCTTTGAGCACCACAAGCTGAGTGCCATCTAGTTCCATTATGTTGGAGAGAACCCAGTGACGGCAGCTGCTTTGGCCTGATTTTGGGGCATCCTTCATGCCGAGTCTCAGCCGAGTTAGACGACCAGATGTGGCCTGACTTATTTGTTCTGGTGTGCCGAGTTTGGGTCGAAGATGGGCCAGGTAATTTTGGATAATGGCCCAATGATGGCAGTGTCGACAGCTGATTTGGCCTGATGCTGGGGCGTCATTCATGCCAAGTCTTAGCTGAGTCGGGCAACCAGATGCAGCCTGACTTATTTGTGTGCCGAGTTTGGGCCGATTCTGAGCCAGGTCACTTTGGGTACCTGGGAAGGCAGACATCTCTATGGCCGATATGTCCAACACTCAGCAGCTCACACCAAAACAATCTAGACTGATAACTAGAACTACGCGTAAAAGGAAAAATATGTATTTTCGATTTTGGGGTGAACTGTCCCCTTAATGTACAATATACTTTATATACAACCTATAAACGCTCTATAAAGAATACCTCTTTACAAGGTGGTACCTGTACATCTGACAGCTGCAGTCACTTTGCTGCTGAAGATTTCAGAAACAAAACTATGCTCTGTTAAGGTTAAACTACCCAAGATACTTAAAATGCTGCTTATCCAACAATGCATGGGCAATAATAATCCATTCCTGTAATATAATTGTGTAACACTGACAGGAGCCATTTCCTGCACAATGAGTACTTCTGCTTTCGATGCTTGAAGTATGTGTTGCTCGTATCTGTGGATTTTCTCAAGTAAAACTTTGAAAGAAGTACTTTTACTTGCAAGGGAGTATTTTTAAATTGTGGTATTGCCACTTACATAAATCTGACAGGTTGCTGTGTCGTGACTGGTTTGCTTGCTGTGATTGGTACTAAAGAGAGGTTAAATATCACACTGTTTACACAGATTACGCAAATTATTGTTGATCTCTTCTGCTGCTGTGTTGCGACATTATGAGGCAGTGTGTAGGAGTCAATTGTTCCTTCTTAACCTACTTTATGAGTCCTCCTTTCTGTCCTCACACTACTCCATTTGTGTGTGGGCCTGATCCATGAATTGTGTCACATAAAAGTAAAATTATATTCTTCTAAAACTGCTCCCTCTTGTTTTACTGACACAATAACGACACTAAATTGTACTGAGATGAGTCATTTTATGCGTAATTTAAAAATGTTGTTTTCCTCTCTCTGGCTGCAGTACGGTGCGTGCTCACTCAGGTCCGGTGTTTAAGGGTGTGTGTAAGAACTTCTCCAGGTCACAAGGTCACGGCTTCATCCGACCCTCCCACGGAGGCGACGACATCTTCGTTCACATCTCAGAGTGAGTGACAATAACGCTGAACACACTCTTAAAGGACAAAATCATACAGATTTCACACATTAGCTGAACCACGCATAGCAACACAAACTTACTGCAGCATCAGCTCACAGGACTGTGAGAACTCGGCACAAAACACTGGTTACGTTTGTACTTTTTTCAAAGGGAGAGCTATTTTTTCCGCCTCCTCCTGGGACTCTGTGACACCTGCAATAAGTGGACACGCACAGAAAGTACAGCAATCTGTGCTGATTTTATTCTTTTTATTCAGGACAAGCAGCACTGTGTCTCAAATGTTACCACAACCCCAGCAAAAGCACATTTTTGAAATTTCTCCCTGCAGATTATGCAGCAGGGTCCTGTTATATTACAGCCAAACAGCTGCATCGTGGGTCTGAAAGTACGACGTTATCTTGGCTCAGATTCCCTCACTACTGAGCTGCAGCAGATGTCTGTACTTTATAATAATGTGTGAGTGTGTACAAGCGCACTCAGTGGAGTGATCTATCCATTTAAAAGATATTTCAGCATTTTGGGAAATACACTTTTTATTTGCTGAAATCAGACGATTAGTAACCACTCAAAATCTATGCGTTAAGTGTGAAGCTGGAGCTCAACATTGGCTTAGAGACTAGAAGAAGCAGGAAACATTGTGCCTAAACCTGCAGACCATAACCACAGCTTTGTCAAACCATAAAACACTAGGACAAGAATATTTTGCTGTGGCTTGTGAGTGTTTCACAAATCTCGCAATGACCCAAGTTTGCAAAATCCAAGTGTCAAAAAAAAGTGTTGTTGAAACTGTTACATGGGCTATTTCTGGCTTTGTGATGGCACATCCTGTGTTTACACTTTCTCTGTAACACTATTTAACAAGACAGCATGAAGCATTTTTACTCATATTTCATCGCCCTCTCTTCTTTCAGCATCGAGGGGGAGTATGTCCCGGTCGAGGGCGATGAGGTCACATACAAAGTGAGCCGGGTCCCGCCCAAGAACCTGAAGGTGCAGGCAGTGGAGGTGAAGCTCATACATCTCAATCCAGGGACGAAACATGAGACCTGGTCCGGCCAGGTCATCAGCACATAGGCCTGAACTCCAGGGGCCTGGTGGGTCGTGCTGGGCAGGGCTGGGTGGGTGATGGTGGACCTCTGGTGGGACTGATAACTTTGTGCTCAAATCCTTAGTTAAAGAAAAAGTTTTACCTGCACAGCAAAGAGTCCAGAGTTAATAATAACTCATGTGTAGCTGGTGTCCACTCAAAGCTACACATGTCTGCTACACTGATGGATTTGCTGTGTATGTAAAACTGATCATTTATTCACTGTTAGGAAGAAGTTTTCTTTATTTATACCTTTGCCATGATAAAATTCAGATTTGAGATGGGAGGGTAAAGTGACCAGCGTAGCATCAAACTTTTAAATCTGAAAGAGCTTGTTGGCTTCATTTTCCACAGAGTTCAGCTGTATGCAAAGTATGAAACACTGGGAAAATTAACTGCAGACATAACTGTGGTGCAGATCTGCAAACTGAGGCATGACAGCTGAGGTATGTGTAAGGAAGACAGCAATGTGGGACAAAAGGCTGAATTGAGTTTTACTTCCCTTCTTTGCAGCTGTTATGCACTTGTTTACTTCACCGAAGTTTCCAGGATCACATGTTGGGTGCAAGTGTGGGTCAGTCAGATGACTTGTTATTACAGCCCACACTGTTTCTACAAGTGTAGACTTTGGAACGACGAGAGGAAACTTTGAATTTGAGATAATGGACGTAAAAGCAAGTGGTGTAGAGAGTAGAAGCTGAAGAGATTTTAAGGTGCAGTGTGTAGATTTAGGGGGATGTACTGGCAGAAGTGGATTATAATATAATAAGTGTGTTTGCTTTACCTGAAAATAAGATTTTTTTGCGTTTATGTTGCTTCAGAATGAGTCGTAATATCTACATGGACGCATAAAGAGAGCTGTATACAGCGTTGGAGGTGGGACCCTGCTCATATGAAAGTTCCAAGTAGTGCATGAAACCAAAATAATTTGAACTGCCTTGTATAAAATTACCTGGATGATCACCGCAGCTTCTGCATCATTGGGCCCACAGATCAAGCACAGTAGAGTAAAGTTGGTGTTTGTTGGACCGTTCTTGTCCTGCCGTGTTTCCCCTCTGATGCCGCTGTTCACGGTTAAACTAGAACGACGACTGGCCACATGTCATGCTGACGTTAAAGGATGTCTTTTTTGTCAGTGTCTGGCGCCACACGTCACTGCCCAAGCGCCGGATTTTGACAACTTGAGTGAGACCAGTATAACCGGGCCTGCCGTCAGGTGGGGTCAAAGGGTACAGATGACCCCAGCCCATGACCCGTCATGATTTAATACCTTGCATTAATTTCCTTAATGTTTAATTTTACTTTTTTCCTAATCATTCATTGGAGGGCATTGTTTTGGCCCAGGACACACGTGACTACCTCTGCTTTTCAAAATAAGACAACAAGGTCTTAACAGTAGATACAAGTACAAGTAGCTAAAACATACTGGTGGAAATACATTTAATTGGATTATATTTGCAGGAAGTATAAAAATGTGTAGGGATGAAGTTATAACTCCACAGTTTAGCCGCTACGAAAATTGGCTTCAGAGCTTGGCACACCTCCTGGGGGGCCTGGTCTTTGTCCATAGAGCCTGCCATGTTGAATCACCATTTTTCTGCAGTAGCCAAGACCTGACAAACATATCACTGGCTCTAAAAAGGGCCATTCCCTTTTTTGCGTTTTGGCATGAGCTACTTTAGTTAGCAGCCCCTCCGAGCTGAGTCAAACAGCGTAAAACATATCCTGCTTTCTCAGTGTTTTTACCGATTTAAATCACAAGTCGATTTGTTTCGGAGAGGCAGAGACCTCTGTGGATAATTCGGCTAATGGTAAAAACCTCCTGAACGTCTTGATCTTAAGTTAGAGAGGAAAAAGGTGAGCCCACATTAGCAGGTGCTGGGATAGTGGCCTGTCTGCAACCAGCCAAACAGTGTTGACACTGATTTGTAAACTGCTTTATTTTGTGTTTTTACCAGTTTTAATCACCTGGACCATTTGTTTTAGAGAGGAGGACACCTTTGTGGATAATTTGGCTTTCAGTAAAAACCTCCTGAACAATGAACACTGAAAGAATTCAAACTGGGAGTTCAGGCAAGTTTCAGCTGGTTGTAATCTTCAATCCTCACCAATAGATGCCACTAAATTCTACACACTGCTCCTTTAAATTATTGTGTTGTGTCGTGAAAGACAGTTGAAATGGCAGGTTGACATCGTCAGGATGTCTCATAACCTCCTTTTTGGGTTTCAGGTCACCAGTTTTGAAGCATGAACTTAAACAGGAAGTTTTGTTATGAGAATAGAGTGAGAGTCAGTTGGAAGTTTGTCTTGTCTTAAACAAAAAGAGCATGAAGGAGGATTAAAAGAGGCAGATCACATTAAACCAAGCATGGATATTTCAAAAATATGAAAAAAAAATTTACTGTGAAAGGCGACTGCAATTATTTTCCCGACAAATACATTTTCTTGGTTGTGTTGTCTTGTTTGTGGTTATTTATTTTAATTATTTATTTGATGATTGAATCAGATTTGTGTGTCCTCAGATTGCAAGCTCTATATTTTGATGAATACAGTCAAAAGTTGCACTTATAAAAATTTGAACTTCCACTATGAAAACTGCCAGAAAAAAAAACTGCTCCAGACAGACATCACTGTCAGGTTTTTCTCAGCTTGAAAATTCCTGTTTTGTCCGGAGCCACAAATCGCTGATAAAGAAATGTGTTTGTAAATCTTTTTCTATTATCAGAAAAAACATGTATCTGTGTGTGATTTATTAAGTGTAGTCAGTGTGAAGGTGACCTCCATGACTTCATAGTTGGTGCCAAAAGAGATCATTGTCACATAAATGTTTGTAGGTATATCAGGTTCTGTTCATGTACTGTACTGTATGTCATTTTCTATTATATATGTGTTTCATGGATTCTCTATGCATCTCGTCTATCTGTCAGTGTCACTGCTTGAATATGTTCACCATTAAATTTGGTTTGTTTCTGTCACATCAACGTGAACAAGCCACTGTGGTGGTGATCCTCATGATTTCTTCTACCGAGCCTTGAAAGAACATTAAAGCATTTTATGATTCACATGTTTGATGGAAGCTGTGTTTCTTCAGTTGTGTGTGGGAGTGAGACGGGAGGAGGAAGAGGAAGAGTGCATGAACTTTGGTCAACATTTGGTCAGATAAACAAGGAGTTGGTTTTTACAACAGCCACCTCGTCCTGTAAAAGTGTCCCCAGCCTGATAATCACACTGGATTGCCAATTTATTTCACATCAGTTAATGTGCTTATGCTGTTAGGGATCACAGGAGGCCTGGAGCGTATCCCAGCTGACATTAGGTGAGAGGCAGGGTTCACCCTGGACAGGTCACCAGACTATCACAGGGCTGACACATAGAGACAGACAACCATTCACACTCACATTCACAATTTAGAGTCACCAATTAACCTGCATGTCTTTGGGCTGTGGGAGGAAGCTGGAGCACCTGGAGGAAACCCACGCTGACACAGGGAGAACATGCAAACTCGGACAGAAGACTCCCCATCCCGGTGTTCGAGCCAGGAACCCTCTTGTTGTGAGGCGACAATGCTAAACACTGTGGTGAGGGGAAGGATAACAAGACACAGGTGAGGCTAATCAGGGCGGGGCAGACAATCAGACACAGGTGAAAACATTAAAAGGGAGGGAAAATACACAGGGGCAGGAAGTGAAGTGATAAGATAAAATAAGATGAGATTAACATGGATAGGATAGGAAATACTTTACTGATCCTCAGGGGGAAATTGTGACACGTTGCAGTTGGTCTTACACTGAATATAAGCATAGGGAAATTATAAGAAAATAAAAATGGAAAAAAGGTATAAAAATGTGAATGGTTTCTCCGGGTTCTCCAGCTTCCTCCCATAGTCCAAAGACATGCAGGTTAAGTTAATCAGTGACTCTGAATTGTCTTCAGGTGTGACTGTGAGCCTGAATGCTTGTCTGGCTGTCTATCCAGGGTGTACCCCGCCTCTCGCCCAGTGTCAGCAGGGCTAGACTCCAGACTTCCTGCAGCCCTGTACCAGGATAAGCAGTTACGGAAATGAATGAAAGGCAAGAATAGAATAATCAAATGTTGTCTTGTGTAAATGAATTATTGCACAGCTAAATTATTGATGGTTACTGATAATTATATGGTCAAGAGCCTGCCAAAACGTAATGTCAAGCAGTGCTGAACACCACATAAGGAGATATAAGGATTGTAAAAGGGAATCAATGACCAATGTATTTATAAATTCTTTTAAAGCTGACACTTGGTGTTTAAACAGCCACAAGTTGGCTTGTATTTCACTTTCAAAGCATCAGGTCAGGCAGGATTTTAAAGTTTCTGGTGACTCCCAGTGGTAAAATTAAAAAAAGACACTGAGGCAGACAAATGTCGAGAACCTGCAGCCTTTCCTGGTGAGAGTGTGCTGAGTTTGTGATTTTGTGATACATGAAAGAGCACGTCTGAGGTCCCAGCCCAGTTTGGGCCAACAGGATAAAAAACAACACTGGAGAGCTGAGGTCAGTGGCATGATATCAAAAAGTTTTATTACAATGGAGTGACACAAAATACATTTTTTTCCATAAATGACTGAAAAATGACAAGACCAATCTTTTAATCGGTTAGTGTCAGTGATGCATTAAAAGCTCATTTTCTGCAGAGCGTAAAAGTCTCGTCTACATGATCCTGTTGAGGTTAAAGGAGTGTTTACAGTCAAACACAAATCTGCAGCTGATGCATCTGATCAAAGCCTCATGTTTACAATAATAATCCATCATGGAGGCATTACTTTTCTGACCCGTGACAGAAGGACAGAGCATTAACTTGGACAGCGTTTTTTTTTTTTTTTTTAAGGTTACTTAAAGCAGCTGTTGAAAGCAGCATGAATCTGAAAAAAGTTAGCAACAGGAAGCCAAGCAATAAGCATCGATACATATAATCACCCAGCGCGCAGGCCATGATACAGCTCGTAAAAATATTTTACATAAAACGCTGTCGCATTGACTGACAAATGTTCGTAGAGTGACTCGGTCACAGTAGCTTAATTCACTGGTAAAGATGAATTCATTGAGTCAGTAATGTTCACTTTTTAAGAGAAGTCTTCACTTTGATGCATTTATAGAACCAAGATACACACAACAAGCAACATGAGCAAGTTTCTTCCATTTCCAGCAGCTTTGTGAGGTTCAAACAGACATTTGGTGTTAAGGGCTCACGCTAGAGTTGGGTCGATTTCAGGTTTTGCCGGTCTAGTTCAGTGTAAAAGCTTAAACTAGTTTGAGTTTATTCAAACCGTCTGAACCAGCTGTATTTGTCATTACACAAGTACTAGCAAATTAAAAAGTAGTCTACACCAGCAACAATGTGATAAACATAATATTGTGTTTTTTATTAACAGATTAATGGAGCCACTACTGTCTGACAGGACACTAGTGGAAGGGCGGACATGCTACACCTCATTGCCCTCATCATCCTCCTTTAATGAGCCTCCCCCAACAGTGCTGTACCATGTGTCATGTCTCACCACATCTCCTCTCTCCCCTTGTTCTCTCTTTCGAGTGTAAACCAATAGTTTTGTGGTTGTGCAGTGCATGGATGTATCATAATAACAGTGCCGTTGTGGCTAGCTAATGTTAGCCAAGGTGCAAGAAGAGGTGATTTTTTTTTTCTAGAAAGGTGAAGACATGACCCACACTGCTTTGCCTCTTATCCTAAACCTAACCAGTCTCACTCCTCTTGTCTAAACCTAACGGCCATGGGAAGTGGGAGAGCAATGAGTTGTGGCGGGTCGGCCACCAGATATATACCTGGATTTTGCTGCCGAGCCAAGGCCGGCTACATGAGGGAGGTCAAATTTCCTTCGACACGTTTACAAAAAGTTAATGTGTTTTTTGGGGTGGCGAGACAGGACATGGCAGAGTTAGTCTCAAAGGAAACTAAAATGTCGAGCAATAAAAATGCTGATTTATTTTTGTAATTTAGGTGTTTATTGGCGATTGGCAAACCAGCTCAGAGATGCATTACTGCCACCAAGTGGACTGGAGCCGCTTTACTCTCATTCACGGGCTTTCTAACGCCCGGGCCACACTGCCTCTGTGGGCAGCACCTGTGTATCAAGGAGCCTTGGTTAATTTTAGATGCTCATGTTAACAGGTTAGAGCAGCCACACTGCCTGTGTGAGCAGCACTGCTCTGCTCTGCTGCTACATCTTGTGGTTTGGAGTCCTGCCTGTTTTTCTGAGTGAAGCGTGCAGTTTTCAGCCAAAATAGATTAAATGGAAATGTTTTTTTGATAATCATACTGACATGGCACCACCTTTCACAAGTTTTAAAGTCTATATCTGTCACAGAAAAAATATTTATCTTTATTTTTAACTCAACATTTCCTGTTTCCATTTCAAACTATAAGCCCTCTCAACACCTCTGTTGACAGGATCCCTTCATTCGTTACGACAAGGCTTTTCTTGCAGGACTGTGTTCGTGACGACGCAGTGGTTTGCACAGCTTTATAAATTTTACCGGCTTTTAATTGTGGAAATATAGTAGTTATAGCAGCAGGCAGCAGCAATGCTGTCTGTGTGAACACCACAAGAGGCAGCAGTTCAGTGAGGTTGCCGTCACACAGGCAGTGTGGCCCTGACATCAGTCTCATTGTGTTCTACTAAGGAGCAGCTGCTGAGTCAAGTGTGACACCTAGTGGTAAAATTTGGCATACCGTTTGGTTTTTGGATTAATAACAAACCATTTTCAATTTTTTTTTTCACACTGGCCCAACCCTAGAACACACAGTAAATAAACAATAAATCACATCCAGCCCAGAGTGCTGAAGAGACATTAAAGTACCTGGAATGATTCATTTATCCTCGACTGTAGAGGAAGAAAGACCCACATCTTCTCTAATGCTTCCTTCATATTTCATTTTCAAAATGGACTCACAAAACAAAACAAATAAATGTTTCCTCACATGTTAAAATATCTCTCACTCTTATCATCTCCAATAGCTGTGTTCATCAAGACTTATACCAATGATTGGTGTGAAATTATGCCAATATTAGTGCAAAACATCATTCTATACTCTAATTATCTGGAGTAATAACTTTCAACACCGCAGTTATTTTTAGAATCTCCAAGTTTTTTGATTAATTTTATGTTACATGCTACAGTCACGCATTACGTCTGGCACAGCACTCAAAACTTTCACATATATCAACATCTGGTTCTGTCCCTTTTTTAAAAAAAAAAAAAAGAAAAGAGCAGCAGGATTTATTGTACAAATGTAGTCAAATCATCCTGCAGCTGTCCGTTGATTTTAAAGTAATCATATCAATAATACAGAAAAAATCAGTAGTGGTACCTTTCAGCAGTTCATAAATAGCCTGGGTTCGAGTTTCTGTTTGCACAGAACCACAGGCGGGGAGTCAAAGGTGTTTGCGGGTAAAGTGATCTGGGGCGTTTCAGGACATCAGGGCTCGTGTGGCGGAGAGTCAAAGAAAAGCTCCCGACATAACCTGACCGTGTCCTCTGGAGAGTAGACTGTGAAACCGATGGTCCTCGGGTCGTTGAAAATTTCATAGTCGTTTCCTCCCTGAAAAAGAGAATCATTAAAAATATAAGCACACATCAACATTCCTTCAGCTGAAGCTCTAATCTGCAGTCATGACATTTGAACTTTAACCTCTGAGCCTGGATAAACAGTCAACGGCTGACCGAGCATTAAGCTGTGGCTTCATGGAAAGTTATCACTGCAGACATGTTAACAATTAGGACAAATATTGGGGCACTGCTTGAACAGGGACAGCCAAGATTTGTGGCTGAGATGACAAAAGCCCTTTTAACACAGAGATTGCGTTTAAGGGCCGCTAGGAAGTCCCTTCTTCATTCCCCCTTTGCATTTCAACACAGAACTAAACAACTGTGGCGTCATACGTTCCAGTGTGTGATTATAGACGGCATCCTAGCATTGTGGAATCAAAAGAGGCGCGACAGGCATGATATGTAACACAACTACGTATAACATTCGTGTCATCTCTTCTTTCTCTCTGATCTCGACCTCTGCTCAAAGGGTGAGGAGCTCCTGGACCTCACTGTTTTCCCGAGTTAGCCCCTCACTGTTACCAGTCACTTTTTAAATCTCGTGCCGTGAGTCACACCCATAACATGTCATCAAAATGTCACATCTACGATCCCATCCTGCTGGCTGTCCCATTTATACGGACATCATTTCGACACTGTTACTACCTCCGTTACCGGCTCAGAGGCGAGACCCCTTTGTGCAACTATTCCACAATCATATAACAGCAAGGCAGCGTAATGGCGCAATATTCCCACCTTGAACAGGCAGCGTATAAGTGACTTAAGAGTCACAGAAGCCTTTGACAATCACGAAGGAAAGGGGGCAAAAATTGAGATGACAAAGAGTCACAGAAGTTCCCAAAAGTCGTGTTGGAAAACTAATTGTGTCCACCTGGGTGTCATGTTGCCATCACTGCTGATCGGGGCTGGAGCCGATAAATACCCGTGACCACAGCAGAGTCATTTGTCCCGGGAATGAATGCGGTTTGTAACCTTTCCCACTAAAGACAAAAGCCACATGCCGGTGGCTGTTGGTGGGGGTTTTTGTCCAGTGGGAAAGGGGCTTAATGCTCTTTTGTGGCTGAATGGGTACAAATCCCTGCAGCCAGGTTCCTAAATCTTTGTGGCAAACACAGTGGAGGCTGTTCAACTTCTTTTCCACTAAGTTAGAGTATATACGCAGGTTTTTTAAAAGCGGGAAAACGTGTGAAAATAATTGACAGACTCCTGTCCCATTGCCAATAGTAGTGCTAGCTTCATAGTAGCAGGTTAAGTCCCATGGTTTTGAAATGAGATATCCAACACACACATATGGCTCTAATGTTTGGGTGTCAACATATTCTCGGCCATGTAGCATTTAAAGTATGTAAGTGGAGCACTGTTGGTGTCTGTATCCACTTGGTGAGCATCCAGCCCTCCTGTAAACATTCCCCAAGATGAACTTACGTCTGAGGTCTCGTTGCCAAAGAAGTAGATGGCGTCCAGGCCTTCGCTCTCCAGCTGCTCTAAACACAGTCTCTTATCCCAGCCCTCCGGAAACACGTCAAAGCTGATGAGACCACCTGCAAAAGATGACGACAGAGAGGACGTTATCATCATCATTAGTGTCACTCTACACACTCATACACACTGTGGAGGAGAATGAAACATATTTGCCTTTTTTTTTTAGGACAACACAATTTTAATAAACCAATGCACATGAGATGCTGGTGAATACTTTCGCTTTTGCTCTCCTCCAGATGTATTTACAGACAACAGCTCTGTGGAACAAATGTTGTTTACACCGATGTAACTGATGGACGCTTTAGGAGCTCTTCGTGCATCAGGGACAAACCTGTTTGTCTTAACAGTTCAGAGAACTTGTTGGCAGGCAAACGTACTGCACTATTTATAGGATGCTTCAGAAATTAACACACGCCCAATGTGCTTTATCTTTTGACCAAGCAATGCAAAGCACCTTCTGTATTCAAGGAATCCAGATACGACTAATGTGTGATTACAGCTGCAGCTCAGATAAAAGATCCTGACTGTGATGTGTGACTTTCAATAAGCCTCTTTCACACATGCAGTCTGTCCATGATACGTTTGGGAACATTTAGTGCATGGGGTCATATGTGAACAGGAGCAGGTGTTGTGGTTTGTGATTTGCTTATGTTGTTTTTTTTGCTGCTGCCTGACTTTCCTCTCCATGTCTCTGCAGAGGGAGCACCGAGGGGCGGGGCGATCATCAGGAGCACAGAGCGCCTGGCACACCTGCAGCTCGTTCTGCCCAAATTGGCTGGCCTTATCAGCCACGCTCCCCTTGTCTCCTGTGCCAGATGACTCCTTGGTGTCTCAGTGTCCTCACTCGTGCTTCCTGTGATCCCCAGCCTCTCGTCTCGTGTTTTGGCTCCTGTTTTTGCACATTGATTGTAAGTTTCGGGTGCCTCGTCACCTCTTTGAGTTATTCTTGTTCTTGCTAGTTTTTTCCCAGTTAATGGTGATTTTTAGTTGTACTTTCAGTTAGTGTTTTTTTCCCTTCGGGTGATTTTCTGTTGCTACTTTGCTCGTTTATTTTCCTGTGAATTTTTTCCTGACTTTTTGTAAATAAAGACTGTTTTTTGTGAACTCTGCATCTGGGTCCTGGCATCCTTGACTGGTCCATGACAGCAGGGTTTGATAGTCAGTGAAATCCGTACCAGGAACTTCCCTAAAGCCCCTTTCACACATGCACTGCAACCCTTAACTTATCTAAACATTACCCCGAGGAACTGTGTGTGAGAACATGAATGTTTAAGTAAATGGATTTAACCCAAGTTCAAAGTCTGTGTAATGTCCGATAGAGCCCGTGTGAACACAGCATGTCATTGTCAAGAGAATTCACAGCCAACAAGGTGGTGTGTTGATGACCTTTCTAACATCTCTTCATGCAACTGATGAAGAACGGTCATTTACACAGAGACATCTATGAAAATCTGTAACTGGCGAGGCGACGAGAATTGGGCACTTCTGCCAGTAAGGGCTGCGGCCGATATCATCAGACAAATTCAAGGAACTCAGTTGCTTATCACAAAATCGTGAAGCGGCTACACAAACAAAACAGTGCGATCTCCGCAGCATACTCTTTGTGCCATGTCCTGCCTCCTGCGTGCTCCACCCAGGCATTACCCCATATCTACACCTCACGGAGTATTTCCTGTAGGTGAGAACACATCTGACATGGACAATCTCCTCATGTGTGCTACATGTGTAAAAAGGGCAACTCTGGTCAATCTTTGGACCTGATTTATATGAGAAAACAGCTGCAAACACACACTCCACTCAGCTGAGTTTTGCGATTGGTTTACTTGTTCCACAACCGATCCCTTTACATACTCATCCCTGCAATGTTGTTGCTTTCAGTTTGGTCACATCAAAGCTGTACCAGCATTTTCCCATTAATCTCTGTCTTCTCTGTCTGTGTTAGGCCCTGATCACACAGAAAGCGTTTAAGCAGCTGGAGAGGCCTTTTGTAATTGTTTTTAATAAGAACAAAGCTTTTTGCTCGCAGTTTTTGCATTGCGACGTGCCTCACATTTCTGCACTCTAAGCGCCTGGCGTTTTTTCCGGGGGCGCTCTGAGCTCCTTGAGTTGATAAAACTTCAACTCAGAGAGGAAAAGCACCTCACATCATCTCTTTTTTCCCCCATTGTCTAATCAGATGATTTGAGAGGCGGGCCTTCTGTGGTGGGCACGACAAGTTTACAGGTGATAAACAATGGAGGAGAAACTGGTGGTAGCGGTTGCTGGATACCCAGAGCGATGATAGATTATGCCGACAATGAAATATACCTGTAAACGTCCATCATGGAGAAGAAGCTCCTCGACCAACTGGTGGTACTTCCTGTGATCCACCCTCTTTTTTAGGGTCTCATGTACCCACACAGATGTCTGTTCATCTGCTGACAGCCTCTCACCCTCAACCAGAGCTACAGACAGCACCCTCTGCCTCAACATTTTAGGAACTCAATACTAATTACTGTGGGGAAAAAAACGGTAGATTGATTGCACCAGAAGGTTAGTGTAAGGACATGATGGGGTGGTTTCCTGGCAACAATAAAAGGTGCAGTGACATTCAATTACAAAAAAGTCAGTGCGGTGCGTGTTGCATTTTGCAACCTGCAAAACTCGTCTGTGAGGACACTGGTTTGAGCAGTCAAAGGAAAAATCTCTATTGTCGCTGAGCTGTGAGTCGAGTGACCGTCGTGACCTTTAACCTCTGAAATGTGGATAAAAAGTCTCCTCTAAGGCTCTCTGCAGCACTTCCCTTTCAATCTGCTCACTCTCCCTTCCCCCCTTTGTTTTTTTCCGCTGCCTTGTCTCAACTGTAGAGTGTAAGGAGCCAATAACAAAGGCGAAAGCTGAGGAGCGTCAAGCCAATCAGAGGGCTGTTAAACTCACACACCCTCCACACGCCCCCATCCCAAACACCTGCAACCCCACACTATAAACATCTCAGTGATTCAACCACTTTCCGCGTCTGAGCAAGGACAAAATGGGTCTGCTAAGCTGCTGACAATGCACATATGTGTGCATGTGTAGTCCTTTTCAACCCGTCTACTAAAACCTGAATGCTGCAAATAAACCTAATCACAGAATCTGACTTAATTAATAAGATTTTGCCTCATCTTTTGTGCCATTTGAATTTTATATTTTTCTCAAACATCCTGCAGCACTATAGAACAAAACACACCTTCACGTGGTATTCTGCAGGTATCAAAGTCCACAGACACAGAACATAAATGACATTTTGCCTCAGCTCTGCATAGAAATGACTGAAAAATTTTAAAGTAATTCATCTGTCGGATATAGATACTGGACAGGACAAGTCTCATAGGGTTTGCTTCTCTTTAACTACATCTCCTCCCCTGTGACTGTTGACGTTTAATAAGGGAAAAATCAATACAGGATAATAGCTTTAACCTCACATCATCAGTCTCTCTCCTGAAAACACTGAGTGTCCCTTATATCCTGTACTCTCAGTACAGATCGGGTAGAGTGCCAGGTTTATATAACGCCTAATGCGCAGATCAGCAGTATCTGCTAACGAGGGCAGCCGCGTGGAAGCAGATAAACACTGAGGAAGGCAAACAAATTAATCTCAAACTCGGACATCTTCCGGAGCCGTCGGCCTGTTTCCTCACTGTCAGAGTCAACAGAGTGCAGAGTGAAACATATGCAAATGGCGCTGATGTCGCCTGTGTTCCTCCTCAGCAGCCTGAGCGTGTGCTCAACATCACCCATATGGAAAAAGAATAAAACCTACTTTAAAGGGACAGTTCACCCCAGAATCAAAACATGGATCATTCCTTTTACCTGCAGAACTATTTATCAATCTGCTCATAGACGAGAGGCTTTGGGGTGAACTGTCTCTTTGAGAAAAAATATCAGGTGCTGAAAATTATACGTTCCATCATTTCCATCACAGAATAAAATTTAAAAGCTTTACGTAAAAATATGATAGACATATGTTAAACTCTGTGAACTCAGTCAGCAGACGTGAAATGACAAGCCAGAGATCTATAACAGGAAAGGTAATGAGGAAAAACAAGCCCGCCTGTCTCCTTTGTTTGTCTGAACTGTGAACAGCCTTCAGGCGTCATCGGAGGAGGCTCACACCTCGCCGAGCACGTAAGCAAACATCAATTACCCGATTCACCTTACAGCCGCCGTGCTGCCACAGGGAGAGAAGGAGCAGCGTGTAAGTGTGTGTGTAATAGTTAACAGAGGGCTCCAATGTCCAGCACAAGGTCGTCCGCACGTCGAAGATGCAGGGGAGAGGAGTCTTTATTCAAACAGAGATAAGAGACAATCGGCAGACAGATGCGCTGTAAAACTGGTTTGTCATTTGAACTGAAAAGTAAACAGGAGGATCTTGAAACAACACGCTCCAAGAACACAAAGATGCTGCTGCTGGTCTGACATCTATGATTCAGAGACATTATTGTTTTGATGCATGGACTCTCCAGGGCTTAATGGTTTGATGACGTGAAAGAGCCCATGGGGCACGGAGGGAAAAAAACATGCCTCACTTCCTGTGATAAGCTACTCCTGACTGTTGTGTGTGTGTTTGTAAGTGTGCACATGTATGACAGGGATGTAGGGCTGCAGCGGTATACCGTTAAACTGTATGTAGTGGAATATAAATTGACATCATACCACGTGCATATGCTCGTCTATGGGATTGGAAAGTGGGTTATCCGTCAATTTTAATGGTAAATGGTAATGGACTACACATGTATAGGGTTTATCTAGTCTCCTGATCACTCAAACTGCTTTTACACTGCACGTCACATTCACCCATTCACACACTGGTGGCCTAGGCTATTGTACACAGTGCCACCTGCTACTCAGTAACCATTCACACACACTCACACACTGACGGAGCAGCCACTGGGAGCAATTTAGGGTTCAGTATCTTGCCCAAGGATATTTCGACATGTGGACTCCTGGAGCTGGGAGCATGTCTCCTGTTGCAGAAGGATTGGAAGGATATTCCTGAGCTGCACAACACTGCTTGCATTCTGTCAGCTGTTGCACTTCCAGTGGCATGACACAGTAGGGTCCACTGCAGTGGCTTATATGCAACTATAACATTAAAACCCATGCAAATTAAGCATTAGACTGATAACCGATACCAATATCAATATATTCACTTGTTTCCTTACCTAATTTTAGAGCTCATCGAGTCTCTTTTGCAGTGGAATTAACATCATATTACACATACACATACATAATAAATGTGTAATATCGCATAATGTGAAATCATGATACTTTCTGAGATGGTTCAATGCCTGTTTTTTGTGAGCGCACATGCTTTCAAACTTGAACAGATTTTTGTCTGTAAGTGGGCTTTGTGTCTCTCACCTTTGGTGAACCGTAGTCCTTTTCCAGCAAACTCCTCTTTGAGTGCAGCAACAAATTTCTCCCTGATCTTCTCTCTCTGTGGAGAAAGCGACAAAAACACTCAGACTTGCTGCACACACAAGACCGGCGTATTCATTTGACACTCTGGCTACCCTTCAGTCCTCATAACATCAGTTAAATCTGAGGCAATTTGTCATGTACAGAACATGTCGGCTCCTATGATCTGATGTTATTTCATGAACGACCTCAGCAGAGGATCCAGCTGCATAAATTTCAGCAGGGAACTGAAGGGTTAAACTTCTCCTCCTCTGCTGCTATCTGCTTCCTCCATATTGCCTGGCTCTGTAAACCATCAATGGATGGCCTGTTAAGCTGCTCTGAAAGCTCAACATTGTTTGACCTCTCATGGAACAGAGGGACAGAGACAGCGAGGCGGTCTGTGACTCTCAGAGCCTGATGTTAAAGTTTGTTTAGCTTAGCTGCTGAATTTGTGCTACTGAACACTTCAATAAAGTTTTAGTAGGTCCAAACTTTATTGCAATTTAGGCAAAATGGACAATGCTCCCAAATACAGCAGCAGAATAAGTTTGAAGCAATGCAAAATATTTTAACTATACACACGATTTGATGTTATCCCTTGTACCATAATCCAAGGTTAGCATACAAGGGCAGTGCAGAGAGAAGAGGAATGATGTGCTAACCCTCACACAGTGACCACAGACGACACCAGACAACACCTGACCACAGGGGTTGAGTGTCTAAACACAGGAATGTCACTTTGGTTACTAGCAATGCAGTAATGACAAAGTATTTTACCTTGTCAATTTCAGAGAATTCGATTCGCTCCTCCTGCGTGCAGCTCCGACCAATGGGGGAAATGTTGAGCATTCCGTTCCTGAACTCGATGAACGTTCCCCTGCAGGCAGAAAAGGACGCATGGTTAGAAAAAAGAATTGACTGAACTTAATTTGACTTTGGTTTGACCCAACACCAAAAGAGAGCCTTTCAGCAGAGCATGTTAACGACTGTGTTTTAGCTTTATTCCTACACAGAGCTCACAATGGGGCATGTGTTTTCCTGCTCCAACTGGTCAGTGCTGTTGGGTAAAGAGATACCAGAAATACCTGGGCTGCAGGTCAGAGGTGTGTGTGTGTGTCCACCTGGGTTAAGTAATGGCCTGACTGTCAGGTTAGGTTGGTAGGTCAGAGCTTGACTCAGCTTGGCTCGCTCTTCTTTGGTTTTCAATCAGCAAAAGTTGTGAATAGTACCAGGTACTTTTTTCGTATCATCTCGGTGAGGTTCCAAGTGAGCTGAGCTGATACTAGAAGTTGTAGTTAAAATGCTGCAGACCACTGATTGGTCAGAGAGCCACTAGCATGACACAGGACATCCTGTGTCAAATGTGCCATTTTTAAATAGCCTACTTATGCTTTTTATTCACTCAACCCAGATCTTTAAAAATGGCAGCCTGCAAAACTAAGCCGTACAATTGATGGAGAGCAGCTCCTCTGTTTTGGCTGCTGATGAAAGGATCCAGCAAGTGTCGCATTGAAGATGCTGTCACGGCAGTTTCACATGGTGTCACTACGATGATCAACTGAGAATCCCGCCTACGCTGAGGAAGTACTTTTGCGGTGGAAAGCAAAATAGAGAAAACAACCTGGTACCGAAACTGAGTCAAGTCGATTCAAGCCAAGCAGTGAAAATGAGGCACAAGACTCACCTTTTCTTTGGCAGCTTGATGAGCCCCATGTAGCTGAGGCAGAAGTTGATCAGGTCCTGCAGCAGCTCCTCCCCGATCTGGTTCTGAATAGCCTGACAGGATGAAAATGCACCTCGTTCATAAACACTTGCTTTAGATGTGAACTGAAATGAAATGCACCTTTTTTACACCTACGAAACATAACCAATTTTAGGCTGATTGATTACTTCATTCATCTTATTTCTTTGTTGGTAAATAAAAAATGTGAATACATGAAGTATGTATGTACAATGATGCAGTCCTATGTCAAACAGATAATGTGCTGCACACCAGCAGACATTGTGAACGTGAGAAATGTTCACTTACATGCTTTGAAAGAAGTTTCCCATCTTTGTATTGCACTGTCCCGTTCTCAGCAAAAACATAGTCAAACTTGTGTATCACTGCAAAGAGAGGAGACAGGTGAAATGTGGTTTCATGTGCTCATCTGGTTCTTTAAATGCACACTACTGCAAGTGTTTACATTACATAGCCAACACTGCTACATGTAGCAACATGCTTATGTCAGGGAAGCATTCAAACTTGGTTGTTGATGTTTTTAATTTCTCCCTGATTTCGGTTCATATTCATACTGAAACGTTTGTGAAGGCGTTTGGTCTAGAAGCTTTAACTGATCATTTTTAATGGTAGAAAGTACCGCTATATTCAGTTACAGTCACTCCCCAGCTGCGGGTACAATGCTACATGTAGCTACATGCTAACACCACGGAAGAATGTTAACATGGTTGATTAGGTGTAGAAGCTTTTATTGGTGATTTTTCATGGTAAACAGTGCCGCTATTCTCTGCTGCAGTCCTCGGCTGCAATGACAGCACAGAGACACCAAGATAAGGAAGACCCAGAAACACTGACCAATCAGAGCAGACTAGGCTTTATCATGAGGGGGGCTTAAAGAGACAGGTGTTAAAATGGAGGAGAGGGTGGACACAGGTGCTCCAGCTCAGACAGTATGAGGAAAATAAAGTTTTCTGATCAATAAAGCATGTAAACCTATTTTAGCAGAAACCTAAACTACAAGTGTGAACCTGTCCCCTTTAAAACCAACACACTCAACTTAGAAGAACAGAACAGCCTGCTATATTTACCTGGTAGCAGATTACAGTGTAACACCGCCTGGAAAAAGCCAGGTTTAATCTGTCTGACCTTCCCACTCACTTTGGCCTCTAAGTGCCCTGCAAACAACACTGTGCAATGAAACTCTGTAACTTTGCCTAATCAAAAAGCTGCTTGGTCATTGTAACAGCATAATCCAGCAATCTGATGGCACGTAGAAGATGATAAAGCAATAAAATGTTCCTACAACTGGGTTACAAATGTAATAAAACATGTCATTGGAATGATACGTTCATTCATTCTTTTTCTGTAACTGCTTATCCTGTTAGGAGTCACAAGGGAGGGCTGGAGCCTATCCCAGCTGACATTTGGCGAGAGGCAGGGTACACTCTGGACAGGTCGCCAGACTATCACAGGGCTGACACACAGGGACAGACAACCATTCACACTCACATTCACACCTACAGACAATTGAGAGTCACTAGTTAACCTGCATGTTTTTGAACTGTGGGAGGAAGCCGTAGTAATCACATTATCCAGCTGCTACAGCAACATCTGCTGCGCCTCTGTGCACCATGAAGTATGAAATGATTAACCTTTAGCACACTTGGCAACGTTATGAAACCACATAGCTCCCTCTTGGCACAATACATCTGCATTCTAGCTCCAATTGCCTCATATTTACAGGCTGACAAGTTTTCATCCTGTCCACACAGCCGTGTGTTAACTCAGCTGGGAGATTGTTGGCGCTGCATTGTGAGGGTCAGTGTGCCAGTGTGTTTTGGCAGCAGGTTGAATAAAGTAAATTATAGTAAACAACTGGAGGTGTACTTGAGTTCAGATGTTGTGTTCCTTTTTTGAACTGTGGCTCCTGACGTGCTGTTGCGAAATCACATTAAGACAATCATGATGGGCTGAAAGGGAACAGTTTGAGATCATGACTCAATTTCGAGCCGTGCCTAATGCAACACAGGAGAAGGAAAGTGATCAGGCTGAACTAACTGATACTCTTGTGTTACTATCCTTCTACAGTGGGTCTGCAAAATGCTGTATTATTCTCTATTAAAGGGACACTTCACCCAAAAGTCAAAAATACATATTTTCCTCTTACCTGCAGTGCTATTTATTAGTGTCGATTGTTTTGGTGTGAGTTGCAGAGTATTGGAGATATCAGCTGTAGAGATGTCTGCCTTCTCTCCAGTATAATGGAACTAGATGGCACTCGGTTTGTGGTGCTCAAAGAGCCAAAAAATATACATTTGAAAAAATCAACAGCAATGTCTCTTTCCAGAAATCATGACCTGGTTACTCAAGATAATCCACAGACCTTGTTGTGAGCACATTCATGTAGGTACTATTTTCTTTCTACTGAACTACACCCACCAACCACGACGCTGCACAGAAGGATGTGTGCATCTACTCATGAACAAGAGACTCGTGCTCACGACATGTAAACACTTATGGCGTCCTCCGCTGCTGAACTGTAATGTTAGCAAACTCAGTCGCGCCACGTGAGCTAGCAGTAGATGCATGCCACGTTTCTGTCTTCAATGGAGTCTGCTGCTGCCCACAAGATCATATGCTGCCGCCAGGGCAATGCCATGTTAATGACCCAGAGACAGAGGTGGACACCAAGCTGCAGTTCTTTGAATGACCACTCGAGGCTGGTTCTTGAAGCGAGTCAAACCCTGTAGACCACCATGTTAAAATGCCCAGCTTTGCAGCAGAAATAAACATGTAAATCATGTTTTGTGGTACAAAAAAAGTTCTGGTCTCTATAATTCATTTCCACCTCCATGACAACTATACGAGGAGTGAATTTTTATAAAACTCACCTGTCTGCATCTTATTCAGGCTTTGAAGACTGTAAAATGTTTTTTAAATGCGAATATTCTGCCTGTGCTATTGTTGTCCGTGAGATTAGTATGTTATATGAACATTATTCCTTAATCTCTGTGACATATTAGGATGATTTTACGACAATTTGCTTTAGATTTCTTACACATAGTGCCTTTAAGCTACAGATAATTATGGGCAAGGCAACACTGAGTGACGGGCAGCCTCTTGCCCAAATATGCTCACTTCTGGATTCAAAAAACCAAGATGGCGACGGCCCAAGTGCCAAACTCCAGGCTTCCAAATGGGAGTCCACAAATCAATGGATGATGTCTCAGAAGCCATTATTTTTACAGTCTATGATGGACGTCTATGGAAGAGACAATCCCCCCGTCATGGGATACTGATCCGTTTCACTGGTGGAAAGGATCTGAAAACTTTCTGTTACAAAGTCTACCTGGATAGCATGACCTAACACAGCAGCAGTGGCTAACAGCCAATGCCAAGCCGTTAAATGGTCCCAGCAAACTCACACCGACACTGAAACTACTCCACTCTGTCATTAAACCCATTAGGTAACATTAGCTGTGTGATGCTGTCAGTTTGCCCTGTCAGTGTTTGTGTGCGTGGCAAGTGGACTCTCAGCATCCCCGGTGTGGAGCTCACACTCCAGCCACAGCGGGGCGAGCAGGTGCTGAGTGAATTCTCATAACAAGGTCTGTGGATTATCTGAGTAAGCGGGTCATGATTTCTGGAAAGAGACATTGCTGTTGAGTTTTTTAAATGTACTTTTTGGCGCTTTGAGCACCACAAGCTGAGTGCCATCTAGTTCCATTATACTGGAGAGAAGGCTGACAACTTGTATGGAAGCCTCGGCCACCACTGTGTAAATAAGTGAATGTGACTGGTAGTGTAAAAGAGATTTAAGAGGAAAATATGTATTTCTGATGTTGGGGGTGAACTGTCCCTTTAAGACAGCCTAAATCTCACATTATTCCCAGGGACCATCCTCTCCGCTCCACTCTCTGTGGGCCGGTGTCCAATAAAGCAGAAGTTATAATGAAAAGTGTGAGGTAATGCAGTGTGATCCAGCTGGGTGAATGATGCAGCCTGCAGGGTATGAACCATCTGCGGTCGAGACAGGAAGAGAGGACTGCTCACCATCATCCCCCTCCCCGAGCTGCTCGGCTATCTTGGAGTAGTCCGAACCTCCCACGATGCCGATCTTCACTTTCCTCCGCAGGCTCTGGAAAAACTCATCCAACTGTGGGTCGATTTTCTGCAGAATACAGGGAAACGTTAATGCCTCAAACACACACACACACACACACACACATATGTACCATCATTAAAAATCAGAATGTGTGTGATGCACTGTGCTATTGAAACATAATTACACAGGGAGAACACAGGACAAAGGACACGGCTGCAATCTTTGCCTTTGTGGTGTTAGATTTTGGCATGGATGTCTAATTATTGCAACATATGGCAGAAAAAGCTCGGAGCTGCACACAAGGGAGTCTGCATTATGTAATTTCAGGGTGCTGAGACACACACACACACACACACACGCACACACTCGCAGCAGTTACCTCAAATGAACCCAGGCATTCAACCCCATTGACAACAGGAAGAAAGAAGAATGAAAAATAACTGGATATAAAGAGAGATATTTCTCCTAAAAATCTTATATAAATATCTAAATGATAACCTTAAAAAATAGGTTTAGGAACATGGCATTTATTTCAATTTCAAATTGCATATTTAAAAAACCCACGTGAGGTGACAGATTTGGGGAAGTTTCCTTGTGTGTTTAGGCTCTTAAATAGGTCAGCACACATCAACAGAACTATACATTACCAGACTGCATATCATGTGTGTCACAGAAATACCACTGGTGTGTGTGTGTGTGTGTGTGTGTGCAGGGGGGAAGACAGAGCGCATGAATATGTAAACAGAGTATGAGAAAGCATTAAGACGACAGTGTGCTCCCACCTTGAACATAATTCAGAGGCAGATGATGCAGCCAGAGGAGCTGCAGAGGAGCAGGGCTCTGTCACACAGCTTGTAATAACCGATATTATCGATACATGGATGGATGTGAGCTCACCTCTCTCGGTGGTGTCAAAGTGCCGTCCACGTCAAACAAGCAGAGGATGTTTCTGTCGTTTGCTTTCTCCATTCCTTCTTCTTCTTCTCTTTTGGGGTTGCACTTCAATTGCGAGTGTCACAGGTCCACGATCGAGCGCACAAACGTGCAATAACACACGTTCACATGAGAAATTTATGTTCAAGTCAGTTTGAATATTCAAATAAATAAATCAGACTTTCAAAAGAGGTATTTTAAATGTCCTCGTGCACGCTGACAGCCACCTCTTCCTCTTTTTCTGATTCGGGTGCACAGTCCAGCTGCTGTCCCGGCTCGGATCGGCTCGGCTCGGTTCCAGTGACACCTCGCACCAACAAACACAGCGCAAACGTGGAGGATTTCTTTTGCAACACTGTAACTCACCCGGCGGCCAATCACAGCCAGGCTGCCGTGACGTCGACGAGTGGGCGGGGCAGTTTATCTATATGCAGCGCATGAGCCAGCTGACCTTTCACCTAGAAATGAAGGAGTGGGAGTGATGGATGCTGCGCAGAGACACACCAGGAAACAGTGTGTGTAGTATAAATAGTTTGTGTCAGTGTGGAGTGATTATCAATGAGAGGAGAAGGTGTTACAGCTGCCAGCAGAGTAAATACTATGAATTATGAACATGCAGAAGAGCAACTCAAGTAAGAAGTGCAAACATGAGATCAGATCACATGTAATAAAACTGATCTACAGATATATACTCACCAGCCACTTTATTAGGTACACCTTGCTAGTATCAGGTGGGACCCCTTTTGCTTTTAGATGCTGGAAACATTCCTCAGAGATTTAGGTCCATATTGACATGTGACATCACACAGTTGCTGCAGATTTGTCGGCAGCACATCAATGATGAGAATCTCCCGGAGGCCATTGGAGTACAGTGAACTCATTGTCATGTTTGAGATGATGTGAGCTTTGTGACATGGTGCGTTATCCTGCAGGAAGTAGCCATCAGAAGATGGATACACTGTGGTCATAAAGGGATGGACACGGTCAGCAACAATACTCAGGTAGGCTGTGGTGTTTAAACCATGCTCAGTTGGTGCTAAGAGAATCTCCCCCACACCATTACACCACCAGCAGCAGCCTGAAGCGTTGATACAAGGCAGGATGGATCCATGACGCCAAATCATCTATCGTCCAGTTTTGGTGAGCCTGTGTGAACTGTAGCCTCAGTTTCCTGTTGTTAGCTGACAGGAGTGGCACCTGGTGTGGTCTTCTGCTGCTGTAGCCCATCTGCTTCAAGGTTGGACAAGTTGTTGTTGCTTCAGAGATGGTCTTCTGCAGACCTTGGTTGGAACCAGTGCTTATTTGACTTCCTGTTGCCTTTCTATCATCTTGAACCAGTCTGGCCATTCTCCTCTGACCTCTGGCATCAACAAGGCATTTTGGCTCACTGGATATTTTCTCTTTTTGGGAACATCCTCTGTAAACCCTAGAGATGGCTGTGTGTGAATTTTGTTTTAATCTGCACATTTTTTGCAATTCATGGGACAGTTCTTACCAAGTTGCTCATTGCCTTTTCCCTCACGTTTTTGAAAGAATTCACACCAGTTTCCTCAGGGTTCAAAGGTTTAAGTATTTGCGAAATGTGTCTGGACGTAGCAGAAGAAAAGTGGTGTCACTCCAGGGTTCAAAGGGTTAAATCAGGGGGGTCCAAACTTTTTTGAACGGAGGCTAGAATGTGAAAATACCCGGGGGCCAGCTGCTTCTTACATCATACGGTTATAAAAATGAATAAATAAATGAGACAATGCAACTGTTTAATCTTCCTCAGGCTGGACTTTAGACATGCCAACCCTAAACTGATTAGGTCACAGACCCCATTTGATAAGATTTTCCTTCAGGGACCTCCAACTGAAAAGAGTTTGGTTGAGTAATATATGAGTAAGACCATAATGCATCAGTTTTTAACGACAGTTGAGGAGACAACTAAGGAGGAAGCGAAACCTGTGATCAGAGTAGTCACACTTATGACTACTTTGGTGCTTTCCTGCTTGTTAACATGTCACCTTGCTTCCCTCACTTGCATCTCTTCTTCTTCTATCTCCTTACACCAAAGATGTGAGGGAAAAGTGCAGGGAAATGTAGGATAGGCCTGCCTGTCTCCTCCTCTCCAAAATCTTTATATTTATTCTATTATTTTACTTTTTTATACATCTTTTTTTCTGCTGTCATAACAACTGAATTTACCCCTTGTGGATCAATAAAGTTTATCTTATCTTAATTCATCTTATCTCATTTTAACTTCTTTCTTATCTTATCTTGCAGAGGTTTCCTCTGTCACGTTGTGTTGCTTCACTAAACACACCCTGTGTGGCACCGTGTCTAAGATGTTTAAAAATGGTAAGAAACACACATTTTATCCCTGATTTCATGACGAGGATTCATAACATGTTCAGCTTTAAGTGTGTTGCTTTAAAGGCTGTGCGATGCAACATAGGCAGGGCTAGTTATTTTTCATTCAGCAGACCTCTAATTAGTTTTTATGGTGTCCTTTTGAAAGGTGTCAGTTGAGACCTCTTCAGGCTCAGATCACATCAGCCTGTGATTACTATCTGCTGCTCATGCTTACATCAGCTATTTTGCTTCAGCTGACAGACAGAATTCTTCAAATTGTATTTCTGGTGTAAAACAATGTAGGGTGATGCTTTTCGGGCTGATATCAACACTGATGCAGACCTAAAGGGTTAACAGGATGACCAACAGGAACAACATTCACTGAGAGATGATTTATTATGGGAGGAAGCCTGAGAACATTTTCCTGCTGGCGACTGCTTCTCTGTAATGGTTGTGCCTATATTAATAAACAAACCTGAAACTTACATGTAGAGTTTATCTATAAAGTCAGAGCTGCAGTAAGTGACACATGTGAAGTGCACGCAGCTGTGCTGAGAGGGGGAAGACACCAATGAGTTAATATTTAATGTTCTTAAAAAAGCTCTAACAACACACTGCTGCATCCTGCTGTATACAACAGCATCAGTTACTCCCATCTTGATTAAATTACTGCATGAAGCCTACGGCAAAGGGGAAATTCATGGAACTAGATTAAAGTGGGAACAGACAACTTTTCAACCTCCTAATCAAATATGCACAGAAAGAGCGTGTTGTGTTTGAGTTTACTGGGAGAAATGAGTTGACTGTGAAACTGACACACAAATCAGTACAAAAATATCCCTGAGTAAAGGCTCTCAGAGCAGACATCATCTTATAACCACAACTATCATCATTTATTAGCACTATTACCTCCCAGCAAGAAGGTTCAGGAATGGAACATGGAATTTTGAATTTGATGAGTCAGCATTTAAAGGAATGTCTCCCTCAAAATAATCAAGTCAACCCCATGTTGTCATGAAATTTCTAAGAAACTTTGAGTCAGTGATGCTTCATTTATTTTCTGCTCCTATGGACTATTGGTAGTGTCTTACGTGACACTGGCACCTTTTTGCCGTATGGCACATCAATTAACTGAGTGATTCACAACACACGGACGTGAATGTCATGTTTTGATTTTAAAACATCTTCAGCAACACTTCACTTTCACAGTTTAGTGTCAGGAACATAATTCTCTGCAGCATCTCGTCTCCACTGAGCCGTCACAGCCACAAGAGGGCAGGATGGCAGAGAGACAGAGACGGTGCCACTCCAGAGTGATACTGTGCTCGCTTGTTGATGGATTTCCTCAATTTAGTGCGTGCACAAATTCTGTAGAAATATAAAAAAGATACAGGCAGTGATGTAACTTTAACATAGTCATAATTTGAGCAAAAAAACCCAGACTGACACATTGAATAACTGTCTGTCAGGCAGTTACCCCGCTCCACAGTTAAATACTGACATTCCTCCCTATCTGTGTACATGAAGCCCAGCGTCAGTCACACTGTGTTGTTGACTGAAGTGATGAACTTGTTGTGTTTGCCAGAGGAAGAGAGGGCATTCAAACAGCCCCTGGGCCCTTAACAATACAGAACAATATTTATTTTAACATGTAAATAAGAAATTTGTACACAAGCAGGCTTTGCAAGTTGTCTGAATGTTGCAGCAAACATTTGTCTTTCATTTAGAGTCACAAACAAACTAAAACTGGAAAAACTCCTCAGAATGTGTCAGCACTGCAAGCACGCCTAAACATTAATCTTTATATAAAAATGGCTGCACTCCACATGTCTCTGCATGAAAGCTTCGTGAGTAAAACACTTGTGTTGTGATCAGATCCCCAGCGTAGGTCAATATACCCGATCCTGATCAGTTAAAAATGCCTTAATCGACCAATCACTGATCTTTGAGGTCATATCGGGGCATCCCTACTGTTAATAATTAAAGGCAGCTAAATAATAACATTTATGAAATAATGCTAACACTATAAATACTAATAAACCTGTCAGTGTTTAGGTCACAAGGTGTGTCCTGCAGAAAATCATTGTATAAAACATAACCAGCACCTAAAATAATATTTAGAACATACCACTACTTTTTATCTGCCATGATGTCATACAATTATATTTACTTTATTTTATACAGAGAGGCAGAAACATTGAACTTATATTAGCTGTTTTTGAATGTTTGTTATTATTATTTTTTTATACACTGCTAAAAAAAATTAAGGGAACACTTATATCGCACATCAGATCTTGATGAAGGAATTATTCAAGTTGAAAAATCTTTACTGATGTACATTGTATAATTTGTTGAGAACACGATGATATTGTGTTTGTATAGATTTTATTACGGGAGCAAAATGATTTGCTGTTCAAAAGCAAAACTCTAACACTTGAATTAGGCCTGTTATTTATTTTCTTCTCAACAACCCTTGCCGGATGTGTGAACAAAACTCAGTTGTTCGGCACAAAGTTACTAATGCAAATCTATGGAGAGAGTTCCAATGGAAAATAGCTCATAGATTCTTTAAAACCTCTCTTATCCTTTCCAAAATAGACCCCAGTCAAACAAGTGCATACTGGAGGGAGTGTGGAGAGGGGTCTGCAAACCACACACATATATTTTGGACAACTTTTGGGGGGAGATATTTGAATTACTGGACAAAATATTTGTTTTTCCTCAACCCAGGGACCCACTACTGGCCATCCTTGGGGCCATCCCTGAAGTGGGGATGAGCAAGAAAAATATATACCTGCTGCATATACTATTTGCAGCAGCCAATAAAGCAATAACCCTGAGCTGGCTTAAAAAAGTCTCTCCAACATTAGATACATGGCAGTCAGTAGTTACATTTTTAATTTAATTTTTTTTTAATTTGAGACTGCAAAATGCACAATTCACAGACTGATGGGCACCTTGGTTTGAAGTGGTGGGGGAGGAATGGAGCTAGGCAAGTGTGGGAAACTGGTTGCTTACTGGAGATGGGACGGGTATTCGCGGCTGCTATTGTCCAGTGTTAATTTTGGTGTGTATGTCACCTTTTAATAGCCTGTTAGGCTTGTTTATTTGATTGTTTTTTCAGTCCTATTTTGTATCAGGTAACCAGTGGTCATATAAACACTGATCCAGGATAATATTGTGCCATAGAGGGGTTGAGTTGATGAGAGGGCCAGCAACTGTGAGAGGAAAATGTGCTTGCACTCAGATGTGTGTTTGAATGAGTGTGTAGAGAAAAATTGTGTGGAAGGCGGTACATTTATATTTTAGTGTTATTATTACGACTATCATTTCCTTTTCTAGTAGAATTTGAAAGAAAAAAAGAAAATGTAACATCTGGAACATGTGTTTGTCTATGACAATGTTGCTCAATAACCATAGAGATTTTTTTGGCTCATGACCATCATGCTGAAATTTTATTTTTAGAGGATACTGAAGAATTTCAGAAGTATAAAGTTATTGTGTTTTTATCATAGCAGCCAGTGCAACAATACTGAAGAGGTGTCTTTGATAGTATTTTAGATTTTACTGTTCCTAATTCTGTGGCGTCAGTGACGGAGCTGTAATTCTGTATCTAGAAAGTTTTAATGTGAAAGGTCAAACAACGTGGGATCACGGCTGCTGCGCTTCCTGCTACGAACAAGACACGTTTTTAACCCAGCAATTCAAAGCACACCAGAAATCAAAGTAAAGAATTGCAATCACAGTCTGATACAAGTAGCAGGGATGTTATCACAGCAACTCAGTAGTGTGTTTGGCCCCTGTGTGTCTGTATGCACTCCCGACAACCTGTGGGCATGCTCCTGATGAGTTGTCGGATGGTGTCCTGGGGGATCGGCTCCTAGAAGTTATTGTGGTGGGATTTGACATAAGCCCAAGACTTTATCGTGTTATTGTAGATGTACGTGATTAAATGTCCTCCCTCACATATGTTAAAACTTAACTCAACAAAACTAAAGTAGATAATTCAGTAACAACACAAGATGAAACAGTTTGTATAAGTTCTCGACGAGGGCTGTTTTGCAATAGATGGCAGGCTTAATACTGGCACCATAAATCACTTGAATGTTTTATCTTTTCCGCATTTCACAACAATCATAAATCACCACTGCATGGACCTTATAGTGTCAGAACACAAACCGATCTGACTCCTTCTGCTTTAGTACATACATATATATCATGTATCTTATATACCTGTATATGTCTGTGTGTGTTTGACCACACTGGCAGACCTTTTGGTATTAACGTCTGAGTTTCGGTGTTCTTCAGTGAGGTGAAAGGCAAAGAATTTGGTGTCATCAAGGTCAGTCGGTTATTTATGCGCCTGATTTATTAGGAAGGTGCCAATCGATAATGTCAAATGGTACGAGGAAGGAGGCAGCGGAGGGCAATTACTGACTTATCATAAACAGACTAATCATTAGCTTCTGAAATAATGAACATGCCTCTTTTTTTGACTTTGACCTCAATCCCCATGTTTCCTCCCGTCCCAGCAGACGGGGTCTTATAGCTTTAACCTTTATTCAAAGGATAAGGCCGGCTTAAAAAAAAAAAAATGTTGTTGTTATCTAATTCTGTGAGAAGACCAAAACCAACAGGTGTTAATCTGTCGATCAGTTCTTTACTTCACTAAACTGTCACTTTGCCCCAAGCTGGCTTGCTCCAAGTCAATCTTTAAAAACAGGTCATAAATAGTTTCATTTTTAGAGGAGGCTTCAGTAATGTCCTGATACACCTGGGCACTGGAATTTACAGCAAAAGTTCCTGAATACAAGCATTGTTTGCACTTTTTTTGGATGCGGATTAGTGTCCATGTTGTCGCTTGTGTCTTTCTTTAGCATTTTGTGTCTTTTTGGGTTTTCAACTGAAACTGAGCGCCCACTCAGATGTAGTTTTTTTTAGGAGAAATGTGTCTTTGTTGACTGTTTTTATTGACTGTGAGTTTAAAGGGACAGTTCACCCCAAAATCAAAAGTATATATTTTTCCTCTTACCTGCAGTGCTATTTATCAGTGTAGATTGTTTTGGTGTGAGTTGCAGAGTGTTGGAGATATCAGCTGCAGAGATGTCTGCCTTCTCTCCAGTATAATGGAACTAGATGGGACTCAGCTTGTGGTGCTCAAAGTGCCAAAAAATATACATCTGAAAAAGTCAGCAGCAATGTCTCTTTCCATCATCAACATACTGAAAGCTCCAAAGCGTAGCAACAAAAATGATCAAAATTTGTCAGTACAGACACACAAAAAAGGAGGTGATCTTTCTCCAGTCTGACAACATAGCATGCACTGTATATTCTGTACCGGCTTGTTCCTGATGTATCTCATGTACATTGAACGATTCACTCAATTTCAAAAGAGCATTGTTTTATGGCGGCAGTAAATACTAAATTCCATGTGTCATATACTCGATACAGCTCTGTAATTCAGCCTGGCATATATTGTCTTTCCTTAGAAACTTGATGACCTTTGTAATGCAGTTCTATAGGGTTTGAACAATAGCTGTCTGAGTCATAGATGGATTACTGTATGGGCCTGTTTGGCACAGACCCAGAGGCCCAAAGTGTCAAAATGTCACTCAGATTAACATGTACTGATGAGGCAGAGAGTTAAAAATGATCACAAAGAGACTCAAAGTGTCACAGTCTGTGCTATTCTTTCATTCCTTCTTTGTCTCTGTGTGTCTGTGCGTGGCTCTCATCAGTCCTGCTGCCAATCAGCCTGCTCAACTGAGAGCCATCCATAATCAACCCCAGCAGTACAAATACCCGGCTCTGCAGTCCACTCTCTGCCAGATCATTCAGTCTACCTTGTGGTACCAACGACGACCTTGGTGTTGCTTATTGCTTTGTTCCTCTTGGATGTTTTTGCCTAAAGCTTGTGTCTCTGTGCCTCAGAGGGTCAATAAGTACTGTCTGTATTTTCATTCTAAAGTGGGCATTTCCTTTAATTGAAAATAAATTCACTTTAAACTGAACAGCTGTCTGATTCGTGCTTTCGGGTCCAGTTCAACACAAAGAGATGGAAAGGAACTTAAAGGAGGCACAAAATAACTACAAAACAGGCAGAACAACCACAGAGAGACACAAATAGACCCCAAAAACCACAAAAAGATGTAAACAACAACAATAAAAGAGGTTTAACCATCATAAAGTCTGTGTGTTGTGCTCCTGTGTAGGCAGAGGTGGGTAGTAACTAGTTACATTTACTCAGTTACATTTACTTGAGTAACTTTTTGGATAAATTGTACTTTTCAGAGTAGTTTTAATGCAAAATACTTTTTACTTTTACTTGAGTTTTATTGTTTTAAAGCAACAATACTCTTACTTGAGTACAATATTTGGCTACTCTACCCACCTCTGAGTACATAATTACATATATATATATGTACAGTATATATAAGAATATATTTATGTTTCCTGTGCCTTGATTTATGTTATGTTTGTAAAGATTTAATTTATTTTTGTTTTAGTTAAAGGGGTGTCATTTAAAATACATGAATTTGCAGATTTTTATTTTTGATTGATTGATTACGTTCATGTTCTTATTTTACAAATAAATCAGACGTTACTCAACAGTTACTCAGTACTTAAGTAGTTTTTTCACCAAATACTCTTTTACTCTTACTCAAGTAATTATTTGGATGACTACTTTTTACTTTTACTTGAGTAATATTGTTCTTCAGTATCAGTACTCTTACTTGAGTACAATATTTGGCTACTCTACCCACCTCTGTGTGTAGGAGAAGTGGTGGATCCTTTTGCACATCTGTGTCCAGGGGACCATTGTCTCATAATCCGCCCATGGTTGTACTGGTGTCGACGAGGTGAGACGCTCAGTAGCTTAACACTGAAGTAAAACCTTACCTTACCTGAAAAAAAAAAATCTTACCTGAACCCTCTTCTTTTATATGTGTTGATGTGTCTGTATGTGCATTGATGTGTGTGGCCTACATGTACATGCTCACCCACTTGTTTGGGTGCTGTGAGTTGAGCTGACAGCCTCCATTAAAGCAGCCGTCTTATCTGTCTCCATGCGGAGGGGAAAGTGCTCAGCTGGACCCATTTTCTCAGACCAACAATAACAGCCACTGTTAACAGCACTGAGTTGCTATTAAACGGTCGTGATGAGACAATAAAACAAAGAGTCCTGTTCCTCTTAACACGTTACCATTTCCTCCATCTGATAAAATGCCAGGGTGTGTTGGGACGGAAAGCCTCTCCACCTGAAGCCGTAATGGGACTAAATGGCTGTGTGCCCCAAGCCAACTGTGCTATTAAGACGTCATATGTGTGTGTTTGTTTAGGGCGTTTATGACCCTGTAAGGTGGAAGCCAGACAGGAAGCTGAGTGATGATGCATTGTACTGGAAAGACACAAATTTGGGTTGGAAATGTTTTTTCCAGATGTGTATAAAAGCTGTTTAGAGGAGACGATGTGTGACATCCTACAGAAAACAAGCTCATTTAAAATCACTTAAATATCATGTACATACTGATTTTATCTGAATGATAATTCTTCGAACTCTTCTTATCACAAAGTGCATAAAAGAGTGTGAGAAGACAATCCAATCATGCAGTGATAAAAGACGTGTCTGACACCAGCAGGATTTAGGACCGGCGGTAGGACGACAGTGTTTGTAGATAATGTGTGACGGAGTAGATTGATAATGAGACGACAGATCAAAATATGAAATTACTGCATAAAATGTAAATGAATAAACACAGTAGGCTATTTTATCCTAAAGTTATGATTAAAAACAGATTATGTGATAGTTTAAGAGCAGGTAACATCTAGTTGGTGCCACTAATTATGATGCCATAATAGCTATGTGACAGACTTATGGTGCGTTCAATTTGGACTGTGAAGTCGGAATTTCCAAGTTCCCAGTCATAAAAATAAGACACAGCAACATTTTATTTATTCACTTATTTATTCATTTTTTAATTAATTTTTGTCTTTACTTACTTATACTTTTTCCCCTTTTATTTATTTACTTTTTTTCTGTGTATATTGGTGTTTATTGTACATTTGTGTTCTGCTGTCATACATGGATGTTTGAGGGTGTTGTGATTTATACAATACTCATTGGACAGGTGATTGTGATTAGGCAGGCCTCTGCTCCTCAGAGTTGATCTCATCTAATTAGTGGCAGCAGCTGACTGATTCATCACACCTGGTAGGAATCTCTCTATGTTCTGTGAAGCACTCATGTCAGCAACACTGGTGATAGTCAAGGACTGAAATGTTTGCTGCTATTTTTATTGATTTGTTATTATTTTTTTTGCATTTTGAACACCCTTCTTTTTGTGCAGTTGTTCTGAATAAGTTGACATTTGTTGGCATTGATCTCAGCCTGTGAACATTTTCCTCCAGCTCAGTTGCATTGGTGTGCAGGTATTTCTCCTGCCATCCTTTTTAAATATTTCTCAAACAGAGGTAAATAGAGGATTTTTTTGGGGACTATTTTCAGACACTGATTTGATGAGTTGACATGGCAGCAGGAAGGTGTGTGTTTGATTGACTTGAAATAAACTACAGTTTCATACGTCACCCAGTGCACTGGTGTGACTCACAAATTAGTTTTTAATAGTTCTTGGATAAGCATAAGCTCTATGACCCATAAGAATAAGATATTTCTGGCTACAAAGACAGTGTTTGTTAGTGTGTTTCATTCATGGTCAGTTTTGGTCTTTCAAAGATTTGTTGACAATAAAATTATAGAAGATCACCTTATTAGTTAAGAGAGTGTTAACCAGAATATACTCACTTTAACTGACCTTAATGCTGCTATGATTAACTGGGTGTGACAGTTGTGATAATCAGAATCCTGACTTTATCAGGCTGTAATGACATTATTAGCATGATGTGTTAAAATCAGGGTGTTTTCACCAGGAGATGAAATTTTGAAGATGTCAAAAATATTTTAATGCATTTACAGGAACACTTCACCCACAAAATGAGCATTTTTGGAGCCTAACAACTGCTTACACTGTGTAACACTGAATTCAGAAGTAAACTTGTTCTTGTATGCCTCCACAGTGAACGAAGAATCAAAAAACTGACAAAATTCTTTATGAACTGGGGTGTCGGTGGCTTAGCGGTAGAGCATGCGCCCCATGTACAAGGCTGTTGCCGCATTGGCCTGGGTTCGCTGCATGTCACTCCCCCCCCCCCCCCCCCCCCCCCCCACACTTGTCTGTCCTGTCAAATAAAGGTTAAAAATGCCCCAAAAAAATCTTTATGAATTGGAATAAAAAGGGGTTGCTTTCAACAACCAGCCTCTTTCAAAACATCTGTTAATAAACTCTCTTACAACTCGTGCAGTAAAATCCAAGTATAATTTATTCAGTCGTATAAAGTCACTGAAACCTTATTATCTAAAGTGCTTTGGCAAGCACGTAATGCTGGGAAAGTGTGCCTTATAACTCTGCTCTTGCATTCCATTAAGTTACCCAGGTGCACTACCCATCTGTGCATGAGACTGTTTATGCAGAGGAGTTTTAAAGGTCCAGTGTGTTGGATTTAGGGGTTTATATTGTCAGAAATGCAAAATGATATTCATTACTATGTTTTCATTATAGCATAATATTCTGAGAATAAGAATCATTGGGTCTCATTCATGAAATGTTGGTAAATCTGTGAGTAGATTTGCACATAAAAAAACCCCCTGATACTTAAAACCTACACTGGACTCATGAGCGCCGCGGGATGTGATTGTAGGCATGTGTGTATTTTCATGAATGCCAATCAACTGTAAATTGACAGCGCTCCTGCTTGTCAGCAATTAGCATACATCCCTGCCCATGAATAGCCAGTGACCACCATATATGGAGGTGATGATTACTATGGATAGGTGCATCCTGTCGACCTGCAGACATGGAGCAAACAAAAAAAGAGAAAGAGAGAGAAAGAAAAACGCCTCTGACGTTGAGACAGAAGTTATTTTCGGTGAAGTGGGGTTGAGAAATACATTTCATTTTCTTTTGTTAATACTGTGACAGAGATAATTAAAATGAAAGGCTTGGAAGGAGGTAATGAGTGCCGTTAACTCTGTATCATCATTTCTTATTCACACAAGCTCTACGAGCAGTCAGAAGCAGGTGTAGATTTTGTTAGTACCTACAACAAGATTGGAGCTACTAACATCTTGATGAATGCTGAAATACACATAAATTTCCCTCTGCGAACAGTTAATACACAAATTTGTTCTGCTTACGTCTAATGAATGAGACCGACTGTCTTTCTGTTGCCTTAAGGCCCATTTACGCTCCCTTTACATACGAAAATTTATACGTCCGTTTCAAACGATGTTATCGTCATTGCCCACATACTTCCATGTGTCCTTTACGTTGGCATGGTGTTATATGTTAACCAATATATCCACCAGGGGGCAGCCCAGAGTCCAAAGTATATGACAACAACAAACTCACGTGCAGAAATACAGACGAAATGAACAAGGAGCACGGACAGAAGGCTCCGTACGGATCCAGATCTGTATTTAATGTTGAGCAAAAATGAGCCTTGAGAATGAACCATATATATCTACTATGTAGCTATATACAGTAGTAGGTCCTCAGTCATGGAGTCTGCCATGTTGTTTCTACAGTAGCCCAGAGTGGACAAACCAAACAAACACATGTGAGAAGTTTCAGTTCATGGCAACTTTGCAATCTCGTTGCTAGATGCTGCTAAATCATACAGACTTAACCTTTTTAGCAAAAATGTATGTGTTTGGGAAGTACTGGGCATACAACTACGTAAATGAGATTTGGATTACCATAAAACTTCACTTATAGCCTTGGCTATTATTAGCCTAAATCACTGAAATCTACAAGCTTATATTTGGGACAGGCATCTATATGGGACAGGTGTTAAATCCCATTTGCACAAAACTGTTGCTCAGCAAAGATGGCAAATATGTTTATTTAAACCAGTATGTGTATTACTTGTGTAAAAAATTAGGCTTCAGATAACTAAACATAAATTATAAATTATAAATTATAAAATTATAAATCATTTATTTGATCTTGCTCCGACAGACACCACCTTATCCTGTTAAAACATTCTCACACACTTGTATTATTTTTTATGAAAAACCCTTTCTTTTGATCTGAGGACGCTTATGAACTAAAGGAATATGAATAACTTACAGCGTAATCAATGAATGGACATGTAATTTGAGGTAGCCAACAACCTGTTTTTGTACGTCCAAAGAACTTCTATAAAAGAAAAGAACTGTTTGGCAACCAGTCCAGGCCTCTAATTGAGACAGGCATGTATTTGTCAAAATGTGTAGCTACACCGCCTGGTAGAAGGGACTGGGTGTTTAACTGGGACTGGGCTTTTAAGTGAAGTTTTATGGTATACTGTACAAGTTGTGTAAGAGTGTGCAAATGGATATTTTGAAATAGTTTAGCTGTTGTTAAACCCTGTCCCCCTTTACTTCAGTCATCAAGAATTTTCTACCTTTTTGGATTCTTCATTCACGATGGAGGCTTGTGAGAAAAATTTAACTTTCGTCAGAAACTCAGTGTAAATCATCGAGTGGGTAAAATGTTCATTCAGCTGCAGCCTCAGTGGCTGTCTTGTAACCAAACAAACACAAATAAACTGCTGTGTTTGCAGTCGTACACTTTCTTTATTTGGTTTAGTGTTGTAACATAAGGATAAAAGCTGGTTTTCTCCAAATGAGGTGACACTGGTTTACGAGCAGTTTGGCCAAGACTTTTATAGGCTTAATCCACCCTGCTTTTATAGCAGACAATATTTATCAGCTCCACACAAGCCTTCACTTTTATGGCCTCCTGTGACCTTTGCCCCTCGCACATTGAAAGCTTTCCCCCGCCTCTGCCTCGAACAAAGAGTCTTCAGAACAAACCAGATTGTGTCAAACGGGAGAAATAGTAAATGAACTGGTTGTTGCTGGTCTATACGTCATGACTACAATTAATCTGCTAGTGTCAAATGATACTGCTGTTGTATTCTTACATGTTAGGCTATGACAGGAAAGACTAGACACCACAGAAGAAGAGATTTGGGAGTAATCTTTGATGTTATTCAGACTGGAGCTGTAATGTGGAGGCAGGTCTTAAATTCATGTTTACAAACAGGATGAAATATGATCGCAATAAGTTTCTCAGCGAGGTGTCAGTCCAGCTGGAGTGTGGGAGTCTTTCCTGTCCTGCCCGCCCTCTGACTGGTGCACTGACTGTCACTTGACTGTTGTTCATTAACCTCTGGAGGACAGGTAGACCAGCCCATACCAAGCTGGAGGATTATTGATCTCAGGCTTTCACTAGAGGAACCAACTGGCGTGAAGACTGAGAAGTTTCTCGTCTTCAATCCACATTTTCCACAAGTGGTTTCAGACCAGATTTTCTTCTCTTATCTAGATGCTGGACAGTGAATCAAGACACAGTGGGACTTAGTCACCAAAGGGCCGTGCTCACTTCTGTTTTTGGACTTATGTCGTCAGTGGAGAGGATTTGTTGTACTAACTGTTATATTTTTTCCTGACATGTAGAAACTGTGGAAAAGACTCAAAATTCTGAGGGAAACAGAAAACAATCTCAAGGAGCAAGATGAACAGCTGGCACAGTTTACTTTACCTGGGAGTGTTGATAATGGCGGTGGTCGCCAACAAGATGCTGGAGGACTGTCTGAAATCGAACCATGAATACAACATGAACGTGGTGCTGGTGGAGGACAACACTTATGAGTGGAGTATGCCGTTTGTGCGGGATGCAGTGGAACAAGCCATTGCAGAGGACACGGAGGAGAACATTAAGCATGGTATGGACTATTAAGGCTGAATGGACGCCACAGATAGTAATAATTTAATACAAGCTGCAAACAAATTGATTTACCGCAGCCAATAAAAATGGTTTAGAAAATTAAAGACAGTTAAAACTAACAAAATAAACTGAAAATCAATCCTGGCTGTCAGAAGGTAAATGATATGAGGCAAGTGATAGGGATGAACATCAGTTTTAAATAACTGTAAGTTAAGTAATAACAGCCCAGAGTGAAAACTATTAAGTCAAGATGGCTGGTTATGAATGTATGAACTACTTTGTCTGTTGCTGAGTAAGAGGACCTCACCACTGTTGTGTGAATTATTTAAAAAAAGTATGATAAAGGATTAAAATGTTAAATGAAAGTAGCCCAACTTGATCGTTGGATTTGAGGGGTTATTTCAGGCTTCTTTTTCTCTTTTGCCAGCTGAAGCTTTTTACAGATAAATAGCCTTTAAAAAATAGATTCACAAATTGATTAGGCTATTTTTTTGTTTTCATGCACAATATGCGTTACTAAATAGGATTTGTAGGCCAAGGCATCTCTATAGCACCACAGTGCGTCACTCACGGTATGTTGTGACACGTTTTACCACCATCAAAAAGTTGCACTTCCGGCATATCCTGGTTATTGCACGCAGCCATGTTGCAATTTCGATAATATCTCAGTTAATTGTGTGGCACTAGTTTCTAGATTTTGAATATCAGGGCCAGGCTGGGGCGTAAGCGTGAGTGTCCTTTGAAATATTTCAGTCCTGGTTCTGATGAGAGACGTCATTTGGCGCCTTTTTTAATACGAAACTTCGAGAAATGTAAACTTCAAATGCCTTAACACATTAGAGGAACTTTTCCCAAACGATAGATGCTGCTGTTTCTGAGGCCAAGAAATACCTTTAACCAGTGGTGTAGTGGTAGTGCATGAGGTGGGTGTACTACTAGGTAGATAGGCAGGTTAGCGATGAGGAAGTGGGCATACTATATATTACAATGGCCGTTTAGCTGATAGCTGGGTATACTGTCACTGGATAGAAAAAGAAGTGGGTATACCCCCGTATACCTGAGTATACCCTCCACTACACCACCGCCTTTAACGCACAACTAAATAAAATAGTCTAAAACTGCAAACATCTTGTTTTGAATTTTTTTTTTTTTATCGTTGCCATTGTTTTCTGTCCTTCATAGTTTTTGCTGCTCGGTACCATGTACACATTGTGGTTGGTACCAGACAGGCTAGTGGTGAGGAGAAAATGTTGGCATTGTACGTTTCTGCAAACCATAAATACGTAACATTTTCATATGTATCATAGAGCTGACTTTGTTGTCGAGAGATGGAGGAGATGGCGGATGGCATGTATGCCCGCCAAGCTGCAGACCACTGCTCGAGACCAATAAACACTGAACCAGTTGTAATTCGGTGATTCTTTGCTGTGTTTGCAGCAGATTTTTGGGCAACAAACGTGTGTGTTTTGATGTGACCCATTGCTGCTTTTCCTGCGGGACACTGGCACAAGAACTGGTTGTTTTTTTTTTTTACAGAGATATCCCTGCATATTCAGCAGAGACAGTGTTCATTCTGTTCTGTTCTTTATAAACTATACAGACTGGACAACGTTTAACTCATCCCAGCAACATGGGACTTTATTTAATTTCAGAAGTCAAAACATTTAACTGTCACTAGATCTCACTGCTCTCTCCGGTCTCACTCTGAAGTTGCCGAAATCCGGTGCTTGGGCAGTGACTTGTGGCATCAGAAACCAACAAAAAAATAATGTCCTTCATTGTTGGCATGTGGGCGTGGAAAATCCATGATTTAATTGTCAATATGTGACGAGGTCGGAGTGAGAATGTGTTGCAAAATCAGGTATTTTAAGCCAAAACATGATCTTTTACTAACTATAACCAAGTATTCTTGTGCCTAAACCTGACCACGTGTCACTGAAATGTAAAGTTTCAGTGTGTAACCTACCTGTGGGTGCAGAAACGTACAATGCCAACATTTCTCCTGGCAGTTGGGTTGAAATAAGACCATGGTATTGATCTGTGTACATGTGTACAATCAAACAAAAAGCTAGATACAGCACGAACCAGTGATTTCAAGCCTCCCTTATACCAGGTCTATATAGGCCGAGAGGGCATGCGGGGTCCTGACCTTTTGTTGGGGACCACTTGTGTAAACTGCTTTTGCTCAAATGCTTTAAATTCATTTTTAGAAATTACGTGTAATATATTAAAGTTCCCTGTCAACCAAACATACCTATGATTTTACAAAGTAAAAACTTGTTAAGATGACGTATTATTTACAGTAATAACCCATGATCAGCTTATTTTGTCAGAGGTTAGTCATCTTATTATCAATTTGAAACTCTAGCAATGTTCTGTATTATTGCATGCTGTAATTGTTGAAATTCTCCATGGGAGAAATCAGAGGCTAAATTAAGTGAGTGATAAAGTCAATATAATCTAATCTTAACATTCCAAAGAGATTAATGAGTTCATTTTTTGATACTAATCACTCTTATCTTCTTTCCATGCCCCAAGGTATTTTAAATTTCACGTTGAAAGCTACCTTCAATGGGTTCAACACCACCATGTACAACCGGCAAGGCTGTGGGAGCAGCACCTGTGAGGGAGTGGCGATCCTCAAGAAGCTCTATGTGAGTGTGGATGTCTGAAGATGTTTGAAGGGTTTTTTTAGTGCATACATTAAGTTCAAATCAATTAAAGGTGTTATTAAGGGTAAAAATGCTTCAGGTGAAGAAGCACTGAGAGCATGAGATGCTGCTAAAACCATTTATGTACCTGAACTTCTTGACAGAATCTGGAATCTTACTGTAGAAAAGTAAACTACCATAAATAGTGACAAGATCCGAGGAATTAAATCTGAGGGTGCTTTCAGACGTGCCCTCTTTGGCTCGGTTCAAACGAGCTCAAGTTCGTTTGCCCCCTAAATCAACCTGCGTAGTTGTCCCTCCATTGTGACATTAGAAAGTGTCACATTTATCTTGCATTTATCTTAAGTGTTTTTGTGTTGTTAAAATGGCACAGAGGGTAGGCTTCTGCGCTGTGTCAAGACACAGAAAGCATCAGGGGTAAGAAGGGGTCGCTGGTTATGTTCAGGCAACAGAACTATATGGAAATGATTAGGTAGAGATCAAAAATCATCCTGGCTTTGATTTGCATAAACACAGCTGAAAAGGCAGCGGTGTGTCGCAACAAACACCCAACTTAGAATGACACAAATGCTGCAAACGATATTGTCGGTCCACCTCCATCTCTACCCACCCTGCGCTGTCTATGCTCTTGAAACTCCGTCCGTTGCTTTGCATCTAATAATGACACAGATGGGTTTACATTAGAGCTGATAGAAGCCTGGTACATCTCACAAAGATGCTAAACACCTCCCAAGCAGTGTATTTTGACGCCCTGGGAGTGTAACCAGGCTGCTGTATTCACTCACTGTGGTTTAGTGTGCAGTAATAACAAGTTCCTCTTTTTGTGGTTTGATAGTTTATTATCCCTTGATTATCATTTCGTTGGCACAGTTACATGTCTATGGCTCAATGACAGTGTGGTTATCATGGCTTACATAAATTTAAGATTATATCTGAGTTATTTAGTCAAATTATTTTCAGGATGGTATGTAAAAGAGTCAGTAAACTAGATTTGCCACTTTGCGGTCATATGCCTACAGTTTACCTCTATGTCTGTGAAAACATGAATGCTTCACACACATCTTGCCTCTGGCAGCACAGAAGATCTATACAGTCAGCAAAGTTTCAAGGTGGACATCGATCCAGTATCAAATAATCAAATGTCTCCCTTTCTGTTCCTGAGATACGATGTTGAATAATGGCCAGAAAAGTGTTTTTGCAGAACATTATGATGTCACAGTGAAGTTGACCTTTTGGATATATAATATCACTACTTTATCATTTTATCCTATTAGACATTTTTGTGAAATTTTGTCATAACTAGCATATGAATTCCAGAATTAAGGCCAAAAACATGTTTTGCGAGGTCACAGTGACCTTGACCTTTGACCACCAAAATATAATCAGTTTGTTGTTAAGTCCAAGTGAACGTTTTTGGCAAATTTGAGGAAATTCCCTGAAGGCCCTCATGAGATGTCATGAAATTCTGAAATGTGATGGAGACTGACGCGAGTGACCTTTGACCAACAAAGTCTTATCTCTTCATTGTTGGAACAAGTGGATGTTTGTCCCAAATTTGAAGAAATTCTCTCCAGGTGTTCTTCAGCTATGTATTGATGAGAATGCAGTGGACAAGGACTCGGCGACCTTGAACTTTGACCACTAAATTCAAATCAGTTGACTCAAAGTTGATGTTTGTGCCAAATTTGAAGAGATTAATCTCTGTAGCTGAATTTATACCTACGTACGTCGCCTACGCCGTTGTAAGCATTTATACTTGTGGAGTGGTGTGTCTGTGTCACTCTGCAGTTACACCTCCAAAACACTGATCAGCGGCGGAGGTTTCTGTGAAGTGCTGTAAAGTTTAGTTGATTCAAAACACACAACAACACACATTAAGCATGGCTTAATAGAGACAATTACAAACACACGTACACAAATCAGCTTCACTATAACTCACAGCATTCACAAACACTAATACAACATGCTAATTTATTAGCACAAGTCTATGGCATTTTACATTGTATAAATTAGCCTAGCAGTGTGCAATTTTTTCCTCTACTCAAGTAAAACCAGGGACAACAGCAACATTTAACAAAGGTAACGGCACATAATTTGGCATAATTACAGCTCACAAGGTTCACTAACAAAACAACTGTCTTAAACTAAACACGTTTTCCAAAAAATATAACATGCTAACATCATTAGCACAAGCCTATCACATTTTACATTGTATAAATTAGCCTAGCGATGAGCGGAGATTTCCTCTGCTCATATGAGGCCAGGATAAATCACACACAAGACTTAAAATGCTATTTTTGTGGAGGCTTTATTGTCTTCACACTTTATTGTTTATTTTCCTAGAAATTAAAGTAAATAAAAGCTTCGTTTCCACTGAGGGAAATGGTTTCAGCTTACAAAGATAGATACTGGTTTCACACAGTAAGTGATGCACTTATAATACCTCTGTGATGACCCAATACATGCTCTGTGCCTTTCTGCAGGATACAGGTAAACTAGGGTGCGTCATGCTGGGCCCTTCTTGCACGTACGCCACCTTCCAGTTAGTGGAGTGAGTATGCCTCTGTTTCTTTTTAGTTATCTATCACCAAATATCTGACTAATGTCTCACTTTTTAACCCCCCCTCCATGTTATCTACCTCAGTGATGAAATTGGCCTGTCCCTGAGCATTCCCGTCATCTCTGCTGGGAGCTTCGGCCTCTCATGTGACTATAAGCCCAAACTGACCCGCATTCTGCCTCCAGGACGCAAGATCGCAGACTTTTTCGTCAACTTTATGGGGGAAATTTTGCCATTTAAGAGTGACGTTTGGAAGCAGGTGTACGTCTACAAGAAGCCCGTTAACTTCACTGAGGACTGCTTCTGGTGAGACAACACAGCTTGTGATTGACCTGCAGCCTCCTTCAGTGCTACAGCATGTGTAAGGTTTTTGTTTGATCTCCTTGCTTTTGCAACAGGTACATCAACGCGCTAGAAGCACCCTCTGAGAGCTTTGCCACAAAGATAAACAGAGAGATGCTGCGTGGGGAGGACGAGCTGAAGGAGAAACTCACCGCTAAGAAAAGACACAGCAACAGTGGGTATTCTGTTATTTGTTTGAGTTCCATCTCAGTGCAACACATTCTCACTCCAGCCTCGTCACATATTGACGTTTGGTCATGGAAGGTACCCTGGGTGCGTTGCTTGTTGACGTTGTGGGACGCTGTGTCAAGTTCTGCCTGTTGCATGCATTGTCTTTCAAAATAAACTTGTGTTTTCACAGAAAATTTGACCTTGACATACAGTCTCTTGATGTTTTTGTTTCCTTCAACAACAAAACACGTGGTTGGGTTTAGGAAAAAAGAACAGGGTTTGGCTTTAGAATCTTACAGGACATGAACACCGCTCTCTCACGTGAAAGTCGTCATTTGTTGGACCCATCCACCACCCCTCCCACTCACTCTTCTCGGACTTTCACCCCCTTAACTTTAGTCCTGTCCTGTCGCGTTTCCCCCTGACGCCGCCGGGCTCCATTAAACTATAATGGCAACCAGCTGCGCATCATGCCAACACCTTTTTTTGTTAGTTCCTGACACTGCAAGCCACAGCGGAGTGAGACCAGGCTCTTCAGTGCATTAACATTTCTTCCTGAGCTGTCATTTCTCCAACAAAGCTTGAAAACCAAACGACTATGTTGACCTGAAAAACACCATGTCATATCTGCAGTTATCTAATCAGAACAGTCACAACATTAGCATTCATGGAGTGACCAAGAAACAAAACTAGGTCAGACCCTAATGTATGGCTGGACTGTGTTTAGTCAGTATACTGAATTGTGGCCACGCTGTTATGGGTACAGTCCAGTGTGTCTATAATGTAGAGTTCCTTGATATTAAATGTTTATCCGCAATTATCTGTAGTGGTCACTGTAGCATCCACAGACGATTAATGGTCTGGCTCTCTAACTGATGGTTCACAAAGCTTTATTTTCATCTCCAAACATATTATGAACAAGCCTGGTCTTACTCCGAAGTTGTGGAAAGCCAGCGCTTGGGCGGTGACTTGCAGCATCAGAAACCAACAAAAAAAAGCGTCCTTTAGCGTCGGCATGATGCACAGCCGGTCGCCGGTCGCCGTTATAGTTTAACAGAGCCTGGCAGTGTCAGGGGGAAAGCGGCAGGACCGGTATTAACGCTGTACACATTTGTTCAGTTTCTCTAAGTAACAGCAACCAACTCTTTTAGAGTAAGAGCACCCACCTTTACAATTTTATTAACACAATAAAATTGTGTTACAAAAAATACAATATAAGCTAACTTTGAATCAAGTAACTGAGCACTAAATTAATTCAGAAGGATACAATGCAGGAATTGTCGGCTGCTGTGTGTAAACAGTATCGCCAGCGAAAGTAAAAGTGAAAGCCAACCTCAGATTTGTCTGTCCTCTTGACGTTTCGCCTCGCTGTAGACTCACTGTGTTACTATTCTTTTGGCATTGTTTCCCTGTTTTCTGTAGCTTCCTCTTGGATATGTGCTGCTTACAGTCTGGCACCTCATCGCTTGCTCTATACATCGATTGTGCGCAGTGCACAGGAACGTTCTGAACATAGGAAAATAAATAGGCCTCAAAAAATCCAGGCACAGTCTAGTCCAGTCCAGTCCATTTTATTTATGTAGCACATTTCAAAAACACAAAGTTACCAAAGTGCTGCACAAAAATACACATAAGCATATACAGAAATACACATAAGAAATATACAGGTCATAGATACCGAAGCGATACAGACAGTACAGCAAGCTCATAAAAAGACACAGAGACAGGTTGGTCTACTCGTCAACCAGAATCAAAAGCCAAGGAAAACAAGTGGGTCTTGAGGCGGGACTTAAAAGATTCTACAGTGGGGGCCATTTTGACATGGGCAGGCAGGTCATTCCTTAGCCTTGTTGAGCCTTTTGACAGGCAAGTAAATTTGGGAGTCGTCTGCATATAGGTGGGAAGCGATGCCATGTTTCTTTAAGATAAGACCAAGGGGCAGAAGATAGAGTGAAAACAAAATGGGCCCCAAAATAGAGCCCTGGGGGACTCCACAGGATAGGGGAGCGGGAGAAGATGTAGCCTCACCAATTGTGACAGTAAGAAGGGCAGGGTCTCTGCAGAGAAGAGAAATACACTGCCACACACTTCTTGCAAGTCACTCACTTGCCCACTTTTACTGGGGACTATGCCTGGAGCCACTTTAAAATTATCTCCTCCCTGGTGTTTTTATTATGCAGTATATGCTAGCTAGCTCTGCCAGACTAGACTAGTGATATTGACAGATTGTAACCAGTGCTTAAAAACAGTACACCTCAAACATTTACCTTCCTGTTTCAGTTTAACTGATTTCTTCATTTCAGTTGTCATCATGTGTGGGGGCCCTAAAGATGTTGTCTTAGTGAAGGAGATTGTGGGCGACATTCCTCGGGACATGGTGTTCATTCTCCTCGATATCTACAAGTAAGCCTCTCCGTGATTTTACCATTTTGCACAAACACAGTGAAGCTTCAAAGCAAGAAATTAGAATATATTGTAAAACCTTCAGAGATGTGACATTTTGAATGTACAGAAGTAATAGCAGACACCCTTTACCTTCCCCCAGCCCTGGTTATTATGCCAACACAACATCCAGTGAGAGTATGCAGGATGTAGTGGTGGTTACTTTGCCACAGAGGAAGTACAACAATGGATCAGACCCAACATACAACGAAACGGTGAGAAGCAACGTGAACAGCCAAACAAGACTGTTAGGGAAATATGTTTTGCATAACTCTGAGTCTCTCTGTCTGTCGTTCTGTCTAATGAGCAGATCAATGACTATGTGGCTGGGTACCATGACGGGGCTCTGCTGTTTGGCAAAGTGCTCAGAGAGACGATTCTCAATCAGCGACGTAACAGGGGATCCAGTGATGTGCCGCTGAGTGACAACCCTTTTGGAAACGTTTCTTTTGAAGGTGCATATGATCTGTGAGAACTCAAGGTTGGCAACACAATGGGAGGCAGAAGAAACAAACCTCTTCTACACAGGAGCAAGACACGCAGACTTTATAGTCGTTTAGCCTCTTTTTGTTGTTGTTCTGCATCTGTTTGTGATCGTTACACATCTCTCTGTGGTGTTGTGTCTCTTTGTGCTAATTTTGAATCTCTTTGTTGTCATTTTATGTCTCTTCATGGCTGTTTTTGGAAGGCCTGTCCATTAATTCATCCATGCTAATATGCCCACTTGAGGCTGGCTTCATGAGCGAGTCAATCCCCACAGATCCCTATGTTAAAATGCCCAACTTTACAGCAGAAATACACGTCTACAGCATTGTCCAAAAAGCATTCTGGTCTCTATAGCTAATGTTTTTTTGTTTTTTTTTACAGAAGTCACCCATTTATATGTGATTGAGGCTGAAAGTTGTGTATGAATAAGGGTGTGGTCACTTTGACTGACAGGCTGTCAACAAGGCACCTTGGCTTCTTAGTCAGAGCCACCCCTCCTCCTCCACAGCTCCACCCTCTCATCCAAATATGGTCACTTCTGGCTCCAAAAACCCCAAGATGGCGTCTGCCAAAATGCCAAACTCGAGGTGTTAAAATACGAGTCCACAAACCGATGGGTGATGCAACAGTGGCTACATTATTAATATAGCTATATGTTAGTGCACTGGAAAAAGCCAAAGGTCATGACAAGAGAAATAATCATAGTTCAGTTGTTCGGATGTTTATTGAATTATGCAGTTATGTGTTGGTAAAACTCAATAGGCTTCAGTTGGTTTTGCATGTTGTAACCAAACAAATACAAATTGCAAATACTGTAGATTACTATCAATTGCTTTCAGAGAATGTCACATCACAGTGAAGACTTTTATGACAGGGTTTATTGCTGTCTGATAATGCAGTCATGCAGCAATTTGAAAACTCTATATCTGTGTATGAGGTTGCTGCAACCACTGAAATTGCCTTATCTGTCTTCATGAGTGTGACAAGGTGACATTAGATAAAAAAGACACAACCAAATTGATCCAGCCTTTTACACAGTGTCCAGGATCGCATATTATTTGTTTTCTTGGCTTGATTTTGGACTGCATTGCTTGTTTTGGAAAGAAACTCCTCAGTCGTAAAGGAATGTAGGTTAAGTTTAGGAAAAGAAACACGTTCTGCGTCATCATGTTATGCACTTAACGTAGAGTTACGTACTAAACATACAGTTACATGCTTTACCTAAAGTTACGTAAGTTAGGTTTCGGAAACTTAAAATACTTCACTGGTCTCCTCAGTGCAGACTCTAGCACATCTGCCCTAGACGACTACGTGAATTTTACACAAATTACTGGCTATGAATTCTTGTGTATTATTTTCATAGGTATGGTGTAAAAGTTTGGTGTAAAAAAATTCTAACAAAGTAATGTTGATTTAAGTTTAACTTTTTCTTAATTTTCAAATCCAAAGCATCGTCATAAAGACCCCTCCTTATGTTTGCAGATTTTGTAGTGGATCCAGCTAAAATACATTTACTTTGTAATTATTCAATTTTGAGGAAATTAAAATGCAAAAATCTTTCTTTTGTGTGTTTGTATGTTTATGTGTGTTTGCTTCATGCAGGTATGGGAGGACACTATGAGCTTGATGAGTACGGAGACAGAGACGCTAACTTCTCTCTGATTTACACATCAACTGTCACTGGCAAGGTGAGACAACTGTCCATTCAGCAGTTAGCACACTCAGTGTGAAGACTTGTTTTTATACTTTACCTCTGTCTGTCTTCAGTACGAAACGCTGTCAGTGTTTGACACATCGCAAAATAAAACCATAAAGATGGACCCAAACCCTGCCCTGTACTGGAATGGTCACCTGCCTAGTGACATACCTACTGTGCCGTCAGAAGGTAACACACACACACAGATGGTGTAGAGGTAGTTTGGACAGCAATATGGTGCTTGACTCTTGACTCCATACAGCAAGTAAAGTAAATTTTTTGTGTGTTTGTGTGTGTGTGTGTGCTTCCAGGCTTAAATATGCAGGATGTAATTGTGATCGTTCTGAGTCTCAGCGTTGTCGTGGTGACAGTCATCGCTCTCATCTTCTACAGGTAAACAGCAGACACACACATATCACAGCTGTATCACATGTGCTACATGTAGAATTTTAGCATCAGTAAAGCTGATTTTAACAAAACGAAGCATCAGTTGCTGCATCCAGAGAACAGGAAGATACATCACTTTTGACTAAAGTGTAAATTGTCAGCAACCTGGTCCCACTCCCGGGGTGTTAGCAAGATGCCACTTGGTCAGTGGCCCTCGGCATCAGATATATACGTATAATGCACTCGAGTATTTGTATGAGACACGTTGGGCTCTCAGCCAACTCCAGTGTCAACCCCAACAAGCACAGGACTTTGACCCAGGAGACTGGTGTTTGTGTCCCGTGTGAAACTAAAAGTAAATGTTGAGATACTTTGTCACATCAGTAGTTAGTCATGTGAGTTGACTGACGTTACTAATGTCAACCACAATGTTTCCCTAACACCCAGATTCATTCTTTATTGTCCTCTGTAGAGGAAATTTGCTTTTACAGTCTGTACACAACAGACTGTGTTGTTGCAGCAGAGCATGCACCAACCAGCAGCAGCAGCAACCTTGACCAAGAAGTTTTGTTCCCTAAACCTCACTGCTGACCTTTTCTTAAGCCCCTTTTACACTGCCAGATTTTCCGCGAATGTTGGGCTGTTTTGCCGGCAAGCTGCGAGCGTTTAGACACACAGAGCCGGGTTGGCGAGTTGATCCGAGGTGCCCAATTTTCCGCCTCGTAGGGTAGACATATTGGCGGAACCCTTTTAGTTTAAACAGATCGAGGCGGCCTTCCACAACAGGAGGGGCTGTTGATGACTTGTGGAAGGAGCTGTTGATGACGCCGCACGCGCAAGCCACTGGTGGTGGATAAACAGGAAACAGTTGATAGCAGGAATTAGCGAGCAGCTAGTAGCAAGAGGGAAACACAAACCTGACAGACACTGTAAAGATGAGCAACTGGGGAGACAAGGAATTGCGCGCCCTCCTTGCCGCCGCAAACGAAGAGGCCATTAACCGTCAAGTGACGGGGACGGTGAAGGATGGGCCAACTTGAGAGAAGGACTGACCAGCCGCGGCTTCCCTCCCACGTCACTGTTTACGTCACAAACTGAGCTACACGTTTTGAATAAAAGAATACAAGAGTGGAACAGAGGAGTGGGTGAGGCAGGTATTTGTTCAGGAAGTGACACGGCTCAGGTGTGGTCCTGCTCCTGAAATTCTGCTAGATAGCTTCCAAATATAAGATCATGCAGTTGTCAGTGACAAAATGTTCATTGATGTTGGAGCAACAGCAGATAATTTTAATGAAAGCTCGGGAAGCGGAAACACTAGAAGAATCAGCTCCTCCCACTTATATTTCCTGTGCTCAGTATGCATGTATTTACTTAGTGTGTGTACATGTGTGTAACGTTAGGCAGAACAGGAAGGAGCGTCTCATGCAGAAGAGGTGGTCTCACATTAACCCGCATCTGATTGGTCCGCTGGATGAGAAGGAGGTCTCTCTGAAGGTAAACAGTCACCTACATGACATCGGCATGATGATGAGGGTCAATTTACGAGTGCCAGCACCATTTGTTAATGCAAATGTAATTTATTTTAATTCATGCACTTGACCTCATTTACAATAATTAACTACGTGTACTATTAGATATTGTCTACTTGAAATGTTATCACATCCAGATAAGTGTGTGCGTGTGTGTCACAGATTGATGAAGATAAGAGGAAGGACAGCACGTTCTTCAATCACAGAGGCCGCTATGACAAGAAGGTACCAACACTCCAACACCCAAAAACCAACATTTAGTCACAACAAGAACCAAAACAAAGAGATGATCGTGTGTTTTCACTCAACGTTTAAATGCATCTTATTTCTCTGTATTCTTCAGCCTGTGATCTTGAAGGAGCTGAAGCACACAGACGGAGACTTCAGCGAGGACCAGAAGATAGAGCTCAACACTGTAAGACACTGCTGTGTTACGCCTCATTTTTTTAAAGGAAGCACTTCTGGTCAACCTATCTCTGTGTTTTCCTAGTCTTTTAGCTCCACATTAGATTTTAAAGCCAAACTTTGAGTCAATTTAGGATTTTCCCAGCCATGATAATTATTTCTAGCTTTGTTAGCACATGACGAAATAAATCTTTCTGCTAATACATTTCATTTTTATGTTTGTCTTCATGATAAAATTAAAATAATGTAAATGAATGAGCATTTTCCTCTCTAACATTATACAAAGTATGAGTCACTTTGAATCCATCAGTGTTTCTGGTTTTACATTACTTCTGTTTGTGATTTGGGATGTTGCAGCAGAACAAGCATGTTTTCCATTGCTTTTTTAACCCTTTCTCTCCCACTCTGTCCCTCCCGACCCTTCCTGTCGCTCCCTCCTTGACTCCATGTCTTTACGTCTCAGCTGCTACGGATAGATTACTACAACCTGACCAAGTTCTACGGCACGGTGAAGTTTGAGTACGGTGTGTTTGGGGTGTTTGAGCTCTGTCAGAGAGGCTCCCTCAGGGTAAGAGCAGACCATCACTCACACAGTCCCACTGTCTAACTTACACTTTACCTGAATATCAGATCCTGCTGGAAAAAGAGATTTGTTTTTTTCTGCTGTTCACAAATCTTATCAACATTGTCAGATACAGTGCAGTCGTCAAACGATGAAAATGCTGGCACTGTACGATTCTGCAAACCACTGATACATTAACATTTATACTTTTCATACATATATCAATTTTGCTGAGCTGGGATTTTAATCAGGACAAGGTAGGGATGGTCAATGGCTTGATAAAAGTGGGTATATTTAATGACAGTTCGGGATGTTTCCAGCCTTGTTTGTGGCGATAAAAGTGGGTATATTTAATGACAGTTCGGGATGTTTCCAGCCTTGTTTGTGGCGATAAAAGTAGGCATATTTAATGACAGTTCGGGACGTTTCCAGCCTTGTTTGTGCTGATAAAAGTGGGTATATTTAATGACAGTTTGGGATGTTTCCAGCCTTGTTTGTGGAGATAAAAGTGGGCATATTTAATGACAGTTCGGGACGTTTCCAGCCTTGTTTGTGCTGATAAAAGTGGGCATATTTAATGACAGTTTGGGACGTTTCCAGCCTTGTTTGTGCTGATAAAAGTGGGTATATTTAATGACAGTTTGGGATGTTTCCAGCCTTGTTTGTGGAGATAAAAGTGGGTATATTTAATGACAGTTTGGGACGTTTCCAGCCTTGTTTGTGGAGATAAAACTGGGTATTTTTTATTGAGGAAGTCAGGACATTTCCAGCCATCATTGTGGTGACAAAAGCAGATATTTTAAGCCAAAACATGAACTCTATTGTGTCCTGTGGTGTCTTCATGTCACACAAACATGCTGTTTATGACAGAGCTCAGTGGCCTCCTTTCTTCTCAACTAACAATTACTTTACTGCTCATTTGATAAGTGGCTGACACACAGTTTAAAGAGCACTAATAGCGCATGTATAAATGCACATAATCACACACACATGCACACACAGACGCACACAGACACACACAGTTCTATTAACTGAGTACAGCATGTGATTATGGCAGTAAAAGTGATAAAATATTAACTTTATCTGCCTTTCTTTCCAGTACATTCTGAATGACCGCGTCTCCTACCCAGATGAAACCTTCATGGACATGGAGTTTAAGATATCAGTCATGTATGACATAGCAAAGGTTTGTTTATGTTTCCAAAGTATGTATGGGTAAATCATTTATTCATTCACTTGAGTGTTTGTTCATTCAGCTGTTTTATTATGGAGAAAACAAATATGAAAACAGTACAGCTGCCACTTCATTTTTTTGTCACCTTTTCTGTGATACTTGATATGGCCATGATTTGTTTTAAAGAGTCTTAAGCCCACTTCAGACCAAAGATTCAAGACAAGACAAAATCGTTTTAAAACGTTGCAGAGAAAAGGTTGCAGCAACGTGAACTGGCTGGTCTCAGCTCGACTCAAACCGGCTTCACCATTACATCATAGTAGAAATGCACCTACAGCCAGTATCTCATTAACGAGAGAATAACGAGATACAGATTATATTCAGTTACAAAATAAACCTGATGTTGACACAGAAGTACAAAGAATCATCGCTATGCAGATGATACACCATCTTGTCTATTTGTATTTGTACAAACTGGCAGGTTGTCAGAATATTGCATTGCAATTAGTTGCAATTATCAATTAATCTTGTTGTGAATCTTCGGTCTGAACTGGGCTTTAAAGATGCTAAAGCACCACTCAGTGCATTTCAAGGAGAGAAGGGTCAAACAACACATGAAACCCATTTTAAAAACACTGCCGCCTTCCTTATTATCTTCTACAGGGCATGTCGTATCTCCACTCCAGTAACATTGAGGTCCACGGTCGCCTCAAGTCCACCAACTGTGTGGTCGACAACCGCATGGTGGTCAAGATCACTGACTTTGGCTGTCACACCATCCTGAGCCCAGGCAGAGGTGAGACTGAGTGTTTCATCATCACTGATCATTGATATAAGCACTGGGAATAGAGTCAGCCTCTCCTCTCCTCTCCCCTCAGATGTGTGGACGGCCCCGGAGCATCTTCGTAAAGATGGGGTGTCTCAAAAAGGCGATGTCTACAGCTACGCTATCATTGCTCATGAGATTGTTATGCGATGGACCCCGTTCTTCACACAGCGCTGCTCTGACCCTCTTGGTAGGCCCAGATCATTTTACACACCATTAAACAGAGATGAACAATTAAAACTTTCCACACAGACTCAGTGATCATCCTCAGCTCTTAGCCCTGCTCACATTAACTATCTTAATGCCATCCAATTCCTCAGAAAAAATCCACAGAGTGCAGTATCCCAGCGGGACGAACTTCTTCAGGCCTGACCTGAACTTTGACTACGCATCAGAGAGGGAGATCGAGGTAAGAGAAGCCACCAAACATTTTGCTGTTATAGTAACACACTCGGTTTATAAAGTAAAGCTGCTCATCAAAGTTTAGTACAGGAAGCAATATGCTCCCCTTCTTCTTTTTTTAGATAATACATCATCACATCTCTTTCCACAGATACGCAGATGATGCACAGCTCTATCTGTCTTTTAAACGCTCTGACACCAGTAAATTAGCTTCTCTTTATAGTTGTATATATGACATAAAAAGCTGGATGTCCCAAAACTTCTTAAAATTTTGATCTGAAGAGACAGAAGCTCTAATCATTGGCCCTGAACATATCTCAAAACAAATTCAGCCCCCTCACTCCTAACATAAAATCTGGGCAGTAATTTTTAAAATGTAGTCCTGTCTTGATTTACCAGCTGAGGAATATCTCCAAACGTAGATCACCTCTGTCACAGAATAACACAGACAAAAATCATAAACGCTCTTAAAGTATATTCTCCTGCCTCGATTACTATAACACTTTGTTCACCTGCCTAAACAATCAAGTGATACATCAGCTCTATATAGTTTAAAATTCAGCAACGACCCTCTAACTTTACGCCTATTTTGGCTCCCCTGCAATGGCTTCCAGTCTCTTTTAGAATCCATTTTAAAGTGCTTTTATTCACGTACAAGGCTCTCAATTATCTGGCACCTGAGTATATAACTGAGCTTCTCACACCGTACCGTCCAAACAGGCCCCTCAGGTCTGCTCGTCTGGGTCCTCTAACTGTAACTGTTCCAGAGCCCAGTTTAAAGACAAATGGTGGTCGAGTCTTTTCAGTTCTTGCTCCTCGTCTTTGGAACAGCCTCCCACTGAGCATCAGATCAGCTGACTCTGTTCACGTCTTTAAATCTCGTCTATTATTGTTTTCTTTGTGTGTGTGTACAGCTGTTCATGCTGATAAAAACCTGCTGGGATGAAGACCCAGAAAGAAGGCCAGATTTTAAGAAAATAGAGTCGTCTCTGGGTAAGATTTTCAGGTACGTCAACACCGTTCATTTAGGCTGACTATCTATGATCTGTGTAACTCTATGTGGACACCAGAACATTACGAAAAATAGGGGTGTCCACACACTTTTGGCCGTATATGTATATAATCCTGGTCATTGCCATGAGATCATGCTCTCTTACATGATGATTTATTCATTAAATGACATCAACAGAGATATGAATGTAATATAATTTGTCTTTGACACAGTAACCTGCACAACCAGGCCAGTGAGACGTACATGGACAACCTGATTCGTCGTCTACAGATGTACTCCAGGACTCTGGAGCATCTGGTGGAGGAGAGAACCGCTCTGTACAAAGCTGAGAGGGACAGAGCCGATCACCTCAACTTCATGCTACTTCCTGGGTAAGTTTGTACTGTATCTGCCGATGTGTGTCAGAGGAAACATGTTCAAAGCGACACTGATTTTTATTTTACAAAGGATTTTTACAAAGGACAGTAAATTGATTTGCACATGTATTGCACCTTTCTCGTCCTTTGACCACTCGAAGTGCTTTAACGTAAATGTAACTGACAGATATTTTAATGTTAGTCGAATCCATCAGTTAACGACAGTATTGTCTGCTCTCCCTGTGTCTCCTCAGCCCGGTGGTGCGTTCACTGAAGGAGACGGGCAAAGTGGAACCAGAGCTGTTTGAGGAGGTGACCATCTATTTCAGCGACATAGTGGGATTCACCACCCTCTGCCACTACAGCACCCCCATGGAGGTGGTCAACATGCTCAACGACATCTACAAGAACTTTGACAGCATCCTCGACCACCATGATGTCTACAAGGTACTCCAGAATGAGTCCTGATCATCTGCTGTCGAACTTCTGAGAATAAATCAAACCACTAGCATTAGCACACTGTAGACATTTTGACTTTATGTCTGGCCCTAATACTCTTCTATAAGACTTAGATTGTTATATATGGTAAATTATGTTTTTACTTTTTTCATGTTTACTGAACACAGTACAATGCTTTTGTCTATTTTCCATCTCTCAGGTTGAGACAATAGGAGATGCGTACATGGTTGCATCAGGTTTGCCCAAACGGAACGGTGACAGGCACGCAGTGGACATCGCCCACATGGCCCTGGACATCCTGTCATTCGTAGGGACTTTTCAGTTGGAGCACCTGCCTGGCATCCCTCTGTGGATCCGTATTGGCGTGCATTCAGGTAACAAAGCCATGATTTCTTACTCACACTGTGATCGGTTGCATTTTAGCCATTTTTAAGCATTTTTCTGTTGTTATAGCGCCACCCAGTTGCCAATTAGAATAAAATTTCTCCGGTCACCTTGAGGCGTCCTCTTCTACATATCTACCAAGTTTAGTAAAAATCCATATGGTGGTTAGGCCTAGATAAGAAATGAGCTCTCTAGCGCCCCCATTTTGTTTGATGGGGTCAATAATGGAGGGGTCCCCTCAGATTATGTGTGGTCATATGCCTACAAAGTTGCGTGGTGATGGGTGAAACCCTTGAGATGTTATACACCTTTATGTGATGAGCCACGCCCTCCGCAATATTCATTGCCTTATAGAAGCTCAGTTTTAGTAAGTTTTCCAACTTTTGCCAAGAGGGAACTTTAGATATTGGTCCCTAGATTATGTTCACCCAGTTTCATGCAGATCGCTCAAACTTCCAAGGAAGAGATCCATTTGAAGTGTTTTTCCACAAATTCAAAATGGCTGAAAATCTATATAAGCCCATTCAAAGTTTGCAATTTCAATCGGTCGCTATAGCGCCCCCCTTTGGCCAATTGATGTAATATTGCTTCATTGGCATCCTCCCATGACCCTCTACCACTGTGCCAAATTTCACATGGATTGACCAAGTCAGTGAGGAGAAAAACGTGGAACAGACACACAGACAGAGTTTTCATCATTATATAGCAATAAGATGTGTCTTCACACGTCTGTTGGAGAGGAGTGTGTCAATAGTAATGGCTATATGTGTGAAATAATTTAAAAAACACACAAGGTGGCAATACCACACCATAACCATGTTAGTGATTAAACTACAATGAGAATGATCTTCTTGTCTGAAATGATGTTACTGACACCTAGTAGCTGAATAATAGAAATGATTAGCTACAGATAAGCCAGACACACCTTTCTCCTTCATGTCATTATCATAGATGTTAAAAATGATCAGAAACTTTCTTTATACCGAGGGTACATGCTGTGCACCAGTTGCAACTGGTGCGGCAGTGTCCATAGGGACTTGAGTTGGGAACTGGAGGGTTGCAGCTCAAGTCCCTCTCTGGACTAAATATGGAGCGTTGACTGATAGCTCGGGAGGTGCCAGCTCACCTCTTGGGCACTGCTGAGGACAGAGGATTTTGTTTTTACATTCTTGCTGTCTTGCTTGCCTCCCAAGACATCCACAGTCTGGGCCTCGTCATATCATATATGTGTATTTGTGTGTAGGACCGTGTGCAGCAGGAGTGGTGGGGAACAAGATGCCTCGCTACTGCCTTTTTGGAGATACAGTCAATACCGCGTCACGCATGGAGTCCACGGGCCTGCGTAAGAGATAACACACACACACACACACACACACACACACACACACACACACACACACACACACACACACACACACACACACAACATAAAGCATTTTAACCAAGTGACATGATTGGTAGTTTCGGTGCAGCTTCTGATCTTAAGAGACTCTCGTGATTCTTTCTCATGTCGTCTGTTCAGCTCTGAGAATCCACGTCAGCCGGTCGACCATCAAGATCCTACAGAGGACAGACTGCAAGTTTGAGTATGAACAAAGAGGAGAGACGTACCTGAAGGTTAGCCGGGTTTGCTTTGGCTTTTTATGTTCTCATCTATCCTGGGATTTACATCAAATGTAAGCCATACAAACTGTCCTTACTACTCTTGTTTCCTGCGTGTGTGTGTGTGTGTGTGTGTGTCCATGTGTACCTGACCGACAGGGTAAAGGCAAAGAGATGACATACTGGTTAACAGGAGTGACTGGGGGGAACTACAACCTGCCGACACCTCCGACAGCGTGAGTGAAACACAATGTCAGCTACATTTTCTCCAAACACAAAAACACAGTTTACTTATATGTATGCATAGATTAATGTATAACGTGATGATGATTATTACCCACCCTAATGTATGAGTTGAGAAATCGAAGAAGCCTATTCCCATATTTGCATCCATAATCTAAAATAATCCTCTCATCACTGACTCAGGGAGAACTTCCAGCGGCTCCAGCAGGACCTGGCAGAGATGATCATATCCAGTCTGGAGAGCCGTGGAGTCGGAAGCGAGAGCTTTAAAATGAGGAAGACCCTGTCCACCAAAGTGCGCCGGAGGGAGACCAACAGCAGCCTGCAGGGGGAGAACCAGCCAGAGTACTTCCACCTGGCTGTCACTGACAACCCAAGCACCTACCTGTGATGAGAGGAGCTTTACCACCAAGAGGACATTGTAGAAAAGTGTCTTGCCTGCTTGAATCAGCACTGCTGGGTTTCTGTAAGTGACAGTGGAGCAGCGGTGGAACAAGCAGGCGTGTTTAAAGTGAGACTTTATTTGTTAATGTAGTGATAAACATTTCCGCCACAGGGTCTCAGTTCTCTCTTTGCTCTTTGACACTTTTTCACTTCAGCACCGCATTAGATGAACAGTTTATCAGTCTGTTTTTGATAAAGGAATACTTCACCCCCAAATGATCGCTGAGATGCCACTTACTCACCCCATGTTAGGTTGAATCTGGGAAAAATGCTTCCACGGTGAACGAAGAATCCAAAAACTGAGGATATTCTCGCTGACTTGGAAAAATCAACAGCGACAGCATCCGTTCACAAACTCTTACACAACTTGTGCAGTATAAACCAAGTTTCTATCCGATGTATGTAGCTGTCCATCAAATCTAGAGTAGAAGGGACACTCCTTCGAGGACAGCATGTGCACGTCTTGGCCGGAGAAGACAGATGGTTTGAAAGAGGCGTGAAAGAAGACAATTACGTCAAATTGGACCGACCATTGTTAAACAGAGGAGGTGGCCTAGGACACCACTTATCATCCACCTTCAATGCAGTCTTGGATCCCTCCCCAGACCACTTTTCACCCTTTCACACCTGGACACATCTGACGCTAACGACACACATGATGGTCTCAACCTGTAAGTTGTCTGACTGAAATACTAATGTCTCTGCAAAAGTACATGTGTTTGTGACGTACCAAGCATACGACTGGATAAATGAGACTTGGATTATACTGTTTGAGTTGTGGAAGAGTTTCTAACCAATGTTTTGATAAATGTGTACCCCTCTGACTTCAATTCATCTTTGGATTCTTCGTTCACCGAGAAAAACAAAGCTTTTTTCCTGAATTCAGCAATGAATTGACATTTGAATGCTCATTTGGGAGTGAAGCATTACTTTAAACCAGTGGTTCCCAACTGGTCCAGGCACAGGGTCCAGATTTCTCTTTAGTCATTCGTTCAAGGTTCACACAGTTTAATATATTCAGTGTCATACTTGTCTTTGGCCAAGTTGTGGAGCTAGTTTGCTTTTTCTGTCAAGGAGATGTCCGTTATTCAGTGAACCTGCGACCCACTAGTTGGGAACCACTGCTTTAAAATGAAAAATCTGCCCTCAGGTACTGATTGAATATCATTTAAGATGTTTGTTTCAGTAATAAACAGTAAAAGTGGCCTAAAGATGAGTAAATCTGCCAGTGTATGTTTTGATACTGTCACTAGGGGGCACCAAAGTGACATTTTCCCATAAATAATGGCTGTAAATTGTACCTGGAAATGTGTTAGGACTTTTCTTATTTCCGTTTTGTAACATACAACCTTTGCCTTCTCCTGCCCTGTGGACAGTGATAAGTCACACATAGCTATCATCACACCTACATGGATCTTAGTGTGACTCCTCGTTTGAGATCTACTTAAAAACAACACAATCCCAATGATGATACTGAGTGTACTCTTCTTGACTGTACTTTGAACAGGTCTCTGTTTAGGTTTAGATGTTGCCTGCAGGAAGCTCACTGATTGAGAAAGTTTGACAAAATTATTTACCGTGTAAATAGCCTTTTCTGCTGCAGAGACAGTGACACTATATCCAAGCAGTACTTGTCGTAATATAGCGGAGATCTGAGAATATTTCTCTTTCACAACACAACAATGCTACCTTTGTTTTCAGAGCATCAGAAATGTTTCTGTGATGATTTTGGTTTTGTGTTTTATTAAAATGTAGCATAAGATTCAGAGCAGTTTGTTTGTTTTGTCTTTAAGAACACTTTGAAGCAAAGTACACGACACCATAAACAGTCTTACACGGTATTATTGGACACCAATCTACATCATGACACTTGTATTCATCAAGCAAGGCAGTGAAATAAAACAACAGCAGTAGAAAATTGTTTTAAAAAACATGTTAGAAAAGGAAGATATCCACACACACACACACACACAGCCCTACACAGTTTTAGTCGTAACTAACGCGGTGCCCCCCAGCTCTGTGGCAGGAAGTGGGATGCGGTGTTCCCTCAATGTGCTGCACGCAGGCGGCCCTCTGCCCCCCTCTGTCCCAGCATGCTTTGCGGGGTCCCTGCATGCAGTGAAGCCCTCCTCCCACTTTGAGCCTGTCTGGGCCCCGAGGTGCAGGTGAGGGCAGGGTGAAGGGGCCCATGCTGCTCCCAGCAACATCTCAGCCTGACCGTTTCTCTCTGGAGGCGGCGGGTGGATTTTGGCAGGTGGCTCTGTTTTCTGAAGAGGCTCCTGACGCTGTTCTGCGTCCTCTGCAACACAAACAAGCGAAACATGAGTGTGTCACTGAATATCTAGTTTGAGTTCAATATACTGTGTGACAGGAGCTCCTTGAACAAACATTTATATGACTGAACTGGAGCTCTCTTTACATATCACTACTTTAAGTCAAGAGAGCCATGATTTATAATGCAGGGTCATGAATCCTAAAGTTTCCATACCTATGCTATGCTTCACAAGTACTTTTAAATTGAAATGAATTTTTAGAGATGGAGAAATGTTTGTTTTATACATTGTGCATGGCCATGTTAATTTCATTATGGGTCCTTGAAAAGTCATGGAAAAGTCTTTTCGCACAAAAGCCTTCAACAACAAATCTATGACTATTTCTTCCCAGCTGGCCCAGACCGACCTTCAACATTGAAATGTGTCTACAGATCACAGTGTAAAGGGGAACCAGCACATCACTGCTGATCGCCACACAAGACAATGAATATAAAGGGAAACTTTGCTGATAATGAACCAGCTGTGTGGCATCACAGTGTGTATTTATTCATACATTTATAGAACGCTAATTCCTCCTCTTAGTCGACTTCTGTCTAAAACACCTTTTCACCATTTTAAGATGAGCATCAGACTCCTGCGTTACATCATGTGTGAAACAATGATGTGTTTCACAGCAGCTAAGTGGGCAAAGCTGAATGTCCCCACTCTGCTAATCTAGTTTTTTTACATTCCTGGCTGTCCCATGGTTAAAGGTCTATTGACGGACAATTTACTCAGTGAGGACAAAACCGTGCTGTTGATAAAGTGAATCTTGTTCCTCCTCAGTGCTGAGATTTAGTTTTATTTAACGGGGTTAAGACTTCCATTCCAGGAGATTAAAGTTATGGTCATGATTACATTGGTATATTTATCACATAAAGCAGATAAAGCCTTTCATCTGCACAAGGGCCACTCAGAGAAGCCGCTGTGCATAAAGGCATGCTGATCACATGACTGTCAGGGTTATTTTTAAATTCAAAGATTTAATCAGCATGTTCAGATATCTTGCATTAAAGATACAAGATGATGCCTCCCTGTCCACCAGGCCACACTTTTACATAGAGCCGTCATACGACAGAGTGCACGCAATCCTGCTGCTGGTGCCTCTCTGTGTGCCTCTCTGTCAGTTTAAGTGTTTATAAGCTTGTGTGAGACCTCATTTGTCCTGCCTAACCAAAGGATGTGTGTTGAAACCAGAATAGCTGGTAAGAAAGCGGGGCTGACCCATGGGACGTCTGAGAAGAAGAGAACAGAAACTGTGGAGTTTCTACTGTGATGAACGTCACACTTCATCACCTGCCTGCCTGTAGCCCTACTTCCTCCGCACCACTCTCAGACGCCTGCTCTACATGTCAGATCCTCGCCTTACAGTAAGAGAAATGGCCGCCACTGGTTGAAGACTTGAAAAACGACCTGATGTAAAATAAGTCACGGAAATAAGATTTAACCCAAAACCTGAAGGATCAGCTGTTATCTCTGCAGTTAATATCTCTGGCTCTTTAGCGATACACTCTGACGAGACTATGTATTATATTTCAGCAGCTGCTTCTATAAGATGAGTTTAACCTGTTTAGGTGTCTAAACTTCTATAATGACACTGATATTTTCAAAATTAAGTCACAGATAGTTGATTTTTACACGCAATATTTCAAAATGTAAATTGCAATGCAATGCAAAAAATGCTTCAGTTTCTTCAGCTTTTTCCCAGAAACTACTCTCTGAAGCTTCTGAAAGAGCATTTAAAGGTCCAGTGTGTAGGGTTAGGAGGATATACAGGGGGTATAATCACCTGGAAATAAGGTTAGTCTGTTTTTGTTACCTTAAAATGAGCCGTTTATAGGGACATAGGGAGTGTGTCCCCTATGGTGTACCGCCATGTTTCTACTGTAGCCAAGGATGGACAAACCAAACACAGTGTCCACGGGCGACTGCTCTGAGACGACAAGGGAGGCTGAACTTCAGCTAAGATTTCATAGAAAAAATGGTTTCCAGGGAGGCTCAGCTTCCCTGGGACCTAATGGAGCGGTAGGCGGGAGAGGGCGCTCGGTGTCTGCATGATGATTGGAGGAATTGTCTAAAAGGCTGAACCCCTTTGTGATTGGCAGCACTTTGGAAATACACACCGGCATCGTCGCATTTCGAGCTCAGTCCCGGTGTGGAACTGCTTCATTCAGCGTTTTGCTAGACTAAATCAGTGGTTCCCAAGTGGTGGGTCGCGGATCCGATCAAGTGTGTAAAAAATACACATTATTTTGAAGTACAGTAAATTTCCGACACAAATATTTTATTTTCAAATGCTGTTTCCTGCTGTAGATTGAGTGGCAAACTAGCTTGACGACATGTTCAAATGCAGGTATGATGTTGAATATATTATAACTGACCCACTGCTTCATATGGTGTATATTAATTTATTATTATAAAATATCTTTGCTCATAAAGTGTTAGAGTTATGTTAATGTGTTTTTTAATTGTTGACAAAAATGCAGTAACTCTGAGGACCTTCTGAGGCTTGCAGACCTCCTGTTGAAGACCCATGATTTCAACAATTATTCAACCTCTCCAGAAAAGTGAAGACTAACAGAATGCTGAAGCCAATCAGTTCAGCTGCTAAGCATTCTGGGATATGTAGGCCTTTATGTGAACCTTGATCAAATCAAATAAATCATTTAAACCCTTGGTGTCCTTACCTGAGCTGCGGCTGTGGCGGGTCTGTCGCTTGTATATGACAAACCACAGAACCAGAGCCAAGATGGACCCCACTGTGGCCAGCACCACAAAGATCCACAGAGCCGGACTCAGCAGCATCACTGAGTCGGCCTCGGGTGACCGACTCAGTGATGCTGGGGGTGGGGTCTTGGCTGTAAGTTGGAGCACATCAGCCAGGGGCGGCTCTAAGGGGAGAACAGATGGATGAAGTACCTCAACAGAAAAACATTTCACATCTTAACAGCTGTAAACACCACGTTATAAAGGACATGAGCACAAACTGGGGTTTAGCAGCATTTATTGTTTAGTTCCTCACTTGGCAATAAAAATAATACCTCAAATGTTTATTCAAGACCAGCAGATCTTATCTTAAAGCAGGAGTGTTGTGCCTCCATCTTCAACTGATAGATAATGTAGTTTTTTAACTGCAGCTGTGCACAGATATAGTCACATGAACGCTTTACATTACAGAGGAGACAAACCAACTCATCTGTGAAGTTTTAAATGGCCACAAGGGTTCAAGTCAACATCAGACAGTCAAACTAGGTCCAAATCCAAGACTGCCTCAGAGAGGTTTTCAGACTATAGAGAACATCTGCGCTCAGGAGGAAGGCAGGAGGAGGATTTTGTAGAAGAAAAAACATGAGTAAGTTCAGTGAGACTCACCTGATGGCGGTCCAGGTTCAGGTCTGGTTGGGACACACACATGGAGCAGGCTGTCCCACTTATGGCGAGGACCACAGTCTCTGCCCATGGCTGAAGCAATGTGGAGACCTGCTGCTGTGTTACCCTCGGCTAAACTTGTGTTTGTGACACGAACTGAAAAAACAGTGTAGCTGAAAACAGATCTGTGAGGCACAGAGGAGGGACGTGACGGGAGGATTTATGAGATGAATGCAGAGTGGCTAACAGACGTTTCACTTCCTTCATTTCATAGGAAAGGGTGAATCACTACATGTGTCCCCTGGGGCAGAAAGGCGGAGAGGACTTAATGCGTTTCTGTTTCAAAAACAAAAAGTTCCTGGGAGGTCACGTGACCTGCAGACAAAATGGCTCGCCAACTTTAATCCATCTTCCTTATACTTGTAATTCAGCAACCAGTCACTGTGAACGGTTAAACCTCCTTTCTATCATGGGGGATGGTTTTAGAGGCAAAACGGTTCAAGAACCCACAAAAGACGAGGAGAGTTTTGAGTCACTTAACTCTTTCATGCATGAATCACTACGACCTCAGTCAAGATTTTTTTTCTTGAGTTGTTTCTTGTTTTATTCCTCATTCCTTATGAAGTTCATTTTTACACATCCACTGTTTAAGTTTTCAACTGAAGACATTCAAACCAGTTTAAAAAATGATAAGTATCATGTGAAACTATAACAAATGTGTTTTTAATGTTGTTAAATTAGTGTGTTCACATATTCTAACATGTTCATATTCTGTTCAATGCTATGCAAAGGCGCTGAACTCTGCTTCTGACTCCTCAGCATCTCCTCTCTCTCTTTCTACTAATGGATGAAAGGCTTAGCTGGAAACCACACATTAAACATGTGCAGTCCAAGATATCAAGAAACACTGCAGTCATAAACAAAACAAAACAAATCCTGGATCGCAAGTCACTTCTCACTCTATACTGTTATCTAGTCTTGCCATATTTACACTATTGTATAATCTGAGGGGTGAATACAACTTTAAAACACTCTGCATACGCACAACTATGAAAAGTTCCTGTGTATTGATTACTGGTGTGAAAGTATGTAACAGTGTGAGTGAGGAAATGAAGCAAAAATCTGTTTAAATTAATGTACAAAAATGTGGTTTTCACAAGGTACAGCGATGGGGTGAACAGATAGGTGTAGTATTAAAAATGGTATTATAAAACTACTAATAGTAAAATATTGTTGATAATATAATGTATTATGTATCTCTAATATACTGGTTTAGATAATATGGTATTGTATGATATGGTCTTCTATATATAGTATGATGAGTATGATGTAGTATTGTATATTTTATTATGGTGTGTTGTTTTGTATGATACATTGTATAATGTTGGTGTGTATGGTGTTACATGTACATATATTGTGTTGTTGAAATTATATATTCAAAGTTGTGGAATAACTATTTATTCAGGATTAATAATGAATTATAGTAATTTTATTATCAATAGCTTTTGATGAGATATATAAGATCTTTGCTCAATGTAAGACAACACATATGCAGTAGCAGGCGTTGCACAAATGCACATGGTAATTGTGCAGTAATCACATTGTGTCTTATTTATGCAAGCATGCATGGGTATATGTTTGTATGTAAAGAAGCTAATTAGTATGTATGCATTTTTATATATATATTTATATTTATTTTTGGAAAAGGGGTGGGGATTAATGAGTTTTACTTCCTCTCACTCCTTTTCGAATATGTTTACAGGCCTTTTTTTCTTTCTTTTCTCTCTTCTATTTTCTGTTTTCTAATATCACGGCTCATCTGACTTGTTTAACCATATCATTTTTTTTTTCTGCAAAAATAACAAAAACATTGTCAAAATATTGTTTCTGTTACAAAAACTGTAAATGATATTGACAGTAATGGTATTAATTGTAGTGGACAGATGATTAATTGCAGTTTCCTCACAGCATAAAATTAACACTTGGAAAATTTAGGTTTGACAAGATATTCTTGAGCTGCACAACATTTCTTGCTTTCCATCGGCCATTTTGGTTTTGAGAGATTTGTGTTGCACTGACAACACCTGGCCAGTGGGTGGCAGTGTATGGCATGACGCACAAGAGTCCACTCTAGTGACTTCAATGCAACTATAGCATCAAAACCCATGCATATACAAGAAAATTGGTTTTAAATAGCTGTCCACTGCAGTGACCACTGCATGAAAGGCATAGCGCTATCCTCCATGCATTATGACATTTTTAAAGTGGGAATATTATTGCTTGAATGTACAACGAGCTGGGCCATGCGTAGAGACTTGAATCTCCAACACAGAGCGCACATCAGCTGCAACAAGAGTCACCATTGCACAAGAAAAGATTAAAAACAAGACTGTGCTGGCACAACTGTAAAACTTTAATAAACAATCATCACATTGTGCAGTGTTACACATCATTTCACAAAATAAACAGGCTTATACAAAAATACAAACCTGAGACATTTTCATTTTGCACAGTATAAGAGAAAGATGCACATAAATCCCAGCACGAGAGAGGATCACCAGCCCTGAGTATAACATTGCACTGATTTACCACCAGATTTATAGTGTTTGCATGAAGACATTCAAGCTTCTAAAAAACAGGATTAAAGACGGTATGAACACTGATTTAGTGCATTGATTCTGCATTTTACAAAATCATAAAGCTACTCTCAGTGTTTCAGGCACAAATGGCAGCAGGTATAAAAAACACAAATGATCTGCACAAGATATGTTCGCGTTAAAATACTGAGTTAAAATCTGATTGGCAGTTTGACATTGTGCATTTAATCAGATGGAAAGACGTACTATTACTCCCAAAATTTAAAAGCGTAGGCATTTGTGTGGGACGCAATTCTGAACTTTTCGCAGTAATCAAAATAAAAATCATCAGTGTGTAAACAGATGTGTGAACCACAAAAGAAACATCAGATTGTACCTTTGACTCCCATCATTCATCACAAAGCATCACACAGACATATCTCTCTCTGTCTCACTTACAAACACACACACACCTCAAGGCTCGAAGAGAAGAGGCTGCATCCTGACGAAGGTGAAGTTGTAGTACTGCGGCAGACCCTGGTGGGCGATGCTGCTGAATTTATCCCAAAAGAACGGCGGGAGTCCATCCTGTGTCGTTGGTCCGTTCACCGCCTCCGCGCGGAAGTCCCCAGCCATGTGGAAGTCTGTCACCTGGACGCAGGACAACACAGGCACCAGAGACAATCTGAGCTAAAAGGCATTTGATTTTTTCACAACCTAAGCGACCTCTATTGCTGTAATGCAAGATCGCCGTGGTGAAAGGGCGCTACCTTTGTGTCATAGCAACCTCCCGGTGTAGGCTTCACGTCCCTTAGGTCGCCACGGCAACAGATGGTCTTGCAGGGATCCCCCTTGGAGTATGGATCGTTTTTGTAGTCTGAAAACAGGCAAACAAACAAACAAAACTGTCAACATCAAGGAGGTTCTGGGCTGATAAATTATTTAAAGGGACAGTTCACCCCAAATTAAAAAATATATATTTTTCCTCTTACCTGTAGTGCTATTTATCAGCTAGATTGTTTTGGTTGCCGAGTGTTGGAGAGCCGTACAGACGTCTGCCTTCTCTCCAATACAATGGAACTAGATAGCACTCAGCTTGTGGTGCTCAAAGCGCCAGAAATCATGACCCGGTTACTTGAGATAATCCACAGACCTTGTTGTGAGCAGTTTCGGAGCTGTAATGTTAGCTTGCTTCCTGGTGCCAGATGAACTAGCAGTGGAAGCACGCTTCTTTCTGCGCAATTATACTTTTGGGTGGTGTGGTTTGTGTCTTCTAGTTCCATTATATTCAAGAGAGGGCAGACGTCTCTACGGCCGATAACGCCAACATTTGGCAACTCGCACTAAAATGATGGAGATGGATAATAGCGCAAAAGGTAAGGTATGCTATTTCGTGGTATGGCTTTGTTCTGGGACCTCTCCGCCATTCCATGTGCCTACATGGAAGACCTGAGGCATAGCGCAAACCTCCCTGTCCTTCTCTGTGCATACATGGAAAGCCATGTGCTGGCGTCTTCTTTCAGCTGTTGCCAATTAGGAGAGAGTGTATGCGCCAGCCCAGACAAAAAGTGCTGCGCCCAGCGTCTTTTTTCAACATAAGGTATGCAGATTCCTGCTGACAGGGAACCAGTCATAAAGTGACACAGTGAGACAGAGCCACACACCATTAAACCTCATGATGTGCTTCAGGGAGTCCAGGTCCTTGACACCAGCCTGGTCACGACGGAAGATCTTGGCTCTGGGACAGAGATCGTAGGAGAAGTCCTCTCCATACTCCTTCCACATTTCTCCGTAACCACTCATCGTGTAGATCTTCGGGTGGAAGGGAATGTTGTAGGACGGCCAGTAACCTGTGGTAAACAGAGGCAGTGGGAAAGGTAAGCTTTACATGAATTAAACAAATACAGTAGAAAACTGAATAAAGATGTGTGTTACCTCTGCGCAGAGCCTGTGTCTGGTCAGAGTACTCCACCAGCCCGGGGATCTGCTCCACCACGGTCAGAGCACCATCATCAACACTGTAGCCCAGCTTCACTTTGCTCCTGTCCAACACCATGTACTGGTTGTTGTAGGTACCTACACAAGCAGAGCCAGAGATATCGCCTTGTTTATCCCAGGCATGCTAATAGCAGCTAATGCCTACACACATTAGAGCAACTGGTCCAGCTACCGGGTCCAGATTTCTCCTTAGTCATCAGTTCAAGGTCCACACAGTTCAATACATTCAGCGTCGAGCTCTCTGCCGGAAATTCACTGTACGTCAATATAAAGTGTGTTTTTTACAAACTTGACGTGTTTGCAAGTCACTTGTGGTCCAGTCAGAGTGCACCCGCAACCCACTTATAGACCGTCACCCACCAGTTGGGAACCACTGCCTTAGAAGACTTAAAAAAAGACTTGAAAGACTAAAGTGTGACACCCTTTCACATCTTAAGACGATGTGGCTTTTTAGTCACGCTATGATTTTGCAAAGACTGGAGATCTTGCATGGTGACCGTTTGCAAGACGACAACCAGATTCCTTTTAAGATTATCTCCTGCTCCTGGTGGATCTATAATTAACTGTTATTGATTCATGTCATACTTGTGTGTCTCTTCATGTTACTGTCGTCTTTTAAAATAATTTGCTACACAATCACTACGCAATCACTCACCAGAGTTGTACCTGGTGAAGGTTTCGGCCCACTCTTCTCCAGTATGTGCCAAACTGTGAGCCAGCCGCACCCTCTGCCACGCCAGCAGGCTGTTGGGAGTGAGCGAGCCAAAAAGGGAGGAGTTGAAGACATTGTTGGTGGTCTGGGTCATCATCAGACCGCTGCCCAAGAGGTAGAAGTCGTCCAGAGACACCAGGAAGCCTGAGAGAAAGATGAGCTGAGACCGTTTTGGACAATCTTTGCAAACAAGCTACATTTAACCACATTTCAAATGTAGATTCATTGATAAAGATGTGTGTGTGTGTGCTGGTGGACGGTGTGGGAGATGAGAAGTGAGGAACAAATATTATTAAACCTGCATGTGCATGTTAAGCTAATGCACAGAGAAGCATGTATGAGGAGGAAATAATTATGATGGGAAGTGTATAACTTTCATAAGCTACTGTGGTATTGTCCTGTTAGACGTCATGGGCTCTTGCTGTTTGGATAAACCCTGACTGTAAGTCTTGTTATGGAGAATTCCTGAGGACTGTTGTACATACCAGGGTAGCTGCTGAAGGACAGTTTCCCAGTGGCCGTGTTGGGCTCAGTGATGCGGAAATCCCAGTGTTTGTAGATCCGCATTGTGGCAGCATACGTGTACCAGCTGGAGTGGGCAAAGAGGAGGTTCTCATAGCCAGGCAGCATCTGAAGGGGAGGACAGAACGAGACAGAATAAGATAAGGTTTTCCTGTGTCGGCAGAAATGACTGGAATTTGTGTCAGTGTGAAACAGATTTTCACACAGAGCCTCAGCACCATTCTTCATGCAGTGACCCACTTTAATGCCAGAGGTAAAGAGGCAGGGCGTCATGTTCAAGCTCCTTTGCCTCATGGACAAGCTGCAGTTACAGTTTACAACCATGTCTGTCCCGAGTCATATGTCGCCATGACAGCTGACAATATGAATGTTACTGCAAAGTAGCTATAGCAGCTTCACACACATCATCAACCTGGCAGCACAGATTTAAACAATCTGCACAGTTACAAGGTAGACACCCAAAATTAGTGTCACCGTTTCAGTCTCTGACCAAATGTCTCCCCTTCTGTTCCTGAGATATGTTGAATAACGACCGAGAAACTGTTGTAGCAGAACATCATGATGTCACAGTGAAGTTGACCTTTGACTTTTTGAATATATAATGTCATCACTTAGTCATTTGGGTATGTTTTAGTCATAATTACAGTACTCTTGACGTCACAGTGACATCTGACCACCAAATTAACCTAATCAGTTCATCCTTGAGTCCAAGTGGACGTTTGTGCCACATTTATGAAAATTCCCTCATGGCGTTAAGATATTGCATTCACAAGAATGGGATGGATTAATTGATCAATAAAAAGAATAAATAAATACATAAATTCTGACACAGCTGCCTTGACCCACCCCAGATCCATCCCTGTCTCTCGCACAATGTCACCTGGGATAGGCTCCCGCCCCCGCTAGCCCCAACAGGATAAGCGGCTATGAGTCTTTCTGCTTTCTCAGCGTTACTTAATACTAGTTCATACCCATCGGTAGCTTTGTCACCTTCTACCTATGCCACTCCTCAATGCCTATGTGCAGTTTCACATAGATTGACCACGTCAGTGAGCAGAAAAACGTGGGACAGACAGAATGACTGACTGACAGAATGACACACTGACAGTTTCCGTGATTATATACAGCATACCATACCATGACTTAGTCATACCAAACATTAGAAGAAAACCCCAACAACATTGGTCCACAGGGGGAGCCACAGCGATCGGTCGCATTTTAGCCATTTGTAAGAGCTTTTCTGTTGTTATAGCGCCACCCAGTTGCCAGTTAGAGTTAAATTTCTCCAGTCACCTTGAGGCGTCCTGTTCTACATATCTACCAAGTTTAGTGAAAATCCATATGGCGATTAGGCCTAGATAAGAAATTAGCTCTCTAGCGCCCCCATTTTGTTTATAGAAGCTCAGTTTTAGTAAGTTTTCCAACTTTTGCCAAGAGGGAACTTTAGATATTGGTCCCTAGATTATGTTCACCCAGTTTCATGAAGAACGGTCAAACTTCCTAGGAAGAGATCCATTTGAAGTGTTTTTCAAAAGATTCAAAATGGCGGAAAATCTATATAAGCAGAAGTTATGGGTTCTTGATGCAAATGTGTTCCTCATGAGGAGAGGCATCTCTGTGCAAAGTTTCATGTCTCTGCGACATACGGGGCATGAGATATGCCCATTCAAAGTTTGACATTTCAACGGGTTGCTGTAGCGCCCCCCTTTGGCCAATTGATGTAATATTGCTTCATTCACATCCTCCCATGACCCTCTACCACTGTGCCACATTTCACATGGATTGACCAAGTCAGTGAGGAGAAAAACGTGGAACACACACACACACACACACACACACACACACACACACACACACACACACACACACACACACACACACACACACACACACACACACCCCATTATATCTTCATTATATAGAAAGATATATCTTTTTTTTTTATCTTGGATAAGACGCAGAGAAAGTTGCTGACACTTTCTTCCACACTAAGATCTGTTTCTATACACACACTGTACACATTTTCACTGACACAAGTGTGTAGGAGTTTTTCGTTTACGTAGCAAATGAAACTACATCTACTGTATGCATCTCTAGGAACACTAAGCGGTGTATTCCTGTATTCTTGGTGGGGGTGTTAAAAATGGCCGCAGAGGAGGAACTGGTACTTTTATAGACCGAGTTCTTCTATAGTGTAAAGAGAGAGCTTTAAAAATAGGACGGGAAGCTGTGCATCCCATAAATAAGTATGTAGGATGAAGAACATTTTCTCATGCCTCCAGTGCACCAGTAGATTTGTTTCTCATGTTGCACACTTACATAAAATCATCTGATCTCAACGTATAAAGCTTAACTAAACATATTTCGTACACAGGAGCTTTGAAGAGCATGTGCATTCCTTCTGTGAAGTATGTAATGAGCCTTTCTGGAACATGTTTTGATGTCTGACCTTGATCAGAGCAGAGCAGTGTCCCATCCCTGGAAGTTTGAAGTCTCTGAGGCGAGGGTTGGAGGGGTTTGTCAGGGCTGGGATCAGATCCAGCAGGTCTCCCACTGCATTCAGGAATTGGATGGCATAGAGGGACAGCGGCTACGGGAAGGACAGCAGATAAACAGCTGTTAGCAAATGAAACTGAGTAGTAGTGTTACCTCCATAGTGAGACAGACACCAATCCAAAAATGGATCTCATACAGAAAAGAGTGATCTTAAAGTCACTGAAATCATGAGCTATTTAGAGACTTTTCAAACCAAATCTACACTATCCAAGCTGCTGTTTAACTTAATGTTCCAACAACAATCTATTAGTGACCTTAAACTAGTGCTAAATACAAATAAATCTATGCTATGTGTGGTATAGATGCAATTTAGTAAAGATAAACAATTGAGAGTCTGTAACACTGGCAGTTTAATCATTAGAAATACTGGCACCACAAGTGGTGTCGTGTACTCAGAGTGGATCAAAATATCTATCGATCTCCGTAGGCACTGTTTCCATAAGTTGTTGGACACTTATAACAACAATCAGAACCTGTCAGTGGCAAAAACAAGCACTTTTAGTGCACGTAAATTGACGGTTGCTGACCATAGCTCCCTCGCTTAATACTAGACCACATTAAACAACGGTCTACATTAGTTACTTGGACACAATAGCTTGTGAAAAAGCGTCCAGGTTATAAAAAGTTACCCTTTAAAATGCAATGATATGATAATGTTATGTGCCCTTCGTACCTTTTTCCCTTGTTTCTTGGCCCAGTCTGCGACTCCTGCCTGCAGTCCATCCATCTGAGCCACGATAAAGCCTGCATGTGTCCACAGAGGATCGGAGCTCTTGTTCAGTTTCACCTGCTCTCTGGTCCACGCGTCCTGCTTCCTGTAAGCCCAGGGACGACATGTGCGATTTACAGTCAAAATTATATAAAACACTCAAAAGCTCTGCAGTCGTGTAGTTCAACACATACAATTCATGATAACACACTGATTTAACGCATGGGAAGAAGTATGATGAAACCTTCCAGAGTTATCAATTTTAAACTGTAGTCTGGTCGAGAGCAGTCGATTGCCATTACAGGCAGAGCTTAAATGTCTGGCGACATCACACCCTGAGGTGGGCGTAGTGTGAGTTCAACTGAACAGCTCTGAGAAGAGGATATGAAAGATGATGACAGTTCTGTGTGACTCAGTGTGTATTGTATCAGACTGCGGGGCTGCTTCTGTGGTTTTACTCTTTAAAAAGGAAAAGAGAACAGACTCACGCCATGAAACTCCGAACCAAGACATCGACCTTGGGGTCTTCGATCAGCTGCGGATACATGTTGGCGTAGTGGTCCATCATCTGCCTGGGGAGGAAGAAGACATATGTATACTGGAAGAATGTAATCTGAATAATGAAAGTAAAGACTTCAAAATCTTAAAGTGTAAAAACTAGTTTTTAATGATCCTTGTGATTTTGTAGTGCATCACGAGGGAGGCTGGTGGGAGCCGTCAGTCATTTCTTAATTGTTACAGAAGGTGTCAAAGGGCAGAGCTCATTATCTTTATTGACTTTCTCATCATTCTCCCATCGATCGATACAATGACCAGCCAATCACCAATCTGATTTTTGATATTTGTTTTGGTTATCAGATGTTTGGCTAACACAGACGCACACCAGCACATTGGTGACACTTACTGGGCAGTGAGGAAGCCCTCGATGTAGCCAGCCAGGAAGAAAGTCACGTCATCAGTTTCAGGGGTCTTTCCGTACCCGGCGCGGATCTCTAGGATGCTCCAGCCAGTGGTGGACAGGGTGTCATTCAGATAGCCGTACGCATCCCCATCTGTCTCCAGCACCCCCTCCTTCAGGTGGACCATTTTTTGTTGAGAGTCCCAGTACGCCGTGGCTGCTGTCATCTCTGAGAAGACATTAAACGTCATTGCAGTAAGAGGATGTAAACAAAACAAAATGGCTACTCAAGGCTTGCTACACAACAGTCAATAAAGGTGGGGGGGCGCCCAGTAGCTCACCCAGTAGGGCGGACGCCCCAAGTACAAAGGCCTAGTCCTGGCCGCAGCAGCCGTGGGTTTGATTCATCATCTTGTTCACGATAATACTGGTATAATTTTTAATATGATATATAAAATTCATACTGTGATACTTGTTGACATATTGACATCATTCTGTTACCCACGGCAACAACAAACATGGCTGAAAACACAATTATTACAGACCCCGCAGTGGTTCCAAAAAGAGGAGCAGCTTCAGTAGTGTGGGATAAACTGTGGCGTCCTGAATGCTTCATGACTTTTTATCATAAATCTTTGCTAATGTAAAACTAGGTGACACACTCGTGGCTCGACAAAAAACTACATACATGTGAATGTGGCACACATTTTGGATTTGGTTGGCACAATGTTAGAATGCCATAGTTACAAAAATCTTGGCACGATGTATTCAGGCTCAACATATTGCACTGACTTCCTGAAGCTTTTACCTACAACACAGTGAAGTGGAAGCGTATCTTGTGAGGTCATTGTCGTGATGAGCTGCGTTACCTTCTTAGACAGATCACAGTCTCCGGGTGAACGATGTCAAATCGGTGTGTGTGTGTGGCTAGCACTGCTAGCAGCAGCAGCAGCAGCCGTCATTTCGGGCAGGTTAACATCTAAATGCTTGAGTTGAATGTGGTTGTGCATTGCTCCAATCCAGTGATCATATGCCTTTTTTTTCCTGACACAGCCTACATGCTACCCTGTTTTCATTTTCTAGATCAAAGTACTGCCAAATGGTGCTGGTTTTGCGAGAGGACGTCTCTCCAATTTCCCAGTGCTGTTTTAAAACTCCCACTTTCAAATCTTACATCAAAATGTAGTCGATTTCTTTTAATTAGAAGTAACACATTTCCAATATCTCGAGTTGCCCTCAGCAAAAAGTTAGTGACTTTTAAACAAGTAGATGAGATCAGATCCATGAGGCAGACATTCTTATGTCACATTTCATCAAGCTTACTTTAAGCTGTGTGCCAACCAACCCCAGTCTCCCCTACAAGTGCAGTCCTATGTGAAGTAAATCTACTAATCCACTAATAGTGATATTTATGTCTTAAGCTGATGCAAGCCTGATATGATAGTAGCCTATATTGGTGCATTCATATATTTAAAGTATTTTTTATAGCTTTAGTGAAAGATGACATAAGGTCTCACAAGACCAGATTTTCCATTCACTAAAAATATCCCTCCCCTGCATGTCTTTCCGTCTCTCTTCTGTATTACTTTATGTTTAGAGAGATTTGAGGATATCAACTAAAATGAAAGTTAAAACGACAACATGTGAGTGGCAGGCGGTCTCGTGAGTTTGGGGATTACCCTGCAGCCTTTCCTGCATCAGCACACAACACAACTCTTATCAACTTATCTGACACATCTTCAATCACAGCAGCTGACAGACACTGTCAGTGAAATCAATACAAAGTGCACAGCCGACTAGTATATGTTAAACCCAGAGGAACAAAGCCATTATAACCTTCAACAACCAGCAGTGATTTCACATGAACTCGGCCTACTTACTGTCAGCAGAGGCGATGGTCGCAGCCACACTACACAGAAGAAGGACACGGAGGCTGTTTACTAACTGCATGGCGGTGTGAATGGAGTTAAAAGCTAAACTAACTGCAGAGCGGGTCGGTGTGAAGCGGCTCAGGCGAGGAGGAAATCAGTTATGAGGCGAAGGAAAAGTCCGAGGCAAACCTGTGTGTCAACAGAGTGGAGCGTTTCCTGATTGGCTGCATACCAGAGGGGAAAAGGAACAAGGTATCTGTGTGTACTTTCAGAGGGAACTTAGCTTCACTGATAAAAGTGGCATATCATAAGCCCACACTGGAGATATTGTTGGGTTTTTCGGTTTTAGACTCACAGCAGGGAGCAAAACATTTCACCCCAGATGGGACTCGAACCCACAATCCCTGGCTTAGGAGGCCAGTGCCTTATCCATTAGGCCACTGGGGCTCTGCGGCATTAACTCGGTATCAATGAAGTATTTATACATTTATATATATATATATATATCTATATATCATAAGTCACAATCTGTGCGGTTGTAACTTTAAACTACACACATTGCACATGTGATGTGATGTTAGGAGAAAAGTAGCGATGGAGCCATGTGTTTGATTTGTGTGAAATGTAATATCCCACCCTGCCACTAGGTGGCGTACATCACATGCTGAGGCAGGCCATGGTATTTACATGTAGGTTCCTCCCAGTCAGCACAGGTGTCGCTGATGTAAGGAGACAAACAGTTTTCCACGGTGCTCGGAGTAACGCGTGGATACATGTGACTGTGGATCTTCTGCTCGCTCAGCGTGGAGCTGCCCTGGAGCTGCTGGAGCATCACCGGGCGATGGGAGACCAAGCGTGGGTATGTTCAGCGATGACACAACGGAAGTGGCCATTGTGAATGCCCCATTAAATTAACACACAAAGCATTGATGGAAAAGATAGATAATTTATTAAAGGAAAGAAATACTAAACTACCCAAATTTTCCAAGTTAAGACAAACTATTGTTGACTTGAGTGATGGTGTCTATGTGAATGAGGTGAAATGTACATTTGAGAAACAAAAGGTTTTGTGTGGTGAAGCAAAACAAATGCACTTGACACTACTGGGGTTATTACCTGCAGATGGAGCAGAAAAACATTAAGTGTGGTACAAAGCAAAAATGTTAAATGCCAGTGAATTTACTGCTGTGGTGAGGAAGTGGTTGTCTGAAACTCAAAGTTGCCCTGCTGCTGCTAATGGTGACAATGATACAGAGGAGGTTTGTACGGCATGTTTTGCTCTTGCAAGTATCATAGATCCTCCATAGCATTGGAAACTTCACGTAAGAGGAATAGGCTTGAAGTCCTCAGACTTGATAACTGGCCATCCTATTATTTTTCCATACAGGCAGTTGGTAACCTTTAATCCATTTCCAAAATGTTCCTCGAGCAACTGTTTGACAACAGCGCAACCTCTCTCCGGAGCCATATGAAGGCAGCTGTGAACCAGATCCCTTGGCAGAGAGGGTTGCTCATTCACCAGTGTTGGGGTAGATTATTTTGGTCCAGCTGATGTCAAAAGAGGACGCAACATCGTCAAACGATATGCAATAATTCACTTGCATGGCAAGTTGGGCAGTTCACCTGGAAGTAGCTTACTCTCTTGACACAAACTCATGCATTGACCCTCTGCAGCGTTTCGTCTGTCGGAGAGGACAAGTTAGCCACATGAGATCACACAACGGTACCAGCTTTGTGTGGGGCTGAAAGAGAGCTAAGAGAAGCCTTAGTGTCTTTAAATCAGAACCACATTGAAAGAGCACTGTCACAAAAAGGAATCAATCATACGGATGACCAGGAAGGTTTTAAGTTCTGTCCTCTGTCAGCAAAGTGTGGACGATGAAGGGTTTCAAACACTACTCTGTGAAGTTGAAGCCATACTGAAAGATCGTCCTATAACCAGACTGTCTGAAGATCCAAACGACCTCGAAGCATTGACCCCAACTCACTCACTTCTTATGAAAGGAAGCCCAGCTATGCCACCGGGACGATTTGAAAAAAGGGATCTATATGCAAAGAGAAGGTGGAAACAAGTTCAATATAATTCCAGTCTCTTCTGGAAAACATGGATTCATGAGTACTCAACCATTATTGCAAGAACGTCAAAGATGGAAGAAGGGTAGGAGACACTCCATGCCTGGAGACGTCATCGTAGTTGTGGATTCTACAGCACCACGTGGATCATGGATTCTTGGAAAAATACTGAAATACTGTTTTTCTTTCTTTTCTTTTAACTGGTGAAATTACGTGACAACAGACATGGTGAGATGGGGGACAAATACAAAACCGTTCTTGATAAGAAGGGTCTGGTACATTCAGTTCGTCTTCAAACAAATACCAATATAATAAAAAGACCTGTGACTAAAATATGTCTTTTGTGTGACATAAGGATTGATATCAAAATGTGTTGATGATAAATTTAAGAATAAGAAATCCTGCATGAGTTATTTGTGTTTTGTTTGTTATGCACTTTTCATGGCTCCCTTAAATATTGTTTTTAGAATTGCTCTGTCTTCTGCCAGAAGCAGTTAGGGGCTGGTGTGTTGGAGCCATATGTGTAATATCCCACCATGCCACTAGGTGGCATACATCACAGGCTGAAACAGACCATGATACTTAAGGGACAGTGCACCCAAACATGAAGATTCAGCCTTTATCTACTCATCCATATGCTGAGGGAGGCTCAGGTGAAGTTTTAGAGTCCTCACATCCCTTGCAGAGATCCAAGGGGAGAGGAGGTAGCAGCACAACTCCACCTAATGCAGGCTGACGGCGCCCCAGATAAAAACGCCCAAAATCACATTAATTAATAATTAATAATGACATTTTTCCAAACAACTTCTTAAGTCGGGGCTTCAGGACACTTGGATCACTACGGACGAGCAGTATATAGATATTTTGTGGTTTCAATTAATGTGTTTTTGAGCCGCTGATCTAGAGCATCTTTCTCATTTCATTGTCTATGTTGCAGCTCCAGACCTTATACACTATGACATCACAAAGTTGAGTTTATATTTTTAGACTGTCGTGGACCACAGAAATAACGTACGACTTTTGGGAACTGCCGTAGTTCCCCTTTAAGGTTCATATGGTACGTTCAAGTCCAAATGAATCTATTTCTCGCCAGGTGTTTGGGAACCGAGCAGTGAAAGATAAAACACAGCAGATCTTGTGGTTATTCAGAAAAAAAAGCAACAATACACAAATAAAATGTTTTTTAATTCAACACCGTGCACTCATTGCTGGCTGCTGGACAGTGTTATCTGGTGTGATGTTGCCCCCAAGTGTTTGACAGCGGTAAATCTTAAAAAAAACCCCAGAGGTGTAGAATTATATCCACTAAAATATAGAATCAATTTCTCTCATCAAATCTTCTGAATATACCTTCACAAATAGAATAAATAAAGTGGAAATGACAAGAACATTATTCCACCCTTTCCCTTTGTATATATTTATTCATATGAACTGTACGTTTGCATTTTTTAAAATTCAATTTCCACAGTAGTAAAGCTCAGTGTTCACTGCAGGATGCTGCTGGAATGTAAAAACATGTCACTGTGGGCATGTATGAGTAGCTGAAACAGATTGTATGACATTTAAAAAAAAAAAAAAGACTTTGGTTGTGAAGCTTTTCAGACACTGTGACAGATGCAGTCTCTCCTTTGTGAATCAACTCAATGTGCTCAGAAGGAGGAGAAAGAAAAAGGAATGTAACAGCTGAACGTTACAAACTCTTCATGTAGGAGCAGAACTGTTTCTGCGTCAGTCATCATCTTCAACTATATCTTTAGTGGCATCTGCCAATTGTTTAAGCTAAGAAGAAAAGTCATTTTTAAAGGAACAGTGTGTGAGATTTAGAGCGATCTAGCAGTGAGGATTACAGATTGCAACCAGCTGAAACTTCTCTCGGTTAGAATTCCGTAAGTGTTAATTGTTCTGGAGGTTTTCACGTCCACAGAGGTCTCATGTTCAACAAAACAAATGGACCTGTTGATTTAAACCAGTAAAAAAACTGATAAAAGCACCTTCATGTTACAAATCATTGTTTCTCTTATGCTGCTGGTCACATCGCAGACCAGCACCTGCTAATGTGTACACAACTTTTTTCTCTGATAACTTAGATACATCCAGATCTAGATGTTCAGGAGGTTTTTTTTTTACCACGAGTTGAATTATCCACAGAGGTCTCTCCTTCCTCTCCCAAAAAAAGAAACAAAACAAACTAGGCAATTTAAACAGGCAAAACCACTTAATAAAAGGAGTTTCACGTTAAAAGAAATCGGTGTGTTTCTGCTCAACATGAAGGAGCTGCTAACTATGGTGGCCGATATAAAAACATGCATAACGTCTATCTGAAGCCACTGTTTGGTTTGTCCGTCCTGGGATGAGGACGTGCTTCCAGTGTAGATGCAAACAGCTCATTCAGGTAGCGAAAGCAAAGCAATTCTTTTTTTTAAGTGATCATACACTACTGAAAACATGCTTATTATATTGTATTCCATCTGTGCCAATACATCCCCCTAAATCCTACACACTGGACCTTTAAATATCAACCACAGAATATCATTTTAGGTAGCCAAATGAATCCAAAATATGACGTTTTTAGCAAAGAAAATTACAAAATAAAAATATAAGTATAAAGATATAAGTTTAACAATCCACAATATGCACATTGACACGCAGCCCTGACCCATTTCACTTCATAAGGAGCTAAGAAGGCACACCTCATATGCATATAAATCCTACTCTGTCACATTAAAACTCCTCCATAGCATTTAGATTGAAATAAAACTACCTTCTGTTAGTCGTGTCTCTCTCACAGTCATTAAGCAATGAGCTTACGTGTGGAGGACGGTCACATCAAGAAGCAGGTGGTCTTTTAGGCTGACAGCTGTTATTGTAAAGTAATCACAAAGCTGTGGAATTCAGCGGATCCCAGGAAGAAAACACCACCAACAGACCTACGTACAGCGTTATATCATAGCAGCAATTTTCAGTAGTATTCACCTTTGTGACGATAGTGTTATCCATTTAAACTGCTATACTCCACTGCAAGGATCGCTGCTTGGTGAGTGCATTGACATTAGATGCAAGTGAAGAACAGTTATGTCAGAGGGGTGGACTTCATCTCCTCGAGAACACCAAACACACACACACACACACACACACACACACACACACACACACACACTCATTCACTCTCATTCGTCGTCGATTAGTTTCTCAGCGCCGTTCTCTGCTTGTCTCCCTGCGCTGCTCCCTCCTTCCTCTCCGCCTCCTCCCTCTTCTTCTTCCTCCTCGTCTCCAGTGTAGGAGAACGACTGGCTGCCGTAGTTGATCATGGTGCGGGAGAGGTCCACTTCGATGGGGAAGACATCCGCCTCCTTCAGGACAGCGTAGCACTCGTCGTAGTAATGTGACATGCCTGAGACGAAGCGCTGCAGCTGGAACACGATGTCTTGGACTGAAGGTGAAGAAGAGGGAAGGGAAAATAGTGGGGTATCTATGTTAATAACCTTTGTAGGAGAAGAATGTGTATTTAACCTCTGTTGTTTATTTGTTTAGGCTGCACACGTTCTTTTGGTCACTTTCACTTCCAGTAGATGTAACTGGCACAGGGGCGTGGTTTCACATTATTTTACCTGTCCAGTCATGCTAATTCACAGAGCTGATACCTGCGGTTGTTACACAGGCTAGTTAAGTCTTCTTCAAGTGGACGTTTGTGTTGTTGTGCCGTTTGAGGAAAGTTCCCTCAAGGCGTTCCCGTGATATCTTGTTAACAAGAATGGAACAGACGGACAGATGGATGTGATGACAGTGTCTTACTAGAGCCAGATTGCACCTGACTGAGTGAGTGCCTGGAGAAAAATCGCTCAACTACAACAACAACTGACCATGTTTCTGATCCAGCAGCTCTATCTTCTCCAGAACGTCCTTCCTCATTTTGGCGAAACGGGCGCGAGCCTCCTGCCGACACCGCAGCACCAAACGGTACTCATAGTTACCAGTGCTGACACGGTACAGGGGTTCTCCCATGGCCTGTAGGAAGAGAATTAATCACTGCTTCTGACAACATGAACACCACAATCCCCTGAGAGATGTATCTTTGCTGCTGGCAACCTGAAAAACTTGTGAAAATATCAACTCACAATACTGCTGTACTCTTCATCATCCATCTCCTTCACCTTCAGGCAGTACGACTGAAAGACACAAGGGATTCATGCTGTTACTCTGATGACTGATTGACAAGATTTACAAGTGATGCCACTGAGCTGCACGAATACCAAAAGGCACTGAGTGCTGCTGCCTTACCAAATATTCAAACTTCACATCAAGGTACTTGCGGATGGTGAGCTTTGTGTCTGGTATGGCCTTGTGAAGGTACGTGTTCAGATCGTGGAGCATCTGCATAAAACAGTGGTTGAAGTTTGATATGAAGTCAGACAGTCCATACAGTCACATGATGAGATCCACACGACAGACGTACAACAGCACAGAGCAGTTTCAGATTTTCTCCTGACATCTTAAAGGTGAGGTTGGTATTTTCTAACCTGGACCCTATTTTCACATTTTTGCGTCGATGTGACTGATGGAAACAACAGTTTGTGAAACTGGTCCAGTATAGAGCGAAAGCACTGCAATCATCAGAGGCGAAACAGGCTGCCAGGTAACCACTCATATTCATCGCATCAGTGTACGTCCACTAAAAGTGCTTGTTTTTGCCACTGACATGTTAACATTATTATTTTAAGTGTGTGACAACATTGTGTTAAGGATCCCTACAGAGACAGACCTTTTTTGTTAAAGAGTAAGATCCTTTTTGTTTAACCTGAAACTGCCCTGAAATCCTTTTCACCAAACCCACCAGACTCCATTTAAAGAAACAGGAATTTTATCCTTGTAAAACACACTTCATTCAAAGTCAACCGAAACAAAATGAAACTCACAAAAACCATCTTGGTTTCCAACAATCAGCAACTCTGGTTTGGATGATTAAAAAACCTTAATTAATTAATTAATTAATTAATTAATAATAATTAATTCACCCAGTTAGATGTGAAAATATGCTGCCTCTATACATGCTAAAATCAGTCATTATTTAAATGGAGTCTGGCAGAACTTGCCATGACAGTTTCTGATTGAACTAAACTGATCTTACTCTTTAACACAAAATCTCATCGGTGTAGGCATCCTTTCCGTGATGCTGTCAGATGCGTAGAATACTAATCTGAGCCTGTCAGTGGCAAAAACACTTTTAGCAGACGTATATTGACGGTGACGACAACAGGAGTTGTCACTGAATTAGTCACTTAAACACAAAAACATGGGAAAATAGCATCCAGGTTAAAAAATACCGAACTTATGTTTCAAACACAAAAGTGTGTGTTTTGTACTTCCATTCATGTTTGATAAAAACATTTTAAAAATATTCTCTTTAAGAGGTCTGAGTGTTGTCAAGTACAGTCAGTGCTTCAAATCCAAACTTTAATCTGTACTTACAGGCTTGATGGTCTTTAGCAGCTGAATACCGTATTTCTCAATGCTGCGGTGAGCATCAGCAAACTTCACAAAGGCCTCGCTGGCAGCAGCCTGCGGCTCTCTCACACCGATTACAGAAAAAACATCGCCAAACGCTGGAGGGGAAGATTTTCAAAAACCAATCAGATACATAGAGTTGAGAAAAACTGAGACCCGTTAAGATGATATGTCTTTTGTGTGTGTGTGTGTGTGTTTTACTAGTCAATGTGACAGGTAAAAAATGCTGTTGAGTTTGTTTCTGATTTTGATGACAGTAACTCACCTCTGTGAGTCTGAGAAAGCTCAAAGAAAGCTCTGAGCAGTCTCTTAGTGTGCTCCATCAGCCCTGCAAGCAAACAGAATAATGACACATTAGTTTCAACAAACAATAACAGGAGAAACTTTACAGTAACTCATCCTTAACACAGAGTATCTGAGTAAAACAGCAGATTAACAGGTATCTCATTCATCACATTTAACTACATCAGGATTAATGTGCAGCCAGCGGGCCTGCAAGATGATTCAAGACCTGTTCAGCGTGATTTACTATATGGCCACTTACTGAAGAAGTCAATAATGTGACATGAAATATTTATTTAAAAATGATTTTATTGCTTCTGCCAGAGTCTATGATCAGAAATTCCATTATTCCTCACCTTTGTAGAGCTCTGCTGTCTTCTCCAGCTCTTCCAGTCTTTTTACCAGCCCATCTGTAAAGTGAAAGGAATCCTCATGAGCAGAGCTTTAAATCTACCCATAGAGAATGCAAAGTCGACGATATGTTAAATGTTTCGGATGAGGGTGCCATCTTGTGTTCGCAGCGCTGTTATTGTGCCTGCTAGCTGGCTAGCCAAAAGTATTTGGGCAGAATAATCACGACAAACAACACAGATCCATGTGACGTGTCACGTGGCCTTGGGTTGGGCGATATGGACAAAAATTCTCGGTCATATCTCGGTATTTACAGGCTGACTGGAGATACACGATATATATCCTGGTAGTTTCTACGAAATGGGCTACATGTTTTCAGTTGCAAGTCAAAGCCACATTTGAGATGTCACGAGCACTTTTATAGAAACAGACTGTGATCAAAATAAAATGCAAAATCCTGTATGTTAACTGTTTTGCACACGGCACTGGAGCTACAGAGGTTTAAAGGTTTGCAGCACAGGACACAAAAACTATAACATGAGTATAAAACTATCAAGAAGGCCTACAGCTATTGTAGTTTGGAACAATTAAAAATCTTTGTGGGCGGAGTTTAAAAGTCATTTATCATGGCCTTTCAGGTGAATCTAGTCCTGGAAAATGATTTAAATCTTTTTTATTTATTTATTCTATTAATCTTATTTACGCACAGAGCACCAACAGAGAGGCCGAGGGAGGAAAGGAGACTCTTTGTCCGCGTTATATATGTCTTGTATATGAAACGTCTGTGTTGTCACCTGCATCCAGATGTTGTCTCAATGTAGCAAAATAGACTACAACTACCCAAGAAGAACGGCGATGCGCTCTGATCCACCTCACACACAAACTACTAGCGCAGCACTGGATTGCACGTGTGCTGCGGTAACTTCATTCATCTCGATTTAGCGTAGCACGTGCAACATACAGACTGATGTCTTACTGTAGACTGAGTAGCAGACTCATTAAACAGAGGAGCAGCTCTGTGTCTCTGTGTGTTGATGGAGAACTTGTGAGTGATTGAGTGGGGCGGAGCTGTGCAGAGAGTGCGAGAGAGGAGAGATGCACACTGGTACATGTTATGTAGCACAACTTGACCCTATATCGATATAAACAATGTCTAAATTTCTTGCTTGAAAATATATCGATTCTCATAGTCGTTATATCGCCAAGCCCTAACATGGCCCAAGGCTGGATTACAGACTGTAATGCACTACTACTACTACTACTGCCTATTATTTTAAGTAACAGAGCACGCACCTCAAAGATGCACCAGCATCTCAAACAGCGTGATGAACCTTCACATTCTCTAGGTAAATTCACTAATAAAATCAGGAAGCTCATAATAATAATAATAATAATAATAATGATCTCACCGTTGCATAGAATAGCTCTGCTGAGTCCAAGAGCATCTGCTGTGCCTGAGCTCATATTCTCCACAAGCCGATGTTTGACTTTTTTCAGCACTGAAACACACAAAATATGTGTTAAATGCACACACACACAGCCGTGGATAAAATGTACAGTGATGAGGGAAGAATGCATCTCATAACACCATAATACATAATCCATAATGCAGTAGTATAACCAAACAGTGACTCAAGAGTTGTACAGGGTATGTGTGTGTGTGTGTGTGTGTGTGTGTGTGTGTGTCTAGCAGAGGAGATACCTATATCCAGAGACTTCCCCTGTTTGGGGTCTGCCTGCAGTTTGTTGTAGTGGATTACTGCTTCTCCCTGTGAAAACATCATCAAGAGATACACTGTTGAATCAACAACAAAAAAGTAACGCTATATATTTAAACCTATCTTCCATTCATTTAATTTCATAAAATAAAAATACAATAAGTTATAAAACTGATAATGTGCAAACTTTTCCAGCTTCATGTTGCCGGCGGTACAATTCACATACACATTCATGTGTGCTGAATGGCCACCAGCAAAACAATCTAATCCTTTAAATCCCACACTGCACCCCATCTTTAATCCATCACGCAGGAAGTCAGGGAATTTTTTGGGTGCCAACAATGGAAGGCAAAAACAACACAGCCACTCTGCACTGGTGACGTTATGCCAAATGCTTTGGGGCTATTGTCCTGATCTTTTCAGCACAGCTGAACACCAGTGAAGTCCCTTTTCTCCACAGTCTGACAGTCGGTTTGAACACGTTGTACAATTAGTGAACTGTTGGACTATTCGGTGATAAATCTGCAGCCACAGCGGGACACAAAAATGTGAGTAATGTTTCCTTTTGAATGTTTTTATTCATGTTATATGTGGGTCGTTTTGTTTTTTGGATTTAGTAAAAGACACAGGTCATTAGTGGTGTGGAGTTTGGTTGGTGTAACTTTCAGTTGTCCGACCAAGAGGACAAACATTATCTGCATCTGGCAGACAGTTAGGTTTAATTTTCTAGCTTAGTCATCATGTACTTTAGTCACTAACACAGAGGAATGCATGGAATTTGTCCAAATCTAGACTGTGTCCACAGAACTGTGGGAGAAGTAAATAGTTAGCCATCTGAGTATATCCTTGTGTTGTTCAGGACCGTAAATGGCTCTAGACTGTGATTCCATTCCCAGTATTTGTGTACCTGTACAGCTTGAATCATCTTGGCCACCTCCACTTTGGTCTTTCCCTTCACTGGTTTCCCATTCACGCCTGTGATCTCATCACCTGCCGCCAGTGTCCCATCCAGAGCTGCTGGGGTGTTATCAAAGACCTGCGAGACGACGGAAACCACATTAAAAAGGTACCAGTGACTCGGATATCTGTTCTTACACTTTTATACTCGATAGAAATGTTCTGAGATAGATTCATAAACACAGTTGTAATCAGTTGTTCTGTACCAACCTGGACAATGTAGAGACAAGGACAGTACTGTGCCCCACCGCCAATGCTGATCCCAATAAGGTTGTTAGCGTCTTTCTTCAGACACACAGTACCAGGAACAGTTGGTATCCCTCTGTTTATGGGGAGAAAACATGATGTATTGAGATCTGCAGCAATTTGTCGACCCTGTATTTGGACAAATCTAAGAAGTTAAGTATATCTTCAAGGTTATAAATGATTATGTCAATAATGTTATGAATACTGAGTTCATATAAGCACTTACACTATTATAGGGTGTCAACAGGTATCAGACACCTCATTTTAATGCTTTTTAAGCACCTTTCAAAAAACTGATGTTTTGACAAATAAGATTTTTCTCATTCAAGAATTGCTGGTTAAATAATATGTGTTCCTATGCAGAGGTAGATTTTATATGGGAAAATAGTTATTTCAGTTCATTTATTTTCTGAAGCTGCTTATCCCATTAGAGGTCGCAGGGGTGCTGGGTGAGAGGCAGGGTTCACCCTGGACAGGTCACCAGACTATCACAGGGCTGACACATACAGACAGACAACCATTCGCACTCACATTCACACCTACGGACAATTTAGAGTCACCAATTAACCTGCATGTCTTTGGACTGTGGGAGGAGGCTGGAGTGCCTAGAGAAACCCACGTACCACTGTGCCGCCGGTTATTTGAGTCATTTAAGCTAATTTTACATTTTGCAAACAGGTAAATGCAAGTATGAAGTGCTTGTGTTAGGTTCAGTGATAGGTTTTAAGATAACATCAGAAATGTGGACTTTCAGGTAGACTCATTTCATCAGAAAGAAGTTAAAAGATGGAAACATGAAACTAGATCAAATGTTTGTGGCAATTAAGACCTCACAAATTCAGATTCAAGAGTATTTAATGACTTTTACGGCCTAATATTTATACAGCTAAATATAAGGACCTGCTGACACCCTGATTTGTCTGTATATGTGGTCCTGTGTATTAACATAAGATTTAACAATCCAGTAATCACTGAAACACAAAACTGAATGGCACAGATCATAACAAGGGAAAACATAGTTATGGCTCACAGCTTGTCCTCCTCCAATTCGTAATCCATGTCTGTGAACATTGTAGGACAGTATCACTCCTGTCCCCGTGAGACCTGTGAGAAATTATAACAAAACCCATGAGAATAAATATTGTTTGAGTCCACCTGGAGACTGTTAAAGATTAAGACAGAAATGTCAACATCAAGCAGCTCTCTCAGTGTAAGCAACCAGTGAAGGAAAAGGGTGATTTAAAGTGAGCTCATTCTGGTGGGAAATACTGAATCTATTGGATGGAATCGTGCCCAAAATAAAGCAGGACAGTGACAAGCACTGCAGCCTCGCTCAGTCAGTCAGAACACAAGACGCTAGCTGCTGCAGCAGATGGAGAAACAGATGGTAACTTTCACTGCATGCTAACGACCCCATGTTTGCCAGTTTATTTTTTTTTTCCAAATACGTGTACTAGCTAAAATAAATACATCGACCTATGCAATTTAAACAACTGTTATAATATTTCATTGTAGTGACGGAAGCCAACAGCAACAAAATTGCTTGCTAACGCTTATTAGCTGCTAGCTACTGTACGTTAGGCTATTAGCAGGTGGAATAGCAAGATTAGCTTTGCAGAAACATCATCAGGCCGTAAACCGTTTACCTTTATTAGACTTTGCAACAGCTCCTCATAAAAAGGTCCCTTAGTGTGCATAAAAAGCAAAATGTGTTTTTAAAAATTCGCTCCGTTTAGTCGCAATTATCTTAATTTCTGGATCCACTGACAGCTCCTCTGTTTACTTTTCTACGTCACATCCGGAATACAGCGGAAGTTGATGTAGGGAAATAAAATTTTAATCGTTTTCCGGTGATCACTTTAAACTTAAGATTTTCAATTTCTCAGTAGTATTGAAAACAGTATGTTTATGCCGACTGTTTGTATTAATTTACACTTCACTATCAATTTATATAAATTCCATTTAATGTTTTCGCAGAAAGTCTTCAAAGGATTTATGAATACTTTTACTGCCCTCCAGTGGCCAAAGCAAGAAAATGCAACTTTAAACTTGTATTCTATCTATCTATCTATCTATCTATCTATCTATCTATCTATCTATCTATCTATCTATCTATCTATCTATCTATCTACAGCAACACATAGTGAAGGTGCAAAATATTGTCATTCAGCAGCTTCAGTACAAAAGAATCTGTGTCAGACTTCTATCTTAAAACAATATGGGCAGAACCCTGCTGCTGAGGCACTGACAAAACTGTAAATGGCTTGTAAGGCAGTGGATGACTTAACCTGCTTCTTCAATAGCTTCTGCTGTAGTGGGAAATTATGAAAGCGATGCCCATGTAATAAAAGTGAGTTGCAGACTGGCTGAATGTGGAAAAACTTCATCATGTGTTTTGTAAATGGATGGATGTTTTCAGAATCTTTACACTGAAAAAGGGAAACATTTATAGAGGTTGTTATTTATAGGTTATTATGTAATGGTTTTACTGGTCCGGCTGACTGGAGATAAAACTGGGCTGTGTGTTACACCACTGGACATAAGTAAAGCACCACATTCAGTAACAGATGCTCCGACATCAGTCCTCGGAGGTCACAAAGGTTTCATAAAACAGCACAGGCCTCTTAGCTTTAGAGTTCTTTGAATATTTAATTGCATCCATATATTTTTTTAGTTCATTTTTTAATACAGAAAGACCAATTTAGAACCACTGAATATGCATTTGTGGATTTGGTATTTAGCAAGTCAAAAAAATTATTATAAAGCATGAAGAAAACATATTTAAAGCAAAAAGAAAATTCTGCAATTAAAGTCTGGATGTTTTTGGATGTCTGACTAGAACATGTAAAAATAAATAAATAAAAATAAGAAAATACTTGAGAGGCAAGGCCCACACTTTTCTCCAAGGCGCAGTCTCTAGTGTACCTTTCCAAAATGGGATTATGTGTGAATTGTGACAGTGTCTTTTTGGAATAAGGCTCGAATTGTTCTGTTATTATTCTGATGCTCCGTTGAAAAACCACCTTCCGCACTATTAAATTAATTGACAGTGTGAGTAAGAGGCCATTTTTTAAAACAAATTTAACTGTATTTACAGGTATGCATGTTCCAGATTTTCAATATAAAAGCTGTAGAAAATATATTTCACAATATAAAAATGTAAAAAATAAATTCAGTTGCGCAACAAATAAATAAAATGTAGTGAAAAGAAAGAAAGAAATATAACAAAAACCCAGCGAAACAAATGGAGTAAACATGAAATGTCTAAATAATCTAATAGCTTTTGCCAATTTATTATAATTTATATATAGTTATATTTTTTAATAGTAGTTAAGTACATTTAAAAAAAAATAAAAATAAATGAACAACGATGGTCGTGTTTTAAGCCAAGTCATTTTACAGATATAATATTTTGCTAGAAATAATAATCAAGTTAATTATTTTCTTAAACCAAGATTTTGGGATTTTTAAAAACAAATAATGAGCCAATGTCTATTTTTCTTAGTGTGATATGTTTTAAAATTTGTTGAAAGGTTTTTCTGTGAATAAAAAAGACGTGGCATGAGAGGAAACAAATCTTTACATAGCTCTTGAGTAGTTTCTTTGAACACTCAACATGGCACTGTGGCAGCTGTTACTCACAACATGATATTTGATTAAGGAGGCAATTATTCCGACTACAACCAATCCAGCAATGATTAAATGACACAGTCCCTTTGCATTGAATCAGCCTCTTGATTATCACAATGATGAATGGGCCCCATTGTAACAGTTAAAAATCCTTTCACTGAATCCTTTGTGCTGCACGTTATAAATCAGGTGAAACTTCACAGTCATGCTTACTTGTTCTCTTCCAGGGCAGAAGATTGTTCCTCTGTGCCATCACCCTCAATCTTGCATTAGCTCCAGGACTTGTCGCCAACTCCAGCACCCAAAATGAGCATGGTAAGTTCAACTGCTTCGGCTTTTATTTCACTGTATGTGAACAGATTATCAATTTGCACCCTTTAATTTGTTAATTAAAAAACACAGTGACTAACAATAACCTTTCATTTTCTATTTGTATTGCTTGAAACCCTGAACGGCACAACTCTCAGCAACTTGAATTGAAGAATGTGCATCTGAGAACTGGAGATCAGCTGAAAATTAAGGGCATAATTCTGCATGATGCTGATAGGTGAGTGAAACAAACACAGTAACTGAATCAATGGTAATATTCATGTGAAAATGTGACTCTTTAGTAAATGGCCTGGTGATTATATGTTTGATATTGATCCTGTGTGGCGTTCTGAAGACTATTTTATAATCTCTGATCCACTCAGATTCCAGATTGACCTTGGCTGTGATGCAGACGACCTGGCACTGCACTTTAACCCTCGTTTCCATGATGACGCTGATGGAGCGGTTGTAGTTTGCAACTCAAAGGCTGCTGGTTGCTGGGGCGATGAGAAACGGGAAATACACAACCCCTTAAAAAGGGGCGAGGATGTCAAGGTGAGGAAGTGAAATGTGTTTGTGGTGTGGGATTTGAGGTTTTTAGATCTCCGTCTCAAACAGCAAAAAGTAGAAAATCTCTAAGTGTCTCTTCTGTTTTAGATTGTGCTGAAGCTGGCTGGAGACGTGTTTGAAGTGGAGCTTCCTGACGGACAGGAAATCCAGTTTCCCAACCGTGAAAACATGGACGTGATCAGCTACATCAGAATCACAGGGGACCTCCAACTGACTTCCTTTAAGATCTGCTAAGAGACACAAACATGCCACGTTTATCAGTTCAGTTAAAGACGAGACTGTGAGACTTGGTCAGTAATTGTAAGAAATATTAATCACTGAGAGATGTAGATTTGCAGTCAGTTGGAAATGTATCTTCATTTAAAAATGTCCTGTTGTGCATGAGAATATAAAATGTTTGAATTCAAGTCAGTGATCTGGTTTTGTTGTCTTTACTCCCCACAAACAGCAACACTGACCTACACACAGTATCAGTGTAGTTATGAGAGAGCAGCAGTCCAATTCAGACAACATATTGCACGCAAAAATACCAACAGCCTGCTGAGATTCCACTGCAGAGTTACATAAGCAAATGTATTATAGCCATAATGTGTAACCGGGTATTATGATGCCTAGATTAGATATTATCTGTGACTGTGAATGACTCGGAAAAAAGAAAAAAGGTTGGGAACAAAAGTGAGACATGGTGTGGCAAAGTAGAAAGTAATAATGCTAATAATAGTAATAGACTTTATTTATTGCACCTTTTATACAAGAAATGCAGCATAACATGCTTTACAATAAGAATGGACCAGAGTTGACATAACTATATGGGACCTATCATTTCATTTAAGGATGCTGAGATCCTTATTCATGCCTCTGTTACATCATGGCTAGATTACTGCAATGCCCTTCTGTCACGTTTGCCAAAGAGGAGTTTTCGGGGCAGAGGTTAGAGCAGACTGCAGCGTGAAGCGTAAAAAGAAAGCGGTTCAAACCTGTATCAAAAAAGTCAGAGTGAGTCAAAAGCTAAAGTGCTGCTGTTTCTGGGAAACTCCAATAAACCAGCAGCAGCAGATGATCACAGTGTTCTTGGAGGCAAATAATTAATAAGGGAGTTAGCGATGTAGCTCAGTCCCAGTCCTTGTACAGCTTTGTATACAAGGAGGGGGAGCTTAAAATCAATTGTTAACATAACAGGAAGTCAGTGCAGAGCAGCTCAGACTGGCCTGATGTGCTCTGTTCTCTTGGTTCTGGTTAATAGCCGAGCTGCAGAGTTTTGAACGAGCTGAAGTCTCTCAGTGGTGTTTTTTGGAAGGCCAGTGAAAAGTGTATCACTGTAGTCGTGTCGGCTTGAAATAAAGGCATGAATCAATTTCTCTGCATCTTTTTTATTTAGAAATGGTCGCACCTGCTGTTTCTGAGGTGGAAAGATGATGTTTTGGTCACCTTGTTAAAGCTTAGCACTGAATCAAGGATTCATTGTTTCAGGGCTCTATTTTCACAGGTTTTAAAACAGAGCGTCTAACACAGAGATAGCGTTTACAACACTTAACACATGATTTTAGCAGGAACTTGCGCAATGTTTATTTTAGTCTGCAGTGACAGTGTTGCTATTTTTACACTCTGATTCCATCACTGCAGCTCAAAGTAACATGAGACACCTGTGTCATGAGAACTGGGGGGAAAAGATATTTTATTAGAAATGAAACCAGTCAAACCACATAATGAAAAGATAGCCTGGGTACGTTGATCTGGCTTCGCAGTACAAGCCCCTGGTGCCCACTCAAACTTAATCAGGCCCCCTTTAGTCTTTAACCTGGACTCTGGAACAAACAAAAGACCTCTGCCCAACAATGCTTAATCTTAATGATATTGAATATTAAATATTGGTTTGTTTAGATTCAGTGTAAATACTAAAATTCTAGGTGGCAATCGAAGTGTTGTAAATTTTAACAATTAAAGAAAATGTCTTCCAACTCCCAACTTTTATTTTACTGATTCTGAATGAAGTGTGCACCCTGTGGAGTAATTAGGAGACGCACATGTGGCACTCTGGACATTTTTGTGATTCAGACTATGCCCAGAATTACTATTGTATCAGTTTGTGTTATTATCTTGGTCCTCTGGCTGTTATTGTGTCAGAAAAAGTGTATGATTTTTACTAAAAAGCCGACAAAGACTGATCATTCTGGTGTGTTTCTGGGAGGGGACGAGCTCGCTTTGGTGAATGAGTTAACTTGAGAGCAGGTGAGTTTTCTTTTACAGTTTTACCAGCAACACAAAACGTTTTAAGTGATAACAACCGGGAAAATAAAATAATAATAATAATAATAATAATAATAATAATAATAAATAATAATAAATCTCTTATCTCAAAATCTCTAAGTCACTCAACGGCGTTTTTCTTTTTCGCCCATAGATGGCAGTAGTGGCTTTACTATATAGGTGACCGCTGTTATTCTTCAGCAGCAGCAGCAAACAAAGAGGCTGATATTCGTCGAAGACTCTTCTTACTGTGTTTGCAGGTCAGAAAAGTTCCATTTACATTCATGTACAAGTTTATTCACCTTTGTGTTGCCGTATTTTTATGTTTAGAGTCATTTATGTTAGAAAATAAGGCAGCTAACTAATGCTATCTGAAGTAGCTACTCTAGCTAGGCTGCGCATGCTAACGTTAGCTGTATAGCTTTACGGTAGTGAGGTGCCTTCATTATTGTGCTTTTATGTTGCAGATGGATGCTGTGTTGAGTGGCAGATATAAGCAGTCTGTTGTATGCGTCTTGGTAAGTCCGTTTCAGTGATATTGTGTATTTTGCTGACTTATTTTTTGGCTGTAATCGTGGTTTTCAACAGACGTTAGCCCAGTCTAAGCATACGACAGTTAGGATGGCAGCAAACAAAAAAGCTGACATTCATCCAAGACTACTGTGTTTGCAGATGTAAAAAGTGCACAATTGCACTTTATACATTTGGGATAACTTTATTCTCATATGTTGTGCCATGTTTTTATGTTCAGGGAGTCATTTATGTCAGAAAATAAAGTAGCTACCCAGTGCTAGCTTAATTAGCTACTCTAGCCATGTTGTGCATGCTAACGTTAGCTGAAAAGCTTTAAAGTGGTGAATTGAATTTATTATTGTGAAAAATGCTATGTTCAGTAAGCAGTCTTCTGTGTGTGTATTTAATTCTATGTTTTAGTCATATTGTGTAACTTCCTGCATTACATTTGGTCATAATCCTGTTTTCTGAAGAAGTTACCTTAAACCCAGTCTGAGCGTAAGACAACAGCAAACAAGAAAGCTCATATTTATCGAAGACTACGGTGTTTACAGGTGAGAAAAGTGCACCATATACATTCAAAGTTCATTCTTATATGTTGTGCCATGTTTTTATGTTTAGGGAGCTATTTATGTTTGAAAATAAGCTTACTAATGCTATGTTAACTAATTAGGGCCGACACTAGACATGTTGTACACGCTAATGTTAGCTGTATGGCTTTACTCTAGTAAACTGATGTTATATCTGTATTCGAATGTGAGAAGTTGTAGTTTCAAAAACAAATGCAGTGTTCACTTTGCGATGTAAGCAGACTTTTGGAGTAGCATATTAGAAAATAAAGCCGCTGACTAACGTGAGCTTAAATAGCTACTGTAGCCATGTTGTGCATGTTAACGTTAGCTGTATAGCTTTAAAGTGGTGAACTGAATTTATTATTGTGCAAGATGTTGTAATGTTACAGAAACATGCTATGTTCAGTGGCTGATATACGCAGTCTTTTGTGTGTGCCTTGGTACGGCATTTAATTTCATGACAGCTGAGTGAGTTGTATCGTGTGACTTGCTGAATTTCTTTTGGCTGTAATCCAGGTTTTAGTTGGAAGTTAGCCCAGCCTGAGCATACGACAGTCAGGATAGCATCAAACAAGAAAGCCCATATTTATTCAAAACCACAGTTTTTACAGGTTAGTGCAAAATTGCACCATATACATTCAAAGTGCATTCTCATTTGTATGACCTTGTTTTAATGTTCGTGGAATCATTTATGTTCGAACATAAGACAGCTAACTAATGCTATCTTAACCAGCTAGGGCCGTCTCTAAGCATGCTGTGCACTCTAATGTTAGCTGTATGACTTTACCCAAGTAAACTGATCTTGGTCTTATTTTTCACGTAAGATGTAATGTTACGGACAAATACATTATTCACTGGCTGATGTAGGCAGTCTTTTGTAGTAGTAGTAGTAGGCTGCACATTTCATATTGTGTCTTGGTAGTTTATTTCATTTTATGAAAATTTTAGTGATATTGTTAATCTCAGTGAATTACTTTTGTCTGTAATCCTAGTTTTCGAAGGAAGTTAACCAGTCTGAGCGTTACCCGACCAGGATAACAGCAAACAAGAAAGCACATATTCATCCAAGACGATGGTATTTACAGGTAAGAAAAGTGCACAACTGCACCATATACAGTATCTCACATAAGTGAGTACACCCCTCCCATTTTTGGAATTATTTTATTACATATTTTCATGGGACAACACTATAGAAATGACAGTTGTCCCTTGCCTACAGTAAAGTATAGTGGTGGCAGCATCATGGTTTGGGGCTGCATGAGTGCTGCCGGCTCTGGGGAGCTCGGTTCATTTAGAGAAGCATGAATTCCAAGCAGAGCATGATCACCCCTCTTCAGAAACTGAGCTGCAATGCAGTTTTACAACATGATAATGACCCAAAACACACCTAGAAGATGACAACTGCCTTGCTGAGGAAGCTGAAGGCAAAGGTGAGGGACTGGCCAAGTATGTATCAGCTCTAAACTCACCTGTGCACCTGTGGGGCATCCTCAAGCTGAAGGTCGAGGAGCGCAAGGTGTCTTCACATCCATCTGCTCCATGATGTCATCATAGAGGAGTGGGAGAGGATTTCTGAAGCAACCTGTGAGCTCTGGTGAAGTCCATGCCCAAAAGGGTTAAGTCAGTGCTAGATGATAATGGTTGGCACACAAAATATTGACACTTCAGGCACAATTGGACATGTTCACTGTGGGGTGTACTCACTTATGTTGCCAGCTGTTTAGATGTTGATGGCTGTGTTTTGAGTAATTTTCAGAGGAAGGTATATCTATACTACTATACAAGCTGTACACTGACTACTTTAAGTTAGATCAAAGTGTCATTTCTATAGTGTTGCCCCATGAAAAGATATAATAAAATATTTCCAAAAATGGGAGGGGTGTACTCACCTATGTGACTGTACATTTATACAAAGTTCATTCTAATTTGTTGAGCCATGTTTTTATGTAGAGACATTTATGTTAGAAAATAAGGCAGTTAACTAACACAAGCTTAATTAGATACTCTAGCCTATGTTGTGCACACAGGTTAGCTGTATAGCTTCAAAGAGGTGAACTGAATTTATTATTGTGTAAGATGTTGTAATGTTACAGAAACATGCAATTGTCAGTGGCTGATATAAGCAGTCTTTTGTCCCGTCTTGGTATGTCATTTAATTTCATGACATTTTTAGTTACATTGTGTAACTTGCTAAATTACTCTGGGCTGTAATCCTGGTTTTCTGAAGAAGTTACCCAGTCTGAACATATGACAGTCAGGATAGCAGCAAACAAAAAGCCCATATTCATCCAAGACTACAGTGTTTGCAGGTGAGAAAAGTACAGAACTGCAACATACACATTCAAGGTTTATTCCTATTTGTGGTATCTTGTTTTTATGTTTAGGAAGTCATTTATGTTCAAAAATAAGACAGCTAACTGAGACTAGCTTAACTAGCTAGGGCCAGCTCTAGGCATGTCATGCATGCTAATGTTACCTGTATAGCTTTATGGCAGTGACCTGACATTATTGTGTATGATGATGTAATGTTAAAGACAAAATTCCAAAATTGGTAATTCATTTGACTTAATGGCAGTTTTAGTTATTTTGTGTAACATGGTGAATTACTTTTCGGTGTAATCGTGGTTTTTGAAGGACATGAGCCCAGTCTGAGCATAACAGGATAGCAGCAAACAAAAAACTCGATATTCATCCAAGACTGCTGTGTTTGCAGGTGAGAGAAGTGCACATTTTCACCATACATTTATGTAAAGTTTACTGTCATTTGTGGTGCCATGTTTTTATATTTAGGGAGTCATTTATGTTAGAAAAAAGGCAGCTAACTAATGCAGTCTTAAATAGCTAGGGTTCACTCTAGGCATGTTGTGCATGTTAATGTTATCCATATGACTTTATGCTGGTGAACTGACATTTTTATTGTAGTCTTGTGTAAAATGTTGTAATGTTACAGACAGATTCTGTTTTCGGATACAAGCAGACTTTTGTAATAGCAGTAGGCTGCACATTTCACATTCTGTCTGGGAAATTCATGTTATTTTACAACAGTTTCACTTGTACAGTGTAACTTGCTGAATTACTTTTGGCTTTAGTCCTGGTTTTAGGAGGCACCTGATAATAAAACAGTCATGATAACAGCAAACAAGAAGGCTGGTACTCATCCAGGATATTCTTTAACTGTGTTTGCAGTGCTCATCATGCACCTGGATGGAAATTGTCCTCATGATGTACGTATGTGTGTATTGCACAGTGTGCTGTAACTTGTTCCCATTGAAAACTGCTGCAGTATTGTTTTTCTTACGAACTTGAATTGAGGAATAATCTAATGTTAAGAGGTAAGTTCTCTAAAAACAACTTTTTAATTTATTCACAGCATAAATATTTAGGTTTGAAAAATGCTTCAGTCAAATGTCCTGTATTGAACAACATAGCAGTACTCATTAAGAAATATAATATTCATACAGCTACAGGTGATAACCCAGGATCTAATGATACTATGAATATGAAGGTGGAAAATTAGATTGTCAATTTAAAAACACAAAGAAACCTTTCAGTAGATATTAAGTAGTTATTTATTTAGTACATGAGATGTGAAACTGAGCAGATGTCTTTTCAACAACTTAACATTGTTTACATCACTTCTGGATATCAGGATATTAAGAACAAAGCAAGAATATGATAAAAAACAAGAACTCATACAGGTGTGGATGTAATACAGATTGGTTGAAATAAAATGAACATAACACATCTTAACACTTCAAATGCTTCAGAAACATAAAGAATCCTTAAAAGTTATTTTTGAAATGTTCTTCAACATGACTAAATCTGAAATGTAGAGACTGGAACAGACTGGCAAACAGAAAACATGTTGCATCTACTTAGGGTGAAATGAGGAGCAATCAATACTGAAACACAATATCTGTCTTTAATCCTTATTAGGTAGGTAGGTAGGTAGGTAGGATTATTTGACAACATTTAAAAAAACATACATGAGTAACTGCAGATCAGTTTCATATACATTAATTAAAAATCGTTGAGGATTAAAATACACAATAAAGTCCAAAGCTTATTTCCATTGTGGTCCTTGATGACAATAAAAGCTGGCAATTATTTCAATGACAGGCAGCTTATTCATAAGGATTACTTATTGCTTGCGAACAAAAGCTTCCATGTGTGCCTGGAGAAGACGTGTTTGAGACGGAAGAACTGGTTACATTGCAAATTATACTTGTATATCATTCTTTGTCACACACAGGCACATGCTTATAAACAGAAACCTACTACCTCTCCAGGATTTCATCATTACATGATAATACAGTTTCACATCAGTCACTGTTAGGTTATACTTCATTATGCATATCCTTCATTATATTTTGGCAGCTACGAGCACCATGAGCATTTTAACACAATAATTCCTATAAAAAGATGTGCATAAATACTGACAACACTTGTTTGACGTAATTTTCAGATGCAGTTTACAAGTAGATAATTATACAGTTTAACAAAGAAATATTCCTTCCATTAGTTACAGCATAATAGTTGTCTTTCACCCACTCTCTCACAAATCTTTCAGTGTTCATTTGAGAACACTTGAGAACTTCAAATTTTGTGTATTTTGAAATGCAACAATTTTAGAATTTCATCAGTCCTTGCTCTCTCTCTTTAAAAAAAACATAATGGTGTTTTGCTTAACCTTCACAGAAGCAGTTTTCATTTTCAGAAACACTAACTAAGCAACTAAGCATTTGATTTTTGACTGTTGATGTCCATTATCATGACTTTCAGCAGGGTTGTGGTGGAGTTGGCTCACAGATTGAACATTTCATCCAGACTTTTAATGGCGTCTTCCTTAGAGTGTGTTCTCCACTCGCTGGGAATTTCAGCAATGCCTTGGAATTTTAATTTATAGTAGTCCTCCAGTTGATTCTGAAATTTGCACACAAACCATGTCCAATATTTCAGCTTGGACTCATCAGGGGTGATTCTCCAGTTTGCATAATATGGGCCTGCAGTACGGTACTTTTTGTAGGGAATAAGCTGTTCTGAAACTTGATCAGGGTGAAAGCTTAAATCACTTGCAACATTTGTTGTGCAGAACTGAACAACCATTTCCACTGAGTTTCTTACGTGCATACCATTGACTGCAGGAGATCGATGAAAAGGCACGCTGTGGTCATCAGGACTGTGATTTCCCAGTGTGTTGGTACAAACAGCTGCACAGAAAGGACATGTTACCCAGCAGCAGTTGCACAGTTGATCGATGAGGATTTGATCGGGTTTCAGCCTGAATTCCTCCATCTTGTCCAGTGAGAGGCTGCTCACTTCCCTTATGACAGATCCAAGGCCTTTCTCTGTCACTTCTTTAAGGAAGTCAAAATTGTTAATGTCACTGAAGTTTTGAGAACAAATGGTGTCAAATGACAGCTTATCTTTTAGCAAACTGGAAAATTCCTTTACCCACATGTCTGCGTCTCCTCTCTTGATTTTGACTTTCTCTGTTACAGTGAATAAAGCTTGACTCACAAGCTTACTCATGTCTTCAGCATTTTTTTTTAGTATTTTCTGTGCTTTGTCTTTGTTGTCTGTGAAGATGTATTTCTGTACTTCCTCTCTTATAAAAGTCTCTGCTTGGCTCCTTGGGTGTCGGATGTAGGTGATAAAACCACCAAAGTCCTCTTTCTCAGCCAGTGACTTCAGCAAGTGTTTCTCCAAGTTCAACCTGTTCCCACTGAATGCTGGGAAACTGCACTTCATCTCTCCAGCAAGATCAATAGCAGTCTTGTTACAGACGGCCTCAACAGTGGAACTACTCAGTTTTTCACAGATCAGTTCTCCAAACACAACAGCAGATGAGCTTCCTCTGCAGAAGCTTCTGAAAATGTTGTAATATTGCAGTTTCTTGCTTTCTACATAAGTGACTGCATCATTGTCCATTTTGAATTTCTTATGGGACTCTGAAAGCCATCTCCCTGCCTTGTCAAACACATACAGTAAAAGATCGACTGTAAACTCCTTCTTCAGAGCATATTTTCTCTTTGATTCAAATTTTGTCACATTTACTTTGACATTGTTGGCCACTTCCTGCAAGTAAATTGGACTGTAGCCTCTTGTAGCGACAGGTTTGTTCTTGATTGCATCAAGGGACTGTTTTTCAATGTTGTCAATGAGGGTTCTGATCAGTTCCTGTTCTTCATACTGAAAATACCCCTTAAGGTAATATCCTGCTTTTGTAGTTGTTTCCGAAACAAATTCAAGCAATCTGTTTGCAGGACTAGAACAATTTTCTTTTTCCCTCTCCTTGCTGAGAGCCACATAATCAATGTAATCACCAACCACTGATATTTGTTTGTATCTGCCACTGCTTTCAGATTCAGCGATAAGAGACCATTCAAAACCAAGCTCCTGAAGGATAATTGTCAGATCTTCTTCATAGCTGATGTCCTCAATAGGTTTTGTACCTGCAGTTACCTCACGAACCCAACCACTCCAAACAGAGTTGAACTGCTTTTTAAGTTCCTCTTCATCTTTTGCATTGTCCTTTAACTGATGAGCGAACATTTTGCTCTTTTGTAGCAGTTTGTTCTCAAACTCTGTCTTCTTATCATCAAGCTTTTTACAGGCATTTTTCTGCTCAATTACTTCATCCAGTTTTCTTTTGACTCCTTTCACTTGGTCGTCATGAAACTCCTTGATTTTGCTTTCGAATCGTCCTCGCCACTGAACCAATATTTCTTTGTCTCTTTCATCATCAAAGTATGTTGTCATTGCTTTTTTTATTTCTCTGTATGTTGTGTTCATTTCCTCATGTAGATAACTGAGCTCAACCTTGTCAAGTTTTCCATTTTCAATTCTGGTGTAAAGCCCATTCTCAATAGTCAACATGTTGCTCCTCAGGGTCCAGGTCCAGTTCCCATACTGAACCTCGAGTTTTCTGTACACTGCAATTTCAAGTGTGTTTTTGAAACTGAAAACAAACTGTTCATTCATCAGAGCATTCCACAGGTCCTGAATTTTGCTTTTGAACTGTGAGAGAGTAATTCCAGCTGACTGTGAAGCTTTAGAGAGGATGATGGTCTTCAGCTCTTGGACGCTCTCACTGTAACCTGGATTTGGAGGAGCCATAGGTGGACTTCCCTCCCATAGTTGGGCAAAGTATTTCACGTCTTTCTGCACATCAAATGCAATGATGTCACTGAAGCACTCCGCATCACAAACCTCCTCTTTGGCTGCTAGTTGGGCCATCTTGTCCAGTTTTTCTTGCAGCTGTCTTTTTCCATGCATGTTCTTCTCTGCAGCTGTAATATCTGTAACATTCTGGTGAACAAACACACAACTTGGAGTAAGTTGAACTTTCTTCATCCTCATGAAAGCCTGAACAACAATCTGCAGAACATCTTGCATCTCAGATGGATTCTCTCCAAAGATGTTGATCAGTGTCATGTTTCCCAGACCAACAACAAATGTTGCCAGTTCATTGTCGTGGTGAAGAGTGCTGTTACCCTCCAACTCAAGAGCGCGCAGTCCTTCAGTGTCCACCACTAGAATGTAGTCAAACTCAAAGTCTTTCTTGATCTCATCTGAAACTTTGACCAGCTGCATGAAGGCACCCTTGGTGCACCTGCCAGCACTCACTGCAAACTGTAACCCAAACATGGCATTCAGCATTGTTGATTTTCCACTGCTTTGTACACCCAGCACTGACAAAACAAAAACTCTCTTGTTGCCCAGTTTCTTGATGATTTCATCTAAAAGACTAGAGATCCACGTTAAAGGCACATGACCTGCATCACCATCCATCAGTTCCATTGGGTGTCCTGATATCATCAGCTCTGCAGCCAGCTCAGGGTATTTAGACCAGTCAGTTTGTCCCCTCATTGTTTGTTTCTGCAGAGATGCATGGGCTTCATAGATCTGTCCCATTTCTCTGAAGATGTGCTCCAAACCAAAAGTGGCAGACTGTAGTTTTGTTGATATTTGTTCAAGCTCAGTTTGCTTTCTTTTTAACTGATCAGATTTGTCATGCTTCTTTTTCAAAGCCAAGACCTCAGACCACTTTTCATCATAGCTCTGTATAATTAAAGACAGATCGTCTGTGGAGAGGGCATCAATCAAGATCTGAGTCCACCTCAGGAAATACTCTCTTTCTGTTGATGGCAACGATGAGAGGGTTTCAGTGAACAACTTCATCGGTTTACTACAGGATTTGGTGCATTGTTCTTGTCGTATCTGCATCAGTTCCTTTTGCTTTTTGCATTTCTCCTTCTCAATGTGTCCTTTGAGGTGATACAGTTCTTTGTTTATTCTGCACCACTTGTGCCACAGTTGGCCTTGACAAGGGAGAAATGTATTTTTGATCTTTGAAACATCCATCCCCTGAAGCAAGTTCACAGTTTTCATTGCAGCAGATTTTCCTTTTTGGCAGACTTTGTCATCTTCATCCACTCTGATTCCAGAGACTTCAGCCATGGTTTCAAGCCGGAAGGATGCATGTGGTCCTGACAAAATTCTTCCAATGATTTTTGTCAGTTCTTCAGACACATCTGACTGACTTCTGTCTCGAAGACCCATTTTGTATTTTCCCTCTTTCATCTGAACTGCACTGCCATCATTATCAGCAATGAGAATTATGAGAGGCTTTGGAGACTTGTAAAGGGCTGAGATAACTGTGGTACTTTTGTCACCTTTTCCCAAAGTTGGTACAAGAACCACATTGACTGAAGATTTGCCAGTCAGTATGTCACGCTGTTTTGCAATTGACAGAGCATCACCATGAAGATTACAGAAGGCAATGCAGTCAGTGAAGGCATCATTTGGTTTTCCTGCAGGGCAGTACCAGGCAATCTCTGCCACACCATCCATCAGATGGCGAGACTTGGTGCTGCCTGGGCAGTTTCTGTGGAAGAAGGTGCTGTGACGGTCGTTGATCAAAGTGTTAATCAGCTGTGACTTAGACAGAGATAGTGAACCCAGGCGGAGAAATGACACCATGGGTGTCTCAGCTTTGCAGATGGGCATGCTCTTCATGGTGATGGTGTTTGAATAATCTTTGATTTCAGTTACCCTCCATGTTTTTCTTATTTGTCTGAAAGTCCACAAAGGACATTCAATATCCATTGTGACTGGGTCAGGAACAAGCAAAGGTAAGGCATACTGACATTGTGATAGCTTTGTAATCATGTTCTGCTTGAAAAAGCTGTCTGAGCAGTGATAAACTGCCATTTGAACATCCATTGGATGCACTTGAGTCTGTCTTGATTGATCAAAGTCTACAGTGGTGCTAAAAAGAGCATCTAAATCATCATCGTCTGTGTCACCAGTGTTCCACTCTAGAACAGGCTTTGAATGGGTCACCTCATCACTATCCTGTCTTACAGGAATATATCTGGCCCTGTAGTCTAACATCATCAACCTCTGAAGAAAAGTATGAGCAAGTTCTTTTTCTGGTGTGCCATGGTCCTGTTTCACAAGTGGACCTACTTTGAGAAAATCTTCTGGTGACAATTTCTTTTGATGTGTGTCTTGAAGGTGAAGTCTGCCAAGCAGTTTTTCAGTTTCTTGTTTCTTTCTGTTGATCTCTTCATAGCTCTTAGCTGACTGCTGTAAAACAAAATATATGCATGTACTGTATGTAGAAAATTATAATGTCATACAAGATATAAAGTAAAAATTCTGGTCTTTAATGACGATCACTAATGATCTTACCTTCACCTTGATTTCAGCTACATTCTCCATCTCTTCTACTGTATCACAAAGAAAAAAGCAGATTGCACAAGGTCAAGGTTTAGAAAATAACATTGGATTAGCAAACCATCCTTTATTCAATATATTAGCAGATTTTCTGTGTTGAATTCCATTTACTTATGCAGATGATTTTATCGTGGTTGCGCGGACACAATATCATATCACAAACAAACATCATGTTTTAATACCTCAAAGAAAATACTGAAAATATGTAGATTTTTTTTATTATTATTATTGTTATTATCATTGTCATTATTGTTATTATTATTATTGTTATTATTATTACTTTGCAACTTTAGCTATATGACATATATACTTTAATGTTAGACAGTTTCTCAGTGTTGGACATGTTTTGGTTAGTTGTGTAACTTATCTTAAGTGGTTTAGGTTGCGCTGTACAATTGGAGACTCAACAGTTACAGGATATATTTGTACAGGAGTCCTCATACACAAGTGAATTAATCTGGCATGGTCAGTAGTATGAAGACACCCAAGAGTATTTTGGAGAAATTCAAGAGAGATCACTTGCATTGTTATTTTTTCATAACAGATCATAGATGTTTTAATTAACCTTTCACACCCTGTGCACAACTCGTGAAATCACACTGTTCAGCATTAATAGGCATTAATTCTTGAAATTATGGATTTTTATTTTTATTTTCTCAAGTGGAGATTGAAAAATTGTGCATAAAAACTTATTAGTGTCTATATTTTATGACCTTGAATTTGACCTCTATGAGCTGCATTATATAAATTATATATAAATTAAGAAGGTTTGTAGTTACTGATACACTTCCTTTGAAAAAGCAAGTGTATGTTTCAGAACAATTAGTACTACCAAACTCTTGTGCTCAAATATTAAAATACTTTGCAGGTCTAGAAATTAATAATTTTATTTTTATTATTTTATTTTTTATTGACTAACAGGTACCTGTGCATGTTTTTAAGGATGTTTATATAGAATACCCAAAGGCTATAATTAGCCATTAGGCACACCTACTCCTTTCAGATGTTCAAAATCTAATCTTTGTTTTTTACCCATTGTCTTTAAGACGCAGTGTAGGTGTAATCTGGGAATGTCAACATTAAAATCTCACCTATTTGATTTTGCTGAAACACTGAGGAATCGATCCTTTCTCCTTTGTGGGCTTTGTGGTCTAGGTGTTTTTTCTGCTCTTTTTTCTCATCACACAGTCCACTGTAGCACTGGTGATCATTTTCAAAGACCATGGCGTCTATTTTTTCAAGGAGAGCTATTATCTCATTTTCATCCATCATACTTCTTGTACATGTGTGGTATCTTTTTTCAACGAAACTGCTGTGGGCTTTCAGGTCAGTCAGTGCACTTTTACATTTTTCATCTGAGTCATGTGTCACAACTGTCATTACATAAGAAAGTATTCCTTTCCCAAAAGCCTTTTCTAACCACTGCACTCCTGAACTGTAATGGCTTGTATGCAGACCATTTGGTAATAGTAAGAGAAACGCATGAATTTCCTGATGTAATGGGAATTTGTCAATGTTTTGTAGGCCAAGCATGTTAATGACAGAAATGTGCCGACCACACAGATCATACAGTTTGGTTGAAAACTCTTCCACATTTGTTTGCTTGTCATGGTCAAGTAAGATGTTTTTTGATCCAATCTCAATGGAATTTGTATCACCAATTAACACCAGTGTGAGTTCAGGTATCACTGAAACAAAGATAAACAGAGAATAACATCACTATGTCACACTGCAGTAATCATGAAAGTTTTCCAGAGTTAGCATAAATGCTAAACTAATTCTTACATTTATATGATTAATTTGATCCATTTTAATTATTATTTATAGTGTTTGAAACCGAAATATAATCTATAAAATGTTACTGTTCAATCAATTCTTGTTTAAAATATTACCTTTCTTGTTGGCTGTGATTTTAGATCCCCATCCTCCGCCAGCTCCTGTGTTGTCATTGTCTTCTTCCATCTTATCTGCTCCTCATATTGTCATGCTGTATGACAAAGCCATTCAAACAAATATAACAAACTGTCATTTCAAATGCACATTACCATTCAAGCTGGCAACACAAATTATTAAATAAGATAAATAAAAGCACTACATATTACAGATTTTGGGTGGCATGATCATCCTTTTGTGTACTGCTGATTAAATGCTGCAGATATTGCAATTTTCCTGTCTTATTCAGACAGCGGACATGGGAAATATTTTTGAAAATGGCTAATAGAGGGAAATCACAGAAGCCAAATAGCATTGCAACATCCCATTTAGACAATTAGAAGTATAACTTCTATCTCTTAGGTTGGAAGAGTAGAGTAGGTTATACAGAAATGAGCTGTACAGCTTCAGCCTTTTACTTTTCAATCAATCTAGTTATTTACTGTATGTCGACATGTAAAAAGATTTTAGTTTTGGATTAAACTCCAGTCAGCTGGAGGGGAAAGGTCATTTGAACAAAACAAGAGTCAGTGCTCAACAGTGGACTCCTGTTGTTTAGATTTTAATGTTTTGCGAGAAGCTTGTTTGCAAGATACACAGTTTAAAATTTCATTGCACTTTCCTTTCAAGTCATATTGTGAGGACATTTTGGCCGATCCCCCCCCCCCCGCCTCAAAAATGGTTTGATCCACCCCATCCCTCCCACCTTTCCTCGACTCGGGCTCTGAGTGCATGTGCATGTGTGTACAGACAGACAGACAGCCTCATCATGTATATATATATTACAGACAAGAAGGAAAAAAGGCAGAGATAAACATTGAAAAAGTCAATTACTGTTAATGTGTTAATGTTACATGTTGTGCATTGCATTTCAAATAAAAGTCCAAAAAATAAAAAGTGTTGTGCTTTTCTTTCACAAATGTGGGAATGAAATTGTGTTAAAATGTTCAAAACAGTGAAATTTATCTTGCCTGGCTGGGCAGCTCTCTGGGTGCTCAGCACCCCTAAACCTCTGATCCTAGAATCGTCCCTGGGACAGGGAATGCATTATGTCAGTGAAGGTCCTCACAAGTATAGAAAGACCTGTGTGTGTGTGTCTGTGCGCACTCGCAAGCGCTCAAAACTATACAAGAGCAGCAAAGACTTATCAAGAAATATCTCAATATGAAGCTTAAGCTGCCAGAAAAGTTCTATGTCTTATAAAACTGGACATGCTCAAATTTTAAGCAGACACAAAAACAATGTAAAATTTAAACTCACCGTTTGTTTTGCATCTCCTTAGCTCTGCCTGGTCTGTGAAAATGTGGCTACTTTTTCAGATATCCTTCCAGTCCCCACTCTATATATGGAGAGGTCTGAAGCCTTTGCAGTTTTGGGTCCGCCCCTCACAAGCCCCTCCTGCTCTTGGCAAGTCTGATGTGGTGCATTATTAACAATACCAGAAGTGAAGTTCTATTCTTGGAAATCTTGTGACTTGTGGTGGAGAACAGTGAGGCTAATAGGTCACAGGTCACAGTACTCAAACACTGGCAAGCACATACTGCTGTCAACACTCAACACTTGTTACTTTCTTTCCGGTTCCCACCCTGCAGAGAGAGATAGGGATCAGAGGCCTGTTTAGTTCCACTTCTGCCCCTCACAGACCCCTCCCATCTGCTATTAATCTCATGTGGTGTGATAGGTATAAGGAGCTGAGAGGCTCTGCAGGCACATTACTTGTAAATCAGTAATGACAAAAAACTAAGAAAGCAAAATCAGTAATAACAGCACTAAAAGTGAGGGGGAGAGCTCTACTTCCCAGAAACCTCATGATCTAGAGGAAAACTGATGAGGCTAACACTCCCAAGCACATACTGTCAACATTGCACTGTAACTCTGGTAGCTTCAGTTGCTACAATAGTTCATGTTTAGAAAGACATTAAGTACAAACTCGAAGATCCACTGATCTGCAACACATAAAAAGAGGTTAGTCCAAAACAGGACAGAGGCATCTCTGCATGTGTGTACTCGTAAATCAGTGATGACAAACGGGAAAGGGAAAGTAAGACAGCTAAATCAGTAACAGCAACTGAAAGTGAAAGTAAGAGAGCTCCACTTCCCAGAAACCTTGTGACTTAGAGGAAAACAAGGATGAGGCTAAAAGGTCACACTACTCAAACACTGCCAAGCACATACTGCTGTATTGTAACTCTGGTAGCTACAGCCACACAATAGTTCATGTTTAGAAAGCATTAAGTAGACACTGATCCATAACACATATAAGAAGAGGTTAGTCCGAAAAACAACATAAGCACAAGGCATTGATTCATTCTCAAGCTTTCAGTTTGGTGATAGTTTTTAATTGAAACCAAAAGCTTGAGACTTGATCAGTTACTTTGTCCTTTTCTGGGTGAGTGCCCTCACTCTTAAATAAACAAGTGCCAGTACATTGCAGTGGAAGCACTAAGTGGTGTTGTTAGGCTGATGATTCAGGGGTTTTCAGCCTTTCCTCAAATATTTCTTTTATTTTCATTGCAAAAGAAGATTGGATTTCAGACTCTCCTCCTCCTGCTGCTGTGCTGTCATAGCTGTCTGGGAGGGGAGATTTAAAGGAGTAGAGGGGTAAAGAGGAGCTCTGGCAGTTGACGGCCTCTTTAATGACATGGACAGACACTGGTATTATATATGAATGCTTATGTAAGAATACTTAATGTTCAGTACAGTGGTTAAAGGTTGTTACAGAGGACCCCAGTGCAAGCTAGTTTTTAGTTTCATGCCTAAACTAGATACCATATAATCTTACCATCTTTTGACATGTTCAAAGAAAGACTTGACATTGGATTACTGCACACCAATATACATATTAATCATCACTGCATATATATGACAAAAATACCAAGGAAAATTAAAATTATTCATGTGAGTAAATAGTTGTTACAGTTTATGTAGAATAAGTATATAATTTAGAACATCTACATTAAAAATGAGGTTGCCATCTGAATTATTTGCAAAGGGCCATTTTCTGCCCAACATATTGTTGGAGGGCCCACGTTTTCTGTGGGGCTCCCTCACCCTATGGGCCCCAGTGCAACTGCCCTGCCTCTACTGTTTATATTTATGCCGCTGGTTCAGTATCATAGATGTGTGCAGGGGGTGATGACTTGCATAGGGAAGTAGAATGTCCTCATATATTCAATCTGCCCTCGAGCATTGACAAAATAAACCCCGAAAGATCTCAAAAAAGCACCAGTACAACACAGTAAAATGCTCCATTACAAGTCGTTCATTCTAAATCCTCACTTAGTAAAAGTACTGAAATATTTTTAGCAAAATGTACTTTAAATATTACAAGTAAAAGTACTTGCGCTGCAGAAAAATAGCCCCTGTGACTGTTTCATTATTATGAGATTGTTAATACTGAAGGGCTGGGTATCGTTAAAAAAATTATGATATCATTACAGATACCAGTAGCTTTAAAGTGATAAGATAGATAGAGGTACTGTATATATACATATATCTACTATCTATGTATATATATATATATATAAATATATATATATATCAGAAAAATTCCTAACATCACATACTGTAAAAAGGTAAATGCTTTTATATCAGGCACTTTCATATGTGATGTGCAAACACATATACGTGTATATAGGTGAGGTGCAGGGAAGCATGATGAGACTTGAGGACAAAAAAACATCACACTGGCAGGGAGTTATGCTGAAAAAATTAGGCAGACTTTTATTTTCAGTCTCCATAACAAAATGAAACAAAAGAAAGACAAAGCAAGAACCCTTCTTGCTCATTACACAGCTCAAACAGTGCTGGGGCCAGTCCTCCTGAACCAGTCCATTTTCTCCCTCATTGCATGTGCATACAGCATATAGCATGAGAGCCCGCCTTGCCAGTTCAAACTGGCCTATCAGGTGAGCACTGTAGAATGATTGACAAGGTTAACAACAAATATATAGTGTGTTTCTTAGTTTGCTCATACCAACAAAGCCTCATGTCATTCTTCAGTATGTAATATTATAAATGCTATACATGCAAGGTACGCAAATCATTTGTACATCAGTCAATATATATCTTAATTAACTGTCATTGTCATCACACATCCTTTGACCAATCAAACCTGAGGAGTAGGCGGGCCCTCCACAAAGGACCCAAACTTCGACATCTTATGGCCTAGATTATTGCATATATTTAATTCATTCATAAGAAAAACTTGCATCTTCATTCTAATGCTTAGCTGCAATTGTTCGTGTTTCTTAATTAATGTTGAAACCATAAATCAAATAAAGAAAACAAAGAAAACTGTGCGTGAGAGTCTGTCCACCTTTCCTAACAAAAAGGGGTTTAGCAAATAGTGAGGGAGTTGGTGCTTCCTCACATATATGTATACACATACAACACATCTCTTTATCTTAATCATCTTAAACAAACCCAGATGTCCACCAATGTTGTTTTTGTTGAACTTAGATTAAGTCTGGTAACCAAAGAAATTGAAGCTGCTGCAGCTGCTGCTGTGTGTGAGCTTCCCACCAGGAAAAGTTGTAAGAGTCTGCCTGGGCTGCCAAGTGACAGGATAACTGCTAGCATAACACAGCTTTTCATCAACGGGTTAAATGACAGAGTCGAGATGTTTCAGTGTTAGCGTGAGAAAATCTGTGGAATTCTGCAGATATTTTTATTTATTTATTTATTTTGCTCGTAATGTGATAGAGAATATTAATTCATGATGAAACAATTTTAACAATTGTTTTTGAACAAAAATAACCCCACCCAATATATTTAAACCTAAAATGACCTAAAGCAGGCCAAAATAACTACTTAGTCGATTTAAGTAGAAACTTTGAATCAGAAATAGTTTTTTTTATCATGAATACTTCAAGAAAAAAATTAAACATTTACTGGAAAAAAGTCAATCAACATAATGTGGGACATATGGCCATTAAAATGGAAGGATTAGTATGGAGCAGAGAGAACAAAAATTGATTTGCCAATCTACTGACAGCCTGTTAACACTAAGTCTTATTTTTGACATATCTGCTCACTATACCACTAACTTTGATTTAATGCTAACTTAATATAACACACAGTTGTCGCACACATGCACAAGGAGATGGTGAAGACAGTGACAACATTCTGAGTTTTACAAGAAGCATTTATATTCTGAAAATCTGTGGAGATCTGCAGGCGCAGATTCCATATGAACCTGAACAATACAAACCTTCCCCACTGGAAGCAGCGTGAATTGACGCTCTGCACTCATTAAAGGCTCCTGGCTGTAAAGAAGATAACCCTGCCAAGCAGATAGACTTACACTTTCAAAGATCCTTACTCAGCCATGGACTTTGTCACTGCAAATAATAAAAAGTCAGTCATTCACACTGCTGTGGGCTTAGGAGCAGATTTTTTTTTTTTCTCGAAATTTATTTTTATTTAGGCCCCTTTAGGATATTACAGAGTGATGCAAGCCTCTTATGTTGTACAGTTAACTATTAAAAGTAATATGTATTTTTGATTTGCCATATTTTTATGAGTATTATACTTGATCATCACAAATAACTTACAGTGTTATGTCATGTTACCTCTTTGGCAGAACTTTGGTGTGTTTTATATTAACAGAGTTCATATAGACAATGTGAGTCTTGTTTGGGGAGAAACTTATGCAAGGGTGGGTGGAGCTGGTAACACATTCCTTGTAAAACGATTTAGTAGTTACTGGGTCACCCTACATTAAGTTTTTTTTTTTATGGCTATTCATTCATCACCCTTATATATATATTGCTGTACCTAACCAGGTTTGTCAGTCTGGGAGGGGGGACTGAATTTGTAAATGGAGACTGCAGCGGTTTAAATCAGCCAGTCAAGCACATACTGTTTATCTCCAGGTGACCCACTTAAAACGTCACTCATCTTTCATGGAAAGTCCAGGGGTATTGAGGTTGACTAAATATGATTAAAACCAACATGGACTTTTGATCTCGGGACTAAGAAGAATGCATGTAAAAGTAACTGACAACATCAACACTATTTGTGAACTGGGTGATATGAATAAAATGTACTTAAATTAGTATGCGCAGAAAGTATTTTGAGAGTATGTCAAGAGAAAATCTTGCCTTCTTATTACGCTCATTGTTATCAGAAGAGGCTTAAACTCCAATGACTGAATGTCAGTGGTTTATTAAAGTGAAAGAAAACTTCTTTATTTTTTTCTCACAAAGAATAATATTTCTGTTAGTATGTATGTATATCAATATACTGTGGCAATGACAGAAATCTGATTAAGCAAACAGAATAAATTCCAGTATAGGCAGTAGTAGTAGTAAGTAGTAAGTAGCAGTAATAAGATGAAAAAAAGATAAAAATCAGATAAGTAAAAACTTGTTGCATGCTTCAAGTACTTGAGAAAGTTAGTGTCCTTCATCAAATTCATTTAGAAAAAGCACACAAATAGTATTCAAAATAGATAAACATACAAATATAAAAACAAAATACAGTGATGGAAGATGTTTGTGTTAAAATAATTTTCAGATAAGGTGGATAACAGAACAGCTAAATGGCCAGCTGCTCCCTCCGGTTCGTGGTGTTCAACAGGCCCTGCCTGTGCTTGGCTTCCCTCATCCAATTACTAAAAGCTGACCAATCTGCCTGGAACTTGATCTTACCTCCAAACTTCCCTCCTAATCCCCTTCTTTCTAAGTCTGTTAACCTCACCTCCAAAGCCTCGAGCTGTTTAACACTCAGGCTGCCTGTTCTCGGGAAACAGCACTCATTGACCCACAGATCTAACTGAGCCACGCTCTCCTTCCCATAATTAATCTCCATAAACCTCACGTTTGGAGCATTATAATCAGGCTCAATTTTCCCCTTTGAGGTTTTGCTCTGTCCAAATCCCATTGCAATCAAACTCTCAGTTTTTTGAACTTTTGAAACCGGGTCCCAGAGTGAAAAAATCTGAAGACGCAGTACACCTCTTTTCTGAAACGATGACGCCATAACCCCACCTCTCCCTTAACCCACATTTGCTAGTCAACATCCTCCTGCAGTTTTGTAGTTTGGTAATCAAGTGTGACCCTAAGTAGCAGCTCTACCTCATCGTCAGTCCATACAAAGTGGGCTCCTCTGGCATTTGTATTTTCTGCCATCTTTTTTGTGTTTGTTTACATCGCACGAGTTTTATGTGCATGCTCCGTTTCTTATTCTCTGTTTTTGGTGTACTTTGTGGCAGTGTTGCAGCACCACTTACAGGCCTTGCATATATACTACAGCGTTTTCAGTGGCTTCATGTTTACGTACACATATCTTGAGACAATTCCGTGTTTATGGAAAACTTTTAAAAATTGAAATCGGTCTTCGTGTGGATATGGCCTAAGACATTAAAAAACTGTGTAAAAAAAAATCTGATCTTCTTATAAAGCAAATTATTAATTAGCTTTTTGAAAAGACCAGGTTTAACAGACCAGATATTACCAAAAGAGGCTTGAACTCAAATATTTGCGTGAATGATCTATTTATTACAGAAAAAAAAACATTCCAATTTTGTTTTCACAAAGGCTGATATTTCTGTTAGTAATTATGGATATCAATTTATCAATGACAGGAGCCACATTAGGCAAACAACAAAAGTAAATATAAAAAATAAAACAAAAATCACAACAAAATAGAAAGAAAAATCAAAAGTGTAGAATTGTATACTCCGAATACTTCAAAAATTACAAAGCATCATTTATCAGATTCTTTAAAAAACAAACAAACATATGACTTTAAGGAAAAGTACAAAATTAAAAATATATGAAGATGAAAATATTTGTGTAAAAATTATTTTCAGATGGGCAACAGATTGATAATTGTAAACAAAATAATGTAAAAATAGTTTGGGGTTTTTTGCACAATATGTCAACTTCTAAAAACTGTTTCCCTTTTTTCCGTTTCGACAAGTCTTAAATACAAGTTTCATACCTTTTTCCATAATCAACAGCACTTCATTAGTTCAAGCAGAACGTCCATCTTATGACTCATCCTACATATCAGTTGCTACAATTCTCACAATTCTTTTAAATCCCTCAAAAAATGTTTAAAAAAAGTACAGTCACAGAGATTTTTATTTACAACTTTTATCAAAACTAAAAAACCTTGTCACCTGCTATGATGCCTTTTAATGAGATTGGAATTATAAATGTCTCAGCTCAACAGCCTACACCTTTGTTTGCTCTTTAAACATTGAACAACTGTCAAAAGAAAATTTCATGCATCTTGTAATGATAGAAACATACACATCTTTGAATGAACAACACATTTACACCCTGATCATTTTTTTTCTTTTTTAGAAACACATACAATTAGATCAGTTTAATGTCATCTGTTTGATGAGATTTTCATGTAAAAGTAAAAAATAGTAAAAACAAAAGTCAAATCATAACTTACATTTCTGTTTTTAAGGTAATGACATTATATCCACAATATATGACAACTAAAAAACTCTTTCATTTATTTGAATATTATATTTTATGTATAATATTTCCTTAAAATAAGTACATACATGTTAAATGCATCTTAATCATCATGAAAAATAATAAGAAAAAACATTTTTGATGAAAAAAAACAAATCTATGACTAATTCTGATCTGTCTCATACTTTTTACAATCATCATTTAATTGTAATTTAACATATATTGTGTTCTCATTTGCTTCAAGATATGTTCAGGCATCCTTTCAACTGTTATACACCAAAAAGCATTAAGATACATATTGATCAGATTATGAACAGGTGCTGTTTCAGTCATTTTGGAAAAGACTCCCTTGTCATTATTGCTATTGTTGCACTCTTTTAATCAAATTAAAAGTTCATATTTCTGTTGAACAGTTAAAGACACTTTGGCCTTCTGTTACTCTGAGTAGAGTTTGGTTGTTTCTGGCTCAGTCACAGATTGTACATTTCATCCAGACTTTCAATAGCTTCTTGTTTATTGTGGTCTCGCCACTCAGGAGGAATTTCTCCTCTGCCCTGGAATTTTAAGTTATAATGGTCTTCCAGTTGCTGTTGAAATTGACATACAAACCATTTCCAGTATGTCATCTTAGACCCATCAGGAGTAATATGCCATGTTGCATACTTCCTCCCAGCCCTTTGATAGTGTTTGTAAGGAATACGCTCCGTTGAATCAGGATGGGGGCGGAAACATTTGTCACTTGCAACTAATGTTGTGCAGAAGTTGATGACCAGTTCCACTGTGTCTTGAGTATGCCATCCTTTAATCCCAGAGGGCCGATGAAAAGGCACACTGTGTTTGTCAGGACTGTGATTTTCTAGCGTGTTGGTACAAACAGCTGCACAGAATGGACACTTTACCCAGCAGCAGTTACACAGTTGATCGATGAGGATTTGATCAGGCTTCATCCTGAATTCCTCCATCTTATCCAATGAGATACTGCTCACATCCTTCATGACTGATACAAGACCTTTCTCTGTCACTTCTTTAAGGAAGTCAAAATTCTTTATGTCACTGAAGTTTTGACAACAAATGGTGTCGAATGTCAGCTCATCTTTTAGCAAACTGGAAAATTCCTTTACCCACATGTCTGAGTCTCCTCTCTGGGTTTTGACTTTCTCTGTTGCAGTGAATAAAGCTTGACTCACAAGCATACTGATGTCTGCAACATTTTTCCTAAGTATATTTTGTGCTTTATCTTTGTTGTCTATGAAGATGTATTTCTGTACTTGCTCTCTTATAAAAGTCTCTGCTTGGTTTCTTGGGTGTCGGATGTAGGTGATAAAATCACCAAAGTCTTCTTTCTCAGCCAGTGACTTCAGCAAGTGTTTCTCCAAGTTCAACCTGTTCCCACTGAATGCTGGGAAACTGCACCTCATCTCTCCAGCAAGATCAATAGCAGTCTTGTTACAGACAGCCTCAACAGTGGAACTCTTCAGTTTCTCACAGATCAGTTCTCCAAACACCACAGCAGATGAGCTTCCTCTGCAGAAGCTTCTGAAAGTGTTGTAATATTGCTTTTTCTTGCTTTCTACATAAGTGACTGCATTGTTGTTCATTTTGAATTTCTTATGGGACTCTGAAAGCCATCTCCCTGCTTTTTCAAACACAAACAGAATAAGATCAACAGTGAACTCCTTCTTCACAGCATATTTCCTTTTTGATTCAAACTCTTTTACCTTTTCTTTGACATTTTTGGCGACTTCTTGCAAGTAAATTGATCTGTAGCCTCTGGTAGTGACAGGTTTGCCCTTTATTGCATCAAGGGACTGTTTTTCAATATTGTCAATGAGGGATCTGATCAGTTCCTGTTCTTCACATACCAAAGAACTTCTTGATGTATGTTCTTTGTTTTGTTCTGTTGGCTTAAATTGGAAAATTTTTTTAAAAGACTGCCAAATTGTTGACATTCTTCCTTGATCTTCGTTGCTCATATTTTCGTTCTTGTCATCTTTGGATTGTTGGCCTGGGATGCAGAGACCTCCGTCCTTGGTGAGACACACATGATGAATGTAATCACCCACCTCTGATATTTTTTTGTATCTGCCACTGCTTTCAGATTCATTTATAAGAGTCCATTCAAAACCAAGCTCCTGAAGGATAGTTGCCTGATCCTTTTTATAGCTGATGTCCTCAATAGGTCTTGTGTCTGCAGTTAGTTCACTAACCCAGCCACTCCAAACAGAGTTGAACTGTTTTTTAAGTTCCTCTTCATCTTTTGCCTTGTCCTTTAACTGATGAGCAAGTTCTTTGCTCCTTTGTAGCAGTTTTTTCTCAAACTCTGTCTTCTTATCATCGAGCTTTTTACAAGCATTCTTCTGCTCAATTACTTCATCCAGTTTTTTTTTGACTCCTTTCACTTGGTCGTCATGAAACTCCTTGATTTTGCTTTCAAATCGTCCTCGCCACTGAACCAATATTTCTTTGTCCCTGTCATTTTCAAAGTATGTTGTCATTGCTTTTTTGATTTTTTCATAGGTTATCTTCATTTCCTTATGAAGATAACTGAGCTCAACCTTGTCAAGTTTTCCATTTTCAATCCTGGTGTAAAGCCCATTCTCAATAGTCAACATGTTGCTCCTCAGGGCCCAGGTCCAGTTCCCATACTGGACCTCAAGATTTCTGTACACTGCAATTTCCAGTGTGTTTTTGAAACTGAAAACAAAGTTTTCATTCATCAGGGCATTCCACAGGTCCTTAATTTTGCTTTTGAACTGTGAGAGAGTAATTCCAGCTGACTGTGAAGCTTTGGAGAGGATGAACTTCTTCAGCTCTTGGACACTCTCACTATAACCTGTGTTTGGAGGAGCCATAGGTGGACTTCCCTCCCATAGTTGGGCAAAGTATTTCACATCTTTCTGCACATCGAATGCAATGACATCACTGAAGCACTCAGCATTACAAACCTCCTCTTTGGCTGCTAGTTGGGCCATCTTGTCCAGTTTTTCTTGCAGCTGTCTTTTTCCATGCATGTTTTTCTCTGCAGCTGTAATATCTGTAACATTCTGGTGAACAAACACACAACTTGGAGAAAGTTTAACATTTTTCATCCTCATGAAAGCCTGAACAACAATCTGCAGAACATCCTGCATCTCAGCTGGATTTTCTCCAAAGATGTTGATCAGTGTCATGTTTCCCAGACCGACAACAAACGTTGCCAGTTCATTGTCGTGGTGAAGAGTGCTGTTACCCTCCAACTCAAGAGCGCGCAGTCCTTCAGTGTCCACCACTAGAATGTATTCAAACTCAAAGTCTTTCTTGATCTCATCTGAAACTTTGACCAGCTGCATGAAGGCACCCTTGGTGCACCTGCCAGCACTCACTGCAAACTGTAAGCCAAACATGGCATTCAGCATTGTTGATTTTCCACTGCTTTGTACACCCAGCACTGACAAAACAAAAACTCTCTTGTTGCCCAGTTTCTTGATGACTTCATCTAAAAGACTAGAGATCCACGTTAAAGGCACATGACCTGCATCACCATCCATCAGCTCCATTGGGTGTCCTGATATCATCAGCTCTGCAGCCAGCTCAGGGTATTTAGACCAGTCAGTCTTTCCTCTCTTTGTTTGTTTCTGCAGAGATGCATGGGCTTCATAGATCTGTCCCATTTCTCGAAAGATGTGCTCCAAACCGAAAGTGGCAGACTGTAGTTTTGTTGATATTTGTTCAAGCTCAGTTTGCTTATTTTTTAACTGGTCAGATTTTTCATGTTTCTCCTTCAAAGCCAAGACCTCAGACCACTTTTCATCATAGCTCTGTAGAATTAAACAGAGATCATCTGTGGAGAGGGCATCAATCAAGATCTGAGTCCACTTCAGGAAATACTCTTTCTCCTTTGATGGAAAAGATGAGAGGCTTTTAATGAACAACTTCATTACTTCACTACAGGAAGCAGTGCATTGTGTTTGTCGTATCTGCATCAGTTCCTTTTGCTTTTGGACCTTCTCCTTCTCAATGTGTCCTTTAAGGTGATACAGTTCTTTGTTTATTCTGCACCACTTGTGCCACAGTTGGCCTTGACAAGGGAGAAATGTATCTTTGATCTTTGACACATCCATCCCCTGAAGCAAGTTCACAATTTTCATTGCAGCAGATTTTCCTTTTTGGCAGACTTTGTCATCTTCATCCACTCTGATTCCAGAGACTTCAGCCATGGTTTCAAGCCGGAAGGATGCATGTGGTCCTGACAAAATTCTTCCAATGATTTTTTTCAGTTCTTCAGACACATCTGACTGACTTCTGTCTCGAAGACCCATTTTGTATTTTCCCTTTTTTATCTGAACTGCACCGCCATCATTATCAGCAATGAGAATTATGAGAGGCTTTGGAGACTTGCATAGGGCTGAGATAACTGTGGTACTTTTGTCACCTTTTCCCAAAGTTGGTACAAGAATGAGATTGATTGAAGATTTGTCAGTCAGTATGTCACGCTGTTTTTCAATTGTCAGAGCATCACCATGAAGATTACAGAAGGCAATGCAGTCAATGAAGGCATCATTTGGTTTTCCTGCAGGGCAGTACCAGGCAATCTCTGCCACACCATCCATCAGATGTCGAGACTTGGTGCTACCTGGGCAGTTTCTGTGGAAGAAGGTGCTGTGACGGTCGTCGATCAAAGTGTTAATCAGCTGTGACTTAGACAGAGATAGTGAACCCAGGCGGAGAAATGACACCATGGGTGTCTCAGCTTTGCAGATGGGCATGCTCTTCATGGTGACAATGTTTGAATTCTCTTTGATTTCAGTTACCTTCCATGTTTTTCTTATTTGTCTGAAAGTCCACAGAGGACATTCAATATCCATTGTGACTGGGTCAGGAACAAGCAAAGGTAAGGCATACTGACATTGTGATAGCTTTGTAATCATGTTCTGCTTCAAAAAGCTGTCTGAGCAGTGGTATACGGCCATTTGAACATCCATTGGATGCACATGAGTCTGTTTTGATTGATCAGAGTCTAAAGTGGTGCTAAAAAAACGACTGAAGTCATCATCATCTGTATCAACAGTGTCAGACTCTACAACAGACTCTGAATGGGTCACCTCATCACTATCCTGTCTTACAGGAATATATCTGGCTCTGTAGTCTAACATCATCAACCTCTGAAGAAAAGTATGAGTGAGTTCTTTCTCAGATGGTTCATGGTCCTGTTTCACAGGTGAACGTACTTTAAGAAAATCTGCTGGTGACAACTTCTGTTGATGTTTGTCTTGAAGGTGAAGTCTGCCAAGCAGTGTTTCGGTTTCTCTTTGATGTTGTGTCTTCTTATTGATCTCTTCAAAGCTCTTCACTGACTGCTGTAAATAAGTAAATAAATATGTCCTGTATGTATAACATTGTAATGCCATATGAGATATAAATTAGATTGTCTTGAACATCTAATGAATTAAATATGGACTTTTTTTTTTTTTTTTTTTTTACCTTATCCTTGTTTCCACTCATATCCATGTCTAAGGTACCTGCAGAAGAATAATGAACATATTACATTAAGGTCAGAGCAATATACTTTTATGCTGACACACACACACACACACACACACACACGTATATATATATATATATATATATATATATATATATGCATATATATAGATATATATGGATAGATAGATAGATAGATAGATAGATATATGTATATATATATATATATATGTATGTATATCATGCTAATTGTAATCTATGTTGAATATTAAAACTTAATGAGCTCAATTTCTGACTTTTGCATGTCATTATAGAATTCATGAAAATGTTACCTTTCTCAGTGGTTGCCGATCGTACAGGCTTGATTTCACATTCTCCTAATGATGCGTGGTCATGATTCTTTGAGTGTTTATCATCATCAGGTGCATTCCCTGGATCACACTAAAAAAATAAGTTATTTTATTTATTTATTATCAGTTGACCAAACAAAAACATTGAGATTAAGAACAAGCACAGCTAAACTCAAGCAGGTTTATATTTTAGTGAGAAGAAAGTAAACATTTCTGCAAGCATTTTAACTCATCTATGTCTCCAAACAGGAGGTTCATGGATTCAAACTCTTATCTAAACTGAAAAGGTCTCCAGCTAAAACCTTAACCCAGAAAAAAAGTTATATTAAAAAAGAGACACTGGTATATGGCAATTACTACTGAGGACTGAAAAAAATCTCACCTTTACCTCTGATTTAGCTGCACTCTCCTCCCGCTGGTCTACTACAGAGTAATGTAACAACAAGCAGATTGCATGATCAAACATGAAAGAAATTGTTTCGGCCATTTGACCATTCCAGGTTAATAAGATTTATTTGCAAAGGTTGTTTGCATCTTTGAAAAGTGCATTGTTAAAATGATGTATCTTCTCTACACCAAATATACATATTGTTTTGATTTGATCATAATTAAGCAGATTTTGCAAAAATAAAATAATAAGAAAAGAAAGAAAGTTTAGTGATTCATACCTTCTGTGGTCTCTGCTGAAACAGTCTGAGATGATGGACTTGTGTCCTTCACTGCATCACTCTCCTTCATAGATGGCTTAGTCATGTTACTGCTGCTTTCATGGTTAACCTCATTAACTTCATCAGTCTCTCCTGTTGAGGGGTCAAAGCCAACAAGTACTACAGATTAGTTAGTTAGTTCCCAACTTTATTTACACCATTGAACTGAAATGTCATTTCACTGTTTACTTCACAATGAAAGCTTTCATTCAAATGCACCTTTCTTGTTGTTTGCAGATGGTATTACAGAAGTGATCTCAGATTCTCCTCCCACTCTTGTGCTGTCATCGTCCTTGTCTGAGTGTTTAGCACCACTCACTGGATCAAACTAAGAAAATAGGTGATTTTAGAAAACCTTTAGCTTATCTGGTTTTGACCACTGAGATGAAGAATGTGAAGGTCAACCACACACTGTGGCAGTCCAATTCAGAGTACAACAAAACCAAAAAAATGTAAGGGTAGATAATATACACAACTAGATGCAAACATGTTTGTGTGTTAGTGAGTAGATATTAAACTTCTCTGCAAAAGTGTTACCAATTCATCCAAGTGTCCAACCAGGAGGTTCCAGTCAAATCAAAAATCAAATCAAGTTTATTCATATAGCACATTTATAAACAACCACAGTTGACCAAAGTGCTGTACAAAATAAAAGAATGACACACAAATACATAGCAATATAAAATGCACACAAAGATGCAACAGAATAAAACTGGTAAGAACAATTACAAATGTGAAAGATTATAGAATATTAAAATCACTACAGACAACCAAAGGCCATTGAAAACATGTATGTTGTCAGATTTGTCGTAAAAGTGTCAATGGAGGGGGAGCATTTGATTGAGAGCAGAAGGCTATTCCAGAGCTTTGCAAAGACACGATCTACCTTATCCACCAGCCTCGATGGCAGGACAGTTACAGTGACAATGTTCGGAGGACCAGATGAGAATGGGTGTAATTCGGGACCGGGGTGGGTGCTTGACTGTTATGACATGTCAGCTTCATTAAAAGCATAGCTGCAAATTAAAGCAACAATAGATGTAAAAACACAGAGACAATACATCTGTGATCAGTTCCCTAATTAAATTTTAACAGTTTTTTCAATCTTTTCCTTTTCCAATTTCTCGTTTTATTTTATGGAAGTGATCAATGCGAGTGCACTTGTCCTTTAAACTCAATGAAAAATAAAAGTTTGTAGAACAGTTAGAACAAGAGGCTGCATTGCAACGTGCAAATCACTCCTTCAAGTGGCTGCCTGCACTTTTCCCGTCCTCGCGGCTGCAGCTTGTGCTCTCTTCATCTACTTCATCGCCACTGCTGTACACAATTTAAAAACTACAACACCCATAATTCATGTAGGAACTGCTGCAGCCAATGTGCAGCCGGTGGGAGCTGCAGGACGACTCAACCACCATGATCAGTTTTTAATGTTTTATCGGGCAATAACTACTCCAGACTCTGCTCTAGTGTAAGTTTTGGGACAATTAGGGCAGGATTCGGGATTTGGGACAACTGCTTGAAAGAGGAAAAGGATTGGATTTAGGAGGCAGAGTGGTATGAGTACATGGAATTAAACTCTGTTCCAAGTCTGAACTAAAAAGGCAAAATAAGCTGAAGGTTCAGGTGTTGAAAATAGATGATTTTAGAAAACCTTTAGCTTACCTGGTTATGACCATTGAGATGAAGAATGTGAAGATCAATAACCCCCCCCCCCCCCCCCCCCCCCCCAAGCTCCAATCTTCAGCTAAAGGTTCAGGTGTTATTGCTGAAAAGGCATCATTTCAGAAACTATAGGTAGCATTTAACAAAGATGTACTTGTATTTCTCAATAACCACTAATGTTCAAAGATCTCACCTTTATCTCTGTGTTAACTGCAGTTTCCTCCTCATCTGTGGCAGCATAAAGAGACAACAAGCAGATTGCACATTCAACAAAAAAAGAAAAGAGTTTTAGTGAGTTTACCTTTCCAGATAACTGTTCCAGACAAAAGTTCATTACTACATCAATATTCTCTGTGGACTGCTTACTCATGTTACTGCTGCTTTCAATGTTGATTTCTCTAACTTCATCAGATTGAAATACTCAAGTAGAGAACAAGTACCCCAAACTTTTACTCAAGAACAGTACTTGAGCAAATAAACTTTCCACCACTTATTGGCTGATTGTAAGGTTTTGGGTATACACTTTTGACTAAGTTAAAGGCTACAGCTACAGCTTTGACTTATCAGTTATTTAGACCTGCAATAATTGATTTATTTGGCCACTTGGGGGCAGTGGAAACAAGTTGTGAATACAATATTGACTTATATAGCTATATTTTGGTCTCTGCCAGCTCCAGGGGGAAATATCTGGCTCTACAACTACTAAATGCTCCATGAAGTGTACCAGCTAGTCACTAAATATGTCTGTCTGCTGTTTGGTGATGAATAGGTGGTATACAGTGGGTTCTTAGAACTCTTTTGCTGAACAAGCAGGGAAATTAGAACAGAACAGTAAATTTACAGACCAGACAGCTAATGACCTGAAACTCACCATAAAGCTCTGTAAATAATTCCTCTAACCAGGATAATTCTTTGTAGGTTCACCACTATGAGAGACCCCTGTTTACACTGCAAAATTGTTTTTACGTTGACGTTACAATGTTATTGCAAAATAGTGATTCTAACTGCTTCAACTTCTGTCCACTTTATGAAGCACTGAATGCCACCATTAAAATCTCACCTATTTGATTTTGCTGAAACACGGAAGTGTTGATCCTTCCTTCTGTTTGGGATTTGTGGTCCATGGCTTCGTTCTGCTCTTTATCTTCACCACACAGTCCACTGTAGCAGTGGTACTCATCTTCAGAGACCATGATGTCTATTTTTTCCAGCAGAGCTATTATCTCTTTTACATCTGTCATACTTCTTGTACATGTGTGGTATCTTTTTTCAACAAAACTGCTGTTGGCTTTCAGGTCTTTCAATGCACGTTCGCATTTTTCGTCTGACTCGTGAGTCACAACTGTGATTAAATTAGCAAGTGATTGTTTCCCGAAAGCCTTTTCTAACCACTGCACTCCTGAACTGTAATGGCTTGTATGCAGACCATTTGATAACAGTAAGAGAAAGGCGTGAATTCCCTGATTTAATGGGAATTTGTCAATGTTTTGTAGGCCAAGCATGTTAATGACAGAAATGTGCCGACCACACAAATCATACAGTTTGTTTGAAAACAGACTTGTATGCCAGTCATGGTCAAGTAAGATGTTTTTTGATCCAAACTCAATGGTATTTGTATCACCAATTAACACCAGTGTGAGTTCAGGTATCACTGAAACAAAGACAAACAGAGAATAACATCATTATACAACAATGCAGTAATCACTGAACCAGCATTGTCAAAGTTTTACAGTGTTGGCAGAGGTGCGATGAGGAATCAAGGTTATAAACTAATTTTTACATCCACATGATTAGTTGGATTTTAACAATTTGTCGTTGTGTTGTGAACTCACTTGAAATAAAATCTACAACATTAATGAATGAACACAATCAATGCCTGTTTAAAATATTACCTTTCTCATCGGTTGCAAATTGAACAGACTCGATTTCAGACTCTCTTCCTGTGCTTTCATCATTTTTCTCTGAGTGTTGAGCTTCACCAGGTTCATTCACTGGATCACACTGAGAAAATATGTGATTTTATTCAACAATTACTTCTCCAAATTAGAATCACTGAGATTATGATGTTTTCTTTTTAATGTTAAACCCTAAGCCTATTTTATAGGCCTCTGCTCTAAAATTGCATACCTATAATGAAATGAGTATATCTCTGCAACCACAAGGTCTTTTGGTGTCATAGTACAGGGAACACTTGTGAGATTTGTTTAGATGTGTAAATATCAGTATATGTGTTGTATGTCAAGAGTAAATGAAGATGGCACAGCACAAATGAAAAATTTTAAGGTTCACCTAAAAAAAAGCCTCTATCACATCATAGTATAATATGTGAACATTATCTCTGCAAAGGTTGATTCTGATAAAGTGAATCATATTAGAGATTTTAGTACAGAAAATTCAGACGAGCACATGTTGCAACATGTTTGCCATTGATTTTTGTCATGTACAAGACTATATGTTTCATTTTTTGTATTTGTATATCACTAATGGTGTTCAGTATACACACATACAACAGTCCATTTCATTTTTTTAATATATTTCCCACTCCAAACTGCCCAAGCACAGCAACTAAGGTCCCATTTATCCGACAACAATTTCAACTGAAAACGGTAAACTTTAGTTGTGTTTTGGCCAATCGTTTACATGACAGCAGCGTTTTGGGTGCCTGAAAATGCAACGTTTTGAAAACGGGTTCCAGTGTGCAATTTTTTGGAAACGACATTGTCTCCATTGTCATGTAAACTTGCAATATGCAGTTCCTCTGAAAACGGAGACTTTCGCACATGCGCATTACACTTCCAGTCACTTGGCATGGGCGAGAATGTTGACCATCACAATAACAATGGCGGACTCCCGAGCTCTGCTTGTGCTGCTCACCCTATTGAATTTATCAACGCTTCCCCATCATAGTGTAGATTTACTTTAGCAACTCCACCTCGTCGTCCGTACAGACAAACGTTGATGTGGTTGCCGTTTTGTTTGGTTATACATCACCACTCTGAGGAAGGAAGCGTAAGCGTCACACCGCCAACTCCTGGCCTGGCATGTATACTGCAGCATTTTTGGTCATTTTTGCAGATCCGTGTGCACGGCGATTGTTAGCAAAACGTTGTCGTCTAAACACGGAACTTTTTTCAAAACGAAAATGAGAAACTATTCTGTTTTCAGTGGATCATTTTTGTGTAAACATGGCCTAAATGTGGAGCAGATATACTCTTCTGTGCTTTGGAGGCTCTATCTCCGCAATGGATTGGTTGATTTGAGTGATACGCTAGAGCCAATAGAATGACGCTATACCCACCAACACGAGATTGACAGCACTGTCAGCCAATAAGAATCAGCAGAACGCTGTTGTGGGCGAGGTGCTGGCTGCTGTATGCGGTCATTGTAATGCTTCCCCCCGGGTCCTAAAGCCCGTTATGTACACCCAGATTCATTTGAATGCAGTGCAACATGACGGTCTACCAGGATGTTTCGTGATTTACCGGTAAAATAAACAGTTACTGGCAAAACAACAAAGGTAAGAAAAATTTTACAACTATCATTCGGCAAAACAATTTCAGTTGTTGTTCTTTGGCCTCTATCTCTCTGATGCTTTGGTGTAGCATGCTTTTGCAGATATCTGTGAAAACAGCAGAGTCTCTGCTTTCATTTGAGATGAATGGCATGTGTTTTGCATAAAGTGGCGTCGAGTTAGAGCTTGAAATTTGGCGAGTGTCTCGACACATCAGTGCTGTTTGGAGTTTGATTTGTAGTAATTCATTTAGTTGTCACTTGAGCTGTTTGGGGCATGTAAAAAGGGGTTTTACACCCTTGTAGCCCAAGTTCTGCTGTTTAATTTGATGTGCAACATCACTAAATTCTTGTGATTAGTGCATTGTTTCACACTGTTTGCAAAGTGGTTCTCAAAGTGCCCAATGAGACTTTCGGGTTTCACTGGGAACGCGAAATCAAGAAAACAGACTCAAGAAAAATATAAAAGTCTACGATGAACAACATACAGTGTTGTAATAGTACTATAACATGTAAATTAAGAGTGAAATAAAACAATATACAGTGAAAAGGGGAAAAAAACACTCTAAAAGGGTTCTCAGCTTAGTCATTTAATTTCAAACCAGAAGGTTTGTGAATGTTGATATGTATTATACCATAGATTTCCAATTGTATACAAAAAAAAAAAAATCATATCTTAGAATTCCTGGAAGGATTCTCTATGGAAAAACTCTGACTTCAGAAAAAGGGTGATGTTAAAGAAATACATGCAGCTGTAAATGTACCTCGGCTTTGGCTGCACCCTCTTCTGTCTCATCTACTGCAGGGGCATGGAGGAAAAAGCAGAATACATGGAAAAAACTGTTTGGTTAACTAACCATCCTTAGGTTATGAAATATTATTATAATATTATGACATGAGTTGTTTGATACATTTTAAAAGGACAGGTTACCACCAGATCATTTTTTTCATTATAATCAGTTACAGTGGCTGAGAAAAAAAATGCTTAATTGAATTACGGTCACTGTCAAAATGTTGGTGATTACAAAGGGGTTATTAGTAAAATATATTTTCTTATATGTAGAAAATATTCATTCAATATTCATCTTTTCGCTGTGTAAGAATGCCTTCTTTTGGCCTAGTTCTGGACAACCAGGGTCAGCACAGACATTGGTTCAAGTTTGAGTGTAACACTAACATTTGTTAGAAAAGTAATCAAAAAGTTATCAAATGTAGTAAGTTACATTACTTTGATGAAGTAATTAAAATAGTTACATTTTTAACAGTAACTAGTAATCAGTTACCTATTACATTTCAAAAGTATCCATCCCAACACTGCCTGTAGTGCTATTTATCAAGCTAGATTGTTTTGGTTCGAGTTGCCAAGTGTTGGAGTTATGGGCTGTAGAGATGTCTGCCTTCTCTCCAGTATAATGGAAGTAGATGGCACTTGGCTTGTGGTGCTCAAAGCACCAAAAAAATTATACATTTGTATGACTCGACAGCAATGTCTCTTTTTAGGAATCATGACCTGGTTGCTCAAGATAATCAACAGACCTTGTTGTGAGCAGTTTCATATAGGAACTGTTTTCTTGACTTACTACTTCTTGGATGAGAGGCTTGTGCACTTAACAGTGTGAAGTGTCAACACTGATGCTGTCCTCAGCTGAGCTGTAACATTAGCTAGCTCAGTGGAGCTAGGTGAGCTAGCAGTAGATGTACAGTATGCTTCCCTCTGCACAGTGATATGGTTGACAGATGTAGTTTGGTAGACAGAAAATAGTTCCTACATGAACCTGCTCACAACAAGGTCGTGAATTATCTTGAGTAACCAGGTCCTGATTTCTGTAAAGAGACACTGTTGTATTTTCTTGGTGCTTTGCGCACCACATGCCCAGAGCCATCTAGTTCCATGATGTTGGAGAGAAGGCAGACATTTTTACAGTTGATATCTCCAACACTCATCCACTCACACAAAAACAATCTCGATTTATAAATAACACTACAGTTAAGAGCAAAAATACTATATATTTATATTGGGCCGTCGGTAGCATAGTGGATAGTGCCGGCGCCCCATGTACAGAGGAACTGCTTTCCTGCAGCGGCCGCAGGCTTGACTCCGGCCTGCAGCCCTTTGCTGCATGTCATTCCCCACTCTCTCTCTCTCTCCCCATTTCATACACTGTCCTGTCCATAAAAGGCAAAAAGCCCCAAACAATAATCTTAAATAATGAAAAGTATTTATAATAGGGGGTGACCTGTCCCTTTAATAAATCCTCAGTGTTTGAACCTCAACTGACATAAATATAATGTTACGATATAATCAGTTCTTGTGTAAAATATGACCTTTCCCATTGGCTGCAGATGGTACAGATTTGGTTTCAGGCACTCCTCCTCCTCCAGCTGCTGTGTTATCATCGTTGGCTTCCTCCATCTCATCTGCTCTTCATCTTTAAAGACTCATACTGTATGACAGAGCCATTCAGACATTCAGAAAAACACATTACCTCTCCAGCAATTAAGCAAATTATTTGATTAGTGTAGAAAATGTTAATGAAGAGTAGTGAATGAATGATGAAGATGATCATAGTCAGAATGACTTAGCAGTCAACCACACCTGTTGCTTAAAACATAAGATGTTTGTTTTGCAAGAAAATGAGAAGTATGCTTAAGAAAACAAACACTGTAAGATAAAAACTAGAAGTATGTGATTATCTGATTAAACAGCTGCCACGTCTTTTGTCCTGTGTCTCTTTAGCACTGTCTGGTTTGTGTAGACATGGCTGCCTTGTCAGAAATACTTTCTGTCCCCACCCTACAGATTTTGAGTTCAGGAGCCTGTTTAATTCAGAAACACTTGTTGCAGGTTTACAGCGGATACAACAGTTCAACAGTTGTTTGTTTAAAAAGACAAAAAATATCTAATAGGAGATCCACTGATATGTAACATATAAGAAGAGGTTAGTCCAAAAATGGGTTGGTTTATTTGAACCAATCAGATTTTGCCACAACCTCTGTGAGCCATCTGGTTGTTGTCAAACTTTAAAACTGTTTATTTCTCTGCTGCTGTCAGCTGTCGTTTCGTTGTCAAATCAATGCAACCCTCCTCCACCCCTTTCACCTCCAGGTTTCATCACAACCAGCACCAATAGGTCCTTCCACTGAACTCATCAGAAGTCTTGCCCCACATCACATCAATCCTAATATTCAGCCATGACTCTTCACCCCACCAGCACCACCATTCCCAGTGTCTACACTCCACCAAGGATTTTTCTGCACAGGGCATAACCACTTATTACAGTGGCGTCTAATTGCCAAAGACTTTTGCAGTGTAGAATAAATTATAGACGGTCTTGTTTTTGTTTTTGCTTTTTTATTGGTTTTGTAGCTGTTGTTGTTGTTTTTATTTTTTTATTTTAACAAAGTCACTCATGATTGACTGAAGCTGTCTGAAAAGGTCAGTGTCTGTTATAAAAATTGCACAGGCTCATTTTAAGTCTATTCACAAAAACAATATATAATCTATACTCACCATTTGCTGTGTGTCTCCCTTGCTCTGGCTGGTCTGTGTGAATATGACTGCCTTGTCAGGAATCTTTCTAGTCCACACCCTTCGTAAACCGACATCAGAAACCTGTTTAATTATGAATCCACCCCTCCCTTCTGCTCCTGCCAAATGTAATGTGGTGCAGTATCGACAAAACCTAAAGACAATGTCAGACAGTACTATTTTAAGTCACCTTGTGACTTAGATGAAAACAACAATGAGACTGAAAGGGACACTGCACTATAACTCTGGTAGCTACAGCTGATGCAATAGTTCATATTTAGACAAATATTTACAAAACAGGACAGAGGCATTGATTCAGTCTCAAGCCTTTAGTTTTAACTAAAACTGCTTCTGATGAAAGTAAAACCAAAATCCATCCATCCATCCATTTTCTAACTGCTTCATCCTCTTGAGGGTCGCGGGGGGGGGGGGGGGGGGGGGCAGGAGCCTATCCTAGCTGTCATCGGGCGAGAGGCTGGGTTCACCCTGGACAGGTCGCCAGACTATCGCAGGGCTGACACACAGAGACAGACAACCATTCACACTCACATTCACACCTACGGACAATTTAGAGTTATCAATTAACCTAATCCCCAGTCTGCATGTCTTTGCACTGTGGGAGGAAGCCGGAGTGCCCGGACAGAACCCACGCTGACACAGGGAGAACATGCAAACTCCGCACAGAAGGGCTCCCACATCCGGGATCGAACCGGCAACCCTCTTGCTGTGAGGCGACAGCTAACCACCACACTACTGTGCCGCCCAAAACCAAAATCCCCCCAAAAAATATTTTTTGAAGTAACCTTACTGTTAAATATGCCTTGTCAGGAATCTCTCTAGTCCACACCCTTCATAAACCGAGATCAGAAACCTGTTTAATTATGAATCCACCCCTCCCTTCTGCTCCTGCCAAATGTAATGTGGTGCAGTATCGACAAAACCAAAAGGGAATGTAAGACAGTACTATTTTAAGTCATGTTGTGACTTGGATGAAAACAACAATGAAGCTGAAAGGTCACAATTCTCAGACACTGCCAAGGACATACTGCTCTCAACACTGCACTGTAACTCTGGTAGCTACAGCTGATGCAGTTGTTCATATTTAGAAAGACATGAACCATCACATCAGGAGATCCACTGATATTTAACACGTCAGGAGAGGCTTGTCCAAAACAGGACAGAAGCATTGATTCAGTCTCAAGCCTTCAGTTTTAACTAAAACTGCTTCTGATGAAAGTAAGACTTAGTTGACATATTGCCTTAAGTTTTTAGGATGTATAAAGGTGCTGTATGCACACTTGGTACATGAACTTTAGCAAAATAGTTGAATAGATCCGTTCTTATTAACGTCATATTTTAACGTTGCCAGGATGCCCAGTTTTTTGTTTCACCTTGTTGAACCCTTTTTAATGCCTTTATTTTTTGTAAACAAAACGTAGCTTTTCTTAAAACACTTATTTCTGTTTGTCTAGACCCTTTTACCCCAGTTTCATTTTCTTAGTCCACACCAACCTCTTTTTCTAATTTATTATACTGGTTTCATATCATAGCCTAGCCCGCTGGTCACTGGACAACATCCATGTTAACTGAGGTTCTGCATGTTTTTGGCAGATTGCTGTGATGTATTATTTGTGAAAAATGACCTCTACAAGGTGGGCACATACACTGATAGATGGACACTGGATTAAACTTACACATGGATAGAGGGGTATGTGTGCTGCACGAATTGTTAAGACCCTTGGGACAAAATAAGAGTTAATTTCATTTAAGAATGTTACAATGAGACTGCATGAAATTGAACTTTGAATCAATATTCCCACCAGCTAAATTTGGATAATTTCTTACTTAAGTAAGAAAAGTTTGTTTAAGTTAGAGTGCTAGATGTATATCTGTGCTAAAGCATTGACAATATAAAAGCTATACACATTTGACAGTCAGTTATTATTATCATAGTTGCTCCATATATTAGACAGAAGCTAGCTGTCTAGAAGCTAGCTGTCTAGAATTTTTAGCTGTATGCAAAATGTTACAATTTTATTCTTTTAAAAGTTATGATAGGTAGTGTACAATCTACTATAAACACATGAATATACCAGTTTGTAACTGGGCCTAAAAAAGGACAGCAATGCATTTTGTTGTTGGCATCATTTGGTTTTCCTGCAGGGCAGTACCAGGCAATCTCTGCCACACCATCCATCAAATGACGAGATTTGGTGCTACCTGGGCAGTTTCTGTGGAAGAAGGTGCGGTGACGGTCGTTGATCAAAGTGTTAATCAGCTGTGACTTAGACAGCGATAGTGAACCCAGGCAGAGAAATGACACCATGGGTGTCTCAGCTTTGCAGATGGGCATGCTCTTCATGGTGACAATCTTTGAATTATATTTGATTTCAGTTACCTTCCATGTTTTTCTTATTTGTCTGAAAGTCCACAAAGGACATTCAATATCCATTGTGACTGGGTCAGGAACAAGCAAAGGTAAGGCATACTGACATTGTGATAGCTTTGTAATCATGTTCTGCTTTAGAAAGCTGTCTGAGCAGTGATATACTGCCATTTGAACATCCATTGGATGCACTTGAGTCTGTTTTGATTGTTCTTGACCCTGAACTCAACACTCTGAGAATCGGGACAGCAGTAGCACTTTGCGGGAGTGCGGATTTTTGAGGGTTAAGATAGGAATTGGAAAAAATGGTGTAAAATTAAAACTCACTCCTTGTCCTGCATCTCCTTAGCTCTGCCTGGTCTGAGTACATATGGCTGTCTTGTCAGAAATCCTTTTTGTCCCCACCCTACATAGAGAGATCAGAAGCCTGGAGCTTTTTAGGTCTGCCCCTCACAAACCCCTCCTACCTGCTCTTAGCAAATCTGATGTGGTGTGACAGATTTAAGGAGCTGAGAACCTCTGCAGGCACATTACTTGTAATTTAGTGATGACAAAAGGGAAAGTGAAAGGAAGACAGCTAAATCAGTAATAACAGAGTTAAAAGTGAAAGGAAGAGAGCTCTTTTTCCCAGAAATCTCATGATCTAGAGGAAAATAATCATGAGACTAAAAGGTCATGATACTCAAACACTGCCAAGTACATACTGCTGTCAACACTGAACATCTGTTACTTGCAAAGCAACAGCAGCTACAAGAGTTAATGTTTATTTACGAAGCATTAAGTATCTACGAGGAGATCCACTAATATTTAACACATCTAAGAGGAGGTTTGTCCAAGAAAAGGAGATAGGCCTTCATGATATCAAGTCACTAACTTATTACTTTCAAATGAAGGCAACTTGTAATATGTAATGCATTACATTTTGAAAGTAATTGCCCAACACTGACCCTGGCAAGTCCAGAAAGACAAATGTGTCTGTGTATGAGAGTGAGCTCAAGTCAGAGCAGCAAAGACATGAATGAGAAAATCCTGCAGTACTGAAGCAAAGCTTAGCAGCGGAAGCCCTAATTTCATGCTTCCTCTATTTATTTACATTCTTTCTCAATCTTCCCTTTCCTGCTTCCAAATCAATGAGTTAACTGAGGGCGTTCACTCGTTCACTTGAACTGATCAGATTTTGCCACAACCTCTGTGAGTTGCTGTCAAACTTTCAAACTGTTTATTTCTCTGCTGCTGTCAGCTGTCGTTTCCTTGTCAGATCGATGCAACCCTCCTCCACCCCTTTCACCTCCAGGTTTCATCACAACCAGCACCCAGGGGTCCTTCCACTTAACTCATCAGAAGTCTTGCCCCACATCATATCAGTTCTTATCTTTAGCCATCACTCTTCACCCCACCAGCACCACCATTACCACTGTCTCCACACTTCACCTCTGCCCCTCACAAACCCCTCCCACCTGCTCTTAATAAATCTGATATGGTGTGATAGGTTTAAGGAGCTGAGAAACTCTGCATGTGTGTACTCGTAAATCAGTGATGACAAACGAGAAAGGGAAAGGAAGACAGCTAAATCAGTAATAGCAACTGAAAGTGAAAGTAAGAGAGCTCTGCTTCCCAGAAACCTTGTGACTTAGAGGAAAACAAGGACGAGACTAAAAGGTCACACTACTCAAACACTGCCAAGCACGTACTGCTGTATTGTAACTCTGGTAGCTACAGCCACACAATAGTTCATGTTTAGAAAGTATTAAGTAGACACTGATCCATAACACATATAAGAAGAGGTTAGTCCGAAAAACAACAGAGGCATTGATTCAGTCTCAAGCGTTCAGTTTTAATTCAAACTGCTCCTGATGATAGTTTTTAATTAAAACCAAAAGCTTGAGACTGGATCAATTTGTCCTTTTTAGAGTGACCTTACTGTTAAATAATCAAGTGCTCCAATAGTGCAGTACTAAGTAGTGTTAGGGTAATGATTCAGGGCCTCTAAACTTTTCCCCAAATATTTCTGTTATTTATGTTGTTGCTGCAGATTGGATTTCAGACTCTCCTCCTCCTGCTGCTGTGTTGTCATAGCTGTCTGGGAGGGGAAATTTAAAGGAGTGGAGGGGCAAAGAAAATGCAATGCCGTTGACAGACAATTGTATTATATATGTATGCTTATGTGGGAATACTTTATGTTCAGTATCATAGATGTATGCAGTGGGTGGTAATTTGCATTAGGATGTAGAATGTCCTTTTATATTCGATCTGCCCTCAAGCAGTGAAACAAAGATCACACCAGTACAGCAAAGTAAAAATGCTCCATAACATTCCATTTTAAATCCTCCTTGTGTAAAAGTGCTTAAGTATTATCAGTAAAATGTACTTCAAGTATCAGTAATGGCAAATTTCAAAGTCAAAGTATAAGACTTACCTGATTACCTGACCTGACTTACTTAATTTACCCCAAAACATGGGACTTCAAGGAAAACAATGTGTATGTTTATGAAGGGCTGAGGATGTTTCTGGTTTTAACCAAAACAGTTCCATACAAACCACTGTCACCACTGAACGCTTGCACCAAGTCGTACAAGACCAGGGGTCAGCAGCCTTTACTATTAAAAGAGCCATTATTGGCTAAAAAAAATCTGTCTGGAGCCACAAAACATATTCGAATAAAGGTAACAGCCTGTTAAATCGAAATCTTCCCCATCAACATTACGAATAGGTCTAAATGAGCATTCATTTATGTGATTGACTAGAAGGTGGCTACTCTGTTGTGGGATATTTATAATTATTTAGTACTTTAACTTTGCAGTGTTGGTGGTAAAGCAAATGAATCTGTCCACATCCACAATCCTCCAAAGCTTTTCCTTTTTTGCATTTGGAATCAATAGCTAGCCTTGCTGGAGAGACACAAGGCTCGCCACCACTACTGAATTTCTGTAAAATTTTGGGGAAAAGGTACCAGATTGTAGACATTATGATGTACATTTTAGTTGATGAAATGTTAAAACTTTATTTAAATCGATGTAGGGGCTACACATTTGTACAGTTAACGCCCACAACGATGACAGATGAAAATCTGAATGATGTTATTCATCATGTTATTCATTTCCAGATAACTTTATGTCAGGGAGCCACTGGGGAGTGTCTTAAGACCTGCAGGCAGCTCTGGAGCTGTAAGTTACCTGCTTCCATACTAGAATCTGTAATGATTTTTCTTTCTTTCTTTGTTTACAGAGGACAGCTCTATCTCTTGATATTCTGCATTAATGTTTTAGATTCGCAACAACAAAATTAAAAGTTAAAATAAGAGCTCTTTTGCTCTTTTCCCCTTTTTTCCTTATCCACTGTGAGGGTCCAAAGGACAGGGTGATGTCGTATGCTGTAAAGCCCTCTGAGGCAAATTGTTATTTGTGATATTGGGCTTTATAAATAAAATTGATTGTTTGATTGATTCCCCCCCTTACTTGCTTATAAACCAGCAAGTATGTTACAGGAGATGCACTGATATTTAACATATATAGGAATTTATTAGTCCAAAACAGCCTCCCAAAGCCTGCAGAGGCAATTGCAAGCACTGCAGTGCAGACTAAAAATGAGCAATTTGCAATCATAACTATTTCATGAGTGTTCCTCATCTGTTCTAAATGATGAGTTAAAGTACGGCTGATTCATTTATAGAGTTTAAACAATTCATCACACGTAAATGTGTGACACATCATTGGTAGATCTACCTTACCTGTTACAAATGATCTGCATATGTTTACAAGTCATTTCCAAAGCTTTCTACAACCCCATCATTTGTGTGTGTGTGTGTGTGAACTATTCATTATGTACCACTGTCTCTCATGGCATTTGTAATGATCCTTACCTGTTATGAGGGAAATTTAAATGCATACTCTTTTACTAATCATGTGCAAAGCTCTAGAACCATTAATATAAGTTATAAAACCATTTTCTGTAGCTGGTTTTATGAAATACTCTAAAAAAGCAAAACATATTTTGTATCTTTTGTCACTCTTAAAGCTCCTCTTATGTATCAGTGTACCATATGAACTTTATAATATGTGAGTGTTGTTGATACAGTCTGATATCTGCTGCCCCCAAGTGGCTAAAGTCCTGCTAAGTCTACAACCTTTCAGTATACTTAAAGGTCTTCGCAGTCTGAACATCGTTTGAATTGAGATGGTTACATACTATCTGAGAGAATGGCAGCTTATTATTCTTAAAGAGCCTTTCATTTGTCAACATGCTCACCACAGGGCTCACTGCGCAAAAAGCAACACAACAACCACATTTCATCAAGATCTTTTTTAATTGTCCAGACACTCTGCTGAGTGAATAACACAGTGTCAGTCTGTGATTGGCTATCAACAGTCATGCAGTAAACTACACACATTTATTTGTTGTGTTACATTTAACAAAACAATTCACACATATTTTTGTAGGCCTTTATTTTCTTCTTCAATGCTTCTTTTTCCCTGTCTCTCTGAACGTTTCCACCAAAGTACCCTTCAGAGTAAAAACCTTCAGTACCCATGAGGCAGATTTTGTACTGGGCTGAATAAAGGTTCATTCTTACCAATACTGTCATCCAAAATATGTTGTAGAATTTTTAAAGTTCTTTATTTGATTGATAAAAATCTTCAGCCATAATGCATAATGGTACTTAATTTGACCATCTGTGCATTTTCTACACACCAGTGAGTTGATCTGTACACATGCCGAGTTGACATAGTCAGATCATTTGCATCAAGCAAATCTTCAAAGCTCATTTTCTGGATGATTCAAATCAATTATATGATGTCAGCAAGATTTTTATTCAATTCAATTTATGTTTAACGTAAGCAGCCAGACCACACGCAGTGTTTACAGTAAAGGCAGTATTGACACAGCATGTAAATATAGCCAGATTAAACAAACTGAATGCAACAACTTCATAATTTTTTTTTTTTAAAAAGTTTGCACAACAACTTGTAGCCCAGAGATATAATGTGGACACTGCATGCTCTTGTCACCCAGCTAGCATGTGCTGTTACATTAGCAGGCGGATCTACTTTTTATGTTGCCTGTGGATATTCTCATTCGTCCAGGTCATAGTTATCTCAAAGCAATTGAATCGAACGCAACTGGACTTGGTTTTGTCTTAGAAGACGTTTCACCTCTTATCCAAGAGGCTTCATCAGTTCATGCTTGTCAGATTAGGCTGGAACTAATCTGACAAACTGGTGTGGGAACAACAGGTTAAATACCTGGGTTGTTCCCACACCAGTTTGTTTTTTCTCTCTTTTTTGTGCGTTTGTTTAAACCTGCTGTATTATTATTTCTTTTTTCTTTTTCTGTCTTATTGTCTAATAGTTATTTGAACAATAACCTGGCATATTTCCTTTAAAGAGGAACCATACCCATTTACAAAATTCATACATGTCATTCATATGATCTGAGACAGTCCAAAAGATTTAAGTACAAGAACAACTCTCTCACAAATTCAAATACTACAAAGCTAAAACTCAAATTTGTGATGTCATAGTGTTTGAAGTCTGGAGCTGCTCCAAAGACAATGCATAGGGAAAGATGTTATGACACTAGAAGCACCCAGGGGGATGTTCTGAGTACATGGGTACATTTTATGTTTCACAACTGAGGACGCTACTATAGAGTAAAGCTCATTTGAAAATAAAATGAAAACAAACATTCTGTGGGTCCACAAAATCAGGCTCATATTTATAGTGTATGGAGCAGCTCTAGACTTTGTACTTGATGACATCACAGGTTAGAGACTAACTTCTCTGGTTTCTGGTCTTAAGAGAGAGTCGCTCATGTTCACAAAAATCGATTGAACTGTCTTAGGCCATGGAAATAACATATTGGAATTATTTATTTTATTTAAGTTTGTTTACTTTGGAGTATTAGTGATGTATATCCATACTGAAGCATGGACAATATTAAATATACACACATTTGAAGTCATGTATTATCGTCATCGTTGCTCCATATTCTGGACAGTAGCTAGCTGCCTTTTTAGCTTTGTGTTATGTGCAAAAACATTTTAAATATATTCTTTAAGAAGTTATGATAGGTAGTGCACAAACTATGATAACACTTATGAATAGAAATTTTTGTAACAATAAGGCACAATATTATCACTAAGGCCTGAAAATGATAGATCTGGTCGTTGTTTACTTTTATAATTAAGTGGTGTCTGTTGCAAAGTCATCCTAAGGCCTTATTTTCTGAGTCATGTTTGTTCAAAGATAATTATGCAAATCATAACAAGTTTAGATTAATAGCATCAGACCAGACACCTTCTCTGCAAAGCTGCATCTTTAAGCATGTAGTCTGTCATTTTGTCCTCTTCTTTTAGCCTGAAATGAGAAGTTTGATTAAAATGCTCACTCTTGGTCTTTACTAAAACTACAGTTTTAAATGTTAGATGTAAAACAATCTTGACAACAAATCTTTTGATGACTGAAATGTCAAGTGTTTTTATTGACTTAAACTACACTAAAATGTTCATTTTTGATAAAGACAAGATTAAAATGTCCAGAATCAAAACCAAATCTAAAAATATTTGACAACTTTAATACCATTTTGGGTTATTAAAATAGGATGCACTTGGATTGATATGTGGCAGGTCTAAGGTGATGTCCACAGGGAAACGAGATTAGGTGTATCTGCAAAGGTTTTTTTTATTGTATAGACCTTTCGTAAACTTTAAAAACTGCATAAAAAAAAAATCTTATCTTCTTGTAAAGCAAATTATTAATTAGCTTTTTGAAAAGACCAGGTTTAACAGAACAGTTATTAACAAAAGAGGTTTGAACTCAAATAATTGCGTGAATGGTCTATTTACTACAGAAAAAAAACAAACATTCCAATTTTGTTTTCACAAAGGCTGATATTTCTGTTAGTAATTATGGATATCAATTTATCAATGACAGGAGACACATTAAGCAAACAACAAAAGTAAATATAAAAAATAAACAAAAATAACAACAAAAAAAGAAAGAAAAATCAAAAGTGTAAAATAGTGTATTCCGAATACTTGAAAAATTGCAAAGCATCATTTATGACATTCTTTAAAAAACAAACATATGAAGTACAAAATTAAAAATATATGAAGATGAAAATATTTATGTAAAAATTATTTTCAGATGGGCAACAGATACAGAAAGGTAAACAAAATAATGTAAAAATAGTTCTTTCTTTTTTTGCACAGTATGTCAACTTCTAAAAACTGTTTCCCTTTTTTCCGTTTCGACAAGTCTTAGGTACAGATTTTATGCCTTTTTCATAATCAACAGCACTTCATTAGTTCAAGCAGAACATCCATCTTATGACTCATCCTACATATCAGTTGCTACAATTCTCACAATTCTTTTAAATCCCTCAAAAAATGTTTTAAAAAAAGTAATCGCAGAGATTTTTATTTACAACTTTTATCAAAACTAAAAAGCCTTGTCACCTGCTATGATGCCTTTTAATGAGATTGGAATTATAAATGTCTCAGCTCAACATCCTACACCTTTGTTTGCTCTTTAGACATTGAACAACTGTCAGAAGAAAATTTCATGCATCTTGTAATGATAGAAACATACACATCTTTGAATGAACAGCACATTTACACCCTGATCTTTTTTTTTTCTTTTTTTAGAAACACATACAATTAGATCAGTTTAATGTCATCTGTTTGATGAGATTTTCATGTAAAAGTAAAAAATAGTAAAAATAAAAGTCAAATCATAACTTACATTTCTGTTTTAAGGTAATGACATCATGTCCACAATATATGACAACTATAAAAACTCTTCCTTTGAAAAAAAAAATATATATATATATATATGTATATTTTCCTTAAAATAAGCACATACATGTTAAATGCATCTTAATCATCATTAAAAATAAGAAGAAAAAACATTTTTGATGGGGAAAATAACCTATGACTAATTCTGATCTGTCTCATACTTTTTACAATCATCATTTAATTGTAATTTAACATACATCGTGTTCTCATTTGCTTCAAGATATGTTCAGGAATCCTTTCTACTGTTGTACATTAAAAAGCATTAAGATACATATTGATCAGATTATGAAGAATGTGCTGTTTCAGTCATTTTGGAAAAGACTCAATTGTCATTATTGCTATTGTTGGACTCCTTTAATCAAATTCAAAGTTCATATTTCTGTTGAACAGTTAAAGACACTTTGGCCTTCTGTTACTCTGAGTAGAGTTTGGTTGTTTCTGGCTCAGTCACAGATGTCATCCAGACTTTCAATAGCTTCTTCTTTACTGTGGTCTCTCCACTCAGGAGGAATTTCTCCTCTGCCCTGGAATTTTAAGTTATAATGGTCTTCCAGTTGCTTTTCAAAACGACATACAAACCATTTCCAGTATGTCATCTCAGACCCATCAGGAGTAATTTGCCATGTTGCATACTTCCTCCCAGCCCTTTGATAGTGTTTGTAAGGAATATACTTATCTGAATCATGATGGGGGTGGAAACATTGATTACTTGCAACTGATGTTGTGCAGAAGTTGATGTCCAGTTCCACTGTGCCTCTATAGTGCCATCCTTTAATCCCAGAGGGCCGATGAAAAGGCACACTGTGTTTGTTCGGACTGTGATTTTCTAGCGTGTTGGTACAAACAGCTGCACAGAATGGACACTTTACCCAGCAGCAGTTACACAGTTGATCGATGAGAATTTGATCAGGCTTCATCCTGAATTCCTCCATCTTATCCAGCGAGAGGCTGCTCACTTCCTTCATGACAGATTCAAGGCCTTTCTCTATCTCTTCTTTAAGAAAGTCGAAATTCTTTATGTCACTGAAGTTTTGACAACAAATGGTGTTGAATGTCAGCTCATCTTTTAGCAAACTGGAAAATTCCTCCACCCACATGTCTGCGTCTCCTCTCTGAGTTTTGACTTTCTCTGTTGCAGTAAATAAAGCTTGACTCACAAGCTTATTGATGTCTTCAACATTTTTCTTGAGTATGCACCGTGCTTTATTTTTGTTGTCTGTGAAGATGTATTTCTGTACTTCTTTTCTTATAAAAGTCTTTACTTTCCTCTTTGGGTTTCGGATGTAGGCGATAAAACCACCAAAGTCCTCTTTCTCAGCCAGTGACTTCAGTACATGTTTCTCCAAGTTCAACCTGTTCCCACTGAATGCTGGGAAACTGCACCTCATCTCTCTAGCAAGATCAATAGCAGTCTGGTTAAAGACGGCCACAACAGTGGAACTCCTCAGTTTTTCACAGATAAGTTCTCCGAACACAACAGCAGATGAGCTTCCACTGCAGAAGCTGCTGAAAATGTTGTAATATTGCTCTTTCTTGCTTTCTACATAAGTGACTGCATCATTGTTTCTTTTGAATTCCTTGTGGGACTCTGAAAGCCATCTCCCTGCCTTGTCAAACACATACAGTGAAAGATCAACTGTAAACTTCTTCTTCAGTGTATATTTCCTGTTTGATTCAAACTCTGCCACCTTTTCCTTGACACTGTTGGCCACTTCGTGCAAGTAATTTGGACTGTATCCTCTTGAGGCAACAGGTTTGCTCTTGATCACATCAAGGGCCTGTTTTTCAATGCTGTCAATGAGGGATCTGATCAGTTCCTGTTCTTCATACTGAAAATATCCCTTAAAGTAATATCCTACTTTTGTAGCTGTTTCTGAAACAATTTCAAAGAATCTGTGTGCAGAATGATTTCTTTGTCCTGTTGTGTCCCTTTTCCTCTCATTTTTATGTTGGCCTGTGTTACACAGTTCAAGATCCTTGCTGAGAGCTACATAATGAACATAATCACCAACCTCTGACATTTTTTTGTACCTGCCACTGCTTTCACATTTAGCTATCAGAGACCATTCAAAACCAAGCTCCTGAAGGATAGTTGCCTGATCTGCTTCATAGTTGATGTCCTCAATAGGTCTTGTACCTGCAGTTAGTTCACTGACCCAACCACTCCAAACAGAGTTGAACTGTTTTTTAAGTTCCTCTTCATCTTTTGCCTTGTCCTTTAACTGATGAGCAAGTTCTTTGCTCTTTTGTAGCAGCTTGTTCTCAAACTCTGTCTTCTTATCATCAAGCTTTTTGCAAGCATTTTTCTGCTCAATTACTTTGTCCAGTTTTCTTTTGACTCCTCTCACTTGGTCATCATGAAACTCCTTGATTTTTTTTCCAAACTGTCCTCGCCACTGAACCAGTATTTCTTTTTCCTTGTCATTATCGAAGTATGTTGACATTGTTTCTTTGATTTCGTCATATGTTTTAGTAATTTCCTTGTGAAGATAATTAAGCTCGACCTTATCATGATTTCCATTTTCAATCCTGGTATAAAGCCCGTTCTCAATGGTCAACATGTTGCTCCTCAGGGCCCAGGTCCAGTTCCCATACTGGACCTCAAGTTTTCTGTACACTGCAATCTCAAGTGTGTTTTTGAAACTGAAAACAAAGTTTTCATTTATCAGGGCATTCCACAGGTCCTGAATTTTGCTTTTGAACTGTGAGAGAGTAATTCCAGCTGACTGTGAAGCTTTAGAGAGGATGATGGTCTTCAGCTCTTGGACGCTCTCACTGTAACCTGGATTTGGAGGAGCCATAGGTGGACTTCCCTCCCATAGTTGGGCAAAGTATTTCACGTCTTTCTGCACATCAAATGCAATGACATCACCGAAGCACTCAGCATTACAAACCTCCTCTTTGGCTGCTAGTTGGGCCATCTTGTCCAGTTTTTCTTGCAGCTGTCTTTTTCCATGCATGTTCTTCTCTGCAGCTGTAATATCTGTAACATTCTGGTGAACAAACACACAACTTGGAGAAAGTTGAACTTTCTTCATCCTCATGAAAGCCTGAACAACAATCTGCAGAACATCTTGCATCTCAGCTGGATTTTCTCCAAAGATGTTGATCAGTGTCATGTTTCCCAGACCGACAACAAACGTTGTCATTGTCGTGGTGAAGAGTGCTGTTACCCTCCAACTCAAGAGCGCGCAGTCCTTCAGTGTCCACCACTAGAATGTATTCAAACTCAAAGTCTTTCTTGATCTCATCTGAAACTTTGACCAGCTGCATGAAGGCACCCTTGGTGCACCTGCCAGCACTCACTGCAAACTGTAACCCAAACATGGCATTCAACATTGTTGATTTTCCACTGCTTTGTACACCCAGCACTGACAAAACAAAAACTCTCATGTCGCCCAGTTTCTTGATGACTTCATCTAAAAGACTAGAGATCCACGTTAAAGGCACATGACCTGCATCACCATCCATCAGTTCCATTGGGTGTCCTGATATCATCAGCTCTGCAGCCAGCTCAGGGTATTTAGACCAGTCAGTTTGTCCCCTTGTTGTTTGTTTCTGCAGAGATGCATGGGCTTCATAGATCTGTCCCATTTCTCTAAAGATGTGCTCCAAGCCAAAAGTTGCTGACTGTAGTTTTGTTGATATTTGTTCAAGCTCAGTTTGCTTGCTTTTTAACTGATCAGATTTGTCATGCTTCTTTTTCAAAGCCAAGACCTCAGACCACTTTTCATCATAGCTCTGTATAATTAAAGACAGATCATCTGTGGAGAGGGCATCAATCAAAATTTGAGTCCACCTCAGGAAATACTCTCTATCTGTCGATGGCAACGATGAGAGGGTTTCAGCGAACAACTTCATTACTTCACTACAGGAAGCAGTGCATTGATCTTGTCGTATCTGGATCAGTTCCTTTTGCTTTTGGACCTTCTCCTTCTCAATGTGTCCTTTGAGGTGATGCAGTACTTTGTTTATTCTGCACCACTTGTGCCACAGTTGGCCTTGACAAGGGAGAAATGTATCTTTGATCTTTGACACATCCATCTCCTGAAGCAAGTTCACAATTTTCATTGCAGCAGATTTTCCTTTTTGGCAAACTTTGTCATCTTCATCCACTCTGATTCCAGAGACATCAGCCATGGTTTCTAGCTGGAAGGATGCATGTGGTCCTGACAAAATTCTTCCAATGATTTTTTTCAGTTCTTCAGACACATCTGACTGACTTCTGTCTCGAAGACCCATTTTATATTTCCCCTCAATCACCTCAACTGCACCACCATCATTGTCAGCAATGACAATAATGAGAGGCTTTGGAGACTTCAGAAGGACTGACATAACTGCAGAACCTTTGTCACCTTTTCCCAGAGTTGGTACAAGAACCACATTGACTGAAGATTTGCCAGTCAGTATGTCACGCTGTTTTTCAATTGTCAGAGCATCACCATGAAGATTACAGAAGGCAATGCAGTCAGTGAAGGCATCATTGGGTTTTCCAGCAGGGCAGTACCAGGCAATCTCTGCCACGCCATCCATCAGATGGCGAGACTTGGTGCTGCCTGGGCAGTTTCTGTGGAAGAAGGTGCTGTGACAGTCGTTGAACAAAGTGTTAATCAGCTGTGACTTAGACAGAGGTAGTGAACCCAGACGGAGAAATGACACCATGGGTGTCTCAGCTTTGCAGATGGGCATGCTCTTCATGGTGACAATGTTTGAATTATCAGTTACCTTCCATGTTTTTCTTATTTGTCTGAAAGTCCACAGAGGACATTCAATATCCATTGTGACTGGGTCAGGAACAAGCAAAGGTAAGGCATACTGACATTGTGATAGCTTTGTAATCATGTCCTGCTTCAAAAAGCTGTCTGAGCAGTGAAATACGGCCATTTGAACATCCATTGGATGGACATGAGTCTTTTTTGACTGATCAGAGTCTACAGTGGTGCTAAAAAGAGCATTTACAATGTTGTCATCTGTAATACTGTCCAACTTAGGAACATTCTTTGAATGGGTCACCTCATCACTATCCTGTCTTACAGGAATATATCTGGCTCTGTAGTCTAACATCATCAACCTCTGAAGAAAAGTATGTGCGAGTTTGTTCTGAGATGTTTCATGGTCCTGTTTCAAAGGTGGACCTACTTTAAGAAAATCTGCTGGTGACAACTTCTGTTGATGTGTGTCTTGAAGGTGAAGTCTGCCAAGCAGTGATTCAGTTTCTCTTTGATGTTTCGTCTTGTTGATCTCTTCAGAGCTCTTCACTGACTGCTGTAAATAAATATGTGCTGTATTTAGAAAATTGTAGCGCCATATGAAATATAAATTAGATCGTCCTGAACATCTAATGAATTAAATATGGACTTTTTTTTTTTACCTTAGTCTTGTTTCTACTCATATCCATATCTAAGGTACCTGCTGAAGAATAATGAAAGTATTACATGAAGGTCAGAGCAATATACTTTCATACCGATACACATACACACACACACACACACACACACACACATACAGTGTATATATATATATATATATATACTGTATATATGTGTGTTTAAAATGCTAATTGTAATCTATATTGAATATTAAGGGCTCTAGTGCAGCAGAGGCGCAGCGCACCTGCGCTTCGCCAACTGGGTGTGGCCAGGCGGATTTTGTAAGTTTAGCACACCGTGTGCCCTGGCGCAGCTACTCCTCTATCCCACCTCTGTCCCTCCTACCAGCGCAAGTCGGAAAGAGGGAGGAGAGAAGGTGTGGAGTGGGTTTTACACACATAACACCAATCAAATGAGCCCCTCTCCTCGCCCTTAAATGCGCCGCGCAAAGGCGTAATGAGAGTTTACTCAATTCGCCATGGCAGAAGAGAGCAGCAGCGTCAGACGGCCAAACTCCTCCCAGGAGGAAACTGATGTTTTGGTCCGGGAGGTCCAAGCTCACAGTGTCCGAATATACGGAACTGCCTTACACCAGCTGTGCTCCACCTGCGCTGACAGTAGACGTGGTTTCAGTTGGCGAGCTTTTAGCGCACCTTCGGCAAAGCTTTTTGGCACAAAACTGTCACTGCGCCAAGCTGGATCCGTCGACACCTGCCCCTGCTGCACCGCCACACCCATCTCAGCGCACCTCGATCTGCCAAACTACCAAACTGAGCGTGCCTCGGGTTGCACTGCTCGAAACTAGCTCTGCACGGGGTTCGTCACCCTGTGCCACCCTGCACTGCGCCGGGACACTAGAGCCCCATAACTTAATGAGATGTATTTCTGACATGAAAATGTTACCTTTCTCAGTGGTTGCAGATCGTATGGACTTGATTTCAGATTCTCCTACTGATGCGTGGTCATGATTCTTTGAGTGTTTATCATCATCAGGTTCATTCCCTGGGTCACACTAAAAAAATAAGTATTTGCTAGTATATTAGCATATTAATATATTTTATTTTTCATCAGTTGACCAAAAAAACCCATTGCAATTAAGAACAAGCACAGCTAAGCTCAAGCAGGTTTATATTTTCGTGAGAAGAAAGTAAACATTTCTGCAAGCATTTCAACTCATCTATGTGTCCAAACAGGAGGTTCATGGATTCAATCTCTTATCTAAGCGTAAAAGGTCTCCAGCTAAAAACCTGACCCGCAAAAGGGTAATATTAAACAAAGAGACACTGGTGTATGGCAATCGCTACTGAGGAGTGAAAAAAATCTCACCTTTAACTCTGATTTAGCTGCACTCTCCTCCCGCTCATCTACTGCAGGGTAATGTGACAACAAGCAGATTGCATGATCAAGTATAAAATATATTTTTATTTTATTTAACCATTCCAGGTTAATAAGATTTATTTGCAAAAGCTGTTTGTACAGTATATTTAAAAATGCATTGTTTAACATGTTTAACAATGGGCTCACTCACGGAGAAGAGGAGGAACGTTAGCGTTAGCTATCGGTGTTAGCACTAGCCGAGTCGGCTGCCACCGGCTACTGGAGTAACTTAACAGCTATGAAGCGCTTCTACCAGCTCCTCTAGTCACTGAGCCTCGCCTCCATCTCAGCAAATATATTACATTTATTACAGGTACCATCATCATTGAAGTAGCAGGACTCTCAAGTTTTGGTCTCAGTTCAGAGTGAGATTTTTGCTGGGTGGCGATGGGGGGGCACCGATGTAGCAGGCCTTGGGTATGATAGTTTATAAATGATTCATATTTCAAAGAAGTCATCAACCATCTATATGTGTTTAAAATAGCTGCTGAAATTAACAAGGATTCTTTTTTAATTTTGGGGGGCATTTTGCCTTTAATTGACAGGACAGTTAAGCGTGAAAAGGGGAGACACACACAGGGAGTGACATGCAGCAAGGTGCCACAGGCCGGAGTCAACCCGGACCGCTGCAGGAAAAGCTTTATGAGACGCTTGCTCTAACCACTAAGCCACCAATTACATCTTAACATCAATTTTGTCGGCTAAAGTTCAGATGCTGTCAAAATGTTAGGTTAAAGTTGATATTCCCCAAGATAAGCTCTCATTGTTTTCCTTTTGCGCAACAAGTAATTTCATTCAGTAGGCTACAAAATCAAATGATGACATGACTAACTGTACACATGTGATAAGACACCCCCGTCTTGTTTGTGCACCCTGTTCTTGCTGCGGTCAGATCACCTGTATCTTACCCAGATACAGCAATGCTATTTTCTGATTGGCTGATAGGTAGCTGGATGTTATTCTTTGATTGGCTGGTGGGTAGCTGTGTCTTATTGGCTGGAGTGTGGTAAGCACTTGTTGATCTCTCCGGTAGCCACAGCGTCTTGCAACACGTTGCACTGCAATTATAGTGATGTAACTTGGTGGACGTTATCATAATAATTTTTTTATGCGTGAGAAATACCAGGTGTGGCGGGTGAGAGTGTGAAAAGGTTCAAATGCGTGTGTCACACTCTAAAAGCGTGAGACTTGAGAGCCCTGAAGTAGGCAGGGGAATAGCTAAACACAGCAGAGACCGAGACATCGCTAACTGCTAGATGAGGGGGGTGGGGGGTGGAGAGCAGAGGTAGAGGGAGGAGTAGCTCATGATACACTTTGTTTTGGTCTACATGCAGTGCACAACAGCAAACCTAGCGGTGAAACGATTTCGCTTATTGCTCCTTTAAACTAAAATACCACTTCACTATTTAAATCTGTTACTTATACAATAAAAGTTTTCATTCAAATGCACCTTTTTTGTCGGTTGCAGATGGTATTACAGAAGTGATTTTAGATTCTCCTCCCACTCTTGTGCTGTCATCGTCCTTGTCTGAGTGTTTAGCACCACTCACTGGATCACACTAAAAGAAATTGGTGATTTTAGAGAACCTTTAGCTTATCTGGTTATGACCTTGAGATGAAGAATGTGAAGATCAACAAAATACAGTGGTATACCAATTCAGAGTACAACAAAACCAAAAAATAAAAGCAAAACTAGGGAACATGCACAACTTAACACAAGAAGTTTTGTATTTTAGTGAGTAGATAGTGAACTCTTCTGCAAAACTGTTTTTAAATCATCCATGTGTCCAACCAGGAGGAACGTCTGAACTAAAAAGGTCTTCAGCTAAAAGTGGATCCGGAATATTGGTAGCATAAAAAACAGAAACACTGGTGTAAGGCAGTTTCTATTGAGGATCAAAAGAAATCTCACCTTTACCTCTGATTTAGCTGCACTCTCTTCCCTCTCGTCTACTGCAGAGTAATGTGACAACAAGCAGATTGCATGATCAAACATAAAACTAATTGTTTTGGTCATTTGACCAGTCCAGGTGAATAAGATTTATTTGCAAAGGTTATTTCTATTTTTCAAAATTTTTCATTGTTTAAAATGACTGTATCTCCTCAACACTAAATATGCACAGCGTGTTTTAATTGATTTTGAATTATCCACATGTTGCAAAAAATACAAGAGTAAAAGAAAACGGAGTGATTCTTACCTTCTCTAGTCACTGTTGAAACAGTCTGAGATGATGGACTTGTGTCCTTCACTGCATCACTCTCCTCCATAGATGGCTCAGTCATGTTACTGCTGCTTTCATTGTTGACCTCTTTAACTTCATCAGTCTCTCCTGTTGAAGGGTCAAAGCCAACAAATATTACACATAGTTGGTTCCAGGCTTTATATACATCATTACAATTGAAATATCACTTCACTGTTTACATCTCTATTACTTTACAATTAAAGTTTTCATTAAAATGCACCTTTCTTGTCAGTTGTAGATGGTATTACAGAAGTGATCTCAGATTCTCCTCCCACTGTTGTGCTGTCATCGTCCTTGTCCAAGCATTTATCCCCACTCACTGGATCACACTAAGAAAATAGGTGACTTTAGAAAACATTTAGCTTATCTGGTTATGACCATTGAGATGAAGACCAGGAACCTAACTGGGTCAAACTCAGTCTAAACTAAAAAGGTAGGGTGTTAGTTCTATAGGTAGCATTTAACAAAGATGTACTTGTATTTCTCAATAACCACTGAGGTTTAAAGATTTCACCTTTATCTCTGTTTTAGCTGCAGTCTCCTCCTTGTCTGTAGCAGCATAATGTGACAACAAGCAGACTGCACATTCAAACATAAAAGAAAGAGTTTTGGTTAGTTAACCATTCCAGGTTAATAAGATCAATCTGCAAAATGTGTGCATTTAAAACATAAATAATTTAACAGGATGTATTTCTAGCACACCAATTAGAAATAATCTTTTAATTTAGTTAACCAGAGTTTGCAGAAATGAAATACAGCAATTAAAGGACATGAGGTCACGCTTATATTCACTCTTATGGCTTGTATGCAGACCATTTGATAACAGTAAGAGAAAGGCGTGAATTCCCTGATTTAATGGGAATTTGTCAATGTTTTGTAGGCCAAGCATGTTAATGACAGAAATGTGCCGACCACACAAATCATACAGTTTGTGTGAAAACAGACTTGTATGCCAGTCATGGTCAAGTAAGATGTTTTTTGATCCAATCTCAATGGTATTTGTATCACCAATTAACACCAATGTGAGTTCAGGTATCACTGAAACGAAGATAAACAGAGAATAACATCATTATACAACAATGCAGTAATCACTGAACCAGCATTGTCAAAGTTTTACAGTGTTGGCAGAGATGAGATGAGGAATCAAGGTTATAAACTAATTTTTACATTCACATGATTAGTTGGATTTTAACAATTTGTCATCATGTTCTGAACTCACCTGAAATAAACTCTACAACGTTAATGAATGAACAGCACAATCAATGCCTGTTTAAAATATTACCTTTCTCATCGGTTGCAAATTGAACAGACTCGATTTCAGAATCTCTTCCTGTGCTTTCATCATTCTTCTCTGAGTGTTGAGCTTCACCAGGTTCATTCACTGGATCACACTGAGAAAATATGTGATTTTACACAACAATTACTTCTCCAAGTTACATTAGAATCACTGAGATTATGTTTTCTTTTTAATTGGGAACCCAAAATTAAGAAAACAGACTCAAGAAAAATATGAAAGTCTACAATGAACAACATACAGTGTTACAATAGTACTATAACATATAAATTAAGAGTGAAGTAAAACAATACACAGTGAAAAGGGAAAAAAACACTCTAGAAGGGTTCTCAGCTTAGTCATTTAATTTCAAACCTGGAGGGTCATGAATGCAGATATATGTTGTACCATAGATTCCCTACTGTATAAAAAAATCACACCTTAAAATTCATGGAAGGATTCTCTATGGCAAAACTCTGACTTCAGAAAAAGGGTGATGTAAAAGAAATATATGCAGCTGTAAACGTACCTCAGCTTTGGCTGCACCCTCTTCTGTCTCATCTACTGCAGGGGCATGGAGGAAAAAGCAGAATACATGGGAAAAAAACTGTCTTTGGTTAACTAATCATCCTTAGGTTATGAAATATTATTATAATATTATGACATGAGTTGTTTGATACATTTTAAAAGGACAGGTTACCACCAGATCATTTTTATCCCTAGATCATTTTTTTCTCTGACCTATAATGATTGTCAGGAGTAACTACTTACATGTAATGGAGTTACATAATTAGATTACATAATAGATGTAATTGTAATCAGTTACAGTGGCTGAGAAAAAAAATACTTAATTGAATTACGGTCACTATCAAAATGTTAGTGATTACAAAGGGGTTATTAGTAAAAATCTTATATGTAGAAAATATTCATTCTTTTGTAATTCTTCACTGTGTAAGAATGCCTTCTTTTGGCCTAGTTCTGGACAACAAGGGTCAGCACACACGTTGGTTCAAGTTTGAGTGTAACACTTGTACTTGGCTTTAGGGCCTGGTTTAAAACATTTGTTAGAGAAGTAATCAAAAAGTTATCAAATGTAGTAAGTTATATCACTTTGATGAAGTAATTAAAATAGTTACATTTTAGACAGTGTAACTAGCGATCTGTAACCTATTACATTTCAAAAGTATCCATCCCAACACTGCCTGTGTTGCTATTTATCAAGCTAAATTGTTTTGGTTCGAGTTGCCAAGTGTTGGAGTTACGGGCTGTAGAGATGTCTCCCTTCTCTTCTCCAGTATAATGGAAGTAGATGGCACTTGGCTTGTGGTGCCCAAAGCACCAAAAACATAATACATTTGTATAACTCAACATCAATGTCTCTTTCTAGGAATCATGACCTGGTTGCTCAAGATAATCAACAGACCTTGTTGTGAGCAGTTTCATGTAGGAACTATTTTCTTGACTTACTACTTCTTGGATGAGAGGCTTGTGCACTTGACAGTGTGAGATGTCATCACTGATGCCATTCTCAGCTGAGCTGTAACGTTAGCTAACTCAGTAGAGCTAGGTGAGCTAGCAGTAGATGTACAGTACGCTTCCCTCTGCACAGTGATATAGTTGACAGACGTCGTTCGGTAGAAAGAAAATAGTTCCGACATGAACCTGCTCACAACAAGGTCTGTGGATTATCTTGAGTAACCAGGTCCTGATTTCTGGAAAGAGACATTGCTGTATTTTCTTGGTGCTTTGAGCACCACATGCCCAGAGCCATCTAGTTCCATGATGTTGGATAGAAGGCAGACATCTCTACAGCTGATATCTCCAACACTCGTCACCTCACACCAAAACAATCTCGATTTATAAATAACACTATAGTTAAGAGCAAAAATATGCATTTATATTGGGCCGTCGGTAACATAGTGGATAGTGCCGGCGCCCCATGTACAGAGGCACTGCCTTGCTGCAGCGGCCGCAGGCTTGACTCCGGCCTGCAGCCCTTTGCTGCGTGTCATTCCCCACTCTCTCTCTCTCTCTCTCTCTCCCCATTTCATACACTGTCCTGTCCATAAAAGGCAAAAAGCCCCAAACAATAATCTTAAAAAATGAAAAGTATTTATAATAGGGGGTGACCTGTCCCTTTAAAAAATCCTTAGTGTTTGAACCTCATCTGACGTATAAATATAATGTTACGATATAATCAGTTCTTTTGTAAAATATGACCTTTCCCATTGGCTGCAGATGATACAGATTTGGTTTCAGGCTCTCGTCCTCCTCCTCCAGCTGCTGTGTTATCATCGTTGTCTTCCTCCATCTCATCTGCTCTTCATCTTTAAAGACTTATACTGTATGACAGAGCCATTCAGACATTCAGAAAAACAGATTACCTCTCCAGCAATTAAGCAAATTATTTGATTAGTGTAGAAAATGTTAATGAAGAGTAGTGTTAAAAGTATCAACTCAGGCAAAGCTCCAGGCCCTGACGGCCTGCCAATAGAATTCTATAAAACATTCCAGAAGCATTTGTTGACCCCACTTTTGTATATGTTTAATGAGTCATTTAATAATGGTATCTTACCACCAACTTTAAGACTTGCTACAATAATCCTTATTTTAAAACCTGGGAAAACACCGACTAACTGCTCTTCATATAGGCCCATTAGTCTTATGGGGGTTGACACAAAAATATTGTGTAAAGTTCTTGCTAAAAGGCTAGATCCATATATTCCCTCTTTGGTACATAGCGATCAGAACGGGTTCGTACAGGGTCGTCAAGGATTTCACAACATTAGAAGGGTCCTCAACATAATCCACTCTCAAAATAATGCCAGGGATACAGCGCTGTTATCTCTAGATGCTAGACAAGCGTTTGATAGAATTGAATGGCCTTATTTGTTCAATTTGCTACCAAGATATGGACTTGGGGGAAAATTTCTGAAATGGATAGAATTATTGTACACCAACCCTACAGCACGTGTAATGACGAACAACAATTTATCCAGTCTGATAACGTTAGAGAGGTCAACCCGCCAGGGTTGTCCTCTCTCCCCATTATTGTTCATTTTGGCCATTGAGCCTTTAGCCATGTCCATTAGAGCTGAAGCCAATTTGTCAGGTATAACAATCGGAGACCATGAACACAGGATATCGTTGTATGCGGACGATGTGATTCTTTTTTTGTCAAACTTATCAAACAGTGTTCAGACATTATTACATTTAATTAACAAATTTGGTCAGTTTTCTGGGTATAGTATTAATGATGCAAAATCCTCTATACTTTTCTTGAACAAAGACGAAAGAATTAATCCAGTTATAAGTACACCCTTTTTTAATGCGAAGGAGGGCTTCACTTATCTTGGAATTAAGATTACCCCCCAAATTAATACAGTTGTTAAAGCGAACTATGACCCACTGTTGAAAGAGGTACGAGATTCGCTTGAAAATTGGACAACAATGCCAATATCAATGATTGGCCGGATTAATTTAATTAAGATGACTATCTTGCCGAAATTTTTATATCTGTTTCAATCACTCCCAATACCACTGCCAAAATCCTTTTTTAAAGAAATGAATAGTGTATTTTGTAGGTTTATCTGGAACAACAGAAAATCTAGACTCAGACTCAGATTATTGTTTCTGCCATATGATAGGGGTGGATTACAGATGCCCAATTTACAGTGGTATTACTGGGCCGCTCAGCTGCGCAGCACTATGCTTTATTTTGTCACACAATCTCCTCCAGCATGGGTTTATATTGAGCAGGCATCAATATCTAAGCTGCCATTAAGCCTATATTTATATTCAGCAGACTTTAAAACCTTAAAGAAAAAAACAACTAATCCCTTCCTTAAAAACTCCATTGATATATGGTTTAAAGCTCACAGACATATTGGTGATACGCCCCCCATCTCTCAATTTTCACCTATTTGGAGTAATGCGCAGTTCACTCCTGGCAGGGCGGATGGTGGTTTTCAGGTTTGGGCCAACAGGGGGGTACAAAAAATTGGAGACTTATATGTTCAGGGCACTTTACTAACATTTAATGACCTTTGTTTGAAATATTCAATTCCAAAAAAACACTTTTTTAAATACATACAGTTGAAGCACTTCATTTCATCAAAACTCCGCCAGCCTATGCATGAGCCGCCGCTGTCCTGCCTTGAGGGTATTGTGTTAAAACACATGCATGGGAAACGACAAATTTCTATACTATATACAGCACTTGTCTCGCACGACAAGGAATCTAGTCATGATAGAAGGAGGGCATGGAGTTTAGATATTAAGGAAAATATTGAAGAAGCTGAGTGGGCGACAGCTTGTTTACAAGCTCAAACACAAACCATTAATACTCGAATGAAACTACTGCAACATAAGTGGCTAATGAGGACATATATAACCCCTGAGAAACTTCATAAATGGTCCCCTGTCATTCCAGATACATGTGTGAAATGTTTGACTGAGAAGGGTACTTTAATTCATTGTGTTTGGGAGTGTCCTAAGTTGGTAGCTTTTTGGAAAATGGTTGTCTGCACTCTAAGTAAAATCATAGGTATCCAGGTACCTTGCTTAGCAAAACTTTGTATTTTAGGGATATATCCAGATAACTTTTCTTTTAACTCTAAGTGTAAGACTCTCATTAACTTTGGCCTTCTGCAGGCCAGGAGGATGGTTGCCCTATCATGGAGAGAGACTGAAGTATCTTCTAAACAGTCCTGGATCAGAGAGATGGTAATGTGTGTTACACTAGAAAAGCTAACCTATGTAACTAGAGGTAAAGCACAAGAATTTGAAGAGGTGTGGGCACCTTTGATGGACTTTCTCAGGCAACAGTGAATACTTATTTGTAAAGCTGTTGAGTGTGACAGTTTTCTTTTTGGTTTTTTGGGGTTTTTTTTTGTTTTTGTGTGTGTGTATGCAGTGAGGTCAGTTTGCATCTCATTGTGCAATTAGTGTGATATGTGTTGATGTGTTCTGCATGTATCTATTGAAAATCAATAAAAAACATTGTTTAAAAAAAAAAAGAAGAGTAGTGAATGAATGATGAAGAAGATCATAGTCAGAATGACTTAGCAGTCAACCACACCTGTTGCTTAAAACATAAGATGTTTGTTTTGCAAGAAAATGAGAAGTATGCTTAAGAAAACAAACACTGTAAGATAAAAACTAGAAGTATGTGATTATCTGATTAAACAGCTGCCACATCTTTTGTCCTGAGTCTCTTTAGCACTGTCTGGTTTGTGTAGACATGGTTGCCTTGTCAGAAATACTTTCTGTCCCCACCCTACAGATTTTGAGTTCAGGAGCCTGTTTAATTCAGAAACACTTGTTGCAGGTTTACAGCGGATACAACAGTTCAACAGTTGTTTTTTTAGAAAGACAAAAAATATCTAATAGCAGATCCACTGATATGTAACACATATAAGAAGAGGTTAGTCCAAAAAAGGATTGGTTTATTTGAACCAATCAGATTTTGCCACAACCTCTGTGAGCCATCTGGTTGTTGTCAAACTTTAAAACTGTTTATTTCTCTGCTGCTGTCAGCTGTCATTTTGTTGTCAGATCGATGCAACCCTCCTCCACCCCTTTCACCTCCAGGTTTCATCACAACCAGCACCCATAGGTCCTTACACTGAACTCATCAGAGGTCTTGCCCCACATCACATCAGTATCCTTAGGCATTACTCTTCACCCCACCAGCACCACCATTCCCAGTGTCTACATTCCACCAAGGATTTTTCTGCACAGCTCAGGGCATAACCACTTATTACAGTGGGGTCTAATCGCCAAAGACTTTTGCAGTGTAAAATAAATTGATTTAATTACCTTGTTTTTGTTTTTGCTTTTTTGTTTGTTTTTGTTGCTGTTGTTTTGTTTTGTTTTGTTTTGTTTTGTTTTATTTCAACAAAGTCACTCATGATTGACTGAAGCTGTTTGAAAAGGTCAGTGTCTGTTATAAAAATTGTACAGGCTCATTTGAAGCGTATACACAAAAACAATATATAATCTATACTCACCATTTGTTGTGTGTCTCCCTTGCTCTGGCAGGTCTGTGTGAATGTGACTGCCTTGTCAGGAATCTTTCTAGTCCGCACCCTTCATAGACCAAGATCAGAAACCTGTTTAATTATGACTCCACCCCTCCCTCCTGCTCCTAGCAAATGTAATGTGGTGCAGTATTGACAAAACCTAAAGACAATGTAAGACAGTACTATTTTAAGTCACCTTGTGACTTAGATGAAAACAACAATGAGGCTGAAAGGTCACAATTCTCAGACACTGCCAAGCACATACTGCTGTCAACACTGCAGTACAACTCTGGCAGCTACAGCTGATGCAATAGTTCATATTTAGACAAATATTTTCAAAACAGGACAGAGGCAGTGATTCAGTCTCAAGCCTTCAGTTTTAACTAAAACTGCTTCTGATGAAAGTAAAACCAAAATCCATCCATCCATCCATTTTCTAACTGCTTCATCCTCTTGAGGGTCGCGGGGGGGCTGGAGCCTATCCTAGCTGTCATTGGGCAAGCGGCGGGGTACACCCTGGACAGGTCGCCAGACTATCGCAGGGCTGACACACAGAGACAGACAACCATTCACACTCACATTCACACCTACAGACAATTTAGAGTTATCAATTAACCTAATCCCCAATCTGCATGTCTTTGCACTGTGGGAGGAAGCCGGAGTGCCCGGACAGAACCCACGCTGACACAGGGAGAACATGCAGACTCCGCACAGAAGGGCTCCCACACCCGGGATCGAACCAGCAACCCTCTTGCTGTGAGGCGACAGCTAACCACCACACCACCGTGCCGCCCAAAACCAAAATCCCCCCAAAAAATATTTTTTGAAGTAACCTTACTGTTAAATAACCAAGTGCCGATACAATGCAGTAGAAGCACTTGTGAGTCTGATGATTCAGACCTTTTAAGCCTTTCCTCAAATATTTATTTTATGTTGTTGATGGTACTGACTAAAGAAAGAGTTTTACCTGGGTAAACAGTAAATGTTTTTGCCAGTCTGTTAAGACAATCACGCAGATTATGGGGTTAGACGAGCTTCACAGGCTTCTGTGCCTGATGCCAAATGTTTAGTCCAACCTTGGATGTGGTGGATGACTGGGTGAAGCATAGGACTTTCACTCAGGAGACTGGGGTTTGAATCCTGTGGAGTCAGCAGTGGGATTTTTTTTAAGATTTATGTGACGGCCCCTCCCTTTACTCTGGAGGTGTGTGGGCTTGCTGGTTGCTGGTTGGTCTGCTTTGTCTGTCAGGAGGGACCGACATCAGCTGATGTGCTGCACCTGGGCCTGGTGAAGTGGTTATATTCTGATACCAGCTGGCTCTCTTTCTCTCATTCGATCCACGCTGTACATGAGGGCACCACGGCGTGGCCGTGCCTTTTCTGTTGCTTTTGTTTTGGCACGCTCACACACACACATGCATCCACACACGCCCACACTACTGATTACTGACACTGATTCTCACGTATTTCTTAAGTTTATGTTAATAAACGCATTGATTAGTTTGAACCTTGTCTTCCCTCCAGTTTTCTTTGTTGCAGCCTAAGAGCCGGGTTGTAACACTTAGTTGACATATTGCCTTCAGTTTTTAGGATGTATAAAGTTGCTGTATGCACGCTTGGTACATGAACTTTAGCAAAATAGTTGAATAGACCCGTTCTTATTAACGTCATATTTTAACGTTGTCAGGATGCCCAGTTTTTTGTTTCACCTCGTTGAACCCTTTTTAATGCCTTTATTTTTTGTAAACAAAACGCACCTTTTCTTAAAACACTTATTTCTGTTTGTCTAGACCCTTTCCCCCCAGTTTCATTTTTCTTAGTCCACACCAACCTCTTTTTCTAATTTATTATACAGGTTTCAAATCATAGCCTAGCCTACTGGTCACTGGACAACATCCGTGTTAACTGAGGTTCTGCATGTTTTTGGCAGATTGCTGTGATGTATTATTTGTGAAAAATGACCACTACAAGGTGGGCACATACACTGATAGATGGATACTGGATTAAACGTACACATGGATAGAGGGGTATGTATGCTGCACAAATTGTTAAGACCCTTGGGACAAAATAAGAGTTAATTTCATTTAAGAATGTTACAATGAGACTGCATGAAATTGAACTTTGAATGTGACTGCCTTGTCAGGAATCTTTCTAGTCCACACCCTTCATAAACCGAGATCAGAAACCTGTTTAATTATGAATCCACCCCTCCCTTCTGCTCCTGCCAAATGTAATGTGGTGCAGTATCGACAAAACCAAAAGAGAACGTCAGACAGTACTATTTTAAGTCACCTTGTGACTTAGATGAAAACAACAATGAGGCTGAAAGGTCACAATTCTCAGACAATGCCGAGCACATACTGCTCTCAACACTGCACTGTAACTCTGGTAGCTACAGCTGATGTAATAGTTCATATTTAGAAAGACATGAAGTATCAAGCAAGGAGAACCACAGATATTTAACACGTCAGAAGAGGCTAGTCCGAAACAGGACAGAAGCATTGATTCAGTCTCAAGCCTTCAGTTATAACTAAAACTGCTTCTGATGAAAGTAACCCCCCCCAAAAAAAATTTTTTTTTTGGAGAAACCTTACTGTTAAATAACCAAGTTCCGGTGCAGTGCAGTTGAAGCACTTGTGAGGCTGATCAGTCAGACCTTTTAAGCCTTTCCTTAAATATTTTTTTATGTTGTTGATGGTACGGACTAAAGAAAGAGTTTTACCTGGGTAAACAGTAAATGTTTTTGCCAGTCTGTTCAGACAATCACACACATTATGGGGTTAGATGAGCTTCACAATCTTCTGTGCCTGATGCCAGATGGTTAGTCCAGCCCTGGATGTGGTGGGTGACTGGGTGAAGCATAGGACTTTCACTCAGGAGACTGTGGTTTGAATCCTGTGGAGTCAGCAGTGGGTTTTTTAAGACTTAACTGACATATTGCCTTCAGTTTTTAAGATGTATAAAGTTGCTGTATGCACACTTGGTACATGAACTTTAGCAAAATAGTTGAATAGATCCGTTCTTATTAACGTCATATTTTAACGTTGCCAGGATGCCCAGTTTTTTGTTTCACCTTGTTGAACCCTTTTTAATGCCTTTATTTTTTGTAAACAAAACGTAACTTTTCTTAAAACACTTATTTCTGTTTGTCTAGACCCTTTTACCCCAGTTTAATTTTTCTTAGTCCACACCAACCTCTTTTGCTAATTTATTATACTGGTTTCAAATCATAGCCTAGCCTACTGGTCACTGGACAACATCCATGTTAACTGAGGTTCTGCATGTTTTTGGCAGATTGCTGTGATGTATTATTTGTGAAAAATGACCTCTACAAGGTGGGCACATACACTGATAGATGGACACTGGATTAAACTTACACATGGATAGAGGGGTATGTGTGCTGCACAAATTGTTAAGACCCTTGGGACAAAATAAGAGTTAATTTCATTTAAGAATGTTACAATGAGACTGCATGAAATTGAACTTTGAATCAATATTCCCACCAGCTAAATTTGGATAATTTCTTACTTAAGTAAGAAAAGTTTGTTTAAGTTAGAGTGCTAGATGTATATCTGTGCTAAAGCATTGACAATATAAAAGCTATACACATTTGACAGTCAGTTATTAGAAGCTAGCTGTCTAGTATTTAACTTGTGCTGTATGCAAAATGTTACAATTTTATTCTTTTAAAAGTTATGATAGGTAGTGTACAATCTACTATAAACACATGAATATACCAGTTTGTAACTGGGCCTAAGGGCTAAAAAAAGGACAACAATGTCTTTTGTTGTTGTTGTTTACTGTCTTCATAATAATTCATAATCATGTCTGTACAAAGATAAATATGTAAATCAGAACAACATCAGACCAGACACCCTCTCTGCAAAGCTGCAGTCTTAATCATACAGCCTGTCATTTTATGGCTAACCTTCCTTTAGCCTTAAATGAATCGGATGAAATCATATTTAAAGGCAGTTTTTTAAGTTTGATTAAAATGTTCACTCTTGGTCTTCACTTAAACTAGACTAAAATGTTGTATGTAAAACAATCATCTATCCAGTCTTTCAGTGACTAAAATGTCATGTGTTTTTACCGGCTTACATTAGACTAAAATGTTTAAGGTTTTCTTTGATGAAGGCGAGACTAAATTTCCAGTGCTAAGACTAAAACTAAAAATTGCTGACAAAATTTGCACCATTTGTGATTTTGGGTCATAAAGAATAAACATACTTGAATTAGTATGTGATAGGATTTAGCCATATTTTTGAGAGTGTGCCAAAAGAAAATCGGGTCTTCTTCAAATGCTTATCAATAACAAAGGAGACGGACACTCCAATGAAGGGTTTATTTATTGCACTAAAATTCTTTTTTTTTCACAAGACTGACATTTCTTTTTTAAAAGTGTAAAATTGTTGAATACTCCAAATACTTGATTAAGACAAATCATCATTCACCATTTAAAAACAAAAACATTAGACTTTGAGAAAACATCCTAAAATAAAAACTGTTTACCTGTATTTTGATCTTGATTTTAAAATCCTGTTACTTGTATACAAAGCTCTATATTGTCCTGCACTTCAGTACATGAGGTCATCCAACCATTGCTCATACTAATTCTAAAGCAGGAGAGGCTGTCTTTTGCATATATGTCCCAGCAGATGAGACACCCAGCCTGTGGACCTGTGAGAGGCACACACTGAATACTTTTAAAAGCAAGTCAAAAACATTTCTCTTCATAACAGTCTATGGCTGACTTCTTCTGTGTGTGTGTGTGTGTGTGTGTGTGTGTGTGTCTTGTATGTTTCGGCATTTGTAATTTTGGCACTGATTCTTTCTCTACTTGTCTATATGTCATTTCTAAGTGGTAGCACATTGTGTTGCATTTTATTGTGTATAAAATACACCATATAAATAAAGATGGCTTTACTTGAATAAAAACAAAACATATTTTTAATTAAACAACTTGGTTTGTCATCTTATAGTTGTATGAACATGTCAGTTTGCAGTTACAGTTTATACCCACGTCTGTCCAAAGTCATATGAAGCCATGACAGTTGACAATGCTTCTAATGTTGCTGCAAAGAAGGTGCATATTCTGAAACATGGATGCTTCACACACCTCTTAAACTCAGCAGCACAGAATATCTATATAATCAGCACAATTTCAAGATAGGCACCCAAGATTAGTGTCACCAGTTCAGTATCTGAACAAATACTGATCAAACCTTTTGTTTCTGACTTATGATGTTGAATAATGGCCAGAAAAGTGTTTCAGCAGAACATTATGATGTCACAGTGAAGCTGACCTTTGACCTTTTTGATATAAAATTGTTGTTCTCTTGTTCTATGAGAGATTTGTGTAGATTTGGTCATAGTTATATGAATTCTTGAGTGATTGTCAAAAACTTGTTTTGTGAGTGAGGTCACATGGATCTTGAACTTTGACCACAATTTTTTAATCAGCTCATCCTTGCATCCAAGTTGACGTTTGTACCAAATTTGAAGATGTTGTTGTTGTTTTTTAACCTTTAACTTTCACTGAAACTGTTCGGTGGAGCACATTTTGAGTCACTATCTGAATAAAAAATGTGACTTCACCCAACCTCATTGACCCATCTCTACCATTTGGTTAAAGTACTCGTACTCGTACTATGTATGTCATGCAAAACAAGTCCACTAGATGTCACTGTGTTGAAATATTCTGCCTTTTTAGTTCACCTGCGGCAGGAAGTCACTAACAAAAGACTCATTCCAGACATTGGGGCTCTGTGTGGTAGGATTGTCAAAGGTGGACATGTGGTTTTCTGATGTTCTAGTTTCAGAGGTCTTACTGAACAGACTTATGTAACTTTATACAATAAATGAAGGTCTAATAGGGTCAAATATTTCTTTTTTAAACATGCTCTACCAAACAGTTCATTTGTCCTTTTAGAGTAAAGGGAGTGATGCCAAGCTAATGTAGTTGAAATTAAGTAATTACTACAAAATAAAAGTACTTCATTGTTGTTAAATAATTAATGCAGAATAACTGTGTAAGTCTGATTATTTTATTTTTTTTACATTCTAAAGCCATGCTAAACCAAATAGTTGAATTGTCCATTCATGGTAAAGGTAAGGATGCTAAGATAATACATTTACAATTTTTATCCAAAAAAAAAGATAAATTCCCACTGTTTAGACATCATATATTTATGTTATTCAACTGTATAGAAACTGTATCAGTATGATTTTTCACCATTTATGAGATGTTTTGAAAATACTACAATGTTAAATATCTGGAATAAATACATGGAAATGATACTAGTACTAGTGAGAAATTGATATATGCTGGTATACTAACTGGGCAGCACAGTGTTTGTTTGTGCCAAATTTGAGGAAATTCTCCTAAGGGGAAGTTTTTATTTTAGGATGTTTTCTCAAAGTCTAATGTTTTTTTGTTTTTGAAAATGGTGAATGATGATTTGTCTTTCTCAAGAATTTGGTGTATTCAACAATTTTACACTTTTGAAAAAGAAATGTCAAAATGAATGTTTCGTTTCAGTGCAATAAATAAACCCTTCATTGGAGTGTCCGTCTCCTTTGTTATTGATAAGCATTTGAAGAAGACCCGATTTTCTTTTGGCACACTCTCAAAATATGGCTAAGTCCTGTCACATACTAATTTAAGTATGTTTAATCTTTATGACCCAAAATCACAAATGGTGCAAATTTTGTCAGCAATTTTTAGTTTTAGTCTTAGTGCTGGCATTTAGTCTCGCCTTCATCAAAGAAAACCTTAAACATTTTAGTCTAATGTAAGCCGGTAAAAACACATGACATTTTAGTCACTGAAAGACTGGATAGATGATTGTTTTACATACAACATTTTAGTCTAGTTTAAGTGAAGACCAAGAGTGAGCATTTTAATCAAACTTAAAAAACTGCCTTTAAATATGATTTCATCCGATTCATTTAAGGCTAAAGGAAAATTAGACATAAAATGACAGGCTGTATGATTAAAAATGCAGCTTTGCAGAGAGGGTGTCTGGTCTGACGTTGTTCTGATTTACATATTTATCTTTGTACAGACATGATTATGAATTATTATGAGGACAGTAAACAACAACAACAACAAAAGACATTGCTGTCCTTTTTTTAGCCTTTAGGCCCAGTTACAAACTGGTATATTCATGTGTTTATAGTAGATTGTACACTACCTATCTTAACTTTTAAAAGAACACAGTTGTAACATTTTGCATACAGCACAAGCTAAATACTAGACAGCTAGCTTCTGTCTAATATATGGAGTAACTATGATGATAATACCTGACTGTCAAATGTGTATAGCTTTTATATTGCCAATGCTTTAGTATAGATATACATCTAGCACTCTAAATTAAACAAACTTGTCTGAAGTAAGAGATTATCCAAATGTAGTGTGTGTTGTATGGTCATTTTTAACAAATAATACATCACAGCAATCTGCCAAAAACATGCAGAACCTCAGTCAACACGGATGTTGTCCAGTGACCAGTAGGCTAGGCTATGATTTGAAACCAGTATAATAAAATAGAAAAAGGGGTTGGTGTGGACTAAGGGAAGGATCAAATAGCTTTTGTGGTTACATTCCCTGATTACACAAAGGGATGACGGGTGTAACAATAAAATGAAACTGGGGTAAAAGGGTCTAGACAAACAGAAATAAGTGTTTAAAGAAAAGTTACATTTTGTTTACAAAAAATAAAGACATTAAAAAGGGTTCAACAAGGTTAAACAAAAAACTTGGCGTTGTTAAAACATGACATAAATAAGAACGGGTCTATTCAGCTATTTTGCTAAAGTTTATGTACCAAGTGTGCATACAGTAGCTTTATACATCCTAAAAACTTAAGACAATATGTCAACTATGTCTAAAATAATATCCCATTGTTGACTCACACAGGAGGGCGGCACGGTGGTGTGGTGGTTAGCACTGTCGCCTCACAGCAAGAGGGTTCCTGACTTCTAATGTGCAGAGTTTGCATGTTCTCCCCGTGTCAGCGTGGGTTTTCTCCGGGTGCTCCAGCTTCCTCCCACAGTCCAAAGACATGCAGGTTAATTGGTGACTCTAAATTGCCCGTAAGCAGGTGACCTGTCCAGGGTGTACCCTGCCTTTCACCTGATGTCAGCTGGGATAGGCTCCAGCCCCCCGCGACCCTCAAGAGGATAATCGGTTAGAAAATAGATGGACTCACACAGGATTCAAACCCCAGTCTCCTGAATGAAAGTCTTGTGCTTGACCCAGTCATCCACCACATCCAGGGCTGGACTAACCATCTGGCATCAGGCACAAAAGCCTGCGAAGCTAATCAAAACCCATAATGTGTGTGATTGTCTTAACAAACTGTCAGAAACAACAGTGGGTCTTTAAACTCTCTCCACCCCTCTGTTTGTGTGTGTCTTTGTGTGTGTGTGAGTTTGGGGTGGGTATGATCTATAATATGAAGCAGCTCTATAGGCTTTGTTTCTCTTCATAGTAGTGGTAGGTGTGGTTTTAATTTATTTTAAAAACCTCACGTTGCATTACTTTATGTTACAGTGTGTCTCCAAAATGACCTGAAACAGTAAATGGCCAATTTACTGTTTACCTAGGTAAAACTCTTTCTTTCGTCAGTACCATCAACAACATAAAAGAAATATTTGAGGAAAGGCTTAAAAGGTCTGAATCATCAGCCTCACAAGTGCTTCTACTGCAGTGAACCTGGCACCATGATTTCACAGTAAGGTTACTCCAAAAAAGGACAAAGGACGTGATCCAGTCTTAAGCTTTTGGTTTTACTTTAAAATGATCATAGATAGATAGATTTATTTGACAAAAATGTAAAATACACATGACAGACTGATCAATAAGACAGACTCCATATACGATTTTTAGAAACTGTCGAGGATTAAGTATACAAGAAAGCCAAAGGCTTGTTTCCATTGTGGTCCTCAATTTCAGTCCATGATGGTAGATTGATGAAGGGAAGTCAGAAGCAGTTTTAGTTAAAACTGAAAGCGAGAGACTGAATAAATGCTCTTACATGTGTTAAGTATCAGTGGATCTCCTGGTCTGATGCTTCATGTCTTTCTAAACATGAACTATTGTAGCAGCTGGAGCTACCAAAGCTATGGAAGCCCATTTCTGCCACTTGATGGAAAAAAATAAGATCTAATAACTCAAAATAATGAGATACTAAGTCAAAATAATGAGATACCATCTCAAAATAATGAGGTGAATGAGTACAGTTACAGCCTTTTAATAATCCATAGGCTACTCTTCACCTCTCAGTCACGATGGATAACATCCAACATTTCAAGTGCACCCGTTTTGAGGCCTTTTCAGTAAATACAAGAATACAGCTGAGAAAGTCAGCGAGTATCTTTGAGTATACTACAGCATGTACAAACTTCCGGTTTTCAAAAATAACATGTGAAAGGCAATTAAAAAAAAGACGTCAAAATGATACAACGCTGGTTTTATGTGACATTACCTGGTAGAGCCATCAGGTCACAGCTGATTTCATTAGATTTTAATACCCTTCATATTTTATTTTAGTTTTTTTTTAATGACCTGTGACCTAATGGCTCAAAATCAGTGTAGGATCATATTGCTGCAATACACTGGCAGGTTAAGACATACAATTTCATTACAGTTTAATACACCTCATATTTTGTAATCATTTTTAATGGAGTAATGGAGTATCCCTCAATGATGTTATCCATCGTGACTGAAAGATGAAGAGTATGGATTGTCAAAGGCTATAACTGTACTCATTCACCTCATTATTAGGGGCCGGGCAGCCTAAGCTGCCAGGACCCTATTGTTATCCTGCATCTTCTTCTTCTTCTTTCTTCTTCTTCTTCTTCTTCCGAGGAAATCCTACTTCCCATGCACAAAAAATCACCAAACTTTGCACAAAGGTCCAGTCCCATGCCAGATTGCCTCAGCTGCAAAAACAGGCTAATAGTCCTGATGGTGGCGCTACAGCAAGCCTCTAAAGTTAAAAATTTTAAAAATTCAAAATCAACCATATGTGCTACAGATTTGCAACTTTCACCAAAATGTAGCCCCAATACTGAAGAAACTTTTGTACATTTAAACCTATTGCAAATTATGAAGTCCATCACTCTGTTTTTTTCAAAATCTGTAAAACTTATTAAACCTATCTCCTCCCACAATTTTTGCTCAACTGACACCAAACTTGCTCCAGAGCATCTTCAGACTGTCCTACACAAACGATCCACACAGATTTTTGATTTATCGAAAATTGAGCCTACAGTGCATCAAAACGTTTGACTGTAAATGGTATTGTAAACATATACTTGCAAATTCTTGCTAAATACATTTTCAATGTTCATTAAAAAAATGACAAAATTTTGGAGTCATGGTAGATGATGTTTGGAAAATATCAGAAATTTTAGCTCAAAAACTGAATTTTTTACAGCATTTTGAATTTCGCTCTCATGCAAACAATTGGAGTCAATGCAAAAATGGCATTTTTAAACATCAGCTTTTCACTTATGGAGCCAATGAATCATTGTTTAAAACAAATTACCAACATCTCCATGCTGTCTAGATGCAATTTGTGTATTTTCGGATTTTTGTCTTAATAACTGAATTTTTGACAGCCGTTTGAAATCTGCCTTTACACACTAACAGCTGCTGTCTTGCACACAGGTGACTGGCTTAGTCAATTTGTGAAGCTACATGCAACGTTTCTGTTTGCCATTTAGCTCAGTGAGATAGAGGATGGTTCTTGGTGTTAAAGATTGTGACTGCAAGCCTCTGCTCATTCAACATTTCCATATGAGAAATCTACCCAAACTTTTCATAAAGGTCCAGTCCCATGCCAGATGTCCTCAACTGGAAACACAAGACAATGGTCCTGATGGTGGCGCTACAGCAAGCCTCTAGATTTCAAAACTTTGAAAATTCTTAACAAATCAACCATATGTGCTACAGCTTTGGAACTTTCACTTTGAAATTTGCTTTTCCATGGCATGGATGGCAACTGTCTGGCACCCTGATGATTGGCTTAGTCAATTTGTGAAGCCACACATGAACTGTCTCTTGCCAATTAGCTCAGTGAGATAGAAGATGGACCTCAGTCTCAGAAGTTGTGTGTTCAAGCCTCAGCTAAGGCAGAACAGTAAGTCATTATTTTGACTTAGTAAGTTATTATTTTTGAGATATTAGATCTTATTTTTTTCCATCAAGTGGCGGAAATGGGCTTCCATACAGAGCTACACTGCAGTGTTGACAGCAGTATGTGTATGGCAGTGTTAGAGTAGTGTGAATCCTCATTTTCTTTTCCTCTAAGTCACATGGTTTCTGAGAAATTGAGCTGTCTTACTTTCACTTTTGTCAATACTGCACCACAACAGATTTGCGAGGAGCAGGAGGGAGAGGTCTGTAAGGGGTGGGCCGAGAATTACACAGGCGTCTGATCTCTGTCTTAATAGGGAGGGGACTAGAAGAATTTCTGTCACAGCAGCCATATCGACACAGACCAGCCGGAGCTAACGAGGCACTGAAGAAACGGTGAGTTTAGATCAGTGTTGTTTTTGGCAGGCATTTTAGATTTAGTCTTAGTCTTAGTCTTTTGGACTAAAATGCTTATTAGTTTTAGTCAAATTTTAGTCATTTCTATATGTGATAGTTTTAGTCCAGTTCTAGTCGACGAAAACTCAAAAAGGTTTTAGTCTAGTTTTAGTCAGTTTTAGTAAAAAAAAAAAGAAAAAGAAAAGAAGTATAGTCTTTTAACAAATTAATTTAGGTCAGTAAGTAGCTATTGGAGATTGCTGTTGGACAGACACCTTTTATCTCCATATTTCAACTTTTAAACTTTTTTTCCAACATATTTCAACTGTTTTTTTTCATGAATTGATGCCCTGCTTCATCATACAAGAGTGTCACACATAAGTTGTGAAAATAGCAGATCTATAAGTTCACCACACTGTGACGGGCAGTGGCGTCCCTAGGCTAAAACATTCGGGGCTAAAGCCCCGGATGTTTTTTAATTAGCCCCGAATATGAATATTAATTTTCAAAAAAAAAAAAAAAAAATTGTTTTTTTTTAAGATCACATCCTCAAACTACAGTTATCTTATGTTGATGCTTCGATAAAACAGTGTTTTTGGACAGGTTTTAGTAACAATTAATTATTATTAAATTTTTAAATAGCCACTACTTTGGCTTTGGCACACAAGTGGTTAACACCTCCAGGTCGCACGTGACGTCATTCACCCAAAACAGCAGCGTCAGGCAGCAGGCGCACTTGACAACAGGCAGGCTTGACAACAGCAAGCTGTTCAGCTGTCTTTGGGATGTCACAAAAAAAGATTTCCATGTTTTTCCCCCCAAAGGTGGTCAGCAATCAAAGAGGTAATGGGAATAGAAATTATGTAAAAATATATAATTTCGAAAAGAGTGTTGCAGCTGGAACTACGGGAAGTAGCTAACATTAGCTAGCTAGCAGCTAGTTGATATTACATGGGAAAAAAACGATCTGTTATTATTAGCATCTGTCTGTAAGGTGTAGAGTAAGAGTTAATGCAGAGACCTAATTGTACATGATGACTGAAGAAAGAAAAAGAAAAACAAGATGTAAAGTCAAGTGTAGAGTGCAAGTTAAGACAGATATACTGTACAAGACAAATGTTTGAAGTTAAACTAAAGACAAATGAACAAGGAAAAAAGATGTAAAGAGTACATTAATAAAAGTTAAGTACAAGAAGCAAAGACAATAGGTAGAGTTAAGAACAGTTAAAGCAGAGACCTAACCTGAGACCTGTAAGAGATACAAATATTATGTTAAAGAGTATGTTATGTTAAAGAATGTTAAAGAATAAATACATATGAGTATGTAAAGAGCATTAAATGTACAAAGTAAAACAATGTAAATACTGAACATGACAAGATGTTTACTGTTGCTGAATGGTTGCTGTTGGTATGTTCAACATGATGAATGGGGCATTTTTGTGCCTGGGCTATTGAGGGAAGTTTGTGAAAATTGCTAGCCTATTTGGTATTAACTGGTAACCATGAAATGCCTTAAATCAATTCAGTCCAGAAGAGCAGGTACCTGTAGGGTATGTGGAGAATGTTTCTATGTCTAAAAATTTCGGCGCGCGCTCTGCGCGCGCATCTGCTTAACTCTTCTGAGCTAAGCCCCAGATGTGTCAAAATCCTAGAGACGCCCCTGGTGACGGGTCGGGCCGGATTTAGTCAAAAATGTAGCTATAAATTGTATTCGGGCTGGGGTCAGATTCGGTCAGCTTTCAGTGAAAATGTAGTGTAAAAATAAATAAAATCCTGCTGTCTGTCCTGTTTATTGCTTGGGCACTGTTATTTACGTGACAACACCTGAACATAACACACACAGACACACATTCTCCCCTCGCTGGAAGAGGAGACCTCAAGACCTCCCGCCGCCCGTCTCCGCCTTGATTAAACGCTGAAAATAAAATAAAAGATGGAGACAAGTTTTTCCTATTTTATCTTATTTTGTTTAATGTCTCCATCTCCTCTCGCTGGAAGCGTCAGACCTCCCGCTCCCGTCTCAAACACGGAGGTCTCACTCTCCGCTGATCACGCCCAGCCTGTTAAATACCCTGTAACCGTAACAACTGTGTGACACAAACTCAGTGCCTTGGTCATTAAATAATGTCGGGCTCGGTTCGGGTTCAGACAGAAATATGCGGCCCGTGCTGCACTCACACACACACACGGAAAACCGGACATTAGATTACACGTACAATAAGCAGAAATATCATGTATTTTGAATGTCTGACAGACCACCTACTAACATTTACGTCCATTTTCGTCTCGTCAACGAAAACTCACACACGTCTCGTCATGCTTTAGTCATCAAAGAGCCATGTTTATCTCGTCACCATCTCGTTATCGTCATGAAAAAAAGGGGCGTCAACGAAATAATTTCGTCATCGTTGACGAAAACAACACTGTGAGGAACTAATGAGGAGCGAATGAGGAACAAATGAGAAACTAATGAGGAACTAATGAGGAGCAAATGAGTAGTTACTGAGGAACTAAGCTACACAAAATTAGAGGAGTTACTGAGGAACTAAGGTACACAAAATTAGAGGAGTTACTGAGGAACTAAGGTACACAAAGTTCCTTAGTTCCCTTAGTTCCTCAGTAACTACTCATTCACTCCTCATTAGTTCCTCATTAGTTTCTCATTTGTTCCTCAGTAACTCCTCTAATTTTGTGTACCTTATTGTAAAGTGTTATCGGAGATGATTGTCAGAATGACTAAGCTGTCAACCACACTGAAGCGCTGCAGGCACATTACTAAAAGGGAAAGTGAAAGTTAGGGATGCACCGAAATGAAAATTTGTGGCTGAAGCTGAAGCCGAATAATATTAAACGTTTGGCCGGATACCGAGTACCAAATACCGAATATTGTTGATTAGTTTTTCATTAGTTTTTAGTGTTGTCAGGGTACCAAAATTGGGACCCACTGTGCGATACCAATGAAAACATCACGGTTCTGAGTACTATCAGGATACCACAGTGAAAATGAGGCAGATGTGCCTTTTGTCATTTATAAAAAGATAAATCACTTTTCTATAACACATCAATGATATTTTAATGGAATAAATTACTTACTGACTTATTCATACTTCAAAAACAGCATCAATAAGTGATTAACATAGGGGGGTTCAAAATAAAATAAATAAATAAAATAAGAATCAACCAGCCACCCTCCTCCCCTGACAAGTCCCTTCATAAGTAACGATCAGTCCCTAAAGTGCGGTGAGATTTGTGGGCCGTGAACGGCTCGTTTCTCCTCTGACACGCCACATAGCTGTGTTCGGCTGGCTCAGCTGTTCAGGTACTTTTGGGCAGTCATGATGCCAAGAAGAGGATATTATTGGAGCCGACTTCTCCGCGCCGGTAAGCCGATGGCCGCTGTATTTGACAGGAGTGTCTGTGACCCCCGTTCAACCCACAATCGGTGGGATTCACCTTTCGTTTTTGCTGCTGGTTGAAATCTGTAGGCTGCTCGCACAGCCTGCTGAATGATGTAAGCCTATTTTGCTGCTCAAAACTATTTTTAGTCGCAAATGCGAGTGCCGTGCCGCCGGATCGCCACACTGCCGACATTTTATTCCGCCCGTCACCACATGCTGTTTGATTGCGTTATCAAAACACGCCACTAGCCTATTATTCGGCTTATCACTTATTCCACCGAATACCCAATGTGTGTTTTTTTGTGCAATATTCGGCAGATTCCGTTACCGAATATTCGGCGCATCCCTAAAAAATAGGAGTAGCCTATATAATCTAAACTGTTGTTTTCGTCAACGATGACGATGACGAAATTATTTCGTTGACGCCCCTTTTTTTCATGACGATAACGAGACGGTGACGAGATAAACATGGCTCTTTGATGACTAAAGCATGACGAGACGTGTGTGAGTTTTCGTTGACGAGATGAAAATGGACGTAAATGTTAGTAGGTGGTCTGTCAGACATTCGTGTAGCTTTGACTAAATCCGGCCCGACCCGTCACAATGTGTTGAACTTAAAGATCTGCTATTTTCACAACTTATGTGTGACACTCTTGTATGATGAAGCAGGGCATCAATTCATGAAAAAAACAGCTGAAATAAGTTGGAAAAAAAGTTGAAAAGTTGAAATATGGAGATAAAAGGTGTCTGTCCAACAGCAATCTCCAATACTTATTGACCTAAATTAATTTGTTAAAAGACTATACTTCTTTTTTTTTTTTTTTTACTAAATCTGACTAAAACTAGACTAAAACCTTTTTGAGTTTTCGTCGACTAAAACTATCACATATAGAAATGACTAAAATTTGACTAAAACTAAAATGCCTGCTAAAAACAACACTGGTTGTTCCTCATTTGTTCCTCATAAGTTCCTCAGTAACTACTCATTAGTTCCTCATTAGTTTCTCATTCGTTCCTCATGAGTTCCTCATTAGTTTCTCATTCGTTCCTCATGAGTTCCTCATTAGTTTCTCATTCGCTCCTCATTAGTTCCTCATTAGTTTCTCAATGGTTCCTCAGTAACTACTCATCCACTACTCATTATTTCCTCATTCGTTCCTCATTAGTTCCTCAGTAACTCCTCTAATTTTGTGTAGCTTAGTTCCTCAGTAACTACTCATTAGTTTCTCATTAGTTCCTCATTAGCTCCTCAGTAACTCCTCTAATTTTGTGTAGCTTAGTTCCTCAGTAACGACTCATTAGTTCCTCATTAGTTCCTCAGTAACTCCTCTAATTTTGTGTAGCTTAGTTCCTCAGTAACGACTCATTCGCTCCTCATTAGTTCCTCATTAGTTTCTCATTCATTCCTCATTCGTTCCTCATTAGTTCCTCAGTAACTCCTCTAATTTTGTGTAGCTTAGTTCCTCAGTAACGACTCATTTGCTCCTCATTAGTTCCTTATTAGTTTCTCATTCGATCCTCATGAGTTCCTCATTCATTCCTCATTAGTTCCTCAGTAACTCCTCTAATGTTGTGTAGCTTAGTTCCTCATTAGTTTCTCATTAGTTCCTCATTAGTTTCTCATTAGTTTCTCATTAGTTCCTCATTCGTTCCTCATTCGTTCCTCATTAGTTCCTCTAATTTTGTGTACCGTAGTTCCTCAGTAACTCCTCTAATTTTGTGTAGCTTAGTTCCTCAGTAACTACTCATTAGTTCCTCATTAGTTTCTCATTAGTTCCTCAGTAACTCCTCTAATTTTGTGTAGCTTAGTTCCTCAGTAACTACTCATTAGTTCCTCATTAGTTTCTCATTAGTTCCTCAGTAACTACTCAGTCGCTCCTCATTAGTTCCTCATTAGTTCCTCAGTAACTACTCATTAGTTCCTCATTAGTTTCTCATTAGTTCCTCATTAGCTCCTCAGTAACTACACTAATTTCGTGTAGCTTAGTTCCTCAGTAACTACTCATTAGTTCCTCATTAGTTTCTCATTAGTTCCTCAGTAACTCCTCTAATTTTGTGTAGCTTAGTTCCTCAGTAACTACTCATTAGTTCCTCATTAGTTCCTCCTTAGTTCCTCATTCGTTCCCCATTAGTTCCGCAGTAACTCCTCTAATTTTGTGTACCTTAGTTCCTCAGTAACTACTCATTAGTTCCTCATTAGTTTCTCATTAGTTCCTCATTAGCTCCTCAGTAACTACTCTAATTTTGTGTAGCTTAGTTCCTCAGTAACTACTCATTAGTTCCTCATTAGTTTCTCATTAGTTCCTCATTAGTTCCGCAGTAACTCCTCTAATTTTGTGTACCTTAGTTCCTCAGTAACTACTCATTAGTTCCTCATTAGTTTCTCATTAGTTCCTCAGTAACTACTCTAATTTTGTGTAGCTTAGTTCCTCAGTAACTACTCATTAGTTCCTCATTAGTTTCTCATTAGTTCCTCAGTAACTCCTCTAATTTTGTGTAGCTTAGTTCCTCAGTAACTACTCATTCGCTCCTCATTAGTTCCTCAGTGACTCCTCTAATTTTGTGTACCTTAGTTCCTCAGTAACTACTCATTAGTTCCTCATTAGCTCCTCAGAAACTCCTCTAATTTTGTGTAGCTTAGTTCCTCAGTAACTACTCATTAGTTCCTCATTAGTTCCTCAGTAACTCCTCTAATTTTGTGTACCTTAGTTCCTCAGTAACTACTCATTAGTTCCTCATTAGTTCCTCAGTAACTCCTCTAATTTTGTGTAGCTTAGTTCCTCCGTAACTACTCATTCGCTCCTCATTAGTTCCTCATTTTTTTGTCAGTCATTCCTCATTCGTTCCTCATTCGTTCCTCATTAGTTCCTCAGTAACTCCTCTAATTTTGCGTAGCTTAGTTCCTCAGTAACTACTCATTAGTTCCTCATTAGTTCCTCAGTAACTCCTCTAATTTTGTGTACCTTAGTTCCTCAGTAACTACTCATTAGTTCCTCATTAGTTCCTCAGTAACTCCTCTAATTTTGTGTACCTTAGTTCCTCAGTAACTACTCATTAGTTCCTCATTAGTTCCTCAGTAACTCCTCTAATTTTGTGTAGCTTAGTTCCTCCGTAACTACTCATTCGCTCCTCATTAGTTCCTCATTTTTTTGTCAGTCATTCCTCATTCGTTCCTCATTCGTTCCTCATTAGTTCCTCAGTAACTCCTCTAATGTTGTGTAGCTTAGTTCCTCAATAACTACTCATTAGTTTCTCATTAGTTCCTCATTAGTTCCTCATTCGTTCCTCATTAGTTACTCAGTAACTCCTCTAATTTTGTGTACCTTAGTTCCTCAGTAAATACTCATTAGTTCCTCATTAGTTTCTCATTAGTTCCTCATTAGCTCCTCAGTAACTACTCCAATTTTGTGTAGCTTAGTTCCTCAGTAACTACTCATTCGCTCCTCATTAGTTTCTCATTAGTTCCTCATTTGTTCCTCATTAGTTACTCAGTAACTCCTCTAATTTTGTGTACCTTAGTTCCTCAGTAACTACTCATTAGTTCCTCAGAAACTACTACCTTATTGTAAAGTGTTACCTGATCTCCTTCATTATTCACTACTCTTCATCAACTTTTTTCCACAGCTATCAAATAATTTGCTTAATCAGCTTGAGTGGTAATGTGTTTTTGCAGTTATAATTCATTGTTGCAATTGTCTGAATAGCTTTGTCATACAGTATCAGTCTTTAAAGATGAAGAGCAGATGAGATGGAGGAAGACAACGATGATAACACAGCAGCTGGAGGAGGAGGAGGAGAGCCTGAAACCAAATCTGTACCATCTGCAGCCAATGGGAAAGGTCATATTTTACACAAGAACTGATTATATCGTAACATTATATTTATATGTAAGTTGAGGTTCAAACACTGAGGATTTATTAAAGGGACAGGTCACCCCCTATTATAAATACTTTTTTGAAGACTATTTTTTGGGGCTTTTTGCCTTTAATCAGTCCCTCCAGAAAAACGCGATTATGCGATCGCATAATTCAATGCATAATCAGCCAAAGTCCGCATATTTATGCGGGGGCCGCATTTTTTCAATGACACAATGACATAATATATATTTTATTTATTCATTGTTAGCATATTCTTTTTGTTAAGCTACAGAACTTGTTTGACTCAGCAATGTTTTGTAAGTTTGAGCCATGTGTATATTAAGGTCTGAAATAAAACAAGATGAGAACTTAAATATTCCCTGCACTCTCTGTGATGTAGTATGCTTGCTTATCATAGGAAGTAATTACAAATGACTCTTTACATTAAGGTAGTAGCCTAGTGAGAACAGGGTGTTGGGGGAATCACTTTTTTTTTTTTTTTTCATCAAACCGCAGTTTTTGCAAGTTCCCACAATTTTTACAAGTTCCTGCAATTTTTGCAAGTTCCCTTAATTTCATCGCATAAAACTGCATAAATATCCCGCATATTCCATCGCATTTTTTTTAAGAAAAAATGCCGCATAATCAAGGATTTTTGCCCCCAACAATCACAAAAAAACTCCACATTTTTCTGGAAGGTTTAATGGACAGGACAGTGTGTGAAATGGGGAGAGAGAGAGAGAGAGTGGGGAATGACACGCAGCAATGGTTGCAGGCCGGAGTCGAGCCTGTGGCTGCTGCAGCAAGGCAGTGCTTCTGTACATGGGGCGCCGGCACTAACAGCTACGCTACAGACGGCCCAATATAAATACATATTTTTGCTCTTAACTGTAGTGTTATTTATAAATCGAGATTGTTTTGTTTTGGTCCAACATCATGGAACTAGATGGCTCTGGGCATGTGGTGCTCAAAGCACCAAGAAAATACAGCAATGTCTCTTTCCAGAAATCAGGACCTGGTTACTCAAGATAATCCACAGGCCTTGTTGTGAGCAGGTTCATGTAGGAACTATTTTCTTTCTACCAAACTACATCTGTCAACTATATCACTGTGCAGAGGGAAGCGTACTGTACATCTACTGCTAGCTCACCTAGCTCCACTGAGCTAGCTAATGTTACAGCTCAGCTGAGGACAGCATCAGTGTTGACACTTCACACTGTCAAGTGCACAAGCCTCTCATCCAAGAAGTAGTAAGTTAAGAAAATAGTTCCTACATGAAACTTCTCACAACAAGGTCTGTTGATTATCTTGAGCAACCAGGTCATGATTCCTAGAAAGAGACATTGCTGTTGAGTTATACAAATGTATTATTTTTGATGCTTTGAGCACCACAAGCCAAGTGCCATCTTGTTCCATTATACTGGAGAAGAGAAGGGAGACATCTCTACAGCCCATAACTCCAACACTTGGCAACTCAAACCAAAAAAATCTAGCTTGATAAACAGCAACACAGGCAGTGTTGGGATGGATACTTTTGAAATGTAATAGGTTACAGATTACTAGTTACACTGTCTAAAATGTTCTATTTTAATTACTTCATCAAAGTAATGTAACTTACTACATTTGATAACTTTTTGATTACTTCTCTAACAAATGTTTTAAACCAGGCCCTAAAGCCAGGTACAAGTGTTACACTCAAACTTGAACCAACGTGTGTGCTGACCCTTGTTGTCCAGAACTAGGCCAAAAGAAGGCATTCTTACACAGCGAAAAATTACAAAAGAATGAATATTTTCTACATATAAGATTTTTACTAATAACCCCTTTGTAATCACCAACATTTTGATAGTGACCGTAATTCAATTAAGCATTTTTTTTCTCAGCCACTGTAACTGATTACAATGAAAAAAAAAATGATCTGGGGGTAACCTGTCCTTTTAAAATGTATCAAACAACTCATGTCATAATATTATAATAATATTTCATAACCTAAGGATGATTAGTTAATCAAACAGTTTTTTCCATGTATTCTGCTTTTTCCTTCATGCCCCTGCAGTAGATGAGACAGAAGAGGGTGCAGCCAAAGCTGAGGTATGTTTACAGCGGCATATATTTCTTTAACATCACCCTTTTTCTGAAGTCAGAGTTTTGCCATAGAGAATCCTTCTATGAATTCTAAGATATGATTTTTTTTATACAATTGGAAATCTATGGTACAACACATATCAACACTCATGAACCTTCTGGTTTGAAATTAAATGACTAAGCTGAGAACCCTTTTAGAGTTTTTTTCCCTTTTCACTGTAGTGTTTTACTTCACTCTTAATTTATATGTTATAGTACTATTGCAACACTGTATGTTGTTCATCCTAGACTTTCATATTTTTCTTGAGTCTGTTTTCTTGATTTTGGGTTCCCAGTTAAACCCGAAAGTGCCTTTGCAAACACAGTGTGAAACAATGCACTAATCATGAAGAATTTAGTGAAGTTGCACATCAAATTAAACAGCAGAACTTGGGCTACAAGGGTGTAAAACCCCTTTTTTCATGCCCCAAACAGCTCAAATGACAACTAAATGAATTACTACAAATCAAACTCCACACAGCACCGATGTGTCAACCCACTTGCCATATTTCGGGCTCTAACTTGACGCCACTTTATGCAAAACACATGCCATTCATCTCAAATGAAAGCAGAGACTCCGCTGTTTCCACATATATCCGCCAAAGCATCAGAGAGATAGAGGCCAAAGAACAACAACAACAGAAATCGTTTTGCCGAACGATAGTTGTAAAATTTTTCTTACCTTTGTTGTTTTGCTGGTAAATGTTTGTTTTACGGTAAATCACGATACATCCTGGTAGACCGTCATGTTGCGCTGCATTCAAATGAATCCGGGTGTACATGACGGGCTTTAGGACCCGGGGGGAAGCATTACAATGACTGCATACAGCAGCCGGCACCTCGCCCACAACAGCGTTCTGCTGATTCTTATTGGCTGACAGTGCTGTCAATCTCGTGTTGGTGGGTATAGCGTCATTCTATTGGCTCTAACGTATCACTCAAATCAACCAATCCATTGCGGAGATAGAGCCTCCAAAGCACAGAAGAGTATATCTGCTCCACATTTAGGCCATGTTTACACAAAAATGATCCACTGAAAACAGAATCGTTTCTCATTTTCATTTTGAAAAAAGTTCCTTGTTTAGACGACAACGTTTTGATAACAATCGCCGTGCACACGGATGCAGTATCCATGCCAGGCCAGGAGTTGGCGGTGTGACGCTTACGCCTCCTTCTTCAGAGCGGCGATGTATAAACAAACAAAATGGCAACCGCACCAACGTTTGTCTGGACGGATGACGAGGTGGAGTTGCTAAAGTAAATCTACACTCTGATGGGGAAGCGTTGATAAATTCAATAGGGTGAGCAGCACAAACAGAGCTTGGGAGTCCGCCATTGTTGTTGTGATGGTTGACTTTCTCGCACATGCCGAGTGACTGGAAGGGAGTGACTGCGCATGTGCGAAAGTCTCAAAGTCAAAGTCAAAGTGCATTTATTGTCATTAAATTGAGAACAGTCCAACGAAATTAAAAGTGCTGCTCTGTCAGGTGCCAGATTTACATATCTCATCTCAGATCATACATACATAGATAAATAAATAGATAAAATAAATCAATAAAACAAGAATACTGCACATGGAGAAGAAGAGTCAATTATTTGTATTGCACGGAAGGAGCATTAGTGATGTGTGTGTTATTGAGTCCATTCAGGGTGCGTATTGCTGTCGGAAAAAAGCTGTGATTGAATCTGGTAGTCCGGGTTTTGAGTGATCTGTAGCGCCTCCCAGAGGGCAGAAGGTGGAACAGATGGTGACCAGGACTCGTACAGTCTGTGATGATGGTTGAGGCTCTGCTGAGATTGCGGCTACCGGCGATGTCATCAAGGGAGGGGAGAGAACAGCCGATGATTTTTTGGGCAGTATTTATTACCCTCTGCAGAGCCTTCTTGTCCATCGCAGAACAGCCATCATGCCAGACTGTGATGCAGTACACCAGAATGCTTTCAATGGCAGAATGGTAGAATACCACCAGCAGCTGTGTATTCAGACCGTCCCTTCTCAGAAGCCTCAGGAAATGCAGACGTTGTTGAGCCCTTTTCACCGCAGCCGTGGTATTGACAGACCAGGTGAGGTTATTGGAGATGTGGATGCCAAGAAATCTGAAGTTCTGAACCCTTTCCACACATTCATCCCCTATGAATAGTGAAAGATGTTCCCTGCTACGCTTCCTGAAATCAATTATGAATTCTTTAGTTTTTTTTGTGTTTAGTGTTAGGTTATTGGCTGAGCACCACCACCACCACTAGCCGCTGGACCTCATCCCTATATGCAGACTCATCTTCTCCTGATATTAGCCCCACTACTGGCGTGTCATCCGCAAATTTGATAATAGTATTTGTGGAGTGAGCAGGTGTGCAGTCGTGGGTGTACAGTGAGTACAGAGTTGGGCTCAGCACACAGCCTTGTGGTGAGCCGGTGTTGAGTGTGATGGTGGAGGAGAGATGGGGTCCAAGCTTGACAGTCTGTGTGCGGTTTGTTAGAAAGTCTTTAATCCAGGTGCAGGTGTGGGTGGGCAGGCCGAGGTCAGATAGTTTGCTGATCAGTATATTAAGGATGATTGTGTTGAATGCAGAGCTATAATCAACAAATAGCATTCTCACATAGCTCCCACTATGTTCCAGATGGTTAAGCGCTGAGTGGAGAGCTATGGCAATAGCATCTTCTGTTGATCTGCCCTGTCTGTAGGCAAACTGATGCTGGTCGAAGGCTGGGGGAGACTGGATAGAAGGTGTTTCAGTACCAGTCTCTCGAGGCACTTCATGATGATGGGAGTTAATGTAACTGGCCTATAATCATTTAGACTGTCAATGGTGTGTTTCTTTGGGACAGGGATGATGACTGCTGATTTTAGGCAGGGTGGGACAATGGCTTGTGCTAGGGACAGGTTGAAGATGTTAGTGAAGACAGTGCAGAGCTGGTCAGCACATACCCTGAGTACCTTCCCAGGTACCCCATCAGGGCCGGCAGCCTTCCTTGGGTTCACCATACTAAGTGCACGTCTCACTTCATGTTCCTGTAAAGTGAGTGCACAGGAGCCAGCGGCTGGTGGTGTTGGTGAGTCCGAGCAAGAATTTTTAGCCTCAAAACGGGCAAAAAAACAGTTCAGTTCTTCAGCCAGTGAGCCATTTGTGTTGGTGGGTGTGGCGCTGCTGCCCTTGTAGTTGGTAATGTGCTGTATGCCCTGCCCTACCCTTGTTGGATCGTCATCCAAAAAGTGGTCCCCTCTCTTCTTGTAGGCCCGCTTGGTGTTCTTGATGCCTCTCTTCGGGTCAGCCCGGGCAGTGCTGTACATGCTGGTGTCCTCTGACCTGAAGGCAGTGTCGCGGGCCCTGAGGAGTGACTGTACTTCCTTTGTCATCCAGGGTTTTTGGTTAGGAAAAACCCTGAGGCGTTTCTCTACAGTCACATTGTCAATGCAGTGAGTGATGTAACATAGTACAGTCTGTGTGTACAACTCCAGGTCGTGATGCTCAAATAAGTCCCATATGGTGTCTGAAAAACAGTCCTGCAACTGAGAGAGTGCTCCCTCGGGCCAGGTTCTGATGATCTTGGTGACAGGTTCGCTGTTCTCCTGCGTGGGGTATATGCTGGAGTAAGGAGCAGTGAGAGGTGATCTGACATGCCCAGATGTGGAAGGGGCACCGCTCTGTAAACATGCTTCAGACTTGAATACACCTGGTCCAGTGTATTCTTCCCTCTGGTGGCACATTTCACATATTGGGTGAAATTGGGGAGCACAGTTTTTAAGCACGCTTGGTTGAAGTTTCCAGCTATGATGTGAACCCCTTCAGGATGAGCCTGTTGCTGTTTGTTTATGACATTGTGCAGATGAGCTAGGGCTATGCTAGAGTTAGCATCAGGTGGGATATAGACAGCCGTAATAATTGCAGCTGTCAGTTCTCTCGGCAGATAGAAAGGCCGGCACACAACTGACAGAGCTTAGATGTATTGTCTCTGTGTTTTTACATCTATTGTTGCTTTAATTTGGAGCTATGCTTTTAATGAAGCTGACATGTCACGACAGTCAAGCAACCCCCTGGTCCCGAATTACACCCATTCTCATCTGGTCACCCTAGGTGCAAACATGATTCTGTTTTGTAAGAGAAATACACTCTCAGATCCTCCGAAAATTGTCTCTATAACTGTCCTGCCATCGAGGCTGGTGGGTAAGGTAGATCGTGCCTTTGCAAAGCTCTCGAATAGCCTTCTGCTCTCAATCAAATGCTCCCCCTCCATTGACACTTTTAAGACAAATCTGAAAACATACATGTTTTCAATGGCCTTTGGTTGTCTGTAGTGATTTTAATATTCTATAATCTTTCACATTTGTAATTGTTCTTACCAGTTTTATTCTGTTGCATCTTTGTGTGCATTTTATATTGCTATGTATTTGTGTGTCATTCTTTTATTTTGTACAGCACTTTGGTCAACTGTAGTTGTTTATAAATGTGCTATATAAATAAACTTGATTTGATTTTTGATTTGATTTAATATCTACTCAGTAAAACACAAACATGTTTGCATCTAGTTGTGTATATTATCTACCCTTACTTTTTTTGGTTTTGTTGTACTCTGAATTGGACTGCCACAGTGTGTGGTTGACCTTCACATTCTTCATCTCAATGGTCAAAACCAGGTAAGCTAAAGGTTTTCTAAAATCACCTATTTTCTTAGTGTGATCCAGTGAGTGGTGCTAAACACTCAGACAAGGACGATGACAGCACAAGAGTGGGAGGAGAATCTGAGATCACTTCTGTAATACCATCTGCAAACAACAAGAAAGGTGCATTTTAATGAAAGCTTTCATTGTGAAGTACAGATGTAAACAGTAAAATGACATTTCAGTTTAATGGTGTAAATAAAGTTGGGAACTAACTAACTAATCTGTAGTACTTGTTGGCTTTGACCCTTCAACAGGAGAGACTGATGAAGTTAATGAGGTTAACCATGAAAGCAGCAGTAACATGACTGAGCCATCTATGAAGGAGAGTGATGCAGTGAAGGACACAAGTCTATCATCTCAGACTGTTTCAGCAGAGACCAAAGAAGGTAAGAATTACTGAATTTTCTTTTCTCATTTTATTTTTGCAAAATCTGTTTAATTATGATCAAATCAAAACAATATGTATATTTGGTGTAGAGGAGATACATCATTTTAACAATGCACTTTTCAAAGATGCAAATTTGCAAATAAATCTTATTAACCTGGAATGGTCAAATGACCGAAACAATTCCTTTTATGTTTAATCATGCAATCTGCTTGTTGTTACATTACTCTGAAGCAGACGAGCGGGAGGAGAAGGCAGCTACATCAGAGGTAAAGGTGAGGTTTTTTTTGGTCCTCAGGAGTAATTGCTATAAACCAGTGTTACTCTTTTAATGCTACCTAGGTTAAGTTTTATTTTTTGGGGCATTTTTAAGCCTTTAATCGATAGAACAGACAAGCGTGAAAGGGGGAGAGAGAGAGAAAGTGACATGCAGCAAAGGGTCACAGGCTGGAGTCGAACCCGGGCCGCTGCGGCAACAGCCTTATACATGGGGTTCCTGCTTTACCACTAAGCCACCGACACCCAATGAAGACTTTTTTAGTTTAGACAAAAGTTTGACTGAATGAACCTCCTGGTTGGACACATACGTAGATGAGTTGAAATGCTTGCAGAAAAGTTTACTTTCTTCTCACTAAAATATAAACCTGCTTGAGTTTAGCTGTGCTTGTTCTTATTTTCAGTGGTTTTCCTTCGGTTAACTGATGTTTAATAAAATCACTTGTTTTCTTAGTGTGATCCAATGAAAGAACTTGGTGATGTTAAACAGTTAAAGACTGATGACAACGCATCAGAAGGAGAATCTGAAATCAAGCCTGTACGATCGGCAACCACTGAGAAAGGTAACATTTTCATGAATTCTATAATGACATGCGAAAGTCAGGAATATAGCCAACTAAGCATTAAACATTCAAAATTGCTTTCAGTTGACATCATGAATATATCTATATCTATATCTATATATATATATATATATATATATATATATATATATATATATATATATATATTTATTTTATTTTATTTTTTTATTTTTTCCCTGTATAAAAGTATATCGCCCTGGCCTTTATATAATACAGTTCATTATTCTTCTGCAGGTACTTTAAATATGGATATGAGTGGAAACAAGGATAAGGTAAAAAAAAAAAAAAAGTCCATATTTAATTCATTAGATGTTCAGGACAATCTAATTTATATCTCATATGGCGTTACAATTTTATACATACAGGACATATTTATTTACTTATTTACAGCAGTCAGTGAAGAGCTTTGAAGAGATCAACAAGAAGACACAACATCAAAGAGAAACCGAAACACTGCTTGGCAGACTTCACCTTCAAGACAAACATCAACAGAAGTTGTCACCAGCAGATTTTCTTAAAGTAGGTCCACCTGTGAAACAGGACCATGAAACATCTGAAAACAAACTTGCACATACTTTTCTTCAGAGGTTGATGATGTTAGACTACAGAGCCAGATATATTCCTGTAAGACAGGACAGTGATGAGGTGACCCATTCAGAGTCTGTTGTAGAATCTGACACTGTTGATACAGATGATGATGACTTCAGTGATTTTTATAGCACCACTGTAGATCAATCAAAACAGACTCACGTGCATCCAATGGATGTTCAAATGGCAGTATTTCACTGCTCAGACAGCTTTTTGAAGCAGAACATGATTACAAAGCTATCACAATGTCAGTATGCCTTACCTTTGCTTGTTCCTGACCCAGTCACAATGGATATTGAATGTCCTCTGTGGACTTTCAGACAAATAAGAAAAACATGGAAGGTAACTGATAATTCAAAGATTGTCACCATGAAGAGCATGCCCATCTGCAAAGCTGAGACACCCATGGTGTCATTTCTCCGCCTGGGTTCACTACCTCTGTCTAAGTCACAGCTGATTAACACTTTGATCAACGACCGTCACAGCACCTTCTTCCACAGAAACTGCCCAGGCAGCACCAAGTCTCGCCATCTGATGGATGGTGTGGCAGAGATTGCCTGGTACTGCCCTGCAGGAAAACCAAATGATGCCTTCATTGACTGCATTGCCTTCTGTAATCTTCATGGTGATGCTCTGTCAATTGAAAAACAGCGTGACATACTGACTGAGAAATCTTCAATCAATGTGGTTCTTGTACCAACTCTGGGAAAAGGTGACAAAGGTTCTGCAGTTATGTCAGCCCTTCTCAAGTCTCCAAAGCCTCTCATATGTCTCATTGCTGATAATGATGGCGGTGCAGTTCAGATAAAAAAGGGAAAATACAAAATGGGTCTTCAAGACAGAAGTCAGTCAGATGTGTCTGAAGAACTGAAAAAAATCATTGGAAGAATTTTGACAGGACAACATGCATCCTTCCGGCTTGAAACCATGGCTGAAGTCTCTGGAATCAGAGTGGATGAAGATGACAAAGTTTGCCAAAAAGGAAAATCTGCTGCAATGAAAATTGTGAACTTGCTTCAGGGGATGGATGTGTCAAAGATCAAAGATACATTTCTCCCTTGTCAAGGCCAACTGTGGCACAAGTGGTGCAGAATAAACAAAGAACTCTATCACCTCAAAGGACACATTGAGAAAGAGAAATGTAAAAAGCAAAAGGAACTGATGCAAATACGACAAGATCAATGCACCAAATCCTGTAGTGAACCGATGAAGTTGTTCACTGAAACCCTCTCGTCGTTGTCATCAACAGAAAGAGAGTATTTCCTGAGGTGGACTCAGATCTTGATTGATGCCCTCTCCACAGATGATCTGTCTTTAATTATACAGAGCTATGATGAAAAGTGGTCTGAGGTCTTGGCTTTGAAAAAGAAGCATGACAAATCTGATCAGTTAAAAAGCAAGCAAACTGAGCTTGAACAAATATCAACAAAACTACAGTCAGCAACTTTTGGCTTGGAGCACATCTTTAGAGAAATGGGACAGATCTATGAAGCCCATGCATCTCTGCAGAAACAAATAAAGAGTAGAGAAACTGACTGGTCTAAATACCCTGAGCTGGCTGCAGAGCTGATGATATCAGGACACCCAATGGAACTGATGGATGGTGATGCAGGTCATGTGCCTTTCACGTGGATCTCTAGTCTTTTAGATGAAGTCATCAAGAAACTGGGCGACAAGAGAGTTTTTGTTTTGTCAGTGCTGGGTGTACAAAGCAGTGGAAAATCAACAATGCTGAATGCCATGTTTGGGTTACAGTTTGCAGTGAGTGCTGGCAGGTGCACCAAGGGTGCCTTCATGCAGCTGGTCAAAGTTTCAGATGAGATCAAGAAAGACTTTGAGTTTGAATACATTCTAGTGGTGGACACTGAAGGACTGCGCGCTCTTGAGTTGGAGGGTAACAGCACTCTTCACCACGACAATGAACTGGCAACGTTTGTTGTCGGTCTGGGAAACATGACACTGATCAACATCTTTGGAGAGAATCCATCTGAGATGCAAGATGTTCTGCAGATTGTTGTTCAGGCTTTCATGAGGATGAAGAAAGTTCAACTTTCTCCAAGTTGTGTGTTTGTTCACCAGAATGTCACAGATATTACAGCTGCAGAGAAGAACATGCATGGAAAAAGACAGCTGCAAGAAAAACTGGACAAGATGGCCCAACTAGCAGCCAAAGAGGAGGTTTGTGATGCTGAGTGCTTCAGTGACATCATTGCATTCGATGTGCAGAAAGATGTGAAATACTTTGCCCAACTATGGGAGGGGAGTCCACCTATGGCTCCTCCAAATCCAGGTTACAGTGAGAGCGTCCAAGAGCTGAAGACCATCATCCTCTCTGAAGCTTCACAGTCAGCTGGAATTACTCTCTCACAGTTCAAAAGCAAAATTCAGGACCTGTGGAATGCTCTGATGAATGAACAGTTTGTTTTCAGTTTCAAAAACACACTTGAAATTGCAGTGTACAGAAAACTCGAGGTTCAGTATGGGAACTGGACCTGGACCCTGAGGAGCAACATGTTGACCATTGAGAACAGGTTACATACCAGAATTGAAAATGGAGAACTTGAAAAGGTTGAGCTCAGTTATCTACATGAGGAAATGAATAAAAAATATGAAGAAGTCAAAAAAGAAATGACAACATACTTTGAAGATGACAGAGACAAAGAAATATTGGTTCAGTGGCGAGGACGATTTGAAAACAAAATCAAGGAGTTTCATGACGACCAAGTGAGAGGAGTCAAAAGAAAACTGGATGAAGTCATTGAGCAGAAGAAGGCTTGTAAAAAGCTCAATGATAAGAAGACAGAGTTTGAGAACAAGCTGCTACAAAAGAGCAAAGAACTCGCTCATCAGTTAAAGGACAAGGCAAAAGATGAAGAGGAACTTAAAAAACAGTTCAACTCTGTTTGGAGTGGCTGGGTTAGTGAGGTAACTGCAGGTACAAAACCTATTGAGGACATTAACTATGAAGAAGATCTGCCTGGTATCCTTCAGGAGCTTGGTTTTGAATGGTCTCTGATAGCTCAACGTGAAAGCAGTGGCAGGTACAAAGAAATGTCAGAGGTTGGTGATTATGTCCATTATGTAGCTCTCAGCAAGGACCGAGACCTGTGTAACACAGACCAACATGAAAATGAGAGGAAAAAGGACACAACAGGACAAAGAAATAGTGCTGCAAACAGATTCATTGAATTTGTTTCAGAAACAACTACAAAAGTAGAATATTACTTTAAGGGATATTTTCAGTATGAAGAACAGGAACTGATCAGATCCCTCATTGACAGCATTGAAAAACAGTCCCTTGATGCAATCAAGAACAAACCTGTCGCTACACGAGGCTACAGTCCAATTTACTTGCAAGAAGTGGCCAAAAATGTCAAAGAAAAGGTGGCAGAGTTTGAATCAAACAGGAAGTATGCTCTGAAGAAAAAGTTTACAGTTGATCTTTTACTGTATGTGTTTGAAAAAGCAGGGAGATGGCTTTCAGAGTCCCATAAGAAATTCAAAATGGACAATGATGCAGTCACTTATGTAGAAAGCAAGAAACTGCAATATTACAACATTTTCAGCAGCTTCTGCAGAGGAAGCTCATCTGCTGTTGTGTTTGGAGAACTGATCTGTGAGAAACTGAAGAGTTCCACTGTTGAAGCCGTCTGTAACAAGACTGCTATTGATCTTGCTGGAGAGATGAAGTGCAGTTTCCCAGCATTCAGTGGGAACAGGTTAAACTTGGAGAAACACTTGCTGAAGTCACTGGCTGAGAAAGAGGACTTTGGTGGTTTTATCACCTACATCCGACACCCAAGGAGCCAAGCAGAGACTTTTATAAGAGAGGAAGTACAGAAATACATCTTCACAGACAACAAAGACAAAGCACAGAAAATACTAAAAAAAAATGCTGAAGACATGAGTAAGCTTGTGAGTCAAGCTTTATTCACTGCAACAGAGAAAGTCAAAACCCAGGGAGGAGACTCAGACATGTGGGTGGAGGAATTTTCCAGTTTGCTGAAAGATAAGCTGACATTCAACACCATTTGTTGTCAAAACTTCAGTGACATTAATGATTTTGACTTCCTTAAAGAAGTGACAGAGAAAGGCCTTGAATCTGTCATAAGGGAAGTGAGCAGCCTCTCACTGGGTAAGATGAAGGAATTCAGGCTGAAACCCGATCAAATCCTCATCGATCAACTGTGCAACTGCTGCTGGGTAAAGTGTCCTTTCTGTGCAGCTGTTTGTACCAACACACTGGGAAATCACAGTCCTGATGTTGACCACAGCGTGCCTTTTCATCGATCTGCTGCAGTCAATGGTATGCACGTAAGAAACTCAGTGGAAATGGTTGTTCAGTTCTGCACAACAAATGTTGCAAGTGATTTAAGCTTTTACCCTAATGGAGTTTCAGAACAGCTTATTCCCTACAAAAAGTACCGTACTGCAGGCCCAGATTTTGCAAACTGGAGAATCACCTCTGATGAGTCCAAGCTGAAATATTGGACATGGTTTGTGTGCAGATTTCAGAATCAACTGGAGGGCTACTATAAATTAAAATTCCAAGGCTTTGGTGAAATTCCCAGCGAGTGGAGAAAGCACTCCAAGGAAGACGCCATTAAAAGTCTGGATGAAATGTTCAATCTGTGAGCCAACTCCACCACAACCCTGCTGAAAGTCATGATAAAGGACATCAACAGTCAAAAATCAAATGCTTAGTTGCTTAGTTAGTGTTTCTGAAAATGAAAACTGCTTCTGTGAAGGTTAAGCAGAACACCATTATGTTTTTTTAAAGAGAGAGAGCAAGGACTGATGAAATTCTAAAATTGTTGCATTTCAAAATACACAAAATTTGAAGTTCTCAAGTGTTCTCAAATGAACACTGAAAGATTTGTGAGAGAGTTGGTGAAAGACAACTATTATGTTGTAACTAATGGAAGGAATATTTCTTTGTTAAACTGTATAATTATCTACTTGTAAAGTGCATCTGAAAATTACTACAAACAAGTGTTGTCAGTATTTATGCACGTTTTTTTATAGGAATTATTGTGTTAAAATGCTCATGGTGCTCGTAGAAACTGAAGAGTTCCACTGTTGAGGCCGTCTGTAACAAGACTGCTATTGATCTTGCTGGAGAGATGAAGTGCAGTTTCCCAGCATTCAGTGGGAACAGGTTAAACTTGGAGAAACACTTGCTGAAGTCACTGGCTGAGAAAGAGGACTTTGGTGGTTTTATCACCTACATCTGCCACCCAAGAAAACAAGCAGAGACTTTTATAAGAGAGGAAGTACAGAAATACATCTTCACAGACAACAAAGACAAAGCACGGAATATACTCAAGAAAAATGTTGCAGACATCAGTAAGCTTGTGAGTCAAGCTTTATTCACTGCAACAGAGAAAGTCAAAATCAAGAGAGGAGACTCAGACATGTGGGTAAAGGAATTTTCCAGTTTGCTAAAAGATGAGCTGACATTCAACACCTTTTGTTCTCAAAACTTCAGTGACATTAACAATTTTGACTTCCTTAAAGAAGAGATAGAGAAAGGCCTTGTATCTGTCATGAAGGAAGTGAGCAGCCTCTCGCTGGATAAGATGGAGGAATTCAGGATGAAGCCTGATCAAATCCTAATTGATCAGCTGTGTAACTGCTGCTGGGTAAAGTGTCCATTCTGTGCAGCTGTTTGTACCAACACGCTAGAAAATCACAGTCCTGACAAACACAGGGTGCCTTTTCATCGGCCCTCTGGGATTGAAGGATGGCACTATAGAGGCACAGTGGAACTGGACATCAACTTCTGCACAACATTAGTTGCAAGTGATGAACGTTTCTACCCCCATTATGAGTCATATGTCCTTTTCCCCTATAAACAGTATCTCAAGGCTGGGGAGAAGTATGCAACATGGCAAATTACTCCTGATGAGTCAAAGCTGACATGCTGGAAGTGGTTTGTATGTCGATTTCAACAGCAACTGGAAGACCACTATAACTTAAAATTCCAGGGCAGTGGAGAAATTCCTCTTGACTGGCGAAACTACAATAAACAAGAAGCTATTGAAAGTCTGGATGAAATGTACAATCAGTGACTGAGTCAGAAACAACCAAACTCTACTCAGAGTAACAGAAGGCCAAAGTGTCTTTAACTGTTCAACAGAAATATGAGCTTTGAATTTGATTAAAGGAGTCCAACAATAGTAGTAATGACAATGGAGTCTTTTCCAAAAGGATCAAAACAGCACGTGTTCATAATCTGATCAATATGTATCTTAATGCTTTTTAATGTACAACAGTTGAAAGGATTCCTGAACATATCTTGAAGCAAATGAGAACACTATATATGTTAAATTACAATTAAATGATGATTGTATAAAGTATGAGACAGATCAGAATTAGTCATAGGCTGTTTTTTTTTCCATCAAAAATGTTTTTTCTTATTATTTTTCATGATGATTAAGATGCATTTAACATGTATGTGCTTATTTTAAGGAAAAATATTCAAAAAAAATGAAAGAGTTTTTATAGTTGTCATATATTGTGGACATGATGTCATTACCTTAAAAACAGAAATGTAAGTTATGATTTGACTTTTGTTTTTACTATTTTTTACTCTTACATGAAAATCTCATCAAACCGACATGACATGAAACTGATCTAATTGTATGCGTTTCTAGAAAAGAAAGAAAATGATCGGGGTGTAAATGTGTTGTTCATTCAAAGATGTGTATGTTTCTCTCATTACAAGATGCATGAAATTTTCTTCTGACAGTTGTTCAATGTTTAAACAGCAAACAAAGGTGAAGGATGTTGAGCTGAGACATTTATAATTCCAATCTCATCAAAAGGCATCATAGCAGGCGACACAAGGTTTTTGAGGCATTTTAAAGAATTGTGAGAACTGTAACAACTGATATGTAGGATGAGTCATAAGATGGATGTTCTGCTTGAACTAATGAAGTGCTGTTGATTATGAAAAAGGCATAAAATCTGTATCTAAGACTTGTCGAAACAGAAAAAAGGGAAACAGTTTTAAGAAGTTGACGTGCAAAAAAAAAAATTTTTTTACATTATTTTGTTTACCTTTCTCTATCTGTTGCCCATCTGAAAATAACACCACTTATTGTAAAAGTAAACAACGACCAGATCTATCATTTTCAGGCCTTTGTGATAATATTGTGCCTGATTGTTACAAAAAGTTCTATTCATAAGTGTTATCATAGTCTGTACGCTACCTATCATAACTTCTTAAAGAATATATTTAAAATGTTTTTACACATAACCCAAAGCTAAAAAGGCAGCTAGCTACTGTCCAGAATATGGAGCAACAATGACGATAATACATGACTTCAAATGTGTGTATATTTAATATTGTCCATGCTGCAGTATGGATATACATCATTAACACTCCAAAGTAAACAAACTTTTCTTTAAAAAGAGATCATCCAGTTTAGTGGGGCTACTGAGTTTTAGGGTTTTCTTAACCTGCATATGCATTTTTGTCACAATTTTCTTTAATGTAATTAACTTTAAAGTTGTTTTTAAGTTCATCTGTACAGCATACATACCCCTCTGTCCATAGATCCTTCATGTGTGTATTGAAACTGTTGTCTGTATTAGTGTATGTGCCCCAGCTGCAGTGGTCATTTTTAATAGCCTATTGTATAATGACCATCTGCCAGAACCTCAGCTGACATGGATGTCACCCAATTTTGCAACACCTATTTAAAAAAAGGAAATTTAAAACAAAAGAAGAGGAAGAACTTCAACTTTTTAAATGTTGAATCACTCAATCTACTTAACATCTATTGTAAAAAAAGAAAAAAAAACATCTAAATGTAATGCAACTGGTTTAGAAAGGTTGAATATGTTATTTGATTATTCTCCAGTTCTCTCTTTGTAAAGTAAATGTAAAGATCAGCAAATTGTGTTGTGGTAAAAACTCTTGATATAAATCAACAAAATCACATTATTCTACGACGTACTGTGAGCAAAATGAAAAACAAAGTGAAAAGAAAACAGCTTGGTGTATTACTGTAAAATAAAGAGGAACAACACCTAGATAAATAAATCCAATATGTTATTTCCATGGCCTAAGACAATTCAGTCGATTTTTGTGAACATGAGCGACTCTCTCTTAAGACCAGAAACCAGAGAAGTTAGTCTCTAACCTGTGATGTCATCAAGTACAAAGTCTAGAGCTGCTCCATACACTATAAATATGAGCCTGATTTTGTGGACCCACAGAATGTTTGTTTTCATTTTTATATCCAAATGAGCTTTACTCTATAGTAGCATCCTCAGTTCTGAAACAGAAAATGTACCCATGTACTCAGAACATTCCCCTGGGTGCTTCTAGTGTCATAACATCTTTCCCTATCCATTGTCTATGGAGCAGCTCCAGACTTCAAACACTATGACATCACAAATTTGAGTTTTAGCATTGTAGTATTTGAATTTGTGAGAGAGTTGTTCTTGTACTTAAATCTTTTGGGCTGTCTCAGATCATATGAATGACATGTATGAATTTTGTAAATGGGTGTAGTTCCTCTTTAAAGGAAATATGCCAGGTTATTGTTCAAATAACTATTAGACAATAAGACAGAAAAAGAAAAAAGAAATAATAATACAGCAGGTTTAAACAAACACACAAAAAGAGAGAGAAAGAAATCATTGGTTGCTGTGGTTTACTAAGGGAGGGGTCAAGTATGTCGTGGTAACACAGTACTTCATAGCATGCCAGTCTCGTCTTAGAACATAAAAAGTAGATCCGCCTGCTAATGTAACAGCACATGCTAGCTGGGTGACAAGAGCATGCAGTGTCCACATTATATCTCTGGGCTACAAGTTGTTGTGTGAACTTTTTAAAAATAAAATTATGAAGTTGTTGCATTCAGTTTGTTTAATCTGGCTATATTTACATGCTGTGTCAATACTGCCTTTACTGTAAACACTGCGTGTAGTCTGGCTGCTTACGTTAAACATAAATTGAATTGAATAAAAATCTTGCTGACATCATATAATTGATTTGAATCATCCAGAAAATGAGCTTTGAAGATTTGCTTGATGCAAATGATCTGACTATATCAACTCGGCATGTGTACAGATCAACTCACTGGTGTGTAGAAAATGCACAGATGGTCAAATTAAGTACCATTATGCATTATGGCTGAAGATTTTTATCAATCAAATAAAGAACTTTAAAAATTCTACAACATATTTTGGATGACAGTATTGGTAAGAATTAACCTTTATTCAGCCCAGTACAAAATCTGCCTCAAAGGTACTGAAGGTTTTTACTCTGAAGGGTACTTTGGTGGAAACGTTCAGAGAGACAGGAACAAAGAAGCACTGAAGAAGAAAATAAAAGCCTACAAAAATATGTGTGGATTGGTTTGTTAAATGTAACACAACCATTTCCAAATAAACTTGTTTGTGGTTTACTGCATGACTGTTGATAGCCAATCACAGGCTGACACTGTGTTATTCACTCAGCAGAGTGTCTGGACAATTAAAAAAGGTCTTGATGAAATGTGGTTGTTGTGTCACTTTTTACGCAGTGAGCCCTGTGGTGAGCATGTTGACAAATGAAAGGCTCTTTTAGAATAATAAGCTGCCATTCTCTCAGATAGTATGTAACCATCTCAATTCAAACGATGTTCAGACTGCGAAGGCCTTTAAGTGTACTTCAAGGTTGTAGACTTAGCAGGTTTGAAACCTTTAACAACTGACTCTTTGGCCACTTGGGGGCAGCAGATATCAGACTGTGTGAAAACACTCACATATTATAAAGTTCAGATGGTACACTGACATATAAGAGGAGCTTTAAGAGTGACAAAAGAAAATGGAGAAAGTACAAAATATGTTTTGCTTTTAGTTAAACATCACTACCACAGCTTTTAACATCTTTTTCATAAAACCAGCTACAGAAAATGGTTTCATAACTTATATTAATGGTTCTAGAGCTTTGCACATGATTAGTAAAAGAGTATGCATTTAAATTTCCCTCATAACAGGTAAGGACCATGACAAATGCCATGAGAGACAGTGGTACATAATGAACAGTTCACACTTTAAATGATGGGGTTGTAGAAAGCTTTGGAAATGACTTGTAAACATATGCAGATCATTTTTAACAGGTAAGGCAGATCTACCAATGACGTGTCACACATTTAAACTCTATAAATGAATCAGCCGTACTTTAACTCATCATTTAGAACAGATGAGGAACACTCATGAAATAGTTATGATCGCAAATTGCCCATTTTTAGTCTGCACTGCAGTGCTTGCAATTGCCTCTGCAGGCTTTGGGAGGCTGTTTTGGACTAATAAATTCCTATATATGTTAAATATCAGTGCATCTCCTGTAACATACTTGCTGGTTTATAAGCAAGTAAGGGGGGGAATCAATCAAACAATCAATTTTATTTATAAAGCCCAATATCACAAATAACATTTTGCCTCAGAGGGCTTTACAGCATACGACATCACTCTGTCCTTTGGACCCTCACAGTGGATAAGGAAAAAAGGGGAAAAGAGCAAAAGAGCTCTTATTTTAACTTTTAATTTTGTTGTTGCGACTCTAAAACATTAATGCAGAATATCAAGAGACAGAGCTGTCCTCTGTAAACAAAGAAAGAAAGAAAAATCATTACAGATTCTAGTATGGAAGCAGGTAACTTACAGCTCCAGAGCTGCCTGCAGGTCTTAAGACACTCCCCAGTGGCTCCCTGACATAAAGTTATCTGGAAATGAATAACATGATGAATAACATCATTCAGATTTTCATCTGTCATCGTTGTGGGCGTTAACTGTACAAATGTGTAGCCCCTACATCGATTTAAATAAAGTTTTAACATTTCATCAACTAAAATGTACATCATAATGTCTACAATCTGGTACCTTTTCCCCAAAATTTTACAGAAATTCAGTAGTGGTGGCGAGCCTTGTGTCTCTCCAGCAAGGCTAGCTATTGATTCCAAATGCAAAAAAGGAAAAGCTTTGGAGGATTGTGGATGTGGACAGATTCATTTGCTTTACCACCAACACTGCAAAGTTAAAGTACTAAATAATTATAAATATCCCACAACAGAGTAGCCACCTTCTAGTCAATCACATAAATGAATGCTCATTTAGACCTATTCGTAATGTTGATGGGGAAGATTTCGATTTTTTAGCCAAAAATGGCTCTTTTAATAGTAAAGGTTGCTGACCCCTGATCTTGTACGACTTGGTGCAAGCGTTCAGTGGTGACAGTGGTTTGTATGGAACTGTTTTGGTTAAAACCAGAAACATCCTCAGCCCTTCATAAACATACACATTGTTTTCCTTGAAGTCCCATGTTTTGGGGTAAATTAAGTAAGTCAGGTCAGGTAATCAGGTAAGTCTTATACTTTGACTTTGAAATTTGCCATTACTGATACTTGAAGTACATTTTACTGAGAATTCTTCAGTACTTTTACACAAGGAGGATTTAAAATTGAATGTTATGGAGCATTTTTACTTTGCTGTACTGGTGTGATCTTTGTTTCACTGCTTGAGGGCAGATCGAATATAAAAGGACAGTCTACATCCTAATGCAAATTACCACCCACTGCACACATCTATGATACTGAACATAAAGTATTCCCACATGAGCATACATATATAATACCATTGTCTGTCAATGGCATTGCATGATTTGTCAGAGCTTTTCTTTGCCCCTCCACTCCTTTAAATCTCCCCTCCCAGACAGCTATAATATATATATATGACAACACAGCAGCAGGAGGAGGAGAGTCTGAAATCCAATCTGCAGCAACAACGTAAATAACAGAAATATTTGGGGAAAAGTTTAGAGGCCCTGAATCATCACCCTAACACTACTTAGTAGTGCACTATTGGAGCACTTGATTATTTAACAGTAAGGTCACTCTAAAAAGGACAAATTGATCCAGTCTCAAGCTTTTGGTTTTAATTAAAAACTATCATCAGGAGCAGTTTGAATTAAAACTGAACGCTTGAGACTGAATCAATGCCTCTGTTGTTTTTCGGACTAACCTCTTCTTATATGTGTTATGGATCAGTGTCTACTTAATGCTTTCTAAACATGAACTATTGTAGTGGCTGGAGCTACCAGAGTTACAATACAGCAGTATGTGCTTGGCAGTGTTTGAGTAGTGTGACCTTTTAGTCTCGTCCTTGTTTTCCTCTAAGTCACAAGGTTTCTGGGAAGCAGAGCTCTCTTACTTTCACTTTCAGTTGCTATTACTGATTTAGCTGTCTTCCTTTCCCTTTCTCGTTTGTCATCACTGATTTACCAGTACACACGCAGAGTTTCTCAGCTCCTTAAACCCATAACACCATATCAGATTTATTAAGAGCAGGTGGGAGGGGTTTGTGAGGGGCAGAGGTGAAGTGTGGAGACAGTGGTAATGGTGGTGCTGGTGGGGTGAAGAGTGATGGCTAAAGATAAGAACTGATATGATGTGGGGCAAGACTTCTGATGAGTTAAGTGGAAGGACCCCTGGGTGCTGGCTGTGATGAAACCTGGAGGTGAAAGGGGTGAAGGAGGGTTGCACTGATCTGACAAGGAAACGACAGCTGACAGCAGCAGAGAAATAAACAGTTTGAAAGTTTGACAGCAACTCACAGAGGTTGTGGCAAAATCTGATCAGTTCAAGTGAACGAGTGAACGCCCTCAGTTAACTCATTGATTTGGAAGCAGGAAAGGGAAGATTGAGAAAGAATGGAAATAAATAGAGGAAGCATGAAATTAGGGCTTCCGCTGCTAAGCTTTGTTTCAGTACTGCAGGATTTTCTCATTCATGTCTTTGCTGCACGCACGCACGCACACACACACACACACACAGACCTTTTAAGCCTTTCCTCAAATATTTCTTTTATGTTGTTGATGGTACTGACGAAAGAAAGAGTTTTACCTGGGTAAACAGTAAATGGGCCATTTACTGTTTCAGGTCATTTTGGAGACACATTGTAACAAAGTAATGCAACGTGAGGTTTTTAAAATGAATTAAAACCGCACCTACCACTACTATGAAGAGAAACAAAGCCTATAGAGCTGCTTCATATTATAGATCGTACCCACCCCAAACTCACACACACACACACACGCACGCACGCACGCACGCACACACACACACACACACACACACACACACACACACACACACGCACACACACACACACACACACACACACACAGACCTTTTAAGCCTTTCCTCAAATATTTCTTTTATGTTGTTGATGGTACTGACGAAAGAAAGAGTTTTACCTGGGTAAACAGTAAATTGGCCATTTACTGTTTCAGGTCATTTTGGAGACACACTGTAACATAAAGTTATGCAATGTTAGGTTTTTAAAATAAATTAAAACCACACCTACCACTACTATGAAGAGAAACAAAGCCTATAGAGCTGCTTCATATTATAGATCATACCCACCCCAAACTCACACACACACAAAGACACACACAAACAGAGGGGTGGAGAGAGTTTAAAGACCCACTGTTGTTTCTGACAGTTTGTGAAGACAATCACACACATTTTGGGTTTTGATGAGCTTTGCAGGATTTTGTGCCTGATGCCAGATGGTTAGTCCAGCCCTGGATGTGGTGGATGACTGGGTCAAGCACAAGACTTTCATTCAGGAGACTGGGGTTTGAATCCTGTGTGAGTCCATCTATTTTCTAACCGATTATCCTCTTGAGGGTCGCGGGGGGCTGGAGCCTATCCCAGCTGACATCAGGTGAAAGGCAGGGTACACCCTGGACAGGTCACCTGCTTACGGGCAATTTAGAGTCACCAATTAACCTGCATGTCTTTGGACTGTGGGAGGAAGCTGGAGCACCCGGAGAAAACCCACGCTGACACGGGGAGAACATGCAAACTCTGCACATTAGGAGTCAGGAACCCTCTTGCTGTGAGGCGACAGTGCTAACCACCACACCACCGTGCCGCCCTCCTGTGTGAGTCAACAGTGGGATATTATTTTAGACATAGTTGACATATTGTCTTAAGTTTTTAGGATGTATAAAGCTGCTGTATGCACACTTGGTACATAAACATTAGCAAAATAGCTGTATAGACCCGTTCTTATTAACGTCATATTTTAACGATGCCAGGACGCCCAGTTTTTTGTTTAACCTCGTTGAACCCTTTTTAATGCCTTTATTTTTTGAAAACAAAACGTAACTTTTCTTTAAACACTTATTTCTGTTTGTCTAGACCCTTTTACCCCAGTTTCATTTTTATTGTTACACCCGTCATCACTTTGTGTAATCAGGGAATGTAACAAGCTTTTTGATCCTTCCCTTAGTCCACACCAACCTGTTTTTCTATTTTATCATACTGTGTAGCAAGAAGGAAAAAGGAAGTGATATCACAGCCTTGTCCACCTGAGCAGGAGAGGAAGGAGGAGGGGAAGGTGATAAATTAAGGGACACCTGTGAGCTGAACGGAGCGAGGGAAAATCTAACAAAGGAGGATGGAAAGGAGAAGTGAGAAAGGGAAAAAAGAGGAAATAAGTGAAAGGATGAACCCAGCACTGGATTAAATGAAAAGACAACAGTGAATTAAACCTAGTGACAAAGTGTTACAAGGACTGGCTGGAAATGAACGGTGAGGAAACAACGACCTCAAAAGAAAAGCTTATCTCTGGAGCAGGTGGAAACAGACTGGGTCTGCTGTGCTTTACCTGCTTGGATTCAGTGGCTGAGCTGAGGTGGATGACTCACTACCAGCAGATAAGTTTGTTCTTTCCCCACAATCTCCTGGCTTCTCCAAACTCGAGCTTCAAGCTAACCTGGGTCCTTCCCTTCCCTCTCACTCACACTCCCCACACACTCTTCCACCTGAACTGATTTGAACTGAATTACATTCATATATCCATCTGAACTGAACTGGCCTGAATTTTATTCATACATTTTGGCAGATTGCTGTGATGTATTATTTGTGAAAAATGACCATACAACACACACTACATTTGGATAATCTCTTACTTCAGACAAGTTTGTTTAATTTAGAGTGCTAGATGTATATCTATACTAAAGCATTGACAATATAAAAGCTATACACATTTGACAGTCAGGTATTATTATCATAGTTGCTCCATATATTAGACAGAAGCTAGCTGTCTAGTATTTAGCTTGTGCTGTATGCAAAATGTTACAATTGTGTTCTTCCAAAAGTTATGATAGGTAGTGTACAATCTACTATAAACACATGAATATACCAGTTTGTAACTGAGCAAAAAAAGGACAGCAATGTCTTTTGTTGTTGTTTACTGTCCTCATAATAATTCATAATCATGTCTGTACAAAGATAAATATGTAAATCAGAACAACGTCAGACCAGACACCCTCTCTGCAAAGCTGCATTTTTAATCATACAGCCTGTCATTTTATGGCTAATTTTCCTTTAGCCTGAAATGAATCAGATGAAATCATATTTAAAGGCAGTTTTTTAAGTTTGATTAAAATGTTCACTCTTGGTCTTCACTTAAACTAGACTAAAATGTTGTATGTAAAACAATCATCTATCCAGTCTTTCAGTGACTAAAATGTCATGTGTTTTTACCGGCTTACATTAGACTAAAATGTTTAAGGTTTTCTTTGATGAAGGCGAGACTAAATGTCCAGCACTAAGACTAAAACTAAAAATTGCTGACAAAATTTGCACCATTTGTGATTTTGGGTTATAAAGATTAAACATACTTGGATTAGTATGTGACAGGACTTAGCCATATTCTGAGAGTGTGCCAAAAGAAAATCGGGTCTTCTTCAAATGCTTATCAATAACAAAGGAGACGGACACTCCAATGAAGGGTTTATTTATTGCACTAAAATGACACATTCATTTTTTTCACAAGACTGACATTTCTTTTTCAAAAGTGTAAAATTGTTGAATACTCCAAATGCTTGATTAAGACAAATCATCATTCACCATTTAAAAACAAAAACATTAGACTTTGAGAAAACATCCTAAAATAAAAACTGTTTACCTGTATTTTGATCTTGATTTTAAAATCCTCTTACTTGTATACAAAGCTCTATATTGTCCTGTGCTTCAGTACATGAGGTCATCCAACCATTGCTCATACTAATTCTAAAGCAGGAGAGGCTGTCTTTTGCATATATGTCCCAGCAGATGAGACACCCAGCCTGTGGACCTGTGAGAGGCACACACTGAATACTTTTAAAAGCAAGTCAAAAACATTTCTCTCCGTAACAGTCTATGGCTGACTTCTTCTGTGTGTGTGTGTGTGTGTGTGTGTGTGTGTGTGTCTTGTATGTTTCGGCATTTGTAATTTTGGCACTGATTCTTTCTCTACTTGTCATTTGCACTTGTTTTGTTACTATATGTCATTTCTAAGTGGTAGCACATTGTGTTGCATTTTATTGTGTATAAAATACACCATATAAATAAAGATGGTTTTACTTGAATAAAAACAAAACATATTTTTAATTAGACAACTTGGTTTGTCATCTTATAGTTGTATGAACATGTCAGTTTGCAGTTACAGTTTATACCCACGTCTGTCCAAAGTCATATGAAGCCATGACAGTTGACAATGCTTCTAATGTTGCTGCAAAGAAGGTGCATATTCTGAAACATGGATGCTTCACACACCTCTTAAACTCAGCAGCACAGAATATCTATATAATCAGCACAGTTTCAAGATGGGCACCCAAGATTAGTGTCACCAGTTCAGTATCTGAACAAATACTGATCAAACCTTTTGTTTCTGACTTATGATGTTGAATAATGGCCAGAAAAGTGTTTCAGCAGAACATTATGATGTCACAGTGAAGCTGACCTTTGACCTTTTTGATATAAAATTGTTGTTCTCTTGTTCTATGAGAGATTTGTGTAGATTTGGTCATAGTTATATGAATTCTTGAGTGATTGTCAAAAACTTGTTTTGTGAGTGAGGTCACATGGATCTTGAACTTTGACCACAATTTTTTAATCAGCTCATCCTTGCATCCAAGTTGACGTTTGTACCAAATTTGAAGATGATGTTGTTGTTTTTTAACCTTTAACTTTCACTGAAACTGTTCGGTGGAGCACATTTTGAGTCACTATCTGAATAAAAAATGTGACTTCACCCAACCTCATACACCCATCTCTACCATTTGGTTAAAGTACTCGTACTCGTACTATGTATGTCATGCAAAACAAGTCCACTAGATGTCACTGTGTCTTTAAATATTCTGCCTTTTTAGTTCACCTGCGGCAGGAAGTCAGTAACAAAAGACTCATTCCAGACATTGGGGCTCTGTGTGGTAGGATTGTCAAAGGTGGACATGTGGTTTTCTGATGTTCTAGTTTCAGAGGTATTACTGAACAGACTTATGTAACTTTATACAATAAATAAAGATCTAATAGGGTCAAATATTTCTTTTTTTAAACATGCTCTACCAAACAGTTCATTTGTCCTTTTAGAGTAAAGGGAGTGATGCCAAGCTAATGTGGTTGAAATTAAGTAATTACTACAAAATAAAAGTACTTCATTGTTGTTAAACAATTGATGCAGAATAACTGTGTAAGTCTGATTTTTTTTTTTTTTCATTCTAAAGCAATGCCAAACCAAATAGTTGAGTTATCCATTCATGGTAAATGTGGATGCTAAGATAATACATTTACAATTTTTATCCAAAAAAAAAAAGATAAATTCCCACTGTTTAGACATCATATATTTATGTTATTCAACTGTATAGAAACTGTATCAGTATGATTTTTCACCATTTATGAGATGTTTTGAAAATACTACAATGTTAAATATCTGGAATAAATACATGGAAATGATACTAGTACTAGTGAGAAATTGATATATGCTGATATACTAACTGGGCAGCACAGTGTTTGTTTGTGCCAAATTTGAGGAAATTCCCCTAAGGCCTTCTTAAGATACCACATACATGAGAATGATTAAGACACAAGGTAATTTTGACCTGAAACACTGACCTCCAAAATCTAGTCAGTTTTTTGTTATGTCCAAGTGGACATTTGAACCAAATTTAAAGAACTTCCCTCAAGGTGTTTTTGCGATATCTCATTCACAATAATGGGACAAAGGGATGGACAGACGGACAACCCAAAAACATAATCCCTCCAGCTACAGCTTTTGCCAGCGTGGAGGCATGAAATCCTATGACTGATTCTGATCTGTCTCATACTTTTTACAATCATCCTCTAATGGCTAACACATATGCCATTTATAATCACACATTTGTTGTGTTTGCCTTTGCTTCATGGCATTTTCAGGAATCCTGACTAAATAATGTTATCCTGCAAAACAAATTGAAGTACATATTTATCACATTATAAATAGGTACTGTTTCTTTCAGTCATTTTGGGGAAGGCTTCATCCTGAATATTGCTACTGTCCCGCTCCTTCAATCAAATAAAATGCTCCTATTTCTTTTCAACAGTTAAAGACAATTTCTGTTATACTGAGTAGAGTTTGGTTGTTTCTGGCTCAGTCACAGATTGTACATTTCATCCAGACTTTCAATAGCTTCTTGTTTACTGTGGTCTCTCCATGCAGGAGGAATTTCTCCTTTGCCCTGGAATTTTAAGTTATAATGGTCTTCCAGTTGCTTTTCAAATCGACATACAAACCATTTCCAGTATGTCAGCTTTGACTCATCAGGAGTAATTTGCCATGTTGCATACTTCTTTCCAGCCCTTTGATAGTGTTTGTAAGGAAAGGAATCATATGAATGCCAGTAGGGATAAAAAAAGTCATCACTTGCAACTGATGTTGTGCAGAAATTGATGTCCAGGTCCATTGTGTCTATATCGTGCCATCCTTTAACCCCAGAGGGCCGATGAAAAGGCACACTGTGTTTGTCAGGACTGTGATTTTCTAGCGTGTTGGTACAAACAGCTGCACAGAATGGACACTTTGCCCAGCAGCAGTTACACAGCTGATCAATTAGGATTTGATCAGGCTTCATCCTGAATTCCTCCATCTTATCCAATGAGAGGCTGCTCACTTCCTTCATGACAGATACAAGGCCTTTCTCTATCTCTTCTCTGACAAAGTCAAAATCATTAATGTCACTGAAGTTTTGACAACAAAAGGTGTTGAATGTCAGCTCATCTTTTAGCAAATTGTAAAATTCCTCCACCCACATGTCTGAGTCTCCTCTCTGAGTTTTGACTTTATCTGTTGCAGTGAATAAAGCTTGACTCACAAGCTTATTGATGTCTGCAACATTTTTCTTGAATATTGTCCGAGCTTTATTTTTATTGTCTGTGAAGATGTATTTCTGTACTTGCTCTCTTATAAAAGTCTCTGCTTGGTTTCTTGGGTCGCAGATGTAGGTGATAAAATCATCAAAGTCTTCTTTCTCAGCCAGTGACTTCAGCAAGTGTTTCTCCAAGTTCAACCTGTTCCCACTGAATGCTGGGAAACTGCACTTCATCTCTCCAGCAAGATCAATAGCAGTCTTGTTACAGACGGCCTCAACAGTGGAACTCTTCAGTTTCTCACAGATCAGTTCTCCAAACACAACAGCAGATGAGCTTCCTCTGCAGAAGCTGCTGAAAATGTTGTAATATTGCAGTTTCTTGCTTTCTACATAAGTGACTGCATCGTTGTTCATTTTGAATTTCTTATGGGACTCTGAAAGCCATCTCCCTGCTTTTTCAAACACAAACAGAATAAGATCAACAGTGAACTCCTTCTTCACAGCATATTTCCTTTTTGATTCAAACTCTTTTACCTTTTCTTTGACATTTTTGGCGACTTCTTGGAAGTAAATTGGACTGTAGCCTCTTGTAGCAACAGGTTTGCCCTTGATTGCATCAAGGGACTGTTTTTCAATACTGTAAATGAGGGATCTGATCAGTTCCTGTTCTTCACATACCAAAGAACTTCTTGATGTATGTTCTTTGTTTTGTTCTGTTGGCTTAAATTGGAACATTTTTTTAAAAGACTGCCACATTGTTGACATTCTTCCTTGATCTTCGTTGCTCATATTTTCGTTCTTGTCATCTTTGGATTGTTGGCCTGGGATGCAGAGACCTCTGTCCTTGGTGAGACACACATGATGAATGTAATCACCCACCTCTGATATTTTTTTGTATCTGCCACTGCTTTCAGATTCAGTTATAAGAGACCATTCAAAACCAAGCTCCTGAAGGATAGTTGCCTGATCCTTTTTATAGTTGATGTCCTCAATAGGTTTTGTACCTGCAGTTAATTCATTAACCCAACCACTCCAAACAGAGTTGAACTGTTTTTTAAGTTCCTCTTCATCTTTTGCCTTGTCCTTTAACTGATGAGCAAGTTCTTTGCTCTTTTGTAGCAGTTTGTTCTCAAACTCTGTCTTCTTATCATCGAGCTTTTTACAGGCATTTTTCTGCTCAATTACTTCATCCAGTTTTTTTTTTACTCCTCTCACTTGGTCATCATGAAACTCCTTGATTTTGCTTTCAAATCGTCCTCGCCACTGAACCAATATCTCTTTGTCTCTGTCATCATCAAAGTATGTTGTCATTGCTTTTTTGATTTTTTCATAGGTTATCTTCATTTCCTCATGTAGATAACTGAGCTCAACCTTGTCAAGTTTTCCATTTTCAATTCTGGTGTAAAGCCCATTCTCAATGGTCAACATGTTGCTCCTCAGGGCCCAGGTCCAGTTCCCATACTGAACCTCGAGTTTTCTGTACACTGCAATCTCAAGTGTGTTTTTGAAACTGAAAACAAAGTTTTCATTCATCAGGGCGTTCCACAGGTCCTGAATTTTGCTTTTGAACTGTGAGAGAGTAATTCCAGCTGACTGTGAAGCTTTAGAGAGGATGAACTTCTTCAGCTCTTGGACGCTCTCACTGTAACCTGGATTTGGAGGAGCCATAGGTGGACTTCCCTCCCATAGTTGGGCAAAGTATTTCACATCTTTCTGCACATCGAATGCAATGACATCACGGAAGCACTCAGCATTACAAACCTCCTCTTTGGCTGCTAGTTGGGCCATCTTGTCCAGTTTTTCTTGCAGCTGTCTTTTTCCATGCAAGTTTTTCTCTGAAGCTGCAATATCTGTAACATTCTGGTGAACAAACACACAACTTGGAGAAAGTTTAACATTTTTCATCCTCATGAAAGCCTGAACAACAATCTGCAGAACATCTTGCATCTCAGCTGGATTTTCTCCAAAGATGTTGATCAGTGTCATGTTTCCCAGACCGACAACAAACGTTGCCAGTTCATTGTCGTGGTGAAGAGTGCTGTTACCCTCCAACTCAAGAGCGCGCAGTCCTTCAGTGTCCACCACTAGAATGTATTCAAACTCAAAGTCTTTCTTGATCTCATCTGAAACTTTGACCAGCTGCATGAAGGCACCCTTGGTGCACCTGCCAGCACTCACTGCAAACTGTAACCCAAACATGGCATTCAGCATTGTTGATTTTCCACTGCTTTGTACACCCAGCACTGACAAAACAAAAACTCTCTTGTTGCCCAGTTTCTTGATGACTTCATCTAAAAGACTAGAGATCCACGTTAAAGGCACATGACCTGCATCACCATCCATCAGTTCCATTGGGTGTCCTGATATCATCAGCTCTGCAGCCAGCTCAGGGTATTTAGACCAGTCAGTCTTTCCTCTCTTTGTTTGTTTCTGCAGAGATGCATGGGCTTCATAGATCTGTCCCATTTCTCTAAAGATGTGCTCCAAACCAAAAGTGGCAGACTGTAGTTTTGTTGATATTTGTTCAAGCTCAGTTTGCTTCCTTTTTAACAGGACCGATTTGTCATGTTTCTCCTTCAAAGCCAAGACCTCAGACCACTTTTCATCATAGCTCTGTAAAATTAAACACAGATCATCTGTGGAGAGGGCATCTGCTAAGATCTGAGTCCACTTCAGGAAATACTCTTTCTCCTTTGGTGGAAAAGATGAGAGGCTTTTAATGAACAACTTCATTACTTCACTACAGGATTTGCTGCATTGTTTTTGTCGTATCTGCATCAGTTCCTTTTGCTTTTTACATTTCTCCTTCTCAATGTGTCCTTTGAGGTGATACAGTTCTTTGTTTATTCTGCACCACTTGTGCCACAGTTGGCCTTGACAAGGGAGAAATGTATCTTTGATCTTTGACACATCCATCCCCTGAAGCAAGTTCACAATTTTCATTGCAGCAGATTTTCCTTTTTGGCAGACGTTGTCATCTTCATCCACTCTGATTCCAGAGACTTCAGCCATGGTTTCAAGCCGGAAGGATGCATGTTGTCCTTTCAAAATTGTTCCAATAATTTTTGTCAGTTCTTCCGACACTTCTGACTGGCTTCTGTCCCTGAGACCCATTATGTATTTTCCCTTCATTTTCTCAACAGCATTACATTCACTATCAGCAATGAGACATATGAGGGGCGTCGGAGACTTGAGAAGGGCTGACATAACTGCAGAACCTTTGTCACCTTTTCCCAGAGTTGGTACAAGAACCACATTGATTGAAGATTTCTCAGTCAGTATGTCACGCTGTTTTTCATTTGTCAGAGCATCACCATGAAGATTACAGAAGGCAGTGCAGTCAGTGAAGGCATCATTGGGTTTTCCAGCAGGGCAGTACCAGGCAATCTCTGCCACACCATCCATCAAATGGCGAGACTTTGTGCTACCTGGGCAGTTTCTGTGGAAGAAGGTGCGGTGACGGTCGTTGATCAAAGTGTTAATCAGCTGTGACTTAGACAGAGATAGTGAACCCAGGCGGAGAAATGACACCATGGGTGTCTCAGCTTTGTAGATGGGCATGCTCTTCATGGTGACAATCTTTGAATTCTCTTTGATTTCAGTTACCTTCCATGTTTTTCTTATTTGTCTGAAAGTCCACAGAGGACATTCAATATCCATTGTGATTGGGTCAGGAACAAGCAAAGGTAAGGCATACTGACATTGTGATAGCTTTGTAATCATGTTCTGCTTTAGAAAGCTGTCTGAGCAGTGAAATACTGACATTTGAACATCCATTGGATGCACTTGAGTCTGTTTTGATTGATCAAAGTCTGAAGTGGTGCTATAAAAATGACTGAAGTCATTGTCTGTATCAACAGTGTCAAACTCTACAACAGACTCTGAATGGGTCACCTCATCACTATCCTGTCTTACAGGAATATACCTGGCTCTGTAGTCTAACATCATCAACCTCTGAAGGAAAGTATGAGTGAGTTCTTTCTCAGATGGTTCATGGTCCTGTTTCACAGGTGGACCTACTTTAAGAAAATCTGCTGGTGACAACTTCTGTTGATGTTTGTCTTGAAGGTGAAGTCTGCCAAGCAGTGTTTCGGTTTCTCGTTGATATTGTTCCTTCCTGTTGATCTCCTCAGAGCTCTTCACTGACTGCTGTAAATAAGTAAATAAATATGTCCTGTATGTATAAAATTGTAACCTCATACAATGAGGTATAAAGTAAATCATCCGTAACATTTAATGAATTAAATAGGGAGTTTCTTACCTTATTCTTGTTTTCACTCTTATCCATATTTAAGGTACCTGCAATAGAATAACTGTATTATATGAGGGATGGAGCAATATAGTTTTAAACTGATATCTTGCTTTTCTATTTAAAATGATAACTGTAATCTATTTTGAACATGAAAAGCTTCATTAGCTCTATTCTTGACTTTTTCATATTATTGCAATATTCATGAAATTTCACCTGTCCCAGGGTCTGCCGATCGTACAGGCTTGATTTCAGATTCTCCTCCTTTTGTTGTACTGTCATCATTCTTTGAGTGTTCAGCATCACTGGGTTCATTCACTGGATTACACTAAGAAAACATTATTTTATTTGACATACGTTAACCAGGTTAGAACTTTTGACATTAGGTATGTGTACAATTAAATGCAACCAGGTTTATATTTTTGTGAGACAAAAGGAATCTCTTCTGCAAGTGTTTTTTCAGTTCATCCATGTGTTCAACCAGGAAGTTGAAGGACTCAAACTCAGTGTAAACTAACAAGGTAAAAGGCTCCAACCTTCAGCTTAAGGTTCAGATATTCGTGCTGAACTTTGACATAACTTCAGAAAAAAAGCATTTAAAAAAGAAATGCTTCTGTGTGAACAATGACAACTGAAGACCAAAAGATGTCATCCTTACCTCTGTTTTAGCTGCTCTCTTCTCCTCATCTACAGTAGGGTGATGTAACAACAAGCAGATTGCACGATCAGACATAAAAGAAATTGTTTTGGTTAGTTACACATTCCAGGTTAATAAGATTTACACATATGGTTTGAATTATTTGAAAAAAATAAAATAAAATACACATTCAAAAACCTCAACATAGCATCTTGTCTGAAGAACTGGCATTTAAGGGGTTAGAGTTCTGAAAATGAATATGTTTGGCAATTATGATCAGAGCCAATGTTAGTTAAAAGACTTAACTCTAAAGGGAAAATAATGTCAATATGTAATATTTTTTTGCCCTCCAAGGTAATAAATAAAAGTTATTTGTGATGTTTTTTAATCTGACACTGCTTAGAAAATAAATAAAAATGCATTAGATATTAATGTTGCTTATCAAATAAAAATATGTAATAATAATAATATGTAATTACAAAATATGGAAAAATTCCTTCTTTTCACAACAAAAAAACAAACAATGGCATTAAGTTGACAAACTGGGTTACAGTTCTGAAAATGATGGAATATTTGGTAGTTATGATCAGGTATGAAAGATGGTTGGATTAAATTCAGTGACAGAGAAAAACAATATTAATATATCTTTTTTTGTTACATTACATACAGAAATTTTTGTCTTCTAATGACACCAGAGGAAAGTTTTGTGAAGGGATGCACAATGGTTAAAACATTACCTTTCTGACTGGCTGCAGATGGTACAGATTTAGTTTCAGAGTCACCTCCTCCTGCTGCTGTGTTGTCATCGTCGTCTTTCTTCATTTTATCTGCTTTTCATCTTTACAGACATACTGTGTGACAAAGCCATTGAGACAAATACAAAAAGAAACTGTCACTGCAAATGCACATAACCATTCAAGCTGATTGAGTAAATTGTTAGATTAAATAAATAAAAGCACAACAAATTACAGATCCATCATGCTGATTTTACTGCTGGTGAAATGTTGCTGGCATTGCAAATTTTATTTTCAGTTCAGCATGGCTTAAAGGGATAGTGCACCCAAAAATGAAAATTCAGCCATTATCTACTCACCCATATGCAGAGGGAGGCTCAGGTGAAGTTTTAGAGTCCTCACACTTCCGGACATCCGAGGGGGAAGTGGGTAGCAGCACAACTGCACACCTAATGGCTGATGGTGACCCAGATTAATACATCCAAGAACACAGAATTAAAAGCATAAAATATCTCCATACTGCTCGTCCGTAGTGATCCAAGTGTCCTGAAGCCCCGACATAAAATGTTCTTTGGAAAAACATCTTCTGAACTCTGTTTTTAGCCTCATTGTAGCCTGTAGCTCTAACTGCCTCTGTGTACACTGCGCTGACATGGGCACCGCGTTCATGTGCTTTTGCTGGTCTTGCGCACAAGCGCACACATGTGAGCACGGTCCACAGAGAGGCAGTCAGAGCTGCAGGCTACAATGAGGCTAAAAACAGAGTTTAAATGATATTTTTCCAAAGAACTTTTTATGTCGGGGCTTCAGGACACTTGGATCACTACAGACGAGCAGTATGGAGATATTTTATGGTTTCTGTGTTCTTGGACGTTTTAATCTGGGTCATCATCAACTGTTAGGTGTGCAGTTGTGTTGCTACCCACTTCTCCCTCCGCAAGTGTTGTGAGGACTCTAAAACTTCACCAGAGCCTCCCTCGGCATATGGGTGAGTAGATAATGGCTGAATTTTCATTTTTGGGTGCACTATCCCTTTAAGGGGGTGTTACAAACTTTGCATGACTTTCTGTGTATGCAGTCATAAATATATTTCATGTTGAGCAAACATGACAAACAATTTTTGAAAATAGCTAAAAGAGGGAAAACACAGGAGTATCTTTACCAGCCATCACTGAAACCCATTTAGCCATCCTATTTAGACAATCAGAACACAAAAAAAGCATCTCTTATATTTCTTTAGTTTTGGGTTGAACTCCAGCCGGCGGGGAAAGTTCATTTGACCCAAATAAGAGTCCAGTTCAAAAACCGACTCCTCATCATCCTTCCCAAGTAACTCATATTGTGAGGACATTTTGACCATCCCTCAATGCTTAAAAAAATGAGTTTGAAGGTTAAAACTTGGCATTAAAATTAAGGTTAGCATTAGGTTTAGGTTAGGATTCTGGTTAGGGCTGGGGTTAGACAGTTAGTTAGGATGGTTCTGATTAGGGTAAGGGGCCAGGGCATGCTTTATGTTAATGACAGTGCTCACAAGAAAGACAAACAGGTCTGCATTTGTGCCAGCGCTCTGAAAAAATGTCTTCCACACGAGTCAGAGCAGCACAATAACTTCACAAGTCAGATCACAATGTAAAATTCAAGTTGTTTGAGAAGTTCTGTGTTTGTTGTAAAAAACGCACATGCTAAAATTAAAGTGTTAAACAAAACGGTATTAATTTAAACTCACAGTTTACTCACTGTGTCTCCTTCGCTCTGCCTAGTCAGTGGGGATATGGCTGCTGTATCCTCCAGCCCCACTCTATATATAGATAGATCAGAGGCCTGTGTCCTGCGTGACGCTACGTCTACCCCTCACAAATCCCTCCCACCTGCCCCTGACAAATCTGAGGTGGTGTTATAGGTGGAAGGAGCTGGGAAATTCTGCAGACACATAACTTGAAGATCAGTGATGACAAAAGGACATGTGAAAGTCGGACAGCTAACAAAACTAAAAGTGAAAGTAAAGGAGCTCCATTTCCTGGAAACCTTGTGACTTAGTTATAGGCTAAAAGGTCACACTACTCAAACACTGCCAAGCACGTACTGCTGTCAACACTGAATATTTGTGACTTGCAGAGCCGCAGCTGCTACAAGAGTTCATGTTTGTTTAGACAGACATTAATTATTAAACCAGCAGATCCACATACAAGAAGAGGTTAGCCCAAAAACAGGACAGATGCACTGATTCAGTCTCAAGCTTTCAGCTTTAATCAAAACTGCTCCACATGATAGTTTTAAAGTAAAACTGAAAGCTTAGATCAAATCCCATTTCCTTTTAAGGGTGAGCGACTTTACTTTTAAAGCCTCTCTCCAGTGTATTTTGGTATTTTTATGACATTTAATATTTTTCTGAGTCATGTCCTTACAGTGTCATTTAGCCACACTGTTTGCCTATTTTTTTTATTTATTAATTTTTATTTTTATTTTTATTTTTTTTTACAAATGACTTAATTTTGTGCTCAAAGTTTAAAATAAGAAGGTTGTTGCTAATATGGGAAGGTGACATGTGACTCTATAGAAGAATCTGCAAGTCACATGTCATCCACCAAGCTTGCACAGATGTACTGTTATAAATATGATACACATCACTGTAAGCTAGCCTGTCTATGTTGTATTTTACCATAACTGTAGCGTGATAGCCTTAGCTATACCTCTCAGTGTAGTTGTGTCCTCCACCTAAGTTTAGTGTGTTGTTTATTTTCACAATGGCATTCATAATCTTACTATATCTTATCTTACTGTATCTTACTACATAATGATGAAAACTCTGTCTGTGTGTCTGTTCCACATTTTTCTCCTCACTGACTTGGTCAATCCATGTGAAATGTGGCACAGTGGCAGAGGGTCATGGAAGGATGCAAATGAAGCAATATTACATCAATTGGCCAAAGGAGGGCGCTATAGCAACCCATTGAAATGTCAAACTTTGAAAGGGCATATCTCATGCCCCGTATGTCGTAGAGACATGAAACTTTGCACAGAGATGCCTCTCCTCATGAGGAACACATTTGCCTCAAGAACCCATAACTTCCGGTTACATAGATTTTCTGCCATTTTGAATTTTTTGAAACACTTCAAATCGATCTCTTCCTAGGAAGTTTGAGCGATCCGCATGAAACTGGGTGAACATAATCTAGGGACCAATATCTAAAGTTCCCTCTTGGCAAAAGTTGGAAAACTTACTAAAATTGAGCTTCTATAAGGCAATGAATATTGTGGAGGGTGTGGCTCATCACATAAAGGTGTATAACATCTCAAGGGTTTCACCCATCACCACGCAACTTTGTAGGCATATGACCACACATAATCTGAGGGGACCCCTCCATTATTGACCCCATCAAACAAAATGGGGGCGCTAGAGAGCTCATTTCTTATCTAGGCCTAACCACCATATGGATTTTTACTAAACTTAATAGATATGTAGAACAGGACGCCTCAAGGTGACTGGAGAAATTTAACTCTAATTGGCAACTGGGTGGCGCTATAACAACAGAAAAATGCTTACAAATGGCTAAAATGCGACAGATTGCTGTGGCTCCCCCTGTGGACCAGTGTTGTTGTTTTCTAATTTTTGGTATGACTAAGTCATGGTATGGTATGCTGTACATAATCATGGAAACTGTCAGTGTGTCATTCTCATTCTGTCAGTCCCACGTTTTTCTACTCACTGACGTGGTCAATCTATGTGAAACTGCACATAGGCATTGAGGAGTGGCATAGGTAGAAGCTGACAAAGCTACCAATGGGTATGGACTAGTAATGATAATTATAATAACATGTACATAAATGAATGAATTAATGACTTTATTTCAAACCAATACAAAACCTAATGAAAAACAAACAAGACAAAGATAACAGTGTCCCCAAAGGAGTAGGTAGATGTAAAACCTTTATGTCCTACTCCCTACCCCTTTCTTACATTTCTTTTTTTAACTCGTATATTATTTCAACAAATTCCCAAATTTATTTACAACTAATATGCAACTATCCCCAGTCTATTTACCACCCAATTAAACCAATGAGTAATAAACCCAGTCTACTTACAGTCCAAGGACCAACCAGTGTTACAAAATAAATATGCACTCCCCTAACAAAACCTTTCCTCATCTATATATCTGCCAAAAATATCTTTTTGAATAGTTTTTTAAATTGATTTATATTTGGGCTTTGTTTCAACTCATCACGTTGCCCATTCACAAGTCCACCCCAAACACTGAAATACACAGACTCTTCTTAGTTGTATGAATACATTGTTTTTTTCAATTAAATTCTCCTAAATCTTAACCACCCTATTATATATTATTGCAGTCAAAAAATTTCAATGGATACGACTTTAAAACAGTATGTTGGTGTGTTCCCTGTACCCCACACTGTGAGCTGTCCTGATTGCTCTCTTTTTAAGGATGTATAATGGTTTTAAGTTGGTTTTGTAAGTGTTGCCTCAAACTTCCACACAGTAAGTCAAATAGTACAAGTGATGAACACAGGAAGTGCAGTGATTTATGGTCCAGTACATGTTTTGTTTTCCCCAGAACTGCAATACTCTTTGCCAACTTTGTTCTTACAATTTCTGTAAACGTTGAAACATAAAACAGACATGGCAATTCAATATACAAGGACATTTAAAAAACTGTTTAAAACGAGGATTAACCATAAATCTTAAAATCATGAATAAAGAAAAAAGTCATAAGATGAAATAGATTATAAAGTCATAAAATCATGACATTATAAAATCATAGAATAGCTAGTTAAAGGCTAAAGTGAACAGATTTAAAAATTAATTTGAAAATATTTAGTGAGCTAGCTTCCCTGATATCTATAGGTAGTGTGTTCCATAGCTTTGGGGCATAATTGACAAAGGATGCATCCCTGATCTTCTTCTGACTGTTGCTGGGAACCTCCAATGGAGGTTTGCAATGTAGCTCGGTTCAAGCCCATGTAGGGCTTTGAAAACAAGGAGGAGGAGCTTAAAATCAATTGTAAATGTAACAGGAAGTCAGTGTAGCTGAGCTGCAGAGTTTTGAACGAGCTGAAGTCTTTCAGTGGTGTTTTTTGGGAGGCCAGTAAAAAGTGTGTCACTGCAGTCGAGGCGGCTTGAAATAAAGGCATGAATCAATTTCTCTGTGTCTTTTTTATTTATAGCCTGTGTGTGGTGAACAGCTGCCGTTAACATGCTGAATTACACAAAATCCCATTGGCAAACATAGCTCAACACACTGACTGTCTCTCTCGTTGGCTCTCTATCATCTCTTGTGACAGAGAGTTGGTGTGCTCGGCGAATTATCTCATTACTGCTCTGATGAACAGTAAATTAATCAATGCAAATGCCATACTGCTGTTTTCCAATACTCTAACTGCAATATTAACCATTTGAACAGACAGTAAAACTGGCTGGAGGGGGGGCTTTAAATAACCAGGTGCTACAGCAATGCAGTGTAAGCACTAAGTGGCATTCTCAGGCTGATGATTCAGGGCTTTTAAGCCTCCCCCCAAGTATTGCTTTTATTTTCATTTTCATTAAGGCCCCTTTAGGTTATCAACAGTGTGCTGCAAGACTCTTATGTCATACAGTTAACTATGTAAAGCAATCCTTATTTTTAATTTGCTGTATTTCTATAAGTATTACACTCGATCATCACAAATAACTTAAAATGCTGTTTGCTTCTTTTATGACTTTTGTTTTCAGGAATAATCCCCACTCTTCGATAAGCTTTGATAAGGCCATTGATAAGGATCATGAACCACTTCTGTCTGTACTGAAAAGTTTGTCTCGTTTTTATGAAAATCTGTTCAGTGTCTGTGCTGTGCCTCTGTAGAGATATGGCCTCCCTACACTCATCTCCATCCTTTCAAACTCTGGTCCTTTTTCTGAGCTGTTAATGCAACAGCATTACATAACCTTTCTGTGTTCTGTGTTAGCAGAGTTCAAATAGACAATGTGTGTCTTGTTTGGGGTGAAATATGCAAGGGTGGGTGGTGCTGGTTACACATTCCTTGTTGTTATCTGATTAAGTAGTTACTGGGTCACTCCTCTTTAAGTTTTTATGGCTATTCATTCATTGATATGAATTCACATTTACTCAAATTTGAGTATGTGATAGGCCTATTGCTGAACCTGCATAGTTTGTCAGCCTGGGGGGAGGAATAAATTTGTAAATTTGGACTGCAGAGGTTTTAAATCAGCATGACATTTATACAGCTTAACAGAAGTTGAGGGAATTAGATGTTAGTTCACAATGTTTAAAAAAGAAGGCAGACATTTCGAATCAAGCATTTATTACATCAGCCATATCATTTTAGAAAAATGTAAACTAATACTGATAAAAGCTTGATAAACAATCCTATATAGATGTTACAGGTGCAGTCATCTCATAGACACAGTGTGGGGAATATCAGCTGTAATTGTACAACTAACTGAGTTTTAACACCATTATTCCTGATAATAGTTAATTTATTCACAATATACAGAGGTTTTATCACAGTTGTTATAAAACTCTGTTCCTCAGATTCAGCTTGACGCCTCAGACCTTTGACCCTGAACATCCTAATTTATGCAAAGACATTGAACATTATGGTTATGGAGTAAGAGAAGATGTACACTGTGAATAAAAAATAGAAAAAGTCCTTTCAAAATGTATGGGGCTCCACTGTGGTCTCCAGTCAACGGTCACAAGTATAGTTAATGCAGGTTTTAATCTTTGTTACTGATAAAACTAAAAGTCATTATTACTGTACATTATTGAGAGTGTGTCCCAACAAGAATCCATTTTGTGGTGTCAAAGTCATTCAGTAACTTATATGTTTAGATTAGTTTAGATAGAGGTGCACAGAAGGGGAAGGTCCAGAGTCAAGATCATCATCAAACATCCATCCTGCAGACACTGAATAAACACCAGGATATGGTAGCTGATCAGTGATGTCCCCTGTGAGAAGAGGAAGGATATTTCTATGGACAAGTTCAGCCTCTGTGACCAGAAATGAATCCAGAACTCAGGTCACGTGAAGTTTTTGTTTGTTTGTTTTATTTCATTGATGCAATCCCTACTCTTTTTCCAAGTTTCAACATCTAGACTTTGATCTCTTCCTCTTCTTCAGAAAAGGCATATGGTGTTTTGTGGCTCTGGGAAAAAGTAGGAGAGGCGGTGTTGATGCTCGTCCTTGATCCCCTTGTGAAGGACCCTCCACCATAATGACGAGACAGCACGTCAGCTGCCCTCTGAAACCTCTCTGCCTCCATGGCAGGCTCCGCTCTCTGAGGAGACCCAGCACATGCATCTGGTGTCCTCTGTGACCTCCTCTCCTCCTCTTGCTCTGTCCAGTTAGAGCTACAAGAGTGCCCCCTGTTGTTCGTGTTACTGCTGAATGACCCGCTTCCCATGGAAGGGTTGGGAGAAGTCATCAAAGGGCTCTGCACAGGCGTCTCTGCCAGAGAGCTGTCGTCCTCCTCTTCTTCTTCTTCCTCATCTGCTGCCTGGCTGTGATTGGACATCTGAAGGCAGCTGGGGTTGTCAATCAAGCTCAGTACCTCAGTCATAAGGGAAGGGCCGAGGTCTACAGTGAACGAGGTGAGGGAGTCTGAGCGTGTCAGCGTGATGCCTCCGCTGTCGGTTGAAGACCCTTTCCGGACGTCTCCATCTTGAAACTGTCTGTCAAGGCGAGAGAAGCGAGGCAGAGTGACAAATCCAGACTGCAGACCTGCAAACAGACAGAAGAAGGAAACACACTGCATTCACTGAAATGATCTGAACTTATGACATAACGTAAAGTGAACATACAAGGCAAAAAACAGACTGGAGCAGCCTTTAATTGTGCAAACAAACTAACATTTAAACACCACTGTGTCGTCATCAGAGTCAAAATGGACAAAGACAAAAGGCAAATATATGTAGTCACAACCCAATTATCTGAAGGCACTGTTTGTTTCTGGAAATCCACTGGAAAAGCAGGGATGGGTCATTGATAAATGCCCAGTGGCTCAAATGCCTCCATATTTGAGAAAAAATGCCTCTGAGAAACGACACAATGTGTCAGTGAAAAACACCCAGGTTGGGTGCCACAAACGCCACTGGGAAAACTGTGATGCTGCAACGAGATGCTGTGATGTGTCAGTAAAAAACACCCAGGTTTGGTGCCACATGTGGCTGGGAATCACAATGATGCGCTGTTAAAAACACCCTGATTTGGTGCAACAAACCCCGATGGGAAATGCTATTAAGCGCTGCTAAAAACACTTTGATTCATTGCAACAAACGCTGATAGGAAACTCTGTATGTGCTGCTAAAAACACACAAGTTCAGTACAAAACACCAAGGTTTGTTGCCACAAATGCTGCTGGGAAATGCCGCCGCTAAAAACACACAAAGTTTGGTGTCTCAAACACCAATGAAAACGCTGCAAAGGGCTGCCAAAAAAACAACTGGTCTGCAGCTTGGCAGCTGTCTCTCCTAGATGTCACGCCATCGTCCATCCACTCCACCTCCAAAAGTCAAAATCAACTCATATACTGTGTCCGCTTAGAAACATCGACATACTACAAATAAAACGTACAAATGTAACATATCCATGGTTTGCAGAAACATACAACGCCAACATTTTCTTCTGGCAGCTTGGCTGGTAGTCGACCTACAACACTGAATAAAACGTCAAGCAGGATTTGCAACTCTATTACATAGTGGATCCAAGGGTGGGAGTTGCCATTGTCAGTGTCCAAGTGCAACAGGCGATGCAATACCATCACATCTGAGTCCATCACATGTAACAAATTTAAGTAAAAACTTAAACGATGCTGTAGACAGACATGTGACTCTTAAAGGTACCTCTAGGTTATCCAACAAATTTGAAACCACAGGGACATGTAGGTTGATTACACAGCCAGGGGACAGTGTAGGTTTGTAGTGTAATTGTGTTACGACTAATGTTTAATGGGTTTATGTTGTTGGATTTAAAGCGAGGTTTTTACTACATTTTTAGCTGGAAGCTGCTTTGCAAAGTACAAACTTTTGAAGGGAAATCCAACCTAAACAGAACTGACATTATGCTTTTTTAGGGATTTTGACAGTAAAGTAGACACTGAAGACTGTAAGCTAATATCTCAAAGAGTCTATATTTGAGATATTAGCTACATGCAGAAGAATTGTATCATTCTGAGAATCTGAGAAGTCCCCATATCCCAGTAAGCTTTCTTCACTGTGTCTGATTGTTATTACTCCCATTCTTTACTGTTACACGGAGATAATGGAAAGATATTCATTGACCTGGACAGCATCACTGAAACCAATTATGTTGACTGAATTGACTTGAGAGTCCTCAAAATGTAAATCTGCAACCTTCGCTCATGTCTGGAGCTGCATATTCTGGAGCTGCATATTCTGAAGCTTTGACTGTAAATATCACACTATTCAAAATAGTGATTTTGACAGCATGTTAACTGAATCAGATTGTTTCAGCCAGAGACATTATTATCAAGGCCTTCAGTACAAACGGAGCTACTGTAAGTCTAGCATTTAAATTCCTTCACCACAGGATGGCAGTATCTCACAGAGAGTAACCCACAGCTGTCTCTGTCTCCTAAACAAACTTAATGTTCCAGCTGACAGACAGTAGGAATCAGAAGGAGATGTAGAGTGGTCTGATGTCACTGAGAGAGGATAGAAAGGGTGAATAACACACGAGATGACAAACAAATGTGAAGTGACTGGAAACTATAAATTGCTGTGGTATTTCATGTGCCCAGTGAATGTGGTGGTCTGGTAACACTGTTTTACCTCTTGAATTGCAGGTTAAATTGTGACAAATAAGACCTGGATAGGACGTTGTGAGATATTACTTTTTTTTTTTTTTAAATAAGTTTTTCTATGCATTATGATAAGTTTTGGCGATATGACAAGATTATTATTCAACACAATACTGGTTGGCCAAAATAATGGTCCTGACATGTCCCAGACTGCAGAACGATATTCAGTTATGCAACGCCTGAATTTTGCGCTATATCTCTTTTTCTCTTGCTTTCTCTTCGCTTCATGCCATCGTTGCAGTGTATCAAAAAAATAAGTAACAACATGCTGGTATATGTCTGACACTGTACATAATTACCCATGTGCTGTGTTCACATTGCCAGTGACACTAGCTCCTTTTACACTGCCTGTTGAAGACAGGAATATCGCACTGTTATGCTGCCTGGATGTTCTGTATATATGATGCGATCATGGAATGGCAGGACAGAGTTGTCTCGCCTCTGAGCCGGGAACAGAGGTAGTGCCAATGCCTAACAATGTCTGTATAAATGGGACAGCCAGCTAGACGGGATCATGGGCGGCATGTGAAGTTTTGACGTGTTATTCAGGAGCTCCTGAACCCTCCAAGCAGAGGACGAGATCAGTATCCATGTAACAGAGACAGTAAATGATTGTTATTGGCAGGTAATGGACGTAGCTACTGTGACATCACCTTTTGGTTTGTGGACTCCTGTTCTGAAGCCTCAAGTTCCGTATTTCGGCCGTCGCCATCTTGGTTTTCTGGAGCCAGCAGTGACTATATTTAGGTGAGAGGCTGGCGCCATGAGGATGCAAGGGGTAGAGCTAACTCAAAGCGGCTCACCCTGCATAACTTTAAGTCTTAATAAAATTTAAAGGGGTGAATTATATAACAATTCACCCCCAATGCAGTTGTCATGGAGGGGAAATAAGCTATAGTGATATAGCAGTGTATGGAGACTGACTACAGTAGCTTCTGGAGCCAGTCTCAACAAGAACTGCCGTTTCTGGCACTTCCGTGTTGGCCTTATTTTACAGCCGCATAAAGCTAGAGAATGTGAATGAAGTGATCTGTAAGATGTGCAACAAACAAGTCGGGGCCAAAGATGGAAACACCACATCTCTGCTCCCATCTGAAACCCACCATCCAACAGTATACGTCTGTCCCTCAATCATCGTGATTTCATAAAGGCAGTAGGCATATCTCACTGTTTTCCTCATTCCATACATTATTGTTGATCCAATAAATATTGGATACCTCACCAGTTGATTGATCTCATCTCTCTGGAAAATAGCGCTTACTGCCTATACATTATGGCCACTTTGTGGACACTTCAGAGTATTGTAACATACGGGTCTCCAGTCCATTGATCTTTCTATCTATGTGCATCTCTCTCTTTAGCATTGCAAAAGAGTTGTAAAGCAGTGGATGGTGACAAAATTTTAAACAGAATAATGTAAGTAAGAGCTGAGAGAATATGAAAAGATGGGTGGAAATAATGACATGAACTAACAGAGAAACCCACTGATGACAAAAAGCCCCAATCATCCTTCAGATCACTAACTCTCTATGCCGGCTCCACATCACTCAGTTTGGGCAAATTCCTTCTGAATTGGGTAAGGAATCTGGAGAAGGAGAGGGGATTTCCAGTCCAGACTCTGCACACTGCTGCCTGATAAGCTCTGATTGGTTAGCAGATATAATGAATGGTGTGTGTATGCTGTGCACTCAGGCGGTGACACATGCACATAGAGATGACAGGAAAATTTCTGTTTCTTTCTTTCTCCCAAACCAGCTGTGTGTGTGTGTTTGTGTTTATGGACCTAATTGTGTACAGGTGTTACCTAGGTGATTCCAGATGACTCAGAAGAAGCCTGTCTTTTTGCTGGAGGAATGTGAGAGTGATGTTGAAAAGAGGGCAACTTCACTCTCTGTTTGTGTGTTCACTGACATTTATAGTGCTGTTTGCACCCAGTCAGCTCAGCAGCTCTTTATGCCGTTTGGTCTGCTGGAGAGTGAATAGTGAGAACTGTAACTGTAATGATATATCCTAGTGCACTGCCAGTTTGGGCTTTTTTTTTCCTAATTCAGGGTGACTAATGCAGTGCTCATCTACCACTATCCCACTATCATTATGTATATTGCCTCCAAGTTTCCTGTAACCTAAAGACGACAACAAAAAAGACAATATTCTGACTATGTGCCTTCACCAGGATCTTGACATTTCACATTAGACACAGATGCAGAGGCACCTTTTACGACAAAATGATACGCAACGGGCAGCAGCTATTTCTGACGCCACCGTCAACAACCAAACTTGTTAATAGGCTGTCTACAGATATAACCAAATTTAAGACTTTTTAAGACCTTTTTAATACCACCTTATACGAAATATAAAAACCCAATCTGCAATGGAAATACACACGTGTAAGTACACTTTCCAAGTTCACTGATGTCAGTTCAAAGCGAACAGTAAGGAAAAATTACAATACACAATAAACAATTGGGTGAGTTTAAGTTTGATGTGTTTAATGTAAAAAGAAAACAAAATCTCATCGCTGTCATAAATGCTATTTATTATTACAATGCTTCGTCATTGGGTCTGTCAGGCTGGAGAAAAGTTCACAGTAATGTGACAGTTAATATTTAAGACCCATCGAATCTAAATTTGAGACAATTTAAGACTTTTTAAGGCTTTATAAATCCGCTTTTACTGTACGTCTGGAGCCGCTCGTCTATGATGGGCTTGAGACGCGCCCTCGTTGAGGACTTGGCTCAGATTAATCTGATCCCGTTTGATTCGGCGGTGGGAATCTCTTGCTAACACATGCCTTTGCTGACATTGACCCCAGTGGGATTCGAACCCTGGACCCTCCGACTTTTTAAGGCTTATATTAAGGAAAATTAATTTAACTGATCTGTAGACACCCTGGTTAAATACCGCTGCTTTGTGAGTGGACGTTGGCGTCAGACTCCGGCTCACAGAGACACCCAGAGACACTCTTTGCAGTGGTATGATACGCACCAGGCAGCGGCTATTTTGCACGGCACTGGCAACTACTGCAGTATTAAGAGCAAGAAAGTCCGTATGGCATGGGCAAAAGGTGGATGAGTGTTTTACTAATCCTAACCATGTACTTTGTTGCCTAAACCTATGGAAAAAAACTAAATACGTGTTTTAGCCATCTGTTTGCAACCACAAACAAATGTCATAGAACAGAACATGAAAGTCTCTTTTATCTTATTTTAGGCATCTAACCAAAAAAAACATTCAAAAAACCCACTGACTTTGAGACGAGGGAAGCGGAAGTCTAAAAAAGTTAATTAATTTTGGGGGGTTTTAGGACTCATTCTTGCAGCAGTCTATCATCCACTCAATAGACATTACTTTTCCGAGACCGTGATTGTCCAATTTAGATGAGTTAGGTAAACCATGTCCCATGCAGTAATTATCTGTGTTATCTCACCATATGAGCAGAGGGAGTCATCTGTCGTGCTGATGGAGCTGGAGAACAGCACCCTCTGTAGGCACCCATTGGGGGAGTCTATGTTCAGCTGGGGAAGGGAGATAGCGTTCTTGATGATGGGTGAGATGTCAGGTGGCGGGGATGACAGGTCACGGGAGCCCCCTCGCGGCCGAGGCCCAGAGTTCTTCCGCACATGCCGAAAGGTGCGGGTGAAGAACCCGGTTGTCTTGGAGCTGTTTGACGAGTCCGGACTTCCTGGCTCCCTGATGCCCCCGTAGTTGCTAAGGAAGGAAGTATCACCAAACACGTCTCCGCCACGGCCCACATGCATAGTATGTCTGAAGTCACCCAGCGGCGGGCTGATCATGTCCACAGAGAGTTCGCTCTTGAAACGACGTTTCCCTTGAGAGCCCGATACAAGACCCTTAATCCCTGGCAGTTTTCCCAGACTCATGGCGGCAGAAAAGTTGTATAATTTCCCTTTAATGTGACTGACAGCGTGTGAGCTCTGATTACATGTCAGTCAAGTTTAAATCCCAGTTCAGGGTCCACTGTAAAAAAACAGAGAGAGAAAAAAAACACTTAAATGCCAAGACAGTGAGAACAGGAAACACAAATATGTGGTTGTTCAGTCAGCAGAGAATGTGTGTATAATCCATTCTCCACACGGCCAGAGCCAACTATTCATCCACCGTCGGCCTACAGTTTCCCTACACTGAGAGATGCCAGTATGGATATTGAGTCAATTTCTCTTCTCTCTCTCTCCTCGTCTCATACACAGTATGCAGTAGTGATCCTTGACTCTGAGGGACTCCTGGCAAAGACGGCCGCCCTCCCCATCCGCCCACACCCTGTACGCCCATAAAAATGCATTCTGATCACACAAAATGACCAGAAATTAAAGAAAGGCATTTTGAATTCTAAATCTGGACTTTAATTTAAATTTCCGCCGTTGCCGTATTGTGACCCATCCACCACCCCAACCTGCCTCCTTACAAAACTGTTCAGGACTGCTTTCTTGTTTTCTTCCGTCATCGCATTGTGAGTGTGAGAGTGTTGGGTCTGTTTATGGCTCGGTGTTGGATGTTAGCCGCTGCTGTTGTGTTAGTATGTGATAACTGGGCCGAGAGACAGACAGAGGGAGCAGGAGGCATGTAGCTCATGGAGACAGTCCTTCATCGCTGCTTTGAACGGCAGCAGTTGCTAGGGGAAACACTGCAGCACATCCAATGCATCAAAACATTTTTTTCTAGTTGGAGCTGCGCCTCGTTTTCAAACTGTACTCTTCTTCAACGTTTTGTTTACTTCCTGAATTTTTCCCACATGGAAATTCTGACCAATCAAGAGCAGCTTTCTCACACAAGGCATTTGATCTGGTCTGCTTGTAAATGCTGCTGTGAGAACACGAACCAACTCTAGGCAATTATACAACTTTGTGACAAAATAAGGTCTGAAAGCACCCTAAGGCAGCAACACAACTATTTTTGCAGTTTTCACTTGCTCCCACAATTTATTTGCAAAAACCGCCTGAAAGTATCCCAACAAACATTGAATTTTTTTTTAGAAAAGCTGCATCTGTTGGGATCAATAATTGTCGCCCTAACTCAGGAGAGACTCAGCAGCCAAATATTTCTCCATTTGTCTTGTCTTGGGTCTTGAGGAGTAGTAGCATTTATTTACTGGCAAACAACCTAAACTGTACACTCGCCTCTCTGCTACATTCACCTTCATAATCTCTGCTACACTCACCACAGCCTCACTGTCATGTCACCAGGGGTTTATAGATGTCACTGAAAATGTGCCAATAAGAGTGGTCATTTCTGGAGGGGGGCCCCAGACATTTGCCTGGTTCACCTTCCCTGCCCCTGCTTGTACTGCACATGAGCAAACACTCAGCTCACTACTCCTGCACAACAACAGCTTTCAGTTATGACAAAATAACAAGGACGATGAATTACAAGGCTGTACTTCGTTTCCTCTGCTTACCACAGCTCATGTGGTCGGAGAGTTTGGACTCTTGTTCAGATCTGGTTCAGCGAATGACAGTTAAGAAAAACAAGGTCCAGCCGCAACTGCAAATATACAGAGACGTGATTTCAGCCAAACAACTCAGCTGGTTTGTGTGAGAAAAGTAAAGAAATAGACTGATGTTTACTTCATTTTAAATCTTTTTAGATTTGGAGAACTGTCCTGTAGTCAGTCTAAACATACATTTTACCCACAACACTAAGAGGATCACCTCACCAGGAATTCCCTGTAAAACCAAAGTATTCTAAATGTGTCTTTTACTTGGTGAACCTAGTAAAAGAAGTTTTTAAGAAGCAGATGGAAATTTCAAAAACAACACTAACCTGGACTGTAGTGTTGCACACCAACATACAAATTTATAAATAACTCTTAATAGGCCAGACTGTGTCTTCACTTCTCACTATTATTAAGGTTTCAGGTTAGCCTGCAAGGATTAGTGCCTGGGTTTATGTATTTACTGCAGCATCCCACCCAAGCACATTAATTGGAAAATTAACTGATTAGTGATAATGATCTACATCCTCCTGCCCTCTTTTTTTTACCCACAGAAACCTTCAGTAATTTTCTGTAATCTTGCGCTTTTAAAGAAAAAAACACAGCAGTATTTCCAAACTGAATCTTACGGGCAGCGACTCCTTTTTCCATCTTCAGTAGAGCCCAACTTTTGAGAAGACCTTGTGCATCTCATGCAGTTGTCTTCGTCAAAGTCAAAGCAGAAAGACGGGGGGGTCCACTGCCATGCACCGTCTCCCACTAAAGAGGTTTATCCATGTGTAGCGCCACGCTGTCCATGGGACATCCTGTCGCCCCGCTACTTTGTCCTCTGTCCTCCTGGCCCCTCTGCACCCAAGACGTCAGACCTTTGAGCAGCACAATCAGAGCTGAGGAAAAAAGAGGGTGATGCTTTCTCAAAAGGGGCAATAAAGTAAAGTGCCGTAATCCAGCGACTATTTTGTTTGCATCATCCTGGAAGAAAAAATACGGCTCATCCAGGATTGTCCATGCGCTGGATTAGCTGCTAATCCCTTCTGTCTTCCCTCCCTCTCTGACTCCCTCACTCGCTCTCTGCCTTCTTCAATCCACTTAGCTCCCCGGTGGTTTCCAGGTGGGGGGGCTTCTGTGTTTTCATTCAGTTCACTTTAGGCCAGCTAGGAGAACGGACAGAGAGAAAAAGGAGAGAGATGTGAGTTACACACTAGACCAAAGACTAGAGACGGAGCATTCAAGTGCATATAAATGTGTCAGGAAAATAAAACTTTGGATTGAGGGATGCTGGGAATGTTATTCTCTCCCTCTCTCTCCCGTTGCCTGAGGAGTCAGCAGGTCCTCAAGAATTTCTTCAGGGGCTGAACTTGATAAATAAAACCTGAGTACAACGGGAGCTTTGAAGAGTCTTTAGTGTGTTTTCTAAGGCTGACTCATATGATTATTTATTTTAAGGTCCTGTGTGTAAAATTTAGGGGGATATACTGGCAGAAATGGAATATAATATAATATTTTCTTCAGTGTATAATCACCTATAAATAAGAACTGTCTTTTCATCACCTTAGAATGAGCCATTCATATCTATATAGGGAGCGGGTCCTAGTCCAAGGAGATCACCATGTTGCACCGCCATATTTCTACAGTAGCCCAGAACAGCCAAACCAAACACTGTCTGTAGATAGGGTTATTCATGTTTTTGTAAGTGTGTAAGAGAAATGTTGATTTGTAATGTGAAACTACTTTATTTAGTGGTTTAACCATTTTAAATCACCTGGTCTGTTCGTTTTGGAGAGGAAGAGGCCTCTGTGGATAAATCGGCTCCTGGTATAAACCTTCTGAACAATGAACACTGAAGGAATTCTGACCAGGAGAAGTCTCAGCTGGTTGCAGTCTGCATTCTTTAAATCCCCCTAAAATCTTTCACACTGCTCCTTTAACCACAAGCACGTCCATGATTATCTCCTGAGTGAAAAAGATTTTTCTACGGCTAAACAGTTTACAATTATTAATATTTTAGCACTACAGTGATTAAGAGATTAGTCAGTCTACAGAAAATCTGTATTTTTTTGATCAATTTCAGTAAAATTTATGGAGCACAAATGCCGAACTTTTGCGACTTTTTACAGAGCCTCTTAAGTCCCGAAAGGTGATATTTTTCAGTTTGTGTGCAGCACAAGATAATAATTTGTATCTTATTTTAGGACTTTAGGGGCTCCTTAATGTTTCTCTGATTTTTATCCTCTGGTTTTGGACCACTGGTTTGACAGAAAATATTATTTGAAGACGTCACCTTGTAATGACAAACATTTATTCAGTGATTTTTGACATTTTACAGACTATACATTTAATGATCAGTTATTTGCAGTATATTTTAAAGTATGGTTGGGTTGATGTTCCAAATGTGCTATTTTTGTTAGAGGTAATCCTTGCAATTTTTTTTATGTTGAATTTTTAAATTCATTGTCACATAAAATCAAGTGTCCCTGTCTGCACATGTTAAACCACACTAAGCTGCAGAGAAGGCAAGTCTATCTAACAGATTTACACAACATTTATACCATAAATCAACTTCTCCGGAGAGAGAAATGTTTCCTCTAAAGGCCCTGTGTGTCTGTTTTTCCTGGATACACCCTGAGAGCCTGATTCCTGTCTACTGAAGGAATGACTCCAGGGCAAAGTGAGCATCGGTAAGCTCCAAACACGTGACCTCGCCAGTGCTGGATTAGTGTCGCAGGAGTTACTCGCCGAGGCTCCTGCCAGGCCAATCTGGACCTGTGACATAAGAACTTGAGCTAGGTGATGGTGCCACTCTTACTGGGCACTGGCCTGGGCTCAGATTACCATCCTTAAATCTTTAACTAATCCTGGTTTTTCGACAGGACAACTGTTCAGGGGTGGCCATCACAGGGAGCATGAACTGTCTGTAACCTAGAAATGAGTAAGGACGGAGGATATGATCAAACCATGGGTGTGACAGAAACAATAATTTAGGAGAGTGGGCAATCATAAAGAGGAGGAAGGGGAGGTAGGATGGAGTTTAGCTGCTGCCTGACCGCTTCTGATCCTTCGGCTCAGTAACATTTATCTTAAGGGAGTGATTAGGGTGTGTGGGGCACGAGAAGGTGAGAGGCAGATAAACATTAGCAGGAGAGACAAACATCCACTCTCAGCGTCAACACCAAGTTTGAATAAAATTAAATCATATCAGAAATAATAGTTCACAGAATGATGAATGCCTTTATATGCAGGATCCACCCCTAAATCCCCAAGGAGACTCTTTTTCCTTCTGTCCTTTATTTTGCATTTCTGTCATCTGATGTTTAAAGATCCCATATTGTGCTCATTTTCAGGTTCATATTTGTATTTGTGATTTCATTGTACTGCCTGTTTCTTTAAGCCCCCCTCCCACAAAACCCAAGTCTCCTCTGGCTCCTTTTAAGGCCCACGCCACAAACCAAGTTAAGAGAACTAGCAGCGACAAAAGCAATCTGCTGCGTCACCTCACACCGCTGTGTCTTCGCCAGAAAAGTTGCACATGAACACTCTGCAAAGACTTCATCCAACAGCCAACTAGTGCATACATTCTGCACGTTCTTGTTTTGTTCTGTATGACAAAGCAAAGGCGGTGTAACGACGGGACTTTGTAGCAGCCCTATCGCGCGATCTCGTGTGTGTAAAAAGGGCTTCTGATTGGTCAGTGTTTCCGGGTCCTCCACATCCACGCTCCTGGCTTCTCTGCACCATAATTGCAGCCGCAAAAAGCCTGTAAAGACACTGTAGTGGCAGTTTCTGTCTTTAAATAGCACTGTTGTGACATCACAACTTCACTGAAATCCTGATGGCTCATTTAAAGGCACAGTTTCTGAATACGGTCTGTGTACATTTCTTTGTGGATTGAGCGTTTGGTTACTTTAACAATATTTATATAGCATCTACACCGGCTTCATAATAAAAAAAAGACATATAATCGGACTTTGGGGTATTTGGGGTAATATGGGACCTTTAATGAGCAGCTTTTCGTGATGTAATTAACATGTTCTCTCCTGCTTTTATAGCTGCCAATTTCTTGTAGCCTCATATCAGCTTTGTATATGGTTTTCCTCCTCCTTTATGACTCTGTGAGCAATAAATGCAGCTCAGCTAAGATCTCTTCATGTAAAGTGTTACACCAGCACAGAAATTCACTTTGGGAACTTTATTCAGGAACTTGGCCTCATTAGAAACACACAGAAAGAGATTTAGATCTGCTAAACATGTTATTTGACTGCAAATTGTACCTGCAGACGTCCATAAACAAGCCTGTTTTTTGCGTGAGCCGCCTGACTGATTGCAGAGACAGACAAAGGGGTTGGTAACTGCAACGGGAACTGCTTGCAATGGGGAGAGCAGACCGGACGCCATCTATTATGGCCATCAAATAAAGGATCCGAGGAAGCTGATGAGAAACACATTTTTACCTCATGTCTTTATGTGATTTTTTTTTTTTTTACCAGACTTCTATTTTTTAGCTCTTCCTTCAATCCATCTTGCTGTGTTTTATCTCTCTGTTTTTCCCTAACACACACACACACACACACACACACACACACACACACACACACACACACACACACACACAAACACACACACACACACACACACACACACACACGTACATGCTCTGTCAAACATGTCTCTGACACTCTTCTCGTTGCAAGCAGATTTAATGTGTTCGTCAAACATCTGGTACCACAGAGCCACAAATTGCAGAACTGGGCTCTGATGACATTTAAGGGAGCGTTCAATCATAGTGGCTCAGAGAGAAATACATCTGTGTGCTTGTACATGGACTTACACTCACACTCACACACACACACACGGGGCTGTGTCGCAGTGGGTCAGCTCTGAGGTTACTTCCTCCACTGGACCGGAGGCCATGATCCTTTTACAGCACTGAACCAGAAAACTGTGGTTGAGGTCAGAACAGCCTGACCATTACGCATGGCTCAAAAATACAACATGCACTCAGTTTACAAGGATCTACTGCTGCAACGTGGCAATACACTCCCAAATCTGACAAGTCTTTATAGTGTGTGTGTGTGTGTGTCTATGCACAGCAGTCGAGTTTCTTTCTGTGTATGTTATCTGACTGCACAGTCGCCAGAAGAAAATGTTGTCATTGTACGTTTCTGCAAACCATGGATACGTTACATTTGTATGTTCCATACATATTATATCCATGTTTGTAAAGTGATGTAGTTCAGATTACATGTATATGAGCCGAGTTTCCCATCATGATGGGGATGGGATGGTGGATGGCGTGAGACCCAGGCAAGTTCTTAAACCACTTTTTAAGACCAGTCATTTTGTTTAGTAACATTTCCAGCTGTGTCTGTGATGATACACGCAAGTATTTTTTGGCAACACGTCATGACATTTGCAGCAGGGTTTGTGGTGATATAAAAGGATTTTTTTTTCATGACACATTATGACATTTCCAATGGTGTTTGTGGCGACAGAATTAGGTATGTTTTTAGCAATGCGTCATGACATTTCCAGCAGTGTAGGTGGCGACAAAGTGGCTATTATTTAATAACACATTGTGACATTTCCAGCGGTGTTTGTGATGACACAAGTGGGTATTTTAAGCCGAAACATGATCATAACCATGTGTTTTTGGTGCCTAAACCTAACCACACATTATCCACAACACTGTCATAAGGTTGAAAATTAAAACATAAAAAACATCAAGTTTCAACATATCCACTACATATGAAATGTACAAATGTAACATATCTATGGTTTGCAGGAACGTACCATGCCAATATTTTTTCTGGCCACTGGGCTGGACTGCAATGATTTGAGATGCATGATATCTGGGTGCGATGACATGGGTTCATGACGTTGTCTGGTGACTAAACATGGATACTGTGACTTATACATGAACTTCCTGTTCATTCCCTCTCACGCTTTCCTTAATGCACTACTGAGTAAACAAAATAATTCACATGAAGAAGCATTTGAAAAAGAATTCATGCACATCTTCAGTTAGTTTTATGACTTCTTTTACAGTGCACAGAAAACATACAAAACAACAGCAGGATAAGCAACCAAATCAGTCTTCATGGTCAAATTTAACCCTTGCCATCATTCACTAGTTTCATGAATTCTTGTTTTTATGTATGGGGCTTTTGTCAACAGAACACAGGGGAAATGAGGCCAAACGACAGTGAAGTGCAAACACATCTCATTGCATTTCAATAGCCATGCTGAACAAAGAGTATAAGGAAATGTTGCCTCTCCAAACTTCCACCTAGCAAACATAAAACAGAGAGGTGCAGCTAAAGTGGCCGTTTACAGGAATGCTCAATCTAAGTCTGTGTAAGTGACGTGCAGCAGGGTGGACGCCATGGCAACCAAATAAATGAATAATTACTTTTGTACATTATAATATAACAGATACTTTGGAATTTTCCGTTTCATACATTTTAACAAAAAGGTGTGGTGAGGTTTAAACACAAAGACACTTGGTTATAAGTAGGAAAATATCATGTTTCGGCTTTCAATACCTGCTTTTGTGGCACAATCCTGGCAGGAAACGCAGCAATGTCTCTGTAAAGAACAATCCCTATTTGTGGCACTAACCCAGCAGGAAACGCAGCAATGTCTCTTTTAAAAACAACTGCAGCTGGGCTGTCCATTTCTATCTTGAGTGATCACTCACTATCTATCACTTTAAATATTCACCTTCATGGTGTTATGTCACAATCATATGAACCGTATCCACATTAATTATCAAAGAATACTCAGTGCTACTGTAAACTCATTATTATGCACATGTATATAGCGGTAATATTTTGGCCCTTCCTGAGCCAAGACAAAGGTCCACTGAAGCTGCACTGTATGTTTCTGCAAGTAACGGATTCGTAACATTTGTATATTTCATACCCAATACGTGTCTAAAGTAATGTTGTTCTATGTATATGTACACCGCAGACTGCTGTTCAAGACCAACAAATAATAAAACCTGTGTTTCCACCAGAGATTAAGCCATCAAAGCAAAAGCAGTTGTTTTTACAGCGAGCCGCTGCTGCATTTCCTGCCAGGACTGCAGAACTGGGTATTTCAAGCCAAAACATGATCTTTTCAAAACCACAACCAAGTGGATTTTGTTCTTAAACCTAACTACACATTAACCACAACATTGTTTAACGATAAAGTCTTAACATATCTGCCACATAGTAACGCGCAAATGTAACATATCCATGGTTTACAGAAACGTACAGTACCAACATTTCTCCTGGCACTTGGTGCTGCAGGGACAGACAGACAGTGTGTCCAGATGTTTGGATGGTTGAATGTCTCTCTAACCATGACGCCACCTCCCTGACAGGCTGCCAGTGCACTGATCTGAGATCTGGCACAACCCTGGGACAGTTGCTCTGTGGTTCCACTAGTGGAGCAGTGACCAATTGATTCTGATTGTTTTCATCAAACACAGTCTCGCCACCTTCATCACGGCCAAGCCACAGGTCATGTTACTGACAGTTTGAAGTCATATGACATATAATACAGAGCGTACACTTTATATTATTAAAATATGAAAACAAATTGCCACTGAACTAATGGGAAGTAATGCTGCAGAAGAGGATGTACAGAGGGTAGAGTGTGACATAGTGTAAGCGCTCATGAAAGTAACTTGTCTCATGATTGCAAACACTGACACAAGGGTGGATTGTATTGAATGCCACATGGCAGCATTTGGGAAGGTTAAGTGTATTGTTTGTTTCCTATACTGTTTTTTACATTTTTACTGAATAATGATGCACCTGCAATCCACACATAGGTTATCTGGCCCCTCTGGATCTCTGATAGCCGTCTGTAGTTATTTTAAATTGACAAGTGCTGCTAACTTGCACTCAGACAAGTTTTTCAGGTGCTGTGGTGACGTCCTTCCTTGCGTTGATTATTTTGTCTGAATCATTTAAATGCCCAAGAGAAACATGATCTCACTTGTTACCCAACTAACTGCTAACACGTGGGGATAAGTGTGCAAAAGTTTATAGTGTCTTTTTATGAGAGATCTAAGGTGAAGTAACATTTGCGCCCGTGGCTTCTCCCACTGCGCTTTTCTTTTACGCACAGAAAATGCGCTCGAGAGTTATTTTATAGAAAGCCAAGGAGACTGGGTTAAATACTGACTGTGTAGTAATTTACTATAAATAGCTCTTGGTGTTTATTTCACATGCCCATTCGCTGTTACAAGTACAAGTTGCGCGATATACGTCAAACAAAGTGATTTACAAACTCATCTTTTCAGAAAACTCTTACCTTAAAATAAAGTTAGAGCGCAGTCCCTTCACAATGACTCGACTTCACCACGTCTTTTCTCTGTCATCCTCCTCGGTTTGCGGTCTGCACCGTATGTTTCCGCTTGGACGTGAACTTTGCATCAGTGCAGCGCAGCGGTGCAGCGGCTCTGTGCTGCTGCTGTCAAGTGGAGTGGAAAGAGATGGAGAGGAGGAGGAGGAGGAGGAGGAGGAGGAGGTGGGTGGACTCCAGAAAGACTGAATAATAACGGATGTTGAATGAAGACCTGACCCAATCACTCAAAGAGAATGGGTGACGAGAGTGCCTTCAGTGTGTACTGTATGTGTGGCGCATCTTTTACTGGACAGAACTGACTGCTGACTGAAGTTAAAGCTGCAGTAGGCAATTTCATTTTGGCGCCACGAGGCAAAAATACCATTGAACATGTTGTAATTCAAGTGGACTGAGAAAAATGTACATCATTGACAGCATCAGAGCAACCCAAAAAACCAAGACAGACTTATCAGAAAGAGATTCTAAGGCTGCTTTCAGACCTAGAGTTGTCTTGCTTTGGTCTGAATCAGGGACTCATTTTGTCACAAAGTTGTATAATTGAGTTGGTTCGTGTTCTCACAGCAGCATTTACAAGCGGACCAGATCAAATGCCTTGTGTGAGAAAGCTGCTCTTGATTGGTCAGAATTTCCATGTGGGAAAAATCCAGGAAGTAAAGCAAACGTTGAAGAAGAGAACACTTGCAAGATGAATGTGACACTTTCTAACGTCACAATGGAGGGACAACTACACAGGTTGATTTTAGCGCTGCTCATCGTGGACTATATTGCTGTCATTGTTCATTTTAGTCAAACCATACAGGTTGAAAACAAGGCGCGGCTCCAACTAGAAAACAATGTTTTGATGCATTGGATGTGCTGAATGTGCATATTAAGGCAGTACAGGAGGAGGTGCACATTAATAATCCTCCAGGACTGTAACATGCAGTTGGTTCAGATCCAGGTCGGAACGCATTCTCACCACAAACGAACCGCACCAGAATTCGCTTGTAACCGGACTGAGACCACCTCTTCGGTCTGGTTGTTTTGGTGTGCACCCGAGTGCAATTGCTGTGTTCACACCTGTCCAAATGAACTGCATTTAGGGGGCGACTGAACTTGAGTTCAATTGAACTGAACCAAACAGGGCAGATGTGAAAGCACCCTAAAAGAGAGTAGTGTCAGTATCGGCAAAGCCTTTTAGAAATGGAGAGACAATATTGCCTTCTGCTCACTGGGGCTAAAGGCTTCAGCTGTAGCTTAAAGTTCATGTTTATGTAGCTAACGTTACCCGGAGCCTCGAATCACAGTGTGTCCTCCACCTCACTCCCCGCCGCGACAGACCACCTCGCTGGGAGGAGAGCAGGCAGCAGCTCCGGCGACTGACCCCCAGCCAGCGGCCTCAGCAACCCAGCCAGCTCAAAACCCAGCTCCAGGGGACCCGACAGCCCTGACTCCCCGCCAGATCACCAAACTTTCTGTTGCTGCCATTTCACAGGTTAGACCCAGTTTGCCTCTGGTTACCAGCCCACTGTGACACCAGGCACTAGGGGGTTTGTGCCAGCCAAATTTGAGCCGCTTCAGCCACTGACCAAAGGCCTGTCTCCCGAGCTGCTGCCCACTCTTCACCTGGGGAAGCGGTGGGGAGTGAGGCGGAGGGACCGTGGTGTGACTAGCAGCTAATTCTTGTCTCATTTGTGGTCTGATGAATTCAGATTTCTGCTAATCCTAGCTCCAGTTTGTGGAACATACGGGGCTAAAACTCTTAACAGGCATATAGCAGATCATATAAATTTTCAGTTTGAGCCAAACTATGCAAAATACACTAATTCAAAAAGTACAAGAGAAAAAAGAACAACAAAAGTACAACATGTTAATTTGGGGCCATCAAAGGAGCCAATGTGACGAAGAAAGACACTGAGCACATTCTCATCGTAGGCTGAAGGCTGCAATAATAAACCACTGTGACTCTTCCCACACTGCTCTGTGAGTGGGTGCTTGTACTGCGGGCTAAATATGGGTATACGTGCATGATTTTTCAACATCTTCAACTTGTTTGTGGTGTGTGTGTGAATGTGTGAAGAGCCTCCCGATGCTTGAACTCATCAGGTCTTAACTTCAGATCCTCTGTGTCTGTCACTGCCTGAGATAAATGCTTGACATGAGAACCTACTTTAATTTAACTTGGGCTCAGTGACTTGGATATTTAATCAAAAACACAAGCACCAAACACAATGAAACACACACACACACACAGATCTCATCCCTGACCTTTACTCAGCTCTGTAAACATGATCTCTTAAGAGTTCCCATGGGTGTCATCAACCTTCTCTCTGTGACCCTTCTTCACCTCACTCTTAACAAAAATAAGCTCATCACCAACTTTCAATTGGGCGTGCAACAATAGTGTGCATGTGTGTACGACAGCATAACTCTAGCAATTTTTTCAAGGGGTATTTTCAAACAAACAAGGTCATTTTCAGAGGCATTTTCACAGTTTGACATGCACAGTGTCAGCGTATACCTCTGCCTCAGTGTACTTAAAGCGCAGTCAGGCTGGTGAGTGTGTGCCATCTGTGCATCACCACATATATTCAGTACATTTATCAGGACATCAGACAAGACTTGTAGCACCTTAAAAACCTAGATAATGTAGTGACTTGTCCGAACTGTAATAAAAACATCCTCAGTCGAGTGAAAATGAAAAAAAAATGAAATCATAATGAACATGCATTTTATGTTCTAATAATTTCATCATGGCTTTGAAGTTTGATTCCTCTGGAAAAAAACAGAAACACAAGTGTCCAAGTTGAGGGGCGATGATGCAGATTTGACAAACAGAAATCAATTTACTTCCTAAAACTGAAAATCTTACGACAGGATGGAGACAGGAGAGAAGGCCGCAGAGAAGGCCGAAGAGAAAAGACCGTCAGCTCTGAGCAAGGAGACAGAAGAGGTCAGTGAAGAGAAGGAGATGTGAAGGGAGGTGGACCTTGTGAACAGACATGAGAAATGGAGGCATCATCTTTGCTGTGAATCTGGGAGGGCGAGCAGCTCTTGTTGACGACAGCTGCAAAGTATCAGACGCTCTGTCAGTGAATGTGAGGGCGAGGAAAAGGAAACCAGAAGACAGAAATCTGACACCATAAACTTATAAAATCATGTTGAAAAATGTCTCTGTCAAAAATTTAGTGATGGGCAAAAATGAAGGAACAAATCTTTTTGAACAAATCTTTTTAGTGTACGGTATGTACCTGGCCAGACTATCAAACATCTGAGTGCTAATGAAGCCCCGTCCTCCAGCAGCTAAGACCAGTGATGCATTTAAGTACCCCTTGGTTGGTCATTCCTCCAACCTTGGTTTATTGATGAGCTTCAAGTTGTAATGTGGAAATAATATGGATGCTACAATGACCCGGTCTCACTCCGAAGTCATTGAAATCTGGCAATAAGGCAGTGACTTGCGGCATCAGACAAAAAAATCCATCTTTTAACATCGGCACGATCTGCAGCCGGTCGCCACTATACTTTAATGGCGCTTGGTGGCATCGGGGGAAATATGGCTGGACACCAACGAAAAATAAGACATCGAAAGTCCGAGTAGGGTGGGCGGGCGTTGTGGTGCATGCGTTCAACAAACACTGACCTTCATCCGGGAGAGCGGCGTTCGAGTCCAATAAGTTTGGAAAGCCAAACCCTGTCCTTTTTTCCTAAACCCAACCATGTGTGTTAGTTGTTGAAGGCGAAAAAACATCAATTCACTGTGTTTTACTGACATAGCCCATTTATTTTGAATGCACTATGTATTTATTTTGTATGCAAACTGTACATTTCCTGTGAAAATGGAAGTGTATTTTGAAAGAAGACTATACATGTAACAGGCAGAACATGGCACGGTGTCCCGGAACGTCAAAAACCAACGCACCCAGGGTACCTTTCACGTCATATCAGGATGTAGAAAGTCCATGACCAAATATCAATATATGACGAGGTCAGAGGGAGAATGTGTTGGATACAAAGATGTGTTGTATTTTATTGCTCAGAGCATTTAAACAACGCTTTGCTAACGAAGAGCAAAGGAAAAAAACCAGGTCAGGAACTTATTTTTCAGATTATTCCAACACATAATTGCAGCTTCTGCTTGCCCCTAAAAAAATGAAGATTGTTGGTTGGTGACATTTTGTAGCATCATATTGAGCTTACATGGCCCACCTACATACATCTGCAACACGTTCTCATCCCATGTCATCACATATTGCCACTGTATCAATGGATTTTTACGTCTACACATTATGTGCGGGGTATCGTCCTGCATCTGGTGGTGACATTGCAGGACACCACTACCAACACTTGGACGTCAACCAAAAGCATGTGGTTAGGTTAAGAAAAAAAACATCACGGTTTGGCTTTTCATCCAGACGGAAAGCAAACACCGGCCTCCTGATGAAATTCAGGGGTGTGTCGGACCCATCCACCACCCCTTCCACCTGCCCTTCAGGGTCTTTCCAGCTACTTATATTATGCCATTATTGGAAGTGTTTCAAACTGACGCTGTACTGTGGCATATATTACCCCCGTGACAAATGCCATCTGGCCAACTGGCAGCGTATCTGCAAAAGGTGGCTTTTGGCGTTGGTGTCTGAAGCCGTAATCACTGACAATGATTGGAGATTGTATTTTAATCATAATGGTACTTTTATCTAATGATGTGACTGCAGAGAAGTGACAGAGAAATGTAACACAGAAACAGAGATCTAACATGGCTTAAAGAGGCCAAAACATGAAGTTCATGGTATGAAAGGAGGAAAGAGGAGGTGGAGAGGAAGGAGTGCTACTAAAACAGGATGAGAAGCCTCTGAGACAGAAAAAGTTTTTCTTCACAGGAAATGACTTTCTCACAAATCAGAGACGCTGCCAAGAGGCTTCAACTCTTCGCAGACACTGAAACTATTTTAGTATTCAGCAGCTCACCATCATTACTGTCACTCAGACCAAATAGGTTCATCCAGTAAAAAAACATATGAACATATCAGGTATGAATGAGTGTAAAGGTGATTCCACTTCACCAGCGTCGCTGTTCGTTGTGGGTGTTTCACAGACTGATCCAGGCTAGAATCCCACTCTCATGAAACCCAGATGTGGTTTTAGAGAACATTGTTCGGGAAGTGGGACAGTTCAGCCGGAGTGGGGGGAGAGTGTTGTGTGAAGAGGCTGATATATGGAGGGTTGGTCAAAGGCGTACATGAAAGAAGTCGACCTCCTGTGTGTCTCTGTTTGGACTGTGCTCCTGTTTCCGTGGATTCTGACCAGCCAGGAAGCTGAGTGTTGGCCCAGAGACAATAGAGCATTGTAATGTCAGTCCTCAGTGCTTTCTAGGCTACAATAATAAAAACAGGCATGAACACACAGACACATACTGAAACATTTAGTTGTGACTGTCACTGAACAGTAACTGTTCACCTTTGTTGTTAGAAACCTGGTCCAAATTTAGGAGTTAGATGTTTTCAGAAAAGATCCAGAGCAGAACACACATCTCAACAGCCCTGCACAGTGTTTTATTTACTACCTCTGTAGGGAAATTAAACGAAGAACATGCTAACAAAAATCAAATACTCACCATCTGTATCCAGGTAACATTTCCACAGAAACATGTCGAACCAGCCCTGCAGCATAATCCACTTCTCAGCTATTTATGTTCAGTAAATGTTAACATTTTTAGTGGCATGCAAAGGTTTGGGTACCCCTGGTCAAAAGTTGCTTTACTGTGAATAGCTAAGCAAGAAAAAGATGCACATTTCTTCTATATTTTAAGCAAGATTCCTTGTTTTATTTCAATTTCAGGAATTATTGCCCATTCTTCCTGCAAAAGGCTTCCAGCTCTGACACTCTTGGGCCGTCTTCATGCACTGCTCTCTGAGGTCTATCCACAGATTTTCAATGATGATTAGGTCGGGGGACTGTGAGGGCCATGGCTAAACCTTCACCTTGCACCTCTTGAGGCAATTGTGGATTTCGAGGTGTGTTTAGGATCTTTGGAGAAATTTATTGTAGTGTAGGATAAACCCCTTGAGATGCATCATCTTGTTTTGTCCTGTTGTAGAAGCCATCCTCTCCTCTCCTTCAGCGTTTCTACAGATGCTGCGATGTTTGCTTCCAGAATTTGCTGGAATCCATTCTTCCCTCTACCTGTGAAATGTTCCCCATGCCACTGCCTGCAACACAAGCCCAAAGCATGATCCATCCATTCCCGTGTTTCACAGCCATTCATTGCGACCAAAAAGTTCTATTTTACCTTCATCAGTCCACAGGACTTGTTTCCAAAAAGCATCAGGCTTGCTCAGATATTCCTTTGCAAACGTCTGACGCTGAATTTTGTGGTGAGGACACAGGAAATGTTTTCTTCTGATGACTCTTCCATGAAGGTCATATTTGTACAGGTGCGGCTGCACAGTAGAACAGTGCACCACCACTCCAGAGTCTGATAAATCTGCAGGTCTTTTGCAGTCAAATGGGGGTTTTGATTTGCCTATGATTTTTGATTTTTCTAACAATCCTATGAGGAGCGCTCTCGGAAAGTTTTCTTGGTCTTCCAGACTTCAACTTGACCTCCACAGTTCCTGTTAACATTTTCGGCATGCATTTTCTGGCCTTTATTTAAGATGATTGTGAACAAACCAGAGCCTCGACAGGCTAACTAAGATCTGAGACCCTGGTAAAAGTTGTCTATTAGCTCAAATGTCTTGGGATGCCCAGAATTTTGCATGGTACTCCTTTCATATTTTCACTCTAAAATTGTACAAAACAAAAAATAATACGGTAATCTCGCTTAAAAAGCTTAAAAGCGTGTTTAATCTGTAACTTCAGGCCTTTTGAAGGTCAGTTCTTCTTCTACTTAATTATCTATTCACTGTAAAAGTTTGACCAGGGGTGTTTAAACTTTTGAAGGCCACTGAATGTGGTAATATTGTTCATTGACATGCAGAGAGTCCTCTGCAGTGATCATGTATGATTTATTTAAAAGCAGACCACAGTGATTATGAAGCAGCAAACTGAGACGCAGGGAGACTCAGCAAGGGTTAATCTGTTGTCCCTGTATGTCTGCCTGATGGGGAGACACATGATAATGTCTGGGAGAGCTGGTGAGCAGTGAAACCCGCCATTGTACCTCCAGACATACTGCATTCATGGCTAGAGCGTGCACGCAGACCAAATATTGTCAGGGGTTTATTAGGAAACTAATCAGCTTCCTGTAAACATATCTCTGAGTTCCTGTAATATAAACTATTGTTAGCACCTTTGTCTCTTGGATGACCCTGAAAATATTCTGTTTGTGAGATTACAGGCACCAATATTATTGTGTAGAGCTTTAAATATAGTCCTACCGCACTGCCACTCTTTTACTTTATTGTTATCATTCCCAAGACGAATGGTTTTCCTCCTGGTGTTTGTTTTGTTGATGCCAGTTGAGACAGGAAGTCAGGGAAGTGTGTGGCAAACATGCAATCCCTGCCTAACAACAGTGATCCCTGGACATCACATCCAAGTTTGTCCATTTAGACAGAGGCAGCAGCATTACGTCCACAGTGTATGTACTGAAATATACACACACAAATACTCAGACAGACGTGGACTGTTGATGCCAAACATCTTGTGCTCATTGTGACTGCTCTATTACTATATGTAACCCTGCTCCTGTTCTGAGGCAGCTTTTAGCATGTGGTTAGCACTCATTGCATTTTTAAAACTGTTTGTGTATGTGGAAATTGATGTGCAGTGGTTGGTAAAGCTGTCTATGTCTGCAGTTCAAATGTGTGGTGGAGCTCAGATTTAGACAGCTATGTAACACCCTGTAATTCAAACGTCGACTCAAACCTCACCGCTCTGGAAGGAGAGTGACAGGAAGGGGAGCAGGCCAGGGCGTCAGTTTTCACTGGCACCACAAAGTCATATGTGTGGGCACACTCGTCTGCGAGTATTTAGAAAAAGACGCATAAAAAGTTGATCAACAGGCCATTCAGACTTCATGCTCTGGGTGTCACAGTGTAGCCAAACGGGTAATTATTTTCCGTCTTCTGTTTATGGTGTGTATTTTCATTTCACTCTCTAAAGGAGCCGTGTTAGAGCTATTTCTAGCAAGCCCTTCTAATTTCCTATCATTTTTTGAGTCACTTTAATGCACCACCGGACCTGGCATCTCAGGAACCTTTTAATTCAAGGCAGGTGTGTTGAAGTGAGTGAGAAGCGTGGAAGACACCACAGGGTTAACCACAACTTGTTTGGTTAATGTTAGTTTACTGTTTGATGGAATCGTTTGATACCCCACTGATTTGAACTTTGTGTTTTTCGGGGATTTTAAGTTTTCATTTTAACACGACAGTCAAGACAATCAGTTTGTAACGTCATCCTGCAAATCAATCAACTCTTAAACCAACAGAAGCACCCTGGATCATCAAACAGTGAGTACCACTAAATCAAAGACAGTGAGTTGATCATATCTCACGTTATGGTGTCTGTGCACGGCTATTTTTTAACTTATTTGGAGGCCACAATAAGCAGTGTGTAAGATTTAGGGTGATTTAGTGACATCTAGTGGTGAGGACTGCAGCTTGCAACCAGCTGAAACTTCAGGAGGTTTTTACTGGGAGCTAAATAATCATCAGAGGTCTCTTCATCTCCAAAACAAATGAATCAGGTGATTCAAACTGGTAAAAACACTAAATAAAGCCGTTTCACATTAGAAATCCATGCTGTTTGGCAAGAAACAAAGTGTTTTTATGCTCTCATCTTTTAGGGACTGCCAGCTACAGTGGCCGACATGGAAACACAAAAATGCAAATGGTCCTGTCCACAGCCTGTGTTTGATTTGTCTGCTTTAGGCTACTGTAGGAATATGGTGGTGCAACATGGTGATCTCTATAGAATCCTCCTCTCACTCCTTTCTTAGCCTCAGTAAGGGTTTGGGTGCAGTATTTGTACTGTACTTGTATTGGAATATTTAACAGTGTGGTATCAGTACTTTTACTTTAGTAACAGATCAGGCACATCATCTCAATATGAGGTTTCTTCATGAGGGAAAACAAAAACTCTTCCTGCATGGCTTCGAAAAATATTTGCAAAGTCTTAGGACTGCTGTGAAACTACTTGAGGCAACAAAGACGTTTCAGTACAAAAGACAAACAAGAGAGGATGACAGAGGAGATGCCTGCACACCAGTGTGACTGGGCTAGAAAGCCACGAAAAAGTCCACAGGCTGAGATCAATGCAATAAATAGTCCATTTATTTAGGACATCTGTGCACAAACAAAAGATGCTCAAACAAAAGATGCTCAAAGAGCAAAAAATGAACAAAAACAGCACCAAACGTTAAATTTATTTAGTTTAATTTGGTTTGATTTAGTTTAATTTAGTTTAGTTTAGATGTTTAGTTTAGCCTAGCTTAGTTTAGTTTATCTTAGTTTAGTTGTTTAGTTTTAATTTGGTTTAATTTGGTTTAGTTTAGCTTAGCTTAGTTTAGTTTAGTTTAGTTTAGTTTAGTTTAGTTACTTAGTTTAGTTTAGATGTTTAGCTTAGCTTAGTTTAGTTTATCTTAGCTTAGTGTAGTTGTTTAGTTGTAATTTGGTTTAATTTGGTTTAGTTTAGCTTAGCTTAGTTTAGTTTAGTTTAGTCAATTTGCAACTTATAAAACTCAAATATAGATCTGTGGACCCCTTTGTGGCTTTCTAGCCTGGTTGCATTGGTGTGCGGGTATCTCCTCTGCCGCTCTTAAAAATATTCCACACAGCAGATCATGAAAATTAAGTTAATTAGATGATAAATAAAAGTCAGTCATTCAATTTTATTTATAAAGCCCAATATCACAAATCACAATTTGCCTCACAGGGCTTTACAGCATACGACATCCCTCTGTCCTTTGGACCCTCACAGCGGATAAGGAAAAACTCCCCCCAAAAAAAGACAGAGACAGAGACAGAGACAGAGAGAGATGCAGGACAGACGGCAATGACAGTAGCTTACAACAACATTAATGAAAGTGGCCTTTGGTTTAAATGTTCTAATATTTTCGTCCCACTCATTGTTTGTCCAAGCGTCTTGTTTGCTTCAATAAGAATTCTTTCCTTCACTCTGACCCTCTGGTGTTATTGATGTTGATTCCTTGTTAAACAGGAAATTGCATGGAATTACTCTGGGATATTTACAAGACCTCATTAAGCTGCTGCTGCTGCTGCTGCTGCTGCCACATATGACATATAGCTGCAGAGCGGAGAATGAGGGGACATATCAGCACAGCACGCTTAGAAATATGTCTTCCTCTGTACAAGTAAAGAGAGGAAACATCTCTTCCATAATTGATATTAATTTCTCAGTTATGGTCTCCACTATGTCATAAAGCATCCAGGGTATCTTGAGTTCCAGCAGCCTGATCAATAGTGAAAGCTGCTGTCATAGTATCCTGCCTACAAAGGAGGCATAAATCACATGGCAAGATTTAAATCTGTCTCAATTACTCATGCTCCCATCCCTCTCTTTCTCTGCCTCTGTTTTCCAAAATAGAGCCAGAAAAGACACATTCTTCACCGACACAAAGGGGCGATTCTGTGCAGCCGCCAGGCTTGAGTCATAGATGGAGCTACGGGGGGTCAGCTGCTGGCTGAAGAGCCGGGCCTGTTGTGTGCCGGGCAGAACCAGAGTGGAACAAACATAGAAATAAAACCCACAGACACTGGTGCTGTTAAAGCTGTACATTGTTGAATAGTTACATATGAAGGCGTATTTAAATTAATTCTGATCATGTGCTGAAAACTCTTGCATTTGGGGAAGCCTTCAAAACTTTTTTCCCAGCACTGTGCACACAACTAATCACACGGATATGAAAAGAAAATGCCGCTTGCTTATGTCACAAGGTGCAGCAGTGATGGTTATCAGTCCCACTAAGTTCCTGTTGCCTTGAAGCTGCAAGTCAAACAAATAAACTGCTGAATCAAAACTGTCCTCTAGTGTTGCTAAAGACAAATCATTCTACACACAAGCTACAGCTTGTGGCCACGGTGGTCAACTGGTTTGAGAAGCCGTCTTTTACAACAGCCTTGTCTTGTCTTTTCAAAATGACACTGAACAGCTGCTCACTCACTTGTTGTCTGGAGAAAAAAAATATCAGCTTTAAGAGCTACAAATTAAAGTGTTCAGGGCTCTTAAAGGGACGGTTCACCTCAAAGTGAAAAATACACATTTTTACTCTTACCTGTAGTTTCATTAATCAGTCTAGATTGTTTTGGTGTGAGTTGCTGAGTGTTGGAGATATCTGCCATAGAGATGTCTTCTTTCTGTATATATAATGTAACTAGGTGACACACGCAAACCATTTAACTGTGCAGAAGGAAGCGTGCATCTACTGCTAGCTCACCTAGCACCACTGAGTTAGCTAACAGCTCAGCCGAGGAGGATGCTGTTAGTGTTTCCATCTTGCGCTGTCATGAGCCTCTCATCTATGAGTAGATGTGCGCTTCCTTCTGCAAAGTGATGCAGTTGATGGTTATAGTTAGGTAGAAAGAAAATAGTACCTACACAGCGGCAACCTCAAGGACTGAAAAATAAAGCCAACAAAAAAGTAGCAAAAACTGTAGTTCATCGAATGGCCACTTGAGGCTGGCTCCAGAAACCAGTCAATACTGGTAGAGCCCCTATGTGAAAGTGAAAATAAACACATTTAAAGCTGGTACAAACAGTTTTGGTCTCTATAGCTAATTTCCCCGTTCATGACAACTATACAAGGAGTGAATTTTTTAACCAAGCCGTTTACATTTGATCATGACCTAAAGTTACACCTAACAGACATTTTTCATGGCAGACATTTTGACATGTCAAAGTAGGAAAATTACAGGTGTATGTATTAACAGTAATGATGGCTGCATTCCATTTAGGTTACGTCTAGGTATTGAGCATGCTGACTCAGTGGAATAGCTTACTGGCACACTTAATGGAGCTGAGCCATCGTTCATGTTATCAATTTCACCTGAGCTTTTGCCTACTATGACAAGGCAAAATGTCTGTTGTGAAAAAGCTCCATTAAGGGCAGGCCGCTTTGAGTGGCTGTCTGCCAATAATGTCCTTGGCTTCTTAGGGGCTGTACACATGCCGCATTTTTAACTACCTGGAAAACGCAAGGTCAGGCTCCGGGTGCTATTCTTTTGCCTTGTCCTTTCAAGAGCACGGCGGCAGGTTGAGTCTGAGGTTACTAAGCAGATCCACCCCTCGCTCCTCCACGACTATAGACTATCACCCAAATATGGTCACTTCTGACTCCAAAAACAAGATGGCGATGACTGAAATGTGGAACTTGAGGCTTTAAAATGGGAGTGCACAAACCAATGGGTGCGGTCACGATAGCTATTTGTACAGTCTATGGTTCCTATGTGAAACTGCACTACAAGATCTGTAGATTAAATTGATAAGCAGGTATTTTTTGGCACTTTGAGCACCACAAGCTGAGTGCCATCTAGTTCCATTATACTGGAGGGAAGGCAGACATCTCTACAGTCGATATCTCCAACACTCTGCAACTCACACCAAAACAATCTAGATCGATTAATAGCTCTACAGGTAAGAGGAAATATATGTGTGTTTGATTTGGGCTGAACTGTCCCTTTAAGGAATTCTGCACTGTCTGTTTCTGTGTGACCGAACCGTCACGATATCACACATTCCAGCATGAGCAAACTGGGGGGGTCCAGTGCTGCTGTCAATGGCTCCTCTGTGCCGCCGTCACCTCAGAAACAACAGGAATGCTCATCCGCTGCAGACCTCCCTCCCTCCCCACAACAAGGCCTGGACCGGGCTGCTGGAGGATGGACTGGGTAAAGAGCGAAAGAGGGAATGAAAGACGAACAAAGAGGGAGCAATAAAAGAGGTACAGAGAGGAGGTGTGAATTGAGTCATATCCAGAGATGGAGCCAAAAGGGAGGCAATCACTGATGACACAGCATGAGATAAGATCAGAACACAGAGAGGAAATAGAGTCATTAAAACCTGCTCTATTTCCTGTCTGTTTATACTCTCATATTTATAATCAATTACCAGATTAACAGATAAAAGTTCATAACTAACTTTGTAGGTCCCTGTGATATGTTTTCATCTACAGTATAAAATGTCCTCAGTGCTATTTTTGTGCAGCTTACCAACCACACACAAAGTGTAGCCAATGCCTGATGCAAATTCTGTCTTTATTTCTGCACTAGCATCTACCTAGCCAGTTTATTCAGAGGACATCCTCACCTAACCACACTTCCTGTAGATGTGAGTGCTTCATCTTCGCCTACATTAACCCATGCTATGTCTAAGCAGCTGTACTGAGACCCCAAACAGGAGGCCTGTTTATTCAGGGGAGGCCCAGAGACGGAGGGCAGGCTGACATTTCCTGTCCACATGCCAAGAAAAAGACACATTCTTCTGCCAGACACCCTGTATTTCCTGTCTGCCGTTATACTGTGACTGCAAGACACATTTCACACAACATACTCCACCCATCATCCTAAAGTCAAGAGTTAACTGACTCTGAAGACGAGGAGGGGGAATTAATCTCTGAAATGAGGAAAGGATTTTTTTTAATTAGGGTTTGGTTTTAACAAAAGGATGGTATATGGGCAGATTACAAGACAGTGGGCCAGGCACAGGCACAAAAGACTCCACCACCTCTCTTACATAGAAGCAAGACACATTAGATCATGCTATAAGGCCGCTGTGAGGTCTTGACATCGCCTTTGCATTTTTACACAGAACCAAATGATGGTAGCATCAAGCCACTCCAGTGTGTGATTTAAGACACCATTTTGAAAGCAAAAGAGGCATGACAGGCGTCAACAACAGCGTCGGCCTCCAGGGCAACATATAACATACGAGTCAGCACTTTATAGACTAACAACAGCATCATCAATCATTTAACGGCTGATTTCGTCCTCTGCTTGGAGGATAAGGAGCTGCTTAATCTCATTGTTTTCCTAGTTAGCGAAGATTTTCGGCTGCTGTTCTTCTTCTTTGAGTTAGCCGCTAGCTGCTACAAGCTATTTTTTTAAATTTCCCGCAGTTGGTTGCTCGCACAACACATCGTCAACACATCACACCCATGCTGCCCAAGAGCCGTCTCGCCGGGTGTCCTGTTTATACAGACATCATTTTGGCGCTGTTACTACCTCCATTCCCATCTCAAAGGCGAGTCTTTTACACAACACTTTCTTTTCCGCGAACGCACCTTTAAAGGCATAAAACACACCGGCGCCCCTGTTATTTTCAATGTACAACCCCACGCTGGCAGCAAGATGCAAGTTGCCGCTTCTGGATTTGCTGCCCCATGGCACTTTACACCACTGTCCTAATTCTAGCCTTACTGCCCCCAAAATAAAACACACTTTCCCCCCACTCGCCCTCTGCTTATACATCAGCTCCCGTAGCAGCTCTTTTTCTCTGCTCCTATGGCAGCTCGACTCCTCTCCTCACCGCTGATGTATAAAGAGAATGCCAAGCCTGAATCTGGTGCTTGGGCAGTGACTTGCGGCATCAGAAACCAATGAAAAAAGTCGTCCTTTTTCTGCCGGCATGATACGTGGCCGGTTGTCGTCATAGTTTAATGGTGTCCGGCGGCATGAGGGGGAAATGCAGTGGGAAAGAACTGAGTGGAGCAGAGGGGTGGTGGGTTGGTTTTACAAACAGAAACCTAACTACGTGCTTTTGTCGTTGAAGGAAAAAAACGTCAATTTCCCAGAAGACTAGGTGGTGATGGGGAGGTGGAGGGTACGCACAGCATCAGCATAAAAGGACTGCCGGCAGAAAAAGGACCATATTTCAAATGAGGAGCAGTAAGTTGATAGGCTGACAGAGAAGATGTGTCACTGTGCTATTGGTTGATTGTGGATCAGCCGTGGAACAGGTGATGACTTGTTTGACAGCCTAGAACACTGACAGCCAGAGATACAGCGTCAGCATGCATGCAAGGAGTGAATGGAAACTTAAACAAAAAGTGTTGGAGCCAAACTCGATCTCTCCCCTACCTCTTAACTGTACATGACTCAAATTGTGACACAAACACAAAGTCACTTTTTTCTTCTCATTTAATCCTCATTTTAAGTCTGTCACCTGCTGTTAAATGACTCTGACCTATGACCTACATTCATCACACTAATCTGCATAATGTTTCTTTGGCAAGATGCACTTGCCTCTACTTGTCAAAACCTTTACGTCACTTCCTGGTTAAATTTCCAAGCTAAACCTATGATTAAATACTGCAGAGTTATGTGGTAGTAACCTAGATCAAACATTGTGACTCAGCTGTTCCACATACTTAACACTGCAGTCGCGACAGTCATTCTGTGTGGCACAACCACAGGTCTGCAAGCATTAAAAACACATTGAGGAAGAAACTCTTTTTTTTTTCTTTTATCAACAAATTGACAATATAAAAAACATCAGGTAAATAATAGCAGCGTATAAATGAAATATGTATGACACAAATTTATTTGAAGAATATAAAATTAGAATATTGCAATACCTTTACATTAAAGGGCACATAGGCTGTATATAGAGATATAGAGATGGAGATATTGGAGGTTGGAGTGAGAATGTGTTGGTTCTGGATAACCGAACGGTACATTCCACCAGCGCTCCAAATATATGCACGGTCCAGTTTGTGCCAGAGTGCGCTCCAGCACTAACAATGAGTATTTCTCAACGCACCACTCATATCATCTTCCTCCATTGTGTAAAACAAGCCAAAAGTACTTGCTAGCTACTGCTGGCTAATGTCTGAGAATTATTTTGCCTCCAGCTAAGCCCCGCCCACCAAAAAACATCACACTGTTTACTATCTGGAGGAGGGTCTATTTTCAGGTGATTATAAACTAAAACATAGTTATTTATGAATATTATATTCTCATCTCTGCCAGTATACCCGGCCTACATCCTACACAATGGACTGGAATAGCACGAGTGAAGTAATTTAATTCTCTTAAAGTAGTGTCTGTCACCAAATTAATCCAAAGGACTGAGAAAATGATTTGCATCTCTTTGGACCTTTAAGGAGGATGAAACTCTGTGTCATTGTGTTTTGGTTTATCAGATCATCCAGGTTTCCCTTGGCAGCGCCGGTGACTAACCTGCTCTCCTCCAGGGCACAAAGCTGTCTCTGCTGTTGCAGGGTGAGGAGCTATTCTTTGCTCCTCACTGCAGTGAAGCACCTGTGACTACTGAGTGACTCACACTGTTAATGACTCACCCTCTCTTGAAGTCTCAAACATATTTCTGTGACAAGCTCTCATGGCAAAACTCTCAATTCAAAAAGCAGTGCTGAGAATATTATTTTTGTTATATTAACAGTAATATTGGTGATGTTTAATGTGTTTATAGGCAGCTATAGTGCAGCTTTAAGTGGACAATCATTGGTTAAAAGCGCCATCTAGTGTTGAAGGAGTCAACCACGCGGACATTATCACTTTCTGGCCAAACTTTCCTGAGCAGTAAAAAGTGTTGATAGAGGAAATCCGCTGTGATGTGCTGATCAGAGGGACTTTTTCTCCCCGGTCCTCTTGGCTGCTGATTGGCTGGTTGGGGTTGACCGAGGGTGGAGGAGCTGAAGGTGTGCGTAAAGGAGGACCTGCAGTCAGGTGGCGCCTCCACACTCTGACCTCACCGCTCAGTTTCACTCCTGACTCGACTCCGGAGCTGGATGACATGTGGAGGACCTGATTACTCTCACATTTTCTCATCTTTAAAACAGAGTCGAGGAGGTCAAAGACATGAGCGGTGAGTAACATTTCAGATGTCAGCTGTTAGCGCGCTGTGTGCTGTTTTTCTTTATGTTTATAATCGATATGCGCCTCTGGGAAATGATTGACAGACTCTCAGCTGCTCTGGTGGTCAGTCAGTGGTTGAAATAAGGCGTTAAAGGCAGTAAGGCTGTGTCATAGCTCGCATATTATCAGTGATAAGGTTCTCAGGTCCGGTTTGGCCCTGGTTTGTGTCAACAAAACGAAATCGACCTTTTTCCCTGTAGCAGCTGCCCCACAGTGAACAGTGTGAGAGCCCTGCACATGTCTGAGGGTTGGACATTATGTGATAGACTGTTGTTTGAAATGTGGGGATTTAAAATGCAGTTTTATGCATGTGCTTCAGAGAGTGTCTCATCATGTAATAATTTAAATTTAATAAAAGCTCATTTACATGTTTGTTTGAACATAATAGATTTGTGCATAGTGTTATAAGTTGAAAATAATTTAATAAATCAATTAAATTAAATAAATAGAATCATTACATTACAAATTAAGCAAAGAAAATGGTTAAATAATGCAATAAAAAAGTGGGGTCCTTGAATTAAAGCAGCTGGATTTTGCCCAGGCTTCATTATTTGACAATAATGTCCTGAATTGTGTCACACATCCAAGCGGCTTCATCAGTTTGGAAAATGTCTTCTGGACCAAACAGACAAAGACCAGTTGGTTTAAATTAAGGACTCCACTTGTGTCATGGAAAACTCTAGGGGTTTCTATGCTTTCAGAAAACAAGGAGAGTGAATTATTATTATTAAACTATGCAGCGAATTTATTAATATTTTTGCTTAGTTTATAATGCAATAATCAGATATGTGTTTATACCTGTGCCTGAGGGAGTGTAGCTAATAATAATATTAAGAATAACAACAACAGCAATAACAGCCACTAATTACTATGCAAGGTGTATTTCAATATAAAAAAACCTCATTACATAATAATCGGAACAAAATCTAACTGTGCTCTAACTCTAACTAATTTTAACAAGAGAGTAATATATTTAATTTAAACAAATCATGAATATTTTTAGAAAGATGTATTTATTTGTTAAAACTTTTTTTTTTTAAAGCTACTTAGCTGTTAAGCTAGCGTGGGCTATATTAGCTATGTTAGCCTCGACACGTTTCCCTCTAATTATTTACTTAAACATTTTGCATCAAGCTATTTTATTTGTTTGGTTTTCCTCCTTTTTTTGGGTTATTTTTAGTCTCTTCTCGGTAAATGTCTCTTTGAGTGATATTTTGCTATCGACCACTTGATGTTTGTGTCTCTTAAAAAGCTTCTCTTTTTTTGCAGAACCAACAGCATATTTTCAGTGAAGTCAAATACAAAAATGCATCTCATAATTATTAAAGCTACGCACCAAACTTTACAAAAACAAAATTAATAAGGCCCAATCCCATTTCTATCCCTTAAACTTTACACTTGGTATTGAGCACCCTCGTTTGCGAGATAATCCTTGATGAGGGAAGTGAGAAATATTAGGGTGGAGATCTTTCCCTAACAAATGAGACACCACTTCATGCAAATCGGTGTGGCCGACGTGCAGGCTGGCGGTGGTTAGGTGTTAGGTTAGATAAGGGGTTTTAGGGTTTCATCTTCCACTATGTTGTAAGTGTGGGTCGGGGCTCCCTTGGAATCTAGTGCGAGTTTTAAGTGTTGGAAACCACTTCCACTACCTCAATTCTGTTTTGGGACACCACTAGCCTAAACATGAACGCGCATAACCGAGTGCAAGTGGGTGTTTCTAGTTGAAGTGTGGGTATTGGGACAGGCCCTTTAAGACTCAGCCTCGTAGAGATTTTTTAAAGACAAAAAAATCTGACACTGAAAAATGACAGATGACTGTATTTCTAAATGTTTAACAAGGTGATGGATGTAATTACATAAAAATCAGTTGCAGACCATCTGATGACGGTTTTATCTTTTGTCCTGTTATTGGAATATATCTGAATATATCAGCTGATAACACTTGTGTAGTTTTGGGTCATTATTTGTTTTTAATAATTGGAAAGCAAATCTTAATGTTGCAGTACAGATTAATTATAGTTTACAGGTTAAACTGGGATGTATCAGTTATTTTTGCTAATGAGAGACGATGGTAGATCCAGGATAGTACGTCCAATTTGTTTTCTACTACTTTGAGTGTGAGGAGGAGGCGTTCAGTGATAATCACATGAGAACAATGTCTCGGCAGACGTGTTTGTGGGTAATGACCGAGAATCCAGAGCATTTAGACCTGCCTCGACCTGCCTGTGTGCTCACATGATCAGCTGCACAGAGCAGCCTCGCTCTCATCAGTGATAAATAACACTGGGGGTAAATACCTTCACAGCAGGTCATGACTGACGAATCTGTAGGTTGTTTCCACAGTTTAATTTGTGTGACAAAAGCCCATCACAGGTTATCAGAGAACAGAAGGACGTCTTTACATTTCCTTCTTGACCTTCAGCCAGGAAACCCCAAACCATAGCACAGACTGGATTTCAGTGAGCTGAGAAGGAAACCTGTGAGCTGGCCCTCTCGGTGATTATCACCATGTTCATTAAACCAACAGTCGTGAGGCTCTGGGTTCGGCCTGTAGAATCAACACAGCTTTGAGAGGCCTGTGTGTTTATAGTGCGGCTTATTCAGCAGTTTGGACTGGAGGGCTGGTAAAAGTTTCCCCCCCTTGCATCACTGACATGGGCACAGTATGAGACAATGGGCCCCTGGGTGCAGATAGGTAAAAGGCCCCACCACCTCTCCAAGGCACACAGACTTCATGGTGGTTTTGCCCCTTTGTTGTTGTTGTTGTTGTTGTTGTTGTAATGTGTCAATTTGTAGTTAGTGGTGTGTGTTTGAGGTCATTTTGTGTTTCTTTGTGGTGATTTTGTCTTTTTTTGTTTGTTTTGTGTCTCTCTTGGGTAATGTTATGTGTTTTTTGGGTGTTTTGTTGCTCTTTGTTGTGGTTTTATGTCCCTTTGGGGTAATTTTGTGTGTATTTTGGTCTTTTATTTGTAGTCGTTTTGTGTGTCCTTGAGGTCATTTTGTCTTCCTTTGGTGGCTTTGTGCATCTCTGAGGTCACTTTTTCTGTTTTCTGGTCAATTTATAGTCATTTTGTGTCTGTTTGGGGTAATTTTGTGAGTTTTGTGGTCATTTTGTTTCTATTTGTAGCTGTTTTGTGTTTCTTTGAGGTAATTCTACGTTTCTTTGAGGTGATTTTGTCCTCTTTTGGTTGTTTTGTGTCTCTTTGAGGTCCTTTTCTTTCTTTCTTGGTCAATTTTTGTGTCGTATAGTCATTTTGTGTCTCTTTGAGGTAACTTTTTGTCTATTTTGGTCTTTTTGGAGATGTTTTGTGTCTGTTTGAGGTGTATATGTGTCTTTTTTGGTTAGTTTTTGTGTTTCTTTGAGGCGAGTCTTTTTAGCTTTTTCTTTATGTTTTCTGGTTGTTGTTGTTGTTGTCGTTGTTGTTCTTTTTACTTGGTTTGGTTTTCCCCTTTTTTGTAATTATTTTGAGTCTCCTCTCGGTCAGTAAAATGTCTCTTTGAGTGACATTTTGCAGGTGAAGGCTGAGGGGCCCTGACACTTTGGGCAGTCAGTGTGAGAAGCTGTTTTGTAGTGTAGTGGCAGAGTTATTCACTTTCTCTCATTGTCTCCTCCACAGTGTAAAGTGAATGGAACTGAGACAGCTTTTGTCTGCCATCCCCTGGTGTGTTTTTAGGTGTGCAATATGAGTCACGCCAGTATTTTCATTCCAGTGCTCTGAGACACAGACCCACAGACCCACAGTGTCCTCCCCACTGTAGTTTATGACCCTCGTAACAGCAGACTCTTTGCTCTACAGAAATTAAACTGCTGCTGACATATTAACTCCCACCGGGTGTAAAATAAAAGTTCATCTTCATTTATACAGACGCTTATAGGCTTTCGGCTGATCAAGGTGTCCTCGTTATGTGAGATTTAACACCATATCTGCTCTCCAAAGGGCAAATGGTATTTTGTAGGGAGTAAATCCGCCTCTGCATTCCTTGGAAGATTTCCAGTAAGGGGCTCCATCTAATTCCTTCACTGTGCAGCAGATAAAACCTCACACATCCTTAAGTACTGTATGACTTCTATTATATAACCCGTCAGTGTTGGACAAAGAGGATCATCATGTTACAAATTTTACTTTAATGGTTTTTTAAAGATGTCACAAAGTGCCTCATTTGCTCCTGGTGTCTTATCTTAGCGTCGAGAAGCAGACAGGTTGTGATTGTTTAGAAACCATAGTAGCAACATGCTGAAGTGAAACACTGTTGATAAGCCTTGTTAGACAAAATCAAATTCCAGTGGAATTCACCATATTTAGTCTCCTTCTGGACATCAGATACATGTATCTGTAAATCTGAGCAGTGAAGTAAAGTAGCAAAACAAAAAAGCAAAACATTTCTGGAGTCACTGAGCGATTGCAACATTTTTTCTCTCTTCTTACTCGTGCTAGTGCACAGTCCTTTTTACAGTACTACAACCTCCTGACCTGCTTGTAAATGTCCGGTCTCTTGTAGGTGTCACAGTTTGGGCAGAGGACGGGGACATCGCTCAGGAGGAGGCACGATCTTCTCCCCCCTGGTCAGAGGAGCGCTGTGAGGAGCTCTGGGATCGGGTGGAGGGGGTACGGCACAAGCTCACACGCATCCTCAACCCGGCCAAAATCACCCCCTATCTGCGGCAGTGCAAGGTCATCGACGAGCAGGATGAGGACGAGGTGCTCACCTCCACACAGTACCCACTGCGCATCAGCAAGGCCGGTGAGAGGAGGATAAAGTCGTTTGAAAACATCAATATATGTATTTGTTCCCTTATGTCCCTTATTGTAAATTGTTACCAAGCAGCCATCAGGTTTAACCATTTTTATTTGACATGACATAAAAGACCATGCAGTCGGTCGTGCCTATGTTACCCATCGGCTACAAAACTAATATGCTCTTTTTTAACAGTTCCAGATCATGAAACTGCAGTTTTAAGATATTTGGAACTTGCTAGTAATACATACTACATGACAGTGGAGGGAAATATACTCTGAGGTATGACATGAACATGGGCACTATCTTGATGAAGAATAAGGTGAATTTCTTGCATTACACACTTAATGAGATAAAATGATAGAAAACAAGGGAAGGCAGACAGTGGGACAACGTGCAATATGGGCTTTACAGAGATACACTGTTACAAATGGCTGCCTGGACGACAAGAAACTGATCTACAGTTGTATGAGATGCTTTGAAAATGGGGAGCAGTGAAGTAAAACTCCCGAAGAAGAAACATTCAGTGTGGGATTGTGCAGCATGTTGTCAGAGAAGAGCAGGTGGATGAAGATAAATGTTGCAGTGAGAGGATCAGGCAGGAACTGAGGGGAGAGTAAGATGAAAGACGTGACTAAGTAAAGGGGAGTGTAAGGCAGGCAGAGTGGGGAGTGAAAGAAGATAAAAGATGAAGGGGGGATGTCGCAAGTAAAGATGAGATGAAGACAAACACCTGAGCTCAGTGCTCGTATCACTGCTGTTTCATTGCCAGTGAGTTAGCTCATGCTAGAGCCGCTCATTCATCATGCTCATGTTTGACATACCTGTGTAACTACAGTGTAAATGACACTCACATCAAAGAGGGAGGATTTTTGTGGTTAGACAGTTTCAGCTTTGATGGTTTACTGCACCAAAATGCTGACACAAGTTTACATTAGTTTGATTTCATACACTTTCTTTAACCCTTTTTCATTGAACAGGTCGTCTGCTGGACATTCTGCGTGGTCAGGGGCCGCGAGGGCTTCAAGCCTTCATGGAGTCACTGGAGTTTTACCACCCAGACCAGTACACACAGCTGACCGGAGAGAAGCCCACACAGCGGTGCTCCCTCATACTCGGTAAGCAGGGCTATCTAGTTTGACTCGGTCTTTAAACGTAAACTTCGGTATTTTTCAACCTGGACCGAAATCTGTCAGGATTGAGAGAGACCACTGCAGCCACAGTGGCGAAATCAGCTGCAGTATAATCCCCAAGGGCAACTGTGCACCGTCAGTGTACGTCTGCTAAAAGTGCAGACTTACTGTAGGGGTGTGCCATATTATCTCATTCACGATAATACCACAATACTAGTATACTTTTTTGATATAATATATAAAATTCATATCATGATACTTGCAATATTTTAACTTGTTGACATTTTGGCATCATACTGTTACCCAGGGCAACAACAAGCATGGCTGAAAGCAAAGTTAATACAGACTCCGCTGTTGTTCCAGACAAAGGAGCAGCTTCAGTAGTGTGGAATAAACTGTGGCGTCCTGAATGTTTCAAGAACAGCCCCAGACTCATTTACTAAAAGAAGGAAATCACCTGTTGATTTACACATATAGATCCCAGGGGACATTTTTTGTATTTGGGAGCTGTTTAAATGTGTAATTTGTGGTAGATTTTATTTTGTTGAACTATTAATATTGTAACAGAATCTGAATCTCACTCTGAGTTACTGTTGATGTTCACAAACTAAAGAAACGAGAGATAATTTTTGTTTAGTTTTACTGAGTATTTGAAAATAAACTGTAAAACTATCACTTATTTTGTTGCAATTCTGTGCTCTTGAATTAATAATATTTTTTTACTATTTTTTCATCTCATCAAGAATATCATTATTGCAAAAATACCCTAAAATATAGTGATTTTATTTTAGGGCCATATCGCCCACCCCTACTTTGCCGGTCTGTTTGTTACGACGTCTCACTCTGAAATATTATGAGAGGTGACTTGTTGCAAGAAAACAACAAGGACAAGCATAGCTGAGTGTTATCTGAAAGGTTTTAAGTGTGGCATGGCTGAATATTAAGCTGATTTCGACAATGTGGAAAAGTCTGCGAGATTTTAGAACAAGACTTCTCCTTGAGTGAAACTTGGTTACACACACTAACAAACAGAGCAGATTAGTGAAAGGTAAGGGAGAACGTTTCAGCTCTCTATAGCCTGTTTTGCCACTGCAGCTGCAGCAGTCTTTCTCAATACTGGACCAGTTTCAAAAATTGAATGTCTCCATTATTCAATTAGACATAAAAACATGGGGGAAAGGGGTCCAGCTTCAAACACACAGAAGTTTTCCTTTAAACTGACTTCAGGCTTCAAAAAGCAAATCAACAAAATACTTACATGGCATGTGAAAATGTCCTGGGAATAAAGCTTATTGAACTGTTGGCCCACTGGAAGTACAGTCGCATAGTTTTAATGTGCTTTTGAGTAAATAACCTAAAATTTTTGGCAGGGATTCTTGGGATTTCTTGATAATATGTGATAACAGGGATAGAAAGAGAAGTGAAGGAGATATCTTGCTGTGGTGTGAGAATTTGCATGGGTTTCTCCTGGAAACAGACTGTATAAAACAAACCAGCGGTTTCATTTTTAGACACTTAACTGAATTTGTGAATACTTGTGTTTAAAACACAAAATTAAGAACTTCAGACTTTCAAAAAAGGCCTCAGCCCCGTTCATGTTGGTGCAGGAGGTTGTGTAGTAATGTTTGCTGCTGGCACATAGTAAACACACAAAGAGCTGAGATATTCACACTGAAAAGAGCTCACTGAGGTTTAGATTTGAGTGTTTCGTGGTCAGCAAACAGATACAAGCACTTAAAAAGTGGTTAACAACTCACTTTTAGAGCCAGAAACTCACTGTTCAGTGTTATCTAAGTTTTCTCCGCAGAGCTGAGCCGCTGTTCTTTGTTACTACGATGCTTGAGAGTATTGAAAGGATGAAGGGCACGTTAAACAAGCTGAATCCAGTGAAAGGCTTTCAGACATTCAGCAGTAATGGTAGAGCCAGTATGGGAACTTGAAGGAATATGCTATGACAAAAGGTCTCTTGGTAGATTTCACAAAGTATACACAAGATTTCAGAGCAAAACAAGCCCCTCTTACTGTCTCCATGCAGTACATTAAGCATCTATAACCTCCACCTGTCGTTAATCCCCAGATGAAGAAGGTCCAGAGGGTTTGACCCAGTTTCTGCTCCTGGAGGTGCGTAAACTGAGGGAGCAGCTTCGAAACAGCCGCATGTGTGAGCGGCGCCTGTCTCAGCGCTGCCGCATGGCCGAGGAGGAACGCAGCCGCGCCGAACGTAAAGCTCAGGATTTACGTCAGGACAAACTGCAGCTTGAGAGGTTTGTCTCACTTTTGTAATTACTTATTTCTTTTTACTCGTTTGCATCCTGCTTTTATCAGGCGATGAAACTCTTGTCTTGAATTTGTGATCTCAAGGCTGCGTCAGGATTGGGAGTCTGCCAGTCGAGAGCTGGGAAAGCTGAAGGACAGGCACCTGGAGCAGGCTGTGAAGTACTCCCGGGCCCTGGAGGAACAGGGCATGGCCTCCACCCGTGAGAGAGAGCTGCTGAGGCAGGTGGGTCGGCTGGGAGCAGCACATGTAAAAAATTCCATCATGTTTTTATATCATGCTTGAACTTAATTTACCTTAGACAGGTTTCGTTCACCACAGCCATGTTTTAAAACCACTGAGCTCACTGGTCTAACACAACAAGTCCTTCACTGGGAAAAGGCCCCTTAGAGGATGAGTCATTCCCTCTCTCCACATTCCTCAGCCTGTCCTGACTCTAAAAACAGCTGTATACCTGCTGCAGAAAAGGCGAATTTGCTGATAATAGTGTTCCTCTCATTACAACTACTTGTTTTCCCCTGTTTCTCTAAACTTTAAGGTGCTGTTTAAGGTGTATCATCCGGCCCAGGAAGTTTAGTTTCTTGCAAAATGATGTCTATTTTAAGTTATTGGAGACGAAGGGTACAAAAATAACAAATGTTTTCTTTGATGGCATGATAAAGCAGCAGAAAATAGTGCCCAAGGCAGTCAAAGTGAAACTGCTGAAGCTGGCACGCAGCTGAAACTGAAGAGCTGAAGTGAGCAATTCAAAACATCACTGTAGATATTATCAGCCTGCCCCTTATTTAGCTTGTGTGCTGTCACAACTTGTCGACCATACCGCTGAGTTAATAACTCACTGCATTATGTTCACTATGGCCTTGTTTTGTACAGCTGGCCTGCAAATATAGGAATGTAGTGGGTATAATAAACACATTGGTTTTATCTTCCTGACTCCTGGGATAGAGGGTTTGAAAGAAGACATGTGTTTGTACCACGTCTTTTGGAATAGTCCTGCACTGACAGCTTAACGTTTGCAATAGTGTATGAGCCAATATAATTGCACCCTGAAGGGACAGTTCAACCCAAAATCAGAAGTACATGTCTTTACTGTCCCTTTAAATGTGGTACCGTCGCTGCTACGAACCATCCGGCCCAAAGTGAGAGCTGCGTCCGCATACTTTCTCAGTGGGTGTTGGCCTCCACCAGGTTTGCCCCTTGTCACCGATCCTGTTTGTGATATTCATGGACAGGATCTCGAGGCGCAGCTGGGTGGCGGAAGGAGTCTAGTTTGGTGACCTCAGAATTGCATCTCTGCTTTTTGCAGATGATGTGGTTCTGTTGGCTTCATCACACCGTGACTTCCAGCATGCACTGAAGCGGTTTGCAGCCGAGTGTGAAGCGGTTGGGATGAGAATCAGCACCTCCAAATCAGAGGCCATGGTTCTCTGCCGGAAACTGGTGGATTGCCCCCTCCAGGTTGGGAGAGAGTTACTGCCCAAGTGAAGGAGTTCAAGTATCTCAGGGTCTTGTTCACGAGTGAGGGTAGAATGAAGCGTGAGATGGATCAGCTCTTTGGTGCTGGACATGGTTCTCTGCCTTTCAGCTCCCTCTTCACTGTCCTGAAGAGGGAGCTGAAAGGCGAATCTTTCGATTAAGTGTCCATCTGCGTCCCAACCCTCACCTATGGTCATGAACTCTGGGTAGTGAAATGAGTTCCCTCTAAAGAGTGTCTGGGCTCAGCCTTAGAGATAGGGTGAAAAGCACAGACATCCAGAGGGAGCTCGAAGTAGAGCCGCTGCTCCTCTACGTCGAAATGGGTCAGTTGAGGTGGTTCAGGCATCTGATCAGGATCCTCCTGGGCGCTTCCCGTTAGAGGTGTTCCAGGCACATCCCACTGGTAGGAGGCCCCGGGGCAGACCCAGAACACGCTGGAGGGATTACATATCTCATCTGGCCTGGGAACACCTTGGGGTCCTCCAGGAGGAGCTGTTAAGGGGACGTCTGGGGTGCTTTGCTTGGCCTGCTGCTCCCGCAACCGTGCTTTGGATAAGCAGATGAAAATAGATGGATGGATGTCCCTTTAAACATGCTTAACAACAGCATAATAAATACCTAGGGTGGAAAATTAAAAGGCTACATGTTAAAATATTATGTCGCCTTGCTTTTTCTCCATACAGGTAGAGGAGCTGAAGTCCAGGTTGGCAGAGGCTGAGAACAAAGCAGTTGTTACTCCGGGGAATTCAACGCCAGCAAAATGCAACAGTTTGCTCTCCAATGGCGTACATGGTTCTCCACCTCCTTTACCGGAAAAGCCGCTGCACCGCATTGAGATTCAGAAAGCTGAGAATACAACAGCTCAGATGAGGGGATCAGGTCCTGCCTCTGGAGCCATAGTATGTTTTTACAGTCCACAATGTTTATCACTGAAAAGCACATGCACACTCTTTGTGTGTCTGAATCAGCCACACTGTCTTTTCCTCATGGTTTGTCCCTCAGAACAATGATGACGTCTCTAAAGGTGCAGTGTCTTATGCTCTTGACACGTGGTTTCTGTTGTTTACCCTCAGGCTCTGTTGGATATCCTGCAGCAGGACCGCAGGGAGGCCGCAGAGCAGAGGCAGGAGCTCTGTGATATCATTACCAGACTACAGGGGGAGCTACAGAGCACAGAGGAGCACTGGGAGAAGGTGAACAGTTGTCACCAATAAGTTTTACATTTCTAACCTGTTGTTTAAATAATTTGATTTACAGCCAAAGCCAGTGTTTTTTATTTGGATGGAGGTTGTGATGGTGAACTGTGTTTGCAGCTGGAGTCGCAGTGCGAGCAGTTGCAGCTGAAGGTGAGAACTCTCCAGCTGGACTGGGAGACTGAGCAGAAGAGGAGTGTGTCCTATTTCAACCAGATCATGGAACTGGAAAAGGAGCGAGACCAGGTCAGTGTGAGCAGAGGCCCAACTAGGTGAATCCGAATACGTTATTCGACAAGACACAAATAATGCTAATGGAAATTGATATTTTACCTAAAATAGGACTTTAGTTTCACAGTTGTTTCATTTCCTAAATTATTTACAAAAGTGTTTGTTGTATTCTGATCGCCTCCATCAAGAGGAGGAGGAGGCATCACGTGCAGGAGCAGTAAGACAAATCCTGGTGTGGCAGCTGGATTTCTTTCAAATTGTCATGATCCGGGGGTTTTGTTTATATTCTGTTTGTGTTCTTTGTTGTTTCATGTTGTTCGTTCATGTTTAATCTGCTTCCTGTTTTATTTTGTACAGTCTCTCCTCATGTGTCATGTCTAGTTTTACTTCCTGTCTTTGTGTGTTTTCCCGCCTGTTTTTTTTGTCACACCTGCCTCGTTAGTCCTTCCCTGTTCCCAGAGTCTTCCCTTCACACCTGTTCTGTATTAGTCTTGTTTGCTCCACCCTAGTGTTTCCCTCCACACCCTTGTTGTTAGCCAATCCCCATGTCCCTCCTTTTGCCTGTGTCCACCTGCTCATCCATAGTTTTCTGTGTCTATATACCTATGCGTTTCCCTCTGTTCTCTTCCCTCTTGATGTTTTTTATCAGTTTAATTAAAGCTCGTTTTTTGTTTAACCTCAAACCTGCCTACTGCTCTGCATTTGGGTCCTTCCTGAACTGATACCTGACACAAATCCTGCAAACTGCACATCAAAATGAAACTTGTAACCTGTAGGTTTAAATTCCTCCATTTAAGAAAAACATATTTTACCTTGTATTTCAGCTGATATTCATCCATGTAAGATGTATGCTGTAGGTATCAGCCAAGGGTTTCATAGACTTTGGATTTAGCATCCACTCACAGCCTACCAAGAACTATGATTTTTTTTTTTTTAAATTGGAAATAAAAGGAGCCAGGAAATAAATTTGGCAATTGGAAATAAAAGCCCCCTGGACTAAAATAAAGTAGTCCCTCGAAAAAAAAATGTTTTTACAATAAACCTATTTTTTATTGACTCATCTATATTTATATTTACATTTATTTATGAATTTATTTCATATTTTTACATATTTATTTCAAAGGCATTAATTATATGTCATTATTAATCAATTTGATGCTTTGAAGCCACAACAATTGCATTGCCAATGAATAATAGGTTAGAAAACACAACAATTACCTTATGAAATGCAACTTTCTGTATAAACCACGCCCACTTCTGGTCTTATATCCAAATACAGAGCTGAATAATGATGTCTCTGTACACCTTTAGGCTCAACACAGTCTCCAATCAACACAAAGAGTGCATCAAGGCGCCATGGATGGATGGGTTACTAAACAGGCCTACCAGGCACAGGCCCAGAGGCTCAAAGTGTCAGGGGGCCCGCCTACCCTTAACCTGCAAAATGTCACTCAAATTAACCCGTACGGACTAGAAAGGGACTCAAAATGTCCACAAAGAGACACAAGGCAACCACAAGGAAACACAAAATGTGCACAGAGAGAGACAGAACCGCAAAAGGATGACGTAAAACCACCAAATCTGTGTGTCTTGCTTCTGTATATTAAAGGTGGTGGGGGCTTTTGCCGAGGAGCCCACGGTCTCATAATCCACCCATGCAAAGCACACGTGTAGTTAGTTCCGTTGCAGTTTAATTCTCCCCATATTATCATCTTGATTAACAGTTTCTACACCATGCAAACTTCTTCTCTCCGTCTGTCTCCATCTTCTCACCAGGCTCTGCGCAGTCGAGACAGCCTGCAGCTGGAGTACACCGACTGCCTGCTGGACAAGAACCGTCTGCGTAAGTGCATCGCAGAACTGCAGGCCAACCTGGAGCAGCAGGAGAGGGAGCTGGAGAGAGAAAGGGAGAGGAGCCGGGAGCAGATCGAGCAGAACAGCCCCTGTCTGCACTGTGTGAGTTAACACAAGCAAGTTATCAGTACAGCGCTGTCTTTCCCTCTGCAACCACAGAGCAGTTTATATGAATCCCTGCGTCTGCTCCCCAGTCCCACCTGTCCCTGTGCAGTGAGGACCAGTGCTACGGCCCCTGCTGTTCCCTCGGCCTGGACCTGAGACCCCAGGCTAATGGCACCCGCCCGCTGCTACGAAAGGTCAGAGCTGGCTACCACAGCCATTATTTCACATAGGGATCATTTCCATGGGAAACAACTGTTGTGGACATGTTTTCTCATGTAGTTATTATGGTATGCAAGGAAGCTGCTAAGAAGCTAGACTGCAGCTAGACTAGGATCTTATTATTGACTCAAGTGTGAGACATTGTTGTAGATTCTTATGCAACTCTTAGCGTGTTAGTACATGCACAATACCTCTCACTAGGTCACACTGTATTTACTCATCTTCTCTGTGCTACAGACTCCCTCTAGTGGCCAAGCCAATGAAAACTCGGGGGGTAAGTTGCAAGTTCGGCACAGAATCCTCGTACTTGAGTACTTTATTTACTTCTTATGCTGCAGATATACTTTATCATTCAAATGTTCTTTTTGCGTCTTCACAGATTCCCACTCCAACTCAGAGGAGAATCTCCTATTGTCAGTGAGTATCACAGGACTGACAGAACAAATGAAAGAAAGAATAAAAGAGTCAGAGTCAGTGTTTTTATTTACCTCTCTACCAACAGACAGAAGACAATGAAAAAGAAATAAATCGTCTCTCCACATTCCCCTTTCCTCCGTGTATGAACTCCATCAACCGACGGCGCAACACAGAGTGAGTTCATCAGCCCCACATATCAACACACATTTTCAGCCTGTTCTAGTGTCTTCACCTTTATGTCGATCTTATTTACACCCCTCTTTTATGCTTTGAACAGGTTTGACTTGGAATCCTGGGGCAGTGATGAGAACGATAACATTACAGGTATATTTGGGTCTTCACATTCTTATTTGCAAACAAAATAAGGACCTGCCCAAGTCAAGATATTTCACTACTGGTAGTTGAGTCATGTACAAAAAATGAATTTAACATCTTAAAGCTACAGTTATTAGCTTTTAATGAAAATAACTTTGTCATATTTGCTGAAACTGTCACTACATCCACAAAATATCATCCTATAAATACATAGTCGCTATTGGCATTTGCTAGAATCTGCTGCAACACACCGAAAACAACCAATCAGAGCTGAGGAGTCTGTAACGCAGCCGTCAGTCATGTCAGTCACTGCTCAAATGGTAGCCTTTTTTCCATCTCCACTGTGAAAAGTTGTGGATGGTACCAATGGAACGGTTCCATACTATTCCCATGTTTGGTCCCCCCTCTGTTGGGGTACCTAGCCCACAGATCTGCTGTGAACACTGCAGTCTGATTGGTCAATAGAGGACGGTCACTCTGCTCAGGGCTGAGTTGTGTCTGGTTTTGAGGCTCATGTAACCACTGTTCATACTGTGGAGAGTTTTATTAGTAAACTGGAATAGTTTAGGAAATAGGAATAGACTTGTAAGGATGTCAGATCAGAGACTCACTAAAAAGATTTTTATTTGGGACATTTTACATGGTCATCCCTGGGCTAACGAGATGAAATCCTTATTTAATTTGAATGATTTTTCATTTATCTTTCATAACAGGTTACTTTGTAATATTCTGAAGTTAAAGAGTAATATGTTTCTCAAGTATAAGGAAAAGTGGTCTGTCGATATATGGTATAAACCAAAATTACGAACTTACTGTCTCATAAAAAACTGTTATGATGTTGAAATGTATGTGAAGTATAATTTAAACAAAAGACAAAGATCATTATGTGCACAGTTACGTTCAGGAACATTACCCTTGGCTTTAGAGACCGGCAGGTTTAATGCCTGACAGACTTTGTCAGGTGTGTGAGCTCGATGAAGGTCCATTTTCTGTTTTACTGTTTTGTTTATGAGGACTTGAGAGATGTACTTTTCATTAAAATGTCCTCTATTTATGCTGATTTCTTTTGGCTGGACAAGTATGAGAAACTTGAGTTGTGTGTTTTAGAAAGGGAACCTTTTTTGTTGCAGATTTTATTTGCAAAGTGTGGAAGAGAAGGCAGAATATTCTGTTTAAAGTCTGAGCTGTAAAAAGGGGCTGTAATTATGTATGAAATGGGAAAAAAAGAAAAAAACTATCTTTTTGGTGTCTTATAAACCCATGAGGGTTGGGCACTTTGTGCATGACATGTAAATAAAAAATAATCAATCAAATAAACTGTAACTATAAAATGAAAGGATGTTTTGCTGCCTCTCACAGCAGCTGGAGTCTGAGAAAAATAACTTCGCCGACTGCCGGCAACTTTTAAGGTGGAACGTTTACTTGTAATGTTACTCAATGCATGAGGTGACTGTGTGAATCAATCAACACACCTTAAATTTTACTGTGACAACTTTGACCATCACTTTAGTTTTTATACACTTTTAGTAATGAGTGGATCTTCAAGCGTTATGTGAGCTGCATATATCCCAAGCCTCACTCTGAAAAAAAGGCGTTGTGGCACGTTGTTCCTGTGGGCTACAGCAACGCTAAACCCCTGAGCTTGCCTGAGAAGGACTAAATGCACAAACCTGCTATTTTAAAATATCCCATGGAGAGAGACTCTCGCTGCAGCCTGATCTGCTTTGTTCTGAAAATGTCGGCGTGCAGCCTCGTTCTGTGGACGATTAAACGAGGTGCAGACTGATAAAGGAGGAAATACAGTGAGTGCTGGACGGAGCAGTGAGTGACAACAACCCCGCCCCATATTTAAAAGCACTGTGCAATGGAAAAACTAGGGTCTACGACCATGTCTGAAGGGTTACTGTTGGTTCCAAAGGTACCATACTGAAATTGTTTGGTGGAAACAGAGCTAAACAACCCGGCCTCACTCCGTAGTCGTCGAAATCCAGCACTTGGGCAGTGACTTGTGGCATCAGACACTAACGAAAAAGCGGTCCTGATATGTGGCCGGTCGCTGTTTAACGGCGCTCTGAGGCGCCAAGGGGAAACGCCTACTGCCTCGACCTAACCGCGTGTCAGTTTGCGTTGTTGTACTGACGAAGTGCGTTTATTTTGAAAGAGACTGTATGTTAATGTTAAATTTGTGTGTTGAAAGAAGACAATGCATGTAACAAGCCGAACTTGACACGGTGTCCCAGAACGTCAACAGCCAACACACCCAGGGTACCTTTCAACATGAAAGGTCCATGACCAAACGTCGATATGTGACAAGGTTGGAGTGAGAATGTGTTGGGCTAGACTGTCAGACTAGGCAGCACTGATTAAATGTGAATTAAGATTCTGTTACTGCATTGCCTTTTTTCACCTCAAATGTTTTCAGAAACATATTTTAGTGTACTGTTTGGCTGTAAAATGAGAAAGTTTGTGACCCATCAGCCATGTAAGATACGGTCAAACAAAGGACTGCTGTGTGGATATAGTGACACTTTTAGCAAATAATTTGCTTTATAAAAGTTACCAATTGTAGCTTTAATGACTGTCTGTGATTTCATTTGGCATCAACGTACAGTAAAACAAACCAGAGAGGTCCTGGCTCCAGCTCTGGGTGTGCTTCCCTTTAAATGAAGTGTATGGTGAGCCTAAGTTACGAGGCTCTCTTGTGTTTTCAGGTGAGCAGAGTGAACTTTCTTTGTGGGATTCCTGGAACTCTTTACACTCTCATCTCTTCCCTCCTGACCTGGTCAACCTGCCTGCAGTCTCCTCACACCAGCCCAGGCCTCGAGTTCCCAGGTACGAGCATCAACGAAAGCCTCTAAAAAAATACTGTAATTTGTGATAGCTAATAATGTCACTGATACACTGCTCAGAGCAACATCTAACTTTCACAGATAGTTTGCTCTTTGCCAAATCTTTCCCTAACGTACATGTCCTACATCCTTAACTATTCCTGCCCATTCTCGCCCTCCCTCAGGATACCCTCCCGCTCCCCATCATCAAGTCCGCCCATCTCACCAAAGCACGGGAGAGCCAGTCTGGCTGATGATATCACGATAGTCGGAGGAAATCAAACAGGGATCTTTGTCAGCCATGTGAGAGCCGGTTCTCCAGCTGAACAGTGTGGACTGAAGGAGGGCAGCGAGCTGTTGGAGGTGTGTGTCAGTGTGGTGAATAAACCATGTGTGAGAATTCTGTGTGCGTACATGAGCCATAGAGAGAGTGAGTGCTTCAGCTGATGCTAACAGATGTGATTTTTGGACTAGTGCACATCACAGTTCTGCCTTCACATGTGTGAATTTTGAATCTCCATTACAAAAAAGTGAAAATGATTAAGATCATAAGGCGGGAACATAACATGCCCTCCTCTCTTTATGTTGCTCAGCTGGAGGGTGTTCTGTTCGGAGGGGGCAGTGTGCTGCTGGGCCAGTGTACTGCTGAGGTAGCCCACTTTTCTCTGCAGTGGTGGGCCGAGCCTTCCACACTCAAACACCGGAGCAACCCAGAGGGTGAGGCTGTTCTCTCACTGCTCTAAAACATTAATACAAAACAATGTATTCTTGAAAAATCTCCCCATGATGCACATAAAGTTCTATTCATATCTCAGAGCGGTGAGACTAAGCCGTCCTCTCCTCTGCTCCCTGTCCTCAGCATACGCCAAGCTGTGCACCCAGCTCTCCTCGCCTTCTTTCATGGGCGCTGACTCCTTCTACGTGCGCGTCAACCTCAACATGGAGCCTCACGGTGACCCGCCGTCTCTGGCTGTGTCTTGTGACGACATTATAAATGTGACAGACACACGGTACAATGGAAAATACCACTGGCACTGTTCCCTGGTGGATCCACTCACAGCCAAGCCCCAGCAGAGAGGAACCATGCCCAACTACAACAGGTACGCAAGTCACACCTCAACTTTACTGCTATATTATTTTAGGTCACATTCTGATTCTGTCTATCAGGGATTTTGTCATATGGTAAAGGGGGTCAGTTAGTGGAGACAACAGAGATGACTAGGGTAACATTTTTAACTAATAGATATCACCATAAAACTTGAGTTGATTACTTAAATTAAGACAGTCATTTATTGTATAACAATTTTCCAAAAGTGTAATGGTTAAATATGCAAATAAGTCATTATCTAAGCACAAGGAGAGGGTTTTATATATTTCTTTTTATCGTACCATCAGAAAATACTGTCAAGCCATAAAAATGTTGCCATGTTTTTAGGATTAAAATGTTTTACAAATCAGGCTATGAAAAATACAAGGATAAAAAATAAGAAATAAAAAACTCATTTTGAGAAAACAGCCTTTAAAGATATATGTTTTTATTTCATACATTTTAAGATTAAAATTAGTTAAAAAAAAAGACAGTACAGGTGAACAGGGAAATTTTGTTTTAACTGATGTTATCATGAAACCCCAGCTGATTATTTACATGAAGAAAATAATTTTTTGTATGTTAAGTTTTCTGAAATTTTAAGATTCTATTAAATTAAATGTAAGATTTAAATACACAAATGATGCATTATATTTTTTGCATAAATTTCCAGACTTCTAAATGTGTATTTTTGCCCTTTTTTGTTTTGTTTTGTTTATTTGGTTTGTTAGTTGTCGTTTTTTTCTGAACTAGATCGAAAGAAGACCCAAAATTTGAAAACTGACCAGGGCTGACTTGTAGTGTCTCCTCTTAATAATGCAGAGTTAGGAGTGTAAATAACAAATAAATATTTTCCATCTCAGGGCACAGCAGATGTTGCTTGTAAGGCTACGAAAAATGGCCCTGGAACAAAAGGACTTCAAGAAGAAGGTGAGTCTGGTATGTTAAAATGAACGATTTGTGCTTAAAACTAAAACAGAACTGGTGACACACGAATGTTAGATGTTTATTTTTCTCCATTTTCCTACATGTAGTTCTTGAAGAAAACGCCCGGACGTGTACGATTGGTCAAAGCAGTGGACCCCGGATGTCGTGGGATTGGTTCCACACATCAGGTCCTTTACACACTCAGCAAACGTAAGATTCCCGTTATAGAATGCAACACATAAATAATGTTTTAGTTATCTTTGACAGTCACTAGTGCACTTTGTATTGAAGTGACATTCATGTGTCCCCTCAGGTCATGAGGAGCACCTGATCCCGTACAGTTTAGTGCAGCCGGTGCAGGTTCAGACTAAGCGGCCGGTCATCTTCGCCCCCTCTCTTCTCTCTCGTGGTCTCATAGAGAGGCTGCTGCAGCCAGCAGAGTCCGGTTTGAAGTTTGACACCTGCCCAGCAGGTACACACTTATTCACACACATGATGCCCCAGACACTGATGAACTCGGTGAACAAAGACTTTAATGATTCTTAATTTGACCGTCATCATGACACACCTGTTCTCTTTGTTTCCTGTGGCATGTAGAGCCGATTCAGGCCTCAGAGAGACGAGACAAGAGAGTGTTCCTGTTGGACTCCTGCAGTCCAGAGCAGGCTCTGGGGATACGGCTGCAGTCAATACAGGATGTCATCAGCCAGGTAAGGCAAAACACATCATGAATTAAATCATCTCAAGGCAAAAGCATCCAACGTCTCCTTCAAGGAAAAGTGAGAGGATGTTTGTTGGTGAATTATTACCTGTATCACCTATTCATTTTATGGAAAAAGAATATTGTGAAAATAATGAATGCACATTGTCACACATTATCCAAATCTCACTCTTTGTGTCTGTCTCAGGACAAACACTGTCTGCTGGAGCTGGGGCTGCACAGTGTAGAGGGCTTACTGAGACAGGGGATTTACCCTATCGTCATCTATATCCGCCCGAAGAACAAAAAGCACAAGAAGCTGAGGTAAGTGTGTGTTCGTTCAGTGCCGAAATAAACTGTGTACACAAGGAGGAAAACTTTCTAAGATTTCAGTTAACAGGATCTCTCACTGCCACCTTAAAATGAAAACTGTTGGGTCACTTAATTTTTGTTTTAACCTCCTGAGACCCCAGCTTTTGTTTGGTGTTCATTTTTAATTTCTCTGAGCTATTTGGGATCAGTAGAACCTGGTAAGTATAAAAACTAAGCAGCATCTTTAAACAGGAAGTAGTTTTTTGGATGTGCAAAAACAAAATTGCAAATAATGCAACATATCGAAAAGCCTTGTAATTTGCCGTATCAAACTACAGACGTTATGTAGCACATATAAACAAGTTTCAACCATATGATTTTGTACCTGTGCACATTTGTGTCGGGATCAGCTGCAGACTGGGCATAAAAGTGTCCAGGAACGAGGACAACAGGTCCAAGTTAAGCAGAATAAAGTATAAGGTGCAGAAAATCCAAAATGTAATGTCCTCATATGAGGACGCAGGGTGTCAGGACGATATCAAAGGACATTTATAAACAGTTTAACTTCCTGAGATCCTGTGCTCTCATACAAGGACATCACATTTTGGGTTTACTTGACCTCATGCTTCATTCTGCTGAACTTAGACCTGTTGTCCTCGTTCCTGGACACTTCTTGTCCCATCTAGTGGCAGTAAGAGCACAACACACTAATCCATGTAAAAACAAGATGGCAGCCATCTCTGCAAAGTCAGTCTGCAGCCGACCCCGACACAAAAGTGGACATGGTGCAAAACCCGATCACCTTTTATGGTTGAAAAAAAATGGTTTATTTGTGGTTAATAATTTTTGTATTTTGATATGGCAACACATTTGACCAATTTTAGCAACAGTAACAGTAGATAAGACGCTGTTAATAAGGAGGTACTCGTTTGAAGACAGCATATTTTTCATCAGCTCTTTGAAGGACATTGGGACGTTATCTTTGACAGTGTTTAGTTTTTTTATACTTATCAGGTCTTACTGATCCCAGATAGCTAGGAGAAATGAAAAATGTGAATCAAACAAAAGTCCAGGTCTTAGGAGGATACCTGCAATGCTTGAGTAAGATACTGATGATGTGTCCAAATATCAGTCAAGCATTAAATTTAAGTGTCTGATACCTGTAGACACCCTGCAGTATGATGGTACTTCATTCAGTTTCATCATACACTTAACACCATTCACACTGTAGGCCAAATAAGCATTTTACTCCCTGTGCAGACAGTTTCAAGTCTCATTGAAAGAAGTTCTGTCCTCTAATTTGCTGCGTATGACCCTCCAATACCTGAAACAGGAAGTTTTTTCCACGGTGTGGAGAGGACAGTGTGATGGAGGAGGTGTGCCAGGCCGAGGAGCTGCAGCTGGAGACTCTGCCCCTGCTCTACTACACCCTGGAGCCCAGCAGCTGGAGCTGCACTGATGAGCTGCTGGCAGCCATAAGCAGCGCCATCAACAGCCAGCAGAGGGCGGTAGCATGGATCGAACTGGACAGGCTGCAGTAGAAGAGCTATATATACAGAGTGTGTACGTTCACAAACTATATTCTGCTGTGTTTGAATAAAGATCTACAGAGGATTAATGTTTAGGGTTAGATCATCCTACTGTTCTAAGTGAGTGGACTGGGATCAAATTTAGATTTATGTGTAATCTCTCTGTGTATTTGCATGAAAACAAGAATTTCATAACTCTTATCTATAGCCAAGCTGGACTGGCGACAATGGGAGAAGAGTGAAAGCATTTTAAAACTAAAGCAGAAGTGACCCACATGAGAAAGGTCAGTGTATGTCAGCACAGAGTTGCTTGAAGTTAGCTGTTTTTTTATCAACAAGATTTATATTCTTGTACTACTTTTTATTATATAACTGTACTTTAAAGATATCTGTCAAGGGATCACACATGTTTAAGGCATCTCGGTCAGTGGTCATTCATGAGCAGAAATTTAAGCTGTGAGGACACAGAGATTAAAGGTACAGGTGAAGGGGATCACAGGATGTTGTAAGCAAGTTGTAGCAGAGGGCACAAATATCTGTTCATCCACAGTCTGTATTTGCTGTAAAGACTGCGTCCTTTGTGGGCTGACATAATCTTTAAGATGTAAACCAAATACACATCATACCTAAAGTATCAAACTGATGTAACTGTAGTTAAATGAACACAGCTTTTTTTAAGAGAAAAACTACATTACTAGATATTATTTTAAGTGAGCTGTGTATGACTGAAAGTCAGCAAGTGCTGCGTTTTTATTTACACAACACTGGACAACAGTATAGAGGACAAAATATGACTGAAGTATCAATAAATGCACAAATAAATAAGTAAATATGGAGATAAATACATTTATAAAAATACAGGGATAAAGAAATAAATAGGCCTACAAAAATGAATAAATAAATGTATGAATAAATACAGGAATAAATAAATAGATACTGAAAAAAAGAATAGTTGATGATTAAACAGGACAAATAAATATTTCACATTTATTTCTACATTTTTTTATTTATATAATTCTTTACCTGTATGTTAATAAGGTAGGAGGTCCTAACCTCTGTGTTTATTTCTTTATTTATGCATTTATTTATTATTTCCGTGTTTATTCTGGCATTCATTTCTTGTGTCTTGTATTTATTTATCTCTATATTTGCTACATTTATTTACTGATTGATACTAGAGTCATTTTTTGTCCTACATACAACAGAAGCTGTCACCACTATGACAAAATGATCTTGTTTTTACTGCAATTTCTTTACTTTCATGACCTGTTTAAAAAATAAATGTATACAATAGACTTGATCTAATTGTTGATATTTTATTTATTGAAATACTACATTAGTTTACATTTAGACATCAATGAGGAAACTATCAAAGTAATCTGAAGCACAAATGATGGAAAACAACAGTAATTTTAAATTTATTCTCGACTATATTTTTTATTAATTCCCACTATAACAAGTACATGTGACAAAAATGCTTTGTTTCTCAAGGGCAAATTAGCCAAACTACCTGGAAGTGTTGACATTATTCCTGTTCACAGGAAGAGGAAGAAAATTCAGCATCTTGATCAGTCAAATCTTGTAATAATTCAATGAATGAAGTCTTTAAAAACTCTTAAAAACCTGGTTTGGGGGAGAAAAATTATGTTTAACTGCTCATATCACAATACAAAAAATCTAAATGAATACATTGTGTAGTTACTATAATTTTTCAGATATTAAAAGACCAGCTAAAACATGTAAAAAGAGTGATCAAGACAGGTAATGCCTCAGAGCATAGAAATGGAAGGCATAGAAAGTGTTGGGGGGGTTAATGTCTTGCTCAGGGGCACCTCAGCACCTCTTCAGCTACCAGTCCAGAATCTATATTTGGTGCAGACAGGGACTTGACTCTGGTACGCAACACAAGTCCCTATGAACTGAAAGGTCTCATAGTTTAATAAAAGGCCTATCAAACACATCAGTAACAAAGATAATATGTGACATCAAATATAACACCAGAACACAAAAATACATGAACGCTGAAAAATGAGTTGCAATGAAAGATAAGTGCCATTCTACAAGAGGAGATATCACTTTTCATACAAACAGAATGCAGCGCTGTACAAATAAAGTAAAGACTGTAATGGCTAAGACTGACTGAGGAACTGATTAAAATGCTATCATGAGTGAGGAAACACCAGAGGCAGGATAAAATATAGAAATAGAAAACAATTCAAATCAGTGAATAGATAAGTAAATAAATAAGTTTAAATAAATAACAAAATAGAAGAATATGCCAGCAAGAAAATAAAAAGATAAATACACAATAATAATGAATACAAGTTCAATTAAAAGCCAGGCTAAAAAGGCATGTCTTGAATTAGTATTTACATATGTTTAGAATTCTTATAATAAATAAAATCAGAACAGGCAACAACAACAAAAAACAAACAAACAAAAGCACACAAACATTTTATTTCACATCAGGGTGGTTTCACTGAATTTTTTTTTTTTTTGTAATATTCTAAAAACCTTGTTCTAAAGAGCATGAATTCAAAATTGAGTAAAATTTAACCAAGACAAGACGGAAAGAGGATAATCAATGTACAAAAATACGATATAATAAATACTTTACATACATAATTCTAAAAAAAAAAAGAATAAAAAATGAAAAAATAAATATATAGAATTGAGAATTAACCCAATAGAATAAAGAAACTAACAATTTATGCCACCATAGTAACAGATTATATATCTTTAAGACTAAATGAATGAGTGACATTAGTGGTGTATGTGATCATTTGTTTACTTACTTGCGCCCCCGCGTGTATGACGTCATGTTTCCAGTGCTTGAGACGCCCCCTGGTGGACGGTGCCGGCACGCGCCCCGCTCCTCCTCCCCTCTGTGATCAACAACCAGCCCGGTGATATCATATGCTGGCTAAAGCTCCACACAGAAGCAAAATGGCCGACAGTAAACTAACCGATCATACAGCGTCTGACAGTCATCAAGGGGTTATGCATGTTTTGTTTACAGCTTGAGAACTACAGTCGCTCACAAAGGACACTCGCCTTTCCTCGTTTTTTTCTACGATTAACATTTCGCCTTTCGGTGATGTCATTTCTTATTCAATTTAGCCTTGAAAGCCTCGAAGAACTAGCTCGCTAGGCTAGCTGCCTTGCTAGCCTGCTAGCGGTGGGTCTGCAAGAATTTTTGCACAGAAGCACTTTATGTCCTATGTGATTCCCGAGGTGAGTATTCAACCTTAACGCTGTTAGCTTCGTTAGCTTTCATGGTGTGTGTCCATGTCGGTAATGTTGGTTATTTCCGCCTTTACACAGCAAACATTTGGGTTTCGTAGTTTTAAGTAGAGCTTCGCTTGTTACGCGTTGCAATGCCGAAGAAACGTCACTGAAGTTCGTCGTTTAATTTGGCCCTGTCGACCGTTAGTGCTGATGAACCAGCTTGTTAGCACTCTGTTCATTGACTCGTCGCTGTGGTGAGTTTATACCGACTGTAAAGTTGCGTGTAATAACCGTAAAGCGTGTAAATTAAATGCTAAGAGCGTATCGTTAGCTAACACGACGTCCCTGTTGTCTGCAGCTAACTGCGTAGAGGTTAGAGTCGTCGCGCGGAGCGGCAGAGGCACCTAGCGCCGGGACAGACAACCGCCGTTAGCCCCCGGTTCTCCGGGTCACGGCACGGTGCTCACCAGCTGCTTCACAGTCTATTAGCATTAGCTAGCTGCTCACCCGAGTCAAGCTGTAGTTGTCTCCTGTAGCTGCACTGCTATCCCTCAGTGGCCTGTTATTTACATGGAGTCCAGACTGTTTGCTCCCTGTGCGGCTACACACACCTGCTTTGTTGGGGTTATAATACACTTCAAAAGCATATAACCAATGATCATGTCAGCTGGTGCATTAATACAGAATACACTCAAGGGTTAAAGCCACAAGTTGTCCAGTTAGCTTCCATTAGCGCCGTGTGTCATGATGCTAATTACGAGCAGCTTAGCTAACAGAAACACAGGGCCCAGCCGTATTTACAGCTCACTGATATGAGAGATCTCCTTACATTTACACGTTAAAACATTTTGTTTCTTCATCTCTCTGTGCCATATGTTGCTCTCCACATAGATAGGCTCACATGGCCTGGATATGAATTGCATTTGCATAGGTTTGCGTTCAGGATGCAGGTGTGAAGTTTGTGTCTTTCAACACAGTGGACAGACCCTGTCATGAACTCCACGTAAAGCTGGTGTCCTGTGAATCATGCTGCCATTGCTGGCTCGAGTGTAATGCAGATGAGCTCCAGAGATGTTGGAGAGTTTGGAGTCAGTTGTTTGTTTGGCTGCTGCCTGTGTTGTCTGCTGGTTGGAATTGCAATCGTTTGCTGGTTAATGAATTATGCAATGAGACGCTAGGCTACCGAGGGCTGTTGTCAAGCTGTCTGCCCCTGGTTAACATTACAGTCCTTACAACACTGACTGTGTAGGAGCACATTTGGCAGCGATGTGAGTGAAGTACATGTTATTCATTTTGAGTCAAAGTCTGCATACTTGTGTGAAAGGGTATGCTTCTGTAAGCATTGAATTACTTTCTGTGTGCCATGAGGTGCAATATAAATAATTGAATGTGTACATTTCTCTTTGCAGACAGGAGAATCAGGAAAGGGAACAGTAGTTCATGGAAGACAAGAAAAAGAAGAAAGAAGATAAAAAGAAAAGGGAAACCTCTCAGAAGGTAGTATATTTTGCGGATAATCTGTGTGCTATTCCAGCTTCCAGGATTGTCTTTGTAAAATTGGAATACTTTATTAGGTAACTGGCATTTAAAGGCTTAGACCTTATATTTGTAAAATGATCCAGTGTCATAGTTAATGTTTTCTTCAGTAATGCCTTGTTAGTTTATTTCTCAGTTGCAGAATCAAGACCAAAGCCTCTCAAGGTAGTAGTAAATCATTTTCTGCCTAATATCTGACTCGCGTATTCTTTCTGTTTTAGGTGCCAGAACAGAAAATCAAAGGTATGTTTATTTCCTTTTGTTTTTCTCATCATCAACTCATCTGCCTTCCTTTTATCGCTTACGTTCTATATGATCATGTCAGTGGTATGACTTGTCTGTCTTGCTGTTATATGTGCTTTAATCAGCAATACCCTGTTTTCTAATAATTTAATGTATTGTGATGAACATGGTGATTATTGTGTAGGCATACATGCTCACATTTTAGACACATTTTCTTGTACTTTTCTTAAGGGCCAGGCACAACTAACAGATGTCAAAGAACTAGTGGTAATGAAGTCAGACTGCTGCATCGCCTCACATTGCTTGTGTCTTGGCCGAAAAGTTGCACCTGAACACAATGCAAAGACTACAGCCAGCGGCAAACTAGTGCACATGTTCTGTGCCTGCGTAAGAGGAAATAAGTCCTTAGCAGCAGGCAGTGGTAGTCTGTATTCGTCATTCAAATTGGAAAACTGGAACACCAACAGGACGGATTTACGATACTAATTAGCCAGTTAGCATTTTAAGAACACAACCCAATGTTGAAAGGACAAAGGATACTTATGGTGGGCTAGTGAACAATAACACAAACAATCATGAACTGCTCAGTGACTAAAAACATAATCTTACCGAGTATTATATGCTTGTTTTGATCTCACGCCATCTTGACTCTAGTCGTTTATTTGCTTTCCGCACTTTTGTTTCTCTTCTGGTGAACTGATCTTAAGTGCCAGTTGGAGTGACTTCATTCACTGACAGGCTCCACCGTCTCTGGCGACAATTCGGCATGCTTAGTCAAACAACAAAAAGCCGATAAGGGCTTGCAAGTGCTAATGGTGGCTTACATGCAGCCGCCCATTGACTTGGTGTGTCAGGGCCCTTACACCGTCGGCTGTTGACTAGCTTGCCCTGCTTTTCTGGCTTTATCTTGTTACCATATCTTAGTCTCATGGTGGTTCACATATTTCTCATTTGTGTATTTCAGTGCCAGAATCAGCCAAGCCCTCCTGTTCCCAGCCACTCGCCACCCCAGGCTCAGTGTCCCCCAGCCCTGGCCCTGTCGCCCCCTCATCCCCCAGTCCTGGTGCAGCCGGGGTTTCTGCACAAGTTCCTCCTGGTGGTGGGAACAATGCAAAGCAGCGGACTGCTGTGGCCAACGGACAGCCCTCCACCTCCTCTTCCCCCTCTGGAAGCCAGGCCTCCCAGCAGCAGCGATACATGTCCAGAGAGGTTCCACCGAGATTTCGCTGCCAGCAGGACCATAAAGTGCTACTAAAGAGGGGCCAGCCACCGCTGTCCTCCATGCTGCTGGGGGGAGGCGGAGGGGAAGGGGGTGCAGGAGGGGTTGGAGGAGGCAGTGGCTGGGCAGCCGCCCCATCTCTTTCCTCACAGGGAGCAGATAGCCCCAATGCAAACACAGCTGGAGGCACAGGTGGGTTGATGTCTCAGAGCGAAGAAAGATCATCAAGTTTGATATGTAGTCTACTCAGTATCGCATTTTACCATGTTTGGAAACAGCACTGCATTTTGCAGTTTATCCAACGTCCATGAAAACACCCTCTGCAAGTTAGTAGTTCGTAATGTTAATGCTTGAATTGTCAATTAAATTAATGCTTTCCTTTTTTTCCTTATAGATTCCAACCTGGGTTCATCCTCCGCTTCACCCCCCAACTCCTCTTCATCCTCATTATGTGTCGCTGCTCTGTCGTCTTCTTCTACTACTACTACTTCAACTTATGCAAATTCCACATGGGGGGCAGGCTCTGGCAGCCAGTCCTCTTCTCAGGGCTGCGGGAAGGTGATTGTGGATGGGACTGACCTGGGGGATTGGCCTAGTATCCTAGGAGGGGCCAAATTGAGCTCTGAAGGGGCTGGAGGAGGAGGAACGCAGGAGCAAGACTGCCCTGGTAACAACAACAGTAGTGCCTCATGGAGTGAGAGAAACATCCAGCAGAAAGGAGGAGGAGTAGGAGGAGGAACAGGGAACATGGACAATCCTTCCTCACCTCGTTCTTCTCCTCTTTCCTCCTCTTCCTCGCTTAATGAATGTGTTCAGTCAAGTGGTGGTGTGTGGGGCTCTTCCACCTCCTCTCAGGTGGAGGCTGGGCTAGGATCAGCAGCATTTTACAATTCCAAAGTCTCCCATCTTCTTCCTGGGCCTCAGGAGAGCCCTGTGGGTGGCAGCAGCAGTAGTGTCTCTGGTGCCAACTTCAACCCCAACGTGAACCCCTCTGCGTGGCCTGCCCTGGTGCAGGGTGGGACGTCAACTTCGGCCAGCGACGGCCTTCCACTACACTCGTCCATCACTTCAGCTTCCTCGTTCCCTGCTAGCACCACCCTCGTCACCACTCACTCTCTTTCATCTGTGAATCAAACTGGTCTCCATCAGCAGCACACTGAGACAGCTGTGGGAGAACAGCAGCAGCACTTAGGAAACCTAGGGCCAGAGTTGGGTTCAGGCGGGGCAGCAAGAGGAGCAGGACCAAATCAAGAAGGCAGCGATGAGAGGGACTGTGGGGTTGCTAGTGTCGAAGGAGAAGGGAGTGGCAATCTATCTGGCTCATCGTCTTCCTCCTCTGCTGCCTCTTCTTGGAGATCCATGCCTCCAGTGTCCTCCGACCTGTGTGCAGGTGCCTCACAGGCAGATGGGTGGGGTGGAGGAGAGACTGGAGCTCAGGGGCAGGAAGGGAATGTGTGGGGCTTTGGAAGCCAGGGTGACAAGGCTGGGTGGGGTAGGGGAAATGATGGTAGCTCAAATACCCCAGTGGTATCTCAGGGAGCGTGGGAAGGAGGCAGTTCAGAAGCAGAGTGGGGTGGCACAGCGGGAGGTGTAAGTTCGAGTACCTTAGCAATAGGAAGTGGAAGAGGAGGAGACGGGAGCAGCAACAGCAGCAGTAGTGGAGGCAGTGGAGGTGTTGGCGGCAGCGTTTTGCAGGACTCTGCCTCACCAAAGTTTGCAACTATGACAAAAGCTTGGGACAATCAGAAAGGGATGGAAAGTGGGGATGGGGCAGTTGGGGAGTGGGGTGGAGGAGGAGGAGGAGGGCAGGGTGGAGGCACTGGAGGTGGAGCTCCTTCATCCTCTAGTGGAGGAGGATCCATAGCTGGAAGTGGCGAGGGAGGGAGTGATAGTGGACAGAAGTCGAAGCGAGCATCGTCTTTACAACAACGTTCCAACCAGACCTCCAATGCTGATGTGGCCTTACTCAGCATGCTCAATCGATCCGACCTGGACCCCAGGGTTCTGTCTAACACGGGCTGGGGGCAGACCCAGATTCGACAGAATGTGGCCTGGGATCTGGACACAACAGGAGTAAGAAACAGAAATGAAAGAAGCACTTCATCTTCCTCTGCATTCTCATCAGCAACCATGAACACTACCACTAGTCGTGGCCCCGGATACCCGTCTAACACCAGTTCAATAAGTAATGATCCATCTGCTGGCAGTCACACGACCACCCTGAACTCTGGCCCCGTTACAGCGAGGGATGGCTGGGATGGTGGTGCTACAAAGTCCACCTGTGGCCCTCACATGCCTGGTAGCACTGTAAGGAAGCCAGGAACGCCAGAAGAAGATATGGAGGGTAACCAGGGGAAGGCAGCTGGAGGCTGGGGTGATCTCCCACCTGAAAACCAGGGCAAAGGATGGGGGAGTGAAGAAAAAAAATGGGGTGATCACAGAGGAGGAGGGAACTGGAGAAACTTTGGAGAACAGGGTAGTGGGTGGACTGATGGTCCAGATGATAAAGGGACAGGGGGATGGAAGGGGACTGGAAGAGGGGAGGCAGGAGGTTGGGGTGGAGACTGGGGGCAGAGGGACTCTATGCCTGGAGATGGGCGAGGCAGAGGTGGAGGCAACTCTGATGAGAAGGGATCTTCCTGGGGTAATTTGGATGAAGGGGGATCTCAGCGAGGAGGGTGGGGAGGGGGAGATGTGGGTGGAGGCAAATCCCACCAGGACTGGGGGAGTTCCAAGCCCCACACAGCAGCAGCACAGATACCAAACAGCCAAGTGGCACCAATGAAAGCCCCAAATCAACAGCAGCACCAATCACAGGGCCAGCAGCCACAAGGAGGTCCCATTCAAGGAGGGTGGAACAGCCGGTCCAACGTTGGAGGTGGAGGTCCACCATCCAAGAATCAGAACCAAAGTTCGGGCTGGACCTCCGGCCCGATCCCCCAAATCTCTGGGGTTGGGGGTGACTCCCTGGAGCCCAGTGGCTGGGAGGAACCCTCCCCTCAGTCCATTAGTCGCAAAATGGAAATCGATGATGGCACATCAGCCTGGGGAGACCCGACCCGCCACAAAAGCAAGAATGTGAATTTGTGGGACAAAAACAGTGTTACGCCTGGCCAAAGCCACAGTCAGCAGGCCCCACCAACATCTATCCAACAACCGCCCAGAAGGCAGCAGGGGATGCAACACAGCAGGGACACAAACCCTGGCAATGCTGCAGTGGGTAAGGAGGAGTTGTAGCATTACAACGTGTGCATTTGGCAGTCCACAACCAAGAGTAGATAGTGTTGCTAAAAGTATTGCAGATTTTCTTTACTCTGCTAACAGTTTATGAGCAGAAGCAATGTCTGCCTCGTTTAACAACTCTTTTCATCATAATCACACATTTAAAATGCCATTTTCTTTTGCTCTTTCTAACCGTGTGTTCATTTTCATCAATCTCCAGGTCCTGGCATGTGGGGAGGAGGTGCACAATCTGTGGATAATGGTACAGCTGCTTGGGGCCAGTCGCAAGATGCAGCAACAGGTTGGGGTGATCAAGATGAACCCGGCAAAGCTTCTGGCTGGGGGAACCCTTCACCTAACCCTGGTAAAACTGGTAAGAAGAGAAAAATGTGTGTAATTCAAAATGTAATGATATTCGAGTTCAGATTTCTGCTCATTATCATTTTGAGACATGATGCTCACTGTTTGAAAGGACTTTCACATCCAGAGCCCACATCGCTATAACCATCCGCCTTTGTTTTGCTGCAGGCACCAAGTCAATGGAGAGCTGGGGTGGGAAGGGAGAGGGCTCCGTCGCAGCCTCTCGCCACCCCAGCTGGGACGAGGAAGATGATGGTGGCGGAGGAGTGTGGAATAGCACTGGCTCCCAGGGAAGCAGCTCGTCCTTCAACTCTGGAGGCTGGGGTCAGACTCATGGAGGAAAGAGAGGCAACATCAAGGTGAGGAAAGAAGTTTACGTAGCCTTGCTTGGTTCATTGTATTAAGACAAAGCAGCTTTTTTAACTGAGCGTAATCTTTGAATTTCTTTCCTGAAGAGTGGAGGAGGGGACAGCTGGATGAACCCAGTGTCACGCCAGTTTTCAAACATGGGTCTCCTGGTGAGATATTAATTCACTAAAACCATAATCTTTATTTCTAGCTATTGCAAACAGCAACTGTAACATGTTATAGATGTTTTACTTTAACTTCTCATCTGTCATGTTGCTGCTTTTTTCACGACTTTGTTGTTCCTTAGGGTGATGACCCAAGTCTTGACAAAAAGATGGAAGGAGACAAGAGAGGAATAACTGACTATAACGGAGAGATGCGGAGGGGAGGAAGAGGTGGAGGAGGTTATCGCATGCCTAGTTCCAAAGACATGGGTCCTGTTGACATGGGGGCCTACGGTGAAAAGGTACGAGTCTGTTTATAGTTTACAGACCTTCCATTTTCATAGTCGGCTACCATTTTATATTTAAACTGTAATATCAACAATACCTGCTACATCAGTGAGTTATGCTAACTTGACGACTTAAGTGAAGACCTTACAATAGTATGAGAAATGTTATTACAAGTAATATTTGATAAACATTGGTATTTTTGTCTGGTTTCCATGGTACTCCAGATGGGTGGCCATGGGGTGTTTGTTGGAAGCGGCGGAGGGATGCCTCAGCCTCGAGGGATGCACCAACCTGGCATGCATCCAATGAACCCCTCCCAGGGGTTACGTGCTCAAGTGCCTCATCAGTTCCTGTCTGCTCAGGTCTGTTGTTTTCTGTCTCTGATGTCAATAGTTATGATGAATGTTGTATTTAGGAGAGACAGAGGGTCTCCTGAATCCTGTCACTGTTGACTTCATAAAACAAATGTTTGGATTGGTTGCATAAGGCGAGACAGTAGCTTTTAAGCAGCCATTAATACAATGTTTAGACATTTTGAAGTAATCTTCTTAATTTTATTTATTGCACGTTCAAGTTTAAACTTGAGTGTTTTATTTCCCAGCATTCCTCAGTTTTATTTTTATCAGACATGCTGTTGCCAAACAGGAGATGACACATTAGTCATCTAATTCATCTGGCCTTAGACAGTAATGCAGCTTTCACCAAGCAAAGCTCATATAGACACATAGCACCATACATACAGCATATAGGCTGTAAGCTCTCACCTGGGATTAAGCTTCCAGTAAGAGGAAACCGGCAACACTTTCTGGTATGAATGCAAATGAAGGTCAGCGAACTCTCCAGCTGTAAAAACAAACACAATACTGAGCTCCGTCACTTGTAAACACGCATAGTGAATTCACCAATATCATAGAAAGTAGGTTCACATCACCATGAGGTCGTCGAGGGGCATTAGATAGGAATCAGTCCCATATTAGGCTCTGATCAGACAAAGCGCTTTTTGCAGATTGCAGCATCTTTTTTTACATTGTTGCTAAGCAACCACAGAATCACCCACCCTTCGCTTTACCGCAATTTTGCTGTGAAGTAAACTCACAGATCTGTACCTTAACATTTGTATAAAAATGGATAAGTGGAGGGCACTTGGTCTAACTCTGATTGATGGTGAGAGGCTGTTCCCAGGCAGTATGTTGGTCACAGAGCAATGAGGATCCATGAGGGGATATAAGACCCTCAGAAAGAGGAGAAATCACAGGAAGTAGTACCAGCTGGTCCATGAGTTTTGCCTGGATGATGGTCGTAGGGACAGTTAGGCAATCTGCTGTCAACTACCAGGCCTAATTACAGTTGGTAAATAGAAAGCACCTGAGGTGACAGTTTGTTCAAATATGTATGTCTTGCAGCTTGCCTAGGGTGATGCTAAAAGTGCGCTAACGTTAGCTTTACACAAACTATGTACACTACTTGCTGTCATTGCCTCAACAGAATGCCCGCCTCTCAGTTCATCTCATTGGACAATGGGAAAATGCCAATGACGTTCGCTACTTTTTTTTCCACTCTGAGTGGAATTTTTTTCAACTTGAGAAACAATGCGAGGCACTCAGCAACACAAAAGCAGTAGCAAAACACTTAACTCTCATTGAAAACCATTACAAAAAGCCGCCCAGACTGCTAAAGCATGCTCTGGTTAATCAGGGCCTTAAATCATAGTAGAAAGACTAAGATATATGTGTGTAACAACAGCAACTTAAATGTAAGAAATATTGTCTCAACTAAGACTGGACAGTGTGTGGGATTCTTTCTTCTTCACCTTACGACCTTATGAGTGCAAGAACATTTTTAAATTGTCAATTGAATTTTAACCTGTTAAGTTAATCATGTATTTGGACTGACTGTACATGCAGGTGCCGGGTCCTATGCTGAAGCAGATGCCCTCTCCTGGTGGCAGCGTGGGTGGAGTGGTCGGAGGAGTAGGAGGTGTTGGTGGCGTCGGAAGTGTGGGAGGGGTCGGTGGTGTTGGCGGAGGAGTGTTCCCACCTCAGATTTCCCCACAGCAGCTTGCCATGCTCAGCAACATTTACCCCCACATGCAGCAGTTCCATCTGGTGCGTGACTAAATGTTGGATTAGTGGATCGATAGATTGATTAATCACACTGAAATAATTATTTCATTTTCTGTTTTGTACAACCCTCTGCCTTTGTTAATCTCTGTACTGGATTAGATTAAAATACATGGTGACCTGTAATAAACCCCTAATGACATACTGAGTGTCTGTATGCGAGCACTAGCCGCTGTGTTCTTTGTTTACCTCCATCTCTGACCCTTTGTGCTCACCATCCCACAGGCTTGTCAGCTCCTGCTCCAACAGCAGCAACAGCAGCAGCAACAACAGCAGCTCCTGCAGAACCAGAGGAAGTTTCCTCAGCCTCAGCCTCTCAGACAGCAGCCGGACCCACAGCAGGTGAGCATGATCATATTCTGTAACATATCGTGCACTGTCAGCAGGACTTCAACCATCATTGTTGTATTTCTCTGCAGCAAACACTGTACTTTGCAGTTATTCTGATAGTGAGTCATTCTCTTGAATCTTTTCCTTCTCAGCTGGCGAGGATTATGGCTATTCTGCAGCAGCAGAGACAGCATCAGCAGGGTGGAATTGGAGGAGCAGCAGCAGCAGGAGGAGGGAGCTCCAAACTGTCCCCCTCTCACCTGGGAGGAGGCCTGTCCAAACAGCCTATGGTAGACCCCCTTCCACATCCTGGTATGGGGGGGGCCTTATCAGACCTTCATGCCAAAACCCAAGGGATGTACTCTGGTGAGTCCAACAGGCAAATTGTTTTGGGTTAGACTCTACTGGATAGATGTGGTGCAGTCAGCTGCGTAGATCACTATAAATAAAACCAGTTTGAGGTTTGAAGTTTCATGTTTTTCTGTGGTGTTTGTTAGGCAGACACATGAAGCAGACACATGAGGTCGGCAAATCAACAGAGTAGATTAATATCATACAACCCTGCCCACCTGCATGGGAGTTATACTTATGCGTCAGCTCCATGCAGAGCCCACGCACGTCGCCTACGCCGTCATGAGCATTTATATTTGTGCGGTGGTGTGTCTGTGTCACTCTGCAGTTACACCTCCAAAACACTAGTTGGCAGCAGGATGTCTGTGAAGTGCTGTAATGTTTAGTTGATTCAAAACACACATTAAACATGGCTTAATAGAGATGATTTAGTACACAAATCAGCTTCACTATAACTCGCAGCATTCACAGACAAACACTTGTCTTTACCTGGACACATTTCCCCCACAAATACAATATGCTAATGTTATTAGTGCAAGCCTATGGCATTTTACATTGTATAAATTAGCCTAGCAGCTAGCGGTCTTTTCCTCCTCTCATATAAAGCCAGGGGCAACAGCAACATTTATAAATGTAAAGTTACAAAGTTCGGCTCCATTACAACTCGCAAGGTTCACTGACAAAACAACTGTCTTATACTAAACACGTTTTCCATACACATATAACATGCTAACATTATTAGCACAAACCTATGGCATTTTACATTGTATAAATAAGCCTAGCGATGAGCAGAGATTTCCTCTGCTCATATGAAGCAAGGATGAATCCTGAAGTATAAATCCCTGAAGGATAAATTACACACAACAATCACAATTTATTGTTTCTTAGCTGTGAAATTAAAGTAAATAAAAGTAAAAGTATAGATCCCACATTGGAGTGTTAGTAGTAGGTGGGACAACAATAACCTTCCACTTATATCTATCAGTGCTGCGTGACCAATTGTATTTTCACCGTCATGGTATGAACATTCAGGACCTGCCGGAAATGTGATAAATATCCCCTCTCTCTCCCCACTTTCCTGTCACTCTCCAGCTGCTCTGTCATGAAGGCAATAAAAAAGCCCCCCCAAAAAATAACAAAATAGTTTTATGTACATTTAATGTCAGCGTTCAAAATGAACAGCCACAAGGTGCAAAATGTGGCAGATTTTGGCAGTTTGGCAAGTAAATCTTAACGGACAGAGTCTGATACTCGCATAGCAACAGGTGCCTCAGGGTGCACCTCGTGAACTCTATATTGCTTTGAATGGCAAAGTGTTGGGCGCGGACAGGGACAGTGATTTATGCTTGAATTGCCACAAAGGTTGTTAAAAAGGTTTTTTTTTTCTTATTTTCCTTTGTTGAAATACATAGGCCTGCCACTGTCATTATTTTCTTGTTCCTTCACCACAGATTTTTTAACAATTAGATGCTGAAATCATAACAGTATACCATTCATCTCTCAGATTTTAAAAATACTGTTTAAAAAATCCAATCAAATTGTTATCAATCACTCCACAATATTTTTGTACAACAGGTCCCAAAGTCCCTCTGTGATAATTTTCAACTTGTTAACTCCAGCATTTTTTAATATGCACACATTTTAGCAAGTAAAAATATGCATGCTAGAAACCTGTTGTTTCATTTCTTTAATTAGTGGATATAGACTATTCAGTGTTTGGGGGCTAGTTTTGGACAAGAGTATTTCAAATTGCAGATTTTCCTCCTTTGGTGTAGGCCCTTACCTTTTTTATCATTGTTGCTTTAACAATGATCCTCCATTTTAAACACCCCTAGTCTTTAGGACTCACTGTAATCCCAGTGATGCTGAACACAAACTTAAACCAGCTCAGCCACATGCTGTAATGAACTGAACATTAGCTAATGTGCTCATGAGCATTTATGTTCTTCTGCTTTCCAGGGCTCGCTCCTGGTGGTAACCTGTCAGGACTAGAGCTCAGTCCCATGATGGGAGGGATGAAGGACACAGGAGGACAGCAATCCCGCTTCAAATGGATGATGGAGGGACACTCCCCAGCTCCGTCTCCCCCTGACACAGCCCTTCACAAGAATGGTAGGTCAACAGATGGTTCGTGACATTATTTTTGCAAAGGCAAAATTCCCACTTGGGAAAGCACACCTCCCAATCTGTTGTCAGTCAGGTCTGTTAATCACCTTCGTTGACACTGTATCTGAATGAACCACTGTGAATAAAAATGATCAGAGACATATTCACCCCACGCTGTTTGACCTTATTTCTCTCTTGTGTGTTCTTCCTAAGGCCCTTTACCCAGTGCTATAAAGGTAAGAGGAGGATCCCCTTACTCCCAGTATGAAATGCTGGGCAGTGATGGTTTGGGCATTCCCCCTCAAGGCTCTGCAGACAACTGGCACCGGACCCCTGGAAGTAAAATGGGGAACAAACCTGCCACATCCAGCTGGCCTCCAGGTGAGTTTGTCTTTCTCTGCTGCATGTTACCAACAGACAGTGAATTAGGATACAGTAGAAAATGTAATGTCAAGTCAGACTCAAATATGCAGGAAGCTGTTTATAAAACAGGTGTCAGCCTGTCTAGTGTTTGTGTGTGTGCGTTAGGCATGTCAGGACACCAGGATTTTAGTAGCTGATAACCAATGCCAGCAAAATTCCAAGATTCTGAATAACAAAATAAATTAATAATAATACACAAAGCACAGATCACAACATGACACAACAATATGGTCTCACAAATAAAAACAAAACAAAAAGTTTGTTTTTTAATAGAAATATTTTGCCCAGCAGAATAATTATATTTATTATCTGGAGACAGTTTTCATCCAGCACCCCCATTAAAATAAAGGTGTTAGTTCAAAGAAAATGTTGAGAGGCTCCAGCCAGCCTTGGATATCAATCCAGAAACCTGCAACATAAGGGCAGGGAGACAAACGCAGCTGCTCTTCGTCTTCCTCATTGCACAATCTCTGTTAGGTTAAAGATAAGTGAAGTCAAATTGTCCCTAAATAAACAGACACAACCAAAGGATTTTGGTGATGTTACTGCAAAGTAAAGCATATCCTTTCGATCTCTAATGACAGAGTTCCAGCCCGGTGTGCCCTGGAAGGGAATCCAGAGCAGTGGAGACCCAGAGTCTGACCCCTACATGACCCCTGGTAGTGTTCTTGGCTCCCCAGGACCCCCGAGCCTCAGCGACTCTGACCACCAGTTACTGCGAGACAACATAGGTATTTGACTGAATGTGCCACATTGTTTGATGAGCGTATCTGTTGGTTTTACTTGAAAACATGCTCCAGTGCCAGGTGTTGACAGAAAGTCTGAGGGCAAAGGTTCGACAGAACTCCTCACAGGCTGTATCTGCAGTCCAGCTTCACTGAGGTCGCCTTGTCTTGTTTATCACGGGATGTGTTACCTTTGATGACTTTGTGATATTTTGTAGGGCCAAACCCCTCCCTCAACACCTCGCTGCCTTCACCTGGTGCCTGGCCCTACAGTGCCTCAGACAGTCCCCTCAGCAATGCACACAGCACAGGTATATGTTTTCATTTGATTGTTAAAAAGTCTTTATTTCCTTTTGACTTTTAAACCTCCTTCATCTCAGCAGCTCACTTGTTATTTGCTTTTCAATTTCTTTGTTTATGCTGCTATAATTGTGTTTGCTCTGTCTTCTGCTGGTGTGCAAATTCTGCCTGTTCCACTAAGATGCCAGAGGAGTTAGCTGTACTGCGTTCTCCCCACTCCCTTTTCTGCGGTCTGTTTGTCAAAACTCATTTTCCCCCCTTGTTCTCCCACCTCCCCATTTCCTCCTCAGGAAAGTACTCGGAGTACAAGCCCAGCTGGCCCCCAGAGCCCATCGGACAAAACAAGTTGTGGAAGACCAATCGCAACAGCTCACAGCTGCCGCGCCCCCCTCCTGGCTTAACCAATCAGAAGCAGGCCTCGCCCTCCCCTTGGGGTAGCGGAGGCCCACGGTTGGCTCGGAGCTGGGGAGGGGGCGGGATTAATCAAGAGTCAAGATTTGGGCCAGGTACTGTTTAAAGGGAAAATATGTGGATCATTTCACAACCGTTTGACAACATATGACCCAACATAAAGCATTGATGAAGCTCTAATTATTTTGTCCTTGTCTTCTCTCCTTTTCTTTTTATATAGGCTCAGCTTGGAGCGATGGCGTTGCCTCTAGAGGCAGCTGCTGGTTGCTGCTGAGCAACCTGACCCCTCAGGTAAGGAGCTGGGAGAGCCTGAAAGACATAGCAATCCCTATGTAGTAAATTATAAACTAAATGAACTATTTTACAAAAGTGACTAATTTGAAATATTAACCGTGTCAGAATCTATAAACTGAGATGGTGTAGGTGTGTGAGGGAAAGATGTAGCAGGAATGTGCTGTGCAAGCAGTCTAGGATTAAAACTTTCTTACAACCCTTCAGCACAGCAGAATTGATTATGGCTATAAAGTAAAAAACAGCTGCCCAGACAGATCGGTCAGGGTTTGAATTCAAAAACATGAAATCGCTGTTCTCATTCATCTGCATTCCCCTTCAGTCTGTCTTATGCAAATTAGGCAGAATGATGCGTGACCCAGCTGTAATTGGATTGTGAGGTTGGATGAGCCATTTAATCAATTAGGGCTTACACAAATGACACTTGCATGACACAGCTCGGGGAAAAGTACAGAAATGAGAATGTTAGAGTCTAGACAGTTTTTCTTTCAGTTGTATAGATTTTTTTCCCCCTAATTCATGTCCACAGGGTTGCACAACTTGTTTATCTCACTGTAAGTGTGACAGAATTACAGAGGGATAAAGCCACAGTGTACAGTCTCACTTCATTATTTATTAATACACAGTTCTTCATGGACATAACTAGTGTTGTGTAACCTCCTAGATCCCTGACCTTTCTCTGTCCCTGTGATTGACGACTCAGGACAGTTACTGTAACGTTGTCACATCTAGTGGTTTTTTTCTTTTTTCCCTTCTAGATTGACGGCTCCACGCTGAGGACTATCTGCATGCAGCATGGACCCCTGCTGACCTTCCACCTTGGCCTGACCCAGGGCAGCGCTCTGATTCGCTACAGCAGCCGGCAGGAAGCAGCCAAGGCCCAGGGTGCACTGCACATGTAGGTTAAACCTGTAAACTCACTAATTCGCAAACAACGATCGGCCAAAACATTAAAATAACTTTGATCATCTTGTTACAAAGCAATGTTCTGCCGGTAAACCTTGGGTCCTGACATTCATGTGGATGGCATTTGACATGCACCACCCACCCAAACACTGTTGTGGACCAAGTAACTACCCCCCACCCTCATGGCAACGACGAGTGCCTCTCTCGAGCAGGATAATGTGCCAAACAACACAGCAAAAACTGCTCAGGAATGACCCGAGGAACATGACAAAGAGGTCAAGGCGTCAACCTGGCCTCTAAATTCCCCAGATTCCAACCCGTTACAGTGTTTGTGGGACGTGCCAATACCCTACCTGTCAACCTACAGGGCTTAAACGCTCTGGTGCCAGAGACCACAGGACACTCCCAGAGGTCCTGTGTCCATGCCTCAACAGGTCAATGCCTAGTCCAATCCACGGTGGGGCCTCTGGTCTGTCAGGGCGTGAACATAGGACTTCTGGGGTACTGCTACTTCCCATGGATGTTCAATCAGATTGGCATCTTGGAAATTTGGAGGCCAGGTTGACGGCTTGACCTCTTTGCCATGTTCCTCAGTTCATACCTGAGCAGTTTCTATGGCGTGGCATGGTGCATTGTCCTAGTGGGGGGACCACTGCCATTGGTGATTACCATTGCCATTGGGTACTTCGTGAGCAAGGGTGTTTGGGTGAATGATGTGTGTCAAGTGGCCTCCACACAAATGCCAGGACCCAAGATTTCCCTCCATTGTGACAGGATGATCAATAATTATTCACTTCAGCTGTCGGTGGTTTAAGTCTTTTGGCCGATGGGTTTGTACTTAACATGAAACGTGCTCCTGTTGATCTAATGTGTCTTTTAAATTCCTCTCAGGTGTGTTCTGGGCAACACCACAATCCTGGCGGAGTTTGTGAGTGAGGAAGAAGTTGCTCGCTATTTTGCACATTCCCAGGCCGGAGGAGCAGAGGGGGCCAGCTCAGGAGGGTCAGCAGCCGGTGGGACGCAGGGTTCATCTGGAACAGGCACAGCTGTGGCCAGCAGCGGAGGGAGCTCCCCGGGGAATGAGCGGGCAGCGGCAGGCACAACTTCAGGTGGAAACGGAAATGGCGGCGGTGGAGGAGGGGAAAGTGGATCAGCGGTCCTAGGTAGTGTGAGGTCCTCTGGCTCTGCCTGGCAGAGCCTCGATGGTACAGGCAGTTCTTCAGAAACGTCTACAGCCCAAGGACCCGGGCTGGGGATGTTTTCCCAGTGGAGCACCAACGGGGCAGGAGAGGGAGCAGGTGTCGGGGGAGTAGACTCTGGGAGGTCGGGGCTCTGGGGGGGCATGACTGCGGGATACCCCAGCAGCAGCCTGTGGGGAGCACCGCAAATGGAGGAAAGGCACCAAATGGACAGCCCTGCCGCGTTGTTGCCTGGCGACCTGCTGGGGGGAGGCGCTGATTCCATCTGACGAGCCCCCTCCATTTGTACGTGTAGATTTGGACACACTGATACAAAATACACTGGGATACATATGTACTTACTATAGCACACACACACAAACACATTTACATGGTATGCATATTAATGTAATACACATATACAACACATGTGCATACATGCATATTAATGTGCACACACATCAAGCAGAAATGTGAGACATGCTTACACACATTCTCGTGGCCAGACTTAAGCTATTATATAAACAAATGCAGGGACTGTTAGATGTGTATACAGCCTTTTTCCACAGATGAAGATTTCAACTGCTTAGACTTGAAACCTGAAAAAGAATGAAAAGTCAGTTGGTCTCAAAGACTTGACTGGATTGCAATGTGCTTAGTAAATAGGGGACTTTTCAACAGATTTACATACACATGCACACACCAAATACAGACAAGCCTTCAGACAGATGGGCACTGTAAACAGCATTACCTTCATCGTATAAGAGAACTTAAAACTACTACATGATGTGAGGTTAAAGTGCAGTTTGTATTCACGTCCCCTTAAAAAACGGAGACCGAATCCAAACACATGCAAACAGCTCTGATTGAAAACAGAACTGTATCTTACTGTGTATGTTAAGTTTGTTTGTTTTTTTCTGTTTGTTTGTATGTATGGTTTTAATTTTTTGAACAGTGAAAATATTGAAAATTGTCATTGTTCTGTTTTCAAAATGCTGACCTCCTACTGTTGTATCTCACGCACTCTTTCTCTGTTATTCTCTCTTGAACATGTTTGTTACTGTTGCAGTGATAAATGTTAAATTGCTGGCAGTTTGAGGCTATGTTGCATTTCTCCATGTGTCGACACTGCGCGCGGTGTCACACACACTATATGGACATGAGTATGAGTGAGACTGAGACCAAGTAAGTGGATTAAACCACCACCGTTGTTGTGCGTGTGTGAGTGTGAGGATAATGTGTGTGTGCATGTTACTGCCTGTCATAATGTGGGCAAGGCTGCTTACTATACAGAAGGTCTATACAAAAATGTTTTGAGTGCATTCGGTATACTGCTGACTGTGTGTTAAGAAATATTGGCACTAATGCTTTTTTCTCTCATTTGAAGTTGTTTTTTTTTTTAGCAGACTTGTCTTTTTTATTGTCCGACCTGCAATAATAAAAAAGAACATTTTAATGACACAAAGAGCTGAAGGCATATGCGTTGAGAAAATGGACATGCCAAATCTTATCAAACTGTGTGGAGCGGGAGGGAGGGGTGGGACGGGTTGTTTACAGATGCAGAGTAAGAGTTACCGTACGTTTTTAATGTTCTGTTGTTGTGTATTCGTTTTAAATTAAGACAGGCTTTAACACTCCTGTTCAGTGTTTTCGTTATGAGATTTTACAAAGGAAAAATTTATTTAAACAAATGAGAACAAGATTAATAAAGATGAAAGTATTGGCTTCTAAAATTGTCCTCGTGGTCATTTTTGTGTGTGAAGTTAAAATATGGAAATTTGTGGCAATATTTATGTGAGCAGTTTGATCATCCGTGTGTAAATGTGTAATGTGTAAATATGAAAAACGTCCGCTAATACAAAAAATAATTGTACATTCACAAATATTTTGCAAATATAAAACGGATCATCTAATACAAAAATTTCTAAAATTACTAAGAAAAATAATGCACAAGCATAGAATTGAGATTAAAAAAAACATTTGCAAATATCCAATATCAGCATTTACAATTCTATGAATTGGAAAAAAATAAACATGTTTTTAATTTATATAAAATGCGTTGATATAATTGTTTCAATATTGTTTATGTGAGCAGATTGACAATCTGTGTGTAAATGTGTAAGAGGTAAATATTTACAACCTCCACAAATACAAAAATAATTGTAAACTCAAAAATATTTTGCAAAAATAAAAAACTTATCTAATACACAAATTACAAAAAAAAAATCCACATGCATAAAATAAAATAAAAAAATAAATAATTAATTGCAAAAATGCTATTTACAAAAAAAAAGCAAATTCACAAGGGTAGAATTGACATTCACAAAAAAAGGATTATTTAAAAATATATATTTGAAATTTGGAAAATGTGCATAAGATATTCACAAATGTTTTTCATCTATTTGAAATATGGAAATATATGTGTTTCAATATTATTTAGGTGAGCAGTTTGACAATCCCTGTGCAAATGTGTAATCTGTAAATATATATAAAAAATATAAACTTCCACTAATACATTAAAAAAATCACAAAAATAATTTGCAAATATAAAATGTGCTAATACAAAAATTCCAAAAATTAAAAAAAACCCTTGGTGTTTGTAAATTGCAAATCTGCAAGAGTAGAATAAAGATTCAAAAATAAAAACTGGATTCACCTTATTTCATTTATTTGTAAATTAATTGAATGTACATGGACATTTTTCATTTATGGAATTTATTTATTTGCAGCTTTGTTTTATATTTGCACAAATCATTTTTTTGTATTTGTGGAAGGTGTTTTATATGTACAGATTACACATTAACATGGATTGTCGATCTGTTCACACACATAATATTGACACAAATCTATCTCCATACAAAAAGCACTAGTATTTTGTGTTCAGCACCTTCTATGTTAAACTAATCCCAGTTTGAAACTCCCTTTTATCTGTTCTTCTGTTGAGGTCTCTGTTGATTCGACAGCTGCAACACTCTGCTATAATGTATATGTGGACACTAAGCACTGCTCAGTACGTTGACAGTGCATAACAATGCTGTGTGCATGTCACAGTTATAAGTATGACAAAGACTTTACATGAAGGGAAAGGCGTCAGGGCTGTTCATAGGCAGGGCCACAGGACAACAAGCCAGTGTGTCCATCTGTCACCCTCTCATTACATCTGCACACCAATCCTATTTAACACCCACGTCATCCTACAGTAAGCCACTGCGTGCTGTATGAAATCATTTACCTTCTCTGATGCAGGGTTTTGTTGTGTCCAGTGGACAAACTGTTACCAACAAAACAGTTATTACAGACCACATGTTTGTTCCATAGATCTGAGCCCAAGTTTAAAGGATTTCCTAACATATGACAGGATCATTCTCACATGTGAGCTGATAACCAGGCTGAGCTCTCTCAGCATAACCACAATGTGTTGGACACATGAAGCCCCCAGATGTCTTTGGCTTCAGAAGACGTAGGTGTGTACATCCAGCCATATGAGTGATACCGAGCGAGATTTCAGGCTTACCAAGACTTCAGTTGGGAGATGACTGGTATGTGCCAGCTGATAAATAATCTTTCTTGATCACAGGCAGTGGTTCCCCCAGAAATTTTTCATAGGGGTGGCCAGATGGGGGTAATCTTGGGGTAGCACACCAAAACCAAAAGCCATAACATGAGAGTTAAGTATGTGCGGATATATATATTTTTTTCTCTTGTACAGTTTATGTTACGACCAGATAATGGTTTTACAACAACTCAATTTAAAGGAGCAGTGTGTAAGATTTAGGGGGATTTAGTGGCATCTAGTGGTGAGGATTGCAGATTACAACCAGCTGAAACTTCTCCCAGTTAGAATTCCTTTAGCGTTAATTGTTCAGGAGGTTTTTATCTCGAGTCGAATTATCCACAGGGGTGTCCTCCTCTCCAAAACAAACGAACCATGGCGGTGCAATTGACCCTTAGCTATGTTCTGCCCCCGGACACAGACTGGCCAATCATAACGTAGCGCTGGGCGGGCTATACGTTTCTTCCCTGTTCCAGAACCAAAATCAAACCCTGAAAAGTGCAGTGTTAGCTAGCTAGCTACTGATGATATAGCCTACTGGATGTATACACATGCTGCTTTTGCTTTTTAATGATTGTAAGAGTGGAAAAAAGACTGACCCTGCTGTACAGGAAGCAGGGAAACGTTTATCTGTGATCTGTAGCCTATAGTTCGGCTTTAGCTTCGAAACTATCTTTGTCCCTCTTATGTTTTTTGCACATACATGTGTTAAGTGATTCAAATAGGATTATTTTTATTACCTTAAAATGACAAAAATGCTTTAATTCGAGGGTTGATTGTAAAGAATAAAAAATTTACAGGGCTTCTTATTATTTTCAGTTATTTTCAAGGGGGGGTGAACAACTGTATCAGGGTGGCCGTGGCCCCCTCTGGCCACCCCTGGGCAGTGCCACTGATCACAGGAAAAATATATTTCTATTAACATAAGGTAATTGTGATACTGCTCACATAATAAACACAAACAGTGTGATTCAAATTTTTTTTTTTTTTTTTTTTTATTCTTTACTTGTTTATTTGAAAGTAGATACAATGCATACAGGTTTCTAGCCATGGCTAATGTTCTACCACCGTCCCTGGTTAGGCTTTTTTGATCCATACAATAATACATGTGGAATTTACAGAAATATATTAATCTTTTTGTCTAACTCTCTGTACATTTTCCCTCTTTATTCTTAATACAACAAGGCTTTCTAAACAGTATTTTTTAATATATTTTTTTTGTTCTTTATATTTGTATTTCTTTTCTACACCAAAAACCTTTTATGTGGAAATCTACTTAGCATAAACGAGATTCTGATTCAAACTGTATCATGACTCAAAATGAGTAACGGGAAGAAAGCGGGATAATCGTTGAATGATCAGTTTCGAGAGGAAGCAGCGGGTCTGTGTGACGTTCTCCTTTAATGACTGTGCCCTGACATCCAGAGGATGACATCATCGACGCCGTGAACGGGCGCGTTGTTAAGTAACGAGAGGGGGAGACAGACTCGAGTGGAGAACGGCCGCCCGTGCTGCTGGAGCTTCTCAGGGACTATCAACAGGGAGTGCAACCGACGACAGAGCTGCGAGCTGGGGGTATGAGAGCCGCCAGAATCCGCTCCCATCCTCCTCTGCCCAGGCCCCTGTCCGACTGACAACCATCGGATCAGAACCTCCACGGAACCAGCTCTCCGACGAACCCAATATCGGGTGAGTAGTGGGTCCGGGAACCGGAGAAACCGAGGGGGAAAAGGGGCCCGATTCGGCCGAATCAGAGTCTCGTATTCACGGCTTACAGGCGAAGGGGGGGAGGGGGCGCGTAGTAGGGATGGCTATCTTACACAGGCTAGTCCAGAACATAAATGGGTGCGGTTTTAACTATAACACAAATATGGCGAAGTGTGATAACGCTTTAACGTACACATTTACAGCTTTATTTAATTTGGAAAATAACTGGTGCAGTAACGTTACCGTACGTATCACGGCTCGGTTAACGTATCTCTACTAGCTTACTCTAAGCTAACAGGGAACTAACGTAAATGCCTTCGGCTGGTGTTTTAGCTAACGTTAGCTAACGTCTTTTTAAACACAATAGCTGTTACAGCGTTTTATCAAACGTAGCTAATATTAGCTGTAGCAAATACTGTAACGTAAAATCGTATCTGACTCACTGAAATTAAATTAAAACCAGGAAAGAGCAACGTAGTTAGACGTCTGCCATTACCGTGAAAGACAATATTGAAGTGCAAGTTAATTTTGTGAGTTAGGTTTGTGTGAATGCGTGAATTTAACGTCGAGTTTGTAAAACACGGGCTGGTTGTAGAGTGACAGCTGCCTGAGTGTGAGAGGCGTAGCACTGTTTTTCATGTGATTGTGAAATCCTCTGGTTTTGGGTCTGTGACACTTGTTTTCTCGTAAAGAGGACTTATTTTGACACTTCCATGTTTTGCACTTCCTGAACAAACGGGTCTGATTACATACAATGAAATATAACACATAAAGAAATATTGAATTAAGTCTCACTTGGGATTTAGTTGATTGTATTAATGAAGAGATGTTACACCTTGGGACATCCTCCTCCAAGCCTCCCCCTTAACCAGCACATATGAACTATAGCGTGTTAACCACTGGTCTGTGGACCTTACTATCATACTGGCACACAATGTCACTTTAGGTGCAATGTGCTTATTCAGCGTATTCGACTTGCTTCACGTCACACATGCTATCTTCTAGACATCAAATGCATTCCTCACATTGCTGCTAAGTTTTCCCCATACATGTCTGTGCAATTCACCCTCGCTAAGCGCCTTCATATGACCACATGAGGGTGCATACAAATGGAAACCACATGGACACACTGTTAAATATGCAGCGAAACACTGTGCGGGTTTAAAATTGTGTGTCACCGTTCCTGTACCGAGCAATTAATCAATGGCACTTAACGGTGTAGCCTTGTGATTAATGTTGCTCCCTGAATCGGGTCCCCTGGCTGCAGCACATGAGACACCCTCCTGGTGTAATGAAACCTAACCCTTTGTTAACCCAAATCCATCTGCCTCCATCACGTCCGCCGTGGCAGGTTGTCCTCATCAGGGCAGGGGCAGGGATACTCGGCTTGCTTTGTCTGGGGGGCACTCTTGCAAAATGACACGAGGCTAGGGGCCAGTTGATAAGCAAACATTAATAATATTTAGCAGTATATAATAAAGAAATTGCCTGTTTTAAACCATAAGCAGGGGTGTTCCTAGTATTGTAGGACATTCAGGGCTTAGCCCAAACCTCTGTTGGGGAGTCTTGAAAATCCTCCCTTGGCACTTTATTTTAACATAATCAAGCTTTATTTTGATTTTTTTGTCTTGCACAAGTACAAAAATAATCCAATTATGAATCAATCCATTTTTATTGTGAATTTAAAACTAGTCAATGAGCCACCAGGCACCATATCGCAAGCTATACTAAGAGAGTATCCCTACTCTAGGGACTACTTTTTACAATGTTTTCATTCAGCTGGTGTTTTTATTTTAAATTAGGGCCACGCAATGCAAGTTGTTCTGAGTTTGAAGGCTTTAACAAGGCCCCTGTGGTCTGAAATGATAGTACATGAGCCATCATCACTGTTTGAGTAGTTTTAAAACAGAGCCGGTGTCTGTCTGCAGCTCTTTATTTAATCCCAACTGCATACAATCAAGCAAAGTAACCTCTGGGATAATTTATGTTGAGTTCTGGATGAAAGCAGACTGAATGCAGAGGACTGGTTCTGCAAAATCAGTGACTCTTCTGCAAGCTTGAATTGGCATGTCAACAAAAGTGAGGTTTCTGAGAATGTGTTGTTTTGCAATTTGAGTTGTCATGAGACTTTCTATAGAGGCTGGGGATTGAGGCAGCAGTCCGTAACAATGATACGGTCTATTTCATATATCGCCTTGTTGATATGTCAATAGGTCACATGACTGGGAGTGTTATTTGAAAATGCAGCAGTGCTACATTTGGATGATGCTATAAAGAGCACACTTTGTTTACATGGTATTCCCAAATTGGTTGCGAGGAAGCACATCTCGTTGATAAATGATGCTCTGCGTTGATTCGTTCTCTGCAGCACTTTCCTGTCTGAAGTTCATTGCACAGAACTGTCTGAGGGCCTTGACACAGATAAAACCAGCCAGCGCTCCACGGCCACTCATGCCTTCCCTCCCCTGGCAGCGCTCGTACAGAACAGCGGAGAGCTTAGTCTTGCTTTTGCAGTGGCTGCACAATGTGGCGTGGCAGAGAGAGTACTAAATAAATGATGATCCTGCTCCAGCATCACGTGCAGTTCAGATCAGATGATGCACTGTGCCAAGTCTTAGTGCTCATGCAGCAGTTGTGATTCTGTTCCTCTCGTGCTCCAAGTGGCTACTGGCATTTCTGTGCAGCCCTTATTTTGCTGTATTTCTCTTTCCTTCCTTCCCTGCTTTTGCTGATCTCACTGAAACCACCTCCCCCTCCCGGCTACCCTACAAATCTAATCGTGTGTTTCTGGAGGCCAGACAGCTGTTTGCAGATCAGCGAGCCCTGCTCAGGCTACATTCTCACACAAACACGTGGTTACTTTAGTGCGTCTGGGATTGACGGATCATCATGTGAGCAGCTGACTGACTCTTGATGATACCTTCTCTCATTCCACCACTCTGGGAAAGTCGAGGAAATAATCCTATGTTATATTGAGTTGAGTTGTACAGGAGCTCATCCTATAATGTTTCTGAGTATGTGGTGAGAGAGAAACGTGGCACAGCCCACATGAGCTAGCCTGGTGTCATGTGTTCTTTGCCTTGTTATAATCATCTCTGTTTGTCTGTTGGTGACAGTGACAACTCGCAAACATGGAGCTGAGAGTGGGGAACAAGTACCGGCTCGGGCGAAAGATAGGGAGTGGTTCCTTTGGCGACATTTATCTTGGTAAGTATTAACAGACACTGTTCTCTTTTTTTTTTGTTTGTTTTTGCATGACTTACACAACTTTCCACGTGTCTCCTCTGTTAAGGGCCTTTCCACAAAAGTTTCTGGACAGTCTCTCTTTTCATACTGTACCATTAATTTTTTTTCCCCCATGCTTGGGCACCAAGCGTGATTTTCCTTCATACCCGTCTGCCATTTGCTGTGGCTCTTTACAGCTTTTGTTATACCTCTGTGTGTCTCCTCAGGTGCCAACATTGCCACTGGTGAGGAGGTAGCCATCAAGCTGGAATGTGTGAAGACCAAACACCCACAGTTGCACATTGAAAGCAAGTTCTACAAGATGATGCAAGGAGGAGGTAAGGAGCGGATGTTGCTTTGACAGGCTTGGCGAGATTTTTCTAAGCATTCCTTATCATATTTTATGTCCCTGGCAGTATTGCAGATGAGTATTCCCTACTAAGCCTGCTGGAAAGATGTAGAATAAATTATTTTAATGAGATTTGACAGAATGACGGTCATCTTTTCTACATAATTGTGATTCATTTTAGGTGAACCTATATAGATGAATAAAGGCATTTTCAAGAAAACAATTATCTTGTGTAAAACAAGGTTTAAAAAAAGATGGAATTGTGATCGTTGCAAAATTTGTTACAGGGCAAATAATATAAATGCCTAGGTGAGGATAGTCGCATTGCAGCTATTCAGCTATTTACACAAATCCCTAGAACAAGTTATCATAGATCAGGGTGTCACACATTTTGACACCCCTGTTATAAATCTCACTGCACGCTTTGATTGACCAGTACTCATCATGTTGACTCATCAGCGTCAGAAGAGGTTAGGATTAGGGCATATAGGTCATGGTTAGGGCTAGTACTAACCAGTGTTAGATATTCTCTGATATTAAAGTGGTACATTTATAAGAAAATAATCGCAAATGTATCACCAGAAAGTCAGGTGACGTGGCATAAAGTGTGACACAGTCTATAGAGGTAGTAAGACGTGATGGGTGAAAAGGTAAAGCACAGGACTGTGACACAGGAGTCTGGGGTGCGACCCTGAGTGAGTCAGTATTTAGACCCAGCTAACTTCTTATTTTCAGTTTTTAGGATGTATAAAGCTGCTGTAAACTTAAGTAGAATAGCTGAATAGACCCATTTATGTTAATGTCATGTTTCAGCATTGCAAGGATGCCGAGGAATATACACCCGGGGTGTAAATAGCCACACTGGCTGTTTACACCCTGGGTGTAAATAGCATTGTTGGCTATGGACACCTGGGTGCTTGCATCTGCCAAAATGCCGTATACACCAGGGTTTAAATAGCCACACGGGCCATTTCACCCCAGGTGCACATAGCATTGTTGGCTACAGACACTCTGGTGCAAATTGCATCTGCCTGGTATGAATTGTAGGTGCCAGTAATAACTTGAACAAACTTTATGCTGACTGTGTGTGTATGTGTGTATTCTAGTGGGTATTCCATCAATAAAGTGGTGTGGTGCGGAGGGAGACTACAACGTGATGGTCATGGAGCTACTCGGGCCCAGTCTGGAGGACCTTTTCAACTTTTGCTCCCGGAAGTTCAGCCTAAAGACTGTCCTGCTTTTGGCAGACCAGATGGTATGACACAAACCCTCGTGTAAAGTCACGTGCAGTAGAATTAGGACAGATTCACAATCCCCTCAGTTAAGATCCTATTTTGAAAAACAGTTCTGTTTACAAGTAGACGTAATATTTATGATCCCATGCGGTCATGTGCGTGACCTACTTGACTATTATTTATTTGTACATGCTGTCGCTTTATATATATAAACATTGCATATGATTCCATTCAGGCTTCCTAAAAGATTGTAGATGTTTTGGTCTCCTCTGCTCTCGTGCATCCAGTGCACTTTATAATTCTGGCGTCCTCTCAGACTGTGCTGGCCTAGATATTTCATTTCATGCGTAGCTCTCTGAAGCACAACTCATCTCACCTTTTGTTCTAACTGCAGCCAAGTTGCTGTGTCAGTCCTCTATACGGGTGTCTGACTCTCTCCTTATAGCCTGGGGGTCATCACCTTCCCTTGTCCTGTCTTCATATATCCTGCTGTCCTCCCTTGCCCTCCTCTGTGCCTTAGTTTACTCAAGATATTGATGTATTGAGTGCACCTACCTGCTGCCCAGTGACTGAAACTTTATTAGAAAACACAAGGACAATGCTGCTTTGACAGCATATAAAATGTGATAATGTGACTTTGTGGTCACCATGACAGTCCCCAATGTATCTCTCCTGTGTACCAAAGTATTTTATGTTGGGTCCTGCAGAAACTGACAGTTTCAACACCCTTTGTCTCAACTTTCTTCTTTTAGATCAGTCGCATTGAGTACATCCACTCCAAGAATTTCATCCATCGGGATGTTAAGCCAGACAACTTCCTGATGGGGCTTGGCAAGAAGGGCAACCTGGTGTACATCATCGACTTTGGCCTGGCCAAAAAGTACCGCGACGCCCGCACACACCAGCACATCCCTTACAGGGAGAACAAGAACCTGACTGGCACAGCGCGCTACGCTTCCATCAACACACATCTTGGAATCGGTAAGATACACTTCGAGCATATACACAAACCTTATTTACCTTAGGGTTGGGTCGATGTAATATTTTCATACTGGTTTGATATTAACTCAGACACGGGACTGGTAAACTGAATTTTACCTCCAGGTTTCGCATTAGACTCAGCAGCCGCTCCCTCAGAAAACACAGTGACATTGTGTCCCAAAAGCAAACGAGTGTTTGACTATTACATCACATTGTGTAACATTGAAGCTCTCTGTCAACATAACATATACACCGCTGTTACGTCATTTAAACAAACCAGGCACCTATCAGCTGTGCCCTCAAGATCCAACTGGAGACATAACCACTTAAACGCTGTCTTTAAGTATGTACTATCTTCCTGTGTTTGTAGATTTCAAACAGAAAACACAAAACAGCGCAAAGGTTACTAATAGCGGTGGTTATTTACCAGAAACTTTGAGCTGTCTGATCTCACTCTGGCCAGCTGCCACTTTATTTATTTATTCATTTATTTATTCATTTATTGTGGTGAAATGAGGTATCGTATAGATCAGCTATCATTAACTGGCCACATCCAGCCCCACCAAAGCTTTCCATCTGGCCTGCAGCCTATTAGATTATTTGGAAAATGTGAGGAGGAGGAAAATAATTGCATCACAATATTTTGGACATCTAGTATTTTTTTTCCTTATATATTGAAGCAACCCTCAAAACAATTGAGATGGAAATAATTTTATTAGGAATGATTTACCAACCCCAAATTATGTCCGTTTGACCCGCAGTTACTGAAGATGTTATAAATCCATCTGTTAGCTTATTATTAGCAGCAGTGATGCAGTGGCTTCAGGAAGGCCTACGTGAAAAACATCAAAATATCAAATGTCCAAAAGTGAAAAAGCATTAACCTGAGTGAGAGATTAAAAACTGACAGAAATCGCAGCACTCAGTCTGTGTCTCTGTCCTCAGTCCTGACAATTGTTTGCAGTTTGCAGAAAAGATTCTCTTCTTTTATAAATAAGACGCTGCTTGGCTCATATGATGCTGGGGACAAACTCAACTAACATATTAACATATTGCTTTATTTCCCTTGCGTTACATAATTTACATTTATATCGTTAGAATAATGTTATTGACCAAGTATTAATTAAATTATTAAACAATGATTGGCTTAGGTCTATCTGTCTCTATTCAGGTATACACACACGCACACAATTTGAAAAGTCCCTCCCCCACAGTGTCTGCTTGGAAAAGTTCTGGCCCTTGGATACGTCGAGTTGATGACCCACAGTATAGATAATTCCTCATTTAAGCTTCACGAATCAGCAATTCATCATCCACTGCAGCACTTTCAAAGCGAGCAACAGGAATAAGAAGAAACAGCAGCAACACCTCTTGTCGGCTTTAAATTTAAAACGTTGTCATATTGGCAGAGTTTTCTTGAGAGACTAACTCTACCATTTCTCATTTCTTTACCCCAAACACCATATGCAGTAACTTGCTCACGGCCTGTCAGATACTTCTGGCTCCAGCTATTAGCAAGCACAATATTATGTTAATCACGTTGTCATATTGCTGATTACTTATGCAATGCAAGTTGGATTTAGCACCATGAGGCTGTTGTCACAGGTTGCAAATGTAGGTTACTTCTTTATTTGTGTCATAATAACAAATGCAGGTTCAGCCAGTTTACATTAACTTAGCCAGACCGAACCAGCAAAACCTGAAATCGACCCAACTTTAATTTGCTCACTTTGTTTTGCTGAAAGCTATAGTGTGCGTGCGCGCGCGTGTGTGTTGGGTATCAAGAAATGGTGCTACATTAGTTACTTGTTATGCACAACATTGAATTAGATCCTCAGAAAACAGTACTGCTGCTGGTTCTTCACCTCCTGGCCCTGTTATTCACACACATGATGTCAGGCAGTTCTGTCATTACCCCATGTGATGAAGCTCTCTGAGATATCCCCTAATAAGAGTTGATGTGATTCATGCTTGTTCTCATACTGTGTACTGCTAGAATGGCAGAGAGGTTCAAGTGTTAAAAAGTATAGATAATCCTGACTAAAGCAAAGAGAAATACAGCAAGATACAGCGTAAGTCAAAATGGAAAGTACATATGAATTTCATGTAAAAAAAAAAAAAAAAAAAATGCTGCTCCATCAGGGTCACACCCTCGCTCCCCTTTGAGAATCGCTTCTGAACGCCATGTTAAATGTGATTAATTGGAGCGCTCTTATGATATCTCCCTCTACACGACTTTCATCCCAAGTCTGGAGGTGTAATGCACTTTACTGCAGGACTGATTTTTTTCCATTGTCTAAGTCAGTTTTCCTTTTTCGACATACTTTAGTGTCTGTGTCAGAACATAATATTGGTCTCTGAACATTTTAGTGGTTTTTAAATCTGGTCTTTAAATCTGGTCTTTAAATCTTACGACTGCTTAACTTTTTTGTACCATTTCTAGCTCTACATTCCTTAAACAGTTGCTCGTCATTGACACCCCCACCTCCCCTCTCCTCCTCCCACTCCCATCTCTGCATCGTCTTTTTGTTTGTACACACCCTGTCAGGTCATACAGACGATGTGAGGGAAGAAGGGCTCGAGAGAGAGCACAAGAAGGAAATGCCATTGGGAAAATGTCTCTGCTGTGGTGTTGTCATCACAGTGTAGTGCTCTCTGAGACATTCTGCAGAGCACTTTTATTTGGCTAACTATTTAAACACATCGACGATCTCACTGAAGTGTTTTAGCAAGCCCCTCCAGTTAATGCAAATTTAGACTTTGCATTTTTTTTAACAGGATTACACAACGCTTAATAGCAACAGGTATCAAACTTACAGCACATATATGACGGGAACAAGGCATGAAACCCTATCACAGTCCTCCCCATTCCACTAACCCCTAATAACAGCCAGACTAATATCAATAGGAGGGTCCTCCATCTTCTGAATAGTACAAAAAATGACAGAGCTAAAAGTCAGGCTCAATATTAAGAGAGGGGGAACTTCTTTGCAATTTTATCCAGTCACTGCAACTGTACTGAAAATTTGACTATTTAAAATGGGTAAAATCTGATTTCATTGTAGAGCTGTGTGCAGCATATTGATTTGCTCAGCCCCCCTTCCACCTCTCTGTCTCTCTGTCGTAACCTAACGTTTATTAGCAGGTTTCATGTCAAAGACGAGCCGTTTCAGTGTCAGTGTAAGGTTGTTGGTGCAGTTTAGAGGCTCAGTGTCAGATGTTAGCCGCTGCTGTGTTAGCTTTTGCTAACCGGGCAGAGAGAGTAGGAGAAGAGCAACTTACAGAGACGATCCATCAGTGCTGCGTCGATGGGCAGCAACAGCTGATCACCGACGATCAGCTGTTGCTGCCCATCGACCCAACCCTTCACTCCATCGCCACAAATAGATTCTAATTCTGTGGTTAACACTGAATGCTCATAATAATGGGCTCCGAATCCGGGACACCATGGCAGCCATTTTTGCGAAAAAACACTTAGGAACACAGCAACATGCATTGAATTTTTTTCTGTTTTAGAAAAGCTGCTGTGAAATCAGGCATTTCAGGCAGCAACAATCCCCAAAACAGCCTGTGAAATCCTGGAGGGACTGATGAGCTAAACAGTTGCAGCCCCAGCAAGTTTATCTCTGTTTTTGGTTAGATTTTGACTTTGTGTTAGATATCTACTGAATGGACAAACATGTTAGTGAGCGTGAACGTGATATTTCTTTTATAGCAAATCACCTTACTTGTGCCTTTAAGGAGGAGTTGTAGTTTTAACTGTTGTTAATCAGTCAGTAAATGTGGTAGGCAAGTGATGTCCATACCTTGCTTCTGCCTTTAAAAAGTATATATAAACATGGAGTTAAGGAAGGGATTCTGTTGACTATCAGTAAACATAAGAACTGCACTGTCGAGTGTTGTCCGACTAACAGGCTGCACATATTTCTCAGTAAGAGGTGCCACATGACTGTCAGGGAAATCAGCAATCTATGACCATTATTTGTGTCGATTACAGGCCAGTCTAAGCTGAGACTTGTTTCTTAAAGATGAGAGACGATTAAGGAAGATGGTAGTTAATTTGAAAACTGTAAAAAGGACCTTAGTAAATAATCCTTTGTCGTAGCACTTAGCAGCCATTCCTCAGTTTCTCACTCTTGTATGCACTCTTGTGTTTTCTGTTCACAGAGCAGTCCAGACGTGACGACCTGGAGTCCCTCGGCTACGTCCTCATGTACTTCAACCTAGGCTCCCTCCCCTGGCAGGGCCTCAAGGCCGCTACCAAGAGACAGAAGTACGAACGAATCAGTGAGAAGAAAATGTCCACACCCATCGAGGTTCTGTGCAAAGGATACCCTTGTAAGTGATGTTTCTGTGGGGCCTCTGTGTGTTTGGGCAGCAGCTTACCTGTAGCTCTGCAATTATCTACAGCTGCAGTATTGGGTTTTCTCAGTATTGAATCGAACACTAAAAATGCAAATGTTATCTAATCACTGTCGTCAAAGCTCAGCACTAACTCAGTGATTTTGTGTTTGGCTTGCTGTTTTCGTTGTCTGCATTCTTGAGTGTCCCCTCACTGCTGTTTTGCTTGTTATTCTTTTGCAGCTGAGTTCTCCACATACCTGAATTTCTGCCGTTCACTTCGTTTTGACGACAAGCCAGACTACTCTTACCTACGACAGCTCTTCAGGAATCTGTTCCACCGCCAGGGTTTCTCCTATGATTATGTCTTCGACTGGAACATGCTCAAATTTGTAAGTTCAAGTGTTTTTAATTGAAGTATTGCAATTCTAAATAACTTACAATATAATACAGCTAATTCAGAGATATATTTTATTAATGAGAATGCTTTAATATGGCTGATCTGATTTAACAGGGTGCCAGCCGAACAGCTGAGGATGGGGATCGGGAGAGGAGGACGGGGGATGAGAGGGATGAGCGGATTGGAGGAGCCCCCAGGGGGTCTGCATCGCGGGGCCTCCCCCCAGGTCCCAACCCAGCAGCTGCCAACAGAGTCAGGAACGGGCCAGAGCAGGCCATCTCTAACCCTGCCTCACGGGTCCAGCAGTCCGGTGAGTATTCTGCTCAGAGGTCTCACTGCTGCCACTCGTCTCAACAGAATAATGTTACGCTGACACGTTTTTATACATCATTTCAGGGAACACGTCGCCTCGTGCGATTTCTCGTGCAGAGAGGGAGAGGAAGGTGAGCATGCGGCTTCACCGCGGGGCTCCTGCCAACGTATCGTCCTCTGACCTCACAGCCCGTCATGACCAATCCAGAATTTCCACATCACAGGTGAGAGAACACTCTCAGCTCCTTCAGTCAGCCGTGTGACGCACACTGCATTAGCAGACAAAAAATATTTTATAAGAAAGCCTTGTGTGTTCAAGTGGACAGTGAAAGGAATGACTCACCAGTGTAACATTTTACAAACAGCACGACATCCAGAAGTAAATCACAGCTCCTCAAGCCCATAGCAAACTAGACTCCACCTAGGCATGGTTAGTATGGACTGAATTAACAATCTGACAGCTATCACAGCGCTGCCTTTTTTAATTTACCCCAATATTTAGTGAAATATTCGATTTGCAGAAGACCTAATTAAGTATGGACAATATATGATTTGATTGTACAAAAATTACACAGTAAGTTCATCGTGGTGAATTTCCATTATCAGGATAATCCTGAATATTGTTTCCAGCAACAACTAGAGAGACTGCTGGAAAACCAACAAAAAGAGACTCTGCAAAAACAGTCTGCGTACACACCGACCTCACAAAAGGCAATAAAGCTTAATCAAGTGTCTGTATTTCATATAGAATGATATTATGCCATTTCAAGTGGTTGAAAAGCCTGGCTTCTTGGAAAATTATTTAATCCTTTTTCACTGAAGAAAAATGTTGACTAACAAGATGTGTCCTCCCTCAAGTCTCCACATTCTGTGTTCGTTCGACATCCTCCCCCTCTTCATCTTCATCCACCTGAATATCACTATCTGACCTATTGAAAGTGAGATGTCTGAGTTATGAAATGATTCTGTGTGCTCCATTCCTCTGTCTTGTTATGGCTGTGTCCCACCGCCACATTTTCTTCACTTCTTAGCCAAACGGCTCTGACACATGCGAAAAACACAGAAAAACGAACCTGTTCTGAAAATGTTAATGATGGACAAAAGTTTTGGACTCAGTGTGCAAACATAATTGACACAATGTGAAGTCCTATTTAGATGATGCACAACAATTTCAAATGAAAAAACAGACTCAGTGTGCAAAGGCCTTAAGCGCTCAAAAATGACCCTAGAATTAGGTCAGCACGTCTTTGACATGGTTTCAAAAAGTGTGTAATACACGCTTAACAAATGTAGTGTTTGTTGCAGGCTTTTAGACTGTTCATACAGTTTTTTTAATAAACAAATTGTTGTTGTTTCCTCCAACTAATGGCTTTTGAAAACAGAATCAACTTCGCAAGTTTAATAGACGACCTTAAACTTGGATAACACTGTTTTCAATCCATGTAGGAGTTACAGTTGTGTACTAAAGCTGCCTCATGAAATCAATTAGCACAGCTGTCTGAACAGTTTTGTTGTTATTATCCTCTGAGTCTTTATTCTGTGTCGTCTGCAGGTCAGCGTACCGTTCGAGCACATGGGGAAGTAGAAGTGTTTGGCTCTGCATGCACATGACTCTGACAGGTGAGGTCTTAATTTCACTCCTTTATTCACATGCTGACTGCAAAAATACACCACCTACCAATATATCACCCTCTCTAATAACTGTCCCTCCACTTGTTGTTGCAGGGCTGCAAGGTTTATTCATCGCTCCAATTTATTTTCCTTTATTTTACCTTGTCTTATGAAAAGATGATTGCCAATGGACACATGGATCTTTGGAAAAGGACAATAAACTTTTTAAAGGATCCAGGGGAAGAACGTGACAGTTTCCAACATGCACTCTTAAATGAACCCTTTGGGTTTTTTTTTTGCTGAACCGTGGACCACCACCACCACAAATACAAAAAGCAAATGAATGACGGTCCTACACCATTTTCATTCCGTGGTTGCTCAAACCTGCTCCACTCCTCAGAACATTTCCCTCACTACCTTCTGTCTGACAAATGTGAAGAACTGATGGCGTCACAGAAGCAAAAAGGTATCAGGGACATGCGCATGTTTCTCGTCAGAGGTCAACTTAGTGACTGATATAGGCTTAGTAAAGATTTATCTTCTTTGAGTTCAGCACCGCAAACACAACTCTTCAGTGTCATCTTTTGTCTTTCATGAGGATATCTTCAATTGGAGCTTGTCATGAGTTTCCTTTCTTTTGCTTTTTTGAGAGTAATAACAGCTAAAAGACGATGAGATGAGGAGAGGTAGGTGAGAGGGTAGTGGACACATAGAAAGGTAACTTTAAAAAGGACAAGTAAGTGATGTTTTAGCTGTTGTAGAGTAAATGTTTTTTCTGGTGAAGTAGCAATTGGTGCTTGCTTGCCCTCCATCCATGTCGTGATGATTTACTGTCCCTCAAAACTTAGCCACCAAAACCTCCACACCAACCCCTTATTTTGCCTGTTTTCAACCTGCGTGTTTTTCTTTTGGTTTTAATGTGAGCGGGTAAGGTGAAGAACAACCATAGATATTGCAAAGACACACTCCAAGTCTTGAGGGAAGCTCCTCAGGAAACTCTATTTGACCAGAGACCATCGCTGCCCATTTTGGCTAACAAATAGTGGCTGCAATTTTTATGATACTTCTAAATGTTACCTTTCTTTTTAAAATTCATTTTGTTATTGGAGGTCATATGGGAGTGGGCAGGCTCTGTTAGGGATGACTTTTATGGGGACGGGACATCCAATGATTTTTTTTTTTTTTTTAAAGTTTACTTCACTGTAAATATTTTTTTATTTCAATGTAAAGCCAAAATGTGGTTATTTGTTTTAAGGCGTAAAGTAGAAAAATGCATACTAATGACATAAATTGGGGCTGGGTTCAGAATTTTAGTATTTAAAGTACTAAATTGTGGGATGGGCTGCTGTTATTTTGCCAGCTGGGTCATTCAACATTTTGTGTGTGTGTGTGTGTGTATGAGAGGGAAAGTGTGATACATTGAATCCCTGCTAAGAATACAATATTCATTTTGTCTTTGTATGCAGTTTGTTTTTAATCTCCTTTCTCTGCTATTTATGTTAAACTATTTTTATGTCTGAAATAATTAGTGTCCTTGTTCTCTTACACGTGTTTCATTTCATCCCCCTGTAACTTATTAGAAGTAGCTTGTTTGTTCAGGTTTTTCGTTGCCTGTCTCTTTGGTTCTTCTTTTTATGCTTCAAAGGTTGTCCACCTCACATGATACATAGGGCTTTTTAATATTCCTTCTGCAAAAACGATATGCGAATAGTTTGATGTCACCTTTTTGGATTTTAACCTCCAGCAACCTTGATGATGTCATTCAAAAAGAAAACATAACTGATGCAATTGCAGGGATGTGTAAATAGCAGTGTACTGTGTGTGTAATTACCTTTGTACAGGCCACAGCGACCCAGTGGCATCGTAACTGTCGGGTTGGGAGTGGCGTAGAAGAGGTTGAGGTGACGGGGATTTCACTTTATGTATTGTGTACTGATATCTTGTACAGTTCTTTAACACACTTTATTTACAACAGTATTTGTGTATATTTTATGAAGTAATAAAAATGAATAACGTTGCTCACAAGTTTTCACAGACCTTTTCTTGCTCTTCTTATGCTCACTGCAGCTTATATAAGTTTTTAAGGTGGTGTGTTTGCACATGCAGTGCAGTCCAGCTTGTGCAAAGTTACATCATGGTCAATGGCAGAGACCCAAGGAAATGTCATGATGTCGGTGACAGCGATCGAATTTTGGATTGTTGCCAGACTGTGGTGCCACTTCTGTTGAAGCCGATGGGGCTGGCATGGCAGAGCACACTATAACCCATCATATTATGTACTTTTTTTTATATCAAATCTTTGTTTGGGATACATAAAATATACAAACTAGGAGTCATTAATACAGACAAAACATCAGAGCCTGGGAAATCAAGAAAACAAGAAGTACACAAGTATTCTTTGTGTTGAAAATGGTGTTAATTTGCTGTTTAGTTTTATTTTCAAAAGCTAAAAATGGAAGTTAATACTTTGCTAGATTGATCATCAAAGTGATTATGTGTAATTCTTTGTTGAATGTATACCTCTAGAGTATATATTCAACATAAAATGCACATATGTTTATTGTTATTCTTGTCATTATTCTGTTGATATTGTAGTAGCCATTATAGCACAATACATATTTCATATTTCTAGTTTATACAGTGTAATGTGGCACGATGCACATATATTCTGTTATCAAGAATAGTGTAGTCAGGAAAGGTGAGTCCACCAGAATCATTAGTATTTATAATTACAGATTTTTTTAAAATAATGAGTAGTGTTTTTCCATGTAAAGTTGCACTTGGTGTGATGTAAATGTGTGTGTTTGATTCCTTGGTGTTGTCTTCACAGTTTCCTTGGAAGACGCTTGGAAAAACAGAAGTCGTGACTGCGCATGCGCCAACAGCAGCAGAGTTTCACAGGCAGCTGCTGTTGGTACAGTGAACTGCTGATGGTGATGTGGACGGAATAACGGTGCTAGGCTCATCAGCGCTGGGTGGGAAGTGGCGAGATAAAACCGGTTGTTTTCTATCATTTCAATAGCGTAATTGAATATTTCGCTTCTTGAGGGCGTGTTATATCTCTTTGCTGTGTTTTGACTCTGCGACGAGCAGCGACAACAAGCTAGCGCCAGGCTAAAGGCTAGCTAACGTTAGCTAGCAGCGCTCGCGGATTGATAACGCTCAGCTGCCGACACTTGCCAGCTTTATAAAAAGAGGCAAGTTTCCTGCGCTTCAGACAATAATGCAGCGGTTAGATTAGAGCCTGGGTTTCGTCTGAATGTTATCGCCTGGCCTGTTAACTTTGTCTACTCCAAAGGGTTTGCAGTCGACTTGAGATGATGAGCTAAATTGATGCTTTGATTCAGAGCAGCGCAGATCAAACAACTGCAGAGGAGGTGAGTGAAGCAGCAGGATGGAGTCATTACTGAACATCAGCTGCCATTTTACTCAGTTTAGCGTGTTTTTCTTAACTCATACTGTTTCTGTGTAATTAAAATAAGCAGAGCTGGAGTAAATATTGCCCCTGGTGGGTTTTCATAAACTATGATGTCACCCTTTTCTAAAATGCAGCACTGTTATGTGTGTACTGGTGTGAAGGCTGCGAGCTGGGAAACCTGCCCCCTCATTGTTTGTGGGGTTTGTTCTCGCTTCACTCAATGGAAATGAGTTGTGGTCACTGTTAAGTAGCCCTGTGGTCTCCACTGACCCTGACTGAACACAGCCTCAGCGGCCGGATGCTTTGCAGTACGTGTCAGGCAGCTGTCCTCGCCTTTGCCTCAGGACATACAGTATGTTGTTGGTGTGTCACAAAGGCTGCTGATTCGATTCAGGTCAAAGTACAATGCATGTTTTGAAACCGACCCACGGGTGCAGTCAGCAGGACTGATGAGTTGCCTCTGTGGCCCACTGGGAAGCACCCAGCTTTGTTGTTGTAAGATGCGGGCTGGTGCTTGTATGTACTCAGACCTGACCCTGAATCCTGATTTTCTTTGGATGATATGTACACGGATATATGTTTTTAATAAGACAACCTGCTCTGTTCGTTTGCATGCATCCAACTATGGGTGGTAAACAGGTAGAATCCATTTTCAGGCTCTAATCTCATCCATCAGGATAGGCAATAAGGCCAAAAATATATTATGATAAATGGTAAGACCTTCCCCAAATAAAAGTATATGGTACAGTACATCTGTTTGGACACAGCTGCTGAATAGTCTGCTTGATGTTGATCACATTAAAATGGATTATTATTATTATTATTATTATTACAGTGAGTCAAACTGGAGCTGTTTGCTATATCAGAAATCATTGTGTGAGAAATTTCAAATTTATATAATTATGGATTTTTATAATTTATGGATTGTTGTGTTTTATAAATATTTTTATTATTTAAATATTCTATTTTATACATATTCATTACTATTATTTTTTTTATATATATATATATATATATATATATATATGTATATATATATATATTATACCCCTTTTTTCTTTTTTTTTCTCTGCACTGTGTTCTGTGTATTTCTTGGTTTTTATTGGATTCTTTTTCACTGACTGCTCAGTGAACGTCCTGCTGGCATTTATCTTTTTTCTGTATAATGTTAGTTTGATTCTTTTGTCCACTTTTTACCTATTTCTTTGTAATTCTCTTTTTTCTCAAGTTGAGGGAAGGTCTGTTTGTATAAGCCTGCCGCCTCTTGACCTCTCCTGACACATTTTTTTTTTTTTTTTTTACTATTTGGATTTTATGCGGTTTAATGTGTGTGAAAATTAAAATAAAAATGCTTTTAATTTAAAATAAAAGATAAAATATTAAATGATTATACGCCGATACACTGCCCAGCCCAAATTATGTCAATTTAAAAAATACTGAAACACAGTAAATTCATAATCTGGCTGATATTTCTCTCATAAAACAGTCCAGGTATACAGAAAAACATGTTGTTGAAGTTCCTTTGCCGAAGTACTTAAACATACTCTGATGATGTGTTCCTGGTTACTGCATTGCCACAAGCTGATTGAAGCTTTGGCAGGCAGCGTGAGTCATCCATAACCACATTGAGCGCCATCCTATATTTAGCTGGTACACAGGGGGGTTTGAAAGTCATTGTGAAATTAGTTTTCTCTGCGAATGATTAGATTATCGCCTTCCTAGAATCCACACCAAGACACTGGGTTAGTTGGAGAGATGACAGATCTGCTGTGATTTGATCATGCGGGTGGTGGTGGTGGCACATGGAGCATCTTTTCGGATGCTTTGATGTTGCAAGATCCAGTTTGGCCAGTCTTGTTCTTGTAAGTCTACATAAGTACTGACTAATTATGTGGGTCACATCACTTGTTTCATTTTCACTTCTAATACATCATTTTTTTGAAATATCAAGACATGGATATTTTCCAGTTGAAGTGATATGTTCCTGTTCTGCTGACGTGGCACAAGTGCAGTGCAACATTAGTGTTGATACAGTGCAAGTGGTGTAGTGGTAGTTGGTGAGGTGGGTGTTACTGAGGAGGAAGTGGGTATATTCTCCTATATATACCAGTGACTTTTTGGCTGATAAAGTAAACACACAGAAAAAGAAGTATATCTGCATGTACTCTCCACTACACCACTGGGTACAAACAGTTGCCTTAGTTGTATGAATGTTGGGAACAACTGAAGCACAAATACGATACTTAAAGACACTCAACACTGGAAAAAGTTATCAAATGGATTGCCCGCTGTCTTTACCAGCTACAGCTCAGGGGCCGTATTCACAAACATTCTGAGAAAACTCTTAATATAACCTTTCCACCAACACAAAATGGGTTCTCGTTCCCAATCACAAACCTAATTTGGAACCTTTCGGAGCATTTCGTCTTAAAGTAAATTGGTCTAGAACCTGAAAACTTGGGTTTCAAGCTGGAACCAAAAATCAGCAGGTTATCCTTGATCTGAAGTTCAAACTGTGAATACATTAATGAGTGTGTGTCATATTCAACAGATTGGAAAGAGAGGATGCACGTAATAGACTTGCAAGTCTTTCTATCACATATCATATATATGTAGAACCAAAAGGTAGCTCAAGTTCTGGCACTGCTTGTATTAATGCGATCATTGTTCATTAAATTCATCCATTCTCAACTGTAATCTTTCTGTGGTCTTAAGAACAGTATCGTTAGTAAATTAAATATTCTCCTCTGTCATATTCCCTGGAGCGATACCTAGTATGAACAGTTCTGGGTCTAAGATGAAGTCAGTACCCAAAATCTTTCTGATCTCTCTTTGAGTCATCTTCCAGAAGTCTAGGATCTTCAGATAATCCCCAAAATATGTGTGCAAAATCCCCTACCAGTCCACAGCCCCTCCAACATAGTTTAGATGTGCTACTGTACTTTGAAGTGACGAATGGTGTTTTAAAATATCGCATTTTCTCCTTAGAGTCAAATTCCCTCCTTACAGCACTATTGGTTAATTTATGTCCAGCTTCAAATGTTTCCTTTCCGAGTTATGCTTTTTTTGTGGATAGAACATATATTTGAAACTAGTTTGGGTCTTCATACTTAAGCGCTGTAGTTCACTGTGTTGTCACTCTGCTGATGTAAGGTTGAGACAGACCCATGTCATCACGGCTGCACTTAGTCATTTTCCCAGTTGCAAATATCTTAGTGTTGCAGTCACTTCATTTCTGGTGTTGTATCTTATTGCTTTGGGTGGGGAAAATGTGCACATCTCTAATGAGATCGACCACAGAAATTATCCCTGCATAATCTAATCTGTGGCATTTCATTAACTCACTGCCATTCAGCTTTTGGAGAATATTTCTTATGCCTCTTTGTCTTTCCACCATTTCCTCTGTAAAGTCCTCCTCTCTATTCCTAATAGTCTTTCACCTCAGGAGCTCTCTTAAGATGCTTTGTGAATATTTTTTTTATCTTTACCAGGATTTAGTCTGAACTATGAGGGGAATTCTTAGAAAACATCATAGGAGCTTTGTACTTGGAAGCTTTGCGAATACAGCCCTGGTTTAATCACTCCTCCCTTTTCATAAAACAGATTTGTGGAGTAAAAAGAAACTGGTAAGAGCAAGTTTATCCATTGTGTGAGTGTGCATTTGGATGAGGTTACATCATCTTTTTACACTTGTTTTACTCTTTCAGTTTTTTGTCAAGAACCTGTCTTATTGCAGCGTCGACTTTAGACCACACTCCTAGGTCTCTGGAGCCTGAACTTTGGTGCTGACTTGTGTAAAGGTGTTTCGTTATTCTGAAGAAATATGTCCATGTTTAGTGCCATTTTTTAGGCTACATTACACTTCCTGCTTCCACAGCAAAGCACAGAGAAAAAGAAGGGGAGAAATTGGGTCAGCAGCCCTCAGCTCATTGCTGTCACACTGATTTGCTGTGTTTGAGTGATCCCCCCGCCCCCCCATGTGTTGGTGTGTGAGTTTTTTTACGCTTTTTTATCAGCCTCTCCTCACCCACCTACGTTATGCCTCCTCACTCCTTCTGTTTTGATCTCGCTTCATTTGTCTATCCACACATTCTCTTTTGCACCGTGATCTGTGCAGCGTCCCACTTTGCTCTGCTCTGTATCTTTTTTTGTTTTCTCATTCTAACATGAGCCGATGTTGGCTGGAGATTTAGGTCTTAGACTGTGCAGGCCTGTCGAGATGCATTTACACATCGCAGTGATTCATTCAGGCTGTATATCCCCAAGCATCAGGTTGTGCAGCAGCTTGGTATTGATCATAGGCTGCTACATATTTAAAATGTCTAGGATAAATTAGTTTGCATTACCTTAGAGGCATTGTCTTTGATTAAGTCTCATGTTTCACCCTATTGTCATACAGATGGGTCAGCTTTGGCGGAGAGACATCGCCCTCTCAGAGAGGCTGGGGAATGACTCTCCTGTCGGCTTCGCCCCTGGGCCCCCTGCCACAGTGGCCCCACAACAAGCCAACTCCTCCTGGGTACCAGAAACCCCAGTGGCCACACCAGAAGAGCCGTTTTTCCTCATGACCTCCACTGCCCAAACTATATCGGGCTTTTTCGTTTGGACAGCTCTTCTGATCACATGTCACCAGGTAAGGACAGCATGACAGTTTGATGATGTAGTGGTCACTAAACTTAACTTACAACTTTAAGATTTCAGACTCTGTCTCCGCAACTATTTATTTTGTCCAACAACAGCTGTGTGTACTGTTTAAGTACATATGAGAACGTGAAATATGATCTTGGAAGTCAAGTTAGAATAATAGATTTGTGAGTTTAAAAGATTTTCGGCTGCACTATTATCCGTCTGAACACAGCCTACATATCGTAAAGCAAGAAACTAAAGCCCTATCTCAGTGTGTGTCGTTCTGGATAAGAGAAGCAGCTCAAAAGAAAGTATGAATAACTGGTTGCATCTGTTTTCTTACCTTTGCTCACAGCCTTTAGGCAAAGGGTTACAGGAACACAGGAATAAAACCTGAATCTTGCTCATGGGCCTTCAGGTCGATCCACTGATCCACTCCCTCTTTTTCTTAAGCCCTCATGTACTGAAGGTGGGTTTGTTGTGTACAAGTAGCTCCTTCTCAGCAAAAGCAAAAGAAAAACAGTAGACATATTCACACCCAGGAGCATTTTTCCACGAGCCCCTGTTCATCTAAGTCTCTCTCTATGTGTGTTCACACACTAAACACATGCATGCGCTCACGCAGTTTCACATCCTGTTGGAAGAAGGCCTCTTTTTCCGTGTTGCTGGTCCACACTACTTGTTGCACACTGGCTTAACGCTGAGCTCATATACCAGGATTTTATGCTTCATACATATTTAGTTTTTGTATCAGTGAAATGAAAAAACTGTTTTTATCAACCAAATTCTTATGAATGACAGAAGCTGGATTAACTAGACTGTTTTGGGGAAGTGTACCATCAGAATCAGTAGTTCCTCTTATGCCTGGTTTCCACATAGTTCCGTGTACATAAGCGAGTAAACTGGAAGTCTGTTCATTCCTGTGGAAACCCTTTGTGATCTCTAGTTTGCCAAATTCCTTCTAGCTTTTTTTTATTTAAAATTTGCCTTGAAATTTGAACTTCTGTGGCAGAGTTCAGACAGACTGTGTGCACTGTGTGCCACAGGAAGTCAGTGTAAAAACTTATCAGCTAACAGACTGTTCCATTCAATTGATTGACTATGTGTAAGTGTAGAGTTTAACAGCATATTCAGCTGACATTTGTGCATGCATAGTGGTTCATACATCTTTAACAAAATATTTCACAAACTGGCTACAAACGTGGCAGGCCAACCTCCTCACCTATTTTCACCATGCATTATTAGTCTTGTTTTGGTGTCAAAGTTCCATGGGCATATTCCATTAAACTGGTCAGCAAAAAAACATTCAAAATTAGCTGTTCTTCTATTTCTAGAGTGGTGTCTCTGTGTATCTATGAAGAGATGCATTTCTTTGCGTTGAATACTATGGGGCTTACTCCCTGTACCATATGGAACAATGGACACAAGACAAAACTGCGTAGAAACAAGTCGTGAAGCATTAAAGGGACAACTCACCCCAGAATCCCAAATACATATTTTTGCTGTTACTTGTAGTAACATGCTGTTGCGCATTGGACATATCACCTGTAGAGATCTCTGACTTCTCTCCACTATAATGGAACTAGATGGCACTGGCATGTGGTGCTCAAAGTGTAAAAAAACACAACAGCAATGTGTCTTTCCTGAAATCATGACCCAGTTACTAAAGATAATCCACAGACTTTGTGGTGAGCAGTTTCATGTAGGAACTATTTTCCTCCTATCAAGCTACATCCGCCAACTGAAGCACCAGTGAGCTAGCTAACATTACAGCTTAGCCAAGGAAGAGCACTTCCTTTCTGTGGTGATACTGTGTCTGTGGATTATCTTGAGTAAACGGGTCGTGATTTCTGGAAAGAGGCGTTGCTGCTTTTAAAATGTATTTATTGACGCTTTAAGCACCACAACCCGAGTGCCATGTAGTTCCATTACAATGGAGAGAAGGCAGACATCTCTTCAGCTAATATCTCCAACACTTGGAAACTCACACCAAAACTATCTAGGCTCATAAACTGCACTGAAGATAAGAGGAAATATATTTATTTGTGATTTTATAGTGAACTGTCTCTTTAAGCATTTGACACAAATGATAGGACTGCCTCTCAAACTATGTGTCTAGTTTTTTGTTTGTTTTCGAGAGGCACGCGTATGTCACTACTTGATTGCCAGCAGTAGAGAGATGAAAGGAAATGGGGGGAGAGAAAGATAAGGAATAACATGTCACAAAATGTCCCTGGCTGGATCAAACCAGAGATGTTGCAATTCCCGGTGACACCAGTGAGCCACTGCGTGCCAAGATTGATCGCCTGAGGTTGAATATGCCCCCGAAACACACCCAGTATGTGCCAAATACCTCAGGCAGCCTATGGCAAGACTCCAGAAAATCAACTCGGCATGGAAAAAAAATGAAGTTGTATGGGGACATACTTAATTCTCCTGTGATTTGATGGTTCAGAATAGTGTTATAAACCTCTGGAGAATGGAGATGTTAAATGTCAGTGGTGCAGATAAGTGCAGTATCGTGCATAAGCGCCGTTTGCCTTGTTTGGATCAGCTTATCCGCCCTCATGTTACAGTAAAGCATTTAGTTAGCATCCCTTTTATTTAAGGCGGATCTCTTGTACCCCGAGGCTTAGGTAATTGATTTGTCCTCCATTGTTCGTCACATACCAGCTTAAAGAAGAGCCCTCTGTCACTCTGGCAACAGGTGCTCCTGGCTCGACTTCAACATAAAAGAGCAGAGGATGTGTGTGTGTGTGTCTGTGTGTGTGCCGAGGAGGGAGGAGGGTCACCTAGCAACAAGCCCTGTGAGCGGAGTGCACCGTCTCGCTTGGTGTATTGTCAGCCACTGTTTGTTATTTTACCAAAGGTGTGTGTCTGTTTACAGACCAGGAAAGGTGATAGGTGGGGACATTGTGTAAGTGGAAAGGAGCCGGATGGAGCAGACAGAGGTGCTGGTGACAAAGGCCCACCCGGTTCCTCCTGCTGTCTGCTGCTCTCAATAGGAGTGATAAAAAGCCTAGTATCAATTACCCACAACAACCCTATGTGTCGGTGCACGCACACAACACACCTTTCCGACACACAGGACTCCAATATCCAAATGCATACTCACTGTACTCTGACCTGTACAGACAGATGAGACCCTGATGAGAGCACATATACAGGTTTAATGGGGCAGCAATTAGCATCAGCTAATCCACTCTGAGCCATGTTTGGAGCTGCGGTTTCACCGAGAGGAAGCTGATTAATATTTCCATCACAGTATCTTTTTTCTATTGTTTTTTAATGTGGCACAAATATTTCAAAAACCATCTGCAGTACAACAGGTTTGTGTGCACAAGGCTTGAGTTTTAGGGATATTTTGCACATTTCAATTGTTCTGCTTTGCAACCTGTCAGTCTACTGCTCTTTAGTCCAACTCATCTGATGTAGACTGTGGCTTTAGGCTGGGATCCCCCCTTTCCATTATGTTCATGTAATTGTTCACAGAACAACAAAAAACGACCTCCAAGCTAACAACCTACACATTTAAATAACAATAACTTATAACTTTTGACAAAGATTTGGATTGTGCAATAAAGCATGCCTGCTTTGTTCTTTCTGTGATTTGTTGTACAACAAATGAAAAAGCTTGTGGCATCCTGAATGTTTTATAAACAGCCCCGGACTTCTCAGACTCTTTTAGTGACTTAGTGCCCAGAGGGAACTCATTCAGCAGCTCCTCTGGCATGTCATTTTGTCATAAACCTTTGGTAATGTAAACCTTCGTGATGCTCACGACTCAAAAAAACTCCATATATGTGAATGTGTTATAGTTGTGGTATCATCACAACCTGTCACAGGTTACAGCGTGATGATTAGAGGAGAAATGGCAGAGCATAAAGGTCCAGGTGGAAAAAAAACCCTCAATCATTTAGGATTTTACTAAAAGAGGAAATCCCCTGTTGGGTACTATTTTGTTGCAATTCTGTGTTGGTAAATGAATTTTTTTTAACTACGTAGTCATATTGTCTTTTTGTCAGGAATTTAATGAAACACGTTTCCTCCTTTACACATATAACCCACATAGAGTATATTGACTGCATGTTTTATCTGTGTTTGGGTATATACATATGTTCACATGCGCATGTTTATATGAACATTATGTCTTTGTTCCAGTGTGTGTCCTTGTTTATCTAATTTCACTTTCAGCTTATACGGTATTTCTAGAGGGAGGAGCTCTGTTGCAAAGTCAAGTGATTCAATATGATGTCATCAAGAAAAAAACGTTCCAGCTGCTCCCATAGAAACTTGTGAAAGATTGATGTCCTAGACAAGTTAAAAAGGGTTCACACGGGTCCTTGAAATCCTTAAAGGGTTGTGAATTTGAGGGGGACAGAACCAAGGCCTTGAAAGTTTCTGAAAATAGACAGAAAGTACTTGAATTTATGTTTTATTTTTATGCAATAATAGAAATAGAAGTTAAAGTTCTTCTGATACATATTTTTTATTTACAATTAGTAGATGGTGTCTCAAACTATGTTGGGGCCTTGAATTGGAATGAATTGGGCCTGGAATGTCCTTGAATCTAATGTTTAAGAGGGTATGGGGACGCTGGCTAAAAGTAAAAACCTGTTGGTTTTCTTTCACTGACCCAAAAAATATGGTCTTACTCCCAACGACCCTGCTACATTCAGCCAAGTTCCACACATTATTACTAACTGGGGCAGAGTGTGATGTCTGATGACATCAGATGTCAGATTCGCTTCAGTTTCAGGCTCTGGGAGTGACTCAACTGTGCACCAAATTTGTGGCAGAATCATAAAATATTAACATCACATAGATATTTGCTATTCACTCGCTAAAGCACATAAGTTCCAGTTACTTGTGTTTTTTACTCATTGCATATTCCTTATTAAATAACAGTGTCTTTCAGTGCAGCATTATTCAAAGATTTCTAACCTTTTTTCGACCTATTATCTTTCTCTTAGATCTACATGCACCTACGTTACTACAGCTCTCCAAATGAGCAGAGGCACATAGTCAGGATCCTCTTCATAGTCCCCATCTATGCCTTCGACTCTTGGCTCAGCCTTCTCTTCTTCACCAATGAGGAGTATTACGTGTACTTTGACACAGTCCGAGACTGCTACGAAGGTGAGCAATGAGCCAAAACATCAGCGTTTTGTGTTGCAGGCTGGAGTATACGCTGCCATATTTGGCATGCAAACAGAAGCATATTCACCACAGCGGTGGGAGCGAGTGTTTTGTGTTCCAGTGTGTCTTTTGACTCCCAGTAGAAATAAAGGGTGTGAGAATTTATGTGCCGTGATACCCCAGTGGCAGATGGCCTTTGTAGTGTCTTCGTTTCCAAAGGTTGCCATCTTTGTCCTCATGTCTCCGTGGCCTCTTGGGATTGCAGGGGAGGGGAAACCTGTTTCCTAGCAACTGTATGAAAACGAGCAAATCCTTGAGAAGACTTTTAAAAGGCATCTCACATGTGAGCAGATAAATCGTAAGCTTGTTCTCTGTAACACCAGACTGTAAGGCATCTACTATCACTGGAACTTCTCAGTATTAATACAGATTCTGAGAATAAGAATGAATAAAGCATTTATATAACATCCTGTGATTATGATTATGGCAATTTCCTATTTTATTAGGGTAATTGCCTGAACAGGCTTGTAGTGCTGAAACTATTAGTTAATCTGCAGGAAGATCCCAAACATCAGCTGGTTCTCATTATGAGGATTTGCTTGAACTTCTGGTTAGATTGAAGGCCTCAGATTTAGAGCTTGTAGGGGGCTTTTGTCACTATTTTCTGACATGTTATGGGCTAAAACAATAAATTAATTCAATAAGAACATACTTGACAGATTGATTAAAAAACAAAAACAGTGTTTAGTTGCTCCCCTGCATGCATTAATAATATCAAGGTATGGGCAAAGCTGCTGTGAGCAGTGGAAGCTAATGGTTTTGTCAATCTGCTTTATTCTGTAGTGTACACCTGCCTTGTAGAAGGTGTACAATGGCTGAGAGATGACATGGTACAGCAGCGCCTGTGGCCTTGATGTATTGTTAAATGTAGAGACAGACACATTTAATACTGCTGCTGTTCATAGAGACAACAATTAGTGCCATCTGCTGCAAGTAAGGCTGCTTTCAGGCCTAGAGTTGTCTTGCTTTGCTCCGAATCAGGGACTCATTTTGTTACAAAGTTGTATAATTGCCTAGAGTTGGTTCGTGTTCTCACGGCAGCATTTACAAGCGGACCAGATCAAATGCCTTGTGTGAGAAAGCTGCTCTTGATTGGTCAGAATTTTCATGTGGGAAAAATCCAGGAAGTAAAGCAAACGTTGAAGAAGAGTACACTTGCAAGATAAATGTGACACTTTCTAATGTCACAATGGAGGGACAACTACGCAGGTTGATTTTAGCGCTTGGATTGCACATTGGATGTGCTGAATGTGCATATTAAGGCAGTACAGGAGGAGGTGCACATTAATAATCCTCCAGGACTGTAACATGCTCATGTTTAACCCAAACAATGTGTCATGTGACTGCAGTTGGTTCACATCCAGGTCGGAACACGTTCTCACCACAAACGAACCGCACCAGAGTTCATTTGTAACCAGACCGAGACCCAAACGAACTGCAATAAGGGGGTAAACAAACTTGAGTTAGATTGAACCAAACCAAAAAGGGCAGGTGTGAAAGCACCCTGAAGGTAGTCAAGGTTCCCACAGTCCTGGAAAAGTTATGAAATTAGACACACTGTTTTTCAGGCCTGGAAACAATTTTGAATTCTCAAAATGTTTAGGAAAAGTTTACAGCGTAAATTGTTCCGGCCCTTGTTTAAAATGTGTTCATGATCGAAGTGACAGACAACTAGCTTTATTAAGACACAGAATTGACATGGTAAAGATCTAGATTAATGACTAAGACATTTATATGTTGTTGCTCTTATTAGTAACACTTTATATTTATGCTCTCAAAATGCTTGTCTAAATTATTTTCATCTGCCAGCCCCTCTCAAGCTAAAAGCAGTGAAAGCACACTTAACAGTACAGAAAAAATTACTGTATGTGTAGTTATGCAACATTAACAAAGCCAGCACTGTGCTGCCAACTGTGTTCTGGCAGGGGTTGTCAGTGTGCTTCAATCGCAGGCTCACTTTTAAACCCTGCCACTCTAAACAGCAAAGAGAGCCGAGGCAGTGGGGAGCTGGTATCTGTGGGTTACCCTTAAATTAGCCTGAGAACACCTGGGGCAGCAGATGCAAAAACCTTCTGCTCTCTCAGGGACACCAATTACTGGGATCAGTATGGAGTCCAGTCAGGTTTATTTAAATCGCATGTTACTGCTTATTAGTGTGTGCAGAATAGCCAATAAATTATTGACAAGCACACATGATATGACATCCTGTACACATTTTTGAGAATACCTGTCTAATTGTATAAGAAGGATAGATTTTAAAGGTTTTTTTTTAAGAGGTTTTGTCAGGACATTATTGCACCTAGCCGTACTGCATAACAGGCTCCTTCGCAGAATGGGGGGAGGCAGAATTGTCTCGCGACTGAGCTGATACGGAGGTAGTAACAGCCGAAATTATGTCTGTATAAATGGGACAGCCAGCAGGACGGGATCATGGGTGGCGCGGGTGTGATGTTTTGATGATGTGTTTAGCATGAGACCCACTGCGGGAGATTTAAAGCGTAGCTGATTGCAGTTAGTGGCTAACTCAAAAAAGAACAGCAGCCAAAAATGTCTGCCAATTGGGAAAACAGTGAGGTCCAGAAGTTCCTTACCGTTTGAGCAGAAGACCGTTTTTAAACGATGGTTATTGCCATGTTAATGCCATTGTTGTTTAGAGAGAGCTGCCGACACGTATGCTATATGTCACACTGGAGGTGGACGCTGTTGCGTTTCATGTCACACCGGTCACGCCTCTTTTGAATCCACGATGCCAGCATGCTGTCTATAGTCATGTAGAGTGATGCTGCTGTGTTTGATTCTGTGTGAAATGCAAAGGCGGCATAAAGAAGGCACTTTATAGTGGCCCTATTGCATGTTTCCTGGACATTAGCATGTGGCTACATGTACATAAGCAGTGTATTTGCTCACAGAGATTACTTTTACATATATTTACCTCATTTGAAAATGTGGCAATGTTTAATATAAACATCCAAAATTATAACGTTACATATGCAACAGAAAACTCATAATAGGTCCCCTTAAATGAGCACCATCCATGACAGTTGTGTCAGTGTAGCTGTCTGCATTGATTACATATTAGGTGTGACCAGTGGATAGAACATCAGGGATTAGACACACATCTGGTGTAGCTTCACATTTAGGCCCATGATGCTGTGGAAGGATAACACAAAGAATCCCATGCTAGAGTGTGATTTTTATCTTTATTAGCAGTAGTTACGTAACACATTACATGAGTGAATATCAGCCTTAAAGATGTGCCGCTCACTTGTGTAAGATCTCTATTGTTTATCTGAACAGTTTGTATTATGTGACATTGCTGTGTGGCAGTGTCACATGAACATGGCCTTTCTTGAGCGTTCTGCATTCTTCAGCAGTGTTTCCACAGACGTCCCATTATCACACCACTTCACTTCTGCTCCCAGCACTACAGAACTATACCTTACAATTATGCCTAAGCTTATAGCTCACTCACAACATTACCCAATCATTTCTGAGCCTGCTGATGGGGGTGAATCACCTCTCGGGGCTTGAAATGCCAGGCTCAGCAGCTCTGGAACAAAATCAACAGAACAAAACTGTAATTATGACAGTTACATCAATTGTTGACAACACTGTAAAACTAACCGACTGCCACTTTAACTATCACACATCAGTATGTTTTTTGGCGAATAGAAATATCCAGTCTTTCCAAACCCACAACAGCAACGTTGACATGATATTTTAGTAAAAACCTTAGTATAAATGCAGTTAGGTTTTGGGGCTCTGCTCAGGTTAGAATTATCGTCAGATTTTCATCTTTTCACCAGCTAGAAAATAATAAGAAGAAGGAGAAAAAGAAGAAGAAAAACTTCAGTGTTAAACACCTACAAGTCGTGCAGCTCAAAGTGCTTTAAAATAAGGAACGGAAGCAAGATAATAAAAACCGACAGATTAACACAAGGGCAAATACTGTGAGATAAAACCACGCAATCACATGTATAACAAACAAAAGACTCAGCATGTAGCAAGAACAGGTGTGTCGGACATAAAATCAAAAACAAAGAAGACATATAAATAACAAAACATGTATAGCCTTGGGAGCCGTAGCCTTTGGTGCTGAGTTTAAAAAGGCCAAGCTGACAATTTTCTTATTCGTGTCAGAGTTTGTTTTTTCTTAAATCACAACAGAGGATCTAAGAGTCAGTGAAAGATTACAAAAAGACAAGGGATTAATAATATACAGGGTTCCCACAGTTACGAAAAACTTGGAAATGTTGTTTGTAATGGAACTGTTGCAGTAATCTTACATGGATAACCCTCCGTTTTAGGAGCAGAATATGCCTGAAGGAATTGACCGCTGAAGGAGCTTGTTGCTGTGGGAGTTACACATGCGCATGTTTTTGAGTTATGGTTGGAAACATGTTTGAGTTAAATGGACACCAACAAGCTTGTAATGGAAAATAAATGAACTGAGTGTTCGACAAGTTTGACTTTGATTCATCAGACACAGAAACAATCAGCGCATCAATTAAGTCATCCTGGTGCAGCATCTCAGTGGCTTAAAGTTTTGGCGTAGCCTCCACGTCCTTGTAACGGCAAATTTATTTTCTGTAGCGACATAGAGTAAGTTTAATATGCATTGATGTGTAACAACGTTTTTCCTCTTCCCCTGTTCCCTCTCTCTGTTCATGTATGCCAGCTAGCTGAAGTTATCTTTGAGCAGAGTTTAAGTCTGATATGTCTGAAAAACACCAACTAAGTGGGACAGGAAAAAAACATTATGGTTTCTTAAGAAGTCAAGGAAAAGAGAATGTTTGTCAGTGGAAATGTGTTGGAAACCCTGAATATGGGTCTGCCTCAAACCATTAAGAGCCTTGTAAACAGGTAAAAGAAATATACAAGTCTTAGAAGACATTGGGAGCCAGTGCAGGTTAGCTAAAACCAGGGTGATATGCTCTCTCTTTTTAATTCTGGGTGAAGCCTGGCAGCAGAGATCTGAATTAGTTGTAGTGTATCAATGGATTGTTTTGGAAGACTATGACAGAGAGCTTTACAGTTGTCTAATCTACTTGAAATAAATGCATAGACAAGTTTTTCAGCATCTTGTTGGGATAGGGACGGCTGTACCTTTGCAGTATTCCTTAAACGAAAGAAAGCTGTTTTGGTCACCTTCTCCATAGAGCTTCTTTGTATACATGATAAGGCTGCTCTTGAACCCAGATATGTCATTTTGTGATAGGGTGGTACTTAGGGATGCACGATGATAACGGCACATCATCGGTATCGGCCAATGTCGGCTGTAAAATGAACTATCAGTATCGGCCAACGTGCTTTTTCTTAAAGGGGCAATAAGAGAAATTCATCATTTCTAGATTTCATCAGTCAAATGTCTGTTTTAATTAGTGTTCCAGTAACGTTAGGCACATGTTGCTATATCGATTGAATTAAATTTAATGTTACAATCGTAGCATGGGTTAATGTTTTGGTCTACAGGCAGTGCACAACAGCAAACCTAGCGGTGAAACGATTTCGCTTTTTGCCCCTTTAATATGCACAATGAATGAAGATTACATACATTGAAAAGTATTGTATTTCATGTCTCCATCTGCTGGTGGGCCGTCATAATAACAGTATACATGCATAATATGATGTTAATTCCATGATAGAAGAGACCTGATGATTACTAAAATTTAATGGGGAAAAAGTGGATATATTGATATCAGTATTGGTTAAAAAAACAGTGACCTTTATTTTTTCTGTGACAGCCTTTGTCATCTACAACTTCCTGAGTCTGTGTTATGAGTATCTGGGAGGAGAGAGCGCCATCATGGCTGAGATCAGAGGGAAACCTATCGAGTAAGTCTTGTTTGTGCTCATCTTTCTCTTTGGTTTAAACGTTCATGTTAATAACAGCCCGCCTTTCAGGCAGTTTTAACCTGTATGAACCTGTGCTTTGCTTTAGGTCAAGCTGTGTGTATGGGACCTGTTGTCTGTGGGGAAAGACGTACTCCATTGGTTTCCTCAGGTTTTGCAAACAGGTACTAGTCACCATCTTAGCTCAAATCCAGTACATTGTTTGGTATTACTCAAATGGTGTAACAGTGCTGCTTTTTACTGACGTGGTACTTCTCCTGACATAGTTGTTCCCCCCTTTTACTTCCTCTCACTCTCGCTGTCTCACTCTTGCTTCCTCAGGCAACTCTGCAGTTCTGTGTGGTGAAACCTCTGATGGCAGTGATCACTGTCATTCTTCAGGCCTTTGGGAAATACAGAGATGGAGACTTTAAGTATGTTTCCACAGCAACTTACCCACTGTCACTCAGCGCAGGGACGTCTCCCCGAGCAGAGATTTGCGGTGTTCTGACTTGTTGTCATGACAGATGTGACTTCACCCAAACGTGTTTTGTCAGACCAGCGTTAGTTGAACCTGCCTTCTGAATGCAGAGAATCTGTCATGAGATATCATTTTGAAAATATATCAGATCTCTAGTTATCTCTCTGTTTTGCATCTCTCATGTTATTACGCTACAATCCCTAATGAGAGCGGAGTGCATCCAAATCTCCACCTCTTTATGAACTTCATGACTTAAAGCTGCATATTTATGTAAAGTTATGCTCATCACAATTTGCCCAAATGAAAAATTACCAACGTGAACTTGCCTTGTGTAGGGTCAAGCTGATTGTAAATCAGGTTTAAATGATTCTAGTTTCTTTGTTTCCTCACTGAGAAATTTGCCGTCTGTGTCATTGCTAACGCACATTGCTTTTTCTGCATCCCTCTCCTCCAGCGTGGCAAGCGGCTATCTGTATGTGACCATTATCTACAACATCTCCGTCAGCCTGTCGCTCTACGCTCTCTTCCTCTTCTACTTCGCCACTCGTGAGCTGCTTGTCCCGTACAACCCCGTGCTCAAGTTCTTCATGGTCAAGTCAGTCATCTTCCTCTCCTTCTGGCAAGGTAAGAAGACTGTCTGAAATTGATAAGACATAAACGCACGCAGCAGCAAACATTTTTAGTGAATTTCCAAGAGGTTAACAAAAGAAAATGGAGACCCCTGATTGTTCTCATTATATTGTGCAATGCAATTATTAAAAGAGAGTTTTGTGTCAGCTTTGTGAATACTAGAGATATAATCAGAAGATTTGAATCAGGTCAAGTGATTGTTCAGTTTTTGTGTCTCCACTCATGTTTTCTCATGCACAGATTCAGACTGCATTATTGTGCCTTTTTCCTCCGTTTATGATTTCTGTTTTCTCACCCTGTGTCTCTTCGTACGATTCAGGGATGCTGCTGGCCATCCTGGAGAAGTGCGGAGCCATCCCTGAGATCAGCTCGGCTGACTTCTCTGTGGGCGAGGGAACGGTTGCCGCTGGTTACCAGAACTTCATCATCTGCATTGAGATGTTTTTTGCTGCTGTTGCTTTGCGCCATGCCTTCACTTACAAGGTCTACATGGACAAAAGACTGGACTCATATGGTGAGGGCGGTGTGTGTGTGTGTGTGTGTGTGTGTGTGTGTGTGTGTGTGTGTGTGTGTGTGTGTAGGGGGGGGGGGTTTAAGATCAGAAAAGAGATGCAAACTGTAGATACAGAGACAGAAAGCCTGTATGTTATAGCGTGCCGTGCATATAACCTGGTTCTCCATACAGACTGATCTCTGCAGTCTGATCTTACTCTTTGTGTCCGAACCTTTGTACTTTGACTCTTATCTTTGACACACTCTGTTAGGGTTGTACCAAACAGCTCGAAGCGTCATTCATAATACTGATCTTTAAATTCTAAATCAACACTCAAATGTTATGCATGTTTTTTTGCATGTCTGTTCATTCTGCTTAAACCCAATATTTCTGCATAGTTGCAGATCAAGATTAGGCTACACTAATATTATTAGTATAATACTATTTGTAGAATTAGATTCCAGTGGTGGTTGTGTGGAATAGTTTCCGACAAACACATGACAAACATTTCCCATAACTCCAGAGCGTTGTAAAATCCAAAAAGTCAACATTCATTTTTAAAAAAGTTAGATGTAATCATTTCCAAAAATCATGACATGTTTTTATCAAATGAATATTCTGCTTCAATCCATATTTGTTGGTGTTACACCTTTCAAAAACTACATCACTGCTCTCCTGTTTGCAGCACACACTTGCAGTCTAATAGCAGCCTGAGATAATAGACATAAATTATATTCAGTCAATAAAGAAAGTTGATTTAATAAAACACTTTTATTGCGATGAATCACTGTATTCAAATTGAGAATTTTTTTTTTAGGATTTTATTTATTTCATTATAATCTATGACAACATCCATTTAAACTTTCATTTTAATACCATAGAAGCCTAAAACAAAAAAAGATTCCGTACAGCCCATTTCTTCTGCTTTTCCTTCATTTTCACCCTGACTTTCTTCTTCTTCCTTGTCTCTCTTTGTCTCCCCTTTCTCCTTTTTCTCTCTTCTTTACTGTGCTGCACTGAAAGGCTCATTTCCTATCTACGGACAGTACGGTAGGTCTGATGTTGGTTGTGTTTTGCCTGTATTTATCTCAGTTCTGTATGTCTGCCCCCATTACAGTGCTTCCTGTTTGCTTTTTTTGTGTGTTTGGTCATCGTTGAATTTAATTACTTTTTCATTGTTTTCAGTTCGGCATAAATTCAGTTGATTCATGTAAAATTGTGGGTTTGTGACTGTCTGGTTTTGTTTCATGTTCACTATGCAGCTTTGAACATTTTGCGTTTTCATTTCTCCTGTTTCACAATTTGGTTTAGGCTGCTTTCAGACCTAGAGTCGTCTCCTTTGGTCTGAATCAGGGACTCATTTTCTTACAAAGCTGTATAATGGCCTAGAGTTGGTTCACAGCAGCATTTACAAGCGGACCAGATCAAATGCCTTGTGTGAGAAAGCTGCTCTTGATTGGTCAGAATTTCCATGCGGGAAAAATCCAGGAAGTAAAGCAAACGTTGAAGAAGAGTACACTTGCAAGATAAATGTGACACTTTCTAATGTCACAATAGAGGGACAACTACGCAGGTTGATTTTAGCGCTGCTCATCGTGGACTATATTGCTGTCATTGTTCATTTTAGTCAAACCATACAGTTTGAAAACGAGGCGCGGCTCCAACTAGAAAACAATGTTTTGATGCATTGGATGTGCTGAATGTGCATATTAAGGCAGTACAGGAGGAGGTGCACATTAATAATCCTCCAGGACTGTAACATGCTCATGTTTAACCCAAACAATGTGTCATGTGACTGCAGTTGGTTCACATCCAGGTCGGAACACGTTCTCACCACAAACACACCGCACCAGAGTTCATTTGTAACAGGACTGAGACCACCTCTTCAGTCCAGCTGTTTTGGTGAACACCTGAGTGTGATTGCTGTGTTCACACCTGCCCAAATGAACCGCACTTAGGGGGCAAGCGAACCTGAATTTGATTGAGGCGAACCAAACGGCAGGTGTGAAAGCACCCTGAGTCTACGTTGCTACCCCTCTCACGGACAAAATACATGGGACACAGTGGTACAGGAACACAATGTGGGATGTTGATTGCCTACTTGGCAAAATCACGTTGTGCCCTCTAATACTCCCCACTGTTGCGTTATTGTGTACGTAATATGCGTGTCTACGACGTCCAGGGAACAGATTGTTTACTTCATTCTTATGATCGAACTTTGCTAAATTCAAAGATTTATTTGGAAAATTCACTTCACATTCGGATAGTTTCTGTATTTCTCTCACTCATCTGTCACTTTCATTTGTCCCCCCCGTTCAATCAGTTCTGAGTCTCTTTACTGATAACATCTCGACTCCTCCTCCAGGTCGCTGTGCCCCAATGAAGAGCATCTCCAGCAGCCTGAAGGAGACCATGAACCCAGGAGACATGGTCCAGGACGCCATCCATAACTTCTCCCCAGCTTATCAGCAGTACACCCAGCAGTCCACACTGGAGCGGAGCGGGGGGCCACCTCTCTCCCGCAGCCACAGTAACCTCAGCACCCGCGGGGACAACGAAAAGACCCTGCTGCTCAGCTCTGACGACGAGTTCTGAGGCTCAGACACACGCTCACTTTACTCCTGTAGCCCATATTGAATTTGTATCAGCTGTGTGTGAGACAAATCAGATCTTTTGTTGCTACTTTAACATGGAAGATCAGGTTCTGTTTTCTTTTTTGTTTTTACATTTAGACAACAATGGAAAGATCAGATTCATGTCAGACTTATGAAACTGTGAGAAGAGTGTTTTTACAAGGACAGAGAGGTAATAATTGGTGGAGTAGGAACAGAGGTGAAGACGATGGAGACGTTGTCACACATGTAGTTTGGGAGAGAAGTCAAGATGTTTAGACATTAGGTTTATTAACCGGTCAAGTTGTCATTTGTGTTGATGTCATAGAGGCCGTTACTGACAGAACTACCATATCACATGGATACGAATAACCGTGCCTGCATATTGAGTCCTTATGCTGCACTTTAAACACTACAGCAAAAAAGTATACGACAGATATAAGATGTATGCTATAGCAAATAAGTGCCATCTTCATCTGCAACACATGGCCTCCGTCATCTTTTAGTTTTTGTACTGATTCTCAGTCCAAACTCCGCCTCACCCCTCTGCCAATTCTGCCTCTTGCCGAAACATTGCCAAATAGAGGGAGTACCTTGTGCTCCTGTCGATGAGACACACTGTCTTAAGATTTAGAATCGATTTATAGTCAAGCAAAACTGCGGAGCCTTTGAATTGCCAGGCTTCATTTTAATATATAAGACTTTAATCTTTTTTTATTTAAATGACGTATGACCTTGAAGGTATAACTCAGTTAAAGAGTAGTTTGTTGGAAAATTGTTATTCCGGAAATGTTATAAATATTCTGTGTTTGTTTTCATTTTGTTGTTATGAACAAGTGACTCAGAAGTGTAATCGTACGACTCCAGCTGCTGGCCTGACTCGGGCTCCTCGCGTTTTGTTTGTGGAGCAGTGAGGGAACAGCTGTGGGAGGGATTTTAGCGTGGGCAGGGGGAGACTGACGGAAGGACAACACCCACACAGATTACAGATTACTGAAGAAGCAACACTTCCCTGCAGAGCCGGCCCAGCTGTGATGTGCTGCGGATTGTAATCCCATAATTAAAGGCATTACATGTACCACAGATCAGGCCTGCCTCTGCTGGTGGTGTTTATAATGGCATCACTGCTGTAGTAGTGGTGAGTCAGGATGTTGCAGATATATATGGTCGAGCAAAGATGTGTCAGTGCAAACAAAGCTTTAAGGGTCCCATATTCTGCTTATTTTCAGGGTCATACTATAATTTGGGGTTTCTACTAAATGTTTACATGCTTTAATGTTCAAACACAAACCTGTGTTTACCCTCTGTCTGAAACGCTCGATTTTAGTGCCTGTGTCTTATAGCTACCCCTCTTGAAAAAGCTCAGTCTGCTCTGATTGGTCCCTAGAAACAGTGCCAGGCTTTTTAGACAATTTTGCATAGTGGAAAAAAACATGGATTTATAAAGAGATTTGGATACAGTGTTTGAGGCAGGCCCCCATTTATTTCTATTAAAGCTGCTCAGCGCTCTGTTTCCGTGGTATGAAATTACCCGGATCTTCCAAACCGTGGCGCCCATAGAGGAAGCGCACTGGAGACTTCAGGTAGCCAAGCGCAGCTGAGTGCAGCTGAGCTATCTAGAGTGGAGATGAAAGTGATTTTGAAATGTTTTTGGACCAAATGGATCAAATCCCAATAGTGAAACGAGCCATTTTGCGGGGGTTGTGACGGTTTCACTTTTAACCGCTATGTAGAATTGGCTCCAAAGCCAGACGCTGTTCCTGGACTTCTAGGTCCATTGTGTGTTGCTACTGGGCCCAAAAAGACTTCTTCCACAAACTTAAATTGGGAAAAAGACATCTGTAAATCCATGGATACATTTTTTGGTGTGTCACAGCCTCCGTGAAATGACTGGTTTCACTATCAGGATATGATCCATTCTGTTTGATAACATTTCAAAAAGCATACAAGACCATTAATGACACTGTGGCGCGGGGGTCAGCAACCTTTACTACTCGAAGAGCCATTTTTGGTCCAAAAAAAAAAAAAAGAGTTAGATCTGTCTTGAGCTGCAAAATATATATTTTGAGCCTTATAAGAAAAGGTGACACAGCCTTATTTAGTCTAAATTAGCTTAGCGGCATTACTAATAGGTCTAATTATTAAAATAGTTTACCATTTGGTGGCTACTCTACAGTAAGATATTTATGAAAGTAAACGTCTGTCTATGCACTATTAAATTCAATATTTTCCTCCAAGACTTTTACTTTCTGGAACTGGAATCCACGTCTAGCTTTGCTAAGTAGACACAAGACAAGCCCCAGGGAGCCATTGTAGAGGGGCTGAAGAGGCGCAGGTTGCCTACCCCTGCTATAGCAGCACTATTAACCTTTATATATTACAGTTGTGACATCACAACTTTATCAAGTCTTGACTGATCATTGAATGGCTCAGTGAATATGGACTGTGCATTTCTCTGTGGCTTGAGCGCTTTGATACTTTCACAGTATTTGTATAGCACCTATACCTGCGTTATTATAAAGGCTGACATTTAAATCTGACATTTCACAATATGGGACCTTTAAGTCAAACTGGACTCACATCTGGAAAAGAATACACGGGCATTAAAAGCTGGTATGCAAGATTCAGGGACACACTATAGCAGTGATGCACGGTAGAAGAAAATCCTCAAGTGAGTCAGAACCTTCAGGCCTGCCTGTCACCCTGTTTCTTATTACTAGAGTTAATCGTTCATACGTTATCAACTGCTGCTCAATATGCGTTTTAGCAGGGGCCAGTATAGAAGCGGCTTGTGGTTGTGATCGTAAATGTTTGATGGCAGAGCACAGCAACATAAAAGCTGAGTAGGTCCTTTTGACAGGTGACATTAGGCCCGATGCTGCCTCTAAATGTGCGATCATTGTTTTTTCTTATGATGAGTCCAAACAGAGTACGGACTGCAGCAAAGCAAGTCCTTGTGAGTAATGAATGTAGGCCGGGTAAAAAATTAACAGACAATGTGAATCTTAAGAGGACAACTTCAACATTCAATGGATTATTAAAAGTGTTGAAAAGTTGGTTTCCCGCTGTGACTGCTGATCCCTGCTGACCAGCTCCTGCACTCAAATATTAACGCATCACCTTTGTTTCCGACGTTCCACCGAACCTGTAGAGCTTCAGTTAAAGGGAAGGCTAAGTGAATTTGTTCTGTTATCACTGCCTTTTACTCTGCCCCAAGTTAACAACATATCAGACTCAAGCATCTTGATTCTAAACACTATCAAGTGATAGTTTTGATACTGCGTGATTGACATGGTTAGTTAATCACGAAGCTGAATATATTAAAGAAGGAAATATTCTCCCAGAGAGGAAGGAATGCTGTAAATAAAGTTAAACTGAGCACTGCGAAACATTCATGATGAAGACTGTAATGGCATTGCTTGGTATAGTGCTTTAGTTTATAATGTTTTAATTTTCATACATTTCTCTTGTTTTATTTCTGTTGCACACTTTTTAATTTGTATATTGGTAATATTATCTTGCTTTGATGCTATATTGGTTCCTGTTGGTGTTGAAAAGGAAATTAAATACAAGTGCAAGCAAAATGTTCCTGCCAGGTTCTTGTTCACACAATAACATGTCGGCACAGTCACATCATTGCAACAGCATTTGATATTTTGTGACATTTGTACAACGATTCTACTCGTGATATAAACCCTAGAAATACAGTGAGGAGCCTCTGTGGAACCGATACTGTATACCTACTTAATGGTATCTTACAGGGCACCTTTCAAAGTCTTGAATTCAGTTTATAAATATGAGGCCTCAGAAGTCTTTAAATTGACCTTTTTGAAACATAAGACATTTTGACTTGTCTTTGAAGGAAAGGTTCGGGAAGATAACCCATTAACGATGGCTGAGCTCCAGTAAATGTCCCAGTAAGCTATTCCAGTAAGTCAGCATGCACAATAGGACCTGCCCTACATGGAGATTAGCTATCACCATCAGCTATTTAAATTTGTGAGGTCTTAATTACCCCAAATGTTTGATCGAATTCAATTTATGGTTCTTTAATTTTTTTTGTCAGAATTAGTCAAGCTTATCTGCGTGAAAGTCCACATTTCTGCCATTACAATTCTTTAAACCTACCACTGAACCTAATACTTAACTGCACTTGCACTTACCTGGTGGCAAAATGAAGATTGACATAACTCAATGCAATAACCATACACATATATTAAATTTAAATTTAATAGAACTTTATTTATCCCAAAGGAAATTATTTTGCCAGAGAATGCTTTGATTACAGTAACAACAACTGACATTCACTTAAAGAAAAACCTGCTAGTTGTTAGTGGTTGTTTTTTTCTTTGTGAATGTTACTGTGATTCTGTAATTGGAGCATTCTCTGACCCAAGAATTTCCTTCAGAATAAATAAGGTTTCATTGAATATAATTTAATGCAAGTGTATGGTTATTGCAGTGAGTTATATCTGTCTTAATTTTGCCACCAGGTAAGTGCAAGTATAAAGTGAAATATTAGGTCCAGGTTTAAAGATTTGTAACGTCAGAAAAGTGGACTTTCACACAGAAGAGCTTGAGTCATTTTGTCAATATAAAAATTAAAAGACGGATAAATTATATTATGTTAAATGTTTGAGGCATTTAAGACCTCACATGTTTAATTTTTTTTTTTTTTTTTTTTAAAAAAGGTCTTAAAAGCATTAAATGTAAGTATCTCATACCTGTTGACACCCTGTACCCACAGAATACAGAACTAGAGGGCGCCATCTTGAAACAAAAAAATATAAATTATATACTTCTCTCTTTTATTTTCTACTGAACAGATATTCAGTCTGTGCTAAAGCGGACAATAAATAAATAAATAAATAAATATTAAAGAAAAAGGACTGACAACATGAGGATGTCAATCATACTCGAGGGGGCGGGGCCTCCAAGACAGCCAGCCAATCAGATTAGCTTCTGCTCGCCACTCGTGCGCTCGCTGCGCTATGCTAACAACAACAACAACATAGCTTTCTGCACCTTTTTCGTGTGTCAGTTGAGCGTAACTTAAGGTTAAACTTACACTCTAACGCATTATTTGGTGCGATATTTCACTTTTCAACAAGTCTTGGAGAAAGCGACAGTTTCCTCACCCAGCCAGCGTTTAAAAATAACGTTAGCATTAGTTGGCTAACAATCCGGTGGTTTGTTTTCGAGCTAGGCCTGAGTCGGTACCGTTAGCGAACCTGTCCGTGACAAGGCTTTACTGACCGAAAGGCAACATTAAGTAACTGCCTCACCTGTCAGAAAAACAGTGTCTTCAAAATGAGAGGTTCATACGGAGACAGAGATCGAGACCGTGGCCGTGACAGAGGGTAAGTAACTAGGTAACCAACGCAGTCGAGTAAGCTAACAGTTAGCATGCAAAGTACCGCAAACAGATGTCATTACATAAGGCTCTTGTTCCATGGTTGCGGTTAACAGTGATACTGACAATATTGTACGCCTTTAATGTGTCGTAAAGTTGGCTAACGTTACACAACATGTGTCTGTCCATGTTGCAGAAGCCCTCGTTTCGGGTCCAGCAGAGGCGGCCCCCCACCGGGTAGAAAGTTTGGAAACCCCGGGGACCGTTTACGAAAGAAGAGATGGGATCTGGATGAGCTTCCCAAGTTTGAGAAGAATTTTTATAATGAACACCTGGAAGTGCAGCGAATGAGCCAGGTAGTCCTGAAATATCTCAGCCTGATCTTTGATGCACGTACATTATGTAAGATATGAGTAGAGTGACAGGAGATGAAGCCAGAGTGCTGTTCAGTTGGTTTTACACACACTTGGTTGTTGTCTTGTGCTTTCAGTATGATGTTGAGGAGTATTGCAGGAAGAAAGAAATCACTGTTCGAGGTTCAGGCTGCCCAAAGCCTATCACCAACTTCCACCAGGCACAGTTTCCCCGTAAGCACATGCATACATCGATTCCTGCACATGCACAGCAGCTACATCTGTTGCTATAGAAATAAGTAGAATAATTCCTGATCTGCTTCTCCATCTAGAATATGTAATGGACGTGCTGATGCAGCAGAATTTCAAGGAGCCCACAGCCATCCAGGCCCAAGGTTTCCCTCTGGCCCTGAGTGGGAGAGACCTTGTGGGCATTGCTCAGACTGGCTCTGGGAAGACCTTATCGGTGAGACACGTGTCTTCCTGTGACTATACTTGTAAAGATTAATACACAACACAACACAGCAGCATAACTCACTGATCTCTTTTACAGTACCTTCTGCCTGCCATTGTGCACATCAATCATCAGCCCTACCTGGAGCGTGGAGATGGACCCATTGTACGTAAAGAGAAAAGAATCGCACACATTTTAGAGTTTACATAATGATTTTTTAAAGCCATCTTAACATTATAATAATGCCTAATACACTAAATAGTGGATTGTTATGGTGTTACATGTGTGCTCTGCAGTGCTTGGTTCTGGCCCCCACAAGAGAACTGGCGCAGCAGGTCCAGCAGGTGGCGTACGACTACGGAAAATCCTCCCGCATCAAAAGCACTTGTGTGTACGGAGGTGCTCCCAAGGGACCTCAAATCAGAGACTTGGAGAGAGGTTAGTGTATTTACTGTTAGGATTTGTGTCCCATTTGATTTTTCTTTTCATTTTAATTGTTTGAGTCGTCTGAAACAGTTTATTTTCCATTGAAATCCACATTTAGTTCATCTGTAACATAACACGTTTGTCTCTCCTAGGTGTTGAGATCTGCATCGCTACTCCAGGCCGTCTGATTGATTTTCTTGAGGCTGGAAAGACCAACCTGCGACGCTGCACATACTTGGTTCTGGATGAAGCTGACCGCATGCTGGATATGGGTTTTGAGCCACAGATTCGCAAGATTGTGGACCAGATCAGGGTACCCTTTTTATAGAATAGTAGTGTTTGTGTTTTTAGCAGCAGAGACACAGCTTATGTATTGAAAGATGCAGCAGTCGTTTTAGTATCTGTCATCGCTTGTTTTTGTGTATGTAATGTGTGCTCTTTGCCCTCAGCCCGACAGACAGACCCTGATGTGGAGCGCCACCTGGCCTAAAGAGGTTCGCCAGCTGGCTGAAGACTTTTTAAAAGACTATGTCCAAATCAATGTAGGAGCACTGGAACTCAGCGCCAACCACAACATCCTTCAGATAGTTGATGTTTGTATCGAGAGTGAAAAGGACCACAAGTAAGTGCTTTGGTTTATTCGGGGCTGTACACATGCTGCATTTTTGTGCCCTCAAATTCATTGTTTCGGCATGCACGTTGCTGAGCGCCCATTTGTCAGGGCATGACAGCTGTGCTTCGAGATAAACCAAGTTAAACTTTTGAAATGTAGCAACACACATGTGACAAGGAACAACCAATCACAACCGACAGATATCCTTCCCTTCTTACGTAAATATCAATGGCTACCCAGAGCTTTACATCTGTCCCACGGATGCTACATGGTGCTTGTTGAGGTTGCTTAGTGACACAAAAAAGGCAGAAGAGTAGCGCCCAGCACCCGAACCTCGTGTTTTCCAGGTGGCTAAAGGCATGACATGTATACGATCCCTTGCAGTTTGTTTGGGGTTTACTCTCTTTCCTGTTTAATGTATGTTTTTCCTGTCATTTTTTAATGATCATGGTCTCTGTTTTTAAGTACAATGTATGTACAACTTGTAAATGTTATGGTAATGTTTTTTTCTTTCCTCAGGTTGATTCAGCTGATGGAGGAAATCATGGCTGAGAAGGAGAACAAGACCATTATCTTTGTGGAGACCAAGAAACGATGTGACGATCTCACACGCAGGATGAGACGTGATGGGTGAGTGATGATGGGATCCTATACAGTTTGAAAGTGGTCATCATGTGCTGCATCCGACCCAAAAGTTTGTGGGAACAGGAAGGAATGCAGTTCCTTTCAGGGATTAAGAACGGATCATTTAAAATAATGTAACGTCATAGTGATAATAACTGGTTAAATCTACATTTATGTGACAGCTTGCTTGTCTCTCTTCCAGGTGGCCAGCAATGTGCATTCATGGTGACAAGAGCCAGCCAGAGAGAGACTGGGTGTTAACGGGTACAATGCACTGGCACCTGTACAAGTCTGTGTTCTGTCTTTCAGGATAATGTTCAGCTGCTCATCTATTCTTTGTCTGGTGTTGCAGAGTTCCGTAGCGGCAAAGCTCCCATCCTCATCGCTACTGACGTGGCCTCGCGTGGTCTGGGTATGTCCTGTGTGCTCAAGTGCAGTGCAAATGATTTCCTCAGTATAACCACACACTGATAGGGTACACATACAAGATATTTGACCTCTTAATATTTAGCCTGAAGCCTCACTGCATGTTTATTTAGAGTAGATTAATGATCAAAAGTCAACTACGAACACATACTTTTCTTCCAAAGAACATATGATGCTTCTCAGATAAACTGTGTATCTCAGAAGTTTATCATATTTGAAGGTTTCCTGTGAAGATTTAAGCCACTTTGTTCTATTGAATAACACAGAAAAACACTGAACATAGGAATGATGTTGAATAAAGTGTGAAGATGTAAGGGGTGAGGCTAGTGCAGCAGCCCCTTACAGGATGGCAATCAAACTTTAACCTAATTCTATGTTCATTTGTTTTCTTTTCATTTTGTTTTTCTTTGTTTTGTTTTGTTTTTTTGTTTCCAAGTCTCTCCTCCGGCAACTAGAAGCACACAGGCCCTCGGGAGCCTGCAGCCGGACCTAGGCATGACAAATCGAAAGCTGACTTGGGGAGAGAGACGGCCTGATTAATCAATCCCAGACACAGCCATCTCCGCTGAAAACCTAGAACAGAGCCCACAAACAAAACTCTCCCCCCTTCCAGGACACTGGCTGCCTGGGCGACGAAGGGGGGGGTTGGCGAGCGAGCGCGGGGTGCTGCTGGGCTTCCAAATTTGATCCTAGGGTCGGGGGCGGCTGTCAGGTGAGAGGGCGAAGAGGGGGGTATGGAGGAGGGTGGGCTCCCTTCAGCCATGCCATCATCACAGTGACGCACCCCAACATTTGCTGATTAAATTAACTCAAGAGACTTTTTAACAAAGTTTTAAATATCCTTGTATTCACCCTGATGGGATATGGATTAAGAAAACTTTTTGCACAGTCCTTGAGGAGATTTCCAATCCCAGTAACAAACTTTGGACAGCAAAATTTCCATCTAAATTGGTCCCACAGATATCTATCAGATATAGTCTGATAGATGATATATAAGTTTTGTGAAGCTGAGATACAGTGGTGCGTCACAAGAAGACAGAGACAACTGCCAGGAAGTGAGGGCGGAAAGCAGCCAAAGCCGAGGCATGGACGGCTATGCTGGAGGCTCCCCTCTGAACTGCCCCCTGATGCCAGCCCCTGACACCCCCCACCACTGGCTGTGCCGGCCGGCCTCTCCCTCTGCGGACGTCATGTCTGGTCCTGGCTGGCAGGAGTCCTGGCCTGGAGGAGCCACCTCTCTATAATCGATTTCCCTCCCGTTCGCTCCTCTTCCTCCCTTTCTCTCTGTCCTTTCTGTCTCTCAGCCTCTCATAAATCATCTTTCCTTTTCCTGCTGTCGTTCTCTGTCATCTCTCTTCTGCTAATTTCCTAAATGTTTCCATCTTTCTCTCTTTCATCTCTTCTCTTTACCTCTTATTACCACCTTTACCCTTTAACCCCCTCTCTCGGTCCCCTGTTATCTTCTTGTTGTTTTCTTTGAACCATTGCTGACCCCTGTCCTTTTTGTCCCCTTACCCCCTTTCCCCAAATCTACTGTGCGTCCTGCTTTCAACCCCTCTTTTGTCTCTAACACTTTGGACATTTTTTCTTTGTACGCATCATACCAGACCACCAGTCCAGTGTGTAAATAACTCACCAGCTCTTCATGACTCACTAAATCCCTCCATGAGGACTAGCACAAACTGTCAGGACTCCCTGGCAGAACCCACTCTCAGGTTCCTCGTACAGAAAACCACACACAGCTTCTCCTTAGTGTCTGTTTCTTGTTACTGAACTTGAAAAGGTGGACTCGTTGATATCACTGCCATTGGAAGTGAACCTGGAAGGCATTTGGAACAATCAGCACCAATCAAAGACCAACAAAGCCCTTAGGAAAACCTCCCACAGCTCTGCATCATGATAAGAAGTTATTTGTCACTGCCAGAATAAGGCGTTCATATAAGGGCTTAAAGGAGAACTCCGGTGTTTTTCAACCTGGATCCTCTTTTCCCCATGTTTTTGTGTCCAAGTGACTCGTGGTGACGACAATTTGAACTTTAGAAATCGGTCCAGTAGTGACAGAGAAGGTTGCATCCAGGAGCAGCAAAACAGGCCGCGGTGTTAACACCTCAGGCATGTTCGCCCGTCAATTCACGTCCTCTAAAAGTGTTTTTGCCACAGACAGACTCAGATTGTTGCTGTGAGTGTCTGACAGCGTTACGGAAAAGACACGTCTCGCTAAAGCAGAATTCTCATTTTGCAGGAAGAAAACAGTGAAAACAAAAGAATGGTGACATGGAACACAACAGTGTCGGCCTCGAATGGGACAAAGAGCATATGCCTCAGCATTGCAGTTAAACTTGTCCACTGCTCAGAGGGTAAAGAGTTTGGGGACCTCTTTGTGTTAGCAATTTGCACACGTTTTCAGTCGCTGTTCTTCTCCTTTGAGTGCTGCTAACTCCATTTTAAATCTCCTTGTGGTGGGTCGCACACATAGTAAGTCGTCAAATCGTCTCACTTGCCCCATCCTGCTGGCTGTCCTTTTTATACGGATGTTGATTTGGCTTAAATGCAAGACAACTCTCTGTCCGAGTTGAAAATACCTCCGTTCTCCTTTAAGGTCTTTAAATGTTACATGAAAGAGTCCAGTAAAGACTTCTCCACACATATTGAAACAGCATAAACTCAGAAGTATTAACACCAGGTCAAAGATGCTTGATGACCTGACCAGGCACACATAAGACTAATAGAATAGGACTGCACCCCGGCACAGTCCAGCTGGAGCTGTGGCCCAGACAGTTTCCAGCTTTGGGAGTGTTGTGGAGGAGTGGCGAGGCGGGAGAGGGGACTGCTTTTGTCCTGTGCGCTCTCCTCCTACCCCTGCAGACCTCCCAGGACTGGTGACGGGTAGGGGGGACAGAGAGGTAACTTTGTAAGCCATCACTAAATCTCTGATTCAGGGTAAGTACTGTACCTCAACCCCCCCCCCCCCCCCCCTTCTCTGTTTTCTCCTCCGCCAGCCTTCATCATTATGCTTCCAAAACAAGGCTTGTTTTTCCTCTAATCAGCAGTGTTTTTGGAGCCTTTGTCAACTGTAATGAGAAACAGACCTCTAATTTGTTTGAAGATTTAAAAGATTTTATTCTAAAACCATTAATCAGCAACCCCCTTTAGCCCACTGAATCTGTCTCTTACACAAGGGTCACCAATTTCAGGGTCACTTGCCTCTTAAATTTTGCTTTTCGCTTACTATTGACCAAATTCTTTAGCAAGCCACTGCATCTTCTCTCATCACTTATGTCAGTTGATCTTATTTGCATGGATGCAAGTACTTTATTACTAAATAATTGAGCCCTGTTGTGTAATTGGCATGGTAAGTAAATACATTTTCTAATTCTGTATTGCACAAATAGTTGATCATGACCAGGTAAGTGAGGATGGTGGCTGCCCTGCAGGTATTGTCTGTCTAAATGTTCCCAGTTCCTAAAGCACTAAAATTGAAATTCATCAATGGAGTAAATTAATTGATTTATTAACCAGTGTTAGTTTTGTTCTGACTTTTGTTTTTGTCTTTTCCACCCCTGTAACTGATCCTATCACACCACCCCTTCTCTAATACAAGATGTGGAGGATGTCAAGTTTGTCATCAATTATGACTATCCCAACTCATCGGAGGACTACATCCATCGCATCGGCCGCACGGCCCGCAGCACCAACAAAGGCACAGCTTACACCTTCTTCACTCCGGGGAACCTCCGCCAGGCCCGCGAGCTGATCCGGGTGCTGGAGGAGGCCCGACAGGCCATCAATCCCAAACTGCTGCAGCTGGTTGACACTGGACGTGGAGGAGGGGGAGGAGGTGAGGCTCACTTCCTGCTGGTTTACTGAATAATGTAGCTGCTGAGCTCTCACCACCAAAGAGGGATCCGTTTTGTTTTCTCTCTATATGAATATAGAGAGATAAGAATATGGAAAAAAAACCTCACACAACCCTTCAAAAGATCCGGACTATCTCTTGAATCTAATATAAAATACAGCTCATGATGTTTGAGAAACATTAGTGCCTCATCCCTTAAACAAATATTTGCCAGTCTGACGGCCTCTGTTTGTCATCCCTCTCTTACTTTATCCTTCCCTGCCCCCAGGTGGCCGTCCCCGTTTCCGTGGCAGCTCCAATTCTAACAACCCCAACCTCATGTACCAGGACGAGTGCGACAGGCGGATGCGTTCTGTGGGTGGGGGCGGCAGCACCAAGGACAGCCGCGGCGGCAGCAGCTATGGCCGCGACAGCCGAGACAGCCGCGGAGGAAGCAGCCGGGACGGGGACCGCTCCTCCTCCTCGTCCTCCTCCTCCTACAGAGATCGCAGCAGCAGGGATGGAGGACGCAGCTACGGCTCCAGCTCCAACTCATATGACCAGTACCAGAATAACAACGGCAGCAGCAGCCAGTACAGCAGCTCCAGGGGCAGCTCTGGGTCGGGGGGTGGAGGAGTGGGGCAGGCCCCGTCTTCTTCATCGGGTCCTCAGCCTTTAATGGCTCAGCAGTTCAACCCACCCCAGCCCATGATGGGCCTGATGGGGCACTCGCCGTTCCAGTTTGCTCCTCCACCGCCACCGCCTTCAGTAGGCAGAAAGTGATGTGAGCGGTGCGTCAGTCACACACAACACAAACACTACACCCACTCCCACAGACAGTCTCAAAATCAGGACATATGAGTCTTGATTTTGATTTTGGGTTTAACCCTCGGCACTTGACCACTGTAACATTTCAGTTATGAGCTTTGTTCTGTTTGGAAATTCTTTATCTCTTAAACATCAGATGATTTAGCCTGGTTCAATTAGTTTATTAAGTGGTCGTCGCCTTTTGACTTTTTCTTCAAAGTCAAATTAATCATTAATTATTTAGTTTGACAGAAGCTCGTCTGTGACTAAGTTTGATGTTCTTGAAAAAAGATCTTTTGTACAAACATGCTGTTTCTGTATCGTGAGCTGCTACATAGGATTTGTAGAGTAACTTTTTTTCTCCCCTTTAGGTTTATCACAGGTAGATGCTGAAGTAAGTTCTCGTATATCGGCTTGTTTCTGTTTTAGGTTTATTATCTTTGTGTTTAAAGTTTGTGAACCACAACATTAGTTTGACTTGATCTGCAGCAAAACTAGGGTTTAAAAACATTTTTCCATCATGAGATTTTCCTTCATTTTTTGATATTATTTAGGCTGTGTAAGGATAACTGTGCAGAGGCTTTGTGTGGCTATAGCAGCAGTTAAAGTCACATGCAGATAAATAAGCTTTTCTTTCACATGTCCAAGTTTGTGTGGATTGAAATCTCCTGCGACCCGCCACAGATTACTTTATTCAGTTATTTACCAGTGTGGGCAAGACTGTGCAGCAGTGACACTTGAGATTTTCCTAGAAAATAGTTCCTTTTTACAGTTTAATAAAGTTCTTCAGTGTATCACTGTGTAGTCTGTGAATCATTGATGCTAAAACCCTGCAGGCTGGCAGCAGCTTTAAGTATTGTGTGGTGGAGTTTTAGGCTGAATCCAACTGTCTGGACTTAATCGCACTTGCAGACTCGCAGACTTTGCGTGCATGTTCCCGGGAAGTCTGGGAATTCCGAGTGCTGTCCAAATCTGTAAGGTGAAATTTATACTTCTGCATTGAATCAACTGTAAATGTAACTACACGTCACGGCGACGCAGACCTCCTGTCTGTTTCTGTAAGCTGTAACCATTTCTCTCAGTGGAAACGAAGCTTTTACTCACTTTAATTTCACAGATCAGAAACAATAAATTGTGACGACAATAAAGCCTCCACTGAAATAGCATTTTAAGTCTTGTGCGATGTATCCTGGCTTCATACGAGCAGAGGAAATCTCCGCTTGTCGCTAGGCTAATTTATACAATGTAAAATGCTATAGGCTTGTGCTATTAATGTTAGCATGTTGCATTTTTGGGGAAAATGTGTCCAACAAAAGAAGCTGGTCTGTGTACTTGTTTGAAATTGTCTCGATTAAGCCATGTTTTATGTGTGTTTTGAGTCAACTAAACTTTACAGCACTTCACAGAAGCTTCCACCGCCAACTAGTGTTTTGGAGGTGTAACTGCAGATGGCATAGGGTCTGCGGCGCAAGTATAAATCTCGCTTAATTCATCCAGTCCACAAGGGGCCTCAAGTGGACTTTGTGCAGACTTCCAGAGAGTCTGCTTGGGGTACAGACTCCAATGATTTAATAATCCACGGTACATCCACGAAGTCCAGAGGGTGGACATTTGGATTCAGCCATGTGTTGAGAGGAGAAACACAATTAAACAGGCCTTAATCTCACCAAGAAAAAAAACTTTATTACCCAGTTGGAATATTTTACCAGTGTTATGCTCTTGCACATTGCACAACTCAAATGTACATAACAGGACTGCCGTCATTGGTATTTACAAAGCAGTCGTATTGGAGATTAGTGCAGCGGAATGTGATTGAGAGCCTGTGGGGAGGAGGAGGTGTTCAATGTGGCTGACATGCATCGCAGACTGTAGAAACAAGTTGAACATGTTTGAGACGAACACTGTGCTCAGAGCATTCGGGAGCCATCTCAGTTTGCATGTGCTCAAGTTTTTGATACTCAGTTTTCCCCCAATAAACGCTGAAATATTAACTTAAATCACAAGCTAAAGAAAAGATTAGTCAAAATTCAACTCATATTCTACTGAAAATGCTTCGAATATATTAAGAATTTAAGGTTATAATGTAGCTGATCTGTATCTCAGACAAACTGCAGACCTAGTGTGTAACAGATGAGAAAAACAAATCCATTCAAACACGCTCAAAGTTAAATGTTAGAACTGCAAAATAGGCACATATGGCAGATGATACACAACTCTGATGTTACAGTATTTTTTACACAAGATGGAGAAAAGACAGGAAAACAGTACAATCAAAAAAAATCATTCTGTGCAAATCAAAAAGTGGACTCTGTTGTTCCAAAAGAAATCATGAGCAATATTCACCCGTCACAAAATACACACCACACAACGTTGATTAAGTATAGGTTTGTTTTGCAAACTAAGATGAGCTGTGTCTGTGTGATGCCTACGTCCTTTCTCTCGTGGTGTGCAGGATTTTGCAAACATTGTGTCCCATGTTGGAAGTGCATGCAGAGGTGAGGGTAAACGCAACTGATAATTGATCCTAACTGACACCAGGCACACCAAATGAGCAAGTACGCACACATTTGGTGTTTAACTGTCTGTTAAAAACATTGTGACAAGTCTGCAACAGCTCTGAGGGAAGCAGTCGCAGGTTTGTGTCGAAGCAGCCACACGCAGCAGACTAGACCTAGACGCACATTTAGAGCAAAGCATACACACGTGACACTGACCGAGCATGAGCGTAATCCGAGGAAAGTAATCGATACCAATCAAAGAAAGTACAATGTGTTTACCAAGGAAAAATGGGCGTATGCAGAGTGTTGAGTTTGACAGTTGGTGAAGGAAGTCTGAAAGCAGAGAGTCCGTCAGGTTGTGGTTGTGTTTAAATGCTATAGGTTCCCCCACGTCTCTGGAGGAGGAAAGTGTTCTAGACTGCCGCTCTCGCTGTGCTCCTGCTCGCCCATGGTGAAGGTTAATCTGTACTGCAGCTGCACTTTCTCCTGAAGCACACACACACACACACACACAGGATGAGAGCAGTGGATTGAGTTATAGTTGAACATCCAGAGAGCCTCTGTGCTAATCTCAATATTATGAGTCAGAAGAACTACGCAGAGATACAACAAGGATAACTGACGAGTCATCACACCCATTACAGCCCATGTGCCTTTCACAGCTCACTTCACAAGTAGCATTAACAATTTAAGTGTCATTTTGTCCGTCCCCCAGTTATTTCAACATTAAAATCAAATTTCTTTTACTTGTTTTTGTAACTTCAACAGACGTAAGGTGACAAAGATTGCAGGGTAGCATGTTTCTCAAGGAGTTATTTTCATTCAGAGATTTTCTATTTTTTGCTGTGGATGTCAGCTGAGTGTCATGTTAGGCCCCGATCACACAGAAAGCCTTAAAGCAGCTGGAGGCAGAATTAAGCTTTTTCCTCGCTGTTCTTGCGTTGCGATGCGCCTCGTGTTTCTGCCAGAGCGCTCTGAATTCCTCATTCAAAAAAACTTAAACTCAGAGCAGAAAAGCACCCTACATCATCTCTTTTTTTCCCCTCCATTGTCCAATCAGATGATTGGAGAAGCAGGCCTTCTGTTGTGGTCAGGACAACTAGTTTAGAGTTGTTAATGATGGAGGAGAAACTGGCGCCCCTGAGTCTTCCTAAAATATGCCTGGAAACAGCCAACATGAAGGAGAAGCTCCTGGACCAACTGGTGGTACTCCCTCTTTTTTAGGGTCTCATGTACCCACACAGATTTCTGTTTATCTGCTGACAGCCTCTCAGCCTCACCAGAGCTACAGACAGCACCCTCTGCCTCAACATGTCAGGAACTAGATGCTAATTACTTTGAAAAAAGGACAGATTGATCACGTTGGGGTTTGTTTTTTTACTAGTAGCATTCAATTTAAAAAAAAAAAAAAAAAAAACAGTGTGGTGCGCCTTGTGTTTTGCAACCTGCAAAATGCTTTCTGTGTGATCGGTGCCTAATGCTGCACTGGTGCTAATGTACTTATCAAACAGTGAGAGAGAAGTTTCAACTGACACTTAACAAAACCAGAGAAAGACTGTGGTTACTATCATGGACTGTCCTGTCCATTTAAATCGAGTGGAGGGTGATTTTCATACAGTTGTTCGCATTGTTGAGGTAGGAAAGGTACTTACAGCCATGGGGTGTGTAAATGTGGAAATGAAGTGTGGTCAGGCACAGTGTTTTTGCAGTATTTCCCTGCTATTTAAATGGTGCATTATTAGATAGAGTAAGATGCGCCCACATAGACAGGTTCACAATGAGTTTTGGGTGGGTGAAATAATCCCCAATGTGTAAAATGTGAACACAGAGAGCAGAGCTACTGTCCTCTGCGGACACGCTGTGCGCATTTACACACGAGCAGCAGTGTAACATCATTGATTATTTTAGAAGCTAAATGTTTAGTTCTGTTTCCTCTGTCAAGTTTGCCAAATCCACCATATAAATAGCAGGTGCACCTGGCTTTCATAGGGAATAGCAGATGACATAGACTGAAGGGACTAAATATAACCCCTTGGCCCCTTGTGCTTTACTTTGTGCCCATATTATGTACCGTTTAAGCAGCAAAGTGGTTGGATACACTTAGTGGTGTCTGGATAAAAGTCTTACCTTGTTTGGGTTTGCCAGCAGCAGGATCTGTGTGACAGCAGCAGGAGGAAGGATGGGGTTGAAAGCTGGGAGCTCTGTTCCTGATGGCGGCTGCAACTTCACTGCCATAGACTACAGTTGATAGAAAACGAACATTCTGCCTTTACTAAGACAATAAAACTGCTGCAGTGGTTCAGTGAAGATGTATTTACAAGGTGAGCGATCTAGCCGACTGAATCTAACGGGAGACGAAGGCCTTGAACTTTTATTACTGCTGACCTTTGGAGCCGTGGTCTGGAAGTCTATGTCTTTGACGGGGACAGGGGCGGACGACAGCATGGAGATGATCACCACTAGCACATCAGGGCGAGACGGAGGCGAGTCGCGAGCAAAGTGAAAGAGAACCCGCAGACTGTGTCCATCAAACACAGTCACAGGCAACAGACTACCTGGAGAGAGTAAGACAGACGAGGAGAGCGTGTAATAACTCTGCACTTCCAGGTGCGCAGAAGCGTAAAGCCATTAAGTTCACTTACTGGGCTTAATGGATTCTAGCGGTACAAAAACATCAGTCAGGGTGACTTCCGCAGGCGGAGTCTCAGCATGAGTCGGGGACATATCCAGCAACGTGGCTGCGAGGCTGGGCTGAGAGTTGAGAGGTGCAGGCTGTTCAGCAGCAAAGGCTGGGATGGGGTTTGGGGTGATGCTGGCCCCAGACTTGCTCTGGAGATCTCTCAGAGTTGGTTTGCACTGCTGCTTGTCCCTGAAAAGAGATAATTAAAGAATGCATCTGTTGAGTGGTTAAATTTAAGAATACACCAGTTTTAAAAATCCCAATGTAGTAACTCCAGGGACAACGCCTGAGGAACATTTCTGAGCCAGCCACAAAAAAAAAGTAAAGAGTCAGAGGTCGTAAAGTGGGGCGGGGTCTGGGGTGACAACTGTAACTCACCAATTATACATTTTAGTAAGGCCTAAAGTTGTACATAATTAATGGGCCTTAAACATGACGCATTTTTTGCTGCATCAAATTCAATGTAGACACGCAGCAAGCACACTCAGACGCTAGAGCGGCGTTAACGTATTTCTGGGCGCCTATCAGTCTGCGGTAAATATGAAGAAGGTGATCATTTTAGTGCAGGGCTTAACATCTGTGCCAGAGACAATATTTATGGTCTGAAAAACACACCTGGAAGAAGATCAGCTCTGCACTGAGAATTTCTGGTAAGTACGGCTATAATACAGTGCTGGGTATAGTAAATTTGCAACCTCAGATGCAACCTGCCTCCTTGAAAGTTGGTACAGAGTACAAGAGTAGAACCGGGCACCTGACCTGAAAGCAGCATAAAAGAGGAGTCGACTGTAATAATTCCTTGGCCGTAGTGAGTTAGACAGCCTAGGACAGCTGGGTCTTTCATATCACTAAACAATCAACATGTTTAAATTGATACCGGCATCATAACGTTATGATCACAGAAGGCACATCACCTGGGACAACACAGCCTCAGGCTCTGTCCTCTGACTGAGCCTGCTGCGCTGTTTCTTTAGCCAAAATGCGCTGCAGAGATCATGTCACTGCATGTAGAGGAGGAGTGAACAAACTGAAAAAATACCCATATAAACTACTTCTTGTCCAGTAGGAACATGAGGAAGTTAACTCTTTATAAATCCGATGGAAACTGTATTTGATTTTGTAGTAGAAAGGAAAAAAAACAAAGAACAGGACAGAACAGCCCTTTCCACTCCTGACCGGAGAGGAAGGTGGAGACAGAGAGCAGTGAGAGGAGATAAATTAGGTACACCTGTGAGCTGGGGGAAATCAATCAACAAGCTGCATGAAGGAGCACAAAGAGGAGTGAGAGTGGCTCAAGGAGAAAAACTTCAAAGTTTACTTAAATTATGGACAGTCTTTGCTCAGAGACCTTAAAGGAAGAAACAAGAAAATGAGCAGTAGTTAAAACAAGGATTGTTTGGACAGTGGAAACGTTCAAGATAACAAAGCTCCTGGAGGAAGTGTGCTGATCATTGAGCAGGTGGGATGAAACACTCTAATTCTGTAACCTGCACCTTTGGACTTCTTTGCAGTGGCCTTCAGGTAAGTTCTCTTGCACTTCCCCTACACACTAGGGATGGGTGGTATACAATATATCAATATATTTTTAAGCAAGATATAAATTTAGACAACACTGTTTATATCAATATAGGGCCAAGTTGAATAACATGGGTCACACAGCTCCGCCCCACTCACAAGCTCTCCAGCAACACTTCTTAGAGCTGTAGCCTCGCGTGCACCTCTCCAGAAATGTAACTACATGTCGCAGTGACGCAGACCTCCTGTCTGTTTCTGTAAGCTGAAACCATTTCCCTCAGTGTAAACAAATCTTTTATTTACTTTAATTTCACAGATTAGAAACAATAAATTGTTAAGACAATAAAGCCTCCACAAAAATAGCATTTTAAGTTTTGTGTGTGATTTATCCTGGCTTCATATGAGCCGAGGAAATCTCTATTTGCTAGGCTAATTTAGGCTAATGTCTCTATTAAGCCATGTTTAATGTGTGTTTAATGTGTGTTTTGAATCAACTAAATTGTACAGCACTTCACAGAAACCACGGTGCCAACGAGTATTTTGTAACTGTTATGCAGCTGCATGTTTTAAAACAGGGGAAAGAAATCTGTCTTTAAATTTTATCTTGATCACAGTGGCAAATGTATGCATTGCTTTGTTTAATTAGGGATAAATCAACACTACAACTTAAAAGGCATACATAGTATATGAAATTGGTGGGGACGATTTAAGGAAATTAGAAAAGTGACAGTGGTTGTTTTCTAGGAGTGTCTGATGTTTGAAAACTAGACCAAAATCCTACCAACAGTGGCTGCTACTGCACTAATCTACTTACTACAAATCTATACCAAGTAGACAACCATACCTGACTTAAGCTTACAAAATATTTGAGCTTACGTAAGGCTGATTCCCACAGTGATGTGACAGTGTTAACAGTGTTATAAATACCATTTGACTTGCAGGCCCTCTGGAGGCAGGGACTGCTGCATCAGCGTCTTCCCCAGCAGGTCCAGCTCGTCCAGGGCAGAGTTTCCAGGGGTGGAGCCAGACGAGAGGGGCTGAGAGCTGGAGGCTGGGTCTGGACTCAGGAGGAGGCTGGGTGCTGCTGGGACGTCTGCGTCTATGCTGTCAGAGGACTGGAAGTAGAGTGAGTGAGAAAATTAAAGGCACACATGTCTCGTTGATTATAGCGGAGCTGTTTAAAGTGACGAATTTTAAGAGAAGCAATGTTAGACAAATGACGTCAGTGTAACAGTAATAATCCCTCCGCTCACCTGGAAGGAGTCCCAGGCTGTGGAGTCTTCAGGCTGTGACGGAGGGTTTGAAGTGTGTGTTCCTTCACTTAAACCTGCCGGTACACAAAGCGGTGGCACTATTTAGGACTGTGTTTCAACTAGAGAGCTCCACACCATCACAACCGATATCCTGCAAACATCTTTTATGTTGTGACACGCTGTTACCAAGTGACATGAGCTCGTCGTCAAGGAGACTGATCCCCATCTCTTGCGAGGGGGCGTTGAGGCTGTCTGTTGGAGTGGGGAACTCTGGGAATGACGGAGGCGACTGTGGTGATGTGTCGAGTCCTGTCAGATCTAGCAGCGCCGTCCCTCCTCCTGTTCATATCAAACAGACGAAAACAAAAAACAGGAAGATTTGACTCTATAAATGTCACTGCATTAAACATTTTTATAGACTAACTATAAAATGGAGCACCTTTTTGTATTTCTGTGCTCAGAGCTTCACCCACCTGTTTGTTTCTGTGTGTTTAATGTGTTGTTGCCGTTTACGATCTCCCCCTTCACCTGCTGTTTGTACTGGTTGATGACCTGAGTCAGGCTGTCGTTGGCCTGCAGGATCTCAGCTGTGGAAAGACGTGAGAAATATTACGATAACATTCATGAGTGATGCCTCTGCTGCTGGGCAGCAGTGTGGACTAGAGCTTACAAAGACTGTTTATAAACTGGTGGATCAGAGCACGTATCTATTTATCTATCTATCTAGACACTTAATGTGTTTGTAAGAGCAGTGTGTTGTGTGGTAATACGTTCTCACTGACTGGCATCAGCTTTCAACGATCAGCTCCTATTATTCTATATTTGTACTGCGGGCGTGTCTCTGGTGCTCTTATCAGGCACAACTTTGGGAGAACAAGGAAGCCTGACTTCAGTGTCCTGTTGGAGGCCTCCAAGATAGAAAACACCAAGGGCCATGCATAAACTGTGTACGCACAAAAAAACATGCGTACGCCTTTTCCCCACACATAAACCGGTTTTTATAAAGGAAGAATGTCCGGTAAGGACACCTGTGCACCTGTCGCATTCTTCAGACCAGGCGGACAGATAATATTACCTGAGATAGCTGTGGGTGATATGATAAGGATGAGATTAAATACAAGTTGACAGATGGATAACATTGTTTTTAGGTTGCCTGCCAAGTTCACTGATTGTGTTATTTTTACAAGCTACACAGCGCACTGTAAAATGTAATTCAAAGCTACATTTATGAAGTTATTAGATTATTCATGAGTGATGACTGCCATCACTTAACATTTATCTTCCTGTAAGTGATCGTTTAATTTTACCATGTGAAGCACTTTGTGAAGTCATTATCAACATGAGCGCGATGAATGACTCATTGATCATCCCCCCGGCGTTTAACAGCAATGATGACTGAGATTTTCCTGCGATGATGGTTTGCAGAAGTGATGAATGAGTTGCTCAGATGCTACAAACTGCCACAGCCGTGAAGATGACAGCTGCTCTGCCACTGTTGCGATGCAGTTGGTAAAATTGATTTTTTTTTTTTTTTTAACCATGCTTAGCAACCTCAGACACAACCTGCTGCCATGGTCTTGAAAGCTGGCACAAAAAAGGCACAAGACGAGCGCCCAATTTCCAGGTGGTTAAAGATGCAGCATGTGCACGGCCCCTTAAAAAAAATTAACCCAAGGTGATATGTAAACTCATCTTCATTGGTCGACTACAAACATGACGTATCATCTGAAACATGGAAGTAGCTACATGCCCATTAGCCCACAGCGTCATTAACAGGCGGCTCGCTCAGTGTGTGACGTGCACTTGTAGATAAAATATAGGCCTATATTAATGAAGGTTCATTAGTACGGTTTTGTATTTCTCTGTAATGTAGCACAGTGTTAACAATGTTACTGATACTATTCTTTCTCACACCTTCAACTCAAATCACCAAAATATACCATTTGATAATTAAATTAATATCATAAACATGCAGGCGACTAGTCGACTAATGGCCCTAAATGATGACTATTGGTCGACTACGAACATTCTTAGACAGAGGCAGCCATAGTTTCTACATTTATTTATGGCGAACTGTGGGTGTGGAAATAAGATTCATGCACATGCGCTCAGCTCCACAATGATCAAGATTTATAGAGCAGAAGTGCACCCATGGCTTTATAAATCTGAAGAAAAGAATGCATACGAATATTTCTGTGTACACATTTGTAGTCGCATCATTCAACTTTCTAGGAGCCAGAAGATTTGCAACACATTAACCTTGTGAGATTGTCTTTTGCTCTGCCTGACGAGGACTAATAGAGCTAAAAACATTTCTGCAGCAAATGAACAAGGAGAGATCATTCCTTTTATCGTGATATTTAATGGCAGATGAATGAACAACAGTACTCACCCAGGGCCTCGTCGTTGTCCTCCGTATCACTTGCCAGTCTGAACAGTGTAGGTCTCATTTTCTCACAGCGCTGGTACAGGTCCTGACAGCACAAAAAACACATTATACTAAATATCTGATATCAAGTTTCCTTTCCACTACAGTTACCATTATGTATACACTGAAAAGTTTGAATCTCCCCGTGATTAAAAGCATCTTTCAGCTCACCTGAATGAGCTCAGCATTGCTCTGATTGTTGGTGCTGCTGTCGTAGTCCTGCAGGAGCTGAGTCAGCAGACTGACGCTCTCCTTCACCTCCTGAATGGCGTTCACCCGCTTCGACACCTTCTCTGCTCGCTTCTGATCCTGCAACATGAATGGTGTGACCACAACCATGTGCACATGTAAGTTAATAATGTTACATGAAGCAAGCTGCAGGGACAAACAATGGAAATACAAAAATATAGCATGAATGGGGAAGTACAGCAAGGTCAGGCAGAGGCCATTATAAAAGTCTGGGGAGAGCAAAGAGCAGTTCCTACAACCCCTGGAATCAGGACAAATTTACTCTGCACTCCTGCTGAATCACTCTGCCAGTGACACACAAAACCCCCGAGGGCAACCAACCCATTTCCTCATTCAGTTAATGTTCCTTTCAGGAGTGCAGCACGGTATTTTACTCCTTCCCTTACAAATCTCACACAAGACTATATATCTGCAGCGCTAAAAAGTGGAGGTGCAGTTAATGTATAACAGGAAAGTGTGATTTTAAAAAAAGGAGCCGGAAGGAGAAGGAAACAGGTTTACCTCTTGGACCATTTCCTTTATGAGTTTGTTGGCAGCTTTCAGGTCCTCAGGGTGCGAGCTATTCAACAGGCGAGACAACATCTGACAAAGCAGAGTTCACATGGCGAGATATGAGTGAACAGGTTTCACAAATCCCAAACAGGAGACGAGAATAATCATGATCAAAACACAACATGCACAGTGACTCAGGTCATAGTTGTCCTTACTTTTGACTTCTCCTCATCCTCAAAAATGGCATTCTTGGGTCTGGGTGGAGGAAGGTTCAGTAGTTTGTCAGGTGGCAGCTCTGGGTCTTGTTTAATAATACCTGATTTACAAATGCAGAATATCAACAAGATGGAATTTGTTAATATGTAAAGAATTTTATCCAATTTAATCTTAAAAACAGACTTAAGCTGCAATCCTAAGAAGTTATAATATTACAATTAATCAAATGGCCTCTTGCCTTGTTTCTTCAGCATCTGATAGGCATCTGAGATCTTGGCTTCATCAGGTAACCCCAACGTCCAGCTATATATCAACTCCAAAACCTTCTTTTTTACTGGCTCTGGTGAACGTGAGCCCAGGTACTGAGTGGGGGAATGAGAACAACAAACAAGTGATTCACATTCAACAAAAAAAAAGCAGTCTGCAAAACACAGATGCACTCAGACAGTCTTACCTTTGGAGAAACTACTTTGATGAGTTCATTGAGAAAACGGAACTTGCCCACTTCGCTGTGAAACCTTTTTCCACAGCTTTTCATACACGTCTCCAGGACCTAGAGAATAAATACAAGTAAAAATGAAACAGAATCTGAACACCATGCTTGAAAAGGTGTGCTACTTCTAACTATTTAACACATATTAAGACAAACAGTCAAGGTATATTTAGGTCTGCTTCTATTATGTTACTGTATATTCTTGAGAATATAAGTGGGAAGACAGATTCATTTAAATGCCCAACATCCTCTCCTGCAGTGGTTTCAGATTTCTTCTCAGTCATTAGTTCCAGGTCCAAACAGTTCAATCTATTCAGCGTCATACTTGCATTTGGCCATGTCGTCAAGCTAGTTTGCTGTCTCTGTTGAGTAGCTGTCTGAAAGTCACCAAGTCTACAGCAGGAAATGGCACTCCAAAAAAAAAAAAAAAGCTCTGTGCTGGGAATTCACTGTACTCTAAAGTAAAGTGTGTTTTTACAAACTTAACACATTCTTGAGTCACTTGCGGTCGATTCAAAATGGACCCGGGGCCCACTTTTGCACCACGACCCACCACCTAGCAACCAGTGCTCTACTACAGTTGTCTGATGTGTATGGATTTCTGAGCGCTCATAGAAAATGTGTAGATGAAATCTGCCAAAAGTTATTTTATAGCAGCATAACATCTTTCATATAGAGGATTTAAACACTAAAATGTAAAAATGCTGTACAAAAAGCGAGGTAGAAAATCACAAGAGTCTGATGGTGCTTTCACACCTGCCCTGTTTGGTTCGCTTCAATCAAACTCAAGTTCGTTTGCCCCCTAAGTGCAGTTCATTTGGGCAGGTGTGAACACAGCAATCGTACTCTGGTGTGCACCAAAACAACCGGACCGAGACCTTCTTGGAGAGGTGGTCTCAGTCTGGTTACAAACGGCAAACGCGCTGTTTGTTTGTGGTGAGAAGGTGTCCCAACCTGGATGTGAACCAACTGCAGTCACATGACTCATTGTTTGGGTTAAACATGAGCATGTTACAGTCCTGGAGGATTATTAATGTGCACCTCCTCCTGTACTGCCTTAATATGCACATTCAGCACATCCAATGCATCAAAACATTGTTTTCTAGTTGGAGCCGCGCCTCGTTTTCAAACTGTATGGTTTGACTAAAATGAACAATGACAGCAATATAGTCCACGATTAGCAGCGCTAAAATCAACCTGCGTAGTTGTCCCTCCATTGTGACATTAGAAAGTGTCACATTTATCTTGCAAGTGTACTCTTCTTCAACGTTTGCTTTACTTCCTGGATTTTCCCCGCATGGAAATTCTGACCAATCAAGAGCAGCTTTCTCACACAAGGTATTTGATCTGGTCCACTTGTAAATGCTGCTGTGAGAGCACAAACCAACTCTAGGCAATTATACAACTTCGTGACAAAATTATTCCCTGATTCAGACCAAAGCAAGACAACTCTAGGTCTGAAAGCACCCTAAGAATAGAAAAACTGAGACACGAAAGAATGCTTTAAAACCCAGTGTAACAGTTACTACTGAGAAGGGTAATTATGACGGATCTTGGCTCAGATCTAAACTCACCAGCAGGGCCTGCATGGCCTCCCACTCCTGTGGAGACTGGATCTTGTGAGCCAGGAGTCTGGTGGCCAGCTGAGGTCTGCAACACAAGTCATAAACAATACTCAATGTCCAGAGCTGTGCCCACAGCAAGTGAGCAAGTGCAAGTGTTGTAATGTGTGCTGCAATTAGTGCTGAGCAAGATCTCCATTACTGTTGTTTCTTTTTTTAACTTTAAGTTCAAATAAACACAAGAAATTCGTGCTACTATTGTGGGATTTTTAAAAGTGTCTTCAGTGTTTAAATGTCAGCGTGAACACTGAAACTCCAGTCAGATTAAAACCACATTACTTTAATAACAACTGAGTGACTGCTGAAAATCCCAACATGATGAACACCAAACGGGCAACTTGTAATGTAATTTTCCTCACCTACAAAGAACTGTGGCTTTGGGTTTGTTTTTGTTTTTTATCATTATTATCTTTACAGGCAGCATGGTGGTGCAGTGGTTAGCATTGTACAACCACAGCAAGAGAGTTCCTGTTTCTAACCCAGAGATGGTGGAACACCTCTGTGCGGAGTTTGCATGCTCCTCCCGTGTCAGCGTGGGTTTCCTCCAGGTACTCCAGCTTCCTCCACAGTCCAAAGACATGCAGGTGAATTGGTGACTCTAAATTGTCCGTAGCTGTGAGTGTGAATGGTTGTCTGTCTCTATGTGTCAGCCCTGTGATTGTCTGGCGACATGTTCAGGGTGTACCATGAATTGTCTTTACATGCCTAGTGTGCAGAGTTAAGTAACACCTGTAGTAGCCCGAAAGGTCTACTGTTTTAACATGCAGGTTGCAAATTAAATATGTGTTAATTTGCATAAAAGTTCAGCTAAGTTAACAAAAATGAGAGATTTGAATGATTTTAATTTCAACTGAGAAAACTTAGAAAACATGTCCAATATCACAGCTGGGGTCTCCAGGATTTATACCCTTGGATCTGCATTAACCAGACCATAATTAAGGTATGAAGCATGGCCTCCTCTTACCCCTCCAAATCATTGTTGAGCTGGTCACAGAAGGCATGGATGCTGCTCCAGTCTGTGTCTCTGTTGAGTGGGTTTGTGGCTCTGTCTGAAATATCAGCAAACGAGATGTCAGACAACAGCAGTGAAAGATGTTACTCCAGCCTGACTGCGTTACATCACTGTTGTTATGCTGAGATTAGATTACAGCTGACTGAGGTTTTCATCACAGTAACTGTTGTGATATTAAATAACACACTGTCCTAGTGGTAAAGATTGAATTTCCATGAAGGCATTTATCTTTCTGGACTGACTTAACTTTTTCACCTGTGTGAAATTAATAGTGTTCAGTTTCTACACCCAGCTGCCACTTTATTAGGCACCCCCATCTTATGCAGCCTTTTCTGAATCATTAAGGGTAACAAAATATTTGAAACACTTGACTACAGTGCAATAGAACCACATCAAAAACATAACAAATAAGTAGATGCACGGCACACAGGAGAGCTGCTTCTTTTAATTTAATCTATGAAACTTTACAACAACGCATTTCGCTGCTGCCTCTGAAATTTACTAGTATATAGATGATTCCTCCTAACCAATGTATGATTTTTGGGTAAATGCTTGGCTTTTCTACATAATAGAAAACTGTATGTGTTGGGCAGAAGAGCTTTTGGGATATGTAGTCGAATACTCCATGAGAGTCATTCTGATAGTATCCATTAATGTGTGACTTAAGATGATTGCTCTTTCTTCTTATGTTATGGTTGATTTAATTAATGTGTCCTCTTCTTACAGACAATTAGACCAGATTGAGGAAGAAGAAAGGCAGCACACTCCCTCCTCCCCTCTCACTACCTTCCCTCACCTTCCCCTTGATACAGGAATATATGGTTACATGTTATGGCAAGTGTCATTTTAAAGATGGAGGGAGCTCGGCGTAGAGCCGCTGCTCCTTCGCGTCGAAAGGGGTCAGTTGAGGTGGCACGGGCATCTGATGAGGATGCCTCCTGGGCGCCTCCCGTTGGAGGTGTTCCAGGCGCACCCCCACTGGTAGGAGGCCCCGGGGCAGACCCAGAACAGGGATTACATATCTGTTTAAACTATTGTTAATATGGAGATGCTACACATTATTAGCTTAGTTCAGTCCATTTTACTGAGACCATGAGCACCAGAGAAGTCTGTAATTCATTCAGATTTACTGACATGATGAAAACACAGGTGGTGATTCCTCCTTCTTCTGAAGATGTCATAAAGTCAGAATATGTGTCCATTCCTGGATTACCAGGAGTTATGAATATTGTTTTAAGAGGATAAAGTGGTGTTGTGCCAGGTGCTGTGAAACGAGTGTTATAACACATCATTAATATGTTAGACTAATTTGTATACAAGTAATAATCATACCGGTTCAAAAACAGTTTGATCCTATTTCCCATCTTGCTGAACTTCTCTGCCCCTACTCCAGCTCCCCACTTCTTAGATCCTCAGAACAATGTCCTTTTACCGCCCCACGATCGAGGCTGGTGGGTAAAGGAGATCGTTGCGGTAGCTGCTCCAAAGCTCTGGAGGAGCCTTTCACTCTCAATCAAATGCTCCCCTCCAGTGACACTTACAAGATAAATCTTAGGACATACAGGGTTTCAAAGGCCTTTGGTTGCTCGTAGTGGTTTTAATGTTTTAGTATTTTATCATCTTTTTATGTGTGTAATTGCTCTTGCCAGTGTTATCCTGTTTTATATTTGTGCACATGTTCTGAGACCCGAACTTTTGTTTGGTATGCATTTTTAATTAATGTGTGATTGGTAGGACCCAATAAGTATAAAAAACTAAAACATTGTCAACGATAATAAAGTCCCAATGTCTTCAAATGAGTACTTGTTACTATTGCTAAAATCGGTCAAATGTGTTGCCATATCAAACTACAAACATTATTAATCATAAATAAACAAGTCTCAACCATAAAATGTGATCAGGTTTTGGAGCTTGCCCACCTTGTTTTGGGATCAGCTGCAGACTGACTTGGCAGACATGGCTGCCATCTTGTTTTTACATGGATTACTGTATTGAGCTCTTACTGCCACTAGATGACACAAAAAAAGTGTCCACAACAGGTCCAAGTTATAGAATTGAGTATAAGGTCGAGTAAATCTAAAATGTGATGTCCTCATATGAGGACACAGGGTCTCAAGAGGATATATTTGTGTGTCACACTCTTAATTTGTACAGCACTTTGGTCAACTGCGGTTGTTTTTATGAACTTGATTTGATTTTTGCTGGGCAACAGCGTTATGTGAAAGGAATCAAAGGCCTGTCTCGAATATAGCCTGTCGAGTTCAGTGATTTAAGCAAATAATAGCAGTGTGTCATGCCTTATGTCAAATTGTTTATATGACTTGTGATATTCTCAAATGATATGCATGTAGATGTGATCATATACTGCGAAATGCAGTGTTTGCAGCATTTCAAATGAAGATCAAATTATAAGAAGCAGCAACTGAGCTCTCGTGTGTGCAGTGCATTTACTTGTTTACTATCAATCTGATGTTTCCTGCCATCACCTGCACCAAGCTATGAGGACTGACAGTGCTGTGCATGGGGCATGTGCTTTTGAATAAAATACAACCATCATGAAGGTAGGGTCAGGGTTTACTGCATTTGTGTACTATATTTTGTATTATAGTCGGTGTTATGTCAGCTAGCAGTGGCTAAACTGGCAACTCAGAGTATGTAAAGTTTTATGAGCATCAACATTCATACCCAGAATATCTTCACCTTGTACAGATGTCACATCAAATGTTTAAGCCTTTCACATGCATAAAAACTTTAGCTGGGCAAGCAAGAAGGCCTCCAGGCTGCCTGAGTGCCTCCATGATTTAAAATTCATTAAGTCTCTGCCACATAACCCCAGCATGCCACCGTGCACAGGGATACACAGGGCAGGTGCTAACACAGTGTCACGTTAGCTAGCTAGCTGTCGGTAGTCGCACTGTGTCACACTGCTCCGTCTAGAACTTTCCTCCGAGGCCACAGCTTTGCCGCAATCACACTGTAACCTCTGTGACTACAAACAGGGTCCCCACGGTCTCGCCACCCGCCTCCTAGCTGAGCTATGGAGCCGCAAAGCTAACGCTACGCCTGGCTGTGTTGTGTGTTGACAGCTGGCAGCAGCAGCTCCGGAGCTAGGTTAGCATCCTGGATGTGGCGGCAGGGTCCGAGTCCCCTCTACTGGGGCACGAGCGGCTGTGGTGAGCTGTCATCTCATCCACAACAGCTCACGGGTGATAATCAGAAGGTGTCCGGGTCTCTGCACAACACCTGCTCGGTTAAATAAGTTTAAAATACTCACTGATACGAGACTCCAAACTCTCCGTATCGGGCGGTGCAGCCATCACTGCGAGATTTATGTGGGGCTTCGGTCTCGCGAGGGACGCACGGACACGTAGAAGCAGTAGAGACATAGAACTAGAGCGCATAGAAGAGTCCCGTCCTGTCTCCCATTTGTTATGGACTTGCAAACAAGGTATCTGACCCTTTATAGTGGACTGTGTTTGTGGTTTTGTTGTACTTGCTGAAAGGATGTGCTGTTTTGGTTTACAAGTTATAAGAAAGAACTAGAAAATGAGTTTTTTTCTGTGTAATGTCATCATATTGCTGGCCAAGTTTTATATCCATAAATGTAAGGTATTAAAAATCAAACCCTCTTTCTGCGTTTTTGAAAATGAAGCAGAAGCCTACCTCAGGACGTGATATGCCTCAACCAATATAAAAGCTGTGAAAACCCCTAATTTGTGCACCGAGTTTATGATTCTGTTATAATGTTGTTATAATTTCATTGCATATCTTTTTTTACTCCCTTGTGTTCCCCCATACTGTTGTCTCTATGTTCACAGGGAAATGTGAAATAAAGAATATTTTTTAAACAAGAAGAGTGAATAGAGACATCTGAAAAAGAAAAACATTAATCTATATTATATCAAGCTACAGTATGTAAACACTTCCCTGTAATTATTTCTAACATGCACATGTTAATTGAAGCTGAGAACAATTTTGCTGTGCATTAACTGATATTATTATTAATGTAATAAAAGTTGTCTTTTAAACTAAAATCTTCAACAGAGTTGTCATATTTACCCTAATAATTTTATGTTTCATATGCCAAATCAAAGCCAGTGTCCATGACCAAATAGCTACAGATAATTATAAATGATAAACAGACCTGCACACACTCATTCACGCACACAAAGATGCACAAATGTACATAAACATATTTCATACACATCTCACACTGTTGTTGTAGTGACATATATTTGTTTTCTTTTTATTATTCATTTGGATCCCAATTGGTCACTGCCAAGGTAGCAACCATTATTCCTGGGGTCCACTCAAGCAAACATCATTTCATGGAGTATAACAAATATATAATTAAAAATCCAAGGCAAAAGGAAACAAACAGGAAACTACAAAACAAATTAAATACAAACAAATGAGTAATAGATTAACCAATAGATGACATTTATGTTGTCATAACATTTTCTGTATTTTAATTTTTGTGTTCTTTATAGCCTTGGAAAATGTTAATTTTTTTTTTTAGGTGGAGGCACACAGTTTGCTGCCTCTGAAGCAGGGGCTTCATCACTGAATACAATCTGCTATTTTGTCATTTTGTGTATGTTCAACAGTAAAATTAAATTAAATTAAATAAAAACTTAAATGGGAATAACCATTCTAGCAACTTATTATCTATTATCATAGAGCTGCGACAAGCGAGAAACCAGAAACATACCGGAGTAAAAAATCCTTTCAAAATAAAAGCAGGCCATTTGGTTTGTGTGGCCACCAACACTTATCTATCAATAAAATTAAATTTGAAACAATGTACGTTTACTTTGATTTTATTCTTAAACTTGTCACGTCTCGCCGCTATTGTCTGTTTTTTGTAAGACTCGAAAAGTTAATGCTGCTGCAGTTTTATTTAAATTATTTTACCGGAAGTTACCGGAAGTACTGTTTTAAACTTTACGACTGACAAACTTTTCCTGAAATGACAAGTGGCTGTGTTGTCCAAACATCACAAAATAACATTGCAGTCTAAAAACTTAATATGCTCACAGAAAGTAATATTTGTACGTGAGAAAATCTGACGTAACAATTTAAATTGTTTCACCGGAAGTACTGTTTTGAACTTTAAGACTGACAAAATCTTCCTGAAATGACAAGTGGCATTTTCTGGACGTCACAAAATAACATTGTAATCTAAAAGCGTAATATGCTCAAACAAAAAAAACATACTTTTATGTGGGAATAATTTTTTTAATTATTTTTTGATTATTAGAAATGGCAAAAACTGAGAGGAAACATGCGGATGTGGCCTGTAATGCACCTAAGTTTTGATTATTTAATAAAATCCATATACTATCTCTAGCTGTCATACAGCGAAGAGACAAAAGAAGAGGAAAAATTCACTTGTAACCAAAACCTCCTCTCTTAATTATAGAGGAGCAGCAGCTCTGTGTCGCCCTCCAGTGGCAGCTATTGTGCACTTCACTGAATATGGAGCACAACCACCACAACACGGACTACACAGCAAGTAACGGGATTTGATTTAAAGTTTACACCCATTTTATTAACTCGACCAGGAGCCATCGGATCTCTGCAGATGTCTGTGTTTGACACTTCGCCTCATTCAGAAGCTCTCTGCTGGTTTGTGCTGGGAAGTGTCATTGTGTTGTGAGTGAGGGAAACCATTGGCACTTATGTTGTGGCTGGGAACACTGGAGCTATATGAAGTCGCTTTACACGCGCGGGCACCTTGGTTATTATTTGGTAGCGCAACATCACAGGGAGAGATACAACTTCCTTCCTGCTGTTTCACCCAATCGACAATGCACGAGTCTGCCCGCAGGTTTTCTGAGAGAAAAAAGTAGTTGCATGTTTGGTAGGTGCTCGTTTCCTGTTTCCTCCTCAAAGCAAAACCTGCCCAGCTTTATTTGATCTCCTTTAGGCTAATTCTCAGAGTGAATTAAGTGCCATGTTCAGCCAGTCCACATCTCAAATCTCACACAAGATATGGCATCTCCGAAGACTGTGCTGGAGTGGTGCCGCGTCACATGCGCCAGTTACCCCAACGTGGAGATAAAGAACATGTCAACCTCCTTCAGGGATGGACTTGCATTTTGTGCCATCATCCACAAACACCGACCTGACCTGATGTAAGTAGACCAGTGGTTTCATAGAGCTTTATTGGATGTGCAAACTCATGCTCAGTGAGGTGGATAAATACAGTGAGGTGCATTATTTCCCTGCAGGTGTTATGCATGAACAGGACTCATTGTAAACACATTGTCCCAGTCTCTCCAGTCCTGTCCTGATTTATTTGTCTTCCTACTGGGGCTGCACCAGACTGACTAATGTGCTGTCTTATCTGGAGCAGAGCAGGACCTGCACACTGTGCCCAGGACTAATCTGCTCTCCTCTGCTTAATCTCTCTCTGTCTCTCTGCTAAACCTTTTCTTGTCCAGTTTAATGGGATTAGTTGGTTTGTTTTGCCTTTTACAAACAATGATTGAACTAGAGTGATCTAATTTAATCTGATCTTGGTGTGCAGTTTATGTCTCTGGAGTCTCGAACTATCAGTCACCAATAGTCAACAGTTTTGTTTGTTTGTGATTAGGGTTGCAACGGTATGCCGATTTCAAAGTATACTGTGATACTGAAACTTTATATCTCAACTTTATTCTAGTTATTTATGAAAAGAGGGTACTTTTTTTACACATACTTTAATTACAAATGCTTTATTTTTCAAATATCCTCCTGAGACCCTGTGTCCTCATATGAGGACAAAACATTTTGGATTTACTCCACCTTATACTTCATTCTTCATTCATTAGACCTGTTGTCCTCGTTCATGGACACTTTTTGTCCCATCTAGTGGCAGTAAGAGCACAATACACTAATCCATGTAAAAACAAGATGGCAGCCATGTCTGCCAAGTCAGTCTGCAGTCGATCTCAACACAAAAGTGGACAAGCTCTAAAACCTGATCACATTTTATGGTTGAGACTTGTTTATTTATGATTAATAATGTTTGTAGTTGGATGTGGCAACACATTTGACCCAGTAACAGTAACAAGCTAACATACTGTTAATTAGGAAGTTCGTGTTTGAAGACATTGGGACTTAATCATCACCTCATTTTAGGACATTAGGACTTTATTTTTTTTTTAAGATATTTTTTTGGACCATTTTTGCCTTTAATGGACAGGACGGGTAAGTGTGAAGGGAGAGGGACAGAGGGGGGATGACATGCAGCAAAGGGCCACAGGCTGGACTCGAACTCGAACCCGGGCCGCTGCGGCAACAGCCTTGTACATGGAGCGCCTGCTCTACCACTACACCCCAGGACATTAGGACTTTCTGATAGTTTCATTTGAGGACATTGGGACTTTACTAATGTCTCATTTAAGGACACTAGGACTTTATGGTAGTCTCGTTTGAGGATATTGGGACTTTAGACCTGTTTGAGGACATGTAGACTTTATTGTTGTCCCATTTGCGGACACTGGGACTTTATTATCGTCTTGTTTGAGGACAGTAGGCCTTTTTGATCGTCTCATTTGAGGACACTTAACTGTTGTCCCGTTTAAGGACATCAAGACTTAATTATTGTCTCGTTTGAGGACATTGGGACTTTACTGTTGTCCCTGTTGAGGACATTGGGACTCAATTTTTGTCCCGTTTGAGGACATTGGGACTTAACTGTTGTCCCGTTTTAGGATATTGGGACTTAAGTCTTGTTTGAGGACATTGGGACTTTACTGTTGTCCCATTTGAGGACATTGGAACTTAAGTCCTGTTTGAGGACATTGAGACTTTATTATTTTCTTGTTTAAGGACATTTGGACTTAATTATCATTGACAATGTTTAGTGTTTTATACTTATCGGGTCCTACTGATCCCAAATAGTTCGGAGAAATTAAAAATGCATACCAAACAAAAGTGTGGGTCTCAGGAGGAAATAGTAATAAAACATTTGTTTAACCAAAAATAACCTTTCTGTTTTAATTCCTGTAAGGGTCATTCTGACTGATGACACCACAATATTTTCAGAGACGGTTATCGTACCACAAAAATCTCATACCGTTGCAATCCTATTTGTGATTTAGTCTTTCCATCATCAGTTAATCCCAATCTCTCTGTTTCCTCACCTTGATCCAGAGATTTCAGCTCCTTGTCCAAAGATAATGTTTATCTGAATAACAAACTGGTGAGTCGATCCCATCGAGCATGTTTCTCTCAACGCTGTGTTTGGTGTTATTGACCATTACTAACACTGTAAAATAAAATAAAAAATTGTGATTTTTTTTCATGTAAGTACCTTCCTACAATCATCAACATTCTCTGTTTATCTTCCCTGGTTTCCTGAAGGCATTTGATACTGCAGCGAGGGAGCTGGGCATCCCCCCGCTGCTGGACCCAAAGGACATGGTGTCCACCAAGGTGCCTGATTGCTTGAGCGTCATCACCTACCTTTCTCAGTATTACTACTACTTCAACAGGAAGTCTTATGGTGGACTAGGTAAAGCCTTTTCTGTTTTTATAGCAAGTGGGGGTTTATTGTCTTTACCAAGTACTTTACATGATTATTTAAGGATACTAACAGGTCTTTAGGAATATATCTGTGATGTTTGGGCTCCGTAAGGTACACACATTCATGCCCCTCGATGAATTAGCTTTTAAAGGGAGAGCTCACCCCAGAATCAAAAGTGTGTTTTTGCTAGAGTGCCCTGTAGTTACATTATATTGCAGAGAAGGCAGACATCTCTACGGCTGATATCTCCAACACTCTGCAACTCGCACCTAAACAATCTACACTGATAAATAGCACTACAGGTCAGAGGAAAAGTGTGTATTTTTGATTTTGGGGTGAACTTTATCATGGGAATAACACATTCAGACAGCCGACACCCCTCCAGTTCTCAAAACAACAAAGTACATGTTCATCTTCATCTTACTGTTGACCAAACTTTGCTCCTTTTGCATGTTTTTTTCTTGACTTTGCAGCCGGTCTTGCCAGTTTGAAGTCATCACATGTGGCTTTTCTAAACAACCTCACAAAGACTAAAAGTCCGGATAGTCTCAAACCCCTGAAGGTGATTTTAACGTACATATAATCCCAGTGTTTTCTCATACTCCTGTCATCTCTGCTGCAGGGTTATCAGTCTTAGTCACTGGTTTCTCTTCTCTGTTCAGAGTCTGACTCATCTGGAAACCAGGAAAGAAGATCATTTGTCCAACGCGAGGCCACGGACGGTGTGTAGTTTGTGTTTTAGGCCTGTTCACCTGATCCAGAGACATCTGATTGACGGGAAGGTCTACCATCGCAGCTGTTTCAGGTAACAGCACAGTTCACAAGGTAACAGCAGCTTTTTATTGCTTTGTCAGTGTTTAGATTCAGGCTCATCCAGACTGTGTGTACGTCTTGAGACAGGCTACAGTTCACACATAAGAATGCGTTTCAAATGTGTTTCAAGTGACCACTGTGACCATTGTTGCTCACATACGACGATAGCTGAAGCAGCAGGAGAGGAGAGCTGGGTTTGTTTGTTTTAAATTGTCGAAGGATTTCCTTCAGTGCATTTGGATTCTATTACATGTGAGTTACTTAGACAGCAGTGCAGGTAAATTATTGCTTTTTCTTTTTTTTCTGTTAATGTCTTAAGGATGCTTTCACAGCAACACATTTCACCTTTGTTTTGTAGGTGCAAAGTGTGCTGCAGCACTCTGCTACCAGGCTCTTACACACAGGGAAGTGATGCTGGCTCCTTGATCTGCACTCACCACTTAACAGACAGTGAAAGTACCCGCGTTGACCTCAGCCAGCCAGTCAGATCTGCTGAGAGTCGACCCAAACGTGATTATCAGTCAGGTTATTTTTCTCTGGGTGGATCGGCTATCAGCAGCGTCCCTCATTACACTAAGAAAACAGAGTCACAGGATAGACTGGTTTGTAAAACAATAGAGACCGAGGGGAAAGAAAGGCAGGAGAGGATCAAAGAGGTGAAAGAGGAAGGAAACAGAGACTCACCTGTTGGACCGAAGAAGCCAGCGCGTCCTCGTCTTCCTGGAAAAGCTGGATCGGCACCCATTCCGACAGATAGCAAGTCACAACAGGAAGGGGCAAAGACTCAAGAGACGTCTGAGCTCTCTTCACAGTGTGAACGAGCAACAGAAGGAAGGAGTCGGCCGGTTCCAGCACCCAGGCGACTGTTGGACTCTTCTGTAGCTCCTGTTCCTGCACCCAGGAACAAACCGGCCCAGCCCATGTACAGCTCCCGCTCTGCAGGTAAATAGACACTATAGGAGTTTACTTAGTGTGTTTATGTGCTGCTCTGTTTCATGACTGAGTGGGAAAAATGAAACAATTTTTTCTCTGTGCAGGTTGGCCACCCAGCCAAGATAGATGTTCACCCGTCTCATCTCGCGTGTGAGTGAACATAAAGAGTCTGTATCCCTCTTGATCGTGTTATATTTTTAAAAATCTCAGTGTACCTTTGGAATTTACAGCTACAAATTGATTAAAGGAACACTTCAAACCCCTAATGAGCATTTATATGTCGGTTACTCACCCTGTGTGTCTCACATTCCTCCACGATGAATGAAAAATCCAGTAACGGAGAAAATTCTTGATGATTTGAAGTCATAGGTGTCGACGTTCAACAACAGCAAAACTACATCAAAAGATAAGTTTACAAACTCTCACACAACTCGTGCAGTATAATTAAAGTCTCATTTATCGATTCGTACTCTCAGTACTTATCTATGCTCTGTTCAAAGCCAGACTCCATTGAAAAAAACAGTAATTTTACCTCACTGAACACAGGAGCTGCTGGTCTACCACTTTCTCCATCAGTTAGTTTTTGTTTGTGTTATTGTGTGACTTCTGTGTTTCAAAGAGTTGGCTCATATTCACCAATGTCACACAATAACACAAACAAACTAACTGATCGAGGCAGTGGTGGACCAGCAGCTCCCGTGTTCAGTGAGGTAAAATTACTGTTTTTGTCAGTGGAGTCTGGCATAGAAGTTTGACTTTCCGTTCAGTTTAAAATACTGAGGTTTTAGGAAAAATGCATGGGTTAGGAAGTACTGAGCATGTGTCTGGATAAATGAGACTTGGATTATACTGCACAAGTCGTGTGAGAGTTTCTAAACTGAAGCTTTGATACAGTTTTGTTGTTAAACTTGGACCCCTACGACTTAAATCATCAAGAATTTTCTCAGGTACTTGATTCTTCATTCACTATGGATAACCATAACACGGATGAGTATTGATATATAAATGGGAATTTGGAGGGTGAACTATTGCTTTAAGCACTGCCAATAATTAGCACAGTTTTATTACGATTTTAATCTTGTAAGAGGGAAAACAAATTTTGAAAAAAGGTTTAAAATAACGTTACAGCAAATAACATAAAATCTAAATATTAGTAAAATCATAAGCATCACATAAAATTATTTTTTAATATTCACTTTAATGATAGTAATTACTGATTTCCCCAGAAGTTCTTCGTCACTTGTGGAGTCATGTCTTAAAACACATCTTGTCTTTCCTCTTGCAGCACCAGCCCGACCAGGGATAGCGCCAGGGTGCAAACCAACCATCCATGGTTATCCATCGTCCATCCTGGACCCTGGACACAACTGCCTCCAATTGAATCTCCTCTACTCATTCCTCGATACAAATCTATCCCTAAGCAGCGTAAAACATGCCCTCGACCCAGAGTTCGTCCTCCCAATCCATTTGCAGAGGTGGTGAATGAGGAGGCTCTGGAGAGGGTCACTGAACCTGAACCTGCAGCTGTCAGTGAAGGGATTGGGGACACAGTTGCTGTAGTTTGTGCAGGATATGCTGCCATTGAATGTACACCTGAAGAGACTGTTGGAGCTTCATGTCTAGCGAAAGAAACTTGTGTTGTATCAGATTTGGATAAAACTGAAAACAAAGCAAGTTCACTACCAGATGTGACAGCAGCAGCAGCAGCAGCAGCAGCAGCAGCAGGGCTGTGTGCCACTTTAAGTGCAGAAGAAGCAGTGGCAGGGCTGCATGCCAATTTAGATACAGAGGAGGCGGCAGGGCTGTGTGCCACTTCAGGTACAGAGGAGGCAGCAGGGCTGTGTGCCACTATAGATACAGAAGAAGCAGTGGCAGGGCTGCATGCCACTTTAGATACAGAGGAAGCAGCAGGGCTGTGTGCCACTTTAGGTACAGAGGAAGCAGCAGGGCTGTGTGCCACTTTAGGTACAGAGGAAGCAGTGGCAGGGCTGCATGCCACTTTAGATACAGAGGAAGCAGCAGGCCTGTGTGCCACTTCAGGTACAGAGGAAACAGCAGCAATTCTGTGTGCCACTGTAGATACAGAAGAAGCAGTGGCAGGGCTGTGTGCCACTTTAGGTACAGAAGAAGCAGTGGCAGGGCTGTGTGCCACTTTAGATACAGAAGAGGCAGCAGCAGGGCTGTGTGCCATTTCAGATAGAGAAGAAGCAGCAGCAGGGCTATGTGCCACTGTAGATACAGAAGAAGCAGCGGCGGCGGGGCTGTGTGCAACTTTAGTCACAGAAGAAGCAGCGGCGGTGGCAGGGCTGTGTGCCATTTCAGATACAGAGAGAGAGCCACAGAGCCACCTTCTACCCAGGAGTGTTTCTGTGCCTGCTATCACATCTGCTCCCTTGACGGAGGCAAATGAATATGGTCAGGTCACTTCATCTCTAAGTAAGGTATGAAGAGAGATATTGATGACTATCAAATCTAATGTGAACATTTTCTCCTGCAAGAGGATCACATTTGGTTTAAACTGCGCCACAACTCTTCATTTTCTCTCCATGTCTAGCTGGCCTGCAGAGAGAATCCCTTTGATCGGAAACCTGCGATGCTCAAATCAATGAGCTGTCAGGTCCTCCCATCGACACGGGGCCCCGCCCCTGGACATGGCTTCCCACTCATCAAGAGGAAGGTACAATGTCTGGATTTAGAGCTCAAGAAAATTACTCATCCTGGTTAGATTGAATTTGTAAAGAAAACTTTGCTTTTCTCACATGCCTCCACGGTGAACGTGAATCCAAAAACAGACAAAATTCTTGATGAACTGAAGACATAGGGGTCTGCATTTGACACACAACTCATACTGTATAATCAAAGTCTCATTTAACCAGTTGTATGTTCAGTACTTCCCAAGCAGACAGCCCTATTCAACGGGGAACTGAACAGGAAGTGAAACCTACCTATTCTCTCTTCAAAGCCAGACTCCATTGACAAAAACAGTCATTTAACTTTACTGAACACAGAAGCTGCTGGTTTACTGCTGCCTCAATCAGTTAGTTTGTTTGTGTTGTTGTGTAAGTTTTGTGTTTTAAAGGGTTACTTTAGAGTCACCAGAGTCACATGCTAACACAAACAAACTACAGACTGAGGCAGCAGTAGAGCAGCAGCTCCTGTGTTCAGCGAGGTAAAATTACGCTTTTTGTCAATGGAGTTTGGCTTTGAAGAGAGCATAGGTACATTTCACTTCCTGTTCAGTTCCCCGTCAGAAAGGGCTGTCTGTCTGGGAATTAATCAGCAGACGACTGGATAAATGAGACTTGGATTATTTTGCAGGAGTTGTGTGGGAGTTTGTGAAAGGATGTTGATATAGTTTTGCTGTCGCCTACAACTTAAATTCATCATTGTTCGTTTTGGATTCTTCATTCACAGTCGAGGCATGCTAAAAAAAAAAGGTTTTCTTTATGAATTCGCAGTCACATGGGATAGGTAACTGATAAATAAATGGTAATTCTCAGGGGGTGAAGTATTCTTCTAAGCTGATCCTTTAAAACACACGTAGTGTTTGTTTATCCTCATCACAAGATTCAGTCATGAGGGATTACATAAATAACTCTGGTGTAAACTAACACTTGGTTTGCAGAAAGTTTTACCCTTATGTGTCGCTCGACAGGTGCAGACAGACCAGAATGTGTCCACAGAAGACCTGCAGGTGGAGATTAGAGAGCTGGATAAACATCTGGAGGCACTGGAACAAAGGGGAGTCGAACTGGAGGGGAATCTGAGAGACAACAAGAATGGTACAGCTAATTGTTCCTTTTTATTCAAGACAGCATTATTTACTGGCACAAAACCGCTGTTTATGTGAATGCAGTGTGCATAAATACTGTGTAATAAGGATGTTTATATAATGACTTGTCCTTTTAATTTTAGGTAAAGATGAGGAACAGATGCTGATGGAGTGGTTTTCTCTCATCCATGAAAAACATGTTATGATGCGCAAAGAAACAGAGCTGTTTCACCTGTAAGTAGACCGGGACACTGAGTTAATTTACACTACAGTTTTCTCTGCATTCAAAAGATTCCTGTGAGAGTTGCGACGGAGGTTTTTGAGTCTTACAGGCATTTTGTGTTTGTGTCTTTTGTCAGGAAAAAGCAGCAGCAGTTAGAAGAGAGACAGGCGGATGTGGAGTATGAGCTCAGATGTCTCTTTAATAAACCAGGTCAGTGTGTTACTGTGTGCGTCACGTGTCACTTTTTCTAGCAAACATATCTGACAACACTATCAGTTATTTATCACAATAAGGTTTTAGAGCTCACCACGGTACAGTGTTGTTACTTGTTACTTTTTTGTGCTGTTTTACTCCTGCTCTGTGACGCACTTTGGGCTGCATGATTGTATGAAAGGTGCGATATAAATAAAGTTTGTTTGATAAGCAGGGGAATCGATTTAGAGATCAATAACCCTTAAACCAGGGGCCCATATATAATCAAAAGACCCAACATTTTTTCTTTCACTCCTCACCGTACCACTTTTCTGATGTCTGCTGGCCCTTAAATGGTCACTTTGGTATGTTTACAAACCAAACTCTATTCTCCTATGTATTTGTGTCACAGTGACAAATGGGAACAACATGTTTTGGCCTAGTAATGAGCAGGAACGCTGCAGCCAGCAGCGGCAAAACCAGTTGTAGTGTAATCCCTGTCGGCAATAGAGCATCTTCAATGTATATCCACTAAACAAGCATTTTTAGTGGATGTAAATTTTTAGTGGATGTAAATATATGGTGCTCACTTGTCAACAGGGATTATATTGCAGATCATTGCAGCCTTTCATTGCTGCTGGTTCAGCAGTCTCTCTCAATATTGGACCCATTTAGGAAAGGGTCCAAGTTGGAAAAAACAGAAGTTACCCTTTAATAGACAGATGGAGACAAATAAGCATATTTCTAACTGTCTTTGTGTCAGGAGGAGTAACACATAAATGAGCAACCTCACTTAATGTGGTGAATGTGATTCAGTGCTAAGTTTTGTGAAATGTAAAACACCGTCGTCTGCACATTCAGAGACTGACTGGAGTCAGGAGGATCGAGTTCGGGAGCAGCAGCTGATGGATGAGCTGGTCGCCGTCATCGAACAGAGGAATGAGATCATCAGCAGCTTGGATCAGGACAGGCGGAGGTGTGCAGATAATCAAGCAGAACATGGTGCTCTCACATCAAAGTATTTTTTATGTTAAAGTGTAACACAGCTTTGTTTGTCTGATCAGGGAAAGAGAGGAAGATGACCTTATGGAGGCTATGATGAAAAACAAAGGTGAGAAATAAATAAATAAATTAGTCCCCCTTAAAAACTGCCATTTATACTGTTGTGCATGTTCTTGTTTTCCATCCCTTACTTTCTTCTCTGCTTGTGAAGAACACAGACCAAATGTATCCTTGGATTCTCTAAAACATATTCACACTCTATAAAACACTTAAAAAAAACTTTAGAAAATGATGACCTGTGTCTTCCTGCACTTAACTGCAATATCTCTCCACAGAGTTCCAGAAAGAAGGACTAAAAGAGCTAAAGAAGTCAAAAGGAAAGTTCAAGGCCACAAAAATGTTCAAGCTGCTGAACCAGAGAGCAGAGAGCACCAAAGACTCTGTGGACCAGAAGAGCTGAAGCACTGTCAAGACTGCCAAAACACATACTTTGAAATGATGAAGATGATAGAAGTGTTGCATGATGACACTGTGTAATAGTTTATAAATGTTATATTGAGGAGCTGCATAGAAAAACTGAAATATCATTGTCAGTGCAAATGTTTCATTGTTTTCTCTTCTATTTTTCTTTACTTTACCTATCTCCTACATATCAATATTTATGCTTTTATTTTATTCCATTATATACTTGTATCAGTTGAAGTATGCAATATTGTATTTGGAAAGTTTTATGTCTTGTTTGTGCCCAAGAATTGTATATTTTATGATTAAACAGGTCTCATTTCAAACTGTTTTCTGAGATCCTAGTTATCCACTGTGCTGAAAAAAGTGTATTTAAATTCACTCTCGGTTTGTTGTTGACTGAAATGTCACCAAAAGTCAAATAGTCAAGGCCAGGAGTGCCAAACATATGGCATGTGGGCCAAAACTGATCCGCCAAACCACTAAATGACTTTGCACATGTAATATTGATGCACTCATTAAGTCTAAAATGCATCAGGTTTCAGGAGAAGGTTAAAAAGTGAGTATCCTTACTCATGTTAAGTGCTCCTAAAGAGGCTTTTTCACCCAGACCAGAAAACAGCTCTTAAAAAACAATGATTTTTCCCAAGACATCTCAGGCTTAGGTACTTCATTACACTAAAAGAAAGGGAGCATTTGGAAGTGTTGTTATTTATAGGTTATTATGTTGTGTTTTGACTGGTGAGATCAAGTTGGGCCGTACAGTATGTGGCCCATGAACCAATATGAGTTTGACACCCCTGTTCTAGGCAAACCAAACGCATTAAAAGCATCAGCTACACTGCTCTCAAGGGCCGAATTCATTTGCGAACTTTTTTATCAACATGTTTAACAACAATAAAGAAGCTGTGTCCTTATTTTGTAAGTGTGTAAGAGACTTATAAGATCCCTCTCCAACCTTCCAAAACATAGTAACCACAGTGTCTAGACAAGGTTAAATAAACAGGTCACAATAAAGTCTTCCAATCCTGCAAACCTGATTCACATTTCCTGTAGACCTGTTTTATGGCACGTTTTAGCCAACGAAGGGACTGTGGTAGTGGTGGTGGCCTTGTTACCATCTTCAAGAGACATTACAAATGTTCAATTTTCCCCCATTACTCTGCAAGAGCTCCCAGAAATCATGTCACGTAAGAAAGTTTCCGCCACCCCTTTTTATTTGAGGAGACAGACTCGATCAGAAATTGTCTCAAAGCATCATAATTATGCGATCTTATTGATTTAATTCCCATTTATTATCTTGATTTTCCTTATTTTATCTTTTACGTTGGTGACTTTTCATGAGGTATTTGTTTTATTCTCCTTGTGTTTTAAATGTGTTTAGTTTTATTGTAAAGCACTTTGTAACTATATTTTAAAAGGTACAAGATAAATACAGTTTGTTATTACTGAAAGTAAAACAAATTCTCGGTGTAAGTTTTTCATAACACCCTTTTTATTTAACGGCAGGGCAAGCGGAACGAAAAACAAACGTTCCCCTGGCACATCCGGAAGACTTCCCAACGGACCAAGCTACCGGAAGTTGAAAGTCGTTTGCGTTCATGTGGGTCCATGTTGACAACAGAAACTATTGTTGAACATTTATAACTTAAGGATTTACATAAACAAGCTTCAAATTAAAACATGTCCGACAACGAAGATAAGTAAGTAACGACACACGGCGTCAACATTCTGTGTTTAACTGCGTATTTATTTTAATACAACACAACGTGGGCTAACGTTGTAGCTAACTAACGTTTAGCCTGCTAGCTAGCAGAAGTATTCATAGTGAATTTATTATGAAGCTGTGGTCTTTGTGATAACTGCTTTGATGTTGACTTTTAGCTTCGACGACGGAGATTTTGATGATGCCGAAGAGGATGAAGGATTAGATGACCTGGAAAACGTGGAAGATGTAAGTTCGCCGTTTAATTGAAAGATAATTGTCTTCTCAAACTCTCATTTAGCATCTAACATTTACTCTGAGGATAAGATATCAAGCCATTTGCTTTCTAAGGATTTTTTATTCGCCGCTGCTCTGTGATAATAAAAGTTGGTCCCTATTTGCTGAGTCCAACTTTTATTTTTGGATACAATAAAGGTTTTGCTCTTATGTGCAGGAGGACCAGGAGAATGTGCAGATCCTGCCCGCAGGAGAGGGCCAGCAGGCCAATCAGAAGAGGATCACAACACCTTACATGACTAAATATGAGCGAGCCAGAGTGCTTGGGACACGAGCTCTCCAGATAGCGTGAGTGCTTTTATATGTGTTGACCTACATGACTTATGTCCATGTGGTATGACTACAGTGTCCTGGGTTCAGATCTCGCTTTTCACCTCACACTCACACACACTTGGGGCTTTCTAAAACGAGACCCTACCCACTCCCCCTCCATAGTGGAGTGTAACTCTGTTTGTAATCACCTTCACAGCTGACTGAAGCTTCTTACGTCAAGGTGTAGGGTACAGACACAGTGGCAAGCTTTGGGACAAACTTCCCTCTCTGCAGCGGAAAGAGAAACTGTTGTAACTTTTCATAACCATTTTCTTTTGGCTTTGAACTTTTAAGTACCTTGGTTTTTCGTAAACAGTTGTTGTAAATATACATCACTACAATCAAATGAACACAACTGTTTTGTAGAGACTAGAAAGTAATATATCTTATCCAAAATACAATGAAACCTTTAAGATGTTAACGTCTGTATGACAGTTGGCCCATAAATGTCTATCTTAGTATGAGCAGGTTACATTTGTAAGGGTAGTTGCAGAGCTTTATTTGTAAGGAGCGTCTTTCATGTTGAACTCAGTACGATGTCACACGTGGTCAGTAAGTCGGCATCGATGCAGACTTGCTTTTAGAGGGTTTTGTATTTCACCTCCTCTCCTCAGTAGATGGTTTTAGACGGCACTTACTGTGGTTGACCCTCCAAGTGAATGCGGAAATGAAGTGAATGTGGGAGGGTGTAGGGGTTGGTTTTGGAAAGGCTATTTTACACTCTTGTCCTCTACTCTTCTCATTTCTCAGTTTGTACATCCTAGACTTCCCTTCCTCGCCTTTTTTCCTGGCGTCTTATTCCCTCCCACCTCAAATGTTATTTTAATATGATGTGTGACACAGCTTAATCATCAGGTATGTGTCACACCTGTTTTACACATCACACTTGCCAAAAAGACTCCCTCAAAGGACACACCAGTGCATCCCTGCTCATAGCTCCTTTGGCAAGGTCCTCTCTCCCTTGTCCTCTCTCCTCGAGATGCACTGAAGGAATTGAGACATCCTTCGAAATGGTGCACTGAGATCAATTTCTGTGTCACAGGCAGGAGGACAGAGGAGAAAGGACACGAGGAGGCTCAAAACTAGAAGAGCTCTTTCCGTGGTTGTTGTGTTTTGCCATATATTAAGGAGGTTAATGTGCTTTTTGTCAGGACAGAAGCCGGTCAATTGAAACGCTTTTTCCTCTGCCTGCATTTTTGTCTGCTACTGTTTGGAATTGTCAGTCTAAGTACACCTGAAAGAAATGATTTATTTGTAGTGACTGTACCATCTGCTGACTTGTTTCCCATAGGATGTGCGCTCCAGTCATGGTGGAGCTGGAAGGAGAAACGGACCCCTTGCAAATAGCTATGAAAGAGCTCAAGTAAGTGATAATTGTGTGGTTTAAGTTATCAGTAATATTTTAAAAGATTATATCATGACTGCAAAGAGGTCAATATTCTGTGACGCAGAGCTTCTCTGTACTGCCCAATGTCTTACCGTGAATTTTGTTTAATCCCCTTCCTCTCCAACAGGAGCAGAAAGATCCCCATCATCATCCGCAGGTACCTTCCTGATGGGAGTTATGAGGACTGGGGCTGTGATGAGCTCATCATAACTGATTAAACAACTCATCCACTGATAAAACAATATATGCTGGGTCACACCCTCCATCGTATCAGGTCAGTCAGCAACACAAACCCAGAAGATTTCTAACGCTGGTGCAAGAATCACCCACCTGTTCATGACGCAATTTGATCCACAAACATCCATCACATCGCGTGACTCTGTGAGCGGGTGGAATATGAATCCATGAAATCTGTCGAACAGACACGAGAGGACTTATCAAAAATGAAAAGAATGTGTTGCCTGCAGGTGTATGAACCTGTGATCCGACTTGTTACGCCGCAAAACTCTAGTTAAATTCAAAGTCAGTTGCATTATAACTCAGAAACACAAGGGGGAGATGTAACTTAAGTCAAACATTTACTTTGTTTTACAAAATACTCCTGTGTTGTAATTATTCCATTAGTTGTTTTGAAGGAGAGGTGGTTAGTGTGAAAGAACTGTTTTTTATTGTTATTAATAAACTCTTTTGTATAAATGACCACGTGTCATTCCTCCATGCATCCTTTATCTTCCGCTTATTCAGGGTTGGGTTGTGGGGCTTGTAGGCTAAGCAAAGCATTCCAAATGTCCCTCTCCCCAGCAACGCTTTCCAGCTTCTCCTGGGGGATACTGAGGCGTTCCCAGGCCACATGAGATACATAATCCCTCCAGAGTGTTCTGGGTCTGCTCCGGAGCCTCCTACTAGCTGGATGTGCCTGGAAAACAGGAAGCATCCTGATCACATGCCTGAGCCACCTCAGTTGGCCCCTTTCAGCTGATCTACGCCGAGCTCCCTCCAGATGTCAGAGCTCCTCAGCTTATCTCTAAGGCTGAGCCCAGACACCCTACAGAGGAAACTCATTTCTGCAGCTTGTATTTGCGACCTTGTTCTTTCAGTCGCTACCCAAAGCTGATGACTGAAGGTGAGGGTTGGAACGTAGATGAACAGGTAAATAAAGAGCTTTGCCTTCATGCTCAGCTGCCTCTCCACCACAGCGGACCAGCACAACACCTGGCTTCACTGCTGACAATGCACTGATCTGCCTGTCCATCTCATGCTTTACCTTACCCTTTCTCATGAACAACATCCTGTGACACTTGAACTCCTTCACTTGGGGGCAGCAATTCTCTCCCAACCCAGAGAGAGCAATCCACTGTTTTCTGGCAGAGAACCACGGGCCTCAGACTTGACTCCTATCCTGACTGCTTCATCCTCAGCTGCCTCAGTGTGTGCTGGAACTCTGATGAAGCCGATGTGTCATTCAGAACACTTACAGTAACACTTAGAACAGTTGGAGGTGTTTGTTACGAGGTATACTATGGGTTGATATGCATGTCACAGGGATTTAATGGGATAATTGTGCAAGGAATTGCATGTGTTACTGAGTCATTCTTAACCTACAGTGTGCCATACTGTTGATAGTATTTCAGGCTTAAAAGTAATAAGGCAAAAAAAAAGCAACAACCAAAAAGTTACAACGAACAGTCAGACAAACAAACTGAACAAACGAATTAACAAAAGTTTTCTCAAGACAGGATCTAGTAAAGTTCCAGGGGCTGTCAAGTTCATCAGGCATAGCATCATCTTGAAGAGTTAGAGCAGCCTGTTTCATTGAAAACAGATCCAGAAAGTCCTTGCACCAGTTCCCCACACTGAAACAATTCAGTTTGCGTTGTTTCCAGTTCATTAATATCTGCTTGGCTGATAGGAAGTGTTATAATGGTATGTGCAGTTTTTGATTGTTCACTTGGCATTTTCACACCCAATACACAGGTTACTGGGCAAGGTTTGATATCTATATTAAGAAGGGATGACAAATTGATAGTAACATCCAACCAGAACTGCTTGACAAGAGGACAGTACCACAACAAGTACATCAGCGTACCCTCTACTTCACAACCATGCCAACACAATTTGGATAATGACTTTTGGTTTTTTGAATTTGGAAGTAATAGCGAGCCTTACTGAGGAGACTCAAGACTAGCCATTGCGATTGAGATTCGTTAAATTTTAGTAAAAGGTGCCAGGCACACATAGTGAATGAGATTGTAACCTTTTTTTTTAAATCAGTGTATAGGCTACACATTTATACAAGTGGAAAATGAAAGCATTGCTTTAGGGCTACAACAATGATAAATGAAAATGTTAAAAAATAATTTATTAATTACATTTTTTGTCAGAGCCACAGGGAGCCACTGGAGAAAGGCTGGCAAGCTGAATGTGGCTCCTGAACTGCAGGTAGTCTACCCCAGAGTTAGCATGTTTCTGCTTGAAAATCAACTTTTATTTTACATTTCTTGAAAAATATGGCAGATTTCTGTTACATTCATCACAGCAAACACTGCTTTAAAAGTAGAAATCAAGCTGATTATTACATCTGATAGTGTCAATTAAAGTTGACCTGTATGAGCTTTGTCAAACACTTGTAACATGTTATTTCTTAATCCTGTCGTTTATAACTGGAACATGGAAGCCTGACAGGTTCTGGTTTGATGTTTAGGAACTGTGTCACAGAGATGAGGCAGGTTTACTTCTGCAGCTGATGGAGAAGCGCTGTTACCGCCATGATGCTCTCCGTGTCTTCCCCTGCCTCTCCCTCCATACAGACACACGCACAAATCAGCCAAACAGTCACTGTATTTTTTAGTGAAAATGGGTTGTTGCCCAGGCAGAAAGAGGGCCACTGCATGCAGGAAGATAGAGGGGGCTGGAAGTTTGTGAGAATGAGAGGATTAACAGCTACTCCAGCCTCTGGTAGATAGGTATATGAGTGCAGGGTTCCTACGCAAGTATGGAAAGTATGGAAATAAATTTGATCAGTAAAAAGTATGAAAAATGAAAAATAAAGTATGGAAAATATTTATGTTTCCAGACTATTACCACTGTTCTAAAATACTATTTTCTAAAACAGAAAATTAGGTATTTCCAAAAAGAATTTAATCAATCCGGATCGTGTTTAATGCCAGGCCAAGCACAGTTTGTGTGATGCAAACTTCTCAGAAAACATACCGCCCCTTTTACCTGATTGACAAGTGGTATGTCCAGTCCACTGCCCCATGACCCTCCTCCAGCCCCCCAGGCATCAAGTTTCACTCCAACACTGCATCTTCAACAAGAAGAGTTTCACCTGGTTCACAATGGGTAGATGCAAGTTTTTGGATGGATGGCTTGACAATACCGTATATAAATACTGGTTATCGTTTGACATCGCCAACATGGGGGAGAAGGCGATTCTGAGCCACATGAAAGGAAAAAACACCAACATCTTGTTACTGCATCACTTGCACCCAGAGTCCCAACCGTTTTGCCTCAGCCCAGACATTGAACTTACCTGAGTTTTTATTTGCATGCCATTATGGTACTTGGCTACAATCGCCTATTAGGAATAATTAAATATGATGTGAAATATGATACACTGATATATTTACTCAGATATTGCATATTCTCTGAAAAAAATAAAAATAAAAAACGCTGAGAAGTCTGGAAATTAGGGTATGGAAAAGTATGGAATTTTGAAATTCCAAATGTGTAGGAACCCTGTGAGTGGATGATATATCCAGCGTGTGTGTTTATACAAAACGCATTACATGAATTTAAGGATCAAAACGCAGCTGGGGAACAAAATAGCCGAGTTGATGAAGTAGCGTGTCATCCCGTGGTGAAAGCAAAGCCAAGAGGCATGTGTCATCTTCATCAGGGAGAAACCAGTTTGGGCTGGTATTTTTAATTGTGTGTAGCCGCAGTCATGCTCTTAATTTTTAAAAATGTGCTTTAATCTTTGAGTCTTTTGATTGGAGGAGACGGCGCCTCGGGGTGACGATGCACTCCTTTCATGGGGCGGAGGGGACAGCCCATGTGACACTCAGCAGCACCAACCACAATGAGGCCACCGTCAGGTCGTCCTCAATCCAGTTTAGGGAACAGCTATCTGCTTTTGCACATTACTCCCTGTACCGTCCACTTTATTTGCTTGACATTATATCTTTCTCTTTTCTGTTCTGTACATTATGTCTTTTTTTGTGGTTCTCTTATAACTAACTCTTTAACGACATCACTTGTTATCTTTCCCCTGTTGCGCTCTGACAATGCCCCACTAACCCTGTGATCACACTGCTCCTGGACTGGAATAGGTATATCATTCCCAGCATTTGTTTACTGGATTTGTAGACTGGATTATTGGATTAGGGGGTCAGATGGTGTCTTACTTGAATTCTTCAGATCTTGTCTGTTTATCAGTTTTCTAGATTGTTTTGGTGTGAGTCGCCAAGTGTTGGCGATATGATGGCACTTGGCTTGTGGTGCTCAATTTGCCAAAAAATACCATATCATGACCCCGAGGCCCGTACTACAAAGCCAACTCAACTAACTCAGGATATGTTTTGATCATCCAGCTTCACTAACTGTAACACTGGTCATCTGGATAACCAGCACCATGAAGCTGATTATAAATTCACTCAGTCAACTCTGTTTTTTTGTATATCCAGCCATGAGCGTATTCATGTGAAAGAGGCGGGTTTGTTGATTACGAGCGACATCATTAGAACTATCAGTCAAGTACATCATATGATACGAGATGAGATGGTGAAGATGGGGGCGGCAGTAGCTCAGTCCATAGGGACTTGGGTTGGAAACCCGGAGGGTCGCCGGCTCAAGTCCCCGTCCGGACCAAATGCAGAGCGTGGACTGGTGGCTGGAGAGGTGCCAGTTCACCTCCTGGGCACTGCCGGGGTGCCCTTGAGCAAGGCACTGAACTCCCCAACTGCTCGGGGTGCCTGGTAAATAAAGTTTGAAATATACATGAATAAAATAAAAAAATAAAAATTGCAGGAGTAAAGAAAGTGAGGTAGAGTGTGGGGTGATCAGGGTTATCCATGATGGATAACCGTTCAATGTCCTCCGTTCCACCACTGCTTCAAATGAGTCCAGTTTGCACCCAATCACACAGCCAGCCTTCTTGATAAGTTTATTCATTCCGATGCTGCTCCCCCAAAAGACTACAGCAAAGTAAAGTGCACTGGCTACAACAGACTGGTAGAAGATCTCCGACTTCTTGCTGCACAAGAAAAGATCTCAGCTTCCTCAGGAAACAGAGTCTGCTCATCCCGTTCTTGTACACAGCGTCAGTGTTGGCCTTCCAGTTCAGTCTGTTGTCTGTGTGGATGCTGAGGTACTTGTAGTCCTTGACCATGCTGATGTCCTCCCCCGTATGCTCAGGGGTTGAGAGGCCGTTCTCATCCTTCTGAAGTTGATCACTATCTCCCTGATCTTGGCCATGTTCAGTATCAGGTGATTTCTTCCAGCCCACTTCACAGCCAGTGCTTTTTAGTCCTCCTCCTGTCCATCACTTATACACCCAACCACTGCAGAGCCGTCAGAGAACCTCTCCAGGTGGCATGATCCAGAGTCATACTGAAGGTCTGTGGTGTACAAGGTGAAAAGGAAAGGAGACAGAAACGGCCGCTGTGGAGCTCCTGTGCTACTGACCACCATGTCAGACAGGACACCGCCCAATCACCTGCAGCTTCTCCCTCAGTAGCAGTGGCTGGATGGTGCTGAATGCACTGGAGAGATCAAAGAATGTGATTCTCACAGCATGGCAGGGTCAATCCAGGTGTGAGTGAGCTCCCTGAAGCAGGTAGATGATGGCGTCATCCACTCCCAGGTGAGGCTGGTAGGCGAACTGCAGAGGGTCGAGGGACGATTTCACCTGCGGTCTCTGCAGTCTCAGGTGGGCCAAGACCAGCCTCTCCAGCACTGTCGTTGAGGCCAGATGATGTTGCCTTTTTGGAGACTGGAACAAGGCAGGACGAATGTGTAAAGTTTAGAGTATGTCTTGCTGTATCGCCCAGTTGGATGATGAAACTACTCTGAGTATTCCAAATAAAAGCAATTCAGATTAAGAATAATGACAGACTGCTTCTGCAAAGAGTGGAAAAGTAATCACCCTAATGACTGTTGACGTCTATCTGACCAAAATGCAGCATTTATAATCACAGGAGCTGATTCACAGTGTGTGGATTGTTCTCTGTCTTTTTATTCCAAAAGTCGTCACACAGGCGTGTCATATTACTCTGAGTGACAGTGATGGAGTTAGTGTAAAATCTGCCACACTGTCGGCTATCACTCCGGGCACAAAATAAGCTCTGCACAATTAAATTTCTGCTTAAATCATCATCATGTGTTTAGTATTGGAAACAGTCTTTCTGTTTGTTGGAGGCTCTGTTTTAAAACCAGAGTGGAAATACAGAGCCTGACATAATGGAATTATTCTGCTCACCTATAAAAAGACTATATATACTCTGCTGATTTTTGTCTTTGGATACTTTTTTTCCAGTGATCTGATTGGTCAGAGGTCAGGGTGTCGACAGGTTGCGATCTGATAATCTGAAGTAACCTGCTCTGCAGCAGGTTAGTTGTTCAACATAAGTTACCACGGTGATTTATCTTGGTAAAAAGTGAACTAGCTTCATAGCTAACCCTTAAAGTTACCCCACTAACCCCAAATCCTGCTTCATAGTGCAGGCCTCTGGTCACTCAGGATAATCCACAAACCTTATTGTGAGCAGATTCATGTAGGAACTATTTTCTTTCTACCAAACTACACTCGCCAACGGTATCACTCTGCAGAAGGAAGTGTGCATCTACTCATGGACGAGAGGCTCGTGCTCGTGACAGCGCAAGATGTAAACATTAATGGCGTCCTCCTTGGCTGAGCTGCAACATTTGTTAGCTCGGTGATGCTAGCTGAGGTAGCGGATGCACCCTTCCTTCTGTGCAATGACACAGTTGGTGGGTGTAGTTCAGTAGAGCGAAAGTAGTTCCTACATAAAACTGCACACAGCAAGGTCTGTGGATTATCTTGAGTAACTGGGTCATGATTTATAGAAAAAGACAGCCGATTTCTCCACCAATCAGCATCTCACACCAAAACTGACGATTGATAAATAGGGTGAACGGTCCCTTTTAGATCAGACCCAACTAATGTGGCCAGCTTTAGCTTTTTTCTCTTCATGCTTTCATATTACGAAGTTGTCTTTACATACCCACGCTATATACTTCATATGATTACTTGGTGTCTCATCATGAAGTTGAATGAGAACCTTAGATCAGCTCTGCAATACTTGAGTTGCATTTTACCAAAACTTCAGTGTGTCTCTATGACTTGGAGAAACCCCTCTACTTAACGAACTATGCTTTTGATCCATTCTTCCTCTACACCGTATGGTGGCAGGGTGACCTTATGGCTTCATCGACCTTCTGTTCCCAGTCCTTCTGCTCCTGAACGACACCTGCTTTGACGGTTTGCTGCTCAAAATTAACGTAAATATCTCTGCCTACATCTTCCTTCTGGTAACTCTCTTAACTTTTGGAATGTTTTAATCCCATTACAACCTGAAACAAGAGGGTTTTTTTTCGTGGATGGGGTGAGTGTGGGGGATGAGAGGAGGTGGTTGGGTAGTGGGGGTTGCAGGGTCTATGTGCAGAGCGAGTATGAGAGTCCCTTTGTATCCCAGTGAAGCTACAGGCCAGGCAGTTATGGGTAAGGCTCCCTCAATGCCCCTGTTTCCCTCCTCCCCTAGCTCCCCTTCAATGGCCCTCTTTGTCTTTCCAAAGTATCACACAGCCGATTAAAGAGAGGGAATTAGGAGTCAGGCTTAACCCGCGACACAGAGAAACACACACACATACATGCACACTGAAATATGCATATAGGCACGCATAACCAATCATACCCTCATCTGGGGCTGGATTAGTTCAAGTTCAGTCTGAGGAAACTTGCTGTTGCAGTAGACGGCTACATGCTACGAATGTACATCTGATGCTGCTTTTGAAACACACTGTCCCCACTCATACACTACCTGCATCATCACTCACGTTCACCTTACCTCTGCAAACGGTTGTAGATTGCTGTAGCTGTGAGTCCCAGCCAGCGAAAGTGAATTATCCTTTAGTTATGCAGAGACACTAGATGCCATAAAGACTTGTTTTTGTTGATGACTTTTTACAACCTCATAAAACAGGAGCATTTTCTTGATGACTGAGTCGAGCTGTTTATTAGTTTTGTTATTTCCTCATAAAAATATTCCAAGAAGCGGACTTGTATAAAAGCTGAAATAATAGAGCTTTATTTCAAGTGAGCGCAAAAGGTCATTAGTCATCATCACATGTTTAGGCTTTCGCCCCTGCTGTTATTAAGAAGTCGTGTTGCTGTGCTGTGCTGGCAACAGTTTTACAAGAAAGAAAAACAAAAAATGAAATACTAAAATGGCAGTAACAGTCAACAGTTGTCCTCATAATGGAGAGAAACAATTTAACAGCGCACACAAACATGAAACAAATATAAATAGGAGATGTAAAATTCATAGCAACGTTACACATAATTCACACATAGCAACAAAGATGTAACGTGGCCTCTTGTGCTGGAGGTCAATGGTTAAATACAAACAGACTTTAAGCTTCAATGGACTGTGAATTAAAACAAGCAGTGCTGCATGCATACTGTCTGGATCTGTGTCCAGTAGTGATAAAGAATATTTGAGTGATATATATATATATACATATATATATAAAAACAAAGCACTTGGAGAATAAGATATTCAAAATACAGTTCTGTTTTGGAGACGAGGAAACACAGTAGACTACAGATACCAAACAGAGATAAACATAATGTGTAAAACAGTTTAACTAATAGTCCAAAACGCTGGGAAAGGCACAAACAGATAAAACACTTCTCTGTTTCATGTATGAATAGCAGGTATTGTTAAGGACCAGGCACATTTTGAGTTTAATATAAGGCTGTGTTAAAACATATTATCTCCAGGAAGCTTTGCTCACTCAATCTCTGGCAACTGTTTCTAAGTGTTGGCATCTCCCACATTAAAACTGTCCCCAAAATGCTTCTTTTTTAAAAGTTACACAACTACAATCAAAAGATCTGACATTTCACGTTGGATACTGTTCTATATACACATTTTGAATGATTTTAAAAAGGAAAAGAAAAGGCAGTGGTGCAGATTTTTAGTGGAGAAAGTAATGGCAAAAAGCATTAATACAGTCAATGGTTAAAACAATGAAAAAGCTTCTATATGTATTCTGACACGTTGCAGCCATGGAAAGCAAAAATAGATTATGCAAGTATGCTGAGCAAAAATATTAACCCAACACTTTTGTTTTTGATCTCATTTTTCGAGTTTCTATTTCTTTTCCCATGCACACAAAAGGCTAAGGCATACTGATTAAACAGCATCATTAGCACACAGGTGCGCCTTGTGAGGCTCACAATAACACTCTAAAACGTGTACATTTATCACATAACACAATGCCACAGATGTTGCAAGTTTTGAGGGAGAGTGCTGTTGGCATGCCGACTGCAGGAACATCCACCAGAGCTGTTGCCTGTGAGTTGAATGTTAATTTTACCACCATGAACCGTCTTCAATGTCATTTGCGAGAATTTGGCAGTACATCCAATCGGCTTCACAACTGCAGATCATGTGTAACCCAACCTGGCAACACACTGTTACTCCGACCTCGTCACATATCTGCTTGGTTGTGGACTTTCCACGTCTACATACGATTTACAAGGTAGTCTGGGTGTGTCTGTTGTTGTGGGGCGCCTTGTCAACTTTAGCCTGTTATATGCATTGTGTCTTTTCAAAATACAATTCCATTTTCACAGGAAATGTTCCATTTGCATACAGTCTCTTTCAAAATAAACGCTTTAATAACAGGGATTGGCTTTACATTTATACGGGAAGCAAACCCTGGGCTACCGGGTGAAAGTCAGTGACTGTTGGACCCATCCACCAGCCCTTCCACCTGCCCTATTTGAACTTTTCGCCCCCTTAACTTTCATTGTTGTCCGGCTGCATTTCCTCTTGATGCCATCAGGTGCCATTATACACTGATGGTACTCAGCAGCATTTCATGCCGACATGACAGGACAGCTTTTTCCATTGGTATCTGATGCAGAAGTCACTACCCAAGTGCCAGTATTTGACAACTTCAGAATGAGACTGGATTTGACCCAACTGTAACCACACCAGCTCAGGACCTCCAGACTCAGAATTGCTACACAAACCATCAGAAGCTGTCTCAGGGAAGCTCATCTCAGTGGCTGTGCTGAGATGACCTTGATGTGAAGGTCCTGGGCTGGCTCACTGGGCCGGTTGGATGTACTGCCAAATTCTTGGAAACGACATTGGAGAGTGCTTATGTTCGGATTATCTTTTCATCCGTGCAGTCAGCGCGTGATCAAACTGCACATTTCAGAGTGGCTTTTTATTGTGAGCAGCTCAAGACAACACCTGTGTAATAACCATCCTGTTTACTCAGCACCTTGCCACACCTGTCTCGGTGGTGTATTAAGTTGGCGAAATGCTCACTAAAATGGATTTAAAGAGAGCCTCTTAGAGATCTAAACTTTTTGTGTGTGTAGCAAAAAGTATAAGATTTTTTTATTGTAACTCCTGAAAAATGGAAGCAAAAACAAAAGAGCTGCATTTATATTTGTTCGGCATTGTCTTTTGTCATGAATGTTCTTCATGAATGCGTCAGATATTAATGAAACTCATCACACTCATCAGTGCCATTGTGGGAAAAAAAATAAGGCGAAAGTAGCTTTTGACACCAGTATGTTTAAGTCACACTGAAAATGTTGACAGCTAAGAGAAAACTAATAAGCTACAAAATGTAAGGTAGTTTTGAGTGTCACGTTGGGAGAAACATCAGTTTCTTTTCTGCAAGTTTTGGTCTCAAAACTTTGGTCATCTTACAAATTTTCATCAATAAACGTACATTTGTAATTTCAAGTACATCGTTCAAACTATCCTGATAATAGTCAGTCATCATGAAAATATTTTTTTTTTGACTTAATATACAATTAAAACTTCAGCAGAGTTTTATGGCATTTTTCTTCCATGCATGTTAATTGTGTGTACAAAAGGCATGTTAAATGAACACAGCATAATCATTTGAATTAAATAGGATCAAATGTACCAACAGAATGACATCAGTAATTGTTGCATTGATTTCCAAAAGCAATACAAAACTAACATCTGTTTGATAAAAGGTCAATATTGCCTGAGAAGTGAATGGGCCACAGCCAAATAGTTTGGCACTCCATTCTTCTATTACAGTACTCCCCATTTCATATATACTGAATTTGGCGCCGTCTCAGTCACACCCTTCACAATACAGATCAAAGTCTTGCTAATTGTCAGTGTGTACCATGTTCTCTGGTGCCACTGACCCCTTGTGGCTTCTTGGGGAGGGCTGTGGACTACAAGGTGTCTCCTTTGATATACATGGAGTCACCAAACTGACAGGGACATGATCCTTTTCCACTTATGAACACTGCCAATTATGCTGTTTAGAGCGCCAGGGGCTTGGCTGCTGTGAATCTAACCTGAACTCTGTGATGGAGGGTGCAATGTAATACATTCTCTCACTACTACACTGAGTGCCCCAAATAATCAACCACGCTTCAGAAGCACCACGCTCCAAGCTCATCCTTGGGCTGTGACAGCGCTTCTGCATCTGGGCGAGAGCAGTATGGGGTTTCTCCCCTCCTGCCTCCCCTGCCGACTCTCCCAGTGCCTGCCCAATCCCCCCAGCCCAGACCACTTTCACCACCGATACCACCAACACTGCTGTTGTAGCTGCTGCTCCTCGGGTCTGACATGGGGGCTGAACCTGCACCAGTGCCCTCTGGTCTCGTTGTCTGTCATGGCCGCGACAGTGTCGTGTAGATGGGTTGTTCCCAGTGCGTGGGGCTGTGTGACTGCGGTACGCTGGCTGGGTCAGTGATGGCAGTGTACAGGGGCCTCTGGGAGGGCCCCATGTAAGAGAAGGCAGAGTACAGCCCCGAGGCCTGACTGGAGTGGGCGTAGTATGACCCTGAGGCCTGGTGGTCAGCATATTCAGCAAACTGAGCCCTGGAGGCCAGTGAGGGGAAGGCGGAGCTGTAGTGAGGGAGGCTGAGGGGCGTGTAGGTGACATGGGAACCTACTGAGGCTCCCTCTGTGAAGTGACCCCCAGCACCTCCAGCCTCAGTCTTGATCTGGGCCTTGGAAGGGTCTGAGCCCAGAGGGGGGCCGTGATGTTGCAGCGGCTGCTGCTGCTGCTGCTTAGAGAGCCAGGCTGCGGAGTGTCCACTGGCTGCTGCCAGAGCTGAGGATATGCCGTAGGTGTACGGAGAGACAGACGAAGTCGTTGCAGCTGCTCCTGCCCCAGCACTCTGCCCAACCCCTGGGTGTCCATTAGGTGGAAGGTACTGGTCAAACTCATTGACATCAAAAGACTCCATGTTGGCCATCACCTCGTGGCTCATCTCACCAATGTCCACATTACCAAAGTCGATGTGAGGTTTGCCAGATCCCGGAGCACCTGAGCTTCCCTCTGCTCCCATTGCACCACGGGAGCCCCCATTCCCAGCACCCTCTCGCTTTCCGTCCCCTGCCTTCCCAGACTGAGGCTCGGTCTTGGGAGTGGTAGGAGGTGTAGGAGGACTGTGACTCTGACCTGTAAAGACACAAGAAAACATGTGGTTACAGTAATTTTCTTGGCACACTCAATCAATTCTCTGTGTTCCACACTGTCTAGTTGTATCTACACTGATCTAACAGTGCAACAGGGACGCTATCAGTAACGTCGTGGCAGGGAGCCTGCAGCCCACCTGCAGCAAGAGGGTGGTGCCCATCTGCCAGAGGTGACCCGGCTCCCCCACTCAGGGCCACATCCAGCTGGAGGCCCTTGTAGTGAGGTTGGCTGTGGGTGACCTCACCCTCCGAATGGCCATCGGCCTCACTTCCTGATCCAGAACCTGGCTTTCCACTCTTGCGGCGTCTTGGCTGGTATTTGTAGTCAGGGTAGTCCTTCTTGTGCTGCTTCCGCAGCCTCTCTGCCTCCTCGATGAAGGGTCGCTTGTCACTCTCATTAAGAAGCCTTAGATACAAAGGAAAGATGGAAGGTAGATTGGGTTGTTTAAAGTATGAAGAAGAGAAGTCCAAGCACTCAATAAAAATTAGGCCACAATGTTGGTTTTTAGCTGCGATATATATTCTACAAGATCATCCAAAAGTGAGGAAATGTTGGGAACTTTTCTTTTGGTGTCGGGAATCTGAAAACATTTAAAGCACATTTAAATGGTAACATGAAATGCACCTTAAGACGATTTCTTTAAGAGTTCTGGAGGAAGTCAAGGATCTGGAATAACAGGCTTTAAAGAATATCAACATACAGTATATGGGTCAAAATTATTTTCACAGATATGCTTGGCAACACATTTTCCACAAATAAGTTTAGTCCATTTTAGTGCATATTGATACATAGTGCTTTATTCTGTGTATGTGCATCTATTGTAATGCCTGCCAGGGGCATTTGACTGCTGCTTAACAGTAATGAAATAAAACAGGCCAAAGATGCATCCTGTCGGCAAACATGAAACCGAGCTCCTTATTACTACTGCTGGCAGGAATGGCATGAGAAAACCCTGACCTTCCTCAACCTCCCTGTTCTTCATGTTACTGGGCCAATTAACCAATCATGCCTGAGCCCAAGGTCAAGTCTTTATCTAATAAATGCTCAGTCCACACAACGTTAATGAATTTAACTTTTCTGACCTCCTTTTTAGCAAGTATCGAGTGTTCTGTGTGAGAACACGGACACTGGATGTGTAGTCTGGCAGAACGATGACCGTAAAGAACTGCAGGTGATTGTGAGGCAACGGTGTTGACGCTCGAGCACTTAGACACAGTTAAACAATCTTGCAAAGCCTTTACATTTGAGGGTTAAAAACCTGCACTTTAAACGTGAGCCGAAAGCTTGTGAAAACACCCTCCGTTTCCCTCAGGAGCCATTTACTCCAGGTCCATGGCCAGTCTATAAAATTAGCCTGGATTCAGGAACATGTGACCGTGACAAACTCACAGTAAACACATATATACACTTTTCAGCTGGTGAGCTGTGCCGAAAAATGTCTACTGAGGTACTGTGGCAGTGTTTCAGGGTAACAACGTCTACGAAAAATCATGTTCATATACAGTAAAACTCAATTACAGCAAATAGCTTTAGCAGAAAATATAATACCACACATCAGCTCAAGTGGGGGAATGTTGTCTTGCTTTATTTTCTCAACTGTGCCTTTTGTTAATAAGAAAATAAAATACTTAATGACTTAAACTAAATGGTCCAGAGAAAAGGGGCAGAAGCTTGTCACATAATTATCCTAATTTTATAATAAGAAAAATATCATTGATTAAGAATAATAAAGAAGTAGTGTTTACACAATAACCTACAGTGAGATTTCACAATTTTATCTGTAAAGTACACAGCATCTTGCACCACTTGTCTCTAATATCGGCAGCTATGTGAGTGTACTTGTTCAAGTTGGCCTGAAGCAAGGGCGTAGGTTTCGTGTCAACACTTGGAAGGAAGGCACATTTGAAACGGGGGTTTGCAGTCCTTCCCCAGGATATTTTGAGCATCAAACTCCTAATTTCCTGCATTTTGGGTGAAATTTTCCTGCATAATTTTTTTTGCCTTGCATCAATTTATGGTGGAAGTGTCTTTAATTCAAATAAAAATCTTCTGCTACTTGCATGTTTTTATTAGCGGGGACAAATGCACATGTTTTTAAATATTGAGAGGGACTTGTCCCCCATGTCCTTCCCAAAATCTACACCTATGGCCTTAAGTAAAAGACTGATGGTGCACAAAAATGTAAAATTAAGAGAAGATTACAGGAGATTGAAATTGAAATTGAGATTGCTTTACCCAGTTGGATTTATTCTTGAAACCCCCAGGCTTGACCATGACACTGACCTTTGCCCTGTGCTAGTCTGGAGCTATTTCCCCAAACCCCCACCCTGAAAACAAATCCTGTCCCTTATCTGCAGATTTATCCTGAACCTTTTTATTTAGTAAAAACAAAGAGCAATAGTTACTTCTTTTACTGTCTACGCATTTCTGTGTGAGCATGATGACAGTGATCTGACAGCGCTGAACTATCCACATGAAGTGGCCTCCTCACCTCCAGAGCTTCCCCAGGGTCTTGCTGAGCTCCGCGTTGTGCAGGTGCGGGTGTTGGTCGGCCAGTTTCCTCCGCGCCGCCTGCGCCCATACCATGAAGGCGTTCATGGGCCTCTTCACGTGCGGCTTGTTCTTGTTTCCGGTGTTCACGCGCACGGGCATGGGCACGAGGGTCCAGTCGTAGCAGTTGAGCACCTGGCTGACTGCATCACGGATTCCTGCCGGGAAGCGGTCGTCCTCATCGTCGGATTTGATGGACGAGCAGCCCGCCGTCGAGTCGTCCAGACTCGCCAGCTGCGGCTGCTGCGGCTGCTGCTGCCCGTGGAGAGGCGAGTCCCCCCCGCCAGTCGCACCGGAGGAATGGCCCGGCGACAGAGAGCGACTGTCGTCCGACATCCCCGGGCTGAGCTCAACCTCCGACAAGCTCTGCTCCTCTCTGGACATCCTCCTCCTACACACACACAAGCCTCCAGGTGCGCAGAAGATGTAAGGTCTGTTCCTAAACGCTCAGCTCTACCTGTCGGGTCCTTGATGCTGTTAATCCCTACAGTGATGCACGGAGTGTCGGCTGTCTGATCTGTCCCTCTGGGCTCCTTCAAGTTATAATATGAACTGCCAGTCTGTCTCTACTCTCAGCCTCCGTTGCAAAACTCTGTGAGGGTTCCACATTAAAGTTCTTTCCATCCGTGTTGTTGGTATCATAGGCGGCTCAGCGCGCACCTTGGACCCCAGTTTACCTGCTAATGCACAACTGTCAGCACCAAACTCACCCAGTCTCACTTCCCTCCTGACTTCCCCTTCACTCTCTCCTCCGTTTGTCCCGCGGTTGATATCCAACAGAGAGGACCTGGAACAGCAGAATGATCAGGAGCGTCAGATCAGCAATGCCTAATCAGGCAACAGATACTTCACCAACACCTGTAGGTGTATTCACTCTATCTCTCAGGTGGAGGAGCTGTTGTCTGTGAGTGTTTTCAATACATGAGGCGAAGTAAAGACCTCACTGTGGGGATCATTCGGGCTTGATTTTGCACAGTGATTTTCTCTTCATCACAGTTATGAAACCTAAAAGACTGGCCCTGAAGCGACTGTCCCGCCCCAGTTTTTCTCATTAAAGTAGTCTCTTTGTGGGGCCATGTCCTCACATTGCTTCCACCTTTAACTGCACTATAGCAACCCTTATAAAGATATGAAAAGAGAGAGTCTCCAGTGATTGCTTCAATCTCCAGGAGGGACACAAATAAAAAGTAGCGGGGGGAATCCCGTTATGATGTTATCAGATACTTAAGTCACGATAAAATATTATTGCGATTTATTACTTTTTTCAACTGTAAATTATGTCCCCAAGGGAAAACATCTATTTCATCAAATAAGATAAGTAAGAGGAGTTTTCAGCTCGTTTCAGCTATTTCATTTTTTATTTTTTGCAGCAAAATGTATGTTCTAGGCTACCTAAAGTTTAATTTGTATTTGTAATATTAATAATTTATATAATTTAAAAAATGATACTTGGCACTGTGTGATGATACGATATTGCCACACACAACAAGGGAATACTTCACACATCTATTTCCAAAGTGCATATAAGGGGGAGGAGAAGAACAAAACTTGTGGAAAAGACTCCTGCACACTCTAACTAATGACTTTAATTCAACTGCAACGTTCCGGTGACTAGACCTTCATTAGGCAAAAACCTGTTAGACAAAAGTTACAGTGTGCACAGACGAGTACGAGTACGACGAGAAGTTTAATTTCATGCATTGGGTGAATTTATTTCTGCGAATTTTGAAGTTTTTGCCTTTTCTGCATCAAATTTATGGTGTAAATGTCTCAGTTTTCGCCGTTTTATCAAATGGGTCCAGATTGGTTATAACAGTTCGGATTTTTTTCAGAATTAAAATTCACAGAGGTTTCTTTAATTCCTAAAGTGTATAAAGTTCAGTCTTAAAATAAGTCTAGGCTATACATATTTGCAGAGGTCCAGCTCCATAGCGCCGTGCCTCTGCAGGCCTGCACCCACCACCCCTCCACCCTTTCCTACTGTTAAAGGTTTAGCAGTTATTCCAAGCTCCCCGGAGAGAGAGTGTTGGAATGATACGAGGCCGCAGCAGCACAGACGTTGGATTTATACCCCGCACTTCTTGGATAAACACGGCCTGGCGCTGGAAATATAAACCTCGTGTGTGCGTGCGCGTCGGTACGGTCCGCGTGTGTGAATTAGACACAGTCTGTTTGTCAAACAGGGGAAGGTCTATCGGCGGGAGCAAAATGTGTCCTTGTTTTGTCTATTAAATCAACACGCCCGCCTCGAACTTTACGTCCGAAATCAGCGAACTTCCTGTGAACCAGCAACGCACAGGGCGCTGGTTTGTTTTCTGCCCCGGTGTCGTGTTGCAGGAAAATTAGCGATCTCGCTCACGTCCAGTGACATTATGAAACAGCATGTCAGTTTTACAGTCTGTGTGTTCATGTGTGGGTTAAGTAGGGGGGGGATATACCCACTTAACACTCAGGTTACCTCACCTTTATATTTGGGAAATATGTTAAGCGCTGTTTTAACGTTAAGCCTAGAAACAAACTATGCATATAGGCTGCTGTATGCTGCTGTAAGTGAGTTTATATAAAGATTATGACAATATATCGGCCTACCAGAGGTAAATTACACATGGTGTCGTGTGACTCTTAATAAACGTTTGACGTCTTCCAACAATGTTTAATTAACTTCAGAGTGAATGTCTGGAATCGGATCCAGTTCCAGCAGAGGTGCGTAAAGCTTCACCATCTGTCCAAAACGCATTGATAATGATATTCGCCTGCCACCTGGTCTGCAAGGCCACTTCACAGACTGTCTCCACAGTGTCCCTGCTGCACAGACACAATGCGTAAACATCGTGCGTAAAGGCACCAGACGCGTCATTGCGCACACGTTGTCTCTGTTTGCTTATCATGTCGATCTGATCAAAGAAAGACAAGAGCAATGATCTAAAAGTGCTTATAATTCCCTTTAGTCACTGACCACACTGATTATAAAGTATGTCATTTATTTAACAGATAGCGCCTCAAATTAGGAACAAACAAGCGAATCACGGACTCAGAGTCGTCTATCCGCTGGGCATGCTCATCAGTTGTCATTTAATTTTTTTATCTGATAATATGAAATCACGTTTGTTGTTAATTTACATCACTGAGCACATTTACTGTGCGTAATGAATTCCGGCTATGTGAACTCATTATCGCCGCTTGAGTTGCCAGAGAGTTGGCCTTAATTTGCTTGTTGCGAAACTTTGTTTCTGCGATTAGATAAACAATAGCTCACATTTCTGCTGGCATCGAGTCCGCACAGCCCCGAAGAACAACAGTAAATATAGAACAAACCAGCCAAAGACGCACAAAATATGTAAATAAATAGTCCAGACACTGCTTTTTTCCCATCTGAACCAAAGTCAATGTCGAGGATAAGGCTTTTTGGTTTCACAGTCTCTTGCAACTGCTCAGAACTTTCTCCTTCTTTAGTTAACTGTTTGAGCATTATGCTTTTCTTTGCGCGAAAAGGGTTGTTAATGTCTCCAAGTTAAAAAGAAAAAGCTTGACTTTTAAATTTCTTGTCAAGAAAAACTGTCCAAACAAATGATGGATAACTGAAAACAGGAGCACTTGTAACACTGACAGTAACAAGGTTATCATTACAAGAATTATCATGATATGGAAAATTATTTTTTATGATAATCATCGCCAAAAAATGTGCGTAAAATATGAAAAACATCTTTTGACGACACGGTTCTCGTGTGGTTCTACAGAAAGACATGAATGACTGAAATAACTCGCTTAATTATAATCATTAAAGAACGAACAAGTCATTAGTCATGTTGGATCAGTCTGCAACCACCGCCAGAGCTCGCAAACAGTTGTTAATAATCATCAATGCAATGTTAAGATTATTTGATTCTAAAATCACATCTCTAATTCAGAGTCTGGGGTTCTCCTCTCCGATTCCGACAACAAGAAACAATCAAACCGCAGAGTCAGAGCAGCCCCCAGCAGCAGCAGCAGAGAGGAAAGAGTTGGAAATGCTAAGCGCCTTACTTCAGTAATGAGAAAAGGAGGTCGCCGGTTTAGCACGAGAATCCGTGAGTTTCCAAAGTGACGCTCGCTCCCGAGCCCCCTCGCTCGCGCTGCCCGAGTATGAATGCCTGCTCTGTGTGTCGGTGCCGGGGCTTAAAGAGCTCCTTGTATGAGGCAGAGAGAGAAAAAAAGATGCCGGGGAGGACGAGTCTTAAAGGAGCAGTGCGGATGCTGGGGAGGAGAGCTCTGATTGGTTGAAGCAACATTTCTTTCTTTGCAGCGCTCTCGCTCTTTCTTAATATAAAAAATGAGAGGAAAATCTAAGTTTGGTGTCCCTAAAATAAGTGCAAGTATGAGCGTGCGTAATTGTGCGCACCAATTTTTACGCACAGCAATATACAAAAGCGTTTCATTTTGTACATGACGATCTGTTCTGACGATTTTATGTGAAGATGACCATCAATCATACGTAATTGCACACCTGAGAAATTATGCAGGTCTTGTTGTGGTGTTAACTTGAAGTCCAATTAATTAAAAGGACCATTTCTCTTACAGGTGCAAACATTTACATTTCAAATACGCTAACTTAAATCGAAACTGTGCACGAATCTACAACATATATAGACTCAATTAAATTAAGTGTTTCGCCTGCAGGAGTTTCGAGGACAATCCATCGGCTGAGAAACTGGTGTTCTCACGTGTCGACGATGACGTAGTTTAATTTTAGATTTCAGAACACGCTCGGAGGCAATTTCATATATCCACAGATTTAAATTAAAGCTTTATCAGAGGCCTGATCGCTTCTTGAGTTAAATTGGGACAAACAGGGGCTGGAGTTCATCGAACATGTTCAATGCTGTTCAAGTCTTAAATTAGATGCAGCCAGTGGAGTGTTGCATTTTGACAACAAAGATTTTTGGCACCTTTGCGCACATAAACACGATCAAATAGACAGTTTGTTTTGACTGAATATTTATTAAGGTCAGTGTTACTGGATGTGCATCGTGTGAAGGAAGTTTTTCTACTTCTCTAGGCAGAAATTTGGGCCACAATGATTGCATATCACGATGTTGCGAAGCGGATGTAAGATTTAAAGTGGGAAAATGTGTCTGATTTAATTTTTGTGAGGAGTTTAAAAGCACAACGACTCCGAGGAGCATCGTGGCACAAAAAATCCCAGAGGATATCAGAGGCCTGAACCGTTTTTAAGGAAGATGGGGACAAACAGACAGAGGGTGGAGTTCATCAAACATGTTAAATGCTGCTCAAGTCTTAAATAAGATGCAGAGGAGAGAGTGTTACATTTTGCCACCACAGGTGCTCAGATTTTACGCACCGTTGCGCACATAAACACGATCAGATAAACTGTCTGTTTTGACTGAACATTTATAAAGGTCTGTTAATGGATTTGCATCAGAAATGGCTCGTGTGAAGGAAGTTTCACCCCCTTTTTAGGCAAAAATAAACATTTGGGCCACAGAATGATTGCATATCATGATACTGCGAAGCCGATGCTGGATTTAGAGTGGTAAAATGTGTCTGATTTGATTTTTTATTAGGAATTTAAAAGCACAACGTCTCAAAGGTGTGGCGAGACACAAACATCCCAGAGGAGAGCACTTTAAAAACACATATATCCAAAGTGATCCCGACATAAAAGCATTCTCATGGTGTAATTGAGATTGATATCGCAGGTGTAGATAACATTCAAAGGCCCTTAAAAAGATTACGTGGTGGCATCCGACAGTGCGCCCCTTTATGTCCATGTGTGACTGTTATAATTGCATCAGCGCCTCTGCCTGAGCTCAACAGAGCGCGCGTTACCAAACAGTTACCAAACCAAACAGTCTAACGCAGAAAGGAGAGGCGAGAGGGGACATCATGGGCCGCACGGATACAAACACAAGCGCTGTTCTTCCCCAACAATGACCCCTTGTATCCCCGCCATGCGACACACTGGCACCCAATCCAAAAATCACCACTTTTTTTTTTTTTTTTTAAATGTTGACCGTGATAAGGGAATCCTAACCATGAGAGCATCTCTCTGTCCGTTTCTCTGCCTCTCTCCCTCCTTTCTTTGCGTCCTTTGTTTTATCTCAGGTGAATTGGAATCATGTGATCAAAAACGAGCACCCCCTTCTCCCTTTAACGAAAAAAAAGCGGGGGGAACAAAAAGCAGTTCTGTGCATATGAAAAAAGAAAAGAAAAGAAGGAAAAAGCTTGTGTCTTCCCTTCCACCGCCACTCTTTGTCCGCGTCTCAACAAACTCTCACATATAAAGAGTAAAATGCTCCAGGAGCGCGGCGACTCGGGCCCCCGGGAGGCTGCGGCGGGACCGTCCGGCTCCTGGAGCTTTAAACCCGGGGATCTTCACAGAGACACTCCGGGGATTTCTCTCCCGCTGTGCAGCGGAGGATTTGCGGCCCGGCCTCGGTTTGACGTGAGTGCTTGTTTTGGCGTGTGTGTGTTTGTGCGCAAATAACGGAGGTGAGGGGAAATGAACAGGCCCAACAAATACATCGCTACATGAATGAGTGACGTTTAGGTGAGACCGAAAAATGCAGATTAATCTTACACGGTTCTGTGGCCACAAGATGTTGTGGAGTAATGTGCTGGTTGCTCAAATAATGGTTTGAATTTTATGTTTTAGTAAATTTTTTTATTTATTTTAAGTATCAGTGAGAAACCTTCCAAATTATCTGCCTGGAGAAAAGTGACGACATCATTTATTCTTGTTTAGTAATTTCCCTAAATACTGACCTAGAGACATCTGTCCGAAAATGTTGCCCTCGGGATGATGATGGATGACCTCTATAGTCTGCAGACTAGAAATTTAATTATGCCAAAATAGATAGATGAAACGTTCGGAAAAATAATTGCATAATAGGCTTTATAGCCTAAGATAATTCTGCTGCTTTAATACCTCATCTGCAAATAATGACAGTTTTTATCTATATAAAAAAAAAAAATCATGAGCCAAAACATTATAAATGCATCTGTTAAGATCGGATTATTTTTTTCCAGCCTACATTTTTTTTCTATTAGGCCTATAAATAATATAAATAATACATTTATTCCAGGGAAATAAAGAACTGAAACGTCTTGTCTTGCAGTTTGATTATTATAAAATGTATAATTGTGCCTCAATAATTACAATTATTTTTTTCTTGAGTAGCTTTACAGTTTTTAAAGGAAAAAAACATAATTTTCCAATTATATATAAAACATTAAATGATATGGTTTTAGTGAAATGATGCGGGACTTGCAGCCTTTTGGCAGATTTGAGGAATAATAAGCAATACAAGTTTACAATTTTTATTAATTAATCTTAATTACTTTATTAAATTATTTGTGTGCTGAATAAAAAAAACATTTGCCCATTCAAATCTGTGCAAAACCTTAATTATTTGATTAGATTATTAGCATGAATAAACTTTGATCGAAATAGTTACTTGGGATGTTATGAGAAATTTACAGTGAATATAAAAGTAATAAAATCACTTGACAAAGGAAAACTCATGGCAATAATAGATCTGCTTTGATTCTTAATAAATTGGTGATTTGATTTCACTGTCTAAACACAATGCGTGCAACCTTTGAGGCTCAGTCTGCAAATTAAAACTGTTTTAGTTTCAGTAAATACATGGCAGCACTGACAAAATTCAAAGATTATAAAGGACTGAAGTTTTAAACCTAAAGAAGAAACACACACAGATGGCACAATAAAACTTGTCCTGTCATGGCTGAGATGATGTAGTTTGTTGTGAAGCGCACACACATGCAGGGGTGACAGTTAAAGGTCAGCAGGCTCTGGGTCGACAGCATCAAAACAGAAGCCACACAGTCCTGTGACTGTTAGGCTCAGAGGCTCACATCATCATCATCATCCTCTCTTAACCTGACAGTTCTACTAAATATGATGCACTCCTATGTTTCTCAGGATGTGGTTTCTAAGTGCCTGTCGTGTCATTATACTCACATGATAACGCCGTTTTTGAGAGGATTTGAACAAAAATAAAGCAATAAATATGGAGCCAGGTGATGTCACTCTCTGTAAACACATTTGTACAAATTTATAATAATTTAACAGAAATTGCTGCAATTTATTAACATTAAAATGCAAGCTAATTTCAAAACCACGTTTAAAGAGCCCTGATTTTACATGTATGTTACTTGGTGCATGTGTCCTGTAAACTACATGAAGTTGTTGTGTATATTGTATCTAGTTACGTGGCTGATGGAGTGATTTAAGTTTCAGTAGGAGGAAAAAGTGTTTCCACTGCAGGGAATATAGAATCCATATTTAAGTGTTTTTTACGTTGTGTGTTATGGAGCAAGAGATGAGCATTCTTCTGCAAAGTAGCCAAGATGCAAGAATGGATCGTTTTGTTTCAGCAGTCCAGTTGTCAGAATAAAATGTTGTAATATGTTCCATACATATTAAATCAACATTTCTCCAGTGACATATTTGAGATGACTTTGTCATCAGTAGGTGGAAGGATGATAATGGCATGACACATTGGCAGGACACATGACACATTGGCAAGACGCCTACCAAGCATGAGGTCTACCATGTTGCAGACCACTATTTGAGACCAACAAACAACAAAACCAGTTGTTTTTTAGTCAGTCATTTAGGTTATTGCACCATTTTTTTAGTCCCCACACATAATATGTGTTTTTTAGGAATCCATCACTATGTTACCTGCAGTTTTTTAGCCCCCACACATATATCTCTTTCAAGGGATTCATCGCTGTGTTACCTGCAGCTTTATAACCCCCAAATGTGGATGTTTTTTAGGAATCTCATTGCTGTGTTACCTGCAGCTTTTCAGTCTTAAACGTGGGTGTTTTTAGTGGCTTGTCACTGTTTTTCCACCAGCTTTATAACCCACAAACATGGATGTTTTTTAGGGACCCATCGCTGTGTTACCTGCAGCTTTTCAGCCCCCAACCGTGCGTTTTTTTAGGAATCCATTCCTGTGTTATCTGCAGCTTTTCAGCCTTAAACGTGGGTGTTTTTAGTGGCTCGTCACTGTTTTTCAACCAGCTTTATAACACCCAAATGTAGATGTTTTTTAGGAATCCATCCCTGTGTTACCTGCAGCTTTATAGCCCCCAAACGTGGATGTTTTTTAGGAATCCATCACTGTGTTACCTGCAGCTTTTTAGCCCCAAACGTGGGTGTTTCTTAGTGACCCTTCACTCTTTTTCCACCAGGAATGGTGGTACAAAAAGTTTTTTGTTTTTTTTTCATTGAGACATTGCTGCTTTTTCTCTCTGGATTGTGCCTCCCAAAAACTGGTATTTTAAGCCAAAAGTTATCTTTTTTTTTTAACCATGATTTTTTTAAAGTTTTAATGTACCTGCTAAATAATAACTTGGTTTGCAGAAACAATGCCAACATTTTTCCTGGAGATGCGTTTGTTTTCAGACAAACACATTTCTGCTGACTCTGAGAGGCAAGAATCTCAAAAGTCTGTATCGTCTGAAAGCAGTTTACATCCCTCTCTTACTCACAAACTCGCTCTGCCCCTCTGTGACACTCTGTCTCTGCGTGCACCTGTGCAGGACAGAGCTGCAGGTGTGTCAGTATTTGCCCGTTGAAGTGGATCAGTCAACCCTGCAGAGGGATCCGGTGGGCCACAGTTATTAAGTTATTATAAACGTAATCAGCTCTGTCTTATAATAATGAGATACTGATGGATTCCCATTTATTTTCCTACCCTACAGCGAGGTCAAAGGTCAGCCATAGACTCACACAACTAGAACTGGTGGGGATTCAGAGTGGTGCTCAAGAACACCATCAAACCCCCCCCCCCCCCCCCCCCCCCACCACCACCACCACCAATTTAAAAGCACCCTAACATAATGAAAGGCAATAACTGTGTGTAAGTGAGCTTCTATTATTTATAGATTATCCCCTAATAGTGATGAATATGAGTTACATCCCCAATTAAAATGTCAGGGAATCTTTAAAGTGGACATTCCTGATCTTTTCGCTCTGTCCATCTGTCTTAATAAATTCATGCAGCTGTGTCACATTTAAATAGGTCCCCCATTTGAACGTCTGTGAATCCTGCCTTTGTGCTCATACCACCGAAGTTCCTATCCTTTTGTGTTCGTCGCCTTGTCTCTGAGTTACTGGTCAGGGAGGAGGGGTGTGTGTGTGTGTGTGTGTGTGTGTGTGTGTGTTTGTGTGTGTGTGTGTGTGTGTGTGTGTGTGTGTGTGTGTGTGTGTGTGTGTGTGTGTGTGTGTGTGAGGGGTTGGCAAGAACTTGGATGGGCTTTCACTGCAGCTGGGCAGTGAGTTGGGATGTGTGTGTGTGTCTATTATAGTGTGTGTGTGTGTGTGTGTGTGTGTGTGTGTGTGTGCGTGCACAGTGTGTGTTGTATGCCTGCATGTATGTAACAGAAGGACATGGTTGGTAAATACATGTGTGATGGACGGTGCTGTTGCTGGTCGAATGGGGATGAATGGGGGTGAGACGTGTGTGTGTGTGTGTGTGTGTGTGTGTGTGTGTGTGTGTGTGTGTGTGTGTGTGTTGCTACCTTAATGAATAGCCCATTGTGCGTCCTGCTCCATATCTCCACCGGCCAGCCAAAGGAAAGAATCTAGTTACTTCAATTGTGTGAGGGGGAACATCTAAAGGAAACTGATATATGGGGGTTGAGGAGGGGTGTGTGGGGACAGGTGGAGGTGGTGGTGGTGGTAGTTGGAGGGAGCAGGGGTATTGGGGTAAGGGTCCCAGGTGAAACAGAGAGAGAGTTTAGTTACCTGTGGCTGATCGCTGCTGGTATTCTGTAATCATCCTTCTCCTTCTTCCAAGAGCTTTGCTCATATTTCCTGTTTTCAGTTGGTTCAGTTGATTGTTCATCATACTACGTTCAGAGTTACAGTGTTGCATGTTTAGTAAGTTAATGGAAAGGTGCATTTTTTTTTACCTGTATTTTTGGGGGGGTCATCTGGTAAATTTTAGCTATACTAACCAGGGATGGCAGAGTCGGTGTGTCTCTCAGTCATTCCACCGTTTTGGTCCAGAGTAAAATATCTTATCAAGCCTTTGTCTTTTTAAACGTTTATGCTGGTGTTTGGCTTAAAACACTCTGATGCAACTTGGTTAAATGTAAGAGCCTGTTTATGCCTGGTACTAACGTGCATCTTGGGTCATTCTTGTCCACAAGTGGACAGCACTAAATACAACTGTACATCCATCAAGACGTAGAGCCCAAGCTCTACTTTTCTGGCCAGAAGGCTTATCCTGGAACGACTCTTCACCTCCAACATGTGGACATTTGATTAAGGATGTTATGTATTATTTACAGTTGGAGAAGATCTGTTGTTTTATTAAAGAATCAGCTGCACTGTTCTTTGCCACCTGGCAACTGTTTATAACTTGTGACAAATATGGAAGCTGAAAAATTTTAATGAAACACGCTATATTCCCCTACTCATGTCACACAAGTAAGTGCATCGCTGCGTTTTTAGACAGCTTTTTTGGCACTGAATCATGTTCTTTAGGCACCAGTGGCTATATTTCCTTCGGCTTCTAAGCCCTCAAACAAAGGTGTTTTTTAGCAAACGCTGGCTTTCTTTCCAGCAGCTTTTCACCTCCCCGAACGAGGGTGTTTTTTAGTGACCCGTAGCTGTTTTTCCAGCAGTGATACTGCTATGAAAATTGGTTGTTTTCAGTCATTACTGTTTTTCCTGTTGGGATAGTGGCATAAAATACGGTTGTTTTTTACTGAGCCGTTGCTGTGTTTCCTGCTGGGATAGTGGCATGAAAAGCGGTTGTTTTTTAAAACAATATTGCTGTTTTTTTCAGCAGGGATTGTGCCCCCAAAGTAGGGTATTTTAAGCCAGAACATCCTCTTTTGTTAACTGTAACAAATTGTTTTTTGTGCCTAAACATTAACCACAGTGTTGTTGAAACATAACGTTTCAACGTATTTGCGACATAACAACATTTAAATGGAACATACAGTATTCAGGGTTTGCAGAAACGTACAATGCTAACATTTTATCTGGCGACTGGGTTGGCTACAGAAGCACTGAGCAGCCAGTAGCAAACTGAAAAGCAACACACACATTTGCATCAACCAAGTCCTAAAAGCTGTGGGGTTGCTGAGCCCTTCTGCAGCTGTGACTGCAACAAGAGGCAAAAGGGGGAAAAAGGGACGATTCAGGAAGAATAAGAGAAAGAGAATCCTCAATGCTGCCTTGTATCCTTCTCAACTGTCTCCTGTCTCCCTGTCAGAGCAAAATCAGTCACATTATTCTTTTATATCCACTTCTTTTCATCTACCGTGCAGTTTGAATGTGTGTATAGTATGTGTGTGTTTTTTGACTGTGAAACCCGTCACACATCCATCCATACACATATATGCAGATTTCATGGCAAGATTTGGAAACTCCCCAAACAGTGTGTCTCTGTGGGACGAGGGGACATGCTTGAAAAATGATAATTGGGCGGAATGAGAGGCGAGGGACGTGGAGATTGAGTCATTTGCAGGAAAATGCAGAAAATGATGTTCAAGAATTCAGCAGGGAACAAGAGGGTCCTTTGTTAGGATGTTTCTGCTGCATGTCTGGCTGGCTGCTGTTTGGGACATCATCACATAGCACTGATGCGCCTCTCTAAAATGTTCAATTTTAATGATTGTCTCAGACTGTTTTTGCCCCCTAGACACAAAAACAAAATTCTTATCAAATGTCTAATTTAGCGTGACATCCTGGGAGCTGAGAGCAACAATGGGCATTTCAGATACTTGCAAACAGTGTAACTAAGTACATTTACTCAAGTTCTTTGAGTTTTCTACTTCACCTGAATATTTCCATTCCATACATTTAATGGGGCTTTATGCTAAATTCAAAGCATATGGTTCCAAACATGGAGGTGGCTGAGCTAATGGCTAGCAGCTAACAGTGGTAACTCCATAAATAACACTGAGCAAGGGTAACAGTACTGACAGAGCTAACAATGTTTAGCAAAGGGTAACTGGGTGCTTTCACAACACTGTGATACGCAGGCATGGCTGGACTGGCTTACTACAACATTGAACAGAGAAGCTCGGAATACAAAAAGCATGGAAGCAGCATGGCTTCATTCTCTGCTTAGGACGCCATGACCCCACTATATCTTTATGTAGCAAATAGTTTACTGCTATATTAAAGGGCCAGTGTGTAATATTTGGCATGGTTTATTGTCAAATCTGAATCTGAATCTGAATATTCTACCCATTAATATGTTTATATAAGTGTATAATCGCTATAAAATAAAATTCGTTTGGTTTTTCGTAGTCTTATAATTATGCTTTTATAAAAATATATATATATAGCAAGGGCCTTGCTTTAGAGAGATCGCCATCTTGCGCCGCCATGTATGTAAGGCAGCCCGAGCGGACAATCCAGCCAGCCAGAGAATGCGTTTCGCGTGTATAAATAAACCAACAAAGACAGCGGGAGGAAGAAAGAAGGAGGAGGAAACAGCAGAGAGTGGTAGTAGTTCGTAGATAGAGAGTAGTGAAAAGTTTTGTTAGTTATAAAGTTTGTGAATGGACCACACTTAACCACGCAACATGAGAGAATGAACCCGAACCGTCATCTGTGAGGAAAAGAAGACGCACTCCTTGTGACGCACTCTTTGCGGTGCTTTGCCTCCTGATGATATATCTCCCCATTGATGGTAGCACCGAATCCCATCCCAGCCTCTCTCCTCGCCCGCTCAGCTTCCAACACATGGAGTTCCTCATCTGTGTACTCCGGCTCAAACAGGTATGGCTCTGGGTCTGTGTCCGCCACAAGAAACTTCAAAATCGTGTTCAAAGTCGTCCATTGCTACAGTCCGGAGATATTGCTAGGCTAAATTAACAGCTGAGCTCTGTTTACAGGCTACGCTAGAAGAGTTTTGGACGGAGTCTTTTACCCTCAGCAGTGTTACTGGAGTTTTTGGAGAGCTCAAATAAACGGGCCTTTTTCCCGAACGCTACTCTGGTCTCCTGCTCATGAGGGATTCATTACAATATCGTAACATGGTTTAGATTTCTAAATAAACATTCACCTCGTCGTTAGATAGACCTACTCCTGAAAAACTCGTGTCTGCGCAAGCCTTTTTGTCCCTACAAGGCCACCGTCATTTGAGTGAGTGAGTGAGCCCTGCAATCTAGAATTTGACCCCTGATGCCACTGTTTTCAACGGTTTTCAACCCATTTTACACACTGGCCCTTTAATGTTCTGAATGTCGCATAGAAGACAGCCAAGCCAAGATGTCTCTTTTTCTCCAAACATGCAAGACATCATCTACGTCCCAACCCTCGCATATGGTCATGAGCTCTGGGTAGTCACTGAAAGAATGAGATTGTGGATACAAGCGGCAGAAATTAGTTACTGTGGGGTGGCTGGGCTCAGCCGTAGAGATAGGGTAAGGAGTTCGGACATCTGGAGGGAGCTCGGAGTAGAGCCGCTGCTACTTTGAGTTGAAAGGAGTCAGTTGAGGTGGTTCAGGCATCTGATCAGGATCCTCCTGGATGCCTCCTGTTAGAGGTGTTCCGGGCATGTCCCACTGGTAGGAGGCCCTGGGGCAGATGCAGGACACGCTGGAGGGATTACATATCTCATCTGGCCAGGGAACAACTCGGGGTCCCCCAAGAGGAGCTGGAAAATGTTGCTGGGGAGAGGGACGTCTGGGGTGCTTTGCTTGGCCTACTGCCCCCGCGACCCGGCCCTGGATAAGTGAATGAAAATGGATGGAAGGATGGATGGATGGATGTCACATACAGAATCTTTAAGAAGGAAATATTGTGGTTTATACTCCACTTTTTATTTGACAATTGTGCCTGCATCCTCATAAATAAATGCGTTAGTAATAATAACCCGTGTAATATCACCCAGCACTCACTGGGGCATTTTGTTTTGCATAAAACTGATTACCTCTTCAATATAAAATATGAGGCATCCCTGTAAATTTACTGATAGTAATTAGAAGTGGCTTGAAAGTGACCCAGGTTATGTGCTGATTGTACCATGTGTCATGCATCAGTAAAAAATAAATACAGCAATACAACAATAAGAAAACATTCTGAAAGGGGAAATCATGCAGGACGACTACTTTTACTTTTGATTTTATACAATACTTATGCAAAATCTTGAATGCAGGACTTTATTTTCATAAAGTTGACAAATTCAGATGCAGTGAATGGTGAACTTGTGCTGTATTCATCATGCAATGCGCTTCTGGATCTCCCACTCTCCATAGAAAAAGAATAGGATCCGTCGTTGTCACAAAAGTCAATAGATGCAGTGTATCTCCACCATTAGCTTTCAAACTACTTGCTTAGGATTAGGAAAACATTGTGGCTGCCATTCGGCACTCAGTCGAGTCACGTGACTAATGACTAATGTCACAAAATCACTAAAATTTGACTTTTAGTTTCACAAGGGACACAAATGCCAGTTCCCTGGGTCAAAGTTGTGTGCAGTCGCTACAGAACGTAATTCTATGAGGTGCATTGTATGTCCATATCTGACACCGAGGGCCACTGACCAAGCTGTGGTTATTGACACCCTGGGAGTGAGACCAGGCGGCTTGGACAGCATTGTAACTTTGTCTACATAATATTAAAGTTCATGGTATTGATGTAGTCATTGTTTTAAGACAGCCAATCTGATGAGTCATGCAAGTGGATCAGAAACTTCCTTTTGAGATAGTTTGGTTGGGCAAATCTCGTTGGCGTCGTTACTTATAGTTGAAGAGAAATTAATTCCCTTCAAATTAATTTTGCACTAAAAGACGTGAAGAAGGTAATTTGTGTTGCTCAATTATGTCGTGCAAAAAAAAGCTGATCTGAGTCATTCACATCTTTATCGCTAAATGTATAGATGAGTTGGCCCTCAATTTATGAAAGTGTAATATTCTGGCATCTGTCACTGCAGTCGACCTCTGAGAGTGAATCGACTCGCGTTCTACTTCCTCTGTGTTCACAGGACTGAAGCTATTTTGATGTGAGAGGGGAAAAACAGAGTCAGGGAGAACAGGAAGAAGGGTGATGCTTCTTAGGAGGAGATATGGAAAAGGAGGAGGATAAAAAAAGTCACTTTCCAATCATGAGTTTTTCTCGGAACATTGAATTAAGCAGCGTGAACGGGTGGGGGCCTCGAGGGTCTGGGGGCGGCTGGCCGCAAAGATGCCTGAATCAAAGAGTTCGTTGTTCGATGCTGGGAGAGGGAGATGAAAGGGGAGAGGGAGATGGCAAGTTTGTCGGACATCAGTTCCCTCTCCCATCGCCTTCTCACCCTGCGGCCCTCCCTCGCTCTGCCCATGTGAGCGAGAGTTCAAACACAGGGCCCACAGCTGCTCATGTAGACTCACACACAAACGCATACAGAGGTACATACATGGATGAAAACATTGGTGTCTACATGCAAACACACACACTTAACTAAAATATACCGACAGAAATGCAGACTACTTACAGAGATACATCTGTATTTATGTGCTCCATACTCAGCTGTGTACAGGTAAACAAGCACACACACATGCACGCACTCACACAGTTACACAAACAAACAGAGTCACATGCGCTTGCAGTGCCTTTAAGGTGCGGAGGAGAAAACATCAGTTGATCACACACAAAGAGATCACGCATATTGTGAATGAGAAATCGAGACACAGCGCTCAAGGATTCAGAAAGATTTATCGCCCAGTAAACCTGTCGATGATGAACATCGATCTCTGGTAGACAGTTGTGGTCAAGACCACCTAAGCTGAGACCGAGTGAAGACCAGACAAGTGCCGACCCCACACTGTTTGACCAAGTGCCAATCTCTGGGGCTAAAAAGTGAAGCCAATACAGAAGTTACTGCAGTTCCTTGAACAGCCACTTGAGGCTGGCTCTAGAAGCAAGTCGATCCAAGTACAGGAAGTGTGCCGGGTTTTGTAGCCAACTTTCGTTGTGGCCAAACAGTGGAATTACAACTTTAAGGTTCGTCATGTAATGCCATTGAGCCCAGAAAGACTTCCCATAGATGTACATTGTGAAAGAGACATCTGTAAATCACTAGATAGGTTTTTTTGAGCATGCAACCCCTGTGAAATGTCTCGTTTCACTATTGAGATTTGATCCACTGAGTCCGATAACATTTTGAAATTGTAGAAGAGTCGCATGATTAAATCATTTTGTCCCCATTCAGCTTAGTGGAGAGCTAAACCAGAAGTTAGCTGCTTGGCTCAGGAAAGTCAGTGCACTTGCTCTATGGGCCCAACGATGCAGAAGATCTGGATAATTTTATATCCGGGAAGCACACATTTTTTGCCCTCATGTGGCACTGAGCAACAGTCATAGAAATAAACAGAGCCCCACCTTAAAGGCTGTATTCAGTTCCCTTTATCCATGGTCAGTGCCCACAGACCCACATGTTAAAATGCCCAACTTCACAGCAGAAATAATCATGTTTACAGCCGAACACAAAAGAAGGTTTTGGTCTCTATAAGGAATTTCCCCCCTCATGACGACTGCACAACAGATGAACTTTTAAATAGCTCACTTGTTTAAATTTTATAGGGCTTAAAGTTATGCATATTTAAGGGCAGAACCACTTTGACTCACTGTCTGCCAGGTGTCTCCACAGTCTACAGGTCAGATCCACCCCTGTCATCCAAATATAGTCACTGCTGGCTCAAAACATCCAAGATGGCGATGGCCAAAATGCTTAACTTGAGGCTTCAGAATGTAAGTCCATAAACCAATGGTTGATGTCACAGTGAATATGCCAAACATGCAAACCATATGCACTCTTCAAACTGATCCGAACAATCCAATAAAAAACACCTTTTCATTTACCTCTTTTACTGTATATCTACACACAACCACAGCACTCCTGCAGGGAGCATATTTAAGGACAACAAAAACAAACTAACCAACTCCTGGAATTTAAGAAAAGTGCATAAAGTGTGTTAATCAGTTCAAAGAAAATACTTGTAATAAACATGACAAACCATCTTGTGCTCATTACCACAAGATGATTACAGCGATCATTCAAAAGCCATTAATTTCATAAAGCAAGATTAGACAAGTCCACTGTGGTTAAGCTGTGGAAAGTTACCATGTTGACAAATCTTCAGATCTTTTTAGTTAAGGACACATACTACATGAGTTTGCATGGACAGACACAGCAAATATATACCTAAATATGTGCCAACTTGAAAATACTGCAGCAGAACTATCGGTTGTCATTTATGTCAGCTTGAGTGATGGACATTTTTTATTTTCAGCACTCGCTTTCAGTCCAGAGCATCCAGATCAGAAGTAACATGAAGTATTAGGGATGAAGTTATCAGGCCCAACAAACGAAACCACCCTTGTCATGGTCAGATGCTTGTTACTGATCAGAGTTGTGTCTGTTCACTTTAATTTCCTCTTGATCGGATGAGATAATTCAATTTAAATGACATCAAGTTACATCAGAGGCTGCGATTTGGTTTGGTCAACGGACTAACCTTTGTTGGTGATCTTAAAAAGTAGAAGACTATTAGGCACTGCTCACAGATGAGAATTATTTGGTTATTACGGTTGGGCAGAGTGCAAGTGCGTAAGATGGATCGCCAGTTTGGTGCGACGTCTGCAGTGATGCAGGGTGTCTGGGCCCAGCCTTAAAGATAGGGCAAGGGGCTTGGACATCCGGAGTGAGCTCGGAGTAGAGCCGCTGCTCCTTCACATTGGGAAAGGGATCAGTTGAGGTGGGTCGGGCATCTGATCAGGATGCCTCCTGGGCACCTACCGTTACAGGTGTCCCAGGTGCATCCCACTGGTGGGGGGCTCTGGGGCAGACCCAGAACAAACTGGAGGGATTACATATCTCATCTGGCCTGGGAACGCCTCGAGTCCCACATGAGGAGCTGGAAAGGGTTGCTGGGGACAGGGACTTCTGGAATATTTTGCTCAGCATTCTGTCTCTGCACTCTGGCTTCGGATAAGTGGTTGAAAATGGATGGAATGAATGAAGAGGTTCCCACACAAGCACCCATCATACAAAAAATTGTCAGGAAATCTTCGTATCTCTCTCCCTCTCTCCCTCTCTCCCCTGTGGACGTCAGTACACCGTAATGCGGAGTTATAACACGCATAACAAGATACGTCTGATACAAGCTGATATTTGCACATTAGTTTCTGTTATGGGTAAGTAGCATTAGTTATCTAATACTGGCAGAACTATTGGTAGCTTTGTTATAACTTAATACGTGACGGCAAACTTAATGTTGTGATGTGAACACAGCATTAGACAAAGTTAGCTGTCGTTAGCTAATGCTGGTCGCTCACCAAGACACCTGCCCAGTTCTCCACTGGTTCTCCTCATGCCACAGCTCTATTTCTCTCCTGTGGCCGTTATTTCTCCTAAACCTGATCTGTTCCTGGTCTCTTGGATGCCTAGCAGGCTCATAATTATAAGCCTGTTGGCCGTCATATGCATATGAATGTACATTTTCAACCTCTTCAGTCTCAAAACTAGTACTGGGATCCATGTTTATTAATGTTACACTCAATCGAACTCGGCCGGATTCCCTTACGCTACGCCACTTCCGGTTAGTGTGTTTTTAGATGCGGAAGCAAAATTCTGTCACAAAAACGACCCCAAAAGTCACTGTAGTGTGTATTTGTTTTTTGTTCTGCATCATTTTCCTACACATTTATGGAATTGTATTGGAATCCGTAACTGTACACCCCTAATACAGCAACAGGTGACATCGAAGCACAGGCTCAAGATGGCTGAAAAGTTTTCTGGGGGAGTTGTCACTTATGAAAGAGAGGCATGTCTGAAATGTTTTTTTTCCACAGCTTAATGTGAGGATAATGTCCTGCACTGACTGTGAGAAAGAGGCTTAATGTTTAAACATCAGAGTGAGAGCGAGACAGATCCGATCATGGCAGAATCAGAAGCAGCTGATTAATTTAAAAGGATAAAAAACAGAAACTGGGATCACACAGAATTTGAAATAAAGACAGAAGTGATGGTATCAAAGGGAAGAACTTTGAAAAGGGGCAGCAACAGAGATCAGTGGTGCATTGTTGCCTCAGGGATAGATAGTAAAGAGGTGACACGGGAAGAAGAATTGGAGGAGTGTAAATCCCAGAAGAGAGATGGAGGAATGGAAAGGTCGAGAGGATGACACACACACAGACACACACACATCCCATAATTAGCATGCTAACAAGCATTTAAATGTCCCACACAAAGGCTCACTGTTGAGCCTTGGTTGTTCACTTCTTGGACAATGCACAATAGGAGTCAGTGGGAGCCCCCAAATCACCCTAATAAGCGACGTGGCCCAGCATGGCTTCTCCGATTTTACCATTCCACCGATCACACTCATTCACTCACTCACTGACTGACTAATGAAAAGCTGATAGCCTCCAGGCCTGCGGTCACAGAGCAGCTTGCCCCTTCCTCCTCATTTCCCTCTTTTCATCTTTTCCTCCACCGGCAGAAATGCCTCTCCAGTTCTCCTGAGGTTCAGAGGTCCGATGTGTGGGCTGTTTTTTGGCTGTCGGGGGTTTCTTGTGCCTGGGAACAGCGACAGGCTGACAGACAGAGATGGAGGATATGTAATTAAAGGAAGATCAAGACTTTGGAGGCTGAAAGGGGAAGTTTCTTATTAGCCTGACACCGGATGATTTTAACTTGATTAAAATCTGGACAGAAATGATTTGATTATGGGACAGGAGCTAATAATGACTGAACACTGGAGATACTTTACATATTGATGTAAGGGAAGTTCCCCCCAGAAACACAGCTGTGAGTGCTTTCTATCCTTACAATGTCAGAGATCAGGACATGCAGTGAGGTGCTCCGTATGTTGCAGCATGCTCCCCAAAGCACAAATTCCCCTGATAGATATCCACCTGTGAACAGGTCAGGTTTGAGGTGTCTTCAGTCTCTTTCTCAGATCAGTGCTTGTTTCTAACGTAATGTATTTCACGTGACATATATAGCACACTATGTCATTATTAAAACAACTCAACTGACTTTTGTTTTTCACTGCACACAAACAGCTCCCGAGTGACAGTCTGCAGTTTGTTTGATCCATCCACCTCCCCCACCACCCAATGCTGACTTTCTTGCTGTTTATAGAACGGTAGTCACCCTGACCATCAACAATTGCTGCTGCCCAGGTCGTCTCACAGCGCCCCTTAAATGTGCCTGTGTGCGTCGGGATCTAATGCCAACAGGCCACAGACCAAGCATCAGTATTTGACGGGTTGGGAATGAGACCGGCTTGAGCTGGAGAGTGGGGGCTACACTTCTGCAATGTGTCCACTTCTGAATCTGGACACACCTAGCTATATGCTGTCACATGATTTTGGTACTTCACAGCATTCGGCTTACATAAGCCTGCCAATTTTCATACATGTAGGTTAAACTAGCTTCAGGGGCTGTTTCCTAAAACTTTTGTGGGGGGTGCTACTGAGTCATTTTTTGGAAACCGCGCAGGAGACCCTTAAAATATCTTATTTTGCACCAGTTCTGAGATGTGGGTCACTGCAACCCACCAGTTGGGAACCACTGTGTTTGAGCTATGCAGAGACATGTCTTATGAGTGGCCAGCAGGGGGCACTGGCCTCCACTGCATGACTAGTTTGCTACATTCGGGCCTTGGTCATCAGATCTGGACAGTCTGGAAACCTCCAAGACAAGAGTCCAAAATAAAATGTGTTGTACATCCCCGGCATGGACACGCTGTTGTGTTGCCTTCTATCTGTCTTGACCACCACCACCATGCAAGCACTTGTTAAAGAACTGAGTTAAACAAGTAAAGGTGTCAGTCTGAACTTGGCCACCTGAGCAATTTGTGCATGTGTGCAACTGTGGCTGTGTTGCATACAATCAGACAGAAGTGCTCTGTTAAATTAGTTTAAATAGAAAAGTGATGTGACAAGTGACTTCTTCCAGGATAGGGGTTCTTATTAAAACCTTAAATACTATAAAATGGGTAAAGCAGCACCTCACCAGAATCAAAGGTATATCTAAAACTAAGCTTCATGTGTTTTGACCTGATGTGTTTGTCAAAAGCTTGAGTAGTACGCACCTGCTCTACCTATACACGATTATTAGCTGATTGGCTAATTGGCATCAGGTGTGTCAAACATACGGCCCTGGGGCCAGAACCTGCCCACCAAAAGGTCCAATCTGGCCACTGGATCACCTTGTACACCTGATAGTGATGCACTTGTGAAGGCTACGAGGTGCCAGCTTTCAGGAGCAACTTAAAAACTGAGTAGCTTTCTTCATGTAAAATGCTGCTTCAGAGGCTTTTCTACCCTGACCAGAATACAGTTCTTGTCTTTCACTTCAGTTCTGTGTGGTGATGTCAGGTTTACAACACAGGAGTGGAAATGTATAGAAAAATGCACATGTAATGACAGCGAATAGTCGACTGACTGAATGTGGAAACACTGAGAAATATTGAAATTGCATTTATCCTTCTGATGACATCACAGGCTGTTTGTCGTCTGTTGTGTAAATGGATTAGCATTTAAAAAATGTTCTTCTTCAAACCCAAAAAAGGGGGGAAATTTGGAGGTGTTTGTTATCTATAGGATATTATGCAGTGGTTTTACCTACGATCAAATCGGACTGTATGTGGCCCCTGAACTAAAATGAGTTTGATGCCCCTGCTTTATGGCCACACTGTAAAAATCACTTGAAATGATTTGAATAACCCGGAAAAATCTTAAAAAACTAAAGGTCAGACTCAGATCACATCCTTCCATCAGCATTATCTTAAGATGTTCTCACAACAACAGCAACAATATTCCTCTGTGCATTATTACCAACTAGTTTGACATTAAGAGGAGCACTTTTCCATGAATGGACCCAAGTAACAGATACGGTTTAAGGGTGGGAGGGGTATGGATAAGGGAGATTAGGGTACGAATTGACAGTATGGGCTCAGTTCTTGTTCTCAATGTTGTATAGGTTTTGTGTGCCAACCAGAGACCAGCTCATTCTGACATCTTTAATATGCCATTGTCCCGTTTGTGCCACTGCACCAGTGGTGTAAGGCAGTTACCACGGGCCCCAGTGCACACTGTTGTGATGGGCCCTACTGCTCGCTAGTTACTAGTTATAAGGCGCCCACACACACCACTGGCATGGAAAAAGCCAAAGGAATCTAATGTAGGAAGCTTTGCTGCTTTTGCCTCCCGTTCATTTCTCTCTTCTGTGTTTCAAAGGCATGACTGATGGGTTTTAATTTTTTAGGACATATAACCTATAGCAAATGGCACCATCTTGAATTTAATGTGAGCTCCTCTTTGACCACAGGTGTAGTTTGAGGTGGCAATCTGAGTCATTCGTAAGGGCCCCCAGTCCATTGGCCTCAGTGCAACCACACTGCCTACACTGTGTATATTTATGCCCCTGCACTGCACTGCCCCCCAGTGTAAGAGCTCGCCCCTTTAGCTGTCCTACCCACACTCACAACTAGTGTGGGTACAGACTAATTAGATTTTTGTTCTGTGGGGTATTAATTATCATCTGATTGTCTTTTTCTTCAAACATTCTTGCACTTAAGAGTTTATGGTTTGAACTTCTCTGCTGTTTCACCACTAGGTGGAGGGAACACATGGTTCAGTGTTTTGTGCTGAAGCTGTCTGGTAGAAACGGCTGCAGAGGCATCTAGTGGCTCCAAAGCTTTACAGCTGAATTAGAAGAGACTCAAAGGTGCAGTCTGTGAGCTGGCATCTTTTAACCAGGTTTTCAAAAAGAGAAACAACCAGAATTATATAAATATTTATTTGCAACATCAAAATTTATACAAGGAAGAATAAAGTGCTTTGAGATTTTTTCCTTCTCATCTTATTTCAATTAGGACAATAGGTTGCTTAGTGCGTGTTTATCGTTATACAAAGCAGGAAGCAAAGGAAACAAAATACTATGTCTGTTACACAAAATGCCATTTACAGTGGGTGTTTTACTGCACTCAAGTTGGCTCCCCTTCTGTGCTTCTGTGCTTGAAATATGAACAACTCATGTGATCCAAAAGCAACCTGACAGAAAGACTTTTATACACTGCCAGTCAAAACATGTCCAACATTGTAGTTTTTCACCTTTTCGGGTTGATGTTAAACAATCTATTAGTGATCATTAAAGTGTATCAAGCTATCGAGACACTCAGTGCAAAGACGTGTCTGAGAAACCTTAATCATCTTTGAAAAGATAAACATCTGAACACTGGACTGAACTGTGATTGAAAATGTTCTGGCAGTCCAGCAGTGCTGTTAAAAATCTGCACATCAAAATCTAAAACAAATGTATTGTGTAGTACAAGTCCAGTCACTGGAATAAAATGTTCGCATTGTAGGTCTCTGCAAAATGGATATGTTACATTTGTTTGTTTCATACGTGTTATATCAATATTTCTGAAGTGACGCGGTGCAGATTACATGCATATGTCATGTAGCAGACCACTGAGACCAACAAACAAAAAAAGTGATATTTTTAGCTGACATGTCAGGACATTTCCAGCCATGTTTGTTGCAACAAAACCGGGTATTTTTCAATGACATTTCCAGCTGTGTTTGTTGTGAAAAATCAGGTATTTTTAACGACACGTTGGGACATTTCTAGCCATGTTTGTTGTGACATTTGTAGTCAAATTTGTTGCAAAAAAACCCAACCAGGTTCTTCTGAGTGACACGTCAGGACATTTTAAGCCATGTTTGTTGTGACACAACCGAGAATATTTTTATGACATGTCAGGACATTTCACGGCGTAAAGCGGGTATCATTTAATGACGTGTTGGGACGTTTCTAGCAACATTTGTTACATGAAACAGAGTATTTTTTTTAACGGCATGTTGGGACATTTCTAGTCATGCTTGTGGCGATAAAACCAAGTATTTGTTAAGAACATGTCCAGACATTTCCAGCTGTGTTTGTTGTGAAAAATCAGGTATTTTAACTAAAACCAAGTATTTGTTAGTGTCATGTTAGGACAGGTCCAGCCATGTTTGTTGCAACAAAACCAGGTATTTTTTAATCACGTCAGGACATTTCTAGCCAAGTGTGTTGCGACATAACAGGGTGTTTTTAATGACACAATTTCGTCTGTGTTTGTTGCAACAAAACCAGGTAATTTTTAACAAAACATTTCAATCTGTGTTTTAACCCAAACAGGGTATTTCATGCATGATCTAGTTCTAACCCTAACCAAGTGTTTTTTGTGCTTAAACTTAAACACATGTCAACAACAATGTTAGCACAACTTTAAATTGAAACATTTAGTTTTAACCTATATGGAATGTACAAATTTACCAAATGAAACATGCAAATTTCACATATCCATGGTTTGCAAAAATGTACAATGCCAACCTTTATTCTAGTGATTGGTTTGGTTGTACATATTCATACAGTACAATACAGCCGTCTGTCACAGTGGCCTAACAGAGTCAATTAGATTACTAACAGGTAATATGTACCTATACTTATAGTAGTTATTTCTAACACATTTATGAATGCATAGCTTTAGAGCAAACTTTAAATGAAGTATAATATTTTTCTTTTGGCTGGCAGTGTATGTTTGTCAGTAAAACTAACACTTAATTCCTGCAGAGCGTCTCTCACAGCCATTTTGATAGAAAAACACACACCTGCTCAAGCAATATAACCAGCAGTAAAAATAAAATAAAATAAAAGTCAAGAATAAGAGTTGCAGTATTATCAGAACAGCTGGTAGACTGTTCTAACAGCTTTGTAACTACCTAAAGGTGACAGGGAGAAATACATTCACATCCTAATGGTTGCTGGCCACATCATGGCCAAATGGTATTTAAACAGTTTGCTTGAAACAACAGATGGGAGAAAGTTGCCACATTTGATAATCTGGTCAGTAAAGTGAAGTCTGATAACAGAAATTCTGTAATCAGTAAGATGAATTTTCTCCATCAATGATAGTTTTCATTTGTATCATGCACCATCTGCTTCTCCAGGTGTTCTCAACCTGCTGTTTTGCTGCCCCTGCAAAGAGGAGGTCAACTGTTTTTTGTCATGTGTTTTACAACCATCATAACAACTGTAATTTACCTGACATACAGTTACACTTGACTTTATCCTCACTATCCCAGTCCAGTGACTTATTGCACATTTCCAGATACTGTACTCCTCAGTCTTCATCCCTTTGTTTCCTGCTGTGCTTTACAGTAGCGTCACGTCTCTCTGCTATCACAGACAATGAGTACACTTAGGCTGCATGCACCCTAGTTTCCATTTCATACATCTGAGGTGCTCTGCGTTTTACTTTCCATCTCCAGAACCTTTGGCGAACAATAACAGCACAAACATAATTTAAAGCCACCTCTCAGTATTGTTTCTGTTATCACTGGCTGCAGCCTCCGCGAGAAACAAACCAAGAAAAATGTCTTAAATTAATCTATAATTTAAAAAAAAGGAAAAAAAAGACTATTTTGCTTCATACTGATAAATTAATGTCAGACTCTCTTTAGTGCCTAATCTAATGGCTCCTACAAAGGTAATTATTCTCTTTTGTTTTCAATATTCTCTTGAAATGCAACTTAGTTTTCTGACCAAAAAATTGTTTTTACATAAGATTTATAACGCTGTCGTCCTAAATTGCTATAAATCAAGACATTTGTCTGAAGTTATTGAACTAAGGATCCTTTCACAAATTCAGAAAAATTCTTGATTGCACTTGGAATGATCCTAGGAGTGTGCTGCACAGCAAGACGAGCAACAGTAATTGCTCATCACTAAAGTAAAATAAAAGAAGGTTTTTAATGATTTACAGGAAAAGATTTAAAGGTCCAGTGTGAAGGATTTAGGGGGATGGATTGGCAGAAATGGAATATAATCAAATAAATGTATTTTCTTTAGTGTAGTGCAGTGTGTCGATGTGTTTTTGTAACTTTAGAATGAGCCATTTATATCCGCCATGTCTGCCATGTTGAACCGCCATGGACAAACTAAACACTGGCTCTGGACAGGGCCATTCACCTTTTCGTGTCGGCCATCATAGTTAGCAGCCCCTCCATGATTTGCTGTATTCAGTATTTTTACCGGTTTAGATCATCGGGTTTGTGTGTTTAAGAGAGGAGGAGATAGCTGCAGATAATTCGGCACCCAGATAAAAACCTCCTGAACATCTGGGGCCCATTGCACAAAATACCTTTAGTTAAGATTAGTCCAGGTTGAGGCTTTCTTAAATAAAATCAGTTGCACAAGACATGTCATCTCCTTCAGGTTTCCTTGAAAATTTCACTTCTTTAAAGTTTTCTCCTTATCTTGGTGCCATACTTAAGAAATACCTCTAAGTTAGTTTAACCATTGCAGAAACTTTGAGCACAAGCAAACAAATCATGGAAACTCATGGAAATATCTTTAATTGCAGTAAATGCCTTAACATTATTCTTTACAAAGGAAACTTTTCGAAGGGATTCTGTGCAACACCCCTAAGTAAGTCCCATAGCTAAGGAAAAATAAAGTCTTAAGTGTCATACTTTTAAGGTGTTTTGTGCAACAGGCTCCTGGATCGTAAATTGAGCAATTAACGCTGAAGGAATTTTAAGCAGAAGTTTTAGCTGGTTGCACTCTGCAATCCTCACCACTAGATGCCACTAAATCCCCCTAAATTTTACACTCTGGACCTTTAACAGAACAGGTAGTCTCACAATAGTGCAAATAGCAGAATTTGGGAACTAATACAGGCAAGATGCCCACTGAAACCAATGAACAACATGGAGATAATCAAGCATAAACTGACTGCTTTTTGAAAACAGTGCATCTTAAAAATTGACCATTTAACTTTTGAGCTCAGTCCTCTTCAAGAAGGAAGAGAATTACATCGTAACGGCTATTGCTTTCATAAAATCTCTTGTTTAAATTCACAGAAAAAAATAGCTATGCAAATTGTCCATACAGTCTAAAACATGACTCAAGTATGTACTTTTACTGCCACTGTGCTTTCCTTTGGTTATCATAATAAAAGCCCATCAGGTTTTGTCTTTGTCCTCCTGCAGAATCAGTCAGGTTGATCGTTAGGACTCTTCAAACAGTGCAGTTGCATGTCCCAGAAGTTATTCAGGAATGTGCAATCTGTTTTGTAATTTCTAATCCCAATGAGAAGAAATAACAAACAAATATAAATGTAAAACAACACCGGCAAGGCAAAAGGGGTTTACATTTCTGTACATGCAATCCAAAGTCAAACACAAGCAATCTGTCTTCAGGTCCAGCTCACTGTAGATAAAGTTGAAAGGATTTACAGGTAAAAAACAGACAATCTTTAGCTCTCTTGCTCGCTCTTATAGGACACTGGATCGAGAGGGATGGCAGTCTGTAGGATGTCAAACTCCATCTGGTTATTGTCCATGTCCAGAACACACATGACGTTGTGATTACCTGACGATATGGTCGCACTGTCCTGGAACATATTTTGGAAGTCTACAGACACCGAAGTCCTCCTCTCCTCTGCCCTCTCCTTCTTTACAGTCTGGGAGTCGAAAATGTCATCCTCTTCCTCCCCACAACTCAACGCCACCTCGTTCTCATAACAAAAGGCGCTCAATGACCTGGGGATCAAATCTTGTGTGGTCCTACATGCAGACACAGGTGAAGCAGCGGAAGACGCCCGGCTCACGGCCTCGTCCAGCTCTTTGGCGCTGAGGTGGGGAGTTGATGGCACCTCGTAGGTCTTGTGGAAGCGAGCGTAGTCGACCTTGTAGCAGTCCCGGTCCTCATAGATCACAGGCTCGAACCTGTGACCCCAGAAGACCTCTCTGGCAAGGTAGGAGCTACGGAACTGGGTGGTCATGGCCGTGGCCTCCACCATTCCCTCCAAGATTACGACGATCTCGAAGTCATCTGCCTCCAGATCAGCTCGGCTTAAAGTATACAAGGGACTATCTTTGTCTATCTCGTGGATTATAACCAGAGGGGATACCAGAAACAGCCTGTCTGTGCCCTCGTCATAGCCCACATTCAGGTCCATCTGCTCCAAGGGGATGAACTCGCCCTCAGCTGTGACGTATGAACGTATGAGCTGGGCACGGACATGAGCCTCCACGATGTGGCTCTTCCGCAGGTTGCCCACTCGCCACATGAGGCACAGCTTGCCGTCACGCAGGGCGATGACAGCATTTTTGGAGAATATGAGGGTCTGGTTCCTCTTCTTTGGCCGAGCCATCTTGGCCATGATGGTGCCGATCATGAAAGAGTCAATGATGCAGCCGACAATGGACTGGATGACAACTGTTAATACAGCGACAGGGCACTCCTCGGTAACGCAGCGCCAGCCATAACCAATGGTGGTCTGGGTCTCCATGGAGAACAGGAGTGCCCCAACAAAGCCGCGAACGTGAAGTATGCAGGGCATCCTCTGTGTCTGCCCTCCATATGTGTGTCCAGAGGTGGGTCCATGCAACCCGGGCACCGCCATCCCATCACCTTTAACCGCCGGCTGCTCCTCAAAATCCCCATGAGCCAGGGAGACACTGTAAAAGATAATGCCAAAGAAAAGCCAAGAGACCATGAAGCTGGTGCAGAATATAAGCAGCAGGTATCTCCAGCGGATGTCCACGCAGGTGGTGAAAATGTCAGCTAGGTAGCGCTGCCTCTTGTCATCCATGTTGGTGAACAGAACATTACATTGTCCATTTTTCTTCACAAACCGGCTCCGTACTTGGTTGGAGCCCCTTGTCAGAACCTTCCCGTTGTAGTTGTTCATACCTCCTTGTCCACTTGTGCCGGGCACGGCAGCAGAGGCTCCTGACCTCCTCCTACTGTCTTCTGCGTCACAGGTCGAGTGCAGACGGAGGTTGGGGGAGCTGTGGCCGTTATAGAGTCCTAAGCTAGAGATCTTCTGGCGTGTCTCCTCCGGTAAAATGTCTGACACAAAGCCGTACCTGTCAGGCCAACAAAGAGGAGGAGATTAGGATTCAGAAAGTGACATTAAATTGACAGAATTACAATGAGGTAACAGCATGAGATTTAAAACTTTAAAAGTTGAGAAATTATTGTGTTATGAAAATGTGGACCGGGTTCAGGCTGATTTAGAAAAGCAATATTGACCTTTTCTTAGACATCTGCAGCCCATTCGCCAGAAGAAATGTTCAGATGATACATTTTTGCAATCCACCACAAATACATTATATTTACACGTAACATATCATATCAACCCTCCTAAAGCAATGGAATATATAAGGTGACTTTTGTCATCAGACGGTGGAGGGAATGGATGGTCAAACCGAGATACTTTTAGCAGTACATGCATTGTTTCCCAGCAGCATTACAGCCACCAAACCTGGATGTTTGCAGTGTTTCCCAGTGTGTGAGTGACTGAATCGGGGTGTGTGTTTTAAGCCAAGACATGATCTTTTCTGAACCCTAACCAAGTGATTTTTGTGCCCAAATCTATCCTCACGTTCATCAAAGCCTTATTGAGTAAAGTTTCAATGTATCCACTACAAAATAATGTACATATGTAACATATCTGTGATTTACAGAAAAGTACAAAACCTTTTCTGGTGATTGGGTTGACATTTGCGAGCTCCGAGGTTCCCCTCTGGCTTCAGAACACACAAACTGGTGATCAATATGGTTATGGAAACCAATGCCTCATTTTAGGGGAGAAATCCGTCAGAAATTAAATGTTTTATCTAAATGTTTTTTAGTTAATGATAGTCCAAGTGCTGATTTGAGGCCACCCATTCTCCCATTACTTAAGGTTTTGGGAAATCCTGAGTATTAATGAGTAAAAAGTGTGTAAGAGACAGGTGCTGGGTCCGTTTCATTCAAACTGCAATGTGCACAATATGGGAAAGAGGAACAAAGAGCAGGAAGACAGCTTACAGAGCCGGTAATCTTATTGATCCTCATGTACTTTGCAGTGTACCATTTAGAGCACACTGTGCTCCCTCTCACGGATAGCGGCAGGAATATGATACCTGAATCATTAGTGATACAAAGGATGCAAGCAAATTGGATCAAATGGGAAACGGCCAGCCACACAGTTTAAGGGGAACTCGCCTGCGAATAAAAAAAGATTCATTTAATTCCCAAACATCTACTCAAATAGACCAAAGTCCCAGACACCTGAGCGTATCGATCAGCCTCACCTGTCTCTCTCCTTTACCTGGAGGATTAGCAGCTGGGAAGGTGAGTTCAGTTTAGCTATGTGAGAAGGATTGCTGTCATCACACATTATAGGATTATATCTGAGTCAGTGTCAGTCAGACAACTTATTTTGAGGCTGGTCGATGTAGATATAAAGATGAATGTTATCACTGCCTTTTAATAAATGTTTGAGAGTTTAATTATGCTCCTTTAACAACAAATCAGTGTTATTACATTTGTGGGGGAGTGGTGATTTTGTCTTGCTACAGCCAGTGCCAAAGTGCATGAAGTCAACTTTTACTGTGGCATAAAATGACTTTTATGTGGGCTTGAAAACAGCACACTAAGAAAGAAGATAATAAGACACTTGGTACAGACGTACAAAACTGTAAGACAAATGGAAACTCATTTAAACTATGAGACATTTTCCCCTAACAAGACGAGATGGTATGATTAAAATACTATATCAACGTGCGTACAGAGCAGCTATTCCATCTTCAGCCTATTGATGCCTGTTAATACAGTCAGTCAGCCTTCAGTCTTCTTATTTTCATACTGTGGCAGGTGATCTGTTGCAGCTGCCTGGAGGCAAGAGCTCTTCATGTACTGCTGTTCAGGACAGTGTAGGATGGCCTTGGCCTTTCTAAGGATGTGCTTGCTGTAAATATCTCTGAGCCGGTCCTGACTCACCCTGACCAGTTATTAACAAGCCCATTCTTACCGGCCGTGTTAAGACTTCCGGACAAGACTACGTTACAAAAAGATTAAATTATTTCTGTAAAGTCAGAGTCTTCATAAAGCCTTTGTGGTGCACTAAAGTAACTCGGTACAAAACACATGGATGTAACAAAATAAGGATTTCAAAGGCTACACACAACCATTGTTTAAGACAATCGCAGTTTCCAGGATATGTCCTATAAATCAAATGTGTGTAGTAACACCAAAATGTAGGGGGTGGCATCTGGGGTGCCAGCCCCAAAAGTTTTCTCAAAAGCCCCCTGTCTATGCTTAAAGAAATCTCATACGATTGAGTAAATGTTCTCCAGTTGGCCTCATATTTATTTAAGAGTATTAAAGAGTACATTTACTTGGCATTGTTGCATCCCTGATTTGCAATTAGAGCAGCCCAGATTATTATTAAATGTATTTAAATGTAGGAAATTGGTCAGAAAAACACTTATAATGTGAACTGTACTCTGCCACTTGCACTTCAGGTATACTACCCTATGGGTGCTTTCAGACCTAGAGTTGTCTTGCTTTGGTCTGAATCAGGGGATTAATTTTGTTCCAAAGTTGTATAATTGCCTAGAGTTGGTTTGTGTTCTCACGGCAGCATTTACAAGAGGACCAGATCAAATACCTTGTGTGAGAAAGCTGCTCTTGATTGGTCAGAATTTCCATGTGGGAAAAATCCAGGAAATAAAGCAAACGTTGAAGAAGAGTACACTTGCAAGATAAATGTGACACTTTCTAATGTCACAATGGAGGGACAACTACACAGCTAGAACTAGAAAACAATGTTTTGATGCATTGGATGTGCTGAATGTGCATATTAAGGCAGTACAGGAGGAGGTGCACATTAATAATCCTCCAGGACTGTAACATGCTCGTGTTTAACCCAAACAATGTGTCATGTGACTGCAGTTGGTTCACATCCAGGTCGGAACACATTCTCACCACAAACGAACCGCACCAGAGTTTGTTTGTAACCAGACTGAGACCACCTCTTCAAGAAGGTCTGAAGGTTGTTTTGGTGGTTCTTTCGGTACCATCCTCAACTTTTTACAGTGGAAATGCAAAAATAACAGTGTTGGAAACAGACTGCTTGGTGGAAACAAGGCTATAGTGTAACAGTTCTCAAGATTAGTAATGCTGTTTATCTCAAAATGTATGTCACTTAAAAATACAGAAGCAGCACCAGTAAATTTTTGCCTCTTTATAGGTGGAAGGAGTGAAATTGAGTCATCTTCAACTCTTGTTGCTGTTGCGTTTTCAGCATGATGACTGGGGAACAATTAGATTGTAAGCTCGACAGCAACTCTCATATTTTTCCCAAATGATGATTTTCCAGCAAAATCACACCAAGCAGCGGCCATTGGATTCTGTGGTTGGTGCAGCCAAACTAAAAGCTAAGGATAGTTTACTTAAAGTGACAAACTGCAGCCAGAGAATACCCACAGCCAATCAGTAAACAGAGTCACCTGACTCCTGTGATGTTAGAGAGAATTTCTCCCTGCCTGTAACAGGTGAAAACACCTCTCAGACGCAGCAAAATTTAATTATTGCAGTGAACCACGCTACTGCTACTTGGTGTGTTTCAGCTTTAGGCATTCTCTTACCTGAAATGGCTTGAAAATTATGCATATAGCTGCAAACCTACATGGTTTCAGCTGAGCCCTGAATGGTTACAACACTTGGCACCACCCCTGAACATATGGTATGGTGAGGATGGCAAAATCATGATGTGAATTGGCACTTTGACACCTTTATTTCTCATTTCGTTACGGAGTACAAAATGATTTAGGTGGCAAAGGAACAGTCCAATAACAGAGATGCCGAAATTCAATTCAGGCCTTCATAAAAACTCAAAATGACAAGGTAATTGCATGATTACAATCCAAGTATAATTCTAGACAGGCAGCTGATGATTAAGTCCCTCACCTGTTGGCCCGACTTGTTCCCATGGCACCAAGGATCTCGGGTATGGGGGCCTGGGTGGGAGGCCAGACTCTGCCACCATGGAGGTGGTGCTTGGGTCACTGAGAAGACCGCTGCAGGAGAAACAGAGAATTAAAAAGAAAAATGAGCCTGTATCAGTTCATGTAAAATCCCCGTCAAATTCGGTAAGTGCACCAAGGCTTCTGGATTGAGAGCTGTTGATTTGGGGGAGGCACACTTTTAAAAAATCCCATTTCATCTCTTCATATGTATAAATATTATAACCTGGGCCTGTGTTTGTAGTGTGTTTTAGTGCACTAAAGATATGGACTGAGACTTAATCTTGATTTGATTCTGCAGACTGTCTTGAGGAACAGCGACCCTGTCTCACCCTGCTTTTAAGAACAGAGTTGTAATGTTGCATGTGGGAGTAAGTGGCGGTTTAACATTTCATCTACATGATGGAGACATCTTGTACGCGTAATTATAGACAAAGCAATGCAGTGTTTGCTTGGTTACACAACATGTTTTAAATCAGCTTGTCTGTTATGTTTAAACCTAAAGCTTAAGCATAGTGGTGTGCGCCCAACTCCTCACCTCTCAAACACTCACACCGTAAAACTCCACTATAGCAGGATTTATTTAAATCTAATATAATTTGTTCGATGTCTGACAACAACGTCCCCACTATACACCAGCACTAATCTGCTTTTCTGTGAAAGAAAGTCAACATTTCTGTCTCCAGGAGGATCTCCAGGAAGTCTTAAATGACATAAGCGCAGCTTCAGGGTTTTTTCTCCTGATTACGTAAAATTGTCCTGAAATAAAAAGAAAATCCTGTCATATAATCTTTCCGTCATAATACTTGTGCTACAGAGCAGAGAGCTGCAGATGCCCCTGTTTGTTTTTGTTTTTACAATTCTGTACATAATCAGCCTGGTCACAAGGAGAAATGTTGGTGTGGAGCCACGATACACAACACAACAGGTCGCCAGACTATCACAGGGCTGACGCATAGAGACAGACAACCATTCACACTCACATTCACACCTACAGACAATTTAGAGTCACCAATTAACCTGCATGTCTTTGGACTGTGGAGGAAGCTGGAGAAAACCCACGCTGACACAGGGAGAACATGCAAACTCTACACAGAGGGGCTCCCTCACCCCGTGGTTCGAACCAGAAACCCTCTTGCTGTGAGGTGACAATGGCAACCATGGCACCTCTGTACCGCCATCATTACATTTGCACGTTATCATGTAGCCGATGTGGTTAGGTTTAGGCACAAAACCTACTTGGTTATAGTAGGAAAATATCATGTTTTCGCCCATTTTGGGGGCATGATCCCTGCAGCAAAGGCAGCAATGTCTCTGGAAAAACAACCACTCTTTGTGGCACTATCCCCTGGGAAAAAATAGCAAGTTTTGTGCCAAGAAAAGCCTCTGGAAAATCAGGGATGCCTCCCTAAATCACAAATGGTTTGTTGTTTGTTGGTCTGGAACATTGGTCTGTAGTTTAGGTGACACGCCATCCACCATCCCCTCCCCTCTTGATGACAGAGTGAGCTTATATAAGCGGTGAATGAATGAATAAATGTAATGGATCCCTCAACCCGTTTTCATTCCAATGTCGTCAAATACTGCCATTTGGTCGGCGATTTCTGCGTCAGACACCAATGAGAAAAGCCATCCTTTTGCGGCGTATGATACAAGCTCGGTACTTGAGCCAACCATGACATTTTTAACCCTAACCATGTGCCTTTGTTGCCTAAACCAGATGATATGTGTTTGTCGCACAAGGAAATAAATGTAGATACAAGGTGTATAAGCGATGTAAGTTTATTTTAAAAGGACTGTATGCATCCAATGAGCAGAAACTGTACATTCCCTCTGCAAACAGGTGTGTACTTTGAAAAGACACATAGCATGTAATAAGCGGAAACTGACACAGCGTCCCAGAACATCAACAACAGAGGCACCCAGGATACCTAGTGCGTCATATATAGACACTAAAAATTCACTGAACAAGCCTCAATATGTGACCAGTTGGGAGTGAGAATATGTTGGATTTGTGGTTTTGCAGAAACACACACCCAGCATTTTTTCCTATGATTAGGTTGGTACAAGAAACGTACATTACGGAACTTAAGGCACTCAGCTGATTCACTGTAACGACACTCACAGGCACATCAGGATTGTATTTTCATGTTTCTATGTGGTCTGTCTCCTCACAGGTGTCTCTGGTTTCCAACCAACAACACAGCTGTGAAATAAGTTCTTCTACCTCTGAGCTGTATCTATAAAAAGAAGATGCAACCAGCTAACAATCCATCATCGATGGCGTCTCCCTTTAAGTGCAAAGATTTGATAAACTGTAATGAACAAGAGGCCGGGAGAGGCAGAGCGCAGGTACCACGAGAGAGATGAAACACACACAATACAAACCAGCTAATGGTCACCAGGTAAAACTGGCAACTTTCACTGAAGCCAGTTTCCATAGGAACGTGTCTCCTGTGGCATTTGGGGGATGGAGCGAAGTGGAGACAGTCACCGGAGACACAGTGATGAAGGGGGGCTGGTATACTGTATTAAGTGCTCTTATAACATGAGTCAGAGGGGGAGGGAGAGATGGGAGGAGAGACAGGGCGTGAGGGCGGCAGTGCGACATCTACATTTGATTTTAAGTAAATAAAGTGGGAGAGGTGACTCTTAGTGGAGACTTTTCTGATCCATATTACTGACTGGGAACTTAAGTGAGGACATAGTCTAAGACTTGGGTCAAAAAGCATTTTCAAAAAGCTTTTATGTTTTGCTTTATCTTACTTATCCTCCTGATGGTTTGCCCTAATGACTCTCTAAGGGCAGTAAAAGGAGTTCATTAATTACAGGAACACATTTAAGTGATCACAGATTTTTGCAATCTTTATTTTTGGTTTTAGGTATAGGTTTTATTTACTTTTATTATTTTTGTTTTGGATTGTGGATGAAAGGAGAAGTAGAAAATAATATAAGAAGAGCACATTGAGGCTGTGTGTTGCAAATATTCACGTATTATTAGTCAGTTGATCCACAGTATTAGATGATAAACAAAAACATTAACCAAAAACTGTTTTGAGAGTAAACTAATCATTTAAAGGAACAGTTTGTAAGATTTAGTAAGATTTAGTGACATCTAGTGGTGAGGATTGAATTTCTTCAGTGTTTATTGTTCAGGAGGTTTTTACCGGGAGTCGAATTATCCACAGAGGTGTCTTCCTCTCCAAAAACAAGCGGACCAGGTGATTAAAACCAGGAAAAACACTGAATAAAGCTGCTTCATGTGACAAATCATTGTTTCTCTGGTGCAGTTCAGCTCATCAGGGACCGGCCACCATCCAAGCACCTGCTAATGTCCGCTCACCTTTTTTTTCTTATGACTTAAGATCCTCCAAAGAAAAAAAAAACAAGGGGTCTAATTTATAAAACATGTGTAGGATCCATACTTAAACGGTACAAACGGACAAAACATTTGACAATATCGACAATCAGGCTTCCACCTCACCATCTGCGTCAACAATTCTCTGTCTCCCGAATATTCGTAAGCATGGGTCAAAGTTTCTCCCATCAAGTCTGTATTTATAGATCACAACTTTTGCATTGGACGTGGCAAACAGCGCTTTCACGCCTCGCTTTGTGTGTATGCAATGTTAATAAATGAGACCCCTGGTGATTAACACCGATAAAAACACTGAATAAATCAGTTCACGTTAAAAAAATATTTTTTCCGACATTGCTCATCATAGGGGGGCTGCTAACTATGGTGGCTGACATGGAAATTCAAAATACAAATTGCCCTGTCTATATCTGTTATTTGGTTTGTCCGTTCTGGGCTACTGTAGGAACACCGCGGTGCAACATGGTGATTTCCATAGACGAGGACCTGCTCCCTGTGTAGATGTAAACAGCTCATTCTAAGGTAACGAAAACACACCATTCTTAGTTTTAGGTGATTATCACTAAGACAGCTGGGTTGGGAGTCACCAGAGGCACCACGATAAGATATTAACGTGATTCTTAAGTCACAATACAATATTATTACGATCTTAAATGCGTTGTGATGACATATGTTGTGATATATTGTGATTCATTACCTTTTTTCAACCACAAATTATGTATTCAAAGGAACGTTTTGTCAGCATCGGTTTTATCTTGAGACAAAAAATTTCAGTCTGTTCGTCTCACTTTTATCATTTTTATTGTAGCAAAATTCATGTTGCGGTCTGAAAAAGCAATTGATTTCTATCATTGTCGTAAGCTACCAAAAGTTTAATTTGTATATTGATAATTTATATAATAAAATAATTGATACTTGTTAATATTTATATGATATTGCTCTGCAAAAATATTGTGATACTGTACGCTGTATCGATTTTTCCCTCATCCTACACACTGGACCTTTTCACTGACTGTTGGTTCAATAAAACACATTTTACAGACAAATCAATGTTTTTACTGATTAATTATTTCTGTGTCCGTGTATAAATTTAATGTGCGCATACCATATGTGCTCATATCCTGTGTTTATATACACTGGAGTGCACACTTGTGTGAGACTTTGCAGTGTCGTGGTCGTCTCATACCGTATCTCTGCATCACTAACTCCTCCTTAATCTCACAAATGCACAGATTAATAGTCAGTCATAATCTGACGCACTGAAATAAGCAAGGTAGAATCACTTCCTGGAGATTTCATGACTGTTAATCCCAAATGAGGCATAGAGAGAAAGATGGAGACAAGCATGTTGGGTTGGGTTCGGGGGGGGATTAAGATGCAGTGTCTACTTTCCCTAAAGCCTTCGATAATCACTCCTCATGGGAAACACGATTATATCTGCCATAAAAGGAAACAATATATCCAGTGAATACCAGAACTTTCTGGCCTGTCAGGTTTGGCAGCTTGTGAAGCATTTATGCAAAGTGGTCCGAGTCGATTTTCCTTGATATGCTGGTCGTAACTGGTCATTGACATGACTAAATTATAGCTTTACGGTCTATGAAAGGTCTGTATGAAATTACCAAATGCACTCAGAGGTAAATTATGTTGCCTTAACATTAACATTTTTTTCTGAATCTGATTGTTAAGATTGTTTAAAACTGGCAGAACCTTGTTACATAAATTCAGCCTATTAATGGCAGCACGTTTGCGAAATATCCGTGATGTAATTCACTCAAGTGAAGCACCTGCTGCTGACTGAGTCTGTCTCTTTGAAGCGATTCATGCTTTGGGCCTTTGTGTTGGGATCCTGGGACTGTGGTGGGTGACTGTTTGGACTCAGTCAGTCGGGACTTTTGAGTCAGCCATTGCAGTGAGCAGGTTCGCTTCACTTCCGTCTTGTTTTCCTTTGTGATACCAGCTCGTACAATGTAAAAACAAATCAATATGTGCCCCCGGCTTTACCTCTGCTCGTCACGAGCCAACCCACAGAGAAGCCAGAGCAAAGAACCATTCCCACGCTGCCATCGCATCCCAGACAACCTCCGTGTTGGCCTCATTTCAGACTTCTTTTTCCAGTTGAATCTTTGCAAAACATATTATTGTTCCCAGTTCAGGCGATAGATCAACTGTAAATGATCCACTGATGGTTTTTAAAGGTCCAGTGTGTCGGATTTAGGGAGATATATATTGGCAGAAATACAATATTTTATAATAAGAATGTTTTCTTTAGTGTATAATCACCTGTAAATAAAAAATTACCTTAGAATGAGCTGTTTGTATCTACATAGGGGTCCTTGTCCTCGGAGTCCATCATGATTTACCGCCATGTTTCTATAGCAGCCCAGAATGGACAAACCAAACACAGGCTCCACACAGGTGGTTTTGAGCCAGCCACTGTAATTAGCAGTGCATCGGAAAACCAACCCGATCCCACGCCGAAGTTGTCAAAATCCGGCACTTGGGCAGTGATTTGCTGCGTCAGACTCTGACAAAAAAAGACGTCCTTTAACGTTGACATGATACACTGCCAGTTGCTGTTTTACTTTAACAGCACTCAGCGGCATCAGGGGAAAACACAGCGGGACAAGAATGACAGTTAAGGCTGAGAAAGTGTGGGTAGAGTGGGTGGTCAGGGTGGTGGATGAGTCCAACAAACATCAACTTTCACCAGGGCGAGCAATGTTTGTGTCCCATACTAACTTAGTGCTTTAATTTCGAAAGAGACTGTATGTAAATGGTAAATTTCCTGTGAAAACAGAAGTGTATTTTGAAAGAAGACAATGCATGTAAGAGGGAGAACTTGGCACTGCGTCCCAGAATGTCAACACCAGATGCATTCAGGGTACCTTTCAAGCGGAATCCTGATGTGGAAAGTCCACGACCAAATGATATGTGACGAGGTTGGAGTGAGAATGTGTTGGAAAATCACTGACTTTTTTACATGGCAGTGCTTTATTCAGTGTTCACCCCTTGAATGTCTAGATCTTAAGTTATCAGAAAAAAAAAGGTGAGCACACATTTGAAGGTGATGGGCTCGCGGCCTGTCCCTGACATGCCAAACAGTGATGGAGAAACACTGATTTGTAACATGAAACTGCTTTTTCAGTGTTTTTACCATTGTAAATCACTGGTCCGTTTGTTTTGGAGAGGATGGGACCTCTGTGGATAATTCGGCTCCTGTTAAAAACCTTTTGGACAACAAATACTTAAGGAATTCTAACAAGGAGTGTCTGTTTATGTCTGCAGACCTAAATGATCTGACTGTGACCCAGACAGTTAGCTTGTCACTTAGTCATCTGTTGACCATCTACCATTGGTCAGCTAATATCATAGCACATAGGTATGCAGTATACTTAATGGTTTTTTAGCATTTGGGCTAAAATGTCTTAGTCTAAGTATTTATCTTAGTGGTCCTGGTTGCTGCTGGTCCAGAAAAGGACATTATGGCAGTTTGAATAAAAGACAAGATCAGGTCTGAGTGACATAAACAAGGCCAGATAGATAAATGACGTTCTTCTCAATAACAGAAAATTGTACTTTCAAACTTTTCAAACACTCAAGCTCCCCTCTGGTAGACTTATGGGTGACACTTTAAGCATACTTATAATATGGTATAACTTCAATATAGCACTGTATAATAATTATCATAAATATTCCTTATTATTTCAAATAATAATCATAACCCATTATAAAGAACTTAATAATGACTTTTAAGGTCAAGTATCATATTAGGCCTGCTTCTTTACTGATGGGCACTCACTGACATTTCTTGCAGGTATCATAGTGTATTATAATTCTCATAGTTGTAATATATTATAATGCATTATAATCACTGTCATAATGCATTATAGTGTGGTGATATAAGGTATTCTAAGTGGACATTTTTTGCTTTAAGTTAAGTGGAAGTTAAACACTACATTAAAAGTTTTATTAAGGTTTTCATTGTGAAAACTTTTTCGTTTTTGTGTTGATCTAAGCCTCAAGCTCATAACTTATATCATTTATGTTCCCTCTCTCCGTCCCAGGCATCAGGTACCATGAGACCTTTCCTCTCTCTTCTAAAGGCAGAAGTATACTCTTCTTTTCTGATTTGATTTTAAGAAGCACAAAAAAACCTTACAAAATAGTTTTAAAGTTGAAAATGAAGAGGAGATTTCTAGGCTTTACACAGCATTTGTTTGAAGTTGCTCAACAGGTGCACAACAGCATTATCTCCTCAAAGCATGTTTAATACCTGCTGTACTTTGATACGTTTGCAGGTGATGCCTTTGAGTGTCACCAGTGCCGTAGAGATTTACACTTTATGACGGAGAAGTGTGACTGTTCACTTGATCGTACACGACACAGCAGTTTCCATGATGCCTGAGCTTTAGTCTGTCTGACGCAGTGCTTATTGGGCTTAACTGTGAAGGAGCTGCAAAGTTGTGTAGTGAACAAATAAAAAGCTGTATCCATCAAGATGAATAGTGTACATCTCCTGATATTAAAATGCTGTTTGAACATACATCATACTCACCCTGCAAGTGTGCCTCGATTGTAATTTGAGTTCCTCTAACTTCACTTCTCAAAATCCCACTTTTACTGTCCAGGGTAGAAGTCCCACATCCTTGGATTCATGTGGTCCCTTGTGTCACTCTTCCTCTTGTTGAGTTTCTTCTTTTAGTCTCTTCTTCATCACTTATTCATTCTTGTATCCCTGTTGTTTCTGTCTTTTAATCCGTTATTGTCCTCCGCTGCCTCCTTGGCTGACTATAATCCCGTCTGTTCCACGCTCTCCTGTGCGTACTCATTCACCTCAGGCTGAAAATGCTGTGTCAATCTCCCCTCTGCAAAGCATGGGTTCGCAAGGGGGGGAGGGAGGGATGGGAGAGGAGAGGAGAGGAGAGGAGAGGAGAGGAGAGAGGAGAGACAAAAAGGGAGGTGATAAAAGACAGGCAAAGAGAGGACATGAGACTACAGTAGGGCTGCCAGTGTGTCTGTGCACTCTAAGCATGTGTAGGTGTTGAATAATGTTTGATGTTTTCATGTAAGCAAGCGAGAGCTCGTTTGAGTCATGTTTTCTAGGCTAACTCTCTTCGAGGAACAACAGAGATGATACTGCAACAGGTGGGAGACAAAGAAAGTATGGGGGCTCGGGAATAAAAGTGGTTGAGTTGCCGTCATAGTTAAAAACTCTGAATCACCACCATGATTACAATGGCACGCAGGCCTGTTACTGTACAAGAGCCTGTGAACATAATCTCTGTTACATTCCCTCCAACGAAGTCAAAACTCCACAGCTCTGTTAACACATGTTAAATGCCACATCAACATAGAGTTGCGTAGCAGTTTCTCTGCCCTGGGTCATACTGTGGTGAACTGCACTTCAACTGCCAGCACTGGAGTCCTAGGAGACAATAAAGTGTATCGTATCGTATCGTATCGTATCAAATCGTATCGTATTGAAGTGCTGTGGTGTCGTTGGGTAACCTTTCACACATTGGTTGTGCAATAATGGATGCAAAGTTGGAAGGTCATTCTTTGGTTACTCTTTGACTGCACAATGTCAGCCAATGACCTGGGACTGAACAGAACTTCTGAATGGTGAACAGCGTTTGAGGACTTTGGGGACTTTTTTAAAATCGAAACTGTGAGAACAGTGACACCTCGAAGCGATGGCTGCCAAAGAGCAAATGGCAGCAGACCACTGGTCGAGATCAAAGAAAGGTGGGTACTTTTAACAAGAGCTGGGGACATTTCCTGCCGTGTACGTAATGAAGATTACAGGGTTTTTTAACAAGAGGGTGGGATATTTCAAGCAGTATCTGTAGCTACAAATGCAGGTATTTCTAAGGGGAGGTTCAGACATTTCCAGCTGTGTTTGTAGAGACAAAAATGGGTATTTCTTTTAAGAAGAGATTGGGACATTTCCAGCCAATTGTAGCATCAAAAGCAGCTTTTATTGACTAAAGTTTAGGAGGTTTCTAGCCAGTATTGTAACTAAAAAAACAGGTAGTTTTAATGAGAGTTTGGGGCATATTCAGCCGTGTTTGTAGCAACTAAAGTGGTTATTTCATTTGACAAGAGGTCGGGACAGTCATTCGTAGCATCAAAAGGTGATATTATTAATATGAGGTTGGGATATTTCCGGCCATTTTTGTAACCAAAACACTAAGTATTTTTAACCAGAATTTGGAGCATTTCCAGCCATGTTTTAAGTGGCAAAAGCAGATATTTTTAACAAGCGTTTGGGGCATTTTTAGCCATGTCTGTAGCAACAAAAAGCAGGATATTCTTGACAAGATTCTGGGATTTTTCCAGCTGTATTTGTGGCGACAAAAGAAGGTATTTTCGGACATTTCCAGCTGCATTTCTAGTGACCAAACTGCATATTTTTCAACAAAACATGATGTTTTCCTAACCCCGACCAAGTGGTTTTTGTGCTTAACCTAACCACACTTTATCCACAGCATTGTCACAACAGAAACAAAAGGTTTCAACATAACTGCTACGTACAGTGCCAAAATTTATTCTGGCAATTGGGTTGCAGTAAATGAACCTTAAAATGTACAAACATTCACAGCCGATCATTAATGCTAGGTGGGGGGCATTATTCTGCTGGTTGTAAAAGACAAAGTCCCATCTAATAATATTAGATGTCAAATCACAGGCAGTAAAATGAAGTAAATGAAAGTATAAAAGTGAAAAAGTATGACTGCATTTTTTAATAAATGCCTCTGTTGGAGTGTTTGACTGTAATGCTGCGCCAGGTGCCTATAAGTCTATTTTATTGTACGTCCTTTTTTTGTAGTTGCAATATTACTCTGTAGAAGGAATTACAGCTGTTTATGTTTAAGTCTCCCAAAATGGAGAAACAATACCTCAAGACTGTACTTAAGCTACAGAGAGGGAATAAATGTACTTTGCACTTGTCTTTATTTCAGAGTTCTTCATGGACGCAGCTGCACCAGGTTCATAACATCAGTTGGAGTATTGGCTTTAAATCTAAAATGTATGAATTCTTAATCATCTGTTTGCATATTGTATCTGAAAAACAGCAGACCTCAGTAATCTGAGCTTTAGTTATGGTGCTGTTACAGTCATTCTGCTGGCTAATGAAGATTGACACAGCCTCATTATGCTCAATAAAAAAAAACAAGAGACATTTTCTAGTTTAATTTAGGATTCCTTCATCCAGACTTCACATGGCTATAGGAAAAATGAATTGAGCCAAACAGTTTCTATGGAAACAGCCTTCCCTCCCCTCCTGCCCTCACCCACAGCTCCCCTTTAGCCCCCTCATGGTTCCCTCCCTCTTCCTACCTCTTGCTCTCCCTCCTTCCCTCTCCTTCTCTAAATTACAGAGCAGAGGGTTACCTCTTTTCAAAATCTCTCTCTCTGAATAGGAATGTGGGTGTGCATCTGCCCATATGACAAATACACAGAGGAGGAACGAGGGGGCGGATGGAGAAACAGCAATGAAAGTAGCGGCAACAGTGAGGCAAACAGAAACTTCGAGGACAGACGGGGGGAACTTCCGGGGGGGTAACATGAACACAATGAAGGGAATGACACTTGTGAATGAAGTCTGTTCGAGTTCTGCTGCTGTGGATGATGAGAACTGTTCAAGGGTCAATTAAACATGACAAGGACTGTGTGGTAGAAAATACTGGAGCCTAGTTTAGTACAGTTTTAGTAATACAAAAGCTTCAAAACAGAGAATGAAGCAAGAGTTACACTCAAGGACTGTACCTACACACCAGCAGTGGCACCCTCGGAATTTTTTTATAGGGGTGGCAAAACTATGTCAATGTGAGAGTGAAGGAATCACATACCAACATACTGTAGTTTATTATTTTACAGTGACTATCTGGTTACATAGACTTATATTGGTATATTTTGACAACAATCCTGTTTTAACGTGTTATGTATCTGTACATGTACATTAGGCAGTTCATTGTTCTTCAGATAGACTAGTTGTCCTTTTCCTTAAAAAGACAAATATACAGCTTTAATTTAAAGGAATATATTGATAGTACAGAGCGAAACATCTACAGGGAACGACACAGAGGAGAGGAAAATTCAGAAGAAGAAATCTTCTTTGTCCAACCTATATCTCCGAGACATAACCAAAGTCAGTATGTCATTGGTATGAGAGATTTGGAGAATGATTTTGACAATTTTCTCAAATTATAGCCTTCCTCTTGTCCCAGCCCAACCAGGTCTCACCCCGAAATCCCGCGCTTGGGCAGTGACTTGCCGTCTGACGAAAGTAGCTGTCCTTTAACATCGGCATGATATATGGCCAGTCGCCATTATAGTTTAACTGCATTTGGTGGCGGGACATCAACATAAGTTTAAGGCAGCGAAAGTTTGTGCAAGGTAAGAGGGAGCCAAACCTAACCACGTGTTTGTATTGCCAAAACCCGACCACGTGCGTTAGTTGTTGGAGGAAACAAAACTATGTTAAAGTGGAACAAAGATGTTTTAAAGTCTTAAATATGACTTAAATTGTAGAGAGTATATTGGCTTAGAAAACTGATAATGCACAAGCTTTAAAAAAAAAAAACGTCCAGGTGGTTAATTTAAACTCTGCATGACTCTCAAAATAAATACACCTATTAATTACCTTAAGTCTCATTTTAACGGTAATCACAGCCTTTACCAGCTGTAGTGTCAGCTCTCACAGCTGAGTGGAGCCTTTGCCACGCAGTGTTGGAGGTTTTCAGACACTAAATGACTGGGTACTATAACAGTTAAAAAAGATGGGCTGTGTGTGGTGGGAGAAATGGTGGAGAGGGAGGGAGGGTTGCAGACAGACAGATCAGTCTAGCATCTGAGGAGGAGATGACAAGGCAGACGAGACGGACTCCTCGGGGCAGACCGTACTGTGTGTATGTATAAATAGCTGCTAATCAGGCCTGGGTGTCAGATTAGTTCCCATAACCTTTTGTTCAGCACACAGTCACTGCGGTAGCCGATGCATGGGTCAGCTCTGTCTAGAAGATGTCCTCTATAGTGCATTTGTCTGGAATAAATCACCCATAGGAGACTAAAAGAAGCATAATTTACTGCATGTTTTGTATATAACTGTTTATTTCTTCTTCTTGCCTCCGTCTTCATTGCTCATTCATCACTCTTACTGTCTGCTGTATCAGATTTGACACAATATAAACACTTTTGCTTGAGAATAACACTCAGCTTGAACAACCCGGTGACATAAATAAGGGTCCAGGCTCTGTGCTGGATGTTTCAGGGGTGTATAAAGAAGCTGTGTACTCTTCGTCAGTGTGCGGCGCCTCCTCACTTCTCTGCACCACCACGGATGCAGTCTAAGTAGGCTGAAAGCATTTCCTCTGTAATCTCAGGTGCCCTGTGCTGATTTTACTGCATCAAACATAAGAGTAGGATGCCGGGGAGCAGAATGTGTGTGATGCCAGAATTCAGATGCAATTTGTGGATTAAGAGGGAGGACGGAGGAGGAGGTGGAGACAGTGGGATTTGATGAGAGGGGGGGCACAGAGTGATGAGAAATGCAGGGCGAGTGGACTGTGATTCAGATATAGGAGGGAAGGGAGGCAGGTGGAAGGGATGTGCCAGAAAACGGTGAAGACAGAGAGGGTGGAGAGTATTTTGAAACACTGAGAGCTATGAGTACATACAAGCCTTTGGGTGGATAAAAAAAAAAGATTTGGGTGAGATTATTTTAGCATCACATATTCAAGTTTGGATGCTGTCTGACTGTGGCATTTACCTTAAGAGATAGTCCTCCGTTTGCACACATCAGAAAGTTTTAAATTCATTCTGACTCATCTCAGTCTCATTTAAATGAGAGTAACACAAATAGAAACAGTTCATCAGACAGCCGGAGGAGACTAAAATCATCTTTGCCTGTGTGGGATGAGATATTTTCAAATTACAATCTGTCACAGATAATTATTCATCGTCTGCTGTGAAACACGATTGCTAATGAAATCCACTAATATAATCTGTTTGAATCATTTCGATATGATCTGATAAGTACATTTTTTCATCTAATTACATTTAATTAAGCTTATTAACGTCTCAGCCTGAAGACAGGTACATACTGGTGTGTGATTCATGCAGACCATCTGCCAAAGATGATAAAAGAGGTATAAGGCAATTTATTTGTAAAGCACTTTTCACAGACAAAGGAAATTCTAAGTGTTCGACGTAATATATTAAAGCCATTGAACAGGAAATACAAATTTAAATACAAATGAAAAGGATAAGAATAAATAAAAAATGGCTTAATAAATGCAATATGGATAATCATGAATGTTTAAGGTTAAGATATTGTCAGAGAGGAATACTGATATTTTTAATCAGGATTTAATAGATACTGATTGATCTTTCTGAAGAGATAGATCACACCCTTTGGCTCTGGGGATAAGATGCTGACTATGGACTGCAGTGTCCACAGTTTAAAACTGGCTCAGGACCTTTGTTGCACTTCTCTCTCCCTTGTTTCTGTTATCTCTCCACTCTGAAGGAATAAATGTCCCCTAGGATTATAATAGGTCTAATAAATCTGACTACTTTTAGACAAACTACATGCATAACCAAAAAAGTTATTCTGCATTTCCCCCACAGAATTAAGTTGTCGTAGTTTGGGGAAGGCTTTGAAACAGTAAATAGAAAACTTTTTTTTTTTTTAAACTTGTTTTGATTTTCTTATATTGTTCTAATTACTCTTGTGAACACAGGCGGATTACTAAACACACCTGCCGACACTAGCCCTGGGGACCAAAGCATCAGGGCCCAATCCCCTGCCGTCACCAACAAAATGACATTTAAATTGACACGTGCCATCCAGGAAGAGAATCAAAATGACCAAAAAGAGATGCTGAACTACAAAGAGACACAAAATCATGACAAAGGGGGGCAAAACAATCACAGAAACCCAAAATGACTGCAAAGAAACACCAAACAACCAGAAAAGATACAGAACTACCTCAGAGACACAAAACGAACACAAAAATATTGGCACATGTGTGAAGCTGAAAATGTGTTATACATGCAACCCACAGTGGGAGATTTGAAAAGCAGCTACTAGCAGTTAGCAGCTAACTTAAAGAAGAAGAACAGCAGCAGCTTAAAATGTCTGCAAATTGGAAACAAAGAGGTCTGGGTGCTCTTTATCCTCCAAGCAGAGAATGAGCTCAGCTCCCATGAACTAGGGATGGTAAATGATTGCTATTGCCATTTTAACGCCATTGTTATTGTGTATAAAGCACTGCCGACGCGTATGTTATATGTCACACCAGGGGTAGACGCTGTTGAGTTACAAGTCACGCCCGTCACCCCTGTTTTGCCTCTGCGATGCTGGCATGCTGTGTTACATCTTACACTGCATCCGCATTAGCACAACTTCTAATACAGCGGATAGCAAACTCCTTTCAAAAACGCCTTTCTCTTTGGTCTCCTGCAGACAGAGGTAAGTAGAGTCTCGCCACATGCACGGCTTGTTTAGGAGGGAGAAGGGGGGTTGGCTGCGGTTGGCGAGGCGACACTGCTACCTTCTTGACAGTGGGCGGCCTGGCTTTTGGACCTACTCCTGAGTAGGTCTATCTCCAGCGTAGCTTGGCATGGCACGGTGCTTTTAAACTGACAATGGAAACACAAATCGGAGCGGCATGGCTTTACTCTGCGTGGCGATGGAAAAAGGGCACAACTGTTCCTTGGTGCATAGATCACACTCCTGCAGCAGTAGTCTCATGATAAACAGAGAGAGTGACAGCAGGGCAAGGAGTGGCTGAGCGAAGCAATACACGCCATGCTGCTCTACAATTAAATGAGATTTTGCCCATTTCAAATAGTGAAAAAATATCATCATGTTCATGCTGAGCGAATACTGACATCCACTTACTTGAGTGCTTGAATACTCATGCCCATCCCTAGTTCCTACCTATGCTGACAGATACCAATGACACAACAGTGAACCCTACAGGACTAATTAGCATCCTACATACATTTTACACCAGGAATAGCTCCTACAGGCATGATACCAGCGTTGTTTGGTTCTGTGTTAAAATGCAAAAAGAAAGAAGAAGAAGGGAGTTCATAGCAGTCCTACAGCATGATCTCTGTGCATAAAGGGTTTGTGTGCTGTGCTTTCATAAGAGAGGTGGTGGGGCCTTTTGCAAGTTTGTGCCCAGGGACCCTTTGTTTCGTAATTTGCCCATGGATCGAGTGACAGTAATCTTAAAATGGAAAACAGAGACACAATTCTCAGTTTTGTTTGGAGAAAAATGGAAATCCAATAAAAATCTATTTTAATTATTTTCCTCCTGTTGAACAAAATGATCATTCATTATTGCCTGCAGTCTGTCGCCATCTGCTGTTTAATCAGGGCGTTGCTTGTTAATGGCCCATAAACAGTCTTACAGCCAGTTAAACCATTAACATCAAGTTAGCCAGAGACAGTCAGGCTACACCGGAAATGTAGAATTTTGCTTTCAAAATAAAAGAGTGTAATCTTTTAGAGTAACACATTGCCCGGAAATATTTATCAGAGTTGAGTAATTGATAAATATAACCATATAATGCGTAGTTTCATAATATTTCCGTGGTTTATTGGTGGTTAATTGTCAACAGAAGGCCGAGTGTTGCCTAATGAGACTTTTACTCTGAAATAAGTGAACCGGAAAAGGATACATTTGTTTGACGCAGGCTAGCTTGACGCTTGTTGCCGTTGTCCGAGCTGTCAGCCACGTCACCTCCTCTTCAGCAACTTTCCTCCCGGACCTCTGCGGACACAGTTGAGTTGATGAGAGAACTCAGTGGACATTTTAATTGTTTTACTACATGTGTCGATAACGCGCCGACAAGCTACCGCACAGACTCGGAGTTCGCTGTGTAGCTGTTAGCTTCCCTTTAGCTTTTTATTCACTTGTCATTTGTTTGCAGTCGCAGAGCTTGTTGTGGCTGTGACCAGTGTCCAGAGGACGTGTAAGGCCTGTCAGGAGTTTTACTGAGGTTTTGTTAACCAAGCGGAACACAATGAACATCTTTCGTCTGGCCGGTGACGTGTCACATTTGGTGGCGATCCTAATCCTGTTACTGAAGATATGGAAGTCCAAATCATGTGCTGGTACGTTGACTCTGACATCACTGCACGTTAACCTACAGCTGTGCAGCCTCACTGTAGCAGTATGCGTGCAGCTGTACAGTATATCTAGTGAAGATACAGCAAAAGTGTTATTGTAGATGTCAGTTAAGTTCATTATAGAGGGTGTGTGCATCATGCTGGGGGTTCTGCAGGAGTGGAAGCGACGTGGCAGTGTTAAAGCAATCAGCTGCCTGCTCCACCTATAATACAGCAGCCTGACTCTGTATGACGAGCCACATCTGCAGTATAATTGTCTTCTTTTGTTTTAAAGGATACAATTAGATGAATCATGACATTTACTTCTCGTTTCTGTGAGCTGGCCTGCACCTGAGTGCTTTTAATTGCTCATTAGACGGAGGTTAAACTCGTTTCCTCTCTCTGTAGGCATCTCTGGGAAGTCTCAGGTGCTGTTTGCACTTGTGTTCACCACCAGGTACCTTGACTTGTTCACTGTCTTCATCTCTGCGTACAACTCGGTCATGAAGGTAAGTGTAGGTCACACACAGTTTCAACTTTGACCCTTAACCTGACCCCAATGACAACAATGTTTTTACTAAAGACCTGCTGGGACACTGATCTAGTTTAAAATCCAGAATTCATGCCCAAATGCTGCGTATATGACACACAGGTAGAAGCACACCAGCGCAATCCAGGTTCACCCACACACTGTATGTAGTAACTGTGCAAAACAAGTAGTACTCAGTCTGTCTCACTCACTAACAGTGCAACACAATGTTTACACAGACTTCCATCGCCAATGTATAATTAATATTCTACTGTGCTCTCAGGTGGTGTTCCTGTCTCTCTCCTATGCCACTGTGTACCTGATCTACATGCGCTTCAGGAACACGTACGACTCTGAAAATGACACCTTCCGTGTGGAGTTCCTGTTGGTGCCAGTTGTCGGGCTGTCCTTCCTGGAAAACTATGCTTTCACCCCAATGGAGGTGAATACTATGAGACCACACAGGGTTTATACAGTAAACACGCAGTTTGGGGGATTTATGTTCAGTTTAAAGGAGCAGTGTGTAAGAGTCAGGGGGATTTCAGTGGAAACTTCTCCTGCTTAGAATTTCATCAGTGTTCATTGCCCAGGAGGTTTCCACTGTAAGCTGAGTTGTCCACAAGGGTCTCTTCCTCTCCAAAACAAATAGCTCAGGTAAATGAAACTGGTAAAGCAGAAAAAATAAAGGTGGCCAACACCTGCCAGTGTTTGGTTTACACACTGGACCTTTAAGTTCAGGCTTTAATAATGTTGTATTTACCTCCCAAACAATACAACTTCAGCAGAAGTCATGTATCTCCCTTTCACTGATTCCGTCCAGATCCTGTGGACCTTCTCCATCTTCCTGGAGGCGGTGGCCATAATGCCACAGCTCTTCATGATCACCAAGACCGGCGAGGCGGAGTCCATCACCACACACTACCTGTTCTTCCTCGGCCTCTACCGAGCCCTCTACATAGCCAACTGGGTGTGGCGTTACCACACCGAGGGCTTCTTCGACCAAATTGCTGTGGTGTCCGGCGTCGTGCAGACCATCTTCTACTGCGATTTCTTCTACCTTTACTTCACAAGGGGTGAGTAAAGACTATTGCAAAGGGGATGATTTGTCGTGGAGACTTGTGTCTGATTTCAGCTCTGTTGTCTTAAAATCAGGGGGATAGTCCTGTTCCACAGAGCTCCAGCTTTTATTTTGACTTTTCTTGAGTAGTCAATCAGTCACCTCATTTATGAAATAACAAAAATAATGACAAAAGCTCATCATAATTTACGTTGTCAAAGCCCAAGATACACAAAATAACATTTTCTTCTGACGGAAAACAGAGCAAATGTGCATTAGTTAGACAACTAGGCTGTGTGTTGTGCTGTGTTATTAGTTTTATTTCAGCTTCACCACTTGAAGATGATGAGTATCCTTCTTTGCAGCCATCAAGACTCTGGTTAAGACACTGGGAATAGTGTTTGTTGTTTGCTCACCTGGTGAAAAGAGGTTTCAAAAGCAAACTCTCGTCTCATGCCTGTTTTGTTCTCCATCTTTGTCCTCTGCCTGTCCGCAGTGCTTAAAGGAAAAGGAAACATGGGCCTGCCGATGCCCATTTAAAACCGACGTCTGTGTCGTCCTTCCACCCACCTGTGCCTGCTACAGCTCAGCGTCTGAACACAGACCTCGCCCTACAACTGTACATGTATTTAGCAAAGGGACTAATGGTCTGACACCATTCTGTAGACCAAACTGTGTGCACCTCTAGAGATTGACTTTCTGCGTGATTGGTACTTTGTGTGTGTGTATGCGTACGCGTGCATACATACACTGTTGTTGTAAGAAGTTTGTGTATGTTTGAGTATTTTTTCTTCATAAGATGCAAATGTGACACTGGAAAGGTGTCCCCTGATGATGTGCATGTGGAACTTAAATCCAGGCAAGTGAGTAACACTATGGAAACTGTGTATTTGTCTTTACTTTCCCTTTGAGACTTTGGCTCTGGAGACTGTTACAATGTTGAATCCACAAAATTGTAAAACATTTAGTAGATTGTATGTAGTTTTAGATCCAGTGTCTCTTGAGTCAAGGCAAAGTTATTTTCCTATGTTTTTGTGTCTAAGTGACTAATTGGAACAGTTTTTAAACTGATCCAGTATTGAGAGACAGTGATGCAGTCAGCAGCTACAAAACAGGCTGCAAATGACCACTTGAGGCATTTGTGCACCGTAAAGTGCTTGTTTTGGCCACTGACTGGAAAGGATCCCTACAGAGACAGACAGATTTTTGAAGAGTAAGATCCTTTTTGTTTAACCAGAAACAGCCATGAAATTGCCGTCGCCACACCAACCAAACTCCATTTAAATACAAAGCCATTTTAGCTAGTAGAGAGCCAGCATAACTTCACATCTGACTTGCTGAATTAAGGGTGTATTTTAACTAGACCAGAACTGGTGATTGTTTGAACTGTGGATTGAACAACCAAGATGGCTTTTTAAGTCAGATTTTGTTTCTGTCAACTTTGAGTAAAGTTTGTTTTAAGATGATAAAATCACTGGTTTTTTAAATGGAGTCTGGTTGGTTTGGTGATAGGGATTTGGGGGCTTTTTCTGGTGAAACAAAAAGGATGTTACACCTCAACAAAAAGGTCTATCTTTGTAGGATCCCTTCCATAATACTGTCAAACACTTGGAATAATAATCTGAGCCTGTCGGGGGCAAAAAAGGACTTGTAAATTAAAGATGCGCAATTGCCCAGTAACGTTACATTGCATCCTGTTTCGCCACTGCTTGCTGCAGCAGTCTTGCTCAATACTGGGAGTTTCAAAAACTGTTGTCTCCATGTGTCACTGCATCACAAAAACATAGGTAAATAGGATCCAGGTTGAAACGTCCCAATGTTTCCCTTAAAAGCTGAAAAGTGCCCAGAGTTCCATGTCAAAGCTTCCCACACGTTATCCAAGTTTGACAAACTCAATCTTGCCTCATGATTTGCAGCAATGACAAATATTATAGTTTCTATTTTTAAATCGTACACTGCACTCTTCCAGTCAAGTCAGTTTTATTTATATAACCAAACATCATAAATTTGCCTCAAGGGGCTTTAAAGCTGAACAGCTTCCACAAAGTGTCTCCCTCTTTGGATCTGTAATGTAAAGACACTCCCTGAATAGCTTACTGTATATGCAAATGATAATTCCTTTCATGATTTGCCAGGTATGTTACTTTTTATATTTCCTCTTAATTGTTGTCTTTTTATATTTCAGTGTATTTCGTTAAGGGAGGAAAAAAGGGCTAAACATGTTGTCATGTGTTAAATGAAGCCAAAGATGGAACAGATAACTGCTGCAATGTTTTAGTCAGACAAATGTTTTTGTTCTTTCTGGGTTGGTACTGCGACCAAACTGTCTTCTTGAACTGCGGATAAAAATGGGAAAATGGCTGGAGAGCGTGATGAATTTCTGTAAAAGATGACACAAATGTTTTAGCTGCAATAAGTTGAATTGCACACAATTTTTAAGACATTACATTTATTATAACGTGAATTCTCTCAGCTGAAAGGTGTTGCTGTGGTCTTTGTGAACAATCCACATGGAGTGCAAACGCACCAGGATGTTTGCCTTTCTGTGGAGTGCACACACACATGCACACACACACGGACATGCAGTCTTATTTGACAGGATGTTTGTAAAGTAGCGGTGCATGGTGTTGACGGTAAACAAAGCTTGTTAGCATTAGATGCACAATGAAAACAAAGCTCAGTGACTTTTTCTTTCACACATCATCAGCTCTGTTTTGATCTTAGGCGTCATGGCAGTGAGGGATACTTGACCTCGTTCAGTGAGGTGTTTTCAGGAAAGTTTTTCTGTGCTTATATAATACCTTGCCTCCTTCCCTCACAGCTCCTCCCACCGCTTTCGCAGCTGAAGTGATGGAGAGTGGCGACGCCGCCAGAGCGGCCGCCCTCTCTACCACCTTCACCTTCTTCACAGCCTTCCCTTTCCCTTCGTCCTTCTCCATGATCCCCGCCCCCTCTGCTGCACCTTTCCCCACCGCAGTCAACAGCTCGCACCAGAAAAGCCTCTCCGCTCTTTTCCTGGCCTCTTCTTCCTCCTTCCTCTTCTCCTCCTCCTCCTTCCTCCTCTCTAACTCTGGTCCCTGCTCCTCTTTGCCTTTAGCCACCTTGATCGGAGACTCCATCCTTAGCCCTCTTTGTCCCCGAACCCTCTCTTGCGCCTCCCTGATGACCCTCTCGGCCTCCTTGAACATGTCATTGCTATAGCAACCGCCTCCATTGTTCTCCACAGCCTTGTCTATCTTCTCCAGAAGCTGTGCAACCTGCTGTGAGCACGCTGTCTTGTCCTGTTCATGATTATTAAAGACGTGATACCCCCCGTGGCAGCTGCTGACGAATTCTGACAGCTCGTCGCTCTCTCCCAGGAAGTCCTTGATGCTCTTGCCCTGCAGCTGGTCCCCACAGGTGAACAACACCATGGTAAACTTGGTGGCTCCGGGCCCAAATGTAGCCTTGATCCACTCTAAGGCGTCCTTTTCCTCCTGGGTGAATCTACCAAGCTGCAGGGTCACCAAGAAAGCGTGGGGTCCCGGAGAGGACAGGGCGATGCACCGTCCCACCTCTGCTATGACCTCCTCAGTGCACAGGTGTGTGTGGAAGAAGCCTGGAGTGTCAATCACGGAGATACTGCGCCCATCCACTGTCCCAGTCTGTCTCGTGCTCTGCGTGGTGACAGAACAGGGGGAGACGGTGACCCAGAAAGCCGACCTGCCCAGGATGGTGTTGCCTGAGGAGCTTCTGCCTGTTCCTGTCCTCCCCAACAGGACGACCCTCAGGGGTTCAGCCTCTGATGGAGCGAGTGACGCTTCACAGGCTGTAGCAAGATTCAAGCATAGTACATGTATATAATTATCACTTTATAATATTAGTATTATCCAGCACAGTGGTCCCCGACTGGCAAAGGTCCAGTGTGTAGGATTTTGGGGCATCTTTTGGCAGAACTGGTGTATGTTTTACGCCTCATGCCTAAGGCTGAATCCAAATATCCACCTTCTGGACTTGTGGACTGAGTCCTTGAGGACTTCAGTTGTACATAGTGTGATGCATTTACTGTCATCACATAAAGTCAGTGAAGGCAGAGACTGCAAGCGGCTGACAGACAGCCCTCAAGACTGTTTTACTTGTTGCCGTGGAAACATTCAACTATCACTGCTGTCATATTCATATATGTGTCATAAGTTGATGAATAGTGCCGAACTCATCTGTTCCTGCAGGTAATAAGATAGGCTATTAATACTCTATATAACAGGATATAAATTGGGTATTACTGACATTAGAAGACCTCCTTTTGCTGTTTTTCGGACAACTTATGTATTAATTTTAAGCCTATTTCACGGACTATTTTTGACTATTATTTCTGGCCTACACAATTCAAGTAGCATTTGATAGGCCTAAATATCAATAACTATTTTCCCCACTCATAGGGTTTTTTTGGCTGTTGATAAAACTACAACGTCACGTCCGTAGGGCAATGAATTGCGAGTTATTAAACCAGTGAGGTCTGCTGAAGTCTGCACCCTAAGCGGACTCTCTGGAGGTCTGCAGAGAGTGCACCTTAGGCCCCTTGTGACTGGATGAATTGTAGACTTGGACAGTCCTCAGCACTCCCAGACTTCCCAAGAAGGCGCCCGCAAGTTGTGCCAGTCTGCAAGTGTGATGAAGTCCAGACATTTGGAATCAGCCAAAGGCAAGTGGTCCACTTCCACTGAGTCAGCTCTCCCACATGCCTGGCACATGAGAGTTTGAGTTCTGCAACCTCACCTCCAGATGCCACTAAATCCTTTACACAGGACCTTTAAAAGAGATTTATATAAAGAAAAAAAGAAGTATATACAATTTAAGATCATATTGGGGCTGATCTATAAAGTATGGATAGATTGTTTGATTTTAAATATATATATGGTGTTTTAAATGACTTACATTAGTTAGATAAGGGAGATAAAGGGGGAAGATTAGGATGGGAAGTTACTGTTCCTAGACTGCCTTATTCAGATTCACATTTCTTTATTATCATTGTACAAACATACAATGAAATTCAGGTGCACTCAAATACTGGTATAATTTATAAAAAATAACTGATAAATAGGAATAAAAGAGCAATAAACATAAATAAATAAATGCCTCCATTCCACTCACATTCTACACATTTGCAGATACACTCAGACACTCTTTGCCAATGTATGCAGTTAAAATGGGATTTAAAAAAGGGCTCATGCATATTATTACACAATAAATGAGTTATTGCGCGTGAGAAAAAGAACTGTAATTCACATTGATGTGAAGTTAATGTTCCGACACTGAAATTTATACTATGTTCTCTTTTATTTGATACACACATGTATTTTATCTTTGTCAATTTAAGTTTAATTTAATCATTTATTAAATTTACAGCGCAATGGCACAGTCCTGCCCTGATCACCAACCTGGTTTGACAACAGTTCTCGACATACCTTTATGTGACTCAGCATTTTCAGATGACGACATCCTCCCAGAGAGACAACAGCAAAGCCTGTGGCCTGCCGGTGGGCCTGAAATACAGGTAACCGAAAATACGGGAGACGGATTCCGTAGGTTTCCTCTGCGTCTGAGATTCTTTCTGGCTTTTAAACTGTCATTTAATCAGCATCAGGAGCATCAGAGCAGCTGCAGTCCGAGGAAGAGCACAGATGCTCCACACTGCCACCACGATGCTGTTAAACCCCTGAAATGATGTCAGCATGCAGTGAAGACCACCACATCAGACCACTGTTATTTAATATAAATAACTCATAAAACGATCAACAACACTGATGTTAGTGTTGTTACTTATGATAATCACACAATTAATGAGTAAAAGTAGATATTATAATGATTCAGTGTTGTAGTTCCTCATTGTGGCCACTGGAGGGCAGTGAAATATCACAAATAGTCTCAGGTCAACATATACAACTCACCACATAAATACAGTATAATTAAAATAAAACAAATAAAAGAGACAGCTGTGTTCCTAACATCAGCTACACAGAGGCAAATTGCAATTTTATAAGTTACAGATCACCAGTTACCCGGTTAAAAATGCAGTAAAATTCAGTCCGCCGTGCGCAATGCATTTATAAATCTCCAAATTGTATTAAATGCTGACAAAACAAAATATACACTGTTCTGCAGAGTCCAAAACATTAACCACAGGATTCTCCAAATGTGCACTCTGCATGGTACAATCATTAAACAAGTTCCATATTATAAATACTTAGCCGTCTGGATTGATGATGAATTCATCTTCAAACCACATGTTGATGCACTAACAAGGAAGCTATGAATTACACTTTATACAGAAACAAGTCCTGTTTAATTTTATCATGTAGAAAGAAGACTGTGGAAGCAAAATTTCTGCCAGTGTTAGACTATGGTGATGTAATGTATTGCCATGCAGCAGCCTCCACTGTTATGCCCCTATATGCTGCTGTCTGCAATTCAGCCCTTAGATTTATAACTGAACACAGCTACGGCACTCATCACTGTTTGCTTTATCAACAAGTGGGTTGGCCTTCTGTTTCTATTAGAAGGGACCAGCATTTGTTTTTATTTATTTATGAGGGACGTCTTTAAAATTGCCCTCATATTTGATGTCACTTATTGGCTGGAGAGCTGACTGGATAGTACTCCAGGTTCCGAGAAGAAGCTCCCCAGAAGAGGACCTGCTACCTATATGGATAAAAACTGCTCATTCTCAGGTAATAAAAACAATGTTTCTTATTTTCAGGTAATTATAAATGAATTAAAACAGTTATGAATATATTCTGCCAGAAGATGCTCCTAAACTTCATAACTCTGTTACATGTAGTAAGTTCCCAGCCCTGCCAGTACTTATGGGGAAACTGAAACTGTGGCTGTTAAGTTCAGGAAGAAAAAACTGATAACGCTCTGCTTTGATTTCCTAATCGGTGACTATTTGATGTTGGGAAGAGTTGGCACTAAGTTAATTAGAAATTTAATATTTAATATATCACACTTTGTAGCTGCCCCGTTATCACTTAAATAACATTACAAAGTACATCTACTCAGTTTAGGCTACTAATTGCTCACACAGCAGGGAAGAAAACCCTCCACAGATTATTCAACTAGATTTTTTAACACCATATTCTCCAAAAATGGTTTCCAAGCAGCAATAAGAATATAAGACATTCAAGTTGTCTGGCATTAATGAGTGCAACTGGGGAGTGAGAGGACGTCAATCGCATTGTGTGCAGCCCACACAGTCCTGAGAAGAGGTCTAATTAGGCAGAATAAGTGAAAGCACCTGTGGAAGTGAACCGTGTGCCTGCAGGGCCTTAAAATGTTGAGCTGCAGACATTTACTTTGTTCCTGTTTTTACACAAGAAATGGTAGAAAATGAGGAAAAACAGATCCCCTCATGAATGAAACATGGAATGCTGAAGTAGTTTGTGAAAGCAGACAGTGTTTAATAGGATTTTAACAACATGTTGGGCAGTTTCAACCTCTTAACAGCTTAATACATAACCTTCTGAAAATGTGATTATCAACACGTGCATTGTGTTTAAATGTATGAATCATTTAAGTATTTATAATATTCCTACCAAAGATAATAGCTCCTTATTAAAAAAGAAAAGCCTGGTGCAAATAGCCATATATATGGACTTTTATTGAAAGGCACTAAGCAAGGAAAAGCTGTTTTAACCATGCCTAAAATTTCAGTCTGCAATATTAATGTATTAATGGTCCTTTTTAAAGGGACAGTTCACCCAAAAAAATTAAAAATACACATTGTTCCTCTTACCTGTAGCATAATTTATCAGTCTAGATTGTTTTGGTGTGAGCTACTGAGTGTTGGAGATGCCTTCTCACCAGTGTATATATATGGGCTGTCAAAATAACACTTTTATTTTGATTAATTAATGACAGAAAAAATAACAGGTTTAAAATTAACGCTGATTATTTGTGCTCTGTGGTGCCCTTTGACCTGGTGCGTTACTGAAGGCCACAGTGGCTTTGTCACATGATGGAGGCAGACGAGACAGGAGACCTTTTCACTGCAATTTCTGCAGTAAGGAATTTTTGTACCATTGGAGAACTTAAATCCTGAAGTATCACCTCAACACAAAGCATCATAGACTGTATAAAAATATGGACGTAGTCACTGTGACGTCACCCATTGGTTTCTGAGGAGCGGGTTTGAAGCTCAAAGTAGCCGGCTCTGGCTGTGTTTATCTTGAAATAATGATTCAGCTGTTGTTGAGATTACACAATCTCAAAAAATGCTTCAGCAATTTTAAATATAGAACGTTAATTTTGGAACGTTCATTTGCAACACTTGATTTTGTCGAGTCTTGCAGTAATTTGGCCAGGGTTACAGTGAATCAGCGTAATGTTTATTTAATACATATATAACGAATAATTTGAAGCAAACCAATTGACCTGAATTTAGATTTCCCCATAGCTTTAGTAACGAGTTGTTTATTTGGATGTCACTTGATTATACTTTGAATAAGATAATGTTAATAAGCTAAGTCACATGGCTTCAGATGCAACTGAGTAAGTCTACCTGTGACCGACTATCTAACTAACTCCCTTGCAAAATGGTGGACAGGGGAACAATTGTGTACAAAATCCAGCGGTTTTACTACGACACATCTGCCAAAATTAATTTGAATTAAAATTCTTTAAATACTTTCACAACAAAGGTTGATGTATGCGGTTAATTTAGATGAATTTATCACGGAGCAAGTAATTAATTTGATTAATTTTAAATCTTTTTTTTTTTCGGTATCAACATGCAGAAGGAAGCGTGCATCTGCAAGCTCAGTGGTGCTGGGTTAGATGGAATAGATGCACACTTCCTTTTTCTCTGTGATGCAGTTCCCCTGGGTCATGATTTCTGGAAAGAGACATTGCTGTTGAGTTTTTCAAATGTATTATTTTGGCGCTTTGAGCACCACAAGCTGAGTGACATCTAGTTCCATTATACTGGGGAGAAGGCAGACATCTCTATGGCTGATATCTCCAACACTCTGCAACTCACACCAACACAATCTACACTGATAAAAAGCACTGCAGGTAAGAGGAAAAATATGTGAATGATTTTGGGGTGTACTGTCGGCACAATTCTCTCCCTCTCTGGATACTCCCAAAAAATTTAACATTTCAAGTTTCCTTGGCTGTCGTTAAACCTCTAGTTGACTGGCTGCTAAGCAGAATGAGATAAAGAAAGTAAATACAGATGCAATGAGGCCAAATCTCCTTCAAAGCAAACAAAGAACTGACATGACTGGCTTGCATGTTCCTTAACATATTGAGACATAGAAAACATTTGTTGTTCTGTGTACAGTATGTACATGCTACATAGTAGACAAATGCAAGCAAATAACGGAAACTTTAAAGATGTGATTTTTGAATATGTCTTTGTAGTGAAGGAGTGAAGAAACTGAAAAAGAAATCCTCCCCTACGTCCTTCTCACAACCTGAAGTTGACATCTTAGGTTTGGTTTTCTCGCAGCACCCACATCTTGTCTTTAGACTTTTCTTGTCTGAATTTTCATTCCTTTTATTAGATATCAAAGTTTCAGCAGAAGCAAAACTTGGATATCGATATTGTTAATGAAGGTGCACACAGGTAAACCAAAAAGAAACAATTCAATTACACATACAGTATAACAGCTTTTTATGGACTGCGAAGCAAACACTTCCATTTTATTGAGTTTTATGCATTTCATGAGTTTGGTTACTAGCTCCATCAAGCAGCAATGCTGCTTTGTGCTGTAGTGAGTGATGAAGGCATGGGTGATAAAAACTGCTACAGTAGCTTAGGGTTTTTCACACAACAAGCTCTAATGGACTGAACATTAAAAAAGAAACTACAGGCCCAGAAATGTGCAAATGACATAAATCATGTGTTAGATGAAGTTGTAGATGTCACTTGAATTTTCCCTCACAGCAGTTAAAGAGATACCTCACCCACCAAATGATCTTTTGTATATCAATTACCCTGTGTTACGTTACATTTTTCCCCCCATCCCTTTGGCAAAGAATCCCAATATTTCTTCCAGAAAATTATTAATGAATTGAGGGAAAAGGGTCCACATTTAATAACAGAAAAACAATATCAAAATGTCTGTTTACAAACTCTCACACAACTTGCACAGTATAATCTCTAGTCTCATTATATCCAGTCATATGATCAGTATTTCCTAATGACATGCATTTAAGACTGAACTGACAGTGAAACTTATCTGCGCTCTCAACCTCACAAAAACCGCAATTTTACCTCTCTGAACACAGGAGCAGCTGCCCCTGTCAGTTAGTTTGTTTGTGGTGAACTAACCGGGGCAGAGATATGTTTTACTTTCTGTTTAGTTTTAAACATTAAGGTTTAAGCAAAATGCATGTGACTAGGAAGTACATTTACTGAATGGATAAATGAGTGACCCTTTTCAAACAGAAGTTTTGATGAAGTTTTGCTGTTAAACACAGACTTTTCCTCCAAATCATCAAGAATTTTCTCAGTTTTTGGATTCTTCTTTCACTGGGGGCATGTGAGAAAAATAAAGGTTTCTTCATGAATTCAAGTTAACACAGGGTGAGTACAGTAGTTGATATACAAATGGTTATTGGGGGGGGGATGAAGTACTACTTTAATATTAATATTAACAGTAATATATTAATGGTGGGCAGTTTGACACTGGAAAAATAGTCATTTCCAAACCCAAAAAGTCTAACTAGGATTTTCTGTCTGTGCTGAAACCCTATAATTTGGTTTTAAAGTGATACAAGTTCAAAAGTAGGCTGGTGTTTGAGTCGATATCAGGATGAACTGTTAGCTGGTTTGTCCCACTCCACCTGGTTTCTCAGTGGAAGACACGCTCCCTTGATGGGAACCTGCGGAGTCTCTGTAATCTCTGGAGGAAAATCCCGGCTGGAAACGGGCACGTCACCAGCTGTGGCATTCACCGCTGCATGAGAGGTGGACGTGTCTGTAATTTCACACTGTGTCTCCCTCACACTGCTGCTGCTATAGTGCAGGTTGGGCTGTGACAGAGACTCCGCTCCGTTGATCAAGTTTGAATGCTCTAAATCAAAGAAGGTGTTGCTTTCACCAATCCCCAGTCCGAAGCTCTCCAGCATATCCATTACTGATGGTGTGGACGGGCCACTGGGGGTCTCCTCCTCGATAAGACTCAGCGTGGGCAAGATGTCCACCAACTCTGCCATCTCCATTGGCCGGATTACCTCAGTGATGCTGGAGGGAAAGTCCTGCTCACTGATGTAGGACTCCTGTGTGTCCAAACCTGCGTACCCTCCTTCAAGCTGTGCGACAGCTCCGGGCTCCAATCCAGCTTCGATTAAAGCACTTGCACATCCTAATTCTGACTGGCCAAGGCTTGTCAAGTCAAGAGTTGATTGGGCGGTGATGTCTACAGGGTATCCTCCCTTCGCAACACCCTCCATTAACAGTGTGGCCTCCTCAGGAACAGCCATGAGTCCTGACGGCGCGGAGATCTCGGCAGAGATGACATCTGGTGGATTCGCGGTGACTAAACACTCTGAAAGGGAAACAGGAAGAAATTTAAATCTTAATTCTCAAATTCAGCAACACCACCAGAAATTTTTCATACGGGAAGCCAGATGGGTCCGCTGAAAATGTAGGGGTGGGACACCAAAACCAAAAGCAGTAATTTCCTTTCAGGAATTCGATTACTGTGTTTAAGTACAAAGGTGAGTAGTAAACTATGCCAATATGAGAGGTAATGAATCACATACTGATATTCTTTGGTTTTTATTTTACAGTTAATGTTACTAATTATGTGATATGCTTAGACTAATACAATACTAACATTGTAAGGCCCACAACAGCCCTGTTTTAATGTTCATAGTTCATCAAATAGGCTAGTTGTCATTTCCCGTAAAAAGACATGTATATAGCTTTAACGAAGGAGTACTTAAGGTAAGGAACAAACATTTCCTGGGACCAAGCCCTCTCAAGTTATGAGAAGACTTGTGGATACCCATATAGAACCCATTTTCCTTCAAATATCTTGAGATGACAGTTCAGTGATGGTTGAATATGTTGAAACATGGTAACTGAGCACACACACTATATGTATAATTTAACTACAATGACAGCCTTCACTGTCTCAGTCCTGAAAATGGTACTGGAATGTAGTCCAATACATGCACATCTGCACCCACATCATCATTGTACCTGCAATGGCTCTCTGTGCCTGTATCCGGTGGGGCCACGTCAGTCTGGCGGTCAAACTACTCTCCTCCTCCTCGCCATCGGGACGTGGTGGCGGGTCTCCTCCCATCACCAGGCCTAGAGGCACAGCCCCAACCCACTGCTTGGACCTAACGCACTGCAGACAGTCCATGATCCAGCGGGCATCCCTCCACACCACGTCCAGACGCTGAGGAGACAGGAAAATAATGAGCAAGAGAGAAACTGAAGCAGCCAAATTAATTTAAGTCTGGCAGAAGTTATTTAATCATGCCTTTTTATAGTCACAAATAATGTAATAAAGTCTACAAACATCTGCCCAGGGACTGGTCTGTCAGTGAAACGGTCAAAATACAAAATATTTGGGTTGCTATTCTTAATCAAATACACTGATGGGTCCTTCATTTCCCTCATTAAACCCAAATTAATCACAGGAGAAAAGATGTATAAAAAGAAAAGCAGACAAAAACAGTCCTGTACTGCATGATTTACAAGCTCTTCTTTAACCCGATGGGCCCCAGGCGTTTTTGGGGTATTTTTATTGCCTTTACTTTAAAGCTCATATCACAGTCATTATAAAGGCTATACACAGAAGTCCAGATTTGCCATCATTTCATGTCCTTCTATGTGCCTGTATTTTATATTAATTTTTATATCAATGGAAAAAACAAATCTGTGTTACTAAATTCTTACATTTTGACATTTATCTCAACATAGCAAGTGTAAAATGACATATTCTGCCATATATGAAGAGGGGAGACTCTCTGGAATCTGGCAATATAAGAACCATGATGGTGGGACATTCTGTCACTTCACAGCTGTCCAAAACATGTGACTGTCATTCATGCAAGAAATTCCATTGACTCATTCACAAGTCAAAAATGTGTTTTATCTGAAAGAAACATGCGATATTTACATCTAAGATCATAGAAAAATAGTCAACCAAGTGCAATGATGTCCTCCAAGATAATATTTGCCACTTTGTTTGCAGTAAACAAAATTTGTTGTTGTTTTTCAGTTTCAGTTATATATTGGGGGGGCATTTTGGGCATTGGGGGGGGGGGGACATGTCCCCCTCAGTGATAGACAATTAATCTGGATTTATAACATGATGGGATGACAGCACAATGATGTGTGTGGTATCACTGGAAAGCTCTGCTCCTGCACTTTCATGTGATATGCGTGGTATTTCTGTGCGATGCTGCATTTGCAAGTAATCCATCCAGGAGTAATGTGTGTGCAAAGCTGCATGAAAGCTCTGGTATACTTAATTTTAGTGTAAATTTATCATTTTTGTCGCTGTAAAAACATTGGACTACCGACAAGTGCTTGGTCTTGTTGGAAAGCTACAATCCCGCTGTTTCATGTGATATGCGTGGCTTCTCTCTATGACGCACTGTCGCAGAGAAAATCAATAGAGAAGAATAGGTGTGAATTTGGACGCACTATGTGTCGTTCGGGCCCATAGGGTTAAAGTATTGAGCCGTCTTATGTTTCTGCTTTCATGATCTTACCTGGGAAAGCTCTGTGATGTGGTTCAGGCGCTCTCGGGCCTCCTGCACCTCCTTGGTGTCGAGAGCCTCCCGCAGAGCCTGCTGGGCCAGATGAGTGTCCAGCTCCAGCCTCACCCAGGCCTGGCAGTATTGGGACAGGAAGTCCCGTTCATACGTCCAGAAGTGAACTGGTGATGAGGCAGAGTCAAGAGGAAAAAGGAAATCACTACATCTAAGCCAAAATCAGTAACTTTAATAAAATAATTCTTGGTCATGTTTGCTAAAATATTAATCCTCCTTTTCATCCACGCCTCTGGGTTTGTTTTGACTCTAATTTAATACCATTTTTCCTTTTGACAGTTCTTGGAAATTTCCGCGCTAAAGGTTTGATGAAGTGCGCTAATGAGTTCTGAGGCTTCCTCTCTCAGCTTTACAGCTGGGGTTGGTAACTTTTATATAAAAAAATGACATTGAAACTGTCACTATATTCACACAGTGGTACATGAGATGGATAATCTGCAAAAAAGAAATCTGTGCCTGATGGCATTTTCAAGAATCCATCACGCTTTAACAAAAACAACCAGTCAGAGCCGAGGAGGCAGCTGTCAATCAAGTCAATCACTGTTTGTGTACGGTCAAACTTGGTGGCAAGAGGGTTCTCAGTTTGAACCTGGGGTGGGGGAGCCCTTTGCAAGTTTGCATGTTCCCTGTGTCAGCGTCGGTTTTCTCCGGGTGCTCCAGCTTCCTCCCACAGTCCAAAGACATGCAGTTTAGGTTAACTGGTGACTCCAAATTGGCCATAGATGTGAATGCGAGCCTGAATGGTTGTCTGTGACCTGTCCAGAGTGTAGCCCGCCTCTGACTCAATTGCAGCTGGGATAGGCTCCACCCCCCCTGCAATCCCCAACAGGTTAAGCAGCTACGGAATGAATGAGTGTTTCCAAAACGTATTTTAGTGTACTGTTTAGCTGTAAAACGAGAGTTTGTGACCCAGCCGCCATGCTGAATACAGTTGAGCCAAAACAAAACACAGCAAACAGAGCAAACTTTCTCATTTTGCAGCTAAACAGGACACTAAAATATGTTTCTTTGAGGTGAGTAATAAACAACTCAGAAACAGAATTTTAATGCATATGTCACCAGCGCTGCCTAGTTTGACCGTTTGACCGCAAGTCATGTGCAGTGATTGACAGATGCATTTGAGGCTGATTAGTTGTTTTCATTCAGGCGCAGTGGATTCTTGAAAATGCCTTTAGAAGCACTCAGAGGACAGAGACATGATCTTTTTTCCTTTTATGCACAACTGTCACGATGTAGTAACAATTTCAGCAAATATGACATTGTTATTTTCTCTTAAAATTACCACCCGTAGCTTTAAAGCCGAGAGAAAAAGCCTCAGAACTCATTAGTGCAGTTTACCAAACCTTTAGCGTGGGAATTTTCAAGAAGGGTCAAAAGGAAAGATGGATTTAAATTAGAGTCAAAACAAACTAAAGAGTGCATGGACGGGAGGATCAAAGGACTAATTAGAGAAGGAAAAACAATGAAAGTGATTCATCTTCAAAAGACCCAAACTGTACCTCAGTGTGCTTTATACTTTTCAATCTAACTGCAATTGTTGAAATGCATTTCATGGGTTATTTTTGGGGAGTTACTTTAAATTCTGTACTTGAATCCCTTTGAAGATGAGACACATTTATTGATCTTAGTCAGATGAAATGAAATGACTTCTGTCATTTTGTTCTTATGTGATGCAGCTATTTTTCTTCACTTAAAAGAGCCGCGGGACATCATGCTGTTATTACCAAAAGCAAACCAGGCATTTCACTGTATCCTCGAGGGCAAAAGGTGGTCTCAGTTAGATGAATCTTTCTCATTTTCACTCTTATTGTGGGCCCTTTCTGTCAGCCTGCTTGAAAAACACTGATGTAAAAGAGATCCCATATCTCTGGACTGTAGTCCACCTACCCAGCTCAAAGATCTGCAGGGGCATGGTGAGCCCAGGCTCCTTGGTCCCCACCAGAGGCCAGTAGCTGGAGCTGAAGTCCTCACTGGGAGGCAGCAGCAGCACCATGGACACCTTGTCTCCAAACTGCAGCAGCTCCCGGGTGTACACACCATACTGATACGCCTGTCACACACACAAACACACATCCAAATGTTATTAAAATCTGTTAACGTGTAGAATAAATACAGAATAATCTCTGAATATTTTCTAGACAATACATAATGGTTTGAAACCATCTTTACCCTGTAGAGGGGGATGTTGAGCTTCGTCAGGAGATGTGTGACTGCTGCTCTCAGAGACCTGACGAACTCCACCAGCCCGCTGCTTTCCATCACGCTCTCGTCCTCGCTGCTCAACAGGTCCGGAACGCTGTCATTGGCTGTGGTGTAAACATGACTTTGAAGCCATGCCCACTCCTCTCTGTCAAACAAAGGTGATGCAGTTAACAAAACAGTGCTGTAAAAGGCTTATGTGAGGGCAGATGCATGCTGTGCCCCATTAGGATCTGATTGCATGTACTTTATGTTCAAAGAGGTCGAAACTAAAGCAGCACTTGTAATATATTTAGAACAACTTTATTGCATTGCAGTGGTCTTGCACTGCCCTGATGAAGGCCACAAGACAAAATGTGCTGGTCTTGCACTAGTGTTGCTAGAGTTCTTGACCTCTTTAGACTTCATTCTGTTCTTCGTGCACCTTGGCTGAAGGTGAAGCTGTGCCAGGAACCCCTGCCCGGCTTGTACTTACTGTTCAGGCAGATCATTTTTCTAAAGCATTTCTCACATTTTCAGATTGAGTTAGCATGATATCATATTGTTGTAAGGTAATGCAATTGCAAGCAGGGGGTGAAGACTAATGTGAAAGTCCAACATCCAAGAAACGAGAGTTGGCTGCCAAACCACATTCGTTCTTATGCCAGGAACAACCACGTTTGAAATACTGTTTGCAAAGCCTTTGGATTTTTCAAGATTCAACTGCAGTATAGTATGCTTTGGAAAATGCTCAACAAAACTAAAGTGTTATTTGTTGACCAGCTTCAATATGGATGTGCTAATATGCTAATCAATTAGCATAGTTTGTGATGAGCCTGGCACAGTATGTCACATGTTCAGACTGTGTTACCTGGTCACGTGGGCATTGTGTCGGACCCGTGTTTGGCAGAGCAGATTGGGCAGCCTCTGGGGCACCAGGACCCTGATCTGTTCCACCGAGCTGCACAGTTTCAGGATGCCCACATACAGACCAGGCTGGGCCCACTGAATGCTGTGCCTGTGGAGAGATAGTTTCTCCTGGAGAAAAGAGAGAAACAGGTACGGCATTAGGGATTTTAAGAGATGTAGTGTTTGGATACCGATTATTTGGAGTGTCTAATTTTGCTTTTAAGGAATACTCCTCTAACTGCCTCTCTATGTACACTGCGCTGACGTGCGTGCACTTGCACAAGACCATGAGACATGGGCACCGCCTTCATGTGCACACACATGAGCACGGTCCCCAGAGAGGCAATTAGAGCTTCAGGCTACAATGAGGCTAAAAACAGAGTTCAAATGACCTTTTTCCAAACAACTTCTTATGTCGGGGCTTCAGGACACTTGGATCACTACGGAAGAGCAGTATGGACTCTAAAACTTCAGCCTCCCTCTGCATATGGGTGAGTAGATAATGGCTGAATTTTCATTTTTGGGTGCACTATCCCTTTAACAATGTTACTGATGCTATTCTTTCTCACACCTTCAACTCAAACCATTGTGTTGCCCCGCCCAAAATATATCATTTAATAACCAAATTAATATCGTAAACATGCAGGCGACTAGTCGACTAATGGCGCTAAATGATGGCTATTGGTTGACTAGGAAAATTCTTAGTTGGGGGCAGCCCTACTGTGCGAGAAGAACAAAGTTTTCAAGGTAACTCAGGGTGAGTAATTGATATTCAAACAGTCATTTGGGGGTTAAAGTATTCCTTTAATTTGTTTTGGACTTGCTGAACTAATTCCATTGCACTTTTGAGGTTATGTGAGCTGCACAAGAGAGAAAAACACGGCTCAATGATCAAGTCTGGAAAGTCAATAAACTCAATCACTTTATGCACTCTATGCACTCACTGCTCAATACATTCTGTTGCACGTAGCTGCTGCCCCATGATGTTTGACTTATACTCCGTGTCTCTCTCTCTCTTTTACACATACACAAACCCAGGTTCACCTTGAGCTGCTCATAGAGCATGTCCATGGCAGTGGGCTCGGGCAGCAAAGGCGTTCTGCTGCGGTTCTTTTCAAGGCGGGCCAGGGGCATCCAGTGGAGCGGAGGGTCAGGGGGGCTTGGAGCGGCGCAGACAAGAAGGGGTAAATAAAATGAAATGCAACCACATGGAACAACAAATTAAAAACTCAGTTTGATTAATTAATTTTAATACAACAAAGCCTATAACACCAACAACCAACAGACAGATGGATGGATATCCTAAAAACATCACTCTGCATATCTGCTAAGCAAACCCTGCCTTCTGCTTGATTAGGGTATTATCTCGCTTAGGCAAAGGATTAAGCATATATTATTTGGGTGATTGGAATTCACTGTGGTAGATTTTAAAAATGTTTGCTTCATTGAAAATGATTGGGACATGACTGTGGACAGCTGTATGGTGGGTTGGAGACTGTCCTTCAAACAGAAGACAGAGGTTAAAGCCTCCTGTGATACTGTGTGCTCTCTGGAAAGAAGATTTGTCCAACAGGGATTAACAGAATGTACCAAAAGCCTCTTTCACACCTGGGAGGGTTTGGGAACTCCTTCAAAGTCACCAGCAAGACATTGCCCTGCCTGTCTTTCAGAGGTTCATAGTACACCTGGCCCAGGTCCACTGTTCCCAGGGAAGACTGAAGGCAGAGAGAGGTTGAGATGTAAAACAGAAACATGCGGATGAATAAATATGAGGATATTAGGGATTAATGCTGTGAAACACAAGTTCTGGGGTTACAGCTTTGTAACCAGAGATAGAGAAGCGAGGCACCAGTAAAAAAGACTGGGAGGAAGAGGAGATATTAAGAGGTAATTAAACTAGCAATTAACCCATTTTGATGCCTCCCATCATGCTGAGTATGCTGCTTAACTTCCTACCTGCAGCTGGGAGACGGCTCTTAAAATGTTGTGTCTGTTCTGGAGGAGAGACGACGGAGATGAATGAGCCGAGGACAGGGCCTGCTGGAGCCAGGGCACTTGTTGCCATGCACAGGACAACTATAAGAAAAAATTGCATTACATTTTTTAGTGCAATTCACACAGAAAATTCCATTATTCTGAATAATTAAAGGTGCTGTATGTAACTCTGGAGGAAGACAGTTAATTGTTGAAATATTAATGTTTTGGGTTAGCAGTCGGACTGAACCATCAACTCATAGCATCAGTATTTGACGATCTGGAAATGAGACAATTAACTACTGTATATGTCTCCAGAGTTATACACAGCGCAGTGAAAACAATGCACTGACTACACATGTATTAACTTTGTTCCAAATGGATTTAAAAGTCAGCAGCAGTGTTTATGTATGTGTGTGTTGAATTAGCACGTGTCCTACTGACAGTTTACCTTGGCAAACCAAAGAAAGTCGTGGGTGATGGAGGTGGAGCAGCACTGGATCTCCACCAGTGGGATCTGATCTTCAGCTGTCAACAGGATGTTTTCCTTGTGGTAGAACACAGTTGCCAAGTACACGCCCCTAATGAGATAAAGCCAAGACAAGACCAAATTAAATGAATTTTGACAGACCGTCCAGTTGGAAAAAAATTTATAAACATATTAATATTCAGATGATGCTGTCATAATTGTAAGTAACACTTAAAGTCCCCCTCCAGACATGTTTTGAAGTTTGTCAAGATACACTCCTATAATTCATATTTTTGTTTTTTGTCCAGAACCACATCTACTCTTTTCGCCTAATTGTGAAATTCTGGGTATGGCCTACTCCCTGCCCACCATCACTGCTTGCACTAGGTTGACTGGTGAAAGAGTGGCGGGCATCAATGTGGCTAATGTTACCATTACCTCAGTCAGACCATAGACTGTAAAGATAACAGATGTAGATACTGTGACATCACCCACTGGTTTGTGGATTCCCGCTTTGAAGTCTGGAGTTCGGCATTTTGGCCGTCAACCATCTTGGTTTATTGGAGCCAGAAGTGACACTATTGGTGGACAGCCCGTCACTCAAATTAATAAATATTAACGGTGAGTTATGTAAAAATTCCCCCCTATGGATTTGTCATGAATGGGGAAATTAGCTGTGTGAAAACCACATTTTGAATGGAGAGGGACTTTATCCTTATTGCAACTTATGCAAATAATGTTTATGTGTTAGTGCCGTTTCTATCAAGCCCCATTGATTTCCTATTTTTGTTTTGGGTCACTTTAATGTAAATAGTTTGGCAGCACCTAGTGGAAGTTTTTGGTGCTAACCCAAGTGCACAGCGTCACCTGACCTGGCATCTCTTATTGAAGGCAGGTGTGCTGAAATTAGTGGACTAAGGAAGATGGCACGTGGATACAGACTTCAACCACCTTGTGTTTGGTTTGATCTTAGTATTTTATGTTTGATGAATTGTTTCCCCACTGATATGAACTTTATGTTAAGGCCTGTTTATTTTGGGGAATGTTCATTTGGGTTGTTTAGATGCGATATTCGGACAGCTAATCAAGCTACTCTCTACGAATCATGGAAGTCAAACGACTCTTGAACCACCTGAACCATCCTGCATCATCAAACAGTGAGTAACTAACCAAGGACAATTCTGATCATGTCTAACTTTATGGTATCTGTTGTATTCTGAACCTGTGATTTAGCTCAGAAGCATGTGCCTTCAAACCACAATGTTATGCTGTTAAGCTATGCTGTGTTCAACCACTTCTTTAAAGCAATGCTGGGATTCTTATTCATGCATTTACACCACTTCCAACTTAGAAGCTCCCCTATTCATCCACTGTAGCTACTGTGGTGAGTAAGATCCGGCAGCAATGTGCCACTTCCTACAGTTAAGTGATTTCAAACATCATCCCATTCAAAAGAACTCATCACTAATCTTGACGCTACAGAAGCTTCAGTGTAACTGCTGTTCTTTTTAATAACAATAACAGGTAAGGAATTGGACTTTGAGGTCTACACTGTTGTAATCGCATCCCATTTAATCCGTTACTCCCCATACCCTCAAGACACACTGGGGCAGGTAAGACAGATGGAGCGCTACCTCTGTAGGAGACGAACAAACTTGGTGGCGGACTGGAACAGTTGTTTGATGCCTCGGGACACAGACAGACGCTTGCTGGGACTCTGGGGCTTAGAGCTCTCTGTGGAGCGGGGGAGAGGAGGATCAGACAGGATGAGAATCACTTTATCTGCCAAAGTACATTCACCACGTATGCGTGGTATATTTAAACGGGTGGAAGTGGTGAAACAATTTCCCCTGTAATCAAAAGAGCTGACACAGTGCATGCTGCTGATATGAAATGGTGTACTATTGGAATAGAAATCTATAAAATGAGCATATCAGGTCCTTATGAAACATCATAACAGTTTGTTTTGATGTCCTCCATGTTCATTATGTTTTCTGACACTCCAGTATCTCTTAATTAATACAAGTACAACAGAACACAAGGTCAAAACTGTTAAACACCTACAGCACTTGAGAGATAAAAGCAATTCTGATTGCAGATGTGATGCTGGAATAAACATGCTGTTATTGGATGCATTATGCAGAGAGGAAGGTAGATTGTTTAATAGCTTTTTTTTAGTACTTGATGAAATAACACCCAAACTACAGTGTTTCCCTGGAGTTAAAAGCAGTAGATTTTAAAGTAGCAGTGTGTAAGATTTAGGAGGGTTACGTGGCATCTAGCGTTGAGGGCCGCAGACTAAAACTTCACTAGATTCCTTCAGAGGTCATTATTCAGGAAGTTTTTACCCTGAGACGAATTATCCTCAGAGGTCTCTTCCTCTTCAAAACAAAAGGACCTGCTGATTAGAACAGGTAAGAATTTCACTTTACAAATCAGTGTTTCTCCAGCGCTGTTGGTTCTGTCTGTGACAAGCACCTGATAATGTGTGCTTGCTTTTTTTCTGATTCCAGGTGTTCAGGAGGTTTTTACCATGAAGCAAATTGTCGACAGAGATCTCCTCCTCTGCACCACAAATGGACCTAATGATTTAAAGCAGTATATATGGTTCAGGCATCGGATCAGGATGCCTCTCGGGCGCCTCCCGTCAGGTGTTCCAGGCACGTCCCACTGGTAGGAGGCCACGGGGCAGACCCAGAACACGCTGGAGGGATTACATATCTCATCTGGCCTGGGAACGCCTCGGGGTCCCCTAGGAGGAGCTGGAAAGTGTTGCTGGGGAGAGGGGCGTCTAGGGCGCTTTGCTTGGCCTGCTGCCCCACGCGACCCGGTCCCGGATAAGCGGATGAACATGGATGGATGGATGTTTTCCAATGCTGTTTGGCGCATGCAGATGGGCCACTAGCCCAGCACCTGCTAAGGTGAGCTCACCTTTGGTCTCTGATAATCTAAGATTGAGGTGATCAGCAGGTTTTAACCAGGAGCCGAATTATTCGCTACGGACTCTTCTCTTCAAGACAAGCGGATCCAGTAATTTAAACCACTGAATAAAACAGTTTCACATTAAAAAATTGATGTTTTTCTGACATTGCTTGTCGCACAGGTGGCGCAAAAACGTGAATGTCCCTATCTAACTAGTGTTTGGTTTCCGTTTTGGGCTTCTGTAGAAACATGGCGGTGCACCACAGTGATCTCTGCAGACAATGACCTGCTCCCTATGTAGATATAAATGACTCATTCTAAGTTAACGAAAACGCGCCTGTATATATTTTCAGGTGATTATACACTAAAAAAAGCATACTTCTTGTATTATATTCCATTTTAGCCAATATATCCTCCTAAATCCTACACACTGAAGCTTTTCTTGCCAAATATGGAGTATAATTAGATATAGTAAATATGTAAATATTAGGACATCAAAATTGGCAAAGAAGCTTAATATATTTTTCCTTTTTAATATGACAGAAAACACAGTGTTTCTGTGGTGATAAATACACCTCATACATTTCACGGACCCATTATCCTCGCTTCACAGCAGCTAGATATGCAATCGTTGCATCACCAAGTGTTACCTATACAGAATCCTCTGTAATGTGGTTCTCTGGCATCTTCCAGCAGTTTCCTCACAAGGCCCTCTTGATTCCTGAACTGTGACTTCACTCCGCTGCACTCTCTCCAACCTGCACAGGAAGGAAGAGAGAAACAAATCATCGCTTTCATTTTTATGCAATTAAGGAAAATCATTCAAGACATCAAGAACTCATTTGCAGGCGAGTCCTGAGTGCTACTCTCTTTCTGTCTTGGTGATTAGGAAGCAAGAGCAATTGCATGCGAGACCATCTGTGTGCTGCGACTTGTTTCAGTGCTGAATCACTCTGAGCTGCTGATGTCTCCTTTTAAGTTAGATACGATGTTAAATGGTGTTATGCTGCGTTTAAATGGAACCGGTGAGCTGGTGTTTACGAAATGGGAAGTTGTGAACACCGACTCATGGACCCAGAGCTCTCAAAAAAAGATCCACCTACATGTACAAGGTCGTGAATACTACAGCAAGGGGGCGTTCATATGGACTCTTCTCATTAATAAGGTACACATGACCCCATCTGAATGCAGCTTTACTTTAAGGTCCAGTGTGTAGGATTTAGGGGGATATATTGGCAAAAAATGAATACATGCAGTATGATTTCTTTAGAGTACAATCCTGAAAACAGAATCATTGTCTTTCACTACCTGAGAATGAGCGGTTTCTAATAATATTAATAATACATTGGATTTAGTGCTCGTCTGGATACTCAGAGAAGCATTGCAATGATACAAGAATACAATGATGAAATAATCCTTAAGAAGGGAAACAATGCAGAGAGGAGAAGGAGCTCACATTTTTTCGTACTTCTGTACTTACACTTAATACTTTGAGTGCATAAGTGCGTTCATACTGAGAAGTATGGAAAAATGCAGTGCACTATGAGTACCCGGATGGTGCTAATACATTTTTTTGCACTAAGCACCACTATACTGTTGTCAGGTATAAGCCAGCAGTATGTTTACTGTAATAATTTAGCAGTCTGTAATGATTTGGTACCGCGAACAATAACGCGAATGCTAATGCTAGTTTGCTAAAGAGCTATCTACTCGTTGCACAACTACTGTGTTTGGTTTGAGACAACACTACCCTGTTGAAATTCACACACTACGCCAAAAAGCATATAGTACACATAGGCTACGACGTGGAAGTGTACTGACGGATGTATGTGATTTGAGACACAGCACTTGTCTATGGATTCTGCCATGTTGCACCACCATGTTTCTATGGTAGCCCAGAATGGACAAACCAAACACTGGCTCATGATAGGGCCACTCGTGTTTTTGCGTCAGCCATGATAGTTAGCAGCTCCCCCGCTACAAGATGCATGGGAAAAACGCAGATATTTTTTTTTTATGTTAAACCGCTTCATTCAAGTCTTTATTTAAAGTATTTCTAAATATTTAAACAAAACATAAACACCATAGAGAACATTGTGTGGGCAGTTAAGTATTCATGAGTCCACGTGTTAAATGTCCTTTTATTTTCACAGTGAAGCTGCGTGAGAGGGCATTTCTCACATTTTTGAGGAATATTTCTTGTCCTGACCTCGGACAAAAAGTAATCTTTTCCATTATAAAGACACCCTTGATTTTGTCCATCCGTCCTTTAAGGCTTGGAGGCTCGGATTTGTACTTCTTCTTTGTAATCGCTTTCTTGCTGGCAATGAACAGTATTTTACACAGATGCCAATCTCTTTTATTTCTCACATCTTCCCTCATTGCACTGAAATACAGGACCTTGACATCAATAGGTATTTCATATCCCAAATTCTTTTTCATAATTGAAAATATTTTATTTGAATACTATTTGAATTTTTGGACACAGAAAAATAATTATTTTTTTTATACTGGTTTAAATCCATTTGGTTTGGAGATGAAGAGCCCTTTGTGGATAATTCGGCTCCTCGTGAACACAGACATTAGCAGGTGCTGGGCTAGCGACCCATCTGCAACTAGCCAAACAGTGCTGGAGAAACACTTTGATTTGTAATTTGAAACTGCTTTCAGTGTTTTTACTGTTTTAAATCACCTGGTCTGTTTGTTCTGGAGAGGAAGAGACCTCTGGGGATAATTAGGCTCTTGGTAAAAACCTCCTTCACAGTGAACACTGAAGATATCCTAACTGGGAGTTCACGCTTGGCACAGCTGGTTGCACTCTGTAATCCTTACCGAAAGATGCAACTAAATCCTTCACACGGCTCCTTAACTGAGACTGCAACATGCTGAATATCACTCATATCACTATTTTTGTTGTATTCTGACTTATATTTGGATTTACATGAACATATTGGACGTTTATTCTCCATTTCAGAAACATCGTGTGGCGTTTCTTGCATCATTGCACAGTTTAAAGTGAAAAGTAACAGCAGTGAGAGAAAGAGGACGACATGCAAGAGAGATTATAAGCCCAATTCAAACTCAAAGCACGGGCACAAGGCCCATTGACTCGCAGTGACATCCTTAATTCTCCACGTTTTAATAATTCATTAATCTACCAGCCATGAGTGGATTCCACTTTTTCACATCAAGCTTGATGTCAGCCAAGTAATTTCATTACACAGGCACAGAGAGAGCGAGAGGGGAAAAAATGGAGCCACTTTCAAAGCTGCAAGTCCACATTCATCAAAGTTTGCAGTTCGGTATACTCACTGGAGGGGGCAGCGCTGACTGGCGTGGAGCACTGAGGCGGGCCCCATCCTTTCACATTGTAGGCACTCACTCTTACAAAGTAATGCGCTCCCTGCATTTGGAGAAGCACCAGACCGCCAAATTATCACCATGCATTAACCTTATGAATCGTTCACTCTGGGACAAAGAAATCACATACCGCTGTCATTATTAATTCATCTGGTTAAGTAAGGCAGTTGAGTGCGATAAGTGTTCTCTTATGGGAAGTGGTTCGGCACAGTAGATGATGATTGGGGCGCAATAAATACAGTCTGTGTGTAGGTCTGGAGGTAATGTGTGTGAATTCTGTTTGTGTGCATGACTGCATTTCCCAAAACCATTTAGCTTTGAATGCGCGCGTGCATATATCTACACTATGCGCAGTTAGAATCTGATTGGTGCTCGCCTCTATGTGTGTGTGTGTGTGTGTGTGTGTGTGTGTGTGTGTGTGTGTGTGTGTGTGTGCTTCCTACTATATATGACTTACTGCTGTGAGCCCCTTGATAACATAGGATGGGTTCTTGGTCTCTGTGACTTGGGCTGAGCCAAGGATGCGTTTGAAGCTGGCTGAGGTGCTCCATTCCACTGTGAACACAAAACAATCTCAGTGACAGATTATTCTCTGGCTTTACTCAAAGCCCCCATAGGGGAGAACTAAGGATTTGAGTGTTTACAGTCTCAGGAACTTGCTGTACCTGGGCTTAATCCACCCTTGGCTGCAACCTATGACATTTATGCAGCTGTAAAACTAAGTAGCAAAAAAGGAGAAGCCAAACGACATCCATAAATATGAAGCTTTTATAGCTGTCAGGCTGAATGATGTATGAGTCCTTGATTATATTAGACCTTTATTTAGCCATAATGTCTCTCTTCATGTTTCAATCAAGGCTCCTATATTATTTAACAGTAACCTTGGTGTTTCTCAACCTTGGACCCTATTCTCACATGTTTTTGTGACTAATTTTGTGAATTAAAAGAGAATGCTTCAGCAACCGTTAAACAGGCTGCAGTAACGCTTCTTGGGGCATATGCGCATCATGAATGTACGTTCACTCGATGTGCCGGCAACTTCAAGGTGGAACGTTACCTTGAACCCTAACTTAACTTAATGTTACTCATTGCAGTTGACATGAATCTCATTAGTCACTTAGAATAAAAAAAAACTGGGAAAATAGGGTCTACGTGGATAAACACTGAGGACACCCTTTTATTTATGGATAGATTATCCATGCTTCCATCTAAAGTGTTGTTTCCCACCACCTACCTCTGTAGCGGGTAATGAGCCCCATGGTGTCGCCCTCTGGCTCCTTAATCGCCACAAACAGAGAGGATGTGCTGGTCACCAGTATGGACACATGACTGGGAGGTCCAGGGAGCTCTGTGGGAAACATTTCGACAGAGCATCAGCTTAGCTCTGAGACTAAGTTATGCAGAATACAACAACAAAAGATAATAGGTTTTGTAAGTATTTTAAGTATTGTACATATTTTATTTAAATCAACTTCATTTGATGAATAAACATATAATTTATGATGCTATTAGATTGCTGCTACATTGCCCTGTTAATATAAATGTGTGTCTCCCTTTGTGTGCAGCAAGCGCGAGAGCAAGCTGTTTTTTTGTTTTTTGACTGCAGTAAAATTGTTTTTGAAAGGATAATGCCAACAAATATGGATTGAAGCAGATTTTCTTGATGTAAACATGCTGTAAATTGTGGGATAGATTACATCCATCTTTTTTGAATACATTTTTAAATTTTGGACTTCACAATGCTCTGGAGTTATTGGAAACTTCTTATTATTATAATACTAATAATGTCAGCGTAACCTAATCTTTATGTGCAACTGTGCAGAAATACTGGGTTTAAAGAGAATGAGCAGACATTAAAAAAAGCATTTGAATGTTAATTTTGAATTTAAATGTCAACGTTATGAATGAGGTTTCAAACTATTCAGTAAAGCTCTATTTATTAAATTCATCTTTTTAAAACTTACTGAATCTTTTTTATTTTTTATATACCATATGTAATAACATTTTTAAAAGATTTTTTATGGGTATTTCTGCTCTATTTGATAGTGAGGAAATGGCCTGGACTGGACTCAAACCTGAGCTCCTGCATTAAAGACTCAGTTTTAAAGGAACAGTGTGTAAGATTTTATGGAGTGTAGTGGCATCTAGTGGTGAGGATCGCACATTGCAACCAGCTGAAACTTCTCCCGGTTTGACTTCCCTCAGTGTTCATTGTTCAGGAGGTTTTTACCAGGAGCCAAATTATCCACAGAGGTCTCTTCCTCACCAAAACAAACAGGCCCGGTGATTTAAACCAGTAAAAACACTGAATAACATGTTTCTATTGTCTGTACTTGGCAGTCAAGCATTTATATATGCAGCTCCATATATGTGGAATCTTCCGCAGAGGGACTTTTTGTTCTATGTTGTCTAACTTGTGTTGCTGCCTGTTTTTTTTCTGGGTAAATTATGGTTAAATAAATAAATAAATAAAAATAAAAAAAGTGTTTCTCTGATGCTGCTCATTGCAGAGGAGCTGCTAACTATCTAACTCTCGCTAACTGGCATGAAAACGTGAGTGTTCCTGTCTAGAGACACTGTTTGGTTTGTCCGTTCTAGGCTGCTGTATAAACATAGTGGTGCAGGTGGAAGTGTTCCTTATGTAGATATAAACAGCTCATTTTTAAGTAACGGAAACATGATTCTTCTTTTCAGGTGACTATACACTGAAGAAAACATACTTATATCATATTCTATTTCTACCCATGTATCCCCCTAGATCTGACACACTGGACCGTTAATGGTACCCAACCGAGGCACACACTTTTGACACCTTTCGGTTTCATGTATGCCGTTACAGTGTAAATATTGCACAACAAAACCACTAAATCCTGCTAAGCCAACTCTCAATGGACAACCACAGATAAATTATTTATTTTCGTATGTCGACCTGAATCTTGTTATCCTAGCCCTCAGCCTAACCAACCAGGGTTACTACTAAAAGTTAGAGGTTTTCCCGTTGGAGCTTTGTGTTGCCCCTAGACACTGACTCTCTACCAGCTCTGTATGGAGATGAACCTGCACTCTGACCTGCTTGCCCATGAATAGACTCAGTGAATGGAGTTTCAGTTCAGGAACCAGCAAGCATGCACAATATTACTATTTAAACCGTAACCTGAGCACCAGCCCAGTTAAAGATGAATTTTTTTGAGTTTTATCAAATGTAATTGGGACCTCAGCCATGACCCAGAGCGAATAGATGGAGTCACAGGCCTCAGACAAAAACACATCTATATTTTACATTTAGCCGCCACTCTTATCCAGAGAGAATTGTAACAAGAGCATGCTTAATTTCCCTGCACCAAGAATAAGAGCCGCTGCCTTATTGCCCTTAAAATAACGCTGTGATCATAAAACAGACAGGGGAGAGAGCTGGAAGTGCTTGAAAGAGAAATTAAATGGGAGCTAAGGAGACACATTTATACAGAGCAATTGGAGGAGATACAGTGGGGAAATCATCACATCATTCAAAAAATTAAAAAAAAAAGAGATTGAACCAATGAAGAGCCAGGAGGAAGAGGACTTGAACTTGAAAAGGTTGGTGCGTGGAAAGGAAAACTAAGAGTCCTGATATAGCACAACACAGGTTGCACCAAAGCCTTGGGTGTGGATTTCCAGGCAGCACCAGGGTTTTGAATTCGATACAAGCAGCCACTGGCAGCCGGTGGAGAAAGTACAGGGCATGGGAGAATTTGGAAAGGTTGATGACGAGGCAGTCTGTTGAATTTTGGATGAGTTGAAAGGGGTTGAAGAGAAACTTTCAAGAGGCTGGCTAGGAGTTACAAGAGTCCAGACAGGAAATCAGTAAACTTAAGCAAGAGGCTGGGCTGGGAATACCTGATTACTGTTTTCTTGTCGGCACTGATACAGGGATTTGAAGAGGAGAGTTAAGAAAAAAATAGCTGTACCTTGTTGAGAGCTTAAAGAAAACAGAAAAATTCAAGAGTACCAGTATTTCGAGCAAGAGAGGACTGAAAAGAGACATGCCTGTGACCTAGCCAGTGTCCCGAGATGCACTCCGAGAAAATGCCACAAGCTGACCCCACACCACTGACCTGTCTTTTGGAAGTTCTGTCTCATCCGGCAGTACAGTTGCAGCCTGAGGCTCCAGAGGCGGATGTGTCTCTGGACATCAGCCTGCGCCTGAGGTCCTGCCCCTGCCTTCCTCAGTAACTCCTTCTTCCTCTCCTCCACCCGTTTGCTCGCCAGTGCCACCAGAGCATCCAGCTTCAGCGCCCACTCTGCAGGTCGGCACACTGAGAGGAAACACAGACAGATTCTGAATATGACTTGAATGAAATCAAACCCAATAGAATTCAAATGTTACTATAGGGCTACGGAGAAAATCAAATATCATGATATTTTTGACAAATACATTGATATCGATATTGTGATAATATTGTAGGGTTGACCATTGGTGCTTTCACAAATATTTACACAATAAGATTTTTGATAATCATCAGTAACATGCAAATAATGACCAACTGGGTAAAGGCCAATAACAGAACAGCTACAACAGTCTGGTAAGTTCAGAAAATTAAATTTCTTTATTGTAATGCAGCCGTAAATACCAGAGGCCGTATTCACAAACATTCCGAGGCTAAGCAGGGAGTCTTACCTTAGGAGTGATTTAGGAAAGTTCTCAGATCAACTTTGAGCAAGAAAGGGACAGAAACTTATACCTTGGTGAGGAGGTGTGGTTGAGCCTGTTGCTAAGCATGTTGCATTCTTTTAACAGATGTGATTGGTTGTCCCAGACACACCCTTTTATGAGCCTGCAAGGTGTGGACACCCAGTGGAAATTAAATTAACTACTGACTATGAAACCGTTGTCACTGTTACTCATCACTGCTGCACAGTTGCATTTTTCCAGTTTTCAAAATATCTTAGTGTTGTGATCATTTTATTTCTGGCGTTGTAGCGTTTTTGTGATAAGTGTGAAATGTGTGTATCCCTAATGACATCAACTACACACATTATTCCTGCGCAATCTAATCTGTAGCATTTCATTTAATCGCTGTCATCCATTGTTTGGAGAATATTTCTCCGACCTCTTTGTGTTTCTGCCATTTTCTCCTCTGATTAAGAAACTCTGAAGCCTCCTCAAAGTCCTTCTCCCTACTCCTAACAGATTTTCACCTTAGGAGCTGTAACTTTGTAGGAGACATTTTGTACTGAAGTGTAGGTGAAATGCTGTTTATATTTTCTGTCCTAATTTCATTAACATTCAAATTAATTGTCATTAAAAACTGATTTAAGAAAAAGGTAGTTAAAAACGTAACTTCTTAAAACATGAGTTCAGGGGTCACACGAGTGGCATTATGGGCTGAGGCAGTACGGCGGCAGAGAGCGGCAACGTGGCTACAGAGCAGAGAGCCAACATGGTTGCATGGAAGATACATAAAGATAATTTTTTGCACCTTTATTTGGGTTTGTATCTGATTATAACATTCATTTAAGTGACCTGTGTGGACATTTGTTGAGAGACTGTAAAAGTAATTAAGAGATTTGTATTTCAAACCTTGTTTTCATGTTTTTTGTTTTTTTTTTCGTAGTTTTCATGGTGTCTGGGTGCCTGCGTGTCTGGGTGCCTGAGGAAGAGGGAAGGACGGAAATAAAACTTTAAAGACAATAAAGACATTTGTTTGATGCATGGCCATTATTTCCTTAAACCGGTGCAGTTACAGGAGCTCTTTTAAGGTCTAATATGCTCTGTGAATAATTTATCTTTACAAAGTTTAGTCTTAACTTTAAGGGGAAATTCTGAGAAAACGCCACAATTCTAAGAATTGACTCTTTGATTCTTTGTAGTAGGAAGTTTTGTGAATACGGCCCCAGGAAAAGACAACACTTACAATATTAAGAAAATCTAAGACGATACCTGGTATCATATCACAATATCTATAAAATATGGATATATAAATTGCCCAGCCCTATATTACTCATGATAGTTAAAAAAAATAAGACTTACAAATAGGGTTATGTCGTGCTCCCGCCTTTGTCAACACATGGAGCAGGGGGGAATTGTGGGTAAGGGCAGCCACATCCAGGGGGACCAGGCCCTGCTCGCTCACCCTGTTCACTCCCTTCTCCCTTTCTCGCTCCCAGTCCTTCTCCTTCTTCTCCCCTCGCTCCCACATGCTTCCTCCTCCTCCTCCTCCACAGCTTGTATGGTCTCTGGACAGCAGGCTTTGCACGGCCAAAGTGTCCTCATTTTCCACTGCTTCCCACAGGGTCTTGTACTAACGGGAGCAGGGGGAGAGGGCAAAGGGCCAATAGGGGGAGGGCAGGCAAGCATGAAAGACAGAAGAAGAGAATTTATACTCATAAGAGAGATTTATTTTATGGGGGAGAGGGAAGGGAGTTGCTGTGCAAAGAAAGAGGCAGTAGATGAGGCGATAATACGGCGACACGTAAATCAAGTCATAAATCAGAGCAGCAATCTTGGCTGGAATCATGTATTCATAGTGACACACAGTTAACATGTAATGGCTTAATAAGATCTTGTAATTTAAAAAAACAAAAAGACACTCTGCCAGACAGGATAGCATTTTAACCAAAGCAGAAGTCGGCAACCTTTACTATCAAAATAGCCATTTTTACCCAAAAATGTTAGAAAATATAGCTACAAGCAGCAATCCTAGTTTCAAGATCTCTCTCGGCCAACAGAGCGAAGCAGCTTAGTTACCCCTAATCAAAGCCATAAGCTGCAGCAAGTGGGGTTTGGGCTCCACAAGGCTGAGCAAAATTACTTAAGAATTACTAAAGAAGTGAGACAATCACACACTTGTCCCACCATTACAATGTATGCAGCATTATTTTATCAACACTCTCAATCAGGATCGCTCAATAAAATTTGAGTTATGGCCCATTTCCTTTTAAGCCCCGCCGTTTGCGAAGCATTTTGGTGGTGGCGTTAATACCATGGATGATGTCTTCTTATAGGCTGACATGGAAGTAGCTAATGAGGTGGACGGTATGCCAGAGTGCAGCATGGTGATTTTGTGTATTTTCAGACATGAGACAACTTAAAGGTCCAGTGTGTAGGATTTAAAGGAATCTATTGACAGAAATTAAATATGATAAGTATGTTTTCTTTAGTGTATAATCACCTGAAAATAAGAATCATTTCGTTATCCTAGAATGAGCTGTTTATATCTACATAGGGAGCCGGTTCTCGACTATGGAGTCTGTCATGTTGCACTGTTTCTACAGTAGCCCAGAGCAGACAAACCATCCATGTATTTTAAAATATTAAACTCTTTCATCTGACACAGCATGAACTGTGTCTCCTCATCCTCCTCCAACTGCACGACTCTGCATGTAGATTTTGACATGCTGTCACTGGTTTCTTCCTCTGTTCTGCATTAAATGCTATTCAATGTCCAGGTCAAAGCCCGGGATGGAAACTGGGAAGCATACAGAGCGCCTCGGGTCCAATACATACCAGAGTAATCTGACTCCAATTGCATTATCTGAGCACCATGGAAATCCAGAGTTCTTGTGAGAGCACAATTTGAATTTGCTCAGCGAGTCACTCTGGCAATCAGTACTGATGCTCATTACACATGCCGTTGGAGCCGAGCTGCACCAATCACATCGGTGTATCTGATATAGGCGGGCCAGAGGCGACCTAAGCAGATGACGACAGCGCTGTGAAGACGAAGTCCGGAATCAGTCAGTAAACATTGCGAGATGGCTACGGATGAACACCAGTTGTTTGAAACAGCTTTGGCTGCTACAATGAACGAGTTAGACTTGGCTTTTTCTCTAAAAGAGGAACAGAAGACGGTGCTCGAATCTTTCCTTTGCAGGAAGGACGTTTTGCTGTTTTGCCAACCGGCAAGAGTCTAATCTACCAGTTAGCTGGCTTTAATAAACTTGATTTGATGATTTCAGTCAGACTAACAAGTATTTTAAATGGTTTTAGTCGGACTGACGCAATAAATCGAATTCCTCTAATGTCATGGTAACATCCTGGCTCTATACGGGGCTTTTCATGCTTTCACATTGGCCACTGTAGTTAGCAGCCCCTCTGCGATGAGCCGAATAGCATTGGAAAAACACTCATTTGTAATGTTCTTAATTCAGTTACGAGTTTTAATCACTTGTCTGTTTGTTTTGAAGAGCAGGACACCTCTTTGGATAAATCGGCTCCTGGTAAAAAACCTCCCGAACAATGAACACTGAAGGAATACTAACTGCGAATTCACGCTTGGCACACAGAAGATTCAGCTGGTTGTAATTTGTAGTCCTCACCACTAGATGGCATTAAATCCTACACACTGCTCTTTTAAACCTTAAATTATCAAACAATAATTTGGTGATCCCTGTTGAAGACCCAAGACTTACAGCATCTGCAGACTTGCTGAGGTGTTTGGGTGCGTCCGTTTCCGAAGCAACAGATGAATCTCCTCCCCTCAGTCTGACGGACAGGTTTCTGTAGATGCGTTTGGGCGAGACAGGACCCAGAGAGCGCCGGCGCTGGGGTGGGTTCCTCATGGACATGACAGGAGAGGAGAGGAAGACAGGGGATAGCTGAAGAGAACGAGGAAAGAAGAAGAAGAAGAAGTAGTGAGTGGTGTGAGGGATTGGTTAGTTCATGGACAGAAAGATTAGGAGCTCCAACCTAGGAGCCACAGAGGGGGAAGACGGGATGAAAAAAGTGGCATTTGAAACAGAAAAAGTGACAACATGGAGAGAATGAGGAGGTTGTGAGAAAGGTGAAAGTCATTAGAAACCTGGAGGAGTTGATAGCGGAGAATGAAGTGAGAAATAAAAAAAAAACAACAGAATATACAGTCAGGCTCACACAGATTCTTCTACAGTAAAGGCAATTTTCTGCCGACTTGACGGGTGAGTATAGGCTGAGCTGAGTAGTGCTGTTGTGTGGGTGGATAAATGGATAAAAGTTACAATGCCTGTACACAGTAGATGAAAAATGCCTTGAAGCATTTTTTTTTTGTGCCTCTTACTACTCTGTCTTTTGTTCTTCTTTTTTCTCGCTATTATGTGACGCCGGTCTTATTCGCTCTGAATGGAGTCTCTCAGCGCACAAAGCGACCGACCCATCAATCTAATTAACTAAAGAAAAGCAATCTCATGCAGAAGAGCCAAAATTCTTTCCTCATAATAAATACGAATCTCCGCATATCATCAGCTCGACGATAGAAAATCCATCATCGCCACTACAGTAATGATGGTTCATTATCAATTCCATCGCCTTTTCATCATCACAATCAGTCACTTTTGAGCCTGAAAATCTGTCTTACAGTTTTTTCTCCCCCCAACACTCGGAGCAAGACGCAGTTCTCCCCCTCCCTCTCGCTCTTCAGTCAGCAACTCTTCTCTTTCATTTGTCACTGTCTTTCTTCTCATTCCCCCTTTTCTCTCCGCTTTCTCTCCACAGCCCTGTAGTTTGGAGTGATTTTAACGTCGCCTCGGTTTACGTCATGCCCCGAGCATTCAGATCTGAAGAGCATCTTTGGTAAAGGGGGGATACTCAAACTCTATCCTCTGTGTCATCTCTCTCTCTCATCACCACTTTCCTGTCTAAAGGAAAGCTTCAGATTTCAGCGTTTTATGGAGTTGAATCTCAAGTCAAATCCACTGTCCTTGTGTGAAAGTGAATACTCCCCTGGTTGGTGCCAGCTGAGGACAGAATATGAGGGCTCTGGCCACAACGACGCCACATGACACAATACCATGCTTCCTCACTGGCTTGCACAGTAGCTACACTGTCTATATGTGGAGATGCGGGTGTATTGTGTAATATACCAGCCACTGTTATTGGTGCAGTTTTCCCTTGTTTGTTTATTATGTCTTACATCAGTTGCGGAAAGTGCTGATGGAACAGTTGAGGGAGAAGATAAGCTTTAGTGTTTGTCTTTTTTCTTTTTTGAGCAGCACAAAGATAAGACACCTGGGAGGAAAAGAAAAACATATTTGCAAACTGTGCTGGTACTGCAGCAGAGGGAATATGTGAGTGGGGTCTTGTCAGGCGCTTAAAAAGAACCTACGCTGGCCCCCGAACAGACATACACAATAGATTCACTGTGGTTTTGTTGCATGTCAGTTCTTCAGGTTGTGGTGATGTTGGTTTTTTATCTCAGTACTGTGGCCCACACGCTGAGAGTAAGGTCTGCTGCAGCATATTTGCAAATAGGCTTTCAGTTTTGTCGTGCTGCTAGATGCTCTGGCCCACAAGTTCAGATGTGCATGGAAACATCTGATGACTAATATTTCTCAGCCCAAAGGAAGTGACGCAGGATATTAATTTGTGCAAACAAACCACAGAGGACATCACATTCAAAGGTTATCAGTCAGAATCTAACTTTGCTTACAAAAATGCATCCACTGCAGTGGTGTCTTTCAGCTTATTTAGGGACACACAGACATTGCGGAAAGGCAATAGTCAAATGAACAGCAGAACATTAGGTAATGAATACTTAAGCATGCTGTGTCAATAGTGACAGATTACAGTTTAACATGTCACAAAACTAAAACGTTTCCCTCGCTATTTAATTTTTATTTTGTATACTTTAAGTGTAAGTGTTGTGGAATAGTGAACTATGTAAATAAAGTAATAGTTTAACTACATTTTGCAGTAGCTTGCTGGTAGTTTAACTTCAGTTTATACTTGAATAGTGATTTCAGTATCGTGCCTTTGCAGAAAGCTTCGGATTAACCCTCCAATCTCAATCAAACGCTCCCCTCCATTGACACTTTACACATACATATTTTCAAGGTGGTTTTAATATTTTAGTATCGCATAATCTTTTTACGTGTGTAATTGTTCTGACCAGTGTTATTCTGTTTTATAGTTGTGTGCATGTTATATTGCTATACATTTGTGTGTCATTCTTTCCATTTATGCAGTTGTTTTTAAATGTTCTATCGAAATAAACTTGATTTGATTTGATTCAAATAGTTAAATCAATTTTTTTGCAATTTTTGTGTAGTTAACTACTGAAACTACAAACAATAATGTGACATAAAAGGACAGGAATGATTTTGTTTTGCTTCTCTAATGTTATTTAAGCCCCTCTGACCACAATTTATCAAGTCTTGATCATTGCAATTTATTGACAAATTGACAGAGAAGTTGTTGAATGCTATTTTAGAAGTTGCATGACTAACTCCTGCTTGGTGCAATACCCCCACCTGGACTCTAGTGTCTGGAAGGCAGGTGTGGCGAGTGACTCTTTATATTATATTTCATGATAATTTCAAGCATTAAACTAATAGTTTAAATACATTTTGAAGTAGCTTTCTGGTAGTTCAACATAGCCCGTACTTGAATAGCCATTAAAGTAGTTAAATCACTTTCTTTTGCCATTTTTGTGTCATTCACGACTGAAACTGTGGAACTATGGAACATAAAAGGAATGATCTTGTCTTGATTGTTGCAGTTTACTAACAAACTGACAGAGAAGTTGTTGCATGCTATTTTAGAAGTTGCATGACTAACTCCTGCTTGGTGTAATACCCCCACCTGGACTCTATGTCTGGTAGGCAGGTGTCAGACTGAGGGACACTACACACAGAACTAAAGCTGATATTCCTTTGCACTTTTTGAATAGTTGATTTTTTTATCTGACTTATGTAGCCTATGCAGTTAACTGAGTTTAGAGGCATTTTTTGTTGTCACTCTGTCTTATATTTTCTTTTAATTTCACGCATGTACTTTGTTGACATGAAGTCTTTACAAAGTAGTTTGAACTTTTAATGCAGCTTTAGTTAACCAAACCAGATCTCTCGCCTGGGAAGCTTTGCTGTAGTTCAACTTCTTTTAGTGTGAAGTAATTGGCAGCTTGCAAAGCTATGATTTCAAAGTAGCTTCCCAACATTGTGTGATCCCACAGCAGCACCATCACAGCCTTTTCAGACACTTCAGTAGCTTCTAAACTATACACACATCTGCAGACAAACGCCACGCAGGAAAAATACCAGACAGAGAGCTTCCATACGCCCACAGGTAAAAGCGTGAAACGCAGTGGGGCAATAAAGTCGATGCATTTGGACAACAGGTTAAAAACTACGCCCAGTGTGAGCATTAACAACTGTTAAAAGTTTAATTTCTTACCGTTAAGTCTTTACTTTCACTTTAATCGGCCTTTTCTCCAACGCTGCACCGGTGCCTCTACATATTTTACACACCCGTTAGTCAGATATAATCCATTTCACCGACTTCAGGAGTTTTCACCTCTGAGGGTGAAGCGCACCTGAACGTAACACCCGACTGAGAGACTGCCGCTTCTCTACACACACAGACACACACAGACACACACACGCACGCACACACGTCTTCCTTGTTCCGCCCTCTTCCTACTTCATCTCATCTCATTTCTGTGAAACTTTTGTTTCAAAACTAACTCCAAACAAGTGTTGTTTCATATAAATAACAACCTGAAAGGCTGTTTTGTAGACTCACAGGTGGGAGCGAGTCATTGTTTTGCAAGTCACAAGTAAGTCTCAAATGTATGCGCTCATGTCAAAACAGACAAGTCCCAAATCAAGTCCCAGGTCCTTGAGAGTTTGATTTTTGAGTCCTACACAAATCACAATGCACTTTTCATCAAATTTAATGGCATTTTAACAACAGAGTAATAATGTATTACATATGCAAAATGAATGAATGCTTTTCAAAAGTTGTATTTGTTTAAACAACTTAACATAATCATAAAAAGTAGTGCTGGCACTGCACTTTTATAGCATATCACCCTGAGACGTAGCTATTTTGAATCAGTAGTTCCCGATAAGCACCGTCAACGATACTAAAGTCCCAATGTCTTTAAATGTCTTAGGTTGTAATTGTTTACCTCTAAAATTGGTCAAATTTGTTGCCATATCAAACTACAAACATCACAAACATAAATAAATAAGTTTCAGTCATAAATTTTGATTTTTGGACCTTGTTTACTTTTATGTTGGAGAGACTGACTCAGCAGAGGTGGCTGCTATCTTGTTTTTACATGCATCGTGCTCTTACTAACACTAAATGGCACATGAAAGTGTCCACGAATAAGGACAACAGGTTTAAGTTAAGTAGAGTTAGGTATGAGGTCAAGTAAACACACGAGGACACAGGGTCTCAGTAGGACAATATAGCACTATTAACCTGTACCACAACTGAATTAATCTTGTAGTTGTATTTCATTCATCTCATGGTGAAAAAATGTCTAGTACTTCATTCATTCATTATCTGCTTATCTTGTTGGGGGTTGCAGGGGGGCTGGAGCCTATCCCAGCTGTCATTGGGCGAGAGGTGGACTATCACAGGGCTGACACACAGAGACAGACAACCATTCACGATCACGCTTACAGGCAATTTAGAGTCACCAGTTCACCTAACCTGCATGTCTTTGGGCTGTGAGAGGAAGAATAAACCCACGTTGGCACAAGGAGAACATGTAAACCCAACACAGAAGGGCCCCAGCTGGCCAGTGGGATCGAACCTGGAGCAGGTGACAGTGCTAACCACTGCACTGTAACCATCTTTTACTTTTTAAAACTAGAACTAGAAAATGCATCAAACTAGAGAGCTAAGAGCCGCTGCACAAGCGTGTGCCGCTATCTTGATCGACATCTCCTGCACTCTTAACAAACTGGCTTGGAGGAAGGTATTATGTATTTTCAAGTCAAAAGGTTCAAGTCCAAATGAAGTCACAAGTCACTGGTGTTCAAGTCCAAGTGACCTAAGTCTGATTCAAGTCCAAGTCATGTGATTCAAATTCATATATCTCTGTCAACTATATTGTTCGCTAATAATCCAGAATCTTTATAGCTACAGTAAAGTTAAAAGATTTTACGCGCCCTTTTAAATGCATGATAGGATAGCTAGTCTTTCAAAAACCAGATTAAGCAGTGTAAGTGTTGTACTAACAGTGAATGCGGTATTGTTGCTGAGCAGTGAAGCATCTTAATGTCACCAGGCAGACACAGCCCTGCAATACTTCTGTCAGTCTCTACCACAGTTAAATATATACAGGCTTGTCACTGAGTCATAATTGCATAGATATAAATGTAATAATTACCCCAACAAAAAAAGCGGTGGCTACATGACCTGCGAATGTCGTTGTCACTGGAAACAGTATGTTGTGATAATGCGAGCAGAGTGGTGAAGTGTGGGTTGGTGACTGGAAACAGGTATATAGCTATATTTAGGGTGTAGCTCAACGCCCCCAGTGATGACTGTTGTATATAACTGAGTGGGGGAATTAAATCTGCACAAAGTGTTTCTTAATCTATTACTGCATGATTGTTTTACACTGTAGAGTCATTTTTGTGCGTGTGTGTGGAGGGGTTGTAGACAGGAAGTGGTTGGAAATGTATCAAGCCAGATGAGAGAGAAAAGCAAAGGCCAAGCAATGAGGGGAAAAAAATGCTTGCATGTTAAGTCCGCACTTATGCTTGGTCAGAAGCTGAATCCATTTGTCTCCGAGCTTTAGTGGCCCCCGAAGAATTGTCTATGTGAAATAGTTGTCAAATAAAGTTGACAGATGCGCGTCGGCTCGAACCTGAGCGATGAGGGAGGCTCTCTGTCTCTTTCTGTGTTGGTTTATCTCCCTCACAGGGGCCAATAAAACTCAGAGACGGATGGATTTAGCTCCTGTCCAAGCACAAATGGAGACTTTGGAAACAAATATTTTCCACCTGCTTGTCAGAGGTCTGCTACTCTTTTCAGTCAGCCAAACAAGGCTTTGACCACTTCCTGCACACTCAGTACTACAACGCAGTACACTAACTGCCTCCAATTTGTCAGAGGCAACACATATTGCACACTGAGAAACTGTGCCTTTACCCTTCACCTGTACACACTCGTGCACACTGTCACACAGAAACTCACACTGATGCAGAGCTGAACTGGCTGCACTTCATGTCATGCACTACTTTGATGTGCTGTGAACTCTGTTTAAGGAGTAGTAGAGAGCGCTTATAAACTGACATGTTGGTAGTGGCTGATAATCGCCCCCACACTCCTATCATCAGATAGTTGCTCTGTTGCCGAGAGGCTTTTGTTGTCATGGCGATAACCAAATTGTGGCCTTCACTGCTAAATGATACTGCAAACAAACTCATGCATCCCACCATATACTCACAGCATATTATTCAGCAATGACATTCCTGGGAGGATGAATTGATGCCGATGCATCATTTTGAAGATAATGTATGCCTCATGCTCAAATGTAAGATATCAGCCTAACCTTGAACTTCAGAGAATTTTGATACACTTAGACTTTTGATAGCACCACTGCATAAAAAAACAATGGAGCAACAAACCCTTGAGAAAAATATGTACGACCTAAATAGCCATTTTGGAAATTCAGCTAAGAAACGGTGTAAATATGATAGTAAGGCAAATTAAGTATTTCCATGAGGAAGTTTAACAGGTCATGTAAAGTTCGTACAGCCTGTGCACCAACCAATCATTAGCATAATATAAGAAGTTACACATATTTGAACAAATTATTTTGAGTGATTTAGAATCAAAACGTTTAACCAGAACAGCCCCCACACACTGATGAAATGTCAGATCAAATTTAAATGGTTATAAGCCCCATGCTACTCTGACTTTTATTATGGAGTAATAACCTGGAATAGTTATACATGATTGCTCACTACACAGAACGGTCTTATTGAATGACAATGAAATAAGTATGGGGAAAGTTACGTTTTTCATTTTCATATTTTCAGTGTTGGGGAGTATGACTAGTTACATGCAACAAAGTTACGTAGTCAAATTACAAAAATAAACTTAAATGCAATCCATGACAGTTACTGAGAAAAAAATGTGTAATTAAAGTACAGTTACTAATCAAAATTCTGGTGATTACAGGGGGGTTGCATCTAAATATATTACTTTCAGTAAACGGTTTATATGTGTATTACTGGGTATATTACTGGGTGGATGGGTAGGTCACTGAGGAAGAAGTGGGTTTACTTTCCTGAATATTTCAATGACCATTTGGCTGATAATTGGGTATACAGGCACAAAAATGCCGACAAATTTGACTGCAACACTAGTGCGCTCATGTAAGACTTTTTAACTTTATTGCCCAGTTAAAACATGTGCTAGAAAAGTAATCATAACCTAATCAAATGTAATAACTTCCATTACTTTGACGAAGCAATTAAAATAGTTACATTAGTTACTATTTTTTTTTAACATGGTAACCAGTAATCTGTGACCTTTTACTTTTCAAAAGTAACTTTCCCAATACTGTATATTTTACCCATCATTGGCTGAGGTTATTTTCTGGTCTTACAAACAACAAAAATTACATTCTGTTGTTTCCAGTACATAAAAAGATGATTAGGAAATACATTTGAGGGAATCCTAGGACAAATGAAAAGCCTCCCTTATATAAGATTAGCTAAATGATTATTTGCTATTTATTTAATACAAGTCTTTAATTCAATTCAGTTTCATTTATAAAGCCCAATATCACAAATCACAATTTGCCCCAGAGGGCTTTACAGCATATGACATCCATCTGCCCTTTGGACCCTCACAGCGGATAAGGAAAAACTCCCCCCAAAAAATCCTTTAACGGGAGCCAAAAAATATAGTAGAAACATCAGTCGAATCTGGACAGTATTGTTACTGGAACTCAACATTTCCACAGGCCCCTGATAGCTACACATTCTCAGACCTCAAATAGTAATTTAGCAACCACAGCGGTACAACTAAACACCAAATAATTACAGTGCAGCAGACATATTAAATACAAAAAAGCCTGTCCATGACCTCTTAAAGCTTTCAACTTCATTGCTGACCCTAGCTAACATGTGTTTTAATGACACAATTTCTAAAATAGTATCTTTCCATTTTTCAAAATCTGATGTATTTTTCCAGAGAAACAGCTGTGATGACCCCAACATTTATCACAACAAGGTCATATTTTGACACATTTGGCAATTCTGTTCGGTCCCCCATAAAGCAAAGCCTTGGTGATTTAGGTACCGTTGTAACTAGCCACTTCCCTATATGATCCACAACGTTTCCCCAAAATGGGTTAACCAGTTTACATTCACAGATTACATGTAGAAATGTGCCTGTTTCTGACATTTCCAACATAAATTATTAGCCAGTCGATCCATCTCGTGAAGCTTAGAAGGAGTAAAGTAAAACCTATGAATTAATTTATAGTGGAAAAAAATCCCCTTTGCCTCCTTTATATTTATGAATTTCATCCTTTTATTAACATCTTGCCAAAGGGCTGCAGTTGAAAAATAGGCAGCGAGCTATCACTGGCACATTCACAGAAATGCTGATGTGCGGTGTCCTTATAAATAAAATGAAATAAATGAAATGAAATACATATTTCAGCATTTGCATTTTTAACTAATATCTATTTGACTTTTACTTTAACCATTTATCTTGTGAATATTTTTATAACATAATATTAAAACGGTTTTTGTACATACAATGTATTTTTTTTTTTAAATAAAGTTTTGATTGAAAAGGAAAAAAACACTCCCGCCTGTCTTCCTCGAGCTTAAACGACGTCACTACATCACTTTCAAGTTTAACGGTTAGTAAAGGTATTTGAAGATATGTATTTTATTTGATAGCGTTGTTGGTGCTTTTAAAACTTAAAACTTAAAAAAAGAAATCGTTTACTGCAACTTAGGTTTGTTTATGAGAAGCCTGTCCAAGTTACTATTTAGCTAGCTTAATGTTACAATGGCCACAAGCTGTGTTAGCTAACATGTATGCTAGCTCAACGTTAGCTAAAAAAAAAGGTTTTAGCTTCTTGTGAGTATTATTTTAGCACCCTATGTCTATGTCTACCAACAAGGAAAAACTCAGTTATGTTTGTCTAGCTTAGTGTCCCTTCTTCTTACCTTGCTTATCTAGGAGAAATGATCCCACTGGCTTGAACAGGAGTAATGTTACTCTGATGTTTACAACTATTTGATCAAATCACCAGGTAAGATCATTATTTAACCTAACCTAACACACATCAAAACCAGGTCTTGCATAGCTTAATTAGCTTCAATTTGTACAATTAGTCTCCACAAAATGGCAACTGTAACTATATTTAATAGCCTCAGTTATATTAAAGCTATATGACATCCAGTTTTGTGTTATCAAGGCACAGTTTTGTGGTTTGGCAGCTTATAAAAACCTGTTTGCTGTAAGTTAAAAGAAGGCACTTTGATGCAGTACACACAGTCAATGGAGAGTGTTGAATTGTTTTTTCCTCTGGTGTGGGCTGTACTTAGTTGCACTAGCTCTTTTGCTCATCTGCCTCACTTATAAAATGATTTGTTAAACATTTTGTACTTTGGCAGGTGGAACGACCAACATGACATGTGCGGATATTGTTTATGATAAGATCCACTTCAGACATGACCCAAAATGGAGCGGCCGCCTGGGGCCTACAGAGGGAGGTGGGCTGCTGCTCTGTGTGGCCTGTGTCATGGAGATGATAGAGAGTGACGATATAGCGGTGAGGAATATATGATTAATTTGTCTTATGTGAATAAGAAGCTTTCCTTCTACCAATATTAATCCCTCCACTATTTAGCTGGATGGTGTATGTTAAGTTATAGGTATGTGTATGTGTGTTTCCCCCTGCATTTTCTGTCTAAGGTACTTTTTAAGCTGGACCAGAAAATATATATGGAAAATAGATTATACCTTTAATTTCCCCTGATGCACACGCTTTATTTACATTCCCCTATCTCTCTCCCTCCTTCTGTCTCTGCTGTATAGTCAGTGCGGAAGTCTTTTGCCTTGTCTGGTATCAGTGAGGTGCTGAAGTGTTCTCCGGGGTACTTGAGAGAGCTGCTCGGACAGGACCACACAGTCTCTCTGCGTTTTGCAGCTTCGCTACTGGGTGAGAAATAGTGGCACACACAGCATGAGATTAGGATGTTGAGGAAGGACTAGCAACAATGATTAAGGCAACTTTTATTTCTCACCTGTTCTGTGTTGGCACAAATTACAGGCTGATAAGTCATAATGAAGGTGTTAAGAAGGTCACTTAATAAGAAGCACTAACGGGAAATTTGACGGGAATGGTTGCACATAAATTGAACATCACTGAACAGCACTGGTTTTTCCAGACATGTCGCTGGCTTGAGTTTGCTTGTATGACCGTCCTTCTTGGAACTAATCTCCACTGGGTCAGTCCACAGTCGTGCTAGTGCTGCAGTGACATCACTGCTTCTCTGCAAGGTCACACTGAACTGTCGACACAATAGATTTTATCACGCTACCTGAGCAGTGAGGCACAGATATTTTCACAGTATTCAACACAATACAGTAATATTGAAAAAAACAGATTCACATAGATAATAGACCTGTTCATTGCTTTTCTTTCAGCTTAATCAGAGTACACACTCTTGCCATCTGTGGTAGGATTAAACCAGGACATTACATTTATTGATGAAGTGGGTGGAGATTTGTGCCTTAATTAAGGGCTGGGTGTTGCATTTTGCACCTAATGGTTTAATTGATGTTCCTTCTTAATGACAGCTAGGTTAAATCTAATGTGTAATTGTATTATCAAGGCATAGTTTAATTATTTAACCAGCTGACACTCTAAAAAAAATAAAAATCATTGATCTAGTTTATATTTAAGTAGACAGATTCATTCTATGTCTAAGTTTTCTTTCAGATGCTTTTCCATTCAATCAAAAATCAATGTCTAGGGTCTTACTTTTTTGCAAACTGTGCAGAATTTGTCAACTACTGTTTGTAAACCACTTTGCCAGTGAAAGTGAAACCAAACCCCATTTGCCATATTTGCATTTTCCAATGTTTTGTCTACCGTTTTCGTAGCTTCCTCTTGGATGCATGCTGCTTACTATCTGGCAAGTCCTGACGTCACCTGTACCCAGGAATGTCGTTGTGTCGTCATTATTATGACAACCACTTAGCAAAGCCAGTGACCTTGTGAGATGATGCTGATGCACGGGGAGAGTAGCTTTCCAAGTTTTGTGTTGTGGTTAATTCTTTTCTGCCAGGGCTAATATATTGTCCTCACCACAATGAACTGCTAAACATCCTATAGGAGATGTTATGAGGATGGCAGGTAAGAAGCACTAGTGTGTTAGTTTATAAAATCCTTATGCTCACTCTGTTATAAGTATACCGCAGTGTATTTAATGGTACCATCAGCATCAGAGGAAATTACTACAGTTATGATGCTTACCTTCTCAGTGGACAAATTTTACTAGGTTATTGCAGCATAACGTATTATGCCATATGAGCCCTAATCAAATTAGTGCAATGAGAGGATATGTGGCAAAGTGGTAAGCCGGTAAAAGCTCTGTTCAATGTGACAAGACATTAAAAGAGCCATTACAGGGTTTGTGCGATGGTCTGCTGAACTGAGCTTCACCATGTGTCAATGAGAACATAATCCAATATAAAATATGCCTTTCATCTCTCCCACTACATGTTGTCCTTTTTTAAACATGCTTATATGGTAGTATTTACAGATGCAGCCATAGAAATGGTATCATTTCTTACACACTTGCTTCGTGACATGGCTTTTTGCTGCTACATGTTTTGGAAATCAAGCAAAACTAAACCTATTTACAGCAGATGTGACACTTACACAGGTTCCATTTCCGTAGAAACTAGAGGTCGACTGATACTGGATTTTTTAAAGGCCCATGTAATAGCGACAGTTTAAAAAAAGATAGAAAGATGATCATTCAGCTGATACCCTCCACTTCCCATGGAAAAAAATTCTTTCAGTCTTGACTTTGTTAGAAACTCAGGTTGAACTGAACATTTGAGTCAAAGTAATAAATCTGGATCACTGAATATTGAACTCATAAATACCTAAATAGATATATAAATCTTGAACTGAACATCAAACCAACGACAGTAAATGTTGGTGGGAGTGATTTTTATTTTGTGAGCTATTAATTTTCCTCAAAGTCAGCCTGAGATTCTCAGGTACACAGTGACATCATCTTGACTTTGTGTATGGAGCCTCCATGCAAAACTGATCAGAGATGGGCAGTACTTCTATTACTTGTATTTAAAATACATATTTAAATTATTTTTGAGCATTTTGTAATTAGTATTTGACAGGGCTGGAACAAAATATCAAAGTAAGCTGTAACAAGATTCTTAAGAATGGAGTAATTTGTGTTTTCAAAATACTCAGAATACTTTCCCCCTGATTCAGAAAACATAAAAAAGCAAGAGTAGGTCAAGACCTAGTTTAAAGCGGGATTTTGATTTGGCACAGGAAGCGACAGCACTTCACTCAGTCACAGATTTTCGCTCTAGTGCAATAGCGGGCTGCAGGAATGAGTCCTAAACCCTGAAATGAGCTAGCATTTTTGCACTCCTGGTTGCCTTGTCTGAAAGTCAGTGGGGCTTTTTGAATGGGTTTTTGGTTGTATGCCTGAAGTAAAGTCTGTGGTTAACACACGAGGCTTTCACATTGTGTTCTACGACATGAAGTATGTCAGTAAATGCCCCGCTTGTGAATTTTGAAGCCTTCATGGTTTCTTAAAAATCATGGTTACTATGCAGTGGCTAAATGAGGCTACAGAACGTCATCACAGGGAACACGACTTAACCGCCTTGTTGTGGTGGTGATGTTAAGTCATGCCACTGTGGAGTAGTTCCTGTATATCCCAACTTTACCTTTTTACTTAGGGGGATTGCATTTATGGCAGTGTTGTTTATTTGTTAAAGTCCGTGGAAAGTGAATTCAATGATTTGCTTCTAAACACCTTATACATGTTTGAAAATTGTTACAGAAAACATGTGAAAAGTTTGGGGATTGTGCATTACCAATATGTGGAGTTATAGCCTTAAACTGTTTGTCATCCTCTCAATTTTTTAAATTTTCTGATCCTGAAAAAAAGGGATACACCGTGACGTCGAGCCGTATCCCGGGTGACCTTGGCCCCTCCCCTTCTATATAAAGCCGAATGCGCCCTGTTGTCATTGGATATAGGGGGCGGGGTTTCGCGCATTCCGCGGACACGCCCACAGCGTTTGGGAGCAGAGACAGAGGCTGATTTTTACACAACTTTGAAGCCTAATTTCATATATTTGCCGATTTTTTTAATCGTTCAAATTTGACAGGGTAGCTTACAACACCTTTTTCTGTGGTATGTCAAACTCAGATGACATATTTATTCTCACTTTACACGGACTTTAAGATTATCTTGCTGAACAAAACATGCAAGTGTTATAAACTTTTGTTTTCTGCAATAATCCTGAATCCAGTGTAAGAACCCCATTGGCTTTTTGGTGAGGGAACCAGGGTGATGTTACAAATAAACATCAGCCCATAGCGCTCTACAGCCAGCCAAAAGATCAGTGTCAGTACATACTAAAATGAAGAACAATATACTTTGACACACTCACATAGCAGAGGGGACATTTTTGCTTGATTTAACACATTCTTCTTGTTTTCAGCTCCAATTGGTGAGACACAGCCCATTCGGCCAATAACGATAGCTTGTGACACACCCTATGGGTGCCAATTAATCAGCCAAACCGATAAATTGTGTGACCTCTAGCACAAACTGTACAGTCTGAACAGTTAGACCTTTGTTTTTGTAATTGTATAGTCTATTTTGTCAAGCCACCATACTTATTAACCTAGTTAGTTTCTTTAATGTATGAGTATTTATTTTGTAACTTCCTTTTTTTATTACACCTCAGTTAGATCTCTGTACATTGCACTGGGATTGTGCTGTTTAAACCTAGCCTTTCATTACTGTTCTGTCCCTAGGGATGCTTCACACTGTGGAGGACCCAGCCACTCTGGAAAAGGTTGACCAAGGTGAAAAGATGCCTCTTTGTGTTTTGGATACTATGTGTGTGTGTGTGCGTATATACATACACCCCTACTCACATTACACTCATATAAACATACACACTTGACGTTTTATGTAGGTGTTATAATGCAGATAGTGTGAGAGTGCACACACACACTCTCACGCATAGGCTGTGAGTCACTTTTTATCTCAAAGACACTTACACAAGAACTCTTTGTGACTGTGATAATGGTTACTAAGGTGATCCTACAATGACTCCACACACCAGTTTCTAAACTTAACATTTTTTGAAGGCTTTGACCTCATTTCACATGTTGACATTCTCTCCATGCTGCACTCTGCAGTACCTTTCCTCTTTGTATTTAATGATCAGTGTAAGCTGCCATATGCAAAATTTGTTAGACGTTGGCCTCTCAGCGAACTAGCTGTTTTTAGCGCACAGTCAGATTTGTCTCACTGCAGCAAAGTCTTTCAAAATGCAAAAATGTTTTGCTAAGTGCAAATGACAGAATGATTTTATGGTAGCTGTCTTAAAATGCCCAAGGGACCACTTTGCTGTAATAGTTAGTAGAGTGCTTAAATTTTGACACTGCTATTGCTCTTTGCACAGGAAATGTGTGAAGAACACATTATGAAACTCATCTGAGCCCTATAAATAATGCACTCTTAATGTATGTATGAGGAGAAACAAAGAAGGGGAAAGCAAGCCAGGGATGGGAACCTTTCTAACATCAGTCAAGCAGTCAACTCAAAGAGAGCTTTGGTTTTAGCTGAGAGGTATACCTGCATATTGTCCTTAGGGCTGTGACATCTGAAACAGTGTGTACTGTTGGTAGAATATAAAAATATCAGAGCGAGTCTCATGGGCCCTAAGGTACAACATGTATTATCACAGTTGCTTACAAAATAAACACTGATTAGGCTAAAAAAAATTTAAAATGGTGCAAAGAATTTACTCATTGATGTTGAATTTATAAATACCTTGAACTGATATTTAGTTTTCCTCTTTCTCATAATTGCAGAGATTTTCCTAGAAAAGTGGCAAGCTGTACCGAACTGTGATGTTTATTTAATGAACGCATCTCTGTGTTTGTTGTTTGATGTTTTTTTGTCTGTGTAAATGCATGCATTTGTGTGTGTTTGTGTGTGTGTCAGTGCTGGTTCAGCTGCTTTCAGAGCTCCAGAGTGAGCTGTCATATCGCTTTGTTTTGGATGAGATACAAAAACAGGTGAGGCAAACACATTTACAGACATATATAGAAACACACCTGCTCGTTTACACGTGCAGGCACAGAACATGCATCAACATCGTAAAATATTTAACAGCACTTGTGAAATCGACAACATCTCCTCCCAGGGTTGTTTAGTAAACAGACAGTGTGCTTGTCTCCCTCTTGCTACTGTTGTGTCACCTCTGAGAGAGGCAGTAGTGGAAAAGCCTCATTCAGCAGGCGCTGCTGCAGGTGGAGAAAAGAGAAGCTGTGTAAACTGATGATGACAGAGAGGTATAGCACAAGGTAGAGGTGTAGACACATCTGATTAGTCTGATAAGAACGTTTTAAAGAAAATGTATTTTTAGAGCCCTCTGTTGAGAATTCAGATTTTGAGAGCAAACTGACTACTGGAAGAGAAGAAGCAGGTTTGTTTTCAGAGTTGTAAAAAATGAATTTCAGGGATGTGTCCCTGATTAACATATAGTGATCTGAATATATGTTGGAGTGTTGTAGTTCGTGTAGTTGCTTTTGTTTTAATGTAACGTAAATTAAAAGAATAATTGATACACGGTTCCCAAGGTCATGAAACTCCTTAAAAAGTAAACTGTTTCGAAAAAGTGATTTATGGGCCTGGAAATAGTTTGGAAATAACATAATGGCTTGGAAAACGTTTGAATATACATCTTTTTTGTTTAAAACATGTTCCTATAAATCCCAAAATATGTTCCTTGTATTACTAAATGAATTTTAAATGTAGTGCTGTGCTACTGTTAAAATGTCACAACGTTAGCCAGAGTGGGAGGCTGCTATAGTATCGCATTCTTCACACTGTTGTCTCCAACTAAATCTCATTCTGTAGGTCAAACAGTAGGCTGTTAACAGGGGGGTTATTTATAGACAACACTAAGCATAACAACACCTGTTTATTTAATCAAATATACATTTTTAATTGTTGAATCACCAGGTATTGTGATCAGGATCTCTGTACATGTATAGATCATTGATAGGGGAAGACCTTGTTCACACAAGGTCGCCAAACAGTTACTAGTCATGTCTGCAGGCCAACTACAGGATCTTTGGCTTTTGATCCCTCAAAAAGGGGCGTGTCCTTGACGTATGTGAAGTCTGTGTGCTGGTCTGGATTATTGGCATGCGACAGTGGTGGAAATGTTAGCAAGCGTTAGCAACTTGTTTTTCTGCAAATGTTTGGAAAGCGTGTTAGCATTGTCGCCTCACAGCAATAGGGTTACTGGTTAACTGGTCCCAAGGAGATACTTCTTTCTCCTGATCACCATTTATTAGACTGAGCATACATTCATGCTATTTCCACCATTACATTAACCCATTCTTTCAATGGCCTACTCATTTTAAACTACTTAAATACAGTCATTGGAATGGGGTTAAATATAATAGACAAGTTATGGAAATTTTTGGTGGAAGTTTGTTCGTAAATATATGTGTTAATGCTGTAACATCATAGTAAAAGTCACATTTTTTATACCTGATGTGCTGCTTCAACTGACCCAAAAATGTGATTTTGAAAACCCTACATAATGCATCATAAGTAAATGTGCACTGACCACCACCGTTTTTCTCATCAGCATTATGTTTTGTTGTTTGTCGTAGTTATCTTTTGTAATACTTGCTCATTTCTGCTTACAATATTGTAGACTCTGTGTACCGGATATCTTGGCCAGTGAATTAACGTGCATGAGGACAGCCTGGCTGATGTTCATCCAGACAAGTTCCTATTCATTGTTGTGTATCTATTGTTGATTTTTCACTTTCCCTGCGCAGCTGAATGACCAGCCCAATGTGAAGGGTTTTCAACACACCTTCAACTTCCTGGGGAGGCTCGTGGAAGCAGTCCCCATTGTGGCTCACAGACTGGTGACTCAGTACGGTGAGACACTTTAACAAACACACACTCACATCTCTCAGCTAAATGAGCACTGGTGTACAAAGGGAAACAGCACTATGTTTTCATCTGTATTGCCATGCTCTCATAAAGTAGCACTTATAGTCTATATCAGTCTGCAAAAAGCACCAAAAATATGAGTCCACTTTGGTGTTGACATTGCTTTGTTTGAGGGCAAGTGATAAACAGCCATTGTATAAGGAAATGTTGTCAGCAATTCATATCATTCTGCCCAGTTAAGTATTAATACCTGACCAAAGGATGATGTATTTGCTTATTTAGTAACTGACAGAATGACATTTAGAGAATTATATATTCGTTTGAGGGAATAGAGAGTCCATTAAAAAAGAAGTACTTGGGACAGCTTTAAAAATGCAAGTGAGTTAGGATGAGGTCAAATCTCAGATAGCTCATCGTGCTGTCACATCTCTCATGTGTATCTTCACTGCGCCGCCTAAAAAAATTGGCAAGAAAAATAATGAGATGCAGGGGCAATTCACCTTGAAAGCTGAGATCCGGAAATATATTAGAAATATTACAGTTCACCTCCAACGGAAGAATGTGATATGAAAGAATATTTAATTTGCAGCATCCCTTGTTCCCTCTGCGCACGGATATCCACAATTCAATCATGACAGCCTATTTTGACCTTTTCAATAATATCACTAATGCATAGAAATAGTTGTACTGTGTCCACTTTAGAAATAGTCCTCCCTGTGCTGTACCCAATTCCACTCCCTCTGCTCTGAGAAATGGGGAAAAAAGTCACAAAACTGTATTTTTCATATCCTTTCCCCTGCACTTTCTAAATTCAATCTCTCTAGCTGCTATGACCTTTTCAATTACGCTTCAGCTGCATTGAGATAACCGTGCAGCGTCCATACTTACAATTCTATCTGCATTGCCAATCCCAGGCCAGCTCTCGCTGAAAATAAAAAAGCTGCAAAAGTTACGTATACATGCTTATCCAGCCTTTCTCCTGATGTCCCCAATATATATGGATATATTTGTATCTTTATATCTGTGTACAATTCTGCAGTGTAGAGGCAGAACAACAACAACTCACCACACCTCCCACACGCACAAATTTAATCTCTGCTACAACCACCTGTATGATGTCTGTCTACTTACTGAACCATTACGCCACTCTGTTTAAAGGGCCTCGTTAATCAACTTCAACGTAGTGTGTGTGTGTGTGTGTGTGTGTGTGTGTGTGTGTGTTGTAGTGTGTTTGTGTTACCTCTGAGTGCTTGTTTTTACAGGCAATGCGAGCCTTGTGCCAAATAAGCAGGCAGCATTTTGCTATGCTACGTGTGTCCACCTCCCCATGTATTTTCATGAGTTTTACAAGCTCCCCTGAATAGCCAAAGGTAGCGGTGGGTTGTTGCGATGCTGATGCAAGATGCGGGCTGCCACTATTGACTGTGTGTGCCTGTCTGTGGCCTGTCACTCAACAAGTCTCTGTGGAGCTGTTTGGACTAATGACAGCAGCGCGGCAATGACAACACAAGCCCAGAGCACCCGACACATTTTGCTCTCTCTGTGACTCGCTGTCTGCCTGTCTATCTCACTGATTTACCTCTCAGTTTTTCTCACCCCTTTGCTTTTCTATGTCTGAATCTGTCTTTTATTCACTCTCTCCTTCCACCTCCCTCTCTGATTTCTGCATTGCTGGTGTCTTATTCCCTTAGGTCCTGACTGAGGAGTGGATACAGACAAAATGAGAGAGCAGGGCGGAGGGATGGAGCATTAATGAGATAAGGAAAGAGGAGGCAAGGATGATAAGGGAGGGACAGGATAATGGTGCAGGCTGCAGTGTTTCTGACAGGTCGGGATGGTCAGAGCCCCCAAATCCAACAGTTAAGTTGTTAAGGACATAGTATCTCTAATAAGGGAGGGTGGGTGTTTGGTTCGGCCAAAGAAACGCATTTTATATGTGAGAAACGCTACAAGCTGAAAGGGTAAAAAGCCACAGAGCAAGCCAGAGAAAGGTTTAGTTAAGCAGGCTGAAGCAAAGAGTGCAGAACAACAGAGGAATACTGTAGAAAGCAGATCACAAGCTGAACAGAGAGTGGTGGTTCACAGCGTCACAGTGGGACTGCGAAACAGTAAACAAGGCAAACGGAAATGAACCTCTGGTTTTCTCTGTTAAAGAAAGCAAAGAGAAACGTTTCATCTTTTTTCTTTCCGTCCTTTGTGCGTCTGTCTCTGTGTTTGTGTGCACGCCTCATAAAATGTGGTGTTAAACAGCAGTAAAGCTTTTTTTATTTTCCACCCATCCTTTCATCACTCTTAAATTGTGTTCCTTCCATTTCTATTCGCTGTTTGAGGAGGTCTTATCTCCCTCCTCCCCCTCTTCCTTCTTCACTCTCTCCTTCTCTCTCTATATGCCTGGCTCTCATCTTGGCCGCCTCATATATTTTGGTTTAATCAAACATGTCTGGGAGCCTCTCCTGCCTCACATGGGTTTTGATCTGCTTCACAGAGCAGCTGGGCTTGGGCTTGGCTCTCCTCCTCTGTCATCTCTTTCTCTCTCTGTTGTACACTCGCTGACGCTCTGTTCCTCTGTCTCCTTTCACCTCCAGTGCTGCCCCGCACTTAAACATTGTTTATTCCTCTCTTCTCAAAGACGCTCTTCATACTTGTGTCCTATCTTTCCTCACTCTTGCCACTTCTTTCTCCCTCTGTCTGTGCCTGACCTTCATCGTGTGTACCCTTATTTAGTCCCAGCTTTTGCACTCTGATAATTTGATAATAGCCACATAAATATAGTACTTATTATAGCTGTCATGTAAACGCCCAAGGTTATCGTATCCCTGATTAACAAAGCTGGGTTCTTAATTTATTTTCCCCCAATTTGCCAGCACATTCATCCTTGTATACAGTTGTAGCTTGTGCTGCTGTAGGCCCATACTTTGACCTCTGTCGCTACTGTTGGGGATGTGGTCATTGGCAGAAAGTTGCCATTTGCTCACTGAGCTATGGTAGATGGATGGTGTTTGAGAATCAGTCCTCAGTTTGCTCTGTGTCCTGCTGTCATTCTTGGAGTACACACCAAGCCGCAACTTCAGAGGCTGAGAGATGGAGCTAATGTGGAAGTGCCAAAAACTGCAGTTTATTGAATGGCCTCTTGAGGCTGGCTCCAAAAACAGATCCCCATGGACCCCCAAATTAAAATGACAGCAGAAATAACTATGTTGACAGCCTGGTACAAATAACAGCTTTGGTCTCTTTGGCTTATTTCAATGTTCATGCCAACTGCACAGGGCTGAAAGCTCAAGGTTAAGCATATTTAAGGGCGGGGCTGCTTGATTAACAGGCTGTCTGCGAGGCGTCGATACCTGGTAGCTGCAGTCTGTGAGTCAGACCCACCCCTCGCTCTTACAGAGATCTCCCCTCACCTCCAAATATGGTCACTTCTGGCTCAAAAAACATGATGGCGACAGCTGAAAAGCTGAATTCGATGCTTCGAAATGGTAGTCCACAAACCAAATGGTGACGTCATGGTACAGTAGCTATGTCAATTATTTATAGTCTATGGTACACAAACACACATTCTTTTCCTACTTCTGTCTTCATTTGTGGTATATTCTTTTTGTAGTTCACTTTTTTTTTGCCTTTCAAAACAGGCAACATCACACTAAACAGAGACATCAGAAACACAAAAGAAAAAAAATATTGTTAATTGAATAAAACTAATACAGCAAATAGAAAAACATCAAAAAATAAAATGAGAAAAAATGTACAGAGGTAAGCATTGGAATTTCCTATCATTTTGCTACGTACCACTACTATAATAGTTTACATGATGAGCATAATTATCACTAATACAGCTACTGTTTACATATCAAATAGTGACAATACATAGGCCAAAAAAGACATTACATTTCGACATTTCAGAAGTCATTAAACATGACCATTCCTCACATATTCAGTACTGATAACACCTTATTGGACTTAGCTTTTTATCATAGTTATTATTCATATGTATTGTACAGTAAGTAACATATCAGGCAAGCATCACCACTTCCTGATACACTTCTGTTACTCACATATATTTTGTAGCAACGTCTGACCCACATGGTCCAGCACCACCATCATGACGTCATTCATCATGTTACTATCAAACAAAGTAAGACTGTAAACCTCATGCTAATGAGCCGTTCAATATTGTATTCATGTAGGGGCCCCATATTTTCAGAAATACCTCCTGTCCTCCTGATTTTTGGCTATACTTCAGTGGGATTTTTTTCTCTATGAAACTGGTGGTTGTTAATAGGGGTTGAAACGGTACACACACCCTGGTTTAAGAGTTTGGTACAATGGCAAAAAAAAAGCAAAATAATATTTTAACTTTCTTTTTTTAACAAACAGCAGTGCAAGTGTCAATGACAGACAAAAGCCCCTTTTCCACCGTGGGAACTTTTATCTTTTATTACCCAGGATTTTGAAAAACCTCAGCGCATTTCCACCGAAATTACCCGGGGAAAAAACTTTCCCTCAACCCCAAACTTTCCCTGCAAAAAGTACCTGGTAGGGGGGTAGGACTTTTCAGATTACCCGTAATTACCTCTCCATTCCTCTCGTAGCTTCTTAGGAACCTGCAGGTAGGTCAAGCTTCAGCGTTTCATTTGACTGACTTCACGGCAATCAGCTTGTTGTTTTAACCTCAGCACAATCGTTAGTGCTATATCGTAGGCAGCGGGACTTGCTTGAGTTTCTTGAAGACGTTTCACCTCTCATCATTCAATCAAGTCCAGTTGCCTATGTATGCTGTTAGCGTACGTATAAAAGTTTCTGGGTGGAACCAGAGCGTGTGAACGTTGGTTCTGCATTATGTGCATCAGCCTATATACCGTGTATTCTGCGTGCGGCTACATGCACTGAACCATGACTCCTCTTTTGTAACAGCTTGGCACGAATACACAAACCACCACAGCCCTGGTAGTTAATGTCACTTCTTTCAGTTCATGTTTTCACAGAGATTGTAATTACCTCAGCCCACAAGGTTATGTGATTTGGTTTGGTTTGTTTGTCTCTTGGTTTTTCCTGTGTCTGTCTGTCAGCAAGATTATGGAAAAACCATTTGCCGATTAACATGAAACTAGGTGGAAGGGTGCAGCATGAGTGAGTAATAATCCATTAAATTTTGAGGCAGATCCGAATTGTTAACATTGCTAAATAGGGCATTAGGCCTTAGCAGAGGTTTGTGCTCTGTGAATGTCCTTCTAGTTATTTAGAAGATACTGTGGCCTTAAGGGCTGTATTATTGGATCTGTGTTTTCTTTCAGCCTGAACTTAAATATCTTCATTTGATAGGCACAGCTTCTTCGGACATTTCAGTGCAAAAACAGTAGTAATATTAAAGAGGCTAACTCTGTTATTCTAAGGTCAAGGACTGTACATGCACACAAATGCTGTTGCCCATTAGCAGCAACTTATTCATCACTCTATTTATGTATTTGTACATTCTGTCTCTCTACATCTTACAGCTGTCTCTCTTTACTCCTCTTTTTTGTGACTGAATGTGTGTATGGCTGTCCCTCCTTGCATCTGTTTCATACTCTCTCATCCTCCGGCTTCCTCTCTTTCACTAACTCAGCCTTTCTACCTCTACCTGTCTCTTCTTATCTTCTCTTTCGCACCATCAGTCTCTCCATAAGTGTCTCTCTGTCTTTCTCTTTTCCCTTTTTGTGAATCTAAATCATGCTGTCTCTGTCAGAGAGCCAACCTGGGAGTCTCTGGCTCAGAGAAGAGACTCCTATCCCACCACTTTGTATTTTTTTTTTTAAATCTCCTTTTCTTCCGCCTGCCATTTTACTGTGCCGTCTCCTCAGTAGCCAATCTTCAATCCTTTCATCTTCATGGCAACTTTCCCTCCAGTGTTGGCTCTGCCATTGTCTGTCATAGCTAAAGAGGTTGTTCAGGTGAAACTCACAAACACACTTTGTTCCCAGCGGTTTGCACCATTTCCATGTTGTTGTCTCACTGCTCTCATTGTTGTCTGTTAATCTGTGCTTTCCTCACAATATATTTCCTTTAACGCTCCTCTGGGAATCTTTGTCTGCTCCCTCTAATCTTACGATATGGGTATCTGTGAGACACACAGGTAGATTAAACACACTTCACTTGATTTGTTGTATTTGTATGTAAGATATTCGTTGTGGTTGCACCAACCCAGTTTCCCCACTTGATCATGTTTTTATCCTCTTCTTTTATTCCTTACTAGTTCCTCTGTTTGTGTGTTTACTCATCTGTCTCCCATTTCTGTTCACCAGTGTCCTTGCTGGCACACCTGTGCTCGGCCTGGAATCACCCAGATGAAGTGTTGAAGGCTTCGGTCCTGTATGTGTGGCTCAAACTGTTCGAGACAGCTGGGGGCTCAGCAACCCAGTCCTTGCCCGTTGCTATCAGGGACAGAGTGTGTTTCCTGTTGCTGCAGACCTTAACCAATGCTGGCTCCCCCCAGCTCATCAACAACTGCGTTGGTGAGAAAAAAAATCATCTTTTATTGAGTTTATTCAGTTGTCTGGAGCAAAGCCAGAATATATTTTAAATTAAAATATTCATCATGAGCTGAAAGTTTTCATGACCATAAGTTTTGTGACTTTTGAGACAGTTTTTTTCCACTTTGTAGAAATGTACTTTTTTCAAAATAACTGTATGAGAGCATCATTAGCTGCCTGGATGAAAAATGATTGGCCTTATTTAGATTTATTAGGCACTAGTGAGATTGAGTTTCTGTCATCTAAAGGTTTGAAGTTGTTGAGATCAGTACAGCATGCTTAGCATGAAAAATACAATTTGCGAGATAGAGGAAAGATGTTATTAAAAATGGATGAAATTTTGGAGCGGAGCACAACAGCAACTAGTTTGGTGACAGTCTGAAGGAAAGGCTATTATGTCATTTGAAATGTATGAAACATAACTTCACTCCCAGCTGCCTGGGAGAGAGTAAGGATGAGGGCCAATAGGGGTGTGGACTAAAAAGAAAAGTAAAAGATGTAATAGCGTTGGTGGCTTTTATGTTGTTTCACGTCAGGTTTTTATGTAAAAATAGTCACTTTAAAGAAATTTGTCAGAACCAAAGTGAATCAATCAACTAATGTCTTATCATGAGATGTTTCCACTACTTTGTAGGGGTTATTGATAATATTATAAAGCTGTTTTTTAATTAGAAAAAGCTAACAGGTCATAAAGTAACACATTTATCATCATCTTTCTCAGTGAAGACGCAGAATCTACTTAGGAGTGAGGCAAGATGGACATAGACGAGGGATTATACTGAGATGAAAGAGTTTTTATCTTGTAGAAATTTTGAGTTATAAGGATAATAAGCTTGCCAGCGTGTGCAGTGGGTGATAACCACAGTGGAGTTATTGAAAAGGAAATAGAGTCATTATCCCCTAGAAATTTGGAGTTGTTTTATCACCATATTAACTTGGGAGAGAGGTGGGATCCACTCTGTGTGCTTGGAGTAGAGGTGCGAGGTTGGTTTGCTCTGGCTTTTAGTGTAGCTGAGCTGCAGTTGAGCTTTTACTGTTGTTGTTTGTGTTATTTTGAATTGATTTAATCTTAATAAGCTTACCCTCACCAGCCCCGGTGAGAACAACAACATGGAGGAATTTAACAGGATTATTCTTCTTCGTCTTCACTGCTGTATTATAAACAGAGTGTTAACGGCATTTCCATGAAAAGAAATATGCTTTTTATAATGTATAAAAATGATTTTTTTGTGTTGTGTTTTATTACTTTGTCTCCAGATGGCTGGAAAGGAAAAGAAAAGCTGTGCAGCTGGGCAACATTTAATTGCTAATTATATTACTTTTTATTGCATTGTGCGTTTGGGTTCGGATTTGTGTACAGTATGTTCTGGTCCTAATATCCTTTTTCGAAACTTAAATCAGTTTTGTGCTATTACAACAGGGTAATGAAGGGCCTCAGTGGACTTACATGCCTCTGTGCTTGTCAGTGTGGAATGGACTTTGGGCTCGGCCTTATGGTTGATGTTTATCATTATTAGCTGTATGTTCATCTGCTTTTTGTCATGCTGATCTTTCACAAGGTCTCTTCCTTTTTTTCTACCAAATGAGGGATGAGGACTTAATGTTACCTGACTTCTTAAACTCTGATTAACAAGTGGCCACGGTATGTAAGTCAAAATGATCATATTTTATCCATGCCATGCTTCGGTAAGACGCATTCTGCATTTTCATGATCACAGATACAAACAGATTGTGACGAATCTCCCCACCTGCAGTATCTACGGCTGAAATCTATATTGCAGAAACTCATATCTCTAGGCGCTACTGTATACTGGCCTCAAATAAAGAAACAGATAATAAATTGGAAAAGATTGTAATAAATAGAGGCACAGTATCTGAACTTTACAGACTTATATCTCTCTGCATGGATACATTTAAATTACAATGGGATCATGATCTGAGAAAACACCCACCACTGGAATAAAAGGACACTATAATGTGACGTACAGCACAAATTACTTTTCAAAAGGTGTTTGAATCTTATACAGATAAAGATTTTATACCATATATATAACTCCATGAAAGCTGAATAAAATGAATTCTAATATGTCAGACCTATTTTGACATGGCGGTGGAGAGAGGATCTTTAATACATATGTTATGGCACTGCACAGAAATAAGAATCAAAAATATGTTTAATATTAAATGCGGATATATCACTTTGCCCAAAAGTGTGACTATGGCATTCCTTTGAGTGAAAAAGATCATCCTTATGAACCGAAAAGTAAGACAATCATTTTTTTGTTTGAATTACTGGCTAAAGGACTTCATAGGACTGATAATGATGGGACGTGCAGCCTCAGCCCTGCAGGGGCTTTGCAGAGATTAGGGGGTATTAGATCTATGGGCCACATGCAGTCCAAATTGATGTGGGCTCGACCAGTAATAACGTTGCAAAATAACCTATAAATAACAACACATCCAAATTTTTCCCTGTCTTAGAAATGATGAGATGTCTTAAGAAAAATAAGTGAAATTTTAACAATGTGTCTCAGTTTTTCACCAAACTTAAGTGGAAGCTATAAAGGAAGCGGGTTATCCCGTGTTTTACAAACCATTTACAAATCTAAAGTTTTGACACAGCCTTAGCAAGGCATTCTTATGAAATGAAGCTGCTAATTAACTTTGTTTTGCACAATGTTCAGTATCTTTAAATATGCGCACAATAAGTATTTATTCTTTTTTCACAGAGCTGTATTCTGGTCAGGATGAAAAGCCTCTGAAGCAGCATTTTATAAGTAGGCTTCTTACCGTTAAACTTGCTCCTGAAACCTGGCACCTCTTAAACTGCTTTCATACCACTGCATGGTAACCGCCCTGACAACCACCCACTTGCAAGAGTGTTCCCCAAAAAGCAAAGCGTTTCTAAAAGTGTCTGCTGCCGCTGTAGTTCACGGCTACAGTGACAGGCAGGTGAGCACTGGCAGAATTACAAGCTTGCTTGTAGCTGCATGTTGTAGGAAGAACACATTTCTACATATTTGGACAATTTACCAGTCATCTGAAGTTTGGTGGCTCAGTTTTTCTTCTGATTGTCCTTATAAGTTTGTAGCGCCATAACTCTTTGGTATTGAGACACCAACATTATCAGCTCCTCCATCTTGTCTTTCTGCTTCTGTGATGCCTACTGTGTTAGCGGCCAAAGCCAGAGGGCAATTGCCAGAAGTTCAACACACGGCAAAGCAGAATCTGTGTGTGGGCACGTGGGCGGTGAACTGCTTCATACCCCTATGGCCATGTTAGAAACCGCTTCCCCTCTGCCGCTTTGCCCTCATTGAAATGATTGGCGGCGGCGAGTTTCTGTGTGGGTGTGTGAAAGCCCCATTAGCAGGTCAAACAGAAATGGGAGAGGGAATCAGGTCTGGAGATATCTGAGGATAATTGGAATGATATTTGGGAGAGTCAAACTAGGACAATGGCAAATCAATGGCAAAAACCCTGTCACATTTTTGGGGATGCCCACTTATTTATCCATATTGGCAAGAGATTGCCAAAGAGATAAGGATCATCTTTGGAATAGAAGTTGAATGTTCTTTTGTCATATTGTACTTGGGCAAAATCCCGGACAATCTCTGAATAGATATAAATACCTTTACAAAGTACTTTAGGCCGCAAGCAAGAAAGCCATCACATGGAGGCGGCTACAGACAAGCCCCCAAAGGACGACTGGATTGCAATTATTAACGAAATTCACTGGATGGAGAAACTTTTCTCCTTCTCTCCCTTTAACCTGAAAACACTGATAAAATAAAGGTGTGAAAATAAAGAAAGACCCATTAGCCTTCACAAGTGCATCAATATTAGGAGTGCAAAGCCATCCAGTGGGCCAGATCGGACCCTTTGGCAAGTCAATTCTGGTTTGCAAACTGTATGTTTGGCACCTTTGGCTTAGCTGGACCATGTACACTCATAAAAGACTATGAAAGTAAGAGACATTTTGTTTAAGGAGTAACTATTCAAGATATGAAGCCAGAACAAAATAAAGGAACCTTGAACCTTATAAGTAGAACGGAGAAGTCTGGCCAAGAAAGATTGATTTCCGAAGCAAGTATATTATATCTATATCATCTTGTCTGTAACCTCTGACATACCATTCTTGTGTTGTGGTTTTGTCTTGTTTGTATTTTCTTTCTTCATACTCAAAATGTGAGTAAGAAAAATCTCTTCACCAGTGTTTTATCTTTGTAGTTGTCTGATGTTTATAAGCGCAAATCATCATGATAGAATTTATCCCCCCGTCTTGTCTAGGACCTTGTAATTAGTTTGTTAGGATTTGTATATATTAGATTTGCAGAATGTTGAGCTTTGTCTTCATTAATTGCTTTCTGGACCTTGTCTTTTATCTGTTAGGCCTGCTGTGGCGGCTGGTGCAGCAGGGAGAGGCGGTGTCAGTTCTGATGAACTGCCCCAGAGAGCAGATCGTGTGCCATGAGAACCAGAACAACTACACCAACAACAGCCAGACCCTCAGCCAAAACCAAGAGCAACAGTCCCCTGACCAATGCCCTCTGCCTCTCATACTGAAAAAGGTCTCTGTCCAAACATCCTGCTCCCACCCCCAAGACCTGCATTCTGACGCTGACGATAATCATAACAAGAAGTTCTAATCCTGGATTAATGTGCCTTTGAATAGGGGTTCAGGGAGGCTTTGCCCCTGGACAAATATTTGTGCTTCGTGTCTGGGAAATCAATGTGTAGATTACATCTAGTTAGATTTTCTCAGTTATGACTCACATTACAGCACAGCTCATGACGTCAGAGGTTTTTTTTTCCGTTTTTCCTTTTTTTGTAGCTCACTGTTGTGTGTTGAGTTGTTATAAAATCTATCTCATAAATAAGCATTCACTTAAATCTAAATGATCTCCCAGAACATAATCATTGTGTTGTTTTAGGATCCAATCTACGAAATAAATTTACTGTTTTTAATCATACACATCTCCAGCACATCCACAGGGAATTTGGAAGGGAAAAAGAAAAAAGAAAAAAACCTTAAGTGTTGTTGCACTTAGGAAGACAAACTTCAGTAAATAATGCTGCACTAAAACTAAACAAGTAAAAAATATCATGCAGACTCTAACAGCAGAGTCCCTAGCCACTAAGATGATTTACTTGTCTTCAATTTTCCCACATGGTGGATTGTTTAGTTGCTGCTATCGGTACTAAATGACTTCATGTACAGTACACTAAGTCTCAGGTTTTATGCAAAGTAAGTAATCCATCCATATTCATCTCAGGGATCACTGTGACTTCAGTGTACCTTAGTAATTTCCAATATATAGACCTCATTTATGAAGACAAAATGAATCAGTTATGTTATATAATGACTTCAGATTGTGAATTTGATATTTTTGAATCACCCAGTGCTGGACCTGCATAATCATAGAAGAACAATAAATCATATCTTTGTGGCTTAGACATTTCTTAAAGGAGTTTACCGAGATCAGAAATCTTAAGAATTGACAGGTTTACACAGGGTACTCATTCTGATCCTTTTTCAGATTTCATTTTCAAGCCGTAAATTGACCCTTCACGTATTATCAGCCAACTCTGATGCAGGGTCCGAGAACTTTTTGGCTGTGCTGGATAGACTCATGCAGTCACTTAATATTTTCTTCATTTTCAGGCAGGTTTTGTGGATTTTGAGTTATCCATCCATCCATCCATCCATCCTTTTTAAATCGCTTATCTGAAGATGGGTCACGGGGGCAGCAGGCTGAGCAAAGTATTCCAGACGCCCCTCTCCCCAGCAACACTTTCCCGAGGATTTCCCACGCCGGATGAGATATGTAATCTCTCTAGCCTATTCTGGCTCCACCCTGGCGCCTCCTACCAGTTGGACGGGCCCAGAACACCTCTAACGTAAGGTGCCCAAGTGGCATCCTGATCAGATGCCCGAACCACCTTAACTGACCCCTTTCAGCATAATGGAGCAGTGGTTCTACTCCGAGCTCCTTCCGGATGTCTGAGCTCCTTTATCTGTCTCCAAGGCTGAGCCCAACATCCCTTCAATGGAAACTCATTTTGGCTGCCTGTATCTGCGACCTGATTCTTTTGGTCATTACCCAGAGCTCATAACTATAGGCTCTGGAGGGTTGGGATGTAGATGCACCAGTAAATCGCCTCAGCTTTCTCTTCACCACAGTGGTCTGGCATAGCAGGTGCTGCGCCAAACGGCCAATCCATTGCAAGCTTCATTCTACCCTCACTCATGAACGAGACCCCGAGTTCACCGTTTTCCGGCAGAGAACCGTGGCCTCAGATTTCAAGGTGCTGACCCTCATACTGACCACCTCACACCTGGCTGCAAACCGCCCCAGTGCATGCTGGAGGTCACGGTGTGATGAAGCCAACAGAACCACATGATCTGCAAATAGCAGAGATGCAATTCTGAGGTCACCAAACCGGACCCGTTCCTCCCCCCAGCTGTGCCTTGAGATAGTCGTGGTTAAACGTTGTGTCTTGGGCATATGCAAAGCACTTCTATGCTACGCTAGCCACTGAAGGTATACTGAATGCATACACATGCTACTTTTGCCCAGATTTGCTCCCACAGTCATTAGTTCCTCTTTTATTTCACTGTCTTCTGTCCTGTCTGTAATCTGTAGGCTTTAGCTTCTGTCTTTATCATTTTATCCTGTTTACGCTGCTGAGTCAGATTAACATCCTGGATATATTCTTTAAGCACATATTGTAGACCCTTCTGTCTGCTTCTCTCAGAAATCGCTTTTTCTTTTTTCCAAAAATTATGTAATGTCCTTCGGGGAGTGCAGTCAGTGACAGTGGTCTGTATGTTAACTGACAGCTTCATGGACACTAAAAAGGGGTGGGGCTTGGCAAAGGCTCAATTACATGTACAGTTTGCCCTGGATATACATTACATGCATAACCATGCTGCAGATATTTGACAGCTTTTGTTACATTCATAAACTAACATAACGTGAAAGCTCAGAGCACAGTGCACCGAAGATGGGAGCCAGACAGTTGATAAGATATTTCTTTACCTCTGATGTCAGCAGCAGTCTGGCATTGTTACAGAAACCATACGTTATGTCTATAAACACTGTGAAAGCCCTGCACACTACTTGAATGCTATTTCTTCAATGATTGGTGGATTCCAATAAATAAAGTGTTGTTTTTTGTTCCAGTTGCTGCTGAGTGGTGATGAGACGTTGCAGGTGTCCAGTGCGAAGTGTATTGCATTCATCCTAGTTCATTCTGCCACTCAGTGCAGTGCTCCCTTCATCAAAGCTGACATAGCTGGTAATATGCACACACAGTCACAGAAACAGTAGCTGGGATATGTGAGCTAAACAAGCTGTTGCACTCTTTGATTTGTCTTCTACAAATAATTTCCTCTGCCTTCTCTTTTTACTCTCTCGCTTTGTCTACGTTTTGTTATTTCTCTTGCTGTCTCTCTGTGTATCCCTCTTTCTTCTTCTTGGTCTTTGTTGTTTTCTCCTCTGCTTTTATACCTATTCCTTCATCACTGTAGGGATGCTATTTGTGTTTCTCTCTTGCCCCAGAATTTCAGAATACAATGGGGCTTTCAAAAAGAATATTACCATCTTTTTTTGTTATCATAGGCTAGATTTGCATGAAAACTTCACACAGATTTGTTTTTGGAGGTGGTATGATGATACAGAGTATTAAAGTGTTGCAGCATTGTTCCCTGTTCTCTCTTTCTGTTTTTTTTTCAGCCCCTCACACAAGTTTTTCTCTCCATCCTTATTTTCCCACACAGAGTTTTTGTTCGACCGTCTGGCCAGTAGTAGTAATGAGGTGCTGCTGTGGTCTGTCTACAGCTGTTTGGTGTTACTTACTGAGGACCCACTCTTCTTCTCCCAGTGTCACTCTGTCTATGGTGAGGGAGCTGAGACAGATGAAAACATTCCCGTGGCGTGATCATGTTATCCCTGTGCTTTTGTGTGTGTTTGTGTTAGGTCTGTTTGTGATTGTGTCTCTTCTAGACTTCAGGGTTTTGTGGTACATTGCTCAAAATCTGAAAATAATTGCTGATGGACAGTTGGTGGAAAGACAGGTTTTCTGACCAATTGTGAAACTTCTGGGGCTGAAAAATGAAGCCACTGTGGAAGTGCCATAAACTGCAGTTCCTCTAATGGCCATTTGAGGCTGGCTCCGAGAAAGAGTCAATCCCTGTAGACCCCCATGTTAAAATGCCCAACTTTACAGCAGGAATAAACATGTTAACAGCCTGGTACAAAAACAGTTTTGGTCTCTGAAGCTAATCCCAATTAATGACAGCTGCACTTAGGGTAAATGTGTATGTAACTCATCTGTTTAAATTTTATTAAAGCTTAAAGTTGTGCATATTAAAGGATGTGGCCCCTTTAAGTGACAGGAGGGTGCCACAGTCACTGCCACAGCAAAAAACATTGGTTAGGTAATGTAACCACAGCGTGACCCCAGATTCACAGAGTAGAGGTGTAGCCATTACTTTTTCAGAGTGTATTCAGTTTATGAAAGTTAATTATAACATTTTAGTTGCCTAAAAAGGTCCAGCGTTCAGCTGTATACTTGTACTACACTGAGCCTCTTGACGTGAAAATACTTGATACCTTCCCCCCCAAAGTGTGCCACACATCAATGCATTACGTTTCATTCCCTGAGTCAGCTAACAGTAACACTATTCATTCCCAGGAAGTCGACACTTCCTGGGATACTTAGGTGACTTTTAACCAGGTCTGTGCTACCGCGGCATGGGGAGTGTTTCAGGTGAGCAGTGTTAAGGCACCCTCCAGCTCCTGGAGTTCCCCATCCATCCGGCAGCCAAAATCTGCTGGATGATACTAAATGCGACGCATAATGATCATGGCACAGGGGGTGGGGGCACCTGGTGTGTCTAAGCACTTTTCATCCGCACACACACCCCCACACTGAAGCAATACAGCCCTTGTTGACCAGGTGAATTGCTGTATGCAAATCATGCAGGTTGACAATTACAAATGAAGACAAGACAACTTAACTTAACAACAAACTTAATTCATGATGCTTCTAAATTTGATATCTTACTCTGGTAAAATGGCATCACATTTGTTGATGACTTTTAGGACTCAAATCTCGAGATTTAGGACTTGGGTCTTGACCTGGGACTTGAGTACAAAGACTTGAGATTTACTTGTGACTTGCAAAACAATGACTTAGTCCCACTTCTGCTAGCATAACAGAGGTAGCTACTGCACACTTTTATTAATTACACAGATGGTGCTATTGTAATCTAACTAAATATGAATGCCTGACTAATGGACCACAAAACCTAGTAGTAATCCAATAATGGCAAAAAAATTCAATATTTTACATCCCTAATGCATGATATTAAATACTGTCCTCACACACAGATGTGCGTGTGTGTGTGCCATTACAGTAAATGCTTTATCTGTGGTTCCACTTATTACACCATGGAAGCAGCTATATGATAAGACGATATGTAATGTGTCATGTGTGCAGCATATGAGTCCGAGACAAATTTCCCTACGGGCACAATAAAGTGTAATGTATCATATTGTACTGTCTGTGGCTTTCTTTAATCCTGTGGCACTTTAACTCCACCCCAGAGATAAACTCAATTTACCAGTACACGGGATATCTAATGTAACTATTCCTTGTGCTATGAAGGTCTAGCTTTAGTTCATTATAAACATGAGATCATTACAGCAGATTCTGTGTATCAGTAAATTAGGAAGATGCACCATTCTCCACTGTTGGTTTGACATGCAGGATTTTGTGTGTTTGTGTGCTTTGTGCGTGTATTGCATTTATGAACATGTCACTTGTTGTAATGCAGGAAATTGTAGTACCCCGTACTTTAGTAGACATCAGTCAAAGCACTCTCGTAACTTTGGCAGTGCACAAGATTAGAAAAATGTGTCTCTGTCTGTTGACTCAATTATTTCTTTTCTACATTGAGTGTTTGTGTTTCAGGAATCGAGTCCCTGGTGCGCAGTCTGAAGGAGGCTCTGCGGCTGACCAACCTGGAGGTACCGAAACAAGGCCTCCTGCTCCTGACTGAGATCCTGGAAAGGTAAGACTGCACTGTAATGTGTATTTTTCCCACTTTTTTGAGCTGTCCCAATGCCAGAATTATTTCCACTGCACCACCTTTGAAAAAATTCTGCACTGAGCATCTTTGCTTACTGACTAAAAGGGATTTCACCACATCTCAGCCTCTCTGTGCTTCCAACAGAGCACTGTCACATCACAGGGGGGTAGGCACAGCTGCAGCAAATAAAAATAATTATGGTTTAATTAAGGCGTCCCAGTTTGCTGCAGTAGTTTTCCATGCTGACATTTTTGTTTAAAGGTCCCCCTTCGATTACTTGCAAATTCAGGTATTGTTACGCCTATGTATGTTAAAAGGTCAGTTCAGCAAAATCACAAAAACACAGTTGAGAGTTTACTCACTGAGGTTTTGAGTTATCTGCTGCTGTACTGAAAAAGGACAGAAAATGACAAAAACAACATGACTCAAGATGATCCACAGACCTCACAGTACTGTGTATAGCTGTCATCGGAAAATATTTTCAACTGAAGAAACAGTTTACAGTTCATCCATGTATCATCAGTTTATACTAGGGCCTACTGAACTCTGATGAAAGAGTTTATTTAACATAATTAGAATGCAATGAGATTAAGTTTGTTGACACAGTGACTTAGGGGAAACCCTTTTTTCCAATGTTTTTGTGTGTAAATGTCTAATAGAGACAGCACTTTTTGAAATTGGTCCAGTAGTGAGAGAGAGCCCAGCAGCTGACGGCAGTGAAACAGGCTGCAGTGTAATCCCCAAAGGCAATTGTGCACAGTCAATTTATGTCCATTAAGAGTGCTTTTTTTGCCACTGACAGGCTCGAATTGTCATTTTAAATGTCTGATAACATTATGGAAAGGACCCTATTGAGAAGTGAAATGTTTTTCTGTACCTTTCGCTGATCTGCTTTGTTTGTTAGTGTGAATAACCAAGTCTTGCTCAAGAAGAAGTCTTGTTCTGAAATCTAGCACACTTTTCCATATTGTTGATATCAGCTAAATATTCAGCCATGACACCAAAAATCTTTTAAGACGCATTCACACTGGCGCTATTTGGTCCGCTTTAAACGAACCCTGGTCCGCTTTGGAGTGGTGTGAACGCTCATTTGAACTCTGGTGTGGACCAAACGAACGAACGCTGATCAGCTGATCAGAAACTGGGGGTCTCGGTTCACTTGTAAGTGAATCCTGTTGCGGTTCGCTTACAGTGGGAAATGCTAAATGACTATCCAAGGAACCAAAAAGAGGAAGTGAACCAAAGAGAGGAAGTGATGAGGAGCACAGTGCATTTTGGGTAGAAAAAACAAAAACTAAAGCCAACAGTGCAAACCGGGAGAAGCAGAGGTAAAAAACACAAGAAAAAGTTGGAAAATGTCATGTCATGTAGTGAGGAAATGCATAAATTTTGTGTCGCTCCATTGTTTTTGTCAGAATTCGTGACCCAGCCCCTAAACCCTAACCCTAACCACTGAACAACTTACAAAATTCAATGATTTTTTTAAGAGTCTGGCACTGGGTTACAGAATTTCAGTGATACACTTCTCTCCCCAAATCTCATAAACGTTTTAATTATTGTTTTTCCTGCTACATATAACCTCTTGAGAGATTTCAGAATGAGTGAACCAGTGAAAGATAAAGAAAAATATTTGATTTCTCTGTAGGGATCCTTTACATAATGTGGTCAGGCACTTAAATTAAAAAATCTGAGGCTGTCAGTGGCAAAAACAAGCACTTTTAGTGCAGCTGTCTCTCAATTCTGGACCAGTTTAAAAAATTGTTCTCTGCAGAACTTACTAGTTGATCATATTGTGTAATATTATTACATTATTTATGATCTATGACATTCCCCCTCTTTGTGTTATCAACTTTGTGACATTTGACATGTAAATACATTAATACTGCAGTTAAAATGAAGCTAGTAGTTGTGAAGCTCATGCAGGTTAACATCACCAAAACAGCACACAGTTATGCTCATGATTCCTTACACCACTGTTCTGTTTGTTTGTACACAAAGTCAGCAGCATAAACAACTTCAGCTACACTGACAAAGAAAAGCAGCCTCCTGTTATACATGTTAAATATGGTGCACTTGGAAGTTTAATTATATTTGAATTAACTGTCTGCCGGTTCGCAGATGAAAATATATCATGAGCCAGTAAAACACTGTCGTAATTCTGCAAGGTTGACATAATTTTAATGGAATGTTCCCCTCCGTCACATGGCAATGATACAGGGGATAAGAAATTTCAGATGGCAAGGGAAATTTGTCCTTTACGCTGAGTGGAACAGTAAGAAAAAGTAGCCCGACCACAGCTCTTAAATGCTGAACAAGCTTAAGTGTGCACTTGTGTAATAGTGAGCCTTATCCAATTTGTCAATTAACATGTCTCTTTACAGTGTGTGTGTGTGTGTGTGTGAGATCAAGTGCTTCTTCATTTGTGCATGTGCATATGCCCGTTTGCGGCTGGTTTTTGTGTGGGTCTGTATCGATAGATACGCATCACTGTGTGTGTTTGTGTGCACCTTTATGTTCATGCGTGTGTTATTTAGGATGCTCTATGTGACTACTGTTGTGGCAACAGGGAGCCAGTCCACAGCTGTTGTGGTGCTGCGTCATAGACCAGAGACACACTCTGGTGATCTTTCTAACAGCAATAGGTCAGCACTATTTGTTTATTATGCGTCCCCGCCCGGAAAGAGAGAAAATAAGTGTCTGTGTAGGTGAGTGAGACAGAGGAAGGGTGCGTTCATTGCGACTCAGCAAACAGTCACTGCTGGTGTTGGCACAGCACGCCGAAGAATGATAGATAGATCAGGCAGAAGAACAGACTGTCTTGTTTGATGGGTCTTTATTGACATCTATGTCAAAAACCCATATCAGCAAAAAATCCTGAAATGCCGCCCTCTTTCTCTGTGCTGTTGGCATAATTCTCACTGACTCATCCAGGACCCACAGTGTCGTACCATTTTTAACTGTCTTGGTATTTGATTATTTGCTTACAACAGTGATTCCTGTAGAATTAATCATAGATGCCTGTCTCTTTGCCTAGTCTAGAATCTCTTTCTGTGGCTGCTAGGCTACAACTAAATAATGCAGTGTAATGCAGTTAGCCGCTGCTGAATGATTAGCACCACTGCTATATAAAAATCTCATCATACACAGGTAACTTGCTATGTCTACTTTAAGCAGCCAGAGTTGAGGACAAGTAAGAATTCTGAACTGAACACCTCCAGATAAGGGTGCTTTGATCAGTCGTTAGTTGTCGATATTGATTTGAATAGTTTGAGGGCCAGATGACACAAAACATGTCAGACAATGTCTCAGAGGGCCACTTAAATAGCTTTACTGGTCTGGCAGTTCTGACAAACTGTAACTCGCACATGGTTTACGGCTAACTTGATGTCTAGGTCACCTGCCTGTCATCTCCCTCCTCGCTCACCACACTAAGACACCCCGCTGAATGCTTCTGTAGAGGCTGCGATACACTCTGCTGTTTTCTGACAGTGTTTACATTTAGCTTTGTTCGTCCCGTGTTGGGCCCACACGACCGAGATGGCATCTTTATGCAGGGTATACTAACTCCTTCTGATCTGCATCTCTCCAGGATTTGACTCGCTATGTCTGTACGACGAGAAACACAGGGTGGATTAGGTGAGACTGGGGGATAATTGTGATTTGGTTTTGATGTCATAACTGGAAGCAAATTTTATGCAGGTAACTTGTATCTATGTTATGTTTGTTGACAGTCATCAATTATTTTTACAAGCTATGTATGAGTCACGATATTTATTGAAACAAAAACCCAGGCGCTTCAGCACTGATGCTGTAAAAAATCCTAGGGAAACACTGTAATGACACCTATTTATCTGTGAAAAAAAATGCACTGTTGTTGGATAGTGCTGTTTATGTGTGTGTGTGTGTGTATGTGTGTGTGTGTGTGTGTGTGTATGTGTATACAGGCAGCCCCCAAGCATGCGTCTCTTCCCCAGTGGTTCAGGTTTTGTTGCAGTATCAGAGGCTGTTATGGGTGGAGTCACGTCCTCCTGCCTGCTGGTAGCCACACAGGCTGCCACCGCTGCCGCCGCCCTGTGCAGGTATACACAAACATACATTCTTGAGATGCGTAGACACACAGACACACAGAGACCCGCAGGTTTACAAGGTAGATATACTGATATAGGTGCTTTTTCAAGGACACTTGTAGACTTTGCCTCTGGCAAACCCCATACCGTGAGTTGCACTCATTGAGACACATACACACACAGACACTCTTACTCACAAATGTGCATTATAGCCTTGTTTTCACCAAGCAGCCCAATTCAGTTTTGTTCAGTTTGCTATACATATATTGTATATATAGTTGTAGATGGTACCAATAGAAACAAACCCGATACTTATCCTTACCCGATAAATATCCTGTTGATTGTGAGGGAGACTGTAAACACACCAATCCTTTCTTTTTTGTTCTGAAAATGTTGGGGTGCCCCGTTCGATAGATGATTAAGGTGCAGATGTTCCTCTGCATTGTCAGTGAATACAGTAATAGAGCAGGGATGATAGCAACAACCCCACCTACATGAGTGCTGTCCGCGTTGGAAATGTAAAGCAGATCTAGGTACATACTGGTACGGGTAACGATACGTACGTTACCTACTGTATCAAAAGTGTTTGGTGAAAATGCAACTTGTGTCCCACTCTGTAACAGCCTGCTTCTTTCCATTACCATCCTCCTCCCTTCCAAGCTACCTAAAATAATCATACAGTGTTGTGTGAATTTTTTCTGTCCAGTGTTTGCTTTGTATAAACTGCTGCCGCTCTCTGAATTATTCAGACTGAACCACCAGTCCATACCAGTCCAGTACGGGAAGATAGAGGAATTAATTAAGGCTATCACTAAGAGATTCTTTGAGCTGTCCCTACCCTCCCCTGCTCATCGTCGAAACACTGTGAGTTAGTTTTTCTTTATGTTTGATCCACAAATATAATATAGAGATGCTAAATTCAGGAACTGGTAGTGAAGAGAACTGTCTGTGCAGTCTGTCTGAGTCGTTGTCATGTGGTGATTCTCCAGAGAATTTTTTTCCCCTGTCTTTGATGCTATCTAGCACATGTCACACAGTACATACAGTGTGTGATTGACATGTCCGATCCCTTGAAGGTCTTTTTCTGTTCTATTTTTCATAGCTGTCCCTCACTGCTGCCTCTGTTTCAGACAGGAATACTGATTCCTGTCTGAACGCTGGAGTGTCGCACCTGTAACAAGGACAGTGATGTTACTGTCAGCAAGAGATGTCTGGTTGGCATAGATTCATGTTTCAGTTGAGAGAATAAATGTATTTCACTTTAATCACTAGGGTTGGGTACCAAACTCTGTACTAAAGGTACTGAACAAATTATCTCGATACTAACAAGTACCAATTCACGATAAATCCATCTGTGCCAAATGTTGTTATCTGTGATCAATCAATCAATCATACATTTGTCACATGGAATTGTACAATGTACAACTATGAACTTGTGTACTGTAATGCAGTCCTTTTTTGTGTGTTCCTACATTAATGGCTGCCACTTAATAATTGTCCACGTTTCTGGATGGTTCTGATAATCCATGGTTTCTGGTTGTGAACAAGATGGCTGTATGGTTGCTTCTCCCGAACACGTCACCGCTCTGCAGCCACCTCTGGACGGCGTACAGCAGTGATTCACAGCAGGAACGGGACAGCACCTCACTATCCCACTCGCCTCCTCTTCTTCTCTCACCAGAGGCCTCTGCTCTGTCAGATTGGCATATAGACGAAGAGCCTCCTAGTTGAATGGCACTGTCCAGGATTTAGCTAAGTGTCAGTGAATCATTACAGTGAATATTACAGTTCCTGATATCCCGTTGGAAACTGATGCAGCACAGAGGTCGTCCAGTTTATTTTCCAGCACCTGTACAATGGCTTTAAGGATGCAAGTTCAGCTGATGCTCATTCTTCTCCATCTTTCCTCAGTGTTTACTGGTGTGTACATTTGAATACCTTGGCCTAGCTAGCTAACAAAAGAATTCACAGACTGGTGAGTTTATTTTCACATCCCAATGGGTGACTTGCAGCCATGTTCAACGCCAACCACAAAAAAAGCACCACCAACACTTGCAAAAGAGACAGAAGAGACAAAAATAAGCACAAATTTAGCAGTGCTGATAGATGGTGACTAGAAGCATCCCCCTCTACATCATGATATGTGCATTTGGGTGAGAACTCTGAATCGAAGTCGATAGGCAGAAGTGCTGGAAGAAGCATGAAACCTCGAAGCCAGCCATGAAACTCCAGTGCCACCGTCAGAGCTGACGGGTTCAACTTCGTGCAGGAGGCAGAAGTGCTCCAAAACTGGGAACCCGGCCACAGAGTTCTGTGGCTGCTCCGTCAGCTTCCCAGTGGGCCATAACTTTCACTGCAGCACCTATTTTCTTTTCTATATTATTTTAGTAATGGCTGGTATCACTGCTAGATGAGCGCACACACACACACACACACACACACACATACACAGAAGCAGACAGACACAGAAGATTAGCTCTATGTGTGATGAGAAAAGAGCAGAGGAGCAGAATTGCGTTCAAGTCTGCAATGTCACCCCTGCAGCTTGTTCAAAAATTACATTTTTGTTATTACAGAGAAAGTAAAGTACTGAGAAGATGTTCCGTTGGGTCCAAGTATCAGTTCAAATGTGAATGAAACTCAACCCTATTAATCACAATGTCTGTCTTTATGGAGAGGTTTCATTTTTTTTAATGATTCCCATAAGGAAGTCCGTTTGGTGCTATGATAAGATGATCATTTCCTTTTGGATGTGGTTTAAATTGGCTTGTCTTTTCCTCCGCTCTTTTCTCATGTTCCGGTTTCCTTTATTTTTCCCCTCTTTATCTCTGCTATCCCCCAGGGGAGTCTGAGGAGGTCAGACCCCAATAGCCAGGGTTCCAGGTCTGAAGGATTTCTGCTCCAGGCTCTGGTCTGTTTTCAGGCTGCCTGCAGGTCAGCACATTGTGCGATCATGTTCAGGGAGTTTAATGGGATCACTGAGACAGCGAGAGTGAATAATCAGACTCACTATTGTACAGACAAAGTCTTTAGTCTTAGGATGTTGTTTGTTGTTTGATGATTAATTCTAAACTTAAATCGATCTCAACAAGTTCTTCCTTATGTCTTAAAGATTTTTTTTTTGCATATTAGTTTTTAAAAAAAATCAACGTGTTGTATTAAATCAAGTGTTAATCTGTGATATGCCAAATGTGAATGTTATTAATTATTAATGAAGTCATTGGAATTAATATTTTCAGCCCACCAGCAGAATGTTTCAGTTCAATTTTAGATGAGGGTATTAAGTGAAATCCTTGGTATGCACATGCACCAGTATTTCTTGTCATTTTTATGTAATTTTTGTATGTATGTATGTGTTTGTGTTTATGTATGTGTGTGTGTGTGTGTGTGTGTCCAAGGTTGACCGAGGACTGTGCATCAGAGCCTGTTTTGAAGGAGAACATGTTCACAGCTCCATTTAAACACAGCCATGCTCAGGATTCACTGGAGTCCCTGTATTATTGTCTGCTGCGCTGCTGCGACTCCGTCTGGATACCCACCGTCATCGTGAGAGCTGCAAGCACAAGCACACACACAGATGCACACATCCAATTCATTATCGTCTCATCTTAACCTTCTATCTCTGTCACAAACACTTGTAACCGAACACTTGAGAAAATACTCTTCTGATTTGTCACGTCTCTTTTCTGAGAAATTGACAACAGTGATTACCTCGCTCTGTCTGGCTGTTTCTCTAAATAACTATTTTGATAAGCACAGCCGCACACACTCTGTCTCCATTAGTTTTGTGTACACATGGACATTTGAGCATATCGATCAGTACCTCTGCTGTAGTGCCAGTAATTGTTTTATTATGTTGGGTTTTTCTAAAGTTGGTTCTATTGAGGCTAAAAATCAATCAGACAAAAAGAAATGGGTCACAGTTTGTGTTTTGGTCATTCGTCTGTAATTTCCTCTGTGTGTGTGTGTGTGTGTGTGTGTGTGTGTGTGTGTGTGTGTGTGTGTGTGTGTGTGTGTGTGTGTAGAGGATGTGTGAGCATGCACCCAATGCCCAGATCCTGCAGTACTTCTACTCCATCCTTTCCTTCCACTTCACCGTGCTTCCGTCATTCATGCCTGTCTTTGCAAATAAGCTCGGTAAGTTGTGTAAAACTATAAACTCAAATAAGTAAATATTTTGTTTAGTTTTACTTTGTTTTATTTTATTTCAGTATTGTACATTCTGTCTTCTAGTTTAATGACAGCAAACTGCACTGTGTGTGTTCTCCCCTTAGCACTGGAACATTGACAAATGGGGTGTAGCAATCCTGATGTTGGTATCCTCATGAATATTCTGCCCAAAATGGCCAGCTTTGACTAGTGCAGTCGCAGACTAATCTCTTCTCCATTATCCAGAGGGCCTGGCTGTCAGTCCCTGTAATATTATAGTGATGGCACATGATGAAAATATTATGAAATGACTGTTGACTAGCTTCAAAGAAAAATATGTTAAGTTGGATAAAGTCATGAAATACAATGTTGATAACAGAAAAATAGAAGTTATTTCAGGATTGTTACATTTATATAATAATACATACATTTAATGATATAAAGTACATTAAAATTGGACAATGCAGGATTTTCCTAAAAACAACACACAGACTCATGCAAAAGTAATTCCTCATAATCATCACTGAAAGAAGTATTTCACTGTTGGAAAAATGGTCTTTTCATAAAACTGGGGTATCTATGCCGTAGAAAGACACAGTTACTTATGAAATTAGAGATACATGAGCAAAGAGAGACAGCAATGCACTGCGCCAGTTAACATTAAAATATGTTTCTGAAAGAATTTGAGGTGAAAAATATGCAACGCAGTATTTTATTTAGCATCACTTAGTTTTACTGTTTGATCTCTGATTGATTTCAGACTGAAAAACCGACATTTTCACAATACAGAAAATAATAGGGTGTCCACTTTCTGTTCTCAAAATGTCATATTACTGCCAAACAGTTCTTTAAAATATGTTTCTGAAGACATCTTGGGCAAGAAATGTGCCGTCCAGTAACAACATCTTGGTTTATATTTGATCAGTGTGGCCCACTTTTACAATTTGATCAGAGTTTGCCAGAGAGAGGGAGGGGCGGCCCTTTCTCTCAATCCACTTCTATACCCTTTGTGTCCGTAGTAGTGAGGAAATACAATCTGCTGTTTGAGCAACAGCCCTAGAGCCAGCAAATGTCCATGGGATTATGGGTTTTGTCAGGCAAATGAGCAGGTAGATCTGGCCGCTGGCAAGATGGATGGATGTTTAAAGTAGTCCATTTACACGTGCTACCCACATTTTTATGATAATAAGCTGGGTGAAAATCAGCAAAGCATTTAAAAGTGCGAGAATTTGCCCTCTGCCTGTATTTTCTTATTCTTATTTTGCTGTGTTCTGCACGTTCCTAGGCAAACCATGCAGTTCTGTAGGCTGAGCGCATCCAAGGGGAAGATACGAAAATTTGTGTTAAAAAAAAACAGTGCTAAAAAAAAAAAAAAGACAAATATAGCAAGGAGAAACACAAAACAAACAAAAACTGAGGTTGGCCTTCACTTATGCTGCTGATACCATTTACAGACAGTGAATAACACTTCCTGCATATTGTACCTTGACATTCAATGTAAAATCATTAACTTCTACAAGATTTTTTTTAGGGTCAGACATTGATATTATGGGAATATACAGGTCTTGAAATGATAAAGTTTCAGTCACTTTTGTTTTTATACAGTCCTGTTTACACATCTCCTGCTGCCCTCATGAAATGTATTTGACATAATCAGTGACGCATTTTACATTTAGACTAGAGGCAGACACATTTTCATACTTTAAGATGATGGACCACGTGTTTCTTCTCAGATTTCTGACCTGAGCTGAAGGTTAATATGTGTTTATCAGATGGGCATCAGTGGTTCACCAAAAAATCAAAGAAGCTCTGTAATGAGATTTGTGATATTAGTAACTGAGTTGGCTTGTACGGGGACAGCCAGTGTAACTGGCAACATATAGCACCAGCCCATACGATGTAAAACTAGCTCACATGGTGGGATTGCAAAACCTAATACTAACCAAACATATTTCTAATTAGCTCACTGTTATATTGCCATTTGCCAATTAAGTACCCTGCTTATAATACATTTAGTCTAAAGCCCTAAATGTCTAACATAATTAAATAAGCACAAACAGAAGCAATTACACTATTAAGTTCAGTTACCAGCTAATCATACAACGTGCAGTACACTTCATATTTCATTTCATTATCACTTAACAGTTTCTGTCAGGAAGTGTTCACAAACTAAAATCAATATTTTATGCGGTTTATAGAAACAGCAACAGTTGATTCTGCCCTCATCAAAGACAAGGCTAAACTCCTCAACGTTTGCTTGATGGAATTTTATATCACTGTAGGGGAAAACTGAGCAATCTGTCCAAATCTGGCAGTCCACATGATGAGCCTCAATTATTGACAGGAAACGTGTTGCCTTGGGCATCTAGACAAGCCAGTGTGGTGGCGTTAAAAAGAAAGTTAAGCTTGATATTTATGCTGCAAGCGGTTAACAAAGCAGAGCAGTTTTCTGCTGATATGGCTATACCTTGGCATAGATCCACCAGAGAGTGTTAGTAGCTTTATGAAATTGAAACTTCCCTCAAATAAGTAAGGGGTGCTCTCTCTCTCTCTCTCCCTCTCCTGCTGCACCATTTAAACAGCCAAGACATTAAGTACAGCTTTACGATATAGCTTTTCCCCCCATAGAATTAAAATAGGACTGCTGTCCCATTACCTCCAACGTTGCCAAATGATGAGCTTTCCCTCCCTGATCCTTCAGAGTATTTTTAGAATATAGTGTCTGTGTGTAAGCTTGAAAACAAATGTGAGATTAAAATGTGAAGCAGGGTTCCCACAAGTCCTTGAAATCCTTTAAAGTTTGTGTATTTGAGGGAAAAAATTAGGCCTTGAAAGGTTTAAAAATAGATATAAATAGATATGGGTCGTTGAAAGTGCTTGAATTTATATATTTTGGGCAAGAATCATAAATATTAGTCTCTATCACTCAATTTACAGAACATAAAGTTTTGCTGTGCTGTGTTAGAGACGGCAACCACATATTCTGCAAATACTGCTACACAGCACAATTGAGAAGCGTTCACACAAGCCTCCGTCTCTTTATTATGCCTCTGCGCTCGTCACAGCTGTGGTAGGAGGCTATACATTTTCTATTTGTCCGTATGTCTGCACATGCATACACTCGTACGTTCGCCCACTTCTTGGGAACATAATATCTCATGAACGCAGTGAGTGAATTTATTCAAATTTGGCACAAATGTCCATTTGGACTCAGTGATGAACTTATTAGATTTTGGTGGTCATAGGTAAAAGATCAAGGTCAGTGTGACCTTGCATCTGTCTCATTCTAATGATCTGATTATCTCAAGAACATATTAAGGGAATTTATATAACGTTTGGCACAGAGGTCCACTTGGACTCAACAATGAATTAAATTAGATTTTGGTGGTCAAAGGTCAAGGTCACCCTGACCTCATCGGTCTCATTCTTGTGAACTGTGAACGTCATCTCTTTAGAACACCTTGCGTGAATTTCTTCAAATTTGGCACAAACGTCCACTTGGATTCAACAATAAACTGGCTAATGATGAACTAATTCGATTTTAGTGGTCAAAGGTCAAGGTCACCATGACCTTGCATCCGTCTTGTTATTGTGAACATGATAACTCAAGAACACCTTGAGGGAATGTCTTCAGATTTGGCACAATTGTCCCCTTGGACTCAGTGATAAACTGGTTAGAATTTGGTGGTCAAAGGTCAAGGTTACTCTGTCCTTGTGTATGTCATATTATCATGAATGTGATATCTAGAGAACGCCTTGAATTATTATTATTATTTTTTTTTCAAATTTGGCACAAACCTCCACTTGGACTAAATGATGAACTAATTAGATATTAGTGGTCATTGGTCAAATGTCAAGGTCACTGCAACCTCATCTGTCTCATTCTTGTGAACATGATATCTTAAGAACACCTTAAGGGAGTGCCTTCAAATTTTGCGCAAATTGTGCACAGACTCAACAATGAAGTGGTGAGAATTTGGTGGTAAAAGGTCAAGGTTACTGTGCCCTTGTGTAATGATGTAATATCTCAATACCAGCAAGTTTTGCAGAATTGTCCACTTGCACTCCAGCTGAACTGATCTGAATTTGATGGTCGAAAGTCAAAGGTGAAGGTCACTGTGACCTCATGTTTTTATCCGTAACTCAAAATTAATTAGTTTATTATAACAAAACTTCACACAATTTTCTAATAGGATAAAATGATGAAGTGATGACATCATATACCCAAATTGTCAAAGGTCAACTTAACTGTGACATCATAATGTTTTTCAAAAACACTTCATATCTCAGGAACAGAGGGGTAGTGATTTGGACAGATACTGAATTAGTGACACTAATCTTGGGTGTCCACCTTGGCACTGGGTTTATTGTATAGATCTTATGTTCTGTTGGGGGGAAGGTGTGTGTGAAGCATCCATGTTTTCACAGACAGGAAGTGCAACTTGACTGGTTTGCGGGGGCATACAGTACAACAGCAAGGCAGTAATTGTAGTTTCTGAGAGAAAGGCTTTGAGCTTCTGTTAAGCCTCCTAGCTCTCATTATACAAATGCTTAGTGTTGTAACAGTGTTTAACCATGATCTGTGTCGCAAACTGTGCTTTGTGGGTCCTTGAATATGTGGGGATTGGGCCTGGAAAGTCTGTGAAATGTCATTGAATTTGATGTTTTAAGAAAGTGTGGAAACCCTGAAGAAGGTTTAGGGATTGTGAGACTGAATCATGATTTCTGGCACAGTGATGACAGGCTTCTCTCTTCTGTGTAACTTTTGTTTTAAAAAAGTGTTATATAAATAGTATTTTTATCACCATCTTTCTCTTCTTCCTCATCTCACACTGTTTCATCCATCCTTTATTCCGCTCTTCACCTCCTCTTCCCTGCAGCGTCCTCGGGTTTCTACAGGCTGGCTCTGGAACACAAAGGGCTGCTCTGTGCGGGGAACAGGTACAGTGTAACAGGATAACCCGAGGACACACACATGCACATATATACACGGCAATTAACAAAGCACTGCTGTCTACAAAGTGTAGCTGTGTGTGTACCTGTGTGTTAAACTGCGGTGGCTCAGAAAGTTGAGTTCTTATTATCATTCCCTGTTGGAGCACATTGAACAATGAGACAGATAATTCGACTGAGGCATCTGTCATTTCTGAGTCACTCTGTCTACTTTTTTTTTTCCAATAAGCGAGTCGTCTCAGCTGTGTGTCGTCTCAGAGCAACAGATCTGCAGCTTCAAAGACTGCTGTGTGTGTGTGTTTAGAATCAGTATGTGTAAGCATATGTGCTTTTGTGAGTGGAAGTGTGTGTGTGTGTGTGTTGGTGCGGTCATAAACGTGGTTGACTCAGTAGGCTTTAGGCCCCCTGCTCTGAGCTGTAATGAAACTGAACCATGCCGTGCTTGTGTTTCATATTTGAAAGGACTTAGTCAAGGCACATCCTGTCCTATGTTTCCGTTCCCTCTTGACTGTTTTGACCGTGCTTTGTGGAGGATTTGTGTTTGTCTCAGATGCCCTCCAACTTTCTTTGTTTCCTGCTGTCTTTCCCTCTTTTCTATATATTCATGTGCATTTTCTTTGACTCTGTATGTCTCCTCCTTACCGATTCTTCCAGGCATCCAAACCTGAATACAGCTTGCTGTGGTTTTCTACAGAAACTCAGTGTGTGTCTGCTCTCCAAGTCAGACCTTCCTTCTGGCTTCTGCCAGTATGGTATGCAAATACCCGCACACACAGACACTTGCACCACTCACAGAGCTACATGACACACCAGTAAAACCCTGTTGTTCCTGTCAGTTTCCGAGCAATGATGTCAGTTGAAGTGTTGAACTGAACTGTTGCTACTGATTGTACGGTTTGCTTGTTATGTCTAAAGATAGTCAGGTCTGGTTAGTTTTAAGTTGCCCAAATCATTTCTTTTCAACAGCTAAAATATACCGTGAGTGAGCTAGTTTCACCATGACTTTAATTGTCTGCTGAAAAGTGCCTATCTTAATCCCTATGAGACGTTTGTCTAATTGTTTGTCAATGATGATTTTCTCTTTGATAATGAATGAATGAATGGATTTTTATTATTGTGGCATGCAAGCAGTTATGCCCAGCCCACATGGGCTTACAAGACACCATAAATTCAGAGTAAGCCAGGATCCGAGTCCAGCAAACATACATTTGGACAGCATTAAAAGGAAAGAAAATGGAACAAAGCAGCAAAACTATCATATATAATCAGACCAAGTTTGTTGATCACTGACAGTCATATAACGTGTAAAACTGAAAAAAGAACTCAAATTCTAATTGAACAGACTTTCCTACCTTCTCTTCTAGGCTTTTGCAAGAACATTGGCAAACTTAAACACATAAACATCAATCAGCTTTTCCAACTTTTGGTCATCTGAGCTCCAGAAAATGTCAAAATTTAGACGAGCTGTTTCATAGAATATATGCTCTATTACGTCAGAATAGTTTGTACAATATAAAAGAAAATGGCACTCACTTTCCACTTCACACTTCATATTCTGTTTTGATATTTAAACTTTAGGACTGATGATATGTACAACTGTGTAATGAAACATATATATATATAATGTTCCAATGTCGGATGTTCATTTAAAACATGGCTAAAGTTCCATGTAATGAGTTAAACTTATGTAAAAGTAATCCCTTTGAGCAAAAATGTCAGGCTTTCGGACCGTTCTGAATGCTCTGCTTCCAAAAAAACATTCTGCTTTACTTACAAGCTGATGTCAGATTGTGGTGGATTTCTTTTTGCATGAGACAGCAAGTTTTCACATAACTTAAAGTACTGCTACATTTAGCTACATGCTAACATCAGAAAATATGTCATCTTGGCCACCAATATTGTTAATTTCACCTCGATTTCAGATCGTATTCCTACTGGAAGACGTCCAGTTGTGTTTAGAAGCATTTAGTGGGGGCGTTGGTGGCTTAGTGCTTAAAACAGGTGTCCCATCTGCAAAGGCTCAGTCCTTGTTGCAGCGCCCTTTTGCTGCAGGTCGTTCCCCGTCTCTCCCCTTTTCACACTACACTGTTCTATCATTAAAGGCACAAAAAATAATCTTTAAAAAAATTGAAGCATTTTGTGGTGATTTTCACAGCAGAAAGATCAGACATACTCCGTCACTATTTTTTTCTCTGAGTATGTTGACGGTGCAAAGATGCCAAGATGCGGAAGACCCAGAAACGCTGACCAATCAGAGCAGACTGGGTTTTTTGGGATGGAGGCTTAAAGAAACACACTTAAGGTGCTTTCACACCTGCTCTGTTTGGTTCGGTTCAGTCAAATTCAAGTTTGTTTGCCCCCTAAGTGCGGTTTGTTTGGACAGGTGTGACCACATCAATCACACTCAGGTGCGCACCAAAACAACCGGACCGAGACCTTCTTGAAGAGGTGGTCTTGGTCGGGTTACAAACAAACTTAGGTTCCTAGGTTCTGACCTGGATCTGAACCAACTGCAGTCAGAGTCGTGACAACACGAACCAACTCTAGGCAATTATACAGCTTTGTGACAAAATTATTCCCTGATTCGGACCAAAGCAAGACAACTCTTGGTCTGAAAGCATTAAGTATCTTTTGAATGCCAAAGGATTTAAACAGGTTGTAGATGAAACCCAAAATACAAGTACAGTATAAACTTGCAATTACCACATTGCATGCTCTTTCTCTCTCTTACCTGCACATGCTCACCCCGTCTCCCTCCGTCTTCACTTTACTGTGTTGACCTTAAACATCAATAACTTTAACCAGGAATCTCATCCCTAATAGAGATGCATTTTCTCTTTAGTTAAGTTAACCTTGTTCAGAGGGGGGGGTCTCAGAAACAGCTTTGCTTATATAAGCCGATGATGCCATTTTAGAAACGTGTTTGCAAAGGCACTAAAGAAAAGCTCAAGCAGATGTGTTTACTGTAAACATGTTTAATGTGTGAAATGGCCTTGAATTGAACACTGAACAGCTTGCTGATTTTTAGTTGCTGTGCGAAAGAGCTGATGCAAAAGATAATGAAAGAGTCTCTTAAATGCCAACGCATTTAGTGACAACACAGTTAATGCCTTCAATTAAAGGGGCTTTGCTTCTGATTATGTGACACTGAAGTAAATTAAATAAAAGAAAGGTAAGTGAAGTTGTAAGTGAGTTAACACAAATGTTACAATCCAGGTTGTTTCCCTTCTAATCTCTTTCCACATCCCTGTAATATCTCCTAAAACGAAATGAAAGAAATGTTTTACTGGAAACTACACTTGTTCCCTAGAGACATGATGTGACATTGAGACCAGAGTTGAGTAAAATATTTCTTTTAGGTAATGAGATGTGAGAGTTGTGTGAGCGAGGGTGTGGGTGTATGTGTGTGTGTTTGTATGCATGCCGTGTGTGTGTTTGTTTGTGTGTTTGAGGCTTTGAATAATGGCTTCTGTGGAGCTAGACTCCTGTTTGTTCCTTTTTCTGTCTGCCTCTCCCCCTTTCATCACCCTTATCTGTTTCAGTTTCATTTTCAGCCTCTTGTTTTCTCTCATTTTTTTTCTTCTAGAATTTTACCATCTACATTTTATGTTATGATATTTTTCTTATTGGAAACTTTGTTAAACTGATTTCATTATATTTTATCTTTACTGTTTCTGGCTGTCTTCCTGTTCTGCACACCTCTCTGTCAGTGTTTTGACTGTGTATTTCAATAATTGAATAACTCTGTTATACTGCTGACTAATTGTTTTTAATTATTTTGAGGGAAAGTTCATCCAGAGACCAAAAGTACATTTTTTCATCTCACCTGTAGCGCTGTTTATTATTTCAGATTGTCTTGGTGTGAGTTGTCAACTGTTTGAGATGTCTGCCTTCTCTCAAATATATTGGAACTAGATGACACTCAGCTTGTGTTGTACCAAGTAAACCCGGTCTCAATCCCAACTTGCCAAATATCAACGTTTGGTCAATGGCCTTGGTTTCAGACACCATCGCAGAGAGGCACCCTTTTGCGACGGTATGAGATGCACCAGGCAGCAGCATTTTTTGATGCTCCTGGCTTCTACCGTAGTATTAAGAGTGAGAAAGTATGCATACAAACCAAAAGTCAACCATAGTAAGTGGTAAGACTAATGCTAGTAAGTCACATCTGTCACGTTATATTAGGTTAGTAACAAACGTACTTATATTAAGCCAAACCATCATGTTTTATTCTAAACCTAAACAGGCACTTATGTTGCCTAAATGCAAGGGAGTAAACCTAAAAACTTTTTTTTTATACAAGGTTCTAAGTTTATTTTGAAAATGACTGAATGCATTTAACAAGCAGAAACTGTGCATGTCCTGTGAAAAGAGAAGTTTGTTTTAAAAAGAGACAACACATTTAATGAGTGTAAATTCACATGCTGTCCCTGAATGTCCGAAACTGACGCAGGAGGGGTGCGTAGCGCATAATATTTCCATGGGTTGGGCCACTGACCAAGTGTTGGTATTCAGTTCGGAGTGAGAATGTACTATCAAAGCGCTAAATAAATTACATTTGAAAAACGCAACAGCAATATTGCACATCTGTCCGTCCTGGAAGAAGGATCCCTCCTCAGTTACTCTTCCCGAGGTTTCTACCAATTTTTTTCCCCCGCCAAAGGGTTTTTTGGGGAGTTTTTCTTTATGCACTGAGAGGGTCTAAAGGACAGAGGGATGTCGTATGCTGTAAAGCCCTCTGAGGCGAATTGTGATTTGTGATATTGGGCTTATAAATAAAACTGATTGATTGATTGATTGAATGTCTCTTTCCAGAAATCATGACCCAGTTACTCAAGATAACCAACAAACCTTGTTGTGAGCAGTTTTATGTAGGAATTATTTTCTTTCTATGGAACTACACCCACCAGCTGTGTCAGTGTGCAGAGGGAAGTGTGTATCTACTGTTAGCTCACCTAGCACCACTAAGCTAGCAGCTCAGCAGAGGAGGATACCATTCATTTCAAGCTGTAATGAGCATGAGCCTCTCTTCTATGAGTAGATACATGCCTTCTTCTGCGCAGTTTTATTTCAATAGAAAGCAAATATTTCCTACATGAAACTGCTCACAATACGGTCTGTGGATCATCTTGATTAACCAGGTCATGATTTCTGGAAAGAGACACTGCTGCTGAGTTTTTCAAATATATATTATTTGGCACTTTGAGCACCACAAGCTGAGTGACATCTAGTTCCATTATATTGGAGAGAGGGCAGACATCTCTACAGCTGATATCTCCAACACTCTGCAACTCACACCAAAACAATCTAGACTGATAAACAGAACTACAACTAAGAGGGAAACTATGTATTTTTGGATTTGGGGGTGTACTGTCCCTTTAAATTGTATCATATCGACCTTTGTATAGTTGTCTTATAACTGTATAATGGCTGAAAATGTTTTTCCTCTTCTTTATCCTCTATCTATTATTTAATGTTGATAAAAACCTGAGCAGGAGGCGACATGTCACTGCAGCCTGCTTTGTAGGTCTGTTGTCTTTCTCCCATCTGTTGTTTCACTTCTCATCTCCTTCATGTGTCTGTCCTTAGCTGTGTTCCTCTCCCTCCCAGTCCTCCCTCTGAGACATCCTTTTATTCTCCTCTCTGCCTCTCTTCTCTTTCCCCCCAGTTCCCTGGAGATGACGGCTTTATTGGTGCCTGGTGCCCTTCTTCTCATTTTTCTGTGCTTTCTAAACGCTGCCATTTATTTCTTACTCTTTCTCTGCAGTGGTCCCTCCAGACCACAGTGCTCTCTGTCTTGTCTGCAACCTTGGCCACTTTCCCCTTTCCTCATTCCTGGTTATATTTATCTCTCCTCCTTTTTCTGTATTTCTTCAACTCCCATTCCCTTCTTTACTTTGTTTTCCTCTTTGGCTGATTGGTAGTCTCTCTCCCTGCAGACCTTGCGGTGGCTTTATAGCCTCTGTGTAGTCATGCATCAGTGACCCCTATCCCTGTCTGACATCTCCCTGTTCCTTCTTTGTCATCCTTTTCTTTGCTGTGCCACTGCTTTCCTCCTCTTCCCTTATATACTGCATGTGGTGTCGTTACCTTCCCCACTCCTCGGCTCTCTTTTTCTCCACACCTGCAAGAGGCTACATTGCACAGCATCATTTTCTCTATTCAGTGCCATGTTTCAATGGTCCTCTTTTCGGTTTCCCTGTCTCTTTCTGTGTTGTTCTCTTTCAGTTCAGTAAAAGCTGCACCTCATTTTCTTCTCCCTCTCCCTATCGTTTCTTCCTTCACCACTCTCTCCAGCTCCCTAAAGACCACCCAGAGATGGAGGCAACGGCTCGGTGCAGATAGTCCTACTCTTTTTGCTGTTGCAGAAAATAATTCCCCACTGTGCTTCACATCTTCCCTTGCCTTTGTCTCTTCATTGTCTTTTTTCTCTCTTACCATTTTATACAGTATTGTTTATTTACATATATCATTTTCTTTTGCCACATGTCCCTTTCTGTCAGTCCACCAGTCCTTCAAGAGGTGAAAGCCCTTCGCAGCACTCTCACACTGGTCCTGTTGTGTTTTGTCTTCATGCACCTCTCGCATGCAGTTTCACTTTCCTTCTTACTGTTTCCTTTTGTACTACACCCGTCATTCCGCCTGCCTTTTTCATCTTGTCTTCCTATTCTTTAGGGACCTCATTTATGAAATAACATTCTTTAACTTCTACATAATATGGCTTTTCAAAGAAAGTTATAAAAATTGAATATAAGCGTGCACCACATCCCTAGCTTGGTTAGTGATGGATATCGGCTTTGTGTTTGAATAAAACATAGATAATTGTAAAAGTGTGAAATCACTGAAACCCGTTCATTTTTAACCCCAGATTTTTTTTTTCTGAACTTCAGTTTTGGCTTGGTTTTAGGCCCAGTCCCAATTCATTAGATTATCAGACAATGTCAATGTCTTTTTGTCTCTTTGTCGTCGTTTTGTGTCTCTGTGGGACTTTTGTCTTATATGGACCTTTTATGTCTTTTTGTCGTTTTGCCTCTTTTTGTAGTTATTTTATGTCTCTTTGCCGTTCCTTTGCATTTCTGTCTGGTCATGTTAAATCTCTTTGTGGTCTCTTGGGCCTGTGTCTTGAAGGCCTATTCAGTTATCGATCCATGCCCTTCCCCCGTCACTCAGCCCGTACCCCTTAGTTTTACATCTTCATGTCAAGGTGCAGGGGTTTCACAATTCTCGTTGTGATTGAAGAGTAGAGCGAATTATTTGGGCCACATGGCCCTCCAAACGGCAGTTTATCAGAGGCATTGTCCAAACCGCGTGTTATGAGAAATCATCAGCAAGATGGCTGGACAAGCAACAGTGGCCCTTTTCTTTATAACAAGCATCCCCACCTTTGATGGCACATGATGCTCAAAAATCAACTAAAGTCCAGCAAAGTCCTGCACCAGTTGCCACTCTTCTTATTTCACTACACACAGTCAAGGTTGGAGCATCTAACTTTAGCCTACAGACCACGGCTGGTGGCCTAGTAATGAGGCACTGTTCTTTTTTATTTGATAACTTGTTTGGTTGATTGGTAGTGTCAAACATAAGTTGTGAATCCATGCTTTTCTGTCTCCATCAGATAAATGGCAATTAACATTCTGATAATACCGTTATAACCATAGTTGGGTCTGTTTACATAAATGCCATCAATGACTACTGATGACATATCAGGATCTAGGAGGGTTATATGATTCATAGGGAAACATTTTAACCACTGCCCCAAGGGCTAAGAGGCACTTGAAAATGAGGTGTAGAGGTAAAAATAAGACATAAGATTGGGCTGTTGTCGTAAGCACAAAATTGATGAGTAATGTTCCTTTGTACATGAGGCCTCAGGGTCTCTTTTGCTGTGTTTTACGTCTATCCTCTCACTCTCTCACCCTCCCTTTATAACTTTCTCCAGTTCCCATTTCTGGCATTGGTTATTAAACCCTTTGTCTTTTTTGTTGTTTTATTTCCTTGCTCTTCCCCCAGATGTTGAGGAGGTGGAAAAGCTGCTGCTGCACAACCTTCCCTCTCTGTGCTGTCATCTGTCAGACTGGCCTTCTCTGCTGTGTGAGGCCCCGGGGCTCCAGCTGTGTGAATATAAAGGACCAAAGGCCACCCAGTACTGTCTGGTGATAATGCTACACCTTGCCCTGCAGCGAGGAGATAGGTAATACAGTACATGCACACAACCTAGAAAACATGAATAAGCACAAGAATAAAACACCCTCACCTACTTTGCTCATATTGTAGACATGCATGATTCTCTCTGGGGATTTATGATGTTGCACTGTTTCAAAGCACTGCAAAAAAAGTGTGAAGTATTTGGTTTTGCAAACATTTTACTTATTAGCAAGGGAACTGGTTCAATTTAAAAATGTGTGCTCAAAAATATGTTCTGAGCTGGTATTTTTGTGGTAATGGAATGAACCAATAAATATTTCAGCATTAGTAAAAAAGCATTTTGCTGATACAAATTCTAACCACTTGTGCCTGGTGTTGCAGCGGAGTGGTTTTCTGAGAATCAAGAGCATAGTTTGATGTGCTTAGAGAATCAATATAAAGAGTGAAATGTCACCAAACCTCTCTGTACTCCATACCAGAGCTGGCAGCTGGCTGGCACTTCTCTGTGCTCCAGTTTCGTATAAAGTTATAAGTATGTCTTGGCAACATTGAGAGAAGTAAATACTTGTTATGAGTATGGCTTCATGATGTTGAGAGAATCTAATATTACAACTCCTCAATATGAAGAACCTGAAAATATTTTGGAGATTAAAGTTACCCTCGAGATTAAAGTCTTATTAATGTGGATCTAATGACCAAAGACAGGCACATCTTGAAGTTTAATGACTTGAGAAAATTTCTTTGCAAAGCAGAACTTTGCTGAAATGCAGCCCCTGAGAGCAGAAAAGGACATTTGAGCTATTTCAAAGTTATGAAATAACCAAAATGCCAGATGATATCTAGTGTCATATCACAGAGAGCCAGAATTTTATCAATATATTACCCAGCTCTATCGGGAAACCAGCTGGTTTTGCATGTTGCTCTCTCCCTGCTCCAGCGGCACTTCTGCGGCCCATCGAGGGTGTTCTTAAGTACATATTTTATGACCTCAGAGATGCGTCGGCCTCTTTGGAAAGTTTAATCTGTCCTTCTGTGGAACCTCAGCTATGTATTACCCCCCCCCCCCCCCCCAGGGAAGGGGATGAAAGCCTCTCCCCACCACTGTGTGGTCTCATCAAGATTAATGGGAGCTGTGGCCAGAGATTTACATAGCGTGGGAGGGCTGAGTGTGTGCAGTGTATGTGTGCACAGGCAGAAGGACTGTGAATGTGCGTGCGTGTCCGTGCGTTGGTATACATTCTGTGTGTGTTTGTGTACGTGTGTACGTTTGCGTGAGAAACAGAGATAGCAAGTTTGTGACATCAACATGCCCCTGGAGCACTTTGTCTGCTTTGCTCACATACTTTGTGTGTTTGTCCACTTTATTACCCTCACACTCGATGTGTCTGCTGAGGTGTGTTTGATATTCAAGTATGTGTGCTCCTGTGTGTTTGTATACATTCAAATGTAAATATTTGCCCTCATATATGTGTACTTGTAATATTTGAAGTTAATGTCATCATTATTGCGTGTGTGTTTGTTTGTGTGTGTGTGAGCCAGACTCCTCCCAGACCAGACGGTGTTCTCCAGTGTGGTGTGGCTGTTGCAGTCAGTGCAGGCAGAGGGTAGCTGTGCCCTGCCTCGCTCTGTGCTCCGCTCTGCCCTCTACCTGCTGGCAGTGACACAGGACAAGAGCCCCAACCTCGACGGGGTAACTCTGAGCAGTTCACAGCACATAAATCAACACACACTCTGTAATTTATGAAAGTATGACAGTAGATAAACAGCTTCAGCAGCAACGTATAATTTATAAACGTTTATGAAACTTTGTTTTATGCCTTTCAGTAAAGGCTAAAAGTTTTCTGGCACTGTGGCATAATTTCAGTGCAGGGCTGTTTTAGATTCGACAATAGATAATTAAATGTAGATGACATTTAACATTTAATGTCTATGGAAAATACTGCATTTTTTATTAACTGCCATTAGCAAGAATACGGCTGTATGTGTATGTATACAGCCACAAGGAACCCTATAGACCAAATCACATTTATGTACAATAACTTGCGGGTAGTAAACCCTCGTGTCACATACGTAAAATCAGTCAGCGCCGAGCAAACACTACTTTAATTGATTTGTTTTTAGCCACCTTAGAAAAGGCCTACCAAAAAAGGTCAATATTAGTTTAAGTGTTCTCTATTTTGAAAATATTTTTCCTGCTTTACCTTGCCTTCAGACAGCCTTTTCCAACAGGGAATTGAAGTTGTTATATCAAAGCTACCAGACTCCATTAACTGGTTAGTTATTGGTTAGCATGTAATGTGAGGTAAAGCTGAGCATATATTCAAATATAGCGTAAACTTACACCGATACTGTTTTTTTTTTGGTGGCTTAAATACATTTTGCTACGGCCCTCTCCACAGCAGTACATTGTTAAGTTTCCATGACAGTTGATTTGGTTTATCAAAGACACTAGCAAAGCAACATAGTACATGAAATTAGTATAGCAGAAACATCAGATTAACCACATATCATTAAACGCTACAGTTACGGCTGAAAAGAACATCAGAAATAAAAAGTTTGCTGATTTCACATATCGTTATTGAAATTAATTGCCAGTTGTCTACCTGGAAGAGTTGTTGTTGTTAGCAGGATGTCATGGGGACTCGGTGTTTTATTAATGAAGTAAACCTATAACAAAATAGGCCCATAGTTAAAGCTTTGTGCAAACTGTAGCTCTGTTAAGTGTACAGTAGTGCACATCACTGCATTGTGTTAAAAAAGCACTTCACTGAATATTTGTTTTGTTTTCATATCATCATCATGATTTTTTGAACCATTTTGGCAACCCTCTAACTTTTTGACAGCAATATAATACTGCATACGCTGTTTAGAGACCAATCCAGAACAGAGAAACGAGCATGGAAAAGTTTAAAAGATATTGATTAGTCTTTATGGCTTTGAAAATTGGTTTGGATACAGTTACCAGACTACAGTTTCTAACTGATGAAATGGTGAGGAACTTTAGATAAGAAGGCATTTTTCTACTATTTGGACCTTTCATGTTCGGATTCACATTTAGTAGCGATTACATTTGGTGTTTATATCTTTCTGAAACGGGTTGCGTTCTATGTGACATAGCCTTCATTCATAGGTTAAGTTGTTAGCATCTTATATGTGCTACACAGACGTTTATCGGCTCAATGAATCAAAGAATGAACGAATTTTCTTTATTTGCCATTACAGATGTTTTTGGCATAGGTTTATTTCTGAAGTAGTTTAATTAAAAACTAAATCATACGCTGTATAAGACACTAAAATAAAAAGATATTCCCCTTTAAAATAACCTTGATTATTTTCATTGATTAATTAATTTCATTGCATTTATCTTTCTAGTATAACATTGAACATCATTGTGGCATGTATTGATAAAGTTTCAGTAATTAAATGAAAAATAATAAATGATTCCTACTTACAAAAGTAATTCTCCTTTACAGTGATTCACTTCTTGTTTCCAGTTGGGTAGGCATGAAAATATGCAGTGATTAAAGGAGAAATGTGTAAGCTTCAGGGAGATTTAATGGTATCTAGCAGTTAGGATTGTAGTATGCAATTAGCTTAAACCTCTTCCAACTAAACTTCCTTCAGTGTTTACTATTCAGGAGGTTTTTACCAGGAGCTGATTTATCCACAGAGCGCTCCTCCTCTCCAAAACAAACAGACCCTGTGATTAAAACCAGTAAAAACACTGAATAAAGCAGTTTATGTTACAAATCAGTGTTTCTCTGACGCTGTTTGGCATTGGCAAATTTCCTCTGTTTGTGTTGTTGATGATGCACATAAATATTAATTTTGTCTTTTCATACCCCCCCCACCCCAAATTCTTTCTCTTCCGAACAAATTTCAGGCACAAAGGTTTTCCTCCTGTTAAGCCTTGACATTCATTCATATGCACAATTATTTTGTAGATTTGCCTTGTTTCAATATTTTTAACAGTCTTGCCTTTTATCCGTTTGCAGTGCTTGCCAAAATACACTCTGACAGCTGAAGCAAGTAGTCTGCCTCAGTTTTAAATATCCTATTGTAGTTTCTGTTCAGCGAGTCAATCTAACAATGTGAGGAAAAACCTCAAGACATATTCAGCGAGACAGGTTTACCTACAAGCACTTGCAGCATTAAGGTGTCAAGATTTCGTCAAGATGAAGGTGTCAAACGTGTTGTTTTTCCTGTGCAGAGAAATGGAACAGCATGTACTGGAGTTCTGTGCAGTTTAATATGAAAGCCATTAATGTGGAGGCCACGGTATACTTAGGATCAAAGCTTGACAGCTCATATTCATCTTTTGATGCAAAATCCATATTGTGCTGTACATGATTCAGCCGCAAAGAATACTAATTATAGCTCACTCTTAATTCTAAAGCAGAGCAAGTAATGTTTTCTCAAGATAATGTTCGTCTATTTAGTCCAAAGAACATTACATGGCAAAACTTTGTGCTGCAGTTTCTCTTAATGGTATTTACTTTATGTTTACAATGAATATGTATAAGCAATAGATTGCAGGAGGCGTCCTGCTGGGACTGAGGGCTCTGCCTCAGTGGGGTTTAAAAGCAGTCTCAAATTTTGGTTGTAAAATAATTGTTTTCAATAGTGCAAACTTTTTAACTTGTGTTTGTTTCCTCGTCTCAAAGAAAATACTTTAGCGTTTTAATTTTTTTTTTGTTACCAACCTACTCCAGGCTCCTTTAAACTTCATCAGCAAGGCGCTCTCTTCCTGCCAAAGCTTCTCTTCCCTCTACATTCACCATCCTGCACTCCTCCACTTCATCTGTCGATATTCGGAGCTTGCAGAGAAATTTGGGCCCCTGGTCTTAGAACTTTGGTTGACCAAGAAAGCACAGCACACAGATGCAGAGCAGACCATGGTGAGGGGACAATTATTTCACTTCTATCTTAGACTCACATATGTTTGTCAATGATAATTTTACTTCTTGGATTGAACACACTTTGCTTGTTTCACAACAAATTTCTCTCATTAATTTCACTCTAACAGAGTAACTATTACAGATGCATTAGACAAGTGTTTTAATTCCCTTTGAACTCTTACAAACTGAAATTGATGAAAATGTTGGTTGGATTTCATTCCTGGGTACAGGCAGGCATACCTGAGACGGGAGAGAAGAGAGAAGCAGACGAGAGGCAGGATCAGGAGCTAGACACAGAAACTAAGGAGCTGCTGGCTCTGATAGAGAAGTACCCGGCTGTCGTAATGACGCTCCTGGTGAGAAGCAGGGACCCCAAACAGGAGCTTGGATTTAGGTTTTTCACATTAAATTGGAGATACTTGTAAATACTGCATGATGTGCTGCAATGTTTCACACTCCTTAGAACAATTTGTCAAGTCTGAAGCAGTAACAAGACTTAGTGGAAAACACATATTTGTCTTTAAGGGCCCTGACACATCAAGACAACAGTTTATGCCCGTACCGTCGGCCCTTGTTGGCTGTTTTTTAGCCGATTCAGCATGTTGAATTGGCATTAAATCTGTCAGTTCAGCTCAGTGGACAAGAAGAGAAATGAAAGGTTGGTCGTTGGGTGTAGTTTTGTGTTGTGTTCAAGTGCAAGTTATTGGCTGATACACAGGCAACACGAGGTGACATAACAAACAGCCTTCATTGCTGCTTGTTTTTTGATGTCGGTTTGGTGAATCTGGGCTTTGACCTCCACTGAGTACCTGATTGGTGTTGCTGTGTTTGGACAACACTGATACACAAAGATTTTCTCCATAAATCTGTCTCAAAGCTGGTGTCTATCCATCTGTTTGTCTTGCCATATGACTTCAGGACATGGTTTGCACCAGGGAGACCCCCCTGGCAGGACGAGCCCTGGCAGTGCTGGAAGTTCTTTTGCGTGCTCAAAGAGATTATGAGGCTGACTTGTGTACCAATCTCAGGCCAGCCTTGCTGCAGGCATTGCAGAGGCTCAGTGTGGAGAACATGGGCCATGGGCTTGGACGAGGACACACTGCGCAAGGTAAGAGCCACAGATTATATAGCATTATAGTAGTATTATAGAAAAACCTGTTGTATCCCTGAGGAAAAAGTATTTTGAGACAAAAATGTGTGTAGAGTTCAATACCACTATCCTGTGGCTCAAGTTTATTGAAATGGATGAGATGAGATGTAAGGCAAGGCAAGTTCATTTATATAGCACATTTTAGCAACAAGATAAATTCAAGTGCTCTCCATAAAGCATTAAAAAGATTGAGACAAAGTTCAAAAGACATGCATTATAAAAGGACACTGAACTAGTAAAACTAGAAAATAGAAAGTCAAAATACAAGAATAAGAGTCACAGGGTCGTGGAAGAAATAAAGAATCATTTGATTCAACAAAAGGCAGCAGCAAACAGAAAAGTCTTTAGCCTTGAACTCTTTTTAGTTTAAGTGGACCTGCAGTTTTCTGGGAAAAATACACTGTAATAGAAGATACTAGGAAAAACGGTACGCTGTAAAGTTACAGTTTAAGAATTTGTTAAAATTCAGAATCAGTCAGACAGTGTTTTTACCAAGAAAGCTTCATGGAGAGGTGATAAAAATTGGACCAGCAGTTTTTGATCTACATGTCTACTTGCAATGGAACTTTCACTAAGCCCCACCCCTTTGTGAGTAAGCATTGAGCCCACACTTTAACTAACTGCACTCCCTGAAGAAATATTATCATATTTTTGGACAAATAAAAGAGTGATTCCAGAGAGAAGCAGACAGAGGGGTCTACAGTCTGTGTTTGAAGGATATATCCAGGATGTCAAACTGACTCAGCAGCAACAACAGGTTAAAAAGACAAAGATAGTTAGAAGCTAAAGCCGAACTATAGGCTACAGATCACAGTGTAAAAGTGAACCACCACATCACTGCTGATCGCCACACAAGACAATGAATATAAAGGGAAACTTTGCTGATATTGAACCAGCTGTGTGGCATCACAATGTGTGCAGATGAACAGTGTTTGGCTTCACCCCCAGACGGGCAGGGATCTCTGGGAGATGTCAAACAATGTTCATCTCATGTGTGCACAATGCGATGACACACATCTGGTTAAATATCAGCAAAGTTTCCCTACTTCCCTTCACTGGTTCCTGTACAGCAGGGTCGCTCTTTGTTTCACTGTTATAACCATTAAAAAGCAAAAGCAGCATGTGTATACATTCAGTAGGCTATATCTTCAGTAGCTAGCTAGCTAACCCTACACTTCTAAGGGTTTGATTTTGTTTTTGGAACAGGGAAGAAACATATATCTTTTTCCAACCTCTACAGGTAACGAGTATCATTAATACACGACGTGCCCCAGGCACAACATTTAGCTCCAAATCCACAAAACCAGCCTGAAAATGGAGGAAATCTGAAACGATTACATTAGAGTCAATGATGTTGGACCCTGGTCTGAGCCGGCCCCGGGGGCGGGACTTGGTGAATGGTCATTTAATAGGAAATGCAGAGATAAAACACACAACACAAAACATTTATGACAGCTTCATGCACCTGCAGTGCAGTGATGGATTCTTTTATTTGAAATTAATAGCCCGTAATCAGTGAGTTTTGAATAAGTTAAGTGTGAAAAGCCTAACTTTTGGCAACGGAGTGCCCTTTAAGTACACTGCACTATTGTAGGAGCCAATTTAATCTGTGTACAATCAAAAACCACATTACCCATTCATGCACGCATAAATGCATCATCACACAGTCACACACAGACACTGTTTGTTGAAATTTAAGGAATTTAAAGAGTCAGCTTTACTTATTTTCCATAAAATATATCATCACTCAGTTTCTCAAACCTCTCAGCTTTGCAATTTCACCCTTGCAGACCAGTTTTCAGTGTTAGTGTACAATCATGAGCGTTTTACCTCCACAGCACTGACTGTTCACAATCATGTATCAAGATTAATGCCAGCTGAATTGGTTTGATGCCCAGTTATATTGCTTTAACGTGAACATGCAGTTAATTACAGTTGATAGATTGAGGTAAATGTGTTTGTTTACTCCCCTGGGTTTACTTTTTATGATCTGGCAGAAGCACAAACACATACACACACACATACAGTATACATACACTCACAGGTTTACCCAGTGGACTCCCGCACTGTGAGATGGAATAGAGTAAATCCATCATGACAGTCTTTTTTTCTCCTCATACAGCGAACACTGAAAGAGACACTTAATTAAATCTAGCTTCATAAAAAGCCAACACCAGCCGCTACACCTGGGCTATTTGGTCTCAGACGCCCATCTCTTCATATTGACTGAAAAGTTAGTTTTGATTAAGAGAAGTTTCTTGTGTAATGTTTCTCCACAGAATTCCCACTACACAGTATACCTCACACGCTGTACAACTAAAATTAGATGAGACCAAAACGTTACAAGAAAACAATTTATACCTCAACTCAAAGATTACTTTGGAGACTGTTAATACATTGGGCTCTGTTGAAACTTTTTGATACCAAACAATTTTTATACAACTAAATAATGCAAACCTGTCATTTTTTCATGTTGTTTTACCACAAATGCCTGCCTGCCTAAATAAAATACAAAATAAATGTAAAAAAAAAAAAAAAAGGTCCCAAAAACATCGTGGCAGATGAAAAGAAGAGGCAGAGGAGACTTGAGTCTTGCATGTCTGCACCCTTCCTAGTAGAAAATGTTGGCAATAAATTAAATATCAGTGACTCTAGGATTGAATATTGCCACTGAAACTTCCTGAACTTGTTTCCTTGGCATACCAAAAGTATACATGTAAAATGCTTAAAGCAAACAAACGTTTTAGCATACTTAAAGCAAATTTATCATTTGTATATTGAAATTAAGATCATAGGTATTCTTAAAAATCTTTAAAAAATCTTAAAAATCTTCCAACTATCATATAAAGATTAATTAATCCTTAACTCCACAACCTTGATCTGAGTAGGCAGACAAATTAAACAGAGAATTTGCATAATGATATGAAAATAACATGGCTAGACACCGCCGTAAAACATCTATAACCCAATGTGCATGGATTAATACGTCCATTTGGCACGATGTTCTTTTGCAACATAATGGAAAGCACTTAGTTTAATTATTCTCACATACTGGATCATTTGAAAGAATACCTATGTCGATTTATGTTTGTTGGGCCACTCTCCCTGCCAGCATTTTATTTCTGATGGCTCTAACAAGTGTTCAAACTGCAGTGCATCATAAAGACAGAATTAAAGGTGGGCTGATTATGGTCACATTAAGAAACAGTAAAAATCTGCACATACTGTAGCTGTTTAGCCACTTCAAAGGTTTTTGTTTTTGTTTTGTTTGTTTCTCTAGGTCAATAATCAAATTATGCAAAATCCTGCCTAGAACAAAACTATTGATTGTCTTAGTCAAGGACACTTTTCGCTGGGCAAGAAAAGTCATGTTGGACTGAGCTCATACTTGAGCAAAGGGACAGTCCAGAGTAAGAATACTTGACACATCCTTATTTATTACCATATTATAGTTGTGAACGAGGTAAACTTATGTAAAAGTAATCCCTGTGAGCAAGAAACTCCGTCTGAATACTCCCTCATGATGGATTTCTGAAGGTGGTCATATGCTCCAGGCACATTACTGCAAGTGTTTACATTATGTAGCCTACATGTAGCTTATCTTGGTTGTTGAACTTGTTAATTTATCCCTGATTCTGGATCATAGTCCTGCTGGACCTGGACCTGGACCTGGGGGCTTGTGTGGAAGACCAATCGGTGCAGACTGGGCTTTTTCAGGAGCAGCGCTTGAAGGGACCGGTGCTAAAACGCAGTGTCTCAGGGTGCTTTGACACCTGCCCTGTTTGGTTCAGTTCAATTGTACCCAAGTTCGTTTGCCTCCTGCAGTTCGTTTGGGCAGGTGTGAGCATCGCAATCACACTCGGGTGCGCACCAAAACAACTGGACTGAGGTTGGTTTGTGGTGAGAACACATTGTTTGGGTTAAACATGAGCATGTTACAGTCCTGGAGGTTTATTAATGTGCACCTCCTCCTGTACTGCCTTAATATGCACATTCAGCACATCCAATGCATCAAACATTGTTTTCTAGTTGGAGCTGCGCCTCGTTTTCAAACTGTATGGTTTGACTAAAATGAACAATGACAGCAATATAGTCCACGATGAGCAGCGCTTAAATCAACCTGCGTAGTTGTCCCTCCATTGTGACGTTAGAAAGTGTCACATTTATCTTGCAAGTGTACTCTTCTTCAACGTTTGCTTTACTTCCTGGATTTTTCCCACATGGAAATTCTGACTTGTCAAGAGGGTCTTTCTCGCAAGGCATTTGATCTGGTCCACTTGTAAATGCTGCCGTGAGAACACGAACCAGCGCTAGGCAATTATACAGCCTTTAACAAAATTAGTCCCTGATTCAGACCAAAGCAAGGCAACTCTAGGTCTGAGGGTAAAAACAGGTGTTCCAACACAGACAGTATGAGAAAAATAAAGTATTTTTTTTAACCATTAAAGCATGTAAACATGTTCAAGTAGAAACCTTAAATACAAGTATGAACCTTTATAGTAAGCATCATGGGTCCTTTTGAACTGTTCTGCCAGGAAAACTGGGTTTAACTGAGGTGTAATCACAAAGTCCCTCTTAAAACTTGGTTGTGTTTAAATTGAATTGAACTGGCAAAACAAGTCCTGGAATGCTTGTCTCTTCTGATTAATGTTTGGAGGGGAGAACCATTAATCCTCTGTTAGGACGAATCCTCACAGCATCCGTCAGCAGTGAGATACTTGTTTATCTAGTTGACTCTCCTGAATGAAGTGTATAGTATTGATTTAGTTTCAACAGGCAGTGGCACTGGTGTGCATGAGGTTGCAATCACACAAAGGTTGTGTATTCTTGTGTATATTTGAGAGAGGAAAATGTTTTTTCTATAGTATTAGTCCTTAATTACAGTATTCAGATATAAACTAAGCAAAGGGGACCAGTGGAGGTGCAGCTTTTTGAGGACACTGCTGCTTTGTCAGGCGTTGACCTTGTGTAGCCAAACCCCTCAGGATTGCAAACATGCACACACCACACACTAAAAGTTTTTTAATAACAAGTAACAATACAAACAGCAATACTGTAGAATAACAGAATCTTTACAACAAATGTCTTTAATGAAAATGAAACTGAAAGGCACGTGTTGCAGCGATTTGCCGTCCATCTCAGCTGAAAGCTGAGTATGTCTGGCTGAGTCCTTTGCTGCTGATTACCACCAATTATCTGGACCCCCCAAAAAATAGTATTTGGGACAGCCATAACGATCATGTCATTACAATGTAAGCTTTTTTAAAGTTAATGAATGTCAGTGTTACAAAGAAGATGATGAGATTAAACATGACAGAACTTTAACAAATTTAACATTTCTTAAAAAATATGGACAAATTTCATTGGTAATGTTTCAGTATTCGGTGTTTCACTTTCGTGAAACTGCTGTCTTGTCCAAATAAGATCAGTCATGAGCACTCCCTAAGGGTCCGATTCCCAGATGCATTGCGCGTTTCATGCATGCATATCTGGTGCTTTTGGCAGAGGTGTCTGCCAGATGGTGTTATTATGTCTGTATACTTGACCAGGTTAATGAGCACAGCTGAAGGGCACAACACCCCTGCGCCAGCTGGGGATTCAGAAACTGTTGCTGTGGTTAGCCTCTGCCTGCTTTCTGCTCATCTCAAGCCCTGTGGGGATTACAGACCGTTATCCAGGCACACGTTCTACTTCAGCCCACTGTAATTTGCATTAATATATACTTTATATTAGCTGCTAATGCAGCAGCATCCCGAGGGGAGATATTTTAATGTTATGCACTACAGGGGTGAAAGAAGTATGTAGATGACTGTTCTGCCTGATCTCAGTCTATTTCCTGTTCGAGAACTCCTGCACTTTGTCTCCTTTCACCTCGTCTCTGTCTCCACGCTCCCTGTCTCCTTTCGCTCTGCCTGTTTCTTTCACCCTTAACCCGTTCTACATTCAGAATCAGAATTTTGTTATTTAAAGTTTGGTATTTTTTATTCTGATTAAGATGTGCTCACTTCTTCTTTCTCTTGCCTCCTCTTGACGATCACTATGTGCTCCAGCCAGTGTCTACGTTTACAGGCACAAACCATTTCATTTTTTTTTATTCTGAAAAAGACAATACTCATATTAAGCTGTTCACACGGTTAATGAAATTGGATGTTCCACTAATATTCCTTTTTAAATGCAGCTTTAAAATATGACTTCGCAGAGTTTTCCAGTGGTGGTATAATTCGACCATACAAACACAGCCTCTTTCATTCTTTTAACCACCTTCAGGTAGGTAGACGTTGCGATATTTTCGCACATCCAGAAACCTGCTATTATTCAAGTTTTATAATGTTTAAAAATAGTTATGTTTTTTCTTCTGGCCAGAAGTGTGGTTATTACTTTTGGGCCTGCATCTGTATCACAGCCTTGCAAACTGGTGGCTAGTTGATTTGTTTACAATGCACAGAGCTAACCATAAACAAGTAAGAGGCTGTGTGATGCAAACTGCATAAATAACCTGAAGCTGAAAGGCATATTCTGAATGTGTTGTATACATGTCCCCAAAATCCATCTCAATAGTTTCAACATACTCCACGTCTTAGCGCAGCCCTAATTCAAAATATTCAAATGGAATATGCAGTCTACATGACCCGTATTAAATTCAGAGTATTTTCTTCTGAATGATAAGTGGAATATTAGTGTGCATGTAAACGTAGTCCTTGTCCTCTTGGCGATGCTGAAAACTCCTCTGGAACATCAGTTTTCAGACTGAGTAATGTGGCGAGGTGAAATGCTAATTCAGGCTTGTCAGTGCAGTTTCTTACCTGCACAACTCCTCTCTCTCACACACATACACAGTGTTGTCTCTCTTCACTCTCCTCACTGTCTTATAAAGTTTACCATCTCTCTCCCTCACAGCACTTTCACTCTGTTCATATTTGCTTAAATATATCTGTCCTGTCTGTCTGTCTCGCCTCTTCTCCACATTTGTGTTTACAGTCGTGCTGTGTTCCTTTCTCACTTTGTGCAGCAGTGAACTCACTCCCTCTGGTGCTGAAGCTGCTTTGTGTGACGCAGGCCAGTGACCCACCTTCATCTTCCTCCTACAGTAAGATGGACGGAGTGCACTTCAAACTGCTCTACCATGGTGAGGTCAAAAGCTGCTGCTGGCAGGTCACACTTAGCATAACTCCTCACAACCCTTATTTATTAGCCAGTCCCTCCATGTTGTTGCGATGTTGCTATTGCAGCAGTTAGCAGATTCAGCCCATGCCTGTGAATTCTCACCACAACAGCGTGACAGTCCTGGCACAGTGGCACTGAACTCACTTCCCTGTTTCCTGTATTGACAATGCAGACATGTGACATGAATCTCTCACATTTAATAACAAGAATAACTGCTGAAGGCCGTGCAAGCCAAGTCCCTGATGTTCTATATCAAAAGCAGGGGTAAACTGTTCAGCACTGCGTGTCAAACAAAAGTCATCAATTCATCAAACACTTTTCTACGACAAAACACACAAGACAAGACAAATGACCATGACGGAAGCTGTTAAATCCACTTCTACTGCACACGCTGAAAGAATCTAGGTGAGTTAGATTGAATGTGCAAGGACAGTGGTAATGTAAGTGTAGTATAAGTCATAAACTTTTATTCTCACTGGAACAAGATGCCTTTGATATTTAATGAATTTTACAAAAATAGAATGGTTAATCATTGTTTTATTCCTTCGTGAACCAGTCAAGTTGCAGTTACAGTTTACATCCATATTCTAAAATGTGTATGCTTCACACACATCTTTAAACCACCAGCACAGAAGGTCTATACAGTCGCCAAGAATAATGTCCCCAATTTAGTGTCTGACCAAATGTCTCCCCTTCTGTCCCTAAGTTATGTTTAAGTCAAGTCAACTTTATTTATATAGCACGCATAGTGCTCCACAGCATACACAGAGCAGAAACAAAAGGAAGGAAAGAAAACACAAAACTTTGAGTGATAATAGCAATAAAATAATAATCACAGTCACCACATTGTGACAGTGATATTGACAATCACATTATGCACAGTTAAAGGCTAGTGAGTAAAAGTGTGTTTTAAGATGACTCGTGAAAATCTCAATGGTGGGGGTGAAACAGATGGTGGGAGGAGGAGACTTGAAGAGTTTTGGGGCAGCAATAGAGATGGCCCTGTCCCCATAATACTAAGTTGTAGATCTAGGGACAGACAGAAGTCTTTAGTCAGTTCTCTCACAGTGTGATATGGTGAGGTTTTTTTCCAATTAGACATTTGAATGAAATGTTGTATGAAGTGACTCTTACCTTTGACCTCCAGATTTTATCAGTTCATCCTTGAGCTCAAGAGGAAGTTTGTGCCAAATTTAAAGAAATTTCCTCAAGGTCTTCTCGCGATATCATGCTCAAGAGAATAAGACTGACAGATGATAAGACAACCCAAAAACATATTCCCACAGGCCACAGCTATTGCTGATGCACAAACATACAAACGCCTAAAAACAATGTGACATACGTTGCAATTAGTTAGAAAAGCTGTGGTGAAATCAGGCATTTTAGGTGGCGACAATCCCAAAACAAGCCCCCAAAATCTGACAGGGACTGACAAGCACACACAAATACACACGCAGTTCCTTTTTTTGTTACATTACACGACATTAGGGGTGTTTGCCATATCATCTCTTTCATGACAATAGTATCATTTTTAATATGATATGAAAAATTCATATTGTGATACTTGCAATATTTAGACTTGTTGACGGATTGACGTCATACTGTTACCCATGGCAACAACTGTGAATGTTTTATGAACTGCCCCGGACTTCTCACACTCTTTTAGCGACTTACCGCTCAGAGAGAACTCAGTCAGCGGCTCTCTGGCAGCAGCACAGCGTCTCTCCCTCTCCTCTCTCACCGTGCGCACATAGGAGCCGGTGTTGTCAAGTGATTTTGTCATAAACCTTTGGTAATGTAAACCTACATGATGTTTGCAGCTCAACGAAAAACTACATATATGTAACTGTGATAGTTCTGGTATCATAACAGCCTGTCACAGGTTACGGATTTTTTACTAATTTGTCATATCTTCAAAAATAAAGTAATCACAAAAATATTATGGTATTATTTCAGGGCCATATTACCCACCCCTACTCTACATCACCAAACACCTGCTGTTATTTAAAGGCCTATTCAATAAGATGCTTGCCACATTACAGGCACACACAAACATTGTCTCTCACACACACACACACACACCCTCAGAAATGCTGTAACATGACAAACAATGCATCCAGTTCTCTGCAGTCATGCATACAGACTACTTAAACACTCAGTATGCTCATCACTCACACAGGCTCTTACATACTACACCACAGACACATAATCATCTGGTAATGGCTCCAAGGCATATCTCTCTATTCAACACATGGTCTATTGTGCTGCCGGGTTTATCTCACCCCCCCTCCATATTCACCTGTATTCTTTCCTAAGTGGAGGCATCACTCATCTTTGATTTAATATCCTCATCAACAGGGGAGTGCTCGCTGCTGATCTGCAAATGAAAATGCTGTTCGGAAATTTACCAGACGGATCTGGCAAATTATAACTCTGAGCGTATTATGTTTAGAGTCACATTCGTTTTGATTTTTTCCTCCTTGATGTTAACACCCCTCGTCCCTCTGTGATTTAGCACTTGTGCTTTTATTGCAGATCAGATTAATTCCGTTTTTATTGACAGGTGGGAGACATGACGTGAAGCTCATTGTTTCATTTATCTGCCTGTAACATTGTGTCTCAATGTCTCACTAACGCGTTTGAGAGCACTGCAGATAAAATATTAAGTGAGCCGTCAGACCTGAGTGTTTGTGTGTGTGTGTGTTTCAGTGAGCAATATAGCAGGGAGGTTGAAGCCTACTGACACAGGAAGCCTGCTCCCTGCCCTCAACTACCTATACTGCTGTCTGAGCCTGTCCCCTGCACACTGCACTGACACAGGTTAGATATACTTTCTTCCTGCCTCTCTTGCTTTCTATCTCCTCGTGTTTTTCACTCTCTCCTCCTGACGTCGCATCCTTCACACACTCTGCCTCTTCACCCTCTGCCTGTTTCTATCTCTCGCACTCCGTCCCTCTGTCTCAATTTGTCTCTTCTTCCGCCCTGTCCTGACAGAGGCTGTGAGGCTGACCTTGACAAGCATGCAGCATTGGTACACAGAGGAAATAATAAGCATACATGCTGACACGCACTGTACTGTACATCTTAGCATAATGGTACACAGATATGCGGCTCAGACTTGCACATTGTTTTGTACACTTTAAGTTATGCTGTCAAGTTGGAGAGCTCCTCACACATTTGCACAAAAGCACGACAACTTTTTAGGGTTGTGTTGTCACCTTGCCGAAACTGAATAACACATAGACGAAACCACACATGCAAACACAGGCATGCACACACCCACATAGTAACAGAGTAAGGAGACTAAAGTTCAGAGATCTCAAACACAGCAAGACACACACACACAGTGTCAGAGAGGTGAATTCAATCTTTCTTTTTTTGCACATAATAGAAAAACAGATCCAACAGAGTGGGTTAAAGGTTTTATTAGATATCTGATTTCTAAAGAGAAAACAAAAAGTCGCTCAGGAATCCTATGTCTTGGTCTGCAACTAACTTGTTTTCTTTGTTGATTAATCTGTCGGCTATTTTCCTGATTTATCGATTAGCTGTTTGGTCTATAAAATGTCAGAAAATGGTGAAAAATGTCAGTCAGTGTTTCTAAATGCCCAAGATGATGTCCTCAAATGTCTTGTTTTGTCCACAACCCAAATATATTCAGTTTATTGTCATAGAGGAGGAAAGAAACCAGAAAATATTCGTATTTCAGTTGCTGGAATCAGATAATTTTGACATTATTTCTCAAAATACTGATTATACTGATTAATCAATTAGCAAATTAGTTAGCAAATTATTCAATGGTTAACACCTAATCAAATAATTGTAACAGCTCTGAAGACGTTGATGCATAATTAGAAAAAACGAGCCAAAATTAGAGGAAATAACTCCGTAAATACGATGTATGATCTTATAATTTACTGTGACCTGCCATCAACAGGAGAAATGATGACATCAGTTATTTGACATGTTGATTGTCATTGATTTAATTGATGATGAATTGATGATTTAAGGCTCAATAATTCACCTGAACAAGAAAACAAAACTCAACAGAGGTCAGCAATGAGCTGGTTTGTAGTTAATAAGGTGATGCTAGAGCCAGTGGCCAGAAAGCAGGGATGTTATTGGGAGACAAAGCTAATTATGGCCTTAGTGTTGCTTTAGTGCTTCTGCTGTGGGCTGCCTAATTTCACCATTTACTTCTTCATGACTAGTGATGACTTTATAGATGCAACTTACTTCAGCCTTGGGTTAAATGGTGTTTCAACTGATGATGAATAGGAAACGAAAAGTAACACATTTCTCTATCTCAAGGCAAGAAGTAGCACTTTATAACTTTAAATAATATGTAATCATAATTTTTCTAGTACTTACAGTTGTCCTGGTTGGCTGCCAACGTAGTGCACATAACCCCAAAGTTATGGAAATGATTTCCCCTTTGCATTTTGTTCATTTTTGCTGATGCAACAACCTAGTTTCCACATTGCAGAAAATGTCTGTGAGTCCTTTAAAAAAGTCTTAAAATGTCATAAATTATATTTTATAAATATTAGGCTTTAACTTCTTCCACTTCGCAGGGCTGCCAGCGTTCCCAGCCAACATTGCTGTCTTTTGGAGGCTGTGGCAGGCTGAGTTTTAAAGCTAGAGTATTTTATGAAACTAGTAATCCTCAGGGATTTATTGGTACCAACCATCGTATGCTATCTTGTGCAGAAGGGGGGTATATAAAGCTCCAGAGTTTGAACTCCAACATTTTGGCGAGGGAAAAACTGGCATGGCCATTTTCACAGGGGTGCCTCGACCTTTTGCCTCAAAATATCTAAATGAAAATAGGTTCTGTGGGTACCCTTAAGTCTTCCCTATATAGACATGCCCAACTAATGCTAGTGCCATGCAGTCTATCTGCATATTTGTGCGTACTAGGGTCCTTAAACAGTCTTGTTGGGTCTGACTGGAAAGCGGAGACTCTTGTTGATTCAGTGAGCCCAATTTTATTAATGTGTGATGATGTTAGTCCCCACAGTAGCCATTTAATTGTATTGAGACTATTTATTTACATTTGACCTCACTGTATAAAATGACCTAGAGTAACCGGTAGGATAATCACAACCTCATGAAACTTTACAACCACAATCTAGCGACCTCAGGCATTCAGAGGATGTATGGCTTTTATGGGTATTTGAACAATAAGGGGATTTCTCAGCAGATTCCAGAACAGAAATGCTTTCTATCCACTTGCCGAAAAAATGCAATTCTTAAAGAAATCTTCAAATGTCCAAAGTTTTGTTTTTCTGTGGTGTTCCTCAGGATCTCGATGTTTTGACCTGATATTTTGGAGGCATTTTAACCATTTTTATAAATTCTGAAGTCATAAAAAATCTTTAAATTTAGCATCCAATCTGTGTAACAAATGGTTTTATGAGACATTGAACATGGGAATGTCCATCAAATCACTTCGACCATAATGATCTAAGTGCCTATACACTCCAAACTTTCAACACATATTTATGACTAGAGAAACTTGACACGCAGTGCTGAGCTGCATCTCAAATTTATCTTCAGCTTCCCAGCTTACAGATGATGCATACCGCATGTATGTGGCATCTACTGTTTACCTGCTATATCCCCCTAAAGATCCCCTGCCTACCTTAAAAAAGACAAAATGGGTCTGTTGTAGAAGAGATTAAATGTCATTGAATAGTCTCACATTTGAATTTGTGAGGTCTTATTTGCCACAGACAATTTATCTAATTTCCTGTCAAAATGAGTCAAGCTCCTCTGCATGAAAGTCCACATTTCTGACGTTACAAACCTTTAAACCTGCCACTGAACCTAATACTGTCTTAATTTTATACTTGTACTAATCTGTTGTCAAAATGTAGATTAAACTAACTCACTCGGATAACCATATTCCCATGTAAGACCTACCTACTTACTGCCACAAAAGGATGATCTTTCAAAAATAAAAACAGTCTCAAGTTTGGTTGAAAATGATCTTGAAAAAGCATTCAATTTAAGTGTTGTTTTTTTGGTTAGATCAGAAGATAATTGCACCATGCACTTGGTCAGGGCTGTTATGACAAACTTCATCACAGTAGGAGCAGGATGTGAGAGTGTGTGGGTGATTAAGTATGTCTGAGCACTTCAATGTGAGCCTGTCTTTGAGTGTGTGCTATTGTGCCTGAATGTGTTTTAACAAGTTTATCAATTAGTAATGTTCCAAAGTCTTTACAATTGTGTGTGTGTGTGTGTGTGCATGATTGTGGGTGGTTGCCTGTAGCACGTCACCATGCAGTCATCCAGGCCAACTGCTATTCCCTCTCGTGCACACACACTGACATAAAAGCCCATCAAAGTGTGATGACACAGTGCCTTCTCCTCTCCAGCTGTCTCCATGCTGCTCTCCAACAGTGGACTGATGGACCAGCTGCAGACAGTCCTCTCCTCCTCCTCCTCCTCCTCCTCCTCTGCTCCATCCCTCTCTCCATCAGCCTGTCCTCCCTCAGCCCTGCTGTGCTGCAGCCATCTACTCCTGTCCTCCCTCATTACCTTGCAGCGCGTTCACTCTGCCCAGGTACACACTAAAGCTCGGTTTTGCTCTTATCACAAGTTCCCTATAGAAGTTAACACATCCAAGGCGCAGTCAAGGGTAAGACACAGTACATACAGTAAGGTAGAGCATAGATTCAGGAGTGAACCTGGAATACAAAACATCAATTGGATACATTGGATATATATCACATAAGGCTGTGGTATAAAACAGTGCACTTTCTTGTCTGCTCTGTGCTGGCTCTGTTGAGATAATGCATTCTTATTCACAATGAGACGTTTGGTGGTAATCTTGTTATTCTTCTGATACTCCCCTCTCTCCCTTGTTCTTTCTGTCTCTTTTTCTCCATTATTTAAGGTCCAAAAGAGCGTCAGTTGGAGTCTGGACGCAGCTGTGCAGCGACTTCTTGTTCAGAAAAGAAACACAGACAGTCTCTTGCTGGGTAACAAAGTCAGAGTTTTATTTGATCATTATTTTTGCCCGACAGAATATGTTCATCAGCAGTGCAAGTGTTCACTTAGATAAGTTTGTGTAACCTGAGAACACTGATGTGATTTTTCAGTGACTGATTTGCACAGTTCATGTTTTCTCTTCCCTCATTTTGTTTATGTCCTCCCAGTTTTTTCTATTCTCTTAAAGGGGACCTATTATGCTTTACCATAGTTTGCTGTAGTGTTACAATAAAGGATGTCCTTGTTAAATGTGCCCAAAGTTTCTGATAATGAGGTAAATGTATGTAGACCTAATCAGTAGGTTCCCTACTGTTCTGAACTCTGTTTCCAACAGTTTACTTCTACTCTGACTGAAAGATAACATGTGCTGGATTTCTTTATACAGTCATACGCTGCATGCATGCTACTGCAAGTGTTTATATAACATAGCCCCCACTGCTACATGTATCTACATGCTAACGTCAGGGAAAGCTGTAATCCTGGTTGCCGGTGTGGTTAAAGGTAAAGTATGCAAGATTGTCATTTCAATTAGGAGAGACAGAGAGTAAAGATAATATTTAATACAGAAGAAGATTTAACAGAAGCCTTGGACACCAGAGGGAGATATTTTGTGATCGAGGGACATCTGAGTGGCAGCAGGATAAATCCCCCCACAGAGTCCAGACCGTGATGGTGGTGGTGGCTGATGACTCTGAGGCATATGAGGCTGATGAATCCGCAGAGTTTAGGTGGTGATGGGGAGGTTGAGGGTTCGCACAATGGCACCAAGAAAGAACTACGCCAGAGATTGAAATGAGGAGCAGTAAGATGATAGGCTGACAGAGAAGGTGTGTCGCTGTGCCATTGGTTGATTGTGGATCAGCTCATGACTCAATTGACCTACCCAGACAATGACACCGAGAGATAGTGAGTGAGCATATGTGCAAGGAGTGAATGGCAGGGTGAGAAAAAACCTTACAGGCTATGCATGACAAGTATTTTATATATTTATTGCTCACACACATGTTCGCCAGCAAAAGTGTAAGTAAAAGCCAACCCCGGATTTACTCTCATTTGGTGTTTCACCTCGCTATGTTTTTGTTTGTTTCAGCACTGTGTCCTCTGGATGTCTGCTTCTTACAGTCTCTCACCTGATCTCTGCCTTTTTATAAAGCTCCGACCTCACCTGTGGGCCGTGGGGGTGCAGAGTGTCTGCAGAAATATACACCGCGCACAGGGACACGTGTAATCTTGTTTGCCGATGTTGTTAATTTCTCCCTGATTTTGACTCACATTGCTGCTGGAACATGACCGGTTGTGTATAAAAATTGCCAGTATTCTCTGTTACAGTCATTCCCTGGCTGCAATGATGGTACGGAGATGCCAAAATACAGAGGACTGGGAAATGTTGACCAATCAGAGCAGACTGGGCTTTTTCGGGAGGTGAATTTGCATTTCCTGGGATAACGCCTGTCCTAATTTCCCTCTGATTGGCTTGTAGTCATTGGCTTTGTTGGTTGGGTTGGTTAAGTTTCGGCAAGAGGAGCAGGAGTGGTTCGGGAGGGTAAGAATGCCTTCTCTATAGTTGGAAATGCAAATTTGCTTTTGGAAGGGGGGCTTAAAAAGGCAGGCGCTAAACAGCTTTCTCAGACAGAGGGTGAACACAGCTGTTCAGCACAGATAGTATGCAGAAAATGAAGTATATTTTGACCATTAATGTATGTAAACATGTTCTGGTGGAAACCTTAAATACAAGTATGAACCTAAAAATGAGCACAGTAGGTCCCCTTTAGTCTTCTACTCCAGTTCACACTGTCCGGTGCAATTACACACACAGTAGAGGGTGTGTAAAACCAAGATACGTCAGTGCATGTCAGTAAAGTTTGGTTCAGATTTGGAGAGTGTCAGCAATTATCCATTTACTGTGTAAACCCCAGGATAGACTAATGAGGTTCAGCTCCTTTTGGTTTCCTTGTACTCCCGCACAGGTAAAGTGGCTGTTTGTCAATGTTTTATCCTGAGTGGAGTTAACCAAACCTTGGGCATGAATTTCACACACTTTCATTATATTAAGTGGCCCACATCCCGCTGCACCACTCGGAGACAGATCATCCCTGCTGCTCCTGTGTCTGTGTCTGTCAGCTGGATAAGTGGCCTGTCAGGGTTGCTGTGATGTATCGGCTCCCTCCCTCAGCCCGCCTATCTCTCTTTCTTCCCCTTTCTCTGTCTTCACTCCTTCGCTCGCTCAGCCTCCAACCGTCCCTCCCTCTCCCACTATCTCTGTGTTGCGTCTCTCCTCCTTCTCTTCTGCTGCTACTAATTGAGTCCTCCCTCCCTCAGAGAGCTCTAATCTCAGTTTACATGGCATAAGTGCAATTCAGATGGCTGGCAGCTCTCAGTTTGGATCCCTCTGTGTTTTAGCAATCATTTTGGCCGTGCTTCTCTCTTTATCTCCATCACTTTGGTCCCTCAGTCTTGCTGACCTTCTTTCAACCCTGTCTCTCACTGTCTCACAACTCTCTCTCTTTCTGTCACATATCAATTCAAAAAACTGCCCTCAATTGCTTTCAGCTGTTATACTGCCTCTCCTCTGTGCCTCTATTCCCTCTGCTACCTGCTTTCAACATCTTTTTCTATTTCAAACTTTCACTTCCCACTCCGTACGCTCACTCACTCCTCTGTGTTCCACCGTGCACCTGTTTCTCTTGTGGCTCTGCTCGCCACATTTGTTTGCTTTCTCCTCTTCCTCTTGTTCTCCTGTGTGTTCAGGCGTTCCATCTCCCCTTAATTCCCTTTGGTTTCTAGCCATTTATCAGTCCTCCTCTGTACCCCCCTCTCTTTTACTTTCTCTTTTCAGTCAGCTACCTGAGGTTGCTGCAGGTTCTACTTGATGCTGACCTGGTATCACCAGTGGTGTGTCTGAGCACTAGTCCTGGCATGGTCGGGCCCAGACCCCTGGAGGTCGAAGATGGTGCTTTGTACCCGCTCGGCTGCAGAGGAGCTCAGTGCCTCTCAACTGCTCTCAGTGGACTTCTTTTGCAGGTAGTATTTGGGAGGGATTGATCTGTGTGCGTGTGTGTGTGGTTGTGTGTGCGTGACCGTATGTTCAAGCACATGTAGGTGTGAAAAGAAGACTGAAAATGAGATTTTGAGAACAGTCAAGATGTTCCTGGTTCTGTTAACCACTAAAGGGGACATACAGTACATGCTTTTTAAGATTTTCTCTCAACTTAAAACCACGGTGCAAGGGGTATAAAGTGGGAGTGATAATGGCCCCTTAGCTTCTTCCTTCCCCCCTACATTCGGCGCCCTTGCTTGGACCACACCCATCTATGATATCTGCCTTCATTGTGATCTCAACTACACACTTTGAAAGTTTCGTGAATGCGTCTTGCACGGTTGTGATGCTTTCAAGTTGGCAAAATCTGTCCAAAGACAGACATATTAACACCTGGCAAACAACTCAAAACTGCTTCTGTGGAAATTTATGCTGCAATAGGTGTTTCCAGGACCACATTTTACCATGACATGCACACACACAGAGTCATAAGATGAAAGATGAAGCTTAATAAATTTTGTGGAATAGAAGTATAAAGTAGTAGAAAATAAATTAAAGTACAAGTACCTTGAAATTGCACTGAAGTACAGTACTTGAGTAAATGTACTTAGCTAGACTAATTTCTTTTCCTGATGAGCTATTGATGTCCATAAGCAGATTTCTACTTCATCAATTGACAGTATCAGAAACATTTTCTAGTATAGCTCCAAAATATACATATGAACCTGAAAATAAACATACTATATACCGTCTTTAAGCCAACAGTTATACAGTCAAATAAATATTGGGACAGATAGCTGTGTTGTTTTTGCTGTAGAATCGTCTATGGATTTTACATCAAGAGCAGAATTTGAGTCTGCTCCAGGGACTGCCATTGCAACATTTTCATTTCTCACATTTCTTTTTTGTGAAAGGCAGAAATAACAGAAAACACCTACTGTAAAATCTGTGCTGTAATGAAAGGTGGAGTGCTACCAAATATATTGTTGTTTTAGCAAGTGATGGTTGGAAAGTAAGCAGTTCTAAGTGTGAAAGGAAGGTTTGCATTTCACAGAATTTGCTTAAATTGTATTAAATCTTTGTCAGTTTCTGGCATTTATTTAAACATGTGATAGTAAAGCAGTTTATGTAAAGATGTACCGAGGTATATAAGGAAAACCTGAAGGGAAATGCAGTTATTGGACTGAGGTGCTGGCCCACAAGTAAACATCAGAGAATGGAGAAAAGAGCTGCACACTCATAACTCCAAAACAGTCTTTCTATTCTTAATTCTGTAAATCAGCACTTAGTGACTTATTTAGGATAATAAAGAATCCATCCATCCATTTTCATCTGCTTATCCGGGGCCGGGTTGCGGGGGCAGCAGGCTGAGCAAAGCACCGGGGTCTACCCAGGGCCTCCTACCAGTGGGACATGCCCAAGAGGATCCTGGTCAGATGCTTGTACCACCTCAGCTGACCCCTTTTGACTTAAAAGGAGCAGCGGCTCTACTCCGAGCTCCCTCTGGATGTCCGAGCTCCTCACCCTATCTCTAAAGCTGAGCCCAGCCACCCTACGGAGAAACTCATTTCCGCTGCTTGTATCCGTGATCTCATTCTTTCGGTCACTACCCAGAGCTCATGACCATAGGTGAGGGTTGAGACGTAGATGGACCAGTAAATCGAAAGCTTTGCCTTCCACCTCAGCTCCCTCTTTACCACAACAGACCAGTGCAGCGCCTGCATCACTGCAGAAGCCGCACTGGAACACCGATCTCTCTCACGCTCCATTCTACCCTCACTCATGAACAAGACCCCGAGATACTTGAACTCCCTTGCTTGAGGCAGTAACTGAATGTAAATTTTATGTAAGAGATCTTAATTTAAAGATTGAAGATCAAAAATATTCCCTCAGAGTTATCAGTGTGCACATCTGTACTCCTCACAGAGATAGATAACCATGTGCTCACACAGCAGTGAGCTTTAACGCAGATATGATGATGCCTTCCCTCTCTTACTTTACTTTCACTCCACCTTTCACTCTGCAGCAGAGGTAACGCAAAGGTAATCTTTTAGATCTTTACAGCATGACACAGAATCTGCTTTTCACCAACAAGGCTGTGTAGCAAAACGAGATTTCAATTGATTTAGCAGTTAGCATAATGGAATGGCACACACATCCAGAGCAATCTCAGGTGTCTCCAGAATGTTATTACATATAGCTGGTGTATTGACTTTGGTCGCATATTATAAGAGGCAGACTGGTGTCCAACCAGCATTCATTTAACGACAAATACCTGAAGCACTACTTCTCCTGGGTGGCAGCCAGCTCAGAGCAAGAACCAATGTCCAAAATATGATCCAGTGCACAAAATGAAGCAGTAAACAGACCCTTTATCAAAAAGATCATAAAGAATCTTCTCTATAAATGTCTCCTGTGCACTGAACTCCTACATACTGTATGTTAATACTTACACACACCTTTGATTTTACATCTGTTTCAACCTGGTAGTTCTTTATGATCAAAGCAGTGCTCCAGCATAACAATACACAGAGGCACTACTGTACATAAATATCAAGCACTAAAATGCTCTATCACACAATGAGGTATATTGACTGCTACCTTTACTGCCATCACTTAATGGCCAAGTCTCAGCAGTCACGCAATAAAGGATGCATTTTTTTTCCGTATGACTGAAGCTAAGATATTGTGAATCGATGAATCACAAGGCTTGCAGGAATTATAATAGAGTAGCTCCAGTATGAATGGTGGTAATGCATTTTTACTATGTCCATAAAATAGCAGGAAGATGCATCTTGAATACAGCTCACTGTTAGGACTCATTGTTCATTAAATAGGCATGAGTTCAAATTACTTTTAAGACCCTGACATACAGCAGCACATAATGAGGAAAGTGTGATAAAAGATTCACTGAAATTTGTTTATTCAGGACCCTAAAGAATGCTGGATGGTTTGTAGTGAAACATATAAATGTTGAAACTGAAGTTTAAGCAGTGAGAGTGCAAGCAGTGCAGGAAAATATCAAACTTGCTTTCCCACATTGTAAAAGAACCAAGTACATTTTTTCCTTATAATGTCAAGATCACCTTATCTTTGTGTTGGCCCAATTACTTTTTCTTTTGATATGTGGATATATTCAAGATGTTCAAGTGTTCCTACACACTTATGTCTACAACTATCAGCTGTATTTGTGTGGCACTGTATTCTACTAGTGCTGGTCATTTTGTCTCAAAAGCAACTTGAAAAACCACCACTTTTCACATTGATATATAATTTAGAGTTTAGATAAACAAGACATTCTTGAGTCAGCAGTAAGGATGTCGGGATTAACTGGTTTTGCCATAACTGCGGTTACACAACATCACGGTTTGATAACTATAAGAAACGTAGAATCTATGATGTCCTTATTCCTGCAGTTAGCCTTTGAAAATGAATTTCGGGAGTCACGTTTTTTGTGTGTGGCGACATCTCTCGCGAGTCACGTAATTCATGTGTACAACGATTTGTTATGTATGTGGAGAGTTGTGCCACTCACCTAAAGTGTTGAGAGGAGCTGAAACATGTCAGAGGGAGGTAACACTTCAGCCTTATATCCGCCAATAAAGCGCAGTAAATCGGCAGTGTGGGAGCATTTTTGATATCTAAAAAATAACCGGGGAGATGATGTCAAAGATGGATAACAAATCTGTGAAGCGTGCCATCGAAAAGTGAAGGCAAAGGGGTTCAACACTTTGAATATGTTCTATCATATATGAGATGTTATTTTGAAAACCATGACAAAATAGGCATTATTTTCTGCTCTGAAAGGCTGGGAACGCTGCAGGCTCTTTTAATTGTAGCACTACAATTGATGCTTCATTTAGCAGTTTCACTGGAATTGTACAGTCCAGGGTTACCCACACATTCATCCACAATCAAAACATCTGCTGCCACAAATAGATTTTCTATTTTTGGAGCTGGACTGTACATTAGGAGTGCTGTTTAAATACATATACCGTTCAGCAGTAGCACTGGCATGATTATATTTAATATAGTACGCACAGGAACTACCAGCCCACTTATAGGGTACCTTTAACATGTAGGTTCCCACACATGGACATAAGTAGTCTACTCAGTGAGCGAGAAAGAAAATAACATTAACGTTACTTAGCCTACCACATGCATTTTAAAGACAAGACCTGACAGCAACAGCCTACAAAATAATAGCTATAAATAACTGAACGGCATTCACTTATTTATAGCACCACACTGCTGGAGCACAGAGTACCCTCTTGGCACAGATAGAGCAGCAGAACGTCAGGCGCAGTAAAAGTAAAACTAAACTATTCATTCTACTGGATCAGTACGTGGTCTAACTTGCCTCTGCAGCAGCTGCTCCTCTCTGTTGATCTGATCTGATTAGCTCTGAACAGATCAACAGTTCAGTTATTTACCCCGTGACTCACAAAATTCTGCTTCACCTGTGTCAGCGCATAGACCCACAATAACTAAAAACGAATTTAGAGGTGAGACATAGAATGATATAAAGGGACAGGCATTTAAAAGAAAGAAATTAATGATTTTAGTAGTCTAACTCCACAATTTAAGCCGGCATGGTGGTGTAGTGGTTAGCATTGTTGCCTCACAGCAAGATGGTTCAGGGTGGAGGTTTCAAACCCAGGGTGAGGGAGCCCCTCTGTGTTTGCATGTTCTCCCCGTGTCAGCGTGGGTTTCCTCCAGGTATTCCAGCTTCCTCCCACAGTCCAAAGACATGCAGGTTAACTGGTGACTCTAAATTGTCCGCAGATGTGAATGTGAGTGTGAATGGTTGTCTGTCTCTATGTGTCAGCCCTGTGATAGTCTGGTGACCTGTCCAGGGTGAACCCTGCCTCTCACCTAAAGTCAGCTGGGATAAGCTCCAGGCCCCCTGTGAACCCCAGCAGGATGAGCAGTTACAGGAAAAAAAAATTAAGAATGACTCCACATTTTAGTACCATAGATTTCCCAGTCTTTCAACTTTTCAACAAGTGTTTTCTAACACGTATAATATGTTTAGATGTAAATCTCAGATTTAACTTTACCCTGACATTAAGTCTGCTATTAGTGTCAATAATTTGTAATGTTTCCTCTGAAAATAACTGTGATATTGTAATCTCATATTGTGACATCCCCAATAAACAGATTCTCATCCAGATAGAGCTGAGTTATAGCTAAATGATTTGTTTTGCCTCAGTATCGCAGTGGCAGATCATTAAAACTTGACAGCCAACACAGACACAAACATGTTGAAACTATCAGCACGCTGCAGCTCTTTGCCAGCGGTGAGAGGTCATCAAAATGATGTTTGAACTAGAGTAAAGGTGTCAGAGTTGTTGAGGGAGGTCGTGTAGAAGCCTGCGATGTATTTGTAATCAAATAACCTGGAAAAAAGCTCTGGCTAATGAAGTGTAATACCACTGGGCTCATTCTGACGCTCATTTGCATGCAGAATGCAACCATCATGATGTGAAACCCAGCTCCTCCAGCACACCGGCCAATACCACACCATCTGGTTCTAATAATGATATAATGAATTAGAAACGTTACACACGCCAGCTTTAAAGTTAATTAGCAGCGCTTCAATCGTTGCGAGGAAACAAAAACATATATATTTGCAAAAGATATAGATATTTGAGTTTGACAGTGAAGATAATGTGGGTGAAATATGGAAACTGTGGGATAATTGGGTATTATGCCTGGTGTATTTCTTTTTTATCCAGTGCCTATACTGCAGCATGCCAGCCTCTGGTTCCACACCAGTGGTATTTCTTCTCTGTGTAAAAGACTGTAGTGCTGAACTGAGCTTTGGCTCTATGGTTCAGTGCTCTGTAGTCTGCTGTTCAGCTGCTGATATGAGTAACAGTTCCCTACTCCCCTCCTCTCTCTGTTTCGCTCTCTTTTCCTCTCCGTACTCTGGTTTGGTGGCAGTAGGAAACGCTGCAGCTTCAGAGTTCCTCTCCTCTCCTTGCTTTGCTTCCTCTTCACTCTCCCCTCTACTTTCCTGACTCCTCTCCTCACTTTCCATCCCTCACAGTTCCTAGCTCTCATTTTAACCTCTCCTTTCATCTCGTCCTCTCCTCATCTGCCATCTTCTCATCTCTCTCTTACCCCTACTCACTTCACCTCCCTCGCGCTCTCATCCCCTCCCACTCATCCTCTTGACTCCTTTCTTCTCCTATCTCCTCCTCTCTGCCTCAGGATTAGGGTGTAACTCTCCACTGTCGTCTATATATCCGCCTGGCCTACTTCAGTATTTTTGGACACTACATAGTGCTCACTGCCAGCACTGCCACTGTGGGAGAGACATGCATTATTAAAACCTCACTCAGTAGCTCTCTCCGGTGTTCCCTTGTTCTCCCTTTTGTTTCTGGTTTGCGTCTCTGTCCGTTGGTGAGCATGTGTCTGTGGGTGTGTTGCTCGTGTCTGCTTCCAGTGCATCTGTCGCCTTGTTTGCGTCCATTTCTGCCAAGTCAGAGAACACAGGCAGACGTCACATTCCTGTGGCTCCCATGACTTGCAATGATTTGGCAATTTTGAGCTAAGAGATGTTCCTTTCTTGTTCCCCTTTTATTGCAAACTTGACTTCTCTCTCATGTTTCACCCCACCATGTCTCCTCAGAAGCAGGAGCTGTTGCTGAGAGCCTCAGTCAACTGTCTAAGCTCCCTGCTGGGCTTCCTTCAGAGACAGAGTCCCAGTACAGGTACCCGATAGAGAGACAGCTTGGGAATGAGCTAATGATGATTATCAGTACATGTGCGCATGTAGAGAGAGATATGAAAGAGAGTGTGTATGTGTGCAGGTGTTCTTAGCTGTTATTCCTTCTCCTAATATCTTCACTGCATGTTTGTTTTGTGTTTAACATGCTTGCTGTATATCATTAGTTTTCAGTAATTGCACCAGGAGAAACAGAGTGAAATTAAACAGAACTGATTTAAATCAGGCATCCTGACTTGTAATTTTTCTCCCCTTGGGTTTGTTTTCTGTGTCTGTGTGTTAGCAAAGTTCGTGGTGTGTCAGCCATGGACTCGATTCCTCCTCTACTGCCTGCTCAGCTCAGAGGAGAGCTGCCGTCTGCACCCTGCCATTCTCAGACTCAACACAGTTGTAAGAGGCTTTACACACTCACACACTATCAACTCAAATCAAGTATAATTTCTTGGGCATGGTCCTGAGCAGTGATAAATATTTGATATTGAATTCATAAAAAGTTAATGAAGGTAATAAAAACATTAAAGTGGTAGAAGTATTTGAAACACAGGAGTAATGAGAGTGAATATTTACAGTGTTATGCACACGGTACAACACATGGAAATTAAAGAAACATTATTACTGTATTTCGTGTTGTGTGAACTGAGGCTCTCAACACTTTTCATTTATTATTCAGTGGAATCGGGAGGAACTGCTGGTCAGCAACACTGAACCGCCTGTCACATTCAGACACCACTTTGGGAATTTGGTCTTACGGGGAGACACCCTAGGTGAAAGCAGTATTTCGTGCACTGGTGAATTTTAAGATTATATCCTATTGTGCTTCCATAACACATAATTTTCAGACTAGTGGAAAAAAAATGTCCAAAAAACACATTGATGTCTGTATTTTTGTTCAGATTTCTGTTCTTGAAATGTATTCAAAAAGCATATGTTAAATTAGATGTAGGCACATACTTTCAGAAAACTTGAAATACAAAAAAAAGGATTGTTTTAATGTAAATAATCGACTGGGGAAGTCCCTTGGTGATATCTATTTGTTGAAGGTTTAATCCTATTCTCCTAGGGTGTCTCCCCTTATATTTGGGGATTGGTGTGCACCTTTGCCACATTTTATTTTCCAATTATTTATGTATTTGTTTTGAACGTTTTAGAAACACCCTCGAGCAAGTACATAGACAGTTAAGACAAAATAAAATCACAATAGTAATACTTAATGGGGAGAAAATAACACGTAAGCCGGCTAGGTGGATAGTCAGAGATCCATAAGGGGTTCCCATGTTCTCAGAAAGACCTACCCCTTATTTTTTTAAATATAAGTGCGTTTTTCAAGTTGTAGTGTATCGTTCAGTATGTTTTTTGAAAAATGTAGGTTTTTTTTGTTGGCTTCAGTTGAGCAAAATGCACTTCTTTGCTATGTATGATATTATGCCGATCCTCTTAACAGACATGGGGTCTAGCGTCCTGCCCAGTTCCATACCAAAGAGGTATTGTACTGGCGAAATGTCAGATGGAATCCTCAAGACCTTAACAGCCAGATTGTGCACCTCTTTTCAAAAATGAGTTTCTGCATTCCCAGAAAACATGAATGACTGACCCTGTTCGTGTTTCACATCTGTGACATTTAGAGGATGAGCTAGGATATATCTTACTCAGACATAGTGGGGTAAGATACATCCTGTGCATATATTTATAGTTCTGTTCAATTATTTTGTAACAAGACAATGAAGAGAAGACATTCTGACGCATACTTTCCTACTGATCATCAGTAAACTCACAACCCAAATCTTTCTGCCGTAGTCTTCAGGGGGGATCAAGGAGCTATGATGTTCTATCAGAGCACTATAGATTAGAGAAATGATTCCTTTTAATGATGTGGAGCGCTCTAGGATTTCCTCCATTCTTGGCAGCCCCCAAGGAGAGCCATCCTGCTCGTTTGAGAGTAATAATGAAGTTACGAATTTGTAGGTATTCATAACCTTTGCCACATTTTAAAATCTTTAATATCACATTACTGCACGATGCCCCGTAGCTCAGTGCGTAGAGCAGGTGTCCCATGTACAGAGGCAATGTCCTTGCCACAGCAGCCTCAGGTTCAGTTCCAGTCCAGTGGTCCCTTGTGGCATGTCACCCCCTCTCTATCTCCCCCCTTCACACTTTCATACTGTCCTATCAAATGTAGGCAAAAAGCCAAAAAATTATCTTAAAATATCACATCGCTTCAAAAGGATAACAGCTTTATTGCTGCATTAATCTTCTACTGTACTTCCCATGACCATTTGTATGTCAAGGTCTCACCCTGTGTTACGTTTGACTTGGGAAGCAAGCTTTGTTTTCTCTCATGCCTCTGCTGAACAATGAATCTGAAAACAGATTTGGAGTACGGGTATTTTACAACAGCAAACTGTATCAAACATCCATTTACAAACTCTCACACAACTCGTGCAGTATAATTTAAGTCTCATTTATCTAGTCGTGTGCTCAGTACTTCCCAGACACATGCACGTTTACCTAAATGTTTCTGTATTGGATGAGGATGAGTAAAGGATGAGTAGTGCACCTGCGCTGTTTATTCAGAAGTGCTTTTAATACTAAGGTTGCGTACTGAGCATACGACCGGATAAATTAGACTTGGAATACACTGCCCAAGCTGTGTGACAGTTTGTAAACAGATGGATTGATAAAGTGTTGCTGTTGTGAAAGGCAGACCCCTATGACTTTAATTCATCAAAAATGTTCTGTTTTTTGATTCTTTGTTCAAAGAGGAGGCAACACAGGATTAGTATTGATATACACATGATCATTTGTAGGATGAAGTATTCCTTAATGATTGCATTTGTGCATGACTGTGCACATGTATCTGTACATCTCTGTGTTGTGTCCTCTGCAGCTCCTGCAGCACGGCAGTACGGCGGTGATGTGGGAGCCTGACCTGCTCCAGGTGATGGAGGCAGTGGAGAGGAGGGGGGTGAAGGAGCTCAGCAAGGAAGCAGCACAGGCCCTCGGGCTGCTCCTCACACAGGTACACCAGTTCATAGTGTGCACACACATGCACAATGACACACACACAGATCAAATAATGTAGGACACACTTTGAAAACATTTTGTGGATTCTCACAGCAATAGGGTTTTAGCACACTTTTACTTGTGAAAATCTAAATTCCTTGAATGAATTAATTAGAAAAGAAATCAAGTTCATAGAAAGTTCAGTATCAGTCGGGTTCACAGTGTTTGTACTACTTTGAATATTTTTATTTATTTACTGTGAAGAACAGCGCAGGCAGAAAAACAGATGCAGCAAGGGAAATGTGGACGAGGAAGACCAGTTTGTTTATGCAAATAAAGTAGCAACATTTTGCATCAGTAGCCACACTGTGGGACTCTATCATACCTCACATAGCAGTGAGAGGGAAATGTTCGACTGAGCGCTCTAGTCTAACGATGCAGTTTCAAAGAGTGGTCCAAAGTGTAAGGGAAGAGGTCACCAATTAGGTTTGAGAGGTTGTGGAGCTCAGGTGTAGCTCTGGGAGCCTCGGCCTGCTCTAAGCCTGTTATCTGGGACTCTGCACCTGCCTCGGGCTCATCTCACATGAGCAGCCTTGCACTTTGCCCTTTCCACACCACTCGTCTATAGGGATGGGAACTGTAACTTGGATCCAAATTGGAACTGAATATAAAATGTCAAGTACTGGGTGCCTGTTAGAAAATAAAATCGGTGCTGCTTATCGGTTCCTGGTGCTCCTTCTAGACCAGTGGTTCTCAACCTACAGTTTCAGGGACTGTTAGGGCTCATTTTTGGATTTCAAAGGTTCCCCAAAGGAAGGAAGTTTATTTCCCTTATTAAATTCACCAGAGAAGTGAGCTCAGTGTGAGAAAAGCCACGTTTCCTCTGAGCAGTACAGTACAGTTCAGTTTTGTATGCTATTTTCTGTTTCCACTGTGAATAGTGTTGGATGATACCATGGAACTGTCCCCATGTTTGGTCCCCGCTCTGTTGGGGTACCTAGCACACAGATCTGGTACTAAAAGGTAGAGCTGTGAACACTACAGTCTGATTGGTCAGTAGAGGACGGTCACTCTGCTCAGGGCTGAGTTGTGGCTGGTTTTGAGGCTCATGTAACCACTGTTCATACTGTGAAGAGTTTTATTAGTAAACTGTAACTATAAAATGAAAGGATGTTTTGCTGCCTCTCACAACAGCTGGAGTCTGAGAAAAAATAACTGGGCAGACTGCCGGGCGACTTTTACGGTAGAACGTTAACTTGTAATGTTACTTAATGTATGAGGTGACGACGTGATCCATCAACACACCTTAAATTTCACTGTGGCAACTTTGACCATTACTTCAGTTTTCATTGTCTCGCTTGGATGACATATACTTTTAGTAATGAGTGGATCTTCAAGCTTTTAAAAATATATAATAATTTCAACTGGCTTTTGTGAACTGCATACATCCCAAACCTCACTCGGAGGAGAAAAAAAAGTGTTGCAGAGCATCGTTCCTGTGGGCTACAGCAACACTAAACCCCTGACCTTGCCTTAGAAGGAGTAAATGCACAAAGATATTATGAGACAGAACATGTACATTTTTGCAGCTTCTGTAGACATATGATTTCTGAGATGTGTGTAAATTTGAGAATTTTGCTGACTACTTTTTTTAACATGAAGTTTAAAGGTGAGATTACGGTCCAACATAATACCAAGATATTTGTATTCGTTTACAATTTGAATTCTCTGTCCTGAAATAAAAACGTCAGGTTCTGTGTGTGATTTTTTTTTTTTTTTGGCAACAAACATAGCAACAGTTTTAAGATAAGCGACAATTCAGATCGTAGGTTTCACTTCCTCCACAGTTATGTCTTCAACTGTAGCTGACAACTATAGAATTATGCTCTTAATCATAGCAACCAAAATCTTTTCAGATGGAGGTCCCTGAAATGAAATCTCTTCTCACAGGGGTCTGTGGCCTAGTGTGTATCAGTTTAGGGGTCTTTGACACGAAAAAGACTGAGAACTATTATTTTAGACCACGCTGCACATTTTGTTTTCATTTAAAGTAGTGCGCACACAAGTCTGGGTAATGGAGTGTGCCATGGGCCACAGATTTTCTTGTTTTGCTCAGTTGCCACAGCACACAGAAGACCAGTCATCTTTCTCAGCCCAGTTGTATGTTTTTCCTCAGAGGTTCAGTGATTAGTCTTTTGAGTTTCAACTAGCATGTTTTAGGATTCACCGCTATTTAATCTATGAGATAAAAAGCCTGCCTGAAACAGATGCAGTGGTGATACTAGACTCTGAAGGGCCCCAGGCAAAGAAGTCCATCAGTGGAGTGAATGAAAAGAGAATAAATAGATCATTATTTAATCATAATATTAATAAAAGGAACCCAATTAAACTGTGTGAAACTGTTAGAATCCAAACGATACCCAGCCCTACTCTTCTACTCCTGTTATTGTATCATTAAATGTCTGGCACCCTGATATACACAAAGCAAAGAGTTACTGCTGTGTAGTAGTGCTCGCCATTGGCATTACAGTAACTCAGTAACCCCAGCTATTAGTCGTACATATCCTCTGGCATCCGGAATTATCGGTTGTGTCGGCACTAATGACTCTTCATCTGTGTTGTCACAGAAACTGGAGACTGAATTTAAAATCCTCATTTACACTTCTATTGACACAGACATGCATCGTTATTGTGTCTGGACACTACACAATGTTGGATTGTATCTATTAATCACACGTCAGGCAGAGGGGATACTGCTGAGCTGTTGGGAAACATATACAGGTGGAGATGTACTTGCCTGAGAAAACATTAGCTTTTAACTCGGACCAGCTTGTTTCTGACCGTAAATGGAAAATTTAAAAGATGAAAGTCAACCCTGCGATAGAAATGATAACATAAAAGCTTCTGGTATATTTGACTCTAGACTTTGGATCATTGATAAATAGTTATCCTGGTAAATACAAAATTTGCCAAATGATTTTGATACTTTTATGTGTTCATATAGCCTTAGCTCGTGTCTTAATGTCGATTCTTTCTTTTTCCATTCTTTTTCTCTTTTCTGTCTTTCTTTTTAAATCGATTATTTCAAACACAGCCCTTTACTTGGTCTACTCCTGACTTGGCAGTGTAAGGCGAGGAATAGAACCTGTGTGCGGACCAAGATCCACATGGGACCCAAATGGCTACTTTGCATTTAGGCACTCAAGGAATAATTGCATAACTGCGTTGAGAGCTGCCAAGTCAGGATGTTATTTGAACTTACCGTCCAAACTCTGGATGCCAGTCAAATCCTCAAAGAATAAAGTCCCCACCCCTTCTCCTCCTCATATTGAATCTGATGACTGTAAAGCTTTAAGACAGAACAATATCTGTTCAGCTCTCTGTAGACATTTTTGTTGCTGCTGGCCATTTGTTTGAAGATGATTGCACACGGTCTCCTTCTGCAAATACAAAGCGTGTGCATCCTGTCTCTGTAGTCTATCCAGCCTTTCACTGCTGATGTTGGCTGTAAACCCTTCTGCCTATAGATATTAAATGTAAGTGTCAGTCTAAAGACCTCTACAGGTTGGTGAATTATTTATTAAAAGGGTGTATATAATGTAGGTTATTCTGCACTGTTCTGTAGTCACTGTGCATATCCATCAAAGATTAATTGATCTTACTCAGCAAAACAAAAAAGTGACACTGAAACTTGGATCCTTACACTAAAAGGTCAGGCAAATTGCATTTTGAGATTAGAAAAATCCCATCATGTGGTTGTGACGCTTGGGCTTATGTTGTCTAGGGATAACGGACACAACATACAGCCGATGTAGTCAGGTGAGCACTGCTGTTTATTATTTAGTGAGCTGTCAAATAATAAAAGTTAAACAGATACAAGCTCAGAATGTCCTAGTCCAAGTCCTACATAGTCAATATATCTACATATGGTGCGTGAGATAATGAATGAATGAAAAAATAACAGCCCTCATACGAGTTAACGTTATCTATTCACACCAAAATTCTCCAACAGCAGAGTTAACCATCACACAAATTAACATTACACAGAGAGACACAGAGGCGGACTGCTCAGATTAAATCACAGCCCCCTCTGGCATTTTCACGAAGCAGCTTTTATCAGCTGGAGTGATAGATCCGACAGTCTTGTGATTGGTGGCTAAAACCCATGCAGGAAAAGGCGAGGATCAACCGGAGAACACTGGGGCACAAACACAAGTTGGAGGTCTGGAGGCACCGCGCAGTGGGAAATCCCTCCAGAGGAGGTGGTGACAAATTTGCCCAGAATGAAGCATAATACAAAGCAGTCACCAGAAGATCGTAACAGTGTTTTTACAGCCATGACAACATAGTCTCAAGGTTCACACGTTCTCAGTGGTGTATTCAGAAATGAGTATTGTGCAATGAAGTTTATTTGAGTAGCACAAAAATGATAAAATACCTGTGGTTTGTTATCGATAATACCGCTGATAAAGATTCACAACACGTCTCCAGTTCCTCCATCTCCTCTGTACAAAAATGAAGCCAAAATGTCCCTAGCTAGTCTTCACAGTGGAGATCTTCGCTGTATTGAGTCCCTGCCGTCTGACCGTTTGCGACCACACCGATTGGCACACACATCAGTTAATCATGACGTTAAACCCCCTTTTTATACCATCAAATAAAAAAATTATGTGACGTGTACTTTCAGTTTTTAGTTGTCCCATTTCCCATCCGCTAACATGGAGGGACAGAGTTTATGACCCATACTGAAGCCAGTCACCAGGGAGCGACAGAGAGATTTTGACTTCACTTTTGGGTCGCTGTCATGTTGTCCATCTGTATTATTCAGTCTATGACCTTAAACACATATATGATAATTTTGGCAACACTTTCTATGATGACCATATCTATAATGTACTATGAGGGCATTTATAGTGAATTATTATGCATTTATAAAACTCTATGACGGCACCCAAGTGTCTAACCACTGTAGAGACTATTTGAAAGCTTAAGTTAGCAACTGGAATGTTTTCTAGTAGCCTGCGAGCTAACTGTACGTTTTAGCTGAAGCCTGCTAGCGTCAAAAGTCAGATCATGTAACCGTTTATATGAGTGAAGCTTGAAATCTTTAGCTGAAATGTTCGGTTAGCTTCTGGCTATTGCAATCATTCCAATAGCTAAAGTTAGCTCACAAGCTGTCTTGTTTGAAATAGGGAAAGTGGTTAGCTAGCTAGCTAGCTGTAGCGTATAGCATACTCACAGGGGATTTCGAGGGCTGCAATAGTTTCTGTCTGCTTTTTTTTTCCTTCTGTGACAAAAAACTCTCTGACTCCATGTCACATTGTCTTTAGATGTGAGAGGGTGTCAGACTTCAAAGTATTCTTGTGTTTAGTCGGCATTAATCACTTACAATACAGCACAGATTCCTTGAAATACATGAAAATGCATTACACTTTTCTCAACACCAACACTGAAATATTATGATGAAGCATGAATTATAATAGATGCATCAACATGTATGTCACTTTACTTAACACATACAGTGATCATAATGCATTATGCCCGATCGGTGATCAGTCAACATCTAGTTTATAACTAGTCAAGAGCATCCATAAGACACTTGACATTTCTTATTTATTATAAGTCACATCCATAATGTTTTATGACTGTTGACATTGTGCATCAGGAAGCATTGTGTGTGTTTGAGTGTAGTCGTAGAGCATTATAAATGCATTATAATTAACTATGAATACCCTCTTAACACAATATAGATATGGTCTTCATAGAGTGTTACCATGATTTTTAGTTTCCATTTGTGACAGTGGAATATTGTTGTACTGTTACTATGCAAATACTAGCTTTAGAAATGTAGGACACCCACCGAAAGTGCAAACAGAAAAGATGTTGATGAGAGAAAATGTAAATGAGAGTTCATGAATCGTAAAGGTGAATTGAGCAGATCGACTGATGAAAACAACTTTGATTTTTGCTCTGCTCAGTTGTGATCACAGCGCTCACGTGGCACAAGCTTCTGACATAGTATCGTTCATCAAATCACACAGATTATTCCCAGGAGAAATATGGTATTGTATGAACTGGCTTCAAATGCATGATGCATTCCCTGGGAACATTTACTTTCAGCATAAGTTGAACATGATGAACTATGTCCTTGTCGTTACCCTTGTTAGCTTTGCAGTGATTGCATAAAGCCCATCTGGGTTTTCTTTCAGACACTATAAAACACAGAAGGAGTAGCAGCCACATCAGATTGCTTAGCTTGAATTTGGCATCATATATAGGACCAGAAATGCATTTAGTATTCTGAAAGTAGCTCAGAATCAGAGGAGTGACAGAATGATGGCACAAACTGCAGTTCCCAGTGCAGCGTGTGCCAGGGAATCATAAACCGTGTGAATGTGTGCGCAAGTGTCTGTTTGCGTGTGTGTGTGTGTGTGTGTGTGTGTGTGTGTGTGTGGGGAGGTAGGGTTCAATGTGACAGACACACTTTTCTTAACAGTCTCAAGACACTATGAGTTTTCTCCCCTGTCATCTCCTCCGCTCCAATCTGACACACTACACACACCAACATTTGCACACACTGAACTTTGTTCATAGGTTCTGTTGATCTGCCTGTGGACTGAAGTGCAATCTCAGTTTGTGAGGAAGCTCTCTGTGCACATTTGTCAGTGATCTGGTATCATATTACTGTCTTGCTTCCTCCCCATGAGTCGTGACATAACTGTCAACTGAGTGTGTGTTAATACATTCTGTGTGCAGACACTATTAGCATGTATGCACACAGCATAAGTAAGCGTGTATGTGTATCAATGTATCCTCATACAACAGTTTGTATGATATGCAGTGAATTAGCGTACCCCAAATGGCATTGTCACGTTACATACTTAAACTTATCCGATTAAGCTAAAGTTACATAGGTTAGGTTTATGCAAGTAAAGTTACTTAGATTGGGTTTAAGAAAAGAAACAAAGTTGGGCGCAACGTACTCAACGTAAAGTTGCGTAGGTAAGGTTTAGGCAAGTAAGGTTACATAGATCTGGTTTAGAAAAAAGGAACATGGTTGGGCAGCGTCATATTAATTACTAAATATAAAGTTGCAATCTTAACGTGAAGTTATGTAGGTTAGGTTTAGTAAAAGAAATATGGTTGGGAGTTGTCACAGTACGTACGCTTCGCATAAAGTCATGTAGATTGGGTTTAGCAAAAGAACCATGGTTGTACGTCATCGAGTTACGTACTTAATACAAAATTATGTACTCAACAAAGTTCAGTAGGTTAGGCAACTTAAGTTAAGTAGAAAAGTTTTAGCAAAAGAAGCATGGTTGGTTGTCATCACATTACGTACACAATGTAAAGTTTCATAGGTTAGATTTAGGCAAGTAAAGTCACGTAGGTTAGGTGTAGGAAATGACATGGTTGGGAGCGTCGTCACATTATGTACTTAACATAAAAATTACGTACTTCAGGTTAAGTTAAGTAGGTAAGGTTAGGCAGTAAAGTTATGTAGATAAGGTTAAGTGAAAGAAACATGGTTGTTTGACATTACGTTATGTACTTAATGTAAATTTACTTAGGTTAGGTTTAGACATGTAATGTTAAATAGGTAAGGTTTAGGAAAAGAAACATATTTGGGTGTCAATATGTTAAATACTTAATGTAAAGTTACATACATAATGGAAATTTACCTGGGTTAAGCTTAGGCAAGTAAAGCTAAGTAGATAAGATTTAGCCAAAGAAACATGGTTGTTGTCATCGTCACATTACATACTCAACGTAAAGGTTAGATCTAGGCAAGCAACATTACGTAGGTTAGGCTATTAGTTAGGCTAGGCAGTAAATTTGCGTAGATAGAGTTTAGCAAAAGAAACATGGTTGGTTGTTGTTACATTATTTACTGAACTTTAAGTTACTTATGTTAGGTTTAGACTTGTAAAGTTACATAGGTTAGTTAGGTTTAGGAAGTGAAACATGGTTTGGCATTGTCATGTTAAATACTCAACGGAAAGTTACATACTTTACGGAAAGTTATGTAGGTTAGGCTAAGGCAAGTAAAGTTACACAGAAACATGGTATATGGTGACGACCTAACTAAAAAATAATTTAAAGTTCACTTGGTTTCACACGGGCCACCTGGTGAAGTGTCCTGTGTTTGTTTGACCCCCTCTACCGCCCCAGTCTGACTCTTTTCATGGACTTTCGCTTGTTAAACTACTTTCTTATTTACTCCCATCAGCACGTTGGTCACATGATCGCAGCCTTCAGTATGACATGGGTTATATTCAAATTGTGGTTTATTGCTTTTCATAGATATGCATACTAGCAGTGCATGAGAACTGCCTGATGTGTTTATATGCATCATTTTGCTTTTGCAGCTTTGGCCTGTGGCTATTTTAAGTTCTGACTCAGACTACTTCTCCATTTGCTTTTCTTCCTGTCTCTAACTGTATGTCTATATGATCCAGTGGCCAGTGCTAAGGGTTAGCAGAGGTGAGGCTGCAGCTTGTGCTGCATACTGAGTTGGCTTGTCAGATCAGAGCCAGTCTTTGGGGAGAGTCCCTTTTCATAATTTCTAATGCTTGCAGACTTCCAATAAGTTCCCCCAGACTGGAGGGACTCTGTTACCCATCACTCTTTCTGTCTCTCTCATTTTTGCATACCTAGCCTGACCTTTCACTCGTTAGCCTTTTCTGTTTCTCCCCCTACTCCTTTGCCTCCTCTCTTCTCTTCATTGCTCTCCAAAGTCTCACCCTACTACTCCATTCATCTCTGATCCCCTTTTTGCTTATTTTTTTTTAAATTACTGAATAGTGTTGAAACAAGTTTTTTATTTTGCCCTTTCCTTCACCTGCGTATTGCTCAAAATATCATCCTCTAGAGTTACTTGACGGGAACTGCTGTCAAATAAAACAGCTTTAAGTTTGATGACATTATTCCCTTGTGTATGAAGATCCATCAGTCCCTATCTCTTGAAACTTCTCAAAGTTCCAGATCTTTATGCCTTTGCGCTGCCAACAGCCAGGAGCAGAGGCATTATGTTTTCCGGTCATACGTCTATGTGTCCCATTCTCGCTCATGATCATCTTGAGGAAACGTCTTCAAATTTGGCACAAACGTCCACTTGGACTCCAGGATAAACTGATTAGATTTTAGTGCTCAGAAGTCAGGGGCACTGTGACTGTACGCCCATCCTATTCTTGTGAACTTGATATATCAAGAACGCGGGAATTTCGTGAGTCGAAGATTCATATTATCAGTCAGACCCCTCAGTCAACTGAGATTCTTTGATTCAAGCGATCGTGTTTTCTTTTAGTTAGTTAGTTTGTTTTCTTCAGTTTGTGTGCAGTGTACTTCTGGAAGGATTAGGTACCCAGATTTAGCAGCTGAGTGAGTGCTCTTCACTTTCATACTGCTCTTTGGGTGCAGGCAGCTGCAGACCCAGGGTGAGTCTCAGTGAGACGGCGGCAGCGGCCTGGAGTTCTGAGATAATGTTATCTTCTGCCATGTTATTATGAGTGGTGAATTTACAGCTCGCAGCAACTTAATACTGTACAATCTGTGGCTTTTATTTGGTATCTAGTGTCTGCAAAAAATGTTGTTGCAAACTTCCAATCCCTTGTTAGCATAGCTAGCGTGCATTAGCTCAGAGGGCTAGCCTGGCTCATTTAATATATTATGTGAACATCTCCCACTAAACAATATTCAGACACTCAAACTTCATGTGGAAAAGAAGGAACAGATCTTGGAATAATTATATTGAACAGCCACATCGGATTCAACTGACATCATTCTGAGTTGGGTACAGCTGTAGAATATCATTACGTCCGACAAAATCGTTCACTTGGACTCAAGGCTGAATTGATTAGAATTCGGTGGTCAAAGGTCAAGGTTACTGTGACCCCACAAAACACTTTGTTGGCCATTACTTAAGATTTCATATGCTAATTGATAATAAAAAAGTCAAAATAAAGATTAAAAGTGAGACATTTTATATCCAAAAGGACAAAGGTCAGGTTAACTGTGACATCATAATTACCTGCAAAAACATTTTTTCTGACCATTATTCAATGTCATAACCCCGATGTAGAGAGATGTGGTTGGATACTGAGCTGAGTGCTGCAGGGGTGAGGTTTTTTTGTAGTCACAGAAATTAGCATCACCTTGGTCCCCTTTACAAAAAGCCAGTGGTTGGTGGAGGCATAGAAATGCAAGGCGGTAATTCTAGCTTTCTTCCTTCCCTGGTGCTGAGAATGATGATTATGGCGATCATGAAGGAGAAGATGATCATTTGATGACAATATAAGGGATCTTGGTGCTTTAATGGCAATACTTGGGCTGCTCTAGCTCACGACTATGTTCTGCTAATATGGTTGTAACTCTGCCGTGTTGCCTGTCACAGCTGAAATAAATAGTTTTGTTTTTGCAGTAGACGCTTCCTGTCATGCTCACTTATTTAGCACTCTGCAAATCCCAGGTGTGTGTGTGTTTGAGAGTGTGTCTGTGTGAACCTCCCTCTGAAGAATTTGCCTTTTGTCAGCTTGCCTACGTATTTCATTTTTTTAAGTGGTATGGTTTTCAGAAAATGTCATCAGCCAGGTAGGAATAAAGGCCCGCAGCTTGTTTCCTCTGATTCAGACATTTTACTTTGTTTTTTCCTACTTTATGTTTTTCTTCTCATCTCCCCCTTCACTGCCTATTAACCTTTAGTCCCAATATTAGCATTATGTCCTGTGCTAGTTCTCTTAATTTCTCCATTCTCTTCATCTTGGCACGCTGAACTCTCAACGCTCTGTCAATATAGCACCTGACTTCACCTCACTACAGACTGTATGGGTTGTAGCTCCAGCTGTGGAAGTCTGAACTCCACCCCTCAGACAGTTATGAGATCTGCGCTACTGCACACACACAATGACAGAGCTAATGGTTAGCATCACACAGCTAACATTACCTAACAGTCATTGACGGGGTTAACAACGAGTTGAGCCGTTTCAGTGTCAGTGTTAGATTGTTGAGACCGTTTAACAGCTTGTGTTGGATGATAGTCATTGCTGCTGTGTTAGCTTGCACTAATCCGGCAGAGGTAGAACTGACCGTTAGCTCGGAGGCTAGTGGCTCCAGAGATGGCAGCAACAGAAAGTTTGCTGATCTGGTGGGGAGTCAGGACAGTCCGGGATTAGACCTACAGCACAAAAAGGATTGAATGCAAGTTTGACTGGAGACCATAGACTGTATGTAAAGATAGATGACATGTCTCTACTTCCTCATATTGTACAAAATGAACCCAAAATACGGCTGCTGCCATCTTGTGCTGATGACATCATTTGGAGCCAGAGTCTGCACAGTAGCAGTCTCTGGCAGTGTCCTATCCAACCAATCATGAGCAACACCATCAATAGCGAGAATACTGATTGGTGCAGCTGTCAGTTATGACAGTAGTTCCCCTCTTTTTAACGTCATATTATCTTACAACCGGGGTTCATGACTTCTACTGCAGACAGCCACCAGGGGGTGATCACAATGTTTTGGCTTCAGTTTTGGGTAGCTGTCATGTCACCCATCTTTATATACAGTCTGTGCTGGAGACAATTTGATACTACCTGGCACTGGGTTATTTCGGTCAATACCCAAAACGTATCCGGTACCGATACCTTAAAATACTCAACCTTCTTTTGCTTGTCCAGATCCAGAGCAGTGTCCTGCAACTCACAGAGGAGCACAAGCAGAGAGTGAGGAGTATGCTGGAGTCCCTCAGCCTGCAGACACCAGCCGAGAGCTGCAGCCCCAGTCTGCCTAGCAACGTCTTGTATCCTTCACCTAAAGTGAAACGCACTCATCAACACCTGACACCTGCACGAAACACATGCAGGCTGATGCTGTATTTACACACCCTACAAAAACCTCAAACATGCCTCTGTGTGAATCTGACAAGCTGCAACACATACACACACTCTCTTAGCACTCTATGAAGGATACCTGTACTGTATTTCAGATGTCAGCAGAGCATCTTCATTGATTTTCTCCAGCAATTTATTGAATGTCTTGTGCTTTTCACTTAATCTCTTCAAAAGTGTGTTGTACAACACAGGGTTGTTACTGTATTTCAGTCAGTAGTACTTAAAGGCTCAGTGCATCTGTTGTGCTGATCGACTCTCTCACTCTCATACACACATACACACCCACCCATTCTTCCTTTCACTCTCCCACACACTCTCATTGACTCAGTCCGTCTGCTAAGCTTGATATTAGCTTTAGCAGCTACTGTCTTATAATGCACATTAATAGTTAATATACACCATTAACAAGAGACGCACTGTTAGCTGTGATTGAAGCAGGAGCTTGATAGAAAATACACATATTTTATGTTTACAGTTCTGTAGTGGTGACGTATATCAGTTTTATGAGCCTCACGTGTGTTTACTTCCTGTCAGCTCTACATCACCTCTGCCTCCGGCCTTAGTGATGAAAGTGCTTTTTAATCCTCATGTTGCTTCACTTTTCAGTTATTTTGTGCATATTGTGATGACCGTTCATGTTTGTATATAGTGTCACTGATCATTTTGATAATCATCTCAGTCTTTAAATAGCAAGATTAGACAGTCAGCTACCCTAGCTGGCTAATAAAATCAACAAAAGCACTGTCAAGTTTATGAGAAGGGCGGTCTGCTCTGCGGTGCTTTACTGCTCGCCATTGCAAGACGGTGTATGTCAGCCAATTTCATATTTTTGTCAGCTTTTCCAAGCACCAATTTAAAAAAAGAACCACAGCGACCTAAAGTAAGCTAAGCTCTGAAAATCAGCCTAACACTGGTGTTACACTGAGTGACTAACATTAGCCAACAGATGTCTTCTAAGACCACTACATACAAAAATGAATGCTAAATACTGTTGACATCATGTAGGTTACGAAGCTAACTGAGAAAAGTGTTGTCTGTTTACTTCCCGTCAGCACTGTGTGTCAATAAGCATTACATTCTGGTCAGGTTCCTATTACAATTTTTAAAGTTTAGAGTGTTTAGAAGTTCAGAACATTGTAATTGAAGTGTATGATGAGCATTCCCATAAGCATTTACGTCTCAGTTATTGTTATCGCAGCATTGTTTGGGTTGATACCATTTGTTACACAGCTGTGTTGCTGATTTTCAGCATTTTTTTACTGCATGATAATTGATAAAAATGGTCAAAAACCCCACTAAAATACCACATTAAGACACCAAGACCTTGAGGACGACCACAGAAAAATCCATGCTGTAATTCGGAGTCAAAATCTTCTGAAAATTTGTGGTATATATTGTCAGTATAGCTGTGAAAGCCATCCATCCTCTGAATGCTCAGGAGCACTAGTTTGTGGCTGTAAAGCTTCATGTGGCTGTGAGTATCCTAGAGGTCACTATAGGTCACTTGATACAGTGATGCTCATTTCAAAGAAATGGTCTCACCACAAAGAAATGGCTGCTTTGGGAGCTAACATCATTACACGTCAATAAAATCCATAAGGGTCTCAGCATTCCAGTCATACCCAGTACTGCTTCCTGACATACTAGTGTGATGTTCCTGGTACCATTGGATTCCTTTGGTCACTCAGTGTAGCACCAGCAATAGCCTGATTTTCAGAGCTTCGCCAACATTAGATCACTATGGCTATTTTTTTACATGTGCTTCAAAAAGCTCCCAAAAATATTAAATTGACTGACGCACACTGTCTTGCAAAAGCGAGCAGCAAAGTTCAGGTAAGCTGATCGCCCTCCTCATAAACTTAGTAGTTTGGCTAGCTGATCAGCTAACTTCACAGTTAAAATGATCAGAAACACTATTTACAACAATCGACAATAAATACTATTAACAGCATGTACTAAGCTATCTGTAAAGACGCGAAGGTAAGATTTCTGTGGTGTTGACGGGAGGTAAACAAACATGAAATTTGTAAAACGACATACATCACACTACACTGTGCAAGTAGAGGATACATACATTCAAGTGACACCCTATAGTTTCTGTTAAGATTGTTCGCTTTCAGATATAAACTCTCCCAGACACTTAACACACTTTATGCTTCATTCCTCCTTAACTTTTGTCCTCAGGTGTGTTGGAGACGTCCTCATCTGTCTGTCTGACTTTGCACTGACAGCCGGCTGATGCAAACTGATATTATTACACCATCGATTGGGCTGTTTGTTCTATTGTTCATTTTTTGTTGCACATCTTTAATTCCTATATGTGTAGTGTGTTTTCTGTTCTGCTCTTAAAGCAGCACTGCAGACATTCGACAGTGTCAATTCACTAAAAAAATGTACCGAATAGATTTTAAAAGTAGTTTATTTTTACAAGCTTTGTTAAAGAAAAGTTTGATTAAAAGTTATCTTTACTCATTAAAACATCAAAAACTCATTTGTGTCTTTATTACAGGCCCACATCTGTACTTAGGCTACTTTTTGTAGAGTATAATACAATTAAATGCAGGATATCAGGGGTGTCTCTACTTTGGGATTTTGTACACCACTTAAAGTACACAATTAGGCATAAAACCTCACATGGCCTTTTTTATGTTCTATTAGAATTTTACAACTGCAGAGTCACAGAAGTGGTCAAGGTGAAACCTACCATTACTGTAGCCATTTATTATTTGGAGAGTGTCGTCTTTGCTTTGAAGTCACTAACAGGGAAGAGCACAAAAGTGAAAAGGACACGTTTGACTTTATAGAAATGATTCATGAGACACATGAAAATGAAAAACGATCCACAGGAGTAATTGACCTGGTCATAGCAGCGATTATCTTCATCACACAACTCTGCTCTTTTTTTTCTTTGATATGCCCAGGCAGAAAGTTTTGTCTCTGTGAGGGTCGCAGTTGGAAATGACCCAGGACTGGAAGGACTGGTTTCCCATGAGGACCTTCACAAAGCTGCTGTGTCACAGATTGTGACCAGGCCTACAGGTCGCTGGTGTTGGACAGTGAATGTGAGGTGGGCAAAGCCTTGCTGCTCAGGGGTGCAGCTGCTCTGAGATGTCAGCATTGGGCAGAAACTTTTTGATTAACTTTTCAGTGGAGGATATTTTTTCAAACCTTGATTTAATCAGGTAAGTTCCTCTGAGATCTCATTTTCAAGTGAAACCACAGTACATAAATCAAGAAGACATAAAACAATTTAAAATGTACAATATCAATCATAATAAATACAAGTATAGAGAAAAATTATTCAAAAAAAAGTCAAAAATCAAAGTAAAAAATTTCTGAATCGATCCATTGGTCCCAGAGTATCAAGCCTCATTGTGCACTGCAATTCATTCAGGTGTGAATAAACTAACATCAGTCTCTCCCAGATTAATGAAACCCGCAGCACTAACAAGTCCTGTAAGTGTGTGTTATGTGATCCAACTCTTCAGCCATTAAATGACGACAGACACAATTTCTGAACAAGACCTTTATTTATAGAGAATGCTCTCTTCTAATGAAAAGAGAAGGCCAACCCACTTTTGGATAAAGAATAAAGTGATACGTGCCATTGATGTCTCCAGTTTAAGGGCTGAATGGCAGACAGCAGTTAGAGGCGAAGAGTGGATGTTGCGACATGTCTGTAAATAACGTCACTATAATCTAGCCCTGAGAGACAGACTGCCTCCACATGTTTTCTCTCAGATTTAAATCTTCGTTGACTATAATTTCTACTGAGGATGTATGCATTAGATTTCAGGTGTTCCAGGAAGAAAATATATGTAGTAAATGAAACTAAAGTAAAACACCTATTTATTTCTCAAATGGTGACTCAGTCAGACAGGAGAAGTGATAAGGGGTTCCTCCCTGACCATGTGCACAGCTAATACACGTTTAAAAAATGCGTTGAAAATGATAGGCACTAGCTTATTGTTAGTAGTTTACAATCACATGAAAATAAGAATCAGTGTTTTTGTCATCCTAAAATGAGCAGTTTCTGTCTACATACAGAGCAGGTCCTCTTCTACAGAGGCCACCATGTTGTTTCTACAGTAACCCAGAAAAGACAAATCGAACAGGGGCTTTAGATAAGGCCATTCGCGTGTCCGCATTGGCCACTGTAATTCTCTTACACGCTTGGCACATGGAAGAATATTTAGTTCTGCAACCTCACTGCTAGATGCTACTGAATCCTACACACCAGACCTTTAAAAGACATAGCCCTGGCATGGCTATATATTAATACAGTCATTTACTGTAATTACTTAAACACACTCCAAATCATATGTGAATTTTATCTTCCCACCTCATCTCCTGAACACACTCATACTGCAACACACATTGACACACAACTGCCTCTCTAACCGTTACAATCAGTACTTCAAGCTAAAGTTTTTTGTATCTAAGTTTTTTTTGTCATTATTTATTATCCATTCATTTTCTGTAACCACTTATCCTGTTGGGGGTCGCAGGCAAGCTGGAGCCTATCCCAGCTCACACTGGGTGAGAGGCAGGGTTCACCCGGGACAGGTCACCAGACTATCACAGGGCTGACACATAGAGACAGACAACCATTCACACTCACATTCACACCTACGGACAATTTAGAGTCACCAATTAACCTGCATGTCTTTGGACCCGCTGACACGGGGAGAACATACAAACTCTGCACAGAGGGGCACCTCCACCCTTTGGTTCGAACTAGGAACCCTCTTGCTGTGAGGGGACAATGCTAACCACTGCCAATGATTCATTATTATAAGTAGTTTTATTCTGTTTTTGTTAAATACAGCTGTACATATACAATGTTAGATACAGCTAAAAATATTTAAAAATTAAACTGAAAAAACTTACGTTAAACTTAAAGTTACATAGAAATGATCAAACACAACAACTGTTATATATGTATTGGTTTGTTACAGTCGCTCCGGTGCATTATGGGAGTAGAAATAATCATAATAATAAACTAACGTGCTGAGTATGTGTATTGTGTAAAAAAAATATTTTAAAAAAAAAGTCCTACAATACAAAATACAAACTAGTATGTGAAGTTAGAAATATAAAAAATATGTGTACAATGCTATAATGTACAACACAATATCAGTAGGAGGAATAAAAATATATATGTGCAAGATAAAGAATATTGCACTATACACATTATTATATATATTCGTATTAAATGTATATTAATACGTTTTATTAGCCTACATTTTATTTATTTATTTATTTATTTATTCAAAAATGAATCTTGCCAAGTGTCAGCCCATCATCATCTCTGAGGAAACACATTGAGGGAAACGGAACGCACCCCCACGCTCTGACGGTGTCTCCCTTTAACTCCTCCGTGCGGAAACAACATCCTCCTCCTCGGTTAGCGCCCGCTGGCTGTCATTCGTCCAAGGCGAGCCAGCCGGTGCGATCGTGGCACTGGCGGAGTGGAGCAGCGAGAGCCGCATGTAAATGAACAACTCCACCTCCGTGTTGCCGTCACCTGAGGATCCGGAGGGGAACACCGACTGTCCCGTCCCCGTCATCGGCGAGCTGACCTCAACCGTGTGGAGAGATTACCCAAAAAAAGGTTAAACTGCACTACTTTGGAGCAGACGCTGCCCGCTAATCGCTGCCGTGTGGCGCCGCCGTTTCTCGCTACAACACGGTGAGTGATCCACGAGTTTTGTGGCTGTAACGTCCAGCGCTTTATCGGCTGGATCACCCGAGTTGGCCGCTGCCTGATGGATCCTGGCGGGGCATCCAGCTGTAATGACAGGCAGGATCCATTTGTCGAGGAGCGACTTATAGCACTTGGTTAATTCCCCAAAGCGCACCCCTGGAGGAAGTCTTATATAAATAATTGTGATGTAGTATTGCGGAGTTGATGTGTACCATCAGATACGGTCTTACATCGGAGGCTTCACACTGAACGCGGGTTGAAATTAAGTGAATTAACTCATCATTGCCTGCAGACAGTTGCGCGTTTGAGCAGGACAGCCAGGTCAGGTCAGGCAGGGTGCATGCAAATCAATTAAGAAATTCTGTAATTGATGGTCCACATGACAGTCTTTATCCAGGCTCTGTCATCACCATCACCATTACGCATGTCCGTGGCAGTGCCTCTGCATGAATGATAACAGGGAGAGAGCCCCGCAGATGCACGCAGAGAGAGGGAGAGATGATGTGTCAGTCCTTGAACCTCAAACCTCCCACAGCAGGCGTGCAGCCTGAGGGGAATCTGGATCCACTCCTGCTGCACATCCAGCTGTCTGATAAGCATCTTGCTTGTTCCATCCTCTCAGGAGTCGCCTTTGCCTCAAGGGTTAGTTTTGCCTCTTGAAATTAATGTCACAGAGTTGGTTAACAGTTTCCCACTCTTGATTGAAGATTCTCAGATTTTTTCCCCTCCTTCCTGTCCTGTGGGATTAGGAGAAATTACAGATTGGCATTGCATTGTAGAATTCATGTTCTTCACGCCACAGGGAAACTCAGAGTGGAGCTATCTTCAGGGGTGTGTAGTATGATTAGACATGCTAGCCTACTTATCTGACAAAGCTGGAACCTGGATCTCCCACACAGGAAATCAAACTTCAGCCTCTCTGCTGCAGGAGATTGTTGTTGGCAGAGAAGAAAATCTCTTCTGGCCAAGAGATTTACGTGGGCTTACACAGCTTCGGCAAGAAGTACACTGCCTTCAGACCGCCCCGCGGCAAGCACACCTCGCCTGACTTGAGTGCCACATTGACAGACCAAAGCCGAACCAGACCCTCCCACCTTGGATGCTGACCACCAGTGGGTCATGCTGAGGGAAATCCATCCAATGCACTCATCTTGCAGAGCAGCTGTGATGTATTAATGGTCCTATAATGTGAGCACTTGGCTGCTGTGTGTGCAGTATTTACTGCTGTCCACCTAAAGTAAGAAAGGTGGGGGAAGACGGGATGTTACTGCCATGACCATGAGTGGAAATCATGTTATCTTAGTGGTTTATCTGTCAAAGGTCTCATTTCCCCTCAGGGAGCACTTGAAATTTTCTCTGCAGTGTGTTCAAGTCGCTCCCAGTCAGTCAGGCTAAAGCCAAGTGTAATATGATCTCAGAACGTGAGAGCTTTACCGGCCCTGTGACTTAGATTTTCTTAAATGATCATCCTGTGTAATTAGGGTTGCAAGCTTACAGTTAATGGATGCATTTAGACTCTCATTTCTGTGCTGCCTGTGCCACATTAGAGATGATTGATCCGCTCCTAATGTCCTTCCTACGCTACTTCTTAAACTCTCAGCACTTTGCCCTATTGCACGGAAACACCAGCAGCTGCAGGATACACAGTATGTGTTGACTGCTTGAAATTGTGCCGGTGGCGATAACCCTTTTTTGCCCATAAATATCTGTCAGGGAGCTACATGGCTGACTGCATGGAAGCACACAGGAACATCAAATAACCCGATGAGCTGCTGCCACAGGAGAGACGAGCCCCCCCCTCCTTTTCCTTGGCTGTTATCTAGAAATATTGAGGCTTTCGACCAGCACTTAAGGATATTTAGTGCTGCATTTCTCAGAAAGCTGGGAAGCTACCCAAAAGATGTTCTCAGAACGCACAAATTGGCCTTAATCGAACATTGTCTTCACTCAGCTGTCTTTAGGAACACTTGTTTTTGCTGACTCTGTAAGGAAAAGAAGTTTTATTTTTAAATAAGAGACTTAGGTGACCATAGAGACCACCACTTATTAAAGTATTTCACTGCTTGAAAAGATGCTCTTTTCATAAAACTGGGCCACCTACCTAAAAGAAAGAGGCAAATACTTTTGAAGTTAGTGCTACACAACCAGAGAAAACAGAGAAAAAGGACTGTGACATTCGTTTTTGCTGAAGAGATAGAAAACCTACTACTACCAGACTGCGCCACACGGGATCAGCCAATGCTGCATGGATGTACAAAGAACTGGTTCCAGCATTTGAGGCTGGGCACTGTTAATTCCTGGCACATGAAGCCAAAGAAGTTCGACCTCCCAGGCATAAAATTACCCGGATCTTCCGACAGCCAAGCGGCTAACGTCCAGTTTTGCCCTCCGCCAACTTGAATTAAGACTTTTGACATGTTATCAGAGCAAAAGGAACTAACAAGTCATTTTATTGCAGTTGTGACGCTCAAAAATAAATAAATAAATAAATATATATATATAAATTGATTTACAGACATCTCTTTCCCAATGTAAGTTGGAAAAAGTCTTTTTGGGGCCAGATATCACGGACCTGGAAGTCGTAATTTTTCTGTTTGGCATTACAAAAATTGGCTTGTGATGTACTGTGACCTTGCCCATTTTGAGACAGGAAACAATATGACGACCAGCTGGTAACATCTCTTAAATTTCTTAAAGACGTATGTAACTGCTGGAAAGATGGTCTTTTTGTAAAACGGGGCTATCTGTGCAGTAGAAAGGCGCAAATACAATTGAAATTGTTGCTGACCAGAGAAAACGCTGTGGCATTTACTTTTGCTCAAGAGGTAGAAAACCTACAACTACCAGGTTGCACTGCGCCGCACTAGACCAATAAACCCTCCTGTTGATGGGCGACGTAATGCAACCTTGTCCGTTTTGACACAGGATACAACATAGCAGCCAGCTTGTAAGAAACAGTTTCAAAGTACAGTTAAATGATGAGCTAAAATATGTTTCTGAAAACATTTTTAGATGAGAAATAGGCATCGCAGTAACGAAACCTTGGTTCATATTTGATTAGCACTGCCTTGTTTTACCATTTGGTCTGAGTTTAAGGACGAGGTAGAGAGAGGGGCATCTCTCTCTTGATCCACTTCTATGCCTGTTGTGTCCGTGGTGGTGGCCATATGAAAATAAGGAAGTAGGATTTGTAGTTTGAGCAACAGCCCTAGACCCAGAGAAAATCTGTCACCCAGCTGCTTTGGGTTGAGAGACGAGCAGGGAGATCTGGTAAGATGGAGGGAAGTTTATTAAAGCATACTGCCCACATTGTTATGATACAAAGCTGGTTTAAAATTGGCAGAGTTTCCCTTTAAAGCCAGAGTAGCTGCAACAGAAGGGAGTTTGTCGGCTCTTTTTCAGCACAGTCTCTCATGTCACATTGGCAGAATAATATCCTGAGATCTACTGTTAGGTTCCAGTCTTTGCACAGTTGTCAGGATGTGCTGCAAAAGCAAAGAAGCAGGAGGAAGATTTAGTATAAAATGATCACTGTTGGTCCGTCTTATCAGCGCTCTGAAGAATGGTAGCGTGTGTCTACAAGCATATGCTTTTCTCCTCTGATTTGAGTGAGATTCTTAAGGGGGGCTCATTCAGTCTAAATTAACATTCACACCCGAGACGTTTGCTCACTTCCTAGTCCTTCAGACTCAAGAATTGGCAGCCGGGCTTGCAAAAGATTAATTCTGTCAGTGCAAAATCAAGTCCCTGGTGCTCATTATCCTCTTGCACAGGCTCGCTCTCCTCCTCTATCTTGCGCTCGCTTTCCTATCTGTGCATCTCCAAGTTTTGCCGCTGTGTCTCAGCAAAGGTATGAATGAATGAAATATTCACCAGGAAAAGCTGTTATTTCCCGCAGGGTCTCGCCTTCACACTCCTCTACCTCCCCCCTCCCCTCCAAAAGCCTCGACGCCCCTGCGCTCATCTCTCTCCTCCCGTCTTCCTCCTGTTTCTCACAATCTGGCTCTCCTTTCGTGCCCTCCACCCCCACCCAAGCCCCATACCCCTCTGCATCCTTCTGATTGTATCAGTGATGGAGCCCTTGCTAAATTATGCATGAATTATGTGAATTATATCTTGTAGCTTTTCATTAACATTATCTTCCCGCTCCCTCCCTCCAGTTACTTCTGTTTTCTGCTAATGTTTTCTTAAAATTTGTGGCTTTCATCAAATTTTCATTTGATGAGGTCCTATTTTTAGCTGTTGTATTTATCTTCTCGCTTTCATCCCTTCCTTTCGAACGTAAAAAAAAAAAAAAAGCCTCTGAGGGAAAAGGAAGTTGCAACTGGATGAAAATGTCTAAGACGACCACTGCTTTCGGATAGAGCAACCAGGGGGACGGGGGGGGAGGAGAGAGCAGGGGGAGGGAGTCTGGTACAGAGATTGTAAATGCTCCTCTGGGGATTATGCAAGTGCCAGACATCAGATGTGTCTTTTAAAAGGAACATAAGGAGCCCCACTTCAGATGCCGGCTCCCCTCTAGTGTTCCATATTGACCACTTATCCCTAGCATGTCTCTCTATTTCACGTACTCCACAAGTATCACAAGAGAGGGAGCCTTTCTGGCGGCTTTTGGAAGACGAAAAATGGCTTCATGAATAAGAAAACTATTTCAGTGAAAGCTCACTGTTTTCAGATGAAAGCAGGATCTCGGTATCAAAAGAAAATGTGTTCAGTGTGGAAGTCGTAGTCAGAAAATTCTGTTTTGAGATGGACACTCTTCTCTCTGTAGCCTTAAAAAGGGAAATCACGCAACTGTGTGCCAATATTTTGATGTATAAAAATCTCACGGCCTGTCATATTTTTTCTTCAGAAGAGTGCCTCTAGGCCAACCTCTGCTGACCATGCGGAGTCTGTGTGCGGTGGTCTTGGCGATTGCTGCTGCCGCCCTCAGCTCGGCAGACTCGGACACGCACAGACTGAGGCATGACTCCAACCTGGAGATCTGTATCCTTCTGCTATCGGTGCGGCCAAATGCACAGTGTGGACATGAACGTGTCTGCCTGTGTGTGTGAACGTTTCTGTGCCTGTTTAATGTGACAGATGGGTGCATGAAAGAGCATTTATGTGTGTGATGCTCATGTGGAGAGCGTGTGTCTTCCTGACCTCCTCTTATTAGACAAGCGGCTGTTTGAGACGAAGAGGAAAGATCAGCTCAACGCCCTCAAGAATCTGGTAGAGCTGAACGACATCAACCAGCAGTACAAGATCATAGACATCATGCTCAAAGGACTCTTCAAGGTAGGCTGTGTGTGTGCACTCTCACGTCAAATGCTCACATAGTCTGTGGGCAGCAGCTAAATCAAGAACAGACAAGGCCACTAGTATTAAAAAAAAATAGCAAGAGTTACTTCTGAGAGCTCAACCGTCTTGTGCTCTCAGCAGACTGAAGGATCAGAAGGTCCGCAGCCCGACACAGAATCAAAAGCCTCAAATCCAACGATTACATTCATCAGCATGTTTCCACGCATTCATTTGAATGTTAATTCAGACTCAGCTGCTTGGAGTGCCATTCACTCACACTGAGCTGTGAGCTTTGCTTTTACAGTATGCCTCATTTTCCCAGAGGACAGTTATCTATGCATCTGTGTGCCTCTCAAGGACAACTAGCACAGTCAACCTTCAGTAGCTGGAGAGCATTGTCAGCATTTCTATACCAGTGTATGTGTGTGTTCGTATGTGTGTGTGAGATAGAGTGCTTAACAGTGATCCTGCTTTTATCTCTTCTATATACTATCCCCAAAGACGCTGCGCTGACTCTGATCTCAGTCGATGTCTTGTTGTGTTCAGTCTGTGTTTCAACCACAGTATGACACAAAGTGTTTTCTGTCAAAAGACATGTTGTGTTGTGTGTGGACACATTGATTCGTCTTGACACAACTTCAGAAGCAACAGTCAGACAGGCTTCACACTGTTTAAAGGGACAGTTCATCTCCTAATCCAAAATACATCTCACCTGTAGTATTATTTATCAGTCTAGATTGTTTTGGTGCGAGTTGTGTTGGAGATTTTGGATGTACAGATGTCTGCCTTCTCTGCAGTATAATGAAACCTTGTTGTGAGCAGTTTCATGTAGGAACTATTTTCTGTCAACTGAACTACACCCACCAACTATATGGCAGTGCAGAAGGGAGCATGCATCTGCTGCTAGCCCACCTAGCACCAGTGTCCCTTTAACATTATTCTCTCAGTTACTTATTATTTGTTTCTTGATTCAAAGCCTGATCTTTTGAGCACTCCACTGTGAAGTTTTGGCACTGCATCCCCTGATCTCAGCAGTCAAAGTGTTGTTTAAATATCATCATATCAGCACATTTTCCTATAAACTTTTACCTGTATTTTTCACCTGCTTTACCACAGCAACCTCAATCCACAGTACACACTGTGAAGTAAAGTAATCTGGATATTGAGCAGTTTTTCTCATTCTTAAGGTGTTGGAGGACTCCAGACAAATCCTGGTTGCGGCCAACATGCAGCCTGATGACCCTTTCCCAATGGACGACAAGATCAAAGAAGGTCTGATTCACTTTTACACCTTAGCTGCTTCATCCTTTCTTTTTTTGCAATGTCTTTGGCTCTACTTACATAAGCCTGTGTATCTTTATTTAGTAGCATCTCTAGTGTATCTTTCACACTCTGATTCTGTTTCCTCCACCTCTGCTCAGAGTGGTTTGTCTAGTGTTACCTGTTTCCAAACGCCCCACCTCTGACACTCTTTCTTTCTTTCATCCTTGCCCTCTTTTGGTGCCAGCAGGTGCCAACAATATCAACTGTAACATCTGTCTGAATGTCACAAATACCATCATCCCCTATTTTTCATTTTTATTTCTATTTGAGTGAACAAAATCAACCATCATTTTATTAGCATTCTTTTGTTTTTTCCTGTTCATCAGCATATCATGTATTTCATCTGTGCAAAAAGTATCGCCAGAATTCTCCTCAGTCTTCTTTCTTTTGTTTCTTTCTTTTTTCTTTCTATAAATCTCTGCAGCGTATTCCCACGTGGTGGAGAACACAGCATTTTTTGGTGATGTGGCGCTGCGTTTCCCACGTATTGTCCACCACTACTACGATCGGAACACCGACTGGGGCGGTCTGCTTCGCTGGGGGCTTAATTTCTGTAACCAGACGGGGGTTTTCACAGGAGGGGCCCACCAACATGTCCTCACACTGGTAAGACTAGAAAATCCTGTTCTTATATTACCTAATGCTACCTGTCGATTACAGTGTTGTCACAGTCCACCGATGTCCTCTGCAGTAAGGGTGTAAAAAATGGATTTGCACTTTGGGTGCCAACTGCGAAAGCACTGCTTTTGAGTGGCTGAATTTAGAAAATATTTGTGAGATCACCTGCAGAGCTGAACAGAAAGAGAGTGTTGTTGCTTCGATTGAAGCTGCTGAAAAAGTGGACTTACCACATTTAGGTGCGAAAGGTAAAAGGATTGAACATATGAAAATTATTCATTCTTTCGATTTGTGCCTGTTTAAAGTGAAAACAGTCTTTTTTTTTATTTTCCCCTCCGCATTACGAAATGGTATTATAGTTGGTTTTATGCTTGGGCGCTATCACTTTTTTATTGTATTACAATAAACCAGGGTATTTAGAAATCCCAACGGTTTTCCTTCCAATACTGTCAAAATAGGGCTGGTCGATATGGACAAAAATTCATGATACATATTTCAGTATTTTCCTGGAAATGAGCTACATGATTTCAGTTGCAAGTCACAGCCCCATTTGAGATGTCACAAGCAGTTTTGTAAAAAACAGACTGTGATCAAAATAAAACGCAAAGACGGGGATTTTATTACCCTGTACCTCCACTCACATGAAGCCAGGGACAACAGCAACACTGAACAAAGGTAACGTTACAAAGTTCGGCTCCATTACAGCTCACTAGTTTGACCGACAAAACAAAAAACACGTTTTCCAAACAAATGTAACATGCTAATGTTATTAGCACAAGCCTAGAGCATTTTACAGTGTATTAATTACCCTAGCTACGAGCAGAGATTTCCTCTGATCATATGAAGCCAGGATAAATCCCACCTAAAATACTATTTTGTGGAGGCTCTATTGTCTTCACAATTTATTGTCTCTTATCTGTGAAATTAAAGTAAAAGCTCCGTTTTCACTGAGGGAAATAGTATCGCACTGCAGGGGAAAAGTGCGATACTAGCACTGCGATACTAGCACTCCATTCCACAAATTCGCTCCAGCTTTTCCATCCAGCTCTTCATTGTAACACGTGAAGAAGAGAGGAGAGCAGGAGGGGGAGGTCACGTGATGATAACAACAACCGGGTGAAAAACAGTGAGTTGTTGAAAAAAATGTCAGCGGTGTGGCAGTACTTCCTTCTGAAAAGCGAAAAAGACGGAACGGCCAAATGCAAAATGTGTATTAAACGTATAAATGTGTAAAAGTTTTGTCATAATAACCTACTGTTGTGGACTATTCATCTCGGGAAGTACGTTATTCTCATTTTGAGTGATAGCACTTGATCAAGCCTTTTCTATTTTCCACATTACAAAATAAATACTAAAAAAAGTGAACCTATTGGTCAGAACAGAGAGATAGAAATATGCGCTGGTATCAGATCGGTATCGGTATCAGATCAGTACTAGGGCTGTGGTATCGGATCGAAAGTGAAAAAGTTGGATCGCAGCATCCCTAGTTGGAATGAAGTGTTATAGGATAAGTTAACATGACAGTTAAGCTAGTCTGAGTTCTTAGTGCCACACACAAATACTGTCGTATACCAAATACGCAGGTGAAATTTCAGGACATAGTTATCACAAAGACAACCTTTCGCTTTCCTTTTCCATCATAGCCCAGCAACTACCAACAACACTGTCACACTCTATTTTGTTTTCCACAGTTACTTTGGTTGTTCCACCATCCACAGTTGCCACTAGTTGGGATAGTAACTGCAAAGAACTTCATCTCTGGTAACTGGGGACGGCTGCCGATGGCTACTGGAAACACAAAAGTGCTGTTCTCTTTCTGTTTTGGTTGCACAATGGTTAATGCACTTCATTTGTACCGTAAATTAAGCAATCATTTTCCCAGGAGATCGTACCCGATGGCAGACAGAATTGCATAGTGAAAGCAAGGCTCAGAGGCAACCAATCTAAACGCAGATGGTGTCATTATTCTATAGCCATTAGATTGTGCAATCAACATTTACTTCATAATGAGAAGTTAAAGCAAAAAAACTTGTTTATTTCCACTTTAAATTGGCTTTAATATTGAGGACTGATTTAATTTAGTTTCTTGTTGCAATTTTCTGTACGTTTGAGTCTGAGTAAAATGTTATGTGAAGATGCTTCCTTATTGTGAGGTCTCCTCGCAGAATTTGATATAAGAGCGTGATGAAATGAATGCTTTACTCTGCAGGATGGTATAGTGAGACATGTACACCACGTCAATACAATACACAGTGCAACAGTGGTGTAAATGTGGCTGGTGAACAGACGTGACAGAGCACACAGCACATCCTCAGTGTCAGCTAATGCCGCTCTGCCGTCACTGCAAAATGTGTCATTTGTCATCAAATTAGTGCATGATGTATTGTGGCCTTTGAAACTCAAAAGAGCAAAGCAGATAAAACGGTATTCCCTGTTTAATGTGTGGGTTAATGAACTAAACTCTTGCAGGATTAATCTGTGACCTTAGCAATGTGCCAAGAGGATTATATTGTGGATTAATTCTGAGACTCCAAGCAGCGGCAGTTAGTGCCCTGAAATTGTGCATCCAGCCCTCACTTGTGCCTCAATAACCCCACTATTAGTGTCTGATCCCCAACTATCTATTTCGTGTAACTCATGGGGTCTAAAGCTGAAATCATTAAATGATAAAATAAGTTATAGTAGTCAGAGGAAATGTCGATTGTGTCTGCAGCTGCTTGCCTCATATTGCTTTTTATCTGCAGAATAAGGGATGCGACAGTGTTTCATTTGCATTCCTTATCTCTTTTTAAAAAAATGATAATGTGCCCCTTCTCCTCTTCTCCCCTGTCATCTGTCTTTTCTGCTCATCTCTCAGATGTCACAGGAGTTGGGAATAACAGAGAAATCCCCAGACTTTACAAACCCGTACCGCACAGAGAGAGACGATGTGAGTAAGATGCATGCATGTTGTTTGCCTCTTGGTGTCTCTTAAAGGTTCTGTATGTAACTTTAATGAAATCCTCGTTATTAATGACGTTGCTGGCCATTAACTCAGCTGCAGTCAGCATCCTGTTGCTCATGCTTGCACCACGTAGGCGCAAGCAAGCACCTGGGCACCAGCCAAAACAGTGAGAAGACATACACAAGGATAAACATGATTGATTGGCATCATGTTGATAGAATGCTGGAAAATAAATTCCAGTCACATTTAGAGTAATGTTACCGTCAGGCTCGGTTAGCAGGAGTCTAATGTTCTTGCTCTGTGGGCCCAGTGATGTAGAAGCAGTGCCATTCATCCAGGTAATTCTAAATGCAGAAAATAAAAGTTTTTGGCTTCCTGCACCACTGAGCAACTTTTATAGGAATCAATGGGGCCCAGCCTCCTTTGCTGTATCCAGTTTTCTTTATACATCCATGGTTATTATCTGTAATACTTCACATTTATTTAGACCATCGGCTCCCTGATACTAACAAGCTTCCCATCTACTAATAACTGTATTAGCTAATGTTACGAAGCAGCCAACAGCAAATCCATGCAGTGTAGCTTTACATCTCGCTGGCTAACCCTAGCTTAAGTTATGCTTAGCTAGTAGGTTGCCCCTGCATTGCATCGCTCTTGGCCAGTAGAAAGTATTTGTTGGTAATACACCTTTGCTTGGTACCGTTACATAATTTATTTATGGTTAAATCAACACATTTGTCATAATACATAAGTTAGTATCATTATCTAGCAGTTGTAACTTAGCTACACTGCATCTGGCGTTGCCTGCTTCGTAACGGCTGATAAAGTAATTTGCAAACCAGTCCCAGGAGCCTGGATTGATGGCTGACATTAGCCACTCAAGACGGTGTTTAGCTATGTTCGCTAGCTAGCAATTCATCTGCTTTAGCAAGTAAGATAATGTTAGCTAACATTAGTCAGCTAAAACTACAATAAATGTCATGTCTTTGTTACTTTAGGATGTTTTTCCTGCACCGGGAGTATGAAATTTATGATATGGGGCACTTAATTGATGAATTTACTGTGACCACAAATGAGACAGTTAGCTAGCTAGCGCAAACTCCTGGTCCCTTCTCCTCTCTACCTGCTACTAGGACACTACTTTGTCAGGAGGAGAGCGGACGCTGACTCCAGAGACAGACTAGCCACCATTGAATTTAAGTTGCTGTAGCCCTAAGTAAAAGTCTGTCTACCCTACCGCTGCAAAACATAAAGATCTGAAACAAATCTTTTCAGGACTCTGAACATCAACATGTTTGTTGACGTAAGCAGACTCCATTTCTAAACCAAGGTTAGCTAGTGTTGCACACCGCTGGCATTGTGGCAGAGCTGAGGAGAAGCAAATCACTCGTGAGTGTGCATAGATGTTGCATCCTTTGGAAGTTGGGGAAGGTGACGCTTTTAAGTTGAATTACAGTCTGTTTTACCCATCATTACTTGTTAAAGTTTACATACAGTATCACCCTTTAATATTATAGCCACCATCTTTCCAACCAGTAACACTAGTAACACAGACAGAACTTTGGTTTATCATTCTGCTTTTTTAAAACAAGCCCCAAAAATAACATCTCCCACGTAGCCTCAGTCACAGTCTGTCTCTCTAACCTTTACTCATCTGCGCCAGGTGCTCCACACTGCCGAGGCTTTCCAGAAGATCCTGAGGGAGGAGGAGAAGAGGAGGAGGAAAGAAGAAAAGAGGAAAGAAATCAGGAAAGGCCCTCGCATCTCCCGCTCCCGCACCGAGCTATAGCGCCGCACCTCAGTGCTTGCGGAGAGCAGAGACGAAGAAGGAAGGAGCATACGCACAGTCCACAAGGGGTGGCTTGACTTGTAGACTCCGACGACAGTTAAGGAAATAAAAGCTGTCATGACTTGTACAAAAGCCAGGTGCTCTGTTGAAAACAAGAGAGGGACCTTCAAGGTGACACAAAAAACTAAACTGGAAGTGGAGGTTGAGTCGCGGTGCATCTACAGTGATGTATAATTGGAAAATGTAACGTTGTACAGGAGGTAAAAGAGGTCTCTGGAGTAGGAGGTGATAAGGGAAACTCATTTTTGATAACTTGAGGATTACATAACTGTACTTTGGAATATAATTAATTTTAGTATAATCTTTAAAAAAAACAACTTTGCAAAACCCCACTGTATTGTGTCTGGTCTAGATTTAATGTGTCTCAAACCCATATGCTTCAAATACACATTCGCCAAATATAAATTTGTCCTTCCCCTATTAAATTCATTTTTTCTGGTTAGCTGGTTAGTTGATGATGGAAGACATTTTTTCCCTTTAAGTGTAGTTTGTTGAAGAAATTTCTAGAGGGATGTTTATGAATCTTGGTTTTGCTGCTCAACGTTTTGAGAATGCATTGTATGTTTGTTTGCCTCAAGGACAACATTCCGTCATTTGTTTATTTTTTAATGTCATTTTTTTAGATGCTTTTTATTTCATCGCCATCAAATGGGATCGTCGCTGAGTGTTTGCTCCTACATATTTCGCTTTCTTTTGTACTCCAGTCTTGCTTCAGTTTAATGACCCTGAGATAATAAACATTATTTTATCCTGATGGGGAAAATCTGTCAGCCAGATACACATCTTACCCTTTATCTTGCAGCGCTGCGCCTCTTCCTGTGTTCATTTTTTGTTTGTTTTAGTCTTTATTTTGTTCATCTTTGCTGGAAATCAACATATTTTAATGGTTTAGATCTATGGAATTCAGATTGATGTAATTTTGAAATAGTATTACGACTGTTATAAAACTATATGTATATTCAGAGAAAGAATATCATTGCTGCAGAATGAACAAGCCATTTTGTTATGAAAACTTAATGAAATAAAGTGACTGATATGTACAAAAAATACATGTATTTTGCACTGATTTCAAGGCAAAGCATTGCGACAAATTTATGTTTGGTATTTTTATATCTGCTTGCAAGAAAGCCCTCACAAGGCACTGGCTGCTTCCTGAACCCCCACAACAGAGGAGTGGATAGATACTTTTGCACTTTTTCTCTCCATCATCACAAAAATATGTTCATTAAATCCTGGGCTGAGTGGGTGAAATACATAAGACTCTTACAGCCTGATTTTGTGGAGGTAAAGTGAAGAAGACTTGATGATGTTTATTTTAGCAAACCTCATTGACTGCGATTTTTTGTCCCTCTCTCTCAGGTCTCCCCCTGACAATCATGGCGCTTATATGTCACGTTATCTTTCCCAAGATGTATATAGTTCTTAAATTTTGAAAAATTCTGTTATTCTGTTTTATCATAACTTGTGATATGTCATATACGCTGCTGTAAAAGAAATTATACACACACATACTGTAAAATGCTGTCGACATGCTGTCGAAAAATTAAAAAAAATCAAAATAAAAGAATATATAGAGATGTCCGATATTATCGGCCTACCATTATTATCGGCCGATATTGCCATTAAAATGTAATATCGGAAATTATCAGTTATCGGTTTTTACTTTTTTAATGACAACTTTTACACAGCATGCACATATTATACATCAAACTCTTCAGCTACTTCTCCTCTCACTCAAAATGTCAAATATGACAGATGTGGTGTATAGTTTTTGAGATACCTTTGTTTGTTTGTAATATGTGTAATGTTAGTTACCTAAAATTATTTAGTTTTTCTTTTTTTTCTTTTTTTCTGAGGGGGGGGGGACACTGCATATATCGGTATTGGTTGATTTCGGTATCGGAAATTAAGAGTTGGACAATATCGGTATATCGGATATTGGCAAAAAAGCCAATATCGAACATCCCTAATATAAAGTATTTAATTATGTTTAATAATATATTGAATTATATATTATATAATTTATATTTTTTTTGACAGCAGTTTATATATATAGACACACTTGTGTCATGTTGTTATATAAACTGCTGTCGAAAAAGATGTGTATATAGATTTTTTTTTCAACAGTTTATATAACAGCATAACAAGTATGTGTATATATATATATATATATATATACACACACTTGTATTATGTTATATAAACTGCTGATGAAATAAAATATACAGTATATATATATATATTGACAGCAGTTTATATAACAGCATTAGACAAGTATATTGATCTGTATCTATCTATAAATATGTATATATATACATATTTATACATGGAACAAGTGTGTGGAGATATATATATATATATGTGTGTGTGTGTGTGTGTGTGTGTCAGTCAGAGCCAGCGGTAGAGATCAGCCAACAGAGGGCAGGCCGTCACTAAACTGACTTTCTACAACTAAAAGTCCAGTGTTTTTGTTTTGGATGAACTGAGCTGAACACAACATGCAACTGTAGCTTCACCACAAGATAACGGGAGCTTGAACGCAGAGAAGACTCGACATCTTTGACCGAGAGGTGTCAAATAACACGAAGTCTGGTGAGTTAATCTCCTCATGTCGTGATTGTTGCTATTTTCGTCATAAATTAGCAACCTGCTAACGTTAGCTTGCTAATGTTGAATTAGCTGTCAGCTGTCAGTGTAGGTTAAAGTTACCTAGCGTCGCCATGCTAACAGATAGCAGCGGTTACAGCGTGACATTTGAGATTAAAACTTGATGTCTGCGTTGATGTTTGAGTTTAGCTGTAATATAGATTATCGTTTGGTAGTAAATGAGCTATTAATAGCAATGCCAGTGGGTAACGGTAGCTATGTTAGCTCACTTGTACATTATGTAACATTAGCTAACCTTCATAACATTAGCACAACTATTCAGTTGAGATGTTTTGACTCTGTCCAGAAACTTCCTGACACACACTGACTTTTCTGGGCTTGTGACATGTCACCAGTATACTACCATACTTAAGTTCACTTAAGTATAAGAGGCAATCCTACATTGCAAAAGTAATCTATTACAAGTAAAAGCCCTGCATTGATACTGAAGTATCAGCATCATAATATAGTACCAATTTTAAAGCTGCAGCTGATAACAGTGGAGCTAATCTTAATAAGTTCTGCTGGGTAGCTTCATCCATAATCATAACCTTATATCATGATTGTATTGGTTTATTATGTTGTATACTAATAGCCACTAATATACTACAGTCCAGAAATACTGCCTTAATAGTGAAAGTCCTGCATTCACAATCATACTTGTGTAATTGTACAAAAGTATTAGCATCAAAATGTACCTACAATAATGAAAGTAAAAGTACGTTTTGTGCAAAATGTCTCCTCACAGATTCATAGACATTATGTTACTGCATTATAATTAGAATGCATTAATGTGTACATCACTTTAATGTTGTAGCCGGCAACAATGGAGCTACTTTTTTATCTTTACTTCTGGGTAGCTTAATCCATAATTATAACTTCATATCATAATTGTAGTGCTAATTTAATTAGTTGATTATATTTTGTATTAATAGGCCTAATCTAAATCTTCAAAGTATGTGGTAATAAATGCTATCAGATAAATGCAGCAGAGCAGATGGTACAATATTTGCCTCCAGAATGTAGTGGAGCACAAGTTAAAAGTAGCATAAAAAGGAAATGTAAAGAAGACGTAACTGAGATGTGTGTTTAAATAAAGCACTTGGGCAGAGATTCCGCTGACCCTTAAAAAGTTTTAAAGACACTGAATTCATTACTCTAAAAATAAGGCTTTAATTGGTATGAAAATGTCACCTATGCAGCTGTGACTGTCCTGGGCTTGTGACATGTAACCAGTGGTGGAAGAAGTGTTAAGATATTTTACTCAAGTAAAAGTATGATATTACAGTGTAATAATACTCGTGCAAAGTACTCACATCAAAATGTACCTACAATAATGAAAGCAAAGTTGTCATTGTGCAGAATGTCTGCTACTGTAGTATAATTATTGATGCATTAATGTGTATATCACTTTAATGTTGTAGCTGGCAACAGTGGAGCTACTTTACTGCTGGGTAGCGTAATCCATATATCATAATTTATTAGTTCATTACATTTTGTATTAGCAATCTCAATCTGCAACGTCATTAAAGCTGTCAGATATATTTAGTGGGGTATAAAGTACAATATTTGCCTCCAAGAAGCAGGGGACTAGCGGTTAAAAGTTGCATAAAATGGAAAAACAAAAGTAAAGTTTACACACTTCAGTTTTGTTTTTAAAGGGGAACTACACTCGTACAGGCTGGTAATTTTCCTAAATTTGTGATGTCATAGGGTAAAAAGTCTGGAGCTGCTGCATAGATAATGAATGGTGAAAGATGTAATAGATAGCACCCTGAAGAATGTCCAGAGTATGTGGGTACACATTCTGTTTCACAACTGAGAACACTGCAGTAGAATAAAGGTCATTTGGGTATTAAAAAGAAACAAACATTCTGTTTGTCCATAAAATTCGGCTCCCATCTGTTGTCTACGGAGAAGCTCCAGACTTTATACTTGATGACATCACAAGTCTGAGACTTCCTTCTGGTGTTTCTGGCTTTGAGAGAGAGCAGCTCATGTTCACAAATATTAATTAAGCTTTCCTTGGCCATGTGAATAACATATTGGATTCAGCCTTAATTTAGGTGGTGTTCCCCTTTACTTCTTTCAGAAGTCTCAAAAAATGCAAAGACATTGGGAGTAGGATTTTATGAACCTTTTTTTCTCTAATGTTACATCGTAAAATCTCAAAATTATTGGCAATATGGGCACAATTGTCCCTAACCTTAGGAACTCAGCTCGTGTTATTTGCCCTATCAATTTTTGTTATTGTGAAATTGGTCTAAAATTACATTCAGAGTGGCATAAAAGAAGTCTTAGAAATTCTTCAATCTAACTTGCCTTAAGATGTAGGAACCCAGTTTAGTAAATGTAGTTGGTTTCGTTCCAACACTGCATGTAAATTAATTAAATAAATGGTGTATATTAGCCAGCCTATGTTATTTTTGTGAACCTGAAATGAAACATCAGAAGTCCTAGTAATTTACAGACACTTTATGTTGTACAGTTTTTCCACCAGGGGATTAGGAAGAGGACAAAAAGAGCCGGTTGAAATGGGGGGCGAGAAAGACGAAGACGACTCTGAACCCAGATGGAATGAAGAACTCAGGCTGGTCCTCATTGGAAAGACTGGATCTGGCAAGAGCGCGTCTGGAAACACCATCCTGGGCCGGAGGCACTTCCTGTCACAGATCAGCGCTAGCTCTGTCACCCAGATTTGCCAGCTTGGGAGCACTGAGCTCGCGCAGGAAGAGGATGCTGAGAAGGAGGGCCAGACTGTCACACAGAGGAGGATGAGGAGAATCACAGTGGTTGATATGCCAGGATTTGGGGACACTCACCTCAGCGAGGAGCAGATTCATTCAGAGATAGCTAAATGTGTGTCTCTCTCTGCCCCTGGGCCGCACGCTTTCCTCCTGGTGGTGCCGATAGGACGATACACAGCTAATGAGAACCAGGCTGCCTGCGAGTTGGCCAAGATATTCGGAGAGGATGCAATCCATCACCACACAGTGGTTCTTTTTACAAGGGGTGATGAGCTAGAGGGCATGGGGTTCGAAGATTACCTGAGAGAGACTGCACCTGCTGGACTTAAGGCACTGATTGACAGGTGTGGGGGCAGGTACCATGTACTTAACAACAAAGACCCCAGTAACTCAGTGCAGGTTAAAGAGCTCCTAATGAAGGTGGAAAAGATGGCAAAGCAAACTAAACATGGGTTTTATACTAATGCCATGTATTTAGAAGCAGAGGCTGCCATCAGGGAGGAGCAGAAAAGGATGTTGAGGGAGCGAGGGGAAGCAGAGGGGGAAGAACAGGGGGGGAACAATAACAGTAGCAGCATGGGGGAACAGGCTAAACTTGCAAAGCGAAGGAAGTGTGACTTGGAGTCTAATGGAGCAGAAAGCACCAATAGTGGATCACAGGGGGTCAGGAGGAGGGCGTTGGAGAGAGGAAATGATGAGGATTTTAGGATGGAGAGGTGGACAGAGGAAAGCAGAGGGAACGCCTTCAGCTTCCTGAGAGACAGAGTTGATCAGTGTAGGGACCACTTCAGAGGCAGGCGCAGAGACGGCAGCAGGGCCTTGAGCAGGCGACAGTCTCTGCGTTCATCCTTGATTCGCACAAGGAGGGAGGCTGCCCTCTCTGCTCAGGTGCTGGAGAGAATTAAGATCCTGGTGGCTGCTGGAGCCACAGGCATGGCTGTGGGGGCAGTGTTTGGGGCAGCTGCTCCTTTAGCAGCTGCAGCCGGGGCATCTTTTGTGGGGAACTCAGTTGGTTTTGCAGCAGGTCAGTTAGCTGGGATGTCTGTAGCAGGAGGCACAGGTGTTGGGAAAGCTGTGGGGGCCATAGTGGCAGCAGCCACAGGTAAAACCGCAGTTGCTCTGGGGGCAGCAACAGGTGGAGTACTGGGTGGCTCTGTTGGAGCCATTGCTGGTGCTGAAGCGTCCAGTCCTAAGGAGGGCGCTCTGGATGCTCTGGGGCAGGTTAGTGCCATAGGGGCCTCTGCTGTGGGAGTGGCAGCAGGTGTGGGAGGCGCCATCGGAGCTGGAGCTGCTTTAGGTGCAGCTCTGGAGGGAGCCGCTTTCAGCACAGGAGCTGTCTGTGGAGCTGCATCAGTAGGGGCAGCAGGTGTAGCCAATGCTACTGTAGCTCAGAGTAGTTTAGCCTCAGCAGCAGGGCAGCACGCAGTGGCCACTGTAGGGAGTGTGGTGGCAGGTGCTGGGGCGCCTCAGTGTGCTGCAACCGGAGCCGCCTTGGCTCAGGAGGTGGCTGCGAATGTCCCAGTGGCTGCTGGGTCCTCTGGTGCTATATGTGGGTTGACAGGGCCCAGTGGGTCGTCAGTGGCCAGCAGGGTTGTGTCAGACCCCTGGGGCACTGTGACAGCGACGACACGCATCCTGACTGCAGTGGCTGAGATAGGAAAGGCTGCAGCAGGCATTGCCCTAGCTGGAGGTCTTGTAGTGAAGGTAGTAAAGGAAAAAGTCAGATGTGGCACAGGGACAACAGAAGCCAGTTACACAGAGAAGAAGTCATACGAGGTCTACTGGAATAAATAAAAATAGACTAAGACTCGAATAGAGTGAATGAGATCATATTTGTATTTTTTCCTTCACTCCACAGTAGCTTCTTTCACTGAGAGATATTGCTTTGCCACAGAAATGCAAACATCTCAAAGATACAATCACAAGTTATAACAGATAAGAGTGCAGAAATTGTAATTGCAAATATTGGTTGTAACTGTTTGAGTCTGGTGAATGAGTTCAGTGACATTTGCAGTGTTGTGTGGGATGACTAATAAAGACAAACACATTTTTATCTGAATCGGTTTTTATAAGGTTGTAACTCATCTCCCGGCTGGTTGGTTTTGAAGCAGACCTGATGTCTTCATACACATTTAATAAAAAAGTAAATAAAAAGAGACATTTGCTTCAGGAAACCGGGCTGTCAGATGCTGTCAGAAATGTTGGTCACACAGTTCAGCCGTGTGAGCTCAGCTGAATGAATGAATTTCACAAGGGTTTAACATTTGACTTTTTCCTTTTGGTATTTTTACAAAAGAATCACAGAACTGTACATAGAAAATAAGACATTTTCTTAACCATTTTATTACAGAGTTTGCTTGGTGAGATTAATCTGATAAAGCAATTTATCTTATTACACTAGTAGGTGTTGAAAATGAAAAGAAATTAAGTTCTCATTTAAATCCTAAATTGTTTGCACTTAGAGATGACAGTGGGTGGTTTTATTGCAGTGTGTCACATCCTGTAATATGTGAACCAGACAGTTGCAGTTATGTATTAACACTGTTTTTAGCAACCACTAGCACTTGTTTTCAACTTCTGGAAATGTAACAACAATTCATTAGTGTGTTACCTTTGTTGCAGTGAAATAAACAAAACCGAAATCATTCTCCCATGACTGAATATTTTGGCCTCATTTCCTGTTCTCTGTTGTTGTTAGACGTGTTTTCTGCAAGTACGTCAACTGTGTTGCTTCATTTTATTAGATTATTGCCACAAGAACATAAAGTCTGAAGTTGCAGTGGCTTGTGCTTGAGTATGTTTTGTTTTTGAGACTCTTCAAATCAATTATACCTTATGCTGCATTTCTTTTATTTTTATCTGTATTTATTAAACCGTAAGCATAGTAAACGGCTAATTCAGCTAATATTGCACTTGCTGCGTTTGCATAAAAGACCTGATAACAAGTGTATTATTTGTACACATGAAAGTGGTGAAACTAATTAGCTCTTTGAATTGACAGCAAGTGCAATTTATTTATTATATTTTTATTGAACATAAAACACCGAAACAAACCTATCATAGTGTCAAGGGCATTGCATAATAGCAAGGCAAGTTTATTTATGTATCACATTTCAGCAACAGGGCAATTCACTGCGCTTTACATAAATGTATCCAGACAAAGTGCAAAGGAAATACACTATAAAAGGACATTTAATACAATCTAAACGTGTGTTTGAATAAGAGTTAAGAATATAGAGAATAAAAACAAGCTGAAAAATAAAATAAAGTACAAGAATACAAACTACAATGCTGTGAAAGAAATGAATAAATGATTCAGTAGTTATTTAAGTATTATTTGAATCAACATGTCCGCACTATTTACTGAGTTTCACTAATTTAATCTCCTCATTGTTTATTTCTGAGGTGCTGAATGTGTCCACTTCTTTTCATGAAGATAGGGGGCGCGGTTTATTCAAATGACACACAAGCTTCTGATGGTTGACGTACTATCAGACCACGGCGAATACGCGCCTGTCATTGGTCGATGATGACTGGTCTCATGACAACAACAGCTGGGCCTCGGCCAATCAGAGCCCGCTTTGCGCTCCAGAGTCTGTTTGTGAATGACGTAATGAGCGTAAAACAAGATGGCGGCGACTTAAGCATATATCGGTGTTAACCTGTTTATCGACAGAGAAGTCCGCCTCTCCGGAGGCTCCAGTGTTGTCTCACCGTCGTCCCGGAAAAAGAATAATCTCCTCGGTTAGGTAACGGTGTCAAAGGCGTCGCTGAACGCCGCAGAATAGCCCGCGGGTCGTGTTTCTTTCCTCCCCCTGCGACCCTCCGGTGACAGCCGGGGAGGCGAGGTGCTAACAGACAGGATGGACAGCGGAGAGTACATCTCCACCATGGAGAACATGGACCCGACTTTAGCGGAATTAGGAGACGAATTCACCCTGGGAGACATCGACGGTGAGTCGTTGTGCTAATGCTAACAGTTAGCTCAACGTTAAGTGTTGTTTGTAAGTTAGCGTTAGCTTGTTTCCGCTCAGTTTGACAGCTCTGAGAGATGCTCATCCTCCAGAGCGGAAGGACCTGAGGAGATCTGTTTATTTATGACGGTGCGAAGCTACAAAGTTAGCCATTCAATTTATTCACAATACAGCTGACATTAAAAGGAAAGTGAAGAATTATTATCCACGAGAATCCCTATTATTTCAGCTTAATTCAGAATAATGTATCTGTTATTTTACTTGAGTCGGATTTATTCAACGCAGTAATCACAGTGCAAATGCACACATGTCTTTTGCTAATTCTGATTTATTGAAGCTGCCATGTTATGTGACATCGCTTCATAACTACGTGAAGTTGTAGGCAGAGTGTTATTTTCCATGAAGCAGAGGTGGGTATCAGTAATCAGAGGTGTCATTCATCAGAGGCTGTGCATGTGGGCAGTAAACTTGCTCATCAAGCTTGACTGCTTGACTTTTTTTCTTTCCTGTGTGCTGAGGGTCATAACATGAGCCATTTAGATCTTCAATTATTTAGACTTCATGAATTGAATGTCAAGATTTAAGCCTTGTCTTTCCCTCTTTTTAAAAAAAAAAAAAAAAAAAAAAAAAAGCAAAATAGGTTTTTAAACCTCTCTTCTGCATCTTTTCTGAGCTTATTCTGCAGATTTATTACACTGAGTTTGTTGGACAACATGTCTGTAGACATCCTGTCCTGGCTGAACAAACAGCATCCCTGATCCAATCCCTCTGTCTCTATCAAAACAAGTTTTACCCTTTGGCACGCATTGAAAGGACAGGGCTTTTGGTGAAATGCCGGCCAGCACAGAGTCACCAGATTTCTACTAGGATGGAATTTTACTGAATGCCAAGTCACCAGACCGGACTGATGGACTAGTGTGTGTGTGTGTGTGTGTGGTGCCAGACAGTGTGAAATGAGCTTGGTTTTAGTTAGAGGTATTGAAATGAAATTAATCGATTTCTATGGGTAGAAACAGATCTTTTTGTCTGTTGGCCATGGTGTTCAAGTCTCTGGTAAAGAATAACCGGATCCAAGTCAAGTTTGAAGTCCCAGCCTTTGAGTTTCGTGTCCTAAACAAGCAATAATGCACTCTTCATCAAATGTAATGCCATTTTATCTAAGCAATAATATATTACATGTACTAAAATCAGGGATGGTTTTTTTCATTTGTATTAATTTGTTAAAAGAAGTTCGTTGGCTGTTGTTGTAACTTCGTTTGTAAATTTTTAACCCCCAAATTTTGCATGCTGCAAATTGTTTGTTGTTGGTTAATATTTGTACGCAAATGAAATGACATTGGTGTTGTTCCTTTCTTGCTGCTTAGTAACGTCAAGTTAGTTGTTCTTAGTTCTTTCCTGCAACTTAATTGGATGCTGTTGGATTGGTTCAAACAAAGTGGATCTGTAAAGTTAAGAGTTGACTTGCTGTGAATGAATTGTATTAAAGTTAGTTCATTCAGGAAACAAAAGGAAATGAATTAATTCATGGCACACTTTTTGAATAACATACTTAATAATCTCTCGGCTTGTGTGAAGGTACCAAGTGTTTTCATGTCAAAAGACTCAAATCCAACTGAAGTCACGAGTCATTTGTGTTAAAGTTCAAGTCCGGTTGCACGTCTTTTTTGATCTTGTCAAGTCTAAAGTCATTACATTTGTGGCTTGAGACCAAACCATGTGACTTGAATCTACGCCTCTGGTTTATAACACTACTTAACAAGATGACGTGAGTATAAATAATGTCAAACTCTGACAGTACTGCACACTAGCTTATGAAACATTTCAGAATCTCTACCTGCCTTTGGTGCCTGGTGTTAATTCTCTTTTCAAAGGGGGCCCTTGGGCAGAGTGAGCAGACAAAACACCCCCCACAGCCGCAGTTATGTAATCCCTCTTAATCATTGTGTGAAAAGACAGGAATGTACAGATTGTGAGCGAGGTATGACAACTGAGAGTTGACAGATGAATTCACAGGCAAGCTGCAACAAAGATAGCCCACACTTGAGGTTTTTTTTCTTCACTCAGTCTCTGTTTGGCCTGCGGCTAATCGATAAATTAAATTTTCCCACCAGCCAGAGCTGCAGGAAAATTGACCGGTGTTGCAGAAATTGTAGACACCGTCTCCCTAATGATGTGCAAGAGAATTTTTTTGCTTTTATCCATCTATTTAAAATCATCACAGCACCTTTCAAATCTAAAGCTACACAGTGATAGGTCTCATCGCTCTCTGTGCGGCAGCTGGTTTATTGTAGCTCTCCAAACTTATTAACTTTGTTCTTCAGTGGAGCCATGTGCGTTTCATAGAGTGAGAGGTCCTAGAGGCCCCTGTAAGGGCTCAGGCAATTGACCCTATATTCATCTAGCACATTCTTCCTCTCCCAATTATTCTCTTAGCAACCCTGGTTATGTAACCTATTTTCTTTGCGCCTAGCAGCCTAGGAAACTGTCCTCCTTTGATGGATTTACCCTTTGTGTCAGCTTGTCTGAAGCTCCGGGGGCTCAGAGCTGCTTTGTCCTGTCTGTCATCATCAGTCTGCCCCCTGTGGAGGTGCAAAAGTGCATGCTCTGGTGTGTTAGCCTGCGTAATGTGTGCATGTATGTGACATGTGATGGACTGGTTGGTAAAAGCTCCTGAGTAGAAAGGCTCAGGCAAGTAATGTTTGTGTGACTGTAAATGTGTCCTACACTCAATAAGGCTGTTGATTAAAGGATGATTCTGCGTGGTTTTTAGCTTGAATCTTTACTGCTTTAGTTTTACCATCATCAGGGTGCCTGTCGGTCCTTAAAAAGTCTTGAAATTTCTTAAATTCAATTTTGTAAATATTAGGATGGGGCTGTAGAAGTCATTAAACAGTCTTAAATTTGAATTTGTGAGGTCCCAATTGCCACAAACATTTGATTTAATTTAATTTATTCATCTTTTCATGTATTTTGTTAAAATGGGTCAAGCTCTTCTGCATGGAAGTCCACATTATTGATGCTGCAAATAAGTGGCAACCTCTTGGGCTAAAAAATGAAGCCAATGCAAAAGGGCAGAGAACTGCAGTTCTTTGAATGACCACTTGGTCCTCGGCTTCTTAATCAGATCCATCCCTCACTCCAACACAGTGCGAGCCTCTCGCTCAAATATGGACACTTCTAGTTCCAAAAAACCGAGATGGTGACAGCCGAAATGCCAGACTGGAGGCTTTAAAATGTCAGTCCACAAACCAATGGTGACATCATGGTAGCTATGTGCATTATTTTTTACAGTCGATGGTTACAGCCCTACCACTGAACCTAATACTGATGTTTTACATATTTACCTGTTGGCAAAATATAGATTTATCTAACTCACTCTGATAACCTTATTCCTACATAAAACCTACCTCTGAAAGGGACTACAAATATACAACTTGTCCAGAAATCAGTCGTAAATTTGGTTAAAAAGCTGAAAAGGCCAGTTGTTTTCAGTGTTGATTAATCTGTCAGTTATTATTACGATTAATCAACTCATTATTTGGTCTATAAAATTCTGTCCTTGTTTCCCAAAGCCCACAATGACATCCTCAAATGTCTTTTTTTGTCCACAAAAAAATTTCACATTTAAGAAGCACCAGCCACCAACGAAATGCTGGTACAGTATGCAAGTAGCTGCAAGATAAGCATCGCTAACCAGCCATAAAACATTTGTTATCTATTAGTTGGCTGGTCGATTTTGAAATCCACCAGCCACAGTGGCAGATTGACAAAAATGTTCACGGCCAACCCTGATTACAGAATTAGTTGGCGATTAATTTAATATTTCACAACCTACCAAAATATTGTTGCAGCTCTAGTCTGCAAAAGTATTAAATGTAAGTGTCTGATACCTGTTAGTCTGAGTGGGCGGAAGTTCGCTGCATAGATCAGCCTCTTATTGGGCGGAACGAGTCACCTGCTGAAGTCCCGCCCTATCACCTCCGGTTGCAGTTTTCAGCACGTCCTTTACTAACTTTTGCAGTGTTTGATCTTGCGGGGATGTAGCCATTTTTCTGCCATGGTTCGCACACTGTAGGCAGTATTTTGTTTCCGTTGCCGTGGCACCGCGAAGAACGATTGTGATTCGTTGAAAGAAATACAAGCAGCCAGGGCGTTTTTTTCTCCAATCTCAAAGTGAGAGTCGGCACAGCCAGACCTTTCTTTTCTTGAGAAAGGTCTGGTGAGCGAGACTAGATACCTGTAGACACCCTGATATTGAATATCAGTTATGTTCAGGAGGAAGTACTGTCACTGTTTATAACCCTCTAGAACTGCTAACTTCTCTGTGTCAGCAGAACTCACATACGCAGTCATTACTGTCTTTGCTGTGCCAGTTGGTATTTTGTGACCCTCAATCAAATCCCTTTTTATAGTCATGCAACTGTATGGCAACAGAAGACAAAAGCTATGTCACACCTATACTGTCACTCTGTTGAAATGCAACAAGTGATGTCAGACAGTCAGAGTTGACAGGAAGTTGGCTGCTGTGGCTGACAATAATGAGAAACCTTGGTGTTGCAGTGGTTTGAGTTTTATTTCTCTATTGTCTCAACTTTCCAGCGCCATTCATCTATTCCGGTATGCTAGCTCTTTTGTGTTATAATTCCATTTCACAATGAGACAAAGAGATAAGAGAGGAGACAATTATTTTTTCAGTCTCAGCTTTTTGAAAGCATGTGTCACTGCACCAGGATTTATACTGTGTAGACAAGTTGTTAAAATACTGCAGAGTGACACTCCTCGACACTAATGGCTCAAATGACAAATGCAATCAGTCGTTATGATGCCACAGTAATCACTGGACTTAATATCGACATGTAAAGAAGGACAGACTTATTGTTCGCTTGTGCTGTAACATCATTGGTAATAGACAAGGCTGTTAAGATTTATTGGCTGTGATATACGCATTGTCTCTCAGATTATTATGAACGCTCTCATCTGTTGGGATGCTTAGTGATTTCTTGTCATTGAAACAGACGATGGATGTGGTCTGAGGTCTGCTGGGTCGTCTTGTCTCTCTCTGCTGTACAGGAAGGCTAAGTTCAAGGTCTCAGCCTGTTTATTGACACCTCATTGACCCTGATGGCTGAAGCCGTATGCATTATCAGTGATATAGATCAGAGAGGGCAGCCTCCATCACATGGCCCCTGTAAAGCAGTTGTCAAAAGTCTTGAAGTTCCAAAGTCCTGTGGGACCATGAAAGACGTGGTGTTTTTCACAGTAATTGACCACAGGCTTATGTTCTTCTGGCAAATTGCTTTCCTCTCATAGCTGTCAAGACAGAGATGTTAACATGAATGGGTGATTTTGGAGAGACATAAATCTTCTTTCGTAGTATATATGGTTGTACATTGTGAGAGTGATGTATTTCATTATGTTGTGTTTCTTTTTAAATTCAATTTAGAAACTATGGCCTACACTCTGTACTATGAAAATTAAGTATTTCAATCACATTGGTGCAAAAATCCAATAGACTAAATATTAATTTTCTTGTAAACAAACAAAAGTTATATTTGCCTTCAGTGTAAGTCACCAAAATGTAATTTACAGGGCCGCACAATTGATCAAAATATTAAAGAAAATTTCAATATGGCCAAGTGCGATATCCAAATCACAGGCGCTGCAATGTTTGATGAATGTAAAATCTGTCACAACATGCCGTTATAAAAGAAGCATTTTCCACTTCAAGGATGACCCAACCTACAATTCACTTTCAAGTCATAAGGGAACATGCTTCTTTATATATATAACTTTATTTCAGACATAAGATTGGTCCATAGATTGAAAAAAAAAGAAAAATCTTTAGTTCACCCCAGCAAAAATCACATCATTACCTTTTTTTTCCAGTGAAAATTCAGGAAAAAAAATACTATTCCCACTAAAATTGTGATTGATTTGACAATATCTATCAAAAATAATTACAATACAATTGTTTTTGCATATCGTGCAGCCCTGTTTTCTACATGTTTTAAATCCAGCTTTGTTCACATCCATTGTCAATTGCTATCAGTCTTCTTCTTCCCAGCTTTGTTGCATATATTTTATGATATTATTCCAGGCTCTAGACTGCGGCCAAAAAGGTTGCATCTATGTGCAAGTGCATAATGTTCATTATCATTGGTCCCCTCACAGGCATGAAGGCAAGGAGAGACCAACTGAGCCAGTGAAGAAGAAGAAGTACTTCTTTCAAATACAATGGCTAACACAGCACTAGAGTTGCTCCGATACCGATATCAGTATAATGCCTAAAATGCTGGATTGGGTATCAACAAGTACACAAGTCTATGCACCAATCCAATAAACTTTAAAGAGGTTTCACATCCAGATAAAACGGTGAGAGCATTTGCTGTCATGCCCGAGGAAATCAGGTCGGCCAAGTCAATGATCACTTTTAAGTCTCTTCTTAAAACATACTTTTATCGGAGAGCCTTTCCTGATTTTACTTGAGTTTTAAGTTCATTTAAACTGTCTTTTATTTCCTCAGTTTTTATATATTTAGGTGCTTACACAAGTTCTTTTTAAAAGTTGTTTTCATGTCTTGTCTGTTTTAATTATTGACATGTAAAGCACTTTGTAACTCTGTTTTGAAAAGTGCTCTATAATTAAAGATTATTATGATTGTTTTATATTAGCAGATGCAACATGTCTACAATTTGGAGATATTTCACTCTTGATAAAAAGCATGCAGGGTTAGTAGTATACAGCTGTTGTTGTTTTTTTTTTTTAATTGCAAAAGTGTCGGGTCGGTGCTCCGGTCGGCTGATACACAAGTTCAGGAATTGGATGTTGGTATTGGGAATGAAAAAATTGTATCGGAACATCTACACAAAGCACCGGTGATTGCGGTGCGGGAAAAAGCCATGCTGTGTGTGTCTTGTAGGCAATGTGGCCCATCCGTTGCAGGCATCTTGTTACCGGGTTAAAAAAAAAAAGTGGTTTTTTTTAAGTTGCGCAACAAGAGAAGGAAACAAAACCTGCAGGGACCGACGCAGCCCCTCCCAAATGCTTTTCAGCAGTAAGATGAGTAATCGCAAAAACTTGGGTGCGACCAAATCACGTGCTGGTGCGCCTAACTGAGAAAGTTGGTAGCACCAATCCTGCCAGTGGGAAAGTCAGTCTGGAGCCCTGTGATCATACTGCCAAACCTTAACACCCAGTGCAGCATGACTCTGACACTGAGGCGACGTCGTTGATAAGGAACATCAGTTTTGTGTCTCTTCTGTTTGTAAGGAACCATTTATTGAGTGACCTCAGGTTCACACCGGTGTTTAACAAGAGAAGCACAGTGAACATTCATCATCATTACCGTGCCATTCATCCATCCATCAGGCACTCAGTGCTGCCGTACCCTTTATCTAACTGCTTTTTTACCACACTGCCGTTGTCTTTCGGGGCCATCAGTAACATTACTACACACCATCTCAAGGCTATCTGTTTGAAGGCCTTTTGCTTTCAGTACAATGTGTTCGCAGCTTTATCACCGTAACAGTAGCTTCTTTCTGTGTGTGCATGTGCCAATTCAAGGCCAGTCCTTGAATTTCTCGGTCTTTACTAGTCTTATCTGCCAGCAGTAAACAACATTCGCACATCTATAATGGGCAACCTTACCACCCTATGTTAAGTTTTAATCGAACAGTCCTCTCTCAAGGTCACTGCAGAAAGCAGTACTTAGGTTATTACCTCCTGGTACTGTAATACTGTGTGCAACTTAAGCCTGAGCTTAAAGGTAGTCAAGTAAGAGTCATTTATGGAATTTAGGTTGTGTTGCAGTATGTTGATCTACGGGTGTCACCACATTCTGCTTTTATTTACACAACACTCCTGCTGAGTGATACTGTAAATTCACTGTTTTATTATTTTAATTATATTTATAAGTATTTAACTATTTTAAGTTGTAGAATTGTTAAGGTATTAACTAGGGCAAGGAGATATGGATTGATCTTTTTGCTGTGAACTTGAAACTTCCAGTCAATAGTTAGATGTCAGCAGTTAGCAAGAAGTTACCACAGCTCCTTAAAACGTGAGGATTTATTCACTGTGATCTGGAAACACACTAACAGCTCCCCAGTTTATATTAATAGTATTTGCAAGTTGCACAGGTGCTCCATGGTCGCAAAACGTGACTGAACAGTCACAGTCTGGAGCCCTGCAGATACAAAACACATGCCTCCCCTGCTCATACATTATCGCTCAGGAGAAAATGTTCTAGAAGGGCGAAGGAGTGTGTGTGAGGTTGTGAGACTTCCCTTATGTGTGCATGTCTGTGAGAGAGAGAGAGCTGAAATGCTAAAACAACTCTCATGCTGATGACTTCAAAAAATTACGTGACAGTCCAAACTCGATGTTCAATTCAATTCAATTCAATTCAATTTTATTTATAAAGCCCAATATCACAAATACAATTTGCCTCACAGGGCTTTACAGCATACGACATCCCTCTGTCCTTTAGACCCTCACAGCAGATAAGGAAAAACTCCCCAAAAAAACCCTTTAACGGGGAAAAAAAATGGTAGAAACCTCATGATATAGTCATTTTATACATCCCACATGGAACAAGCTGAGATACATTGAGTGTCATCAATATATGGCCCACCCCTAGTGTTAATATATTTTTGCTTTTTTTACATTTTGCTTTATTACTATTTTCTATTTTCGTGTGTTGCAGTATGTCACTGAATGAGTTGCAGAGTTGTCCCAAAACCTTACTTTGATTTCTTAACCAAATCCAGGCTTGTTGTAATGTCCATTCTCTTTTTCCACCTCCTCAGAGATGCTCCAGTTTGTCAGCAACCAGGTGGGGGACTTTCCAGACCTGTTCGAGGATCAGATGGCCTCAGCAGGCTCCGCGCAGAGTGGCGTCAGCACCGCTCCACGACCTGTCATTCAAACCCCTCAAGCTCCCCAAACTCCCCAAGCACCAGCCCCCGCTGTCTACCAGAGCACCACCGCTAGCCTCGCCCCCTCCCAGACACTGTCTCCCCAGTCTGTACCCCTCACCCCTCCCCTCACTCCCGCACAGACCCCCTCCCCTATCACTGTCCCCTCGGTGCAGCAGCAGGTGACCCGCAGCCCTCCACTTCTCCAGCCACGGCCTCAGGTGGTCCAGCCCATCCAGCCTCAGCCCCAGCAGACGGCCCAGCCCACCATTCAGGTATCCAACATCACCTTCACACTCAAATCCTGTCACATTTTACTCATTACTACAACTAGTAAATTAATACTACTAATTCTATGACGGTTTTTGTGCACTGTTTTTTAGCGTATTGAAAGCTATATCCAAGGTAACATTGTTTGGGTTCAGCTCTCTGCATCGCTCTGAATGTGCTGCAGTGATGGACTAGTGCTGTTTTGAATCAGGCTGTTTTCATGCTGCCTGCTTCTCCAGCTGTGATTTCATTGTCTGTTGTGGAGACGGTGCGGATCCATTTTCTGTTATTGTGCCATCCATACTAAAAAAGCGTCTGCTGACAGGAGAAAAAATTTCACGGTACTGACAGACTGTAAAATATAATATCCAGAGCTCAGCATCCCCACAAACAGCAGTGCACATCTCAGCAAAACCAGTCAGCCTGACAGATATAGTTTATTGTCCTGAGTGTAATACCTTCTTCCTAAAATAGTACATCGGTAAAGACAGATGAAGTGTCTCATGTTGCATCAAACTTTCGTATCTCTGAGGGCAAAAATGAGATGAAACTGAATTCATTTTTTTATTTCAATACAGATGCACACCCAGGGGATCCCAATGCAGACCCAGAGCTTCCCAGTCCACACCCTGGTTCAGACCCACAGCCAGACGCCCCTGCCCATCCAGACGCAGGCGACTCAAACTGTGATGATTGCCTCCAATGGCGGGCAGTCACGATTCATCCAGAGCCCCGTCATCTGCCACCAGAGCCCCGCTCCTGGTTTCCAAGGTGAGCAAAGAGAGGAATAGGAGGGTGTTTTGCTCAGGGTTAGGGGTGTAAATCGCTAGATATTATATCAACTCCTCGGACAATAGTGTGTTATTTACTGATATCACAAAGTCTGCCACAATACCATTTCGATTTGATGCAATTCAGGGGCCTGCTATCAACATATGAGATGACATCGTGTGCCCATTTAATATAATGGCTCACAGAAGAAGCTGCCTCCCCTTTCCTTGGCGCACAAACACATAATTGTAAATATGGCTTGACAACAAGAATGTATAACAGAAGTACAGAATTTAGCTTAATTTGCATCATTTTTAGCCGACACTAGATCAAACAAAAGTCAGGGACTATATTGTATTAAGTTTCTATGAGCTGTAAATTCACCACTTCGAAGCAGAATGCAGAAGATGACATTATCTTGGAGCCTCACCAGGCAGCTGCCTCCATCTCACCCTGGGTCTGCAGCTGCCTGTACCTGAGAGCAGCATGAAAACAAGGAGCACTCACTCTGCAGCTAAATCTAAGGACTTAAACATCCCCAAAAGTACACTGCACACTGACAAAAACAAAACAAAAGACTTTTACAGCCTCACATTGTTGAACCAGAGCAGCACTGTTACCATAGCGGGGGCAAGAAGTTACGGAGTGAGAAGCCAGGCAGGGTTCATCATGTTTCCAGAGTATTTTATCTCGTATGTGCTTTGTGTGTTGAACTGTCTTTTCTCTGAAATCCAAAATATGTCCGCACTGCAGATTCATTTTCTGAGAGGAGAGTTTAAATCGTTATCATCTGTTTCTTGGCTGCTTGCCAACATCTGACAGCCGCTGTCAGTGACAGATGTGCCATGTGAATTTTAAGAATAAAGGCATATCTTATAGTTGATGGTGTGAAATTAATGTTTTCACTTTGCATTGATAAATTTGAATTTTTGATTATTAAATCGATACATTGATCCATCTTAATTGGTCATTATACCACTATTAACATATGAGTTAATGTGTCATAAAGTGGATGATCTGCAGTGTATTTTGAATTCGACAGACTAATGATCCATTATCTTGTCTCCCATTCCCAGTCCTCCAACCACAGATGCAGAGCATTGTGACGTCACCACAGCTCCAACCAATGACCATTCAGCACCAGCGTGTTCTGACCCCGACCTGTCAGACCATCCAGACTCTCTCCCCAGCACCCACAGTTCACACTATGCAACAGCCGATGCAGCAAGTCCCTGTAAGTAACCTCAATGTTGTAATTGCAGTCTTTACTGTCAGAAAAAGAGTGAAAATGGCAGTGGACATGATGATTAGCTGATAGGTCAATAGGTTAACAATAGTACTGTAATTACTGCAAAACATAAACTGCTGGTAAGCAAATATAAAATCCTCCACTGACCTTTGAACGTGCCTTCATCAGGTTCTGGTCCAGCAGCCTCAGATTCTGAAGACAGATTCACTTGTTCTGACAACACTCAAACCAGACGGCACACAGGTGCTGTCTACCATGCAGAGCCCCACAGGGATCACCACCTTGACTACGCCCATCCAGAACACAGCTCTGCAAGTCCCGGTAAATGGCTAGCATAAAATATTTTTATTCTATTGTGTGGTTGTTAATGTTTATCACAATTTCGGTCCCACAGTGAAAATTAACTTAGTGCTACTGATTTCCATCCCAGACGCTGATGAGCAGCAACATCCTGACCACTGTCCCTGTTATGATGGGAGGAGGAGACAAGCTGCCAATCAAACAGCTCCAGCCAGGCACCTCCCAATGCACAAATGGAGCTAGAACAAGCATGGACCAGGGCCAGGTGATGGGAGGAGTGGTAGGCCCGGGGGGAGTTGTGAAGGAGGGCGAGAGGAGAACGACCCACAACATCATTGAGAAGAGATATCGGTCCTCTATCAACGACAAGATCGTGGAGCTCAGAGACTTGGTCATGGGCAATGATGCGAAGGTTAGTGATTTTAATGCTGGGAAAATGTTTCAGTGTTTAATTTGTAAAGAAATCCACTGATTTCACTCATGAGCTTGATCACATCCTCCTTAATGTCTTTCTTCCCAGATGCACAAGTCAGGCGTGCTGAGGAAAGCCATTGACTACATCAAGTACCTGCAACAGGTCAACCACAAACTACGACAAGAGAACTTGGCCCTGAAGATGGGCAACCAGAAGAACAGTAAGTCTTTTTACGTTATTGAATGCTATAGCAGAGCAGGATCTGTTGCAGCTTCAGATTTCATTGAGTTTCTCTCTGTTCATCTCAGAGCAAGTGGTCCTGTCTGAAGATGTGGAGCTCAAAGAGGAAATAGTGATGATGTCACCTCCAGCCTCGGACTCTGGTTCAGGTTCCCCTCACCAGTTCTCTCCTTACTGCGTGGACTCGGAGCCTGGCAGCCCCCTGCTGGAACACGATCAGGTGACACACCTTCATCTTTAGAGTTTCTAGTTCACTGAATTGATAGGAGTCCTACTGCTCCTTACTTCTATTGCTTCATAGTAAAAGATGTCCACCAGTGAACAACTAGAAGATTTTTATTATGAAGATTGCTTAGGAGGTGCTGACGTTCATTTTATCACTAAAGCTTGACTTATAGTAGGATACTCGACACACTGAAGCGCCATGCAGAGTTTTCGATTCACGCTTCAGTGAAAGGTTTCAGTCGTCTCCATGTTAACTCGACACCATCCCTCTTATCATCCTGATCTCGAGAAAAGGAGGTGGTCAATGTGTGACAAGGTGAATATGTTTTGGTCCAACAAATGCAGGACATGGACGTAGACATGCACTTTCAGTATTTTCGGATATCTGCCAACAGTTTTGTTAATCTTCAGTCAAATTGTTTTAATTGATTGCTCACACCGGGACACACTAAACCCCAGCAGGTGTATTAGAGAGGCTCGCTGTGATGCTGAGGATCAGAGGATGAGAGAGTTGCTGCAAGTTAATTAAAAATGGCTGTTGTAAGTTATCTAAAGTTACGGTTACAGACCAAACTGTGGTGAAATGTCTCCATGTCACTACCCAGTCACATTGCATGACAAAATATGAGCAAAATTTTCCAGGTGCAATGATACGAAAAGGAGAGGAAAGTTTTGATTTACATTTTTTTTAGCATTGAAAGTATGTGATTTCTGCCAAGCGACACCACTGATGTATAATAAAAATATACCAGACCCCAAGATGGGACCTATTCAGTCCACTTTAATTGCTTGCCTGGTACATATGCCAGAAAAGTGCCTGTAAGTGGCTGCTGGGAAAAAATGGGGGCAAGGCTTAGTGGCATTCCTGGGAGCCTGAGTGACACTACTGTAAATCAGGCTTTGGAGTAGAGAAATTCTTGTTAGATACAAGTGCATCTACACCTAAATTTAAAAAATAATCTGATCTTGTTTATTTTGAATTATTCCAGGGAGGAAGTTTTTAAAAATGCAGATGTTCTTGTTTGTAAATAATACATGTTTGTCCATGGCTCTCTACGCTCAAATTAAGATTAAAATTTAACTGGACTTATATAGCATGATCATAATTATGTGACTCTCCTTAAATACAGTGTTGCCAAAGCATGCTGTACAAGGTTTATGATGCAAGTTTAATAACGGACATGATTGTGAATAATTCAACAGACAGTTATTGTGAGCCTGTTCTCTAACTCTCTTTCTCGCAGATGAAGAGTGAGCCAGATTCTCCCTCCTCCGTCGGTGTGATGGATGGTTCTCGACTGCTTCTCTGCGTCCTGACCTTCTTTTGCCTGTCCCTGAACCCGCTGCCATCTCTGTTGGGCTCTGAGGCCTCAGGGAGCGCCAGCCTGTCCACAGGCCACGGGCCATCTAGAACGCTTGTCTGGTTCCCAAGTCACACTCAGGACTTTGGTGAGGAGCGGGGCTGAGTCCTCTGCTTATCAGGGTTCACATCATGAGTCAAGAGTAGCCATGAGTAATGACGTTATCTTGTGTTTCATCTCTCCTCATCCTCCAGCGTCCTGGCTGCGGTGCCTGTTGCCGTGGGTGATGGTGTGGGTGCTGAGTGGAGTGGGTGCGGTGTGGGGCTGTGTCAGGGTGCTCTACCTGTGGGAACCTGTCACACCCCTTCACTCGCCAAAGTCTGTGTCGTTCTGGAGGCATCGCAAACAAGCTGACCTGCATCTCAACAGGGTGAGATGCTATTTATATTGTTTTCCCTTACATAAGAGGTGTGTGTGTGTGTGTGTGAACAGGAAACTTCTCAAGAAGGAGTGAGGTAGTGTTTCCAAAAATAGGAAAGAAATGATCACACTACTTCCATTTCATGCGACTGTGTGAATACTTGATCCCGTTATTCTTTCCTCCAGTGTTTGGATGTGCTCAGAGATCTGCTTTGATTTACACTGTTTTGATGTGTCAGTTTAGCCTGCCTTTTCCCTGCATGCATTTATTTTTAGCGTTCGTTCAAATCGCGCTCAGATCTAATGACCTTCATCGCCCCCTCTCTCCAGTCAGTCTCCACTGAATACTGATTAGCTTACTATTTCTCCTGTCTCTTTCTCTCCTGCAGGGAGATTACACAGCAGCAATGGCCAGCTTAGAGACATGCCTGTCCGTCTTGACGAGAGCGCTTCCATCAACCAATCTGGACCTGGTCTGCTCACTGTCCTGGAATCTAATTCGCTACTGCTTGCATCGTCCAACTCCTTTGGGTTGGCTGGTTCATCAGGTCGGGGGAAAGCATGAGGGGGAGGAGGCTAGGACGAGTGCGAAGGACGCAGCGCTGGTTTACCACCGGCTGAGCCAGCTGCAGCTCACAGGTGAGTGTTGGCACCAAAGTGGGCTGATGTGTACACAGGCAGGACAAATACATACAGGTTGAACAAGTTACACCACAACCCTTGTTTTTGTATTTTTTTGTCCAATGTGTGACCAATGGGAACATTTTTTGAAATTGGTCCAATATTGAGCAAACATCTGCAGCTGGCTGCAGTGAAACAGGCTGCAACGTGCGATCCATCAATGTATGTCCAATAAAAGTGCTTGTTTTTGTCACTGACAGGCTCAGATTGTGGATACAGGTGTCTGACAACATATGGAAAGGATTCCTACAGAGATAGGCCTTTTTATTAAAGAGTAACATCCTTTGGCAGACTCCATTCAAATAAACAATGATCTTAGTGTACACAGATCCAGCATATTTTCACATCTGAATGGAAACAGTTTATTTTAACCAATCCAGAGTTGGTGATTCATAAAAGCAAGAGGAGAAAATACAGGCTGCTCATGGTTGTGAAGTGGTGAACTTAAGGCGAATGTGAGGTCAACTATAACTGGTCAACTATAGGAAAAATGGGGAGCCACTGGGATTAGGTCAAGCACACTAGCATCTAGCCAAGGATGTATAGTTACAGTAAATGCCTTCATTTGTTTGAGGCATATCAGAGTTAAAAGTTATAAAAGGATGACACCAACTGGGATAGACACAGAGTGGGACAAGGAAAAGGGAGTCAAGTGTGTGAGAGGAAATCGTGATTCCTTATATAGACAACTAGTGGCCAGGAGGCTAATTTACAACAGCGAATCATACAGTAAATATACCACAAGTATGCTATGTGGAAAAAAAATACTCTTAGTATTCAAGTAAATGACCTCAAATGCACCAATAACAATAAAAATGACCTGTTTTTTTAGATTATTTGAATATTTGTTTGTCTGCAAAGAAAATATCAAAGCAATAAAAGGACCAAGCTGGCTTACAAAAAAGGTTTGAAATCTATTTTATCATGAAGGCCAGGACACACCAAAGCATCAAATTTAAGATGAGAGATATAAGAATTTTTGGAGCAGTGGAGAGACGAAAGGAAACGCCTTTTTGTGAGCTTTTGTTCCTGTCAACAGTTTTACAAAGATAAAATTACTGGTTATTAAAACGGAGTCTGGTAGGTTTGGCGATGGTGACTGGGGGGCTGTTTGTGGCAAACAAAAAGGATCTTACTCTGTAACAAAAAGGTTTATATCTGTAGGGGTCCTTTCTATAATCTTGTCAGACACCTTTAACAATCTGAGCCTGTCAGTGGCAAAAACAAGTGCTTTTAGTGGGCGTATATTGACAGCACAAACATGCCAGAGTGTTTGTATTGTAGCCTGTTTTGCAACTGATGGCTGCGGCGCGCTCGATCAACACCGGACAAGTTTCAAAAACTGTTGCTCCCATTAGTGTCTTAGACACAAAAATATGGGAAAATAGTTATATTTTAATATTTTAACAAATCAATATTGCACCTTACTTTCACTTACTATGACATGCAGTCATACAGTTTCTTCTCTTGCTCTCTCTGTAGGAAAGCTGCCTCAGCGTAGCAGTCTGTGGTCTTTGTCTGTGTCTCTGAGTGCTGTCAACCTCAGCGAGAGCGCCCAAGGCAAGATGGCCCCTGCGCAGCTTACCCAGATCTATGTTACTGCAGCAACAGCCCTGCGCACAGTGCTGGGCCACCACCTTTCTTGTCTGCCTGTAAGTCTCTTACACGTTCTGCCTCCTGTCTGTGGTCACATTGTGTTTGAATACTTATCCACTTTATCTTAATGATATTTACTTTGGATGAGGTTTCTTTCCATAATCTGCATCCTTACTTCTGTGTGAATCTCCCAGGGTTATCTGTTGAGCTGTGCAGAGAGCGTGGCCAACCAGTCAGAGACCAAGACGATCCCTGACTGCCTGCGCTGGCTCTTCACCCCATTGGGTCGGCAGTTCTTCCTGAGTTGTGACTGGTCGGTGAAGTCCGAGAGCAGCGATGGGTTGTACACTTCTCAGCGAGACCCAGGTATGACATTAAATACAGGAGTTGGCTCATAATCTGTCTGTACTCTTTATAGTCTTTCTTTGTTTCATTTCCTCTTTCCATTTTAACTCCGAAATAAACAGTCCAAATAGTTTAAGGTATTTCCTCGTTAGACATTTTCTCATAACAGGAGATAAACTAACATTATGCTTTTTAAGGGTACTTTTAGCTCCCTTTTAAAGAAGTTGTAATCATTGCTAGTTGAATTTTCTCTTAAAGGATGTACAGTTGAAACAAGTGGATCATAACCAATATTTGACATTTGTTTATTTTTAACATCAATATAAAGCAGGTCTAATGGAACAGACAGCTTCACTATTTACTAAATTTTATTGACTATTTCGAAACACAGTACAGCTGTTTCATTACATGGGCATTATCAGTCTGCTTCAAAAGGACGCCTTCAACCTCAAGTGCTTTCCCCATTTTCGTTTTCTGTCTCCATCTGTAGCAGCCATGGCTACTCCTCGTTGTTTGAGCAGACAACACAAGGTAGCCAGAGGAACACCAAGTTTCGCTGCTTGCACTCAAGCTATTTATTTCTAGCAATCATACCAAAATCAGAGCTGGCCCCGGGTCAGCGTCACAAAATGGATGGATGGATATAACACTGAATCATGTTGGCTAAATTGGCTTGTTGGCTCAAGATCTTTGTTGCATTGTGTTGAGCTTCAGAGTTCTTTTTTGTGCTGGGCAATGCAGTTGCTTAAAAACGTGATTTACAAACATTCCTCCACATGTAGAAGAATCTGGAGGCAACAGGACACGATTTTGGTGCTGGTTTCCTTTTGTTGTCTGAGTAGTTTTGACCATTCACATTTGAGCGGCAGATCAACAGTCCATGTGGAGAGATTGAGCGCATCGGCTGGAACCCATCCGTTTCCCTTTTTGGCCCTTTTTATGTCCTGTTTTGTAAATTTATCTGCATTCATATAAGGATATCTGTTATTAAAGATTAGCTGAAATGACCAGCACATGGAAGAGGAAGTGTTTGCCCAAATACCCTCTTGCTAAACTAAATCTCCTGAAATATTGGTCATTGGCTTTAGGTGCTTATTGTCATGAAACGATCGCCAGTTCCGAGGTTGCTTAAAAACTGATTAACTTGTAAATGATTAATAGCGATAAGATAAGATAGAAGCATTTTTAGGAAAACACAGAACAACATGATAAGTAAAAGTTGAAAAAAGTAAAGTGTAATCAATAGAACTAAAGGTTTGTATTGATTATTTTACATATTGGCTTTCTCTTATCTACGAATGCAAACATTTACGGTTTTTTTTGTATCGAGGGAAGAATATGTAAATTTGAAATGCTGTGCACTATGATGTGACTGTGCTTCCTCTTCTGATCTTCCTCCAGCTGACCCCATTGCCCAGCTGCACCGCTGTTTCTGCAGGAAGCTTTTGGAGAGAGCCGTTCACACCCTCATCCAGCCGCAGAGCGACTCTGAAGTGGGCAAACACAAGAACGACTCTGGGTAAGGCAGAAGGGCACCAGCAATGCTTTTGACAGTTTGATGTGAGTAAATGACTTGACCCTGGATGTCTGTCTCTATTTCAGGGAGTTCTACAGTGCCCTGGAGTTCCTCAAGTTGCTAAACAGCTGCACAGAGGACTCTCCTTCCCCTCCTCCTCTCTTCTCGACTCCACCCAATCACACCACCACACCAGGTATGAATAGTGTGAGGAGAACAACCCTGCCCAATGACGATCAAGCATGAATCACATCGGATGTTTGCGTGGGAGAAGAGATTTCAATATTTTTTTTTCCTCTTCAGTGAAGATTAACCAGATCGCCATCATAGTTATTACTGTCAACATGAATAGATTTTCTTTGCTCCATTTGCCGTACACTGACAGCCAATTTAGCTTTTGGGATTAACTTTTTATTGGATTAGCAGAGATAACACTTGCAGTCATTGATTTGTGGTAATAAATGACTTGCAATGGATATGAACCCATTGACAATCTGTTCAGAGGATGTTAATTAGCTACGGCCTTAATCAATTCTTGTTTTCACACTGAGACATTCTGCACATGAAGCGCTCTGTATCATCGCACTCATACAGCTTTTGTTACTGCAGGAGACACAGAGCAGAAACAGAAAAAGACAAGGTCTTAACTGTCAAATCATCTCTCATTTGACTGTTAAAGCTTGGCAAGAAAAATGTTTTCAGGGCCACAAAAAAAGTCCATTCAGGCTCTTCAACTGGAGCCAATTGTCTTGTTTTTAAAATTTATTTCAACATAATTTCCCTCTCTTCTTCCTGCTAGTGGGAGACCCAGTGAGTCGTTGGTGGGCTTTGGTCCTGAAGGCCGCCGTGCATTGGCTGCAGGGCGATGATGTCGCAGTGAGGTCACTGTTGGCAGAAGCCGAGCGGATGCCGAGGGCTCTGCACACTCTTGAGTAAGTGGAGTAAAACGTCAGTAGGTGTAAATATGACAAAACACAAGCTCCCTACGACAGAACCAAAGCTAGAATAAATGTGGTGAAGGTGAAGCGTTCATTCTCCATTTACATTTAAATAGTCAAACACTGCAGGAAGCTTTTGAGCTGTGAAAAGCAGAGAAGATGATCGCACATTATCCATCTCTAAACACCGGCTGTGTCATGAAGGAGACTATACTTTCTGCAGTGCCTTTAGAAATATGGAATGTCCACACACCATAGAGTGCAGCCTTACTGGTAGCTCACTGGTGTTGTTTGGCAGCCTGACTGAACTTTTACAACTGAGAATGACAGTAAAAACAGCTTCATAAATCATAGGAACATCACTGCCACAGATTCAGGACATTTACACCTCTCGCAGTAGAGGGAGGATCCTAAGTGTCATGGAGGACACCAGCCATCCAGCATTTGGTCTGTTCTTAATCCTTCCGTCATGTAAACGCCTGCAGAGCATCAGAGCTCGGAGTAGCGGCCTCAAAGACAGTTTTTATTCCCAGTTGGTTAAATTACTGAACACCAGGCACTTTAAATAACTCACTGTGTTGTTGGACACATGGGACACACAACAAGCACTTAAAATGTTTAGCATGTTGTGGAACAGCACGCACTTCAAACGTGCAATATGTAAACTTTTGTCACGAGAGCTCAAGCAAAAAAATATCAAAGACAAGGTGATGCCATCATTGCAGTCAGTTTCTCCCAGTGTTCTCTGTTCAGGAAGCTTTTTACCAGGAGCCAAGTATCTGCTGAGGTCTCTTCCTCAGACAAACAGACCAGGTGATAAGAATTGATTAAAAACACCGAAAAAAAGCACTTTCACGTTTCAAATCAGTGTTTTTTGATGCTGTTTAGCTCATTGCAGAATGGCTGTTACCCCAGCTCCTGCTGATTTGCGCTCACCTTTTCTCTCTGATAACTTCAGACCCAAACACTCAGGAGGTTTTACTGTGAGCCAAATTAGCCTTCGAGGTCTCTTCCTCTCCAAAACAAATGGACCTGGTAATTTAAACTTGTAAAAACACTAAATGAAGCAGTTTCAAGTTAAAAATTTGTGTTTTTCCAACACAGTTTGGCATGGCAGGGACGGGAGCCGAGCTGCTGCTAATGTTTGCTCAGCTTGTTTCTCTGATAACTTCAAATCCAGATGTCTGATGACGAAAAATCCTTCATCCGGTTAAAGCATATAATTTAAGACGACCAAGATCTTAAAGGCGTTTTGTAAAAATGTGGCTTAAAACGGGATAAAAGTTATTTTTTTAAAGCCTCTGGCTCCCAACACAAAGGGGATACGATGCCACTGACAGGCGATGGTGACTGTGTCTTTGATTAAGAATACAGATTTCTCTGTGATTGAAACATTTCAAATGTGACACACAGAACAAAGGAATACTTTGCATAATTTTCCAAACAGGTGTGTAGGAGAGGGACGAGCAGAAC